>CM063517.1:31913309-36913309 GCA_032199755.1 Ambrosia artemisiifolia
TTCTGTATAGTCGTCTGACACAATTGACGAAATTTGTTGCCTCTGTTGTTTTCATGGAATATGAAGATGAATTAGGAGTAAGAATGGTGACTAATGAATTTGGAATAACAACCGGGTGTTTAGATTATGAGAATTTTGGTGGTTTTACAGCTTGTAATCGTGGATACTTCATAAAATTTGAGGGTTTAGGAAGTTAGGGTTTATGATTTATATTGTAGTGTTGTGTTTTGCTGTGTATGTTTTGGATCAGCGATGGCAAAACAGGTTCGATGTTGGTTGTGGTGTGTTGTTTGAAAATGGTTGTCATCATGTGTAGAGAGCCTATGCGAATTCGGAAGGCGCGAGTTTGTGGTTCATTATTTTGTATATGTTTGAAATTATTTACTAATTTCAGATTGTTTAACTGTGATTTTTTATGTTCAAAAGATATTTGTGTGATGTATAAATATGTTTACACATGTGTACATTAAAAACAAATGGTATTACAATACCTAAATATGATTACATAGGTGTAGACCAAAAGTGTAACTGATTCGCATATATAGCAGAAACATGAAAGGCTAAAAAGAGAAAAATTAAAGGGACTGAAACAATGAAGGCTATAAAAACAAGGAAGTAGAAGAAGAATGAAAGTGATATTAGGAAAATTAGAATGAATACATATATCCTGCTACATCTTACTCAAGTGTATAGTGGATGTGCTGATTTAAAGGTATTATTTAGACTTGCTAACTTCTAGATCATAATTACTTTACTGATGTAGGATAAATAGACAGATCATTGATTCAGATAAGCAGAATGTTTCATGTTAAAGCATAGATATATGCATAATTTGAAGGTTGACACAAATATAAGTCATAGATATGAAGATTTACACAAGTGTAAATAATAGTAGTTAAAAGAAGGAACAAAGATACGGAGATTTAAACATGTGTAAATCATAATAGTTTATAAGATAACCAAGGTTTACACATGTGTAGTTCATAATAGTTAAAAAAAAATAAGAAAGGTATCAAGGATTACACATAAATAAATTATAATAATAATAAAAATAAGAAAAAAATATAAAGTTTACACATGTGTAAATCATAATATTTAAAAAAAATAAGCATACATTTAAAGGTTCACACATGTATAAATTATAATTGTCACAAAATAAGTATAGATATCAAGGTTTACACATATGTAAAAAAAATATATATATATTGAAAAATAATAAGTATACGTATCAAGGTTTACACATGTGCAAATCATAATAGTTTTAAAAAAAGAACAAGTATATTACAGATCTCCATATGTTTTTACATATGTGTAATACATATATAAAGGTTTACACATGGATGATACTATCTTGGTTTAAATCTTTCTTGTTGGTACATATAATGCTTTTAATTTTGGATAATATTATCTTGGTGTAATTTGAACAGGGGTATGGCATTTAACACTTTACACATGTGTAATTCAACTGTACATATATAAAATAGACAAAGATGTGTGACGTGAATAGTTTACATATGTGTAACTCAGCTACACATATGTAAAATAGACATAAATATGTGATGTAGAACAATTTACATATAAGTAACTCAACTGCACATATGTAAAACAGACTCACATATGTGGTAGTGAACCGTTTACACATGTGTAAAACATATTACATAAGAATACATCATATTTACATAAATGTAAAACACACACTTACACATATGTAATACTTATTGCGGAATGTGTGAATGAACTAGAGGATGTTCTAAGGCAAATTTGGATTTTGTTTCCAGGAAAGCAAGTTTTTTAATGTAGCTACATCCCCCAAACTTGAACATATGTATGAAATTCGAACAATAACTTTTTTTAGATGCATGTTCATGTGATATCTCACATGTAACCAAAGACATATGATGTTGTCTTTTAGAGATCTGAATTAATTAAAAATTTGAAAACATGTATATCGTGGTCTCTTACACATAAAAAAAATAAACATGACACTTACATATATGTAAAACATACACTTACACATGTTTCCAGTCAATTATTACACATACATAAAGATGATTAAACAAATAAGAATCCTTACAGCACCATCTACATTCCCATTCATCTGATGCGGGCTTGCAAGCAAGTTAACATCGTATAGACATGAGATAACATTTTCACTTCAATATCACTCGCATATGCATACATGTCCTCGTATTTTGCATCATTGAAATAGACTTTTAAATAGTACCATATGTGAAAAGTCTATGAACATGACCCGTGTCGATTAACGTGCAACAACTCTTGTTCGCTAGTTCCATCCTACCAAATTTACAAGCATTAAAAATGTATTCTTGATCTTGAAACTTGCATCAGTAGAGTATCTTTTACACCTGGGAATTTTCTACTCTTTTAAAACCTGCTTAAAAAAATGGTAACGCTAATTACGCCATTTCACATAGTCATATAATAAAAAGATGAATCTGAATGTTGAATAAAAACAGTTTGATGCAACTATTACTTACTTTAAGCACATCTCCATTCTATCTTCAATCTCTTTCCTAAAGGAACTCATTAACTGCAAATATTGTGTCATTTAACTTCTGAATTTTCAGTTGATTGTCATATACTTCCTTCTTCATATACATGCCAATTTGACTCAAACAATGCAGTTCGGTACGTTCGCTTCACACCCATGTCATCAAACATCTTAAGTTAATTTACATCTCAGGCTTAAGCTTTTGCGTATAAAAAGCATATACGCTCACAAGAATAACATGATTACTTGCTTACTTATATATCAATTCGAACCTAGTCTTCAACGGATCAAAATTTCCAAGAAAGCAATGTTATGTGCACATATGCTCTCCCAGTAGTTTCATTTTCCTATTAAATATAAATCAAAATGATTGTTCTTATAACACAAATCTTAAGTACCATGTTAGATTACTTACAGTAAAATGGAGAGCGATCAGATTCTGCAAAAGGAAACAAACAGAAAGAAACAAACGATTAACAGAACCGGGCTTGTGTTTAACACAATTCCCTTAAACAGATTCGTCGTCTGTTCCCAGGGTACACCGGTTCAAACAGTGACGGTGCACTGCGGACTATCCCACTTGCCTGAAAGAAAATAGAAATGCTGCTGCTTCTGTGTTTGCGAGTCTGTATTATTGTGTGAGTATGATGCTGTGTGTACATCACAGACTAACCATCTGTTATTATATAAGGATTCGAAAACCATGAGTTTCATCTGCATAATCATGGTCATTTAAACCGAGTAATGACCATTAAATCATTTAATTGCAGCTTAATGATAGAAAACCGAAACGTCTCTTTTGGAAGCTGAAGACCAGGCGACTTAACAGCTTCTGGAAGCTCTCTTTAAGTTACATAAAAATTAAACGAGTAGCAAAAACCAGTGTCGCGCGGACCCGGGTTTTTCGAGCTGCATTCGTGTCCGCAGATGCGGGCGTCGCGTTGATTCAAGAATTTTTCCAGCCCGAACCCATTTTTTGCACCCCCCCTGCGCGCGGGTAGGAGCTAGAGGATAGTGTAACTTAAACAATTTAAATCTTCCACTCAAGCTTCTCCTTATAAAGCCTTCCAATTTTCATCTCCCAACCAATGTGGGACAAGGCCAACTCACATTCACACAAATAATTTCCAACAATCCCCCACATGAATGGGAGTTATTCACAGAAACAACCTCATTCCGATTAAATTTCAACAGTTGAGTTTTGCATACGATAGGTAGGTGTGACCCTTTGAACCTTCGCTTATGAAACGCACTTAGCCCACTGGCTCTGAGTAGAACGCGATGTCTTTGAACTCGTCTGCCGTTTGTGTGGACGACAATACGCTTCACACAAGACTCTCCCTGACAACGTCAAGTCCTCATAGTTGTGTCCGTTATGGTCATGGACACGTGCCTGGTTCTGCGAGAGCTCTTAAGTATTGTGCCCCAACAATACCCTTCGAAGCGACCCCACTTCTCTCTCACATAGGTGATTTACTGGGACTGGTTACCTCAGTCAAATCATTAAAAGCCATAAGCTTAACCTCAACCTTGTCACTTTTAGGAATGGGCTAGGAAGTTTATTATATTTGTAGTAAGCTCCCTTTTTAAAAATGTGGGGTTTCCACCAACTCTCCCCCACAGTGACCTTCGCCAGTTCATACAATTAGGTTGTCCTATTGAACTCAGATCTTGGGATCTCCAGTCAGCTGAGTTAGGTTTCCTTCGCATAAACCTAGCCTTTCATGGGCTTTAGCCCCATTCCCATTGACGACTTCTGAACTAACTCTCTGCTTAAGCCTTTTGTTAGCGGATCCGCGATGTTATCCTTTGACTTCACGTAGTCAACAGTGATAACTCCTGTAGAGATTAGTTGTCGTACCGTATTATGTCTACGTCTTATATGCCTGTTCTTACCGTTATACATTGTGCTACGAGCTCTGCCAATTGCCGATTGGCTATCACAATGTATACATATGGCCGATGCCGGCTTCGGCCACCTTGGTATATCCTCAACAAATTGACGTAGCCATTCTGCCTCTTCACTTGCTTTATCTAAAGCGATGAATTCTGATTCCATCGTGGATCTAGCAATTACAGTTTGTTTGCATGATTTCCACGATATCGCTGCACCACCAAGTGTGAATACATACCCACTTGTTGCTCTGGAATCATTCGTATCAGATATCCAATTTGCATCGCAGTAACCTTCAATAACTGCTGGATATCTATTATAATGCAGCCCGTACTCTCGTGTGTATCTCAAGTACCGAAGCACCCGTGTCATGCAACCCCAATGAGTTAAACTTGGGTTGCTCGTGTATCTACTTAGCTTGCTTACAGCATATGCTAAGTCTGGTCTGGTACAACTCATCAGATACATCAAGCTGCCAATAATTCTTGAGTACTCTAATTGATTAACAGGCTCACCTCGATTTTTAGCTAGATGTTGACTCGTGTCAATGGGAGTTCTAGCTACATTAGAGTCATTTGCATTGAACTTCTCAAGAATTTTGTCCACATAGTGAGACTGACTTATCACAAGTCCATTCTGGGTTCGTGTGATTTGTACTCCCAAAATCACATCCGCCAATCCCATATCTTTCATGTCAAACCTTGCTCTCAGGATGTCCTTTGTAGATTTTATCATTTTCTCATTACTACCAGCAATGAGCATGTCATCCACATACAAACACAAGATGACATATCCATCTGGTGTGTCTTTCACATACACACACTTGTCACATTCATTGATCTTGAACCCAGAATCAAGCATCACATGATCAAACTTTTGATGCCATTGTTTTGGAGCTTGTTTCAAACCATACAAGGATTTTACAAGCTTGCATACCTTCTTTTCTTGTCCTTTGGCTATGAAGCCCTCGGGTTGTTCCATGTAAATCTCTTCCTCTAGATTTCCATTCAAGAAAGCCGTTTTCACATCCATTTGGTGAACTTCCAAATTTCTAATGGCTGCAATCGCAAGAACCATCCTGATGGATGTTATTCGCGTAACAGGCGAATATGTGTCAAAATAATCCAAGCCTTCTCGCTGTTTATATCCTTTGATCACCAATCTTGCCTTGTATTTATCAATGGTGCCATCTGGTTTCATCTTTTTCTTGAATATCCATCGATATCCTAGTGGCTTGCATCCCGCGGGAAGATCCACTAATTCCCAGGTGTGGTTTTGTAAAATAGAATCTATTTCACATTTTATGGCCTCCTTCCACTGAGGTCCATCTGAGGATTTTACCGCTTGTTGGTAAGTTTGAGGTTCCTCCTCGACCACATAGGTGAGGAAATCTGGACCAAAGGATTTTTCAGTCCTTTGTCTTTTACTCCTTCGAATTTCACCTTCATCAGTTTGAGGTTCATCATTTGCAACCTCTTCTCTTGAGGACTTTTCCCCAATTGGGTTTGATGGGCCTGGTTCATCATATAGAACATTCTCATCAAATGGGTTTGGTGAACCCAGTTTAGGCCTTTCCAAGCATGGAAATATGTGTTCGAACCAAGAAGCATCCTTAGACTCTAATATAGTGTCATTTGATACTCCAGGATTCTTCGAGTCATGCACTAGAAATCGAAGTGGACCACCCAGACGAGTGTATCCAATGAACACACAATCTACAGTTTTGGGTCCTATCACAAGACACTTTGGTGGTGTCACTACCACCTTAGCTAGGCACCCCCACACTCGCAAGTGGTTATATGATGGTTTGACTCCCGTCCATGATTCATACGGTGTTACGTCCTTCTTCTTACGGGGAACTAGATTTAGAATGAAGTTTGCTGATAACAGCGCTTCCCCCCACATGTCCTCGCTCATCCCAGAGCTTATCAACATGGCATTCATCATTTCTTTCAATGTTCGGTTTTTCCGTTCTGCTATGCCATTTGATTGAGGAGAGTAAGGAGGTGTGAGTTCATGTATGATTCCACTTTTTGCACAAAGATCAGCAAAAGGTGAAACATACTCACCACCTCGATCGCTTCTTACTTTTTTGATCTTTTTGTTAAGTTGATTTTCAACTTCGGCCTTGAACACAGCAAATTTGTCAATAGCCTCATCCTTACTCTTAAGTAAGTACACATAGCAAAATCGTGTGCTATCATCAATAAAAGTGATGAAATACTTGTTCCCACCTCTAGTAGGAATCGCTTTCAAGTCACATAGATCGGTGTGGATCAAATCAAGAGGACTAGTGATTCGTTCAACCTTTTTGAATGACGTTCGTGTTTGTTTTGCTTCGACACAAGTTTCACATTTATGGTTTGAGTCAATATCAATTTTTGGTATGCTATTCAATTTAATTAAATGTCGAATGGAATTAAAATTCACATGACCTAGTCTACCATGCCAAACATTAGAAGACTCAAGCAAGTAAGCAGAATTATCGTTATTCATTCCATTCATCACAGTTACATTTAACTTAAACATACCATTTAGGGCATAGCCCTTACCAACATACAAACCTCCTTTGGTCAACACGACCTTATCAGACTCAAACACCATTTTGAACCCAAACTTGTTCAACTGCCAACCAGACACAAGATTCTTACGAATCTCAGGAACATACAACACATTTGACAAAGTAAGTTCCTTTCCCGATGTCATCTTCAAAATCACATTTCCTTCGCCTTTGATATCCGCGGTAGCAGAATTCCCCATGAAGAGCTTTTCACCAGTTACTTCTTTGAAAGTGTTGAAAAAGCTCTTGTCAAAGCACACATGCCGGGTTGCCCCGGTATCAACCCACCAATCCTTGGCATCCGTTCCAACCAAGTTTGCTTCCGTGACCATCATTGACAAATCAGAAATCATAGCAACAAGCTTATCAATCATGTTTGCTTGTTGGGCATTTTCTTTCTTGGGAAGCTTGCATTCACTTGCCTTATGCCCTTGTTTGTCACAATTATAACACGTTCCATTGAACTTCTTCTTCCCAATCCCACCTTTAGGTCCAAGGTAGGAGCTCTTCCCATTGGCTTTCTTAAAACCACCCCGTTTGTTGCCTTTGTTACTTTTGTTACCCTTTGATGATTGACCATGTTCAACAACATTAGCTTTAGCGACTTCATGACCAACAGTTTTCTTTTGAGCGATTTTGTTGTCTTCTTCAATACGAAGACGCACAACCAAGTCTTCAATTGTCATTTCCTTTCGCTTATGCTTCAAATAATTCTTGAAATCAATCCAACTTGGTGGCAATTTTTCAATAATAGCCGCCACTTGGAATGTCTCGCTAAGCATCATTCCTTCGGCATGAATATCATGAAGAATCACCTGTAATTCTTGAACTTGACTCATAACAGTTTTTGAGTCAATCATAGCAAAATCCAAGAATTTCGCCACCACAAATTTCTTAGTGCCCGCATCTTCAGTTTTGTATTTGCGTTCCAAAGATTCCCATAGTTCTTTGGCAGTAACAGCTTTGCAATACACATTGTAGAGCGAATCAACCATTCCATTCAGGATATAGTTTCTGCACAAGAAATCCGAATGATTCCAAGCCTGAACCGCGCTCACAGTTTGAGCATTCATATCCTCTTCAGCAACACGAGGAGCGGTTTCAGTCAAGAACCTAGCAAGGTTCAATGTTGTTAAATAAAACAACATCTTTTGCTGCCAGCGTTTGAAGTTTACACCAGCAAACTTCTCGGGTTTTTCTGCGTGGCTGGCCACAGCAGCAGGCAAAGGTGCCACCAGGGCAGCAGTAACAGCAACTGCAGAAGTGAACACTGCAGAGAGTCCAACAGAACTGGCACTCGTGATAGGAGCAGAAGAGAACAAAGGCTGGGATGAATTCTCCATTACTGAAAGAAAATAGAAATATTTAGAACAACTAATCTGTTTAAGTTTGTTAGATTACTTACAGTAAAATGGAGAGCGATCAGATTCTGCAAAAGGAAACAAACAGAAAGAAACAAACGATTAACAGAACCGGGCTTGTGTTTAACACAATTCCCTTAAACAGATTCGTCGTCTGTTCCCAGGGTACACCGGTTCAAACAGTGACGGTGCACTGCGGACTATCCCACTTGCCTGAAAGAAAATAGAAATGCTGCTGCTTCTGTGTTTGCGAGTCTGTATTATTGTGTGAGTATGATGCTGTGTGTACATCACAGACTAACCATCTGTTATTATATAAGGATTCGAAAACCATGAGTTTCATCTGCATAATCATGGTCATTTAAACCGAGTAATGACCATTAAATCATTTAATTGCAGCTTAATGATAGAAAACCGAAACGTCTCTTTTGGAAGCTGAAGACCAGGCGACTTAACAGCTTCTGGAAGCTCTCTTTAAGTTACATAAAAATTAAACGAGTAGCAAAAACCAGTGTCGCGCGGACCCGGGTTTTTCGAGCTGCATTCGTGTCCGCAGATGCGGGCGTCGCGTTGATTCAAGAATTTTTCCAGCCCGAACCCATTTTTTGCACCCCCCCCCTGCGCGCGGGTAGGAGCTAGAGGATAGTGTAACTTAAACAATTTAAATCTTCCACTCAAGCTTCTCCTTATAAAGCCTTCCAATTTTCATCTCCCAACCAATGTGGGACAAGGCCAACTCACATTCACACAAATAATTTCCAACATACCACATAAGAAATTGATCATTGTAAAATTGCTCAAAATCTCATAGCTAAAAATCTATCTAAAATTGATTTTAAAAAGAACTAACTTACAAATCTAGCCTTAATCATTCAAAACTTAAACCGAGTTACCAAAAAAGCTACAAAACTAATAATATACTATGTCAATTTCATAACAGGGTTATCTGGATCACATCTACTCAAGTAAATAGCAGAATGTCAAACAAATCACATAATGTTAAAAATAACACATCACAACAAGTGAACATTGGTCGATTGATACCTAGTTTGAATGCTTCAGGGTCTGGTCCGAAAAATCAGAAATCAATCTACTTATCCTTTTTGTTCCATAGTAATCGGCATCTATAGGATTACCGGTAATGCGTTGCAATGGAGACGCGTGAATAATCGTAAACGAAGGACTCGTCGTGTAGATGTTGAATGTCGAGGGTGCGTCGTACACGAAGAAGAGATGAGAGATTGATACCTAGTTTGAAGGCATCAAGGGCAAGTCTGAACAATTAGAGATTGATCAGCTCCTTTGCTTGTCCCATGGTTGTCAGTGGCTGTAGGATTGACGGTGGTGTGTTGCAATGGTGGCGCGTGAACAATCACAAATGAAGGCACTTCTCGTGCTGATGTTGCAATGTGCTATAATTACCACTTTACCCTTGTAATTCAAAAAACAAAGAAAAAAATTTCAATGGCTGAGATTTGTTCTCATGGTTCTCACAAAAGATGGGTGTTCTCATTTAAACCCTTCCCTATATATATATATATTTTGCAACTACCGATATCCCACCGAGAAAAGCGATATATCAAATATCGGTCCTTAACCGATAACAGACTAATATCGGTCCTTGACCGATAACCGATATTTTACCGCATTAACTGATTAGAAAATGACCAAACTACCCTTATACTTGTTACAACCCAACTATGAGAACTCATTCCAAAAGACTAGTCTGGTGGGAGAAAGAGACCACTTAGGTTATAACCCCCACATTGGTTGCCCATACAGCTAAGTGGGATAAGTTCCATACCTTGTAATTATTCTAGTCCATAACAATCATAGAACCAACAAAAGGGTACCACGTGTCCACTAATTGGCTAAGGTAGCCGATCGTTCGACATACTTAACCGTTACTTCCATGTGTATTCACTGCCTAGAATAGCCAACCACTCAGACGAACAGATTAGGTGGCGCAAATTTTATAGCTCCATCTTCCCGTCGACTCAATATTTTAAATCTAGCGGCGAGATAAATGTGTTTACATATATTTAGAATACTAGTGTGAATGCCCGCGCATTGCAACGGGTGCATCTGTTTTGTCACCTTCTAGTTGTTGGGGTTTGTGGCACGTGTGTAGGGTTTGTGGGTGAACTCTAAACATAACCACATTTCAAAAAGAATATGTATAAAAAATAAACGGGTGTTTACACTTTACACAACCTTGATCTAGGTTATAAACTGTTGACCGAACATTGAAGTTGCCAAATCCGTACCGTTATCTCAAAGTCTCAAACCATATAGATTGCCGGCTTACCATGAATTAATCATA
Source organism: Ambrosia artemisiifolia (assembly GCA_032199755.1). Classification (NCBI taxonomy): domain Eukaryota; kingdom Viridiplantae; phylum Streptophyta; class Magnoliopsida; order Asterales; family Asteraceae; genus Ambrosia; species Ambrosia artemisiifolia. Next base: position 31,923,960 of record CM063517.1, read on the forward strand.
ATAAGTGAAAGCATGTGACATGGAAATAAGCCAATTCCTTAATTCACTTAAATGAATATAGCTAGCAAGCCTAGTGGTATGAAATTATAAAATTTATCTCAAGAGAAACAATAGAGGAAAAAAAACCATCTTACAAGTACATTAGGTGGAATAAAATTTCATGGACGTCTTTTTAGGTAAACACCACTTTTCTTCATTATCATTGGCAAACCCTTCCAATAGTACCTTCACTAATCAATACATTTGATCCAAAATTCTTGTTTTCTCTTCGGTTAATCAAGCAACAGTGCAGGCACTTCAATTATTAGTACTTCCTTTTGCCCATTAAAATTTTCTATCGGTTGTACTTTGTTATTTTGTTTTCTTACATTACATGTAGAAAAAAACATTATAATTATTTCAATGTTCAAACCATGATAGTAATTAATTGCTATTTCTGAAAATAGTATTTGTAAAGTGGTCATGATACATGTAGATGTACAATGTTTACAAAGTGTTCAATCTTAGGAATGCCAAAGATGTTCCAAAATAGTGTTCTCCCTCTACATTTCTTATTTCTTTTTATAGTAACTAGTTGCAACAACGACATGTAAGTGGTGAGGTCATGGTCGTGTCGGTGGCAATGGGTAGTTGGTGGTGATGGGTGGCAATCATACAAATCTAGTAATTTAAACTGGTATTCACACAAGATCCACTAATTTAAATTTATAAATTTAAGTGAAACCAACCAACACATAATACAAATTAGGGATGTTATATAATGTATAGATCAATGCTTCATTGCTTCCGAACATAAGTAATGTAACAAGTAGCTTTGTTACAACTTGAACTAAAAGTATATATACAAGAAATTGTTAGGATACTCAAACAACAAAATAATAAAAAAGTATTCAAGTCAGACCATGAATACTTGATGTATTCTTCTTTTGGTGATATGCATTAGCACAAAGGGGCACCATTTTACAAAATATTCATATATTATATTTTTAACCACTTTCATAAGAAAAAAAAATAACATAGTGAAGGTGAAGAGCATTGTGGAATTTCAAGTATTAAAACATTCAATTGGGTGTTTATGGTGTTTATGAAAGGGTTACATCTTCATGTGGATACAAAGAGTGCATAAGAGATATATATATATAATTAGTATTAAAAGTTGTACATGAGGGCATAAAGGGAAAAAATGACCAAAAATTAAAGATTTGTAAAGGACTCTTGGTATACCATCTTAACTTTGGACAATTTGGACATATTTGCCTATGCCTCCTCCTTTATAATGTAGTATAGATTACATATATATTTTTATTAATATTTAGTAAAACTTCTTTAAAACCAGCATCGCCTCTCCGTTTTTCAGATCGACACAACATCAGTAGTAAAGTTTGATGTCTACTATCATCCATAATTCGATTTATATGTAACGCCCCAAATTCTCATATTAACAATAATTGTTGTGTTAAAGAATAATGTGAAGTTTTAACCAAACAAGTGATGAGGAAATATTAGCATTCCCATCTTGGCCTTATAACTCGTTCATACTCGTTAGAAAAAATGGCCTAGATAACGCATAATGCTAACTTGGTTAGTGACATACTTTAAAACTTGACTTATGTATCCTGAGGGACTAAAATTGCCAAGTAACAAACTTGGACCCAAGACTTAACAAAAAGGAACCTGGAAACCCATTTTCCCTGGTCTCGGATGTGCCGAAAATTTCACATGTTTTTCAAATGTAATTATTATCTTTTTTGCATATTTATATGCTTTTATCTTTAGAAAATATAACTAAATTGTTCCTATAAGATAAATGTAGGTTTTTAAAAAAAAGCAAAAAGGAAGAAAAAATAGCACATTTTGAGTGGGGAACAAGCTTCTAGGGGACAAAGGGTACATGGTACAACAACCTTGTCTCCCACATGCAAGGTTTTGAACCACAAGGAAGAGACAAGTCTGCTTCAATTTAATAAATATTATTTATTTATAAATAATATTTAAACACTCTCCTTGCCCATAAATAGTGGCCTTCATCCCTCATTTGAGACATCCCTTCATCCATCTCATCCATCCTATTCCACCTGACTCTCTCCCACATTTCTGCCATCTTAGGGTCTTGTAAGTGACCTTTGGAGCTTGGGATCACTCCATAAACACTACATGAGAGAGATCTTGAGAGAGATCACTAAAAATCATCCCGAAAACCCTCTTTAATCCTCTATCAACCACCAATGTGTTTTCTTTGAAAAACCAACTTAGTGTACATGTTGTAATGCCAATCTTTGGCTAGGATTCTTGGGTGTCGCTAGGGTGAAGAATACTTTGGTATGGATTATACAGTTTTTATTTATTGAATAGTGTTTTGTGTTCTCGTTTAATTCTTTCTACTTTAAACTTTGTTTGATAAATTAATTAAAACTATCACTTAGTATTTGGTCTTGTGGGTGTTTTGATAAGAAGTGGTAGGACTTATGAGTGTACTCATGGTGTGTAACAACCCATGCACTTGTAAGCTAACCTAATCCCACGAGTAGTGATTAGCCCGATTGTGTTTGGAAACATTCACACTTTGAGGCATAATCCTCTATTATCAAAATCTCACTTAGGGTCGGTACGGTCTTTATACTTAGTCCTAGTGATAAGCCAAGACTTGGTTATGCGACTTAGCTTCATGGTCTACGTTTTAGCTTCGGCACAAACCGAGAATTGGTGAACCCGTGTTGGAAGTGGACGATCTTTATCTTCTTTCATTACTATACTGCCACACTGTTAGTAATAGGCCAATCACTTTTTCAAAAGAAAAATAATTCTAGTAAAGGATGAGCGTGAGCTGTTAGGCCATGACTCCTTTATGAGGTCAAGTGGTAGCTTGTTCGGCCATGCTCCGGCCGCCGGCAAGTTATTCACAAAAGTCTAAAGTAGTCTGATGTCATTATTGCAACATTAGGAGGTGGGTTCTTTGGGGTTGGGTTAACACAGTCTCGGGTGATCCTCCTCTAATTGTTGAGAGGTGAGCTTACCGGTTTGGGAGACACTCAATTTAATAACGAGAACACAAACAAGTTACGCAATAACAATCACCTCTAGAGAATGCGGTAATGCGCAACTCAAAGTTAAGCAAAAGTGCGCAACTTGAACACACCACTGTTAATCCATCCCAAGGTCAGTTGCACCCCCAAGCAACACTTCTCTTTGGATATTGGTTTCTACGTCGGTTATTCTCGCTATTTCTCATTTTTATCTTTACTTTTATTTTAAGCAACTTAAAACTGAGTAGGGGAAGTCGTGTCTTTGGGTTCGATACTCGGTACTTTCTTGTGTCTGTACTACACTCGATAGGTACACTTGCCTATTGTGTGGGTTTGAACGGTAGCAACTATCGTTTTATTTTATAAATTTAAAACTTGAAAAGTGTCTCATCTTAAAGTCTTAACTAAATTTCCTTTTTCCACCGAGTTTTGGCATTTCCATCAGAAACTTTCCAGTTTAAGAAAAAGAGGTTTAAGTGTTTTAGTCCACACGACATCAGTCACCCCTTAGCGCCAAACACACACGTAGAGAAAAAGCCAAGTTCTGATTCTAGCAAATCCATACAACAATCAAGGTGTTAACCCTTTCATGAACAAATTTCTAGTCATCTAAGGCCTAACCATCATATAGGTAACTTTCAATTTTATCCAAATTGTCTTATTATTGGCCTATGAGGTGATGGTGAGATTCTAAAGTTTATGTCTTTGATAAACTTTTAGCTAGGGAAGTCGTCTCTAGTATAGGAGAGCCTTAATGCGAATTAATCTTAAGTGAATAAGGATAATACTAACGTAGATGTGGAAATCCTTGAAGTCATGTTATGAACTTGGGTGGTTTATGGGTTGTAAGTAAGAACCAATGATTATTGACAATATAGTGTGTGTTTGAAACCATTAATTGTGAGAATTGACGAAAATAATGTTGATTGTATGATACGAGCCTTGAAATTGATATGGGTAGGATCTTCATGATCTAGATAGCCATTAAATGAGATATACAAAACATTGCCCGCCAAGTATTTGATAAAACTCCACAATAAGGCTCGACTTCATTGAAATGCTTGTTGATTTAATTAGCATAGACATATTGTAGATAAACATGTATTGTTGTCTGAAATCTCAACTAATGACTAATTCTTAAATGTCTATGTGAATGCATTTAGGTGTCAAGCAAGAGACCTTGGGGAGTAGCTCAGGCAAGGAATTGAAACTAAAGGGGCACGAATAAGGAAAGTCATCACCACTACTTTATTTACACAAGTAATTGTTATGTTATACCAATAGAAATGCCATGAAAGTGAAACGCTCTTGTGACTCCCAATTAGCTATGACGCATAAGCATATCCGTATTGTAAGTCACTCGGACCGGACAAATACGACCAAGAGAAGTGACACATGTGGTCATGGACATGAGGCATTGCCACAATGGTATAGTGACTCAAATGGATATAATTATTGTTAAATCACGACTTGATATGTAGTGATAAGGCATATCATACAATTGGGAATTTCTAAGACGTTTTGCTTGAATAAGGAATGGTGGACTTAGACCATGATATGGATATATATATATATATAGGTTCAAATGGAAACAAGGTTGAGTTAGAAGAACCGTGAGAACTCCGACGTAAAATGTGAATATTAAAAAAAATTTACACACTGATGTAAAAACGGGTAACTTTGCCGTAAAAAATGAAAAAAAAATAAGTATTTTACAATAGTTTTACACTGGTGTAAAAAAACCAGCACACCAATGTTAAATTTTAAATTTCTATTCAATATTTTGTTATACTTTAATTTCAACCATACATTCTTTTTTGAATAAATTAAGTGTGTGGTTATAAAGTAAGTTCCTGCTGTTCTTCTAACTCAACCATATTATTATTTTACCCTATATATGCATACATATATATATATGGCAATCAAATAAGAAGAAACTTATTGTGAGAACAAAAAGAAGAAATGAAACATTAACTACTTTAACTCTTATTACTTTAATTATTATCTGGTTAATTAATTAGTTATTAACATTTTATCGAACACATTATCAAATTTTATCTTACATATATCAAAATTCATCCTACATATATCGAAATCATCATACGTTTATCCTACACATATCAAGATTGTCATACGTTAATCCTACACATACAGAAATTCAACCTACATTTGTTCTACACATATCGAAATTATCCTTCAATGTAAATTAATATTGATATGAAAGAATAAATTTTGAAATTGCTGAGTTTCATTTATTTAATTAGTTTATGGGGTTACAAAAAAATAATCATTTATGTAACATTAAATACAATTATTATATGGAGGATTCCTATTGGTTTAAAATTGTTCTTTTTCTTCTTATAATACTTTTTCTTCTTATTTGAATATATACATATATATATATATATATAAAGCAAACCAATCCTTCATTGAAGAATCTAGTTCTTAGTACACATATAGGGCAAACGAATAGTTCATGTAAACAAAAGGGTAAGCTTAGGGAATCATCTACTTTCATATTTTGGCTTATTGGGTCCTAACGGGTCAAAAACGGGCAATGTCAATTAATTAATTAAATGAAACGTGGAAGTTAACTTAGTGATAGGATGCTCAAAGGCGGATAAACATGGCTTAAATGGAGAGAGTTAGTTCCACGTAAAGGTCGCAGGCTATCTATTTATTTCTCGGATCAAATGCGCAAGTTCACCTTGTTAAAAATAAGCTTAAAAGTTGTTCCAGTAGGCTCAAACCGTAGGCTATGGCTGAGTGTTGTAACCTACGGTCTAGGAAAGCTCCAGGATCAGGAAGTGTGAGCCATAACCCACGGCTTATAGGCCGTAGGCTACGGCCAGGTTGTATTGTTGCAGGAGGTGCCAACCGTAGCTTACGACTGGATGGCCGTAAGCTACGACGGGTTATTTAAAAAAATTGTTTTCCTTACTTATACTTTTAACCATTTCCAATCGTATACCATTGTTAATCATTAATCGTTTGAATGACGTGTAAAATTAATAGGTGCGATGAATTACAAGCTGGATGACTATCACTAATGACGCAAGAACCGAATGCTTAAACATAGAGCGCTTCCGCGAGACTTTATTAACACGGATTCTAGACTTCTATTCATTTTGGGTTGTTAAACTTAGTAGTCATAAATCACAACCTAACTACGTTTTGGAACTAGAAATGTTTAAGTCCTAATCTTTCTAACCTCAATCACGTATATTTAGTCTTCTTATCAATTTAATCACGATTAACTCATATTTATATCACTCTATCTTTAATTAGAGACGATAAATTGAACTAGTTGGCCACCCTACAATCTCTACAAGGCGAAAAAACTTTAGCGTTTTTAGAGGAACAACGCAAATTGTTGAGACAAAGGCAGTATGACCACGACGTGAATAAACCGCACGGCCAACTCAAAGTTAAATATTTGGACTTGGTTTTGAAATGTAAGGATGAAATCCCGACGAAATACGAATGAGAGCGTTATTGGGTTGAAAGAGATGAGGAAGATGAAGACGACGAGTAAATTTAGGTGTTTGTATGTTTATTTTCATTGATTTTCTTGTATTTTTTTTTTAATTTTAACGGAATGGTTTTATTTTTAAGTTTTACAAATGGTTCTTTTAAATCAAACGGTCATTTTTTTCTTTCTAAAATGGCAATTAAAAAAAGGAAAGCTAAAAAATAAAAATTTCAGTGAAGTAAATCAGTTAAGTGTTGCCTCCAAAAAAGAGATTCAGTGAAGTAAATCAGTAAAGTGATGTGGCAGTACAAGATTTTTTAAAACCAGTTAAGTGAAAAAAATCATCTATGGTAGTGCCCCTTCTCCCTAAGAATATAGAACTTTGATGACATTCATGCCACAAACCAAGTAGTTTTAAACCACCAATAGAGTGAATTACTATTTGCATCCCTGTGTTATAGTGGTTTTAACTACTTGAATCCAAAGTTCAAAACTTTAACTACTTGCGTCCCTGAATGGAAATTAACTAACCTATTGAGTCCAAATTTGTAACTCCGTTAACCAAACCTATTAAATGAAATGACAAAAGTGTCCCCATTAATAAAAAGTAATTTCATCTATGTACACACATAAATGTAATCTGTATATCTATCTCCCTCTCAATTGAAACACGCAAATTTTTTTATATAAAACTCTCACCATATATATATATATATATATAGATGTAGGTTCCTGTACAAATCCAATTTTTTGTGAGAAGTGTGAGAACCAATATGGGGGTGACATGTGGCAATTATTATTTTTTAAGATTAAGGGTAAAAGTGTCATTTGGCTAAACACAAAAATAGGAAACCCCATTAAATTCGCAAGTCAAAATTAAAATCAAAGATATCATATTCCATGGTCTATTCGAATTGCAGGTGTGTGTATATTCATTTGTCATATTATGTGTTGTTTTATCCAGAAGGTGTTTTACGTTCATACTATGGTGTTTTAAATGAATGTGTTTATTTTCATATGCCATATTATGTGTTGCTTCATCCAGAAGGTGTTTTACGTTCACACCCGTGTGTTTTATCACCATATTCTCAACTTTGTGTTTTTAACAGTCTCGTGTGTTTTATCATCATGTTCTTCATAATCCAGTGTGTTTTATCTTCATCATACACAATCAGTAACACATCAAAAAAACACACTAGAATGTACTTTAAAACACAATTATACATACATTTAAAATGTGTTTTAAATTCAAGAAACACTAAACCACACAAAAATCCTTTGAACATAAAACACAACAATAAACATCAACTAAACTAATTTCATTATTCAATATTATAACAAACCGTAACACTACATTTATTTAATTTCTTTAAATTCAAAAAAGACGATACCGTAATCCCTTTAAATTCTTCATCTAGCGATGTAATTTTCTGCATATATATTTCTTTCTCCTTTATTAATTTACCATCATACATAGATTCATAAACTTTTGAAATAAGTCAACCATCTCTGTTTCTTTATTTTCGGTGGTGAGGATAGAGATATAGAGAGAGATAGAGAGAGATGAACGAGAGTTAAGGGATGTTTCCAACTTTTAAGAGATATCAATTAAATGTGGGTGACGATTTTACCTTAATACCCCCAACCATCTAATTTATTATTAACAATATAATACTAATTACCAAAATGCCACTTAATTAATCCACACCATAGATTAAAATGATCTAATGGCCAAAACACCTTCTTACACTTCTCACACAAAAAACACTTTGTACAGGATCTTGACCCTATATATATATATATATATATATATATATATATATATATATATATATATATATATATATAGGGTAGGGTTCAAATAGGAACCATAGCTTAAGTAGGAACCATAGGAACCACTTTATAGCCATTGATCTCTAATGGCATGATTGTAAATAAGTAAAACATTAATTAATTCTTTTTTTTTAATTAAGGGTCATTATTGACTTTTGTTCAACAAGCTAATTTGTAGGTAAGTTGAATTAATTGTTTATATCAAATTAGGGGTATTTTTGTATTTTGGCAATCCCACTAAAATAGCTAGTTCCCTTATTTTGCAGAAGATAACAAATTCATGGATCATAGCATTTAATTAAATTATGTATTGGGGAATTGTTGATGCATTATACACATACGTACTAATTAAGTTACGTATTGGGGACTTGTTGATGGAAGATTTTCTTGAATAATATACACTGGTGTATTATGAACGGTGTATAAAGTGTTTAATGGAAGATTTTCTTGAATAATATACACCAGTGTATATCTAGAGTAATATTTAGTTATAATACACTGTTGTATACATTTGTGTATCCAAATATTGTCTAGAGTAATATGTTTTGAACAATATACACCAGTGTATGTCTAGATTAATATGTTTCCAACTTAATAAAAGGTTTAGCAAGATGCTTTAAGTAGTATACATTGATGTACTACGTATATTTCATGAGTGGTGAATATGACACATACTATTTAGTTATAAATACACAATATACATTGGTGTAATGAACAGGTATAAACCAAATAAACACACGCCTTATATGCACTGGTGTATAGAAATGTTGCCTATCATATTTTTTTTGTACTTTGAGTGTTATACGTTACTGTTTTGATTGCAACACAATATACACAGGGGTATTGAATATGTATAAAAGAGATATGCACGATGACCATTAACTGTTTTTGTTGCAACACAATATACACAGGTGTATTGAACGGGTATAAACCAAATAAACACACGCCTTATATGCACTGGTGTATAGAAATGTTGCCTATCATAATTTTGTAGTTTTTGTGTTTTCGGGTGGAATATGGATTGACTTGGATTTGGAGAGAGGAAGAATGAGAGAGAGGAGAGAAGAAGAACACTAAATTTTTTTTAGGATAAAACATGACATTTAATAACTACCATATTTAAAAGTCTTAATTAAATAAAAAGATAATATTTAATTGTCTAATTACACAAATACCCCCTATATCAAAATTAAAGATGGATGACTCAGATTGGTTCCTAAGGTTCCTAACTAGGGTAGTGGTTCCTATTTGATCTCAATCCTATATATATATATATATATATATATATATATATATCAGAGTCGGTCCCAGTTTACATCCAAAATTAGCCGCTCAAGCGACTTTTATATTATAACATATCTTTTACAAACAATCATTTCAAAAGATATTACATAAGTACTAATTATACAAAGGTGATTCTTGTTAATCGATCTGATTCTGGTCTCTAGTCCTCGTCCACTTTTTTCCTGAAATTATACATGAATGTCATATTAGCCATAGCTAAGTAAGTACACATGATAGGTCTTTAATATATTTTCAAAGAACACCGGTCCCCCCTCCCCCTTTTTTTTCTCCAAGACCACCGGTCTCCTATTTTATACTCTGAGACCACTCGTCTCTATTTTATTTCTTGAGACCCCCGGTCTCTATTTTCTTTCTCGAGACCACTGGTCTCTACTTTATTGTCTGAGACCAGCGGTCTCTGGTTACTTCCTGAGACCACCGGTCTCTAAACTCATTCTTGTATATATTTGTTTCAATTATATATCAAACAAGTAGTAATACAAATCACTCAAATCTTATATTACCACTAACAACCACATATACTTTTAAGACCACTGGCCTCTATTTATTCCAAACTAATATCAAGCACACAATGATATAATTATTCATATACTGAATCACAATTAGTAATCATGCATACTCTTAAGGGATTGTGTACTTTTAGAATCAGTGACAAAATTATACAAGACCCAAGTTCACCACTCGTTAATAACCCTCTTGATAACCACACGTATCCTACTTAAACCTTCACTTATGGAGTCCTACGATTCTTGTCTCTATATTTCCTCTTTTCTCAATACTACTCTTTAATATATTTCATGTTTATAGAACTCATATGTGACTATCTAAGAGCAGGTGTCGTCCATCCAAATTATGAATTTCTCTTTGTAAGGCAACGCGTTAGATAAATTGCTACAACCGCCCTTTTGTATGAACTTATCCTCTTATTTCTTTATTTACATATATCGAGTAAAAAAGATCTTGTACAAAGTGTTTTTTTGGTAAGAACTGTGAGAATCAAAGGAGGGTGTTTTTTTTCCGAATTTTTTTCCCATATTGTTAAAAATGTATTATAGTATTGAAAACTAAAAATAAAAAAATAATTTTTTTTTGTGTAGAGTAATTACGTGTAGAGTAATTACATAATTACTCTAGTGTAAACTAATGTATTTACTTTAATTTTTTTTTTTAATTTTTTTTAGTATTATTAATCTAGAAAGTATGTTTAAGCACATGGGGAAAAAAATTGTAAAAAAAATTTTTTTTTTACCCCCTTTGATTCTCACAGTTCTTAAAAAAAAAAACACTTTGTATTTGATCTTTACTCTACATATATCTATGTTAGATATTTTTTTCACACATTTTGCACAATCTAACTTCCTTCCATTACTATGTATTTTTTTTCGATATTATTATTATTATTATTATTATTATTATTATTATTATTATTATTATTATTATTATTATTATTATTGTTATTATGATGTTAAAATATAATAGATAGCACCAATTGCTTATTTAAGCATCTAATGTGTTACTCCGTGATCTAATTCATTACTTACTCATTTAACAACATTTGACATATAGAACATTTGACATATAGGTTTCAAATATTTTATTTTCATCCATAAAAAAAAGATGTTACATCTATCTCTTATCTTCAAATCTAATATCTCCCCGTCTTCCTCATTGCTCTTTCTCTCTCATCTAAACCTTCCCATTCTTCCCAACACAACCATCACCGCAGCAGCACTACCACAACCAATACAACACTACTACTAGCACCATCACCATCACCATCACCTTCCTTTTCTTTCATTTATTGCACACACATACCCCCTTTTTGTCACACGCACACATACACCAGCACAAATACTCACATACCCATTTTTCTCTCTACCATTCTTCCTTTACAAGTTACACACACCAACACACATAATACCAATATCAGGAGATTAGAGAGAGAGGGGGAGAGAGAAAAAAGAGAGAGAATGATCGAAGAAAGAAGAGACCGATTGTGGCCTCTGGCCAGATAACCTGTTCTGATGATGGTGTAATGACGACAATGGTTAATGTTGGTTTGAGGTTTGGTATCGGTGATAATGATGGATGTCAAGGTTGGTGACCGATTGTGTATAGGGGTTGTCAACCACGGTCAGCAATGGTTATAGGTGGTAGAGGGTTTAAATTAAACTTGAAGGGCTTGACTGACAACCGGTTAAGTTGGAAACGGGTCAAGGGGTCAGGTCAACGAAATGGTCAACAGGTGCCCTTTGTTGGTTATGGTGATCACTGGTGCCCTTTGTTGCAGACGGTGATGATGGTGGGATTATTAAGGGGTTTGTGCGTTGGATTAGGTGGTATTAGGGTTTTCAATCGGTTAATGATTGGAAGATGGAAGGAGGATCAGATGGTGTGGTGTGGTGGCTGCCGTGCAGTGCGGCGGCGGTGGTGGTGTTGCGTTAGGGAAAGATATTTGTTAGGGGGGGTGTGATTTACTCTCTCTCTCTCTCTCTCACTCTCTCTCTATGTGTGTGTATATATATAAGACACAAGATATATAATTAATTATAAAATATGTAAAAAATAAATTGTAAATACCTTAAGCATATAGGCTTGTACATTTGGTGTAAATGATAGAAATGCCCTTCAAGTTAACAGACCTTTCTAACGACGTTAGTAATATGGACTCAATAGGTTAGTTAATTTCCAACCGAGGACTTAAGTAATTAAATTTTTAGAATTTGGATTCAATTAGTTAAAACCACTATAAAACAGAGACGCAAATCGTAATTCACTCCCACCAATAATCTATAATCTATAATCTATAACTTATAATAAAAGAATTGAACTTTGATGATGTGGCATTCAATGGAGGCCTCAACCCCTTCTTGAATGTGCCACGTGGCATCATGTAGGATTTTTTAATTTTTGAGTTTTTTTTAATAAATCTATATATATTATAATTATTTTAGGAAAAGATAAGAATTTAAAAACAAAATTAAATTTTCTCTCTAATGTTTCCTCCCATAACTTTTAAACGTTAATATCTTTTATATACGAGATTTTTTAAAGAAAAAAATTACACCAAATTAACGAGCGTTTTATTATCTTTCCAACGAGTACCATAGTGCTATATAAAAAACGGAGAAAAAAAACAACTATTTTTGTGGGTTTTTTTTAAATATATTTTACTCTACTAATAAATCACAAACGATAAACATAACTTAATAGGCAGAGATTCTTTTTTTTATATTTGAATATGATAACTTATGGCAGAAATTTGTTTAAAATAAATAATAATAATAATAATAATAATAATAATAATAATAATAATAATATTATTATTATTCATTAATCATGTATTGGCAAATCATTAATTATGTTGTCATATTAGATATTTTATTATGTTATATTACATATTTTAACCCCGGGACACTCCCGGGATAAAAGCTAGTAGTATATTATAATCGTAGGGTGATTAGACTCAGTAGTTGTCCTCGTCCAGTTGACTATAAATAAAAAATGAATTTAAACACCTTATGTCTACGATTGATAATTTAATTTGTTAAAAGAACTATTCAACACCAAATAGTCTTGACTTATTTAACGCGCTTAAAGGTTGACTTTGCTCATTGTTCTCGTCTCTATTTAATTTCATAAGGTGCGCGATTAGCATTTCCTTTCAAATTTGATTCGTACTTGCAACTGCTTGAATCACTTTATAAATCAGTTTTAATACAATTATTTGATCTACATATAATGGAGGAGTTTCGTCATCTTGAAATCAAACTTGAAGATATAAAATCAGCCACCAACAACTTTGCTGATGAAAACATTATTGGTATTGGTGGTTTTGGGAACGTTTACAAGGGATCAATCCATCACTTGAACAGGCATATCATGGTTGCTTTTAAGCGCCTTGATCGTAAATATGGGCAAGGTGACACCGAGTTCTTGAAAGAGATTTTGATGCTATCACAGTACAAGCATAAACATCTCATTTCTCTTCTCGGATTTTGCAACGAGGATGGTGAGAAAATCCTTGTGTATGAGCATGCATCGCATGGAAGTCTTGATAGTCACTTAAGTGCCACATCTCTCACATGGAGTCAACGTTTAAAGATATGCCTTGCTGCCGCAAGGGGAATAAACTATCTTCATGATCCCAATGGGACACAACAAAGGGTTCTACATCGTGATATAAAAAGCTCCAATATCTTATTGGATGAGAACTGGAATGCTAAAGTTTCTGACTTTGGTCTTTCAAAACTAGGCCCGGCTAATCAGCAGTACTCGTTTCTTTTTTCTAATATTGTTGGAACCCCTGGTTACGTAGATCCCATTTATTTCGAGACATACCGCCTAGCGAAAGAAACAGATGTATATTCTTTCGGTGTGGTCTTATTTGAAGTATTGTGTGGAAGATTAAGTTTTGAATATAACGATGGTCGGTTACACAGTTTAGTGCCAATGTGGAAACAAAGCTATGAACAAAGGAACCTAGAGCATATTATGTTCCATGATTTGAATCCACCAATGGATCCGAGCTCTTTGGAAATATTTTCAAGTATTGCATATCAGTGCTTGCAGAAAGCTTATAACCGACGACCAACTATGGCTCGGGTGGTAGAAGAACTTGAGATTGCTCTTGAATTTCATATGAGTAACGAAGAGAGAATGGAGTATGAAAAAATGATTGCTCATGAAAATCAAGAGAGTGAAGATATGTCAATGGAGTGTGAAGATATGATTAAGACTGCAGTGCCTCCGCTGATCTATGCATCGCAAGAGGAATTGTACTCGCTTATCTCAAAAGGAGTGCTCGTTAACATGGGAAAAACGGTAATTATAACATGAGTGCTAAAATACTGATTTATAGAATGTTACTTGTATTATAGCTTAACTTGTTTACATTCCAATGGACAGTGGTTTTCAATAGATAAAAATGGAGCACATTGTGAAATGATATCAGCTGCAGAATGTTTAATTTCTATTTCAAGTATATATAACAGCGATCCATATTCAACCGAATATAATTCTAGGTGATATACCCTCTTCCTCGTGATTCTTGATTTTTGAGACTTTCGTAGCATATGCTAATTTCTCATTATTTGTTGCTATGTCTTGATGCAGATTTGCAATGGGTAACTATCTCACATTTAATAGGAATTTCAGAACAAAAGCCCGAACACAATTCTTGTCAACAAAAACAGCGTACACAGTAAATCTCGTGTTTAAATTTGTTAAAAAGAACCGGTCATGCAAATCTCAATATGTTGAACTTAAATACAAACTGCAAGGGGACACAAAATATTCGATTGTGTACCTTGCAGATGCGAGGGAAGATGGATGGTTGATGGCTGAACTGTATGAGCTTACGAGTGAAAGTAGAAATGTTGATCTTGATATTATATTCGAGACCTCAAACAATTATCATTCTTCGGTCCTAGTAGTAGAAGGAATAGAGTTTCGGCCCTTGAAGAAAGTAAGCTGACAAATACCGGTTCATCCAATTAACAATTTCTCTACTGAAAAATGTTTGTTTGCTTAAAACAAATTATACAAATGGGCCGGGGATTATATCATCGACTAATTTCCAATATAAGTACTGTTTTGTAGGTACAACATGAAGTGGTAGAGGATGAGAAGGTGGATGTGGAACCCATCTTAAATTCGGACGCATACTGGGAACAAAAATTGCCGAACGACTATGAAGAGATACTCAAGTGGTCAAAAGATGGTATGCAGTGGACAACAAAGAAAGAACTCTACTTTCTTCTTTGTAAAGGATTCCCCATCAACAACGGTCTAGAAGTAAGTTTTATACGCATGAATTACTCCTATCATTTATAGAACATTAAAAGCACTTACATATTTTCACTTAACAGTGGTTTTTCCTTGCCAAAGATGGAAAGAAATGTCACATGCTATCAGGAAGAACGACTTTGCAAAGTAACAAGTTGAGATTGTGTTCTCTACCCGAATCAAGGTTAATTTGCCTATGTTTTACTTATTTGGGTCTTTTATAACATTACTATCAGAGCCAAAGTACTGAACCACATTAGAAATGCTAGAAAAGCACACCAAATACAATAAAATACAATAGATTAACTATTTGACTTAAATTTTAACAAAATAGCATTTTAACTTGTCAACAAATTTGTAACACGCCAACACGACTAGGGCTGACTACGAGGTAGTGGCAATTCAAATCCGTAGACATAATTAGTTGTTTATATATAGTACATATCTTAAGCATGTTCAATGGTGTCTCAAAAGAAGCCATCACCTTCTAACTCCAACGGTTGTCGAATTAATCCGTTTACAAAGAGCATTGGATGTTATTGTTCAATGAATCCATTCTGATCCATTGGTTGAATCTATGGATACAGATAAATACTTTACTTACTTTTATTACCATCGGCTAGCAATTAACTAGCAGTATAAGACCTGCGATTACATCAAGATCGCAACAGTAGAAAAAACTACACAAACAATAGGTACTAAATACAGCAGCCGGAACCTTACCCCATGCTAGGCCAAAGACTCCCACCACAGACCCGCCATCTTTGCCCGGTTCTTTACACATAGGAAGCTCATCACCTTTATCTCCACCAACGAACTCCTTACCGATGGTTGTTTCTGTCTGAAGATAGCGTCATTAGGTGAACGTTAAATACTCCACATGGCCATCAAAATTATCGCATAAAACGCCTTTTTGCTTCTTTTCGCTCCCGTAAACACCATGTCCAGCTCCAAAAGATCACGGATATGAAAAGCAAAAATACACGGCGTTTTGCACTATAATGAAACTTGCTGCCAAATCTCCATATAGCAAATGGACAGCCGTTGAAGAGGTGCTCGATCCACAGTTTCAACATGAATTCGACAGCACCTGCACATTTGACATGGAAGTTGTATGTTGCGCCTTGCCAAAGCCGATGCCGTATTGCCGTTGGTAGTCTGTCCACGCTTTCTCTCCACCAGTTTCAATAAACAACGTAAACAGATTATTAAACTAAAAATATCAATTTGATGGATCAACACAATTTATATTATCCGGAACATTTCGTTCTCCATAACTATCATCGCCAATTCTCAAGTTTTTTTTTTAACTTAACTAAGCTAAAGCTTCGTGGGTATTGACTAAAGGTTAAGTTAATATTTTAGAGTTATAATAGACTTATTATTAAGTAACCAATTTTCTAGCATATTAATCTAGAACTTACTATATAGTGGCGGAACTAGAGAATATTAATCGAAGGGTCACAATAAAATTTTTTATTAGGTACTTAATTATAATTTTAGATTGAGTTATAAATAAATAAATAAAATAAAAATCAAATATGTTAAACAAACTAAAAAAGGTATAGATAAAAGATAACTAAAACCCATGTAAAAGAGGTTACTTTAGCTTTTTTATGTTACACTAGCTTTTATCCCGGGAGTGTCCCGGGGTTGAAATATATAATATAATATAATAAAATATCTAATATGACAACATAATTATTTATTTTAAACAAATTTCTGCCATAAGTTATCATATTCAAATATAAAAAAAAATCTCTGCCTATGAAGTTATGTTTATCGTTTGTGATTTATTAGTAGAGTAAAATATATTTGAAAACAAAACCCCACAAAAATAGTTGTTTTTTTCTCCGTTTTTTATATAGCACTATGGTACTCGTTGAAAAGATAATAAAACGCTCGTTAATTTGGTGTAATTTTTTTCTTTAAAAAATCTCGTATATAAAAGATATTAACGTTTAAAAGTTATGGGAGGAAACATAGAGAGAAAATTTAATTTGTTTTTAAATTCTTATCTTTTCCTAAAATAATCTATAATCTATAACTTATAATAAAAGAATTGAACTTTGATGATGTGGCATTCAATGGAGGCCTCAACCCCTCTTTGAATGTGCCATGTGGCATCATGGAGGATTTTTTAATTTTTGAGTTTTTTTAATAAATCTATATATATTATAATTATTTTAGGAAAAGATAAGAATTTAAAAACAAAATTAAATTTTCTCTCTAATGTTTCCTCCCATAACTTTTAAACGTTATTATCTTTTATATACGAGATTTTTTAAAGAAAAAAATTACACCAAATTAACGAGCGTTTTATTATCTTTCCAACGAGTACCATAGTGCTATATAAAAAACGGAGGAAAAAACAACTATTGTTGTGGGGTTTTGTTTTCAAATATATTTTACTCTACTAATAAATCACAAACGATAAACATAACTTCATAGGCAGAGATTCCTTTTTTTTGATATTTGAATATGATAACTTATGGCAGAAATTCGTTTAAAATAAATAATAATAATAATATTATTATTATTCATTAATCATGTATTGGCAAATCATTAATTATGTTGTCATATTATATATTTTATTATGTTATGTTAGATATTTCAACCCCGGGACACTCCCGGGATAAAAGCTAGTTATAATATATATATATAGATTTTAAAAAAAAAAAACTCAAAAATTAAAAAATCCTACATGATGCCACGTGGCACATTCAAGGAAGGGTTGAGGCCTCTATTGAATGCCACATCATCAAAGTTCAATTCTTTAATTATAAGTTATAGATTATAGATACGTTATTTTTTTAACATCCAAAAACAACTTTTATTCCATCACACCATATAAACGAAACAAACCCAACCATAGCAACTTAGCAAGGAGCTAAGGCACCAGCCCAAAACCACCAATATTTATACAACACCAAAAACACATAACAAGAGAAGAGAAGTGAAACGTACAGTTAAGTGTTAACCAAGTAAGGGCCATTCTTCAAAAGAAAAAAAAGTCAGGATTCAATAGTACAAAATCCTCAACAGAATCCAAGAGTGTACAAGTTTTTTGGTTTTTATTTATGTAAAAGACCTTACCTAACCTAACAAAATTACCCAAATACCCTTCATCTTCTTCTCATCATCTCTCCATACTATTTTTTTGTTGCACCTGCCATTTCTTCAATTTCTATTTTATATTAACTACCCTTCACTTATTAAAACTCGATTAAAAATTTTGGAGGTCAAACATACAAAACCCACCGGATCAAGGGCATCACGGTTAAGAAAACTTGGATTGCCGAAGGGTCAACGAATGTGCCCCTAGAAATTGGGCCTGTGCCGAGAAGTCCTGCCTGCACCCCTTGATTGCCAGCCCTATTACTTATATACTAATATCACTTATTGTGGTCGGTTGAGAAAGTAAAGGAAAACGATTACAAAAAGAAGCAATGCTCTAGTTGTATCTGAATGACATACTCTAAGTGAGGTTGCCGGTTGGAGTACAATTCGTGCTAAAATATCATGCGTTCGCAAGCAGTTTTGCCACAGTAGGCTTCGGACGGTGGATTTCCCTTGGGGTTGTTTAGAGTTCATACCTTACTTTTTTTGGCCTCTCTCCATATTTTTTTTTGTACATGCATGTATATGTCCAGAAAACATAATCCTCGACATATACATATATGTACATGTGTATACAAATACGTACAATTTAAATAAATATAGAGAAAGCTCATTTAGCAAAATAAAAAATTACCGTGCAAAAATGAGTGGTCCACATCTCACAGGTGTAGTCTGTAAAGATAAAAAAAAGAGTGTGAGAAGTCTATGTAAGCATAGGGTCTTAATTTTAGGCATGATGTTTGATTCTTTTAATTTGCATTGTATTATAGAGAAAATAACAAACGTGAATGACAATTTAAACACAACTAAATGTATTCTGAGCATGAAATTAAAAAAAAAACAGATTAACATTCTTTGCATGTTGTTTAAGATTTCATGCTTAGAATGCATTTAATTGTTACGTTTACGTTTTTCTAGAGCCTCTATTTGAGCTTGCAACGATGTCACGACATCAACTTGATAGAGACCACTCTTTGATGGCTGACTTCGAGGGTTGTACCACTGATAACTGTTCACGATGATTTCTTCGATAAGATCGTACGCTTCTTGCGCCTTTTGTTTCCAAAAATTCCTCCCGCGGTTGTGTCAAGAGTTTGTCTGGCTTGATTTGTCAACTCATTGTAGAAAGATGAAACTTTAAGCCAAATTTCAAGTCTATAGGGGGACATTTTCTTAGCATATCATTGAATCGCTCCCATGCCTCATAGTGTGACTCGCCGTCTTGACAAAAAGTGGTAATCTAGTTTCTTAATTTTGCGGTTTATCTCAAACAACATTAAGGGCGGTAGACACATCTACATGGCATCCATCACATATAATAAATCTCTCAAAATTTATTATTGTCTTTTACAATAGCATGAATATCCTCCATATGTATGTTTAAATTCACACCTCTGAATTTTCACAATAACTTCCAATGAAATATCATGTCGACGTGTGTCTACTTGTGTATTCCATCTCAATACACTCACCACTTTCTTTAATGATTCTCTCAATATGTAGTTAGACATTTGATGTCACGTCTCTGACTTTTAGTCAATGCAACAACTCTTAAGTTGTTTATGTCCAATTCTTTCCATGTACTATCCGTTTATAACAATGTTCTTCAAACACTGTATATTTGATGTTGTAATTATTTCTTAAAAAACACATTTCATACCGCACAAAACCTTTGATTTATTTCTTTGTGAAAATTGCATGTGCTATCTGAAGATATTGAACACAAACCAATAATATACATTCGAAACTAAATCATAAAGTGCAAAACACTTTTAAAAGTCATTTTTAACATACTCGACAACGATAAACGGTTACAAAAATCGTTATAAAGCTTATTAATAAAGCAGTTCTAACGCACTCGTTAGAAATACACGAATACAAAAATCGTTATTAAATATATTGTTTCTAACACGCTCGTTAGAAATAATTTATTATAAGAATCACTATAAGGCATATTAGTTTATAATAATAAATTATTTCCAATACGCATATAAAAAACGAGACGTTTAGACAAATGTTTTAAACCAATATGTTTTGTCTAATATAAGCATTTTTAATACACATGTTAGGAAATGAAACGTTTACAAAAACCTATTGTTTATAAAATAAACCAAGTTTAATGCACACGTTATCGAATTCAACATTTACAAAAAAAAAAAAAAACAACACTATGATTTACACCAATAAACTCGGTCTAACATACATGTTAGAAAAAATGACGATTAAAAAATCGTTATAAAACCAAACGGTTAAATAAAAAAACCATTAGTTTTGTATCACGATGTAGGATTTAATATCGTACCGCAATCTCTATAAATCCAAACACAACAAGTTGCACTACAAACATGTTTCCCAAATATATATACACACACACAAGATTATACAAAAATCTCAAAAATATTTTTTATTTTAAACCATTTCGTGAACCTAAAATCCTTATGAATAATGTTTTAAGATTGTAGCAACAACCTCACAAAATCTGTTTTAAGATTGTAGGACATGGACGTCATCAGTTTATTGAAATAACATTAATAAAAATAATAAACATACACTCTTTATACATTTTTGAGAAATAGTAGTATATGCAGCGTGTACAAAAATTAAAAAGATATACACATATGATTCAAGCCGTTGTCTTTGATAAGAACTTGAACTACTTCTTCTTGTGCAATTTTCTCTACGTCTTTAACGAGGTCTTGAACAACGTCTTCTTGTACAATCCTTGGCAAGATCTTCAAAACGTAGGGTCTTCAGCATGATCATTTGTGTACACGCGCCTGAGGTTACATTGGGTAAAATTGTAGTGTTAGAACTTGTGGAACAAACAACAATGTAAAGGTGGTGGAATCAAGTTGAGAGTACTCCTCTCTATGGTATCCAACATATGGGCTTTTTTTTCTCTAGAACTCTTCATGTATGCCTATATCTCTCATTGTATTTTTTTTCCCCACCTCAAGTGAGGCACAAAGCTTTCCATTATATAGATGTATGAAGAGTCTTCTTAACTAGAGACTTAATTTGAGACATAAAGACTCTAATTAAGTGACATAAAATCTCTAACTAAAAGAATAAAACCTTTAATCAATGACATAAAACCTCTACTCAAGAGGTTAATCTTTAATTCATCACATTAAGAGTTTTATTGATAATTATAATTTACTAAATTATAATTTCAATATAATCTATTCACCATATTTCCAACAATATATTGTTACAATCCTTGTTAAATTGGGATAGGTGGTGAGATTTTAATGTATGAGAAAAGGCCGGTCATTTTTGTTACTATTTTTTTTTTTTTTCGAAATGTCAAACAGACCATTTTAGAGATTTCCTTTGCAAAAATGATTTCTAAGTTCATACAAACAGTTGGTATTATTCTTTCAGGTTCAACCAATACTTCTATGTTTAGAATCTTAAACTTTGTTACTGAAATTCTTAACTAAATAAAACATGTGATTGAAGGAGTATGTCAGGGACTAGATTAATTAAACGTCAAATCTAGTGAGATAATGTAAATTTTCTTATCCTTTTGCATGATCTTGTCGAATATTAGAATTTTAGCACAGAACATGATTTTAATATCTTTTTTTTCCTTGCAGATTTGGAGAGGCAGTTGAACTTTATGATCCAAGGTTCAGGATTGTTTGCAAGATCAACTTCCATGACCTATCACCTCAAACCACATATGCAACTTATCTTGTCTACAAATTTCAAGAAAAACATCATGTATCTGCGCTTCCTGTAACAGTGATGGATACAAATTTGTCTTCAGAAGGTCGGGAATTGGATAGTTTCTGGTACATCTATTTACTACATCCTCAAACTCCGGTTATTAGTGGAAAGGTTTATCAGAATACCTATAACCGCAATAATAGACGTAAAATGAAAGGTTATCCACAAGAGAGGGACGATGGTTGGATGGAAGTACAAATATGGGAATTCCGAACCACTAGTACCACCCATGAAAAGCTTCTAATGAGACTTGAAGTGACCCTTCCCAACCACGCGTCCACTAGGGGGCTTATTCTGCAGGGCATTGAGTTTAAACCTTTATCATCAGAGGCGTAGCTTCTTGAGGGCCCGAGGGGGCCAAGGCCCATACCGTTTTTTGGCGCAGTGGTGGAATTTTACAATTTTTGAAGGTAAATTGAATCCGGCCCCCACCTATTTGATCTTCTGGCCACTACCGATCGAAAAAAATTGAGTCCAGCCCACCGATTCGAGAACCAAGCTTCTCCACTGTTATTAGATCTCTTATAAATTAATGTATCTTGAACCCAAATGGTTGTTGTTTAAATAATTTTATTTGTGCACTTCTTTTGTAATTCCACTACCGGTGGGATATATGCAAACTTGTATTTTGACAATTTGGAGAAATGCGAAAGTGCTAGCTAGAAAGAGGAAGAACTTCAAATAAGCATAATTCTTTTAAGAGTTTTGGATTTAAATAAACCCAATAATCAGTTTTTGGTCGTCATCGGTCCCTATTGCATCAATTTTGTTAGTATGTAAAGGAAAACACATAAACATGTACTTGAGAGATTCGTGAGACCTGCTACTGATGCTGAGAGCGTGGAGGTCGACATGATTGTCAGTATGTTCAAGTTCCCTTTAGGGTATGAAGTTATGATGGCTAATGATCCTTAGACATGATCGGTTATGGGAGAGAGGGAAAGGGACGAATTCTAATGGTGTTATGTTGATAATAATGAGTAACTCTTAATCCCTAGTAATCTCTCCCTATTTGTACATACCCAGAGGACACTCTAGTTAGGCCCAACTAAAGATAAGTCTGTACATGAAAGACAAATCAGTTATGGTCTTAGAGTATTTAGCAATTTATCAAACATAATATAAATGATTATAATGGCTACCGATAAATATACAAGATGTTACGTATATTTATTCCAACATTCTCTCACTTAGCCGAGTAATCATTTATTATGAGTATTCCATAAGTCTCCAGAGATCAATACTCATTTTAGTTCTAAACCCAAACTGTATCAGAGAAATACAGTCGTTAAGTCTTTACTCGACTTAGGACCCCCATTAATCATACTACAATCCCAATCCAAATCTAAAACTTAACACTAGGATCAATTATCGTTATGCCCTTAGTTGTTGATTTGTTGTATTATTGTTAGACCTGGCAATTTCAACCCATTTGGTTGAGTTTGGGTTATTTTGGGTTTAAAATTTGACTTTGTGGGTTGAAATGGGTTTAGTATAATTTTCAAGGGGGTTAGGATGGGTAATTTTAATTGTAGGATATAAGTAAGTAGGTCAGGATGGGTAAATTAAAAAAAACAAATGGGTCAGGATGGGTATTTTTAGATAACCATATACAAATCTAAATAAAAACTCACCAAACACCAAAAGCGTTAATGCCTCATAGAAATAAATGTCATTAAAAACAAAAAATTATATCTTTTGCATTTGTTGATAACCCCGGTCGGTTCGAAACCGTTCAGGTCGTTAACAGACGACCAAGTCGAAACAGCACGGGTCGTTAACGAGACCGATCTCATCTAAATGGTTCGAGTCGTTAGCGGGCTTGAACGAGTCAAAACAGTCTGAGTTGTTGACCGGCCAGTTCGGGTCGAAATGGTCAGGTCGTTGGCGGGCCCGGTCGGGTCGAAACGGTCCGGGTTGTTACCGAGTCCGGTCGGGTCGAAACCGTCCGGGTCACTACAGGACGGGTCAGGTTGAAACGGTCTGGGTCGTTACCGAGCCCGGTCGGATAGAAACAGTCCGGGTCGCTACGGGACGGGTCAAGTTGAAACGGTCTGGGTCGTTACCGGGCCCGTTCGGGTAGAAACGCTGCGGGTCGCCACACGGC
Source organism: Ambrosia artemisiifolia (assembly GCA_032199755.1). Classification (NCBI taxonomy): domain Eukaryota; kingdom Viridiplantae; phylum Streptophyta; class Magnoliopsida; order Asterales; family Asteraceae; genus Ambrosia; species Ambrosia artemisiifolia. The sequence goes on from CM063517.1 coordinate 31,948,339, forward strand.
CCGGTCCCGTCGAAACAGTCCGGTTCACTACGGGACGAGACAGGTTGAAACAGTCTAGGTCGTTACCGGGCCCGGTTGGGTAGAAACGGTCTGGGTCGCTACCGGGGCCGGCTGGGTCGAAACAGTCCGGTCGCTACGGGACGGGTCAGGTTGAAATGTTTTGGGTCGTTACCGGGCCCGGTCGGGTCTAAACGGTCCGGGTCACTACCGGGCCCGGTCCGGTCGAAATTGTCCGGGTCACTACGGGACGAGTCAGGTTGAAATGGTCTGGGTCGTTACCTGGCCCGATCGGATCAAAACGGTTAGGGTCGTTACCGGGCCCGGTCGGGTAGAAACGGTCCGGGTTGCAACCGGGCCCGGTCCGGTCGAAATGGTCCGGGTCACTACAGGACGAGTCAGGTTGAAACGGTCTGGGTCGTTACCGGGCCCGATCGGGACAAGACGGTCCGGGTCGCCACCGGGCCCGGTCGGGTAGAACCGGTCCGGGTCGCTACCGGGACCCGGCTGGTTCGAAACAGTCCGGGTCGCTACGGGACGGGTCAGGTTGAAACGGTCTGGGTCGTTACCGGGCCCGATCGGGTCCAAACGGTCCGGGTCGCTACCAGGCCCGGCTGGAATGAAACAGTCCGTGTCGCTACGGGACGGGTCAGGTTGAAATGGTTTGGGTCGTTTCCGGGCCCGGTCTGGTCGAAATAGGCCGTGTCGCTCCGGCTGGGTCGAAACGGTCCGGGTCGCTACCGGGCCTGGCCTGTTCGAAATGGTCTGGGTCGCTAACGGACACGGTCGTCGACGAGCCAGATCGGGCCGAAACGGTCTGGATCGCAAATGGGCCCGGCCTGGTCGAAGCGATTCCGGTCACTAACGTGCCTGACCGGGTCGAAACTGTCCTAGTCGCTAACGGATACGGTCACGTCGAAACGGTTTGGGTCGCTAACGGGTCCGGTCGGGTCGAAATAGTCTGGGTCGTTAACGGCCACGGTCCAGATCGATAACGGGTCAATCGAGTCGAAACAGTCCGGGTTGTTAACCGGCCCGCTTCGAAATGAAATATTTCGCATCCCTTAAGATTTTATTTTTAAATTTACTTTTGTTGTTTATTTTAATTTTTTTTTTACTTTTTAAATTTTTAATTTTTTATTGTTATTTTAATCTATTTTGATGTGAGCTTATCTTAATCCAAACCATCCAGGCCCAAACCCATCCAGACCCAACCCATCCTAACCTATTTTTTTAATTTACCTATCCTAACCCGAACCCATCCTAACCCAAACCCATCCTAACCCAACACCCAAACCAACCCAACCCACCCATTTTGCTACCTCTAATTATTGTCTTTATGTCATTATGCTAGCTTAACATACTAATAGACAAACAAATCATAATGAGGAAATTTCATTAAATGTAAGTCATTATTCATAAGTCATAAGTAAACATAAGTGGTCAAATAAGTACATATGCTTCTAACTAAGGTCATTAGTAAGTCCCATCTTCGAAACGTGATCTTCGAATACCTTAGGTGGGAGACCTTTAGTCGTCGGATCCGCAAGCATATCATTAGTACTTATATGTTCGATACAAAGATTGTTTTCCTCAACTCGTTCACGTATGAACAAATACTTCGTATCTAAGAAATGACCAGCGCCAGTCGAACTGTTACTGTTCGAGAAACTAACGACGGCTGAGTTATCACAGTAAAGCTTCAATGGTCTAGAGATGGGATTGACAATTTTGAGTCCAGTAATGAGATTCCTAATCAACATTCCATGACAAGTAGCATTATACATATCTATGTATTCTGCTGTCATTGTGGATGCTGCTGTAAGTCTCTGTTTATGACTCTTCCATGAAATGGGTCCGCCTGCTAACATAAAGATATACCCCGAAGTGGATTTGTTATCATCTTTGCATTTAGCAAATTCAGATTCAGAGTATCCCACCACTTCTAAATTATCACTTCTTCTGTAAGTCAGTTTATAGTCTTTAGTCCCTTGAAAATATCTTAACACCTTCTTAGCTACTTTCCAATGATCATGGCCAGGATTATTCAAGTAACGGCCTAGCATTCTAGTGACATAAGTGATATCTGGACGCGTACATACTTGAGCATAAGCAAGACTACCGACTACTGAGGCATAAGGTATCATTCTCATCTGTTCTTTCTCCACTTCTGTTTTCGGACATTGGAACTACCCGAAGACATCTCCCTTAGCTACCGGAGCTGGAGTAGGTTTACAATGTTGCATGTTATAACGTGTGAGAACACGATCAATGTCGGCCCTTTGGGACAAACCTAAAATCCCATTTCATCTATCTCGGTGTGTTTCGATGCCAATGACATAAGAGGCTTCTCCGAGATCCTTCATCTCGAAATTAGATGAAAGTAGTCGCTTCAACTCATGCAACATATCTAAGCTATTGCTTGCCAGTAAGATATCATCAACGTAAAGGACAAGAATAGTAAAATTACTCCCACTCATCTTAGGGTAGGTGCATTGATCGACTTGATTCTTCAAGAAACCATTATTCTTTACGACTTCATCAAATTTAAGTACCATTGAAGTGAGGCTTGTTTTAAACTGTATATGGATTTCTTCAACTTGTAGACTAGATGTTCTTGGCCTTCAAGTTTAAAGCCTTCAGGTTGCTTCATGAACACTTCTTCGTCCAAGTCACCAATAAGGAAAGCAGTCTTAACATCCATCTAATGTAACTCTAAATCAAAATGAGCTACGAGGGCCATAACGATCCTTAAGGAATCTTTTCGAGAGACAGGTGAAAATGTCTCCTGATAATCAATTCCCTCTTTCTGAGTGTAGCCTTTCACAACCAATCTTGCTTTATATCGTTCAACGTTCCTATTTGGATCTAGTTTTGTTTTGAACGCCCATTTACATCCTACGGCTTTTGCACCGCTAGGTAATTCAACCAAATCCCAAACGTCATTTTTCTTCATGGATTCAAGCTCGTCAGTCATGGCTGTAGTCCATTCAGAAGACTGATCACTGCTAATGGCTTCGTTATAAGAGTTAGGATCGGTAAGCTTTCCAGTATCCATATCTACTTCAGTTAGGAAGGTAACATAATCATCAAAATTAGTAGGCCTTCTAGACCTTGATGACCTTCGAAGCGGGTTTTCAAGTTCAGCATTGTCATGGTTATAAGCGTTTGATGGGTCTTCATTAGCTGGTTCGTGAAGATCTAGCTGAGGAGGTGTTGGTGCAGTGACGTTATGGTTAGAATTGGCATTGGGTACACGAGGAATCATCGGAATTGTAGTAAGCGACAAATCTGTCTCCCCCACATCTTGTATTTCTTGCAATTCTTCATAAGGATTTACATTACTCCCACTGACCTTGAAATCCTCTAGAAATGTTGCACGCTTGGTTTCCACAATACGAGTGACATGGGAAGGACAATAGAATCTATAACCCTTAGAGTTCTCGGGATACCCGATAAAGAAACAACTGACGGTCTTCATGTCAAGTTTCCGTAAGAAAGGGTTATATAACTTAGCTTCGGCAAGACAGCCCCATACTTTCATATATCTAACACTCGGTTTCCTACCCGTCCAAAGTTCGTAAGGAGTTTTGGGGACAGACTTCGTAGGAACTCTATTGAGTATATGAACAACTGCTTTTAAAGCCTCAGTCTAGAGGAATAAAGGTAAACCTAAGTTGGCTAACATACTGCGCACCATGTCCATAAGGGTTCTGTTTCTTCGCTCAGCTACACCATTCTGCTGAGGAGTACCAGGCATGGTGTATTGGTTCACAATCCCCTGGCTCTTACAAAACTCATAAAATAGGCCAGGGGCTTGACCCACATTAGTATGCATGCCATAATATTCACCTCCTCTGTCTGATCTAACAACTTTTATCTGATGATCTAATTTCTTTTCACTTCTGCCCAAAGGTGATGTGTAACAGATTATGTTGGTGAACTGAGCGTATTACATTAGGACTTTGAATGTCTCACTTCTGCCCAAAGGTGATGGGTTGCATTCACTGTCGGCAATTTAATACTTAAATAAATAGCGTATAGCCAAAGCTAGAGCATTGTATTTAAGTAGCTTATGATTTGGTGTTATGAATAGTTATCACAGCTTCATTAGTACAATGGTTTTCGTCCTGCCTACCTTAGATAATTAGTTGCCGTTTCTTGTTAGATCACTATAAGTTCTTCTCTAATTTTGTATCTTACTATTCTCATCTTTTCCACTATTAGCTCCCAACTGCGGCATCACTACCTTAACTGGCGATAACTATGCTGCCTGAAAAGATTCGCTTATGTTGACTTTGGGGTTGCTGGATTTCGATTACGCACTCCGAGAGGATGCTCCTCCCGAAAAGCACCGTTGCTTATAAAATGGTGCATGAGAAATGGGAGAGATGCAACCGTATGTGTCTCATGTTCATTAAGAACTCCATCAGCATGCCTATTAGAGGATCTATTCCAGATTCTAAGGTTGCTAAAGAATATCTGGCTTTTATGGAGGATCAGTTCAAAGGAACCTCAAAGGCGCATGCCTCCACTCTAATTCTCAAACTTGTGACAACTAAGTGTGACGGGAGAAGAGGTATTCGTGAACACATTATGTCAATGAACGATATGGCCCACAAGCTCAAGGTTTTAGAAATGGAGATTAGTGACGGTTTCCTAGTGCATTTCATCATGACTTCTCTACCCTCTGCTTATGATGCTTTCAAGATCAACTACAACACACAGAAAGAAAAGTGGACAATGCAGGAGTTGATCGCTATGTGCGTGCAAGATGAGGAACGGATGCAGTTGGAGAAACCTGAACTTGCTTACCTTACAACCGCTAATCCAAAGAAGAGGAAGAGACAAGCTAACAAGAATCATAATGTTAAAACCCAGAGGAATTATGCAAGTTCCTCATCTAGCCATAAGAACTTCAAAAATAAGTTCCTCTGCTAGTTCTGTAAGAAAAAAGGACATAAGCAGAAGGACTGTCATGACTTTAAGGAGTGGCTAACTAAGAAAGGTAATCACCTACTTATGATACTTGAGTCCTTTAACTTAAATGTCCCATCTAATACTTGGTGGTTTGATTCTGGTTCTATGGTCCATGTGAACAATTCTCTTCAGGGATTCCGTATGAACCAGAAATTGGCAAGAAACCAAAGAACACTTAATGTTGGGAATGGAAAGTCACTTATTGTCCAAGCCGTTGGAACATTAGAATTAAAATTCAAAACTGGTTTATGTATTGTTCTTTATGATACCTTATATAATCCTGAGATTACTCGGGATCTTGTATCTGGACCTAAGTTAGACATGGATGGTTTTGACGTTTCACACGGTCATGGCAAACATACGATTACTTACGATTCCCAAGTGTATGGTCATGGTTTTCTGGATGGTGGTCTCTATAATTTAGAACTAGATGATGATTTTTCCAAGTCTTTGTTATCATATAACGTTAATGAATTACTAATAAAGAAGAAACGCAAGAGAGACTTAGAAACTTCATCCATGTTGTGGCATCAACGTTTAGGCCATATTTCAAGTTCAGCATTGTCATGGTGATGAGTGTTTGATAGTTCTTTATTAGCTGGTTCGTGAAGATCTGGGCTGAGGAGGTGTTGGTGCAGTGACGTTAGGGGTAGAACTGGCATTTGGTACAAGAGGAATCATCGGAGTTGTAGTAAGCGACAAATCTGTCTCCCCCGTATCTTGTATTTCTTTCAATTCTTCATAAGGATTTACATTACTCCCACTGACCTTGAAGTCCCTGAACCCCAAGCAGGGGACCATGCCCCCCGCACCCCCAGAGAAGATTTCGGGGGTTTCAATATGCACTAATAGGAGGTTTATCGTTAACTAATTAGAGTTTTGATAAAACCTAACGTATCAGTTTTATCAAACCATTACTTAGACCTTGCTTAACTTGCAATAACATTTTGAGGTGTCACTTCTTCCCAAAGGTGATGTGTCACATTAGGTAGTTATAAAGATCTCGTTAAGCATTGTAGCTCTGATACCACATGTTGCATCAATTTTGTTAGTATGTAATGGAAAACACATAAACATGTACCTGAGAGATTCGTGAGACCTGCTACTGATGCTGAGAGCGTTGAGGTCGACATGATTGTCAGTATGTTCGAGTTCACTTTAGGGTATGAAGTTATGATGGCTAATGATCCTTAGACAAGATCGGTTATGGGAGAGAGGAAGAGGGACGAATTCTAATGGTAGTATGTTGATAATAATGAGTAACCCTTAATTCCTAGTAATCTCTCCCTATTTATACACAGCCAGGGGACACTTTAGTTAGGCCCAACTAAAGATAAGTCTGTCCATCAAAGACAAATCAGTTATGGGCTTAGAGTATTTAGCAATTGATCAAACATAATATAAATGATTATAATGGCTACCGATAAATATACAAGACGTTACGTATATTTATTCCAACAGTCCCAAACTAACGAAATGTATGCTGACTGTCTCACCTCTTAATATATTGTCCACTAACAGACAATGACTAACATCTTGTCCACTTTTTAACTATCGGTCATTGGTTGTCACCAATCCCAATGATGTGGGATGCTTGCATGTCAATTTTTCTTTTGTGTGTCAAATTCCCTTCAAGTAATTTGTGAGTTACAGTGCGTTGGTGGGCAATATGGTTAAAGGTGAAATCGCTAACACACATTTTGTGAGTCAGGACCGATGGTACCTAATAGCTGATAGTATTTAAGATTACTTAAATCCAATACTTTTTTTTAACTTTTGTATTTGCTTAATGCTTGGACAAACGCCATAGAGAGTGTGCCTGACTCAAATTCCTTCTTATGATATTAATTCCTCCAACGCCACAGAATTCCTGATTTTGGGTTTGAGGATTTTTCTCAAACTTTCACGTTTTTATGTGATTTGGTTTCGGTCGTAATAATATGTGAATCTCTTATTTCATTATTTCATATGTTTATTTTGCCCTTTAATTTGAAATTTTGTCAACTAATTCAACTTTAAAGTCATGCACTAGTGAGCTGAAATAGTCCTGAGGATGGCGGATTTCTCGGAATCTTTGTTAATTACTTGCACTATAAATAGGGATGTTATGAACGAGTATAGGACACTTGATTTTCAGTTATTACTTTCTTTCTATAACCTCACACATAACACTCATTGTAATCATAGCAGCTCGTCCATCTCATTTACAAAGTTGTACTTATTATTTTGTGATTAATAAAAAACAAAAAAGGCAGGGGCTTTGACTTCTCCCGAGGTTTTATGTCGGCGATCATCATTGATCAAGGGTTTTCCTCATACATCAAGTGTTCTTGCATTGTCTCTTTTCATTTACATTCTAATTGTTTAATTTATTTCAGACATTTTCATCCTGAGGATATAACTTTCCATCCTTATTATTTCCTTTGTTATCCTGAACATAGTTGTCGAAGCTTATTCTTGTAACATCCTAAAACGTGACATCCTTAAGATATAATTGATTTTTAAACATAACAAACACTTTTAGCACTCGACCTCACTATTCTAATTTGGAATACAAAATTGTTTTCTACTTGATAATTTTTTTACCAAAACAATTTGGCGCCCACCGTGGGGCAAGTGGTGCTATTTTTAACAAAATCTTTAGGAAAATTCATTCTTAATAAATTTATTTAAAAATTTTTTGACAACTATGGCTTCAAACCCAAAATCTGTGTCCTCATCCATGCCATCCTGAACTTCTGCTCAAAATGTGTCATTACCTCCTCCTCTTGCCTTTTCAAAGAGTTCTGATTTTGTGACTCAATCTTGTGCTTCCATATTGGATTCCCTGTCTTCGGATAGAGTTCCTTGGTCTTGTAAGACTTCGGATACTGTGGCGTGAACGTGTTCCATCAATCTTGGCTTTCTCTTCTCAGGATATTCACAAAGGAATCAAATCCTGGACATTTCTGATAATATAGTGGTTAATGACGTATCAGATCTCTGACGTACCGGAATGGGAGACTCTTGATTTTGTTGTAGAAGTCAAAGTACAGTAATCCGTCTTCCCACTTAATACCAAACACCTTTGTATGTTCTATGTAAGCCCAGCTCAGAACATTTCCATACATCTTTGATAAATGCTTCTTGAAAACTTATGTTTGCAGAGCCGTCTTCTTTGTATTACGCTCAGCTGTAGATGGATGCCATTGAGCACACAGCTTCATGATACGTTATGTTCTTTATTTTGCATCTTCAGGGGTAGCTGTCGGTTCAGAGCGAAGCTGATCTTCAGCCTCGTTGAGCATATCTTCATCAATATCTGGTATGCTAGTGCTTTCGTTGTTGAAACAATATTCTGGATATTCCTCGTGTGTGATATCTTCCATCTCGACTTCATCGTTACAAGGATCCAGCTCTAGAGGAGTATGACCTGTGCTCGATGATTCCCCAAGTGTGATACCAAATATCTTCGCCATATCTTCTCTAGACAATTCAGGTGGTATCTCACCTTCCTCCAAATCTTCATGTTGAGGAACTTTGATTGGGTTCCTGTTGTCATCATATAAATAAAGTCTTTCAAGTGGCACCGGTCCAGTAAAAATAAAGTCTTTGAACCTCTTTATCGCTTCAGTATTAGACTCTCCTTGAGCAGACGAACTGCCTTTAGGATCATCGCCTTGTTTATCATGCTCACTCTTAGACTGGCAATCCTCTCCCGCTTGAGACTAGGTACCCGCACCAGTGTCACCAGCACCATCATCACCATCATTACCATCATCATTATCATCATCATCATGTTCATCCTCTTCATCTTCTTCCTCATCATCTTCCTCATTATTAGACACATGTTTTCTTTCGATTCTAGGACAATCTTCAAATAACTTGTCGATACGTTCCTTGAGTTTTTGATTCTCTATCTTATACTCCTCAGTTCTCTTCTCATTGTTAATGTTGGCTAACTACAGCTGTTGATATTGGGATTCAACATTTGTCAATCTCCCCAAAGTTTGTTGATTGGATTGGACAAGTTGTTGCTTCGATTGGACAAGTTGTTAGTTTAACAATTGAAGTTTTTTATTAGAAGCTTGCAATTCTTTGTTAACCTTGATCGTCTAAGCCAACATTTCAAGCATTTGCCTTTCATTATCTTCTATCGTTGCCATCTTATGCTTCATTTCTGCATTCTCCAACGCTTGTGCGTGCATAAAAGCAATCACTTCATTCATTTGTCGCTGCAACTGATCACTTGCAACTGCAGGAATGGATGTTGAACTTGGCTGAGAAGTTGAGGAAGGTATATTCAGTTTTGCGCGAAGGTTCTTGAGAAGATCGCTTACAAAACTTGATGTTATTGCTTTAGAGGGCAAGGAAGAGGTCGTTGTGCCGGTAACTAAGATAGACTCAGTGAAGATTATCGTCTTGAGTCCCACATGACTAGTAAAGCTAGTCGTCTGTAGTAATGACAAAAATGCCTTAACCATTAAAACACACATAAACATGTACAAAACAACGTATAAACACCTATACTAGGCTGGGGATATCTATACAACGTGTACTAACAAAGTGTATTAATATTTGACTAACAATTAAAAAATAAAATTGGACAAATGACTTACCAGACTAGAATTTTAACACCCCCTCTCAATTTGATGCTTGGAATTGGTCAAATAAGAACAACCTTTCACACAAAACATCATGTTGTGCAGGAAACAACCCTTTTGTCATAATGTCTACTTTCTGATTATCAGAAGCAATACTTACAGTTTTGACAATTCCTTTTGTTATTTGATCTTGTAAGAAAAACAAATCCATTTCAAAGTGTTTTGTTTTCTCATGAAACAGAGGATTTGCAGCAATGGATACAGTTGTTGAATTGTCACAATGCAAATCAATTGGTAAACCAACTTTGATTTGGGCTTTGCAAACTTGTTAGGAATCGTTCCCTATACAAAACCTAATCATCAAATCATCAAAATACCTAATATCACCCAAAAATTTCGATTGCACCATGAAGAACACTCATACTTGTTCCACTGCTGCAGACACGCGTATGAGCTCACGCGTATGAGCCCATACATGTGCTTATGAACACGTATCTATCCTTCATAGCATGTTGTTCCATACAGGTCCTTCATACATCTGTCTTTCCATACAGGTCCCCCCCCATACGTGTCCACCTGATCCATACGTGTTGTTTTTCCATACTTGTTCACCTTCATACGCCCTTGTGCCATATGTGTACCAATGCCTTATACGTGTCACTGGTCACTCATACGTGTACACTGTTACTTCATACGAGTACCTTCTAAACTTATCAAATCATACGCATCCCAGTACATCCATACGTGTTAAGCTATTTATACGTGTCATCATTAGAGTTAGTCAAATTTTGACCATTTTAGGTGTAAAAAATTCGAATTGGAAACCTCTAAAAATGAACTATTTGACTAACATCATTCGTGCTGAAGACATAAAGCTGAGGGTCAATACATCTGTATCATGGGATCCATTCTTTCAAATTCCACATCAACAAAGGATCAACATGAAAGATCCATGGGCACTCATCGCATCCGTGAGTCAGTCGCAAAGCGTTCAAAGGATCCATATGAGCAAGAAGGAAACAGGAAGCAGTAACAAAGATCCAGTAAATGTAGTTTTAGTTAAAGCATTGGATGATCATGTAGATAAAGGGTACGAAAGGATTACAAGAGTTCGGGATGAAGGAGAATCCTCAGAAACTGCTCAGAGTTCAGAGGAACAAAGTAGTGGAGCAAAGGAGAGCTCCACTGAGGAAAGTCAGAGCTCCAGTTCAAGCTCAATGACGTATGCAGACAGGTCGGGTGAAGAAAGTCAATCATCTGCTGATGAAAGAAGTTCTAATTTAACTAGCAGCATAGATGTAGAGTGTTCAACATCTGGAAAGGATGATTTAGAGGAAGAAAAGATAGGGGAGAGAGATGTTGACCTTCCAATTCAGTCAACTGAAAATCAGTCTGAGCAGCATACTCAGGTAAGTTCTAACTCCTCTAAGCTTGTCTATGCTAAATGCTTAGAATATGAAGCTAGGCTAGAGTTAATCAAAGAACACAATACCAGCTTGGTATGTGATTTTTGTAGATGCGTTTTGCGACTAATGATTAGATGTTAACATGTGTTAAGGGGCGAAGGAAAACAAGAATGGGCGAAGGTGACACAGTAGTGGGCGAAGGTAGAATAGACATGGACGAATCTGGAACCAAGACTGAAGGAAGACACATTCGACCACCTTCAGTGGGCGAATGTGGACAAGGCCTACATTCGACCAGTGGAACTGGGGGAATGTGCAGGTGCTATAAATAGATTTTGGGTTTTTGTAATGTAGAGTGAGTCATTTAGAGTGTGTGTTTTTGGTGTGTGTTCCAGAGAGGTCTGAGAGTGTTTAGAAGTGTGCTAGATTAACTGTTATCAAGTTGTAACCAAGTTTATCAAAGAGTTAATCTATGAAAAGCTTTTAAAATGACTTTGATTGTGCTTTGATTGAGTTTATATCAGTTTGTTCTAAGCTAGGGTTTCCGCACCTGGTTTAGTAACTTGTATGATCATATAATCCTGTTTTCGTGTCGAATTCATCCTCTATAAAGTGGTATCAGAGCGTAGAGGATCATACAACAACAAATTGATAAACTCAGAGCTGATTTGGACATTATTTTCATCAATTCACATCTGTTTTTACATAAAAATGGTTTTTGAGTGTTTTTGAAAGAATTAGAGGTGATTTTGTGGATAAAATTCAAAATTCCAAGTATTAAAGTTGTTCCAAATCATCTCCGAAGCATAACCTGATCAAGATCAATCAAATTCACAAACTTTTGAAAATCAGAGATCAAAATAACCGTTTTTCAAAGTGTAACCGTTTTTCAAAAGTGAAATATGGGCGAACCTGGAGTGAGTGGACGAAAGTGAGAGTTTTTGGTCGAAGGTGAGTGGTTTTCTGGGCGAATCTAGAGATTTTTGGTCGAACCTAGAGTTTTTCACTTGAATATTTTACATTCGGGCAACAATTTTTACCTTCGGGAGATCGGGCGGACGAATGTGAAACTGAAACGGTCGAACCTAGGTTGGTTTGGACGAACGTAGAAAAGTGTTTGTGTAATTTTTACTTTCTGGTGAAATTTCACATTCGGGTGACTGTTTTGGACGAATCTACTCCAAAAGGGACGAACCTGAAGCTATTTTGGGCGAACCTAGGATAGTTTTTGGAAAATTTTTCTAAGTGTTGAATTTCTTGAAGTTCGTGACCATGTGGCGTTATCAGACTACTCCTACACCAGCAACTACACAACCACAACAGCAGGTGATGGACCCATGGACAGTGGCAGCACAAAAGACGAGCACACAGTCTTCGCAGCCGGTTAACTACATGACTCAAAGTGCACCTCCAGCACCACAGTCTGACTACTGGGGAGTAGCAGCAGCGGTGGTAAACACTCAAACTACAAATGCTATTTCCACACTGATTAATGATTTGTCTTCAGGTAGCGGGACTCGGCCACCGAAACTTATGGAGATTCAAGAATACAATCAGTGGCAGAAAAAGTTCAAGATACATTTGGAAGGCATGGGAGTGGAAGGTGCTGAAGCATGGAACATGATTGCTAAAGGTTACACACCACCAGTTCTGGAGAACACAGGTGAACCAGTGCCATTGGAGAGCATGGCTGAGGATGAGAAAAAGAAGTTTGCTGTGGAAAAGAAGGCGTTTTCCCAATTGACACAGGCAATCACAAATGATCTGTTGCATCAATTTGGGACGTGCACAACTTCTAAGGCACTGTGGGATATGCTTAAAAGGAAGCATGATGGGAATGAGAAGACTCGAAGTTTGAGGAAGGAAGAGCTTATTAAGGAGTTTGAGAACTTTTCTTATGTTGGAAATGAAACTTTGAAAGAACTAACTCCTAGATATAATCATTTGATATCTGAATTGTCTAGCTATGATATACAGATTCCTATGGCAAAACAGGTGGAAAAGTTTGCAGATGCATTACCACCAAACTGGGATCAGCATGTGGATGTTCTGAAGGAGAAGGATGCTTATCAGTACTGGTCTCTTCAGGAGTTCATTGAGAAGCTGGAAAACAAAGAATTGGAAGAGAAGAGGAAGGCTAGGAGAGCACAGATTCCTCAGAATCCAAACTTATACTTTGGAGGATCTTCAGTTCCAGCAAGTGCAAGTTCAGGAGGACTAGTCACACCACATGTTGCATGTGTATCCAATGTTGTGGAATCACCTATCATTAACTACCAACAACAAACTTCATCTTTATCACAACCACAACCACAAGTTCCATATCAATATTCTTACATTCCACCATTCTCCCCAAAGCAACAAGCAGCTTTTTACACTGCTAGTCAATCTCAACCACAACCAATGAACCAACTGAACCAGCCTAATCAACAAACGGTGGTTTTGGAGACTTCTAATCTTGGAAATGTGACAGTTGAAGTTGCTCAGCAACACATTGCATTAGTCTCTGCAATGGTTTCTTCCTACAATGGGTTAGTTGCTAGTCAAATTGGTAATAACAACTTGACCAATGAAGACTACGCACAGATTGACAAGGAGGAGATGGAACTCATTGATATTCAATGGGCATTTGCGAGTATAATGCGAAGAGCAACTGAGTTTATCGAGAAGACAGGTAGAACAGACTTGGGAACTTCTCCTAACACAACCTACGGGTTCAATAAGGAGAAAGTGACTTGTTTTAACTGTGGAGGTAAAAGTCACTTTAAACGAGAATGCACCCAGCCACCAAAACAAGGCAATAGAAATCCATTTAATGCCAGTTATCAGAACCGTCAACAACAAAACCAAAACCAAGTTTCTTACCAAAACAACAACCATCAAAACAACTTTAATAACAACCAAAATAGACAACCAAACACACCAAACCAGACACAAAACCAAACACCAAACAATACTAACCGAACAGTCATACCAATCACTACACCAAATGAACAACCGAATACCAATCAAGCATTGGTTACTCAACAAGATGAGAGGTTTGACTGGTCGAGTATTCAAATAGGTGTTGAGGAAATCACCACTGGGGGAAATGTGGCTTGTGTTGCATATCAGGTTGATGTTGAAGATTCGGTGAAGATGGAGGAGAAGGTAGGAACTGAGGATGACAGTGATGAGTCTGAGGCTGAGATGGATGTGGAATTTGAACCTGTTAAAGTTAATGCTGAGATTGATGTTGAAGTTCAAACTGAAGAAACAAATTCTGGAGTTGTGATTGATACTGTTTCTGACATTCCTGAGGAGTGTGAATCGGTTTATTCTGATTCAGACAGTGAATCGGATACGGAAGCAAGTGTTAATTCTCTTGATGAAGATATTGATCAGTTGCTTGCAGAAGCAGATTTTCTGATGACAAGGAAGTCGTGCATTGCAGATGATGCTTTCACAAAGATTGATTATTCCAGATTTTTTGCAGGAAAGGAAGCTCATTTCGCATTGATGGCCATGACTGATCCGCCAAAACCTGTAAGTTCTGCTTGTAGTACTGATAATACAAGTGAAAAATACTGTGGTACATGTGATAGATTGACTGAGGAGGTTAAACAACTCCGTGTTCAACGTGATAGTGCTATCATGAACAGTCAATCTACTCGCAAAGAGTTGAATGCTTTTAACAAAGTATTAGATGGCTACAAAAAGGACATTTCCGACTTGAAAAACACTTTGTCTTTAAAACAATTGGCAATTAACAACTATATCAATGAAATTGAAAACACCAAGTTGGAAATGGCCGCCATCAAATGCTTTGCTGAAAAAGTAAACAAAAAGCTGGAAAGCTATAAGCATATTGCTTATGTGGTAGATCACATCATTGATGATAAAACCACCAATTATCGGGCTGTACCATCTCCGGTTCTTTTTGAAAACCATAATTGTCACCAAGTGACACCGGAGAGTTCGGTAAAATCTGATTCAGCATCGGAAAATGAATCTAATACTTCAAGTATTGGTGATCCAAATTCCGATGTTAGACCGATTTTGGGAATAAATGATAAGGGTGTTACTGCTGAAAGTGTTGACTCAGACTCAGAGAGTGATGATACTGGTTGTAACCAAACTGTTAATGCATGTGAAATTCCAAAAGAAAATCACATCATTACAAATGAACCAGTTTCATCATCTCAAATTGTTCCGATGAGAAGTGTTCATCATGTGAATAAGTCTGAGAAGAATGCTGTGAAGAAAGATCTTAACGTGGTGAAGAAAGATCTTCAAAAGAATGATAAAAACGAACAATGTGACAAACCTGTCAAGGTATTTTATCGGATGGAAGGATCCGATAAAATCATCTCTGACGAGGACTTTCCAATAAAAAATGCCAACTATGCTAAAATTGAAAAGATTTGGCAAGAAAGTACCATTTGGTTTCCAAAACATGAGAGAACAAATGAAATTCCACCAGCTTTGTTAAAGAAGTTGTATTTGGATGTTCCTCAAGAACCAAAGGTCCATGTCACAGAGTTTGTTAAACCCAAAAACAGAGCTAATGGTTTTAATGAGCCTACTTACTCAAAAGGGCCACTCCCTGAGAGTTTAAGGAAGCAACAGTACAATGATCAATATCCTGTGAGATCATTTGCTCAACCAAATGCTCCGAATGTTTTTGAAGAGTACCGTGAGTGCTTTAAGTGTGGGGAACGTGGGCATTTACTTGCTCAGTGCCCATATGTAAGGCACAAGAGGCACGAGGTGGAAGTGAGGAATTCTATGCGAAAACCGATTGATCATTATGTGCCACCTCATAGGAGAGTTGTCCCTCAACAACCACAACCGTTTTATAATCAAAACAATTTTCAAATGAGGAACACTCGTCCAATGCACTATGATAGAAGGAATCGGATTGCGATGGAAAACTCGTGGAGGAAGCCTGTGGTGAACTCAACAGTTGATAGGCAAAAGGTTCCACCAAAACCGATTGTCAAATCAAATGTTGGACCTAAGTCTGTTAAATCAGATAAGGTTACCAAGAAAGTTACATTTGCTAACAATGTTCAGAAACCGACTGAGAACCCAAAGTCTCAGATTCGTATCCTGAAAAGGACTGAACAATCTTGGACACTCAATGGTACTCCAGGAGCCTCAACTTCAAAAGTTAATGAGAAAAAGGAAACTGTTTTGAACAATCAGAAAAAGATTGATCAAAAAGTTGTTAAAAATGGTTGTGACAATGTTACTGTGAAACCTGATGTTGAAAGACCCAAGACTCAGGCTTGGGTCCCCCGAAAGAACTAACTGATTTACTTTTTGTGTGCAGGGAGCTTCAGCTGGCCCTATTAGCAGTCTTTGGATTGTTGATAGTGGAGCTTCAGGCCACATGACAGGGGATCTCGCGTTGCTGTTCGATGTGAAGAACATCAATGGCGGGTACGTAGCATTTGCAGGAAACAAAGGTGGATATATCACAATGGAAGGAAGTGTGAGCAATGGTATAGTGAGTTTCGAGCGGATTTCGTATGTGAAGCAGATAGACTATAATCTGTTGAGTGTCAGTCAGATATGTGACAAGAAATTTACTGTGCATTTTGATGACAAATCCTGCTATATTCTGAAACCGGGCTTTACAATTCCTAAAGAGTGGATAATGTTGAAGGCACCTCGCGTCAACAATCTATACATTCTTGATATGTCCAAGGCGATGACATCACAGGGGCAAATAACATGCTTTTTGTCCAAGGCGACTGAGAAAGAATCGATAATGTGGCACCGAAGAATGGGCCACATTCATCTGAAGAAAATGAATCAACTTGTGAGAAATGGACTTGTCGATGGAGTAAACGTGAAACATTTCCATCTAAATGACAAGTGTGTGAGTTGTAAAAAGGGGAAGCAACACAAACAGTCCCACAAAGTGAAAAAGGTTAACTCTGTTGAGATGCCACTAGAGCGATTGCACATGGATCTTTTCGGACCGGTCAAGCGCAAAAGTCATCTTGGGGAGCTTTATTGTTTAGTCGTCACTGACGATTACTCAAGATTTTCATGGGTGATGTGTTTGCAGAATAAAAGCGACACTTTTATCAATCTAAAAGTTCTGTTCACTCAATTGGAGAATCTCTACAATGTGAAGATAAAGAGAATTGGGAGTGACAATGGGACGGAGTTCAAAAATGCCAGGATGGATGAACTTTGTGAAAACAAAGGAATACATCATGAATATTCGGCTCCGTACACCCCTCAACAGAACGGTGTTGCTGAACGAAAGAATAGGACTCTAATTGAAGCGGCTAGAACAATGCTTGCTGATTCAAATCTTCCAGTAATGTTCTGGAATGAGGCGATTTATGCAGCAAATTACACATTAAATCGGGTTTTAACAGTGAAGAAGTTTGGTAAAACATCTTATGAGCTGTTACACCGTAGAAAGCCGAACTTAGAGTATCTAGAACCTTTTGGGGCGCCATGTACCATGTTGAATCCAAGCGAAAAGTTTAGTCCTAAAGCCGAGGAGGGTTACTTTGTTGGATATGCAACCCCGCTCAAACGGGTATACAACAAGCGAACTCGTCGTGTGGAAGACTGGGCTAACGTGGACGTTCAACGATATACTCAAAATATTCAAGGCACGGGTCCTGATTGGATGTTTGATTACAAAGATTTCTTTGAATCATTCAATCTAGATAGCTTGGTTGAAGAAGCTGTTATTCGATTACTTTACGAGTGCGAAAATGCAACAACTTCACCGTTGGTGCGTCCGATCACCGTAAACCCCCTACCAGCTTCTAATGATACCAATGCTCCTATACAAGAAGAAGAAATATTTCAAGAGGCTTCAACTTCATTAGACACTTCAGAATCTGAAGATGAACAATTTGAAGAAGCTATTCTTGATCAAGCTGAAGAACAGGAGGCACCGCCAGTGAACCCAACTCCAACTTCTGATGTGGCTTCATCATCAAATACGGGTCATGATCTGGATGCTGTAGAGAACTTGACTGTTCAGACGGGAGTGCAAGTACCTGATTATCCGGAATCTCGGATTCATCGTATTCACCCGCTGGAGCAAGTAATCGGTGATCCTGGAAGCAGTGTTATGACCAGAGGGCAGCTTAAAAGCGTTAATTCGCCAGAGAGTTTTGGTGCTTTAGCTTTATATGCCAAAATTCAACAATCTGGTAGTCAAAATGATTGGTCGTTTGCGTGTTATGTGTCGCAGGTAGAGCCAAGGACATACAAGGACGCTTTGAAGGATGATGCCTGGGTGGAAGCTATGCAGGAGGAGTTATTACAATTCCAGAAATTGGGAGTTTGGACGCTCACGGATTTGCCGCCGGATAGGAAGAAGATCGGCACCAAATGGGTGTTTAAGTGTAAGAAGGATGATCGTGGGGTAATTGTTCGTAACAAAGCCAGATTGGTCGTGCAGGGTTTCCATCAAATCGAAGGGATTGATTATAACGAAATCTATGCACCGGTAGCACGAATCGAAGCTATTCGGATGTTCCTCGCGTTTGCTTCTTATAAGAAATTCAAAGTATATCAGATGGACGTGAAAAGCGCATTTCTGTACGGGAAAGTCAAGGAAGAGGTGTATGTAGGGCAGCCACCAGGCTTTGAGGACCCAATCCACCGGGATAAGGTCTACGTGTTGAACAAAGCGCTTTATGGCTTGCACCAGGCTCCGAGACAGTGGTACGAGGAGCTGAGTACATACCTCATCTCCAAAGGATTTAAGCGCGGCCTCGTCGATTGCACCCTCTTTACGAAAAAGACGGGAGATGATTTGCTTCTAGTGCAGATATACGTTGATGATATAATATTTGGTTCAACTAACGAGCTTTTATGCAGGGAGTTTGAAACTGTCATGCAGGAAAAGTTCGAAATGAGCGCAATGGGGGAGATGCAGTTTTTCCTAGGCTTGCAGGTGGACCAAAGACCCGACGGGATCTTCATTCACCAGACGAAATATGTCTCCGACATCTTGAGCCGGTTCCAGATGGAGGACTCAAAGCCGATGGATACCCCGATTCAACCCAATCACGGGATTGGAGTGGACGCTAAGGGGGAGCTGACGGATCCCTTTACATACAGAGCAATCATCGGATCTCTGATGTATTTGACGGCGTCTCGACCAGATATTATGTACGCAACGTGTCTCTGTGCCCGTTATCAATCGAAGCCGAAACAAAGTCATCTGACGGCGGTCAAGCGTATCCTTAGATATCTGAAGGGTTGTCCCTCAAAAGGACTTTGGTACCCTAATGATGATAATTTTGATTTCATATCTTTTAGTGATGCAGATTGGGGCGGCTGTGACAAAGATAGCAAATCTACTACAGCAGGTTGTCAGTTTTTCGGGAGCAGGTTAATCACCTGGCAATGCAAGAAACAGACTTCCGTAGCACAATCTACCTGTGAAGCCGAGTACATTGCAGCCTCGAGTTGCTGTTCACAAGTACTTTGGATTCAACAACAAATGGTGGATTACGGTTTGCAGTTTCTAAAAACTCCTATTTACTGTGACAACGAAGCCGCAATTGCATTAACTAAAAATTCGGATAATCATTCTAAAGCGAAACACATCCGGATCAAATATCATTTTATCCGTGATTGTTACGCTAAGGAATTGATTGATATGGTCAAAATACATACTGACTACCAACGTGCAGATCTGTTTACTAAAGCTTTTGACCGTTCACGCTTTGAATATCTTTTAAAAGTAAACAATATAAAGGAAAAACAGGACTAATCGGCACCTCGGTTTATCGCTTTTTAGTTTTTAATTTTTATATTTTGCTAATTGGGAATTTCTCTTTGCTAATTGGGAATTTCTCTTTACTATCGTAATCCTCAAAGAAGTTGATGCTTTCGAGGGGATTGTTTAATCCTCAAAGAAGTTGATGCTTTCGAGTGGATTGTTTCTTTTAAAAAAAAATTTTTGTTTTTGTTTTTCAGAAAAATCAAAAATCTCAAAAATATGTTCTTTATTTTAGGGGGAGCCATTTTATCAGAAAAGCCAAAAACATTATAAAATTCAAAAAGACCTAAAAAAAATTAGAAAATCAAAAATGATTTCCTGGTAAAACAGAGGAAATGATAGTACATCAGTGGGAATCTGACACAGGCTAAAGAAATGTATAGTTTATGAGGCGTGTGTTGATTACGTGTGATATGCTGATAGGCTTCGTAGACTAAATATTGCGTACATTAGTGATACAAACATAACGAACTACGCGTTCGTGGCTGAACACCTCATGGGCATATGGTCTTAGTACCGTAATTTCGTTTGATAGGATTGCCAGAATCTGAGGTTTCGGGTCGTTATGTTATGGTTATCCGGGATATTCTGATAAACTTTTGTCGTATTGATTTACGGACCTAGTTTTATCAGAATATTTGCTAAAAGAGCTTAATTGCCAAAACCGGAAGTTACCGAATTGAGGAACTTTATGTTTTAATTGATCATAGATCATTATTACATCGTATTGATCATCTGATGCAAATCAGTGATTAATATCAGCCTCAACCTAGTATATACGCACATGTTACTCTGCTGCATTCAATTGCTGACCTGTACACCTCTGTGCTATATACTTTGTAACTTTTACGGATAACTCTGGCATAATCACGCGTTACGACGAAGCTTTGTGCAATTACTTGATACGGGAGTATGTCGTGTGTGTGGGCACCACATCGTGTTAGTCTAATACACCTAACTCGTATCATTTTAAAGTATTGCGTAATTGTCTGCATGTGAGCTTACGTGGACCACAATATCAGCAATTGCCGTATCACATACTGTTTCTAATGATAATATTAAACAGAAAGATCAACGCTGTGATCAGATTTCTCAGAAAACTGATATGATCCTCTGACCGGATTTCACAAAATGTTTACTGCTTTCATTTACTTTGATGCATTTTATTTGTTGCAATTTACTTTTCATGTCAAAAAGATACAAAATCCAAAAAGATTTTAGGTGTGTTTTGATAAAACTTCAGAAATATCCAAAATTTTTGCATTTCTGCTTTATTTTTGATAACCGGGGATGCTTGATAGTCAATTTCTGAGATTTGACAACACCATCTGGGCTTTGTATCATTCTCAAAGTGAAAATTTGTGTTTTGGAAGCTTAACGAATTGAAAAATGTTGAACGGGATTCGAATTTGTAATTTGGCAAAATTTTTCAAAATTTCCATTTTACATTCGCCCTTAATTGGGACGAATGTGGAATTTTGTTCACCTTCGGGTTGTTTCAATTTGGGCGAATGTGGCTTCTAGCCAATTTCCACTTCCGGGTGAAATACTTTTACTTTCGTGCCTTTCACTAGGGGCGAAGGTGAAAAAATTTTACATTCGACCAAACAGAACGGGCGAAGGTGGAGGCTTTATATAAGCCAAACCCAGATTCGACCCTCACTTCAAATTTTTTCAAAATTTCTTCAATAACAGACCTTGTTGATTTTGATTTCCCTGCTTGTGCGTTTTGTTCCTTAGTGTTTTCTGATCATTTTCGTATATTGATTACAGGTAATGGACAAGGAATGAATCCAGAATCATTCGTTTTGAAAACGGTCTTAGGGTTTTAGGGTTTTTGATATTCCAGTGTTTCTTAATGATTAATGTTGATTGCAAATCATTCCATATCAGTTTTAGGGGGAGAAGGTTTAAGGAATTAGGTTTTAATCATTGTTTCAGCATCGATTGATCAATTGAAAATAATAAACCCTAATTTCTATTGAAAACTGATATAGAATGATAATTTAGGGCAATTGATGATAAACGAAGCTTAGTCGGCCATGTTAGGGTAGATTCTAATCAAAATTAAAGGTTAATAACATGATTTTGAAAATTTTAAAATTTTGGTCAAGAACAGGTTTACCTTCGGTCTATTGTTTGGACGAAGGTGGAACTAAGTGGACGAAGGAAACACTAAACGGGCGAATGTATCATTTTAATCAAAATTTTTTTTACATTCGACCAGAAATTTGCACCTTCGGCCACAATTACCTACATTCGACCAATTCAATATGGGCGAATGTGGAATTTCAAAAGTAAAAAAAAAAAAATTTCAAGTTTTGTCGATTTCATGTTTTGACGTTTATTTTGATTTCATGTTTCAGATGGCTGAAGAACAAGCAAATATTGATATTCCTGTGGACACTGCAGTGACTGATCCTATTCCAGAGACTGTACAAGAAGGAGAATCATCAAGCGGTACTAAATGGCCGTTTGAGAAGACTCATAACTGTTGCGCGTATCTGGGAGATGTTGAGAAGAATGTGGAATTCACAGACATTATCAAGTTTCTGAAGAGATGCAGAGTGGTTTATGCTTTGGCCACACCAACTATTATCTACAAGGATATAGTTGAGGATTTCTATAACAATGCCAAGTATGATTACTTTGATAATCAAACTATCATCAAAAGCAAGATTCAGGGAATGGAGATGTTTATCACTGAAGCAGATATCAGAGAAGCTCTCCAGATCCAGTTTGAAACAAGTGAGGATCCAAGGGAATTATCCTGGACTGAGCAGAAAGCCTGTTTCCTGAGGATGAAATACAAAGGACCGATCACTGATGGTTCTATGTACAAAGGGAAACTAGGAGTACAGTTTAAGTATTTTGCTCATGTTATTATACTTGTGTTTGGATGTGTTAGTGGAGGATACGACGTGATGAGGAAGAGTTTGAGCTCGTTAATGGTTGCGTTGACTCTCAACAAACCATTTAACGTTGCTGGGATGATTTTAGATCATATGTTAGAGATGCTGAAAGGGTTGAAGCTTAAGAAGTTCATGCTTTATCCGAGATTCCTTATGATGATTTTTGATCACAAATATCCAAACTTGAAGAAGGATCCAACACAGATACTAGTTATGGATCACATGAACATTAGAACCTTAGTGAGAATGAAAGGTTATAAAGGTGTGCCTGAAAATGAGAGACCACCTTACAGGAGGTTGTTTGGAGCCTTGGCTAGAGAGGATTACATGGATCCTGGAAAGAATATAGCGAGGCATCCTAATAGTGACAGTGATAATGATGATCCATTAGTTTATGCTGATGCAAGCACAAAGAGAAAGAGACAAGTTGTCAATCCCGGAGCCAAAGGGAAGGGTAAGGGAAAGACAGATCAAGGGAGTTCGAAACAACAAGTGGTGAGGAAGAAAACTACTGCTAAGAAGGGTACGAGTTTGGTAGATGAAGAGTCTGTTGATTCAGAAGAGACTGAGACTGAAGAACAGTGGGATTCGGATGCTGAAAATGTCCGGACTACCAAACAAAAGGCCACTTTGGTTGGTGAGTCTGAATCACTGAACAGATCAATTGAGGAAGCTAAGAAGAGCAAGCAGTCTGTTGGTGCTGAAGATGAAGGGTTGACAGTAAATTTGGACGAGTTAAATGAAGGTGAAACCGTTGTAGTTAACTTGCCCAAGGCCAAACACAAAACCATGGCAAAGAAAACAAGTACCAAGCAGCTGAGAGAGAAAGAATTAAACCTATTGTTGAAAGGAAAGAGATTACCTGATGCTGGTACATCATCTAAACAATCTTCACCAGCCACTAAGAAGCAAAAGACTAAGGAGGCTACAACATTACCAGTGGATCAATTCAATATTGCACTGGATAATGTTCTTAACATGTTTACACAGCCTCAGAAAGGAAAAGAAACTGAGATTGAGCCATCAAAGTCTAAGTCCAAGTCTAAGAAGGTCACTGTGGATGACGATGTGATGAAGCAGGTGAATAAAAGAATGGATGACATGATGAAGATGTTAGTGGCTCAGCAAGCTGAGATTGCCAAGTTTAAGCTGAATGAAGAGAAAATGCTTCAGATAGTTGTAGCTTCAAAGTCTAATCAAGATGAGATAGACGAGAAGGTAAAGAAGCTAGAAGCAAAGAATAAGAAGCTTGAAGGAAAGTGTCTGAGAAACAAAAACAGATACAAGGCGATTAAAGAAGACAATAAAGAATTGAAGGCTGAAAACAAACGCCTTAGTGAGCTAATTGATAATCTGTACAACATTGCACCCAAACTGAAGGAGGGTGAGGAAAATACAGAAAAGGAGGTTGAACAGGTTGACTTTGAACCATCTGAATCTGATAAAGAGGAAGATGAGGATGATGGGGATGAAGAATCAGAAAAGAGTGATGATGGAGATGATAATAATGATGATGATGATGATGCTGAAGGTTCGGGAAGTCAAAAGGAGGATGATAGTAGTAGTAGTGATGATAATGATGGAGGAGATGATACTTCAAAGTTTACATTCGAAAAGAGACCACCTTCAAAGAAGAAGAAAGACACGGGTGAGTCAAGTTCAAAGAAGAGTAGTGAGAATGTTGATGATGAGACTGTGTTTTGGAATGAGAAGGTGAGGTCCTTGTCTGATGATGCAAAACAAGTATACAAGGACATGTTAGAGAAAAGAGAATGGACCATTGAGTTCACAGGTCGTTTTGCAGAAATATTCCAAACTGATGACATGCGATATGAGTTGGAATATAACGATCCTGATTTAGAAGAAGGGGAAGTACCTGCATCTGTGGCAAAGGAGATTTTAGATGGACTTGCACAGAGGGTAGGGAAAACATTTGAAGAATTCGTTGTTGATGAGTCGATTCCAAATATTCCTGAAAAGGATATTGGAAGTCACTCAGATGACAAAGACACCCCTGAATTTGAAGAAGTTGAAATAGAGGATATTACACATGAGGAATATCCACAGTACTTCCGACAAACTGATGAAGATGTGGTGTTTCCTGATTTTACTGAGAGACATAATACGTCTGCAAAAAGAAAGGCAAAGAAGAGGAGTGCTGAGTTTGTAGAGAAAGTACTTGGAGCTGATTTGCCAGAATCTTCAAATAAATCTGATGAATTGAAAGAGTATTTGAAGAAGTTAAGATTGATGGATGAAAACCGACCGAAGCCTGAAGCTCAAGGAAACTTTTATAGGTTTCACAATGCGAAGTTCAGAGGCAGAGCTCTAGGGTGGACATACTTAGGCAGGCTGAAGTGTTTAGCTGCTAAGTGGGAATCTGGAATCTTGTATTTTTACAGATTCATTGACTTGCTGACTCTACCGTACTGGGCGGTTAGAGATTTGTGCAGATTCCAAATGTCGGGTGCTTCAGTGAATAACTCACATGTCGGTTGGTGTGCAGACAAATTGGTTTGGGAAAGCAGAACTAAGTGGAACAGATTTAAACCACAATATCCCCGGAGGAAAGTTCACAGGGATATTGATCCCAGAACCAAGTTGAAAAGGGTTACCTTGATTTATAAGGCACCTGAAGTAATGAGAAAGATACCTTTGATGCCTATGCCTCAACACTTCAGTGCTGACTTCATTTTCTGGTACTATGATTGGAGGAAGGCAGAAGCGGTGATCGTGTTGAGAGATGGAAAGGACAAATACAAGCATGTTCATGTATTTGATCCGATGTGGCTGATCAATTGCACCTTCGAAGACATCATCATGCTCTTTTATAATCCGATTCATCATGAGCCAAACGATGCAGATCAAGCAAGGAAATACACACAGGTTGTGGGTGTTTGCTTTGCTTATGACATTAATGCTGGAAGTAATTTGGAGGGAAAGCTTGGCAAAAAGGTGAAGATGGCAAATGTGTCAAAGCCGGTTAAAAGGAAGTTAGAGCCTGAGATGACGACAGAGCAGAAGAAACAGCTCAGAATCAAGTTGCTGAATAAAGCCATGGACGAAGACAGAAAACGATCTAATCAATAGTCGAGGGGGAGTTTGTAGATGCGTTTTGCGACTAATGATTAGATGTTAACATGTGTTAAGGGGCGAAGGAAAACAAGAATGGGCGAAGGTGACACAGTAGTGGGCGAAGGTAGAATAGACATGGACGAATCTGGAACCAAGACTGAAGGAAGACACATTCGACCACCTTCAGTGGGCGAATGTGGACAAGGCCTACATTCGACCAGTGGAACTGGGGGAATGTGCAGGTGCTATAAATAGATTTTGGGTTTTTGTAATGTAGAGTGAGTCATTTAGAGTGTGTGTTTTTGGTGTGTGTTCCAGAGAGGTCTGAGAGTGTTTAGAAGTGTGCTAGATTAACTGTTATCAAGTTGTAACCAAGTTTATCAAAGAGTTAATCTATGAAAAGCTTTTAAAATGACTTTGATTGTGTTTTGATTGAGTTTATATCAGTTTGTTCTAAGCTAGGGTTTCCGCACCTGGTTTAGTAACTTGTATGATCATATAATCCTGTTTTCGTGTCGAATTCATCCTCTATAATTTTCGATCATGCACTGATGCAAACATTGCCCTAAAAACAAATGAAAAAGAGTTTAAAGAAACAATAATGCTGTTGAAAAAGGACATTAGTGAGATGAAAAGAACAATTCTTAGTAAACAAGATGCCATTAATAATTACATCACCGATTTAACACAAACCAAGAAACTGTTGGTAGCTGCACAGTGTGATTATTAGGCGATCAAGAAAAAGCTTGACAATTATTCAAATTCCAAGTATGTGCTAGATCACACAATTGAAAGTCAAATAACTGAAAAGAGCACGAGTGGTATAGGTTACCAAGCGGTTCCTCCTCCTTTGCGTGCCAATTACTCCAAGGCACCAGATGAGACTGAAGTCACACAGTTTCAAGTCACAACTCCGTTAGTTGCTGACCCTGCTGAAATCAAGAAAGCAGAAGTTATCAAATATGATAACTACTGCTTAATTGAAACTGATGCTGACCTCAGTAAATCGGGTGTCGGTCATCAGAAACAGAAGCACATGATCCCTCTTGAGAATCATATCGAGTGTGATCCTGATGCTGATGCTGATTCTAATTCAGACGAGTGTAATGAGAAGTCATCTTGTGGACAGGCTAATCAGGTAAGACAACCACCACCAGTTCTGAAAAAGAAAAACAGAATTCCTCCTTATCCTAAGCACCGAGATATCCGTTGGACAAGACCTGGTCAACTTCCCAAGCCAGTACAATTTGTCAGGTCAACTGGAACTGATCAGGTGCAACACTTTGAGAACACCTCTAATCTGAGTTACTTCAGACAAAAGGATCAAAGGAAGTTGTCACCTGAGTCACGTGATCATGAGGCTAGTTCCTCCAAATCCAAAAGTTCCAGTTGCAAATCTGATGTGTAAGCTCCCCGGCAACCAAATCATGTCTCTCAGAACCAAAATGAATGGAGAACATGCTTGATTGCCAAGAGGTCAGACACATTGTATCGAATTGTCCATATCTGAGACCTCACAGGGGAAACATTGTTATGAACTCCAGACCCTCATCTGACAAAGCTCCTGAATCACCAAAGCAAGTTGCTAAGGTGATTCCTAAACTGGACAAATGAAAGAAAAAAGTTGATGAGGTTGCACCATCAAAGTCCACCAAGGTCAACACCCAAAAGGCAAACCCAAAAACTATATCATCTAAGGGGGATCCTAAGGGTAAGTCAAAGGAAACTAAATAGGCAAACCAACTAGTGAGCCCTAAAGGTCAGCCTAAGACTCAACCCAAAGTTGTCAAACCAAAGTCTCCAAAGGCTGAGCCTGAACAAGTTTGGAGACCGAGGGTGAGTGAATCTAAGTCGGAAAGTTCCATTAGTTCATCTAGCCCGAGATCTTCTCAGTATAGCTCGGGGTATTCATAGTATGAACCTCAATACTATGAAGAGTGGAGGTCATGCTTTGAATGTACGAGGTGGGACACTTTAGTTCTCATTGTCCCTATATGAGAAAGATAAAGGCTAGAACTTGTGAACCCCCAAGAAACAACAATAACAATCACTTTGGCTCTCCAAATCAAAATTGTTATGATAATTATTATCCAAATGAGAGACCAAACCCATTTAAGAGAAGAGAAAGAGTTGTTATAGAAACTTTAAACCCAAAAACTAAGAAGGTTGTAAAACCTAATGTCTCAAGGCCCAAGGCAAACCCTAAGGCAAGTCCAAACGGAAACCCAAAAGCTCAACCTAAGGCCAAACCTAAACTTGCAAAAATGAAATTTTTCAAAGATAATAATATCAAGCAGGTTTGGAGACCTAAATCAGCAAATTTTTCTGATGGTTCATCATCAGGTGATCCTACTCCAACTCCTCACGGTAGGTGGATGGATCAACCAATTATTGATAACCAAGGCAGACCAACAACCATCAAGGCCTTGGTCCCCCTCCAGAACTAATCTTTGAACGAGTGTGCAGGGTGTTCTAGGAGGAACTATCAGGAGTCATTGATTGTTGACAGTGGGGCATCTTAGCGCAAAATAGGTGTCATATCGCTCCGGTAAATTGATCATAATATCTTTGGAGGATATGTAACCTTAGCCAATCAAAGGACGGGATTTGTTGTCAGAGAAGAAAAAAAAACAAAAGAAAATGTCCGATGAGATTAAATTCATGACCCAGTGTTTCGACTTAACAACGGGTGTCAGTAATGAATAAGAGTGGAGTGGATGGTTGTTAAAGAACGTTTCCTTCATTATCTAAAGGGTTACCGACCGAAGGTCTATGGTACCCTAATGGCGATAAGTTAGATCTCATTGGCCTAAGTTATTCTGTCAATGGTGGTTATAAAATCAAAGTTGAATCCGCAGCGGGTGGATATCAGTTCATGGGAGGTCGTCACATATGTTTCCTGTAACCTGTGAAGCCGAATCAGGTAGCTGCACCAAGCTGTTGTTTCTAGGTCCTTTGGATACGTCAACACATGCGTGACTACGGTTTGCATTTTCTTATCACCTCCTTTGTTTCTGTTGATAATGTAACTTTCATAGCAATCACTAAGGATCCAATGATTACTAAAATCCACACTGACTACCAAATTGCCAAAAATTTTACCAAATCATTTGATACATTGAAATTTGACTATCTTTGAAAGGTAAAAGTCATTTTGGGAAAATTTGAGTAAACCACATCGGAAAATCAGTTTTTTGTTTAACCATTTTTCTATCAGAAAATCTAAAAAGAGATTTAAATTTCTTCAAATTTTTTGAATTTTAAGGGAAGAAAATTCCAGAAAAACACAAAAACATAAAAATAAAATCAAAAATGAGTTTTTGCTGTAAGAAAGAGAAAATGATAGTACATCAGTGGACTGTCTGATTTCCCAAAACCTAAATTGCAAATGATCATCGGTCTTATAAGTGATATATCGGTAGGCCTAAAATCATTTCAAAGTTGTCACAATGATATAAACATTAACGACTTAAAGTTGAGTGGTTACCCTCCTCATTGGCATATGGTCTTAGTACCGAAATCTCGATTAATGAGTTGCCAAAATCTGAGGTTTCGGGTCTTTAAGTTTGTGATTCATCTGGGAACAGCTGATCAAATCTTGGATTTATCGCAAATCCGATTGAATCGATTAGGAGTTCTTAAAATGTACTGAAAAGATCCATCAATAGCAAAACCCTAATTCTCGTACAAATAATTAGAGAATTTTAGCTGAGTGTGCGAGCATCTTTCGTCTCCAGCTACTCGTACCGGAAACCTAGCGTATGTGTGGAGTATATTATATGTAATTTTGACACTTACGGTGCTTGTTCAATGAGATAGTGACTTGGATTGAACACGCCCGCTAAGCTCGATCTGTAAATCAACCACACGTGCAGACAGCGAATAAATACAGAACTTATGGCAACTGTGCACTGCGATAGTGACTCGGATTGCACACGCCCTCTAAGGAAAGTATCCACCCAAAAAAAATGGTTTCCGGTATCTGCCCCCATCCTGATCGAGATTCATTCAATCTCATGTCATGTAAATAGATGGTCAAGGCTTACTCACCCGTTACGACGAAGCTTTGCACAATGCCTGATACGTGAATGTGTCGTGTACGCAGGGACCGTTGACCGCAAGAATAAATATTACCAATAAAGCGTATCTAAAGTCCCGTCAAGTAACCAGATTTTTAGGTTTAAGTGGATCAGTATATTGGCAATCGCTTATTTATTGATTATTCTAATATGAATTAACTAAACAAAGGTTATCATGACATTCCATAAACTGGTATGATTCTCTGCTCAGCAAGCTCACAAAAATATTAGTTGTGAATATTAGTTTGCTATTATGAAGTTTCTAGTTTTGAAAATCAAAAATCCAAAAAGATTTTAATTTTGATTTATTTTTGATTAACCGATGTTGGAATACTAAATTCTTCAATTGGAATCTCAGATCCGAAGTCGAAACACAATAAAATAAGGTCTTTCAAAATTCAAGAGTCAAAATGCAACTTTCATAAATTAAAGGGTTTATTTGACAACTTTTACGGTTCAGGGTGAAAATTGAAAAGATTCAAATGTTCAGGGAGAGAACGCTTCGTTTCTCCAAATGGTGGTTAAAATGGACAAATCTTGAAAGTTTATCAAATGATAAACTTCAAATATTTGATCAAGTCCGGATTTTTGTCGTATCTAATACAAGTTGTAGTTTGTGTGCAGTTTTTATTATATTTTCAGCAGGATCAAACACAACCAGTGTGCTCATCATGATTCAAACGACAAAGCTTGAAGCTGAACAAGACCCAAACCTGAACAACAAGATCATCCTGAACAGCAAGAACCTGATATTCCATCTTCAGAGAAACTAGATCATGGTAGAGCTCTTGCAACCGAAGCTAAAGAAGATGAGAATCGAGAAATGAAAGTGCAAATGATATTAATCTACATCTTCGTCACAGGATCATCAATCGAAACAGACAAGATTTCTTGATTCCTTTCGAGTCATCGAAGCTGATCGAAGACAAAGACGAGATCTCATGAAACCACGACCAAAACTCAAATCAGCGAGTATTCAAGTCTTCAAGGGGGAGATTGTTACTGCACTATGGTGTGCTTCCTAGATTGAAGATTGTCAGATATGAAGACTTGAAGACTGAAGACCATTAGCTAAACCTTAGGGGGAGTATGTGAACATATTCCATAGATCCCCAGCTCAGTGACTGGTTATAAGTCTGCAGATCACTAGCTAGGTCCAAGGGGGAGACTGTTAGTGCACTTCGTGTATGTCCCCATCTAGTGATAGGTCGATATTAGTTGTAGGCATGATAAATATACGTTTTAGATAGGGCTGTAAACGAACCGAACTTTCAGCGAACAGTTCATGAACCGTTCGGCAGGAAGTCCGTTTGTGTTCGTTCGTTTAACAAATGAACGAACACGAACAAGAAATTTCGTTCGTTAAGTTAAACGAACGAACATGAACATAGGTCGCGTTTGTTCGTTTATGTTCGTGAACGTTCGGTAACGTGTTCGTTTGTGTTCGTTTATGTCCGTTTATACTTGTTCGTTTGTGTTCATTTGGTTTTTAAATTTTATATTTAAAATTCTAATATTATATATATATATATATATATATATAAAGAAACTTACAATAACAATGTTTTAAATTTTATATTCGTTCGTCCGTTTGTGTTCGTTTGTGTCCATTAACAATGTTTTATCTATATTTTCTAGTCAAACGTCCGTTTGTGTTCGTTTGTGTCCATTAGTGTTCGTTTGTGTTCGCAGACAATGTTCACGAACAGTTCGTGAACAACCAGATTACAAACGAACACGGACAAAATTTTATGTTCGAAAATTGTCCACGAACAGTTCATGAACAGATTTAAAGCTTAACAAACGAACATGGACAAGCTCCATCCGTGTCCGTCCGGTTCGTTTACAGCCCTAGTTTTAGATGTTATCGGGCTGTATTTTAGTGTTTAGGGGTATTTTAGTCATTCAAGCAGACTCATACGTGTGTCACAAGGACACGTATGAGGCCATACATGCGAATGATGTTAGGTGTATGAGTCTGTGACTACAAATACCCCATGCCTTAGCCATTTTTGTAACTCTTGGAAGAACTTTTGCCATAATACAAGTTTGCCGCCCTTAAGTGTGTGTGTGTGTTTTTTTTTTTGTGTGTTCTCTCTAGCTTATTATCTTCATAAATACTCACCTATAATGACTAACCGGATCGTTGATTCCGCCCTCGATCCGTTACGTGCGCGATACTAATTTCTTGTCGATCCTACACAAGTAAATGGTTATAGAAGCAGTTTGTTTATAGAATAAAGAATAGTCACATTTATTTTGACTAAATCTTAATTCTACAAAAACCTTCACAAGCCTCGCATTCCACATTCTAGGGGCTTGTTTAAGTCCATACAAAGACCTTTTAAGCTTACAAACCCTGTTTTCTTGTTTAGAAAAATATCCATCAGGAATAGACATATACACATCTTCATTAAATTTCAATACAAGAAGACATTTTTCACATCCAACTGATAAAGTTCCTAGTTATTGTGAACTACTATGGAAATAATACATCTAACAGTTACCAATTTAATCACAGGAGAAAAAGTCTCCTCAAAATCAATTCTTTGTTTTTGGCTAACACCCTTGGCAACTAATATAGTTTTATATCTCTCTATTTCCCTTGAAGATTTGTATTTTATTTTAAAAATCCATTTGCAACCTACTACACTTCTACCCTTGGGAAGATCCACTAAATCCCAAGTGTCATTTCTATGAAGTGCTTATATTTCCTCATTCATAGCAGCTATCCAATTAGGGTCACTGGCAGCTTCACTGAAAGTAGTAGATTCATGACTTTTATTCAGAGATGACACAAAACATTTGTAATCAGAAGAGAAGTGAAAATAATTGACCACTCTCTCAATGCCATACTTTACGTTACCATCTAGAATATAATCTTTCAGATTCTAAGGTAAAACTGACCCCCTAGCAGATTTTCTAGAGGTAGATTGACCCAACTAATGATCATTTGTATTTCCCTCAAAATTATTTTGAATATTGATGTCATTATTTCCAGAGGACACAAACTCAGCCCTATCAGACCTATTACCTCTAGGACTAGGTTGCTGAGAATCAGCCATGCCCTCAGACTCTAAACCGGTTGATGCTGATTGTTGAGACCTATGTGTCTCTGAATCAACATCTTGAGTTCCCTTTCCTTCATCATTGGGAAGTTCAGGTTGTGTTTGTTCATAATTTTCAAACAAGGTTTAGATTAGTTATATTAGTTTGAAAATTATCATTTATAGAATTAAATATCAATTTTTCTTTGAAAAGAAATATAATTTCAAAAAATTTTACATCTCTTCAAAAGAAAACATCTTTTGTTCAAGACCAGAAACTTTATACCCTTTTTTCTTAGTGGAATAGCCAATAAAGACACATTTTTCAGCTTTATTGGCTAATTTATCTGACTCATTTAAATTTGTACAAAAGCATAAACAACCAAACATCCTTAACTCATCTAGAAAGGGTTCAAAATTGTATACTACCTCATAAGGAGTCTTTCCACCTAGAACTGAAGAGGGTGAGCAGCAGTTAAAAGGTAGTCAGACCAAAACCTTATAGGAACATTACTCTGAAATAATGGAGCCCTGACAACATTTAACAGATGTCTGTGCTTTTTTTCAACAACTCCATTTTGTTGAGGAGTGTATGTACATATTGTTTGATGAACAATTCCTTTTTTTCAAAATCTTGTAGGTTTTGAAAAACTTCTTGTTTATTTTTCAACAAACACACCCATACAGCCCTTGAATAGTCTTCAACTACTGTGAGAAAATACTTAAAACCTTCTCTACTAGACACTCTATAAGGTCCCCAAACATCAACATGAACAAGGTCACCTATGGCCTTAGACTTATGCTCACTTAAAGGAAATGGATCCCTATGCTGTTTTGCCTTTTGACAGATTTCACAAGGTTTGACAGAATTAACATTCCCTATGTTTAACCTTTGCTTAAACATTTTTAAAGCATCATCAAATGGGTGACCAAACCTATCATGCCACAAATTAAACATAGTTGAACTATTATAACCCACCTTGCCAGAAATCACAGAATTGGCACAGTAATACAATCCATCCACTTGACTACCAGTCACCAAGACTTTCTTGGTGATTAAGTCCTGAATATAACAGTTGTTCTCATCAAAACCAATGTACATGTTGTTATCCTTAGCTAGTTTATGTACAGAGATAAGATTTACACAGTATTTTGGAACAACAAAAACATCTTTTAACACAACATTTTTAGTTAGTTTAATGTTTCCTGTTTTTGTAACAAGAGAATTTGTTCCATTAAGGTGTATAACTCTAATGTTAATATCAGAAACATTTATACATTCAGTTAAATCTTTATCATCTTTAACCATATGTTGGTTAGCTCCATATTAATCTGTTATGCAACCCAAAAACCCTTTTTTACTAAATTCACTCACAAAACAGAAATGGGTTTACTTATTTTTATCACCCAACAAACTCAACAATCTGTTTATTTGATTAGCAATTAAAGATTGAACAGCACTATCAAAACTATTAGAAACACTATTATTAGCAACCACCTTCTTGCCTTGACCCCCTGGCTTCATCCAAGAAAGGTATCCAATGACTTCAAAACACTTTTCAACTGAATGACCTATTTGTTACAATGTGAACATTTTAAATTTTGATTTGAAACTTTATTGTTTCTTTTGAAATCAGGTGGTTGAGTAGTTTTAGAAAGCAAAGCAAGAGACTGGTTTCTTTTATTTGAAACACTAGCATTCCTGTAAGACTCCTTTCTAGAAATGATAGCAAAAGCTTCCTTAACAGAAGGAAGACTAACCTTAATTAAAGGACTACATCTCACTCCTTGATACATATTGTCTAAGCCCATTAAAAACTACATCAATTTAATCATATTACTGAACTCATTGAATATCTTAGCAGCATTACAAGAACAAGATGGTAGTTGCAAAATTTGATTCATTTGATTCCATGTGATATTAAGCCTATGATAGTATTCAGAAATAGAAGAACCATTTTGACAAAATGAGTTTATCTTTTGATACAAGTCAAACATCACAGAGCCATCAATTTTATCATAAGTTTCCTTTAACTCATTCCACACATCACAAGTAAGGTTAGAGAACACATGACCCATATACAGATCATCATTAATAGAATTCAAAATCCAAGTTAGGACAATAGAATTGCATCTATCCCGTTGTTTAGCTAACACCTCATCCTCATTTGACCTAACACATGACTTATCTATAAAACCCCATTTGTTTTTCACTTCCAAAGCTAATTTTAGTGCATTAGACCAAACTTTATAGTTCCTTGTTCCCTTAAGTTTTATAGTTACAATGTATAGATTGGCAGAATCACTAAGATGTAAGTAAAGTAGATCACTAGCATCCAATTTACTTACCAAAGTAACATTCAAATTAGCACCAACATTCACATTATCCCCATCATTGTTATTACCAGGAGGATTAACCACAACATTATCCCATATATTGACAAGAACAACAAATACAAACTATACACTGAATTAAAAAAAACACACAATCATATACACAAGGCAAAACTGTGTCAGTGTTCCAGATTCCTGGTTCGTCACTCAATGGTGTCGGTACAAGTCTTAACACAGGAGCCCTTTTCTAGATCTATTCACACACAAAGCACTGGCAATAATCAACAATAGAAGAAACAAACACAAAGAATCAACAGATAATATTCTCAAGACAGATCAAACACATCAGGAAACTAAACACAAGAATTACATAAACAATCAACCAACAAAAACAATTTGTTGAGCCAATGTCGGTACCCCTAACCCAACCAGTGCTCGGTACCCCTAACCCAGCCAGTGCTCCTAAAACAAATAAACCGAAAGAACATGGAACATTCTCACCAGCAGGGGGGCAAGTTAGGGTTCTCCTAACTCACAGGTTGTACCTTCACTTAGGTCTTAGGGTATAGAACTGTGACGCGATTAAAGCAACAGAAAATGTCCACTTCCAAATCCCTCAGGAGCTCTTCTCCAACAGCCACCAAGATCTTTATTAGATCAGATGAAACCAAGAAACCCTAATATCGAGATGATAACTTTTATCAACAACCCCAAGAAGAGCAGAAGACACAAACACAAATCTACAACTCAGATACAAACCGCATGATGTATTCGATCAAAAATATCAAACTCAACAAACCCTAGGCTCTGGTACCATGTTACAAAACATGGATCTGCCCAGAATACTAAAATTAAAACTTTATTATTCAAGAACAAAACCCCAAAAAACACAAGAACTGCTCAGATTTGTTTATAACACACAAATTTGTTACAAAACCCCAAACACAAACTCTACTACAATATAACGATCAACAGAACTTACAAATCTTCTAAATCACATCAAATACAAGATGTATTTGATTGTGACAAATACAAGAGAAAACCCTAAAACAAACTGTTACGATCTAGACAGAAGAGTTTTGAGAGAAACGAGAGACTCAAAAGAAGATCTAGATTGACTGAATGAATCACAACCCTAGAAATAAAGTATTTATATAGCATCTTATAGTATGTATAAAAATCATCTTTAAAACTGAACTACAATAAAAAATTAAAATTATAGAAATATGACACATACCACAAGCACAAAAGATAAAAATTATTATTGAGAAGACAATTTAGGAAAATAAAGAATGCCTTAAAATATAATAGGTTGTCCATTTTACAGGGAAAAACTACTTTTGACAAGTTTAGACACATCTTTGCAATTCAAAATTAAAAGGTACTGTATAAACACTGAAATAATTAAAAAAAATCAAAGATCTTATGCTTGTACAAGAAAAGATTGGGAAAGAGTGTTAAAGTCAAAATTAGGGTTTAAAGTGATGGAATTTGGGTTTGACAGTCCAGGTCGTTGAGACTTCCATCAAATGCCTATGAGCCCCGTCACTCCAAATGTACCAAGACGAAAGTTATTCTTATTTAAAATTGATTTCTTTTCTACATGTAATTTACCCTTATACAGTATCCTGTTCTTGTAAGTATGAATTTGTCCAAACAAATACTTAGTATTTAATAAATTACTGATGGGTTTGTAAATACAAATGAAAATGAGAATATATGCGTTTTTAGTATAAAGTAAAAGAGAGAAAATATGTAATTATTATTTCAAGTCGGGATTAAAATAAACTAGTAAGTAGAATTTAAAAAAAAACAGTAAGAAAAAAGGTCCAACTAAATATGCTAAACCCACCAAGGAGTGTTGGTTAATATCTATATCTTCATATTTTTCTTTGAAAAAGTAGTTGCCTTCATCCATTTTTCTCCCTTAATCCCACGTCTATGTGCTTTCCTGTAAACAGAATTACAAATCAACACGTTTATTATGTTTATGGTCAGATGAAAAGAATTGAATGAAAATTTGACTATTCAACACGTATTGTTGAATATTTTTAACAAGCATAAAGTTAAAACTTTTTTCTCTGATCTTGTATCCAAATAATTTCATTAGTTATATAAGCATTTCCATTTAAGTATCCAAGTGCTATTTGTAGTTGCAATTGTTTTCAGTTAGTTTTTGCATTATTGTTTGTTCAACAAATTGATAATGGCCTTCAAGGAGGAGTTTCATAATCTTAATATACAACTTGAATATATAAAATCTGCCACCAACAACTTTGGTGACGACAACATTATCGGGATTGGTGGATATGGAAACGTTTACCAAGGATCAATCTCTCACTCTAGAGGGCAAAACATGGTTGTTTTTAAGCGTCTAGACCGTAGATGTGGGCAAGGAACCCTGAGTTCTTTAAAGAGATTATGATGCTTTCTCGTTACAAGCATGAACATCTCATCTCACTTCTCAGATTTTGCAATGAGGATGGTGAGAAGTTCCTTGTGTATGAGCATGTATCTAATGGAAGTCTTGACGGCCATTTAAGTGCTACTTCTCTCACGTGGAGGAAACGTTTAAAGATATGCATTGGGGCCACAAGGGGAATAAGCTATCTTCATGATCCTAATGGGACACAACAAAGAGTTCTACACCGTGATATTAAAAGTTCAAATATCTTATTGGATGAGAGAACTGGAATGCTAAAGTTTCTGACTTTGGTTTGTCGAAAACAAGTCTTGCTCATCAGGCATACATATATATATTTTCTCCAATGTTGTAGGTACACCTGGTTAGCTAGATCCCCAGTATTTGGA
Organism: Ambrosia artemisiifolia; assembly: GCA_032199755.1. Lineage (NCBI taxonomy): Eukaryota > Viridiplantae > Streptophyta > Magnoliopsida > Asterales > Asteraceae > Ambrosia > Ambrosia artemisiifolia. The sequence continues at coordinate 31,986,318 of CM063517.1, forward strand.
GAACTACTTTCTAACAAAAGAATCCGACGTATACTCTTTTGGTGTGGTCTTATTTGAAGTATTGTGTGGGAGATTATGTTTTGAATACAATGATCAGGGGCGGATCTACGGTTTCCGAGGGGGTTCCCGGGAATCCCCTCGGTTTAAAATTTTTAGTGTTATTATATATAGAAAATTCTGTAGGAAGCCCTAAATATATTTGAAAGGAACCCTTAACCAAATCATTCAAGTGCTCCAATGGTTATTCCCATCCATTCTAACATTCATATCCCAGGTTCGATTCCCGTCCCACCCTTCTTTCTCTCTGTCGATTGCTCCACGAATCCCTCCGGCCTCCACCTCATCCGTCTGTCCACAGCCTCCGCCCTCTAACCCTCCTCTTTCTCTCTGTCGTCTACCTCCGGGCCGCCGGCCCGCCTATCCTCTCCCGTATTCAGCAGCCCCCTGCTCCCTTCACTCTCTCATGTATGTTCTAATTTGTTTTTTTTTTTTTTTTTCAACTTCTTTAAACTATGATTAATTGATTAGTGTGTTAATTTCTTGTGTTCTTGTTTTAATGTGTTGAAATTTGAATGGGATTTCAATTAGGAGCCCCTTGTTGATGGATAACTAATTTGTTTATGTTGGATAATGATATCTATAGATGCATTCTTATCTCTATTTTTATTGCTAGTTATTAGTTATAGTTTGTTAGTTAGTTCCAGTTTTTTCTGATCTTTTCTCCTATATGTATTGTCGATCTTGATTAATAAAAGTATGAAGAGTTGCAGCTCTCTATTTGCCAAATTCTACAGTTTAATGCCACGTCTATCACAACCACTATTAGTTTATTTGCATTTTTACATGTCCATTTGCAGTTATCATGATGTGCTTTACCTAGTTGTATTGTTTGTATTGTATTTAGTACTTTAATTTCCATTATCCTAAAAAGTAGGACATGAGTAGGAGTAGGTTTCCTTTATGTATTGAACTTTGTTTGCTAATGAGAAGGGGAGTGAGTTTATGAATGAGTTTTTTTTTGGGTTAATTTTCTCAAATGGATGTTTGAGTTGATTAATTTGATTCCATGCTAATTCAAGAGTGGCATCTTGCATAGTGTTCTTGGATCCTAGATTAGAGTCAAGTGGTGTATCTGTATCTTGATTCTCATTTAGTTTGCCCTCATCTCACTTGAAAAATCAAAATATCAAATCACATAATCACCCACCGATCATCCAATTCAGTCATGGAATCCTCTAATTCACCCACTGATCAAAATATCAAATCGCATAATCACCCACTGATCATGACCAACAATGGTATGTGATTTAACAATTTACTCACAAAAATCCTGACAAATAACCACCAAATTGAACGAAACTTGATGAATTTGAAGATTGTAAAAAACCCCAAATGTTACCCGACCCGAACCGCCAAACCGACCCGAATTTTTTTTTATGTTCGTCATATGAAATCGGAGCCTGTAAAAAAGTGAACCCCCTGAAAAAAATTCCTGGATCCGCCACTGACAATGATGGTCAGTTCCATGGTTTAGTACCAATGTGGAAACAAAGCTATGAACAGAAGAAGCTAGACCTTATTAGTATATTTCAAGATTTGAAGCAACAAATGGATCCTAGCTCTTTGGAATTGTTTTCAAATATTGCATCATATCTATAACTGCTTTAATGTTTTGTTTTGTTTTATGTCATGAATGTTAAAATACTAGTTTTTAGAATGTTACTTATACTATACCTTAACTTGTTTAGTTTCCATGGAACAGTGGTTTTCAATAAATAAAAATGGAGAACATTGTGAACTGTATTCAGCAGCAGAATGCTTGATTCCTTGTGAAAGTATATATAAAAACGACCCGTATTCGTCTGAATATAATTCTATGTGATTTTATTCTCTTCCTCGCTTGTAATTCTTGGTTTTTAAGACTATTTCACAGCATATATTAAGGTACCTGATAGCCATGTGGGGAAGCATTTTAAGTCAATCGTAGTTGGTCCGAACCCGAACACTAACGGATCAACACCATAGGTTAATTTGATACTCACAAACTTGCATACGGTTACCCATGTTATTTTAATTCCTATGTTTTATTTTACAACTCATCTTATTTTTATTTATTTCAAGTTTCAGTTATTTTTATTCCTAAGATGTAGTAATGGGGTACCCATGTTCTACACCCATGTTTTAGTTTACCCATGTTATTTTAAATCCGTATGTTTGATGGAATGTAGTAGTGAGTTTGAGTTTTGAGATTATTCTCTTTGGTTAATTTTACTCAATGGATTTTGAGTTGGATTAATTGTTTCCATGCTAGTTCAAGAGTGGCATCTTGGATGGTGTTCTTGGAGCCTAAAATAGAGTCAAGTGGTGTATCTGTATCTTGATTCTCGTTTAGTTTGCCCTATCGTGTTCTTGTGTGGTGTTTCTGTATCACAAGATACCGTTAGATCTATCCGTTTCGTTTGATTTCAAAATTATCTATCCGTTGCGTTTTCCGATTCCTATCAGTACCATTCATTGTTGTATCTGTTGGAAATAAGGTGAATGTAGATTTAATTATAATTTAGTGAAATTATAATTATTAACTATATTCTTCATGTGATTAATTCAAGACAAATAAATATACTTTATGATGCTTGAATAGAGTTTTATGGCTAATAAATAAAATTTAAGTCTCTAATTATGTGAGACTTTTCACTAGCCATAGTTCATGTATACATATGAGTTTTTGTACCTCATTTTGAGATATGAGAAATATACATGAAGAAACTCTTGAAAGACACATACACTAGAAACACAACCCGAATACATAGCAGTAGCAACCAAGTTCGATTATTTTTCAGGCAAGTGGGATAGTCCGGCAGTGCACCACCACTGTTTCGAACCGGTGTACCCTGGGAACAGACGAAGAATCTGTTTAAGGGAATTGTGTCAAACACAAGCCCGGTTCACTTCTATGATTTCGTTTTTCTGTTATAGTTTATTGCAGCAAGTACAGAGACTCGGAAATACGCGAGCTTCATGTACAAGATGCGTTGAGGCGATCACAATGTAAGTTTTCTAACAAACTTAAACAGATTCGTGAACAAACTTTCGTGTTCTTCCTAAGGAATTTGGGTTCGCGAAAGTTTGTACATGTTTTCTTTGGTACATCGAATTGGATTACATTGATGATGAGAATGCAATCTTTAATCCGAAAGATTGTTTCTACAAAACGAATTTTGATTTAATTTTCAGATTCATGGGTTTTGAGTTATATTTAGATAAACCGGACTATGAAACATTTCTAATATGTGTTTAAACATTTTTTTTGAATTTCTAATGATAGTATTAGAAAAGACATATTAGTTGAAAACCCATGTAAACTTGGTTGATCATGTTTTCTTTGTAGTAAGCATATTAGAAAGATAATTTCAAAGTATTTGAAATGTATACATTTTCTAATAAGAGTATTGGAAATTAAAAGGTTTCGAAATATATGGTTTTGAAACATGTATTTCTAACAAGCGTGTTAGAATCGACGACGTTGAAAGAATAACGTGTCATGAAACATTTCTAATAAGTGTATTAGAAATTATTATTTACAAAATCATAAGTTTAATTTGTAAACTTATATATTGATTTCTCTAACGGGCGTGTTAGAGTTTGATGATTTTGTAAAGACAAAATAAGATGTTTATATTTTCTAACAAGTGTGTTAGAAAATATTATTGTACAAAATACACAAAAGTGTTGGAAATTTGTACTTTGAAAATTTTGTGAAAATAAAAAAAGTTATAAACTTATTTTGTTTTATTGAAGGTATTAGTAAGAATACTAATTAAAACTTCAAAGTTGAAACTTAAAAAATAATAAGAATACCATTAAGTTGGGTCAAATATTCTTAAATGTTTTAATGAGGTGTTTCAACTCATGGGTTTATGGAGAATTGGGTGTTTCAACCTTTTCCAAGATTAAACCGGTTTGGTTAATTTGACGGTTTCTAACAAGTGAGTTTGAAACGGGTATATTTTGGAAAATCCAAAAGTTAATACCATTTATGTAAATGGTTTAATTTTCTAACGAGGGTGTTAGAAATGGTTTATTATATATAAACCAATAAGTTCTAAAATGATTGTCATAATCATATATTTCTAACAAACATGTTAGAAAAGGTTGAGAATATAAACCAATGATGTTTAAAACGATTTTGGGTAATCGTTTATTTCTAACGGGTGTGTTAGAAAAGGTTTATTTAACCAAAACTCTATATGATGAAACGTGTAATCGTTTGTATTCTAACAAGTGTGTTAGAAATGGTTTTGAATAATAAACTATATTAGAGTTCATGGTTTTGATTTATAATCAAAACATAAATATGTATACTTTATGGAAAATACTTGTAAAAGTAGAAATGTTTGTATGAATAAAACATGTCTTTTGCAAATTATATATGGTTTGATACTTGTATGAAAAGTATGATGACTTTAACCATATAATAGTCTAGAGAGACTATTTAGTGTAAAACAACTTGATGTTGTTTTGGACATATTTACTTGTTCGACTACTTGGAAGTAGTTAAGTCCAAACAACTTTGTTGCTTTGAACAGTGTATCGAGGAAGTACCTCGAAACACGCCATGAGACGATATAATTGTTATCATTTCGTCGAACGATAAAGTGTTGAAAAGAATAACACTTTGAGATTTGATATGAATCCGGTTAAAGATATATATATATATATATATATATATATAATATGTTATATATATTTTGGATTATATTGAAATTATAATTTGGTAAATTATAATTATTAATTGGTAAAACTCTTCATATGGTGAATTGAAGAAAAACTCTCTAGTAGAGTTAATTTATTTATGACACTTGATTATAGTTTTAAGACTAAATTAAGTGTATGATTGAAACTCTTGAGTAGAGTTCTTAATGCCAATTGATGAGGTTTTATTTCATATGGTGAAACTCTTGAGTAGAGTTCTTAATGCCATTTGATGAGGTTTTATTAGAGTCTTAATTAGAGTCTTAAGTCTCTAATTAAGTGACTAAGAAGAAAAAACTCTTCATCCATCCCCATTGAGATAATCATGGTCAACGTGGCAAGTGTATTGAAGTTAAATACACGAAAACGAGATATGTCATCAAATGTTGAAAGCATTTACGTAGAAATGCACAAATGTAGTTTTGATGACTATAACATATGATAGAAATGTATGTTATTATTCATAAGTCTTTGAGAAATATTGTGAGATTTATTATAAAAGACTTAGAATATTGATGGACAAGTAGAGTCTCTACAAACCATCAATGTTGGTTGAACTATATGCAGGATTCGTGATATATTTTGGGAGAGTCGCCCAATAAATAAGTTCAACAAATATATACATATCACTTAGGGACATGTAAATGTCATGTCGTCGGGTGTCAATCTAATTGACTTGTTGATGATGAATATGTTCATCAAAGTGATTTATGTTAAGACTTATGTATAAGTCCTAAAGAGTTAATGGTGAAGCCTTGGAGATTAAAGACAAACGAGTCTTGATCCTAATGGATGGAATTGATTATGGTTTTGAAGCATTCTTTAAACCAAGGTTTTGGAATGGTAAACAAAATCTCATTTTGTGTCTAAACTAAGACGTGAATGTTAGAAAGAGATAGTGAGTTATCTCTTAAGGCTGTGAGGAATCAGAATGAGACATCTTCTGTTCACATGCTAAGTATTCGTAGTCTAAAGCATGCTAGACTAATACTTGTTAATTTAGATGCTCCACGGAGAATAAATTAACTTTGAACATTCAAACATATGTGACGACATAAGAATGAATTTTGTAAACGCAAATATATAATTCATTAAAAAGGATGACTCGAAAGGACCGAATAAATAGTTCATTGGTTATGAAATTATTTAACTGAATATGAGGAGAACTCATATAGCTCAAAAAACGGTTCGTGTGAAAAATATGGGTTGAGTAATATAATGGATGACCTCAATAACACAAAGATATAAGATAGTCGCTATCTTATCACGGGTGTCTAATGTCATCATGAGTGGTATTACTCAAACTTAATCAAAGTGAAAGCAATGTGGGGGGAAGAGCCATTTAAGAAACAATCCATAGGGATGTAAAAAATGGTTCTTGAGAAGTTTTCAAGGTACATATGAAAGGAAGAAACTTTCATCACCCCATTTGGTAGTTATCCAATAACACTTAAGTGTGGAGGTGATTTGCATTTGAAAATAGAAGGTTTGATATGAACGAATGTGATTTTGGGAAGTACAAATCACACGAACCTAGAACAGACTTGTTATAAGTCAGTCCTATTATGTGGACAAAATTCTTGAGAAGTTCAATGGAAATGACTCTAATGAGGCTAGAACTTTCATTGACACGAGTCAATGTCTAGCTAAGAAACGAGGTGAGCCTGTTAACCAATTAGAGTACTCAAGAATTATTGGCAGCCTGATGTATCTGATAAGTTGTATCAGACCAGACTTAGCAAGCAAGCTAAGTAGATACACGAGCAACCTAAGTTCAATTCATGGAATTACGTGACACGGGTGCTTTGGTAATTAGGATACATACGAGACTACAGGCTGCAATATAAAAGATATTCAACAGTTATTGAAGGTTACTGTGATGCGAATTGGATATCTTACACAAATGATTTCAAGGCAACGAGTGGGTGTTTGTTCACACTTGGAGGTGTTGCGATAACATGGAAATCATCTAAGCAAATTGTTATTGCTAGATCCATGATGGAATCAAAATTCATCGCTTTAGAGGATGAATAGGCAGAATGGCTACGTCAATTTGTTAAGGATATACCTAGGTGGCCGAAGCCGGCATTGGCCCAATGCATACGCTGTGATAGTCAATCGGTTATTGGCAGAGCTCATATCACAATGTGTATCATTAAGAATAGGTGTATAAGACGTAGGCATGATCGGTACGACAACTAATCTCTATAAGAGTTATCACTATTGACTATGTGAAGTCAAAGGATAACATCGCGGATCCGCTAACAAAAGGCTTAAGCAGAGAGTTAGTGTAGAAGTCGTCAATGGGAATGGGACTAAAGCCCACGAAAGGCTAAGTTTATGCGAAGGAAACCTAACTCAGCTGACTGGAGATCCCAAGATCTGAGTTCAATAGGACAACCTAATTGTATGAACTGGCGAAGGTCACTGTGGGAAAGAGTTGTTGGAAATCCCACATTTTGAAAAAGGGAGCTTACTATAAATTAAATAAGCTTCCTAGTCCATTCCTAAAAAGTGACAAGGTGGAGGTTAAGCCTATGGCTTTTAATGATTTGACTGAGGTAACCAGTCCCAGTAGATCACCTATGTGAGAGAGAAGTGGGGTCGCTTCGAAGGGTATTGTTGGGGCACAATACTTAAGAGCTCTCGCAGAACCAGGCACGTGTCCATGACCATAACGGACACAACTATGAGGACTTGACGTTGTCAGGGAGAGTCTTGTGTGAAGCGTATTGTCGTCCACACAAACGGCAGACGAGTTCAAAGACATCGCGTTCTACTCAGAGCTAGTGGGCTAAGTGCGTTTCATAAGCGAAGGTTCAAAGGGTCACACCTACCTATCGTATGCAAAACTCAACTGTTGAAATTTAATCGGAATGAGGTTGTTTCTGAGTATGACTCCTATTCATGTGGGGGTTTGTTCGAAATATGCGTGTTTTGATAAATCTCCATTCATGTGGGGGATTGTTGGAAATAAGGTGAATGTAGATTTAATTATAATTTAGTGAAATTATAATTATTAACTATATTCTTCATGTGATTAATTCAAGACAAATAAATATACTTTATGATGCTTGAATAGAGTTTTATGGCTAATAAATAAAATTTAAGTCTCTAATTATGTGAGACTTTTCACTAGCCATAGTTCATGTATACATATGAGTTTTTGTACCTCATTTTGAGATATGAGAAATATACATGAAGAAACTCTTGAAAGACACATACACTAGAAACACAACCCGAATACATAGCAGTAGCAACCAAGTTCGATTATTTTTCAGGCAAGTGGGATAGTCCGGCAGTGCACCACCACTGTTTCGAACCGGTGTACCCTGGGAACAGACGAAGAATCTGTTTAAGGGAATTGTGTCAAACACAAGCCCGGTTCACTTCTATGATTTCGTTTTTCTGTTATAGTTTATTGCAGCAAGTACAGAGACTCGGAAATACGCGAGCTTCATGTACAAGATGCGTTGAGGCGATCACAATGTAAGTTTTCTAACAGTATCTTGGTATAGATTTGCAATGGGGAGCTATCTCACATTTAATAGGAAATTTGTAACGCGAGTCCGAACCCAGTTCTTGACACCACGAACAGTATACACAATAAACCCCGTGTTCAAGTTTATCAAAAAGAACAGGTCATGCAGATCACAAAATGTTGCACTTCTTTACAGATTGGAAGGGACCACGAAATCTTTCACTGTGTACCTTGCTGATGAGGGAGAAGATGGATGGTTAACGGCTGCATTGTATGAGTTTACGAGTGAAAGTAGAAATGTTGATCTTGATATTATATTCGAGGCCTCAAACGATTATTATTCTTCTGTATTAGTAGTTGAAGGAATTGAGTTTCGGCCATTGGAGAAAGTAAGCCAACAAATGCTAGTTCATACATTAGCAACAGTTCTTCACTGAAAAAAAAATAATAATTTGCTTCAAACAGGATACAAATAGCGATTATATCATCGAGTAATATCTATTAAGAGTAATGTTTTATAGGTGAAATATGAAGTGGTAGACGATGAGAAAGTGGATATGGAAACCATCTTAAATTCGGACACATATTGGGAGCAAAAATTGCCAAATGATATTGAAGAGATACTCAAGTGGTCAAAAGATGGTATGCAGTGGACAACAAAGAAAGAACTCTACTTTCTTCTTTGTAAAGGATTCCCAATAAACAACGGTCTAGAGGTAAGTTTGGTATGAAGTCTCCAATCGTTTATTGAAAGTTATTAAAAATACTTACGTATTCGTTGATTAAACAGTGGTTTTATCTTGACAAAAATGGGAAGAAATGTCACATGCTACCAGCAAGAACAACTTTGAAAACTGACAAGTTACTATGGTGTTACATACCCGAATCAAGGTTGTTTGTCTGTATTTTGCTTACCCTCAACAGTATATTGGTGATCTTAGCATCATTAGTATCATTTTAGTATAACTGGATTTACTTACGACCAAATGAGATATTAGAATAAACAATTATGAAAACATCAAATATCAATATGGGTCATTTTTGTTATACGTGATTGGTCAAATAGACGGCAAGAATAGTGATTGCTCAGGTCATGCAAACAGATGGTGTTATTCTAGCAGGATCAAGGAATAGTATTAAGTTCAGAATTCAGAATCTTGCTTGAAAAGTTATGAAATGTTTAAATCTACTGATATTCAACCCTCACAACTTTCCATATTCTTAGCAGGATCTTGTCAAATTGTCTAAATTATGTTGCACACAACATAATATTTGTTTTTTTTATTTATTTATTTATTCAGATTTGGAGAGGCAGCTGTGGTTTTTGCTTGGAGGTTTAGCATTGTTAGCAATATCAAATCCCAATTACTATCACCTCAAACAACATATGCAACTTATCTTGTCTACAAATTAGAAAAATACCATTCTATATCTGCGGCTCCTGTAAAAATAATGGATAAAAATTTGTCTTCAAATGGTCAGGAAGTGGATGATTTCTAGTTCATCTATTTACTTAGTCCTCAAACTCCAGTTATTAGAGGAAAAAATGTTCAAACCACCAACAACCAGAATAATAGACCAAAAATGAAAGGTCTTTCACAAGAGAGGAACGATGGTTGGATGGAACTTGGAAGTACAAATACGAAATATGGGAATTCCGAACCACTATAACCGCCACTGAAATGCTTTCCATGAGACTTGAATTGACCCTTTTTTCATGATAGCCCCCCTCTGGGGCTTTATGTGCAAGGCATTGAGTTTAATTAAACCTGTATCGACTCTCTTATAATTATTTGTATCTTGATCCTAATGTCATTTAAAGAATTCTATTTGCACACTTGTCATTCCACTATAAGAGATGCATGCTACCAGGGGCGGATTCATTCACATGGTATGGTGGGCCGGTGCCCACCGTAAGCCCAATATGTGTTTGTATTAATTGTTTGCTAACTAAGCATTCTGCATGTGTTCCATACTTCCATCCATCCACTAGTAAATCTATACATATAATATTTTGGAGCAATTTTGGACACTTGGCAATCATTTACCCCCCTAGCAATTATCTCTCCTCCATTTGTGAAGCCACATGGCATGATGTGAGATTTTATAAAATTTTCTTTTTTTTTTAAATCAAAAATCCATAAAATATAAAAACCCTAACAAAACACACGCACATAACATAACATCAGTTTCAGCATCGCCTCCTTTCAACCGAAACCCTAATTGCTAGGCGATTCAAGCTTTTCATTCATCTCTACTCCAAGGTAATCTCTCTTCGATTCTTATTTCTATTAATCGATGTTCATCTATCTTTTTTTCTGTGTTGTGTTGAACTGATTTTGCTAATCTATTTTTGTAGTGTCGATTCTTTGTCAATGGTTTTGCAATATTCATATTCTGGCTGAAGCTTTGATCTTCATCCACTGTAGTAAGTTTTGATTTCCCCCTTTTCTGTTTGATTTTGACATTTAGGGTTTGTTCAGTTAATTTTTAATTTATCGCGTTTCCATGGTTTGTCTGTTTTAGGTGTTGAATCAGAATTTAATCGAAGCATCTGATGGTGCAAATCAAAAAATGGGGTGGTCGGATAAGGGCATAAGGCGATGGTCAAAAGGTTTCATTTGGATTTGATATTGTTCAATTCTGATATATGAGGTTATTTCTCTTCTAATCCCTCAATTTAATATCGATAATCCTCTACTGGACGATTTCATTTCCAGTTCCCATTAAATGAAAGCTGATTGTTGTTTGTTGTGCAAGTGCAAATTCGTCTCTGAAATCGTTATTTGTTACACCAGCAACCACTCAAATCAGCAATGTAAAAACCGGTCAGGAGGAGACTGTTGAACAACTATTGTAATCCTATTGCTTGCGATCTAAAGTGGTCCACCATCATCGTGGTCTGACTTCTATTGCTTGCGATCTAAAGTGAAAAGAGCCTATCTTATTTTAGATTGCAAGGGTCTTTTTTATTTGGATTTATATGCAAATGAATTAGAATATATGATTGTTTAATTCGATATATGCGTGTTATTGTGTCAAAACTTTTTTTATATGATGAATTTAATTGTGAATATTTTTCTTGTGTGATGTAGACATTCTATATAAGGATTACCAGGGGCCAATAAGTTCACAATGATGACTTATTATTCACCTACTAGAGTTGTGAGTCCACCACCAACCTCCTACCTCATGTGTAATATGATCTTATCTTTATTATTCTTCAATTTTCACTATTCTGCCTCTAATCTTTCTTACCTTACTTGGCAACAAAAAAAAAACTATTCACAAATGTGTTCCTCAATCACATTTACCACAAAGCGGTTGAGAACATTGTTGACTTATCACTTTATTACAGGTATTCTTAAACCATTTTTCTTATTTTGTTGTTGATGATTCTTTATATGCTTTACTTTCTTGAAATTGAGGATAATAGCATGTGTTTTTGCATATTTAGTTTGAACATCTGTATGTGGTTAAAATTTTAGTAGTTTTTTTATGAACATTTGATGAATATCGGTTTTTATTTTGCTGTTTGATTGTAAAAAAGATGTGATATTGTTCAAAGTCACATTCATGACATGAATTACAACAAACATAAAATTTTGATAGATGAGTGACACCAAAACAGTGGGTTATCTATCTGTTTAGTGAATAACCTCAATAGTGAAATAAATTTGTTCACCAATATACAATTTGATTTTTTTAATTTCAGAGCAGGTCCATTTTTAGAGTTCGGGTTTAATTCAACAAAGAGATGGTAGTCACGCAATGATGACTATTTTGCATATAAGGTTTTCTCTTTTGTTGAATAATCATGTTATATCAATTTTATGTTGTTAACTATGAATAATCATCTTGAAAATTAGTTTTGAATGATCATGCCATGATGACTATTTTGCAGATAAGTTTTGCTACAATTGTATATTGCAATGGGCGTAATATGTTCCGAGTGAGCATCGCCCTCAACAATCGTTTGGAAAGTGTCTCTTTTGTAAGGTTCACAGGAATGAGCTGTCGAGAGGCTGCAGTTTTCTTGGGAAATCAATTGACACCCTACTTATACTGATTATCTTTAATCTTTCTTCAACTCTTCAAGCACCTTCAAATCTAATCGAACGGGTTAGTAATGGCCTTCAAGCGCAAATCTTGATTGCTTAATTTGATCGAACATGTTCTTTACGATTCATTTATGTTATAGGGCCTTAAAACCTATTATTTTTTAACTTATGTTGCGATGAATTGATTCAAGTAGATTGCTATGTGAAATGCAAAATTTGATGTCATTGCAGTATTGAAGATTTTAAAATCCACATAGACACAACATGGATATTACAATTCGTCAATGCAGTTACTCAGCTTGGAGGCCCGAAGAGTTGGTATTTTTTTTATAAACTTCTATAAAGTAGGGTTATTCTACTTAATCTTTTATTTAAATGTTTGAATCTTTTTATCATTTGTGGTATGAACAGAAAAAACACCAAAATCTTTGATGAGAGTAATGAGCATTCATGGGCTTACTTTGTACCACCTAAAGAGTCATTTACAGGTACTTTCAGGCTTAATTTGTTTGCTGATTAGAAATTATTATCAATACTTTTTTAGTTTATTTTTTTATGTATTGATGAAGAAATATACACTGGGAAAGATTCAACAGTCACGAGCTTGCAGCTACAACACGCAAGAAGGCGAGTAAATAAGTGAATACGCACATCATTTGTTAACTTTTTGTTGACCGGTTTATTTAAATTTATGATTTTGTTGCAGATTTTGCAGATGATCACAAGATTGATATAACTAATGTCGATCACAATGATGAAGCGCCAAATTAGATTAATGAGTAATCTATTCTCTTTTACCTTTAAAGTTTGTTATCTTTTTTAAGATAAAATCTTAAAAAGTCTGATTAATTGTAATGTATATTGTATCAGAAGCTTAAATATTGCTCAAGGTCTGCAGATGCAAATGGAAGTACAAAGAAAATTTCATGAACAAATAGAGGTAACTTTCATTGGGGTGTTGTTATGTCCAAAAAATTTGAATACTATGACCAGGTTTGACTTCACTAATATACCTTTAGCATTTGCTGATATAAAAAAAACCCATGTTATTTTTCTACCCTCGTGATAAGTAAGTGATGTCCTCGTGAATGGGTTAACATGAGCTATGTTCATTTTTTTAATGGGTCAAATGAGAAAATTCAATAAATAAGCTAAAAGGGAAACATATTGAAATGTACTCATGACCGCAGGACTTTTGGTAACTAATACAACACACTAAATTTCTTAATTTAGTAGAATGTGTCATTATATATGGAGTTGGCAAAATTCACTTATTTTACTTGTGAGTGTCGATTTGTTATTTTTTTTCTTCAAACGGGTCAAATTATAAGATTTTATTTTTGCTAAAAGGGAACGAGTCAAATGGGTTAAAACGCTTCACGATGGTGAAATTTGTCCAAAAGTCCTCTAATCCCTCTTAAATTATTTTATTCAAAGACTGAGTTAATAATGGTTTTCTATTCAGTTTGTAGGAAAAATAGTCAAAGTTTACATCGCAGACATATGTTATGGTCGAACCATTTGTTGATTGGCGTCTTAAGTGCACCTCAGTGGGCTTGGCTTATTTTGGCTGGATTTTGTTGTATGAGTGGTTAAGTGACAAATGTAAATCATTATACCTGTAATGTGGCATAAAATGGACAGAAAGTTGATAATTGAAGTAAAAAAGATGAAAGAAAAGGAAAAAAGAAGCTAGAGAAACGTGTACGATAAGCTAACATGTGATTAATGGGATGGCGAAATCTAAGGCTGCATAGTTGAAGAAAGAACACGTCAAAATGGGGACATATTGGACCCTCTATGGATGTGGAAAAGTGAGCCGATGTTGGATGTTGAACTGCAGCAAATGGAGGACTGTTTATCGCTAATTCAGAACATCACAATCACAGAGACGAGGGATGTTTGGAGCTGGGGACCGGACACGGCAGCTGGATTTTCTGTTGCTTCAGTTCGGAAGCTACTGTCTAATGTCGCGGTTCCCTATTACCCATTTGTATGGTCGAAGTGGGTACCGAGGAAACTGAATCTACTAGCCTGGAGGGCCGAACAAGAAAGAATACCAACTCTGGAAGGCCTAAGGAAAAGAAACATAGTTCAAGGATTGGATAGGTGTCCGTTATGTGGGGAGTGCGCGGAATCGGCAAACCATCTATTTATTTCCTGTATCATTGCAGCTTTCAGCCCATATTCGCTTTCAATGTTAGAGATTTGCTGCAAGTATATTAAAATTATGGGTTTGGACGGGTCAAGAAAAGGGCGATTCAAGCCATCATACTCACGACGATTTGGAAAGCCAGAAACGACAAGGTTTTTAATGATAAAAGGGCGGTGTTGGATCGTATACCGGGCGACATTCAAACAACTTCATGTATGTGGGTGCGAAGCAGAGTAAAACAATCAACATGGGATTGGGATAAATAAAGGATTTTTATTTGTAAAAGTATTCCTAAGTTGTATTATTTCGTGATGTAATTCTGCTTCTAACAAGCATATTGCTTATAGAACAAAGTACATATTTTGGGTGTGAATGATATTGAAGTTTGTTGTCCAAAAAAAATGACTGTAAGCAAGGTATTTGACCCATTTGCTTATTATTGGGTCTATTTGTGTCATGTGTTGTTTTATCTCTAATGAGTAAAATAAAATAAAAAAAAGTTAATGAAGAATTTGCTTAAAAGGAAGTGAGTATCATGTTAAACAACCCGAGAGTCCCAATGTGCATAAAACTTATTAAATTCATTTTATTGAAGTAATTTTTTTTTGTTATCATATTTCACACATTGTTTATCCAACATATGAAGATATGGAATACTAGACAAGAGGAGTGTTTTAACTATTGTATATAGTTTCATATATAAAAGTTGTTTTAAATTGGACTTGTACCAAACCAAAATAAAGAAATATAAAGCTTAAATGTTCACACTATTGATAGTTGATACCTAGGTTCAAATCTATCGGAAATACGTTAGATGTTTATTGAAAATGACATTCGTTTCCCTGGTAAAGTTATGTTTTTTCAACTTATTATTATTATTTTATATAAATTTATATTCTTCTCTTCAATTTTTATCTTGAATTTGTTTGTAAGTTCTAGGTTACTCACTTTATGGGTTTCTTTGCATTTGGGGGATTCTACTTTCTTTTGGATGCAAGTCACTAATATCCTATTCCTATACATAATAGAATGTCTTCTTCATTTACCATTTTCAACATTTGTTTATAAGCAGTTTTTTATTAGCTGTTATTGACTAAATTTGTGTGTTTTTTATTTCTGATTCATAACTTAATTCTCAATGTTGTCTTAATTTGAAGATTAAAATCTATTTGAATTGATGTGTTGAGCGGAATGCTTGCATGAATCTATCTATATGTTTTTTTCCTGATGGGCTTTAATAGTTTATAGGATTCATTAGGAGTTTTCTATCCATATTACTCTTTTGTACCTCACATACAGACATTACAAAACAGGTGGGTTGGGTCGGTGTGAATGTGTGGTTTTAAAGAAGTTCAATTTGGTTTGGGTTAGGACAAGTTCTTTTAAAAAAACAAAGAATCGAAATTTGTTTCATCCGCTACGTTTG
Source organism: Ambrosia artemisiifolia (assembly GCA_032199755.1). Classification (NCBI taxonomy): domain Eukaryota; kingdom Viridiplantae; phylum Streptophyta; class Magnoliopsida; order Asterales; family Asteraceae; genus Ambrosia; species Ambrosia artemisiifolia. Next base: position 32,002,193 of record CM063517.1, read on the forward strand.
TTTTTTGTGGTAACGATGACGGCAACGATAGGGACGGTGGTGGCTACAGTGACTGGTCACAAACAACAGCGGTAGGTGGGTGGTGCTCGCCCATTTGGACCTGTTCTAATTTAACAACTTTCGTAGGAGTGACCCGTCTTGACCAAGTAATCACATGGTTCATGTAATCACGCTAAAACAAAAAATGTGGTGTATAAAGAAATATTTAGTGATATTTGAATAAAATGTGTATTGGTTTCTTTTAAATTTTAATAAAATATTTCTAGTATATTTTTTTACGTTTTACCACTCAAAATAATTGTACGTTGGTGAACTGCGTGTAAACGCGGGCAAAGATCTAGTAAATAATAGACTTTTACTCTCAATCAAAATTAACACACTTATCATAAACTTTGATTAAGACTAGAGGGAGTGGAGGGGCGGGAAAGAGGGGGGTGAAGCGTCATGTGGCATTTGTGGGACCCATGTGGGGGGAAAAAAATTGTGGGGAGTGGAAGGGGGTGAAAGAAATAATATTATATTGTGTTAAAGTTAAATAAAAAAAATCAGCCAATGAAAAGATGCCACATCACCCTCCACTCCCCCCCCCCCCACCCTCCCCGCCCCACCTTTCCCGCCCCCTAGGGACGGTGTTCCCGCCCTGGAAAGCATCCCCGCCCTCCTCTTCCCGCCCCACTCCCCCTAGTCTAAGTATTATTGTAATTATTAATTAGGTGATTTTTCATTGAAAGCTTATAAAAACTATTTAAAATATTAATCAGGTATAAATTGTTTTACCCGACCCATTTTGACCAACTTCTTTCGACATACCTTCTTTTAACTAGTTAATCTGTGCCCCCCGTAAAAAAAATCCTGAATCCGCCACTGCATGCTACATATAACATTATCGTTGAACTAGCTAGAAAGAGGGCCAACGTAAAACATGCATAATTTTTAATCTGTTTGAAGCTACTGGGACATAAAATATGGAAGAAACTTTTGAACGATCAGACACCTTAATAAATGTGGCGCACACTGCCCGACTCAATCCTTCATACGTAGCCTGATTTTGGCTTTGAAAATTTTGCTCAAACATTAGTGGTTTTATATGATTTCGTTTAATTATAATAATGGGTGAATCGTTAATTCCATTATTTCAATTATAATTGACCGTTGTAGCAGTGGTCTTCATCCAGTTTTTCTCGATCAATTCCAAGTTCCTTGTGTTCTGTTAATAAACATAATTTTTGACATGATATGTATGGTCAAATAAAAAGATTGCATGAAAGTAGTCTGTTAATGTTTACTATTTAACACGCATTAACGGTTAACTTTGCTCAAATATAACTTCAAGAAGATCAACGTTTCTACTGTCACTAGTAAGCTCATACGCTATTAACCATCCATCTTTTCTTTCATCTGCAACGTACACAGCGGTGTTGAAAATAAGTGGTCTTGATTGCTAGACATATTTAAGTGGTCTTTTTCTCACTTTTATATTTTTAAACATTAACTAAGGTAACATCTTAACTTTACATTTTAACCATTTAGACTTAAGTTACATCTTAACCATTAAAAGGCTATGATCATTATATTTGTTTCCTTCCCTTTATATCTAAGCGAGTCAATTGCCAATTTAGTCCCTGAGGTTTGTTAAAAAATGTCACTTTCATCCAAAAGTTTTTTTTCCGCATCTGTGTCCTTGTGGTTTCGATTTTTTGTCATTTTAGTCCAACCCTCTAACTCCGTTAAGAAAAATCAGTTAAGTCAGGGGTATTTTGGTCATTTTACATATGTATTTCTTTTTTTACCATTTTCATCCAACACCAATTTTATGTTTATTTTTTTTTATTTTTTTTTTTGCATTTGACCTCATATCTTAGGGGTGTGCACGGGTTGATTCGGGACGGTTTTTGGCCATAACTGTAACTGAAACCGACATGTTCGGTTAGTGCGTTTTCGAAACCGATCGGGTTCGGTTATTTCGGTTTTGGGTGTTTCGGTTGTGTCGGTTTTTTCAGTTACAATTCGGTTTTTTCTGTTTTATGCTCACCCCTATCATATATTTCAGTTAAAGGGACGGTGGAGGTGATGGTTCGGTTATTTCAGTTTCGCGTGTTTCGGTTTCGTTAATTTTTTTGGTTACGGTTTGGTTTTTTCGGTTTTATGCTCACCCCTAGCATATGTTTAAGTTAACCGAAACTGCACCGAACCCGAAAAATAACCAAAACACCCGAAATTAAAATAACCAAACCTGATCGGTTTCAAAAACGTACTAAGGTTTCAATTACGGTTATGGCCAAAAACCGACCCGAACCGAACCGTGCACACCCCTAACATATGAGGTCAAATGCAAAAAAAAAAAAAATTAATTGGTTTTGGATGAAAATGGCAAAAAATAGAACTACATATGTAAAATGACCAAAATATCCCTGACTTAACTGACTTTTCTTAAGGGAGTTAGAGGGTTTGACTAAAATACAAGGTTCAAATTTAAACGAATAAAGCGCCCCTTGACTCTTGAGAACATAATATTGAAACAACATAAGGGTATATATATGCAATAAGTTTTATGCTATTATATTCAAAGGAAACGAAATGTAGGCGCATTGCACAAAATATAAACACGTATGAACGCATAAACATGGCGAGAAACAAAGAAGCCAATGGTACTGCAATAATGGGAGCATATATATGATATGAATCAAGCTTGCCCATCCCCTACTAATGCTTGCTTTGATTCATCCGCGTTATAATTCCAAAGCTCTTTCAACTCGCCTCTCACCAATCCCAATATGATACAAGTCCCTACAATCAAGTCAAACAACACGTAAACAAAAATTTAAGAAATATACGAACAATACATTTTAACACGACCTGTCAAAGTAAATTAAATACCAAGTGTACAAGGAACAAGATAGAGCAGCGCAGGTTGACCATGGCCGTTCATCAAGTACAATGCCAAGTATGTTAACAAGAGGCCTGCAGAAAGGAGAGTGTCGAGTCAAATTCCAATCAATTCTATGCAACCTTAACAATACACAAGCATACATACCATGCTTGACTAGGCTCACGAGCCTAAATGTGCGTATAATTATATAAATATATATTTATTTTATATAATAACATAACAGATATCATTATCTAAAATTACGATAAAAATAACTGAAGTTATAAATATACATACAAAATGATTAACGTATAAATAACATAATTATGTCAGTTCAATAAATAGTGAAGCTTGAAAACTTATTAGTGAGCCAAGCACAAGCTTTAGATATAGAGCTCGAGCTATTGTAAGCCTAGCTCGGGCTCCCTCATCTCTGTTGTGTGAAAGTTTATCAAACTTTGAGAAGACTCACCACATGCATAGCCAATTGCCAACCACACAAAATATCCATCCTGCCATGTCCTCTTTTTTGCCTTGTCATACCTAAAATACAAATAGTAATGTTTTATATAAAAATTACATATACTACATTATTAAGGTAATAAACTAATTCTCTTATAAGTACTACAGGATGTTTTTGGCATTTAAAAACTGGGAAACTTTCAACCAATCTGGCGTTAAATCCTTTTATAGCTAAGTAAATACAGATCATATCGACCCATTTACAAGTAAAGGGTCAAAATTGCCACCACTAGTACTAAAATGCAACACTGATGTGAACACAGATCTTGATAAAGAATATTAGGCTGTTAGAATACATACCTAACAGTAAATGAAAGAAGCAGGCCTGGAAAGAGAATATCACCAAAGCCCAACACACTATATCCGCCCCAAGGATCAAACAGTCGCGGAAACCTTAGAACCATAGGAATTGATTCTCCACTACTGCTGTCACCTTGAGCAACCTGCACAAATTAAAATAAATTCACATGTTTAACCACAACATAACAAGCATAGAAAAATATGAATAACAACATAGAAAAATATGAATAACAAACACATTATTTAGCTAGTTGATTTCAGTTAGGAAATAAAAATATATATATACAAAATTATGATAATTTCATGCATCCCCCTCAAAACTTGGTATAATACTGAAATCATAATATCATATATGCCCATTATCAACTTTATGACATGTATGCCCTTTCCTTTAAACTGGCGTTAGGATATGAGAGTTTGGAGTGTAAGGGGAAATAAAGGGTATAATGGTCTTCTTAAAAATTGAATTTAACGAAATGGTTTAATATGAAATATTAAGTAGTAGTTTGAATAAGTATATTTTGATACTATTTTTTATTTTTTTGGGTTGGATACATATGATAGGTATTACGCAAATTTCCAAGGGTATATACGTAATTGCCCCAATATATTTTATCACTTACTGAAATCATGACGCTGTCATTGAAGAAAAGAGGAGATATGAAAACCCAGAATATGTCATACATAAATGCACAACAAAGTAGCACTGTAGCCACCTGGAATAGCAACACCGTGAGAAAACATTATATTAGTAATAATAATAATAATAATAATAATAATAATAATAATAATAATAATAATAATAATAATAATAGTAATAACAATTAAAAAAAATAATGTACCTTAACATTGGGTAATTGAGCTAACTGTAACACTGCTATTATCAAACAGATACCCTGTTGAAAGAAAACTAATATTTAAGAACCCAAAAAACTTAAAACCAAAAAAGAAAATAATAGTGGAACATTGTAGAATTTGCTTACAAGAATGTCTTGACCAACCCAAGAATATGACTCCTTCCTAGTCCAAACCCAGAATATTGCAAATGCCATACAAAACAGAAGCACCAACAGAGACATGACAGTTGTCGTCCCAAAAAATGGCACGTTGACCGTCCTTTGACCGCACCCTCTACATTTGCTGGGAGGAAAAAGGAACAAAGCAATAAAAACATATATTTGAGAAACATGTTGACCATCATGGAATATTAAGCACCCACAATAAAACTCAGTTCCAGATTACCTTTTTACCAGTGCAACTATACAAGAATGCATCCCCTGATGATAAATATAATATGTCAATAAGTATGTGTGTTTGTAGAATTTGCATTGCATAAGTAAAATCAAAAAATTAAAAAAAAAAAAGAAAAGCAAAAATGGAATACCTCAATAGCACCAAGGCAGAAGAATACAATCAGCACCCAGATAAACCAAGATGACATAAAGAAATAGAGCAGCACCAAAAAGGTTGATGCTGAAATGACAAATACCACAGCGCTCGTTGTACTCATCTCAATAACTTCATTCTCCTCATCATCCTTGTGATTGGACTGCCCAGTTAAGCAATGTCAAGTCAGGCATGGGTGGATATGTAATTATGTGTGTATGTGTGTGTGTAAAGAGGGATATCGGTTTCAGTCTTTCAGAACCAATAATACGTTGAGAACCGTGAGTACTGCATAATGCATTTGTGCCTATTGCTTTAAAGGTGATGCACAAAGTAACCGCCTTTGTTTCTCTCTCCCACTACTTATGATTATCTTTTATCCACTACATACATGTGCATCATGCGGTTCTCAACATCTTATTGAGTTTGAAAGAAAGTGTTCATCAAAGAGTGCTGCATTTAGAACCTTTGGTGAAAGCTCATCATAATTCCCATTGGTCTCCCTACTTTTGGTGATCTCGGACCAAAGTGAGGCACAGACTACAGTTGCAACTGCCATTAACCATAAAAAGGCCGCTCCAGGATCAATAATTGGGCTTTCTGGCGCATAAACTAGAAGTTCCACTGTATTTACAAATAACAATAACGATCAATTCCAACAAATATAAGAAAACAAAAATAAATAGACTATTGAGAGACAAATAACAAGCTATGCCACTACGCATAAGTTTACAAATAAAAGTATGTTAATTAAGTTGTTACCTTTGCCTCCTGATGATAGAGATTTATTCAAAGCATCTCCTCCATGCTTTGAGATCATCACAACAGGAATACTTATGTCCAATGCAGTTTTTTCAGAACAACTCATCTCCACTATATCTGCAAGAAAATAAAATAATAAAAAAAAAAAATTAAAAACTATGGAAGAATTCAAAAATTAAAATAACACATGGCAGTTCACATCAATGTGGCACCTTCACTATCATTGATGACCACCAGGCCTGCTGCACCGGCCGCCTGTGCCACTTTTGCTTTGACTAGGTAGTCACAATCACCACGACGGGCCAAGCCGGTAAAGCCAGATAACTGATAAACAATTTGAAACCCCAAAATTGGCACAACTTCATTTTGGAAAGTCAAAAGAAAATCAAATATCTAGTAAGGGATCAGCAGAATAAAACACCTCTGAGGATAGATTGGAACAGCAATTTAAGGGATTGGTCAATACAACAGACTGCTTAGCAATCTCGTTAGCCGTCTTGGGAATTTTTGCACTAAACGTTGCACTTTGACCCTCTAATGTTTTGCCTTCAACACCATCTACCCAAATTTTGATCATTACCTGAAATATTTACATATGAGAACTATGCCAGTATCTATAAAGTGCACGTAATATGCCAACATATACACAAAAAGGAAATAAGGATACCGACTACACTTTACAATCAGAATTGCATTATCCTAGTCTATCAAGTATCAACCATCCAGTATAACAGAATCATACACACAAATGTGAAGTAAGCATCAAAGGAACCATCATCCTTAGGGATCTGTTCACGGCCCCAAAAACTGGACTTGTTCTCATGTGATATAATTTTCTTTTTTGATATTCGAGTTCTCACCATAGCATTCACTACTAACGGTAAGAAAACATGGTACATGTAAATCAAAAACTAAAATTCAACTTTAATATTTTCCATTGTTACTATAATGTATTAACATAATGACAACTAAAAAAGGAATTTCATGCAGACGTTTTGGCAATAACAAAATCAAAAGTGAAATCAAATTCCATTACATCATGGCAATTCACATTAAGTGACAGACACATTAGCAGCCACAGAAGCACAGATTAAACCTAATTGCAGGCTAACTTGCCGATGATGACTGAAGACATCTACCAAACCTAAAATTTGACCTAAATGCGAAACAAAATCTTACTGATACAGATGTGTTATTGGACGAGGCTAGTCTATCAACCATCTACAATAACAAAATCATACATACACACACGTGTGTGTCCATTTTACAGCAAGCATCAAAGGGACCATCTATTCTTAGAGATCCATTCACAACCCTAAACCAGACTCGTTCTTATGTGACATAATTTTCTTTTTCAATATTCGAGCTCCCAGCATAGCATTCACTACTGTTGGTAACATAGTTATCAAAAGCCATTGCCTTGACCGCCTAGGTGACCAATTTCCTAGAAGCCACCGGATCCCGCTTTTGTCTCCTAGATAAAAAAAGCCACGATCTGATTTTTGTAAACCTAAACCCCTGACCAATACTTACCAGTTACAGCGATATATATCTCAATCAAATCTATTTCTATTTTAAATATATTTTATTTTTAAAACACTTATAGATAAAAACATATCTGCATATCGATCCCTAATCAGTTCTATTGAATTATTCATCAATATATAAACACCACAACTCATTGATTTACCACCAACTGATTTTATCTACCACATAGTTATCAAAGGTGCGTTAATTCTTTTAGCAGGTATGGCTAAATCAATCATTTTATATTTTTAAGATGATTATTATTTTTAATGATTTAGTGTTTTTTTTTAATTTTTTATTTGCGCTTTTTTTTTCTTAGGTCCGCGCCTTTAATAACCATTGTTCCTTTGTAGGTTCAGACTTCAGTAGACAAGTAGACATCGATCTTACTATAACAGATCACCATAATCTCAATTAAACGACTTAAATCATAAATCATATAGGCATTTTAGCAAAATCAAAATCATAAACCTCTCTTAATTTCCCATTACATCATAGCAATTCGACCAAAATGTCATGTGCTCTAACAGTATCTAGATGAATTTTTCTAGGGGAGCTCGCTGGTTGGAGTCTCGTTCGTGACAAAATGTCATGTGCGAGCAAGGGGTTTTACCACGTGTGGTTCTAGCCGGGCTTTCCTGAGGTATCTAATAACCTTGCTTCTACTCACCACTAGCGCACGTCTACTACCTATTGACCATTTATTCTAAAATAATCTTCTTATGACCGACAACTTAACATATTTCTGCCAAATCAATCTATTAAGTACGGCTGGTACCATTTCGATGTAATAATTCCACTTCCTACTCGCAGTATGCTCTTTACGGTATCGGCTTATCATTCAGTTCAATCATAATTGCAACAGACTGGTACCATTTCGATGTATTAATTCCACTTACCACCTATTGCTTACGTTCTAATATAAAAAAAAATCGCTATTCGAGTTCTCAGCATAGCATTCATTACTAGTGATAAGATAACATCGATCTTACTATAACAGATCAACATTCATGACAATTAAACGATACATTAATTAATAAAACCTAATTGCGGACTAATTATAACAACCGATGAAGACATTAATAATAATAATAAAAGCTAAATTAAAAAAACGAAATCTTACTGAAACAGAAGTGTTATCACAGAAGATGAGAGATCCATCAGCGGTTGCTGTTGGGGAGAGAGTAGAGAACAGAATGGCGTAGATTAATGTTAATATCGGAATTATAGATGACGGATTACAGTTGCGGTTACGATTACGCATCTTCATATTCTTCTGATTGGTCCTCGATCTCCGTTGTATGTGATTGTTTTAGGTACTGGAATTGGAATGGGAATTGGAATTGGATGTTAATTGATTGATTTAGGGTTTGTAGAGTGATTGGTGTTGTGTTCCCTGTTTGTGTGTTTGTTTCCCTTGCTTTCAGGCTGGAAGGAGTTCAACTCCGATTCCAGTTTGGGATTCACACGCCGTTGACATCCGTTACTTAATTATTGTACTTAACCGCGTCAAATGTTTTCTTAACACTTAACCTCCCGCAACGGATCAGTTATGGTTAATAGTAAGTAGGGCTGCTTACGATGCGAGTCGATCGGCTCATTTACAAGCGAGCCAGAAACTGAGTAAGCGTTTTTTGAGCGAACATTTTTCGAGCGAGCAGCGAGTTTTTCAGACAACCATAAATTTGGAATGTTTCATATAATGTTCCCACTGCATAGTGATGACTAAGGTTCAACCGTCCGAGGATGACAATTTGTCTAAGGCTCGGTTGTCTTGTAGAATAATTACTCAAGTTTAAACTACTGTTAATTACTCTAATGACGTAATTACACTATATTATTCATCTAGAAAGCACGTTTAAGAGAGTGATTGGGATTGCTTATTTTACTCCAAAAGTGTTTTTGGTCCGAAGTGCTTATTGACTTGTGACTTTTTGAAAAAGAGTTTCTAAAAAAGTGTTTGGATTAATTTTTGTGGTGGGAAAAGTCAATAATTTGTTTTTTAAAAATTGTATGGTTTAGCTTTTTCACCCTATTGAAAAGCAAAAACCAAAAGTGATTTTGATTTACACAAACAACTTATTAACTTATTGGCTTTTGGAAGAAGCCAATAAGTTAACAAGTTGTTTTGTAACTCAATCCTAAACACCCTCTAAGCAGATGGGAAAAAAAATTCAAAAACATAAAAAATTTCTCCCTTCACTTCTCATGTTTAGTAGGTTAAACCTAGGCCTAACAAAAAAAAAAAAACCCATGCATTTGATTTTGGATCATTATGGCCCTTTTAAAACAAAGATAAGTTAGGATGGCCCTAGAATAAAGTTAGGATGAGTTAAGATGGGTTTTTAATATCCATCTTAGGTTTACTAGTAGGTCAATATATGTTTCTCAAATGTAGTTATCTGACTTATAAGAGTTCTTAGACTATTTTCCCGGTAAATAAAAAATCCCCAATTTCATATGCATGGGTTTCTCAAACTTTTGATCTTTATTTTTATAAATTTACACCCACTTTGATTTGTCTAAGATCTGAAGCTAAAGTTAACTACAACAAATCCAACATCTAATTAGAGATCTTGTTATTGTGCAATTGTTGCTATCAAGATCCAAGTGCGTAAATAGTAAACTAGTCAGATTTTATGTAAATTGTTTGATTTTTGATGTAATCTTTTATGGGGGTATGATTTTTGATGTGATCTTGTTGGTTGTAAATTACAATAAGGCTACTAACGGCAGGGCTATAACCATTGTACTTAGTTGAACGAAGTGATTCAACAATGGCATCTTCTACAACCAGGGTAGTACAGAAGAAGCATGGGAAAGGAGAAGGGTCACCATGGCTGTAGGGACAAAAAGGATTGAATAAACCACTTTTGTTACCAAAGTTCAAATCATATTTCTGCTAAGTATAGAACTGCTGAAGAGTAAAGAAAGAAGTTCTGAAGAAGAAAAAGCAAAGTGCTGAAGAGTTATCTCATCAGAAGTTCTGAAGTCTAACCAGAAATTTCACTAAAGAACTACTGAAGACAAACTACTCATCAGTAGTTTGTCACTCATCAGTACTTTCACATCAGAAGCTTCTAACCGACTCAGTCACTTCAGTAGTTTAGTATTATATTGTTTTGTTAAAGTCTTTGAACAAGTTTCAATGCTACAGCCTGTTGTAAGCATTATCTTAAACATTATCTTAGCTTATTATAATGTTGTATTACTTAGCACAACAGTTTGTACTCGTCTATAAATAGATGAGTTTATCTCACTATTTTAGACATGTGATTTACACTTGATTTTAATTAAAATCCTTCAAAGCTTTTATAACTTATTATCCATTTCATATCTGAGAATCATTCAATACCTGCACTTACTGCTTTATACTTTGAATTGCTTTTGATTCTCATTAACTGCTATAGTAAAGGGGGAGTAATTACTCCTATAAAAGTGATACTTTAACTTAGAACATTTATAATTCCGCTGTGCAAATAATTTTGATATAACTGCAAACACATAAGTGTTCTAAAACTTAACTGTTATAAGAGACCACTGATCCAATAATGGCCAAGAGGGATGACAGGTCTAGAGTCAGCTTGGTTAATTTTAAAGATCATATAGTTATATTTTTTATAAAGAATAGAAATCTATTTGTAATGGTAGTCTGCAATCTTTTTTCATGAATATGTTAAACCATTTCTTTTATTTTTTATATGAAGATAGATATGTACAATACACAAAAAAAGTATGTGTTTATTTGTTTGTAGAAGACACATATTATGTTGAATAACACCGAGTTTGAGGATGAAGTAGGTTCATTTAGTTCAAGTAATGACCATGCAATAGTTTGGAATTATTTTGATAAGATACCACTTGGACAAGATGGGATTACGAAGGTGAGTTGTAATGGTTGTGGAAAGCAGTGTTTTAAAAACATGTTCATACCAACCGGTTGAACCGCTCAGTATGGCCGATTGAACTGTTTCAGAGCCAACCCGGTATGGTATAAAAACCGGTTTTGACCCGAACCTGTTTCTTTATTTTTATTTTTAAATTTTTGATATTTAATTTTTTTTTTTAAATTTTTAATTTTTTTAATATTTTAATTTATTTTTACTTTTAAACCTTTTTTTATTTTTTAACATTTTGTATTTATTAATTTTTATATTTTTTAATTTTAAATTTTAATTTAATATTACATTTATTTATAGTTATTTAGCCAATCTAGACCTAGACTCATCCTAACATTTTTTTTAATAAACCCATCATGACCCAAACCTACCATAACCCTAACCCAAACCCATCTTAATCCATGACCCAAACCTTCCCAACCTACCCACTTTGCCATGTCTAGTTAAGCACATTTGTATTTGATCTTCACTCTATATAATTATATATATAATAAATTAATAAACATTAAAGCTGAGCGGACCTTTGCTCGTGTTTGCCTCGTTTACCAACCGAACCGAGCCGATCGGCTCGTTTACAACCAAGCGAAAAATCAAACGAGCATTTTCCAAGCAAATTCCAAGCGATCAGCGGGCGCCGAGCGATTTGAACAACCCTAATCGTAAGTTCTAACCCGTGGGGTCTTTCTCGGGTATCGGGCATACCCACAAATATTGTGTATACCCGTTAGTATTTTAAAAATACATGTTGAGATTTTGAACAGCACTAATCATAAGTCCTAACCCGTGGGGTCTTTCTCGGGTATTGGGCATACCCACAAATATTGTGTATACCTGTTAGTATTTTAATAATACATGTTGAGTTTTTTATATCCGTATATTTTTTACTCTCCTTTATAATTTTATATTTTTAAATTCTATACAATATATTAAATTATGATATATAACATACATATCATCATCACTATAATATAGAATATATTTAAAAATATAAATATTATTATATATTAATCTCAACAAATAATTGTGAATTTCGTAGCATATAAAATATAAATAAAGTAAAAAAATAATTTTCAAGTAATTAAGCTACTAGAATGAAGAACTATTAGACAGTAGTTAGGGGAAATCAAAATTAAAGTTAAAAGTTTTTTGGTATATGGTTCCAGTAAACGGGTATATAGTTTTGGGTAATCGGCTCAGGTATCACTAACCCATACCCACATATTATTTTTTCCCAATCTCATACCCATCCCATACCCACGTAATATTTGTTGGGAATCCAAGTTTCCGTTTTAATTTTATAAATTTTTATATTATAGATCTACAGTTAAATAACAATTGTTTAATTAATCAAAGTGCGGAAGCGTGGTTTAATTTATAATACGGATAAAATCCCAATCTAGTGATCCATTTACAGTTCAATCAGCTAATTATAGAAACACAAACCATAGGGTGTTTTGATACCATACCAACGACGAAAAACCGAAAGCATAACACCTTGAATCAACGAACGTCTCACTAATAGACTCGATTACAAAATCACCAAGATCCTGAATCAACTCTTTGAAACGGGTCAACCAAATCAATTCAGCATGATAGAGTCGCAAGATGGATAATAGTGACTATGTTGGTGGTAGCTCACGGCGCCGGAAACCCATGGCAGCGCAGGTGGTGACTAACGGCCATGGTGGTGGCGACAGTTGTTGTGTAGTGGTGTAGTGTTTTGATTAAAGCTCTTTTTAATCAAAAGATTGTTTAATTAGGGGTAAAGATTAGGATCCTTGAATATATTTCCTAATTACACTCCAGTCCTTAATCTTTTAGCTTGTCCAACAAGTTGTAAACCCTCTAATTACTCTATCTTACATTTACAATAGGTTCTTATTAACTTTAATTAGATTTTCACCGCATTTGACTTTTATAATTATTAACTAATTAATTATTGTTTAACTAATTAACCAATAATAAAATCTGACACCGTTTAACTCTTAAACGATTAAGTCAATTTAATCCTCCTTTTTCGTTTGACGGTTTAAACAAATAATCATTAATTATTCCAAGTAATTAGTCCACATTTCGTTAATTGGTTTCTCTAAACAATTAGACCATGATTATTTCAAATAATCAATCAATTATTAAATATTTCTCTTAAATAATTATCACTGCTATTTATTTGTCTTTTTTGATCAGTAATATTTAACTATTAAATATTATGCATTGTTCGTGTCACACCCCAAAATGCCACAGCGGAAGACTTAGCATGGTGGTGACGGATGTTGGTAATCAAAAAGTGTATTAGCAAATATTATAATTTAGTATTTGGACATTTTTAATTGAAACCCACATTTTATAAAGTTTTTAAAGATTAAGACTCATATCGGATCTTTTATTACATCGGTCCCAAAGTTTATTTATAAGCAAGTCCAAACACAATTTTGCTAAAACATCGGCCAACTCCGGAGCCATCCTCAAGTACCTGAAAAACACATCAAAACAATTTTGTAAACACAAGGCTAAAATTTGGGTATTATCCGTACATAATAATAACTATTAAAATACTAGCAAAAAGTGTGTGTTAGACTTAATTGGTGATAATTAGAGTCTTTAGATATGCATTAGCAAAGTCCAAACAATTTTAAAGGATTTATTTGGAATTTTTGGAATTTCTGGATCATTCTGTGATAAATTACCCATGTTGAATAGTGGTGACGACCCGGCTAACTTTAAAAAATCTAGTTTTGACCCGTAATGCTTGGTTTGGAATGGAATAATATTTTCGGGATGAAAATATTAATAAAACCAATAAAGACTATGAATGGTAGTTTTTAAATCGCTTTGGTCTAATTATTCCGTGTTTTAGAGTTTTAGCGTGAGTACGAGACCCGATAGAGTAGGGAAACCTCTAATATAATTAAATTAGCTAAAAAGGGATATTTTTAGTTGGGGAATATTATTATTGGCCAAATGGGTGAAAATCTTAATTATTTAATATGTAAGGGTTTTTATAAAATTGTGAGGTGTGTATATTATATTTATAAATTTTATAAAAAAATATAAACACCCAACCCCCCCCCCCCCCCCATTATAATATTATTATAATTTCTCAATCATTATTATTAATAACATAAGCCATTTCATTATACTCATTTACACTCACCCTTCTCTTACACACTCAAAACATACACTTAAGAAAAACCATCCAAATTCTTCCTCTTCTTCTTCTTCTTGGCCGAACCCACCCACCAACACCCTAATAATCTTGTTTTGTTCATCTTATTATAAAAATGGACTAAAAAACATAGATAGTTATGTGTTCTTGGTGATTTAAAGCCAAAAATCCAAGGTTTTTAGAGAGAAAAACAAGTTTGGAGCATCAAAACCCACGTTTTTGAAGTGCTTTACAAGGGTATGTTTTTGAACTATAATCTTGTATCTTTAAATTTTTTGTTTTTGTTTAGTTTTCCACCAAACAACAATAGGTTTTGCAAATGGTTTTATAAAACAAATAATGAGGATGAAATAAAATGGAAAATGATGATGAATATGTGTGTGTATGTGAGGCGAGAGTATGTGTGTGTGTTTGTGTGTGTGGAGTTGATTGTTTTGTACATTAGATGATTGTTTATGCTTAGATCATTTGATTTTGATATCATGCAAGAGGGTTTACTTGATGGTTTTGATCTGACATGAAATGAAATTTTGATGATCATGGTGGTCTAGATAAATGATATAGGGATGTGATTATTGAAATGTGGCTTGTTTGATTTGTAGGTTCATGTTTGTGCTTTGTTTGATGGTGGATTTTTGATTATTTTAGACTTAGGACAGGTCTGATTGAGATGATTTTTAGAGAGTTTTTGTAAGCTTAAAATAGTGTAAAATAAGTTTGAATGGAATCTACACGCTTGGGAGACCTTGCATGTACAATCAAAACGTGTTTTTCGGCTTAAAACGCCAAAATACAAGCTTTGGAGACGGATATTCCAAAACTGATTTATAACAGGTTTTTATAACTTATTGACATGAAATAAAGTTTGATAAAGTATTCATAAAAGACCTAAGGTAGAAACCTAAATATACTTACAAAAGATGCGCAAAAACACACGTTTTCGACAAGTTTTACGCGTTTAGAACACTCATTTTTAGGTCTGATGTAAAACAGCTTGTTTGGTATCAAAATGTGTATGAAAGTCCTTATTTAGGGTGAAAAATATATCTACCATAGTAACGAACGCTTACAATGCAAAACTATGCGAAAAAAGTCGCCAAAACGTGATTTTTAAGGCGCATAACAGTTAGATTTTGTGGCTGATTTAGAACAGCAAGTTTGGTCCTGTTTTGTGGTTTATATGCAGGTCCTAGAGTTAAATTAGGTTTATATGGTGTTCATAAGTTGATATGATGAATTTGGGAACTTGTTTAATATGAAAATTGTTAGAATATGTCTTATTGTGCGTTCTAATGGTATGTTAGTTGGTATTAGTATTTAGGATAGATTATGTGATGATTGGCACGTAAGTTAATTTCTTGAGAATATTACCATGAAGCCTAGGCGGTCTATGTGAAATTGTTTTACTAAAAATGGTCGCGTTTCGATAAAAACGACTTTATGTGAAACGCGAGTCTTGATTTAATGACTGTGTAAGGCTATGTGCTACATGTATGTATTTATTTATAATGAAATGATAGGTCAATTAGGTCAAGTTAGGTTACTTTTAACTTGGATTGATATATGTGTGAACATATAAGTGTGAAACTAAGGGATATGTGATTTAACGTGACATGTATGTGCATGAAGACTAAAACTGAACCGATCGTCAAGGTCACCAATTGGTCAATAGGGTAAGGGTTAATGGAAATCCAAATCTTTTTGGTTAATTTAAGTCAAGGAAGTTTGGTGAATAAATTAAATGGACTTAGAATGGTTTCTAAAATAGCCTTACAGAATATAGGGTGTTGTTAAGTAAAGGATTGTGATTTGGACTAGGGAATCGCTTGATTTCTACGCTTGAGGTGAGTTTCACGACCCTTTTTCTTTTAAATGTTTTTAAACGTTTTAATATCGGGGGATTAACATGCTTGTATGATGAGTAAGACTAGAATTTGTAGAACATTTGATGGCATTAGGTAAGTGCACGAGGTGTGCTATGTATACCACGTCAGTCCCGCCGGACAGACACTTCCCTGCATTTCTTAATCATTAGCTCTTGGACTAGAGCCGTAGTTTATGTTAGTAGATCTATTGGGTTGACGCTCCTTTCCTGACCAGTAGAGTTGGTCTTATGGGAAAACAGATTCTTAAAAGTTCCTCGGAGAGGTCAAACCTTGGGAAGAAAAAGTTGTGGTTTGATTAAGAGCCTTAGGTTACAATCATACTTGTTGGACCTAGCTAGTCTACTTGGTTCTCTTTTAGTTGTACTCGGTCATACTCTTTAAACAAGGTAATATTTTAATTGCCTTAAAAACCTGTGAACTCGCCAACATTTTGTTGATATTTTTAAGCATGTTTTTTAGGTACTGATGTCTAGGGTTTTGAGAGTGGGTTTAGCATGCACTACGATGGACATGATGTTGGGACTATAAAACTTTGAAACTATGTTTTATTTTTAAATAATTTGTAAAACAATAATTATGTAATTTCGCTTCAGCTTGGTTATGACATGTTTTTAAACTTTATTGGACCGGAAACTTAAATATGATGGACTAGAGGGTGGTTGCAAGATGTCCATACGTATCTTTATGTGATTTGCTAAACTTTGTGGTAACAACTTCCGTTACCTCGTGACTGCTTTCCGTTGTGCGCTGTCGGGGTGTGACAGCTGGTGAATTCACAGAGATCTTTTATAAAGCAATTTCGCAATTCTTGCAAAATATTTATAAACCCTTTTCATTTTATCCATGAAAAGTCTATTTTAAAATGTAATAGATAATTGACAACATGCGGATTCATAAGCTTGCAAGGAATATGAGTATATGTTTACGCAATATAAGTTCATAATCAACACATGACCATTTTGTTCCTAATGATATCGGTGTCTTATTACACTTTCCGAAGAAGTTTTCTATACGATGACAAGAGCGACTGATCTTCAGCTAGGGTCGTCAACCCGATGGATCCACCAACTCTTCTCTCGCCCTTTTTACCAAGGCTAATGATTATGAATGGCAAGAAACATATCCTAGGATTTCAAACCGTCCTTCCACAAAAGACAATAAACCGCCGATATATTCGAACATATTCCACATTTATCCGTTGTCAAATTATTTAATCTATAAAACTTTATCAACGTGTTTTGCCCCCGAAATATTTATAAAACATAAATGTGGGGCTGTGAACTCACCTTGTGATCTTAATCAATTAATTTTCAAAAAGCTGATTTCCCGGTCGACTCGATTCCTAATAATATAAATCATGTAAATCACCGATCTATTTTAATATTTCCTAAGTTGTTCACCCAACTTAGACTTTCACACAGCATTTTTCCATAAAAATGTAATTTTTAGAAAAGTATTTATTTTCAAAATACTTATTTTTACACATGACTCGTCTTGGTCCGTTATTTTATTATTTTTACACTGAACACTTAGCACCTAAATTTTATATTCATATGCATACTACAATCATACATAACACAAATCACATATTGTCATGCACATAATTCTATACTTTGCATATTTTACTCAGTTTTCGTATTTTCAAACCGAACTCGATAATAATCATGCACATAATTCTATACTTTGCATATTTTACTCAGTTTTCGCATTTTCAAACCGAACTCGATAATAGATTTCCATGCATGATACTAGTATTATTTGTCAAGTTTATATTCCTTACATCATACTTTCACCATGCATAAGTTTCCTACTCAAATTATCCATGAGTTTTAATATTTTAACATGCAAGACATTAAGTTCGTCAAATTATCGGTTTTAAGAGATATTTCGGCACTTTCTCAAAATTCCAACTCGTATAATTAGCCAAAACATCTAGGATCTTAAATATATATTTAAACACTTATTTTTATTTAAAAAATATACTTTTATGACCTGATCTAAATCAGTTTTATAATTTCATAGAAATCATGCCGAAATTCGCCTTTTTACCACATAGTCTTGTACTGGACATCATCAAAACCATGTGTCTTATCAAGACTTAAACCCTTTGATCAAAAAATGTTATTTACTGAATCTTTTAGTGATTTTAATCTCAAATAATCAGGTCTAAATATTTATACAAAAATCACTATTTTAGGGCCCAAATTAAGCATTTTTGGGCTCTAATTTGACCCATAATCTTATAATTTATAAACTCAATTATTTTTCTATAAACATAGGTTTATTGATGTTAAATAATGGGCTTTATTTACTGATTTAAATCAGATTTCATAAATCCTTAAATTTCCCTTAAAGATTTTATATTTGAACTTTTAGATGTAACATAACAACTAATAACGTTTTATCAAAAACCTATCATTTAGTCCATTAATGTAGGTTCATAAAATGATAATATTACTTCAATTTTTCTATTTTAGAAACAAAATTCCATAATCTTATTTCACAAAATTTAATCAAGATTCATATACACACAAATGCAAATAACATAACATATCAACATTGTGACTAATAAAATTCATCATTTCATGTTATTTTATACCATTTCTTAGGTTAATACCTCATTATTTATAAAATTTTATGGAGTGAAATCATTATGTTTTAAATAAAAATCAAGAACATCCAACAATCTTTTAGTTGATTTTTAATCACAAAACTTACATATATATACACATACACACTCACGTCCACACACACACATATATATATACATATACATTCATGTTTTTCATATTCCATCTAATACATTATCATATTACTTCATGAATCTTAATGTTTATGTGTTAGATCATACATACAAGACCAAAATCAAAACAAAACACCCAATACACAAACATACACCCATGGCACACACACTATACATACACACACAATACATACGGCACACACACACAATCACCACATCCATATCTCTTTTCTTTTAGAAAACCATTTTGTTTATAAAATTTGTTGTGAAGAATCCATAGTTGAAGATGATCAAGAATTTAAGAAAAATAGCGTAGAAGTTTTAAGAAAAGAAACAATATGATGTACCTTAAAGAAAGTGGGTTTTAAGTTGATAACAAACTTTCTTCCTTTGATTAATTGCTTGAATCTTCAACACCATAAATTACAAACATGGAGATGGATGATTTCTTTATGTTTTTAGAAAACAAGAGAGAGAGAGAGAGAGAGAGAGAGAGAGAGAGGGAGGGGGGGGAGGTGGTGGTGGGCGACGGTCATCATGGAGGAAGGGAAAGGGAGTGTTGTGTGTTGTGTGGTGGAAGATGAAGAGGTGGAGTGTAGATTAAATAATAATCATCATGTAGCTTCTTAGATGGATGAATCACAACATAGGGATGTGTTGGGGCTGCCATATACTCGACACACACACATACTTAGGAGACATGAGTTGTATTAATATTATAATATAATACTTAGTGGGAATTAGGTGCAAATTAGCGTGTATATTACTAATTAACGGGGTACATGCTTCTAATTATTTTAAATACCCGACACACGTCACAAATAATATTTTCAATCCAAAACATAATATTATACTATTCGAGTTAATATTAGGTGCTATCCGGTGTAAATCGTCTAATTTTTATATTATATGCGCACATTTCGCTCCATACCACGCGCTGCGACTAAAATTCAACATTTTTAGCTTTTGCATATAATATTTATCTTTCTCAACTAAATATGATTAGAAATTTTATTTCAAGCATATATTTTAAGTTTCTATACTTTAAATATTAGCCGGATCATCACCGATCGTTTTCGCGCGTAAAATCGCGATGCGACAAATTTACGATTACAACTTAACTAGTTATAATAATCATATTAAATCAACCTTTTTGGACTTAAATTCACTTTATTAATTTCAAATATTATTTATAAACATATACTTAACTTTACATAAGTACGGTTAATTATCTGCTAAACCGCCAGGTGTCACAGTTCGCGGTCCAATGTGTAACTCTTTAGATCGTACTTAGATAATCACATTAAATTAATTGATAATCAGACACCTAGTTCCAAGAATCTCCCTTAGACGATTTTCGATTATATCTTTTAAAGTTTGACAAAGTTGGGCGTCTAGCTACATCGTACTGGTCGCTATCAAAGTGTGACAACAGTCAGTAAACCAGGTTTGTATCCGTACGTTTTGCATCTATTATTGCCATTACATGTGCATCATTACACATTTTTCATGCATTATACCCCCCCCCCCCCCACCAGTCTAGTGAAGCAAGAATTAATCCAAAAACTCAACATGAGACACTTGTTTAGTCATACAACGCCCGGACAATCACCAAACAAACACCAAATGAGGTTGCTTACCCTCTAACATATGGTAACTTCTCTTTAACATATGTGTACAAGACTCAAGGTAACAATAACATATGATCACAAAGGACACTAATACATGTTAATGTCGTCATCGAGCACCCTTGCCATTAAAACGACATCAAGCCACCTCTCTATACAAATGGATGGACCATAACTAAATACAAGTTAGTAATTCGTTTAACACACACACCACACACTACATCTCTATATGATATTATCTAAATTATGTCCTTATACAATGGCTTAGTGTTAGCCAAAACCTACCTATACTCGTGTGAACATCCACACAAACCAAGACATTAATCACCTAGAACCCTAACTTAACAAAGACTAGACACTATGACACTACCCTATCTATAAAACTATGCGTATGTATGTATAGATATGACACTTGCACTTACTTCAAGCTAAGACACAACTACACATGTTACACCCTATAACCATGCTTATCTTAGCCTTCTTGTACTATCCTTAGCCGATCCAAACTTTAAGAAGTGTTGAACTTTGTCTTGATACACATTTACACCAAAATAAACTAGTAGACAAAAGCCACTTACAAACCTTCCACCCATTGTTAATCATCGGCCAAGACTAATCATCCATCACCATCACTTGAGTTGCACCAATTAAGATCTAAGACAGTCATACACTCCTCGATACCCCTTGATCTTTTGCCACAAATACTCTAATCCTATCTATTATAATCGGCCGAAAGAAGACAAGCCAAGATCATCTCAAGTCATTATCACACAAGGTGTTAAAACTTACACATAATTGGAAGGGGACACTAGAATTTGCACCACCCAACATAACTACCCTTTCCCTTCTTATTTCTTGACAACTAGCGGCCACATGGATGACAAAGACAAGAGATAGAAGCTTCCAAACATCACCATCACCTAGATACTTTGTCACCATCTCCTTGTCTTATACCCGATCGGTTGAGGACATGAGGAAGCTCATGATTAGTTGGCAAGTTTCACCAATCTAGTAATAAAACAAGCCTTCCATAACCCACCCTATTAGTCAAACCATTTCCACTTGAGGCTTCTTACAAACCTACGGCTAAGGACAAGGGGAATGCATGACACATGCTTACATGGAAGTGAAAGTAGGACAAGAATGATTGCCCTATTCCCAAGATAGAAGAAATACCTCTTTGAGACTAACCACAATCGGCTGAAACCAAGGAAAGGGACAAGGGAGTTCATTGTGTCGTCAACATTAACATTCTTTTGTTATCCTATGATTTCATCGATCCTAAGCTAGGAGATTCACTACCATATTTGTTCTTGTCCACTTCCTACCCAATCCACTATAAAAGGAGGTCAAGATCATTCACCATTGCCACACCAACACCTTTCTTTCACTCTCAAAAACTTTCAGGTATTATACTCTTTGGGTCGAAGCTTTGCAAGATCTTGGAGGAGTCTAGGAGGCTATCCAACCATCAACCACTTCTTGGTAAGATTTCCATACCCCTAAGCTATAATCTAGTCCATTCTACCCCACTTTGATCGGCTTTAGTTTGATTTAAACACATGAACACACACATTGTCATATATTTTGTTTACTTCTACTCGCTAGTGAACATATTATCTTAACACTACATCAATCAGCCCTTGTTATATCTTTGGGGAGCCAAACCCATGCTTTTATATCATAAAAATCACATGGATCACCATGTATAGAATCGGTTTTTTTGTAATACAAGCACACTTGATTCAAGCTTAAGATTAAAGACTAATGTGGTGTTGATCAAACCCGTTTTCTCACAAAAACTCACAAATGATGCTTCATGATACCTCACGAGGCCTTATTAAGCCCAAAACATACAAGTTTAATCCATATTACAATCGGCTTAAGAACCTATGTGAAGTTTTATAATCAGCTACCACCAACTAACATGTGTTAACAAAGCTAGAACATGTGTTAACCTCAACTTGGGTGAAATAATATCCTAAACACATGTTAAGATATCTATTTTATCACAAGTACAAAACCAAGGTTCACATAACTCAATAACCAAGTCCACAAGTGTCAGGTAGACAAATTGTATGATAAACAACTAGAACTTGTGATTTACCATGCTTTCTAATAAATCATAGGGCAATTACTGTGTAGACGATAGTAGCTACGTAATTCGGCTTCACTAGACCACGTACATCTCTATCAGGTGAGTTTCACAAGCCCGTTTTACTATTTTTACATTTTCGGGGGATAAACATGCAATTATTCTAGTTCAAATTACATTTTGGGTGATAATTCTGTCATGACTGCCATGTGGAATGTGAGACAATTTGGTTTATAGCTCACTAGTCCTCGTGTTACATTTACTGTAACCATTAGCTATCAAAAGCCATGGAACACTTTAATAGATCTATTGGGTTGACACCCCCACTCTTGGTTAGTCGCTCTAACCGGTCATATACAAAAGAGTGATAGTATTCTACTATACATATACATTGTATTTGGTGTACAATGCACGAGGCACAACAGTCAAGAGGTTTGGTTACGGGACTCATGGTTCGCACAATGATCATTTTCTTAGCTAGCTTAGGATTGGTCATACACAAATTATACAAGTGTTTTACGTAGTACATTTAAACCTGTGAACTCACCGACATTATTGTTGACAAATCTTTGTGCATGTTTTTCTGGGTACTAGATGACAAGCCATGGAGATTTGGGAGAGGGGTTTGAGCAAACACTTGGTGGTACCTCAAAAGCATGGGTTTTGTTAGTCTCATGATGTTTAAGTTCTATTTTCATGAATTCAATCACTATCTCGTCTTACATACAATGTTATTTGAATAAATCTACGACAATATCCATCTTTTGATGGTACTATTTTAATAATATGTGTGTTGCTTGAACCTTGTGCTTGAAAACCTTTCGATGGTCGCATTCTCGTGTTTCCGCCTTGGCGGGGTGTGACAAATTGATATCAGAGCATAAGGTTATAGCGAACTAAGATTCTTTTGAGTCAACTATAACTTAAAACATTTTTTTTCAAAAACGTTTTCACCAAGTACCACGCCATCTCGCCTTGCACCTCTCAAATCTCAAGCTGCTCCACGATGACATCCGGGTACCATAGTTCATTCATTTACATACGTGTTCATTTACATATATATATACATGTTGTGACAGGGCCATGGCTATTACCATAGACCTTACTGTGCATTCAGATTCTGAGCCAGATTACCTCGTGGACGACTCTCCGGAGGAGGATTTGCTGCTCACACAGCCAGACCCCGTGCCCTATGAGGCTCCTGATTTCCCTCATCAGGAATGTGGTTGGATCTCTGACTCGGAGATGGACGTAGACCCTCCCCCTGATATGGGACGTACTTCGGACGATGACGTTGAGGACGACACTCCACCGACTTTAGATGCCCCAGACCCTCACCCTCCTGTGACTTCTCTTGCTTCTCACCCCTCGACCAGTCATACCCCTCCTTTCCGCCTTGACACTTCGGGACGTACGACAACGAAGTGTACACCTCGGAAGAGAGTACGCCCAACCCTTACCATTTCTATCCCTACCCGAGCCCCGATCTTTCCCCTTCCCACTGACCCTGCCCATATTAGTGAGTCGACCCAGCCTGTAGACCCCATCCCAGGACCTCTAGCGATAGAGTTGCCCGACCAAAGACCTGAGCCGCCGAAGAGATTGAAGAGACGTTCCCAGGTTCTCAAGCGGCCTTTTCTACTTAGTCTCACGGGTAATCTAGCTCATAGAGATGAGGAGGATGATCATGAGGCCATGACGTTGGGAGGATCTTCTGGGAGACCACTTTTCACTGAGCGAGGCGTCATCTTGTCACACGACGCACAGCTAGTGGCTTTGGGCCCCGTGTTCGAGAGCTTGAGAGTCAGCTTGCTAAGGCTGAGCAGGGGAGACTATCCGCGGTCATGGAGAGGGCAGACATGGGGAGACGTTTAGAGTCATTAGAGAGGAGGATGGCAGCGACCGATCAGCGTATGAGGGAGGCGATTGTTGCACTTGCTGCTGCTTTTCCGCCACCTTCATAGATTACTTGTGGTTGTGTTTCTTTGTGTTATGACATATGTGATGATGTGTTTGTGTTAAACCAAAAACTAATTGCGGTTCGGCTGAACATCTTTTTGTACTAAAACTTGGTTATTTTGGATCTTGTATGGAATGCATTTCCATGATATGTCATTTATATTGGTTGTTTTGTGATTTAAATATTATGCATGCTTGTGTTAACTGCTATATGATTTCATGTATATATATCTCTTATGTTTGTTGTGTGTTTTAGTTATGCAAACCCGACAATCTGCGCGGACAACCGATGGCGAATCATTGCCAGCCACTCCCGCTGAGCTAGCTAGGGTGATTTATGAGGCAATCGCTCGACATGATGCTGCTCGAGCTGATTCTAGTGGAGGCTCTGGAGGTACAGGTCGCCGACGGGGAAGCGAAACAGACAATGAAGTTGAAAAAAATACCCTCCACGGATGTTCATACAAAACTTTCATGGCTTGCAAACCATGGAACTTTCGCGGTACCGAGAGTGCCGTCGGAATTGTCCGTTGGGTCGAAAAGACCAAGTCGGTTCTTGACATCAGCGGTTGCTCTGAGGACCAAAAAGTGAAGTACTCTATTTGCACATTCCAAGATGAAGCCCTCACGTGATGGAATCTTCAAGTTCAAACCATAGGTCGAGATGCGGCCTACAATCTCACCTGGGCTAATCTCAAAGCTCTATTCTTGGAGAAATACTGTCCTAGGAGTGAACTACAAAAGCTGGAGGCAGAATTCTGGAATCTTGCCAAGGTAGATGCTAAAGTGACTGCCTATACTACCCGCTTTCATGAGCTCTCTCGACTAGTTCCTCACATGGTCACACCGGAATACAAGAGAGTTGAGCGGTATATCTGGGGTTTGTCCCCCAAGATTCGGAGCATGTTCACTACGTCTGCACCTACCACTATCCAAGCTGCTGTTACTCTAGCTCACAGTCTGACCGACGGTGCTGTTCGTATAGGTTCTTTGAGTCAGAAGATTGTAGATGCGGGAGAGAGTTCTTGAGGTAAGCGTAAGCGATCTGGCTCCAAGAATGGTAGGAACTCGCCCCGCAAGCAACAGGAAACTGTGAAAGTTTTTGCTGCCACTGCTGCTGCTGAGGAGCCCAAACGCAAATACAACGGGCCCCACCCCTACTGCAGCAGATGCCACTACCACCATGTTGGCACGTGTGAAAGCATCCTATGCAAGAACGGCAATCGTCGAGGACACCAAACCGATAACTGCAAGGCTAAGGCTACCAACACTCCACCAGCCAAGAATGAGTGTTTCGAATGCGGAGCCACCGACCACTTCCACAAGAACTGCGCTAAGCTCAAGAATCAAGCTCGTGGTCGAGCGTTCGTGCTGGGAGCCGACGAGGCACGTGAAGATCCTAACGTAGTTACCGGTATGTTTCTCCTTAACAATCATTTTGCATCAGTCCTGTTTGACTCAGATGCCGATTTTTGCTTTGTGTCGACCGAATTTAAAAATTCCCTTGGGTTAGACTTAGCTAAGTTGGACACTCCTTTTAGCATAGAGTTGGGCAACGGGAAGTTGGTTTATTCTGATGAAGTTGTTAGGGGCTGTGTTCTGGAACTCGGTGGTCGTGCCTTTTGCATTGATTTACTGCCTATTCAGCTGGGTAGTTTCGATGTTGTCATCGGCATGGATTGGTTGTCCAAGCACCATGCTGAGATTGTCTGTCGCGAGAAACTAGTTCGCATCCCGTTTTCGGATGGTGACATCCTAGCGATTCGAGGAGACCGAGGTGGAGCTACTCTTCGAGTCATATCTTGCATTAAGGCGCATAAGTGTTTGAGGAAGGGTTGTGTCGCTTTCCTAGCACACGTTGTTGATCAGAAGACCAAAGATCAGAAACTTGCGGACATACCAGTCGTACGAGACTATCCAAAAGTCTTTCTAGAGGACTTGCATGGACTTCCTCCTCCCCGGCAAGTTGAGTTTCGTATTAACCTAGTCCTAGGGGATGCCCCTGTAGCCCGCACTCCGTATCATCTGGCACCGTCCGAAATGCAAGAGTTATCTAGTCAATTGCAAGAATTGTTAGATAAAGGATTCATTCGCCCTAGTTTCTCTCCTTGGGGAGCACCTGTTCTGTTCGTGAAGAAGAAAGACGGAAGTTTCTGCATGTGCATTGATTACCGAGAGTTGAACAAGCTGACCATCAAGAACAAGTATCCGTTTCCAAGAATCGATGATCTGTTAGACCAGTTGCAGGGTTCCAGCTACTACTCGAAGATCGATTTGCGTTTGGGTTATCATCAGTTGCGGATTCAGGAAGACGACATCCCGAAGACTGCGTTCCGAACTCGTTATGGGCATTACGAATTCCTAGTCATGCCATTTGGGTTAACGAATGCTCCTGCAGTTTTCATGGACCTCATGAATCGAGTCTGCAAGCCCTACTTAGACAAGTTTGTAATTGTCTTCATCGATGACATCTTGATCTACTTGCGAACCCAAGAAGAGCACGAGCATCATCTTCTATTGATTTTAGAGTTGCTCAAAAACGAGAAATTATTTGCCAAATTCTCGAAATGCGAGTTCTGGATTCGAGAAGTTCATTTCCTCGGTCACGTGGTGAACGAGAAGGGTATACAGGTTGACCCCACAAAAATTGAAGCCATCAAGGATTGGGCTGCGTTCAAGACACCCGCTGAAGTGCGACAATTTCTGGGATTAGCCGGTTACTACCGACGGTTCATCGAAAATTTCTCCAAGATTGCCCAGTCATTGACTGTCTTAACGCAGAAAGACAAGAAATTCGAGTGGGGAATCAAGCAGGAGAACGCGTTCCAGGTTTTGAAGGACCGTCTGTGCAGTGCTCCGATTCTTTCTCTTTCTGAGGGTACCGATGATTTTGTGGTTTACCGCGATGCTTCTCATCAAGGTCTTGGATGCGTACTCATGCAAAGGAATAAGGTCATTGCCTATGCATCCCGACAGCTCAAGATTCATGAGAAGAATTACACCACTCATGACCTCAAGTTGGGTGCAGTGATCTTTGCCCTCAAGATATGGAGGCACTACCTTTACGGCACTAAGTGCACCATTTTCACTGATCATAAGAGCTTGCAACACATCTTCAATCAAAAGGATCTGAATATGCGGCAGCGTAGTTGGGTTGAGTTGCTGAACGATTACGACTGTGAGATTAAATACCATCCGGGAAAAGCCAATGTTGTGGCTGATGCCTTGAGCCGGAAGGAATGAGTCAAGACCATGGGTGTGTGTGCGCTAGGTTTGACCATCTATACGAATCTCACCACCCGTATCCGCGACGCTCAGTAGGAGGCTCTGAAAAGTGAGAACTTGAAGGATGAGTCGTTATTTAAGATGGTTAATCTGTTGGAACTAAGGTTTGACGGCACAGTGTATTTTTCCAACCGGATCTGGGTACCACGTTTTGGTGGTTTACGTGACGTTATTCTTGAGGAAGCCCACAAGTCCAAGTACTCGGTCCATCCTAGAGCTGACAAGATGTACAAAGACGTAAAGGAACTTTACTGGTGGCCCAACCTTAAAGGTGAAATTGCCTCTTATGTCAGCCGATGCCTTACCTGTTCCAAGGTCAAGGCCGACTATCAGAAACCGTCCGGTCTGCTGCAGCAACCAGATATTCCCGTTTGGAAATGGGAACAAATTTCTATGGACTTCATCACCAAGCTACCTAAGACGTCCAGTGGTCATGACACGATTTGGGTAATTATTGATAGGTTGAATAAATCCGCGCATTTCTTGCCGATTAAGGAAACCGACAAGTTAGAGAAACTCGCCAAGTTGTACATCAAGGAGATTGTAACGAGGCACGGTGTGCCTGTGTCAATCATTTCCGACCGAGACAGTCAATTTACTTCCCGATTCTGGCAAACACTGATGGACGCATTGGGCTCTCGCTTAGACATGAGCACAACCTATCATCCTCAAACCGACGGCTAGAGTGAACGCACAATTCAAACATTGGAGGACATGCTTCGGGCTTGTGTAATCGATTTCGGTGGGAACTGGGATTCTCATTTAACATTGGTTGAGTTTTCTTACAACAACATTTATCACACCAGCATCAAGGCTGCACCTTTTGAAGCTCTGTATGGACGTAAGTGTAGATCCCCTTTGTGTTGGGCAGAAGTTGGAGACAAGTACTTGACTGGCCCCGAGCTCATTCAAGAGACAACTGATAAGATCTTTCAGATCCGTGATCGCTTGAAAGCCGCTCAAGATCGTCAAAAGAGCTACGCTGATCGCCGTCGCAAACCACTTGAATTTCAGGTTGGCGATAAGGTACTCTTAAAAGTCTCACCCTGGAAGGGTGTACCACGGTTTGGCAAGCGTGGAAAATTTAATCCCTGATACATTGATCTGTACGAAATACTTTCTAGGGTTGGTCCCGTGGCATATAAGCTCAAGTTACCAGAAGAGCTAAGTGGTGTTCATGACATTTTCCACGTATCTAACCTGAAGAAATGTTTGTCTGACGAGTCTTTGATCATTCCTCCCGAAGAAATTCAAATCGATGACCAGCTCCATTTTGTTGAGGAGCCAATCAAGGTGACTGATTGGAAAATCTCGAAGTTGAGAAGGAGCCACACTAAACTTGTGAAAGTCATATGGAATACAAAGCGTGGTCCCGAATTTACATGGGAACGCGAAGACCAGATGAAACACAAGTACCCAGCTCTTTTTCCTAAGACTACAGAAACTAGTAGGAAAACTCAATTTCGCGGACGAAATTCCAAAACAAGGGGAGAATGTGACAACAGTCAGTAAACCAGGTTTGTATCCGTACGTTTTGCATCTATTATTGCCATTACATGTGCATCATTACACATTTTTCATGCATTATACCCCCCCCCCCCAGTCTAGTGAAGCAAGAATTAATCCAAAAACTCTACATGAGACACTTGTTTAGTCATACAATGCCCGGACAATAACTAAACAAACACCAAATGAGGCTGCTTACCCTCTAACATATGGTAACTTCTCTTTAACATATGTGTACAAGACTCAAGGTAACAATAACATATGATCACAAAGGACACTAATACATGTTAATTATGTCCTTATACAATAGCTTAGTGTTAGCCGAAACCTACCTATACTCGTGTTAACATCCACACAAACCAAGACATTAATCACCTAGAACCCTAACTTAACAAAGACTAGACACTATGACACTACCCTATCTATAAAACTATGCGTATGCATGTATAGATATGACACTTGCACTTACTTCAAGCTAAGATACAACTACACATCTTGCACCCTATAACCATGCTTATCTTAACCTTCTTGTACTATCCCTAATCGATCCAAACATTGAGAAGTGTTGAATGGTTCATGTAATCACGCTAAAACAAAAAATGTGGTGCTCGCCCATTTGGACCTGTTCTAATTTAACAACTTTCGTAGGAGTGACCCGTCTTGACCAAGTAATCACATGGTTCATGTAATCACGCTAAAACAAAAAATGTGGTGTATAAAGAAATATTTAGTGATATTTGAATAAAATGTGTATTGGTTTCTTTTAAATTTTAATAAAATATTTCTAGTATATTTTTTTACGTTTTACCACTCAAAATAATTGTACGTTGGTGAACTGCGTGTAAACGCGGGCAAAGATCTAGTAAATAATAGACTTTTACTCTCAATCAAAATTAACACACTTATCATAAACTTTGATTAAGACTAGAGGGAGTGGAGGGGCGGGAAAGAGGGGGGTGAAGCGTCATGTGGCATTTGTGGGACCCATGTGGGGGGAAAAAAATTGTGGGGAGTGGAAGGGGGTGAAAGAAATAATATTATATTGTGTTAAAGTTAAATAAAAAAAATCAGCCAATGAAAAGATGCCACATCACCCTCCACTCCCCCCCCCCCCACCCTCCCCGCCCCACCTTTCCCGCCCCCTAGGGACGGTGTTCCCGCCCTGGAAAGCATCCCCGCCCTCCTCTTCCCGCCCCACTCCCCCTAGTCTAAGTATTATTGTAATTATTAATTAGGTGATTTTTCATTGAAAGCTTATAAAAACTATTTAAAATATTAATCAGGTATAAATTGTTTTACCCGACCCATTTTGACCAACTTCTTTCGACATACCTTCTTTTAACTAGTTAATCTGTGCCCCCCGTAAAAAAAATCCTGAATCCGCCACTGCATGCTACATATAACATTATCGTTGAACTAGCTAGAAAGAGGGCCAACGTAAAACATGCATAATTTTTAATCTGTTTGAAGCTACTGGGACATAAAATATGGAAGAAACTTTTGAACGATCAGACACCTTAATAAATGTGGCGCACACTGCCCGACTCAATCCTTCATACGTAGCCTGATTTTGGCTTTGAAAATTTTGCTCAAACATTAGTGGTTTTATATGATTTCGTTTAATTATAATAATGGGTGAATCGTTAATTCCATTATTTCAATTATAATTGACCGTTGTAGCAGTGGTCTTCATCCAGTTTTTCTCGATCAATTCCAAGTTCCTTGTGTTCTGTTAATAAACATAATTTTTGACATGATATGTATGGTCAAATAAAAAGATTGCATGAAAGTAGTCTGTTAATGTTTACTATTTAACACGCATTAACGGTTAACTTTGCTCAAATATAACTTCAAGAAGATCAACGTTTCTACTGTCACTAGTAAGCTCATACGCTATTAACCATCCATCTTTTCTTTCATCTGCAACGTACACAGCGGTGTTGAAAATAAGTGGTCTTGATTGCTAGACATATTTAAGTGGTCTTTTTCTCACTTTTATATTTTTAAACATTAACTAAGGTAACATCTTAACTTTACATTTTAACCATTTAGACTTAAGTTACATCTTAACCATTAAAAGGCTATGATCATTATATTTGTTTCCTTCCCTTTATATCTAAGCGAGTCAATTGCCAATTTAGTCCCTGAGGTTTGTTAAAAAATGTCACTTTCATCCAAAAGTTTTTTTTCCGCATCTGTGTCCTTGTGGTTTCGATTTTTTGTCATTTTAGTCCAACCCTCTAACTCCGTTAAGAAAAATCAGTTAAGTCAGGGGTATTTTGGTCATTTTACATATGTATTTCTTTTTTTACCATTTTCATCCAACACCAATTTTATGTTTATTTTTTTTTATTTTTTTTTTTGCATTTGACCTCATATCTTAGGGGTGTGCACGGGTTGATTCGGGACGGTTTTTGGCCATAACTGTAACTGAAACCGACATGTTCGGTTAGTGCGTTTTCGAAACCGATCGGGTTCGGTTATTTCGGTTTTGGGTGTTTCGGTTGTGTCGGTTTTTTCAGTTACAATTCGGTTTTTTCTGTTTTATGCTCACCCCTATCATATATTTCAGTTAAAGGGACGGTGGAGGTGATGGTTCGGTTATTTCAGTTTCGCGTGTTTCGGTTTCGTTAATTTTTTTGGTTACGGTTTGGTTTTTTCGGTTTTATGCTCACCCCTAGCATATGTTTAAGTTAACCGAAACTGCACCGAACCCGAAAAATAACCAAAACACCCGAAATTAAAATAACCAAACCTGATCGGTTTCAAAAACGTACTAAGGTTTCAATTACGGTTATGGCCAAAAACCGACCCGAACCGAACCGTGCACACCCCTAACATATGAGGTCAAATGCAAAAAAAAAAAAAATTAATTGGTTTTGGATGAAAATGGCAAAAAATAGAACTACATATGTAAAATGACCAAAATATCCCTGACTTAACTGACTTTTCTTAAGGGAGTTAGAGGGTTTGACTAAAATACAAGGTTCAAATTTAAACGAATAAAGCGCCCCTTGACTCTTGAGAACATAATATTGAAACAACATAAGGGTATATATATGCAATAAGTTTTATGCTATTATATTCAAAGGAAACGAAATGTAGGCGCATTGCACAAAATATAAACACGTATGAACGCATAAACATGGCGAGAAACAAAGAAGCCAATGGTACTGCAATAATGGGAGCATATATATGATATGAATCAAGCTTGCCCATCCCCTACTAATGCTTGCTTTGATTCATCCGCGTTATAATTCCAAAGCTCTTTCAACTCGCCTCTCACCAATCCCAATATGATACAAGTCCCTACAATCAAGTCAAACAACACGTAAACAAAAATTTAAGAAATATACGAACAATACATTTTAACACGACCTGTCAAAGTAAATTAAATACCAAGTGTACAAGGAACAAGATAGAGCAGCGCAGGTTGACCATGGCCGTTCATCAAGTACAATGCCAAGTATGTTAACAAGAGGCCTGCAGAAAGGAGAGTGTCGAGTCAAATTCCAATCAATTCTATGCAACCTTAACAATACACAAGCATACATACCATGCTTGACTAGGCTCACGAGCCTAAATGTGCGTATAATTATATAAATATATATTTATTTTATATAATAACATAACAGATATCATTATCTAAAATTACGATAAAAATAACTGAAGTTATAAATATACATACAAAATGATTAACGTATAAATAACATAATTATGTCAGTTCAATAAATAGTGAAGCTTGAAAACTTATTAGTGAGCCAAGCACAAGCTTTAGATATAGAGCTCGAGCTATTGTAAGCCTAGCTCGGGCTCCCTCATCTCTGTTGTGTGAAAGTTTATCAAACTTTGAGAAGACTCACCACATGCATAGCCAATTGCCAACCACACAAAATATCCATCCTGCCATGTCCTCTTTTTTGCCTTGTCATACCTAAAATACAAATAGTAATGTTTTATATAAAAATTACATATACTACATTATTAAGGTAATAAACTAATTCTCTTATAAGTACTACAGGATGTTTTTGGCATTTAAAAACTGGGAAACTTTCAACCAATCTGGCGTTAAATCCTTTTATAGCTAAGTAAATACAGATCATATCGACCCATTTACAAGTAAAGGGTCAAAATTGCCACCACTAGTACTAAAATGCAACACTGATGTGAACACAGATCTTGATAAAGAATATTAGGCTGTTAGAATACATACCTAACAGTAAATGAAAGAAGCAGGCCTGGAAAGAGAATATCACCAAAGCCCAACACACTATATCCGCCCCAAGGATCAAACAGTCGCGGAAACCTTAGAACCATAGGAATTGATTCTCCACTACTGCTGTCACCTTGAGCAACCTGCACAAATTAAAATAAATTCACATGTTTAACCACAACATAACAAGCATAGAAAAATATGAATAACAACATAGAAAAATATGAATAACAAACACATTATTTAGCTAGTTGATTTCAGTTAGGAAATAAAAATATATATATACAAAATTATGATAATTTCATGCATCCCCCTCAAAACTTGGTATAATACTGAAATCATAATATCATATATGCCCATTATCAACTTTATGACATGTATGCCCTTTCCTTTAAACTGGCGTTAGGATATGAGAGTTTGGAGTGTAAGGGGAAATAAAGGGTATAATGGTCTTCTTAAAAATTGAATTTAACGAAATGGTTTAATATGAAATATTAAGTAGTAGTTTGAATAAGTATATTTTGATACTATTTTTTATTTTTTTGGGTTGGATACATATGATAGGTATTACGCAAATTTCCAAGGGTATATACGTAATTGCCCCAATATATTTTATCACTTACTGAAATCATGACGCTGTCATTGAAGAAAAGAGGAGATATGAAAACCCAGAATATGTCATACATAAATGCACAACAAAGTAGCACTGTAGCCACCTGGAATAGCAACACCGTGAGAAAACATTATATTAGTAATAATAATAATAATAATAATAATAATAATAATAATAATAATAATAATAATAATAATAATAGTAATAACAATTAAAAAAAATAATGTACCTTAACATTGGGTAATTGAGCTAACTGTAACACTGCTATTATCAAACAGATACCCTGTTGAAAGAAAACTAATATTTAAGAACCCAAAAAACTTAAAACCAAAAAAGAAAATAATAGTGGAACATTGTAGAATTTGCTTACAAGAATGTCTTGACCAACCCAAGAATATGACTCCTTCCTAGTCCAAACCCAGAATATTGCAAATGCCATACAAAACAGAAGCACCAACAGAGACATGACAGTTGTCGTCCCAAAAAATGGCACGTTGACCGTCCTTTGACCGCACCCTCTACATTTGCTGGGAGGAAAAAGGAACAAAGCAATAAAAACATATATTTGAGAAACATGTTGACCATCATGGAATATTAAGCACCCACAATAAAACTCAGTTCCAGATTACCTTTTTACCAGTGCAACTATACAAGAATGCATCCCCTGATGATAAATATAATATGTCAATAAGTATGTGTGTTTGTAGAATTTGCATTGCATAAGTAAAATCAAAAAATTAAAAAAAAAAAAGAAAAGCAAAAATGGAATACCTCAATAGCACCAAGGCAGAAGAATACAATCAGCACCCAGATAAACCAAGATGACATAAAGAAATAGAGCAGCACCAAAAAGGTTGATGCTGAAATGACAAATACCACAGCGCTCGTTGTACTCATCTCAATAACTTCATTCTCCTCATCATCCTTGTGATTGGACTGCCCAGTTAAGCAATGTCAAGTCAGGCATGGGTGGATATGTAATTATGTGTGTATGTGTGTGTGTAAAGAGGGATATCGGTTTCAGTCTTTCAGAACCAATAATACGTTGAGAACCGTGAGTACTGCATAATGCATTTGTGCCTATTGCTTTAAAGGTGATGCACAAAGTAACCGCCTTTGTTTCTCTCTCCCACTACTTATGATTATCTTTTATCCACTACATACATGTGCATCATGCGGTTCTCAACATCTTATTGAGTTTGAAAGAAAGTGTTCATCAAAGAGTGCTGCATTTAGAACCTTTGGTGAAAGCTCATCATAATTCCCATTGGTCTCCCTACTTTTGGTGATCTCGGACCAAAGTGAGGCACAGACTACAGTTGCAACTGCCATTAACCATAAAAAGGCCGCTCCAGGATCAATAATTGGGCTTTCTGGCGCATAAACTAGAAGTTCCACTGTATTTACAAATAACAATAACGATCAATTCCAACAAATATAAGAAAACAAAAATAAATAGACTATTGAGAGACAAATAACAAGCTATGCCACTACGCATAAGTTTACAAATAAAAGTATGTTAATTAAGTTGTTACCTTTGCCTCCTGATGATAGAGATTTATTCAAAGCATCTCCTCCATGCTTTGAGATCATCACAACAGGAATACTTATGTCCAATGCAGTTTTTTCAGAACAACTCATCTCCACTATATCTGCAAGAAAATAAAATAATAAAAAAAAAAAATTAAAAACTATGGAAGAATTCAAAAATTAAAATAACACATGGCAGTTCACATCAATGTGGCACCTTCACTATCATTGATGACCACCAGGCCTGCTGCACCGGCCGCCTGTGCCACTTTTGCTTTGACTAGGTAGTCACAATCACCACGACGGGCCAAGCCGGTAAAGCCAGATAACTGATAAACAATTTGAAACCCCAAAATTGGCACAACTTCATTTTGGAAAGTCAAAAGAAAATCAAATATCTAGTAAGGGATCAGCAGAATAAAACACCTCTGAGGATAGATTGGAACAGCAATTTAAGGGATTGGTCAATACAACAGACTGCTTAGCAATCTCGTTAGCCGTCTTGGGAATTTTTGCACTAAACGTTGCACTTTGACCCTCTAATGTTTTGCCTTCAACACCATCTACCCAAATTTTGATCATTACCTGAAATATTTACATATGAGAACTATGCCAGTATCTATAAAGTGCACGTAATATGCCAACATATACACAAAAAGGAAATAAGGATACCGACTACACTTTACAATCAGAATTGCATTATCCTAGTCTATCAAGTATCAACCATCCAGTATAACAGAATCATACACACAAATGTGAAGTAAGCATCAAAGGAACCATCATCCTTAGGGATCTGTTCACGGCCCCAAAAACTGGACTTGTTCTCATGTGATATAATTTTCTTTTTTGATATTCGAGTTCTCACCATAGCATTCACTACTAACGGTAAGAAAACATGGTACATGTAAATCAAAAACTAAAATTCAACTTTAATATTTTCCATTGTTACTATAATGTATTAACATAATGACAACTAAAAAAGGAATTTCATGCAGACGTTTTGGCAATAACAAAATCAAAAGTGAAATCAAATTCCATTACATCATGGCAATTCACATTAAGTGACAGACACATTAGCAGCCACAGAAGCACAGATTAAACCTAATTGCAGGCTAACTTGCCGATGATGACTGAAGACATCTACCAAACCTAAAATTTGACCTAAATGCGAAACAAAATCTTACTGATACAGATGTGTTATTGGACGAGGCTAGTCTATCAACCATCTACAATAACAAAATCATACATACACACACGTGTGTGTCCATTTTACAGCAAGCATCAAAGGGACCATCTATTCTTAGAGATCCATTCACAACCCTAAACCAGACTCGTTCTTATGTGACATAATTTTCTTTTTCAATATTCGAGCTCCCAGCATAGCATTCACTACTGTTGGTAACATAGTTATCAAAAGCCATTGCCTTGACCGCCTAGGTGACCAATTTCCTAGAAGCCACCGGATCCCGCTTTTGTCTCCTAGATAAAAAAAGCCACGATCTGATTTTTGTAAACCTAAACCCCTGACCAATACTTACCAGTTACAGCGATATATATCTCAATCAAATCTATTTCTATTTTAAATATATTTTATTTTTAAAACACTTATAGATAAAAACATATCTGCATATCGATCCCTAATCAGTTCTATTGAATTATTCATCAATATATAAACACCACAACTCATTGATTTACCACCAACTGATTTTATCTACCACATAGTTATCAAAGGTGCGTTAATTCTTTTAGCAGGTATGGCTAAATCAATCATTTTATATTTTTAAGATGATTATTATTTTTAATGATTTAGTGTTTTTTTTTAATTTTTTATTTGCGCTTTTTTTTTCTTAGGTCCGCGCCTTTAATAACCATTGTTCCTTTGTAGGTTCAGACTTCAGTAGACAAGTAGACATCGATCTTACTATAACAGATCACCATAATCTCAATTAAACGACTTAAATCATAAATCATATAGGCATTTTAGCAAAATCAAAATCATAAACCTCTCTTAATTTCCCATTACATCATAGCAATTCGACCAAAATGTCATGTGCTCTAACAGTATCTAGATGAATTTTTCTAGGGGAGCTCGCTGGTTGGAGTCTCGTTCGTGACAAAATGTCATGTGCGAGCAAGGGGTTTTACCACGTGTGGTTCTAGCCGGGCTTTCCTGAGGTATCTAATAACCTTGCTTCTACTCACCACTAGCGCACGTCTACTACCTATTGACCATTTATTCTAAAATAATCTTCTTATGACCGACAACTTAACATATTTCTGCCAAATCAATCTATTAAGTACGGCTGGTACCATTTCGATGTAATAATTCCACTTCCTACTCGCAGTATGCTCTTTACGGTATCGGCTTATCATTCAGTTCAATCATAATTGCAACAGACTGGTACCATTTCGATGTATTAATTCCACTTACCACCTATTGCTTACGTTCTAATATAAAAAAAAATCGCTATTCGAGTTCTCAGCATAGCATTCATTACTAGTGATAAGATAACATCGATCTTACTATAACAGATCAACATTCATGACAATTAAACGATACATTAATTAATAAAACCTAATTGCGGACTAATTATAACAACCGATGAAGACATTAATAATAATAATAAAAGCTAAATTAAAAAAACGAAATCTTACTGAAACAGAAGTGTTATCACAGAAGATGAGAGATCCATCAGCGGTTGCTGTTGGGGAGAGAGTAGAGAACAGAATGGCGTAGATTAATGTTAATATCGGAATTATAGATGACGGATTACAGTTGCGGTTACGATTACGCATCTTCATATTCTTCTGATTGGTCCTCGATCTCCGTTGTATGTGATTGTTTTAGGTACTGGAATTGGAATGGGAATTGGAATTGGATGTTAATTGATTGATTTAGGGTTTGTAGAGTGATTGGTGTTGTGTTCCCTGTTTGTGTGTTTGTTTCCCTTGCTTTCAGGCTGGAAGGAGTTCAACTCCGATTCCAGTTTGGGATTCACACGCCGTTGACATCCGTTACTTAATTATTGTACTTAACCGCGTCAAATGTTTTCTTAACACTTAACCTCCCGCAACGGATCAGTTATGGTTAATAGTAAGTAGGGCTGCTTACGATGCGAGTCGATCGGCTCATTTACAAGCGAGCCAGAAACTGAGTAAGCGTTTTTTGAGCGAACATTTTTCGAGCGAGCAGCGAGTTTTTCAGACAACCATAAATTTGGAATGTTTCATATAATGTTCCCACTGCATAGTGATGACTAAGGTTCAACCGTCCGAGGATGACAATTTGTCTAAGGCTCGGTTGTCTTGTAGAATAATTACTCAAGTTTAAACTACTGTTAATTACTCTAATGACGTAATTACACTATATTATTCATCTAGAAAGCACGTTTAAGAGAGTGATTGGGATTGCTTATTTTACTCCAAAAGTGTTTTTGGTCCGAAGTGCTTATTGACTTGTGACTTTTTGAAAAAGAGTTTCTAAAAAAGTGTTTGGATTAATTTTTGTGGTGGGAAAAGTCAATAATTTGTTTTTTAAAAATTGTATGGTTTAGCTTTTTCACCCTATTGAAAAGCAAAAACCAAAAGTGATTTTGATTTACACAAACAACTTATTAACTTATTGGCTTTTGGAAGAAGCCAATAAGTTAACAAGTTGTTTTGTAACTCAATCCTAAACACCCTCTAAGCAGATGGGAAAAAAAATTCAAAAACATAAAAAATTTCTCCCTTCACTTCTCATGTTTAGTAGGTTAAACCTAGGCCTAACAAAAAAAAAAAAACCCATGCATTTGATTTTGGATCATTATGGCCCTTTTAAAACAAAGATAAGTTAGGATGGCCCTAGAATAAAGTTAGGATGAGTTAAGATGGGTTTTTAATATCCATCTTAGGTTTACTAGTAGGTCAATATATGTTTCTCAAATGTAGTTATCTGACTTATAAGAGTTCTTAGACTATTTTCCCGGTAAATAAAAAATCCCCAATTTCATATGCATGGGTTTCTCAAACTTTTGATCTTTATTTTTATAAATTTACACCCACTTTGATTTGTCTAAGATCTGAAGCTAAAGTTAACTACAACAAATCCAACATCTAATTAGAGATCTTGTTATTGTGCAATTGTTGCTATCAAGATCCAAGTGCGTAAATAGTAAACTAGTCAGATTTTATGTAAATTGTTTGATTTTTGATGTAATCTTTTATGGGGGTATGATTTTTGATGTGATCTTGTTGGTTGTAAATTACAATAAGGCTACTAACGGCAGGGCTATAACCATTGTACTTAGTTGAACGAAGTGATTCAACAATGGCATCTTCTACAACCAGGGTAGTACAGAAGAAGCATGGGAAAGGAGAAGGGTCACCATGGCTGTAGGGACAAAAAGGATTGAATAAACCACTTTTGTTACCAAAGTTCAAATCATATTTCTGCTAAGTATAGAACTGCTGAAGAGTAAAGAAAGAAGTTCTGAAGAAGAAAAAGCAAAGTGCTGAAGAGTTATCTCATCAGAAGTTCTGAAGTCTAACCAGAAATTTCACTAAAGAACTACTGAAGACAAACTACTCATCAGTAGTTTGTCACTCATCAGTACTTTCACATCAGAAGCTTCTAACCGACTCAGTCACTTCAGTAGTTTAGTATTATATTGTTTTGTTAAAGTCTTTGAACAAGTTTCAATGCTACAGCCTGTTGTAAGCATTATCTTAAACATTATCTTAGCTTATTATAATGTTGTATTACTTAGCACAACAGTTTGTACTCGTCTATAAATAGATGAGTTTATCTCACTATTTTAGACATGTGATTTACACTTGATTTTAATTAAAATCCTTCAAAGCTTTTATAACTTATTATCCATTTCATATCTGAGAATCATTCAATACCTGCACTTACTGCTTTATACTTTGAATTGCTTTTGATTCTCATTAACTGCTA
Organism: Ambrosia artemisiifolia; assembly: GCA_032199755.1. Lineage (NCBI taxonomy): Eukaryota > Viridiplantae > Streptophyta > Magnoliopsida > Asterales > Asteraceae > Ambrosia > Ambrosia artemisiifolia. The sequence continues at coordinate 32,043,021 of CM063517.1, forward strand.
TAGTAAAGGGGGAGTAATTACTCCTATAAAAGTGATACTTTAACTTAGAACATTTATAATTCCGCTGTGCAAATAATTTTGATATAACTGCAAACACATAAGTGTTCTAAAACTTAACTGTTATAAGAGACCACTGATCCAATAATGGCCAAGAGGGATGACAGGTCTAGAGTCAGCTTGGTTAATTTTAAAGATCATATAGTTATATTTTTTATAAAGAATAGAAATCTATTTGTAATGGTAGTCTGCAATCTTTTTTCATGAATATGTTAAACCATTTCTTTTATTTTTTATATGAAGATAGATATGTACAATACACAAAAAAAGTATGTGTTTATTTGTTTGTAGAAGACACATATTATGTTGAATAACACCGAGTTTGAGGATGAAGTAGGTTCATTTAGTTCAAGTAATGACCATGCAATAGTTTGGAATTATTTTGATAAGATACCACTTGGACAAGATGGGATTACGAAGGTGAGTTGTAATGGTTGTGGAAAGCAGTGTTTTAAAAACATGTTCATACCAACCGGTTGAACCGCTCAGTATGGCCGATTGAACTGTTTCAGAGCCAACCCGGTATGGTATAAAAACCGGTTTTGACCCGAACCTGTTTCTTTATTTTTATTTTTAAATTTTTGATATTTAATTTTTTTTTTTAAATTTTTAATTTTTTTAATATTTTAATTTATTTTTACTTTTAAACCTTTTTTTATTTTTTAACATTTTGTATTTATTAATTTTTATATTTTTTAATTTTAAATTTTAATTTAATATTACATTTATTTATAGTTATTTAGCCAATCTAGACCTAGACTCATCCTAACATTTTTTTTAATAAACCCATCATGACCCAAACCTACCATAACCCTAACCCAAACCCATCTTAATCCATGACCCAAACCTTCCCAACCTACCCACTTTGCCATGTCTAGTTAAGCACATTTGTATTTGATCTTCACTCTATATAATTATATATATAATAAATTAATAAACATTAAAGCTGAGCGGACCTTTGCTCGTGTTTGCCTCGTTTACCAACCGAACCGAGCCGATCGGCTCGTTTACAACCAAGCGAAAAATCAAACGAGCATTTTCCAAGCAAATTCCAAGCGATCAGCGGGCGCCGAGCGATTTGAACAACCCTAATCGTAAGTTCTAACCCGTGGGGTCTTTCTCGGGTATCGGGCATACCCACAAATATTGTGTATACCCGTTAGTATTTTAAAAATACATGTTGAGATTTTGAACAGCACTAATCATAAGTCCTAACCCGTGGGGTCTTTCTCGGGTATTGGGCATACCCACAAATATTGTGTATACCTGTTAGTATTTTAATAATACATGTTGAGTTTTTTATATCCGTATATTTTTTACTCTCCTTTATAATTTTATATTTTTAAATTCTATACAATATATTAAATTATGATATATAACATACATATCATCATCACTATAATATAGAATATATTTAAAAATATAAATATTATTATATATTAATCTCAACAAATAATTGTGAATTTCGTAGCATATAAAATATAAATAAAGTAAAAAAATAATTTTCAAGTAATTAAGCTACTAGAATGAAGAACTATTAGACAGTAGTTAGGGGAAATCAAAATTAAAGTTAAAAGTTTTTTGGTATATGGTTCCAGTAAACGGGTATATAGTTTTGGGTAATCGGCTCAGGTATCACTAACCCATACCCACATATTATTTTTTCCCAATCTCATACCCATCCCATACCCACGTAATATTTGTTGGGAATCCAAGTTTCCGTTTTAATTTTATAAATTTTTATATTATAGATCTACAGTTAAATAACAATTGTTTAATTAATCAAAGTGCGGAAGCGTGGTTTAATTTATAATACGGATAAAATCCCAATCTAGTGATCCATTTACAGTTCAATCAGCTAATTATAGAAACACAAACCATAGGGTGTTTTGATACCATACCAACGACGAAAAACCGAAAGCATAACACCTTGAATCAACGAACGTCTCACTAATAGACTCGATTACAAAATCACCAAGATCCTGAATCAACTCTTTGAAACGGGTCAACCAAATCAATTCAGCATGATAGAGTCGCAAGATGGATAATAGTGACTATGTTGGTGGTAGCTCACGGCGCCGGAAACCCATGGCAGCGCAGGTGGTGACTAACGGCCATGGTGGTGGCGACAGTTGTTGTGTAGTGGTGTAGTGTTTTGATTAAAGCTCTTTTTAATCAAAAGATTGTTTAATTAGGGGTAAAGATTAGGATCCTTGAATATATTTCCTAATTACACTCCAGTCCTTAATCTTTTAGCTTGTCCAACAAGTTGTAAACCCTCTAATTACTCTATCTTACATTTACAATAGGTTCTTATTAACTTTAATTAGATTTTCACCGCATTTGACTTTTATAATTATTAACTAATTAATTATTGTTTAACTAATTAACCAATAATAAAATCTGACACCGTTTAACTCTTAAACGATTAAGTCAATTTAATCCTCCTTTTTCGTTTGACGGTTTAAACAAATAATCATTAATTATTCCAAGTAATTAGTCCACATTTCGTTAATTGGTTTCTCTAAACAATTAGACCATGATTATTTCAAATAATCAATCAATTATTAAATATTTCTCTTAAATAATTATCACTGCTATTTATTTGTCTTTTTTGATCAGTAATATTTAACTATTAAATATTATGCATTGTTCGTGTCACACCCCAAAATGCCACAGCGGAAGACTTAGCATGGTGGTGACGGATGTTGGTAATCAAAAAGTGTATTAGCAAATATTATAATTTAGTATTTGGACATTTTTAATTGAAACCCACATTTTATAAAGTTTTTAAAGATTAAGACTCATATCGGATCTTTTATTACATCGGTCCCAAAGTTTATTTATAAGCAAGTCCAAACACAATTTTGCTAAAACATCGGCCAACTCCGGAGCCATCCTCAAGTACCTGAAAAACACATCAAAACAATTTTGTAAACACAAGGCTAAAATTTGGGTATTATCCGTACATAATAATAACTATTAAAATACTAGCAAAAAGTGTGTGTTAGACTTAATTGGTGATAATTAGAGTCTTTAGATATGCATTAGCAAAGTCCAAACAATTTTAAAGGATTTATTTGGAATTTTTGGAATTTCTGGATCATTCTGTGATAAATTACCCATGTTGAATAGTGGTGACGACCCGGCTAACTTTAAAAAATCTAGTTTTGACCCGTAATGCTTGGTTTGGAATGGAATAATATTTTCGGGATGAAAATATTAATAAAACCAATAAAGACTATGAATGGTAGTTTTTAAATCGCTTTGGTCTAATTATTCCGTGTTTTAGAGTTTTAGCGTGAGTACGAGACCCGATAGAGTAGGGAAACCTCTAATATAATTAAATTAGCTAAAAAGGGATATTTTTAGTTGGGGAATATTATTATTGGCCAAATGGGTGAAAATCTTAATTATTTAATATGTAAGGGTTTTTATAAAATTGTGAGGTGTGTATATTATATTTATAAATTTTATAAAAAAATATAAACACCCAACCCCCCCCCCCCCCCCATTATAATATTATTATAATTTCTCAATCATTATTATTAATAACATAAGCCATTTCATTATACTCATTTACACTCACCCTTCTCTTACACACTCAAAACATACACTTAAGAAAAACCATCCAAATTCTTCCTCTTCTTCTTCTTCTTGGCCGAACCCACCCACCAACACCCTAATAATCTTGTTTTGTTCATCTTATTATAAAAATGGACTAAAAAACATAGATAGTTATGTGTTCTTGGTGATTTAAAGCCAAAAATCCAAGGTTTTTAGAGAGAAAAACAAGTTTGGAGCATCAAAACCCACGTTTTTGAAGTGCTTTACAAGGGTATGTTTTTGAACTATAATCTTGTATCTTTAAATTTTTTGTTTTTGTTTAGTTTTCCACCAAACAACAATAGGTTTTGCAAATGGTTTTATAAAACAAATAATGAGGATGAAATAAAATGGAAAATGATGATGAATATGTGTGTGTATGTGAGGCGAGAGTATGTGTGTGTGTTTGTGTGTGTGGAGTTGATTGTTTTGTACATTAGATGATTGTTTATGCTTAGATCATTTGATTTTGATATCATGCAAGAGGGTTTACTTGATGGTTTTGATCTGACATGAAATGAAATTTTGATGATCATGGTGGTCTAGATAAATGATATAGGGATGTGATTATTGAAATGTGGCTTGTTTGATTTGTAGGTTCATGTTTGTGCTTTGTTTGATGGTGGATTTTTGATTATTTTAGACTTAGGACAGGTCTGATTGAGATGATTTTTAGAGAGTTTTTGTAAGCTTAAAATAGTGTAAAATAAGTTTGAATGGAATCTACACGCTTGGGAGACCTTGCATGTACAATCAAAACGTGTTTTTCGGCTTAAAACGCCAAAATACAAGCTTTGGAGACGGATATTCCAAAACTGATTTATAACAGGTTTTTATAACTTATTGACATGAAATAAAGTTTGATAAAGTATTCATAAAAGACCTAAGGTAGAAACCTAAATATACTTACAAAAGATGCGCAAAAACACACGTTTTCGACAAGTTTTACGCGTTTAGAACACTCATTTTTAGGTCTGATGTAAAACAGCTTGTTTGGTATCAAAATGTGTATGAAAGTCCTTATTTAGGGTGAAAAATATATCTACCATAGTAACGAACGCTTACAATGCAAAACTATGCGAAAAAAGTCGCCAAAACGTGATTTTTAAGGCGCATAACAGTTAGATTTTGTGGCTGATTTAGAACAGCAAGTTTGGTCCTGTTTTGTGGTTTATATGCAGGTCCTAGAGTTAAATTAGGTTTATATGGTGTTCATAAGTTGATATGATGAATTTGGGAACTTGTTTAATATGAAAATTGTTAGAATATGTCTTATTGTGCGTTCTAATGGTATGTTAGTTGGTATTAGTATTTAGGATAGATTATGTGATGATTGGCACGTAAGTTAATTTCTTGAGAATATTACCATGAAGCCTAGGCGGTCTATGTGAAATTGTTTTACTAAAAATGGTCGCGTTTCGATAAAAACGACTTTATGTGAAACGCGAGTCTTGATTTAATGACTGTGTAAGGCTATGTGCTACATGTATGTATTTATTTATAATGAAATGATAGGTCAATTAGGTCAAGTTAGGTTACTTTTAACTTGGATTGATATATGTGTGAACATATAAGTGTGAAACTAAGGGATATGTGATTTAACGTGACATGTATGTGCATGAAGACTAAAACTGAACCGATCGTCAAGGTCACCAATTGGTCAATAGGGTAAGGGTTAATGGAAATCCAAATCTTTTTGGTTAATTTAAGTCAAGGAAGTTTGGTGAATAAATTAAATGGACTTAGAATGGTTTCTAAAATAGCCTTACAGAATATAGGGTGTTGTTAAGTAAAGGATTGTGATTTGGACTAGGGAATCGCTTGATTTCTACGCTTGAGGTGAGTTTCACGACCCTTTTTCTTTTAAATGTTTTTAAACGTTTTAATATCGGGGGATTAACATGCTTGTATGATGAGTAAGACTAGAATTTGTAGAACATTTGATGGCATTAGGTAAGTGCACGAGGTGTGCTATGTATACCACGTCAGTCCCGCCGGACAGACACTTCCCTGCATTTCTTAATCATTAGCTCTTGGACTAGAGCCGTAGTTTATGTTAGTAGATCTATTGGGTTGACGCTCCTTTCCTGACCAGTAGAGTTGGTCTTATGGGAAAACAGATTCTTAAAAGTTCCTCGGAGAGGTCAAACCTTGGGAAGAAAAAGTTGTGGTTTGATTAAGAGCCTTAGGTTACAATCATACTTGTTGGACCTAGCTAGTCTACTTGGTTCTCTTTTAGTTGTACTCGGTCATACTCTTTAAACAAGGTAATATTTTAATTGCCTTAAAAACCTGTGAACTCGCCAACATTTTGTTGATATTTTTAAGCATGTTTTTTAGGTACTGATGTCTAGGGTTTTGAGAGTGGGTTTAGCATGCACTACGATGGACATGATGTTGGGACTATAAAACTTTGAAACTATGTTTTATTTTTAAATAATTTGTAAAACAATAATTATGTAATTTCGCTTCAGCTTGGTTATGACATGTTTTTAAACTTTATTGGACCGGAAACTTAAATATGATGGACTAGAGGGTGGTTGCAAGATGTCCATACGTATCTTTATGTGATTTGCTAAACTTTGTGGTAACAACTTCCGTTACCTCGTGACTGCTTTCCGTTGTGCGCTGTCGGGGTGTGACAGCTGGTGAATTCACAGAGATCTTTTATAAAGCAATTTCGCAATTCTTGCAAAATATTTATAAACCCTTTTCATTTTATCCATGAAAAGTCTATTTTAAAATGTAATAGATAATTGACAACATGCGGATTCATAAGCTTGCAAGGAATATGAGTATATGTTTACGCAATATAAGTTCATAATCAACACATGACCATTTTGTTCCTAATGATATCGGTGTCTTATTACACTTTCCGAAGAAGTTTTCTATACGATGACAAGAGCGACTGATCTTCAGCTAGGGTCGTCAACCCGATGGATCCACCAACTCTTCTCTCGCCCTTTTTACCAAGGCTAATGATTATGAATGGCAAGAAACATATCCTAGGATTTCAAACCGTCCTTCCACAAAAGACAATAAACCGCCGATATATTCGAACATATTCCACATTTATCCGTTGTCAAATTATTTAATCTATAAAACTTTATCAACGTGTTTTGCCCCCGAAATATTTATAAAACATAAATGTGGGGCTGTGAACTCACCTTGTGATCTTAATCAATTAATTTTCAAAAAGCTGATTTCCCGGTCGACTCGATTCCTAATAATATAAATCATGTAAATCACCGATCTATTTTAATATTTCCTAAGTTGTTCACCCAACTTAGACTTTCACACAGCATTTTTCCATAAAAATGTAATTTTTAGAAAAGTATTTATTTTCAAAATACTTATTTTTACACATGACTCGTCTTGGTCCGTTATTTTATTATTTTTACACTGAACACTTAGCACCTAAATTTTATATTCATATGCATACTACAATCATACATAACACAAATCACATATTGTCATGCACATAATTCTATACTTTGCATATTTTACTCAGTTTTCGTATTTTCAAACCGAACTCGATAATAATCATGCACATAATTCTATACTTTGCATATTTTACTCAGTTTTCGCATTTTCAAACCGAACTCGATAATAGATTTCCATGCATGATACTAGTATTATTTGTCAAGTTTATATTCCTTACATCATACTTTCACCATGCATAAGTTTCCTACTCAAATTATCCATGAGTTTTAATATTTTAACATGCAAGACATTAAGTTCGTCAAATTATCGGTTTTAAGAGATATTTCGGCACTTTCTCAAAATTCCAACTCGTATAATTAGCCAAAACATCTAGGATCTTAAATATATATTTAAACACTTATTTTTATTTAAAAAATATACTTTTATGACCTGATCTAAATCAGTTTTATAATTTCATAGAAATCATGCCGAAATTCGCCTTTTTACCACATAGTCTTGTACTGGACATCATCAAAACCATGTGTCTTATCAAGACTTAAACCCTTTGATCAAAAAATGTTATTTACTGAATCTTTTAGTGATTTTAATCTCAAATAATCAGGTCTAAATATTTATACAAAAATCACTATTTTAGGGCCCAAATTAAGCATTTTTGGGCTCTAATTTGACCCATAATCTTATAATTTATAAACTCAATTATTTTTCTATAAACATAGGTTTATTGATGTTAAATAATGGGCTTTATTTACTGATTTAAATCAGATTTCATAAATCCTTAAATTTCCCTTAAAGATTTTATATTTGAACTTTTAGATGTAACATAACAACTAATAACGTTTTATCAAAAACCTATCATTTAGTCCATTAATGTAGGTTCATAAAATGATAATATTACTTCAATTTTTCTATTTTAGAAACAAAATTCCATAATCTTATTTCACAAAATTTAATCAAGATTCATATACACACAAATGCAAATAACATAACATATCAACATTGTGACTAATAAAATTCATCATTTCATGTTATTTTATACCATTTCTTAGGTTAATACCTCATTATTTATAAAATTTTATGGAGTGAAATCATTATGTTTTAAATAAAAATCAAGAACATCCAACAATCTTTTAGTTGATTTTTAATCACAAAACTTACATATATATACACATACACACTCACGTCCACACACACACATATATATATACATATACATTCATGTTTTTCATATTCCATCTAATACATTATCATATTACTTCATGAATCTTAATGTTTATGTGTTAGATCATACATACAAGACCAAAATCAAAACAAAACACCCAATACACAAACATACACCCATGGCACACACACTATACATACACACACAATACATACGGCACACACACACAATCACCACATCCATATCTCTTTTCTTTTAGAAAACCATTTTGTTTATAAAATTTGTTGTGAAGAATCCATAGTTGAAGATGATCAAGAATTTAAGAAAAATAGCGTAGAAGTTTTAAGAAAAGAAACAATATGATGTACCTTAAAGAAAGTGGGTTTTAAGTTGATAACAAACTTTCTTCCTTTGATTAATTGCTTGAATCTTCAACACCATAAATTACAAACATGGAGATGGATGATTTCTTTATGTTTTTAGAAAACAAGAGAGAGAGAGAGAGAGAGAGAGAGAGAGAGAGGGAGGGGGGGGAGGTGGTGGTGGGCGACGGTCATCATGGAGGAAGGGAAAGGGAGTGTTGTGTGTTGTGTGGTGGAAGATGAAGAGGTGGAGTGTAGATTAAATAATAATCATCATGTAGCTTCTTAGATGGATGAATCACAACATAGGGATGTGTTGGGGCTGCCATATACTCGACACACACACATACTTAGGAGACATGAGTTGTATTAATATTATAATATAATACTTAGTGGGAATTAGGTGCAAATTAGCGTGTATATTACTAATTAACGGGGTACATGCTTCTAATTATTTTAAATACCCGACACACGTCACAAATAATATTTTCAATCCAAAACATAATATTATACTATTCGAGTTAATATTAGGTGCTATCCGGTGTAAATCGTCTAATTTTTATATTATATGCGCACATTTCGCTCCATACCACGCGCTGCGACTAAAATTCAACATTTTTAGCTTTTGCATATAATATTTATCTTTCTCAACTAAATATGATTAGAAATTTTATTTCAAGCATATATTTTAAGTTTCTATACTTTAAATATTAGCCGGATCATCACCGATCGTTTTCGCGCGTAAAATCGCGATGCGACAAATTTACGATTACAACTTAACTAGTTATAATAATCATATTAAATCAACCTTTTTGGACTTAAATTCACTTTATTAATTTCAAATATTATTTATAAACATATACTTAACTTTACATAAGTACGGTTAATTATCTGCTAAACCGCCAGGTGTCACAGTTCGCGGTCCAATGTGTAACTCTTTAGATCGTACTTAGATAATCACATTAAATTAATTGATAATCAGACACCTAGTTCCAAGAATCTCCCTTAGACGATTTTCGATTATATCTTTTAAAGTTTGACAAAGTTGGGCGTCTAGCTACATCGTACTGGTCGCTATCAAAGTGTGACAACAGTCAGTAAACCAGGTTTGTATCCGTACGTTTTGCATCTATTATTGCCATTACATGTGCATCATTACACATTTTTCATGCATTATACCCCCCCCCCCCCCACCAGTCTAGTGAAGCAAGAATTAATCCAAAAACTCAACATGAGACACTTGTTTAGTCATACAACGCCCGGACAATCACCAAACAAACACCAAATGAGGTTGCTTACCCTCTAACATATGGTAACTTCTCTTTAACATATGTGTACAAGACTCAAGGTAACAATAACATATGATCACAAAGGACACTAATACATGTTAATGTCGTCATCGAGCACCCTTGCCATTAAAACGACATCAAGCCACCTCTCTATACAAATGGATGGACCATAACTAAATACAAGTTAGTAATTCGTTTAACACACACACCACACACTACATCTCTATATGATATTATCTAAATTATGTCCTTATACAATGGCTTAGTGTTAGCCAAAACCTACCTATACTCGTGTGAACATCCACACAAACCAAGACATTAATCACCTAGAACCCTAACTTAACAAAGACTAGACACTATGACACTACCCTATCTATAAAACTATGCGTATGTATGTATAGATATGACACTTGCACTTACTTCAAGCTAAGACACAACTACACATGTTACACCCTATAACCATGCTTATCTTAGCCTTCTTGTACTATCCTTAGCCGATCCAAACTTTAAGAAGTGTTGAACTTTGTCTTGATACACATTTACACCAAAATAAACTAGTAGACAAAAGCCACTTACAAACCTTCCACCCATTGTTAATCATCGGCCAAGACTAATCATCCATCACCATCACTTGAGTTGCACCAATTAAGATCTAAGACAGTCATACACTCCTCGATACCCCTTGATCTTTTGCCACAAATACTCTAATCCTATCTATTATAATCGGCCGAAAGAAGACAAGCCAAGATCATCTCAAGTCATTATCACACAAGGTGTTAAAACTTACACATAATTGGAAGGGGACACTAGAATTTGCACCACCCAACATAACTACCCTTTCCCTTCTTATTTCTTGACAACTAGCGGCCACATGGATGACAAAGACAAGAGATAGAAGCTTCCAAACATCACCATCACCTAGATACTTTGTCACCATCTCCTTGTCTTATACCCGATCGGTTGAGGACATGAGGAAGCTCATGATTAGTTGGCAAGTTTCACCAATCTAGTAATAAAACAAGCCTTCCATAACCCACCCTATTAGTCAAACCATTTCCACTTGAGGCTTCTTACAAACCTACGGCTAAGGACAAGGGGAATGCATGACACATGCTTACATGGAAGTGAAAGTAGGACAAGAATGATTGCCCTATTCCCAAGATAGAAGAAATACCTCTTTGAGACTAACCACAATCGGCTGAAACCAAGGAAAGGGACAAGGGAGTTCATTGTGTCGTCAACATTAACATTCTTTTGTTATCCTATGATTTCATCGATCCTAAGCTAGGAGATTCACTACCATATTTGTTCTTGTCCACTTCCTACCCAATCCACTATAAAAGGAGGTCAAGATCATTCACCATTGCCACACCAACACCTTTCTTTCACTCTCAAAAACTTTCAGGTATTATACTCTTTGGGTCGAAGCTTTGCAAGATCTTGGAGGAGTCTAGGAGGCTATCCAACCATCAACCACTTCTTGGTAAGATTTCCATACCCCTAAGCTATAATCTAGTCCATTCTACCCCACTTTGATCGGCTTTAGTTTGATTTAAACACATGAACACACACATTGTCATATATTTTGTTTACTTCTACTCGCTAGTGAACATATTATCTTAACACTACATCAATCAGCCCTTGTTATATCTTTGGGGAGCCAAACCCATGCTTTTATATCATAAAAATCACATGGATCACCATGTATAGAATCGGTTTTTTTGTAATACAAGCACACTTGATTCAAGCTTAAGATTAAAGACTAATGTGGTGTTGATCAAACCCGTTTTCTCACAAAAACTCACAAATGATGCTTCATGATACCTCACGAGGCCTTATTAAGCCCAAAACATACAAGTTTAATCCATATTACAATCGGCTTAAGAACCTATGTGAAGTTTTATAATCAGCTACCACCAACTAACATGTGTTAACAAAGCTAGAACATGTGTTAACCTCAACTTGGGTGAAATAATATCCTAAACACATGTTAAGATATCTATTTTATCACAAGTACAAAACCAAGGTTCACATAACTCAATAACCAAGTCCACAAGTGTCAGGTAGACAAATTGTATGATAAACAACTAGAACTTGTGATTTACCATGCTTTCTAATAAATCATAGGGCAATTACTGTGTAGACGATAGTAGCTACGTAATTCGGCTTCACTAGACCACGTACATCTCTATCAGGTGAGTTTCACAAGCCCGTTTTACTATTTTTACATTTTCGGGGGATAAACATGCAATTATTCTAGTTCAAATTACATTTTGGGTGATAATTCTGTCATGACTGCCATGTGGAATGTGAGACAATTTGGTTTATAGCTCACTAGTCCTCGTGTTACATTTACTGTAACCATTAGCTATCAAAAGCCATGGAACACTTTAATAGATCTATTGGGTTGACACCCCCACTCTTGGTTAGTCGCTCTAACCGGTCATATACAAAAGAGTGATAGTATTCTACTATACATATACATTGTATTTGGTGTACAATGCACGAGGCACAACAGTCAAGAGGTTTGGTTACGGGACTCATGGTTCGCACAATGATCATTTTCTTAGCTAGCTTAGGATTGGTCATACACAAATTATACAAGTGTTTTACGTAGTACATTTAAACCTGTGAACTCACCGACATTATTGTTGACAAATCTTTGTGCATGTTTTTCTGGGTACTAGATGACAAGCCATGGAGATTTGGGAGAGGGGTTTGAGCAAACACTTGGTGGTACCTCAAAAGCATGGGTTTTGTTAGTCTCATGATGTTTAAGTTCTATTTTCATGAATTCAATCACTATCTCGTCTTACATACAATGTTATTTGAATAAATCTACGACAATATCCATCTTTTGATGGTACTATTTTAATAATATGTGTGTTGCTTGAACCTTGTGCTTGAAAACCTTTCGATGGTCGCATTCTCGTGTTTCCGCCTTGGCGGGGTGTGACAAATTGATATCAGAGCATAAGGTTATAGCGAACTAAGATTCTTTTGAGTCAACTATAACTTAAAACATTTTTTTTCAAAAACGTTTTCACCAAGTACCACGCCATCTCGCCTTGCACCTCTCAAATCTCAAGCTGCTCCACGATGACATCCGGGTACCATAGTTCATTCATTTACATACGTGTTCATTTACATATATATATACATGTTGTGACAGGGCCATGGCTATTACCATAGACCTTACTGTGCATTCAGATTCTGAGCCAGATTACCTCGTGGACGACTCTCCGGAGGAGGATTTGCTGCTCACACAGCCAGACCCCGTGCCCTATGAGGCTCCTGATTTCCCTCATCAGGAATGTGGTTGGATCTCTGACTCGGAGATGGACGTAGACCCTCCCCCTGATATGGGACGTACTTCGGACGATGACGTTGAGGACGACACTCCACCGACTTTAGATGCCCCAGACCCTCACCCTCCTGTGACTTCTCTTGCTTCTCACCCCTCGACCAGTCATACCCCTCCTTTCCGCCTTGACACTTCGGGACGTACGACAACGAAGTGTACACCTCGGAAGAGAGTACGCCCAACCCTTACCATTTCTATCCCTACCCGAGCCCCGATCTTTCCCCTTCCCACTGACCCTGCCCATATTAGTGAGTCGACCCAGCCTGTAGACCCCATCCCAGGACCTCTAGCGATAGAGTTGCCCGACCAAAGACCTGAGCCGCCGAAGAGATTGAAGAGACGTTCCCAGGTTCTCAAGCGGCCTTTTCTACTTAGTCTCACGGGTAATCTAGCTCATAGAGATGAGGAGGATGATCATGAGGCCATGACGTTGGGAGGATCTTCTGGGAGACCACTTTTCACTGAGCGAGGCGTCATCTTGTCACACGACGCACAGCTAGTGGCTTTGGGCCCCGTGTTCGAGAGCTTGAGAGTCAGCTTGCTAAGGCTGAGCAGGGGAGACTATCCGCGGTCATGGAGAGGGCAGACATGGGGAGACGTTTAGAGTCATTAGAGAGGAGGATGGCAGCGACCGATCAGCGTATGAGGGAGGCGATTGTTGCACTTGCTGCTGCTTTTCCGCCACCTTCATAGATTACTTGTGGTTGTGTTTCTTTGTGTTATGACATATGTGATGATGTGTTTGTGTTAAACCAAAAACTAATTGCGGTTCGGCTGAACATCTTTTTGTACTAAAACTTGGTTATTTTGGATCTTGTATGGAATGCATTTCCATGATATGTCATTTATATTGGTTGTTTTGTGATTTAAATATTATGCATGCTTGTGTTAACTGCTATATGATTTCATGTATATATATCTCTTATGTTTGTTGTGTGTTTTAGTTATGCAAACCCGACAATCTGCGCGGACAACCGATGGCGAATCATTGCCAGCCACTCCCGCTGAGCTAGCTAGGGTGATTTATGAGGCAATCGCTCGACATGATGCTGCTCGAGCTGATTCTAGTGGAGGCTCTGGAGGTACAGGTCGCCGACGGGGAAGCGAAACAGACAATGAAGTTGAAAAAAATACCCTCCACGGATGTTCATACAAAACTTTCATGGCTTGCAAACCATGGAACTTTCGCGGTACCGAGAGTGCCGTCGGAATTGTCCGTTGGGTCGAAAAGACCAAGTCGGTTCTTGACATCAGCGGTTGCTCTGAGGACCAAAAAGTGAAGTACTCTATTTGCACATTCCAAGATGAAGCCCTCACGTGATGGAATCTTCAAGTTCAAACCATAGGTCGAGATGCGGCCTACAATCTCACCTGGGCTAATCTCAAAGCTCTATTCTTGGAGAAATACTGTCCTAGGAGTGAACTACAAAAGCTGGAGGCAGAATTCTGGAATCTTGCCAAGGTAGATGCTAAAGTGACTGCCTATACTACCCGCTTTCATGAGCTCTCTCGACTAGTTCCTCACATGGTCACACCGGAATACAAGAGAGTTGAGCGGTATATCTGGGGTTTGTCCCCCAAGATTCGGAGCATGTTCACTACGTCTGCACCTACCACTATCCAAGCTGCTGTTACTCTAGCTCACAGTCTGACCGACGGTGCTGTTCGTATAGGTTCTTTGAGTCAGAAGATTGTAGATGCGGGAGAGAGTTCTTGAGGTAAGCGTAAGCGATCTGGCTCCAAGAATGGTAGGAACTCGCCCCGCAAGCAACAGGAAACTGTGAAAGTTTTTGCTGCCACTGCTGCTGCTGAGGAGCCCAAACGCAAATACAACGGGCCCCACCCCTACTGCAGCAGATGCCACTACCACCATGTTGGCACGTGTGAAAGCATCCTATGCAAGAACGGCAATCGTCGAGGACACCAAACCGATAACTGCAAGGCTAAGGCTACCAACACTCCACCAGCCAAGAATGAGTGTTTCGAATGCGGAGCCACCGACCACTTCCACAAGAACTGCGCTAAGCTCAAGAATCAAGCTCGTGGTCGAGCGTTCGTGCTGGGAGCCGACGAGGCACGTGAAGATCCTAACGTAGTTACCGGTATGTTTCTCCTTAACAATCATTTTGCATCAGTCCTGTTTGACTCAGATGCCGATTTTTGCTTTGTGTCGACCGAATTTAAAAATTCCCTTGGGTTAGACTTAGCTAAGTTGGACACTCCTTTTAGCATAGAGTTGGGCAACGGGAAGTTGGTTTATTCTGATGAAGTTGTTAGGGGCTGTGTTCTGGAACTCGGTGGTCGTGCCTTTTGCATTGATTTACTGCCTATTCAGCTGGGTAGTTTCGATGTTGTCATCGGCATGGATTGGTTGTCCAAGCACCATGCTGAGATTGTCTGTCGCGAGAAACTAGTTCGCATCCCGTTTTCGGATGGTGACATCCTAGCGATTCGAGGAGACCGAGGTGGAGCTACTCTTCGAGTCATATCTTGCATTAAGGCGCATAAGTGTTTGAGGAAGGGTTGTGTCGCTTTCCTAGCACACGTTGTTGATCAGAAGACCAAAGATCAGAAACTTGCGGACATACCAGTCGTACGAGACTATCCAAAAGTCTTTCTAGAGGACTTGCATGGACTTCCTCCTCCCCGGCAAGTTGAGTTTCGTATTAACCTAGTCCTAGGGGATGCCCCTGTAGCCCGCACTCCGTATCATCTGGCACCGTCCGAAATGCAAGAGTTATCTAGTCAATTGCAAGAATTGTTAGATAAAGGATTCATTCGCCCTAGTTTCTCTCCTTGGGGAGCACCTGTTCTGTTCGTGAAGAAGAAAGACGGAAGTTTCTGCATGTGCATTGATTACCGAGAGTTGAACAAGCTGACCATCAAGAACAAGTATCCGTTTCCAAGAATCGATGATCTGTTAGACCAGTTGCAGGGTTCCAGCTACTACTCGAAGATCGATTTGCGTTTGGGTTATCATCAGTTGC
This sequence comes from Ambrosia artemisiifolia, assembly GCA_032199755.1. NCBI lineage: Eukaryota > Viridiplantae > Streptophyta > Magnoliopsida > Asterales > Asteraceae > Ambrosia > Ambrosia artemisiifolia. The sequence continues at coordinate 32,059,289 of CM063517.1, forward strand.
GGATTCAGGAAGACGACATCCCGAAGACTGCGTTCCGAACTCGTTATGGGCATTACGAATTCCTAGTCATGCCATTTGGGTTAACGAATGCTCCTGCAGTTTTCATGGACCTCATGAATCGAGTCTGCAAGCCCTACTTAGACAAGTTTGTAATTGTCTTCATCGATGACATCTTGATCTACTTGCGAACCCAAGAAGAGCACGAGCATCATCTTCTATTGATTTTAGAGTTGCTCAAAAACGAGAAATTATTTGCCAAATTCTCGAAATGCGAGTTCTGGATTCGAGAAGTTCATTTCCTCGGTCACGTGGTGAACGAGAAGGGTATACAGGTTGACCCCACAAAAATTGAAGCCATCAAGGATTGGGCTGCGTTCAAGACACCCGCTGAAGTGCGACAATTTCTGGGATTAGCCGGTTACTACCGACGGTTCATCGAAAATTTCTCCAAGATTGCCCAGTCATTGACTGTCTTAACGCAGAAAGACAAGAAATTCGAGTGGGGAATCAAGCAGGAGAACGCGTTCCAGGTTTTGAAGGACCGTCTGTGCAGTGCTCCGATTCTTTCTCTTTCTGAGGGTACCGATGATTTTGTGGTTTACCGCGATGCTTCTCATCAAGGTCTTGGATGCGTACTCATGCAAAGGAATAAGGTCATTGCCTATGCATCCCGACAGCTCAAGATTCATGAGAAGAATTACACCACTCATGACCTCAAGTTGGGTGCAGTGATCTTTGCCCTCAAGATATGGAGGCACTACCTTTACGGCACTAAGTGCACCATTTTCACTGATCATAAGAGCTTGCAACACATCTTCAATCAAAAGGATCTGAATATGCGGCAGCGTAGTTGGGTTGAGTTGCTGAACGATTACGACTGTGAGATTAAATACCATCCGGGAAAAGCCAATGTTGTGGCTGATGCCTTGAGCCGGAAGGAATGAGTCAAGACCATGGGTGTGTGTGCGCTAGGTTTGACCATCTATACGAATCTCACCACCCGTATCCGCGACGCTCAGTAGGAGGCTCTGAAAAGTGAGAACTTGAAGGATGAGTCGTTATTTAAGATGGTTAATCTGTTGGAACTAAGGTTTGACGGCACAGTGTATTTTTCCAACCGGATCTGGGTACCACGTTTTGGTGGTTTACGTGACGTTATTCTTGAGGAAGCCCACAAGTCCAAGTACTCGGTCCATCCTAGAGCTGACAAGATGTACAAAGACGTAAAGGAACTTTACTGGTGGCCCAACCTTAAAGGTGAAATTGCCTCTTATGTCAGCCGATGCCTTACCTGTTCCAAGGTCAAGGCCGACTATCAGAAACCGTCCGGTCTGCTGCAGCAACCAGATATTCCCGTTTGGAAATGGGAACAAATTTCTATGGACTTCATCACCAAGCTACCTAAGACGTCCAGTGGTCATGACACGATTTGGGTAATTATTGATAGGTTGAATAAATCCGCGCATTTCTTGCCGATTAAGGAAACCGACAAGTTAGAGAAACTCGCCAAGTTGTACATCAAGGAGATTGTAACGAGGCACGGTGTGCCTGTGTCAATCATTTCCGACCGAGACAGTCAATTTACTTCCCGATTCTGGCAAACACTGATGGACGCATTGGGCTCTCGCTTAGACATGAGCACAACCTATCATCCTCAAACCGACGGCTAGAGTGAACGCACAATTCAAACATTGGAGGACATGCTTCGGGCTTGTGTAATCGATTTCGGTGGGAACTGGGATTCTCATTTAACATTGGTTGAGTTTTCTTACAACAACATTTATCACACCAGCATCAAGGCTGCACCTTTTGAAGCTCTGTATGGACGTAAGTGTAGATCCCCTTTGTGTTGGGCAGAAGTTGGAGACAAGTACTTGACTGGCCCCGAGCTCATTCAAGAGACAACTGATAAGATCTTTCAGATCCGTGATCGCTTGAAAGCCGCTCAAGATCGTCAAAAGAGCTACGCTGATCGCCGTCGCAAACCACTTGAATTTCAGGTTGGCGATAAGGTACTCTTAAAAGTCTCACCCTGGAAGGGTGTACCACGGTTTGGCAAGCGTGGAAAATTTAATCCCTGATACATTGATCTGTACGAAATACTTTCTAGGGTTGGTCCCGTGGCATATAAGCTCAAGTTACCAGAAGAGCTAAGTGGTGTTCATGACATTTTCCACGTATCTAACCTGAAGAAATGTTTGTCTGACGAGTCTTTGATCATTCCTCCCGAAGAAATTCAAATCGATGACCAGCTCCATTTTGTTGAGGAGCCAATCAAGGTGACTGATTGGAAAATCTCGAAGTTGAGAAGGAGCCACACTAAACTTGTGAAAGTCATATGGAATACAAAGCGTGGTCCCGAATTTACATGGGAACGCGAAGACCAGATGAAACACAAGTACCCAGCTCTTTTTCCTAAGACTACAGAAACTAGTAGGAAAACTCAATTTCGCGGACGAAATTCCAAAACAAGGGGAGAATGTGACAACAGTCAGTAAACCAGGTTTGTATCCGTACGTTTTGCATCTATTATTGCCATTACATGTGCATCATTACACATTTTTCATGCATTATACCCCCCCCCCCCCAGTCTAGTGAAGCAAGAATTAATCCAAAAACTCTACATGAGACACTTGTTTAGTCATACAATGCCCGGACAATAACTAAACAAACACCAAATGAGGCTGCTTACCCTCTAACATATGGTAACTTCTCTTTAACATATGTGTACAAGACTCAAGGTAACAATAACATATGATCACAAAGGACACTAATACATGTTAATTATGTCCTTATACAATAGCTTAGTGTTAGCCGAAACCTACCTATACTCGTGTTAACATCCACACAAACCAAGACATTAATCACCTAGAACCCTAACTTAACAAAGACTAGACACTATGACACTACCCTATCTATAAAACTATGCGTATGCATGTATAGATATGACACTTGCACTTACTTCAAGCTAAGATACAACTACACATCTTGCACCCTATAACCATGCTTATCTTAACCTTCTTGTACTATCCCTAATCGATCCAAACATTGAGAAGTGTTGAACTTTGTCTTGATACACATTTACACCAAAATAAACTAGTAGACAAAAGCCACTTACAAACCTTCCACCCATTGTTAATCATCGGCCAAGACTAATCATCCATCACCATCACTTGAGTTACACCAATTAAGATCTATGACACTCATACACTCCTTGATACCCCTTGATCTTTTGCCACAAATACTCTAATCCTATCTATTATAATCGACCGAAAGCAGACAAGCCAAGATCATCTCAAGTCACTATCACACAAGGTGTTAAAACTTACACATAATTGGAAGGGGACACTAGAATTTGCACCACCCAACATAACTACCATTTCCCTTCTTGTTTCTTGACAACTAGCGGCCACATGGATGACAAAGACAAGAGATAGAAGCTTCCAAACATCACCATCTCCTTGTCTTATACCCGATCGGTTGAGGACATGAGGAAGCTCATGATTAGTTGGCAAGTTTCACCAATCTAGTAATAAAACAAGCCTTCCATAACCCACCCTATTAGTCAAACCATTTCCACTTGAGACTTCTTACAAACCTACGGCTAAGGACAAGGGGAATTGATATGTTGTAAATTATATATGTTTTTACTATATATTTATTATCGTTTTATTGTATATATGTGTGATTTTTAGTGTGTTTTATCTTTGTTCTTAACATTTTATAAATTTTCAGGTGTTGTACAAAAATAAAGCGAAAATACACCAGAAAACGAAGAAAAGAAAGAAATCAAGAAACCATCAACAACTGAGAAAAGAGAAGAACAACTAAAGAGACAAAGTTGATGAGATCAAGGATGATTTCTACGGAAATACAATCGCATATCGAGCTAAAAATCAATCGACAACAAAACTGAAGAAAATCTGAAGTTTTGACCCAATGGAGGATTTTACACCCCGTAAATATATATTTACGGGGGGTGTAATATCCTGTGACCTAACTTTTTAAGTGGGCGACTGCTTTTTATAAAAAATTGCTTAAGATAAATTTACGGTCCGTAAATTTATTCTTACGGACCGTAAAATCCCACAAAATCCACTATAAATAGCAGGCCATGGGTACAGACTTCTGGGCACCAATTTCGAGTAAAAACTCGTAATAACGAATTCACAATCTCATTTTTAAGTTCGAGTTTTGAAGATTTTGAAGTTATTTCAACGCAACACGATTTGTCGAAGATCATTCGGTTATTTCTTTTCTATTTCAAGTCTTGTATAATTAATAAACGCATGTTAAATTTTCATAATGTTTAATAGCTAAAAACTTTGTACTACTTAGGTAATGAGGATTGCTATTGTATAAAACTTATGATTTTCGGTTTATGGAATTAAAGTTACTTTTAATGATAAAGTAAAGACTTAGACATGTTAGTAAGATGTGTATGCGTATTTTGAACTAATCTATGACTTATTATTATTCCCACATGTTAATTAATGAATGTCTTTCATAAACAATTGCATGTTAAGTAAATAACATAAGTTACAATCAAACATCATTTGTAAGTTAATTACTTTTTGGTTTTAAAAGAGCTCATAAAATCATGGGAATAATAGTAAGAAATTTATAGGTTCTAAATATTCTACTAATTTCAATACCTTTGTTGTGAGAAATTAACATATTGTCTTATTTATTAAAATACGAAGTGAAAAGGTTTTGCAAAAAGACTACTCTTATTTTAATAAACTTTGTTCTATGTGTCTTACTATTCATTTCTAAGTTACCTTGCATAAAGTTTGTCGCGCTGTAAGGTAGATTTACTTTAAGGTACTTTATCATAATTGGGAGACTGTTCCGAATCCCAATTACCTGAACCAGTGATTCAACAACTATTAATTTTACTTTTGTACTATCTTGAGAAATGATTGAGATACCAATAAGGAAATTTTTAGTCTATCTTTTAAAACCTGGTTCACCAAATAATTCCATAACCGAAAGTCGTAAGCAATAAAAACAGTAGCATGAATCTAGCCTAAGTAGTTATTTCGTCATATAAAAAGGAACAATCTAAATCTTAAAATTCACTTAGTTTAAATCTTAAAAAGAAAATCCAAAAATATATTTCATTTCTGTATTTTAATTTATTGTCATCTAGATGTAATGGATACTCAAACCCCCCCCCCCCCCCCAAATCAACGTCACTTGTAATATATTGTAAATAAGACTAACAAATGTTATTAATACATATGCCTAAGCGCTTCTCTGTGGATCGACATTCGGACTTAAAAGGACTATACTATAATTGATCGGTACACTGCCGGTGTATATATATATATATTTCTTTTTAGTTCACTTTTTATTACCTAGATATAATCACTATAATTGTGGGAACGACTTATGTGTAAGACTATGTGGTGAAAACTACGGTAAAAATCACATGCTTACCTGAGTTAATTTCAACTTCCCTCATTGTAGCTGAGCTGACTTTAACATTTATTTTCTGTAACTGACAATTACATTCTGCAATCTAACATTTTACTTGAGAAGAAATCTGGATGTAACCACGGTGTATATAACCCTTTACATGAGAGTCTATGACTTGAATGTATTTTTGGCGTAAAACCCGTGCATTTGTGATATAATTCCCATGTTTGTATATAAGAATATATATGTATATAGTGCAGCACATCACAAGGTTTTTGGCGCCGTTGCCGGGGAAGCATCAATTGGTAATAGCGTTAATAACTTTGTTAGTATTTATTTAAAAAAAAAAAGATTTTTGTAATTTCTTTGTTTTGTTTTGTTTTGTTTTGTTTTGTTTTTAGTTAAGTTGTAAATTAATTTTATGCACCGCACTCGTTCAAAAGGATCACCTGAATTTCAAGCTTTAACAGAACCAGAACGAGAATTTCACGAAAAACTTCATAAAAAACAAATTTCAGATCAACAAGAAGTAAAAATCGAAGAAAGCACGTCATATACAAATACTCTTTTTGATATTACACCATACCATTCACCAAATAAATCCCGTGAAACTAGTCCAGAACCTAAACCAATCATGGCCGCACAAAGACGACGAACAGTTCATGAACAGGCAGTTGAAGGATACACAGGTGTAAATTCGCCAATTGCACTTCCTAATACCACTAGAGAAGGATCATGGCAAATTCCTGCGTACGTCATGTCGACCATTTCAAATTCATGTCAATTTCATGGACTAGATGACGAAGATGCACCAGCACATATTGCACGTCTTAGTCGAATCAGAACAACTTTTCAAATACAAGGAGCCACAGACGATGAAATATATCTTCAACTTTTTCCATTCACTCTTGCCGGTCGAGCAGCCGTTTGGCTTGAATCTCATCCGCCCGGTACATTCAGAACGTGGGCTGAACTTCGAGACAAATTCCTTAAAAAATATTTTCCACCAGCAAAAGCTGGTCGCCTTCGAGATCAAATTCACACTTTTCGAATGGAACCTGGTGAATCATACCCTCAAGCGTGGGAACGATTTCAAAATCTTCTTAGTCGTTGTTCTCAGCACGGTCTATCAGACTGGGCTTTAGTAGAAAAATTCTATAATGGTCTTGATATTGAGACAAGAAATCGTTTCGATACTGCCGCTGGAGGACATCTTATGGACAAGAAGAATGTGGAAGAATGTAATGATCTTTTCGAAAGTTTTGCTCAAGTTAAACACGATCAACGAGCCAATATTTCAAACTCTGCCTCATCTTCACGAGGTGTTCAACAAATATCTCTTGAATCGAGTTTAGCTGCTACTCTTGAAAATTTGGTGAAGGAAGTGAAAGAAATGAAGTTGAAAATAGACAAATGTGAGATGTGTAAAGGAATTCACGCAACTGGAGATTGCCCTTTGATTCAAGAAGAACAAGCTAACTTTTTAGCCGGACAAAATCGTTTTCAAAATCCTTTCTCGAACACCTATAACCCGAGTTGGAGGCAACATCCAAATCTCAGTTGGAGAAATCAAAATCCTATACCATTTAACCCAAATCAAAATCCTTCACAATTCCAACAAAATCAAAATCCACCTGGATTTCAACCAAATGCAAGTTATCAAAATCTTGGCTTACAATCAAATGCTAATTTTCAACAAAATTCTCAACAAAATCAATCAAGTTCTCAACCACATCAACAGAATTTTCATCAAAATCAAAGTCAAAATCAAAATCAAATGAAAAATCAAATTGAAAACTCAATAAAAGATTATTCAACAAACGATTTGAAAGAAATCTTGAAAACTCAAACCTCTCTTCTTACCAAAATAACTGCGAAAGATGAAATGACTCAACAAAGACTCACAGAACATGAAATTCTTTTGAAAAATCAACAATCTGCGTTTTTAGACCTTCAACGTTCTGTAGGAGATTTAACAAAACTCTTGAAACAAAGACCCGAAGGACAATTTTCAGGTAACACTGAACCAAATCCTAAAGGTCAAATCAATGCTGTTTTCACTCGTAGTGGTAAAGGAGGAGAAGTTGAGAAGATACCAAAAGAAGTGGTAACCAATGAATCAGTTGACGAAGAGATTGAAATAGAATCTCCACCAATCCCAATTAATTCAAATTCAAATTCAAAATCTCAAGAAGAAAAACCCGTTCCTGAAAATGATCATTCTCGAGTACCATACCCATCTCGATTAGCGCACCAAAAATACGCGAAAGAGTATGAGCACTTTCTCGATATGTTCAAACAATTGAAAATCAATTTACCATTCATTGAAGCTCTTCAACATATGCCTAAATATGCTAAATTCTTGAAAGATCTTCTTAAAAGAAAAGGCAAGTTAGAAGAGATGTCAAATGTCACATTGACTGGAGGATGTTCAGCGATAGTTCTTAACAAGCTACCTGAAAAATTAACTGACCCAGGAATGTTCACAATTCCGTGCTTGTTCGGTGAAGATACTCAAAGTCATGCACTTGCGGACTTAGGTGCTAGCATAAATTTAATGCCATATTCATTATACAAAAAGCTAGACCTAGGAGATCTGGTACCAACACGAATGACTCTGTCATTGGCTGACCGATCAGTCAAAATTCCACGAGGAATTGTAGAAAACTTACTTGTCAAAGTTGATAAGTTTGTATTTCCTGTGGACTTTGTTGTGTTAGATATGGATGTTGATGCTAATGTTCCTATTATCTTAGGACGTCCATTTCTTTGCACTGCAAAAGCAATCATCGATGTCTTTGATGGAAAAATCACCCTACGAGTGGGGGATGAAAACATCACATTTGATATTGTCAAATCAATGAGACACCCGGGATTCCTTGATGATTTTAGTGATCCAAATCATTCTGTTTACTTCATAAATTCATTCATTCCACGAGTAAATCGTTTCTTCGATTATGTCTGTGGAGCGGATTTAATCACTGAAAATAAAGAAGAACAAAATCAAACAAAAGAAACTTCGTTATTTCCAAAATCACTTGAAACAAAAGAAATCAGAGAAAACAGTAACAAACCATCGTTAGAAACTCCACCACCATTGGAACTAAAAGTTTTACCATCACATCTTGAGTACGCTTTTCTTGGAGAGAATACTACTTTGCCTGTCATAATTTCATCAAATTTGGCAGAAGAAGAAAAAAATCGACTGCTTGATGTCTTAAAAATGAATAAGCAAGCAATTGCTTGGAAATTAAAAGATATTCAAGGCATCAGTCCTTTGTATTGTACTCATAGTATTCTCATGGAAGACAATTATAAACCTGTAGTACAGCCTCAAAGAAGATTAAATCCAAATGTCCAAGAGGTTGTGAAACAAGAAGTGCTAAAACTTATGGATGCTGGTTTGATATATCCTATTTCAGACTCTCCATGGGTAAGCCCAACTCAAGTTGTTCCAAAAAAAGGAGGAATGACTGTGATCAAAAATGAAAAAAATGAACTCATTCCAAGTCGCACAGTCACTGGTTGGCGAGTTTGTATTGATTACAGAAAATTAAATGATGCCACCAGAAAAGACCATTTTCCTCTTCCATTCATTGATCAAATGTTAGAACGTCTAGCAGGGCAACAATTCTATTGCTTTCTAGATGGTTTTTCAGGATATTTCCAGATTCCTATTGCGCCAGAGGATCAGGAAAAGACCACGTTCACATGCCCCTATGGTACGTATGCCTATCGTCGAATGCCATTTGGTTTGTGCAACGCTCCAGCTACTTTTCAACGTTGTATGGTAGCTATTTTCCAAGACATGATTGAAACATCTATGGAAGTCTTTATGGATGATTTCTCAGTCTATGGAAGTTCGTTCGATCATTGTTTGAAAAATTTGGAAAGAATGTTAAAAAGATGCACTGAAACAAAATTAATGCTCAATTGGGAAAAATGCCATTTCATGGTCACTGAAGGAATTGTTTTAGGACACAAAATTTCAAGAAAAGGAATTGAAGTTGACAAAGCAAAAATAGAAACCATTTCAAAACTCCCACCACCCACCAATGTCAAAGGAATTCGAAGTTTTCTTGGTCATGCTGGTTTTTACAGACGATTTATCAAAGATTTCTCAAAAATCACAAAACCCATGACCCAACTTCTTGAAAAAGACGCACCTTTCATTTTTAATGAAGAATGTCTCAAAGCATTCAATTTGCTTAAAGAACAATTGGTAAGTGCTCCAATTCTTGTTTCACCAGATTGGAATCTACCATTTGAAATCATGTGCGATGCTAGCGACTATGCAGTCGGAGCAGTTCTTGGTCAAAGGAATGAAAAACGTTTTCATCCTATTTACTATGCCAGTAAAACTCTTAATGATGCTCAAGAAAATTACACAACAACAGAAAAAGAGCTTTTGGCAGTAGTATTCGCCTTTGATAAATTTCGATCTTACCTTGTACTTTCAAAAACAACTGTTTACACTGATCATTCAGCGTTAAAATATCTTTTTGCGAAAAAAGATGCTAAACCAAGATTGATTCGGTGGATTCTCTTACTCTCTGAATTCGATATTGAAATCAAAGATAAGAAGGGAGCTGAGAATCTAGCAGCTGATCATTTGTCAAGGTTAGAAAATCCTGAACGAGAAGAAATTCGAGAAGAAGAAATTGGAGATAAATTCCCTCATGAATCCATTGATTTCGTAGATGCAGAAAAGCAAGGATTGCCTTGGTTCACTGACCTGGCTAATTTCCTAGCTCGAGGAGTGGTAATGAAGGGAATGACCACACAACAGAAAAGAAAATTTTTCAGAGATGCAAGGAAATATTTGTGGGATGATCCATTCCTATACCGAATAGGAGCGGATAGAGTTCTGAGGAGATGTGTGAGTAGAGAAGAAGGTTTAGAAATTATTAAGCGATGTCATGAAAGCCTTTACGGAGGACACTTTGCACATTACGTGACAGCACGAAAAGTTTTCGATTGTGGTTTTTATTGGCCAACGGTTGTAAAAGATTGTCTTGAATTTATTAAAACTTGTGACGCTTGTCAAAGAACAGGAAATATATCATCTAAAGATGAAATGCTTCAAAATCCAATTCAAGTTCTTGAAGTTTTTGATGTTTGGGGTATTGATTTCATGGGACCATTTCCACCATCCAAACAAAACAAATACATACTCGTTGCAATTGATTACGTTTCAAAATGGGTTGAAGCTGAAGCCTTACCCACAAATGATGCTCGAGTAGTAGTCAAATTCTTAAAAAAGCTTTTCACTAGATTCGGTACTCCTAAAGCACTTATTAGTGACCGTGGCACACACTTTTGTAACTCCATGTTAGAAAAAGTCTTAGCACGCTACGGTGTCACTCATCGTTTTTCAACTGCTTACCACCCACAAACAAGTGGTCAAGTAGAAAACGCAAATCGAGGAGTAAAACGAATACTAGAAAAAATTGTTGGAAGCAATCGCAAAGATTGGTCTGATAAGTTAGATGATGTTCTTTGGGCATTCCGAACAGCGTTTAAAACACCTTTAGGAACCACACCTTTCATGATCGTTTACGGAAAAGCTTGTCATCTTCCAGTCGAACTAGAACACCGTGCTTTGTGGGCTTTAAAAGCAGTAAATCTTGATATGAACGAAGCCGCAAAACGACGATTCTTTCAACTCCTTGAGTTGGAAGAAATGCGAGATGCAGCTTATTCCCGCAGTTTAAGCATCAAAGAAAAAACAAAATCATATCACGATAGACGATTAAAGGGAGTGAAAGAATTCAAACAAGGAGATAAGGTTTTGCTTTACAATTCGAGACTTAAATTGTTTGCAGGAAAATTAAAATCCAAATGGTCAGGACCTTATGTTGTTAACAAAGTTTTCCCTTATGGTGCAGTCGAATTGTTAAACGAACAAAACGGAGATATTTGGAAAGTTAATGGCCACCGACTCAAATATTACCTACTTGGACCATTAGATGAAAAAGAGAAGGAAGTTCTCCTTCTCGAAATTCCGGAACAGGTAACTGTGTGAGAATCTTGGGATAAAACCCAAGTGTACATATGTAAATAAGTGTGTTAAAATTTTCAATGTGTTAGGTTGTTTTTAGTTTTAGATAAAAATAAAAAAAATAAATAAATAAATAAAAGTTTGTTTTAAACATAATAAGATACGTTGTTTTTATCCGTAATCGTTTTCCTAAATCCAAGTGGAGCCGATTAGGCGACATGCCGAAAAGACCACAAGAAATTGGATAGCACAAAATTTCCAAACGGATTTTCAATAACACTACTCGTTTGAGTGGATCTAAAAATGTTAAAAACAAACAATTTCGATCGCGAATGAAATGCTATACGATCGATATAAAAAAAAAGAAAAAAAAATGTGTGTTTATTTTGTATTCAAAGGTTACAAATTGAAGAAAAGAAAAAAAAATATTTTTAGAAAGTTTTTGTATAAATGTGTGTTTAATTTAGTTATTGTTAATATGTAATTTTGGAATAAATTTAGAATGGGTTGGACACATAGCCTAGTTGGTTGTGGTGCACATATGTGAGCTACAGGACCCCGGTTCGATCCGGCGAGATGTAGTTTCCAATCCACATTTTTATTTAACAAAATTACGGTCCGTAATATTATTTTACGAACCGTTAAAAAAAGAAGAAGAAAAATTTTAAGAAAAAAAGAAAAAAAAAAGAAACAAAAAATATACTTATAATTAATAATAAAAAAAAAGAAATTTAGGGACCGTAAATATACATTTACGGTCCGTAATTTTCCCTAAAAGTCTGAAAAAAAATATAAAGGGCCAGACCAGGGGTGTAAATTTATTTACACCCCTGGAAATCCCCAATCTTCTCCCAAACACCCTCTGCCACCATTCGAACCACCACCCACTACCACCACTTCCACCCACAAATACCAACCACCACTGCCATCATCATCCTCATCATCATAACATCATCATCATCATTCGCCATCACCAGAAACACCACCACCATCCCTGTTTCGTCAAACCACTACGAACCACCATCAAAATCACCACGTTTGGAACCCACAAGGACGACGAGCAACACCCTAACCAGTATCATCATCATCGTAACACTAGAAGCTTCAATTGGTTCGTTTTCAGTCTCGTTTTTCAGTTTTTAATTTTTAGGGTTTTTATTTGTTTTTTAATCGATTAGGTTTAATTTATTAGGGATTTTGATTGTTTTGTGTTATAGGATGTTTATTTGATAGTTTAGATTCGTTATTAGGGTTGATTGTGTTTGATAAGGGACCGTGTGAACAGCCCTGTTACAGGGCTGTCTTGAGGAAGAAGACAGGAGATTTTACGGACCGTAAATTCCCTTGCTACGGTCCGTAATTTTCTATAAAAAAAAAAAAATTTTTGTTTAAATGTTTATATAATTTACTTTTTAGGTTTAATTTTTTTAGTTTATTAATTTTTAGTTTTTGTTAAATATTAGTTTAATTAATTAGTTTAATTAGTTTTTAGATTTTAATTTAATTTTAGTTTTATTTTAGATAATTTTAGTTTAATTAATTTCTATAATTTTTAGTTTAAGATTTTAGTTTTAATTTAGGGTAATTTAGTTTTAAATTTTAGTTATTTTAAAACGTAAATAGTTTTGTTTAAATTTTAAATTGTATATTTTCTTTAAATTTTGTAAATAATTTTTATAATTTTATAAAAATGTTTGACTGTGAATCTAAATGGAAAAATACAAAAAGATTTGCTAGTTTTTATTTTCTAACCCGTATATATTTGTGTATTTGTATATTTTGTATATAATAACTTGCAGGAAATGGACGCTACTACTTCGGGACCTAAGAGGAAGCGAGCACAGAAGAATAGACCACCACCGCAGATCCACGAGGAGGACCCCATCATCGATGAGGACGACCCCACACAGCCACAGAGGATATCAGGGGAGGGGCTCCTCGAGTTTGAGCCACTTTCGGAGGCCAGGCGTTCCTTAGATCAGATGCGAGACACGCCTCTCATAGCAGCGCGTCAGATAGACTGGGACTTGATGCGGAGATATGGTGCGTATGAGCGTCTACAGAGTTACATTCCACCTAGATGGAGGCCGCTATTATTCCCACCAGTCCAGCAGTATCGAGTTCTGTGTCTCGAGTTCTTTTCCACTTTCCAGTACAAACCTGGAAAGCCACCGACCGACACCTCAGTAGTCCAGTTTCGTCTGGGAGGTACTGATCACCGGATGTCTGTGCAGCAGTTTGCTGTACGGATGGGATTATATACGGAGGCGGAGACGAGTGAGCCGGTCTTCACGGACAGTTATCGGACTGTCTCAGTACAGAGAGGGTATGGAGGGATTGATTCTGCAGTTCTGAAGAACTGGTGGCCGACCATTGGTTTTCACGAGTACACGTCACGGACGGGATCTACGGGTATTAGGGATCCCCTCCATCGCTATCTCCATCGTGTTATCGCTACCACGATACAGGCTCGATACGAGAGTATCGAGAAGGTTACACAGGATGACCTTCTCCTTCTATATTGCCTGTTGCACCCTGCAGAGGGTAATGTTGCGTATATTCTTCTTCGATCATTAGCGCGCAAGCGCACAGGAGCAGCCCGTATCTGCCAGGGTGCATATGTTACCATGATAGCATCAGCCTTAGGGATTCTGGACCGATACATATTGCAGACACTCATGCCAGGTCCCGAGACTACTGTAGTTACAGAGGCTGATATTATCCAGATGGGGATTGTGACGTCTACAGAGCCACGACGATTCATAGATCCTGCTGACGTTGTCCTTCCTCTAGCAGTTGACGAGACAGACAGACATACTACACAGCCTCCACCTCCTAGATCTTCACGTGCATCCTCTTCTTCTGACCAGGCACCTACTATTGCATCAGTTCGTCAGGAGTTGAGAGATTTCATAGACTTATCTACTGCACGTCATATAGAGGTGACTGACACACTAGCTTGGCTCGTACAGTCAGTTAGAGCCATAGCTGAGGAGAGGGGTGTTGTTCTCCCACGTCACCCATCTGATCCACCTGCAGGTGACTCTTAGTTTATTTTGTATTTTTGTTTTATTTCGTATGGTTTGTATTAAACTTATTACACTAACTCTTATTTATGTACATTATGGTATGTTTGGTTTGTTTGCATGATTCTGTTTGTTGAGTGTTTGTTTTAGAAAGATTTATACATTGGAAAAACACATGAGGAAACTCGCGCTTTCAACAAAGGGAAGTATTTTTATATTTCACGCTTTTTAATTTATAAATAGTTTAAATAGTTTAAGTGTGGGGATATGTAAGTAAATAAATAAAAAAAAATAATAAATAATAATAAAAAAAAAGTATAAAAATAAAAAGAATCACAAGATTTCAAGAAAAGAAAAATTTTTGAAAAGAATCACAAGACTTCAAAAGAGAAAAATTTTCAAAATCTTATTAAAAACTACATTTTTGTTTATTTGTCTTCAGTTTACTTGAGGACAAGTAAATTTTAAGTGTGGGGATAGAAGTCGGTCGTATCATACGACAGGAGAGTACGGACATTAATTTGTTTCGAGTCCTCGGTTAAAGAAAAACCTTAACTGAACCATGAATTTACATGGTAAAGAAGCTTTGCACGCCGCTTTTAAAATAAGGATCGTGTACCTGACCCAGACGAGGGTACGGTCATTAATTTGATTGTTTTTCAAGCTTGAAGGTTGCTAGTTTGGAACCTTTCCATAGTATAGATATTAAATTATCAAGCTATGGAATTTTATTCTTAGTATATCTACTAAATAACTGATTTTAGTATTTTTCGACTGAAAAGAACTATTTCAGATTCGCACTTCAGTGTCGGAATAGAACAAACTATTTCAGATTTACACTGAAGTGTCGGAATAGAATGAGTCTTTGAATAACAATATCAGTTATTTAATTTATATACTTAAAATAAAATCCGCGGTTGCAGTTCGACCTTAAACTGAATACATATCATTTAAAACCACACTTTTGAAAAAAAATGAGAAAATTTTAAAATTTTGACCTTTAAGCACCATTCAGGATTTGTAAAAGGCAATTTACATTTGAAAAATTCACCTGAAAAGAAAAAAATTGTTAAAAATAACTTGGCTAGTTGAAAAGATCTTAAAATCAAGCATAAGTCTACACTTTACCTTACCCATTTACAGTGAGATTTTTGAGCCTTATCGAGCAAAACAAATTCACTATTGCTCATTTCAATTGATGAGAGATATCCGATCTTTGTTTTTCACGATTAGAACTTGTGTGACTTATACATTTTCAACATCAGAAACAAGTAATTTTATAAAAATGATAGAGGCATTTAGGTATATATAAAAATATATAATATATTCCTTTAGGAAACCACTTTGAGCCTAAACCTTTCATTTCATACACCCAAATTAAACGAGTTTTTAACCGATTATGTTTATGGAAAATTCGAGTTTCGCGATTTTAAAGAAGACGAAGAGACATACTCGGACATGACAAGAGTAATGCAAGAAGCGAAAGTTATTTTCGAATTAAAAAAAAAAAAAATTTGCATTTAGTCTTCTTCAACGGACAAGAAGACATTGATAAAGCGGGAACAAGGAAGAAGAAAAATAAATGGTCTTTTACCGGTCAGACCTAAAAGAATTGGAATTTTGCAATCTTCTAAAAATCTCAAATCTCTCTTTGCTTCTCTCTCAAAATGCATCCTCTTGACGTTCATTTACTTTCATGTTTAAGCCTCGCAAAACCTCGTCTACCTCCAGATATCATAAGGATCATATTTCTAAAAACATCAGATGAAAGAAAACTTTGGAGACAAATGGAACAAAATCCACCGTTCTGTGGACAATCTAGAAGTGCTGCAAAACGAAGGGCCAAAAGATACGAAAGATGTAGAAAATGTGGAAATTGGTCACATGATGAAGAAAAATGTAGCAAAAATCAGACTCATTCACAAAGTGAGTATACTACTCTTATTCTTCAAGGAGCTATTAGGTTTCGTGCCGAACACCCTATCAGGAAAGGGAGTAATGTATATTATGCTGTGAAAAAGGAGATCAATATGATGAAAGATGAATACAACATAAATGTCAAGCTACTTTCTGAAATAGCAGCTGAACAAGTCGCACTTCGAAGTGGAATTCCGAATCGACTCTCGAATAATCCATAACATTTCATCTCGGTTAAATTACTCGATTCCCGAAAAAAATAAAAAATAAAAAAAAAATTTATATATATAATAATAATAAAAATAATAATACCCCCCATTACAACCCTAATAAAAGACCTCTTGATTTATAAATTACTTAGTTTCAAGAATTTGATTTGCATACAAGCCTATGATTCGTGTTAACCTAGATACGGATTTGAGTGTTCACCCAAAAATTCAAAATATAAACACGAGGGAAGAGTGAACATTGTGAGCAAGTGTAGGCTAAGTGCTAAACAAAAGAAGGTCTAAAATCACATGCCATGTTATTAATTTACAAAAACAGGTGATTTCGAAGAATTGTTTATAAAATGGTTGCCTTAAAACATTTTCTGACGGATTTGCTTGAGGACAAGCAAAGGTTAAGTGTGGGGATATTTGATATGTTGTAAATTATATATGTTTTTACTATATATTTATTATCGTTTTATTGTATATATGTGTGATTTTTAGTGTGTTTTATCTTTGTTCTTAACATTTTATAAATTTTCAGGTGTTGTACAAAAATAAAGCGAAAATACACCAGAAAACGAAGAAAAGAAAGAAATCAAGAAACCATCAACAACTGAGAAAAGAGAAGAACAACTAAAGAGACAAAGTTGATGAGATCAAGGATGATTTCTACGGAAATACAATCGCATATCGAGCTAAAAATCAATCGACAACAAAACTGAAGAAAATCTGAAGTTTTGACCCAATGGAGGATTTTACACCCCGTAAATATATATTTACGGGGGGTGTAATATCCTGTGACCTAACTTTTTAAGTGGGCGACTGCTTTTTATAAAAAATTGCTTAAGATAAATTTACGGTCCGTAAATTTATTCTTACGGACCGTAAAATCCCACAAAATCCACTATAAATAGCAGGCCATGGGTACAGACTTCTGGGCACCAATTTCGAGTAAAAACTCGTAATAACGAATTCACAATCTCATTTTTAAGTTCGAGTTTTGAAGATTTTGAAGTTATTTCAACGCAACACGATTTGTCGAAGATCATTCGGTTATTTCTTTTCTATTTCAAGTCTTGTATAATTAATAAACGCATGTTAAATTTTCATAATGTTTAATAGCTAAAAACTTTGTACTACTTAGGTAATGAGGATTGCTATTGTATAAAACTTATGATTTTCGGTTTATGGAATTAAAGTTACTTTTAATGATAAAGTAAAGACTTAGACATGTTAGTAAGATGTGTATGCGTATTTTGAACTAATCTATGACTTATTATTATTATTCCCACATGTTAATTAATGAATGTCTTTCATAAACAATTGCATGTTAAGTAAATAACATAAGTTACAATCAAACATCATTTGTAAGTTAATTACTTTTTGGTTTTAAAAGAGCTCATAAAATCATGGGAATAATAGTAAGAAATTTATAGGTTCTAAATATTCTACTAATTTCAATACCTTTGTTGTGAGAAATTAACATATTGTCTTATTTATTAAAATACGAAGTGAAAAGGTTTTGCAAAAAGACTACTCTTATTTTAATAAACTTTGTTCTATGTGTCTTACTATTCATTTCTAAGTTACCTTGCATAAAGTTTGTCGCGCTGTAAGGTAGATTTACTTTAAGGTACTTTATCATAATTGGGAGACTGTTCCGAATCCCAATTACCTGAACCAGTGATTCAACAACTATTAATTTTACTTTTGTACTATCTTGAGAAATGATTGAGATACCAATAAGGAAATTTTTAGTCTATCTTTTAAAACCTGGTTCACCAAATAATTCCATAACCGAAAGTCGTAAGCAATAAAAACAGTAGCATGAATCTAGCCTAAGTAGTTATTTCGTCATATAAAAAGGAACAATCTAAATCTTAAAATTCACTTAGTTTAAATCTTAAAAAGAAAATCCAAAAATATATTTCATTTCTGTATTTTAATTTATTGTCATCTAGATGTAATGGATACTCAAAACCCCCCCAAATCAACGTCACTTGTAATATATTGTAAATAAGACTAACAAATGTTATTAATACATATGCCTAAGCGCTTCTCTGTGGATCGACATTCGGACTTAAAAGGACTATACTATAATTGATCGGTACACTGTCGGTGTATATATATATATATATATTTCTTTTTAGTTCACTTTTTATTACCTAGATATAATCACTATAATTGTGGGAACGACTTATGTGTAAGACTATGTGGTGAAAACTACGGTAAAAATCACATGCTTACCTGAGTTAATTTCAACTTCTGTAGTCCCAAAAATACTAGATCTTAAGTGTGCACAAGATTGTTATCAACTAGAAACACCTATTTGTTAGGTGTTTTAGTTGATTAATCAAGAAAACTAAAAGAAACTAGATGAACAAAGTAAAACCGACACACAAGAAACTCA
Organism: Ambrosia artemisiifolia; assembly: GCA_032199755.1. Lineage (NCBI taxonomy): Eukaryota > Viridiplantae > Streptophyta > Magnoliopsida > Asterales > Asteraceae > Ambrosia > Ambrosia artemisiifolia. The sequence continues at coordinate 32,078,276 of CM063517.1, forward strand.
AAACGTTTGATTCCATTAACAATAGATCTTCAAAGCACCATGGATTACAAGAATTCTTGTGTAATGAAAGATAACCAAAAACCCTAACCTAGAGTGTGCATATGAGTGAACTTTATATAGTGAGCACTTGATGGACTGCGAACTTAACATTAAGTTCGCAGTGCCCTTCCCTTAAGTTCACACTCTAGGGTTTACACATAAACTAACAAAGAATTACATAACTAGTCCTCTAACTATCAAACTACAAAATAAGCTACAAAAAGTCTTTGTTCTGGTAACTGTGGTCTCAACTGAACCCAACAATACTCCCCCTAGACCACAGATACCAGATCTTCGTCTGTTAGCTTCAAACCGAGATATCACTCGATTCACCTTCTTCCTGCTTTACCCGCACCTGTTGTTTTGGAACTATCACTTCTGGAGCTTCAGAGTTTCTGGCTGCTTTTCTTTAATTGTCAGCTTTGTCTTTGTTAGCAATTTCCTTGTCTTTGTCTCCAAGCTCCTTCTCTTTGTCTGCAGCCTCGATCATTTCCAAAATTTCTAGCATCTCCAGCTTCCTTTCTTCAGCAGGATCTACTGCTCTTTGAAATAGCATTCCTTCTTCCAGCAGTGTCTAACCGGCTCCAACTCTGAATGTGTTCCCAAACAGCTACATCAACTCTAACAGATAAAACATGAATACATCTACCAGATCGAAGAATCTCACAATCTAGTCCCCTGCACTGTTCTTGATCACAGACTGGATGAAGATCAGGATTATATGCAATAAACACATCTCACATTCTAACACATATTTTAATACTCCCCCTAAACTTTTTATATATATATATATATATTTTTTTTTTTTTTTTTTTTTTTTTATAAAAACAAACACAACAAGGAGGGGTTAACTGTTTCTCACCTTTTGCATACAAGATCATACTAACCATACCTGCCAGATCACATTTCAACTTTCCGTTGGATCGCTGCAGCCCAAGAAAAACTGTCGGTATGTTTGTCCACTTAAATCCATGCCTCTCGTCTTTCAACATACGTTTGGTGATGAGATTTATCATGTTTTGGTAATATTGACGGAAAGTTAGTGGACCCCACTTGTGCTAGGTATAAGCCTACCAATCCTCAAGGTTTATTGAGATATAATGATGAGAGCTTCAGGTCTATGTTTACACATAACAGAGAAGATGATCATTATGTCAATCAGATGATGAGAGCTTCAGGTCTATGTTCCCATAACAGAGAAGATGATCATCTGATTGCTTTTTGAGCTATCTATATGTTTGCACGTCACTAACATTGCGTGTCTTTTGTTGCTCATTTGTTTGAATAGCCCCGCATTGGTAGCTTGCACACTTAGGTGTCTTTTGATTACATATGCACAAAATTTTCTGTGTCTTTTGATCTCTCAACCTGTGTATGACCGGACTCAGCTTGTGCAGACCTAAAACACAGTGGGAATCCAGCTTTCCGTGTAGATCTATTCTGTTAATCACCTATTAGCAGTTTACTCGATTCCAAGCTGAATCTACCGACATGTCGTTGCTTGAAGCCGCAACATCCTCTGGATCCTATTCACATGCTGACAAAATATGATTAGTCCCTATCATTTCTTGTTAATTTGCAATAGAGATATACTTTCTCCCCCAAAAATCTTGTTTTGTATGAAAATAGGATTTTTTTATATATATATATATTTTTTTATTATATTTTTTTTTTATTTTTAACACCATGACATAATGTGAGCTCACTCAAAATTTATCATTTCCAGCCAAGTGACCAATTGGAGGAAACGAGTTTCGTCAAAAGCCTTTGTGAGGATATCTGCCTTTTGATCAGCAGTATCAATGGATAACACTTGAATGTATCCTTTATCGTGAGCATCGCGAATAGAGTGAATCCTGATCTCAATAGGTAGTGGTCGATAGGATTCTTCACGATGTCACGACAAGCATCATTATCAATGAAGATTGGGGTTTTCATGACATTCAAACCGTAATCCAGCAACTGATTTTGGATCCACAAAGCTTGACATCAACAACTGGACGCAACAGTGTACTCGGCTTCATCAGTGGAGATAAACACTATTATCTGCATTTTGCTTTGCCAAGATACAAGCCAATTCCCCAAAAATTTGCAACCACCAGAGACAAATTCTCTATCAATTCTACAACCTGCATGACCATTATCAGAGTAAGCGATTAAATCAAAATTATCACTCTTAGGATACCATAAACCAAGCTTTGGTGTTCCTTTGAGGTAGCGGAAGATTCTTTTGACTGCAGTGTCATGAGATTGCTTGGAATTTGACTGAAAGCGAGCACAGCATCCAGCTCAAAAAAAAAATTATATAAAAAATAATAATATACGAAGATAAACTAAAGAAAATCTATGTACAATCACGACTCAGACATTTAATCAAGTGACTTTGGGAATCCAAGTTTGTTTTAGTTTTGATCTATCGTGATTTTCACCCATCATTGACTCTTTTCTCTTCCAAAATTGTGTGGTTTTAACAAAACTTTTTACTGTTTCTTGAAGATTTTTGATCTGATCAGAAAAAGAGTTTTGAGTTTTGACATCATTTTGTGGTTTAGGTTTTAAATGACACTTTTTGACCACATGTCCTTCTTTTCCACATCTAAAGCATTTTGAGTGTTTAGGCTTGATCTTTGGAGAAGATCTGGATGATGATGATTGTGATGTTGTTTTCTTGATCTTGTTTGAGCAGGAGCTTTCTCTTGAACATGATTCATCCTTGCTGCTACTTGATTCTTCATTTGTGTTGCAGTCAGGTATGCTGATGTTGCTCTTTGTATCACTTAGTGATTCTTCAGAACTTGAGTTACCTGTTTCACTTTGTGATTCTTCAGAACCTGATACATCTGTGGATGAAGGGATAAACTCTGGGATTTCCTCAGTGAGAAATTTCCCAAACCTGTTAAGCTTTAGTTCTGGTACAAACATAGGTGGTTTACACGTATGTTTATCATCAGAGAATGCAGCATTAAGATCAACACAAACAGGCATAACATTGTCAACACAAACATTTGAACGTCTGATAGGATTCTTCCTATCATCAGGGGCCACAGCACCCTTTAAATCTAGTTTAGAAGTCAAGTTAATACAGTCATCCGGCCTAGATAAACTATTACAGTTATCCATCCTAGATAAACTATTACATTTATCCATATTAATTAAAGTATTACAGTCATCCGAAATCAAATTGTTTTTAGACTTTTCATTGTTCCAGATGAACCAATTCACTGTGGAGTAATTGGCACCTGGATGTCCTAACCCCATTGTCTGCCCACCACAACTCTCATCATCTTCCACCCTACCCTGTTGGGTCACATCTGCATCGCTTTTACTTATGTTAGCATTTGACTCAGATTCATCACATTTGTTTTCAAAAAGATCATTTTTAGGATGAGGTGTTGGAATGGGTATGTATTCACTTTGGCTCAAGGGCAAGAATAGAGATCTTTCGATTCCATTCTTATCCTTATACCCAATTCCATCCTTTACGAATGATTGTCTTCCACAATCGATTATATCAGCATGAGCCTGTTTGCTCACATTCCATTTATCCACAACAATTTGAAGACGAGTTGTCTCATTTCTAGATTTCTCTAGTTTTGAGGTTAAATCATTTATCAGAAAATCTTTCTTAAGCACAAATTCTTTTAAAGTTTGCATTTCAGCTAGAGTTGCATTTAACTTTCGCTGATATGCCCACTCATTTTCTTTCATTTCAGAATTGATTCTTTGGATATCATCCATTTCTCTCAAAACCCTTTTGTTGTGTGACAAACAGTAAGCAACAGCTGTAACGCACCTAGGTGAGCACAGCTTTGATTTTATTTCAAGAGGAATGTTTACCATATCTTTCTCCTCAGCTTTCTTGGGTGCACTTTCCATCTTTTCAGCTGCTTTCTCAGTGGGTGTCTTCTCAGCTATCAAAGCCTCCTCTCCAGTCTGATCTTTCTTCTTCTCAGCAATCAGCACACTCTTCAGACCCGCACTCTCTTGCATTCCTCCTTTTGGCACTCCCACTGAAGATCCTTCCACAGAGTTTACACCATTTGCGGATTTGGTGCATATCGTTACCATCAATGCTTTGTTAACATCTGCTTTAGCTGCAACAGCTTCCTTCCCCCAGCCAAAGTCTTCAACCACCAGTGCCTTCTGTCCAATTGGAGTCATTAAAGCCAGGTTCTTTAGAGAGCTGCTTGGAGTAACTTTTGACACTGTCTGATTCATCTCTCTCTTTGTGATGTCCATTTCAAATGATTTTAGCGTGTTTATAAGATCTGCCAGAGTGGAATGAGCATCCAAGTAATCTTTCTTAATGAGCATACATTGAACACTCCACTCCTTTGGAAGAGAGTCGAGTAGTTTCTTGATGGAATTACGGTTGTTCACAGGAATGCCAGCCTTCTTCATTTTTGTCAACAAACTCATGAACCTGTCGATATGTGACGTCAGGCTCTCACCACGAATGCTTCCAAACATGTCATACTCCTTTTGAACCATGTCTTGCTTCTTCTGAATCATGTCCTGATTTCCTTCATAGTAGTCACACAAGGCATGCCACAGAGACTGAGCAGTGGTATACTCTTCGAACATGTTAAAAACATCATTCGACAGAGCCATGGTAAGAGCATGGTAGGCTTTGTGATCACGTTGAATCAACTGATTGTCAAGATGTGTATAAGTAGTTGGATCAGTGTTGAACACCTCTCCTGCCTCTGTGGTCCTCATTGGGAGGTGTGGTCCGAGTTGAACAGAGGTCCATTGGGTAAAATCATTCACATAATAGAAGGCTTTCATGCGATTCTTCCATGTTCCATAATCTTCCACACCCTTCAACTTGGGAATGTGGGTTATGGTTCCAATTTCCAGTTCAGCTTGGGTTATAGGATTCATGGTTAAGTTGTTATTGTTACCAGCCATTGATTAAGGATGATTTTTTTTTTTTTTTTTTTTTTTTTTTTTTTTTTTTTAGTTGATTAATCAAGATTAAGCAAGATCTAGTTTGATTTTCTGATTTTAAAGTTTAAAGTCCAAAATTAAGTCCACAGTCCTTAAGTACACAGCTAAGTTCGCAGCTAAGTATGCAGTTAAGTTCACACTTAAGTTCACAGTCACTAAGTTCGCAGTTCCTGTAGTACACACTCTGGCTTAAGTTCGCAGTTCAGCCAAGTCAGAGCAGCACAAGTGCTCAGTCTTTGACTGATCAGCCTGCGTACTAGTATAAGTACACAGACACTTAAACTCTCGTTTAAGATTTAAGTTCGCAGAAACCCTAGCCAAGTGCTCAGAAAATGCACATTTTCAGTAAGTTCGCACACCAACTAGAGATTTCAGATAAGTATGCAGAAACCCTAGTTGTGGTGCCAGGAGAGAGAAAGCTATAAAGCCTTGTGTAAATTTAAGTGCTCACACAGACACAAGTGCACACCTTGAAATATCAAGTATGCAACTTATGAGCTAAGTACTCAACTCTTGAAGCAAGTACTCACAAGCAAGAAACAAGTTCACACTCTATGAGCTAAGTTCGCACTCTTGAAGCAAGTACTCACAAGCAAGAAACAAGTTCACACTTTATGAGCTAAGTTCGCACTCTTGAAGCAAGTACTCACAAGCAAGAAACAAGTTCACACTCTATGAGCTAAGTTCGCACTTTAAGTGCACACAGCAAGAAATAAGTACACAGCTTATGAGCTAAGTACTCAACTTTTGAAACAAGTACTCACAAGCAAGAAACAAGTTCACACTCTATGAGCTAAGTTCGCACTTTAAGTGCACACAGCAAGAAATAAGTACACAGCTTATGAGCTAAGTACTCAACTTTTGAAACAAGTACTCAACTCTTGAAACAAGTACTCAGTTTTATGAGCTAAGTTCGCAGAATAAGTATGCAGTTTCGTCTGAATGATTTTAAACACTCCAGAAACTCATCCAAGCCTATTTCAATCAATCTGAAATGCTCAAATGATGTTCCTAATTGAGATAAACACGTTTTAACACCTTAGAAACACCAGATTACGAGAAATCAGAAGCAAGAAAAATAGTTTTTTTTTTTTTTTTTTTTTTTTTTTGATAAAAACTTGAAAAGTTAAAAAAAATACTAAGAAATATTAACAAATTGAGGGTTTTGGTATCTTAATCAGATACAATCTAGAGCACAGAGGCTCTGATACCAAATTGTAGTCCCAAAAATACTAGATCTTAAGTGTGCACAAGATTGTTATCAACTAGAAACACCTATTTGTTAGGTGTTTTAGTTGATTAATCAAGAAAACTAAAAGAAACTAGATGAACAAAGTAAAACCGACACACAAGAAACTCAAAACGTTTGATTCCATTAACAATAGATCTTCAAAGCACCATGGATTACAAGAATTCTTGTGTAATGAAAGATAACCAAAAACCCTAACCTAGAGTGTGCATATGAGTGAACTTTATATAGTGAGCACTTGATGGACTGCGAACTTAACATTAAGTTCGCAGTGCCCTTCCCTTAAGTTCACACTCTAGGGTTTACACATAAACTAACAAAGAATTACATAACTAGTCCTCTAACTATCAAACTACAAAATAAGCTACAAAAAGTCTTTGTTCTGGTAACTGTGGTCTCAACTGAACCCAACAACTTCCCTCATTGTAGCTGAGCTGACTTTAACATTTATTTTCTGTAACTGACAATTACATTCTGCAATCTAACATTTTACTTGGGAAGAAATCTGGATGTAACCACGGTGTATATAACCCTTTACATGAGAGTCTATGACTTGAATGTATTTTTGGCGTAAAACCCGTGCATTTGTGATATAATTCCCATGTTTGTATATAAGAATATATATGTATATAGTGCAGCACATCAGGAATGCATGACACATGCTTACATGGAAGTGAAAGTAGGACAAGAATGATTGCCCCATTCCCAAGATAGAAGACATACCTCTTTGAGACTAACCATAATCGGCCGAAACCAAGGATAGGGACAAGGGAGTTCATTGTGTCGTCAACATTAACATTCTTTTGTTATCCTATGCTTTGATTGATCCTAAGCTAGGAGATTCACTACCATCTTTGTTCTTGTCCACTTCCTACCCAATCCACTATAAAAGGAGGTCAAGATCATTCACCATTGCCACACCAACACCTTTCTTTCACTCTCAAAAAATTTCAGGTATTATACTCTTTGGGCCGAAGCTTTGCAAGATCTTGGAGGAGTCTAGGAGATTATCCAACTATCAACCACTTCTTGGTAAGATTTCCATACCCCTAAGCTATAATCTAGTCCATTCTACCCTACTTTGATCGGCTTTAGTTTGATTTAAACACACGAACACACACATTGTCATAGATTTTGTGTACTTTTACTCACTAGTGAACACATTATCTTAACACCACATCAATCGGCCCTTGTTATATCTTTGGGGAGCCAAAAGCATGATTTTATATCATAAAAATCACATGGATCACCATGTATAGAATCGGTTTTTGTAATACATGCACAATTGATTCAAGCTTAAGATTAAAGACTAATGTGGTGTTGATCAAACCCGTTTTCTCACAAAAACTCACAAATGATGCTTCATGATACCTCACGAGGTCTTATTAAGCCCAAAACATACAAGTTTAATCCATATTACAATCGGCTTAAGAACCTATGTGAAGTTTTATAATCAGCTACCACCAACTAACATGTGTTAACAAAGCTAGAACATGTGTTAACCTCAACTTGGGTGAAATAATATCCTAAACACATGTTAAGATATCTATCTTTATCATAAGTACAAAACCAAGGTTCACATAACTCAATAACCAAGTCCACGAGTGTCGGGTAGACAAATTGTATGATAAACAACTAGAACTTGTGATTTACCATGCTTTCTAATAAATCATAGGGCAATTACTGTCTAGACGATAGTAGCTACGTAATTTGGCTTCACTAGACCACGTACATCTCTATCAGGTGAGTTTTACAGCCCCGTTTTACTATTTTTACATTTTTGGGGGATAAACATGCAATTATTCTAGTTCAAATTACATTTTGGGTGATAATTCTGTCATGATTGCCATGTGGAACGTGAGACAACTTGGTTCATGAGCTCACTAGTCCTCGTGTTACATTTACTATAACCATTAGCTATCAAAAGCCATGGAACACTTTAATAGATCTATTGAGTTGACACCCCCACTCTTGGTTAGTCGCTCTAACCAGTCACATACAAAAGAGTGATAGTATTCTACTATACATATACATTGTATTTGGTGTACAATGCATGAGGCACAACAGTCAAGAGGTTTGGTTACGGGACTCATGGTTCGCACAGTGATCATTTGCTTAGCTAGCTTATGATTGGTCATACACAAATTATACAAGTGTTTTACGTAGTACATTTAAACCTGTGAACTCACCGACATTATTGTTGACAAATCTTTGTGTATGTTTTTCAGGTAACTAGATGACGAGCCATGGAGATTTGGGAGAGGGGTTTGAGCAAACACTTGGTGGTACCTCGAAAGCAAGGGTTTTGTCAGTCTCATGATGTTTAAGTTCTATTTTCATGAATTCGGTCACTATCTCGTCTTACAAACAATGTTATTGGAATAAATCTACGACAATATCCATCTTTTGATGGTACTATTTTAATAATATGTGTGTTGCTTGAACCTTGTGCTTGAAAACCTTTCGATGGTCGCATTATCGTGTTTCCGCCTTGGCGGGGTGTGACACAAAGTATGACGATTCACATTCGTCAACTATTTCCTTGTATTCAAGTAACTCCTTACTTAACAATTTATAGCGATGGTAACCTTATCTTTTACCCTTTATGTTTAAGACAATTGTTCAACGTGAGACATGGATCCAAACTCATTCTCATATATTGTTCAACCATTCTCGTTCTCGAATCTGATTAAAGTGGTTTAAACAAACTTCACTAAGGGGGTGTTTGTTTTTTGGTCAGAAGTGCTTCTGACCACTTCTATCTACGCCGCGCAGACACGGGCAAACATTTGGGGCGCACGGATTGTTTGTTTTTTGAAGACCTTTCACTAAATTAGGTCTTCCTGACCTCTTCTTGGTGCATACTTGAAACAATGTCTTCTCAGGTCTTATCCCCCTCTTCTTATCCTCTCCTTCTTTCCTTCTTTTTTTTCCTTCTCCTATCGTACTCTTCTGTTTCTTTCTTTCTTTCTTTCTTCTTCTTCTTCTTCTTCTTCTTCTTTTTCTTCTTCTTCTCTTTTCTTTTGTTAATCTATTCTTCTTCTTTTCTTCTTCCTCCTCCTCCTCCCTCCCGACGCCACCGTTGCCACCCTCCTCCCTCCCGCCATCGCCGCTGTCTCCGCCCTCCTCCCTCCCTACCTTTTTTCGTTTCCCTTCTCTCCCTCCCCTCCACTATCTGCTAAAAGGTTTGTGTTGTGGTGGGTTGTGGTTGGTTATGGTTATTGTGGGTAATGGTTATGGTGGGTTGTGGTTGGTTATGGTGTTTTGTGGTACGTTATGGTTATGGTGGGTTGTGGTGATTATGGTGGGTTGTGGTGATTATGGTGGGTTGTGGTTGGTTATGGTTATGGTAGATTGTGGTCGGTTGTGGTTGGTTGTGGTTATGGTTATGGGGGGTTGTGGTGGTCATGGTGGTTATGGTTATGGTTAGGTTAGGTTACGCAGACATTAACAAACAAACAGTCTTCTTCTTGCAAACTGCAGACCTTTGGTCCAGATGTGGTCCGCAGACTGCATACATTTTGGCTCAGAAAAAACAAACAACACCTAAGTTTAAGCACGACCATGAATTTACACTAGTTTCACTCAAAGAGGGAGCTAGAATGTCTAGCTCCTTTTCAAGGGAAACATAATTCTTTTGACAACATACAAATTCTACTTGGCTTCAGGTTTATTCCCAACCAAGTATCCTTTTTACTACCCTTTCATGATGTAGCGTTATATAAGATCAACGAATAACCCTTGATCATTGTTAGTTCCAATATGATTCTCAAGTCTAAGGATATAAGATCAAACCAGTTTCAAAACATCTTATGACATGGATCCATGAAAATTGTTTTGAAGCGAGTTACGTCCGATATCATTCTTTGACGCATATCAATGAATATTGGTCCTCAACGCCTTGAGCTTTCATCAACATGAACATTTAGAATACTTTATTCAAGGATACTTAAATGTACAAATATTCGAACATCGGAACATTGTTTATAAGGTATTCAACCAATATATCCAAATAAATTCATAATGTAACCCTACCATTCAAAAACATCAAATACTAAATTTAGATTAAGTCATATCTACATGCTTCTTATGTCCAACTAGAGACATAGGTTGGTGATGTTAGACTTGATCCATTCATCTTTGTTTACTGTGATATTTCCTTCTGAAAATATCTAAGCGGTGCTTCACGCTATCTTGTGACATTTGCTATTTGTACTAAATAATAATTTCAGTGTTGTCACATTGTATCTTAATATATTAAGACCCACCAATGATCTCATCATCTAAGCAGCTATCACTGCAACAACCAATGCAACAATGTATTCTATTCATTGATGGATTGAGCAACAACCTCTATTTGGAACTCTTTTCAATAATGTTTCATCATTTATAATGAATACTTTCCTATCTTCATCAAAACTTATTAGAATTCTCATTTGACTGATTCAAATGCTTATCGGGTTACCAACCAATCCACCGATTTTGATTTTCTACAAGTTACATCACTATTGTCCCACGGTATTAATTCATGCACCCATATACAACTACTCGCATACTCAATTACAACATCTTTGTGAGTAATCTCATTTTGTTTATTGAATAAATAGTTCTATAATCATTATGTTCTACATAGATATTCTCTGATTTGACATGTCTAGGAATCGTTACCTGATTCCTAAGCTCGAGAACTCTTTATTGGTTTGTCAAATAACAATCCATCAATTATCATACTATTTGATAATTTCTCATTTTGTTCATTCTTCACTAAGCAATTGTAAAACTTTAATCTAACTGTTCACAATCTTTTGCGAATTTTGGCTGCGAGCATGTACTATCTTCGACTATGTGCCAATTTAACTGTCTCAAATTCTTTCAAAAAATGTATGCACGTCTCATATACTTAACAGTTTTGTCAGATTTAGGAATCTCATTAGATACATCATCTAGTAGAGATTTCTGTGACTTAATGATTTCAAGAGATTTTTGTCTCACATGTCTCTTGATCTATATGTTCTACGGAGCTAAGCAGTATGTCAGTAAACACTTTGACCAAATACCTTCCTTGTATCTTACATACAACTTTGGAAGACAATCATGCTCGCACTAGCCTTCAAATCAAAACATGCTCTATTGCAATTTGATCTCATCAAACCAATGTCCTTAAATGTCTTTCAAAGTCTTAATGGATTTTTGAATGGTTACATACTACATTTGGAAATGTCTCTGTTATTTCTAATAAAAACCACTTTCATTCAGTTAGAATCCTTATTTGATGCAAAGCTTGTAATCAGTGTCTAGCTAATAGTGGTTTGACACTAGTCAAGCGAATCTTCTTATAGATCAACCATTGATCCTTTCTTGAATTTCTTTATCAAGGTTTGATAATATGTAGCGTGATTCATACTTTAGTTTTTATTCAAGATCCAATTTGTACCCATTGAGTCACTACTCATTGTACAATTGGCCAGAAAATTTTGTTAGTATGTAATAGGCCCATTATAAATCCAAAGTCCAAAACTCAAACCTATTAGGCTATTAGCCCATTTAAGTAACTTACCCCTTAGTCTTATAGCCAATACCCATGAAGCCTTAGCCTACTTAAGTTGAAACAAAAAAAAAAGGACTTTGTGGATTGACGATGTTAGTTATCAAGAACGAAATGTTAGGTAATATAAATATGAAGAGTTGATCAATCAATTTGCTACTAAGAATGCTATGAGAGCTTCACTCATCCTCGGTTAGCTATTTGCTTATTACGCTATGTCATTAACTCAATTTAATATTATGCTTCTGTCATTTTGGTTATTGATATGTATATTGAAATTACTTTAATCGTTGTTTAAAAAAGTAGTTTATGTTATTAATTTTGTTAAGGCCTAAGGCTAAGGGGCACACTTGTTGCGGCTCGGGCAAGGCACCTGAATTCTCATGACCGACACTGGATACAACTTTAAACTTTAAAGGAAATTGGAACAATTCCATCAATGTCATTTCCATCAACACTTAGATCGACATTAATTTACTTTCGTGAGAATTTTAATGTGAACAACATTTTAACACATATTGGATATCTGGAAGATCTCCTAACTCTCCTTGAACAATAAATAAACTGAAATAAAAATCGATATTCTTACAAAATAAATTGAACATTTAGAAATGTCTGTGTTGTCCGTTGCATCACGCTAGTACAAACAAATATAACACTTAAATTTATGGGTCAAGTTATTATACACAGTGTAACAAAAATAGGAAGGGTGAGAATGATACAAAAAACGCAATAATAAGAAAAAGACACAATAGTAAATAAAAGACACAATGATATAACGCATATTCTAAAAACTACAAGCTAAAACCCAAAAGAACGAAGACCTAAAAACTAACATCGTAGGATTCGATAAGACGGTTCTAATGCCATTTGAATGAGTTCAATTAAAATCCGTTTGATACCCTTCATACGACTTCTTATTTTTCTTCCGTTGTGTATTCGATCTAACCCTTAAATAATAAATGTAAGTTGTAAATATTTAATTTGCAACACAATACAAAATACAAAGACACAAGCAAACGTTAAACGGCGGAGAAGCTGCAGCAACAAAAGAAAAAAAAATAGGGTTTCTCTCAACCTAAAACCATACACTGCAAATGGGGAAATCAGCAAGAAAGAGGCCACGGCTGCCTAAAACAAACCCAAAATCCGAACAAGATCCAACATCTGACCAACCCCATATCATCCTAAGCAGTGATGATGAAGCAGATGATGATTTAAGCTTAAAAATCGTTCAAAAAGCAATGCTTAGAGCCTGTGGCAATGAACCCACCACTAATCCTTCATCTTCTGTTGTTGAAGTCAAGAAAAAGAGAAAAAAGATGAAGGAGAAGGAAAAGAATGATGAGAAGGAGAAGACTGGAGTTCAAGTTAATGTGGTAAGTGGGTTGGAGTTTTCTTGGTTTTTGTTTTTTGTTTTCTGTTTTTTAATGTTTGGATTGGATTGAGTTGTTGGGTTTGGTTGGTTTGGGATTTGGGTTATTATTGTTTCCTTTTAAGGGGTTGAAAATAGGGATTTTTATGATTTGTGTTTTGGCTAGTTGTGTTTTTGGTTTATGTTGAAAGTAATTTATGAATTTGATGATGTAAATGATGGTGGAAAGAATTTGTTTTAAAGTAATGGTTATTGGTTACTATGCAGCAGCTAGGCTTGTTACAGAACCTAACATTAGCGAATCGTCTGGCAGAAACTTCGTTTATGTTTGTTCGTTTAATTAAAGGAACGATGTCTGTTTGTATTTTCTTCGTTTACGTTCGTTTAGAGTGTTAATGAAGACGGACACGAGAAATTCTGTTCATTTAAGTGTTTGTGTTTGTGTGGTTAAAGTTAAGTGAACGGACTGTTACAGGTCTTGTTTGTGTTCGACTGTTCGTTCAGTTTGTTTGCAGGCCTATGACTAACTGAACAACGATATGGTTGTGTTAAATTTATAGGTTTATTTGGTTTCAGCTTAATTGTTATATGATTTATCATTTAAGTTGAAAGTAATTCTTGAATTTGATGTGTAAATGATAGTAGTAGAAAGAATCTGTTCTATAGTAATCGCTACTATTCAGCAACTTGGCTTATAAACTAGTTGGGCTTCAGTGAATTGTTCAGCAGGAAGTTAACGAATATGAACACATACCCTGCTCGTTCAAGTTCGTTAACACTCATTTATTTTCGTTGTTTAGTTTATTTGGGTTCGTTTATCTTTGTTCATTTGTGGTCGTTCGAATTTTCTTTGTTTACTTTTGTTTGTGTATATGTTTGTTTAGAACACAAACATGTTCATAAGTTTAACCAACCGAAGAAAATCTGTTTAACATCTGTTTGTTAAACTGTTTGTGTTTGTTTGGTTCAGTTAAATAAACGAAGACGAACAGGTCTTGTCTGTGTTGGAGTAACTGAACATGGATATGGTGGTGTTAACTTTATAGGTTTATTTGTTTTTCTAGGTTGAAGACGTGGAGAAAAAGGAGGATGATATTGCGGCATTAGATGCTGATGCAACAATGGATTCAGACCCTTCAGAGAAATCTGATAATATTATTCTGCGAAAACTTCTTGTGAGTTGAATCGACTTGTTATGATTATACAAATGAATGTGACCTCTGTTCTATGTTAATGAGTTGCTTATCTTCAGAGGGGACCAAGATATTTCGATCCTCCGGACAACAGCTGGGGAAACTGCTATAATTGTGGTGAAGGTGGCCATACAGCTGCAAACTGTACATCAGCAAAGCGCAAGAAGCCTTGCTTTGTTTGTGGGAGTTTTGATCATAATGTGAAGCAGTGCAACAAGGTTAGGATTAGTAAATAAAGTAAATTTTTATTTGTTATACATGTGGCTAGGGTTAGACTTGGGTCAGGTCGGTTTGTTTATGGGCCAAAATTGAACATATAACTAATGTTTCAGTTTTTACTTTTTAGCTTTTATAACCGGTTGGTTGGTCTACAAATGGTTTGGTTATTGGAAAAGGTGACTCTGTTAACAGTTGGCAAGTTGGGTCTTGTTCGGTAAAACGTTGTAACAAAATAAATTAATAAAGGTTTGTTTTAGTGGTGGTTCAATAATTTTGGCTGTCCATACACATATAAGTATATAACCATAGTTGAATCCATAGTTATCAAAGGCGTTAGGCGCACTCAAGGCGCATAGGCCTTGCCTGGGGCCTAGGCGCGAGGCGCAAAAAAAGCAAGGGCTTGAGATAAAAAAAGCGAACAAAGAAAATAAAGTAAAAAATATATTAAAATAATACTATTTTTATCTACTTCGTATAAAAAGTTGTAAAATATTGATGTATTAGTGTATGGTAGTAGTTTTCCTTAGATAAAAGTAGAAATATGGTTGGAATCTAGCCAAAATTTAACGAATTTGGCTGGACACTCTCCAGAATTTAGGAATCTAGCTGAAATCTGTGCCTAAACCATCACGTAGAGAATTAAAGCGCAATTTCCTCGACCCAAAGCTCAAATGCATCGCCTCGCCTAAAAAATGGGCCTAGGCGTGAGAGGCGATGGCTTTTGACAACTATGGTTGAATCATAATACTCGGTTGTAAAAACCATAACAGAACCACCGGTTTCTCAGTTGGTTCGGTTATGGTTTGTTTTAAACTTGGAATTGGATTTATGGATTGTTAATTGCCGTAAAAAGGGGAGAAGCTTTAAAGAAACTCATTTTCATATTTTTCAATATTTTACCTTTAGAATTCTGTGTGTGTTAAAAAAGTTATGTAGTTTTTGTTTTGTAAGAAAACATATAGGTAACAATTGGGATTGGAATCTTAAGCTTCCTGTATGGGTACCTTATTTGTTTTTTGTAGTTAAAATAAAATGTATCCGAAACTTAATAATAATTGTTAGTTTTACTTTTTGGTAGGGGAAAGATTGCTTTATCTGCAAGAAAGGCGGTCATCGTGCAAAAGATTGTCCAGAGAAATCCAATTTTGCATCTCAGACTACTAAAATTTGTTTGAAATGTGGTGATTCTGGGCATGAAATGTACTCATGCAAGGGCAAATATTCTCCGGATGACCTCAAGGTCTGTACCATTATGTTGTATGTTTTTGTTTCATATATATACACATGTGTTTCATGTAAGCTTGTTTTAAACCTAGTATTATTTACATATATATAAAAAAAGCGATCAACTTCTTAGTTCTTACATTATATGATCTTTTTCAGGAAATACAATGTTATGTTTGCAAGCGTTTTGGACATCTTTGTTGTGTAAACTTTGCTGGTGAAGGTCCAATAGAGGTTTCTTGTTACAGATGTGGTCAGTTGGGCCATTCTGGTTGGGTAATTTCTTTGAACTACATTATAAATCTGACCTATTTACGCATTCTATTCGATAAATGTGATATATTTACATGTTGCATGTTTTATTTAGTCTTATATGCTAGTTTTTTTAACAGGAATGTGCAAGAGTGCATGCAGAAACAACCAGTAATGGAACTCCAAGTTCTTGCTACAGGTGTGGACAGGAAGGTCATATGGCACGTAAATGCACGACTTCTGTTAAGGTAACAGGTTTTTGTTTCTTTTCTTCTTTTTTTTTTTTTTTGCAATGGGCTGGGCCTGGTTTATCTGAAACATTTATTTTGTGTAGGTGTTTTTGAATTTTTTCTATACACGAGTGTGCCCAAAATTATTGCAAAAATATTATTTCAGTAATAATCTACTTTAACTGAATGAGTTAGGAGGTTGTATGTATTAAAATCAATGTTTTGAGAGTCTTTCAACCTGTTTGGTTTTTGGTCAAACTTTTTTTCATGACCTGTATGGACTAGGGGTGTACACTAGACGAAGCCGGAGCTTGCGTGACCTCTCCTCGGCTCGTTTAGAGTTTATCTCTAAAGTTCGGGCTGGACTTTGACTTGGCTCGATTAATGTTTATTAATTAAGTTTTATCTATATTTATAGTTATTTGTATGCATAATTGTATCTTAAATTTTTATATAAATTATTTTGTATGTTACTTAGCTATTTTTATCATAATTTTATATATTATATTAGTTGTTCAATAAGTATAATGTTTAATTTACTAAATAAAAAAGTGTAAATAATAGACTCATTTAAACTTGTGAGCCTAGTCAAAGCTCGGGATCCGATTATTAAAAGAGCTTCAATATAAGCTTGAACTCGTTTACGCTCAGCTTTATTCAAGCTTTTACCGATCTGATCTGGAGTAGCTCACGAGTGATGCTGCTCGTTTGCCCCTGTAGTTTGGACCCCATTGGTTACATTTGTCGTCTCTATATTATAACACGTTTTTTAAGTGGTTTGTTTCTGTGATTTAATAGAAGGAAAAGAAGAAAGGTGAATCTCCGAGCTTTAAGAAGAACCACTCAAAGGGTAAACATGGAAGCCATTTAGGAGTCAGATCTGTGCCTAATCGTAAAAGAAATAAAACACAGTATGGTGAACCAAGTTCATCTCAACCGAAACCAAGGGGTAGGGGTGGTTGGATTACCGAAGACCCTGGTGACTATAACTATAACCATAACCATAACCATAACCATAACCAGAGCCATAGTCATCATCACAATAACCATGGCTGGGGATCTCCGAAGACCCCAGTTAGGTATAAATCTAATGACAGATCTTACGGCAGTGGTTATAAATCTTCTAATGATAGATTCCATGGTAGTGGTTATAATAGCAATGGCTATCATAGCAATCAGGGAAGGTTTCATTATGACAGTCCAGTAGTATCTAATGGATACCAGCAGCAGAGGTTTTCCGCATCAAGATTTGGAAACTCGACCAATTATGGAAAACGAGAATACGGTTGGGATTATTAGTCTCCGCCGACAGATGTGCCCTCGACTGTCACCTTTTAGTTTCCTTCCCTGTTGTTCTGTATGCCTTGGCAGATCAAGGGCACATCTGAGTATTGGTTTATCTTTAGCAAAATATTTTCTCATTTTTGCAGTTCTATTCAAAAAAAAAATTATGAAAGGGATAATTTCTCTTATTTTATGTTTTTGTTTTGTATTTTTGGGAAAAAAAAGTTGTGTGTTTGGACACTGCTGATGAAATTTCATTAAGCTTTAGATGAACTATTTTCCCATTTTATAATATAAATTTTTATTTTTATGTTAGATTGAACATAAAGGGATTAATTACATGGATAGTCTTTGAGGTATGTTATTATTATTGTAGTTTTCAACTTTTTATCCTCTAGAAGTTGCACATTAGTTGGTACATGTGTTATTAAAAAAAAAAAAAAACTAAGGCGTTTTAACTTTTATGTAAAAAAATATTGACATGGAAATTGGTTTGGTAAAGGTGAATTAACTAATTAAGTACAAATTTATTTGAGCACATGTGAAAAAATTGGTTTGGTAAAGGTGAATTGGTTTGATAGTTATTAAGCACAAATGAGGCAGATATATTGTTTTACAAGCATCATCATGACCCATTTGACCAAACACACTTTGCCTTTTGAAATTGTGGGATAATCATGTTATAAAAAAATAGGGATTAAATATTGTCTTTAGTGTTTACCAATCAACCAAATGCACAAAGTTAGGTAATAACTTTCTCAAGGGGTCATGATAAATTAACCCTTCAAGGAACAAGAGTGAGCATTTACATGTTATCAAAGTGTCAATTTTATTTTTATTGAAGGGTGTAAATTTCTAACATGATGTGGACATGATTTTTTTTTGTTTTGTTTTAGTCAACAATTTCAAGTTCCTTGGTAGACCATTTGTATTAGTACATATTTGTATAATGTTTTTTCGTTTAAATAATGTATGCCAAACTTTAAAGTGATAAAAGAGAAGTGTTCGTGTTTAATAGTTTGAATGACTCTTTCATACATATTTACATTTTTTTTAAATATATAAAAAATTAAAATAATTTTATTTCCATGTCATGAAGCTTATACACATGTGTCCGGGTTCATAATATGACGATTTTAGTGTTTCGAATTGAACACGCGAACTCGACCTATTTAGCACCCTTACATTATGAGGTGAATGAAACGAACAATCCGCCATGATTAACAAAGTGAAAGAAACATAACAAAAACGATATGAGGGCAAAAAAAGTCGACAGTATAATTGTAAATCTATAGTAGAGTAATATTTTCATGCCTTTGGGTAGAAAGAAATGAAAATATTGTAAGAGTAGTTCATTTTTTGATACAACTAATATCATTTTACAAGCAAATCACATAGGCCTAAACTTGGTTCAAAGTCGCTATTCGTTATCATAGGTACACATTATTCATCAAATATGTAATGGAAATATTATCCAAATTGGTCTTTAACATCAACAAAGGCACAGTTGAAGATGAAGTGTTGCAAAGAAAAGAAAAACAACATTGTTCACCAAATATAGTCATCTTAAAACTGAAATTTAAAAGACTGGAAGCAGCATTTAACAGTTTCTGCAGATTTCTGAAATATCATCCCATTTGCCACTAGATCCATGAAATGCGGAAATGTATGTGTTGGAATCGATGCAACAGTCCTCACCAACAAGGCCACGAATCGGGTCACTCACATCAGAGTGATCATACTTGCTATGGTCTGCATTTGAACCCGAACTACACCAGCTCAAGTCCAACAGACGATCGGGCCATGAGTAGTTTATGTGGTTCGCTTTGTTGTCAGATTGCTTAGCATCAGGATCCTCTGCTTCTTGTTTTACTAAACACAAAAAGAACTTAGTCACAAAAACAATAATAAACAGCCAATCAGATAGCAATTTCGACCCACTTATGATTTATGAATGGTTGATTTGGGTTATGTGATTTTATCTCTAAATGGGTCAAAAGGGTTTCGGGTGTAAACAAGCCAAGCCACTCATGAGCTTCTCGAGATCGGCTTGACTGAAAGCTCGAATTGAGCTCAAGTAGGCTCATAAGCCTAGCTGAGCCTATTATCTATAGAACTTTTAACTAATATACTAAATATATATTTACATGACCTATTAATTTTATTATTATATATAGAATTAAGATAAAAATAACTAAATAATCTTACATTATGTTACATATAAAAATATAATTCTAAAGTATAATTTTAAATTATATTGACAGTTATAAATGTATATAAATAAATTAAGAAATAACTAATAAATAATAAACGAGCCAAAATCAAACTTCGAAACGTACACACGACCAAGCTCGTGCTTTAGACATAGAGCATTGAACGAGCCAGGCTAGAGCTCTCGTAAGTTGAACGAGCCGAGCCCGAGCACTGAGGTTACCTCGGGCTCAAGTCGTTTACATCCCTAAAAAAGGGTGGAACCAACCTGGAATGTAATTATGCATCAAAGTTCCTAAATCATTTCATCCAAAAATTTAGATTACGATTGTAAATAAAAATTGGGAGCAACTGTTTCAGTCCAAACCAAAATGTTTTTTTAAATTAATTTAAACAGAAAAAGTATTGTAGGAAAAAAACAGTTTTGTCACCTGAAATGGCCTCAGCAGATTGATGTTCATCCAATGAGCTTCCACTTAGATGAGGATTATATTCACTCAAAACCGAAGCCGCAGAATGGCCCAAAGGCGACATAGAATCCCAATCATCATCTCGTTGAGATGAGCTGTCAGTGGTAACGTCATGTGGCACAATTGAAGCATTTGAATCATTATTACTCTTTGACATCTTCAGATTTTTGGATTGTAATAACACTGCTTCTAATAACCCGCTGTCCCTGTCTGACTTTGTTTGACCAATCAAAGTTGACTGTTCGATTAAAGTATCAACAGATTCAAGGGATGGCAGCGGGGAAGAAGGTGCAGTGTTAAAGCTACCCAAATGGGTAGAATATTGGAGTGAAGGGAGCTCCGACTTCTGGGCCCACATTATGGGCTCAGAAGAAGAAGAAGTGTTGCCATTAAAATAGGCATGGCTGCCTGAAAATAAGCACAATGATGACGGTAAGTCCCCACCGTGCATGTTTTGATTATATAATTGATCAACTGCCGGGAAATATTCACTGGGACCACCATCAAAAACCATATGTGTATCGGGTCTCCTGACCCGTTTCATCATTGGGAATAGAAAATTATTATTATTACAGGCGCTGGACCCCAGCCCATGTGGAAGCAAGACATCTTCAGGAACATCAAGAAAATTGCCTCCGGGTAAATCAAAAATGTTTGATCCATACAACTCGTGATTTAATTCCAAATGCTTGAACTCGAAATCTGGAATTTGGAAGGCATTATTTGGTAAGATTTCAGCTTGTGATCCATCGAATGTGACCATGTTTTGGGCATTGTCGTTTAGTGTTTGCAAACAGATTTCAGGAGGGTAAATCGGTAATCCAGCACGCTGTCTTCTTTTGGTTCTTGTGTTCCAAAAATTCTTGATTTCATTGTCTGTACGTCCCGGTAACTGAAAAAAAAAGTTAGTGGTCAGGTTGGATAATGGGTCAAAACGGGTCTCATTTTTGAAATTTATAAACCACATTTATTTTAACTAATAGAACTAAAAAAATGCACCATCATATTAAAAGAAAATCGATTCAGATAAACAAATCACATTTTTAAATTATCATCAAAAATCTACCGAAGGACAAACAAGAGAAAACAATTTTTTTTTTGCCACAAATAAAGAAATTATCATCCAAAATCTATCCAACATGACCCATTGTTGATTTAGGCTGAAAGGCCCAAACTTGCTCCCTCTACATCTAACCATTGTCATAGATGCATCATTATGAGTTGCTCCCAATCAATGTCTTGCATAGAACCCCAAAACAATCAACCAGAAAAGCACGAAGAACTCTAGAGATATTCTTTGACAAAGTCAATAAACAACACAACCTCAAATATCCAAACAAAATCTCATAGACATACAGCAGGAAATTACCATTTTCGAAAAGTGACATGCAGACCTTTTGAAAATGGTGATTTCCTGCTGTATGAGATTTTGTTTGGACATTTAAGGTAGTGTTGTTTATTGACTTTGTCAAAGAATATCTCTAGAGTTCTTCGTGCTTTTCTGGTTGATTGTTTTGGGGTTCTACGCAAAACATCGCATGGGAACAACTAATAATGATGTCACCAGTGGAACTTGCATACTGAGATATAGTTCCCCTGGCACTTCAAAAAACAATTATTAACTTCAAAAATGACCTGAATATTTACTTAATTTGACAGTTCTGCTTACTGGTCATCCAGACCTCAGACATAGCAATACCAAGGGTAAAATGCACAAAATAGCAACGTATATTTTTATATTCATAGCTAGCAACCTACTTGTTCATAACTGAAAACAACAATTTACTTCCAAATTCTTCCATTTATAGCAATTAATAAGTAAAACCTTGTTAGCCAGTTAAGAGAACCCGTTGGCTGACGTGCAACCTCCAATATGCTAATATATACGTGCGTGCGTATATATGATGTAAATGAAACTTCCCGAAAATCTAGGGGCTAAAATTGTAACGTGGAAGATTTGGAATCCCTGATTTCGTCAAATGCTTTAGCCACATTTTTCAAATGAATAAGAAACAAATATCATATATAACCCCCATTTTATAAAGAAACCTCGTACAAAACCTCATAAGTGGTTAGGCCAAAAGTCAAACTTAACAAACCTCACATAACGTTTACCCTTAACTAGTGGTTAACATATGTTACAGTTAGCAGTTAACCTCAATCTTGGGCCGTGAAGCCGAGTTGTGAGGCAAAGACGCTAGCCTCTACGCAAGGTGCCCGGCATTCATGAACCCTTATAAATTATTATAGATGATATGTGGGGTCTTTAGAAAGAGCAATGGTGAAATGGGTATGTTAGAGATAATGGGTAGTTATTAGTATTAGTTTTTCCTTGTTATTTCCTTCCATTTATTTCCTTTGATGTATGGCTATATAAAGCCAAAGTAGTGACGGAACTGGTTAGGAATGAATGGTGCTTTAGCCTCTCTAATCTACCAATTTTCTACTTTCTCTCCTAATCTTCTGTCCCAGAAATAGTACGCAACAACACGCTTTTTAAAAATTAAAACCAAAACCTCAATAGGCAATACAAAAGGAAACCAAGACCTAAAAAATTGATAGTATATTAGTATGTTATAACTTATAACTGGCTAGAAAAAAGATTCAAGATAATTAAGTGGGAACATTAGGTTTCAATTAAGAAAAATAAGTTTGGATTGAAGTCGTAAATGAAGGTCGAGAATTTCTGATCTAATTAGGAATTTTGAGTTTTGTGATAAGAAGAAACTAATGCTCATTTATTTTACTGATAAATATGCCTATTTTGTAGCGGTTTGCCGGTTTCTTATCCGCCCTAATTAGTATCCGAGCTCTGTTTCAACCAGATGTGTTGTGGTTACTAAATGAAGTATGTGACTACAATAAAGAAATTTAGATTTACGATTATCAACTGGACGGGTATGGTGAACTTTTAGAAAAGAGAAAATGTGAAATGGAATACACAGAGACATACACACATACACAAATATTCATATGCATGAATGTCGATTTGCATCTAAGATATCATTAGTCATGTTTAATATGTAACTACCACTGAGAAATTCGAATTCACAAGGTAAATGTGAAAAAAAATAGTAAAATTAGAAACCCCATGAAGTAAAACAGGCACGCACCTCAATAGCCATGCGGGCCCATTTGTTACCCATCTTAGCATGAAGTTCAACGATTCGTTGCTCCTCCTCAGGCGTAAACGAACCTTTTTTTAAATCAGGTCTTAAATGATTAGCCCATCGTAACCGACAACTTTTACCACAACGGTAAAGCCCAGAATTCTTCTGAACAGCATTCCAGTTTCCTTCTCCATGTTTGTTCACATAATCCAGCAAAATTGCATCTTCAGCAGACGTCCATGGGCCTTTCTTAAGTGTTCCATTTCCTACCATGTTTCTTTCCATGCTAACCTCATCAACCCCTGGTGAATTAATGCAATCCCTCGACATTATCATGTCCTCGCTTTCACTTGTCATGTTGCTCATCTTCATAACACACAAAACAAATGCCTATCAGTAATAACTTCACGATACATCGCGTCGTTGCATATAACTAATCTACATCAAAACCAACAATCTTCTAAGAACACGTTTGGACGTATCACACGTATGCTCTAAAAGTATTTAGTATATACGTAATACCGAATAACAAGAATTAAACAATCAGCTACAACAAAACAGTAAAATCTTATTTTAATGTACTCATGTTACTTAAAATATGTAATCATCAAATCTAATGGTATTAAATGTACAGACAGACCTATCTGATTAATTAAAGAAGTAATAACAAAACAGTAGTATTAATTAAATGTAGTCATGCCACTTAAATATGCAATAATCAAATCTAAGGGTATTAAATAAAGTAACAGATAAAACAATTAGCACATAATAACCTTTTACAAAGCCTGCAAAAGTAACATACCATGATTAAACAAATACTCACAATATATAAATCATGAATGAATGAATATCCAAAGGCAATTATATTATATAATAATAAATAAATAAAGGGGATGATTATTAGATTAGAAAAGAACCTAACATATAAAGCCTCTTGAACCCTCACGCAAACAGTCATATAAAGTAAATAAATTTCATAAATAAATTCAATAAAAAAAAGAGCTTTTACCTCAAGGAAGAAGAGCGATTAGGTGAAGAAACATGAATTATTATTATTATTATTATTAATCAGCAGAAAAAAATAAAAAAAAATCCTAAATTGGAAGAGCTAGGGGAATTAATATGAAACAGATGGTAAAACAAGTAGATCTAATGAAATGATAATAAAAAAAAGGAAGGAAGGAAGAAGGAAAATGTGATTGTGTAGCTTAGCCGTGATCAGTGAAGAAAAAGGAGTGTTGAGGAACCAATCATGGAGCTTTATTATTATTATTAATATTAATATTAATTTTCAAGGGTTATTAAAGAAGACTTGGAGATACACACACACAGATTTCATCAACATTTTAGAGAGAGAGAGAAAGAGAGGCGTAAAGGTATGTGAGAAGAAGCTGTGTGTGTGTGTGTGTGTGAGAGAGAGAGAGAGATACAAGTGTGTGTATGTATAGAGAGAGAAAGAGAAAGGAGAGATATGGGGGGATGAAGAGTACCAGCTTAAATTGTACTCTCTTCTCAGGTTTCTTTTTACACTTTTAAACCTTCTTTTACTACTTTCTTTATTTATTACTTCTTGAGTTCTTTTACTTTGCCTTTTTTTTCTATTAGTTTTAGACTTTTATTAAAACTTCTTTTATTTTACTACTACTACCACTAGTACTTTCTTTATTAATTTTTTAGGTTTTTTTATACAATTCTACTTTGGTTGCTCTGCTCTACTATTTATGTAGAAGATTTTGGGGGTGGTGGTGACTGGCGACGGTGATGATGGAAATGGTGGTGACGGTGAGAGTGGTGGTGGCGAATAATGATGGCCATGATGGTGATAAGAAATTAGATTTTATTTACTTTGTTTGTTAGTTGTTTTACATTTATATGAAAATTGTCTTTGGTCCTTGTATTGTTTAATGATTAGACGGCAATGGCGGCGACAGGAATAATGGTGGGAAAAGTTGTGATGGTGGTAGTTAAAAGACGATGGTGGTAGTAAAGATGAGCTTGGTACCATATTTGTACTAAAAGTAGCGATCCTGAAAATCTCCAAAAATGGGTATCGACAGCAGTATAGAAAGTGCTTAGTACTGTACGATATTCAAAGGTAAAAATCAAGTAAAATATCGTACCACACTGAACCAGGTACAGAACCGAAAGTACCAATCCATAAAAACACCAAAAATAGGTACAAATCGGTAGTGAAATTCGGTCGGTACAGATATTTTTTGGTACTTAGTACTGATTGCTTATCCCTAGGTGGTAGTGGCGATGATGATCTGAAAGGTGGTGATGTTGACAGAAGGGTACTATTAAATAACGTAAAACATTTCAATTATGAAATAACGTAGAACGTTTCAATTAAAAGTCTTTAACTGGTATTTACCAAAAAAAAAGCCTTATCCTTGATTCTTGAATATAGTATTCTAGGGGTGCAAACGAGCTGAGCCGCTCACGAGCTACTAGAGCTCGGCTCGGTAAAAAACTCGAAACGAGCGGCCTTATTGAGCCCGAGCCGAGCTTGAACCTAAAACAAAACTCGTTTAATTATCGAGCCCGAGCTCGAGCCTGGTTAAACTTGGGTTCGGCTTGGATCGTTTGCACCCCTGCAAGATTTCAATTATAACAAAGTTTATAAACAAATCAAGACGTGATTAAAAAATGAAAGAGTTAATATAACAATTTAGAATCGAGAATCCAATAATATGTAAGAGTTTTAGAATGGAATGATTTAGGTTTTTAGTTTTATAAATCTACAAACCATATTGTGTCGGCTTTGAAATTGGGGTATCGAGTAGATCCTTTAAGCTACCTTAATTAACACATGAATGATGAGTTCTAGATTTCTAGTTTTTTTTTTTTTGAACGGCCAAAAACACTTTATATATATATATAAAGGCCCAGCAAGCGGCTGGAACACGCAATACAAACACCAAAGAGACAAACGTCTACACCCCAGAATTACAAAATATCCAAAACATCAAAGGCGACCCACTTATCCCAAGCGATTTTGTTCAGATTACTTCTATTTTGTATCCACAAGAACGCGTCTTCCTTGATTAGATCCACCGAAGTAGACACGGAGATGAATTTGCCCTCAAAAACCTTGCTGTTCCGAGCCTTCCAGATTCTCGAGACCGTTGCGATTGCCACAAGGTAGACGATTTTTTTCCATCTCCTGCCACCCGGGCTGTCCGATAGAACCGCAATAATGTCATTCAGGCTCACGGGGTCGAGAGGCCAAGGTATCCGCAACCAAGCTAAAACATTCCACCAAATGCTCTTAGCAAATAAACATCCAACAAACAAGTGGTCCACACTTTCAGCATGTATCGAGCAGCGGTCGCAGAGCACAACAATGGAATTCAGCCCTCTAGCATACAACTCGGCTTTCGCCGCAACCCGACCCATCATTGCTCTCCATAGGAATATGTTGTGTTTGGTAGGCGCCCAAGCAATCCAACGGAAATTTTTCTGCACATCGATGATGACCGAAGAAACGACAATTTCCCGCCGAAGACTTTTGGTCGAAAATGGTTGTCCCTCGTTATTTTCCCAGCTCCATATGTCTTGCTGCTGCACGATATTGACTTGCTGAATTTGGGACATCATAACCTCCAGGTCCTGTAGAAGACTCGGCCTAATGGTGCCCCTTTTCCAATCCCACCTCCAAGTGATTCCCATATGATCTTTCTTATAACAATCAATGACCATAATCTTCTTGTTAGCTGCTTCTTTATATAAGTTAGGAAATCGGTCGCGAAGAGTCGTCGCCATTTGTCATTCCAGAAACTTGTCTTGCCACCATTGCCAACCTTGACCTTGAGCTTATCACCCATGTTAATCCCAAGCCGTTCAAGGATCTTATCCATCCCAGCTATGTCTTTCCAAATTCCCACAATGCTTCTTTTGATAGGGATCAGATTATTTGCTTTTTTAGAGTCATGGATGGTTCGGATAACTCTAGCCCAAAGCTGATTCGGTTCCTCTTTAAGGCGCCACCACCACTTGGTCAACATCGCCAAGTTAAAGTCCTCTATGCCACCGATCCCAAGCCCACCCACATCTTTAGGCTTGATCATTGAAGACCATCGGACCCACCGGATTTTTTGTCTCGTACCCGCTTTGCCCCAAATGAAATCCCGTCTCATGCACTCCAACTTCTTAATTATCGCCTTCGGAGCTTGAAAAAGAGAAAGAAAATAAGAGGGTAAGCTGCCCAAAACCGCCTTCGCTAAAGTGATCCGACCCGCGAAGGAAAGATGACTCGCTTTCCAACTCGAAAGTTTCTTTTTAAATTTATCGATCACCGGCTGCCAATTCTTCACCCTTCTCATATTCGCGCCAATGGGAATCCCCAAATAAGAAAATGGAAAGGAGCCGATCCCACATCTTAGGATACCCGCGACACGTTCTACCTCGTCTTCATGGACCCCTACCCCGTAGACTTTACTTTTATTAAGATTCACTTTAAGGCCCGTGACAAGGTTTAACCATCTAAGCAACCGGTTTATACTAACTGCATTATAATCGGACCACTCCCCAATAACAATCACGTCATCCGCATAGCACATATGCGAGATACGAGGACCATTAGCAGCCAATTTAACACCTTTAAACAGCCCCGAATCCGCGGCCTTTCTCATGAACATATCCACTAACTCCATGGCGATTATGAATAGGTATGGGGATAACGGGTCACCTTGCCGCAGCCCACGTTTAAAACGAAATTCATTACTTGGCGACCCGTTTAAAAGAACCGAACCCTTTCCCGATTCAAGACAACCCTTAACCCACGCAATCCATTTTCCACGCAATCCATTTATCAGTTCTAGATTTCTAGTACTTAGATTATGTGTAGTGGTGGGGGGTTATGTGGGGGTTGTGGTATTAAAATATTAAAAATTAATAGAAGTGGGGTTATGTGGGGGTTGTGGAAAAAGAGTGTGTAGTGGGAAGGGGGTTATGAGGGGGGTTATAAATGATTGGTAATGATTGGTTAATTATTGTTTTTTATTTAAATAAAGAATATTAAATACCTAATAATAATAAAAAAAATAATAATAATAAAAGAAATTTAGTAAGTTAAAAAACAATAATAAAAAAATAAGATTTACTATTAAAAATAATATTAATTAAAATAATAACCCACCCCACCTACCCCTTCCCCACCTACTTCTTCTTCTCCATCATCTTCTTCTTCATTTCTTCTTCTTCTTCATTTCTTCACTTCTTCTTCTTCATTTCTTCACTTCTTCTTCTTCCTCCTCCTCTTCACTTCTTTCTCTTCCTCTTCACACACACAAACACAACAACAACAACAATAATAATAATAATAATAATAAAGAAGTCAGAGGAAAACGCCGTCGTGGCCATGGCGGGTGTCAAGGAAAACGCCCTATAGCGTCCCGGGGGGCGGTGTTCCCGGGCGCTATAGGGGTAAAACGCCGGATAACGAGTACCACTACACAAGGCCTTAAAAGTAATTTGAACGAATCTATTATTATAATTATATATCAATATCAGTTATATTAGTTAAACAAGCAAGTTATCATTCAAATTCAATATACCAATTATAACGAATTTTATAAACCAAATGAGTCATGAATTTAAAAAAAAAAAAAAAAAAATCAGAGTTAAGAACCAAATTAAATTATCTTGAGTTTTGTCACTCCACATCCCAATTCGTGAGGTTTGATATGCTATATAATATTCAATACGCATTTGTGTATGTTATATGCCATATAATACCGGGTTGACATTAAGATTTAAGAAAATAGTATGCTAAAAATATTATTATAACCCATAACAGAAAAAAAATTTATGTTATATTTTAGCTACATACATTGAAAAAATAATCAGTCAAAATAGGACAAAGTCTACCTAAATATATTTAAGTGTTATATTATATAAGTTAAATTCATATTTTAGGGGTATGCATGATTAAAAAAACAAGTAAAAAATAACAATACTGATAAACATGACACATTTCTAACATGTATTTATAATTTAGTTTGTGTGATTATTAATATAAAATTTGTCTATTTATTTGCCTAACTAAAATTGATTGTGACATGGCACATGTTTAATATAAAAATTTCATCGACACCTGGGTGCAAGCAGAATTCCGTGTGGGTACCCATTACTCATCTGGGTACCCCTAAAGGATTAAATGCATGTCGATTTTTTCTTTTGCTATGATAAGTTTATAAGAAAAAAGAAACAAGACAAGACACGCAATGCGGGTGACTTGAAACTAGTGTCAAAGTATAGAAAACGGAGAGGACAACTTTCACCAATTCTTTCTATTTTACGAAACCATGAGATGGGACGGAGGGGGTGTTTATTTTATACTCATTCATTATTCTCTTTTCACAAATGATCAAACGCTGAATAACCCGATGTTATCTTAGATTTGCGAGTTCACTTAATCCACGATATCAAAGGTTTTGTAAAGCATAAACTAAGAAAAATAGTTATCATTTTCATTGATATTGCCTCTTAACCCTAAAGACAACCAAATTTTTATTTGTGCATCCAAAGTTTCAATCAAACTAGTCTTTTGTGTTTTCAAATATGCAAATGAAATGTTTTGAAATGATATATTATAAATCCAAACACAATTAAATTCACAATAAAAACCAAGTTACAACTGGATAGTGGGTAAACGAGTAACAAGTTACGACGTTATCCCCTTTTAAATCGCATAGACTATTCTACTAAATACAAGCCCTTACTGAATCGCAAAACCTATTTTTTAAATTTCATCTTATAAAAAAAACAAAAACTTATAATAAGTGTAGCAAACAATGTTTTGCCATCGATCAAATGTGATTTCATCGTATCAAAAGTGACTTTGCAACTGAAAGATTGATCATGCGTTTAATAATAAACCTGTGTCTAATAAAATGTTTTCAATTTAGAACAAACAATTAGGGTATGAGGTAATGGAATAGATGAGGAAATGAAATGAAAAAGGTAATGGAATGGACAAAGGAACGAAATGGATCATTACCATTTCATGGTCTTGTTTGGTTACCATGTGAGAATTGAATGAATCATTACTTTGTGTTGTTTGGTGGGCCGGAAAAGACGAAGGAATAAAATTTGCGGTTGTGAGTGGTGACGGTTGTCGTTGATGGTGAGTTTGCTGTTGGTCGGTGGGTGTCAAGAGCAAATAGAATCGAAATCAAATTTGTAGGGAGTGGCGGCCACGAAGATAATTGTCGGTGGTGGTGGGTGACGGTTGTGGTCGGTGGGCGGCGATGGTGATGTTAGGTGGTGGTGGCAGTAGATGTCGATGGTGGTGGCAGTAGATGTCGGTGGTGGTGGTAGAGGGAATGGAATGGAAAAAAAAACATAGGGGGTATAGATGTAATAATTTTTGGGGTCTTGAATGGAGGTGGTAATGGATGATTTTATTACGTTCACCAACCAAACACATTTTTTTTTTCATTTTATCTTAATACTCCATTCAATTCGTTCTTTGATTTCTACATACCAAACCCTATCTTATAAATAAAAAAAGTAAGAAACACAAATTATAATTGAAAAGTTATTTAATATTATGGAAACTAAAACGCGTTCCTTTTTTCAATGTTTTACGTGTAGTTGATTCGTATAAAAGTGGCACCCCTCAATAAAGAGTATATGAAGTTGCACAAATTTGGTGGGACTTGGCATCCATGTGGTTACTTGAGAAGCCATAAGAGGAAAAAAAAATTAAAATTAACACTCATGGCCGGTTGGATGGGGGACCCATATATGTTGAAGTCCAGTTATAGAGTTATGGACCATTTTCAAAAGACTACTTACTATTTTTATCAAACTAGTCTGCGCTTATACATTTTATTAAAAACTTTAGTTACCCTGCCAAATACCAAAATATATTTAAAAAGCTTCCAGCTACTAGCCTCCAGCTAATTTTGCCAAACATACCCGTAGCTTTTCACTATAGAGCTTTTTCTCCAACCTAAAAGCTTTCAGCTCCTTCAACCAAACAAAGCTTTTTATTGAGTAGAAGCTTTTTCTTAAAAGCTTGAAGCTTGAAGCTCCTAAAAGCTCTTAAAAGCTCATTGCCAAACATACCCGTAGAATGAAAGCTAGACGTGTGGCCTCCTCCACACGCGTCATAAGAGCAACATTCATGTAAAGGAGGTCCAATAAGCAGAACACACTCAACAGCCAACACTGTTCATAACGTTGTTCTTTTAATAGATAGGTAACTAGGATTCTATTACCCCACGCTTCGCGGCGGGAGCTCCTGTTACGTTGAGGGTTTGGTGGACGTTAAAGATCGTGCGTTGCTGTGGGAGCTCCTGTTGCGTGGAGGGTTTCGTGGACATAAAAGATAATATCAAGTGACTGTTGTTCTCACGTGGGCTTAAAAAAATACTCGCGGCTAAAAGCTAAAAGTTTGGTGGTCAAAGTTTGAAATCGTAAAAGCTAAAAGTTTGGTGGTCAAATTTGAAGAAATTAAAGTACATAAGTTAGTGACAAAGTTAGTCGTAAAAGTTTTGATGGTCAAATTAGAAAGAAAGTAACTGTTGGGTGACAGCAATAAAATAAAATAAAACGATTGGGAACAACCTCTAATTCTTTCCATGTCCTTCACGTGCGTGGCATTAAGCAGCAGAAGATATTCGGCCATAGACTTTCAATTTTGGCGGCTGATGCAATATAATAATATGACACTGTAGGGTGAGGTTACTGTACAAATGACATATTTTGTGACAATTGTAAGAAGGATTAAAAATTGATATGTAGACATCATTTTTTAAACTTAGTCGTGATGTTTTGAATTGTTTTGCCTAAAAAAACACCGAACATAACAATTAAAACAAAAAAAATGTATTTTAGGTTTAAAACATAAAACACCATGCTAAGAACGTTAAGCAGTGTGTTTTAAGTGTTAAGTAGTGTGTTTTAGCTGTTTTTTAAATTTAATGACTTTAATGCATTGCATTATGTTTTAGATTGTTGTGTTTGATGTTTTTCAAGTTAAAACAACCTAAAACACCATTCCTAAATCCAACATATGATGTCTACATGTCAATTCTTAATCCTTCTCACACTTCTCACGAAATATGCATTTTGTACAGGAACCTAGACACTGTAGAAATGTCCTAAACTTAATAGATACATATGATTCGCATAACCAAATTAGTTAGGGACTGTTTGGTTGATTAAGTGTTAAAACATTAAGAGATCTGAATGGTTAAATGTTGAATCATTAAGTTGGATCTCTTAATGGTTAGTTTTCTTGTCCCACATCAGTGTGAGAGCCTCGTTAAGGTTTAGCCGTTCAATGCTTAATGGTTCAACCTTAACCATTCTATTCAGAAGCTGAAACAAACGCGATGAATACTAAATCATTCAGCACTGAATGTTCAGAGCCTCGTTAAGAGGCTTAACAAACAAACAGCCCTTTAGTAAGCCTTAAAAAATCAATTCAATTGAACCAAGGAAACCAAATTTACATATAATGGGCTATTTTGTTTTTAACACAACCCACTGTAAATGAACACCAATATTGTTAAAATCTGATTTTTTTTTTTTTTTTGAAACCAAAACCAAAGCGATTTGACCAACTAAATAATAAAGATGACGAATATGAAACAAAACATAATCACACCCTTAGAGCTTAACAGTAGTGACATTAGTACATTACAGTGTTGATTTGATAACATGCAACTCCAAGAGAGAATTCACATGTTACAACAATAATTAAACATTAAAATCAAATTTCACCTTTCAACTCCATGAAAGATGAACATATGCTTTCAAGATCTTCAACCATCTTTTCAAACAACCCTCCCTTTGTTTCTTCAACCATATTACTCACTTTCTGCATACAAACACCTCTTTCAAACTCCAGTTCCTTCAATCTTTTCATAACCATCTCCATTTCATCACTCAAAATCGTCGCCTCTTCGTCTTTTAATTTCCGTTCGAACATAGCTTCTTGAAATTCAATGAACAGATTGTCGAATTCGGTCATTCCACTTTCTTTCATATCCAATAGTATCTGTTTCTCTTGGCTGTTGCTTTGAAGTTTGGTTTCAATCTCCTCCATTGACTTTGACCATTTCTGGATTTCCAATTCGATCACCTGCTGTTCTTTATCCAAATTGTGCGCCTTTCTCGTCAATTTTTCAGATTCTGATTTGATGAGCGCGAGTTTTTCTTGATCTTGATTCATTTGAAGCTGCAGCTTTGTCTTTTCTTCTTCAGCTTTGAGTAATTCGGTTGCTTTGCCTGCTAACTGCCACTTCACATTATCAATGGCAAGAAGTACTTTGTCATTTTCGCGTTTTTTGTTCTCTTCCTCGGTCTTTAGTTTCAATGCTGCTATATTGTTCTTTAACTCAGCTTCAGATTGTTTTATCTTTGACAGCGCGCGTTCATTTTCATCTTTGATGGTCAAAACTCGCGTCAGCTCATTTTCCTTTGACTTTAAATGAGATGATGCAGCGTGTGCTTTGTCCCGGGCTTGAGC
The DNA here is from genome assembly GCA_032199755.1 of Ambrosia artemisiifolia. Classification (NCBI taxonomy): domain Eukaryota; kingdom Viridiplantae; phylum Streptophyta; class Magnoliopsida; order Asterales; family Asteraceae; genus Ambrosia; species Ambrosia artemisiifolia. The sequence goes on from CM063517.1 coordinate 32,112,113, forward strand.
TTCTCGTTGTTCAAAATAACTGAGAGATTTTGAGAAGCTTGACACTGAATGTTTCACGGCAGTTAGCTTTCTTTCAAGCGTGTTTTCACGTTCTTTGAGATCAGAAATGAGGTGATTTGTTGATGCGTGTTCTTTCTGTTTGACCAAAACATCATCTTTGATTTCTTGTATGTTTCTTGAAAGCCTGTCAATGTCAATAATTTCTCTTTCTAGTGAAGAGAATAAACCAAAATTCTCAGAAGATTTTGAAAGTATTTCCTGTACTTTATCCAACTTTTCCTGAAGATTATTGTTTATACGGTCAACTGGTTTGCTTTCATCACAGAAAGTCGAATTTTCAACCATCTGTTCATCTGGATCAAGAAATTCACTTGTTTGACTTGAGTATTGACTGCGGTCATCGTTCACATTGACTTCCACTAGATTATCTTCAAGTAAATCATTCATCTGAACTTCATTTCCCTCAAAAACTTGCGTATTCTGTCCACCTGAAGAGAAAAGTCTTTTTAATTCATCTCTTTCTTGCATTGCCTTTTCGTACAGCCCAAGTAATCTATCATTCTCTTCATGCAGTTCCGCCAACTGATGCTCTAAATTCTCGTTTAGTCTTCTCAATTCAATTTCCTTTTGAGCAAACTCAGTTTGGTCAACGTGCTTCTTTCGACTTTCTTCAACTCGGCTTAACTCATCTCTTTCTTGCATCGCCTTTTCGTACAATCCAAGTAATTTATCATTCTCTTCATGCAGTTCTGCTAACTGATGCTCTAAGTTCTCATTTAGGCTCCTCAGTTCAGTTTCCTTTTGAGCAAACTCAGTTTGGTCAACTTGGTTCTTTTGACTTTCTCCAACTCTACTTAATTCATCTTTTTCTTGCATTGCCTTTTCGTACAATCCGAGCAATTTATCATTCTCTTCATGCAGTTCTGCTAACTGATGCTCTAAATTCTCATTTAAGCTCCTCAATTCAGTTTCTTTTTGAACAGACTCGTCTTGGTCAACACGGTTCTTTTGACTTTCTCCAACTCTACTTAATTCATCTCTTTCTTGCATTGCCTTTTCGTACAATCCGAGCAATTTATCATTCTCTTCATGCATTTCCGCTAACTGACGCTCTAAATTCTCATTTACTCTTCTCAGTTCAGTTTCCTTTTTAGCAAACTCAGTTTGCTCAACATGGTTCTTTTGACTTTCATCAACTTGGCTAATTTTCTGTTGATTGTCTGCAACTGCATGATCATAAAGTTCAATGAGTTTATTGTTGTCATCGATTAACATCTTGAGCTTTGCTCTTAGTTCGTCATTTTCTTTAGATAAAATGATTGCTGTTTCATGAGCCTCGGCTTCTCTTTGACTTGCAGCTGCAATAGCATCAACCATTGTTTGTAGCTCTCGTTGATCACTTACATGAGTAACATTGGGCGTGGTTACTAAGGGAAACTCAAACTGTGTTCTCTGAGGAGTTACAGGGTCCTACAATAATAGCACAGATTTCTACACGTTAAGAAATAAAAAGAAAAAAATGGGGAATAAACAAATTAATGAAGTGGCAAAAAGGGTGGGTTGGGTAAACATTTAGTACAAATATTTTTGTTCAGAAATTTATATTTTTATGAATAATTTGCTTGTCAAATATGATTACAGAAATATATATTTTCGATAAAAGTTTTTAATCAATGGCATTGGAAGGCATTATGCAGTTAATAATAAAATACACTGCGGTGACTTCCGAGTTACTCCCACTCAACCGACCCATTTATAAATCAAATTGCCACCCACCACTATATGCATGTGAAATAGGTTTGCCTTAAGACTGAAAAAGTCACCGTCTTTTTGACTGTCCGTCATAAAGTCAAAACTTGGTTTCTGGTTCATCAGATACAAAAACAATGATATCAGAAAAATGAACAAAAAGAAAGATGACTGCATTTTCTTCATAAAGAACATAACATATGATCAAAAAAATTATGGCTTAAATATATACCTTATCAGGTGAAGGCTGTGTTTCATGCATAAGTTTCCAGTCAAGCGCCTCAAGCAACTGCAATTATGTGATAGCGTTAAAGAGTGTAAAAAGATATTAAAAAGTCAAAAGTGAGTGTAAGTAAGTAATGTCCTTGGTTTAAAAACTTGTAGCCGAGGCGCGAGGCAGAGCTTCATGAACATGAGGCGCTAGTCTATGCACAACCAAAAGCTGCATGTCTCATTTGTTTTATATAATAGCATTTTTATCAACTAAAACATTTGGTTGGTTTTTTACATATCACCCTCCTACAGATCTCAATTTTGACCAAGTTGAATCAGATATACATGAAGTGCTTTCCTGATCGTCTCATGTGCCCCGCATTAAACGTGACTCAGGCGCTCCATTTTAAACCAAGGTAAAGTCAACATAAATCAAATGCTAGTCAGACCTTATTCTCAAGGATCATGATCTGTTCATTCATCCTTTCCTGCTCCCCTTCCTCATAAAATGATTTCAATCTGTATTGAAAAACATGAATTAGTATAGCTATCATTTCATTATGGAAAATATGAATTCAGATAAAAATAAAAAGCAAATATGCCTTCTGATCTCTTCTTTTAGTCTCAGATTTTCCATTGCAAATCTTGTGACTTCTTGGTTTCTATCAACTTGAGAGCGTAGGACTTCAAGCTCCTTTAAATGTTCTTCTTTTTCTTTTAACAAATGTGTCTCAGCAGATATCTTCCCGGATGCAACACCCTCCAGCCTTTTTATAGCAGCCTCCCGAAACCTTAGTCTCATTTTCAAACTCTGAATCTCATCTTCCCTTTGTTTGGCCTACTCATCCCAAAAATTGAATGATCAGATATTTAATTGAAAATGATTAACTAAACAACATAGGTGACAAAATGGGCTATAAAGGGTTAGTTTTTGGTATGGGTTAGGTTGACCCAATGCCCTTATGTCAAGTATGATAACACAAATTATATTATTGCAGTAACAACCTAAACTTTTGCAGTTTAAAAAAGATAACAATATCAAAAAATGATTTAGACGGTTTTACACAATAGAAATAGTAGTGTGGAGACTTTCAACCCGTTGAACCCATTTAATTGGTTGGAAAGGAAAATAACCCAAATTGACCCATTCATAAGTGGATAAAAATCGACACCCCTACGACTAGCAGTAACATACCAATTGTAGAGCAGCCTGACTTTCAGCAGTAAGTGACTGCAAGGTGATGTCCTTATCTTTTCCCCTTCTAAAAGCACCAACAAGGGCTACTTCATACTCTTTTTTCTGCAATTAGAGACAAGTTTTCATAAGATACAAGTTCATAACTATTTTTAATGAGCGGGTAACTTTCCAATCCACGATCTATAAATTGCTAAAATATTGCTCCACTATACAAGAACGAATGCATACACTTGACATCCGTTTAACAGCAGTCACTGGACTGAACGATCCGTGCATCCCGTCCCACTTGAAAGACCCTGGAGATCCGTGAAAACCCACAGTCAACGCATCAGCTCCACTGTTCCCAGTTCCTCCATTAATCACATTTTGCAAACGAGATACTTCATTCTGATAGTGAAGAAAACTCTAATTAGGAACAGTAACAATACAGCTGACAGATTTGAATTCAAAACCAATAAAGGTTGATTGTGTAAGTGTACTATTTGCAATCAAAGAAGAACAGATGAAAATTTTCAGTATCACATACAGGCACTTTAAATGGGTTAATACTATATTTCATGCAAATTTATGTAGAAAATGTCAAATGATATAGTATCAACGAAAATGCCAAAAAAGTTCAGGTGAGACCTTAAGTTGTTGAATCTGCATTCTCATAGCAATAACATCTCCAGAAGCATCTTCGTTTACGGTAGCCTGAAATATCAGTAGCCACGTTGATAGATAATGAATTATGATAAATTGTACCCTATTTTTGCAAAGATTGAAGTAACAGTCTGTTTTTACTCATATGGCATTCATACATAAGTAGCAGATGATGTCTGGCACAAAAGGGAAAGAATGGACATACATGATTTTTTATGAACTTTGCACGTTGAGCGAACTTGAGTGTGCTCAGTGTCTCCAATGCATTGCTGCAGCATCATACACAGGTTACTCCATACATGTACTTAATATAAACAATATTTAAGGACAGCAAAAAAATGTCAAATATATTTTAAGGGTGATTGTATTCAATAACTATCTGTATAACTTTTTGCAGTCTCATCATTTTGCACTTTTGCTTTTTGTGACAACGAGCCTCTTGAAAATCATCGTTTTAAGGTAATTATTAGATATACTTAAGCTTCTAGTAATTCTATACAGTTGAAACAAAATCATCGAAAAAATGAAGTTTGATATTTGCAAGAGAGTGTTCTAGATACACTCACCAACTAGATGGACTGATATTTGCAATTATTGTAGTTTTTGAATTTCCACCCAGAGAATCCTGAAATCCATACAACTTATATTATTAGAATTTCATGTCAAGCCTTAAATTCATGCAACTTTTAAAACTCATATTATGTCCTCATGCCAATTCATTATACCATTTCACATATTTAGAAATAAGATCAGAGTTCAATAACCAAAAACACCAATAATAAAAAGGAAAAAATTGGGACTTGAAATTTTGCATGAAGATATTAAGGAAACAGAAAAAAACCTGAAGTAAAAATGTGAGCTTGGAATCCCTGTATGGAACATGAAGAGATTTCCCACTTGATACATTGACAAGGTTCATTATAACAAGGCTGCATATGCAGTACAGGAAACAATTAAGTTTAATACAATCAGTTAAATGATAAAGCTATAATTTATCAACCCAAAGATGTGCATAATAGAAAACATTTATAAAAAAGTACCCCAAAGTTGAAAGTGATTTATTTATATTGGTGGCTTCTTTTAGACGTTCTCCTTCGGCTCCGGAACTTTTTTGCCTGCGTTATGGCATTATCTTTCAGCATATAGTCTAGCTCCTTAAAAAATCTTTAAATTGTATCAAATGTTTATTATCTACCTACCTCTCAGAGCCAGCCAAATCCACAAGATTGAGACGAGCAAATCGATGATGTGTCACACCTTGAGAAACCCACTATAAGCAAAAAAGCTTGGTTAGAACTAGAAAACTAACCAATGACAATGGTAAATGTCTCATATATCATCATCATGGCGATACAGAAAAAAAGGCACTCACTTTGCTTTCTATTATGCATGTAAATACACTATGAGAACGACTGCTTGCACGGTTCATGTTTGTGGAGGCAACCTTTCTGTTTGCTGCACCCTAAAATGCATTTAAGGAGATAAACTTACGAAGAATGCCATAGAAATGTCTATGAAATTTATTGCATGTATTTGCACCATATGTAGTCAATTACAGATTATGCACATGCATATAGACTGTACACTACACTGGTGCAAATGGCGATCATATTTATATAGAAACAAGTGAGTCTATTCAAACTTGTGATTAGAAACATAATGAAACAAACAAGATGTGAGTTAGAACTTAGAATAAACCTGAATAAGTTGTTGAATAACATCTCTAGCACTGGTAACCTCAACCTCCTTGAGATTATCAACATACACCCCTTTCTTTGTGTCTTCTCTTATCTGGATATAAACAGAACTTTAAACTATTTTTTGTAGTAGAAATGAAAACTGAAACTTAATACCATACTTATCCATGGCCAAGTAATAAGTAAATAACAACATTATTATACCAGTACAGATAAATTGCAAGTTAATGTGTTATGTCCTTAAAATAATAAATTAATAGCAACCAAATCAATGTGAATAGTAAAGGAAAAAGATTAAAGTTTGTGTGACCTGTAAATTCACGGATGATGGATCTAACAGGTCAAGTATTTGCTCATTGTATATTTCCAAAAAAGAGCATTTACAAGTATATTGTATCTTTTCTTCCCTTCTAGCCTCCTTTTCCTGCAACACGTTGGTTGGACAGACAACGCACATTAGTATAAGAACAGGTATGGTTGTGTTATGACCGGCAAAAAAACTCATGTGAAACATTGAAAACAAGTCAATTGCATATATGGATGCATATATAACTAATTAGTAATTAACCTTTTGAATCCGTGTAAACAGGTACTCAAAAACCCTGGGTGTCATCCCTGCATTCACACTGTGTCTTCTAGTGCCGCCATCGATGTCCCCAAGCATTGTATGGGTCTTTCCACTACCAGTCTGTACTTATACAGTCAAAATTATTATGTTACAAAAACTCTTGTTCAATTTGCTAAAAAGGATATTCACACAATCCAATCCATACAAATAAACGAACAGAATATTATTCAATTTGAAATGAGAATAAACTCACTTGACCATAAGCAAACATGCAACTGTTGTAGCCTCCCATGCAGTTTTCCACCATGGGTACACCAGCAGCTTTGAATAGCATTTCCTGCAACATTTCCGGTTAGGGAACGAAGCACACGTAAACAATGTACTCAGAAGAACTAATGTATAATACCTGGGTAACATGTTCATCAGCAACATGGTCAAAGGTAAAGCGGGCTTCAGGCGGCCCAATCCATGTAATTGTCTGACTACTTCCCTGCTTGACACATTTATTAGGTCCTTGTACAGCTATCTCAGAACTGCTGAGAGGCCGTACTCGTATAATAACCTGCATTCAAAAAACATTTAAAGGCCGTACTCATATAATAACCTGATTTCATTTAAATACCGTACTCGTATAATAACCTGATTTCGAAAATATGCATAATTTCAAGAATTTGCATTTTTTTAGATTACATAAACCTATAGAAATTATGTAACAACTGATCATCAGCGTAATATGTTAATATATCAAACCCAAGGAAACTGAACTCGTGTCACCTTCTAATCAACCAAATTTACTGAGAATCTAAAACAAACAACCATGAGCAATAACCAAACCGTTAACCGAACCGAAAACAAACGAAACTGAAGCGAAACTAACCAAAAACCGACGAAATTGAAGCTAAACCTAATTAACTGAAAACTGAACTAACTGAAGATCAGCTATTGGTTTTTCCCTGTACCATCGGTTAACTAAAATTAACCGAACCATTCACTTTTTGATGTATTTCTAGCTTTTATACCTCCATTTCATGTATTTCTATGAAAAATGTAAACCAAGCTTGGTTTCGGTTATTAACCTAACCAAACCGAAAAACGACAAATTAACCGAACAAATCGGATCGATTAACCAAAAACCAATCGGTTAACAAAACAAATCAACCAATGACTTCAGTTCCGGTTTCAATTACAACTAATAACCAAACTAAACCGAACCGCAGTTTGCACACCACTATTAACTCAACACAAACTATCAAAACAGTAATTAACCTAATTACACATACCAAAACCCTAAATAACCAAACAGTACCTGAACATTATGGTCTTTCCAAAAAGAAGGATCCTCACGGAACTCAAAACTATCATTAAGATTAACCGCGAGAGACGAGCAGTCGCCGCGGTCGCGGAAAGTAGAAGGATTAAACGGCGTTTCTTTTAAAACTGATTTGAAGAGATCGGGAGTGTTTCGAACGGGCGGGTGTGAGGATTCGGAAGGACGGGTGTTGTCGTGGAACCCGAACCTTGTTTTGTAATCGGTTGGGGTTTCGGATATGTGTGGCATTATTAGTTAGCTCAAGATGAAGATAGTGAGAGAGAAAGAGAGGGTTTGGATTAAGTTTGAAGGTGAACGTTTGGGGGGGGTTTGGAGATTTGAAATTTTTGAAATGTGGAGGCCGCGGTATGGTTTTGTTTGGGTTTGGAAAGTATATGTTTAGTCCCTTGAGTTTTAAGTTTACTCATTTTGTTTTCTCTTTAGGTTTTTCTTGATTGTAAATATATAAATGCAATCGGGATTAGGAGTTGGGGCGCTATTAGAATTGGGCACGGATACTCTACTATCAGCACGGTAACACTGCCGCCACCCGTGTTGGTAGGGGTCCCGTGAACCGTTTGCTGGTTCTAGTTAACGGGCTGGTAACCATTAATAATAATTGCAACGGCCGATTTTCAGTATTTATTTTATTACCTTTTTGACTGTTTGAATGAATTTAATATAAAACGGTAACAATTTTTTGACCTTTTATTTAATATAAAACCAAATCCAAATCCAATCCTTCCCCCACTAAACCGTTGATCAAAATATTATCAATTTTCCATCTTCAAGTTGATCACAAATGGCAAACCAAAACCTAAATCCAAATCCAATCCTGCCCCAACTAAACCATGCGCGACCACCAATCTGGAACTTGGAAGATGAACTCGCCTTAGTGAAGGCAAACTTTTTGGAAAGTGGTTGTCACAAGATTCAATGAACAAATGGGTGAAAACAATCATTCAACGGACACGATATATGAAAAGTTTGTATCTTTAAAGTCAAAATGCGCAACATTTCAACAATTATTCGTTAATGCGATGAATGACAATTCGGCTTTAAACGAAGATGAATTGATTGAAGAAGCTCATAACCAATACCGAAACATACACAATGATAACTACCCGAGGGTCGAGGTTTGAAGAGCTATGAGAGGATGTTTTATAATATAGTCGTATTTCTACTATTTATTTACGTTTTTAAATAATAATTTGATGTCATGTATTGATGTTATTTTATGGAATATTATGTAATTTTATTTTATATAGTTTAATAATATGTTTAATTAATGTTTCTTAAAAAAAATAAAAAAGAAAGATTTCATTGAAGTGAATCAGTTAAGTGCTGCCTTAAAAAAAGTGTTTCAGTGAAGTGATGTGGCAGTGCATGATTGGTTAAAATCAGTTAAGTGAAAAGAGGAATCTAGTTGCGCCCCTTTAGGCCTTATATGTGTAGTGAGCTAGAAACATCAAGCTTTAAAATGGACATTGTGTGACATGTGATATGTAGGTCTTACATGAGGATGGTTTCAAGCCCTACAATGCCACTTGCAATCATTATCCAGTTAATATTGTTTATTTTTTTGAATTTAAAATAAATAATATTTCTTAAAATATTTCATTAAACATAAATAAAAAAATACAACACCATAAGTAAAAAAACCACAAAACATACTTAAAAATAAAAAAAACGAAAAATCTAAAGTCCGCATTTATCACGAATTTGTTGCATTTGTTTTCAGTTTTTTTGTAAAATTTGTTATGCAGATTTTCTTTTCACTTAGTTGTTTTTATTAAAAAAAAAACAGTTAGATCAAACAATAGTAGTTATAGCAGCTTGTGATGACCACATGTCATGATTAGCGATGAATGATTTGACAGAGAATCTATATTGGTTCTATTAAAAGATGGTAATAGTGGTTTGAACCTTCGTTGTTTTGGTGAACGTGTCTATGTGGTTGTAGATCTAAGTTCAACGTTTGTTCTGAAAAAGATTAGTAATAAGATTACCATTTTTGTGGATACAAGTTTGTCTTTTATTGACCACACAACATAACTACATTTATAAATCACTGAATTTAGGGATGGTTCCTGTGAAGGGTTGGCAGGTTAGGAAGAACATGGCTCATATGTTTATTCGTCTAAACGAGTCAAATGAGTTGATGGGTTGTCGAGAGGTTGTTGAGATGTAGATATTTACAAGAAAATGGTTAATATGATTATAGTTTATAATTCACGGAATTAGATAGCGATTCTCATATCAATTAATGAAATATAATAGCGGTTTTTGTTAGGATCTTCATAGTCTCACTCGTGTTAAGATTTGTTGATTTTAAAAACTTTATTAGAACTTAATTTACAATTATACAAACACTTTTTGGACTGTTTTGTCATATATTATTTTTCCAAATTTCATATTTGGCTACGATTCATAGTGACAAAATTTATGTGGCTTATAGGAGCAGGATATATTTGCAGTGTTGTAATTATTGTCCTTTCATCAGCATTTGAGTTTTTTATTAAATTCACCATAACTGTTGAAGCTTATTGTGCTTCCTCCATGTTGACTTGGGAGCTTCTAAGTCGTACTCTTCGCTCAGCTGTTGTTGTGGAGATTTGTTTCCACGCGTCTTTTAGCCACAATAATCTTTCTTTTCATAACAGTTTATGCTATTGTGGTAAGTAGTTTCCCATTTTATTTTTGTTAGTCTACCTCAACATTGTCGTCCGGGCGATAATTTGGGTATAGGTCAAATGGGTCGAGTAGGTTGATATGATGTGTATGTTTATGAATATTGATTGTTAATATGCTTGTACTGAAGCCTTAGCGACTGGTACGTATGCGTGTTCTAAATGAGTCCTTATTTATCTTTTTTTATTAATTAGACTTTGTAAAGTTGGCATTGACTTTGTAAAGTTGCCATTTGCTTAAAGAATCAAGCATCTCAGCCTCGGTTTCTTCCTTTCTGAACAACCATACACCAAAAAAAACCCCTTTGAAATTTGATTTCATGTGCTTCTCAAGGTCTGCAGGTAACAGAACTCTTCTTTTCATGTAGCTAATTTCAAATTTTAAATTATTGTCCAAACTTTGAATCATTCAACCCCTAAAATCTCGCGCTCTCTCTATCTCTCTCTCTCATCAATACCATCACTTATATTTTTTCTAGTCACCATCATTGCTTCTACAATCACAAGAATAAACGGAACGGTGGTGAGACCAATCCGAGTTACCGAACCGATTTTTGCATCTCCACTGTCACTAGAAGATTACTTATTCATGTTCATGGTTGACTACAAATCATCTCAAAGATGGCGTCATTTGGGTAAAATTTCTACTGTCTACGTTGGTTTCATGTTTGGTCACCCGTTTGCTAATTTTGACCTCGAGATTCTTATGTGCCTCCTTCAACACTTGGTGTTCCTCAACAGGTTAATTTTTATCCCATCTCTAATCATGTTTTATGTTTCATATTGATTGTTTACTTGTGCTAAAGTGGTTTTGTGTGGCTTTGATTCTTTCCCTATTTTTTAGGTCTCCTATCAATCGATGTATGAATTCCTAAATAGTGACGTCATTATGTGAGGTAAATTTTGATTTGTTTTTTGAATGTCCCTGGAGTGTATTTTTTTGGTTCTTTTACTCTCCGTGCGTATTCACAAAACTTTAAAGTATTGTTCAAGCATTGCCTTCATAGACATAATTCTTAACCATGTTAAATTACATTGTTAGATCTTACGTCAATATATGTTTGGATGACTTTTAATGAGATTTTATTATTTCTTCTCTGAATTCACGTGTCATACCCTCAAATTCCACGTGTGGGGTTTTACCGTGAGGTGCGTGACACACCAGGATCCAAGTCAACGGTCATAATATACGACAACTATATGGTATGAAAACGACGTAAACCATTCATTTAAAACTTCAAAATGTAACCACAACAGCGGAAGCATAATATGTTATTACATCCCAAAAAGTAAAAGTTAAAAGTCTACTAATGTTCAAAACCATGCAATGAATCCTAGACGCCGTGAGACCCCGTGCGCCTAACGACTGCTGCTACCCTAGCGACCTGAGAAAAACATGCTAAAAATGTCAACATATAATGCTGGTGAGTTCACAGGTTTTTATGAAAAGAAACTCCGAAGTTCCAAAGAATACTCCAGACCAAACTAGGCCATATGTAAACCAACCAAATGAATACATGTTACTACTACGATTGGAAAACCATTATTGGACACGAATACAAGAATACATGAATACACCTGCCTGAATAAACGAATACAAGAATACTTAAAGAGACAACATGCACCCGTCCGACCTCCAGTCGACGAGTGGGGCCGGTCACGCCCAAATAGATCTATCCACATTTCCCCCGTTGTGCAACCACCGTACATTTCCCCAGGACTTTAACAAATCATATATCAACCCAAAAGAATACCGCAATACGTAATGAATTCAAGAATACAAACACATGATACTATTTAGTAACCAATGACTTCCTTGTAAGTTTTACAAACACGAATACTTAGCAAAACATAGGTTTTATGAATACCAAAACGTAATTTGATACATCTTTTATGAATGTGAAAACATAAGTTTGACACACGTTTAATGAATACGAATACCCAACATGTTTTCTCCCCCGAAAGCAAAACCAGTAAAGAGTGGGTCTGTGAACTCACCTTAGATTGCGTTCTTCTTAATAAACTGACAATGTAAATGACAGTTCCTAGTATCGGCAACCTACCATAAAATGCATATGAGTACATGATGTCGTGTGGATTAAGTCTTTTTATTAAAGGTGACCTTCAAGTTAAACACTTATCGAAGTTTTAAATTTATAAAAATAAAACGATATCTGCTGATTATTCTAAACCCACACGATAGGCAAGTGGACCTATCGAGCGTAGTATAGGTAATAGCAAGTACCGAGTATCGAACCCTAAGATACGACTCCCCCTACTCAGTTTCAAGTTGCTTTAAGAAGATAAAGATAAGAAAAGATAAAGAAATAGAGCGAGAGTAAACCAAAATAAAATCAATACCGACACGAAGTGCTGTTTTGGTATCCAACTTTATCTTGGGACGGATTAATGGTAATTAGTTCATTAAAGTGGTGTAAACAAGTGCGCACTTATGCTTAACTTAAAGTTGCTACAACATTCTTTAGAGGTGACTGTTATCGCAAGACGAGCTGTGTTCTTGTTGTAAAGTGAGGGTCTCCCGAACCGGTAAGCTCACCTCTCAATACTGACAGACAGACTACCCAAGACTGTGTATACCCAACCCTGAATGATCCACCTCCGGATATTGCAATAAAGACATCCAATTACTTAAAACGTTTATAAACAACTTGCCGGTGGCCAGAGCATGACCGAACAAGAAGCTACTTGATATCATAAGAGAGTCGTGACCAACCGGTGCACGCGCTACACTTACTTGGATTAATTAACCTTTTAAAGAGTGAATGATCTATCATTAACTGTGCGGCAGTATAAAGATGAGGGAAAATAAAGACCGTTTGCTCTCAACACGGGTTCACCAATTCCTAACCTGCGCCAAAGCTATCAAATAGACCATGAAGTTAAGTCGCAAAATTAAGGCTTGGCTTATCACTAGAACCAAGTATAAAGACCGTACCGACCCTAAGTGAGATCTTGATAGTAGAGGATTAAGCCACTAAGTGTGTGTATTTCTACCCACAAATGGGCTAATCACTACTCATGGGATTAGGTTAGCTCACAAGTGCATGGGTTTTTACACACCATGGGTACACTCATGAGTCCTCCCACTTCCTATCAAGACACCCACAAGACCAAAGACTAGTTAATTAGTTAATTAATTCACCAAACAAAGTTTTAAAGTAAAAAAAAATTAGACAAGAACACAACACCACTTAACAAACAAAAACTATATAATCCATACCAAGATAAGTCTTCACCCTAGCAACACTTAATTAATCTAGCTAGATATTGGCTATACAACTTGCACACTATCTTTGGTGTTTAAAGAATACATAGTTGTGACTGTAGGTGGATTAAAGAAGGTATTTTGGATGAGTTTTAGTGATCTCTCTCTCTCAACTCTCAATCACCAAGTGTTTATGGAGTGATCCCAGGCTCCAAAGGTCACTTGCAAGACCCTAAAGGTGGCTGAAGTGTAAGTAAAACTCGGGTGAAATGGGATGTCCAAAATGTGGAGTAGAAGGCTCTATTTATAGGCAAAACAGCTCAAGCACGTCCTCGAAATCGTTCTGACACGCCCCTGCACGACAACGCGTACTGTTGCAAAGTCCTTTTGTGCAAATTTATCTGTACCAGGGTTGGCACACCCGTGCTTCTTCAGAACTTGTAACCGTCTCGTCAGTCTTGGTCGGTTTGAGCCTTGGAGAACACACTGAAGTAAAGCACGCCCTTGATAACAAGTGGGGCACGCCCGTGCACTCCCAAAATCCTCAGATTTGACTCCTGTTGACTTGGTTAATGTTGACTATTTGACTTGGAACAGGAGCACGAACGTGCACGGTCCTGAGCACGGCCGTGCTTCATCTGGAACTTTGCAAAAAGTCTTCAAATCCTTATCTTTCAAGCCGGTTTTCACTTCCTTTCACTTTTCACCTTAAATCCCTGCAATTATCATAAGAAGAAGACAAACTATGACAATACCAAGATAAAAGCCTGATTTTGTGTGATAATTAGGTGAAAACATGTATATAAAACATGCTAATTTTGGGACTCATCAGTACCCAAACTATTGACCCGCAGGTCAACTAGACCCTAAGTGTCCAGACCATAACCATTATACATTTGAAAACATGTTTGACTGATAACCAGACCACACAAGACAAGACCCGACATCCCATTGGTGACCCGACACCCTACGTGTTAGCCAAATACAAGATATCATGTAATCATATGCAATTATACACTTAACATGTGCGAAAGTTCACCAAGTCTAGCCAGCAGTTCAAATAACGCATAAACGAGTCTGAACACGTGTTATTAGGTTATTAGGCATGTCACGAGGTTCCAACATGTTCCTAGGTGTTAAACCATGCTTCGGGATGTCAAAATACACTTACAACAGCAAAACACACGATTAGGAATCAAACAGGCAATTAGGAAAGTCAACAAGCAATGAGGAAAGTCAATCAGGCAATTAGGAAGGCTAATTGCATGTTCATCGGGCAATTAGGAGGCTACTCGCCCCTTTTAGCATGCGATAAGGCTACTTGCCCCCTTTTAGCATGCGATTAGGCTACTCGCCCCCTTTTAGCATGCGATTAGGCTATTCGCCCCCTTGTAGCATGCGACTAGGCTACTCGCCCCTTCTATCAGGCGAGTAGGATTCCTACTCGGCCCCTGCAGGTCATGAGCCACTGTTCGCGCGTTTAACCCTCGAAATCAGATCCGAAGCATGTAAAAACACCCAATATCAAACCCAAATCATTAAACTACCCATTTTAAGTAAAAGTGATCAAGTACCAAGAGAAACTTGATGAGCTTGAGGCTGAAGAGAGAGCACTTGAAGCTGCTGCTGAAGAAGACAAAAGAGCACAGCTTATAGCATTCATTACAAAGAACTCCAAATCCAAGCAAGTGGCCCTCAAGAGACTCTCAACACAAGAACTGACCAGAAGAGCACAGATGCTATCTGATAGAATAGCAACTGAAAATGAGAGGAAAGCCAAAAGAGCTGAAGTGATTGAAGAGTTAGTGGCAAATGGCTATGGTTCAAAAGCCTCAATCAGCAAATGGAAAGAACAAACTTTGTATGAGGCTTACAAGAAATTCAAAGCAAAGAAAGTTGCTGAACCAGAAAGATTTGAAAGCCAAGAAGTCCAAACAACTTCTATTGTCAAAAGACCATCTGGTACATTAAGAAGGCCAGCCACCAAAAGAAAAGCAGATGGAGATCCCATTGTCAAGACTGACTTCAAAATGATTTTGTTAGAAGGAGATCAGTTGGTACATGGTGATTTTGATGTTGAAGAGAAACCCATCTTGACCCAATTCAGAGACAAGGCTACCTATGCTTATCAGTTACAACAATCCATCCAAGAGAAGACACATACAAGGGTTGTTACAGAGCATCACCTGCCCAACATGCCAATCCAAGGTGCTGCTGAATTACAAGGAAGTCAAGAATCTCACCTGAGAGTCACCGAAATAGAAGACATTCCTCAATCAGGTCAACCTAAGGAAACAGGCTTGGTTTCCTATGCCTCTGACTTTGACAGGTCAAAGGTAAACATTGTAAAATGGTCATTTACTGAATCCAACTCAGTACTTGTGACCAGGAGAGACCGTTCAAGTAAGGTCTATAGAAACTCAAAGGAGTTGAGTGTTTTATCGTCCAAAGACCTTCTCACCATACAACATTTGACACCTGAACTTGGTCCTCTCACTGAGCAACAAAGATGTACTCTTACCACCCGGATGACAGCAGAGATCTGGAGGATGCTAGAAGAGAGAAAAGGACAACAATAAAGGATAGATAAGGTTTTGGCTTCATCAATCCAGGGGGAGATTGTTGGGACGAAGAGGATTGACGAAACCACATTTTGATAACCTTAGTCTTTTCCATATCTGCCTAAGTATAGAACTGCTGAAGAACAAATAGAAGAAGTACTGAAGAACAAACACAAAGTACTGAAGAGTAAACTCATCAGAAGTTCTGAAGTCTAACCAGACATTTCACTGAAGAACTGCTGAAGACAAACTGCTCATCAGCAGTTTGTCACTCATCAGCACTTTCCATCAGAAGCTTCTAACCGACTGAAGATCAGCAGTTTTACTATTATATTGTTTTGTTAAAGTCTTGATTTCAAGTTTCAATGTACAGACTGTAGTAAACCTTATCTTAGGATAATATCTTTGTTAAATATCTTAGATTACTTCAGACTACAGTTTAGTACATTAGTCTATAAATAGATGAGTTTGTTCATCTATTTTGATATGTGATTTTGTGTAATATCTTTGAACTTATATTGAAATCCTTCGGGCTTTAAACTTATAATTTCCACTTCACATCTGAGAAACATAAACTGCTATTACTGTTTTATACTTAGAACATTTATTGTTTCTCATTTATTATTCAGTCAAGGGGGAGTAATAACTCCTCATCAAAGTGATCTTTTAGACCTTTGAACACTTGTATTTCCGCTGCTTAATAACTCTTATATAAATCTGATAAACACATAAGTGTTCATAAAAACAGCCACTGATCCAACAATTGGTATCAGAGCATCTGGTTAATCTGATCAAAATCAATCTAACAAATTGAGATTCAGACACAGGCTCAATATTGATATTCAATAAAAAGGATAAAAGGCTCACTTTTTAAATCCATCACTTTAAGAAAGTATTGACAAATCCAAACTTCTTAAAAATGGATCCCTACAATACTGGATCTGCCAACAAACCTCCTATGTTAGTCAGAAATGAATATAACATATGGTCTAAGAGGTTGGCACACACTATTTCACAAACAAACACTGGCTGTTGGAGGTCTGTAGTTTTTGGACCTCACAAACCAGTTGTTACTGATCCAGAGGGTAAGACTGAAAGACCAAAGGATCCAAAAGAATACACGGAGGAAGATTTCCTAAAGTTTGAGCTTGATGCAAAAGCTTTCTCCATGTTGGCTATGGCTCTCCCAAACGAAATTTATGCTGGCCTTTTACATTGTGAAAGTGCCAAAGAGCTGTGGGATTGCCTAAAAGAGCAGTTTGCAGGAACTGCTGAGGTGATAGCCAACATCAGAGAAATATTGGCTCAACAATATGAAACTTTTACTCACATAGAGGGTGAAACTTTAACTCAACAATTTGAAAGATTTTCTTCACTCATCTCTGAGTTAAAAATAAACAATCAGACCTATACAACTGAGTCTATGTTACATAGATTTTTAAGGTCTTTACCTTCAAAATGGGAAACTTACTCAATAGTCCTCAGAACCAGTTCAGATTTTAACACCTTGAACCTAACTAGGTTACATGGTAAATTACTAACTTTTGAAAGAGAAATCAATCAAAAGAAAAAGTTGCAAGAATCTGGTAAAACTGCTGATGACTATACTCCGGGTAGCACAGCCTTATTAGGACATGACTCACCATCATGTTCTAATAATTTTGGTTCTTTTGACCACATTGACATAACAGCTGGGATCTCATCAGATGGATCTTTCCCAGCTTATGACAATGAAGAACTAAGTCAAACTGCTGACAACATGTGTTTCATCATGGATGATTTAAAATATTTTAGCAGTGATGACTTAGAAGAAATGGAAATATTGCACCAACTGGCCTTGTTAAGCTTAAAAACTAACAAATTTTATAAAAGGTCAGGAAGGAAATTTCCAGGACTAAACAATTCAACAAAAGTTGGTTTTGACAAATCTAAATTGAGATGTCATAAGTGTCAGAAGTTGGGACACTTTGCTAGAGAATGTAGAAGCTCTAGCTATAACCAACCAATGTCCTCTGGAAATCAATATAACCCCTCATATAATAGGAATAATGGAACTAATGGGAGTGCTCATTTTGTACAGGCACAAGCTCCAAATGTCCAATATGTGCCACAAGTACAATATGTACAGATGCCTGCTCAACAACAACAGCAGCTCATGCCTCCATTTCCAACTGCTCAACTTCCTGCACAAACTCAACAACCCCCTCAGCAACAAAGCTTATTTACCTCAGGGTATGTTGACTGGAGCAGTCTTCCTTATGACACATCAGAATGCAGTCAGGATGCAGACAATAAGGTCTATGATGTCAACTGGGGAGAACCTGATAATGGCAGAAAGAATTTTGCCTTAATGGCTTTTGAAGGATACTCTTCAAATTCTGCTCTCACACAGGTATCACAACAATCTCTGTTAAAGCTTTGCACTAAATCTTGCAAAGAATCATTTGCTTTAATTAGAGAAACTAATGTGCATTTACAAGGCAAATCCAATGACATGGAAAGAAAATACACACAAATGAAGTGTGATTTGGAAAGAAAAGTTATGTTGAAAAACAAAGAAATTTCCAAACTAAATGATAAATCCATTGAAACAGAAGCACAAATTAAAACCATGATAGACAGCCTAGGAAAAGTCAGACAAGAGCTTGCTGACACCAAGGTTGATTGTGAAAAATGGGTTGAGTCTTGTAAAGGGTATCAAATGTTACTTAACAAACAAACTGCAGCCAATGTTAAGTTTGGCATTGGATATACCCACACTGAATCACCAACAGATTTCACCCACAAAACTGATAATGATGGGAAGAAATTGATTCAAACTTCTGATATGGAGGAATGCACATCCTACCATCAGAACTTCCTCAAAAAGGGAAGTACTGCAGAAGTTAAAACTACTGACAATAAGCCATCAGCAGTTTCAACTACATCAGGAGTTGAGACCCTGAAAACTGCTGATGACCTATTTCAAAAATCAGATTTTGTCAGTAAATTGCCTTCTAGCTCTCTTGATCTATCTAAAAGGAAAGAGGAGGCAAAAGCATGTGAAATATGTGGTCTGTTTAACCACATAACTGAACTTTGCAAATTTAGAAAGGTAAATCAGTTAAATAAACAAAGACAACAACTGATTGTGGGAAAACAGATAAAACAAGATTTTCAAAATACCTTTTTTCCCAACAAACAACAATCAAACAAAACCCTTTCTAAGAAGAAGCCTTTATCTCAACAAAGGTCATCTTCTCAAAGTTCAATTTCAGAAGTTTCACCTAACTCATCAGCAGATTCACAAACTGCTGAAGTTAAAGATTTGATAAACCTGGTTAAACTTCTGATGACCAAAGTTGATGGTGGAAACCAAAATGAACCCACCATTGTTCTTAATGACAAATCCATTGCCAAAAAGACATGGATTACTAAAAATGGTCCACAACAAGCTGCACCTGTTCTCAAGAGCAAACCCAAAGCCAAACTGGCTTGGGTTGCCAAAACTAACTAATTTGCTATCTTGTGCAGAGAGTCTCCAGAGGTTTGAATAGCATATGGTATGTGGATAGTGGAGGCTCAATGCACATGACTGGATGCAGATACCTGATAAACAATTTTATCAGTCAAAGAGAAGGATCTGTGTCCTTTGGGAACAATGCCAAGGGATATGTGCTAGGATATGGCAATGTATCCTCAGGCAAAATGCAGTTTGACAAGGTCAATCTGGTTGAAAACCTTGAGTACAACTTGCTAAGTGTCTCTCAAATGTGTGACAAAGGATATTCTTCCTTTTTCACAAAGACAGCATGCAAGATCATATCACCAGAAGGCCAGAAGTTGATAGAGAAGATCATTGAAGATCATACTTTGCTGATTGCCAAAAGATGTGGCAATGTCTATGCAGTGGACATTGAAAAAGACAAAGTATTGAACAAGACTGCCTGTTTCTTCTCAAAGGCATCAACTTCAGAAAATGATCTCTGGCATAGGAGACTTGGCCATGTGAACTTTAAAACCATCAATAAAGTCACAAAAATGGGCTTGGTCAGAGGTCTACCTTTGAAGGAATATCAGTGCAAAGAACACTGTGTTTCCTGTCTTAAAGGTAAACAGCATAAGTCCTCTTATAAGTCTATTGAAGAATCAAAAACAACTGCATGTCTTCAACTACTCCATATGGACTTATTTGGACCAGTCAAAATCATGAGCCTTGGTAAGAAGAAGTACTGCTTGGTCATCATTGATGACTACTCAAGATTCACATGGGTCTTCTTCTTATATTCCAAGGATGAGGCAGCTGAGATCATCAAGTTCTTTATTCTACAAGTAGAGAAGCAATACTCTCTATCTGTCAAAGTCATCAGGAGTGACAATGGGACAGAGTTCAGGAACAAAACTCTGGATGAATTCTGTCTGTCTAAAGGGATTGTTAGACAGTTCAGCATTCCCAGAACTCCTGAACAAAATGGTGTGGTAGAAAGAAAGAACAGAACATTAATTGAAGCAGCCAGAACAATGTTAGCTGATTCAGGCCTACCTTTGTATTTTTGGGCTGAAGCAGTCAACACTGCATGTTATGTTCAGAATAGAGTTCTTATCAACAAGAGACATACCAAGACTGCCTATGAAATTCTTCATGGCATTAAGCCCCTTATCTCCTTCTTCAGGGCTTTTGGATGTCAATGTTTTATCCTCAACATCAAAGACTCTATCTCTAAGTTTGCTGCAAAAGTTGACACAGGTTATTTTCTTGGTTACTCTCCTTTGAGAAAAGCTTACAAAGTTTTCAATTCAAGAACCAAGATAGTAGAAGAAACACTGAATGTCAAGTTCAATGAATCAAAACACATTCTTATTCCAGCAGATCCTGCTGAATTATTTGATCTTGACAGTTTTCATTTCGGACCTGAAAAGACTGTTGAATCATCCAAACCTCCTCAAAATGGTTTTCAAGGATTTGAAGATGATAGTCCTGCACCATGGACTCCAAACACAGTCAGAAGATCAACTATTAAACCTTCAGAAGTTTCAATAGCTTCTACTTCAGGAACTACTGATGAACATTTTGAAACTACTGATTCAGCTGAACCTAAAACTCCTGAAGTTCAAATAACAGCTGAACCAGATATTATCAATCTCAGTGGTTTATTTGAAGAACCTGTAGAGCCATCATCCAGTACAGGTTTACAACAACTGATTGAACACAAGGATCATCCATTAGATCAAATTATGGGTGATATTGCATCAGGGGTACTTACAAGAAACCAGCTTTCCAACTTTTGCTTATTCTCAGCATTCATCTCTCAGTTGGAACCAAAGAAGTATCAAGAAGCCCTCAAAGACAACAATTGGGTGCAAGCAATGCAAGAAGAGTTGCTTCAATTCAAGAAACAACAGGTTTGGGAAATCTGTCCCTTACCTGACAACAAGCAACCAATTGGAACAAGATGGGTCTTCAGAAACAAATCAGATGAGGCTGGTATGATAATCAAGAACAAAGCAAGACTAGTGGTACAAGGTTATTCCCAAGAGGAAGGAATTGATTATGATGAAACCTTTGCACCAGTTGCAAGACTTGAAGCTATCAGGTTATTTTTAGCTTATGCAATTTCCAACAACATTAAAGTTTATCAAATGGATGTCAAAAGTGCATTTTTGTATGGAAAAATAAAAGAGGAAGTGTATGTCTGTCAACCTCCAGGGTTTGAGGATCCTTCTCATCCTGATTGGGTTTACAGACTTGACAAAGCTCTTTATGGGCTAAAACAGGCTCCAAGAGCCTGGTATGAAACACTTTCCAACTTTTTACTAAAGAATCACTTCTCAAGGGGATCCATTGATAAAACTCTTTTCATAAAACATGTTGGAAATCATGTCTTACTTGTTCAAATATATGTTGATGATATCATTTTTGGTTCAACAAATTCAAAACTGTGTGAAGAATTTAAGAAACTCATGCAATCAAAATTTGAAATGAGTACAATGGGAGAATTGCAGTACTTTTTGGGACTGCAAATCAAACAACAATCAAATGGAACATTTATACATCAATCAAAATATGTTAAAGAATTGTTAAACAAATTTTCTTTACAAGACTGTAAAACATGTTCCACTCCCATGACACCAATCACACAAGTTGAACCAGATGATCAAGGGAAACACATTGATCAAACCATGTATAGATGTATGATAGGTTCTCTTTTATATCTAACTGCTTCTAGACCAGATATCATGTTTTCAACTTGTGTCTGTGCTAGATACCAATCTGCACCAAGAGAATCTCATCTAATTGCAGTCAAAAGAATCTTCAGATATCTGAAAGGAACTCCTACTCTAGGGATTTGGTATCCTGCTTCAAGCAATACCAAGTTAACTGCTTTTTCAGATAGTGACTATGCAGGCTGCAAAATGTCAAGAAAATCAACATCTGGTGGTTGTCAATTCTTAGGAAACTGTCTGGTGTCCTGGCAATCAAAGAAACAAACATCTGTGGCAACTTCAACAGCTGAAGCTGAATACATTGCTGCTGCAAGCTGTACTTCACAGATACAATGGCTCCAATATCAACTGCTTGATTATGGAATCAAAGAGACCAAGACCCCACTTTTAGTAGACAGCAAATCTGCCATTAGCATCATTCAAAATCCTGTTCAGTTTTCAAAGACTAAACATATTGAAATCAGGTATCATTTCATAAGAGATTGCTATGAAAAAGGCAAGATTGAGGTGAAGCATGTCACAACAGCCAATCAAATAGCTGACATTTTCACCAAACCCCTTGATTCAACAACTTTTCAGAGGTTAGTATCCATGCTTGGGATGTTAAACTTAGAAGAAAGTCTGTAAGTGTTTCACTTTTTAATTCTGCACATATTTTATTTTTCACTTACATACTTATCTGTCACAAACCTCTGAAGACCAAAAATTTGAGAAAAGAGAAAGTTCTGATGAACAAATTTTGAAAACTACTGATAAACATCAAAATGGGATATTTTCAAAATGGATATAACTACTGATGAAAATCAGAAGTTAGAAAAGTGTTTTAAAAGTCATCTGCATCAGCAGTTGAAACTGCTGATGAGATAACTAAAACCACTGATGAAGAAACCTTTCTTCTTCAGCAGTTTGACTAAAAGGGTAAAACAGACTTTTCACTCGTCAGAAGTTTGACCTAGTCGGTTAAAAACTTCTGATAAATACCCTGTTCCAACACTTATCCATTCAAAAAGCAAAATTCCCTCTTTCTCTCTCAAATTCAAAGCAAAACCCCTTCTCTAACCTAAAAATCACTGTTCGATCAAAAACATCCATGGCTCTCGTGTTAAAACAGGGACACAACCAAAGAGGCTACTTTGTTAAAGATGAAGCCTGGTCCCAGTATGATGAGATACTTGATCTCATCATGAAATCCCAATACTATGATGCTTTCACCATTGATCCACCCATTCATGAAGAAACTCTTAATGAGTTCTGGGCAAATTCAGAGACGGTGAAGGTGAATAATGAAGTGATTTCCCTCAAATCTTCCATAAAAGGGAAACTGATGGCCATCTCACCAGAAACACTAAGCATCAGGCTTGGTTTGAAGGACTCTGAGGCACCTGAGCATATTCCAACCTCAGATATTCATCTGACCATGACAGAATGTGGCTATCAAGGTACTTTGGCACAAGCAACAGTTTACAAAAAATATTTTGACCCACAATATAAACTGTTATTTCATTATATTATTATGTGTCTTAGTCCAAAAACTGGGTCAATAGATCAGATGCCTTCAACTTTTCAACCTATTTTTCATTCCATCATAAATGAAACTTCTTTCAAGGCATCAAAACTGTTTTTCAATGAACTGGTTTTACATCATGAAAATGATAAAAAGAAATTTTTGTTGTATCCAAGGTTTGTTATGCAGTGCATAATAAAAGAACTTGGAGAGGGAGTACTTGAGGGAGAAGCAACAACTTTAAATCCTTTAACTTCTCAAGTATTCTCTAGGCACAACAAACCAGCACTTTTGCTTGAAGATGACCAAGGGGAAGAACAACCCATCCCCAAGGAACCCACATCTTCCAAACCTAAAAAGAAAACTAAGAAGCCTAAACAACAAAAACCAAAAACAACCAAGTCACTGAAAAAGAAAGTTCAGGAAGTGGAGAAACCTGAAACTACTGATGTGCAATCTGCACTTGAAAAGGAAGTGGCTGAAACATCCTCTCAGCACACTCCTTCTCCACCACCAAAAAGAAAACCTGTCACAGTTATATTTAAAAGAAAAAGATTTAAGAAACAAATAACTGTTGACCCTGCTTTTGAAACTGCTGAAACCATTCCTAAACCCACCCAAACTCCTGAACACCAACCCATCAAAACTACTGAACCTGAACCCTCACATACAACCATAGAAATTGCCCAACTTCTCTCAGGACTTAAAGGAACCCATTCACCACATGTCACTCCCCTTACAACACATCAAATTGGGGAGATGCCTTCAGAAGTTGACATGAATGTGGATCCCTTTAGCCCAACACAGAGAGATGAGGATGAACAAGAGTTTGTAAGCCCAAACTTGCAAACTTTTGATACTTTTGAGGCTGCTACTACTCACTTATCACCCAGTGGTGAACCTGAGGACAGAAGTAACATAGCTAAGACCTCAAATTTGGCAACTACTGATGAAGGCCTAAGGCCAGAGGTAGGAAAACCTCAGAACCAAGACAAAGAGGTTCATGAGACTACTGGTTTGGGTCCAGCTCATGATATAACTGATCCTGCCCTCTCTGAGGACACTATCAGGGATTCAGATGATTCCATTAAGTTGGTTGATGAATCAAATCTTCCACAAACTGAATTGACGGTTGACATTGAAGGTCCTGAATCTAAGGTCTCCAAGCTCAAGAAGCTGGTCACCAAAGATCAGGTTAAAGACCAGTTAGCCCAAAAATCCCCACAACTGGCATCTTCAGAGCAATCTGAAGATCACCCAAAAATCACCCCTTCACTAAAACAACCTACCCAATTCACTGGGCTCACAAGCATAGATCTGAACCAACTATGCAGCCCAGATGGTCCCCTGTACCAGGCACTCAAACAAATCATATCTGATCAACTCAAACCCTTCACAACTGCTTGGGAGTTAAAAGCTAACAATCAGTTTGGGTTGATCAACTCGAGACTTGCAGAGTTGAACAAGAAGATGGATGAAACACAAGATCAACTGGCAAGGTTGTCTGCTGCAACATCTCATTCTATTAGGCTTCCAGAAGTGGATGAAGCCAAAAAGGGGGAGATGATTAAGGAACCAACAGATGCTACACAAAGACAAAATCCTGATCAAGAAGCTGATAGACCAACACAAAGACCAGGAAAAGAAGTAGCACCAGAGTTCAAGTTATCTAAGGCATCAGAGGGAACTGCTGATTACATTTCTCAAACTACTGAAGACAATCCTTCAGCAGTTGTGACTCCAATTACCACATCAGCAGTTCTACTTCCTAAACCATCATCAGAAGTTCCTAAGGCAACTGAAAAAGAACCTGCTCCCACTCCTTTGCCTACAACAACTTCCACAGCTGTCTTAAACCCTACTCCCATCAGCATGTCAAAAGACTTATTAGAGAAGAGTTTGAAAGAAGCTGCTAAGAAGGCAAAAGAAGACAGAGTATGGAACAGCCTAGAAACTAGAGAAGACTTGAGCTTTGAAGAAAAAGTGATCAAGTACCAAGAGAAACTTGATGAGCTTGAGGCTGAAGAGAGAGCACTTGAAGCTGCTGCTGAAGAAGACAAAAGAGCACAGCTTATAGCATTCATTACAAAGAACTCCAAATCCAAGCAAGTGGCCCTCAAGAGACTCTCAACACAAGAACTGACCAGAAGAGCACAGATGCTATCTGATAGAATAGCAACTGAAAATGAGAGGAAAGCCAAAAGAGCTGAAGTGATTGAAGAGTTAGTGGCAAATGGCTATGGTTCAAAAGCCTCAATCAGCAAATGGAAAGAACAAACTTTGTATGAGGCTTACAAGAAATTCAAAGCAAAGAAAGTTGCTGAACCAGAAAGATTTGAAAGCCAAGAAGTCCAAACAACTTCTATTGTCAAAAGACCATCTGGTACATTAAGAAGGCCAGCCACCAAAAGAAAAGCAGATGGAGATCCCATTGTCAAGACTGACTTCAAAATGATTTTGTTAGAAGGAGATCAGTTGGTACATGGTGATTTTGATGTTGAAGAGAAACCCATCTTGACCCAATTCAGAGACAAGGCTACCTATGCTTATCAGTTACAACAATCCATCCAAGAGAAGACACATACAAGGGTTGTTACAGAGCATCACCTGCCCAACATGCCAATCCAAGGTGCTGCTGAATTACAAGGAAGTCAAGAATCTCACCTGAGAGTCACCGAAATAGAAGACATTCCTCAATCAGGTCAACCTAAGGAAACAGGCTTGGTTTCCTATGCCTCTGACTTTGACAGGTCAAAGGTAAACATTGTAAAATGGTCATTTACTGAATCCAACTCAGTACTTGTGACCAGGAGAGACCGTTCAAGTAAGGTCTATAGAAACTCAAAGGAGTTGAGTGTTTTATCGTCCAAAGACCTTCTCACCATACAACATTTGACACCTGAACTTGGTCCTCTCACTGAGCAACAAAGATGTACTCTTACCACCCGGATGACAGCAGAGATCTGGAGGATGCTAGAAGAGAGAAAAGGACAACAATAAAGGATAGATAAGGTTTTGGCTTCATCAATCCAGGGGGAGATTGTTGGGACGAAGAGGATTGACGAAACCACATTTTGATAACCTTAGTCTTTTCCATATCTGCCTAAGTATAGAACTGCTGAAGAACAAATAGAAGAAGTACTGAAGAACAAACACAAAGTACTGAAGAGTAAACTCATCAGAAGTTCTGAAGTCTAACCAGACATTTCACTGAAGAACTGCTGAAGACAAACTGCTCATCAGCAGTTTGTCACTCATCAGCACTTTCCATCAGAAGCTTCTAACCGACTGAAGATCAGCAGTTTTACTATTATATTGTTTTGTTAAAGTCTTGATTTCAAGTTTCAATGTACAGACTGTAGTAAACCTTATCTTAGGATAATATCTTTGTTAAATATCTTAGATTACTTCAGACTACAGTTTAGTACATTAGTCTATAAATAGATGAGTTTGTTCATCTATTTTGATATGTGATTTTGTGTAATATCTTTGAACTTATATTGAAATCCTTCGGGCTTTAAACTTATAATTTCCACTTCACATCTGAGAAACATAAACTGCTATTACTGTTTTATACTTAGAACATTTATTGTTTCTCATTTATTATTCAGTCAAGGGGGAGTAATAACTCCTCATCAAAGTGATCTTTTAGACCTTTGAACACTTGTATTTCCGCTGCTTAATAACTCTTATATAAATCTGATAAACACATAAGTGTTCATAAAAACAGCCACTGATCCAACAACCCCAATTGCAAGCATTTCCCAAAATAGCATAATATTATGAAAACATCACATCAAGCATGCACAAATTACCCTAAATGGCAAATATCCAGTTGCACAACAACATCCTACTGCTATTACATCATCCTAGAGCAAACCCTAACATCATACAATCAACAAAACATGCTACAACATCCCAGATTCTTCTAAATCACTCAAACACAACCATTAACCTCCAAATTCATAGATAAACATCCTAACAACTCATTTATATCATAAATGCATCAAACACATAAGAATACTCATGTTTTAGCAATAAAAATCATATATTGCATGAATGCACCGCATAGAACACATATTGAAGGATTAGACTTGTTTAATAACTGATTTCAAAGGTTTTCAAAGACACAAACATCACAAAATCTGGTCTGGACCTTTAAGGATCAATATAACAACATTACAAAGGTTTAGGATGGGTAACACACCTTAGGTTTTGCTAAACAATGATGTGTAAGCTTGAAAGGATGGATTCTAGGGCAAAAACATGTTCTAGAGGTTGATTATAGTGTGGGATAACTTTGGGGGGGAGTTAGGGTTTCACAAATGATGTTTTACAACACAAGGGTGGTATTTATAGGCGTTTCTAGTCGTTCAAGCTGCAGCAGGCGAGTAAGCCAAGGTTTCAGGCGATTAGGGATGCAATAGGGGCTACTCGCCCCCAATTACTGGCGAGTAGGGCTACTCGCCCCCTCACCCTTCTACTCGCCTCCTGCACAACGTTTTGGGTTTTTGGCGCGTTTAACACCATTTTAACATATATAAACACGTATTCACATACCGACAAGTCATATAATGCATGATAACTAACACGTTCACATTCGTTCACCAATTTTCGGGACTTGTAGGTCCGTTGAATGGATTGATTACAAGCCAGATCATATCTATCAAGGTGCGGAATCCCTTGATAGATGGTTATGCAAACTATGAATCACCAAGAACGTAGAACAGTAGAATACTTTAAAATCTGCTTGTCTATTGATATTATTTTAGTGGGAACCAATACCAATTACAAGCTTGCTAACCAAAAACTCTGACCCTAGCCTACACCCCATGCAGCCTATTTATACTGCATGGGCTGAACGAAGAAGGCCCAGAGAAGATTCCCAGCGAAGATGCTCTCAGCATCTTCTCCTCTACTAACTTCTCCTTTTGGAGAAGATGCTCAAAGGCATCTTCTCATATGAGCATAGATGCTCTAGGTCACCTATGCCATCTTCGTTCATAAACATTGTTAGCTAGGATTTAAACAAAAGACTATCATACTTGACTTATAACTCCGTCAAGCATGTTACAATTAAACTATCAACCAAAACAAAAACGATACTAATCTAGAGAAGCGTTTGTCACACAAACATGCACTAAAAAACTCCCCCTTGACGAATGCTCTCTAGATCTTCAACCTTCTGCAGTCTTCAATCTTCAAAATAATCTGGAATAATCTCAACTTCTTCCAAATCATACACATATTCATTGTTTAATTCTTCAGAAAATAATCCAGACGCTTTGAGGTTTTCGATTGCATCTTCAAAGTCAAGTACACTCTCAAAGGTAAACTTATCGAACCTTGGAAACAACTCCTCGAGTAAATCAGTAGATATAAAAGAATCTGCAGATTGAGGCATATCCTCAACATGGCCTTTTCCCTGGATCACTAGCACCAGTAACTTCTACTACAGTACCCGACTCCCCCTGAGTAGTAGCTTGCACACCAAATGTTGTTGAAGCACTTGGAGACTCACTCTCCGCAGAGCGGTTAGGATCATTGTCGGGATTATCATCAATTCATCACCCTTACACGTCACATTCTCCCCCTGAGCCTGCAATTGCTTCATTAACTCAGCAATCTATTGAAGAAGCGTCTGTAGCAAAGCTCAATCTTTTGCCTCTAAGTGGATGTGGTTGTGGTACTGTGACTGCTAAAGTTGTTGATATCATCTGTGAGCTTGACTCACGAATAACTACTCCTCCTTTCTTCCTCTGACGAGTTCGGAGAGGTGGAACAACATCATCACCATCATTATCAGAATCTTGTGGTTGATAGTCTTTGTCAGTCTCATCATCAACTCTCTTCTATTTCTCCCTCACAGTGTCAGTAGGAGGTTACAACCTCTGTGATGAGTCTACAACAATCTCACATTCCAAACATTAAGGCCATGTTTGGCTAAACTTCTCCTTATCACCTTATTTCCTTTTCCACCTCCTTATCTCCTTAATCCCAAAAGTCACAAATCCTTACTTATAACTTATCTCCTTTTCAACCCACAAAAACTCCTTTTCAACCCATTACCCAAACATTATTTTCTCCTTATCTCCTTCTTGATTAAGGAGATAAGTTATAAGGAGGTAAAATAAGGAATCCCAAACATGCCCTAACAAAAACAACTTAAACATGCAATAATAAGAATTGGGCCTTATGAATTGAAAACAATTTTTGAACAACTTAACCCAACATTTTTCAGAAGTGGGCCTTGAGCATAAATCCAAGGCCGAAAAGTTTCAGTTTTGGAAATTTGTAACGGAACAATGACTTGGCTTTTGTGAAAATTTGGTTATCACGAAAACAAGATGTTTTCCCGAACAGTACGAGTACCCCCCTTAAATGACCATTTCCCGTGCATTAAGACCTGAAGTGGAAAAATAAAAAATCTTTTTGTGATTTTTTTTGTTTTAAATAAATAAAAGAAATAAAAAAACACTGATAAAGTGAAAATAAAATAAATGAAAATTCAAAAGCAAACTCTCTATTTTTGATGAGATGTCACCGGTGAAAGGATCATATCAGCTAGAACAAGACCGAACACACATGTTAGTATTGTTCAATGTGAATTATTAAAAGCACAGTTGCAGTCCAAGGCAATTACCTGTATATTGATCCACTTAAACAAACTTACATCATTGTCTTCAAAGCCTCACTTTACTTATTATGATTATGAGCATTTGACTGTAGGTACTGCGTGTCCCACAACATGACATAACCCCGCGATCAAGGTATGCACAAAGCTTCATCGTAACATGTGAGTATATTGCTGGTATCCGTATAATTTACAAGGTACGAGGCACACGGGTGTACAGGTCAGCATATATCTGGATGCAGCAAAGTGACCGGTGTGTTCTCAACCAGGGTTAGGGAAAATACCATTTTGGTACGAATTTTAGCTTTGGGCTTTTTGAGATAGCCGTTTAGCATATTGGGTTTTGGCATTTATCTTTTGGATTTGCTCTTTTAAGATATCCTGGCTGTGCCTAGGTCAGCATAATTCTGGATGCAGCAGAAGGGCAGCCAGGTTATCCCTGGATAGATCAACAATATAAAGACCCGAAACCGTTGATTTTGGCAATCTATCAACACAAGAATTAAGATCATAAAATCGTACGCCGATGTTATGTTCCCCACATGTACCACAGTCCAACTCTTGCTATTATTATTATTGAGGACTTAGTACGCGTTGTAAGTCTGCCTACTGGTATATCACATGATGAAGCTGCGGTCGCACTTAGCAGTTTAGGTTCTCTGTTCTATTTTAAGTGCGAGAGTCAAGCAGCTGATGTACTATCATATCCTTTCTTTACATAGTGACAGCTCGTTTCCTTTTTTTAAGGAAAAATATTTACAAAACTTCAGAAACTTATGAGAAACGTAAAATCATTTAGGATTCCTCATCCCGTTCTGTTGCACCAACAGTTCAAAACGAGCCCTGTCAAATGCCTTGGTGTAAAGGTTTGCCAAATTATCTTTTGTGTCAACTTTTTCTAAATGAATCATTCTCTTTTCAAAACAATCTCTTATAAAGTGATGTCTGATATGAATATGTTTAGTTTCAGAAAAGTTGGTTGGGTTTTCAGTGATGGATATGGTAGATTCGTTATCAATCATAATGGGAGTATTTAGAAAATTCAAACCGTAATCCCGCATTTGTTGTTGTATCCACAAAACC
The DNA here is from genome assembly GCA_032199755.1 of Ambrosia artemisiifolia. Lineage (NCBI taxonomy): Eukaryota > Viridiplantae > Streptophyta > Magnoliopsida > Asterales > Asteraceae > Ambrosia > Ambrosia artemisiifolia. The sequence continues at coordinate 32,143,391 of CM063517.1, forward strand.
TGTAAACAGCAGCTGCCAGCTGTAACGTATTCAACCTCGCATGAGGACACCGCTATAGAAGTCTGCTTCTTGCATTGCTAGGATACGAGTCTCTCCCCAAGTAGTTGACATCCTCCAGTCGTCGATTTTCTGTTCTGGTTGCATCCTCTGTAGTCTGAGTCGGTGTAGGATAAGAGATCTAATCCACCATCCGATGGATACCAGAGACCTAATTTGGGTTTCCCCTTAAGGTATCTCATTATCCGTTTGACCGCAATCATATTTGACTCCTTTGGATCCACCTGATACCTGGCACAAAGACAAACTGGAAACATAATGTCAGGTCTAGAAGCAGTTAGGTACATGAGTGAACCAATCATTACCGGTACTTTGTGGGGTCGACATATTTGTCGCTTTCGGTATCTGGACCGAGACCGTGGTTGACCGGTAGAGGAGTATAATAAGGTGTGCAATCATTCATCTTGAAACGAATCAGGATGTCATGCACATACTTAGTTTGATGGATGAACATTCCATCTACCTTCTGATCCACCTGTAGACCAAGAAAGAACTTTAACTCCCCCATAGCACTCATCTCAAACTTCCTTTTCATGACCTGCTCGAATTCCTTGCATAAGTCTTCATATGGTGACCCGAAGATGATGTCATCAACGTACACCTATACCAGCAGAAAATCTTCTCCTTTTCTCCGAATGAAAAGTGTACTGTCAATCTTTCCTCTCTCAAAGCCATTGTTCAAGAAGTAAGAAGACAATGTCTCATACCATGCCTTGGGTGCCTGATGAAATCCATAAAGGGCCTTGTCAAGTTTGTAAACCCGATCTGGATATTCTGGATCAGTGACCCCCGGTGGTTGGGAGACATACACCAGCTCTTGGACTTTTCCATACAGAAAGGCGCTTTTAACGTCTAACTGATAAACCTTAAATCCTTTATGAGACGCAAATGCCAGAAACAAGCGAATTGCCTCTAGCCTAGCAACTGGTGCAAACACTTCATTGAAGTCTATCCCTTCATGTTGATTAAACCCCTTGACCACTAGTCGAGCCTTATTCCTGACCACAACACCATTATCATCTTTCTTGTTTCGAGAAACCCATTTGGTGCCAATTTCCTGTGCACCCCGAGGGAGATCGACCAACTCCCAGACTTTGAGCTTCCTAAACTGAGCGAGCTCCTCTTGCATTGCCTCTACCCACGAATTGTCACGAAGAGCCAGTTGATACGTCTTTGGTTCGATCTATGAGATAAAGCATTTTAAACATTTGTTCACAATCCCTGAGTCTTTAATTCTTGCGTACATGTAGGTGGCAGTCGCAAAGCTTCTCCTTGTCTGAATTCCCGCAGTAGGATCTCCCAGTATATAGTCAACTGGATGATCTTTATTTGCACGTGTTGATGCCACGGTGTCAACTGTTAATTCATCATCTAATTTGGAGCCAATTTCTCATGAAACCACTTCTTCATCTGTAGAATCTGTCCCAAATGGGTTCGTGAAAGGTTCTTCTTCAGTTTCAATAGCTGCTACTGTAGATGTAGATTGGTTGTTTCCTGAAGAGCTTCCTTGAGCATCTGTCTTGTCCTTTTTTTGCAGAAATTGGGACTATTGAACGAGGCGAAACAAAGTCGTCATCATCCTCATAAATAATCACCGGTTCTTCATCTGGTTCTGCATTAAAGGTATGAGGAACATTAAAGGACTTAAAAATAGAATCATAATCAAACATCCAACTTGGTTCCTGTGCACTATCCGGTGGTGAGTAACTTTTTATTTCGATATTAAAAGCAATTTCTACTACACCTTTGGATTTATTAAAAACACGTTTGTTTGGTGAGCCGGGAACATAACCAAGGAAGAATCCTTCGTCTGCCACCTCACCAAATTTAGGTTGGTTTTTATTTTTCAAGTGCAAGGCATCCCAAATGGTTCAAAATCTTTGATATTTGATATTCGACCGTTCAAGAGTTCAAAACACGTTTTATTGTGTTTCTTGACGGTCAAAACCCTATCCAGAACATAGCAAGCTGTATTCACAGCCTCCCCACAGAATTGAACGGGAAGCTTAGAGTCAGCGAGCATTGTCGAGCTGATTCAATCAAAGTCCTATTTTTCCTCTCCGCGACTCCATTTTGTTGTGGTTCATAAGGAGCACTAAATTGATGTTCAATTCCCTTGCGAATGAAAAAGATTGAAAATGTGCTGTTTTTGAACTCCGATTTGTTGTCGCTTTTGATTCTCTTGAGAGTGGTGTTGAAAAGATTCTTAGCTTGAAAAATGAAGTTTGTTAAGACTTCTCCTGTCTCATCCTTCGAACCTAAGAAAAACACCCACGAGAATCTCGAAAAATCATCAGTAATCACAAGGCAATGGAATTTACCACCAATGCTTCTAACGTTCACCAGACCAAATAGGTCCATGTGAAGTAGTTCGAAAGGAGCAGAAATGGTATTAATAGCTTTAGGGTGATGAGGTTTCTTGTGTTGCTTTCCTTTTTTTTACAAGGAACGCATTTATCCTCAACCCCAAAACTTTTTAAAGGAACACCTATCACCAAACCGTTTTTCACAATGTAGTTCAGCTTTCTGAAGTGAATGTGTCCCATTTTTCTGTGCCATAACAGTGAATTTGATTCAGATGCTCTGGAAAGAGGACATGTGGTCTCCTCTGAAGTATCGTTAGGTATACTCATGTCCATGATGTATGTGTCGTTTCTTCTAGGAGCCCTCATGATTATCCACTCTTTAGGAATTACCACCCCTGGTTTCAACACTAAAGCTTCAGTCTTGGTGAAGTGAATCGAATGCCCCTTGTCGCAGATTTGTGAGACACTCATGAGATTGTGTTTGAGCTTCTCAACATAGTTCACTCCTTCTAGGGTGATCTTGCCATTAGTGACCTTCCCCTTTCCTGAGATGCGCCCACCTTTGGCGCCAACAAAGTTCACATAACCTCCATCACATTTCATAAATTCAATCAGCAATCTCAACTCCCCTGTCATATGCCTGGAGCAGCCGCTATCAACATACCACCAGTTGATAACCCTCCTCAGCAGCTCCTGCATTTACAAAGAAGATTAGTTAGAGTAGGGGACCCAAGCTGTGAAAGTCTTGGGTCGTCCCATTTCATCAACAACAGTAAACTCCATCCAGTATCCATCACTCCCCACTGGAGTCCTGGATCTAGGTGGATTGTTTCTGTTCATTTGGTTATAATTCCTGTAGGGCCTTTGATTCTGAGGATTGTAATGTCCTCTCTGATTCACTGGCCCGTTATTGTTACTTTGAGGATAACTCCATCTATTGGAGTATCCCTGATTGTAGTTATTTCTAGAAAAATTTTGGTTATTTGAATAAGGTCTATCCCTATAACCATTTTGATTATATTGATTATTAACAAAATTAAAATTTTCACCTTGTGGACTTATGTTACGTTGTTGCCTATGTGGTGGTTGGTATTTGTTGGTATTAGCAGGAGGTGCCTGCTTTGGAGGAACAACACTAGAAGTGCTTGTCTGGCCAACACTCACCTGGAGGAACAGCACTAGAAGTGCTTGTCTGGCCAACACTCACCTGTCTAGGGACAAACGCAGGCTTTTCAAAATTTTTGTTAACCGGACGTTTGCCTGGATCCCTAGACCCACCATCATGTTCCTTCTCTAATTGCCTCTGCAATGATTTCTTTGCAGAGTTTCTCACCTCTTTCCTGCTTTCGGACTTAGCAGGAATCTCACCTTTCTTTGCATCAGTTGATGCAGTGTTGTCCTTCTTTTTGACAGTACACATGCTAGCTACATGAACTTTTTGATGACATTTAAAACATGATCACTTCTCAAGGGGCTTTTTGTATTGTCCCCTTGAGTTCGATCCCTCATTGCTAGCATATTTAGGTGAAGTGTTACCAGAACATTCAGCATTACCCTGTTTGATTTTTTCTGATTTGGCTTCACCTTGTTTAACAAATTTAGGAATTTCAGAATAATTTTTGGTTCAGACTTATTGGGTTGAGTCTTTGATTCAGTTGGGTTAGTTTTAACTGTATTAGTTTTATTAACCCCCGACACTTTAGTGTTCTTGAACACTTCACCTGTTTCTTCATCCACAAACACATTGGATGAGCTACCATTTTCAGGACTAACCACATTTTCACTCACATGAACTTTCACCTCGTCTAGCTTAGGCTTACAAATTTCCTCAGTGACCTCCTTCTCAGTTGGTAGAAACGAATAGTTTCCTGTTACAGGAGGAGGCACATCTTGATAACCTAAGCCACCATTTTCATCTATATATTTCTTGGTGTCTCTTCCAGAATCTATTAAGGCACTTATAAGATATTTGAGCTGCGAACTTGATCTATCTGCCTATTTAGATCAACTACCTTAACCTTAAGTTGGTCTATTTCAACATTTTTCTTAGCAATCTCTTCTTGTTTATCAACTAAGGCCAACTGTGTTAGATTAAGGTAATCTATCTTTTCCCTAAGGGCATAGTTAAGTTCTTTTAGATCTTTCTTAGCAGCATTAAGGGAGGTTTTCAGGTTCCCTTCTCTAATCTTTTTGCCTATGTTAAACTCTTTCTCTTTATCCAAAAGCACGACTAACTCAGTATTATGCTCAGCGACCTTATCATTTTCTTTCACAAGTAATAGAATACGCTCAGCATAATCAACACACTTATTACAAGCTTTTACAACTAAAGGTAAAGGAAGGAGTACCTTTTTCTCATTGGATGATAAGTCTGCCATGTATGCCATGAATTCTTTAGCAGACATCCCTTCAGTTGATGCTGTCAGATCCAACACCTGGGTAGATACCTCCTTGTTTGCTTCACTCTCAGTTGTAGCTACTTCAGCTTCATTCTCCTTACACTTAGTCACTTCTGTTTCGGTCTCATTAACTTGTTCATCAGTCACTTGCTCAACAGGTTTCTCAGCATTCTCAGATCCTTCTTCAACAATTTCTGCCATGAGAGCTTGATTGCCTGATCCATCAGCTCCATCTAAAACACTGCTCCAGTCATATGTACCATCAGACTTAGCCACCATTAGGGCCTTAGAGCTTAAGTTACTCTGAGAAGGCACCACTGATGAACTTTGCCTTGTAGTGTTTCCCTGATTTTGGCTCTTTGGTCTAGCACATTCTCTGGCAAAGTGCATGTACCCGTAGCAGTTATAACACTTAACCTTTGACTTATCAAAACCAGGTCTGCCTCCAACTAGATTCTTTCCTGTCCTCTCCATGAACTTTCTTGCTCTTCTCGAAATCATGGCAAGATTCCACTAGAGATCCATTTTCTTCAAGTCATCCGGATCTATCTGATCGTAGTCATCATCGAACATTGCCGGATCATTTATCTTCCCTTGTATGTAGTTCTCATAAGATGCTACAAAGGAAGACAAAACTGCAAGCTGCTCTTCTGCTGATTTTACACTCATGGGCATTGACTTGCATGACTTGTGGTCGCATTTGGAGTCAGATTTGTTGGACTCAGCAGTGCTCTTTCCCTTGTTACTTCCTGAATCCTGAGGGAATGTCCTTCACTTTTGTTGACTCACCTGAAACAGATACAAAACACACTTCACCGTCAGAATCTAACATAATGTTACCGGAATTATCTCCTGAGAAGAATGTAGTAGCATTCCCACTGCTGCTTGAAGTGCCACCGGATGAGGATTTGGATGACGATTTCCCATAATACACTTCCGGATCTTGAACTTGATCAGAACATTCATCCTTCCTCTTCAACGCCAAATCATAGGCTCTTAGCTTTCATATAACATAATCAAGCGTGAAAGTGGCGAATTCAGGATTCTCTTTAATGAGAAGAGTATAAACTTCCCATTTTGCAGGCAATGCATCCAGAATCTTGGTGGTCATCTCCACATCAGTGTGCTCAATCTTGTAATTCTCTAGTTTAGTAACAAGATGGTAGTATCTCGTGATGATCTCTTCTAGGGTTTCACCTGTGAATGCCCTAAAGACAGCAAACCGTTTCTTGAGTAAATCAACTCTATTTTTCTTAACATTATCATTTCCCTGAAAATGTTTTTCAAGAGCTTCCCACAAATCTTGTGCATTTTGAAATTTTCTAAACGTGTGCAATATCTCTTGTGGCATGCTCATTGTGATAGCAGCATGTGCCTTATTCTCAGCTTCGAACATTAGCTTTTCTTCTTCATCCATATTTTTGAAGTCAACCTTAACAGTTTGACCATCAACATTTCTGGATGGTGGTATGTAACCATTTCTTATGCAAATCCATCCTCTCATCATATAAAACCTTGCCCATGCTTCAAACCTGTCCTTCCACCAATAATAATCGTTAACTGAAATCATTTTAGGTGGAGAGTTTGACTTGCCTACATCATGATCCATTTTTAACATCTTCTTTAGAGTCGACATTTTAATTTGTTTAATATGATATTTTTTTTTGTTTTCTTAAAGCTAACAATAATCTTTTATTAAATACGTGAAGAATTACATCAAGATAGCGGGTAGATGGGCAACAAGTTGCGCCGCCACCCCTTTCTGGACAGCAAACCCTAACCTACTAAAAACGAATCTGTAGTTGAAAGAATTTAGCTAAAACAGGATGTAATGATCATACAAGTCACAAATCTAGGTGCGGAAACCCTAGATATGAACAAAATGATAATACTCAAATCAAAACACGTAAAACATCATTTTAATCACCTTTTCATAGATTAACTTCAATAAAACTTGTTTACAATCACTTGACACGTTAATCTAATGATCACACACACATTCACAATCTAGACCTGAACCTGACCTCTCAACACACACTTTTTAAAACTCCCTCTAACTTGAAAATGAACAAAAACTATATATAGAGTCTGCAGGTTCGCCCTGTTCATTGGTGCGAATGTGGACAATGTCCACATTCGCCCACTGACTTGGTACGAACCTGGTCTTCAGGTCTTCAGTCTTTCACATTCGACCATACATAATCACCTTCGCCCAGTCTCCTTCACCTTCGCCCACTTCTATACACATTCGACCCACAAGAAAAACAAACTAACACATGTTAAACTCTAATCCAATCACTAGTCGCAAAACGTGCATCTACAAACTCCCCCTCGACTATTGATTGGATTGTCTTCGTTCTTGGTCCATGATCTTGTTCAGAATCTTGATTCTTAGTTGCTTTTTCTGATCTTTAGTCATTTCCGGCTCAATCTTACGTTTCACAGGCTTAGGCACTTCAGCCATCTTCACCATCTTGCCCAGTTTAGTATCCAAGTTGCTTCCAGAGTTTATATCATATGCAAAGCAAACTCCAACAACTTGTTGATACTTCTTTGCCTGATCTGCATCATTGGGATCACAATGAATCGGATTGTAGAATAGCATGATGATATCTTCAAACGTGCAATTAATCAACCACATAGGATCAAATACATAAACATGCTTGTACTTGTCCTTTCCATCTCTTAACACAATCACCGCCTCTGCTTTCCTCCAATCATAATACCAAAAGATAAAATTAGCACTGAAGTGTTGAGGTAAAGGCATCAATGGAATCTTTTTCATCACTTCAGGCGCTTTATATATCAAAGTAACCCTTTTCCTTCCTGTTCTCGGATCAACATCTCGATGAACTTTCCTTCTAGGGTACTGTGGCTTGAACATACTCCATTTAGTTCTGCTTTCCAAAACCAAACGATCAGCAAACCAACCAACAGCTGTATTGTTCACAGAAGCTCCAGTCATAGGGAATCTGCAAATATCTCTGACCGCCCAGTACGGTAGAGTTAATAAATCATGAAATATGTAGAAGTACAAGATTCCTGATTCCCACTTGACTGCTAAACATTTCAGTCTTCCCAGATACTTCCATCCGAGAGCTCTGCCTTTGAACTTCTCGTTGTGATATCTGTAAAAACTACCTTGAGCTTCAGGTGTTGGTCGTTTGTCATCAGTTTCCTTTAACTTCTGTAGTAAAGTCTTCAACTCATCATTCTGATTTGAAGGTTTCTGCTGATCAGTACCAAACACCTTTTCTACAAACTCCTCACTTCTCTTCTCTGCTTTCTTTCTAGCTAGTCTGTTTGGTATCTCAGTAAAGTTTGGGAAAACCACATTTTCATCATTTTTCCTGAAATATTGTGGATATTCCTCGTGAGTAATATCCTCAATCTCTACCTCTTCCATCTCAGGTGTCTACTTATCATCAGAATGATTTCCAATCTCCTTTTCAGGAAGATCTGGAATCATTTGATCTATTATTATTTCCTCCAATGACTTCCCTACTTGCTGTGCAACACCCTCCAAAATCTCTTTAGCAACAGCAGCAGGTATTTCACCTTCTTCCAAGTCTGGATCATTATACTGAAGTTCATACCTCATGTCTTCCGTTTGGAAGATTTCGGCAAACTTTCCCGTGAACTCAATGGTCCATTCTCTTCTTTCAAGCATATCTCTATACACTTTCTTCGCATCATCATTCAACGATCTAACCTTTTCGTTCCAGAAAATGCTTTCATCTGAGTCTACATTCTCACTACCTTTCTTTTTCTTCGAACTAGACTCTCCAGCATCTTTCTTTGGCGTTCTTTTCTCAAATGTAAACTTACTTGTATCGTCTCCTCCATCATCATCATCATCACTCTCATCACTATCATCATTATCATCTTTACTTCCTGATCCCTCCGCATCATCATCATCTTTGTCATCTTTCTTACTTTCTTCATCAGAACTTTCTTCAGATTCATCATCCTCCTCATCATCCTCTTTCTCCTCATCAGAAGGTTCAAAATCAACCTGTTCTTCTTCTCTCTCCTTATCTTCCTCACCATCCTTCAACTTAGGGGCTTCTCCGTATAACTTGTCCAACAAATCACTTAGACGTTTGTTTTCAGTCTTAAGTTCTTTGTTGTCAGCTTTCACAACCTTAATCATTCTACGATTCCTGTTGCACTTAACCTCAAGATCCTTATTTTCTTCTTCAAGTTTCTTAACCCTCTGTTCGATCTCATCTTGGTTAGTTTTGGATGCAACAACAATCTGTAGCATTTTCTCCTCATTCTTCTTGAACTTGCTAATCTCAGCTTGTTGTGCTACAATCATCTTCATCATTTCATCCATTCTTTTGTTAACTTGTTTCATCATGTCATCCGAAACAGTAACTTTGGAAGACTTGGATTTTTCTACTTCTTTAGCCTTCTCCTTTTGAGGATTCTTAAACATATCAAGCACATTTTCCAAAGCAGTCTCAAAATCAGCAACTGGCACTGCTTCAGCTTCTTTACTTTTCTTCTGTTTCTTAGCCACTGGTGAAGATAGCTTAGATGATGTACCTGCATCAGGTATCTTTTTGCCTTTAAGTAACTGAGCAATCTCTTTTTCTCTCAACTGTTTAGTACTCGACTTCTTTGCCATCGACTTGTGTTTTGGTTTCTTCAAATTCACAACCACAGTCGATCCTTCTTCAAGCTCATCAAGATTCACACTCAAACCTTCATCAACATTAACAGTCTTCTTTTGTAGAACTTCCTCAACAGACTTATTCAAAGATTCAGACTCACCAACCATAGTGGCCTTACGCTTGGTGGTCTTTACTCTTTCCTCTTCAGAATCCCACTGCTCATCTACTTCAGTCTCCTCCGAGTCAACCGAATCTTCATCAACTAGACTCGTGCCTTTCTTTGCAGTCGTCTTCTTTCGAGCACCTTGTTGCTTAGAACTTCCTTGATCCACCTTTGCCTTACCCTTCCCTTTGGCTTCGGCATTAACCACTTGCCTCTTCCTCTTAGTGTTTGCATCAGCATACACTAATGGATCATCGTTATCTGAGTCACTGTTGTCGTGCCTTGCTTTGTTCTTACCAGGATCAATGTAACCCTGATTAGCCAAAGCTCCAAACAATCTCCTGTGAGGTGGCTTCTCATCATTTGGCACACCTTTATACCCCTTCATTCTAACAAGCGTTCAAATATTCATGTGATCTTGACCTAGAATCATAGTTGGATCCTTTCTCAAATTAGGATACTTATGGTCAAAGATCATCATCAAAAACCTCGGATATAGCATAAACTGCTTCTTCTTCAAGCCTTTCAGCATCTCGAGCATGTGGTCCAATATCATACCAGATACATTGAATGGTTTGTTAAGTGTTAACGCAACCATCAATGAACTAAGACTCTTCCTCATAACATCGTACCCACCGCTCACACATCCAAACACATGAATAATTACGTGTGCAAAATACTTGAATTGCACACTTAATTTTCCCTTATGCATCGAACCATCAGTAATAGGACCCTTATACTTCATCCTCAAAAAGCAAGCTCTCTGCTCGGTCCATGAAAGCTCTCTAGGATCAGTACTCGTTTCAAACTTGATCTGTAAAGCTTCCCTGATATCTGCTTTAGTTAAGAACATCTCCATACCCTGAATCTTGCTACGAATAATGGTCTGATCTTCCCAGAAATCATATGTAGCATTCCTGTAAAAGTCCTCCACTATGTCTTTGTAGATTATGGCTGGTGTGGCTAAGGCATGTATGATTCTGCTTCGCCTTAAGAACTCCACAATACCAGAAAACTCCGTATTTTTCACTACGTCTCCCACATATGCACAGCAGTTATGCGTCGGTTCAAACGGCCATCCTTGTGGTATGTTTTCTACTTCTGGTACAGGATCTGGTACGACATTCTCCACTGGTGCTTCAACATTTTCAGGTTGCTCAGCCATCTGCACATCAAAAGTCAGAAAATATGTCAAAACACAAAAACGGCAAAAATTAAAAATTTTAGGTTTTTCCAGTTTCTACATTCGCCCATTTTAGTTTGGCCGAATGTGGAATTATAGGTACGAAAGTAAGTATTTTGGCACGAATGTGGAAATATTCTAATTAGAAATCACATTCGCCCATTTTTGAAAGGGACGAATGTAAACAGTTATGCCCTAAAATTTGAAAATTTTCATTCTTGTTGTTTAACTTCTGATTTTGATTTAAACATGTTCTAATGAGGCCGACTAACATTCGTCTATAATCAATTTGCATTTACATTCAATTATTATCAGTTTTAAAAGGAATTAGGGTTTACCTCATACAAACAATCGATTAATCATCCTAAACTAGTTATTAATCTAATTCCTTGTAGATTCTCCCCCTAAAACTGATAATATTTGAATCTTCGTCAAAAATTCCCATTAAAAACAGTCCAAGAAGTCCAGATTAAGAACCCTAGGGTTCGTAACCCTAAACGTCCAATTCTGATCTGTTTTCTTAACCATTACCTATAAAAAATTGGATGAAAATGATCAGGAATCAACAAGGATTAATATTCGAAGGCAAACAAATTCAATGCAACAAGGTCTCTTTAGTTGGAAAAATTTTGAAAAAAATTGCAGAATGAGGGTCGAATCTGGATGTGGCTTATATATAGAGAGTACCTTCGCCCGTTTAAGATGGACGAATGTGGGTGGTTTCCACATTCGACCAAGTGAATGGCCCGAAGGTGGAACTTGAACACCCGAAAGTGAAATTTGGTTAAGAAAGCCACTTTCGCCCAAACAAAAACGTACGAATGTAATGATTTTTCCACATTCGACCCATTTAAGGGGCGAATGTGAAATGGAAAAATCTGAAAATTTTGCCAAATCACGAATTCGAATCCCGTTCAACATTTTTCAATCTGTTAAGTCTCAAAAACTCATTCTTTCACTTTTATAATGATACAAAGTCCAGATGGTTTCATCAAATCTCAGAATTGACCATCAAACACCGTCGGTTATCTAAAATAAAGCAGAAATGCAAAATTTTTGATTTTTCTGAAATTTATATCAAAACACACCTAAAATCTTTTTGGATTTTGTATCTTTTTGACAATAAAAGTAAAAGGCATCAATGTTAACAAAGGAGTAAACATTTTGTGATGTCCGGTAAGAGGATCATATCAGTTATTTGAGAAATCTGATCACAGCGTTGATCTGTTTGTTTAATATTATCATTAGAAACATTATGTGACACGGCAATTGCTGATATTGTGATCCATTTAAGCTCACATGCAGACTATTACGCAATGCTTTAAAATGATACGAGTTAGGTGTATTAGACTAACACGTTGTGGTTCCCACACACACGACATACTCCCGTATCAAGTAATTGCACAAAGTTTCGTCGTAACGCGTGATTATGCCAGAGTTATCCGTTAAAGTTACAAAGTATATAGCACAGAGGTGTACAGGTCAGCAAACGAATGCAGCAGAGTAACATGTGCATATATACTAGGTTGAGGCTGATATCAACTACTGATTTGCATCAGTAAGTCAATACGATGTAATTATGATCTTTGATCAATAAAAACATGAAGTTCCTTAATTCGGTAACTTTCGGTTTTGGCATTTAAGCTCTTGTTGGCAAATATTCTGATGAAACTAGGTCCGTAAATCAATACGACAAAAGTTTGATCAGAATATTCCGGATAACCTTAACATAACGACCCGAAACCTCAGATTTTGGCAATCCTATCAAACGAAATTACGGTACTAAGACCATATGCCCATGGGGTGTTCAGCCATGAACGCGTAGTTCGTTATGTTTGTATCACTAATGCACGCAATTTTTAGTCTACGAAGCCTATCAGCACATCACACGTAATCAACACACGCCTCATATTACTATACAAATCTTTAGCCTGTGTCAGATCCCCACTGATGTACTATCATTTCCTCTTTTTATCCTAGAAATCATTTTTGGTTTTTCTAATTTTTAGGTCTTTTTGATTTTTCAATGTTTTTGGTTTTTCTGATAAAATGACTCCCCCTAAAATGTAAAACATATTTTTGGGTTTTTAATTTTTCTGAAAAACAATAAAAACTTTAAAGAAAATTTTAAAACTAAAAAGCGATAAACCGAGGTGCGGATTAGTCCTGTTTTTCCTTTATGTTATTAACTTTTAAAAGATATTCAAAGCGGGATCTGTCAAAAGCTTTAGTAAACAAATCTGCACGTTGATAGTCAGTATGGATTTTGACCATATCTATCAATTCTTTAGCGTAACAATCACGGATAAAATGGTATTTGATCCGGATATGTTTCGCTTTAGAATGATTGCCCGTATCTTTAGTTAATGCGATCGCGGATTCATTATCATAGTGTATAGGGGTTTTAAGAAACTGCAAACCGTAATCCACCATCTGCTGTTGGATCCAGAGCACTTGCGAACAGCAACTCGAGGCTGCAATGTACTCGGCTTCACAGGTAGACAGCGCGACCGAAGTCTGCTTCTTACATTGCCAGGTGACTAACCTGCTCCCTAAAAACTGGCATCCAGCTGTAGTGGATTTGCTATCCTTGTCACAGCCGTCCCAATCTGCATCACTAAAAGCGATAAAATCAAAATCATCATCATTAGGGTACCAAAGTCCTCTCGAGGGACAACCCTTAAGATATCTAAGGATACGGTTGACCGCCGTCGGATGACTTTGTTTCGGCTTCGATTGATAGCGAGCACAGAGACACGTTGCGAACATAATATCTGGCCGAGATGCGGTAAGATACATCAGAGATCCGATGATTGCTCTGTATGTAAACGGGCCCGTCAGCTCCCCCTTAGCGTCAACTCCAATCCCGTGATTGGGCTGAATCGGGGTATCCATCGGCTTGGAATCCTCCATCTGGAACCGGCTCAAGACTTCGGATACGTATTTCGTCTGGTGAATGAAGATCCCCGTGGGTCTTTGGTCCACCTACAAGCCTAGGAAAAACTGCATCTCCCCCATTGCACTCATCTCAAACTTTTCCTGCATGACAGTTTCAAACTCCCTGCATAAAAGTTCGTTAGTTGAGCCAAATATTATATCATCAACGTATATCTGCACCAGAAGCAAATCATCCCCTGATTTCTTTGTGAATAGGGTGCAGTCGACGAGTCCGCGCTTAAATCCCTTTGCCATGAGGTATGTACTTAGCTCCTCGTACCACTGTCTTGGAGCCTGGTGCAGTCCATACAGCGCTTTGTTTAGTACATACACCTTATCCCGGTGGATAGGGTCCTCAAAGCCTGGTGGCTGCCCGACATAAACCTCTTCTTTGACTTTCCCGTACAGAAATGCGCTCTTGACGTCCATTTGATATACCTTGAACTTCTTATAGGAAGCAAACGCAAGAAACATTCGATTTGCCTCAATGCGTGCTACAGGCGCATAGATTTCGTTATAATCAATCCCTTCGATTTGATGGAAACCCTGTACGACCAATCTGGCTTTGTTGCGAACTATCACACCACGATCATCCTTTTTACACTTAAACACCCATTTGGTGCCGATCTTCTTTCTTCCAGGCGGTAAATCAGTGAGCGTCCAAACCCCCAATTTCTGAAATTGTAATAACTCCTCCTGCATTGCTTCAACCCAGGCGTCCTCCAGCAAAGCGTCCTTGTATGTCCTTGGCTCGACCTGTGACACATAACACGCAAACGACCAATCATGTTGATTACCAGATTTTTGTATTTTGGCATATAAAGCTAAAGCACCAAAACTCTCTGGCGAATTAACACTTCGCAGCTGCCCTCTTGTCATCACACTGCTTCCAGGATCACCGATAACTTGCTCCAGCGGGTGAATACGATGAATCCGAGATTCCGGATGTTCAGGAACAGTAACTCCCGTTTGAATAGTCAAGTTCTCTAAAGCATCCAGATCATGACCCGTGTTAGATGATGAAGCAACATCTGGAGTTGGAGTTGGGTTCACTGGCGGTGCCTCTGGTTCTGTTGCGTGTTCAAGAATAACTTCTTCAAATTCTCCATCATCTTCCGATTCTGAAGTATCTAAAGTTGTAGAAGCCTCTTGAAACACTTCTTCCTCTGGTTCAGGAACATTGGTATCATTAGAAGCTGGTGGGGGATTTAAAGTGATCGGACGCACCAATGGTGAAGTCGCCGCGTTTTCACACTCGTAAAGTAATATGATAACAGCTTCTTCAACCAAGCTATCTAGATTGAATGATTCAAAGAAATCTTTGTAATCAAACATCCAATCAGGACCAATCCCTTGCACATTCTGAGTATACCGTTGAACTTCTACGTTAGCCCAATCCTCCACCTGACGAGTTTGCTTGTTGTATACCCGTTTGAGCGGGGTTGCATATCCAACGAAGTATCCCTCTTCAGCTTTCGGACTAAACTTCTCGCTTGGATTCAACATCGTGCATGGTGCCCCAAAAGGTTCTAGATACTCTAAGTTCGGCTTTCGTCGGTGTAACAGCTCATAAGAAGTTTTACCAAACTTCTTCACCGTTAAAACCCGATTGAGTGTATAATTTGCTGCATAAATCGCCTGATTCCAGAACATTACTGGAAGATTCGAGTATGCGAGCATTGTTCTAGCCGCTTCAATTAGAGTCCTGTTCTTGCGTTCAGCAACACCGTTTTGTTGTGGGGTATACGGAGCCGAATATTCATGATGAATTCCTTCGTTTTCACAAAGTTCATCCATCTTTGCATTTTTGAACTCCGTCCCATTATCACTCCGAATTCTCTTGATCTTGAGATTATAGAGATTTTCCAATCGAGTGAACAGAACTTTCAGGTTGTTAAAGGTGTCACTTTTATGCTGCAAACACATCACCCATGAAAATCTTGAGTAGTCGTCAGTGACAACTAAACAATAGAGCTCCCCAAGATGACTTTTGCGCTTGACAGGTCCGAATAAGTCCATATGCAATCGCTCAAGTGGCATCTCGACAGAGTTAACTTTCTTCACTTTGTGGGACTGTCTGTGTTGCTTCCCCTTCTTACAGCTCACACACTTGTCATTCAAATGGAAATGTTTGACATTCACTCCTTCGACAAGTCCATTCTTCACAAGATGATTCATTTTTCTCAGATGAATGTGCCCCATTCTTCGGTGCCACATTATCGATTCCTTCTCGGTCGCCTTTGATAGAAAACATGTTATTTGCCCCTGGGTTGTCATTGCCTTGGACATATGAAGAATATAAAGGTTGTTGACGCGAGGTGCCTTCAACATTACCCACTCTTTTGGAATTTTGAAGCCTGGTTTGAGAATGTAGCAGGATTTGTCATCAAAGTAAACAGTGAATTGTTTATCACAGATTTGACTGACGCTCAACAGATTATAATCCATCTGCTTCACATACGAAATCCTCTCAAAGCTTACAATCCCATTACTCACACTCCCTTCCATAGTGATATATCCGCCTTTGTTCCCGGCAAATGCAACATATCCACCATTAATATTCTTCACATCAAACAGTAATGCGAGATCCTCGGTCATGTGGCCTGAAGCTCCACTATCAACAATCCAAAGACTGCTAATAGGGCCAGCTGAAGCTCCCTGCACACATCAAGTAAAACAATTAGTTCTTTCGGGGGACCCAAGCCTGAGTGGTCTTGGGTCTTTGAATATCATCGTTCAAAGAAACATTCACTTCAGCATTCTGTTTTGGATCGATCTTTTTGGGATCATTCAAAACATTTTCCTTTTTCTCATTTGACTTAGAAGTTGAAGCACCTGGAGAACCATTTGGTGTCCAAGATTGTTCAGATCTTTTCAAGATACGAATCTGAGATTTTGGGGTCTCAGTCGTTTTCTGAACATTGTTTGCAAAAGAAACCTTCTTGGGTACCTTCTCTGATTTAACAGATTTAGGTCCAACATTTGACTTGACAATAGGTTTTGGTGGAACCCTTTGTCTATCATTTGTTGTGTTCACCACTGGTTTTCTCCATGAATTCTCCATAGCAATCGGGTTTCTACGATCATACTGAAATGGATGATTGTTCCTCGTTTGATAAAAATAGTTTTGATTATAAAATTGTTGTTGTTGAGGAACAACAGGTCTATGTGGTGGAACGTAATGATCAACCGGTTTCCTCATGGAATGCCTAACTTCAACTTCGTGCCTCTTATGCCTTACATACGGGCAGTGAGCAAGTAAATGCCCTCTCTCCCCGCATTTAAAGCATGCACGGTATTCCTCAAAAACATTTGGAGCATTCGGTTGAGCAAATGATCGAACAGGATATTGATCATTATACTGTTTGTTCCTCAAACTCTCAGGGAGTGGCCCTTTTGAGTAAGCAGGCTCATGAAAACCGTTTGCTTTGTTTTTGGGCTTAATAAACTCTGTGACATGAACCTTTGGTTCTTGAGGAACATCCAAATAAAATTTCTTTAAAATTGCTGGTGGAATCTCATTAGTTCTCTCATGTTTTGGAAACCAAATAGTGCTTTCTTGCCAGATTTTATCAATTTTAGCATAGTTGGCAAACTTAATTGGATATTCCTCGTCAGAGATGATCTTATCGGATCCTTCCATCCGATAAAACACCTTGACTGGTTTGTCACTCAGTTCAATCTTAACTTCTTTCTTAATCTCATTCTTTTCAGACTTTTTCTCACGATGTGCGTTAGCCATCGGATGCACATGTTGAGATGATGACACTGGTTCAGTAGTAATGATGTGATTTTCTTTTGGAATTTCACATGCATTAGCACTTTGGTAACTACCAGAGTCATCACTCTCTGAGTCTAAATCAACATTTTCAACTGTAACACCTTCATCATTCAAACCTAAAATCGGCCTCACATCGGAATGAGGATCACCAATACTCGAAGTATTAGATTCATTTTCCGATGATGAGTCTGATTTTACCGAGCTCTCCGGTGTCACTTGATGACAATTATGATTTTCAAAAAGCACCGGAGATGGCACAGACTTATAGTTAGTGGTTTGATCATCAATGATGTGGTCTACAACATAAACAATGTGCTTATAACTCTCCAATTTCTTATTGACTTTTTCAGCAAAACACTTAATGGTGGCCATTTCCAACTTTGTATTCTCAATTTCATTAATGTAGTTGTTAATGGCTAGTTGTTTTAATGAAAGAGTGTTTTTAAGGTCGGAAATGTCCTTTTTATATCCATCAAGTACTTTGTTGAAAGCAATCAATTCTTTGCGAGTAGATTGACAGTTGATAATAGCACTATCACGTTGAACGCGAAGTTCTTTGTTTTCCTCTGTCAATCTATCACAAGTTCCACAGTATTTATCACTAGTAACATCAGTGCTAGATTCAGAACTTACCTGTTTAGGAGGATCTGTCATGGCCATCAAAGCAAAATGAGCTTCCTTTCCGGCGAAAAACTTTGAATAATCAATCCTGGTGAAAGCATCATCCACAATGCACGACTTCCTGGTCTTCAGAAAATCTGCTTCTGCTAGCAGCTGATCAATCTCATCATCCAAAGATATAACACTAGCCTCTGTGTCTGATTCACTGTCTGAATCTGAGTAAACGGATTCACACTCCTCAGGAACATCAGAAACTGTGTCAATCATCACTCCAGAATTTGCTTCCTCAGCTTGAACCTCAACAGGTTCAATCTCCACATTCACCTCTTCCACAGATTCATCAACTTCACTCTCAGTTTCTTCATTCTTATCAACTATCACCGACTCCTCAGTATCAACCTGTCGGGCAACACAAGCCACATTCCCACCAGTAGTGATCTCCTCAACACCAATTTGCATCCCAGACCAGTCAAACCTTTCATCCTGCTGGATCACCAGAGCTTGATTCTGATTCGTATTCTGTGTTTGCTCATTTGGTGTGGTAATAGGTATAACTGTTCTGTTAGTGTTGTTTGGTGATTGGTTTTGATTCTGGTTGGTTGTGTTTGGTTGTCTGTTTTGGTTATTGTTGAGGTGTTTTGTCAGTTTTGGTAGTTATTTTGGTTTTGATAGTTGTTGTTACTTTGGAAAGAAACTTGGTTTTGGTTTTGTTGTTGTTGACGGTTTTGGTAGTTTGAGTTAAAAGGGTTTCTGTTACCTTGTATAGGTGGCTGAGTGCATTCCCGTTTGAAGTGACCCTTACCTCCACAGTTAAAACATGACACCTTCTCCTTGTTGAATCCGTAGGTAGTATTTGGAGAAGTTCCCAAATCAGTCTTACCCGTCTTTTCAATTAACTCCGTTGCCCTTCTCATTATACTCGCAAAAGCCCACTGAATATCAATAAGTTCCATCTCCTCTTTGTCGATCTGTGCATAGTCTTCATTGGTCAAGTTATTGTTCCCAATTTGACTTGCAACCAACCCATTATATGATGAAACCATTGCAGAGACTAATGCAATATGTTGCTGAGCAACTTCAACAGTCACATTTCCCAAATTGGAAGTCTCCAAAACCACCGGTTGCTGATTGGGTTGATTCACTTGATTCATGTATTGTGGTTATTGAGGTGGTTGTTGTGATTGGCTTGCAGTGTAGAATGCTGCTTGCTGCATTGGAGAGAATGGTGAAATGTAGGAATTAGTGTATTGTTGTGGTGGTGGTGTGTATGATGGTTGTGTGTAGGATGAGGTTTGTGCAATGTAGTTGATGGTTGGTTTTGGTGGTTCCATGACACTAGAAATACAAGCAATGTGAGGTGCCACTGTTCCACATGCACTCGAGTTTCCAACTGTTGCTGAAGCACCACCAAAATATAACTCTGGATTCTGAGGAATCTGAGATCTTTTAGCTTTCCTCTTCTCCTCGAGCTCTTTGTTCTCCAGCTTTTGTACAAACTCGTTGATAGTCCAAAACCTATAAGCATCCTTCTCTTTGAGAACTTCAACATGCTGATCCCAGTACGGTGGTAAAGCATCTGCAAACTTGTCCACCAGATCTGTCATTGGAATCTGTATACCATAACTAGACAATTCTGTTAGTAAATGACAATATCTAGGAGTCAACTCTTTTAATGTTTCGTTTCCAACATAAGTAAAATTCTCAAACTCTTTTCTCAACTCCTCCATCCTTAACCTTCTCGTCTTTTCATTCCAATCATGACGATTCTTGAGCACATCCCATAACTGCTTCGACGTAGTACAAGTTCCAAACTGATGTAATAAGTCGTTTGTGATCGCCTGAGTCAACTGGGAGTATGCTTTCTTCTCCACAACAAATTTCTTTTTCTCTTCATCTGACATGCTCTCCAAAGGAACTGGTTCACCGGTGTTCTCCAGAACCGGTGCAGTATAACCTTTAGCTATCATCCTCCATGCCTCTGCGCCTTCCACTCCCATGCCTTCCAGATGGATCTTGAACTTCTTCTGCCACTGGTTATATTGTTGCATCTCCATTAGCTTGGGTGGACGATTCCCGCTACCTGAAGATAAGTCATTTATTAGTGTAGAAATAGCATTGGTAGTTTGAGTATTTACCACCGCGGCTGCTACTCCCCAATAGTCTGTCACAGGTTGTGGTGGTGAAGTCTGAGGCATCGAGCTAGTCATCGCTATGTAATTGATCGGTTGCGAAGATTGAGTGCTCGTTTTCTGGGCTGCCACTGTCCATGGGTCCATCGTCACTTGCTGCTGTTGTTGTGTTGTTGCTGGTCTCGGTGTAGTTGGAAAATTCCACATGATGTTCACGAACTTCGAAAAACACAAAACTTAGAAAATTTTCCAAACACAATCCTACTTTCGCCCCAAGTGATTTACTTTCGTCCAAAACAATCTATGTTCGTCCACAAACTTCACTTTCGTCCAAACAGTGTAGATCGAAGGTAGAATAGTTACCAGAAAGTAAAGTAACCTAAATTTCTTTCCACATTCGCCCGAAAATTTCTATGTTCGCCCACAGATTTCCACGTTCGCCCGCGCGATCAATCGAATGTGGAAATAAACACCCGAATGTGGAAAATATCAACACAACACTCTAGATTCGACCTGAATAAAGCTACGTTCGACCAAAAATCACTCAGGTTCGTCCAAGCAAGGTCAGGTTCGCCCACTACAGTCTAGATTCGTCCATTTTCATTTTGAAAAACGGTTACACTTTGAAAAACAGTTATTTTGATCTCTGAATTTCAAAAGTTTATAGATTTTGATGATCTTTATCAGGTTTTGATTCGGAATTGATTTGGAACAACTTTAATTCTTGGAAAACTTGATTTTATCCACAAATTCAACTCGAAATCATTTAAAAACACTCAAAAACCATTTTCAATCAAAAACAGATGAATATTGATCAAAATTAAGTCCAAATCAGCTATGATATTATCAATTTTGTTGTTGTATGATCCGTATGGCTCTGATACCACTTTGTAGTTGAAAGAATTTAGCTAAAACAGGATGTAATGATCATACAAGTCACAAATCCAAGTGCGGAAACCCTAGATATGAACAAAATGATAATACTCAAATCAAAACACGTAAAACATCATTTTAATCACCTTTTCATAGATTAACTTCAATAAAACTTGTTTACAATCACTTGACACGTTAATCTAATGATCACACACACATTCACAATCTAGACCTGAACCTGACCTCTCAACACACACTTTTTAAAACTCCCTCTAACTTGAAAATGAACAAAAACTATATATAGAGTCTGCAGGTTCGCCCAGTTCATTGGTGCGAATGTGGACAATGTCCACATTCGCCCACTGACTTGGTACGAACCTGGTCTTCAGGTCTTCAGTCTTTCACATTCGACCATACATAATCACCTTCGCCCACTTCTATACACATTCGACCCACCAGAAAAACAAACTAACACATGTTAAACTCTAATCCAATCACTAGTCGCAAAACGTGCATCTACAGAATCCCTGCCCCCCGGAGTCGAGACACTGCTATGAATAACCCGTTGGACTATGGTCAGGAAGCGGATGGCTTCCGGTGCCAAGGAGCCAAAGGTATCAAATGCCAGGGGTACGAAAACGTGTTGGTTCTCCTCACAAGCTTTAGCATGCTTCTCAACTTTCTTCGTCTCTGCTTTTCGCACTGCTTGCCCCTACTACAAAACCAGTATCCCTCATACCAACCAGGGGAGATACACCTGTTAGATCGACACAAGCGTGTTTCCCCCCGGCCCATCCAAAGACAAGCAGGTCTGCTGGACGTAGGGTGGATCTCCCTTCTGCGGGGTCCGAGAGGAAATTCACGGGAGCCTCTTTCTTGGCTGAGATCCCAGCCCTTCTTAAAATGTCCCAAAGAACGTCGCGGACCCAGTCATGCCTATATTTAAAGCCAGGCAACTCCTTAAAGTGAACCGCGTGTTCCCCGTATTTGGCACACCTTTATACCCCTTCATTCTAACAAGCGTTCAAATATTCATGTGATCTTGACCTAGAATCATAGTTGGATCCTTTCTCAAATTAGGATACTTATGGTCAAAGATCATCATCAAAAACCTCGGATATAGCATAAACTGCTTCTTCTTCAAGCCTTTCAGCATCTCGAGCATGTGGTCCAATATCATACCAGATACATTGAATGGTTTGTTAAGTGTTAACGCAACCATCAATGAACTAAGACTCTTCCTCATAACATCGTACCCACCGCTCACACATCCAAACACATGAATAATTACGTGTGCAAAATACTTGAATTGCACACTTAATTTTCCCTTATGCATCGAACCATCAGTAATAGGACCCTTATACTTCATCCTCAAAAAGCAAGCTCTCTGCTCGGTCCATGAAAGCTCTCTAGGATCAGTACTCGTTTCAAACTTGATCTGTAAAGCTTCCCTGATATCTGCTTTAGTTAAGAACATCTCCATACCCTGAATCTTGCTACGAATAATGGTCTGATCTTCCCAGAAATCATATGTAGCATTCCTGTAAAAGTCCTCCACTATGTCTTTGTAGATTATGGCTGGTGTGGCTAAGGCATGTATGATTCTGCTTCGCCTTAAGAACTCCACAATACCAGAAAACTCCGTATTTTTCACTACGTCTCCCACATATGCACAGCAGTTATGCGTCGGTTCAAACGGCCATCCTTGTGGTATGTTTTCTACTTCTGGTACAGGATCTGGTACGACATTCTCCACTGGTGCTTCAACATTTTCAGGTTGCTCAGCCATCTGCACATCAAAAGTCAGAAAATATGTCAAAACACAAAAACGGCAAAAATTAAAAATTTTAGGTTTTTCCAGTTTCTACATTCGCCCATTTTAGTTTGGCCGAATGTGGAATTATAGGTACGAAAGTAAGTATTTTGGCACGAATGTGGAAATATTCTAATTAGAAATCACATTCGCCCATTTTTGAAAGGGACGAATGTAAACAGTTATGCCCTAAAATTTGAAAATTTTCATTCTTGTTGTTTAACTTCTGATTTTGATTTAAACATGTTCTAATGAGGCCGACTAACATTCGTCTATAATCAATTTGCATTTACATTCAATTATTATCAGTTTTAAAAGGAATTAGGGTTTACCTCATACAAACAATCGATTAATCATCCTAAACTAGTTATTAATCTAATTCCTTGTAGATTCTCCCCCTAAAACTGATAATATTTGAATCT
Organism: Ambrosia artemisiifolia; assembly: GCA_032199755.1. Classification (NCBI taxonomy): domain Eukaryota; kingdom Viridiplantae; phylum Streptophyta; class Magnoliopsida; order Asterales; family Asteraceae; genus Ambrosia; species Ambrosia artemisiifolia. The sequence continues at coordinate 32,166,694 of CM063517.1, forward strand.
TCGTCAAAAATTCCCATTAAAAACAGTCCAAGAAGTCCAGATTAAGAACCCTAGGGTTCGTAACCCTAAACGTCCAATTCTGATCTGTTTTCTTAACCATTACCTATAAAAAATTGGATGAAAATGATCAGGAATCAACAAGGATTAATATTCGAAGGCAAACAAATTCAATGCAACAAGGTCTCTTTAGTTGGAAAAATTTTGAAAAAAATTGCAGAATGAGGGTCGAATCTGGATGTGGCTTATATATAGAGAGTACCTTCGCCCGTTTAAGATGGACGAATGTGGGTGGTTTCCACATTCGACCAAGTGAATGGCCCGAAGGTGGAACTTGAACACCCGAAAGTGAAATTTGGTTAAGAAAGCCACTTTCGCCCAAACAAAAACGTACGAATGTAATGATTTTTCCACATTCGACCCATTTAAGGGGCGAATGTGAAATGGAAAAATCTGAAAATTTTGCCAAATCACGAATTCGAATCCCGTTCAACATTTTTCAATCTGTTAAGTCTCAAAAACTCATTCTTTCACTTTTATAATGATACAAAGTCCAGATGGTTTCATCAAATCTCAGAATTGACCATCAAACACCGTCGGTTATCTAAAATAAAGCAGAAATGCAAAATTTTTGATTTTTCTGAAATTTATATCAAAACACACCTAAAATCTTTTTGGATTTTGTATCTTTTTGACAATAAAAGTAAAAGGCATCAATGTTAACAAAGGAGTAAACATTTTGTGATGTCCGGTAAGAGGATCATATCAGTTATTTGAGAAATCTGATCACAGCGTTGATCTGTTTGTTTAATATTATCATTAGAAACATTATGTGACACGGCAATTGCTGATATTGTGATCCATTTAAGCTCACATGCAGACTATTACGCAATGCTTTAAAATGATACGAGTTAGGTGTATTAGACTAACACGTTGTGGTTCCCACACACACGACATACTCCCGTATCAAGTAATTGCACAAAGTTTCGTCGTAACGCGTGATTATGCCAGAGTTATCCGTTAAAGTTACAAAGTATATAGCACAGAGGTGTACAGGTCAGCAAACGAATGCAGCAGAGTAACATGTGCATATATACTAGGTTGAGGCTGATATCAACTACTGATTTGCATCAGTAAGTCAATACGATGTAATTATGATCTTTGATCAATAAAAACATGAAGTTCCTTAATTCGGTAACTTTCGGTTTTGGCATTTAAGCTCTTGTTGGCAAATATTCTGATGAAACTAGGTCCGTAAATCAATACGACAAAAGTTTGATCAGAATATTCCGGATAACCTTAACATAACGACCCGAAACCTCAGATTTTGGCAATCCTATCAAACGAAATTACGGTACTAAGACCATATGCCCATGGGGTGTTCAGCCATGAACGCGTAGTTCGTTATGTTTGTATCACTAATGCACGCAATTTTTAGTCTACGAAGCCTATCAGCACATCACACGTAATCAACACACGCCTCATATTACTATACAAATCTTTAGCCTGTGTCAGATCCCCACTGATGTACTATCATTTCCTCTTTTTATCCTAGAAATCATTTTTGGTTTTTCTAATTTTTAGGTCTTTTTGATTTTTCAATGTTTTTGGTTTTTCTGATAAAATGACTCCCCCTAAAATGTAAAACATATTTTTGGGTTTTTAATTTTTCTGAAAAACAATAAAAACTTTAAAGAAAATTTTAAAACTAAAAAGCGATAAACCGAGGTGCGGATTAGTCCTGTTTTTCCTTTATGTTATTAACTTTTAAAAGATATTCAAAGCGGGATCTGTCAAAAGCTTTAGTAAACAAATCTGCACGTTGATAGTCAGTATGGATTTTGACCATATCTATCAATTCTTTAGCGTAACAATCACGGATAAAATGGTATTTGATCCGGATATGTTTCGCTTTAGAATGATTGCCCGTATCTTTAGTTAATGCGATCGCGGATTCATTATCATAGTGTATAGGGGTTTTAAGAAACTGCAAACCGTAATCCACCATCTGCTGTTGGATCCAGAGCACTTGCGAACAGCAACTCGAGGCTGCAATGTACTCGGCTTCACAGGTAGACAGCGCGACCGAAGTCTGCTTCTTACATTGCCAGGTGACTAACCTGCTCCCTAAAAACTGGCATCCAGCTGTAGTGGATTTGCTATCCTTGTCACAGCCGTCCCAATCTGCATCACTAAAAGCGATAAAATCAAAATCATCATCATTAGGGTACCAAAGTCCTCTCGAGGGACAACCCTTAAGATATCTAAGGATACGGTTGACCGCCGTCGGATGACTTTGTTTCGGCTTCGATTGATAGCGAGCACAGAGACACGTTGCGAACATAATATCTGGCCGAGATGCGGTAAGATACATCAGAGATCCGATGATTGCTCTGTATGTAAACGGGCCCGTCAGCTCCCCCTTAGCGTCAACTCCAATCCCGTGATTGGGCTGAATCGGGGTATCCATCGGCTTGGAATCCTCCATCTGGAACCGGCTCAAGACTTCGGATACGTATTTCGTCTGGTGAATGAAGATCCCCGTGGGTCTTTGGTCCACCTACAAGCCTAGGAAAAACTGCATCTCCCCCATTGCACTCATCTCAAACTTTTCCTGCATGACAGTTTCAAACTCCCTGCATAAAAGTTCGTTAGTTGAGCCAAATATTATATCATCAACGTATATCTGCACCAGAAGCAAATCATCCCCTGATTTCTTTGTGAATAGGGTGCAGTCGACGAGTCCGCGCTTAAATCCCTTTGCCATGAGGTATGTACTTAGCTCCTCGTACCACTGTCTTGGAGCCTGGTGCAGTCCATACAGCGCTTTGTTTAGTACATACACCTTATCCCGGTGGATAGGGTCCTCAAAGCCTGGTGGCTGCCCGACATAAACCTCTTCTTTGACTTTCCCGTACAGAAATGCGCTCTTGACGTCCATTTGATATACCTTGAACTTCTTATAGGAAGCAAACGCAAGAAACATTCGATTTGCCTCAATGCGTGCTACAGGCGCATAGATTTCGTTATAATCAATCCCTTCGATTTGATGGAAACCCTGTACGACCAATCTGGCTTTGTTGCGAACTATCACACCACGATCATCCTTTTTACACTTAAACACCCATTTGGTGCCGATCTTCTTTCTTCCAGGCGGTAAATCAGTGAGCGTCCAAACCCCCAATTTCTGAAATTGTAATAACTCCTCCTGCATTGCTTCAACCCAGGCGTCCTCCAGCAAAGCGTCCTTGTATGTCCTTGGCTCGACCTGTGACACATAACACGCAAACGACCAATCATGTTGATTACCAGATTTTTGTATTTTGGCATATAAAGCTAAAGCACCAAAACTCTCTGGCGAATTAACACTTCGCAGCTGCCCTCTTGTCATCACACTGCTTCCAGGATCACCGATAACTTGCTCCAGCGGGTGAATACGATGAATCCGAGATTCCGGATGTTCAGGAACAGTAACTCCCGTTTGAATAGTCAAGTTCTCTAAAGCATCCAGATCATGACCCGTGTTAGATGATGAAGCAACATCTGGAGTTGGAGTTGGGTTCACTGGCGGTGCCTCTGGTTCTGTTGCGTGTTCAAGAATAACTTCTTCAAATTCTCCATCATCTTCCGATTCTGAAGTATCTAAAGTTGTAGAAGCCTCTTGAAACACTTCTTCCTCTGGTTCAGGAACATTGGTATCATTAGAAGCTGGTGGGGGATTTAAAGTGATCGGACGCACCAATGGTGAAGTCGCCGCGTTTTCACACTCGTAAAGTAATATGATAACAGCTTCTTCAACCAAGCTATCTAGATTGAATGATTCAAAGAAATCTTTGTAATCAAACATCCAATCAGGACCAATCCCTTGCACATTCTGAGTATACCGTTGAACTTCTACGTTAGCCCAATCCTCCACCTGACGAGTTTGCTTGTTGTATACCCGTTTGAGCGGGGTTGCATATCCAACGAAGTATCCCTCTTCAGCTTTCGGACTAAACTTCTCGCTTGGATTCAACATCGTGCATGGTGCCCCAAAAGGTTCTAGATACTCTAAGTTCGGCTTTCGTCGGTGTAACAGCTCATAAGAAGTTTTACCAAACTTCTTCACCGTTAAAACCCGATTGAGTGTATAATTTGCTGCATAAATCGCCTGATTCCAGAACATTACTGGAAGATTCGAGTATGCGAGCATTGTTCTAGCCGCTTCAATTAGAGTCCTGTTCTTGCGTTCAGCAACACCGTTTTGTTGTGGGGTATACGGAGCCGAATATTCATGATGAATTCCTTCGTTTTCACAAAGTTCATCCATCTTTGCATTTTTGAACTCCGTCCCATTATCACTCCGAATTCTCTTGATCTTGAGATTATAGAGATTTTCCAATCGAGTGAACAGAACTTTCAGGTTGTTAAAGGTGTCACTTTTATGCTGCAAACACATCACCCATGAAAATCTTGAGTAGTCGTCAGTGACAACTAAACAATAGAGCTCCCCAAGATGACTTTTGCGCTTGACAGGTCCGAATAAGTCCATATGCAATCGCTCAAGTGGCATCTCGACAGAGTTAACTTTCTTCACTTTGTGGGACTGTCTGTGTTGCTTCCCCTTCTTACAGCTCACACACTTGTCATTCAAATGGAAATGTTTGACATTCACTCCTTCGACAAGTCCATTCTTCACAAGATGATTCATTTTTCTCAGATGAATGTGCCCCATTCTTCGGTGCCACATTATCGATTCCTTCTCGGTCGCCTTTGATAGAAAACATGTTATTTGCCCCTGGGTTGTCATTGCCTTGGACATATGAAGAATATAAAGGTTGTTGACGCGAGGTGCCTTCAACATTACCCACTCTTTTGGAATTTTGAAGCCTGGTTTGAGAATGTAGCAGGATTTGTCATCAAAGTAAACAGTGAATTGTTTATCACAGATTTGACTGACGCTCAACAGATTATAATCCATCTGCTTCACATACGAAATCCTCTCAAAGCTTACAATCCCATTACTCACACTCCCTTCCATAGTGATATATCCGCCTTTGTTCCCGGCAAATGCAACATATCCACCATTAATATTCTTCACATCAAACAGTAATGCGAGATCCTCGGTCATGTGGCCTGAAGCTCCACTATCAACAATCCAAAGACTGCTAATAGGGCCAGCTGAAGCTCCCTGCACACATCAAGTAAAACAATTAGTTCTTTCGGGGGACCCAAGCCTGAGTGGTCTTGGGTCTTTGAATATCATCGTTCAAAGAAACATTCACTTCAGCATTCTGTTTTGGATCGATCTTTTTGGGATCATTCAAAACATTTTCCTTTTTCTCATTTGACTTAGAAGTTGAAGCACCTGGAGAACCATTTGGTGTCCAAGATTGTTCAGATCTTTTCAAGATACGAATCTGAGATTTTGGGGTCTCAGTCGTTTTCTGAACATTGTTTGCAAAAGAAACCTTCTTGGGTACCTTCTCTGATTTAACAGATTTAGGTCCAACATTTGACTTGACAATAGGTTTTGGTGGAACCCTTTGTCTATCATTTGTTGTGTTCACCACTGGTTTTCTCCATGAATTCTCCATAGCAATCGGGTTTCTACGATCATACTGAAATGGATGATTGTTCCTCGTTTGATAAAAATAGTTTTGATTATAAAATTGTTGTTGTTGAGGAACAACAGGTCTATGTGGTGGAACGTAATGATCAACCGGTTTCCTCATGGAATGCCTAACTTCAACTTCGTGCCTCTTATGCCTTACATACGGGCAGTGAGCAAGTAAATGCCCTCTCTCCCCGCATTTAAAGCATGCACGGTATTCCTCAAAAACATTTGGAGCATTCGGTTGAGCAAATGATCGAACAGGATATTGATCATTATACTGTTTGTTCCTCAAACTCTCAGGGAGTGGCCCTTTTGAGTAAGCAGGCTCATGAAAACCGTTTGCTTTGTTTTTGGGCTTAATAAACTCTGTGACATGAACCTTTGGTTCTTGAGGAACATCCAAATAAAATTTCTTTAAAATTGCTGGTGGAATCTCATTAGTTCTCTCATGTTTTGGAAACCAAATAGTGCTTTCTTGCCAGATTTTATCAATTTTAGCATAGTTGGCAAACTTAATTGGATATTCCTCGTCAGAGATGATCTTATCGGATCCTTCCATCCGATAAAACACCTTGACTGGTTTGTCACTCAGTTCAATCTTAACTTCTTTCTTAATCTCATTCTTTTCAGACTTTTTCTCACGATGTGCGTTAGCCATCGGATGCACATGTTGAGATGATGACACTGGTTCAGTAGTAATGATGTGATTTTCTTTTGGAATTTCACATGCATTAGCACTTTGGTAACTACCAGAGTCATCACTCTCTGAGTCTAAATCAACATTTTCAACTGTAACACCTTCATCATTCAAACCTAAAATCGGCCTCACATCGGAATGAGGATCACCAATACTCGAAGTATTAGATTCATTTTCCGATGATGAGTCTGATTTTACCGAGCTCTCCGGTGTCACTTGATGACAATTATGATTTTCAAAAAGCACCGGAGATGGCACAGACTTATAGTTAGTGGTTTGATCATCAATGATGTGGTCTACAACATAAACAATGTGCTTATAACTCTCCAATTTCTTATTGACTTTTTCAGCAAAACACTTAATGGTGGCCATTTCCAACTTTGTATTCTCAATTTCATTAATGTAGTTGTTAATGGCTAGTTGTTTTAATGAAAGAGTGTTTTTAAGGTCGGAAATGTCCTTTTTATATCCATCAAGTACTTTGTTGAAAGCAATCAATTCTTTGCGAGTAGATTGACAGTTGATAATAGCACTATCACGTTGAACGCGAAGTTCTTTGTTTTCCTCTGTCAATCTATCACAAGTTCCACAGTATTTATCACTAGTAACATCAGTGCTAGATTCAGAACTTACCTGTTTAGGAGGATCTGTCATGGCCATCAAAGCAAAATGAGCTTCCTTTCCGGCGAAAAACTTTGAATAATCAATCCTGGTGAAAGCATCATCCACAATGCACGACTTCCTGGTCTTCAGAAAATCTGCTTCTGCTAGCAGCTGATCAATCTCATCATCCAAAGATATAACACTAGCCTCTGTGTCTGATTCACTGTCTGAATCTGAGTAAACGGATTCACACTCCTCAGGAACATCAGAAACTGTGTCAATCATCACTCCAGAATTTGCTTCCTCAGCTTGAACCTCAACAGGTTCAATCTCCACATTCACCTCTTCCACAGATTCATCAACTTCACTCTCAGTTTCTTCATTCTTATCAACTATCACCGACTCCTCAGTATCAACCTGTCGGGCAACACAAGCCACATTCCCACCAGTAGTGATCTCCTCAACACCAATTTGCATCCCAGACCAGTCAAACCTTTCATCCTGCTGGATCACCAGAGCTTGATTCTGATTCGTATTCTGTGTTTGCTCATTTGGTGTGGTAATAGGTATAACTGTTCTGTTAGTGTTGTTTGGTGATTGGTTTTGATTCTGGTTGGTTGTGTTTGGTTGTCTGTTTTGGTTATTGTTGAGGTGTTTTGTCAGTTTTGGTAGTTATTTTGGTTTTGATAGTTGTTGTTACTTTGGAAAGAAACTTGGTTTTGGTTTTGTTGTTGTTGACGGTTTTGGTAGTTTGAGTTAAAAGGGTTTCTGTTACCTTGTATAGGTGGCTGAGTGCATTCCCGTTTGAAGTGACCCTTACCTCCACAGTTAAAACATGACACCTTCTCCTTGTTGAATCCGTAGGTAGTATTTGGAGAAGTTCCCAAATCAGTCTTACCCGTCTTTTCAATTAACTCCGTTGCCCTTCTCATTATACTCGCAAAAGCCCACTGAATATCAATAAGTTCCATCTCCTCTTTGTCGATCTGTGCATAGTCTTCATTGGTCAAGTTATTGTTCCCAATTTGACTTGCAACCAACCCATTATATGATGAAACCATTGCAGAGACTAATGCAATATGTTGCTGAGCAACTTCAACAGTCACATTTCCCAAATTGGAAGTCTCCAAAACCACCGGTTGCTGATTGGGTTGATTCACTTGATTCATGTATTGTGGTTATTGAGGTGGTTGTTGTGATTGGCTTGCAGTGTAGAATGCTGCTTGCTGCATTGGAGAGAATGGTGAAATGTAGGAATTAGTGTATTGTTGTGGTGGTGGTGTGTATGATGGTTGTGTGTAGGATGAGGTTTGTGCAATGTAGTTGATGGTTGGTTTTGGTGGTTCCATGACACTAGAAATACAAGCAATGTGAGGTGCCACTGTTCCACATGCACTCGAGTTTCCAACTGTTGCTGAAGCACCACCAAAATATAACTCTGGATTCTGAGGAATCTGAGATCTTTTAGCTTTCCTCTTCTCCTCGAGCTCTTTGTTCTCCAGCTTTTGTACAAACTCGTTGATAGTCCAAAACCTATAAGCATCCTTCTCTTTGAGAACTTCAACATGCTGATCCCAGTACGGTGGTAAAGCATCTGCAAACTTGTCCACCAGATCTGTCATTGGAATCTGTATACCATAACTAGACAATTCTGTTAGTAAATGACAATATCTAGGAGTCAACTCTTTTAATGTTTCGTTTCCAACATAAGTAAAATTCTCAAACTCTTTTCTCAACTCCTCCATCCTTAACCTTCTCGTCTTTTCATTCCAATCATGACGATTCTTGAGCACATCCCATAACTGCTTCGACGTAGTACAAGTTCCAAACTGATGTAATAAGTCGTTTGTGATCGCCTGAGTCAACTGGGAGTATGCTTTCTTCTCCACAACAAATTTCTTTTTCTCTTCATCTGACATGCTCTCCAAAGGAACTGGTTCACCGGTGTTCTCCAGAACCGGTGCAGTATAACCTTTAGCTATCATCCTCCATGCCTCTGCGCCTTCCACTCCCATGCCTTCCAGATGGATCTTGAACTTCTTCTGCCACTGGTTATATTGTTGCATCTCCATTAGCTTGGGTGGACGATTCCCGCTACCTGAAGATAAGTCATTTATTAGTGTAGAAATAGCATTGGTAGTTTGAGTATTTACCACCGCGGCTGCTACTCCCCAATAGTCTGTCACAGGTTGTGGTGGTGAAGTCTGAGGCATCGAGCTAGTCATCGCTATGTAATTGATCGGTTGCGAAGATTGAGTGCTCGTTTTCTGGGCTGCCACTGTCCATGGGTCCATCGTCACTTGCTGCTGTTGTTGTGTTGTTGCTGGTCTCGGTGTAGTTGGAAAATTCCACATGATGTTCACGAACTTCGAAAAACACAAAACTTAGAAAATTTTCCAAACACAATCCTACTTTCGCCCCAAGTGATTTACTTTCGTCCAAAACAATCTATGTTCGTCCACAAACTTCACTTTCGTCCAAACAGTGTAGATCGAAGGTAGAATAGTTACCAGAAAGTAAAGTAACCTAAATTTCTTTCCACATTCGCCCGAAAATTTCTATGTTCGCCCACAGATTTCCACGTTCGCCCGCGCGATCAATCGAATGTGGAAATAAACACCCGAATGTGGAAAATATCAACACAACACTCTAGATTCGACCTGAATAAAGCTACGTTCGACCAAAAATCACTCAGGTTCGTCCAAGCAAGGTCAGGTTCGCCCACTACAGTCTAGATTCGTCCATTTTCATTTTGAAAAACGGTTACACTTTGAAAAACAGTTATTTTGATCTCTGAATTTCAAAAGTTTATAGATTTTGATGATCTTTATCAGGTTTTGATTCGGAATTGATTTGGAACAACTTTAATTCTTGGAAAACTTGATTTTATCCACAAATTCAACTCGAAATCATTTAAAAACACTCAAAAACCATTTTCAATCAAAAACAGATGAATATTGATCAAAATTAAGTCCAAATCAGCTATGATATTATCAATTTTGTTGTTGTATGATCCGTATGGCTCTGATACCACTTTGTAGTTGAAAGAATTTAGCTAAAACAGGATGTAATGATCATACAAGTCACAAATCCAAGTGCGGAAACCCTAGATATGAACAAAATGATAATACTCAAATCAAAACACGTAAAACATCATTTTAATCACCTTTTCATAGATTAACTTCAATAAAACTTGTTTACAATCACTTGACACGTTAATCTAATGATCACACACACATTCACAATCTAGACCTGAACCTGACCTCTCAACACACACTTTTTAAAACTCCCTCTAACTTGAAAATGAACAAAAACTATATATAGAGTCTGCAGGTTCGCCCAGTTCATTGGTGCGAATGTGGACAATGTCCACATTCGCCCACTGACTTGGTACGAACCTGGTCTTCAGGTCTTCAGTCTTTCACATTCGACCATACATAATCACCTTCGCCCACTTCTATACACATTCGACCCACCAGAAAAACAAACTAACACATGTTAAACTCTAATCCAATCACTAGTCGCAAAACGTGCATCTACAGAATCCCTGCCCCCCGGAGTCGAGACACTGCTATGAATAACCCGTTGGACTATGGTCAGGAAGCGGATGGCTTCCGGTGCCAAGGAGCCAAAGGTATCAAATGCCAGGGGTACGAAAACGTGTTGGTTCTCCTCACAAGCTTTAGCATGCTTCTCAACTTTCTTCGTCTCTGCTTTTCGCACTGCTTGCCCCTACTACAAAACCAGTATCCCTCATACCAACCAGGGGAGATACACCTGTTAGATCGACACAAGCGTGTTTCCCCCCGGCCCATCCAAAGACAAGCAGGTCTGCTGGACGTAGGGTGGATCTCCCTTCTGCGGGGTCCGAGAGGAAATTCACGGGAGCCTCTTTCTTGGCTGAGATCCCAGCCCTTCTTAAAATGTCCCAAAGAACGTCGCGGACCCAGTCATGCCTATATTTAAAGCCAGGCAACTCCTTAAAGTGAACCGCGTGTTCCCCGTATTTGTCCAAGCATGCCTTACGGCAAATCGGACAGACTTCATCTTCATGGTACATGGGGATCACCAAACGATATTTAAGAATTGCCCTGTATTCAACCCCAGACATGGTCTGGCCCAAACCTTCGATTGGGATAACATTCAGGAAATCTTGGGCATGGGGGCTTTGCAAGCATTCAATAACTGCCTTTTGGCGGGGGGACAGATCAAAAGATTCACCCAGGCTCTGTGCGATTTTGCCAAAAAGGGCATTCGCCAAAGTTTTCTGAGGCTTTGGGGGGGGGGGGGGGGCGGTGTCCTTGTTAGAAAAACCGTCCATATCAAAACCTGGGAGATAGTCATTTACCCATTCGAGGGCCTGTACGTAGTCCAAGTCCATGTCGACAACCCCGCTATTCCTTAAAATGTGGTCTTGGAGGTTCCAAGATTGAGCTCGCGATGCCACAAAAGCATACACCCCAACATCCTTTGCTGAGAGGAGCCCTAATCCTCCCAAACGCATCGGCAAGGATGCCAGTCGCCACTGTAGGTCACCAAAGAACGGACCGCCACATACCACTATGTATACGATGGCTCCCCGCAGACCCTTGTCAAAACATGATACTGCTTCATCCATCATGGCGGGCTGGCATGTTCGCAAACCAAAAAGCAACTTAGCGACCCCCATACAAGATCTGAGCAAAAGGAGTTCACTCTGGGGATCCCTAAGGCAGGGCAAAAGTTTCATAAGATCAACCGCGCGCGAGGCTCTTTGCCCTGCCAATTCCCGTATAAAGTAAGAGTCCCGACTAACAGCTCCTCCAAGGAGTTTCACCCCCTTTTCTAGCCTGCCAATCCCACTGGGGAAAAGCCCGTCCCTAAGTTTTACCCCATTACAAGACGGCCAAAAAACCTCAGTTTTCTTAATATTCAGTTGAAGCCCCAGGGATGGCCCCTCATTCCGGATGATGTCTAAGGCATTCGCAACATCGGTGGCATCACCAATAATCGTCCCATCATCAAGGTACCACGCATGGGAGGTTACATTTTTCTTGCACCCGGAGAACCATAGGGTGTAATGCCAAGGCGAAAAGGAGGGGACCTAAAGGGTCCCCTTGCTGAACCCCTGTAGTGGCCCCTATACAATCATTACCAACATACAACCTAGCTGGTTGGGCATATAAGAACTGGACCCACAAATAGATAGGCGGACAATGATGAACTACTTCTCGAAGAAGGGCAGTGTGGTCGATCTTGTTGAACGCGTTTGAAAAATCCACGGTGAGCATAGCCAAAGAACCGTCTTCATGGAAGGAGTTAAGGAACCTGTTCGCACTGTGGAGCACCGCCTCTGCCCCATTAGGAGTCCCCACTCCAAATTGGAAGTCCCCCAGATACTTAGCCATTTCCTTACCAACCTTCTTCATAGCCACTTTAGATACCAGTCTGCGCCAAATGGCCCCTATTGCAATGGTTCGGATCCCATTATCAGGTTTCAGAAGAGGGGTAAGGGGGGCCGAAGCAATAAATTCAGCAAGTACCTTGGGACACAACCCCCTAGCCATAAATTGACGACTTCAGTAATAGCTGAGAGCAAACCCATGGAAGCCACAGACCCCTCTCTGCTAAGGGCGTCCAATAGATGTTGGGCCCTCAAACCATCCCCCCCGCAGGAAGTGCCTTTAGGGAAAGATTGGAGGCATTGAAGCACACAGCCCTCATCCACAACAAGCGCGTGCATGATGTCGGAGTTAGAGGGCAATGACGGAGGAGGCAACACCGGATGTTTATCAATGAGGGCTTTCATGGTAGAGTCGCCAAAAGGAGCAACCCCGCTAGAACACAACACCTTGACAGCAGCTGTGAAATGACCGTCCCTTACTTTTCGGAGGCACTGTTTGACATTAGGGCTCTTTTCAGTAGCCTCACTCCCCCTTGCTTCCTGCTTGATAAAAGAAACACCCCCGCGCAGTCAAAGAGAGAAGGAACCAAATCTGCGAACCCAGAACCATCTTTCCACAAAGAAAGCGATTGCATGATGCTACTACACTGCAATGATTTCCTATTCCCAGACCTTCGCTCCTGCCTAGTGGACGGTTTGACCACCCGCAGGGTACACCGCGGCAATAAAAGTAGTTTGACCCAACTTTCTACGGAGCCTGGTGAAGCCACCACTTTGCGCAAGGCACCTGTCAAGGCCTGGACAAACGCCAATCGACAGCTTGGGGGGATGCTCTTGACAGTTTGAATGGGCAGTGAGAAGACCTTTTCTAAGAGGGATATATCCCCAACCACACCTCCTGAAGGACCAGGTTCCATGTCCACAGTGACGTGATGAGGTTTCTGGATCCCAACAGTGAAATCTTCCACATCTCCCGTAGCCACAGAGAAGGAGAGGACGTCATCCGCACTGTGAATGCACCTTTTGCTGAGAGCATGCATCACCATGCACTTCCCACATAGCCATTTAGCCTCATCCCTAAGGGCGCCCCCAACATCCATAAAAAGGTCCAAGTCTTTGGAGATTGCATCTTGTAAAGACGTCCTCCTTTTTTCTGTCTTGAAATGAAAACTCTGCATGTGCTCTATAAGGCGTAGAAACCCTGAAGACCCCGGCTTACCATCTTTACACTCATGGAGATGCTTAAAAGGGCATGCTCTCAAACCACTACTCGAGCCAGGGCCAAAACCTCCTTGTTTAACATTCCGATCCCTTTTATTAGGAGCCATATGCACGCAAACACCAAACCCAATAACATGCAAGAAAAATAAGAAACCCCTACTCGAGACGAGTTGGGTGAAAAAAACACGGGCCTAAACCACGCTCCCGCAAGAACAAAGAAGTTTGGAGGGAAGCAACCAAAAATTGCTCACCTCCTACCCGACAACGGCAACTGCCTTTTTTTATGTCATCAGGCCACGTCTGACGACGCGGACGAGGAAGCGTACAGGAGGGAAACTTTTTATCTTTATTAGTATTATTATTATAAGGAAAAAAGGATCCCACTTAAACTTTGAAAACCACCTATTATTATTTTTTTAATCAGGAACTAGAGTAGATTGAAAATCTTGTGTTATTATAATATTTTATTTAACCCGGATGAATTTGTTACATTAATCTTTCCTGTTAAAAAAAAAAACTATTAAGGATTGTAGTAGAAACCCACAAAACAATTAAGAACGGGAAAGGGTCGAAAGAAGAAACAGAAGGTCGAATGAAGAGACAGTAGGTCGAAAGAAGCAAAGGGACGAAGGGAGGAGACAAGCCGAACGAAGGAAACGGTCGAATGTAGGAGACAAGTCGAACGAAGGAAACGGTCTAATGGGTTTCAAATATTTTGAAAAAGGACTTTTGGGAGGGAGTGGGAAGATGTTGATGCACTTTCTGTGGACGTCACTGTCGAATAGACTAGGGTTGAGTCTAGGTATAGTGTTACATGAGATTGTGGTGATCCATAAGGGCATTTTATGGATCTGACGCATTTGTAAAATATAGGACAAAACACATGTTTACATTCGACCATAGCAAAAGGGGCGAATGTGGAAGCTTTCCACATTCGACCACTACAAATGGGCGAATGTGGAAATACTCCACATTCGACCATTCAAAAGGGGCGAACGTAGAACTTGGGTTTTGGACTATAAATAGCAATCTCATGTGTTATTGTTCATTTGGGATTTGAGTTGGTACTTTGAATGCTCTCAAGGGGGAGGTCATGCCCGACCTCCCCCGGCCACGAGATTGATGTTTATCATACTGATGACAGTGTCTGTAACCGTTTCTGTATTAATACGAATCTGTGATGACGTTGTTATAGTTATATTTCTGTCTCGTCTCGAATTCCCCGTCTGAAACGAGTTGTTTACGCGTAATCGATCCGCGAGTTCGGTCCGTAACCGGATTCTCAATTGGTATCAGAGCCGTGGTACCGATTTGAACGATCTAACAGTCGTTTGAATCAATCACAGCTCGTTTTTCATGTTTTCAGACGTAAAATTCAGATTTTGATTGAAAGGTTGAAACCCTAGAAACCCTAGATTCTTAATTGGACCCGAAATCATGTGATTTTTCCATGTTTTTGTGAATTCGAGGGTTAGGTTTTTATTTCCGCACCTTTCTGAACAAGTTTCATCATCAAATTCAAAGAATTAGAGTGATTGTTGACTGATTCGAAGAAAATTTTGATCAAGAACACATGCAGTCTGCACATTCGCCCCTTTCAGAAAGTCGGGTGGGCGAATGTGGAATTCCACTGGGCGAATGTGGAATTCCACTGGGCGAATGTAGCATGTTTTGGGCGAACCTGGAATTGTGTTATGCTGATTTTCACATTCGGGTGACATTTTCCACCTTCGGTTCATCGGGCGGGCGAAGGTAGATAGAAAGTGGACGAACGTGAGTATAAATGGGCGAAAGTGAAAAGTATTTTTCATATTCTACATTCGGGTCTCTATTTTGGGCGAAAGTGGAGTTCCCGGGGGCGAATGTAGAATTTAAGGCCTGAAAAATTTCGAAAATGGTATTTTTGAAGATTTTCGGAAGAATGGTGATAAGGTTTACCCAAATTTGATGAAGAATTGATGATGATGAAACAATTTTAATGTGGGGTAGTCATAAGAATCAACAGTATGATAATCAGATTCAAATGACTATTTTGGGCCAGAACAGAACAGATATATTTTTATTCCGCATGAAGAGAACAGTCAACCTAGTTCCTGTATGTTTGAAGGAACTTGTTCTGAAGAGTTGTTATGAAGAAGGAAATCAAGTTTGAGATTTCAATGTTCTGAAAGTAATGAGGTATCCTAGTAGGAGTCATGTGGCACGTAGGTTCAACGAAAGTTTCAAGATCACAGTCATGAAGATTTCAAGAGCTATTGGTAGATATTGGTGGCTCTGTCCGAAAACTTCAGTTTCTGAAGTATTTCAAGTCCTTCAATTAGTACTGGTAGTTCCTGATGAAAACTTATGATTGCTTGTTTCACTCGTCTACGGCTTGTATTCTGTCGAACAGATGAAGTTACTCAAGAACATGATTGATTGATTATACGGGATCTCAGAGAAACTTGGTGAAGCATCAGTCAAGGGGGAGATTGTTGATGTAAGTGTGTCTGATACTTCAACAATTACTGACTGAAGATGCTAGGAAAAGAGAAGAATGTGAAGAGAAGAATGTGTTAATGCAATCACAGTCAGCACAGATAAAGAAATTTATAGAAATACTAATGTTCGAGTGGATTGTTTTGCACATAGTCACATTTGAGATGTTTAATTGGGTACTGACAGTTAGACTTCTCCAGTTGGTGTGAAGGGTGATGCAAAGGTTAAGTGCAGATATGAGACGTAAATTAGTGGTGGTATCTACATGTTATGTTGAATATCTGATCGGTCAGTATGGAATCCTTCTAGTAAGAGTCTTATCAGGCTAGTTGGGTTGCGCGTGATGTACTTGGTCTAGATGACATTCCTGGGTACTGATGATACGAGACTGCAGTGCATTACATTGTCAACTTCACATTGTAGAGATTCTCCAATCGAGTGAACAGAACTTTTAGGTTGATAAAGGTGTCACTTTTATTCTGCAAACACATCACCCATGAAAATCTTGAGTAATCGTCAGTGACGACTAAACAATAAAGCTCTCCAAGATGACTTTTGCGCTTGACCGGTCCGAAAAGATCCATGTGCAGTCGCTCAAGTGGCATCTCAACAGAGTTAACCTTTTTCACTTTGTGGGACTGTTTGTGTTGCTTCCCCTTTTTACAACTCACGCACTTGTCATTCAGATGGAAATGTTTCACGTTGACTCCATCGACAAGTCCATTTCTCACAAGTTGGTTCATTTTCCTCAGATGAATGTGCCCCATTCTTCGGTGCCACATTATCGATTCTTTCTCTGTCGCTTTTGATAGAAAACATGTTATCTGCCCCTGTGATGTCATCGCCTTGGACATATCAAGAATGTATAGATTGTTGACGCGAGGCGCCTTCAACATTATCCACTCTTTAGGAATTGTAAAGCCCGGTTTCAGAATATAGCAGGATTTGTCATCAAAATGCACAGTAAATTGCTTATCACATATTTGACTGACACTCAACAGATTATAATCGATCTGCTTCACATACGAAATCCGCTCGAAACTCACTATCCCATTGCTCACACTTCCTTCCATTGTGATATATCCTCCTTTATTTCCCGCGAAAGCTACATACCCTCCATTGATGTTCTTCACGTCGAACAGCAACGCAAGATCCCCTGTCATGTGGCCTGAAGCTCCACTATCAATAATCCAAAGACTGCTAATAGGGCCAACTGAAGCTCCCTGCACACAAAATGTAAATCAGTTAGTTCTTTCGGGGGACCCAAGCCTGAGTCTTGAGTCTTTGAACATCAGGTTTCAAAGTAACATTTTCACAAGCATTTTGAACAACTTTTTGATCAATCTTTTTCTGATTGTTCAAAACAGTTTCTTTTGTCTCATTAACTCTTGAAGTTGAGGCTCCTGGAGTACCATTGGGTGTCCAAGATTGTTCAGACCTTTTCAAAATACGAATCTGAGACTTTGGATTCTCAGTCGGTTTCTGAACATTGTTAACAAAAGTAACTTTCTTGGTAACCTTATCTGATTTAACAGACTTAGGTCCAACACTTGATTTGACAATCGGTTTTAGTGGAACCTTTTGCCTATCAACTGTTGCGTTCACCACAGGCTTCCTCCATGATTGTTCCATAGCAATCCGATTCCTTCGATCATATTGCATTGGACGAGTGTTCCTCATTTGGTGAAAATTGTTTTGATTATAAAACGGTTGTGGTTGCTGAGGAACAACTCTCCTATGTGGTGGAACATAATGATCAATCGGTTTTCTCATGGAATTTCTCACTTCAACCTCGTGCCTCTTATGCCTTACATATGGACACTGAGCAAGTAAATGCCCTCGTTCCCCACATTTAAAACACGCACGGTACTCTTCAAAAACATTCGGAGCATTTGGTTGAGCAAATGATCTAACAGGGTATTGATCATTGTACTGTTGCTTCCTTAAACTCTCAGGGAGTGGCCCTTTTGAGTAAGTAGGCTCATTAAAACCATTAGCTCTGTTTTTGGGTCGAACAAACTCTGTGACATGGACCTTTGGTTCTTGAGGAACATCCAAGTATAATTTCTTTAATAAAGCTGGTGGAATCTCATTTGTTCTCTCATGTTTTGGGAACCAAATAGTACTTTCTTGCCAAATTTTGTCAATTTTAGCATAGTTAACATCTTTTATTGGAAAGTCCTCGTCAGAGATGATCTTATCGGATCCTTCCATCCGATAGAACACTTTGACAGGTTTGTCACATTGTTCATTCTTATCACTCTTTTCAAGATCTTTCTTAACCACATTAAGATCTTTCTTCACAACATTCTTTTCAGACTTCTTTTCACGATTAGCATTTGCCATCGGAATCACAATCTGAGATGGTGAAACTGGTTCATTTGTAATGATGTGATTTTCTTTTGGAATTTCACATGCATTAACAGTTTGATTACAACCAGTGTCATCACTCTCAGTGTCTGAATCTACACTCTCAGCAGTAACACCCTCATCATTGATACCCAAAATCGGTCTAACATCGGAATTTGGATCACCAATACTCGAGGTATTAGATTCATTTTCCGATGCTGAATCAGATTTTACCGAACTCTCCGGTGTCACTTGGTGACAGTTATGGTTTTCAAAAAGAACCGGAGATGGTACAGACCGATAATTGGTTGTTTGATCATCAATGATATGGTCTACCACATAAGCAATATGCTTATAGCTTTCCAGCTTTTTGTTTACTTTCTCAGCAAAGCATTTGATGGCAGCCATTTCCAACTTGGTGTTTTCAATTTCATTGATATAGTTATTAATTGCCAATTGTTTTAAAGACAAAGTGTTTTTCAAGTCGGAAATGTCCTTTTTGTAGCCATCTAAAACTTTGTTGAAAGCATTCAACTCTTTGCGAGTAGATTGACTGTTCATGATAGCACTATCACGTTGAACACGGAGTTGTTTATTCTCCTCAGTCAATCTATCACATGTACCACAATATTTATCACTTGTAACGTCAGTGCTACATTCAGAACTTACAGGTTTTGGCGGATCAGTCATGGCCATTAATGCGAAATGAGCTTCCTATCCTGCAAAGAATCTGGAATAATCAATCTTTGTGAAAGCATCATCTGCAATGCACGACTTCCTTGTCATCAGAAAATCCGCTTCTGCTAGCAACTGATCGATGTCTTCATCCAGAGAATTAACACTTGCTTCTGTATCCGATTCACTGTCTGAATCAGAATAAACCGATTCACACTCCTCAGGAACATCAGAAACAGTATCAATCACCACTCCAGAATTAGTCTCTTCAGCTTTAACTTCAACATTAACCTCAGCATTAACCTTAACAGGTTCAGTTTCCACATCCATCTCAGCCTTAGACTCATCACTTTCAACCTCAGTTCCTACCTTCTCATCCATCGTCACTGAATCTTCAATATCAACCCGATATGCAACACAAGCCACATTGCCCCCAGTAGTGATTTCCTCAACACCTATCTGCATACTCGACCAGTCAAACCTCTCATCTTGTTGAGTCACCAATGCTTGATTGGTATTCTGTTGTTGTTCATTTGGTGTAGTTATTGGTATGACTGTTCGGTTAGAGTTGTTTGGTGTTTGGTTTTGTGTCTGGTTTGGTGTGTTTGGTTGTCTATTTTGGTTGTTATTAAAGTTGTTTTGACGGTTTTGGTAAGAAACTTGGTTTTGGTTTTGTTGTTGACGGTTCTGATAGCTGGCATTGAATGGGTTCCTATTGCCTTGTTTTGGTGGCTGGGTACATTCTCTTTTAAAGTGACCTTTCCCTCCACAGTTAAAACAAGTCACTTTCTCCTTATTGAACCCGTAGGTTGTGTTAGGAGAAGTTCCCAAATCAGTTCTACCTGTCTTCTCGATAAATTCTGTTGCTCTTCTCATTATGCTCGCAAAGGCCCATTGGATATCAATGAGTTCCATCTCTTCCTTGTCAATTTGTGCATAGTCTTCATTGGTCAAGTTGTTGTTCCCAATTTGACTAGCAACTAATCCATTGTAGGATGAGACCATTGCAGAGACTAATGCAATGTGTTGCTGAGCAACTTCAACTGTCACATTTCCCAAGTTAGATGTTTCCAAAACCACCGTTTGTTGGTTAGGTTGGTTCATTGGTTGTTGTTGAGATTGACTAGCAGTATAAAAAGCTGCTTGTTGCAATGGGGAGAATGGTGGAATATATGAATGGTTGTATTGTTGTTGTGATGGTGGTTGTGAAAAGGATGATGTTTGTTGATGATAGTTGATGGTAGGTGATTCCATAATATTGGATATACATGCAACATGTGGTGCTACTAGCCCTCCTGAGCTTGATGTACTAGCTGGAACTGGAGATCCTCCAAAGTATAAGTTGGGATTCTGAGGAATCTGCGCTCTTCTAGCTTTCCTCTTCTCTTCCAATTCTTTGTTTTCCAGCTTCTCTATGAACTCCTGAATAGACCAGTATTGATAAGCATCCTTCTCGTTCAGGACTTCCACATGCTGATCCCAGTTTGGTGGTAATGCATCTGCAAACTTGTCCACCTGCTTTGCCATAGGAATCTGTATACCATAGCTAGACAATTCAGATAACAAATGATTATATCTAGGAGTTAGTTCTTTCAAAGTTTCATTTCCAATATAAGAAAAATTTTCAAACTCCTTTCTCAGTTCTTCCATCCTTAGACCTCTAGTCTTCTCATTTCCATCATGCCTTCTTTTCAGTGCTTCCCATAGTGCCTTAGATGTTGTGCAAGTCCCAAACTGATGCAAAAGATCATTTGTGATTGCCTGTGTCAATTGGGAAAACGCCTTTTTCTCCACAGCAAACTTCTTTTTCTCATCCTCAGCCATGCTCTCCAATGGCACTGGTTCACCTGTGTTCTCCAAAACTGGTGGTGTGTAACCTTTAGCAATCATGTTCCATGCTTCAGCACCCTCCACTCCCATGCCTTCCAAATGTATCTTGAACTTTTTCTGCCACTGATTGTATTCTTGAATCTCCATAAGCTTCGGTGGCCGATTCCCGCTACCTGAAGACAAATCATTAATCAGTGTGGAAATAGCATTTGTAGCTTGAGTGTTTACCACCGCTGCTGCTACTCCCCAGTAGTCAGATTGTGGTGCTGGAGGTGCACTTTGAGTCATATAGTTAATCGGCTGCGAAGACTGTGTGCTCGTCTTCTGAGCTGCTACCGTCCATGGGTCCATCACCTGCTGTTGTGGTTGTGTAGTTGCTGGTGTCGGAGTAGTCGGAAAATTCCACATGATCACGAACTTCGAGAAATTCAACACTTAGAAAATTTTCCAAAAACTAGTTCTAGGTTCGCCCAAAATTGTTCAGGTTCGTCCCTTTCTGCTTCAGGTTCGCCCAAACAGTAAAACCCGAATGTAAAATCTCACCAGAAAGTAAAAACACACTCACACTTTTCACGTTCGCCCAAAAAATTTCAGGTTCGCCCGTTCTAATTCCAGGTTCGTACCCCCGATGACCCGAATGTGAAAAATGTGACCCGAATGTGAAAAATTCAACAGAAAAATTCTAGGTTCGCCCAAAAACTCCTAGGTTCGCCCAAAAATACACTCAGGTTCGCCCAAAATACTACACCTTCGACCACTCTGATCTAGGTTCGCCCATATTCAGTTTTGAAAAACGGTTACACTTTGAAAAACGGTTATTTTGATTTCTGATTTTCAAAAGTTTGTGAATTTGATTGATCTTGATCAGGTTTTGCTTCGGAGATGATTTGGAACAACTTTAATACTTGGAATTTTGAATTTTAACCACAAAATCAACTCTAAATCTTTCAAAAACACTCAAAAACCATTTTTATGCAAAAACAGATGTGAATTGATCAAAATAATGTCCAAATCAGCTCTGAGTTTATCAATTTGTTGTTGTATGATCCTCTATGCTCTGATACCACTTTGTAGAGGATGTTGTTTGACACGAAAACAGGATTATACGATCATACAAGTTACAAAATCAGGTGCGGAAACCCTAGCTTTGAACAAACTGATGTAAACTCAAATCAAGACACAATCAAAGTCATTTTCAATGCTTTTCATAGATTAACTCATTCATAAACTTGATTACAATATCCAAACAGTTAATCTAGATCACACACACACTATCTCAAACCTCTCTGGAACAACACCTGAAAACACACACACCTAATGACTCTCTTAAACTTACAAAATCACAAAATCTATATATAGGCACTGCACATTCGCCCACTTTGACTGGTCGAATGTGAGTGTTTTCCACATTCGCCCATTTCCATGGTCGAATGTGTACTTCAGTGTAGTTCCATTTCCAGATTCGTCCACTTTACTTTACCTTCGCCCACTAGCTTTCTTCCTTCGCCCATATCAGACTACATTCGCCCAATCAGCCTCTCTAACACATGTTAACTATCTAATCACTAGTCGCAAAACGCATCTACATGTTTTCCAATATCGGAGCTACATATCCTTTGGCAATCATTTGCCAAGCCTCTGTACCTTCCAATCCCATACCTTCCAAGTGGATTTTGAACTTCTTTTGCCACTGGTTGTATTTCTGCATCTCCATCAGCTTCCGAGGCCTATTCACGCTACCTGAGGATAAGTTGTTAATCAAAGTAGATATAGCATTTGTAGTTTGGGGATGTACCACCGCTGCTGCCACACCCAGTAGTCATTCATCGGTTGTTGCGGGGGTGGAGCAACAGACTAAGGAATCGAGCTCGTCATCGCCATGTAATTGATAGGCTGTGATGGCTGACTACTCGATTATTGAGCTGCCACGGTCCAAGGGTCCATTGTCTGAGTTGTACCTGGTCTCGGTGTTGTCGGATATCCCCACGTGTTGTCTAAAACGTTGGAAATACGAAAACACTTTGAAAAATATCAAACAG
Organism: Ambrosia artemisiifolia; assembly: GCA_032199755.1. NCBI lineage: Eukaryota > Viridiplantae > Streptophyta > Magnoliopsida > Asterales > Asteraceae > Ambrosia > Ambrosia artemisiifolia. The sequence continues at coordinate 32,189,562 of CM063517.1, forward strand.
TTCCTACTTTCGACCTAACACTTGAAAACGTGAGGGCGAAAGTGAAGTAATACTCAGGTTCGTCCAAAAAGTGACACCCGAATGTAGAATTTTTAGAAAATTATCACTTTCGACCACTTTTTCACGTTTGACCACTCAATGTTTCACTTTCGACCGTTTTTATCCCACGTTCGTCCTTACGTAAGGGCAAATGTGCAAATAGACCTGAATGTGAAAAACTCAACAAACTGATTTCTAGGTTCGACCAAAACAGACTCACTTTCGACCAAAATAAGCCAGGTTCGCCCCTAAAAACCCACGTTCGACCCTTGCTCTCTAGGTTCGACCATTTTGATTTGAAAAACGGTTATTGTTCAAAAATCAGTTATTTTGATCCAAATTTTTTAAAAGTTGATGGATTTGGATGAAGTTTATCAGGTTTTGCTTCGGATTTGATTTGAAACAGGTTTAATGAATCGAAAACTTGATTTTGAACATGAAATCTAATCCAAATCCTTCATTTTTCAATCAAACACCTAGTTCATTCAAAAACAGAGAAAATTTGATCAATTTTAAGTTCAAATCTGTTAAAAATGTATCAAGTTGTAGTTGTGTGATCTCTAATGGCTCTGATACCACTTTGTAGAGGATCGGTTTCACAAAAACAAAGATGTTAATCACACAAGTTGATCATTCCAGGTGCGGAAACCCTAGAATGATTACAATTATGATACATAAGCAATAAACGCGCAGATTCAACTTTTCAATTCCATCTCTTTCATTAATTACTTGTTAAAACATGTATCAATAACAATTACAAGTAGCTAATCAACTTTTCACAATGACACAAACTCTAGAGAGCACCTAGACTTGACCTCAAACACTCAAATGACCAAAATCTACAATATAAACAAGTTTAAACCTATTTATACTCTGCACATCCGCCCTTTTCGTTTGGTCGAATGTGGAACTTTTCCATATTCGCCCTCCCGTAATGGTCGAATGTAAAAGTCTTCTGTCAAGGTCTTCATTCGTCCTCTCTGTTCTACTTCCTCCCATTCCTTTCTACATTCGCCCGTTCCATACTCATCTTCGACCCACAAAAACCACGTTCGCCCATTTATATACCAAAATGACTTTTTGTGTTTCGCAATCCAAAGCATTAGTCGCACCTAATGCACCAACAGTTTTGATGATGATATGCCTTTTCACCCGTTTGAGTGTATTAGGAGGATTTAGGATGTTATAAGGTGATTTGATGATTGTATGATGTTAGGGTTTATTCTACAATGATGTAGTAACAATCGGATGGTAATTTGTAACATGATTATGTGATGAAATCTAATTATTTGTCATTTAGGGTAAGTTGTGCATGTAATGATGTGATGTTTTCATAATATTATTCCATTTTAGGAAATGCTTGTAATTAGGTTGTTAGACTGATGATAAATTGGGGTTTTTTTTTTATTAAGGATGGGTTGCTTACTGATTATGGATTGATGCTGGGTGTTTTTACATGTTTCAGGTCTTATTTGGAGGGTTAAACATACGAAAAGAGGCACCCGAACTGCAGGGGGGCGAATAGCCGACTATTCCAAGGGGCGACTAGTATTGCTAGTTGCCAGTAGGGAGGCCTAGTCGCCCCTCAAAGTAGCTACTCGCTTTGCTAGTAGCCTGTTTGACACCTAGTCTTGTGTTTTGCTGCTGTAAGTGTATTTTGGGACCCCAAAACATGGTTTCACGTCTAGGAACATATTGTGAACCCCGTGGCATGTCTAGAAACCTGGTAACACATATTCGTACTCGTATATGTAGTATGTGAGCAATATACAAGACTTGGTGAACTATTGTGCGTACTAAGTGCATAATTGCATATGATTTCTTAATTACATGTATTTGGCTAACACGGGGGATGTCGGGTCACCAATTATACATATTTTCAAACGTACTTGGTTATGGTCTGGGCATTCATGGACTAGTTAACATACAGGTTATACGTATACGCGTCTTATGATAGGTCGCCGGTATTAGGGACTATCATAGCATTGTTGATTGAATATTTTCAAAAGGCTCAACATAAGGTGAGTGTCACAGCCCCACTTTTATTGATTTTACTTTCGGGGGAGAAACAAGCTACGTACTTTGGATTTCATAAAGGTAATGTCATACTATGGTTATTGTTGCTTATTATACGAGCGTTTCATCTTAAGCCCCATAGGAAACCATGAATATGTTGGTATACATAATGGGGGAAATGTGGATAGATCTATTGGGCTTGACTAATCCCACCCGGGTCGGTTGGAGGCCGGAAGGGTGCCAGTAGCCCAACATTTTGGGCATACATATATGGTTAGATGTCAGTAATGGTTTCTAATCGTAGTAGTAACGATACTTAATGTCTAGCTAACGTTCTTATAACATAGTAGTAACTGGAATGATCTTTCAAAACTTATGGAAACGTTTTTATAAAACATGTGAAATCACCAGCATTATATGTTGACATTTTTGGCATGTTTTCTCAGGTCGCTAAGGTAGCAATTCATGGATTAGGCAAACGGAGTCTTGCACAACGTCTAGGGTTTTAGTTGCATGCCTTTAAATAAACTTTAGACTACGTTACTTGTTTTGAGTTGTAAACATATTTTAGCTTCCGCTAACGTTTTATGTTATGAAAATGCATGGTTTCGTTTACGTATATCATTTCATATAGTTGTTGTTTATTTTGACTGTTAACTTGGATCCTGATGCATCACGCGCCTCGTGATAAAACCCCGCACATAAAATTTGAGGGTGTGACACATGGTTTCAGAGTCACTCCTGTGTCGTTCGGGATGGTGGGTATAACCTCATCAGGGATGATGAGACTCTAACAGGGGTGAATGTGACACCCCAGGAAAAATCCCACATCGACCGTGGCCAGGAGAGATCCTTGGTTCATATGTAATCCAATGCCTCTTTAATCACCAACGCGTTTTGGGTCTTAGTGTTAGTGGATTAGAGGAGAACTCCACTGTTAAGCGTGCTCAGGTGGGAGCACTACCAGGATGGATGACCTCCTGGGGAGTCTCCACTTGGGCAACCAAAAACAAATCCATATGCTCTGGATTGGCAACCGATCAGGGCAAAGAGGACAATATTGGTGGTGAGAGGTTCCGGATGTTACATAAATTACTTAGTTGGGTTTGTAAAAGTGTTTGACCAAGCTTGACTTTGGTTGACTTAGTTTAACTCGGTTTGACCCGCCGACCCGTTGGTGACCCGTTAATGTTTTGCGGATAATTAAATATGGTTTTGTGGATAATTAGATATGGTTTTGTGGTTCGTAAATCCTCACTGACCCAACAATAAAAGGTATAGTAAATACTCTTCGGACTTGGCGAAAGATTTACTTCATGATGTTCATAACATACACCTAAAAGGTAGGTCATCGTCTTGATAATAGAGTTATAATAGTAACGAATCAAATATTGATTAGTATTATATGGTATTGGATCATGAATTTCTACCATTAGAAACTAAATCAAGATAATTGCATACCATAAAACGATATTTTGCATTTACTCCTTGAAATAATATGTATTCCATGTATAATATTTTATTATTCTTGTTTGATGCTTATAAATACATTGTTTCTATTGTGGACATCGCATTGCACTCTTAATACTTCATACCCTAGAGTTTTAGAATGGAGAGAAGTATCATGATTTTTATCTTTCTTTACATTGTATTCTCAAATCTCGTGACTTGTAATGGCATGTTATGAACAATGGATCAAACATTGTTAATTAACTATTAAACACATGTTAATCATCCTAGACAAACATAATATCATCATAAAATTCATCATATTTAGATCTCACATCATAATCCTCAATCTAGGTTCGTCACAATTCATCAAAGTTGGTGTTTATGATTAAACATGAATATTATAACATAATCAAATCATCATTAAAACACATCTTTTGAACTTGTTAATCACATACAAATCATTAGTTGTTGATAAAACTATTTTAGATCAGATACGGACTTTAGGTTTCCTGGAAAAATACATGATTAACATAAACAAAAATTAATTAAAACAACAAAAGGATTGATAATGGACCCCAACTTCAGGTGATTAAAGCGTGATTAAAGATCAAAGAAGACTTGGAATGATTTATAATTTCATAATGAGGGCTGTTAAGACGGTTTAGGAATATCTTTTAGTGAATAATAGGGTGAAAATCATTTTTAAAAGCCTTGTACTTGTTCTACCCGACAGGGACTCCTCTGCGGAGTGCGGGTCCGAGGGGAATCCCTCCACGTTCCGTGTCCTCTCGGTTTTCCTACCTTGGCTCATTTGGGCTTTGGTTTGGGCCTGGTTTGTTTATAATTATAATTGTTATTTTCTTTTGGGCCTATTACACATGTTTAAACCAATAACCATCCTACCCAATAATTCAAGACCCAGATTACTTTCTCGGTTCGTCAAGTGTCGATTACAGACTGGGTAACGCGTTTCGCTTAAATACACAGATTTGCACATGTGTAGACAATTACATCCACATAAACACATAATTGTAAACAATATTAAATGAGTTATTCTACAATTATTCCATTTGTTATATTACCAACATTTGGGGTTTGTTATTAGTACGTATGTCCCGATAATTCACCAAATTATATGTTTGAGTTGTTTCGCATACATTTAACTAATTTAATTCATCCAAACAAAACTAAATATATCTTTTAACCAACGTAAGTAGTAGATGTTTGTAAAATGTTAACTTGAATTTGCCGGGTGTCACAAATATTTACAATTTGCCGGGTGTCAGAAATATTTACACTTTAGTACCACGAGCTTTTGAACAAATCTTTTCTTCAATAGGTCTTTGGTTAAACTGACTTTCAATTAAACTTTGCCTTCTTTTACTATCTTTGGGAGTAGTTGTTCATCTATACATGTGTTTATTCTCGATCAAAAGATAGTATATTAAGACTTTCCAGTCATCTGTTCTCTTACAGGTTCAACAAATTGTTAATAAATTATTTTATTTATACAATGAATAAATCTAAACATAAAAGGTATAATAAATACTCTTCAGACTCGGCCAAAGGTTTAGTTCATGATGTTCATAACATACACCTAAAAGGTAGGTCATCCTCTTGATAATAGAGTTATAATAGTAATGAATCAAACCTTGTCTAGTATTATATGGTATTGGATCATGAATTTCTACCATTAAAAACTAAATCAAGATAATTGCATACCATAAAACGATATTTTGCATTTACTCTTGAAATAATATGTATTCAATGTATAATATTTTATTATTCTTGTTTGATGCTTATAAATACAATGTTTCTATTGTGGAGATTGTATTGCTCTCTTAATACCTCATACACTAGAGTTTTTGAATGGAGAGAAGTATCATGTCTTTTATCTTTCTTTACATTATATTCTCAAATCTCATGACTTGTATTACTAGCCAACCGGCAGAAGAATGCAAGGTGCATGGTAATTATTTATTAAACCCTAACTATTTTCTTTGATCATTATATATATCACATCATCTATTTGATTAATTTTTCTATATATTTTGGTTGACAAACAGGTGATGACTTATGTGGTTATTCTTTTAATCATAAACCAAATCTCTGTGATGTATACCAGTGCGCAAAAGATTGCATCCATATTGTGCCGATCGAGCAAAGAATTCTGAGATCGTTTTGTGATGGAACTTTTTGCATTTGTTGCTCTTATGGACCTGGTTGTCCTAATATTTAAGTAACTCTAAATAAAATAATTTAAATTCTTATCATGTTTGTGTTTGAGATGGAAAAAATTATCCTGTCTTTTAGCCTTTCTTTACATGTAATGGACAAACAAGCATTATGAATGGTATTTTTCCACGAAAATGATAGCTAGTCACGTGACTAATCTTCTTCTATTACAATTTCAAAAATTTAGTATTATCTATAAATATTATTAATCCGGTGAATGAAAACAACTGCCACACTGATAACATTAAGTAAATTACCTTTTAAGTAACTTACCATTTATCACATTATCATGATGTATTGAATATGGGATAGGACTAAAGATATTTGTCATGTTCATTTTCTATTCTTTTAATGGTAAAAAAATATATATATATATTAAATGATATTTATGTCTTATCTTTTAGATTGCAACAATTTTTTTTATGAAGTGCTAAAGTGAGACATTAAGTACTAATGTTTCATCCTTTTAGAGCATTCCTATTAACATCACCATCTTCATCACTATAATTACATTAAAAAACACTACATTTCTTTCTCTTGTTTGAAGAAACAACAAGTATAACATGTGTATAGTAGGTTTGTATGCAAGTACACAAGACTAGATCCATGGCTTGAGGTGTTTATAGAGAAATATATAACGAAAGTAAGTTTGTATGCAAGTTCACAAAGATAGAAGTGGTTCGGTCTCATTAACCTTCTTTCACAAAAGTTTCAGCAAATTCTTTCTGATCTGCCTCAAACATCTCCTTCAGCTTTTTGTGTTGCCTTTGGGCAGCAGAGGTTTGATAAGATGTTGAGCCAGGCTTTCTAAGAGAGAAGGTGTTTTGGGATTTTCTATCAGTTGGTGTGTCAGGGTACACTGGTTTTCTTGGAAGTGTGGGATCAGGTTTTCTTTTCTCCTCCAAGGTCTTGTAGGTTTCAACCAGCTTTAGCTTAGACCATCTTACCACTGAGCTCATCTTAACAAAACCAGCAGCCACAAGTTCTTCCCTCATTCTTTTGAACTTCAAAGCGCTGACAGGGTCTTTGCCTTTTCTAAAATCAGGAGTTGTGGCTTTCTGGTTAGGGTTTTTGGCAAGCTCTTCAATCATGTGTAATTCTTCTTGAAGGGCATGAGTGGTCCAGCCTGCAAATTGTTTTCTGTTTGCTTTGTAGCACTTGGTTGCCATGATTTGATCTAGAAGAGATTCCCTGATCATCTTTTCCACTTCACTAGTGATAGGTTTGTTGGACATGGAGTTGCTCAGGTCCTTAGAAAAGTCTTCAATCCTTCTCAGTTTTCTAAGTTCTGCTAAATGGATGCCCTGAGTAGTCCTGTCATCCTTCCCTTTCAATTTCTCCCTAATGATCATATCAGTCTATTTGGATTTCATTTGCAAATAGTCATCAACGTTCTTGGGCTGAGGAAAATTTGGGAGAGAAAGGAAGAATAGTGTTGATGGATCCTCAGTATTGTAGAAGGATTGAATTTCCCCCTTGATGATGTCAAGTTCAAGGGGATACTGAGCAGCCAATGGAGTCATGGTGGTTGATGGTCCTTTGGTGATGGTAGGATGGGATAAGAATTTGGCAGTGTATGGTGAGTATGATTATAATGGAATGGCTGGAATGGGTTCTGATTGTGGTGATGTGATGGGTGTGGTTTCAATGTTCTCATCCTGTACTACAAAGGTGGATTTTCTTTTTCTTTTGTAGTGACTGAGTGGTGATAATGGTGGTTGTGAAAGAGTGGGTGAGTGAACATCTATTGGCACTTGTTTAATACCAGCAGATGTTTTGGGTTGTAATGATGGTATGGGTGAAATAGTGATGGTGGTTGTAGTTTTGATTTGTTCAGTGGTAGTGGTGGTGGTTTTAGTTTTGATTGTTTCAGTGGTAGTTGTGGTGGTTTTAGTGGTGGTGGAAGCAGATGCTTTGGTAGCAGTAGTTTTAGAGATGGCTGATGGTGGTTGCCTTACATGTCTTGCAGGCATTTCCTTCCTTTTACAGGAGCCAACATCTTCTTTTTTTTTCTGCTCCTTTTCTCTTTGTTGCATAAGAGCCTCTGCTTTGGTTTCCAGGGTATCTTTCCTGATGAGTTTTGCTTCAGCAGCCTTTTTAGCCATGAGATAGGCAGATTCATCAATCTTCTTTGCCTTGTCAGCTTTGGCAGTGTCAGCAGTGGTTTTAGCATCTGAAGCATACTTTTCAGCAGACTTTGGTTGTTGACCCTTTTGTGAAGGTGGCATTCCAAAAGGATCAAGCTTTGATAGTCTATCTCTACCACTCTCCCCCTTTTTGGCATCATCAGCTGTGAACTTATCAACATTTTCATCTCTTAAAATAGTAGTGGTGGCAGACCCAGTAGTCTTCAATATATGTTCTTTAATGGCCTTGATATCTACTTGGGTATCTGTGTACCTAGCATCCACCATGTTTCTTATCTCAGCCATGTAGGTTTCATGTGTTTGATCTGCTAGTTTTCTATGAGCTATGATAATTGGATTTACTGATTTCCATAGCTCACTAGCCAAATCTTGGGTGGATGGCTGACTGTTGGTGAGAGTGACCAAAGCTTGCATCATAGTCTTGATATCTGCCTTGAGTTCATTCACAGATGACTCTATTGTGTTAACCCACTCCCTCAATTCCTGGTATCTTAATCCATCACCTAAATTAATAGGATCATCTGAATTCCTACCAGAAGTGGTAGTTTTCTCTGGTTCAGTTCTAGGAGGTAAGTCCTTTGAAAAGAAACCACAGGCTCCTTTGTCTTGGTTCTGGGTAGTTCCAACTGGCGTAGGAGTCACTATGGTGGCCTCCACAGCTTTTGCCTCCAAGGAAGTCTTAGTAATGAAACCACTGTCTTGTTGTGAGACAATGGTCTCTACAACAGTAATGGCTGCTTCACTTGGAAAACCTCCTTGACTTACATGTAACTCAAGGGGTGTGGCCTCCTCTGTTTGTGGGTTAGCCATTTAACTTTTCTCAGGCCCAGTCACTTGCTAGAGTATACTTTCAGTAATAGGTGATTGAGAGGAACAGTTTGTGGCCTATGTTTTGTCATTAGCTTCAAATAATGGTTGCATAGTAGGTGAAATTTGGAAGGTCATGTGATGGTGAGGGTAACGGGGTGAGAAGAGAAGTACCCCTGGGAGAAGGACTTGTGAGCATACTCTCAAGTGAGAAATATGCTTCTTGATGTGGTTCCCCTTGGCTTACAACATGATCCTTTTGAGAGGATTAATGAGGAGTTTGGATGGGCTGAGATATGTCCATCTGTTGAGAGGAAGTATCAACAGTGGTTGTTTGGTGCATTTGTGTTACAACGGGGTTTTCCTCTTGTATCTCATATTCCAGAGTTTTCCCTTTTGTTTTCTTTTTGGTGGGCTTGGAGGTTTGAAGTTTTCTTTTGGAGGTTGCTGGTGTGGGTTGATACGCTCTAAAATATACATATATTTATATCAATATTCTCTACACTTTAAATAAATTTTAGGTTAGTTTTTATTAAATATTGCTCTTTATTGGCTCATATTAGTTATTTAATGATTTTTAGTGAAAACGAGCCAAAAATATGCATTTAAGTTAAACTTGAGACTCACTAAATTTATAGCATTTTAATGGGCCGTCTAAATAAATATTTTTAAATTCTAGACCCTTATTTAAATTTTGTGTTGTAGGAACTATTGGGTCTGGACCCAATACGAAATGGACATTGCACTGCAACCAAGACTCAATGGATTGCATTTAATTTTTACGCTTGATCTATAACTACAACATAATTGGGCCGGCCCATATCTGAACACGAGTAGGGCATGGCATGGCGGTGGATTATTATAAAAGCAAAAGTAGCAGTGAATGACAGGGGGGAGAGCATAGAATAATGGAAAAGGAGGCTGCTGTCATAGTCCTATTTTGACAGTGTGGTTTCTTCGAAAAAATACAAATAATAATAATAAAAAAAAGTGAGAACATCAAGAAGGAAAAAAAATAACAGTGGAGTGACGTTGAGAAGAAACAAAGAAAAAAAATTTAAAAGGAAGGTGAAGGGTCATAAAGAAGGGCGACGACTACGGTGTTTATCGGTTTGGTATTTTTTTGGTCTCACTATGATTTTTATTTGTGAACCTTATAGATTTCTTCTTATTTCTTTCATTATTATGGTTGGCTAGATTTTATTTGGTTGTCTAGACTTGTGATGAGTCTTGATATTAGTTGATTGTCTTTTGGTATTTGGTACTCGTTTGACACTTGTTTATGATAAAAATCGAAACTTCATTGGTTTTTGTTGTGATTTATCACCCGGATGATGTTGGTGTTATATTTTTAAATCCGTATGTGGCTATGGTTTATTACTTGATGTTTTTAAACTAAAAAGTTGCATATAATCATTGCTTTGTGAGATGATTTGATGGGTTGACTTGTTGACTTAGGATTTAGAAATTGCATTTTGACATCGTTTGGGTTTGTCACCTACTTTGAGACCGAGAGGAGATAGGTTGTGAGTTTGTTAGGATTTATTGGTTTATTTGGTTAGATATTGCACGAGAGTGAATTTCTTTCCCGGTATCCTTTTTATCCACTTTCCCAAACATTTAACAATAGGATTAGATTCACCTCTTTATACTGTTAGGTATTTGGTGATTAGTGAGACCGAGAGGAGATCTAATCTTTGGGAGCGTAAAATTGTATGTTTGGTGAGACCAAGAGGTGATCCATTCTTTACCCGGTGAGCTTCACGACCGCTTAGGATTTCATTTACTGTTCTAGTGAGACCGAGAGGAGATCTAGATACTATAGTGTTTCCCGAGTTGGTTATACCCGTAGGTCCCGGTAGTCATTCGAGTATCCATTTCCCGTTAGCTTTCAACTTTATCATTAGGAATCCCAGTCAAGGCAGCCATTTTCCCCATTTCTGATTCCCCTTTCGTGAGCGTTTACTCTTTCATCTCTCGTCCATGCTGCTTGTTTATTTCTTGTCTTATTTTATTTGTTTACTTGTTTATCGTTTTAGCATTTGTTTTAGTTGAAAAATCATGCTCTTTTATATAGATTAGGACTCGACAGAGGTTTAGTATCGAGGGCTGCATATCCGTGTTCACGGATTGATACTCGGTCTTATCGACTTTACTACACTACGACCGGTACACTGCCGTGTTGTGTGGTTTAGCTTGGTGATTCCATTTTTAAAACCAGATTGTGAAACTTAAAATATTGGCATCTCATCGTCATAGTCCCATTTTGACAGTGTGGTTTCTTCGAAAAAATACAAATAATAATAAAGAAAAAAAAAAGAACAGTGGAGTGACGTTGAGAAGATACAAAGAAAAATAAATTGAAAAGGAAGGTGAAGGGTCATAAAGAAGGGCGACGACTACGGTATTTATCGGTTTGGTATTTGTTTGGTCTCGCTATGATTTTTATTTGTGAACCTTATATATTTGTTCTTATTTCTTTCATTATTATGGTTGGCTAGATTTTATTTGGTTGTCTAGACTTGGGATGACTCTTGATATTAGTTGTTTGTCTTTTGGTATTTGATACTCGTTTGACACTTTTATTGTGATTTATCACCTGGATGATGTTGGTGTTATATTTTTAGATCCATATGTGGCTATGGTTTATTACTTGGTGTTTTTAAACTAAAAAGTTGCATATTTTAATCATTTCTTCGTGAGATGATTTGATGGGTTGACTTGTTGACTTAGGATTTAGAAATTGCATTTTGACAACATTTTGGGTTTGTCACCTACCTTGAGACCGAGAGGAGATAGGTTGTGGGTTTCTTAGGATTTATTGGTTTATTTGGTTAGATATTGCACGAGAGTGAATTTCTTTCCCGGTATCATTTTTATCCGCTTTCCGAAACATTTACCAATAGGATTAGATTCACCCCTTTATACCGTTAGGTATTTGGTGATTAGTGAGACCGAGAGGAGATCTAATCTTTGGGTGCGTAAAATTGTATGTTTGGTGAGACCGAGAGGTGATCCATTCTTTACCCGGTGAGCTTCACGACTGCTTAGGATTTCATTTATTGTTCTAGTGAGACCGAGAGGAGATCTAGATACTATAGTGTTTCCCGAGTTGGTTATACCTGTAGATCCCGGTAGTCATTCGACTATCCATTTCCCGTTAGCTTTCAGCTTTATCATTAGGAAGCCCAGTCTAGGCAGCCATCTTCCCCATTTCTGATTCCCTTTTCGTGAGCATTTACTCTTTCATCTCTCATCCTTGCTGCTTGTTTATTTCTTGTCTTATTTTATTTGTTTACTTGTTTATCGTTTTAGCATTCGTTTTAGTTGAAAAATCATGCTCTTTTATATAGATTAGGACTCGACAGAGGTTTAGTATCGAGGGCTGCATATCAGTGTCCACGGATTGATACTCGGTCTTATCGACTTTACTACACTACGACCGGCACACTGCCGTGTTGTGTGGTTTAGCTTGGTGATTCCATTTTTAAAACCAGATTGTGAAACTTAAAATATTTATATATATAAACCACCACAATAAGGTTTTGGCATCTCATCGCCATAGTCCCATTTTGACAGTGTGGTTTCTTCGAAAAAATACAAATAATAATAATAATAAAAAGGTGAGAACATAAAGAAGGAAAAAAAAAAAGAACGGTGGAGTGACGTTGCGAAGAAACAAAGAAAAAAAATTGAAAAGGAAGGTGAAGGGTCATAAAGAAGGGCGACGACTACGGTGTTTATCGGTTTGGTATTTTTTTGGTCTCGCTATGATTTTTATTTGTGAAACTTATAGATTTGTTCTTATTTCTTTCATTATTTTCGTTGGCTAGATTTTATTTTGTTGTCTAGACTTGGGTTGACTCTTGATATTAGTTGATGGTCTTTTGGTATTTGGTACTCGTTTGACACTTTTGTTGTGATTTATCACCTGGATAATGTTGGTGTTATATTTTTAGATCCTTATGTGGCTATGGTTTATTACTTGGTGTTTTTAAACTAAAAAGTTGCATATTTTAATCATTGCTTCGTGAGATGATTTGATGGGTTGACTTGTTGACTTAGAATTTAGAAATTGCATTTTGACAACGTTTCGGGTTTGTCACCTACCTTGAAACCGAGAGGAGATAGGTTGTGGGTTTGTTAGGATTTATTGGTTTATTTGGTTAGATATTGCACGAGAGTGAATTTCTTTCCCGGTATCATTTTTATCCGCTTTCCCAAACATTTACCAATAGGATTAGATTCACCCCTTTATACCGTTAGGTATTTGGTGATTAGTGAGACCGAGAGGAGATCTAATCTTTGGGAGCGTAAAATTGTATGTTTGGTGAGACCGAGAGGTGATCCATTCTTTACCCGGTGAGCTTCACGACCGCTTAGGATTTCATTTATTGTTCTAGTGAGACCGAGAGGAGATCTAGATATTATAGTGTTTCCCGAGTTGGTTATACCCGTAGATCCCGATAGTTATTCGAGTATCCATTTCCTGTTAGCTTTGGGCTTTATCATTAGGAATCCCAGTCTAGGCAGCCATCTTCCCCATTTCTGATTCCATTTTCGTAAGCGTTTACTCTTTCATCTCTCGTTCTTGCTGCTTGTTTATTTCTTGTCTTATTTTATTTGTTTACTTGTTTATCGTTTTAGCATTCGTTTTAGTTGAAAAATCATGCTCTTTTATATAGATTAGGACTCGACAGAGGTTTAGTATCGAGAGCTGCATATCAGTGTCCACGGATTGATACTCGGTCTTATCGACTTTACTACACTATGACCGGTACACTACCGTGTTGTGTGGTTTAGCTTGGTGATTCCATTTTGAAAACCAGATTGTGAAACTTAAAATATTTATATATATAAACCACCACAATAAGTTTTTGGCGCCGTTGCCGGGGACACTGGCGACTTCGAGAATGACCCGAGTCGGGGATCTAGTCATTCGTTCTTTGTTTATTTCCGCTTTAGTTTAGTCGTATTTTTATCTCTTGTTTGGTTTTAGGTTTTTCCGCGTGCCTTAGTTTACTTGTTGCCTTTGCTTTGGTTTTTGCGTGTTGGATTAGTGGTTTTATTTCCGTTCATTAGTTTTGATTTTACCATTTTATCTTGGCAGTGCATGCGACACATCCGTTCACACGGACCAGCTGAGTTATCTGCATTTTCAGAACCAAAGCGTGTTTTTCGCAGTCGTATTCGATACCGTGTTGAGGAGTTCGAGGTAGGGCCAGATATCACCATGGCTGAGCAGCCACAACGCCGTGTGGTAGCAGATTATGCGAGACCCATCACGGGTGCCGCTAGGTCCAGTATTGCCCGACCCGCTGGCGAGGCAAACAACTGGCAGTTCCACCTCAGATCATATCGTTGATTTCGAATACTTGTGTTTTTCATGGGTTGCCAAATAAGGACCCAAATTCTCATCTTTCTCGACTTTATCATCTCTGTGACACGTTTCAGATCAATACAATGTCAAAGGATGCGTGCAAGTTGCGTTTGTTTCCATTCTCTTTAGTTGATCGTGCCCAGAGTTGGTTGGAGTCCCTTCCAGCAGATTGCATTCGTACTTGGGAAGAGATGCAGGAGAAGTTCCTAAAGAAATATTTTCCTCCTTCCAAGACTGCTCATTTGAGGACTATGATCCAGGAGTATCGGCAGCGTGCTGATGAGTAATTTGATGAGACGTGGGAGCGTTTCAAGGAGTTGTTGAACAGGTCTCCTGATCACGGGATGGAGGACTGGGCGTTGGTCGAGAAGTTCTATCATGGTACGACTTTGGCTACCAGGGACAAGCTCGACACTATAGCTGGTGGCAATTTGTTGAACACCAAAGATCCCACTGAGTGTTTTCAGCTTTTTGAGGAAATAGCTATGCACAACTATCAGAATATGGAATCTAGGGACACTGCTCCAGCTGCACCCGCTCAGAGGGGAGTTCACACGGTTGACCCCACCACTTTGTTGGCAGCTCAGGTCGAGGCTCTTATGAAGATGATGAAGGATATGCAGAAGAAGAGCGAGCAGAAGTGTGAGGTATGTCGAGGAGGACATGACACCGTCGCGTGTCCAGTCGCTGCTGTTGAGCATCAGGAGCAGGTTGATTATGTTTAGAATGCGAACCAGAATTCGTATGGTAATAATTACAATTTCTGTTGGAAGAATCATCCTGGCTTAAGTTGGAGGAGTGGAAACCCACCGGGGTTCCCACTTAGATCTCAGCATGAGAGTTTGTTTCAGCAGCCCCGACAGGACGTGGGCCCGAGTGGAGGAGAGAAGAAACCCACTCTAGAGGACATGATGGCCCAGCAGTCCCAGTTGATGACACAATTCATGGCTTGTGATGAGAAGAGATACCAGGAGACTCAAAAGACATTCAGGGAGCACGAGGCTTTCAAGAAGAGTCAGAGTACCGCGATGCAGAATCTCGAGAGGACTGTTGGTCAGTTGGCAGAGTGGATGAATGAATGGCAAGGTGGTGGTCTACCGAGCAACACAAAGAAGAATCCGAAAGATCAGGTGATGGCAGTTACCACCAGGAGCGGTAGAGGAGCCGTTGAGATCGAGCCGGCAGTTGTTCATGAGCCGATCGATGAGGAAGTTGAGATGGAGGTCCAGGACGAGGTGCACCCAACTAGGCGAGTCCTAGCAAGTACCGCATAGTCCCAGGAGTCTGCCACAGAGCAGCAAAAGAAAAAGGAGCCCGTGAGAGTTTACACACCTCCAGATCCATACCCGGGCAGATTGAGGAGAGAGCATGATACTAAGCAATATAGCAGGTTCCTTGAGTTGTTCAAGCAGCTCCATGTGAACCTTCCTTTTGTTGAGGCATTGACACATATGCCGAAATATGCAACGTTTTTGAAGGATCTTCTGACGAATAAGAAGAAGTTGGAGGAGTTGTCTACTGTTACTCTTAGTGAGGAGTGTTCTGCAGTCGTGCAGAACAAGGTCCCACAGAAGATGACTGCTCCGGGTAGTTTCACTATCCCTTGTCTGATCGGGAATCTTTCAGTGAGTAATGCTTTAGCTGACCTAGGTGCTAGCATAAACCTCATGCCATATTCTGTTTTTGCTAAGCTAAACCAAGGAGAGCCGTCTCCCACCCGTATGAGCATTCAGTTGGCCGACCGCACGGTCAAGTATCCACGGGGGATTGTGGAGAACATGCTTGTGAAAGTCAACGAGTTCGTCTTTCCTGTTGATTTCGTGATCCTCGACATGGATGAGGATGTGAATGTCCCTCTGATCTTAGGTCTATCATTTCTAGCTACCGGGAGAGCATTGATTTATGTCTTCGACCGTAAGCTGACACTTTGTGTAGATGATGACACAGTCACCTTTGATATCAAGAGGTCGATGAGGCACACGACCGATCATGACGACACTTTATACTTTATTGATACCATCATGTCTCATGTCGGTAGTGTTTTGAGCGGGATATGTGGAGGTGAGGCACCGCCAGCAGAGGTGGTGAGTGTTGTTTCTGATCCTAGTCCTTCGACTAGTGACCCTCCTTCAGTACTGGAGGTTTTTGAGGTGATTGAGAGGGAGGAGTCTTAGGAGAGCCATCTTTTGAGAAACCCCCATCCTTGGAGCTTAAAGAGCTACCATCCCATCTTGAGTACACATATCTTGATGAGGGTTCTCAGTTGCTCATCATTGTTTCATCTGAATTGACGGAAGAGGAGAGAGCGAGATTGTTAGTTGTGCTGAGATCGCACAAGCAGGCGATTGCGTGGAAGCTGATGGACATAAAGGGTATTAACCCTTCCTTTTGCACGCATAAGATATTGATGGAGGAGGAGTACAAACCGGTGGTTCAGCCCAACATAGATTGAACCCACATATGCACGAGGTGGTTAAGAATGAGGTCATCAGATTGCTCGATGCAGGCCTCATCTATCCTATTTCTGATTCTGCATGGGTCGGTGCAGTTCAGGTCGTCCCCATGAAGGGTTGGAAGACGGTGGTGGCGAACGAGAAGAACGAACTCATCCCCACCAGGACTGTCACCGGTTGGCGAATGTGCATCGCTACCGTCGATTGAATGATGCAACTCGCAAGGATCATTTCCCTCTGCCGTTTATTGATCAGATGTTGGAGCGTCTGTCGGGACAGCAGTTCTAGTATGTTAGGATCTGAGTTTGGTTGTTTTGATTGTTTAGACAAATAATGAAATAAATGAAGTGAGATATAAATGGAAAGTGCAGCGGAATGATAAACTATAAATCAAAACAAGAGAATAATTGTTTTTAATCGAAAGCTTTCATTAGATTGAAAGATTACAATTGTACAAGTACTCCCCCTCAGCCTGATCACTCAGAGAATGTTTGTCTTAAGAGAATGACGAGTGATAAATAGAACAGT
This sequence comes from Ambrosia artemisiifolia, assembly GCA_032199755.1. Classification (NCBI taxonomy): domain Eukaryota; kingdom Viridiplantae; phylum Streptophyta; class Magnoliopsida; order Asterales; family Asteraceae; genus Ambrosia; species Ambrosia artemisiifolia. The sequence goes on from CM063517.1 coordinate 32,206,619, forward strand.
ACAATCACTGTTCTATTTATAGACCAAACTAAACCTCTGATGATCACTGCTGACGTCACCTAAGACAGCGACCTCTAACTGACTAACAACATAAAACATCTGCTAACTATAACTACTGTTACATTGAAAACACTGCTAATACAAACTACTGTAAAGGAAAACTCTGATGGTCTTTATCATCTGTTGAATCCAAAGTGCTATTCGTTCAACAGACCTTTGTTCTTCAGTACTTGATCAGCAGATGTTTCTTCATCAGATCTTTGTCTATTAGTTGTTTGTTCAGTAGACCTTTCAGCAGCAGCAGTTGTCTTCATCAGTTGTTTGGTGTAGCAGTTGTTAGGGTCAACAGTCTTTTGGGGAAAGTATCTTGAATCTACTGTTTTATTCAAAGGATCAAAAGATAGAATATTTTGGCTTTCTAATCATCTGTTCTTCTCCAGGTCAGCAGACCCAACAATCTCCCCCTGGAACAGATGATGCCAAAACTTAGCTTTATTCTTGATCTTTATTTCTCATTAGACTTTCTCTAATTTGACCTTTGAGTTGTAATTCAAAGCTCAATGAGAAGAGGTCTTTAGCATCTCTTTCCAGCTCTAGATTCAGCAGTGTTTGAAGATCTTCAGCACACAGGCCATGTGCATCATCCATACTGAGCTTCTGAATCTTTCCATTTTAGTTGTAATTCATGGGTGTCTTTATTGGACTTCCATTTTAGAATTTTAGAATCAGAGGAATGGCTGGGATGCATCTTTATTTTGGATGAGTTTGGTGATGGAGGTCTTCCAATGAGTTCTCTGAGTCTCTCAGTTGTTGGATCAGAGAAATAGCGGATTTGATTAATGAGACCCTATTTTACAAACGTATCAGCAAACTGTTTCTGTTCTTCTTCTGTCATCTCCTTCTGCTTTCTAAACTGTCTTCTTGCAGCAATAGATAGATCAGAAGTGTCCAGTAGGCTGTCTAAAGTAAAGGCCTGTAGAGGTCTCTTGGGCTCATCAGCATAAACAGGTTTTCTTGGTAAAGTAGGGTCCTTCTTCCTGTTTTCTTCCAACTTTTTGTATGTTTCAACTAATCTTAGCTCAGACCATCTAGCCACAGACTTCATCTCTCCATAATCAGCAGCTACTATTTCTTGTCTCATTCTTTTAAACTTTAGAGCTCTGGCTGGATCTCTGCCTTTGCTGAAATCAGGGGCAGAGACCTTTGAAGGAGGATTCTTGGCCATGTCTTCAATTCTGATTAGTTCTTCTCTGAGTGCTTGAGTGGTCCAGCCTGCAAACTGTTTCTTGTTTGCTTTGTAAGGCATGGATGCTAAGATCTGTTCAAGAAGAGAATCCCTTACTTCCCTTTCCATGTCACTGCTAAGAGGCATGGAAGACATTGAGTTTCTCAGTGTCTTAGCAAAATCTTCAATCATTCTCAGTTTGCTAAGCTCTACCGAATGGATGCCCTGAGCACTCCTGTCATCTTTCCCTTTGCATTTCTCTTTTATGATGGCATCTGCCTGTTCACCCTTGTACTTCAGATAGGTGTCAATGTTTTAGGGAACAGGAAAATTTTTGAGAGATGGGAAAGTTCTTTCTGATGGCTGATCAATGATGAGAGTGGAATGGCATTTAAGGGTTGTGTGAGTGGAGTATTGGGTGGTGTGGTGTGTATGTTTTCATCTTGCACAACAAAGGTAGACTTCCTTTTTCTGTTGTACAAGATTTTTGGTGAAAGTGATGTTGCAGCAGTGGTTGGGTTAACCTCTGTTGGTTCTTTTGTAGAACCAGCAGTGGTGGGTTTTGGTTGTGTAGTGGTTGGTTTGGTTGTTGGTTTAGTGGTTGGATTGGTAGTATCAGATGTTTTGGTGGCAGTGGTTGTGGTATCAGTGGTTTTGGTGGCAGTGGTTCCAGTATCAGGTGTTTCAGTAGATAGTTTGGATGGTGGTTTCCTTGTATGTTTTGCAGAGATTTTCTTTCTTTTTGAGGAACTCACATCTTCAACTTCTTGCTGTTGTTCCTTCTTTAGCTGAATTAACCTCTCTGCTTTAACTTCCATAGTGTCAGCCCTTTTAAGCTTGTCTTCAGCAGCCTTATCAGCTTTTTCATTTGCAGAGGTATCAACTTCCTTTGCTTTGCTGGTTTTGGCAGTTTCAGTAGTAGCAGAGGTTTGAGCACTTGGTTGTTGTTGTTTTTGTGGTGCTGTTTTGGTAGACTCTTGTTTGTCAGCAGTTGGTTTACCCTTTTGAGAGGATGGAGAACCAAAAGGATTTAGTTTTGGCAACCTATCTCTGCCACTCTCCCCCTTTTTGGTATCATCAGCTGTGAATTCATCATCTTCATCTCTGAGGATTGTGGTAGGGGCAGAGCCAGTAGTCTTCAGCAAGTGGTCTTTGATCACCTTGATATCTGCCTTGGTATCATTGAACCTGGCATCCACCATATTTCTGATCAAGTTCATCTATGGTTGACTTTTGGTAAAGTTTGCTGGAGTTTCCAATATTGACTTGACATCTGATTTGATGTCAGCAACAGAGGATTCAATGGATTGAACTCTATCCGTCAATTCTTGGTATTTTAATCCATCACCTAAGTTAATAGGATCATCTGAATTCCCACCAGTGGTAGTTTTACCTGGTTCAGTCCTAGGAGGTGAGTCCAGGGAATGAGAACCAGATGCCCCTTGGTCTTGGTTCTGGGGACTTCTAAGTGATGTTGGGGACATAATGGTGGCCTCCTCAGTTGTTGCCTTCAAGGAAGTCTTAGCTATGTAACCATTGTCCTGTTGTGAGACAATGGTCTCTACCTCAGTAGTGGCTGCTTCACTTGAAAACTCACCAAGAGTTACATTGAACTCTGGGAGTGTAACCTCCTCTTCTGTTTGTGGGTTGACAGATTGATTTTTCTCAGGCCCAATCACTTGTGGAGGTATACTCTCAGTGACAGGTGAAGGAGAGGAACTGGGATTATCCGGAGTTTTATCAATTGCCTCAAACAGAGGTTGCATGGTTTGTGGGACATGTTGTGGTGAAGGTGGAGGAGTAAGAAGAGAATTAGCCCTGGGAGATGGACTTGTAAACATATGATCAAGTGACTCATATGCTTCAGTATGTGGTTCCCTTTGGCTTACAACATGATCCTTTTGTGAGGATACATGAGGAGTTTGTTTGGGTTGAGATATTTCCAACTGTTGTGAGGAAGTAACAACAGTGGTTTCAGGTTGCTTTTGTGTTGCAACAGGGTTTGTTTCTGGTATCTCATCTTCCAAAAGTCCCTTTTTGGGTGTGGAGGTGGTTTTTGTGGATGGACGTTTTCTTTTGGATGTGGCTGGTGTGGGTTTCACAGCACTGGATGAAGTGCCATGATCACCAGGAGCAGTGGGCTCAACAACAGAGGTTTAGTCAACAGTTGTTGTCTTTGACCTCTTTGTTTGTGTTTTGGAAACTTTTGACACTTTTAATACTTTTTCTTGGGTAGAAGAACCCAGCATTCTTGTGAAAGTTTCATCAGTTAAACTTTTCATTTGGAAAGACTCACCCTTTTGAAAATCATTTTCTGGTAAAACCTTTTGAAGGATTACACTAAGAATTCTTGGGTAAAGTAGAAAAGCATTGTTTGAGCCAGAGTTTATGGCTTTCACATTGGAAACTAAGTCCATAAACAGTCCCTGGGAAAGATTGAAGTCAGAGTCTGACAACATAGCATATCCCAAGTACTGAATCCTTAATGGGATTTCATTGAAGGATGTGGTCTTAGCCGAGGCACAGAGAAGGAGAGTATGGAAGAAAAACTTAATGACTGGAGGGAAAAACTTTTTAAATAAAGTTGATCCAGTCATTTGAGCATCATACCCTCTTTCCTGAAACTCTGTGTGAAGCTCTGTTTTAGGAAAAGAGTCCTTACCTGACAAGTCGTTGAGGGAGAAGGTTGTGGATATTAATTCAGGTGTGATGGCGATGCTGGTGGCTCCAATTTTGGAAATAATGGATGTAGGCTTTTTGTCTTGAAGCAAGACTTCAGCTTTAGCCCAGAATTCTTGGAGGGTTTCAAGATGGATGGGAGCATCAGCAGTTAGGATGGTTTTGTATTTTGAATTTAAAATGATGTCAATGGTGGAATGGAATGGTACGTTGTCTTCTGTTTTAACCAGATATGGTAGGTAATTGTGAGTGGCTTTTGTTTGAAGATCCATTGTAATGGATTTCGAGTGTGAGAGTGACTGAAATTTGATTAGGGGTTTGAGGAAGAAAAAGGCGGTTTTAGTATTTTGAATACAATGAGACAGTAAAACTGCTGTTGGGGGAAAACAGGGTTTTATAGCCTCTGGTGAAACCACTGATGTGGCAAAACTCTGCTTTTGAGAGCAGACGTGGCAAACATCTGATGGTTTAAACATCTGGTGGCATACAGCTGTTTTGGTAAAAGTCTGTTGCCAACAGCTGTTGTTTAACCAAAAGACTGATGAAGTAACAGTTGTTTTATCTGATCAGATGTTTGAAACAGATATTTCAACAAACAGTGGATAGAATGAAACAGTGGTTGTTTTATCTGATCAGATGTTTAAAACAGATTTTTCAACCAAAAGAGCTATTTTTAAGGAAAAATTGATTTTCTGAAAACATTTTAATGTTTTTATTGAAAACATTTTTGTTGTTTTTAATCCATGTTTAACATTCCAATTCGAGAGATCAGATTTGTGAAGGTAGATGTGTCTAAAGCTTTTGTCAACACATCTGCCAACTGATCCTCTGTTGGAACATGGTGCAGAGAAATCAAACCTTTTTCATAGCTATCTCTGACAAAATGATGTCTGATGTCTATGCGCTTTGTGGTTGAATGAGAGACTGGATTTTTGATGATATTTTCAGCAGCTTGACTATCCAACATGACTGGAGTCCTTAGTGCAGTTATCCCAAAATCCAGCAATTGATTTTGAAGCCACATGAGTTGGGTTGTACAGCTTGCAGCAGCAATGTAGTCCGCCTCAGCTGTTGAAGTTGAAACAGCTGCTTGCTTTTTGTTTTGCCAGGAGACTAAGGCATTCCCTAGAAACTGGCACCCTCCAGATGTGGACTTCCTTGTGTGGAAGCCAGCAAAATCACTGTCTGAATAACCTGAAAGCTCAATGTTTCCATTAGCAGGATACCAGATACCAAGTGTGGGAGCACCTTTTAGGTATCTGAATATCCTTTTCACAGCAATAAGGTTTGACTTTCTGGGTGAAGCCTGGGATCTTGCACAAACACAGGTGGCAAACATAATGTCTGGCCTGGATGCTGTTAAGTACAATAAAGACCCAATCATGCATCTGTAGTGTGTCTGATCAACCAGTTCATCCTTGTCATCAACAGTGAGTGGCTTGACTGTGCTCATGGGTGTACTACATGGCTTACAATCATTCATCTCAAATTTGGTTAACAAGTTTTTCACATATTTATTTTGATGAATGAATGTGCCATTTTGCTGCTGCTTCACTTGGAGACCAAGGAAGCACTGAAGTTCACCCATAGCACTCATTTCAAACTCTGCTGTCATGAGTTCCCTAAACTCCTCACACATTTTGTTACATGTGGATCCAAAAATGATGTCATCCACATATATTTGAACAATCATTAAATCCTTTCCTCTCCATTTTAAAAATAAGGTTTTATCAATTTTACCTCTTGTGAAACCAATGGAGAAGGGAAAGGTGGAGAGAGTTTCATATCAGGCTCTAGGTGCATGCTTGAGTCCATACAAAGCTTTATTTAGCTTGTAGACATACTCAGGATGGAATATGTCTTCAAAACCAGGTGGTTGACATACATAGACCTCCTCCTGAATTTTGCCATATAGGAATGCACATTTGATGTCCATCTGATACACCTTGATGTTGTGGTTGACAGCAAAGGCTAGGAACAGTCTGATAGCTTCTAACCTTGCTACAGGGGCAAAGGTTTCATCATAGTCTATCCCTTCTTCTTGTCTGAAGCCTTGAACCACTAGCCTGGCTTTATTCTTGACAACTATACCCCTTTCATCAGTTTTGTTTTTGAAGACCCACTTTGTGCCAATTGGACAGACATCCTTAGGCAGTGGTACAAGTTCTCATACTTGTTGTCTTTTGAACTGAAGGAGCTCTTCTTGCATGGCTTCCACCCAACTGTTGTCTTTCAGTGCCTCCTGGTACTTGACTGGTTGTATAAGGGATAGAAAGCCTGCAAAAAGACAGATATTGAGGATTGGCTTCTTGTGAGCACACCTTCTCTGATGTTGCCAATAATTTGGTCTGGTGGATGAGCTCTTAGGTAGATTAGATCTCCCTGATATGGTATGATCGCATTTTGAGGTGAAGGACAGAGGTTTGGTGACTCTGTTGACATAACATCTGTTTGCACTTTTGTAGTGTCAACAGATGTTTGGAATGGTAGTGGAGGAATGGGTCCAAGTGGTGTAAAATTGGACTGACTCTTGTCAACAGATGTTTGACTTTTGTCAACAGATGATTGAGCAGTGGATGCAATAGGTGAATCAGTGGTTTGAGGATAGGACTGGCCAACAGTGGCTGACTCAGCTGTGACAGAGTTTTGATAGTTGTTTTGAACTACTGCTTCCTCTGATGCAGGATAGACTTTATAGTGATCTGGAATCACAACATCTATTCTGTAGTCTTGTTGTGGAGATTGTGAAATACCTGCACTGTTAGTTTTGACAGTAATATCTTCAAATTTGAATTTATCCAAATCAAATAACTCAGCAGGGTTTGCTAGGATTTTTAAAGATGAAAGTTCATTGAACTTCACATTCAGAGTTTCTTCTATTGTCTTGGTCCTTGTGTTAAACACTTTATAGGCCTTGGCAGTAGAAGAATATCCCAGAAAATATCCACAATCTACTTTGGCTGCAAATTTTGAAATGGAATCTTTAAGATTTAAAATGAAACAAGGACAGCCAAAGATTTTGAAAAATGAGATTAATGGTTTGATTTTGAACAAAATTTCATAAGCAGTCTTTTGATGTCTTGGATTGATTAAAACTCGGTGTAACAACCCGACCAGGAGGGGGTTGGACGTTACGACAGTTTGGTAACAGACTTGCACAACGGAAGCAACGATAACAAATATTTAATATTTGTACAAGTTTTAGTTGCAAAGTAATACAAATACAATGTAAAATATAATTAAATATAATGCGAAGACGAAGCGCGGCGGTCGTCGAAGCAGTGTAGTCCCTTAGTCGATCCAATCTCTATCCCACTTATCTCTAGATGCTCTAACCGCAACACACATATAGCCAAATCTTCTAACCAGATAACCTCTAATCCGCTACTAGCTATCATATACCTTGTGTTGCCATCCAACCATCCGCAGTACCTGAACACATGCTTAAAAAAAGATGGGTCAGCAAAATATGCCGGTGAGTCCGTGTAAGTAGTTCAATGGATCCAAAAACAGTTTATCATTTCATAAACAAGTTTACACAGTTTAAATAGTTTAACACACGTGATGTAACAAGCAACACCTCAACCCTAACGTGGACTCTATCTACTGCCATTATAGGTCCTGGCAAAATATATGCCGCAATGGTTCCATAACCATCGTGGAGGGTTTCCCGGGCCCTTACGTCCCGAGTCCACTTTGCGTGGGGGTTTCCCCAAGTAGTACTACCCATATATTAAGTCGGCTCACCTCTGAGTTAATGAGTGTCAAGTGTATCTAGCAGCCAAGTATCTTGTCACATCACAACAGTTTTATAAAACAGAAGCATGTATTCACCCCAAAACAGTAAAACAGAAAAAGGGGAAATACACGAACTCACCTTGGTAGCGAATCATGTCAAGTCACATAATCATATGGCATTCCAATTCACGATTCCATCCATCAATTACTGACAAGCACCTACTCGATGTATAAATAAGCGTTAGTGCGTGTAACCATTCATTGCGGTTACACGTGTGGATACGCTTATGTTCTTTAGATGTCATAGATTGGTTCACCCTAATGTTGCTTAACAACACTTCTTTTCTAATCATGCACATATGGTCCTTTGATCCGAACTTCTATTTATCGGGCTTAGTAACTTATGTCCTAAATGTATATAATATCCAAGCTATACATAACGAACCAATATCTAATATCCACATGGTAGTGTCCTACAATCCTTTAACTAATAAGTGTCGGATTAATATCATACAATCATATATATTATTATCTAAGTTCCCAAGGGTCCAATTATATCATTGCTATAACTAGTCGAGTCCATGGTTGAATGTCTTGGTGGCAATCAATATTACGAATCGTCCATTATTGGCAAGTCGTTAATATATACTAATATACATTAAATTACGTTGCCGATTCATATACCTTATATAATTACATTCTTTCCCTTGGTTAGTTTATCAAGTCGAGTCCCAACATTTGTCAAAGTCCCAATACATACCAACCATGTTACCAATGTCCGTAATATTTATCTTATGTCTAATATCCTAAGTCTCGATATCTCGATTATCATTCGTATATCTCATCTTAATGTCTCAATAGTCTTCTATATTACTTGTCCACAATAGTAATATATGTATATACGCATTCGTTAATTTGTTCGGTTTCATTAGGTCCATTAGGTTTGTCAAGTCCCACACGTGCTAACCAAGACAATATACTAATACTAATACTAAGTTCGGGTTCTTGCTATTATACCTCCCGGGTCTCCTTGTTTGATCGGACTTCTGCCCTTTGACTTTTGTTGACCACTGGTTGACCGAGTCAAACTGCTCTGGACCCGAACCTCCACATCTGTAACATAGCCAAACCACTCTTCCCTTCTGATCCTCGATCTTTGACACAATACAAATGCAACCATCATCAGATCCACCTTGTAACCATCCCATCTGACCAAACCCCTTATCGGAACTACCACAACAACCCAAACACCATCATCATCAACATTCAGTTTATTACTAAAAAATCAGGGTTAATTGCAATTACCTTGATTGACAAACAGGAACCCTAACCGTTATTACCTCTGTCCCTGATGATAGTCACCGCTGCCGCCGCAACCGTAATAAAACCGACAACCACCACCGTCGCTTCAGTAACCCTCTACCATCATCCATAATCTTTAACTTAGAATCCCCAAATCAAAACCCTAGATCAGATCCTAGTTGAAGCTCAGACCACCACCGCCGTCGTCCTCCTTCGTTAACCACCACTTCCGTGTCTCTGTTTCTGCTCGTTCTCTCTAACAGATCTCAAATCTGTTCCTTTATCTCCGATGTACAGTGTGTGTGTTGATTTGGGGGGTAGTGCCGCTGAAAGAGGTGGGCTTACCATCATGCTCCACCACTGTGGTGATGGTGTTTCTCCAGCCTCCTCCCGTTTCCTCTCTCTCTCATCCATATTGTAAAGTGTGTGTGTATTGTGTTTCCAACAGAAGTAAAGGGGAAAGGTGGGTTGGGATATATGTAGTGGGTTTGATTAATGGTTTTCTCTAAACCATTTGTGTGCCAGCGGTTTTAAGTGGGTGTTGTCACCATAAGGAGAGGACAAGTGTCCTCCCTTGGTGACTCACCACGGGTGTTGGGCAGGTTCGTTAACGGGTGTCGGTCCGGTCATGTAACGGGTATAATATTATTCCTCTCGTCAAAATAATTATCTAACTTGCTAGCTCGGCTTTAAATTTAATCATATTGTTATCTTTGGTCATTTAATAATAATATAATAATATCGTACGAAAAATTTTGGGCCCTAGGTCCGGGGTGTTACACTCGGTTTTGAACATAGCAAGCAGTGTTTACAGCTTCTGCCCAGAAGGACAATGGCAAACCAGAATCTGCTAGCATTGTTCTTGCAGCTTCAATGAGAGTTCTGTTCTTTCTCTTAACCACCCCATTTTGCTCTAGTGTTCTTGGGATACTGTACTGCCTTACAATCCCTTTTGACACACAGAAGTCATCCAACTCCTTATTTTTAAACTCTGTTCCATTGTCACTTCTAAAGACTTTTACTGGCAAGTCATATTGTTTTTCAACTTTGGTGACAAAGTCCTTCAAGATACCTACAGTCTCATCCTTAGAATGTAAAAAGTAAGTCCATGTAAACCTAGAAAAATCATCAACTATGACAAGACAAAATCTCTTTCTTCTTAGACTCATGATTTTAACTGGGCCAAACAAGTCCATGTGTAACATTTGTAAACACTGACTAGTTTTGGACTCATCAATTGATTTGTAAGAGCTTTTATGTTGTTTTCCTTTTAGGCAGGAAACACAATGCTCATCACATTTGAATTCTTTTGATGGCAAACCTCTGACAAGGTTTTGTTTGGAGAGAGAGTTGATAGTTTGAAGGTTGGTGTGACCAAGTCTCCTATGCCACAATTCTGTCTCTTTGGTAGAGGCAGCTGAGAACAGACAGACATTTGCCATAGGATTATCCTTCAACATATCAACTACATACACATTGCCACTTCTATGAGCAACAAGTTGTGCTTTACTCTCAGCAATGATGGTGTTAATCTTTTCAACCACTTCTGGTCCAACAATCTTACATGTTTTCTTCGTGAAGAATGACCCATATCCCTTGTCACTCATTTGTGATACACTAAGTAGATTAAATTTTAGATTGTCTATCGGATTAACATTTTCAAACTTAAGTCTCCCTGCTTGAACAGTTCCAGAACCCAACACTTTACCTTTAGAATCATTACCAAAGGATATATCACCCCCTCCATGTGCAAGAAAGTCCAGAAGAAGGGCTCTACATCCTGTCATGTGCCTGGAGCCTCCACTATCTACATACCATAAACTATCTAAGCAAGCAGAAGCTCCCTGCACATCAGTAAAGAGTTTAGTTTTGGTGAGTGTCCAAAGCCAGATTAGCTTTGGATGGGTTCTCAAATGTCTCAGCCTTAAGTTTAGGAGAATGATCAGTGATTTGAACTAGCTTTTGAACTAGGTTCAGCAACTGTAGTTGACCATTTGCCAGTGCTTGTATGTCAACACTTGGTCTAACAGATGTTTGATCACTTCCTGTTAGATGCTGAAAACCATGAGGATGTCTGTTCACTTTAGGTTTTGAAGGCCTTTTGGGCTCTTCATAAACATGTGGCAGACGATGACAAGTTGGTTGTCCATATCCTCTTGGAAGTCTGGTAGCTGGTGGAACATCTGTTACCTGAACATCTCTGGGAGCGGAGTTTTTGTTCAGACCTTTGGTAACAGCTATTTGGACTGGTTCAAAAGTCTGTTTTTGTTTTCCTTTTGGAGTACTCACCACTTGACTTTCAAGAGTTTTAGCCTTGTACCCTTTTATCTTTTCATCAAAATTTTTGAGATACAGGCACTCTTTTGTTTTGTGATTCTTTTTCTTACAAATTAAACATTCATTGGTTTTAGAATCACTTAAACTTGTTGCTTTGTTGATGTCATATGCTTTTAGAAGAAAACAGTTTTTGGTGACATGATTCTTCTTTTCAAAAAAATCACAAAACATGTTATCTTTGGCTTTCCCTTTTCCTTTCTTCTTTTCAACAGATGTTTGATCATCTGTTGGAAGATCTTTCAAAGGGATAACTTTGGCCTGTGGTGCCTTTTCACCATCAGGGGTTTTGAAGGTCATTGGTTGAAAATTTTCAAGGACATCACACTCATCTGACCAGGTTGGTTTGAATTGATATTTTTCAATTTCATCAAATGAGGGTGTACCTTCCAACTTTTCAAGAATGATTTTCTTGCCATTGGGTTCAGTAACCTTGATTTCTTGACCTTTTGAGTTGGTTGGGATGATTTCAACCAACTGTGGTTCCTTTTTGTCAGTGGTTTGTGAACTCTGAGCAGTGGTTTCTTGAAAACCAAAGCCAAATTTTACATGACTTTTAGATTATTGGTTGACAATCATCTCAAAAACCTTTTGATGATTCCACCCATTTCTTACATTCAACTTGGGTGGACTCAAGCTCCTTTTTACAACAATGATATTTGGTTATCATAGTCTGAAGCTGGTCTTTGGTTATGCTTGCTTCATGTTTTAAACTGCTGATTTCAGATTCTCTTTCAGTTATTTTTGATTTTAACTCTTTAGTGAGTTTTTCAAACTGAATTTCATCTTCCAAAATTTTCTTTCTAAAGTTTTCATTCACCTCTTTTATCTTAGCAAATGCCACAATACATTTGTCTGAGCACAAGTCATTTAAGATTTGAGGAGATACCTTAGCAGCAGCCATCAAGGCACAGTTACACTGGCAGTCACAGTCATCACTACCCCAGGGGTCTGAGAGATTCACAACCTCTACTTCAGATTCTTCAGCTGAAACAACTTCATCAACAACATCATTAGTCACATTTTCAGACATAGACCCCACTCCCTCAGAATCAGTCTCTTCAACAATTGTTTCTAGTGCCATAAAACAAAAATTATTTTTAGAATTGGCAACTAAAGCAATGTTATCATCTGTTATCTCATCTGGTAGACTACTCCAATCAACAAAGCCTTGAGTGAAGAAACTCTGTTGACTTTGCTGACTGGCTTCTGCAGGGGCAGAGGGTGGAGCAGCAGTCATTGGCACTTGTTGTAACACCCCAACCGATGGCGGAAACATCAGGGTGCCACGTAGTGACGATTGCTCAATAGCTCATCGTGACTAATAAATGTTTCGATAGATTAAATTACATACATTTGCATACAATTCAAATAATTTCAAACAACATTAACAAGTTTAATTAAATTGAATCTAAGGCTTCAACTCCTGATCCACAAGCAAATGCTAAAACTTCCAAGCAACGGAATACCCGAAACATGTTAAGTTTGGAAAATGAAAGGGGTCAACTATAAATAGTTGGTGAGAATACATAAGTTTAAATAAAATAGTAACTAAAAAGTTCATGTAGCAATTACTGTGACAAAGAATTAAATAAAGATAGCGTGTGTGAACATGATCTACTGGTAGCTCAAGTCATTGTTTTGTACAATCAACCCTTGTGTCGACTGAGACCTAACTCGCAAGTTAGTAAAATGTTACTGTTTCGATCATCCCTGAATTTATGCGGGGGATGGGCTTGTCAGACCTATAGCGCTATAATCTACACAGGCGGCTTGATCAAAGTTAATGAATGTACTGAGTCGGACTATATATACCACAACCAGTTCACAAGTATATGAGTTTATTGTATGATGCGTAAATGTAATTGCACAAGTTTCAAATATGTTTCACCCCAAAAATATGTAAAAAAAAATAAAAAGTGGGGATATGTAAACTCACCTTAGCAAGCAAATAAGTATCCACAACACAACGAACAACCAGCAATATGATTTACGAGGAATCAACCTAGATGATGCAAACAAAGTCTAAGAATAAACACGTCTTAAAAATCTACGGTTTTTCTAGATCGGGCGATTAGGGTTCTCTAGTTTTGGGGAAAGACGCTTAACTAGAAAAAAATAATATTTAAAATATTATTATTTTTACATAGACTAAAAGATATAACTCTTGAAAGTATGGAAAATATTTTCTATAAATTATTTTCTATTTATTTTGAATAAAACAATTTATTTGTACAAAAGATTTAAATCAAATAATAGGATAGAATATAAAAGTAGATATATTTTATCTCAAAAAGGTTACATCTTTGATCAATTGGATTAGAAATAATTTTAGAAAATTTTTGGCTTTTGAATCGTTAAAAACGGAATGTTTATGAATTAGTTATGAATAAAACAAGTTTATATTATTATTTATTAAATAACAATTAATATATAATATTCAATTTTTTTTAAAAAAAATCGATTCAAAACGGTTCGAACATGGTTCGAACCCGGGACCATTGAGTTGAAAAGCAACACACCAACAACCTGGTCTACTAGATCAGTTGGATGTTAATACGGTTATAAGCTTTATAACCTGTATATCTATATTCAGGTTTTCTTTAAAAAAAAATTAACCCAGTTAACAGAAGGATCAACCCTGGATTCTTTGATTGTTAAATGAACAGACAAACCAGCTGGTCTAAACGACTAGTTGATTATTAATCAGATCAAAATATTTATAAACAAACTAGGCGCAGGTTATCTTCCCCAAAACAACACCCAAACCAGACCAGTCCCGACAATCAACTAATAATCCACCCATATAGCGATCAATCCCAGATTTATCTTAGGGGTTTTATTTCTTTACCAAAATCGACCCATCCCTAAGAATTAATTGAAAAGAAAACGTACCAGAAGACTCGAATGACCAAACGATAAACGCAACAACTACAGGTTCGATTCTGGACTTGTTAAGCGACGAAGACAGAAGTTAACAGGGGGGTATGAGTCGATTATGAGCTGAGGGAAGGATTTTGAAACCAATTTATTGATTTGTTAATGATTTGGGAATGGTTTAAAAACCGTGTTACAGTTGAGGGCATGTTTGGCTCTCCTTTTTTATTTCTACTTATAACTTCTCAAACATAAAAAGTAACTTAATGTCATAAGTAACAATTTGTTACTTATGACTTATCCTCCAAAATCTCCTTTTTGAAGCCTAAAATTCTCATAAGTTACTTTTCATTCCATCCATCCAAACACATTTGATTCAACTTATAACTTAATGATTAAGTTATAAGTCATAAGGAGGCTTGTAAAAGGAGAGCCAAACATGCCCTGAATATATATACCCCATAACCGACTTATATATTGTGATAATGATAAATTTGAGAAACAGATCATGCGATTTGTAACATTTATCAAGATCCCAAGTTTAGTTTAATTTTTTTTTCTTTCAAGATACATACGAATTTACTAAAACAATTGAAAAGGTTTGGTTGGCCGATGGGTTATATTAAACACAAAAAATCAGATCTTGAATACTTATCTTATAAAACTAGATGATTAACTTCATAATATAATTTAAACTTACATACATAAAGATATTTAAATTAGAAATTTGTATAAACTTTTATTATAATGCATAGTAATGACTGATATGTTTGAAACAAATGTTTTATAATAATTGGAATATGGTATTTATGATGATCAAACTTTATAAAGTTGCGATAACTAAATATAAAATTGCAGGAAGACGGGGCTTTCATTTACATAAGATAGGATGGTAGGAATAGTTTTGTTGTATGGTTTTATTTGAACATCTTGGTGTATGATTGTACTTGGTGATTGGCTAGCCGCTTGGATTGAATAAAAAGTTTGTTCATCGTTCGAAAATAAAAAAATTTTGGGATTTTTATTAGATAAATTAGGGAATTATTAGATGAAAAATATCAGGAAAATATGATGGGTTACAGTCTCCTCTACTTTTAGGAATTTCGTCCCGAAATTGAAGTGGAAAAGACTTTAAGAGAGATTAATAGTTGACATGGTTAGTCTCTAAAGAAAACCAAGGGACTTGAATGCCAACATAGGTAGTTTTCAAAGAATCGAGGTGATAGAGTAAATGCTTAAATTGTAACAGATAGGGGAAATTTGATTAAATGGTATATGAATTTACGTTTCAAGAGGGCACAATCAAAGAGTTTAGATGGAGAAATTATGTTGATCAAATCTAGATAATAGAAAGATTTACAACACAAACAAGGGTTAGTTCTGAGTTCGATACTCAATCCCATTTTCGATGCACCATTAGCGTTTATATATAGGGTGTACCGCAGCTAACCCACCGCGCCTTTGATGTTTCGAAAGCGTACTGAACATCTCCCCAGTTAACCTAAATAGAATTTCATACCACCTTAACGTACCTGTAAATTCATGATTACGTTCCGGACCGCAATCACCAATTTACCTTACATTAGGGTTTTATGTCATCTATGACCCTAATCTACAACAACATATCAAAGCAAAAATAAGTTTCAAAAGAATGATGCGTCTATATGGTTGTGAAGACAAACACATTGGGTCACAATGGTTTGTTATCACAATGATGAGACTAATGTGGCTGTGAAAACCAACACGTTGGGTTACAACATGTCGCTTAACACAGAAATGAGACTATGTAATAATGAAAACAAACATGTTTGGTTACAACGACTTGCAAGCATATGAAAAGTTTAAATATGAGTTACAACTCAAATGGGGAGCCCACTAAGTAAGATGTTTGCACACAGTATACAAAAATGAGTCCAACTGATGAGCAGGCAAGAAAAACCTCTACCAGACGTGGAGTAGGAACCTCTACCGATTGTTGAGCAGGTACGATGGCCTCTTCCAGTCGTTGAGCAGATTATTAGAACCTCTACCGACTGTTGAGTAGGCATGATGACCTCTACCAATCGTTGAGCAGGTTATTAGGTACTCCACTGACTGTTGAGCAGGTAATTCATCCTTTACCAGTTGTTGAGTGGATAAATATAGCAAATGTAACAATTCTTTTTTTAGCTCAACACGTATGTTGGAAATTGATAATACACATATACAAGCAAATTTGTAAAAGCGACAAATATCAAGTATCGAATGTGAGTTGTAATTGAACTGCCCTAGACAAGGTTAATGAGCCTAGGTATAGTTTCACTAGTTGATGGTTATACCAAACAACTCATATTAGCTAGCCATGTTTTCAAGTATCACGAATAATCAAATGTACAAATAGAATAGGTAACCAAGTTCTAATGTATCAAGAAGAATCTAGTTTCACGCAACAAACAATCATTGTAGGATTAAGAATCAATGATCAAGTTTTCAATAGTTTGGTTATCATTGAAATCAAGTTCGTGTTCGAAAAGATGAAGAATATGTGTTTAATCCCTAAGAGAATGATGAAAGCCCATAGTATAATCAAGGTTGTACAAAATAGTGAATGTAAAAATAGTTGATGAATGATTTAGTTTATAGGTCAAGAAAAGGAGTAAAGTAGTCATGTTTGTGATAAAATAGGGATGTGGATAACGAACTGTGTGATTTGAAAAGGGTTTCCCTCTTTGTTTAAAGTTGATTTTTTTTAATGCAACTTATGTTTTCAAAATTTAATTGAGCATCTGGTATGGCTACCCTAGTCATTTGTTTGGAAAATATTTTGGTTAATATCTTTGTGTAAATAAGTCAATTTAAAACATCAGAGTCATTTGAAAAAGGGGGTAGGTTTGTAAAATTGGATAAGATCTTTTGTTAAAATAATGATTGTTTGAAGAACTGGTGAAGATATCAATGAAAACAGTAATTGTTGATTTTCGAAACAAGGTATATACTATACAAAAATTAGAGTAGCAATAATTAGTAATCAAATCAATAGCTTTTTTTTTTAAACAATAGGGTTAACATTTGCAGTTCAAATCAACAAGTTTTCAAACAAGAGGACACAAGAAGTAATAAGGTTGTAATGTATAGGTAAATGTTTATGTAATAGGGAGACTCATGAGGTTTGGAGCAAAGCTGGAAATAGTAAAACACATGTGATGTAAGATATACTTGCAAAAAGAAGCAGGTTTGTGATAGACACAAGGATCATAAAACTCAGACTAGGTGATATCAATTAGCAGGGGAATGGATTTTGTAACTCAGGTTTAACACAAGGTATGAAGTTAGGATGAAGCTTCGTAAAATAATATGTAGCTCAATCCTTTGAAGGAATTGAAAATCAAGGAAGTAGGCACCAAGCCTAGAAATAAAGACTCGGCAGATTCCTCTTGGGATGATACATTGTAGTTCCACCGTGGATGATGTTGAAGATTCTTAGCATGAGGAAAGAGAATCAAAGGAGGGAGAAAATAGCAAGATAAGAAGGCACAAGTTGGATTGAAGAAGAAAAAAAAACAAATAGCAAGCAAGAAATAGGTCACTCATGTTGGACTCTTAAGTTTATAGTCTAGGTCATGTGTCTAATAACCTAATTCCCTATAACCCTGGCTCTGATACCAATCTGTAACACCCCAACCGATGGCGGAAACATCAGGGTGCCATGTAGTGACGAATGCTCAATAGCTCATCGTGACTAATAAATGTTTCGATAGATTAAATTACATACATTTGCATACAATTCAAATAATTTCAAACAACATTAACAAGTTTAATTAAATTGAATCTAAGGCTTCAACTCCTGATCCACAAGCAAATGCTAAAACTTCCAAGCAACGGAATACCCGAAACATGTTAAGTTTGGAAAATGGAGGGGGTCAACTATAAATAGTTGGTGAGAATACATAAGTTTAAATAAAATAGTAACTAAAAAGTTCATGTAGCAATTACTGTGACAAAGAATTAAATAAAGATAGCGTGTGTGAACATGATCTACTGGTAGCTCAAGTCATTGTTTTGTACAATCAACCCTTGTGTCGACTAAGACCTAACTCGCAAGTTAGTAAAATGTTACTGTTTCGATCATCCCTGAATTTATGCGGGGGATGGGCTTGTCAGACCTATAGCGCTATAATCTACACAGGCGGCTTGATCAAAGTTAATGAATGTACTGAGTCGGACTATATATACCACAACCAGTTCACAAGTATATGAGTTTATTGTATGATGCGTAAATGTAATTGCACAAGTTTCAAACATGTTTCACCCCAAAAATATGTAAAAAAAAATAAAAAGTGGGGATATGTAAACTCACCTTAGCAAGCAAATAAGTATCCACAACATAACGAACAACTAGCAATATGATTTACGAGGAATCAACCTAGATGATGCAAACAAAGTCTAAGAATAAACACGTCTTAAAAATCTACGGTTTTTCTAGATCGGGCGATTAGGGTTCTCTAGTTTTGGGGAAAGACGCTTAACTAGAAAAAAATAATATTTAAAATATTATTATTTTTACATAAACTAAAAGATATAACTCTTGAAAGTATGGATAATATTTTCTATAAAT
Source organism: Ambrosia artemisiifolia (assembly GCA_032199755.1). Lineage (NCBI taxonomy): Eukaryota > Viridiplantae > Streptophyta > Magnoliopsida > Asterales > Asteraceae > Ambrosia > Ambrosia artemisiifolia. Next base: position 32,225,368 of record CM063517.1, read on the forward strand.
TATTTTCTATTTATTTTGAATAAAACAATTTATTTGTACAAAAGATTTAAATCAAATAATAGGATAGAATATAAAAGTAGATATATTTTATCTCAAAAAGGTTACATCTTTGATCAATTGGATTAGAAATAATTTTAGAAAAGTTTTGGCTTTTGAATCGTTAAAAACGGAATGTTTATAAATTAGTTATGAATAAAACAAGTTTATATTATTATTTATTAAATAACAATTAATATATAATATTCAGTTTTTTAAAAAAAAATCGATTCAAAACGGTTCGAACATGGTTCGAACCCGGGACCATTGAGTTGAAAAGCAACACACCAACAACCCGGTCTACTAGAGCAGTTGGATGTTAATACGGTTATAAGCTTTATAACATGTATATCTATATTCAAGTTTTCTTTAAAAATAAATTAACCTGGTTAATAGAAGGATCGAACCTGGATTCTTTGATTGTTAAATGAACAGACAAACCAGCTGGTCTAAACGACCGGTTGATTATTAATCAGATCAAAATATTTATAAACAAACTAGGCGCAGGTCATCTTCTCCAAAACAACACCCAAACCAGACCAGTCCCGACAATCAACTAATAATCCACCCATATAGCGATCAATCCCAGATTTATCTTAGGGGTTTTATTTCTTTACCAAAATCGACCCATCCCTAAGAATTAATTGAAAAGAAAACGTACCAGAAGACTCGAATGACCAAACGATAAACGCAACAACTACAGGTTCGATTCTGGACTTGTTAAGCGACGAAGACAGAAGTTAACAGGGGGGTATGAGTCGATTATGAGCTGAGGGAAGGATTTTGAAACCAATTTATTGATTTGTTAATGATTTGGGAATGGTTTAAAAACTGTGTTACAGTTGAATATATATACCCCATAACCGACTTATATATTGTGATAATGATAAATTTGAGAAACAGATCATGCGATTTGTAACATTTATCAAGATCCCAAGTTTAGTTTAATTTTTTTTTTCTTTCAAGATACATACGAATTTACTAAAACAATTGAAAAGGTTTGGTTGGCCGATGGGTTATATTAAACACAAAAAATCAGATCTTGAATACTTATCTTATAAAACTAGATGATTAACTTCATAATATAATTTAAACTTATATACATAAAGATCTTTAAATTAGAAATTTGTATAAACTTTTATTATAATGCATAGTAATGACTGATATGTTTGAAACAAGTGTTTTATAATAATTGGAATATGGTATTTATGATGATCAAACTTTATAAAGTTGCGATAACTAAATATAAAATTGCAGGAAGACGGGGCTTTCATTTAAATAATATAGGATGGTAGGAATAGTTTTGTTGTATGGTTTTAATTGAACATCTTGGTGTATGATTGTACTTGGTGATTGGCTAGCCGCTTGGAGTGAATAAAAAGTTTGTTCATCGTTCGAAAATAAAAAAAAAATTGGGATTTTTATTAGATAAATTAGGGAATTATTAGATGAAAAATATCAGGAAAATATGATGGGTTACACTTGTGCCTGAGTAACAGGTGTTTGGACATAATGATACCGAGGAACAGTGGTTTGGACATAGTGCACAGGAATAGTGGTTTGGGTCTGTGCAAACTGAGCAGTGTTTTGCACATTTGGTACAAGGGTGTTTTGGGAAAACTGATAAGTGTTGGTCTAAGGTCTTTGGTTTGGATAGCTAATCATAGGGGTACCATTTTGACTCCTACATTCCCTAGCAAAGCGACCCATTCTATGACACTTATAACACTTTATCTTTGATTTATCCAACCCCACTCTTGACCCACCATGTAAACCTGGGTACCTTCTGCCAGTTTTCTTATAGAAGTTACTGGTTCTAATACTGAGCAGGGCCAACTAATGCAAAATGTCCATTTCTTCTAAGTCAATAGGGTCAATGTATTGAAGTTCATTATACACAAAAGATGTGTTATCAGATGCCTGGATATCACCACTAGCTGCAAAAGCATAGTTGGGTGATGAGTAAGAATCAGTGTTAAAACCAGTGGTTATATCAATGTAATGATCATAACCCTCATCCTTACTACTTCCAGGAACCTCATCTTGACCCAAAAGTGCTGTATTCCCAAATACATAGTCATCGGACACTTTTCCAGAGTCCTGGAGCTTCTTTTTTTGGTTAAGCTCTCTTTCATAAGTCAAGAGCTTACCATGAAGCTGGGTCAGGGTCAGGTCCTTAAATCCGATAGTGTTTCTCATGACAATTGCTATAGTGTCCCATTTGTCATGAAGTGATCTAAGAAACCTATGATTCAAAGTTGAATTAGGGTAAGTTAGACCCACCAGTTTTAGTTCACTAATTACATAATTAAATCTCTCAAACTGTTGTGTTAACGACTCTCCCTTCACGTGACTAAACGTTTCATATTGTTAGTTAAGTATTTCACGGTTGTTTTCTATCACATCCTCAGTCCCACCAAACTGCTCTTTAAGAGCATCCCACAACTCTTTTGCACTATTGCAGTGCAACAGTCCAGCATAGATATCATTTGGTAGAGCCATGGCTACAATACTGAAAGCCTTAGCATCTAACTCAATTTTTTGAAAATCTTGCTCAGAGTAGTTTTCAACACTCTTAGGTACTTGGACCTTGGGATCTTCGGTACTCGGCACCATTGGAACATGAGGTCCAAAGACAACCGACTTCCAACACCCTGTGTTTTGCTGTGCTAGCACATGAGCTACCCGACGTTGCAAGATATTGTATTCAGATCTGACAAGCATCGGTGGCTTGTTACTAGTGCCAGTGTTATGTGGATCTTGATTAAGTGAAGTCATTCTCTGATTTTTTCGAAAACAAAATCTGTTTACTAACGGTTGAAACGAAAATAAACTATTACTCTGTTTTCAATCCGACAAACAAACGATATCAATAATTGTGAGTTGATCTGTTTATATTAAATTGATTGATTAGATCGAATTTTGATTGTTTTGATTGATTAGATCGAAAGCTTTCATTAGATTGAAAGATTACAATTGTAAAAGTACTCCCCCTCAGCCTGATCACTCAGAGAATGTTTGTTTTAAGAGAATGACGAGTGATAAATAGAACAGTACAATCACTGTTCTATTTATAGACCAAACTAAGCCTCTGATGATCACTGCTGACGTCACCTAAGACAGCGACCTCTAACTGACTAACAGCATAAGACATCTGCTAACTATAACTACTGTTACATTGAAAACACTGCTAATACAAACTACTATAAAGGAAAACTCTGATGGTCTTTATCATCTGTTGAATCCAAAGTGTTGTTGGTTCAACAGACCTTTGTTCTTCAGTACTTGATCAGCAGTTGTTTCTTCATCAGATCTTTGTCTATCAGTTGTTTGTTTAGCAGACCTTTCAGCAGCAGCAGTTGTCTTCATCAGTTGTTTGGTGTAGCAGCTGTTAGGGTCAACAGTCTTTTGCGGAAAGTATCTTGAATCAACTGTTTTATTCAAAGGATCAAAAGATAGAATATTTTGGCTTTCTAATCATCTGTTCTTCTCCAGGTCAGCAGACCCAACATACTACTTTCTTGATGGCTTTTCAGGTTATTTCCAGATCCCTATTACACCTGAGGATCAGGAAAAGACCACGTTTACATGTCCTTATGGCACATTTGCGTACCGACGCATGCCTTTTGGATTATGTAACGCTCTAGCGAATTTCTAGAGGTGTATGGTTGCGATTTTTCATGACATGATAGAGGACTCCATGGAGGTGTTCATGGATGATTTTTCTGTATTTGGGAGTTCCTTTGATCATTGTCTGAAGAATTTGGATCGCTTGTTGGCGAGATGTGAAGAAACCAATTTAATGTTAAATTGGGAGAAGTGCCATTTCATGGTACGTGAGGGGATTGTGCCAGGTCACAAGATTTCACAAGAAGGGCTTGAGGTCGATAGGCCAAGATTGAGACCATCTCCAAGCTCCCGTCACCGACAAATGTGAAATATATTAGGAGCTTCCTAGGCCATGCGGGCTTTTACCGCCGTTTTATTCGCGATTTTTCTAAAATTGCAAGGCCGATGACCCAGTTTTTGGAGAAGGATACACCATTTTTATTCTCTGAGGATTGTATGAGGGCGTTTGAGACGCTGAAGGAGAAGTTGGTGAGTGCCCCCATTCTTATATCCCCTGATTGGAGCTTACCATTTGAGCTCATGTGTGATGCGAGTGACTTCGTAATGGGGGCAGTCTTGGGGCAGCGGAGAGAGAAGCATTTTCACCCCATATACTATGCTAGTAAGACTCTTAATGATGCTCAAGATAATTATACCACTACTGAGAAAGAGCTTCTAGAGGTAGTTTTTACGTTTGATAAGTTTAGATCATATCTTGTTCTCTCAAAGACCATCATTTATACGGATCATGCAGCATTGAGGCATCTGTTTGCCAAGAAAGATGCTAAGCCATGTTTAATTCGATGGATCTTGTTACTTACAGAGTTTGATATTGAGATCAAAAATATGATGGGAATGGAGAATGTAGCAGCAGATCATTTGTCCCGACTTGAGGACCCTACTCATGAGGAGATGAAAGAGGAGGCTATTGGTGACAGCTTCCCTCATGAGTATCTGTTGTTTGTGAGCGCTCAGGATGACGGATTCCCATGGTTTGCCGATTTTGCGAACTATTTATCGAGTGATGTCCTTGTGAAGGGCATGACATTTCAGCAAAAGAAGAAATTCTTTGCAGATGTCAAGCATTACTTGTGGGAGGATCCATATTTTTTTCGCATCGGAGTAGACCAGGTGGTTAGGAGATGTGTGTATGGTGATGAGGAGATGGAGATCCTCAAGCATTGTCATGAGGGATCAGCTGGTGGCCACCATGGAGCTACCTACACCGCGAAGAAGGTGTTTGATTCGGGCTTTTATTGGCCGACGGTGTTTAGGGATGCACATGAGTATGTTAGGAGTTGTGATGCGTGCCAGAGGGTTGGAAATATCTCATCGAGGGATGAGATGCCCCAGAACCCCATTCAGGTTGTTGAGATTTTGATATATGGGAGATTGATTTTATGGGGCCGTTTCCGTCTTCACGAGGGAACAAGTACATTCTGGTCGCAGTTGATTATGTTTCCAAGTGGGTGGAGGCACAGGCCTTGCCCACTATTGACGCAAGAGTTGTTGTGAGATTTTTGAAGAAGTTGTTTGCATGCTTTGGTACCCCCAAAGCCTTGATCAGTGATAGAGGCACCCACTTTTGTAATGCCCAGATGGAAAGGTGTTGAAACGCTATGTTGTCACGCACCGGCTTTTGACTTCCTATCATCCACAGACGTGTGGGCAAGTGGAGGTCTTGAATAGGGGTATCAAGCGTATTCTGGAGAAAACTGTCGGTCACAACAGGTCAGATTGGTCTGACAAGTTAGATGATGCACTTTGGGCTTTCCGTACCGCGTTTAAGTCACCTATCGGTACTACTCCATTACGTTTGATCTATGGGAAAGCGTGCCATCTACCGGTTGAGTTGGAGCACCGTGCTTATTGGGCTCAGAAGACAGTCAATTTGGACATGTCTAGCGCGAGCCAACACCGGTTTCTTCAGCTTCATGAGTTGGACGAGTTGCGCGACGAGGCGTACGCGCGTTCGTGGGGGTATAAAGAGCATACGAAGGAGCTTCATGATAGACACTTCAATGATGTGAAAAACTTCAAGTGTGGGGATAAGGGGCTCTTGTATAACCCCCGTTTGAGATTGTTTCCCGAGAAATTGAAATCCCGTTGGGCGGGACCGTTCACGGTTCGAGAGGTGTTCCCATATGGGACAATTGAGATCGATGGGACTGATGGGGCCGCATTCAAGGTGAATAGGCACAGGCTGAAGTTGTATGTTGGTGGCCCGGTTGAGGAGCGCAAGGTCGAGGCGGTCTACCTTGACCCCCCCCCCCCCCCCCGTTGTCTGATCCGTCATGCAGGTTTGTTCTCGGGTGTTAACCCGAGTGTACATATTAGTTGAGCTTATTTATATTTTATTTTTTCTTTTCTTTATTTTGAGTTTTTATATTAAAAAGAAAAGAAAAGAAAATGGTGTAGAAACATCTCCCCCGTACTCAATCTCCATTCGCGGGAGATCGTTTTCAAGCCATATTATTATTATTAATAGTTTGTTTCTTTGTGTTGCCGCGATTCGCGAGCATTTGAGTTGTCATGCAGGTTACTAGTTGGGTATGCTTGATTACGCCGGCAATTGCACGTTCGTAGGATGCTCCTCTTTTATATACCAGTTCATCGCATTTTTTTTTTCAGGGGAGTATCAGTTTTCCTTTCTATTTTTCTTATTTTAGTTTTTGTTAGCCACTTTTAACACACATTGGGGACAATGTGCGTTTTAATTGTGGGGATGGAGTAAACAAATAAAATTTATATTTTCGAAAAATCCAAAAACAAAAATCAAAAAATTTAAAAAAATTAAAAAAAAGTAAAATTTTTAAAAATACAAAAAGAAATAATAAAAGTTTTTGCAAGTCTCGAGCCGATTGATTACATACATACAGAAGACACGCCTTAGCCATTGTAAAGCGTAAGTTGAAGGCGGGTCGATGTGGGTTTACATTTCTTGGGGGCATGGGATTTCTTTAAGTTGCGCGATAGTAAAGTAGGTCCAACTAGTCGGTTTTTGAAGTAAAATTGTTTTTCGGGATACTTATGATAGTGGAACGAACTTGATTAAGGAAGACCACTCTTGGCTTTTACCGACATCCCATTCCCACACTTGATAGTGAGGATTTGAGCCTATTTGAGTACTATGATATTCACTTTCATTTGTTGAGTGCTACGTATATGTTGCTTGATTACAGAACTTGTGCATCCTGATAGATTTTTAGACCTTAGGTTTGGACTTGGCATTAGCGTGATGGAGGCATTTAGGATCACCCACATCTTTAGCCTTTTTCGTTTCTTTTTGTTTTTCATTTTTTTCTTTCTTGACCCGCTTGCTATACACTTAGTCACCACTTTGAGCCTTTTCCCTTTTCGTTTGTCTACCATGTTTACCACTTTTATTTTCTTATCCGGTTTTGAGTTTTAGGTTAGTTGTTTGAAAAAAAAAATATGTTGATATATTTATTATAAAAAATGCAAAAAAAGAACAAAAGAACAAAAGAAAAAAAAAAGAGAGTTGTCCGAGTTGTATATAAATAAAATGTTGAGTAAAAGAAATAGAATAGGTTAATATGGGTCTAAATTACCCATCTTAGTTATTTTTATGTTTTGAGTTTATTTTTCCGGATTTCCATCTTTATTTTCTTTTTAGCCACTTTTCCCAAATATATCCTACCCTTAGCCCTTGCCTACCCATAAGTCCTCTTGATTAATGTTGGTCCAAACCATTTAGGTGGAGATTTGATCCTTGTACAAGTCTATGCGTTTCAAGCTTCATGTTTAGGTATTGAGGGATCACTTTTATGATTGATATACACCGAGAGTTAAGTGATCTATGTGAGGGGTAATAGCTTAGTTTGGTTGGAATCTTGATGGAGAGTGAAACTTGATTAGGTAATCCCATGTTTTTAAAAAATAGTATCATCCTTGACTAGTTGAACCATATGCTTCTTGACCGTTGTAAGTCGTGTGATTTCTTTGTGTCCTTAGGATTTGTGGCTTGCTTAGGCTTTGCTAGATGTTAGTCATATTTGGTCTAAGTGTGGGTATGATGTGTTGTTTGATTTTTGCTTAGGGACAAGCAAATGAATAAGTGTGGGAATGTTTGATACGCTCTAAAATATACATATATTTATATCAATATTCTCTACACTTTGAATAAATTTTAGGTTAGTTTTTATTAAATATTGCTCTTTATTGGCTCATATTAGTTATATAATGATTTTTAGTGAAAACGAGCCAAAAATGTGCATTTAAGTTAAACTTGAGACTCACTAAATTTATAGCATTTTAATGGGCCATCTAAATAAATATTTTTAAATTCTAGAGCCTTATTTAATTTTTGTGTTGTAGGAACTATTGGGTCCGGACCCAATACGAAATGGACATTGGACTACAACCAAGACTAAATGGATTGCATTTAATTTTTACGCTTGATCTTTTAACTGCAACATAATTGGGCCGGCCCATATCTGAACGCGAGTAGGGCATAGCATGGCAGTGGATTATTATAAAAGCAAAAGTAGCAGTGAATGACAGGGGAGAGCACAGAATAATAGAAAAGGAGGCTGCTGTCATAGTCCCATTTTAACAGTGTGGTTTCTTCGAAAAAATACAAATAATAATAATTTGCACAACACTGGATGTAGTACTGTGATTACCAGGAGCAGTAGGCTAAGCAATAGAGGTTGTGACAACAGTTATTGTCTTAACACTCTTTGCTTGTGTTTTGGAAACTTTTGCTTTTGATACTTTTTCTTGGGCATTTGAACCCAGCCTTCTTGTAAAAGTTTCTTGAGACAGACTTTTCATTTGAGAAGCCTCCCCTTTTATAAAATCCTTTTCAGGTAAAACCTATTATAGGAAAAAGCTTAATAGTCTTGGGTATAAAAGAAAAGCATTGTTTGACCCAGACTTGACTCCCTTCACATTTGCTACTAAATCTAAAAACAGATCCTCGGATAGATTGTAATCTGTTTTTGACAAAATTGCATATCCCAGGTACTAAACTTTCAATGGGATTTTATTAAAAGAAGTAGTTTTAGGAGAGAGACATATGAGTAAGGTATGGAAAAAGAATTTCATTGCTGGGGGGAAAAATATTTTGAAAATTGTTGCCCTAGTCATTTGTTCCTCATACCCCCTCTCTATGAACTCTGTATAAAGTTCAGTTTTGGAGAAAGAATCCTTACCTGCCAGATCATTTAGTGAGAAGATAGTAGAGATAGCTTGAGGTGTTATGGTGACAGGTGTCTCTCCAATTTGTGAGATAATGATTGTGGGCTTTTTGTCAGTGAGCAATGTTTTAGCATTCAACCAAAACTCTTGGAGAGTGTCAAGATATATGGGAGAATCGGCGGTGAGAACTGACAAGTATTTTGATTCAGTGAGTATGTGGATGATTGAGTGGAATGGACGATTTTCATCTGTTTTAATCAGATATGGTAGCTAATTATGGGGAACTTTTACTTGTAGCTCCATGGTTTGGATTTTAGTTAAAGATCGTTGATGAAAGTTTGTGACTTTGTTTGGTGGATTGCGGTTGATGGAAGGCGGTTTTCAGAACTTTGAATTCGAAGAGTCAGTGTAATAACTGTTGGGGTAAAACAAGGTTTTTATAGACTCAGGGGAAACCGCTGATGTGGCCAAAGTGCTGCTTTTGAGAGCAGACATGGCAAACATCTGTTGGATGGAATAGTGGCAAAAGTATGATCACATGGTAACCTCTGTTGGTTTGAAAAGATAATGGATGACAGTTGTTTACAACATCTGTTGACAACTTAACAGGTGTTGAGAAAACAGTAGACAGAGGATACCTTTAGCAGTGGTTGACTTTGATCAATCAGAGGATGAAAACAGTTGTTTTATCTTAACAGATTTTTGAAACAGATTTTTCAACTAACAAATGATAGGTTTAATAAAACAGTGGTTGTTTTATCTTAACAAATTTTTCAACCAACAACTATTTTTAAGGATGAATTTTTTATTTTCTGACAACATTTTAACGTTTTTATTTATGAAAACATTTTGTTCAAATCCATGTTTAATATACCAATCCGAGAGATCAGACTTTCAAAGGTATATGTGTCTAAAGCTTTTGTCAACACATCTGCCACCTGATCCTCTATTGGTACATGGTGCAGAGAAATCAAACCTTTTTTCATAACTGTCTCTTACAAAGTGGTGTCTGATGTCAATGTGCTTTGTGGTTGAATGGGAAACTGGATTTTCGATGATATTTTCAACTGCTTGAGTGTCCAGCATGACTGGGGTCTTTAGAGCAGTTATACCAAAATCCAGTAGCTGATTTTGAAGCCACATTAGTTGGGTTGTACAGCTTGCAGCAGCAATGTATTCATCCTCTGCTATTGTAGTTGAAACAGCTGCTTGCTTTTTGCTTTGCCAAGAGACCAAGGCATTGCATAGGAATTGGCACCCTCCTGAAGTGGACTTCCTTGTTGTGTGACAACCAGCAAAGTCACTGTCTGAAAAACCTGAAAGCTCAATATTTCCATTAGCAGGATACCAGGTACCAAGTGTGGGAGCACCTTTTAGGTATCTGAATATCCTTTTCATAGCAATAAGATTTGACTTTCTAGGGGATGCCTGGGATCTTGCACAGACACAAGTGGCAAACATAATGTCTGGCCTAGATGCAGTTAGATACATTAAAGATCCAATCATACATCTGTAGTGTGTCTGATCAACCAGTTCATCTTTTATCATCAATAGTGAGTAGCTTGGTAGTGCTCATGGGTGTACTACATGGTTTACAATCATCCATTTCAAAATTTTTAAGTATGTTTTTAACATACTTATTTTGGTGAAAAAAGTTCCATTTTGCAGTTGCTTTATTTGGAAACCAAGAAAGCACTAGAGTTCACCCATGGCACTCATTTCAAACTCTGTTGTCATGAGTTTCCTTAGCTCTTCACACATTTTATTAAATGTGGACCCAAAAATGATGTCATCCACATATATTTGAACAATCATGAGAACTTTCCCTTTCCATTTCAAAATTAAGGTTTTATCAATTTTACCTCTTGTGAAACCAATGGATAGGAGGAAGGTGGAAAGAGTTTCATACCAGGCTATTGGTGCTTGTTTCAAGCCATACAGAGCTTTATTAAGCGTGTAGACATGATCAGGATGGAATGTGTCTTCAAAACCAGGTGGTTGACATATATAGACTTCCTCCTGAATTTTTCCATAAAGGAGTGCACATTTTATGTCCATCTGAAACACCTTGATGTTGTGGTTGATAGCAAAGGCCAAGAAGAGTATAATAGCTTCCAACCTTGCTACAGGAGCAAAGATTTCATCATAGTCAATTCCTTTTTCTTGTCTGAATCCTTGTACCACAAGCCTGGCCTTATTCTTGACAACAATGCCCCTTTCATCAGTTTCGTTCTTAAAGACCCAGTTTGTACCAATTGGACATACATCCTTTGGTAGTGGCAAAAGTTCCCATACATGTTATCTTTTGAACTGTGGGAGCTCTTCTTGCATGGCTTTTACCCAACTGTTGTCTTTTAGTGCCTCTTGGTACTTGACAGGTTGTGTGAGGGATAGAAAGCCTGCAAAAAGACAGATGTTTGAGGATTGACTTCTTGTGAGCACCCCTTCACTGATGTTGCCAATAATTTGGTCTAGTGGATGAGCTCTAAGGCAGATTAAATCTCCTTGGTATGGTATAATGGCATTTTGAGGTGAGGGACAGAGGTTTTAAGCCTCTGTTGATGAAACATCTGTTTGCACTTCTGTAGTGCCCACAGCTGTTTGGAATGGAAGTGGGGGAATTGGATCAAGTGGTGAAGGGGTGGGCTGACTTTTTTCTACTAAGGTTGGACTTTTGTCAACAGAGGTTGGAGCAATGGTTGAGCTGGATGAGGCAGTGGTTTGTAGGATAGACTGGTCAACAGTGGTTGACACAACAGTGGTAGAGTTTTGACAGATGTTTTGAATATCTGCTTCCCCTGACGCAAAATAGACTTTGCATAGAGATGAAATCACAATGTCAAATCTGTAATCTTGTTGTGGAGACTGTAGTGTACCTGCACTATCAATTTTAGTAGTACTATCTTCAAATTTGAATTTATCTAAATCAAACAGTTCAGAAGGATTCGCAGGGATTTTTAAGGATGAAAGTTCATTGAACTTTACATCCAGAGTTTCTTCTATTGTCCTAGTCCTTGTGTTAAACACTTTATAGGCCTTAGCAGTAGAAGAATATCCCAGAAAATAACCACAATCTACTTTGGCTGCAAAACTTGAAATGGAATCTTGGAGATTTAAAATGAAACATGGGCAGCCAAAAAATTTGAAAAAGGAGATCAGTGGTTTGATTTTGAACAAAATTTCATAAGCAGTCTTTGATTCTGGGGTTAATCAAAGCTCTGTTCAGAATATAGCAAGCAGTGTTTACAGTTTCTGCCCAAAAGGACAGTGGTAGACCAGAATCTGCTAGCATAGTTCTTGCAGCGTCAATTAGACTTCTGTTTTTCCTTTCAACCACCCCATTTTGTTCTGGTGTTCTTGTAATGTTGTACTGCCTCACAATTCCTTTTGACACACAGAAGTCATCCAACTCCTTATTTTTTTAATTATGTTCCATTGTCACTTTTAAGGACTTTTACTGGCAAGTCATATTGCTTTTCAACTTTTGTAACAAAGTCCTTCAAGATACATGCAGTCTCATCCTTAGAGTGTAAAAAATAATTCCATGTAAACCTTGAAAAATCATCAACTATGACAAGACAAAATCTCTTTTTCCTTAGACTCATGATTTTAACAGGGCCAAACAAATCCATGTGCAACTTTAAAGACATTGATTAGTTTTGGACTCATCAACGGATTTGTAAGAGCTCTTATGTTGTTTTCCTTTTAAACAGGAAACACAATGCTCATCACATTTAAATTGTTTTGATGGAAGGCCTCTTAAAAGACTTTGTTTAGAGAGTGAGTTGATAGTTTGAAGGTTGGTATGACCCAATCTCCTATGCCACAATTTTGTCTCTTTAGTTGAGGCAACAAAAAATACACAAACATTTGTCATAGGGTTATCCTTCAACATAGCAACTACATACACATTGCCACTTCTATGAGCAACAAGTTGTGTTTTGCTCTCAGCAATGATGGTGTCAATCTTTTTAACCACTTCTGGCCCAATAACCTTACAAGTTTTCTTAGTGAAGAATGACCCATATCCTTTATCACTCATTTGTGAAACACTAAGAAGACTAAATTTAAGATTATCAATAAGATTAACATTTTCAAACTTGAGTCTCCCAGCCTGAACAGTCCCTGAACCCAACACCTTACCTTTAGAATCATTACCAAAAGATATATCACCCCCTCCATTAGCAAGAAAGTCCAGAAGTAGGGCTCTACATCTAGACATGTGCCTGGTGCCTCCACTGTCTACATACCATAAACTATCTAAGCAAGCAGAAGCTCCCTGCACATCAGTAAGGAATTAGTTTTGGTGAGTGTCCAAAGCCATGTTGGCTGTTGATGGGTCCTTAGACTTTTCAGCCTCAAGCTTAGGAGAATGATCAGTGGTTTGAACAAGTTTTTTAACCAAGTTCAACAATTGTTGTTGACCAGTTGCCAGTGTTTGGATATCAACACTTGGTGCAACTGGTGTTTGACCATTTCCTATCAGATGATAGTAACCATGAGGATGTCTGCTCACTTTTGGTTTGGAAGGCCTTTTTGGCTCTTCATAAACATGCGGCAGACGATGACAAGGTGGTTGTCCATGTCCTCTTGGAAACTTGTTTGAGAGTGGAGCATCTGTTACTTGAACATCTCTTGAAGCAGAGTTTTCATTATGACTTTTGGGAATAGATGTTTGGGCTGGTGTAAAAGTATGTTTAGGCTTTCCTTTTGAAGTACTGACCACTTTACTAATATGAGTTTTAGCTTTATACTCTTATATTTTGACATCAAAATTTTTTAGATAAAGGCACTATTGGGTTTTATGATTCTTTTTACCACAGATAGAACAAATTGGTTTAGAATCACACACACTTGTTCCTTTGTTGATGTCATATGCTTTTAGAAGAAAACAATTTTTAGTAACATGGTTCTTCTTTTCACAGAAATCACAAAACAAGTTTAAATCCTTTTCTTTCCTCTTCCCCTTCTCAGTCTTCTTTTCATCTGGTGTTAGAACATCTGCTGGAAGATATACTAAGGGAATGATTTTAGCATGTGGAGCCTTTTTACCAACAGTTGTTTCAAAATTAACTTGTTTAAAGTTGTCAAGAACAGCACACTTGTAGATGCACGAAGTGCGACTAGTGATTGGATTAGCTTTTAACATGTGTTAGATTGATTTCCTGAAGGACCGAAGGTGAGATAAAGTGGGCGAAGGAAGAGAAGATATGGGCGAAGGTAGAGATTGATCAGAAGACAAGCACATTCGTACAAGGGAATGGGCGAATGTGGACATAGTCCACATTCGCACCTTCACAATGGACGAATGTGCAGCACCTATATATAGATTTTGATGTTTTGTAAGTTTAAGAGAGTTTTAGTTTGTGTGTGTTTGAAGGTCAGGTTCGTGTGGATTTTGTAAAAGTGTTTGAAAGGTCTAGATTAACGTGTGAGTGATTGTAATCAAGTTTATGTGAAAGTTAATCTATGAAAAAGTGTTTGAAATGATGTTTTACGTGTTTTGATCCGAGTATTATCATTTTGTTCATATCTAGGGTTTCCGCACCTAGATTTGTGACTTGTATGATCAGATTATCCTGTTTTAGCTAAAATCTTTCAACTACAAAGTGGTATCAGAGCCATACGGATCATACAACAACAAAATTGATAATATCAGAGCTGATTTGGACTTAATTTTGGTCAAAATTCATCTGTTTTTGATTGAAAATGATTTTTGAGTGTTTTTGAGTATTTTCGAATTGAATTTGGTGTTAAAATCAAGTTTTCCAAGAATTAAAGTTGTTCCAAGTCAATTCCGAATCAAAACCTGATAAAGATCATCCAAATCCATAAACTTTTGAAAATCAGAGATCAAAATAACCGTTTTTCAAAGTGTAACCGTTTTTCAAAGTCAAAATGGTCGAATGTGAACTGGTGTGGGCGAACCTGACCTAGTGTGGGCGAACGTGAGTGTTTTATGGTCGAAAGTGTGTTCAGATTGGTCGAACCTAGAATTTTGTGTTTGAAGTTTTCACATTCGGGTATACATTTCCACATTCGATTGATCGTGCGGGCGAATGTGGAATTAGAGTGGTCGAACCTGAGATAGTTTGGACGAAAGTGGAAACTGTTATAGATATTCTACATTCTGTTTCATATTCTACCTTCGGTTGAGACTTTTTGGACGAAAGTGGACTCAAAAGGGACGAAAGTAGATTAGTTTGGGCGAACGTAGATCTGAATTTGGAAAATTTTCTAAGTGTTGTGATTTTCGAAGTTCGTGAACATCATGTGGAATTTTCCGACTACCCCTAGACCAGCAACGACACAACCACAACAGCAAGTGATGGACCCATGGACAGTGGCAGCCCAAAAGACGAGCACACAGTCTTCGCAACCGATCAATTACATAGCGATGACAAGCTCGATGCCTCAGAGTGTTGCACCTCCAGCACCACAACCTGACTATTGGGGAGTAGCAGCAGCGGTGGTAAATACTCAAACTACCAATGCTATTTCTACACTAATAAATGACTTATCTTCAGGTAGTGGGAATCGTCCACCTAAGCTTATGGAGATGCAAGAATATAACCAGTGGCAGAAAAAGTTTAAGATCCATTTGGAAGGCATGGGAGTGGAGGGTGCAGAGGCATGGAGGATGATAGCTAGAGGTTACACTGCACCGGTTCTGGAGAACACCGGTGAACCAGTTCCATTGGAGAGCATGTCAGAAGAGGAGAAAAAGAAGTTTGCTGTAGAGAAGAAAGCTTATTCCCAGTTGACTCAGGCGATCACAAACGACTTACTACATCAGTTTGGGACTTGCACTACGTCTAAGCAACTATGGGATGTGTTAAAAATAGGCATGATGGGAATGAAAAGACAAGAAGGTTGAGGATGGAGGAGTTGAGAAAAGAGTTTGAGAATTTTACTTATGTTGGAAATGAGACTCTAAAAGAATTAACTCCTAGATATTGTCATTTACTAACTGAGTTGTCTAGTTATGGTATACAGATTCCTATGACAGATTTGGTGGACAAGTTTGCAGATGCTCTACCACCATACTGGGATCAGCATGTTGAAGTTCTCAAAGAGAAGGATGCTCTGGACTATTAACGAGTTTGTGCAGAAGCTGGAGAACAAATAGCTTGAGGAAAAGAGGAAAGCTAAAAGATCACAGATTCCTCATAATCCAAGTTTATATTTTGGAGGCACTTCAGCACCAGTTAGAAACTCAAGTTCAGGAGGACTAGTGGCACCGCATGTTGCTTGTATTTCCAATGTTATGGAACCACCAAAACCAACCATCAACTACATCGCACAAACCTCATCCTACTCACAACCATCATACACACCACCACCACAACAATACACTAATTCATACATTTCACCGTTCTCTCCAATGCAGCAAGCAGCATTCTATACTGCAAGCCAATCCCAACAACCACCTCAACAAACACAATACATGAATCCAATGACTCAACCCAGTCAACAACCGGTGGTTTTGGAGACTTCTAATTTGGGCAATGTAACTGTTGAAGTTGCTCAGCAACATATTGCATTAGTCTCTGCAATGGTTTCATCTTATAACGGGTTGGTTGCAAGTCAAATTGGGAACAATAACTTGACCAATGAAGACTATGCACAGATAGACAAAGAAGAGATGGAACTTATTGACATCCAGTGGGCTTTTGCGAGTATAATGAGAAGGGCAACGGAGTTTATCGAAAAGACGGGTAGAACTGATTTGGGAACTTCTCCAAATACAACCTACGGGTTCAACAAGGAGAAGGTGACTTGTTTTAATTGTGGAGGGAAAGGTCACTTCAAACGGGAATGCACCCAGCCACCAAAACAAGGTAACAGAAACCCTTTCAATGCAAGCTACCAGAACTGTCAACAACAAAACCAAAACCAAGTTTCGTACCAAAGTAATAACAACTATCAAAACCAAAACAATTACCAAAACCGACAAAACACTCCTAACAACAACTAGAACAGACAACCAAACACAACAAACCAGACTCAAAACCAATCACCAACCAACACCAACAGAACAGTTATACCGATTACTACACCAAATGAAAACCAACAGAACACCAATCAAAATCAAGCATTGGTGATCCAACAGGATGAACGGTTTGACTGGTCTGGGATGCAAACTGGTGTTGAGGAGATCACAACTGGTGGAAATGTGGCTTGTGTTGCCCGACAGGTTGATACTGAGGAGTCGGTGATAGTTGATAAGAAAGAAGAAACTGAGGTTGAAGTTGACGAATCTGAGGTAGAAGTGGAAGTGGAGACTGAACCTGTTGAGGTTAAAGCTGAGGAGGCAAGTTCTGAAGTGGTGATTGACACAGTTTCTGATGTTCCTGAGGAGTGCGAATCAGTTTATTCAGATTCAGACAGTGAATCAGATGCAGAAGCAAGTGTTACATCCTTGGATGATGATATTGTCCAGCTGCTAGCAGAAGCAGATTTTCTGAAGACGAGGAAGTCGTGCATTGCTGATGATGCTTTCACCAGAATTGATTATTCCAAGTTTTTCGCTGGAAAGGAAGCTCATTTTGCTTTGATGGCCATGACAGATCCTCCTAAACCTGTAAGTTCTGAATCTAGCACTGATGTTACTAGTGATAAATACTGTGGAACTTGTGATAGATTGACAGAGGAAAACAAAGAACTTCGCGTTCAACGTGATAGTGCTATCATCAACTGTCAATCTACTCGCAAAGAGTTGATTGCTTTTAACAAAGTACTTGATGGATACAAAAAGGACATTTCCGATCTTAAAAATACTCTTTCATTAAAACAACTTGCCATTAATAACTATATCAATGAAATTGAGAACACTAAGTTGGAAATGGCCGCCATTAAGTGCTTTGCTGAAAAAGTCAATAAGAAGATGGCCGATGTGCCTAAACCGGTGAAACGTAAGCTGGAACCTGAAATGACAAAAGATCAGAAGAAGCAACTGAGGATTAAGCTGATGAACAAGGTTATGCACGAAGATCGAAGACAATCCAATCAATAGTCGAGGGGGAGTTTGTAGATGCACGAAGTGCGACTAGTGATTGGATTAGCTTTTAACATGTGTTAGATTGATTTCCTGAAGGACCGAAGGTGAGATAAAGTGGGCGAAGGAAGAGAAGATATGGGCGAAGGTAGAGATTGATCAGAAGACAAGCACATTCGTACCAAGGGAATGGGCGAATGTGGACATAGTCCACATTCGCACCTTCACAATGGACGAATGTGCAGCACCTATATATAGATTTTGATGTTTTGTAAGTTTAAGAGAGTTTTAGTTTGTGTGTGTTTGAAGGTCAGGTTCGTGTGGATTTCGTAAAAGTGTTTGAAAGGTCTAGTTTAACGTGTGAGTGATTGTAATCAAGTTTATGTGAAAGTTAATCTATGAAAAAGTGTTTGAAATGATGTTTTACGTGTTTTGATCCGAGTATTATCATTTTGTTCATATCTAGGGTTTCCGCACCTAGATTTGTGACTTGTATGATCAGATTATCCTGTTTTAGCTAAAATCTTTCAACTACAAAGTGGTATCAGAGCCATACGGATCATATAACAACAAAATTGATAATATCAGAGCTGATTTGGACTTAATTTTGGTCAAAATTCATCTGTTTTTGATTGAAAATGATTTTTGAGTGTTTTTGAGGATTTTCGAATTGAATTTGGTGTTAAAATCAAGTTTTCCAAGAATTAAAGTTGTTCCAAGTCAATTCCGAATCAAAACCTGATAAAGATCATCCAAATCCATAAACTTTTGAAAATCAGAGATCAAAATAACCGTTTTTCAAAGTGTAACCGTTTTTCAAAGTCAAAATGGTCGAATGTGAACTGGTGTGGGCGAACCTGACCTAGTGTGGGCGAACGTGAGTGTTTTATGGTCGAAAGTGTGTTCAGATTGGTCGAACCTAGAATTTTGTGTTTGAAGTTTTCACATTCGGGTATACATTTCCACATTCGATTGATCGTGCGGGCGAATGTGGAATTAGAGTGGTCGAACCTGAGATAGTTTGGACGAAAGTGGAAACTGTTATAGATATTCTACATTCTGTTTCATATTCTACCTTCGGTTGAGACTTTTTGGACGAAAGTGGACTCAAAAGGGACGAAAGTAGATTAGTTTGGGCGAACGTAGATCTGAATTTGGAAAATTTTCTAAGTGTTGTGATTTTCGAAGTTCGTGAACGTCATGTGGAATTTTCCGACTACCCCTAGACCAGCAACGACACAACCACAACAGCAAGTGATGGACCCATGGACAGTGGCAGCCCAAAAGACAAGCACACAGTCTTCGCAACCGATCAATTACATAGCGATGACAAGCTCGATGCCTCAGAGTGTTGCACCTCCAGCACCACAACCTGACTATTGGGGAGTAGCAGCAGCGGTGGTAAATACTCAAACTACCAATGCTATTTCTACACTAATAAATGACTTATCTTCAGGTAGTGGGAATCGTCCACCTAAGCTTATGGAGATGCAAGAATATAACCAGTGGCAGAAAAAGTTTAAGATCCATTTGGAAGGCATGGGAGTGGAGGGTGCAGAGGCATGGAGGATGATAGCTAGAGGTTACACTGCACCGGTTCTGGAGAACACCGGTGAACCAGTTCCATTGGAGAGCATGTCAGAAGAGGAGAAAAAGAAGTTTGCTGTAGAGAAGAAAGCTTATTCCCAGTTGACTCAGGCGATCACAAACGACTTACTACATCAGTTTGGGACTTGCACTACGTCTAAGCAACTATGGGATGTGTTAAAAATAGGCATGATGGGAATGAAAAGACGAGAAGGTTGAGGATGGAGGAGTTGAGAAAAGAGTTTGAGAATTTTACTTATGTTGGAAATGAGACTCTAAAAGAATTAACTCCTAGATATTGTCATTTACTAACTGAGTTGTCTAGTTATGGTATACAGATTCCTATGACAGATTTGGTGGACAAGTTTGCAGATGCTCTACCACCATACTGGGATCAGCATGTTGAAGTTCTCAAAGAGAAGGATGCTTACAAATTCTGGACTATTAACGAGTTTGTGCAGAAGCTGGAGAACAAATAGCTTGAGGAAAAGAGGAAAGCTAAAAGATCACAGATTCCTCATAATCCAAGTTTATATTTTGGAGGCACTTCAGCACCAGTTGGAAACTCAAGTTCAGGAGGACTAGTGGCACCGCATGTTGCTTGTATTTCCAATGTTATGGAACCACCAAAACTAACCATCAACTACATCGCACAAACCTCATCCTACTCACAACCATCATACACACCACCACCACAACAATACACTAATTCATACATTTCACCATTCTCTCCAATGCAGCAAGCAGCATTCTATACTGCAAGCCAATCCCAACAACCACCTCAACAAACACAATACATGAATCCAATGACTAAACCCAGTCAACAACCGGTGGTTTTGGAGACTTCTAATTTGGGCAATGTAACTGTTGAAGTTGCTCAGCAACATATTGCATTAGTCTCTGCAATGGTTTCATCTTATAACGGGTTGGTTGCAAGTCAAATTGGGAACAATAACTTGACCAATGAAGACTATGCACAGATAGACAAAGAAGAGATGGAACTTATTGACATCCAGTGGGCTTTTGCGAGTATAATGAGAAGGGCAACGGAGTTTATCGAAAAGACGGGTAGAACTGATTTGGGAACTTCTCCAAATACAACCTACGGGTTCAACAAGGAGAAGGTGACTTGTTTTAATTGTGGAGGGAAAGGTCACTTCAAACGGGAATGCACCCAGCCACCAAAACAAGGTAACAGAAACCCTTTCAATGCAAGCTACCAGAACTGTCAACAACAAAACCAAAACCAAGTTTCGTACCAAAGTAATAACAACTATCAAAACCAAAACAATTACCAAAACCGACAAAACACTCCTAACAACAACTAGAACAGACAACCAAACACAACAAACCAGACTCAAAACCAATCACCAACCAACACCAACAGAACAGTTATACCGATTACTACCCCAAATGAAAAGCAACAGGACACCAATCAAAATCAAGCATTGGTGATCCAACAGGATGAACGGTTTGACTGGTCTGGGATGCAAACTGGTGTTGAGGAGATCACAACTGGTGGAAATGTGGCTTGTGTTGCCCGACAGGTTGATACTGAGGAGTCGGTGATAGTTGATAAGAAAGAAGAAACTGAGGTTGAAGTTGACGAATCTGAGGTAGAAGTGGAAGTGGAGACTGAACCTGTTGAGGTTAAAGCTGAGGAGGCAAGTTCTGAAGTGGTGATTGACACAGTTTCTGATGTTCCTGAGGAGTGCGAATCAGTTTATTCAGATTCAGACAGTGAATCAGATGCAGAAGCAAGTGTTACATCCTTGGATGATGATATTGTCCAGCTGCTAGCAGAAGCAGATTTTCTGAAGACGAGGAAGTCGTGCATTGCTGATGATGCTTTCACCAGAATTGATTATTCCAAGTTTTTCGCTGGAAAGGAAGCTCATTTTGCTTTGATGGCCATGACAGATCCTCCTAAACCTGTAAGTTCTGAATCTAGCACTGATGTTACTAGTGATAAATACTGTGGAACTTGTGATAGATTGACAGAGGAAAACAAAGAACTTCGCGTTCAACGTGATAGTGCTATCATCAACTGTCAATCTACTCGCAAAGAGTTGATTGCTTTTAACAAAGTACTTGATGGATACAAAAAGGACATTTCCGATCTTAAAAATACTCTTTCATTAAAACAACTTGCCATTAATAACTATATCAATGAAATTGAGAACACTAAGTTGGAAATGGCCGCCATTAAGTGCTTTGCTGAAAAAGTCAATAAGAAGATGGCCGATGTGCCTAAACCGGTGAAACGTAAGCTGGAACCTGAAATGACAAAAGATCAGAAGAAGCAACTGAGGATTAAGCTGATGAACAAGGTTATGGACGAAGATCGAAGACAATCCAATCAATAGTCGAGGGGGAGTTTGTAGATGCACGAAGTGCGACTAGTGATTGGATTAGCTTTTAACATGTGATAGATTGATTTCCTGAAGGACCGAAGGTGAGATAAAGTGGGCGAAGGAAGAGAAGATATGGGCGAAGGTAGAGATTGATCAGAAGACAAGCACATTCGTACCAAGGGAATGGGCGAATGTGGACATAGTCCACATTCGCACCTTCACAATGGACGAATGTGCAGCACCTATATATAGATTTTGATGTTTTGTAAGTTTAAGAGAGTTTTAGTTTGTGTGTGTTTGAAGGTCAGGTTCGTGTGGATTTTGTAAAAGTGTTTGAAAGGTCTAGATTAACGTGTGAGTGATTGTAATCAAGTTTATGTGAAAGTTAATCTATGAAAAAGTGTTTGAAATGATGTTTTACGTGTTTTGATCCGAGTATTATCATTTTGTTCATATCTAGGGTTTCCGCACCTAGATTTGTGACTTGTATGATCAGATTATCCTGTTTTAGCTAAAATCTTTCAACTACAACACTCTTCTGACCAAGTTGGTTTAAATTGATATTTTTCAATTTCATCAAAAGAATAGGAACACTCAAGTTTTTCAAGAAAAATTTTCTTACCATTAGGTTCAGTGATTTTAATTTCTTGACCCTCCAGATTAGTTTGAATAACCTCAACCAACATTGGTTCCCTTTTGTCAAGGTTTTGAGAATTTTGAGCAGTGGTTTCATTGCAACCAATGCCAAATTTCACATGACTTTTGGTCTGTTTGTTAATGAGCATCTCAAAACCTTTACATGATTCCACCCATTTTTGACATTCAACTTCGGTGGATTCAATCTTCTATTTACAACTCTGATATTTTGTTATCATAGTTTGGAGCTGGTCCTTGGTAATGCTTGTTTCATGTTTTAAACTGCTGTTTTCAGATTCCTTTTTAGTTAATTTTGATTTTAAATCTTTTGAGAGTTATTCAAACTTAACTCATCATCTAAAACTTTCTTTCTAATGTTTTCATTCACCTCTTTAATATTTGCAAAAGCTATTACACATTTGTTTGAACATAAATCATTTAAGATTTGAGGAGATACCTTAGCAACAACCATCAATGCACAATCACACTTGCACTCACAATCATTTTCACCCCATGGATCTGAGAGACTCACAACCTCTTCTTCAGACTTTTCAACTGGAACATCTATATCAACAACAACATCAGTCACATTTTCTAACTCAGAAACCACTTCCTCAGGTTCAACTTCTTCATCAATTGTTTCTAATGCCATGAAACAAAAATCTTCTGGTTCATTTTCAGATTTGGCAACAAGAGCAAAGTTCTAATCTGTTAACTCATCTGATAAACTGCTCCAATCAACAAAGCCTTGTGTGAAAAAGCTATGTTGACTAGTCTCTGCAGGAGTAGAGGGTGGAGTAGCAACTAATGGCATTTGAGCCTTAGTAACAGGAGTTGAACATGTTGAACATGTGGAACAGTGGTTTGGACATAATGGACAGGAAAAGTGGATGAGGACTGTGCAAAATGAGTAGTGTTTTGCACATTTGGTCCAGGGGTATTTTGGGAAAACAGATAAGTGTTTGTCTGGGGCATTTGATTTGGAAAGGTAATCATAGGTGTTCCATTTTGACTCCTACATTCCCTAGCAAAATGACCCATTCTATGACATTTATAACACTTAATTTTAGATTTATCCAACCCCACTTTTGACCCACCATGTATCCGACCTAAAAATCTTTCACCAGTTTTCTTATAAAAATTGTTAGTTCTAACACTGAGAAGAGCCAGTTGGTGCAAAATGTCCATTTCTTCCAAGTCCAAGGGATCAAAGTATTGATGGTCATTATACTCAAAAGACATGTTGTCAGATGCCTGGATATCACCACTTGCTGTAAAAGCATAGTTGGATGAATAAGAATCAGAGTTAAAACCAGTAGTTATGTCAATGTAATGATCATAACTCCGATCCTTACTATTACCAGGCATCTCATCCTGACCCAAAAGTGTTGTATTCCCAAACACATAATCATCAGACACTTTTCCAGAATCATGAAGCTTCTTTTTCTGGTTTAGCTCTCTCTCTCATAAGTCAAGAGCTTACCATGAAGTTGGGTCAGAGATAAGTCCTTAAAACCCAATTGAGTTTCTCATTACAATTGCAATAGTGTCCTATTTATCTGGTAGTGATCTTAAAAACCTGTGGTTTAAAGTTGAACTTAGGTAAGTTAAACCCACCAGTTTTAGTTCACTGATTAAACAATTAAACCTCTCAAATTGTTGAGTTAATGACTCTCCCTTCACATGAATGAATGTTTCATATTATTGATTTAAGATTTCACGGTTGTTTTCAATAACATCCTCGGTTCCACAAAATTGTTCTTTCAAAGCATCCCACAACTCCTTTGCACTGTTACAGTGTAACAGGCCAACAAAGATCTCACTTGGCATCTAACTCAATTTTCTGAAAATCCTGCTCGGAGTAGTTTTCCAATTTCTTTGGCTCTTAAACCATGGGGTCTTCGGTAATCGGCACCATTGGAACATGTGGTCCGAAGATAACCGACTTCCAACACCCAGTGTTCTATTGAGCTAGAACATGACTCATCTGACGTTGCCAGATATTGTATTCAGTTCTGATAAGCATCGGTGGTTTGTTGTTCGTGCCAGTGTTATGTGGATCTTGATTGATGGAAGCCATTCTCTGATTGTTTTATAAAACTAAGTGTGTTTAAAAACTTTGAACGTCAATAAACTTTTACTCAGTTCTCAATCCGACAAACAAAGCGATATCAATATATTTGAGTTGATCTGTTTATATTAAATTGATTGATTAGATCGAATTTAATTGACCAAGCTCTGGTACCAATTTTTAGGATCTGAGTTTGATTTGTTATGAAGTTTAAGGAAAGAAACAGTAATTAATGAGAATAACAATGATAAGTGCAGCAGAAATATAAACATAAAATCAAAACAAAACAGGATAATTGCTTTAAACAAGTACTATATTCACTCATCACATATTTCAGTACATCTATACAATCTCCCCCTCAGCCCGATAACTCACATCTCTGTTTGTGCTTAGAGAATGTTTTTGAGTGATAAATAGAACAGTACAAGCATTGTTCTATTTATAGACAAACAGAAACTCTGATGACCTAAGGCTGAGTCACCTAAGACAGTGACATCTTGTAACGCCCCAAAACCCGAACTTTAATTTAGTAGCATGTTTTAATGTGTTATGGCATGGGGTGAAATAACTAAGTACCTATCCTAGATAAATACACAAGTTATGTAGAAATTCAATAAAGATTGAGTCAATGTTGGAAGGGTATCAAACTAGAGGGACTAGATTTGGACATGGGGCAAACTAATGGGCTATAGATAGGGGAAGGTAAGATGTCAACATACACACTCTTGTGTATGTCGATCATCAAGAACACCCAAGACCCAACCCTTGCTCCTTCATCTCTAGCTCCAAATCAAGAAAAAGTAGAAGCCAAGATGGTGCATGAAGCCAATTATGGGTCATCTAAGGTTTTATAGACACTAAGGTACCTTTAATTTGGCTTATTATGAGGTTATGTTTGTTTTAGAATATGGTGAAAATCTAGGGTTTATGTGAAAACATGAATCAATGATGGATGAAGGTGTCTAGAGGTTGATAGACACTAAAGGAGCCATGATTTGTGATACTACATAAAGCTATGCTTAATTTATGTGCTAATTAGGTTGTTTTACACCTATGTTGGAAGTGGGTATTGGTCTTGGGGTAATCCAAGACCATTCTTAGTTAATTATTGAATGTATTGAAAAGGAATGTGATGATTTGCTATGTTGATAACTATTGATATGAATGGTATGTAATGTAGGGAAGAAATATGATGAATTGTGTTATGAGCTATGGAAGTATGCATGAAATACTTGTACAATGTGTTTTAAATGTTGTACGCACACCATGTGTTTGATGAAATGCCTAAATAGGTAAAATGTGTGAATTTGTACTTTTCTTTCTCGTTTTCTGCTTCTTAGCAGACTCATCTTCAACCGTCTTTACCATACCCTTCCCTTTGGCTCCGGCATGTTTAGCTTGACGTTTCCGTTTGGTTGTTGCATCAACATGTACCAGTGGATCATCAGGATCAGATTCACTATTAACATGTCTAGCTTTATCCTCTCCTGGGTCAGTGTAACCCGGATTGATCAGATGACCAAAAAGATTCTTATACGGAGGCTTCTCATTGTCTGGAATTCCCTTATAACCCTTCATTCTAACCAATGTTCTGACGTTCATGTGATCATGTCCCAAAATCATTGTAGGATCCTTCCTCAAGTCTAGATACTTGTGATCAAAAATCATCATCAAGAATCTTGGATATAATAAGAATTTCTTCGACTTCAAACCTTTTGGCACCTCTAACATATGATCCAAAATTATCCCAGCTATGTTGAATGGTTTATTCAACGTTAGTGCAACCATCAACGAGCTCAGACTCTTTCTCATTACATCATAACCTCCACTTACTGTCTCGAACACATGTATAATGACATGAGCAAAATACTTGAATTGGACACTCAGCTTTCCTGTATGTAACGCTCCATCCAAAATTGGACCGTTATACTTCATTCTTAGAAAGCAAACTCTCTGCTCAGTCCATGACAAACATCTAGGATCAGTACACTCTTCATCTTTAATCTACAGTGCTTCTCTGATGTCATCTTCTGTAATCGTAACAAAATTTTCCCTGAATCTCGCTCACTATCGCAGTCTTCGATTCCCAAAAGTCATAACGAGCATTTTTCCAGAATTCTTCAACGATGTCTTTGTAGATGATAGCAGGTGTAGCAATAGCATAAATGATCCTGCTTCTTCTGAGATAATCTATAATACCATAGAATTCTGTATTCTTCTGAACATCTCCCACATACGCACAACAGTTGTGAGGAGGTTCAAATGGCAATGCTTGAACTACATTTCCAGCTGGATCTTCTTGTACTGGACTCTCCACATTCTCTGCTTGTTGTTCAGCCATTTGACAATCTGTAACACAAACACAAGGAAAATACGTCAAAAAGAATCAAAAACGATAAACTTTGAAATTTTTGGTTTTTCAGAATCCACATTCGTCCCAACATAGGTTCGAATGTAGAAATTTATAGGTACGAAAGTGTGAAAACAGAGTCGAATGTGGAACTATTGACCCGAAAGTAGAATAGACTCCACATTCGTCCAAAATATTTCACTTTCGTCCGTTAAATGTCACCTTTGACCTGTAAAATCCAAGTTCGTCCCATATGAATATGGTCGAATGTAACTGTTTTGATTCAAAAATTCAAAAGGTTTTTCAATGATGTTTCAAACGTTGTTTTTGATTTAAACACTCTCTAATATGACCGACTAAGCTATTACTACAATCAATTTTGTTGCTCATTCAATTATTTGTTGATGCACTTTCTGTGGACGTCACTGTCGAATAGACTAGGGTTGAGTCTTTGTATTGTGTTACATGAGATTGTGGTGATCCATAAGGGCATTTTATGGATCTGATGCATGTGTAAGTATATAGGACAATACACAAAGTTTACGTTCGACCCAAGGTAAAGGGCGAATGTGGAAACATTCCACATTCGTCCGGTGCAATGGGGCGAAGGTGGACTTTGGTCCACATTCGTCCAAAGCAAAGGGGCGAATGTGGAAACAGTCCACATTCGCCCACAGCAAAAGGGGCGAAGGTGGAAATGGGTATTGGACTATTAATAGCAATCTCATGTGTTGGTTTTCATTTGGTGATTTGAATTTGTGCTTAGAATGCTCTCAAGGGGGAGGTCATGCCCGACCTCCCCCGGCCACGAGATAGATGTTTATCCTACTGATGACAGTGTCTGTAACCGTTTCTGTAGCAATATGAATCTGTGATGACTTTGTTATCGTTAATTTCTGTCTCGTCTCGAATCTCCCGTCTGAAACCGAGTTGTTTATGCGTATTCGACCCACGAATTCGGTTCCTAACCGGATACACATTATTATTGATTTTTAACAAAAAACTAGGGTTCGTCAAAAACATTCAAACAATTATCATTCAAAATCAGTGAATTAACCCTAGTTATTCTACATTCTCCCCCTAAAATCATTAATGATTGAAACCTAATCAAAATTTTAACAAAATACAGTCCAGAAATGTTCGATCAATTCAGTTTTAGGGTTCGATAAAGAGAATCCCTTAAACTCATTCAAAACAGGTCCATTACCTGTGTAATAACAATGAAACTGATCAGGAAATGAGTAGGAATAAGAAACACAATCACAAGAAATCGAATCAACAAAGGTTTGGTATTTTGGAAATTTTTGAAAAACTGTTCGAATGAGGATACGAAAGTGAAATGGTATATATCTATACTATATTAATAAGCATATAGGAAGGGCAACTTTGGTCATTTGCCAAATGTACAAGCTTTGAAGCATGTTGTACAAGGACCTATGCATAAAACTCTTACACTTTTAGGGGTGCAAGCTATGATGCATCATGTACAAGCATGCTTAAAAAAAATAACACGGGATAATATTATTTCATATTAGGGTTTCATTCACCTCTCATGAGACCTCACGTTTCAAAACCTTATCCGCCTCTCCCCTCTCTCTATCTGTTGCGACTCAAGAACATCAAGCCGATTTGATCATAATTTCACCAGATCCATAAACATTTCACCGAACCAGCTAAGATTCCAACCTTCTTCAAGGGTAAGTAATCCTTTGTTATGATTTTGAACACTATTTCGCTATTCAAAACCCTAATGAAGACTAAAAGGTTTACTTTGATGTAGATCCAGAATAATGGATTTAGGGTTTTCTAAATGACAAAACTTCATTATCCGCCTCCATCTCCTCGCTTTCTCTCCAAGCCGATTCAAGATCTACTATATCCGACAACAGATAGACGAATTTCTCTTTATCTGACACCAGATTGGCTGGATTTGACCTCTCGGTACAATTTTTTTAACCATATCTAGGGTTTTTTGTTTGCTATTTGAGTTGAATATGTGAATACTTTCAGATCCGTGATAGGTTCCTCAAGTTTGGTGGATACAACTAGGGCAAGAACAAAAATGGATACAACAATAGCAAGAACTAGGGCTTGAAGGTAATAGTTTATCAGACTTTGTGTTTTATAGTTTGATTTTTGTCGTTTTTGAGGGTTTTTTTTGTGGTTATGTTTAAGGTGATTTGATGGTCGAATATGTGTTTATGGTTTTTTTAATTGAATATTTTTATTGTTTATTTGCTTCTCGATTCTTGATAAGGCTGGAAAGGGACCTTGAGGAGGTGATGTTTTCTAATTTGTTAACTACTAAGCATCATACTTGCTTAAATGAAAATGAACAACACAATAGATGGAATGCTGAAATTGTGATATGTTCCTGTGATAGCTTCTCACCATCTCAAATATCCATGTATCAACTCTGTTTTTGTTTACTGGTTTTAGAGAAGTGAAAAACAAATATGCAGTTTTTCTACTTCTTATAGGTTATTGATGTCATGTAGTGGATTGTGTATGTTACTGAAGGGGATGCATCAGTTATGGAAGAAGCAACACTATGACCTTGTAAGTTATAACATATGGCTATATAGAATCAACTATCAAGAATTATGTTTTGCATCACTAGAATAATTCAGATATGTTTTACATACAAAATCAGCAATTGCATGAACTAGGGGTAGCAACCGTGCTGAGTTGGTGCGTAGTTTGACAAAGTTTTTGCATAGGTTGACAGAGTTTTTGCGTAGGTTGATAGAGTTTTGGGTTTATGGGTTAAAATGTTGAATTCATGAACCTGGAAAAACGAATATATTTATTCATGTCAAATTAATCTCAACAAACCTAAAATCGTGTAATTCATTGTCTAAACAACCGAAACAAGTTGACAGGTGGAGGGTTGTAACAACTGGGTTAAAATCGGTTGACAAATTGACCTTAATACTTTTTTATTTTTATTCTGCTTTGAACGGGTTGAGATGTCGACATGCTTAATTAAGCCGGTCAATTAGAACACGACCCATTTAATTAAACATGACAATCAAGTACTTGATTATTTTCATGTTGTGGTCTTGTTTGTCAATAATTTCCACGCTAGAATATGGACTGACAAAGAACTAATATGACATGATATTAGGATTATGCAGGTATGGCTACTTAATGCATCTGACATTATTTCTATACCTGATTTATTACAACCAGGTATATACAGTCGTGTCCAATTTTCATCAGCAATTCATAGTATTTCAGCCATTTTTTCATGAGCGCTAACAAGAAGCATCTATGGGCAAGCAAGCTGAAGAGGATATGGCATATATGGATGATGAACAAAATTGAGGATGAGGAGGATATTGGAGATGATGAGGATATTAACAATGAAAAGGACAGTTTACTTTAACGGTATCCATCTCTTAATTTAAGTTCACTAAATAGTTTTCTTCAAAATTAATATATATACACACACACACTATTTTTTCATCGATTTCCTTTGCGTGAAAAGTTCCTAATCTCGCAATCTGAAACTGACCAGCTTCAAAACCTCAAAAATGAACTTTTCAGTTTGGGCCGATTCATGCTCACATATACAACTATGCTACTATGTTTTTAATTGTGTCTTGCTAGAGGTAGCTGGTTAAAATGGGTAGCTTTTTTACGGGTCAAATTCGATCATGTGGGGTTGACTCAAAGTACCTTTTTGTCAAAATATGATAAGAAAAATATATTTTTTAATAATAATATAATATTTTTAGTAATTGACTTACCTTACCTATTTGACCCGTTAGAGAAATATAAAACATTGACCCATTTGTAAGTAAATGTTCAAAATTACGCATTTATTTGTTACGCATCTATTTAATTAACACAAGTTTATTTCCAACATATATTTCAACTGTTTTATGTTTGATAATATTATACTGCCTAATTCAAGTTGGAGATGCAGTTCCTTTTATTATTAGTGTTTTTTTCATTTGCATTTTGAAGGATGGTTTGTGTAATGGCTTATAGCATTATGCTGCACATAGAAGGGACAATGTGATTTAGTGATTTGACATTTTAAAATATTATTCAAAATTCATCAATTATACGTTTGAAATATAATTTTTATTTAATATGTTGGCCAAATTAGGAACTTTGTTGGGATTATGGGTCACTAAATAATTTATATTAGAATTGTTGGCGTTTATGTTTTACAAATATTGGTATTTTTTTAAACTTTCCAACAATGTTATAGTTACTTAAGTCAACAAGTTTTCTCTTTATAGTTCTGTTGGGTTTCTCTTTGTACTAAGTGGCGATGTTGGAACAGAGGCAGACCCGTGCAGATCTGAGTCGAAGCTGGAACAGAGGCTCTGCTGTTGTTACAGGGGAACAGAACCGCGCTGATCTGCAGCTGCAGTTGGATCAGATGGAAGAGCTGCTGCGCTTTATTCAGTTTCACGACAGACCAGAAAATGTCATGCAAATGTTAATAATGCGGATTTGGAACCAGTGAAAGGGAAACACCAAGAAGCCCAATCAATCTGTCATGTTTCTCTGTTGTAAAAGTTTTAAAAAATGAAATATGCAATTTTGTCATCTTTTTTGCAAAAAGGGCAACATCATACTGTTAATTTTGTTTATCCTAATATTATATTAACGTTGTCTTTTTCCAGTATAGAGCGAATGCGTGTAACAGAAATTGACATATTAAAATGACTATTTCATCAGAAACCATGGCCAGCAAAGCAACTAACAAGCAGCTAGCTGGATCCTGGCACCCAAAATGACTATTCCTTTGATTTGTTTTGCACGATAGTGACCTCTCACTGGATATTTGTCTTGCACGATAGTGACCTCTTACTGCATAAAGCAGATTGCACGATACCTATGTTTTTTTTTGTAGGATTGCAATGTGCAGCTTTTTGAGTTTCACTTTTAGTTTTTCTTTTTCTTTTTCCTTTTCTTTTAAAGATGCGACATTTGAATTTGAATTAAAAAGGAAACATGCACGGTTAGGAATAAGGAAGTACAAAAGCTTTATGCTTGTTTTTGTTTTATGTTTTGTGTGCTGAATTTTTGTTTTTGCTTTTTTTCGTTTCTTTTAGCTCTTCTGATTGAGAATAAAGCTTAATTGGTGGTACCTTAAGTTTGTTTAGTTGTTTATGGAGTTTCTAAATTATTATCCGTTCTTTTTATTATCTTAGTTTATGGTGATTAAATATTCATCTTGTAGCAAGTATCATATAGAGTTAGTTGAAAACTATAATATAATGCATGGCGCCTTCTATACATGAAGCTCTTGCCTCGCGCCTCGGCTTTAGGAACTTAAATGCCTTGGAGTGCCTCGCGCTTTTTAAAACTAAGATCAGAAGTAAACTTGCTTACATTTATTCTTACATAGCGTTACCACTTAATAAGTCACATTCATGTTATAGGGTGGTGTTTAATAGATTTGGAGTAGATACAAATAGATAAACTGGTGACCGGTAATATTTTTCTTTGGTAACTTGATGGACCCATGTAATGTTTACCTTGGTTGAGAACTTGTCTACCATAAAACTTTAATTATGTAGCTGGCTTCAAGTCTAACTTTGTCTATATCTTTGTTATTTGGTACTTGGTTTACAGCCGAAGACGAGAGAGATGGATTATTATTGGCTACTAAAAGAACATGAAGGGCAACAAGTATATAGAATCGTGATTTCTTGTAATATATGAATTCATACATCATTTCTTGTAATATAAGAATTCATGCTTATTGTTGAATTGATAAGGTTTTTTTGTCTTTTATTGATAATGTGATATCACTGGTTGTGAGGTCTACAAGTTGTAATATTTTTGATGTCTTTTTATGTATGTTTTTCCTTCTACTACACTCGGGTTTCTAAAACATAATGTAACATTTAACACCAGTAATTTCGGATAAAATTGTTTAATACAAAAAAATAAAACAATTTGTCAAATGGCCTAAAGATTAGTAATTAATGATTTATTTCATTTTACAATTAAATTTCTTGATACCCTACCGTTTATTTTGTTTTGATATAAAGATTAGTAATTAATGATTTATTTCATTTTACAATTTGGTATAAAACCTGAGAGAAACTAACGCATAATGGTGTTCTCGGACTACATCACAGACCTATGCTCGGTCAATTATAAAAGCACGATATCTCCTTATACGGCGACCGCATTGAGCGAAGGTCTAAACACAAACTGCTAAACAAACCTTATAGCGCAAGACATGGAGAACCAATTTTTAATACAATGGTTAACTTATGTGCTATGGTACAAGAACATGAAAATAATAACTGCTCTTCACATGACAATAAAAAAAAACCTTTATTCTGGAATGCCCTAGCTTATGCCTTCGACAATGACAGGGTCCTAAAGAGTTGATCAAAGACGGTTTCAGGATACATGTTCATGCTCTAACCAGATTGTCTTTTTTCAAGCCCCAATGGTTAAGGAGGTGAAATACCCACACCTTTTCACAGAACCTGAAATTGTACATAGGCCGAACGCTAAACGTAAAGCAACTAACTCAAAGTGATTTCGGGGCGAAATCCCTTTCAACTTGGGGATGATGTGACATCCGGTAACCAAGCACACCAACTTTACTGTTTACTTGCTGAATTTCGAGACGAAATTCTTTTCAACTTGGGGATGATGTGACACCCCGCATTTTCAGGTTAACTCTTTTACTGAACTCTAGTTAATTTTCCATGATTATATGTGGTTAAACACTTAACTAGGGTTAGTTACACAAGTCTTTTGAATGTTAGGTAACATTAACATACGTTAAGTGGCATTAAACATATGTATAACTAGGATAACGGTTGTCTTGACACACACACGAGACCTAGAACCCGAACGTTGGTGATTTGTTGGACATGCATGATTATGTGAACAATTGAGTGTTGATGTATGTGGATTAACACGTGTATGTAAGTTACATGCTTATGTGAATTATTGCGTATTAATTTACTTGTACGTAAACGTTATGAGATACATGCACTTATGATGAACATAATACGTATTGATAAAACAATAGTTTTATATATATTAGTATGACTATTATTGTCGGGATTGATCTCGGGAGTTAGTTAGGGCTAACGGGCTCAATTATCAGACAAATACCCACCAAAGCCCGAAAGGCTTGGCCCATGAGCCTAACCCTAGCTTATCATTTATAAAAAAAAAAATAAAGAAACCCTACTACACCCTTTGCGCCGTGGGGTTCCCTTACACACACACACACACTTTTGTTCAATCTTCTTCAATTTCTTGCTTGATTCAAGTTGTTTTGGGTGATATCTTGGAGTCCTAAGGAGCCTTGCATTGAAAGGTATAATGTTTAAGAGTTTTATGATTGTTATTCATGTTTGAAAAGTTATAAAACCCTAAGGAATTGATATATAAAAATCGTATTTGATGAGGTGTGTTAATGTTTTGATTGTTTTGTTGAATTGTTGATGAATATGGTTAATAGGAATCATGTCTAGGATGTATGATAGGTAAAAATCTGAGATTGAACATGTTAGTATGATTGTTATTGTGCTAGTATAAGATTATTGCATGATTATGGGGTATGGAGGTTGGTTAGGGTTTACAAAAGTCATGTTAATGAAGATGTTGATTTCTGGCAGATTACTTGTACTGATTTGTGTGGCTGTTATGCGAATGTTAACATGGTTAATTTGATTATTTTCTGACTCTCAAACGTAACCTATGATGTTAGCTTTCCAAAGAGTCCAAAGTCATGCGTTTTGGACCTGTTTTGATATGTAAACATGATTTTTTAAGATTAAAGGTGTAATCTGATTTTCGTAACTGAAAAATGGACCAACTTTAAAGGGCTGTAACTTGAGTTTTACAAATCCGTTAATTATGAAATTTGGACAGGAGTTGAGTTTTGGAGTATACGAGCTTTTCCAATTGGATTCGCCTCGTTTCGATGAGTCTAGAATTTTTAATAAATTTTTATGTGAGCTGCTGTCAACAGCACCATTTTCTGAAGTGGCTGGAACGAAATAATTTTTATAAAAATATTGAGGTACTTTTGACGAGAAATAAAAATAGTAGAGTCACGTATAAACATATGAGGCATCTCTGTAAAATTTTGGGAACTTGATGAGTTGATTTGATATTTTATAAAAATTGGTTTTTATACTCCAAAATCTGTCCAGAAAACGCAGATTTGCAAATAATCGTTTATGTGACATTTTGAGTGTGTTATTGAGTTATGAGTTATGGAATCCTATATGAAAACATGTGTATATGTTAGTTACAAAGTGTAGATGCCATGATAGGCTAATGGTATGCAACGTGCGATGTGAACTAGTTGTGTTAAAAGTATTAAATTGTTACATCATTTACTAATCACCAACGATTGACGGGTTTTGCATGGTTTCATTAAGTCGTGTACGATTACGTGAGATGTCACTTGAGTCCTTGTGTCAACACACTCAAACACTTGCAACCTTGTATTTGATAGGTTTTTGGGTAGGCGAATAGTCTTCCACACTTACTTTCTGTACGGTTTACTTTAGCACGCAACCTAAGGTGAGTTTCACTACTTTACGCGAAAGCATGTGTCTCAGGTTGAGACAAAGTTAAGTAAAACTTTTCTACTACTTTTCCATCCCAGGTTTTGGGATGCTATGACTCCTTGTGTGGGTCGGGTTTTCGATCTTTACGAGGATCACACTTTTATCAGTTTTGTAATTTAACTGTCCTTTGTTAACTAAACACTCTATCTTGAAAGTCCTTACTTTTTATTGGGTTAATCGCCGGAGGCGAACGGGGTAGTAGTTAGTAGCGCTATTAGGTTGTGCAGCAACCTCATGCCTGAGGTGCTTGGGTCACGGGCATGAACTTCTGACCACTTTTTCTTACTGGTGTTGATAGACACCAGTGCTAAGGCACTATAACATCTGTATGTTTCCCAATAACCACTGTTTAGTTACATTGAGTGGGTTAGCTACCCCTGACAAGCTTAAAACTGATGTTATATTTACAACTGTAGAAAATACAACTGTTTCCCTACTGTGAACTCACCAGCTTTATGTTGACACACTTAGTATGTTTTCGCAGGTCGCTAGAAAAGGAGCACGTCTAGGTCCATGCATGATGTCTCTTGGGAACCATAACTTTTTAAATGTTTTCGTACTTACTTTATTTCGGTTTTTGGGCGCGTTGTGTTTGCGCAACATATCTTAAATTGCTTAACTGTTTCGCTTCCGCATTTAATTAACTTATGACTGATAAACTTTTCAAAAATAAAAGCGAATTTTATTTTAAACGAACTAAATGGTTTGGGCATTTAGAGTCGTTCGTATAACTTGTGGCTATGAGATTCTGGTGTGTCACGCGCCTCGCGGTAAAACCCCGCTGTGGAAATTTGAGGGTGTGACAGATTGGTATCAGAGCCAATGGTTCTAGTGAACTAGGACTTGGAGTCGAGTCTAGTCTATAACTGTCATAGCCTGAGTATTGCATTAGTTACACACATTAGAAGCACATATTTAACTATTGCTTTTGAGATAGTATACTAAACCTTTGTGTTGCAGGAAACCATGTCTTCCTCTTCTAACACTAACTCTGAACCAAATTCCCCACCTATGGACGACGAAATGGAGAAAAAATGGGGATGGTACCCTGCATTACTAAACTACACCGTGGAAAAGTACGAGGTGCCTGATGATGTTCCCGAAATGAGAGACTCGTGGAAAAAGTCGTTTGCAGGTTACGTAAGCTACGTGCAAGACAAGATGAGCGATGTGGTCGAGGCGGGTCGCAAATTGGAACTTATTTGGGGCTTACGACACACACTGACTTACAAGTACTCTGCTTTGGAAGAACGTGTCAACACACTGACCAATCGTCTCGCTGAGACCAGGCTTATTGTTGAGGAGCAGCAGGAGCAAATACAGCTCCTGACCGCCAACCAGCAACCTCCTGTGATACCACAGGAGGAACAACCTGAGGAGGAGCCAGAAGAAGACCCTGAGGAAGAGGCTGAGGAGGAGATTGAGCCTTTGGAGATTGATGAAAGTGACGGCGATGATTCATGCACCACTATGGACAGCGACTGATCTTTATTTTGCTTACTATTTTATATGCTATTATGTTTTGACTATTATTAAGTAACTTTGTGATTGAGAACCACTTTGGTATTTCGTTTGAGACACTACTATTTATGACATTTTTGGTTTGGTGGTTTTGCTCTTTTCTCATGTGTTGCTTGTCATGATTGTGTTCTAGTTTACTTGTACTATGTGAAAAATTATATGTTTAGCATATTATCTTTTTCTCATGGGTATATTGTAACTGTAGAATTACGATGGCGGGAAGAGGATTTGGAAGAGGAAACGTGAACATGTCACAGGCTGAACTTAACGCACTCATCAACGCCAGGGTTGTTGAAGCCCTAGCAGCCTTTCAAGCCGGTAACCTCACCTCGTTCCATCCCTCCCATACTATCTTATTCTAAGCTCTCATTCTTACTCGTGTTTCCTACTTTTCGTGTTTAGGCCAACCTGCTCATAACCCACCAGTATGCACCCACAAGTCATTTATGGACTGCAAACCTCAGACTTTTGGAGGTTCGGAGGGGGCAGTTGGATTACTAAGGTGGATTGAGAAGGTGGAGTCTTGCTTTGCCATGTGTAACTGTCCGCAGGCAGATCGGGTTAAGTATGCAACCCACACACTTGAGGATGCGGCCCTGTCTTGGTGGAACTCACAGGTGCAAATGCTGGGGATTGATGTGGCCAATGCGACACCATGGGCCGATTTTAAAGAGTTGATCAAAGAAGAGTATTGCCCACGTGATGAAATTCAAAAGCTGGAATCGGAGTACTTCACTCTGAAAATGGTGGGATCGGAGATCAAAAAGTATACCACCAGATCACATGAGTTGGCTACGATGTGTCCTAACTATTCTAACCCGCCCTATAAGCGGATTGAACTTTACATCAAAGGTTTGGTGCCCCAGATTAAGGGGATGGTTACTGCTGCAAACTTGGATAACATTCAGCAGGTCATCCGCCTGGCTCATAGACTAACTGATCAGAAAGTGGATGAGGGATTGTTACCCCCTCGTGGCGCTTCGTCTTCCAGCGCTAGCGACAATAAAAGAAAGTGGGAGAGTACAGTGGGTAAACACTCAGGTAGTGGTAATCAGCAACAGTCACAGCAGAACAAGAGGCACGACAGCAATGGGGGAAACAACAGTCGTAATCAGACTCAGGGTGGTTACCAAGGAACCCATCCCAAGTGCAACAGGTGCAATCTTCATCACTCTGGACCGTGCAACAAAGTTAAGTGTGAACGCTGTAGCAAGTTGGGGCATGTGGCAAAGGATTGCCGGGTTAACATTCAGGGAAATCAACCTACGCAGCAAGGGCAACAACAGCGGGGCGGTAAGGGGTGTTACCAGTGTGGTAGTGTGGATCACTTTAAGAGGGATTGTCCACAACTGAAGACCAATGGAAACAACAATACTGGGGGAAACAACAACGGAGGTGGCAACAACAACAGGAACAACAATACCCCAACCAACACAGGCAACAACAATGGGGCTCGGGGGAGAGCATTCGTGATCGGCTCGGGGGAAGCCAGAACAGATAACAATGTTGTGACGGGTACGTGCTCTCTAAACGATATTCTTGCTTCCGTTTTGTATGATACTGGTGCGGATTTTAGCTTTGTGTCTATGAAACTTAGCAAACGCCTAGGGACAGCCCCTACTCTCCTAGAAACTCCACACTCTGTAGAGCTGGCCGATGGCAAGCCTGTTGAGGCGACTCATGTCCACCGCAGCTGTAAACTCGACCTGGATGGTCACCTATTCGACATCGACCTTATTCCTATCACCCTAGGAAGCTTTGATATCGTGGTTGGCATGGATTGGTTGTCTAACTATCATGCTGAAATTCTTTGTCTGGAGAAAATTGTTCGTATCCCTCTTCCTAGTGGAGAACTTTTGTCTATTCGTGGGGACCGGGGTGGTCCAATGGTGAATATCATTTCGTTCTTGAAAGCCCAGAAGTGTGTACGGAAGGGTTATCCAGCTATATTGGCAAACATTTCTGACACTCGAATTGACGATGGACCAAACATTGAGGACATTCCAGTGGTTCGTAATTACCCTGATGTCTTTCCAGAGGAACTACCGGGACTTCCACCTGTCCGGCAGGTAGAGTTTCAAATAGACCTCACCCCAGGGGCGGCCCCAATCGCGCGGGCACCCTACCGCCTAGCACCAGGTGAACTGCAAGAGCTGTCTACCCAGCTCCAAGAGTTACTAGACCGGGGTTTTATCAGACCCAGTTCTTCTCCATGGGGAGCTCCAGTTCTATTCGTTAAGAAGAAGGACGGGAGTTTTCGCATGTGCATTGACTACCGGGAACTGAATAAAGTCACAATCAAGAACCGTTACCCGTTGCCTCGAATTGATGATTTGTTTGACCAACTCCAAGGGTCAAGTTTTTATTCGAAAATTGATTTGAGGTCGGGCTATCACCAGTTGAGGGTCCGGGAGGAGGATGTGGCCAAGACAGCCTTCCGAACTCGCTATGGGCACTATGAATTTTTGGTGATGCCATTTGGGTTGACCAATGCACCCGCGGTCTTTATGGACCTCATGAACCGCGTGTGTAAACCATATTTGGATAAATTCGTCATAGTGTTTATTGATGACATTCTAATTTATTCCAAGAGCAGAGAAGAACACGAGCAACACTTGCAGATGATCTTGGAACTTCTAAGGAGAGAACAGTTATATGCAAAGTTTTCCAAATGTGACTTTTGGATTCGGGAGGTTCAATTCTTAGGACATGTAGTGAATGAGGCGGGCATACATGTTGACCCTGCCAAGATTGATGCTATCAAACGTTGGGAGGCCCCTAAGACTCCTACAGAAGTGCGTCAATTCCTTGGTCTCGCGGGGTATTATCGTAGGTTCATTCAGGGATTTTCAAAGATCGCCCAACCCCTCACCGCTTTGACTCAGAAAAGTATTACTTACAAATGGGGGGATGCCCAAGAGTCCGCTTTCCAGTTGTTGAAAACAAAACTCTGTAGTGCGCCAATTCTGTCGTTGCCTGAGGGTACGGATGATTTTGAGGTGTATTGTGACGCCTCCATCCAAGGCCTAGGGTGTGTACTGATGCAACGCAAGAAGGTGATCGCGTATGCATCGCGGCAATTGAAAGTTCATGAGAAGAATTACACCACTCATGACTTGGAGATGGGAGCGGTGGTCTTCGCTCTCAAAATTTGGAGGCACTACCTCTATGGGACAAAGTGCACAATTTTCACCGATCATAAGAGCCTCGAGCATATATTTGATCAGAAGGTGTTAAACATACGACAACGTCGATGGGTCGAACTTCTGAATGATTATGACTGTGCTACTAAGTATCATCCGGGGAAAGCCAACGTTGTAGCGGATGCCCTTAGTCGCAAGGAGACGAAACCCAAGCGGGTACGAGCCTTACAACTTACCATACACTCGAACCTTCCAGATAAAATCCGCGACGCTCAAGTTGAGGCCTTAAAGGAGGAGAATATCCGACTTGAAACGTTGCACGGTGCTGATAAACACTTGGAATTAAAATCGGATGGACTCCAATATTTTATGAATCGAGTTTGGATCCCACTTTTTGGGGATGTCAGACAACTTGTGCTTGATGAGGCACACACCTCTCGCTATTCGGTACATCCTGGCTCGGATAAAATGTACCAAGACCTTAAAACCCTTTACTGGTGGCCGAATATGAAAGCCGAAATAGCAACTTATGTGAGTAAGTGCTTAACTTGTGCTAAGGTCAAGATCGAGTACCAAAAACCTTCGGGCTTGCTCCAACAACCCGAAATTCCCATGTGGAAATGGGATGGAATTTTCCATGGATTTTATCTCCAAACTTCCTAAGGCGTCTGGTGGCTATGACAAAATTTGGGTCATTGTTGACCGCCTAACGAAGTCAGCTCATTTCTTGGCAATCAAGGAGACAGATACTTTGGAACGTCTTGCTACTCTTTACATCAAGGAGGTTGTTTCTAGGCACGGGGTGCCTACTTCAATCATATCTGACCGTGATCCCAGATTTACTTCCCGATTCTGGACTACGCTTCATGATGCGTTGGGCACTCGCCTAGACATGAGCACGGCCTATCATCCTCAGACAGATGGCCAGAGTGAACGTACTATTCAAACGTTAGAAGATCTACTACGAGCATGCGTGGTGGATTTTGGTAAGAATTGGGATAAACATTTACCCTTGATTGAATTTTCGTACAACAACAGTTACCACACTTCTATACAGTGTGCGCCTTTTGAGGCACTCTATGGGCGTAAATGTAGATCACCAATTTGTTGGGCTGAGGTTGGGGACAGCCAGCTGACAGGCCCTGAGCTCGTACATGAAACGTCTGAGAAAATCATCCAAATTAGAAACCGTATGGCTGCTGCCCGTGATAGGCAGAAAAGTTACGCTGATAAACGCCGAAAACCTCTAGAATTCCAAGTTGGGGACAGAGTACTCTTAAAAGTGTCGCCTTGGAAGGGTGTGCTTCGTTTCGGGAAACGAGGAAAGTTAAACCCTCGGTATGTGGGACCATTCGAAATTGTGGAAAGAATTGGCCCGGTGGCGTATAGGTTGAACCTACCTGATGAACTTAATGGGGTGCATAACGTATTCCACGTATCAAATCTTAAGAAGTGTCTGTCTGACGCGACATTGGTGGTTCCACTAGAAGAAATTCAAGTGGATGGCCAGTTAAGGTTCGTGGAAGAACCAGTAGAAATCCTTGAACAAGGCGTCAAGAAACTTCGACAAAGCACTATACCTATTGTTAAGGTATGGTGGAATTCTCGTCTAGGACCAGAATATACGTGGGAACGCAAGGATCAGATGCGACTCAAATACCCACACCTTTTCACAGAACCTGAAATTGTACATAGGCCGAACGCTAAACGTAAAGCAACTAACTCAAAGTGATTTCGGGGCGAAATCCCTTTCAACTTGGGGATGATGTGACATCCGGTAACCAAGCACACCAACTTTACTGTTTACTTGCTGAATTTCGAGACGAAATTCTTTTCAACTTGGGGATGATGTGACACCCCGCATTTTCAGGTTAACTCTTTTACTGAACTCTAGTTAATTTTCCATGATTATATGTGGTTAAACACTTAACTAGGGTTAGTTACACAAGTCTTTTGAATGTTAGGTAACATTAACATACGTTAAGTGGCATTAAACATATGTATAACTAGGATAACGGTTGTCTTGACACACACACGAGACCTAGAACCCGAACGTTGGTGATTTGTTGGACATGCATGATTATGTGAACAATTGAGTGTTGATGTATGTGGATTAACACGTGTATGTAAGTTACATGCTTATGTGAATTATTGCGTATTAATTTACTTGTACGTAAACGTTATGAGATACATGCACTTATGATGAACATAATACGTATTGATAAAACAATAGTTTTATATATATTAGTATGACTATTATTGTCGGGATTGATCTCGGGAGTTAGTTAGGGCTAACGGGCTCAATTATCAGACAAATACCCACCAAAGCCCGAAAGGCTTGGCCCATGAGCCTAACCCTAGCTTATCATTTATAAAAAAAATAATAATAAAGAAACCCTACTACACCCTTTGCGCCGTGGGGTTCCCTTACACACACACACACACTTTTGTTCAATCTTCTTCAATTTCTTGCTTGATTCAAGTTGTTTTGGGTGATATCTTGGAGTCCTAAGGAGCCTTGCATTGAAAGGTATAATGTTTAAGAGTTTTATGATTGTTATTCATGTTTGAAAAGTTATAAAACCCTAAGGAATTGATATATAAAAATCGTATTTGATGAGGTGTGTTAACGTTTTGATTGTTTTGTTGAATTGTTGATGAATATGGTTAATAGGAATCATGTCTAGGATGTATGATAGGTAAAAATCTGAGATTGAACATGTTAGTATGATTGTTATTGTGCTAGTATAAGATTATTGCATGATTATGGGGTATGGAGGTTGGTTAGGGT
Organism: Ambrosia artemisiifolia; assembly: GCA_032199755.1. NCBI lineage: Eukaryota > Viridiplantae > Streptophyta > Magnoliopsida > Asterales > Asteraceae > Ambrosia > Ambrosia artemisiifolia. The sequence goes on from CM063517.1 coordinate 32,268,209, forward strand.
TTACAAAAGTCATGTTAATGAAGATGTTGATTTCTGGCAGATTACTTGTACTGATTTGTGTGGCTGTTATGCGAATGTTAACATGGTTAATTTGATTATTTTCTGACTCTCAAACGTAACCTATGATGTTGGCTTTCCAAAGAGTCCAAAATCATGCGTTTTGGACCTGTTTTGATATGTAAACATGATTTTTTAATATTAAAGGTGTAATCTGATTTTCGTAACTGAAAAATGAACCAAATTTAAAGGGCTGTAACTTGAGTTTTACAAATCCGTTAATTATGAAATTTGGACAGGAGTTGAGTTTTGGAGTATACGAGCTTTTCCAATTGGATTCGCCTCGTTTCGATCAGTCTAGAATTTTTAATAAATTTTTATGTGAGCTGCTGTCAACAGCACCATTTTCTGAAGTGGCTGGAACGAAATAATTTTTATAAAAATATTGAGGTACTTTTGACGAGAAATAAAAATAGTAGAGTCACGTATAAACATATGAGGCATCTCTGTAAAATTTTGGGAACTTGATGAGTTGATTTGATATTTTATAAAAATTGGTTTTTATACTCCAAAATCTGTCCAGAAAACGCAGATTTGCAAATAATCGTTTATGTGACATTTTGAGTGTGTTATTGAGTTATGAGTTATGGAATCCTATATGAAAACATGTGTATATGTTAGTTACAAAGTGTAGATGCCATGATAGGCTAATGGTATGCAACGTGCGATGTGAACTAGTTGTGTTAAAAGTATTAAATTGTTACATCATTTACTAATCACCAACGATTGACGGGTTTTGCATGGTTTCATTAAGTCGTGTACGATTACGTGAGATGTCACTTGAGTCCTTGTGTCAACACACTCAAACACTTGCAACCTTGTATTTGATAGGTTTTTGGGTAGGCGAATAGTCTTCCACACTTACTTTCTGTACGGTTTACTTTAGCACGCAACCTAAGGTGAGTTTCACTACTTTACGCGAAAGCATGTGTCTCAGGTTGAGACAAAGTTAAGTAAAACTTTTCTACTACTTTTCCATCCCAGGTTTTGGGATGCTATGACTCCTTGTGTGGGTCGGGTTTTCGATCTTTACGAGGATCACACTTTTATCAGTTTTGTAATTTAACTGTCCTTTGTGAACTAAACACTCTATCTTGAAAGTCCTTACTTTTTATTGGGTTAATCGCCGGAGGCGAACGGGGTAGTAGTTAGTAGCGCTATTAGGTTGTGCAGCAACCTCATGCCTGAGGTGCTTGGGTCACGGGCATGAACTTCTGACCACTTTTTCTTACTGGTGTTGATAGACACCAGTGCTAAGGCACTATAACATCTGTATGTTTCCCAATAACCACTGTTTAGTTACATTGAGTGGGTTAGCTACCCCTGACAAGCTTAAAACTGATGTTATATTTACAACTGTAGAAAATACAACTGTTTCCCTACTGTGAACTCACCAGCTTTATGTTGACACACTTAGTATGTTTTCGCAGGTCGCTAGAAAAGGAGCACGTCTAGGTCCATGCATGATGTCTCTTGGGAACCATAACTTTTTAAATGTTTTCGTACTTACTTTATTTCGGTTTTTGGGCGCGTTGTGTTTGCGCAACATATCTTAAATTGCTTAACTGTTTCGCTTCCGCATTTAATTAAACTTATGACTGATAAACTTTTCAAAAATAAAAGCGAATTTTATTTTAAACGAACTAAATGGTTTGGGCATTTAGAGTCGTTCGTATAACTTGTGGCTATGAGATTCTGGTGTGTCACGCGCCTCGCGGTAAAACCCCGCTATGGAAATTTGAGGGTGTGACATTGTATCAAGCAAAACTAACACATTTATGGTTCCCACGCACACGACATACTCCTGTATCAAGGTTTTGCACAAAGCTTCGTCGTAACGCGTGATTATGCCAATTGTTATCCGTTAGGTTACAAGATATATAGCATAGAGGTTACAGGTCAGCAAATAAATGCAGCAAAGCAACATATGCGTATACACCAGGTTGAGGCTGATATCAATCACCAACTTTCATCAATGAATTAATACGATGCAATTAAAGATCTTTGATCTATAAAAACATGAAGTTCCTCAATTTGGTAACTTTTAGGATTTGGCATTAAAGCTCTTTTTAGCAAATATTCTGATTGAAACTAGGTCCGTAAATTAATACGACAAAAGTTCAACCAGAATATCCCGGATAACAATAACATAACGACCCAAAACCTCAGATTTTGGCAATCCTCTCAAACGAAATTACGGTACTAAGACCATATGCCCATAAGGTGTTCAGCCACTAACGAGTAGTTCGTTATGATTGTATCACTTAAAACACATTATAAAGTCTACGAAGCCTATCAGTACATCACACAAAATCAACACACGTCTCATTAATACTCTACATATCTTTAGCATGTGTCAGATCCCCACTGATGTACTATCATTTCCTCTATTTATCCAGGAAATCATTTTGGATTTTTCAATTTTTTTTATAGATTTTTGGATTTTTCAAATGTTTATGGTTTTTCTGAATAAAGACTCCCCCTGAAATAAAACCATATTTTTGGATTTTAGATTTTCTGAAAAAAACAATAAAAACTTTAAAAATTTGAAAATAAAAATGATAAACCGAGGTGATGATTAGTCCTATTTCTCTTTTATACCATTTGCTTTTAAAAGATAATCGAAACGAGATTTATCAAAAGCTTTGGTAAAAAGGTCGGCTCTCTGATAGTCTGTGTGGATTTTGACCATATCGATCAACTCTTTAGCATAACAATCACGGATAAAGTGATACTTAATCCGGATATGTTTAGCCTTAGAGTGATTAACAGTATCCTTAGTCAATGCTATGGCAACTTCATTGTCACAATGGATGGGAGTTCTAAGAAATTGCAAACCGTAATCATCCATCTGCTGTTGAATCCAAAGAACCTGTGAGCAACAACTCGAGGCTGCTACGTATTCGGCTTCGCAGGTAGATAGCGCTACATTCGTCTGTTTCTTGCACTGCCAGGTCACGAGCCTGCTCCCCAAGAATTGACATCCAGCCGTTGTGGATTTGCTATCCTTGTCACATCCACCCCAATCTGCATCACTAAAGGCGATAAAGTCAAAATTATCATCATTAGGGTACCAAAGTCCTTTCGACGGACAACCCTTCAGATATCGAAGGATACGCTTGGTAGCTTTTAGTTGACTCTGTTTCGGCTTTGATTGAAATCTTGCACAGAGACACGTTGCAAACATGATATCTGGTCTCGAGGCCGTGAGGTACATCAGAGATCCGATGATTGCTCTGTATGTAAATGGGTCCGTCAGCTCCCCCTTAGCGTCAACTCCAATCCCGTGATTAGGCTGAATCGGGGTATCCATCGGTGATGAATCCTCCATCTGGAACCGGCTCAAGATTTCAGAGACATACTTCGTCTGGTGAATAAAGATCCCCGTTGGTCTTTGATCCACGTGCAGACCGAGGAAAAATTGCATCTCACCCATTGCGCTCATCTCGAACTTTTCCTGCATTACACGTTCAAATTCTCTGCATAGAAGTTCGTTAGGAGAACCAAAAATAATATCATCAACGTATATCTGTACTAAAAGCAAGTCATCCTCTGTTCCTTTCGTGAACAGGGTGCAATCTACCACTCCGCGCTTAAATCCTTTGGATAGAAGATACGTGCTCAGCTCCTCATACCATTGCCTTGGAGCCTGGTGCAAACCGTAAAGCGCTTTGTTCAGTACATAGACCTTATCCCGGTGGATTGGGTCTTCAAAGCCTGGCGGTTGACCGACGTAAACTTCTTCCTTGACCACACCGTACAGAAAAGCACTTTTGACGTCCATCTGATACACCTTGAACTTCTTGTATGAGGCAAACGCTAGAAACATTCGGATTGCTTCAATGCGTGCCACATGTGCATATATCTCGTTATAGTCAATTCCTTCAATTTGATGGAAACCTTGTACGACCAATCCAGCTTTGTTCCATACGATAACCCCTCTGTCATCCATTTTACACTTAAAAACCCACTTTGTACTAATCTTCTTTCTTCCCAGAGGTAAATCCGTGAGCGTCCAGACTCCCAGTTTCTGGAATTGTAACAACTCCTCCTGCATTGCTTCTACCCAAGCATCATCCAAAAGAGCTTCCTTGTAAGTCCGCGGCTCAACCTGCGAAACATAACAAGCAAAAGACCAATCATTTTGACAACCGGCTTTTTGTATTTTTTGCATATAAAGCTAAAGCTCCCATGTTCTCAGGTGAATTAGCACTTCAAAGTTGTCCCCTAGTCATGACGCTATTTCCAGGGTTACCAATAACTTGCTCGAGCGGGTGCATACGGTGAATCCGAGATTCCGGATGTACAGGTACTTGCACTCCCGTCTGAGTAGTTAAATCTTCAACTGCATCCAGATCATTACCCAATGTTGACGATGAAGCAACATCAGGATTTGGGTTCACTGGTGGTGCCTCTGTTGCATGATCTAGAATTGCTTCACTAGAACCTTCATCATCTTCGGACTCAGAAGTATCAAGTGTCGTTGAAGCTTCCTGGAACACTTCTTCCTCTGCAGGAACATTGGTATCATTAGAAGCTGGATTAACTGTGATCGGACGCACCAACGGTGAAGTCTCCGCATTTTCACACTCATAAAGTAATCGCAAAACAGCTTCTTCAACCAAGTTATCTAGATTGAATGATTCAAAGAGATCTTTGTAATCAAACATCCAATCAGGACCATTCCCCTGTACGTTCTGAGTATACCGTTGAACTTCAACGTTGGCCCAGCTCTCTACCTGACGAGTTGCTTTGTTGAATACCCGTTTGAGTGGGGTTGCATATCCAACAAAACATCCCTCTTCAACCTTTGAGCTAAACTTCTCTCCTTGTTTCAACATCGTACATGGTGCCCCAAATGTTTCTAGATACTCTAAATTCGACTTGCGTCTGTTTAACAGCTCATAAGAAGTCTTTCCAAACATCTTCACTGTCAACACACGGTTCAATGTATAACACGCTGCATAGATAGCCTCATTCCAGAAAATGACTAGAAGATTAGAATCTGCAAGCATTGTTCTAGCCGTTTCAATTAGAGTCCTGTTTTTCCTATCTGCTACTCCGTTCTGTTGTGGGGTATACGGAGCTGAATATTCATGATGTATCCCTTTTTCTTCACAGAGAGAATCCATCTGACCATTTTTAAACTCCGTCCAATTATCACTCCGAATTCGTCTAATATTCAATCCATAGATGGTCTCCAATCGGGTGAACAGAACTTTCAAATTGGTAAACGTGTCACTTTTATTCTTCAAACACATCACCCACGAAAATCTCAAATAATCATCAGTAACCACCAAACAGTAAAACTCGCTGGCATGACTCGCACGCTTAACCGGTCCAAAAAGATCCATGTGAAGACGTTCAAATGGCACTTCAACCGAGTTTACCTTCTTTGGTTTGTGAGATTGTTTGTGATGTTTACCTTTCTTACAACTCACACACTTGTCATTGAGATGAAAGTGTTTGACGTTAACACCTTCGACAAGTCCATTCTTAACCAGATGATTCATTTTCCGGAGGTGTATATGTCCCATTCTCCTATGCCACATGATTGATTCTTTTTCAGTAGCTTTGGATAGGAAACATGTCACTTGGCCTTTGGTTGTCATTGCTTTAGACATATCGAGAATATAAAGATTGTTGACTCTCGGTGCCTTCAGCATAACCCACTCTTTTAGAATTTTGAAGCCCGGTTTGAGTATATAGCTGGATTTGTCATCAAAATACATAGTGAACTGCTTGTCACAGATCTGACTGACGCTCAACAGATTATAATCTATCTGCTTCACATATGATATCCTCTCAAAGCTCACAATCCCATTAGTCACACTACCCTCCATAGTAATGTACCCGCCTTTATTCCCCGCAAAGGCAACGTATCCACCATTTATGTTCTTCACATCAAACAATAAAGCCAAATCTCCGGTCATATGGCCTGAAGCTCCACTATCAACAATCCAGAGACTGCTAATAGGGCCAGCTGAAGCTCCCTGCACATATCAAGTAACAAGTTAGTTCTTTCGAGGGACCCAAGCCTTTGTGGTCTTGGGTCTTTGAACATCAACATTCAAAGTTTCACTCTCAATTTCTTTAGGCTTTTAGTTGATCTTTTTCTGATCAGTCAAACCTTTCTCATTTTGAATTTTGTTATCTGCCTTTGAAGTAGAGGCTCCAGGAGAACCATTTGATTACCAAGACTGTTCATTTCTTTTAAGAATCCGGATTTGAGATTTTGGTGTCTCAATCGGTTTCTTTGAGTCATTCTCAAATGTGACTTTCTTGGTTACCTTCCCTGATTTAACAGGAACAGGTCCAACAGCTTGCTTCACAGCAGGTTTTGGTGGATCCCGTTGTTGGCTAGCTATTGTGTTCATCATTGGTCTTCTAAAAGGTCTTTCCATGGCAATTCGGTTTCGACGGTCATAGTTATATTGACAATTGTCCCTCTGTTGATAAAAAAATTTTTGATTGTAAAAGTTGTTTTGAGGTGGAACAAACCGTCTTTGTTGATAACCATGATTAAGAACCGAATTCCGGAAATTTTGCCTTATTTCTACTTCTTGCCTTTTGTGTCGCACATACGGGCAGTGAGCAAGTAAATGCCCTCTTTCCCCGCACTTGTAACACGGCCTATATTCCTCAAAAACATTCTTGGCATATGGCTTTGCAAAAGATTTAACCGGATATTGATCTTTCACAGAGTTTCTTCTCAAACTCTCTGGAGCGGGGTCCATTGAGTAAGCCGGCTCAAGAAAACCATTTGATTTTTCCTTTGGCTTTATGAACTCAGTGACATGAACCTTAGGTTCTTTTGGTGTATCCAAATACAATTTCTTTAACAATTCTGGTGGAACATCATTTGAACGTTCATGCTTTGGAAACCAGATTGTGCTTTCTTGCCAGATCTTTTCAATTTTCGAATAATTGGCAAATTTGATTGGATACTCCTCGTCAGAGATAATCTTATCGGATCCTTCCATCCGATAAAACAATTTGACGGGTTTGTCAACTGATTCATTTTTAACAACCTTTTTCTCATTTTGTCTCACATTCTTTTTCACATCATTCTGTTTTGCTTTCTTCACCGACTGCTTCACGACATTGGGATTTTTCAAAATTTGAGGAACCTCGGATAGTGATCTTGGCTTAGTGGTGATGATATGATTGTTCACTGGCACATCACACATCTTCACTGATTTCCCATTTTCAGTGTCTGAATCATCGGTGACAGCCTGAACCCCTTCATCATTCAAACCAAGAATCGGCCTCACATCGGAATGAGGATCTCCAACACTTGAAGTGTTAGACTCATTATCCGAAGATGAGTCAAATTTCACTGAACTCTCGGGTGTTACTGTATGACAGTTGTGGTTTTCAAACAACACCGGAGATGGAACAGCTTTGTAGTTTACACTACTTGGTTCTAAGGGCTCTTCAATGATGGGGTCAACAACATAAGCTATATGTTTGTAGCTTTCGAGCTTTCTATTGACTGTTTCAGCAAAGCATTTGATGGTTGCCATTTCAAGTTTAGTGTTTTCAAGCTCATTGATGTAACTATTTATGGCAAGTTGTTTTAAAGACAAAGTTTTCTTTAAATCAGATATGTCCTTTTTGTAACCATCAAGCACTTTGTCAAAATTGTGGACTTCTTTGCGAAGAGATTGACAGTGGATTCAGCACTCTCAAGTTCTACCTTGAGTTGCTTGTTTTCCTCAGTCAATCTATCACATGTCCCACAATATTTTGAACTATTCAAATCAGTGGTTGAGTCAGAACTTACCTGTTTTGGAGGATCGGTCATCACCACAAGAGCAAAATGAGCTTCCTTCCCAGCAAAGAACTTGGAGTAGTCAATCCTGGTAAAAGCATCATCGACTATGCACGACTTCCGAGTCATTAAGAAATCTGCTTCAGCCAACAATTGTTCAATGTTATCATCTAAAGAATTCACACTTGCTTCCGAATCTGATTCACTCTCTGAGTCTGAATACATGGATTCACTTTCTTGTGACTGAGTCAATAATAATTCCCGAACTCTTCTCTTCATGATGTTCTTCAACTGAATCAGTCATTAAAACATTCATCTCCTCAATTGACTCTTCAATCTCACTCTCAGTTTCTTCAACTTTCTTAACTATCTCCGACTCCTCTATATCAACCTACTGAGCAAGACAAGCTACATTCTCAGTTGTGACCTCCTCAACCGCCAATTGCATTCCCGTCCAGTCATATCCCTCATCATTTTGAATCACCAAAGCTTGATTTTGGTTATTAGTCTGTGGTTGCTCATTTGGTGTTGTGATAGGAATGACAGTTCTGTTTGGGTTATTTGGTGGGGTTTGAGTCTGGTTGGGTGTATTTGGTTGTCTAGTAAAGTTGTTCTGAGAGGTGTTTTGTCGTTTTGGTAATAGTTTTGGTTTTGATAGTTGTTGTTGTTTTGATTTTGATAAGAAACTGGGTTTTGAGATTGTCGATTCTGATAGTTTGAGTTGAATGGGTTTCGGTTACCTTGTTTTGCTGGTTGTGTACACTCTCTTTTAAAATGACCTTTACCACCACAGTTGAAACATGTGACCTTTTCTTTGTTGAAGCCATATGTTGTATTTGGAGTAGTGGCCAAGTCAGTTCTCCCGGTCTTCTCAATGAATTTTGTTGCCCGCCTCATGATGCTTGCGAAAGCCCACTGTATATCGATAAGCTCCATTTCTTCTTTATCGATTTGAGCATAGTCCTCATTGGTTAGGTTGTTGTTACCAATTTGACTAGCTACTAAACCATTGTATGAGGCAACCATTGCTGAAACCAAAGCAATGTGTTGTTGAGCAACCTCCACCGTGACATTATTCATGTTGGATGTCTCCAACACTACTGGTTTCTGATTAGCCTGATTCATATGAGAAGTGTATTGTTGTTGAATTTGTGGTTGTGATTGGTTTGCAGAATAACATATTGCTTGTTGCATGGGAGAAAATGGTGAAACGAAATAATTTGGGTATGATTGTGGTGGTGGTGTATATGATGGTGGTGTATAAGATGAGGTTTTTGCTAGATAGTTAATCGGTTGTTTGGGTGGTTCCATAACACTTGAAACACATGCTATATGAGGAGCAACTATTCCACCAGGACTTGAGTTACTCACAGTTGATGATGTACCAGCATGATACAACTCTGGGTTTTGAGGAATTTGTGATCTTTTTGCTTTCCTCTTTTCCTTAAGCTCTTTGTTTTCCAATTTCTGGATGAATTCATTGTTGGTCCAGTACTTGTAAGCATCTTTCTCCTTAAGTACCTCAATGTGTTGATCCCAGTATGGTGGTAAAGAATCAGCAAATTTATCCACCAAATCTGACATTGGAATATGAATATCATAATTTGACAATTCAGTTAACAAATGACAGTATCTGGGAATCAACTCTTTCAGTGTTTCATCCCAAAATAACTAAAGTTCTAGAATTCTTTCCTCAGCTCTTCCATTCTTAGCATTCTCGTCTTTTCATTACCATCATGACGATTTTTCAACACATCTCATAGTTGTTTGGAGATAGTACACGATCCAAACTGATGTAAAAGATCATTGGTAATCGCTTGGGTTAGTTGAGAATACGCCTTCTTTTCCATCGCAAATTTCTTCTTCTCGTCATCAGACAAGCTCTCAAGTGGAATCTGTTCACCGGTATTCTCTAACACTGGTGCCACATATCCCTTAGCAATCATTTGCCACACCTCAGTTCCTTCAAGTCCCATTCCTTCCAAATGAATCTTGAATTTCTTTTGCCATTAATTATACTCCTGCATCTCCATTAGCTTGGGTGGTATGTTCCCGCTTCCTGAAGACAAATCATTTATTAGAGTAGATATAGCATTTGTGGTTTGAGTGTGTACCGCTGCGGCTGCTACACCCCAGTAATTAGCTGTTGGTTGTTGTGAAGATGAAGCAACACTCTGAGGAATCGAACTCGTCATCGCTAAGTAGTTGATTGGTTGTGAAGACTGAGTATTCGACTTCTAAGCAGCTACAGTCCACGGGTCCATGGTAACTTGCTGTTGTTGTGTTGTACCCGGCCAAGGTGTAGTTGGAAATCCCCACATGTTGTTTTCGAAGTTGGAAATACGAAACACTTGACAATTTCACTAAACAGATTCTACTTTCGTCCCCTTTGATGATTATGTGAGTACGAATGTGAAAAATCCAACACTTTCGTCCTCTTTAGCTAACACGAATGTAGAATTCAACTGACCAAACTCACTTTCGACCTAAACCAACTCACTTTCGTCCCTTTTCTTTTCACTTTCGTCCTCCCGATGACCCGAAAGTGGAACTTTGACCCGAAAGTGGAAAATCAACACAACAAAATCCTAGGTTTGACCACAAAAAGGTACTTTCGTCCACTGAAAAACCTTGGTTCGACCCTAAAATGCCACTTTCGTCCCTGAACTCTCTAGGTTCGACCCATTCATTTTGAAAAACGGTTATTCTTTGAAAATCAATTAATTTGATCTGGATTTTTCAAAAGTTGATGAATTTTGATTATCTTAATCAGGTTTTGATTCGGAATTGATTTGGAACAACTTTAATACTTCGAATTCGTGATTTTATTCATGAAATCTAATCTAACTCCTTCAATTTTCATCAAAAACCATTGTTCTTTGAAAACAACAAAAATTTGATCAAATTTGGGTCCAAATCCGTTCAAAAACTATCAATTTGTAGTTGTATGATCTCTATGGCTCTGATACCACTTTGTAAATGAATCGTTTTATTTAAAACAGTAAGATCTTATTATAAAAGTCTCTATTCTAGGTGCGGAAACCCTAGAACAGGTACAAAATGATAATTGATGAATCAAACACACAGATTAAGCTTTTCAAACAACATTTTCATTAATTACTTTGAGAGATATGACAATCATAAAGGTTACAAGTAATTCAGATGAACTTTGAAATAACACACACACTAGAGAGCTCTACCCTGACTCAAAATGATCAAAGTTTCATTTAGAAATAAAGTTTAGCCTTTTATATCCTGCACTTTCGTCCATTAGGTGGGTACGAATGTGGCTTTGTTCCACATTTGTCCTTCATAACAGCACGAACTTGAAACTTCTGTTCAGCAACTTCTACCTTCGTCCCACTTCTATCTACATTCGTCCCAAACTTCTACCTTCGCCCTTACACAAATACCAAAACATGTTTATTGTTTCAATCCGAAGCACTAGTTCACACAATATGTGTCAACAGGGTGATATATCCTTTGGTAATGATTCTATAGGTAAGGTGTTGGGTTCAGGGACTGTTAGGGCTGGGAGATTCAAGTTTGAAAATGTCAATCTTATTGATAATCTTGAATTTAATCTTCTTAGTGTTTCACAAATGAGTGACAAACGGCATGGCTCATTTTTCACTAAGAAAACTTGTATGATTATTGGGCCAGAAGTGGTCAAAAAGATTGACACCATCATTTCTGAGAGCAAAGCACAACTTGTTACTCATATGAGTGGAAATGTGTATGTAGTTGATATGTTGAAGGATAATCCTATGGCAAATGTCTGTCTCTTCTCTGCTGCATCAACTAAAGAGACAGAATTGTGGCATAGGAGATTGTGTCATACCAACCTTCAAACTATCAACTCACTCTCCAAACAAAGTCTTGTAAGAGGCCTTCCATCAAAAGAATTTAAATGTGATGAGCATTGTGTTTCCTGTTTAAAAGAAAAACAACATAAAAGCTCTTACAAATCCATCGATGAGTCCAAAACCAGTCAATGTCTGCAAATGTTGCACATGGACTTGTTTGGCCCTGTTAAAATCATGAGTCTAAGGAAAAAGAGATTTTGTCTTGTCATGGTTGATGATTTTTCAAGGTTTATATGGACTTATTTTTACACTCTAAGGATGAGACTGCAGGTATCTTGAAGGACTTTGTCACCAAAGTTGAAAAACAATATGACTTGCCAGTGAAAGTCTTTAGAAGTGACAATGGAACAGAGTTTAAGAATAAGGAGTTGGATGACTTCTGTGTGTCAAAAGGAATTGTGAGGCAGTACAGCATTCCAAGAACACCAGAACAAAATGGGGCGGTTGAAAGGAAAAACAGAACTCTCATTGATGCTGCAAGGACTATGCTAGCAGATTCTAGTCTACCTTTGTCCTTTTGGACAGAAGCTGTAAACACTGCTTGCTATGTTCAAAACACAGTTTTAATTAACCCTAGACATCAAAAGACTGCTTATGAAATTCTGTTTAAAATCAAACCTCTGATATCATTTTTTAAAATCTTTGGTTGCCCATGTTTCATTTTAAATCTTAAAGATTCCATTTCAAAATTTGCAACCAAAGTAGATTATGGGTATTTTCTGGGATATTCTTCTACTGCCAAGGCCTATAAAGTGTTTAACAAAAGGACCAGAACTATGGAGAAACCTTGAATGGAAAGTTCAATGAACTTTCTTCATTAAAAATCCCAGCAAATCCTGCAGAACTGTTTGAATTAGACAAATTCAAATTTGAAGTTATTACTCCTAAACCTAACAGTGCAGGTACACCACAATCTCCACAACAAGATTACATGTTTGATATTGTGATTCCATCACAATGTAAAGTCAATTCTGCACCAGGAGTAGCAGATGTTCAAAACAACTGTCAAAACTCTGCCACAGCTGTGTCAACCACTGTTGACCAGTCTATCCCTCAAACCTCTGTTTCATCCAGCTCAACCACTGCCCAAACCACTGTTGACAAAAGTCCAATCACATTTGACAAAAGTCATTCCATCCATACACCACTTGGTCCAATTCCTCCACATCCATTCCAAATAGTTGTTGGCACTTCTGAAGTGCAAACAGATGTTTCATCAACAGAGGCTACAAACTTATGTCCCTCACCTCAAAATGCCATTATTCCATATCAAGGAGATTTAATTTTCCTTAGAGCTCATCCACCAGACCAAATTATTGGCAACATCAATGAAGGGGTGCTCACAAGAAGTCAATCCTCAAACATTTGTCTTTTTGCAGGCTTTCTATCTCTCATACAACCTGTCAAGTACCAAGAGGCACTGAAAGACAACAGTTGGATAGAAGCCATGCAAGAAGAGCTCCTTCAGTTCAAAAGACAACAAGTATGGGACCTTGTACCACTACCAAAGGATGTATATCCAATTGGTACAAAGTGGGTCTTCAAGAACAAAACTGATGAAAGGGATATTGTTGTCAAGAATAAAGCCAGGCTTGTGGTTCAAGGGTTCAGACAAGAAGAAGGAATTGACTATGATGAAACCTTTGCTCCTGTAGCAAGGTTGGAAGCTATCAGACTCTTCTTGGCCTTTGCTGTCAACCACAACATCAAGGTGTTTCAGATGGATATCAAATGTGCTTTCCTTTATGGCAAAATTCAGGAGGAGGCCTATGTATGTCAGCCACCTGGTTTTGAAGACACACTCCATCCTGATCATGTCTACAAGCTTAATAAAGCTTTGTATGGCCTAAAACAAGCACCAAGGGCCTGGTATGAAACTCTTTCCACCTTTCTCTTATCCATTGGTTTCACCAGAGATAAAATTGATAAAACCTTGTTTTTAAAATGGAAAGGGAAATATTTAACAAATATATGTGGAAGACATCATTTTTGGGTCCACATGTAACAAAATGTGTGAAGAGTTTAGGAAACTCATGACAGTTGAGTTTGAAATAAGTGCCATGGGTGAACTCCAGTGCTTTCTTGGTCTCCAAGTAAAGCAGATGCAAAATGGAACATTCATCCATCAGAATAAGTATGTTAAAAACCTACTAACAAAATTTGAAATGGATGATTGTAAACCATGCAGTACACCCATGAGCACCACCAAGCTTCTCACTGTTGATGATAAAGATGAACTGGTTGACCAGAAACATTACAGATGTATGATTGGATCTTTATTGTATCTAACTGCATCCAGGCCAGACATTATGTTTGCCACTTGTGTCTGTGCAAAATCCCAGGCATCACCTAGAAAGTCAAATCTGATTGCTGTGAAAAGGATATTCAGATACCTAAAAGGTGCTTCCACACTTGGTATCTGGTATCCTGCTAATTGAAACATTGAGCTTTTAGGTTATTCAGATAGTGATTTTGCTGGTTGTCACACCACAAGGAAGTCCACTTCAGGAGGGTGCCAATTCCTAGGCAATGCATTGGTCTCTTGGCAAAGCAAAAAGCAAGCAAATGTCTCAACTTCAACAGCAGAGGCTAAATACATTACTGCTACAAGCTGTACAGCCCAACTCATGTGGCTTCAAAATCAGTTGCTGGATTTTGGTATAACTGCTCTAAAGACTCCACTCATGTTGGACAGTCAAGCAACTAAAAATATCATCAAAAATCCAGTCTCCCACTCTACCACAAAGCACATTGACATCAGACACCACTTTGTAAGAGACAGCTATGAAAAAGGTTTGATATCTCTGCACCATGTACTAACAAAGGATCAACAGGCAGATGTGCTGACAAAAGCTTTAGACACATCTATGTTTGAAAATCTGATCGCTAGAATTGGTATGTTAAATATGGATTAAACAAATGGTTTTCCATAAATAAAAACATTAAAATGTTGTCAGACAATCAAAAATCATACTTAAAGATAGCTGCTTTGGTTGAAAAATCTGTTAAGATAAAACAACCACTGTTTCAATAAACCAAACATATGATGGTTGAAAAATCTGTTAAGATAAAACAACTGTTTCATTAAAATCAATCATCTAATAGCTGAAAAATCTGTTTCAAACAACTGATCAGATAAAACACCTGTTTTCATCATCTGTTTAACTAAAGTCAACCACTGTTAGAGGTATCCACTGTCCACTATGTTCAAAACATCTGTTGACTTGTCAACAGATGTTGTAAACAACTGTCATCCATTAACTTTTTAAACCAATAGTGGATACCATGTGAACAGACTTTTGCCATTTTCCACCCATCAGATGTTTGCCACGTCTGCTCTCAAAAGCAGCACCTTGGCCACATCAGCGGTTTCATCAGAGTCTATAAAACCCCTGTTTTATCCCCAACAGTTGTTACCCTGACTCTTCGAATTCAAAGTTCTGAAACCGCCTTCAGCAAACCTTCAATCCTCCAAAGAAATTTCCTCACTTTCGTAAACTAACTGAAGCTATAATCCTATCAATGGACCTATAAATGAAAGTTCCCCACAATTACCTCCCATATCTGGTTAAAACAGATGAAAACCGTCCATTCCACACTATAAACGATATTCTCATCGAATCAAATACCTTTCAGTCCTCACTGATAATGCTCCCATTTATCTTGACACTCTCTAAGAATTTTGGTTGAATGCTAACTTTGCTATTTGACAAGAAACCCACAACCATACTTTCAAAAATTGGGGATACTACTGTCACCATCACACCTGAAACCATCTCCACTACATTCGCACTGAATGATCTAACAGGTAAGGATTCTTTCTCTAAGACTGAACTTCACATAGAGTTCATAGAGAGGGGTATGAAGAGCAAATGGCTGGGGCTAAAATTTATAAAAAGTTTTTCCCCCCAGCTACGAAATTTTTCTTTCATACCTTACTCATATGTCTCTCTCCTAAGACAACATCTTTCAATAAAAATCCCATTGAAAGTGCAGTATCTGGGATATGCTATCCTGTCTAAAACAGATTATAACTTATCCCAGTCACTATTCTTGGACTTAGTTACAAATGTGAAGGGGGTCAAGTCTGGTCAAACAATGCTTTTCTTTTATACCCAAGACTTTTAAGTGTAATCCTACAAAAGGTTTTACCTAAAAAGGATTTCATTAAGGAGGCCCGTTTGGCGGACCTTGCTGCCAAGGAAAAGGAAGAGGAAGAGGACCGTCATCGTGAAGAACCGTTGAGGCAACAGGCCGCCATGGTGGCGGTGAAGAAGGAACAGATGAAGAGGCTGACTTCTGGGGTGGTGAAGGCGATAAAAAGGAGCCTATCTTTGTTGATTTGGAGGTGTAGGAGACTGCAACATCTCCGCCTGGTGGGATTGGTGGCATTGTGGGGCAACAATTAGAGAAAATTGAAGGGGGTGGGGCGTCTACCAGTGGCCATGCCTTTAATCTTGACGCTTTGGTGTACGTCCCTAAATGGCGTATTATCGAGAGTTGTCGGTTCCTCAGTCCCTTTATGGTTGGGGAATTTGTTGATTGTGTGTTCCTCCATCTGAACGTCATCATCAGAGGAGCCAGGACCGGGGTACATTAATTTCGAAACTGTGCTCCAATCTGACGTTGGCGCTAGGCAAAATGTATGGGATATGTAGGGCGCAAGACGACCTGTTGGATGAGCAGGCGTCGTTGGCCCAGGAAAGCGAGTGGTTTGTTCGTGAAAAGGAGGTTTTTGAGATGGCGAAGGGTCATCTTGTGGAGCAGATTAGGAAGTTGGAGGTGGAGGTCCGCCAAAAAGATGCTGATGCAACTGAGAAGCAGAAGTCTTAGATAGAATCCTCTGCGAAAATTAACAAGGAGCTTGAGCGTCACCGAACGGCGATGCAGAAATCTAAATCAGACCTTTCAGCTTCGAAGCAAGTTGAGGCTGAGAAAGTGAAGTAGCTGGAGGTGTTGACCTCCAAGTACTCGACGGCCCTTTCTGACCTGAAGGCCAAAGATGAAGATGTTGTCAGGGCGACCACTCGTCTCTTAGAGCTAGAGGCGCAGGTGGAGACCTTGCTAAAGGAGAGAGAGGCTTGGGCTTTGGAGAAGGCGGCGCTTGTTTCTACTAAGAAGGCTGCAGATGAGAATGATGTCTGGATGATGAGTTATGGTGTGGCCGCTGTAAGTTTTTCCTTATCTGGTTTCTACTTTACTGTTTTCTATAGTTGCTTTGTCTAATTCCTTTTTGTATGTTGCAGATTTTTGACCGTTGTTGGAATGATCCCAAGATGGGGAACCAGGTGGTGGAGATAGCTGAGGCAGCGCGAGTCACTGGTTTGCGCGCTGGTTGGTTGGAAGGGTTTCTAGCGACCAAGGATGGGGCTAGTGTTGAGGATGAACCTTTTCAAGATATTAATACTCAGGCATGATGTTTTACAAGTAACAAGGGCGCAGCTGCGCTACGTTCCATGATCTTGGTACAGGCGTCCCGTCAAGTTTTTCTAACGCGTATGCCCCTTTTCCTACTACTTGTTGAACTTTGTAGGGTCCTTCCTAGTAAGGCGCTAGTTTCCCTAGTCATTCTGAGTGTGAAGCGTTGTTGTCCCTTAGCACGTAGTCCCTGATATTGAATGCGCATTATCTGACTTTGGAGTTATAGTAGCGCTCCAGTTGTTTCTTGTAGTTTGCTTCCCGTATGGCTACTATTTCTCGTATTTCGTCCAGTAGATCTAAATTGAGTTGCAGTTCTTTGTCATTATCAGTTTGCGCCACGCTAAGGACTCGTGCGGAAGGAAAGTTTATTTCGGCGGGAATTACGGCTTCGGAGCCGTAGGTTAGGCTGAATGGTGTTTCACCCATGCTTGTTTAGTTAAGGTGCAGTGTGCCCATAGGACGTGAGGGAACTCGTCCACCCAGCCTGTTTGTTTTTATCTTAGGCGTGTCTTTATTCCTTCTACCAGTGATCTGTTGATGCGATCTACCTGCCCGTTTCCTTGGGGTGCGCAACGGATGTGAAGATCTTGTTGACGCCCATTTGTGTTAACCATGCTTTGATTTTGGCGTATGCGAACTGAGTGCCGTTATCGGTGACGATCTCCATTGGTAGGCCGAAGTGACACCTGATGAATTCCCAGATGAACTTTTTTACATGTTCTGCGTTGATATAGTTGATTGATTAGCAACTTATCATTTGTATGACTAAGATGATATCACTAACTTCAAGTCATAAAAGAGTCACAGTCAATCGAGTATCAATAATAATGAGCTGGTCTGTTATGTCAAACTGATTGTTAGATCAGTTTTGACTGGCCAAGCTCTGATACCAATTGTTGGGATCTTTGGGAGCTCAAAGGAACAATTATCATATGTTATAGTATGCAGCGGAATTAAACTAGACAATTGACACCTTGTGACTCAACAGTTATGACCTAGACTCCCCCTCGGATTAAACTATCACAACATGAATTATAACAAAACAAACATAAGTGAGATAAGAAATGAAACTTAAATATTTTTATGTTATTAGGCAAATGTACAAATGTATGAATACATAAGGCCAAGTGCAAATCTAAAGGCTATAAGTAGCTAGGTATTTATAGAATACATACCTAGCTGTTCCACAGCCTGTTCGATCTACCAAATACAAAAACAAATACATAGTGGTAAAACAAATTAATATTATACTAACTACTGTTGCTTTATACAGGCAACAACTGATAAAGCTAACTTTTGAGAATCTTGAACTTCTGATGGTTTGGTACAACTTCTGATGAGTATGTTTTACGATTTTCCCGGTTTTGTTCGACGTTTGCTTACTACTTAGGTGCTGTTTGTTTTTTCTGCAGGAAAAGGTCTGCAGTCTGCGGACCACATCTGCAGACATCTGCAGGAGAAGAGGTGGACCAAAGGTCTGCAGTCTGCAAGAGGAAGACTGTTTGTTTTTTAACTTCTGCAGTTTGCTGAAATAAGCTGAAATTTAAAATAAATAGTTCTACAACACTGAAATAACAACAATAACGTTTTTTCAACATTTAAATTTAAATAATAGTTCTACAATACTGAAATAACAACAATAACGTTTTTTAAAATAAAAACAATAACAATTTTTCAAACAATTTGTTCCGTACTTTGCATTAATTGCTCGGAAATTTCATCTCGTAATTGGGTCATATATTCTCGATCCGATGCAGTACCGTGTACCTCAACCTCTTCTTCATCAGCATCAACGTGCACATTGTTATTTCCTAACGACACATTCGGTTGATCGACTACATTACACATTAGAACCACTACAACAATATCTTAACAATCCCAAATCAACAACATGAACAACTACAACAATCCCAAATCAACAACATGAACTACTAGAACAATATCTTAACAACAAATATGAACATTATGCACAAATCTAAGCAACAATTAACAACAATCCCAAATCAACAACATGAACAACTACAACAATCTCTAAACCCTAACAAATCTGAAAATAAACATAACCAAATCTGAAAAAAAAAACTGAAAATAAACTAAAAATCTGATTAAAAAAAATCTGATTTAAAAAAAAATAATCTGATTTAAAAAACAAAAATCTGATTTAAAAAAAAACAAATCTGAAAAAAAACATAAGAAATAACAACCCTAAACCCTAACAAATCTGAAAATAAAGATAACTTATAACAAATAATAGATCTAAGACAAATAATATAACATTTATATAACAAATCTGAAAAAAAAAATTAACTTATAACAAATCTGAAAAAAAAAACAAAAATACATACCTTTGTAGTCACGAAAATGCCGGAGAAGAAGAAGATACTCGTCGGCCGGAGGAAGGAAGGAAGAGGAAAGGAGGAGGGAAGGACGCGCGGAGGAGGGAAGGAGGGGATGCGCCGGAGGGGGAAGGAGGAGGGAAGAAGGAGGAAGGAGGAGGGAAGGAGGAGGCCGGCCGGAGCCTGGCGGCGCCGGAGCAGCAGGTGGCGGGTAGGGTTTGGGTGGTGAAGAGGATGAGAGGTGGAAGGAGATGAGGGTGGATGAGAGGGTGTTATGTTTTGTTTTTGTGAGAAGAAGGAAAAAGAGGTTGGTCCATGTCTGCTTGGGGAAGAGGTGGGGAAGAGGTTTTTAGGTGTGACATCTTCTAAAAAACAAACGGTCTGCTGGTCCCTTATGTCTGCCCGCGTCTGCACGGCGCAGACATAAGTGGTTAGAAGTGCTTTTTCAAAGAAAACAAACACCCCCTTAGCAAAGTTTCACCACCCGCGCCAGCAAGCCAGGGGTCGACATCAATATCGGTACCAGTACCGTATTCATTTTTATGGTTTTTCCCGACGTGCCGATATAAAATTCGTTGACCACAAGGTCGTATTCGCAATAAAATATTTTTTTGGTATCGTAAGCTACATCGAGTGAAGGTACCATATCAGTACTGTAAAGAACCAACCAATACCAACCGAGCAACACCGGTACTGGTACATGTATTCCTTTTTATAATTTTCAATCGATGTCAAACATATGGTGATTGCTACGTCAAGTATCGGTATCATTTTGGTACTGTAATGAAACAAAATGATATTAACCAAAAGCTCGACGTGAAGCGCAAGGAATCCCACCAGTTGCTTAATATTCATTGTTGAATAACCTATATATACAATGGTATACAACAATGAAAAGATAATGCAGTCTTTAATAGTAAAATAGTTTATACTTGGGTTGATAGTTTGATACTACCAAAGCCTGAGCCGTAACAATACCACAGATTATTAATAATATATTTATTCCTTTTAACTCCTTAAGGAAACAACATCCCAATGATATATCTAATAAACAATCCAACAGAACAGGTTCTATAATCACAGGATGAATAATCACATGATGAATGTACATAGTTTAAAAATCCTAACTTTGGTTTTGGCCAAAAACACACCCACACCCCTGAGCTACCAAGGTTAGCTAGCAAGCAACCTTGATGAACGCGAAGCGATTAAATCGGACAAACGAATAAATCGGCATCCGATACAAGTAGCGTATAGATCTCAAGTCTTAAAGTCACATGCTACAAATTCTTGTAGTTTATATGAAATTAGTAACACGAAAAACTATAAAATGTCTTACACCGGTGGTGATGGTGGGGGTGGTGGCGGCGGCGGTGGTGTTGCACGTGAGCCCGTCATCTCATTCCGGCTTGCAGAGTTGTTGGTGGAATTGTTAGTAGAGTCGCTGGTGTCGGAGACGGGTGACAAGTCGTGTTGAAGATGGTCCATCATACGCGATAATGTCGCGATTCCTGCACTGCCCTCGCCAGTGTCTTTAGAACCATGATCCGTGGGACTGTTGTTGCGGGAGAATAATCTTTCCTTCCAATTCTTTGTGGTTTTTGTAATTGATTCTTTGTATCTACATTGAAAAAACTAAGTTAGTAGCAAGATAGGATTAAATACGTCGGATGAATAAATTAGAACATAAGTTACCTCATAGATATTGCATTAACTCGGGTTTTAAAATCTGAAAATGAGTTCTGTTCAGAAGGTCCTGCTCTATCTTGGTTGTTCGGGGATGAGTGCATAACCGACCTAGTAAAAGAACAACGAATTATGACTGATCATACAATTATGTTTTTACAAACATACAAAATAATATTATAATTATCAGTGAACCTGTCAGTAGAGGGAGATTCATGTGGACGTGCAGGAACGATGCTTTGGACCAATGGCGAAGAGGGCGGTTCACTAGCATGAACAGAGGACGATGACGGTGCAGTCCCTCTTGGTGCTTCCTCGTGCACGGTTACTAAGGGGGGTCCACTGACTGCAGGGGTAGTAGGTTCGACATCGTCAGTTGAAACAGGTCGGGTAGGGGAAGGTACACTAGGTTGTGCAGAAAAGCCCAAATATCGAGGGCGGGCCTGGGCTGATGTTCGACTTCTATGACCTTCCCGCCTTGCCATATGACGAGCCCGACCCATTGCTGCTGCAGCGGCCAAGTGTTGTATTATACGCTCCTCAAGCTCAGCCTCGGTTGCACTAACAGGCAACTGCATCATTAGAAAAGATCACGTAAATTATGTAAACTGATTTCAGTTGATAGCAAAATGAGCAGGTTGGCTTAAGGGCCGAAGCGGTAACTTTTTAGTACATGTTGACCCGACCCTTCCATTGTTTTTTTTTTTATTATTATTTCATAAATAATTAACTTGTTAAATAAGATAACACGAAAATTGATTGTAAAATAAAAATCCATTACAATTAAAAAAAATCAAGATCATAAGCATTTAAATCCACTTATGAATGAATATCATTTTGTTTTCTCTAACGGGTAAAATCCGAAAGAGAAAAATTGTTTAAAAAGCATATATCAATTGCGACGATATATTATATTTGACACACTAATTGATTATAAAGAGTATAACTTAAAAAACAAAAATTTTGGACAAAAAGTGTGCGCAACAACTAATACCAGAAATTACGCGTTACCGAACCCAGCCCAACCCGCCTGGAACATAGAGATAGATGTGTACATGCTGTAATTCAAAATCACCAAAGGTTGGATGATGAAATATTGTAGTATTCATAGATGGGTTGTTTGCGATGGTTCTTTCCTGCTCTATTGCATCAAGCAACTCCTGACTGCCAATCAAGATCGTGATGTAAGAACCACTAGCACACGGTGATATAAATAAAAATACTACACTAGGGAAAATAACAGATGGATAATTCAAATAACATAACCTGCTTGGGTCCTTCAAGCTGATAGACTGCCAACACATCGGGCATTGGGAGCTCCTTTGACACCTACATTTTTAAGTTGCACGGTTCAGTTAAAAGTAAAGACTTATGTAGCAAAAAAACCTAAAGGTTGTCATTATGACCCATTGAATGCGCTAATTTGGGTGTTATTTGACCGCAAACGGGCCAGGTGGGTAAAATGCTTTATTTACTTATTGATCACAGACAGCCAAAATCTATTTAAAATGCAATAACCTTCTAGAAATGCTTTGAACATCTAAAGCACCAATCAAAAACTTTGAACATGTAACAGAAAAGTTGATTGAAAAAATACTGATACAGAATTCCGCTTACTTTCTTTTTCTTTCTGCAAAACTTGGATTCAAAATAACAAACAAACTAGATATACCCCCACCCCCGGGAAGGCGGGCTTAAAAAACTTTTTGCAAAAAGTGAAGACCTCGTAAAAAGTAAAGGATGGCTCTTAATCTCTTATATAACAAGGAAAGCATGTCTCTTGATATGTCTTCAGATATACATCATCTTATATACATAAATTTACTTACAAGCTTAGAGTTTTCACAGGTGAAATTACTTAATTGCGTCATATTTGTTTTGCGGGTCTTGGTTCTCACACAATGCTAAAAGGAGCAAATGGTGAAGACTTCTCGTGGAAAAAAATATGAACAAATCTAATCACATGGCATGTGACACTATAGCAATATACGACCCATAAGTGTGTGGAAATCCCGAGGATGAAGAATATTCATGTGTGCATAAGCCTATTTACATAGCCGTGTAACTATACGGTTTTTAAAAGAAACTTGATTCATAAGCATATGTGCGAAATCCCATTTACAGAAACGCGTACTAGATAAATCTGCTGAAGCTCCCGCATACTTTTCAGATTACATAGGCATGTGGTTTATGACTGAAGTGCCTATAATAGGAAACTAGTTTAAATATGTTGACCATGCAGCCGGCTGGCCGCCCACTACTCAAGAACTCGACCAGCGCTTTCATGCAACCAAATAGATCAACTTTTCATTTTTTTTCAATCAAGTATCTAGATACGAGCTTCTAGATAAGAACCTTTGCAAGGGGTTACGGATTTTTATTTAAAGTTAAGATATTTATATATGGTTAATTCAATTGTATTTCAACTTTCAAGACTTGGTATTATTTCCATTGTTTGTCCTATTGATCCGTTAAAACTAATTGATTGCCATACTTGGTTGTGAATACTGAATAGACATAGCCACATAGGATATACGCATTAAATAGTATTAATACAGAATCGTTTAAGACTAAGTTATGCATTAACACGAGAACGTTTGGCTAAAATTAGGCATGTAGCCAACCATTAGATGCCAACAAGTGCCTCAGGATAGGCTAATAATGGCCCCCGTCCCATATCTTTTATTTATTATTACATACATACTAGTGTGAAATGATAACATTGTTAATATTTCTTTTACATGCAGCCTACCAATCAGAAACATCCTAGTTATATCTTGTTTGTTTAGAACCAAACTTCGTTAGGCACCATGTGTCTCTTTTTTAGTCCAGACAAAGTTGTTAGGTTCAGTCATATTAAAAGGAACTAACAGATGATCACCTACTCATAATAGGCGACAACTTATTTTTAATACAAGTAGTGATCTACTTTTCATGAGGAGGGACTTCTTCGGTGAATTTGAGATTTAAAAAAATACGAAATTATAATTATAATATTTTCTAATTAAGAAATGATTGTTAAGTAAAGTTTATAATAAACCGGAAATGTAAAAAGATAATGCTGGAGAAATCTAACCAATCAAGAAAATAGTACCTAAATAACATCAGAAATTACAACACACCGACGAGTCGGGAACCCAAAAGATGGTTTTGTAATATTTATATTTTCCACAAGAATTAAATGATGGTTAGATACTGGCAGTAGGTTAACAATAGAGCTAGCATAAAGCACCTGGTGTTTGAAATTCGCCTATCAAATCTACTAAGTTAGTTTTGCTAAGGTTATTCAATAATTAATGAGAGATATTCAAGTAAACGACAAGCTCCACTTTATCATCCTAACAGACAAACTTCAACCACTCCTTTGAAAATATGAGTAGTGGTTGGACACATATAACAAATGAGGATGAACCAATCTATTCATAGTGGTTTCAAGTTTACTAAAACCTTAATTATAAAGTAAAGTAGGATACAGTTTAGATTACCATTCAAGAATGCATTGGAGATGAAACTCGTGCTTGCAACCCGTAACCTGCAACAAAAAATTACAACTGCTTTGGTAAACAGAAGAAAAAATTGTTACTTAATGAAAGAAATGAAACGCAATCTCAAAAACGTACCGTGGGCGGATCACTATCAGAGAATGCTTCAAGGCAGATGCTGCAGGCATCGTCGCAAGCATCCTGAGCTCCAGCTTCAACAAAAGCCGCAGCTGATATCAAATGGTCCTTAGACTTGGTGCTCTCCTCCATTGCAAAAACAGAAACCTTCAAAACCAAATCCACTTCTCAACACAAAAATAAAAAACCACATTTTATCACTCATATAGTCGTATCGGCGGTATTGCATTACACAAAGTGACACAACAGCCATTCAACATTCAAACATCATAAAAAAAGGTCCCAAATTTTCATCTAAGAGTAAGCTAATAACTTTTTATATCATTTTCCAATAAAAATAAAATATCGCACCAAGTCAAAATTATAAACTTAAGCATACTACTCCGTCATTTCAATAAAATTACAACCTTTACTTTGTATTGTTCTTTTTGTTTTTGTTTACAATTTTTCAAGTTGAACACAACCATTTACCCATTCTAATCATTGCAACACATCTATAATGATAATTTGGCTCCACATATATTTGTACATATCTCATAAATATTGTAACTCCAAAACGTCCAATATTTACAGCAACCTGAATAAACAACAACAACAACAACAATAATAATAACTAAAAAACTATCAAAAGAAGAAAAACTCGGAGCGGATATACAATCAACAAACCTTTAAATTTCCAAACTTCATATACAAAAACCGAAATGAAAACAATCGATCAACATACCACAAACTTACACAACTTAAACATCATTAGTTCATCCACACAACTTCAACTTCATCCACAAAACAATGAAACACGGTTTATAAACTTCAAACATAATCCTCCCTCATTTCAATAAAATTTCAAGGTTTAGTTTGTTTTTTTGTTTGCAATCTTTCAACTTTAAGACAACTATTGACCCATTCTAATGATTGCAACAAATCCATAACAATAACTTGGCTCCACATACATTTGTACATATCTAATCAACACTCAAAAACTCCCAATTTTCAATCTTTATAACTAAAGAATAAAAAACCCATCAAAAGATTAAAAAAAACTAACAAAGCTTCAATCTTTATATACAAATAAATAAATAAATAAATAAATAAATAAAACAATCAATCAACATATCAAGAATCAAACCAAACAAAATATTTTTAAACAACAAAAACCCATCTGAAAGATGAACTTAAACAGCTTCAACTTCATCCAGACAGCAATCAAATTTAGTTTAATAATAACCAAGATTTATAATAAAAAAACAATTAAAAGAAATTAAACATAACCTGAAGTGTTATAATCAGCGATCAAAGGTTGGTTTTGCTATTCAAAAGGGGGTAGCGGCGCAACTTGTAGCCCGTTTACCCGTCACTCACTTGTAAATCTTGTTGGTTTTTAATAAAAGATGAATGTGTTGAAAAAAAAAAAAAAAAAAAAAAGGTTGGTTGATGGATGAAGATTGTGTTGACGGAGGTGCAGATGGGTTCGGTGGTTGGATTTATATGTGAGACAAGGATCAAAGGTTGAAGATAGAGAGAGAGAGAGAGAATGATGAGAGAGAGAGAGAAGAAGACTGACTAATAAGTTCTTTTTGAACTATTCTTTTTTCTTCTTCCAAATTCCAATGTTATGTTAATTAATAATAATAATAATAAATAAATAATATCTTGCCGACCACAGTAAAAAATTAAAAATATTTGGAGTAGAAGGCTAATTTTACAGTGTTATTGTTGTGGGAAAATATTTGATTTTGTGAAATGAAATGTGAGTGGAAGTAGGGGTGCAAACGAGCCGAGCCGAGCCCGAGCTCGACCAGGCTCGAGCTCGAGCTCGATTAACTTATAAGAGCTCGAGCTCGAGCTCGGCTCGGTTCGAGCTTTGTTTTTAAAGCTCGAGCTCGGCTCGTTAGTAGTTTCTCAAGCTCGAGCTCGGCTCGGGCTCGGCTCGTTTAGTGTTTATTAGTTAATATATTAAATTAAATAATATATATAATAGGCTCGTTTAGGCTCGATAAGTCAAAAGCTCGGCTCGGCTCGTTTATTAAACTACTTAAAATGTGGGTAAATAATATAAAATATTAATAAACCTAATATTATATTAGGCTCGATAAGGCTCGACGAGCCTGGCGAGCTTCATATGCCAGGCTCGAGCTCGAGCTCGATAAGTAAACGAGCTTCATTTTAGGCTCAAGCTCGGCTCGAGCTCGATAAAGCTCGGCTCGTTTCGAGCTTTTTACCGAGCCGATCTCGAGTAGCTCGCGAGCTGCTCGGCTCATTTGCACCCCTAAGTGGAAGGAAGTGTCTAGTGATGGAATAAAACTTTTTTTTACTAGTTGGTAAATAACAAATTAATTAATAAATAATATATTACTCCGTATATTGTGTATACCGTATTTAAAAAATTAGAATTAGCTACATGAATGGTTCTTAGAGCATTCTCATTTGGGGAACCAATGTATGTGAGTGTGTCTACCAAATTATATGGGGTTGGTGTAAGTGGTGAGTGAAGAAGAGAGAAAATATTTGGTGGAAGCACTCTTCACCCCTATATTTGAAAAGCTATTGTTCACCCCTAAAAATATTTTAATATTTTTAGAAGTGGTTGTGAGTGAGGAGAAAGAAAATATAACGATAAAAGTATGAAAAAGTATTATTATTTTAAAAAGGAGAGAGAAAATTTTAGGGTGAAATAGTAATTTTTAGTGTAATTTGATGGAGGGGATTTGGTGGAAGAAATAAGAATGCTCTTACAGATTACAAATTTGATACAAACTTTTTTGAAAATTACACATTTAGATTTTAGACTAGTTTTTTTTTTCTTTTTTTTTTTGGTTTACGATTCAACAAAGGGCAAGTCCTCAAAACGAGGACCGCCACCACATCAAGACATCATATACAAAGGATTTATCCGCCACTTCTCCCACTCTAAGTTACATTATTTTGACCTATTCTTTAACAAAAAAATGACAAACTCTTAATGTTTAGAGTGAATTACAGAAATCGTCCTTTATGTTTGTATTGAATTACAAATCATGTCATTTAATACAAAAATTTGCAAAAATTGTACTTTATGTTTTATAAATGATACATGTTATATCCTTTAGGCTTAACCCGGTTTAAAAACTTGGTTATCTCTGAACACATGCAACCCACGTGAGGGTAATATTGTCCTTTCACCTTAATAAAACCCTTCCACCCCAATAAAACCCTCAGTCTTCCCCCTTTGTTACTCAGATCATCCCTAACCTTTCCCCTCCTCCTGAAAAACCACAAACGTTCGATCGTTCAACAATGGTGGTTAGAGAAATCGAAGGTGAAGGATGGTATTTACGAGAAACTCTTAGACGATGATGTTATTGAACTATACGGTAATGGTAACAAACAAAATCAATTTTTTTAGATATGATGTTTCTGGCCTAATTTCAAACTTTTTTCAAAATTGCAGGTGCAATCACTACTCTTTTCAGCTTAAAGTTTCATCATGTAGCAGGTAAGGCAACTTATGTAGACTTCATTGATGTGGACCTGTTCTCAGTGCATGATGTTGATCTTATGATGAGCTTGTTAGGGTACTGTGCTACTGATTACATATATTACCAGTTCTGTGAACCTGGAAAAAACTTAGATGATGGGCTTATAGATCTTAGCAGTGACATGGATGTTTTAAAACTAGGTTAATATGTGGCAGAGCACAAGATCATTGATGTGTATACCATACATGGGTTAAAGAACATAAAGGCCTTTTTTGCTTCACCAACTAAAAGATCACTAACAATTGAAGAGATTGATGAAAGTGGACCTTTTGCTATTATCCCAGCTAGAACTTTGTTTAAAAGTGTGCATAATAGTGAGGCACGGCAATCCAGTGGGATAGGGTCATCTAGTGGTATAGGCCAGTCTAATGTAGTGGAAGAACAGACTAGGCCAGAGGTTGAATTTGAACAACAGACTAGGACAGATAATGTGTTA
The DNA here is from genome assembly GCA_032199755.1 of Ambrosia artemisiifolia. Lineage (NCBI taxonomy): Eukaryota > Viridiplantae > Streptophyta > Magnoliopsida > Asterales > Asteraceae > Ambrosia > Ambrosia artemisiifolia. Next base: position 32,296,920 of record CM063517.1, read on the forward strand.
GAAGATGATGATAGTGAACATGTGAATGGTGATAGTGATGAAGACACTGATTTCATTGTTGATGAAGAGAATGCTTTTGTGGATTATGAAGTTGATATGAGGGATTACATGATGAATATTGACTTAGAAGTGGATGACAATAACTTTAGTCACCATTATCATGTAGATACAACAAAAGAAATGTTAAACAATGATGCATTTCCTAGTGACTCAGATTCTGATGGTATTGATTCAAGCATTAGGAAACACACCTTAAATAAGATAAGAAGGGAACAGGAAAATAGGGAAAATGAAAGTATAGCAAATTTTTATGTAGAGCAGGTCTTTGGTACTAAAGATGAAGCTAAGAAACTGATTAAAAAGTTGTCTGTTGAAACAAGAAGAATGATTAAAATAATAAAGGATTATAAGGCCAGGGTAAGGGCTGTGTGTCAAGGTCAATTACCTGATTTTGATATTGATATTAATGGAGTCCATGTTAATAGTAAAAAAAAAGGTGGTTAAAGGCAAAGGCAAAGGCAAAGGAAAGGTGACAGATGTCAATGTTGGAAAACAGAAGGGTCCAAATGAAAAGGTTGATAAACAGAAGGGTCCAGATGGAAAAGTTGTTAAAGATAAAGGGCCAGATGTCAATGTTGGTGGGAGAGGGAAAAAGACAAACCCTGAGGAATATCAATGCCCTTAGGCACTGTTGGTGTCTAAAGTTACTGGGCAAGAATCTTGGGCGGTGAGGACATTTATTACTGAACACAAATGCCTTCAAACTAGAAATATTAGGGCCTGCACTTCCACTTTCTTATCTAAACAAATGCTAGAACAAGTGGAAGAAAATCCTGAGATACCAATCAGAGCTGTTCAAGAACAGGTTCAAAGAAAATTTGAAGTTGGGGTTTCTAAGATGAAAGCATACAGGGCAAGAGCTAAAGCTAAGCAAAAGGTTGAAGGAGACTACATTTCACAATATGCTTTGCTTAGGGATTATTACATTGAACTGAAGGACAAGAATCCAGATACTACTATCAAGATAGAGGTGGAACCAGAATACAATGCAAACTGTCCAACAAGAACATTCAAAAGAATATATGTTTGTTTAGGGGCTTTAAAAAGGGCTTTAAGGCAATAGGAAGGGATTTGTTGGGTCTAGATGGTGCATTCATGAAAGGTCCATATCCCGGTCAAATTCTTACTGCAGTAGGTATTGATCCCAACAATGGCAACTACCCTGTATGCTATGCAATTGTAGAAGCAGAAAATTACAGTTCATGGACTTGGTTTCTAGATCTGTTAGGGGATGATCTAGATCTAGATAGCAACTCAAACTTTACATTCATTTCTGATAGGCCAAAGGTATAAACTTATTTATATGTTCATATACATCAGTATATATCTTGTATATATGTGCAGATTCATTACTAATTGTTTGTGCTACATGATGATTGGGCTTACTTCCTGCTGTTAGCAAGTTGTATCCTTGTGCTGAGCACAGGTATTATCTAAGACATATTCATGAGAATATGAAAGGGAGTTTTAGAGGCAAGCTATACAAACAACATCTATGGAATTGTGCTTCAGCAACAACTGTCCCTGAATTTAAAACTGTAATGGATGAACTGAAGAAATTCAACAAGGCTACCCACTTATGGTTGTCAAAAATCCCACTTCTACATTGGTCTAGATCACACTTTTTTGGTATGAACTACAATTGTATCCTATATATTATGTATCACAACTTTTTATTATGCATTCTATATATTATGGTTCCTAAAATATTATGTATTCCCAGGTAGGGCATTGTCTGATGTGATGCTTAACAACATGTGTGAGGTTTACAATGGCAAGATAGTGGAAGGAAGGGACAAGCCCATCATCTCTGCACTTGAGTACATAAGAGAGTACTTACTGTATGAGAAGGATTGTGACTGTTTTGAAGGATATAGAGAGAAGTGAAGGGCTGCTTACACCCTATGCCATAAATGAGTTAGAGACAATCAAGAAGGATGCAACATTTTATCATGTACAATGGAATGGTGGGGATATATAATATATATATATATATATATATATATATATATATATATATCAGGTCAGTGGGAAACCAAATCATGCACGTGTTGTGGATTTGGTTAAGAGGACATGTTCTTGCAGGGCTTGGGAGATCAGAGGTATGTTATTGTCTTATACCAAATGTTAATTATTATCTTTCATGATTTGTAACTTGTTTTGTATCAAATGTTATTAATAGGTATACCATGTAGGCATGCAGTAGCTGCAATTTGGTGCATGGCTACTAATGGGCAAAGGGTTGGTGCATTAGAAAGTTGGGTGAATCCTATATATACAATGGAAAGGTGGAAACAAGTTTATGAACATAAGGTAAACCCAATCGATGGTAGGAGTTTATGGGTCAAATGTCAAGTTCCTACAACCCTTTTACCACCAAAACATCATAAGCAAGTGGGCAGGCCAAAGAAAGCAAGGAAGAGATCAACTATGGAAGTGGGGGAATTGACCCAAGGTGGAAAGTTGTCCAAGAAAAACACTAAAGGCAAGTGTGGAAACACAGGCCACAATAAGAGGACGTGCAAAGGGCAGGGTTGAGGTGCTTAGTTTGGTGTTTTGTTTGTCAGTAGTCTTTTGTGTAGGTTTAAAACTGTTGGGTCTTGTTTAGGTTGTTATTATGCACTTTTGTTTGGTGTTTTGTGTCTGAACTTATGGTTATGTGTTTGGGTCAAATGGTTATGAACCTATGTCTTTTGGTATCCTATTATGTACCGCAGTTATGCAGTTTGTTTTATGAATGGTCATTATGCAGTTGATATTTGGTATCTTTATTTGCAGTTGTGTTTGGGTCAAATGGTTTGCATTTGATATTTGGTATCTTTATTTGTGTTTTGGTCAAATGGTTATACTCTGCACAATGATAATTTTACCAAAAATTTGACATAAACTTCAACTTGCATTACATAACTTGGACCATTACAAGTGACATCATAAACTGCTATTATGACCATTACAACTTATTACACATAAACTTCAACCATCACCATTACAACTGACATCATAAACTTCAACCATTAGACACTGTTCCTACCATAAGAACTTCTAAAAACGATAAATTACATATAATATGAAACATATCCAACTTATAAACAGCCACCTCTTCAAGTTCCTTGCATTAACTTGACTGTCATTGACCCTGTGTTGAAGGTTCTTGTTAGCTTGTTGAAGATTTATGTTTGTTTCCTCAAGATTGTTGTTAGCTTCTTCGAGATTGTTTTTAGCTCTGAGCAGTAATGGGATGATGTCCAAACATCTTTGACAAGGCTCATTAACATCAAACCAGTCAATGAATCGACGTTGTGATCCACGTTACCCAGGATGATTAGGACAAGCATAAAATCGTCGTCCAGGGTTGCGAGATGTCCACGAGGTGAGGATTATAGCTTCTTTGCCACAATGACAGAACATTGTTACAGGATCGTGATTTGGGGGAAGCAAGGTGAACCCTAATTTCAGAAAAGGTGATTGGGGAAGAAAGGGAAGGAATTGGGGTTTTAGAAGGTGAGGGGCGAGGGTTTAATTTCAGAACTGGACCTTTAGGGTGAAAGGACAATATTGCCTTCACATGGGTTGCACGTGTTCAGAGATAACCAAGTTTTTAAACTGGGTTAAGCCTAAAGGATATAACGTGCATCATTTATAAAACATAAAGTACACTTTTTGCAAAAAAAATTTATTAACTTGACTGTCATTGACCCTGTGTTGAAGGTTCTTGTTAGCTTGTTGAAGATTTATGTTGGTTTCCTCAAGATTGTTGTTAGCTTCATCGAGATTGTTTTTAGCTCTGAGCAATCCTGGGATGATGTCCAAACATCTTTGACAAGGCTCATTAACATCAAACGAGTCAATGAATCGACGTTGTGATCCACGTTACCCAGGATGATTAGGACAAGCATAAAATCGTCGTCCAGGGTTGCGAGATGTCCACGAGGTGAGGATTATAGCTTCTTTGCCACAATGACAGAACATTGTTACAGGATCGTGATTTGGGGGAAGCAAGGTGAACCCTAATTTCAGAAAAGGTGAATTGGGGAAGAAAGGGAAGGAATTGGGGTTTTAGAAGGTGAGGGGCGAGGGTTTAATTTCAGAACTGGTCCTTTAGGGTGAAAGGACAATATTGCCCTCACATGGGTTGCACGTGTTCAGAGATAACCAAGTTTTTAAACTGGGTTAAGCCTAAAGGATATAACGTGTATCATTTATAAAACATAAAGTACACTTTTTGCAAAATTTTTTTATTAACTTGATTGTCATTGACCCTGTGTTGAAGGTTCTTGTTAGCTTGTTGAAGATTTATGTTGGTTTCCTCAAGATTGTTGTTAGCTTCATCGAGATTGTTTTTAGCTCTGAGCAGTCCTGGGATGATGTCCAAACATCTTTGACAAGGCTCATTAACATCAAACCAGTCAATGAATCGACGTTGTGATCCACGTTACCCAGGATGATTAGGACAAGCATAAAATCGTCGTCCAGGGTTGCGAGATGTCCACGAGGTGAGGATTATAGCTTCTTTGCCACAATGACAGAACATTGTTACAGGATCGTGATTTGGGGGAAGCAAGGTGAACCCTAATTTCAGAAAAGGTGAATTGGGGAAGAAAGGGAAGGAATTGGGGTTTTAGAAGGTGAGGGGCGAGGGTTTAATTTCAGAACTGGTCCTTTATGGTGAAAGGACAATATTGCCCTCACATGGGTTGCACGTGTTCAGAGATAACCAAGTTTTTAAACTGGGTTAAGCCTAAAGGATATAACGTGTATCATTTATAAAACATAAACTACACTTTTTGCAAAAATTTTTTATTAACTTGACTGTCATTGACCATGTGTTGAAGGTTCTTGTTAGCTTGTTAAAGATTTATGTTTGTTTCCTCAAGATTGTTGTTAGCTTCTTCGAGATTGTTTTTAGCTCTGAGTAGTAATGGGATGATGTCCAAACATCTTTGACAAGGCTCATTAACATCAAACCAGTCAATGAATCGACATTGTGATCCACGTTACCCAGGATGATTAGGACAAGCATAAAATCGTCGTCCAGGGTTGCGAGATGTCCACGAGGTGAGGATTATAGCTTCTTTGCCACAATGACAGAACATTGTTACAGGATCGTGATTTGGGGGAAGCAAGGTGAACCCTAATTTCAGAAAAGGTGAATTGGGGAAGAAAGGGAAGGAATTGGGTTTTAGAAGGTGAGGGGCGAGGGTTTAATTTCAGAACTGGTCCTTTAGGGTGAAAGGACAATATTGCCCTCACATGGGTTGCACGTGTTCAGAGATAACCAAGTTTTTAAACTGGGTTAAGCCTAAAGGATATAACGTGTATCATTTATAAAACATAAAGTACACTTTTTGCAAAAAAATTTTATTAACTTGATTGTCATTGACCCTGTGTTGAAGGTTCTTGTTAGCTTGTTGAAGATTTATGTTGGTTTCCTCAAGATTGTTGTTAGCTTCATCGAGATTGTTTTTAGCTCTGAGCAGTCCTGGGATGATGTCCAAACATCTTTGACAAGGCTCATTAACATCAAACCAGTCAATGAATCGACGTTGTGATCCACGTTACCCAGGATGATTAGGACAAGCATAAAATCGTCGTCCAGGGTTGCGAGATGTCCACGAGGTGAGGATTATAGCTTCTTTGCCACAATGACAGAACATTGTTACAGGATCGTGATTTGGGGGAAGCAAGGTGAACCCTAATTTCAGAAAAGGTGAATTGGGGAAGAAAGGGAAGGAATTGGGGTTTTAGAAGGTGAGGGGCGAGGGTTTAATTTCAGAACTGGTCCTTTATGGTGAAAGGACAATATTGCCCTCACATGGGTTGCACGTGTTCAGAGATAACCAAGTTTTTAAACTGGGTTAAGCCTAAAGGATATAACGTGTATCATTTATAAAACATAAACTACACTTTTTGCAAATTTTTTTTATTAACTTGACTGTAATTGACCATGTGTTGAAGGTTCTTGTTAGCTTGTTAAAGATTTATGTTTGTTTCCTCAAGATTGTTGTTAGCTTCTTCGAGATTGTTTTTAGCTCTGAGTAGTAATGGGATGATGTCCAAACATCTTTGACAAGGCTCATTAACATCAAACCAGTCAATGAATCGACGTTGTGATCCACGTTACCCAGGATGATTAGGACAAGCATAAAATCGTCGTCCAGGGTTGCGAGATGTCCACGAGGTGAGGATTATAGCTTCTTTGCCACAATGACAGAACATTGTTACAGGATCGTGATTTGGGGGAAGCAAGGTGAACCCTAATTTCAGAAAAGGTGAATTGGGGAAGAAAGGGAAGGAATTGGGGTTTTAGAAGGTGAGGGGCGAGGGTTTAATTTCAGAACTGGTCCTTTAGGGTGAAAGGACAATATTGCCCTCACATGGGTTGCACGTGTTCAGAGATAACCAAGTTTTTAAACTGGGTTAAGCCTAAAGGATATAACGTGTATCATTTATAAAACATAAAGTACACTTTTTGCAAAAAAATTTTATTAACTTGATTGTCATTGACCCTGTGTTGAAGGTTCTTGTTAGCTTGTTGAAGATTTATGTTGGTTTCCTCAAGATTGTTGTTAGCTTCATCGAGATTGTTTTTAGCTCTGAGCAGTCCTGGGATGATGTCCAAACATCTTTGACAAGGCTCATTAACATCAAACCAGTCAATGAATCGACGTTGTGATCCACGTTACCCAGGATGATTAGGACAAGCATAAAATCGTCGTCCAGGGTTGCGAGATGTCCACGAGGTGAGGATTATAGCTTCTTTGCCACAATGACAGAACATTGTTACAGGATCGTGATTTGGGGGAAGCAAGGTGAACCCTAATTTCAGAAAAGGTGAATTGGGGAAGAAAGGGAAGGAATTGGGGTTTTAGAAGGTGAGGGGCGAGGGTTTAATTTCAGAACTGGTCCTTTAGGGTGAAAGGACAATATTGCCCTCACATGGGTTGCACGTGTTCAGAGATAACCAAGTTTTTAAACTGGGTTAAGCCTAAAGGATATAACGTGTATCATTTATAAAACATAAACTACACTTTTTGCAATTTTTTTTATTAACTTGACTGTAATTGACCATGTGTTGAAGGTTCTTGTTAGCTTGTTAAAGATTTATGTTTGTTTCCTCAAGATTGTTGTTAGCTTCTTCGAGATTGTTTTTAGCTCTGAGTAGTAATGGGATGTTGTCCAAACATCTTTGACAAGGCTCATTAACATCAAACCAGTCAATGAATCGACGTTGTGATCCACGTTACCCAGGATGATTAGGACAAGCATAAAATCGTCGTCCAGGGTTGCGAGATGTCCACGAGGTGAGGATTATAGCTTCTTTGCCACAATGACAGAACATTGTTACAGGATCGTGATTTAGGGGAAGCAAGGTGAACCCTAATTTCAGAAAAGGTGAATTGGGGAAGAAAGGGAAGGAATTGGGGTTTTAGAAGGTGAGGGGCGAGGGTTTAATTTCAGAACTGGTCCTTTAGGGTGAAAGGACAATATTGCCCTCACATGGGTTGCACGTGTTCAGAGATAACCAAGTTTTTAAACTGGGTTAAGCCTAAAGGATATAACGTGTATCATTTATAAAACATAAAGTACACTTTTTGCAAAAAATTTTTATTAACTTGACTGTCATTGACCCTGTGTTGAAGGTTCTTGTTAGCTTGTTGAAGATTTATGTTAGTTTCCTCAAGATTGTTGTTAGCTTCATCGAGATTGTTTTTAGCTCTGAGCAGTCCTGGGATGATGTCCAAACATCTTTGACAAGGCTCATTAACATCAAACCAGTCAATGAATCGACGTTGTGATCCACGTTACCCAGGATGATTAGGACAAGCATAAAATCGTCGTCCAGGGTTGCGAGATGTCCACGAGGTGAGGATTATAGCTTCTTTGCCACAATGACAGAACATTGTTACAGGATCGTGATTTGGGGGAAGCAAGGTGAACCCTAATTTCAGAAAAGGTGAATTGGGGAAGAAATGGAAGGAATTGGGGTTTTAGAAGGTGAGGGGCGAGTGTTTAATTTCAGAACTGGTCCTTTAGGGTGAAAGGACAATATTGCCCTCACATGGGTTGCACGTGTTCAGAGATAACCAAGTTTTTAAACTGGGTTAAGCCTAAAGGATATAACGTGTATCATTTATAAAACATAAAGTACACTTTTTGCAAATTTTTTTTATTAACTTGACTGTAATTGACCCTGTGTTGAAGGTTCTTGTTAACTTGTTAAAGATTTATGTTTGTTTCCTCAAGATTGTTGTTAGCTTCATCGAGATTGTTTTTAGCTCTGAGCAGTCCTGGGATGATGTCCAAACATCTTTAACAAGGCTCATTAACATCAAACCAGTCAATGAATCGACGTTGTGATCCACGTTACCCAGGATGATTAGGACAAGCATAAAATCGTCGTCCAGGGTTGCGAGATGTCCACGAGGTGAGGATTATAGCTTCTTTGCCACAATGACAGAAGATTGTTACAGGATCGTGATTTGGGGGAAGCAAGGTGAACCCTAATTTCAGAAAAGGTGAATTGGGGAAGAAAGGGAAGGAATTGGGGTTTTAGAAGGTGAGGGGTGAGGGTTTAATTTCAGAACTGGTCCTTTAGGGTGAAAGGACAATATTGCCCTCACGTGGGTTGCACGTGTTCAGATATAACCAAGTTTTTAAACTGGGTTAAGCCTAAAGGATATAACATGTATCATTTATAAAACATAAAGTACACTTTTTGCAAAAAATTTTTTTATTAAAGGACATGATTTGTAATTCGATACAAACATAAAGGACGATTTCTGTAATTCACTCTAATGTTTACCATAATGTTCCTACCCATCGATGTTTTATTGTTAAAATCTTTTCATTTCTAGATTTTAGACTAGTGAGTTTGTATGTATGTATGTCCATTCACTTGAAATGGACACTTAGGTGCGGTTCCATTCCGTTCTAGGAGAAATATTGGAGATGTCTGAAGAACATGGATGCCATTTAGTGAACCATGTGAACGACAATGCGCATGCCAAAACCATAACTCTTGTGACACAACCGCTTAGAGCATGATCACACGTATTTATGATCGCCTTTCATAAATTGGCCTCGTAAGTGTTTGGGACACATCCTCCAAACCAGATGTGTACGGTCGATACTAACTAACATCCTACGAATGTGATGTTTTTGTTCAAGTTGTTGGTACAAAATCGCTACATCCTGGCTTGTCGACCTACGCGAGAACTCATTACCGCACATTTGATTCACGGCGTTGCAGAAAAAGTATAGGCTTTCCCGAATGTCTTTTCAGACATTTGTAAATACTCGTCCCCCTCGTCAAGACTATTATCAAACGTGAGTTGTGTTCACGGCTGATGTAACTTTTTGTATCGTTGTAAAACTCTTTTTATACATCCCGTCATATCCCTCTCTAAACCATGGATATTGTGATTCCAAATCACCAACAATTTTAAGAACCGTTTCGACATACGGAACTGGTAACGGGAAACTTCGGCATTATACTTTGGTTCATCAACAAAATACTTATTCATAAGAAATTTGTTACCTTTTACGTCATGTTTGACCATTTTTTTAGGAATGATCGATGATGTTGTCGTGTCTTCCACTTTAGCTTGCTAGATGATATATTAAAAAAAGTTTAGGATGCTATCGTTTGAAAAAATATCGTTATCGGAAGCGTCGAACAGTAAGAGTATCCAAAGATCATCGTTCAAAACAATAATAAAAGCCAACGGTTTGAGTGAATAAAAATGGTGATTAAATTGGTGTGGATGAGAAATGGTTTGATTTTGTGAGTGTAAATTGGAGTGGGTTAGATGGTTTGATTTAGTTAATACAAAGGATTTAAATAATTTAAACAAAACTTTTTTTTTTTTTAATAAAATGACTATTGTCTGATTGTCAATAGTCGGAACCCATGAAATGCTTTATTCTCGGTTACATATTGCCAAGCTGCAACATTTTCAACCGTTGCCGAGGAGGTGGCGGTGGTATTTCCGTGCTACAATCTAACCGCGCCACCCCTTGCCTTGCCGTTGAGTGCCCTGCCCCCAAGTGGTTGACAAACGTTTTAGGTCAAAAGTTTAATGCCCAAATCCATTATTTCAGGTGAAGACAAATGTAAAAGCGAAAATTAAACTATAACAAAGCCGAATGTGTACGTAAAATTGAAATACCAAAATTTTGGTATGGTTCAGCCAAACCCACCCAAACACACCCATAATTAATGCGATAAGGGGCGAGTAAGAAGAACACGGTTGGGGTTTGGAGGGGTTTTATTTGTTTTTATCTTCTTAGTAATAGGATATGGTGGTCATTTTATTGTTGGTTATTGTAAATGACCAAACGTGTTATTGATCATTAAATCTGTATGTGCATTCAACCCGCCTTTAAACATTATCTTCTCTCATCCACTAACAGCCGCAACCAAACCAACAGAGTCATAACCATCATCACCGCGAGTAAACCAATGCCACTATTCACTGTCTCCGGTCAAAAACCGATACAAGAAACCAAAGGTAAAACTGTGACCCATTGACCAATACAAGAAACCAAAGTGAATATGTCTAGTTTTCGCTGTTCTTTTACGGTTCTTCTTCCTTGGTCAACGATCTTAAGCACCAAAGGTCCCTTTTGTCAAAACCCCGAGCATCTCAAACATCATGACAAACGATTTTCGTTTTATATACATACTTGGTTAAAATACGTGTCAAGTTACATCATTTCTGTTACGGTTAACAATAAATAAATCTTTAAAATAATAATTTCTTTGAACATCAACTTAGACGTGCTTGACGGATATATAATTGTTTGACCACACGTTTAACATTAAATAAATGAATGATTCTTAAAACTTACAAACATACCTCAACCGTCGCTCAGTTTATGTTCCAAATTATATAGTTTATAAACTAAAATGCAAAAAAGATGATTTAGGGTGTGTTACAAGTTTCTCCTGAAGAACAAAAACATGTTCCGTCTCACAATCCCGCAACCACCTAAGCTGTGCATTCGGGTCCATACTTCCAGCCCCGAGTCAGGTCAAAGACGCCAGTCAACGGCTGCACTTAACTGCCAATGTAGCCTAGCCAATGAAGAAACATTGCGAAAACAAGCATGCATATTGCTAAAACCAACCCTTGTCGACCCAGGAGCCAGTTCTTTGTTTTTACAGCATTCTCGCCAACTCTTTGTATTCGATCTGCCCACTTCATCTGTAAAAACGCCAAACAAATACCAATAAGATGATGTGAAATGAATTACTAAATTGCTGATTTAAGTTATTATTATCAATAAAGATAAGAGTTTACAAGTCTATCGAGGTTCTCTGGTGACAATGATGACATGGCTTGTTGAGCTCTTTCTGCATCCTCTCGAGAAAGCTTAACTCCGAATTGTTCACTCATGTTTGCCATCATGTCCGGGCTCATATTTTTCATCATTGATGACATCATCTGGCAATCAATAAATCAAAATTGAATTCAAATAGGATACACAATTAACATGCTTTCAATATGCAAAGGTTGAAGGATTGTTGAATAAGGATAAAATGTTGTCAACAATGAGAGATCCCTGAAACATGTGTAATACTCGGTGTCAATCGTGTCATGCAGGTGGGTTTTGGGTTGGCATGCTGAAGTGTTCAACCCGAACGCGACCCATGTTTTTATTCTCTTCAGAAACATCAACCTTAACCCACAGACTTATAACCGTGTACCCAAACATGACCCATTTATCTAAACGTTCCCAATAGGTTGACAGGTTGGTGGGTAGTAATCAAGTTGTACACGTTAATTGGGTTGGTAAGTTGAAAAGATTGGTTAAACAGGTAAAAAACAAGTTAGCGGGTCGCCCTGAATTAAACAGGCTGGAGAGTCAACCTGTTCAACTAAGATACATGTCAACCAAAGCACAGCCCATTTAAACAGGCCAACCCGAACACAACCCATGTATGCTCAAAGGGGAAAATTGGGTAACACACACATATATATATAGAGAGAGAATGATTGAGAAATTTAAAAAATTACTGAAAAACAAATATCGAAGTATACCTCACGCATGGCAGGATTCTTTAATTGGTTTCTAATATCAGCGTTAGAGCTAGGGAAGTTTGGTTGAGGTGCACTTGTTGAATTTAAAAAGCCTCTAGAAGGACCACTATCACCACTAATTCCAGAATCTCTTGAACTTCTATGACTTTCTTGCCCTTCTAAATTATTATTACTATTATTCCTATTTGATTGCGAACCACCATTCAAAGATGATGCCATTTCAAACATCTTTTGCATCTCTTCTGGCGGCATCTTACTCATCATTTCAGTTGCTGATTTAATCATTTCAGGTGAGAGATTAGGCATGCCTGACTCGTTATTATTCCTATTCAGCAAAGGGTTTCCATTTCCCCCCTGTAAGGAGGTCGCCATCTCGAGCATCTTCTGAAATTCTTCAGGTGGCATCTTGCTAATCATGTTTGAGGCGGTTTTCACCATATCAGGAGACAAGTTTTCAAATTTTCCTCCACCCAGAGATGCCATGGTTTCTGGATCCGTTTGAGACAAGAAGTTCTGGAATGATCTAAATAAAAAAGAAAAACAATAATAATAAATAAGTAAATAAATAGATTTTCCAAAAGAAGCTGATTATGTGGCCTGCATATAACTAAAAGTCTAAAACAAACCTGATAGATTCTTTGTCATTATTAGGAAAACCAGCAGTGATCCTTACTTGGTTGCTATCCTCTTTCTGCTCAGAAGATTTTGATGATGAAGCTTGATCCTTTTCAGATAACGGCGTTGGCACCTCATCAATAATTTCCTCGATTTTAATTCCTATTAGAAATACATAAAAGTCTTAGTTGAAACAACAAAAGGAAATGAGTTGGTTGATGTGAAATTTGACATAAATGAAAAAACAAAATACCTCCAGGTGCATCCTCATCACCTTGTTCAGATAATTTATCCCGGGTATCCCTATATCAATAATTATAAAAGATTAAAAAAGAAAAATTAAACCATGCAAGTAAAAAAAACTTTATACCTTAAAACATCTGCAATAGTTTCATCATCAGGAGAAAGTTCAAGTGCTTTGGACAAGTCAGACACCGCTTTCTGAAAATTTTACAAAGTTGATCAGATCCTTGTATATTTTAACATTGAGACATAATCTTTCAAGTTTCAACCTAAATTAAGAAAGACATAAGAAAAGATAACTCACTTGCAGTTGTCCTAAATTCTTATATGCTTGACCTCTCCTATAGAGAGCTTTAACATTTCTTGCATCACTCACCAATACCTGAACGATTATTAAATCAATGATACTTTCATTCAATAACATAAATTCTATAGAAGAAAACAAAAAATATATATATAGACAGTGATGATAATCCACATGGAAGGACGGTTATAGAAATAATATTTTCCCACTTCTGGCCTTCAAGAGTTGTACTTATGAGTTATGACGATAAATTAACTACTCAAATGATTTGCAACAAAACAGAAGCAAAATACTTCTTTTCTGTAAAAGAAACTATGTAAAAAAAACAAGATACAATATGAGTGGCCTACACCTGTACATACCTCAGTGCCTTCATTTATGCACTCATCATACTGTTGTACTTATGAGTTATGACGATAAATTAACTACTCAAATGATTTGCAACAAAACAGAAGCAAAATACTTCTTTTCTGTAAAAGAAACTATGTAAAAAAAACAAGATACAATATGAGTGGCCTACACCTGTACATACCTCAGTGCCTTCATTTATGCACTCATCATACTGTCCTGTTTTCAAGTAACATGACATCAAATTAAGAGAACATGCCAAGAGCAGAGTTCCTCCTTTAGCTGCTGGAACACCTTTTAGGTTATTTTTTGCCTGATTAATGTAAAGAAGAAAGTTAAAAGAAGTTAGGTCTGAGGAAACTACATAAGCAGAACTCCAAAACAAAACCCATAAAAGTTGAGAATTTTAAATACTACACTTACCCGCATGTACTTCTCCAGGGCATCTTTATACCTTCCCTGGCTGTGAAATTCATTCCCCTGCCAAAATGAAAATGAAGACTCATGTTCATGCCAGCAATTAAAATAAATCAATCACTAGCTAAACAACACTTCAGCAAAGACAATTGTAATTCTTGTTCAGGATATGGCAAAAGTTACACCAAAAATTAAAAAAAAAAATATTAGGATACCACAGGATTTAAATATAGAGTTATCTGTATAGCCTACTTGTTTGTATCTTGTTAGTCTAGAGTCGATTTTCCGGTTTAATACTTGCAAACGCTATCTTATAAATTAAAAATAATAAAAATCATAAGTCAGATGAGCTTCAGCTAAACTACAAAACCACTTTGAAAGAGTCCAGCCTCATATGTTTCAAGTGGGTTGTCACGATGGCTTAGAAACACTTTGTGCATGTACACATATGCATCTCCTATTCTCTTATGTATTTGTGACTCCAGAGAATTTAGACGTGTTCCACATTGGTTACTTTATGTTGATCCGTACGCAATTTAGTCATTAAACTTGTAAACTATTTAGGTTCCATCATGTTTTTAAGAATTTATTTGAGAAAGTATGATGCTATCTTTTGGCATCAACAATGATGAAAATGAAACTTTTACAAGTTGAAAGACTATATTGGCATGGAACACAGAGAGAAGTATGTTACTACTTTATGGCATTAGCCCTAGAATGAACTGCAGCCTCTTACAGAATGCAGGGTAAGGATGCCTACATCAGGCCCAATTTGGCCCGAGTCCCAACATACCCCTAGTCCAGCACATGCAAGAGCCTCGTGCACCGGACTAGCGCAGAAATGAACTGGTTGCACTTCATAAATTTAAAGTTACCTGTTTTTTCAGCATCTGAGCTGCATTCAGTTCATAACTTATTTGTGCATCTACTCGAGAACGCATAGCAGCTAGCTCTTCAGGTGTCGCATTGGCCATCTTCTCACCAATCTGTGCCATCTCATCTGGTCTAGTAGACTTCAACTGTTCTGCAGCATACTTTAAGTCCTCAGGTTTCATATGTTTCATGCTATCCGTGGCCATTCTCACCAGATCAGGATTCGACATCATCTGCAATTACAAAAGATATAACATTTAGCATTTTTAAAAGGACGATAACAATTAGTATGATAATAATGTTTTATTCAAAAAGTATGCTATCAAATGTTCTTAGTTATTGACTATATATTATATACATCTAATGTCTTCAAACCTTGTATATCCAATATACATAGGTAATTTCTAGAATATGCATTTCATGTTCCATCACATATCCCATAATGTAGAAGGACCTAAAGGCTTAGGCCCTTAGAAACTAAGGCATTCAGACTTCCACTTTATTCCACATGCATCTGTATAAACTTCAGTCAGTCCAAGATTTTCACATGCCTACCCTACATCATAGATTTTATAGCTTTTCTAAGTCATGGTCTAAAATAAATCATATCATCATCACCATCATCATACTCCGTTAATCCCACCAATAGCAAAGATAAGGTAGGGTCTGAGGAGGGTAAGATGTAGACAGCCTTACCTCTAACCCATGGGAATAGAGAGGTTGTTTCCAGTGAGACCCCGGCTCGATAGTGGTTATGCATCAAGCCTTGGACATAAGGCACATGACACTTAGTATTTAGTAATTGGGACAAGCCCGATTGGTGCATGTACCCCTTGTTTTTTTGCTATCAACGCCACCACATGATGCATGATTAATCGTCCGTCGTTTTAAAATAAATAATGATCCATTCTAAACTTTGCGTCCCAAAGAGAAGTTCATTTTAGATCTCTACATAATCATATTAAAATTATATTATCAGAGAAGAATCTTATGTGCCTGCTAGGTAATGTATTGAATCATTTAAGAGGAGACCACATGGCTAGGTAATGTACTGAATCATTTATTATATTCCATGAACAAACCATCATCTTAATCGCTAAAAGTTCTGCGCATTTATCCTCCATCATCTTAACCGCTAAAAGTTCTACGCATTTATCCTCCGAAACCATCTAATCAGAGAAACAAATAACTTCTACAATTATATCAATATGTATTTGCAGAAAAATGAGAAATCACATCTTAAAAACAGAACAACATTATTTCACCCCACTCGGTTTCCAAAAACATCTAACTACATATCTAAGCAACAAAACACTAATCTTAATCAAAGATCTCAGACACATTGTCATTCACAATTTCAGTTCTACGATCCGGCGTTCAATTTCATAAACCTCGTAGAATAACGTGCATCATACACAATATTAACCTAACTAATAATAATAATAATCTAGAAAGTATCGGTAACTTCGTATGCACAAAAAACAATCACGTCATTCGAAAACGATTGTCTTCTATATTATATTAATATATCCTACTACCTCAAAAACAAATTAAATATCGTTTTCTCTGTCAAACAATAATAATAATAAATCAGTTAATAATAATAAGAGTCTGTACCTGTTGTTGGATCCTAGCTAAATCGGCGGGTGACATACGACTCATCTGCTCTTGAGCGAGTCTCATCATCTCTGGATCCATCATTCCTGGAAACATCTTTTCAGATTAACACCAATTTCTCAATAATAACGTCAATTCGATACCGATCTGATTCGATTGAATTTGAGGAAATTGTTATACAATAATAATACGGAGACGAATTGGAGAAATTTATATGATTTGATTGAATTGAATTGAATTGAATTATAGGGTTTGATGATTTGTGAAATTTGGGATTTATATGGTTAGGAAGTCGCCTACCAAAATAGGCGAGTTTTTTGTAAGTAATAATTCCAGATAGACAGAGAGATGCCGTTTGTTGACTTGACTTTATCTCTTTTTGTGTATTTTTGTGTCGATTTTGTGTTTTTATGTTTCCCCGGCTAATATGCTCAAAACAAAAAGGTTTTCATTAACTAAAATGATTGAGACTAGGGATGAGATCGGTATCAGACTGATAGTAATACCGAATTTTTGGTGTATCGAATGGCATACTGATAGATGTACAAAATATTCTTTTTGTATAGTATTGGTATCGATACTGAATGTATCGGTATAGTACCGGTACTCATTTCAAATTTCCATCCCTAATAAATGGTATGATATATAGGGAAATGAGATTTTGTATTGTTGTTTATTTAATATGGTTTGGTAATGAGTGTGTGCGTATAGTTGAGAAGTAACGGACTACTCGCTTTATATTTTCTGTCTAGTCTTATAAAAATGGTTGTGGCGGTATTGTGACTATGTTTGGTCTAGAAAAACCGGGTCGTTTGTGAAGAGTATTGCCACTTGGAAGGCATGTCGATATCTATGAGGTCAAAAGCATTGCATTTGAGAATGATGGAATAGTTGAAAAGTAATTGTATTTTTCAAAAGGATAAAAGTCTCATACCCTACCATTAGTTTTACTATTTGTGAGAATTACTGGGTAAGATCGATTAAGAGGGTGTTTGGGATTGAGTTTGGAAATGCAAAAGTGCTTTTGGTCAGAAGTACTTATTGACTTATGACTTTTTGAAAAGGAGTTTTAAAAAAAGTGTTTGGATTAACTTTTGGGATGAGAAACGTCAAAAAGTCAATATATTGTATTTTTTAAGTGTTTCGCTTAACTTATTGTGAATATTGGTTGTATGGGTGGTAAATTTGTAATTTTTTTTCCAAAAGCCAAAAGCTAGGATTTCTAACTTTTCAAAAACAGTTTTTTCACCCTTAAAAACTAAAAGCCAAAAGTCAAAAGTCAAAACAGAAAGTGCTTTTGGATTACACAAACAGCTTATTGACTTATTAGCTTCTTGAAAAAGCTAATAAGTCAATAAGTTGTTTTGAAACTCAATCCCAAACACCCTCTAATTGATTGAAAAGGATAAAAATAAAAATAAAGACAATGCTAAAATAGTTAGAAGGTTATTGACTTTTTATTTACCATGAGAGATGTTTTTATGTACTTATATTAAAACATGGTTTTGATTCATATATTTTCGAAAAATAATTCAAGGTTTGGTAACCAACCCGATTTGTATATATATCCTATCTTTATACTTAAAACAGGATTGTTGTACATACCTACCAAACAATAAAACATTTAATTTTTGTTTGAACCAATTATGCTAGCAATAAAGCTTCATCGATCATTGATGTTGGAACAAGTAAGATGTATAAAATATATATAATTGAACGTGAATTTCAGATTTAGTCAAATTATTAAACTTAAAGAAGTAAATTGTTGCCCTAGATGTATATTTCAAGATTTACCTGAATGAATATGATCAAGAATCTTTGTAACCATTCCCAAATGGTGTATATAAAAGTACTAAGCGTATTTGGTAGTTAAGAATACCTAGGGTGTCATCCGACATTGTTGAAACTCACGTATTGTAAGTAATGTGTAGTAGAAATATACAGGCGACACCATTGATTTTTACAAGCAACGACATTGGTTTTTTTTTTTTTTTCAAAACGTTTTACATAATAAACAAATTTATAGTTTAAAGCTTAAGCCCAATTACTAAATTTTAAAAGTAGACTTTAAATCATTAAAGACCCTTATAGGTCCAAATCCATTTAGTTAGTTCAATTATTTAACCTTAATTAAACAAAAAAAGTTGTGTGAAACGTCAATGCGTGATATACGAATCGATATTGGCAACTGACTGAACAGTCACGAGGAAGGGGCCGATTGCTTATTATATGATGTCTAATCAACAAAATCGATTTGTTTCTCATCGTTATCAATCAAGAAAATGAAATTATTATTGGAAAATTACGGGGAGAAGAGAGGGTTTGTGTGATACCCGTTAAATTATAATAATAATAAACACGTTGTTAAAATCTTTACCGATAAAAGAAAATAAGAATAAATTAATAAATAACACTAATAATTTGTTTAAGAATTACGTTCAAAACAAAATATAGATCAAGAAAGTTTCATAAAATAATGAAAGGAAAAACAATTATAAATCTGAGCATAAAAAAAAGGAAAACTTTACCGATAAGAATTATGGATAAAATTAGATAAGGATGTAAACATCGAGTCATATGCTAACGCAGAATTTTCAAAACGTGTCATCTTATTTCCATCTGTCGAGTTACCATGCTGCTCATTCCGCCTTCATCACAAAGTTACGAAAGGACTCTTGGTTATAAGGAGATCGGGCGCTCACGGCAAAGTTACCGAGCCCCATCCAACCCCTCCTTTTGTCATGTCAAATCACACTCGAAATTATCAAAATGTGCGGTTGTCGACAGTGCCGGCTTAACGTCTTTGGTGGCCTAAAGAAAGTTCGTTTTTTTTAACGGCTAATTTCTATCACCGCTTTCTTTACACCTTTTACACTTTTTTTTTTTGCACACCGTTAGAGTTGAACTTCCAACCTCACCCAAGAGAGGATTTCGTCTCTACCACTAGGCTATAACTTAAGTGGCCTAAAGGGAGTTCGTTAATTAGGGCCCTTTTAATAGAAAAATAAATAAATATAATTACTGTTGCTACAAAAAATAAGGGTCTAACGTTAGTTCTGGGTCTAAGGAAGGGTTAAAAGGTTGAAGGGTTCTGATCTGCCTGGAACAGTCAAGAGCTCGTTAAAGAAGGCGGATTTCATGGGATTTTTATTTATTCACTTGTAAACTATATATAGGGGTGTGATGAATGAAATAGGACACTTACTGGATACCTGCTAGCTTACGAACACTTACTCACTGATCAAACTCACACTTTCCTTAGTTTACACACACACTTCACTGAATTGTAATCTTAGTCATTCGTTCATCCCACTTCCAAAGTTGTAAACATTTTATTCTTATTAATATTAACAAACAAGGCAGGGGCCTAGACTCCTCCCGAGGTTTTGTGCCGGCGATCATCATTGATCAAGGGCTTTCCTCATATATCGAGTGTTGTTCTCTTGTTACATTACATTTACATTTATATATTTTTGCCTGTCATATCATTCTGTCTGACAGTTGCATCCTCAGGATATAACTGTCCATCCTGACCAATTCCTTTGTCATCCTTAACATAGTTGTCAATAATTGTTTATTTGATATCCTAACGTGCCATATTTAAGATATAACTGAGTTTTGAACATTTTAAATACTACTAGGTTAGAGCCCCGGGTGTACACCCGGTAGTTCCCAAGTCAAATGACAAAATTATTTTATAAAGATTGTAGTATACAAGTTTTATTTATTGAAAAGTCACGTAATACGATTCGTATGAATTTTGGTTACATGCAAAATATCATAAAAAGACTTAATGTTACCCAATAATAGATATATGAATAAACAAATGTTTGATTAGACGTGATTTAAAAACAAATAATGAAATAAATAATAACATATTTCTTGTAACGGAATGTAAATGATCATTAAAATTCAAAGTAAATAAATATAGTTTAACAAAACATACAACTAAAAATTATAAAAAAAAAGATATACATCACATATCTTGGCTCAAGTAAAGACTCTGGGTTTCCGAAAAGCTACTGCCACATCCATTTCATTAGGAATTGACGATCTTTTAAGAATACCTTCTAAAAGATGGCTCGTTCAAGACGGTGAACAACAAAGTTTTATTTTGGAAAAAGACCATCATTATGGGAATGTACACACAGTATAAAAATTACGTCAATCGATCGAGATAGATTACAGACTTACATAATCAACTTGGAAGGTATTCTTAAAACATCAATACTAAAAAACAAAGCATCAAGTGACTTTCAGAAATCACTATTTATAAAACTCAAAAGTTATTAAACTTAAAGATTCATACGCAATACATAGTGATTGAAACCTACAATCGAAAAATCAGTAACAAAAAGAGAGAAACGATTGGTTGAGTTAATGTGTTTGACAAAAGAGGGAAAATACCTTGATCGTCGAATAAGAGAGAAGATTAAGAAGGAGAAGACGCCGAAGGTTGTGATCAGTGTTGATGATTTGAACGATTATAAAGGAAAATAAGGTATTTGCATTGTGTAGTTTGATAGAATTGGGAAAGTTTTTTACCGGGATTTGGAAACGATTAAGAAGAGAAGGAGTTTAACTAAAATATCAATATTCATTTAAGTAATGGTTATAACATTTTTAAATTATATAATTAAATTTAAATGTACATACATTATAAAAAGTGTAAATGTAAATTGATCTAACTTAAAAAGACCTATAATTAACGAATATGGATACATATGTAATTAAACTGAAAATCGAATATGATAACTGTAATACAGATAAACATATTGTACGAAAATCCATTGCACTTAAAAAATTAAATAAAACGTATTAATACAAAATACTTATTCATAAATTACCAAATACTTCTTGGTAAACAACATTTGATGTTTCATTCTTAAGTCTTCCTTCTTTATCCAGTATTAATATCTTCAGCCCGTCTCTACTCTTTACCCTTGACAGCACAACATACAACTGACCGTGTGTAAAAACGGGATCTTTCAATACAAACCTACATAATAGGATGTTGGTTAGGTATGTAGAATTGGGTAAAGAAAACGCACACCACACGAAAGAAGTTAACACAAAATGACATATGTATATATCGCAACACACATAGCGAGACCAATAACAACCGTGAATATAACCCTTATCGTTATAAAATAAAAAAAGCATTAGTGGATGTAGAGCATAATAACTATGATAATCCAACTATTCAAAGAAAACTTTACGGCAAACGGTTTTTCATGACATCTTGGTGTCTTTGGATGAAAAAAAGACTTGCGCGTTTTGACCCGTTACCGGCCCGACCACACATTTTGGCACTTTCTTGATATAAGGTTTCTAAGGTCAAATGTAGGAGCAGTTTCACAGGAACCTACATTATAAAAGGTCATAATAAATTTAATACAACATACAATGACCAAAAAAAAAAAACATATTAGTTCTCAATACAAACATCCAAACACATCAATTCAAATAGTACGAATAGAAAAAAGATCTTCCAAATTCAAATATGTAGCAGAGACCTTTCCATCACTCCTTGATACCACCAGGCTACAAGCCCTTTGAGCTTATAGTTCTGAGAAATAGCTATGAACACAATCATACCTCTTCTTTGAGCTTATTCAGAAAGTGAAAATAGATTATGCGTGTATTAACCCAAATCGACCCATCTCTAAATGCAGTGAATAAAATACTCA
Organism: Ambrosia artemisiifolia; assembly: GCA_032199755.1. NCBI lineage: Eukaryota > Viridiplantae > Streptophyta > Magnoliopsida > Asterales > Asteraceae > Ambrosia > Ambrosia artemisiifolia. The sequence goes on from CM063517.1 coordinate 32,319,131, forward strand.
TTTCAGCGAAATTGTTACAACCCATTACCCAACATGTCTAGCCCGTTAATTTCGAACCATCTCCAAGTCAAACGGTCACCCGAAATAATCAAAATCAATTAAACATACCATATTCATGTGTCTTTGGCCCATAAAACTTGTCTGCCTTTCAGAATAGTCAAAAAGATAAAAGGAGTCTATATCTTAGCAATAACATACCAGGTTATTTGATTACATTTGTAATTTGCATTCTTCAATTTCATCTCTGATATAAAACATCCTTCAAGGTAGATAATGTTATATGATTAAAATGAAATTCATTAATCATGTCCTTGAAAATGGGAAAAAAAAGATAATGGAAAACCTTTAATTACCTCCTCGATCTTCATCTCCTTTATTGGTATAGAGACCTTCAATGATATCTACTTTATATTAGTTTTTAATTATCAAGTGATAGTGTGGCCTTCTGACATATGATAGTGTGTTGAATGCAGTAAGTAATAGCTGTTGAATACAGAAGAGGATCTGGTGAAAAACTTAATTGGAAAAAAGCACTATGTTTATTACTTGCAAATAATACAATGGCAACCCGATAAGTTTGTGTTTCGTATAACCTTATTCAAGTGTGCCATTGGATTCTTATATTTTTGTAACTAATCTAAACTTTAGAAGATGACTAATTAATCTTTTGTTTTGAGCCTTGTATTTGATTCTTATACAAGGACAGTATATGGATGCGTCCTATACGGGCCAACTTTATTTACGAGCGCTGAGTTAAATGGTTCATGGTCATAAACCATAGAGATCGTGCTAAACAATTGCTGGTCAAGCGAATGCTTACAAGTCGGTGAATGATTAAAGCAATGAGCCAAGGGCTGCATTTTCTTTTTCTACCTTTGGCTAATACTTTACCATACACTCAAACCCGGAATCACTGGGAGTTATAAACAACGCTACTAACCAAGCTGTATTTTGACATCTTCTCATGTTTCAATTGTTCCCTTCCTCATCATTGTCAGTTTTGTCACAAATTCGTCATAGTTGATTGTCCCATCCTGCCCAGAAATTGAATTACGAAACCAATATGTCAAATAACCTGAAAAAGTTATTGTATCAAGTTCAGAGTTTATGATTGTTGCTAACCTTATCGGTATCTACATCATCTAGGACTTCATTAATGGTTGCTTCATCTCCCATTCCATATTGTGTCATACAATGTGTCAGCTCATCTATTGTAATAATAAATCTGTAACAGAACTTATGTCAAGCAACAAATTACATAAACATTTGAAATGACCAACAAAAAAATAAAAAAAGATTTGTATGAACAAACCCGCTATCATCTTTGTCAAAGAATTGGAATGCTCTGTACAAATTTTCTTCCCTATCGAGTTTGTGCTGATACATTGTGGCAGTGATGAACTCAATGTAATCAATTGTTCCATTCTTATCAACATCAGCCTGGCAAATGAAGAAAAACTTGCAAGTTAGCTATGTTTGACTTTTCAGGTCAAAGAATATGATGAAAGGTAACGAATGCTAATAGTAAGGAAGACTCTTAACTTAATATCTAATCCGAAACTGAATCATTTTTAAATTTGAGAGTAAATAGTTTGACCTCACAAGTCAAAGTAAGCATGCGGTTAATAGCTTACAACATCCATGATTTGTCGTATTTCTGACTCGACAAGTCTGGATCCAAGCTTTCATAGTCCTCTTCTGATGGTTCGAGGTTTTCTGCGATAACCTTCAACAAACAAACTACTTGTTATAGTATTATCAAAATATTTCACAAATCTATTAGTAGACACAAAGGTTGCGTGTGGATGTATGTCAATAATGAACATGTCAGAAGGCCACAAATTAAAAACTAATATAAAGTACATATAATTGAAGGTCTCTATACCAATAAGCGACCTTCATATAATCAATCATTGAAGGTCGCTGATTGGATCTAAGACCATGAAAAAAAAATTGAAGGTCGCCACTCCAATCCAAGACCTACCCATTTTCACATTTTTTGTCATTCAACCCCTACAAACACTCTCTCACATTCAAAATCATCTATTTATGCAAAAAAATTCACCAGTTACCACTCAGTTTAACGAAAGAACTAACAAAACTAAGGAAAAATAATGATAATCTAAAGATTCACCTAATCACTGCAAGATCTCCAAAACCCTCGTATGGCGACTCAATTAGCGCCAATGGAATAGCATATATAAAATCTTTAGTTTTGTTCTCAAAGATCGCCCAAATCACATCAGATAGCATTAGCCAGGTAAAAGTGTCAAGATTAACTAATATTCAAATGCAGCAGCCCTGAACGACAAAACATAAAAGATACATTAAAAAATAACTGGTAATCATACATAATTTATAAACATAGGAAAATGGGTTTTATTTATAAAAGGAACATCACACCTTTCGGAGGAGATACTTGGTGTCACTGGAGATTCATCTACTCCCATTGCTTCAGTTTCAGCTGTTCTGGCACCACGGTTGTCGGTTATCATGTTCTTCCTTGGCACCACGGTTGTCGGTTATCATGTTCTTCCTTGTCAGTATAAAAATAATATGCTGAAAGTCAACATTCAATGGAATATGATGAAAATTATACTGCATTAGTAAACAAAGATTCAAAACCCAATTCAAATCAAACATCTCAAAAAAAAATAAAAGAACTCAAACATAATAATACATAACAAATTCTGAAATCATTCTAATAAATGCATACCAATAAATAATAAACTAAATTCAAGACCTGAATATCCTTAAGAAAGCTAATACGCTACCTAACAATTGACTTCAAGAAAAGCATGTGACTTTGGCGCATTGCTATTGCAGTATCAGGGGCATCATTATGGATGCCACTTTCAAGATTGATTTACAATAAGTAAAAATAAATAAACATCAACCATGAGGGGAGTTCAGGTGTTGTAATCTAATTTCAACCAAGTAAAAATAAATAAACATAAAACATCAACCATAAGAGATTATAAAAAGTTAATAATCATCACTAAATACTTATATTAGCTGCTAATGAATGGGGTAGAGATACTACTTCAGGCTCAACAACTCCTGAGTGTTAATAGAATTTTATTAAAATTTACCTGGGGCAGTAAGAGAGCTCAAGTGGATGACCAGCAACGACATATTCTCTTGCTCCTATGTATAGAGTTCAAGAAAGAAAATATGTGTGTATATTTGGCTGGCAAGAATGGTTGTATAAGCTTCCAGCCAAATAAATAGCTTGACCAACTCTCACCTATTGGTACACAATCAGGAACATCACAACACATGTAATTTAGTAAAACACAATTTGTTGTGTATAAATACACTATTGAGACATCTAAAGCAGAAATGAAGTAAAATTTTCCAGCATACTAACATGTATTTACCTGTTCCACAGCGCTGGTTGTATTATTCACTTTGATTTGTGAGAGAAGCAAGACGCACCGCATTGAGAAGCTATTAGAGCCTTCATTTGTTACGTGTTCATATATAAGAGACTACAACACCAATCACATGAACAAACCTGTAGAAGCTATCAGAGCCTTCATTTGCTACCAAGCAGTAAGAATTGGTCAGCTTGGTGAATAAACCGATTTCACATGAGTTTTCAAACTGTAGCCCTGAAAAACAGATGCACCTTCAAGATACATATACAACACCTTTTCCATATTCTTTATCTTGGTTGTGAGATCATCCTGTCAATACAAAAAAAAAAAAAAACAATACATAGTTAAATACAGAAATTCAATTCTATAAGAACGAATTAATATTTAACCAACGAATTACACCTAAATGTCAGAAAATGAACACTACAAAGTAACAACTGCAGTACATCGGTAAATACAGAAATTCAATTCTATAAATTTGCCCATTTGAGCATATCCTCCACTACAAACTTACCTTCTTCATGTTAGGGTTTGAAGTTTCATATCCACGAATCTCTGGAAACACCCAAATCAGCCTGTTACATAATATAAAATCTCAATCTAAAAAATACCCCAAAAAAATTAGATTCAGTTAGTATCCATAAGAATGTTAATATATAAAGTTACCATATCTGTTGAACTGGATGAATAGAGTTACCTCGAGTCAACCGGAGATAGATCTCAAGGTTGAATCGGCATCGGCATCATCTTCTATCCACTGTCCACTCCTATAATCTAAACGAAAACGATTACCTGAGTGGCCGGAAAAGCCAGATTCACCGAGATCTTGGACTAATCCTACACGATTAAATACTGAAACATTATAGCAATGAACGAACACCCAGAAGTTTGTATAAAAAAACAAATTTGATATAGATTAAACTTGAAGTAGTGAAAACTGAAAACACACACCAAAACCCTAAAAATGACAGTGTGTAACTGACAATTAATATACAAAAGACTATTTATATGGAATAATTTGGAGCTCCATATTCAATATGGATACCTCAAACCCTCTCTAAGGTCTTGATTCAACCCAAATGACCTCAATTATTATATAGATAGATTAGAACTCTACCTCACATTTTCTAATTTGGAAAACAAAGTTATTTTTACTAAGTAATTTTTTACCAGAACAACTGGGATGCTTCATTTTTTAAATGGATGGAGATTTTAATATCAGTTATAAATTGATTTAATAGATGCAACCATAAACAGATTGAAAACTTCACCTATTTATGTACAAACGGGAAAATGACTGGCTTCTTTATTCACCATATATCTTTAGAAGCAGATCAAAGGTAGGTTTTTCAGTTTTTGGTTCTAATTCGTATGTTGTTTGATATTTGTTTGTTTTGAATTAAAGAAACACGAAGACCTTATGGAGAACCCATCAATTATAAATGGTTGTGGCTTTCAGTTTCTGTTGTGTGTTTAGTTTTTTATATTTTTGCTTTTATGCATTGTCTTTAGAGGGTTTGCAATTATCCAATTAGGTTAGTATAGATGGTTTTGACGTATTTCTTTTTATTTGAACTTATTTGAACAAAAGAATACTGAACAAGCTATGCATAAGCCATCAATGGAGGTGCCAACTCCACCAATGATGATCAATGGCAGCGAAGGTTTTCACAATCAGGTGCGTGTTTTTATTTTAAGCATTGTTAAATGAAATAATCTTAAATATTAAAACCAACAAAATGGTCTTGTCCATGTATTAGAATTGTCTCGATTCTTGGTATGTCTTTCGGTATAGGATATTTCATATTGTACCAAATGGTTTGGTTTACTTTTAATATTTGAAAATGTTTAGGCTATGTACTTCTTACATTGCAGTGCGGTTTTTATTTATTAAAGTTGTACTGTCTATATTAATGGATTATGTTTAATAATATAATAATTGAAGTACTTTTTTAAGTTTTAACTATATCCATTATAGCTTTTTTATGCATTTTTTTAATCTAAATTCGGCCAATTAATCAGTGAAACTAACCAAAATCTTATGTTGTTTGCTTTGATAAACTAAGTTTGGCATACAGTTTAAACTTAATATCGTTATAACAAAATCTTTAAACACACTTTAAAGGCACAAAACTATAAACATCTATGTTGAATTTAGAACTTTAAAAATGACACATATGTGTTTAACTTTTCAAATTCAGGGTGGACTATTTTTTGGATTGATGTTTCTGCTTGTATACACATGTATTTTCATTTTGCATATTCTCAAAATCAATTAATAAAGCTTTTCCATGCAAGTTAAACTTTAAATTCAAAGTGTGTCATAAATTAAAACATAATTAAAAAACATTACTTTATACTTTGGCTTATATTGCTTCAGTTAATACAGAAACCAAATGACTTGAGAAAGAGTAACATCATAGATAACCACAACTTCGCAAACGGTTTGCAATCATGGCATTTAATCTGTTGTGCTCCATTCCTATCATTTCAACAAACAATACCAAAATCATGCAAGCGTCATGTTGTCGCAAAGAGAAGCTAAAACTCTCACAAGGCTTGAAACAAGACACCGCTCACAAATTTTCCACTGGTTCATGAGGTTAGAAGATATTATGATAATTTTCATCTCAAGTTAAATTTTCAGTTATTAGTCGACAATTGATTGGACCTAATGTTCATAACCGATTTACCAAGCTGAAATAATTGAAACCCATCGGTTTTTGAAATACCTTAATTGAAAATTATGGTTATGGCTCAAAACCAAATTGAGGCAGATAACAACTTGTGCACGCCCTGAAAGTTACCAACCAAAGTTTTGTGGTTCACGCCGCAACGCGCGGGCAACCCACTAGTCACGTATAATACCTATCCTCACCATGTCAGTAACTTAATGATGGATAAAATTACAACTTAGAAAGGTACATATTTGCTGATGTTTTCAAAACTTAAACAACACTAATATAGTGAAACTGACTTGACTAACCAAGGAAAAACCAAAAACAAGGTTCGGATATCGATCCTTATTCACTACTAATTGGTTTACCTGCGTGTTGCCATGGGATTCAAATAAAACCCAACAATAAAAGAAATTAAAGAAAAAATTACTAGCTTAAGGGATTGAATAAATGGAACCCGACTATTTAAGGCATGTCTAGCTTAGGCCACAACACTCGAGGAAAACATGTACAATTATAACAACCCTCAAATCAGAGCCTCTCAAACCACCACGACCACCACCACCACCACCGGAGCCTTTAAAAATAGAACAAAAGCAAAACTGCTACCGTCACACCTATCAAACCAAATCTATCTTAAACAACAAGTCTCATCCTCTGCAACATAGATCATTAAATTCCATGAGAGATAAATGAAATTGTGATGAAAAAAAAATAAGATTTACACACCTTTATATGTTCATCTTCCTTGTCATTGCTTCTTCTTTTCACACCTTCAGTAGCAAACTACGCTGGTGATGGTTTTCATCTCTAAGAACAATAGTGGTCTTCATCAACATACCTTCATTAGTAAATAACTTGAAGTGCTTTAGTGGTGGAATTGGATGCCGAGAAGAGGGAGGACGATGGAGGCCGCTAAGGAATATTTGGGTTTTGAGTTTTATATATATGTGTGTGTATATATATAGGGTGTTGATGCACTTTGTGTGTGGCCGTCTCTATCGAATATACTAGAGTTGAGTCATGTGTTGTAAAATGATTCTAATGTGGCTAGAACTCCCATTGACACGAGTCAACATCTAGTCAAGAATCGAGGTGAGCCTGTTAACCAAATTAGAGTACTCAAGAATTATTGGTAGCCTGGTATATTTGATGTATTGTATCAGATCAGACTTAGCAGCAAGTTAAGTAGATACACGAGCAACCCAAGTTCAATTTATTGGAGTTGTGTGACACGGGTGCTTCAGCACTTGAGATACATACGAGACTGAGGGCTGCAATATAATAGATATCCAACAGTTATTGAAGGTTACTGTGATGCGAATTGGATATATGACACGAATGATTCCAGGGCAACGAGTGGGTATAAGTTCACATTTGGAGGTGCAGCAATAACGTGGAAATTATCTAAGCACACGGTTATTGCTAGATCCACGATGGAGTCAGAATTCATCTCTTTAAATAAAGCGGGTGAAGATGCAAAATGGCTACGTCAATTTGTTGAGGATATACGAAGGTGGGCCGAAGCTGGAATCGGCCATATGCATACATTGTGATAGCAAATCGGCAATTGGCAGAGCTCATAGCATAATGTATAACGATAAGAAAAGGCATATAAGACATACACATAACACAATACGACAAGTAATCTCTACAGGAGTTATCACTGTTGACCATGTGAAGTTAAAGGATAACATCGCGGATCTGCTAACAAAAAGGCTTAAGCAGAGAGTTAGTTAAGAATTCGTCCATGGGAATGAGACTAAAGCCCTTGGAAAATTAAGTTGATGTGAAGGAAACCTAACTCAGCAGACTGGAGATCCTAAGATCGGAGTTCAATAGGACAGCCTAATTGTATGAACAGGTGAGGTCACTGCGGGGGAGAGTTGATGGAAACCCCACGCTTTGAAAAATGGAGTTTGCCATAGGAATTTGGTAAGCTTCCTAGTCCATTCCTAAAAGTGACAAGTTTGAGGCTAAGCCTACGACTTTTAATGATTCGACTGAGGTAACCATTCCTAGTGAATCACCTATGTGAGAGAGAAGTGGGGTCGCTTCGAAGGGTATTGTTGGGGCACAATACTTAAGAGCTCACGCAGAACCAGGCACATATCCATGACCATGACGAACACAACTATGAGGACTTGACGTTGTTAGGGATAGTCTTGTGTGAAGCGTAATGTCGTCTACACAAACGGCAGACGACTTTAAAGACATCGCTGTCTACTCAATGCCAGTGGACTAAGTGCGTTTCATGAGCGAAGGTTCAAAGGGTCACCTACCTATCGTGTGCAAAACTGAAATGTTGAAATTTAATGGGAATGAGGTTGCTTATGAGAATGTCTCTCATTTATGTGGGGGTTTGAAATTTTGTGTGTTTTGATCAATCTCCATTCATGTGTAGTGCCAAGAATATGGTGATGGCGAACAGTTAAAATTGTTACCCATGCTAAATTAGTTCCAAAACACTACACAGAATGTGTAGTGCCTTACAAAAGGCTACACATTTCCAAAAGGCTACAAAAAATGTGGAGTGCCCTAAATGCTACTCACCATCCATATAAAGCAAGAATGCATCAATATTATAAAAGCACATTAGAATAACTGTCTGCATGTTCAAATAACCAATTTTAAGTACCTTAAGAGCATCAGGATTGTTGCTTTCTTCAACTTGCTCAGCAAATGACTCTTAAAGACTCTCGTTTCCATCTTTAGTTTCACAATTATAATGGGGAACTCTGACTATTATTTCCATGGAGTCATCCTTCTCACAAGAATTGAGAAACTGCTCTTGAACAACATCATGAGCAGCCCATTTCCAGGAACAAACAAAGTACCGTCAACGGCCGCAATATCCACAAAATTCAAAAAATTTCTTATTTGCATTTCCATCAATAACTTTCTTATGCAAATATGAACTTTTAATAGATTTAAGGATAATGTGAGTTAGTAATGTCTCTTCAAATTAACTGTTTTTCTATGTGAGACATTTTTACAAATACTTAATAGGCGTATACCCATTTATGCATGATCTGGTAGATACAAGTGTAGTTTCAAATATCGATAGTTGTAGACAAGTTTAACAATGGAAGATAATATTGAAATTAACAATAACAATAATGGATATGGTGATGAACCAATGAACCTGCATAGTTTATGGTAGAAAAAGACCATTACAAGCAAACTAACATGGAGATGTTGATGAAAACCGGTTGTCGCTTCTGTCATATCGCTCAAGATTATAAACCTTACAGTGTACATCTTTATCATAAACCATCTATATTCTAATAATCGAGAAAAAAACACAAAAATGCAACTGTCAAAATCCCTAGAAACCTAATCTTGAGCATAAACAAACCATAATACTGAATAATCACAAGAAAATCAGTTGTCATATACATCAATATTATAAACCTTATGTAACACCCTAAACCGTTTTAATAGAAAATACGCAGCGGAAATACAAACTAGAAAATTTCATACTTTACAAGATATTTTAGGTGTTACATCTTTTATTCTTTCTTATTGCATTCAATATGAATCATCTTTATTACATTACGTGACCATGACCCCGTACAATCCGCGTCCTCGCTCGATCTCCATCCTTTCCTTGCTCTATTAGGTAGACAAGACAACCTACAATCACCACATAACCGTTTCGTTAATTCGTTAAGTGACTTCACAATAATTACCCACAATGTGGAAATAATATCCAACAATAATCAATGATCATGTTCAAACGCCTTTCGCAAGTTCGGGTCTGATATCCAGATCCTAGCCTCCAATTTACATGCATTCATACTTACATACCTGCGTCTTTATTACCATCCTCATAGCAAAAAGGTTAATAACACTACAATACATACCTGCATACAAATCCCATACACAACTTATCTTGACCCGTCAAACTATTCTTCCTTCATGTATTCTCTTGGACAAACATGACGTTTCCAATCCTATACTCAATCTACACATAATGATCAACCTTTACATACATAAAACTCTCACATAAACCCAGGTATAAGCACCTATGCATACACCACATTACTCAATCTACAAAAGCGTAACAAATCTACTTACCGTACTTGTTACCATATATATACACATATCAATCTAATTGCATACAAATGCATCATTCCGTACTTGTGTCATATTTGCAAATCCCGGATATGTTTCATGGTTAAATACCTTCACTTTCATTTTTCATCTTTGTCGACCCAATTATTCCAACTAACTTCTTTGTTGTGTGGTGAACTATACTTGTTCACTAACATCATCTGTTCACTTGTCTTACTATAGTCTATAAATTTGTTATTTCATTCTTGTTTCCCATTTCACATTTATACATAAATATGCATTTGCTAAATCTAGAGTTTAGTTCATAAGTCACTCACATTTGCCCGTAGAATGTTATCGTCCATTCCATCCACATGACTCGTTGTCTTCTAATCATGCCATTCCTACTTTAACAAGTCAAACTTGCAAATTATTAGAACACATAACGGGTTGTTCACTTCCTTTAATACCCAAGTATTACTCACACATCTCATTATATGTGTTTGTATTCATTTTACCATTCATTCGAGTAATTGGGTTATGCCCGCCCATTTGACCCGTAATCACCCATTTATGTCTAGTGATAACATATGGGTCAGTTCACCATAAATCCATGACATATTACTTTTAGTTCACCAATAAACCAATATATATAGCTTTCGGATATAATCCAACCCATTTAATCCATTCACCCAAGTGACCCGTTTGGGTGATTCTCCCATTATTAACATAACCAACTAGTTCATGACATTATGAGCACCCATAACAATTAAATCCACCAAATGAGTTAACATAAAGTTTTTCCACTTATCCATCATTTTCATGATTACCATCTTCAAACACATCTAAATTCAATTACATAAAAGGAAGTTAAGTTTGAAAATCACTTACAAATACGAGTAGAGGTCGAAACCATATCAAACGAACTCCGATTTAGGTGATTTAGGAGTCCATGGAACCGTCTCGCCGAGACCTGCAACCCTTATTAGTTTCTGTCACCTGAAACCGCCGCCACCGTTGCTGAAACGGCAAAACAGTGGCCTGAAAACTGTTTTCGAGCTGTTGTCTTCTGGTTAGTAAAAATCCCTCTTCCAGGCTTCTAAATCGTAAACCCACCGTTGGATGTGATCGTCTACATGTGTTAAAGCTTTTGTCAAAATTTGAGAATGATCAGACGGTCCAATCTCCGGAAAATCGCACTTTATGACAAGTAGAAAACCTAAAAACGGGATTTTTGGACTTGGATGGTTCTCTCTCTCTCTCTCTCTCTCTCACACATACTTTCTCTTTTTGAAACTTGAGGGAGGGGCATGAATGAACCAAAAATCTGATCCCCTTCCTTTTACACAACAAGGTTTGCCTATTGACACAATCTACCCCTTGACTTTTAAAAGGTTATAGACAAGTCCACATACTTTATTAATATTCAAAATGTGCCAATAACATAATTCCAACATTAGATCTTGCTAGTGATTTATATGCTTCGCATTTAGTAGATAATTCACTTCTACTAATCAAGTATAGAGTAAAATATCTTAATGCATAGTTCTACTAAATCATACCATCTAACTACATTTCCATATGGATTCCATCAAAACAAATTCCTCATGTTAGTTTTCTAACAATCCCATCAATTCTCACATGCCATTCACATTGATTCTTGCATACAATATCACACCTAATCACCTAGGCATTTCATCAAACACTTGGTGTGCGTACAACATTCTAAGCATATTATACAAGCTCCTAATACATGCATTTAACCAAATACATAATCACCTTCAATCATGACCAATTTCGACATGAACTCCATCCAACGTACATTTCTACATGTTAATTGGAGATCATTTAACAACATCGAATCATCAACTACACTTTATTTCTTCCAATACATGGATTCTAACATTTATTCTTCAAACCTTTACAAGAAGCTAAACATTCAATTTCTCTAACTAGGTTAATCATTCTATCTAATTATTTCATGAAGTAGTACAAAATAAACATACTTATAAATAACAATTCGGTTTTTGGGGCGTTACACCCTAGATTTCACATCTTTAATACCCTCTACCCCGACAAATTTTTTTTTATTAAAAACAAAATAAAAACCGGATCTGATTCAAGGGACCGGTAAAACAATTGATAAAACAAAAACGGGTCTGAATCTGGAATCATATTATCTACGATATATAAGAAATACGAACAAAATCATTAGGGTTTAGGGATACCTGATTGACGAATTAGGAGGAGGACGCAAATGGTTGAACCAGAGGGAGGAGAAGGTTTCCTTATTCATATGGAAGATTAGGAATAATGGTTAGTAATGCGCCGTCGATCAGGATATGGAGGATGGAGAAGGGTCTAGGGCGACGATGTAGGGGAAAAACTAAGAAAAAATTGTTTTTATATGGTACGTATTGGATTTTAGATGGAGCTCCATATTTGAGTTTGAGCCTAGGTGGACACTCTAGGAAGACTCCACTCAACCCAAGTCTATTATTTTATTATATAGATAGAATAGATGTATTATTACTCAAGAGTGATTTGTATAAATTAACATACGTATATGTAACATCTATGAAATTTAAATACACTGATAATATAAACGGATGGCTTTGTGTATATATATGAATATTGAGTTCGTATACTTAATAATATATGAGTATATAATATATATTTGCATATGGGATATAGTTTAATATTTGAAATTTAAATTCCTAGAACTTAAGTTGGTGAATTTTGTAACTCAGCATAAATTATGGTAAGCCTAAATTACGGAATAAATTGATAGAATTGAAATCATTATATGAAAGAACCTTTTAATATATTAAATAAGGAAATCATAAAAAAAAAGGAAAGGCATAATATCAAAAGGGCCAATTACATATATCCCCCCTCTAAACTTCATTAATTACATATATACCTAAGTCAAAATTTTATTTACATATTTCCCCTTCCCCAAAACTAAAAATATCAAATATACCCATTCTATTATTAAGCACTTCATATCTGTGACACCCGGCAAACTCCGGTTATTTATTTTTGAAAACTCAGTAAGTCTACCTTAGCGAGTCGTGCATACATTACACATGACAGGGTCAGTCGAGTCGAGTCGTGCATCATTGGGGTTCTAACACACAGAAGTCTTGAGTCCCGGGAATTGGTGAACGAGTGTGAACGTGTTTGTTTTCATGAATTATGTGTTTATAATCATTATGTGACTTGTCGGTATGTGAATACGTGCTTATATTTGTTAAAATAGTGTTTAACGTGCCAAAAACCCATAACACCCTGCAGCAGGCGATTAGGAGGCCTAATTGCCTGTTGTAGGGGCGAGTAGGCTCCTATTAGGGGCGATTAGAGGCCTACTCGCCTGAAGGGGAGGCGATTAGGAGCTTCTAATTGCCTCCTGCAGCCCCTACTCGCCTGTAACCTCTGGAACGACTAGAAACGCCTATAAATACCACCCTTGTGTTGCAAAACATCATTTTAGAAACCCTAGCACACCCCAAAGCCACCACACACTATACCCAACCTCTATAACTCGTTTTTGATCAAGAAACCACCTTTACAAGATCTTACACCTTTCTTTGCTAAAATCTAAGGTGTGTTCATCTTCTTAAACCTTGTTAATGATAAAGTTTTACTCCCTAGAGGTCCAGACGTGGTTTCTAAGTATTTGTGTCTTTGAAAACTTGTTAAAAACAGATTATAAACAAACCCACACCTTCATGCTTGTTCTATGTTATGTTATCATGCAAAGATGAGATTTTTTATATTAAAACGTGTTTGTTTCCATGTGTTTGATATGTTTCTGACTTAAATGAATCATTAGGATGATTTTCTATGAATTTAGGAGCATATAGTTGTGTTTTGATGATATTTGATATTTTGACCCGTTTGGGTGATTTTGGGAGACTTAGTGTGATTTAATATGTTTTGATGATTCTAGAGGATTAGAGTTTGCTCTAGGATGATGCTAGAACAGTAGGAAAGGATTAGATGACGTTATTATGTGATGAAATCTGAGTATTTGCTATTTAGGGTAAGTTTTACATGATGATGTGATGTTTACATGATGAATATGCTATTTTGGGAAAACGCTTGCATTCGGGACTGTTAGAATGATGATAACTTAGGGGTTTTGCTTGAAATATGTTTGTTAATGTGTTATGATTGATATTGGGTGTTTACACATGTTTCGGATCTGATTTGGAGGGTTAAACGCGCGAAAAAGTGGCACAGCCCTGCAGGGGCGATTAGGAATCCTAATCGCCTGATGCAGGGACGAGTAGGAAAGGTTAGGGGCGAGTACACCCCTAATCGCCTGATGTATCAGGCAATTAGCCTCCTAATTGCCTGTTTGACCATCCTAATTGCTAGTTGACTTTCCTAATTGCCTGTTTGACGTCTAATCACATGATTAGCTGATTTAAGCATAGTTTGGCATCCCGAACATGAAATGACACCTAGGAACATGCTAGGAACCCTGTGGAATGTCCAATAACCCGGTAATACACGTGTGGACTCGTATACGCGATATATGAACTATATGTTCACTTTGGTGAACTGTTATGCGTATTAAGTGCATGTTTGCTTGTGATTGCATGATTTCTCATTCTTAGCTAACACGTGAGTTGTCGGGTCACCAATGGGATGTCGGGTCTTGTATGTGTGGTCAAAGTAGCAGTCAAACGTGTTTTCAAAATGTACTTAGTCATGGTCTGGACAATCGGGGACTAGTTAGCCTTCGGGTTATTAGTCTAACTTGACACATATCTTATGGTAGGTCGCCACTAGTTGGGGCTATCATATCATATAAACGGTTTACTCATTAACAGAAGACGCAACCTAAGGTGAGTTTCACGGCCCCACTCTTTACTGTTTTCGTTTTCGGGGGAGAAACATGCTTAGTACTTTGTTTTGTAAAAGATCATGTTATGCTGGGTTGGTCGTACGCTTCCTTTATGTTCTATGTACATGTGGTTCACGTTGTGACAGTTCGATGTCCGTTATGGCGGCAGTTCGCTAATTGTGAATGCACAGTTCGTTGACCACGGAGTGACAGTTCGTTGACCACGGAGTGACAGTTCGTTGACCACGGAGTGACAGTTCGTTGACCACGGAGTGACAGTTCGTTGGACATATTTGGGCAGTTCGTTAGTCGTTGTAAACGATAGTGCGTTGGTCGTGTTAAATGATAGTGCGATGATTGGTTCGTCTTAGAGTCTAAACGTCTAACAAGTATTTTCTTCAGTCAGTGGTAACATGATAGTTCTTTCAAAAGCTCGTGAAACATTTTCCTTAAAAACCTGTGAACTCACCAGTATTTTATACTGACGTTTTTAGCATGTTTTCTCAGGTCGCTAAGGTAGCAACTGTCATCTAGGCGCACGGAGTCGCACTGGAGTCGTACTCGCGTCTAGGATCATTTATGCATGTTTTGGGATGTTGACTTTTAAAACTTATGATTTTTTTTTACATTTGACTTTTGTAAACTTAAATGCTTCCGCACTTTCGAATGTTGATTTTAAATCTTATGCATGGTTTTTATCCACGTGTGTTCTTACATTTAGACGTCTTTTATTGTGACCGTTGACTTGGATCCTAGTGTGTCGCACGCCTCGCGGTAGAATTCCGCATGTGGAAATTTGAGGGTGTGACAATATCATTACATGTTATGATGAATGTAATGATATGAGGGCTTAGTAATGATTATGTAAGAGTGTTAGAACACTCGTTTCGGTGAAATCAAGTTGTAGGATGCATGGAAACATTTTGCATGTTCTTGGTGTTCATAACTTATTAAGTTGGAAAGATCGTATGGGATATAAGTTGTAGGATGCATGGAATGTGTTGTATGACTTGTTGTGAATATAGTTTAGTAAAAGAATTGGGGTAAAATACTTATTTTCCAATTTTTTTTTATAGAATGGGTATATATGTAATTTATGAAGTTTTATAGGGGGTATATGTAATTTAAATTTTGGGTTGGGTATATATGTAATTATAGTTGAAAACGGGGGGATATATGTAATTAATCCATATCAAAATGATATTAAAATCATAATCAATCATTCAGATTGAATGACATTAAATTCGGTCAATTATTATTAATGACAATAAATAATATTAGTTATGATTTATTGTAAATTATAAAAAATCAACCTACAAATTAGTTATGATTTATTGTAAATTATAAAAAATCAACCTATACATTAGATGTTAATATACAGAGGTTTTTAGTTTAAATTAAAAAAAATCAACATATACATTAGTTATGATTTTGTTTTTTTTAAAAGATGAGTATGTTAAGTATTTGAAGGGATAGGGAGCCCAATCCAGGCGGAGGCGGCAACCCTATCCCTCTAATCCACATTTCAGGCGCTAGGGGCCTCAAATCCGCAGAGGTAACTCGGCGGAAGACAGGCTACAAGCTGGCGCATGAAGACAGCAGCAGACACGCACCAGCGCGCGGAACATTCCAAAGGACACCTTTTAGTACGACGTAAGAGGGACGACAGAAGGAAGATTCGTCAAGATCTCAGCAGAGCACGCACCAATGGAAGGGCGACACGTGGCGTAGGGCGGTACGACACATACTGACAGAAACGGTGACGTGACTGTTCCCACAGCGTCATCAACAGTAACCAGCAGACATCCCCCTGCTGCTGTCAGACGTTACATCAGACGGCAGCAGGTGGGCTGATCACTGTAGCCGGACGAATACCGCCGTCTGCCAACCAGAAGCTGCCACGTGTCCGCCCCAAGGGATGACTGAACAGTAGCCTAACGTTATCCACAGTGCTCGGATTGTAGATGCACTTATTGCGACTAGTGATTGGATTAGCTTTATTAACATATGTTAGTTTGTTTCTGATGGATCGAAGGTAGAAGAGAGTGGGCGAAGGAGAGAATGAAGTGGGCGAAGGTAGAAGACTGTTATGTAAAGAACACATTCGTACTAGTGAAATGGGCGAATGTGGACTATGTCCACATTCGCACCATCAACATGGGCGAATGTGCAGCTTATATATATATATGTTTTGGTCATTTTCTAGTCAGAGAGAGTTTTAGAAAGTGTGTGTTTGAAGGTCAGGTTTGTGTCAAGTCTGTGATTGTGTGTGATAGGTCTAGATTAACGTGTTGATCAATTGTAACAAGTTTTATGAAAGTTAATCTATGAAAAAGGTGTTTAAAATGATGTTTTACGTGTTTTGATTCGAGTATTATCATTTTGTTCATATCTAGGGTTTCCGCACCTGGATTTGTTACTTGTATGATCATTACATCCTGTTTTAGCTAAATTCTTTCAACTACAAGGTGGTATCAGAGCCATACGGATCATACAACAACAAAATTGATAATATCAGAGCTGATTTGGACTTGATTTTGGTCAAAATTCATCTGTTTTTGATTGAAAATGGTTTTTGAGTGTTTTTGAGGATTTTCGAATTGAATTTGGTGTTAAAATCAAGTTTTCCAAGAATTAAAGTTGTTCCAAATCAATTCCGAATCAAAACCTGATTAAGATCATCCAAATCCATAAACTTTTGAAAATCAGAGATCAAAATAACCGTTTTTCAAAGTGTAACCGTTTTTCAAAGTGAAAATGGGTGAATGTATACTGTTGTGGGCGAACCTGACCTAGTGAGGGCGAACGTGAGTGTTTTCTGGTCGAAAGTGTGTTCATTTTGGTCGAACCAAGAGTTTTGTATTTGAATTTTTCACTTTCGGGTAGAATTTTCCACCTTCGATTCGTCGGGCGGGCGAAGGTGAAAATTTAGTGGACGAATCTGAGATAGATTGGACGAAAGTGGAAACTGATTTAGATATTCTACATTCTGGTTCATATTCTACATTCGGCTGATACTTTTTGGACGAACGTGTGATCAAAAGGGACGAACGTAGAATTTTTGGGCGAACGTAGATCTGAGTTTGGAAAATTTTATAAGTTTTGTGATTTTCGAAATTCGTGAACATCATGTGGAATTTTCCGACTACACCAAGACCAGCAACGACACAACCACAACAGCAAGTGACGATGGATCCATGGACAGTGGCAGCCCAGAAGACGAGCACACAGTCTTCGCAACCGATCAATTACATAGCGATGACTAGCTCGATGCCTCAGAGTGTTGCACCTCCAGCACCACAACCTGATTATTGGGGAGTAGCAGCCGCGGTGGTAAATACTCAAACTACCAATGCTATTTCTACACTAATAAATGACTTATCTTCAGGTAGCGGGAATCGTCCACCCAAGCTCATGGAGATGCAAGAATATAACCAGTGGCAGAAAAAGTTTAAGATCCATCTGGAAGGCATAGGAGTGGAGGGTGCAGAAGCATGGAGGATGATAGCTAAAGGTTACACTGCACCGGTTCTGGAGAACACCGGTGAACCAGTTCCATTGGAGAGCATGTCAGACGAGGAGAAAAAGAAGTTTGCTGTGGAGAAGAAAGCATATTCCCAGTTGACTCAGGCTATTACAAACGACTTACTACATCAGTTTGGGACATGTACTACGTCTAAGCAACTATGGGATGTGTTAAAGAATAGGCATGATGGGAATGAAAAGACGAGAAGGTTGAGGATGGAGGAGTTGAGAAAAGAGTTTGAGAATTTTACTTATGTTGGAAATGAGACTCTAAAAGAATTAACTCCTAGATATTGTCATTTACTAACTGAGTTGTCTAGTTATGGTATACAGATTCCAATGACAGATCTAGTGGACAAGTTTGCAGATGCTCTACCACCATACTGGGATCAGCATGTTGAAGTTCTCAAAGAGAAGGATGCTTACAGATTCTGGACTATCAACGAGTTTGTGCAGAAGCTGGAGAACAAAGAGCTCGAGGAAAAGAGGAAAGCTAAAAGATCTCAGATTCCTCAGAATCCAAATTTATATTTTGGTGGTACTTCAACAACAGTTGGAAACTCGAGTGCAGGTGGAACAGTGGCACATCACATTGCTTGTATTACTAATGTCATGGAACCACCAAAACCAACCATCAACTACATTGCACAAACCTCATCTTACTCACAACCATCATACACACCACCACCACAACAATACACTAATTCATACATTTCACCATTCTCTCCAATGCAGCAAGCAGCATTCTACACTGCTGGCCAATCACAACAACCACCTCAACAACCACAATACATGAACCAAGTTAATCAACCCAATCAACAACCAGTGGTTTTGGAGACTTCTAATTTGGGAAATGTAACTGTTGAAGTTGCTCAGCAACATATTGCATTAGTCTCTGCAATGGTTTCATCATATAACGGGTTGGTTGCAAGTCAAATTGGAAACAATAACTTGACCAATGAAGACTATGCACAGATTGATAAGGAAGAGATGGAACTGATTGACATTCAGTGGGCTTTTGCGAGTATTATGAGAAGGGCAACTGAGTTTATAGAAAAGACGGGTAGGACTGATTTGGGAACCTCTCTAAATACAACCTATGGGTTTAACAAGGAGAAGGTGACATGTTTTAATTGTGGAGGGAAAGGTCACTTCAAACGGGAATGCACTCAGCCACCGAAACAAGGTAACAGAAACCCCTTTAATGCAAGCTACCAGAACCGTCAACAACAAAACCAAAACCAAGTTTCTTACCAAAGTAACAATAACTATCAAAACCAAAATAACTACCAAAACCGACAAAACAACTCTAACAACAACCAGAACAGACAACCAAACACAACAAACCAGACTCAAAACCAATCACCAAACAACACTAACAGAACAATTATACCGATTACTACACCAAATGAAAACCAACATAATACAAATCAGAATCAAGCTTTGGTGATCCAGCAGGATGAACGGTTTGACTGGTCTGGGATGCAAATTGGTGTTGAGGAGATTACAACTGGTGGAAATGTGGCTTGTGTTGCCCGACTGGTTGATACTGAGGAGTCGGTGATAGTTGATAAGAATGAAGAAACTGAGGTTGAAGTTGATGAATCTGTGGAAGAAGTGGAAGTGGAGACTGAGTCTGTTGAGGTTAAAGCTGAGAAGGCAAGTTCTGGAGTAGTGATTGACACAGTTTCTGATGTTCCTGAGGAGTGTGAATCGGTTTATTCAGATTCAGATTGTGAATCAGACACAAAGGCGAGTGTTACATCCTTGGATGATGATATTGATCAGCTGCTAGCAGAAGCAGATTTTCTGAAGACGAGGAAGTCGTGCATTGCTGATGATGCTTTCACCAGAATTGATTATTCTAAGTTTTTCGCTGGAAAGGAAGCTCATTTTGCTTTGATGGCCATGACAGATCCTCCTAAACCTGTAAGTTCTGAATCTAGTATTGATGTTACTAGTGATAAATACTGTGGAACCTGTGATAGATTGACAGAGGAAAACAAAGAACTTCGTGTTAAACGTGATAGTGCTATCATCAACTGTCAATCTACTCGCAAAGAATTGATTGCTTTCAACAAAGTACTTGATGGATATAAACAGGACATTTCCGATCTTAAAAATACTCTTTCATTAAAACAACTTGCCATTAATAACTATATTAATGAAATTGAGAACACTAAGTTGGAAATGGCCGCTATTAAGTGCTTTGCTGAAAAAGTCAATAAGAAATTGGAGAGTTATAAGCACATTGCTTATGTTGTAGACCACATCATTGATGATCAAACCACTAACTTTAAGTCTGTGCCTTCTCCGGTGCTCTTTGAAAATCACAACTGTCATCAAGTGACACCGGAGAGCTCGGTAAAATCAGACTCATCATCGGAAAATGAATCTAATACCTCGAGTATTGGTGATCCTCATTCCGATGTGAGGCCGATTTTAGGTTTGAATGATGAAGGTGTTACAGTTGAGAGCGTTGATTCAGACTCAGAGAGTGATGACTCTGGTAGTTACCAAAGTGCTAATGCATGTGAGATTCCAAAAGAAAATCACATCATTACTAATGAACCAGTGTCATCATCTCAGCATGTGCATCCAATGGCTAATGCGAATCGTGAGAAAAAGTCTGAAAAGAATGTGATTAAGAAAGAAATTAAGAAAGATGTTAAGAATGAACCTTGTGACAAACCAGTCAAGGTGTTTTATCGGATGGAAGGATCCGATAAGAACATCTCTGACGAGGAATTTCCAATTAAGAATGCTAACTATGCTAAAATTGATAAAATTTGGCAAGAAAGCACTATTTGGTTTCCAAAACATGAGAGAACAAATGAGATTCCACCGGCAATTTTAAAGAAATTGTATTTGGATGTTCCTCAAGAACCAAAGGTTCATGTCACAGAGTTCATTAAACCCAAAAACAAGGCAGACAGTTTTCATGAGCCTACTTACTCAAAAGGGCCACTCCCTGAGAGTTTGAGGAACAAACAGTATAATGATCAATATCCTGTTCGATCATTTGCTCAACCGAATGCTCCTAATGTTTTTGAGGAATACCGTGCATGCTTTAAATGCGGGGAGAGAGGGCATTTACTTGCTCACTGCCCGTATGTAAGGCATAAGAGGCACGAAGTTGAAGTGAGGAATTCCATGAGGAAACCGGTTGATCATTACGTTCCACCACACAGACGAGTTGTTCCTCAACAACAACAATTTTATAATCAAAACAATTTTTATCAAACGAGGAACAATCGTCCATTTCAGTATGATCGCATAAACCGGATTGCTATGGAAAACTCGTGGAGAAAACCAGTGGTGAACACAACAAATGATAGGCAAAGGGTTCCACCAAAACCTATTGTCAAGTCAAATGTTGGACCTAAATCTGTTAAGTCAGAGAAGGTAACCAAGAAAGTTTCTTTTGCAAACAATGTTCAGAAACCGACTGAGACCCCAAAATCTCAGATTCGTATCTTGAAAAGATCTGAACAATCTTGGACACCAAATGGATCTCCAGGTGCCTCAACTTCAAAATCAAATGAGAAAAAGGAAAATGTTTTGAATGATCCTAAAAAGATCGATCCAAAACACAATGGTGAAGTGAATGTTTCTTTGAACAATGATATTCCAAGACCCAAGACTCAGGCTTGGGTCCCCTGAAAGAACTAACTGTTTTACTTGATGTGTGCAGGGAGCTTCAGCTGGCCCTATTAGCAGTCTTTGGATTGTTGATAGTGGAGCTTCAGGCCACATGACCGGGGATCTTGCATTATTATTCGATGTGAAGAATATTAATGGTGGATATGTTGCATTTGCTGGAAATAAAGGCGGATATATCACTATGGAAGGGAGTGTGAGTAATGGGATTGTAAGCTTTGAGAGGATTTCGTATGTGAAGCAGATAGATTATAATCTGTTGAGCGTTAGTCAGATCTGTGATAAACAATTTACTGTTCATTTTGATGACAAATCCTGCTACATTCTCAAACCGGGTTTCAAAATTCCAAAGGAGTGGGTAATGTTGAAAGCACCTCGCGTCAACAACCTTTGTATTCTTGATATGTCCAAGGCAATGACATCCCAGGGGCAAATAACATGCTTTCTATCCAAGGCGACCGAGAAGGAATCGATAATGTGGCACCGAAGAATGGGACACATTCATCTGAGAAAAATGAATCATCTTGTGAAGAATGGACTTGTCGATGGCGTGAATGTGAAACATTTCCATTTGAATGACAAGTGCGTGAGCTATAAGAAGGGGAAGCAACACAGACAGTCCCACAAAGTGAAGAAAGTTAACTCTGTTGAGATGCCACTAGAGCGATTGCATATGGACCTATTCGGACCTGTCAAACGCAAAATTCATCTTGGAGAGCTTTACTGTTTAGTTGTCACTGACGACTATTCACGTTTTTCATGGGTGATGTGTTTGCAGCATAAAAGTGACACCTTTAACAACTTGAAAGTTCTGTTCACTCGATTGGAGAATCTCTACAATTTGAAGATAAAGAGAATTCGGAGTGATAATGGGACGGAGTTCAAAAATGCCAAGATGGAGGAACTTTGTGAAAGCAAAGGAATTCATCATGAATATTCGGCTCCGTACACCCCACAACAGAACGGTGTTGCTGAACGCAAAAACAGGACTCTAATTGAGGCGGCAAGGACAATGCTCGCAGACTCAAATCTTCCAGTAATGTTCTGGAACGAGGCGATTTATGCAGCAAATTATACACTCAATCGGGTTTTAACGGTGAAGAAGTTTGGTAAGACTTCTTATGAGCTGTTACACCGACGAAAGCCGAACTTAGAGTATCTAGAACCTTTTGGGGCACCATGCACGATGTTGACTCCAAGCGAGAAGTTTAGTCCTAAAGCTGAAGAGGGATACTTTGTTGGATATGCAACCCCGCTTAAACGGGTATACAACAAGCGAACTCGTCAGGTGGAGGATTGGGCTAACGTAGAAGTTCAACGGTATACACAAAATGTGCAAGGGATGGGTCCTGATTGGATGTTTGATTACAAAGATTTCTTTGAATCATTCAATCTAGATAGCTTGGTTGAAGAAGCTGTTATCAGATTACTTTACGAGTGTGAAAACGCGGCGACTTCACCGTTGGTGCGTCCGATCACCGTGAACCCCCCACCAGCTTCTAATGATACAAATGCTCCTGTACCAGAGGAAGAAGTGTTTCAAGAGGCTTCTACTACTTTAGATTCTTCAGAGTCTGAAGATGAACAATTTGAAGAAGTTATTCTTGAACATGCAGAAGAACCAGAGGCACCGCCAGTGAACCCAACTCCAACTCCAGATGTTGCTTCATCGTCTAACACGGGTCATGATCTGGATGCTGTAGAGAACTTGACTATTCAGACGGGAGTTACTGTACCTGAACATCCGGAATCTCGGATTCATCGTATTCACCCGCTGGAGCAAGTTATCGGTGATCCTGGTAGTAGTGTGATGACAAGAGGGCAGCTGCGAAGTGTTAATTCGCCAGAGAGTTTTGGTGCTTTAGCTTTATATGCCAAAATACAAAAATCTGGTAGTCAAAATGATTGGTCGTTTGCATGTTATGTGTCGCAGGTAGAGCCAAGGACTTACAAAGACGCTTTGCTGGAGGACGCTTGGGTTGAAGCAATGCAGGAGGAGTTATTACAATTTCAGAAATTGGGGGTTTGGACGCTCACTGATTTACCGCCTGGAAGGAAGAAGATCGGCACTAAATGGGTGTTTAAGTGCAAGAAGGATGATCGTGGTGTTATAGTTCGTAACAAAGCCAGATTGGTTGTACAGGGTTTCCATCAAATCGAAGGGACTGATTATAACGAAATCTATGCGCCTGTAGCACGCATTGAAGCTATTCGGATGTTTCTTGCGTTTGCTTCCTATAAGAAGTTCAAAGTTTATCAAATGGACGTCAAGAGCGCATTTCTGTACGGGAAAGTCAAAGAAGAGGTTTATGTCGGGCAGCCACCAGGCTTTGAGGACCCTATCCACCGGGATAAGGTTTATGTGCTGAACAAAGCTTTATATGGTCTGCACCAGGCTCCGAGACAGTGGTACGAGGAGCTAAGTACATACCTCATGGCAAAGGGATTTAAGCGCGGACTCGTCGACTGCACCCTATTCACGAAGAAATCAGGGGGTGATTTGCTTCTGGTGCAGATATACGTTGATGATATAATATTTGGCTCAACTAACGAACTTTTATACAGGGAGTTTGAAACTGTCATGCAGGAAAAGTTTGAGATGAGTGCAATGGGGGAGATGCAGTTTTTCCTAGGCTTGCAGGTGGACCAAAGACCCACGGGGATCTTCATTCACCAGACAAAATACGTATCCGAAGTCTTGAGCCGGTTCTAGATGGAGGATTCCAAGCCGATGGATACCCCGATTCAACCCAATCACGGGATTGGAGTGGACGCTAAGGGGGAGCTGACGGACCCATTTACATACAGAGCAATCATCGGATCTCTGATGTATCTTACAACATCTCGGCCAGATATTATGTTTGCAACGTGTCTCTGTGCCCGCTATCAATCGAAGCCGAAACAAAGTCATCTGACGGCGGTCAAGCGTATCCTTAGATATCTGAAGGGTTGTCCCTCGAAAGGACTTTGGTACCCTAATGATGATGATTTTGATTTTATCGCTTTTAGTGATGCAGATTGGGGCGGCTGTGACAAGGATAGCAAATCCACTACAGCTGGTTGCCAGTTTTTAGGGAGCAGGTTAGTCACCTGGCAATGTAAGAAGTAGACTTCGGTCGCGCTGTCTACCTGTGAAGCCGAGTACATTGCAGCCTCGAGTTGCTGTTCGCAAGTGCTCTGGATCCAACAGCAGATGGTGGATTACGGTTTGCAGTTTCTTAAAACCCCTATACACTGTGACAATGAAGCCGCTATCGCATTAACTAAAGATACGGGCAATCATTCTAAAGCGAAACATATCCGGATCAAATATCATTTTATCCGTGATTGTTACGCTAAAGAATTGATAGATATGGTCAAAATCCATACTGACTATCAACGTGCAGATTTGTTTACTAAAGCTTTTGACAGATACCGCTTTGAATATCTTTTAAAAGTCAAAAACATAAAGGAAAAACAGGACTAATCAGCACCTCGGTTTATCGCTTTTTAGTTTAAAATTTTCTTCAAAGCTTTTATTGTTTTTCAGAAAAATTAAAAACCCAAAAATATGTTTTATATTAGGGGGAGTCATTTTATCAGAAAAACCAAAAACATTGAAAAATTCAAAAAGATCTAAAAATTAGAAAAATAAAAAATGATTCCCTGGATAAAAAGAGGAAATGATAGTACATCAGTGGGGATCTGACACAGGCTAAAGATTTGTATAGTATAAAGAGGCGTGTGTTGATTACGTGTGATGTGCTGATAGGCTTCGTAGACTAAAAATTGCGTTCATTAGTGATACAAACATAACGAACTACGCGTTCGTGGCTGAACACCTCATGGGCATATGGTCTTAGTACCGTAATTTCGTTTGATAGGATTGCCAAAATCTGAGGTTTCGGGTCGTTATGTTATAGTTATCCGGGATATTCTGATTAAACTTTTGTCGTATTGATTTACGGACCTCGTTTCATCAGAATATTTGCTAAAAGAGCTTAAATGCCAAAACCGAAAGTTACCGAATTGAGGAACTTTATGTTTTTATTGATCAAAGATCATAATTACATCGTATTGACTTACTGATGCAAATCAGTAGTTGATATCAGCCTCAACCTAGTATATATGCACATGTTACTCTGCTGCATTCGTTTGCTGACCTGTACACCTCTGTGCTATATACTTTGTAACTTTAACGGATAACTCTGGCATAATCACGCGTTACGACGAAGCTTTGTGCAATTACTTTATACGGGAGTATGTCGTGTGTATGGGCACCACAACGTGTTAGTCTAATACACCTAACTCGTATCATTTTAAAGCATTGCGTAATAGTCTGCATGTGAGCTTAAGTGGACCACAATATCAGCAATTGCCGTGTCACATACTGTTTCTAATGATAATATTAAACAAAAAGATCAACGCTGTGACCAGATTTCTCAATAAACTGATATGATCCTCTTACCGGATATCACAAAATGTTTACTGCTTTGTTTACATTGATGCATTTTACTTTTACTGTCAAAAAGATAAAAAATCCAAAAAGATTTTAGGTGTGTTTTGATATAAATTTCAGAAAAACCAAAAGATTTTGCATTTCTGTTTTATTTTAGATAACCGACGGTGTTTGATGGTCAATTTCTGAGATTTGATGAAACCATCTGGGCTTTGTATCTTTCTAAAAGTGAAATTATGAGTTTTTGAGACTTAACGGATTGAAAAAATGTTGAACGGGATTCGAATTCGTGATTTGGCAAAATTTTCTGATTTTTCCATTTCATATTCGCCCCTTAAATGGGTCGAATGTGGAAAAATCTTACATTCGTGCGTTTTTGATCGGGCGAACGTGGAATTTTTCAACACTTTTCACCTTCGGGTTTCATAATTCCACCTTCGGGCCATTAACTTGGTCGAATGTGGAAAATACCCACATTCGTCCATCATAAACGGGCGAAGGTAGCATCTATATATAAGCCATAACAGGTTCGACCACCTCATTCTGCAAATTTTCAAAAATATTTCTAAGTAACGTGACCTTGTTGCTTTGATTTCTTTCTTTTCGTTTATTGTTCCCGGTTGATTACTGATCATTTTGAACCCTATTATACAGGTAATGAGGCTCTAAACAGATCAGAATGTGTATTTCATGGTTACGAACCTAGGGTTCATAATCTGAGATTATTGGACCATTGTTAATGATTGTTTTTGTTAGCATTTCAATTCTCATCAGTTTTAGGAGGAGAGTATATCAGGAATTAGGATAATAACATGATTAGAGGACTAATTGATTGTTTGAACCTTATAAACCCTAATTCCACTTTAAAACTGATGAAAATTGAATAATCATGACAATTGATGATGCACGAGAGTTAGTCGGCCATAATAGAACACGTTTAAATCAAATTCAGAGTCAAATAACAACTTTGGCAAAATTTTGAATTTTTGGGTTTTCAGGTTCACATTCGTCCATATCAAACGGGGCGAATGTAGAACTTGATGGGCGAATGTGTTTAAAATTGGACGAATGTGATTTGTTATATGATAAATTCCACATTCGAACCAAAATGCTCACATTCGTACCTATTATTCCACCTTCGGCCAAACAAAAGTGGGCGAATGTGGAGTCTGTTAAATCTTAAAATTTGTAACTTTTTGTCGTTTTTGAATTTTGACGTGTTTTCTGATTTTTGATGTGCAGATGGCTGAGCAACCTGAACATGTCGAGGCACCAGGGGAGAACATTGTACCAAATCCTGTCCAGGAAGTTGAAAATGTTCCATGTGGATGGCCATTTGAACCGACACACAACTGCCGTGCATATGTTGGAGATGTCGAGAAGAACACTGAATTTGCTGGTATTGTGGAGTTTTTAAGGCGAAGCCGGATTATTCATGCCTTAGCTACACCAACAATAATCTACAAAGACATAGTGGAGGACTTTTACAGAAATGCTAAATATGATTTCTGGGAAGATCAGACTATCATCAAAAGCAAGATTCAGGGTATGGAGATGATTTTAACCGAATCAGATATCAGAGAAGCTTTACAGATTAAGTTTGAAGTGAATGATGATCCTAGAGAGCTTTCATGGACCGAGCAAAGAGCGTGCTTTTTGAGGATGAAGTACAAGGGTCCTATTACTGACGGTTCAATGCACAAAGGAAAATTAAGTGTGCAGTTCAAGTATCTTGCACACGTAATTATCCATGTATTCGGGTGTGTGAGCAGTGGATACGATGTTATGAGGAAGAGTCTTAGTTCATTGATGGTTGCGTTAACACTTAACAAACCATTCAATGTATCTGGTATGATTTTAGACCACATGCTCGAGATGTTGAAAGGATTGAAGAAGAAACAGTTTATGCTGTATCCGAGGTTTTTGATGATGATCTTTGACCATAAGTATCCTAATTTGGAGAAGGATCCAACTATGATCCTAGGTCAAGATCACATGAATATTCGTACACTTGTGAGAATGAAAGGGTATAAAGGTGTGCCGGACAATGAAAAGCCACCTCACAGGAGATTATTTGGGGCTTTGGCTAATCAGGGTTACACTGATCCTGGTAAGAACAAAGCAAGACATGACAAGAGTGATTCAGACAATGATGATCCATAAGTGTATGCTGATGCAAACACTAAGAGGAAGAGACAGGTTGTCAATGCCGGAGCCAAAGGGAAGGGTAAGGCAAAGACTGATCAAGGAAGTTCAAAGCAACAGGTTACTAGAAAGAAGACGACTGCAAAGAAAGGCACAAGTCTAGTTGATGAAGATTCAGTTGATTCGGAGGAAACTGAAGTTGATGAGCAGTGGGATTCTGAAGAGGAAAGAGTAAAGACCACCAAACGTAAGGCCACTATGGTTGGTGAGTCTGAATCTTTGAACAAGACTATTGAAGAGGTTTCACAGAAAAAGACTGTTGATGTTGATGAAGGTCTGAGTGTGAATCTGGATGAACTTGAAGAAGGTGAGACTGTTGTAGTTAATTTGCCAAAACCAAAGCACAAGTCAATGGCAAAGAAGTCGAGTACTAAGCAGTTGAGGGAGAAAGAGATTGCTCAGTTGCTGAAAGGGAAAAGGATACCTGATGCAGGCACATCATCTAAGCTATCTTCACCAGTGGCTAAGAAGCAGAAAAAGAGCAAAGAGTCAGAAGCTTTACCAGTTGATGATTTCAATGCTGCTTTAGATAATGTGTTGGATATGTTCAAGAATCCTCAAAAGCAGAAGGCAAAAGAAGTAGAATCATCCAAGTCAAAGAAAGTTACTGTTTCGGATGATGTGATGAAACAGGTTAACAAACGGATGGATGACATGATGAAAATGATTGTAGCACAACAGGCTGAAATAAGCAAGTTTAATCAAAATGAGGAAAAGATGCTACAGATTGTTGTTGCTTCTAAAACTAAGCAAGATGAGATCGAACAGAAAGTTAAGAAACTTGAAGAAGAAAATAAGGATCTTGAGGTTAAGTGTACCAGAAATCGGAGAATGATTAGAATTATTAAAGCTGACAACAAAGAGCTTAAGACTGAAAACAAACGTCTAAGTGATTTGTTGGACAAGCTATATGGTGAAGCACCTAAGTTGAAGGATGGTGAAGAAGATAAAGAAAAGGAGGAGGAACAAGTTGATTATGAGCCTTCTGATGATGATAAAGAAGATGATGATGAGGATGATGAATCTGATGAGAGTTCTGATGAAGGAAGCAAGAAAAATGACAAAGATGATGATGATGCGGAGGGATCAGGTAGTAAGGATGATGATGGTAGTGATGAATGTGATGATGATGATGGGGGAGATGATACTAGTAAGTTTACTTTTGAGAAGAGGACACCACAGAAAGATGCTGGAGAGTCTAGCTCAAAGAAAAAGAAAGGTGAGAATGTAGACTCAGATGAAAGCATTTTCTGGAACGAAAAGGTGAGATCTTTGAATGATGATGCAAAGAAGGTTTACAGAGATATGCTTGAGAAAAGAGAATGGACCATTGAATTTACAGGTAAGTTTGCCGAAATCTTCCAAATGGAAGACATGAGGTATGATCTTGAGTACAATGATCCAGATCTAGAAGAAGGTGAAGTACCTGCTGCTGTTGCCAAAGAAATTTTGGATGGAATTGCACAGCGAGTAGGGAAATCATTAGAGGAGATTATGATGGATCAGTCGATTCCAGATATTCCTGAAAAGGATATTGGAGATCACTCTGATGATAAGCAGACACCTGAGATGGATGAAGTAGAGATTGAGGATATTACTCACGAGGAATATCCACAATATTTCAGGCAGAATGATGAAGATGTGGTTTTCCCAAACTTCACAGAGATACCAAACAGGTTGGCTAAGAAGAAAGCTCAAAAGAGAAGTGAAGAGTTTGTAGAGACTGTGTTTGGTACTGATCAGCAAAAACCTTCAAATCAGAATGATGATTTGAAGACATTTCTATAGAAGTTGAAGGAAACTGATGAAAAACGACCAAAGCCTGAAGCTCAAGGTAGTTTTTACAGATATCACAACGAGAAGTTCAAAGGCAGAGCTCTCGGTTGGAAGTATCTGGGAAGATTGAAATGTTTAGCAGTCAAATGGGAATCAGGAATCTTGTATTTTTACAGATTCATTGATTTATTAACTCTACCGTACTGGGCGGTCAGAGACATTTGCAGATTCCGTATGACTGGAGCTTCAGTGAACAATACGGCTGTTGGTTGGTTTGCTGATAAGTTGGTTTGGGAGAGTAGAACTAAATGGAACAGTTTTAAGCCACAATATCCCAGAAGGAAAGTTCATCGTGACATTGATCCGAGAACAGGAAGGAAGAGGGTGACTTTGATTTATAAAGCACCTGAAGTGATGAAGAAGATACCATTGATGCCTTTACCTCAACACTTCAGTGCTGACTTTATCTTCTGGTATTATGATTGGAGAAAGGCAGAAGCGGTGATAGTGCTGAGAGATGGAAAGGACAAATACAAACATGTTTATGTATTTGATCCTATGTGGTTGATCAATTGCACGTTTGAAGACATCATCATGCTATTCTACAATCCGATTCATTGCGATCCCAATGATGCAGATCAGGCAAAGAAGTATCAACAAGTTGTCGGAGTTTGCTTTGCTTATGATATCAACTCCGGAAGCAACTTGGATACTAAACTGGGCAAGATGGTGAAGATGGCTGAAGTGCCTAAGCCTATGAAGCGTAAGCTGGAGCCTGAAATGACTAAAGAACAGAAGAAGCAACTGAGAATCAAGCTGTTAAACAAGGTTATGGACGAAGACCGAAGACAATCCAATCAATAGTCGAGGGGGAGTTTGTAGATGCACTTATTGCGACTAGTGATTGGATTAGCTTTATTAACATATGTTAGTTTGTTTCTGATGGATCGAAGGTAGAAGAGAGTGGGCGAAAGAGAGAATGAAGTGGGTGAAAGTAGAAGACTGTTATGTAAAGAACACATTCGTACTAGTGAAATGGGCGAATGTGGACTATGTCCACATTCGCACCATCAACATGGGCGAATGTGCAGCTTATATATATATGTTTTGGTCATTTTCTAGTCAGAGAGAGTTTTAGAAAGTGTGTGTTTGAAGGTCAGGTTTGTGTCAAGTCTGTGATTGTGTGTGATAGGTCTAGATTAACGTGTTGATCAATTGTAACAAGTTTTATGAAAATTAATCTATGAAAAAGGTGTTTAAAATGATGTTTTACGTGTTTTGATTCGAGTATTATCATTTTGTTCATATCTAGGGTTTCCGCACCTGGATTTGTGACTTGTATGATCATTACATCCTGTTTTAGCTAAATTCTTTCAACTACACGGATTTTCCCGCCATTTTTTTGGAAGGCTTTCTCTTGGGCTTCTAAATGGGCCCAAGCCAGATCCACGGCTCGTGGGCTCTTCACCTAAGCCCACGAGTTCTTCTATAAATAGAAGAAGACATCTCCTTTGCAAAGGATCCGAAATTTCTCATCTGTAACATAGAGCTAGGTTTACTTGTAACACTTTGTACACTCCAAAGTAATAACAAACCGGCTCTTCACAGTGGACGTAGGTCGACACTCGACCGAACCACTTACATCTTGTGTTTTCACTCACACTCACTCACACGTATTCTCACTCGGGTTTAACCTGTCGGTTTGGGTAAAGGATAATCTGTGTAGTTACGTAAGTATTAACCCCTCGGTGATTAGTGATAATCACCGAGATACTTATTGTTTCTTAAGTATTATTACTCAAGGGTGATTTATATAAATTAACATACGTGTATGTAACATCTATGGAATTTAAATACACTGATAATATAAAGCGCATGGCTTTGTGTATATATATTAATATTGATGTCGTATACATAATGATATATGAGTATTTAAAATATATTTGCATATCAGATATAGTTTAATATTTGAAATTTGAATTCTAGAACTTGAGTCGGTGACTTTTCTAACTCAGCATAAATTATGGTAAGCCTAAATTACGGGTTAAATTGATTCATAATCAACCATTCATACAAAAAAATAAAATAAATGAGAGCTATTATGGTAAACCGAATTTCGTATTAATAGTAATATAAATTAGTGAAATTAAAAAATCATAATAAATAACATTAAATTCGGTCAATTATTATTAAAGTAAATGAATAACAATCATTCAGATTGAATGACATTAAATTCGGTCAATAATTATTAATGACAATAAATAATATTAAACATAATTTCGTAAAAATAGATTAAACATAATTTCGTATTAAACATAAATTCGGTCAATAATATTAAACATAAATTCGAAAAACAGTAATATAAAGGCCATGAGATTATAAATTTTAATAAATAACAATAAATTCGGTCAATTATTATTAATGTCAATTATTATTAATGACAATAAATAATATTAGTTATGATTTATTGTAAATTATAAAAAATCAACCTATACATTAGTTATGATTTATTGTAAATTATAAAAAATCAACCTATACATTAGATGTTAATATACGGAGAATTTTAGTTTAAATTAAAAAAATCAACGTATACATTAGTTATGATTTTGTTTTTTTAAAAGGTGAGTATGTTAAATATATGTATATGTATTATTACTCAAGGGTGATTTATATAAATTAACATACGTGTATGTAACATCTATGAAATTTAAATACACTGATAATATAAAGCAGATGGCTTTGTGTATATATATGAATATTGATGTCGTATACTTAATGATATATGTGTATTTAAAATATATTTGCATATGGGATATAGTTTAATATTTGAAATTTGAATTCTTAGAACTAGAGTCGGTGACTTTTCTAACTCGGCATAACTTATGGTAAGCCTAAGTTACAGGTTAAATTGATTCATAATCAATCATTCATACAAAAAAAAACAAATAAATGAGAGCTATTATGGTAAACCGAATTTCATATTAATAGTAATATAAATTAGTGAGATTAAAAATCGTAATAAATAATATTAAATTCGGTCAATTATTATTAAAGTAAAAAAAAATAACAATCATTCAGATTGAATGATAGTAAATTCGGTCAATTATTATTAATGACAAAAAATAATATTAAACATAATTTAATAAAAAATAGATTAAACATAATTTCAATGATATAGAATATTTAAAAACATAAATCATTAACAACTTTAGACCAATCATTTGTAAAACAAAAAACATCATCTATCAATTCTAATCGGACCAACCAAGATTGTCCTTCGTATGTGGCAATGTGTATGTGTTTAGACAACAGAAATTTGTTCATGGCATTCGGCACAGTCTGGATTGACACGTTAAAAACAACATTAAAAAAGAAAGAATCATTTAAAAAAAATTAAATAGGCATATGAACATGAAAATAAAAAACATACCAAAAGTGTTGACGAAGGGTCATGCAAAACGTTGAAGAATTGAGAACCATTGTGATAAGACATAATAGAGTTTGTGTCTTCGGATCAAATCCTGGTTTTCAAATGTTAAAACATATAATAACTAAATCCGATTGATATATATGCAATGTTTTAAAAACCGGTTTTTAAGTCATACCAGATTTGGTTTAAAAATGGTTCAACCGGTTGAACCGGGTGGTTGAACCGGCTGGAGTAGTTAACTTTATAGTCATAACTTACAACATCACATAAAAAATAATCCAAAAATGTATGATTATATATCAAAAGATAATCCATAATCCAAAAGATAAGCCACAAGTATTAGGTTTTCATACAAAATTCTTTTAAATGAAACGATACATGTTCATCTTCTTAAAAAAAATACCATGCAACGATGTTCTGGTAACCGACGACTATTCAAAGTCAATTATTGAAACCTATTAATTGCAAATGAAACTGATCAAATACCTTGAACTTTAATCATAACCTTCATACAATACCAACCTGTCGATCACATCTCACAACCATATCCAGGCTCCAGTCGAGAACAACGTTGTTTAAATGTTTGAAAACAATGGACCTAACAAAAAGTTCAAAATTATCTAGTTAGATTGTATATATTTAAAATAAAAAACAAAATCAACTAACGTAATAAATATTAAATAAAATACAAAAAGCATTAAAATATTTAAACATTTTTCTTTCAGCTTCTTCAGTTCTTCATTGCTATTTCATCTTCTTCTTTGAGTTCTTTCTGCAAAATCGGCAACCACCGATATCGCCGCCCTCCTAGGTTACTATTTTCCCCCCATCATATTTTATTTACTTTCCTTTCCACTTCAACTACACAACCGGTAATATCTCGAGAGGTCAAATCTATAAGAAAGATGTCATGTTCTAAACACCACTGATGACATTTTTGATCGGAGGGTCAACATATAGTCTTCACCATCACGAAACATGCCTAAACCGGTTTTGGGCCAGTACGGTACGCCGGTTCGTACCGGTATAAACCAACTTACCGGCGGTATGTTTCAGATGCCGTTTCATTTAAATGAATAAAACTGATCAAATGAGCGATTTACATAAATCCGTTTCAATAACTGAATAAATCCATTTCAAAAAAATATAGAATGATTTTCAGAAATCATTCTTATTTGTATACCATATACTCATCGTGAATTTATTGTTTAGGTTGAAAGACTGTTAAATCCGTTTGATTTCTTCTTAATAATGTTAAGAATGAAAAATGAGTCAAAATAATGTTAGGAATCAACATTAGAAGAGTAGGATCGATGATTACCTTGAATCGGTTGTGGAGACTCAACAAATGATGCAAGATGAAGAAGGAAGATTGAAAGATTTGTTAGGAAGAAAAGAAGTGTTATGTTGTGGAGAATGAAAAAAATAAAATAAAAGAGAACGGTTTTTATAGATAGATTTTCGGAGCTCCATATAGCTAGTTGGATCCTACTTTTCGGAGCTCCATATAGCTAGTTGGATCCTACTTTTTGGAGCTCCATATAGCTAGTTGGATCCTACAGGCCCTTTCTTAGGCCTCCATTCGACCCAAGGCTACTCATTTATTATATAGATACATCACATGTAATTATGTATTTTGAATTAGTAAGATCAGTAGGAGTTGCTTGGGGTCTTTAAGAACCAGAAGCAAAGCTTTGTTGAAGCTGGGAGGTGCCTCGACCCGTACCGGTTTTTTGCTGAGTAGTGCAAATTTTTTTTGTCCAATTTTTTTTTTACGTATTGAGTTTGATTTCTTCGTTTTAAGGGTCTAGTGACTTTCAACTCTTACAGAAAATTTTGTTTCAAGCTTCGCCACTGTTAAGAACCCATTTGTATATTGTAAAACATTCAATATTGTCAGTGTTAATCAATGCCTCCCAAGAAGTAACACATTTATAGTAGGTTTGTAGCAAAATAATGTATTTCTAGAACCGAAGGAATATTTTAGTGAAATTCTAATAATGTACTTTCACGTATTCATAAGTGACATACATTCATTCATTAGTGACTACCATTGTTGATTCTAGGGTCTTCGTATTCTTCGGTGAATACACTATTTGTGGATTTTAAAGATACTTTAGTTCATTGCCAATGATTATTTGTCGATTCTAAGGATACGTTAGAGTATTCAGTAATCACTAATCACTAATCACTGATGAATACACCTACTTGTGGATAACTGAGGATTATTTAGTGTATTCATCAATGAATACATGTATAATCCGTAAAGTATAATATTTATGTATTATCCATATACTTCACTTTATCCATAGCTGAATACTAGTGGGTTTACCCGCGCGTTGCAGCGGAATCCACAAATGTGTTGCAATACAATATTATGATACTTAGGTTTTTTGTCGTAAGTTACGCAAAAAGAATAGAAATGTACACACTATGTTCTAACAAATATTTGTAGAAAGAAAAGAAAAGAAATGTGCACCGCTATTTACAACTGATTCAAGTTCACCACAAAAACCATGTGCTCATTATTGAACAAATCTTAATAAACCAAAGGCATGTTACTGTAACAGACCAATATGAACATAAACATCACTCTTGTGTAAGCTGTCTGGTCATTGCATATCTACATAACTGTGCCATTGAAGACACATTGTTAAATGATAAAGTTCATTTTCATGACAAAAGCATGTAGTAAAAATATATATGATATTGTATACACTATCCTATGAAGGTCACTGTCCATTTAGAAATAAAAAGTTGTGATTTGTAAGCTTGTAATAGACTTGCCCAACCTGACCCAGCAGCTAAAAAATTGCCCAATGTAGCCAGTGAGCCGAACCATCGCGTTCACTCTGCCGCTGGGTAAACGTATATATATGAAAAGTGTTTATAATATAAGTATTATTATGACAAAGTTTTAAAACTCATACAAGTTTAGCTGAAATAAGATTATTCATTGTGGTAACATAAATTATTATATTTTATCGCCATTATATGAAATTTGTTCAAAAATGTTGTTATCTTGTGTGTTTATTTAGTTTGGGTGAGTTCAATTTTCATATAAAAGTTGATTATCTTATAGTTATGTATCCACACAACACAATGCGATGCTTGTGTTGTTTCTAGTTGCCTGAAAAAAAAAATCTAAAAGTATGCAAGTATCGAGAAGGCACATTAGAAAAGTTGGTATCACTAAATGCATCATAGTTTATCTTCCTTTTATCCATTCTAAATCATTGCATACATAATGTCTTGGGGGCGATACCAAATTATTTTTTATCATTATTTCGTGTTCCTGCAGGTGTAATCAAGACATTAGAAGGGCTGCGAAGGAGATTTCTGTGGGGTGGATCAGCAACAAATAAAAAAATTAAATGGGTGTCATGGGACAACGTTACAAAACCAAAAAAGGTAGGGGGGTTGGGAGTCGGAGGTATTGACGACTTAAACCTTGCATTACTCGCAAAGTGGTGGTGGAGGTTTAAGTCGCACCCGGAACAACTTTGGTGCAAAGTGGTGAAAGCTATACATGGTGGTAGAAGATCGGGTGGTTTCGTTCCTGCAAAGAAAACCAGAAGTGGTGTATGGGGCTGCATTGCTTGTATCTACAAAGACTTTGCCAAAGTTGGTATTGATTTGGAAAGGAAATTTGTATGTAGACCTGGCAGAGGTAACACAATTAGGTTTTGGCAAGATCAATGGTGTACGAATGTGAGATTGATGGAGGAATTCCCTGCACTGTATGCTATCCGGAGTATGAAAGAACCTCTTGTTTCGGACTGCTATAAGCTGATAAACAACATCATTTGGTGGGAGGTGCCGTGGCAACGACTCCCACAATCTAGCTCTGAATGGAATGATGCGACTAGGATGTGGAGTATGATCAACGGGCAGGTAATTTCAGGTGGTAGCGATAGTTGGAGCTGGTCCAGCCATGGGGTAAAAGAGGAATTTTCGGTCCAGCAGGTGCGAAAAGACCTGCAGAACACAGTGACTCTACCTGGTGCAGCTGCTGAATTTAAGTGGAGCCGGGTCGCCATTCCGAAAGTTAACCACTTTGTTTGGAGAGCCCTCAAGAATGGTATCCCGTCCGCAGAAGCCCTCGCGTTCAGGGGTGTACAAATTGGTGATGGATTCTGCAAAGCGTGTGGGCTTGAGGTGGAAACGTCAGATCACATTTTCGCCAAGTGTTTGTGGGCACGAGCGACATGGTGGAATGTGGCTGAGTGGTTGAAGTTACCAGGGTTGAAGGCAGAATTATCACTCAAACAAAGGCTGGATTTCTGTTGGGAGCTGGATGGTGAGGATAGAAAGATCAACGCGATTTATGCCATAGTCCTGATGACGATATGGAAACTATGGCTCAGAAGGAACGAAAAAATTTTCAGGAACGAATCAAAAAGTGTCCCGACATTGATAGAAGAAATAAAGCTCGAAACTTTTTGGTGGATGTCTAAGCGTGCGAAGGGAACGGACGTGGAAAAGGCGAAATGGTGGGATTTTTCTTTATTTGATAATGGGTAACGGATAATATTTTAGGTTGTATACGTCTTGGGTGAAGTGACTTTTGTGTTTTGTTTGTAAATATATAGGCATTTGTATTTGGCCTAGGTAACCACTGGCTATACGGGCCTGGGCGGCGATGTATTGGTCTCTTTTTGGTGAAATGAGAATTTCGTTTGTTAGTTCAAAAAAAAAAAAAAAACATAATGTCCTCAGTTTTATAATGCATCTTAATACACTCATCAGTGATATTGGCGACAAGGAGAAAGAACATCATTACTACGTTATGGTTAAGTTGTTGACATAGAGCCTAGATATGAAGAAAATACACATTGTCTTTTACTTGAACGGCTAGCTCACCCAGCCACCATGCTACTAATCATTCAACTACTTCAGGAGTACACCTTTACTGCACTTCTTGATACCGCTAGGCTACAAGCCTTTTTTATGAAAAACATACTCCCTTTAATAATAGTGTGATTCACTTGGAAAACAATTTTTTTTAAGGAAAATACCAGTATACTAATTTTTTGAAAACATAAAAAGAAATAATTTTGCCTATATGAATTTACAATATAAACTAAGTCAAACAAATTAATTAATAATAATGGTAACTAATAATAATAATAATGTGACTGATTTGATATTAAAAAAAAGGTAAATGATTTGGAACAAATGACGACTAAAGTAAACACTATTTCATCATCTGACTGGAAACATACCCTGCAAAAGAAAGGCTAAAGATGAACTCTTAGAGAACCACATTCTAACAAATTAGTATGAAGATAAAAACCGATATCAATAATAGCGCGAACCAGAACCAGAACCAGAACCATAAACACGACCACCGGGGTACTGCCCT
This sequence comes from Ambrosia artemisiifolia, assembly GCA_032199755.1. NCBI lineage: Eukaryota > Viridiplantae > Streptophyta > Magnoliopsida > Asterales > Asteraceae > Ambrosia > Ambrosia artemisiifolia. Next base: position 32,358,499 of record CM063517.1, read on the forward strand.
CCTCTGGGCTCAAACCCAGAGTCCCTAGAATCCCTTCCACCAAACCGCGGTCTGTCTCTGTAAGAATCCACATGAGGGATATTGCTGTTATTATTATTATTATAGGGTCTTTGTGACTCTCCTCCTCCTCCTCCAGCAGCAGCACTGTAACCATGATGAGGGTCATTGAACCCCACGGGGTTGGTGCTGTATTGGTGGTGTTCTATTGCTGCAGTCGCCTGCTGGTACTGTTGCTGTCGTGCATGTGATTCGCGTCTCAGAAATTCGTCTCTACGATTGGCGTGCCTAGCTCTAAGTGCAGCAAGCTGTTCTTCATATTGTGCGTTGATTGCATTTACTCTCTGCATACATAGAAAACCAATCAGATTAGACAATCTTGTTAACACATTTTGGTCAAATACAACCTCGCTCAACACATGGATTGTAATATTTTGAGTCGTTAATTTTGCCCAACAAGCAAAAATACAACTCTTGCCTCGTATGATTGTGATATTGGTTGTAATGTAAGCAAGACTAGCCAAGCGTGAGCTACTGGAGATCGGCTCGCTAAAATCTCGAATCGACCAAGTTTAAACGAGCTGGATCTTTACGTCACTAAACGACATATTGAGCTTGACTAGGCTTGCAAGGCTCAACGAGCTTATTATTTACATAACCTTTAATAAATAAATCACATGTACATTTATATAATAATCAACTCTATATTAAATTATGTGAAAAATAATTAAGTAGTATCTATAAAAATTATTATCAGTCAACTAACTATGGTTAAAAAAATAATGAAATTTTTATTCAAAAGCATTTCTAACAATGAAATAAAGAAAAAGAAACTAAAGAAAACTTGTATCATCTTTAGTTCTATAGATTGAATACTCAAGATAAAGAAAGCCACCCATGTTAAAATAAATACGTATACAAACCTCTCGGTGGCGAGCATTTTCAGCATCCTCAGCATCATTTTGTTCTTTGGTGAGTTTTAGTATGTCATCATAAAATCTCTGCTCAAGAGCTTCAAAAGTGTGGCCTGCAACATTGTCCTCATAACCTATCTCCATATTTTCCTCACGAGGCAGAGATCTAAGATCATTACTCGGTTTCTCAGAGGCCGATCTTTGGTCAGACCTTTGACCCTGACTTTGGTAATAAGATCTAGACGCATCAGCCCCTTGGCCTAGATACAGCAACAAATAACCAGGTCGTATAAGAAATCAAATACTTAATAACACAATGACCCAACTGAGATTTAGAAACTAAAAAGTATAACATTTTGACAAACTTGGTAGAATACATGTTGCTTGAATTTACTATCTTAGCCCCTGCTTCTGTATGAAATCCAGTTTTTTTACTTCCAAGTTTTCCTCAAAACATTAGAAGCTAAAATAGACATACACACAGACGCAGTAGTTACGAGAATTTAGATGACTGGCTTTAGAGTTTAGACATACACGCGGCGGTGTTTACCCAGTTACCCGGGTTACTCAAACTCCGGGGGGTCAGGGGTGGCTGAGCAGTCCGCCCCTCCACCCTTATGTCTTACCCCAAACGGGTCAAAAATGTAAAAAAAATCAGCTGAAAAAGAAATGGCTTGAAAGTCGCCCAAACATACATTATTTTAGTGCATGAAACCTCCAAGACCATTTTAATTTGAAATTGATACTATTCTTGAATTAGACGGTAACTATATTTGGCGCACTAACTGAAAATAAAAACTAATATCTCCAGACTAAAACTGGACGTTTTGACCGTCCAAACCCGCCGACTAGCCCATTGTGCCATGTCTACACATGACTAACGTTTAGTTTAGTGCAAGAGGTATACAAAATGGGGGAGCAGTGAGAGAACCGTCTACGGCAGTGCATACCTTCATTGAACATGTGTGAAGATCCATCTCTCTCCCATCTCCATTGTCCCTCACCCTTTAAAGCACCATATGACTTGTCATTCTCAGATTTAAGGTGCCCCCCTTGGTAGTTATTGGACTTTTGCTCCATCCTCTGACCAGACATACGTTGCATTTCATATGCATTTCCACCAGAATCGACATACTGCCCACCTTGCCTCATTTTTTAACCCCTACCAAAAGATAATTAGTCAGCCTGACATGCATAAAAAAAAAGGAACGCAACATCTAAATTTTCAAGATATTGTATAATGAGAAATACGCTAACATTCCACTTATATATTAATATGATACAGTATACACACACACATATGACGTAGAAATTAGTCAATTTCTGTGATAAAGATTATATTTTAAAATGTGAACCCACATGAAAAGGGAAAATTGTTTGGCTTATGCTTAATTGGCTAACAAGTGTGCCTGTAAACGGAGGTTGACCACTTGACCCTGGTCCAAGTTTTCTTGCATGATATACTGATATCTAACATGTCTTTTCCTATGTGAACCTTTAGTTTAGTGTAAACTATAAAAATCATCCCTATACTAATTCTCACTCATTATTTTAAGCCCAATGACCTTTTTCCGCATCGTCAGTACCGAAGTCCGAAAAGAATATTAACAGATGGTCCGTTACTCCGTTATCCATTAATGTAACTTTTGCTAGTTAACTTGGCATTAATTTCTTCATAAATTATGCTTTTAGCGCAAAAAAATTACTCAACAAGTACAAAACCAAGGTCGACCGTATTCTATCTACATCGTGATTTGTGAACAACTTACAGTGATGCTCATAGACAACAATGTATCCCATTAGCCCCAGGTATACTGTTGCATCCCATATCGGTTATGTAAGGGAGAACAGAACTCCTGATAAGGGAGTGGCCACCCTCACTATTGGACGCGTTTTAAACCCTTGAGGCTAGCCACCCTTCCATGCGTTGGGGGTAGACCAAAGAAGACAATATCCGGTACATGTTACCTTGGGTTGTTACATATACTACAGTTGCTAACTTAGGGGCTGTTTGTTTCAGCTCTTAATGGGACATATTTCTGAATCGGTAAGACATAGTTCATTCAGATTGTTTGTTTCGTGAGCAGATGTCTAAATCGGTCAAACATGCCTTTGAATGGGTAAGCATTATACTGAGTCTGATGATTCAGACCTCTTACTGGTTCAATCTTTTGCCAACCGTTTGAAGTACCCAAATAAACACCAAAAGATAGACATACTCTAATTATTGTAACAGGTGAAACTATAATGATGTGATGTAGGAAACTTCAATATCATAAATTTCCAAGAAGATGAAACCATCATCGAGAAACCTGATTCTGTGAGCCTAAATCTATAAAGGGACTTTTTTTTGTTGAATTGAATTACACCACATGTTCCACCACTTTCACATCCCTATCAAGAACTCCTATATCATCGTAGCGGTCAGTAGAGGCGCACCGAAAAACGGCATGAGGCAGAGGTGCAAATCTCGTACGGTAAAGTTTTATATTTTCGTTTATTAGTAATCATTTAATAAGTTAACAAATAATAAAACACGCCTCGCATACAAAAATCGGTGTGCTTTGGGCTCAGCCAAGCCCTAGGTTTGTCTAACTTAACTGATTAAAATCTCTCAAAACACAAACCACAAACCTATGAATATTATTAAACCACAAACCTATGAATATTGTTTAATTTTATTAAAAATCTTGAAACAACTGAGTATTGAATATTATTAAACCACTCATCAATACAAATCCAAGATGATAGGGTTACACACAAAATGCATGAAACAGAAACCCTAATTACACCTAAACAGAAAGATTAATATACAATTTGATGGAACAATTGAAATCTTATAAGAAAAAAACTAACCTTTAATCAATGAGACGAACAACAAACAAACAAAGTGCACCTAATCTGCTTTGTGTTAAAAATAGCTGATGTTATTTTACTTTCTTCTTCTTCTTCTATTTAGAACAGTAATTTACAAAAACAGTCGTCGGATTACTTCTATATGGCAAGTTTAGTCCTTGTATGGAAAATAAGTAGACAAAAGAAAGGATTTTATTAGGGGAGTTTGCTAATTGAATTAGATTTAGAAAAAGTTAGATAGTTGCCAATGAGGTAGATAGTTACCAATGAGGTAGTGGTGAAGTGGTTAGAGAAAGATTTGGTGTTTCTTGTGATTCAGGTTTGATTTCCACTCTCCTCATTATTTTGTGCGACATCTAGGCAATGATGGTGACAAACGCACCGATGAGCTTTCGATCCTGAGCCGCACCCCGGTTTTCACTCGGCTGTTACTCATGTGAGGAAACTCGTGTGGGGGCAGTGCGGTTTCTGGGGAAACGCCGTAACCAAGTCTGATACACTAGCGCGGGCTCGGTTAAGACAACGTAGTCTGGGGCAGACCTTGGCTAGGGCTGGCGATTAGGCAGTGTGACATTGGGTCACTCATATGAAAGTCACTATTTAAAAAAAGAAGAAAATTTGATAGTTACTTGATTTGAATTTGATTATAAGGGTTTAAATTCGGCTTCTGAAAATTTGATTTGAGTTAACAAGCAAAATCATTGAGGTATGGCTAGTTTTGCTTTTTACATCCATTTTTTTTGCAACTGGACATCGAGTCATATATTGTCATTTCTATCCAGTTGGCTAACGGGAATAAAAAGTAAGTTAGCTGAGGGCATTTTTGTATTTTTTGACTACTTAAATGAGGGGCTTGTTTGTCTTTTACACACTAGTTTATTTTATTCACTTTTATCTATATATCTATATCTATATATATAATAAACAAAAAGGATGTGACATGTGACGCGTTGTAAGGCCTTCACATCCCTTGATTTCCCTTTAAAATTGTTTTTTAATCATATTTTAAATAAAGATAATATTAACTATTATTTTAAAATTTTTAATTAATATTTTTATCTTTATCTTTTTTGTTTTCTTGGTGATAGTTACTACTTGAGGATTTTATTGAACCATGTTACGGGACCAACATGTTTCCAAGATATAAAAACAATTGATGGCCAACTCTTTGAAACCTTCAAAGATGCATGTTTTGCACGAGGACTATTAGATGATGATAAGAAATATGTTATTGCCATGAAAGAGTCAAGTACATGGTCATGTGGAGACTTTTTACGGTCCTTTTTTTGTAATGTTGCTATTGTCAAATTCCATTTCTTGTCCTGGTGTTTTTTGATCTCAAACAAAGTCTCTATTATGCGAAGACATTTTGTGGAAAGAACGAAAGATCACTAGTATTCCAGGTAATGTAATTACTATATTAAACTAATCAATCTCTAACTGAAAATTATGCAATAGCATATGAATTCATTATTATTAAGACTTTTTAACATTGGTTTTAGATTTGATGCTTCAATAAAAAGAAGTTGAAAACATTTGTCTATCACATATCAAAACATTGCTACTTAACAATGGGAGTACATTGGAAAACTTTGCTGACATGCCAAACGTTCCTGAAAATTATGTTTCATCAATGAACAATCGATAGATAATGGAAGAGCTTTCCTATGATAGACTAGCTCTAGAAAGGGAACATGCTGGTTATTTTTAACTTCCGAACAACACATAGTTTATCAAACTGTTATGAAAGCGGTTGTGAAAGGTGATGGAGATGTCTTTTTTTGTATATGGTTATGGTGGAACTGGCAAGACTTTTCTTTGAAAGACTTTCGCAGTTGCATTAAGGTCAAATGGTGAAGCAGTGTTCAATGTTGCATCTAGTGGAATTGCATCACTCTTGTTAGATGGTGGTAGAACTGCTCATTCAAGGTTTGTAATTCATTAATCATGTCTAGGCAAGTCACTAATCATGTTAAGACAGTATATATGTTTTATGAACCTAATATGACATATAAGAAACCGCTAACTACATATATACTCACAGATGTAATCAGTTTGGTAAAAATCTATTTTTTTGTATTTTGATTGGTGTAGCTAGGAGCATTGATTACAAAGGTTGCTAAGCCAGTTAGATGTAGCATATGATTTTTAGACACTAGGTAAATTTCTAGCTGATAAGTGATAATTAATCACCTCACCATGCACGCTAATTAGATTGTTTTTAACGTATGTACTTTAAACATGTGGCGATTATTGAAATAGATACTTAATTATGTATGAGTAGAGAAAATAGTTGGGAGACATGTAAAGTTATTATCCTACAATCTTTTAATCGATAACAGTTAGATAATTTTTATTTATCTTCAAAATGAATCTTCTCTGCTTATCTATTGATTGTTTTATTCGGGTCACACTGTCACCTGATGTATCACATAATTAACATATAAAACATGCATAATCAGTCCCATAATAGGATAGAATAAGGCTTAAAATGCTAATTTTGGGTACTCAATTCGTTCCTATTTGTGTTTAGCAGGAAACTGGAGCTCCAAGCCGGAAACAGGAGATTTTCAGGTAGAAACAGGCAAAATCTGGAGATTCCTGAGGATACGAGACTTGCAGCATGTTCCTTGTATGTTTGAAGGCCCTTCCGGGACTTAATCAGTGATAAAACCAGCACGGGACAGACCCAGCACGCCCACTTTCACGAAGGCCCTGCACGCTAGAAGACAACGCAGTAAACTTGGAGAACAAGAAATCTAACAAAGATGTTGTGCACGCCCGTGCTTGAGACAACAAGTACAAACAAAACATAACTGCAGCCAACAGAACGTACGAAATGCAGGACCGAGACCGTGACACCCCATGGTGCACGCCCGTGCTTGCCCTGGCAGCTCTATAAATAGCAAGCTACCCCCTTCCATTTGAGACATCCCATTCCACACCATTCACTTGGTCTTGTGCCCTCTAGGGTCGACTTCCAGGAGTCTTGCAGAGCTCTTGGGGTCTTGTGGGAGGCCTTAGGGCCCTCCTAACACACCCAACAAGGTTAGGCCTCGTCCTACCTTGATCATCTAGGCCAAGCATGGGATCGTAGAGTAGCTTATGCAATAAACATCGAGGGTCATGAGGATGATACTAGATACATAGCATTAGGAGATGGAGAGCTTGTCTATGAGCAGCCATGTTCTTGTGTTGATCATTCATTGTGGTTGTATCTTTCTATTATTCACGAACCCACTTCGATTTGTAGACTTTTATTATTATTATTATTAGTAATTTATTTTTAGTTATTTGTTGTGTTATCTTCTTATAATCCTTGTTTGTTTATCTTGTGTCATGTTCAATTGATTATTAACTTAATAAACTTAAAATCAACTCTAACTTAATTAACTAACTAGAGGTTTAATCAGCTTCTGGTAGTCCCAAGCTAGATCCAAGACGAGGAAACCGGTAGTGAGACAGATCCTTCGGGCTTCTGATATCCAAACTGGGTTCTAAGAAATGGCTTCTGAAGTGGACCAGATTTGAGTAACACATTTCTGGTACTTACCAGATGAATGATCTTCTTGGTAAAGGGAGGATTCCCTACGGGTGCACCAGTGATCTTCAGATTGCACACCTTTTGGATTATGTTCCACCTTTATCAAGGATTTCATTCAGCTTGGGATTTTATGGGTTTGGCTAATTAAGTTATCAATCATCAAACCAACTTTATATTTAATTGATCAATAAATAATAAAGTGTCACTTAAAAGATAAATAATTCAAGAATTCTATTTCTAGGTTTCGTTAGTACGAATCCGTTAACCATTGGGGATACATGTCATCTGAGTCGACTGTAAGAGAGATCCTTCGGTCTTCATGATCGTTAACCTACTTAGGGGATACGATGTCGGCAGGTCTGACTGTAAGAGAGATCCTTCAGAAAGGAAAGCGAGAGCTAAGGGAGGTGTACGGTGTTCCAGGTCGGAAGTGAAGCCTCCACTATAAGAAGAAGATAAGTTTGAGGACTAGAGACTTGACCGCGGTTTGGGAAGCTTGCTACATGGAGGGCTCGGGTGGAGTACCCTCAGGCGGACGCACATTGGGAGGTTTTGCATTCTACTCAGTAGTGGCCCCGTTTCTCTATCAAGGAGTCAACACTTCAAGATCACTCTTGTCCTCCTCACAAATAACTAATCTTAACTATTAATTGTAATAATAAATTTAACTGCTTATACGGAGGGTCCCGAGATGTGCATATTCGCTAACTCTACTATTTTATCTTTTTCTTTTATCAAACCCAAAACCTTTTCAAACCATTTTTCTTAAAAGCCCTCCATTTTTTTTTCTTTTAAAACCCGATCAGTTAATTGATAGAAGGTTGAGTAGGGGAAAGTGTGTTCTCTGGAATACGATACTTGGTATTTACGCTAGAAAGCTATGTTATACACGTCAGGTTCTCTGCCTATGTGGTGGTTTTAGTTTCTAAAGTAATTATCGTTTAATTTATAAATTTAAAACTTGTTAAAAAGGTTTAGTGAAAATCAGTCGTTTTCCCCAAACCAATGTTTTGGAGTTGACACATCAAGTTTTTGGCACCGGGAAATTTGACATCTTTATAAATTACTAAAACCATACGCATCAAGTTTTTGGCGCCGTTGCCGGGGAACACAATGATATCCAAATAAAAACCCAAGTCACTTGACTAATCGGTTTATTTCATTTTATTTTCACTTTATTTTCACTTTATTTTTATTTTTGGTCTTTTTTATTTTTTTTTCATTTTATTTCTGCTTAATTTTCGATGATTGCGGTTGTTTTAGTTTTTCTTTGCAGGTTTACTTCCGGATTGGCCACCTTAGAGAATTTCCGTGAAGGAAGCCGAGACCACCAATTTCATCAACTTTCTTTTTGGAGGGTGAAGAAACAACGAGTATGACTCGGGTGAAATGAGGAGGTGGCTCGTGTTCGCTACAGGATATAATCCTTCTCTCACAACGATGATAGATACATGGTCCGATTAGCTAAAGAACAAATAGAAAAGTAACACACAAGATATAAGTGGTTCGGTCTCGTTGACCTACGTCCACTGAAAATGGGTATGTCTTTATTACTTGGATGATTACAAATATAAAGATAACAATACATGTGTATTACAAGCGTGTGTGTTTGAGTGGAGAATTGTTCAACCTATCAAAAGGAGATGAAGCCTCCCTTTTATAGGGAAAGAATGGGGTGGTCGTCTGCGGCCCACTTTAGGTGTGCTGGGCTTGGGCCTAGGAGTTGGGCCTGCCTTCCAGAAGCCCACCCGGTTGGATTTGGATCTATAGTTGACTGAAGTAAACCAGTTGAGAATGACGCCTTGTGATTGGTCCACGTGGCGCACTGTGGTTGGTTGGCAGGGGCGGCGCCCTGTCACTAGTACACGTGGCGTAATGCTGTGGACTGCAGGGGCTTCATTTTCTTCCTGGTGGCAGGGGTTGTCAGACGGCTTATCTTCTTCCGGAAGATAGGCTGAGGTGACGTCTGACACTTGGAGAGATGTGCAGCAAGTGGGGATCAAGGGGAGCTGAACCTTGGTGCAGGCGGCTGCTAACCTTTCGCGGGTGGTCATCGCCAGAACTGGCGATGCGCTAGCGCTTGATAATTTATACTTCATATGTGCTGTTGATTCCTTTGCCCTCCACCGAGTACTGCTGCTCCGTGGAGGTGTGTCTTGGAGATGATATTTCTAGGGTAGGGTGCGCCAAGCGTTGGAATTGATACCCTACCCCTTCAAGTCCCCCAAATATAAGGCCTCTCCTGGTCTCGCCAAGAGGTTTGGTGGGGTGCTGGACTAATATGTGTTGCCTATGGGTGAAGGCTCATCCGTAAAAGTCCTCATCATTATGCTTCAAGCTTCACACACTTGTTACTTAGAAAAAAGTAACTTATTAATGTAATAAACCATCTATATGAAGATATATATAGGTTTGAGAAATGAGTGCGCGTTGCAACTCTTTGGCGTATATGTGTTTGAAAAGAGTGCTCGTTGCAGCTCGTTAACATATATGAAGATAAAAAAGAGTGCGCGTTGCAAGTCTTTGGCATATATGTGTTTGAAAAAGAGTGCTCGTTGCAGCTCTTTAACATATATAAAGATAAAAAAAGAGTGCGCATTGCAAGTCTTTGGCATATATGTGTTTGAAAAAGAGTGCTTGTTGCAGCTCTTTAACATATATGAAGATAAAAAAGAGTGCGCGTTGAAACTCTTTGGCATATATGTGTTTGAAAAGAGTGCTCTTTGTAGCTCTTTTGACATATATGAAGATAAAAAAGCGTGCGCGTTGCAATTCTTTAGCATATATGTGTTTGAAAAAGAGTGCTCGTTGCAGCTCTTTAACATATATGAAGATAAAAAAGAGTGCGTGTTGCAACTCTTTGGCATATATGTGTTTGAAAATAGTGCTCGTTGCAGCTCTTTTGACGTATATGAAGATAAAAGAGAGTGCGTGTTGCAGCTCTTTAACATGTATCAAGATAAAAGCATCCCTTTATCTTTCTACATACTTCTTTTGTAAATTTTCTAAAAAGTGAGGAGGGATTAAACCTATTCTTCCATAGGTTCCTCTGGTGTAAAATCTGGCGGAGAGCGTCCTATGGTTTTACGCCAAACCAGCGCCGGGTGATGACGTGGCAGTCTGGTTATTGATTTGTAAAATCCGGCGGAGAACGTCTTTTGGATTTTACGTCAAACCAGCGCCAAATGATGACGTGGCAGTCTGGTTGTTGATTTGTAAAATCCGGCGGAGAACGTCTTTTGGATTTTACGTCAAACCAACGCCAAGTGATGACGTGGCAGTCTGGTTGTTGATTTGTAAAATCCGGCGGAGAACGTCTTTTGGATATTACGTCAAACCAGCGCTAAGTGATGACGTGGCAGTCTGGTTGTTGATTTGTAAAATCCGACAGAGAACGTCTTTTGGATTTTGTGTCAAACCAGCGCCAAGTAATGACGTGGCAGTCTGGTTGTTGATTTGTAAAATCCGACGGAGAACGTCTTTTGGATTTTACGTCAAACCAGCGCCAAGTGATGACATTACAGTCTGGTTCTTGAGGAGGAGTTAATGCACAACCAAAGTTGAATTAACTATGGGAATGATTGGGAGTTAATGCGCCGGGAATTTGAAAAGATTCCATTAATTTTTGGGGGGAAACCGAGGAGGCGTGTTGAGGAAGCCGAGGTGGTTGTTGAACATGTCAGGTGGCAGAGGGGATGTCTGCCCTGTTGTCAGTCACGTCAGCACGTGGATGGTGTCCGTTTTCGTCGTGTGTCAGGCGAGTAGCCGTACACACGCGCGAGTGGAGCATCCATTCTGCAGGAGGTTGAAACCCGATCAGTTAATTGATAGAAGGTTGAGTAGGGGAAAGTGTGTTCTCTGGAATACGATACTCGGTATTTACCTTAGAAAGCTATGCTATACACGTCAGGTTCTCTGCCTACATATTGGTTTTAGTTTCTAAAGTAATTATCGTAAACTTTATAAATGTAAAACTTGTTAAAAGAGGTTTAGTAAAAATCAGTCGTTTTCCTCAAACCAATGTTTTGGAATTGACACATCAAGTTTTTGGCACCGTGAAATTTGACATCTTTATAAATTACTAAAACCATACGCATCATCACCCAATGTGATCGATTATATATCCATAATAAAGATTGAATACGTATATCATTCTTTCATATATGCTCACTTTACACATCAGAATCGCATATCATCATCATCATGACATATCATTTGATACCAATTTGATTGTTTTTTCCAGGTTCACATCGTAGATTTAGGGTGTCTTGAGAAAGTGATAAAGTTGTACAGAGACTTCAGTCGAGCAAGAGGTACACACGTAGAATTAGAAGTTGGTTTTATGAGTTATCGAGTGTTGATTTTTACAAAAAAATGATGAAAATGGCCTTTTCTTTTATAGTACACATTTGTCTATCCCGGAAAGTTCCTAGGGGATAAACAAGTTAAAACATAAAGGGCATTCACTGTAAATTCATTAGTTAAAGGATCAAGCCTGAAATTTCGTTAAACATAAAAGACAAAAAATGCAATTTACTCTTTATAAAACTAACGAACGAAAATAAGCAAACTTTCTACCAAAGGGTTCACCAATTGTTCACTTACTGTTCGGTTGCAGCCTTAGGAAGGACCATACATGGATGTGTCACGTGGTATGGCATGGGTTAAAGAAACTAGCTTACATTTCAGAGACTTTTGTAATGGTGTCTTCTTGAAACAAACAAGGGATGAAAAATAATATAAAATACAAGAAGAAAAAGTTTTTGGTTAAAGTTTGGAATTTATCTAAATAGTTTCTTCAAGTATGGTGATTGTGTTGCTAAAAGAAGACGAATATATGATGTAGTAAAAGTAGGAATTATATAGTTTCAAGACAATTTTTAATAAAATAACGTGGTTTTGATTGGTTACGCATATAAAGTTAGATTCCAAATACGTAAGAATAATGAGAAAACTTCCAATCGTGAGACAACCAAAAACCTCCGATCGAACATCCATAGTATATAGTGCATATATCTAGTATAATATAATATGATTTTTTTAGAAGAAGTAGTTTTTTCATTATTCGATCTTTATATGCACACACATACCCCTAGGGTTTGGTTTACGAGAAAACAACTAAATTTGAAAATTGAGAAAACTACTACCTATCAATCAAATTTCTTATTTTTATTTCTTATTTTTGTTTTCATTTCTTTTAATTACAAGGTAGTATTGTAATTTAAAAGAATCTAAAAAAAATATAATTAGATAGATAAACTTCATATATGTATGTCATAATATATATATATATAGGGTTAGGATCCGTTGAGAAGTCGATGAGTTGTGAGAACTCGCGAGAACTCGACGTAAAATGCAAATTTTTTTTGCACACTGGTGTAAAAACACGCAAACCCCGCTGTATAGAAAATACATTAATTTACGCAAAATAGCACCGGTGCAAGGGATATTTACCCCCATGTAAGTATATTAATATTTTATTCATTATTTTATTGTTGTTTAATTATAGACCACATATTCATTTTTGATTAAAATAAGTGTGTGGTTATAAAGTTAGTTCCTGAGTTCTCACAACCCAGAGGAGTTCTCAAATGATCGGGATCCTATATATATATATAGGAAAAATATAAATTGAAAACCCATTTGAGTTGAGAAAAATTAGAAAACCCATGGAAAAACCATCTACTTTTTTTTGGAAAAAATACACAAGGTAACATACATATTTTTAAGCGTTTTGGGGCAAAAAAAAAAAAATAAAAAAAACGCCGATAGGATATTTTTTTTTAAAATAAACAACGTTTGCGCTGTTACATATGTTACAACTATATTACAAATGTTAAAAGGTGAAAACATTATCTGTTACATATGTAACAGTGTAAACTTTGTTTATTTTTTCAAAACATATCCCATCGTTTTTTTTTATTTGTTTTTTTTTGCCTAAAACGCTTAAAAACATGTATGTGACCTTGTGTATTTAAAAAAAATTTTGATGGTTTTAACTCAGATTAGAGTGAAAACCACAGAAAACCCTATGAAACAAACTTATTTTTTTATGAAAATTTTAGGGCATGTAATATACATGATTTAAGCATTTTGAGCCCAAAAAAATTTCAAAAAAATGCTTAGGTTTTTTTTTAAAAAAAAAAATTTAAGTTTCTCGTGTAACACATGTTATATGTGTTACACGAAAAGTTATTTATTTTTTTAAAAAAACCGTTTGGCCCTTTTTTTGGCTCAAAATGCTTAAAGTCATGTATATTAGATGCCCTAAAATTTTCATAAAAAAGCTCGAGAAGTAGGAGTTTCAAGTGTTTTCACTATAAGAGTGTGTTTCCAAAATAACCATACCATACATATATACATATACATATATATATATATATATATATATATATATATATAGGGGAAGTATCCATGGAAAACCCCCGGAAAACCCTACTTCCCGAGCTTTTTTTTTTTGAAAAAATTAGGGCATGTAAAATACATGTTTTTAAGTGTTTTGAACCAAAAAAAAATCAAAAAAGCGCCGACGGCTTTTTTTTTTAAAAAAAATAAAATAAGTTGTGCATCATAACATATGTTAGCCTTTTTTTGCACTGGTAACATATGTTATGATGAAAAATTATTTTTTTAAAAAAAAAACTATTTGGCGCTTTTTTGATTTTTTTGGCTCAAAACTCTTAAAAACATGTATATTACATGCCCTAATTTAAAAAAAAAGCTTGGGAAGTAGGTTTTTCTAAGGGTTTACTAGAGTTTCCCGAAATAATTAGGGTTTTCCATTGATCATTGCCCTATATATATATATATATATATATATAGTTCGTAAACAAGCTACATATATGTAGCCGGCGATTTTCATATATTTTTTTTCTTTAATTTCCACAAAAGCTAGTAACATATAAAAACAATGGAAAAAAAAATAATAAAACAAATTGTTTTTTGAAAAATGGTTTCTCAAATTTTCAAATATCATATTATATATATATATTTTAAGTTTTCTTATGATATTCTCTCTCTCTCTCTATATATATATATATATATATACACACACACACACACACGTGTATTACACAATCAATAGATGTGTTTTATGATATAGTTTATACGCAATTATGCACACATAAGCAATTACATAGCTTGAAAAAATTTTCGGGGATGTCGAGAGTCACGTGACTCTTAAAACGGTGAGGGCCGGATTCAATACGGAGGGGGAGGCACCATAGACCATATAGAAGCTTCGCCCATTCGCAAAACCTTATGTATAACACATAAGGACCACCCTTTGGTTATGTTTTAGTAGGTGTAGCCTCACCTACAACCCTTTATAGAAGTAGATAGAATTACTTACTTATATCTTTATTTGTTTCACTAAATGTTTCATCATTAGTCCAAAGAAACTATTCTAAACGTATTAAAGAGCCTACCTATGATATAAAACTAAACTCTATAAAAGCTAATCTAGTGGTATAACTTGCACATGTTAAACAACCAAAGTGACATATACATAATTAAATTCTATGAAAAATTGGAAACTACTCTAGCCCTACAGTTTACACATTAAATTAACATGACATAAGGTTATTTAACACTCTTAGAAACTAATCTAATATTGTAACTTGCACATATTTAGGAACATGCCATATGAGAGAACAAATGATTTTTATTAATTTATGTAGTATTCTAAAACTAGATATCAATTGGTTTGTAAAATAAACACTGCCCATGATTCTTTATGCTTGATAAATAGCTATCATCATCTTGTTCATTAACAACCTGAGAAACTCTTGACATGTTAAATGCAACTTTGATAATTGGAAAAAAACATTGTATCTGGTGCAACTAATTAGGCATTCAGATCATTCCATAACCCATATATTATCTCCAATATTTCTGCCCTTCCCTCTTGCTCGCATATCTTTTTCTCTTTCACGAGTAAATGTATGCTTGATAACGTATCCCCTCTTTCCTGTTCCTCTTATACTTTTAAACTTTGACATCTTTAGTACTAATCAAACATTAATTTTAATTCAAATTTGTCACTAAGTATCGTTCTTATATATGCGTCAATAATACCTTAATAGTTCCCAAATCATCCAAGAGACAAAGAATGGTTCCGGCCAAAGTAAAAATATTAGAGTATGGATCAAGAGGACTATGCACATTCACTGTAGTAAGCCCGTTAGATACCGTGACACCCGGCGAACTCAGGTTAACTTTCCTAACAAACATATAAGTTTACCAAAGCAAACCATTTACTAAACGAACTTAACTTGGTTAGTTGAGTCGGTTCGATGATTCGGGGAATCATTGGGAGTCGGTTTACACACGCAATGTCCATGGTTTGGTGATTCGGAGAATCACCGGGAAACACATGTACACGAGTCTTGTATCCCATATGTTGGTGAAACAATAATATAATATTGGTAATTTGTTGATAATTATATGTTATAAGATCAGTGGTAACTTTGGAATACGTGTTTTTGTGAAATTATATGACAAAACGTGTTTTGGGTGCAAATTGGGAGGATTGGGGTGAAGGGAAGGGGAACCAGGAGAAGGGCTTGTGCCTGGGGGACCGCATCGCCCTATATAGGGGTGGAGGGCAGACCCCTTCGTATTAGAGCACACCCCCTCGCCCACCTGGCAGCCTATCATGTATAAATACCATGTTTTTACATACTTCATCATTAACAAACCCTAACTCGCCCCCAAGTGCTCTCTCTCAGCCCTCAACCTTTAAGAACAAGTTTTTTGCCCAAAAACCCTTGATTCTTAGCCTAAAACACTTACAAATCGATAACCAAGCTTAGATATAAGGTGTGTAACATATCCAACATCTTTTCCTTTCATTTCAATATTGTTTTCATAAACCCTTGATGTCCAGATCTGATTGCAAAGTGTTTCCATATACAAAAACTTTCCTAAAAACATCCTTAACAAGATCTAAATCATTAAGTGAGCTTTATGATAAAAACCCAAGTTTTTCAATGATGTTGGTGATCTAATAATTTGGACTTTTGTGTTATTTGTTGTTATAATGATAATATGATGTTGATATGATGATTGTAAAGTGTTAGGAGCGTGTTTAGGGTGTGTTTGGTTTGAATATGATATGTTATGAGTTTTGACCCATTTGGGGATTTTCATGAGACTTAGGTTTTATATGATTGTTTTGAGGATGATAACAGGTTAGGATTCATGCTAGATTAGTCCTAACTGAGATTGATGTTAATATGGTCATGAGTTGATGATGATATTTGGTTTTTACCAATTATGGAAACAATTACATGCATAATGTGACATTTCCATAATCTTTGCCATTTTGGGTAAACTTGTTATTTTGCATAAAACCTGATAGGACAAGGTGCTAAGTGGTGTTCATGACGAAAATAGGCTAAGTATTGGTTTGGTATTTATTGGTCATGAATCGGCAAGTTTTTCGATTGATTCTAGGGGTTTCGCACATTAAAATGGGGAACAATAGCTGCAGGGGCAAAGGGCTCACCCCTTTGCCCTGTTGTGAGACCCCTTCGCCCTGGTTATGACCCCTTCACCCAGTTGTGACCTTTTCTCCTAGAAATAACCCCTTCATGTGGAATTATTACCCCTTCGTGTATAATTGTGACCCCTTTGAGTGAAATGAAACCCCTTTGTGTAAAACATGCTGATATGACCCATAACATGCATATTTACGTGTTTTAAATGTACGGTTACCTCATAACTAGTATGTAACTGTTAAACTGATATTGTGGGTCACCAAGGGGATGTCGAGTCTTGTCTGGTTTGGACAACTAAGGGTTATTAGATCAACGCGTTATCGGTCAACACACTTATAGGCGTCTTATGATAGGTTTCAGTAGTTGAGGACCATCACATACATCTGGTTATTTATTAATTAGATACACAACCTAAGATGAGTTTCACGGCCCCACTTTTACATACTTTCTCATGGGGGAGAAACATGCTACACATTTAGTTTTACTTGAAGATCATTTATTACTATTGTTATCATTTGTTTACTTTGAGACTCATCTAAGTCCCAAGGGAACCACTAAATGGGTATATAGCAGGGAAATGTGGATAGATCTATTGGGCTAGACAAACCTCACCTGGGTCAACTGGAGGTTGGATGGGTGCATATTGTCTCGAACTACACAGGGATTACTGGGGATGATGATAATCAAAAAAGGGCACACACTGGGCAACAACACAGTTAGCAATGGTTCGAATCGTATAAATAATATACTTAACGTCTAACTAACGTTCGATAAAATAGTAAAACATATTTGATCTTGCGAACACACATTTTTATCTAAAACCTGTCAACTCACTGCATTATTAAGTTGACATATTTAGCATATTTACTCAGGTCGCTAGGGTAGCGGATTTGGAAACGGTGCACGGAGTCGCACAATGTCTAGGTCGCACATGCATGATTGATAAACTTGTTTCAAGCTTTTGATTTGAACTTTTTGGGATGTAAACTTATTTAGCATGTTTTCTCAGGTTACTAAGGTAATGAATTTGGAATAGGTGCACAGAGTCACACGACGTCTAGATTGCATATGCATGATTGATAAACTTGTTTCAAACTCATGATTTGAACTTTTTGGGATGTAAACTTATTTAGCTTTTGCTGTACTACATTAAATGTTTTTGAACTATGTGGGTGTGTATTTAAATGTTTTTCTCTCATATTTGTCGTTTGTTGTGACAGTTGACTTGGATCCTGGTGTGTCACGCGCCTTGCGGTAAAACCCTGAAAGTGGAATTTAAGGGTGTGACAGATTGGTATCAGAGCCAATGGTTATAGTGAACTACGACTGGATGTAGAGTCTGGTTTATGGCCGAGTCTCACACTCTAGACGGTCACACACTTATGAGTCATAACATGTGGGGAATAACTAACATTGCAGGGTTGTTGACATCATCATTTATATGTTGCATCATCTACTCGATCCATTTCTATTTCTATCTCTTCTTCTACTTCTGGTTATAAAGATGAAGAGGCGAGCTTGTTGATCTTGCACGGCGATGGCTTACATTGGAATGGCTCTTCGTCATAATTCAAAGACTACTTTAAGATTCGAACATCTCACTCTTACACTCCAATGGACACACTCGCCCACACACTATCTTGCACTTGTACTTGCTAAAGTACACCTCTAGGTGATCTTTCACTTGGAGATACTTATTCGTATCACACTCTAGGATATATGAGCTTGTAGTGCTTATTTATCCAACAATCTTGGATGTTCCAATTGGATGATTTGTAGTTGATACAGATTTGTCTAATTTGGATACGTCTAACCTTTTCTAATGGCATGTTTGCAAGAATTCTATTACTGGTGATGATTCTAATATCTCACTTGTTGTGAATGTCAGAAGATGTTTGCTAATCATGTCCTGAAAATCAAAACTTTGAAAAACCCAAGTCTTTGGCAGCTGCTGCCCGGCGACAGAGCATCTGAGCACCAGCAGGACCACCTCCAGCCACCAGGACAGGCCGACAACATCAGATAGGCGTCTTCCGCACTATCCTCGACCAACACGACACGCTTACAGCAGAGTTCAGGACATTTAGGGAGGATTTCGCCAGGCATCGCCCCCGCTGCAGTCGCTCAACTTGACCCCTCTCGCTCTCAGGTTTATTCACGTGGTTCTATTCTAGACTTGACTTGATGGTTTGTTGACACTAAACGCTAATTTTCTTTTCTTTTTATTTTTCTTTTGTTTGTGTTTGTGATGGATGATTGTATGGTTGACATTTTGCATGCTTGATGCATGCTGGACACGTTTCACCCGCCAGCGCCGGAGCGCTAGTATCTATGTTAGGACCGTAGCTTTATTTATCTTTGTTACTTTATTTTTTTCTTTTTCTAGTTATTTTAGGACAGGTCGAGGATAGCTTGATATTTTGGAGCCGCCATTTCGACGTCTCTGTGTTTGAGGATGCAGGTTTCGTTCTCACGCGAGTGGACATGTCACTGATAGGGGAGTATTAGTTTCTCTAGTCCCTTTTTCCATTTCTACACTTAAAATTTATGCAAAAATTTTAAGCGTGGGGTGGGCCATTATTGCTGATTATTTTTATTATATCTAGTGGGTCATTTGTTGTTATTCGGGCATTATCCGGTACCCTCATAGCCGCTTGATACCCGTAGCGTCATTCACAATCGTCTTTGGTAGAATAATATAGTCTATTAGACTAGCCCGAGTGATCGCTACTAGGCACTTTTGCTGAACGGTTCACTTCAAAGGACAGTCGAAATAAGATGATTTTAATTAAAACCTAATGGATCCATTTAAATTATTAAAATAAAGTAGAAAAATAGGTTGCATAACAAGTAGAAAAATACCCCAAAAATTGTGCTTAAAATCGATACTTTATCCTACCCATTTGTCCATGAGAGATTCTTGAGCCTTTTTACGAGCACCACACTTACATATACATATCATATATTGCTCGTTTCTTTTCTTGAGAGATTTCCGACCTTAGTCCGACTCGGTTAGAACTTGTTTGTTTGTACATATTCTTGTTTTAAAACCGGTAACTAAATAAAAATGATAGAGGCAATTAGGTTTCTCCCCAAAAATAAATCGTTCCCTTAGAAAACCACTTTGAGCCTTAGCCTTTTGTTTCTTTACCCAGTAAAAATGAGTCCCGATCATGCGTCACCAAAGCAGCTTCAAGACGATGTCATCACCGAGGGATCAAGACCGCAAGTTCAAAGAAAGGCAACACCGTTGACAAAGGAGGGAACAACATAAGACGGGGCCCAAGAGGGAGATCTTCTAAAAAAAAGTAATAATACGTAGGAGGGAGCCAAAAGAAACAGAGAGCCCGAAATAAAGAGAAAAATCCAAAAAGAGAGCCCAAAAGAAATAAAGTTCTTCAAAGTTAAAAATTGGTCTTTGACCGGTGAGACCCTAAAGAACTGGAATTCTGCTCTATCTCTCTCCTGCTCTTTGCTCTCTTTCTACTTTCTCTCTGTGATCTCTCATCTCTCTCTTGCTTCCCCCTCACTTTCTCAAGATGCATACGCTGGACGAGCACTTGCTTCGATGTCTCCACTTCGCTCAGCCACGCCTACCTCAAGAACTAATACTGATTATTTTCAAGACGACGGCAGATGAAAGAAAATTGTGGCGAAAGATGGAGCAAAATCCACCATTTTGTGGACAATCAAAAAGTGCTACAAAAAGACGATCGAAACGGTATGACAGATGCATCAAGTGTGGAAACTGGTCGCATGAAGGCAAGTGCAGCAAGAATTCGACTCACTCTCAATTCGAATATATGATGTTGATCCAGGAAGGCGCTATTCGATACAAAGTCGAGTGCAAAGTCAGAAAAGGAAGTAACATCGATTACACTGTGAGGTGCGAAATCGCAATGATGAAGGAACGAGGAATCAACACCAGACTTCTCTCAGAAATTTCCGCTGAAAACGTTGCGCGCTACTACCGCCCTCCTCCGCGTCTTGCAACTTCTTCATCCTCTCAGCCGTGACAATCTCTCATGATCTAGTGACTCATTCACCTTTGTAGATATTTTTAGTTAAAAAAGATGTTCTTGTTTTGCACCACTACATTACAACCCGAATAAAAGTCCTCTTTATTTATCCTAGTTAGTTGGTTTAGAGACAAGGACTTCATTTGCATACAAGCCTATGACTTGAGTCGACTTTGGTACGGACCTGAGTGTTCACCTCGAAAACTCACTAAAATGATAATACCTGAGTGATGAGTGAATATTGTGAGCAAGTATAGGTTTGGGCACAATCGAGGGGTTAAGTAGGCGTGTCATGCAGTTTTATTTTTCTCATAAAATAAATAAATGGATTGAGGGTTTGTTAATTACAGTCTGCCTTAGATGTACTTGTGTTTGATTGCTTGAGGACAAGCAATAGTCTAAGTGTGGGGTATTGTCATGTATCACATAATTAACATATAAAACATGCATAATCAGTCCCATAATAGGATAGAATTAAGCTTAAAATGCTAATTTTGGGTACTCAATTCGTTCCTATTTAATCTTTGAAATTTCATCGTGATGGGGATAGATCATTGCAATTGTTGGTCTTAAACGAGGAATTCCTAGTAAGCGCGTGCAGGAAACTGAAGCTCCAATCCGGAAACAAGAGATTTTCAGGCAGAAACAAGCAAAATTTGGAGATTCCTAAGGATACGAGACTTGCATCATGTTCTTTGTATGTTTGAAGGCCCTTTCGGGACTTAATCAGTAATAAAACCACCCGGGACAGACCCAGCATGCCCATGCACACTTGCACGAAGGCCCTGCATGCTAGAAGACAACGCAACAAACTTGGGGAACAAGAAATCTAACAAAGATGCTGTGCACGCCCGTGCTCACCCCCTTGGCACGCCCGTGCTTTAGACAAAAAGTACAGACAAGGCAGAACTGCAGCCAACAGAACGTACGAAATGCAGGAGCGTGACCGTACCACCCCATGGTGCACGTCCGTGCTTGCCCTGGCAGCTCTATAAATAGCAAGCTACCCCCTTCCATTTGAGACATCCCATTCCACACCATTCACTTGGTCTTGTGGGAGGCCTTAGGGCCCTCCTAACACACCCAATAAGGTTAGGCCTTGTCCTACCTTGATCATCTAGGCCAAGCATGGGATAGTAGAGTATCTTATGCAATAAACATCGAGGGTCGTGAGAATGATACTAGATACATAGCATTAGGAGATGGAGAGCTTGTCTATGAGTAGCCATGTTCTTGTGTTGATCATTCATTATGGTTGTATGTTTCTATTATTCACGAACCCACTTCGATTTGTAGACTTTTATTATTATTATTAGTAGTTTATTTTTAGTTATTTGTTGTGTTATCTTCTTCTAATCCTTGTTTGTTTATCTTGTGACAAGTTCAATTGATGATTAACTTAATAAACTTAAAATCATCTCTAAGTTAATTAACTAACTAGAGGTTTAATCAGCTTCTGGTAGTCCCGAGCTAGATCCAAGGCGAGGAAACCGGTAGTGAGACAGATCATTCGGGCTTCTGATATCCAAATCGGGTTCTAAGAAATGTCTTCTGAAGTGGACCAGATTTGAGTGACACATATCTGGTACTTACCAGATGACTAAATGATCTTCTTTGTAAAGGGATGATTCCCTACGAGTGCACCAGTGATCTTCGGATTGCACGCCTTTAGGATTATGTTCCACCTTTATTAAGGATTTCATTCAGCTTGGGAGGTTATGGGTTATGTTAATTAAGTTATCAATCATCAAACCAACTTTATATTTAATTGATCAATAAATAATAAAGTTTCACTTAAAAGATAAATGAAACAAGAATTCTATTTCTAGGTCTCGTTACAATGAATCCGTTAACCATTGGGGATACATGTCATCTGAGCCGATTGTAAGAGAGATCCTTCGGTCTTCATGATCGTTAACCTACTTAGTGGATACGATGTCCGCAGGTCTGACTGTAAGAGAGATCCTTCGGCAAGGAAAGCGAGAGTTAAGGGATGTGTACGGTATTCCAGGTCGGAAGCGAAGCCTCCACTACAAGAAGAAGATAAGTTTGAGGACTAGAGACTTGACCGCAGTTTGGGAAGCTTGCTACATGCAGGGTTGGGTGGAGTACCCTCAGGCGAACGCGCATTGGGAGGTTTGCATTCTACTCAGTAGTGACCCCGTTTCTCTATCAAGGAGTTAACACTTCAAGGTCACTCTTGTCCTCCTCACAAATAACTAATCTTAACTATTAATTGTAATAATAAATTTAACTGCTTATAAGGAGGGTCCCGAAATGTGCATATTCACTAACTCTACTATTTTATCCTTTTCTTTTATCAAACCCAAAACCTTTACAAAACCATTTTTCTTAAAACCCCTCCGTTTTATTTTTATTTTAAAACCCGACCAGTTAATTGATAGAAGGTTGAGTAGGGAAAGTGTGTTCTCTGGAATACGATACTCGGTATTTACCTTAGAAAGCTATGCTATACACGTCAGGTTCTCTGCCTACGTATTGGTTTTAGTTTCTAAAGTAATTATCGTTTACTTTATAAATTTAAAACTTGTTAAAAGAGGTTTAGTAAAAATCTGTCGTTTTCCTCAAACCAATGTTTTGGAATTGACACATCAAGTTTTTGGCACCGTGAAATTTGACATCTTTATAAATTACTAAAACCATACGCATCATCACCCAATGTGATCGATTATATATCCATAATAAAGATTGAATACGTATATCATTCTTTCATATATGCTCACTTTACACATCAGAATCGCATATCATCATCATCATGACATATCATTTGATACCAATTTGATTGTTTTTTTCCAGGTTCACATTGTAGATTTAGGGTGTCTTGAGAAAGTGATAAAGTTGTACAGAGACTTCAGTCGAGCAAGAGGTACACACGTAGAATTAGAAGTTGGTTTTATGAGTTATCGAGTGTTGATTTTTACAAAAAAAATGATGAAAATGGCCTTTTCTTTTATAGTACACATTTGTCTATCTCGGAAAGTTCCTAGGGGATAAACAAGTTAAAACATAAAGGGCATTCACTGTAAATTCATTAGTTAAAGGATCAAGCCTGAAATTTCGTTAAACCTAAAAGACAAAAAATGCAATTTACTCTTTATAAAACTAACGAACGAAAATAAGCAAACTTTCTGCCAATGGGTTCACCAATTGTTCACTTACCGTTCGGTTGCAGCCTTAGGAAGGACCATACATGGATGTGTCACGTGGTATGGCATGGGTTAAAGAAACTAGCTTACATTTCAGAGACTTTTGTAATGGTGTCTTCTTGAAACAAACAAGAGATGAAAAATAATATAAAATATCAGAAGAAAAAGTTTTTGGTTAAAGTGTGGAATTTATCTAAATAGTTTCTTCAAGTATGGTGATTGTGTTGTTAAAAGAAGACGAATATATGATGTAGTAAAAGTAGGAATTATATAGTTTCAAGACAATTTTTAATAAAATAACGTGGTTTTGATTGGTTACGCATATAAAGTTAGATTCCAAATACGTAAGAATAATGAGAAAACTTCCGATCGCGAGACAACGAAAAACCTCCGATCGAACATCCATAGTATATAGTGGATATATCTAGTATAATATAATATGAATTTTTTTAGAAGAAGTAGTTTTCTCATTATTCGATCTTTATATGCACACACATATCCCTAGGGTTTGGTTTACGAGAAAACAACTAAATTTGAAAATTGAGAAAACTACTACCTATCAATCAAATTTCTTATTTTTATTTCTTATTTTTGTTTTCATTTCTTTTAATTACAAGGTAGTATTGTAATTTAAAAGAATCTAAAAAAATATAATTAGATAGATAAACTTCATATATGTAGGTCATAATATATATATATAGGGTTAGGATCCGTTGAGAACTTGATGAGTTGTGAGAACTCGCGAGAACTCGACGTAAAATGCAAATTTTTTTTTGCACACTTGTGTAAAAACACGCAAACCCCGCTGTAAAGAAAATACATTAATTTACGCAAAATAGCACCGGTGTAAGAGATTTTTACCTCCATGTAAGTATATTAATATTTTATTCATTATTTTATTGTTGTTTAATTATAGACCACATATTCATTTTTGATTAAAATAAGTGTGTGGTTATAAAGTTAGTTCTTGAGTTCTCACAACCCAGAGGAGTTCTCAAATGATCGGGATCCTATATATATATGTATAGGGTTAGGGTAAAATGAGAACATACTTTTCGTAAAAGAACACCGGGAACCATTTCTATCCATTGATCTTTCATGATCTAATGGTTAATAATATGCCACATACTTTTTTTGTCATTTTCCTCCCACTTGCATTTTAATATTATAAAGTATACTACTAAAAAATTCTTAAGGGTAATATTGTCATCTTACACTCACTCTCTCTCCTCCCTTTTCTTCCACATGGCCCCACCACAAACCCATTTCCCAAACATCCCATTTTCTCTTTCTCTCTCCCCAATCCAACAGACGTAAAGCAAAAAAAAAAATCTGATTTATTTTTATTTTGATTTTATTTTTATTTTTTAATTCATTTCTTTTACAACACATTTCTTTACACCAGTGTAAAACCCCATCAACAAACATCATTTACACCACTTTTACATCAGTGTACCTGTGAATCCAGAAAAGATGCAAGATATTTATAAAATTTGAGATTAATCCACTGTTTTACACTAGTGTAAAACAGATTACATATTGAAATCTAATTACATCTTTGTTCGTCCAAAACCGAAAACTTTACAATATCGACGAAAATTACAAATTTAATAATACCGAGTAGGAATCACATCTTCTTCTACCAAAACACTAACATAAAAAGGACCATCACAAAAAAATCAAAATGTTTACCCCGATCGAAGATGCCGAGTAAAGAATTGGGTCATACCACTTTGGTCCTCCATGACATCCTCGACACAAAATCCGGATTTAACCCAAGTTGAGCACATGAATCCCAAAAAGAAATCCCATTCGCCATCACTCCACTCTTCCTGGTCCTCTCGTCTCACTGCTTTGGCTACGGACTTTAGGCGATCTAGGATGCATTTTTTATGTTTTTCAGTGATCCCAAATTCTTTGTTGGCAAGATCCGAGGCGCTTCTCTTAAACCAATCTGAAAGAATACGGCCTCGGTTCTATCAAAGTTTGTGCTTTGTACCTAGGTAAAATGAAAACACACGAGTATAAATCTAGAAACTCATCACTTTACATAAATTTACATTTGGTGTTAAAACAGTTTGCACTAGTGTAAAACCATCAAAAAGTTGCACCAAATAAATCATCAATCTAAAACCTAATTACCTGGTAACTTAGCCCACCTCACTACCTCTACACTACTGTTTTCAGATCTAACATCCAGTGTAAATTGCACTTCATATATGAAATTCACAGTTGATGTTAAAAGAAAACAGATTTATGTAAATCTTCCTGCAACATGTCAAAAACCATCATTCTTTATATAATGGAACTATACTATAAACCCATCATTATTTTGTTCATCCATTAGCGATCAGTTATGTTTACTATGTTTGCTATACTATAAACCCATCAGATTTGTAAAATTGCAATCAGTTATGTGAACTATGTTACCAATCCATCACACCAGTGTAACCCCATCGTGTAATCTTCCTTCAACATATTAAAAACTATCATCTTTAAACAAAATGTCATAAAATGTGTTCTTGTGTGTAAAAACATTTTACAACAACATAAAAACAGTTTACATCAGCATGAAAAAATGAAATTTACACCAGTGTAACACATCAATACAGATTCAAACATGATACACAAAATGTAATTTACCAAATATGTACTCTTTTTTATATATAAAACCAATCATATATATATATACACACATTGAGAATTTTAAAAAAATAAAAAAATCTACTAATACAGGTCATAACCAACAAAAGAAACACCAGTGTTTTACAAATCTGATGGGTTTATAGTATATCCCAAATAACAAAAAGAAACACCAGTGTTTTACAAAATCTGATGGGTTTATAAACATGATTATTTTACACTGATGTTTACATCATTGTTTAAAGACTGATATAATAAACAAAAACATCAAACATTGTGTTTTGTATAAGCATCAAACATTGTTTAAACACTGATCCAAAATATGCAGGTTTTAGTTTATACCATATTTACAAATTAAAGATGCTACAAAATCATTTCCTAATTATCTTTATAGCAAAAAAATTAAACTCCCATACTTTTACAAAGATTAAACACAACAGATCTAAAAACTTATTACACAACTATACTAACCCTAACCCTATTCATCAACCAAAATCATCATCAACCCAAAAACAATATCATCATCTTCTTATATGAAAAAAAAACCTATTCATCAACCAAAAACCAACATCAAACACAAAGCCTACACCATTGTTTACTTACCTTTTATAAAAAAAACCCCATCACTGTCTTCAAGCAGCATCATCATCTTCAAACACGCATCATCTTCTTCTTCAAACCAACATCATCATCTTCAAGCATCATCATCATCATCGTCGTCGTCTTTTCAAGAAGCAACATCATCTTAAAAAAACACATGAAATCTTATAAATAATAATAATAATAATAATAATGATAATAATAATAATAATAATATTAATAATAATAATAATAATGAACCTGTTCATCTTGTTCGAACAATCTGTTTCATCATCATCATCAAAGGATCGACATCAAAGCTTGCACCATCACCCCAGATCTGCAAACACCTGTTCATCTCCTTCGAACAATCTGTTCATCTTGTTTGAACAGATCTGTAACACATCAAGCTTGCACCCACACCACCAGATCTGTTCATCGAAGGATCGACATATCTGTTCATCAAAAGGTCTGTTTCGTCGAAGGGTCTTGCTCGAACAAATATGTTTCCTCATCATCGAATTATCTATTTCCTCATCATCGTTGTTGTTGTTGTTATTATTATTATTATTATTATTATTATTATTATTATTATTATTATTCAAAGCTTCATATGCATGAAATGATCTGCATATATGAACGAGAGAGAGAATAAGATAGAGAAAAAGGAGAGAGAGAGTGTGTGGGGTGGAATGGGGTGGGGTGGGGTATTATTAATATCTAGGATGTGTAGTTACCATTTTACCCTTCGATAATAAAACAAAACAAAGACACATGGCATCTTGTTATTGGCTTACTTGGGTTTTCTAGTTCTTTTATGAAGGAGCGGTTTTCTATAGAACCTATATATATATATATATATATATATATATATATATATATATATATATATATATATATATATATATATATATAGGAAAAATATAAATTGGAAACCCATTTGAGTTGAGAAAAATTAGAAAACTCATGGAAAAACCATCTACATTTTTTTGAAAAAAATACACAAGGTAACATACATATTTTTAAGCGTTTTGGGCCAAAAAAATAAAAAAAGCGCCGATGGGATATTTTTTTAAAATAAACAACGTTTGCGCTGTTACATATGTTACAACTATATTACAAATGTTAAAAGGTGAAAACTTTATCTGTTACATATGTAACAGTGTAAACTTTGTTTATTTTTTCAAAACATATCCCATCGTTTTTTTTTTGTTTTTTTTTGCCTAAAACACTTAAAAAATGTATGTGACCTTGTGTATTTAAAACAAAAATTAGATGGTTTTAACTCAAGTGGGTTTTCAATTTATCCTCCCCCTATATATATATATATATATAATGGAAGGTTATACCGAAAACTCAGATTAGAGTGAAAACCACAGAAAACCATATGAAACGAACTTATTTTTTTATGAAAATTTTCGGGCATGTAATATACATGATTTAAGAATTTTGAGCCCAAAAAAATTTCAAAAAAGTGCTTAGGGTTTTTTTTTTTAAAAAAATTAAGTTTCTCGTGTAACACATGTTATATGTGTTACACGAAAAGTTATTTATTTTAAAAAAAAAACCGTTTGGACCTTTTTTTGGCTCAAAATGCTTAAAGTCATGTATATTAGATGCCCTAAAATTTTCATAAAAAAAGCTCGAGAAGTAGGAGTTTCAAGTGTTTTCACTATAAGAGTGTGTTTCCAAAATAACCATACCATACCACACATATATATATATATATATATATATATATATATATATATATATATATATATATATATATATATATATATAGGTAGAGGATCCTGTAGGAAAATTGGTTTGTGTGAGAAGTGTAGGAAGGATTAAGAATTGACATGTAGCCATCATGTTTTTGATTTTGGAATGATGTTTTGGGTTGTTTTGGCTTGTAAAACACTTAACACAACAATATACAAAAATTTAAAACACAATCCAATGTATTATAGTCATTAAATTTAAATTCCAGATAAAACACCCTAGTAATTACTTAAAACACTCTGCTAAAGTGTTATTGACATAGTGTTTTAAGTTTTAAGCCTAAAATACATTGTTTTCGGTTATTAATTGTTATGTTTGTTGTTTTTCTAAGCAAAACAATCCAAAACATCATCAATACGTCCAAAAAAATGATGCATATGTCCAAAAAATGATGCATACATATCAAGTTTTAATCCTTCCTACACTTCTCACACAAACCAATTTTCCTACAGGAACCCTACCCTATATATATATATATATATATATATATATATATATAAGGGGAAGTCCCCGGAAAACCCTACTTCCCGAGCTTTTTTTTTGAAAAAATTAGCGCATGTAAAATACATGTTTTTAAGTGTTTTGAACCAAAAAAATCAAAAAAGCGCCGAACGGTTTTTAAAAAAAAAAATAAAATAAGTTGTGCATCATAACATATGTTAGCCATTTTTTGCACTGGTAACATATGTTATGATGAAAAATTATTATTTAAAAAAAAAACTGTTCGGCGCTTTTTTGATTTTTTTGGCTCAAAACTCTTAAAAACATGTATATTACATGCCCTAATTTTATTTTAAAAAAAAAAGCTTGGGAAGTAGGTTTTTCTAAGGGTTTACTAGAGTTTCCCGAAATAATTAGGGTTTTCCATTGATCCTTGCCCTATCTATACTATATTAATAAGCATATAGGAAGGGCAACTTTGGTCATTTGCCACTTTACAAGCTTTGAAAGCATATTGTACAAGAGTCAAAGCATAAAAACTCTTAAACTTTTCAAGAGTACAACATGTGATGCATCATGTACAAGCGTAATAAAAAACACGGGATGCACATATTAGGGTTTCACTCGATCAGATCTCATTATCCGCCCCCATTACTCTCTCTCTCCTCTTTAGGGTTTCTCATTTACCTCAATATCCGCCTCCATCCCATCTGCTTTCCTTCTCTATGGCGACTCAAGGTCTAGGGTTTCAAGATTTATCTGTCCAAACACCAGATTGGTGGAAGATGGAGCTTATGGAGGTTAAAAGATATAAGGTTTCAAGATCTCTTTATCTAGAAACTCTTCTCGGTACCCCTTTCCCCCTGCGTGTTGCTCAGATTTGTTTTATACCTTTTTATAATTTTTTTGTTTACCTTGTTTTTTTATATGTGTTATTTTTTTTAAACAATTTTGATTCAGGTTTTCATTATATGGGGGATATGAGTCCAGATCTGGAGGAGATGGTTGTTTATGTAACCGCGGAGGAAAGGTAAAGAATTAGAGTAAACAGTAATTTTGTTTAACTTTTAATTCTAATTTACTGTTCTTTTTAGGTAGTTAAGTACTCTTT
This sequence comes from Ambrosia artemisiifolia, assembly GCA_032199755.1. Lineage (NCBI taxonomy): Eukaryota > Viridiplantae > Streptophyta > Magnoliopsida > Asterales > Asteraceae > Ambrosia > Ambrosia artemisiifolia. The sequence continues at coordinate 32,389,037 of CM063517.1, forward strand.
AGGTGACTTTTGACACCTTTGAAGTTAAACCAATAAATGTTGGAAATCTTTTTGGTTAATAGATGAAACCCAAGTTAGAGTCAGGCAAGGCAGTGGTACAAGATTCCTGTAATTTGGGGAGTGTGGAAGTCAAAAAGGATAGAATATAAATCTAGAAGGTGATGTTGAGAAGTAAAACTTCAAGTTCAATTATATTGCGAATTTTTCTTGATTTATTGTTTTTGTAGTTAAAGTTTTAAACAATTGAGATTTTATGCATTTGTCCAGATTTTTTAGGATACACTTGTTGGCTTAAGGGTCTTGTGGCTCAAGAGAGGCACCACACACTTGAGCTTGCTGGGCTTTGGAAGTTACCATTTGGATTTAATCTTGAGGTTTGCATTGTTGCAGTTAATCAAACACTCAAAACTCATAAGCTGCTTAAAATTCTTCTTTTCTTACTATTTATTGGTGCATTTCAGTAGACATTTGGAATTAAGGGTGATGTGGACATTTTGTTTAGGGATTTTCCCATGCTTATTGCTTACCAATTACCAGTTCATTACTACTCGCCATATGGTTTTCGATTGATTCACTTTATGCTTGTCTAATAGGTTTCCCTCTGCTTCATTCCCAAACAGTGTGCTTTTGACGATTTACATCGAAAGTTGCGCCTGGACTACGCCACCACTTGACACTTTGGTTGCCGCCTTGTGATTTGTTTGCTTATTTGTTTCATGCCATCAAGTAACAAACGAATTCTCTTTAGACTAATATGCTTTTTACATATATTTCATTGTCTAAAATTATTGTTGTATTTATTTTACTTTTGGATTTTCAGTTATCAATGTTATTTATGAACCAATAGAACCTTATTTATTGATTTGTTTATTTAATTGGTTATTTTTGTAGGAGCAGCCCTTTGCAGATATGAGATAAAGAGCGTGAGTGGTGACTCGATCATTTGTTTCTAATTTTAGTTGATATTAGAATTATGTTTTTGCTAAATACCATGACAATCACAATATTGCATCTAATAAGATATTATCATGCACGGTGGTAATTTACAGTTTATTATTGTGAAGCCATAATAAACGGAAAATGATGGTTTCGTCAACGGTACACACAAGGGACGAGTCCGGCACTATAGAGGTTCAAGTGAGGTAACCGTCAGTGAAAATCTTTTCCATTATATTTGATATCTTCTCAATAGTTTCACCATGAATCTTAGGTTTTAGCGGTCATATTCAACTTTTTAGATGATTGGTGGTTTTATATTTGTTTTCTATTTAGATGGGGCATCTTTATATTTGGGCATATACCAATCTTTATGGATAAAGCACATGGTTGGTAAGCAAATCATTTGTGTCTTTAGTACGCTCAAATATTGTTTAATATTGAAGTTTTTAATTAATGAAATTGATTTTAGGCATATCTTCATCAAGGGCGAATTTAGAATGCTGGAAAATTGTTTAGTAATTAAGTTTTCAATTAATGAAATTGATTTGGGTGGGTCGTCTAATGGGTCGGATTGGGTAACCTTTTGTAATGGGTCGGAGCTCGGAGCAGGTTAGGTCGAATGGGTACACTAGCAGTTCGACCGGATGTAAGAACCGGTTGATGTCCTAAACAATATACAAATAAATAGGGTAAAATGGAAATTTTACTTGACATCTCAATTTTGTTTACTTGACAAAGGAAATAGCATCGTTTAATTCATGAAAAAATATATTACTTCAAGTAATTGTGACTAGCATTCCAAATAGAAATTTTTGTGATAAGACATGTATCTTTTTAGCAATTTTCCTTTTAAATTTCTTATCTTGTGATGTACATAATTTTTAACGATTCTTTCGCTCTATTGTTTTCTTGACTAAAATTTGATTTTTGAAGTTGAATTAGAAGCCCTTCGTAAGTTCGTATACTCAGGTACATATTATTGTTCCTTTAGCCCAGAGCTGTCATTTTTAACTATTATACTTATCAATGCGTCAGTTTAACCCATTAAGCTAAAACAGAAATGGGTCAAAAGGTGGCCATTTGTAGTTTTATGCATTTATAAATCATAACAGGCTGCAGTGGTGCTCTCAGTATAGACTGTTTTTTTCTGTTTTGGTGAAACTTTTGAATCATTTTTCACTTTTTCTATTTTGGTGAAATTATAGCTAAAGCTACTTTCTTTTACTGTTTCTGACTCATTACTCTTGTGGTGAAATCTGACCAACCAGCAACCTGATATATATATATACATACATGTCTTCTTTTATTTTCACCTAATGTTTTTATATGTGGATTATACAAGCAAAATTGAAGTGTAATGTTCATGTGGGTCAACTAGGTGTTTCAGTCTCCCAGGATAATTAAACCGAACTGCTGGGTTTATTGTATATATGAATAAAAATGACTTTGCTCTGGATGTTTCTTGATTATTTGTAATGTGTTCAGTAGCTGATTTGATACATGTTTTGGGGTTAGTTTTGAAATTTATAAACTGGACTTTAAGTTTTCACAAACCTTAATTTGAAGTTTAAATTAGACTTAGGTTTATGTGAACTAGGATTTAGAGTTAACTCCACGGACAATTTTGGATCATGTTGTTGGTGGAAACTGAAAAGTATAAACTTGGAAGGAAAATTGGAGTGAATATCTGGTGAACTCTGAACTTTAATTCATAACTTACTGTTGAAATATCTTTTTAGGCTTTTTAATAGGTAACTAATTCTATTTGTTTGATGATCTGCAGTTAGTATCCAAAGTGATGAAGAAGTTGTTATTAAGCTGGTATGGCCCTCTTTTCTTTTTGATGCTTTTCTCTTTTTATTCTATGAATAACTCAACATTTGTAGGTTAAAATCCAAGTGAAGATAAGTCACTGGGTAGCCAGGGCTGCTACTGTTCATCCAATAAATATTGAATTAGTGAGTTTAGAACATGAGTTGGTCTTTTGACAAGCAAAATGGGTGATAAGAGCTTGTAAGGGTCTTAAGACCTTTATAATTGCGTGTCAACGGTATACTATTTGATCAGATGACTTTAAGAAGGCGTGAGTATTATATGTTCAGGTCTCGGGGACGTAAAAGTTGTGTGTAAAGATGATTTTGGTTCTTATTCCAGGTTAAAATAACAAACCAACTTTAAAGTATATTGTTTTTTATTCTTGTAGTAAAGATTTTGCTGAACATATTAGTTAGATAGAGGGAGTTCCGTGACCCCCCCCCCCCCCCAAATCGGCGATTGCGATAAGGCGGTGGTGTTTGGTGGCCCATCGGTGGGTTCTAGACAGTCACCTCTCATGCAGCTGAAATGGTTGCAACAGGTGGTGGTCACTGTGGTTTCCGACATATCGGCGGTGGTAAGAAAGGTGAGACTATTATTCTAGCTAAGCAGGTGGTGGTCAACGTTGTCTTAAAAAAGTTTATTGTTAAAAAAATGTGTGAAAGGAAAGTTTATGCCCCACGCGGAAAGTTAACGGTACTAAACTAAACATTAATCCTCAAATATTCAAAAAAGCTAAAATTTATAGTGTAATTTATTTAATTAAATTAGTTAACAAAACTCAAAATAAACAGGCTTAACATTATATTATGTTCTAAAAAACCATGTATGATACCAAGATCTTTTTTATGGTTATGTGTACCCGTAATTTTTGAACTCATGCTGGTCTTCCCTAAATTATTTATGGTATCTGTCACTTGGATATTGCTTCATATTTTTGTTGAGGTGCACAAAGGGTGGGTTACTACTTTGTGACTGGTTGAATGGTTTGGTTTGTGTACAGGTCTGGTTTACCTGAATAATATCCAAGTGATGGCCAACTTTTGTGTGACGGCCAACCTGAATAATTCAAAGATTACTGGTCTGAGCGAGAAGCCCTGCAATGAATAGCTGTATGTTTTTTCTTTTATTGTTCATTTCTGTTGTTTGAATTGAAGTAGTTAAAACTTAGCGGATGTGAGACAAAATCTACTTACACTTTATTATCTTGAATTGAAGTAACTAACTCAAATTCCAGTGCATTGTTTTGTGTAGAAAGAGAAGTAAAGGCTGCTAATCATAGAGCAAAACATATGACGGGAAAGGTATGGGATAAATTTGACTGCAGTAGCAAATCATTGATGAAAGTCAACCTGGATTGGAAGAGTTGTTTAAATTCACCTAAATCATATTTTATAAAAATTATATAACAATCTGATTAGCCAAAAAAGTAATGTGTCAAACGGCTGAAACTCACCGAAAGTGTTTTTAAATTCACCTAAATCATATTTTACAAAAAGATTTATAACATATTGGTTAGATATGTCAGTTCCAAACTCTAATTGTTCTAACATATCATTTCTCCGTTTTTGTATCCCGCTCACATGGTCCATCCCTTTATTGCTTGTGTCGTTCCATTTCTTGTGTTTTTGGTGGTGCATTGGGATTATTCTTAATTTGTACATGGTAGTAAAAGTGAAAACGCTTAGTAAAGAAATCAAATGATTTAATATATTGAAAATGATGGTTTAGTTACTTCAACTCAAATAATTGTTTACTGTTTGTGAATAGGAACTTTGAATTTCATTATATGTTGACTTTGTAGGTCGAAGCTCCAAAGAAGGTCAAAACAACCAAACTTCACTAGAATTTGAATTGGTCTGTGAGTCATTGCTAACTGCAAAAAGCAGTGGAAAAAGAGTTTGAAATGGCATTTCTGGAGTTCAAGCTTATTCAGTTATGAAGAAAAAAGGGCTATACAAGATGACTCGACACCAAAATGGGAAGAAGAATTGAGCGTTCACGTTAACAGTCCCAGATTGGAATTGCTTGGGTAATTTATAATCACATATTTGATATAGTGATTATTAATATGTGTTTTTTAAAATGTTGGACAAATGAAGAGTATATGTATGTATCCAATACCAGATCAAGGATATCAACCAGGTTATATAGTATCAAAGTGAAATACCATAAAGTTCAAATTCAAGATTGATGTCATTTCTCGAGTTTTCAAGATAATTTAGATAATTACGTCATAAACAATAACATCACAAAATTTGATAAGTTTTAGTTGTAAAATATTTATGGCTTTTATTTAGATTTTGAAATTTGAAATTACAAGTTTGAACTAATAAAGTCCAAGATCATCTATGACGCTCCAATACTCAAATTGAAAGATTCATAGTATTTGACTTTCAAAGTCCAAAGTCAGCATGTTTGCTCATTATTCTTCTCCACAGCTTGTAACAAAAGAAAGATCTTAGGAAGTAATAAGATGCACCTCCAACGGCATACTCCACTTCTCTCTCCTTAAACTTCTGAGAAAACTCCATCAACAACACGATTGAATCCTCCAACCATCCAAAATTTGTGTATCCATTAGTACGTAGCTTTGATATTACAATCATTGACCTGGAAGATTTAATCGTAATGGCAATGGGACACGGATTGATAGAGTCTCAGTTTCATATACTGCCCGTTAGTTTATTAAAATAATACACGTTTACATTACATTTCATATTATTCTAATTTTATATAATTTTATATTTTTCACAACTACAACAATTAAAATTTGATAAAATACAATAATATCATCGACAAAATATTTTAAAATTTGATAAAATACATCTCTCATGCGTTAAATCCCTCTCCAACCTATAAACCAGTTCTGCTGAAAAAAGAAAGACAAGAAAGCTATCCTCGCTCTCAACATTCCCAGCTATTTAAAATTTGTCATTTGTGATTTTCTTTATTGTTATTACAGAATTAATGGATGATACATAGTATGAAAAAAATAAGAAAACCAATAGACGTATACGAATAACAAAACTGATAGACGTACTATACTATATACGAGAGATGGTTGATGACTAACAGAAAAGAACTGCCGCAATATAAATTGTCTCCCCCGCCGCAACGCGCGGGTTTCCGACTAGTGTATATATATATATATATATATATGTAGCCGGCGATTTTCATATATTTTTTTCTTTAATTTCAACAAAAGCTAGTAACATATAAAAACAATGGAAAAAAAATAAAACAAATTGTTTTTTGAAAAATGGTTTCTCAAATTTTCAAATATCATATTATATATATATATATATATATATTAAGTTTTCTTATGATATATTCTCTCTATATGTACACACACGTGTATTACACAATCAATAGATGTGTTTTATGATATAGTTTATACGCAATTATGCACACATAAGCAATTACATAGCTTCAAAAAATTTTCGGGGATGTCGAGAGTCACGGGACTCTTAAAACGGTGAGGGCCAGATTCAATACGGAGGGGGAGGCACCATAGACCATATAGAAGCTTCGCCCGTTCGCAAAACCTTATGTATTAACACATAAGGACCACCCTTTGGTTATGTTTTAGTAGGTGTAGCCTCACCTACAACCCCTTTATAGAAGTAGATAGAATTACTTACTTACTTCTTTATTTGTTTCACTAAATGTTTCATCATTAGTCCAAAGAAACTATTCTAAACGTATTAAAGAGTCTACCTATGATATAAAACTAAACTCTATAAAAGCTAATCTAGTGGTATAACTTGCACATGTTAAACAACCCAAGTGACATATACATAATTAAATTCTATTATGCTTGATAAATAGCTATCATCATCTTGTTCATTAACAACCTGAGAAAATCTTGACATGTTAAATGCAACTTTGATAATTGGAAAAAAACGTTGTATCTGGTGCAACTAATTAGGCATTCAGATCATTCCATAACCAATATATTATCTCCAATATTTCCGCCCTTCCCTCTTGCTCGCATATCTTTTTCTCTTTCAAGAGTAAGTGTATGCTTGATAACGTATCCCCTCTTTCCTGTTCCTCCTATACTTTTAAACTTTGACATCTTTAGTACTAATCAAACATTAATTTTAATTCAAATTTGTCACAAAGTATCGTTCTTATATATGCGTCAATAATACCTTAATAGTTCCCAAATCATCCAAGAGACAAAGAATGGTTCCGGCCAAAGTAAAAATATTAGAGTATGGATCAAGAGGACTATGCACATTCACTGTAGTAAGCCCGTTAGATACCGTGACACCCGGCGAACTCAGGTTAACTTTCCTAACAAACATATAAGTTTACCAAAGCAAACCATTTACTAAACGAACTTAACTTGGTTAGTTGAGTTGGTTCGATGATTCAGGGAATCATTGGGAGTCAGTTTACACACGCAATGTCCATGGTTTGGTGATTCGGAGAATCACCGGGAAACACATGTACACGAGTCTTGTATCCCATATGTTGGTGAAACAATAATACAATATGGGTAATTTGTTGATAATTATATGTTATAAGATCAGTGGTAACTTTGGAATACGTGTTTTTGTGAAATTATATGATAAAACGTTTTTCGGGTGCAAATTGGGAGGATTGGGGTGAAGGGAAGGGGAACCAGGAGAAGGGCTTGTGCCTAGGGGACCCCATCGCCCTATATAGGGGTGGAGGGCAGACCCCTTCGTATTGGAGCACACCTCATTGCCCACCTGGCAGCCTATCATGTATAAATACCATGTTTTGACATACTTTATCATTCACAAACCCTAACTCGCCCCCAAGTGCTCTCTCTCAACCCTCAACCTTTAAGAATGTAGATGCCGTGCCGTTTTGCGACTAATGATTAGATACTAACATGTGTTAATGGGCGAATGAGTTTCAGAAGGGGCGAAGGAAGATTAGAAAGGGGCGAAGGAAGATGGACATGGACGAATGAAGATCAGGAAGGCACAGAAGAACACATTCGACCAGTTCTACTGGGCGAATGTGGAAATGGCTTACCTTCGACCAGTTCATCTGGGCGAACGTACAGCTAGTATAAATAGATTTCAAGTTTTTGTAAAGTATAACGAGTCATAGAGAGTGTGTGTTTTGTGTGTGTGTTCCTGAGAGGTTAGAGATTGTCTGTTTGAGGTCTAGATTAACTGTTATCAGTCTGTAAAGGTTTAATTGAACAAGTTAATCTATGAAAAGCATTTAAAATGATCTTGATTGTGTTTTGATTGAGTTTACTTCAGTTTGTTCTAAGCTAGGGTTTCCGCACCTGGTTTAGCTACTTGTATGATCATATAATCCTGTGTTTTTGTCAAATTCCTTCCTCTACAAAGTGGTATCAGAGCGTAGAGGATCATACAACAACAAATTGATAAACTCAGAGCTGATTTGGACATAATTTTCATCAATTCACATCTGTTTTCAACTAAAAATGGTTTTTGTGTGTTTTTGAAAGATTTTGAGGTGATTTTGTAGTTAAAATTCAAAATTCCAAGTATTAAAGTTGTTCCAAATCATCTCCGAAGCATAACCTGATTAAGATCAATCAAATCCACAAACTTTTGAAAATCAGTGATCAAAATAACCGTTTTTCAAAGTGTAACCGTTTTTCAAAACTGAAATATGGGCGAACCTGGTCATTGTGGGCGAACGTGAGTGTTTTAGGTCGAAGGTGATAGGATTTCTGGACGAACGTAGAAGTTTTAGGACGAACGTAGTTTGTTTCACTTGAATTTTCTTCATTCGGGTCATATTTTCTACATCCGATACATCGGGCGGACGAAGGTAAAAACTAAACGGACGAACCTAGTTAATTTCGGACGAACGTAGGAAGTGTTTGTGTGGTTCTTACATTCTGCTGATATTTTACATTCGGGTGAGAAATTTTTTGGGCGAACCTGATTTGAAAGGGACGAACCTGAAATTTTGGGCGAACCTAGGATAGATTTTTGAGAATTTTTCTAAGTGTTGAATTTTTCGAAGTGCGTGAATATGTGGCGTTATCAGACTACTCCTACACCAGCAACTACACAACCACAACAGCAGGTGATGGACCCATGGACCGTGGCAGCACAGAAGACGAGCACACAGTCTTCGCAGCCGGTTAACTACATGACTCAGAGTGCACCTACAGTATCACAGTCTGACTACTGGGGAGTAGCAGCAGCGGTGGTAAACACTCAAACTACTAATGCTATTTCCACACTGATTAATGATTTGTCTTCAGGTAGCGGGACTCGGCCACCGAAGCTCATGGAGATTCAGGAATACAATCAGTGGCAGAAAAAGTTCAAAATACACTTGGAAGGCATGGGAGTAGAAGGTGCTGAAGCATGGAATATGATTGCTAAAGGATACACACCACCAGTTCTGGAGAACACGGGTGAACCAGTGCCATTGGAGAGCATGGCGGAGGATGAGAAGAAAAAGTTTGCTGTGGAAAAGAAGGCGTTCTCACAACTGACACAAGCCATTACTAATGATCTTTTGCATCAGTTTGGGACGTGCACAACTTCTAAGGCTTTGTGGGATATGCTTAAAAGGAAGCATGATGGAAATGAGAAGACTAGGAATTTGAGGATGGAAGAGCTTGTTAAGGAGTTTGAGAATTTTTCTTATGTTGGAAATGAAACTTTGAAAGAACTAACTCCTAGATATAATCATTTAATATCTGAATTGTCTAGCTATGGTGTACAGATCCCTATGGCAAAACAGGTGGACAAGTTTGCTGAAGCATTACCACCTAACTGGGATCAGCATGTGGATGTTCTGAAGGAAAAGGATGCTTTTCAGTACTGGTCTCTTCAAGAGTTCGTTGAGAAGCTGGAAAACAAGGAACTGGAAGAGAAGAGGAAAGCTAGGAGAGCACAGATTCCTCAGAATCCAAACTTATACTTTGGAGGATCTTTAGTTCCAGCAAGCACAAGTTCTGGAGGGCTAGTTACACCACATGTTGCTTGTATATCCAATGCTGTAGAATCACCCATCATTAACTATCATCAACAAACTTCATCTTTATCACAACCACAACCACAAGTTCCATATCAATATTCATACATTCCACCATTCTCACCAAAACAACAAGCAGCGTTTTACACTGCTGGTCAAACTCAACCACAACCAATTAACCAGCCTAATCAACCAACTGTGGTTTTGGAGACTTCCAATCTTGGAAATGTGACAGTTGAAGTTGCTCAGCAACACATTGCATTAGTCTCTGCAATGGTTTCTTCCTATAATGGATTAGTTGCTAGTCAAATTGGTAATAACAACTTGACCAATGAAGACTACGCACAGATTGATAAGGAGGAAATGGAACTCATTGATATCCAATGGGCATTTGCGAGCATAATGAGAAGAGCAACAGAGTTTATTGAGAAGACAGGTAGAACAGACTTGGGAACTTCTCCTAATACAACCTACGGGTTCAATAAGGAGAAAGTGACATGTTTTAACTGTGGAGGTAAAGGTCACTTTAAACGTGAATGCACTCAACCACCAAAACAAGGCAACAGGAATCCATTTAATGCTACTTATCAGAACCGTCAACAACAAAACCAAACCAACAACCATCAAAACAACTTTCACAACAACCAAAATAGACAACCAAACACACCAAACCAGACACAAAACCAAACACCAAACAATACTAACCGAACAGTCATACCAATCACTACACCAAATGAACAACCGAATACCAATCAAGCATTGGTAACACAACAAGATGAAAGGTTTGACTGGTCGAGCATTCAGATAGGTGTTGAGGAAATCACCACTGGGGGAAATGTGGCTTGTGTTGCATATCAAGTTGATGTTGAAGATTCTGTGAAGATGGAGGAGAAGGTAGGAACTGAAGTTGATAGTGATGAGTCTGAGGCTGAGATGGATGGGGAATTTGAACCTGTTAAGGTTAATGCTGAGGTTGATGTTGATGTGCATACTGAAGAAACAAATTCGGGAGTTGTGATTGATACTGTTTCTGACATTCCTGAGGAGTGTGAATCGGTTTATTCTGATTCAGACAGTGACTCGGATACGGAAGCTAGTGTTAATTCTCTTGATGAAGATATTGATCAGTTGCTTGCAGAAGCAGATTTTCTGATGACTAGGAAGTCGTGCATTGCAGATGATGCTTTCACAAAGATTGATTATTCCAGATTCTTTGCAGGAAAGGAAGCTCATTTCGCATTGATGGCCATGACTGATCCGCCAAAACCTGTAAGTTCTGCTTGTAATACTGATAATACTAGTGAAAAATATTGTGGTGGATGTGATAGATTGACTGAGGAGGTTAAACAACTCCGTATTCAACGTGATAGTGCTATCATGAACAGTCAATCTACTCGCAAAGAGTTGAATGCTTTTAACAAAGTATTAGATGGCTACAAAAAGGACATTTCTGACTTGAAAAACACTTTGTCATTAAAACAATTGGCAATAAACAACTACATCAATGAAATTGAAAACACCAAGTTAGAAATGGCCGCCATCAAATGCTTTGCTGAAAAAGTAAACAAAAAGTTAGAAAGTTACAAGAATGTGGCTTATGTGGTAGACCACATCATTGATGATAAAACAACCAACTATCGGGCTGTACCATCTCCGGTTCTTTTTGAAAACCATAATTGTCACTCAGTGACACCGGAGAGTTCGGTAAAATCTGATTCAGCATCGGAAAATGAATCAAACACTTCAAGTGTTGGTGATCCAAATTCCGATGTTAGACCGATTTTGGGAATCAATGATGAGGGTGTTACTGCTGAAAGTGTTGACTCAGATTCAGAGAGTGATGAAAATGATTGTAACCAAACTGTTAATGCATGTGAAATTCCAAAAGAAAATCACATCATTACAAATGAACCAATTTCATCATCTCAAATTATTCCAATGAGAAATGTTCATCATGTGGAAAAATCTGAGAAGAATGTTGTGAGGAAAGATCTTAATGTGATTAAGAAAGATCTTGAGAGAAATGAGAAAAACGAACAATGTGACAAACCTGTCAAAGTGTTCTATCGGATGGAAGGATCCGATAAGATCATCTCTGACGAGGACTTTCCAATTAAAAATGCCAATTATGCTAAAATTGAAAAGATTTGGCAAGAAAGTACAATTTGGTTCCCAAAACATGAGAGAACAAATGAAATTCCACCAGCTTTGTTGAAAAAGTTGTATTTGGATGTTCCTCAAGAACCAAAGGTCCATGTCACAGAGTTTGTTAAACCCAAAAACAGAGCTAATGGTTTTAATGAGCCGACTTACTCGAAAGGGCCACTCCCTGAGAGTTTAAGGAAGCAACAGTACAATGATCAATACCCTGTTAGATCATTTGCTCAACCAAATGCTCCAAATGTTTTTGAAGAGTACCGTGCGTGCTTTAAATGTGGGGAACGCGGGCATTTACTTGCTCAGTGCCCATATGTAAGGCACAAGAGGCACGAAGTTGAAGTGAGGAATTCTATGCGAAAGCCGATTGATCATTATGTGCCACCTCATAGGAGAGTTGTTCCTCAACAACAACAACCGTTTTATTATCAAAACAATTTTCAAATGAGGAACACTCGTCCAATGCACTATGATAGAAGAAATCGGATTGCAATGGAAAACTCGTGGAGAAAGCCTGTGGTGAACTCAACAGTTGAGAGGCAAAAGGTTTCACCAAAACCGATTGTCAAATCGAATGTTGGACCTAAGTCTGTTAAATCAGATAAGGTTACCAAGAAGGTTACTTTTGCTAACAATGTTCAGAAACCGACTGAGAATCCAAAGTCTCAGATTCGTATCCTGAAAAGGACTGAACAATCTTGGACACCCAATGGTACTCCAGGAGCCTCATCTTCAAAAGTGAATGAGAAAAATGAAGCTATTTTGAGCAATCAGAAAAAGATTGATCAAAATGTTGTTAAAAATGTTTGTGAAAATGTCATTGTGAAACCTGATGTTGAAAGACCCAAGACTCAGGCTTGGGTCCCCCGAAAGCACTAAATGATTTACTTTTTGTGTGCAGGGAGCTTCAGCTGGCCCTATTAGCAGTCTTTGGATTGTTGATAGTGGAGCTTCAGGCCACATGACAGGGGATCTAGCGTTGCTGTTCGACGTGAAGAACATCAATGGAGGGTATGTAGCGTTTGCGGGAAACAAAGGAGGATATATCACGATGGAAGGGAGTGTGAGCAATGGGATAGTGAGTTTTGAGCGGATATCGTATGTGAAGCAGATAGACTACAATCTGTTGAGTGTCAGTCAAATTTGTGACAAGAAATTTACTGTACATTTTGATGACAAATCCTGCTATATCTTGAAACCGGGCTTTACAATTCCTAAAGAGTGGATAATGTTGAAGGCACCTCGCGTCAACAATCTTTACATTCTTGATATGTCCAAGGCGATGACATCACAGGGGCAAATAACATGCTTTTTGTCCAAGGCGACTGAGAAAGAATCGATAATGTGGCACCGAAGAATGGGGCACATTCATCTGAAGAAAATGAATCAACTTGTGAGGAATGGACTTGTCGAGGGAGTAAATGTGAAACATTTCCATTTGAATGACAAGTGTGTGAGTTGTAAAAAGGGGAAGCAGCACAAACAGTCCCACAAAGTGAAAAAGGTTAACTCTGTTGAGATGCCACTAGAGCGATTGCACATGGATCTTTTCGGACCGGTCAAGCGTCATAGTCATCTTGGAGAGCTTTATTGTTTAGTCGTCACTGACGATTACTCAAGATTTTCATGGGTGATGTGTTTGCAGAATAAAAGCGACACTTTTATGAATCTAAAAGTTCTGTTCACTCGATTGGAGAATCTCTACAATGTGAAGATAAAGAGAATTCGGAGTGACAATGGGACGGAGTTCAAAAATGCCAAGATGGATGAACTTTGTGAAAACAAAGGGATACATCATGAATATTCGGCTCCGTACACCCCTCAACAGAACGGTGTTGCTGAACGAAAGAATAGGACTCTAATTGAAGCGGCTAGAACAATGCTCGCTGATTCAAATCTTCCAGTAATGTTCTGGAACGAGGCGATTTATGCAGCAAATTACACACTTAATCGGGTTCTAACAGTGAAGAAGTTTGGTAAAACATCTTATGAGCTGTTACACCGAAGGAAGCCGAACTTAGAGTATCTAGAACCTTTTGGGGCACCTTGCACCATGTTGAATCCAAGCGAAAAGTTTAGTCCTAAAGCCGAGGAGGGTTACTTTGTTGGATATGCAACCCCGCTCAAACGGGTATACAACAAGCGAACTCGTCGTGTGGAAGACTGGGCTAACGTGGAAGTTCAACGATATACTCAAAATATTCAAGGCACGGGTCCTGATTGGATGTTTGATTACAAAGATTTCTTTGAATCATTCAATCTAGATAGCTTGGTTGAAGAAGCTGTTATTCGATTACTTTACGAGTGTGAAAATGCAACAACTTCACCGTTGGTGCGTCCGATCACCGTGAACCCCCTACCAGCTTCTAATGATACCAACGCTCCTATACAAGAAGAAGAGATATTTCAAGAGGCTTCAACTTCATTAGACACTTCAGAATCTGAAGATGAACAATTTGAAGAAGCTATTCTTGATCAAGCTGAAGAACAGGAGGCACCACCAGTGAACCCAACTCCAACTACTGATGTGGCTTCATCATCAAATACGGGTCATGATCTGGATGCTGTAGAGAACTTGACTATTCAGACGGGAGTGCAAGTACCTGATTATCCGGAATCTCGGATTCATCGTATTCACCCGCTGGAGCAAGTTATCGGTGATCCTGGAAGTAGTGTTATGACCAGAGGGCAGCTTAAAAGCGTTAATTCGCCAGAGAGTTTTGGTGCTTTAGCTTTATATGCCAAAATTCAACAATCTGGTAGTCAAAATGATTGGTCGTTTGCGTGTTATGTGTCGCAGGTAGAGCCAAGGACATACAAGGACGCTTTGAAGGATGATGCCTGGGTGGAAGCTATGCAGGAGGAGTTATTACAATTCCAGAAATTGGGAGTATGGACGCTCACGGATTTGCCGCCGGATAGAAAGAAGATTGGCACCAAATGGGTGTTCAAGTGTAAGAAGGATGATCGTGGGGTAATTGTTCGGAACAAAGCCAGATTGGTCGTGCAGGGTTTCCATCAAATCGAAGGGATTGATTATAATGAGATCTATGCACCGGTAGCACGAATCGAAGCTATTCGGATGTTCCTCGCGTTTGCTTCTTATAAGAAATTCAAAGTTTACCAGATGGACGTGAAAAGCGCATTTCTGTACGGTAAAGTCAAGGAAGAGGTGTATGTCGGGCAGCCACCAGGCTTTGAGGACCCAATCCACCGGGATAAGGTCTACGTGCTGAACAAAGCTCTTTATGGCTTGCACCAGGCTCCGAGGCAGTGGTACGAGGAGCTGAGTACATACCTCATCAACAAAGGATTTAAGCGCGGCCTCGTCGATTGCACCCTCTTTACGAAAAAGACGGGAGATGACTTGCTTCTAGTACAGATATACGTTGATGATATAATATTTGGTTCAACTAACGAGCTTTTATGCAGGGAGTTCGAATCTGTCATGCAGGAAAAGTTTGAAATGAGCGCAATGGGGGAGATGCAGTTTTTCCTAGGCTTGCAGGTGGACCAAAGACCCGATGGGATCTTCATTCACCAGACGAAATATGTCTCCGACATCTTGAGCCGGTTCCAGATGGAGGACTCAAAGCCAATGGATACCCCGATTCAACCCAATCACGGGATTGGAGTGGACGCTAAGGGGGAGCTGACGGATCCTTTTACATACAGAGCAATCATCGGATCTCTGATGTATTTGACGGCGTCTCGACCAGATATTATGTATGCAACGTGTCTCTGTGCCCGTTATCAATCGAAGCCGAAACAAAGTCATCTGACGGCGGTCAAGCGTATCCTTAGATATCTGAAGGGTTGTCCTTCAAAAGGACTTTGGTACCCTAATGATGATAATTTTGATTTCATATCTTTTAGTGATGCAGATTGGGGCGGCTGTGACAAAGATAGCAAATCTACTACAGCTGGTTGCCAGTTTTTCGGGAGCAGGTTAATCACCTGGCAATGCAAGAAACAGACTTCCGTAGCACAATCTACCTGTGAAGCCGAGTACATTGCAGCCTCGAGTTGCTGTTCACAAGTACTCTGGATTCAACAACAAATGGTGGATTACGGTTTGCAGTTTCTAAAAACTCCTATTTACTGTGACAACGAAGCCGCAATAGCATTAACTAAAAATTCGGAAAATCATTCTAAAGCGAAACACATCCGGATCAAATATCATTTTATCCGAGATTGTTACGCTAAGGAATTGATCGATATGATCAAAATACACACTGACTACCAACGTGCAGATCTGTTTACTAAAGCCTTTGACCGTTCACGCTTTGAATATCTTTTAAAAGTAAACAATATAAAGGAAAAACAGGACTAATCGGCACCTTGGTTTATCGCTTTTTAGTTTTTAGTTTTTATATTTTGCTAATTGGGAATTTCTCTTTGCTAATTGGGAATTTCTCTTTACTTTCATAATCCTCAAAGAAGTTGATGCTTTCGAAGGGATTGTTTAATCCTCAAAGAAGTTGATGCTTTCGAGTGGATTGTTTCTTTTAAATTTTGTTTTTTTTTTTGTTTTTGTTTTCAGAAAAATGAAAATCCAAAAATACGTTCTTTATTTTAGGGGGAGCCATTTTATCAGAAAAGCCAAAAACATTATAAAATTCAAAAAGACCTAAAAATTAGAAAATCAAAAATGATTTCCTGGTAAAACAGAGGAAATGATAGTACATCAGTGGGAATCTGACACAGGCTAAAGAATTGTATAGTTTATGAGGCGTGTGTTGATTATGTGTGATATGCTGATAGGCTTCGTAGACTAAATATTGCGTGCATTAGTGATACAAACATAACGAACTACGCGTTCGTGGCTGAACACCTCATGGGCATATGGTCTTAGTACCGTAATTTCGTTTGATAGGATTGCCAAAATCTGAGGTTTCGGGTCGTTATGTTATGGTTATCCGGGATATTCTGATAAACTTTTGTCGTATTGATTTACGGACCTAGTTTTATCAGAATATTTGCTAAAAGAGCTTAATTGCCAAAACCGGAAGTTACCGAATTGAGGAACTTTATGTTTTAATTGATCAAAGATCATTATTACATCGTATTGGTCATCTGATGCAAATCAGTGATTAATATCAGCCTCAACCTAGTGTATACGCACATGTTACTCTGCTGCATTCATTTGCTGACCTGTACACCTCTGTGCTATATACTTTGTAACTTTTACGGATAACTCTGGCATAATCACGCGTTACGACGAAGCTTTGTGCAATTACTTGATACGGGAGTATGTCGTGTGTGTGGGCACCACATCGTGTTAGTCTAATACACCTAACTCGTATCATTTTAAAGCATTGCGTAATTGTCTGCATGTGAGCTTATGTGGACCACAATATCAGCAATTGCCGTATCACATACTGTTTCTAATGATAATATTAAACAAAAAGATCAACGCTGTGATCAGATTTCTCAGAAAACTGATATGATCCTCTGACCGGATTTCACAAAATGTTTATTGCTTTCAGTTACTTTGATGCATTTTATTTTGTTGCAATTTACTTTTAATGTCAAAAAAGATACAAAATCCAAAAAGATTTTAGGTGTGTTTTGATAAAATTTCAGAAAAATCCAAAATTTTTTTTTTATTTCTGCTTTATTTTTGATAACCGGGGATGCTTGATAGTCAATTTCTGAGATTTGACAACACCAATTGGGCTTTGTATTATTCTCAAAGTGAAAATTTGTGTTTTGGAAGCTTAACGGTATGAAAAATGTTGAACGGGATTCGAATTTGTAATTTGGTAAAATTTTTCAAAATTTCCATTTTACATTCGCCCTTAATTGTGGACGAATGTGGAAATTTTTTTCACCTTCGGGCTGTTTTATTTGGGCGAATGTGGCTTCTAGCCAAATTTCCACCTCCGGGTGACTTACTTTTCCTTTCGTGCCTTTAACTAGGGGCGAAGGTGAAATATTGTTACATTCGGCCAAACATAACGGGCGAAGGAGGAGCCTATAAATACACCAAACCAGATTCGACCATTTCATTCTATTTTTTCAAAAATTTCTTCATCACCAGACCCTTGTTGCTTTTGAATTTCCTGCTTGTGTATTTTGTTCCTTGGTTAATTCTCATCATTTTCATATAATTTTTACAGGTAATGGTGACGGATTGAACATGGAATCGTTTGTTTTAGAACCGGACTTAGGGTTTTAGAATGTTTGATATTTCAGTGTTTCTTAGGGATTAATATTGATTGATAATCATTCTATATCAGTTTTAGGGGGAGAGTATGGAAGGAATTAGGATTTTAACAACATTTCAGTAATGATTGATTGTTTAGATAAAGAAAAACCCTAATTCGTTTTGAAAACTGATATAAAATGATGATTTAGGGCAATTGATGATAGATGTTGCTTAATCGGCCACTTTAGATCAGATGTGAATCAAAATAAGGGGTTGAAAACATGTTTGGTAAAATTTCAAATTTTTGTCAAAGAACAGTTTCCACCTCCGGTCCATCGAACGGACGAAGGTGAAACTAGTGGACGAAGGAAACACTAAAATGGGCGAATGAACATTTTTATTCAAAAACAATTTACTTTCGTCCAAATTATTACACCTTCGGCCAAAAAGAATCTACATTCGACCAGTTGGATATGGGCGAATGTGGAATTTAAAATTCAAAAATTTTCAAAGTTTTGTCGATTTCATGTTTTGACGTTTATTTTGATTTTACATTTCAGATGGCTGAAGAACAATCAACTGCTGATATTCCTGTGGAGACTGCAGTGACTGATCCTATTCCAGAGATTGTACCAGAAGGAGAATCATCAAGCGGTACAAAATGGCCGTTTGAGAAGACCCATAATTGCTGTGCATATCTTGGTGATGTGGAGAAGAATGTAGAATTCACTGAAATTATCAAGTTTCTGAAGAGATGTAGAGTGGTTTATGCATTGGCAACACCAACTATTATCTACAAGGATATAGTTGAGGATTTTTATAATAATGCTAAGTATGATTACTTCGATAATCAAACTATCATCAGAAGTAAGACTGATGAGTTGAATGAAGGTGAAACAGTTGTTGTGAATTTGCCCAAGCCCAAACACAAATCTATGGCTAAGAAGACAAGCACTAAGCAACTCAGAGAGAAGGAGTTGAACTTACTGTTGAAGGGAAAGAGATTACCGGATGCTGGAACATCATCTAAACAATCTTCACCAGCTACAAAGAAACAAAAGACTGTGGAGGCAACAACATTACCAGTGGATAAGTTCAACATTGCACTGGATAATGTTCTTGATATGTTTACTAAGCCTCAGAAAGGAAAAGTAGTTGAGATTGAGCCATCTAAGTCTAAGTCCAAGTCTAAAAAGATCACTGTGGATGATGAAGTGATGAAGCAGATGAACAAAAGAATGGATGATATGATGAAGATGCTGGTGGCTCAACAATCTGAGATTGCCAAGTTTAAGATGAATGAGGAGAAAATGCTTCAAATTGTTGTTGCTTCTAAATCTAATCAAGATGAAATAGATGAGAAGGTAAAGAAGCTTGAAGCAAAGAATCAGAAGCTTGAAGGTAAGGTTCTGAGAAATAAGAACAGATACAAGGCAATTAAAGAAGATAACAAAGAGCTGAAGGCTGAAAACAAACGCCTTAGTGATCTGATTAATGACTTGTATAACACTGCACCCAAACTGAAGGAGGGTGAAGAAAATGCAGAGAAAGAGGTTGAACAAGTAGATTTTGAACCATCTGAATCTGATAAAGAGGAGGATGAGGATGATGAAGATGAAGAATCGGATAAGAGTGATGATGAAGATGATAACAATGATGATGATGATGATGTTGAAGGTTCAGGGAGTCAAAAAGATGATGATAGTAGTAGCAGTGATGATAATGATGGAGGAGATGATACTGATAAGTTCACATTTGAGAAGAGACCACCTTCTAAGAAGAAGAAAGACACAGGTGAGTCTAGTTCGAAGAAGAAGGGAGAGAATGTAGATGATGAAACTGTGTTTTGGAATGAAAAGGTGAGGTCGTTATCTGATGATGCAAAACAAGTTTACAAAGATATGTTAGAGAAGAGAGAGTGGACCATTGAGTTCACAGGACGTTTTGCAGAAATATTCCAAACAGATGATATGAGATATGAGTTGGAATATAACGATCCAGATCTTGAAGAGGGGGAAGTACCTGCTTCTGTAGCAAAGGAGATACTGGATGGACTTGCACAGAGAGTAGGGAAAACGTTTGAAGAGTTCATTGTTGATGAGTCGATTCCACCTATTCCTGAAAAGGATATTGGAACTCACTCAGATGATAAAGAAACCCCTGAATTTGAGGAAGTTGAGATAGAGGATATTACACATGAGGAATATCCACAGTACTTCAGACAAAATGATGAAGACGTGGTGTTTCCTGATTTTACAGAAAGGCATAATACGTCTGCTAAGAAAAAGGCAAGAAAAAGGAGTGCTGAGTTTGTTGAAAAAGTACTTGGAGCTGATTTGCCAGAATCTTCAAGTAAGACTGATGAGTTGAAAGAGTATTTGAAGAAACTAAGATTGATGGATGAAAACCGACCAAAGCCTGAAGCTCAAGGAAACTTCTATAGGTTCCATAATGCAAAGTTCAGAGGTAGAGCTCTTGGGTGGACATACTTAGGCAGGCTGAAGTGTTTAGCTGCTAAGTGGGAATCTGGGATCTTGTATTTCTACAGATTCATTGACTTGCTAACTCTACCGTACTGGGCGGTTAGAGATCTATGCAGATTCCCTATGTCGGGTGCTTCAGTGAATAATTCACACGTCGGTTGGTGCGCAGACAAATTGGTTTGGGAGAGTAGGACGAAGTGGAATAGATTCAAGCCTCAGTATCCCCGGAGGAAAGTTCACAGGGATACTGATCCTCGAACCAAGTTAAAAAGGGTTACCTTGATATATAAGGCACCTGAAGTTATGAGAAAGATTCCTTTGATGCCTATGCCTCAACACTTCAGTGCTGACTTCATATTTTGGTATTATGATTGGAGGAAAGCAGAAGCTGTGATAGTGCTGAGAGATGGAAAGGATAAATACAAGCATGTGCATGTATTTGATCCTATGTGGCTGATCAATTGCACCTTCGAAGACATCATCATGTTATTCTATAATCCGATTCATCATGAGCCAAACGATGCAGATCAAGCAAGGAAATACACACAAGTTGTGGGTGTTTGCTTTGCTTATGATATTAATGCTGGAAGCAATCTGGAAGGGAAGCTTGGCAAGAAGGTTAAGATGGCGAATGTGTCAAAGCCGGTAAAGAGAAAGTTAGAGCCGGAGATGACGAAAGAACAGAAGAGTATTCTGAGAATCAAGCTGCTGAACAAAGCCATGGATGAAGATAGAAAAAGATCTAATCAATAGTCGAGGGGGAGTTTGTAGATGCCGTTTTGCGACTAATGATTAGATACTAACATGTGTTAATGGGCGAATGAGTTTCAGAAGGGGCGAAGGAAGATTAGAAAGGGGCGAAGGAAGATGGACATGGACGAATGAAGATCAGGAAGGCACAGAAGAACACATTCGACCAGTTCTACTGGGCGAATGTGGAAATGGCTTACCTTCGACCAGTTCATCTGGGCGAACGTACAGCTAGTATAAATAGATTTCAAGTTTTTGTAAAGTATAACGAGTCATAGAGAGTGTGTGTTTTGTGTGTGTGTTCCTGAGAGGTTAGAGATTGTCTGTTTGAGGTCTAGATTAACTGTTATCAGTCTGTAAAGGTTTAATTGAACAAGTTAATCTATGAAAAGCATTTAAAATGATCTTGATTGTGTTTTGATTGAGTTTACTTCAGTTTGTTCTAAGCTAGGGTTTCCGCACCTGGTTTAGCTACTTGTATGATCATATAATCCTGTGTTTTTGTCAAATTCCTTCCTCTACAAAGAACAAGTTTTTTGCCCTAAAACCATTGATTCTTAGCCTAAAACACTTACAAATCGATAACCAAGCTTAGATATAAGGTGTGTAACCCTTGATGTCCAGATCTGATTGCAAAGTGTTTCCATATACAAAAACTTTCCTAAAAACATCCTAAACAAGATCTAAATCATTAAGTGAGTTTTATGATAAAAACCCAAGTTTTTCAATGATGTTGGTGATCTAATAATTTGGGCTTTTGTGTTATTTGTTGTTATAATGATAATATGATGTTGATATGATGATTGTAAAGTGTTAGGAGCATGTTTAGGGTGTGTTTGGTTTGAATATGATATGTTATGAGTTTCGACCCATTTGGGGATTTTCATGAGACTTAGGTTTTATATGATTGTTTTGAGGATGATAACAGGTTAGGATTCATGCTAGATTAGTCCTAACTGAGATTGATGTTAATATGGTCATGAGTTGATGATGATATTTGGTTTTTTACCAATTATGGAAACAATTACATGCATAATGTGACATTTCCATAATCTTTGCCATTTTGGGTAAACTTGTTATTTTGCATAAAACCTGATAAGACAAGGTGCTAAGTGGTGTTCATGATGAAAATAGGCTAAGTATTGGTTTGGTATTTATTGGTCATGAATCGGCAAGTTTTTCGATTGATTCTAGGGGTTTCGCACATTAAAATGGGGAACAATAGCTGCAGGGGCAAAGGGCTCACCCCTTTGCCCTGTTGTGAGACCCCTTCGCCATGGTTATGACCCCTTCACCCAGTTGTGACCTTTTCGCCTAGAAATGACCCCTTCATGTGGAATTATTACCCCTTCGTGTATAATTGTGACCCCTTTGAGTGAAATTAAACCCCTTCGTGTAAAACATGCTGATATGACCCATAACATGAATATTTACGTGTTTTAAATGTACGGTTACCTGATAACTAGTATGTAATTGTTATACTGATATACTGATATTGTGGGTCACCAAGGGGATGTCGAGTCTTGTGTGGTTTGGACAACTAAGGGTTATTAGACCAACGCGTTATTGGTCAACACACTTATAGGCGTCTTATGATAGTTTCAGTAGTTGAGGACTATCACATACATCTGGTTATTTATTATTAGATACGCAACCTAAGATGAGTTTCACGGCCCCACTTTTACATACTTTCTCATGGGGGAGAAACATGCTACACATTTAGTTTTACTTAAAGATCATTTATTACTATTGTGATCATTTGTTTACTTTGCGACTCATCTAAGTCCCAAGGGAACCACTAAATGGGTATATAGCAGGGAAATGTGAATAGATCTATTGGGCTAGACAAACTCCACCTGGGTCAACTGGAGGTTGGATGGGTAAATATTGTCTCGAACTACACATGGATTACTGGGGATGATGATAATCGAAAACGGGCACACACTGGGAAATAACACAGTTAGCAATTGTTCCAATCGTATAAATAATATACTTAACGTCTAACTAACGTTCGATAAAATAGTAAAACATATTTGATCTTGCGAACACACATTTTTATCTAAAACCTGTCAACTCACTACATTATTATGTTGACATATTTAGCATGTTTACTCAGGTCGCTAAGGTAGCGGATTTGGAAACGGTGCACGGAGTCGCATAATGTCTAGGTCGCACATGCATGATTGATAAACTTGTTTCAAGCTTTTGATTTGAACTTTTTGGGATGTAAACTTATTTAGCATGTTTTCTCAGGTTGCTAAGGTAGCGAATTTGGAATAGGTGCACGGAGTCACACGGCGTCTAGATTGCATACGCATGATTGATAAACTTGTTTCAAACTCATGATTTGAACTTTTTGGGATGTAAACTTATTTAGCTTTTGCTGTACTACATTAATTTTTTTTGAACTATGTGGGTGTGTATTTAAATGTTTTTCTCTCATATTTGTCGTTTGTTGTGACAGTTGACTTGGATCCTGGTGTGTCACGCGTCTTGCGGTAAAACCCTCAAAGTGGAATTTAAGGGTGTGACAGATTGGTATCAGAGCCAATGGTTATAGTGAACTACGACTGGATGTAGAGTCTGGTTTATGGCCGAGTCTCACACTCTAGACGGTCACACACTTATGAGTCATAACATGTGGGGAATAACTAACATTGCAGGGTTGTTGACATCATCATTTATATGTTGCATCATCTACTCGATCCATTTCTATTTCTATCTCTTCTTCTACTTCTGGTTATAAAGATGAAGAGGCGAGCTTGTTGATCTTGCACGGCGATGGCGTACATTGGAATGGCTCTTCGTCATAATTCAAAGACTACTTCAAGATTCGAACATCTCACTCTTACACTCCAATGGAGACACTCGCCCACACACTATCTTGCACTTCTACTTGCTAAAGTACACCTCTAGGTGATCTTTCACTTGGAGATACTTATTCGTGTCACACTCTAGGATATATGAGCTTGTAGTGCTTATTTATCCAGCAATCTTGGATGTTCCAATTGGATGTGAAGGGGTAGGGTACCGCTTCTCAGCGCTCTCAAGCGCACCCTACCCAGCGCCCAATAAACCCCGCCTACAAAAGGCCAACACAACACCAAGGGAGGAAAAAGCAGCAGCGCCTAAACTGCGCTGCTCACTCCGCGCAGTGTCACCAGTTGACAGCGCCGGATTCATCCCCCTTAGAGTTCAACTTGCCACCTCCTGTCAGGTGTCAGCTGACAACCGGTCAGCCGCCTGACACAGCCTGACAGCAGGAGAAAAGAGACCCTCTGCAGATCCAGCCAGAAGGCGCCACGTGTACCAATGGCAGAGCACCGCCCAGCCATCCAATCATGTAGCGCCACGTGGCCCAATCAAAAGAAAGCCTCTCCAACATTGGACCACTTTACCCAACTAGGGATTGAGATCCAACTAAGTAGACTCCAAAAGCTCCCGGGCCCAAGCCCGTCAACACCCGAAATGGGCCTGGCTATCTAGGCCCACTTACCCCCTATAAAAGGAGGCATTCACCTCCTTTCTTAGGGTAATCAATTCTTGACCAATTAGAAACAATACACTTGTATCATTACTTGTACTTTGTATTTATAAAAGATCACCTCTTGTTAGTGGACGTAGATCTTACGAGATCGAACCACTTATATCGTTGTCTCTTGTGTTATTCTGCTTACTGTTTGTGCATATAACCATAGGTCAACCATCGTTGTGAGCCAAGGATTATATCCTGCAGCGAACACGAGTCGTACCACACACCTACTACCCCCCATTTATACTCGTTGTTTCTTCAGGATGATTTGTAGTTGATACAGATTTGTCTAATTTGGATACGTCTAACCTTTTCTAATGGCATGTTTGCTAGAATTCTATTACTGGTGATGATTCTAATATCTCACTTGTTGTGAATGTCAGAAGATGTTTTCTAATCCTGGTGGAAGGCGCAGTGGTAGAAACGGTGGTTGTGGCGGAGGTCGTGTAAATATCAACATGACACAAGAAGAGTTGAATGACTTAATTCAGGGACAGGTGGCTGTGGCCCTAGCTGTTTTTTAGGCCGCTCAAGCCCAAGGCCTTGGTGATAAATTTATTTACTGCTATTCTTATCTGTTTTTCTAGTATTGTGTTCGTTTTGCTTAAGTAGTCTCGCTTGTTTGTAAAGGAAATGTTGTTAACCAGCAGGCACCTCCACCCCTACCTCCTCAGGGTCAGTCAGTTTGCACCTTCAAGATGTTCATGGACTGTAAACCGCATTCTTTCAGCGGTAATGAGGGAGCAGTGGGACTGCTTAGGTTGATCAAGAAGGTCTTGTCTATTTTTGCAATGTGTATTTGCTTGGTGGAAAATCATGTGATGTATGCATCTGGTACTCTTGAGGGTTCTGCACTCACTTGATGGAACTCTACTACCTAGACACTCGGTTTAACTGAAGCTAATGCCCTTCCTTGGCCAAGTTCATTAAACGTCTTAGTGATGAGTACTACCCTCGGATCAAAGGCATGGTGACTTCCTCAAACTCAACCACCACCTATGAAGTTGTTGGTATAGCCCACAAGTTAACCAATCAACAGGTGGAGGAAGGTGTTTTGCCTTGAACAAGAGAAAGTGGGACGACTTTGGCAAGAACCTCACTCCTACCCAGCCTAAGCAGCGATTCAGAAAGTTTGAAGCTACCGAATCTTCGTTTAAACCCAACACATCTAATCAGAAGTAGGGTGGTTACATTGGCAAGCATCCTAAGTGTAATCAGTGTGGGTTTCATCATGTGGGCAACTGTGGCAAGTTTTGTTGCCAACGCTGCCACAGGACAAGTCGTTTGACCAAAGAGTACATGGTTAATCTTTAGCCAAAACAGACCCAGACTACTGCTGCTCCCACTCCCGCTCCTCAGGCTAAGAAGGGTTGCTACAATTGTGGTTAAGTGGGGCACTTCAAGTGGGATTTCCCCAAGTAAAAGCAAGCTGGTGGTGTAACGAATGGCGACGGTAACAACGGAGGTGGCAGTAGGAATGCCCGCGCTTTTGTGATTGGTTTGGGGAAGACAGGATCCTGACACAGTTACCGATACGTTCTTTCTAAGAAACCGCTATGCTTCGGTTTTATTTGACTCTTGTGCTGATAGAAGTTTTGTATCTATAGAATTCAATCCGTTGCTAGATATTATGCCTACACCTTTAGAGGTTAAGTACTTAATAGAATTGGCTAATGGTAAACAAATCGAGGCTACACACATTCTTATGGGTGTCGTCTAGAGCTTTTGGGTCAGTCATTCCTCATAGATCTCATGCTGGTTGTTTTGGGTAGTTTCGATGTGGTTATTGTTATAGATTGGTTATCTAAGAATTGATCCGAAATTGTTTGTTTTGATAAAATCGTTCGTTTCCCACACCCTAATGGAGAAATCCTATCTATGCATGTAGAAAAGAGTGGCGTTCCTTTGAGCATTATATCTTGTACGGAAGCCCATAAATATCTTTGTAAAGGTTATACCGCTATTCTGGCGCTTTTTTCGAAACCATTTTTTAAAAAAGAAGAAAATAGAAGACATTCCTATGGTGCGTGATTTTTCTGTTGTTTTTCCTGAAGATTTGTCTGGTCTCCCGCCTCCACGTCAAGTTAAGTTTTGTATTGACCTTGCACCTGGCGTAACCCCTATCGCCTGAGCTCCTTATCGTCTTGCACCGTCTGAGATGCAAGAACTATCTAACCAACTCCAAGAGCTATTGGAGAAGGGATTCATTCGACCCAGTTCATCCCTCTGGGGAGCCCCTATTCTATTTGTTAAGAAGAAAGATGGAATCCTTCGCATGTGTATTGATTATTGTGAGCTTAACAAGGTGACAATCAGGAATCGTTATCCTCTTCCTCGTATTGATGATCTGTTCGACCAGCTTCAAGGGTCCAGTTTTTATTCGAAGATTGATTTGAGATCCGGATACCATCAGCTTAGAGTGCATGAAGCCGACATTCCGAAGACTGCCTTCGAACTCTTTATAGCGATTTTGAATTCTTGGTCATGCCTTTTAGCCCCACCAATTCCCTAGCAGTATTCATGGATTTGATGAACCGTGTCTGTAAGCCTTATCTTGACAAGTTCATTATTGTTTTCATCAATAATATTATGATCTATTCCAAGAGCAAGGAGGACCACAAGGAACAATTGCGACTAGTCTTGGAACTCTTAAGACGAGAACAACTATATGCTAAGTTCTACAAATGTGACTTTTGGTTGCATGAAGTTCAATTTCTTGGACATGTAGTCAATGAGACGGGAATACATATTAATCCAACCAAGATAGAAGCCATCAAAGACTGGGAAGCGCCGAAAACGCTAACTGAGGTGCGACAATTCCTAGCTGGATATTATCATCATTTTATTGAGGGATTTTTGAAGATTGCTCAACCCTCACCTCTCTTACCTAGAAGGACAAGAAGTTTAACTGGGGTGATGCTCAATAATCGGCGTTTCAGATGCTGAAGCGTAAACTCTATTATGTGCCTAACCTATCCTTGTGTGAGGGCATGGATGATTTCGTTGTTTATTGCGATTCAAGGTCTCGGTTGTGTTTTGATACAATGCGAGAAAGTTATTTCTTATGCTTCTCGTCAGCTTAAAATCCATGAGTGTTGGGTTAGATTGAGACCACAGTTACCAGGATTAAGTGTTTTTGATAGTTTGTAATGATGTGTAGAAGTTAGAGGGTTGTTTGTGTATTTATGGCATAGTTGTAGCATCTAAACCCTAGGCTGCACACTTAATACACGGGCTCTGCGCACTTAGCTTAAGTGCACAGGCCCATCAGCTTTCCTATATAAAGAATGCTATGCTGCAGCTAGGGTTTAGGGTTTTGGTCATTGTCTTTGATAGCACAAGTTTGATAGGTGCGTACTTAGTTAATTCCATGGTGTTGTAATGCTCAAATCAGTAATGGAATCTTCGTATTATTCATCTTGTGTGTCGGTTTCTATCATATTCATCTAGTTTCTTTGTTTGTAAAGATTAATCACTTAAAACACCTAACAAATAGGTGTTTCTAAGTGATAACAATCTTGTGCACTTAAAAGATCTAGTATTTTGGGACTACAATTTGGTATCAGAGCCTCTGTGCTCTAGATTGTATCTATTTAAAGATACCAAAACCCTCATCTTGTTAGTTTTTTTTATTATCAAGATTTTTATAAATTTTTGTGTTTATCAAAACTTTGAGTGTTTCTCTTTAGTTTTTGCTTCAAAATCTCGTGGATAAAGTGTTTCTAGGGTGTTAAAAGTTAGTTATTTTCAGTAGAAACATCATCCGAGAACTTCAGCTTGATTGAAAAACTCTTGGATAAGATTCTGATATGATTTGTGTATTTTCAGCAGCTGTTGCGCACTTATTCTGCGCACTTGTTTCATAATCTGAGTACTTGTTTCTTATTTTGAGTACTTATTTTATGTGTTGAGTACTTAGCTCATAAGTTGCATACTTGGCATTTCAAGCTGTGCACTTATCTCAGGAATACATTGCGCACTTATCTCATAAGTGTGCGCACTTGTGTCTTGGGTTGAGCACTTAAATTTTCACAAGGCTTTACAGCTCTCTCTCTCCTAATATCACAACTAGGGTTTCTGCGCACTAATCAGAAACTACTAGTTGGGGTGCTTACTTGCTGGAAGGTGCAGTTTTTGAGTACTTAGCTAGGGTTTCTGCGCACTAAAATCTTAAACGAGAGTTTAAGTGTCTGTGTACTTAGATAAGTACGCAGACTGATCAGTCAAAGACTGAGCACTTGTCTTGCTCAGCCCTGACTGACCTGCGCACTTAAGCCATTGTGTGTACTTCAGGGACTGCGCACTTATCAGGAGATCAAGAACTTAACACTTCTGTTTACTCATTGTTTCAGGTTGCTGCTCAAAGTGTACTTCGTACTTGCTCCTGCGTACTTGTCTGCGCACTTGTGGACTGATCATTAAAATTAAGGACCTTGGACGTTTTCTGGACTATAATCACTAAAATCAATTAATCAGACTCTTAAAATTAATCAAATTAACTCTATATCAATGGCTGGTAACAACAACTCATACCCGGTTAATCCTATAACCCAAGCTGAACTGGAAACAGGAACAATCACCCGAATTCCCAAGTTAATGGGTGTTGAGGACTATGGTACTTGGAAAAACAGGATGAAAACATTCTATTTTGTCAATGATCACACCCAATGGGACTCTGTGCAGCTTGGACCTCACATTCCAGTGAGGATCACTGAAGCAGGAGAGGTGTTTAACACTGATCCTACTACCTACACAGACCTCGACAAGCAATTGATGCAACGTGATCACAAAGCCTACGGTGCTCTCACCATGGCTTTGTCAAACGATGTGTACAATATGTTTGAAGAGTACGGATCAGCGCATGATCTGTGGTTCGCTTTGAGTGAATACTACGAAGGAAATGCTGAGATGAGACAGAACAAGCAAGACATGATTCAGAAAGAGTATGATATGTTTGGAAGTGTTCGTGGTGAAAGCCTGACATCACACATTGACAGGTTCATGAGTCTGCTAACGAAAATGAAGAAAGCCGGGATTCCTGTCAACAACCGTAACTCCATCAAGAAATTACTCGACTCTCTTCCAAAAGAATGGAGTGTTCAGTGCATGCTGATTAAAAAGGACTACTTGGATGCTCAATACACTCTGGCTGATCTTATAAACACATTGAAGTCGTTTGAGATGGATATCACAAAAAGAGAGATGAATCAGACCGTTCCAAAGGTGACTGCTAGTAGTGCAATGAAGAATCTGGCATTGATGACTCCAATTGGTGAGATGGGTTCAAGTTCTCTACATCCATATGTGGACTCATTGGGAGGTGGAAGTTCAAGTTCAGGTAAAGCACCAATGTACTCAGAAAAGGCAGCGAAGACATTGACTCCACAGGTCGCCAAGCTGGCTACCGAACATGTGGAACTCTTCAACACCTTCATGAGCAGTTTTGAAGCGTTAAAGACTGGTGAAATCAAGAGTGAGATGATGTCCCCGGAGGATATGTATCAAGTGGATCTAGATGACATGGAGGAAATGGATCTCAAATGGCAGATGGCAATGATCACTCTGAGAGTTAAAAGGTTTCAAGACAGAACTGGTAGGAGAGTAGGAATGGGAAAAGCTGGGTTTGACAAGTCAAAGATTAGATGTTATAACTGCAAAGTTCTTGGGCATTTCAAATATGAATGTCCCACCTTGAACCAAGCTGAAATCAAGCCTGCTAAGAGGTTGGTGGCCATCACTGATGGAAATGAAGGAAATGAGAAGGAACCACAAAAGGCATTGGTTGTTGAAGATTTTGATTGGGGAGAAGAGGCAGCTGCAGCAGAAGTTGAAGTCAACAAAGCCCTGATGGCCACAATTTGCACCAAATCCTCTAACGGTGTAAATTCTCTAGAAGGGTCATCCACTGAGGTGCTGAAGGGTGAAATGCTGAAGAATGCTGGACTGAAGAGTGTGCTGGTTGATGAGAAAGTGAAAGATCAGACTAGGGAGGAGGCGTTGATAGCTGAGAAGACTTCCCCAGAAAAAGCAGCTGAAGAGGTGAAGAGTACTTCCAAGAAAGCTGAGGAGAAAGACATGGTAAACATCCCTCACGAAATAAAATCTAAGATGTGCTCACCTAGGTGTGTTACAGCTGTTGCTTACTGTTTGTCACACAACAGACGAGTTTTAAGAGAAATGGATGATATTCGAAAAAATAATTCTGAAATGAAAGAAAATGAGTGGGCATATCAGCGAAAGTTAAATGCAACTCTAGCTGAAATGCAGACTCTAAAAGAATTTTTACTTAAAAAGGATTTTCTAATTAATGACTTGACATCAAAATTAGAAAAATCTAGAAATGAAACAACTCGTCTGCAAATCATTGTTGACAAATGGAATGCAAGCAAACAGGCTCATGCTGACATCATTGATTGCTCAAGGCAATCATTCGTAAAGGATGGAATTGGGTATAAGGATAAGAATGGAATCGAAAGATCACTATTCTTACCCCTGAGCCGAAGTGAATACATACCCATTCCAACCCCTCATCCAAAAAATGATCTTTTTGAAAACAAATGTAATGAATCTGAGTCAAATGCTAGCATAAGTAAAAGCGATGCAGATGTGACCCAACAGGCTCGTGTGGAAGATGATGAAAGTTGTGGTGGGCAGACAGTGGGGTTAGGACATCCAGGTGCCAATTACTCCACAGTGAATTGGTTTATCTGGAACAATGAAAAGTCTAAAAACAATTTGATTTTGGATGACTGTAATACATTAACTAATTTGGATGACTGTAATAGTTTATCTAGGATGGATAACTGTAATAGTTTATCTAGGCGGGATGACTGTATTTCTAAACTTGATTTAAAGGGTGCTGTGGCCCCTGATGATAGGAAGCATCCTATCAAACGTTCTAATGTTTGTGTTGAAAATGTTATGCCTGTTTGTGTTGATCTTAATGCTGCATTCTATGATGATAATCATACGCGCAAACCACCTGTGTTTGTGCCAGAACTAAAGCTTAACTGGTTTGGGAAATTTCTCACTGAGGAAATCCCAGAGTTTGTGCCTTCATCCACTGGATGATGTTTCTACCCAAGATAAACAACTTTTATCAGGTTGTGAAGAATCACAAAGTGAAACAGGTAACTCAAGTTCTGAAGAATCACTGAGTGATACAGAAAGCAACACCATCCTACCTGACCTCAACACTAATGAAGAATCAAGCAGCAACAAGAATGAATCAAGTTCAAGTGAAAGCTCCCGCTCAGACAAGCTCAAGAAAAGAACATCACAACCATCATCATCCAGATCTTCACCTAAGATTAAGCCTAAGCATTCAAAATGTTTCAGATGTGGAAATGAGGGTCACGTGGTTAAAAACTGTCACTTGAAACCTAAACCTCAGAAAGATGTCAAAACACAAAACTCTTTTTCTGATCAGATAAAAAATCTTCAAGAAACCGTAAAAAGTTTTGTTAAAAATACAAAAATCTGGAAAAGACAAGAGTCAATTTTGGGTGAAAATCACGACAGATCAAAGCTAAAACAGACTTGGATTCCCAAAGTCACTTAATTAAATGTCTGAGTCGTGATTGTACATAGATTTTCTTTAGTTTATCTTTGCTTTTCTTTTGTTTTGTTTTGCAGAATAAATTACGGAAATGGTTGATAGCTCTTATGAGATATCTATGGCATGTCGACAGCGGCGCTTCAAGACACATGACCGGACTGAAAGAACTCCTCAAGAACTATCGGTTCATTGATGGAGAGTTTGTAGCGTTCGCTGGAAATGAAAAGGGTGGAAAGATCGTTGGCATAGGAGATGTGGTCTCTGACGCACTAACACTAGAAGATGTCAACTATGTTCCAGAACTGTGCTACAATCTGTTAAGTGTATCACAAGTCTGCGATAAAGGAATCTCGGTGTTGTTCAACGACATGGAGTGCATCTTCCTTAAGCCAGGATTTAAACCACCCACCGACATGATCATGTTGAAAGCCCCTAGGCAGAATAACACATATGTGATAAACATGAGAGATGCCAAGTCTGAACACCCAATGACTTGCTTACTATCAAAGGCATCTGAGTCAGAGTCACTGTTATGGCATAGGCGATTAGGTCATGTGAATTTTAAAAATATGAACAAACTTTCTAAACTAAATCTAGTCAGAGGTCTTCCTTCCAAGGAATTTCCTTTTTCTGAAAAATGTTTAGCATGTGCAAAAGGTAAACAACACAAGAAATCGCACAAGTCCAAAACAGTGAACTCAATTGACTCTCCACTTCAATTATTACATATGGATCTCTTTGGGCCAATTAGTGTAAAAAGCTTGGGTAAAAAGTCTTACTGTTTGGTGATTACAGATGATTTCTCTCGCTTCACGTGGGTGTACTTCTTGGAGTTCAAGAGTGAAGCTGCTGAGACTTTGATGCTGTTCGTTCCTTTGATCGAGAACATAATCAAATTGAAAGTAAAGTCAATCAGAAGTGATCTTGGAACAGAATTCAAGAACCAAAGCTTTATGACATTCTGCAGCGGGAAAGGAATTCATCTTCAATATAGTGCTACAAGGACTCCTCAGCAAAATGGAGTGGCTGAAAGGAAGAATCGTACACTCATTGAAGCTGCCAGAACCATGCTCATCGACTCTAAGTTGCCAATCATCTTCTGGGCAGAAGCTGTGAATACCGCCTGTTATGTTCTTAACAGAGTCTTGATTGTCAAGCCACGTGGGAAAACGGCTTATGAATTGCTTTTTAAAAGAAAACCTCTCATTGATTATTTCAGGCCGTTTGGATGTTCCTGCACTCTTCTGAACAACTTTGAGAATATCATGAAGTTTGATGCTGTTGGACACGAATGTTTCTTCGTTGGATACTCTTCTAGCCAAAAGGCTTATCGAGTATACAACAAACGTACCAAGATGGTTCTCGAATCTTTTTATGTTGACTGGCAAGAATCCAACTCCACTAATGTCGGAACCGGTCCTGACTGGTTCTTTGACGTGGATGTTGTGTTTAATCTCTTTGTCATACCTGAACATCAAGTCCCTACAGATCAAACTCCTGAAAATCAAGCAACAAGTTCATCTCCCTTTGGGAATATTCTCTACTCCTCTGACGACGAAGTTGCACCATTCACCACTCGCTTTTCTCCTCTTGTTGCCGATCCAATCGTACCTCCTCAACTCAATAATAGTGATACAACTGCTGAAACCTCTCACATTCCTGAAAGCACTTCAAATGCTGAAGGAACACAATCAAATCAGCAGTCTGTAGATGAACCATCCAGCTCATCAGCACCTGGAGATCATCTTTCAAACCTTCCTCCACAAGTGCAAGAAGAAGAGAATACGGGATACAAATCTTCAAAGAATCATCCAATTGAAAATGTCATTGGACCAATCAGTGAGGGTGTTCTTACAAGAAATCAGACAGACAAGCTCAACACCGCTCTCTCAGCATTTTTATCTCAAACAGTACCTTTCAGCATTGAAGATGCAGTTAGAGATGCAAGCTGGGTAGAGGCCATGCAGGAAGAGCTATTCCAGTTCAGAAAACTCAAGGTGTGGGAGCCTGTGGATCTGCCTGAAGGAAAATATCCTATTGGGACGAGATGGGTTTTTCGCAACAAAATGGATGAACGTGGCGTGGTGATCAAGAACAAAGCTCGTCTGGTTGTTCAGGGGTTTCGTCAGGAGGAGGGGATTGACTATGAGGAAGTCTTCACACCGGTCGCTCGACTTGAAGCCATTCGCATTTTCTTGGCATATGCTTCATACCGAAATTTTAAAGTTTTTCAGATGGATGTGAAGAGTGCTTTCTTATACGGAAAGATCAAGGAAGAAGTCTATGTGTGTCAACCGCCAGGATTTGAAGACCCTCATCATCCAAACAGATACTACAAGTTGGACAAGGCTCTCTACGGTCTCCATCAAGCTCCTAGAGCTTGGTATGAGACCTTGTCCTCATATCTGCTACAGAATGGATACACTAGAGGGAAGATTGACATGACCCTGTTCACCAAAGAAGTCAACAAACACTCTATCCTTGTTCAAATATATGTTGATGATATTATCTTTGGTTCAACTGACGAAAATCTGTGCAGGGAATTTGAAAGCATTATGAAGTCTCAATTTGAAATGAGCATGATGGGAGAACTGTCATTTTTCTTAGGTCTCGAAGTCCAATAGAAAGAAGACGGCATTCTCATTCACCAAGCAAAGTATACAAGAGACATTCTGGCAAAGTACAACCTGTCTGACTGCAAACCGTCCAACACTCCTTTTGCTGCTCAAACAACGCTTGTACCAGATCTTCAAGGCCTTTCTGTGAACCCTCACACTTATCGTTCGATGATTGGATCCTTGATGTATCTCACAGCCAGCAGACCAGACATCATGTGGGCAGTTGGATGCTGTGCTCGCTTTCAGTCAAATCCCAAGCAATCTCATGAAACTGCAGTAAAAAGAATCTTCCGCTACCTCAAAGGAACACCAAAACTCGGTTTATGGTATCCTAAGAGTGATAATTTTGACCTAATTGCATACTCTGATAGTGATCATCCAGGTTGCAGGATTGACAGAAAATCTGTCTCTGGTGGTTGTCAATTTCTGGGAAACAGGCTGGTGTCTTGGCAGAGCAAGAAGCAGACAACAGTGTCTATCTCCACCGCTCAGGCTGAGTACACAGCCGCATCCAGTTGTTGCTGTCAAGTGTTGTGGATTCAAAATCAGCTGTTGGATTACGGTTTGAATATCATGAGAACCCCCATCTATATTGACAATGATGCTTGTCATGACATCATGAAGAATCCAATTGATCATTCTAAAACTAAACATATAGAATTTCGGATTCATTCAATTCGCGATGCACACGACAAAGGGTATATACAGGTGTTGCCAATAGATACTGCTGATCAAAAAGCAGATATCTTTACAAAAGCTTTCGACAAAACCCGTTTTCGTCAGTTGGTAACATGGTTGGAAATGATCAATTTTGAATGATTAAAATTTCTTAAAAAAAAAGTGTATAAATTATAGAAAAATCTTATTTTTAAGTAAAATAAAGATGTTTGGGGGAGAAATAAACCGGTAGATCCCTAACTGCAAAATTTAAACTTTTTCAAAAATCAAGAAATGATAGGGACTAATCATATTTTGTCAGCATGTGAATAGGACCCAGAGGACGTTGCGGCTTCAAGCAACGACATGTCGGTAGGTTCAGCCTGGAATCAAGTAAACTACTAAAGGTGATAAACTGAAAAGATCTACACGAAAAGCTGGATTCCCACTGTGTTTTAGGTCTGCACAAGCTGAGTCCGGTCATACACAGGTTGAGAGATCAAAAGACACAGAAAATTTTGTGCATAAGCAATCAAAAGACACCTAAGAGTGCAAGCTACCAAAGCGGGGCTATTAAATCAAATGAGCAACAAAAGACACGCAATGTTAGTGACGTGCAAACATATAGATAGCTCAAAAAGCAATCAGATGATCATCTTCTCTGCTTATGGGAACATAGACCTGAAGCTCTCATCATCTGATTGACATAATGATCATCTTCTCTGCTTATGGAAACATAGACCTGAAGCTCTCATCATTATATCTCAATAAACCTTGAGGATTGGTAGGCTTACACCTAGCACGAGTGGGGTCCATTAACTTTTCGTCAATATTACAAAACATGATAAAGCTCATCACATAAAGTATGTTGAAAGACGAGAGGCATGGATTTAAGTGGACAAACATACCGACAGTTTTTCTTGAGCTGCAGCTATCCAACGGAAAGTTGAAATGTGATCTGGCAGGTATGGTTGGTATGATCTTGATGCAAAAGGTGAGAAACGGTTGATCTCCAGACCCTGATCTTTGATTAAAGCTTATTTTTTTTTTGAATTTTTGGGCCTGCGCACTTAGATTGGCCTTTGGGCCTTGCGCACTTAAGCCAAGTGCGCAGCCCAAACCCTTTACCTATAAATACCACAGTAATTTTCTTTTTACTTTTATCTCAAAATTCAAAAACCCTAATTCCTTTTATCTTTTGTCTTCATCATCATCAGCCTTGTTCTTCTCTTAAACCACCATTAAACCTCCATTAACCACCATTAAACCACCGTTAAATCACACCTGTTGATCCTTCCGTTTATTTCATTCTTAGTTGTTTGTGTATCTATTCAAGGTAGTCCATGTTCTAACAAGTTTTCGTTGTATAACAGGGAGTAGATTTGAAAATCTGAGGATTGAACCATTGAAGATTTGGGGTTTTTCATGAACTGCGCACTTATTTCTTGAATTATTGCGCACTTGTATCATACATTGCGTACTTGCTTCATATGATACAAGCTTGAGAAACCCTAGAATCACTGCGCACTTGGATGCGAACTTAAAATCTTAAACGAAGGTTTAAGTGTCTGCGTACTTGACTAGTACACAGACTTGGCCATTTTGACTAAGTTGTTACCATGCCCAAGTCAAGGCTGCCCTGCGTACTTGTGACCTAGTGTACTAATAGATCAAGGGACTGCGCACTAACCCAAGTGCTCAGTCAAGGTTGAGTACTTGGGTGCGCACTTGGCTGAAACACTCTGACTCGGGTTGCGCACTTAAGGGATCTGAGAACTTAACATTGAAACAAATTATGACTATTGACTTGACCATTCATGACATTTGACCGAACTGCGTACTTTGACTCATTCACCCGTAAACCATGACTGGACACTAATGATCATTAAAATGAAAAACAAAAGTACCGTGTACAATGTTAAAACAATTCCATCAAAGGAATCACACATGTAAAACCAAATAAAATCAACAAAGTCTACGTACGTTGTCCGTCAAAGTCAATGATAAGTCTTTCAGTCGTCAACTCAAAATCAAAAGTTCTAACTTACTTTTCGTGCATGTGATCCATACAGATGGCTCTTGACTGGGATCCAAGGGGAATGCACAATCAGCCAATGAATCTTGAGACTGATGACGCAAAGTTCAGAGACGTTGTAACTTGGATCAGACGAAGCAGAATTGGATACGCTGTGGAGCAGAATGTACAAGTTTACAGCTCGCACATTGAGGACTTCTGGAGGTCTGCCAAAGTAGAGGTCGTTGCACGTGTAAAAACAATCAAAGCTACAGTCAGAAACAAGGCCGTTGTCATCACAGAAGATACTGTTCGAAACGTTTTGAGATTTCAAGATCAGTCAGCTACTGTTAGATTTCTACCAAAAGCCAACATTCACCAAGAATTCAAGAACTTTGGATACAAGGGAGAGTTCGACAAAAGAGGGGATATGAAGAAGAGTCAGCTGACAAGAGACTGGAAACTCATCAGCCACGTGTTTCTTATGTCTCTGTGCCACAGGAAAGGAGGTTACAACGCACTTAGCCCTGAATGGTCGACCGCCATGATAAAGATCTGCAAGAATGAACCGTTTAATCTGTCAGGAATGGTGTTTGATTATATGGTTAAGAATGCTGAAGCTGGGAAAGGCAAATGGGCGATGTACCCCAGATTTGTGCAGATGATGATCAACGCACAACATGAGGATCTGCCCCTTGGTGATCAGTACAACTTCACCAAAGGTGCACGATTCTTTACAGAGTGCAATACACCTGACTGGGAACCTATGCTTGAGAACATGTATGCAGCACAACGATATCCTATCGTCATGGAACTATACAACAAAATCAAGAAGAGGAAACAGTCTGCTACAGAAGCGCGTCAGCCATCCACAGCTGAACCTGAATCATCTGAACCTGTTCCCACAGCAGCCCAGCCAACTGCTGAAGAGATTGCTAGAGAAAGATCAAGGGGCAAGAGAGTAGCATCTGAACCAGTTGCACCAAGGCCAACCAAAAGAAATAGGCCGACTGGTTTATTACAAGAAGGCAGAGAATCACTGACACAAGAGGAACTTGATTTTGCTGAAGCTTCAAGACAAAGTGCTGAATTGGCAAGAGCAGAAAGAAAGAAAAGAAGAGAACAGTTACCAGAATCTGAGAGGCCGCGAGTTATGACTGAAGAAGATCTGGAGAACGAAGAGATTTGGGAGTCTATGTTCGGGGGAGAGGATCAACCAGGGCCTTCCACTGCCAGGGCTCCTGTTCCTAAACCTCCTGTGAAGAAGCCAACTGCACCATCCTCATCTGTTCCTGCTGCACAACGTCGAAAACCTGTGCATCAAGAACTGTATGAGACATTATCAAAAGAGGTGGGAAAGACTGCAGCAAAAGAGATATGCACCTTGAAGAATCAGATTTACAACAATCAAGAGCTGAGGAAAAAGATAAAGAAGCTGAAGCATAAGAATAAGAATCTGGAAAAGGTTGTTAAGGATCAGCGATATCTGATCATGTTTCAGACTCAGGTGCAGATGAAAATGTTCGATATGATTCAAGAGCTGAAGAAACAAGAAACAGGTGCTTCTGGTACGTCATTTGATGAAGTGTTTGATTTTGGGAAGTTTTTGGAAGAAGAGAAAGAAAAAGAGAGAATAGCTGAAGAGAGCGACGTGGATGAAATAAGTGAGGATGAGATGCCTGAAACGTTTGTGGAGATGGGTGCAGGAGAAGACACTGTGTATGAGATGTCAGACGGATACAAGTTGGACCCTGAGAGATCTACCTGGTTTCCCAGAAGACCTATTACCATTCCAGCTCTGCACCAAAACATCCATCACACACGAGAAGCTCACCAAGAAAGAATCATCTCATGGGGATATGATGGGTTCAAAAGATTGTTTGTTGTGAATAGAAGAGGGGGAGTGATACAGTATTTCAAAGGTAGACAAGATCTGAAAACTCTTCCTCGCTGGGATATCAGGGAAATGAGAAGAGCTCCATTCATCAACCACTCCAAGTGCACCCAAGCTGGCATGATCTCTGTCTTCATAGAAAAGGAGTGTGAGACTGATTTCCAGATCTTTAAACCCCAGAAGCCAAGAAGAAGAATCTCCAAAAAGAGAATCGATCCAGCAACAGGACGGGGAAAGATCACCTATGTGATTGACCCACCCCAGGTCGTCACAAGAGTTCCCATACGTCCCGAGCTTCCAGTGATGTTGACAGAGTTTAGGAAATGGTTCTATGACAGCTTGACTGGTGAAGCTGTCATCAAGCTGAGAGACGATTCAGAGGCTTTGAGAATTCTAGATCCAGTGGATGTGTTTGCTCTTAACCCTTCAGATTTGACTGTTCTGTTTGCAAACCAGATTAACGTGGGTGCTGGGAATGTTTTGTTTGAAGAAGCAATCCTATTTAGGAGAGCGGTGGAACGGGCATTGAAGCGAAAAAGGGAGTTGCTCGATTTGGTAGACAGGATCAACGCGGCCGACAAAGCAAGAGATGAAAAAGAGAAAGCCGCCTAAGCTGCTGCTGCAAAAACAACTGAAGCTGAGGTCATCTCAGAGGTGCAAACACAGGTTCCTGCAGCAACAACTGATCCAGAGACAGAGTCTACTCAAGTCCCACCAGCATCTTCAGAACCAGTCTCAGAAACTTAGAAGGAACCAGAACCTGTAGACCTTGCTGAGTTGTTCATCCAAGATCCACCAGTTGAAGAAACAAATGTTGATGAAAGTATTGTTCAAGCACTCCCGGCACACCAAGCAAGAGAAGAGGGGGAGTTAAGCGATGTGGAGATCGACTGAGAATGAAGAGCTGGTAGCTGTGGTCTAGGGGGAGTATTGTTGGGTTAGATTGAGACCACAGTTACCAGGATTAAGTGTTTTTGATAGTTTGTAATGATGTGTAGAAGTTAGAGGGTTGTTTGTGTATTTATGGCATAGTTGTAACATCTAAACCCTAGGCTGCGCACTTAGCTTAAGTGCGCAGGCCCATCAGCTTTCCTATATAAGGAATGCTATGCTGCAGCTAGGGTTTAGGGTTTTGGTCATTGTCTTTGATAGCACAAGTTTGATAGGTGCGTACTTAGTTAATTCCATGGTGTTGTAAAGCTCAAATCAGTAATGGAATCTTCGTATTATTCATCTTGTGTGTCGGTTTCTATCATATTCATCTAGTTTCTTTGTTTGTAAAGATTAATCACTTAAAACACCTAACAAATAGGTGTTTCTAAGTGATAACAATCTTGTGCACTTAAAAGATCTAGTATTTTGGGACTACAATTTGGTATCAGAGCCTCTGTGCTCTAGATTGTATCTATTTAAAGATACCAAAACCCTCATCTTGTTAGTTTTTTTTTATTATCAAGATTTTTATAAATTTTTGTGTTTATCAAAACTTTGAGTGTTTCTCTTTAGTTTTTGCTTCAAAATCTCGTGGATAAAGTGTTTCTAGGGTGTTAAAAGTTAGTTATTTTCAGTAGAAACATCATCCGAGAACTTCAGCTTGATTGAAAAACTCTTGGATAAGATTCTGATATGATTTGTGTATTTTCAGCAGCTGTTGCGCACTTATTCTGCGCACTTGTTTCATAATCTGAGTACTTGTTTCTTATTTTGAGTACTTATTTTATGTGTTGAGTACTTAGCTCATAAGT
The DNA here is from genome assembly GCA_032199755.1 of Ambrosia artemisiifolia. NCBI lineage: Eukaryota > Viridiplantae > Streptophyta > Magnoliopsida > Asterales > Asteraceae > Ambrosia > Ambrosia artemisiifolia. The sequence goes on from CM063517.1 coordinate 32,430,307, forward strand.
TGCATACTTGGCATTTCAAGCTGTGCACTTATCTCAGGAATACATTGCGCACTTATCTCATAAGTGTGCGCACTTGTGTCTTGGGTTGAGCACTTAAATTTTCACAAGGCTTTACAGCTCTCTCTCTCCTAATATCACAACTAGGGTTTCTGCGCACTAATCAGAAACTACTAGTTGGGGTGCTTACTTGCTGGAAGGTGCAGTTTTTGAGTACTTAGCTAGGGTTTCTGCGCACTAAAATCTTAAACGAGAGTTTAAGTGTCTGTGTACTTAGATAAGTACGCAGACTGATCAGTCAAAGACTGAGCACTTGTCTTGCTCAGCCCTGACTGACCTGCGCACTTAAGCCATTGTGTGTACTTCAGGGACTGCGCACTTATCAGGAGATCAAGAACTTAACACTTCTGTTTACTCATTGTTTCAGGTTGCTGCTCAAAGTGTACTTCGTACTTGCTCCTGCGTACTTGTCTGCGCACTTGTGGACTGATCATTAAAATTAAGGACCTTGGACGTTTTCTCATTGTTTGTGTATTTATGGCATAGTTGTAGCATCTAAACCCTAGGCTGCGCACTTAATACACGGGCTCTGCGCACTTAGCTTAAGTGCGCAGGCCCATCAGCTTTCCTATATAAAGAATGCTATGCTGCAGCTAGGGTTTAGGGTTTTGGTCATTGTCTTTGATAGCACAAGTTTGATAGGTGCGTACTTAGTTAATTCCATGGTGTTGTAATGCTCAAATCAGTAATGGAATCTTCGTATTATTCATCTTGTGTGTCGGTTTCTATCATATTCATCTAGTTTCTTTGTTTGTAAAGATTAATCACTTAAAACACCTAACAAATAGGTGTTTCTAAGTGATAACAATCTTGTGCACTTAAAAGATCTAGTATTTTGGGACTACAATGAGAAGAACTACACTACCAATGATTTGCAATTAGGTGCTGTCGTTTTTGCATTAAAGATTTGGAGACATTACTTGTACGAAACCAAGTGCACCATTTACACCTATCACAAGAGTCTTCAGCACATCTTTGATAAAAAGGATTTGAACATGCGACAACATCATTGGGTCGAACTATTTAATGATTATGATTGTGCCATTAAGTACCATACTGGTAAGGAGAATGTTGTGGCGGACGCCTTGAGCAGGAAGGAGTCTATTAAAACTCATCGTGTTCGAGCTTTGCAGCTCACTATTCATTCTAGTCTGCATGACCAAATTCGTTCTGCTCAGTAAGAAGCTTTGAAGGAGGAAAACCTTTAAGCTGAAACCATACATGGTGCTGATAAAGATCTTGAGCTTAAATCTGATGGCCTACACTACTTTGTAGAGTGTGTTTGGGTTCCATTATTTGGTAACTTGTGAGAGCTTGTCTTGGGTGAAGCTCACAAATCCAGATATTCTATCCACCCTGGCTTCGATAAGATATATCAGGATTTGAAGATATATTTTATTGGTGGCCAAACATGAAGGCTGAAATAGCTTCATACGTGAGTAAATGCTTGACTTATGCTAAAGTCAAGACTGAATGTTAGAAGCCGTCTGGTATTCTCCAACAACCTGAAAATCATGTTTGGAAATGGGAACAAATCTCTATAGATTTCATAACCAAACTTCCAAAATCACCAAGTGGTTGTGATACTATTTGGGTGATTGTCGATCTTTTAACCAAATATACACACTTTTTTGCAATCAAAGAAACTGACAAGATGGAGCAGTTAGCTAGCATATACCTTAAGGAAGTTGTCTCTTGGCACGGGGTGCCTATTTCTATCATTTCGGATCATGATTCTCGTTTTACCTCTCATTTATGGCAAGCTTTGCAGAAGTCTCTGGGTACTCGTTTGGATATGAGTACAACTTATCATTCGTCAACTGACGGACAAAGTGAGCGGAAAATTCAAACCTTGGAGGACATGCTTTGGGCATGTGCTTTGATTTTGGTAAGAGTTGGGAGAGCCACCTACCTTGGTGGAGTTCCTTTACAACAACAACTATCATTCTAGCATCAAGGCAGCTCCGTTCGAGGCTCGTTATGGAAGGAAGTGTCGATCTCCACTCTGTTGGGCCGAAGTGGGCGAGAACCATGTCACTGGTCCAGAGCTTGTGTTCGAGACTACCGAGATGATCGTGCAAATTCGCAATCGCATGGCAGCAACTCGTGATTCCCTAAAGAGCTTTGCAGACCGTTGTCGCAAACCTTTGGAATTCCAAGTTGGCGACATGGTATTCATGAAAGTCTCTCCATGGAAAGGCGTTATACGCTTTAGGAAGCGTGGTAAACTGAACCCTCGATAAGTCAGATCATTCGCAATCCTGAAATGGATTGGGCCGGTGGCATACAGACTTGACCTACTAGCTGAACTCAGTAGCGTTCATAACGTTTTCCATGTTCCTAACCTAAAAAAATGTCTGTCTGATGAGATACTCATTGTTCCTCTGGAGGATATCAAGGTTGATGATCGGTTTTGCATTGTAGAAGAACCAGTCGAAATCTTGGATTTCAAGATCATAAACCTTTGGCGGAGTAAGATCCGCATCATCAAAGTTCGTTGGAACTCCAATGATGGACTGCAGTTCACATGGGAACACGAGGATCAGATGAAACTCAAGTATCCTCACCTACTCAAAAAACAAACACCTGTTACTGTTTAAGCGAGCTGAATTTCAGGGCGAAATTCCCTTCAAAAGGGGGATGATGTAGCAACCTGAAAATTTTTTCTTTCTTTCCTAGCGACTTCAAGCAACTTTCGGGATGAAAATACTTTCAACAAGGGGATGATGTTGCACCCGGAAAACTTATGTTAACTTTCCTAACAAACACATAAGTCTACCTTAGCAAAACATTTACTAAACGAACTTAACTTGGTTATTTAAGTCGGTTCGATGATTCAGGGAATCATCGGAAGTCGGTTTACACACACAATGTCCATGGTTTGGTGATTCGGAAAATCATCAGGAAACACATGCGCACGTGTCTCGCATCCTATCCGTTGGTGAAACAATAATACAATTTGGGTAATTTGTTGATAATTACACGTTTTACGATCACTGGTAACATAGGAATACGTGTTTATGTGGAATTATATGATAAAACGTGTTTCAGATGCAAATTGGGAGGATTAAGGCGAAGGGAAGGGGAACCACGTGAAGGGATTGTCCGTGGGGGACCCCTTCACCTGGGAGCATACCCCTTTGCCCACCTACAGCCCCATCAGGTATAAGTACCACCTTTGGACATATTTTCATCATTCACAAACCCTAACTCGCGCCCAAGTGCTCTCTTTCAGCCGTCAACCACTAAGAACAATACTCGGACAGTATCATTATTAAATCATTACCTTTGCTTTGGAGTTTATTTGGACTTGGACATTTTAACCATACTTAAACATTATAAAACAAAATAAAATGTCTACCTTAAATAAAACTTATTGAAATGGACCATGGGGTCGGGAAATCTGATTCTCCACCTATGATGATTTCAATTGATAATTATTATTGATGGAAGAATAGGTTTGAAGAGTGGGCAAAGTTTTACAACATGCTATTATGGATTTGTATTTGAGATGGATATGCTAAACCTACTAGAATCATAGAAGGTTGACCATAACTGTTGCTTTTAAGGACATGGATGAAGAGGAGAAGTTGATGTTTGAAGCTGAAAACAAGGCAGATGCAGCAATTACTATGAGTCTTCCACAGGAAATTTTACATACTTTTAAGAAGTATACGGATGCCATAGTTTTGTGGGAAGCTCTTGAGAAGATATATGTGGGAAATGATAATGTGAAGAAAGGTAAAGTTGATTTGCTGAAGAAGTAGTTTGATGTCTTTGGACACATGTAGGGAGAAGGACTAGAGGAAACTATTACCAGATTTTATCATCTTGTTATTGAGTTGGGAAATCACAAGATAGAGTATTCGGAGCTAGAACTGTGCAACAAGATTTTTGATTCTCTGCTAGCTAAATGGGAGGTTTACACTCTCATGATCAAGGAGAATATAGCTTTTAAATCTTCCACACTTGATGAGGTGATTGGAAAATTGAGAGCTTACAATCTTGCTATGCAAAGGAAAGATGTCGGGTATGATCAGGTTCAAGATCTGGGAGTTTATTATGGGAAACCATCATCTAAGGGCACATCTAGTAGTAGTGGAAATGCAACTGCATTTTTCTCTGGTGACAACTCAAGAAACATAGTTCTGGATGCTGATGGTGATGTTTGTTTTAGGTCTACGACTGGTGAATCCACCAAGATCAAGGATATCCCATCTGGAAGGGATAGGGGTAAAAGCATCAATGGTTCAAGCAAGTCTGATTCGGGGTGTAGTCACAAGTCCTACAAGACGATGCCAATGAGTATTCAATCAGCTGAACAACAGCTTGCAGTACTATCTTCCTTTATGGCTTAATATGAAAATTATATTAAGGGGAAGAATAATAATATGGTAGTTTTTGATGAAGATTATGGTCAGATTGATCTGGATGACTTTGAAGAAATGGATCTTCAATGTAATCTCACCATAATTTCAAGGAGAGCTAAGAGGTTCATGGACCGGACAGGTAGGAAGCTCGTTGGAGGAAGAGCAGGTTTTGACAAGTCTAAAGTGAAATGCTACAACTGTCACAGCTTTAGGTAATTTGCAAGAGAATGTTCAAGGCCTAAAAGTCAGAACCAAAGAAATACCGTAAGACAAAGATCATCAGTGGCGCCTACTCAGAGTAACAACAGCTCAAAGGCTCTAAAGGTAGCTAAGCCTGACGACACTTATGATTGGAGTAATTTGCTTGATGGTGTAGATGGTTCAAGCAATCATGCATTGATGGCTAAGATAGTTGAAAACGTGGTTGAAGATGAGAAGAAACCAGTTGAGCAGGTTGAAAGAGTCGAGGCAGAGGAACAGAATTTTAAGGAAGACATCAAGTGCAACACTGAGGAAGCTGAAGTGACTGAGGCTGAAGAGGATAAGGAAGAGGTGTTAACTACACAGGTGTTGGATCTGACAACATCTACTGAAGGAATGTCAACAAAAGAGTTCATTGCCTACATGGCTGATCTGAGCTCTGAAGCTAAGAAGGTACAACTTCCTCTTTCTTTAATCATTGATGCTTGCAATAAATGTGTTGATTATGTTGAACAAATTGCCTTATTGATTAATGAAAATGATAAAGTAGCTAAGCATGATACAAATTTAGTTGTTCTGATAGATCAAGAGAAAGAAATTAATTTGAGTAATAAGGTTAGAGAGAGTGGACTTAAAGTAAATTAAAAGCTGCTTAGAAATACCCTAAGGATCTCAATTATGTGCTTAAGGAGAAAAAAATATTACCTAAATTTGGCTCAACTTGCTATAGCTGACAAACAGGCTGAAATCGCTCAAAAAAACATGGAAATAGATCAGTTAAAAATTAAGGTGACAGATCTAAATAGGCAAGTGGATCAGTGTAGAAGCACTAAGTAGCTTTACAATGCTATGCTTGACTCTAGAAAGGAGAGAAATGAAACTACCGGACTAGGTTATCAGGATGTACCACCTCCCTTGAACGGAAACTACACGTTTCTACCATCTGAAAAGGGGGTGACTGATGAAATGTATAAATCTAGACAAGTAGAGGAAAGATTTGGGCAGTCGGTAGAGACTGGAGAGTACTAAGGATATTAGTGGTGATTTAACTAGTGGGATAAGAGTTGAAGAGGCATGTGGGGTGACTGATAACAATAAAGGGCCGGGGGTAAGTCTGAAAATGTTGTTAACCCTGACAAAGTTAACTATGTTGTTGATGAAAAATCAAAAACTAAAGTTTCAAAAGGCGAAAATGAAAAACTTACTCCCAAAACTATTTTGAAAAAACCAAAAAATGTTAAAGTGAGAGAGGCACAAAAGATAGAAACTTAATAGGGTAAAGTTGAGTGTTCTGGGTCGACCGCACCCAAGTCAGTCGATGATGAAGGGTCAGGCTCAAAAGGGCAATACAAAAAGGCCCTTGAGAAGCGATCATGCTTCAAGTGCAAACAAAAAGGCATGTGTCAAGCATGTGTACCTTCAAAAGGGTGAAGCATCTGCATCAATTGATGCAAAAAGAGGGAAATCACATGTTAAATATGAGAACAGGAAGTAGATGTGTAATTCTGCAAAGAGGAACTTGTAGAAAAAGTTGGAGAAGAATGGTGATGGCGGGTCTAGGGACAACTCAAAACGTCCTGAAAATGCAAACTTTGAAAAACCAAAGTTTGTTCCTAGACAGGTAAGCGTTGGTAAAGAAAGCACATCTAGTGCTTTAGCATCTAAACAGGTTCCACCTGTTGCTACCAATAAATATCAACCGCCTCACAAGCAGCAACGTCACCAAAGTCCACAAGGGGGGTGACAAACCGGGTAATGTAAATAATCAAAATGTGCAAAATGGTTATCGGGATATACAATATCCTAATAATCAAAGTTTTTCAAGAAACAATTATAATCAAGGATACTTAAACAGGGGCAGTTATCCGCAGAATCATTACAACGGGCCAGTGAATCAGAGGGGATACTACAATCCTTAGAAGCAAAGGCCCTATAATTATTACAACCAACCACACAGAAACACTTCTCCTATATCCAAGACTCAAGAGATGAGTGATGGATATAGGAGGGAGTTTTTGTTTGTTGATGAAATGGGATGATCCAAGACTTTGATGGCTTAGGTGTCTTATTCTAACTAATTCTTTTTGTGAATGCAGGAGCAACTAAGGAGGATTATTAACTAGTGGTATGTTGATACTGGCTGCTCCAGGCATATGACAAGGGAATTTAGGTTACTAATAGAGTTTGTTAAATGTGATGGAGGTTATGTGAATTTTGCAGGCGCCAAAGGTGGGCGCATATCTGGTAGGGGGAAGGTCACAAATGGCAAGATCACCCTGGACGGAGTAACCTGTGTTGAGGAGTTGAAGCACAATCTCATGAGTGTATCTCAAATCTGCGACAAGAGGCATTTAGTACACTTCACTTAGTCTGAAGCACTAGTGTTGAAACCAGGTGTTGTTATTCCAAAAGAGTGGATCATTATGAGGGCTCCTAGAAGAAATGATACATACATCAGACTTATTACTATGGCATGATGAGTCTTTAGAGGAGTCAACATGTTTATTGTCAAAGGTATCTACATCAGACTTATTACTATGGCATAGGAATATGGGACACATTCACTTCAGGAAGATGAACTATCTCATCAAGCATGGTTTGTTTATAGGTTTTCCACTAAAAAACATTGGCTTAGAGGATAAATGTGTCCCTTGCAGAAAAGGAAAGCATCACAAGAAGCCTCACAAGCCTAAAGCTTTTAATTTCATCTCTAACCCTTTTGAACTAATTCACACGGTGGAAAATACTATTGTCTAGTGATAGCTGATGATTTTTCTAGAATTTCTTGGGTGGTTTTCTTAGGTACAAAGGATGAAACAGGAGAAATCCTGATCAATTTCATCTCTCAAGCAAAGAACTAGTTCAACACTATTATCAAGAGAATCAGGAGCGATAGTGGCACATAACTCAAGAATAGCACGTTTTCAATCTTTGCATTCGCAGGGGAATTGAACATTAATTCAGTGCACCATATGAGCCACAACAAAATGGAGTCTCTGAGAGGAAGAATCAGACATTGATAGAAGCAGCACGAACCATGCTAGCTGATTGAAAGCTTCCCATCCACTTTGGGGGCGGGGGAGGCCGTGAATACAGCTTGCTATGTCTTGAATAGGGTTTTGAATGTTAAGAAACACAATAAAACGTGTTATGAACTCTTAAATGGTCGAAAACCTAATATCAAAGATTTCGAACCTTTTGGGTTGTAGTGCACTATCCTGAAATCTAAAAATTAACCAAAGTTTGGTGAGGTGGCTGATGAATTTCCTTGGTTATGTCCCTGGATCACCAAACAAACGTTTTTTAATAAATCTAAAGGGTTGTTGAAATTGTGTTTAATATTGCAATAACTAGTTACACACCTATAGAAAGTGCAGAGGATCCCAATTGGATGTTTGATTATGATGTTGTCTTTAAGTCTTATAATGTTCCTCATACCTTTAATGCAGATCCACCCAGTGATGAAGACATAACAATTGAAGAGGATGATGACTTCATAGTCACACCCAGGTCAATTATTCCAATTATTACAGAATTGGATGATTCAGATGCAAATGAAAGCTCTTCGGAAAGTAACCGGTCTACTTCCAAAGATACAGTCACTAAAACTGAAGATAAACCATTTACGAATCCGTTCGCAACTTATACAACTTTAGCTGATGAGGCTATATGAGAAATTGGCTCCAACTTGGAAGATGAGTTACCGGTTGACATCAGCGTTGCAACACGATCAAACAAGGATCATTCGGTAGATTACATTCTGGGAGATCCTAATGCGGGTGTTCACTAGTAAGAAGGGATAAACTTCAATGAAGTGTTTGTGAAGGCATTTAACCAGTAAGGATCATTCGGTAGAAACAAGGATCATTCGGTAGAAACAAGAAGGATGACAATGGTGTAGTGGTCAGAAATAAGGCACGGCTGGTTGTGAAGGGATTTAACCAGTAAGAAGGGATAGACTTCAATGAAGTGTTTTCACCAGTGGCAAGACTAGAGGCCATTCGGTTAGGGAGATTAAAGCCCCGAAGGGTCAAGTAAACCAGCAAGAGGCGAGAGAGGGATCAGAACACCATGCTGTCCCTATGAGCATGAGCAAAGGATGCCAGCGAATCTGCTAATGATGAACAAGTATGGGCACATTCACTAATAAAAAATGGCATTATTTGGAACATTTCGTTTCTGAGTAGAAGAGCCATTTTCAAGTAGTTTTCGATCGATTACGTATTAATCCATATTCGATTGATTGGTCTGAGGTTATCGACAAAAAAGATTTGTCTAAGCCACTTCGTTTCTTTTTGTCCAAGTTGCTTCTTTATTTGTCTAACTCACTTCCTTTTTTGTTTGTCAGTTTTGGGAATATCCCCATTCATAGGTCCAAGATCTACATCTATTCCATTTCAACTCTTACTTTTTCAGACCGGAATAAATAGATGTATCAAAAGAAATAGAATCGGGTCCTACGTCAATTCCATATTTGGATTAATAACTACACATATTGAAGATAAAAGCCACGGTGGGGTCTTCGACTGGGGTGAAGTCGTATCAAGGTAGCCGTAGGGGAACCTATGGATGGATTGATGATAGTAGTCATAATTCAAATAATCTATGCAGCTTCAACATCTCCCGGCCAACATAATTTATTACGTTTGAATTCATTTCAATGATTCTTTTAGTTGCGTTATGCCTCTCCAGTGGTGCTGGTGAAAAAAAGGGACAATACCTGGAGATTTTGCGTGGATTATCGAGCACTCCATGCCATCACCATGAAAGAGAAGAAAAAGTATTGGTCTGCTTTTGACTGATAGAAAGCATCTCTCTTTTGCCCCTTCTGACCGAACCCACAAAAAAGATAAATAGATCAAGTTTTTCTTGCCGGGAGAGTTGCGTCGGAGACATCTTTATCTGAAGAGGAGGCTTCGTCGTCTGATTCCTCATAACTATACCCGCTACAATGCAATTATTATATATAAATAGACCCTTTGTCGAGGCGCTTCTGTATATGTGTAGCTCGGCTGCTAAGACCATTCCAATGCTCCCTTTCGCCATTCATGAACTAAACCAACAACTAAGATAAGCACAAAAATTAAAGCTTCCAGGCAGAGTTAGTGAGCCATGTAATAGGCGACCATTTCGCGCGGTTCAAGGGGACTTAAGTCAGCCGCCGGTGCCCGACAGCGTCTTGAACCCTATCCAAGACAACTCTATGAATGAGCAAAATGAAGGTTGCATTAATGAGAAAGATCTCTGGGGAAACCGCAAACTATAATACCTTGTTTTGACTGTATCGCACTATGTATCATTTATAACCCCCAAAAACCTCTACCTTTCAATTAAATAGAATTTCAAAAGGAGAAATTCCAAAGCTATTTAGGACTAGATAGATCTCATTACTTCTTGTATCCGCTTATCTTTCAGGAGTAGCCGAAGCTGATAACCCGATTGAATCAGCTCTTTTAGCAGGAATTCCCTTTGTTATTGGAATCAGGGTATAAGCCTAGCATAGCCTTTCCCACCGGGACATCCACAATAGAACCAGTGCGCTTGACAAGATCTCCTTATTTAATATCTAAAATTCTAAATTAAAATGCTAAAGGATTTGGTATAGTTAGTCGTCATAGTGTAGTGATTCTATCCTTCCCCTCTTTGCCTTCTACCCCTACCCCCAAAGAAATATTTTAAAAAACAACCTAAATCTAAGGCCCGACATTCAACACGGGTCGAAGCATATGGTTGCCGGGTTGGTTAAATGTTGCATTTTTTTTGTGCATTGGGCTCTTTCATTGCAAAAATGAATAGAATTTTTTGAACTATTTTTGTAAGAAAACAATTTTCTCTTTATTCCCCCATCCTAGAAGGAAAGATCCTGCTTTTACTATGATGAAAAATTTTCTATTTTTATCGCTTTCTAATTAGAATTGATTGGTTGTACCTACCCAATAAGATAGGGAAAGTACGCGGGGCACTTACTTACTTATCTATTGCCCGGAATAGAGGAGAAAAGGGGGTGCATACGATCTCGTGCAATCATATGATCTTCCCTTTTTATGGTGCATACGCTCTTGTTCAATCAGACGAGAATCCTATAAAGAAGCCAATTTGATGCATATTTCACTTGCTCTACTGAGTCGGCTAAAACTCTGTTTTCGTTACAGGTTCTATTATTTTCTAACTTCTTTGTGTCTTGTACCTTGACTTTGGCTACCTATACCTAGGCTTTTCTGCCTTTGTCTTTACGACCTTGGCTCTTTCCGTTCTCTGGGGTTCTTTCTTAGATGAAGACGCTACGAGTCGTGCTTAACGTGAGGAAGCAATGACTCTACGCTCACTGGAATGCTCCTAAATAGATTATTCCCTATGAGCTTGTATAGTACTAGTACGATCAGGCAGGGATAAGATTTTTTGATAGGTGTGGCCAACACGCTCAACGGCCTTTTATTCGCTATCAGCACTATGCACTCTCTCTACCTTTCTCTCCCGCTCGGTATCAGTTTGATGGAAAGGGGATAATAAACAATATTCTTGACTTCTTAGCTCATCGGGGTGTCTTAAGCGTTCGATACCTAGGTACATGGGGGAATTGGTACAAAGGGGAAGTTTCGACATAATTGACCGGGGAATCATGCTTAGTCAAGGGGGAAGATGAATGTACTTACCTGCTCATTCATTCGATAAGAGAGGGATTGGAAGAAGAAATCTAAAGTGTATTAACTTATGTATAATACCTCTTTATGTACCAAAGTAGTCAACATTAGAAATATACTAGCAAAGCTCAAACAAAGGAGAGTGTGTATTCTTCCAGGAGGATACCAAGCCGAAATAAGCGCGTGAAGGCTGATACAAGAAGGGAGTTCTGTAAAAGCTAAAGGAATAATTGCTCAGGTACCAGTGAGTGAAGCCTATTTGGGTCGTGTTATAAACGCCCTTGCTAAACCTATTGATGGTAGAGGTGAAATTTCATCTTCTGAATATAGGTTAATTGAATCGCCCACTCCGGGGATTATTTCTCGACGTTCTGTATATGAGCCTCTTCAAACAGGGCTTATTGCTATTGATTCAATGATTCCCATAGGACGTGGTCAGCAAGAATTAATTATTGGGGACAGACAGACCGGTAAAACAACAGTAGCAATAGATACAATTCTAAATCAGCAAGGCCAAAAGGTAATATGCGTTTATGTAGCTATTGGTCAAAAAGCATTTTCTGTGGCTCAGGTAGTGACTACTTTCCAGGAAAGGGGCGCGATGGAATATAATATTGTGGTAGCCGAAACGGCGGATTCCCCTGCATCACGCAGTAAATCAACAAAGCCTAAAGTGATTTCTCTTTCCCCTTCAAGTTTACACACTACGGTACCGGAATGAATGTGATCTTCACCAGACATACGTAACGCTATAGCTAGTACACAGAAGTGCATACCATGATTCTTCTGTCTATCAAATAACCGCATGCATTGCGCGGTGGATGTGAAGAAGTAGACCATTATCTCGACAATAATGAGACAAGCTAGTATTTGCAGTGAATCCCCCTATTAGGTAGTCATGCATTATGATAGGAACTCCATTCTCTGGCAAATACAGCCCTTTTCATCATATCTTCGCAATTACCCGCAGTAGCATTCAAGTAATGCCCTTTGATTTCACCTGTTTCAGCTTGTGCTTTATGAATAGCTTCGGCACAAAAGAAGAAACGGTCTCTCTAACGCATAAATGGTTGGGAGTTCACGTTCTCATCATCTTTAGTAAAATCAAGGCCACCATGAAGACTTCGAAGATGAACGTGTTCCCATGCAATAGTCAGGAATTCTTGACGATATCGAGTCGGAACAACCTGTTCTTCCTGAATACCCTGATTCAAGGCCAAAGAATTTCCTGCCACTACCATATAGTATTCATCTCTACCCGGTGCTAAAGAAAGCATCTGTGCCCCTTTTGATCTCTGAGAAATTTGATAAAACGGACTTTCTAGAGACCCCCAACGCCCGATCCTTAGCAATTCAACTTGTTTTCCATTAATATTACCAAAGATAAACGTTACAATATGAATATAACAGAAAACAGAATTTTCCAGAACTTTCCTAGACACACACACCAAATGACCAAAAGTTACAACTGAAATCAAACTAAACATATATATATACAAATATACATATACATATATATATATATATATATATATATATATATATATATATATATACAGTCCATTCGACTTTGCTTGAGGTCGAATGACGTCATTCGACCCTTCGTAACATCGAACCAACCATAAATCAACTTCAAAACTTCATTCGTCCCAAAACTTTCTTCATTCAACCCTCTGGATATCCATTCGACCCCATGATTGGTCAAATGGGTCTTATATTCTACCAAAAACTTGTAATCCGAAAGCGTCAACCACATCCGTGCATCTATAAACTCCCCCTTGGCTGTTGCTCGGATTTTTTTGTCATTTTCTTCTTTAGCACAATCTTATCCTTCTTCTTCAAGCTAGTACCTTCAGCATTTGATGTTTGTTTCCTCGGTTCTGGTCTAAGCTTCATGACTTTGCTCAACATTCCCCGATAATCACAACCAGCGTACACCTTCTTTTGAGCAGTTAATCAACCACATTGGATTGAACACGTGTATCTTCTTGCACATTAACTTCGGACTCTTGTCGTACAATACAATATAATCACTGCTTCACCTGTCCTCCAATCATAATACCAAAAAGTAAAATCATTGTTGAAATATTGTTGAATATGCATCAAAGGTATTTTCTTCATGCATCTCGGTGGTTGATACTTCAAAGTCACAAATGGAAGATTGTTTTTGGGATCAATTTTCTTCTTATGAACAATCCTTTTTGGATACTGTGGTCTAAAGACATCCCACTTTGTATTGCTCTCCCTCGTCATCTTCTCAGCCATATATTCCATCACATTCGCCTGCTCTACTCCACCAATCTTATGACGACATACATCACGTACCGCCTAATATGGTAAAGTTTTAATGTCATGAAATCTCTCAAAGTAAAGAATTCCTTTCTCCCATTTAATCCCGATGCATCTTAATTGAGGAAAGTACTTCCAGGCCAACACTCTACCCTTAAACATCTGATAATTATATCTATAAAATTCACCTTGGATAGCAGGCACCAGACGTTTATCTACTTCTTCTTTCAATTTCTTCAGATAAGCTTTTAAAGCCTCAGACTGTTTATACACATTTGCCTTATCAGTCTCATCTTCAAACATTTCATCAATTACTTTCTTCCCTTTTTCCTCAGCATTCTTTTCAGCTTCCTTTAGGATTTGATCATTTATGTAAGGAATACTAGTCTGACCTTTTAGATTGTAATACTCCGGGTATTCTTCATGAGATATGTCTTCAATCTCTACCTCATTGAAGTTATCAGTCATTCTATCATCCACATTCTTACCTGGTTCCGTCACTGGGATGTCAGGAATCTCTTTCTTATTCATCAATTCCTCAAGTGACATTCCTGCTTGCTGCGCCACACCTTCAAGTATTTCTTTGGTAACAGCAGCACTCACTTCTCCATCCTCCAGCTCCGGATCTTGATATTCAATACAGTTCTCATGTTGTCACTAAAAAAGATATCTCTGAATCTTTCAGTCAAATCCCAAGTGACATAACCTCTTTTCATCATTTTCTTTAACCTTGTAGGGACAAAAATGATTGAAGAAACCACTTTTGTTACCAAAGTTCAAATCATATTTCTGCTAAATATTCCAAGTATGGAACTGCTGAAGAGAAAAGATACATGTACTAAAGAAGAACAAGTCAAAGTGCTGAAGAGTTAAAGCATCAGAAGTTCTGAAGTCTAACCAGACATTTCACTAAAGAACTACTGAAGACAAACTACTCATCAGTAGTTTGTCACTCATCAGTACTTTCAACAGAAGCTTCTAACCGACTCAGTATCTTCGGTAGTTTAGTATTATATTGTTTTGTTAAAGTCTTTGAACAAGTTCCCATGCCACAGCATGTTGTATGCATTATCTTGGCTTATTATAATCTTGTAATTACTTAGCACAACAGTCTGTATTCGTCTATAAATAGTTGGGTTTATCCCACTATTTTAGACACTTGATTTTAATTGATTTCCTTCAAAGCTTTAATAACTTATAATCCATTACACATCTGAGAATCATTCAATACTTGCACTTACTGCTTTATACTTTGAATTGCTTTGATTCTCATTAACTGCTATAGTAAAGGGGGAGTAATAACTCCTATAAAAGTGATACTTTAAACTTAGAACATTTATTATTCCACTGTGCAAATTACTACTGATAAACCTGCAAACACATAAGTGTTCTATAAACTTAACTGTTATAAGAGACCACTGATCCAACAATTGGTATCAGAGCATCTGGTTTATCTGATCAAATATCAATCTTACAAATTAAGAATCAGACACAGGCTCTTATTGATATCCAATAAAGGATTAAAAGTTCACTTTATTTTACATCCATCACTTTAAAGAAGTATTGACAATCCAAACTTCTAAAAAATGGACCCTTATAATACTGGATCTGCCAACAAACCTCCTATGCTGGTCAGAAATGAATATAATATCTGGCAAAAAAGGTTGGCACACACCATATCTCAGACCAATACTGGGTGTTGGAGGTCTGTAATGTTTGGACCTCACAAACCAGTAATAGCTGATCCAGAATCTAAAATTGAAAGACCAAAAGACCCTAAACACTACACTGAAGAAGATTTCCAAAAATTTGAGCTAGATGCAAAAGCTTTCTCTATGTTCACTATGGCTCTCCCAAACAAAATATATGCTGGACTTTTACATTGTGAAAGTGTCAAAGAGCTGTGGGACAGCCTTAAAGAACAGTTTGGAGGAACTGGAGAGGTGATAGCCAACACCAGAGAAATCCTAGCCCAACAATATGAAACTTTTACTCATGTAGACGATGAAACATTAACTCAACATTTTGAAAGATTTTCATCACTCATCTCTGAGTTAAAACTTAATGGTCAGACCTATTCAAATGCATCTATGTTACATAGATTTTTAAGGTCTTTACCTTCAAAATGGGAAACTTATTCTATAATCCTCAGAACAAGTTCAGATTTTAATACCCTGAACCTAAAAAGGTTACATGGTAAATTGTTAACTTTTGAAAGAGAGATTAATCAAAAGAAAAAGTTACAAGAATCTGGTAAAATTGCTGATGACTATACTCCAGGTAGCACAACCTTATTGGGACAGGACTCACCATCTTGTTCTAATAATTTTGGATCTTTTGATCACATTGACATAACAGCTGGGATCTCATCAAATGGATCATTCCCAGCTTATGACAATGAGGACTTAAGTCAAACTGCTGATAACATGTGTTTTATCATGGATGACTTAAAATATTTTAGCAATGATGACTTAGAGAAATGGATATTTTACATCAACTGGCCTTGTTAAGCATAAAAACTAACAAATTTTATAAAAGTTCAGGAAGGAAATTTCCAGGACTAAACAACTCTACAAAAGTTGGCTTTGACAAATCTAAATTGAG
Organism: Ambrosia artemisiifolia; assembly: GCA_032199755.1. NCBI lineage: Eukaryota > Viridiplantae > Streptophyta > Magnoliopsida > Asterales > Asteraceae > Ambrosia > Ambrosia artemisiifolia. The sequence continues at coordinate 32,446,469 of CM063517.1, forward strand.
AAGTCATAAGTGTCAAAAGTTGGGACACTTTGCTAGAGAGTGTAGAAGCTCTAGCTTTAACCAACCTATGTCTGGAAATCAATTTAACTCCTCATATAATAAGAATAATGGAACTCAAGGGAGTGCTCATTTTGTACAGGCACAAGCTCAAAAAATCCAATATGTGCCACAAATACAATATGTTCAAATGCCTGCTCAACACCAGGGCCAACAACAAATGCCTCCTTTTCCAGCTGCTCAACAACCTCCACAAACTCAACAACCCCCTCAACTAAGTCTATTTACTTCAGGGTATGTTGATTGGAGCAGTCTTCCTTTTGATACATCTGAATGCAGTCCAGATGCAGAAAATAAAGTCTATGATATCAACTGGGGAGAACCTGATAATGGCAGAAAGAACTTTGCCTTAATGGCCTTTGAGGGATATTCCTCTAATTCTGCTCTATCTAAGGTATCACAACAACCTTTGTTAAAGCTTTGTTCAAATTCTTGCAAAGAATCTTTTGCTTTAATTAGGGAAACAAATGTGCATTTACAAGGAAAATCAAATGACATGGAAAGAAAATACACACAGATGAAGTGTGATTTAGAAAGAAAACTTGTTTCAAAAAATAAGGAAATTTCTTAATTAACTGATAAATCCATTGAAACCCAGGCACAAATTAAAAGCATGATAGACAACCTAGGAAATGTCAGAAAGGAGCTTGCTGACACCAAGGTTGACTGTGAAAAATGGGTTGAGTCTTGTAAGGGATACCAAATGCTGCTTAACAAACAAACTGCTGCAAATGTTAACTTTGGCATAGGGTATACCCATACTGAATCACCAACTGATTTCACCCACAAAACTGATAATGATGGGAAGAAATTGATTCAAACTTCTGATCAGGAAGAGTGCACATCCTTCCATCAGAACTTTCTCAAAAATGAACGTTCTGCAGAAGTTAAAACAACTGACAATAAACCATCAGTAGTTTCATCTACATCAGGAGTTGAGACCCTGAAAACTACTGATGACCTATTGAAAAATACTGATATTGTCAGTATTTTGCCTTCCAAATCTCTTGCTGAATCCAAAAGGAAATAGAAGGCAAAAGCATGTGAAATATGTGGTCTGTTTAACCACATGACTGAACTTTGTAGATATAGAAAGGGAAATCAGTTACACCTAACCCATCAGTAGTTTCACAAACTACCGAGGTTAAAGATTTGATAAATTTGGTTAAACTTCTGATGATCAAAGTTGATGGTGGTCACCAAAAAGATGCCACCATTGTCCCTAATGAAAAATCCATTGCCAAAAAGACATGGATTTCAAAAATTGGTCCTCAACAAACTGCACCTGTTCTCAAGAGCAAACCCAAAGCCAAATTGGCTTGGGTTCCCAAATCTAATTAATTTGATATTTTGTGCAGAGGGTCTCCAGAGGTTTGAATAGCATTTGGTATGTTGATAGTGGAGGCTCAATGCACATGACTGGATGAAGATACCTGATAAACAATTTTATCAGCCAAAGAGAAGGATCTGTGTCCTTTGGGAACAATGCCAAAGGATATGTGCTAGGATATGGCAATGTATCCTCAGGAAAAATGCAGTTTGACAAGGTCAATCTGGTTGAAAACCTTGAGTACAACTTGCTTAGTGTCTCACAAATGTGTGACAAAGGATATTCTTCCTTTTTCACCAAGACAACATGCAAGATCATATCACCAGAAGGGCAGAAGTTGATAGAGAAGTTCATTGAAGATCATACTTTGCTGATTGCCAAAAGATGTGGCAATGTCTATGCAGTGGACATTGAGAAAGACAAAGTACTGAACAACACTGCCTGTTTCTTCTCAAAGGCATCAACTTCAGAAACTGATCTCTGGCACAGGAGACTTGGACATGTGAACTTTAAAACCATAAACAAAGTCATAAAAATGGGCTTGGTCAGAGGTCTACCTTTGAAGGAATACAAGTGTAAAGAACATTTTGTTTCCTGTCTTAAAGTAAAACATCATAGGTCCTCCTATAAGTCTATTGAAGAATAAAAAACAACTGCATGTGTTCAACTACTCCATATGGACTTATTTGGACCAGTCAAAATCATGAGCCTTGGTAAGAAGAAGTACTGCTTGGTCATCATTGATGACTACTCAAAATTCACATGGGTCTTTTTCTTATATTCCAAGGATGAGGCAGCTGAAATAATCAAGTTCTTCATTCTACAAGTAGAGAAGCAATATTCTCTCTCTGTCAAAGTCATCAGGAGTGACAATGGGACAGAGTTCAGGAACAAAACTCTGGATGAATTCTGTTTGTCTAAAGGGATCGTTAGACAATTCAGCATTCCCAGAACTCCTGAACAAAATGGTGTGGTAGAAAGGAAGAACAGGACATTGATTGAAACAGCAAGAACCATGTTAGCTGATTCAGGCCTACCTTTGTATTTTTGGGCTGAAGCAGTCAACACAGCTTGTTATGTTCAGAATAGAGTTCTTATCAACAAGAGACATACCAAGACTGCCTATGAAATTCTTCATGGCATAAAGCCCCTTATCTGCTTCTTCAGGGCTTTTGGATGTCAATGTTTTATCCTCAACATCAAAGACTCTATCTCTAAATTTGCTGCTAAAGTTGATTCAGGTTATTTTCTTGGTTATTCTCCAATGAGGAAAGCCTACAAAGTCTTCAATTCAAGAACCAAGATAGTAGAAGAAACACTGAATGTCAAGTTCAATGAATCCAAACATATTCCTATTCCAGCACATCCTGCTAAACTCTTTGACCTTTACAGTTTTAATTTAGGACCTGAAAAGACTGTTGAATCATCCAAACCTACTCAATATGGTTATCAAGGGTTTGAAGATGATGATCCTACACCATGGACCTCTAATACAGTCATCAAATCAACTTTTAAACCTTCAGAAGTTTCACAAGCTTCTACTTCAACAACTGCTGATGAACATTTTGAAACTACTGATTCAGCTGAACCAAAAGCTCCTGAACCTCAACAAACAGCTGAACCAGATATTATCAACCTCAGTGGTTTATTTGAAAAAATATCAGATCCATCCTCAAGTACAGGTCTACAACAACTGATTGAACACAAGGATCATCCATTGGAACAAATCATGGGTGATATTGCATTAGGGGTGCTTACCAGAAACCAACTCTCCAACTTTTGCTTTTTCTCAACATTTATTTCTCAGTTGGAACCAAAGAACTATCAAGAAGCCCTCAAAGATAACAATTGGGTTCAAGCTATGCAAGATGAGCTGCTTTAATTCAAGAAGCAACAGGTTTGGGAAATCTGTCCCTTACCTCCAAACAAACAACCAATTGGTACTAGATGGGTCTTCAGAAACAAACAAGATGAAGCTGTTATGATCATCAAGAATAAGGCAAGATTAGTGGTACACGGCTATTCTCAAGAAGAAGGCATTGACTATGATGAAACCTTTGCACCAGTTGCAAGACTTGAAGCTATCAGGTTATTTTAAGCTTATGCAATTTCCAACAACATAAAAGTTTTTCAAATGGATGTCAAAAGTGCATTTTTGTATGGAAAAATAAAAGAGGAAGTGTATGTTTGTCAGCCTCCAGGGTTTGAGGATTCCTCTCATCCTGACTGGGTGTACAAGCTTGACAAAGCTCTTTATGGGCTAAAACAGGCTCCAAGAGCCTGGTATGAAACACTATCCAACTTTTTACTTAAAAATCACTTCACTAGAGGCTCCATTGATAAAACACTTTTCATCAAACATGTTGGAAATCATGTCTTACCTGTTCAGATTTATGTTGATGATATCATTTTTGGTTCAACAAATACCAAATTGTGTGACGAATTTAAGAACTCATGCAATCAAAATTTGAAATGAGTACAATGGGAGAATTGCAGTACTTTTTAGGACTGCAAATCAAGCAACAAACAAATGGAACATTTATACATCAATCAAAATATGTTAAAGAATTATTAAACAAATTTTCTTTACAAGACTGTAAATCATGTTCCACTCCCATGACACCAACCACACAAGTTGAACCAGATGATCAAGGAAAACAGGTTGATCAAACCATGTATAGATGTCTGATAGGTTCTCTTCTGTATTTAACTGCTTCTAGACCAGATATTATGTTTTCAACTTGTGTCTGTGCTAGATACCAATCTACACCAAGAGAATCACAACTAATTGCTATCAATAGAATCTTCAGATATCTAAAAGGAACTTCTACTTTAGGAATTTGGTATCTTGCTTCAAGCAATACCAAGTTAACTGCTTTTTCAGATAGTGATATGCAGGGTGTAAAATGTCAAGAAAATCAACATCTGGTGGTTGTCAATTCTTGGGAAACTGTCTGGTGTCCTGGCAATCAAAGAAACAAACATCTGTGGCAACTTCAACAGCTGAAGCTGAATACATTGCTGCTGCAAGCTGCACATCACAGATCCAATGGCTCCAATATCAACTTCTTGATTATGGAATCAAAGAGACCAAGACTCCACTCTTAGTAGACAGTAAATCTGCCATTAGCATCATTCAAAATCCTGTTCAGTTCTCAAAAACTAAACATATTGAAATCAGGTAACATTTCATAAGAGATTGCTATGAAAAAGGCAAGATTGAGGTGAAACATGTCACAACTGCTAATCAAATAGCTGATGTATTCACCAAACCCCTTGATTCAATAACATTTAAGAGGTTAGTATCAATGCTTGGGATGCTAAATTTTGAATGAAGTCTGTAAGTGTTTTCACTTTTTTTCTTTTGCACATATTTTACTTTCACTTACATACTTATCTGTCACAAAACCTCTGATGAATAAATAAGAGAGAAACTACTGATGTTTTGAGAAACATCAAAAATGGAAAATTTCAGAAAAGAAATAACTACTAATAATTATCAGAAGTTATTTAAGTGTTTTAGAAGTCATACTCATTAGCTGTTGAAAACTACTGAAGAGATGACAAAAACCACTGATGAAGAAACCTACTTCATCAGTAGTTTCATTAAAAGGGTAAAACTGACATTTCACTCATCAGAAGTTTTGACCTAGTCGGTTAAAAACTTATGATAAATACCTTTTTCAAACACTTATCCATTCAAAAAGCAAAATTCCCTCTTTCTATCTCAAAGCAAAGACAAAACCCCTTCTCAAACCTAAAAATTACTGTTCGATCAAAAGAAACCATGGATCTTGTACTGAAACAGGGACATAACCTTCGAGGCTACTTTGAGAAAGATGAAGCCTGGTCCCAATACGACGAAATCATTGATTTGGTCGTTAAATCCCAATATCACAAAGCTTTCACTGTTGATCCTCCCATTCATATAGAAACTCTCAATGAGTTCTGGGCAAATGCAGAGTCGGTCACAGTGAACAACAAGGTGATTTCCCTCAAATCAACAATTCAGGGGAAGCACATGGCAATCACACAGGAGTCACTGGGAATAAGGCTTGGCCTTAATGATGCTGATGCTCCTGAGCATATTCCCACTTCTGACATTCATCTAACCATGACTAAGTGTGGTTATCAAGGTACTTTGTCACATGCAACAGTTTACAAAAAATATTTTGATCCAAAATATAAACTGTTATTTCATTATATTATTATGTGTCTAAGTCCCAAAACTGGATCATATGATAAGATGCCTTCAACTTTTCAACCTATTTTTCAATCTATAATAAATGAAACAACTTTTAAGGCATCTTCATTATTTTTCAATGAGTTGGTGTTGCATCACCAAAACGACAAAAAGAAGTTTTTACTGTACCCAAGATTTATTATGCAATGCATAATAAAGGAACTTGGTGAGGGAGTACTTGTGGGGGAGTCAAAAACTTTAAATCCATTGACTTCACAAGTATTCTCAAGGCATAACAAACCGGAACTTTTTCCAGAAGATGACCAAGGGGAACAAGAAATAGTCCCAAGGAACCCACATCTTCAAAACCCAAGCCAAAGAAAGGCAAGAAAGCCAAGAAACCTAAACAGCAAAGACAAACATCCACCAACCCAAAGAAAAAGGTAGTTCAGGAAGTTGAGATACCTGAAACTACTGATGTGCAATCTACACTTCAAAAGGATGTGGCTGAAACATCCTCTCAGTCCACTCCATCTCAACCACCCAAAAGAAAACCTGTTACAGTTACATTTCATAGAAAAAGACTTAGAAAAACTGTAACTACTGATCCTTCTTTTGAAACTGCTGACCCATTAACCATAACTACTGATCCTTTACCTACAACTGCTGAACCTGAACCCTCCCACACAACCATTGAAATTGTCCAACTTCTCTCAGGACTAAAAGAGAAAGTCCCATCCAAACATGTCACTCCCCAAGAAACACATCAAACAGGGGAGATGCCTTCAAAAGTTGACATGGATGTGGACATCATTAGTCCTAACCAAGGAGATGAGGATGAACCAAGGTTTCTAAGCCCAAACTTAGATACCTTAGGTACATTTGAGGCTGCTTCTACTCATTTATCACCCAGTGGTGGACCTAAGGACAGAAGTAACATCCCTAAGACCTCAAATGTGGCAACTACTAATGAAGGCTTTATGCCTGAGGTAGGAAAACCTCAGTACCAAGACAAATAGGTTCATGAGACTACTAGTTTAGGTCTAGCTCATGATTTAACTGATACTGCCCTCATTGAGGACACTATCAGGGATTCAGATGATTCCATTAGTTTGGATGATGATTCACAAACTCCACAACATGAATTGATGGCTCATATTGAAGGTCCTGAATCTGATGTCTCTAAGCTCAAAGAGCTGGTCTCAAAGGATCAGGTTAAAGACCACTTAAACCCTGATTCCCCTAAAGTGGCATCTTCAGTACATTCTGAAGATCACCCAAAAACACCCCCTTCACTTCAACAGCCTACCCAATTCTCTGGGATGTCTAGCATAGACTGGAACCACCTATGCAACCCAGATGGTCCCCTGTACCAGATGATGAAGAATCTCATCACTGAATAACTCAAAACTTTCACAACTGTTTGGGAGTTAAAAGCTAATGCCCAATTTGAGTTAATAAACACACAACTTGCAGAGCTGAACAAGAAGATGGATGAAAACACAAGACAACTTGCATCATTATCTGCTACAACTTCTCATTCTTTAAGGCTTCCAGAAGTGGATGAAGCCAAAAAGGGGGAGAAGATTAAGGAACCAAAGGAAGTGTCTCTAGAAGCTGAAAAGATAACACACAGACCAGGGAAAGAGATACTTCAAACTTCTGATCCATCCCAAGGGCACATAGAAGAAAAAGAAACTTCTGATGACATTATTCAAACTGCTGAAGACAATCATTCAGTAGTTGTGACTTCTATCAAACCAATCAACCCTTCAGAACTTATATCTTCCAAGACTGATCAAGGACAGTCTTCCAAGGAACCTGAACAAAGTCCAACAACAATACCAATTCCAAAGCCTGCACCTGTAACTACTACAACCATTTTAAACCATACTCCAATCTCAATGTCAAAAGAATTACTAGAGAAGATTTAAAAGAGGCAATCAAGAAGGCTAAGGAAGACAAGGTATGGAATAGCCTGGAAGCAAGGGATGATCTAAGTTTTGATGAAAAGCTTGCCAAGTATCAAGAAAAACTTGATGAGTTAGAAGCTGAAGACAGAGCCAAAGAAGCTGCTGCTGAAGAAGATAAAAGAGCACAGTTTATGCTAATGATCACAAAGAATACAAAGGCTAAAAAGGCTACTCTGAACAGACTCTCTACAGAAGAACTGACAAGAAGAGCTCAACTTGTAGCTGACAGGTTGGCAACAGAGAAAGAAAGAAAAGCAAAGAGAGCTGAAATTATAGATGAGTTGGTAGCAAATGGATTTGGTCAAAAAAACTTCAGTGTCAAAATGGAAAGAAGATACTCTCTATGACACATACAAAAGATTCAAGGCAAACAAAGCTGCACATCCTGAGAAGTACAAAACTCCTGAAGTTCCACAAACTTCAGTAGTTAAGAGATCTTCTGGTGCACTACAAAAGCCTGCTACCAGAAAGAAGAAGCAAGAGGAAACAGTAAAGACTAACTTCAAGATGGTACTATTGGAAGGAAGTCAGTTAGTACATGGAGACTTTGATATTGAAGAAAAACCTCTGCTTACCCAATTTAGGAACCCTGCTACATATGCTTACCAGATACAACAGACCATCAAAGAACAATCTCACACTAAGGTTGTTACAACACATCACTTACCCAACTTTGTAATACCTAGTGCTATGAACACTGAAGAGAGAAGGGACTCCCACCTGAAGGTCACTAAAATTGAAGATATTCCTCAATCAGGACAAACCCAGGAGACTAGCTTGGTCCCCTATGCCTCAGACTTTGACAGGTCTAAGGTAAACATAGTAAAGTGGTCATTCACTGATTCTAACTCAGTGAAAGTGACCAGAAGAGATCGTACAAGCAAGGTCTATAAAAATTCAAAGGAGTTGAGCATACTGTCAACAAAAGACCTACTCACTATACAACATCTAGAGCCTGAACAAGGATCTCTCACAGAGCAACAACAAAACCAGCTTAGTATCTCCATGACTGCAGAAATCTGTAGAATACTGGAAGCTAGGAAAAATGAAGGTAAATAAAGATTTGGATTTGGTTTTGGCTTCATCAATCCAGCGGGAGATTGTAGGGACAAAAAGGATTGAAGAAACCACTTTTGTTACCAAAGTTCAAATCATATTTCTGCTAAATATTCTAAGTATGGAACTGCTGAAGATAAAAGATACAAGTACTGAAGAAGAACAAGTCAAAGTGCTGAAGAGTTAAAGCATCAGAAGTTCTAAAGTCTAACCAGACATTTCACTGAAGAACTACTGAAGACAAACTACTCATCAGTAGTTTGTCACTTATCAGTACTTTCAACAGAAGCTTCTAACCGACTCAGTATCTTCAGTAGTTTAGTATTATATTGTTTTGTTAAAGTCTTTGAACAAGTTCCCATGCTACAGCCTGTTGTATGCATTATCTTGGCTTATTATAATCTTGTAATTACTTAGCACAACAGTCTGTATTCGTCTATAAATAGTTGGGTTTATCCCACTATTTTAGACACTTGATTTTAATTGATTTCCTTCAAAGCTTTTATAACTTATAATCCATTTCACATTTGAGAATCATTCAATACTTGCACTTACTGCTTTATACTTTGAATTGCTTTGATTCTCATTAACTGCTATAGTAAAGGGGGAGTAATAACTCCTGTAAAAGTGATACTCTAAACTTAGAACATTTATTATTCCGCTGTGCAAATTACTACTGATAAACCTGCAAACACATAAGTGTTCTATAAACTTAACTGTTATAAGAGACCACTGATCCTACAAACCTCTGCTTCTCAGCATCACTCATACCTCCTGATTTCTTGCTGCTTGATGCTGATTTGTCTTCTTTAGTCTTCTATCTCTTCTCAAACGAATAACTATCAATGTCATCATCAGATTCTTTGGAACTAGTAGACTTCTCTTTATTTAGCCCATCACCACCAGATGTATTATCATCATCATTTCCATCAGAATCATTATCCTTGTTTGTCCCACTATTATCAAGCTCCTCTTCATCATCATCCTCATCTTCTTCTTCCTCATCATCAACACCTTTCAGTTGTGGTGCTTTAGAGTATAGATCATCAATAGTCTTCCTGAGGTTCTTATTTTCTTTCTCAATCCTCAAAATCTTCTTCTCATTCTTCTCACTTGACTCTTTTAGCTTAGAATTCTTAATCTGAAGAGTTGTAACCTCCTCTTCTAGCTTATCTTGTCTCTCCTTCGAAGCAATAACTATCTGCAACATATCTTTTTCATTCTCCTTCATTTGCTAGATATCTGTTTCATGCTTAGTGAACAACTTCATCACTATACCAATCTGTTGATTCACTAGTTTCATCACATCATCAGAAACAGTCACTTTAGGCTATGAGCTAGATTCAGCTTGTGGTTTGACAGCTAGTGACTTTAGACTAGACAGAATACTCTTCAAAGATTTAGACACATCATCTGGGTTTTGTTGAGTTTTTGTGTCTTTGGTAACTTTCTATTTCTTGGCAACAGGTGATGTTGGTTGTGAACTTGTAGAATGTGGAACTTTCTTTCCCTTCAAAAGCAAATCAATGTCTCTTTCTCTTTTAGACTTTGTAGACTCCCTCTTAGACGTATGGTTCACACGTCCATGCTTAGTAATAAAAGGAGCTATTGGAGAACCTGAAAAATCATCATCTCCAACATTCAGATCTTCTCTTTTTTCAACATAATCTCTACTTAGCTGCTGTTCAACAATCTTGTCAATAAGATTAGGATCTGTCTCCTTAACTATTTTATCTTCCGAATCCCAAACCTCCTCAACATCATTTTCTTCCGAGTCTTCATCAACTAACAACGTTTTTGCTTTTCCCTTCTTCTTCGTCTTAGTTACTTTCTCAATCTCTCTTTCTTTCTTTCTTGATTTAGCACCTTTATCTTTGACTTGGTGCTTTGCCTTTGTTCCCTTTTCAACTGGTACCAAGGGAGAATCCGGGTCCGAATCACTCTTCTCATGTCTAACCTTGTCTTTCCTTGGATCCACATACCCAACAATACTCAAATGACCAAATAATCTCTGATTAGGTGGAATCTCAGTCTTCCCCTTATATGTTCTCATCCTGTTTAATGTCATCTCGTCATATGTTCTTGATTCACAACCTTAGTAGGATCTCTCACCAAGGTTGGATATTTTTCATCAAACACCATCTATAAAAACCTTGGGTACATTAAGAACTTGTCCGTCTTTGTGCTGTCAAAGATCTCCTTCATATGATGAAATATCATCCCCGACACATTGTACTCTTTGTTCAGAATCAAAGCTACTGCAATAGAACTGATAGTATCCCTGAGTACATCGAATCCACCACGAATTGGTCCAAAGACATGTAAAAGTACGTGTAGTAAGTACTTAAATGGTGTGGATACATTACCCTTGTTCAACTGGCATTCTGTAATTTTACCAAAATACTTCATCCTCAGGAAGCAACCTCTTTGCACTGACCATGGTAGCTTTATCGGATCCTTCTCCTTATCATTCAGCTGCAATACTCTCCTAAAGTCATTCTCTCCAACTAAAACATCTATCCCTTAAATTTTGCTATGAATAACTGATTTGCCTTCCCAAAACGTCAATGCAGCATTCTTCCAGAATTCTTCCAGAATTCTTCATGATGGTCTTTGTAAATGACATGAGGCTGAGCGATAGAATAAACAACTCTGGATCTCTTTAGGAAATCGACAATTCCCCTATATTCAGCATACTTGTCGTCCACATCTCCTATGTAAGCACAACAATTGTGTTTTGGCTCAAACCTGAGTTCTTTCGGTGTTGATTGTTCTGCCATTTTATCTAAATATACACAAAGAAATAAAACTCATTAGTTCACTTCAAAATATCGTCAAAAATCAAAATTTTGTCAATTTAATCAGTTGGTTCGACCTTTTGAGGGTCTGAACCAGTTTTCATAGGTTCGAATGAGCCAAAAATCACTCATTCGATCCCTCTAAAAACCTCATTCGACCCTATGAGGTTTGAATGAAACTGTTTAACAACTCAAAATTCTAATTCTTTGATTTAACCATTTTATACACTGAATTTGATTCAATCATGTTCTAACATGATCGACTAAGCCTAAATAACAATCAATTTTGTCAATTAAGCATTAATCGATTGTTTTCCCTAAAAACTAGGGTTTGAATAATCGATTTTATGATTTTGTTGTTTTTAAACCTAGTTTTTGATTCCATCTCCCCCAAAACAATCAAATAATGCATTGTAATTAAAATAAGATGTTCAATCAACTGTTAATATGTGCAATTCAAAGCTTAGGGTTTCGGTCACCAAAAATCCCTTTCCTGAATTCGTTAATGGATCATTATCTGTAATAATCAAGATAAGCTGTCAAGGAACAATAAGAACAAGTCTAGAAATCAATCAAAATAGTGCCTTAGAGAGAATTGAGATTGAAAACAGTAAAGTCGAAAGAAGAATGAGGTTCGAATGGGCATAAAGGCTTTATATAGTATATTTGATTCGACCCTTGCAAGGTTCGAATGAGTGAAGATATATTTGGTTTGGGTCTAATAAAAGGCCGAATCAAAATATATTATTTCGAATGAAAATTTTCATAGATTCCAACTCATTCGACCTCATAAAAAGGCACGAATCAAAGTTCAAAAATCTCATTCGACCTAACAAAAGGGCGAATGGGAATTTTGAAAAACTGATTTTCACCAAAATGTCCAATTCGATCCATGATTTACCAATTTCAACCTTTTAAACATTAATTTTTCAAAACATTTGATTTTAATGATACAAAAGTTAGATTGGTACGTCAAACATACATAAAATGATCGTCTTCCAACATCGGTTATCAAAAATAACGCAGAAATGTAAAAACTTTTGGATTTTCTGAAATTTATGCTAAAAGACACCAAAAATCTTTTTGAGTTTTGCATATATGAAGAAAATCAAACAGAAAGTAGTACAATAAACAAAAACCAAACAAACGTTTTGTGATTTTCCGGTAAGAGGATCAAATCAGTTTACGAGAGATCTAATCTCACCATTGTTCTTTTATATTTTACCTTTAAAGACAATGTGAAATTCGACAATTGCTGATATTGTTGTCAACATAAGCTCACATGCAAACCGTTATGCAATGCTTTAAATTGATACGCGTTAGATGTATTAAAAACTAACAAGCTTATGGTTCCCACGCACACGACATACTCCCATATCAAGGAATTTGCACAAAGCTTCATCGTAACGCGTGATTATGCCATTGTTATCCGTATATTACAAGGTACGAGGCACAGAGGTGTACAGGTCAGCAAATCAATGCTACAAAGTAACATGTGCACACTAACCAGGTTGAGTCTTATATCAATCATGATTTTCATCATAGATATGATACGATGCATTAAATGATCTTTGATCATTGTCATACATTTAAGTTCCTCATCTTTAGGATTTGGCATATTTGCTCTTTTTGCAGATATCCTAACTGAATCTAGGTCCGTAAATCAATACGACAAAAGATCAGTCATGTTACCCCGGATAACAATTAACATAACGACCCTAGACCTCAGATTTTGGCAACCCTATCAAACGGAATTACGGTAATAAGACCATATGTCCATGAGGTGTTCAGCCACTAACGAGTAGTTCGTTATGTTTGTATCACTATGGCATGCATTAATAGGTCTACAAAGCCCACCAACACATCACGCAAAATCATCACTCGCCTAATTTATACTTTCCAATTCTTTATCATGTGAAAGATCCTCACTGATGTACTATCATTTCCTCTTGTTCTCTAGGAAAAATCATTTTGGGATTTTATGATTTTTATGGTTTTTCAAATTTTTCAATGTTTTTGGTTTTTCTAAAATAAAAGCTCCCCCTAAAATTAAAAACATATTTTTGGATTTTTTTTTAATTTTTGGAAAATGAAAACAAAAGAAAGTTTTATAAGCGATGATATTTCAATCTTGCTTTTCTTTTATATCATTAGCTCTTAATAGAAAATCAAAACGTGATTTATCAAAAGCTTTGGTGAAAAGATCAGCACGTTGATAGTCCATGTGGATTTTTACCATGTCAATTAAACTATTAGCATAGCAATCACGACTAAAGTGATACCGTATTTGGATATGCTTAGCCTTGGAATGATGAACGGTATCTTTAGTGAGTTGAATAGCTGCTTCATTATCACAATGAATAGGGGTTTTAAGAAATTCCGAACCGTAGTCGCGAAACTGTTGTTGTATCCAAAGCACTTGTGAACAGCAACTCGAGGCTGACACATATTTGGCTTCACATGTAGATAGTACAACTGACGTCTGCTTTTTGCATTGCCAGGTTATTAAGCTGCTCCCCAGAAATTGTCATCCAGCCGTTGTGGATTTGGCGTCAATATCACAGCCTCCAAAATCTGCATCACTAATTGCAGTAAGGTCAAAGTTATCATCACTAGGGTACCATAACCCGAGTGATGGACATCCTTTCAGATAACGTAGGATACGTTTAACTGCAGTAAGGTGAGATTGTTTCAGTTTTGATTGATATCTCGCAAAAAGACATGTCACAAACATTATATCTGGTCGGGAAACGGTTAAATACATCAAAGATCCAACAATAGCTCTATAGATGTAGGGATCAACGAGCTCCCTCTTAGCATCAACTCCAATCCCGTGATTAGGTTGTATGGGAGTGGCCATCGGTGATGAATCCTCCATCTGGAATCGGCTTAAGACTTCGGAAACATACTTCGTCTGGTGATTAAAGATTCCCGACGGCAATTGGTTCACCTGCAATCCCAGAAAGAATTGCATTTCTCCCATTGAGCTCATCTCAAATTTATCCTGCATGAATTCTTCAAAATCCATGCACAAACTTTCGTTAGTTGAACCAAATATAATATCATCAACATAAATTTGTACTAGAAGCAAATCACTCTCTATTCGTTTCGTGAATAGGGTACAACCAACTAATCCCCTTTTGAAACCTTTGAATAGTAAGTACGTGTTGAGCTCTTTGTGACACTGTCGAGGGGCTTGGTGCAAATCGTACAGCACTTTGTTCAGTTTGTAGACCTTATCCCCGTGGATAGGATCCTCAAAACCCGGTGGTTGCCCAACATATACTTCTTCCTTAACCACACCGTAAAGAAACACACTCTTAACATCCATCTGATACACCTTAAATTTCATATAAGATGCGTACGCAAGAAACATTCTGATTTCTTCTATGCGTGCGACTGGTGCAAAGACTTCGTTGTAGTCGATTCCTTTCGTTTGACGAAAACCTTGAACGACCAATCGAGCTTTGTTCCTTACGATCACGCCTCTATCATCTTTCTGACACTTAAACACCCACTTTGTATCAATCTTCTTTCTATCCGGTGGTAGATCAGTCAAAGTCCACACTCCAAGCATTTCAAACTGTTGAAGTTCTTGCTGCATCGCGTCCACCCATGAGTCATCATTCAATGCATCCTTGTATGTCCTAGGTTCAACCTGCGAAACATAACAAGCAAACGACCAATCATTTTGTTCACCTGACTTTTGAATAGCAGAATATAGGGCAAGGACTCCAATGTTCACATTTGATGATGCACGCCTTAATTGTGCACGTGTCATCACACTGCTTCCAGGATCATCAAGAACTTGATCTAACGGATGAACCCTGTGAATCCGAGATTCCGGATTTGCTGGAACAAGAATCACCGGTAGAACATTCAGATTCTCTGACATATCCAGATCATTACCTGCATTTGAAGTAGAAGGAATATCTATTGATACAGGTGGAATAGAGTTCACTTAAGGTGATACTGTAGCTTCATTCAAGACTGCTTCACTAGTGACTTCATCATCATCTTCCAACTCAGAAGAATCAAACGTATCGGAAACATTTTGAAAAACTTCTTCTTCTGTAGAATTCATCACAGGAGCATTGGTATCATTAGAAACTACTGCAGGAGGAGTTACGATGATCGGACGCACTAACGGTGAAGTAACTGCGTTCTCACACTTTGTAATAAAGTCGTAAAACTGCTTCTTCAACAAGGCTTTCTAGATTGAATGACTCAAAGAGTTCTTTGTAGTAAAACATCCAGTTAGGTCCAACGCCGGGAGCATTCTGAGTGTAACGCTGAACATCCACGTTAGCCAAGATTTTAAAGGACCATTGTATCTTGGATTCAACTTGCCTCGTTTTCCAAATCGGGGCACCCCTTTCCTAGGAGAAACTTTCAGTAGGACCTGGTCACCTACTTGAAATTCCAGAGGTTTCCTTCTCACATCCGCATAACTTTTCTGCCTATCTCGGGCAGCTTTCAATCGATACTTGATTTGAAAGATTTTTTTGGTAGTCTCCTGGATGATCTCTGGGCCTGTCAATTACTTATCCCCAACTTTTGCCCAACACAACAGTGATCGGCACTTGCGTCCATAAAGATCTTCAGACGGTGCGGCTTGGATGCTAGTGTGATTACTGTTGTTATACGAGAACTCAAGTAGAGGTAAATGGGCATCCCGATTACTTCCAAAGTCAATCACACATGCACGAAGCATATCCTCAAGAGTCTGGATCGTCCTTTCGCTCTAGCCGCCTGTCTAGGGATGGTAGGCCGTACTCATGTCCAATCGAGTACCGAGTGCTTCGTTCAAAGTCTGCCAAAACCTGGAAGTAAACCGAATCTCCTGATCCGAGATGATAGAAACTGTAATACCGTGCCTAGATACGATCTCCTTAATGTAGAGCTTTGCCAATTTATCAAATTTATCCGTTTCCTTGATTGGCAAAAAGTGAGCAGACTTTGTCAACCGATCCATAATTACCCAAATTGCGTCATGACCGTTAGACGTTTTTGGCAGCTTTGTGATAAAATCCATCGTGATCTGCTCCCATTTCCACACGGGTATCTTAGGTTGCTGCAACATGTCGGAGGGTTTCTGGTACTCAGCTTTGACCTTAGAACACGTGAGGCACTTTCCGACGTACATAGCAATACTACCCTTGATGTAAGGCCACCAATACAGTTCCTTCAAATCTTTATACATCTTATCGGCTCCTAGATGAACCGAATACCTTAACTTATGGGCCTCTTCGAGTACCAATTCCCTCAATCCACCAAACAATGGAACCCAAATCCTATTAGCGAAACACAACGTTCCGTCGGTCCTTGGTTCCAACATCCTAACCATAGCATGCAAAGCTTCTTCCTTGATATTGGCCTCCTTGAGTGCTTGCTGCTAGGCTTCGTGAATGCGATCCATGACACTTGAATGAATCGTCAAATCTAGTGCGCAAACACAAAAGGTTTTGACGTGTTCCTTTCGACTCAAGGCATCCGCCACAACGTTTGCCTTTCCCGGGTGATACTTAATCTCACATTCGTAATCGTTCAGCAATTCAACCCATCTTCTTTGCCTCATGTTCAAATCCTTCTGATCAAAGATGTGTTGCAAGCTTTTGTGGTCCGCGAAGACAGTACACTTGGTTCCATACAAGTAATGTTTCCAAATCTTGAGTGCAAAGACTACAGCTCCTAACTCCAAGTCGTGTGTAGTGTAATTCTTCTCGTGAATCTTGAGTTGACGAGAGGTATACGCAATCACTTTATCCATTTGCATCAAAACACACCCAAGACCTTGGTGTGAAGCATCGCAGTAGACCACAAAATCATCTGTACCTTCTGGCAGGGACAAAATTGGAGTGCTGCACAACCTTTGCTTCAACAACAGAAAAGCGGATTCTTGCTTATCACCCCATTCAAACTTCTTATCCTTCTGAGTCAAAACGGTTAAAGATTGAGCTATCTTGGAGAAGTTCTCAATAAATCGTTGATAATAGCCATCTAGTCCTAAAAATTGCCTCACTTCTGTTGGCGACTTGGGTGCTTCCCAATTCTTGATTGCCTCAATCTTTGCTTGATCGACATGAATACCTTTTTCATTCACCACATGACCAAGAAAGTGAATTTCACGAATCCAAAATTCGCACATGGAGAACTTAGTATACAACTTCTCGCTCTTTAGTAGCTCAAGAATCAACTTCAAATGTTTCTCATGCTCCTCTTGAGTCCATGAATATATCAATATATCATCAATAAAGACAATCACGAACTTGTCCAAATACGGCTTGCATACTCTATTCATCAAATCCATAAATACCACTGGTGTGTTGGTCAATCCGAACGGCATGACTATGAACTCATAATGACCATAATGCGTCCTAAAAGCCATTTTAGATATGCTTTCCTCTTGCACACGTAGTTGATGATATCCCGATCTCAGATCAATCATAGAATAGAAACTGAAGCCTTGCAACTGATCAAATAAATCATCAATCCTGGGGAGAGAGTACCGATTCTTGAAGGTGAGCTTGTTCAATTCTCGGTAGTCTATGCATTTACGAAAAGATCCATCCTTCTTCTTCACAAACAACACAGGTGCGCCCCATGGAGATAAACTTGGTCGTATAAAACCCTTATCCAACAACTCTTTCAACTGATTCGAAAGTTCTTGCATCTTTGATGGCGATAGACGATAAGGAGAACGAGCGATAGGTGCAGCACCAAGAACTAAATCAATACGAAACTCCACTTGCCTCGGAGGCGGAAATCTTGGAAATTCTTCAGGAAAGACTTCAGGAAAATCCCTCACGACAGGGATGTCTTCGATCTTCAACTCCTTGGACATCTTCTCGATCACGTGTTCTAGAAATGCACAATAGCCCCTGCGAAGGCACTTATGGGCTTTCATGCAAGATATAATCCGTAACATGGCTCGACTATTCTCTCCTTTGACCGAAAGAACTTCACCACTAGGGAGGGGAATACGGAAGATCTTTTCATGGCACACGATCTCCGCATGGTTCTTCGACAACCGATCCATGCCAACAACCGCTTCGAAACTACCCAACTCTATTGGCAACAAATCTATACTAAACTCGTGATCGTTCTACGAGACTTCAACATAGACTTGGGGTAGACTCTAGTAGGTTTGCACACGTTATTCTATAGACTTCAGATCGTTCTACGAGAGACCTCAATTCAGGGGCAGTACTTTTCCGTCAACATAGACTTCAGATCGTTCTACGAGAAACCATAAGCAGCATCTCTACTCAGAGTCTGAACTTGCAGATTCTACCAAGTCAACGCCTCATCCTGGAAGGTACAGGTAGCATACTTGACCTTCTTATCCTCAGCACATCCACCGATATCCAAGACTGATTCCATGTTTTTGATCCAATGACAAATACCGATTGCTCATTCAGACCCACGAAAATTCCATGATTAGCAAGCCATGAATGTCTTGTAGGAACAACCATGCACCGTGTTTTCAACTTCTGTGTCATTGATAATGAGAGATCATCAATAACAGTAAGTGATTACAAGGCCATAGGAAGTACATCAATTCGATATTTTACCATTGTCATTATCACTCGTCCTTCGCCGGCCATTTTCACCAGATCCACCACTAGAGTCTGCACGGTTAGCGTCGTGCTACGCAATGGCTTGCACAATCACGTGGGCTAGCTCCTCGGACGTGGTTGGGAATGTGTTGTCCTCCGTATTGCAGGTGTTCCTTTGGGGTGGCATGACTTCTTTCTAATACATCAGATGTAAAAAGAATGAGACACATATTTATCGATAATATTGTCAATCATGTGCGCTCGAATGAACAACCATGATAGCCACAACAACCAGGACATACATAATGAAACAACCATCGAATGGAATGTTAATCATACACAACCATACAAACATGCAACAAGAATAATCAATAAACCAGAACATAAACAGATAATAGATAACAACCAGTAAACCATAATATCGTCATTTGATTAACATGTTTTTGGTACATCGTTTTGTAATAGAAATACAAAATAAATTGGGCACTAACGGCCCAGTACAAGTCATACAATGAAATAACCCAAAAGATACTACTACTGGCTATGATAGATAAGAACCACAAACTATGATAACCTCAACTAAACTACTGAGGAGGTAGGGGAAATGTAGTAGCTAGAGTAGCGACAGCAGCTCTCATCCTCTGATCCAGCTCATCCATCCTATGCTCGAGGATGTCCAAGGGCCTCCACGCCTCGACTTGCCCACGCTCAGACTCCGCTCGTCCACACTCGGCCTCCGTACATCCATGCTCAGCCTCCTCCAATTGAGCTCGCAGACTGGTAAGGCGCTCAATGATGGCGGCCCTCGTATAACCCTCAGCACGCGTATCGGCCTCTAACTCATCCGCTCGATCACAGAGATCACGGAGCAAACCATCGTGCGTACCAACTATGCCACACACCAAGTGAAGAGTGCGACGCATAGGTAGGGTACCAAGAGGACCAGGGGCAGGAGGGTCAGAAGGGGGCTGGGAGGTCTAGCGACCATCAGCAGCAATGAAGATGTTGTCGTCAGAGTCCCCGTCGTTATAAGCCAAGTAGCCTGCTACTGTAGGTAGGGAGGTCCGCTTGCGGGCCTGGGACCTCCTAAGAAACTTCTTCCAAGGGGGCTCGGAAGACTCAGCAGCAGGACTGGGCTGGGCTGGCGCCACAGACTCCGTGGGCTGGGGCCTGCGCACACGCTTCCTGGCAGCGCATATAAAGCGCGTACTGCCAAGAATCAAATGGCGAGGGTGGGAAGAGGACTCAGACACATCGGCAGGCGGTGCCTCCTCCACGCGAATGACCTCAACTAGCGGCTCCATGACCATAGGGGCCGCGTCAGCGGCATCCGCAACGTCTCCCTAGGCCTCACCGGCAGGGACGTCGGGCTCATCATCCGAAACGACGAGATCCTGCAACATGTCATCTCCTACAATATCCACATCCTCATCCTCATCCTCTTCGGGCTCCAAATCAGCGAAGTAACCGTCGATGTCATCATCACTAAACGTCTCAGGAACCGCAAAGGAATCGTCCTCCGGATCCGAAATAACAATCGGGTGAGTAGGGGAAGCCATGATCCTCGCCTGAATGCAATGTATAAAAAGGGCATGGACCTTGGGCAGTGCATTGTGATGAAAATAATTCATGCAATGAAAACTTTTCGTTTGAAAAATCGTTGTAGTTACAGTTTAGTTTTTAAAAAAAACTAGTTCGCTAAAACCTTGAGCTCTGATACCAATCTGTCACACCCTGCCTAGGCGGAAACACGGAATGCGACACGAAAGGTTTGCAAGAACAAGATTCGAGCAAACATTCAAAAAAACTTAATATTTAAAGTACCAAACTTGTTCAACAACAACAACCATCACAAAATATTGTTTAAAACCAAACGCGTGATCATAAGTTTTAAAAACACAAAAAGTGATAGTCGTGAATGAATGCCCAATCATATCCCAAGTTCCATCCATATCTTAGTTACTTGAAAAACATGCAAAAAAACTTTGTCAACACAAAGTTGGTGAGTTCACAGGTTTTGAAATAGTTGGAAATGTAAAGTGTAATGAAATCCATGAATGACCCATCATTGTGTAGCTTAGATCAATGATAATAAACGATCATGAGTCCATAACCAAACCTCGACGAGTGGTGCCTCGCACATCACACAATAAAGGCAATGTATCATCATAAAAGAAATACAAGCACTCTTTTCTCGTATGTATTCGGGTTAGAGCGACTAACCAAGAGTGGGGGTGTCAACCCAATAGATCTATTCAAGCGTTTCTAGGCTAAGTCCATAGCTAATGGTTATGGTAAACTAATTACACGAGGGCTTAGTGAGTACTCTAAACATATTGTCTAATGTACACCGGTCTGCTAGGAATTCATTCTAAAACTAGTAAACAATGCATGCTTTAACCAAAATATAAAACAGTAAAAAGGGGTCGTGAAACTGACCTCAAGTCCGTGTGCAGTCTAGCAAATATGAGCGTCTGATAAACTAACGAGTCTGACCTACACGTCCTATAAATCAATGGACATCTTAGGTTTATCATAAAGGTTCATGGTACTCGTGGTTCACCCAATCTCTTGAGATATGTTTGTTTAGTTTCCTTGGTGACTTTCATGTTATTTGAAAATAGTTGTTTTATCAATAGAAAACCTCTTTTAAAACCGTGGTTTCTAACATGTGTTATTAGTTATAAAACACATGTTATTATTTTGTACAAAGCGAGTTATATTTATTTATAAACTACACTAGACTTTTCTTATATGTACACACAAGCACCCGTATATGTGTACCCACATATATATACACACGCACATATATATCTCTCTTTCTATATATATATATATATATGTGTGTGTGTGTGTGTGTATTTCAATACATAACCAGAAGTGTTCATGTCCATGAGATTTACACTCATACATACATACCCATATATGTATGTACTTTGGTACATCCATCCACATCAATACCTATGTTCATGAATTTGTCATACACATACATGCATTCCATATACACACGCGTATACATACATAAATACACACACATAGATCTTGCTTACATACATACTCTTATATATCCTATCCTACTCATACATATTAGAACATACAAACACTATAACTCAAATCATTTATACATTTATACACATACACACGCACACATACACATTTGAAGCAAAAACACACCTATGTATACATATTACACTCGCACACACATATATATACAAGGTAACACACTTAGATTTTCATGTTACTATGTTTTTAGTTGATTACACACATGATTTTTAAGATGATTTGTATCCTGGGTGAACACTAGTGTGTAAAAGAACTAAGACTAGTAAGATAAGTGAATGATCATACCTCTTGAGTCTTAATCTAGGTAGCCAAGTGTAGAGAGTGTGTGTGTGTGTTTGTGGGTGAGTTAGTGAGGTTACGCAAATGAATGTCCAACCAAGGCCTTCTATTTATAAGGGAAATAGAGAGAGAGATTGAGAGAGAGTGAGAGCCGAGAGAAATAGAGAGAGCGGCGAGAGAGAGGGAGAGGAAAAGAGAAGGAAAAGGGAGGTGGTTTCTATATGTGGTAAGTCAACTTGTATGGATTTGAGGAGTTTAAGGAATCTAACCATTTTAGTGTGTAGTTAAATCAAATTATGCTCATCTAATCAAAGGATCTTATTACTTAACCAAGTCATGTGATGGTGATAATTCAATGGATTATGTTGGCTCAAGATCTTGTAATGTGACTAATCTAGGAGATTAGTGTTCAAAACCTTTCCATAATGTGACAATGCATGGGTTAATAGGTGATTAGATGTGTTGGTTTAAAAAAAAGAAGGTTGTAGGGGACAAGAGGGGGGGGGGATGGTTTGTTAGGTTCCAAGAAGGGCCAAGGATTAGCCACTTTGAGTTAACAATCTTCTATGGATCATGGAGCTAAAGTAAATCTTACCAATTTTAGTTTAACGTCACACATAACTAAGGGATCTTATAAAGAGATTAGTGAAAACTCATAATATCAAGTGAGGGTTAGTGATGTGATTACACACTTATGATAACCTAGTGTTTTGTGATCAAGGGATAAAATGAGAATGGACATGGTGGGTTAGGGGTTTCGGCCGGAAGAAAAGAAAAAGAGGAAGGAGAGTCAAAATGTTAAAGTGGTGGTGGATAATTAGGGAAAATAATCTTCCATGGGTTTGGGTTATTGAGGAATCTTACTATTTTGGTTAATGATCATCATGATGTTTCCTTTATTCTTCTTGTGTGAGCCGATTCTATCAAGGAAAGAAGAAAGGATTTGTGTTATTAAATCATGGATCAAAATGTCAACTCTTTGGATTATGGGGTGTAGATCTTGGGTTTAGGATTTGTAGGTGATTATCAAGACATGAATGAATTGTGGGGGAGTGCATAAGAGCCGAAAAAAAAGAAAAAAAAAGGAAAGAAAAGAAAGAAAACATGGTGATTAGGGATGGTGATTACTCTGAGAAAGTTAGCTTTATGTATCCATGTGTTAATTAATTGTTCTATCATTTTTAGTTAAACACAAAGTCTAGATTAGATTGTTCATTAAAGAAGGGACAAAATGCATGTATGTATTATATTAAATGTGTTTCTATTATTTCATCCCCATTCATCCACATGTATATGTCTACATATGTATATATGTATCGTATATATGTATGTATGCAGTTGGAAGATATTTGTTTTTGAAAACATGGCCACACTTTCATACATATATTTTATCACATCCCTTGACACACATTTAAATAAACGAACATACACTTATACGTTTAGAAAATAGATTGTGCTTGTTTGAACTTGTGTCACCAATGCTCGTTGATACGGGTGAAATTGTACTCGTTTGGGCTTTGCTAGACTTTCCCGGGGGACTTATGCATATAGAATGATATTAATTATGCGTAGAAAGTTAAATGTTGACTAGAAAGTTTATGGATTTTGACCTGATAAAGTGGCGGGTGTCACACCCTACATCTTACACCTAATATTGTATCTTACACCAATGCTCGTTGATACGGGTGAAATTGTACTCGTTTGGGCTTTGCTAGACTTTCTCAGGGGACTTATGCATATAGAATGATATTAGTTATGCGTAGAAACATAAATGTTAACTAGAAAGTGTACGGATTTTGACCTGATAAACTGGCGGTTGTCACACCCTACATCTTACACATTAAATTAACATGTCATAAGATTATTTTGATACTCTTTGAAACTAATATAATATTGCAACTTTCACATATGAAGGAAAATGCCATATGAGAGAACATATGATTTTTGTTAATTTATTGTAGTATTCTAGAACTAGATATCAATAGGTTTGTAGAACAAACATTGTACATGATTCTTTATGCTTGATAAATAGCTATCATCATCATGTTCATAAACAACTTGAGAAGCTCTTGAGATGTTAAATGCAACTTTGATAATTGGCAAAAACATTGTATCCGGTGCCACCAATCGGGCATTCAAATCATTCCATAACCCATATATTATCTCCAATATTTCTGCCCTTCCTTCTTCCTCGCATATCTTTTTCTCTTTCATGAGTAAATGTATGCTTGATAACGTATCCCCTCTTTCCTGTTCCTCCTATGTTTTTAAACTTTGACATATTTAGTACCAATCAAACATTAATGTTAATTCAAATTTGTCATAAAGTATATATTATTTCATTCTTATATATGCGTCAATAATACCTTAACAGTTCCCAAATCATCCCAGAAACGAAGAATGGTTCCGGCCAAAGTAAAAAAATTAGGGTATGGATCAAGAAGATTATGCACATTCTCTGTAGTAAGCCCGTCAGATATGAAAAAGAAAAGATGCACCAATGCCATACATGTCCCTGAAGTTGTGACACCAGTCTTGATGTAGTCTTGAAGTGTTGGTATACTCCCTGTTTTTACCCGTTCGACTTCCACCATGTATGCTTTTGTTAGGTCGATCCACTAAAACAAGCGCAAAAGTTCAACACATTTCCATTTATGTGAACATCAATTCCTAGATATTCTAAGATAAATACACCATATATGCCTCTATAGTACTTGAACTCGCAACCTTTTGGTTGTGGAGTATAACACTTATTACCAGGATGTCCCTTTAGAGACCATACAGTAAATATACATAAAAAGTAAATAAATAAAAAATATGTATACCGTTTTCCTTAGAAATGGTTGGACACTCAATCCTCGCTCTGCCATAAGTTTGTCACAAATCTCATTATTTGTATTATACAATGCCTCGTAACATATTTTCATGTAATCAGGAAGTTGTTCCATCTCATTTAAATCCCACCTGTCAAAATACATTGCAACTTTTGATTAAGTCATGAAGCACTTTAATTGAGGGAAGTAAAAATACTCTAACCTTTGTATTGCATTGGTGAATAGTACAAGATCATCATACGTGCCGTAAGTGTCATATATATCATCAATGACTAACAAAATGGCGATGGCTTTGGCAAGCTCTATCCTGCTACTAGAGAAACTCACATTTGGTAAGAGCCCCACTGTCCACAAAAAACATTCAACATGTCGATCTCGGACGAAACCCATCTTTTTAGATAGACCCAAATGTTCCCACCACCTACAATCAAAATCAATAATGAACAATTAAGTTATAAAACGAAATTAATGCGATAGAAAAGGAATGAAAAAAGTCATACCTTGTTACCTCAACCAACTCCCCTTGAAGGACTGTTTGGACCTTATTATAATCACACTTTGCAAACTCTAGCACAAATGTGTTGTGATCATCTTCATTACCATATTCTTCAATATACCTTCGTGCTTCTAACCTTTCCATTCTCATGTGCCTTGGAAGCTTTAAACCATCAAGAACCTTTCTTTGAAGTTTTGGGCTTAACTTTGAAGCTGATTTGCTGAGGTTTCTTGTAGTAAATTCCTTCGCATGTGATAGAAAATCTTCCCTACTTGAACCCAAGCATGAAGCTTCATATAAACTTAACAACCCTTCTATATCTTCACTTAATGACCTTTTCAATTCACCATTTGCATCCATAAAATTTTGGAAAAATTCTGGAAATAGAATACTTTCTCATTTAGAAATTAAACATCTTATTTGTTAAATTTGGACACAAATTTTGTATCTTATTCCTACTTTTGGGGAAAATTTGTTCTATATACACATGACTTACTCTTAGCTTAAAGTTGATTATTACTTATGTTGCAATTAAACAACAATGTAATGAAATAGCTAGTACCTGCAGGATTGGTAGGGAGGCCATTGTGTCTGCAAAGGCGAAAATATAGAGCCACGGTATACAAATCATCTTTTGGCAACATTTGCGTAAATTTTTCTAGGATATTCTCTATTTCTTCTTCGAAATAGTACCCAATTCCAAGTCTTTGAATCGCATCAATTAGCTTTAATGTTGTTGTGGGATCTGAAGTCATCAATAAAGCTCTTCTTGTATCTTCTTTGAGTTCGTCGATTATGTTGTTAACAATGACTTGCTGTGGAGTTGTATGCGTGTTAGTTATTGAAAAGTACGGTGCATCATAGTGTTTACTATGGTTGTTATTGGGTGATATTCAGTGGTGGATCCCCTATTTATTTTTGGGGGACGATCGAGGGGTTTAATTGAACTTTTAAGAGGTATACATGTGGCTCTGGTGATATCCATGTACATTTGCAAGTTTCCCGCTAGCTTTTAGTGAAAATATTTTCAGTGTTGCTCTTCAAAAAATAGTTGAAAAATACAATCACACTGATTATAGTTCTCTAAACTGCCTGTGCATCTTGTTTTATTTTTTTCGCTATATTTATTCATAAAAACATGCATGCAACTATATAAATGTACCTTCATTTCATGATGATCCACCAGAAGAGAATTGCTGTTTCCCGAAAAAGATGTAGTTTTGGTGATCGAAGAGGTAGACATCAACTCTAATAATAGACGAAAATTTTCGAACATGAATAAGTAATGAATGATAATTCATAATTTGTGTGAGAAATTATTGTTGGGACTAATACCTATAAATCCCTTGGTGGAAGTAACCGAAGAGAAGATTGGCATGCAAGTGTTAGAGCCTTTATATGGTGATATATTCATCAAGTGTTGTGGATAGAATGATTTATGTGAAAACATTGAAGTTATAAGATAAACATGCGAAGCCATTCCTTTACGTATGTGTTTATAGTTGAAAGTAGATCTTCTTGTGATATTACGAAATATGAACCATGAAATATATATAGAGAAAATTGATGTGTTTATAGTTGAAAGTAGATCTTCTTGTGATATTACGAAATATGAACCATGAAATATATATATAGAGAAAATTGTAGGTGTTAAGAGTGAATTATATGTGTGGAAAACATGATAGGGGAAATGGAATTTAATAATCCCAACTTTGGGGGTTGGAAGGCAACAGTCCCAACTTGAAAATTGTAACACAGCAGTCCCAACTTGTCAACATTTTTATTCTAATGGTCCCAGACTAACTGATGTTAGTTTTCTCTATTAAGTGCCACGTAGGCATCCCACGTGGCAGTCCACGTGGCAAAATCTGTCCCACTTGGCAAAAAAAACGTGGGCCCCCTATGACACTTGTTTTTTCAATCAAAAAAATCCGTTAATATTTAAAAAATCCTTTAATAACTTATATATATATATATATATATATATATATATATATATATATATATATATATATATATATATATATATATATATATATATATATATATAAACACAGAGAGAGAGAGGGAAAGCCCAAAAAACACAGATCACCATCAACCACCTCCACCGCCTTCGTCACCATCAACCACCGCCACCGCCGCCATCTGCAACCACCTCCACTACCTTCGTCACCATCAACCACCTCCACCGCCTTAATATTAATCCAGTCATCCATCATCTAACGAACAAACTCCCGTCATTTATTCCTTTATATTCTTACTTTACAACAAACCTTTTTTCCATTTATTCCGGCGAATATACAATCAGATATGGAACGGCATACCGCCGGAACCCTAACACTAACGCCGTCGAAACCAAAACCCTCACATAATAAATCGAAGCTTCCAGAACATTCCAACACAAAGCTAACTAGCCCTAACACAGAGCTGTCATCTTCTTTAATTTATGATGTTAGGGTTAGAACTAAGAACCCTAAAATTTGGGGGAAAGCCCTAATTTTACAGGTGGTTGGTGGGGGTGAATGGTAGAGTGGTGATTATGGGGTGGAGGTTGAGGGGAATGATGGTGGGTGGGCTTTGGTTGGTGGTGGCGGGTTGGTGCAGGTTGTGGGTGTCATCGGAGGGAAAACAGAGGAGGATGAGGGAGGGTGGTGGAGGACACTGGTGACAGGCGGTTGTGGGGTGGTGGTCGTCGGAGATGGTGGTGGACGGTGGTGACAGGCGGTTGTGGGGTGGTGGTCGTCGGAGATGGTGGTGGACGGTGGTGACAGGACGATGAAGAAGGGGGTGGGTTGTACTCTCTCTCTCTCTCTCTCTGTATATATATGTGTATAATATATACACAGTTGATGAAGATATATAAAGATAGATATAATAATATACATGCATAGGTTTTTTTTAATTGAAAAAACAAGTGGGACCCACATTTTTTGCCAACTGGACATACTGTGCCACATGGACTGCCACGTGGATTGCCACGTTGGCACTTAACAGAAAAACTTAACCTGAGTTAGTCTGGGACCATTAGAATAAAAATGTTGATAAGTTGAGACTGCTGTGTTACAATTTTCAAGTTGGGACTGTTGCCTTCCAACCCCGCAAAGTTGGGATTATTAAATTCCATTTCCCTTTTTTTTTGTGACAACACGTGAATGAGTAGTACAAGTGAAATTTACATGCATGTTGATCATTTTAATGAAATTTGTTAAACAAAAGACTAAGAAAATAATTATTTACCTAATCAATCATTTTTTTGTATGATTTCCGAATTTAGCCAACACATCAATTATGATAGGTGGAATCTAATTTTGGTTCTTTTAGCTTTTTGATAGGTAAAATGTTTTAACACTGCTTTTAGAACCAAACCTAACATACAAGGAAAAAATTTAAGAGCAAATTATATTAAAAAAAATAAATGTTTCAACACATCAATTACATTAGTAATTTATTTAACTAAATCGGTTCAATTATTATAGAAGCGGTAAAAAAATAAAAAATACTGCTATAAAAATACTTGCCTTTGTGATGTTATGAATAAATTTATTTTATGGTGACTATCCATATTCCAACTCCCGTCTCTTAATTTCCATTGTATTAATGTAAAGACCCTATATATATATAGGTTTGTTGTATTTCATGTTTACATCAATGAATAAGAATTCCACATTATGTATTTCTCTCTACAATCCACATAATCCATATAGTTGTGCTTATATAGTTTGTAGGTTGGTGCTAATAGGTTGTTATTTTACAACACATTATCAGTACGAAGCTACTTCTCTTTATGATGGCCAAAGTTCTTACAATTGATTCATTAGTTTAACCAATCATCATACATGTAAGTTTTGTTTTAATTATTTATCATAAAGTTTTGATACGAGTATATCCTTACACATATCTATTCTAGACTTGTAGATTTATTAGGCTCAGCATCGCACTCATCCATTCTAGTTCTCTATTCTTATGAGTTCGTATTTAATTTTGTCTATAACATGCAAATTGGATCAGCAATAGTAAACCTGCGAATGAAATCAGGTCTTTTTCCGGATCTAGGCATCCTTATCTATATAAACCTAATTTAAGCAGTTTTAAACTCAAATGTTGAAGCCTAGATGCCCCTACCGAATACCTAATTCGCTAAACAATTGATATCAACTTACAAGGGGAACACTTACTTTATTAACATAAAGTGTATGATATAAAAGTTGGAAAGTTAAACTACAAAACATTATCAAACTATTTGTAGCCGGAGATATAACTTTTCCATCAAAGCCACACGAACTACGTATCCTGGTCCACTGGCCACATAGTTTTGAGATAAACAGCATATGCAAGAACTAACCATCACTACCGGTGACACATGCTTAAAAAGGACGCCAGACATTGTTGGTGACTTCATGAATATACATAAGTTATAAGCCACATTATTTCAACCATTCATGACTTGTACCCGCCCATGTCACTATAACCTTACGTCATGTTGGAACCAACGCATGGGCCCCTGTGACTTTAAACATCATACAATAAATGCCCACTACATCACAGATATAGTAGCGACAAATTCCGCCGTAGCGGCACGTATAAGGGACCACAAATATCGTGTGTATGTGTGATTGGATTATATACATGCGTATAACAGTCATGAACACTCTAACACCCCAACCGAGGGTGGAAACATCGAGATGCCACGTAGTGATGATCGTTCAATAGCTCATGGTAGTAAATGGAAATTGAATATTATTATTGATATACAATTGTCATACAAACAGTAACATTGACAAGTTGATTACATAAACTTGATTAATATAAACGAAGTCCGAAGCTCCTATGCCTTCCAAGACTTGTACAACTTCCAATATCAAATAAAACTTGAAACACGTTAAGTTGAAAAAATAGTGGGGGGGGGGGGGCAACTATAAATAGTTGGTGAGAATACATAGGTTTTTCAAGTAATAGTATACAATGTTTATATAACAACCATAGTTGAGATATAGCAATGAGTAACTTGAAAGAATGAGTCTAACATGTAACAATGCGTCTTTGTACAATCAATCCTTGTGTTGACTAAGACCTAACTCGCAAGTTAGTAAATGTTGTTACTATTTTTGGTCATCCCTGAATTTACGCGGGGGGTGGGTTTGTCAGACCTATAGCGCTATAATCTAAATAGACAACGTGATCAATGTTAATGATTGTACTGTGTCTTTTTGTTACAAGTCAAAATGAGTCAATATGTTTCAAAATACCGAGTCCAAATAATTGTTGTTGAATCTAAAATGTTTAAAAATGTTTCACTCTAAAAATGTAAAACAGTAAAAAGAGGCTAGGTAAACACACCTTGTTTGCTAGTCTTGAATAAGCTAAAGTGCTGCAAGAAAAGTAGATAAAATCCCTGAGGTATTATCCTATTCAAATAATGGACAATTTAGTTCGGGACCTACTCGAGTCTATATTGTCTAGATCTATGGCATTTTAGGGTCCTAGTTTTGGGATGATATAGTTTTTGACAAAAGTTCTTAAATATTTTTATATGAAAGATTCTAACATACTATGATTGTAAAAATGTAATTAAAACATGTTAAACCTCATGTAATAATATGCTAGACTTAAATACGTGTGAAAATAATTTTTATAACATTATTTTCGTGAATTTAGATAATAAATGAATATTTAATTGTGTAAATAATTAAGTCTCTAAATAATAAATTCATATTTTTCCGGAAATAAAAATGTGAAAACAATTTTTGTGAACTTTTTATTATAAAAATAATTAAAAATGGATTTATAATGACTAAAATGAGTTTAATTATTTAAAAATATATATATGGTTTTTATGAAAATCAAATTCAGTATTATAAATTATATAAGTTTACAAACTTAAAATAAATTTTCCAAAATTTATAAAGTTATTTAGGTATTTTAATTGAATTTAAGATTTAAAACACACACACACACACATATATATATATATATATTCAAAATTAATTTATTAATATATATAAAAGAATTGAAGTTTGCTGACGTGGCATTCAATGGTGGCATCAACGCTCTATTGATTGTGCCACATGGCATAATGAGGTGCAAGAATTTATTTTTTGTTTTATTATATTAAATCTTTTTTTAAAACCCTAATCCTTCTTCTCTACATTCTTTATCTTTTCCATATTTCTCTCTTCCATCTTTCTCTTCTCTCTATTACCTCCCCTCATTACAAACCCTAAAACAAAACTTTCACCTCACCTCTCTCTCCCCCTCCTCTTCCTCTCCAATCACCGCCACCTCCACCACCACTCTCCGCCGCCGCTCCTCCTCCTGCTCTTCCTCTTTTTTTTTGTAGCAGCCAGGATCTTCGGCAAGGTTGATAAGGTCCCTTTCAGATTATTATTATTATTATTATTATTAATATTATTATTATTATTGTTATTATTATTATTATTTACTAGATTCAGGCACCGATAGTATAAATAATGTCTTCATAATTTTTTGAGCCCTAATATCCATTATGTACCTACAATCTCAATCGGTCGCCTCTCTGTTTCTTCCATTACGACAACGGGATATCATCCTCACTTTTTCCTTTCCTTTTATTTGATTAATAGTGTTGTGTTTCTTTTGATTTCTTTATTGTTATTTAATTTATCATGTGCCTGTATGAATTAACATCCATCTAAATTGCAAACATATTTGATGTTGATTAATAGTGTTATGTTTCTTTTGCTTTTTCTGCAAGTTGTCACTATAAGCAATTTTGTCCGATGTTTATTCTTGTGTATAATTTTGTTCATTATTTAGGTTAGGTATTGAATATTAATATTAGAGTTTTGTATTTTTTTAGCCTTTATGACATGTATTAATATTAGATTTATACATTGTTTTAGGTTATGTACTGAATATTGATATTAGAGTTATGCATTTTTTAGCATTTATGATAGGTGTTAATATTAGAGTTATACATTCTTTTAGGTTATGTATCAATATTAGTATTGTGAGACTTGGTACATAGATGTGATAAGGTTTTTAATGGTTACAACTTCTAACATAAGTGATTGTTTAGTTGAATAGGTTAGGAATTATAGGAGTCATTAGAATGTGAGAGATTAGAGAGATGTGATGTGACACCCGGCAAACTCAGGTTAGTAACA
This sequence comes from Ambrosia artemisiifolia, assembly GCA_032199755.1. Lineage (NCBI taxonomy): Eukaryota > Viridiplantae > Streptophyta > Magnoliopsida > Asterales > Asteraceae > Ambrosia > Ambrosia artemisiifolia. The sequence continues at coordinate 32,479,239 of CM063517.1, forward strand.
TTGGTCAAACTAGTAAGTCTACCTTAGCGAGTCATGCATATTACATACTTAACTGGGTCAGTTGAGTCGTTATGATGGTTAGGGGAATCATCGGGAGTCGTTACAATGATCCACGGGATCCTTGGGAGTCGGTCCATAACCATGTGTACAAGGATTGGTGATTTGTAGAATCGTCGGGTTTAACGCACACGCGCAAGTCTCGAGTCCCGGGAATTGGTGAACGAATGTAAACGTGTTAGTTATCGTGCATTATATGTTTATAATCATTATATGTCTTGTCGGTATGTGAATACGTGCTTATATGTGTTAAAATAGTGTTTAACGCGCCAAAAACCCAAAAAAATGATGCTGAGGGTGAGTAGGAAGGCTTATAGGCGATTATAATGCTTATAGGCGATTACAAGGGGTGATTAGGCCCTACTCGCCTGTTTTTATAGGCGATTACATGTAATCACGTGTCCTAATCGCCTGTAACTGCTCCTAATCGCCTGTTGCAGCTTGGACGACTAGAAACACCTATAATACAACCCTTGACTTGTAAAACACCATTTGTGCAACCCTAACTCATCCCAAGCCTCCTTCACACCATAATACAGCTATGGAACTCGTTTTTGCTCTAAAACCCATCATTCCTAAGCTTACACTTCCTCTTTAGCAAGATCCAAGATGTGTTATCTACCCTAAGCCTTTGTAGTGTTGATATATTGGTTCCCAAAGGTCCAGACCTAGTTTTATTAAGTTTGTGTGTTTGAAAACCTTTGAAATGAGTTTCTAAAACAAGTCTAAACCTTTATACTTGCTCTATGTGGAGTATTCATGCAAGAAACGGTTTTTAATGGCTAAAACGTGAATGTTTCCATGTATTTGATGTTTTACTGATGTGTATGAGTTGTTAAGATGATTTCCTAAGGTTTTGAGCAATTATTATGGTGTTTTGATGATAATATGCATTTTGACCCGTTTGAGTGATTCTTGAAGATTTAGGGTGTTATGATATGATTTGATGATTGTTTGATGTTAGGGTTTACACTAGAATGGTATAATAGCAGAGGAATGATGAGTTGCAAGGTTGTAGGTGATGAGATTTGGTTATTTACCATTTAGGGAAAGATATGCATATTTAATGTTACCTAGTACTTTTCCATTTTTGGAAATAATTGCAAATAAGGTGTTAGACCAGTGATAAATTGGGTTTTTTTTTTGTTTGGAATGGGTTGTTTAATGATTTGGGTTTGATGTTGGGTGTTTTTACATGTTTCGGATCTGATTTGGAGGGTTAAACGCGCGAAATACGAATTGTTGCTGCGGGGGGCGAGTAGGCCCCTACTCGCATATAATTATAGGCGAGTAGGCCCTACTCACGTATACATGTAACGCCCCAAAAACCGAATTCTTATTTATAAGTATGTTTATTTTGTACTATTGCATGAAATAATTAGATAGAATGATTAAACTAGTTAAAGAAATTGAATGTTTAGCTTCTTGTAAAGGTTTGAAGAATAAATGTTAGAATCCATGTAATGGAAGAAATAAAGTGTAGTTGATGATTGATGTTGTTAAATGATCTCCAATTAACATGTAGAAATGTACGTTGGATGGAGTTCATGTTGAAATTGGTCATGATTGAAGGTGATTATGTGTTTGGTTAAATGCATGTATTAGGAGCTTGTATAATATGCTTAGAATGTTGTACGCACACCAAGTGTTTGATGAAATGCCTAGGTGATTAGGTGTGATATTGTATTCAAGAATCAATGTGAATGGCATGTGAGAATTGATGGGATTGTTAGAAAACTAACATGGGGAATATGTTTTGATGGAATCCATGTGGAAATGTAGTTTGATGGTATGATTTAGTAGAACTATGCATTAAGAGATTTTACTCTATACTTAATTAGTATGATGCCTAACATGCGTTGGATAAGTTGCTTAATAATAATTATGTTATTGGCCCATTTTGAATATTAATAAAGTATGTGGACTTGTCTATAATCTTTTAAAAGTCAAGGGGTAGATTGTGTCAATTGGCAAACCTTGTTGTTTAAAAGGAAGGGAATAAGGTTTTTGGTTCATTCTTGCCTCTCCCCCCAAATTTTAGAAAGAGAAAGAGTGTGTGTGAGAGAGAGAACCATCCAAGTCAAGAAAATCCCGTTTTTAGGTTTTCAGCCTGTCATAAATTGCGATTTCCCGGAGATTACACCGTTGGATCGTTCTCAAATTTTTACAGAAGCTTTAACACATATATACTGACCAGAAGACATCAGCTCGAAAATGGGTAATCTGGCCTTTGTTTTGCTGTTTCAACAACAGTGGTGGCTGTTTTAGGCGGAAGAAACTAGTAGGTTTCGTAGATCTCGGCGATACGGTTCCATGGACTCCTAAATCATCTCAATCGGAGTTCGTTTGGTATGGTTTCGACTTCTACTCGCATTTGTAAGTAATTCACAAACTTAACTTCCATATATGTATTTGAATTCTTATGTGTATGAAGAATGGTAACAATGAAAGGATGGATAAGTGGGTATAATCTTGATGTTAACTCATTGGTGGATTTAATTGTTTTGTGTTAACATAATGTCATGAAATTTTTAAGTATGTCAATAATGGGAGAATCACCCAAATGGGTCAATTGGGTGAATGGATTAAATGCGTTGGATTAACCCAAAACTTATGTATATGGGTTAAAAGTAAGATGTCGTGGATTTGTAGTGAAAGTGAGCCATATGTTTTCATTAGACACAAATGGGTGATTTCGGGTCAAATGGATGGGGTTAACCAAAATTACTAGTATGAATGGTAAAATGATTATGAACACATATAATGGGATGGGTGAATAATACTTAGGTATTAAAGGTGGTAAATGACCCGTTATATGTTCTAATGGTTTGCAAGTTGACTTGTTAAAGTAGGAATAGGAATGACATGGATTGGAAGATAACGGGTCAAACGAATGGAATGGACGACAACACTCATACGGGCAAAGGTAAGTGACTTATGAACTAAACTCTAGATTTAGCAAATGCATATTTATGTATAAATGTGGAATGGGAAAAAAGAATGAAATAACAAATTTATAGACTATAGTAAGACAAATGAATAGATGATGTTAGTGAACAAGTATAGTTCACCACACAACAAAGAAGTTAGTTGGGATAATTGGGTAAACAAAGATGAGAAAGAAAGTGAAGGTATTTTAACCATGAAACAAATCCAGGATTTGCAAATATGACACAAGTACGGAATGATGCATGTGTATGCAATTAGATTGATATGTGTGTATATATGGTAACAAGTATGGTAAGTAGATTTGGTGCGCTTTTGTAGATTGAGTAATGTGGTGTATGCATAGGTGCTTATACCGGGTTTATATGAGAGTTATGTATGTAAAGGTTGATCATTATTTGTAGATTGAGTATAGGATTGGAAACGTCATGTTTATCTTATAAAATACATAAAGAAAGAATAGTAGGACTGGTCAAGATAAGATGTGTATGGGATTTGTACACAGGTATGTATTGTAGTGTTATTAACCTTTTTGCTATGAGGATGGTAATAAAGATGCAGGTATGTAAGTATGAATGCATGTAAATTGGAGGCTAGGATCTGGATATCAGACCCGAACTTTCCAAAGGCGTTTGAACATGATCATTGAGTATTGTTGGATATCATTTCCACATTGTTGGTAATTTTTATAAAGTCACTTAACGAATTAACGAAACGGTTATGTGGTGATTGTAGGTTGTCTTGTCTAACTAATAGAGCATGGAAATGATGGAGATCGAGTGAGGACGCAGATTGTACGGGGTCACGGTCGCGTAACCTAATAAAGATCAGTCCTATTGAATGTAATAAGAAAGAATAAAAGATGTAACACCTAAAATATCTTGTAAATATGGTTTCTAAACATCCGAGAATGTTTTTATAAAGTAAGAAATTTTCTAGTTTGTATTTCCGCTGCGTATTTTCTGTTAAAATGGTTTAGGGTGTTACAAGTGGTATCAGAGCCCAGGGTTGAGTGAAATCGAGTACAAGAAGGTAAGTACTTGAACTCAAACCCGTGTGCTCTTGAGATTAGTGACTCGTACAATCCAAGACTCGATTAGGACCTGAAGGTAGATTTTATTAATAATTCACGTGATACGACATAACTAATTGAGTTGTTTTGTTAAGGTGAGCTATATTGGATGATTAAGAGGCCTCTAGGACGCGGTCCAAGGCAGACCCCGGAACATGTGGAACAGATGGAAAGGTCATCTATCAGAGGGTGAAGAGCATAAATTCCTACTTCAGGAAAATGAAAGAAAGAATGAAGTCACAAATCAAACAAGGCACGTACATAAAGACATATTGTACACGTTGGAAGGAATGCGTGAAAGGTATGATTTATTAGTATAGTAAGTAGTAAGTAGAATGTAGACGTAATGAAGTTGAGAATATGAACGTGGATAAAAGTATGACAGTAGGGAGGATAGATATCCAAGTGAAAAATAACCCAATAAGTTGTCTAGGGGTGGGTAAAGAAATAAGACATAAGTTAAAATTCAACTTTCTCATAATGTGACGTAGTGATTTATGGGACGCCATGTGTACGGTAGGATTTACTAATACACTGGCCATGTATTATCCCCTACCATACATATGGATTCTTATAAATTGATAAAATCACATATGAGGTCAGAAAGAATGGTAAGTGGATATGGTAGAACATGTGTAGCATACCTTTATTGATAATTGGATGATAAATGGATCATTAAAAGATGCAAATTCAATTTATAAGAAATTGACTTTGTGGCAAGATGCACAAGTCAAAGTGTGGATATTGACTTTGTGGCAAGATGCACAAGTCAAAGTGTGGAAATTGACCTTGTGGCAAGATGCACAAGTCAAAGTGTGGAAATTGACCTTGTGGCAAGATGCACAAGTCAAAGTGTGTAAATTTACTTTGCGGTAAGATGTACAAGTCAAAGTGTGGAAATTGACTTTGTGGAAAGACGCATAAGTCAAAAGTGTGGGAATTGACTTTGTGGCAAGATGCACAGGTCAAAAGTGTGGGAAATGACTTCGTGGCATGATGCACGAGTCAAAAGGGGTAGATAATTAACTTTTTAGCAAGAAGCATATATACACGTGGGACGTGAGAATCATCGCAGGTATGCCTAGCAAATTGGGAAGGTAGAATAACCCACATGATAGATCAAATTGGTAGAAAGTTTGTAGAAATGTAAAATGACCCACGTGAGAGGATCAAATTGGTGGAACATTGTAGAAATGTAAAATAACCCTTGAAACGGATTGAGATGTCCATAGGTGAGCATGGATCAAACATGTATTGAATGAATGGTTCGTGTTAATAGATAAGTATGGCCCAAATATGCGTTGAATGCTAGGTAAGTACAGATCAAACATGCATGAATGAGAGGTAGAATCCATATTTTATGTAGTGTCGGGCGGGGATGAAGAAGAGAATTGCATTCCCGTCTCCAACAATAAAAAATTTAAAAGTTGTAAGTATGTAGTTAATAATTTCATTGGGATACACGTGCTGTGCGACCAACAAAATAAATAAATAGGTATTATAACTATAGTTTTTATTGATGTGGGTAGAAATACACACTAACTAACGGTAGAAACGAATTGTGAAAAGATAGTTAAGAATGCATTAATAGTTTGACTCTGTGAAAAGTTAAAAAAAGTTGATTGGTAAGGGTTATACATGTATTAATAAGATTGCATGAAATGCTTATCGCAAGAAATAAACATAATCAAGTATCAACTAGGAGTTGTTGGTGTGACAAGTAAACATAAATATGTGGCTAAGAACCGTATGAATAACTTAATTTGACAAGGAAATGAATATTTTATTTTTGCAAGAAATGAATGAATACGGTTTTCATAAGCTTTCCTAGATTAAAAAGGAAGTACAAGCATACTTCCAACTGTCACTAGAAAGATTAGAAAGGATTGATGGTCGAATGTCATAAATTAGTAAGAAGTGACAATTTGAAAGATCAAACGGCTTAAAGGTTTGTGAAAGTAGCAAATTATGTAAGAATGTAAATGTGTAACATGGTTTTGTATGTAGATGGGAATTTTATGAAAGAATTATAGATAGATAGACCTTGAATGTGAAAGAAACCTTCAACGAATTGTTGAAAGTCTCCTATATGACTAACTGTTGATTTTGTAGATGAATCTAACTATTGATATGATGAAACCAATAGAATTAGTGAAAGGATGACTACGAGTTGGAACTAGTCATGTGAATGATTTGGACCAAGACAAGTATGGCATCAACATTGGATAGAAACGGACCTATTCGGCTTACATATAATTGGCTAACGCCATGAAAGCAAGGTTAGTAAAATGTTTAGCTTATGATTGTTAGATAGAAAAAAATTAAATTGAATAGTACCTCTGTACGAATAAGTGATAATTCAAGTATGACGTGGTATGGAATGTTTGACTTTTAAAGCTGGAGAAAAAAAATGAATGACTTTCATCCCCCACTTGATATCATTAAGAAATATGCATGTGTGCGAATTGTTAGTAGTACATGAAATGAACTACGAAACAAATAGGCATGAATGAAACGACTTGAAATTTCACCCTAACGGGTTTGCATAGTAAATTAAATTGTAGTGGGTATAGAATGAGGTTTAACATCCGAATTAGTATGAATTAGTAGGAAAGAGATAGTAACTATGTTATGATAAGGATACCATGATTGAATGTTTGTGAAATACGTATGTATATAGGCTAACTATTTGTGTTTAGAAAGCACTTGGAAGGTATACTAATAGTGGAATATTGTAGTAATCTCGTGATGGGCACCTTGTGACTAATGCGGGAATGAAAGATTAAGTAGGGTTTATGGGTTAAAAATAGAATATTATGATTAATAAATGCATGAAAACTTCTTGTAAATGTAGGAGCGTAGGAAAAAAACATATGAATATGCTTTGTCATGTGTAAAGTTGTTTTATAGTTTATAATGTGGGCTTGCGACATGACATGAAATTTTGAATGAAATGAATGCGTAAATAAATAAGCAGAGATGATGTTGGCTAAGGATTTACCATTATGCAATACTTTGAGTGTTGATAGGCAGGAGTGAGTGCCTAATGGTAATAAGGTATGTACACTCGGGATGTACATTGTGGATATATGGGGTATAGTTTCACACGATATACCGAGGTATGCATTCTAAGTATGTCATTTGAATATATAAACAACCGAAAGGTAAGAGTAAACTTGAGTTAAAAAAATAATAATAATAAAATAAATGAAAATGAACAAGGTTTCGGGGACGAAACCTTCATTAAGGGGGGTAGACTTGTAACGCCCCAAAAACCGAATTCTTATTTATAAGTATGTTTATTTTGTACTATTGCATGAAATAATTAGATAGAATTATTAAACTAGTTAAAGAAATAGAATGTTTAGCTTCTTGTAAAGGTTTGAAGAATAAATGTTAGAATCCATGTAATGGAAGAAATAAAGTGTAGTTGATGAATTGATGTTGTTAAATGATCTCCAATTAACATGTAGAAATGTACGTTGGATGGAGTTCATGTTGAAATTGGTCATGATTGAAGGTGATTATGTGTTTGGTTAAATGCATGTATTAGGAGCTTGTATAATATGCTTAGAATGTTGTACGCACACCAAGTGTTTGATGAAATGCCTAGGTGATTAGGTGTGATATTGTATTCAAGAATCAATGTGAATGGCATGTGAGAATTGATGGGATTGTTAGAAAACTAACATGGGGAATATGTTTTGATGGAATCCATGTGGAAATGTAGTTTGATGGTATGATTTAGTAGAACTATGCATTAAGAGATTTTACTCTATACTTAATTAGTATGATGCCTAACATGCGTTGGATAAGTTGCTTAATAATAATTATGTTATTGGCCCATTTTGAATATTAATAAAGTATGTGGACTTGTCTATAATCTTTTAAAAGTCAAGGGGTAGATTGTGTCAATTGGCAAACCTTGTTGTTTAAAAGGAAGGGAATAAGGTTTTTGGTTCATTCTTGCCTCTCCCCCCAAATTTTAGAAAGAGAAAGAGTGTGTGTGAGAGAGAGAACCATCCAAGTCAACAAAATCCCGTTTTTAGGTTTTCAGCCTGTCATAAATTGTGATTTCCCGGAGATTACACCGTTGGATCGTTCTCAAATTTTTACAGAAGCTTTAACACATATATATGATCATATCCAACGGTGGGTTTTTGATTTAGAGGTCTGGAAGAGGGGTTTTTACTGACCAGAAGACATCAGCTCGAAAATGGGTAATCTGGCCTTTGTTTTGCTGTTTCAACATCAGTGGTGGCTGTTTTAGGCGGAAGAAACTAGTAGGTTTCGTAGATCTCGGCGATACGGTTCCATGGACTCCTAAATCATCTCAATCGGAGTTCGTTTGGTATGGTTTCGACTTCTACTCGCATTTGTAAGTAATTCACAAACTTAACTTCCATATATGTATTTGAATTCTTATGTGTATGAAGAATGGTAACAATGAAAGGATGGATAAGTGGGTATAATCTTGATGTTAACTCATTGGTGGATTTAATTGTTTTGTGTTAACATAATGTCATGAAATTTTTAAGTATGTCAATAATGGGAGAATCACCCAAATGGGTCAATTGGGTGAATGGATTAAATGCGTTGGATTTACCCAAAACTTATGTATATAGGTTAAAAGTAAGATGTCATGGATTTGTAGTGAAAGTGAGCCATATGTTTTCATTAGACACAAATGGGTGATTTCGGGTCAAATGGATGGGGTTAACCAAAATTACTAGTATGAATGGTAAAATGATTATGAACACATATAATGGGATGGGTGAATAATACTTAGGTATTAAAGGTGGTAAATGACCCGTTATATGTTCTAATGGTTTGCAAGTTGACTTGTTAAAGTAGGAATAGGAATGACATGGATTGGAAGATAACGGGTCAAACGGATGGAATGGACGACAACACTCATACGGGCAAAGGTAAGTGACTTATGAACTAAACTCTAGATTTAGCAAATGCATATTTATGTATAAATGTGGAATGGGAAAAAAGAATGAAATAACAAATTTATAGACTATAGTAAGATAAATGAATAGATGATGTTAGTGAACAAGTATAGTTCACCACACAACAAAGAAGTTAGTTGGGATAATTGGGTAAACAAAGATGAGAAAGAAAGTGATGGTATTTTAACCATGAAACAAATCCAGGATTTGCAAATATGACACAAGTACGGAATGATGCATGTGTATGCAATTAGATTGATATGTGTGTATATATGGTAAGTAGATTTGGTGCGCTTTTGTAGATTGAGTAATGTGGTGTATGCATAGGTGCTTATACCGGGTTTATATGAGAGTTATGTATGTAAAGGTTGATCATTATGTGTAGATTGAGTATAGGATTGGAAACGTCATGTTTATCTTTAAAATACATAAAGGAAGAATAGTAGGACTGGTCAAGATAAGATGTGTATGGGATTTGTACACAGGTATGTATTGAAGTGTTATTAACCTTTTTGCTATGAGGATGGTAATAAAGATGCAGGTATGTAAGTATGAATGCATGTAAATTGGAGGCTAGGATCTGGATATCAGACCCGAACTTTCCAAAGGCGTTTGAACATGATCATTGAGTATTGTTGGATATCATTTCCACATTGTTGGTAATTTTTATAAAGTCACTTAACGAATTAACGAAACGGTTATATGGTGATTGTAGGTTGTCTTGTCTAACTAATAGAGCATGGAAATGATGGAGATCGAGTGAGGACGCAGATTGTACGGGGTCACGATCGCGTAACCTAATAAAGATGAGTCATATTGAATGTAATAAGAAAGAATAAAAGATGTAACACCTAAAATATCTTGTAAATATGGTTTCTAAACATCCGAGAATGTTTTTATAAAGTAAGAAATTTTCTAGTTTGTATTTCCGCTGCGTATTTTCTGTTAAAATGGTTTAGGGTGTTACAATACAACAGGCGATTACAACTCCTAATTGTCTGTCTGACTTTCCTAATTGCCTGTTGACTTTCCTAATTGCCTGTTTGATTCCTAATCATGTGTTTTGCTGTTGTAAGTTTATTTTGACATCTCGAAACATGGTTTGACACCTAGGAACATGTTAGGAACCCCGTGGCATGTCTAATAACCTGGTAACACGTGTTTAGACTCGTTTATGCTATATACGACTCGTATGATAGATGTAGTGAACATGGATGCGTGTTAAGTGCATAGTTTCATGTGATTGCTTAATTTTTCGTTCTTGGTTAACACGTGGGATGTCGGGTCACCAATGGGATGTCGGGTATTGTCTTGTGCGGTCGGTTTTACGGTCAAAGGTGTTTTAAAACGTACATGGTTATGGTCTGGACATTCGGGGACTAGTTAACCTACGGGTTATTAGTCTGGGTACTTATATACGTCTCATGATAGGTCACCGCTATTTGGGGCTATCATAACTTGTTGATTTAACTGTTTTTCAAGTAACGCAACCTAAGGTGAGTGTCACAGCCCCGCTTTAACTGTTTTGCTTTCGGGGGAGAAATATGCTACATACTTACATTTTTTAAAGGTCATGTTATACTATGGTTATTGTTGTTTACTATACGGGCGTTTCATCAGGAAGTCCCAGGGGAAACCATGAGTATGTGGGTATACATAACGGGGAAATGTGGATAGATCTATTGGGCTTGACTAACCCCACTCGACGGCTTGGAGTTGGGTGGGTGCATATTGTCTCTAACTTTTGGGATCACCGATAATGACGGTGATTCATATATTCTTGGCATACACTAGGGTTACATGTCAGTAATGGTTTCCAACTCATAGTAGTAAAGATACTTAACGTCCAGCTAACGTTTTCATAACATAGTATTAAGGGAAATGATCTTTTCAAACTTATGGAAACTCTTTTGTAAAACCTGTGAACGCTAAGGTAGAAGTCAATGGATTAGGCGCACGGGGTCTTGCATGGCGTCTAGGGTCCTAGTGCATGTTAAATAATGTTTTCAGACTACGCTATGTCTTTTGGTTTTAAACAAGATATGCTTCCGCAGTTGGTTTATGGTTCAAAACTTAATGTTTTGGTTTTCATATATTACATTTAGTGTTTGTTTATTGTGACCGTTGACTTGGATCTTGGTGTGTCACGCGCCTCGCGGTAAAACCCTGCAAGTAGAATTTGAGGGTGTGACATGTGATGAGTTTTTGACTCTAATGAGGGACTAGAGAGATGTGATGAGTTTTTGAATAGTTGTAGCTTACATAAGTGATTCTTTAGATTATTACTGATTAGGTTTTATGTTAGGGAATATGAGTTATTGCTGATTAGAATACTATGGACATGAAATGATTGAGAGATTTTATAGTTAGTTAACTTGAGCCATTTGCAATAGGTTATCACGTCAAATTAGATTTTGAGAATCCAGTTAGGAACCGAATTCGTGGATCGAATACACATAAACAACTCGGTTTCAGACGGGAGATTCGAGACGAGACAGAAATTAACGATAACAAAGTCATCACAGATTCGTATTACTACATAAACGGTTACAGACACTGTCATCAGTAGGATAAACATCTATCTCGGGGCCGGGGGAGGTCGGGCATGACCTCCCCCTTGAGAGCATTCAAAGTACAAACTCAAATCTTCAAATGAAAACCAACACATGAGATTGCTATTTATAGTCCAACACAGAATTCCACCTTCGCCCCTTTGTGAAGGTCGAATGTGGAAATATTCCATATTCGCCCCTTTGTAAAGGTCGAATGTGGACCAAAGTTCACCTTCGCCCCATTGTATAGGTCGAATGTGGAATGTTTCCACATTCGCCCTTTACCTTGGGTCGAACGTGAACTGTGTGTATTGTCCTATATATATACAAATGCATCAGATCCATAAAATGCCCTTATGGATCACCACAATCTCATGTAATACAATACTAAGACTCAACCCTAGTCTATTCGACAGTGACGTCCACAGAAAGTGCATCAACAATCTCCCCCTTGGACGTTGCTGTCGAATCCTAAACACACTTAACATCTTCAGTCAGTTATTGTTGAAGTATCAGACACATTGTTACATCAACAATCTCCCCCTTGACTGATGCTTCACCAAGTTTCTCTGAGATCCCGTATAATCAATCAATCATGTTCTTGAGTAACTTCATCTGTTCGACAGAATACAAGCCGTAGACGAGTGGATCAAGCAATCAGAAGTTTTCAGCGGGAACTACCAATACTATTGAGGACTTGAAATGCTTCAGAAACTGAAATTTTTGGCGGGGCCAACAATATCTACCAATAGCTCTTGAAATTCTTCAGGACTGTGATCTTGAAACTTTCGCTGAATCTACGTGCCACATGACTCCTACTAGGATACCTCATTACTTTCAGAACATTGAAATCTCAAACTTGATTTCCTTCTTCATAACAACTCTTTTTGAACAAGTTCCTTCAAACACACAGGAACTGGGTTGACTGTTCTCATCTTGCGGAATAAAAATATATCTGTTCTGTTTTCTGGCCCATAATAGTCATTTGAATCTGATTATCATACTGTTGATTCTCATGACTACCCCACAATAAAACGTTTCATCATCATCAATTCTTCAACAAATTGGGTAAACCTCATCACCATTCTCCCAAAAATCTTCAAAAATTGCCATTTCGAAATTTTTTACCCCTAAATTCTATGTTCGCCCCATAGTAACTTCACTTTCGCCTAAAATAGGGACTCGAATGTAGAATATGAATGATAAAGTCCACTAGGATTCCACATTCGCCCATTAATAAGGTACGAATGTAGAAAATTCTGACTTTCGCCCTAAAAGTTCTACATTCGTCCATTTACACTCCACGTTCGTCCATCAAATCCTACGTTCGCCCAGTAGAATTCCACATTCGCCCTCCCGTTTTTCTGAAAGGGGCGAATGTGCAGAAGAGACGTGTTCTTGTTCAATATTTTCTTCGAATCAGTCCATAATCACTCTAATTCTTCGAATTTGATGATGAAACTTGTTCAGAAAGGTGCGGAAATGAAAACCTAACCCTCGAATTCACAAAAACATGGAGAAATCACATGATTTCGGGTTCAATTAAGAATCTAGGGTTTCTAGGGCTTCAACCTTTCATTCAAAATCTGATTTTAACGTCTGAAATCATGAAAACGAGCTGTGATTGATTCAAACGACTGTTAGATCGTTCAAATCGGTACCACGGCTTTGATACCAGTTGAGAATCCAGTTAGGAACCGAATTCGTGGATCGAGTACACATAAACAACTCGGTTTCAGACGGGAGATTCGAGACGAGACAGAAATTAACGATAACAAAGTCATCATAGATTCGTATTACTACAGAAACGGTTACAGACACTGTCATCAAGAGGATAAACATCTATCTCGGGGCCGGGGGAGGTCGGGCATGACCTCCCCCTTGAGAGCATTCAAAGTACAAACTCAAATTTTCAAATGAAAACCAACACATGAGATTGCTATTTATAGTCCAACACAGAATTCCACCTTCGCCCCTTTGTGAAGGTCGAATGTGGAAATATTCCATATTCGCCCCTTTGTAAAGGTCGAATGTGGACCAAAGTTCACCTTCGCCCCATTGTATAGGTCGAATGTGGAATGTTTCCACATTCGCCCTTTACCTTGGGTCGAACGTGAACTGTGTGTATTGTCCTATATATATACAAATGCATCAGATCCATAAAATGCCCTTATGGATCACCACAATCTCATGTAATATAATACTAAGACTCAACCCTAGTCTATTCGACAGTGACGTCCACAGAAAGTGCATCAACAGATTTTTCAATCCCGAGACCCTCCAGGGGTAATCAGCTAGTATATATATATATATATATATATATATTTCAAATGGCTAAATCCTACATGGCACTCATATAGTCATTCTCCCCATTGAGAGTGCCATGTAGGATGCCATGTGGCATTGAGATATTTTAGGAAAAAATGAATTTAAAAACAAAATTAGATTTATTTCTCTCAAGTTTCCTGCCATAGTTTTTAAACGTTAATATCTTTTATATACGAAATTTTTTAAAGAAAAAAATTACACGAAATTAATAAGCGTTTTATTATCTGTCCAACGAGTACCGTAGTGCTATATAAAAAACAGAGAAAAAAACGACTATTTTTTTGTGGGGTTTTGTTCATACAGGAAAAAAACACAAAGTGTTCAGATTATTCATTAATCATGTATATTGAAGTCATTAATTATGTTCACACCAGTAAATATGAATTCTATTTACAACAGGTGTTAGCATTGAAGTTGTACATTGTTTTAGGTTAGGTTTTAACATTAGAGTTATACATTGTTTAAGGTTAGACGTTAATATTGGAGATACATTGTTAATTGTTTTAGGTTAGGTGCTACCCGAAGCTTTCCTGCATGTAATTGTAAAGCGCATCAGTATATTTTGTATGTAAAATTGATATGTCATATTAGATTTCTCAACCTTCGGACGCTCCCGGGGTATAAATCTAGATAATTTATATTATATATATATATATATATATATTCTGAAATAAAAAGTAAAAACATAAATTTTATAAGTTTATAAGGATATGAGAATTTTTATAGAATTTTTAAGGAATATTAGGATATAAATATAATTTATTGGAGTTTAATTTATAAATAACAAGTCTTTCGAAATAAAAGAAATGTTGCAGATGGTGTGACTCAAACCCGGGCCTCGGGCTAGTTTGGAACCCGGGCCTCAGGCCAGTTCGGTCCTAGTTTCTCAAGCCCGGACCATCTGGTATGGACCCTTAGGTCTGCTTATAACCGATCAGAAAACTATATATCATGCAAACAAATTAATCATAGTCAATAAAATAAGGTTGGGACCGAGCTCGAACCTAAGACTTGAGCTGGTCTGGTTAATAAACAAAACTTGTACGACCATCTAATCTACGGATCTGATGGTTGTCTTCTTTGATTTCGAAAACAATTTATGTAAATATTAAACTGAGTCATCTTCCCCAATTATAAACCCTAAAAACCCTAGATTTATAATCAACCCAATTGCGATTCAATAACTTAATCGAACAAAGGCCTATTAATCGGAACACGAAAGCATAAACGAAAACAGATTTGAATTGGACTTATTGGTTGTAAATCGCTTGCACAATCGAGTCAACAGGAAAATCAATGTGTAGAGATGGTACACGATTGAGAGCTTAATAGTGAAATGTGATTATAGGATGTTTCTGATTGAGAGTATGGGTTATTTTATAGGTTAAACAACAAAATGGACGGTTGGGTTGATTGACCCGCGAATGGTCAAACCCGTTTGAATAGATTAAATGTTGAGTTGTAATCGCATCATTGATGAGTTATAGTTTTGTGCGGGATCGAATGTCGGTCACTAAATGCAAAACAATTACGAGAATGGTTGCAAAAAAGTGCTCAATTCCGCGTTAGAAACTGTCGGTGTGTCGCAGAGGTCGGGTAGGGTCTGGCTTGGGTTATCCGGGTAAAGGGGGAAGGTTTGGTTTGGTTGTTGGGCCTGGTTCCTTCTAGTTATTCAAGTGTCAAATAGCTTGAATGTTTGAAGTGCCATTTGTTATGCCTTGAGACATGAATCCTAGGCTTAAAAGATGAAAAACAAACCATATGATGAAATAAGTTGCCTAATGATGATTAGGAAGATGTAATGAGCACTAAATCTAATGAATTTGATGTGGTAAATAAAGGGCTAGTTCATGATTAGGATGATTGCCCAATGCTAGTGTACATGAACATGTTAAGGGCAGTTTGACTTTTTAAGAAGTCAAACTGACCCAAATATAAGTTATGGATAAATAGGTGTGTGAAGACTCATGATATGTGTTAGTAATATGACATGATTACTAACTTAAATTATTTTGAGTATAATGAAGTTGATCATTTCAAAATTATAACTAATGCGCGCTTAGACGCTGAGAACCGAATAAAATGGTGAAATAATAAGTTCATAGGGGCTTAGAGGTTTTCAAACAAAATAATGGGTAAAAAACAATGAGTTTGACCAAGTTGTGTGGCCTACATGTGACTAAAGTTAAACAATTGCCTATAGGGGTATTTTGGAAATTAGTAATAGTAATCAAGGAAAATATTGAAATGGGACATGATAATTTAGATTGGATGATGTTTTTGACTTAAAATATGTTAAATGAGTACACTAATGGGAATCCATTAGGTGTGGTGCCTAAAACCTCTTAACGGGTCGAAATGGACTTGCATATATGGCTAAATAATTATGAATGTTAGAGACCGAATGGACGGTAAAATCTGTCCTTTGAGGCTTCAAAAAGGCTAAGGTTAAGTGCATATTGCTTTGAGGTATCAATATCTTTGATTTTGTGCAAAACCCCCAAAGTTAGTAACAAAACCGGTCAGGGGCGAAAGGTGATAGCACGTCAGTGCAACGGGCGCTGGTGCCTTGCCCGCTTACGCTGGCCTTCTGATGTGGTCAGCCAGGGGCGCAAGGTGGACATCGTACTTTGTGTTGGTGTGCACCATCTTGCGCCCCACCCCTAATTTCGTCTTGTTTTTCGCTGGTAGTTGTACCATGTGTTTGCAACTCTTGTTAACTTAAAGTTTGACGTGTTATGTCCCACGAAGAGGTAAGGGTCGAGTCTCCGCATGACATGAGGCTCCTCCTGAGGCGGAATTGTTGTTTTGTTTGCAATTGTTGACATGTTAACCCAAATACTAATTGTTTATCATGTGTATTTATGGTTGGAATGATTAAGGAGCAGCATCGGACGCTAAACGGAGCAAGCGTAGAACCGAACATACTTTGGACCACCACTACCTTTGGAAACAAACAAAGGGATACGCTTACGCATGTAATGCGATTTTAAGCAGAGCAGTTAAATGTTTTCCTTTTCGTAAACTGTATGACAGACATACTAGTAAGAATCAAGTAGCATAAAGCCATGTAGGACTCGATTGATTCGATTTTCAAATTGCACGTGTGGGTCATGTATTGACCCAAAGGTGTGAGGTATATTAAGCCACGACAAAAAAAAATCACTAATATGGGGCCAAATCAAGATTAATTATCTCATTTAATTTTTTTAAAGGGTCGGGGCCTTACGTAGTTGGTTTGGTTGATTCGATGAATTTGTTGCATTTTATGGGTGGTACCAAATATGGTACCAACCTACATAACTCATAAATTTGGTGACATTTTCCATGTATGTCCTAGCTTAGATATCTAGTTGCGTAAACTGTTTCTCAAATTTGTCATTTGCTTGGGGAGCATAATTATTGAGTAATAGATATGAAAATTCTTTCCACGTTAGGCGATGGGCCAATTCATCGCATTTAGTTTCCAACCAGTACTCCGTTAGAATAGTGTTTTAGAAGATGAACGAAAAACCTAACTTGTTCATTCCCAGGCACTCACTGATATCTTGTATGGCTTTTACTTTTTTTTAGCCATTCAGGTGTTTCCATAGCCCTTAAATTTCCATCAAATGTGGGATGATTAAAAGAAATTAAGATCTTGTAATTATATTTTCTAGAGATTTCATTTGTTTAGCCTTCGTTAGTTTAAAATCTCCTACCATCTCTTCCCGTTGATGATTTGTGCGCTTGGAATGACTATATGATAAGTTGAGTTATATCCTCAATTTTCTAGTTGGTTTGATGATCATGTTAACACGTGGGTCCGATTAACAATTATTGGTAGTGGACGGTTTAGCCGATATTTTTTAAGTTCCAGGAGAACACTACTTCAATGTTTTACCCACTAACGAGTAGTTGCAATAGGTATTTCACATAATGCACGTAGGACAACACATTTTCTAATATAGCACATAGGAACATAGTTTGAATGCCCTCATTAGGCTTAAGCCTCAGCTAGTTCTTATTAAAGTATCCTATTCTAGACTTGTAGATTTATTAAACTCAGCAGCGCACTCATCCATTCTAATTCTCTATTCTTATTGTGTTCATATTTAATTTTGTCTATAACATGTACATTAGATTAGCAACAGTAAACCTACGAATGAAATCAGGTCCTTTTCCGGATCTAGGCATCCATATCTATATAAACTCACAAAAGTATATAACTTAATTTAGGCAGTTTTAAACTCAAAGGTTGAAGCCTAGATATCCCTAATGAATACCTAATTTGCTAAAATGTTCGGCTTTGATACCAACTGTGACACCACACCCAGATAAGGATGCACAACACACAATTGATATCAACTTACAAGAGTAACACTTACTTTATTAACATAAAGTGTATGATACAAAAGTTGGAAACTTAAAAGTACAAGACTTTATCAAACTATTCATAGCCAGAGATATAACTTATCTATGACACCCGCCAGATTTCCAGGTTAAGATCCGTACACCTACTCATCATTTCGTCAATCCCAGTTATTCATTAGACATTTTATTACAATACATGTGTCACCCAGAGTCTAGCAAGGCCCATGATAGTTCAAGAATTCATTTCAATGACCTGTTTACCTATGCAAACCCGGACATTCATGAAACATTTTCTGAATTCTCAACACATGGAACCATGGAACCTCACCATTCATTAATGGAATTCTCAAAACATATGTACCATGAGATAACTAAACAATTCAACATACGTTAAAGGGGAATTAACACTTGACATATTATGTGAATGACACAATATCGATAACATTTCACAATGTCACACCTATGTTATCAATGCCAAAGCACAAGTACACACACACATGAACACATACCAATCGATTTTATAGTTGGGAAGATTAAATGGGTTTGAAAACCACATGTACATACACCCACATATTATTCAATCGGCCTAGACATGGACACAAGTGATAACATGGTTAAATCCACAAGATGAACATTATATATATGTGCCTACATATCCCATACAATGTCAATATGGATGATAACAATAACAAAACCATACACACTAAACACATATGAGAATATATATAATATATATATACTAGTAGGGAACCCGCGCGATGCGGCCGCAACGGAAATTTACAACATGGTACTCGTTTCTATAGTTCATCGACCGTCTTGTGATATAATGTATAGTATTTAAGTAAGTTTTTTTAGGGTTGAGTTATCATACACAGTGTAATAAAAATGAGAAGGGTGAGAAGAATACAAAAAACACAATAGATCATGAAATATGACACGATGTAAAAATCCGAAAAAGCGAAAACCTAAAAACTACGATCGTATGGTTCGATGAGACGTTTCCAATGCCGTTTCCGTTTGATAGTCTTCCTACAACTTCCTAACTTCCTATTTTTTTTTCACTGTGTATTTGATCCTAACCTAATTTTCTTATTCATATAATATGTTACAACTTAATGGTTTGTTGTTAATAGATTACAATACAATAGCTTAATTTATCGTTACATTTTTATAACTTGTGTATTGTTTTTCCGGTCAATTTATTTAAAATTATACAAAATTAAAAACACAACAAAGATTCTAATTCTGAAAATTAAGTCCATTAAACATAATTAAAAAAAACATTTTCATAAAGTACTTACAAATTAAAACCACACAAATATCGATTGCTCCCTAAACATACCACGTAGGAATTATTTTATATAACACTTGTTACAATTGAATTGAAAAGCAAACATTTGTGTGTACATATCTATAGCAGACTATCGTATGAGTAGGCTATCAATCCTCTTGAGATAATGTTACAAATGACTTTGGTACGGGTACTTAAAGAACACCCATTTGGATAATTTTCCAAGGAATGAGATAAAAGAGTGAAAAACCAATTTACAATTATTCAACTACACAGAGAATTAAAAACAGATTAAATAAAAACGGGATTCAAAACCAATTTACAATTCTTTCTTGAAATTAAAAAACACGGGACCCAAAACCGATTTATATCACATGAAATAATGTTAGAATAAGGGTGCACTTTGAAAGTAAACTTTTTCCATACATGAAACTTTAACGAAGGGGAAATTTACAATTCTTTCTACAACCTGTTGTAATGGAAAAAAAAATCCAAAAATACATTTTAGAGGGCGGAGCAGCCTGCGGTTTGCAAAGGGCGAGCAAGCCCTTTTTCTCTTGGTTGACCCTTTTTTATCACTCATTTTAGAAACTCTTGCAGTCTGCAAAGAGATTTGGATTCATGTGAAAGAGTAAAGAGTTAAAAAAAAATATACTGTACATACTAAAAGCCTAAAATGGGTCTGAATGAATTGGATAAAACAAAAGTTGGGGCAGAAAAACCTAAAGTTTAAAAATAGCTTGAAAATAAATATACCTCAAATGCATCCCTACTAAATACAATTACTAAAATCAATAAAGAGAAAAAAAATATAGTCTTATGATCTGTATTTTTGACGCTATTAATAACCATTTATAAATCTAAATCAACCTCATAAAAGTAAACTTTAGTTCATTTTTTCCTATCCAGATGAGCCGACCACATGCATAATCATATTTAGCAAACTTGTAATGCAATGTTGATGCTATTATGTAAATATAACCCAATTATAAAAAGCAATCCATGTAATCAAATACTGATTTGACATCTAATAGAGACCGATAACATAGCTAGATACATTGCAATTAGCAAAGATAACCCGCAAAAGAAAAACAAACTCAATTCCTGGAAGACCTATCTGACAACCTAGTAGAGACATGTTTGAATTGTCAAACGAGTCAAGTGATCCAATACTTATTGACAAACAAAAATCCAACTTACAATTGTACTTTGTATATAGACCAACAACACCATCGTTAGTATCAAAAAGGGAATGCCCCTGCACGTATTCAATATCAAGAAACTGTCTTTATCATATATTAAAGCAGACACACTTATCCAAAAAAACACACCAAGAACCAGACAAACGTAGTTGTAAATCTCAATAACCCTAAAGATTGAAATTTCCCAAATCCCAACTGGAAGGCATTTCAGTACCGGTTACCCCTTCTCGAAACAAAATAGTTTGTGAAACAAAAGAGTTTGTCTCTACTGGTTTGCCCTTTCTTGAAAAAAAAAAGATGGAAATAGTTAGTTTGTGAAAAAAAAGCGTTCGTTAGTCAAG
Source organism: Ambrosia artemisiifolia (assembly GCA_032199755.1). Taxonomy (NCBI): domain Eukaryota; kingdom Viridiplantae; phylum Streptophyta; class Magnoliopsida; order Asterales; family Asteraceae; genus Ambrosia; species Ambrosia artemisiifolia. The sequence continues at coordinate 32,500,336 of CM063517.1, forward strand.
TGTCAACCCAACCTACCCGTACCAAAAAAAACGCCATGAGTTTATCCAACCTTATTATAACCTGACCAGCTACACGCTGATGAAGGTAAAGGTGCATAAGACTCTTGAAATGAGTCCCTAGTGATCAATAAAAACTGAGTATGCGGACTTTTTTAGCATCAAAAGTTTCATAATATTTGCATCATAATCACAAGGATGGATCACATTTAAACTAAAATAATTCGAACCATTTTTTTACTATCCGTATTAAGGTTTGCAAAGTTTATATGTAACGATAGGCTATGTTTATCAAGAAAATTGGTGTTTTTATATGCTATACCATATTATTTGGGAGAAAGCACTACAAAAACCATGACATTTTAAGTTAATTTGACAGAAAACAGTTAAAAGTATTTCTCACGACAATTACGCTTACCAGACAAGGGCTTACGCTTTCCAGACCATGGCTGATTTTCGAGATGTAAGTTGGAGACAAAACATTAGTCAATCCCTACATAGTAATGGTTACAAGACGTAAGTTTGAAAATAAGTTAGGAATCAATAACATACTAAAGTACATATGGCAAAAAATAAATGAATTGGAAAGTACAACATGTGTCTTAACAAGATCTGCATAAAAGCCTTCAATGTGACTTGTTCCAAGAATCGTTTTCATGTTTACGAACCAGTAACGCCAACGCACTATCATTAAGACACAAGAAAACAAAGAGCTAGAAAAATGGACTTGTAGCTGCATCTGCCATCACCACCTCCACCACCCACACTTGCTGCTGCACGAAATGTTACCCAACCCACCAGACCTGGTCAGTTTGGCACCTCTAGCCAGAGATACAAAATGAAAATGTTGATGTCCTTAAGTCAAAATTCAGTTACTCAAACGCCTAGTTTACCCTTTCCAGTCAGTGACTAATTTATTCGCTTCCTTCTTCAGCTTCATAACATCCTCTTCCTACAAGAATTAAGAAATGTCAATCATGTTATAGAAACTAATTTGAGGAAACATTACACTTGACTATTGCCGTGACTCGTGAGGTCAGACCTCATTATATACAATGATATGCAAAATAAGGTACTAACACAATCAACATTAAGCTACCATATAACCCTAGACTAAATGACTAATGATAATAATTTGGTATCATCAGAAAAAAAGGTCAAAATGGGGTTATATTAATTATAATTTTGGAAAATTATATGTAGTGCCGACTTTCAGTTGTATTTAGACCCGACAACATGACATTTTTATTCTCTATCTTTTCCAAGTTTTTATAAGCTCGTGTGGAAGAAGACAGATGGTTTGGGAAAAATAGTAAGACCTGAACACAATAGGGTCATCTTCTTCTTGAAGTGAAACTACAGTCAAGAATTAACATCATATACAACCTATAGACACTATTCTAGGTTAGGTAAAACATGTCTTGAGAACATATCATGAGGTCTAAAACCATTCACCTGCCTTTGGCTTCATCATGTGCCCTTTTGACATCAAATTCATGTGATGTGTCAATAGCATCCTCATGTTCCATATCCATGCCTACCTGTCAAGCTTATAGGCATCACAATTTGACACTTAAGGAAACCAAATAATACAAAAATTTGTAGCTTGCTATCAGTTTACTTGTACCCATGATATATTACTTCACGCAAGAGAAAGACCCGAAGATATCTTAATTTGCTAAATGAAACATTTCTTCTCTACTGTACTTCTGATTCGATCTTTTCAAAATGATGTTGGCTGGCTTCATCTATAAGAAAGATTTTTGAATAATACGCTATTTTTTCAACTGTAATTTACCCATGTTATGCCTGCGATCAAGTGTTTGCACAGACCAACCAAAATCAGCAATCTTTCTGTTTAGTTCCAGTCCCACAACATACATTAATAAACAAGGTATTAGGTCCCAAATAAGCATAATCTCGAGAAAGTGCATACAACTTTTATGCTGCAATGGTGTTCACCTACACGAAGATCCCATCAAGTTAACCTCTAAAATGGTTTGTAAGGTACTTTTGCATATTTCACCAAAATGGTTGTAATTTTTCTGGTTCAAGGGTGGCAGTGAGTTTTATATGTTTGCACAGTTGTCTTTTTCGAATTTTTGTAAATGATAGTTTTTAATTGTAAATCTAATTTAAAATACATGTAAAAAACTAATGTCTTTGAAAAAACTTGAAAAATAAATAATCTTCAAAGATGCACATGAGAATGAATGAAGCGGCTCAAATCACTTAAGTTAAGCATCCTTTAGAAAGCTACCTTAAACAGAAACTGGACAGTCATCTTCTCCATAGTGCAATTCATGCTTCATTTTTAAATGAAATAGTTAGCACCAATATATGTGTTAAGCTCAATAGTAATAACCGGATCTAATCGATGGCGATTAATAATAATAATAATAATAATAATAATAATAATAATAATAATAATAGCAGATCAGTTCAAACAAATAAAACAAGAGCAGCCATACCTGATAGGGGTATTGAAAAGAATATTAAGAGCAACCATACCTGATAGGGGTATTGAAAGGAATATTAAGGGTAGCCATACCTGAAAGGGGTGTAGATACAACCATGAAATCAGAAAGCTAAAACCCCATATCCAGAAAGTTTAAATCAGTAAACGACTACGAACAATAAAATCAGAAAGTTGAAATAACAAGGAAGAATATTACATACCGATAATGATGCGGATTTTGAATGTTGAAACCCTAGATCTAAAGATTACGGGTTTTCTTGAAGCCCTAGATGGAACAAAGGATGTGGATGATGACTATGAACCGATTATGATGATCGCTGGTGTTTATGAAGCCACAGATCGAACAAAGCCCTACATCTAACAAAGGAACGCTGTTGTTCTTGAATCAAGAGAGAGAGAAAGGGAGAAGGGGTGGATAATGAGATCTAAAAATGAAACCATATTACTAATATGTGTATCCGTGATTTTTTCCTAGGCTTAGGGGACTTGTACATGATGCATCTAAGCTTGCACTTAAGAGTTTTTATGCAATGGATCATTGTACAATATGCTTTCAAGGCTTGTAAAGTGGCAAATGACCATTTCTGCCCTTCCTATATGCTTATTAATATATTATAGATATATATATGCGTATATGTTTGTGTGTTGGGATAAAACAAGATCAATCTAGATACACTTATATATATATATATATACACACACACACACACAGGGTCATACATACATCCAAGAGAGACAACATAGACAACCATGAACCTCACATACACAACCACACATAGACGATGCATACACATATCTAACTCAAAGTTCATATCCAAACATTCAGATAATCCTATGCCTTATACCAAAGAAGAAATTTGAACATTCCACTCCATGATCCCATGTGTTTTGACCTCCTAATTCGATCCATACTTGTTCCCTAGGATGGGCTAAGGGCTGCCCTACATGCACACCAAAACACAAGTCAACTTCTTGCACTAGAAGGCTACTAGCTTTTCCAATCACTAGGATCCATGAACTTTGACTTACCACATTCATCAACCAATCACCATCAAGCCTCCGCCTCTCTTTCTCGGCTATATATGGGTTCAAGAGGCTAATTCTTTCACACCCCAAACACTTAGACACATTGACAAACCAAACTCTCTAACCCACTTCCCCTTGACCTCGGCCGAATCCAAATGTGACACCCCAAGAAAATCCCACATCGGCCGTGGCTAGGAGAGATCCTTGGTTCATATGTAATCCAATTCCTCTTAAATCACCAACGCGTTTTGGGGCTTAATGTTAGTGGATGAGAGGAGAACTCCACAGTTAAGCGTGCTCAGGTGGGAGCACTATCAGGATGGGCGACCTCCTGGGAAGTGTCCACTAAGGCACCCAAAAACAAATCCGTGAGCTTTGGATGGGCAACCCATCGGTGCAAAGCGAACAATATTGGTGGTGAGAGGGGCCGGATGTTACACCAAACCCCATACCTAGGCCGAATCACAAACGCTAACCCCCAACCAAGTCACATCCAAGTTCAAAATGAAGTTGTGGAGGCTACATTGTGGAGAATAGACTAAATCTCAACCTATTTCCGTTGTACTAATCGGATTACACTTGGTAAGTCCACTTATTTTCATTTGTTTCGAATATAATTGATACCATTCGATACATGTTCACTCGGTCCTTTGATACACACGTACACCCCATAAAACATGAGCACACCATGAAAATAATTGGCCCAAGACACTTAGATATGATAACAAACACCTATATATATGCACGTATACACATTCATCTATAATATGCATACCACACGTAAAGGCTTTAATGTGGACCTCTATATACTCGTATACACCTCACGAGTGTGTGTACGTGGGTATATAGCCGAGTAGAGGCCACGAAAATCGTTTTTGGAAACTCAAAAGGTAAAATACATAAAATGATGATTTTAAGAACATGTGTTAAAAACAGAAAAACATATGTTAAATGAGCTTTACTGGAATACATTTAGCAAAACATGTGTTAATGACCAAGGTATGTGTGTTAACTAAAGAAAAACATGAGTAAATCAAATTTTTATACAAGGAAGGCTTGAAACATATGCTAAAATGTCACATTTGGTACAAATGAGTAACACACACATCATATGGTAACATATAGAAACCAAGACATCGATTTTGTCACAAAATGGTTAACCATAGTCACACATAACGACAAAAATGAGCTTTACCAACACATACAGTGTGTGACATATATGGACAGCTGTACAAAACACAGTACATAAACATACAAGTCGGGTGAATAAGTGCATGGTAAATAGTAAACATAACGACAAAAACGAGCTTTTCCAACACATATTATGGACCTTGTTTTGATTAAATGATTTTAGACAATATCATTTTAACTATGGTTCTTAAGACAATATTCTAGTTGTTTTTGTTAAACAATGTCGTCTTTAAATATATCTCTTGTTTTATGAAATTGATGCTTTCGTGACTTGTGTGCTTGAAAACCTTTCGAAGTTACATTTCGCGTTTCCGCCTTGACGGGGTGTGACAGATTGGTATCAAAGCACAAGGTTATAGCGAACTAAGATTCTTTTTTGAGTCAAACTATAATTAAATAAAACGATTTTCGAAATGTTTTCATAAGATGGAAAATATCCAACATCCCGATGAGCTCCACAAGTTCCATGCCAGATACATCATACCCGTAGTAAATTTAGTAATTAAGTTGCATGATTACTCACACCAGCGTGTGGTATTGATTTATAGGATCATGGTGCCACGTATTGACCTCGTTATCCTATCCAGCATCGAGGAGGACATCCAAGTCGTACCCGAAAACTCACATGAAAAGGAGCCCGATTATCTAGTCTCGGACCTAGAGGAGGATGCTCAGGAGGAGGATGCACAGGGAGATCACACAGTCTCAGATGATGACGACATACCCGATGTCACACCCTCTAATTTCCACATGCGGAGTTCTACCGCGAGGCATGTGACATACCAGGATCCAAGTCAACGGTCACAATAAACGACAACTATATGTAAAAACATTCGTAGTAAAACCATGCATAATTTAAAACCAACATTTGAAAGTGCGGAAGCATTAAAGTTTTTAAAAGTCAAACGGAAATAGAAGCATCAGTTCAAAAGTTTTAACATCCCAAAACATGCATTATGATCCTAGACGCGAGTACGACTCCAGTGCGACTCCGTGCGCCTAGCTGACAGCTGCTACCTTACCGACCTGAGAAAACATGCTAAAAAGTCAACATATAATGCTGGTGAGTTCACAGGTTTTATTAAGCGTTTAGTCCAATCCTTTGAAAAAAAAATACCGTTACTACTATGCTTGTGTGAACGCTAGCTAGGCGTTATGTAATATTACTACTATGGGTGAAACCATTGCTGACTGTGTTTTAATGTGTAACCCTTATTTACGGACTACTGTCATCGCCGGTAGGCCTTGTGTGTTTAGAGACAATATGCACCTGCCCGGCCTCCAGCCGTCGAGTGGGGTTTGTCGGTTCCCAATAGCGCTATCCACATTTCCCCTCTACATCCCCGTATTACTGGTTTCTAAGGGACTTAGATGAACCGTATAGTAATAAGATGTTAGCCATATTATAACATGAGAATGTGTGATAAAAGAGTTTAAGCATGTTTCTCCCCCGAAAACAAAAACAGTAAAGTGTGGGGCCGTGAACTCACCTTAGGTTGCGTCTTCCGTTAACAAGTAAACCGATATGTGTATGATAGTCCCAACTAGTGGCGACCTATGATAAGATGTGTGTGTTAGACTAATAACCCATAGGTTAATTAGTCCCCGCATGTCCAGACCATAACCAAGTTGTTTGAAAATGCGTTTGACTGCTAACCCGACTACATCAGACAAGACTCGACGTCCCATTGGTGACCCGACACCCCACGTGTTAATCTTATACAAGGTATCATGCAACATATGCAAATAAACATTTAACACGCGTAAAAGTTCACCAAGTCTAGCACATAGTTCAAATAATGCATAATCATGTCCGAACACGTGTTACCAAGTTACTAGGCATGTCCCGGGGTTCCTAGCATGTTCCTAGGTGTCAAATCAGGTCTCGAGATGTCAAAATACACTTACGGCAGCAGTACATGCGATTAGGAGAAGTCAACTAGCAATTAGGAAAAGTCAACTAGAAATTAGGGGTGTAATCGCCTATAGTATAGGCATTTAGGACCCTAAACGCCTATAGCCTTAGGAGATTAGGCCTATCCAGGTTCAGTATAGGCAATTAGGCTATCACACATGCATTTAGGATGTAACTAGTGATTAGGATCGTAACCACGTTCAGTATAGGCGATTGGGCCCTTAATCACCTTCAGTATAGGCGATTAGGCCCCTAATCACCTTCAGTATAGGCGATTAGGCTTCCTAATCGGCCCCTGCAGACCTGTTTCGCTTTTTCGCATGTTTAACCCTCCAGATCAGATCCGAAGTACGTGGAAACACCCAATATCAAACCCAAAACATTAATAAACCTATTCCAAGCAAAACCCCTAAATTATCATCATTCTAACAGTCCCGAATGCAAGCGTTTTCCCAAAATAGCATACTTATCATGTAAACATCACATCAACATGCAAAGTTTGCCCTAAACGGCAAAAATCCAGATTTCATCTCATAACGACGTTGTTCGATAATACCCTACTGTTCTAGCATCAACCTAGAGCAAACCCTAACCTCAAACAATCAACAAAACACATCATACTATCATTAATCCTACATAATCATTCAAACGGGTCAAAATGCCTATTATCAACAATACACAACTATAACCTCCAACTCCTAGGTTAACATCATAACAACTCATACAAGTCAGAAGCATATCAATAACACAAGAACAATCATGTTTCAATAATAAAAATCCTATCTTTACATGAATACATCACATATAGCAAGCATAGAGGTTTGGGTTTGTTTAGAAACTGTTTTTAATAAGTTTTCAAAGACACAAATGTTTAGAAATCAGGTCTGGACCTTTAGGGAGCAAAACAATAACATTACAAAGGTTTGGGGATGAAGAACACACATTGGATTTGTAAGGAAATGAGGTGTAAGGGTTGGAAAGGTGATTTCTTGAGCAAAATGTGTTCCAGAGGGTGTTTGTGAGTTGGGAGAGGTTATGGGATGGCTAGGGTTGCACAAATGATGTTTTACAAGTCAAGGGTGGTATTTATAGGCATTTCTAGTCGTTCAATACACGTCAGGCAATTATGCAGCAGTATAGGCGATTAGGGTTCCTAATCGCCTATAACTATTGGCAATTAGGGCTCTAATCGCCTTCACTATAGGCGATTAGGGCTCTAATCGCCTTCCCATCCTCCTAATCGCCTATAGCTATTGGCAATTACGCGTAATCACCTATAATGTCATGCAATTACGCGTAATCACCTATAATGTCATGCAATTATGCGTAATCACCTATAATGTCATGCAATTACGCGTAATCACCTATAATGTCATGCAATTACGCGTAATCACCATCTTAACACATATAAACACGTATTCACATACCGACAAATCACATAATGATTATAAACACATAATTCATGAAAACTAACAGGTTCACATTCGTTCACCAGTTCTCGGGACTCGAGACTTGCGTGTGTGCATTAGACTCGGCGATTCTAACAATCACCAACAACGGGACTCGTAACTCGTGTGTGTGTGCTAACTCCAATGATCCTCCGAGTCATTGGTCCCTGGACAATTACTTAACGCGACTCGACTCAACTGACTCTATTATGTGTGATGTATGTGCGACTCGCTAAGGTAGACTTACCGGATTTTCAAAAGTTAGTAACCGGAGTTTGCCGGGTGTCACATCATCCCCCTGTTGAAAGAATTTTCGTCCTGAAAATTTCCCGAAGTCAAAGAGAATGAAACGATAAAAAGAAAAATTTTCCCGGTCGTCACATCATCCCCCTGTTGAAAGGAATCTCGTCCCGAGATTCATTCAGCTTCAACAGTAATGAGTGCCGACCTCTGTGTGTACCCAAGCAATGTTTCCCAAAATACAACAAAATGAAAATCGTGAACGAAAAGCGATAATAACAGCCGGGAAACTACTTCCCCAAGGTGAATACAAGACAAAGGACCCCTCCTGATCGAAAGCCTAATGGAGACTACTGTGATCGGTATAAATAACCCACCGGTACCGTCCAAGTAGCATCTCCAAAGGACCCCCATCAACCCAATGAACGTGAAATGATGACCAAACCCAACACCGATAACACTCAATGGATACGAAACGCACAACGATGTGGATAAGGATAAAACCAAAGTGTAACGAAAGATAAAAGAGAAAATGCACCGGTAACAGTGTCTGGGTCCTCCTGGTTCTCTCTAGAACCAATAACATAAGCATGAGCACGAGTAGCCCGACCGCCACCCTCGTTGTTTCCACCCTTCCCTGCAGTCCCTGCGTCCACTTGGTTCAACTTCGGGCAGTTTTGCTTGAAATGTCCCGCCTCCCCACAATTATAGCAGCCCTGGTTCCCTTGTGGAGCAGGGGTAGTAGTAGTAGCCTGAGCCGGCTTGGATGAAAGGTTGGCCCTACAATCCTTCGCATAGTGACCCGTCCGATTACAGCGCTCACAACGAAACTTATCACAAGTACCATAAAGATGAAAACCACACTATCCACACTTAGGGCTCTTCCCAGCATACCCTCCCTGTTTCTTATCTGACATTGACCCTAAAGCTTCAACCTTCTTTGCTACTGGCTGTCGCTGAACCACGGCTGAACTCTTCTCCACACTCTCCCACTTCCTCTTGTTATCCACCGGCGCTTTCACAGCAGAGCCTCTAGGAGGCAAGACGCCCTCAGCTATCTTCATATTGGTCATCTTGGTAGCCGACCGCACCGCCTCAGAAATGGTAGTAGGATCCCTCGCAGCCACCAACCCTGCAATCTCTGGCACCAATCCAGCAATGTACTGCTCTATCCTCCGGTACTCTGGTGTCAATATACCCGGACACATCACTGCCAACTCATTGTGTCTGACCGTGTACGCCTCGATCTGAGAACCCACCATCTTGTGATCCCCGTACTCCTGTTCCAACCTTTTGATCTCCTCTCGTGGGTAGTACTCAGCCTTCAACCTAAACACGAAATCCGCCCAAGGCATGGCGTTGGCCTCCCCGAGACCAAGTGTCTGAGTGATGCAGTTCCACCACGTCAGGGCGGGTCCTTCAAAAGTCCCCGAAGCAAACTTTACCCAATCAGCTGCTGGGCTCTCACATAAAGCAAACACCGACTCAGTCTTCTCCAACCACCTTAGCAACTCCACAGCTCCCTCAGTACCTCAGAAGTTGTGGGGCTGACAGTCCTTAAAACGATTGTAGGCGGTTCCCGCGTGCACCGGAGTAGCGGTAGCACCCATAAAGGCCTGCTGGGCAGCCTGGAAGGCAGCCTGTGCAACGCCTAACTGCTGCTGCATCATCTCATTCAGTTCATCCTGTGTCAAGGTGATGTTACCACCACCTCTACCCCCGCCAGTGCGGCCTGCGCGACGACCTCTAGTACGTCCTCCGTTGCGTCCATACATCTTCTGTGAAAACAAGAAACAAACACTCAGACCCATCACCAACGCTAAATCAAGAGCATAACAAAGAGTCAAGGATTGGGTCCAAATGTGACCATTAATCCCAACACGAGATCCACCAAGTCTTCCATGCATTTCAACTTATGATTTCGTGTGCACCCGAAATGATAAATTGCTCTACATGGTCCTCTAGGCGTGCCCCGAGCTCGAACCTCAAGTCACCCGATACCCACAACTTAGAAAGAAACAGCCAACTCAAAAGATCAACAAACAAGATCCTTCGACTTCAAACCCGAAGGAGAGGATGAAATAAAACTAGGAATGATCAGGAATGAGATAGATAATACGATACTGTGTGATAAGGATACCGACACCCCGACAAGGTTAGTATGTTTACCAAAAGACACGACTCAAATGTATGCGACCGTCTAGTGTGTGTGAGACTCGGCTATAGAGTAGACTCTACATGCAGTCCTAGTTCACTATAACCATTGGCTCTGATACCAATCTGCCACACCCTCTAATTTCCACATGCGGAGTTCTACCGCGAGGCATGTGACATACCAGGATCCAAGTCAACGGTCACAATAAACGACAACTATATGTAAAAACATTCGTAGTAAAACCATGCATAATTTAAAACCATCATTTAAAAGGGCGGAAGCATTAAAGTTTACAAAAGTCCAACGGAAATAGAAGCATCAGTTCAAAAGTTTTAACATCCCAAAACATGCATTATGATCCTAGACGCGAGTACGACTCCAGTGCGACTCCGTGCACCTAGCTGACAGCTGCTACCTTAGTGACCTGAGAAAACATGCTAAAAAGTCAACATATAATGCTGGTGAGTTCACAGGTTTTATTAAGCGTTTAGTCCAATCCTTTGAAAAAAAACCGTTACCGTTACTACTATGCTTGTGTGAACGCTAGCTAGGCGTTATGTAATATTACTACTATGGGTGAAACCATTGCTGACTGTGTTTTAATGTGTATCCCTTATTTAAGGACTACCGTCATCGCCGGTAGGCCTTGTGTGTTTAGAGACAATATGCACACGCCCGGCCTCCAGCCGTCGAGTGGGGTTTGTCAGTTCCCAATAGCGCTATCCACATTTCCCCGCTACATTCCTGTATTAGTGGTTTCTAAGGGACTTAGATGAACCATATAGTAATAAGATGTTAGCCATAGTATAACATGAGAATGTGTGATAAGAGTTTAAGCATGTTTCTCCCTCGAAAACAAAAACAGTAAAGTGTGGGGCCGTGAACTCACCTTAGGTTGCGTCTTCAGTTAACAAGTAAACCGATATGTGTATGATAGTCCCAACTAGTGGCGACCCATCATAAGATGTGTGTGTTAGATTAATAACCCATAGGTTACTTAACCAAGTTGTTTGAAAACGCGTTTGACTGCTAACCCGACTACATCAAACAAGACGCGACGTCCCATTGGTGACCCGACACCCCACGTGTTAATCTTATACAAGGTATCATGCAACATATGCAAATAAACATTTAACACGCGTAAAAGTTCACCAAGTGTAGCACATAGTTCAAATAATGCCTAATGATGTCCGAACACGTGTTACCAAGTCACTAGGCATGTCTCGGGGTTCCTAGCATGTTCCTAGGTGTCAAATCAGGTCTCCGGATGTCAAAATACACTTACGGCAACAGTACATGCGATTAGCAGAAGTCAACTAGCAATTAGGAAAAGTCAACTAGAAATTAGGGGTGTAATCGCCTATAGTATAGGCCTTTAGGACCCTAATCGCCTATAGCCTTAGGCGATTAGGCCTATCCACGTTCAGTATAGGCAATTAGGCTATCACACATGCATTTAGGATCTATCTAGTGATTAGGATCGTAACCACGTTCAGTATAGGCGATTAGGCCCCTAATCACCTTCAGTATAGGCGATTAGGCTTCCTAATCGCCCTCTGCAGACCTGTTCCGCTTTTTCTCACGTTTAACCCTCCAGATCAGATCCAAAGTACGTGGAAACACCCAATATCAAACCTAAAACATTAATAAACCTATTCCAAGCAAAACCCCTAAATTATCATCATTCTAACAGTCCTGAATGCAAGTGTTTTCCCAAAATAGCTTATTTATCATGTAAACATCACATCAACATGCAAAGTTTGCCCTAAACGGCAAATATTCAGATTTCATCTCAAAACGACGTTGTTCGATAATACCCTACTGTTCTAGCATCAACCTAGAGCAAACCCTAACCTCAAACAATCAACAAAACACTTCATACTATTATCAATCCTACATAATCATTCAAACGAGTCAAAATGCCTATTATCAACAATAAACAACTATAACCTCCAATTCCTAGGTTAACATCATAACAACTCATACAAGTCATAAGCATATCAATAACACAAGAACAATCATGTTTCAATAATAAAAATCCTATCTTTACATGAATACATCACATATAGCAAGCATAGAGGTTTGGGTTTGTTTAGAAACTGTTTTTAATAAGTTTTCAAAGACACAAATGTTTAGAAATCAGGTCTAGACCTTTAGGGAGCAAAACAATAACATTACAAAGGTTTGGGGATGAAGAACACACCTTGGATTTGTAAGGAAATGAGGTGTAAGGGTTGGAAAGGTGATTTCTTGAGCAAAATGTGTTCCAGAGGGTGTTTGTGAGTTGGGAGAGGTTATGGGACGGCTAGGGTTGCACAAATGATGTTTTACAAGTCAAGGGTGGTATTTATAGGCGTTTCTAGTCGTTCAATCCACGTCAGGCGATTATGCAGCAGTATAGGCGATTAGGGTTCCTAATCGCCTATAGCTATTGGCAATTAGGGCTCTAATCGCCTTCCCTATAGGTGATTAGGGCTCTAATCGCCTTCCAATTCTCCTAATCGCCTATAGCTATTGGCAATTACGCGTAATCACCTATAATGTCATGCAATTACGCGTAATCACCTATAATGTCATGCAATTACGCGTAATCACCTATAATGTCGTGCAATTACGCGTAATCACCTGTAATGTCATGCAATTACGCATAATCACCTATAATGTCATGCAATTACGCGTAATCACCTATAATGTCATGCAATTACGCGTAATCACCATCTTAACACATATAAACACGTATTCACATACCGACAAATCACATAATGATTATAAACACATAATTCATGAAAACTAACACGTTCACATTCGTTCACCAGTTCCCGGGACTTGAGACTTGCGTGTGTGCATTAGACTCGACGATTCTAACAATCACCAACAACGGGACTCGTAACTCGTGTGTGTGTGCTAACTCCAATGATCCTCCGAGTCATTGATCCCTGGACAATTACTTAACGCGACTCGACTCACCTGACTCTGTTATATGTGATGTATGCGCGACTCGCTAAGGTAGACTTACCGGATTTTCAAAAGTTACTAACCGGAGTTTGCCGGGTGTCACACCCGAGGCTCCACCCACAACAGCACCACCAACTGAGCCACGTGTGCCCTCATTCTGCTCCTTTTGCCCGATTTCCAGTGGGGTACGGGTGATGTATACCCCAGGAAGTGATCTCTCCCTCCACCTGCTCCAGTTGCTCCACCATTGCCAGCACCAGCACTCGTACCGGCTCCAGCGCTGGCACCGGTACCAGCACCAGCGCCAGCAGATCTAGTGCTACCCAGGAAGAAGCTATTGAAGAGATCTCAGGCACCCAAGAGGACCCATTTGCCTACTGTTGACCGATTCCTCGCGTTCAGTGATGAGGAGTTTGCCGGGTGTCACACCCGAGGCTCCACCCACAACAGCACCACCAACTGAGCCACGTGTGCCCTCATTCTGCTCCTTTTGCCCGATTTCCAGTGGGGTACGGGTGATGTATACCCCAGGAAGTGATCTCTCCCTCCACCTGCTCCAGTTGCTCCACCATTGCCAGCACCAGCACTCGTACCGGCTCCAGCGCTGGCACCGGTACCAGCACCAGCGCCAGCAGATCTAGTGCTACCCAGGAAGAAGCTATTGAAGAGATCTCAGGCACCCAAGAGGACCCATTTGCTTGTTGTGTGTGCCAGTGTTGTGTGGATCTTGATTAAGTGAAGTCATTCTCTTGGTTTTTCAAAAACAAAGTCTGTTTACTAACTGTTGAAACGAAAATAAACTATTACTCTGTTTTAACCCGACAAACAAGCGATATCAATGATTATGAGCTGATCTGTGTATTAAATTGATTGATTAGATCAGATTTAATTGACCATGCTCTGATACCAATTGTTAGGATCTGAGTATTGGATTGTTTTGATTAATTATGAAATATGAATGAAGTATAAATGGAAAGTGCAGCGGAATAAAGAATAATCAAAACATAGAGAATAATTGTTATCAATCGAATGCTTTCATTAAAGTTGAAAGATTACAAAGGTACAATTATAACTCCCCCTCAGCCTGATCACTCAGAGTTTGTTTGTCTAGAGAGAATGACGAGTGACCAATAGAACAGTACAAGTACTGTTCTATTTATAGACAAGTACAAACCTCTGATGATCACTTAGCTGACGTCACCTAGAAAGCGACCCCTAACTGACTAACAAACTACAACATCTGTTAAACAATAAACTACTGTTACATTGAAACTACTGAAGGAAAACTCTGTTAAGCTAAAAACTCTGATGTCTTCTTAACATCTGTTGAACCAAAGTGCTGTTGGTTCAACAGACCTTTGTTCTTCAGATCTTTGATCAGCACTTGTTCTCTATCAGACTTTTGCTCTTCAGACTTTATCCATCAGACCTTTCATCAGCAGCAATTGTCTTGTATCAGTTGTTTAAGCATCAGCAGTTTGGGAATCAGCAGTTCTTTGGAGGAAGCTTTCTTGTAAACTCTGTTATTTATTCTTGATCAACACTTAGTATATTTTGGCTTTCAATCATCTGTTCTTCTCCAGGTCAGCAGACCCAACAATCTCCCCCTAGAACAGATGATGCCAAAACTTTGCTTTATTCTTGATCTTTATTCCTCATCAGACTTTCTCTAATTTGCCCTTTTAGTTGCAATTCAAAGTGTAGAGAGAAGAGGTCTTCAGCATCTCTATCCAGTGTCAAATTTAGAAGTGACTGGAGATCTTCAGCACTTAGGCCAGGTGCCTCATCCATACTCAACTTCTGAATACTACCATCTGATCTGAGCAATGTCAATTCATGGGTCTCTTTATCAGACTTCCATTTTAGAATTTTAGAATCAGAGGAGTGACTGGGATGCATCTTTATGTTGGATGAGTTGGGAGATGGAGGCCTGCCAATGAGTTCTCTGAACTTCTCTGTGACAGGGTCAGAGAAGAATCTAAGTTGGTTCAAGAGACCCTCTTTTACATAAGTTTCATTGAACTTCCTTGTGTCTTCTTCAGACATTTCCTTCTGCTTCTTGTATTGCCTTTGAGCAGCAATAGAGAGATCAGAGGTTGCAAGCAAGCTATCTAATGTAAAGGCCTGAGAGGGTTTCTTGGGAGCATCATCATACACTGGTTTTCTTGGAAGATCAGGATTGGTCTTTCTTTCTTGTTCAAGCTTTTTATATGTCTCAATTAGCCTGATCTCTGACCATCTGGCAACAGATTTCATCTCTCCATACTTAGCTGCTACAAGCTCTTGTCTCATTCTTCTGAATTTCAAGGCTCTAGCTTCATCTCTCCCCTTTTTGAAATCAGGAGCAGAGACCTTAGCAGGAGGATTCTTGGCCATGTTCTCTATTCTGATTAGTTCTTCTCTTAGAGCATGTGTGGTCCAGCCTGTAAATTGATTCTTTGTTGCTTTATAAGGCTTGGATGCCAAGATCTGTTCCAGCAGTGAATCCCTTACTTCCATCTCCAAGTGTCTGCTGAGAGGCATGGTTGACATGGAGTTGCTCAGGGTCTTAGCATAATCTTCAATCCTTCTGAGTTTGCTAAGCTCTGCTGAATGGATGCCCTGAGCAGTCCTGTCATCCTTCCCTTTGCACTTCTCTTTGATGACAGCATCAGCCTGTTCACCCTTGTATTTGAGATATGTGTCTATGTTGAGTGGAACAGGGAAGCCTTTAAGAGATGGGAAGGATCTTTCTGATGGCTGATCAGTATTATAGAAGGATTGAAGTTCCCCCTTGATTAAATCCAACTCAAGGGGATACTTTTCAGCCAATGGGGTGATGGTTGGTGGTGGTCTGTGTGATCTGAATTCAGCAGTGTGTGGTGAGTAAGATGTGAGTGGAATGGCATTGACTGGTGTGGATGAGATTGGGGTGTTAGGTGGTGTGTTGTGGATGTTTTCATCTTGTATAACAAAGGTGGATTTCCTTTTTCTGCTATACAAGATTTTGGGTGAAGGTGAGGATGTAGCAGTGGATTGAGAAACATCTGTTGGTCCTTTTGTGGAACCAGCAGTTGTTTGGGTTTTGGGTTGTGTTGAAGTAGGTTTGGCAGTGGTTTGTGTTGGAGTAGGTTTGGGAGTTGGTTGAGTTGTGGTTGGTTTAGTGACTGGTTTGGTTACTGGTTTGGGTTGTGCAGATGTTTTAGCAGTGGTTTTAGTTTCAGTTGTTTTAGATGCAGTGGTTTGGGTAACAGAGGTTGTGGTGGCAGTGGTTTGTGGAGCAGTAGTTGTGGTAACAGGTGTTTGTACAACAGGAGTTTCAGCAGCTAATTTGGAAGGTGGTTTTCTAGTGTGTTTGGCTGGCATTTTCTTTCTCTTTGAAGTGCTCACATCTTCCACTTCCTGCTGCTGTTCCCTTTTCAGCTGTACCAACCTCTCTGCCTTTACTTCCAATGTGTCAGCCCTTTTCATTTTGTCTTGAGCAGCCTTTTCAGCTCTTTCATTAGCTGAAGTGTCAACTTCTTTTGCCTTTGATGCTGGAGCTGGTTCAGAGACAGGGATCTGAACATTTGGTTGTTGTGTTTGTGGAGCTGATTTGGGTGACCCTGGTTTGTCAGCAGTTGGCTTCTTCCCTTTTTGTGAGGGTGGTTCACCAAATGGATTTAGTTTTGGTAGCCTATCTCTGCCACTCTCCCCCTTTTTGGCATCATCAGCAGTGAATTCATCATCATCTTCATCTCTGAGAATTGTGGTAGGGGCAGAGCCAGTGGTCTTCAGCAAGTGGTCTTTGATCACCTTGATATCAGCCTTTGTATCATTGAATCTGGCATCAACCATGTTTCTGATCAAGGTCATGTAGGTTTCCTGTGTCTGATCTGCTAATTTTCGATGAGCTATGATGATGGGGGAAACAGATTTCCATAGCTCATTAGCAACATCAGCAGTTGATGGTTGACTCTTTGTAAAGTTATTCAATGTTTCCAATATTGACTTGACATCAGATTTGATGTCAACAACAGAGGATTCAAGGTTTTGAACTTTAGCCGTCAATTCTTGTAGTTTTGACTCATCACCCAAATTAATAGGATCATCTGAGTCCCTACCAGAGGTAGTTTTAGCTGGTTCAGTCCTAGGAGGTGAGTCCATAGAATAAGAACCTGCTGCCCCTTTGTCTTGGTTCTGGGGACTTCCAACTGTTTTTGGAGACACAATTGTGTCTTCAGCAGTTGTTGCCTTCAAGGAAGTCTTAGCAATGTAACCACTGTCCTGCTGTGAGACAATGGTCTCTACAGCAGTAGTAGCTGCTTCTCTTGAAACCTCATCAGAAGTAACATGGACTTCTGGGAGTATAACCTCCTCATCTGTTTGTGGGATGGCTGATTGATTTTCCTCAGCCCCAGTCACTGGTAGTGGCATACTCTCAGTGATAGGTGAATGAGAGGAACTGGGGTTGTCCTGAGTTTTATCAATGGCCTCAAACAGGGGTTGCATTGTTTGTGGGACATGTGGTGGTGATGTAGGTGGAGTAAGAAGCTGATTAGCCCTGGGAGATGGGCTTGTAAACATATGATCAAGTGACTCATATGCCTCAGTTTGAGGTTCCCTTTGGCTTACAACAAGTTCCTTTTGTGAAGAATCTTGAGGAGTTTGCTTGGGTTCAGATATCTCCAACTGTTGTGAGGAAGTAACAACAGTGGTTTCATGTTTCTTTGGTGATGCAACAGGGTTAGCTTCTGGTATCTCATCTTCCAGAAGTCCCTTTTTGGTTTTGGTGGTTGTTTTGGTGGATGGACGTTTTCTTTTGGTGGCTGGTGTGGGTTTCACAGCACTGGATGAAGTGCTATGATCACCAGGAGCAGTGGGCTCACCAACAGAGGTTTCAACAACAGTTGTTGTCTTTGTCCTCTTTGGTTGTGTTTTGGAAACTTTTTTAACTTTTTGTGCTTTTTCTTGGGTTGAAGAACCCAGCATTCTAGTAAAAGTTTCATCAGTTAGACTTTTCATTTTAAATGACTCTCCCTTTTGAAAATCCTTTTCAGGTAAAAGCTTTTGTAGAATTACACTTAGAATTCTAGAGTAGAGCAGAAAAGCATTGTTTGAGCCAGATTTTATGGCTTTCACATTTGATACCAAGTCTGAAAACAATCCCTGAGATAGGTTGAAGTCAGAGTCTGACAACATAGCATATCCCAAGTATTGTATCCTCAATGGGATTTCATTGAAGGATGTAGTCTTGGCAGAGGCACAGAGGAGGAGGGTATGGAAGAAAAATTTCATGACTGGTGGGAAAAACTTTTTGTATAGTGTGGAACCAGTCATTTGAGCATCATACCCCCTCTCTTGAAACTCAGTGTGAAGCTCTGTTTTTGGAAAAGTTTCCATACCTGACAAGTCGTTCAGTGAGAAGGTAGTGGAGATGATCTCAGGGGTTATGGCGATACTGGTGGCTCCAATTTTTGAAATTATGGACGTAGGCTTTTTGTCTTGGTATAAAACCTCAGCAGTTGCCCAAAATTCTTGGAGTGTTTCCAGGTAAATGGGGGCATCAGCAATAAGAACATTTTTATATTTTGAGTTATTGATGATGTCAATGGTGGAATGGAATGGTGTGTTGTCTTCGGTTTTAACCAAATATGGAAGGAAATTGTGAGTGGCTTTTGTTTGGAGTTCCATTTTAATGGATTTTGATTATGAAAGCAAGGATCTTTGATTGAGGGTTATGAGGAAGACGAGAGCGGTTTTTAGTATTTTGAATACAATGAGACAGTAAAACTGCTGTTGGGGGAAAGAACAGGGTTTTATAGGCTCTGGTGAAACCGCTGATGTGGCAAAAACTCTGCTTTAGAGAGCAGACGTGGCAAACATCTGATGGTTGAAACATCTGGTGGCAGACAGCTGTTTTGTTAAACCTCTGTTGCCAACCTTTGTTTAACCAAAAGACTGATGAAAACAGTTGTTTTATCTGATCAGATGTTTGAAACAGATTTTTCAACCAACAGTGGTTGTTTTACCTGATCAGATGTTTGAAACAGATTTTTCAACTAACAGTGGTTTTAATAAAACAGTGGTTGTTTTATCTGAATCAGTGGTTTTAAAACAGATTTTTCAACCAAAGTGTTATTTTAGCAAGATTTGATTTTCTGAAAACATTTTAATGTTTTTATTGAAAACATTTTGTTGTTTTTAATCCATGTTTAACATTCCAATTCGAGAGATCAGATTTGTGAAGGTAGATGTGTCTAAAGCTTTTGTCAGCACATCTGCCAACTGATCCTCTGTTGGAACATGGTGCAGAGAAATCAAACCTTTTTCATAGCTATCCCTGACAAAGTGATGTCTGATATCTATTTGCTTGGTGGTTGAGTGAGAGACTGGATTTTTGATGATATTTTCAGCAGCTTGACTGTCCAACATGAGTGGAGTCCTAAGTGCAGTTATCCCAAAGTCCAGTAGTTGATTTTGAAGCCACATAAGTTGGGCTGTACAGCTTGCAGCAGCAATGTATTCAGCTTCAGCAGTGGATGTTGAAACAGCTGCTTGCTTTTTGCTTTGCCAAGAGACTAAGGCATTCCCTAGAAACTGGCACCCTCCTGATGTGGACTTCCTTGTGGTATGACAGCCAGCAAAATCACTATCTGAATAACCTGAAAGCTCAATGTTTCCATTAGCAGGATACCAGATACCAAGTGTGGGAGCACCTTTTAGGTATCTGAAGATCCGTTTCACAGCAATAAGGTTAGACTTTCTAGGAGAAGCCTGAGATCTAGCACACACACAGGTTGCAAACATAATGTCTGGCCTGGATGCTGTTAAGTACAATAAAGACCCAATCATGCATCTATAGTGTGTCTGATCAACTAGTTCATCCTTTTCATCATCAGTGAGTGGCTTGACAGTGCTCATGGGTGTACTACATGGCTTACAATCATTCATCTCAAATTTTGTTAACAAGTTTTTTACATACTTGTTTTGATGAATGAAAGTACCATTTTGCAGTTGCTTTACTTGGAGACCAAGAAAGCACTGAAGTTCACCCATAGCACTCATTTCAAACTCTGCTGTCATGAGTTCCCTAAACTCCTCACACATTTTATTACATGTGGATCCAAAAATGATGTCATCCACATATATTTGAACAATCATTAAATCTTTTCCTTTCCATTTTAAAAACAAGGTTTTATCAATTTTACCTCTAGTGAAACCAATGGATAAGAGAAAAGTAGAGAGAGTTTCATACCAGGCTCTTGGTGCTTGTTTGAGTCCATACAATGCTTTGTTAAGCTTGTAGACATGATCAGGATGGAATGTGTCTTCAAAACCAGGTGGTTGACATACATAGACCTCCTCCTGAATTTTGCCATATAGGAAGGCACACTTGATGTCCATCTGAAACACCTTAATGTTGTGGTTGACAGCAAAGGCTAAGAAAAGTCTGATTGCCTCTAGCCTTGCTACAGGGGCAAAGGTTTCATCATAGTCAATACCCTCTTCTTGTCTGAAGCCTTGAACCACTAACCTGGCTTTGTTCTTGACAACTATACCCCTTTCATCAGTTTTGTTTTTGAAGACCCACTTTGTGCCAATAGGACAGACATCCTTAGGCAGTGGTACAAGTTCCCATACTTGTTGTCTTTTAAACTGAAGGAGTTCTTCTTGCATGGCTTCTACCCAACTGTTGTCTTTCAGTGCCTCTTGGTACTTGACAGGTTGTGTAAGGGATAGAAAGCCTGCAAAAAGACAGATGTTTGAAGATTGGCTCCTTGTGAGCACACCTTCTCTGATGTTGCCAATGATTTGATCTGGTAGATGAGCTCTTAGGTAGATTAAATCTCCCTGATATGGTATGATGGCATTTTGTGGTGAAGGACAGAGGTTTGGAGACTCTGTTGACATAACATCTGTTGGCACTTCTGAAGAGGCAACAGATGTTTGAAATGGAGGTGGAGGAATGGGTCCAAGTGGTGTAAGATTGGACTGACTTTTGTCAACAGATGATTGAACAGTGGATTGGCTGGGTGAATCAGTGGATTGAAGATAGGACTGGCCAACAGTGGCTAACTCAGCTGTGACAGAGTTTTGACAGTTGTTTTGAACCACTGCTTCCTCTGATACAGGATAGACTTTGTAGTGGTCTGGAACCACAACATCTATTCTGTAATCTTGTTGTGAAGATTGTGGAGTACCTGCAGGGTTAGTTTTGAAGAAAGTTCATTGAACTTCACATTCAGAGTTTGCTCTGATACAGGATAGACTTTGTAGTGGATTGAAGCAGGGTTTGCTGGGATTTTTAAAGAAGAAAGTTCATTGAACTTCACATTCAGAGTTTCCTCTATTGTTTTAGTCCTTGTGTTAAACACTTTATAGGCCTTTGCAATGGAAGAATACCCCAGAAAATATCCACAATCCACTTTGGCTGCAAATTTTGAAATGGAATCTTTAAGATTTAAAATGAAACATGGGCAGCCAAAGACTTTGAAAAATGATATCAGTGGTTTGATTTTAAACAGAATTTCATAAGCAGTCTTTTGATGTCTAGGGTTGATTAAAACTCTGTTTTGAACATAACAAGCAGTGTTTACAGCTTCTGCCCAAAAGGACAGAGGTAACCCAGAATCTGCTAGCATTGTTCTTGCAGCCTCAATGAGAGTCCTGTTCTTCCTTTCAACCACCCCATTCTGCTCTGGTGTTCTTGGGATACTGTACTGCCTTACAATCCCTTTTGACACACAGAAATCATCTAACTCCTTATTTTTAAACTCTGTTCCATTGTCACTCCTAAAGACTTTTACTGGCAAGTCATATTGTTTTTCAACTTTGGTAACAAAGTCCTTTAAGATACCTGCAGTCTCATCTTTAGAGTGTAAAAAGTAAGTCCATGTAAACCTAGAAAAATCATCAACTATGACAAGACAAAATCTTTTCCTTCTTAGACTCATGATTTTTACAGGGCCAAACAAGTCCATGTGCAACATTTGTAAACACTGACTGGTTTTGGACTCATCAATGGATTTGTAAGAGCTTTTATGTTGTTTACCTTTTAAACAGGAAACACAATGCTCATCACATTTGAATTCTTTTGATGGTAAACCTCTGACAAGGTTTTGTTTGGAGAGTGAGTTGATAGTTTGAAGGTTGGTGTGACCAAGTCTCCTATGCCACAATTCTGTCTCTTTGGTAGAGGCAGCTGAGAACAGACAGACATTAGCAGTAGGATTATCCTTCAACATATCAACCACATACACATTGCCACTTCTGTGAGCAACAAGTTGTGCTTTGCTCTCAGCAATGATGGTGTTAATCTTTTCTACAGCCTCTGGGCCAACAATCTTACAGGTTTGCTTAGTGAAGAATGACCCAAAGCCCTTGTCACTCATTTGTGATACACTAAGTAGATTAAATTTTAGATTGTCTATTAGATTAACATTTTCAAACTTAAGCCTCCCTGCTTTGACAGTACCAGAACCCAACACTTTACCTTTAGAATCATTACCAAAGGATATATCACCCCCTCCATGAGCAAGAAAGTCCAGAAGAAGGGCTCTACATCCAGTCATGTGCCTGGAGCCTCCACTATCTACATACCATAAACTGTCTAAACAAGCAGAAGCTCCCTGCACATCAGTAAGGATTTTAGTTTTGGTGAGTGTCCAAAGCCAAATTGGCTTTGGATGGGTCCTTAGCTGTCACAGCCTTAAGTTGAGGAGAATGATCAGTGGTTTGGACTAGCTTTTGAACTAGATTCAACAGCTGCAGTTGACCATTTGCCAGTGCTTGTATGTCAACACTTGGTCCAGCAGATGTTTGATCATTTCCTATCAGTTGCTGAAAACCATGAGGATGTCTGTTCACTTTTGGTTTTGAAGGCCTCTTGGGCTCATCATAAACATGTGGCAGACGATGACAAGTGGGTTGTCCATATCCTCTTGGTAATCTGTTAACAGGTGGAGCATCTGTTACCTGAACCTCTCTGGGAGCAGAGTTTTTGTTCAGACTTTGGGTAACAGATGTTTGAACTGATTCAAAAGTCTGTTTGGATTTTCCTTTTGAAGTACTCACCACTTGACTCTCCAGAGTTTTAGCCTTATACTCTTTTATCTTTTCATCAAAAATTTTGAGATATAAGCACTCTTTTGTTTTGTGATTCTTTTTCTTGCAGATTGAACATTCTTTAGATTTTGAATCATTTAAACTTGTTGTTTTGTTGATGTCATATGCTTTTAGAAGAAAACAGTTTTTGGTGACATGGTTCTTCTTTTTACAAAAATCACAAAACAAGTTGTTCTTGGCTTTCCCTTTTTCTTTCTTCTTTTCAACAGATGTTTCATCATCTGTTGGAAGACTTACTAGAGGGATAACCTTGGCCTGTGGTGCCATTTTACCATCAGAGGTTTTGAAGGTCATTGGTTTGAAATTTTCAAGGACTTCACACTCATCTGACCATGTTGGTTTGAATTGATATTTCTCAATTTCATCAAATGAGGGTGTACCTTCCAACTTTTCAAGAATGATTTTCTTGCCATTGGGTTCAGTAACCTTGATTTCTTGACCTTTTGAGTTTGTAGGGATGACCTCAACCAACTGTGGTTCCTTTTTATCAGTGGTTTGTGAAACTTGATCAGTGGTTTTAAAACCAAACCCAAATTTCACATGACTTTTAGATTGTTGGTTGACAATCATCTCAAAACCCTTTGATGATTCCACCCATTTCTTACATTCAACTTGGGTGGACTCAAGCTCCTTCTTACAACTATGATATTTTGTTATCATAGTCTGAAGCTGGTCTTTGGTTATGCTTGCTTCATGTTTTAGACTGCTGATTTCAGACTCTTTTTCAGATAATTTTGATTTTAACTCTTTTGTTAATTTTTCAACCTGAATTTCAGAATCCAAAATTTTCTTTCTAAAGTTTTCATTCACCTCTTTTATCTTAGCAAATGCCACAATACATTTGTCTGAGCACAAGTCATTTAAGATTTGAGGAGATACCTTAGCAGCAGCCATCAAGGCACAGTTACACTGGCAGTCACAGTCATCACTACCCCAGGGGTCTGATAGATTCACAACCTCCACTTCAGATTCTTCAGCTGAAATAATCTCACCAACAACACCATCAGTCACATTTTCAGACATAGACACCACTTCCTCAGAATCAGTCTCTTCAACAATTGTTTCTAGTGCCATAAAACAAAAATCCTTTTCAGTGTTGGCAACTAGAGCAATGTTGTCATCTGTTATCTCATCTGGTAGACTGCTCCAATCAACAAAGCCTTGAGTAAAGAAACTCTGTTGACCTGGTTGACTGGTCTCTACAGGAGCAGAGGGTGGAGTAACAGTCATTGGCACAGGGGCCTGAGCAACAGGTGTTTGGACATAGTGATACTGAGGAACAGTGGTTTGGACATAATGCACAGGAACAGTGGTTTGGGTCTGTGCAAAGTGAGCAGTGTTTTGCACATTAGGTACATTAGGGATGGTTTGATAAGTGTTGGTCTGTGGTCTTTGATTTGGATAGGTGATCATAGGAACTCCATTTTGACTCCTACACTCCCTAGCAAAATGACCCATTCTATGACACTTGTAACACTTTATCTTTGATTTATCCAACCCAACCTTTGACCCACCATGTAAACCTGGGTACCTCCTGCCAGTTTTCTTATAGAAGTTATTGGTTCTAATACTGAGCAGGGCAACCTGATGTAAGATGTCCATTTCTTCTAGGTCCAAAGGGTCAATGTATTGCAAGTCATTGTACACAAAAGATGAATTATCAGAAGCCTGGATATCACCACTAGCTGTGAAAGCACAGTTGTTTGGTGATGAGTAAGAATCATTATTGAAACCAGTTGTTATGTCAATGTAATGATCATAACTCTGATCCTTACTACTTCCAGAACCATCATCCTGACCCAACAGTGCAGTATTACAAAATACATAGTCATCTGACACTTTGCCAGAGTCCTGGAGCTTCTTTTTCTGGTTAAGCTCCCTTTCATAAGTCAGGAGCTTACCATGAAGCTGGGTCAGGGTTAGGTCTTTGAATCCGATAGAGTTTCTCATAACAATAGCTATAGTGTCCCATTTGTCCTGAAGTGATCTAAGAAACCTATGATTCAGTGTTGAATTAGGAAAAGTTAGACCAACCAGTTTAAGTTCACTAATTAAACAGTTAAACCTTTCAAACTGTTGTGTTAATGACTCCCCTTTTATGTGACTAAACGTTTCATATTGTTGGTTAAGTATTTCACGGTTGTTTTCAATCACATCATCAGTTCCCCCGAATTGCTCTTTAAGAGCATCCCACAGTTCTTTAGCACTATTGCAGTGCAAGAGACCGGCATAGATATCATTCGGCAGTGCCATGGCTACTATGCTGAAAGCCTTGGCATCTAGCTCGATTTTTTGAAAATCTTGCTCTGAGTAGTTCTCAACACTCTTTGGTACTTGGATCTTTGGATCCTCGGCACTCGGTACCATTGGAACATGTGGTCCAAATACTACCGATTTCCAGCACCCTGTGTTCTGTTGTGCTAACACATGAGCTACCCGACGCTGCCAGATGTTGTATTCTGACCTGACAAGCATCGGGGGCTTGTTGTGTGTGCCAGTGTTGTGTGGATCTTGATTAAGTGAAGTCATTCTCTTGGTTTTTCAAAAACAAAGTCTGTTTACTAACTGTTGAAACGAAAATAAACTATTACTCTGTTTTAACCCGACAAACAAGCGATATCAATGATTATGAGCTGATCTGTGTATTAAATTGATTGATTAGATCAGATTTAATTGACCATGCTCTGATACCAATTGTTAGGATCTGAGTATTGGATTGTTTTGATTAATTATGAAATATGAATGAAGTATAAATGGAAAGTGCAGCGGAATAAAGAATAATCAAAACATAGAGAATAATTGTTATCAATCGAATGCTTTCATTAAAGTTGAAAGATTACAAAGGTACAATTATAACTCCCCCTCAGCCTGATCACTCAGAGTTTGTTTGTCTAGAGAGAATGACGAGTGACCAATAGAACAGTACAAGTACTGTTCTATTTATAGACAAGTACAAACCTCTGATGATCACTTAGCTGACGTCACCTAGAAAGCGACCCCTAACTGACTAACAAACTACAACATCTGTTAAACAATAAACTACTGTTACATTGAAACTACTGAAGGAAAACTCTGTTAAGCTAAAAACTCTGATGTCTTCTTAACATCTGTTGAACCAAAGTGCTGTTGGTTCAACAGACCTTTGTTCTTCAGATCTTTGATCAGCACTTGTTCTCTATCAGACTTTTGCTCTTCAGACTTTATCCATCAGACCTTTCATCAGCAGCAGTTGTCTTGTATCAGTTGTTTAAGCATCAGCAGTTTGGGAATCAGCAGTTCTTTGGAGGAAGCTTTCTTGTAAACTCTGTTATTTATTCTTGATCAACACTTAGTATATTTTGGCTTTCAATCATCTGTTCTTCTCCAGGTCAGCAGACCCAACACCTTCATACTGTGAGGGACATGGTCAGACGTCATGACACCCAGCTATGAGCTCTTCGTGAGAGGACTTAGGAGCTGGAGGACAACCTGTATATAGAGGGCAGGGCAAGGGATCTCGTGCTGCGCACCATTGCGGACTTGACAGCTCGCATGTATGAGGTGGAGCAGCAGCTTGAGGATGCAGAGAGCAGGGTTGCAGGACTTGAGTAGCGTCTTGAGGATTTGGAGCGGAGGTTGAGAGCTTCCATTGGCATCTTGGCTACCGCATTCCTATTCCCACCCCCATAGGATCATGATGTTTGTACTTTATTTATGATGTTTTGAAAACTTATAAGGTGTGATGCCTGATTTATTTTGTGTCCAGACAAAACTATGATGAGTATGTCAAAATGATGAATGGATGTATGGATGTTGTGATTTCCTTATGATTTGTTTGTGTTCTTGTTGTCGTTGATGATCATGTTTATGCTTGTTACGGTTGTTTTGTTTGTGCATGCATTGACAATATTATACAGTGATATGTGTCTTACTCTTTTAATTTGGTGTTAGGATCTGAGAGTTCGATTTGTTAAGATTTGTTTAAGTATGAAATATATGAATGAATACTAAAGACGGAAAGTGCATCGGAAATATAAACTATGCAATCTTAACAAAGAGAACAATTGCTTTCAAACAAGTACTTTTCATTCGTCATCACAGATTGTGAAATACTAGTACAAGTTATTACAATTTCTCCCCCTCAGCCTGATCACTCAATACTTTGTCTGTGCAGAGAATGTGTAAAGTGATGAATAGAACAGTACATGCACTATTGTATTTATAGACAAACCAAAGCACTGATGACCTAGGACTGACATCACCTTAGATAGTGATAGCTAACTACCTTAACAGCATAAAACATCTGCTAGGCTAAACTACTGTTACATTGAATAAACCACTGATAACTAAACAACTGATAGGAAACCTCTGATAGTCTTTAACATCTGCTAGAGCCTAAGTGTTGTTTGCTCCAGCAGACCTTTGGTCTTTGTCAGCACTTTGTATTGTTCCTTGTCAGCACTTTGATCAACAGTTGTTTTCTTCAGTCAGCAGCACTTTAGACCAGCAGCATTTTAGTCACCAGCAGTTAGAGTCATCAGTCGTTTGGGAAGAACACTGTTTTATTGATGATCAGCAGTTAGAATATTTTGGCTTTCAATCATCTGTTCTTTTCCAGGTCAGCAGACCCAACAATCTCCCCCTAGAACAGATGATGCCAAAACTTGTCTTTATTTCTTATCTTTATTCCTCATCAGACTCTCTCTAATTTGTCCCTTCAATTATATTTCAAAGTGGAAGGAATAGAGATCATCAGTATCCCTTTCTAGCTCCAAACTCATCAGGTCCATGAGATCATGTGCACTCAGACTATATGCATCATCCATGCCTAGTTTTTGGATCTTTCCATCTGACCTGAGCAATGTCAATTCATGGCTTTTTTTGTCTACCTTCCATTTTAGAATTTTTGAGTCAGATGGATTTTCAGGTTGCAAATTTATTGAAGATAAGTTTGGTGATGGAGGTGTCCCAATGATTCTTCTTAATTCTTCATTGATGGGATCAGAGAAGTATCTTACTTGATTAAATATCCCCTCTTTCACAAATGTATCAGCAAACTTCTTTTGGTCTTCTTCAGACATCTCTTTTTGCCTTTTGATTTGTCTTCTGGCAGCAATATTGATGTCTGTTGAAGGAAGTAATGCTTCAAATGAAAGGGTCTGATGGGATTTAGTGTGTTCATCATCAGGGTAAGTTGGTTTTGGTGGAAGAGTTGGATTAGTCTTTCTTTTCTCTTCAAGCTTTTTATAAGTTTCCACCAACCTCAATTCAGACCATCTGGCTATGATCTTCATTTCACCATAACCAGCATCAACCAGTTCAACCCTCATCCTTTTCAACTTTAAAGCTCTGACAGGGTCTTTGCCCTTCCTGAAATAAGGTACATCAGCCTTTTGGTTGTGTGTCTTCAGATCTTCAATTCTTTGTAGTTCTTCTTTGAGGGCTTGAATGGTCCAGCCTATGAAATGTTTCCTTTGGGCTTTATAAGGCTTGGTGGCCATTATTTGATCTAGAAGAGACTCTCTAACAATCTACACCATCTCACCACTGATGGGCTTGGCAGACATGGACTTGCTCAGGTCCTTGGCAAAATCTTCAATCCTTCTCAATTTGCCAAGCTCTGCTGAATGGATGCCCTGAGCAGTCCTGTCATCCTTCCCTTTGCATTTCTCTTTAATTATCAAGTCTGTCTGTTGAGCCTTTTGTTTTAGATATTCATCAAGGTTTTTAGGCTTTGGTAAGTTCATGCTTGACAGAGATGGGAAGGATAGTTGTGTAGCATCCTCAGTATTATAGAAGGATTGAATTTTCCCCCTTGATCATGTCAAGCTCAAGGGGATACTGAGCTGCTAATGGTAGATCAGATGTTGGTGATTTGGTGGTGGTGAATTTGGAAGTGTGTGGTGAAAAGGATTGGAGTGGAATGGCAGGGATAGGTTGAGTTGGTGGTGGTGTGGTGGCTATGTTTTCATCTTGAACAAAATGGTAGGAGATGGTGGTGATTGTGGAATGTTAGCATCTGTTGGCACTTGTGTAGCACCAACAGATGTTTGAGGTGGTGATGGAATGGGTGGCAAGGTCAAGGCTAAAGCTGTTGTGGTAGTAATGGATGTTGTGGTAGATGATTTGGCAGTTGTTTTGGTGGAGGCAGCAAAAGAGGTTTTTGATCTTCATGGAGGCTGCCTGACATGAGAAGCAGGCCTCTTTTTCCTTTTTGAGGTACCAACATTTTCATTTTCCTACTGTTGTTCCTCTTTCCTTTTGGAAAGATTTTCTGCCTTTGTTTGTAGAGTTTCAGCCCTGATCTTTTTAGCCTCAGCACCTGTTCAGCCCTTTCATTGGCTGATTCATCAACCTCTTTAGTCTTGGCTGCTTCAGCAGTGGTTTGTTCAGCAGACTTTGGTGCAGGCTCTGGAGCAGACTTTTCTTGTTGAGAAGGTGGAACCCAAAAGGTTTCAACTTCTTCAGTCTGTCTCTACCACTCTCCCCCTTTTGGCATCAGCTGCCGTGAATTCATCATCATCTTCATCTCTGAGTATAGTTGTGGGGGCAGAACCAGAAGTCTTCAGCAAATGATCATTAATGGCTTTGATGTCTGCTTTTCTGTCATTGAATCTAGCATCCACCATATTCCTGATCATAGTCATGTAAGTCTCTTATGTCTGATCAGCTAGTTTTCTATGAGCTATGATAATTGGGCTGACAGATTTCCATAGCTCACTAGCAATGTCTTCTTTTGATGGTTGACTTTGTGTGACAGTCACCAAGGTGTTCATGATGGTCTTGATATCACCTTTGATTTCAGACACAGATGATTCAATTGCATCCACTCTCTCTGTCAATTCTTGGTATCTTAACCCATCACCCAACTTAATGGGATCATCTGAATTCCTACCAGGAGTGGTAGTTGTAACTGGTTCAGTCCTAGGAGGAGTATCCATAGGAAAGAAACCAGATGCCCCTTGTTCTTGGTTCTGGGGACTTCCAACTGGAATTGAGGTCAACAATCTTGTTGCCTCAGCAGTTGTTGCCTTCAAGGAAGTCTGATTGATGTAACCACTGTCCTGAAGTGAGACAATGGTCTCTACAATCTTGGTACCACTCTGTTTGTTGAGGTGCACTCTCAGTGATAGGTGGTTGAGAGGAACTGGTTGTGTCCAGAGTTTTGTCAATGGCCTCAAACAATGGTTGCATAGTTGGAGGAATTGATGGTGAGGGTTGTGGAGTGACAAGAATATTTTCCCTGGGAGAAGGACTTGTGAACAGATGTTCAAGTGAATCATCTGCCCCATGATGTGTTTCCCCTTGGCTTACAACATGATCCTTTTGGGAGGATACATGAGGAGTTTGGCTAGGTTGAGACTTTACCACCTGTTGAGAGGAAGTATCAACAGTGGTTGTTTGTTTCTTTTGTGTTGCAACAGGAATGTTCTCTGGTATCTCATCCTCCAGAGTCACCTTTTTAGATTGTTTCTTGAGGGGTTTAGTGGATGGAGTGTTCTTTTTAGTGATGGATGGTGTAGGTTTCACAGCACTGGATGTAGTGCCATGATCACCAGGAGCAGTGGGCTCAGCAACAGAGGTTTGCACAACAATTGTTGTCTTAACTCTCTTTGCTTGTGTTTCGAAAACTTTTGTTTTAACGGGTTTTTCTTAATTAGGACCTAACATCCTAGTAAAAGTTTCTTGGGATAGGCTATTCATTTGAAGGCCTTGCCCTTGTTTGTAATCCTTTTCAGGTAAAACCTTTTGTAGGATCACACTTAAAAGTCTTGGATACATCAAGAAAGCATTGTTTGACCCAGCCTGAACCCCCTTCACATTATTCAACAAATCTAAAAATAGTGCTTCGGATAAGTTGTAATCAGTGTTTGTTAAAATTGCATATCCCAAGTACTGGACTTTTAAAGGAATTTCATTAAAAGATGTAGTTTTGGGAGAGAGGCATACAAGCAGAGTATGAAAGAAAATTTTCATGTTTGGGGGAAAAAACTTTTTGTAAATGGTTGCCCCAGTCAATTGCCCCTCATAGCCTCTCTTAATGAACTCTGGGTGGAGTTCAGCATTGTCAAAAACTTCTTTACCTGCCTGATCATTCAGTGCGAAGGTAGTGGATATGGTTTCAGGGGTGATGGCAACTTTAGTGTCGCCAATTTGGGAAACAATGGACGTTGGGTTTTTGTCAACAAACAGAACTTCAGCTTTCAACCAGAAAGCTTGAAGTGTGTCCTCATATATGAGTGGATGGCAACTTTAGTGTCGCCAATTTGGGAAACAATGGACGTTGGGTTTTTGTCAACAAACAGAACTTCAGCTTTCAACCAGAAAGCTTGAAGTGTGTCCTCATATATGAGTGAACTGGAAGTCAGGGCAGTTTTATTCTTTGATGTATTCAAGGTATCGATAATGGTATGGAAATGTTGATTTTCATCTGTTTTGGCCAGATATGGAAGATAATTGTGTGGAGCTTTCAGTTGAAGATCCATTTTATGGATTACACAGAGAAAGTCGAAGGCTTTTTAATGGAGGTTTTAAGTTGAAGAAGGCGGTTTTGGAATTTTGAATTTGATGAGACGGTGGAACAACTGCTGTAGATAAACAGGGGTTTTTATAGTCTCAGGTGGAAACCGCTGATGTGGCCAAAACGCTGCTTTTGAGAGCATACGTGGCAAACATCTGATGGAAGGAATGTAACGGTGGATGAGAGATGCTTATAACAGCTGTTTGACTTTGGTCAACAAATGTTTGTGAAAACAGTTGTTTTATCTGATCAGATGTTTGGAACAGATTTTTCAACCAGCAGAGGTTACACTTAATAAAACAGTGGTTGTTTTATCTGATCAGATGTTTTAGCAGACTTTTCAACCAAAACTATTTTTAAGGATGAATTTTTTATTTTCTAACAACATTTTAATGCTTTTATTGATGAAAACATTTTATTTTATTCCATGTTTAGCATACCAATCTGAGAGATCAGATATGTAAAGGTAGATGTGTCTAAAGCTTTTGTCAACACATCTGCCAGCTGATCCTCTGTTGGAACATGATGTAAAGAAATCAAACCCTTTTCATAGCTGTCTCTGACAAAATGATGTCTGATGTCAATGTGTTTTGTTGTGGAATGGGAGACTGGATTTTTTATGATATTTTCAGTTGCTTGACTATCCAACATGAGTGGAGTCCTCAGAGCAGTTATACCAAAATCCAGTAGCTGGTTTTGAAGCCACATAAGTTGGGTTGTACAGCTTGCAGCAGCAATGTATTCAGCCTCTGCAGTGGATGTTGAAACAACTGCTTGCTTTTTGCTTTGCTAAGAGACCAAGGCATTGCCTAGGAATTGGCACCCTCCTGATGTAGACTTCCTTGTGGTTTGGCAACCAGCATAATCACTGTCTGAATAACCTGAAAGCTCAATGTTCCCATTAGCAGGATACCAGATACCAAGCGTGGGAGCACCTTTTAGGTATCTGAATATCCTTTTCACAGCAATAAGATTTGACTTTCTAGGTGATGCCTGGTATCTTGCGCAAACACAAGTGGCAAACATAATATCTGGCCTAGATGCAGTTAAGTACAATAAAGACCCAATTATGCATCTATAATGTGTTTTGTCAACCAGTTCATCTTTGTCATCAACAGTGACTAACTTTGTGGTACTCATGGGTGTACTACATGGTTTACAATCATTCATGTCAAATTTTGTAAGTAAGTTTTTAACATACTTATTTTGGTGAATAAATGTTCCATTTTGCAGTTGCTTGACTTGGAGACCAAGAAAGCACTGTAGTTCACCCATGGCACTCATTTCAAACTCAGCTGTCATGAGTTCTCTAAACTCTTCACACATTTTGTTACATGTGGACCCAAAGATGATATCATCCACATATATTTGAAAAATCATTAAATCTTTTCCTTTCCATTTTAGAAATAAAGTTTTATCAATTTTACCTCTTGTAAAGCCAATGGATAAGAGAAAAGTGGAATGAGTTTCATACCAGGCCCTTGGTGCTTGTTTCAGACCATACAAAGCTTTGTTAAGCTTGTAGACATGATCAGGATGGAATGTGTCTTCAAAACCAGGTAGCTGACATACATAGACTTCCTCCTGAATTTTACCATAAAGGAAAGCACATTTGATATCCATCTCATACACCTTGATGTTGTGGTTGACAGCAAAGGCTAAGAAAAGTCTGATGGCATCCAACCTAGCTACAGGAGCAAAGGTTTCATCATAATCTATTCCTTCTTCTTGTCTGAAGCCTTGAACCACAAGCCTGGCTTTATTTTTAACAATAATACCCCTTTCATCTGTTTTGTTCTTGAAGACCCATTTTGTGCCAATTGGACATACATCCTTTGGCAATGGTACAAGTTCCCATACATGTTGTCTCTTGAACTGAAGGAGCTCTTCTTGCATAGCTTATACCCAACTGTTGTCTTTCAGTGCCTCTTGGTACTTGACAGGTTGTGTGAGAGATAGGAAGCCAGCAAAAAGACAAATGTTTGAGGATTGACTTCTTGTGAGCACCCTTTCACTGATGTTGCCAATAATTTGATGAGGTGGATGAGCTCTTAGGAAGATTAGATCTCCCCTGTATGGAACTATGGCATTTTGAGGTGATGGACAGAGGTTTGAGGTATCAGCTGTTGAAACATCTGTTTGCACTTCTGTAGTGCCAATAGAGGTTTGGAATGGAAGTGGGGGAATAGGCCCAAGTGGTGTAGAAGTGGATAGACTTTTGTCAATAGACAGTGGACTTTTGTAAGGAAATAATGGATCAGTGGTTGATCTTGATGAGGCAGTGGTTTGAGGGTAAGACTGGCCAACAGTGGTTGACTCAGCTAAGACAGAGTTTTGAACATCTGCTTGCCCTGAATCAGGAAAGATTTTGCAGAAAGACTGTGGCATCACAATATCATATCTGTAATCCTGTTGTGGAGACTGTACTGTACCTGCATTGTCAGTTTTCATCGTGATATCTTTAAATTTGAATTAATCTAAGTCAAACAATTCAGCAGGATTTGCTGGGATTTTCAGAGATGAAAGTTCATTGAACTTCACATTCAGAGTTTCTTCTATTGTCCTAGTCCTTGTTTTAAACACTTTATAGGCCTTGGCAGAAGAAGAATATCCCAGAAAATATCCACAATCTACTTTGGCTGCAAATTTTGAGATGGAATTTTTTAGATTTAAAATGAAACATGGGCAGCAAAAGACTTTGAAAAATGATATTAATGGTTTGATTTTGAGTAGAACTTCATAAGCAGTCTTTTGATGCCTAGGGTTGATTAAAACTTTGTTTTGAACATAACAAGCAGTGTTTACAGCTTCTGCCCAAAAGGACAGAGGTAAACCAGAATCTGCCAGCATTGTTCTTGCAGCCTCAATGAGTGTTCTATTTTTCCTTTCAACCACTCCATTTTGTTCTGGTGTTCTTGGAATACTGTACTGCCTTACAATTCCTTTTGACACACAGAAATCATCCAACTCCTTATTCTTGAACTCTGTTCCATTGTCACTTCTAAAGACTTTTACTGGCAAGTCATATTGTTTCTCAACTTTGGTAACAAAGTCCTTCAAAATACCTGCAGTCTCATCCTTAGAGTGTAAAAAGTAAGTCCAAGTAAACCTAGAAAAATCATCAATAAGGACAAGACAAAATCTCTTTTTCCTAAGGCTCATGATTTTTACAGGGCCAAGCAAGTCCATATGCAACAATTGAAGACATTGACTTGTTTTGGACTCATCAATGGATTTGTAAGAGCTTTTATGTTGTTTGCATTTTAAACAGGAAACACAATGCTCATCACACTTAAATTCTTTTGGTGGTAGACCTCTTACAAGGTTTTGTTTGGAGAGAGAGTTGATAGTTTGAAGGTTGGTATGACCTAGTCTCCTATGCCACAATTCTGTCTCTTTAGTTGAGGCAGCAGAGAACTGACAGACATTTACCATAGGATTATCCTTCAACATGTCAACTACATACACATTGCCATTCCTATGAGCAACAAGTTGTGCTTTGCTCTTAGCAATGATGGTGTTAATCTTTTCAACCACTTCTGGTCTAACAATCTTACATGTCTTCTTAGTGAAAAATGACCCATAACCTGTCACTCATTTGTGAGACACTAAGAAGATTAAACTTAAGATTATCAATTAGATTAACATTTTCAAACTTGAGTCTCCCAGCCTAAACAGTCCCTGAACCCAACACTTTACCTTTTGAATCATTACCAAAGGATATATCACCCCCTCCATGAGCAAGAAAGTCCAGAAGAAGGGCTCTACATCCAGTCATGTGCCTGGAGCCTCCACTATCTACATACCATAAACTGTCTAAGCAAGCAGAAGCTCCCTGCACATCAGTAAAGAATTAGTTTTGGTGAGTGTCCAAAGCCAAATTGGCTTGGATGGGTTCTCAGACTTTTCAGCCTCAAGCTTAGGAGAATCATCAGTGGTTTGAACTAGTTTTTGAACCAAGTTCAACAACTGTTGTTGACCATCTGCCAGTGCTTGAATGTCAACACTTGGTGCAGCAGATGTTTGAGCATTTCCTGTCAGATGTTGGTAACCATGAGGATGTCTGTTCACTCTTGGTTTTGAAGGCCTTTTGGGTTCTTCATAAACATGTTGCAGACGATGACAAGGTGGTTGTCCATGTCCTCTTGGAAACTTGTTAGAGGGTGGAGCATCTGTTACCTGAACCTCTCTGGGAGCAGAGTTTTCATTCAGATTTTTGGTGACAGATGTTTGGATTGGTGCAAAAGTCTGATTAGGTTTTCCTTTTGAAGTACTAACCAATTGACTCATTTGAGTTTTGGCCTTGTACTCTTTTATTTTTTCATCAAAATTTTTGAGATACAGACACTCTTTTGTTATGTGTTTCTTTTTCTTACAGATTAAACACTCTTTGATTTTAGAATCACCTACACTTGTTCCTTTGTTGATATCATATGCTTTTAGAAGAAAACAGTTTTTAGTAACATGATTCTTCTTTTCACAAAAATCACAAAACAAGTTGTGTTTTGATATCCCTTTTTCTTTCTTCTTTTCAACAGATGTTTGATCATCTGTTGGAAGATCTTTCAAGGGAATGATCTTAGCCTGTGGTGCCTTTTTACCATCAGAGGTTTTGAAGGTCATTGGTTGGAAATTTTCTAGGACATCACATTCATCTGACCAGGTTGGTTTAAATTGATATTTTTCAATCTCATCAAATGAAGGAGAACCTTCAAGTTTTTCAAGAATGATTTTCTTACCATTAGGTTCTGTGACCTTGATTTCTTGACCTTTTGAATTGGTTGGGATGATTTCAACCAACTGTGGTTCCTTTTTGTCAGTGGTTTGTGAAACTTGAGCAGTGGTTTCATTAAAACCAAAACCAAATTTCACATGACTTTTAGACTGTTGGTTAACAATCATCTCAAAACCTTTTGATGATTCCACCCATTTTTGACATTCAACCTAGGTGGACTCAAGCTCCTGTTTACAACTTTGATATTTGGTTATCGTAGTTTGGAGCTGGTCTTTGGTTATACTTGCTTCATGTTTTAAACTACTGATTTCAGATTCTTTTTCAGCTAATTTTGATTTTAACTCTTTAGTGAGTTTTTCAAACTGAATTTCATCTTCTAAAATTTTCCTTCTAAAGTTTTCATTCACCTCTTTTATCTTTGCAAATGCTATGACACATTTATCTGAACATAAGTCATTTAAGATTTGAGGTGATACCTTAGCAGCAGCCATCAAGGCACAATTACACTGGCAATCACAGTCATCAGTACCTCATGCGTCTGAGAGATTCACAACCTCCACTTCAGATTCTTCAGCTGAAATAACTTCATCAACAACATCATTAGTCACATTTTCAGACTTAGACACCACTTCCTCATATTCAACCTCCTCAACAATTTTTCTAGTGCCATGAAGCAGAAATTTCCTGGTTCATTTTCAGATTTGACAACTAAAGCAATGTTTTCATCTGTTAGCTCATCTGGTAAGATGCTCCAATCAACAAAACCTTGTGTGAAAAAGCTCTGTTGGCTTTGTTGACTGGTCTCTGTAGGAGCAGAGGATGAAGTAGCAGCTATTGGCACTTGTGCCTGAGCAACAGGGGTTTGGACATAATGAATCTGGGGAACAGTGGTTTGGACATAGTGCACAGGAACAGTGGATGAGGACTGTGCAAAGTGAGTAGTGTTTTGCACATTTTGTCCAGGGGTATTTTGGGAAAACTGATAAGTGTTGGTCTGAGGCCTTTGGTTTGGATAGGTAATCATAGGTGTACCATTTTGACTCCTACATTCCCTAGCAAAGTGACCCATTCTATGATATTTGTAACACTTAATCTTTGATTTATCCAACCCCACTTTTGACCCACCATGTAAACCTGGATACCTTCTGCCAGTTTTCTTATAGAAGTTATTAGTTCTAATACTGAGCAGGGCCATGTCCATTTCCTCTAAGTCCACAGGGTCAATGTATTGAAGGTCATTATACACAAAGGATGTGTTGTCAGATGCCTGGATATCACCACTTTCTGCAAAAGCATAGTTGGGTGATGAGTAACAATCAGTGTTAAAACCAGTAGTTATATCAATGTAATGATCATAACCCTGATCCTTACTACTACCAGGCACCTCATCCTGACCCAAAAGTGTTGTATTACCAAACACATAATCATCAGACACTTTTCCCGAATCCTGAAGCTTCTTTTTATAGAAGTTATTAGTGCTAATTCTTCTTCTCGTTCTTCGAGTGATATCAAAACCGAGCCCTTGAATGGCTTTAATGACTCTGATACCAATTGTAAGTCCCAAAACAACCCAAAATATCACTCAATGATTTAATCGGACGTGGAAATTAAGATCAAACCACAAGAACAAAAAGAAAATATTTAAAATGATTGTATTGCTGCTTCACCTTGCACACAATCTCTAGGATTGTCTAGTACAAAGTGGTGACTAGAGAAATTACAAATGAAAAGCTTAACCCTAAAAAGAACTAAACAAGACATTATATAGGGTCCACTAACCACTTGGCCCACATAGCCTAACCCAAGCCCAATAGCTAAACTAAGCCCAATATAATAAACGTGCTTGATAACGACAAGCGTAAACCTACACATTTTCTAAGCCTTCCAATATCCCCCTCCCCTAGGTTTATGTTGTCTTTATCATGGTTTAGTAGGAAGAAACTTCAGTTCTTGATCTTCCAATCTCGGGTTCTTTCGTGTTCTTTTGGAGGTATACTTGCATTTTAGTCATCATCAGATTTTGCTTGAACATCTTGCTAAAAGAGAATGTGAGAGGAGGATTCTCATAACTCTTTTCCTTGTCAATCTTCTCCTTCAAGCAGTTTCTCAGGTACTTCTTCAGTTGTACTTTCATTGTCAAAAGATAGTTCACTTCAGGTTCCTCTGACTCATGTACATTTTGTCATTAAGGTGATTCATGCTTGTTAGCAACTGGAGCTCTTTCATTCTTCATTAACCCCTGTTTGTACCGGTGTCCATTCGGTCAATTCTCCTTCTTTGAACCAAAGAGTTATTTCACACGTCCCAATTTCAGGGTTGTCACTCCCATGAACCACATTCCTCTGGTTTGAACTGCAAGATCCCCTCTAATCGTGCCAGGTTCAGCTTGAAGTGGATTTGTTGCTCCAATTAATTTACGGGCTGATGCAACAACACCAACTCCCTCCCAAGCCATACAAACAACCGGCCCAGATGTAATGTAGCTAATCAGTTTAGGGAAGAAAGGCTTGGAACTCAGATCCTTATAATGCTCCTCTGCCAATTCTTTGGGGCACTGGAAAAGCATCAAACCTTTCAATTTAAACCCCTTCTTCTCAAACCTAGATATTATCTCTCCTTCAAGTCCTCTTTGAACAGCATCAGGCTTTATCATAATATAAGATTCCTAAACTTCCATGGAAGCCATTAAGTAGGGAAGAAAAATGCAGGTTTTGTTGGGGTTTTTCTTGTTGACAGCATGGATAAGTGAAGTGGAGAAGAGATGAGAGGGCGATTGGAATGTGGCTAGATGACGGTGGTTGGTGGTGGTGGGTAAGGATAAGCTGGTACCGGTAACGGTTGAAGATGATTATAATCAGATGGAAGATAGCGATGATGCTGCATATGGGGCTCTTCCTAATGCCATCACGCTCTCCATTTTTTTTCTTTAACCTCTTAATAAAATAAGATGCAAAATCGATAGCAAGCAAAACCTCTAAACTAGAAAAACAACTACAAGTCCACACAACCTTCACACACATCCCTTATTGAACCGACATCAACAACCGTCTCATCAAGAAACGACCAGTCGGTTTCAGCCTTGCCAACACCCCAATCAAAGTAACAAACAAAACTAGAGTCTAACACATACTCAAGTTGTATCTTATAAAGAAAGCAACAACGTCCTCCCAAAACCGACACACTCAGTACCTGTAGTGAGCAGGCTTGTATGATCCCTTAACTGGTACACTGATGTAGTCAGCCTGGTCCTTGGTTAGCTTGGCTCCAAGCCTTCCAAGATGGAGTGCAGCAACCTTCTCATCAAGATACTTGGGCAACACATACACCTCCTTCTTGTACTTCCCGGTGTTCTTCTCATTCCAGAGTTCGAGTTTGGCGATAACTTGGTTGGTGAATGAGCAAGACATCACGAAACTGGGGTGACCAGTGGCACAAACCAAGTTCATGAGACGACCCTAAGCCAAAACAATGATGTCGGTTTTGGTTTCAGTAAAGACCCACATGTCGGTTTTGGATTTGATGGTGATTCTTTGAACACCAGGGTAAGTTTCAAGACCAAGCATGTCGATTTCATTGTCAAAGTGACCAACGTTGCAGACAATAGTGTTGTTGTTCATCTTCTTCATGTCAGAAACCATGATGATGTCTTTGTTACTGGTGGTGGTGACGAAGATGTCAGCTTAAGAAACTACATCGTCCAAGGTAAGGACTTCGAGTCCTTCCATGGTGGCCTAAAGGGCATAGATTGGGTCAATTTCAGTCACAATGACACCAGCACCAGCTTGTTTCATGGCAGCAGCACAACCCTTCTCGAGATCTCCATAACCACAGATGACGACAACCTTTCCGGTGATCATGATATCAGTGGCTCCCATCAAACCATCAAGGAGGGAGTGGCGGCATCCGTACAAGTTGTCGAACTTTCTCTTGGTAACAGAGACATTAACATTAATAGCATGAAACAGCAGAGTACCATTAGCTTGCATCTGGTACAACGTCCTAACACCAGTGGTAGTCTCCTCAGACACACCAACCAATCTTTCCTTCATCCTGTGGTACTTCTTAGGATCAACCTACAATCCTTCCTTAATAATCGACAACACGGTCTGAAACTCCGAGCTATCAGTCGAGCTCAGGTCGGTCAACTTCTCGGTCTTCTCAAACTCCTCCTCAGCCTTAACTTTTTCATGAATCAACAAAGTAGCATCACCATAATCATCCACATTCAGATCTGGTACACCTCCAGGACCCCAGTCTAGAGCTCGCTCAGTGCACCACCAGTACTCCTGTAAGGTCTTGCCCTTCCAGGCGAACACTGCGGCCGAATCACGAGCGATAGCGGCCGCAACATGGTCCTGGGTGGAAAAGATGTTGCGGGAGCACCATCTGACCTCAGCGCCTAAGGCGTTAAGGGTTTCAATAAGGACACCGGTTTGAATGGTCATATGGCGTGAACCGGTGATTCGGGCGCCTTTAAACGGCTGGGAAGGGCCGAATTCGGTCTGACACGACATAAGACCGGGCATTTCAACTTTGGCTAGCTCGAGTTTGAGGCGGCCGAAGCCAGCCAAGGACATGTCCTTGACTTTGTATTCAAGGACGGTTGAGGTTTTCTCGACGGTTAGAGCCATGGTTAAGAGGTGGGTTAGCTTT
This sequence comes from Ambrosia artemisiifolia, assembly GCA_032199755.1. Taxonomy (NCBI): domain Eukaryota; kingdom Viridiplantae; phylum Streptophyta; class Magnoliopsida; order Asterales; family Asteraceae; genus Ambrosia; species Ambrosia artemisiifolia. The sequence goes on from CM063517.1 coordinate 32,541,716, forward strand.
GGTTTTTAGATCAGATCTTAGAGGCTCTCGAGAATGTAGCCACTTTTAAGTCCCAAACAACCGCAGATATCACCCAATGGTTCAATCGAATGTGGAAAGTAACATCAAACCACAAGAACAAAAATAAAATATACTATTAAAAACATTATGCCGCTGCTTCGATCGCGCACGGTTTCAAAATACCATCTGGTATGATCTTTAAGAAGATTGAACACATTCTCTAGGAACGTCTGGTACAATCTCTAGGAACCTTGCACACAATCTCTAAGATTGCCCGGTACAAGGTTCTCCAAGGGGACTACATGATTACAAAATGAGAGGTCTACATACCAATGAACTAAACAATACAATATATAGGAGCCTCTAGGCCCATTGGCCCACATGGCCTGACCCAAGCCCAAGTCCTAATTTAATCCCAATAAATATAAACGTGTACAATAAAGATAAGCGTAAAACTATACAATTTATGGGCCTTACAAGTCCTATCCGGCAAGGCTAGGATCGGTGCATGTGTTAACCTTTTCTTCAATTCAAGAAACGTGTTCTTCTGGTCCGAGTCCCAAACAAATTTCGCCTCCTTTGTACTCAATTTAGTCAATGAGAAAGCTATCTTGGAGAAATCCTGTATGAACCTCCGATAATAACCTACTAAACCCAAGAAGCTACGAATCTCAAATGGTGATTTTGTTGTCGCCCATTTCATCACAGCCTCCACCTTCGCGAGATCTATCATAATACCATCGAAATTAATGACATGACCCGGAAATTGAACCTCACATAACCAGAAAGCACACTTCGAGAATTTAGCACAAAGTTTCTCATTCCTCAAAGTTTGAAGAACCTCTTCAAGATGTAGAGCATGGTCTTCTTCACTTTCGGAATATATGAAAATGTCACCAATAAAAACAATAACCCAATGGTCGAGCATCGGCCTACACACCCAGTTCATCAAATTCATACCGCGGGCGCGTTAGTCAAACCAAAGGACATCACCAAAAACTCGTAATGCCCATAACGAGTATGAAAAGTAGTCTTCGGTACATCCTGCTCTCGTATTTTCAATAGATGGTAGCCCAATCTGAGATCAATCTTCGAGAACAAACTAACTCCTTGAAGCTGATCGAACAAGTCATCAATCCTTGGTAAAGGATACCTATTCTTCACTGTCAACTTGTTTAGTTCCCTGTAATCGATACACATCCGCATGCTGCCATTCTTCTTTCTAACGAACAAAATCGGCGCACTCAAGGTGATATACTCGGTCTAATAAACCCTTTCTCGAGGAAATCCTCTAACTGAGATGAGAGTTCTTTCATTTCTGCAGGTGCAAGTCGGTAAGGTGACCTAGCAACAGGTTTAGCTCCTGGTACGAGGTCTATCTAGAATTCAACCTCGCGGTCCGGTGGCAACTCTGTCAAATCATTAGGAAATACATCCGGGTAATCCCGCACTACAAGGACATCCCCTAGCTTAGGGATATCAGCCCCCACATCCAAGACTTGCGCCAAATATGCCTTACACCCGCGCTGCAACATTTTCCCCGCCTTAAGCATAGAAACAACCAGGTAATGAGCAACTACCATCCCCATGAACAGTAATACGACCCCCGTCAGGATCTGTAAGTCCCACGAGTTTCTGCCCGCACACAATGTGAGCATCCATGGTAGCTAGCCAATCCATCCCAATAATAACATCAAAGCAACCCAATGACATCAAATACAAGCGGTTAGGAAAAATATGCCCTAATAACTTGATCCAACAATCTTCTACGGCCTTAGTAACAATTAATGAATTTCCTACTGCAACCTCGACCTCAAATAAGTGACTAATATCCTTGGAGATAGTGTCTAATCTACTACAAAATGTGGTAGACACAAAGCTCATACTAACACCCGAATCAAACAAAACGGAAGCCCGAAGGCCATTAACCAAAAATATACTTGTCATAATATCACAAACACAGGTAAAAGAAGAGATATAAAAACAATCAAATAGGTGGAATAAACACACAAGACACCTGTCATAACGCCCGCCGTTGCTTTAGCATCCTTCTGTGAAAGGTTGAAAGCCCATGCCTTGTCTTTGGCCCCTCTGTCCCGGTAGTTTTGCCGACATCCCCAACACCCGAGCTACTAGTGCATGTTCCCGTGCATTTATTAGAAAAATGCCCCGTGCCCTTACATTTATAGCATACAAAAGTCGAGCACCGATAGTGACGGTGACCCGTCTTCTTACAGGGGAAACAAGTACCCGTACCCTGTTTACACTCCCCCGTGTGCGTCTTCCCACACTTACCACACTACTTATTATCCTCGCTACTACCCACAATGTCAGTAACTTCAGTCATCACCTTCTTGAGAGCGGGTCCTGAAATGTCCGCCTCACTCCGCTTTCCCTCAGAGCTGTTGTTAGAGTTCCAATTCTTCTTATGATCCGTGACATGCTCAACATCCCTCTGCTCATTCAAAGTACCACTAATAGCCACCACCTGTCGAAAGTGTCCATGCTAGTAGTCAAAACACCCCGGCATATGTCCAATGGCAATCCCTGAACGTATCTCTTGATCCTCCTTGCTTCTTGTGTAACCATATCTGGGAACATGCGAGCCAACTCATTAAACTTGGATGTGTACTTTATGTGGGACAGATTCCCAACTTCAAGATTAACAAATTTCCTCTCCAACTTATCCAATTCATGAGTCGGACAGAAATGCTCAATAACCAAAGTCTTCAACTCATCCCAGTTCATCCTCTTAACTGCCCTATTTCCCATAGCCTGTGTCAAGTTATCCCACCAACATAAAGTTTCAGATACAAAAGAATGAGCCGAAAAGTTCACATTGGCCTCATCCTGACACTTACTTATCCACAACACAACCTCCATTTCACGAATCCACTTACTTATCCGCAACATAGCCTCCGTGATCGCCTATGTAACTTCCGGTCACAACACGTCATGGTTATTAGTATTTGACTCAGGAGTGGGTTCCCGTTCTAAAACGGGGTCGGGAATCGACCAACACCACGACTACCACGACCGCCACCATGACAGTCCCTAGATGACCATGTTCTAGCCTTACTAAACCTTCAAGAAAAAACCGTTACATGATCAGTCACAAGCATATTTAGAATGTATAAACTAAGGGTAAACTGCTAATAACATTGATCAGGTGCGATTAGCTGTTTGCTTTACTTTAGTCACACTAAACACAACAAGTTATGGTCACATTAAGATTTATGCCTACACATTAATATTTCATTATCACAAATACACATAGTATTTATTTATTAAACTCTAAAGGTTACCTCTTGGCGTGCAGCTACTCAGAAGTTGACATTTCTTGTATCAGTTTGGTCCCATACCATATTCGAGTTCGAGCACAGACTACTCAAATCCCTCAAACAATTGCACTGATACCAACTTGTAAGACCCCCACAATCGGGTGTCAAACAGTTGGCATGCAAAGACTAAAACCATAATTAATACTCAGGAAGTCTTATTTTGTTATCAGAAAACACGCAGCGGAAAGTAAATAGTTTAAATTATTCAAACATGAAATTCCCATGACAGGTCAAAGCATATTTGTAAAAAAAACAATCATTTTAGATAAAGAGTTTTCAAGCAAATAAAGTAGACTCTTCTTATTCGAAATGTCATCCGCATCTGAGTAGTCTTGCATCCCTTTTATTCCTTAAAAACCTGAAATCAAGCTAATATGCACGCAAAGTCAGACAAGCTGAGTGAATTCAAGTTTTATGAAATTTTTAATAATAAGTAAATTGTCACAATAAAAGTTAACAAATTCTTTAACCTTAGAGTTACAATAAGCTCAATCCGCCTATATGTTCCCTAAGAAAATGTAAAGTCTCAAATAAGTGCAATCTGCCTACTTAACACAAGACTTTATTTTAAATCTACAGTAAGCGCATTCCGCCTATTTGTCACAAAACTACAAAAAGTCTACATAAGCGCATATCGCCTACGAAGACTCAAACCATAACTATAAATCAGTGCAGACATACTATATAACTATCATAGCTCAATTTATAATACCAGGTAACCGTCATACACAGTTTCAAGACAAATCCCGATCTAACAAGCAAGGTTCCATAAACACTTTCAAGACATGCATATTAGCCCAAATTGTTTAAAACAGTAAAAAGGGCATCATGAATTCACCTGAAAGCGAGAACAAACACCCAACAAGAAAATTGATACCGAGAGACTACACACACAATCAAACACCTTCTAAGTAACAATTTATATTACAAGCTAGGCCTATAAGACTTCTATGATTCCTAACGGGTCAACCGGGTAATATTGAGTTCCTAGAAAGGTAAGATTAATCAATTCAGCCCCTAAACTTTAGAATATCATTTTTAAAAAGTTCATATGCTATATTAGTGGTTTAGGACCTAATCTAGTGCCTCACATGGTGAACCATCACTTAAATTGCGGAATTTCCAAAAATTGCCGAACCGAAGGCCCCGTTTCGCAAGGTAGTGTGTCCTTCATCCAAATCAGCCATATTATCAACCTAAACCATATTTTATATCATATTTTACCATTTGAAACATTTGGGATCAGATTTTGGTGGTGGTTGCACAACAACACCACCTTGTTCCAAATCGCCCCTTTTCTTGCAAACCGAATACCCCGATTTTACCATTGTTAATCAATAAACTATTTGATCGTGTCAAGACATAATTTACATTAAAACAGTTGCTAAATGGTGTTTTAAGTCAGAATTGCACACCTAATTAATTTATCAACAAAAAGAACTTCAAAATTCCCAAAACAAGAACCCTAGAACCCTAAAATCACAATTCAATCAATTGACCCACCAAACCTTCACCAATGGCCTCCATTTTCGAATATTATGTTAATCACATACCTTAGGATGGTTTGGAAGCAAAACCCTCAATCGAATCACCCAAATCATCCAAAGAACTATCAAGTCGTCTATGAATCCCTAGTTTTTGATTCATTCAATTAATCGATCATAACATCAAAATTAATCATGAATTCACTTAGGTACTTGATAGACTAACCTTGTAGGATGATTTAGAGGCAAAAACCCCAAATATTAACCTTCAATTCGGCTGAATTAAACCAAATCCGAACAGAACCCTACTTCATTAAAAACATCAATCAATAACTGTTTTTAACATATGATTGATCAATAATTAACAAAGGTAATTTGAAGGAATTAGCTTAAGGGATGTCGATTTTGTTTGCTGATCAAAAGTTTAAAAAAAAAGGTTATAGGAGGCTCCTTACTTGCGGTCGAAAATAGGAGGCAAGGAGGAGTTCTTTTAGGGTTTTTAATTTAAAAAAATTTTCAATAAGGCCCCTCCATTTTGTTATTCATGTGGCTTGGTACCAAAGCTACCCAAATGGAATTAGAAACATGCCAAAGAGCCCTTGACAAATCCAAGATGGAAATACACAAGTGTATATAATTTACAAGGCGAAACACAAGTACAGAAATTTATGAGTGTTACAAAAGTTCAATATTATTTAAGCGCAGTTCGGTTTTGTTTTGATCAGTTTCAATCATGCAATATTTTGGACACGCCATTAGCCTCAAGTATTCCTTAAATATAACCTAATTTATGTGTTGGTAAATTGTTTAGGCTTTAATTGGGTGAAATTATAAGTTTTACACTTACCAGGTGCAGTACGCGCACTTTACTCGTTACTAGGAAATTTGTGTTTTGAGTAACCATTTGGTGCTTTGGGGTTCCAAAAAACGTTATAATACGTAACAATGCCATTTTTTTTATTTCCCGGGAATTCAGGATCGTTTTCGATTATTTAATTCTTAATGGGTAATCACCAACGCTCGTACCAGACAAGTTTATTCGTACGCGATTGCGTCGTGCATTCAACTAAACAAATGCAACCCTATGCATCCTATGGGGAATATGCTATTATCTAAAGGCTAATTAATTTAGAATTTCACTGAATTATCGTAAATTACATATACAAATTTTCTACGGAAACACGCCGATTTGGCCGGATGTCACATTCTCCCCTCGTTAAGAGAATTCCGTCCCGGAATTCAATTCAAGTCATCCGTTACGGGAGTATCCTTGAATAGGTCGGGATATTTGCGCTTCACGTGTTCTCCTCTTTCCTAAGTGTACTCTAGTTCACGCTCAGCGTTCTTTAAACACAATATCCTGATCCAACTACGACAAAGCTCTTGGAGTTCCCGACCCATCACATCTATCGTTTTCTCAAATTAGTAAAGCTTAGTGTCAACCTAGATTCTGTCAATCGAGGAATCGACAACACTTCCTTGGACTTGACTTGCGGGATTCGTTACCATCAAGCTCTCGCGGCAATTTGAGTACGCCACGAGACCAATCACCGTTTCAAAGTTCCTAAGGCTAGTGCCTTGTTTGTACAACCTCCTGATCGGGTTCGTATCTCATTCACGAAAGCCTTAAATGTGCAAGATCTGTTTGTCGTTTTAACTCAGGCCAGATAATGTGTTTTTCTTCGTTTGCCATTCGATGTACTAAGGATGTACACGTATGCCCGCCAAAGGGCTTCGAACAATACACCCCGAGCACTGAGATGATAATTACAATCACACAGGAATTTTGGCGAAGAAGCACACAAATTCTATTTACCACAGAAATCAATCGTATCAACACTTAGCAATTTAGTCAAAGACATTCAATTCATTTCTTCGAGAATGACAAGCCATACTCATATCGAATCGAGTATCCCAGGCTTGTGTACAAGGTTCGGCGAACCATGAGGTAGGATGACTAGTACAACCCGATATTACAGACATAGGAACTCCGTGCCTAGTCACCACTCCCCTTGGGTATAGGCGGCTAATTATATCACTTATATCGGTGCTACGAATGGGTAAGGGATCAGAGGGTTACATACACACGATTGACCATTACCTGTGTCACGTCACGGCCACATGAAGCCTTAGGCGACATGATAATTAGATTTACACATTCGAATTACGCTTAGATGGGTGATCTTACCGGATCACAAAACAATTGACATTCTCGAGGACACTCCAGGTTGCTTGTAAGAGAGGGTGGTATCCTCGCGTCCTCACACGGCTGGAATCCTCTAGGTACTTAATTACAATATCTCAACATGAGCAAATGTGGTTACCGGTACTAAGGCACCTAGTATAGACTGATGGAGGTTGAAAGATTTTGCGTCACCTTCACTCCTTAGTTCTTGAACAGTGAACATGGTTTATCCGACACGGCGTTCGTATAGTTTCACGATCCTCGAGAATTACAAGAGAATTTAAACACAAATGATCAGGGACATACATCACATCAATACGTTGGTCAACACCGGAAAAGGGTATATGAAACATCACAAAGTGGTTGCCACAACAAACAAAGGATAAGGTCTCAACCCCATATCAACACGTTGGTCTCCACCAAAATGGGCATACAGAACACCAGTAGCTACCTAAAACATGGGTATCCAGTACTATTCCTGTTATAGGTTCCCCACAGACACTGACCGTCCCATTGGCATTAGCTACCTAGTAAGTCACTTCTGGACAACACATGCCACTTACCCTCGAATTTGGCTACAGATCTTATGCAGAGATCTGAATGGAAGCTGTCCTGGAACCGGAACTCTCAATTCGCCGAACGTTCCATCTTTCTGGGATCATTCTAGGTGATATGTCAAATCGAGCCATAGATGGATGCATTTGGCATAGATTTCACCTTTGGGGTTAGGCAGCCTCATGCGCCAAGGTCGTTACTTAAACAAACAAACAACCGAGATAATACGACAAGCAAGAATCTGGAACCTTCCCATAGAGAATCCAATACGATGACTCAAGTAGTCATACATATGGTTGTAATGTGTAAGCTTCCGAGCCCATCTTGATTAGTTAGGTACTAACCGCACCGACCTGTCAGTTCACATTATTGTGGTGTCTCCATTAATGTCCGTCAGGGATAGGGAATTTTGCTCTAGGGCGAGCAAGGATACAATAGGATAACTAGGAACACTAGTATCGACCCAAGGTCGAATTGGTCCCACTATTCCAAGAACAGAAGCAACAATGCCAAGACAAGATGGACCTACCATCTCAGGAACAACAACATTAATCGAAGGGCTGAGTTGATCGACCATCTCAAAACGGTAGGGTAGCACCCTTATAGAGTAGACAAGGCTATATGCCCTTTAGGATTCAGGGCTTCATAAAACCTCTGAAACCATGTACCAGGGACTCCATCAATGCACACGCCATGAATGGGCCCACACTAGTATTTCCGTAATCATTAGCACGACACATCAGCAGAGATGATGTCAGACTAACCCAGTAGGACGGGAAATAAAGAAGTGAATCTTTTGACACTTGTCAGTCCCAAAAGCATGGGCCATAACATTGCTTGCATCCACTCAATAACTTTGGGGTTCGAGACACATTCGCAATTCCTTACTACAAAGACGAGCCTCACCTCGTCATGTGTGGATCGCGGGATTTCCTTCCGACATTGATTTGCAAAACCGATCACTAGTCGTCCCAATTATAGACAATAGGTTAAGGCTGGACACGACGTCACTGATGCCTTAAATTTTGAAGAGATAATGTTCACGAAATGCGTGAGCATATAAAGTGTTTGACACAAGATTTAGTCAATTACTCAAACGACCATGAGATTTGGACTTCAGGGAAATACACGTGCTAACACTAAGACTAGAGTATCTTAGTATGACTTCTGAAAAGTCTGTTAGACATTCAAAATCCCACATATTCAATGTCGACACTACACAATCAAACTAACAAAACAATGACATCAACGAAGGGTTGGGGTGGTGTCTCCACCTAGAGGGAACCAAGAGCGAACCAAACGACAAGTCATCACAACAACAAGGCAATCCAGTATCTGTAGTAATACATCCACGGAGCAACACGACAAAAGGAATAACACAACAATGACAGTAACACAACATCGGAACACAACAGCAAGAAAACAAGGCAATGGGAGCAGCATGACAACAGATGAACACAACAACAAGGCAACACCACTATAGGATCAACACAACAGCAGGCATGCATTAAAAACAACGTAACACAACCACGTGGATACGCAATCGGCAACAGTGCAACTATAGAAAAACACAATCGCCAGGGGTAACACAACAACAAGATTACACAACAATAGAATGACACACAACATAGCACATCCGCTGTACACAACAACCAGATGGCAACATTACGGTGAACACGCATCCCGGTGCGTCTCAACTCACTTGTGGTGGCGTAATCCGCATTCGTATCCTCAGCCACAAACCTATCCTCCAAAGGCTCATTGGTAGGAATGGTTGGATCTACATGAGCATCCGCCATCATAACAGGAATGGGAACGATAGGTTTGACAAATTTTAACTAACCTATCAAAGACGATATCATTCTTAGAGATAACGACCATGGGCTCGATATATGTTACTCGAATGATGGCAACAACAGCAACAACAACATCGACATACTCAACCCAAGGCTGAGAACCATCGCCATTACTATGCTTGACAGGAGCCCAAGGAATGATAACGATGGGTTCAACGAAAGCCTCAAATAAAATGGAACTACCAACAACGAACTCCATAGAGACGCAAACATGGTCATAGCGGCTTGGCAAGGGTGATAGAGACGTCTACGTCCACGACAGTATCCTCAGCAGGAGCCTCAAAAACAACAACAACATCAAACTCGACAAGAGCTATAGAAACAACAACATCAAGCCCGACAAGAACTACACACTTAGTAATGACAACAGGATTTGCTTGAGCCATATAACAATAACAGCAGCAACAACAACAAGCTCGGCGGGAGCCTTAGACTCGTCGTAGTTTTTAGATGTGTGGCAAATAGGATTTATAGGACCTAGGAACCAACCAACATTTTTCCCAATGTCAAAGATAGTGGTCACAACGAGAATACAGACAAGTAGAGGTAGGAGGATCATGATTTATCGAGACACCATGAGTAAATGGAAATGGTAGAGACTCTGACGAATAAGCCGAGTCGTCCTTCCCATTGGGGTCCTCTTCCATGTTCTCTTGGCACAAGCATCGATAGTCCTCTGACTAAGTGCCTTTCCGTCATTTAAGCGAGACCGATGGACTTTCTTCCTTATTGGCGTCACGGTCAGAGTACCGAAGTACGAAAAGTGATTAGACAGGTCACATTGTCCATAACGAATGGATCCCGCAACCCTAGTTTAAAACCCACCGAGACGAGGGGACATAATGTCTTAGTATCTACAGGGACTGATAGAAAACACTTTGCATCAATTGTCGACCAAATAGATAACTAGTCTCGTCTTCGTGACGAGGGTAGTTAACATTCAACATTGTAGCAGGAGGAATGGAGTTGTCTTTCCCGGGGTAAATTTAAATTAACAGGATAACGTGAACGCTCCTAACGGACAGTCATTTGAGTTTCGAGGGGATATCAATGTCAATAGAAGGTGTCTTGCGACATTTGACAATTACTGAACACACACCTTACGGTTTCGGTTCCCGAAGTGTGGTTTCCCTCCCCAGGATTTACGACGGATTCAGACACAACACACGCATCGAACATACTCAAACGTTCACCGACTCGAGCGAGACTACCAATAATCCTCAAAAAAATACGCAGGAGACAGGTAGAGGAGTCTTACGATGACTTTTGCACTCGAAGGAAGTAGCATGACATAAGCACCAAACTGATAAGTCTATCTTGAATCATCCTCCGGAATACGATCCAGCGCTATCATAAGGGATGTTGAACCAATCGCGAACACCAACTAAATTGAGAAGTGGCTTCCCATGGGTTAATCGCATGCACTTCTAAGTAAGTCGATAGCCAAACACAGGTTGGGGCTTGCTTTTCCACTACATGCCGTCATCATAACACTGGCCAACGCTGCCTCGGTCGTGATCAGTGACTTAAATTTTAAACACCATCGACAATTATCAGGACTGTATGACTTGTAGATGTGCGATACAGCCAGATGATTTCACAATCAGTCCACAGCTACATAGGAACAACCACTAATGTTGATTCAGAAGAGGGCTATCGAGCCTTCTAGCCTTGATAAAGATGATCAAGCCTATCAACCAAGCAAGGGTGTTTATGTCCTCCAACCAGAGAAAGAACCCACATTCCTCGAAGACAACCAAAACATGAGTTAGGTCAGCAATGACTTACACATACTAACGAGTAACAACACAACAACACACGAGCAACGAGTCTCATAACTGACCCACACAGGGTCCCGTGCCCCAAAACACGCCGGCTTTGCAGGGACGCGCACTAGGTCTTCACTTGGTTCCAGGCGTAACATTCCATGCATCGTACCAGGCGTTCATCGCTTCGGTAGCCAGTACGTCCTCATACGTCCGTTCCTTTGGAACAAATGTGTGGTGAAGGCATTCAACTCCTATACAAGGAAGCTTTCATCTCCCGTCCCTATCTGATGTGAGGGTTTACATCAGGTTACTCATATAAACAGACGTTCGAGCTCTTCCGTGTTTGAAACTTAGAGGTAATGTGGAAGAAAGCTCATTGGGTTTGCTAGGACCGTAATCAAGGGATATCGACAAGATCTCCCTTTCAACTCGTTGGCCAATCCAAAGCTAAGTTTGAACTTAGAGAACATGAATAAACAAGACAAGGAGTGATCACCAACCTCGGCCCTAGCGCCTACCAAGGTTACCGTGCACCCCAAATTCTTATTACGTGTGCACCCATAATGATAATTTACGTTGCCAGGTCATCTCAGTGCCCGTTAGTTCCGAGCTTCCTGATAAAAAAACAAAGGATTCTCACAACAAATGACTTGGACTTGTTTCACCTCCACGACATAAAAACATTGCGACATCCACAAAAGTGATAGAGGTTAGTCCTTCCGATCATCCCTTCCACGGGTAAGAAGGCAAGTTCCTTGCAAACCACATCGTCCTTCCCACTTTTTGGTATTGGTGATCGATGCAAGAGGGCGGACTAAGGTGAAGCGTTACATGACATCTTTACAGGCAAAATATCCATACTACATATATGTACTAACTAACCTTAGAAAATCAGATCTCTACACAACATAAACATTCATATCCATATTTTCTAACACTTTATATATTGACACACATGGCTAGTCAGTCGGAATTTCCCCTTGTAGATCCCACGTACAAATTTATTTCTTTTCTAAAAATATTTCGTTTTGTTTTAGTTTTGAAAACTTTGTTTTTGAGCAAAAACCGGTTATAGTCTAGATTTTTCAAAAATACTAGTTCGCTATAACCTTGGCTCTGATACCACTTCTGTCACACCACGCCAATGGTGAAAATACGTGGCGCAATGCTCGAAAGCATATCAAAGTCAAGATTAACACAAACCATATTTAATTAGAAAATATCATTTCATTAAGATGTCGAAAATAAGTACCTTGTCTCAAACATTACACAAAACAACCACATAAAGTTCAAATGTAGTGTTTCTTCTCTATGTCCCAACCCAATGGGAATTATAGATGAAACCCCCGACATGAATCTGACATCCCATAGTCCATTGTACTAGCCACACATCTATTCAGTACTTAGTTACCTGAAAGATATTTTTAAAAAAGACGTCAATATATAAAATATTGGTGAGTTCACATGTTTTAGTTCCATAATACAAAACATTTCAACAACAACATGTGCGTAACAAACACCAGTAGTGGCCATTGTAAGGAGTAGCTAACTCCTACAAAACTATGACGAGCAATCCCTTGAGCCCATAACCAAACCAAACCAAGACACGCAATGCCCCACGAGTAGTTGTTTTTTGGAAAATAACAACTTATTTAAGAATACGTGCACCCCTGGTATACATAGTTACATAATCGACGCTATCGATTAGGGGTGGGCCTTGTCAGGCACCAATAGTACTATCCAAATATTCCTTCGGTTTTCTATTTCACACACAGACACACACACATACGAATAAATGCTTACAGTAGCGAGGACTCACCCCAAGTGGTGTATAACAAACTCAAGTACGCATCATGCCACTTAAACACACTTTAACATTTAACAACATTTTGATAAAACATATCTTTCCCCCAAAACAAAAAAAAAATAGTAAAATGGGGTCGTGAAACTCACCTTAATAGCAATGTGCATGCAGCAGTAGAGAATGACTATAGTCCACAGTGAAACACCTACAAGTGTTCTAGTTACATAAAACACTAGGTCCTTAGTGCGTGTTTTACTGGCAAGTTGTACACCCAACTCCCAACACCACTATTTTCATACAATTCCCCGTTTAATTAAAACACATGCCCTAGGTCCGTTGGTGATGGATTACCGCTGTTATAAGTTTCACATAACCTATATTTTAATAATCGTTATTTTCAACGTTAGTTAGGTTCATCGCCGCGAACCAAGATTATTACCCGATTTAACCATGTTATGATCTTGTTAAATATACATATGTATATATATATATATATTTGTCAATATATATTAACTAACTTGAATAACATTATCTCCGACTCGACTAACTTTACCGTATAATTACCTTCCCATTAAATAATTATACTAGGATCTTGTCGATCGAGATTCCATTTTCAACATTCGATTTGACTCACTTTACCATATATTTATTTTTCCATTAAATAAATATACTAGGATCTTGTTAACTCGTTATTACATTTTACATTGTCAAGTTCTCAAACTTAACGTATGCTTAAGCGTGTAATCTTTAGAGATTATTTTACATTAGTTCTCCCCGAATAAATTTCCAACACTTAGGAAAGTGTTATGTATTTTTCACCCATAATTATTCTTATATATTTTAATTAGTCCATAAAATATATATTTCCATGTTCACATTCACCCTTAAAATAATTACTCACATTCGACGTAATAATATATATACATATCTTGAAGAAAGTTATACAATATATACTTATTCGCCTGATTCACAAGTTTGTCTGAACTCGTCGTAATACAATACGTTCATGTCCGATTAATCAACTTATATTCTTTCCGCATCCCGAATGATATAAGTTACACACATATATATTTTTATATGAATAATTACTACTCGTCATAATATTATTTTCCCCACTTTTAAAATATATATTTAGTTATTTTCCTTAAATTTTCAATAATATGTTTTAGTTGAAATTAATCATCTTTTAATTTATACATATTTTCTCTTAGAGACATATAAAATAACTTTGGTATTTCAAGACTTAAAATATCAAGGCTTGGTTATGTTCAACATTAAAAATGCTCTAATATTTTTATATTCCCACATATATAAAAATGTTCATTTTTATACAATTTTCACTAAGTCTTTAAATTACCAATTTTTGCCATAAAAACCTTAGTTTTTATATTTCTCAACGTTGTTGGTAATTTATATTTTTATGAAATCTCATTTTATAAAAATTATACTTTTCGTACAACGCTACAATTTTGTAAGTCTTGTATGTATTTTTAACAACCCTTTTAAAAATATAACTTTTCATGTTTTAGAGTTTATAACCTTCATTCCTGTAACTTGTAATTTCTCTAAACAAGTTTATATTGTTATACTTTCTTATGGTTTATTACTGTTTCTAAGATGTTTTAGAACCATTGTTATGCATCTCCGTAAGTTCTTGTAAAATAAAACATCTCAAACATAGCCCAACACCTATTAGTTCTAACAACTTTAAACTTCAAAAAAAAATATATTAATAAAATTCTCATCATCACCTGCGGCCATAATATTAGTTGTTTGACACTCATTTAGTTCATCAAAAACCTCGAATGAAAACGCCTTTTGTTAAAAAAAAAAAAAAAAAAAAAAAAAAACCAAACCCTGTATAACTTGAAGGTTAAACACAAAAACTAAGTTTTAACAAGTTATAGTAAACTTACTACTACCTCAAGGCTAGGGATGACACCAAAACCTGGTGCTTATGATGGTATTCTAGAGAGGAATAGAGTGTGCTCTTCCAAATGATAACCTCCAAGCCTTTAACACACCCTAATCCTTAACCTTAAGCTTTTATTATATGGTTCTCGCGTAGAAAAAAAAATGGGAAAGAGGCTACTGCCGTGATTTTAGAAAGGAAGAGAAGAGTTAGTTTGGTTTGTCTCATGGTGCTTCTCATATGTATTATAGTTCTTTCAAAAATTCAAGTAATCATTCCTAAATCTAGTAACCATTTCTCAAATCCAATGATTTTGTGTAGTGCAAGAAACAAAGATATGGGAATGGGTAGGGGGTAAGGACGGTCTGGGGTTGTTGGGTGGGGGTCCCACTTTGTTTTTATATCACATGCTAATTAAATTTCAATATTATTTAAGCGCGATTTGGTTTGGTTTTGATCGGTTTCAATCACGCCATTAGCCTCAAATAACCCTTAAATATATCCTAGTTTTAGTGTTGATAAGTTATTTAGGCTTTAATTGGGTGAAATTATAAGTTTTACGCGTACCGGGTGTTGTACGCGCACTTCATTCGTTAACGGAAAATTTGTGTTTTGAGTAACCATTTGGTGCTCTAGGGTTCCAAAACACGTTATAATTTGTAACAATGCCATTTATTTTATTTCTCGTGCATTCAGGATCGTTTTCGGTTATTTAATTGTTACCGGGTAATCACCAACGCCCGTACCGGATAAGTTTATTCGCACGTGATTGCGCCATGCTTTATATTAAACAAATGCAACCATATGTATCATATGGGGAATATGCTATTCTCTAAAGGCCAAATTAATATAATTAATTTAGAATTTCACTTAATTATCGCTAATTACATATACTAATTCTGTACGGAAGCATGCCGATTTTTGTCGGATGTCACAATATGACATCTACTTTTAGAGGATTCGATGTGTTCGCGTCGCGAAGCTTAAAATTTCCTTTCTGGATGGCTGAAAGTCAACAGACCCTTAACTCAATACGTATAATGTTTTCAGTCAACAACGCATTAAAGGTGCAAAAAACAACAGGGGGATCACCCCTGGCACCCCTGGCCCTAACTAAGTTGGGCCCTGTGTGTTGTAAAACAAAATGATAACATACTCACAAATTAATTTGAGATATTTGGACATGTCTCACCCTTTGGATTCAGAACATATATGCTAGCATGTGCTCCTTGTGCCTTATACAATAACCTCAAACCTAAAATCAAAGTAGAGTTACACACTTTGGTGTAAAAATCATGTTATAATATACAACTTTGATCGTATAATATCAATATCTTTTGTTAACATGCAATTATAATATCGAATTAATTGGTTCAATTATACTATATATAATTAATAACTAAAGATGAACAGTAAACCTAAGTTGAATAGTACCAAAGTTGAACAGCGCCACAAAACATGGCCTCAGATAATTGGACCAAGGTTATATGTAGCTGCATGACAACAACTTGTCAATTGATGGTACTACGTGGTAGGAGTATAATAATAACTAAAGATTAACAGTAAACCTAAGTTGAATAGTACCAAAGTTGAATAGTGCCACAAAGCATGGCCTCAAATAATTAGACCAAGGTTATATGTAGCTGCATAGTAGCAACTTGGCAATTGATGGTACTACGTGGTAGGTTTTGCAGCACATACGACCAGCTGTAATCAATACAAGCTAGCAGCTGTAAACCAATTAAATACTCTTCATTTGCATGCTTCTTTCCATTAGCCCTTTATCTCTACTGTCGGCACCACTCTACACCACCCCCATCCACCCTCACCACGACTAGCTCCTTTCACACCCACAATAACCTCTGTCGCCCCTACCTCTTATCCACCGTGACCAGGTACTTCCCCGCTTCCCATTCACTCGCCGGCGCAACCACCCCATCTAACATTCCACCACCCGCTCCTCCAAACAGTTCACCCACCACCGTTTTTGATCTCTTAGTGGAAACTGCAGCTCATATATAATATATGCATCACTTTAATTTAGGGCTTCACTTTACCGAATATACATGAACTTAAAATTAGGGCTTCGATTTTCGAACTCGGCTTGATGATGATGGTGGTGTTGTAGTGCCGACAGTGGTTGTGTTTTGGTGGTCGTGGTAGTTTTGCATCGAGATACGGCAGTGATAGTGTTACAGCTCTCGATTCTTCAAATGGACAGATAGTGATGTTGGTGGTAGCATTGCCGACAATGTTGAAGAAGACAGAGGCTGTGAGCAGCCACGTAAGGTAGAGGGGAGGGGAGTGTGTGTTTGTGTGGGTGGAGGGTGTGATGCTGTAACACCCCATTTTGTGATCAAATAAAATAGAAATGTTTATGAAATTTATGTCGTGTGTATTATATGATCTAGTCGTGAATAGTACGATTATTTGAGATATAAGAATCTAGTCGCGCCGTTAGTATTATAAGTGACCGCTTAGTTATATTAATAAAAGATATTATTTTTGACCCTACTCTATTTTAATGAAACTTAGGTCAAAGCGTAGATAAAAATTAGTTTGCCTTAAGAGTATATTCGAAAGTTCTTAAAACGTTATAGTTTAAAACTTATACGAGAAAAACAAACGAAGCAGCTGAATTAATTATAATAATATAATTTGAAACATGCATTTGTGAGTAACTTATATACATAGATATATGTATACGTAGGAAATCAGTATACACAAGTTTTGTGTTATAATATATATGCTTCCTAAACTATATATATGGTCTTTGATGATTAGAAATAAGTTAGTTATATTTAATAATATTAATAATATAATAATGATAATTGAGGACACGTAGATGTCGGTTTGTACATCAAAATTTAATATCTTCATACCTAAGTATAGAAGCCGACGTATACTTAGTCGGTCAAAATGACGGTTACAAATTATTATAAATAGTAGCATGAGTCAGTGATAATTTCATTACCAACGTCCTACCTTCTCCTCTGTTACATATAGGTATGATTTTAATTTGTAGCTACAATTTATTATTTCAATTTAACTATCACATTGAAAGTGGGATATAAATTAGTGTTAGAACAATATTAAGAGTGGGGGTTTAAGGTCATTGTGAGAGTGGGTCTTAGGTAACCCGACCCTAATTTATGCATAGACTGATCACCTATGCTTAAACTAGGCCGGGTTATTCAAAGCCGACCACGGTAATGACTAGTTAGTACTCACTCTTTAATTAGCTAGTATCTAAGATAGTCTTGGTCTTGATCAGGGTATCGAATTCGGATTGATTAGAGCAAACATCTATAAAGCAAAGGTGAGTTCTATGAATGTTTTCAAATGTGAGCATGCTTGTCCAAACTGGTAATTGTTAATATTGCACTCATGACTGTTGTACGCATGTTTATAATCTAATCACACATACACATGATATTTGTGGTCCCTTATACGTGCTGCTACGGCAGGATTTGTCGGTATTACACCTGTGTGTAATGGGCATTAACTGTATGATGTTGGAAGTCAGAGGGGTGACACCGTCACGGGGACCCATGCGTGGGTGCCAGCGTGGCGTAAAGGTTATAATGACATGGGCGGGTACAGGTCATGAAAGATGAAATGATGTGTTTTATAACTTGTGTTTATTCATGAACTCACCAGCTTTGTCTGACGTCATTTTTAATCATGTGTCGCAGGTAGTGAAGGCTAGTGCTTGTACCTGCTGTTTATCAAGAAGCTATATGACCAGTGGAATAGGATATGCTAGTTCGTGTATTTTGATGATATATGTCTCCGGTTAAGAATAGTTGTTGAAGTTTGTACCTTTAAGTTTCCAACTCTTGTACCTTGCGGTTTATGTTAATATAATAAGTGTTTCCCTTGTAAGTCGATATCAATTGTGTATGGTGCATCCTTATCTGGGTGTGGGCGTCGCAGTTGGTATCAGAGCCAAAGGTTTTAGCGAATTAGGTATTTAGTAGAGATACCTAGGCTTTAACCTTCGTGATTAGGACTGCCTAATTTAAGTTTTATACTTGAATTAACTTTTATGGATAAGGATGCCTAGAATAAGAAAGACCTGATTTGATTCCTAGGCTTAACACTGTTGGTTATGATGTAGATGTTATGGATAAGGTTTAGTACAACCTCAATTAAGGATGGAAGTTTGAATAATTAAGTAGGATGTGGAATACCAGAGAATTAGAAATGTAAATGATCAGGACACGAGACCTTAGCAAGAATTAGCTAAGGCAAAAGCCTAGTGAGGGCAATTGACTTGTGTGTCTATATATGTGTTATATTTGAAAACATGATTGTATTATGTATATTGTGTGAAGTAGCTATTGTAGTTGTTTGTATATGAACAAAATGTTAAAGTAGTATTTTCTTGGAAACCTAGAAAATGTCGACTGGATCATCCAATAATCATGGTCGTCAATCTGAATCACCGGTTGAATCCGCTCGTCATAGTGAACCCGTAAACGTAGGAGATGATGTAATTGATCGAATAGCAGTGCGAGTCGCGGAAATTCTTGCCAACGCACGGGGACATGAACGCCCGTATTCTGAAAGGCCTATTCAATCTGAAAGAAGCATCGCACACACACCAACTCCGCAAGAAAAACCTCGACAAGAAGAGAAGGCGGGCGATCCTAAGATAACTAAGGCCAGCGAAGCGGAAATCAGTAGAGAATGCAACTATAAGACCTTTATTTCCTGTAACCCTCCCACCTTTGATGGGAAGAAAGGTGCTATCGAGGCACATGAGTGGCTAAGTGAAGTAGAAGCCATTCTAGATGTTAGTGATTGTCATAAAGGAATAAAGTTAGGTTTGCTGTTCACTTGTTCAAATCTGAAGCCTTGTTTTGGTGGAGGATACAAAAGCAAACCAAAGGTGAGGATCTAGCTCAACGCCTAAGTTGGAAGGAATTCTCCGAACTCTTTTCACAATATTTCTGTCCACCAAGTGAGACGGACAGGATTGAAATGGAATTTCTACACCTTAAGCTCGGAGATAAGACTTATTAGGAATATGTCACCAGGTTCAATGAAATGTCCAGATTGGTGCCTCATCAGGTAACCACAGAGGAAAATCGTATTAGGAGTTTTGTTTTTGGACTACCTTCAGAATACCGTACATTTATCAAGGCAACCAAACCGACCACCTATTCTGAAGCAGTAGAAGCTGGGGCAACCATCGCTGCTGAGATACAACAGAAGAAAACCCCAGACCCTACTCCAAAAAGGAAATGGGACAACTAACAAGACCAGAGGAAGACCAATGACAGAGATAATAAGAGGCAACGGCAACGGGGACCCCCACCTAGATGCGCATTCTATGGGAAGGAACATTCTGGTCCATGTAATCGGTTAGTTTGTCAAAACTGTAAGCAACCTGGACATATCTATCGTGATTGTAAAGAACCTCGCAAGTGTTTTAAGTGTGGAGAGTCGGACCACTTTATTAATAAGTGCCCTAAGAAAAAGGAGGAACCCAATAGAGTTAGAGGAAGAGGCTTTGCTTTGAACACGGAAGAAGCTCGTAGGAACCCAGATGTTATAACGGGTACGTTTCTCCTAAACAACTTCTATGCTAAAATATTATTTGATACTGGTGCTGATAGAAGTTTTATATCTGAGCAATTTAGAGTTTTGATTAATCAGATTCCTAGTAAATTAGATAAACCCTTTATAGTCGAACTGGCAGATGGAAGAGAAGAGGAAATTTTAAGTGTTATTAAGAATTGTGCTATCCTGATTAGTAATACCTCGATTCCCATAGACTTGATACCAATGAAACTTGGAGAATTTGATGTAGTAATAGGAATGGATTGGTTAGCTAAGTATCAAGCTCAAATATTATGTGATAGGAAGCAGATTCAAATTAAGGACCCTCAAGGGAAATCTTTGATAATTCATGGGGAGAAACCTAGCAAACCCATAAGTTTTATTACCAGAATAAAAGCATCTAAGTGTATTCGAAAAGGCCATCTAGCTTACCTAGTATATGCCTTGGAAGCTAAGGAGGAGAAGAAGCTTGAAGAGATACCAGTAGTGTCTGAATTTTCTGAGGTATTCCCTAAAGATCTTCCTGGACTACCACCTGATAGAAAAATTGAGTTTAGAATAGACTTGATGCCGGGAACAACCCCTATTGCTAAAGCCCCGTACCGCCTCGCCCTGACTGAAATGAAAGAGTTAAAAACCCAACTCCAAGAGTTATTAGACAAAGGATTCATACGTCCTAGCACGTCACCATGGGGAGCGCCTATTCTCTTTGTCAAGAAAAAGGATGGTTTAATGAGAATGTGTATTGACTATAGAGACCCGAACAAGATCACCATAAAGAATCGATATCCCCTCCCAAGAATCGATGATCTGTTTGATCAACTACAAGGTGCAAGTTACTTCTCGAAGATAGACTTAAGGTCTAGATACCAGCAGTTGAAAGTAAAAGAAGAAGACATACCAAAGACTGCCTTTAGAACAAGATATGGTCACTATGAATTCCTAGTTATGCCTTTTGGACTCACTAATGCACCAGCCGCTTTCATGGACCTTATGAACCAAGTCTGCAAGCCATACTTGGATCAGTTTGTAATCGTATTTATAGATGATATCCTTATTTACTCCAAGAATAGAGAAGCTCACGAGGAACATCTTCGTGCCATTCTTAAGTTACTAAAGGAAGAGAAGCTTTATGCCAAGTTTAGTAAGTGTGAATTCTGGACTAGGGAAGTCCAATTTTTAGGGCATGTGGTTAATGAAATGGGCATACAAGCAGACCCTGCAAAGATTGAAGTAATTAAGAATTGGGAGACACCAAAGAACCCCACGGAGATTCGACGTTTCTTAGGCTTAGCTGGGTACTATAGGAGGTTTATTCAGGATTTTTCTAAGATAGCGGTGCCACTGACAAGTTTGACTCAGAAGAATACGCCATTTGTCTGGAGTAGCAAGCAAGAAGAGGCTTTTAACCTTCTGAAGATGAAGCTATCTAGTGCTCCAGTACTAGCACTACCCGAGGGTACTGAAGATTTTGTAGTATATTGTGATGCTTCACACTATGGATTAGGGTGTGTGTTGATGCAAAGAGGGAAGGTTATTGCCTATGCATCTCGACAATTAAAAATTCATGAAAAGAATTACACCACCCATGATTTAGAACTGGGAGCAGTAGTATTTGCCCTCAAGATATGGAGACACTACTTATATGGTACAAAGTGTGTGATTTATACTGATCATCAGAGCCTTAAGTACATTTTTGAACAAAAGATGTTAAACATGAGACAGAGAAGACGGATGGAGTTGTTGAACGACTATGATTGTGAAATTCGTTACCACCCAGGAAAGGCTGATGTCGTAGCAGATGCCCTTAGTCGTAAGAACATAACAAATTCTGTAAGAATACGTGCATCAAGGATTGAAGTAAGATTTAATTTAATGGAGCAAATTAAAGATGCGCAGGCCCAAGCCTTGGTCGATAAGCAGATTAATAAAGAAAGAATGGTAGGAAAACAAGAAATCCTCGTTAAAGGGGGAGATGGAATATTGAGATTTCACAATAGGATCTGGATACCCATTGCGGGAGGACTAACGGATAAGATGATGGAAGAAGCGCATGGATCTAAGTATACAATGCACCCGGGTAGTACAAAGATGTATAAGGATATTCGGAGTGAATATTGGTGGCCAGGCATGAAAGCATTAATAGCTAAGTATGTGGAGAAATGCCTGACGTGCTCACAAGTCAAAACAGAACATCAGTAACCTGCAGGATGTTTAATACAACCTGAGATCCCTGAATGGAAGTGGGAGATGATAACAATGGATTTCATTACCAAACTTCCACGAACTAAGTCTGGGCATGATGCCATTTGGGTTATAGTAGATCGCCTAACCAAGTCTGCTCATTTCTTACCCGTACGGGAAGATTATAAGGTGGATAAGTTAGCAAGGATTTATGTCAAGGAAATTATCACTCGTCATGGTGTACGGCATATCATCCACAAACCGACGGGCAAAGTGAAAGGACAATACAGACCCTAGAAGACATGCTCCGGGCATGTGTGATAGATTTTGGAGGAAATTGGGATGAACATTTGCCACCAATAGAGTTTGCATACAATAACAGCTATCACTCAAGCATCAAGGCTGCTCCGTTTGAGGCTTTATATCGAAGGAAGTGTCGTTCACCAGTCTGTTGGACTGAGATTGGGAGGAATCCGTTAGCTGGGCCAGAGATCATTGAATAAACTACCAATAAAACAATACAAATTCGGGAACGGATGAAAGCTGCAAGAGATAGACAGAAAAGTTACGCCGACAGACGAAGGAGACCCTTATAATTTCAAGTTAGTGACAAAGTACTACTTAAGGTCTCGCCTTGGAAGGGCATCATTCGGTTTAAGAAGAAAGGAAAACTAAGCCCACGGTATATTGGACCGTTTGAGGTAATCGAAAGAATTGGCCCAGTAGCATATAAGTTAAAACTGCCAGAAGAGTTACAAGGAATCCATGACACCTTTCACGTGTCCAACCTAAGAAAATGTAGGGCAGACGAGTCACTAAAGATGCCGTGGCAAGAAGTCCAGATCAATGACAAGTTGAACTTCATGGAACGCCCCATCCAAATCATAGATCGACGAGTAAAGAGATTAAGAAATAAATAGATTCCGCTAGAACGAGTCAAGTGGGATGCAAGGAGAGGACCTGAAGAAACATGCGAAAAAGAAGATGAGATGAAACACAAATACCCGTACCTCTTCACCTAAATGTCGCGGACGAAATTTCTATAAGGTGGGGAGAGTTGTAACACCCCATTTTGTAATCAAATAAAATAGAAATGTTTATGAAATTTATGTCGTGTGTATTATATGATCTAGTCGTGAATAGTACGATTATTTGAGATATAGGAATCTAGTCGCGCCGTTAGTATTATAAGTGACCGCTTAGTTATATTAATAAAAGATATTATATTTGGCCCTACTCTATTTTAATAAAACTTAGGTCAAAGCGTAGATAAAAATTAGTTTGCCTTAAGAGTATATTCGAAAGTTCGTAAAACGTTATAGTTTAAAAGTTATACGAGAAAAACAAACGAAGCAGCTAAATTAATTATAATAATATAATTTGAAACATGCATTTGTGAGTAACTTATATACATAGATATATGTATACGTAGGAAATCAGTATACACAAGTTTTATGTTATAATATATATGCTACCTAAACTATATATATGGTCTTTAATGATTAGAAATAAGTTGGTTATATTTAATAATATTAATAATATAATAATGATAATTGAGGACACGTAGATGTCGGTTTGTACATCAAAATTTCATATCTTCATACCTAAGTATAGAAGCCGACGTATACTTAGTCGGTCAAGTATAGAAGCCGACGTATACTTAGTCGGTCAAAATGACGGTTACAAATTATTATAAATAGTAGCATGAGTTAGTGATAATTTCATTACCAACGTCCTACCTTCTCCTCTGTTACATATAGGTATGATTTTAATTTGTAGCTACAATTTATTATTTCAATTTAACTATCACATTGAAAGTGGGATATAAATTAGTTATGTTAGAACAATATTAAGAGTGGGGGTTTAAGGTCATTGTGAGAGTGGGCCTTGGGTAACCTGACCCTAATTTATGCATAGACTGATCACCTATGCTTAAACTAGGCCGGGTTATTCAAAGCCGACCACGGTAATGACTAGTTAGTACTCACTCTTTAATTAGCTAGTATCTAAGATAGTCTTGGTCTTGATCAGGGTATCGAATTCGGATTGATTAGAGCAAACATCTATAAAGCAAAGGTGAGTTCTATGAATGTTTTCAAATGTGAGCATGCTTGTCCAAACTGGTAATTGTTAATATTGCACTCATGACTGTTGTACGCATGTTTATAATCTAATCACAGATACACATGATATTTGTGGTCCCTTATACGTGCTGCTATGGCAGGATTTGTCGGTATTACACCTGTGTGTAATGGGCATTAACTGTGTGATGTTGGAAGTCACAGGGGTGACACCGTCACGGGGGCCCATGCGTGGGTGCCAGCGTGGCGTAAAGGTTATAATGACATGGGCGGGTACAAGTCATGAAAGATGAAATGATGTGTTTTACAACTTGTGTTTATTCATGAACTTACCAGCTTTGTCTGACGTCATTTTTAAGCATGTGTCGCAGGTAGTGTAGGGATGGCAATCAAACCCAAACTCGATGGGTAAACCCGAAACCCGACACATTTGGGACGGGTTTGGGGTCGGCTAATCGGGTATGGGTCCGGGTATGAGATTAGTTTTTATTTTTTTCGCGGGTTTGGGACGGGTTTGGGATTTGATGATATACCCATTTACCCGACCCGATTACCCGATAAAGTATACCCGTTTACCCGATTAGATATCCGATGTAATTTCCTATATATCTTTTAAAATACGTATTCATAATATATCTAGTTGTCCATCAAGATTGTCATCTTCTTTAAAAAAACACCAATTATTTGTGTATAATATATGTTATCTATGTCTTTTAGTGTTTTTATATGATTTAACTATTTTATATTTATACATTGTAATCATTTACATGCATATTTAATAATGCTAAATGTATTGGTTAGTAGTCACGCAATAGATACCTGACATGTTTTTAGTCAAATATAACAAATGGAGAAGTTTTTAAAATTAACGGGTTTACCCGAAACCCGTGGGTATACCCGATACCCGACGGGTTTTGGGACGGGTTTGGGACAAGCATACCTAACCGAGTATGGGGTTGGGATTACCTAAACCCGTCCCAAACCCGACCCATTGCCATCCCTAAGGTAGTGAAGGCTAGTGCTTGTACCTGCTGTTTATCAGGAAGCTATATGACCAGTGGAATAGGATATGCTAGTTCGTGTATTTTGATGATATATGTCTCCGGTTAAGAATAGTTGTTGAAGTTTGTACCTTTAAGTTCCCAACTCTTGTACCTTTCGGTTTATGTTAATATAATAAGTGTTTCCCATGTAAGTCGATATCAATTGTGTATGGTGCATCCTTATCTGGATGTGGGCGTCACAGATGCTTTTCACTACAAGAACAGATTTTTGGTTTGTAGTTTCAAATTAAGACAAAATAAGTCTCACCTGCTATGAAAATGGAGCTGCGTATCTTTTGTAAAACCTTATATTCCTTTTTTATGTCTCCGTTAATCTAAGAATAATATATGTTTTATAGTATCAGTTTGGCGACATTTCTTATTATTGAATATCTATTTGAAGTATCTTCTGTAATGTTTATTTGTAAACATATTTGCCTATAAAAAAAAGAGCTTTTGACATGGACATATTTACTCTGTAGATATTCTGTTGGAAGACTAAAAAGATAAGAGAGGAAATTAGGTGTATTGTTGGTTAAATATTATAAAAAAATCACTAAAATACAAGTCACCACCACTTATATTCGTTTATTCCATAATTTGTTGTTTTTTTACGGTATAGGTGTTTTTTACGCCTGTATAGCATTGCCCACCCTCTCTCTCTCTTTTGTTCCAGAGATGCTTCCTGGGACAGTTCAGTCGCCCCTAACCACTTCCTTCAGAGCACCATTGCCTTCGCTAACCTATAAAAAGAGACAGCCAACCTTTCTTCTTTGTTTCGGTTGCCTCCCCCCTCTTCATCTTCACATCGAGAGAAAAAGAAAAGAAGAGGGCTTTTCTGCTACATTAACAACGAATTAGGGTGGTTGATACCCACAGAAGGCCCGCGGCGAAGCGCGGCTGATCCTCCTAGTTGTGTTTTTAAGATGATAAAATGCATTTTTTTAACAATCATAACATTTAAAAAAATTGGTAATATTTGGAAATTTCAACAACCACCATAAATGTAAGTCCCACAAATAGTAAAACCAGTGTAAGGGTTTGGGGAGGGCGGGATGTAAGCATACCTTATCTCTACCTGTGTGGGAAGAGAGTAATTGATTCCAGAAAGATCCCTAACTCTATAAGGGTTTGGGGAGGGCGGGATGTAAGCATACCTTATCTCTACTTGTGTGGGTAGAGAGTAATTGTTTCCAGAAAGATCCCTAACTCTAAAAAAAGGAAGTGGTGAAAAAGTAACTAAGTTAAGTAGAAACATATATAGCCTCATGAAACAACATATAGACTTAGGTATATATAGATGCAATCGGATGCAAGGTTCACTTAAATGTAGGAAAATCTAAGGTGCTAAACAAAATTAAGAAGTTGAAAGCATTCAAGATTTCAAGTACACTGTCAGTCACTTTCTTAAAGTAAACCATTTGATGTGTTAAGAGGTAAAAAATGAAGCCAACTCATACCTACATAGAAATGCCACCTCCACAAAATCTCAATTTTAACGTGGAAAAATGACTTGCAAGTCCACCAAGAGCATATATAATGCAAGATCCTGGTGAAACACTTCATCAAGTGCACGATCCTACACATAGGAGGAGTCTTTAAAGTACCATTAAATTGTAAACATTTCAAACATCAAGTAATGTATAAAAGCAAACTGTGAAGACATCAAATCTTAAAACTATTCTGACCCATCTACCTTAAATACAACAACATAAGCATTGAATTAGCGACTATACTTAGTTTCATGAATATATAAAAAGAAAAATATGCTACCCATCTGACTTTGACAACAACAATATGAATAATTGAAAAGTTAGCGACAGTAACACTAATAAAATTTGATTATAATCTAAGGTGAATTAACATAACCTAATTTATATTTCAAGCCTTAGTTATAATATAAAATTCAAAATATATAACTAAGAAATAAAATTTCAATAGAAAGTGGAAACTTACAGCAACGACTTGAATTAAACGATCTCTTCCTATGAAGCTCTATGTAATCTCCTTAAGGCTTTTAAAATCAAGTCAAAAAACAATAATGAATCTGAAAGAAAAAATAATAAAGTAAAGATTGCATATGTAAGGAGATAACTAACCATGATTCGAGAGTACAAAAGCATATACGTCTAAGCATGACCCTTTCATTACTAAACGCCTGAAACTAAATTTTAGTTGATATAAGTAAAAAAGATAAAAGGAAAAGGCACAACATTCAAAGGTACCAAAACATTATCTGCACTGCAATAAATCCTAAATCAATCAAACCCTTTACTCGATTTATTTACTAGATTTATATCCCGGGAGCGTCCCGGGGTTGAAAAATCTAATATGACATATCAATTTTTACATACGAAATAGACTGATGCTTTTTACAGTTACATGCAGGAAAGTTTCGGATAGCACCTAACCTAAAACAATTAACAATGCATCTCCAATGTTAACGCCTAACCTTAAACAATGTATAACTCTAACATTATATAATTCAAATTACTAGTTTGAACATAATTAATGACTTGCCTATACATGATTAATGAATATATAACAAAAATAGGGGAATACCGTTTCAGTACAGCTTCTTATTGGAAAAAGATTGGAAACTAACTTGCCCCATTCGTTCCAAATTACCTATCAACTATTAATATTCCCTTATTTTGAATATTAAACCCTTTCGTCAACCTCCTAACCCCAACAGTTGAAATTAAGGCATCATGATAATACAGATCATAATAAAACGCTCGGTAATTTGGTTTAATTTTTTTTCTTTAAAAATCTCGTATACAAAAGATATTAACGTTTAAAAATTATGGGATGAAAAATGAGAGGAAAAAAAATCCAATTTTGTTTTTAATTGGTAAAGTAAATCTTTTATTTTAAATTCTAAGATATGCATATCTTTATAGGGTTTTAATTAATTTTATTATTAGATTTTAATAATAAAAACAAAATAAAAAATAAATTAAACACTCTCACCTTAACGTGCCACGTGGCACTTTCAATTTGGGGGGGGGGGGGGTTGAGGCCTTAATTGAATGCCACATCATCATTAGTCAATTCTTTTAATAATAGTTATAGATTTAACATGAAAGATCCTGTAAACTCAAATAAAACGGACACTTGATTTAGAGAAACAACGAATAACTTACCGGATGTATTGTCATCACCATTACACCAGAGTCACCATCTTCATCTTAGTCCAAGCAACTTTGTCGTCTTCTGCCTACAACAGACACCGATCTGAAGCGGTAGTTTAGGGGCAATTTGAGATTGGATTTTGTTGATTATTTGTATTGTTTGAATACTTTAGATGCTGGTAGTGATCATAATCGGAACTGAAAATTTTTAAGAGATGAGTGTGATAGGGTTTGATATTGGTGATAAAGAAGAGAAGAATATATGTGATTTTGGGATGGTGATTCGAATGGGGTGGCTTAAGAAGATTTAGCTATGTTCCAGAGTTTACTAACGGAAAGAGAAGAAAAGAAAGGGAATTTAGGAGAGAAAAGAAAGAGAGGAAAAGAAAATATATGACTTCTTTTCATGTTCCCGAGTTTGAAGGAAATGAAAATAAATTAAATACTTTATGTGTTCCCGAGTTGAAAGGAAGAGAAAATAAAGACTTAATTTTACAATTATACCCCCATTGTGTATTGTAATAATTTAAGTCTGAGGGTAAAATAGTAAATGATAAACATTTTATTTGTTTTTCTTTCCCTTCCTTCTACTTCCTTTCATTTTAGAAGGAAAGGTATATTTAAAGATTTTCCTTTTGCTTCCTTCCACTTCCTTCCACTCCCTTCATTTAATGAAACTCTGGAACACACCTATTTTTTACTTTAGAAAAAGCAAAATAATAAAATTTAAAAGAAAGCTTTACATGATGCCATATGGCACATTCAAGGGGTGGGAGGTTGCCGCATTGAATGCCATGTCATCAATAGGCTATTCTTTTATATATAGTGACTAGATGAAATCCCGTGTGAAAACACGGGAAAACTATATCATTTTTAAGGTCTGTTTACTGAAGACCAAATCAAAAAACCAATCATCTGTTGTAAGCAAAATCCGTTTAGTAAGATCTATTCCTTTGACAACACTAGTTGATAGATACTAATGAGATGTTTTAATACTGAAGGGTGTTACAATCATGAAGAGCTAAATCAACAGACACATGGAAAGCTCTGTTGGATAATAGATATTAAAAAGAAACAGACAATCTTAATTTCAATGAAATATCTGAGTTAACAAATCTACATACAAAATGGACGACTTGTAAAAGAACAAATCCAAATATTCTTAAAAACTGCTCTAATTCCAAGTAATACATTTACAATATCCGACTTAACAAACTACATACAAAATACAAGCAAACATAAAAGAAGTCTTCTAACAAATAAACCCTAGAGAATGATCTTCCTTGCCATTGTCATCGAAACAAAATACGAACAAACGAAGTACGATATTCAACTTCTGACGCACTTGCATTAAATATAATCAAAACAAATGTCGACAACCCTTCCTAGCTAAACATCATCAAGTTCGAAACCCGGCCTAAACTTTCTAAACAGTGTCTAGATATCGTAATAATAAATTGATGTTTTTCTTTGATTGTAAGAATATTCGAAAAACACCAACTCCAACTTCACTACCAACGGATTGTTGGTAAGCTATTTTTCTTTGAGTGTAAGAATCTTTGAGAAGATTGGCGGAAGGGCATTTGAACGTAATATCATTATGCATATGGGATGGAGAGTTGCAAAGTGAAAATAGTTGAAGGGATATAAAGTTGCAAAATCACTATAGGGTGAATAAACTATCTATCTGTAAAGTTGATTTTCAAGTATAAGTTGCATTTCAAGTAAATATAAAGTTGGAAATTACTTTTGGTTCCTTTTGTAGAGTGAAAGACAATTGGAACACAAAAATAATAAAATAATATTCTTAATAAACTGAAATTATTGATACTTTAATAAATAAGTTCAAAATCGTAATCATTAAGTTTGGAATTCGAGCCTCTATTAAGATAAAATAAGAATCTCTTTGACGTACCCATTCTACAATATTGAAAGATATTCTCATTTTGTTATATATATCCTGTTCTATTCTACCACATATGTTGACTTGTCATCAAATTTGTCAAACAACATAAACAATTTAACTTACAAAACCACAAGAAAAATAAATAGACCAAAGATAAAGATATGTAAACAATTATAAACAAAACAAAATGACAGAGTTACTTATTTAAATATTTTGAAACACTTGTTTGTATACCACATTAGGGGTGTTTGTACAAATTTGTTTTTCCTTATCACAAATCAAAATCTTCAAGTTCTATCTACTTTACACCCTGGATACAGCAGCATAGATTTGGAAATTACTAGAAAACATCACGTGGAATATACAAACAGAGTTACTTATTCAAGTGATTATGCTTGACTTTTATTTATTATCAAAAGAAATCATCTTCAATGTTGATAATATTCACTTGAATCAAAAGTAACATCATGGAGCTCATACTTTCAATACTAATTTATATCAACTGTAAGTAACATCACTAGAGCTCATACTTTCAACACTAATTTACATAATTATAATTTATAAATTAGTATTGAAAGTAGGAGCTCCAGTGGTGTTACTTACAAAGGTTCACCAGACAAATAGATTGTGAAGTACCATATAAATAATGAAGGGAAACTTATAATAGAAGCTTGAAGGGAAACTTATAAGGGAAGATTAATATATGACTTGCTGAAAGCACTGAAGAGAAGCTTATAAGGGAAGGTTCATATGACTTCGCTATGAATAATTCAATTATTGTTATGACCAGATGTTAGAAATATTATTAAGAAATTTTTCTAGCAACAGACGTTAGGTATAACAAACGATATTTTACTAAATAATACATTGACATTATCCGAGTTAACAAAATACATATAAAACACTGACAAAACATAAAGAAAATATGTTGATTTCTTCTAACATAGCAAAAAACAAATGACGAATATGCATCCGATATATAATTAGCGAGAGACTGATGGGTTATCTATAATAAGCCTTCTCTTTAATAAGTTGTGGATATGGTAATCAAACGATTCAACCACGTTCCCCTACCAACATGTATTTACTTGAGTGTAAGAATTTTCCGAGACCATCCATTCAAACATCATTACAAATGGTGCAGAACACTGGTGTGAAGGCATTTAAACATAAAATCATTATACATGTGGCATGGAAAATTTGAAAGTGACAAAGGTTCGAAGGAGAAAGAGATCGAAAACTAAATAGTAGTTTGCTTCCATTTTGTAGATTGAAGAATGCCCTTAGTTAATAAAAAATAAAATGACTATAATAAAATAGTATTTTTAATAATCTAAAAATAGTTACTATTATTATTAAATTTAAAAATAATACAAAGGTGAACAAACTAAGTTTTAAAACAATAATCATGATTTTGACAATCGAGGCTCTAAATCTTCAATAGAGATTTTGTTACAAATCAGGACTGTAGACAATTATTACCAAAATGTCAGTTGCTTGTAAGCAGAGTCTTTAATTCTGAAGGTTCTGCTGTACAATTTTTTATTAAAGTAGTGTTGAACTCAAGAGACGTTTAAATCAAACAGATTCACCGAAAGATATGTATAGACCAGATGAACAGATGCATTAATGGTCTGTTGTACATGTTAAAACAACTGAATAATGTTTCCAGCATATGTTGATACAGACGTTCCTTACAAATTTTCATCAACAAACGATAATTAACTATTTCTAAACTTCAAAAATCACAAACCATAAAAATTATGAACATACTAACAACATTATAATTTTATTAATAAATAAAAACTGAAAAAAAAAACATAATACAATTTAATCTTCCATAAATTGCTCCTCCCGTTCATTTAAATACATTATCCTAAGTCTGATCATTTGTTCTAGATTAAGATGAAATGTGTTGCGCCTGGTGTTACTCATTCTTATCTGGTCAGTTCTTCGAGAAAATCCAAGTCGTTAGAATACTTTATAATCAATCTGTGGTATATGCTCTGCGAACCATTATCATAGGACACAAGCACCATTTCATATTCATGAACGTAAAACCAACTTACTACACGATATGGCTGAATCCATTCTTCATCAACAATTATTACTTCCAACATTTTCATTAACAGCATTTCATCTGAATACCTTAACCTAATGTTCCTACCAACTTTGTACATCCTTCTCAAAAGTACAATAACCATTTAGGCTATGGTTTCCCTTGATGAATAAACATATTGTGTATTATTATTCATGTACACAATATAACTATAACTCTGAATAGAAAATTACCGGTGTACAATTTGCTCCATTTTGAATGAATTTTTTTTGTAGACGTCTGATCGATAGATTATTTCAGATTGATAATTAGAATCAATAGAAAAAATTACTTAAATACAGCTAAAATACCGCATGAGTTTAATAAATCGAGTTTTAAGGTCGTTAATATTATTTGTCACTCGCTACTCTTAATATTCTACGCTGAGTTTTAATAGAAAAGAAA
The DNA here is from genome assembly GCA_032199755.1 of Ambrosia artemisiifolia. Taxonomy (NCBI): domain Eukaryota; kingdom Viridiplantae; phylum Streptophyta; class Magnoliopsida; order Asterales; family Asteraceae; genus Ambrosia; species Ambrosia artemisiifolia. Next base: position 32,575,041 of record CM063517.1, read on the forward strand.
ATCCTGTGTTATTATTTTTAAAAATGTTGGTTATTCTATATAGTTTAACTAATTTTACTTTTACATATTCTTATGCTTATAAGGGAAGCTATATGTTAGGATTATACCTACAGAATAATTAATGAAACACACTTTTCTATGTTAACTTTAAAATTTTGGCTTCAAATTTCAAAATATGGCGGCTGATTATGTTATAATAGATATAGGTTAGATCTGTTAACATAATTTGACTCTGCAAAATTCAATAATTGCTCTGAATATTATTAATATATTTATTCAACAACAGGTGTTAGATATAACATCATTAACAACTATAGGTAGAAGTTTTTCTTTTTAAATTTTAGGTGTCTTTTTTTATATTTGTAATGTCGACTTATATTTTAATATTTTATGACTTTTTACATTTTTAGATGTATTATCTATTTAATTCTAGGTGTATTATTAATTTTAAAAAAAATGGACGAATAGAAGCGGAAGACTACCCAAGGAATACCACTTCACACCCTTGGGTAGTCTTCCTGTTGTCATCTTTAGGCGGGTCCATATTTTGCTTATGTGGCGCGTAGTCCTACTAAGACTACCCTCAACCACACCTCATAGTCTAATATATTTGAAATTATTGTTTCAAAAACTAAATCATGATTTTGGCAGTTGAGGCTCTATAAATATTAAATGCAGATTTCATTACAAATCAGGAATCTAGAGAATTATTCACGAAAATGCTAACCAGCTCTTAGATATGATAACTATTATTTCCAAATTAGTAATCTAACAAATATTACCAAATCCGGAATGCAGACAATTATTAAGAATTTGCAAATATTGGATAGTCCACTTGGTAGACCCTAATGCATCTAAGAGGGTAAGTCCTAGGTTCAAAAATGTAATGGGAGTGTAACATTAGCTGTTAAAAAAAAAGAAACAAATATTACCAAAATATTTATTTTTATATTTTTTCTATAATTATTATTTATAACCCAAACATTCATTTTGTATATTTTATAAGTTGAATGAAAATATATTTCATGACAACAAACTCTCTTAACAAAGTAAATGGAATATCATTACAAAATCATAAATTGACAAGTAAAACATGGACAAAAGATGAACATTAGAGAAAGTATCATGGACAAAAGTTGAACATAAGGGAAAGTATCATGGACAAAAGTGCAAACAGGTTATTCTATGTTTATAACCGATTTCCTTCCTATTTCATGAGTCGGGTTCTCCGGCAAATACATATTCATTGTTTGTAAGGGTTTTTCGAGAACACCAATTCCAACTTGAATACTAACATCGGATTTTTACCAATAGTTTGCTGTAGAGTGTTTGGAATGCATTTGAAAATAAGATCATTTTGAATATGGAATGGAGATTTTGAAAGTGAAATGGCTTAAACAAAAAAGATATATAAATACAAATGCCACTTTCCTCTTTATAGAGAGAAGATAACCACTTAATTTTATTAATAATAAAATAAATAATTATGATAAAGTAATGTTGTCAAAAAAACCAAAACTTCATTTTTAAATATTATTTAGGGCTGAACATCTACTAAAGTATTTCTAAAAGTCTACTGAAATAAAATTACCATTTGTTTCACGAAAGTCTACCAGTGTTAAAACGTATACACAAAAAACGCTATATTGCCAAGTAACGCATTTTACAATATTCGAGTTAACAAACTAAAACAAAAATTCTAACTTTGGAAGAATCCTTTCCAGAATTCAATACAAAGAAAGAAAAGTATAAACAAGTTATTCTATGTTGATGATCGATTTCCTTCCTATGTCACTAGTCGGGTTCTCCGGCCAATACATATTCATTGTTTGTAAGGATTTTCGAGAACACCAAATCCAACTTGAATACTAACATCGGATTTTTACCAATAGTTTGTTGAGGAGTGTTTGGAATGCATTTGAAAATAAGATCATCATTAAGATCATTATGAATATGGAATAGATATTTAGAAAGTGAAAATGCTTTAAAGGAAAAAGATATGTAAATACAAGTGCCACTTTCCTATACTTTTATAGAGAGAAAATAATCATTTAATTTAATTAATAATAAAAGAAATAATTATGATAAAGTAATGTTGTCAGAAAAACCAAAATTTCATTTTTAAAAATATTTAGGGCTGAACATCTGCTAAAGTATTTTTAAAAGTCTGTTGAAATAAAATTACCATCTATTTGACGAAAGTCTACCAATGTTGAAACGTATACACAAAAAACGCTATATTTCCATGTAACGCATTTTAAAATATTCAAGTTAACAAACTAAAAAAAAATTATAACTTTGGTAGAACCCTTTCCAGAATTCAATACAAAGAAAGAAAAGTATAAACAGGTTATTCTATGTTGATGACCGATTTCCTTCCTATGTCACCAGCCAGGTTCTCCGGCCAATACATATTCATTGTTTGTAATGATTTTCTGAGAACACCAATTCCAACTTGAATACTAACATCGGATTTTTACCAATAGTTTGTTGAGGAGTGTTTGGAATGCATTTGAAAATAAGATCATTATTAAGATCATTATGAATATGGAATAGAGATTTAGAAAGTGAAAATACTTTAAAGGAAAACGATATGTAAATACAAATGCTACTTTCCTATACTTTTATAGAGAGAAAATAACCATTTAATTTAAATAATAATAAAAGAAATAATTATGATAAAGTAATGTTGTCAGAAAACTAAAACTTCATTTTTAAAAATATTTAGGGCTGAACATGTGCTCAAGTATATCTAAAAGTATGTTGAAATGACCATCTGTTGAAATAAAATGACCATCTGTTCAAGTATATCTGCTTAAGTATAATATAATGTACTATTCATGCTCTACTGTGTTGTTCGTTTATTATATGGAGCATTACGTTTTAATTACATTATATGACAATGTAACAAAAACGTAAGTATTTGCAATATATATTAAGATGCAAATCTATTACATTAAACTAATATGAAGATTTTACAATACATTGTAATAAACATCATAACAACTAACTATGATAACAGTATAAACTTAACTGAGCAAAAGTATTGCAATTCCAAAGTAACATATCATAAAACATAGTCGAAATTATATTGACTGAAAACATAACAAAAACAATTCCAACTGAATAAAAGATAAAATACATTAAGGTAAACTAAAAAGAAGGTGAAATACAAGATTCGTTAAACAACACTCCTCTTATTCCATGAAAGTTGTCCGCATGATAAAGGTATTCAAAGTGGACTCTATCCATATATACTTCAATAACTTGTTGCCAAGCAGCATTCCATATCCATGTACCCTCACTCATCACATGTGTAATATCGCACAATTTACGAAATGGAACTTCACGAACATGTGGAAAAGATAATACCTTGGTCCAAATTTCAGCATCCAACTTCCAGAGATCAATAGAGAAGTTGTGGAACCCTTTAGTAACAAACATATGCAGTTAATCCTTAATATTTATAGTACGACCTTGAGGAATCCAGGAATCTTGAACACAAGGAAAGAATATCTTTTTGAAGGCCTCTAGATTAATTTAGGTGATGAGTTAAAATATCAGGAATTGACGGAAAGAGTCAACAAACTTGAATCCTCAATGGAAGCAATGATGGAAATATTCAATGGGTCAACAGCTGCTATTGCCAATAAGATATATGAATCAGTTATACCAATTATCCAGACTCACAGAAAATTGGCAGACTTTAATCATAATTCTCACATGGCATTGATAAGAAACATGATGGACGCTAGATACAAAGATACTCAAGCTGATATCAAAGCCATCAAAAACCATCTGGAAAAGATCACTGGCTCTACCCCTAAGACAATTTATCAAGAAGATCAAACGGATGATAATGATGCTAAAAAGAGAGACAAAGATCAAGATAAATTAAGAAAGTTGCCACCTCCAAATGAAGCACAACCAAAACCATCCAACTCTTCTAATGTGCAAACAAATGATAATCCAGGATCTGCACCAGTCATAAGCACTATTGAACAGCTATCTACTGTTTCTTTGGAGAAGAGAGTTGATGAAAGTGCAAACCAAATAGCAGAGAAAGTTGCCTTAGAGAAGTCGAAAAGGAAAAAGAATCGAGAATCCAAAGCTTTCGCATTGATTCAAGAAAGAAAAGTTTTGCAAATGGAAGAGGAGGATATAGGCTCCTCGAAAAGAAGAAAATTACGTGTAAGATTACCACACGAACCACCAATCCAAACAACATATGTTGCCACTGAAAATGTGCAAACCCATGTTCCCACCACAACTGCTATTATAAGCTTTCCAATTACTTCACAACCATAACAAACAACCACCAAAAGACGTACACCCCCAAGTCGAACCATTTTGTACAAGAGATAGAAAAATACTTTACTTGTCCAAGATGATAAAAATCACACTGATCCTACCCCACCTCAATCATGTAAACAGATTCCAGTTGCCCCCATCTCATCGTTTCCAGCTCAAGAATGTGTCTTCAACTTACCACAAGTGCTTTATGATCTTGTTCTTGACTTTAACAGCAATAAAACATGAGGTAGACTCTTTCTACTCAACAAATGATCCATTATCACTATCTTTCCCGTCTCTTGAAGGTTTTCCAAAGCCTACGAATGTTGATGACTTTTTAAAGTTGAAAGGTCAACAGGCTGAGATGCTTGCAACAAAGAAAAGCGTTGGGAAAGATGAGAGGGCTGCTCAAATGATCTACCAGAATGAACTTAGAAAAGTAAGAATATTAGAAGACTACACACGGGATCTGTCCAAGTCAGTGTCTGAGAGGCCAGTTGCTTTTGATATGAAAACATTTTGAGAGAACGATAACTTGCTAAGATAATGAAGGACAAACCTTACAAGGCCAGGAAAGTCAATTTGCTGGTTGGAATTCTGAGGCACTCAAGAATGAACTTAACATAATTAAAGACATGCTTAAAGGCCTTAATCAAAATGCAACTCCATTTGACTGGAAAAAGGGAAAACAAACTGACCCTAAAAGAGCTTTAAAATTAAAAGGAATAAGACAAGAGTTGGTGGATGCTAATTATGGAGAGATGAGATCAGTTGATGGATGGAAGGAATCAAGACAGATGGACATTTACAAAGCCCTTGAGAAACGGAGGAAAATTGATCCAACTCTACCGAGAAAGCCAAATTATCCTGATGAAGATCAACCAGATCGACAGACCCAAAAACACAAAACTCCGTCCTCAATAGATGATCTTACCACTGATAGATTTAGGGAAATGATCGGCCAAAGTAATCAATCAGACTAAAGGTCAGATAAGGGAGATCCTGATAAGGACAGTTTGCAACACAACAAAGACAGATGAAAAAATAAAGTCTGTTCAAAACTTAGCAGTTGTAGTCCCCAACAGATGATGAACACTGACAATTAATATATCATCTATTTGAATACCATCTGTTATATTTGTGATTATACTGAGTAGCATGTGTTATATTTATAATGATATTGAATAGCATATGTTATATCTATGATGATATTAGATAACAGCTGTTATATTTGATAGTTATGTACAATAGACGTTGGATAATAGATACTTCTTACTAATAGATATTACCTAACAGATAATCTATACTTAATACTCAACATTTTATGAAACAATTGATACTTGTATAGTGATAACTAATGCTTTCTAGATAGTATCCAACATGAGTGTGACACCCGGCATATTCGGCTTAACATTTTACAATCATATAAGTCTATCTTAGCGAAAAACATTTATTAACATACTTAACTGGGTAAGTTGAGTCAGGTTATATTATGTATTGTCCAGGGTTCAATGATTTAGAGGATCATTGGGGTTATTGTATGCACACACTAGTCTTGAGTCCCGTTGTTGGTGAATTACATGAATTGAATCAAGTATTATACGTAGATTGATCCATATATGTTATATAATGTGCAAATACATGTTTTAACGGTGTTTATATGATTATACATGATTCTATATGCTTAACATATGTTAGGATTGCATGTTCATGTGTTAGGATGTGTTAAAACGCGTTTAAACGAAAAAATTGGAAAAACTGGAAACCTGGAACTTGGTTTGACCTTAAGGGGGGTTGAACCAATGTTAATTTCCTCATTCGACCACCCAGTCAAACCCATTCGACCCCTACAAGGGTTGAACCAACAGTTAGTATAAATACCATACTTTGCAATTTTTCATCATTTCACAAACCCTAGTCGCCTCCAAACACTCTCTCTCAACCTTAAACACTGACGAAGGAGTTTTTGACCTTGTTTTTCATAATCTACCTACAAACATCTTCCATATCATAAACAAGAGAAGATCTAAGGTGTGTTCTTGATCTAAAATCCTTTTTAAGCATTTTTTTTATTCGTTTTTATTAAACCCCAAAGGTCCAGATCTGTTCTAAGATGGTTTTCATGATTAAAAACATTTTTAACACCTTTCTAAACAAAACCCCATCATTAAAAATGAGTTTTCATGCAAGTTAACATGTGTTAATAGTGTTTTATGTGTTGTTTGATGATTGAATGTTGTTTAGATGTTGTAGAAATGTTCTAGGACTGTTATTGATGTTGGGTTTTGATTGTCATAGGTTACAAATTGTTGGATGATGATGTTTTGCCCATTTTAGGGATTTTTGATAGATCTAGGGTTTGATTCTTGATGTTAATGTTCATGTTAATGAAATGATTAGGGGTTTTCATATACATGTTAATCTGAGCATTTTGAACTAATTGTTAAGAGAATTCGACAAGTTTCCAAATTGGGTAAAGTTTACATGCATTGATGTGACATTTCCATAATTTTGCCATTTTGGGTAAGGTATGAAACTGACTGATTTTGGAGTTAAATTGTTAGGGTTTTGTGGGGATAGGTTAATGGTACTTGACTGTTGTGATTCGTGATGTTTTGTGATGTTTTCGGACTGTTTTGATGCGATTTGAAGCGTTTTAGGATGTTTGGGACTGATGGGGTCGAACCAGAAGTCCATTCGACCCACGTGGGGTCGAATGAAGACCCCATAGGGTCGAACCAATATCAGTCTTGGGTGAACGAACTTCAGTTTGGTCGAACGAACATGATTTAAGTCAAATTAACATGTGTTAGTGTCGAATGAACATGTCTTAAGTTGAATGAACTTGCGTATAGGTCGAATAAACTTCATAAGGGCCGAACCAATGTTTAATGGGTCGAACCAACTTCATTTTACATACTGATTCGACCTTACAATTTTGTATGTATGATTTTTTTATGCAAACTAAGTATTTTATGCTTGAACCTTATGTGTAATCTATGTGTACTTGATTTGTTTATGTAATGGGTCAGCAACGGGATGTCGGGTCAGTTTGGTGTGTTGGTTTAATAGTCAAACACGTTTTCGAATATACTTAGTCACGATCTGGACAATCGGGGACTAGATAACCTTAGGGTTATTTGTCAAAACACTTACACAAACTCTTATGATAGATCTCTGGTATTTGGGACTATCAAGACGTGTCTTTATTCTTTATTTTGAAGAACGCAACCTAAAGTGAGTGTCACAGCCCCATTCTTTACTGTTTTCATACTTTTGGGGGAGAAACATGCGGTACGAACTTACATACTTTTAGACCAACATATTACATTATATCACATGGATACTTAGTGACTTTTATTCATCAGTAAAGACCTCTCAAACTTTAGTGAACCATTAATATGTGGACACATAGCAGGGAAAGTGTGAATATATCTATTGGGCCCGGCAAGCCCCACTCGACCCGACTGCAGGTCGGTGGCGGGTGCATATTTGTCCTACCAAACTTTACGGCACCGGGTGATGAACTGGTGACGAGTATTGAGGCATTCTAACGTTCAGCAGTGGTTCACAACACTATAGTATCATGTAACGATGTCTAGCTAGCATTAGGTATAGATGTAAGGATTGTTTGGTCTGGTTTACAAACGTTACAAACTTATCTCTGTGACTCACTGGCACTTTATGTGTTGACTAACATTGCATGTTTTCTTAGGTCGCTAAGGTAGCAGGAAATCTAGGCGCACTGGAGTCTCACTACGTCTCATCCTACTTCATGTTGCATATTTTGAACTTTATTTCAGTTTGAACTACTTACTTTTGGATTTGGTTTGTAAAACTTATTTTGCTTCTGCTGTGGTCTTGACTTATGTAACTTTTAAACTGTGTGGTTGGTTTTATCACGTTATTTTCATATCATATAGTTGTCGTTTATTGTGACCGTTGACTTAGATCCTGGTATGTCACGCGCCTCGCGGTAAAACCCCGCAAGTTGAATTTGAGGGTGTGACAGATTGGTATCAGAGCCAATGGTTATAGTGAACTAGGACTGCATGTAGAGTCTGGTCTATAGCCGGGTCACATACACTAGACAGTCACATATTTATGAGTCGTTACAAGTGGAAAAAACATACTAACTTTGTCGGGGTGTTTACATCATCATACTTATGTGTTACATCATCTATTCTTTGGTTTGTTTATTCTCTATCTGTTTCTATTTTCTATCTCATCTTCTTCTTCGGGATTGGAAAACGACGGCGGTAGCTATACATTGGAGTGGCTTCGGCATACCCTTGAGATCTGTCCAATATTCGGACATCTTTCCTTCATGCTCCAATGGACACACACGCTTACACACACTATCTTGCACTTGTACTTGGTTTAGTACACCTCGGGATGGTTATCTATTCGGGGATCCTTATAAGTTGATATCCTGAACTGATGATTCGTGGGTAATACGGTTTATTCAGGTCAGGATGATTCTTTGTTATTGTTACTAGTTGTTGATACTAGTAACGGTTTTGAATATCTTGTTCTTTTGAATTCCGGAAGATGTCGGCTAATCGAGGTGGTGGTCGTACGGGTGGACGCCGTGGCAGCGGTGGTGGTCGTACTCGTACTGGGGGGTCGTGGCGGTGGTAACGTCACTATGACTGAGGAAGAGTTGAACAATTTAATCCAATAGCATGTGTCTGTTGCCCTTGATGCCTTCCAGGCTGCTCATCAAGGCTTTGGTGGTAATTTGATTACTACTATTCCTGATTTATTCTTGTTTTGTGGTGTTTTCTTTTTGTTTTATCCAGTGTGTTGGTACATGTAATGCTGTCAACCCACCTCCTCCTACTTGCACCTACAAGATGTTCATGGACTGCAAGCCTCATAACTTTAGTGGGAATGAGGGAGCAGTGGGCTTACTTATGTGGTTGGAGAAGATTGTTTCTGCTTTTGCTATGTGTAACTGTCCTGCTATGGACCATGTGAAGTTTGCTTCTGGTACTTTCGAGAACTGTGCTTTGACGTGGTGGAACTCCGTTATTCAGACTGCTGGGTTGGCCGAGGCTAATTCCATGCCTTGGGATGTGTTTGTGTTTAGATTGAAGACTGAGTATTGTCCCCATGATGAGATCAAGAAGTTGGAGCACGAGTTGTGGAAACATACGATGGTTGGGTCAGAGATTGAGGAGCACACTATCAGATACCATGAGTTGGCTCTTATGTGCTTGGATACTCATACACCTGACTACAAGAGGATTGAGTTTTTCGTTGCGACGCTCGTACCTGAGATTTGTGGGTTGGTTACTGGTAATGATTGTGCTACTCTCCAGGGAACCATTCGGTTGGCTCATAAGTTAACTAATCAGAAGGTAGATGAAGGTACCCTACCTCCTAGGGCCGCAGTTGTGAAAGCCCCTGAGAATAACAAGAGAAAGTGGGATAACTCTGGGAAGAATTCAGCTCCGTCTCACCCACAAGAGCAGCAAAAGAAAGTGTAGTCCTCTATTCCTTCGTCTGGGGCCTAGTCTGGGCGGAAGTCTTGTTCTTACCATAGTAGTTACCCCAAGTGCAATAAGTGTAACTATCATCACAACGGTCAGTGCCGCAAGGTTCAGTGTCAGTGGTGCGGGAAGCCCGGTCATGAGGTTCAGAACTGTCGGGTTCGTTTAAGTGAGAAGTCTGTTCCTTCTGCAGCCTCTCAGCCTAACCAGGAGTGTTATAACTGTGGTCAGGCTGGTCATTTCAAGCATCATTGTCCTAAGTTGAAGCAAGGGGATGGTGGTAAGAGTGGGAATGGTAACGGGAACAACGGAGGCGGCGGCAAGAATGCGCGTGCTTTTGTCATTGGCTCGGGTGAACCCAAGCAGGACCATGATACAGTTACCGGTAAGTTCCTTCTTAACGATCTCTATGCGTCTGTTTTGTTTGATTCCGGTGCAGATAAAAGTTTTATATTTGTGGAGTTTAGTCAATTTCTAGACATAGTACCCACACCTTTAGAGGCTAAGTACTTGATAGAATTGGCTGACGGTAAGATAATCGAGGCGACGCATATTCTTAGGGAATGTCGCTTAGAACTTCCGAGTTTGTCCTTTCCCATTGCTCTTATGCCAGTGTCTTTAGGTAGTTTTGATGTCGTTGTTGGCATGGATTGGTTGTCTTTCTATCGTGCTAAGATCGTTTGTTTTGATAAGATTATTCGCATTCCTCTCCCTGATGGAGAAATTCTTTCGGTGCTTGGCAAGAAAAGTGGTGCTCCTTTGAGTATCATTTCCTGTTTGAAGGCCCATAAGTATCTTCGGAAGGGTCATTCTGCTATTCTAGCTCTTGTTTCTATGTCATCTGATAATGAGAAGAAGCTTGAAGATATTCTTGTGGTTTATGACTTTCCTGATGACTTGCCTGGTCTTCCTCCTCATCGTCAACTTGAGTTCGGTATTGTTCTTGCACCTGGTGCAGCCCCCATTGTGTAACACCCCAACCGATGGCGAAAACATCGAGGTGTCACGTATTGATGATTGTTCAATAGCTCATGGTACTAAATGAAAGTCGAACAATATTAAACAATTTACAATTTGCCTTACAAGTAATGATTACAAAAGTTGGTTAATATAAACTAGGTCCAAAGCTCCTACGTGTTCCAAGACTTGTACAACTTCCAATAGCAAACAAAACCTGAAACATGTTAATTTGAAAGATGGGGGGGTCAACTATAAATAGTTGGTGAGAATACATAGGTTTTTTAATATAATAGATAACAATAGTTTGTACAACAATCACAGTTGTATAATGATAGAGTATGAGTCCGACATGTAACAATGCGTCTTTTGTACAATCAAACCTTGTGTCGACTGTGACCTAACTCGCAAGTTAGTAAAAGTGTAATTGTTAATGATTGTACTGTGTCTTTTTGTTACAGTCAAATGATAGAATGAGTAAATGATAGTGTATAAAATGTTTATAATTGAATCACAAGTTTCAACAATGATAGTGTATAAAATGTTTAAAATGTTTCACCCCAAAATGTAAAACAGAAAAAGGGGCTATGTAAACTCACCTTAGTGCTAGAATTGAATTCCTTGATATAGAATAATTGTGGCTCTTGTGTCCAAATATCACCCTATTTATAAGGCAATAATTGAGTAATTGGGAAAACTTAAAAGTCTAAGTTTTCTAGTCTACAAGTAGTTCTAGGGTTCCTAATTTGGGGATAAGTAAATGTTTAATTGTTAATTAGGTAAATTGTTAATAAATAAAAGAAATTCGGAAAATAAATAAATAAAAGACTATTTATAGATTTTAGATTAAGGATGGTCATATTATAAGATTTAAATATGAAAATAATTTTTATAAAATTATTTTCTCAAAAATTGAATATTTAGTATATTTATTTCTATTTGTCAAAATATAATTTTAATATCTAAAAATATTAAAATTAAAGAAATTTCAAATTAAAATTTATATTTCCGTTCTAAAGGAACAAAAATAATTTATGTAAAATTTTGGTATAAAGATAATAAAAAATGAATTTACTATGATTTATTTACGATAATAAAATTAATTAAAAATATTAAATAAAAGGTTTTTCTGGAATATAATTTATTTCTGAAATACTTATTGATCTACAAGTTTAAAATAATTTTTGTGGAATTTTATAAAGTCGTTTAGATATTTTTATAGAATTTTAAAATTATAAATGAATAAACTTGTAATATTTATAATATATAATAAATAAATGATTTTTGAAAAACTAAAAATTGTATGATAAACTTGACCATTTGAATATCATAAAATAAATTTTATACAATTTATAAATCATGTATGGTATTTAAAAACTATTTTAAAAGTTAATTAGATTAAATATAGGGATAAAGGGTCTTAAAAAAAGATAATGTGGTTGCTAGGAATCGAACTCGGGCCTCTGGCCGGTTCGGGGTTTATAATCACAAGCCTGACCAACTGGTCTAGACTATGAGAACATTATGATTTGATTTCTATTTGTAGTTGAAAGATTTTATCTAAAACAGGATGTAATGATCATACAAGTCACAAATCCAGGTGCGGAAACCCTAGATATGAACAAAATGATAATACTCGAATCAAAACACGTAAAACATCATTTTAATCACCTTTTTCATAGATTAACTTTCATAAAACTTGTTACAATCATTCAACACGTTAATCTAATTAATACACACACTTTCACAAACTTAACCTGAACCTGACCTTCAAACACACACTAACTAAAACTCTCTCTAACTTACAAATGACTAAAAACTATTTATAAGCACCTGCAGGTTCGCCCAGTTCTATGGTGCGAATGTGGACATAGTCCACATTCGCCCATTTGCTCAGTACGAAAGTGTCTTCTGCTTAACAATCTTCTACATTCGCCCAAACCATATCTACCTTCGCCCACTATCTTCACATTCGGCCCATAAGAAAATCCAAACTAACATATGTTAAATCCTAATCCAATCACTAGTCGCAAAACATGCATCTACACTATTAATTATAAAGGCTGATTAGGGTTTATCACTACAAAAAAATAAAAAGGCTGATGCCTGGGATCAAACACCAGACCAAAGCCAGTTCAACGTTTTAACACAAAGCTCACTGCCATCTGATCTATGGATCAGTTGGTGTTTTGTTTGATTCAAAAACGTTTAAATCTAATTATCAGACATAGTCATCTTCCCCAATTATTAACATAAAAACCCTAGAATTCTAATCAATTCAATTAGTAACCAATAACCACAGGATCTGTGGGGTTATTGGTCGGGCAACAACGATGAACAAAAACAACAGATTAATTGTTACTTACAGAGAGTTTTAGGACTTGATTACGCCGATCAACAGAAAAGTCAAAAACGCGATGGTTTGCAGATTAGGAAGAGTTTTTAGGGAAAATTGAGGGTAGGTATTTTGTTTTCGGCGTGATTAGATTGTAGAGGTGGGTTCAATTTATACTAAAACACATTGATTTATAGGTTTAGAAAGTTTGACCAAGGTTTTTAATAAGACGCGTGATTAGTTTAAATATGGAATGTTTTGATTGTGTTTTTGGCGTGAAGAAGACGCGAATGATCTGTCCATTACTTGTTACCATAACCGGGATTAAAAGAAGCGTGATTAAGAATCAATTGGATGGATCGATGGTTGTTGACTTTTGTCGATTGACTGGGTTAATCTTAGAAGGTGATAAATTTATTTGGTTCTGAAATAAAACACCAAGAAGGCATTGTAGCCCAGTGGTTATGTGATTGTGTGTTAAGCTGTTGGGTTGGTTGGATGCGGGTTCAAGTCCCGGTTCAACCATTTTATTTTTTTGAAGCATATTTTATATACATACAAAATGTAACTTAACGGTTGTTTTTAACGGCGTCTTCTTTCCTTCCTCAATTGGAGTTTCTGTTTCCCTTCTCCGTCACACATAACATTTTTAATTGGACGCAAAACAACACGTCATCGATTCAACCGCCAAGCATCTACCATTAAAACCATATTCTCCCTCCTACGCCACACCGCTACCGCTTTCTTTTGTAAACAACCGTCGCCGTCAACTATAACACCATGACCATCGCACCGATTCTTATGGCAACCACTGTAGCACCACCCCCGCTACTGATTCAACAGTTACAACCTTTCTCTAATAACTGTTATGTCAAGATAATAACGATAAACCGTCACCAATAACTGTTATACCTATAAGTAGATCTGTCACCGGAAATTAAACGAGGCGGTTGCCCCGCCATCGGAAGAAGACATGTTACAGATTATAATCCCAAACCCCCAACTTTGTTTTTTCGTCGGATATTAAATTCAGGTGTGTAGACGTTGGTGAAGACCATAAAGTCAAAACCAAATTCAGGCCAAAAAATCCCAAAATCTGAACGATGCATCGCTTTCTTTGATTTTCTGGGTTTGATTTGGATGCAGATGGGGCTTTTGTCTGAGTAGGTTTTTGTTAACTTTGAAGATGAATTGGGAGAGAGAGCATTTATGTTAATTCCCATAATTGTTTTTTGAAAAGTTGTATCTAAATTGTTATTTTATTTTCCTAAACAAAATCCATTTAAATGTAATTCCATTTTACATGTGGAAATGTAACATAATAGAAAGGCGACAAGTAAATACGATAGATAACTACTAATTTACTAATTTAGGCTGAAAAAATCTTAAAAATCCCTTAGTTTTCTTTTTTTCTCGGGCCTTGAGTTGTCAATGATTTAAGTGTTGATCAGTGGCGGATCTAGAAACATTTTTCAGTAGTAACGTTTTTCATTTTTTTAATTTTAGTAGTAACGTTTTCCAAATTTTGTAAAAAAACAAAATTTCCACTAATTTTCCACTACGCGTGCGAAGTTGAGGCGCAACCTCCGCAACCCCTGCTTGTGTTGTATGTTCGCCCCTGGTGTTGATGTTAGTATCAAAGGTGATTGTTTTTCTGTTCTATATATATGGGTCGATACAGTATTTCCATGATATCGTTATGATCAATTAATGGGACTTGGTTGGAAAATTTTCTTGCCTCTATCATTAGCTCGAGCAGTCCCCGGAAACGGTATTTTGGTCACCTTTTAATGGCTTCATTAATGATGTGTAACGAACTTTCTAACTATTTCATTATAGTCCAGGTTTAAATTAACCTATTTAAAACATTACCATTACCAAATCGAATATATACAAAACATAAAAAAAAAATTTTTGGTTACATGCGTCATCATTTCTTTATACCTAATATATAAATACAAGGTTTGATTATTCTTGAGAGGACAAAATATAAGAATTTTTTGCATCTTATGTAGTGATATTAAAAATATTCATAATCAACATCCCGCCGCAACGCGCGGGTTAGCGTCAACTCGTTATATATATAAACCATATTATATATACAATATACTAAAACAAGGTTAAAATTTTACGAAATATTTTTAAAACGTCAAGATCCAACAATTTTATTATAAAAATTATTGGTATATATATTTTTGAATTCATGTAAAAATTTTTAAAAGAAAGATATATTAGCTAATGTGGTTGTTTTTATTAATTGAAAATTTGGAGAAAATGTGCGATGTTACACATTGCTCGAGCCCCTTATCGTCTTGCACCTCCCGAGATGCAGGAATTGTCTACCCAGTTGCAGTAACTCTTGGAAAAGGGTTTCATCCGACCTAGTTCTTCCCCATGGGGAGCCCCTATCCTCTTTGTGAAGAAGAAAGACGGAAGCCTTCTGTAACACCCTGTTTTATGATCAAGTAAAATAGAAAGGTTATGAAATTTATATTGTTGAATAATGAAGATCACGCATATTAAAGATATAAAAATCTAGTCGAGCCGTTTGTATTATAAGAGACCGTTTAGTTATACTAATAAAATATATTATATTTGAACCCTACTTCGTTTTTAACGAAACTTAGGTTGAATCGTAGATAAAAATTTACTCGTCTTAAGAGTATATTCGAAAGTTTATAAAACGCTATAGTTTAAAAGTTATAAGAGAAAAACGAGTGAAGCAGCTTAAATAATTACATTAATATATAACAATAATAGACTATAACTAAATTAATATTGAAATTAGTATGTAAATTATAAGAATCTTCGTGACAAAGAGTTTACAAAATTTAATAAATTGTAGGTGCTAGGTATGAGTAAGTAATATTGATATGATGCACGTGGAATCTGTAGGATGAATCGAAAAATCAAGACTTAACATTTAAGCTTGAAAATAATACGTGCATCAATAGGAAAAATTGAAGCCTATACGTGGATGGAGCATGTATTGAGATTGTATAACACGTTTAGTTATGCATGTGAACTAGGCGTGAGTTTGCATTCCTCTATTAATAAAAAGAAATCAAATAGGGAGATACACACGTGTGAGTGTGTTTTAAGTAAACTTAACATCGAAGTAAATTCCTTAGTGAGGTGAACATTGTATCAGTAAAGCTATATAAGCTATATAGCTGCTCCTATAAATAACCACGACTTTATTCGTAAGCCTTACTTTGAACTCCTCACCACAACCACGGATGCTTTAGTACTCAAAATCCCCAAGCCTGCAGTACCCATTTAAGTATTATCAGTAAGTATTTTTGTGACGAGTAAGGAGACGTTGCACCAAATTGTCATAGATAGCTTTTGAGGTATATCTCTCTTTAAGTTTATGTTTAGTAAATTATCGTTTCATTAGCATTAGTAGTATTATTATTTGTAGGTACTAGGATTATTATTAGGGGTGGGTATTGGGTAGCCTAGCCTTAGTTAGGCATGGACTGATCACCCATGCTTAAACAAGGTTGTGTTAACCAATATCCAACCATGGTAATAATTAGTTAGGTGTACCATTACCTAACCTAGGATGATATAATTGTATCAGGACCTTGAGGTAGTACCTGATCAGACTAGCAAGCGTTATGCAACCGTTAAACAGGTGAGTTCTATGAATGTTTTCAAATGTGAGCATGTTTGTCCAAACTGGTAATTGTTAATATTACACTCATGACTGTTAGTACGCATGTGTATAATCTAATCACACATACACACGATATTTGTGGTCCCTTATACGTGCTGCTACGGCAGGATTTGTCGGTACTATATCTAGGGTATAGTGGGCATTGACTGTATGATGTTTGAAGTCTTGTTGACACCGTCACGAGGGCCCATGCGTGGGTGCCGGGCGTGGCGGAAAGATTATAGTGACATGGGCAGATACAAGTCATGAATGATAAATGAATGTGTTTTGTAAATTGTGTATATTCATGAACTCACCAGCATTGTTTGACGTCCTTTTTAAGCATGTGTCACAGGTAATGATGACTGGTTCTTGTGCACGTTGTTTAACATGAAGCTATGTGACTAGTGAAAGATGATATGCTAGCTCGTGTGGTTGATGGAAAAGTAATATATTCGGCTAAGAATAGTTGATGAAGCCTTGTACTTTTAAGTTCCATCTTTTGTACCCCACAGTTATATTAACAAAATAAGTATTTACCTTGTAAGTTGGTATCAATTGTGTATGGTGCATCCTTATCTGGGTGTGGTTGTCACAGTTGGTATCAGAGCCAGGTTTTAGCGAATTAGGTATTTGGTAGGAATACCTAGGCTTCAACCTTCAAGATTAGGCCTGCCTTAGGAAATCTATATATTGACATAAGTTATTGCAGATAAGGATACCTGGTAGATAAAGGACCTGATTTTTATAGGTAAGCATGATATAAATAACCTTTTGATATAAGAGTGATCATTGAGTTTAAATGTGAACCTACGGAGGATATAGAGTTGTTTGGAAATAAAGATGGTGACAACTGTAGTACTTAAACCCTAATGATTCTCTAAGTTTGGTACTCCTCGTGAGATAGTAGGATTATTGATAGAGACTTAGAGGACAAGAGCCATCATGGTTAACTGAGGTAAAAGTTGAAAACTGGACATTATTGAATGTAGAAATCATAAATAAGATCCCTCAGCAAGAATAAGTTGGGGTTAAAGCCCGATGAGGGTGCCAGATTGACTTAAGGTGTCATGGACCCGGTGAGGGTGCCAGATTGACATCAGGTGTCACGGGCTCGGGGAGGGTCGAAAGTGACAGTCAAGGACCCAGTGAGGGCAATAAACTTGTTTGTCTATGTGCTATATTTGAAAACGTGTTGCATTATATATATTACGTAAAATAACTAGTGTAGTTGCTTGTACATGTGTAAAATACTGAAATAGTATTTTCCTAGAAACCTAGAAAATGTCGACTAAACCAAATTAAAGTTAGAAAGCGAAAATCTTTAAATTGTAATCACAAGACCTTCATTTCGTGTAACCCTCATACTTTCAATAGGAAGAAAGGTGCCATAAGATCCCATGTATAGTTAAGTAAAGTAGAAACTATTTTGGAAATAAGCAATTGCCTCGAAAGGGACAGAGTTATGTTTGTTGTACATGCATTCAAAATTTGGGGAATTATTTTGGTGGATGATACAGAAACAAACTTGAGGCAACGATTTGGCTGATAGTTTAACTTGGAAACTATTCTTAGAACTGTTTACTTGATACTTATGTCCTTCAAGGAAATAAGCAGAACTGAAAATAAATTTATGTATCTTGAGCTTGGGAATAAGACATTCCATGACTTTACCACCAAGAGGTCTTGACTAGTTCTTTACAACTAAATCATGTTATCATATTTATTTAGGGATTACCTATAAAATACCACATGTTCATTAAGGCAACCGAACCAACTACATATTCTAACACGGTAGACGTCGAGCAACCATCACCACTGATCTAACAATAGAAAACCCAGATCATGCTTCCAAGATAAATTGGGACAATCATCAGAAGAATAGGATACCTATTTTTAGAGATTTTAAGAGGCAATGTGGACCCCTACCTTAGTGTCTGATATGTAGAAAAGAACATTTCGATCCATATCAAGAGTTAGTAAGTAGAAATCATAAGACCCTGGACACACCCATCATGACTAGAGAAAGCCCCATAAGTGTTTTGAATGTAGAAAGAGACATGGCTTTTAAGAATGACTACCTTAAGAAACACCAGAAGGAATGACTTAATAGAGCAAGAAGGAAACCTTTTGTTTCCATACCAACTGAGGAGGTCGTAGGAACCCTGGCATGATAACGGTACATTCCTCCTAAGATATTACATGCTGATACTAGTACAGATAGAAGTTTTATATCTGAGAAATTTAGAGTTTTGATTAATCAGATTCTCTGTAAGTTAGATAAACCCTTTGTAGTAGAGCTAGCGGATGGAATGGAAGAAGAAATTAGAAATGTTATTATCATGATTAGTGATACCTTGGTATCCATAGACTTGCTAGCAATGAAACTTGGAGAATTCAACGTAGTAATAAGAATGGATTGGTTAGGAAAGTTTCAAGCTCAGATATTGTGTGATAAAAAGCATATTCGAAATAAAGAACCCTCAGGGGAAATCTTTGATAATTCATGGGGAAAACCTAGTAAATCCGTAAGTTTTATTACCAGCATGAAAGCATCTAAGTGTATTATGAAGGGCCATCTGGATTATCTAGGGTATACCTTGGAAACTAAGGAAGAAAAGAAACTTGAAGAGATATCAGTAGTATATGAATTTCCTGGAGTATTCTCTAAGGATCTTCCTAGACTACCACCTGCTAAGCAAATTGAATTTAGAATTGACTTGACTCCCGGAGCAACCCCTATTGCTAAAGCCCTATACCGCCTTGCCCTGACTGAGATAAAAGAGTTAAGAAACCAACCCTAGGAATTATTGGATAAGGATTTATACATCCTATCACGACGCCATGGGGAGCGTCTATTCCCTTTGTTAAAAAGAAGGATGGTTCAATGAGAATGAACATTAGTTAGAGGTCGAAACAATATCATAATAAAGAATCGATACCCACTACCAAGGATGGATAATATGTTTAATCAGGCACAAGGTGCAAGTTACTTCTCTAAGTCGAAGGTAGACTTAAGGTCTGGATACCATCAGTTGAAGGTGAGATAGGAAGACTGCCTTTAGGACAAGGCATAGTCATTACAAGTTTCCAGTAATGCTTTTTGGCCTCACTAATGCATTAGTCCCCTTTATGAACCTTATAAACCAAACTTGTGAACCATACCCCATTCACTTAGTAATCCCCTTCATAGATTATATTCTCATCTATTCCAAGAAAGGAAACATAGACATATTGATGCCATTCTTAAACTGCTAAGGGATAAAATCAAATAGGATATGAATACCTATTGGAGAAGGCTCAGTTATAAAGTGACATAAGAATCATATAGATATAAGTATGCTTTATCAGTAAGTGTATATGCAAATACCTGACTTGGATATAGGTTAAATAGAACATCAAAAGCCTTCATGATATTTAGTATAACCCGATATCCCTGAATGGATATATGAAAGATGATAACACTAGGATTTCATTACTAAACCTCCAGATCATAAGTCTGGGCATGATGCCATTTGGGTTATATTAGATGGATTACGTAAGACTGCTCACTTCATCGCAATACGGGAAGATTATATGATGGGAAAATATACTAAGAATATGTCAAGGAAAGTGTCACCCGTCATGAAATATTTATATCCATTCTAGTAGATAAAAATAGCCGCTTACATTAGTATGCTAGCAAGACATCCGAAAGGAGTAAATTTAAGAATGTCATAGCATTCATATACTGATGGATAAAGGGAAAGGATAATTTAGACCATGGAAGACGTGCTTAAGGCATGTGTTAGACTACGGTGGCAGTGGAATGAACATTTACCCTTGATAGATTTGCTTATAACAATAGTTATTGTTAGGATATCGAGGCCGCCCATATTGTGGCATTATATGTTAGATGATTTCGACCATCCGTTTGTTAGTCAGAGACTGCTAGCCATCCCTTAGCAGGTCCCGATATTGTTAAGGTAACTATAATAAGATCATCCAAATATGAGACTAGATAAAAAGTTGCGAGAAATAGAGAAAAGTATTATGGAGACAAAAGAAAATAGCATTAGAATTCCATGTAGATATGGTACTAATCAAGGTCTCGCCTTGAAAAGGCATCGTTCGGTTTAAGAAGAAAGTCAAAATTGAGTCCATGGTATATTGAACCATTTGAGATAATCGAAAGAATTGGCCCAGTAGCATATAAGATAAACTGCCAGCGGGATTACAAATAATACATAACACGTTTCACGTGTCCAACCTAAGAAAATGTTTAGCGGATGAGTCACTTAAGATGGCATGACAGGAGGTCAATGTTAATGACAAGTTAAACTTTACGGAACGTCCCATTCAAATTGTAGGTCGACGAGTAAAAAAAAAATTAAGAAATAGAGAGTTGCCGTCAGTACGAGTCAAGTGGGACGCAAAGAGAGCACCTAAAGAGACATGGGAGAAAGAAGATGGGATGAAATAGAGATACCCGTACCTCTTCACCTAAATTTCGCGGACGAAATTTCTATAAGGTGGGGACAGTTGTAACACCCTGTTTTATGATCAAGTAAAATAGAAAGGTTATGAAATTTATATTGTTGAATAATGAAGATCACGCATATTTAAGATATAAAAATCTAGTCGAGCCGTTAGTATTATAAGAGACCGTTTAGTTATACTAATAAAATATATTATATTTGAACCCTACTCCGTTTTTAACGAAACTTAGGTTGAATCGTAGATAAAAATTTACTCGTCTTAAGAGTATATTCGAAAGTTTATAAAACGCTATAGTTTAAAAGTTATAAGAGAAAAACGAGTGAAGCAGCTTAAATAATTACATTAATATATAACAATAATAGACTATAACTAAATTAATATTGAAATTAGTATGTAAATTATAAGAATCTTCGTGACAAAGAGTTTACAAAATTTAATAAATTGTAGGTGCTAGGTATGAGTAAGTAATATTGATATGATGCACGTGGAATCTGTAGGATGAATCGAAAAATCAAGACTTAACATTTAAGCTTGAAAATAATACGTGCATCAATAGGAAAAATTGAAGCCTATACGTGGATGGAGCATGTATTGAGATTGTATAACACGTTTAGTGATGCATGTGAACTAGGCGTGAGTTTGCATTCCTCTATTAATAAAAAGAAATCAAATAGGGGGATACACACGTGTGAGTGTGTTTTAAGTAAACTTAACATCGAAGTAAATTCCTTAGTGAGGTGAACATTGTATCAGTAAAGCTATATAAGCTATATAGTTGCTCCTATAAATAACCACGACTTTATTCGTAAGCCTTACTTTGAACTCCTCACCACAACCACGGATGCTTTAGTACTCAAAATCCCCAAGCCTGCAGTACCCATTTAAGTATTATCAGTAAGTATTTTTGTGACGAGTAAGGAGACGTTGCACCAAATTGTCATAGATAGCTTTTGAGGTATATCTCTCTTTAAGTTTATGTTTAGTAAATTATCGTTTCATTAGCATTAGTAGTATTATTATTTGTAGGTACTAGTATTATTATTAGGGGTGGGTATTGGGTAGCCTAGCCTTAGTTAGGCATGGACTGATCACCCATGCTTAAACAAGGTTGTGTTAACCAATATCCATCCATGGTAATAATTAGTTAGGTGTACCATTACCTAACCTAGGATGATATAATTGTATCAGGACCCTGAGGTAGTACCTGATCAGACTAGCAAGCGTTATGCAACCGTTAAACAAGTGAGTTCTATGAATGTTTTCAAATGTGAGCATGCTTGTCCAAACTGGTAATTGTTAATATTACACTCATGACTGTTAGTACGCATGTGTATAATCTAATCACACATACACACGATATTTGTGGTCCCTTATACGTGCTACTACGGCAGGATTTGTCGGTACTATATCTAGGGTATAGTGGGCATTGACTGTATGATGTTTGAAGTCTTGTTGACACCGTCACGAGGGCCCATGCGTGGGTGCCGGGCGTGGCGGAAAGATTATAGTGACATGGGCGGATACAAGTCATGAATGATAAATAAATGTGTTTTGTAAATTGTGTATATTCATGAACTCACCAGCATTGTCTGACGTCCTTTTTAAGCATGTGTCACAGGTAATGATGACTGGTTCTTGTGCACGTTGTTTAACATGAAGCTATGTGACTAGTGAAAGATGATATGCTAGCTCGTGTGGTTGATGGAAAAGTAATATATTCGGCTAAGAATAGTTGATGAAGCCTTGTACTTTTAAGTTCCATCTTTTGTACCCCACAGTTATATTAATAAAATAAGTATTTACCTTGTAAGTTGGTATCAATTGTGTATGGTGCATCCTTATCTGGGTGTGGTTGTCACACCTTCGAAGGTGTATCGACTACCGTGAGCTGAAAAAGGTGACTATCAAGAATCGTTATCCCTTTCCTTGTATCGATAATCTTTTTGACCAACTCCAGGGTTCTAGCTTTTACTCGAAGATTGATTTGAGATCCAGATACCATCAGTTGCATGTGCAGGAGGCCGATATTCCGAAAATTGCCTTTTGTACTCGTTATGGCCATTTTGAGTTCTTGGTCATGCCTTTTGGTTTCACCAACGCACCAACGGTTTTCATGGATTTGATGAACCGTGTTTGTAAGCCTTACCTTGATAAATTCATCATCGTGTTTATTGATGATATTCTGGTTTATTCCAAGAGCTGGGTGGTCCATGAGGAACACTTGCGACTAGTCTTGGAACTCTTAAGACAAGAGAAGTTGTATGCTAAGTTCTCGAAGTTTGATTTTTGGTTACGCGAAGTTCAATTCCTTGGTCATGTGGTTAATGAGAAAGGAATTCATGTCGCTCCAGCTAAGATAGAAGCCATCAAAGACTGGGAAGCACCCAAGACGCTTTCTGAGGTGCGGCAATTCCTAGGTTTGGCGGGTTATTATCGTCGTTTCATTGAGGGATTCTCGAAGATTGCTCAACCCTTCACCTCTCTTACCCAGAAAGACTGAAAGTTTGACTATGGTGACTCGCAAGAATCAGCATTTCAGATGCTGAAACTTAAGCTCTGTTCTGTGCGTATCTTATCCTTGCCTGAGGGCATGGATGACTTCGTTGTTTGCTATGATGCTTCTATCCATGGTCTCGGTTGCGTGTTGATGCAACGCGAGAAGGTTATTGCTCACGCTTCTGTCAGCTTAAGGTTCACGAGGAGAACTATACCACCCATGATTTGGAATTGGGTGGGGTTGTTTTTGCTTTAAAGATCTGGAGACATTACTCGTATGGTACCAAGTGCACCATTTATACCGATCACAAGAGTTTTCAGCATATCTTTGATCAGAGGGAGTTGAACATGCGGCAGCGTCGTTGGGTCGAACTTCTTAATGATTATGGTTGTGCTATTCGATACCATCCTGGCAAGGCGAATGTGGTGGCAGACGCCATGAGCATGAAGGAATCCGCTAAACCTCGCCGTGTTCGAGCTCTGCAGCTCACCATCCATTCTTCTTTGCCTGACCGAATTCGTTCTTCGCAGCAAGAAGCCTTAAAGGAGGAAAACCTAAAGGCTGAAACCATGCATAGTGCTAATAAGCACCTTGAACTTGGGTCCCATGGCCTACATTACTTCGCAGGACACGTTTGGGTTCCGTTATTCGGGGGATTGCGGGAGCTTGTCTTGGACGAAACTCACAAATCCCGGTATTTGTTCACCCTGGCTCCGACAAGATGTATCAGGATTTGAAGATACTCTATTGGTGGCCAAACATGAAGGTTGATATAACCTCCTATGTGAGCAAATGTTTGACTTGTGCGAAGGTCAATGTTGAATATCAAAAACCGTCTAGTCTTCTTCAACAGCCTGAAATTCCTGAATGGAAGTGGGAACGGATCACTATGGATTTTGTAACCAAGATTCCGAAATCACCCAGTGCTTGTGATATGATTTGGGTGATTGTCGACCGGTTGACAAAATCTGTATACTTCCTAGCTATTAAGGAGACCGACAGTATTGAGCGGTTGGCCCGTATTTATCTCAAAGAAGTGGTTGCTCGACACGGGATGCCAGTTTCTATCATCTCTGATCGTGATTCTAGTTTCGCTTCCCGTTTCTGGAAAACTTTGCATAAAGCTTTGGGTACTCAGTTGGATATGAGTACCGCTTATCATCTGCAAACCGATGGTCAGAGTGAGCGGACAATTCAAACGTTGGAGGATATGCTTCGGGTATGTGTTATCGATTTTGGTAAGAGTTGGGAGAGTCATCTACCGTTGGTTGAGTTCTCCTACAAAAACAGTTACCATTCTAGCATTAAGGCAGCTCTGTTCGAGGCTCTTTACGGACGGAAATGTCGGTCTCCTCTTTGTTGGGCCGAATTGGCCGAGAGTCAGCTCACTGGTCGGGAACTTGTGTACGAAACTTCAGAGAAAATCGTACAAATTCGTAATCGTATGGCGGCAGCTCGGGATCGTCAAAAGAGCTACGCTGATCGTCGTCGCAAACCTTTGGAGTTCCAGGTTGGAGACAAGGTACTTCTAAAAGTTTCACCATGGAAGAGCATCATACGCTTGGGAAAGCGTGGCAAACTTAATCCTCGTTATGTCGGCCCGTTTGCAATCCTGGAACAGATTGGACCGGTGGCATACAGACTTGACTTGCCGGTGGAGCTCGGTAGTGTCCACAACGTCTTCCATGTGTTTTAACTTGAAGAAGTGTTTGGCTGTTGAATCTCTTTTTGTTCCTCTCGAAGAGATCAAGGTCGATGATCGTCTGCGTATTGTAGAGGAACCAGTTGAAATTCTTGACTATAAGATTCGTAGTCTTCGTCGGAGTAAAATCCGCATCGTTAAGGTTCATTGAAATTCAAATCGTGGACCGGAGCTCTCCTGGGAACCAGAGGATCAGATGAAAGCCAAGTATCCTCATCCTTTCCCTAAGCACGCGTTTGAGTCTAGACATGTTACTGCTGAAGCTGAGTGAATCTCTGGGCGAGATTCCTTTCAACGGGGGGATGATGTGGCAACTGGTAAATTTTTCTTTTTTTGTCTCTTTCCTTTTTGCCTCGCGTAATTTTAGGGACGAAAATTCTTTCAACCTGGGGATTATGTGACACCCGGCATATTCGGCTTAACATTTTACAAACATATAAGTCTACCTTAGCGAAAAACATTTATTAAAATACTTAACTGGGTAAATTGAGTCGGGTTATATTACATATTGTCCAAGGTTCAATGATTCGGAGGATCATTGGGGTTATTGTATGCACACACTAGTCTTGAGTCCCCTTGTTGGTGAATTACATGAATTCAATCAAGTGTTATACGTAGATTGATCCATATATGTTATATAATGTGCAAATATGTGTTTTAACGGGGATTATATGATTATACATGATTCTGTATGATTAACATATGTTAGGATTGCATGTCCATGTGTTAGGATGTGTTAAAACGCTTTTAAACGACAAAATTGGAAAAACTGGAAAACCTGGAACTTGGTTCGACCTTAAGGGGGGTTGAACCAATGTTAATTTCCTCATTCGACCACCCAGTCAAACCCATTCGACCCCTGCAAGGGTCGAACCAACAGTTAGTATAAATACCATACTTTGCAATTTTTCATCATTTCACAAACCCTAGTCGCCTCCAAACCCTCTCTCTCAACCTTAAACATTGAGGAAGGAGTTTTTGACCTTGTTTTTCATAATCTAACCTACAAACGTCTTCCATATCATAAACAAGAGAAGATATAAGGTGTGTTCTTGATCTAAAATCCTTTTTAAGCATTTTTTATTCGTTTTTATTACATCCCAAAGGTCCATACAAGTTAAGATGAGTTTTCATACAAGTTAACATGTGTTAATAGTGTTTTATGTTGTGTTATGTGTTATTTGATGATTGAATGTTGTTTAGATGTTATAGAAATGTTCCAAGACTGTTATTGATTATGGGCTTTGATAGATCTAGGGTTTGATTCTTGATGTTAATGTTAATGAAATGATTAGGGGTTTTCATATACATGTTAATCTGAGCATTTTGAACTAATTGTTAAGAGATTTCGACAAGTTTCCAAATTGGGTAAAGTTTACATGCATTGGTGTGACATTTCCATAATTTTGCCTTTTTGGGTAAGGTATGAAACAGACTGATTTTGGAGTAAAATTGGTAGGGTTTTGTGGGGATAGGTTAGTGGTACTTGACTGCTGTGATTCGTGATGTTTTCGAACTGTTTTGATGCGATTTGATGCGTTTTAGGATGTTTGGGACTGATGGGGTCAAACCAGAAGTCCATTCGACCCACGTGGGGTCGAATGAAGACCCCAAAGGCTCGAACCAATTTCAGTCTTGGGTGAACGAACTTCAGTTTGGTCAAACGAACATGATTTAGGTCGAATTAACATGTGTTAGGGTCGAATGAACACGTGTTAGCTTGAATGAACTTGCGTATAGGTCGGATAAACTTCATAAGGTTCGAACCAAGGTTTAATGGGTCGAACCAACTTCATTTTACATACGTATTCGACCATACAACTTTGTATGTGCGATTTTTTATGCAAACTAAGTATTTTATGCTTGAACCTTATGTGTAATCTATGTGTACATGATTTATTTATGTAATGGGTCACCAACGGGATGTCGGGTTAGTTTGGTGTGTCGGTTTAACAGTCAAACACGTTTTCGAACATACTTAGTCACGATCTGGACAATCGGGGACTAGATAACCTTAGGGTTATTAGTCAAAACACTTACACAAACTCTTATAATAGATCTCCGGTATTTGGGACTCTCAAGATGTGTCTTTATTCTTTATTTTGAAGAACGCAACCTAAGGTGAGTGTCACAACCCCATTGTTTACTGTTTTCATACTTTTGGGGCAGAAACATGCGGTACGAACTTACATACTTTTAGACCAACATATTACACTATATCACATGGATATTAAGTGACTTTTATTCAGCAGTAAAGACCTCTCAAGCTTTAGTGAACCATTAATATGTAGATACATAGCGGGGAAAGATTGAATAGATCTATTGGGCCCGGCAATCCCCACTTGAGCCGACTGGAGGTCGGTGGCGGGTGCAATAATTGTCCTACTAAACTTTACGGCACCGGGTGATGAACCGGTGACGGGTATTGAGGCATTCTAACATTTAGCAGTGGTTCACGACACTATAGTATCATGTAACAATGTCTAGCTAGCATCAGGTATATATGTAAGGATTGTTTGGTCTAGTTTACAAATGTTACAAACTTTTACAAACTTATCTCTGTGACTCACCGACACTTTATATCTTGACTAACATTGCATTTTTTCTCAGGTCGCTAAAGTAGCAAGAAGTCTTGGCGCATCGGAGTCTCACTGCGTCTCATCCCACTTCATGTTGCATATTTTGAAATTTATTTCAGTTTGAACTACTTACTTTTGGATTTGTTTGTAAAACTTATTTTTGCTTCAGCTATGGTCTTGACTTATGTAACTTTTAAACTGTGTGGTTGATTTTAGCACGTTATTTTCATATCATATAGCTGTCGTTTACTGTGACCGTTGACTTAGATCCTGGTATGTCACGCGCCTCGCGGTAAAACCCCGCAAGTGGAATTTGAGGGTGTGACAATGAGCTTAATATTGTTCAATTCGAACTGATATACAACCGACTCTAGTTCAATAATTTAAAAAAATAATCGTTTTCTACTAAATTGACGTGTTAATAACACAACACATGATACTCAAAAAGCTGATAACTTTTGGGCTTAGAACGCTTCTTCCGCGGTCCTTTGCATGTAGAGGATAACTCACCAACATTTAGTATATCAATATCTTCAACACTTCTTTTCCCATTGGGAGTTATAGTAGAATCCGGTACAGCATCGACAGTAGAAGAATCAGCCGTAACAGAGACAACATCCTTCAAACAAATAACAAAACAAATAATGAACTGTTAAATAAGAACACAAACTCTACAAACACCTTAATCGACTTGCATAAAAATATACTCACCTTTAACATCACTTGACTACCCCCTGCTCAGATTCTGGTTGGTTAACAAATTTGAATTCTCAATCTGCCTGACTGACCTAAGGGGTGCTCATACAAAACAAAAATACAAAACTTAACTTAACTGTTGAGGAAGGTTTGAAAGTCAAAAGATACTCAACAATTTCTACAAATGACTTTAATTTAATACCTCATTCACATTATAATCTCCATTACCATTAAGCGAAATCAACTCAGATTTATGACTGAATCATCACATATTTTCATGACTGTGTCAACATGGTAGTCGTTTGTAAGATTGTATTCAGAAACATAAATTTAAAAACCAGCATCTTATCAACCAACCGAAACAATTTTTGAGGCAAACTTTCACAATTACTTAGCTTCAACTATCTTTCTCTTATACGACTTGCAGATGATCCGACAATTCTCATAATATCTCTATCAAACATCACAAAGAATCATGTTATATAAACAACAAACTGTACATAATTATCTCTACTTACTTTGTAATGTTGGATGTACACTGATAGTCACACTTGGAACATAAGAAAGCAGTAGTAGGCAATTTCAGAGTCTCTTTAGTAACGTTTTCATGAAATTGTAAGAATTCTGATTTAGTTACCACCTTCCCGAAACATTTGCGACACGCATCATAAAACTAACCATAGCTTTCTTGGACAATTTTTATTGTCGCAACAACAACACAAGACATCGACTGGAAAAAAATATATGAAACCTATATTACTTAAGAAAAAAAGGTGTAATAATGTCAACAAATATTAATGATAAGTAAAAAATATTAAAACCCTATCAATCTCGGTAAGCTCATCAACACATTTCTTTTTAGATCCAACAATGAATTCTTGATGCAATGGGTGAACAGACTGGTCGGAAAGTAGTGTTTGAGAAGTAGAACCAGCTTGTTGTCCTTGCTTCAATATAAGACGAAAAACTGGAACAAATTAATAAAAGAAATAAAAATTTTCAAATATAAATACATAATAAATTGACATTGTACCTCCTTCTTAACTGCTTGACCTCATCTATTTCTACATTGAGAAATTCCTGAGTTTCAAACTTGTCACTTTCAACTATAAATTGATCTAAATATAACAGTATTAATTATAAATATATTGAACTCCAATCAACTGACAAACTATTAATAACAGGAATATTAATAACAGGAATATAAAAGAAATTACCTTTCGACTCCTTAACCTTGCCATGTTGTATAACAACCATCACATGCTTATTAGCAGTGTTTTGAGAAATGAATTTCTTAAACTGTTGTACATAACCATTTCACATATTACATCACAAAATTGTACTACAAAAAAACAATATAATTTTTGAGGTAAATATATATACAAAAGTGTTAAACTCAATAATGATTTGATTGATTTATTACATAACTAAATGACATACACAAAGAAACGAAACTAACAACAATACTTTACAAAGAAAAATCAGGGAAACGCTTACTCCAAGTCTTGAAATCAAAATTCATCCTTTTAGCTTTCTTTGGAGGTCGTCCAAACACATCCAGAGCTCCACACCAAATGACACTACCAGGAACATCTAAAAAATGTGCCTATAATTAAAAATATGAAACCCAAAATCAAAATAAACTACATATTAAAGGTAAAGTAACAGACAAACCAACAGTCAAAAATTCCTTTGCTTCACCTTTAAGAATATCTTTAAAAGGCATGAAATTAAATCCATACTCAACACCTTTCCAACCAACAATACGGCTAACAACCGTGCAACGATAAAAGTTGAGCTTATAATCATGTGCTACAACTTTGTATGGGTCCTTGTTTTCACCGACCCTAAACTTAGATAGAATAACGACATCATCCTCTTCAAGTTGATCGTCTAAAACGTGCATCAAAGGACTATTTATGAAGGCCTGAATCTCATCACCCTTAAAATAAACACAAACAAAATATCAAGATCAACGACAACAACTTGAATAACATAAAGTAAACGAAAAACGTAACACAAAGAATATTTATATTTATATCATCAATAACAACATAAAATAACTTTAGAGAAAACATACATTACCTGCTCATCAATCAATATCATTTCCATCTTAAAACTTTCTTTCCACTTTCGTATGATACGGACCTTCAGAAACCAGATATCTTTGGATGGGTTTAGATCACAAAGAAAACTATAAATTTTGTTATCAACGTCGACTGAGATGATTTTAACAAAGAATTTGAAAGCTGATTTTATAAATTAATTTTGATAAGAAAATGGTTGTGTATAAGCAAAGCATCTTCGGTAATGATTATATACCTGCAAAAAACACACTTCTCTATGTTAATTTAAAATTTTCCCCTTAAAACATCAAAGTTAAGGACTGAATAAGTACTCAACAGATGTTCATAACATCTGCTTATAGCAAACAGATACTTAAAAGGGGTCAATTATTGGCCTGAACAACTGTTCGTTAATCGAGGCTAACAAACAGATGCTTTTAAGCTCAACAGTGGTAAATTCAAGTAGCCCACATATTTATCTGAATATATTAAGCTGATTAATGACATCTTTTTTTGCATCACAAAGACATTGTTAGCCGATCTCTACGCTTGACAGCTCAGCTTTCTAATGTCACTCACGAATCTCCTATTATAGTAATTATAGATTGATTATTGATAATTGTTATGTAAACCTTTGGGGAAAAAATAATTGATCAATTTGTGATACCCCGCAATTTCAGGTTCTCACTTTAACTAAACTCTAGTTACATACCTTGCATTTTACTTAACTAGGGTTAGCTAGATAGGTCACACGTTGCACAGTTATAGGTTAATAACTGCATGAAGTGGTAATTTGAGGAATTACCAAACTATTTACATGAGTAGTGAACCCCGGACGTTGGTGACGTGTTAAACAAGAAGATTGTGAATTAATTGTTTGAGATTGATTGCAATTACATGCTTCTATGAATCTCTGTGAAACTATGTGCAAACTGTATGTGATTACGTGAACTTAAACCGAAAACGTTAATAAAAATCGTAATAGGTGGACCAGTAGGATGGTTGGGGTCTTAACGCATGGGGTTACACTTGTTATGGGCCAAAATAGCGAAAACATCAAAGTAAACATGCAGTACAACGAAGCAGGCCACCCGGAGTGGGCCTGGGAGCTGTGAGCGGCCGCTCACAGCCTCCGAGCGGCCGCTCACGAGTGTCTGACGAACCCTAACCGCCTTAAATCACTATTTAAACACTCTTAAGCCTCATGCAACCCCTAAACTCAACCCTAATCGCCCCCTACAGCCCTATTACGAAAATATCAACCCCTAACACCTGCTAAGGCTCAAGAACACCATTCGGGAAGCGTTAGGAGCAATCGATTGGTGATTCTGAAGTGCTTGTGGTATAATCTTCATTCTCTTGTGTTTTAATCTTCTTTAATATATTTTTAAAACATCAAAACCTTGTTTGTCCAGGTCTGAAAGTATTTTATAAAAGTTAAAACATGATGTTCATGAAGATTAAAGGGGTTAAGCATGTTATTATGTAATGAATGTTATGTGTTTTGCATGATCATGTATGTTCTTGATGTTTAAGATATCTAGGGTTTGATGAACGATAATATAAACATATATCTTGCTAGGTTTTGATCAGATTATGTCTTATTAATGTTATAGGATGTTTGTTTGGTGTTGATAATCGACAATATGCAACTAGGGTTCGATATAGTTGATGTTATTGCATGATTAAAATCTGGACAGAATCTGAATGTCAACTTGTAGAGTCTGTTACATGGGTTAAAAGCCATTGTTTTGATCTATTCTTTGCATGGTTGTAATGTACATGGTCTTAGCTTTTCATAATGGTCAAAATCGTCTGATTTGGACTTCGTTTGAGTGGTTTTTGGAATTTTATTTTATTAGAGGTCATATCAGATTTTCGTAGTTGTAAACTGGGTCAACTTTAAATGGTCATAACATGAGTTTTACAAAGAGTTAAGCTTTGAAATAGAGACAGTAGGTCGACATTGGAAAAACTCGACTTTACCAAGTGGATTCACCCTGTTTGGGTGAATACAAATTTTTTTGGAATTTTTCTTCTAAACTGACCTGCTGTGTGGAAGTTTTCTGAACATAGCTGTGTTGTACGAAATTTAGTAATTTTTGTGTTTGGTTTTAAGACAAAACAAAAATATGGGTTATCAACTGAGTCCCAATGAATACTCAGTAGAAATTTGGGACTTTAATTCATTCGTTAAGTATTTTAAATAATTTGTTTTTCACAGCGCACAATTTGTCCTAAAAACGCATATTGTGTACGGGATCTTTATGTGCCTATTTGGAGTCTTAAATGGTGTGTATTTGACATGAACTTTTATGGACACTTGTATGAGATGTATTTGAGGTACTAAACTGATATTAATCACTATGATCACCAACGGGTTACGTAGGACTTACTTGGGCATGTAGAGTCATTAGGGGTCACTACACGGTTTTGAACATTTAAACGTCTTGGACAAACGGGTTATATGGTGTATTGATTATACAAATAAACTCACTTAGTAACACTTGTAATAGGGAGTCGGTAGCACCCTATTGTTGTTGGAGTTTGGATAATTTTGCTTGCAACCTAAGGTGAGTTTCACTACTTTTTCTCAAAAGCATGCGTCTCGGGTCGAGACGACTATGGTAAACATTTTCTGGTCCAGTTTGGGACTACTCTTGCAACTCAGGTTTTGGACTCATTGTGTGGGTTAAGCTTTTATCAGTTTAAAACTTTACTGTCCTTTGTGAACTAAACACACTCTATCATTTGAAGTCCTTGCATATTATTGGGTTAATCGCTGTAGGCGAACGGGGTATTAGTTGATAGCGCTATTAGGTTGTGCAGCAACCTCATGCTTGAGGTGCTTGTGTCACGGGCATGAACTTTTGACCACGCTCTTAAGGAGCTGAACTGCTAGTGTTGATAGACACTAGTACTAAGGCAAAACTTATAACTTCTGTATGTTCCCAATAATCACCTGTTTAGTTACAATGAGTGGGCTAGCTACCCCTGACAAGCTTAACTGATAACACTTGAACTTTTGGGTCTTGAGGACCTACGCTTTTACTTGGTTACGTGGTTTTGGAAACCTACGCGTTTAATCACTCATTTACTTTACTTAGTGAACTAACCAACATTGTTTGTTGACCCACCATGTACATGCTTTTGCAGGTAGTTAGCTTCCGGTGTCACGATTAGGAAGCACTGCACGTTCACTGCATTTGGGGTCTTGGGCATACACCTAAATTACATATCATGCTTTTACGTTTATCTTTATATGGTTTTAATTTGAGCGGGTTGTTTTGCGCATGGTTTCTAAAGGAGCTGAACTGCTAGTGTTGATAGACACTAGTGCTGAGGCAAAACTTATAACTTCTGTATGTTCCCAATAATCAACTGTTTAGTTACAATGAGTGGGCTAGCTACCCCTGACAAGCTTAAACTGATGACACTTTACTTTAACTTATGGCCTTTTGACAACTTTACATTTGTTATCCAAACTGTGAACTCACCGACTTTATGTTGACACACTTTAGCATGCTTTGCAAGTCTCTAGGTATGGAGCACGATTAGGGCATGCATCATACTGTGTCTTGGGATATGAACATTTTAATATTTTGAACTTTTAAACTTTGGTTTTGGGCGCGTTGTTTTGCGCAGACTTTTGTGAACTGTTTATTTTGTTTACGCTTCCGCACTACTTTAAAATGTTTAGTTAAACTATGAAACTGTTTTATCAAAAACGAACTAAATGGTTTGGGCATTTAGAGTCGTTCATGATACTTATGGCTATGGATCCTGGTTTGTCATGCGCCTCGCGGTAAAACCCCGCAGTGGAAATTTGAGGGTGTGACACAATTATTGTTTACTTCTTCAGCTTTGCTTTTATTTCTTTATTAACCATATTACAGTTGTATTTTTTTGGTTGACTGTTAAATACAAAATAAATGATTCAATTCTTGACCTGGGGTAAAATTACGATTTAATGATGAAATATAAGAGTATGAGTAGGAAAAAAATAAGCTTGTCGCTTAGAAATTATGGTTACTTTTTTATTTAGGTTATGTACAGGGTGGTTGCAGCCCTCGCAGCCATTCAAGCTGGTAACACCAAATCGCTTTACTCTCGTTCCACAAACTTCAGCGTTAAACTCTTTTGCTCATTTGTGACTTTCGCTTTTATACATAGGCCAACCTCCACATCACCCTCCAGCCTGTACCTACAAGAAGTTCATGGACTGCAAGCCTCAAAACTTTGGGGGATCTGAAGGTGCAGTCGGACTACTTAGGTGGTTCGAAAAGTTGGAGTCATGCTTTGCTATGTGTAACTGTCCACCAGTTGACCGGGTCAAATATGCCGCTGCTGCCCTTGAGAACGCAGCATTATCCTGGTGGAACTCTCAGAAACAGATATTGGGTGTGGATGTGGCAAATGCTACGCCTTGGGAGGCTTTCAAGGAGATGTTGAGGGAGGAGTACTGCCCTCGGGATGAAATTCAGAAGCTAGAAACTGAGTACTTGAATCTGAAAATGGTAGGGTCGGAAATTGAAGCTTACACTACTAGGTCACATGAGTTAGCAACTATATGCCCTAACTACTCTACACCGCTCTACAAGAGGATTGAACTGTACATCAAGGGTTTGGTGCCACAAATCAAGGGTATGGTTACTGCTGCAAACTTCAACAACCTTCAGCAGGTGATTCGCATGGCACACCAGCTGACAGACCAGAAAGTAGAGGAGGGGCTGCTACCCCCTCGAGGTGCTTCATCTTCTGGTACTACTGATAACAAGAGAAAGTGGGAGAATGCATCTGGCAAACCCCCCCGGAAACGGTAATCAGCAGCAGTAACAACCGAACAAGAAACATGACAACCACAACAGCAGCAACAATCACAATCAATCTGAAGGTGGTTATCAGGGAAAATTTCTTAAGTGTGCTAAGTGCAACTACCACCACTCTGGGCCATGTAACAAGGTTAAGTGTGATCGTTGCGGTAAGCTGGGGCATGTGCAGAGAGACTGTATAGTCAATATTCAGGGTAATCCACCACCACAGGGTCAACAGCAGAAGGGTGGAAAAGGGTGTTATCAGTGTGGTAGTGAGAACCATTTAAAAAAAACTGTCCGCAGCTGAACGAGAATGGCAACAATGGGGTAATAACAACAACAATATTACAAACACTCGTAACAACAACAACAACGGCAACAACCATGGGGCACGTAGAAGGGCATTTGTGATTGGCTCTGGGGAAGCGAGGGCTGATAACAACGTCGTGACGGGTACGTGTTCTTTAAACGACACTCTCGCTTCTGTTTTATATGATACTGGTGCAGACTATAGTTTTGTGTCATCAAAACTTAGCAAACAACTCGGGATAGTTCCTACACTTCTTGATACCCCGTACTCTATAGAGTTAGCTGATGAGAAGCCTGTTGAGGTAACCCACATCCATCGTGACTGTAAGCTCGAACTAGATGGGCAATTGTTTGCCATCGACCTCTTACCTATCACCCTAGGAAGCTTTGATCTTGTGATTGGCATGGACTGGTTGTCCAAGCAACACGCTGAAATTCTCTGTCAGGAGAAGATTGTTCGTATCCCTCTCCCTAGTGGAGAACTCTTATCTATCCAGGGTGATCGTGGTGGTGCCATGGTGGGCATCATCTCTTTTCTGAAAGCCCAGAAATGTATTCGGAAGGGCTACCCAGCCATATTGGCTAACATTTCTGATACTCAAGCTGAAATTGAAACGAAAATTGAGGACATCCCCGTAGTTCGAGACTTTCTAGATGTCTTCCCAGAGGAACTACCTGGACTTCCACCTGTTCGTCAAGTGGAATTTCAAATTGATCTTGCATCAGGAGCGGCCCCAGTTGCACGCGCACCGTACCGCCTAGCACCGGGCGAACTTCAAGAGCTATCTACCCAACTCCAAGAGCTATTGGATAGGGATTTCATTAGGCCTAGTTCTTCACCTTGGGGAGCCCCAGTCTTGTTTGTTAAGAAGAAGGATGGGAGTTTCCGCATGTGTATTGATTACCGAGAGTTGAATAAGGTGACAGTTAAGAACCGCTACCCTTTGCCTCGTATTGACGACCTATTCGACCAGCTTCAAGGGTCAAGTTTCTATTCCAAGATTGACTTAAGGTCAGGGTATCACCAGCTGAGAGTCCGAGAGGAGGATGTGGCGAAGACAGCCTTTCGAACTCGTTATGGGCACTATAAATTTTTGGTAATGCCATTTGGGCTAACCAACGCACCAGCTGTGTTCATGGACCTTTTGAACCGTGTGTGCAAGCCTTATTTGGACAAATTTGTCATAGTGTTCATAGATGACATCTTGATCTATTCCAAGAACAGGGAAGAGCATGAGCAACACCTGCGGCTGATCTTGGAACTTCTGAGAAATGAGCAGCTACATGCAAAATTTTCTAAGTGTGACTTCTGGATTCGTGAGGTCCAATTCTTGCACATGTGGTGAACGAGGCAGTAATACATGTCGATCCCGCCAAGATTGACGCGATTAAAAAGTGGGAGGCTCCTAAGACTCCTACAGAGGTGCGACAGTTCCATGGTCTTGTGGGATATTATCGCAGATTCATTGAGGGATTCTCAAAGATCGCTCAACCCCTCACTACTTTGACACAGAAGGGGATTACTTACAAGTGGGGAGATGCCCAAGAATCTGTTATTCAGTTATTGAAAGCAAAACTTTGCAGTGCACCTATATTATCCTTACCTGAGGGTACAGAACACTTTGTGGTATACTATGATGCATCTATCCAAGGTTTAGGGTGTGTTTTGATGCAACGCGAAAAGGTGATCGCGTATGCTTCACAACAACTAAAGGTTCATGAGAAGAACTACCCCACTCTTGACTTAGAACTGGGAGCGGTGGTTTTTGCTCTCAAAATTTGGAGGCATTATCTCTATGGAACAAAGTGTATGATTTTCACTGATCACAAGAGCCCCCAACACATATTCGATCAGAAGGTGCTGAACATACGACAGCGTCGATGGGTCGAGCTCCTGAATGACTATGACTGTGCCATCAAGTACCATCCAGGGAAGGCTAATGTAGTAGCAGATGCCCTGAGCCGTAAGGAAACAAAACCTAAATGAGTGCGAGCCTTACAACTTACCATACATTCTAAGCTGCCTGATAAAATACGTGAAGCCCAGGGCGAGGCTTTGAAAAAGGAAAACATCGGGCTAGAGACTTTGCACGGTGCTAACAAACACCTGGAACTAAAGATAGATGGCCTTCAGTACTTCATGAATCGGGTCTGGATTCCACGTTTTGGGGATCTCAGACAACTAGTGCTCGATGAGGCTCACACATCTCGTTATTCGGTACATCCTGGTTCGGATAAAATGTACCAAGACCTCAAAACTCTTTACTGGTGGCCAAACATGAAAGCAGAGATAGCTACTTATGTTAGTAAGTTCCTGACATGTGCTAAGGTTAAGATTGAATATCAGAAACCTTTGGGCTTGCTCCTGCAACCAGAAATCCCTATGTGGAAATGGGATGGAATTTCTATGGACTTTATCACAAAGCTCCCTAAAACGCCAAGTGGGCATAACATGATTTGGGTCATCGTTGATCGTTTGACCAAATCAACACATTTCCTTGCAATAAAGGACACAGACAAGCTGGAGAAGCTGGCCAACATCTATATCAAAGAGGTTGTCTCTAGACACGGGGTGCCTACTTCTATCATATCGGATCGCGACGCGCGATTTACATCTCATTTTTGGGAAACTCTCCAAGATTCTTTGGGAACTCGTTTAGACATGAGCACAGCCTATCACCCTCAGACGGATGGGCAGAGTGAACGTACCATCCAAACACTTGAAGATCTACTACGAGCATGCGTGGTGGACTTCGGAAACAGTTGGGACAATCACTTGCCTTTGATTGAATTCTCTTATAACAATAGTTATCATACTTCAATTCAGTGTGCACCTTTTGAGGCACTTTATGGACGCAAGTGTAGATCTCCCCTCTGCTGGGCTGAAGTTGGGGATAGCCAACTTACAGGTCCCGAACTTGTGCACGAAACTTCTGAGAAGATAGTGCAAATCAGAAACCGGATGGCTGCTGCTCCTGATCGACAGAAAAGCTATGCCGATAAACGTAAGAAACCTTTGGAGTTCCAGGTTGGGGATAAGGTACTATTGAAGGTGTCACCATGGAAGGGTATGATACGCTTCAGAAAACGGGGAAAACTGAACCCACGATACGTTGGACCATTTGAGATTGTCAAAAGGGTGGGTCCAGTTGCTTACGAATTAAATCTGCCTGAGGAACTCAGTGGAGTACACAATGTATTCCATGTATCGAATATGAAGAAGTGTTTGTCAGATTCAACATTAGCAATGCCTCTGGAGGAGATCCAGGTGGACGAACAACTACGATTCGTGGAAGTACCAGTGGAAATTCTTGAGCAGGGCGTCAAGAAACTCAGGAAAAGCACCATACCTATTGTTAAGGTGCGATGAAATTCCCGTCTAGGACCGGAATACACGTGGGAACGCAGGGATCAGATGCGACTCAAATACCCACATCTCTTTCAAAGTGAATTTCGGGGCGAAATTCCTTTCAACTTGGGGATGATGTGACCTCCGGGAACCAAGCACACATTGTCCGGTTCTTAATCCGATTCGACCGGTCTGACCAGTGAACCAATAAGACATCTGGTTTGACGTCCGGTCCGGTTATGAAAACATTGAAGATTCTAAGTTCTGACTATAATTCCGTTAACCAATTTACAAACCTAATATTATTTTCTTTTAATAAGGTCATAATTAATGGAAATACTAGAAATGTCAAGCTAATAATTTTTTCTATAAAATAAGTTATTTATATACTTCTTATTTGTATTTTATTTCTTGTTTCCCTTTTATTGTGTAACTTAAACCTAACTATTTTTATCATCCAAGTGAAATTCAACAAAGAAACTAAGACTATCCGTTGTGGGTAGAGGTGAGTGGGGGATTTATCGAATAATAATTTGCCATGTAGGCGTCGATGTGGCACTGGCTCGCGACCGTGATCTGCTAGCTTGATCCCGTTGTGGTTAGAGGTGAGCGGGTATTTTTTTACCAAATTAATAAATATAAATATTACTTTTTATAATATTTTGTTAAAACATAAACAAAGTTTTTATAATGTTGTGGTATATTATAATATTGTGATATTTTAAAGAGAAAAAAAAAACAAAAACAAACAAATATAAAGTCTTTCTTCTTTCCAAAGCTTCATCCCCACAAACTTCATCTTCTTCATTCCCTGCAACTTCTTCACCACAAACACACACAAACAAACCTCACTTCTCCTTTATCATTTTCATCATCCAAGAGCAAAAATCCAGAAACAAACCACAATACACACACAAACAAACCTATTTCTTTCTGCTAGCCCACGCGATCCGGCTCACGGCTGCTCGCTTGCGTAGCTATTGACGTGTAGGTGTTGTGGTTCCGACGATCCACATGGCTCACAAGGTCGTTCGCACATATCCGGTCGCACACGACAACGGACTGTCTAACAAACCAAACACGTTTGGTGATGACGACTACATTTATGGAACCAAACGCATTTGGCGATAACCAACTACCAATTGATGCATTTTTCTAGGTTAAACGGTGGTGTCAATTATTGTAATTTCCTGAGGATGGAGCGGTATTTGGTCAATTCATAACATGCTGAGCCATCATCCTATTTTACCTTCCTGTACACGTGATTATCCTAGTTGTTTGATTCGCTAACTATTTGGGGATTTTTAGTTACTGATGTTTTGTGATTTAGAATTTCTAATCTATTTTCAATCCTAAAAGGGAATCTTTTACTTCAGAAGCGTGTCGGTTTGATTATTGTTTTTGTTGGTGTACTAATTTTATGGACACCAACAACCACATGTTCTTTGTGATGTCCTTTTTGATTCTATGGACACAGTAAATAATTTCTAAACTTTTTATATGACTATATTATACTACCTGCCTTTTTTTGTGTTCTGTTTTGTTTGGCAAAAGTGTTTTTTCTTTTCAAGAAACGGTTCGGTCAATGTTGCTTTCGGTTGCAGGACACTCCAACAATAGTGGGGCTGTATCACGAGTTGCACTTGGGTTTTTCTGTTAATCATGACCATCCATAATTTTTCGAACATTTCAGAGTCTGAATTAAGGCAACATTACTAACACGATATAGTTATGAAGGTAAAACTTAGATTCGTCATGCAAACTTTAACATATTAAGTTATTTTACAGTTAAACCGATTTTTTTTTGCGTGTGTTTACAACCTGAAAGAAAATAACGCATGCTCATTTTTATGAAGATCAGTTAAGGACATATTCTTTTTGTGAATCACTTTATAGGTAATACGCATTAATCATATAAATTGTTATCCGTAATATTTTTAGTATTGAAAGAACTAAAGTAACTATGGTTTTAGCTGTCTATAAAAATAATAAACTGAAAGTTAGGTCCGAATCTGAGAATGAGTTTTGCAAAGATTAAATTTTATGATGAGATTCTTTCATTCGTTTGAAAGAAATTAACTGACCCCCTATTTTCGTTATGAATAGTTAGACTATAAGGTGAACAGATGGCACATAGCCCCCGTCTCCCATCCTAGCCCCGTCCCCCAACCCAACACCGCCCCGCCACCCCCGTCCCGAACATCCTCGTCCCGAACATCCCCGTCCCTCCCGTCCTCCTTGAGACATCAGGGACGGACCAATCACAATTTTTCTTTTTTTTTTTAAAAAAATCCAACGGCTCTTTGGGGTTTAACGGCTAGTTTTTTTTTAAACCAATCCAACAATATAAACCCAAACCATCCAAATAAACCCCCATAAATCAACCAAAACCAACAAAAAAAACCTCTCTACTTTCTTTAAAAAAAATAACAAACAATGTCATACTTACCATTGGTTGATTCCTCATCTTCATCGAGCGAAGAAAACCAGATTTTTGTTAACGCGATTTGGGAAGCGGCACAATTAATCGTGGCAGAGGAAGACGAAGTGAGCTCCCAACCGCGACCTAGGCAAGCGGCTTTAAACAGAGACCGTCAGGGTAAGCGTATAA
The DNA here is from genome assembly GCA_032199755.1 of Ambrosia artemisiifolia. NCBI lineage: Eukaryota > Viridiplantae > Streptophyta > Magnoliopsida > Asterales > Asteraceae > Ambrosia > Ambrosia artemisiifolia. Next base: position 32,616,884 of record CM063517.1, read on the forward strand.
TTTTTCTTCAAATATATATAGCAACTATTTTTTTTTTGGAACGTATAACTTTTCTTCAAATATATTTTTTAAATTTATTTACAACATACGTGTAGGTGCACATGAGCGATTAATTAGAGATTACTTTGCCGATCACCCGGTGTATACGGACGAGATGTTTAGGCGGCGGTTTCGAATGAGTCGTTGATTGTTCGTACGTATTGCCGATGATTTGGCGAGTTGTGACCCGTATTTTACATTACGGTACGATGCTAGAGGCAAACGGGGGTTCACAACTTATCAAAGAATCACGTCAGCGTTGCGGAAATAGCTTACGGGACGGCATCCGACTCGTGGGATGAGTACTTACGGATGTCTGAAAGAACGTCGCGTGAATGCTTGTATAAGTTTTGCAAGCGTCTTGTCAAGATCTACAGCAAAAAATATTTGCGAAAACCAAACTCCAATGATATCCAGAAGTTCTATCAATTCCATCACGAGGCAAGGCATGTTTTATCGAGGCGATCACAGTCATCCAACAATAATCTTAGTGGTTGTCGCGTCACAAGAGTTATGGACTTGGCATGCCTTTTTTGGTGTTCCCGGTTCCAATAACGACCTTAATTTTCTCAATCAGCCTTTGGTGTTTGATGATGTTTGAAAAGGAACCGGTCTGGATACAAAATTTGTTGTTTCGGGGGTTGAGTACAAGCACGGGTATTATCTTGCGGATTTAATATACCGCAAGATAATACGTTATTGTATGTATGCTTGCATCGTGCTACATAACATGATCATCGAAGACGAAGGCCGAGCTATTTGTGAGTTCGATGAAAATGCGGTGGAGGAGAATACTATTCCGGATGACCAAGCGCAACAAGAGTTAAACAATTTCGCGTTACGTAACGAACACATCCATCATCATCTACAAGCCGACTTGATCGAATATATATGGAACAACGGACAGGACGAGTAGTTTGTAATTTTTTATTTTAATTTAGGATGGTTTGTAATTTTTTTTAAGTTAGGATGGTTTGTAATTTTTTTTTAATTTAGGATGGTTTGTACTTTTTTTTCTTTTTAGGATGCTATGTAATTTTTTTTTATTTTAGGATGCTATGTAATTTTTTTATATAATTTAGTATTTATTTGAACATTATTTTATTTATTTATTACTTTTATAAAACTAATTACAATTAATATTAGAAAACAAAAAAAAAATATTAAATGCTTGAGACATGGGTTTTTCATTTCTGCACACCCCACCCATGTCTCAAGAATGTTGAGACACCACTTTAGTGATGTGGCAGCCTACGCGGCACTGAGACATGACATTTTTGGTGTCTGCTCACCTAGTAGCCTTAGGAATTGGATGTGGTCATGTTGCTATGATGTTAAAACATGTATTATATTACTTTTAAAAAAGCTATGGTTGCTGCTGTATAGCTCTTTCATTTATGAGCTATCTGTTTCGGTTTGTATTAATGGTTTGATTTGCATCCGTTTTGCTAGGTTTAGTCTTTTTGTTTTTAGGTAACATATGTTATTGTTTACGAATTTTATCTATCCAAGTTTAATGGTCCATAGAAGGATTTGTTTTATAAAGTAAAAAGGAGTTTTGATGGGAGTCATGTGATCCATTTCTCATATTTGAACTTGTGGTTTCTCATTTGTCAACTAGTGGCATTTATGCGCTTCTAGATATGAGGATATTGGCAACATTTTGACTAAATATATGCGTTTGCATTTAAAATTGGATTGGAGCAAGTCGTCTTCCGCCAAATTGAAGTTCAGGTTGTTCACACAAAACCGATCTACAAGTAATTCTTAGTTGATTCTTTACTGATTCAAAAAATGCATTCTAGAACTAATCTTACTATTAGTATTTTTCTGTAACATCCCGAAAAAATTGTGAATTATAACATTTAGACGAAACAAATAACCGGGACTAATCAAGTAAATTAGCTGATGGGTTATGACGCATGAAACCTTATTTAAGTAACTCGATAATGAGTTTGCCGCCTAAGTTTGGGTTTAAAGAATTAGAGGGACCTTCATGGAATTTACTAGTCACCCCATTTAAACAAACCCTATGTACGTTTCTAAAAAAAGGATGAAGATCCAAATTTGTACTACTCTAGCAACGGCGGCAAGAGACCGACGTAACAAGATCGTTCTTCATTTAATCACGCGATTCTAGTTATCATCTCCTTCAAGTTTCACTAATTGCATTGTTCGACAACGCCCATGGTTCTTGGCTGATGAAGGTGTATCACTTCTCGTTCATGGAGAATCGTTGGTACGTAACTCGTATTAAGTAACCCTCCTTAAGCCTGGTTTCGCAGTGCTTGGTAATGTTGTATCATGATTACGAACACAGAATTGTGAACCGGTTTCTGGTTATGTCTTCGGCTGGGGTTGTGGACAATTACACTTTGTAATGGTTTTGGAGAGTGACCATCGTGGCCTTTTAGATGCTTGGTTCACAACCTAGTAAGCCACGTTTAAGGTAACCCATCTTATTCATTCAGTTTGACATGGGGGTGGGTTCTGTAGTGAACCAAAAGTACACAGGTAATAGGGACTGTTGTGGTGACTGACTGAGGCGACGGCACCGGACAGCGGAGAAAAGTGAGCTAGATGAAAGATCATTGTCTCGTGGTCGCGTCGGTATATTAAATGATGAAAACGAAGTTAGGGTGATAAGGTTTTGAGCTGCGAAAAGACAGATGCGCAGAACCGGACGAGCCGACGCACAGAAGTGCGTGCTGGCTGCAGTGGCAGCGTCAACGGTTGACGCAAATGATTTTCAGATGTCGGGCATGTTGAGACGATTTCGTGGATATGTGGATCGCGTGAAACGATTATCGTATTGTCAAGTTACGAGAAAAAGAAGATTTCTTGTACATCTTGTTGCAAGTTTTCAGATTAGAATAAAAGCGCCAAGTATGGCATGCATGCACAGTTTGAGATTTTTGTACGTGATTGAACGAGTTGGTTATGCGATTTAGACGGTTTAAGCTAAGCTTGTGGCTCATTGATCTAGAGTAAATGGATTGGTGACTCAGATATGTATGGATTGATCGGTATAATTTGTGAGACGGCATTTTGAGGACATAGTTCAGCTTGCGGATTTGGAAGCTTTGCAACCAGTGAGTTCTTGTGCCCACTCTTTTAATTATTATTTTCTAAATATTTTGGGCTGACGTGCATGCTAAACCAACATAATTATTTTTATGAAGTCACAAAAAATATATATATGTTTTTATAAAGGTATAAATATTTTTGTGAACTCATATATATATTATTTTGACATGAAACGTAAGTAGGCGAAATGCGCCTAATGTGTTATTTTATGGCTTGAGTTATATGTGTTATTATATTTATAAATAGACAGTGTGACGGTTACCTGATATGATAAATTGGGTTATGACAGAAGAGGGATATTCCTGCTCTGATTTATAATATTAGTTTTGTGTCGTGGTTGTTACAGGGTTTATGTTATGCGTGTTATTATATGTACAAGACTGTGTCATAAATAATTTTTATGAAGTTATAAATATTTTTGTATACAAACGAAATCCGTATTAACTCTTATTTTTTTAATATAGCTTAAAACGTAAGTAGGTTTATATGTTTATATACCTGCGTGTTTTGAGGCAAGTAAAATAAAATATATATACGGATAGTTATAAAGGTTTATATGAATATAAACATGAGTTTACGAAAGGAAGCGCTCTCTCTCTCTCTCTCTCTCTCTCTCTATATATATATATATATATATATATATATATATATATATATATATATATATATATATATATATATAGGGTAGGGTTCAAATAGGAACCATACCTTAAGTAGGAACCAGAGGAACCAATCTTAGCCATTGATCCTAAATGGCATGATTGTAATTAATTAGGATTTTAATTAATTAATTATATTAATTTAGGGGTAATATGGTACATTTGTAATCCCATTAAATTCTCATGTTTCTATTTATACAATAACAAAACATATAACTTCCATGATAAGATTGTTAATTATATATTGCACCAAATCATTCATTAATAATTTCCTAGTTGCTGTTATCGTCCTTTCAAATCGATTTCGCAGTACATGTTTTTTTTCATCCATACCTTGTTTTCATTTATTGATTATAATATGATTTTATTAAACGGTTGTAACGGCATATCGTTCTTGATGGTTAGAAAATAATTATTTGGGTTACTGTGCTTAATGATTAATGCAATGATGTTGAATTTGGGATTTTTATTCCATAAATGTGTAGTTTTTATTGTTTGACTAAATTGTTAAGAATGTATATGGATTTACACATGTGTATTAGTCAATAGTACAGTGACATAGAGTGATATAGATTCATGGTCTTTTTAAAAAAATAGTTGTGTATTTTAGTTGATCATATACAATGATGTTGTACATACGTGTATCAACATGGTTATGTACAATGGTGTATATACTGGTGGGTGTACATGGCTGTGACGTTTAATGGAAGATTTATTTAAACAATATACACCCGCGTATGTCTAGAGTAATATTTAGTTATAATACACTGGTGTATACATCTGGTGTATGACACGTACTATTTAGTTATAAATACACTAATGTATACATCTGTGTATCCAATATTGTCTAGAGTAATATGTTTTGAACAATATACACCGGTGTATGTTTAGAGTAGTATGTTTTCAACTTAATAAAAGGTTTAGCAGGATGCTTTGAATACTATACATTGATGTATTGGTGTATACATCTGTGTATCAATCTAAACAATATCATACAATTTAGGTCTAAATACACTGGTGCATACTACGTATACTAACAATCTAATACCGAGATTATTAATAATTGGGAAGTTATTTTTTTTAAAAAGGTTGCAAAATCAAAAATTTTATTCTTGATTGTTAACTAATTTAAAAGATAAACTCCTTCTAATCATTTGCGGATTTTATGGGATTAATGCCTACAAAAAAGGAAACTGAATATAAATTCAGATTTTTAATTAATGAATTTTCATATTAATTAAAATACATTAGATAATTTTAACAAAATACCCATTTTGATCGAGATCTAGATGGATGGCTAAGATTGGTTCCTAAGGTTCCTAACTAGGGTGGTGGTTCCTAATTGATCTCAATCCTATATATATATATAGGTTTAGGATCCTATACAAAGTACATTTTTCGTGAGAAGTGTGAGAAGGACTAAGAATTGACATGTAGACATCATGTTTTGGATTTAGGAATGATGTTTTAGGTTGTTTTAACTTGAAAAACACCAAACACAACAATCTAAAACACAATACAATGTATTATAGTCATTAAATTTTAAAAACAGCTAAAACACACTACTTAACGCTTAAAACACACTGCTAATGTTCTTAGCATGGTGTTTTAAGTTTTAAGCATAAAATACATTGTTTTCGGTTTTTAATTGTTATGTTTGGTGTTTTTATAGGCAAAACAATCCAAAACATCACGACTAAGTTCAAAAAATGATGCCTAAGTATCAATTTTTAATACTTCTCACACTTCTCACAAAAAAAACACTTTGTACACGATCTTGACCCTATATATATATATATATATATATATGTATGAGATGTAAAGGTACGTAGGTATACGTGCGCTGATTTTACTTTATATATTTATACGACAGTATATGTGAATTCATGATGCCCTTTTTACTGTTTTTAAAACTTTTGGGTTAATATGCATGCTGTATAAAAATATTGGAAGCTTTATTTGTTAAACAGGTTTTGTCTTGATTAAAGTGTGGCTTAAGTTTTTATTTAATAAGCGGAATGCGCTTAATGTCTTGGCCACGTATTTGAAACCTTACTTGTTAGATCGGATATTGTTTTGACTTACTACATGTTTAGGTTATATGGATTATATACACACACACACACACATACACATACATTTACATAAACTGTATTTAGCGACTACATGACCTTATAAACGAGGCTATGATGGAAGTGGGATATGCATGCTCTGATCTTTGGTATTGGTTTTGTGTCATGGTTGTTGCTTAGTTTATCTTATACCTGTTATTAAATATAATAGACTATGTTTGATGGCTATCTGATATGTCGAACTGAGCTATGACGGAAGTGGGATATGCCTTCTCTGATATCTGGTCTTGGTTTTGAGTCGAGGTTGTTACATAGTTTATATTATGTTTATTTTTATAAGCTGAGCTATGATAGGAGTGGGATATGCCTGCTCTGATCTCTGGTCTTGGTTTTGAGTCAGGATTGTTACATAGTGCATATTATATGTATTTTTATAAACTGAGCTATGATAGGGGTGGGATATGCCTGCTTTAATCTCTAGCTTTGGTTTGGCTTAGATAGACTTGATTGTACTTTGTGTTTATAGGCGATATGCGCTTATTATATTTGTTAATTGAAGTTTTGAGATAAGTAGGTGGATTGCGCCTATCCTAGACTTTGATTTTTCTTTTTTAGGGAAAAAAAATTAGCGAATTGCGCTTATTGGTAACTCTGAGGTTGAGGTAATTTGTTAATTCTTATTTTGACAAATTACTTGTTTATATAAATTTATAAAACTTGTACTCACTCAGCGTAGCTGACTTTTTCATACACGTTAGATGGTTTTAGGTCAGAAAAATGGACGAATAACTGCTTGGCGATTGAAGAAGCTACCTAGCAATTGAAAGCATTTCTAATTAAAGACAACTTTTGTTTACACATGATAAATTTTAAATTCGAGTTACAATTGAATAAGTATTTTCATGTGTTTTTAAATTTTATTATAATTATTTTCCGCTGCGTACACTTTGATTCAAATATACTCTTTCAAAAGAAAATTTTACTCATATTTTTGCATATTTAAAAAGGTCTTACAATTTCTTTTGTGTTGTCCGGTGAGATTGCTAGGGTTCCGGCTGATTTCGATAAGTTAGCTCATTACAGTTCTTCACATGATATGAAAGGATCCTCGAAAAGTTTCCAAAAGCATGAACCAAACATTCAGAGTAGAAAGTATGCATCTACATGAACTTAAAAATGTTTGAAATTGCCTCATGTTGGATGTTTTTACTAAGTAATATTAAGAGCATTTTTTATGGAGTTTAGCGTTATGTACTTATGCACTTCATGTAGAATGTTGCAAGATGTGCAGGATTTAGTTCTAATGGAAGCTTTCTTGCATTGTGTAGTGCAGATACTTCAATTAAACCGTTAAGGTAATGAGATTTTTACATAGCTCATATTGATTATAGATGTAGCATGTAAAACCATTCAGGTCGGATTTATCACTTTTTTTTTATTTATTGATTTTCTCTTATAAGCTGTCACATTGTGTAGGTTTGCGATTTTTATAAACTCTCAATGATGCATTTCATGGCCAGTACTTTGAAAAGGTACTTTGCTACCGGGTACTTTTTTTGTTATTCATAAAAATATATGGGAAAATGGATTTAATTACTCCAAACTATCGCCTATTGGCGGATATCACTCCGAACTTTCACTTTGGCCAATAACACTCCCAACTTTCTACTTAGTTTGTTCCGTCACCCCCAAACAAACGGAGGTCTAACCTAGTTAGTCTTCGTGGCCAAAATGTAAAAACAAAAACTTTGGGACATTTTTGAAACTTTTTATTATTATTATTATTTTTCTTTTTTAAACTTTAACCCACCCCCACCCCTTCCTTCTTCAGACCTACCCTCACCCTCTCTCTCTTTCTCTCTCTAAACCACCACCACCCTTCACCACCTTCATCCACCACCCTTCACCGTCATCCACCACCACCACCACCCTTCACCACCACCAGCACTCCACTGTCATACTCCACAACCACCGCCTCCACCGTCATACTCCATAACCACCGTCACCCCCAACCCCCAACCACCACCGTCACCCCCAACCACCACAGTCTCCCCTTCACCGTCATACTCCATAACCACTGTCTCCCCTTCACCCACTGTCATACTCCACAATCACCACCGCAGATCTAAAACAAAAGGTGAATAGGACTGCTAATCGTGGCAAAACAAATATCTAATTAAAAAAACTTTACAATCAAATCTCTAATTAAGCAATTGACGATGAAGAATACAGCAGCGATGACAAGCAGAAAAGCTCGAGTTATTGCTTTGAATGTACACGCACTGATCATTGCATCAGTAGGGGATTGGGATTGGTGTCCATTTATTTGTTGTTTGAAAAACAGGGGAGTTAGGGTTTTTAGAGAGAGAGAGTGAGGACCGGTGGTCGTGGTGGTGGCGTCTGGGCTTTAGAGAGAGATAGGGAGGAGTGGTGGTGGTTGTGGTGGCGGCGGATTGTTTTTTTAGAGACAGAGATGGAGTGGTGGCGGTGATGTCATCAGAGCTATGGAGGTACCCTTTTGCCTCCAAACTGCAACGAATAAGTTTGCCGGTGCGAGCACTTTGCAAAGCTTTATTTATCTCGGCTCTCAACCAAATTCATACAAATGATGCAAAATCAATAAATAACTAACAAAAGTAGCCAGAAAACCATAGGTACATTAATCAGGTGACCTCAAGTATTTTCCCCCAAAATCTATTTGTTCATCAGGAAAGGTAGGCCATCTTTCATTTACTTCAGGCCATTTTGACTCGAAAAAAATGTCGTCACGTCAGCTTTGTCAATATTATAAAATAAAAAGGAGCGGTGGTGGTGGGAGAAGTCGAGGTTGGGTTGGTGGTTATTTAGAGAGAGAAGACAGAAGGAGAAGAAGGAAGAAGAGGGGGGGGGGGGGGGTTGGTATTTAAAATAAAAAGTTTCAAAAAATGCCCCTTAAGTTTTGTTTTTTATATTTTGACCACATAAAAGTTTTGTTTTTTACATTTTGGCCACGAAGACTAACCAGGTTAGACCTCCGTTAGTTTGGGGGTGATGGAACAAACTAAGTTGAAAGTTGGGAGTACTATTGGCCAAAGTGAAAGTTCGGAGTGATATCCACCAATAGGCGATAGTTTGGAGTAATTAAATCCATTTTCCCAATATAAGGCAAAATGGATTTAATTATGCTTGATATTAAATTCTGCAAATGAGTAGGATGTACAATGATGTATGTTATAAGTGATTTTGGCTGAATTATAATGACGAAGTCACAATTTTTTCGTAACAGTTGAGCTAATATAGGAGCCTTAAGCTTATTGTAATTTGCACGCGAATCATTTTATGGAATCGAGTGTTACATCTTTTTGACACATATATCCTCTTAATATTCTTGCTTTTATTTTATATTGAAATAATAGTATTGTTTTTGAGAAAGTATACGATACAAAGTTTCCTTAATGTGAGAAGTGTAGGAAGCCACCAGGGAATGACACCTGGAAACCATAGTTAGGTTTACTTAACCTAAACCTGGTTGATTAAAATGGTAATTTAGTCCTTTTATTGTTACGTTAATCTGTGATCCAATCATTCACAGTTCAATTCACGTTTCAGATTCAATTCAGGAATCAATTCATGATCGACTAACTATTTTTGATTAATGATCTATTCAATTCACTATTCAATTAACAATAATTTTATACAATTATAATGATGCTCTGTTGTTTCATTCGACCAACATTTTTTTAATGTTTGATTACTAGGGATGATCGTATGATTGACTTAGGTTTACATCTTGATTATACGTTGTTAATCAAAATCAAGGATCATGGATGCATTGTACAGATAGAAAGATTAGATGATGGAATTTTGATTATCAGTAATGGTATGATGAAGAAGATACATAACGTGCGTTTATAGTTAATCAAGGGTTTTTAAACGTGCTTTTATGTAAATGAGTATCTGGTGGCATTGTTTTTGTAAGTGCGTTTAAGAGTATACATGTGCGTCTGGACAAACTCCAAGCATGACCATGCTTATTCACAAGCATGGTTGTGATCAGGAAGGAGCATGGATGTGCTTGGGTGTGGCATGATGTGGTATGATCATGCTTATTCATAAGCATGGTTGTGCTTATTCACAAGCATGGTTGTGCTTAGGAATGAGAAAATAAAAGCACTTTTTTTCTAAGGTGCGTTTATATACATACTTAATACATTCCCTTTTTAACGTGCGTCTAAACACTTACAACGTGCGTCCAGACACTTACAACGTGCGTTTCAAGGCATGTGATTTTAAATTTTATAATAAGTGCGTCTAAACATTTACAACGTGCGTTTAAAATAATGAATGTGCGTTTAAAACACTCAGTTATCACCATCATCGTCTTTTTTTGTCTGCAACTTTTTTTTAACCTAATTTTTATGTTTAATCATACTTATTGAAACAAAATCGAAAGTATTTGACAAATATTATGAGCGTTTATTTTATAATTGTATGTTTTTCGTATCATTAATCGTCCCAGTGTAAGGCTCTGTTTTTTTTATTTTTTACGTTTTCGTTCATTGTAATCGAATGTTTTTTGTTGTTTTGATTGTGTAATCATTCTGAACGTTTAATCGAATTGAAATGATGAAAAATCAGGTTTCGAAATAGGTTTGTTCTTTGGATTTGAAAAAGTTTTGAACATTTTTTCCCTAATTTACCCCTGGTTAGATTCTGCCGGCCATGATTAGGGTTGTTAATTACCATCATGCAACCGTCTTAATCTAATGGCTGAGAATGATTCCTACGTGTCTCACGTTAAGAAGCTTTGTACGTTTTATCTTCCCTTGTTTTTTATTGTTCTTAAACTTTTAGTATAAGAACTATTTGTTCTCTTAACTGTATTATATTCATGATCTGTGTACGAGTGTACGTGGCGTATTGATTTGTTTCAGCTGCCATTAATTGCTTCTCTGGATAGTGACAAAAGGGAAGGCGAAATTTACTCACAGTGACTAAAGCAACAACACGTCAAGTGCTTTTATTAGCTACTCTGTATAAATGTTTTTCCCGCCGCAACATGCGGACGGGTAAAAACCTAGTTTAGTATATTTATTGTTTACGAGAAAGTATTGGTTACAAAGGATCCTTAACCTACAAAGTGTAGAAAGGAAGCATAGAGCGCCACATGGTTTTAGCTGTTTTTATTGTCAAGGGTAATGTAAACACTTAGCAGCGCACGCACGAACATGATGATCTTAATTATTTGGAGACCTAGGTTATTCGTCGTGCTATGTTCAATTAAGAAATACTTTTCATCACTGAAGATCAATCATCACTCGCAACCCAACAATCGAAATCATCCACCACCTTCAACCTCCATCCACCGCCAACATGCAACTCGACATTCGAAATCAACCACGACATGAGATTTTTTTTATTCGTTGTTATTTAGACAACGCAACATGTAAATTGTTATCAAAACTGTAAATCCAATGCAAGTTCCCTCCACCGTCAACCTGTAAATCGTATTTAGAACCAGATTGTAAAGACTTTGTTTAATAACTCACGTTTTTATTTTTAACGTGCGCCTTTTCATTTATAACATACGTTTTTATTTATAACATTAGTTTTTTTCATTTATAACGTGCATTTTTATTCGGTTATAAAGTGCGTCTTTATCCATTTATAACGTGCATTTTTATTCATTTATAACGTGCGTTTTTTTTTATCACTAACAGACGCATATAATTCTTCGTTCTCCTTCATCATCTAATTCATTGATACATGCGTTATTTTAGTGTTGTGTAATTATAAATGCCCTGATTTTCTAAATGCAAACAGAGCATTGTTTACAAAAGATAGATACAGGCATGTGTAATTACCAATGTTCTGTTTTCTAAATGAAAACAAAGCATGGTTCCTGATTAGTGGCAAGTTCATCAAATATGTGTTTTAATTTTGTTGATCGAAAAATAATTAACGAGAATGCTGTCTGCGCAATTTGAAGTGAATGGGATTTGATTTTGCAATTGGACTAAAATACCCTTTGTTATGTTAATGGTTATTAATGAAGCTTAAAAATTATGATCGTGCCACCGCATTTTATTTAACCCTAATCTACGGTCCACTTTTCTTCTCACGCTTTGTAGGTTAAGGTTCCTTTGTACATTATCCTTCATCTCTTGTTTACTAACGGATTCTTGTCTATTTGATTTTCATATATGGTTAACATGAATGTAAATAAAAAACTTCATATATCGTTACTATTAAAAATGGCTTCGTCAGCTTTATCAACTAGTTCATCAACTAGTAAGTCATTTGAAAAATGAATATTTTTTGCATTAATCCACTTATGTATTCCCCAGCTATGTGTTTGGTTTTAATAATAGTAATAATTTTGGTATTTGTTTTATTTGTTAGTAGTTTATCTTGTGGGAGCTTTTCAAAATGTATAAATCTAATTTGAAGTGGTAAAATGTGTGTACTGTAAAAGGAATCGATCGTTTTTTCAAAAAAAAAAAAAATTGTAACGGATCAACACTCGATAACTCATAAATCCTCCTTCTTATTATACGTATGCACCTCTTGCTCGAGTGAAGTCTTTGTACAACTTTGTCGCTTCCTCAAAACACTCTAAATCTGCGGCGTGAACCTAGAAAAAAAATCAAATTGGTATCAAATGATATGTTATGACGATGATGATGATAGTCGATTCCGATGTGTAAAGTAAACATATGTGAAAGAATGACATACATGTTTAATCTTTATTATAAATATACAATCGATCACCTTGGTTGACACTGAATAAAACAGTATTCTTACCAAACTAACTTCATCTGTGAAGACATGTGTGGTTATTTGGTTCTTATATGTAACAGTAGGTTCAATATATATAAGTATAGGTTTCTGTATAAATGACATTTTTTCTACAAAGTGTGAGAAGTCTATGTAGTCATTGTGTTTTAAATTTTGGCTATAATGTTTTTTTATTCTATTTGCATTGTATTATATAGAAAAACACCAAACGTAACATTTTAAAACACAATCAAATGTATTCTAGACATGGAAGTTAAAACACGAGAAAATTGCAGTTTTTGTCCCTGTGGTTTGCCTAAACTAACAGGTTCAGCCCAGGCTTAACACCCTGAGTACCCGTGGTTTCTTTTTCTAACACTTTACGTCCCTGAGACTAACGGCCGTTAGTTGTTCCGTTAGTTTGTGGTGAAATGACTATTATACCCTTAATTTGTTTTGGATGAAATGACTTTTATACCCTCCCATCTTCTTCTCCAACCCACCCACCACCACCATCACCACCACCTGCAAGTCTGCACCACCATCTCCACCACCACCATCTCCACAACCACCACCACCACCTGCAACACCACCACCACCATCTCCACCGCCACCCTCCCTCTCCTCACCATCTCCTCTCTCCTCCACCTGCAATCTAAATTAAATAACACATTACATTGATTGAACCAGAATCACAATCAAAAGTCAAAACAAACATTGCAACACCATTTTCCAGTAGCCTCACTAAAACATACCTAAATTACAGATTTGCCCCTTAAAAAATAACATAAATCAGACGCATTACAATACCGGATCTTGAAGAAGGGGCTTGGTATCATTTGTTATTATTATTATTATTATTATTATTATTATCATATGCGTAAATAAATAAAAAAATGGGGAAAGAGAGTACCGAATCTTGAAGAAGGGGCTTGGTATCATCGGTAGCTGGACGGAATTGAGGTTTATTATTATGGGTAGGTTCTCTTTTGCTGGAAACAAGTTCAGTGTCGATGGATTTCATGGGGATTTCTGATGGTTTATTATTAATCTCCACTGTTCTTGAGAGCAGAGTAGCGGCCAATGTTTTAAAAATATAAAGGGAGCGTATGGAGATGGTGTTGCAGGTGGTGGAGATGGTGGTGGTGGTGGTGCAGGTGGTGGTGGGTGGGTGGGTGGGTTGGAGAAGAAGATGGGAGGGTATAAAAGTCATTTCACCCAAAAAATTAAGGGTATAATAGTCATTTCACCACAAACTAATGGAACAACTAACGGCCGTTAATCTCAGGGACGTAAAGTGTTAGAAAAAGAAACCACAGGTACTCAGGGTGTTAAGCCTGGGCTGAACCTGTTAGTTTAGGCAAACTGCAGGGACGAAAACTGTAATTTTCTCTTAAAACACATTGATTAATTTCTTCGTATGGTGTTTAAATTGAATGTTAAGAATACATTAAATAGTGTTTTAAATGGTTATGTTTTGTGTTTTTCTATATAATATTATACCAAAAGATTATAAAACATCATGCCTAAAGTTTAAAACACAATGGCTATATAGACTTCTCACACTTTATACGAAATGTCCTTTGTACAGGAACCCTACCCTATATATAGGAACCCTACCCTATATATATATATGTACTATCTTAACATGAGTAGTGACTTGTAGAGACATGATTAATGAATTACCTGAACACAAACACAGTGAGTACCCGTACTATAAAGCCATCATGGCTATAACCTCAACGTTAAATAAAAAGGAAACATTGGCCAATGTAAAGTTGTATGACAAATTGACAAAACTGGAAGCAATCACTCCAAAACCAACTTAAATATGTCTGAATTTTGATAAGTTAAGTCAAATCATAATATTAGGGTATAAAAGAAGCTACACTTGGGTATTTTTTTCTAGTTATCTGAATTTATGAATATTATAAAACATATGAGCAACAATGGACAGAAAAAACACTATGCATAGTTAAAAAAACACTGTATTTATAGGAAACAACACAATCTGCAGGAAAAAGAACACAATGATCAGAACCGAAAAACACAATAAATAGGGGTTAAAAAACACAATGAACACACGAAAATAACACAATATATGGATAGACGAAATAACACATTGTGTTTTTTTTCTCCCGCAGATTTGTGTTTTTTTTACTATACTGTGTATTGTGTTTTTTTCTGCATGAACAAAACCCACTAAATATCATTTTTTTTTTGTTTTTTGTATACCGGTTATGAAACACTGTCTTTGTTTTGCGCGAGCTCTAGGAATTGTGCCCCAATTCCATACGAAGCAACCACACTTATCTCCAACATAGGTGATTTTCCTTTAAATCATTAAAAGCATTATGTTTACTTAGATTTACACAAATCTTTTAACCACATATTATGCTTAGCCTCACACGAATGTCACTGAATATTTTAGGAATGCATTAAGATGTATTTAAACACCCTTTTATAGTTTAGGGAATATATATATATAGGCTAAGTATACACACAAAACCCTCTAAAATGAAGAAACTAATGGAAACCTAATGAGTGGACAATATTAATCCACATAGGCCACTAAAGAATGTATTATTTTAATTCTTAAAAGTTATATTTGTCTTTTGACATTTCCCTCTCATTTAATCAATTTGAATTTCTTTTCTCCCACCTATATAAACACATACATACACTCTCTCTCTTACATCTTAATCACTACCACCACCATACACAACTGCCACCACCACCATACACAACAGCCACCACCGCCCCTGTTCATCACCGTCGTCGTCCCTGTTTCCACCCCTGTTTCCACCCCTCGCCCCTGTTCATCACCTGCCGTCCCTGTTGACAATAATCAGCCACCATCTGTCGTCCCAAAAGAAGATTCCATCGTTTTAGAGGGTTTGTAGCAGACAAAGAAGATTCCACCTCTGTTGCTGCTGCTGCTCTGTCGTGGAGGTTGATATACGGAAGATTCCATCAAGTCTCTGTTCTACCAAGCCCTCCTGTTGGTTCTTTCTTCTCCAAGTCTCTCTCTCCTGAGGTTTTTTTTTGTATTTTTAAATATGAGCAGTGGGAGATTATTAGGGATATGTGGGGCAACAGAAGTGGGAAGTGGTCGGTAAAATGGGCTGGTGGGATTTGGAAGCACGAAATTAAATAAAACAGAAAAGGATTTTTGGAAGCACAATGTATATCGGATTTTTTCTTTAACTAATAAAACCAACATTTGATTGTTTTAAAAATTAGATTGTTTTAAAAAAAAAGTTGTTTAGTAACAACATTTGATTATGTTCAAAATTAGATGTTTTATTATTAGAAAAAGTAGTCTGTTTTGGTAATCCTAAAAAAAGTTAGGTCATTTAAAAAGATGGGATGGGTTAAAAATATTAGACAGTTATTTGGGTCTAAGGGTATTTTGTTTTATTATTAGAAAGTTAGGCCATTTAAAAAGATGGGATGGGTTAAAAATATTAGACAGTTATTTTGGGTCTAAGGGTATTTTGTTGAGATACTGGGCTTTTATCGTTTTGAAGTAATAGGGTTTTTTGAATTTTTTTTTGGTTGAACTCTAATTTTAAACTTCCTCTGTTCTATGTTGCGTATGTAACAGCAGAAAACATTTTTAATATGATTTTGAAAGGGTTTAGAAAACAATTAATGGTTAGAGTTTGAATTTGAGCGAATTAGTGTTTGGTAATAAGAAGTTTTTTGTGATGGTTTTGAAAATGTATGTTTGGATATGTTTCGTACGTAACACCACAACTAATCAACTTTACACGTAGGTAGCATACATTAACACGTAGGTTTACATATTAATTAACCTTTTTATATGTTATTATTACTAATATGTTTTTTTAATAAAAATTGGTGAATTTTAATGTGCCTTAACATATGCAACAATTTTAATCAAAATTGGTGATTTGTTTTTTTACCAGTATATGCATGGTTGTATGAGTATTATAATGTGTGGAATGTATGTAACAACAGAACTAAGATGGTATAAACCATGTTACACATGTAACACTCCTGTTTTTTGCACCTTTCGTTATAGATTTTTGTTTTTTGTTTTTGCATGTATGAGTTTTTTTCTGTTACCTATATGTTTTTAACAGAGAATAGTTTTTTTCCCCTGTTTCATATTTCCAATGTCAACACTTACTCTGCTATAGCATATGTTACAGGTCCTGTTTTTAGTCAAACCATGGATTCCAACCCCACCACTCCGCCTTCGGAGGTTTTTGAGGAGCGTCACCATGTCATCCCAATTGTACATGAGCCACCTCAAAATGAACCGGACATTGCAATTGTACCTGAACCACCCCCACCGGTTGGATTGGACATCCCTCCTGTTGGAGCCGAGCATGAACCCGCTGCCCCCATTGCCCCGGACATCCCGCCATTAGAACCGGTTATACCCGTAGTGCAGGCGGACGGTGGGTTTGAAAGTGATGAAGATTTCGATTGGAATGCGGCCTATGATTATGTCTTCCCCGAAGAATATCCGCCACCAGAAGACTATATGACACCGGAGGATGACGTGTATGATGTAAAGCACACACCTGAATGGGCGGTTGGTTACGAATCAGACCCAGGGGCTGAATATGAAGAACCATATGAACCCAAACTTAACAAACCCGTGTTGCCGTTCACGTATCCAGAAGGTCGGCGTATTAGGGCTGAATGGGAGGGTATAGGTTATACTGAGGAACAGTGGGCTTTTTATGCAAAGTATGGTTATCGGATGCCGTCAGTTACTGTTGGTTGCAGCGCGGGATGTCGGGGTTATTGCATGCAGCAAGGGTGGGGGGGCGTATGAATCTTTAATTATATGTTTTGTTGTTGATACAGTTTTAGTGTAATATATTTTCTTCAGTAGTATGTTTTAGGCAGATGAACAATATTATGTTGTTGATACACTTTGTAATGACCATTTTGTTTGTTTTTAGCACTTTTGTAAGTAACAAAAGGCATATAACCATATCATTTCTCGTTACATATGCAACAAATTCTGGTGCTGCTACAATAAAACGGAAAAAAATATGGTCTAATATAAAAAAAAAATCAGCATTTTTTAAATAATATAAACTGGCAACTCAGTTTTAACCTACGTAACACAATACATTTTACATATGTAACAGAGGCATCTGGCAGATTTAGGACAATAATCAAAAAAGTATGAGAGAGATGATGTGACATGTGTCAGGTCAACTTTGTCATACATGCTTTTTCAGAATTTGTCATTTGACCCTTTTGCCCTTTATTTGTCATTTAGCCTATTATATTAAATCAAAAATCATGAATTAAATGTGGACCATTGATCTAAAGTGATCAATGGTCTAGATTAAGTTTACCGGGTTTCTTCGTTTTGAGTGGGTTTTTATTTAAACCATCCCCTATATATATATATATACACATATATATAAAATTATATATACTAGCTTATATATAAACATGTATAATAGCTATGCCCCCGACATTGAGTACCCTTAGTTTCATGATTAATTTGGCTTATTGAACCTAAATCTTGGAATCTTGTCAACTATGTTAGGTTTACCTCATATCTCTTTTTCCCATAGGCTTTAGTTTCATTCCACAACTTGATCTCTCATCAACCATTTGGTTGTTTGGATCTAAAGTTATCTTTTGACTATGCCAAGTTAACAACGATAATTTTGCAATTGAGATAAGTTGTTCTAACGTGTTCTTGACATACTAGTCAATTTTTTTTTTATCAATTCATAAGACTTATAACATGTGATCTTAAACTTAGTGCTAGTTATAATAATTCTTTATAATGAATTTAAACTCAATTCATGGCTAACCAATTGGAATTTGAGTCTAATCAACTCAGTTGACTTCTTATAACCATTATATACTCCTCATGGTCATGTGGTTGCAATATGTATTTAGATTACTTGAAATCCTTATTACCAAACATTCTTCATTCAAATGCAAGTTACCCCAACATTTAAGGGGTGTTGAATAACATCAAAATGGGGTGGTGAAATGTTCTTCCTTTTATATATGTTTTGAGAAAACTTCGAAAATACCATTTCTACATTCCCAAAAGGGTTGTTTCTTAAATTGCTCTTCCCCTGACATTGCTTGCACTTTGATGAAGTTTGAGCAATATCACTCCTAATGACATTAGACACCAATGATATCATAACAAATATCTATATCTTTGTGTTATATGAGTACTCCTCATATGAAACCGAATAGAATGATAACCAATGAACTATATAAATGGTTTCTAACATGCTCGTTAAAAAAATTAGACGTCTAGACAAAACGGTGTTAACTTGAGAGACCTTGAGAGATGTCATGTGTGTGTTTTTTTCCCACCCCTTATAATGAACCACCAGATTCCATCTTATAGTCACACATGAGTCATAACTTATTCAATCCAATTGAAGTATGTCATAAACAAGATTATTAACCATTTAAATAAATTGGGTTTAATCTCTTCATAAATTGATTTTAAGTGGTTAATCAAAACATTCTTTCCAAATAAGACATGATTTGAAACAACTAGTTTGACCAGAAACTAGTATGGTTAAACTTTTGATACCCCCGATCTGCTGGTACCAACTGGCCGTTCTAAAATGACTGGTCTCATATAGCGCCCTGTTGGCAAACCAACTGCTGGGTTGAGCAAGCAGTTTGGCTAACTAACCTCAACTCAACACTTGTTATGAACCCGACCCGATGGACCTGCACCACACATACCCAACCGAACCATGGGTCACGTACTTGAACCGTTCAAACCAACCTTCAAAAATTAAAAGATGGCTCGAAGTAATGAGAGTGTGCTCCGCACCCTTAAGTGCGCAAACAAAGAACCACGCCGTGCTCAACGCCCATGCCATGCGAGTTAGTGTACTCCATACCCTTTAGGGTCCCCACTATAAACCACTTCAAGTTTTGTCATCCCACCAATGTGGGACAAGTTTAATCCATTTTCTCATATTTGGTTCTTTCAACCATACAACTTGTAGCTTAGATATTACATTCATCTTAGCTTTATTTTAGATATAGTTTGGTTCATTATGATATGATGCTATCACAACCTAGAACATAAACCCACAGAATAATTATATATCCAACACGCATATAAATATAATTATTGTTGCTCAAAATATTTAGTGAAAAACCAAATTTTACTAAAATTTCCAACAGCTAGTGAACCTGATATCTATTTAAAGTTTCTGTTCTTGCTATTTCTTGTTGCCTTGATCGACCTAGTTACTGATGCCTTTGATAAAAAAGAATTCAGACCTCACACCTGACACCTCACTTAAGTACTAATTAATGGTAACTGACTAACCGGATCTTATAAGTGAACAAGAAGAATAGAAAAGAAACAACCAAACTTGAACGACTCTTCATTGGTTTATAAAAACTGGAAATTGATCTACTTTGTTACATAAACATTGACACTTCACATAGACGCATAAACATAAACCAAATCAAACTCTAATTTCTAATAAATAGAGAAAGAAAATTAAACCAAATATATCCCTGACTTAAACCTAAATATCCCGATTCAATTAGGAAACCCAAACTAGATGTCAACAGGTTTGTAGAACAATGATTGTACATGATGTTCTACACTCGATAAATAGCTATCATCATTATGTTGATAAACAACTTGAGAAGCTCTCGAAATATTCACCGCTACTTTGATAATCGGAAAGAGAACCACATCTGGTGTTACTAGCTCGACATTCAGATCATTCCATAACATGTATATCATCTGTAATATTTCTCTCCTCCCCTCTTCCTCACATGTTATGTTTTTCTCTTTCATGAGTAAATGTATGCTTGATAATGTATCCCCTCTTTCCTGTTCCTCCTACACATTAACACAATGAAATCTTTAATTAGTTCAAATCAAACCTTATAGGAAATTTTAATATGTGATAGTTAAAGCACAAATTACGTTAACAGTTCCCAAGTCATCCCATAGACGAAGTATGGTTCCAGCAACAGTGAAAAATTTAGGGTATGGATCAAGAAGATGCTGCATATTTTCTGTTGTAAGCCCGTTGGATACAAGAAAGAAAAGATGCACCAATGCCATATATGTCCCAGAAGTTGTAACACCATTCTTGATGTAGTCTTTAAGCGTTGGTGTTCTACCTCTTTTCACCCATTCGGCTTCCACCATGTAAGCTTCCACCATTTCGATCCACTAGAATATAAAGAACACATAAGCAAAACATTTACACCATTTGCATCCATGAAATTCGGAAAACATATGCTTTGTTACATTTGGATGTGATTAATGAATTTCAACATAAATTACTTTCAACTACATAAAGGACACAATCATTCTATTTTCTTATATCTTCGTTAGAACAGTGAATATGAATAGAAAAAACCTACCGTCTTGCGTAGAAATGGTTGGACACTTAGCCCTCGTTCTCTTAGAACTTTGACACAAATCTCATTATTCGTATTATACAATGCTTTGAAGCATATTTTCATGTACTCAGGAAGTTGTTCCATCTCATTCAAATCCCATCTGTCAGTACAAAATGTAAGTTGTAATTTAGTAGACATGTTACCTGTCATTCTTATGCAATTTGCTTTGTTTGTGGAATGAAATATATATAATTTTATAAAAAATGTTAATCCTTATGCAATCGAAGTGAAGATAATTGTACCTTTGAATTGCTTCGGTAAAGAGTACAAGATCATCATACGAGCCATAAGTGTCATAGATATCATCAATAACCAACATAATTGCGATGGCTTTAGCAAGCTCGATCCGACTACCTGAGAAACTTGGTTCCGGTAAAAGCCCCACTATCCACAGAAAACACTCAATGTGACGATCTCTGACAAAAGATAACTTAGCAGATAGGCCCAAATGCTCCCACCACCTACAATCAAAATCATTAATAATATAACTAACTTATCCAGTGAAACACAAAAAATAAAAAATAACAAATAATAATAATATTAAAAACTGTCTTTTACCTTGTTACCTCAACCAGCTCCATTTGAAAGGTTGACTGTACCTTATTGTAATCATACTTTGCAAACTCTAGCACAACTGGATTATGATCATCTTCATTGCCATATTCTTCTATATACCTTCTTGCTTCTAGTCTTTCCATTCTCATGTGTCTTGGAAGCTTTAAACTCTCAACAACTTTTTTAAAAAGTTTGGTGCTTAATTGTGAAATGGAGCTGCTTAGATGTCTTGTAGTAATTTCCCTCAAATGTGATAAAACATTTTCCCCACTTGAGCCTAAGTATGAAGCTTCATATAAACTTAGCAACCCTTCTATGTCTTCAGTTGATGACTTCTTTAATTCACCATTTGGTTCCATCAATATTTGGAAAACTTGTGGTTTAGCAACCAAAAGATTAATTTTAGCGTGAATGAAACTTTAGAAAACATCTGATTTGTTAAATATGAGTACAATTGTTGTTTAAGTATTAATATTATAGGGTTGGGTTCAGTTGAGAATCCACTCTTGTGAAAACCATGAGAACAACGACAAAAAATTGATTTTTTTAAAAATTTTCTTTACCCAAGGACGTAAAAATGGTTAACTAAAAAAAATAATACAAAAGTGGTCTTACGTTGTTACACCGGTGTAACAAAAGTAACGTAAATTGGTCTTACGTTGTTAAACTGTGTAAGGACGTTTACATCACTTTTTGTTACACCGGTGTAAGGATGCCATAATTTTTTTTTCATTTTTTTATATTTTTTAATTATCCATTTTTATATTATTGGGTAATTTTTTTTTAGAAAATCGCATTTTACGTCGTAGTTCTCACGGTTCTCACAACTAGAGTAAGTTCTCAACTGAGTCGGATCCTAATACTATATACTTAAACAAAGTTGTAATGAAATAGTACCTGCAGGATTGGTATCGAGGCCATTATGTCGTCGAAGGCGGAAATTTAGAGCCACGGTATATAAATCATCATCCGGCAGTACTTGTGTAAGGTTTTCTAGAATGTTATTAATTTCTTCTTTGAAGCAATACCCAATTCCCAGCCTTTGAATTGTGTCAATTAAATTCAGTGTTCTTTTTGGGTCTGAGGTTATCATTAAAGCTCTTTTCGTATTTTCTCTTAGCTCATCCATTCTTTTGTTAACATCAACTCGTTGTGAAATTTCCTAAGTGAACAAAAAAAAAATTACGGTGGTTATTTAATGTTTAACCTTTAGGTTAATTCATTCAACAAAACATTATATCAACTTAAAACGTACCTTCATTCCACGATGATCCACCACTAAAGAATGGTTGTTTCTAGAAAAGAGCATTGTGTCGCTCATAGACAAGGGAGACATCAAATCTATGGAAGAAATATTTTGATAAGGACAAATAATGTATGTTGACTTAAGTCAGAGTTAATAACAAGGTCGGTCCATGTAGTTTGTAGATATTTCATAGCAAGCCGTCCCTAAGAGTGTGCGGGATGGGCTAAGGCTTGGTGCACGATCTCCCGATAGGCTCAGAATTTTTTATTATTATAATATATATACACACACACACACACACATGGTTAGTATTCGTTGAGACTCGATGCGTTGCGAGAACTCGACGTAAAATGCGAATTTTTTTTTGGCACACTGGTGTAAAAAAACGTAAACCCGCTGTAAAAAAAGAAAAAAAAATACATGAATTTACGCCGAATTACACCGGTGTAAAGGATTTTTACCCCATAAGTATATTAACATTTTATTCAATATTTTATTGTTGTTTAATTTTGGACCACATATTCATTTTTGATTAAAATAAGTTTGTGGTTATAAAGTGAGTTCTTATGATTCTCACAACTCAAAGGAGTCCTCAAATGATCTCAATCCTATATATAAAAGTCTTCTTAATGATGTTGGAAAGACCATCTTAATATAATGTTGACATCTCAAGTTCAAGGCTCATCTCTAGCATGAATATCTTATTTTTTTAATTCATTCTTCTTTCGACAAGATTTGAGCCCAGTTTTCTAGGTCGCATGTAGCCCAAAAGCGAGCGTTCTCAAGGATGGCCATGTTGCATAGTTGATCATGGTGGTTTAACAATTACATAGATGGTCCTGATGGAGTAAAAGCTATTCACAAATGAGCTCAATGGTTACATTTTCATAACATGGAATTTTGATGGTCCTTATTAACTAAAGTCATTAATTTTTCAAATTAAACCCATGTAAATTTATAAAACTCTCCTTAGTATTAAAGCAATAGTTGTTACAAAAGTAAACAATAGAGTGGAAACCCAAAACAAGAAACTCAACTAAACGAGCCTACTATTTATATAATTTTTAATTAATATATAAAATTTATATTTAAAGAAATAATAATTCTCATTTACAAAATTATGAGAAAAATAATACTTAAATTACATATAAAGTATGTAGTAATTATAATTAGTATAAGTTAGTTTATTAATAATAAACGAACTGAGTTCGATCTTGATAGTTTATCTACGATCCGTACTAGAGCCTTAGATACTAAGCTTGAATCAAGTTGAGCTCAAGCTCGAGTTCGATAAATTAAACGAGCTCCGACTCGGCTTGACTCGGCTCAGCTCATTTGCAACCTTATTTAATTCAAATTTATATACACACATTCATATATAGTAGCTTAGAACCCCATGTATTATACAAACTCAGTAAAGGTAAGTTTATATACTAAATAATAAAAAAAACTATATCTTTAAAAAGTTTGTATATTGTATGAGCTTAATAAATCTATGTCTCACAGGGTTGAATAAATATAATAAAATC
This sequence comes from Ambrosia artemisiifolia, assembly GCA_032199755.1. Lineage (NCBI taxonomy): Eukaryota > Viridiplantae > Streptophyta > Magnoliopsida > Asterales > Asteraceae > Ambrosia > Ambrosia artemisiifolia. Next base: position 32,641,251 of record CM063517.1, read on the forward strand.
AGTTGAGACATGCAATAGTCAGGATAAATCTCTAAAAAATAAACTTTGATATACTTTTACCTACTATAACATTTTACTTTGTTATTTCATTTATTATTAGGTTAGAAACATGTGTTATATATGAGGTTGAATTAATAAAAAAATAGTTATTAATAAGCGAAAAAATAGAGTAAAAGGTGAGAAAAAAATATTATATAAATAAGAATGAAATAGAAGATAAACTTATATTAGCAACAAAATATTTACTCGGTAACGTTAGTGTTTTTGTTTCAATACACATGGAGTTTAAACCGCTTCCCGCACCAACGCACGGATGTAAAAACCACGTCCAGTGGCAACGCAGAGAGTAACTACCAGTCTAATTTTTCTAAATAACTAAACCGGAATCACAAATGTTATCATGAGTTGTATTCTATAAAAAGGACAAAAACATTCATTATATATATTTTAATGGATCGTGAGAAAAGTTTACGTATGTTGCATGTTACAAAAACAAAAGTGGACCACTATACCTGTTTCTTCCTCATTGGCTGTGATGCTGGTGTTTGCACAACGCCTAGCCGGTGCAAGGTTACACATGAACACCTTTGATGCTTTAAATGGTGATACAATTATCAATTGTCTTGGATATAGAGCTTTATGTGAAGATAGTAAAGTTTTATAAGCTTGTACCGCCATTCCTTTTATCTCTTTTAGTTTAAGTGGATATTGATAAAGCATTATGAAATATGAACTATATATATAGGGAATCTGCTATCGAAACGTGATAATTGCAATTATTTAGAAAACAGGGGGGACAGGTGAAACTATGTCCACACGTTTTTTTGTAGGCTTAAAACTTTTTTGAACCAACTTGATTTGTTACTGTTGGAGTATAATTGAGTTTCACATGTTCTAAAAGGACCGGACCACACACATTAGTATTCATAAGAGCATCTCCATCGGTGTGGTCTGGATGAAGTACGTTTCAAATTCCAAACCAATGCATTGATTTATGAGTTGATCCGAAATAGTGTCGTTTGGAATACCGGGGTGGTCCGGTTTGGAATGGGTGGTAGGGCCACACACACATACATTATTTAATCATTTGATTTTTGTGTGTAAGTGAGATGTGGGGTAGAGGTTTTGAATGATTTATTGTTGGAGAAAAAAATAGGTTGAAATGGTTGCGATTTGGAATAATGAGGTATGATAATGTCGCAAGTCTAGAATTGTACACTAGTCCACTAGAGTATCCACAATGGTTTGGTGGTCCAAAATTCCAAACCTGTCACATCAGCATGCCACATCGTTTAAAAACACAATCATTCCAAATTCGTTTCTTTCTACAACAATAAACCATTTCAAACTTCCACTTCTCACCCCACTTTTAGAAAAAAACAAATAAAATAATAATACGTTCGTTGTTGGTTTGGAATTATGATTGGTGGGCCCACATCTACATTCCGGACGCTGTCTGCTCTACCAAACCAAACCAGACCAGACCAAACCACAAGCGGACGACTCCTACAATGGCGAAGCCATCCGAGATTCAGGTTCAGAACTCCAGACCCGAAATAGTACCATTGTAGGTGATCTAAGGGTATGTTTGGCAAGGAGCTTTTAAGAGCTTTTAGGAGCTTCAAGCTTCAAGCTTTTAAGAAAAAGCTCCTACTCAATAAAAAGCCTTGTTTGGTTGAAGGAGCTGAAAGCTTTTAGGTTAGAGAAAAAACTCTATAATGAAAAGCTAATAGTACTAGCGTTTAAGAAAAAAACTCTACTAGCTACAAGCTTTTAATTAGTAAATGACACAAATACCCATTTTATTTTAAAAATAAAATAAAAACTTTACTTACAGGCTTTTAATTATGCCCATTTTAATCATTTTATACATTTTATTAAAAGCTCCAGCTACTCTGTCAAACACCAAAATATATTTAAAAAGCTTCCAGCTACCAGCTTCTAGCTACCAGCTACCAGCTACCAGCCACCAGCTAGTTTTGCCAAACATACCCTGAGTATACATAGATCTGAAGCTCTCTCAGCTAGTAGTGATCTTTCACTATTTATTGATATACGTGGTTCATAAAGAACAACACCCATTAGTATTTAAACATCTACGTAGATCTAAAAGCTCTCTCACCTAGTACGTATCTTTCACTATTTCTTGAATTACATGGTTCAAAAAGAACCACACAATAGTATTCATAAGTTTTTTAGTACATTTAAAGATCTCTAAGCTAATAAGTATCTTTCATTATTTTTTGATATGATTCCAAAAAGACCACGCTCATTAGCATGCATGACGTCCCTCGTAGATCTGAAACTCTCTCGCATACCATTAAAGTTTACACAGTGATTTATTCATGTTGTCACTAAGACATACATATGTCAAAACACAACAAAAACATTTGATTACACACAGTCTTAGTGTATTTTGAACAAACAAGCATCAGTTTTTATTCAAACAAGAGGATGCACCAAGATGAAGAAAAAACACACCATGCTCTTTGTTCTTGTAAAAAATTATACCCTTGTTGCTCACAAAAAAATAAAAAATAAAAAGGAGGGCCATGCAGCACCTAAAGGAGGACCTGAGGACAAAAGAAGACGACTGGATGTACCCTAGTTATCCATACATTTACATCAAACAAAACATTTAGCGCCATATTATAGATGTGATAATAATGGTTCCATGTCGACCAACAACGTTTTATAATATTGTTCACGTTTGAGGATAATCTTTCATCATTTTCTTGACAATACCGTATTTTGATAATTGGGTATTGTTCCTAAAAACAATATTTTGACAATACGACATTTTGCGTCCCAAAAATCAGTCGTTATATTATAACTCATGTTTAAGCCGGACATTAAAATCAAGTCACAAAATTTAGAATAAAAGATGAAACATTACTTTTATCATGTATCCGGGTTCATCATTTTTACCTGTTAACATGACACGATTTCGACCTCAAAATGATGAGCCGAAAAAGATAACCCAAGAAGGAAAACCACTGAGTTCTTTGTTTTTGTAAAACTATATACCCTTTTAGCAATTATTTTTGTTATAGAAAAAAGAATTCATAAAAAGTTATTAACAAAAATAGAAAACATGAGGGGCAACACCTAAAGGAGGACATGAGGACCGGAATTAAAGAAGAAGAAGGTGGATGGACCTACAAATTGAGATGTAAATAAAACAATTCATACTCTATTGTACATGTGCGATTACGCGTTTCAAATTATGACATCTTATCTTCAAAACAAATATGTTGTATAAAATCATAACAAAACAACTTATAAGAAATTGTTCAAAAACATTAAGCGAATTCACATAACTTCCCACATATTTTTGTAGGCGTATCGATATCCCCCATATTTTAAAAAATGGTTTTGATTGGTTGTGAGTAAAAGAGGGAGAAAAATTTAATGTTCATGTGTTTATTTTGGGTACATTGTTCCCCCCATTTATTTTTTAATATTTTTTTAAGTGGTTATAAGTGGGAGAGAGAAAATATAATGATAAATGTATAACGATATAATATTTATAGAGATGGAGAATGTGATATGAATGCTCTGACGGTGGAGGTTGTGGTCTCGGGTACCACCCTTAGGTAATTGGTAGTCGATTGGCTGCACCGCCCCTCCACCATCAGGTACCTAATTCGGGTTTATAAATCGGGTGCAAGTTACTGATTGCTTTTGTGATATAACAGTCAAAATGTGAGCGTTGGAAATTTATTGAAAAAAACTTTATTTATTTCCTATTTAAATACATTTTGTTTCAACCAAAATTTTTAATCTTCACCATTCTCATACCTTTTGTAGGATCGTTTGGATCTCGAATTACAAGATTTAGAGGTTACACGCATGACCGAATTGAAGGCGTAAACAACGATACGATTTGCTATTAGTCGTGTAATGCTTAGAATGATATAACAATAACACACATAAGATCACACGAAAATCAGGCAGCAATTCGACGTGCATTGAATAGAATGCAAAAGTTAACATGAAATGAGCCTAAGGCACCTATTTATAGGTGACTTCCTTACGCCTGGACTGTTCCAGACGTATGAACTTCATACGCCTAAACCTATTTCAAAACAAATAATTACATCGTTCATAGTTAATAATTTCTACCCTAAACATCTCAAAATATACCAAAACACTGATCTAGCCTAGCGACATGCCCAAAAGGGTGCACTAACATACTCCCTCTTGGACTTAGCTAATGGACATTCTTTGCAAAGCAGAATCTAACAATCTTCTGAAACTCCTACGCTTGATTTGTGTATTGATCTTGATAATGAATTGGGTTATGATACAAAGCTTCAATATCTTTCTCTACACAGTTCACCAACCACATTGGATCATACACCCTGAGTTTTCTGTAGATCTTTGGTTCCTTCTTCAGAACAATCACTGCCTCAGTTGTAACGTAATCGTAATACTAAAACATCAGCTTGTCTGCAAAGTTCTGTTCCATAGGACCAATCGGAGCCTTTTTCATCACATATGGTGGCTGGATCTTTCTCTTCGAGATAATTTTTCCAGTTCTTGGATCTTTCTCTTTTGACTCATAGCGACTGGGGTATTGTGGCTTACAGTACGTCCACCCATATATGTTTTCACTCAAGATAATCCTATGTGTAGTGTGGAGTTTGTATGAATTGGCTCCTTCTTCACTAGATCATGGATGTACAAGTATGGCAAAAATTTCATCTTGAAAACTGAATCAAGATATAGAATCCCACCCTCAAACTTAATAGCTGCTGCTTGGCAATGAGCCATACTCATTCAGCTCAAAATGTTACCTGCCATCTTGTTTCATTGTTTGGTGAAGTGTTTAGCTTGAGTAGGAGGTTCTGGGTGAGACTCTCGGTACATGGAAAACCACAAATCACACATAGCCCGAACTCTCGCCTTCTTTTCTTTTGAGCTATCAGGTTCTTCTTTAGTGTTTGATTCCATAATCTGTTCAGCTTCATTTAGTTGATCCTCATTAATCTTAGCAATCTTGTCTTGAGAGTTGTCAGCTACGTATTCAAGATACTCTTCACTAAAAATGTCTTCGATTTTGGCATCATCAAGATTGTCATTTTCATTGAAATCATGTTTCAAAGGATAGGATCTTCTGGACCAATTTCTTCATAAGTGAGTCCAAAGACCTTAGCAACTTCCTCTCTAGACATCTGCAGAGGAATCTTACCTTTTTCAAGATCTTGATCGGGAACGGTTATATGATCGATGTCTTCACAGAAAAATATATCAAAGTAAGTGTATGACATCTTCGACGATACCGTATCCCCTGCAAGACATTCTTTAAATCTTTGCTTGTCAGCGTCAAAAGGCTCCCCCTGAGTGGATGCTCCATCTTCGTGTTCACTACCTTTGCCATGAGAGGTTTTCCTCCTTATCTCTCTACATGGTGACGTGGATTTCTTCTGAACACTATCACCACCCTCATCTTCCTCATAATCTCCTCCTCCACTGTCCTTTTCTTGTTCATGATGATCATCATGAGAACCCCATCATCATTTTCATTATCATCATCATCATCATCATCATCATCTCCATCATCACTATCACCATCACCAGCAGTGAGTCTATTATGTTTGTTCATTAGACGATCAATGCATTTTCTGAGCTTCAATCTTTTCTTCAGACCCTAGAACAGTAAGACGATTCTCAGTTTCAGCACAAGATTCTATTAACTGACTAATTTCTTTCTCGTTGTTATTCAGCTTCTGCAAAGCTTCTTTTAATGTAGCCTCTCATCTCATAATTATGGCTCTAGTCTTATTAATGATAGTTAAGAAATTTTAATCTCTTTGTTCACACTCAACTATCTTCTATTGGTTGGCAAGATTTTGAGATACTTGCAAATGCAACATACTAACCAGGTTGTTAATCCGAGCCTACAATGTTGGACGCTTGTGGCTGTTGGAATAGGAGAGATGGATAACATGAAAGGAACATATTCTAGTTTTTAGGAGTGTTGGATCTATGGAAGTCCAAGTTTGCTGTAAGTCTTTTTAACTCATCATCAACAGAAGCTGGAACTTTTAAGGAATAGTAGATGTATGCATAGAAGCTACAACTGAAATAGATTTAGTGAAGATTGTAGTTCTAGTTGGTTCAGATAATGGTTTTGTTGTTGTTGTTATTTTGGCTTTTCTTGGTTGTGGGAACCTATCATACCCCTCCTAGGTGGAAACACGAGATGTAACCTCAAAAGGTTTTCAAGCACAAGAGTGACGCAAGCATTGAATTCATAAATTTAGACATATTAAAAGACAACAATGTGTAACATTTCAAAAGAAAATATTGTCTTAAAAACTGAAACATCAAATAATATTGAGCTAAAATTATTCATACAAAAGATCAGTTCAGATATCCCATGATGCCAATGCGCAACTCTCCAAGTTCCATGCTCCATGTTTAATTGCCTGAAAAACATGAAAATAAATACGTCAACAATAAAGTTGGTGAGATCACGGGTTTTGTTGTTTATGTAAACCATGGTAGACTGGACCATTGCCTAGTTAAGACAATGATTGTTATGTGACTAACATGAGCCCATAACCAAACCTTGACGTGTTGTGCATCACCCATTATACACTAAAGACAATGAATGGATGTGAAATACAAGCACTCTTTTGATAACTGCAATCCGGTTAGAGCTTCTAACCAAGAGTGTGGATGTCAACGCAATAGATCTTCTCTGGTGTTCCATGCCTATGTCCGGCTTCTCTGATGATTTCGAGATGAATCTGTTTAAGGTTGTTATCCTGCCAACCCTGAAATGACATTTACTGGATTCAGCTTCATGTTATATGCATCTAGGATATCGAAAGGCTCTTTGAGATCTGGAAGATGATCTTCAGCTTTTCGGGATTTAGTTACCATGTCATCAATATACACCTCCATGGTATCCCCAATCTTGTCTTTAAACATCAAGTTGACTAATCTCTGGTATGTGGCACATGCATTTTTTAGTCCAAACGGCATTGCAATATAGCGATAGATACCTAAGGGAGTCAAGAATGCAGTATCTTCTTGATCATCAAGTTCCACTTGAATCTTCTGAAATCCTGAGGATGCATCCATGAATGTTAACATTTCATGTCCTGCTGTGGCATCCACCATTGAGTCAATGTGTGGAAGTGGGAATGGATCTTTAGGACAAGCCTTGTTAAGGTCTGTATAATCTACACACTCTCTCCATTTCCCATTTTTCTTCTACACTATGACTACATTGGCCAACCATCTTGGAAATTTTACTTCCCTTATCATCTCTGATTTCACCAATCTGTCCACCTCTTCTCGAATGATAATATTCCTTTTAGGTGCACATTTTCTCGTTTTTGTTGTACAGACTTGAAATTTTTGTCAATACCAAGTTTATGGGTAATAACATCTTTAGATATACCTGTGTAGATGAAGAATTTTAGCTAAAACAGGATTATATGATCATACAAGTCACAATTCCAGGTGCGGAAACCCTAGAACTGAACAAAATGATAATACGCAAATCACAACACGCAAAATACCTTTTCAATCAACATTTCATAGATTACTTGTTTCAAAATGTTCATACAAAGACCTTACAAGTTAATCTAAATCACTTTAACACAACCTTAATCTAGAGAGAAACCTGACCTCAACACACACACTATCAACAACTATTCTAACTTACAAAATGAGCCAAAACTATATATAGTGTCTGCACGTTCGCCCTTTTCCAAGGTGCGAATGTGGACTTTGTCCACATTCGCCCACTTCTTAAGTACGAACGTATATATTCTTCAGTCAGCATCCACATTCGCCCATCCATATCCTACCTTCGCCCTTCACTCAGTCACCTTCGCCCTACCATATTCACCTACGCCCCTTCTATAATCAATCTAACATATGTTAAGACACAATCCAAATCATTAGTCGCAAAACGTGCATCTACAAACTCCCCCTCGACTATTGATTGGATTGCCTTCTAGCTTCATCCATCGCCTTGTTCATTAACTTGAGTCTCAGCTGCTTCTTTTGATCTTTCGTCATCTCAGGCTCAAGTTTTCTTTTCGTAGATCGCTTCGGCACATCAGCTATCTTCACCTTCTTGCCCAACTTCGTATCCAGGTTGCTACCGGAGTTGATATCATACGCAAAGCGCACTCCGACAACCTGCTGATACTTCTTCGCTTGCGATGCATCATTGGGATCACTGTAAATCGGGTTATAGTAAAGCATGATGATGTCTTCAAATGTACAGTTAATGAGCCACATTGGGTCAAAAATGTGTATCTTCTTATACTTATCTTTCCCATCTCTCAACACAATCACAGCCTCTGCATTCCTCCAATCATAATACCAGAATATGAAGTCTTCACTGAAGTGTTGTTGTAATGGCATCAAAGGAATCTTCCTCATCACTTCAGGAGCTTTGTAAATCAGAGTCACCCGCTTCTTACCCGTTCTAGGATCAACATCCCTGTGAACTTTCCTCCTCGGGTATTGTGGCTTAAACATATTCCATTTAGTTCTACTTTCCCAGACCAACCTATCAGCAAACCAACCCACCGCCGTGTTATTCACAGATGCACCAGTCATAGGGAATCTGCAAATGTCTCTAACCGCCCAGTACGGTAGAGTTAATAAATCATGAAATCTGTAGAAGTACAGAATTTCTGATTCCCACTTAACTGCAATACACTTCAGTCTTCCAAGATACTTCCAACCAAGAGCTCTGCCTTTGAACTTCTGATTGTGATACCTATAGAATCCACCTTGAGCTTCCGGCTTTGGTCTTTTGTCGTCAGTTTCTTTCAACTTTCTTAACAACGTCTTTAAATCATCATTCTGATCAGACGGTTTCTGTTGATCTCCACCAAACACTTTCTCTACAAACTCCTCACTACGCTTCTCAGCTTTCTTTCTAGCCTCTCTTTGACGTAGTTCAGTGAAGTCTGGGAATACTTCATTTTCATTATTCTCTCTGAAGTACTGAGGGTACTCTTCATGATTAATATCCTCAATTTCAATCTCCTCCATCTCCGGTGTATGTTTATCATCAGAATGATTTCCAATATCCTTTTCAGGAATATTTGGAATCATCTGATCCATCATAATCTCTTCCAATGTCTTTCCTACTCGCTGTGCTATTCCTTCTAAAATCTCCTTAGCTACAACAGCAGACACTTCTCCTTCTTCTAAATCAGGGTCATTGTATTCTAACTCAAACCTCATATCCTCCGTTTGAAAGATTTCAGCAAACTTTCCTGTGAATTCAATCGTCCACTCTCTCTTCTCAAGCATCTCACGATAAACATTCTTCGCATCATCAGATAGAGATCTCACTTTCTCATTCCAGAATATACTCTCATCTGAATCAACATTCTCACCAGCTTTCTTCTTAGAGCTCGACTCTCCTGCATCACCTTTCTTTGTCTTTCTTTTCTCAAAAGTAAACTTGCTTGAGTCATCTCCACCATCATCATCACTATCATCACTCTTATCATCATCATCTTTACTACCCGATCCCTCAGCATCATCATCCTTATCATCTTTATCAGATTCATCATCAGAACCTTCCTCTGATTCATCTTCTTCATCATCTTCTTTCTCTTCATCTGAAGGTTCAAAATCTACATGCTCCTCCTCTTTCTCTTTATCCTCCTCTCCATCTTTTAACTTTGGAGCTTCACCATAGAGTTTATCAAGTAAATCACTCATTCTTTTGTTCTCTTTCTTCAGCTCTTTGTTATCAACTTTCACGAGCTTTATCATTCTCCTGTTTCTGTTACATTTCACTTCAAGATCTTTCTTCTCTTCTTCAAGCTGTTTTACCTTCTTCTCAATCTCATCTTGGTTTGTCTTTGATGCAACCACAATCTGAAGCATCTTCTCTTCATTCTTTTTAAACTTATTGATTTTAGCTTGTTGAGCAATGATCATCTTCATCATATCTTCCATCTTCTTGTTAACTTGTTTCATCACATCGTCTGAAACAGTAACTTTAGATGCTTTGGAAGATTCAACCTCTTTAGCCTTCTCTTTCTCAGGATTCTTAAACATATTGAGAACATTCTCTAAAGTAGCTTCAAAATCAGGTACAACTTCAGGTTCTTTTGTCTTTTTCTGCTTCTTTGTGACAGGTGAAGATACCTTGGATGATGTACCAGCGTCAGGTACTTTCTTACCCTTAAGCAACAATTCAATCTCCTTCTCTCTAAGTTTCTTTGTACTAACTTTCTTCGCCATCGATTTGTGCTTGGGATTCTTCAAGTTTACAACCACTGTCGATCCTTCAAAATCTCCAACATCTAGCCCCAAGTCACCTTCAACATCAATCGACTTTTTCTGCAATACTTCTTCAACAGTTTTATTGAGAGATTCAGACTCCCCAACCGCAGTGGCCTTGCATTTGGTAGTCTTTACTAATTCTTCTTCAGAATCCCACTGCTCTTCCTCCTCAGTTTCTTCTGAATCAACTGAATCTTCATCTACCAAACTTGTACCTTTCTTTGCAGTTGTTTTCTTTCTTGCACCTTGTTTCTTAGATTCACCCTGATCAATCTTCGCTTTGCCCTTCCCTTTGGCTCCAGCGTTTTTCACTTGCCTCTTCCTCTTAGTACTTGCATCAGCATGCACTAGAGGATCATCTGTATCTGAATCACTTTTATCATGCCTTGCTTTGTTCAATCCTGGGTCAGTGTAACCCGGATTAACTAAAGCTCCAAACAATCTTTTATGTGGTGGCTTCTCATTGTCAGGCACACCCTTGTAATCATTCATCCTCACAAGCGTTCTGATATTCATGTGATCTTGACCCATCACCATCGTCGGATCTTTCCTCAAATGTGTATACTTGTGATCAAAGATCATCATCAGAAACCTTGGATACAAAATGAACTTCTTGGACTTCAGACCTTTTAACATCTCCAGCATATGGTCTAGTATCATTCCAGCAATATTGAATGGTTTGTTGAGAGTCAACGCAACCATTAATGAACTCAAGCTTTTCCTCATTACGTCATACCCACCACTAACACATCCAAAGACATGGATAATGACATGTGCAAAGTACTTAAACTGCACACTCAGCTTTCCTTTATGAAGTGCACCATCAGTTATAGGACCTTTTTACTTCATCCTCAGAAAACAAACTCTTTGTTCTGTCCAAGATAGAACTCTGGGATCAGTACGCTCTTCAAACTTAATCTGTAGAGCCTCTCTGATGTCATCTTCAGTAATGAACATCTCCATTCCTTGAATAACACTTCGGATAATCGTCTTATCCTCCCAGAAATCGTATCTCGCATTCTTCCAGAAATCCTCCACGATGTCTTTGTATATGATGGCTGGTGTGGCTATAGCATGAATGATTCGGCTTCTCTTCAGAAAATCAACAATTCCAGAAAATTCTGTGTTCTTCAATACATCACCAACGAATGCACAGCAATTATGCTGAGGTTCGAACGACCAAACTTTTGGAACATTCTCCTCTTCAGCTTCAGGAACTGGATCCTGAATAACCACATCTTCTACTGGAATCTCAACGTTTTCTTGTTGTTCAGCCATCTGTAAAAACACAAATCAGAAAAATGCGTCAAAACACAAAAACGACAAACTTTAAAATTTAGGTTTTTGACAAAATTCCACTTTCGCCCATTGTACTTGGTACGAATGTGGGATTTTATGGTTCGAAGGTGAAAGTTTTGAACCGAATGTGGAATTTCTTGTGTTAAACCTCACATTCGTCCATATATGTTTACCTTCGTCCCTTTTATTCTACATTCGTCCGTTCTTATAAGGACGAATGTAAATCTGTTTAACCCAAAATTTAAAAATTTTTAACTGATCTGTTTTGGCTTCTGATTTTGATTCACACTAGACCTAACATGACCGACTAAACCTAAACAAGCATCAATTGTTGTTTCCATTCAATTTTTATTAGTTTTCACAAGGAATTAGGGTTCGTAACCCTTAAACAATCGATTAACAGATTTTGACAACGAATTAATCTAATTCCTTATACATTCTCCCCCTAAAACTAATAAGGATTGAATCCTTGACAAAAAATTGGTGTAAAACAGTCCAAGAATATCCATATAATCACAGTTAGGGTTCGAAACTAAAAACCCCAATCACGGCTTCATTACATGGCCATTACCTGTAAAAATGGAGTTAAAATGATCAGCAAATAACAGGGAATCAAATTCTAGGGTGAACAGAAACAAATCAACAAGGTCTTGCACTTATGAAATTTATGAAAAATATCAGAATGGGGGTTCGAACCTGTGTTTGGCTTTATATAGAGGGCCACCTTCGCCCTTTGGCACTGGACGAATGTGGTATAATCCCACATTCGCCCCAACTCAATGGTACGAAAGTAAGAATTAGACCCGAAGGTGAAATTGTTATATTCGTAGTCCACCTTCGTCCAGTATCAAAAGTACGAATGTGTAAAATTTTCCACATTCGACCCATTTAAGGGGCGAATGTGAGATGGAAAATTTTGAAAATTTTACCAAATCACGAAATCGAATCCCGTTCAACATTTTTCAACACATTAAGTCTCAAACACTCATCACTTCAGTTTATAATGATACAAAGCTCAGATGGTTTCATCAAATCTCAGAAATTGACCATCAAACACCGTCGGTTATCTAAAAATAAAGCAGAAATGCAAAACTTTTGATTTTTCTGAAATTTATATCAAAACACACCTAAAATCTTTTTGAGTTTTGTATCTTTTTGACAATGAAACTAAAATGCATAAAGGTAAATAAAGCAGTAAACATTTTGTGATGTCCGGTAAGAGGATCATATCAGTTATTTGAGAAATCTGATCACAGCGTTGATCTTTTTGTTTAATATTATCATTAGAAACAGTATGTGACCCGGCAATTGCTGATATTGTGGTCCACATAAGCTCACATGCAGACTGTTATGCCATGCTTTAAAATGATACGATTTAGGTGTATTATACTAACACGTTGTGGTTCCCACACACACGACATACTCCCGCATCAAGAAATTGCACAAAGCTTCCTCGTAACGCGTGATTATGCCAGAGTTATCCGTTTAGTTACAAGATATATAGCACAGAGGTATACAGGTCAGCAAACAAATGCAGCAAAGTAACATGTGCATATATACCAGGTTGAGGCTGATATCAACTACTGATTTGCACAAGTAAATTGATACGATGTAATTATGATCTTTGATCAGTAATAACATAAAGTTCTTCAATTCGGTAACTTTCGGTTTTGGCATTTAAGCTCTTTTAGCAAATATTCTGATTAAACTAGGTCCGTAAATCAATACGACAAAAGTTTAATCAGAATATCCCGGATAACAATAACATAACGACCCGAAACCTCAAATTTTGGCAATCCTATCAAACGAAATTACGGTACTAAGACCATATGCCCATGAGGTGTTCAGCCACGAACGAGTAGTTCGTTATGTTTGTATCACTAATGCACGCAGTTTTCAGTCTGCGAAGCCTATCAGCACAATACACGTAATCAACACACGCCTCATATTACTTTACATATCTTTATCCTGTGTCAGATCCCCACTGATGTACTATCATTTCCTTTTTTTATCCTGGAAATCATTTTTGGTTTTTCTATTTTTATGGCTTTTTGAATTTTTCAATGTTTTTGGTTTTTCTGATAAAAGACTCCCCCTAAAATGTAAAACATATTTTTGGGTTTTTGAATTTTTCTGAAAAACTGTAAAAACTTTAACAAAAACTTTAAAACTAAAAAGCGATAAACCGAGGTGATGATTAGTCTTGTTTTTCTTTTATGTTATTAACTTTTAAAAGATACTCAAATCGGAATCTGTCAATAGCTTTTGTGAACAAATCTGCACGTTGATAGTCAGTATGGATTTTGACCATATCTATCAATTCTTTAGCGTAACAATCACGGATAAAATGATATTTAATCCGGATATGTTTAGCCTTAGAATGATTGCCCGTATCTTTAGTTAATGCGATCGCGGCTTCATTATCACAGTGTATAGGGGTTTTAAGAAATTGCAAACCGTAATCCACCATCTGCTGCTGAATCCAAAGCACTTGCGAACAGCAACTCGAGGCTGCAATGTACTCGGCTTCACAGGTAGACAGCGCGACCGAAGTCTGCTTCTTACATTGCCAGGTGACTAACCTGCTCCCTAAAAACTGGCATCCAGCTGTCGTGGATTTGCTGTCCTTGTCACAGCCACCCCAATCTGCATCACTAAATGCGATAAAGTCAAAATTATCATCATTAGGGTACCAAAGTCCTCTCGCGGGACAACCCTTCAGATATCTAAGGATACGCTTGACCGCTGTCAGATGACTTTGTTTCGGCTTCGACTGGTAACGAGCGTAGAGACATGTTGCGAACATAACGTCTGGCCGAGATGCGGTAAGATACATCAGAGATCCGATGATTGCTCTGTATGTAAACAGGTCAGTCAGCTCCCCCTTAGCGTCAACTCCAATCCCATTATTGGGCTGAATCGGGGTATCCATCGGCTTGGAATCCTCCATCTGGAACCGGCTCAAGACTTCGGATACGTATTTCATCTGGTGAATGAAGATCCCCGTTGGTCTTTGATCCACCTGCAAGCCGAGGAAAAACTGCATCTCCCCCATCGCACTCATTTCAAACTTTTCCAGCATAACACGTTCAAACTCCCTACACAAAAGTTCGTTAGTTGAGCCAAAAATAATATCGTCAACATATATCTGGACTAGAAGCAAATCATCTCCTGTTTTCTTCGTGAACAGGGTATAGTCGACCAGTCCGCGTTTGAATCCCTTCGACATGAGGTACGTGCTCCGCTCCTCGTACCATTGGCGTGGAGCCTGGTGCAACCCGTACAGTGCTTTGTTCAAGACGTAAACCTTATCCCGGTGGATAGGATCTTCAAAGCCCGGTGGTTGACCGACGTAAACCACCTCTTTGACTACTCCGTACAGAAAAGCACTTTTGACGTCCATCTGATACACCTTAAATTTCTTGTAGGAGGCAAACGCTAGAAACATTCGAATTGCCTCTATGCGCGCCACAGGTGCATAAATTTCATTGTAGTCAATCCCCCCGATCTGATGAAAACCTTGTACTACCAATCTGGCTTTGTTCCGTACAATCACTCCTCGATCGTCTTTCTTACACTTAAACACCCACTTGGTACCAATCTTCTTCCGTCCTGGAGGTAAATCAGTGAGCGTCCAGACTCCCAACTTCTGAAATTGTAATAACTCCTCTTGCATCGCTTCAACCCAGGCGTCATCCAAAAGAGCTTCTTTATATGTCCGCGGCTCTACCTGTGAAACATAACATGCAAACGACCAATCATTCTGACAACCAGACTTTTGTATTTTTGCATATAAAGCTAAAGCACCAAAACTTTCTGGTGAATTGACACATCTCAGCTGTCCTCTCTTCATTACACTACTTCCAGGGTCACCGATAACTTGCTCCAGCGGGTGAATACGGTGAATCCGAGATTCCGGATGTTCAGGTATAGTAACTCCCGTCTGAATAGTCAAGTTCTCTACTGCATCCAGATCATGACCCGTGTTAGACGATGAAGCAACATCTGGATTTGGGTTCACTGGCGGTGCCTCTGTTGCATTTTCAAGAATAACTTCTTCGAAATCTCCATCATCTTCCGATTCTGAAGTATCTAAAGTTGTGGAAGCCTCTTGAAACACTTCTTCCTCCGGTATAGGAACATTGGTATCATTAGAAGCTGTTGGAGGAGTTACGGTGATCAGACGCACCAACGATGAAGTCGCCGCGTTTTCACACTCGTAAAGTAATCGAATAACAGCCTCTTCAACCAAGCTATCTAGATTGAATGATTCAAAGAAATCTTTGTAATCAAACATCCAATCAGGACCAATCCCTTGCACATTCTGAGTATACCGTTGAACTTCTACGTTAGACCAATCCTCCACCTGACGAGTTCTTTTGTTGTATACCCGTTTGAGCGGGGTTGCATATCCAACAAAGTATCCCTCTTCAGCTTTCAGACTAAACTTTTCGCTTGGATTCAACATTGTGCACGGAGCCCCAAAAGGTTCTAGATACTCCAAGTTCGGCTTTCTTCGGTGTAACAGCTCATAAGAAGTTTTGCCAAACTTCTTCACCGTTAAAACCCGATTAAGTGTGTAGTTTGCTGCATAAATTGCCTCATTCCAGAACATTACTGGAAGATTCGAGTCTGCTAGCATTGTTCTCGCCGTTTCTATTAGAATCCTGTTTTTACGTTCAGCAACACCGTTCTGTTGAGGGGTATACGGAGCCGAGTATTCATGATGAATTCCTTTGTTTTCACAAAGTTCATCCATCTTGGCATTTTTGAACTCCGTCCCATTATCACTCCGAATTCGCTTGATCTTTAGACCATAGATGTTTTCCAATCGAGTGAAC
The DNA here is from genome assembly GCA_032199755.1 of Ambrosia artemisiifolia. Classification (NCBI taxonomy): domain Eukaryota; kingdom Viridiplantae; phylum Streptophyta; class Magnoliopsida; order Asterales; family Asteraceae; genus Ambrosia; species Ambrosia artemisiifolia. The sequence continues at coordinate 32,657,675 of CM063517.1, forward strand.
AGAACTTTCAGGTTATTAAAGGTGTCACTTTTCTGTTGCAAACACATCACCCATGAAAATCTTGAATAATCGTCAGTAACGACTAAACAATAAAGCTCCCCAAGATGACTTTTGCGTTTGACAGGTCCGAATAGGTCCATGTGCAATCGCTCAAGCGGCATCTCAACAGAGTTAACTTTCTTCACTTTGTGGGATTGTCTGTGTTGCTTTCCTTTCTTACAACTCACACACTTGTCATTCAAATGGAAGTGTTTAACATTCACGCCATCGACAAGTCCATTTTTCACTAAATGATTCATTTTCCTCAAATGAATATGCCCCATTCTTCTGTGCCACATTATCGATTCCTTCTCGGTAGCCTTTGATAGAAAACATGTTACTTGCCCCTGGGATGTCATCGCCTTGGACATATCAAGAATATAGAGATTGTTGACGCGAGATGCCTTCAACATAACCCACTCTTTTGGAATTTCGAAGCCCGGTTTGAGAATGTAGCAAGATTTGTCATCAAAATAAACAGTGAATTGTTTGTCACAGATTTGACTGACACTCAACAGATTATAATCTATCTGCTTCACATACGATATCCTCTCAAAGCTCACAATACCATTACTCACGCTTCCTTCCATCGTGATATATCCTCCTTTGTTTCCGGCAAATGCAACGTACCCTCCGTTAATATTCTTCACATCAAACAACAAAGCTAAATCCCCTGTCATGTGGCCTGAAGCTCCACTATCAACAATCCAGAGACTGCTAATAGGGCCAGCTGAAGCTCCGTGCACACATCAAGTAAACCAGTTAGTTCTTTCGGGGGACCCAAGCCTGATTGGTCTTGGGTCTTTGAATATCACTTTTCAAAGAATCATTTACTTCAACATTTTGTTTTGGATCGATCTTTTTTGGATCATTCAAAACTTGTTCAACTTTTTCACTTAACTTTGAAGGTGAGGCACCCAGAGTACCATTTGGTGTCCAAGACTGTTCCGAACGTTTCAAAATACGAATCTGAGATTTTTGAGTCTCAGTCGTTTTCTTAACATCGTTCACAAATGAAACCTTCTTGGGTACCTTCTCTGATTTAACAGATTTAGGTCCAACATTTGACTTGACAGCAGGTTTTTGTGGAACCCTTTGTCTATCATTTGTTGTGTTCACCATTGGTTTTCTCCACGGTTTCTCCATGGCTATCCGGTTACGACGATCATACTGAAATGGACGATCATTCCTCTTTTGATAAAAGTTGTTTTGGTTATAAAATTGTTGTGTTTGAGGAACAAAATGCCTTTTTGGATAGTAATGATTGTCAACTGGTTTCCTCATGGATTGCCTAACTTCAACTTCGTGCCTTTTGTGCCTTACATACGGACAGTGAGCAAGTAAATGCCATCTCTCCCCGCATTTAAAGCATGCACGATATTCTTCAAACACATTTGGAGCATTCGGCTGAGCGTATGATCTGATAGGATATTGATCATCATACTGTTTACGCCTCAAACTCTCAGGAACTGGACCCTTCGAGTAGGCTGGCTCATGAAAACCGTTTGCTTTGTTTTTCGGTTTAATGAATTGAGTGACATGAACCTTTGGTTCTTTCGGAACATCCAAATACAGTTTCTTTAGAATTTCCGGTGGAATTTCATTTGTTCTCTCATGTTTTGGAAACCATATTGTGCTTTCTTGCCAAATTTTATCAATTTTGGAATAGTTAGCAAACTTAATTGGATATTCCTCGTCAGAGATGATCTTATCGGATCCTTCCATCCGATAAAATACCTTGACTGGTTTGTCACTCATTTCCTTTTTAACCTCTTTCTTTTCAAACTTTTTATCACGATGTGCGTTAGCCATCGGATGAACATGCTGAGACGGTGACACTGGTTCATTAGTAATAATGTGATTTTCTTTTGGAATATCACCCACATTATCACTTTTGTCACTCTCAGAGTCTGAATCATCATTTTCCACTGTTACTCCCTCATCATTCAAACCTAAAATCGGTCTCACATCGGAATGAGGATCACCAACACTTGAAGTATTAGATTCATTTTCCGATGCCGAGTCTGATTTTACTGAGCTCTCCGGTGTCACTTGATGACAATTGTGATTTTCAAAAAGCACCGGAGATGGCACTGACTTATAACTTGTGGTTTGTTCATCAATGATGTGGTCAACAACATAAGCAATATGTTTGTAACTTTCTAATTTCTTATTGACCTTTTCAGCAAAACACTTGATGGTGGCCATTTCCAACATAGTGTTCTCAAGTTCATTAATATAGTTGTTAATTGCTAATTGTTTTAATGAAAGAGTTTTCTTTAGGTCGGAAATGTCCTTTTTGTACCCATCAAGTACTTTGTTAAAAGCAATCACTTCTTTGCGAGCAGATTGACAGTTAATTATAGCACTATCGCGTTGAATGCGAAGTTCTTTGTTTTCATCTGTCAATCTGTCACAAGTTCCACAGTACTTATCACTTGTAACATCAATGCTAGATTCAGAACTTACCTGTTTTGGAGGATCTGTCATGGCCATTAGTGCAAAATGAGCTTCCTTCCCAGCGAAAAACTTTGAATAATCGATTCTGGTGAAGGTGTCATCCACAATGCACGAATTCCTCGTCTTCAGAAAATCAGCTTCTGCCAGCAACTGATCAATGTCATCATCCAAAGAAGTAACACTAGCTTCTGAGTCTAATTCGCTTTCTGAATCTGAATAAACTGACTCACACTCCTCAGGAACATCAGTAACTGAGTCAATCACCACTCCTGAACTTGCTTCTTCAGCCTGAACTTCAACAGTCTCAGTCTCCACATTCATCTCATCAACAGATTCCTCAACCTCACTCTCAGTTTCTTCATTTTGATCAACTATCACCGACTCCTCGATATCAACCTGTCGGGCAACACATGCAACATTCCCACCAGTAGTTATCTCCTCAACACCAATTTGCATCCTAGTCCAGTCAAACCTTTCATCATTCTGGATCACCAAAGCTTGATTCTGATTTGTATTCTGTGGTTGCTCATTTGGTGTAGTGATTGGTATAACTGTGATGTTTGTGTTATTTGGTGGTTGAGTTTGGTTCTGGTTGGTTGTGTTTGGTTGTCTGTTTTGGTTGTTTTTAGAGGTGTTCTGTCGATTTTGGTAATTGTTTTGGTTTTGATAGTTGTTGTTTTGGAAAGAAACTTGGTTTTGGTTCTGCTGTTGACGATTTTGGTAGTTTGAGTTGAATGGGTTTCTGTTACCTTGTTTAGGAGGCTGAGTGCATTCTCTTTTGAAGTGTCCTTTACCTCCACAGTTAAAGCATGTAACTTTCTCCTTGTTAAAACCATAAGTGGTGTTTGGAGAAGTACCCAAATCAGTCCTCCCGGTCTTTTCTATAAACTCGGTTGCCCTTCTCATAATGCTTGCGAAAGCCCACTGGATGTCTATTAGCTCCATCTCCTCTTTGTCGATTTGTGCATAATCTTCATTGGTCAAGTTGTTATTACCAATTTGACTTGCAACTAAACCGTTATACGAAGCAACCATTGCTGAGACTAGCGCAATATGTTGCTGAGCAACCTCCACAGTCACATTACTCATATTGGATGTCTCCAATACCACCGGTTGCTGATTGGTTTGGTTCATTTGATTCATATAAGGTTGTTGTTGAGATTGTTGTTGTGGTTGGTTAGTAGAATAGCATGCAGTTTGTTGCATTGGAGAAAATGGTGAAATGAAAGAATTGGTGTATTGTTGTGGTGGTGGTGTATATGATGGTTGTGAATAAGATGAGGTTTGTGCTAGGTAGTTGATCGGTTGTTTCGGTGGTTCCATGACACTTGAAATACAAGCTATGTGGGGTGCCACTGTTCCATCAACATTAGAGTTTCCCACAGTTGCTTAGGTACCACCATGATACAACTCTGGGTTCTGAGGAATCTGAGATCTTTTAGCTTTCCTCTTCTCCTCGAGTTCTTTATTCTCCAGCTTCTGAATAAACTCGTTGATTGTCCAATACTTGTAAGCATCCTTTTCTTTGAGTACCTCGACATGTTGATCCCAGTACGGTGGTAATGCATTGGCAAACTTGTCCACCAGATCTGTCATAGGAATCTGTATTTCATAAGTAGACAATTCAGTTAGTAAATGACAATATCTAGGAGTCAACTCTTTCAATGTCTCGTTCCCGACATAACTAAAGTTCTCAAATTCTTTTCTCAACTCCTCCATCCTCAACCTTCTCGTCTTTTCATTACCATCATGACGATTCTTTAGCACATCCCATAACTGCTTAGAAGTAGTGCACGACCCAAACTGATGTAGCAAATCGTTTGTGATCGCCTGAGTTAACTGAGAGTATGCCTTCTTTTCCACAGCAAATTTCTTCTTCTCATCGTCAGTCAAACTCTCCAAAGGAACCTATTCACCTGTGTTCTCCAAGACTGGTGCAACATATCCTTTTGCTATCATCTGCCAAGCCTCTGTACCTTCCAACCCCATGCCTTCAAGATGAATCTTGAATTTCTTCTGCCACTGGTTATACTCCTGCATCTCCATTAGCTTGGGTGGCCGATTCCCGCTACCTGAAGATAAGTCATTTATTAGTGTAGAAATAGCATTGGTAGTTTGAGTATTTACCACCGCCGCTGCTACTCCCCAATAATCTGCTACAGGTTGTTGTGACGAAGATGCAACGCTCTGAGGCATCGAACTAGTCATCGCTAAGTAGTTAATCGGTTGCGAAGACTGAGTGCTCGATTTCTGAGCTGCCACTGTCCATGGGTCCATAGTCACTTGCTGCTGTTGTTGTGTCGTTCCCGGTCTCGGTGTAGTTGGAAAACCCCACATGATGTTCACAAACTTAGAATTTTACCAAACTTAGAAAATTTCCCAAAAACCCTTCTACTTTCGCCCCTAACAAAGACACTTTCGTCCAAAATAGTTCACCCGAAAGTAGATTCTGAGACCTGAAAGTAGAATATCACAAACAATTTCCACTTTCGTCCAAAAACTATCACTTTCGTCCACTATCTTTCCACTTTCGCACCCACGATCAACCGGAAGTGGAATTTATGACCCGAATGTGGAATAAACAACACAACAATCCTAGGTTCGACCTGAAATTAGCTACTTTCGCCCAGAAAAAGCTCAGGTTAGCCCTAAAAGGTCCAGGTTCGCCCACATCTCTCTAGATTCGACCCATTCATGTTTGAAAAACGGTTACACTTTGAAAAACGGTTATTTTGATCTGAGTTTTTCAAAAGTTTATGGATTTTGATGATCTTTATCAGGTTATGATTCGGAATTGATTTGGAACAACTTTAATTCTTGGAAAACTTGATTTTAACCACGAATTCAAATCAAAAACCTTCAAATTGTATCCAAAACCATTTTCATTGAAAAACAGAGAAAATTTGATCAAAATTAAGTCCAAATCAGCTCTGATATTATCAATTTTGTTGTTGTATGATCTCTATGGCTCTGATACCACTTTGTAGATGAAGAATTTTAGCTAAAACAGGATTATATGATCATACAAGTCACAATTCCAGGTGCGGAAACCCTAGAACTGAACAAAATGATAATACGCAAATCACAACACGTAAAATACCTTTTCAATCAACATTTCATAGATTACTTGTTTCAAAATGTTCATACAAAGACCTTACAAGTTAATCTAAATCACTTTAACATAACCTTAATCTAGAGAGAAACCTGACCTCAACACACAAACTATCAACAACTATTCTAACTTACAAAATGAGCCAAAACTATATATAGTGTCTGCACGTTCGCCCGTTTCCAAGGTGCGAATGTGGACTTTGTCCACATTCGCCCACTTCTTAAGTACGAACGTATATATTCTTCAGTCAGCATCCACATTCGCCCATCCATATCCTACCTTCGCCCTTCACTCAGTCACCTTCGCCCTACCATATTCACCTACGCCCCTTCTATAATCAATCTAACATATGTTAAGACACAATCCAAATCATTAGTCGCAAAACGTGCATCTACAACCTGTCATATCCTCGTGTTTCCACGCAAATGTTGACATCCCGCACTTTAAAAAGGAGGTTAGTTGTTGCTCTATATCCTTAGGGATATACGCAGGTATCAAGTGAATGATTATTATGGACAACCAAGTCTTATATGATTTTCGGAGAGTTGGCTGCCTACCATTTGAAGGTCGTGTGAACGTGGGAAGACTGTGCAATGGCTAATGGACTTACTTGGAATATCTTGGATATTTCGGGATGTTAGTTGTTATCTTATTATTACATAAATGGGTGTGGGATGATCATATAGGACACACAACACTTTCTTTTCTTTCATACTTGCTATTTTCTAAGCTACTACATCACACACAAACATTCATTTCTGTAATCTTAGTTGATCTTCCATCACATTTTCAACATTGTATTCTATACTTTTAAATAATAAAAATAACGGGAAGGCAGTAGCGTTAAACTCCTCCCGAGGTTTTGGGCCGTGATCATAATTGATCAAGGGTTTTCCTAGTACATCGAGTGTTCTTGTGATGATACAACTATCCAATTCATTGTTTTTACTTTGACATCCTAATCATAGTTGTTTGATTTATTCTTTTACATCTTAAACCAAACCATTCTGGAATATAACTGATTTTTCCTAAAACACACAATCTTAGCACACTACCTCACATTTCTGATTTGGAATACCAAATTTATTTTTGTTTGTTAATTTTTAACCAAAACACCACCAATGTGGGACAAGTTTAATCAATTTTCTTATATTTTGTTCTTTCAACCATACAACTTGTAGCTTAGATATCACATTCATCTTAATTAGCTCTACTTTGGACATAGTTTGGTTAATTATATGATGTCATCACAACCTAGAACACAAACCCACAAATAATTATCTATCCAACATATATATATATATAACTATTGTTGTTCAAAATATTTGGTGAAAACCAACTTTCACTAAAATTTCCAACAGCTGGTGAACCTTAAGTCTATTTAAAGCTTTCTGTTCTTGCTATTTGATCACCAAGAACCTGTTTTTTTCTTGGTTTTTTTTCTTTTATGTGTCCTTATTTCTTCTTGGCTTGATCGACCTAGTTACTACTGCCTTTGAGAAAACAAAATCAGACCTCACACCTCACCATTGGCAGACGTTGTGTTGTCAAGGAGGGCGGGTGCCCCCTATAAGACAAAATTAGTGTAATTTGAAGGCAAAAATCCAAACCACACCCCTTAAAAGTTCGGTTAAACCCCTCGATTGTACCCTTTAAAAATAGTTCATGGGTCCATCACTGCACCTCACTTAAGTACCTATTGATGGTGACTGGATCATATAAGTGAACAAGAAGAATAGAAAAGAAACACGATTTTGACCAAAATTGGACGTCTTTCATTTATTTATAACTGGATATTGATCTACCTTGTTACATAAACATCAACACTTTACATAGACGCCTAAACATTAATCATATTCTAATTTCTAATAAATAGAGAAAGCAAATCAAACCAGATATATCCCTGACTTAAACCTAAATATCCCGATTCAATTAGGAAACCCAAACTAGATGTCAACAGGTTTGTAGAACAAAGATTGTACATGATGTTCTACACTCAATAAATAGCTATCATCATTATGTTGATAAAAAACTTGAGAGGCTCTCGACATATTCACCGCTACTTTAATAATCAGAAAGAGCATCACATCTGGTGTTACTAGCTCAACATTTAGATCATTCCATAACATGTATATCATCTGTAATATTTCTCTCCTCCCCTCTTCCTCACATGTTATGATTTTCTCTTTCATGAGTAAATGCATGCTTGATAACGTATCCCTTCTTTTCTGTTCCTCCTACACACTAACACAATGAAATCTTTAATTAGTTCAAATCACACCTTGTAGGAAATTCTAATATGTGATAGTTAAAGCACAAACTACGTTTACAGTTCCCAAGTCATCCCATAGACGAAGAATGGTTCCAGCAACAGTGAAAAATTTTGGGTACGGATCAAGAAGATGCTGCATATTTTCTATTGTAAGCCCATTGGATACAAGAAAGAAAATATGCACCAATGCCATATATGTCCTGGAAGTTGTATGTGACACCCGACATGTTCAGCATAAATATTTTGAGAACATATATGTCTACCTTAGCGAAAAACAGTTGTTAACATACTTAGCTGAGTCAGTTAAGTCTGGTCAGGTTAGGATTGTCCAGGGTTCAATGACCCGGGGGATCATTGGGGAGTCATTTGGTAGTCACACTAGGCTTGGGTCCCGTTGTTGGTGAAATTATACGAACTGAATGAAGTATGATATGTAGATTATTAACATACGTGTGACATAACATGATAACATGAGCTACAAAGGTGTGAACATGGTTATACGTGCTTATATATGCTTAACATATGTTAGGATTGCATGTTCATATGTTAGGATGTGTTTAAATGCGTTAAAACGACAAAACTGGAAAATCTGGAAAACATAGATCTTGGTTCGACCAGTAGCGTGGGGTCGAACCTGGGATGGGTCTTGGTTCGATAAGTACTGTGGGGTCGAACCTTGGAGGAAAAACAACATAAAGTTCATTCGACCTGTATAGGGTCGATTGTGGGTTCCTTCGACCCTATACAGGGGGCGAACGTGGACTTGTATAAATACCACACTTTGTCATTTTTCACCATTTCACAAACCCTAGACGCCTCTAAACACTCTCTAACGATTTTAATCACTGAGGAAGGAGTTTTTGCTCTTGTTTTTCGTAATCTAACCTACAAACATCATCTAATCAAGAATCCAAGGTGTGTTCTTAATCCAAAACCCTTTATAATACATTTTGATTCGTTTTCATCTAATCCTAAATGTCTAGATCTGTTCTAAGGATATTTTATGACTTAAAAACCTTTCAAACATCTTTCTAAACAATATCTAATCAATTACCTTGGGTTTTCACGTAAATAAACATATGTTGATGTTGTATTTTTTGATATTATGTGTTGTTTATTGTGACCATTGACTTGGATCCTGATTTGTCATGCGCCTCGCGGTAAAACTCCGCAAGTGGAAATTTGAGGTTGTGACAGATTGGTATCAAAGCCAATATTTATAGTGAACTAGGACTGCATGTAGAGTCTGGTCTATGGCCGAGTCACACACACTAGACGGTTACATGGTATGAGTCGTTTTAGTGGGTTACATACTAGCTTTGTCGGGGTGTCTTTAAATCATCTAACTTGTACGTTACATCATCCGTTCTTCTGTATGCTTTACTTGTTCCTTTCTTCTTCGGGGCGTGAAGACAAAGGGTTGAACTGTTGAACTTGCACGGTAGTGTTGTATATTAGAGTGGTTTTTGTGTACTTTTGAGATCTGTCCAAGGTTCGGACATCTCCCTTCCATGCTCCAATAAACACACACTCGCCTACAATTATTCTTTGGCACGTATGTTTGTTGTGGCACACTTCTAGGTACTGGTATTCGTGGTATTCGGTGATTTGAACTTTAAACTGGGAGGACACTTGGAGGACCATGTAGAGCAGTTTATCATTTCGGGTGCACACGAAATCATAAACTGAAATGCATGAAAATCCCAGTGAGCTCCGAGTTTGAATGGATAGTCCTGGTTACTGTTGACTTCTAGTGGTTGACACTAGTAGTAAATCTAAATCTCTCGCTTTTGTTGTCAGATCATGTCTGGCTCTCGTAGTGGACGTGCTGGTGGTCGTACTGGTGGCCGTACTATCATGTCTGGCTCTCGTAGTGGACGTGCTGGTGGTCGTACTGGTGGCCATACTGGCGGTGGCAATCGTGGTAACAACAACATGACCCAGGAGGAACTGAACAACTTGTTGTAGCAACAAGTGAATGTGGCCTTGGCTGCATTCCAGGCTGCGCGTAATGTTCTTGGTGGTAAGTTGATTTCTATCAACTCTACCTCGTGCCTGGGTGTTGTGTTTTCTTTTCTGTTGTTTATTCGTGTGTTTTGTTCCAGGTGGTGCTGTTAATCCACCTCCAACCATGTGTACCTATAAGATGTTTCGGGACTGTAAGCCCCATGACTTCTCTGGAACTAAGGGAGCAGAGGGACTGCTCAGGTGGTTGGAGAAGGTGGAATCTGTGTTTCTGATGTGCAACTGTCTTCCTAAGGATCGGGTTAAGTATGCTACTGCTACCTTTCAGGGTCCCGCATTGACTAGGTGGAACTCTACTTCTCGGAACATGGGGTTGGGAGAAGCTCATGCTATGCCTTGGGCAGACTTTGTGCATATCTTAAAGAGGGAGTACTGTCCTAGGGAGGAGATTCAGAAGTTGGAACATGAGGTCTGGAACTACAAGATGGTTGGGTCGGAGATAGAGGAGTATACGGTGAGACGTAATGAGTTGGCAGTGCTGTGTCCTGATCTACACGCACCAGAGTACAGGATGATTGAGCATAATATTTTAGGGTTAGTGCCAGAGATAGCTGGGTTAGTGCTGCTGGGAATCTCCCTACTCTTGCTGAAGTCGTTCGATCAGCTCATAGATTGACTAATATGAAGGTGACTGAAGGTATTTTGCCTCCTCGTGGATCAGCTGTGAAGGGTTCTGATAGTAACAAGAGGAAATGGGATAGTGTGGGAAAGATTTCAGTGCCGGTACCGTCTCAACAAGGGAAGAAGTTCGATGTTGTGGGTTCTTCTTCGGGGCAGAAGCAGGGTGGTTATGCTGGGAAACACCCGAAGTGTAACAAGTGTGGGTTTCATCACCCGGGAAGCTGTGATAGGGCTCGTTGCCACCGTTGTCAGCAGTTGGGGCATCATGCCAAGGATTATAGGGTAACACTTCCGTCGTCTCAGGGTCGTGCTGCTGTTCCTCCTGCTGCTCAGGGGACTTCAGGAAAGCAGGGTTGTTTTAACATTGGTGAATCGGGGCATTTCAAGCGCGAGTGTCAATCAAAGAATTTCTTTATATCCCTTCTAAGCGTTCTATTTCATATGGTATTTTGTAGGACTAAAGGATACAACACTATCAAATGACAAGTGAGAACGGGAAGGGCGGGAACGGTAACGGGAACAACGAGGGCGGTGGCAGAAATGCACGCGCCATTGTCATTGGAGCAGTGAAGGCTAAACAGGATCCTGACACAGTTACCGGTACGTTCCTTCTCAATAATCGCCATGTTTCTGTTTTGTTTGATTCCGGTGCCGATGTGAGTTCCGTATCTGTGGATGTTAGCCGATTGCTAGATATAGTACCCACCCCTTTAGAGGCTAAGTACTTGATAGAATTGGCCGACGGTAATAAGATTGAAGTGACATGTGTTCTTCGGGAATGTCACTTGGAACTGTCGGGTTTGTCCTTCCCCATTGACCTTATGCCTGTACCTTTGGGTAGCTTTGATGTCGTTGTAGGCATGGATTGGTTGTCGTTGTATCGTGCGGAGATCGTTTGTTTTTATAAGGTCATTCAGATTCCTCTCCCTGATGGAGAAATTCTTCCTGTGCACGGCGAGAAGAGCGGTACTCCGCTAAGTCTCATTTCCAGTATGAAAGCCCTTAAGTACCTTCGGAAGGGCTATTCAGCCATTTTGTCACTTGTTTCTGTTTCTTTTGACGATGAGAAGAAGATCAAGGATATCCCAGTAGTTCGTGACTTCCCTGATGTTTTTCCTGATGATTTGCCTGGCCTTCCTCCCCATCGTCAGATTGAGTTCAGTATTGATCTTGTACCAGGAGCTGCTCCTATTGCTCGAGCCCTATATCGTCTTGCACCTCCCGAGATGCAGGAATTGTCTAGCCAGTTGCAGGAACTTTTGGATAAGGGTTTTATTCGACCGAGTTCTTCCCCTTGGGGAGCCCCTATTCTGTTCGTGAAGAAGAAGGATGGAAGCCTTCGGATGTGTGTTGACTATAGTGAGTTGAACAAAGTGACCATCAAGAATCGTTACCCTCTCCATCGCATTGATGATCTGTTTGACCAACTCCAGGGTTCTAGCTACTACTCGAAGATTGATTTGAGGTCCGTTTATCACCAATTGCGCGTGCAGGAAGCTGACATTCCGAAGACTGCTTTTCGTACTCGTTATGGCCACTTTGAGTTCTTGGTTATGCCTTTTGGTCTCACTAACGCACCGGCGGTTTTCATGGATTTGATGAACCGCGTTTGTAAACCCTATCTTGATAAGTTTGTCATTATGTTTATTGATGACATTCTGGTTTATTCCAAGAGCAGGGCGGATCATGAGGAACACTTGCGATTAGTTTTGGAACTCTTACGACGGGAACAACTATATGCTAGGTTCTCAAAGTGCGACTTTTGGTTACATGAAGTTCAATTCCTAGGACATGTGGTTAATGAACTGGGAATTCATGTCGATCCGGCTAAGATCGAAGCTATTAAAGACTGGGAAGCATCAAAGACGCCATCTGAGGTGCGGCAATTCCTGGGTCTTGCAGGTTACTATCGTCGTTTCATTGAGGGATTTTCGAAGATCGCTCAACCCCTCACTTCTCTTACCCAGAAAGACCGAAAGTTTGACTAGGGTGAACCGCAAGAATCAACATTTTAGATGCTGAAGCTTAAACTTTGTTCTGCTCCTATCTTGTCTTTACCTGATGGTACAGATGATTTTGTTGTTTACTGCGATGCTTCTATCCGGGGTCTCGGTTGCGTGTTGATGCAACGCGAGAAGGTTATTGCATATGCCTCTTGTCAACTTAAGATTCACGAGAAGAACTATACGACCCATGACCTGGAATTGGGTGCAGTGGTCTTTGCGGTGAAAATTTGGAGACATTACTTGTACGGTAACAAGTGCACCATTTACACCGATCACAAGAGTCTCCAGCATATTTTCAACCAGAAGGAGCTAAACATGCGACAGCGTCGCTGGGTTGACTTCCTTAACGATTATGACTGTGCTATCAAGTACCATCCTGGCAAGGCGAATGTTGTGGCAGACGCCTTGAGCAGGAAGGAATCCGCGAAACCTCATCGTGTTCGAGCTTTACAGATCACCATCCATTCTTCTCTGCCTGACCGAATTCGTTCTACACAATTGGAAGCTTCGAAGGAGGAAAACCTTAAAGCTGAAACCATGCACAGTGCTGACAAGCATCTTGAACTTAGGTCCGATGGCCTACACTACTTTGCAGGACATGTTTGGGTTCCTTTGTTCGGTGGATTACGGGAGCTTGTCTTGGATGAGGCTCACAAATCCCAGTATTCTGTTCACCCTGGCTCCGACAAGATGTATCAGGATTTAAAGATACTCTATTGGTGGCCAAACATGAAGGCGGATATAGCCTCCTACGTGAGCAAATGTTTGACTTGTGCCAAAGTCAAGGTGGATTATCAGAAGCCGTCTGGTCTCCTGCAGCAACCTGAAATTCCTGAATGGAAGTGGGAACGGATCACGATGGACCATATCACTAAACTTCTGAAATCACCCAGTGGTTGTGACATGATTTGGGTGATTGTCGACCGGTTGACAAAATCAGCGCATTTCCTACCTATTAAGGAGACAGACAGACTTGAGCGGTTAGCTCGTATTTACCTTAAAGAGGTAGTCTCTTGGAACGGGGTGCCTGTTTCTATCATCTCTGATCGTGACTCTCGTTTCGCTTCGCGCTTTTGGAAGGCCCTGCATAAGGCCTTGGGTACTCAGTAGGATATGAGTACGGCTTACCATCCGTAAACTGACGGTCAAAGTGAGCGGACGATTCAAACCTTGGAGGACATGCTTCGGGCATGTGTGATCGATTTTGGCAAAAGTTGGGGCGTTCACCTACCGTTGGTGGAGTTCTCCTACAACAACAGCTACCATGCCAGTATCAAGGCAGCTCCGTTCGAGGCTCTCTATGGACGGAAATGCCGGTCTCCTCTTTGTTGGGCTGAGGTGGGTGAGAGTCAACTCACTGGGCCGGAACTGGTGTACGAAACTTCGGAGAAAATCGTACAAATTCGTAACCGTTTAACAGCAGCAAGGGATCGACAGAAGAGTTATGCCGATCGTCGTCGCAAACCATTGGAGTTCCAGGTTGGGGACAAGGTACTTCCGAAGGTTTCAGCATGGAAGGGCGTCATACGCTTTGGGAAGCGTTGCAAACTTAACCCTCGATATGTTGGACCGTTTGCAATCCTAGAAGGGATTGGACTGGTGGCATACCGACTTGACTTACCGGCGGAGCTCGATAGTGTACACAACGTCTTCCATGTGTCTAACCTAAAGAAGTGTTTGGCTGACGAATCTCTTATTGTTCCACTGGAAGAGATCAAGGTTGATGATCGTCTTCGCATTGTGGAGGAACCTGTTGAGATCCTTGATTACAAGATTCGTAGCCTTCGCCGGAGTAAAATCCGAATCGTTAAGGTTTGTTGATGCATAATGTGCGACTAGTGCTTTGGATTGCAATATAAACATGTTTTGTTGAAAACGTAAGGGTGAAGGTGAGATTTAGAAGGGGCGAAGGTGGAAGTTCAGGGGCGAATGTAGATTTATCAGAAGAAGTTCCAGGTTCGAACTGTAGAAAAGGGCGAACGTAGAAGAAACTCCACATTCGACCTTACGTAAAGGGCGAATGTGCAGACCTATAAAAGCTTAAACTTTATTTCTCATTGTAACTTTGATCATTTTTGTTAGTGTGAGTCAGGATAGAGCTCTCTAGTGTGTGTGTTTATTCAAAGTTGGTCTGAATTACTTGTAAGCTTAATCATTATCATATTTCTTCAAGTAATTAATGAAAAGGTTGATTGAAAAGCTTAATCTGTGTGTTTGATTCATCAATTATCATTTTGTATCTGTTCTAGGGTTTCCGCACCTGGAATAGAGACTTGTATGCACTATTATGTGGACGTCACTGTCGAATAGACTAGGGTTGAGTCTTGTATTGTATTACATGAGATTGTGGTGATCCATAAGGGCATTTTATGGATCTGATGCATTTGTAAATATAGGCTAATACACAAAGTCCAGGTTCGAACCGAGGTAAAGGGCGAATGTGGAAATATTCCACATTCGACCTATACTAAGGGGCGAAGGTGGCTTCTTGTGTTGGACTATGAATAGCAATCTCATGTGTTCTTTTTCATTTGGAAGATTTGAGTTTGTGCTTAGAATGCTCTCAAAGGGGAGGTCATGCCCGACCTCCCCCGGCCCCGAGATAGATGTTTATCCTACTGATGACAGTGTCTGTAACCGTTTCTGAATTAATACGAATCTGTGATGACATTGTTATCGTATGTTTCTGTCTCGTCTCGAATCTCTCGTCTGAAATCGAGTTGTTTTCGCTTAATCGATCCGTGAATTCGGTTCCTAACCGGATTCTCAAGGTTCGTTGGAACTCGAACCGTGGACCGGAGTTCACTTGGGAATGAGAGGATCAGATGAAGTCTAAGTATCCTCATCTTTTTCCTAAGCGCGCGTTTGAATCTAGGCATGTTACCGCTGAAGCTGAGTGAATCTCGGGGGGATGATGTAACAACTGGAAATTTCTGGTAAATTTTCTTTCGTTTCTGTCTTTTCGTCGCTTTTCTTTTTGGGCTTTATGCAATTTTCGGGACGAAAATTCTTTCAACGTGGGGATGATGTGACACCCGGCATGTTTAGCTTAAACATTTTGAGAACATATAAGTCTACCTTAGCGAAAAACAGTTGTTAACATGGTTATACGTGCTTATATATGCTTAACATATGTTAGGATTACATGTTCATATGTTAGGATGTGTTTAAATGCGTTAAAACGACAAAACTGGAAAATCTGGAAAACATAGATCTTGGTTCGACCAGTAGCGTGGGGTCAAACCTGGGATGGGTCTTGGTTCAACCAGTACTGTGGGGTCGAACCTTGGAGGAAAAACAACATAAAGTTCATTCGACCTGTATAGGGTCGAATGTGGGTTCCTTCGTTTTCATCTAATCAAGAATCCAATGTGTGTTCTTAATCCAAAACCCTTTTTAATACATTTTGATTCGTTTTCATCTAATCCTAAGTGTCCAAATCTGTTCTAAGGATGTTTTATGACTTTAAAACCTTTCAAACATCTTTTTAAACAATATCTAATCAATTAACTTGGGTTTTCACGTAAATAAACATATGTTGATGTTGTATTTTGTGATATTATGTGTTGTTTATTGTGACTGTTGACTTGGATCCTGGTTTGTCATGCGCCTCGCGGTAAAACTCCGCAAGTGGAAATTTGAGGGTGTGACATTGTAACCCCATTCTTGATGTAGTCTTTAAGCGTTAGTGTTTGACCTCTTTTCACCCATTCGACTTCCACCATGTAAGCTTCCACCATTTCAATCCACTAGAATACAAAGAACACATATGCAAAACATTTACACCATTTGCATCCATGAAATTTGGAAAACATATGCTTTGTTACATTTGGATGTGATTAATGTATTTCAACATATATTAATTTCAACTACATAAAGGACGCAATCATACTATTTTGTTATATCTCCGCTAGAACAGTGAATATAAATAGAAAAAACCTACCGTCTTGCGTAGAAATGGTTGGACACTTAAACCTTTTTCTCTTGGAACTTTGACACAAATCTCATTATTTGTATTATACATTGCTTTGAAGCATACTTTCATGTACTCGGGAAGTTGTTCCATCTCATTTAAATCCCATCTGTCAGTACAAAATGTAAGTTGTAATTCAGTAGACATGTTATCTATCATTCTTATGTAATTTGCTGGTTTTGTGGAATGAAATATATATAATTTTTAAAAAAAAATGTTAACCCTTAAGCAATCGAAGTGAAGATAATTGTACCTTTGAATTGCTTCCGTAAAGAGTACAAGATCGTCATATGAGCCATAAGTGTCATAGATGTCATCAATAACCAACATAATGGCGATGGCTTTAGCAAGCTCGATCCGACTACCTTAGAAACTTGGTTCCGGTAAAAGCCCCACTATCCACATAAAACACTCAATGTGACGATCTCTGACAAAAGGCAACTTAGCAGATAGGCCCTAATGCTCCCACCACCTACAATCAAAATCATTATAAAATAACTAACTTATCCATTGAAACACAAAAAATAAAAAATTATAATAATAAAAACTGTCTTTTACCTTGTTACCTCAACCAGCTCCATTTGAAAGGTTGATTGGACCTTATTGTAATCATACTTTGCAAACTCTAGCACAACTGGATTATGATCATCTTCATTGCCATATTCTTCAATATACCTTCTTGCTTCTAGTCTTTCCATTCTCATGTGCCTTGGAAGCTTTAAACTCTCAACAACTTTTTTATGAAGTTTGGTGCTTAATTGTGAAATGGAACTGCTTAGATGTCTTGTAGTAATTTCCCTCAAATGTGATAAAACATTTTCCCCACTTGCACCTAAGTATGAAGCTTCATATAAACTTAGCAAACCTTCTATGTCTTCAGTTGATGACTTCTTTAATTCACCATTTGGTTCCATGAATATTTGGAAAACTTGTTGTTTAGCAACCAAAAGATTAATTTTAAAATCTTTTTAGCATGAATGAAAATTTAATACACATCTGATTTGTTAAATATGAGTACAATTGTTGTTTAGGTATTAATATTATAGGGTTGGGTTCAGCTGAGAATCCACTCTAGCTGTGAAAACCGTGAGCACCACGATAAAAAATGATTTTTTAATATTTTTCTTTACCCAAGAATGTAAAAATGGTTAACTAAAAAAAGAAAATACAAAGGTTGTCTTACATTGTTAAACTGTGTAAGGATGTTTACATCACTTTTTGTTACACCGGTATAAGGACGCCATATTTTTTTCATTTTTTTATATTTCTTAATTATCCATTTTAATATCATTGGGTAATTTTTTTTTAGAAAATCGCATTTTACATCGTAGTTCTCACGGTTCTCACAACTGGAGTAAGCTCTCAACTGAGCCGGATCCTAATACTATATACTTAAACAAAGTTGTAATGAAGTAGTACCTGCAGGATTGGTATCGAGGCCATTATGTCGTCGAAGGCGGAAATTTAGAGCCACGGTATATAAATCATCATCGGACAGTACTTGTG
The DNA here is from genome assembly GCA_032199755.1 of Ambrosia artemisiifolia. Lineage (NCBI taxonomy): Eukaryota > Viridiplantae > Streptophyta > Magnoliopsida > Asterales > Asteraceae > Ambrosia > Ambrosia artemisiifolia. The sequence goes on from CM063517.1 coordinate 32,675,689, forward strand.
TAAGGTCTTCTAGAATGTTATTAATTTCTTCTTTGAAGCAATGCCCGATTCCCAGCCTTTGAATTGTGTCAATTAAATTCAGTGTCATTTTTGGTTCTGAGGTTACCCCGTTGCAAGGAATAAAATTTGTGATCCGCCAAAGATCCGCCAACTAATTTTAGTACCGAAATAAGCCCTGCAAGCACCACTGATGGTGTCCCCAAAAACAAAATAAGAAGATATTTAGCTAAGGGTGGTAATTTTGAACCATATACCTATACAGGTTTGATATGCTTTGTCTAATTCATACAAGCATCCATAAGTGAAACCAGGGAAATTAGCTATAAAAAGGGAGGCAGATGACTTGTCCCACAATGTATATTTTTAATTCATAGTAATTGTAGCCGCGCTACACGGCGGGGATAAGATTAGATAAGAGTATTGTATATATAAATAAGTCTAAACATGCAGAAGAAGCCGATGAGAACTAAGGTGAAGGTGGTAAAGGAACCTTTGTAGAAGAGGTTTCAATATAATGCTGTTTATGGCGCGCTTTTTAGAAAGGTATAGAAACCGCCTAGATGATAAAAAGCGTGATTGATCCTTTACTGATATGTATCGTCTATTGAAGATAGAGAGAACAAAGTGGACGATACTTTTAGCGCTTTTGGGATCCAATCTTTATCTCATATCACCTCTTTCTGCTTGCAAAAAAAGATAACTAATAACACTTAATTTACTAAAATGTAGATGGATTTGTTCACGTTACAAAAATACAACATAATCATGCTAAAAACAAAACATAAGTTTTGATAAAGGTCGATCATCATAAAGGACAATATTATTAGATTGTCTCAAGTTCTACATATCTCTAGATTTTACCAAAAGACCCTAGTTCAACAAAAAGAAAGCATTGCTGTAGACTATAAATGTTATCTCAGCAACCATGAAAGTCAAACTAATAGACGGGGTGTTTTATTAAAAGACGGGGTTGGGTTGAATTTTTTTGATATTTTATTATCTTAGCTAGAAGACGGGGTTTCTTTAAAGATGGGGTTAGACTAATAGACGGGGTTTGTTTATTAAAAGACGGGGTTAAGTTGATTCTTTTAGAATATTTTTTTATGTTGGGAGGGATATTTTTATTATATTGAGCAAAAGACGGGGTTCAAACCAAAAACTCCGTCTTTATGTTTTTGAACCCCGTCTTTAGCTCACTTTTCTAGTGGTGTACCCTACTCCATGGCTTCGTGCTGCTAAGTTCTGGCCTACCACATGTTCGTCTCTCGCTCCCACCTTCAAAACTCCTATTCAAAACACTGTTTTTTTTTTCTTTTCCTTATATTCTGATGTGTTTTTATGTAACAGACCGTGTAGAAAATGTGTATGGAGACCGCAAACTCATATATACTCTTCAGCCACCATAGGAGTATGAAGAGAATGCCGAAGCTGCTGCTTAAGTGAGCTATGAACTGTCACATTTGCTTCAAGGTTCAGGTCAGTGAACGTAAATGAGAATTAATGATATGTATGACTGAGTTTAATATTGGTATGTTTTCTAATGTTATCATTTTTATTAAGTCATATCACATTTTTCAATCCTAGGACACTCCTGGGGTAATCGGCTAGTGTATATATATATATATAGGTTTAGGTTCCTGTACAAAGGACATTTTTTGTGAGAAGTGTGAGAAGGATTAAGAATTAGCATGTAGGCATCATGTTTTGGATTTAGGAATGATGTTTTAGGTTGTTTTAACTTGAAAAACACCAAACACAACAATTTAAAACACAATCCAATGTATTATAGTCATCAAATTTATAAAACAGCTAAAACACACTACTTAACACTTAAAACACACTACTAATGTTCTTAGCATGGTGTTTTAACTTTTAAGCCTAAAATACATTGTTTTCGGTTTTTAATTGTTATGTTTGGTATATTTCTAGGCAAAACAATCCAAAACAACATGACTAAGTTCAAAAAATGATGCTTACATATCAATTTTTAATCCTTCTCACACTTCTCACGAAATATTGCCTTTGTACAGGAACCTCACCCTATATATATATATATATATACACTAGTACGAAACCCGCGCGATGCGGCGGCAACAAAAAATTACAACATGGTACTCGTTTTCTGTTAGTATATCAATCCTCTAGTAATAGATTGTGTAGGACTTTTGTTAGTTTTTTATGCGTAGCATCGGTGTGGTCTATATGTGTCTTGTGACGCATGTCTTAATTTATAGGGCTGTAATTATTTGAAATAATATAAATTCCAACAACTTTTAACGTATACTGTTGTTCTTGAACAGTTAGTCACCTAGTCTTGTATTTACAAGACTTGTTTTATATCTTATAAATTCATATCTATTAAACATAACTTACTTTTCTTCTCTAAAGTTTATTTAAATGTTGTCTTTGATTTTGATTAGACTTGTATTGAATGCCGCTACTACTGCTGTTCTTACTATCATTCAATTTAAAAAGCAACATAAAAGGCAAATGATCTCGATTTTGAAGCTCCACGTCTTTTGTAAGTGGATTTATCTTCCAAGAATTAGTGTTGTACACGATTGCTAGAATGTGTGATCTCTTTGATAAAGAAAAGAGATAAAGAGGTGTGGTGTTATACGATGAAAGTTGGTGATAGTATAATTTTTTTTAGTTAGAAGTTAAAATGGGTCAGGTTAAAAACTAATCAAGTATCACCAAATAGCAATGTTTTAAATACTGGCTTTTATACAATACAGCGTTGGGTTCAGAAACGGTTTAATTGGTCATACCGGACAATTCAACACCGTATACTGGACGGTTCAACCGGTTGAACTGGTCGATATGAACCGGTTTTTAAAACATTGCCAAATATTATGCAATTAGGTTTGTGCGTGGTAGATAGGGTTTTTTTTTTTTAACAATTGACGCTTGACCACAAAACGTAAAATAGTAAACTCGTAATTTACTTATCTTTGTATCCCTAAATAATTATAATCCACTCTGAAATCAATTTATTTGTTTCAACCAACATTTAAGAAAGTGAAATCATTTCTTAAACGAAACGTTAAAACATCTTGGCAACCCATTAAATAGTACCCAATTTGGAACCAAAGCTAATAATCAACTGCCTAACAATCAAGAAGAACGAGCCATAAAGAGAAACAACTAACTATTCAAAGTAATTAAAAGTTCATACAAAGTCCACACAGCCTTTAAGTGATTGACCATTTGTTTCATCAAAACCAAAAGACTACAAAACCAGCAAGTTGCTAGAAAAACACCAAAAAAACAAAAAATGACCTTAGATACAAAGACAGAACCATGATCCCGAACTAATTTCTAGAAGCTTTAACAGATTTTGGATGAAAGCAAACAGTAGGTGTGAATACCTCAAGAATGTAAGTGCCAACCATAGTTCGTCGCCTGCGGAGATGCCTACTGGCCCAACTTGAAATTCCCTTTGTCTACCAACAAAGTGGAGTTTTAGAACATTGCAAATGGTATTTGGTATTTGGTCGCCTAGGCGCCAAAAGTGATCGCTTTTGACAACACTGGTTTTATGAACCAACAGTTTTCTGCTTGACCCAAAACATTTTGACATACACCAATAAATTATCATTTTTGACCCGTTACCCAAACCCATAGTTATCGATAGCGAATAGCGGTAAATAGCGACGGGCTACCGATATGCTACGTAGCGATAGCGATGAAATAGCGCCCGCTATTTCGTAAATAGCGGTAAGGTATTAAAAAAATTAAAAATATTTTTATGTACAAATTTACAAGTATAAGGACCAAATGTGTATATACACAAACTATTTTTATACTTTCTATGTAAAAATTTAGAAGTTTTGGCACTATATGTAAATAAATGGAAGATAGAGGGGTTAAACATGAAAATGTATAAAGTTATATAACCCTAAAAAGTCTAAAACACACAAACCCAGCCGCCATTCATCTTCTCTGCGTCTTCTCTTCATCTTCTCCGGCAAGAATTACAGGACGTCGCCGGAATCGTCGCCGGAATCTTCGCCGGACTTCGCTAATTGCTTGATAGCGGGCCGATATGTACTGTGTAGCGGTAAATGGCTGATACGCGACGCTATTCGCTATCGCGCCCGCTACAGACGCGATTGACAACTATGCCCAACCCGGCCAGTGTTTCCCATTTTGCAAACTTTGTTTTCAATGTAAGTAGTGCAAATTAGGTCCAGTCAACCAACATCACCACATAAAAGACAGTAAACATGTAATCCGAATGAGCAAATTACATAGAAAGTTCAACAAAACAACTAATATCAAAGTAATCCAAAGATGAATTGCATAACTGGATCAACCTTGTTGAAAATAAGATAAATATGGACGACAACAAAACCCACAATGAAATTGCAATTGAAGAAAACAGCACCAGGAACATAACTGGCATCATAACACAACAAAATTTAAATAGAGCTGCACACTTGCCATCAAAATATATAGGTAGTTATGATTCACTTATCTTTCAATAATCACGGTTCATCTTTCTTACATTTTAGGTTGACGCCTTGCTGTATATTCTCATCTTGGAGAGCAGTTTGGGAAAGATGAACACGCAAAATTGAGGGCTGACAGTAGGAAACACATAAATGTTTTTAATCAGAACCATGTCGTGTTTTCGCGGGTTTCGTGTGCAATGCTTAATGCCTAACAGCACCGTAATATTCACTTTTCCCATATTATAAACCAAATAAAATATGTTCATCATGTTGTATAAACTAACCTTTCATTAGACTTTCCAAACAATCCCATTTAGAAGTTCCTTGTAAGGAAACGAGTCGGAAAGGAGCTCATCACCTGCATCACAATTAACATAATCAATAAATGTGATTACAGTCAAACTTTAGCTCAGTCTCAAAAGATAACAACCGGATCAAAATTTGAAAATTTAGGGTTTACAGAATGATGGCTAATCAAGATAAAATACCTACACAAGAACAAATTAGACCTAGAGAATATTCAGCTACTAACACAACCATTCTAACAAACCAATACGCTAAAGATCTCTGCCAAGGAAAGTTAGGCAAAAAAGCATAAATTAATTATATAATAAGTGTTTAGATTTCCTAAGAATACCAGGGAAATAAATAAGTAAGCATTGAAACCATTAAATTCTAACACCAACTGAGCAAATCATAAAGCTTTAAGGGAATAAACACAAACCATTTTCCAACAAATGCAAACTTCATAAACATAATAATCAAGACATATACCGTAACAGGTTTGTTTACCACCAGATATATTAGAGTAAACGAATTAAAGCTCAAAAAGTTTACATTAACTACCCTAAAAAACCAATATCTTAAACAAGTCAAAAACCCTAGATTCCCAATCAAAACACACACATACGCACAAAATACTTACGGAACAATCACATAGCAGACCAATGGAGTCAACACATAACATATTCATGAGAGAAGTAGAAATATTACCAGTAAGCAAATCATGAAAAACCAACTTCTTTGCGAGTTATTAAAAATCAAACAAAGAGATGATGTCAAGAAAAGGGGGCGCGTAGGGTTTAGGGTCGAGACAGTTCGGTCCAAGTGTCCAACTGAGGTGATAATACCCAGAATTTCTCCATCTTTATTCCTGTAAAACACACTAAAAATCACATTTATCTTCTCCAACAGACTAAATGTTCAATTAGGTTTAGATTTTCTTACCAGGTCGTAATTTTCACCAACTACTTGGAGCTTCATGTTTTCCGATTTCGTTAAGAACATGGAGAAACTAAATGTTCAAGATGGATCGAGATCTACAAAAGTTTCAAAGCATCAAGATGAGTGGAGATAGAGGGGAGGGAGGGGCGTGAAATGATGTAATGAGGAGGGGTGAGGGATTTTTGAGAGTGCATTTTGAATTTTGAATCTTGTGAGTGAGTAAGATGACGAAGCAGATTTGGGATTTCAAAATTTGAATTGGCGCTCAAAAGTTGAATGTATAAAAGGTTGTAATGTGTTGAAAATTAAGACAATTAGTCAAATGACGATCATGCCCTTCTAATATGCATTATAATATAGTATATATATATATATATATATATATGTATATATAGGTTAAGGGTCTGTAGAAAACCCTCATTTTTTGAGTAAACTCTGGAAACTCTAACTTCCCGAGTTTTTTTTCATCTGAAAAAAATAGGGCATGTAATATACATGTTTTTAAGAGTTTTGAGCCAAAAAAATAAAAAAAGCGCCGAAGGTTTTTTTTTAAAAAAATAAAATAAGTTGTGCATCATAACATATGTTAGCTTATTTTTTCCTGGTAACATATGTTGTGATGAAAAATTATATTTTTTTAAAAAAAAAAACTGTTCGGCGCTTTTTTGATTTTTTTGGCTCAAAACTCTTAAAAACATGTATATTACATGCCCTAATTTTTTCAGATGATAAAAAGCTCGGGAAGTTAGAGTTTCCAGAGTTTACTCAAATATTTAGGGTTTTCTACAGAACCTTACCCTATATATATACACACACACATATGTATATATATAAGGCAATTCTAAATTGCAAACCGCCCACACTTAAGGAAACCAATTAAACCCATTTGAAAGGTTCAAGTTTGTCCACGTTTTCATTTTGAGATAAGTGTTCAAGGGTATCTTCGGTAGTTAAATAATCCCCTCTCATCTTCTATGACATCTTTGTACATCCATTCTATCTCTCTCCCTCTCTCTCTCTCTCTCATATACTATTACATATGTGACACCCGGCAAACTCCGGTAATTAACTTTTTGAAAACTCAGTAAGTCTACCTTAGCGAGTCGTGCATACATTACACATGACAGGGTCAGTCGAGTCGAGTCGTACATCATTGGGGTTTTAACACACGCAAGTCTCAAGTCCCGGGAATTGGTGAACGAGTGTGAACATGTTTGTTTCCATGTATTATGTGTTTATAATCATTATGTGACTTGTCGGTATGTGAAAACGTGTTAACATATGTTAAAACGGGGTTTAACGCGCCGAATACCCAAGACCAGGCCCTGCAGGCGATTAGGGAAGCCTAATCGCCTACAGGAGGGCGATTAGCTTGCTTAAGGGGCGATTAGGCTTGCTTAGGGGGCGATTGGGGGCTAATCGCCTGATAAGGTAGGCGATTAGCAGCCCTAATCGCCTGATAAGGCTGCATAATCGCCCATACTGCACCTGACGACTAGAAACGCCTATAAATACCACCCTTGACCTCTAAAACACCATTTGTGCAACCCTAGCCGTCCCATAACCTATCCCAACTCACAAACACCCTCTGGAACTCGTTTTTACATCAAAACAACCATTTCCAAGCTTTATCCATCATTTTCTCCTAAATCCAAGGTGTGTTCTTCATCCCCAAACCTTAAAATGATTATATTTTGTTCCCTAAAAGTCCAGACCTGACTTATAAATGTTTTTGTCTTTGAAAATCCATTAAAAACCGTTTTTAAACAAACCCAAACCTTTGTGCATGTTATATGTGTTATATGTGTTTAAAGGTAGGATTTTTAGGATTGAAACATGATTGTTCTTGTGTTATTAAGGTGTTCAGGGCTGTTATGAGTTAGTATGATGATGTTCTAGGAGTTTGGATGGTTTTGGTTGTGTATTGTTGATGTTTGATGTTTTGACCCATTTGAATGATTTTGAATGATTAAGGATGCTATGAGGTGTGTTGTTGATTTTATGATGTTAGGGTTTGCTTTAGGTTGATGCTAGAGCAGTAGGATACTATCGGACAACGTGGTTATGTGATGAAATCTGGATATTTGCTATTTAGGGCAAGTTCTTGCATGTTGATGTGATGTTTACATGTTAAGTTTACTATTTTGGGAAAACGCTCGCATTCGGGACTGTTAGAATGATGAAAACTTAGGGGTTTTTCTTGAAATATGTTTGTTAATGTGTTAGGATTGATATTGGGTGTTTACACATGTTTCGGATCTGATTTGGAGGGTTAAACGCGCGAAATTGCGTCGCACAGCTGCAGCAGGCGATTAGCCATCCTAATCGCCTGATGTGGTAGGCGATTAGGCCCCTTAAGTGGCGATTAGCCTCACAATCGCCTACTAAGGTAGGCGATTAGCATCCTAATTGCCTGTTGACCAATCCTAATCACCAGTTGACCTTTCCTAATTGCATGCTAAGTTCCTAATCGCGTGTACTGCTGTTATAAGTGTATTTTGACATTCCGAAACCCGATTTGACACCTAGGAACATGCTAGGAACCCCGTGACATTCCTAGTAACATAGTAACACGTGTTTGGACTTATTTGTGCGTTATTTGACCTGTGTGATAGACTCGTTGAACTTTAACACGTGTTAAGTACTAAGTTGCATGATTTGTATATGTTGGTGTATGAGATGAACACGTGGAATGTCGGGTCACCAATGGGATGTCGAGTCTTGTCTTACGTAGTCTGGTTGTCGGTCAAACACGTTTTTCGGACACATAATGGTCATGGACTGGACTTAGGGACTAATGAACCCAATGGGTTATTAGTCTAACTTGACACGTATCTTATGATAGGTCGCCACTAGTTGGGGCTATCATATCATATAAACGGTTTACTCATTTAACAGAAGACGCAACCTAAGGTGAGTTCACGGCCCCACTTTTATCTGTTTTGGTTTTCGGGGGAGAAACATGCTACACACTTGTGTTCTTAAAAACTTACACACAAACATGATTTGCTTATACAAAAGTGTTCTGCTTATTAAACAACTCTTTACGTTTTGGATTAAACTGTGAACATTCGGTGACGCATAACGGGAAACGGGGATGACGGTAGTTTAGTGTATTCATGCAAACGTGTATTCGTGTATTCGTGCATTCGTGAAATAATGTATCCGTGTATTCGTGCACTCGTGAAATCGTGTATCCGTGTATTCGTGTATTCGTGCATTCGTGTAGTCGTGTATCCACGTACTCATACATTGTGAACTCAGGTATTCGTGTATCCTAGCTTCAGCATTGGTAAAGGTTTATCAAAGTTCAAACTTACGAAAACGTTTTACTTAAAAACCTGTGAACTCACCAGTATTTTATACTGACGTTTTTAGCATGTTTTCTCAGGTCGCTAAGGTAGCAGCTGTCATATAGGCGCACGGAGTCGCACTGGAGTCGTACTCGCGTCTAGGATCATTATGCATGTTTTCTTCGGGATGTTAAACTCTTAAATTTATGTTTCCATTTACTTTTGACTTTTGTAAACTTAAACGCTTCCGCGCTTTCAAATGATGGTTTTTAAATCTTATGCATGATTTTATTTACGTATGTTTTTACATTTAGACGTCGTTTATTGTGACTGTTGACTTGGATCCTGGTGTGTCGCACGCCTCGCGGTAGAACTCCGCTTGTGGAAATTTGAGGGTGTGACAACATATTTGTTTCTCTCATCTTTCTTTGTTCACCCACCACCCAAAACCAACTTCATAAGAAAAAGCTAAACCAACGAATCTATGGCTAGGGCATAATTGAAACGAGACGCCAGTGGTGGCATGGAAGTTGGTGGTGGAGATTGAGCTACGTGGAAGCATCATTAGATACAAAAGAAGCGAATCTAAAGTTGCTAGTTCAGATCCAGGGTTAGTCCCTGATGTGTCGTAAAACACATCTATTTTCTTGTGTATTTTGAATCACAATTGAGTCTTTTGTATATAGTTTTTACTGGTTTTAGGCATGTATTCGTTTATTTCTCTATATGTTCATTTAAAGATTTTTATTAGTTTTTTAGAACTTATTTACTCATTTTTTGTATTTTGTTAGGTGTTCATGGACGTTGAAGCGTAAACGAGCAACTTTGGTTAAGTCGCGAACACCTGATACAAGATCATATAATAATAATAATAATAATAATAATAATAATAATAATAATAATAATAATAATAATAATAATAATAATAATAATAATAATAATAATAATAATAATAATAATAATAATAATAAATTGGACATAGTTACTAAAAAATGAGACAATTTCTCGTGAAGAAAACAATAAGAGAAAAAGGAAAAGAAGTCAACACAAAGGCAAAGAAAGAAAATATTAAGGCAGAAACATCGGCCCAGTTAAGTTATTTAATAACCTACACACAGCCCATTAAAGTTATTTTTTTAACCTAGTCAATTGAGGGGACTTGGGAGCCACGTAACATCAAAAAATAAAAGGACAGCAGCAGCATTATTATTCGAAAGGGAGACATTCATTCAACAGAAGCTGTGGTGATCGCATATTTTGGAGGACTTTGAAGCGGAGAACACCCGGTGGTTTGTTTTATCGTTTTTATTATTTAGAAACGCTATGAACATGGTTTTTATTAATTGTGGGATTATGTTTCTTATTTTTATTATGAGCTAAACCTTTTATTGGTGACTTGGGATGAGGAACTAGATTATGGTTTTTAATTAAAGACTTATGTTTTACGTTTTGGATGTGTTGGGTTACATGATTTAGTTTTTATGTTTGATTTTGAATATTTGTGTGTGATTTGATTACTTGTTTGTTGGTTTTGATGTTCTAGGCATATAGGAATATCACCTAGATCTAGAAATCATTCTAGTTTGATTAACTTTTGTTGTCGAGTTAGTTCTTGCAGTTAGGAATAGCGCAAGTTTAACAGGTTTTTAAGATCAATTAGCTAAGGTGTGCAATCCCTTACCGAAGGTTAGGAATATAATTCGCGATTGCTAGGTTGGCTAACTAGGCATTGTTTGGTAGTTTGGTTATCGCTGGGGCGAGACCGGTTACTTATTCATGTTTAGAGTTTTCCTAGGATTTCATTCATATTAGTTAAGTCTGCTTCGCAGTTTGGGAGTTTTCGATCCAAGAGTGGTTGATTAAAGGATTACTGTGGGATTTGGTTTCCCTGGGCGATCCACTTTCATTTTAGCATCTCAATACTTGTCCCGCCTTGAGTCTTGTCGACTATCCTTGACAGGAGGTTTATTAGGTAAGAACAGAGTCTCCAACTGGATCACATAGGTCAGCTTTTTTAACCAGAGTCTAGAGATTCTACCCAAGTTACCAGTCTTCTCCTCACTAGAGTTCCAGACCAGTTCGTCAGCTTTCGTTTATTTTCAGTTTCTTAGTTTAATTAGTAATTTTGTTTTAATTAATTTATTTTAGTTATTAGTTTAACCCCCCATATAAGTATTTATTTATTTAGGCTAGTATTCGGTAGAGGTTGTGATCTAGAGTTGCATTCGCGTCTTTGGGTTCGATACTCGGTCTTATCTGTTTACTGCTTTGCGACCGGTACACTTGCCGTGCGTGTGTAGTTTTTAGGTGAGTCGTTTTAATTAAAGCTTGTGTTATTTTTATATATACATTTACACACATCAGTCCCTACATGGGAATCGTTTGTGAGGTTGGTTGGTTAGGTCTGAAGATGTGGTGATTTTGGTCGATTTGGATGTACATGGTTAAGTATGATGGTCCTTTAGTTAAAAAAAATATGTTTTCGAGTAACCCATGTTCTTTTTTTTTTTTTTTTTTTTTTTTGATTAGTGGTGATCATTATTGGATGGATGGATAAATAATTGATATAATGGTTTCTTGAATTTGGTAGTGAAGGAGATGAGCAGTAGATCTATCTTTTTTTTTCTTTTTTTTATATTTTAAAGTTTTTTTTTAATTTGTGGGTTTGATTTCTTCAATTGTTTGTCGCTACACCTGTTCAAAAGTGATTTTTATTGTATGTTTTTGGGATATACACCTTTATTTTATTTTTTAAAAATATAAAAAAAACATATGTTTTTAAAATCCTAAAGAGAAAATTGCTCGAATAGTCCCTGTGGTTTGCTCAGATTTCACCTTTAGTCCCTAACTTTTAAAAATTACAGGTATAGTCCCGAAACAGTGGACTTTTTGCACTCGGATAGTCCCTGGAGCTAACTGACGTTAGATAATCCAGTTAAGTGAGTGTGAAATTACTAAAATACCCTTACTTTAATAAAAATAAAAAAATCAATTAAATAATAAAATAGAAAGAGGACCCACATAACCCCTTAGCCAATCATGTGTCTCCACCAATCCTTAGTGGGGCCCACACACTTCATCTTCCCCACCCCAATCACCTTCATCTTCCCCACCCTATCACCATCACCACCACCAACCACCACCACCACCCACCACCACCAACCTGCACCTCCCCCCTTCATTTTAAAACAAGATATCAAGAGAGAGAGAGAGAGAGCAGAAGAGAGAGAGTCAGAGAGAGAGCAGAAGAGAGAGCAGAAGAGAGAGAGTCAGAGAGAGAGCAGAAGAGAGAGAGTCAGAGAGCAAGAGAGAGAGAGCAGAAGAGAGAGAGAGCAGAAGAGAGAGAGAGTCAGAGAGCAAGGAGAGAGAGAGAGAGCATCTCCTACCTTACAGATCTGAGACGACGGTTCTGATTTGGGGGTTGTCATCGTCGTCGTCGTTTGTTTTACCATCCACGGTGATGGTGCTGTCATCGTCGTTTACAGCTGCAGTGGTGATTACCGTCCACGACGACGGTTCTGATTTGGTGTTGTTTTACCATCCACGACGACGGTTCTGATTTGGTGGTGGTGGTGAAGAAGATGAACCAGATTCATGATCTGACTCCAGGATGCTCCATCTGTTTGCAGCTGCAGTGGTGATGGTGGTGGTGCAGAGGTGGTGGTGGTGGTGCAGAGGTGGTGGTGGTGGTGGTGCAGAGGTGGTGGTGGTGGTGGTGCAGAGGTGGTGGTGGTGGTGGGATGGGGAAGATGAAGGTGATTGGGGTGGGGAAGATGAAGGATTGTGGGCCCCAGAGACTTATTATTTAATTGATTTTTTTATTTTTATTAAAGTAAGGGTATTTTAGTAATTTCACACCCACTTAACTGGATTATCTAACGTCAGTTAGCTCCAGGGACTATCCGAGTGCCAAAAGTCCACTGTTTCGGGACTATACCTGTAATTTTTAAAAGTTAGGGACTAAAGGTGAAATCTGAGCAAACCACAGGGACTATTCGAGCAATTTTCTCAATCCTAAAAGAACAAATGTATCATATCTAAAATGCAAGTATTGTTCTAGATATAATAATTTGAATTAAAGAGAGAATGAGAGAAAAACATCAAAGGAGAAAGGAGAGAGAAACTAAAGAGGATAGAGGATAGAGAATAGTAACATTTGTAATTGGACCAATTTGCCCCTCTTGTGTCTTTTGTTATTAACTTTTTATCTATACTATATTATAATGCATGAGGTAAAGATAGTTTAAGATACCCAAAAGTTAAGAAATTTATTTTCATTAACAACCCTAAAATGAGGATATTATAGTCATTCAAACATTTTTACACTTTGATACCTAATATTAGTTATACTTTAATCTCTTAAACTTTACTCAACCTTTGCTTATTTAAATTATAGTTAAACTTATTTTCCTTCTTTTACGGAACCTATCCCCCATTATTTTTAAATAGTTATATTTTTTCAACATTCTTACTTTTATAAAAAAAATTATATCATAATAATGAACATTTTATTATCTTTAATTTGAGTATATTATTGCTATTTTTTAGTTAAAATTTTTTATATGCTACATAACCAACAATATCTAGGAGTGTGCAATAACTAAAACATTCACCAAAGCCAAACCAAAAAACAAACAAAGTTGAACCGAAATCAATTGAAACTGAATTAACCAACATTCGATTTAACTTAAAATCGGTTATCGTTTTCTTTTTATACCATTAGTTAACCAAAATCAGTCAAACTAAAACCGGTCATTCATATATTCATAACAGTGTGCCCGCGCGATGTAGTAGGGAACACAAACACTTCGAATAATGTATGGTTAGGCTCGATTTAGTTCGTTTATTAGCCTCAACCGAAACAAAAATCGACATTATCGATTTATCGATCTTATTAACTAATCGGTTAAGTAGTTTAGTCTATTTGGTTAAATTGTCGTTTTTCGTTCAGTTTAGTTAATTTTGGTTAATAACCAAAACCAAACTTTGGTTAAAACTTTTGCTTAGTGATGTGTGAAATGTGTAGTAAATAAATCGGTCAAGTTTTAAAAATGGAAAAACCCGCTAAACCACACACTAACGGCAAGTGCACCGGTCGCAGTGTAGCAGAGCAAGTAAGTCCGAGTATCGAACCGTGGACACAATATAGCGACTCTCGATACTAGACCTCTATCGACTCCTAGCCAAGCAATTTGGATTTTTGTGAATTTTTTATTAATTAATTACTAAATTAAATAAATTAAAAGGCTTAAATTAACAGATAGCAGATGATAACTAAGGAGGGAAATCAGAGATGGGAAGGCAACCACCTAGGTATCGAATCCTACTAATGAAATTGGAACTGCCCCGGCTCTGGAAACTATGTTGGCAATCAGGATCTTATAATATTCACCCCTAGTATCCTAGTGGCTCCCGGATCATTTACCAAGACTGACCGAAAAGGAATCCTAAAGGCTACTAATCTCACTGATTGGTTAGATCACCTCTCGGTCTCACTAACTATGCTAAAGTACTCGCTAGACTGGTTTAGATTTCTCACTCTCCAATCACAATACACCCTAAAGTGCAAGGAGTAACCTGTAAAGTCAATCTATGACACAGATAAACAAATAATACTAGAAAACCTAGGAAAACCTGATCTCTCAGCGTTTCTAGCCTAAACCTCTAGCACCAAAGACAAACCTGACTACCTATCACCTCTCGGTCTCAAGAGTAGGAAGAATACTAATTACCTCTAAACTCCCAATTAATGTTCCTATGGAATTTAGGCCTAAAACCATAAAGTAAATTACAAGCACAAAGCAAGTAACTCTAACAAGCATCCAAACATGAAAGACATTCACTAAGACACTTGTGGAACACTAAAAGGTCATACATTAGTAAAAAGTACGCACACACATCATTGAATCATAAACAAGTTTCTTACTAAAACATAAATCCAACTATAAAATCCAAATCCGAAACATAAATCCAAAATCAAATAGTCATCATCTTTAACCTAGGTGGCCACTAATGTTTTAGCCAAACATAGTACTAGAAATCAATGAAAACATAGTCTTAAAACAATGCAAAGTCATGGATTAAACCTTTCAAAACACAAAGTATCAAAAGTTAACCCGGCACTCGCAAAGATCCAAGCGCAGCCTCCGTATATGATTTCAGACCTTCCAATCCCTTGAAAATATTCTCTACCTCGTTCCTATGCCTGCTGCTGTCTTCTTTGCCGCCCTCGTGGCTTCTGTATTCTTCTCCTCCCTATAACGCAACCCTCCGTCTTTTTTTTTTTTTCTCGATAGGGTTTTACTAAATTAGTATCATAATTGGGCTACAAACACAAAACTCACGTGGGCTTCAACCAACTTAATTTTCCTTTCTTTGTTTTATTATTACTTTTTTTCTTTGCTTTTCCTAACATACGAGACATGAAGTCTCTTTTTCCATTTTTTTTTATTATTATTATTATTATTATTATTATTATTATTATTACTAGTAGTAATATACTCTAAGTTTGCTCCGGGTGTTCGCGACTCGGGTGTTCTTGGCTCGGCCAAAGTTTCTTGTCTACGCTCCAATGTCTGTGAACACCTACAAAATATAAAATAAATACGTAAATACTAACAATGACTCAAAACTAATAAAAATCTAATAAAACGCTAAAATAAATAAAAAAGACAAGTACAAGCCTAAAACTAATAAAACACTAATAAAAAGACTCGAAAATGACTACAAAATACATAGGAAATTAGATGTGTTTTACAACACATCACTTAGAAATACATAAAATGGAAAATACATGAAATGTATGTATAAAAGATATAGATATATGAATGGTTCAGTTTTGGTTTGTTAATTTTAGTTAACTTAGGGTACAAATTACCGATATTAGGTTAACTCAGTTTTTGGTTAATTTTTTGGTTATTTTTTTTGGTTAATTTTCGGCAACAGATATTGTTAATCACATAAAATATCAATTTTTGGTCAATTTCGATAAGGTTTAGTTACTTTTCACCCCTAGATATTGTTAATCATATAACAGATCAATATTTTTAATTAAAAGAATTGTAATACTATACTTAAATTGTAAACAATAAAATGCCCGTTTTGTATGATATAGTTTTTTTAAGTATTATCGTATGAAAAAATTATGGTCGTTTATAATTCATAGAGATAGTTGCCAGTTGGCTCAAAATAAGGGGAAAATGTGTAAATGTTATTTAAATAAACAAAAGTTAACCATTAACTTTTGAGTATATTAAAATCCCCCTATCAAATATATTTATTATTTATGGTGTATATATCTAGGGGTGAGCAATAACTGAACATTTAACCGAAACCAAACCAAAAAACAGAAGAACTGAACCGAAAGCAATTGTAAACTGAATTAACTAAAAACCGAATTAATTTAAAATTGGTTATTGTGTTTTGTATACTTAGTTCACCAAAATCAACCAAACTGAAACAAAACCATTCATATATTTATATATTTTTAGCTTTTATATGTTTATTTATGTATTTATACCTCCATTACATGTACTTAGGCAAAATATTTTAGCCAAAGTTTAGTTTTTGTTATTAACCAAAATTAACTAAACCAGACAAAAAACTGATAATCTAACCATGTAAACAGAAGAACTTAACCGAAAGCAATTGTAAACTGAATTAACCAAAAACCGAGTTAACTTAAAATTGGTTATTGTTTTTTTGTATACTTAGCTCACCAAAATCAACCAAACCGAAACAGAACCATTCATATATTCACAAATGTCACACCCTCAAATTTCCACTTGCGGAATTCTACCGCGAGGCGTGTGACACACCAGGATCCAAGTCAACGGTCACAATAAACGACGTCTAAATGTAAAAACATACGTAAATAAAAACCATGCATAAGATTAAAACCAACATCTGAAAGTGCGGAAGCATTTAAAGTTTACAAGTCATGAGTAAATAAAGACATAAGTTCAAAAGTTTAACATAAAGAGACGTGCATGAATGACCCTAGACACGAGTATGACTCCAGTGCGACTCCGTGCGCCTAGCTGACAGCTGCTACCTTAGCGACCTGAGAAAACATGCTAAAAGAGTCAACATATAATGCTGGTGAGTTCACAGGTTTTATTTGAACGTTTAAAACAATCCTTTGAAAACCGTTACCGTTGCTGTTACTGTTACTACTATGCTTATGAGAACGCTAGCTAGGCGCAGAATAATATTACTACTACGGGTGAAACCATTGCTGACTATGCCCGTTCAGTGACCCTTAATTCCTATGGACTACCGTCATCACCGGTAGGCCTTGTATTTTTAGAGACAATATGCACCCGCCCGACCTCCAGCCGTCGAGTGGGGCTTGTCAGTTCCCAATAGCGCTATCCACATTTCCCCGCCATATTCCCATGTTAGTGGTTTCTAAGGGACTTTTTGATGAACCGTATAGTAATAAGATGAAAGCCATAGTATAACATGAAAATGAGTCAGAAAAGAGTTTAAGCATGTTTCTCCCCCGAAAGCAAAAACCGTAAAATGTGGGGCCGTGAACTCACCTTAGGTTGCGTCTTCTGTTAATGAGTAAACCGTTTATGTGATATGATAGCCCCAACTAGTGGCGACCTATCATAAGATATGTGTCAAGTTAGACTAATAACCCGAAGGCTAACTAGTCCCCGATTTTCCAGACCATGACTAAGTACGTTTTGAAAACACGTTTGACTGCTACTTTGACCACACATACAAGACCCGACGTCCCATTGGTGACCCGACGACTCACGTGTTAGCTAAGAGTGAGAAATCATGCAATCACAAGCAAACATGCACCTAATACGCATAACAGTTCACCAAAGTCAACATATAGTTCATATATCGCATATACGAGTCCACACGTGTATTGCCGGGTTATCGGACATTCCACGGGGTTCCTAGCATGTTCTTAGGTGTCATTTCATGTTCGGGATGTCAAACTATGCTTAAATCAGCTAATCACGTGATTAGACATTAAACATGCAATTAGGAAAGTCAACTAGCAATTAGGATGGTCAAACATGCAATTAGGAAAGTCAACTAGCAATTAGGATGGTCAAACAGGCAATTAGGAAAGTCAACTAGCAATTAGGATGGTCAAACAGGCAATTAGGAGGCTAATTTCCTGATACTTCAGGCGATTAGGGGTCTACTCACCCCCTATCCTTTCCTACTTGCCCCTGCATCAGGCGATTAGGATTCCAATCGCCTGCTGCAGTTGTGTAACGGGTTTTCGCGCGTTTAGCCCTCCAAATCAGATCCGAAACATGTGTAAACACCCAATATCAATCCTAACACATTAACAAACATATTTCAAGCAAAACCCCTAAGTTATCATCATTCTAACAGTCCCGAATGCAAGCGTTTTCCCAAAATAGCATATTCATCATGTAAACATCACATCATCATGTAAAACTTACCCTAAATAGCAAATACTCAGATTTCATCACATAACAACGTCATCTAATCCTTTCCTACTGTTCTAGTATCATCCTAGAGCAAACCCTAATCCTCTAGAATCATCAAAACATATTAAATCACACTAAGTCTCCCAAAATCACCCAAACGGGTCAAAATATCAAATATCATCAAAACACAACTATATGCTCCCAAATTCATAGACAATCATCCTAATGATTCATTTAAGTCAGAAACATATCAAACACATGGAAACAAACACGTTTTAATATCAAAAATCTCATCTTTGCATGATAACATAACATAGAACAAGCATGAAGGTGTGGGTTTGTTTATAATCTGTTTTTAACAAGTTTTCAAAGACACAAATACTTATAAACCAGGTCTGGACCTCTAGGGAGTAAAACTTTATCATTAACAAGGTTTAAGAAGATGAACACACCTTAGATTTTAGCAAAGAAAGGTGTAAGATCTTGTAAAGGTGGTTTCTTGATCAAAAACGAGTTACAGAGGTTGGGTATAGTGTGTGATTGCTTTGGGGTGTGCTAGGGTTTCTAAAATGATGTTTTGCAACACAAGGGTGGTATTTATAGGCGTTTCTAGTCGTCAGGGCTGCAACAGGCGATTAGGGATTTGTAACACGCGATTAGGCCACATGGATAGGCCTAATCGCCTCCTTTTCCACACGAGTAGCCCCCTATCAGGCGATTAGGCCTCCTAATCGCTCCCTGATAGGGGCTAATCGCCCCCTGCAGCTTTCTTCCAATTTTTGGCGCATTAAACACTATTTTAACACATATAAGCACGTATTCACATACCGACAAGTCACATAATGATTATAAACACATAATTCATGAAAACAAACACGTTCACACTCGTTCACCAATTCCCGGGACTCGAGACTTGTGTGTGTTAGAACCCCAATGATGCACGACTCGACTCGACTGACCTTGTCATGTGTAATGTATGCACGACTCGCTAAGGTAGACTTACTGAGTTTTCAAAAGTTAATAACCGAAGTTTGCCGGGTGTCACATCATCCCCCTGTTGAAAGAATTTTCATCCCGAAAATTTCCCGAAGTCAAAGAGAGAGAACAAATAAGAAGAAAAATTTTCCGGGTCGTCACATCATCCCCCTGTTGAAAGGAATCTCGTCCCGAGATTCTTTCGGCTTCAACAGTGATGAGTGTCGACCTCTGTGTGTGCCCAAGTAAGGTTTCCCCAAAATGCAACGAGATGAAGGTCGTGAATCAAAACGTGATACTAACAACCGGGAACCCACTTCCCCAAATGTGAATACAAGACAAGAGACCCCCCGATCGAAGGCCTACTGGAGACTACTATGATCGGTATAACTAACCCACTGGTACCGTCCAAGTAGCGTCCCCAAAGGACCCTCATCGACACAAAGAATGAGAATCAGTGACCGAAACCAAAAGAAAACACCCAAGGATACGAATGCACAACGATGCGAATAAAAGTAAGACCAAAGTGTAACGAAAGATAAGAGAGAATACGTACGGGTAACAGTGTCTGGGTCCTCCTGGTTCTCCCTAGCACCGATCACATAAGCACGAGCACGTGTAATCCGACCACCACCTTCGTTGTCTCCATCCTTTCCAGCAGTCCCTGTGCCCCCTGGGTTCAACTTTGGGCAGTTCTGCCTGAAGTGCCCTACCTCGCCACAATTGTAACACTCCTGGTTCTTCCGAGTATTAACACGCGCCTTTCCTGGCCGAAGATTGACCCTACAATCCTTAGCAACATGTCCCATCAGTTTACATCTGTTGCAACGGAACCTCTCGCAACGACCATGGTGATGAAATCCGCACTGGCTACACTCCGAGAGCTTCCCAGTATACCCACCTTGCTTCTGACCAAACGACGACTTCGAAGCTTCAAGCCTCACTATCTGTTGATGCACTTCGGCTGTGGCTACATCCTTCTCGGCATTCTCCCGTTTCCTTTTGTTGTTCTCAGTCCCTCCAAAGATGTGGGGCTCACACTCCATGAACACCTTAAAAGTACACACCTGCTGGCCCAGAGGAGGTGGTGGTGGAGGACGAACGACATTCCCACTGGCGCCTTGCTGAGCGGCCTGTTGAGCAGTAAGAGCCGCAGTCACACTCTGCCGGATTAAATTCTTCAGCTCTTCTGGGGTTATGTTGATGCTATCACGACTCTCGTCACCTCTATGTTCACCACGACTTCCAGACATCTTTCGCGGAAACAAGAACAAAACTCTCAGACCCATCACCAACGCTAAACCAAGAGAATACGAAAAGTCCAGGATTGGGTCTAAATGTGACCATTAACCCCAACCCGAGATCCACCAAGTCTTCCATGCATTTCAACTTATGATTTCGTGTGCACCCGAAATGATAAATTGCTCTACATGGTCCTCAAGGCGTGCCCCGAGGTCGAACCTCAAGCCACCCGGTACCCACATCTTAGAAAGATATAACCAACTCAAAAGATCTTTTCACAACGAGTTCCTTCGGCTGCAAATCCGAAGGAGAAGATAAAATGAAGCTAGGAATAACCACGAATGAGATAGATAATATGACACTGTGTGGTAAGGATACCGACACCCCGACAAGGTTAGTGTGTTTACCAAAAGACACGACTCAAAAGTATGTGACCGTCTAGTGTGTGAGACTCGGCTATAGTCTAGACTCTACATGCAGTCCTAGTTCACTATAACCATTGGCTCTGATACCAATCTGTCACACCCGCAAATTTCCACTTACGGAGTTCTATCGCGAGACGTGTGACACACCAGGATCCAAGTCAACGGTCACAATAAACGACGTCTAAATGTAAAAACATACGTAAATAAAAACCATGCATAAGATTAAAACCAACATCTGAAAGTGCGGAAGCATTTAAAGTTTACAAGTCATGAGTAAATAAAGACATAAGTTCAAAAGTTTAACATAAAGAGACGTGCATGAATGACCCTAGACACGAGTATGACTCCAGTGCGACTCCGTGCGCCTAGCTGACAGCTGCTACCTTAGCGACCTGAGAAAACATGCTAAAAGAGTCAACATATAATGCTGGTGAGTTCACAGGTTTTATTTGAACGTTTAAAACAATCCTTTGAAAACCGTTACCGTTGCTGTTACTGTTACTACTATGCTTATGAGAACGCTAGCTAGGCGCAGAATAATATTACTACTACGGATGAAACCATTGCTGACTATGCCCGTTCAGTGACCCTTAATTCCTATGGACTACCGTCATCACCGGTAGGCCTTGTATTTTTAGAGACAATATGCACCCGCCCGACCTCCAGCCGTCGAGTGGGGCTTGTCAGTTCCCAATAGCGCTATCCACATTTCCCCGCCATATTCCCATGTTAGTGGTTTCTAAGGGACTTTTTGATGAACCGTATAGTAATAAGATGAAAGCCATAGTATAACATGAAAATGAGTCAGAAAAGAGTTTAAGCATGTTTCTCCCCCGAAAGCAAAAACTGTAAATGTGGGGCCGTGAACTCACCTTAGGTTGCGTCTTCTGTTAATGAGTAAACCGTTTATGTGATATGATAGCCCCAACTAGTGGCGACCTATCATAAGATATGTGTCAAATAGACTAATAACCCGAAGGCTAACTAGTCCCCGATTGTCCAGACCATGACTAAGTACGTTTTGAAAACACGTTTGACTGCTACTTTGACCACACATACAAGACCCGACGTCCCATTGGTGACCCGACGACTCACGTGTTATCTAAGAGTGAGAAATCATGCAATCACAAGCAAACATGCACCTAATACGCATAACAGTTCACCAAAGTCAACATATAGTTCATATATCGCATATACGAGTCCACACGTGTATTGCCGGGTTATCGGACATTCCACGGGGTTCCTAGCATGTTCTTAGGTGTCATTTCATGTTCGGGATGTCAAACTATGCTTAAATCAGCTAATCACGTGATTAGACATTAAACATGCAATTAGGAAAGTCAACTAGCAATTAGGATGGTCAAACATGCAATTAGGAAAGTCAACTAGCAATTAGGATGGTCAAACAGGCAATTAGGAAAGTCGACTAGCAATTAGGATGGTCAAACAGGCAATTAGGAGGCTAATTGCCTGATACTTCAGGCGATTAGGGGTCTACTCGCCCCCTATCCTTTACTACTCGCCCATGCATCAGGCGATTAGGATTCCTAATCGCCTGCTGCAGTTGTGTAACGGGTTTTCGCGCGTTTAGCCCTCCAAATCAGATCCGAAACATGTGTAAACACCCAATACCAATCCTAACACTTTAACAAACATATTTCAAGCAAAACCCCTAAGTTATCATCATTCTAACAGTCCCGAATGCAAGCGTTTTCCCAAAATAGCATATTCATCATACATCACATCATCATGTAAAACTTACCCTAAATAGCAAATACTCAGATTTCATCACATAACAACGTCATCTAATCCTTTCCTACTGTTCTAGTATCATCCTAGAGCAAACCCTAATCCTCTAGAATCATCAAAACATATTAAATCACACTAAGTCTCCCAAAATCACCCAAACGGGTCAAAATATCAAATATCATCAAAACACAACTATATGCTCCCAAATTCATAGACAATCATCCTAATGATTCATTTAAGTCAGAAACATATCAAACACATGGAAACAAACACGTTTTAATATCAAAAATCTCATCTTTGCATGATAAAATAACATAGAACAAGCATGAAGGTGTGGGTTTGTTTATAATCTGTTTTTAACAAGTTTTCAAAGACACAAATACTTAGAAACCAGGTCTGGACCTCTAGGGAGTAATACTTTATCATTAACAAGGTTTAAGAAGATGAACACACCTTAGATTTTAGCAAAGAAAGGTGATGGCTTTGGGGTGTGCTAGGGTTTCTAAAATGATGTTTTGCAACATAAGGGTGGTATTTATAGGCGTTTCTAGTCGTCAGAGCTGCAACAGGCGATTAGGGATTTGTAACACGCGATTAGGCCACATGGATAGGCCTAATCGCCTCCTTTTCCACACGAGTAGCCCCCTATCAGGCGATTAGGCCTCCTAATCGCCCCCTGATAGGGGCTAATCGCCCCCTGCAGCTTTCTTCCAATTTTTGGCGCGTTAAACACTATTTTAACACATATAAGCACGTATTCACATACCGACAAGTCACATAATGATTATAAACACATAATTCATGAAAACAAACACGTTCACACTCGTTCACCAATTCCCGGGACTCGAGACTTGTGTGTGTTAGAACCCCAATGATGCACGACTCGACTCGACTGACCTTGTCATGTGTAATGTATGCACGACTCGCTAAGGTAGACTTACTGAGTTTTCAAAAGTTAATAACTGAAGTTTGCCGGGTGTCACATCATCCCCTTGTTGAAAGAATTTTCGTCCCGAAAATTTCCCGAAGTCAAAGAGAGAGAACAAATAAGAAGAAAAATTAATAGGGTCGTCACATCAAATTTTTAGCTTTTATACGTTTGTTTATGTATTTATACCTCTATTTCATGTACTTATAGGCAAAATAATTTACCCAAAGTTTAGTTTTTGTTATTAACCAAAATTAAATAAACCGGACAAAAAACCGATAATCTAACCATATAAACCAAACCAGGTAACTGATTGTTTAATAAGATCGATTAAGTGATGACTTTGGTTTTAGTTTCGGTTAAGGCTAACAATCGAGCGAAACTGAACTATACACACCCTTAGAAGTGCCTGTATTCTCCGCTCCATCGTGCGGGGACCTTACTAGTATTAAATTAATCTAAATAAATGCAAGGACTTCCTGCAAAAAAGTTATGTTAACATTTCAATCAAAGTACTTGATGAAGACAACTTCTTACAGAATTTGTGAACACTTATAAACTACAAGGTTGATTTTGATAAAAAGAAGTTTCTAAGGTATATACTATAACTAGTGTTTGACTCGCGGGCATGTGGATGTATTTTTATATTGTTAACGCGTTATATGTATAGCATCACGACTTTATATATATGTAACTTGTGGGGAGTGTACTTAAACCTATGAGTAAATGGTCATCCTTCCCGATTGTACGTACCCCGTTACTGGTAAATTTCAAAACTTTTAGCGAGACTTTTAAAACGAGATGTAGAAATAGATCCTTGAGATGTGGATTTCACTCCTAATTCAAAGATGTATTTCAAAATTGAAAACAATTGTGGAATGAAACCAATCACTAAGTTAAGGATATCACTCTCAGCTTAGTGGTTAAGTTTCTTTTTGAAGGAAATACTCTTTGAGGTGTGGATGTCACTGCTATCTCAAAGATATATTCCTAAGATAAATAACATATAGAGGAGTGAAACTAATCACCAAGGTATGGATATCACTCCTAACTTGGTGATATCGTTTCGTTTGTAGAATACGAGTGTCTTCTCCTCCAAGCAAAATACCGAAAGAATAACGAGAAAGAATCATAAAGGAAATATATTAAAAGAAATTATAAGAAATAAGAGATATATACACGAGAGGACTTGTGGAAATAAGCTTAGTTATAGACTAGGTTAAAAGGCATTCTAATAACCTAATTCCCTATAACCATGGCTCTGATACCAATCTGTAACATCCCGACCGTTGGCGGAAACATCGAGGTGTCACATAGTGACGATTGTTCAATAGCTCATGGACTAAAAGTGTAAATTTGAATACAATGAATATATAGTTTATTACATTGAAAAGAAATTCAAGTTACAAAGATTCTAAAGCGACAAGTCTAACTAAAGTACAATAAAGTCAAAACTTAAATATAAATCCAAAAGCTTAAAGGAAGCGTCTCAAAATAACCTGAAACATGTTCAAAATAATTTGTCAACACATATAATGTATTGGTAAGCATACCCATTTTAGTTTTCAAGAATCGCTTGTAATATTTGTGCCATGATGTTTGCTAATATGTAATTAGTAGAATAAAAGCATCAAAATCAACCCTAAAAGTTTCAAGTATCAAGTATCACCCCAAAAGAATCAAGTTTCACATAACAATGACCAAGGCTCAAATGAAACCATAATCACACAAGGGATGTAAATCGTAGTATTACTCATTGTTATGCTCGGCCCATGGTTAATGATTTTGATTACGTTTCAATTCACACAAATCACATAAGCATCACATAAGGCACATTACATTTCAAAGTCTACATAGTTTAATAATAATAATGGTACATGGATCACCCCAAAATAGTAAAACATGAAAAAGGGGAAAGATATACTCACTGTTTTGCTAAGCGTGTCAAATCCAACAAAACTTGTCACATGATAAACTTGGGAATTCCGAAGAATCCAACCTATAATGTGTAAGTATAATAATAAGGAAATATCTAAGAGTCTAAAGTATCTAGGGTTCTAAGGCATTAGGGTTTGCTAGGCTTATGAAGGGAAGATGAAGTTTTATTATATCTTGAATTTAATAAAAATTTTAAATAAAGTATATCATGATTTAATACGTGACAAAGATATTATAATACTATGTTTTCACATATAGGAATATTTTTTATTTTGTAGAAAAATATCCATAAACCATATTTTAATAATTTACATTCAACTAAATAATTAATAATATCTAAGTAAATGTAAATAAACTAAAAATACAAGATATGATCCAAAAATGATATTTTTATGAAAAATAATTATTTTCTGATGTATAACAGTGAAAATAATTTTTCCATAATTTTTCTCAATTTATTTTGTATTTACAAACTTAATGAGTTTAAATCATGTTTAAATGATTAAAAATAGGAAAATTAATAAAAAAATAAATTTTTTCTGAACCAATAATTTTTATTTAGGTTTATGATCCTTAAAAATAATTTTCCAGAAAATTTGGGATTTAAATCATTAAAAATGAATTTTTAATCAATTATTTATGATTAAAACTATTTAAATTCATAAAAAAATATGAAAATAATTTATTTTCCAGAAAATTTTTATGTGATAATTTTATTTATGGTGTCAAGATGCTACTCCTAAATTTTTATAATGTTTGGAGTAAAAATGAATTTTCTATGACTATTATAAGTTTTAATGAATTTTAAATGATTAAAATAAAGGAAAATAATTAAATAAAAAAAATCAGAAAAAGGGGTGAGGTGCCTGGGCCCGAACCCGGGTTCCTCTCAACACATCTAGGCATCCCAACCACTAGACTATCTCATGCTTTTGTTGATTTAGTTGAAACAAAATTATATTTAATCAATATTGCAAGTTCATCTTCTTTCCCAAATCACATACAAACCCTAACCCTAACCCGATTTTTAATAAACCCGATTAAGACATGATGAACGATCTGTGATAGAGGGCTTCTGATCGGAATCTAATAGGGGTCAAAACGGCATAAAGACATAAGACTTACAATGTGTTTTCGGACCATACACGAAACAAAAAGGAACCCGAGAACAATGAGGTTAGTATCAACGATTCTGGACATGTTGTGCACAATTTAGAGTGGGTTTAAGATGGGTTAAGAGTCAGTGATCAATTAGGAATGATCAATTTATAATATTAACAAAACAAAAAGAAACCGTTAGAATTCGTCAATAAAGATCGACGGTTACCACTAAACTCGAATTAAAACTTGTTTAAACCGTTAATAATTCATGTTATGACCATTGTAACTGTTCTAGACTGATGGAGAAACGAAAAGGGTGCAATAAAAACGAGTTAAAGTCCTCTAATGACCACGCCGGAGTAAGATTCCGATCGCCGGAATCCTGGCCGAAAAAGTTGGCCGGAAAAGCGTGTAGGGGGCACAAGGGTATGGATTTTTTTTAAACTTTCATCTTTTGGCAAAATTAGTCCCTCCATGTTTAACTTAGTTAGTTTAAATATATTATGGTTAGGTTTTTCCTTTACAAGAAGTTAACTTGGATAACTAACCTAACTTAAAAGTTTTTAAAACTTTTAAAACTTGAATTTTTTTTATATAATCTTTTACGAATACGTTTCAACATACGCATTTGATTAACACTTATACCCGATCCATAATAAATATAAATGATAAATTTATAGTTTGCTCAAAAATTAAATTTTAAACGACGAAACTTATAAGGACTATAATGGAAATATTTAAAGGGCTATTATTGTCAATTAGATGAATGACGAGGGTGACGGATGCCACAGTCTCCCCTACTTTAGAAAATTTCGTCTCAAAATTTCTTTTAAGTGGAGGTTACTATGAAACAAAAGACGTTTAAAAGTCAACTAGACCTTAAAAAAAATTCATCATTTGTGATTTGACAAAATTTAAAAATAGTTGCTTAATATCCAAAGTAAGAGTTTCAAAATCTTTGATAGTTGACCCAAGGTTATAAAGTTGAGAGTTTAAATGAGAAAAGTTTTGGAAACATGTAACTAGTGAGGGCAGAGGCACTAACGAAGGCAGTCTCCCCTACTTTAGGAAAGTTTCTGACTGAACGTTGTTAGAGTATGCAACAAGAATCCAAATAACTGAGGGGGTAAGAGTACACAAGGTTTGTGTTTTCTGTGTGAGTGGTCAAGAGAAAGACGCTAGGAAGTCGAATTGAAGTTTGTATAACAACGTTCTTATAAAAATGTAAGCTATTAGTCAACAATCTACTAAAGAGGTAATTATAAAGTAATGGGTTGGTTCTTGGTTAGACTCCTAGTCCGTTCCCGCAGTATCGTTTATGCTTATATATAGGGTGTACCGCAGCTGACCCACCACACTCCCGATACTTTGGACTCATACTGATTGTCTACCAACAACCTAAATAGGATTACACACCACCCTTATGTACCTGTAAACCCATGATTGCGTTCCGGACCGTAATCATCGATTTACCTTACACTAGGGCGTTATGCTTTTCCATAACCCTATCCTAAGTAATACTAGAAACAAATGCGTGCAACCAAAATGTGTTAAGTAGTAGATACTGCTCACGTATGTCACACCCTCAAATTTCCACATGCGAAGTTCTACCGCGAGGCGTCTGACATACCAGGATCCAAGTCAACGGTCACAACGAACAACGACTATATGTAATTAAAATACGTAAACCAAACATTCTTTAAAATAAAACTTGATCAAAACGTAGCGGAAGCATTTCATTTTAGTTTACAATTGAATAAAAGTAAATGAAGTCTAAAACTTGTTTGAAACATAAAAACTAGAACCTAGACGCCGTGTAAGACTCTGTGCGCCTAAATCCGATGCTGCTACCTTAGCGACCTGAGAAATCATGCGAAAAAGACGTCAACATATAATGCTGGTGAGTTCACAGGTTTTAAGTTTACAATTAGTTTCCATGCGTTGAGAGTTTGATCACAAAATACCATGTCATGAGATGCGTTAAATAAACTAATAAGCGTTTCTTACTACTACGACTGTGATGCTGAAACCATTACTGACAAGAGTTTCTTGCGTTGCTTCCCGTGTTTGAGATGCTAGTGTTGCCAAAGTATTTATAGGCGTTTCTAGTCGTTTAACACACGTCAAACGATTATGCAGCAGTATAGGCGATTAGGGCTCCTAATCGCCCTCAACTATAGGCGATTAGCACTCTAATCGCCCTCAGAAACATCCTAATCGCCTTCAGCTATAGGTGATTACGCGTAATCACCTATAATGTCATGCAATCACGTGTAATCACCGTTTTAACACATATAAACACGTATTCACATACCGACAAGTCACATTATGATTATAAACACATAATTCATGAAAACAAACACGTTCACATTCGTTCACCAATTCCCGGGACTCGAGACTTGTGTGTGTACCTCTAGACCGTTGTAACGACTCCCGAACCATAACACGACTCAACCGACCCAGTTAAGTATAATGTACGCATGACTCGCTAAGGTAGACTTTAACTTAACCATTGCTATCAACCTGAGTTTGCCGGGTGTCACATCATCCCCACGTTAAAAGAATTTTCGTCCCGAAAATTTCCCGAAGTCAAAGAGAATGAAATGATAAAAAAAAATTTCCGGGTCGTCACATTATCCCCCTGTTGAAAGGAATCTCGTCCGGAGATTCATTCGGCTTCAACAGTAATGAGTGCCGACTTCTATGTGTACCCAAGCAATGTTTCCCAAAATGCAACGAAATGAAAGTTGTGGATAAAAAGTGATAAGAATAGCCGGGAAACCACTTCCCCAAGGTGAATACAAGACAAAAGACCCCTCCTGATCGAGGGCCTAATGGAGACTACTGTGATCGGTATAAATGACCCACCGGTACCGTCCTAGTAGCATCTCCAAAGGACCCACATCAACCCAATGAACACGAAATAATGACCAATCCAATATCAAAACACTCAATGGATACGAAACGCACAACGATGTGGATAAGGATAAAACCAAAGTGTAACGAAAGATAAAAGAGAAAACGTACCGGTAACAGTGTCAGGATCCTCCTGGTCCTCCCTAGCACCAATAACATAAGCACGAGTAGCCACACCACCACATTTGTTGTTTCCACTGCCCCCTGCTGTACTTGCCTCCCCCTGATTCAACTTTGGGCAATTTCGCTTGAAATGCCCTGTTTCACCACAATTAAAACACCCTTGATTTCCCCGAGGAGCAGGAGTGGGGACGACTGTTTGAATCTGTCCTGGCTGAATGTTGGCCCTACAGTCCTTAACCAGGTGACCATTGTGATGACAACGATTGCAACGAAACGTAACACAGCCCCCAACATGATGGTACCCGCATTGGTTGCACTTAGGGTTCTTTCAAGTGTATCCACCTCGATTTTGAGTCGACGGTGACCCCATCGCCTCTAACTTCCTAGTCTGCTAATGCGGCTGTTCTTGAGCTGAACTCTTCCCGGAGCCTTCCCACTTGCGCTTGCTGCTCTCTGGAGCCTTGACAGTCGAACCACGAGCAGGCAAAATACCCTCATTCACCTTCAGATTAGTCAACCTATGGGCCGATCGGACCACCTCTGCATAAGTAGGAAGATTTCCTGCAGCCACCAACCCTGCTATCTCTGGTACTAGCCCTGAAACATAGTGCTCGATCCTCCTATACTCTGGTGTGTGCAAATCAGGACACAGCACCGCCAACTCATTACGCCTCACAGTGTACTCCTCTATCTCTGACCCAACCATCTTGAGGTTCCAAACCTCATGTTCCAACTTCTGGATTTCCTCCCTAGGACAGTACTCCCGCTTTAAGATCTGAACGAAGTCCTCCCACGGCATAGCATAAGCTTCCCCCAAACCCATGTTCCGCGAAGTAGAGTTCCACCAGGTCAAAGCTGGACCCTGGAAGAGCGCGGAAGAATACTTAACCCGATCCTCAGGAAGGCAGTTGCACATCAAGAATACCGACTCTACCTTCTCCAGCCACCTGAGCAGTCCCATTGCTCCTTCAGTGCCAGAGAAATCATGGGGCTTACAGTCCCGAAACATCTTGTATGTGCACATAGTTGGAGGTGGGTTAACAACACCACCACCATGAGCATTGTGTCCAGCCTGAAAGGCAGCTTGTAACAGGTTATTCTGATCCTCCTGAGTTAGGTTAACGCCTCCACGACCACCGCCACCAGTGCGGCCACCTCTACGTCCTCCACGAACACCAGACATGATTCTGACAACAAGAACGAGGAATTCAGATTTACTGCTAGTGTCAACCACTAGTGTTCATAAAATCAAGGCTAGGTCCAGTCCAGGACTATCCATTCAAACCCGGAGCTCACTGGGATTTTCATGCATTTCAGTTTATGATTTCGTGTGCACCCGAAATGATCCACTGCCCTACATGGTCCTCCAAGTGTCCTCCTAGTTTAAAGTTCAAGTCACCGAACACGAACACCTAGCAGTGTACCACAATGACATAAATGCCAAAGTAAAAGTATAGGCGAGTGTGTTTATTGGAGTGCGGAGGGGAGATGTCCGAACCCTGGAAAGATCTCAAGAGTACACAAACCACCCAAATATACAACACTGCCTTGCCAGTCAACAGTTCAACCCCCTTTCATCTTCCTCTCCCAAAGAGGAAAGAATCAAATCAAACACACAGGAGAGCGGATGATGTAACGCAAAGAGTTTGATGATTTAGAGACACCCCGACAAAGCCCGTATGTGACCCACTATAACGACCCGTACCATGTGACCGTCTAGTGTGTGTGACTCGGCTATAGACTAGACTCTAAATGCAGTCCTAGTTCACTATAACCATTGGCTCTGATACCAATCTGTCAAACCCTCAAATTTCCACATGCGGAGTTCTACCGCGAGGCATGTGACATACCAGGATCCAAGTCAACGGTCACAACGAAGAAAGACTATATGTAATTAAAATACATAAACCAAACATTCTTTAAAATAAAACTTGATCAAAACGTAGCGGAAGCATTTCATTTTAGTTTACAACTGAATAAAAGTAAATGAAGTCTGAAACTTGTTTGAAACATAAAAACTAGAACCTAGACGTCGTGTAAGACTCTGTGCGCCTAAATCCGATGCTGCTACCTTAGGGACCTGAGAAATCATGCCAAAAAGACGTCAACATATAATGCTGGTGAGTTCACAGGTTTTAAGTCTACAATTAGTTTCCATGCGTTGACAGTTTGATCACAAAATACCATGTCATGAGATGCGTTAAATAAACTAATAAGCGTTTCTTACTACTACGACTGTGATGCTGAAACCATTACTGACAAGCGTTTCTTGCGTTGTTGCCCGTGTTTGAGATGCTAGTGTTGCCAAAGTATAGAGACAATATGCACCCGCCCGGCTCCAAGCCGACGGGTGGGGTTTGTCAGGCCCAATAGATCTATCCATATTTCCCCGTTATGTTCACCCACATATTCATGGTTTCCCCCAGGGACTTCCGTGTTTCATCGTGTAGTAATCAAAAGTGTTACGTATCAAAGGTGTTGCATTTCAAAGGAGTTACGTGTTTATAACGAGTGTTGCGTTTCCAAAAGAGTTACATGTTTATGACATAAACGTTGAGTTTGTTAAATCGTGTGGCATGTTTCTCCCCCGAGAGAAAAATGTATAAAAGAGGGGTCGTGAACTCACCTTAGGTTGCGTTACTTGTAAGTGCTTAAAACCAGTAAACTATGTTAGTCCCGTATAGTGGCGACCTAACATATGACAGATATAAGCACTTAGACTAATAACCCGTAGGTTAACTAGTCCCTGTATGTCAAGACCATAACCAAGTTGATTTGAAAACGTGTTGACTGTTTAACCGACCACACCGGAAAAGACTCGACATCCCATTGGTGACCCGACACCCCACGTGTTAACCTCATACAATGTATCATACAATATATACAAACAACACTTAACGCGTGTAAGAGTTCACCAAGTCTAGCATATAGTTCAATTAGCGCATAAATAAGTCCAAGCACGTGTTACCAAGTTACTAGGCATGTCACGGGGTTCCTAGCATGCTCCTAGGTGTCAAATCAGGTCTCGGAATGTCAAAATACACTTACAGCAGCAGTACATGCGATTAGGAAAAGCCTACTAGCAATTAGGAGGGTAATCGCCTATAGTATTGACATTTAGGCTCCTAATCGCCTATAGCTATAGGCGATTAGGCCTATCCATGCTCATTATAGGCGATTAGGCCTATCATACATGCATTTCAAGATCTAACTAGTGATTAGGCTCGTAATCACCTTCAGTATAGGCGATTAGGCCGCTAATCGCCTTCACTATAGGCGATTAGGCTCCTAATCACCCTCAGCATAGGCGATTAGGATCCCTAATCGCCCCCTGCAGTTTTGTTCCGATTTTTCGCGCGTTTAACCCTCCAAATCAGATCCGAAACACGTGGAAACACCAAATATCAATCCCAAAACATTAATAAGCCTATTTCAAGCAAAACCCTTAAATTATCATCATTCCATCAGTCCCGAATGCAAGCGTTTCCCAAAACAGCATATTTATCATGTAAACATCACATCGACATGCAAAGTTTGCCCTAAGTGGCAAATATCCAGATTTCATCCCATAACAACGTTGTTCGATGATACCCTACTGTTCTAGCATCATCCTAGAGTAAACCCTAACCTTAAACAATCAATAAAACACATCATACTATCATCAATTTCACGTAATCCTTCAAACGGGTCCAAATGTCTATTATCAACAATATACAACTATAACCATCCAAACTCCTAGGTTAACATCATAACAACTGATGCAAGTTAGAAACAAATCAATAACACAAGAACAATCATGTTTCAATAATAAAAATCCTATCTTTACATGAATACATCACATATAGCATGCATAGAGGTTTGGGTTTGTTTAGAAACTGTTTTTAATAAGTTTTCAAGACACAGATGTTTAGAAATCAGGTCTGGACTTTTAGGGAGCAAAATAATAACATTACAAAGGTTTAGGGATGAAGAACACACCTTAGATTTGTAAGGAAATGAGGTGTAAGGCTTGGAAAGGTAGGTTTTGATGCAAAAACGTGTTCTAGAGGGTGTTTGTGGGTTGAGAGAGGTTATGAGACGGCTAAGGTTGCACAAATGATGTTTTACAAGTCAAGGGTGGTATTTATAGGCGTTTCTAGTCGTTTAACACACGTCAGGCGATTATGCAGCAGTGTAGGCGATTAGGGCTCCTAATCGCCTATAGCTATTGGCAATTAGGGCTTAATCGCCCTCAGCTATAGGCGATTAGCTCTCTAATCGCCCTCAGAAACATCCTAATCGCCTTCAGCTATAGGTGATTACGCGTAATCACCTATAATGTCATGCAATCACGTGTAATCACCGTTTTAACACATATAAACACGTATTCACATACCGACAAGTCACATAATGATTATAAACACATAATTCATGAAAACAAACACGTTCACATTCGTTCACCAATTCCCGGGACTCGAGACTTGTGTGTGTACTAAAATCCGGCGATTCTACGAATCGTCCATCCTTGTACCTATGGTTATGGACCGACATCTAATGACCCTCTAGACCGTTGTAACGACTCCCGAACCATAACACGACTCAACCGACCCAGTTAAGTATAATGTACGCATGACTCGCTAAGGTAGACTTTAACTTAACCAATGGTATCAACCTGAGTTTGCCGGGTGTCACATCATCCCCACGTTAAAAGAATATTCGTCCCGAAAATTTCCCGAAGTCAAAGAGAATGAAATGATAAAAAAAATTCCGGGTCGTCACATCATCCCCCTGTTGAAAGGAATCTCGTCCCGAGATTCATTCGGCTTCAACAGTAATGAGTGTCGACTTCTATATGTACCTAAGCAATGTTTCCCAAAATGCAACGAAATGAAAGTTGTGGATGAAAAGTGATAATAATAGCCTGGAAACCACTTCCCCAAGGTGAATACAAGACAAAAGACCCCTCTTGATCGAAGGCCTAATGGAGACTACTGTGATCGGTATAAATGACCCACCGGTACCGTCCTAGTAGCATCTCCAAGGGACCCACATCAACCCAATGAACGCGAAATGATGACCAATCCAATATCAAAACACTCAATGGATACGAAACGCACAACGATGTGGATAAGGATAAAACCAAAGTGTAACGAAAGATAAAAGAGAAAACGTAGCGGTAACAGTATCAGGATCCTCCTGGTCCTCCCTAGCACCAATAACATAAGCACGAGCAGCCACACCACCACCTTTGTTATTTCCACCGCCCCCTGCTGTACTTGCCTCCCCCTGATTCAACTTTGGGCAATTTCGCTTGAAATGCCCTGTTTCACCACAATAAAACACCCTTGATTTCCCCGAGGAGCAGGAGTGGGGACGACTGTTTGAATCTGTCCTAGCTGAATGTTGGCCCTACAGTCCTTAGCCAGGTGACCATTGCGATGACAACGATTGCAACGAAACGTATCACAGCCCCCAACATGATGGTACCCGCACTGGTTGCACTTAGGGTTCTTTCCAGTGTATCCACCTCGATTTTGAGTCGACGGTGACCCCACCGCCTCTAACTTCCTAGTCTGCTGCTGCGGCTGTTCTTGAGCTGAACTCTTCCCCGAGCCTTCCCACTTGCGCTTGCTGCTCTCAAGAGCCTTGACAGTCGAACCACGGGCAGGCAAAATACCCTCATTCACCTTCAGATTAGTCAACCTATGGGCCGATCGGACCACCTCTGCATAAGTAGGAAGATTTCCTGCAGCCACCAACCCTGCTATCTCTGGTACTAGCCCTGAAACATAGTGCTCAATCCTCCTATACTCTGGTGTGTGCAAATCAGGACACAGCACCGCCAACTCGTTACGCCTCACAGTGTACTCCTCTATCTCTGACCCAACCATCTTGAGGTTCCAAACCTCATGTTCCAACTTCTGGATTTCCTCCCTAGGACAGTACTCCCGCTTCAAGATATGAACGAAGTCCTCCCACGGCATAGCATAAGCTTCCCCCAAACCCATGTTCCGCGAAGTAGAGTTCCACCAGGTCAAAGCTGGACCCTGGAAGAGCGCGGAAGAATACTTAACCCGATCCCCAGGAAGGCAGTTGCACATCAAGAATACCGACTCTACCTTCTCCAGCCACCTGAGCAGTCCCACTGCTCCTTCAGTGCCAGAGAAATCATGGGGCTTACAGTCCCAAAACATCTTGTATGTGCACATAGTTGGAGGTGGGTTAACAACACCACCACCATGAGCATTGTGTCCTCCTGATTAGGTTAACGCCTCCACAACCACCGCCACCAGTGCGGCCACCTCTAAGTCCTCCACGAACACCAGACATGATTCTGACAACAAGAACGAGGAATTCAGATTTACTGCTAGTGTCAACCACTAGTGTTCATAAAATCAAGGCTAGGTCCAGTCCAGGACTATCCATTCAAACCCGGAGCTCACTGGGATTTTCATGCATTTCAGTTTACGATTTCGTGTGCACCCGAAATGATCAATTGCTCTACATGGTCCTCGAAATGTCCTCCTAGTTTAAAGTTCAAGTCACCAAACACGAACACCTAGCAGTGTACCACAATGACATAAATGCCCAAGTAAAAGTATAGGAGAGTGTGTTTATTGGAGTGCGGAGGGGAGATGTCCGAATCCTGGACAGATCTCAAGAGTACACAAA
Organism: Ambrosia artemisiifolia; assembly: GCA_032199755.1. Taxonomy (NCBI): domain Eukaryota; kingdom Viridiplantae; phylum Streptophyta; class Magnoliopsida; order Asterales; family Asteraceae; genus Ambrosia; species Ambrosia artemisiifolia. The sequence goes on from CM063517.1 coordinate 32,712,136, forward strand.
CCACCCCAATATACAACACTGCCTTGCCAGTCAACAGTTCAACCCCCTTTCATCTTCCTCTCCCAAAGAGGAAAGAATCAAATCAAACACACAGGAGAGCGGATGATGTAACGCAAAGAGTTTGATGATTTAGAGACACCCCGACAAAGCCCGTATGTGACCCACTATAACGACTCGTACCATGTGACCGTCTAGTGTGTGTGACTCGGCTATAGACTAGATTCTACATGCAGTCCTAGTTCATTATAACCATTGGCTCTGATACCAATCTGTCACACCCTCAAATTTCCACATGCGGAGTTCTACCGCGAGGCGTGTGACATACCAGGATCCAAGTCAACGGTCACAACGAACAACGAATATATGTAATTAAAATACGTAAAACAAAAATTCTTTAAAATAAAACTTGATCAAAACGTAGCCGAAGCATTTCATTCTAGTTTAGAACTGAATAAAAGTAAATGAAGTCTGAAACTTGTTTGAAACATAAAAACTAGAACCTAGACGCCGTGTAAGACTCTGTGCGCCTAATTCCGATGCTGCTACCTTAGCGACCTGAGAAATCATGCCAAAAAGACGTCAACATATAATGCTGGTGAGTTCACAGGTTTTAAGTTTACAATTAGTTTCCATGCGTTGAGAGTTTGATCACAAAATACCATGTCATGAGATGCGTTAAATAAACTAATAAGTGTTTCTTACTACTACGACTGTGATGCTGAAACCATTACTGACAAGCGTTTCTTGTGTTGCTGCCCGTGTTTGAGATGCTAGTGTTGCCAAAGTATAGAGACAATATGCACCCGCCTGGCTCCAAGCCGACGGATGGGGTTTGTCAGGCCCAATAGATCTATCCATATTTCCCCGTTATGTTCACCCACATATTCATGGTTTCCCCGAGGGACTTCCGTGTTTCATCGTGTAGTAATCAAAAGTGTTACGTATCAAAGGTGTTGCATTTCAAAGGAGTTACGTGTTTATAACGAGTGTTGCGTTTCCAAAACAGTTACATGTTTATGACATAAACGTTGAGTTTGTTAAATCGTGTGGCATGTTTCTCCCCCGAGAGTAAAATGTATAAAAGAGGGGCCGTGAACTCACCTTAGGTTGCGTTACTTGTAAGTGCTTAAAACCAGTAAGCTATGTTAGTCCCGTATAGTGACGACCTAACATATGACAGATATAAGTACTTAGACTAATAACCCGTAGGTTAACTAGTCCCTGTATGTCCAGACCATAACCAAGTTGATTTGAAAACGTGTTGACTGTTTAACCGACCACACCGGACAAGACTCGACATCCCATTGGTGACCTGACACCCCACGTGTTAACCTCATACAATGTATCATACAATATATACAAACAACACTTAACGCGTGTAAGAGTTCACCAAGTCTAGCATATAGTTCAATTAGCGCATAAATAAGTCCAAGCACGTGTTACCAAGTTACTAGGCATGTCACAGGGTTCCTAGCATGCTCCTAGGTGTCAAATCAGGTCTCGGAATGTCAAAATACACTTGCAGCAGCAGTACATGCGATTAGGAAAAGTCAACTAGCAATTAGGAGGGTAATCGCCTATAGTATTGACATTTAGGCTCCTAATCGCCTATAGCTATAGGCGATTAGGCCTATCCATGCTCATTATAGTCGATTAGGCCTATCATACATGCATTTCAAGATCTAACTAGTGATTAGGCTCGTAATCACCTTCAGTATAGGCGATTAGGCCCCTAATCGCCTTCACTATAGGCGATTAGGCTCCTAATCACCCTCAGCATAGGCGATTAGGATCCCTAATCGCCCCTTGCAGTTTTGTTCCGATTTTTCGAGCGTTTAACCCTCCAAATCACATCCGAAACACATGGAAACACCAAATATCAATCCCAAAACATTAATAAGCCTATTTCAAGCAAAACCGCTAAATTATCATCATTCCATCAGTCCCGAATGCAAGCGTTTCCTAAAATAGCATATTTATCATGTAATCATCACATTGACATGCAAAGTTTGCCCTAAATGGCAAATATCCAGATTTCATCCCATAACAACGTTGTTTGATGATACCCTACTGTTCTAGCACCATCCTAGAGTAAACCCTAACCTTAAATAATCAATAAAACACATCATACTATCATCAATTTCACATAATCCTTCAAACGGGTCCAAACGTCTATTATCAACTCCTAGGTTAACATCATAACAACTGATGCAAGTTAGAAACATATCAATAACACAAGAACAATCATGTTTCAATAATAAAAATCCTATCTTTACATGAATACATCACATATAGCATGCATAGAGGTTTGGGTTTGTTTAGAAACTGTTTTTAATAAGTTTTCAAGACACAGATGTTTAGAAATCAGGTCTGGACTTTTAGGGAGCAAAATAATAACATTACAAAGGTTTGGGGATGAAGAACACACCTCAGATTTGTAAGGAAATGAGGTGTAAGGCTTGGAAAGGTAGGTTTTGATGCAAAAACGTGTTCCAGAGGGTGTTTGTGGGTTGAGAGAGGTTATGAGACGGCTAAGGTTGCACAAATGATGTTTTACAAGTCAAGGGTGGTATTTATAGGCGTTTCTAGTCGTTTAACACACGTCAGGCGATTATGCAGCAGTATAGACGATTAGGGCTCCTAATCGCCTATAGCTAATGGCAATTAGGGCCTAATCGCCCTCAGCTATAGGCGATTAGCACTCTAATCGCCCTCAGAAACATCCTAATCGCCTTTAGCTATAGGTGATTACGCGTAATCACCTATAATGTCATGCAATCACGTGTAATCACCGTTTTAACACATATAAATACGTATTCACATACCGACAAGTCACATAATGATTCTAAACACATAATTCATGAAAACAAACACGTTCACATTCGTTCACCAATTCCCGGGACTCGAGACTTGTGTGTGTACTAAAATCCGGCGATTCTACGAATCGTCCATCCTTGTACCCATGGTTATGGACCGACATCTAATGACCCTCTAGACCGTTGTAACGAATCCCGAACCATAACACGACTCAACCAACCCAGTTAAGTATAATGTACGCATGACTCGCTAAGGTAGACTTTAACTTAACCAATGCTATCAACCTGAGTTTGCCGGGTGTCACACGTATAAGATGCGGTTAGAGGTTTTTCCCCTTTCAGGTTCACCCGAATAACCGTAATAAGAATAAGGTGTAAGTATCACGCACGGTTAGCGGTCCTTCCCCTTTCGGTTTCACTCGCACAAATAACCGGTTCAATTTATAAAAAAGTCTAACAGCGTCTTGCTCACATAGGAAAGTATGCGTACAAAATACACATTCATATAAGTAAATAAGTATAGCATAAAATTTCGATTGAAAGAATGGTATAACGTAAATCGAGTAAATCGCACAGTTTGCACAAAACGGAAGTAAACGAGTTGAATAATGCTCAAAATCAGTGATATAAGAATAACTGCTAATAAATTGTGTAAAGGTAATCTCAAGTAACGTGTAAGAATAACAACCAATAAAGGAATAATGCGAGGATAATGCGCGAACATAATAAAATAATGTAAGCATAAAATAATGAAATTTACTGCAAATGAAAGTGCGCAGAATAGACATATAGTCTACTGGCATGAGGGTTTAAATTTAGTAGTTTTGCATATATGCTCTACACGATAAAAGACATCTAGCAACATTCCGATGAGGATATGTCCAATATTTTATTAGACCAAAAGTTTTGCGTCTGCGAGAGTGCAAGTATTAAAAGATAAATTTTCGTTTATAAAACGTAGTTTACTCGAACTTTGTGATATAGTTGAAAGAATGAGAATAAACTTTTTAGTAATCGAAGAATGTTTTAGATTCAAAATAGGTTCACTTGAAAACATTTTGTAGGTACACATTTTCATGTGTTTACGAGAAGTCGAGTTTGAAAAGTGTTATAAGGCATGTTATTAGTTGAAAATTTCTTTTCCCGAAACATTATTGGATCCGTTATATGAAAACAAGAAGGTTTACATTTGACTTGTAAATATGTGAAACAAGTTTATAAGATGCAAGAGGAAATCATATAAATCAAATGTGTTTCAAAAGACCAATACTTAAATAGCAAAAATGTTAAAAGTCAATGTATTTAACCTGAATAGACTCCAAATGTAAAAAGTTTGAAGTTTTGAAATAACACGAATGTGAAAAGATTGCAACATATCATTTCTGAAAATATACCACTTTAAGTTTTAAAAGAATGATCGTGTCACAGCAACTGACATAGTAAGGTTTGTGAGTAACGTGTAAGTTCTAAGTCTTAAGCGTCAACTGGTAACCTAGCTTCAAAACCCAGTTCAACGTTGAAAGTCCACTATGCACAATTTCTCGTGCTACGTTGATTGAGTGAATCAGCTCGGTATTTGATAATTTTGGTAATAGTTTATGGGTTGTTTGAAGACAATGGAGAATCTGATTTGGTTTGGATTGATTCTCCTTGATAGTGTTTGAAAAATGTGGGTAAGACAGGGAGGAGATTGCATATGGTCCCGAATGCCTTGACGAATTTTGAGAAGTAAAACTTTACTGTATTAAAACATTCCTTCTGTTTACAAGTTAAAATCCCATTAAAGTTGAAAAATCTTCCATATTTATTAAATGTTGGGAAAATTCGAGTGTTACTCATTTTGATTAAACTTGAAACCTTGAATTATCACAATGTTGCGAAATTTATACGTTGAAAAATAGTTTGTTTGTAAGAGTTGTTAAGGCATCTCTTTGGCTCATAGCACACTAAATATTTCAAGACACAAGGCGTGTATAAGATGTGCTAATCTGATGAATAAGTTTCTCTAAAGCTGGGTAATTGGGTTTTGTGTTTTTATGAGATGGCGACATAGGGTCAGTTGCTAAGGTGATCGCTTTAGAGAGTAGTGTACTGGTGTGTGTCGGATAGATAGGCATTTATGATGTTGTGTATATTGTAGAGACACAAGGGAATATTTTAGAGATATACTGTGACAACGATCGAGTAAATTTGTAAACATGATGATAATAACAAGACGATTAATAAGTTTGAAACCACATTCGTGTTTAACTGTGCAACGTTCAAGAATCAAAAAACGTGATCAAAGTTAAATAATAAGCTTAAAAATTTGAGTCATAGGAAAATGTTTTTGAACAAGAGAAATGATGTGTTATAAAAATCACGAAACATAAAGGGAATAGTGTAAGTTTTAATGCGGTAGAATAGCGCAGAGAAGTTTTGGTAATGATGATGAAAAGCGAACGATCAATGAGTATATAAAACAACAGGTGATGGAACTTAAAATCCAAATGCTAAACAAAACATAAGAATTAATAACAGGAAACGGAAAAATACACTAATAGCGATAGCTATTAATAGGGAAAAAACTCAAAAGAGTTAATAACTTCATTATAGAAAATTATGATAAGAGTTCAAACAGCAAATGAAAAGTATACCAATAATGGAATGTGATACTGAAAAATGAAACTGGTGACTAGCCAAAGAAATTTGAAATATTATTAGTAACTTGTGGGGAGTGTACTTAAACCTATGAGTAAATGGTCATCCTTCCCGATTGTACGTACCCCGTTACTGGTAAATTTCAAAACTTTTAGCGAGACTTTTAAAACGAGATGTAGAAATAGATCCTTGAGATGTGGATTTCACTCCTAATTCAAAGATATATTTCAAAATTGAAAACAATTGTGGAATGAAACCAATCACTAAGTTAAGGATATCACTCCCAGCTTAGTGGTTAAGTTTCTTTTTGAAGGAAATACTCTTTGAGGTGTGGATGTCACTCCTATCTCAAAGATATATTCCTAAGATAAATAACATATAGAGGAGTGAAACTAATCACCAAGGTATGGATGTCACTCCTAACTTGGTGATATCGTTTCGTTTGTAGAATACGAGTGTCTTCTCCTCCAAGCAAAATACCGAAAGAATAACGAGAAAGAATCATAAAGGAAATATATTAAAAGAAATTATAAGAAATAAGAGATATATACACGAGAGGACTTGTGGAAATAAGCTTAGTTATAAACTAGGTTAAAAGGCATTCTAATAACCTAATTCCCTATAACCATGGCTCTGATACCAATCTATAACACCCCGACCGTTGGCGGAAACATCGAGGTGTCACGTAGTGACGATTGTTCAATAGCTCATGGACTAAAAGTGTAAATTTGAATACAATGAATATATAGTTTATTACATTGAAAAGAAATTCAAGTTACAAAGATTCTAAAGCGACAAGTCTAACTAAAGTACAATAAAATCAAAACTTAAATATAAATCCAAAAGCTTAAAGGAAGCGTCTCAAAATAACCTGAAACATATTCAAAATAATTTGTCAACGCATATAATGTATTGGTGAGCATACCCATTTTAGTTTTCAAGAATCACTTGTAATATTTGTGCCATGATGTTTGCTAATATGTAATTAGTAGAATAAAAGCATCAAAATCAACCCTAAAAGTTTCAAGTATCAAGTATCACCCCAAAAGAATCAAGTTTCACATAACAATGACCAAGGCTCAAATGAAACCATAATCACACAAGGGATGTAAATCGTAGTACTACTCATTGCTATGCTCGGCCCATGGTTAATGATTTTGATTACGTTTCAATTCACACAAATCACATAAGCATCACATAAGGCACATTACGTTTCAAAGTCTACAAAGTTTAATAATAATAATGGTACATGGATCACCCCAAAATAGTAAAACATGAAAAAGGGGAAAGATATACTCACTGTTTTGCTAAGCGTGTCAAATCCAACAAAACTTGTCACAAGATAAACTTGGGAATTCCGAAGAATCCAACCTATAATGTGTAAGAATACTAATAAGGAAATATCTAAGAGTCTAAAGTATCTAGGGTTCTAAGGCATTAGGGTTTGCTAGGCTTATGAAGGGAAGATGAAGTTTTATTATATCTTGAATTTAATAAAAAATTTAAATAAAGTATATCATGATTTAATACGTGACAAAGATATTATAATACTATGTTTTCACATATAGGAATATTTTCTATTTTGTAGAAAAATATCCATAAACCATATTTTAATAATTTACATTCAACTAAATAATAATAATATCTAATTAAATGTAAATAAACTAAAAATACAAGATATGATCCAAAAATGATATTTTTATGAAAAATAATTATTTTCTGATGTATAACAGTGAAAATAATTTTTCCATAATTTTTCTCAATTTATTTTGTATTTACAATAAACTTAATGAGTTTAAATCATGTTTAAATGATTAAAAACAGGAAAATTAATAAAAAAATAAATGTTTTCTGAACCAATAATTTTTATTTAGGTTCATGATCCTTAAAAATAATTTTTCAGAAAATTTGGGATTTAAATCATTAAAAATGAATTTTTAATCAATTATTTATGATTAAAACTAATTAAATTAATAAAAAATATGAAAATAATTTATTTTCTAGAAAATTTTTATGTAATAATTTATTTATGGTGTCAAGATGCTACTCCTAAATTTTTTATAATTTTTGGAGTAAAAATTAATTTTCTATGACTATTATAAGTTTTAATGAATTTTAAATGATTAAAATAAAGGAAAATAATTAAATAAAAAAATCAGAAAAGGGGGTGAGGTGCCTGCGCTCGAACCCGGGTTCCTCTCAACACATCTAGGCATCCCAACCACTAGACTATCTCATGCTTTTGTTGATTTAGTTGAAACAAAATTATATTTAATCAATATTGCAAGTTCATTTTCTTCCCCAAATCACATACAAACCCTAACCCTAACCCGATTTTTATTAAACCCGATTAAGACACGATGAACGATCTGTGATAGAGGGCTTCTGATCGGAATCTAATAGGGATCAAAACGGCATAAAGACATAAGACTTACAATGTGTTTTCGGACCATACACGAAACAAAAAGGAACCCGAGAACAATGAGGTTAGTATCAACGATTTTGGACATGTTGTGCACAATTTAGAGTGGCTTTAAGATGGGTTAAGAGTCAGTGATCAATTAGGAATGATCAATTTATAATATTAACAAAACAAAAAGAAACCGTTAGAATTCGTCAATAAAGATCGACGGTTACCACTAAACTCGAATTAAAACTTTTTTAAACCGTTAATAATTCATGTTATGACCATTGTAACTGTTCTAGACGGATGGAAACGAAAAGGGTGCAATAAATCCGAGTTAAAGTCCTCTAATGACCACGCCGGAGTAAGATTCCGATCGCCGGAATCCTGGCCGGAAAAGCGTGTAGGGGGGCACGAGGGTATGGATTTTTTTTAAACTTTCATCTTTTGGCAAAATTAGTCCCTCCATGTTTAACTTAGTTAGTTTAAATATATTATGGTTAGGTTTTTCCTTTACAAGAAGTTAACTTGGTTAACTAACCTAACTTAAAAGTTTTTAAAACCTTTTAAAACTTGAGTTTTTTTTTATAGAATCTTTTACGAATACGTTTCAACATAGCATTTGATTAACACTTATATCCGATCCATAATAAATATAAATGATAAATTTATAGTTTGCTCAAAAATTAAATTTTAAACGACGAAACTTATAAGGACTATAATGGAAATATTTAAAGGGCTATTATCGTCAATTAGATGAATGACGATGATGACGGATGTCACACTGTGAGTCTGTGATAAACTGTATAGAGAGAAAGAGAGGAGTTGGGAAGAAGAATAGACCAGAGAGATAAAAAGAAATTGAAAAATAAATAAACACTTTCCTTATATCAATAAAAAGTTAAAGATGCAATCTTCCCAATAAAACTTCATATGCATTTTGACTTTTCAAAAATCATCCAGCTGGTTGGTATTAATATTAAAATTATAAACAAATTAAGAAACTCATTTAATGTTACCAAATCCTTGCATTTTGATTTTGTGCTATTTATATTACGCGGACAACAAAATTGTAATATTAATGTTTGTACCATATATTTAAATTATTAAAGTAATTATAAAACCATCCGGTTCGACCGGTTCGACCAGTGGACCGGTCCGACCGGTTCGACCAGTGAACCGGTGAGACGACCGGTTCAATGTCCGGTCCGGTTTTAAAAACATTGGTTGTGAGTGCATTACTACTCACACCACCTTCACAGCCAATGTGCAAATCCAGCTGTGGAAAGAATTTTGTCGGCATCGCCAAAATTAAAAATCCAAGGCCACGTCATTTACCAATTATCATGCAATACAATGCAAACGACCTATAGAAAAGAACACGTGGTGCATAGGGTAACGGTATGCATACATTAAGTACTTAACTCAAAGTAGAAAGTCAAACAGTGTATGTGTCACATATAGTTTTTTTCCGAATCAGGATGGCTCAAGCGTACAATAGTATGTCGATCGGTTGCGCTGCGTTAGCACTGTCACATTCGACAAACACGTTGGATACACAATCATCATAGCTGTGGTCAAAGAACACGTTGCTATGTGTAGGGCATAGGGAAAAATTACCTGTTTTACACATTCATGGTTGGATCCGATAAGGATCACAAAACATCAAATTCCCAAAACAGTCACATGGTCTCTGGCAAAAAAATAACCAAACACGTCTAGGCAACCATCATAGGCCAAACCAACATACAACAATTATATAACAGCAACCAAAACATAATTACAACATAGGGCAACATACAATCACATAAGACATCATACCAAGAAACCATCAAATACAGTCGAATTCAAAAAACGGGTACATAATTACCTTGATTTCTCCTTTGGTTGTGTTAGAAATGTTTAACCGAGGCTCAAAGTTACTGAAAGGATAGACCAACATGACTGCAAGGGAGTTGCAGGTAAACACCCGCCATTCTTCTACCTTGCCACACCAAGTCGACATCCTCATCCGTTATTACATTCAGACGATTTAAACTCATCACAACCTTAACAAACTATTAAACTGCAAGCGAAAAAAACCCACAGGCCAAGAATCAAAACAGGGTAACCAACATATGAAAACACCTACTCCAGATATTCGATTTATAAAAACCATTTTATTGTCAAATGACATGGAGACAACAATCAAACCATCAAAACCACCGTATAAATTTAGGTCTAAAGCTGCCATCAACAACCGAGGCCAACAACGAAACCCCAAAATTAGAGGAACAATATAGATCAACAAATAGCGACCGCCACCGCAAAAGGAGGTTACAGTCGATGATGACAACGGTGGAGGCAAAGGAAGTACGCGGGGTGACGGACAGATCCACAACCACTATCCACCTTGTTCTCGGTTGATTCGAAATAGAGAGAGAGGGAGAGGGAGACAAAGGGAGATATGTGATGATTGGTAAAGGTAAGCAACCCAATACCAGGAACCGGAAGAACAGGTCATCCAAATGCAGTGGCGGGTTGTACACCGGACAAAACTAAGCTTCAAAAAGTTGCACGAACTGTTACAGTTCAGGTGCTCTCACAATCCTCTTTTGCTTTTTAGTATATACTAGTAATTAGACCGCGGGCGTTGCGGAGCGGGTACATTGCAAACATTGAACGGATTACCTAAAACGTTATATGATGCGTTAAACATATGAAAACACATGCTTTGACGTACCCGATTTAACTCAATAGCATTACGGTTGGATAAAAATATAAAGCAATCGAATTTATACTACATAATCATATTTTTATGTGATCTGACTCATACATAGTAAACATACAAAAAAGCATAAAATATGTATAAAGGGAAAACAGACACGTGTAATCGAAAGACATATTCATATCAAGGCATAAATTTTACTCTTAGCGCGCGCGTTGCGGCAGGGTCGAAACGTAGAAATGGAAACGTACAATATATAAGCAAAAAAAAACGTTTTATATTTGACCTAACTTATTTCCCCAAAATTTTTACGCTGAAACGTAGACTAACTCGAATTTATACCGATACATAAATTGCAATTTTTATAAAACGACCCACGGGCAATGCGTCATGGGCACATTGCAAACATTGAATGGAATAGTTCAAACGTTGTGTTATGTGCAAACCATATGAAAGGGCATGACATATGGTTCAACTCAATATACAGTTGAATAAAAAGATTAAATAATTTAAATTCAGACATATGGTTCTTTATAAAAGAAATTATCGAACGAAGATCAATAAAGAAAATAATAGTTTAAAAAAGAAATTAGAGAACGAAAATTATTTGAGGGATTAAACCTTAAGGACAACAAAGCCAAATGACTAATATTGTAATCTGGTGAAAATTTGGGTTGGCAATACAATGGACTACAAATGCAATATCAGACCAAAAGCAAAGGACAAAAATGCAATTTACTCAAAATATAAAATTACAATTAAACCAAAAGTAAAGGACTATAAATGGAATTTGCTGAAAGTATTGGAAAGAAAAGGAAATGTCACCACCGACAGTTTCTTTTAGTATAGAGATAATACTAGACTTTTGCCCGCGTGGACACGCGGTTCACCAACGTACAATTATTTTGAGAGGTAAAACGTATAAAAAAATATAGTAGAAATATTTTATTAAAATTTAAAAGCAAGCAATACACATTTTATTCAAATATCACTAAATATTTCCTTATACACCGAATTTTTGTTTTAGTCTTGACATTCCCATCACCATCAAGTATAAGTAACTTCACACCTGCCCTGCGCTAATCTGCTGTTGCACTAATCTGCAGCTGGGCAAATGATGAAGTGCGCTAAAAAGTAAGTGCAGTGCGCTAATAAGTTAACAGATGCACTATTATTAAAATTAAGAGCTACTTCTAGCTAGAATGTTCTCGCTCTTAACTGTTTTTATCAACCATATAATAAGTAATACAAATTCTTTACATGAAATTTAGTGATCATGTAGATACACATTTCGTAGGTCGTATGATCTAACATACACTTCTAGTTTTGACCTATCAAAATAACTACTCTGCTGAAGAACTTTTTTTTAATTATTGTCCGATTGACCCATTTCCCAAGTGATGTGACGGAAGAAAACAATTAGAAACTTAAAAAATCAAAACTTACTCACATAATTGATCACAAAAAAAAAACAGAAGGTACTAAAAAGAGTTTACTTCATTAACATAGATTTGAATTTTTATCACCAATTTTCAATGTCAATGCACCTTGTATGTAGCTGTGTTTCAAGCCAAGGCCATCCTTGCTACTACTTTTGACTTTTTGGTATAAACACTATTCTTTCAGCAAGCAATTATGTTACGAACCGACAAATTAAGGTATAAGAACTTGTATTGTTATCCATAAGTATAAGTAGAATTAAAAAGAGAAATCTTACAGAATAGAAGTTAAGAAAATGGGAGATATGCACTTGTTGATATATTTAATGCACACCAACCATTCCTTCAATTGATCTAACCTAATAACCAAAACTTATCATTATTTGATGCACCTGTTGTTATGTTCATTTTTTATAGTTCAATCCATAATTTCCACTGAAATTCTTTAACATGGTCAACAACAATTTGTAGTCGATTGAAATTCGACTGACTTTTCCCGTTTTGATTTTATAAAACCGACAGACTACTCAATAGCGAATTTGATTTACTCACCTGCCCGGGTGCTTGACTAAAGATTCCTAGAGTTGACCGGATGCCGCCGCAGCAACCAATAGATTACTGTCGCCACTGAATGTGAATTGAGGACGACTGCTTGATCAAGTGCTTGATAGAGCTACAGTTCTGCACATTTAGGGTCAAATAATCATTATTCAAGTATTAGCTTGATCAAGTGCTTGACAGAGCTACAACCAATTGAACATAAATCAAGCGCCAGCCTCAGGTATACTTTTAAAGGTCATAAGCTAATTTGGCATCATAATGATATTTTAGACACAGGGCCTTAGATAAAAAGTCAATCACATGATGTGTGCGCCTTTTCCTATTAATAGATTGTTGGTGGGGATTCAAATTTTTAGGTTATTAATAAGTATGCATAGCATACATGACGGCCTAGCTCCTTAGCCTATTGCCTTTGCTATGCGGCCCTATCGCCTCGGAGCACCTCGCGCTTTTAGACACAGGGCCTTAGATAAAAAGTCAATCACATTCTGAAATGAGCATCATCTCCTATTCCTTTGACTACATACGTTTTTCTTGAACGTCAGTACCTAAACCAAGCATATCTTCTCCTATTCTTGTAGTCTGAAACATAAGCATCCTCTATTTTATTATTTCCTCATGCAAGGTGATTCTACAATCATCCTCTATTTTATTATTCTACAATCTCTCCACCCCAAACAAAATTGCATCTTTGGAACTCTAGAAAGACTTTCAGCCTACAATCACCTATTTTCTCAAAATATTTAAATTTGATTTTGCAACAGTTTCAACGATGGAACCGGATTTACAAAGAGGAACAACGTCTATAACAGCCAAAATAACCTGGATTGGTGTGCGTCATGCCTATCTCAAGTGTCGTTTTATTCGCTCCTTGCACCCAGGTAAACATGTCTAAAACAGATAAAATAGCCTTCAATAGGCATGCACCATGCCTGTCCTCAATGCTCGTCTTATTCGCACATTATACACCTAAGATTTAGTTTCCTACGGCATATCACTAATAAGTATTCCAATCAAATCCTTATTGGAATCAAGAAAACAACAAACTTGTAGATTCCTCCATAGCTATTGCAGACTTTCTTCTGTTAAAAACTTAAAATAACCTATTTTGACCCTACCATTTTGCAAGTCTTAAGGCCAAATTAGTAACCACCTTAGATATATTGATCACAAAAAAAGGCTTAATAACCATCTTGCTCGATTTGCTTATTAGTTGTCTCACCTATTCTTTTGGTTGTACTATGCCTTACATTGAACCTCATTTGAACTATACATAATTAAACGTGACTCATAAACACACTTCTGCACAGTATATTTACACTTTCAAATCTGAAATGTCAAGAGGAAAAACTTTAAATTCTCAATTTAAATATTATCAAGGTAATGTGATAGGGACACTCTTACCTGTTTGGCAACATCAAAATGCATAAATTTGGTGGTCTCCAAACCTTTTAAAAGAAAAAAAGAACATATTAGTAACACCCATACAACAGGCGCATGATGGTACTTGTCATATGCAGAGCCAACAGCAATCTTTACAACACCCTCTACAGTCTCCACACTCGGATTTTATCAGCCCAGCCTATGAAGTAGTAACAACATAACAAAGATGCTTAACTATTCAGATAAAAAGGTAAATATAGTACTAAAATATATACATCGACCGCTTATGCTTACCAGCATAATAACGTCAAAGACGAATGAACAATGGTATTTCATCTGATGTCGCCTGTTCATATGGCTTCCCATTGTCCCAAGCTTCAAGAGCCGCTATTTCATCAGCATTCTTCTCAACCAAATCAGCAAACCGAAGCAGTATTTTAGACCTTTCCTGTTGACATATAAAAACAATAAAAAATCAAAACAATTAATTAGACTGAACAATAATAAACGAAAAATAAAGAACAATGAGTCAAACCTTAAAACCTTGATTTTTCCCTAAGAACCCTAAATCGAAACCTAATAATCAATACATATTTAAATGACACTACAAAGATTAATGTGGCTCCTTAAAGATACTAAAACAGTTTCAACAACAGTGTGCTAAAAGCATTGAATCCAAACCCTCACAAATATAATTTAATATCAACAAATTTGATAGTGTTGTATCCTTTCTTTACAACTCCTAATAACCGTTCAATTACCATTTCTCATGAATTTTCTTATCTGATTATACAAGAATGTGTATGTATATCTATTTCCATTCTATGAATATTAGTGTCCAAATTTGCAAAAGTATTGATAATAATTGATAAAAACATTCAAACATTTAAATAAAAGATTAAGTAGAATAAGCCTACTTTATAGAAGTTTATAAAAAAATACCAACTCTTCGGGCCTCCAAGCTGAGTAACTGCATTGACGAATCGTAATATCCATGTTGTGTATATGTGGATTTTAAAATCTTCAATACTGCAATGACATCATATTTTGCATTTCACATAGCAATCTACTTGAATCAATTCATCGCAACATAAGTTAAAGAATAATAGGTTTTAAGGCCCTATAACATAAATGAATTGTAAAGAACATGTTCGATCAAATTAAGAAATCAAGATTAGCGATTGAAGGCCATTACTAACCTGTTCGATCAGATTTGAAGGTGCTTGAAGAGTTGAAGAAAGATTAAAGATAATCAGTATAAGTAGGGTGTCAATTGATTTCCCAAGAAAATTGCAGCCTATCGACAGATCATTCCTACAAACCTTACAAAAGAGACACTTTCCAAACGATTGTTGAGGCCGATGCTCACTCGGAACATATTACGCCCATTGCAATATACAATCGTTACACTTAAACTTTTTTACAGATCCAAAAGAATTAGTATTACTTTTTAAATAATACACAATCAAATTAAGCGCTTGTTGATAAAATAGAACCCTAAACCACACAAATCAAATCTGTACACAAAGACCCATTATTGTCAAGCAAGCAATCAAAGACCCATTAATATTGGTAAATGATTATTGACCAAATCGAATTAGGGTTCTATTGTTTTGGGAAAGTTAATTAATATTGGTAAATGATTATTGACCAAAATTAATTGAATGATTTTTTATTTTTAGAAAAAAGAAAAATCTTATAAATTCTCACATTTGGACACTTGGCACAATATGATAGGCTAGAGAATTGAAGGATCAACATGGGAGTGCCATGTGTCCACATTGAGTTTCATATATTAGTTGTATAGATTCCCATAACTTTTTTTCCTTTTGGTTTCTCCTCTAGGCCATATATGTCGATATCATCTATAAAAACATGCAAAGATGTAAAATGTTGTTTGATTGAAAATATATTTTGCTCATAAATAATTTGATAAGTAATTCCAAAAACACTAAAAAACAACTCATTGTTGTATCAAGACACAAATCGACAATAAGCAAACACTCCTTTATCTATTGCCAAAGAAGACCATAACACCTACAATAACCAAAAAAGATATGAAATTCTATGATATTGTTAAAATTTAGTGATATCACTTGTAGATCATCTGATCCACAATATACTTATTAGAAACAAATTAAAAGACTAATTATAGATTAGAAACCAAATGACGCAAGTTGTTGATTAAGAGTCCAATACCTAATAAAAATAATGATTGTGACTTTTAAATAAAAAAAACTAAACAGTTTAAACACCATTTTACTTATTTGATGAACTAAAGCATGTCTGAAAGTTTCACAGTGCATCATCAAAAGTTTTTATATTTAAGAAGGAATTATGGATTGCAACATCATCCAACAAATACCCACTTTTACAACAATTTCTTTAATTTGAATGTCTAGAATTACTTACCAACAGATCCTCCTTGCTTTAGGGATGTTTTTCGCTTCAACACATTACCAGATTGCTCCCTCTGTTCATGGGCTCCCACAGCAAACACACACACGCTCACTTTATTTTGGCTTCAATACACAATTATACAACTAATTGATTGTTTCCGTACCTGCTGACTGTCACATACCGCTTAATCGCTTCAAGTATAATCTGAATTTCTGCATATTCAAAAGTCGCACTTGTTATATTCAAAATACCTTAAAAGTTTTCCAATTGTTCTTATCAGTTTTGAGTCGAAACAAACCTGCAAATGACTTGCAACGTTTTCTCACGACACCAAAGTATATTTGCAGACTTGATATCCTGATGAATGATCTTAAGTTGACTTACAATGTAAATTGGATCAATATCTTAACATTTGAAATGCCTCGATAATAGCTTCAGCAACAAACAAAAAAAAATACATAAGTCATGAAATGCCAGATGATTGAAGTAATGTTGCTCTGCAAACACGTAGAGTTCAATAAGTCGTTTAACAGTAGCACTATTAACAACAGATGAACAGAGTCTACATTATTTCAAGATGTAAGAAAAAGAATAAAATGTAAACATTTATTTATCATTATACATTTGAAAATAGTTATCAAATTATTGGAGGTGACTATATGATTCAAAAACTATCTTACCACTTACCTGCTCATCAAGTGTCAAATGCTCTTTGGTCCAATCACAAGAAGCACCAAGCCGCCTTATCTGATTTGTAATGGTTCCCCCATACCTTCAGATATATCCAAACTAAATAATTAGAATCATGTGCTCATAATCACTGTCCAAACCGTACTCCCTCTGTCAGTCCGTCCCAAAAATATTTTCCACATTTCAATTTTAGTTTTTCCGAAAATAATTATCAACTTTCAATTTAGTTTAATTTGGGTCAGGAGTATTAAAAAAAGTTATATCATTATAGAAGATTCTTAAAGTGTATACTTTTTCTACAATATACAAACTCTATAAAGAACTGAAATATCCACTCACCTGACCCTCACCGATCCACATCTCATCAGCTGCCCGTGGCGCAAGTTGAACAGTAATGTGATCTAAAATCGACTGTCGACTGTATGAAATCATAGGAAAAGAAGGTAAGTGATATTAAACAAATATAATGTACAGAAAATTTAGAAAAAAAAAAAAGAAAAAAAGATTCTGCACCTCAGCAACCCTTCCTTAAATTTGATCTGGTCCATTTTCATCCTCACATAACCCAATTCCCTATCAGCTCTTGGGGCAATATTTATCTGTTCAAAATAAAATTCTCACTTAAGATAAAAGTCACTCAAATGTAAAGCAAAAATTATATAAAGTGAAACCTGAGAATCATACAAACTCTATATTGCTAACATCAGGAAAATTCATTGCGGCATACCTTCACGAAAGCTTTACCTAAGTCCTGATGAACATATAAATTCGTTAGTGTTAATGATTATAGAAAAATGTAACCATATCATAAAAGCTAATTATTATCACACTTATATTTACCTGAGTTTGACTTTGACTCTGTTCATTAGTTGATTCTTTTGAGGTCCATAGCTGCTCCAAGTTGTAATAAACTACCCAGTTGTCGTGAGTACGACCATGATCGATCACCACCAGACAGCCTCCACCGTTGCTCACTGGTGCAACACAATCATTATACACCTGCAACCGCCATAAAAAAGTATTAAAAAACAAATCAAAATTTTAAAAATGTATTAAAATTAGTGCAATAACTTTACAAACCAATTTCACCATCAATTCCATTCAACAACTTTCCAAACCAAGATCCATAATTCTAACAATTATAGTTAATACATTTGACTATGCAGTTAATACATTTGACTATGACTATATGGAAAGTGTACAACTAATTGTGCTATCAACTTTCCTATAATACAATCAATCAATCTCTTACCAAAAAAATCGACCCTTCCTTTTAACAGCCAAGACTTTTCAAACCACCATTTATGACAATTAATTATTATAATTATCCTTCCAAACTTTAAGCCACCAACTTAGGAAACAAATAAAATGCTAATAAATGAGACCCGAATCAACAAACAGGGCCCGTACTCGAATAGCTTTCCTAAGCGGGTTAATCACTAAAAAATATCCAACATTCTTTTACCTTTCATCTAATATTATGATGCTCAAGAACACCTCGAAGAACATATGAACATTCAACCTCACCCGAAAACAAACATCAACTGAGGAATGATTCTCATCATTTTCATATATCAAAGAAGCAACTTTACTAAAAGCGTAAGTCAAAAAGAACTCAAGATTAACAACTTGAAAATCAACTAAGTCATAATATTTAAATGAAAAAAACACATGTCCAGCATGTGTTACAAAAAGGATGGCCACAAGCTAATCTTATCAAATGTAAATGATTCGAAGCAAATCTCACAAGGCAGCTTCAAAAGATTAAAAAAAAATAAGAGCTTGAGTATCCAACTATCGCAAATACACAAAAACTTGCACAATCAAATTCAACATATTTAACCTAACATACCTCTTTTCTAATATTGGTGGCTTAATCTCAGGCTTGTCCAACAGACCAACCGCCTTTCGAACTTCATCTTCATTAGCAAACTATGCCTCATGAACATTACTAACATTCCCGCATAGCGTCAAAACATTAATACAAAACAAAAATACCAAATTTCTTAACCAGGTGAATCATTTAGATATTACCTAACAACGATTACAGTGATGAACCCTAAAACTAAAAAATTAGTAAACCTGAACAATAATACACGAAAACTCAAATATTCAAAGATAAATAATCAAAATCAGTCAAAACACAAACAAAAAAAACTTTTAATCGACAAACAAATAAGAAAAAATACAGAGAAAACAGAGAGATGAACGATTGATTGAAATAAAAATGGAAGAGATAAAACCTTGGAGAGGAGATGAAGAATACGGTAATGGAACTCTGATGAACGACTATTGTTTTACAGAAGAATGGAAGAGAGATACCTTGAAGGAGATGGATGATCGATGATGGAGAGGAGATAATTTTGTTGATCGATGAAGAAGACTGGAGATGGGTTTGATTTAGGTTTAGAATGATTGAAATCAGTTATGTGAAGTTAGGAAACGTATTAATTGTATTAATTGACCAATTTTGACTATATTTTTTAATTAATTAGATTTTAGATTTAAAAAAAAGAAAATTTTATAAATTCTCACATTGTGACACATGGCACAATATGATAGGCTAGACAATTGATGGATCAACATGGGAGTGCCATGTGTCCACATTGAGTTTCATATATTAGTTGTATAGATAGATGTATAGATATAATATAATATGACTTCTTACATAATCATCTACTCGCTTTATCAAATAACACTTATAACGTGACTGTTATACCCTTGACCTTAGACTTTGAACTACCATACAACAACATAAAAAATTGTCGTACAAAATCATAACAAAACAATTTATACGAAATTGTTCTAAACCATTTATAGATGAGCTAGCAAATAAATGTTGTATTTACAATTTACAATAATTAATAAGATAATACTTACATTCATGTCAGGCCCCAAAACAAAATTTGTTGACTTTGACCAATTTTAAGAATATAAAAAATTGGATTATAATGATCTCCTCCGAATCAACGGCTTAAGAAGGTCAAGAAGCAACATTGCTAAACCCAAAATAGATGGTCTTTTGTTGATAGTCATTGAGAGCATAGTCAACCTGAAAGTGACCCATCGGGAACTTGACCCGAACTCCATATCCAACACCAACTCCATTCCCGGGTTTACCATGTCTCAACCCCGGATTTCCTACAAAAGAAGAGTCGAGTCATGAGCACGCGAGTTTTTACAAATATTGAATTTGGTTCAAAAGATTTACTTAGAACTTGAAATGACATATGCAGATAGCCCACGAGGAGATGGAAATCTAACCAGGAACATAGCGACCAGAACCCAAATCAGTTCCACAATCACAGAAAAGAGCACCATCAAGCATATGATTCTGGTAAACAAAAAAAACGGATAAATAATCCCTCCTAAACATATAGATGAAGGGAAAATGTTTTATTATTGATCAAATGTCCAAAATGCAACTTAAGAAGTTAGTAAATACCATAGGGAATGTGAGCTCGGCGTTGGCAACTAGACAAGATCTACCGGATCCGACAGCACCCTCACCATAACCTCGTACACTACCAAGTCCCCCGATTGCAAATGCTTGGTAAGGAGCTATATCACCCACAATGGAACCACCTGTAAGGCTGTCACGTAGAAACTGTGTGAATAAATAATTATTTAAAAAAAACTACTTTAGGTAAATGGTAATAGAAAAAAATATATAATATTGTAAAGTCATATACTTTTAACAAAACCCGAATCCAAACACAACCTAGTTAAAGTAGCATGTTTGCATTGTGGTGAGTTCGGCATATTTACCTTGCCAAGAGAAATCCAGGGCCAACTTTAACCCCCTTTGAAGCAGCAAACTTGAATCGGTTAAAGATTAACCATTTTGACATTAGAGGAATCCCTTGTTCTATTTGTAGACTAAACTGAATATCACACATTTAAAAAGAAACAGTTACCAAAGACAATATATATTTTTGATAAAAATAAAGCAAAAACTCATTATAAAATTCACCCGTGTAAAACTATGGTCGTCTGCCTTGGCGAACCGGGACTCCTGTTTCAATACTACCATATTATCATCACGAGTACCACTGCATTATAAAATATTATGAGATATCTTTTAGAATGCAATATGTTTTAAAAATTACATTCACAAAAGGTGTAACTTATATATACCTGCAAGTCACTGGAAATCCATGAAGATCCCTACTTATTGAGTGGCCATCATCATTGACAGGACGGACATGCTACATGCCAACATGACCAAGGTTAAATAAATTACTTCATAATAACAATACTGAGATCTATTTGTAAGAAATGTAACAATTTTATTTGTTGTAAATGCTATTAGTTTTAGCTATTAATCCGAAGACTCAGATTATTAATCGGTTTTGCATTTCAAAGTAAAACTTGATATTAGTGGTAGCAAGAGGGACGAATTAAGTAACGTGTCAAAATGGGTTCAGGTTCTTAATTTCTTATGTAAATATGATTAGTGAATTAATCAGAATTGCAAAAACAATATTATTATATAAATACTCTAAACGATTGAATAAACTATTTAGAAAGTTGTATTGTTTGACCCGTACCTCTTTTAGCTAAACTTTATAATAATAATTTGACCGCTCAAGAAAAAACACAACCCAAATCGACACGTTCATAAGTAAACTGGTTGAAATTGCCACATGTGCATAGCATGCTCTCGTTACCTCAAATTTTATACTCGTTTTGCTGCTCCAATTAGAACTACCAGGTTCATCAAGATCTAGACCAGCGGAGAATCTACATAAATTTACACCTCCACTTTGTGTTCTTGAGAAGTTGTCAACAGGCACACCATGTATCCCAACCTCAGGTGAGACTGAATGCTAGACAAGAAAACGTGATTTTTATAAGATGATAACTAAAAGAATTTGTGTGTACCCCCAGTAAAGATAAAATAAATAAAAATAGATGATAAAAAGATGTCTGAAAGTAATTATTACATGGGTATTATGCTACAAACATATATGTACGTATAAATGCATATGGAAGATGACTTGGAATTTACTTATATAATAATAAGTTATCATTCCATCCAATAACATAGTTTCCAATCCCCGGAATTCTAAACAGTAACACAATGATTTGGGATTTGTTGAGTAATGTGGCGACGGAGCATAAGGAAAGGACAGCCGGCTCTAAGAGGGTGTTTGGGGTTGCGTTTTGAATCTGATTTTTAGATTATTGCGTTTTGAAAACGCAGATAATCAGTTTTTAGTGTTTGGATTGCGTTTGAAAACGCAAATAATCAGTTTTTTAGGCAATCAAAACGCAATAATCTATAAGCAGCTCCACCCCTGCTTTTCCAAAACGCATAATCTGTTTTGAATAATAATCAATCCCAAACACCCCCTAATTGTTTTCAGCAGCCCTAAAGTTTTCGGCTAGAAAAGGAGACAGCAGGCCCTATAGCCCTAAAGTTATTTCCTGCAGAATATCTGTTTTTGGCAGCTTGCCAAAATACCAGCATATTTATTTTAGGAGTTTTCTTGGCCCAAGTTTTAGTGTTAGGGAAAACCTTTGTTTATCCTATAAATAAACCCCTATGTAATTGTAATTCTCGTTGGTCACCACAAATGTAATAAGATTGTCTTGTTAGTGCGGCCCGTGGATATAGGTTAATTTAGACCGAACCATGAAAATTCTTGTGTTTGTTTATTTTTCTTTCGTGTGAGATCAGAGAGAGATCAGTCGAGTGTTCTGATTCTAATCATTAGAGTACAGCAGTTTCATTAGACTTGTTTGAGCAGCCCATCATCGGAAAAAGGTCAGATCATTACAGTTGACCAGAAGCATCCGATCCACAGCAGCAGCAAGCTCTTTGGCAACAGGTCATGGCCGGCATCAGATCAGCAGGTTAACAGCAGTGATCCGCGGGGCATTTTACTGTTTTGTGGGTTTCTTGCACAGGAAGTTAAGTCCAGTTCTTGAATATCTGTGATACCCTCTCCTAACAGGATATACTTATTTGACAAATTCTTATTTGGAAATTGGTAATCAATTTAAAAAAGGGGTGAAGTTAAGAGAAAACAATCTAAATGTCAAACATACCATTAAGACAAAAAAAACATATGCAAAAGCTAAACCCATAATCCAAACAAGTTGGTCTGAAGAAAATTCAGAATATGTAGTGAACTAGTGATTCATTGACAAAGAAAAGGTAGATATCAACAAACCTGAAGAACAAAAGAATGCTGAGCAAGCCATTCCGGCCTAGGTTTCCTATAAGCAATCAATATATTGGAATCCGAAAGTCCTTTATCCCACAACACATCAAGCTTCTCACTTTTACCAAATAAGTTTGGATGTTTTATGCAAAGACTGCAAAAAGAAACAAGCACATAACTTATACTTGATTCAGTTCACATGAAAATAAATATGCAAGTACGCATAATACTCAAATCTCGAAACATATAACAAATGGGACTCTAAATGTAAACGATTATGAAACAAAAAACAAATAACATACAAAAGGAGATTACAAAAGCATGCAACTTCGGTCCACATGAAAACAACTATGTAAGTATGCATAACCCTCAAATCCCAAAACATATCACAAACGGAACTCTAATCATAACGATCATGCAACAAAAAGCGAATGACATACAAAAGGGTATTACAAAAGTATCCAACTTCAGTCCAAAGACGTTTTCATTTTTTCGATTCCAAAGTAACCACACATTGCAATTGTAATTACAAATTACTAATTACTAATAATAAAGATAATAATCCTACCTCCCAACAATCAATGAAAGAGGGCTTCCAGTGCCTGAGTTTCTGTTTCACATCAGACAAAAAATAACAAATAAGAACAATAGAAAGAGTGGGAAACCACTCGGTTCAACTTACTTATTATTTTGAACCGCTTAAATTACACCAAATCCGTCATTTGACAAAGCTTAAACTATTATAAAAAGTAATTTATAATAGCAAGTCTTAATTGGTATGTACAAATAAGTTATTGAAAATACATTATCTCGGCCGATTCCATTCGTTGTGAATCGGTGTAATATGAATGAATATAAAGGCAAAAGTGGAAGTGTAGAAGCAGATGAACCTGAAAGAATGAACCATCATGGCAGCACAGAGCCTGTGAGTGAAATCCACATTGAAATCAATCTTAGCTGTAAGAAATATAACAACAATTAATTAATTAGCACATAAGTTAATAACGAACAACAAAATGATGAGACATTATTAAGTAAGAAGAGACCTCTGCCAGCGTGGACGCTCTTTTGAGCACCCATTAGAAAGGTTTATGGACCATTCAAAATATCAAAACCCTAATGTTGGACTGCAAAACACAGGGTTTATTTTATATACATATATTAATTAATTAATTAATTATTATAGGGGAGAGACGAAGAAGCTTTCACAGTCACGAACACGAAAGCAAGTTATCTCTTTCTCTCTTCGTTGGTTTTGGTATTGTTGCACCTGCTACTCACGGGTCTCTTTTTTTTACTTCATATTTTTGTTTTTTATATGTATAAATATATTTTTTTTTAATTTTTTTATAGAAAACTGAAAAAAAAAAAAAAAAAAAAAAAAAAACCTTTTATGTAATATGTTATTTATTATATGTTGTTGTTTTAGCACGAATAAGCTTGCCCGAAATCAACTTGTTTGTAAATAAGTCAAATCGAAGTCAAGGTAAAAGTGGTTTGACTCGTTTAAAATCCTATATGGAACTTATAGTATAAGTCATATCCTAGATTTTACATTGGCCCAAATCCTATATGGGACAGACTGTTGGGCCATCAAAAAGACGCAAGCTCGCAAGATGGAGGTAGCGGAAATGAGAATGCTAAGGTGGATGTGCGGGCACACTAGGGCAGATCGTATAAGAAATGAGGTTATTAGGGATAGGTTAGGGGTAGCTAATATATCAGACAAGATAAAAGAGGGTAGATTAAGATGGTATGGGCATGTAAAGAGGAGGGAAATGACGGCCCCGGTTAGAGTAGTGGAAACCCTCACGATAGAGGGGAAAAGGTGTAGAGGAAGACCCAAATTGACTTGGGATGAGCGAATTAAGCATGATCAAATAGAGATGCACCTCTCTGAGGACATGGTCGAGGATAGGAGTTTGTGGAGACACAAGATTAAGGTTAAGGATTGTTAACGAGGCTTTGGTTGTATCATAACGTGGTTATAGGAGCTTAGACCTTTTCTCACTCGGGTAGGATGTTGGTAAAGAACTTGTAACTTGTCTTTGGGTGTTTATTGATTTTTTATGGCATATATATATCTTTCTTTGTTACGTGCCGCTTTTATTGTTTCTTTAAATCCAGTAGTGTTTTTATTTATTTATTTATTATTATTATTATTATTATTTTATTTATTATTTTTTTTTTTTAGTATATGTTGTTGAGTCGGGGGTCTCTCTGGAAGCAGCCTCTCTATCCTCTAGGATAGGGGTAAGGTCTGCCTACATCCCACCCTCCCCAGACCCTACTCTTAGCTTTGCTAATTGTGGGATTTACTGGGTAAGGTGGTTGTTGTTGTCTATCTGATTATGTGGTATGCTACAGATCTAAGCTTAAGCTTAATATTTCAGATTATTAAAAGTGAGTCTAGCTTTCTAGCTTATGCAAACCTTAGCCTGGCCTAACCTAGCTCGGTTCATTTACAACGGTAGTCTTTGCTATAAAAATACGATTACTTATATGTCAGTCAGCCTTTTGATAAATGACAAGTTACGTTTGTTAAAAAAGTCAGTCGAGAGTGTTGAGAAAATGGGGTGGCTAAACGTACCTATCCTCATCCTCCATGTGAGAAATAGGGTAGACTTTATGCAGAGTAAGTTATTTTTGTAATAACTAGTAGATTACACACCCGTGCTACGCACGGGATATACGAAGGGTATATGGATGCAACTACGTGTCACACATAACGCAAGTTGATATGCCTATTCATTAGTTTTAGACGGAAAAAAAATGTTTTACTTGTATGCACAAAGTAAACAACTACCGTACGTGGTTTGCTATAAAATATCCTTTTACCAATATCTAATGATATTGTGTATCACTACGATCCCAAAACCGACATGTAAGTAACTATTAATGGGTCACTATATGGAACTCATGACACCCTTGCAATGTGCCCCTTGGAAATAAATAAATATTTATGAAATTAGTATTTTATGTGGTAAATTAATAATTTTTTAATTCAGACTTAAATAAAAACTAAAAATTACATAAAACCAAACCCAACTCATCATTTCTTAAACCTCTCTCTCTTATTCTCGTCATCCCTTCCCTTTTAGTTTTTACAATCAGTCAATCACCATCAACTCAGCCGGCCACTACTACACCCAAGCTGGTACAACACAGCACACACACTTACAACCTCTCCCTCACACACAGTTAATAAACCCCCCCCCCCCCCCCCCACACACACACACACCACAGTTTACAGAAAAGTTAAGAAAGAGAGAGAGAGCTACATAGAGAAAAGGAGAACGGTTGATATCCGTCATCTACGGGGCGGAGAAATTTTCTCTGGCAGTAAAGGTACAACCTGAATCCATCTGTTTTCTTTGATAACGATCTGGTTGGTGAAGCTTGATAATGGTAAGACAGTGACGATGGTGATACGGTTGTGGTAATAGTTAGTTGATGGGTTTTAGTGGTGACAGGGGTGATGTAGTTGTGGCGGTGGCGACGGAGCGGACGACGGTGCCGACAATAAAGCCGGTGGGCTTAGCAGAGCGTAAAAAAAAAGAAATGACGAAGGACCAATATTATGTTGACACGTGGTGGTGGTACTGTTGCCTAACATGTTGTCATTTAATATATAGAGTAATATGACACGTCAAACAGTAAAGGATAAACTAGTTGAAACTATCTGATTCTGACATTTACTCTTTTATTTTTACAAATATGGCCTCTACAAACTTGCAACAAAACGAATATAGAACCACAAACAACATATAAAACTAGCGTTTTCGAAGTACGGCGCGTTGCGCCGTTGGCCATGATCTACGCAATGGGAGATCGAACGTAGGGGAAAGAACTATACGAACATAGGCGAACGTAGACGAAAGAACTATATGAACGCACACGAACGTATGCGAAAGTAATATACGAATGCAGACGAACGTTGGCATAAGTACTATACGAACGTAGACGAAAGAACTATACGAACGTGAGCGTAGACGGCAGAATTATACGAACGTAGATGAAAGTATTATACGAACGTAAACAAAAGTCGGTGTCCAAATTGGGAAAGAAAATTAAAACAACTTACGTTGACGAACGGAGACGAACGTACTGTACGAACGTAGACTAACGCCGCATAAAAAATTGCTATACGAACGTAGACAAAAATATCATACGAACGTAGAGCAACTTGGGTTAAAGATCGGGTGTTACAGACGAACAGAGACGAATGTATTATACGAACGTAGGCGGACACTACGTAAAAAAGAAAGAAATAAAATGTGGCAAAAGTAGGGGAAAAAAACTTAACCAAAAAGGGTGTTACAAACGAACGGAGACGAAAGTACTGTACCACCGTAGACGGAGACTACGTAAAAAAAGAAAGAAATAAAATGTGGAAAAAAGGGGAAAAAAACTTAACAAAAAAGTTGGTGGCTAAAACGGTGGAAAAAAAAATGTGGGAAAAAAACCTAACAAAAAAGTTGGTGGCCAAAATGAGGGAAAAAAAATAACACCTAAAGAAAAGAAAAGAAAATGTGGTCCAAACAGGAAAAGAAAAACTTAATAAAAAAGCTGGTGGTCAAAACGCAAAAAAAAAAACTTAATATAGAAAGCAAAAAAAAAAAAGGGGCGAAAACGAAAAAGGTGCAAATGCACTGCTTGCAAGACCTCTCCCTTTAATATAAGTATAATGCCAACAACCTTCAAAGGTCAAAACCCAAACAATCAATCATATCCTTCTATTCATGTGCATCACATGACATTATAAATTCATACAAAACATTCATAATCGAGTTTTATCTAGTCTTATCACTTGGCCATAACCGGTCCAACGTTGGCCGACTTCTGGTAAACCCTCACCACCGACATCCCATCGCTTCCATCGTCTTTGACCCTCCATGCTCGATCCTTCTTTCTTTGTGGCTTCTTATGCTGCTTATAAGACGCACCAGATGCCACCTTTTTCCTAGCCCCATTGACCACTTTACCAGGACCTAACCCATTGGCCATGTCAAATGACTTGAGGTCATCCATAACATCATCAAGCCTCGGCCCAGACCCACCTGCATCTTCCGTCATTCCATCACCAGAATCCGACTCATCACTCTCACTTTCGTCGGACCCACCTGCATCTCTTGAATCAGCCTCTTCATCCGACATGCCAGGTGGCATTTCGTAATGAGGCAGCTTCCCGTCAATGTAATCCTTCAGGATTTGACGTGCGGCTTTTGTTTCATCGGGGAGTCCGCTAGATGCAACGTACCCACGAGACGCGCAGTAGGACCTTAAAAGTTCTGCTGCAAAAGGAGGTCGGTTTTCAGGCTCGTATGGCTTTGGTTTTGGGAGTTTGATGTTGTAGATGCCCTCAAGGACGTGGCGTGGGACGTGGTCTGCAACCACTTGTACTGCTTCCCGATGCTCCGTCATTCTATGGATAGGTAAAACCCCAGATGCAATCATTTCATATCTAGAGCTTGTGAAAGATGGGAATACTAATCCGGGACAGTCGCATAAAGTAAGCTTTTCGGTAATTATAAGCGTCTGGAAATGTTTGGTTTTCCCGGGAGTAGATGTCACTCCCGTTCGTTTTGCACCAACTAAAGCGTTGATTGTTGAACTTTTTCCAACATTAGGGTAGCCCACAAATCCCACGGTTACATGTCCAGTTTTCCCATCAGTTGAATTTTGATGCGAGTCGGATCTCATTTGGACTATTTCCTCTGCTTCTGACTGTAAACGAGATAATAACTCTTCCCTCCCGTATATTTTTGTGTCATCGTCAACAGTTTCTTGCGAAGAAGAAACATGTTTTTTCCCTTCTAATTCTGCTGTTGCAGCCTTGGCAGACCAAAAGAGATACAGAATACCATGAAGCTGGAAATACTCGGCCCATTTCAGTCTGCAAATGAAGCCAAAAGATAGATAGTTACAAGAACAGAAAATGCATTACACCTTTAGGGTGTTTGGATGTGTGTTTTGATAGTGATTAAATGATTTTCAGTAATCAGGATCAGATAATCATCTGTAGTGAAGGGACTTTCTATCGTTTAAATTTGTAAAGGTTGTAGGATCAGATGTTCAGATGTTTAATAAATCTAAATATTTAACACATAACATGACCAAAAAGAAGATAATTGTTAAAAAAAGATGTTTATACACGATTAAAATGCCTCAAAATAGGTTAACAAGGAAAATAGGTTTACGTTTTTACCATCTTATCAGCTCGGTTGCAACTGGTATAAAAGTGTACTGAAGATTTAAAAATACGCTATATGAAACTGACCTCACGGAGTATGGTAAAAGATCCGCCTTGTTAATCAGGAGCAGTGTTCTTTTATGCTCATCTATCTCTCTAGCATATGCCTGTGTTTTTACAAAGATTAACAGTCAAATTCGTTACAAAAATGCACAAAATATTATGCTCTGTCCATCACAAGAGAACAGGTTTAAGTCGTATCTCCGTTTTATTCCGATTAGAAGTTCACAATAACTTCCATGTATCCTGAACTGCGCTACAATTTCAAAAAGATCTGAGTCATCCTGATGATATGTATTTTTCAAATATCAGAATTAGGTCTCGATATTCCTTCTAAATTGTGAACTAAACCGTCAATTTTGGGGAAAAAGAACTTTTTTGAAAAAACAAAATTGACTTCATGTTTAAACAGCATTCACAGCATCTCAGGATAGAGGCATGCTTACCTCAAAACCAATATCAACTAGAGAACCATGAGAAAAGCATAAGCATTTGTACGTAATGCTAACCAGATATAATGGAAGAGAGAAACAGAGGTGGTTATACGATTACATAACTGTCTTAAATATCACTGCTAAAGCAACACATAAAAAACAGTTGTTCTCATTCTTAAAATTGTTTATGTACTGAAAGGCCCATTCTCAACTCTCAAGATTAGCCAACAACTAGCTTGACCATGCGTTAATGATTGTCAAAGTAAATAATGATCCAAGGGAAGAAAAAGACATAAAAAACTATTTCTTGATGGAAACGAAGCTTGCTTTCAGAACCAACATGTTTAATAATCTTCATTTACATTAATGATGTGTTCTACACAAAGGTTTTTAAAATAACACAAGGAAATATATATATGCTAGAAACCCGTAAAGTCTCAGAATACAAAATTACCTCTAGATCGGGACAACGATAGAACAGTGGATCTCGTGCATCAACAACCATGACAAGCTGGAGAGAGTTGCAAAAGTTAGTAGCTTGAAATAAAACAAATAATAAACTTGTGTGCAATAAATCAGAAAAAAAAGAAGCCAATACTGATGTGAGTATCGTTGATAACTGGTATGTCAGGGTAAAAGTACAGATCAAGTGAGAGACAACTGACTCATCAAAATTGATGCCTCGTCAAAATTGATAACATTAGGCTGAAGTATAAGTTTCTCAATGAAGACATAAATTAGCTACATCCCATGTGGTTTTACATTCTAATATATACATATTGAAAAAAGCTAGAAATGTTGAGACACAGAACTCTAGCTCCAATATAGTATCAAAGCTCACATAAAACTAAGCACTCACCAAATCGCTACGTTCAAGAACCCTCCAAAGTTGTCTCCAGATATCTAGATTTTTCTCAAATGGTGTAAGAACAAGACTATCATTCTCCTCAAGCCTGCAAACAAGAGTTTTAGAATGACAACAAAGTAACCATAACATTTTTTGCTATGATACAACTAGTAAAAGTTCATTCGCAGAACAGAGCGACTACGATTATCATATTTTATGCTGGTAATTAACGTGAATATTGATCCAAAGAAACTAAAAAATCATGCTTACAAAGTACTAGTACTTACAACCTGGTTACTTATTAATGGGTCTATTCGGGTTGTGTTTTATTTTTAAAAGGTCAACAGGTAAAATTAAGAACAAAGTAGCCTAGAAGAAAAAGGGTCAAATGGGTCGAAACTCACCCAAAGCGAAAAAAATTTTAATGCGAAAAACCTGCTACATTAATTAATTCATAAGACTAGATTGTTGAAACTATCATTTTTTCACACTAATTATTTGTTATAGACAGCGTTTGTGTCAACCCTCCCCACACATCTATACCGCTCCTTTGTTGCATACCACGAGTGTCATTAGCAAAACTCAATTTTCTAAATAAGGTATAACCTTGCAAGACTACGGCGCCAAACTAAAAAGGCACGCTTTTCATTAGCATCAAGCTCTTCAACAGTCATGTTGGCATTCCACGCTGGTCTGAAAAACAGAACGTATAAAAAGTAAGAATAAATTTAAAACCAGAAATATGTAAGACATGGCCGCAAAAATATTAGTATTAAAAGATGCATACCTTCGTGGAACACTAAGACTGCTAGCATGCAAAGCTTCCTCTTTCTTTTGATTTTCCCTTCTTTCCTGGGGAGTCAACTCACTGATGCTAGAACCTGACTCTCTGTACAGTTAAAGAATACCATAAGTGACCATCCACAACATATATAAGAAAAAGAAAATGACAACTATATATAGCACACAATACATCAACATTAATTGTACTCATTTTATGCCACTAATAATGAGGTTTGAATATCTTTATGTATATATATAAATTTGTAAAAGTTCGTTAAATTTGACCATTCATTTTTGCTCTTCGGCCACTATAATGACATTAGATTTACAAGATTAATGTTCTTTCTAGCTCCTAATTTTACAAAACTAATTTTAATCAAGTTAGTCGAAGGCGCTAGGTGCACTCCAGGCGCAAGACCTCACATGTCGCCTAAGCACAACGAGCAAAACACGTGTAACAATGAAAAAATAAAATAAACATATAATAAGCATAATAAGTAAGGATTTAAAATAGCATTCTACAAGTATTAGAGTTAACTTGTTCACTTAGCACTAGCACATCATTGACAGTTCCTTCTCTCTTATGCGGTCGTCACGGTCTCCCCCAAGGTTCCTTCTCCCCTCACCATTCGTCTCCAGAGCTGCTCAACCAGCTTTCTCTCTCTCCAACTTTGTTTATAAACCTAGGTCTTCTCCCGGTCATGTCTTAGCAATTAACGGCTAAACAAACTTAGGTGCTTGTGCCTTTGACTATTATGAATTCCATAGTCATAAAATGGAGACATACAACACATCAATCATATAAACTCCAAACAAACCTAGATAAACATAAATAAAAATTGTATGTCACCAATTTTCTATCCTCTTCTTTTACACAGAAATGCCACCTCTCAGCACAGAAAACAGTTCAACCACATGAATCACAACTCACAATTAGTAACTTTTTATCTCACACACACACAAAACAAAAAAAATAAATAAATAAACATGTTGTATAATATTATAAGGACATTCAACTAATCATATCATCACATATAAATTAGGGCAGATGAAACTAAACCAATCAAAACTAATCATATCATCAGTTAATTATCCCCTTCATTAATAAAATAAAACCACAAACAACAAGACCTGATTATGTTTTACCATCATGAGCTCAATCAAACGCACAAATAATATTATACCATAACATCTTTTATATATATAAAAAAGGGGGGTTTATAATAATAAGTAAAAAAACATACAAGTCAATAAGGGTATTGACGGCGGCAGGGTTATCAACAGAGAACAAACGGACAGCCTCATCAGCTTGCTGAATAACGGCGTCAATATCTGCAACGTCTGTGACAGATTCGAGAACCTTCTTGTGCTGTTTATAGTAAAGCTGGCCCTTTTCTTTAGATTCTTGGATTTTGTGGTTCTGGTGCTTCACTAGGGCTCTTCCTAACCCTGATTTATCCTTCTTTCCCATTATTATTAATATTAATTAATAACTTATATCAATAATAATAATAATCTGTTCGATTTTGTGTGTGTTTATGTTGCTCTTTGATTTTCAGGTCACCGGAATATTTATATATATGGATTGCAAAGTGTGAAACAAACAGAAGGGTTTGGAAAGGTTGAAGGGGCTGCTTAAATAGAACATGCAACTATAGAACCCAAACCTAAATTGTACACGAGGAAAGATCCGGTACAAATAGCTTTTTTGGTAAGAACTGTGAGAATCAAAGGAGGGTATTTTTTTTTAATTTTTTTTTTCAAAATTTTTTTTCCCCATATTGTTAAACATGTATTATAGTATTGAAAACTAAAAAAAAAAAAAAAAAAATTTGGTGTAGAGTAATTACGTGTAGAGTAATTACATAATTACTCTAGTGTAAACTAATGTATTTACCTTAATGACGTAATTACACTAAAAAAAAATTTTTTTTTAAATTTTTTTTTGTATTATTCATCTAGAAAGAATGTTTAAGCATATGGGAAAAAAAAATTCTAAAAAAAAAAATAATTTTTTTTTACCCCCTTTGATTCTCACAGTTCTTACAAAAAAACTATATGTATTTGATCTTTACTCAATTGTACACGTTAACAACACAAGTTACTCTATTTTATTTTTCCATCCACTCATGCTCAATTTTATAACAACACGGGTTTAATTTGGGACAGACAAATCTAACAAATGTATCGAAAAAAAAGGTTGTCAATAATCAAAACTTAATAATTCATAAAACCTACTTTTAATTCTACATGTGCACCTCTGCTCGAGTGATGTCTTTGTACAACTTTGTCACTTACTCAAGACACTGTAAAGTTATGATGTGAACCTGTAAAAAAACAACCATCAAATTAGTATTAAATGATGACGAATATATGTGATTCTTATATGTAAAGTGAGCATATGTGAGAGCATACATGTTCAATCTTTATTTTGATATATAATCATTCCATAAAGGGATGTCGTGTGGGAGGGATGGCCTTAGAGCTCAACATATCTTGGATGCTCTTTGTGGGCAGGGGTCCTCGCCGCCTTCTGATCTGCTCTTAGCTATCAGCGACGTGGTTAACATCTGGTTGGGGTGGCTTTGCCCTAAGGTCCTGGCTGAGTTTATTGCGTCTGCACCCCTGGCACTGTTTCTTAAGCCCGACAATGGGATTAGGCCTATCGCGGTTGGGGGAATCTAGCGAAGGTTAGTCTCTAAAGTCGTTATGCATAAAGTTGGGAAGGAAACGGCGACATACTTGGGTGATCATCAATTTGGGGTTGGGGTTCCCAATGGGGCTGAGGCCATTCTTCATAGCGCGAATAGGTTTTTGAATGCGTTCCACGATAAAGGATCCACGGTCATGCTCACCATCGACTTTTCGAATGCCTTCAACCTGGTCGACAAGACGATTCTCCTGCGGGAGGTGAGCATTCGCTGCCCATCTATCTACCCTTTGGTTCAGTTCCTTTATGCCCAACCTGCTAGGCTTTATGTGGGTGATACTTGTATAGGGGCATCCACCGGGGTCTTGCAGGGAGACCTATTAGGGTCGCTTCTTTTCGCGCTTCTCCTACACCCTTTGATTCGTCGGTTGGAGGAGTGTTGTTCCCCCCATTTCATGCTTGATACCTGGATGATGGTACGATTATTGGAGAGGCCAAGGAAGTGGCTAAGCCTTTTGATATCATCCGAGCTGAGGGACCGAATTTGGGCTTTACGCTTAATATTAAGAAATCTGAGATTTTTTTGCCATCGTGCAACGGAGCGACAGAGAAGACTGGTTTATTTCCTAGCGAGATAGGGAGACTGGAGGGGGTGTGAAGCTCCTACGAGGGGCCGTTAGTCGGGATGAGGGGTATATTAGCTCTTTGGTTGTTAAAAGGGCTAGGAAGGCAACAGAACTAATGCTCTCTCTGCAGAAGCTGAAGGACCCCCGGAGTGAACTTTTGTTGCTTCGTTCATGTATGGGTGTTGCCAAACTGCTGTTCGGCCTTTGGAATGTCCACCGACCATGGCCAATGAGGCCGTATCCATTTTTGATAAAGGCCTTCTTCGTGAAGCGGCTGAGGATATTGTGGTTTGTGGAGGGGCGTTCTTTGGGGATTATCAATGGCGGTTAGCGTCTTTGCCGATTCAATTGGGAGGGCTTGGTCTTTGTTCAGCAGAGGACGTGCCTGCATGTGCTTTTGTAGCCTCTTAAGTGCAGTCCTGGAACCTTCAAGACCACATCTTAAGGAATAGCGGGTTGGTGGGGATGGACTTGGATTATGAGCATGCCTTAGAAAACATTCGCAGCTCTCTCCCGGAATTTGATTTGGGCGGGTTTATGGATAAGGACACCGCCCCCAAAAAACCTCAAATTATTTTGGCGAGTGCTTTTACTTGTAAAACCCTTCAGACCATGGGAGAGAAGTTTGCAATGTCCCCGCGCCAGAAAACGGTATTTGAATGCCTTAAAGGAGCGCATGCTCAAGATTTATTGAATGCCCTTCCCATTAATGGGCTTGGGCAACACATATCGGTTGTTGAATATCGGGCTATTCTTAAGTATAGACTAATGATTCCCATGTTCCCAGTTAATGAGCGGTGTCCAGTTTGTAAAAAGGCATGTTTAGATAAATTTGGGGAGCGTGCCCTTCACTGCAAGGAGCTGCCGAGATTTAAATACAGACATGACCTAGTCAGGGATGTCTTATGGGACGTCTTATGAAGAGCAGGGATTTCAGCTAGGAAAGAAGTGCTGGTTAACTTTTTGACGGATCCACTTGAGTGGCGGTCCACCCTAAGGCCAGCGGATGTCCTTGTGTTCGGGTGGGCGCATGGCAAACACGTGTGCGTTGATCTCACAGGTGTGTCTCCTTTGGTGGGACTTCGGGATTAGGGGTTTGTGGCATGGCAAGCAGTCTTAAAAGCTGAATCGAAGAAAATTGACAAACATGAAGCTGCTTGTCTAAAAAATCAACACGTCTTTGTGCCCTTCGCTTTTGACGCATTTGGGGGCCTTGCTCCAGAAGCAATCCGGTTTTTAGATCGAGTGTAAAGGGTGGTGCAGAGTTACTTTACTGCAGCCAATGACACAAGCTTTATTTTTAATAGAGTATGTTTTACTATTCAAAAAGGGGTGGCAGCGCAGCTTGTTGCCCGTTTACCCACCGCTCACTTGTAATTCTTGTTGGTTTTTAAATGAAATTCGATATATAATCGATCACATTGGATGACAGTGAATAAAACAATCAATAGGTAGGCAGTGAAGATCCATTTTGAAGATAAATAAAATTGATCTAGCTGCTATCGACTAAAAATATTGTAGGATGATAACTTTTTTATGTCTCCTAACTATTTTCTTTACTCATACATAATTTAAGTATCTATTTCAATAATCATCACATAAAAAAGTCGTTTTTTTTTTCATTTTTGTATAGCACTTTCGTACTCATTAGAAAGATAATAAAACGCTAATTAATTTGGTGTAATTTAAAAAAAATTGTATAAAAAAATTATTAACGTTTAAAATTTATGAGGAAAGTGCATGTGTCATGCACATGAGAGATAAAAAGAAAACTTTAATAGTTTTGGAGAGAATTCGAAGGTGTGGATGGCCTTATTAAGGGTCATGTGTCGCCACCAGAATTGTTTTATTATATACTAGGTTAGAGACTCGTGTGTTACACGGTTGATCTAAACGTAAAATTAGAAAGTTCAATCAAAATTATAGTATGCAATTTTTTATGTATTGAATGTTAGGTAAGCCTATTAGTTTGAATTTTTGTTGCATGCAAAATATCATATAAAAGTTTTTAATGTAACGCAATAATAGATATTTTGACAAGCTAAAGTATGATTTGACAAAAATTATAAACAAATACTGAAATCAAATGAATAATAAGATATCTTTACTCCTATATAAAATAAATTTTCAAAATACCTTAAATTTAAGATACCCAAACCCTAACTTAAAGAAAACAAATTCCAATCCAATAAAGTTTGTCAGCCTTCAGTCCTTCCATCACCTAAACAAAACAAAAATCCAAAAGTCTGCTCACCTAAACCCATTACGTATATCGTTCTCTGAATCTCTTTTTTCAGTCTCAAACAAAAAAGAATCTCATTTCCTTTCTTTTGCTTCTAAAAAACACAAACACCAAAGAAGAAATTATTTCAATCCGTGTGAAGAGTAAGGTTAATCCAATGGTTGAACCAGGGTTTTCTTCAATCTGTGTGAAGTTGGCATGTAATCAACGAGTGGGGTAGGTTTTCTTAATCCATGATCAATTGGCACCCAAAGTCTCAATTTTTCTCTATATAATCAAGCCTTAATCTCAATTGGTTTCATCCATGTTCTGTTCTCAATTGGTTTATCTGCAACCTCTTCCTTTCCTTGTTTAGGTAACCACCAAACAAAACAACGTGTCCATGACCACAACGGACACAACTATGAGGACTTGACGTTGTCAGGGAGAGTCTTGTGTGAAGCGTATTGTCGTCTACAAAAACGGCACACGAGTTCAAAGACATCGCTGTCTACTTAGAGCTAGTGGGCTAAGTGCGTTCCATGAGCGAAGGTTCAAAGGGTCGCACCTACCTATCGTATGCAAAACTCAATTGTTGAAATTTAATCGGAATGAGGTTGCTTCTGAGAATGACTCCCATTCATGTGGGGGTTTGGTGGAAATATGTGTGTTTTGATCAATCTCCATTCATGTAGGGGATTGTTGGAAATATGGTGAATGGATGATATTGAAATTATAATTATAATTTACTAAATTATAATTATTAATAATAAGACTCTTATTATGGTGAATTAATGACTAAACTATTTAGTAGAGGTTTAATGTCTTTTATTAAAGTTTTTATTTCTTTTAACTAGAGATTTTATATCACTTAATTAGAATCTTTATCTATACTACTATATAATGGGTGCTATATCTTCTTTAATTTGCAAGATTAGATGGAAGACGAAGGCGATTCTCAAAGAAGACATGGCAAGGAGGCGAAGCATGGGGATCAAGGAGTAAGATTTTACGTGGCAAACTTTCCTGACAACTGCAGTGGCCAAGATCTGGATAAATTTTTCAAAGAGTTTGGCTCCATTTCGAAGATTTACATAGCAAGGAAGCGGGATAGAATCGGTCGTCGTTTTGGCTTTATTTCTTTCACAGCAATACGGGATATAGAGTTTTTGGAGAAGTCTTTACAGAACTTATGGATGGGCAGTTACAAGATTCGTGTGAACATTGCCAAGTTCATAGATTCCAGTGTTGAGATCAATCGGTATAGAGAAGGAAAACAGTTTCGACAAGAAAAATTCCAGGAAACGAATAATGAAGAAAATCAAAAAAAGCCGCACGAGTACTCCACGTTTGTGGGAGGGTCATCGTGGTCGTTCAAAGAGAAGTTGACTGGGATAAAAGAATTAATTAAAGAAGAGATTCAGATTGACATTGCGGATGAGGTCAATGAGTTTTATGATAGACACAGAAGATCGTTGGTGGTATCGCTTTGGGACGTTGATAAATTAAAAAATATCGGAGCCATTATTAGAGATTTGAATCCGGCAGGAGGTAGCATTCAGTACATCGGTGGCTTATAAGTCCTTTTGACTTTTGAAGATGATTTCGTCGCAGAGAAGGTAAGGAAGAAAGCGGTTGTGATGGAAGATGTTTTCAAAACGGTGGATGTTTGGGTGGGGCAGTCGTTTCCCTTTGAAAGAATCGCTTGGCTAAAGGTACAAGGGATTCCTTTGAATCTCTTATGCAATGATACTGTGAACAGGATTGGTGAAAGATTCGGGAAGGTTATTCACAGAGCAAAAGTGAGACAAGAATGCGGTGATCTTTCAGACGAGTACGTGGAGGAGGAAGAAGTTCCGGGTGTGGATTATGGAAGAAATGGGAGATTGGTTGCTGGATGTTTTGATTAAAAGAAGCAAGCAAGATGATGATATCACCGGATCTGTGCCGGACGGTTGCCATTCTCCAGCGACTGATAATTCAAATTCGGTCATTAATGACAAGGAGATAAGTAAGGAAACTGAAGATCTGAATGGTGCGGTTTTTAAGGAAACTTCAAATCAGGAAGTTAATTTGAATAATGAGGAAATCATTATGGAGGATATTCCTGTGGAAAATAATTTGGAAAGGAATAATGTCATGGGTGATGATGGCATTGAAGAAGGAGAATTTATTGCAGGGGGTTCTAGTGGAAGTAAAAGTAGAAGGGGGTGGAGTTGCAAAAAAAGAAAAGTGAAGGGTAATTTTAAACGATCAGGAACTAAATCTAAGTCTTTAAGTGGGCCAAGAAATAAGAACAAAAAACAGGCCTTTAAAAGCCCAGTTGCACTTGAAGATCCATTCGATGTGGACAGATTAATCGGCCCAATGGAGGTAACAAGAAGACCAAGCCCAGTCCACAATTCACTTCAGCTTCTACAGACCCTTCGGTAGAGAACAGGAAAGAGGTGAATGAAGATAGACAGGTTAATTCCCAAAGAGATACTGAGGGCGGGTTAAGTCTTTCGAAGAGCTGATGAGAGAGGCAGAAAAGGAAAACGAAATTGATCTCAACTCGAGACCAGATCATGTTCCACCCGAAGAATGTTTCCAAGAAAATACGGAGATCAATCTTGAAGATGCGATACATTCAGAGGTAAGTGAAATTATTAATTTGGGAGTTAAACTTGGGGCTGAAATTAATGGGTGTGTAAAAGTTATTGAGGACTTGGTTAAGGATGATAGCTTACAATGGGTTAAACCATGAATATTCTTTCGTTAAATATTCGTGGTGTTGGGGTGGTTGGTAAGGATGTTTGGGTTAATAAGTTACGAAAGGATTTTGGGGTTTCTATTCTGGCTCTTCAAGAAACTAGAACAGGGGGCTTGGATATGAACGCTATGAGGAGATTTTGGGGAAAAGGTGATTTTGAGATGGAGGTGATGGATTCTACAGGTTTATCAGGGGGTCTAGTTACAGTTTGGGATCCCAAAGGTTTCCGTAAGATTAGTTCTACAGTCCACAGAAATTTTATTTTTGTTTCGGGTTACTTGAACGATGGGAAAAAGATGAATTTCTTGAACGTTTATGCTCCGCAGAAGACGCAAGAAAAGAGGACTCTTTGGTTAATTTTATTGGGTCTGATTAGGGATAACGAAGGGTTGTGGTGTTGTATGGGGAATTTTAACGCTGTTAGAAGCCCGGAAGAAAGAAAAAATTCGTGTTTTAAGGCTCTAGTGGCAGTGGATTTTAATAACTTCATAGACGAGGCCGGTTTACATGAATATAGTTTGAAAGGTGCGAAATACACCTTTGTTGTTGGAAAGGGGTCGAGTCTAAAAAAGAGTAGAATCGATCGTTGTCTGGTTTCGTCTAAGTTTATGGGGACGTGGCCGGAGACATGTTTACGGGCTTTGCCTAGATACCTCTCGGATCATTGTCATCTTTTGTTATGCATAGTTGAAAATAATTTTGGGGCTCGTCCATTCCGTTGGTTTAATTCATGGGTTGATAAGGAGGGCTTTCAGAAATTGTTGTTGCTTGTTTAAGTAATTTCAAGATGTCAGGCCCTCCGGATGTGGTTGTAACACCCCAACCGATGGCGGAAACATCGGGATGTCACGTATTGATGATTGTTTCAGTAGCACATGGTATTTATTGAATTTTAAATACTTTATTCATAGCATAATATCCAAAAGAAACATTGTCTAAGAAAATGAAATGCTAGTACATAACATGAAATAAATCAAACAACTTCAAATAACTTCTTCAAGCACACCCTAAGCTTCAGCTTCATTGTTACCTGAAACATGTTAATTTTGAAAATGTTTTTGGGTCAACAAAATATTGGTGAGAATTACATAGGTTTGTATATTGAATAAAAAATGTTGTACAATTCGAGTGTCATGGCTAGTCTAGTCCATATGTGAAAACAAACTATCAGGTAAATCGAGTGCATAATCAACCCTTGAGACTAGAATATTGTGGTCCATCCCATACGCATATGGTTCACTCGATTATGTTATGTGTTTGATAACAATCACCCACGCTACCTATGTAGGAGGTACACGTATCCGGGTGGGATTGTCAGTCCAACAGATCTATCATTGTATACCGTCGGCTGATCAATGTTAATGATTATGCTAGAATAATGTGCTTACCCTAGTAATGTTTAAAACATAATGCAACATAGAATAACACATAGACACTTATGATTGAATTGTAAATTGAATGTTGTAACATGTTTCACCCCAAAATAGTAAATGAAAAAAGGGGCTATGTAAACTCACATTGATTGTGGTGGTGAACTTGTAATTAATTAATCAACGAGAATCAACGAATTGCGCTCGAACCTATATTTTCATTATCAACATTTACAAACAATAAATCGACTTTGTGATTCTTGACTCGTTGATTCTCCGGCGAGAGAGACCTTACGACTAGTGACTAATTATTGTAAATGGATTGAAGTAGCACTCATCCCCAAAAGAGTTTAGGAGTCACACATGTAATTATAACATATACTAATATACTCATATAAAAAAACAACATATTATATTTGATAAATTTACGTTGATATGTATATATATACTTTACATCTCAGCGTCTTTTAAATTGTGTAATGAGTTAATAAACCGTTATCACATAACGGCCATTTGATAAAAGATTGTGAAAACGATTACATGGAAAACTTTAGGATGTTACAGTCTCCTCTACTTTTGGAAATTTCGTCTCGAAATTTAACTTGAGAAGACTGTTGGGTATTGTTGTGAAAACTTGGATGAAAAGAAATGTTATAGTTATAGTTTATATTAATGTGTTTAGATAAATATGAGAGTTTCAAGGAATAGGACAAATTGCTTCATAAGGTTTAGACACCAGGTGGTGAATACATGCGCAGGAAATTTGTGTGTACGCACAAAATTGAAAATGAGAGGTGTGAAGGAACTAAAGTGTTGAAGAGTTTTTTAAAAAAAATAGAAGAAATGTGGACTTCGTTGGGATTTCAAAGTTGGAATGCATCATTTAGAATTTGAATGGCAACAAGTTGTTGCTTAGGATTTGGGTAAAATAAAATATATCATAATTTACGGGGTCACG
Source organism: Ambrosia artemisiifolia (assembly GCA_032199755.1). Classification (NCBI taxonomy): domain Eukaryota; kingdom Viridiplantae; phylum Streptophyta; class Magnoliopsida; order Asterales; family Asteraceae; genus Ambrosia; species Ambrosia artemisiifolia. Next base: position 32,754,240 of record CM063517.1, read on the forward strand.
TTTAATTTAGATTACTAGTTACACCGAGAGTATTTTCTATGGTTTCAAACAGGACTAATTCTAGCTCTTGGTCTGATCCTCATTGCTACTTTTGGCGTACCATTAATGTTTGTATATAGGGTGTACCGCAGCTAACCTATCACACGTTTGGCACTTTCGAAAGCATACTGAACACCTACCATTTAACCTAAATAGAACTTCACACCACCTTGATATACCTGTAAATTCATGATTACGTTCCGGACCACAATCACCAATTTACCTTACATTAGGGTTTTGTGTCCTTCTATGACTCTAGACACACACACAGTGCAAAATAACCTTGTGATTGAATCGTATATAATGTATCCAAAAATGAGTTCAACTGTTGAGCAGGAAAAAGACCTCTACCAGTCAGTGAGTAGGAACCTCTACCGATTGTTGAGCAGGTGCGATGGCCTCTACCAGTCGTTGAGCAGGTTGTTAGGGCCTCTACTGACTGTTGAGCGGGCATGATGACCTCTACCAATCGTTGAGTAGGTTATTTGGTACTCTACTAACTGTTGAGCAAGTACTTCGTCCTCTACCAGTTGTTTGATTAAGTGTAACAATTTTTTTAACACATAGATTGCAAATTGATAATATGTACATGTAAGCAAATTTGTAAATGCATCAAGTATCAAGTATAGCATGTGAGTTGTAATAGAGTTGCCCTAGACAAGGTTAATGACTCTAGATGTGTTTATAGCAAATAGTTTATATTCCATGCTTTCAAATATCATGAATAATCAAATGTTCAAGTAGAAAATCAAATCTTCATGTATAACTAAGAAACAAGTTTGATGCAACGAACAATCAAGTTTTCAATAGTCTGATTATCATAGGGATCAAGTTCATGTTCAAGAAGGTAAAGAATATGAATTTAGTTCTTGAGAGGATGATGAAAAATCTCGAAGCAGAATCAAGGTTGTGAGAGATAGTGAATGTGAAGAGAGTTGATAAAAAGTTTATTTTATACTAAGGAGATTATGTAGCAGTGTAAATTGTGGGGTTTGGATCAAAGGTTAGAATCAAGTGTATGAGAAAACATGATTGTGGTATATGCTAAATATTGTAAAATTTTGAACAAGTTGAAAATAAGTAGTTGTCAATGGGGTATTTGGAGACTAAATATTGTTCCTATGGATGAGAAGATTTATTTTTCAAAATTGGTTTTGTACTTTACAGCAAAAGTTATTAAATAGTACATACTAAGTGAGCTTCAATTAAAACATTCCAGTTAGTTGGAGATTTTAAACATGACATTAGGTTTTATAAATCAAGGTGACATTATATCGAAAATCCTTTGTTACGCTAATGAATAAACATTTGAATTTAGAAATTAAGTTTGAGGACATCTTTTGACAAAAATATGTATTTTCCATGGTTTTATAGGTGATGAAAGTTTGTCAATATTAAGAAATCTTTAGTGTTGTACTAGGGTATACTTAGGTTATGAGGTTATAGTTTAAAAATATGTAACATGTTGAGAAAAGAAATAATATGATTTAGGTAGGGTGTTGAAAATAATCAAACATGTGGCTAAGATGGTAAGATGAAGTGTGATTGTGAAATCCATATATGATTATGAAATGGGATCGAATTAAGCTGTAAAATTTTGAGATTTTAGAGCTTAGTTTTAAGGAAAGTGAGTGTAATCATTTATTCATTAATTAAAATTAATAAACGAAAATGTTGACTTATCAAAGCTTCTAGATTCTAACAACATAGTGAATATATGCTTTAGCCTATAAGTGAACACTCATCCCGAGAATTCCCAGGTAGGCATCTGGGTCCCGCGTCTGATTGGGATTTATGCGCAATGCCAGTCCTAGACAGAAAACTCAGAATACAGGCGTTCACCCTTCCAGATTGCACGTGTTCGTTATCAGAATACAGAGCTTCGACGAGATTATCAAGGCAGTTCAGGTTAGGACCTGAGAATTTGTCTTATTAGTCTAAGGGTAGATCAGGATTGAAGCAGACAAACAAGAGTAGACAACTCGTAGGACTAGGGTAGCATAGGGTGTGGGATAGGGATAAGGATAAGGAAGCAAATAGGGTTGCAAGTAGGAGAGGCAAGTACTGTTTTAAATCCCTAAGGTTATAGTCTAGATTATTTTTCTAATAACCTAATTCCCTATAACCAAGGCTCTGATACCAATCTGTGACACCCCAACCAATGGCGGAAACATCGGGATGTCACGTATTGATGATTGTTTCAGTAGCACATGGTATTTATTGAATTTTAAATACTTTATTCATAGCATAATATCCAAAAGAAACATTGTCTAAGAAAATGAAATGCTAGTACATAACATGAAATAAATCAAACAACTTCAAATAACTTCTTCAAGCACACCCTAAGCTTCAGCTTCATTGTTACCTGAAACATGTTAATTTTGAAAATGTTTTTGGGTCAACAAAATATTGGTGAGAATTACATAGGTTTGTATATTGAATAAAAAATGTTGTACAATTCGAGTGTCATGGCTAGTCTAGTCCATATGTGAAAACAAACTATCAGGTAAATCGAGTGCATAATCAACCCTTGAGACTAGAATACTGTGGTCCATCCCATACGCATATGGTTCACTCGATTATGTTATGTGTTCGATAACAATCACCCACGCTACCTATGTAGGAGGTACACGTATCCGGTGGGATTGTCAGTCCAATAGATCTATCATTGTATACCGTCGGCTGATCAATGTTAATGATTATGCTAGAATAATGTGCTTACCCTAGTAATGTTTAAGACATAATGCAACATAGAATAACACATAGACACTTATGATTGAATTGTAAATTGAATGTTGTAACATGTTTCACCCCAAAATAGTAAATGGAAAAAGGGGCTATGTAAACTCACATTGATTGTGGTGGTGAACTTGTAATTAATTAATCAACGAGAATCAACGAATTGCGCTCGAACCTATATTTTCATTATCAACATTTACAAACAATAAATCGACTTTGTGATTCTTGACTCGTTGATTGTCCGGCGAGAGAGACCTTACAACTAGTGACTAATTATTGTAAATGGATTGAAGTAGCACTCATCCCCAAAAGAGTTTAGGAGTCACACATGTAATTATAACATATACTAATATACTCATATAAAAAAAATAACATATTATATTTGATAAATTTGTTAGAAAACTTACATTGTGATCGCCTCAACGCCTCTTGTATATGAAGCTCGCGCGTTTCCGAGTCTCTGTACTTGCTGCGATAAACTATAACAAAAACGTAATCATAGACATGAACCGGGCTTGTGTTTGATACAATTCCCTTAAACAGATTCTTCGTCTGTTCCCAGGGTACACCGGTTCGAAGCAGTGTCGATGGTGCACTGCCGGACTATCCCACTTGCCTGAAAAGAAACCGGAACAAGACTGCTTCTGAAGAAGTTGTAGCTGCAGCAATCGATTATGTTTCTGTTTTGTGTGTGAGTATGTGCTTAGGAGTGCACATATACATGTGTCGCACCTCTCTCTCTTGCAAAGAGAACTTTTCTTGTTCTTATAGACTTTGCACTAATGAACACCATAATGATCTCCATTAAACTCGATTAATGGTGATGATTAAATATGGTTTATTACTGTAATAATACTAGATTAATGGCAACATAATGACTTGAAACCGAAGGAAGCATTAAACCTTTCTAGTCACAAGGATTAAAAACTAAAACGGGTAGCAAAAACCGTGTCGCGCGGACCCGGGTTTTTCGAGCTGCATTCGTGTCCGCAGATGCGGGCGTCGCGTTGGTTCAAGAATTTTTTCCGAACCAGAACCCATTTTTGCACCCCCCCCCCCCTGCGCGCGCGGGTAGGTTCCCAAGTATAAAGTGACTAAACATTTTATTCCTTCCAATTTGGTTTCCTCTTATAAACCAATCTAGTTTTCATTCCCCAACCAATGTGGGACAAGACCAACTCACATTCACACAAAATTTCCAACAATCCCCCACATGAATGGGAGTTGCTTACAGAAAAACAAACCTCATTCCGATTAAATTTCTACAGTTGAGTTTTGCATACGATAGGTAGGTGTGACCCTTTGAACCTTCGCTTATGAAACGCATTTAGCCCACTGGCTCTGAGTAGAACGCGATGTCTTTGAACTCGTCTGCCGTTTGTGTGGACGACAATACGCTTCACACAAGACTCTCCCTGACAACGTCAAGTCCTCATAGTTGTGTCTGTTATGGTCATGGACACGTGCCTGGTTCTGCGAGAGCTCTTAAGTATTGTGCCCCAACAATACCCTTCGAAGCGACCCCACTTCTCTCTCACATAGGTGATCTACTGGGACTGGTTACCTCAGTCAAATCATTAAAAGCCATAGGCTTAACCTCAACCTTGTCACTTTTAGGAATGGACTAGGAAGCTTATTTAATTTATAGTAAGCTCCCTTTTTCAAAATGTGGGATTTCCAACAACTCTTCCCCACAGTGACCTTCGCCAGTTCATACAATTAGGTTGTCCTATTGAACTCAGATCTTGGGATCTCCAGTCAGCTGAGTTAGGTTTTCCTTCGCATAAACCTAGCCTTTCATGGGCTTTAGTCCCATTCCCATTGACGACTTCTAAACTAACTCTCTGCTTAAGCCTTTTATTAGTGGATCCGCGATGTTATCCTTTGACTTCACGTAGTCAACAGTGATAACTCATGTAAAGATTAGTTGTCGTACCGTATTATGCCTACGTCTTATATACTTATTCTTAATGATACACATTGTGATATGAGCTCTGCCAATTACCGATTGACTATCACAGCGTATGCATTGGGCCAATGCCGGCTTTGGCCACCTAGGTATATCCTTTATAAGTTGACGTAGCCATTTTGCCTATTCATCCTCTAAAGCGATGAATTTTGATTCCATCATGGATCTAGCAATAACAATTTGCTTAGATTATTTCCATGTTCTCGCAACACCTCCAAGTGTGAACAAATACCCACTCGTTGCCTTGGAATCATTCGTGTAAGATATCCAATTCGCATCATAATAACCTTCAACAACTGCTGGACATCTTTTATATTGCAGCCAGTAGTTTCGTATGTATCCTAATGACCAGAGCACCTGTGTCACGTAATTCCAATGAATTGAACTTAGGTTGCTCTTGTATCTACTTAGCTTGCTCGCTAAGTCTGGTCTGATACAACTCATCAGATACATCAGGCTGCCAATAATTCTTGAGTACTCTAATTGGTTAACAGGCTCACCTTGATTCTTAGCTAGACATTGACTCGTGTCAATGAAATTTCTAGCCACATTAGAGTCATTTCCATTGAACTTCTCAAGAATTTTGTCCACACAATAGGACTGACTTATAACAAGTCTGTTCTAGGTTCGTGTGATTTGTACTTCCAAAAATCACATACGTTTATATCAAACCTTCTATTTTCAAATACAAGTCACCTCCACACTTATGTGTTTATTGGATAACTACCAAATGGGGTGATGAAAGTTTCTTCCTTTCATATGTAGTTTGAAAACTTCTCAAGTGCCATTTTTACATCCCTACGGATTGTTTCTTAAATGGCTCTTCCCCCCACATTGCTTGCACTTTGATTAAGTTTGAGTAATATCACTCATGATGACTTAAGACACCCGTGATAAGATAGTGACTATCTATATCTTTGTGTTATTGGCGTCATCCATTATATTACTCAACCCACATTACTCACACGAACCGTTTTCTGTGCTATATGAGTTCTCATATTCAGCTAAATAGTATCATAACCAATGAACTATTTATTCGGTCCTTTCGAGTCATCCTTTTAAATGAATTATATATTTGCTTTTACAAAATTCATTCTTATGTCGTCAGATATGTTTGAATGTTCAAAGTTAATTTATTCTCCGTGGAGCATCTAAATTAACAAGTATTAGTCTAGCATGCTTTAGACTACGAATACTTAGCATGTGAACAGAAGATGCCTCTTTCTGATTCTTCACAGCCTTAAGAGATAACTCACTATCTCTTCCTAACATTCACGTCTTAGTTTAGACACAAAATGAGATTTTGTTTACCATTCCAAAACTTTGGTTTAAAGAATGCTTCAAAACCATAATTAATTCCATCAATTAGGATAAAGACTCGTTTGCCTTTAATCTCCAAGGCTTCACCATTAACTCTTTAGGACTTATACATAAGTCTTAACATAAATCACTTTGATGAACATATTCATCATCAACAAGTCAATTAGATTGACACCCGACGACATGACATTTACATGTCCCTAAGTGATAAGTATATATTTGTTGAACTTATTTATTGGGCGACTCTCCCAAAATATATCACGAATCCTGCATATAGTTCAACCAACATTGATGGTTTGTAGAGACTCTACACGTCCATCAATATTCTAAGTCTTTTATAATAAATCTCACAATATTTCTCAAAGACTTATGAATAATAACATACATTTCTATTATATGTTATAGTCATCAAAACTGCATTTGTGCATTTCTACGTAAATGCTCTCAACATTTGATGACATATCTCGTTTTCGTGTATTTAACTTCAATACACTTGCCACGTTGACCATGATTATCTCAATGGGGATGGATGAAGAGTTTTTTTTTTTTTCTAGTCACTTAATTAGAGACTTAAGACTCTAATTATGACTCTAATAAAAACTTCATCAAATGTCATTAAGAACTCTACTCAAGAGTTTCACCATATGAAATGAAAGCTCATCAAATGGCATTAAGAACTCTACTCAAGAGTTTCACCATATGAAATAATACATCATCAAATGGCATTAAGAACTCTACTCAAGAGTTTCAATTATACACTTAATTTAGTCTTAAAACTATAATCAAGTGTCATAAATAAATTAACTCTACTAAAGAGTTTTCCTTCAATTCACCATATGAAGAGTTTTACCAATTAATAATTATAATTTACCAAATTATAATTTCAATATAATCCAAAATATATATAACATATTATATATATCTTTAACCGGATTCATATAAACATCAAATCTCAAAGTGTTATTCTCTTCAACACTTTATCGTTCGTCGAAATGATAACAATTATATCGTCTCATAGTATGTTTCGAGGTACTCCCTCAATACACTGTTCAAAGAAACAAAGTTGTTTAGACTTAACTACTTTCAAGTAGTCGAACAAGTAAATATGTCCAAAACAACATCAAGTTGTTTTACACTAAATAGTCTCTCTAGACTATTATATGGTTAAAGTCATCATACTTTTCATACAAGTATCAAACCATATATAATTTGCAAAAGACATGTTTTATTCATACAAACATTTCTACTTTTACAAGTATTTTCCATAAAGTATACATATTTATGTTTTGATTATAAATCAAAACCATGAACTCTAATATAGTTTATTATTCAAAACTATTTCTAACACACTTGTTAGAATACAAACGATTACACGTTTCATAGAGTTTTGGTTAAATAAACCTTTTCTAACACACCCGTTAGAAATAAACGATTACCCAAAATCGTTTTAAACATCATTGGTTTATATTCTCAACCTTTTCTAACATGTTTGTTAGAAATATATGATTATGACAATCATTTTAGAACTTATTGGTTTATATAAAATAAACCATTTCTAACACGCTCGTTAGAAAATTAAACCATCTACATAAATGGTATTGACTTTGGATTTTCCAAAATATACCCGTTTCAAACTCGCTTGTTCGAAACCGTCAAATTTTAACCAAACCGGTTTAATGTTGATTATTTTTCCAAAATAATCATTTCCAACACGTTTGTGTATTTTGTACAACAAATTTTTTTTTAACACACTTGTTAGAAATATAAACACCTTATTTAGTCTTTACAAAATCATCAATTTCTAACACGCCCGTTAGAAAAATCAATATATAAGTTTACACATTAAACTTACGATTTTGTAAATATTAATTTCTAATACGCTTATTAGAAATGACACGTTATTCTTTCAACGTCGTCGATTCTAACACGCTTGTTAGAAGTACATGTTTCAAAACCTCATATTTCGAAACCTTTTATTTTCCAATACTCTTATTAGAATATATAAACATTTCAAATAATTTGAAATTATCTTTCTTATACTCTTATTAGAAAGAAAACGTTATCAAATGTTTTCATGGGTTTACAAATATTATGACTTTTCTAATACACTCATTAGAAATTTAGTATTTCAAAAACGTCTAAATATATGTTAATAATCCAGTTTATCTAAACACGACACAAAACCCATGAACCCGAAAAACCATAAATATTCGGATTAAAGATTTCACTCCAATCACAAATTTAATCCGATTCGATGTACCAAAATAAAACACTTACAAACTTTCGCGAACCCAAATTCCTTAGGAAGAACACAAAAGTTTGTTTACTAATCTGTTTAAGTTTGTTAGAAAACTTACATTGTGATCGCCTCAACGCCTCTTGTATATGAAGCTCGCGCGTTTCCGAGTCTCTGTACTTGCTGCGATAAACTATAACAAAAACGTAATCATAGACATGAACCGGGCTTGTGTTTGACACAATTCCCTATTCTTCGTCTGTTCCCAGGGTACACCGGTTCGAAGCAGTGTCGATGGTGCACTGCCGGACTATCCCACTTGCCTGAAAAGAAACCGGAACAAGACTGCTTCTGAAGAAGTTGTAGCTGCAGCAATCGATTATGTTTCTGTTTTGTGTGTGAGTATGTGCTTACGAGTGCACATATACATGTGTCGCACCTCTCTCTCTTGCAAAGAGAACTTTTCTTGTTCTTATAGACTTTGCACTAATGAACACCATAATGATCTCCATTAAACTCGATTAATGGTGATGATTAAATATGGTTTATTACTGTAATAATACTAGATTAATAACCGTGTCGCGCGGACCCGGGTTTTTCGAGCTGCATTCGTGTCCGCAGATGCGGGCGTCGCGTTGGTTCAAGAATTTTTTCCGAACCAGAACCCATTTTTGCACCCCCCCCCCCTGCGCGCGCGGGTAGGTGCCCAAGTATAAAGTGACTAAACATTTTATTCCTTCCAATTTGGTTTCCTCTTATAAACCAATCTAGTTTTCATTCCCCAACCAATGTGGGACAAGACCAACTCACATTCACACAAAATTTCCAACAAAATTTACGTTGATATGTATATATATACTTTACATCTCAGCGTCTTTTAAATTGTGTAATGAGTTAATAAACCGTTATCACATAACGGCCATTTTAGTAATCAAATAAACAAAGTAGTTATAATTTAAATTGGTAACGACACCCCATTTATTTAAACAAAATCTTGGTTGACCAATGACACTTTGTTTGATATGATATACGGATGTGTAACAGTAGCAAACTATTTGAGTTCTAGCTTGAATTAACATTGCAAAATCTCAACAAGAAAAACTATACAGAAAGTCTATATCTATATGATTTATTAACTAACTAAAATATGAATAAACAAACATGAACGTAAGAGCACTGAACAAAACATATTATTGTATCAAAATTCAGTTCTTTATCTTTAGAGTTTCCAAAGTTTTATATACCTATTTTTTTTAGTTTTCAAAAATGATAATATTAAGTTGTATAATAAAATCGATTCTTTTGTAAATGATATAATAAATATAATATATTGTTGTAGAAAAATCTATTTTTTTTTATATAAAAGATTGTGAAAACGATTACATGGAAAATTTTAGGATGTTACAGTGGTTTTATCCAACAATTTGAAAAAGCTTAGATCGATTCTGGTAGATTGGAAGAAGAATATTGATGTTAAAGAAATGGAAGAGATGAATAAAATTAAAGAAGATTTAGAGTTAATTGAGAAAGAAGCCGAAGGTAGGGAGCTTGAGGAAGAGGAAGAATGGATTTAGTGTCAAGGCAATAATAGGATTCATGACATTGAAGGCGCGCGTGCTAAAGATTTGCACCAAAAATCACGTATTCGGTGGGCTGCCTTAGGGGATGAAAATACTTCGTTTTTTTCACGGTGTCATTAATAGTAGAAGGGCGAGTAATTTCATTCTTGGTCTCATGGTGGAGGGTAAGTGGGTTTCGAAACCAGCTTGGGTTAAACGTGAAACTTTAAAGTTTAATTTTCAGATCTCACTTTTCAGAGAAGTTAAAGTCTAGGCCCTTGCTTAGAACTGGGAATCTTAAAAAAGTGCCGGATGATATGGTGGACGGTCTTATAGCTCCTTTTACAAGAGATGAGATTAAAGAAGCGGTTTTCGACTGTGGGTAGATAAAGCGCCCGACCCTGATGGGTTTAACTTCAGATTTGTGCGTCAGTTTTGGGAGCAGCTACAAGTTGATTTTGTCAATATTCTTTCTAATTTTTATTCCACAGGTTGCATTAGTAGGGGATGCGGATCTTCATTTATTATTTAATCCCAAAGATCAAAAATCCTTTGGGATTAAAGGATTACAGACCTATAACTTTGGTGGGGATAATAAGCAAAGTCATCTCGAAGGTCCTTGCGACTCTCTGAAGAAAGTGATTGGTAGAGTGATCTCCGAAAACCAAACGGGCTTCTTACAGGACCGAAATATTTTGGAGGGACCTCTGATGGTGAACGAGTTGATTTCGTGCCTGAAGAGAAAAGGTTCGAAGGCGTTCTTATTGAAGATAGATTTTGAAAAGGCCTACGACAACGTCAATTGGGCTTTTTTTTATATCTATTCTTAAACATATGGGGTTCCCGGATAAATGGTGTCTATGGATTGAAGGGATCCTAAAGTTGGCGAGGTCGTCAATTCTTGTAAATGGAGCCCCAACTTTTGAATTTCAATGTGAGAAGGGGCTACAACAAGGTGATCCATATTATCTCCCTTTCTCTTTTTGGTAGTCATGGAAGCTTTATCGGGTATTCTTTATAAGGCTGTGGATGAAGACTTATTTCGTGGATTAAGGGTGGGAAAAGAGGGTCCTATGATATCACACCTTTTTTACGCGGACGATGCGTTAGTGGTGGGAGAATGGTCCGAGTTAAATATTAAAAGATTGGCTAGAATTCTTCGTATCTTTTATATTTGTTCTGGACTTAAAATAAATATCCATAAATCCAATTTATTTGGATTGGGTATCTCGGGTGTGGAGGTTAAAAACATGGCCGATTGTTTGGGATGTAGGATTGGTGAAGCGCCTTTCGATTATTTGGGGATTAAAGTAGGGGCTAACATGAATCGGTGTGCAAATTGGCAAAAGGTGATCGAGGTGGTTCAAAATAGACTTGCTTCTTGGAAAGCCAAGCATTTATCTATCGGAGGCCGAGTAGTGTTAATCAAAGCAGTTCTAGAATCTCTTCCGGTATATTACTTCTCTCTTTATAAAGCCCCACAAAAAATAATTGATATTCTGAAAAGGCACATTAAAAGATTTCTGTGGTCCGGTAATGATGGTGCTACTAAGATACATTGGGTGGCTTGGGATCAACTCACAGCTCCAAAAAATATGGGAGGTCTTGGTCTTTCGGATTTGAAAGATGTTAACGAGGCGCTTCTCGCTGTGACACCCGACAATTTCCGGTAACTAACTTTTGAAAACTTAGTAAGTCTACCTTAGCGAGTCGCGCATACGTTACACAAAACAGGGTTAGTCGAGTCGAGTCGTACATCGTTGGGGTTTTAACATACGCAAGTCTCGAGTCCCGGGAATTGGTGAACGAGTGTGAACGTGTTTATTTCCATGTATTATGTGTTTATAATCATTATGTGACTTGTCGGTATGTGAAAACGTGTTAACATGTGTTAAAACGGAGTTTAACGCGCCAAATGCACAACCTCAGACCCTGAGGGTGATTAGGATGACCTAATCGCCTTCATGAGGGCGATTAGCATGTATATATAGGCGATTGGGCATGATTTTAGGCGATTATGGGGGCTAATCGCCTATAGTGAAGGCGATTAGCAGCCCTAATCGCCTGATAAAGCTGCATAATCGCCTATACTGTACCTAACGACTAGAAACGCCTATAAATACCACCCTTGACCTCCAAAACACCATTTATGCAACCCTAGCCGTCCCATAACCCATACCAACACACAAACATCCTCTGGAACTCATTTTTACATCAAAACAACCATTTCCAAGCTTATTCCATCATTTCCTCTTAAATCCAAGGTGTGTTCTTCAAACCCAAACCTTTAAATGATTATATTTTACTCCCTAAATGTCCAGACCTGACTTATAAATGTTTTTGTCTTTGAAAATCCATTTAAAACCGTTTTTAAACAAACCCACACCTTTACATGTGTTATATGTGTTATTTGTGTTTAAAGGTAGGATTTTTAGGATTAAAACATGATTGTTTTTGTATTGTTATGATGTTTAGGGCTGTTACAGGTTAGTATGATAATGTTCTAAGAGTTTGAATGGTTTTGGTTGTGTATTGTTGATACTTAATGTTTTGACCCATTTGAAGGATTTTGGATGATTGAGGATGATATGAGGTGTGTTGTTGATTGTTTGATGTTAGGGTTTGCTCTAGGATGATGTTAGAACAGTAGGATGCTATCGGACGACGTGGTTATGTGATTAAATCTGGATATTTGCTATTTAGGGCAAGTTCTTGCATGTTGATGTGATGTTTACATGTTAAGTTGCTATTTTTGGAAAACGCTCGCATTCGGAACTGTTAGAACGATGAAAACTTAGGGGTTTTGCTTGAAATATGTTTGTTAATGTGTTAGGATGATTATTGGGTGTTTTTACACGTTTGGGATCTGATTTGGAGGGTTAAACGCGCGAAAAACCGTATCAGCTGTGCTATAGGCGATTGGGGATCCTAACCGCCTATGCTATAGGCGATTAGGAGCCTAATCGCCTGAATAGAAGGCCTAATCGTGTACATGAAGGCGATTATGAGCATAATTGCCTTCATTTCATGCAATTGTGATCCTAATTGCCTTCATTTCATGCAATTGTGATCCTAATCACTAGTTAAGCCCTGAATTGCATACCTTATGACCATAATCGCCTGAAATGCATGTGGATAGCCCTAATCGCATATAATAAGGGGCGATTAGCCCTTGTAATTGCCTGTTGACCATCCCTAATCACATGTTGACTTTCCTAATTGCATGCTAAGTCCCTAATCGCGTGTAATGCTGTTATAAGTGTATTTTGACATTCCGAAACCCGATTTGACACCTAGGAACATGATAGGAACCCCGTGACATGCCTAGTAACATAGTAACACGTGTTTGGACTTGTTTGTATGTTATTTGACCTATGTGTTAGAATCGTTGAACTTTAACGCATGTTAAGTACTAAGTTGCATGATTTGTGAATGTTTGTGTATGAGATGAACACGTGGAATGTCGGGTCACCAATGGGATGTCGAGTCTTGTCTTACGTAGTCTGGTTGTCGGTCAAACACGTTTTTCGGACACATAAGGGTCATGGACTGGACTTAGGGACTAATGAACCCGAAGGGTTATTAGTCTAACTTGACACGTATCTTATGATAGGTCGCCACTAGTTGGGACTATCATATCATATAAACGGTTTACTCATTTAGTAGAAGACACAACCTAAGGTGAGTTTCACGGCCCCACTCTTTACTGTTTTCGTTTTCGGGGGAGAAACATGCTTAGTACTTCGGTTTGAAAAGATCATGTTATGCTGGGTTGGTTGTACGTCTCATTTACGTTCTATATGCATGTGGTTCACGTTGTGACAGTTCGATGTCCGTTATGGCGGTAGTTCGTTAATTGTGAATGCACAGTTCGTTGACCACGGAGTGGTAGTTCGTTGGACATATTTGGGCAGTTCGTTAGTCGTTGTAAACGATAGTGCGTTGGTCGCGTTAAACGATAGTTCGTTGATTGGTTCGTCTTGGAGTCTACACGTCAAACAAGTATTTTCTTCAGTCAGTAGTAACATGATAGTTCTTTCAAAAGCTCGTGAAATATTTTCCTTAAAAACCTGTGAACTCACCAGTATTTTATACTGACGTTTTTAGCATGTTTTCTCAGGTCGCTAAGGTAGCAGTTGTCATCTAGGCGCACGGAGTCGCACTGGAGTCGTCTCGCGTCTAGGATCATTATGCATGTTCTCTTCGGGATGTTAAACACTTAAACTATTGTTTTTGATTACTTTGACTTTTGTAAACTGATACGCTTCCGCGCTTTCAAATGATGGTTTTTAAATCTTATGCATGGTTTTGTTTACGTATGTTTTTACATTTAGACGTCGTTTATTGTGACCGTTGAGTTGGATCCTGGTATGTCACACGCCTCGCGGTAGAACCCCGCAGGTGGAAATTTGAGGGTGTGACAGATTGGTATCAGAGCCAATGGTTATAGTGAACTAGGACTGCATGTAGAGTCTAGACTATAGCCGAGTCTCACACACTAGACGGTCACATACATTTAAGTCGTGTCTTTTGGGTAAACATACTAACCTTGTCGGGGTGTCGGTATCCTTACCACACAGTGTCACATTACCTATTTCATCCTTGGTTATTCCTAGCTTCACCTTATCTTCTTCTTCGGGTTTACAGTCGAGGGAACTTGTTTGTTGATCTTTTGCGTTGGTTATATCTTCCTGAGATGTGGGTACCGGGTGACTTGAGGTTCGAGCTCGGGGCACGCCTTGAGGACCATGTAGAGCAATTTATCATTTCGGGTGCACACGAAATCATAAGTTGAAATGCATGGAAGACATGGTGGATCTCGTGTTGGGATTAATGGTCACGTTTGGACCCAATCCTGGACTTTTCGTATTCTCTTGGTTTAGCGTTGGTGATGGGTCTGAGCGTTTGTTTCTTATCTTTCTCAGAAGATGTCAGGGCGCACAGGTGGATGTACTGGGGGACGACGTGGAGGCCGCACTGGTGGGGGTAGAGGTGGTGGTAACATCACCCTGACGTATGACGAGCTCAATGAGATGATGCAGCAACAGTTGGGTGTTGCAGTAGCTGCTTTTCAGGCTGCCCAGCAGACCTTTATGGGTGCTACCGCTTCTCCGGTTCCGGCGGGAGTTGCCTATAAGCTGTTTAAGGATTGTCAGCCCCTCAACTTCCGTGGTACGGAGGGAGCTGTGGAGTTGCTCAGATGGTTGGAGAAGACGGAGTCGGTGTTTGCTTTATGTGAGACTCCAGCAGCGGATCGGGTGAAGTTTGCTTCGGGAACCTTTTTAGGACCCGCCTTGACGTGGTGGAACTGCGTCACTCAGACACTTGGTCTTGGGGAGGCCAACGCCATGCCTTGGGCGGATTTTGTGCGTAGGTTGAAGGACGATTACTGCCCGCGAGAGGAGATTAAGAGGTTGGAACAGGAATATGGGAATCTTAAGATGGTGGGTTCTGAGGTTGAGGAGTACACGATCAGGCACAACGAGTTAGCGGTGATGTGTCCAGGTTTGTCGACACCAGAGTACAGGAGGGTAGAGCAGTATCTTGCGGGTTTAGTGCCAGAGATTGCGGGGTTGGTGGCTGCGAGGGATCCTACTACCATGTCTGAGGCTGTGCGGTCGGCTACCAAGATGACCAACTTAAAGATTTCCGAGGGTATTCTACCTCCCAGGGGCTCCGACATGAAGACACCAGGGGACAACAAGAGGAAGTGGGATAGTACTGGAAAGACCGCGGGTTCGGGTCAGCCACATCAGCAGGCAAGGAAGACTGAAGCTTTGGGATCGTCCTCAGGTCAGAGGCAGAGCGGGTATACGGGGAAGCTACCAGAGTGCAACCAGTGTGGGTACCATCATCTCGGCAATTGCGAGAAGTTTCGTTGTAACCGTTGCAAGCAGGTGGGTCATGTTGCCAAGAACTGCATGGTGAATCTTCAAACGGCTCCGGGTCAAGCGATTGTCCCTGCTCCTGTTCCTCAGGGAAATTGTGGGTGCTATCACTGTGGTGAGCTGGGGCATCTCAAGCGCAACTGCCCAAAACTAAACCAGGCTGAAGCTGGGGCCGCATGTGGCGGTGGGAACAACTAGAGTGGTGGTCCGACTGCTCGTGTCTTTGTGATCGGTGCTAGGGAGAACCAGGTGGACCCAGACACTGTTACTCGTACGTATTCTTTCTTACCTCTTGTTATGCTTTGGTTTTACTTTCATCCGCATCGTGTGCGTTCGTGTCTTCGGGTGTTCCTTTGTGGTTTGGTCTCTGTTTCTCATTCTTTGGGTCGATGAGGGTCCTTTGGGGATGCTACTTGGACGGTACCAGTGGGTTAGTTATACCGATCATAGTAGTCTCCAGTAGGCCTTCAATCGGGGGTCTCTTGTCTCATATGCACATTTGGGGAGGTGGGTTCCCGGTTGTTACTGTCGCGTTTTGATTCATGACCTACGCTCGTTGTATTTTGGGGAAACGTTATTTGGGCACACACAGAGGTCGACACTCATCACTGTTGGGGCCGAAAGAATCTCGGGGCGAGATTCCTTTCAACAGGGGGATGATGTGACGACCCGGAAAATTTTTCTTCTTATTCGTTTTCTCTTTTCGACTTCGGGAAATTTTCGGGATGAAAATTCTTTCAACAGGGGGATGATGTGACACCCGGCAATTTCCGGTAACTAACTTTTGAAAACTTAGTAAGTCTACCTTAGCGAGTCGCGCATACGTTACACATAACAGGGTCAGTCGAGTCGAGTCGTACATCGTTGGGGTTTTAACATACGCAAGTCTCGAGTCCCGGGAATTGGTGAACGAGTGTGAACGTGTTTATTTCCATGTATTATGTGTTTATAATCATTATGTGACTTGTCGGTATGTGAAAACGTGTTAACATGTGTTAAAACGGAGTTTAACGCGCCAAATGCACAACCTCAGACCCTGAGGGTGATTAGGATGACCTAATCGCCTTCATGAGGGCGATTAGCATGTATATATAGGCGATTGGGCATGATTTTAGGCGATTATGGGGGCTAATCGCCTATAGTGAAGGCGATTAGCAGCCCTAATCGCCTGATAAAGCTGCATAATCGCCTATACTGTACCTAACGACTAGAAACGCCTATAAATACCACCCTTGACCTCCAAAACACCATTTATGCAACCCTAGCCGTCCCATAACCCATACCAACACACAAACATCCTCTGGAACTCATTTTTACATCAAAACAACCATTTCCAAGCTTATTCCATCATTTCCTCTTAAATCCAAGGTGTGTTCTTCAAACCCAAACCTTTAAATGATTATATTTTACTCCCTAAATGTCCAGACCTGACTTATAAATGTTTTTGTCTTTGAAAATCCATTTAAAACCGTTTTTAAACAAACCCACACCTTTACATGTGTTATATGTGTTATTTGTGTTTAAAGGTAGGATTTTTAGGATTAAAACATGATTGTTTTTGTATTGTTATGATGTTTAGGGCTGTTACAGGTTAGTATGATAATGTTCTAAGAGTTTGAATGGTTTTGGTTGTGTATTGTTGATACTTAATGTTTTGACCCATTTGAAGGATTTTGGATGATTGAGGATGATATGAGGTGTGTTGTTGATTGTTTGATGTTAGGGTTTGCTCTAGGATGATGTTAGAACAGTAGGATGCTATCGGACGACGTGGTTAAGTGATTAAATCTGGATATTTGCTATTTAGGGCAAGTTCTTGCATGTTGATGTGATGTTTACATGTTAAGTTGTTATTTTGGGAAAACGCTCGCATTCGGAACTGTTAGAACGATGAAAACTTAGGGGTTTTGCTTGAAATATGTTTGTTAATGTGTTAGGATGATTATTGGGTGTTTTTACATGTTTCGGATCTGATTTGGAGGGTTAAACGCGCGAAAAACTGTATCAGCTGTGCTATAGGCGATTGGGGATCCTAACCGCCTATGCTATAGGCGATTAGGAGCCTAATCGCCTGAATAGAAGGCTTAATCGTGTACATAAAGGCGATTATGAGCATAATTGCCTTCATTTCATGCAATTGTGATCCTAATTGTCTTCATTTCATGCAATTGTGATCCTAATCACTAGTTAAGCCCTGAATTGCATACCTTATGACCATAATCGCCTGAAATGCATGTGGATAGCCCTAATCGCATATAATAAGGGGCGATTAGCCCTTGTAATTGCCTGTTGACCATCCCTAATCACATGTTGACTTTCCTAATTGCATGCTAAGTCCCTAATCGCGTGTAATGCTATTATAAGTGTATTTTGACATTCCGAAACCCGATTTGACACCTAGGAACATGATAGGAACCCCGTGACATGCCTAGTAACATAGTAACACGTGTTTGGACTTGTTTGTATGTTATTTGACCTATGTGTTAGAATCGTTGAACTTTAACGCATGTTAAGTACTAAGTTGCATGATTTGTGAATGTTTGTGTATGAGATGAACACGTGGAATGTCGGGTCACCAATGGGATGTCGAGTCTTGTCTTACGTAGTCTGGTTGTCGGTCAAACACGTTTTTCGGACACATAAGGGTCATGGAATGGACTTAGGGACTAATGAACCCGAAAGGTTATTAGTCTAACTTGAAACGTATCTTATGATAGGTCGCCACTAGTTGGGACTATCATATCATATAAAAGGTTTACTCATTTAGCAGAAGACGCAACCTAAGGTGAGTTTCACGACCCCACTGTTTACTGTTTTCGTTTTCGGGGGAGAAACATGTTTAGTACTTCAGTTTGAAAAGATCATGTTATGCTGGGTTGGTTGTACGTCTCATTTACGTTCTATATGCATGTGGTTCACGTTGTGACAGTTCGATGTCCGTTATGGCGGTAGTTCGTTAATTGTGAATGCACAGTTCGTTGACCATGGAGTGGTAGTTCGTTGGACATATTTGGGCAGTTCGTTAGTCGTTGTAAATGATAGTGCGTTGGTCGCGTTAAACGATAGTTCGTTGATTGGTTCGTCTTGGAGTCTACACGTCAAACAAGTATTTTCTTCAGTCAGTAGTAACATGATAGTTCTTTCAAAAGCTCGTGAAATATTTTCCTTAAAAACCTGTGAACTCACCAGTATTTTATACTGACGTTTTTAGCATGTTTTCTCAGGTCGCTAAGGTAGCAGCTGTCATCTAGGCGCACGGAGTCACACTGGAGTCGTCTCGCGTCTAGGATCATTATGCATGTTCTCTTCGGGATGTTAAACACTTAAACTATTGTTTTTGATTACTTTGACTTTTGTAAACTGATACGCTTCCGCGCTTTCAAATGATGGGTTTTAAATCTTATGCATAGTTTTGTTTACGTATGTTTTTACATTTAGACGTCGTTTATTGTGACCGTTGACTTGGATCCTGGTATGTCACACGCCTCGCGGTAGAACTCCGCAGGTGGAAATTTGAGGGTGTGACACTCGCCAAGTGGGTTTGGAGGTTTAAAAAGGAACACAACAGCTTGTGGAAAGACGTAGTTATTGCATGCCATCCAACCCGAAAAAGATGGACTTTTGTTCCTTACTGTAAAGGAGCGGCTGGTGCTTGGGCTAGTATAGTTCGGGTGATGGAAAAGTTAAAATTTGGGCAGCTAGAGTTCAAAATGTGTTTCAAAGCAAAATGTGGTGATGGGAAATCAATCAGATTCTGGTATGATTTCTGGATTTTTGATGGTGCGCTCAAAGATAAATTCCCTCACTTATTTAACTTAGAAAATAAGAAAGATTGTCTGGTTTGTGAGAAATGGATCGGGTCTGTGGAAACGGGTCATTGGGCGGAAGCTTTAAAGCTGCAAATTAATAGCAGCGAAGCGGCTGCAGATTGGTACGTTCTTCAGACAGAGCTGCATCAGGTTCGTATTTCAAATAGCCAAGATAACTGGAAATGGGTCGGAGAAGGGGCTGATCAATTTTCTGTCAAGGCGGTTAAAGATTTACTGATAAAGAGAAGATTTTTTGGAGACTGGTTCCGTTATAAGTGGATAAGCTGGGTTCCTTTGAAGTGCAATGTTCTTGCTTGGCGCGCTGAAATGAATCGAATTCCTACGGCTTTAGCTCTAGCTAGAAGGAATGTGTTTGTCGAAGACCAAGTTTGTTCGCTGTGTAACTTTGATGTTGAATCGGCTATTCACTTATTCACTGGCTGTGATTTTTCATACGGTGTTTGGAGTGCGATAGCTAAATGGTGCGGTATTCATGACTTCTTTGTTTTCAACATTCGTGACCTGTTGGAAGTTTATAAGGCTGTTAAGGTTGACAAGAGGGGCGCTGTTCTGTTGCAAGGTATCACCATTGTGTTCATATGGGAAGTTTGGAGTGCGCGCAACAATAAAATTTTCCAAAGAAAAGAGCCGAATGTGCAAGAGGTGGTTCTTAATATTAAGTCTAGGTCTTTCTTTTGGGTAAAAAAATAGTAGCAAGTTCAAAAACATTGAGTGGAAAGATTGGGTTTTGTCTCCTTTGTATATGTTGTAAGTTGTTGTGGCGGTCCTCGTTTTGAGGACTTGGCCGTTTTTTAATGAAAGATATTTTCAAAAAAAAAAAATATTCATCTTGATGGGTAAAATTGTAATTTCATTAAATTGGTAAGAGAAATTTAATGCAACAATTAATTAACACTTCCAACTTAATAAATGAATATTCTTATTATTATTAATATTATTATTGTTATTATTGTTAGAAATGGTCATTTACCATTTTTTAAAGTGGGGTAGAATTGTAATATAAGAAATTTACAAAACCCTAAAATAATAAATATTAATTTACTATGTCGAATTTTTTTTATTGAATTAATACACACTGGATTACTATTGTGTTTTGTAAAATAAATAATATCAATAGTATAAATTAGTTAAGAAAAGTATAAAGTTCAACAAAATTTAAAACAAACTATAAGGTTGAAAAGAAGCAATACTATTACTTTATATGGGTTTATGGAAAGTTTTAAATTTACATATGAAGAAAATGTTTTGTTGGTTTTCTTCTCTTGAAACCCAGGTGAAACCGATGAGAACTAAAAAACGAAGAGATAACGACTGTTTTTAAAATCTATTATTGTGAGAAATTGAAACAATCTACTTACTTGCAATCGTAGATCAAAAGTTGTAACCGATTATAACTCATGATTGTATATACAAAGATCATGTGTTATACATATTCCCCTCCTTAAACCTTCAACATCTCATCAGTGTTTCGCATCATTGTAATTTTTCGGCGACTAGAAACTTCTATCAACCGCGTCGCAAAAACACACTCCGTCATAAGTCCGACCTACCGTTTTTGTTTTTCTAAAACTAACTTCCAATTAAGACAAGGGTTGTGTTCGTCTTTCATTTTGCCAAGTGATAGTGCTCGTAATATGGGTTCCAGGTAACAAATCAAACCTTTAACTCGATTGCTGCAAGCGATCTTTTAACACATGTCACTCAAAACTCAACTAAATCTTTGGGTTACCGCTGTAAAATTAATAATAAACAATATTGTACATTCTCCGACATATATTATACATTATCAGTATGTTTGTATAGCGTACAACACCCGCAACATGATTGACCAAACACAACCGCCAAACATAATGCAGTCTCACCACAACACGCGGGTTCCTGCTAGTGTCTCAAAGTAAGTCTCTAATTAAGAAGACTCTTCATACATCCATGTTTCTTGTATACATAGTAGGCTTTGTCATTTGTGCCTCATTTGACAAAAATAAAAAAAAATATATACACTAAGAAACTCTTGCAACACACATACACTAGAAACACAACTCGAAAACATAGCAGTAGCAACCAAGTTTGATTATTTTTCTGGCAAGTGGGATAGTCCGGCAGTGCACCACCACTGTTTTCGAACCGGTGCACCCTGAGAATAGATGACGAATCTATTTAAAACACAAGCCCGGTTCACGTTGATGCTTTTGTCTTCTATTACAATGTAAGTTTTCTAACAGTCTAACCTGGCGAGTTAAAGGATTTTAGGTTGGCGGGTTAAATTAGATGAAACCCAAACAAGCCTAGAGGTGCACCAACAAATCGTTTACATTAACCTTAATCATAGCCGTAACTGTAACCGGTAGACTGGGAACCGGTTTAATTAGGTTAGAAAATGTAGAATAGGTTAGGAACAACAAGTAAGTCGGTTTGGTTGAGAAGCCATATTGATGGAAAAACATACGTGTAATGATGTTCTGGCTCAGGTTTAAAAAGGAAAGTATTAAACATATACAACATAGGTAAATATTTTTATTTGGATTTGGAACATAATACCTACCAAGGTGGAGTTATTAAAGAGAGGAGTTGATATTAGTGGAACATGTTGTGGGTGTATGCAAGAATCGGTAAATCATGCGTTATTTCCATGTAAGTAATATGGTCAAAGTATTTGGGCATTAGTGGGTCAGTGGTGGAATTGGGTTCATGTCGTTCGATTATGGACCTGCAGGAATGTACAAAAGGTTAATGCTAGCAAGATACTAACTCCTCATTTAACATTATGCAAAGACTAACCAAATAAATATCGCCTAAGTTAAATAAGAATCTACTTCAAATCTTCAACCCGAACGCGTATTTTGTGTGTTGCTTGATCACATAAAAGACATTTGCTTGAGTAGATCCCCTCTTTGTAAACACGTTGACATCGGATAGTCAATTTGTTGCACGCCTTCACTGCCTCCCAAAACGGTAATTGGACTAAATTCTTTTGTTCCTCACTTCTATCGCATATTGTCCTAAGAAAGCAGCACCTTGGTACAGCAGTCCTCATGCGTGAAATGAATGTCCAACTTGAAGTGAGAACTGTATAAACCACGGTTTATGTTTCAAAACAAGATTCTTTCATCACTGCACCCACTCTTTCTGTTCAGCATGCTCCCCTGTTTGTTATGCTTATAAATTGCAGCCACATGTACAGAGACACACCTTACTCATGTATATTAAAGCATCCGGACATCGCAATCCTGGTCAACTTTCTTTTATTACCGAAAAGCACCTTTGATATTATATCCGCTTTGATGGTACCGAAAAATGTATCGAATGCTTGTCCCATGCCTTCTTTGTGATCCTTTACACTACTAATCCCAAAGCCTGAATTTTGACCCGTTTGATGAGATCGTTCCCACCGCGATCAACACACAACTTAGTGCTCCATTTGATGATGCAGTTTACCAAACCCCAAAGCCTGAATTCTCCGCCATCATACAAACGCCTTACAACCTTAAATTAAAGTTGTGCCATTCATTCCATGACATACTTGGTATTTTTGACCTATGGGCTATACAATCGAACGGCAACTCTTTAATTTCCCCCACCATTATATGCACCGGAACTCTCCTATTGTTGAAAATGTTGCCATTCCGTTGTTTCCAAATGCGCCATAATGTTTATAAAAAAATAGCATGAATAATCTTTTTCCTCAAGGCTATGATGTTGGAACCACTAACACTGTGTAAAAGTTCACTGATGGAATCGAGCCTGTGACCTGCTGGATAGTTTATCCATGTGAAGATCTGTCCCCAAACCTCCTGCGCTGCATCACACTGAACCAAGACATGATTCGTTGTTTCATCCCGGCATCCGCACAAGCTGCACATTATTGATTCCATGTTTACCCCTCTCCACGTCAATGCTACTGCAGTCGGTATCTTTCCTGTACAGCCCTCCAAGTGAAAAGGTTTGCTTTCGGTGTTGCGATTTTATTCCAGACGAAACCGTTGTGTTGCACATTCAGGTCCAACGCCCCTGCAAGCTGCTGTCTTACCGTTTTAACTGTAAAACCCTCCTCCTTATCATCTTTCCACCTCCACGCGTCTTTTTCTTTTGTGATGTTCTGTTGTAATAATTGGCTTAGTAGCGTTGTGGATGCATGTTCTATGTAATTATGCTAGAGAACTTCTTGTTTAAAAAACTAATAAAATAATGGGATGCGAATGCACTTGTAACTAAATGTGGATAAAATTACCAAATCATTAAATCGTTTATACAAATGTTACATCATCCAACATACCACAAACCCAACTTGCACACATTTGTCACCACATATATTTCACTTCTTTTGGTTTACAACTCATTCTAGTTATCAGAAAAAAAAACAACAATATTATAACACACCCATCTCAATCATCAAAAATCATTGGATGAAAACATCACCACCCGCAATCCGATAGCCAGATCTCCTCTGTCGATCACATCACAGTAGCCGCTTTCCATGTGGCGCCGGTTCATTTCAATAAATGTGGGCCAACATGTGCAACGGATTCGCAGGAGGGCTAGTGCGTATAAATCGTATAATTTTAAAGAGATTTTACATCCACGCAAGAGCGCCTTGATCATTGGTTACTTGTGGTCGACCCCTGGTTGGTGTTGGCGGTCGGTTTGCATTAAGCTCCTACAACCAATTTATACAAAAATCAAAACAATTACTATTGAAATACTATACTTGATTTAAGGAAAAAAAAAAAAAAGGTTGCTCTGAGGCGTTTAGGTCCAAAAGCCAAGGCGCGAGGTGTTGCTCTATGTACAAACACAAAAAAGTTTAATTACAACCAAAAGTCGTCTCTATCACCTGTTTTACATATCAACCTTTTTATCAAGTACACCTTTCAATATTTTCACCCCTTTAATTGACTTCACATATCAGTCTCTTACAAACCCTAAATTTGATCAGCTTCAACCGATTTTGACCAAGGATTTACATGAGGCGGTGCCTCGAGGCAGTTTCCTAATTACCTCGAGCATCAGGCATGCCTTTTAAAACCAAAGCACGGTCGGGTGTCTAATGGGCCAAAACGAGTTCGGTTCTGAACTATCCACTTAAAAGGAAATGCATCAACGGGTCGGATTATAGATCATCTCGATAAATCATATCATATAGTAAATTGAATTTGAAACTTATGATATCACTAATTGTCCATCTTGCAAAGTCTGCCCATTGTGACCTGTCTTAAAGCTTAGGATAGAAACACTCGACCCATTATGACTCATTCCAAGATAGGAAAAAAAATTAACCCAAAAGTTCTATAAAACTATCGAAATCAACATGTTTCAGTGACTTTGGGCTGAGATTGAGAGGCCCATATTTGAAAGTAATTATTCATAGCACTACCTGCATCCATGTATCTTCTATATGTCGTTCAGGGGAAGTTGTTTCCGGTGATGAAATTGCTGGCGGTAGTGGATGAATAAGTTTTGGAACAACTACAAGATCTCTACCCAATACTAATATTGCACCCGCGTTATTTGCAGTCCCTAAAAGAAAATCTCACTGTCAATACAACATTATTCCCAACAAAAATAAAAGGGGTAACTTTGTAAAATAGTAATCAACTTTCAAAAGTGTTCCAATTTAGTTAACTTATTTTTTTGTCTCAATTAGGTCACTCAACATACACGTTTTATATTAGTTAGAGGTTTTTTCATCTATTTCATAGGTAACTATGACTTTTTGTTTCTTTTTTCCTATTTATTAATGCCGACATTAAGTGACATTACATGGTGATGTGGATTTTAACATATTTTTAAATTTTTTTAATATAATTAACATGTTATTTTCTTTTTTTAATATAATTACATATATTAAAAATTCCAACCCCAACATCTTCTCCTCCATTTCATTCTTGACACATAAAATTTTACAACACTCAATTTGAATGTTAACTTACCTAATTGTGATAAAAAGGGAACGAGTGACTTAATTGGAACATTTTTGAAACTTGACTACTATTCTGTGAGATATTCCCAAAATAGAATCATATACTACAAACAGCATCAAGAAAGGATGATTTACCACAATAATTAGTGGCTGAGAAAAGGGTAATTAAATGTCCCTGAGCAAAACGCTCAAAGCCATCCATTACACATTCGTGTGCACGTACAATGAGTTGTAGATCATTGTTGTTGCAGAACTCCATCACACGATCAGGCTGCAAAACGTGTACACATGTCGGTAAATCCGTGACGGTGAATATAATTGGAACTTTCTAAAAAGAACGACACTCACCCCAAAAGTAACCAACCCAGGACCTCTAGCATTCGGTCTTAGTCCTTCCACGCTGTCGTTTTCTGTTGGGTCAGACCTGTTAAGAGAAATGATAAATTATATTCGTGATTAAGAAAAAAAATAATAATTAAAGGTTAAGGAGTTGTTGGATTAAAAAAGGGCATCAACCATAGCAAATCCATAAGAACAATTGAACCAGCTTCCATTGTAATTGGTCGCTGAAGATTTTCAATCTGGTCAACATGGTTGATTGACCTCCCAATACCACCGTGCATACAAAGAATCTTTTTTTCAATTCGAGCCGCAAGTGGCAACCAATTGAATAATCTGTTTATTCGCTGCCATACCCAAATTCCATCTCTCTCACCCTGATTTTCAAAATATCAAGATATTAATATGCGGTACAAAAAATGGGTATACATAAAATTCTAAAACAAGCAACAAAACGTTAATGATGCTACCACTTACCATGCGCTCGATACACTCAATTCGGAACCCAAAAAGTGCATTTATATCAGCAGCTTCATGATTCCCTCGAATTAAATGTACATTTTGCGGATGCTCGACCTACAATAGTTAACAAATTTTAATATCATGGTGAATTGTGCTTCTTACAAGGCTAAGGATGATAAATAGAATGAGTGGTATTGGTAGTACCTTTAAAGCTAAGAGAAGACAAATAGTTTCCAAGCTGTGTTGACCTCGATCTACATAGTCTCCTAAGAAGAGATAATCGATATATCTGGTAAATGTTGGATAAAAAATTATGAGGAGATGGTAGGTATACCAGCTTTAATTTTAGTTGGAAAAACCAAAAACAAATAAGAAAAACATAACAGGAAAACTTACGCGATGTCTCCAGCAGTTGAGGGGGATCCATACTCATCAAAAAGTCTCATGAGGTCACCAAATTGCCCATGCAAATCACCAAATATCTTTATAGGAGCCCTTAATTGCAGAACAGTAGGTTCACTTGAAAATAATCTTTCAGAACAATCACAAAGATCAGCAATTTCAGTGCAATCCAGAAAAAACTGTCGACGAACAGGTGGCTTCCACCCACGAGGCTTCAATAAATGAGCTATCACCTGAAACATGTCGATAACTCTTTCATGAATGATGTGGGTGCACTTACTTTTCATTGGAATCCTATGTTACCTTTTTGGGCACACTGTTAACGGACATTTGACGATCCAGAAGTTTCCTTGCTGCAGTTGCATTTTCAGGAGTTCCATAACCAACTCGTCTTCCCTCATTCTCAAACTGATCTATGGAAAGCTGCCTGACCATACCACCTAATGCTCCACCAGTCTCTGCAGCTATTACCACCTGCAAAGCCATGGTACATTTCAGTATTTCAGCTTCACATATGCGGGGTGAAAAAAAAAACAAAAATAACAAACACATAATAATGATACTAACAGCTCGGTGATGCAATCGCACTCCAGTTGGAGCAGAATTATTTGCCATGTCAGCATCCAATTTTATCTGTTTCCCACTAGGAGTAGCCTCTGCTCCATGATCCCTATCTGGCGATTCAGCTTCTCCATTAGACTGTCGTGCTTTTGCAGCAGCTAGGGTTGCAGCAATAGCCTCAGCTTCTGCTGCTGATGCCTCAACCAAATATTCAACTCCTTTGCTCAATCTCCTGCTAATACACCATGATTACAATCTACAAATGATACATACCAATCAAAAGTTTGAATTTTAATTTACCGTGAGCCTTGAATCATGGCATTTTCGGTGCTGATATCTGTATACATGTCACCATTTGCAGGTGGAGCAACAGGATTACCGAGTACAACTGCACCATCAGAAGGTGCATCGGTTTCCTGTCTTGTTCTGTCATCAGCAGAACCATACCTTCCTGGTAACCTTGCTGACTGTGTATTTGACGCAGCAGCTGCTTGTGATGCTGCAGAAGTCATTTCAGCAGCAGCAAGATCTTCAGCAACCAAAAGATCATCTAGCAACACCCCTGCAGCAAGAAATGCCACATCACCTTGTTAGCGACTATTGGATGACTAATAGACACTGTAAGATAAACATTTATGTCAGCTTCGTTTTCACTATTATTTATGTACTTATGAATGGGAAAAAAAATTCCAAGTCTAGCAAGACATGGGCCCAAGCCAATAGTAAGGAAGCTATGCAAAACCTTTAAGATGTTAATGTATCATCACCATGAAGAAAGAATAAATCATAATTGTCAGTTAAAGGTGAAAGTCGCAAAAACAGAGCACACCATTGAGGCTGAAGCAGTCTTGCGTTTGACCAGTCCAGGCCATTTTTGGCTGATTTATTAAGGTTTTACTAGTTCGGACCACGTGAAACGAGTTTTGGCTGTTGAGGCCGGTTTTTGCAGTCCTGGTTGGTTTTTGGCCGGGTCAGGGTGTTTTTGCACGGCATTGCCTGAGCACCTAGGCTTGCACCTTGTGACATCAATGTGAAACAAGAGTAATAAAAGTAAGGTCTAAAAATTTGCATGGACTAAGTAAAAGGTAACCATGCCACTAGTGTATAGCCTACTAATCGAAACATTAGGCTGTCTCAGCTTCTGTTGATTACACCTACTATAACCGTACGAAAGAGCAACTTTAGTCTAGAATGAGCCACGGCTTATTAACACTAGAACTTATATTTAGCAAACTTGAACTTTTTTGAAGTTTAGAGCCAGATAGATTCAACTATCTCCAAGTAACAACTTTAAACTTGAAACTTACTACCAGATAGGCTGGTTCAACCAGGAACCAGAACCTGAAGCGGTTTTCTATAACTGGGTCAACCACTTAAAATCAAACTGGCAACCGGATTGAAGCGGCCAAAACCAACCTGCAACGGTACAATGTTGAACTAAACCAGCCATTGTTTTCTTATCCACAAACCAAGCAGACATACAGTTCCCTCTAAGTAAGTTCATAGGTAATTACATATTGGAAGAAGAAAAGTCCGTGAAAATTTTAGGACTTCATTCTAAAATAATGTAATAGTAAAGTTTGTATCAAGTTGCATATTGAATTATAAACTAAAAAAAAAGAAAATACATGCATATTTATCCTTAATTTAGTATACTTGAGAGTTATACTATCAATAACAGACTATATTGAGAATAGAATTAGTTTTCTAATCATACTAGGTTTCTTTTATTAAAATTGTGAAACATAGTTTCCATACTATTACATTTTTTTTCCTTTCTATCTCAGGCGTGTGCCTTTTTGCTCCTTGCACCTTGTGACTTTGACAACCTAGGCTGGAGAATTAGCTTTATACACTGAGAGAATAGATTTCTAGTGTTAGAAATAATTACGCATAATAGTAAGTTTATATACGAATTGTAAATCTCCCATTACAAGCTGTTACAGATTCCAAATTGAGAGATTGTATGCAGCCTTAAAGGACTTCACAAGTTTTGATTTTGAGAGTATGCCCAAATTACAAAAGAAGCCAGTTATTAAAAAAAACTTCTGAGAATCTAAAACTGCAGGGTCCGGTGTTACCTCCACGTAAACCACCATACATAAATATTAAATCACCAAAAGCAGCAGCAGCATGTCTACACCGTCTTGTCAGTTCAACCGCAGCATCTCCACCAGCAGCATCAGCGCTATATCTACCTGTCCGTGGAGTCGTGACAACCGATTTCGTATCACACCACACTCCTGCTGCTGTATCCAGGACTGTATAGAAACACAAGTGAGAAATGTGTGGTAAGGTCCAAGAAGCAAATATTGAAAAGAATCTCAAATGGGATACAACTGCCAATCATGTGTACAGCATAGTTCAAATAGACCGATGGTGTATTTCTTTTGCATCCCAACAAAAAAATATATACCATACGAAGTTTCTTGTTATCTTTGACAATTGATGACCCAATTTAGTTAAGGGGTTTTTTAGAAAACTTCATATAGACCATAGTAGGAGAGAAACAATGGTTACATCAGCACGGGCGCACGGCTACTTTATTTTTACTATAGAATTCAATAGTATCATAAATACCGTACCTGCTACACTTGATGAGTCCTCGACCATGCGTCCACCACCGAGGGCACCCCCAGAAACATGGAGCCGAGCATTAACAAAAACCTAGAACCAAGATATATAGAAACATTCAATACTCGGCATTCGTACATGTGTTGAGTATGTGTGTGTGTATGCGCGCGCGCGCGTGAGAGAGAGTCCATGAAAACTCATATTCTAATGAGAACAGACCGCTGCATGTTGATAACGAGGAGATGGTGAGACACCAGGAGCGATTGCCCATTCCCAGCGACCATCTCTATGTTTTGCAAGTCCATAGGCACTTGCCAGAGGCTGCACACATACCCAAAGCAATTCAGATAATACCAAACTGCAAGATAGGATTTATATATGTTTTGCAAGTACCTGCTTTCACTTTATAAGATGACTTTTGGACACATATAGTCAAAAAAATGTTTTTGAAAATGCTACTACATAAGTTACCGAATATGGTAAGCACGGACTTACTAATTAATAAACCATGTGCTGACTACAACATGTCACTTACCACACTGTTTGCATCCCGTCCCCCACAAAGCAATAGAAGACCATCGGAGCGTGCACTTGCAGTGGCATACCTTATATCAAAGTAAAAAACGTTAATGAGACGTTCAGCAATAAAACCTTCATATTTAGGAAAAAAAAAACACATAATAGCACCAATACATAGATGGGTGTAGGTTATGGTCCTGGTGATCCAAATTCTAATTGGACCAAGAAACCAAGGTTGTTAAGAAAATTATATGCAGCAAGACAAGAAATAGCAAGCTTGCTAGGTTGGCATCACGTAAAAACCATCAAGAATCACTCAGCATGTTTAAGCACTTAAATCTCAGCTTCACAGTTAAGTCATTGTAGTTTACAGTCATGTATTTAAAAAAATATTTATGATACTTAGGGGGTGCTGGTTCAACTAAATTTTTAAAACGAATTAGAATGTGTCAAAGAAACCGGAACGATCAAAGGAATAAATTTTTTTGATACGTTTTGGTTGACAAAATAATTATGACTGGTTTGTAAATCTGTTAAAGAAGTTGGAATGTAGTGGCGGTGGCACTGGGTAAAGGGGTTAGTGATGGAGGAGGTGGTGGTAGTGGGGACTATTGTAAGATGGGCCATGGTGGTGGTTGTTGCAGTTGGCTGTTGTGGTGCGACGTTGATGAGGGAGTGCAGAATTCCAGTTCCTTTGATTTTCTTCACTATTTGGTAGGAACTTTAATTCCTTGTAGCCTGACGATCATGACCAGAAGCAACATAATTTTTCTGCAAAAAGCAGCACATAGGAGCCAAAAGGCAACGTAGGGAAAATGGCTATTACTTTAAGAAGGTCCATTCCTAACCGTAAATCTTCTAGAAGCAAAAATCCAATGAATGTAACTATAGATTGGTCTACATGGCCTTACAAAATTAGAAACAAGTAAAAAGTACCAAATCAATTACTAATGAAAACGAAATGTCAATATCATATTAATAGGATGTTGACGACCATAAAGGCAGCATAGTAGTACCAAATAAATGTTGTCTTTATGATCAACTCTTACGACGTCTTAAAGCATAAGAATATTCTAATCCACGCATATTTCACATTTTCAGATAAATGATGGTATGTCCAGTCTGAATTCATATACAAGTACAATTAGTAGCAAATATGCAGAAGAAAGTGTAACTTAACTTGGGCAGAACATATTATCTCAGTAAGCGTTATTTCAGTTCAATAAAATTAATTCTTCTATATATACAAATGCCAAAGGGAAATTGTGTAGCCATACATGCATGGCGGTGGACCTTCTCCCTCTGGTTCCAATTTCCGCCATTCATACGGCTTAGCAGCTGTATCCAACGCCCATACATCAGCAAGAGGTCGCTTTCCTGGTAAAAATGGTTTGTAAATCTGTAAGGAAAGGGCCCATGCAAAACACGAGTTGTAAACAAAAGCTGGAAGCAACTGACCATCATTTCCACCAATTGCCATAAGATATCGTTGGCCCACTAAAGCCATGACATGCCCATATCTTGGCCCTGGGCCCGGACCTTGGACCACCACTCTACAAGAAACAAGCATTTATTTCATCGAATTTGCACAGCTATAATTTCCAGCATAGCAGATACGTACAAGTCAATAATCACATTCTTCAAAAATCAAACCTATGCCATCGGGGCCGTTGTTGTGTAAGGTCAAGAACATGAAGATCCTCAGCAGACAAACCAGCTGGACCAATGCCACCCTGAAAAAGATTAAACAAGGGTATTCAATTAAAATGTAAATCAATTTAAATGATCAGTAAAGCGAGCAAAAGGAACAAATGAAGAGCTTTTGAAACATTGATTTATCAAACCTGAATAACCACCATTGTACCCACAGCTGTTGCCACATGAGCTGCCCTTGGTGTAGGTGGTTCTCCAAAGGGAGTTATTCTGTAAAAAAATAATTTAAAATCTCATTTGAGATGTTAATAAATGAATCAATGAGGAACACTAATTGTATCAACTAAGGAAAAGATCTGGAATTTAGCAACATAAACCATCTCACCTAGACCATTTATTTGTCAATACATCATAACAATGCACATCAGCAGTAGCACCTGATAAACCTGTGATCCAAAAAAAAAAAAAAAAAAAACTAAAACACATTTACAAAGAAGCAAATATTCACATATGTACACAGAATGCCACATTAATGACGAAACATCCAAAGTCCAAACTATGCTACAATATTCATTTCATGTGAGGCCGTAGTTAACAGAAAGTCAATACACCACCTACATATAAAATATCGTTATAAAGTCCAGAAAATCTTAAAGTGAAGCACTAAAATGTAGCAAAATATATGCATGCACAATATATAATAGATTTTAGTGTTTTCATACTGAGGAGATGTAGAGCAAACTCTAATGACAATAAGTACATCCAATTACATATAGCAACCAACATTTGCATTTTTGACAGTGGAAACTAAACAAAGCAAAGTTCATTAATCATTACTGCACTTGATTTATACTAAAAGTAGTCCACATTTGACTACTCAAACCAAATACGAATTATGCTTAGGATTCTAGTGTAATACTTTTACTTTCAAAGTTACTAAATATACTAAGATTAAACATATACAATTTAACAGAGTGTAAACAATAATAAACACACAATCAAGAGAAGCTATAATCAACAAACAGAGCAAGATTCATACGAATTCCGCCGCCTGCAGACGTTTGAGTCCCAGCATTAGCAGAATTCCCTTCAAGAGCAGTCGCACCACCAAACAGTATAAGCCTGGGACCAATATAACCCGGCTTCCCTTCCTCCCCAACCGCAGCCACTGCAGTCAAAGTATGCCCACACCTCGGCCCAGGACCATCCTCCTCCTTCTCTAATATAGCATTCACCACAGAGTAAGTAGGCGCTAGCCTCGGACCCCCTACCAGACTTGCACTTGCCTGCAGCTCCTCCCGTGCAGTACCATTACTATTTTCATCGTTACCATTACTGTTACCGTTACCACTACCAGCCTCCGGCGACGAATCCACATCCATCTCTCACTAACTAATATCCAGAATCACAGATCAGAAACTTATAACTTGAATTTCACGGATTAGCTGCTATTCGTATAACTACTCAACCTTAACACTTCAATTGCAATTTCAATCGAAAACGGATTCAAATATTAACCTAGATTGAATAGATTCGTTCCTAGTATATTCAAATCGACTAACACAATGGAATCCGAGGGAAAACGAAATTCAAATTTTAGCCACTCTCTCCCTCTCAGTGTCTGAAGCTTTCTCTCTCTAGAAAGTTCGATATCGATGTTGTATCTCCAGCTCTCTCTCTCTAGACCGTCGGAAGTAGCGAGAAATAGGAACCGGATGACGAATACGGAATCTCTCTCTAAAAGCTCGATATCGATCGATGTTGCATCTACAATCTCTCTCTCTCTCTCTACGACGTCAGAAAGTAGCGACAATACGAATAGAAGCTGTTAGGCACAATATCTTGGGATTTCTCTCTCTAAAAAGTTGGATAAGGAGAAAAACGAAGCGGCGGACGAATACGGAACCTCTCTCTGTCTCTCTCTATGAGGCTCAGTCATCTGTGGAGAGGTGACGTGGCGATGGACGGCGGTTTGCGGTTGAATTGGGGTGTGGCAGGAGTCAATGATTAACGAACGAAGAAGAGGAGAATAAACAGCTCACACCAGTTTTTCCCTAATCAAAGCAGTTTGTGACTTGTGAACGCGCTGTTGGGTGCGCGTATCATGGACGTTTCTACACAAACTCGTACGGATTCCAAACACAAAAAATAGACCGCATGCTTCACCACCCTTCATCACATCAGGAGGTTTTTATGTGTTTTTTTTTATTTTTTTTTTATTTTTTTATATATGGCTCGGGGTAGGGGTAGAGGTGTACAAAAAAAACCGGTTTTTTTTTAACCGGAAAAAAAACCGGAACCGGTTTTTTTAAAAACCGTTTTTTTTACCAACCGGTTTTAAACCCGGCCCGATATTTCGGTTGCAGACCAGTTTTAATATCCAGTGAAATGAGTTTTTTAAAAACCGGTTTTTTTTAAAACCGGTTAAAAACCCGATAGCGATAAAAAACCGGTTTTAAAACCGGTTTATCCAAAAAAACCGGTTATTGTATAGGTTAAAAAACCGGTTTAACCGGTTTAACCGGTTTTTAAACGTTAAAAATGTTCCAGACCTGCAGAAAACGGTCATATGACCGTTTGACCCAAAATGTGACCGTTTTTTTTTGTTTTTTCCCCCCATTTTTTCATTCTTAACCCCTATAAATACCCCATGATGTTTTGGGTTGATTACACAACTCTAATACACTCTTAATACTCTCCAAAATCATAAAAAACCATTTAGTATTAGCCAAAAAAAAACTTTCAAATGGCTTCCTCTAGCCAACAAGATTCGACTCACATTGGTGCTTCAAGTAGCGATGTGGTGGTTCGGGTTCTTCCTACCAAGCGAAATCGAGAAGTTTGGCAACACTACGATATGTGTGAAATGGCTTCGGGTGAAAAAAAGGCTCGTTGCAAATATTGTAAAGGTTTCTACAAACCGGAAGCAAACTCCTCTTTGCAAAAGCACATCACAAAGCCATTTTGCAAGCAGTGGCGGATACAGAACTTTTTGGTACGGGGGGCACAATTCGACATAAAAATGGGCAAAAAACAACGATAAAATAATTTAATTCGTTAAATATTTATATATAATAACGACATACCTCGATTACATAAACAAAACGATCCAACTCAAAGTAATGTCACAATACATAATCGGTATATATGTAAATTAACATGTATTAATATTAGATTATCAACTATGTTAGAATACCCTTGAAATATTTAATAACGACAAAAGGGGAATGTACCATAGGATGTTAATTTAATGACAAATGGGTAAAACCAAAATAAACCCACATTTAAACCACCGAACATTGCCATAATCAAATTTGATGATAACTACACAGCCAACTTGTACAGTACAAGCAAATTACAAACATGCACAGAAAACCTTTCAAACTAAATGGACACTAGGCTTTTTATTCAGAAATATATACATACGAGCTCGGCTTTACGGTGGGCACCGGCCCACCTTGATTAACAAGTGGCTCCGCCACTGTTTGCAAGGTTTTGAAATCACAAGCTTCGAATGATCAACCGGCAATGACAAGTGAAGGAGAGATCTTCGCTTACTCCCTTGATGCGGTTCGTGAGGAAATGGCATGTTTTGTCATTCAAGAAAGCCTTCCTTTCAACCACTTCGACAACCAAAGGTATACTCGCCTTGTTCAAAGAACTCTCCAACCACGATACACTCATGTAAGTCGTGCAACTCTTAGAAGGGATTGTTTAAAAATGTGGAAAAAAGCTAAAAATGAAACAATTTCTTTTTTTGAAAATTTACAAACTGGTGTAAACCTTACTAGCGATGTGTGGTCGACACCTCATGGTGTACCCGACTCTTACATTTGTGTCACCGCACATTGGGTTCAACCCGATTCATGGCAAATGATGAAACGTACGATTGCGTTTCAACTTTTCGATTATCCACACACGGGTCAAAATATTTTTAAGGTTATTGAGAACGTTATTAAAACTTATAAATTGGAGGAAAAAATATTTTCTATATCTTTTGATAACGCCTCCAACAATACCGTTGCAATAACACAATTAAAATTAAAATATAACCCCATTTGTGAAGGTGCATTTTTTCATAGTCGATGTGTTGCACACATCATAAATTTGGCGGTTCAAGACGGTTTAAAAATTGTTGAGTCACAAAAGGAGGGTTTTAGAAGAATGTTGCGTGATATTTTTAGCAACGTACAAAGACATACTAAATATATAAAGTTTTGTGCGGATGCGAAAAAACCGTGTTTGGGTCCGAATTGGGATTGCCCAACAAGATGGAGTTCTACATGTATCATGTTTGAAAAGGCGATTTCACAAAAAGAAACTTTAATGGCTTTTCATGAAATCTTGTCGAGTCGTGGTAAGGTTAACCCTTACCATGCAAGGGGTTGGGAAACTATTGAGCGTATAGCCGATATGCTACAAGTTTTTAAAACGTCGACAACCGCTTTATCCGGTGTTTATTATCCCACAAGTCCTTTAGCAATTCACAAAATATTTTTAATGACATCTAAACTAAGCAAGATAAGTGTGTATGGGCATCCGTATTCGGATATGGTAATACAAATGAAAGAAAAACTTAAAAAATATTTTAAAGAGATACCACCGGTTTTTTGTTGTGCCGCCGCCTTAAACCCTTGCTATAACATAAGGGCGTTAATTCTATGATTGATAAAATTGCGGATGAGTTGGGTTTAAATTGTGCCGAAGACCCATGTTTTAGCCAAGGTTTGAAAAATAAATTTAGCAATCATCTTAATGGCATGTATGCTTTTTATCAATCAAAATATGGTTCAAGCTCACAAATTCATGATTCATTGAGAAACACTTTGGGCGAGAATTCAAACGATTCCGAGTTTGCTTTTTATAGTCATTTATGGAATTTAAATGAACATGATGAAGCTACTAACACACCAAGTAGCGAACTCGGGAGATATAAAGGTTCAAACTTTTTACAACACTACACTCCCGAACAATTTAAAAACTTTGATTTGTTGGCTTGGTGGAAAGAAAAGGAAGAACAATTTCCGATTCTAGCCGCCATGGCCCGAGATTTACTAAGTGTCCAAGCTTCTACGGTAGCTTCGGAATCCGCTTTTTCTACTAGTGGCAGGGTCTTATCGATAAGGAGAACGAGGCTGACTCCTAAGGCGGTTGAGATGTCTATTTGCTTAAAGGATTACTTGGATGCGGCGGAAAGAGTACAAGATAAGCGCTCACTTGAGGGAGAATTGGAGTACGAAGCCGAATTGTATGAGGACGAGGTGAATATGGCCTTGATTGAACCAATGACCGACGAAGAAGCCGAACTTGATGAATACCTTCGAAACAACTCGGGTTCGGGCGAAGATTAAAGATGTTTTTCAAGAGACAAGAGACGCTTGCTTATGTTTAAGACTTTTAACTTGTTTAAGTTTTTAGTAGTTAATGTTGTTTTATTTCTAATGTTTAAGACTTTAAGTTGGATGTTTTATTGTTTTAAGTTTGATGTTTTAGACTTTTAGTACTTAATGAAATGAAGGTTTTTATGTTATAAGTTTCTTAATAAGGTTTGAAGTTTGTTTGAAATGAAAAAAATAAAAAAAAAACTGCAGCAGTAGCCAAAAATGCAGCAGCAAACAGCAGCAAATTTCCGGTTTTTTTCCGGTTTTTTTTCCCAGACAAAAACACCGGTTTTTTTAACCAGTTTAAAAAACCGGTTTTTAAAAACCGGTTTTAAAACCTATCTGAACCGGTTTTATATAATATGTTTTAGCCTACGAAAAACCGGTTTAAAAACCGGTTCGGTTATAAAAAAACCGGTTTTAAAAACTAAAAAAAATCCGATTTCGAAAAAAACCGGTTTCGGTTTAAAAAAAAACCCGTTTTGTACACCTCTAGGTAGGGGTGTGCAAGTGCAACGATTCACAACCGGATCGAACTTATCTGAAATGGAACTCAAACGAAGCCGTTTAGTGTTAAATATAAGAATCAAAACTGGAATGTTTAAAACCTACTTGTTCGATACATAATCAGGTTATACGGTTCTCATATAATGATATAAATGGTTCTTGTCAGAATCGGGTGTCAGTTAAATCCTAAAATTAACAATTAAATATAAGACAGCTTTAGTAAATTTAAGTCGTGGTGCCGTAGTCAAATCAAGGACCTATGATACATTTTTAAAAGTGCACGGTACCAACCACGTATATGTAATTATTGTAATTTTGACAATAGGGGTAGGGGTAGGGGAAGGGGCAATACTAGTGGTTCCTTTATTTTTCACTGATTTTAATTAATCCTGCACTGTCACATCACTTCACTGATTTACTTCACTGAATCACTTTTTTGAAGGCAACACTTAACTGATTCACTTCATTGAAATCTTTATTTTTTAGTTTTCCTTTTTTTTAATTACCGTTTTTTTAATGACCATTTGAAGTAAGAACCGTTTGCAAAACTTAAAATTCTAAACCGTTCCATTCAAATTAAAAAAAATACAAGAAACATTAACTAAAATAAACATACAAATGCGTTCATCCTCCTGGTCGCCTTCAACCCAATAACGCTCTCAATTGTGTTTCACCGCTATTTCTTCTTTACGTTTCAAAACCAAGGCCAAAGATTTACCTTTGAGGTGTTCATGCGGTTTTTGAATACATATTCAAGTCGTGGTCATATTGCCTTTGTAGGCTGACCAACTGGTTCAGTTTGTCTTCTTTCATCGTTCGGTATGACCCAAATTCGTCAACCCATGATGATTTGCTTGAAGACTCGGCCGCGGCGGCTTTATTATTTTTTTCGTTTAGGCCGCGTTGGGTTGGTATCTTCATTGAGATCCGGCATGTGGCTAGTGGGGGTGGAGGCGTCCGGTGTGGAAAAGGCAGTCGCCTAATAGTTGCCGCCTTACGAAGACTTCCGTCTCTTGTCGGAATGACTATCGGACGGTTCTTCACCCATCAACATTTGCTTTCTCCACTTGTCGTTGTAACATTCGTATTTTTCGTATTTTCCATTCTAGTCCTTGTATTCTTGTATCTTGTCATTCTACACCCTTGTAATCCCGAGTTTATGATCAATGGAAAAGTATTTTGTCAATTGCATTTATTCTTAAACTATTTCATTATTCTATAAATTCTATGTGACGCAAACTTTATGTAACATCGCGTGATTTTTAGTTTTGCATATATTCTAAATTCTATACTTAACAAATTCCAAGTTCGCCTTTACTCGTTTTTTATATTACTCCTACCAATCCATGACGAATCGTCATTATAATTTATCCTATTTAATTTAGGCGTTATAACTATAAACTCTTTTAGTTAAGATCTTAATATATATATATATATATATATATATATATATATATATATATATATATATATTATCTTTAAAATAAAACATATATATTTTAATAATAATATTTTCAATTTAAAAAAATATAAAAAAAATAATAAATGGGAAATCGTGATTTGTGTTGACTTTTGTTTCAAACTGACAATAACAATTGTCATACAACATAAGATTTGTTCAATTGTTTGGTCGTTCATCGTTTTTTTTTTTAAAAGTCGATATCCAACAGTAGCATTCAACTATGAGCACCCTATATTAATTAAACTCCTAACCCCCCACCTAATCTCTTCCTAACCACCCTAATTACTACATTAAACACCCAATCAACTCACCTCACTTATAAATACCACTCCTCTCCACCCTTTAATCCCTTGTTCATCCATAATCTCTCTACAATCACTCTCTAATCTTCAAGTTTATAGAGCAAACTTTCTGAAAACATAATCAGTAAGTTCTAAGCTCAAACTTGCTCTATTTTTCTAATTTTCCTTCTCTTTTCTATCCAAAACTCCTTGGAGAACCCTCTAGGATCTTCCCCAAAGTGTGATAAGGGTAGAGCACCTAAAAGAGGTCTCAAAGGTGGTTGTTTTCTGAATTATTTTTATGTCCTAAGATAGTTTGTTGTGAAGGAACCAACCAAGTCTACTAACAATCTAATGTTAGAAAGATTTGTGCTATGGTATTGGGTGACAAAGGAGAGTCAAGACTCATCCAAATCAGTCCCCAAACTTTACTTAAACATCTTAGCTATACTATATAATAATATAAGCATATACTTTCAAGTTTCTATCTTACTAGCTTATTATTAATCTTTGGAAGGTTTGTGGTTACACCCTACCTTACCAACTCTCTTGAACCTTCTTGTGCTACGGATTTATCCACACTAGAAAGGGGAAATCCCGTGTCCAAAACCCACGTTTATTCCATAAGCGAAGTGGTTATGACATGAACCTATCAAATGGATTCACATTCCTAACCTTATACCATCCGAATCATCTATGATGATTTTGTGCTTGGTCTAACTTAATCTAATGACCATCCGGATTGCCCTAAAGGCGATTTGTGTTTTGGTTTGCCTAAAAGGCTTGCATGACTCTCGTGAATCTATAATCTAAACTCGAACCTAAGACCCTTTATTCTCTAATTCTAGTTAACTAAGGCTAAGGAACTAATCTCCTAAGACTCGTCTTTGGAGCCTTACTAAACGCACCCAAAGGTGATTCATACTTGTCCCCTTTTCTTTTATCACTTTTGGGACCAATATGTATTCTATGCAAAACACACTAATGCTTTCATAAACACACATGCTTAATCTATTAAACATACTTATATGCTATTTGCCATGCTTATGATTCTTAGATACTTAAACATAATTCATTAACTATTATTAGCCCACTTAACATGTATAGCGCTATAGGACTAGCACACCGCCCCCTTTATGGGTCATTGTTAAGATTTAAACGGCAATATGCTAGGTATACGCTGTGGTACTCGCGGGTTTGAGTTATGTCTTTTGTATGATATGTATGTGCAATGCTATAGTATGAGATTTGAGTAAACCATTCTAAAATACTATGTATGTAAACTAAAACTAGTATGCTCACCAATGCTTTATGTGTTGACGGATATTTTATACATGTTGCAGGAAACGTTTGATGCAGGGTATACAAGAAAAACTACTTAGGATTTGGCTAGAAACACACGCTAGTTTAAATTCTATATTTTGATGTTGTACTTCTCCTTTATGAAACAATTTGTATTTCGGTTATCTTTTAGACAATGTTTATGCTATGAATGAAATTTTATCTTTAAATTATATTGTCACAAATTCTAGTGTCATGAAGTCTTTGAACAATCTATCCCAAGTCTCGCCCCGATGTATTCCGCCATCGATTGGGGTGTGACAGTCGTGATCTTTTACAATCTCTCAAGCCGCGAGATGATTAAATCCAGAAGGATGAGTTTTTTTGTAATCAACGCCGTTTGCATGAGGTTAAGATCACTACATCCATTCCTTCGTAGGCGCTCCCATATTCAAGCAAGTAAAAATATATTTTAGAAAACTTTATATAATTAAATAAAACCGTAACTTAAATATATCATAATCGTTACCGCTTGTTGATGAAGGCCATTGAACGCATTCATTTGTGGGTTCATGGCGGCCCATTTAGAAGTAATTTGATCAACTGTTCGGGTGGATCCTCCCAACAGTTGTGCGTAATGTTTTTGGACCGCCCTCCAAAAACTCCCTTTGCTTCTTTCGTTACTCTTCTCCCTATTCTCCGACACATAGCACCAAGCTTTTGCCAAAGCAACCTCTTGTGCTATATTCCACTTCACAGCTTTTGTTCGCTTCCCAAATTTCTTTTTCCCCCCGCCTCAACTTCTACAACTTGATCCTCTACAAGCATCTCCTTTGCTTCATCGCCTAATTCTTCATCTCCATGATCCTACAACCGTGTCTCTGGCACAGTTTCTTCCTCGTCATCGTCATCTATGTGGAGCTCGAAGTCGTCTAGTTGGGATGTTGTTATTTGAGGCGGCGCAAAAAAAATTGTGGATACGGTTGTGGTTGAGGTTGTGTGAAGAACGGCTGAGGTTGGGGTTGAGTTTGTGGGAATTGTTGGAATTGAGTGTAGAACTGTTGTCGTTGGGGTTGGCTTTGTGGAAAATTGATCACGGGCCTATAGCCTTCAACCGTACCCGAGCTCGAACCCAAACTCGAACCTCTAGCTCGACTACTAGAATCCCTGACTTTAGATTTCGAGGTTCCCCTCCCACCCTTCGAAACACTCTTTGATTTCTGTGGATCCATTTGTGTTGTTTGTGTGAAAGTAGTTTAGTTAAAATCTAGTTGTTTGTTTGTGTTTTGTTTATTTAAACCGTGTATGTTTTGGTCAAAAATTACCTAGTAGAAATAATTTTGTATTCCAAATTAGAAATTGTGAGGTAGAGTGCTAAGAGTGTAAATCTACTATCAAAACTAGTTATATTCTGAAAATGTGTTGATCAGGATGCAAGAAAGAGTAAATTAGTGACAACTATGCTCGGGATGGCTTAGGTTTGCTTCGGGGTGGACAGTTATATCCTCTGGATGGAACTGTTTGTAATGAATGAATAAATGAGTAAAACACAAAGAACAACACTCGATATACGAGGAAAGCCCTTGATCAATAGTAGATCTCCGGCATAAAACCTCGGGAGGAGACTAGGCCCCTGCCTTGTTAGTTAATATTAATTTGGTAAAAAAGTACAACTTTGGATGAGTATGTGGATGAGTGTACTAAGATTACAACGATTGTGTGAGTGTTTTCTAAGTGTTAGTGTGAGCAAGGTGTATGTAAGTGTCCTATACCCGTCCAATACTCCCATTTATATAGTACATGAGAATAACTAAAGAATCCCATGAGATCCGCTAAGTAGTTAAAGTCTTTATATGACTGTTGTGGCAGTTTCAACTCTGCTTAATGTAGTTCCAGTTGTTTCCATATCTTTCTCCTATATTTAATGAGCATCGGTTACAACTTTGACCTCATCTTGGTCTTTGGACTATGGCTTCGTATGAGTTACACTTTGACTTCTTCTCTTGAGGGTTATAATATAGACGTTGCCAGGCATTAATCCATAGTTGTACCTGCATTTGCGAATAAGAAAGATATTTTGTTAGTCCATCTTCAGGATGTGCACATGCTGATTTACAGTTGCATCCTGAAGTCAGCAGAGTCCTTTAGCATCCCGAGGATGCAATATCAGGGATATAAGGTAAAATCATGTTGAGGATTTTTACCCACAACAATTGTCCCAAAAAATATGTTACCGTTATCTTTTAATGTTAAAAATATTTTTCCCAATTGATGTGTCAATCTTTCCAAGTTCCAAGACCCTAACGGCTATTGTTTAGGCTAATTCTTCGTGTGACCATTATGCCCTATCATATCCTGCCGCCTATATCTAGGCTTTTTCTTCCTTCTTTATAATCAACTGAGATTATTAAAAAAGGTAACTAATTCGCTTCTTTCTCGTCTTTTTCCTTTCATTCCTGCAAAAAAAAAAGTCTTTTAAAACAATTTTTTAGAATGAGTAAAAAATTAACAAGGGCTCTGGGTAGTTTTGGAATCCCTAAGGATTTCACACCCCAAAACTTGATCAAAGATCCTGATCAAGAAATCTGTACTTTTAACGATAAAGATATTCAAGCCCTTAAGAAATCAGGGGCTTTTCCGAATTCCGCCGTTATTCGGCCTTTTGATCTGAATGCAAAGTCTGACTTTG
Source organism: Ambrosia artemisiifolia (assembly GCA_032199755.1). NCBI lineage: Eukaryota > Viridiplantae > Streptophyta > Magnoliopsida > Asterales > Asteraceae > Ambrosia > Ambrosia artemisiifolia. Next base: position 32,797,848 of record CM063517.1, read on the forward strand.
CTTCTTCTGTCTGGGTGTGCTTTAAATTCAATAATGTAAAATATTATTCAACAGTTAAAAATAACACATTTAAAATAAGTTCAACCTAATACATTACAAGCTATAATCAAGTTCAAAAAATACAAAATAAGTCTTAAATTTCAACGGAATACAGTGTAAGTTCATCAGCATACGAATTAACCTTTTAAATATGCAATAAATGTCTGATTGAACTCCTAAATACTGACCTATTTGAAATCAAAAGCAGTATTGAGTTTGATAACTTGACTACTTGGACAATTATCAGTATGCTATGGTTTATTTAAATGACTTGATTAGTTATAACTTCAATCCCAAGCACACAATCTCCATGCTGCTATTACCAAATATTAAACATGTAACATATTCCCCAACTATTTAAACATTTTTATAGTATATTGAATGTATATAACCAAAAATATATTCAAAATTAGAACTATCCGAGCCAAACCGAGCCAGCTCGGCTCGTTACGAACCGAGCCGAGCTAGGCTCACTTTCTAACCGATCCATATCGAGTGAGCTTTTTTCGAGCTAAATCCGAGCGAGCTTCAAGCGAGCTCCGAGCCACGAGCTTTTTGGACAGCCTTAATACCTAGAGAGTGAACTGTGAAATCCTGCCCAAGACATCCTCAGAGCTGAGCCCTTCAAAAGGAGTAGCTTCCAGGGCTGAAGCAGAAGCAGTCTTCCTCTTTTTGGAGAAAGCAACAGCCCTTGACTTAGGAAAATTAGGAGGAAGACTGGCCATCTTGGAACTTGATGGTGAGGTAATCTTGGTTGCCTTCACATCCTGGCTGTCAATGTCATCCAGGTCAAAAGAAGCATGTTTCTTTACTGCGAAAAGGCAAACATAGGGTTAGATAATGGTTAACGGAGAAAACATCCTCAGGATGTGACAAATAATACTTACCAGACATCTCAGAGCTTGATTAGCAGTATGACTCTCTTCCACTTCGAAGGTTCTGGCAGAAACAGGTAAGTCGAATACTGCTTTACACCTCAAGTAAGCGTCGTTCAGAAGAGAAGCAAGCTTTGAAAACGAAGCACCTGTAAGAATTTTTTTTTAGAATACAAGTAATATCAATTGAATTCCTTTTTACAAAGAAAAATTTTGTTTTCCAAGATTTTTCAGACTTGATAACATTAAACAAAAAAGGGGGCTCTTTGTTAATAAGTTGAAGATCATAGCGATTTGAACAATGTATTTTCAACTTATATATGTGAGACAGGTCTCCTATCTGAAGATAGATGCCATGGTTTTCAATGATCCTATTACAGACCATCATGATTCTCCATATTTCAGGCATGGCCTGGGCATAAGCCACCCCTGTCACATCAAAGAAATCTTTGATGAACGAAGGGAAAGGATACTTTAAACCCAGAGAGAAAGGCAGGTACAGATAACAAACCCATGTGGAAGACGCAAAATCAGATTTTACACTTGGGTCGTAGGGACGAAACTCAGCAGAACTTGGGAAAGCCCCTGAGTCATTTAGAGCTTGGATGTCTCTGTCGTCAAAGGAACAGACTTCTTGACCAAGATGGTTCAATAGGTTTTGGGGAATGAAGTCTTTTGAGACTCCAACACTCCTAGAAGCCCTCGTTGTTCTCTTGCCCATCTTCAGAATGTTTCGAAAATTTTTACAGGATGGAAAGAAGAAAAGAGAAAGAAGAGAAAGAAATTGCCTTCTTTAAAAGATCAAATATGATTATAAAGGAAGAATGAAGCTCTAGATATAGATGGCAGAAGATGACCTTGTGTAACGGTCACCACTTGATTCTAGCCGAAAAAGTAGCTGTTGAAAATCCTGACAGACGTCCCATCAGGATTATCAGATAAGTTTTATGATTAAAAAATATTATAACTATGTAAGATATTAATGGTAACATATTTTCGGGGACAATTGTTGGTGGTGAAAATCCTCATGATGATTTTACCTATTATTCTTTATGTGACATCCTCAGGATGCTGAAGAACTAAGTAGGGTTCAGGATGTAACTGTATTTTAGCATGCGTACATCCTGAGGATGGACTAACAGATTTTCGTTCTATGACATTATTGCAGGTACAATCAACCAAAGATAAGGACTCGTAACTCTTCTCCAACGTCTATATTATCATAATCAGTCAAAGATAATAAGGATGAAAAAGTTGTACATGTAAGCCAAGTCCACATTCGAAGAAGGAGTCAAACATGTAACCGATAAGCATTAAATATAGGCGAAGAACCAGGAAACCGCTACAACAACGACTAGCTGAGTTGAAACAGCTACAACGGTCACCTGAAGCTTTCAAGAAGCTTAACTAAAATAGCGGATTACATGGGATCTTCCATTTACTTTCATGTAACTATATATCGGGGATGATTGACGAGTATAGGACACATTAGACTACCTTGATCAACACTTGACACTCTGATACTCTCACACACACAACACAATCATTGTAATCTTAGAACACTCATCCATCATTCATCCAAAGTTGTACTATTTTTACATTATTAATATTAACAAACAAGGCAGGGGCCTAGACTCCTCCTGAGGTTTTGTGCTAGCGATCAACAACTGATCAAGGGCTTTCCTCGTACATCGAGTGTTGTTCTCTTATTGCATTACATTTACATTCAACGATCTTTGTCAGTTTCTTCATTCTGCCTAACAGTTACATCCTCAGGATATAACTGTCCATCCTCAAATTTACCTTTGCCATCCTGAGCATAGTTGTCATATATTTATTTCTTCAACATCTTGACTTACCATTTTCAGAATAAAACTAGACTATAAACATTTTGAACATTTTTAGCACTCTACCTCACAATTTTCTGATTTGGAAAACAAGATTATTTTTACTAAGTAATTTTTGACCAAAACACAAAATATAAGTCTTCTAATGGAAAAACTCGAATATCCCTACAAAAGTGAAGTAATGCCAACTAACACATTTCTTCTATCATACTAAAAACTACATACAAAATACATGCAAAACACCACAAAACAAAACCAAAGAAGACAAAACCAAAAATAAAACAAAAACTACACGATAATGTCGCTAACTCCTCAAGAACTGGAGACATATTATTTCTCTATACACCTATCTCTCTTTAGACAGGCTCTGGATGTGGTAGTGATACAAATAACATTTTTCTTTGATTGTAAGAATCTTCCAAGAACACTTATTCTAACTTCATTACCAACGGTTTATTGGTAATATATTTTTCTTTTATTGGAAGAATTTTCGAGAAGACTGGTGGTAGGAAATTTGAAAGAAATAACATTATGCTGCAGATATCGAAAGTTGGTTTGTTTTTCGAATGGTTCAAGGGATATAAAGTTGCAAACTGAAATGACGATTTCCTCGCCTTTTATAGAGTGAAAAATATCTATACATAGTATAATAGGGTTTTTGGCCCCTTATGTCAAATGAAAACAATTACAAACACAAATAATAAAATATAAATATATAATTATAATAATTAACATTCAATAAATATAACCTTAAATAAACTAATTTCAATATCGTAATGATTAACTTTGGTATTCGAACCACTGTTGAGTTGAAAGGTATACAATATATGTTGACTTGTCAACATATGTTCTCAAACAACTATCATCCATTATAATTTTCTAATCAGAGATTACCAGGTGCAATGAATATTATATTTCAGATTTATTATTTACTAATATTATAAAGATTCAAGTAATATAAACGTGATTAAATTAATAACAACATTTGTTTATTGAATTTCATGTTAAAATGATTAAACGATGAGGTAGGTTTTTACTTAAAGAGGAAAATTAATTGAAATTGAAATATTCATAAAACGAAAGTTTTAAATGTGTACCGTCATATATCTGTTAAATTCCTAAAATTTAAAAGTGAAAATAAGTTACAAACATAAATAATAAAATAATAAGATAATATTATTAATAATTTAATACTATTGTCACTATTATAATTAACATTCAAGCAATATAAACTTGAATAAACTAATTTTCAATATCGTATTAATTAACTTTGGTATCCGAGCCTCTGTTGATTTGAAACGTATACAATATCTGTTGACTTGTCAACAGAAGTTCTCAAACAACTGTAATCCATTACAATTTTGTAATCAGACACTTGAATACATATGTTGTAGGAACTCAACATGTTGAAACCATTGAAGGATGATATAAGCAGATGTTTATACAAACTTTGTAATACTTAACTTTAATCAACATCTGGCGAAAAATATAAAAAATAATAATTATGAGATCAAACTTTATTGTTAATACTTTATAGTTCAAGAAAGAACATAAACAATTAAATATCAATCATAATTGATATTGGTTGCGCTAATACTATAAATTTAAATTATATCAGTTTTTTCAAGTTCATCATTACAAACAGTCGAGACCCCTAAAAGTCTACGATGGCAACTATACAGATGAAGGATGTAGATGGAAATTTACAAAATACGACGGTCATTAATGATAGATGTACTTATTTTTACTATTATTAAACAACTAAAAAATGTCACCACAAATTTACATATTCATTATCATTTTTATTAAACAATTAAAATTATTTAATTTATAGAAAATGAATCTATAAATGATTTGAATTTTTTTATTGTTCCTATAACTTTAAAAAATGAAAATATATTTTATAACAATAAAACTTCTAAAAAATTATCATCATCTATGAAATGTTGCAAACTGAAATGATGACTTCTTCGCCTCTTATAGAGTGAAACACAATTACAAACACAAATAAAAAAATAATATTTTTAATAATTTAATATTATTCTTACTATTATAATTAACATTCAGGCAATATAAACTAGAATATACTAAGTTTCAATATCGTAATAATTAACTTTGCTATTCAAGCCTATGCTAAGTTGAAAGGTATACGATATCTGTTGAATTGTTAACAGCTGTTATTAAACAACTGTTATCCGATACAAATTTTCAATTATAGATTACAATGTGGAACGTTAATAAACTAAGTTTCGAAATCGTAATCATTATTAACTTTAGACTTTGAGCCTATATTTAGATAAACTAAGTATCTCTTTAAAAATTTACATGAAGATCACTTAATGTAACTAATATTTTGAAGAAACTAAATCAATTATTTACATATAAATCAATTGAGTCCTCTTAACAATAACACTTATATTTCTGATTCACTAATAAGATTGTGACATAAAATTTTATAACAAATTTTTTAAATGCAGTACGCGAGATCGTAATTATTATTTACCACTCAATACTCTTAATGTTCAACTAAGCTTTTGATCAGATTTTTGCTTCAACATTTTATCATATTTTTAACAGCCTTTTAAGATAAAACAACTATCTGTTTCAGCAAAGTCTTGATTGAACAAAAGTACCTTCAATTTATTCTATACTGTGTTTACAAACATGTGTTGAGGTGTCAACAGATGTTGAAAAAAACTGCTATAGCAATGAAACTTATTATTGGAATTCCATAATTTTACTGACAGTATCCAAGTTACACAAACATACAAGATACAAAATAAAGGCAAAACATCACGAAACAAAACTGTTTACAAAACATACAAGATAGAAGTATTCTAATAGAAAAAACTCCAATATCGGTACAAAAGTGAACTAATACCAACTAACACATTTCCTCTGTCAGACAACAAACTACATAGAAAATACACGCAAAACACCACAAAACAAAACAAGACAACTGAAAACAAAACAAAACCTAGACGATAATATGTCTCTAACTCCTCGAAGAGCCAAAGACGTATTATTTCCCTACACATCCATATCTCTTTAGACAGGCTCTAGATGTGGTAGTGATACAAATAATATTTTCTTTGATTGTAAGAATCTTCCGAGAACACCAATTCCAACTTCATTACCAACGGTTTATTGGTAATATATTTTTCTTTCATTGCAAGAATTTTCGAGAATACTGGTGGTTGGAAATTTGAAGGGAATAACATTATGCTGCAGATATCGAAAGTTGGTTTGTTTTTGGAATGGTTCAAGGGATATAAAGTTGCAAACTGAAATGACAATTTCCTCGCCTTTTTATAGAGTGAAAAATAACTATACGTACTATAATAGGGTTTTTTGGTTCTTATATAAAGTGAAAATGGTTAAAAACACAAATAATAAAATAATATTATTAATAATTTAATACTATTATAATTATTATTAACATTCAAGCAATATAAACTTGAATATACTAAGTTTCAATATCGTAATAATTAACTTTGGTATTCAAGCCTAGGCTAAGTTGAATGGTATACAATATCAGTTGACTTGTCAACTGATGTTCTCAAACTGTCATCCATTACAATTTTTCAATCAGAGGCTCGAATACAGAAGTGCAAACTCTATAACTACAACATCTGTTCAATTGCAAAACTATGAAAGATTAAAATAAAAGAACATCATCCACTGCTACACAGATGTTGAAAAACAGCGGTTGACAAAAATATTTCCATCCAAAGCCTGTTTGTGTTCTTTAAAATTATGAAAATTTCCATTAAGTAGCATCAATACAAAAGCTTATTATAATATATAACAACCGCCATTACAAAGTTGTTAAAACAGACTGTTGAAACATTAGGAACAAATTTTGCACTTAAAAACTTAGCACTGAAAAAACTACGTACACATTTGAATAACTTAATGAAAAGTTCCTAACTTTTGAACCTAACTGGCCTCTTCTTCATACTTTTGCTTGTAGAAGATTGCTCACCAACATTTACAATATCACAGTCTTCATGTTGTGTTTCTTTTCAAGCATTCGAGACAACTCATGCGGCAAACTTTTTTTGTCATTTTCCTTCAACTGCCTTTCTCTAACATCACATGCAGCAGCTCCAATAATCCTCATCACATCTTTATCAAACATGACAAACGATACACTACCACTTTCATCTAGAACCCTGATCTGCACCTTGAACCTGAAACAAATAGAAACATAGTTTATCTAAAAAACTTCTATGAAATGAAATGAAATGAACAAACTGGAAACAAACAAAGTAGTAACGGAGGTACATTCACACTGGCATTTTCAACAAACCAAAGTAGTAACGAGCAATTTGAGAATTACTTTAGAGACTTCTTCAACATGTTGTAAATATTCTGAGACTTTCTTGTAACACTTGCGACACACAGCGTAAAACCAACCAAAGCTTTCTTCAATAATTTTTATGGTACACAAGACATCGGCTACAAACACAATATATATACAATGTCTACTTTTATAGAAAAGAAACATATAATAAACTCAACAAATATCCAAGCTATGTATAAAATATTGAAACCTTCTCAATCTCGATAAGTACATCAACATGCTTCTTCTGGGCTCAAACTATGAATTCCTGACGCAATGAATAAACAGTCTGGAAAGAAAGGACGGTTTGAGAAGTACAACCAGACTCTTGTTCTTATTTCAATATAAAACTATAAAAAGGTGCAAACAATTACATCTATTAGCTAAAACAAAATGTAAATTTCCAATATAAATATAAATACATAGTACCTCCTCCTTAGCTCATCAACTTCATCTATTTCTACATTGAGAAAGAGCCGAGATCCAAACTTAACGCTTTGAATTGTCAATCGTTCTAAGTTTCATAATATAGATATCTTTAGTGAATTCATTTCTATTAATATTAATATTTTCTTTTAAATAACAACAAATGAACAGAAGTTACCGTTTCAGTCCTTAACCCTTCCATGCTGGATAACAACCATTAGATGCTCATTGAAATTCTTTTTGGAAATGAAGTCCTTAAACTGTACTGCATAAGAACCCCACAATGTACATCGCAATATCGTACCTCTACAACAAAACAACAGAACCATAGATGTAAAACATATACAAAAATTTGATACTATATATAAATTAGAGATAATTTATTACATCAATAAATGAGCTACATATAGAATAATACAGTCAATCAAGAATTAACTTCTTACCTTTCAAAAAAAAAAGAATTAACTTCTTGATCACATTTATTACATAACTTAAATTTGCGATTCTAACAATCATTGTTTTCAACTTTGAAACATATGACTCACCTTAAAAATAAAATATTTTTATTAACTGTCAGATGAGAAATGTAGAAACAATAGTTTTCCAGACAAAATCTATAACAATACTAACGAATCCTTACTCCAAGTCTTGAATATCAAGATTCATCCATTTGGTTTCTTTAGGAGGTCGTCCAAACTCATCCAAATCCCCACACCAAATGACACTTCCATCAACATTTATAAAAATAGAAAACACAATTTAATCAAACATCCATTAACTTTAAAGCAACAATATTCAAGTAAAATGTATATAAAAGTTTATTCTAAGACAAAAAAATAAAATACAAACCAACAGTCAACAGATTATTAGCTTCTCCATTAAGAATATCTTTAAAAGGAATGAATTTGAAACCATACTGAACACCTTCCCAACCCTTAACATGTTTGACAATTGTACAACGATAAAAAATCACTTTGTATTCATGTGCTATAAGTCTATAGGGGTCCTTGTTTTCACCGTCACCGAACTTAAATATCACAACCACAACATCTTTTTCAAGTTGACTGTCAAAACCTTGTATCAAAGGTCCCTTAATAGAACCTTGAATCTTATCATCTTGCAGATAACCATGAAGAAAATATCATTACCTGCCACCGATGAATCTTCGCACAAACTATTAACAAAAGAGCACATGTTCCAGACTAAACAAACAAAGATATATACATTACCTACTCATCGATGAACATCACCTCCATCTTAAAAGTTTGATTTCACTTTCGTATGATTCGAGCCTTCATGTTCCACATATCTTTAGCTGGATTCAGAACACTAATAAAACTAAGATTGTTTTAACATTGTCCATTGACATTGACATGGTTTTAAAGATATGTTTTAAAAGGGAAATTTGAAAAACTTTGTTTGGAAAATTCAAAGCTGATATTACGAATGGTTCAATTTGTTATGTGCTTATAAAGAATATGATTATATACTGCAGCATAATTAATGAATCACGTTTCCGTATGTTAATTTAAAACTTCTCTCTTAAAATTCAAACTTAGGGGCTTAATAGCTGCCAGCAGATGTACATAACAACTGCTACTTAAGAGGTGAGGTCGGTTATTACTCTTAACAGATGTTCGTTAGTCGAGGCTAACAAACAACTGCTTTTAAGCTCAACAATGGTAATTTCAAGTAACCCACATATTTTAGTGAATATTTTAAGCTGATTAATGACATCATTTTTCGCATCACACATGCATTGTTGGCCTATCTCTAAGCTTGACAACTCAGCTTTCTTATGTCATTCATGACTCTTGTATTATAGTAAGGATAGAAGGACAGATAGAATAGATAATATCTGCGTTAATGGAATAATAGAGAAGCCATCTATTGTTATATAGGTTGGACTTGTGGACTCTAGCCCTCATCCTCCTGAAAACTACAATCCCAGCTCCTAAGCCCATTAAGCTCCTAGCCATCCTATCCCATTTAATTAGACCGAGCCCATGTATCATACAAAAACTATGTATAAGACTTAAAGACAAGTATGAAGATAAAAAAATTGTAACAAAAAAATTGTAACAAAATATCTATCGTTTAGAGATAAGTCTAGCTAATAAAGAATAACTCTCGGTGAAAGCCCAATATGTGAACATAATGTGCTCGTTGCCAACCACTCAAAGCACTATATACCATCTGTTCATGATGATACTATCTTTATTCATTCCTCATATTTACTTATCCATAACTAAAAAGTTGATTACATAGTTTGTTAAGTCATTGGTAAACTTCTACAAAATCCATACCTTATAGATTCTTATAGTAGGTGCAAAGAAATATGTTGTCAGAAGTAACTAAGTTTCGACAATTGTGAACGCACTACATAGATTATAGATCAAAAGAGTTGAGAGACATTACCAGATAGCAAGACAAACAATATGTATATGAGTAATGATCCCTGGAAAGGATTCAGATAGTGCACAACTTTGTTTTTTTTTCTCTATCTTGTTTTATTATATACTCTATTAAAGTAAAAAGTAAAAAAAGTTATTTCACATGAAGTTAACAACTTTTGTAATATCTATAGTAAAAAATAATAAACGTGTTACATGTAATTAGTTAAAATTAATTCTATAATTAAGTTTTAAAAACAAACCAAAACCTAGAAACTCCTGGAATTTATTTATTTTTTTTAACTTTTTTTTTTGTTTGTTTTAGAGTTTTCAATATTACTTTTTTCCAACACCCTAATTGATTAGCCGACCAAAAAACCAACACTTTAACAAAACACACAACACACATATTAAGAAAAGACTCAATGCTCCTAAATCAACAACAAATTAATCATATTCTTAAAAAAAAAGCCCAAATTAGAAATTTCATTGGCTACTCAAAAGCCAAGTAAAATATTATGATCAAAAGAGACATCATATCCTCACCATGTCAAACAGTACACACAGTGCTGTCTAACCAACTTATTCTTAACCATGAACAACAACATCAACATAACATATGTGTTACATTTGTTTCAATTAGGTTTCGAGAAAATCTATGATACATTTTTTTCTTTTCAAATTTATGTCATCTCTCACTCTTTCATATGCTTATTCAGAGAGACACATACAGATGTATAGATACAATAATATATTAGTGATATAAAAAAGGCCATTATGGTAGAGAGAGAAAGTTGTGTGATTCTTATTCAGGAGGTGGCTATGCAGAATGGCTCCCACATCAGAAGAGACCTTCTTGGCTCTTTGCAACCTTTTAGTGACGGTAGAAAACAGTCTGCTTTATTGCCTCTGAGCAGAACCAGGTCTTTGGTTTTTGTGGGTGGGCGGTGTTGGGTGATCATTGGGTCGATCACACTGGCTACTGTGGGTTTTGCCCGCCAGAAGTATTGGTAGGTGTTGACGGTGGTGGCGGTGGTTGGTGGTGGCAGCGGTGGACGCCCGGTGGCTCGGGGTCGTGGAGGAGGAGGAGATTGCTTAATTGGTGCCTCGTCCTCCTCCACGACCTCTAGCTTTCGGGACCACGATGGAATCTCGTTATCGCGTTCGAAGATACTCTTAATCGACACCGTTGATTTGGCGAAATCGATCATCGCGGTTGTCGGATTTAGTGCCCGGAGTTTCATGATCCTGATGTTGTTGTCGGTGAAATCGGTTGTCATCTCGTCTTCATCTTGGACGTTGTTGTCATGGACGCGTGCATCGGGCCCAAGTTGGCCTGACACATCCTGGACCCCACGCTTCTTTGAGTCTAGTGTAACGGGTTCGTTATTGTTCGGTTCGGATGACTGTTCGTGTTCTTTCGGGTCGTTGACAAGCGTGAGAAGAAACCGACCGTCTTGGCGTTGAGCTTCGAAGTATTTTTGTTGCGGGACAGAGACGGCTTCAACAACTAACCGGCCGTCAACACGGCGGGAATGCATGTGAAGCGATGGTCCGTCACTTCTCGCCGCTGCTAGGGATGCAAGCGGCGGCGGGAAAGAACGGGCCTGTTGGGCCTTCTTGGTTGTCAAACAAGGAGTTTTGACAACCTTAGTAATTTCTTCTTTTTCCTCTTGCTCGTCACCACCAGCTTTCTCTAAAGCTGGTGGCGACGAGAACACATCCAATTCATTCTCGGCCCCAGCTTTCTCTACGGCTGGTGGGGCCGAGAACACATCTGAGCCAGTCTCAGACCCGAGACTCTCAGTACAAATCTTGAGACTCGTCTCACTCAACGAGCGAGACTTCTTAACAAGCGGATGAACATATGGCGGCGGAAGCTTACCCGAATCATCTTGCTTTTTCTGGGACATAATCGCGGTCCAGATATCGACCCGAGTAGGATTCTGATCCCCTTTTCCATTCACCTCACATTCTTCCTCATCCGAATCAATCGCGATATGTTCGGATGAAGCAACCTTCTTCATAACCGGTACCCCGTTGTCCGCCAACCATTTGGATGACATATCGGCGGACAAAGTGCGGCGTAGAGACGCCGCCTTGTTCGCCTTTTCGGGGTTGTCAGATCGGAGGATCGAGACTATACCTTGCATCTGGGTCATGTGATTGAAGTTGGTATCAATGAATTGTTGAGAATTTGCTTGTATGTTAATGACAGATGAGCACAAGTACATGACGATGAAGGGTGGTGGGAGTGGCGGTATTTGTAGGGAAAGATTATGGAACCGTGTTCACTGGGGCCCATTTTTTTGTTCGATTTTTATTTAGTTTATTATTATTAGTTAATAATTAAAATATATGTAGGATAATAAAAGTATTTTAATATGGTACACAAATGGCATCCTCACAGTCTGGACTACTGGAGTCTATGATTGATAATAGTTTATTTGGAGCTTTTTCTAGATCTTTTTTCTAGTTTAATTATTCAGTAAAAAAAAGAATATTTTAAGAAGATGATTGAATTACAAAGTTCAAATATTATAGTTTTACATTGTAAAAAAACATGATGATCTAAAGTTGATTTGTTTAACGAAATGTGACATTTCTGAATCATAGATTGAGATTTTTAGCTTAGAATTTACGGGACGACAAACAAAATGAAGCTTATATCATATAACGAAGGATTTGTATGATTAGATGTATTTAGGCATGTTTAAGTAGCGTTATGTTTTGGTTATGATACATGATCAACCCAAGCTATGTATTAACTAAGTTAATTGGCTAGCAGAGTTTGATGTGATCTCAAAATTTAGCAATAACAAGTTTTCGTAAAAAAAAAAAACAACACCCTATTATCTTTATGTATCCTACAATCATTTTTTATTCACGTTTTATAATTACATATTTAGTTTTTCTTTTCTTCTGCTTTTGAAAAGAATGCCCGATATGATGTATTATCTCTTTGTATTTAGCTCGATAACATGGACCTTCTAGACTTTCAATACCTTTCTACTACACTTTGATTTGGATTATTTTATGTATTACTTAATCAAAATTGTTGATGGTATTTTGGTTTATTGGCAATACTCATGGCCTTTGAAGGGGAGGTCATAGGTTTGAGCCTTGCCTGAAGCAAAATGCTATGTGTTTGGCTTTCAGACAGTGGGTTTTCTTTGAAATGGTGGCGGGCTGAGTAACAAGCACTGTTTGTGTACGCAGACATAGGTTGTCTTTTGCCATTGTATTTTCTCAGGTGATCGGGCTTTGTTGGTCATTAATAAAAAAAACTTAATCGAAATTACAAGACTAATCATGATAATTATCGATTTCCACATGCTAACTATTCCTTTTTTTATAATTATCATGCACTTTAAAATGAAAGTTTTCATGGTATACCCTCCATCTCCTACTTTATCATTTCTTTTTCAAACCTTTACCAAAAAACCAATTTGGAAACAATCATATAGGATGATAGCTAGTAATACTTTATACTTAAGCATTGTGATGTGAGTGAATAGTCAAAATCGTCGTTAAGGTTTGCCTGCTTTTGCTAAATCCATTCAAAAAAGTTTTCTTTTCAATTGGGCCATTAAGGTTTTTCAAAAAATTGCTAGATCCATCTAATTCTCTAACCTTGTTAAAAACTAACGTTAATTGAGGGGTATTTTAGTCATTTTACATATTTGTTTTGTTTTCTCTAATCATGTCACATATATAAACCTCATATGTTTCTTCCGCTCCCCCTCCTTGTCTCTCTCTCTCTCTCTCTCTCTCTCTTTATATATATATATATATATATATATATATATAAGTGTAAGTATCCATAGAAAACCCTATATTAGGGTGAAAACCGTGGAAACTCTAACTTCCCGAACTTTTTAGAGCCTGAAAATTTTAGGGCATGTAATATACAAAATTCTAAGCACTTTGAGCCAAAAAAATCAAAAAAGCGCCGAGCGTTTTTTTTTTTAAAAAATAAAAACCGTTTTCTGGTAACACATGTTAGTGGAAAATAACATGTGTTATTTTCGTGTAACATGTGTTACCCGAAAACTTTATTATTTTTTTTTAAAAAAACCGCTCGGCGCTTTTTTCATTTTTTGGCTCAAAATGCTTAGAATTATGTATATTACATGCCCTAAAATTTTCAGACCCTAAAAAGCTCGGGAAGTTAGAGTTTCCACGGTTTTCACGCTAATATAGGGTTTTCTATAGAATCATTCCCCTATATATATATATATAGGGGAAGTATCCATAGAAAACCCTTCAAAATGGAAAAACTCTCGGAAAACCCTACTTCCCGAGCTTTTTTTTTGAAAAATTAGGGCATGTAAAATACATGTTTTTAAGTGTTTTGAACCAAAAAAATCAAAAAAACGCCGAACGGTTTTTTAAAAAAAAAATAAAATAAGTTGTGCATCATAACATATGTTAGCACTGGTAACATATGTTATGATGAAAAATTATTTTTTAAAAAAAAAAACTGCTCGGCGCTTTTTTGATTTTTTTGGCTCAAAATTCTTAAAAAAACATGTATATTACATGCCCTAAATTTTTTCAAAAAAAAAAAAAGCTTGGGAAGTAGGGTTTTCCCGGAGTTTTTTGTTTATTTAGGGTTTTCTATGGATCCATGCCCTATATATATATATATATATAGGGAAGGGTTATCTCGAGAACGCTAAATATCGCGAGAACCGTGAGAACAAATGAGAAAACCAATCAAAATCAATTTTTTTCAATACAAACCTAATTATAATCAAAATACAACATTAAAAAACGAATTTTCTTTCCAAATAATTCATCTTTTTTTTGCAAAAACACTTTCAAATTAACTTTTACACATGTGTAAATGAAACAGTTTACACATGTACAAACAGTAACTTTACACATGTGTAAAAACAATTTATTTACACATACGTTTAAATTTTTACGTGTAAATTGTGTTTTTGGGATTGTATTTTAGTAATAAAGATAAGTGTAAAAAGAAATTTTTGATTTGAATGGTTTTAGATGGCGTTCTCGCGGTTCGCACGAAATATAGGTGTTCTCAAATTAACTTTTCCCTATATATATATATATATATATATATATTCTAGTAGGGTGCCCGCGCGATGCGGCGGGTAACACGCCACTTGGATTAGTGATTTTAAGGGTGTGTGGGTTGTTATCGATGTCCGTTACGGTGCCGGTTGATATCTACAATGCATTTTTACATTTTCTAAACTTAATTATTTTAAAGTTTTATATTTTAGTTAATTATATTTATGTGTATACCTATTAATATAAGCATGCATAACCATATACATATGCACATATTGTTAATGTTGATTATTTAAACATGGTACTACAATTGAAGCTATCAGTAATAAATGTGATAAATCATTCTGAGAGCCCCGTCTTGTGTTGCAGTATTGTTACCGTGTGACAAATTATTTGTCAGGATGAACCATAATGCATAAGGTATCACAGTGTAAGAGTGTTTGAATGACTATTTTACCCTCATTTTAAGGTTGATAATGAAAATAAAGTTCTTAACTTTTGGGTATCTTAAACTACCCTTGCCTCATTCATTATAATATAGTATATATATATATATATATATATATATATATATATATATATATAGGGAAAGTATAAATTGAAAACCCCCTTAAGTTAAGAAAACTTAGAAAACCCATGTAAAAACCATTAAAAAGATTTTTTGTTGAAAAAAATACACAAGGTAACAAACATGTATTAAAGCGTTTTGGGCCAAAAAAAAATAAAAAAAACACCGATAGGATATTTTTAAAAAAATAAACAAAATTTGCATTGTTACATATATATATATATATATATATATATATATATATATAACAAATTAACAAAAATGTCACCTTTTCTGCTGAGGATTTTGCATCCAGTTCTGATTCTTATGGTGATACTCACATAGGGCTGGCATATCGTGTCAGACACGAACACGATAAGACACGAACATGAAACAGTTAAACACGAACATCGATAACTTATCGTGTCATTTTTACCAAACACGAACACGAAACTGTTTATAACATCTTAACACGATAAAACACAATAAGACAAGAACTTGTTTTTAAACATTAACCCAAAAAACGTATCCACAAACCAATGAATGAGAGACTGAGCGACACAGGGGTTGAGAAGGAGGATGAGTGATGACGGGCGGGTAATGGGTGACAGCGGACGGGGACGGTGGACGGCTAAAGAGGACGGTGGAGTTGAGAAGAAAGAGGAGGGATGACTGAGCGGTGTATATATCCGTACTATGTGATTTGAAAATTGAAAATTATGGTTCCTTGATCTTTAATCCGCATATGTATAAAGTATACCTACAACCCATATATAACTTTTTTAAATAAAATTATTAACATGTCCTAGTAAATCCCACAATTAGCAAAGCTAAGTGTAGGGTCTGGGGAGGGTGAGATGTAGAGAGGCTGCTTCCAGAGAGACCCCCGGCTCGACAACACATAATCGAAAAGCAAACAACACTAAAAAAAATAAAATTATAACGAGCTAAATTTAGAGAAACATTGAAAGAGTCACGTAGTAAAACAAAGGTATATATGTTATCAAAAAACAACCACCAAAATAAAACACGCATATACAAGTCACCCTAACCGACCTCCGGCCAACTTAAGAAAAAGTCGAGGCTCCTATAACCAAGCTATGATACAACCAAACATTCCCTAATAATCCTTAACCTTAATCTTGTGCCTCCACGAACCCCTATCCTCGACCATCTTCTCAGAGAGAAAGACCCGGCAAGAACACAAACACAGACCCCCAAAAAAATGTATACTGTATAAACAAATTCTTTAGTGGAAATCAGAGACTTTTTTTATTTATTTATTTTTTAATTTTTTTTGGACTCAAAATGACTCTATATACAGAATAAATGACAGTTTCCCATCCCCACACTTAAATTCTACATTGCCTTCAATGTAGGAATAAAAAACGACTTAAAACAAAAAAATAAATTCCGAATACAAAAATAAAAAGAACGAGGGCAAATTGGAAAGGACTTAGCTGGTTAATTTTTTTTCCTCATAAGCTCAAAAACACTAGTCCAGTCCAGCTCGATATAGCATTTCATTCGCGATCGGCTCTGACACAATGGTAAACTCTGGGCTTGCCTTGATAAGTAATAACAGCTTTGGAATCACCCAAATGGAGATTAAGTACGGGCGGTGCAATCCAAACCTGCGCAAAACGAAACAAACAAAACCCGAGCATAATACCGAACCACACAAAAATAAAAAGATTCAAACTACTAACTTAGACTCATTATATAACAACAATCAAGAAGACGTATCTGCTTGGCAAAATGACGGTGAATGGTGGTAGAACCAAATGGGTAGAAAGAAAAAAAAAATTGGTTCTCGCTCAACGTGAAGGACACTGGTGATCACAACACGCGTTGCAAGTGAGAAAAAAAAATATAACTTTCCGGTGTAATAGCTGGTCGCGTGAGGCGAACAGGTCAGCCCAGACTCCTCATATTACGTGAAAAGTATTTTTTCACAGAAAGTTAATTAATTTTTTTTAGAGAAATTCTCTTTTATTACCTAAACCTCTACCAAAACTCCCACTCATAAAAGAGATATAAAAATAAATACATGGGATCCGCTCATGGTGAAATTTCCTCTACCTAAGCAAACACGCAATCCTGCAAACAGATTGAAAGACACAAAAACAAAGATAAAATAGAAAGTTAAAAACCTATGAACCACTATCGAAGGACGGACCACAAATAAAAAAAATGAAAAAGCTAGAAAAAAAATAATAAGTATAAATATAAATTTACAAACTCTACAGAGCCTCCCCACACTTAAACTTAATCAGGGGACTTCTCTTTTATCTGGACCCGATCCAACCCGTTTAATTCCACCCGGTCCTTATTAATCAACAAAATTATATTAGTGGAATTGAGAAATATTTTATCGAATTTAAATAGGTCAGGCCACCAATATTTAAACTTACCTGGAATAAACTGGATGTAAGGCATGTAGCAAATAGATTGGTCGTGCTTGACATTCACTGGCTTCTTCTTCTCCAACTCATGCCAGCCGTTGATCCTCTTTCGGTTCCGGTCCTTTCTTTTTCTCTTCTTTGCCCTCTCCCGTGGTTTTGTTGGTATGGCAATTCCATCTATTACCAATACCACGGGCCAGCTATGGTGCGCTTCTTCTACCATCATTTCCATGGGATGTTCCCCACACTTAGTTCTTTCTTCTAGTGCAGGTTTGGTCATGTCTGTCGGTTTACCTTCAAGTAGAGCATCCAGGTATGCTATATCCCCACTGGGATCAGACTCCCCTACTTCTTCATAAACAGGCAAACCCTCTAACTCCATATCTAAAAGCTCATCATTCTCAGACAACAACGTTTCACTAACCTCATTGTCTTCATCTGCACCAAACATCATACCTGTGGAGTCACCCAACTCCACTTCTTCTTCAATTACTTCTTTTTTCTCTAATGACCTTCGATACGCCGCCCACTCTTCTCCATCGTCCTCTTCATCAGAGTCACTCCCAAAATCATATATCCTAACCTGTGGCACCGGAGGTGGGACTTCAACGTCCATTTTCGTCTCCGTGATTGGGATGATCTCTTCATCTGAGTCATCTTCGTATTCCATGATCGACTCTTTCCCTTCTTCTGGAAACGTAGGGAACAACTCCCCTCGAGCATTCATGTACCTAAGGTAGTTGCCCTCCTCATCATACGCGTAATCAACTTTTGGCAGCTGCTCTTGCTGAACCTTTTCTTTTTCTTCTTCTTCATCTAATCTCCGAGATATATCTTGTAATGTTCGTTGAAGATCTAAAATAGCAGCCTGTTGATTTTTCAGGAGGATGTCGTGCTCTACTAACATTTTCTGGGTATTTTCATCTTTAGCAACTAATAATGTCAACAAACTTTTGATTTCACTCTAATCATTACCACTATCCTCACGAGAATTGCTTCCAGAAAATTGATCAGGATACTGATTAAAATGTGGCTGCTGATACGAGTCATCATAATAATATGTAGGACAACCCTGTGAATAATATGGCTGTGGCTGCACAAAGGAATTAGCATAATAATGTGCAGAGGACCCCTCATATTGTGGACATAAAATGGTAAAATGGAGTCCTCCACAAATCTCAGACATATTTACAGACTCAAAAGAAATAAAAGGCACGTAAAATTAGACTCCTACGACTCATTATACAAAAAGACAGACTCAAAACAAAACACAAGTAGCACAGATATGCCAGATAAGTGTAATCAAAGCTAGTAAACGCAATCGCCAAGAGTCCCCGGCAACGGCGCCAAAAACTTGATATGCTAAAAGTGGTCTAATAAAAACTACCTAATTAACCTAAACTAGACACTCTAAGTTTTAAATTTATAAACTAAGACTCTCTAAACCTAAACCACACAACCGGCAAGTGTACCGGTCAATTCAGTACAACTAAAGTAAGTCCGAGTATCGAACCCAAGAGACTCTACTAGAAAACGTAAACTAGACTCGATTACTTATCCTAAATACTGACTTAATAATGTTTTGTTGCTTAAAGCTGGGGTTTTACAAACAAACTAATGCAAATAAATAAAATAAAACTAAAATAACTAAAGACACAAACTGGAAACTACAACTGAGATCAAATGATGGGAAGACACTACCTAGACCAGACTCCTAACTATGCCTGATAAGCTTCTATGGTTATGAAACTGATTTGGAACCGGGATCTTAAAATACTAAACATCAAGAATAAACTTAACACCCTCGACCCTTCTCAAGAGGAAACCCTAGAATATTGTTGTGCTGTTAAACCACCGATTGGAGTACAAAGGACCCTCACAGGTTATCTAACTCTTATGATCGAGTACCCGATAGACAATCTACCTCACAGCGCGAAAGCCTCACTACACTAGGCGTAAGGGGTAATTATGAAGCCTAGATCTAACTTGATATGTAAGAATTGAAAGGGAAACTAGGCAGATCTTCTCACAAAGCCTCTAACCTAGCAATTTAACTACCTAGACATACCAACAAGCCCTCACCTCACAGCTATTGAAATTGGGAGAATACCTAAAATCTTCTAACCATCAAATATCACTCCTATGGTAAACTCGCGACTATTGACCATAAACTAGTTGCTACACAAAGTCTGCAACCTAACTAGCACCCATACATGAAAGACATTCACAAAAGTGCAAGTGTAGTGAATAAGTGACAATCAGATAATAATAGATACGCACATACACCAGATCTAGAGAAATCAAAATCTTTACTGAATCATAAATCCAAAACAAGTTCCAAAAACCATAGAAAACGCAAATCAAAACATAGTTATTTGTCTTAGTCTAGGTAGCTATAAACGTTTTAGCCACAAATCATCTTGAAAATAGAAACAAAGACAAATAAAAGTTCAGCAATCATTGTCTAGAATCAAGATAATAAAGGAACGAAGAAACCGAATGATTGACACTCGAATACTCGCTCCCAAAGCTTAGAACCTTCGATCCTTGGCTTGCCTCCTAATAATATTTTCTGTTCTGCTCCTGTTTCGGCTGCTTGTTGCTGTCGAAGAAATAATAATCGGCTCCCCAATTCTCTGCTGCCTAACTCCAATATTAATGTCCAAGATAATAACAAAATCCCTAAAACTTGCGGCCCTCTTTTTTCAATTCATTGGGCCGTGACAAGGTCACGAGCTTTTGACCTTTTTTTATTATTATTACTATTATTATTATTATTATTATTATTATTATTATTATTATTATTATTATTATTATTATAGTATTATAACTACGTGATCTTGACTCGGGTGTTCTTGACTTGATAAAAGTTACTCGTTTACGTTCCAACGTCCATGAACACCTACAAAATATAAAATAAAATAGATAAACACTAAAAAAAACACAAAACAAATAAAAATCTATAAAAACGTATAATAAATAAAATAGACCGGTACAAGCCTAAAACTAATAAAAACACTATCTAAACGACTCGAAAACTATACAAACTTTACACTGAAAATAGATGTATTTTACGATACATCAACTACACAGAATAAGATTTCCTAAAATTTGAACTTGATGCAAAAGCTTTTTCCATGTTGGCAATGGCTCTCCCAAATGAAATATATGTTGGGCTCTTACATTGTGAGAGTGCCTAAGAACTTTGGGATAGCTTGAAAGAATAGTTTGGAGGAACTGATGAGATGATTGCCAACACTAGGGAAATCCTTGATCAACAATATGAAACTTTTACTCATGTAAATGGAGTGACATTAACACAACAATTTGAAAGATTTTCCTCTCTCATTTCTAAGTTAAAATTAAATGGCCAGACTTACACAAATCCATCTATGTTGCATAGATTTTTAAGGTCTCTACCTGAAAAGTGGGAAACTTACTCCATAGTACTCAGAACCAGTTCAGATTTTGACTCCCTAACACTCACAAAATTACATGGGAGATTATTAACTTTTGAAAGAGAAATAAACCAAAAGAAAAAGTTACAAAACTTCGGGAAAAACTGCTGATGAGTGATGACTATGTTGCTTGTTCAAATGATTTTGGTTCTTTTGACCACATTAACATCACAACTGGGATATCTTCTGATAGATCACACTCAGCTTGTGACAATGATCAAACTACTGATAACATGTGTTTCATACTTGATGATTTAAAAAATTTCAGTAGTTATGATTTGGAAGAAATGGACATTCTGCACTAACTGGCCATGTTAAGCATTAAAACTAACAAATTTTACAAAAGGTCAAGCAGAAATTTTCCAGGTTTAAACAGTCAAACAAAAGTTGGTTTTGACAAATCTAAACTTAGATGTCATAAGTGTTAAAAGTTGGGACACTTTGCTAGAGAGTGTATAAGCTCTAGCTACAACCAACCACAACCAGGAAATCAACCAAGCACCAGTTACAACAGAAACCAAGGATCTCAATCTCAAGAAAGTGCTCATTTTTCCCAGGCACAAGCTACTCAAATCCAATATGTGCCACAGATTCAGTATGTTTAGATGCCCATTTGACAACAAGGGTAACAACAAATGCATTCCACTGCTGCTCAACCTCCACAAACTCAACAACCCAGCCAACAAAGTCTTTTTACCTCAGGGTATGTTGACTGGAGCAGCATTCCGTATGACACATCTGAGTGCAGTCAAAATGCTGACAACACGATCTTTGATATTAACTGGGGAGAACCGGATAATGGCAGAAAGAATTTTTCCTTAATGGCTTTTGAGGGATCTTCCTCTACTTCTGCATTATCACAGGTTTCACAGGTTTCTCTTTTAAAGCTTTGTTCACATTCTTGCAAAAAAGCTTTTGCTTTAATAAGAGAAACCAATGTGTATCTACAAGGAAAAGCCAATGACTCTGAAAGAAAATATAACCAAATGAAGTGTGATTTAGAAAGAAAGCTTGCTTCTAAAACAAAATAAATTTCTAAATTGACTAATAATGCTATTGAAACTCAAGCACTGATAAAAATCATGGTAGAAAACCTAGGAAATGTCAGAAAAGAACTTGCTGACACCAAGGTTAATTGTGAAACTTTCGTTAAGTCATGTAGAGGCTATCAAATGCTTCTTAACAAACAAAGTGTATCAAATGTTAAGTTTGGCATTGGCTATAATCACACATAATCACAAACTGATTTCACTCCCAAAACTGCTGATGATAGGAGTGAAATGATTCAAAAAGAAACTTCTAAATTCAAGGAAAGCAAATCTTTTCATTAGAGCTTTCTCGCCATTGCGGATGAAAGCTCATTAGAAGTTCAAAAACCTGACATTAAGCCTTTAGTAGTTGCATCTACATCAGGAGTTAAGATCCTGAAAACTACTTAAGACAAACTTGAAAATACTGAAAATGTCAGTAAAATGCCTTCCAAAACTACTGATATGTCAAAACAAAAGGAAAGGCAAAACCATGTGAAGTGTGTGGTCAGTTTAACCACACATCAGAATTTTGTAGTTACAGGAAAGGAAATCAATTTAACAAGAAAATCAAACAACTGGCTGTGGGAAAACAAATTAAACAGGATTTTGAAAAGACTTTTTATCCCAACAAACAACAGCCAAACAAAACCTTTCCTAATAAAAATATTGTTAAAACTCAACACCAGTCTTATTCTCAAAAACAAAATTCTTCTTCAGAAGTTAGACCCAAACCTGTAGTAGTTTCACAAACTACTAAGGTTGACAAATTGATCCAAATGGTCAAATTCTGATGACCAAAGTTGATGGTGTACCCAAAAGGTTACCACCACTGCTCCAAAAATCAAATCAATGGCTAAAATGACATGGATTCCTAAAAACGGTCCTTAAAACTAACTAATCTACTCTTTATGCAGAGGGTCTCCCGAGGTCTAAATAGCATTTGGTATGTTGATAGTGGAGGCTCAATGCACATGACAGGATGCAGGTACCTAATCAACAATTTCACAAATCAAAGAGAAGGATCCGTGTCCTTTGGGAACAATGCTAAAGGATATGTGCTTGGATATGGTACAGTATCTATCCTTAGGCAAGGTACAGTTTGACAAGGTCAATCTGGTTGAAAATTTAGAGTACAATTTGCTGAGTGTATCTCAAATGTGTAATAAATGATATTCTTCCTTTTTCACCAAACATGCATGCAAGATCATTTCACCAAAAGGTCAACTATTGATTGAGAAGATTATTGATGATCATACTTTGCTGATTGCCAAAAGCTGTGGAAATGTCTATGCTGTAGACATTGAAAAAGACAAAGTATTAAACAACATTGCTTGTTTCTTCTCAAAAGCATCAACTACTGAAACATACCTTTGGCATAGGAGACTTGGCCATGTGAACTTTAAAACCATAAACAAAGTCACAAAAATGGGCTTGGTCAGAGGTCTACCCTTGAAGGAATATCAGTGTAAAGAACATTGTGTTTCCTGTCTTAACGGGAAACAACATAAGTCCTCCTATAAGTCCATTGAAGAAACCAAAACTACTGTATGTCTTCAATTACTCCATATGGACTTATTTGGACATGTCAAGATCATGAGCCTTGGTAAGAAGAAGTACTGCTTGGTCATCATTGATGACCATACAAGATTCACATGGGTCTTCTTCTTATTTTCTAAGAATGAGGCAGCTAAAATAATCAAATTCTTCATTCTACAAGTACAGAAGCAATATTCTCTTTCTGTCAAAGTCATTAGAAGTGACAATGGGACAGAGTTCAGGAACAAGTGTCTAGATGATTTTTGCTTGTCTAAAGGGATTGTTAGATAGTTTAGCATTCCTAGAACTCCTGAACAAAATGGTGTTGTAGAAACAAAGAACATGACATTAATTGAAGCAGCCAGAACAATGTTAGCTAAT
The DNA here is from genome assembly GCA_032199755.1 of Ambrosia artemisiifolia. Taxonomy (NCBI): domain Eukaryota; kingdom Viridiplantae; phylum Streptophyta; class Magnoliopsida; order Asterales; family Asteraceae; genus Ambrosia; species Ambrosia artemisiifolia. The sequence continues at coordinate 32,822,171 of CM063517.1, forward strand.
TCAGGCCTACCTGAAGAAGTTAACACAGCTTGTTATGTTCAAAACATGGTCCTTATCAACAAAAGACATTCCGAAACTGCATATGAAGTCCTTCATAGCATTAAGCCTCTTATCTCCTTCTTCAGGGCTTTTGGATATCAATGTTTTATTCTAAACATTAAGGATTCTATTTCAAAATTTGCTGCTAAAGTTGATTCAAGTTACTTTCTTGGTTATTCTTCCACAAGGTAAGCATACAAAGTGTTCAATTCAAGAACCAAGATAGTTGAAGAAACATTAAATGTCAAGTTCAATGAGTCAAAACATGCACTCATTCCAGCACTTCCTGCTGAACTTTTTGATCTTGATAGTTTTAATTTTGGACCTGACAAGGCTGTCACCAACTCATCAAAACCCATTTATTATGGTGATCAAGGGTTTGATGATGGTCCTCCTTCATGGACTCCCAATACAGTCTGCAAATCAGCTCCAAAACCTACAACTACTGATTCAGAAGCTCAAACCTTTGACACAGTTCCTCACACTTTTGCATTTTATTCTCCCAACTCAGAAGTTATCAATATCAGTAGTTTGTTTGAAGACACAACAAAGCCTATTATTCAACTCTAAGAACAAATCATTGAACACGAAGATTATCCATTGGATATAATTCTTGGTAATATAGCTTTAGGGGTGATGACAAGGAACCAGCTTTCCAACTTCTGTTTCTACACTGCTTTTATTTCTCAGTTGGAACCTAAGAAATACCAAGAAGCTTTAAAAGACAACAGTTGGATTGAAGCTATGCAGGATGAGTTGCTGCAATTCAAAAAGCAACAAGTTTGGGAAATCTGTCCCTTACCTCCTAATAAGATACCAATTGGCATAAGATGGGTATTCAGGAACAAACAAGATGAAGCTGGTACAATAATTAAGAACAAGGCAAGACTGGTGGTTCAAGGTTTTTCCCAAGTAGAGGGAATTGATTATAATGAAACCTTTGCACTAGTAGCAAGGCTTGAAGCCATCAGGTTATTTTTAGCTTATGCAATTTCCAAAAAAAAAATAGTTTTTCAAATAAAAGAGGAAGTGTATGTTTGTCAACCACCCGAGTTTGAGGATCGTTCTCATCCTGATTGGGTGTATAAACTAGACAAGGCTCTATATGGGCTAAAACAAGCTCCAAGAGGTTGGTATGACACACTTTCCACATTTGTATTGAAAAATCACTTTACAATAGGTTCCATTGACAAAACTCTTTTCATAAAGCATGTCGGAAACATATCTTGCTTGTTCAAATTTATGTTGTTGATATCATATTTGGTTCAACAAACACCAAACTGTGCGATGATTTCAAGAAACTCATGCAATCTAAATTTGAGATGAGTACCATAGGAGAACTGCAGTACTTTTTAGGACAACAGATTAAACAACAATCAAATGAAACTTTTATACATCAATCAAAATATGTTAAAGAATTATTGAACAAATTTTCTTTACAAGACTATAAATCATGTTCCACTCCTATGTGCCCTACCACACAAGTTGAACCTGATGATCAAGGAAAACAGGTTGACCAAACCATGTATAGATGTATGATTGGTTCCTTACTTAACTTAACTGCTTCTAGACCAGATACTATGCTTTCAACATGTGTTTGTGCTAGAAATCATTCAGCTCCAAGGGAATCACACCTCATTGCAGTCAAAAGAATCTTCAGATATCTGAAAGGAACTCCAACATTAGGGATTTGGTATCCTGTTAACAGTCATACCAAATTGATAGCTTTTTTCATATAGTGACTATGCAGGGTGTAAGATGTTAAGAAAATCAACATCTGGAGGATGTCATTTCATAGGGAACTGTTTGGTGTCTTGACAATCAAAGAAGAAAATATGTGGCAACATCAACTGCTAAGGCAGAGTATATTGCAGCTGCAAGCTATACATCACAGATTCAATGCCTTTAAAATCAACTTCTTAATTATGGAATCAAAGAAACCAAGACTCCACTGCTGATAGTCGGTACCTCAACCATTAGCATCATTCAAAATCCTGTCCAATTTTCAAAAACAAAACATATTGAAATCAGGTATTGTTTTATAAGGGATTGCTATGAAAAAGGCAAAATTGAGGTGAAATATGTGTCAACAATTAATCAAATAGCTGATGTGTTTAAAAAACCCCTAGACTCATCAACATTTCAGAGGTTGATATACATACTTGGGATGCTAAATTTTGAGTAATTTTGTAAGTGTTCTCATTTTTCTGTACATATTTTATTTTCACTTATTTTATTAAACCTCTGATGACCAAAAAGAGAGCTGATGTACAAAACATTAGAAGGGAAAATATTTTCTAGAAAGAGTAACTACTACAAATCATCAGAAGTTACATTGGGTGTTTTAAAATTGCATTCTCATCAGTTGTGAATAACTATTGATGAGATAATTGGAAACTAGTGATGAACAACTCTGCTTCATCAGAAGTTTGATCAATAAGGGCAAATCAGACTTTTCCCATCAGAAGTTTGACCTAAGGCGGTTACAAAACTTATAAAAAGCCTTCTTTCTCACTTATCTTTTAAAAACAAAATTTCCCTCTCTCCTCAAACTCTTTGAAACCCTATAACTGTTCGATCACAACACCATGGCTCCCGAATTAAACCAAGGGCACAATCAAGTAGGATATTTCAAAAGGAGAAAACCTGGTCCCAATACGATTAAATCATTGATTTAATCGTAAAATCAAACTATTACACGACGTTCACTGTAGACCCACAACTTTGAATGAGTTTTGGGCCAACGCCGTAGCAGTCACTGTCGATGACAAGATCATCTCCTTCAAAACGTCAATCAAAGGGAAGACAATGACAATTAAACCAGAAACTCTGGGCATATGGTTAGGTCTAAGGGATGCAAAAGCCCTAGAACACTTTCCATCTGGTGAAGTCCCACTAACCATGACTGAGTGTGGTTATCAAGGTACACTTTCACATGCTACCATCTATAAAAAATTATTTGATGCACCTTATAAGGTGCTTTTTCATTACATAATAATGTTTCTCAGGCCTAAAACTTGCTCTTATGATCAGATGCTTTCTGCTTTACAACAAATTTTTCATTCAATTGTAAATGAAATACCTTTCAAGACATCATCATACTTTTTCAATGAAATTATTTTACATCATCAAAAGGATGAAAAGAAAATTTTACTTTACCCAAGGTTCTTAATGCACTGCATAATCAAAGAACTTGGTGCAGATATACTTGTGGGTGATGCTTCAGTACTTAGACCACTGACTTCATAAATATACTCTAGGCATAACAAACCGACCAATAGGCCAGAAGATGACCAATGGGAATAAGAACCAATCCCCAAGGAACCCACATCTTCGAAACCCATTTCTCCAAAAGCCAAAAAGCCTAAGAGAAAAATTTCCAAACCCTCCAAACCAAAGAAGACACCTCAGGAGGATGAGATGCCCGAGGATGTCACTGTGCATTCTACACTTGAAAAGGATGCAAATGAAACTTCCTCTCAGTTGCATTCATCATCTCCTTCACCCAAAAGAGCCAGAACCTTTGACTTAAAATTTTCAATCCAAAAAGGATAAAACTTCCGAACCGACACATGAAACCTAAACAACCAAAACTACTGAAATACAAAATGATGTTCCTAAAACTACTGAAACACACACCACTGAACCTCAACATTCCCTAACTCACACCACTAAAATTGCACTGTTTCTCTCTGGATTGAAATCCAATATCTCATCTCAAAGTGGCATTCCGCAATCACCACATCAAACAAGGGAACAAACTTCTAATATGGCCATAGATGATGATATTATCAATCCTATCCCAAGAGATGAGGAGGAACAAAGGTTTCTTAGCCTAATCTTTGAGACTTCAGGTACAAATGAGGCTGCTGCTACTTTTTTACCACCCCTTGGTGGATCAGAGGTCTGTAGTGAAATCAATGAGACCTCATTTGTGGCAACTGCTGATGAACGCTTTGAGAGTGAACTTGGAAATCCCCATAACCAAGAAAAAGGGTTACATGGGACTACTAGGTTGGGTCTAGCACATGATAAAACTGATGTTACAATCAGGGATTCAAATGATTCCATTAATTTGGATGATGATTCAAATTTCAAGGAATTGACGGCTGATTGTGAAGGTCATGTATCAGATGTATCTAAACTCAAGGAGTTAGTCACAGATGATCAGGTTAAAGTCCACTTAAACCCTGATTCCCCTAAAGTGGCATCCCCAATCTTAACTGATAGGGATTACCCAAAAACACCCCCTCCACAAACACAAAAGCCTACCGAATCATCTTCTGGTGCTACAAGCATAGACTTAAACCAACTATGCAGCTCAGATGGTCCTTTGTACCAGATGATCCACCATCTCATATCATCACATCTCCAAACCTTTAGAACTGCCATGGAATTGAAAAATGCCACACAATTGGAGATGATCAACAATGCTTTAGAGATGAAAACAAGAGAGCTGTCAAGAAGAATTGAAGACAATAGAAGACAGCTAGAACCCTTATCTGGTGTAGCTCCTCCTGCTCCTTGGTTTCCAGAAGTAGATGAAGCCAAAAACGGGGAGAAAGACAAGGAACCAATAAAAATTGATCTTGAACAATCCAAGAAAACAAGAGAGCTGTCAAGAAGAATTGAAGACAATAGAAGACAGCTAGAACCCTTATCTCGTGTAGCTCCTCCTGCTCCTTGGTTTCCAGAAGTAGATGAAGCCAAAAAGGGGGAGAAAGACAAGGAACCAATAAAAATTGATCTTGAACAATCCAAGAAAGCCAGAGAAGCTCAAAGGCTGAAGGAGGCCAGGAAACAAAGTATCAAAACAAAACAAGAGATTGCCTTGAAAGAAAGGCATGACTATTAAGAAAAACAGAAGAGGCTCCTTAGGCAACAAGTTGAAACATCTTCTCATGCCAAAGACACAACTGCTAAAAGCAACAAACAACTGAAGATAATCCTTTAGTAGTTGCTACTTAAGTAGTTGCAACTCAAACCACCCATCAAACTTTTACTAAACCCATTATTCAAACTACAACTCAACAAATCCCAACTCAAATTCCTTTGCCCACAAATGCACCAGTTCTCAATCTTGAACCTCTTGCATTCAATTCAGAACAAATGGAGAAGAGACTGCTGGAAATACAAAGAGAGGCAAAAGAAAATGAAATATGGAACAAGATAGAAGAAAGGGAAGATTTGAGCTATGAAGATAAACTCAAGGAATATGAGAATGAGCTTCGAGAGATGGATGAACAAGAAAGGATTTCTGAACAACAACTACAAGTTGCCGAAGAAGACAAAAGACAACAATTGATGAATTGGATTGTCAAGAACAGCAAGGCCAAGAAATACTCTCTCAGAGATCTCTCATCAGAAGAACTTGAATACAGGGTGAAACTGATTCAAGGTAGACAAAGTAATGAACAAGAAAAGAAGATGAAGAGAGCTCAGTTCATTGAAGAATTGGCAGCAAATGATTATGGCACAAAGGCTCAACTCTCAAAATGGAAAGATTTTGATCTCAGTGAGACCTACAAAAGATTCAAAACTTTGTAGAAACAAAACCCTGAAAAATTCAACACATCAGAAGTTTCTAAAACTTCTGAAGCTACAAAGAAGAAGCCAATATCCAAACCAGCTGCCAAGAAACCTAAACAAGCAGAGGAACAAGTGAAGACTGATTTCAAGATGATACTCTTGGAAGGCAACACCATTATTGACCAAGACTTGACTTGTGAAGAGAAACCACTAATCTTACAAGATAGGGATCCAACCACATATGCTTATCAACTGAAACAAACCATCACTGATCAAAAGCAGACCAAGGTAATCACTGAGCATCTTATTCCCATTCCAAGTGAAAACCCTTGTGTTGCACAAGTTGAACACATAAGAAGATCCAACCTGATAATCTCTGAAATGGAAGATCGACCTCAATTAGGACTATCTCCAGCCAATGAGAAGAGCATAATACCTTATAAATTTTTTTTGACACTTCTTAAACCAAGATTGTCAAATGGTCCTGTACTCACAGATCTAATGCCATATGCCTGGAAAGAGAAAATGCTTCATACAAAATCCTTAAACACAAAAATGAACTGCAGAGACTATCAACAGCAGATTTACTTGCAGTCCAACAACTTGAACAAGAGCAAGGACCCTTCCTTACAACAACACAGGCCAGGGATATAAAAAATACAATGATAAAAGAAATTGAGAAGATCCTTGCCAACAGAAGGAAAAAAAGGATCTAAATAAAGATTAGATAAAGTTTTGGCTTCATCAATCCGGGAGAGATTGTTGGGTCAAAGAGGATTGATAAGCATTTCAACCTTAGTCTAATATCCTCTCTGCATTTTTTTTAGTAGACAAAGTACTGAAGGCTTGAAGGGAAAGTACTGAAGAAAGAAGCTAAATGAAAGTACTGAAGACTAAAGTTCTGAAGATCAACCAGACAAACGTCAGAAGAATAACTTTGATGATTTACTCATCAGAAGTTGTTTACTCTTCATCAGTTTCAACAGAAGCTTCCAACCTCCCTTAACTTCAGTAGTTTGTTATAATATTAGTTTTTGTCTACTTTAAAAATATTTTTGTACAAGTTCCAGTACTACAACCTGTTGTAGTATTATACTATTAGTTTTATGCTTCTTATGTACGTTTACTTTTGTGTATGAATAGATGGGTTCACACTATATATTATATACAGATTTCCACTTTCAATATATGAGAACAATTTAGACAATCACAACTTTTTTATCATTTGCTACTTAGTTTCTCATATACACTTGTGCTATTTTTGTTTGTCAAATTGAGGGGGAGCATTTACTAAATCATAAAGTGAACTATTAACTTAGAATAATTACTTTTATTCCGCTGCATTTACTTTGAAACATTAATTGTTTATAAAAACTGTGAAACATAGACCCCACATAAGTGCTTGTAAGTAAGATAGAGAAAGAGATACTAATGTGAGATGTTTTTAAAAATAAATAAAGTTTAAAGAATATAGTATTTTAGTTAAACTATTAAGATTGTTATAAAGGCTCGGATGAGAATGCTTTAGAGTTGTCAATAAGTATTTAAGCATTTTGACTAGGCATGTAAACAAACCAAGCGAATATGAATAGAGGCATGTTCGTATTTGTTCGTTTAACTTTAACCGAACACGAACATATAATCGAACACATTTTTGTATTTGTGTTTGTTCATTAAGAAAACGACCATGTTTGTGTTCGTTTATGTTCATTCATTTAAACCTAAACGAACAGTTCACGAACATAAACAAACAAACTTACACAAACATAATCTAAAAACATAAAACAACACAAATAAGTATAATTAAACAAACATAAATGAACACAACTTAACATACTTGACCAAACATAAACGAACTTAAAGTAATTTGTTTGTATAAATTGGTTAATAATTGCGAGTAGTTTCATTAAAGAACTCATTTTTATTACTAGAAAGTTCATTTACTAATTAGTTATATTTGTGTAAGTAGTTATAAAAGTTGTTTTATGTTTATATTTATATAAATATAACTACTTATGCATATACTGAAATTTAAACGAACATAAACGAACAAACATAAACTAATGTAAATAAACGAACGTTCAGGAAAATAAATGAATGAACAAATGGTTTGTTCATGTTTGTTCATTTAATTAAACGAACAAAAAAATCTCAGTGTTCGTTCTTTTATTAAATAAACGAACTTCCGGCCGAACAAGTTCACGAACAGTTCATGAACTTTTAGGTTGTTTACAGGTCTACTTTTGACAAAGGGAATATAAAATCAAACAGTGGTTTAAACATTTATCAATGATTCAGTTAGAGACAACTTAAGAAACCGGGTATGAAACATGCATAGGGTGTCAAGTACACAGCTTTTGAAGTATGCTTTAAACGGACTGTCGATGAGGATGCAAATAAATCAATGAGCTCCCTCTAGAAGCAATTCGCATCAAGCAAGTAAAATTTCATTACTACAAAAATAGGCATTGGCTACAGCTTAATCCATAGCAAATTCATAGCGAATCCCCATTTTGCTACGAACTTGGATTTGTTCTGTAGCTACATGTCTTGTCGCTAATTTATTTGCAACAGATTTTAGGCGCAGATATTATATTTTCAACGGTTTTTGCTACAAACAGGGTCGTCGCTATTATAGCAACGTAAGGTTTTGTTAAGGGAACAAGAATGATACAAATTAAAGTTAACCTCAGAGCATGATCTACGTTTCTTACATGTTGCATCTTTTTGGATATTTTTTTTTACGCTTTTGCAAAAGACTTGCTATATATGTTAAAAAATTATATAATATGGTTGTCTTTTTGAACTAGTGCATTGAGCCATCTTTGTAGGCTATGATAAGATATACACTATATTTCAGTTTCTTCCTAACTAACGGCTAATTCTTCTCTAGTTTTTATAAATTTGTGACAAAGGTAAGGAGTGTCTTACCGCTGGCTCAATCGTTTTAAAGGCCTGAAGCAAAATAAAATTCTGGGCCCTCCAAACTTTTTTAATTTTATTTGGTTTTTGTATTGGCTATTCATTATATCATGTTACTGCTCTTCATGTTTAACAACCCTCCCCACCCCCCCCCCCCCCCTCCCAAAAAAAAAGAAAGAAAGAAGAGGAGCCCATGAAGAGGAGCCCTTGAATGCTCATACAAGTTAAACTATCAACAATTTATTAGACTATAGTTAGTGAGTCGAACTCAGGTCCATGCTGAACAAAAACTGGAAACTTATCACTGGACTACGCTATCAATTCTTATTTATATCTATATTACATTATAAAGAGTGAGCAATGGGTAAAAAGGTCCAAAATGTCAAAGTTAAGGTGGCAACTTAAAAGTCACAAGTGTAATTCTCTAAACTTGATCACTTTTCTTCCTTTTATGCCCTTGTTAATGCATTAAGATACTTGTACCATGTGATGCATTAAGATGCTTGTACCATGTGCTTTAATAATTTTGACATCAATATTGTGCATTTAACATTGAAAACAATTCATTACTCTTCCTTCATCAATGGCATCAACAGTTACCATCCTTTGCTTTTCTCTTACCAGCTTTAGTAATACATAGTATAAATTGAACTTAAAATGATCTTTCAATTGTACCTGCCCTCCTTCACTATATTCACGGGATAAATTTGTTCCAGAGGGTATGCTTCTCTTTAAATTGTTCTTCATCTGTCCTAACATCACCATAATTCCAACAACAAGTGAGTTTTCTTTACAAATTCATTAATATTCATATAATGATATAATATTAATTTTTTAATTTTACATTTTAATTAAAAAAAATCTCTTTTTCTTTTGTGCAATGGGTTCTGTTGTTATTTCTCAAGTGAGAGAGGATGCAGTGAATGCTTACAGTTTGTTTATATGCGAGAACCAATTGAGTTTTGTACTTTTGTGAAGACAAACCTTCAAAGGTTTATGTTAATGGAACTAATATGAGCAACATCTGGGCAACCGTAACATTGGTGAATTCAAGCATTCTTTCTATATATAAGTTGCAAATTATTATGGCTATCAATTAGATCAACTCTAATTTGTGTCATTGGTGATATGCGTATTTTGCAGGAAGTTGGGGTTCACTGAAACATTTGAATTTGTATAGGAGTTTTTATGGCAGGAAGTTGAGGTTCACTGAAACATTAAAATTGCATATGGAAGTACATAAGCAACTTCATGAACAGCTTGAGGTGTTAGATTGTTCTATTGTTTCCTTCCAGTATGTTTTTCCCATGCATTTAGTTTGGTTAAAGGAGACACAATGGGCAGGTTGGGATGTTGTGTAACAGGTAAATACAGTTTTGGGTTGTAATGGGTTCTTCACCGCAGGATAAAATGGGTTGGGTTGGCCATCAACAAATTAATTTGTCATTCTTGTTTCAAAATAGATACTGAAATATTACGATAATGATTTGTTTATCCAAAACAAAACAGTTTAGGGAGCTCTAAATGATATAAAGTTGGTTTATAAGTTCAACCGGTTACAATATATTTAGAACCCGCCAACCTGGTTACAACACGTTTATTTAACCAACCCATTTATATTTCACGCCCGCCGCAACGCGCGTGTTACCTACTAGTATATATTATAAGCGAAGTATTCCTAATATTGAGAATATTTATATATTTTATATTTTATAAACTAATGGGCCCATAATTTGGGGGCCTAAAGCCGTGGCTTCAAAATAATTGGGCTTGGGCCGGCACTGGTGTCATATTCGTGTTACTAGGTTTGTCTCTTAAGTTTTAAGAGTAAATTTATTTTTCACAACTCTAAAGTTTTGCTTTCTATTTCGAAAAAAGTAATTGCCATTTTAACTCCTATATTTTGGTCAGAAATGTCACCCTAATTCAAACAGTTTTTTTTATCCGTCCCTAGGGTTTATAATTTTTGGCATTTTCGTCCAACCCTCTAACTCAGTCTGAAAATCTCGGTTAAATCAAAGGTATTTTCGTAAGCTTACATATATGTTTATATTTTTTAAATATTTTTCCGTTTCTTTTATTTCAAAATAAGAAAACAATAAAAAAAACTTTACAAAACCTACCCCTTTCTCTCTTCATGATTCATTACTTCCCTTCTTTCCCTCTCTCTCCATGATTCATTACCCTGCTTCCATCTCACAGATTAAATTTATCCCCAAGCTTTAAATTCTATTTGAGTTTCTAAAGATTTCGGTTTAAGTTCTTTGAAGATGATATAAAACCTAGAAAAATCCTCAAATCCAGAAGAAATCATGCTAGTAGCTGCAACTTCATGCAATGACACAACTGTCCAACGAGTGTAATAGTCCTGGCGATGCAGCCGCCAGCCACCACACATCACCCGCAAGTGGATCCGGTCACAGTTACGACATGAACATAAGTTGATGTCGTGTTGGTGGGCGGTTGCTTGCGGCGGCACAATTTTTTTAACACAAAAGGGACGGGACGACGACTAGGGTTTTGTGTGTTGAAGATAATGATGATAGTGGTTACACTTTAAGGGATACACTTTGGTGTTAGTGTGATGAAGAGATAGATGGTGGATGCTTTTGGTGGAGGATGGTGGTGGTGACGGTTGATGGTGGTTGGTGTAGTGTTCAAATCTACTGATGGTGGTTGCAGTTTAGCGAGAGAGAGAAAGAGAGAGAGAGAGAGAAAGACGATGGTTGGTGTTGGCGCCTGATGGTGCTGTTTGGATCTGCGATAGGAATGGTGGTGTGAAATATGTTGGGATGGTGGTTGGTGGGGGCAAGTGTAACAACCCGACCAGGTGGGGCCTGGACGAAATGACAGATTGGTAACAGACTTGCACAACGGAAGCAACGGTGACTTATAATTAATATTTGTACAACTTTTGGTTGCAAAATAGTACAAATACAATCTAATAATACAACTAAGTCTAATGCGAAGACGAAGTGCGGCGGTCGTCGAAGTAGTGAAATCCTGTAGTCGATCCAATCTCTATCCTGCGTATCTCTAATCAGCATCTAGCTATCATATACCTTGCGTTGCCATCCAATCATCTGCAGTACCTGAACACATGCTTAAAAGAGTTTGGGTCAGCAAAATATGCCGGTGAGTCCGTGTAAGTAGTTTAGTAAATCCAAAAACAATTTATTAGTTCAAAACAAGTTTAACACAATTCAACACAGAGTTATGGTTATGGTGTTACAATTATACAAGCTGGCCACTCAACCCTTAACATCTAGCGCCATGCCTAACCATGCCTAGATGTAGCAACATAAACTATACCTGTTATTGTTATAGTTCTCAACTTGTGTCCTGCCACATAGGTTCCCCAATGGCAAAATATATGCCGCAACGACCCCTTGGTCTCAGTGGGGGTTTCCGGGTCTAGGCCGGACCACTGTGCGTGGGGGTTTCCCAAGTAGTACTACCCATATATTAAGTCAGCTCACCTTGAGTTAATGAGTGTCTGGTTCAGTCTAGCAGGTAATCACGCTCTATATAATTAATACCCATAATCACAAAATAGTTTAGAAGCATGTATTCACCCCAAAACAGTAAAACAGAAAAAAAGGGGAAGTACACGGAACTCACCTTGGTAGCGTTTCACATCACGTCTCGGCTTCACTTATAGTTTCAAGTCAAGATCCTATTCAAGTATATAAACATTAGTGCGTATAACCGATATCGTGGTTACACGTGTGGGCACACTTAGGTCCTTTATCCAACTTCTATTTGTCGAATTCATCATCTTATGTCCTACTAGTAACGAGATAGCCGATGTTTATGTTACTTTGGTTATATGTTCTTTGAGCTCCAAATGTCGGGTTAATAGCATTTATTCATATGTATTGTTACCTAGGTTATAAATAATCTAATGTCCAAATGATCATAACTACTTGGTTTCCTATGTCCGATTATGTTATTGTTATGAGTAGCTGAGTCCATGGTTCTTGTCTCTAGATTCAATGTCTCTAATGACCTCAAGATATTAGATACTAAGGTACATATGATGTCCTATGTCTGCAAGGTACCTTTAATGTCCAACGTCATATTGTTACCAAGTCGTGTATGAAGCCAATCTATCCAAGTCCATATATCCCATGTATTGGTGTTACAATTGTCATTCGTCTATCTCACTTAATGTCATAATAGTCCTTATTAGTCGAGTCCTATGTCCGAATTATTGTTTATAATCCTATGTCTTTATCATCACTTTTATTATATCAAACATATCAACTAAGTGTTTATCATGTACCCAATATTTACATTATTCATATTAGTTAGTTGTGTTCGTTGGGTCATCCGGTTCGAAGTTCCTTTGTGTCCCACATGTGTTAGTCGTATTAATAATAATAGTAATTCTAGAATGGTTCGGGTGCTTGTTTTATACCTTTCGGGTCTCTTCAGTTTACTGAGCCTCTGTCCGTTAACTTCCGTTGACAGAGCCAACTGGTCGGTTAACCAATTGTTGACTGATGTTGACCAAGTCAGTTGACTTTTGTTGACTGACAATTGACTTCCGATTATTCAACATCACAAGGTACTCAACATCATTCCCAACCTCTACACATTGCTCCTGTCCAGCATCTACTACCACCACTTTGATAATCCAACTTAACAACTAATCCTCACAGTCAACCATCACCAAGATCCGGTTCCACCCCCACAATAATTCTTTAATCAAAAACCCTTATTAATAGGAATGGAAGCATAGAAAGATTATCGGGACTTACAAAAAGATCGGACCCCTTCCTTGTACCACCGCCGCCACAGTCATCCTCGTCTGCCGCCCACATAACCACCACCAAACCCATCTTCAATCACAATCCTACCACCTAGCATCCATCATCAGTTCACCATAACCACCATCTTATTAATCCATCGGTCAACACCTCCATACTAGTCGGACCCCCAATCAGAACCCTAGCATGCCACCGCCGCCGTCGCCGCTTCTTCTGTCAGAACCAGCCGGCCGGTAGGCCAAGGCTGGTGATCCTTCACCATTGCCGTCCTCCTTTCTCTCTCTCACACCTCTCTTTCTCTCTCATCTCAACTTCTGCTTCTTTCTTTCTCGTCTCCTCCCTCCGAAGACTCGTTTGTCGATCTATATAATCAGTTTTTTCACGATGACGACGCGGAAGAGGAAGAAGCCGTTACGAGTGCGGTTATGCTAGCGTCTAGCGCGATGCATCATATAAATAATTCCGCCCCACGACCGATATTGTCTAGGCAATATATAGAGTGAGACCGTGTATCCGCCAATGAGCGTTTGATGAATGACTATTTCAATGCGAATCCGGTTTACGGCCCTGATATGTTTAGGCGAAGATTTCGGATGAGTAAAAACTTATTTTTGCGCATCACCGAAGATTTAGAGTCCGCCTATGACTACTTTAAGCAAAAACCCGACGCTAGAGGGGATTCACCGCAATTCAAAAGGTCACTTCCGCAATACGTGTACTCGCCTACGGGAACACATACGATATCAATGACGAGTATTTGAAGATGGCGGAGAAAACCACACCCGATACCTTGGATTATTTCTGCTACGGTATTTACAAATATACATATATTTTTTTTGATACATTAGTAGTTACATTTTATATATGTATTTGATTTTTTTAGGTATATGCCAATTATATGGAAAACGATACTTGAGAAACCCGACATGGAGCGACCTTCAACAACTATACGAAGCGCATTTAGAAAGACATGGATTACTCGGTATCACTGAACTCTATACCGTCAATGGCGATGGTATAGTTGTCCAACCGCACGGCGAAGTCAACATACACGTGGTGACCAAAAGGGACCAACGTTGGTTTTACAAGCAGTTGTCTCACAAGACCTGTGGGTTTGGTCGGCCTTCTTTGGTCTCGCCGGGTGTATGATCGACATAAATACTTTTCAGTTTTCGCCATTGCTAGAGTCTTACATTGGCGGAACAATACCGAAAGCTGGGTTTTATGCAAATAATAATTACTACGAGCATGGATAATACTTGGCGGATGGTATATATCCGGAGTATTCAATGCTCGTCAAAACGTTTAGTCAGACACAAGATCAAAAAAGGAAATATTTTATAAGAGTTCATGAGTCTGCAAGAAAGGACGTCGAGAGGTGTTTTGGCGTTCTTCAACAACGATGGCATTTTGTTAGAAATCCTTGTCGTGTGTGGGAAAAAGAAAGGATTAGAATGGTGATGTATGCTTGTATCATAATGCATAATATGATACTTGAAGACGAAGGAAAGGCAATATGCCCAAACTATGTAGCAGAAGAAGATGTTCAAGGAACGCAAGCGACACAGGAGGAGAGGTTCCAAAACAGTTCCATGTTGCGTTCCAAGGATGTACATAACGCGTTGAAGGCGGATTTGGTTGAGGAAGCATTGGCGATTCGCCCGATTCATCACAACCAACAAGAAGAAGAAGAAGAAGGAGGAGGAGAAGAAGAAGAAGTAGAAGCAGAAGAAGAAGAAGGAAAAAACGAAGAAGAAGACGACGACGACTAGTTTTTTTAAATATTTGTAGTTTTTTTAAGTATTTGTAACTTTTTTTAAGTATTTGTAGTTTTTTAGTATTTGTAATTTTTTTTAGTATTTGTAATTTTTATATATTTAATAAAATATTTAAACTATTTAATATTATTATTTAAATAAGAAAATAATAATTAACCAATGATTACCCAATTATTTATAAAGCCCTATAACCCCCCTTCCCACTACACCCTCTTTTTCCATAAAGCCTCATAACCCTACTTCTATTACTTTTTAATATTTTAATACTCATAAAGCCCCATAACCCCCCACCATTACGCATGAACTTATATAGTGGGTTGTTTGGTTAGTGGTTTTGTATAAAACCATTTGGGTCACATGGTTTTTATTAATGTGTTGTCATCCAAGAATGGGGACATGTGTCCCTCTTAGAGAGGTGACATGTGTCCCCAAATGGTGATTAATCACCTAACTCGGGTCGGGTTCGTTGACTGGTTTTGATTCGGTATCGCGTCGTGTATTGGATTTTATTTCGTCACAATTAATATAAAATACTTTTGGTTTCGTGTTCGTATTTCTATATTCCTTGTTATTATTATCTAGCTCCTCGACATCTTACTTTTAGTCATGAAAATTTTTGGGCCCTACCGCCGGGGTGTTACAGCGAGTGATGGTTGGTCAGGGAGAGAGAGAGATAGAGAGATGAAAATGGCAAAAAACATCTTCATTGATGATTATAACCATGACTAATTGAGATTACTGGACAGAGTTAGAGGGTTGGATGAAAATGACCAAAAATTAATAAAGATGTCAAATAAAACCATTTGAACTAAAGTGGCACATTCTCCAAACCACAAGTACTAAAATGGCAAATTACTCAAAATGGCAAATTACTCTTTTGAAAATTTGTGTTTTCTTAAGGCTTAAGCACCTACATTTCTTTTTGAAGTCCCTATACAATCAATAAGCTCTTTGTTGTATGTTGCATAATTAGTCACCTTGTCTTCATATTTAGAAGAGCAAGTATACTCAGGTACACAAAGTACCAATTTGTCTAGTGGTAGCCATATATGTTTCCTTATTGGTTTCCTCCTCAGCGGGTGGGCCGAATCACCACATTGGGTTCTTCGGGCGGAAGTGTCATCCATTTTTAGGGTGATCTGTTCTTTCTCCATTGGCCATCATCGTTGACCTCCTTCTCCTCCTAATATATGATTCTAAGAGTAGAAATTAAGGGATAAAATATTGATGAGGAACAAAATATAAATCAAGATGTTGTAGAGACAATCTGATACCTCGCTTTAAGATGTTTCTAAGAGTAGAAACCGAGGAATCGAATCTTGATAAAAAAACGAAGATCAATGCCATTTATTGTGTGAGATATAACACAATATGCATGCTGAGGATTGATGTCATATATTAGAGAATATTACACATATATGTTTTTGGTGTTTGTGTTTATTTGGACTTATGGAAACATTATGACATTTATTTGGATCTAACGGTTAGATGTCTCATAAACAATGATTTCCAGTCCAACATTTTAGTATGGTTAAAGTATCCTTCAATAAAGTATTCTAAATGTATGTGGTCAATTAAACTCATGGGAATTAGTACGAACTAAGACTATTATGAGTTGCTGGATGTTCATAGGTGATGAAAGTCTCAAACAGTTGAGATCCAGGATTCATAGGTATTCATTACAGAATAAATACTGGACATAACTTGCTTCAAAATTGCCTTCGTGGATCATAGTCATAGAGAAGCTTTGAAAATGATATGATCTTTTGTCCTAAGACCTTAGAATTATAGTAGCTCTACTGGCCAAAGGTTTTTCATTGATATCACTGAACTCTATACCGTGACAGGATAGCAATAAAGGTGTCGGGTTGTGAACAATGCTGAAGTTAAGTGGGAGTTGTATGTTGTCTAAGGAATTTTGTACTTCTCTACAAAGAAGAAAGAACGTCCTGGCTCCCTCGAGGATAAGACTGGTGTGAAATGCATGTCCATACTCCAACTAGTGGTAGTTTGTCATCTACTCGTATCCGGTGTGAGATATAAATGGTTAAACAACATGAGAATGAAAAGGATCCGAAAAGTTCTTGGAACAGAAAGGATAAATGATAAATGTTATCATTAAGGCTATATCCTTAAGTGAGTAAAGCGTTACTCATAACAGAGAAGGTATAGATGACGAACATAAATCGTCATACTTTGATTGGGACAGTGCAGTGTAGCTACGCCCAACTCTATCGTGCATTATACCAAGTAATCGTTACTTGTCTAAGTGGGAGTCTGTTGGAAACGATGTCCAAATATCGATTAATAATGCGACTATCAAAGTACGATCCAAAGAGTTACACTTTGGACTGTGAACATAGAAATAATATTTAATTGTTAAATATTATTAATCACAATAACTTCGATTTAGAAACAAATATTTAGCGAAATATTTATCGAATAGATTATTACGAATAATCGGTGTTGATTGTTTAGAGAAATAACAAATTGGAAGTGGATTGATTAAACAGATTAATCAACTGAATCATTTAAGGTGTTGAACGGTATAATAACTATTAGAGAATAATTCTTACGACATGATCGGATAATTGTTATTTGATATTAATAAACGGTGATTGATAATTGTCGGGACATGACAATTATAGGCGTGTTTATATTATGGTAAATGTTATTTAATGTGTTAAATAATAATATTATTATTATTTGATAATGATAGTAATACATAACATATATAAGTTTATTGATTAATTGTTAATTAATAAAACTTAGTGGACTTGTAATTAAGCTTGTTAATTTTAATAAAGTCCTTAGGGATCAAGACAAAAGATTGGGGACTTGAGTGCAAGATTTATTATTATATAATAAACCTTAAACCAAAACCCTAATCTTCTAATGCTAATCATTGCCACCATATAATATTATAAGATTATACTTACAAAACCCTAATCACCACCACCATCCCCACGCCGCCACCGCCACTATCTCCACCACCAACCACCTATTACGGTTGGCCACCACTACCACCTAACACCACCTCCACACGCGGCCACCTCCCCTCCTCTCTCTTACACGCGCCAACACCCACGTGGTCATGGGTGTCATGTGCAGACTATGGAGGGTTCTTGGGCTGCGTGTCTTTGTTCGAGGTTGCCTTGTTTCGCGTGTTTGATTGTTTAAGTGTTCGTGTTGATAGAGATCAATTCCGAGTGTTTTTGGATGATTCTTTATGTTTTGTGATTTGCTAACTAGTGTGCCGTTCGTAGATCCATCGTGCGATCTATTTAGTGTTTCGTCAAAGATAGTTTTCTAAACACCCTATGACTGTGTTATATTATTTGTTTGGAATGGGATTGCGTATTCGATTTAATAATATACTAGACTTTTGCTCGCGTTGATACGCGGTTCAACAACTTATAATTATTTTGAGCGGTAAAACGTATAAAAAAATATAGTAGAAATATTTTATTCAAATTTAAAAGCAAGCAATACACATTTTATTCAAATATCACTAAATAATAAATATTTCCTTATACACCACATTTTTAATTTTAGTCTTGACATTCCCATCACCATCAAGTATAAGTAATTTCACCCCTGCCCTGCTTTCAACTCTTGACAGTGCGACATAAAGTTGGCCATGTGAGAAT
This sequence comes from Ambrosia artemisiifolia, assembly GCA_032199755.1. Classification (NCBI taxonomy): domain Eukaryota; kingdom Viridiplantae; phylum Streptophyta; class Magnoliopsida; order Asterales; family Asteraceae; genus Ambrosia; species Ambrosia artemisiifolia. The sequence continues at coordinate 32,840,861 of CM063517.1, forward strand.
ACAGGGTCTCTTAAATACAATCCAACATTCGATAGAGACTGTCCTTGGCTTTTATTGATGGTCATAGCGAAACATACGCTTATTGGGAATTGGCGCCTTTGAAACTTGACTGGAATCTTGTTATCAGATGGTATCATATTTATTTTAGGAATACGAGTTTTTGTACCAATGTTTCCACCTGATATGATTTCGGCTTCAATAACACGCTTTGCAAGTTTGGTGATTCGTAATCTCGTGCCGTTGCACAAGCCATTTTGTTAATCTATGTTTCTCCTTTAGTGCTAATCGATGATTAGGCAATCCAGAAATTTTTAAACCATTAAGAACATCAGGAGAATATAAATCTACTTGTGATATAATTTTTTTCATTATTTAAACCATGTAATACACGGTTGATCAAAAGATAAGATATCATGTGAAAATAGATGTAAATAATATGTTAGAACCGTGTATTACACGGTTTGAATAATAAGAATCACATAATTTATAAATATGTAAACACCTCTTACAACTAAAATTAAATATTTTTTTTGAACAGTGAATTACATTAAAAACACGGACGCGTCCTCAAATCGAGGGCCGTCAAATAACTACAACATATACAAAGGATTTCTAACCCAGTCAACCGATTGAATAGAACTACACTTCGACCTATATTTCAACCAAAAATAGGCCCACGACTTGATCATAGCGACAACCTTAGCAACATTAGGAGTAGTACCCTCAAACACCTTAGTGTTCCTAGCCTTAAAAATCAAAAGTAATAATCGGGTCCATATTGCACCATTTACCGATAGCCGACCAAACACCAAACGAAAAACCGCAAGCTGTAAAAAGGTGCAATACATCCTCGTCCATTGCCTCACAAAGACCACAAGAAAAGTTTCCAATATCGATGTTTCTTCTAGTGAAAGCAATTTTTGTAGGAATCCGGTTCATCTCAGCTCGCCAAATGACAAGGTTTACTTTAATTGGAATCCAAGATTCCCACCTCATGAAATGATCCCGACCCGTCTCTGAATCAGCTCGAATCTTTTTCTTGACTGCAGCGACTGAAAATTGTTCCGCAGTGTCCCCCTCCCACGTCCATTTGTCTTCAAAACCTGTAAGAACAACATTTTTAAGCTACAAAAAGTACGTCTTGCATCTCGGATAATTCTGCAACAGTGGCGAGGCATTTGCTCCATCGTGGCTGGAACCAAGTTCCTGTGTCGCTGCAAATCAGTCTCTGACTCACTACAGCAAGTTTATTCTTTTCTAAGCGAAATAAATGCGGCCATCGATCCTTCAAAGCTGTTTCACCAATCCACACATCGTACCAAAACTGCACTTGTTTGCCATTACCAACTTTCGGCTTTATACAGGAGCTAAACTTTTGCCCTTTGAAACTGTAATTATCAAGTTCCTGCACAATTGTTTTCCAGTAGCTTTTTACACCTCTATTTACAGGTAGAAAGGTCCAGCGACCTCTTTTCCCATGAATAGTCTCGATTACTTTACGCCACTTACTATCTGATACGAACCCAATGCTGGGAAAGGGTCACACTGGATTGGACCAGGCCCATTTAAAGCATAATGGAAGGAAATTAGAAGGTGGAAAATCAGATGGAGGGACATTAAATGGAGGGAAAACAAAGGGAGGGAAGTTACTCAAAATAGTAGGAGATGAGTAACCCATGATGTTACAACTGCCCCACCTAAACTCTAGTATAAGTATTTGTTTTTCTATTCTGTTTTGCAGCAATGTTTTAATTATCTAAAATAAGGGTTTTATACCTTGTATTGGAGATCACCCTTCTCGAACAGGGCACTATCTGTACACTTTTCCCTTAATTTCAATCAAGCCTATTTCAAGTTTCTATCATTGGTTCCATTGCCGGGAAACACTCAAGTCTTTGTATTCCCAAATCCAACCTTCAAATCCGATCTTCACAGTCAATTTCTGAAACATCATGGCTCCTCAAACCCGAAACAATTCAGACCCAAACACTGCAAACCCAGATCCAGTGGCTGCCCAACTAGCCGCCATTGCCTCATCTATGGAATCCCTGCAACAAGAAGTGGCATTTCTCAAAACGAAGGCCAAAAAGAAGGAGAAACAACACAATACTTTCAATCGATTCGAGGATGAAGACTCTTCTGGCAGCAACAATCGCCATTTCCGGCCATATAACAAGATTGATTTTCCAACTTACAGGGATGGCGACCCGAGAGGGTGGGTTCTGAAAGCCGAGAAGTACTTTTGGTACTACAATATTCCAGAAGACGAAAAGGTTGACGTGGCAGCAATGCATCTGGAGGGTGACGCTTTGGATTTCTACTCGTGGGTCTCCACCGATCAAGCTATTGAGTTCTGGGATGAATTAGTTCGAGCCCTTCAAAAGAATTTCGGACCTGCAGAGTTCCAAAACCCAGATGAGCATTTATGTAGCATCCAACAAACTAGAACGGTACAGGAATACCGGCAGGAGTTTGCCAAACGCTCCTCTCGAGTGGCTAATTGGCCCGAGCACTGCCTCTTAGGGGTGTTTCTGAACGGCCTCAAGGATGATCTCAAAGCCGATGTCCGAATTCACAAACCGAGGACTGTTTACAAAGCTACGAGTATAGCTCTTGAGTTCGAATCCAAAGTTAGCCATACGAAGTCTGGAAAAACCTACTCTTCCTCTTCAGTCAAAACAGAGCAGACATCAGCAACCTCTAATACTCTGGTCCCGGTTGCTGCAGCCCAGAAACCAACAGAAAATCGCCTATCTGATGTAGAGAAACAGGGTCGATATCTTCGGGGGGAATGCTTTCGATGTGGGGATAAGTATGGTCCTGGGCACCGTTGCAAAACAGGAACTTTCAAGCTTCTTGAGATAGCTGATGAGGAAGAAGCAGCAGCAGAGAACAAACAGGATTGCACGGATGAACTAGCTAAAATCAGCCTTCATGCACTTTTTGGTCAATCATCTATAACCACCATGAAAATTCAAGGCATTTTAGGCACGATCGAAGTATTAATTCTGATTGATAGCGGGTCCACACACAACTTTATTTCGGATAAATTGGTTAGTAATCTGAAACTGATCACCCAATTTATTTCTCCTTTCGGTGTGCAAATCGGGAATGGTGATATTCTCCGATGCAATCAGATTTGCAAAAACCTATTGCTGCAACTTTCAGACCTAAAGATATCCCAAGATTTCTACCCGTTTGCCTTGGGAGGAGCTGATGTGGTACTCGGTATTCAATGGTTAGCAACGCTTAACACGGTTCAAGCAAATTGGAAAAAGATGTTTTTGAAGTTCACTATCAATGGCAAGGAATACAAGCTACAGGGAATGCCACCGGATCTTCAGCCACCAGCCACATTTAGCCACCTCACTATTGAACCCTTAGAGACCCACATCACTGGAACAGGGGCCCCATTTTCTGTTACTCGACTTGGGGACAAGTCGATTCTCCGGGCAGGTTGCATTGATACGAACCCAATGCTGGGAAAGGGTCACACTGGATTGGACCAGGCCCATTTAAAGCAGAATGGAAGGAAATTAGAAGGTGGAAAATCAGATGGAGGGACATTAAATGGAGGGAAAACAAAGGGAGGGAAGTTACTCAAAATAGTAGGAGATGAGTAACCCATGATGTTACAACTGCCCCACCTAAACTCTAGTATAAGTATTTGTTTTTCTATTCTGTTTTGCAGCAATGTTTTAATTATATAAAATAAGGGTTTTATACCTTGTATTGGAGATCACCCTTCTCGAACAGGGCACTATCTGTACTCTTTTCCCTTAATTTCAATCAAGCCTATTTCAAGTTTCTATCACTATCCTTATGCGTTTTAAAGCGCCACGCCCATTTAGCCAAAAGCGCGAAATTAACATCCCTTATCTTAGTGATTCCCAACATATATGTTACATCAGAATTTGAAGTCCTTAATATATATATATACTCAACATAATGAAATAACAGAAATGAAAACGATGCTGCAGATGCAGCAGATAGAGTTCTTCAATTCTATTCAACATTCCTTCATTATTATCCCCTAAATGTCACATTTGTTTGTGATATACTCGCATATTTCTACGGACGTCTTCCTGCAAAACTCATTTTCCGAATACTTAATGTGCTTGATATTAAAAAGGTAAAACTAAAAAATTTCTTCTATTTTAATTTCAATCCTTTTTATTTCAACTTTTTGGTTAAAAATACACCTTTCTTCCAGATGCCTTTTTCAGAATCGTTTCCGCAACATGTTAATTCATCAAACGCCATGTGTCCACCACTAGAGTACTTTGCATCTCTTTTATGTAACCTCGTGCATAATGTAATCCCTCAATGCAACTCAAAAGCGGATCCTTTGAACAACGGTATGCGTACATTCATTGACGGGAATCCGACAGCTAGTCAACCTGGGTCAACCAACACTTTCGAAGGTCAAAAGGCATTCTATCAAATACAAGATCCCGGGACCTACACTCAACTTGGTCTTGGAACTGCAGTTATAGAGATCCTATCTCTCCCAGTAACAGCATCACAGATCGTATCAGCACTTATACAGATTATCATCCACATATAGCCACTTACTATCCTTATGCGTTTTAAAGCGCCACGCCCATTTAGCCAAAAGCGCGAAATTAACATCCTTTAAGATAAACACAACCCAAGTCGACCTATTCTTAAGTAAATGGGTCTTAGGTAATTTTACCATGATTTACACCGGTGTAATTATTTACACCAGTGTAAGGGGGGACGGGGCGCCACCCGAATTGTCCACGGGTGCCAACTACCAGCACGGTATCACCGTCGCCATACACGCTGGTAGTGGTCCCGTGGACCGTTTTCCTGGTTATGTTTACCGTTCTGGTACCGGTGTTTTATTTTATTTTTGACTTTTATATATACCTTTTTTTGTGTATTTAACCGTTTGGTTTATTTTTTAAATTATTTTTACCGTTTGTTTATGAATATCTTTACCTTTTTTAAACGGTTTGTTTAAAATTTACTTAAATAATAGGAACATTAAAGATAAATAAACATAAAAAACTAAAATTCATAACTACTAAACATAAAAACTAAAAATAAAATACATTAAAAGAAATAAAAAAAACCTAGGGTTGGCGCAACAGTTGCCATGCCTCGACTTGGTCAAAGCTGTTGTCATACCGAGCCGCATAGTCCAAATGCGTGAGCTCGATAGCCAACTCCGGGTCATTCGAGGCGTCTTGGTAGCATATCACCAATGCAATCTCTTCTTCGGTGGTCCAACGAGTTATCTTCGTGTGTGTTTCTTTGTATCTACGGTGGTAAAATTATGTTTTAACCCCACCGTGTGCTAAGTTTATATATAAATTTTTTCGAACGGTTTGCTAGAACGGTATCAATGCCATTCAATTCGACTGAACGGTTACCATACTGAATTCTGACCGTGAGGTTGTGGGACGGTTGAAATAGTTTTGGTAATTAATTTTAAACCGTGTGAAATAATAATAATAATAACAGGTTTAATGAAATTATAGAAAATTGTAGATGCTTATTGTGCGACTAATGCTTCGGATTGTAACCATAAACATGTTTTGGAGAAATCGTAAGGGCGAAAGTGGTTTACAGATGGGGCGAAAGTGGAGAATTTGGGGCGAAGGTAGAATGTACAAAGGAAGTTTTCCAGGTTCGAGACAGAAAGAAGGGCGAAGGTAGAAGACTGCCACATTCGACCCTACGAAAGGGGCGAATGTGCAGGCTATATAAGCAAAAAGTTTGTTTTTATTGTTAACTTTGATCATTTCGTGTCTTGTAAGTCTGAGTAGAGCTCTCTAGCGTGTGTGTTATTGAAGTGTTGATCAGAATTACTTGTAATCGTTATTGTGAACACATTTCTCAAAGTAATTAATGAAAATGTCGTTTGAAAAGCTTAATCTGCGTGTTTGATTCATTGATTATCATTTTGTATCTGTTCTAGGGTTTCCGCACCTGGAATAGAGACTTATATGATCATATTCACTGTTTTTACATAAAACGATCCTTTACAAAGTGGTATCAGAGCCAATAGAGATCATACAACAACAAATTGATAGTTTTTGAACTGATTTGGACCCAAATTTGATCAAATTTTTGTTGTTTTCACAGAACAATGGTTTTTGATGCAATTTGAAGGATTTGGATTAGATTTCATGGATAAAATCAAGAATTCGAAGTATTAAAGTTGTTCCAAATCAATTCCGAATCAAAACCTGATTAAGATCATCAAAATTCATTAACTTTTGAAAAATTCAGATCAAATTAACCGTTTTTCAAAGAATAACCGTTTTTCAAAATGAATGGGTCGAACCTAGAGAGCTCAGGGTCGAACGTGGGATTTTAGGTCGAACCAAGGTTTTTTCAGTGGTCGAAAGTAGATTTTTTGGTCGAACCTAAGTCTGTGTTGTGTTGATTTTCCACTTTCGGGTCAAAGTTCCACTTTCGGGTCATCGGGCGGTCGAAAGTGAAAAGAAAAGGGACGAACGTGAAGAAGTTCAGGTCGAAAGTGGGTTTGGTCATTTGAATTCTACATTCGTATTAGCAAAAGAGGACGAAAGTGAAGGATATTCCACATTCGTACTCACGTAATCCAAGAAGTGGGCGAACGTAGAATTTGTTTGGTGAAATTTTCAAGTGTGTCGTATTTCCAACTTCGAAAACAACATGTGGGGATTTCTGACTACACCGAGGCCGGGTACAACACAACAACAGCAAGTTACCATGGACCCGTGGACAGTAGCTGCTCAGAAATCGAATACTCAGTCTTCGCAACCAATTAACTATCTAGCAATGACGAGTTCGATTCCTCAGAGTGTTGCGTCATCTTCACAACAACCAGCAGCTGATTACTGGGGTGTAGCAGCCACAACGATACACACTCAAACTACTAATGCTATTTCTACTCTAATCAATGATTTGTCTTCAGGTAGCGGGAACAGACCACCCAAGCTGATGGAGATGCAGGAGTATAACCAATGGCAGAAAAAATTCAAGATTCATCTGGAAGGAATGGGACTTGAAGGAACTGAGGCGTGGCAGATGATTGCAAAAGGATATGTGGCACCAGTGTTAGAGAATACCGGTGAACAGATTCCACTTGAGAGTTTGTCTGATGACGAAAAGAAGAAGTTTGCGGTGGAAAAGAAGGCGTATTCTCAACTAACCCAAGCGATTACAAATGATCTTCTACATCAATTTGGTTCGTGTAGTACTTCCAAACAACTATGGGATATGATGAAGAATCGTCATGATGGTAATGAGAATACGAGAAGACTAAGAATGGAAGAGCTGAGGAAAGAATTCGAGAACTTCAGCTATGTTGGGAATGAAACACTGAAAGAGTTGACTCCCAAATACTGTCATTTGTTAACAGAATTGTCAAGTTATGATATCAAGATTCCAATGTTAGATTTGGTGGATAAATTCGCTGATTCTTTACCACCATACTGGGATCAACACATTGAGGTACTTAAGGAGAAAGATGCTTACAAGTACTGGACCATCAATGAGTTTATCCAGAAATTGGAAAACAATGAGCTTGAAGAAAAGAGGAAAGCAAAAAGGTCTCAAATTCCTCAAAACCCAGAGCTGTACCATGCTAGTACATCATCTACTGTGGGTAACTCAAATCTTGGTGGAACAGTTGCTCCTCATATAGCATGTGTTTCAAGTGTTATGGAACCACCCAAACAACCGATAAACTATCTAGCTCAAACCTCATCGTATACACCACCATCATACACACCACCACCACAAACATACCCAAATTCTTTCGTTTCACCATTTTCTCCTATGCAACAAGCAGCATGCTATTCTGCAAACCAACCACAACCTCAACAACAACAATACATGTCCCAAATGAATCAGACTAATAAGAGACCAGTGGTGTTGGAGACATCCAACATGAATAATGTCACTGTGGAAGTTGCTCAACAACACATTGCTTTGGTTTCAGCAATGGTTGCCTCATACAACGGTTTAGTAGCAAGTCAAATTGGTAACAACAATCTAACCAATGAGGACTATGCTCAAATTGATAAATAAGAAATGGAGCTTATCGATATACAGTGGGCTTTCACAAGCATCATGAGGCGAGCAACATAATTCATTGAGAAGACCGGGAGAACTGACTTGGCCACTACACCAAATACAACATATGGCTTCAACAAAGAAAAGGTCACTTGTTTCAATTGTGGTGGTAAAGGTCACTTCAAGAGAGAGTGTACACAGCCTGAAAAACAAGGTAACAGAAACCCATTCAACTCAAACTACCAGAATCGTCAATCTCAAAACCAAGTTTCTTATCAAAATCAAAACAACAACAACTATCAAAACCAAAACAATTACCAAAACCGACAAAACACCTCTCAGAACAACTCTAATAGACAACCAAATACACCCAACCAGAATCAAACTCAAACACCAAATAACCCAAACAGAACTGTCATTCCTATCACAACACCAAATGAGCAACCACAGAATACCAATGAAAATCAAGCTTTGGTGATTCAAAATGATGAGGGATTTGACTGGACTGATATTCAAATTGGTGTTGAAGAGATAAGACCTGGTGGGAATGTAGCTTGTGTTGCTCAGTAGGTTGATATTGAGGAGTCGGAGATAGTTGAGAAAATTGAAGAAACTGAAATTAAGATTGAGAAGTCAATTGAAGAGATGAATGTTGAGATGACTGATTCAGTTGAAGATCATTATGAAGAGAAGAATTCGGGAATCGTTATTGACTCAGTTACAAATATCTCTGAAGAAAGTGAATCAGTGTATTCAGATTCGGAGAGTGAATCAGATTCAGAAGCCAGTGTGAATTCTTTAGATGATGACATTGATCAATTGCTGGCTGAAGCTGATTTTCTGAAGACAAGGAAGTCGTGTATAGTGGATGATGCCTTCACCAGAATCGACTATTCTAAATTCTTGGCTGGAAAGGAATCTCATTTCGCTCTCATGGCTATGACCGATCCTCCGAAGCAGGTAAGTTCTGAATCCACAACTGACATTCACAGTGATAAGTATTGTGGTACTTGTGACAGATTGACAGATGAGAATAAGCAACTCAGGGTACAACTTGAGAGTGCTATAATTAACTGTCAATCTTCTCGCAAGGAAGTTATAGCATTTAACAAAGTGCTTGATGGTTACAAAAAGGACATTTCTGACTTAAAGAAAACACTTTCTTTAAAACAATTGGCAATTAACAGCTATATTAATGAACTTGAAACCACTAAGCTAGTAATGGCCACCATCAAGTGCTTTGCAGAAAAGGTCAACAAAAAGCTTGAAAGCTACAAACACATTGCATATGTGGTTGACCACATCATTGAAGAACCATCACAAACCACAAATTACAAGTCTGTGCCATCTCTCCAGTGTTGTTTGAAAATCATAACTGTCATCAAGTGACACCAGAGAGCTCAGTAAAATCTGATTCTGCATCGGAAGATGAATCTAACACGTCTAGTGTTGGAGATCCAAATTCCGATGTATGACCGATTTTAGGTTTGAATGAGGAAGGAGTTATTGCTGTAACTGATGATTCTGACACTGAAAATGAGAAAACTGAGAACGTGAGTGATATTCCAAAGGAAAATCACATTATCACGAATGAACCAGTGTCACCTTCTCAGCTTTCTCATCCGATGGCTAATGCACATCGTGTCAATCAATCAGAGAAGAAAGAGGTTAAGAAGGATTCAGGTGACAAACCCGTCAAGGTATTTTATCGGATGGAAGGATCCGATAAGATTATCTCTGACGAGGAATATCCAATAAAATTTGCAAATTATTCTAAAATTGAGAAAATCTGGCAAGAGAGTACCATATGGTTTCCTAAACATGAAAGGACCAATGAAGTACCACCAGAAATTTTAAAGAAGTTGTATTTGGATACTCCAAAAGAACCAAAAGTTCATGTCACTAAATTCATCAAACCAAAGCAGAAAGCAAACGGTTTTCTTGAGCCAGCTTACTCTAGGGACCCAGCTCCTGAGAGTTTAAGGCGTAGATGTGTTGATGATCAATATCCCATCAATACATTTGCTAAGCCGCATGCTAAGAACGTGTTTGAACAATCAGAAAAAGATCATGTGGTAATTCTCAAGATGAGAAAGTTTTGAACGATCAGAAAAAGATCAATTCAAAACCAAATGTTGATGTCAATGAATCTTTGAAGGGTGATATTCAAAGACCCAAGACCACACAGGCTTGGGTCCCCCGAAAGAACTAATTGGTTTACTTGATGTGTGCAGGGAGCTTCAGCTGGCCCTGTTAGCAGTCTTTGGATTGTTGACAGTGGAGCTTCAGGCCACATGACAGGTGATTTAGCACTATTGTTCGACGTGAAGAATATTAATGGTGGATATGTTGCATTTGCGGGAAACAAAGGAGGTTACATCACAATGGAAGGAAGTGTGAGTAACGGGATAGTGAGTTTCGAGAGAATTTCCTATGTGAAGCAGATTGACTACAATCTGTTAAGTATCAGTCAGATATGTGACAAGCAATTTTCTGTGTATTTTGACGACAAATCTTGCTATATCCTCAAACCAGGCTTTAAGATTCCAAAAGAGTGGGTAATGTTGAAGGCACCGAGAGTTAACAATCTCTATATTCTTGATATGTCAAAGGCAATGACAACTCAGGGCCAAGTGACATGTTTTCTATCGAAGGCTACAGAGAAAGAATCAATTATGTGGCATAGAAGAATGGGACATATTCACCTCAGGAAAATGAACCATTTGGTGAAGAATGGGCTTGCCGAAGGTGTCAATGTCAAACATTTCCATTTGAACGACAAGTGTGTGAGCTGTAAGAAAGGCAAGCAACACAAACAATCCCATAAATTGAAGAAAGTAAACTCTGTTGAGATGCCACTTGAGCGGTTACACATGGACCTATTCGGACCTGTCAAATGTAAAAGTCATCTTGGAGAGCTTTAGTGCTTAGTGGTTACTGACGATTTTTCACGATTCTCATGGGTGATGTGTTTGCACCATAAAAGTGATACGTTTAACAATCTGAAAGTTCTGTTCACTCGACTGGAGAATGTCTATGGTCTAAAGATCAAAAGAATTCGGAGTGACAATGGGACGGAGGTCAAAAATGCACAGATGGATGCTCTTTGTGAAGACAAAGGAATTCATCATGAATATTCTGCTCCGTATACCCCTCAACAGAACGGTGTCGCTGAACGGAAAAACAGGACTCTCATTGAAACGGCAAGGACAATGCTCGCAGACTCAAATCATCCATTAATGTTCTGGAACGAAGCGATCTACGCAGCTTGTTATACACTGAATCGGGTTTTAACAGTGAAGAAGTATGTCAAAACCTCTTATGAGCTGTTGAACCGAAGAAAGCCGAACTTGGAGTATCTAGAACCATTTGGGGCTCCGTGTACGATGTTGAATCCAGGAGAAAAGTTTAGTCCGAAAGCTGAAGAGGGATATTTTGTTGGATATGCAACCCCGCTCAAACGGGTATTCAACAAAAGAACTCGACAGGTGGAGGATTGGGCAAACATTGAGGTTCAACGGTATACTCAAAACGTGCAAGGAAATGGTCCTGATTGGATGTTTGATTACAAAGATTTCTTTGAATCATTCAATCTAGATAGCTTAGTTGAAGAGGCTGTTATACGATTACTTTACGAGTGTGAAAACGCAGCGACTTCACCATTGGTGCGTCCGATCACCGTAACTCCTCCAACAGCTTCTATTGATACTAATGCTCCTGTACCAGAAGAAGAAATTTTTCAAGTAGCTTCAACTACACTTGATACTTCAGAATCGGAAGATGATGGAGATTTTGATGAAGCGATTCTTGATCATGCAGAAGAGGCACCGCCAGTGAACCCAAATCCAGATGTTGCTTCATCGTCCAACACGGGTAATGATCTGGATGCAGTGGAGATCTTAACTACTCAGACGGGAGTGATTGTACCTAATCATCCGGAATCTCGGATTCATCGTATCCACCCGCTAGAGCAAGTTATCGGTGACCCTGGTAGAAGTGTTATGACGAGAGGACAACTATGTGGTGTTAACACACCAGAAAGTTTTGGTGCTTTAGCTTTATATTGAAAAATACAAAAATCTGGTTGTCAGAATGATTGGTCGTTTGCATGTTATGTTTCACAGGTTGAGCCGCGGACATACAAAGAAGCTCTTTTGGATGATGCTTGGGTCGAGGCGATGCAAGAGGAGTTGTTGCAATTTCAGAAATTGGGCGTCTGGACACTTACGGATTTACCTCCTAATAGGAAGAAGATTGGTACAAAATGGGTATTCAAATGCAAGAAAGATGACAGAGGCGTGATCGTGAGAAACAAAGCCAGATTGGTAGTTCAAGGTTTTCATCAAGTTGAAGGAATTGACTACAACGAGATATATGCACCTGTGGCACGCATAGAAGCTATCCGAATGTTTCTAGTGTTTGCCTCGTACAAGAAATTCAAGGTGTACCAAATGGATGTCAAAAGCGCGTTTCTCTATGGTGTGGTCAAGGAAGAGGTCTACGTCGGTCAACCTCCAGGATTTGAAGATCCTATCCACCAGGATAAGGTTTACGTTCTCAACAAAGTGCTGTACGGGTTGCACCAGGCTCCACGCCAATGGTACGAGGAGCAAAGCATGTACCTCATGTACAAAGGATTCAAACGCGGATTGGTCGATTGCACACTGTTTACGAAGAAAACATGGGATGATTTGCTTCTCGTCCAGATTTATGTAGATGATATTATTTTTGGCTCAACTAACGAACTTCTTTGCAGAGAATTTGAACGTGTAATGCAGGAAAAGTTTGAGATGAGTGCGATGGGAGAAATGCAGTTTTTCCTCGGCTTGCAGGTGGATCAAAGACCAACGGGGATCTTTATTCATCAAACCAAATACGTATCTGAAGACTTGAGCCGGTTCCAGATGGAAGATTCAAAGCCGATGGACACCCCAATTCAACCTAATCACGGGATTGGTGTTGACGCTAAGGGGGAGCTAACAGACCCATTTACATACAGAGCAATCGTCGGATCTCTGATGTATCTCACTGCATCAAGGCCAGATATAATGTTTGCTACATGCCTCTGCGCACGTTTCCAATTGAAGCCGAAACAAAGTCATCTGACAGCGGTCAAACGTATCCTTAGATATCTGAAGGGTTGTTCGTCGAGAGGACTATGGTACCCTAATGACGATAATTTTGACTTTATCGTGTTTAGTGATGCAGATTGGGGTGACTGTGACAAAGACAGCAAATCCACAACGGCTGGATGTCAGTTTTTAGGGAGCAGGCTCGTGACCTGGCAGTGTAAGAAGCAGACTTCGGTCGCATTATCTACTTGCGAAGCAGAGTATGTAGCAGCCTCGAGTTGTTGCTCACAGGTTCTCTGGATTCAGCAACAGATGGTGGATTACGGTTTGCAATTTCTTAAAACCCCTATTCACTGTGATAATGAAGCCGCAATTGCATTAACTAAAGACACGGTCAATTACTCGAAAGCTAAGCATATCCGGATTAAGTATCACTTTATCCGTGATTGCTATGCAAAAGAGTTGATCGATATGGTCAAAATCCACACTGATTATCAAAGAGCAGATCTTTTCACAAAAGCTTTTGATAAATCTAGATTCAATTATCTTTTAAAAGTAAACGGTATAAAAGAGAAACAAGACTGATCATCTCCTCGGTTTATCGTTTTTAGTTTTCAAATTTTCTTTAAGTTTTTATAGTTTTTCAGAAAAATTCAAAAACCCAAAAATATGTTTTACATTTTAGGGGGAGTCTTTATTCAGAAAAACCAAAAACATTGAAAAATTCAAAAACCCATAAAAATAGAAAAACCCAAAATGATTTCCAGGATAAAAAGAGGAAATGATAGTACATCAGTGGGGATCTGACACAGGCTAAAGATATGTAATGCAATATGAGGCGTGTGTTGATTTCGTGTGATGTGCTGATAGGCTTCGTAGACTTATTACTGCGTGCATTAGTGATACAAACATAACGAACTACTCATTCGTGGCTGAACACCTCATGGGCATATGGTCTTAGTACCGTAATTTCGTTTGATAGAGTTGCCAAAATCTGAGGTTTCGGGTCGTTATGTTATTGTTATCCGGAATATTCTGATTGAACTTTTGTCGTATTAATTTACGGACCTAGTTTCAATCAGAATATTTGCTAAAAGAGCTTTAATGCCAAAACCAAAAGTTACCGAATTGAGGAACTTCATGTTTATTATTGATCAAAGATCATTAATTGCATCGTGTCAATTTATTGATGCAAATCAGTAATTGATATCAGCCTCAACCTGGTATATATGCACATGTTACTTTGCTGCATTCGTTTGCTGACCTGTACACCTCTGTGCTATATATCTTGTAACTAAACGGATAACATTGGCATAATCACGCGTTACGAGGAAGCTTTGTGCAATTTCTTGATACGGGAGTATGTCGTGTGTGTGGGAACCACAACGTGTTAGTATAATACATTTAATATCGTATCATTTTAAAGCACTGCATAACAGTCTGCATGTGAGTTTATGTGGACAACAATATCAGTAGTTGATGGATCACACATTGTTTCTAATGATAATATAAAATAAAATAGATCAACGATGTGATCAGATTTCTCATTAACTGATATGATCCTCTTACCAGAAATCACAAAACATTTACTGTTTTTGTTTACATTTGTGCATTTTATTTTGGTTTTACAAAAAGATACAAAAACTCAAAAAGATTTTAGGTGTGTTTTAATATAAATTTTAGAAAACCAAAAGTTTTACATTTCTGTGTTATTTTTAGATAACCGACGGTGTTTGATGGTCATTTTCTGAGATTTGATGAATCAATCTGAGCTTAGTATCATTTAAAACTGAAATAATGCATGTTTGAGGCTTAATATGTTGAAAAATGTTTGAACGGGATTCGATTTTGTGATTTGGTAAAATTTCAAAATTTTCCATTTTACTTTCGCCCCTTAGTTGGGTCGAAAGTGGAAAATTCTTTACATTCGTACCTAAAATTTGGACGAAGGTGAGTGTTCTAATGAAAATCTTTACATTCGAACTTCTATTCCACATTCGGGACTTTAATTAGGGACGAATGTGGAAAATATCTCACACTCGCCCACAAGCAACGGTCGAATGTAGGACACTATATATACACCATTTTAGTTTCGAACCCTCATTCGTACAACTTTTCAAAAAATTTCAAAATACCAAAACCTTGTTGCTTTGATTCTGTTTGTTCTTGATTCTTGTTCCTACCTATATACTGATCCTTTTCATCCTAATTACACAGGTAATGAACCAATATTGAAGTCAGAATTGGGGATTTTAATACCGAACCCTAACTTTGATTATCTGGACATTTCTGGACGGTTTTTGATAGAATTTTTTATTGGGGTTTAGTGTTTATTAGTTTTAGGGGGAGAAGGTTACTTAATCTAGGGTTATTACATCAGTTTTAGGTGTTAATTGATTGATTGAATATATTAAACCCTAGATTACAATGAAAACTAATAAAAACTAAATGATAAACACAATTGATGGTTGAAATGGTCTAGTCGGCCATGTTAGAGGATATTTGAATAAAAAACAAAGTCTAAAACGTCATAAAAAACAAGTTTGAAGTTTTGGGTATGATCTGCCACATTCGAACAGATCGTTTAGGGCGAACCAGGTTTTTTTTCTGGTCGAAGGTGACTTTCATGGGTCGAAGGTGATTTTTATGGACGAAAGTGAAAAATCATGGACGAATGTGGGATTTTATTCTACTTTCGAGCCAACAGTTTCACATTCGAACTCGTTTTCACACTTTCGAACCTATAATACTTTACATTCGTACTTATTTTTGGGCGCATGTGGATTTTGCAAAAACCAAAATTTTCAAAGTTTATCGTTTCTGATTGTTTTTGACGTATTTTCATTGTTTTTGTGATACAGATTATTCTAATGGCTGAACAACAAGCAAAGAATGTAGAAGTTCCGGTACAAGAAGTTCCAGTACAAGAAGCACCGGTTGAGAATGTTGTTCAAGCATGGCCATTCGAACCTCCTCACAACTGTTGTGCATTTGTAGGAGAAGTTCAGAAGAACACAGAGTTTACTGGTATCATTGACTTTCTCAGAAGAAGCAGCATAATTCATGCGATTGCTACACCTGCTATCATCTACAAAGACATTGTGGAAGAGTTCTGGAGAAACGCTCGTTATGACTTCTGGGAAGGAAAGACTGCTATAGTAAGCTCGATTCAAGGAGAGTTTGCTTTGGTGACTGAAGAAGATATCAGAGAAGCACTGAGGATTAAGGATGATGATTGTACTGGTCCAAGATGTTTATCATGGACTGAACAAAGAATGTGCTTTCTAAGGATGAAGTAAAACGGTCTGATTACTGATGGGGCGTTACATAAGGGAAAGCTGAGTGTACAATTCAAGTACTTTGCTCATGTCATCATACATGTGTTCGGGACGGTGAGTGGAGGTTATGACGTGATGAGAAAGAGTCTGAGTTCGTTAATGGTTGCACTGACGTTGAATAAACCATTCAACATAGCCGTGATGATTCTAGATCACATGTTAGAGATGTTGAAGGGATTGAAATCGAAGAAATTCTTATTGTATCCAAGATTCTTGATGATGATTTTTGATCACAAGTATCCTAAGTTGAAGAAGGGTCCTACAATGGTTTTGGGACAAGATCACATGAACATCAGGACATTGGTGAGAATGAAAGGTTATAAGGGTATTCCTGATGATGAAAAGCCTCCGTACAAGAATCTGTTTGGTCATTTGATCAATCCGGGTTACACTGACCGAGGGGAGAACAAGGCTAGGCATGATAACAGTGAATCTGACAATGATGATCCACTAGTACATGCAGATGCTACTACTAAAAGAAAACGTCAAGTCAAAAATGCCGGAGCCAAAGGGAAGGGCAAGGCAAAGGCAAGTGAAGCTGAGCCTGCAAAGAAGCAGAAGACGAGGAAGAAGAGTATTGCAAAGAAAGGTATTTGTTTGGTTGATGAAGAATCTTCTGTGGATTCTGAAGAGACAGAAGAAGATGAACACTGGGATTCTGATGCTGAATTGTTGAGGAAGAACTCCAAGCGCAAGGCCACTGCTGGAGAGTCTGAATCATTGAACAAAGCCGTTGAAGAACAGTTACAAAAGGAGCCGATTGATCTTGAAGGTGATTTAGGACTGGATACTGAAGATTTTGATGGTTCTACAGTTGTTGTGAACCTGAAGAAGCCTAAACACAGGTCGATGGCTAAGAGAGATACTAAAGAGAGCACGAAAAAGTTAAGAGAAAAAGAGATAGAGATGCTACTGAAAGGGAAGAAAGTCCCTGATGCTGGCACATCCTCACAGGTTTCCTCACCAGCTACCAAGAAACAGAAGAAGTCTTCTAAAGAACCTGAAGTAGTTCCTGATCTGGATTCTACTTTAGAAAATGTTCTAAACTTGTTCAAGAAGAAAGAAAAAGAGAAAACTCCTGTTGCTGAATCTTCCAAGTCTAAAGTCACAGTTTCTGATGATGTGATGAAGAAAGTGAACAAACAATTGGAAGACATGATGAAGAAGTTAACAGCACAACAAGCTCAGATAGAAAAATTCAAGAAAAATGAAGAAAAGATGTTGCAGATAGTTGTAGCTTCTAAGACAAATCAAGACGAACTTGAAAAGAAGCTGAAACAACTTCAAGAGGAAAAGAATGAGCTTGATGAGAAATGCAATGGGAATAGGAGAATGATCAAGAGTGTAAGGAAAGAAAATAAAGAGTTGAAGAAAGAAAACAAAAGAATGAGTGAATTACTTGACAAGTTATATGGTGAAGTTCCTAAACTAAAAGAAGGAGAGGAGGACAAAGAAAAAGAAGAAGAAAAAGTTGATTATGAAGAGTCTTCTGATGATGAAGAAGGTGATGATGAATCAGATGATGGATCTGATGATGATGATGCTGAGGGGAAATCAGGTAATAAGAAGAATAATGATGATGAGGAGAGTAGTGATGATGATGATGATAACGATGATACAAGTAAGCTTACTTTTGAGGAGAGACAGACCAAGAAGGGAAGTTCGGGTCAGTCTAGTTCGAAGAAAGCAGGAGAGAATGTTGATGCTGATGATAACATATTTTGGACAGAAAAGATCAGAGCGTTATCAGATGATGCAAAGAATGTCTATAGGGAGATGTTGAACAAGAGAGAGTGGACTATTGAGTTTACTGGAAAGTTTGCTGATATATTTCAATCTGAAGATATGAGATTTGAATTTGAATACAATGATCCTGATCTTGAGGAAGGTGAAGTGTCAGCTGTTGCTTCAAAAGAAATTCTTGAAGGAATTGCGCAGCGTGTGGGTAAGACACTGGAAGAGATCATGGCTGATCAAATGATTCCAAACATTCCTGAAAAGGATGTTGGAAATCATTCTGATGATAAGCAAACACCAGAGGCTGAGGAGATTGAAATAGAGGATATTACACATTAAGAATATCCTGAATACTTCAGAGACACAAATGAAAATGAAGTTTTCCCAGACTTTACTGAAACACATATGAGAGAAGCTAAAAAGAAAGCTGAGCAGAAAAGCAAAGAATTTGTTAAGAATGTGTTTGGTGATGATAATCAGAAACCATCGTCTGAACAAAGTGATGAACTGAAGACTTTGTTGCAGAAGTTGAAGGAGAATGATGAGAAAAGACCGAAACCAGAAGCACAGGGAGGATTCTATAGATATCACAACCAGAAGTTCAAAGGCAGAGCACTGGGTTGGAAATATCTAAGAAGTCTTAAATGTATAGCTGTGAAGTGGGAAACTGGAATTCTGTACTTCTCCAGATTCTATGAGTTGCTGACTCTACCGTACTGGGCGGTGAGAGATATCTGTTGGTTCAGGATGACTGGTGCTTCGGTGAATAATACTGCAGTTGGATGGTTTGGTGATAAGCTTGTCTGGGAGAGCAGAACGAGGTGGGATATGTTCAAGCCTCAGTACCCGAAAAGGAAGGTTCATAGAGACATTGATCCTAAGACGGGAAGAAAGAAAGTGACTCTGATATACAAAGCTCCTGTGGTGATGAAGAAAATACCGCTAATGCCAATACAACAGCATTTCAGTGAAGATTTTATTGTATGGTATTATGATTGGAGGAATGCTGAAGCGGTGATTGTGTTGAGAGACGGGAAGGATGCATATAAGAAGATACATGTTTTTGACCCAATGTGGCTCATAAACTGTACTTTTGAAGACATCATCATGTTGTACTACAATCTGATCTACAGTGACCCCAATGATGCAAATCAAGCAAAGAAATATCAACAGGTGGTTGGAGTATGCTTTGCTTATGATATCAATTCTGGTAGCAACCTTGAGAAGAAGCTTGGTGAGAAGGTGAAGGTATCCGAAGTGCCAAAGCGTTCAACGAAGAGGAAACTAGAACCAGAAATGACTAAAGATCAACGTAAACAACTTTGTCTGAAGATTATGAACAAGGTTATGGATGAAGCACGAAGGCAATCCGAGCAATAGTCGAGGGGGAGTTTGTAGATGCATATTGTGCGACTAATGCTTCGGATTGTAACCATAAACATGTTTTGGAGAAATCGTAAGGGCGAAAGTGGTTTACAGATGGGGCGAAAGTGGAGAATTTGGGGCGAAGGTAGAATGTACAAAGGAAGTTTTCCAGGTTCGAGACAGAAAGAAGGGCGAAGGTAGAAGACTGCCACATTTGACCCTATGAAAGGGGCGAATGTGCATGCTATATAAGCAAAAAGTTTGTTTTTATTGTTAACTTTGATCATTTCGTGTCTTGTAAGTCTGAGTAGAGCTCTCTAGCGTGTGTGTTATTGAAGTGTTGATCAGAATTACTTGTAATCGTTATTGTGAACACATTTCTCAAAGTAATTAATGAAAATGTCGTTTGAAAAGCTTAATCTGCGTATTTGATTCATTGATTATCATTTTGTATCTGTTATAGGGTTTCCGCACCTGGAATAGAGACTTGTATGATCATATTCACTGTTTTTACATAAAACGATCCTTTACAAAAATAAATAAAAGAATCAGTGGAGTGCTGTCTACAAAAAGGTGTTTCAGTGAAGTAAATCAGTGAAGTGATGTGGCAAAGCAGGATTGGTTAAAATTAATGAAAGGAAAAAAAAAATCTAGTAGCACCCCTCTTGGCCTAAATCTACCATACAGACCAACTTCACAAAAACACTAGTGTAAAAAAACCCCAAAACAACATCTATACATTCGTATTACACCACTCTAAATGCCTCAAAAACATCAACAAAAATGTGTATTAAATCATTGTAAAACAAACCAAACATTTATAAAAATCATACTACACATTACTACACATTATTGTTAAAAAAAAACTGTTGCATCTGCAAAAAAAGATCATCATCAGCCATCAAACTTCATCTTCTTCTTCAAAACAAACTAAATAATAATAATAATAATAATAATAATAATAATAATAATAATAATAATAATAATAACAATAATCATAATAATAATAACAAACCTGTTTCAGATCCCGACCATCGTCCTTCGCCGCCCTCCGCCATCTCCTCCACCCCTGCCCCACCACGAACTACCCCCTACACCTCCAGATCTGTGTTCAGAGACCAAACCCACCACCAAAAATCGACCCCAACCAAAAACCAGCATCCCCATCACCTCCAAACCACCGCCGACCACCCCCTGCCCCCACCTCGAAGCACCACCATTCATAACCCCCTCTCCCCTGAAAAAACCCCCAACGTGCAGATCCCACCACCGTCTTCAACTTCCGTCTTCGAACCTACCACCCCAAAGTTCAGATCCCCCCCCCTCCAAAAAAAAACATCGAAAAACCCCCATCCGTCTTCATTTGTTCTCTGTTTTCAGACGAGAGATAGAGAGAGAGAGAGAGAGAGAGAAAGAGAGAGACAGATAGAGAGAGAGAGAGTCCTGTGTGTGAGAGAGAAACAGGGTAGTGTGTGTGTTTCAGATGGCGGTGTGATGGTTGTGAGATGGTGGTGGGCTATCGTTGATGAGAGAGAGAGAGAGAGGGAAAGAGAGAGAGAGAGAGAGAGGAATATATATATATATATATAGAGGGCAGTGTGTGTGAGTGTGTGTCTGTGTTTTTTTTTTTAAAACAAAATTCACTAATATAATATACTCTTTAATATTATAATGGTAGGTGTGGGGTATAGGAGATGATAAAAAGACTTTATTAACCTTTAATATTATAATGCTAGGAGGTGTATGTGTCAACTTATCATTAGTCTAGGTGGGTTCTCAAGTTCTCATAACTCAATGGGGTTCTCATATGAACCCATTCCTATATATATATATATATATATATAGGATTTGGATCATTTGAGAACCACTATTTAGGGAGAGAACCAAAGAACCAGTGTGAACAGGTGGCATTTTTGTAAATATGAAGGTGTCTACAAAAAACCCCTCCATCAAAAAATAAAAAAAAATTATATAACCTAAATAAATAAAAAAATAAAAAAAGTAAAAACACCAAAATGATTATTTTGCATTATTAATTCGAAAAAAAATACAAAAAATAAAAAATAAATAAAAAAAATGGCTTGTGACGTCATATGATGTCATCCTGATGCACATGTGCATTTCACTCTTAAATCACACTTTTGAATGAATTGTCAATTACCATAACTAAATGATTATTAAATGGACGCGATATTATACATAAGGGATCAAAATTTTTATTCAATTATCCATAAACGGACGCAAAGTGAGATATAAAATACACTCGAACTCGTCAATTGTTTAGACATGCATATTATAACATAAATCAAAAAATAAAACATGTATAGGACAACAAACATGAATAAAATTTAAACAACTCTTTATGAAAACTATAATACAAGATACGTGTACTACATGCACATGTGCATTTCACTAAAATATTCAACTAATTCAACCGGTCGCCGACTTTTATCCGATAAAACCTTTGCGTCCCGCTCATTCCAAAGACACCATATGGTTGTGTATACAATACCCCTGAGTAAACTCCGCTGCGCAGCAATCTCCATACATGTTTCAACCACCTGCATCAGATCATCAACATCAAACAGCAGCATCGGCTGCAACCAGAACCATCTGCATATCCTAAACCCCAACTCCTGTGCGAACCAACAACCTGTAAATAAATGTGTGACTGTTTTAGCAGCTTCAGTGCATAACGGACATATATCATCTGCTTATATCACTCCGCGTTTCTGCAGCTCCTGTTTTGTAGGTATGCGATTCCGAACTACCTGCCATATCAGTAACTTACACTTGAGAGGAGTCCAGCCCTTCCACTAAACCTTCTGTTCGACAACATTGTTGCTGCAATCGACAAACAATTGTTTTGCCTTCCGAACCGTATAAATTCCGTCTTTGTCACCTCTCCATTCCCAACGATCACTGCATTCTATCCATTTGTATTCGTAAAACACCTGCAACAAATTAAACATATCCAAATTAACAAGATTAAACCTTAATGCACATGTACATTAACATTAATTTTAACATTACCATATAAACTATGCAAGACCTTGATGATAACAAAAATTAAACCTTAATGCACATGTGCATTAACATTAATTTCAACATTACCATATAAATTATGCACATGTGCATCAGTCGCTCTAGTTATTTGACTATTCGGAATTCCGATTCGCTAGACACAGTTTATTTGACCAGAAAACCCTTGGGTCGCCACCGTCTTTAACGACTACCATTTGTTAAATTGACCATTTGTTGGTTACTAAAACAAAGGGATCTATTTGCCCTAATTCACCTGTAAAATGTTCATCCCCATTTGCCCTTGAACTTTATGTCTTGGCTGCATATAATTGAACTGATATAAGAAATGGCAACCACTTTTGAACCTTTGTTGGTACTAAAAGTAAAGGGTCTCATTTGACCTAATTTGATTGTAAGCGTTCATCCCCATTTTCTCTTGAACTTTCTGTCTTAACTGCAATAAAACTAAACTGACATAAGAAAAATCAACCACTTTTTTTTGCAATACAACACTGATGGAAGAAATAAGCGTTACCGTTTACGCTAATAAGTGGGATTGTAAATTAAGCTAACGGGGAAGATGACCAATCGACGAACAACTGTTTTGCCTTCCGGACCGTATAAATTCCGTCTTGTCACCTCTCCATTATCAACGATCACTACCTTCTATCCATTTGTAGTCGTAAGACACCTGCAACAAATTAAACAGATCCAAATTAACAAGAATTAAACTTTAATGCACATGTGCATTAACAATAATTTTACATTACCATATAAACTATGCACGACCTTAATGATAACAAGAATTAAACCTTAATGCACATGTGCTTAACATTAATTTCAACATTACCATATAAATTATGCACATGTGCATCAGTCGTTCTAATTATTTGAACATTCGGAATTCTGATTCGCTAGACACAGTTTATTTGACCAATCAGAATTCCGATTCAGTCACTCTAGTTATCCACAGAGTATTTCGACTTGAATGCACATGTGCAACACCATTACTTTGTTAATTACAACAAACTAACAATCTAACCTACACATACCAGATCTGATCATCATAATAACCTAACTATAATCAACAAACAAAACTTCATCAACAACTCAACATAACAATTGACTACCTACACTCAATCGAAACAATGCGTGGAGTAATAACTTCCTGATAAACAACCGTTGCATTACAAGTTTCTGCTTCTGAGAGTTAAAACGAATCTCAATTAGTTTATGCTATATAATAAATAAAAAACATAACATGGAATAAGGGAATACCAATTACATCATCACTAAATGAATAATGCCAACCTTCACTTGCATCCGGTAACTGTTTTGTTCCTTTCACCCTTGATCGTAATACAAATCTTACTTTTTTTTGCTGTTTTCCCCATATATTAACTACAAATAACAAATAACACATGAAAAACCAATATTTCAACCTGAATGCACACGTGCAACAACATCACTTTCGTAATTATAACAAAACATTTGTACATGTGCATTATTGTTAATCAGTTAATTATAACAGTTTGTGATTTCACATTACTTTTAACACTATAAACTACGTTTTGCACATGTGCATTAACAATCTTAATACACATGTGCATTCATAACACAATGCATACAAAATTATTCCTAAGAGGTGTAGTTTTCATCGACGGAATGTTATAAATGTACTTGAGTTCTAGTTTTTCAAAGATGAAACAAAATCAATCATTTTATTCCTAAGAAACTCCCTAAGCAGAAGCTTGATTGTAATACAAAATCAATCATTTTATTCCTAACCTAAATCAATCATTTTTTTTCATCGACATACAAATTTAAATGCACATATTCATTGACCAGGTGCGAGCTGTGACCGTTCATGCTACAAATAACTACTTCGTAGTTTATAATAATAATGATAATAATAATAATAAGTTCAAATTATGATTGATAGCTTTGTAATTATAAACATACAAAACAACGGCGATCTCAGTAACGATCTCAGCGACGAAAAATCAGAAGTAAGTTGAATAGAATATACTTACGGATTCTGTAGCAATAAATAATAAACTACAAGATGAGTTTAGATCTTGAGCCAAGAGTGTGATATTTGTGACAGTAAGATAACATCCAGAAATCAGTACTTGAAGAATAATGAAATGGAATTGAAATGAATCGTCGGTCTGTGATTGATAGATCAGATCCGAAATAGCGAAAGAGAAGAGATGTTTAATAGATCTGTAACCGTAATCGATCTGTAATCATAACCATTACTGGATCTGTAACCGTAACCATTACTGGATGAAGAGGATCGAGGAACAAGTTGCTTAAAAGAAGAAGATGATGAAGAGAAAGAGTTGAAGGCTTGGTTCTTGCTCTTGATGAAGAAGAAGCTGCCATTAAATTATTATAAGAGAAGATGGTTGAACCTAGTTGCAGAAGAAGATGCGGGAGTGAAAGAATGAGTAGATTGGTGAAAAAGATGAAGCTTATGGAGTGATGATTTTGATTTTTTTAGGCTTCAAGTGATATTTACATTAATACCCCTTGATCCCTATATATATATATATATATATATATATATATATATATATATATATATATATATATATATATATATATATATAATTAACCTAAACTTTCAAAAGATAAAAATTATCAATTAATCAAACGAAGCACGTTTAATTAATGATTCAGATATACGTATATGATTAAAATGAAGCACAAATTCAAAAAAAGTATAACGATCACCGTAACTCAAAATGTTTTATTAAAAGTAGAAGCGTTCAAAGTACGAGGACTATAATTGTAAACACAAGAAAGTCTAGGAAATTTGCAATTGTCACATTTTGTTGGTGGTGGCGGCGAACTATTTAGTGTGGTGGTGGTGGTTGTGTTGGTGGCAATGGTGGAACTGTCTGCTAATAGCGGTGGTTGTGGTTGTAGTTGTGATGGTGGGGTAAGTGGTTGTGGTGACAATGGTTTGCCAAGATGGTGCTGGTCATCGGGTGGTGGGGATGGCAATGCATCGGTGATTGTGGTTGTCACACGCCATCGATCGGTGGTTGTAGTAGAAATGGCGTGGTGGTCGTCGTCTGAGATGATGGTGACGGCGGTGGTATAAAATATGGTGGTGGTAGTCATCGGGTCACTACCATGGTGTTGACGAGAGGCTTTAAGGCTTCTTGTAGTGAAGTAAGGGGTTGTTTGGTAGCCTCTTAATGAGGCTCTTAACCATTCAGTGCTGAATGATTCAGCATTCAGCGCGTTTGTTTCAGCCTCTGAATGGAATTGTTAAGACTGAATCATTAAGACTTGGGATGTTGCTGAACCATTAAGCACTGAATCATTAAGCACTGAACTAGGCTGAACCTTGATGAAACTCTCATACCAATGTGGGACAAGAAAACTAACCATTAAGAGGTCCAACTTAATGATTCAGCATTTAACCATTCAGGCCTCTTAACCATTCAAACCTTTTAATGATTCAGCACTTAATTAACCAAACAGGCCCTAAGAGTCTTAAGGGTTTGTGCACTCAAACAAATAAGGGAGCCAATTTTGTTTATAGGTAATATATGTTTAAAAATAGGGGAATTGGATTATAATAACCCAAACTATTGGAAATTGGCCACTGGCACCCTGAACTAAAAAATTGGCCGTATACAACCTAAACTATTAACATGTTGGAATCTAGCACCCAACTAACTGACGCCGTTAGTTGGGTTGCTGACGTGGCACAACCGGCTGACGTGGCATGCTGATTTGTCCCCCATTTAATCCAGTCATCTTCGGATGTGTAATAATCATTGAATAAAAAATATTCCACGTGGGCATTTGTAATATTTATATAAAGATTTGGGGCAAAATCTAACCCTAAAGCTCATCTTCTTTCTCTGAACATCGATGAACACCCACAAACCCTAATTTCCAAATTCGACCAACCCTTAGATTAAACAACACAAAAACTTAATGATATGAGCTCGTCGTCTACCTCTGCCTCAAGTGGGAACAGAAACCCTAAAAAATTCAAATTCAAAGTGGATTTGGATGCAAACGTGTACTGCTACCATGATTCCCTCGCCGTCCTTAAAGTAGCTGGACCTAACAGTCTTCGGCATGGGGATCGATTTTATGGTTGCCCTAATTGGCCAGTAAGTCAATCGTTTTATTCTTCCTCTGTTTTTGCTTTGACTGACTAAATGTCTTTAATATGATCTTGTATAGAGAAGCGACTGCAAATTCTTTATGTGGGAAGAAGAGTTTGTTTCCATGTTCAAATCATATGCAAATGGGAGGCAGAGGCCTACATATGAAGAACTGAAAATTCAAAATTTGGAGCTACAAAAAACGATGTTAGAAGAAGAGAACAAGAGATTGAAAGGTTGCATTATGAACAAGTCCAACCAGAAGGTTCAATATGTAATATGTTTAGTAGTAGCCATTATAGTTTGGTGGATTATGATGGGATAAAAAAGTTGGATTGTAGGTTTGTTGTTTATGTATTTTGTAAGGAATGTAATGAAAGTGTTGAATGTAATGAAAGTGTTTTATGTTTTGACCCATTTGAAACCATGATGTTTTGCCCCATTTGAAACCTACTGAACCAATATGACCACTATGACCCATTTGAAACCAATATGTTTTAACCCATTTGTAACCATGATGTTTTGACCCATTTGAAACCTACTGAACCAATATGACCACTATGACCCATTTGAAACCAATATGTTTTAACCCATTTGTAACCATGATGTTTTGACCCATTTGAAACCTACTGAACCAATATGACCACTATGACCCATTTGAAACCAATATGTTTTAACCCATTTGTAACCATGATGTTTTGACCCATTTGAAACCTGCTGAACCAATATGACCATTAATAAACAGCCTGAAACCTGCTGAACCATTATGGACAAACCATTAAAGACCATGAACGACATATCATGCTGAAACCTGCACAAACCATTAAAGACCATGAAGGACATAGCATTAAAGACCCTTGTCATACCATTAAGTTTAACAAAATTACAAGGTCTATCATAGTCATACACATAACCTTAACCTTAACCTTAATACACCTAACTTAGATAACATGCTTCCAGTCTACATGTTTAAAAAAATTACAAGGTCTATCATAAAAGACCCTTGTCATACCAGTCAAAAGATAACATTAACATATTATCCAAATACACCTACAGTCTACAACTCCATTGCAGCCTTCCCCTTTCATTTCCTCTGTGCAGCCTGACCCTTGCCCCTTGCAGCCTGACCCTTGCCCTTTGCAGCCTTTCCCCTTGTTTGAGTGGACCTTTGTGAGGGTTGAGTGTTCTGTTGGGTACTTTGTTGTGTTTGTTGTGTGGTCTCTTGGGTTACAATTCTTCTGGCCCTCCCCCTCTGCCTCTTAGGACCTGGTTCACCTAAGACAAACAACATTCAATAATCAAATACAAACATAATGCATACCTAGTCAAATACAAACAACATTCAATAATCAAATACAAACATAATGCATACCTAGTCAAATACAAACAACATTCAATAATCAAATACAAACATAATACATACCTGGTACCATCTTTCCCCTTTCACTGCATTTTCTTTTGTTGTGTTTTTTGGACCCACACACACTGCAACTCATCACCACCCCATGTTTAGTTAACTTTCCAGGTTTTTTTGGATCTTCATGGGGATCCCTCTTCCTATTCTTCTTAGGCCTACCTGGCTGGGCCTTAATTGGTGGTGGATCCAATGGATAATCAACCTTTGGCCAATACTTTTCACTAGGTAAAGGTGGAATAGTGAACCCATAAGCCTTCATGTAAGTCTCCTTGTGGTAACAGTCTGCAACATAGTCTTCTGCATTCTTGTGCAAGAAACCAGCAACAGCACATACATGCTTACATGGTGTTCCTTTTAAATCCCATTTGCCACAAGTACAACTCTTCTTTTCTAGATCAACTGTAACATCATCAAAATCTCTAACCTGGAACACTTGAAATGAGGAGGGAAAAACTTCACATTTATAGGCATGACTCTTTGAATATTCCAACCTTTCCTGTATATTTGGGCATATAACAACATCCTGTGCAGCCATTTCCATGTTCTTAGTGACCAGCCTACTCATCACTTGAACTCTTATGTCCTCTAACATGTGTATGATAGGCTTTGACCTTGCATTGATGATGTACCCATTGAAGCTTTCAGCCATGTTTTTAACTACTGTGTCACACTTTGTGTGGGTCTTCATGAAGCATCTGTTAAAACACTTGGGATCAATCTTCAATAAATCCTCAACAGCTTCATTATCTAGTTCCCTCATCTCCTGAATAGCCTGATTGTAATCAGCTTCATTATATGCCCATGCAGCATTCCAGAATAGGGCCTTCAAGTCATCACCTTTGTGGTTCTTATGCCAGTTAGCATAGATGTGCCTTGCACAATTTCTATGCTCTGCATTTGGCCACACTTCACAAACAGCATTCAATAATCCCTGCAATACACAATTGCCATATTGCCATAAGTTCAAACAAAATCTGATAATGTACATAATTAAGAATAACAAGGATACCTTCTGTTGATCTGATATAAGTGTCCATGATTCCCCACCATCATCTACATTCATACATAGCTTTAGCTGCTCCATGAACCACTGCCAGCTATCATTGTTTTCCCCTTCTACAATAGCCCATGCCAAAGGATACATTTGATTATTTCCATCCCTTCCAACAGCAACTAGTAACATTCCTCCAAGAAATGTCTTCAAGAAACAGCCATCCAAGCAAAGAACTTTCCTGCAACCAGCTAAGAATCCCCTCTTGACTCCATCAAAACATATAAACAGCCTGAAGAATGTTTCACAACTGGATCATGTATAATCAACTTCAGGATCGGTACTAAGGTATCCAGGTGGGGCAGTTAGGAGTTCAAATGTTGAGTTGGGATTTGTTTTCTGTAAAATCTCGAAGTATGAACCAATCTTTCCATAATGCTCCTTCATAGATCCATGTAACTTCCTATGGGCAGAGGACTTAGCTTTATAGGCCAACCACTTAATTATGATGACCTTGTATTTGTTTTTCACAGCAGCACATATTTCTTTGGCAGACCAGTTTGGGTTAGCTTTAAACATTGGCAGGAAATCAACAGCAATGAAATCAGCTGTTAATTGTCTATTCTTGATCATATTTCTTTGGCAGGTATGTTTGTCCTTGACTGATTTTACAATGAAAGCCCCTTTCCCTTTATGAAATGAACAATATAAACTAAATGGACAACATTTGATACACTTAACCCCTATACGGCCATTAGCATTCCTCTCACTCTTTGCAACTTTCAGATTCCTACCACTAGCCAATGCATACTTTTTCACAGCCAATTTAAAAGTTGCCCTAGATGGAAACCTTATGCCAACTTCCCACTTAAACTTGTTCCAATCTGTTCTAACACTCACAACTGGAGCAGATTTTGTGTACTTTTTGCCCCTTATATCATCATCTGAACTATCACCTGGAGTGTTTACATCCCCATCTGATTCCTTATAACTACTATCACCATGTATAGTAGATACCCCCACTGGTTCCTGACTAATCTTCCCCTCACCTTCACCTTCTTTTAAACACTCTTCTAACACCTTCTTCTTAGCTAAAACATCTTCCTGGCTTGCTTGTTTAACTGCAGCAATTGATACCCTCCATTCTTCATCCTCTCTGTCAGACTCACAACCAATTACTTCTTCATAGATATCCTCATCTATTAAACTTTCATCTTCTTCTGACCCATCTAAGTTGCAATTAAAGTCACTGTCTTCTGAGTCACTGCCCTCACCAACATTCATATCAGTATCTTGAACTTGAAACTCAGGTAGCACACTATTCTCATCAAGATTCACATAAGTGTCTTCAACTTGTAACTCAGTTAACTCAAGATTAACAGCAGTGTCTTCAACACACTTTCCCTTATCAGATACTAGATCTACAATCTTATCAGATAGAAAATCAGGTACAAGTCTACTAGCAGTCTTCCTGGTATAACCCTTCTTCTTAGGAGTACTTTCAGTTGATGGTAATGGGATTTCATGAATAGTTGGTTGGGCTGTAGGTGGTGAGCTGGCCTGTAGATTGTGGGCTTTAGGCTGTTTGATTTGGGCTGGGCTAGCACTAGAAGGACCAACTGGTGTACTTAATGGACCATCTTGTATAAAAATTTGCAAACTTTTTGCATTGAAAAGCAGGTCCTTTACAATGGCCATAACATCTGCATCACTCACTAATCTTTTCAAATTCCCGTCATCATTCATGCCAAACATTTCAAAATCTCTTGATTCATATATACCAGTTTCCATAACATAATCGACTAACTCAAAAAAAAGATAACTTATCAACATCTATCTTAAAGACCTTTGACTTACCTCCAACATACTTGAGTTCAGGGTGGACAACCTCAAATGTCCCGGAGTAAAACAACTTCACTTCGATTTCTGTCATGGGAAGATTAGGGCTTCAATGTTCAGCTTGAATTTAGGGTTTTATAGTTGAACGACTTGGAATTTAGAGATGAAGTTGGGAATTTAGGGTTTGAGGGTTGAATCGTCTGATTGTTGAGAGATGGGTTTTGAAGTGTTTGTTTATATACGTGGATTTTTTTTATTAAATGATTATTACACATCAGAAGCTGACTGGATTAAATGAGGGACAAATCAGCATGCCACGTCAGCCGGTTGTGCCACGTCAGCAACCCAACTAACGGCGTCAGTTAGTTGGGTGCTAGATTCAAACATGTTAATAGTTTAGGTTGTATACAGCCAATTTTTTAGTTCAGGGTGCTAGTCGCCAATTTCCAATAGTTTGGATTATTATAATCCAATTCCCCTTAAAAATAAATAAAATAAATCTTCCTAATGGATTGAAGAAAAAAAAGAGTAGAATGAAAACAAAAGTATGTACATACCAACTATACCCTCAACTATTAAAAAGACCCATTTTATTAATCTGATACATTTTTTTAATCTAAATCATACATGAATAAGTTACATCGTTTTCTTTTTTGTTCAAGAGAATTAAAGGCTCTTATATATATTTTTGTTAACTCTGCATTAATTCTCCTTGAATATTCAATGATATAAATATAAGTTAACGAATTATCTGGATCTCAATCAGGTCGTGGTCCCGTGCGTAGCGGCTCTCGCGTGTTTTCCACCAAAACGCAAATAGTAGTGAAAAGCAAATATTAGCGAAAATCATTTTCACTACTATTTTCCAACACTATCTTATAAAATGTCATTACAAAAATACTAATACGAAGATAAAGGAACAACTTAAATTGTTTAGCTTTTTTTAATCCGTCCGCATTTTTAAAAGAGAAAGTATACGGTATAAAGCCCCTTAAAATAAGAAGCGTAAAAAGCCACTAGAGATTGACACCTGTCAATCGAACCTAACCATAGTTAAACTACACTTAAACGTATTTTTCCTCTTCCTGTTCTAGACCTAACCCATCTCATTTTGAAACAAACCGATCGCCACCACCACCATCACCATCACCACCACCACCACAACCACCACCGTGCCGTCAATCGCCGTCGTCTGTACCCAGATCAACCTGCCCGGAGCTGATTAAACGTAATAACAGAGGGGAGGGGTTTTCTCTGGATCTGAGTGAAGAAGAGAAGCTAAACCTAATGAAGAAAAAGATGAAAGAGAAGGGTTTTGTAAAGGAGGAGGAATGAAGGAATTACCATTTCATGTTGGCTAAGAAGTTGTTGAAGCTCCATCGAGCTTCCCCTGTATCCCACAAGGATGGTGATGGTATAGGTTGTTTGTCTTAGTTTGATGGTGGTTACCTGTACATAAAGCAAAAGGATGCGTTTGAATTGAAGGCAGTCAATGCTACTCTATTTTTCTTTCAACAACACATAAGGTGCGTTTGTTTTCGTTTGTAGTGCGTTTTGTTTTTTTAGTGCCTTCACAACTTTTAGTGCGTTTGTTTTTTTAGTGAATGGGAGTGCGTTTGTTTTTTTTTTTTTTTGAGTGAATGTGATGAGTGCGTTTGTTTTTTTGGTAAGGTGCGTTTGTTTTTTTTTTTGTTGGGTTTTAATGAGTGCGTCTGAAATTTTGATGAGTGCGTCTGAATTTTAATGAGGGCGTCCGAATTTTAATTAGTGCGTCTGAACATTTTTGATTAGTGCGTCTGAAAATTTGATGAGTGCGTCTGTTTTTCACGAACTTCATCTTCTTCCTCTGCAACTTTTTTAAACAAAATCATCCTTAATGAAACAAAATCCAGAGTTTTTGACAACTATTACAATTCATAATTGTTCATATGATTGGTTTAATCCTCTGTTTTTTGATTATTTTTAGATCAAATACTGATTTTACGTTTTTCTTTCACTGTAATCGATTTTTTTTTTTGAATTGTGTAATCATTCTGAACATGAATCGATCTGAAAACGATGAAAAATCAAGGTTCAAATTAGTTATGTTGTTACGATTTGAAAAAAAAATTAGACTGTTAGAAGGTTTTTTCCTATTTTACGCTTGGTTAGTTTTAACCCAGGTATGGTTAGGGTTTTTAATCTGCATCCTTAATCTAATGACTGAGATTGCTTCTTACGCTTCTTACGTTAAGAGAGCTTTATACGTTATCTCTCCCCTTTTTAAAATGTGTATGTTTATGTATAAAAAAACTCATGAAATTAAGGTACGTGTAGGTTGTACACATAAACAAAATGATGTCAGTCTTTTTTATTTTATTTATGAGACATGAATAAATACAATATTCATTACACACTATATATGATTGATAAATACAAAGACTCATCATGAGACATGAATAAATACAATATTCAAAATAATTTCAGTCTTATTTTATTTTAGTTATGAAACATGAATAAATACAAAGACCCTTCACCATGGTGGAATGATCAAGCAATGAAGATAAAAACTAGATCCTTGTGGTTATAATTTTGAATCCGAGCCAACACAAGTTTTATCCTCCAGTGTTACATCAAAGAACGTAGTTCTTGTAGGAGCACAACAACTGTCATCTTGTCTATTATGATAGAAAAGACGTGGTAAAGTTCTCGTGGAACGCCAAGCCCCACACCGATGTTAGCATAGACCCGGTTAAAACAACATACTCTAGCTGGATGTGGGGTGGCACGTCTGCCAAGAGGCGGGTGTGACCTACTTATCCCATAAGAAGATGATGGAAAGTCACCGGTCAAAAAAAAAAAAGAAGAAAATAACAAATTTAAACCAATAGGAACCCTCAATTTATTAATTGTATTTAATGTTAAATAAATGATTTATTTGTTGTAACCCCCCTAAACTAGTTAAATAAATGGAACTCGTAAATCATGTGTAGTATATGTTTTTTAAAGCAAACCTGATTAACCGTGAAGGATACTTTCGATATGTAAGACGAATTTTGTCACACCCCGCCAAGGCGGAAACACAGGAATGCAACGATCGAAAGGTTTTCAAGCACAAGGTTCAAGCAATACACGTTTTTATTCAAATAGTACCACCACTAAGGATGGATATTGTCATAAGTGATACAAAATAACATAGTAATAACTAGAAAGTATGATAGAGTCTAGCATTCATAATATCAAAACGAAACATCATAAGATTGACAAAACCCATCTAGTGGTACCACGTGGTGTATGCTCGAACCTCTCTCTCAAGTCCCCGTGGCCCTCCATTAGTTACCTGAAACACATGCATAACGAGTTTTTGTCAACAATAATGTTGGTGAGTCTACGGGTTTGAATGTAATAAGTAAACCAACGTGTAATTCGTGTATGACCAATCATAAGCTAGCTAAGCAAATGATCACTGTGCAAACCATGAGTCCCATAACCAAACCTCTTGACTCTTGTGCCTCGCGCATTGTACACCAAAGACAATGTATCAATAGTAGAATACTAACACTCTTTTGTATGTAATCGGCTAGAGCGACTAACCAAGAGTGGGGGTGTCAACCCAATAGATCTATTAAAGTGTTCCATGGCTAAATGTTTAGCTAATGGTTACAGTAAACGTTGTACGAGGACTAGTGAGCTCATGAATCAATATGTCTCATGTTCCACATGGTAGTCATGATAGAATGTACACACACTTGAAAATGACACAAGTATTGATGCATGTATTTCCCCTAAAATGAAAAGTAGTAAAATGGGGCCGTAGAAACTCACCTGTTTGAGTTGTATGTCGTCTAGTGAGCTAGTAGATGGTCACCGTCCTGACAAATGATACCCTATGATCATTATGGACATGGTAAGTCACCTAGAGGTTGTTTATCATATAAATTGTTCACCCGACACTTGTGGGCCATTGTGTTTAGTGTGTCTTATTGTACGTGACACTCGTTAGTGTTCTATAAAACATATAGTTCCAAGACTTTGGTGTTTCGAGATGTGGTTTCCATGGTGAACAATAATGGGCCCCACATGTTGTTTGGGCCGTATGTTAGCACCAAATCACCATGTGTGGTTGGTTTTTGAGAAAACACCACTCAACATATGTTTATTCCCTCTTTTAGACCATTTATAGGTTAACACATGTTTTGGTTCTTGTTAACACATGTTAGTTGAATGTAGCCGATTATAAAACTTCACCTAGGTCCTTAAGCCGATGGAAATAGGGATCCAGCTTATATGTTTTGAGCCTAAAAAGGTCTCGTGGGGTATCATGAAGCTTTGTTTATGAATTTTTGTGGGAAAACGGGTTTAATCATCATCTCATTAGTCTTTAATTTCAAACTTGAATTAAGAGTGTTTGTATTACAAAAACCGGTCTTATACATGGTGATCTATGTGGTTATATAATAAAAAAAACTTGGTTTCGGCTCCCCAAAGATATAACAAGGGCCGATTGGGGGGGTATAGTGTATGCAAATTGTCTGAATATGCACATATATTAAGGCAATAAATGAATTATGTATGGATGTGAACCTGTTACATTGACTGTTGTCACATTCTCCCCTTGTTTTGGGAATTTCGTCCGCAAAATCGAGTTTCCCCACTAGTGTCAGTAGTCTTAGGGAAAAGAGCTGGGTACTTGCGTTTCATTTGGTCTTCGCGTTCCCATGTAAATTCGGGACCACGCTTTGCATTCCATCTGACTTTCACAAGTTTAGTGCAGCTCCATCTCAACTTCTAGACATTCCAATCAGTCACCTCGATTGGCTCCTCGACAAAATGGAGCTGGTCATCGATGTGGATTTTGTCGGGAGGAATGATCAATGATTCGTTAGACAAACACTTCTTTAGGTTGGATACATGGAAAGTGTTGTGGACACCGCTTAGTTCTTCTGGAAACTTAAGCTTGTATACCACGGGACCAACCCTAGAAAGTATCTCGAACGGACCAATGTATCGGGTATTGAGCTTTCCACGCTTGCCAAATCGTGGTACACCCTTCCAGGGTGAGACTTTCAAGAGTACCTTGTCGCCTACCTGGAATTCGAGGGGTTTGCGACGGCGATCAGCGTAGCTCTTTTGACGATCTCGAGCGGCTTTCAAGAGATCACAAATCTGAAAGATCTTGTCAGTGGTCTCTTGAATGAGCTCGGGGCCAGTCAAATACTTGTCTCCAACTTCTGCCCAACATAGAGGGGATCTACACTTACAACCATACAAGGCTTTGAACGGGGCAGCCTTGATATTGGTGTGGTAGCATTTGTTGTAGGAGAACTCAACCAATGGCACATGAGAGTCCCAATTCCCACCGAAATCGATTACACATGCCCGAAGCATGTCCTCTAATGTTTGAATTGTACGTTCACTCTGGCCATCGGTTTGAGGGTGATAAGCCGTGCTCATGTCTAAGCGAGAGCCTAAAGCGTCCATCAATGTCTGCCAGAATCGGGAAGTAAATCGACTGTCTCGGTCGGAGATGATTGAAACAGGCATGCCATGCCTAGTTACAATTTCTTTGATGTACAGTTTGGCGCGTTTCTCTAACTTGTCGGTTTCCTTAATTGGCAAGAAATGCGCAGATTTAGTCAACCTATCAACAATTACCCAAATTGTGTCGTGACCACTGGATGTCTTGGGCAGCTTAGTGATGATGTCCATGGAAATCTGTTGTTAGGATCTGAGTATTGGATTGTTTTGATTAACTATGAATTATGAATGAAATATAAATGGAAAGTGCAGCGGAATAAAGAATAATCAAAACATAGAGAATAATTATTATCAATCGAATGCTTTCATTAAACTGAAAGATTGCAATAGTACAATTAAAGCTCCCCCTCAGCCTGATCACTCAGAGTTTGTTTGTCTAAAGAGAATGACGAGTGACCAATAGAACAGTACAAGTACTGTTCTATTTATAGACAAGTACAAACCTCTGATGATCACTTAGCTGACGTCACCTAGAAAGCGACCCCTAACTGACTAACAAACTACAACATCTGTTAAACAATAAACTACTGTTACATTGAAACTACTGAAAGAAAACTCTGTTAAACTAAAGCTCTGATGTCTTCTTATCATCTGTTGAACCAAAGTGCTGTTGGTTCAACAGACCTTTGTTCTTCAGATCTTTGATCAGCACTTGTTCTTTATCAGACTTTTGCTCTTCAGACTTTATCCATCAGACCTTTCATCAGCAGCAGTTGTCTTGTATCAGTTGTTTGAGCATCAGCAGTTTGGGAATCAGCAGTTCTTTGGAGGAAGCTTTCTTGTAACCACTGTTATTTATTCTTGATCAACACTTAGTATATTTTGGCTTTCTATCATCTGTTCTTCTCCAGGTCAGCAGACCCAACAATCTCCCCCTAGAACAGATGATGCCAAAACTCTGCTTTATTCTTGATCTTTATTCCTCATCAGACTTTCTCTAATTTGCCCTTTTAGTTGTAATTCGAAGTGTAGAGAGAAGAGGTCTTCAGCATCTCTATCCAGTGTCAAATTCAGAAGTGTCTGGAGATCTTCAGCACTTAGGCCAGGTGCCTCATCCATACTCAGCTTCTGAATACTACCATCTGATCTGAGCAATGTCAATTCATGGGTCTCTTTATCAGACTTCCATTTTAGAATTTTAGAATCAGAGGAGTGACTGGGATGCATCTTTATTTTGGATGAGTTTGGTGATGGTGGCCTTCCAATGAGTTCTCTGAGCCTGTCTGACACAGGATCAGAAAAAGATCTGATTTGATTCAAAATCCCCTCTTTCACATAAGTATCAGTGAACTGTCTTGTTTCTTCTTCAGTCCTTTCTTTTTGCTTCTTAAATTGTCTTCTAGCAGCAATGGTAAGATCTGAAGTTTCCAGTAAACTGTCTAATGTAAAGGCCTGAGAGGGTTTCTTGGGAGCATCATCATACACTGGTTTTCTTGGAAGATCAGGATTGGTCTTTCTTTCTTGTTCAAGCTTTTTGTATGTTTCAATTAGCCTGATCTCTGACCATCTGGCAACAGACTTCATTTCTCCATACTTAGCTGCTACAAGCTCTTGTCTCATTCTTCTGAATTTCAAGGCTCTAGCTTCATCTCTCCCCTTTTTGAAATCAGGAGCAGAGGCCTTAGCAGGAGGATTCTTGGCCATGTTCTCTATTCTGATTAGTTCTTCCCTTAGAGCATGTGTGGTCCAGCCTGTAAATTGGTTCTTTGTTGCTTTATAAGGCTTGGATGCCAAGATCTGTTCCAGCAGTGAGTCCCTTACTTCCATCTCCAAGTGTCTGCTGAGAGGCATGGTAGACATGGAGTTGCTCAGGGTCTTAGCATAATCTTCAATCCTTCTGAGTTTGCTAAGCTCTGCTGAATGGATGCCCTGAGCAGTCCTGTCATCCTTCCCTTTGCACTTCTCTTTGATGACAGCATCAGTCTGTTCACCCTTGTATTTGAGATATGTGTCCATGTTGAGTGGAACATGGAAGCCTTTAAGAGATGGGAAGGATCTTTCAGATGGCTGATCAGTATTGTAGAAGGATTGAAGTTCCCCCTTGATTAGATCCAACTCAAGGGGATACTTCTCAGCCAATGGGGTGATGGTTGGTGGTGGTCTATGGGATCTGAATTGGGAAGTGTGTGGTGAGTAAGATGAGAGTGGAATGGCATTGACTGGTGTGGATGAGATTGGGGTGTTAGGTGGTGTGTTGTGGATGTTTTCATCTTGTACAACAAAGGTGGATTTCCTTTTTCTGCTATACAAGATTTTGGGTGAAGGTGAGGATGAGGCAGTGGTTTGAGAAATATCTGTTGGTCCTTTTGTGGAACTAGCAGTTGTTTGGGTTTTGGGTTGTGTTGAAGTAGGTTTGGGAGTTGGTTGAGTTGTGGTTGGTTTAGTGATTGGTTTGGTTACAGGTTTGGGTTGAGCAGATGTTTTAGCAGTGGTTTTAGGTTCAGTTGTTTTAGGTTCAGTGGTTTGGGTAGCAGAGGTTATGGTGGCAGTGGTTTGTGGAGCAGTGGTTGTGGTAACAGGTGTTTGTACATCAGAAGTTTCAGCATTTAGTTTGGAAGGTGGTTTTCTGGTGTGTTTGGCTGGCATCTTCTTTCTCTTTGAAGTGTTCACATCTTCCACTTCCTGCTGCTGTTCCTTTTTCTTTTGCACCAACATCTCTGCTTTTACCTCCAATGTGTTAGCCCTTTTTCTTTTGTCTTGAGCAGCCTTTTCAGCTTTTTCATTAGCTGAAGTATCAACTTCTTTTGCCTTTGATGCTTTTGCTGGTTCAGAGACAGGGATATGAACATTTGGTTGTTGAGTTTGTGGAGCTGATTTAGGTGACCCTGGTTTGTCAGCAGTTGGCTTCTTCCCTTTTTGTGAGGGTGGTGCACCAAATGGATCAAGTTTTGGTAGCCTATCTCTGCCACTCTCCCCCTTTTTGGCATCATCAGCAGTGAATTCATCATCATCTTCATCTCTGAGAATTGTGGTAGGGGCAGAGCCAGTGGTCTTCAGCAAATGGTCTTTGATCACCTTGATGTCAGCCTTTGTGTCATTAAATCTGGCATCCACCATGTTTCGGATCAAAGTCATGTAAGTCTCTTGTGTCTGATCTGCTAATTTTCTGTGAGCTATGATGATGGGGGAAACAGATTTCCATAGCTCATTAGCAACATCAGCAGTGGATGGTTGACTCTTTGTAAAGTTATTCAATGTTTCCAGTATTGACTTGACATCAGATTTGATGTCAGCAACAGAGGATTCAAGGTTTTGAACTTTAACCGTCAATTCTTGAAGTGTTGACTCATCACCCAAGTTAATAGGATCATCTGAGTCCCTACCAGAGGTAGTTTTAGCTGGTTCAGTTCTTGGAGGTGAGTCCATAGAATAAGAACCTGCTGCCCCTTTGTCTTGGTTCTGGGGACTTCCAACTGTTTTAGGAGACACAATTGTGTCTTCATCAGTTGTTGCCTTCAAGGAAGTCTTAGCAATGGAACCACTGTCCTGCTGTGAGACAATGGTCTCTACAGCAGTAGTAGCTGCTTCTCTTGAAACCTCATCAGAAGTAACATTGACTTCTGGGAGTATAACCTCCTCATCTGTTTGTGGGATGGCTGATTGACTTTCCTCAGCCCCAGTCACTGGTAGTGGCATACTCTCAGTGATAGGTGAAGGAGAGGAACTGGGGTTGTCCTGAGTTTTGTCAATAGCCTCAAACAGGGGTTGCATTGTTTGTGGGACATGTGGTGGTGATGTAGGTGGAGTAAGAAGCTGATTAGCCCTGGGAGATGGGCTTGTAAACATATGATCAAGTGACTCATATGCCTCAGTTTGAGGTTCCCTTTGGCTTACAACAAGTTCCTTTTGTGAGGAATCTTGAGGAGTTTGCTTGGGTTGAGATATCTCCAACTGTTGTGAGGAAGTAACAACAGTGGTTTCATGTTGCTTTGGTGATGCAACAGGGTTAGCTTCTGGTATCTCATCTTCCAGAAGTCCCTTTTTGGTTTTGGTGGTTGTTTTGGAGGATGGACGGTTTCTTTTGGAGGCTGGTGTGGGTTTCACAGCACTGGATGAAGTGCCATGATCACCAGGAGCAGTGGGCTCACCAACAGAGGTTTCAACAACAGTTGTTGTCTTTGTCCTCTTTGGTTGTGTTTTGGAAACTTTTTGTACTTTTGTTGCTTTTTCTTGGGTTGAAGAACCCAGCATTCTTGTAAAAGTTTCATCAGTTAGACTTTTCATTTTGAAAGACTCACCCTTTTGAAAATCCTTTTCAGGTAAAATCTTTTGTAGAATTACACTTAGAATTCTAGGGTAGAGCAGAAAAGCATTGTTGGAGCCAGATTTTATGGCTTTCACATTTGATACCAAGTCTAAAAACAATCCCTGAGATAGATTGAAGTCAGATTCTGACAACATAGCATATCCCAAGTATTGTATCCTCAATGGGATTTCATTGAAGGATGTAGTCTTGGCAGAGGCACAGAGGAGGAGGGTATGGAAGAAAAATTTCATGACTGGTGGGAAAAACTTTTTGTATAGTGTGGAACCAGTCATTTGAGCATCATACCCTCTCTCTTGAAACTCAGTGTGAAGCTCTGTTTTTGGAAAAGTTTCCATACCTGACAAGTCGTTCAGTGAGAAGGTAGTGGAGATGATCTCAGGGGTTATGGCGATACTGGTGTCTCCAATTTTTGAAATTATGGACGTAGGCTTTTTGTCTTGATATAAAACTTCAGCAGTTGCCCAGAATTCTTGAAGTGTTTCCATGTATATGGGGGCATCAGCAATAAGAACATTTTTATATTTTGAGTTATTGATGATGTCAATAGTGGAATGGAATGGTGTGTTGTCTTCGGTTTTAACCAAATAAGGAAGGAAATTGTGAGTGGATTTTGTTTGGAGTTCCATTTTAATGGATTTTGATTGTGAAAGTGATGAACTTTGATTGAGGGTTATGAGGAAGACGAGAGCGGTTTTTAGTATTTTGAATACAATGAGACAGTAAAACTGTTGTTGGGGAAAGGAACAAGGTTTTATAGGCTCTGGTTAAACCGCTGATGTGGCAAAACTCTGCTTTTGAGAGCAGACGTGGCAAACATCTGATGGTTGAAACATCTGGTGGCATACAGCTGTTTTGTTAAACCTCTGTTGCCAACCTCTGTTGTTTAACCAAAAGACTGATGAAAACAGTTGTTTTATCTGATCAGATGTTTGAAACAGATTTTTCAACCAGCAGTGGTTTTAATGAAACAGTGGTTGTTTTATCTGGATCAGTGGTTTTAAAACAGATTTTTCAACCAAAGTGTTATTTTAGCAAGATTTGATATTCTGAAAACATTTTAATGTTTTTATTGAAAACATTTTTGTTGTTTTTAATCCATGTTTAACATTCCAATTCGAGAAATCAGATTTGTGAAGGTAGATGTGTCTAAAGCTTTTGTCAGCACATCTGCCAACTGATCCTCTGTTGGAACATGGTGCAGAGAAATAAAACCTTTTTCATAGCTATCCCTGACAAAATGATGTCTGATATCTATGTAAGGTTGAGTGGGATACTGGATTTTTGATGATATTTTCAGCAGCTTGATTATCCAACATAAGTGGAGTCCTCAGTGCAGTTATCCCAAAATCCAGTAGTTGATTTTGAAGCCACATAAGTTGGGCTGTACAGCTTGCAGCAGCAATGTATTCAGCTTCAGCAGTGGATGTTGAAACAGCTGCTTGCTTTTTGCTTTGCCAAGAAACTAAGGCATTCCCTAGAAACTGGCACCCTCCTGATGTGGACTTCCTTGTGGTATGGCAGCCAGCAAAATCACTATCTGAATAACCTGAAAGCTCAATGTTTCCATTAGCAGGATACCAGATACCAAGTGTGGGAGCACCTTTTAGGTATCTGAAAATCCTTTTCACAGCAATAAGGTTAGACTTTCTAGGAGAAGCCTGAGATCTAGCACACACACAGGTTGCAAACATAATGTCTGGCCTGGATGCTGTTAAGTACAATAAGGACCCAATCATGCATCTATAGTGTGTCTGATCAACAAGTTCATCCTTTTCATCATCAGTGAGTGGCTTGACAGTGCTCATAGGTGTACTACATGGCTTACAATCATTCATCTCAAATTTTGTTAGCAAGTTTTTCACATACTTGTTTTGATGAATGAAAGTGCCATTTTGCAGTTGCTTTACTTGGAGACCAAGAAAGCACTGAAGTTCACCCATAGCACTCATTTCAAACTCTGCTGTCATGAGTTCCCTAAACTCCTCACACATTTTATTACATGTGGATCCAAAAATGATGCCATCCACATATATTTGAACAATCATTAAATCTTTTCCTTTCCATTTTAAAAACAAGGTTTTATCAATTTTACCTCTAGTGAAACCAATGGATAAGAGAAAAGTAGAGAGAGTTTCATACCAGGCTCTTGGTGCTTGTTTGAGTCCATACAATGCTTTGTTAAGCTTGTAGACATGATCAGGATGGAATGTGTCTTCAAAACCAGGTGGTTGACATACATAGACCTCCTCCTGAATTTTGCCATATAGGAAGGCACACTTGATGTCCATCTGATACACCTTGATGTTGTGGTTGACAGCAAAGGCTAAGAAAAGTCTGATAGCTTCTAACCTTGCTACAGGGGCAAAGGTTTCATCATAGTCAATACCCTCTTCTTGTCTGAATCCTTGAACCACTAACCTGGCTTTGTTCTTGACAACTATACCCCTTTCATCAGTTTTATTTTTGAAGACCCACTTTGTGCCAATTGGACAGACATCCTTAGGCAGTGGTACAAGTTCCCATACTTGTTGTCTTTTGAACTGAAGGAGTTCTTCTTGCATGGCTTCTACCCAACTGTTGTCTTTCAGTGCCTCTTGGTACTTGACTGGTTGTGTAAGGGATAGAAAGCCTGCAAAAAGACAGATATTTGAAGATTGGCTCCTTGTGAGCACACCTTCTCTGATGTTGCCAATGATTTGGTCTGGTGGATGAGCTCTTAGGTAGATTAGATCTCCCTAATATGGTATGATGGCATTTTGTGGTGAAGGACAGAGGTTTGGTGACTCTGTTGACATAACATCTGTTGGCATTTTTGAAGAGTTAACAGATGTTTGGAATGGAGGTGGAGGAATGGGTCCAAGTGGTGTGAGATTGGACTGACTTTTGTCAACAGATGATTGACTCTTGTCAACAGTGGATTGGCTGGGTGAATCAGTGGATTGAAGGTAAGACTGGCCAACAATGGCTGACTCAGCTGTAACAGAGTTTTGACAGTTGTTTTGAACCACTGCTTCCTCTGATACAGGATAGACTTTGTAGTGGTCTGGAACCACAACATCTATTCTGTAGTCTTGTTGTGAAGATTGTGGAGTACCTGCAGGGTTAGTTTTGACAGCAATATCTTCAAATTTGAATTTATCTAAATCAAACAACTCAGCAGGGTTTGCTGGGATTTTTAAAGAAGAAAGTTCATTGAACTTCACATTCAGAGTTTCTTCTATTGTTTTAGTCCTTGTGTTAAACACTTTATAGGCCTTTGCAGTAGAAGAATACCCCAGAAAATATCCACAATCCACTTTGGCTGCAAATTTTGAAATGGAATCTTTAAGATTTAAAATGAAACATGGGCAGCCAAAGACTTTGAAAAATGATATCAGTGGTTTGATTTTAAACAGAATTTCATAAGCAGTCTTTTGATGTCTAGGGTTGATTAAAACTCTGTTTTGAACATAACAAGCAGTGTTTACAGCTTCTGCCCAAAATGACAAAGGTAAACCAGAATCTGCTAGCATTGTTCTTGCAGCCTCAATAAGAGTCCTGTTCTTCCTTTCAACCACCCCATTTTGCTCTGGTGTTCTTGGGATACTGTACTGCCTTACAATCCCTTTTGACACACAGAAATCATCTAACTCCTTATTTTTAAACTCTGTTCCATTGTCACTCCTAAAGACTTTTACTGGCAAGTCATATTGTTTTTCAACTTTGGTGACAAAGTCCTTCAAGATACCTGCAGTCTCATCCTTAGAGTGTAAAAAGTAAGTCCATGTAAACCTAGAAAAATCATCAACTATGACAAGACAGAATCTTTTTCTTCTTAGACTCATGATTTTTACAGGGCCAAACAAGTCCATGTGCAACATTTGTAAACACTGACTAGTTTTGGACTCATCAATGGATTTGTAAGAGCTTTTATGTTGTTTACCTTTTAGACAGGAAACACAATGCTCATCACATTTGAATTCTTTTGATGGTAAACCTCTGACAAGGCTTTGTTTGGAGAGTGAGTTGATAGTTTTAAGGTTGGTGTGACCAAGTCTCCTATGCCACAATTCTGTCTCTTTGGTAGAGGCAGCTGAAAACAGACAGACATTTGCAGTAGGATTATCCTTCAACATATCAACTACATACACATTGCCACTTCTGTGAGCAACAAGTTGTGCTTTGCTCTCAGCAATGATGGTGTTAATCTTTTCTACAGCCTCAGGGCCAACAATCTTACAAGTTTGCT
Organism: Ambrosia artemisiifolia; assembly: GCA_032199755.1. NCBI lineage: Eukaryota > Viridiplantae > Streptophyta > Magnoliopsida > Asterales > Asteraceae > Ambrosia > Ambrosia artemisiifolia. The sequence goes on from CM063517.1 coordinate 32,885,826, forward strand.
TAGTGAAGAATGACCCAAAGCCTTTGTCACTCATTTGTGATACACTAAGTAGATTAAATTTTAGATTGTCTATTAGATTAACATTTTCAAACTTAAGCCTCCCTGCTTTGACAGTACCAGAACCCAACACTTTACCTTTAGAATCATTACCAAAGGATATATCACCCCCTCCATGAGCAAGAAAGTCCAGAAGAAGGGCTCTACATCCAGTCATATGCCTGGAGCCTCCACTATCTACATACCATAAACTGTCTAAACAAGCAGAAGCTCCCTGCACATCAGTAAAGATTTTAGTTTTGGTGAGTGTCCAAAGCCAAATTGGCTTTGGATGGTTCCTTAGCTGTCTCAGCCTTAAGTTGAGGAGAATGATCAGTGGTTTGGACTAGCTTTTGAACTAAATTCAACAGCTGCAGTTGACCATTTGCCAGTGCTTGTATGTCAACACTTGGTGCAGCAGATATTTGATCATTTCCTATCAGTTGTTGAAAACCATGAGGGTGTCTGTTCACTTTTGGTTTTGAAGGCCTCTTGGGCTCTTCATAAACATGTGGCAGACGATGACAAGTGGGTTGTCCATATCCTCTTGGTAATCTGTTAACAGGTGGAGCATCTGTTACCTGAACCTCTCTGGGAGCAGAGTTTTTGTTCAGACTTTTGGTAACAGATGTTTGAACTGATTCAAAAGTCTGTTTGGGTTTTCCTTTTGAAGTACTTACCACTTGACTTTCCAGAGTTTTAGCCTTATACTCTTTTATCTTTTCATCAAAATTTTTGAGGTATAGGCACTCTTTTGTTTTGTGATTCTTTTTCTTGCAAATTGAGCATTCCTTAGATTTTGAATCATTTAAACTTGTTGTTTTGTTGATGTCATATGCTTTTAGAAGAAAACAGTTTTTAGTGACATGGTTCTTCTTTTCACAAAAATCACAAAACAAGTTGTTCTTGGCTTTCCCATTTTCTTTCTTCTTTTCAACAGATGTTTCATCATCTGTTGGAAGACTTACTAAAGGGATTACTTTGGCCTGTGGTGCCATTTTACCATCAGAGGTTTTGAAGGTCATTGGTTTGAAATTTTCAAGGACTTCACACTCATCTGACCATGTTGGTTTGAATTGATATTTTTCAATTTCATCAAATGAGGGTGTACCTTCCAACTTTTCAAGAATGATTTTCTTGCCATTGGGTTCAGTAACCTTGATTTCTTGACCTTTTGAGTTTGTAGGGATGACCTCAACCAACTGTGGTTCCTTTTTGTCAGTGGTTTGTGAAACTTGATCAGTGGTTTTAAAACCAAAACCAAATTTCACATGACTTTTAGATTGTTGGTTGACAATCATCTCAAAACCCTTTGATGATTCCACCCATTTCTTACATTCAACTTGGGTGGACTCAAGCTCCTTCTTACAACTATGATATTTTGTTATCATAGTCTGAAGCTGGTCTTTGGTTATGCTTGCTTCATGTTTTAAACTGCTGATTTCAGACTCTTTTTCAGATATTTTTGATTTTAACTCTTTTGTTAGTTTTTCAAACTGAATTTCAGAATCCAAAATTTTCTTTCTAAAGTTTTCATTCACCTCTTTTATCTTAGCAAATGCCACAATACATTTGTCTGAGCACAAGTCATTTAAGATTTGAGGAGATACCTTAGCAGCAGCCATCAAGGCACAGTTACACTGGCAGTCACAGTCATCACTACCCCAGGGGTCTGATAGATTCACAACCTCCACTTCAGATTCTTCAGCTGAAACAATCTCACCAACAACACCATCAGTCACATTTTCAGACATAGACACCACTTCCTCAGAATCAGTCTCTTCAACAATTGTTTCTAGTGCCATAAAACAAAAATCCTTTTCAGTGTTAGCAACTAGAGCAATGTTGTCATCTGTTATCTCATCTGGTAGACTGCTCCAATCAACAAAGCCTTGAGTAAAGAAACTCTGTTGACCTGGTTGACTGGTCTCTGCAGGAGCAGAGGGTGGAGTAACAGTCATTGGCACAGGGGCCTGAGCAACAGGTGTTTGGACATAGTGATACTGAGGAACAGTGGTTTGAACATAATGCACAGGAACAGTGGTTTGGGTCTGTGCAAAGTGAGCAGTGTTTTGCACATTAGGTACATTAGGGATGGTTTGATAAGTATTGGTTTGTGGTCTTTGATTTGGATAGGTAATCATAGGAATTCCATTTTGACTCCTACACTCCCTAGCAAAATGACCCATTCTATGACACTTGTAACACTTTATCTTTGATTTATCCAACCCAACCTTTGACCCACCATGTAAACCTGGGTACCTCCTGCCAGTTTTCTTATAGAAGTTATTGGTTCTAATACTGAGCAGGGCAACCTGATGTAAGATGTCCATTTCTTCTAGGTCCAAAGGGTCAATGTATTGCAAGTCATTGTACACAAAAGATGAATTATCAGAAGCCTGGATATCACCACTGGCTGTGAAAGCACAGTTGTTTGGTGATGAGTAAGAATCATTATTGAAACCAGTTGTTATGTCAATGTAATGATCATAACTCTGATCCTTACTACTTCCAGAACCATCATCCTGACCCAACAGTGCATTATTACCAAATACATAGTCATCTGACACTTTGCCAGAGTCCTGGAGCTTCTTTTTCTGGTTAAGCTCCCTTTCATAAGTCAGGAGCTTACCATGAAGCTGGGTCAGGGTTAGGTCTTTGAATCCAATAGAGTTTCTCATAACTATAGCTATAGTGTCCCATTTGTCCTGAAGTGATCTAAGAAACCTATGATTCAGTGTTGAATTAGGAAAAGTTAGACCAACCAGTTTAAGTTCACTAATTAGACAGTTAAACCTTTCAAACTGCTGTGTTAATGACTCCCCTTTTATGTGACTAAACGTTTCATATTGTTGGTTAAGTATTTCACGGTTGTTTTCAATCACATCATCAGTTCCCCCGAATTGCTCTTTAAGAGCATCCCACAGTTCTTTAGCACTATTGCAGTGCAAGAGACCGGCATAGATATCATTCGGCAGTGCCATGGCTACTATGCTGAAAGCCTTGGCATCTAGCTCGATTTTTTGAAAATCTTGCTCTGAGTAGTTCTCAACACTCTTTGGTACTTGGATCTTTGGATCCTCGGCACTCGGTACCATTGGAACATGTGGTCCAAATACTACCGATTTCCAGCACCCTGTGTTCTGTTGTGCTAACACATGAGCTACCCGACGCTGCCAGATGTTGTATTCTGACCTGACAAGCATCGGAGGCTTGTTGTGTGTGCCAGTGTTGTGTGGATCTTGATTAAGTGAAGTCATTCTCTTGGTTTTTCAAAAACAAAGTCTGTTTACTAACTGTTGAAACGAAAATAAACTATTACTCTGTTTTAACCCGACAAAACAAACGATATCAATGATTATGAGCTGATCTGTGTATTAAATTGATTGATTAGATCAGATTTAATTGACCAAGCTCTGATACCAATTGTTAGGATCTGAGTATTGGATTGTTTTGATTAACTATAAATTATGAATGAAATATAAATGGAAAGTGCAGCGGAATAAAGAATAATCAAAACATAGAGAATAATTGTTATCAATCGAATGCTTTCATTAAACTGAAAGATTGCAATAGTACAATTAAAGCTCCCCCTCAGCCTGATCACTCAGAGTTTGTTTGTCTAAAGAGAATGACGAGTGACCAATAGAACAGTACAAGTACTGTTCTATTTATAGACAAGTACAAACCTCTGATGATCACTTAGCTGACGTCACCTAGAAAGCGACCCCTAACTGACTAACAAACTACAACATCTGTTAAACAATAAACTAGTGTTACATTGAAACTACTGAAAGAAAACTCTGTTAAACTAAAGCTCTGATGTCTTCTTATCATCTGTTGAACCAAAGTGCTGTTGGTTCAACAGACCTTTGTTCTTCAGATCTTTGATCAGCACTTGTTCTTTATCAGACTTTTGCTCTTCAGACTTTATCCATCAGACCTTTCATCAGCAGCAGTTGTCTTGTATCAGTTGTTTGAGCATCAGCAGTTTGGGAATCAGCAGTTCTTTGGAGGAAGCTTTCTTGTAACCACTGTTATTTATTCTTGATCAACACTTAGTATATTTTGGCTTTCTATCATCTGTTCTTCTCCAGGTCAGCAGACCCAACATCTGTTCCCATTTCGAAATAGGAATTTCTGGTTACTGAAGCAGACCAGACGACTTTTGATACTCAGCCTTGACCTTTGAGCAGGTAAGACACTGGCTGACGTACGTAGCGATTTCGCCTTTCAGGTTGGGCCACCAGTAAAGTTCCTTCACATCTTTGTACATATTGTCAGCACTAGGATGGACCGAGTATTTAGACTTGTGGGCTTCTTCTAGGATTAGATCACGTAAACCTCCAAAACGTGGCACCCAGATCCGGTTGGCAAAATAAACTGTGCTGTCAGACCTTGGTTCCAAAAGATTCACCATCTTGAATAACGATTCACTCTTTAGGTTCTCACCTTTCAGAGCTTCCTACTGAGTCTCGCGAATACGGGTAGTGAGATTCGTATGGATGGTCAGACCTAATGCGCGCACACGCAAGGTCTTAACTCGGTCCTTACTGTGAATCCAGTTACGAACCGAATTCGTGGATCAAATACGCATAAACAACTCGGTTTCAGATGGGAGATTCGAGACGAGACAGAAATTAACGATAACAACGTCATCACAGATTCATATTACTACAGAAACGGTTACAGACACTGTCGTATTACTACAGAAACGGTTACAGACACTGTCATCAGTAGGATAAACATTTATCTCGGGGCCGGGGGAGGTCGGGCATGACCTCCCCCTTGAGAGCATACTAAACACAAACTCAAATCACCAAATGAAAACCAACACATGAGATTGCTATTTATAGTCCAACACACAGATTCCACCTTCGCCCCTTTGCAATGGACGAATGTGGAATGTTTCCACATTCGCCCCTTTGCTTTGGACGAATGTGGACCAAAGTCCACCTTCGCCCCATTGTATAGGTCGAATGTGGAATGTTTCCACATTCGCCCTTTACCTTGGGTCGAACGTAAACTTTGTGTATTGTCCTATATACTTACAAATGCATCAGATCCATAAAATGCCCTTATGGATCACCACAATCTCATGTAACACAATACAAGACTCAACCCTAGTCTATTCGACAGTGACGTCCACAGAAAGTGCATCAACAATCTCCCCCTTGGACGTTGCTGGCGAATCCACAAATCTCTTGCACATCAACAGTCAGAATCACAGGTCTCCCCCTCAATACATGTACTATTGCATTGAGTTAGAAATACAATATCCTTCGTGAACCGACCAAGTAATGCACTACGGACCCTCAGCATCAATACGCAGGAAGTCAGCTAGACCACGTATATCATTCGCGAAGTCAGCCGGTCGCTGAATTACAACCAGATCACCTAGTTACGCCAATGTGAAGTCGACAATGTAATGCACTGCAGTCTCGTAGCATTAGTACCCAGGAATGTCATCTTGACCAAGTACATCACGCGCAATCCAACTAGCCTGATAAGACCCCTACTAGAAGGATTCCATACTGACCGATCAGATATTCAACGTAACATGTAGGTACCACCACTAATTTACGTCTCATATCTGCACTTAACCTTTGCATCACCCTTCACACCAACTGGAGAAGTCTAACTGTGAGTACCCAAATAAACAACTCAAATGGACTATGTGCAAAACATACCACTCGAACACTAGTATTTCTATGAATTTCTTCATCTGCGCTGACGGTGATTGCATTAACACATTCTTCTCTTTGAAAGACTGAGAAAATTCCTAGCATCATCAGTCAGTTATTGTTGAAGTATCAGACACATTGTTACATCAACAATCTCCCCCTTGACTGATGCTTCACCAAGTTTCTCTGAGATCCCGTATAATCAATCAATCATGTTCTTGAGTAACTTCATCTGTTCGACAGAATACAAGCCGTAGATGAGTGGATCAAGTTCAGGACTGTGATCTTGAAACTTTCATTGAACCTACGTGCCACATGACTCCTACTAGGATACCTCATTACTTTCAGAACATTGAAATCTCAAACTTGATTTCCTTCTTCATAACAACTCTTTAGAACAAGTTCCTTCAAAGACACAGGAACTGGGTTGACTGTTCTCATCATGCGGAATAAAATCTGTTCTGTTTTCTGGCCCATAATAGTCATTTGAATCTGATTATCATACTATTGATTCTCATGACTACCCCACAATAAAACGTTTCATCATCATCAATTCTTCAACAATTTGGGTAAACCTCATCACCATTCTCCCAAAAATCTTCAAAAATTGCCATGAAATTTTTTAGGCCTTAAATTCTACATTCGCCCTTGGGAACTTCACTTTCGCCCAAAAAGATGACCCGAATGTAGAAACTAACAAACCAAGTCCACTTTCGTCCAATACACTTCACTTTCGTCCCTTACAATTCCACTTTCGCACCCCCGATGGCCCGAAGGTGGAAACTAACACCCGAAAGTGAAAATTGACATAACAAAATTCCAGGTTCGCCCTAAACCTTTCCACGTTCGTCCTAAAAGAGCTACATTCGCCCATTAAAATTCCACATTCGCCCTCCCGTCTTTCTGAAAGGGACGAATGTGCAGACAACACGTGTTCTTGTTCAATATTTTCTTCAAATCAGTTCATAATCACTCTAATTCTTTGAATTTGATGATGAAACTTGTTCAGAAAGGTGCGGAAATGAAAACCTAACCCTCGAATTCACAAAAACATGGAGAAATCACATGATTTCGGGTTCAATTAAGAATCTAGGGTTTCTAGGGTTTCAACCTTTCAATTATAATCTGATTTTAACGTCTGAAAACAGGAAAAACGAGCTGTGAATGATTCAAATGACTGTTTGATCGTTCAAATCGGTACCACGGCTCTGATACCAGTTGTGAATCCAGTTACGAACCGAATTCGTGGATCAAATACGCATAAACAACTCGGTTTCAGACGGGAGATTCGAGACGAGACAGAAATTAACGATAACAACGTCATCACAGATTCGTATTACTACAGAAACGGTTACAGACACTGTCATCAGTAGGATAAACATCTATCTCGGGGCCAGGGGAGGTCGGGCATGACCTCCCCCTTGAGAGCATTCTAAACACAAACTCAAATCACCAAATGAAAACCAACACATGAGATTGCTATTTATAGTCCAACACACAGATTCCACCTTCGCCCCTTTGCAATGGACGAATGTGGAATGTTTCCACATTCGCCCCTTTGCTTTGGACGAATGTGGACCAAAGTCCACCTTCGCCCCATTGTATAGGTCGAATGTGGAATGTTTCCACATTCGCCCTTTACCTTGGGTCGAACGTAAACTTTGTGTATTGTCCTATATACTTACAAATGCATCAGATCCATAAAATGCCCTTATGGATCACCACAATCTCATGTAACACAATACAAGACTCAACCCTAGTCTATTCGACAGTGACGTCCACAGAAAGTGCATCAACACTTACGACTTAACCCATCAGCCACAACGTTGGCCTTGCCTGGATGGTATTTAATCTCACAGTCGTAATCGTTCAGCAGTTTAACCCATCTGCGTTGCCGCATGTTCAGCTCTTTCTGATTAAAGAGGTGTTGTAAGCTCTTGTGATCGGTGAAGATGGTGCACTTGGTGCCATAAAGGTAGTGTCTCCAAATCTTGAGAGCAAAGATTACTGCACCTAGTTCTAGGTTATGCGTTGTATAGTTCTTCTCATGAACTTTGAGCTGTCGGGATGCGTAGGCAATGACCTTACTCCTTTGCATGAGTACACATCCAAGACCTTGATGCGAAGCATCGCAATAGACTACGAAATCATCGGTGCCTTCTGGAAGAGAGAGAATTGGAGCACTGCATAAATAGTCCTTCAATACTTGGAATGCATTCTCCTGCTTGACTCCCCAATCGATCTTCTTGTCTTTTTGTGTCAAGACAGTCAGTGGTTGGGCAATCTTATAGAAGTTCTCGATGAATCGACGGTAGTAACCAGCTAATCCCAAAAATTGTCGCACCTCGGTGGGTGTCTGGGGTACAATCCAATCCTTGATTGCTTCAATCTTTGTGGGATCAACTTATATACCCTTCTCGTTCACCACGTGACCGAGAAAATGGACTTCTCGAATCCAGAACTCGCATTTCGAGAAATTGGCGAATAGTTTCTCATTCTTGAGCAGTTCCAAAATCAATCGAAGATGTCGTTCATGCTCTTTTTGAGTTCGTGAATAGATCAAGATGTCGTCGATGAAGACAATAACGAACTTCTCTAAATACGGCTCACAGACGCGATTCATGAGATCCATGAATACGGTAGGAGCATTTGTCAATCCAAATGGCATGACTAGGAACTCGTAGTGCCCGTAACGAGTTCGGAATCCTGTCTTCGGGATGTCATCTTCTTGGATCCGCAACTGATGGTACCCTGATCGTAAATCGATCTTTGAGTAATAGCTTGATCCTTGCAACTGGTCGAACAAGTCATCGATCCTTGGTAATGGGTACCTGTTCTTGATCGTCAACTAGTTCAACTCCCGGTAGTCAATGCACATACGGAAACTCCCGTCCTTCTTTTTCACGAACAGAATAGGTGCTCCCCACGGGGAAAAGCTCGGGCGAATGAAACCTTTGTCTAACAACTCCTGAACTTGGTTAGATAGTTCCTGCATCTCGGATGGCGCTAGTCGATATGAAGTGCGAGCTACTGGGACAGCTCCTGCGACAAGATCAATGCAAAACTCGACATGTCGTGGTGGTGGTAGTCCCGGAGGTCTTCTGGAAAGACTTCTGGATAATCTCGCACCACAGGAATGTCCTCGAGCTTCCGATCTTTAGCTCCTTGTTTAACGACATGTGCCAAAAATGCAACACAACCTTTTCTTAAGCATTTTTGTGCCTTAACGCAAGATATGACTCGGAGAGCGGGTACGCCCTGGCTTCCCTGAATCAATAAGGTTTCACCATTTGACAAGGGGATTCGTACCAGCTTCTCGTGATAGACGATCTTTGCACGATGCTTGGACAACCAATCCATGCCAATGACAACATCAAAACTACCCAGTCGGATAGGCAGTAAATCGATGTGGAATTCATGGTCATTGAGTATCAAAACACAGTCCTTAACAACTTCCTCGGAAGAGATCAACTTACCATTAGCTAACTCTATGGTATAACGTGCTACCAACTTACTAGATTCTAATCCAAGGGATTTCTTAAAGTCGGTGGACACAAAACTAAAGTCTGCGCCTGAGTCAAATAGTACTGATGCAAAATGATTTTTAAGGAGAAACATACCCGTAACTACATTAGGATCATCATGTGCTTCATTGGCTCCAAGCATGAACGCTCTACCACGGGCTTGATCCTTGACCTTAGGACAGTCTTTCCGGAAATGTCCAGCTGCACCACATTCAAAGCACTCGTTCTTGGCAGGAGGAGTGTTTGTGGCTTTGGCCTTGCAGTTGGCGGTTGAGTGACCACGACGGTTACAGTTCTTGCACAAGATACTTTCACAGGTACCAATGTGATGGTAGTTGCATTTGCTGCAGTGAGGATGGGGCCCGTTGTATTTGCGTTTGGGCTCCTCAACAGCTATAGCAGCAAAGACTTTCACAACATTTTGTGGCTTGTGAGAGGAATTTCTTCCTTTTCGGTTGTCAGCACGTTTGCGCTTGTTCCCGGAATTCTCACTGGTAACTGTAACATTTTGATTCAATGAACCCATGCGTACAGCGTCGTCGGTCAAACTTTGAGCTAAGGTAACTGCATCTTGAATAGTGGAGGGTGCCGCTGTAGTGACCATACTGCGGATCTTTGGAGACAGACCCCAGATATACCGCTCAACTATCTTATATGCAGGCGTGATCATGTGTGGGACTAGTCGAGAGAGTTCGTGAAAATGAGTGGTATATGCAGTCACATTGGCATCCACCATGGCAAGATTCCAGAATTTGGCCTCTAGCTTTTGGAGTTCACTCCTAGGGCAGTACTTTTCCATGAGTAGTACTTTGAGATCGGCCCAAGCTAGGTTGTATGCCGTTTCTCTACCCAGAGTTTGCACTTGCAGGTTCCACCAGGTAAGGGCTTCATCCTGAAAGGTACAAGTGGAATATTTTACCTTTTGGTTCTCGGAACAACCGCTGATGTCGAGGACTGATTCGGTCTTCTCTACTCATCGGACAATTCCTACAGCACCTTCCGTACCACGGAAATTCCATGGCTTGCAAGCCATGAAGGTTTTGTATGAGCAACCAGGGATAGGATTTTCGACCTCGTGTTCCACTTCATTTCCTCGGCGGCGACCTATACCTCCTAAGCCTCCACTGGAGTCAGCCCGAGATGCATCATGTTGAGCAATTGCCTCGACAATTACTCTAGCTAACTCGGTAGGAGTGGTCGGTAATGTTCCGCCTTTGGTTGCCTGTGCTGACTGTCGAGTTTGCGTAACTAAAAGAGAGGAACACACATTAAATACAAAAGACGCATAACCATAAATAATCATATAACAACCATGCAATCATGCATATAAGTTAAATTAAATCCATACCAACATAATGAAATATCCATACGTGAGTCCAAAAGCAGTTAAGTTTTAGTACAAAATGGGCGGTTGAACTGCAATTAGTTTTTCATCATCTCATCCAACGTCATAAACATCATAAGTCAATACATGCATAAATATAACAACACACAAGCACTATCTAAGAGGGTGGAGGGAAAGCAACAGCGAGAGAAATAATAGCCTCCCTCATGCGTCGATCGGTCTCTGCCATCCTCCGCTCTAGCATCTCAACACGCCTCCCTATCTTGGCTCGCTCCATCACAGCAGATAATCTCCCATGCTCGGCCTCCGACAACTGATTCTCAAGCTCCCGGATGCGATCTCCTAATATCACTAGCTTAGCGTCATGGGATATGAGAGTACTACGGTCGGTGCGAAGAGGTCTCCCTGATGAGTCTCCCAAACTCACAACCTCGGGATCGTCCTCCTCATCTCGGTGTGCTAAGCAACTCGAGAGGCTAGTAAGGAAAGGTCGTTTGCGGGCCTAAGAGCGCCGCTTCAGTCTCCTAGGTGGCTCGCTCTCCTCTAGGGGCTCTGGTAGTGGGTCAATGGGCTGGGTAGGCTCAAAAAGAGAAAAGATAGGAGCTCTAGCAGGTATAGCAATGACGAGAGATGGTCGCACCCTCTTTCGAGGTGTACACTTCTTGAGTGTACCTCCCGAAGTGTCCAAACGATAATAAGGGTTGAGACTAGCCGGAGGGTGAGAAACAGAAGGGGTGGCAGAAGGATGGGGGTCAGCAATGGTTAGGGGTGGGGTATCATCATCTGCCTCGTCATCAGAAGTACGTCTCGGGACTGGAGGCGGGTAAATTCCATCTCAGACTCGGAAATCCACCCATTATGGTGGGACTTGGGGGCTGGCTGGGTGAGAGGTAAGTCATCCTCCTAGGAATCATCTGCCAAATAATCTGGCTCTGACTCAGGTGAAGAAACGAGATCAATAGTGATGACCATGTTTCCTGTCATAACATGCATATATATGTAAACAATAACATATGTAAAACAATGAAACATTCGTACCAGTATGTCTTCGTGGAGCGGCTTGAGATTTGAGAGGTGCAAGGCGAGACAACGTGGTACATTATGAAAACGTTTCGAAAAATGTTTTTATGTTATAGTTGATTCAAAAGAATCTTAGTTCGCTATAACCTCGTGCTCATCATACCAATCTGTCACACCCGCTAAGGCGGAAACACGGGAATGCAACGATCGAAAGGTGTTCAAGCACAAGGTTCAAGCAATACACGCTTTTATTCAAATAGTACCACCACTAAGGATGGATATCGTCATAAGTGATACAAAATAACATAGTAATAACTAGAAAGTATGATAGAGTCTAGCATTCATAATATCAAAACGAAACATCGTAAGATTGACAAAACCCATCTAGTGGTACCACGTGGTGTATGCTCGAACCTCTCTCTCAAGTGCTCGTGGCCCTCCAGTACTTACCTGAAACACATGCATAACGAGTTTTTGTCAACAATAATGTTGGTGAGTCTTCGGGTTTGAATGTAATAAGTAAACCAACGTGTAATTCGTGTATGACAAATCATAAGCTAGCTAAGCAAATGATCACTGTGCAAACCATGAGTCCCATAACCAAACCTCTTGACTGTTGTGTCTAGCGCATTGTACCCCAAAGACAATGTATGAATAGTAGAATGCTAACACTCTTTTGTATGTAACCGGTTAGAGCTACTAACCAAGAGTGGGGGTGTCAACCCAATAGATCTATTAAAGTGTTCCATGGCTAAATGTTTAGCAAATGGTTACAGTAAACGTTGTACGAGGACTAGTGAGCTCATGAACCAATATGTCTCATGTTCCACATGATAGTCATGATAGAATGTACACACACTTGAAAATGACACAAGTATTGATGCATGTATTTCCCCCAAAATGAAAAATAGTAAAATGAGGCCGTAGAAACTCACCTTTTTGAGTTGTATGTGGTCTAGTGAGCTAGTAGATGGTCACCGTCCTGACAAATGATACCCTATGATCATTATGGACATAGTAAGTCACCCAGAGGTAGTTTATCATATAAAATTTTCACCCGACACTTGTGGGCCATTGTGTTTAGTGTGTCTTATTGTACGTGACACTCGTTAGTGTTCTATAAAACATATAGTTCCAAGACTTTGGTGTTTCGAGATGTGGTATCCATGGTGAACTATATTGGGCCCCACATGTTGTTTGGGCCGTATGTTAGCACCAAATCACCATGTGTGGTTGGTTTTTGAGAAAATATCACTTAACATATGTTTATTCCCTCTTTTAGACCATTTATAAGTTAACACATGTTTCGGTTCTTGTTAACACATCTTAGTTGAATGTAGCCGATTATAAAACTTCACCTAGGTCCTTAAGCCGATGGAAATAGGTATCCAGCTTATATGTTTTGAGCCTAAAAAGGTCTCGTGGGGTATCATGAAGCTTTGTTTATGAATTTTTGTGGGAAAACGGGTTTAATCATCATCTCATTAGTCTTTAATTTCAAACTTGAATTAAGAGTGTTTGTATTACAAAAACCGGCCTTATACATGGTGATCTATGTGGTTATATAATAAAAAAAAACTTGGTTTCGACTCCCCAAAGATATAACAAGGGCCGATTGGTGTGGTGTTAGGATAATGTGTTAACTAGTGAGTAAAACAAACAAAAGGTGTGTGCTCATATGTTTAGCCGTGTGCTAGTGATCAAGGATCAATGGTGGTCGAGTGTAATAGTGCCGAGGGGTCTAGTACTCGAAGGAAAGAAGGCCTAGTGATCATACCTAGTTGATTCAATGTAGAGCCGATGGGTCTTGGGTCTTGATCTCTTCCTTTAGCTCGTCTTGATCTTCCGGTTGTGGGCTTGCTTTGGCCGAAGGAAAAGAGGGAGAGGTAGGAGTGTTATGATGTGTTAGTGCAAGGAAAACTTGGTGATCCTGATGCTCCTTATATAGGAAATGAGTGTGGACAAGGAAGCACAATTGTGGCATGTGAATTAGCATTGGATGTTTAAATGTTTAAAAGTTTGAACCATGTTTTTGTGCAAGAGAGGTGTAGGCATAAACAAACAAAGGAGGTGGAAAGCATGCTTGTGCATGAGCCGTTTTCTTGGCATCCATATTTGGAGGGACGTTGACCCACTTTAGCATGGTGTCATACCTTGTCTTGCCATTTTGGTGAATTAGTTGACCTCATAAGCTTCTAGGTGTTCATCCTTGTTTGTCCTCTAGCCGTGGTGCTTCTTCCTCATTGGTTCGGCCATGTAGTTCACCTAGGAGTTAGAATGGATAGTGACACTTCCTTGCTTCCTAACTTGTCTTATAATGTCTCTTGTGATGTCCCTTTCCCTCATGTTAGCCGATTTTCTAGGCTAGTTATAAGTAGGAGGTGGTTTGCTAGGGAGATTGCATGCCATGTTTGTCTTGTTTCCCTCTTTGGTGTTAGTTTACAACTAATGTATAGGGCATGTGTTTTCTTTGGATGCTTCGGCCGATTAGGACAAGGAAGTAGGAGTTTTAGTCTAGTTGAAAGTGATGGATCATGCTTTGTTCTTTCATGAAGCCGATTGGTTCTCCAAGTTCCAAGAAATGAACTTAGATCTTAGTATGATAGTGACTAATGATCCATGCTTTGTGTTTAGTAATCGGCCGATGTGAACAAGAAAGAATTAGACATATTGTGGGTAGGATCATGTGCTAGATCTTGTTTCTTTATGATGACATGTTGCTCGTTTTTGCTAAGGTTTAGACATTCTTTTGAAAAGGATGTATCAAGGTGTAGCTAGGTTGGTTTATCTAGTTGTCTCATGATATTAAGCATACATGTGGTTATGCATATATATATATATATGTCGTGCGTGTGTGTATATATGTATATGGTTATGTCTTGTGTAGTTCCATGATGAATAGATCAAATTTTATCATATCTTGTGAGTAAATCGGCCTTAACATAAGTTAGTAGTGTTGTAATAGCTCATGGTGTCCATTAGATAGCCTCTAGTATGCCTTTGATATAGGAATATCATCCGGGTTTACAAGGGTAAGAGTTAGTTATGTTCCATGCCTCTTGATGACGACATTAACATGTATTTTGTTTCATATGTCTCATGGGTTTGTTAAGTGATATCCCATGGTGATCTTTGTATTCACAAACGTGTGTTATAGGTGCATTATCATGTGTTAGAGGGCAATATCCTCTTGTAATGCTTGTTTGATGGCATGTCCGGGTGTTGTATGACTAAACAAGTGTACTGTGTTGAGTTCTCTGATTAACTCATGCTTCACTAGACTGGGGGGGTATAGTGTATGCAAATTGTCTAAATATGCACATATATTAAGGCAACAAATTAATTATGTATGGATGTTGACCTGTTACATTGACTGTTGTCACAAATTTCTATATGTGTTGGATTAACGTATGATAATCTCAATATGTGTAGGATAAACGTATGATAATTTCGATATATGTAGGACGAATTTTGATATGTGTAGGACAAATTTTGATAATGTGTAGGATAAAGTGTTAATGACTAATTAACTAGAGAGATAATAATTATTTGAAGAAGAGTTATAATTCATTCGAATAACTAATGAGGTACTCCATATAGTAAGAAGAAAGTATTTTATAAAAGATATCTTAACATAAAAAGGATACGAAGAATTTTGGACCTTAGATTTAATGAATCAATGGATGAGGTGAAAGATAAAACTTAGGAGAATTAAAAGTGGGGAAGGGTAAAATATGTATAGCTTACAATTGTTGACTTTTTTCAATTTCCACCCTTATTTTTAAATGTCCATAACTTTTTGCACACTACATTTTTTTTAAAATACACCATAAAAACATGCATTTTTATCTTATTTCATTTGCATACCCTATTGCTAAAAAAATTGTTGATGGGATGATAACTTTCGTGAGTATCAGGTATAACTTGCGTGCTTATCAGGTATAACTTACGTGATTATTTGGTTTAGGTATAACTTACGTGATTATTTAGTAGTGGATAAGAATACCCTTTTGGCTAGTGCACGTGTTCCGCTTCAAGCCCTTTTTATTATTTATATGTTAAGGTCTTTTGTGCATTATCTTTACCCATATAGTAATGACAAAGAATACACAAGTACTGTTTAATTGTATTGAATAGATGTATACATGATGAATCGGATATAAGAGGTTTTTGAATGGTGAATTAACTCTAGGGATAAATGTGTTTTAGTTAAATTATACGAGTGAAGACAGGGATTCCAATGTGAGGGTCAAGTTATTCTACACAGTGTAACAAAAATGAGAAGAATATGAAAAACACATTAGATTATGAAATATGACACAATGAACCAGAAAATATAACACAGTGCCAAAAATATAACCCAATGCTGAAGAAAAAAGACACAATGAATTAAAAAAATAACACAATGATAGAAATAAAAAAAAGACACAATAGGACATAAAAGACACAATGATATAACGCATATTCTAAAAACTACAAGCTAAAACCCTAAAAAACGAAGACCTAAAAACTGACGTCGTAGGGTTCGATAAGACGGTTCCAATGCCGCTTGAATGAGTTCAACCGAAGTCCGTTTGATACCCTTACTACGACTTCCTATTTTTCTTTAACTGTATATTTGATCCTAATCCTCCAATGTGAATGCTATTAGTGGACTTATACCAATTCGACTTCTATATTTTATAAACCGGTACTGGATAACTCATGAGTTTTGATTCGGGTACACTTTTAATTGTTAGTTACCGGTAAACTAATTAATAACTATTACCAAAATAAAATTCTTATTCTTTTATGGTGACAACTGGAATATGAAAGCAATATTGTAGGGTGTGTAACTGTTAGTTTTTCCTGTGCATATGATTTATTTGTAATATAATAGGAAGAATAAGAGGTATAAAACTTTAAAAGTGGGCCCAATCACTGGCATGGTGACATTCAAAGGGAAGTCCCACCAAGCTTTGTGGTGAATACGTATGTGAACAAACGACAAATCCCAAAAGCCATTGATGTTGATCGGATAGAACCACACAATTATGTATGAGATGCAGATGCCAGCATACACAATATCCCAACTCAAATGAATAAATTCCTATACTATGGAACTTGTACATTTGATGTATTACATTTGTTTTTAAGTGTATATAGCCACACATTTAGTTACAATTTCGTATATTAAACAGATTGAACGTACGTAATCTTATATGCTAAGTAATAAAAAGATTTTAACTTTAAAAAAGACTCATGTATTGCACATGCTAAATAAACATGTGTCATAACACGGGTTAAATAAATATAATACAATTGACTAATCCTTTAACACAGCCGGTCGACCAGATATGTCTTTAAGGAATACACCTTCCTGTACTATTTATTACTAGTGGGAAACCCGCGCATTGCGGCAGGACTGTTAAAAAGAACAAAAAATAGGCAAAAACATTGAATCAGCACACGCGTATCGGCG
Source organism: Ambrosia artemisiifolia (assembly GCA_032199755.1). Lineage (NCBI taxonomy): Eukaryota > Viridiplantae > Streptophyta > Magnoliopsida > Asterales > Asteraceae > Ambrosia > Ambrosia artemisiifolia. The sequence continues at coordinate 32,902,896 of CM063517.1, forward strand.
AGTTCACTCACCATATAACTTACATATTATCACACACAATTCTCTTTTAAATGAAACTTACATTCAAACGTATATAAAAATAAAACCAATAAAGAAACTTTACTTTTCTCTATAACATAAGTTTCCATTATCAATTATTTCCCCTTGGGGTATTAGGAATATAAAATTTTATATTGATATTTGTATAGCACAAATTATCAAATAACACTTATCTATCAAACATCTAGAGATTTTTATATTAATAATCATTCAACTAAATTAAAACGTATTAAAATCATCATAAAAATTCTATATCAAATTTTCGCATATTACAATATGTCAAATACTTTTTGTAACTTTTATCTAATTTAATCATGATTAGTTGACGTAATTACATGAAACCTTTGTTTGAAATTCATTATAAACATAAACTTTTTTTATCTAGTCTTAGAATCCGGTGGCAAAGAATTAAGATCAAATTAGGCATGTTTACGTGTATGAATATAACGTAATAATTTCAAAATGCAAAGCGTTACCTCATGATTAAAAACACAGCTTTCATTATTGATTTCTCGATTTCTTATATTATTATCAAGTTTATAAAACGTTAACTTTTATAAAGTATATAATTCTATATAAAATATTATAGAAAAACATGTAGCATTATGAATTATTGTTTATATTTTTTTAATGTGTTCAAAGTAATTGTAAAATTAAATTTCATGAGCTTTTATAAACATCACTTAACTCTTGAATTCATTGTAATTAAATATGGTGTTGTAAGACAAAATTGTCATAAAAAAGTAGTTATTATATGCATTGGATGTTGTACTATAAGCAACTGAAATTGTACCTCTTAAATTTTAAGAAGTCCTTGTCAATACTTTATAATATAGTGTAGATTATTATAAAATTTTACTTTGTTCTATTATTTATCATAGGTTAGAAATATGTGTAATGCACAGGGTTGGATTAACAAAATATTAATAAGTGATACATGAAAAATTAAGATTTAGTGTTTATATTTAACTAGTTTTATACCCGCCGCGCGTTGCCGCGGCGGGGGCGAACGTAAGGTTTACAATGATAAATACAATTCATCTTGACGTATTATCGCGCATTGCGCCATCTGGGTAGTAGCTTGTTTGAGTGCTGTCATCCGCGGATACTGAGAACTATTGATAGAAGCAAATGGTCAACCAAAATAGTCTGCAAATCTCATGAGACGTATAGCATCATATCCGACCACTAATTTATAGGAAATCACAACTTATATAGGGATACATTCAGAGGAAAACACCCATAACAGGAGGCAACTAACACCGTTAAGAGGCTCAGGCGCGTAACGGGAAGGCGTTCGGTTGCACAACATTAGTGCCATCACTATCGACTTCCACGTCGTATACGCTATCATCATAGCCAACGGCCAATTCAGAGGACAGCAACAAACATACACACATCGATCTACATAATTACAGAACGGGCACGAACAGGTTACTACGTCCTATATGGCTGTAGCGCTTAACGCAAAGATGTTACCTAAAAAAAAGGTCGGTACAAAGCAGCACAGTAACCGTTCGTGACAAAGTAGCTTTATATAATGCATATAGGCTCAGGCGCGCAATGGTGGGTCAAGCGGTTGCATTGGCGTAGCGCAACCACCGTCGACAACAGCATTGGATACGCAATCATCGTAGCCAAATAGCCGCAAATGTAATCGTTAACGGGTAAAAGTGCTGCTAACAGTACAAACACAGCTGGCAAATACCAGCAATGAAAGTGGGCAGATTAAAAAACCTCAGCTAACCTAACAGCAGTGTTATCTTTTTTCTACCAAACATCCTAAAGAAACTTCACATCTTAACCCACAAAAAATAGTCCCTGAAAAATAGACATAAAAGCATTTACAAAACCCATATCCCTTTCACCAAGATTCAGAAACAAAAAACTTACATTACGTCCTGTTATATTTGTTTTTTTTGCAAGGTTTGAGGTGCTTTTAATGGTAACAACGCTAATAACACCCACCTTCATTATCATACACTCACCCACACCCTACCAAACCCCCTACACCCACCTAAATTCGTAATCAATATCATGAAACTCCATTTCTGTCCATTCATTTTCCACTTAGATCCATCAAATTTCCACCATATCCTTAATAAATATTAATAATAATAATCTCCCCTTCTTCACTATTATTATTATCTCAGAACTTTCAAGACGAAACCTGGAAAGAAGGAGTTGGATTCCTACACTATCAAAGACACTAACAAAGTTGACCAACATAGAAAATAGCCAAATAATATGAACCAAAAGCAAGGCAAATAGAAAGAAAGACAACAGCCATTACAAATATGTTCAACTCTTGGTTTGTAAAGTAGATCAAAACGACGTGGCTCAGAGTTGACAAAAGAGGATGCGTGCAAGGCGGGTTGCAGGTCTAAACCCACCATCCAACATCCTTGCACCACCACTTTCATGTATAGTCGGAAAAGATTTGTAACTCATCACAGCCAATACCATCGCCATCATCGTAATCAACCAAAACATCACATATCACCCCAAAAATAAAGGGTTTATAGTTGGTTCAAGCAACAGACGAAATACCACAGCCGCCGCCATCGAAAACAACCATCCAGCGAGTCGGCCAACAGTGTCGACACCGATCTAGCCAAAACGGGGTCTGAATCATCGCTAGAGTGCTCAAACGTAGACCCCGTAAAGACTATCACCTGCGGCCAGGCGCTAAAACCCAAAAGCCGGCCGCCGGGAACAGACCACCGTCAACCGGCTACACCGGTCGTTGACGTGCACAGAGCCTTTGTAGTGATATGGCTGAAACGACGGTGGTGATGAAATCGTTTCTGGAAGAACCGAAGGAGAGAGAAGTAATGATGCATAATATGAGATTGCAGATGTAGATAGAGATAGAGAGGAAGAAAGTTGGGAAAAGAGCCATGCATCAGAGGTTGTACACATGCATTGGAAACTTGTATTGAGCGAAACAGTAAAAGCAAGAAAGAGCCGACCTTATGATTTGTATATATATATAATAGGAGAGGGAAATCTTTTTTTTTTAATAGGATAGAGATGAAAAATTAGTAAAGATAAATGATAAAAGGAAAAATATTGTATATTAATAATTTAATTGTATTAGATGTTAACAGTTTAATAATATATTTAACAAATTAAAGAGGAGACTCACATCATGTGACATTTATTGGAATATTTTATTAGAGTAGGGATATATATATGGTTTGGTTCTATTGAGAACCCTCTTCAGTTGAGAGAACTCGAGAATCAAATAAATGGCTACAATTAAGCCAAATGTCCAATCTTTCATTATAGAAGGGAGGGGGGGTTAAATGGATGGAAGAAATGAAAAGACTAAGGCTCAAAGTGGTTAACTAATTATGGGGAAAATATTTGGGAGGCTAAATCATGCCCTGCAATGCTTTTTCTAGCTCTGCTCCTCATCCAAACATAAATCTTCATTTTAATATGCATTGTTAGTCTTATTCACATGATTAAAATTGTTGTTTTATCATATTATCGTACATTAATTTCTATGTTACATCATAACACATATTTTATCACTTCATATTAGGTTTATCTATCCCAGAAAGCTTCCGGGATATAATCTAATATTCAAAATATTTAAATTCGTAAATATCACGATGATATAAATATTAAAAAGATAATTACGTATGTTACAGAATATAAATATAATTAATATCATCAAAGTATATATCTCAATAAAAATAATGAAGCTACCAAAATGAAGAATTACTAAACAAAAGTTAAGAAAAATAAAAAGAATTAAAAACATTTTGGGTATATGATTCAAGTAAAGGGATGTAGTTTCTATTAATCGGGTCAGGTATCAACAAATGAAATATATTTTTTCCCAATATCGTAGCCAGTCTCATATCTAAAAACCAGTTTCAAATATTTTGGGTTTCATGTATTTTCGTCGAGCTCATGTGTTTTTTCGATCCCTATTTATTGACAATCATTTCTTCGTACCTCTATTTGTAATTTTAACATCCTCTAGCTGTTTAGTTAACGTAAACTTGATAAAAGGTAGTTTGCTTGATTATTTTTCGGTTTTATATAGTTAACATAAAACTATAGTAAAATGAAAGGATTAAAACTACGTTTTAACCGCATTATAATTCGTATCTATATCTATATATATGGAAATGGTAAAATGAGAACTAGATTGAGTTAGAAAAACCACTAGAACTCAATTTATATCAACATACTTAATTTAATCAAAAAAAGAATGTGTGGTTGTTAACTAAAGGAGAATAAAATATTGAATGAAATATTCTTTTTTTTTTGTGTTAAAAGTCAACGTTGGTGTGCCGTACTTTTTACATAAGTGTAAAACCATCGTAAATTTTTTTTTTTACGGTGGAGTTACCCATTTTTACATCGATGTGTAATTTTTTTTTAAAATTCACATTTTACGTCGGGGTTCTCAAGGTTCTTCCAACTCGAGCTAGTTTTCATTTGAACCTAATCATATATATATATATATATATAGGTAAAGTATATGGAGGAAACCCTCCTTATTTGGTAAACTCTGGAAACTCTGACTTCCCAACATTTTTTTTTTGAAAAAAATAGGGTATGTAATATACATTTTTTAAGCATTTTGAGCCAAAAAAATCGAAAAAGCGCCGACGGTTTTTTTTTTTAAAATAAAAAACGTCTACTGTTTACATATAGTTAACACATGGTTAACACCTGTTATTAGCGCTTAACATGTGTTAGTCAAAATTTTATTTTATTTTTTTTAAAAAACTACTCGGCGCTTTTTTAATTTTTTTGGCCCAAAATGCTTAAAATCATGTATAGTACTTGCCCTATTTTTTTCAAAAAAAAAAAAAATATTGGGAAGTCAGAGTTTCCAGAGTTTACCAAATAAGGAGGGTTTTCTCTAGAACCATTCCCTATATATATATATATATTCCAAAGGGCTAAATCCTACATGGCACTCATATAACCATTGTCTCCCTTGAGAGTGCCATGTAGGATGCTATGTGGCATTATGTAATTTTAGGGAAAAAAAATTTGAAAACAAAATTAGATTTTTCTCTCTCGTGTTTCCTCCTATAATTTTTAAACGTTACTATCTTTTATCTACGAGATTTTGTAAAGAAAAAAATTACACCAAATTAACGAACATTTTATTATCTTTCCAACAAGTACCATAGTGTTATATAAAAAACAGAGAATAAAATGACTATTTTTTGTGGGTTTTTGTTCATACAAGAGAAAAACACGTGTTCAGGTAATTCATTTATCATGTGTAGGCAAGTCACTAATTATGTTCAAACCAGTAAATATGAGTTATATTTTCAACCAGAGCAGAATATGTTAATAGAGTTATACATTGTTTTAGATATGCATCAATATTAGTATGTTAGAGTTGTACATTTGTTTAGTCTTTAGGATATGTGTTAATATTAGAGTTACACTGGAGTTCTACATTGTTTTAGGTAGGTTTTAGCATTGGAATTGTACATTGTTTTAGGTTAGGTATTAATATTAGAGTTATACACTGTTTTAGGTTAGATGTTAACATTAGAATTATACATTGTTTAATGTTATGCGTTAACATTAGAGATAGATTGTTAATTGTTTTAGGTTATGTGCTACCTGAGGCTTTCTTGAATGTAACTGTAAAGCGCATCAGTCTATTTCATATATAAATTGATGTGTCATATTGGATTTCTCAACCCCAGAACGCTTCCGGGATATAATCTAGTCTATATATAATAAATAATTGGGTGGGGGATACATGGCACTTAATGTGAGTATCCTCATTCTTGAATTCCCTTCAAACTAATAAAGTTCTCTTTTTTTTCTCTATCATGTGCATGACACCTGCATTTTCCCACATAATTTTTAAAGGTTAATAACATTTTAATACGACACTTTTTAAAAAAAATTACACCAAATTAAAGAGTTTTTTTATTATCTTTCCAACGAGTACCATACTACTATACATAAAACGAAAAAATAAAACTTTTTAGTGGGTTTGTTCATGCAGAAAAAAAAACAATACACAGTACAATAAAAAACACAAATCTGCAGCAGATAAAAACATAAATTGTTATTGTCTTTTCATTGTGTTATTTTTATATATTCATTGTGATTTTTCAGTTTTGATCATTGTGTTATTTACTGCAGATTATGTTTTTTCCTGAATACGTTGCGTTTTTTTTTCTCAATATAATGTTTTTTTTTTGTAACGTGCATTATGTTTTTTCTATCCATCGTGTTTTTCTGAGGTGGCATTTGTGTGTTTTTTTTAAATCATAGTTTAAGCTTAATAGTCAATTTAGTTTTGGTCTCTCAAATGTTTTACACTATTTATGTATTTAGAGAATCGAAAGAATAACAAAGTGTAGCTTCTTTTTATACCCTAAGGTTTTGCTTTGACTTAATTTATCAAAACTCAGACCTATATAAGTTGGTTTTTGGGTGACTGCTTCCATTTTTGTCACTTTGTCATACAACTTTACTTTTACCGATGTTTCCTTTTTATTTAAAGTTAACGTTGTGGCCACAATGGCTTTATATAGGTATTCACTATGTTTGTGTTAGGTAATTCATTAATCATGTCTAGATAAATCATAATTATGTTAAGAAAGTATATATGTTTTTGAACCTACTATTACACATAAGAACCAACAAACTACATATATATTCACAGATGTAGTCAATTTGTTAAGAATTTATTATTATTTTTTTGTATTTTGATTGGTGCTAGGAACACTGATTACAAAGGTTACTAAGCCGGTTAGATGTAGCCTATGATTCTTAGACATGAGGAAGATCTCTAGCTGATAAGTGATTCTTAGATCGTTTTTAACGTATGTACTTTGAAATCGACTAATATGTGGTGATTATTGAAATACATACTTAAATTATGTATGAGTAGAGAAAATAGTCGGAAGACATGAAAAGTTACCATCCTACAATCTTTTTAGCAAATAGCAGTTAAATCATTTTTATTTATCTTAATGGACCTTCACTGCTTACCTATTGAGGTTTTATTCGGTGTCACCCAAGGTGATTAATTGTATATCCATAAAAAAGATTGACATGTGTGTCATTCTGTGACACCCGGCAAATTCGGGATAATACTTTTTCTAAACATGTAAGTCTACCTTAGCGTGTCATGCATACATTACATTTAACCGAGTCAGTTAGGTCATTTGGATGGTTCTGGGAATCATCGGGAGTCGTTACAATGATCCAAGGGATCATTGGGAGTCGGTCCATAACCATGTGTACAAGGATTGGTGATTGGTAGAATCACCGGATTTAATGCACACACGCAAGTCTCGAGTCCCGGGAATTGGTGAACGAATGTGACCGTGTTAGTTATCATGCATTATGTGTTTACAATCATTATATAACTTGTCGGTATGTGAATACGTGCTTATATGTGTTAAAGTAGTGTTTAACGCGCCAAAAACCCATAAACACCTGCAGGAGGCGATTAGAAATTGTAATTGCCTCCTGCAGGGGCGAGTAGCCACCCTTAGGGGCAATTAGAATCCTAATTGCCTATAATAGGGGCGATTAGAAGTTTCTAATTGCCTCCTGCAGCTTCTACTTGTGTGTAATAGCAGAGACGACTAAAAACGCCTATAAATACCACCCTTGACTTGTTAAACACCATTTGTGAAACCCTAACTTGCCGCAAACCTCTCCCACACCATAATCAACCTTTGGAACTCGTTTTTACCCTAACACCTAACATTTACAAACTTACACTTCCTCTTTAGCAAAACCCAAGGTGTGTTATCCATGCTAAACCTTTGTAATGTTGTTCCCTAAAGGTCCAGACCCAGTTTTATAAAGTTTGTGTCTTTGAAAACTTTTGAAATCAGTTTTTAAAACAAGTCTGATCCTTCATATCTGTTCTATGAGGTGTATTCATGCAAGAAACGGATTTTTATGATTAAAAGATGGGGATTCTTATGTGTTTGATGTTCTACTGATATGGATAAGTTGTTAGGATATTTATCTAGGAGTTTGGAGGTTGTTTGATGTGTTTTGATGATAATATGCGTTTTGACCCGTTTGAGTGATTTAGGAGGATTTAGGATGTTATGATATGATTTGATGATTGTATGATGTTAGGTTTTGTACTAGGATGATATAGTAACAGTAGGATGATGATTTGCAACGTTGTTATGTGATGAAATCTGGATATTTTCCATTTAGGGTAAGTTGTGCATGCTTGATGTGATGTTTTCATAATATAATTCTATTTTGGGAAATGCTTGCAATTAGGGTGTTAGTCTGAGGATAAATTGGGGGTTTTCATTTAGAATATGTTGCTTGATGATTTTGGATTGATGTTGGGTTTTTCTACATGTTTCGGATCTGATTTGCAGGGTTAAACGCGCGAAAAGAAGCTCCTGGACAGCAGGAGGCGACTAGAAATTGTAATTGCCTGATAATTGTAATTGCCTGATAATAGGGGTGAGTAGAACTTGTAATTGCCTGATAATAGGAGCGAGTAGAAATTGTAATTGCCTGATAATAGGGGTGGGTAGAAATTGTAATTGCCTGTTTGATTACCTGATTTCCTGTTTGATTCCTAATCGCGTGTTTTGATGTCTAATCGTGTATTTTGCTGCTGTAAGTGTATTTTAATATCTCGGAACATGGTTTGACACTTAGGAACATATTGGGAACCCCATGACATGTCTAGAGACCTGATAACACGTGTTCGGACTCGTATATGCGATATATGAACTGTATGCTAGATTTGGTGAACTATTGTGCGTGTTAAGTGCATACTTGCATATGATTACTTGATTACTTGTTCTTGGCTAACACGTGGGATGTTGGTTCATCAATGGGATATCGGGTCTTGTCTCATCTCGTGTGGTCAGATGAGCACTTAAACATGTTTTCAAATCGTACGCAGTCATGGTCTGGACACTTAGGGACTAGTTGACTTGCAGGTTAATAGTCTGGGTACTCAAATGCATTTAATGATAGGTCACTGATACTAGGGACTGTCATTCTTGAATTGTCTGTGGTTTAGTAAGAAGAAGGCAACCCAAGGTGAGTTCAAGGCCCCACTTTTACTTGTTTTGTTTTCGGGGGAGAAACATGCTACACATTTTGGAAACAAAAAGGTTATGTTAAACGTGCTACACATTTTGGAAACACAAAGGTTATATTAAACGTGCTACACATTTTGGAAACACAAAGATTATGTTAAATGCGCTACTCATTTTGGAAACACAAAGGTTATGTTAAACATGCAACACATTTTAGAAACACAAGGCTTATGTTATACTATGTTGATTTCTTGTTACTATACGATGCCAACACGTAAGTCCTAGGGGAAACCATGATTATGTGGGTATACATAACGGGGAAATGTGGATAGATCTATTGGGCCTGACAAACCCCACTCGTCGGCTGGAGGCCGGGCAGGTGCATATTGTCTCTAACTTTTGGCAACTCAAACTCGGGCAGCAATACAGGCAACGCTTGTCAGTAATGGTTTCTAGCAACACAAGCGTAGGAGTAACAAAATCTCAACGTCTAGCTAACGTTCGCATAACATAGTAGTAATGTAACAGATTTCTCAAACTTATGGAAACGATTTTATAAAAATCTGTTAACTCACCAGCATTATATGTTGACATCTTTTTGGCATGTTTTCTCAGGTCACTAAGGTGGCTGCACTTGGACTAGGCGCAAGAGTCTTGAATTGGCGTCTAGGGTTTTCTAGTGGCATGCTTTAAATAAATGTTTTGGACTACGTTAACTCTTTTGGATTGTGAACAAGATTATGCTTCCGCTGTTGGTTTTATGTTATTAAAACTTAAAGTTTTGGTTTACGTATTTTACATTTAGTTGTCGTTTGTTGTGACCGTTGACTTGGATCGTGGTGTGTCACGCACCTCACGGTAAAACCCCGCATTTGGAAATTGAGAGTGTGACAGATTGGTATCAGAGCCAATGGTTATAGTGAACTAGGACTACATGTAGATTCTAGTCTATAGCCGAGTCTCACACACACTAGACGGTCGCATACATATGAGTCATAGCATGTGGGAAACACACTAACTTTGTTAGGGTGTCGGGAATATCATCGCTATGTGTTACATCATCCATTCTGTCTCTTGTCTTTTTCTATCTTTTATTTCCATCCCATCCTCTGCTTCGGGTTTTGAGGATTAGGAGGTTGAGTTATCGACACGGCGGTGGTGTACATTGGATTAGCTTCGGCATACCCTTGAGATCTATCCAGGATTCGGACATCTCTCTTCTATACTCTAATGAACACATTCGCCTACACACACTATCTTGCACTTGTACTTGTTGTGATACATGAGAATCCGGTTACGGACCGAACTTGCGGATCGATTACGCGTAAACAACTCGTTTCAGACGGGGAATTCGAGACGAGACAGAAATATAACGATAACAACGTCATCACAGATTCGTATTACTACAGAAACGGTTACAGACACTGTCATCAGTAGGATAAACGTCTATCTCGTGGCCGGGGGAGGTCGGGCATGACCTCCCCCTTGAGAGCATTCAAAGTACCAACTCAAATCACCAAATGAACAATAACACATGAGATTGCTATTTATAGTACAAAACCCAAGTTCCACCTTCGCCCCTTTTGAATGGTCGAATGTGGAGCATTTCCACATTCGCCCATTTGTAATGGTCGAATGTGGAAACCTTCCACATTCGCCCCATATGTATAGGTCGAACTTGGCTCCGTGTTTTGTCCTATATTTTACAAATGCGTCAGATCCATAAAATGCCCTTATGGATCACCACAATCTCATGTAACACTATACCTAGACTCAACCCTAGTCTATTCGACAGTGACGTCCACAGAAAGTGCATCAACAATACATCTCTAGTTGTTAGCGTCTGGTGACTTGAACTTCAAATTCTTGGTACGCTTGGAGGATTATGTAGAGCAGCTTATCATTTCGGGTGCACACGAAATCATAAGCTAAGATGCATGAAAGTCTTGATGGACTCCGAGTTTGGGCTGATGGTCTTGGACTGGACCTGGATCCGAATTCTTGTGATTATTAGTGGTTTACACTAGTGGCGAATCTGAGTATCTTGTTCTTGTTTTGTCAGACGATGTCTGGTGCTCGCGGTGGTCGTACCGGTGGTCGTGGTAATGTTGACATGACCCAGGAAGAGTTGAACGCCCTGCTCCAGCAGCAAGTGAATGTTGCACTGGCTGCTTTTTAGGCTGCACATCATGCTCTTGGTGGTGCTGCTATCAATCCACCTCCACCTCAGTGCACCTACAAGATGTTCATGGATTGTAAGCCTCATAACTTCGGTGGGACTGAGGGAGCAGTGGGACTGCTCAGGTGGTTAGAGAAAATTGAATTAGTGTTTTTGATGTGTAACTGTCCAGCTGGTGATCGTGTGAAGTATGCTATAGCGACGTTTGAGGGTTCTGCTTTGACTTGGTGGAACTCCACTGCTCAGACTTTGGGCTTAGGGGAAGCCCATGCTATGCCTTGGGTAGAGTTTGTGCACCGTTTAAAGAGCGAGTACTGTCCGAGGGATGAGATTCAGAGGTTAGACCATGAGGTGTGGAATCACAAGATGGTGGGTTCAGAGATTGAGGAGTACACGGTTAGGCATCATGAGCCGACGGTATTGTGTCCTGACTTGCACACACCGGAGTATAGGAGGATTGAGCACTACATCGCTGAGTTAGTGCCTGAGGTCCGAGGTTTGGTGACTGCTAATGACTCTGCGACTTTTCAGGGCACTATTCGATAGGCTCATAAGCTAACCCATCAAAAGATTCAAGAGGGTGTTTTGCCTCCTTGAGGCACTGTTGTGAAAGTTTCTGAGGGCAACAAGAGGAAGTGAGAGAGCTTGGGGAAGGGTTCTGGATCGTCTCAGTTGCAACAGCAGGTGAAGAAGTTTGAAGCAGCAGGTTCATCATCTGATCAGAAGCAAGGTGGGTAAGCTGGGAAGAGTCCGGAGTGTAATGCGTGTGGGTATCATCATGTTGGGAGTTGTGATGAGTTTCACTGTAATCGCTGTCATCGGGTCGGTCATCTGGCTAAGGATTGTACGACCAACTTTCAGCCAAGGCAGGTTCAGGCGGTTGTCCCCACTCCTGCTCCTCGTGGAAACCAAGGGTGTTTTAACTGTGGAGAAACTGGGCACTTTAAGCGTGATTGTCCTAAGGTGAAACAGGAAGAGGATGGAAACAACGGGGGTGGCGACAGGAATGCGCGTGCCTTCGTGATTGGTTCGGGCGAGACCCGACAGGATCCTTACACTGTTATCGGTATGTTCTCTCATCTTGATCGCCATGTTTCGGTTCTATTTTGATTTTGGTACCATTAAGGGTGTCTTAACTGTTGTTAGACATAGTACCTACACCTTGAGTGGTTAAAGTACTTGGTTGTCGTATGTCATGTTGAGATTGTTTTCTTTTCAGACTCGTTATTTTCGTTATGAGTTCTGGGTCATGCCTTACGGTCTTGTGGATGCGCCCATGGGGTTCATGGATTCAGTGAACCGTATTTGTTAACCTTGTCCTATTCTGATTTGTGAGTATAAGCGATTTCGTTATTTATTTTGGGATTTCTGTTCTGGGCCTTGGGTGTGTGTGTTGATGCAACGCGAGGGGGGTTATCGTCTATGCTTTTCATCGGCCTAGAGTCCGAGTGCGTTTGGGTTGTTCGGATGATCTGAAGACATTACTTGTACGGTACCTAGCACATCGTTTAGACTGATCACAAGAGTCTTTAGTCTATCTTCGACTAGGAGGGATTGATTGTGTGGCAGCCCATAGTAGTTACCTCGTGTTCATCTTTGAGGAGGTGGTGCCTCGGCTTGTGGTGCTTGTTTCTATAATCTCTTATTTGTGATTCTCGTTTCATTTCGTGTTTTTGGGAAGCGTTGTTTCGAGCATTGGGTGCTCCGTTGGTTATGTGTGCGGGTCATCCTTCTTGTTCGGATTCATTGGGTTCATGTTGTAGACCGGGGTTCTCGTGGGGTCGAGGGGACTAGGTGAGATCTAGGTAACCTCGTTCATTACCTATGCGTGTACTTAGGTTGATAGTTGTTACTATTGAAACTGAGTGAATCTCGGGACGAGATTCCTTTCAACAGGGGGATAATGTAGCAACCGCAAAATTTTTCTTTCTTTTCGTCTCTTTCCTTTTCGGCTTCATGCAATTTTCGGGACGAAAATTCTTTCAACAAGGGGATGATATGATACCCGGCAAATTCGGGATAATACTTTTTCAAAACATGTAAGTCTACCTTAGCGTGTCATGCATACATTTCATTTAACCGAGTCAGTTGGGTCGTTTGGATGGTTCTGGGAATCATCAGGAGTCGTTACATTGATCCAAGGGATCATTGGGAGTCGGTCCATAACCATCTGTACAAGGATTGGTTATTGGTAGATCGCCGGATTTAATGCACACACGCAAGTCTCGAGTCCCGGGAATTGGTGAACGAATGTGAACGTGTTAGTTATCATGCATTATGTGTTTACAATCATTATATAACTTGTCGGTATGTGAATACGTGTTTATATGTGTTAAAATAGTGTTTAACGCGCCGAAAACCCATAAACACCTGCAGGAGGCGATTAGAAATTGTAATTGCCTCCTGTAGGGGCGAGTAGCCACCCTTAGGGGCAATTAGAATCCTAATTGCCTGTAATAGGGGCGATTAGAAGTTTCTAATTGCCTCTTGCAGCTTCTACTCATGTGTAACAGCAGGGACGACTAGAAACGCCTATAAATACCACCCTTGACTTGTTAAAAACCATTTGTGAAACCCTAACTTGCCCCAACCTCTCCCACACCATTATCAACCTCTGGAACTCGTTGTTACCCTAAAACCTAACATTTCCAAGCTTACACCTCCTCTTTAGCAAAGTTCAAGGTATCTTATCCATCCCAAACCTTTGTAATGTTGTTATTTTGTTCCCTAGAGGTCCATACCTAGTTTTATAAAGTTTGTGTCTTTGAAAACCTTTGAAATCAGTTTTTAAAACAAGTCTAATCCTTCATATTTGTTTTACGAGGTGTATTCATGCAAGAAACGGATTTTTATGATTAAAACATGGGGATTCTTATGTGTTTGATGTTCTACTGATATGGATAAGTTGTTAGGATGTTTATCTAGGAGTTTGGAGGTTGTTTGATGTGTTTTGATGATAATTGTATGATATGATTTGATGATTGTATAATGTTAGGTTTTGTACTAGGATGATGTGGTAACAGTAGGATGATGATTTGCAACGTTGTTATGTGATGAAATCTAGATATTTGCCATTTAGGGTAAGTTGTGCATGCTTGATGTGATGTTTTCATAATATTATTCCATTTTGGGAAATGCGTGCAATTAGGGTGTTAGACTGATGATAAATTGGGCATTTCATTTAGAATATGTTGCTTGATGATTTTGGATTGATGTTGGGTGTTTCTACATGTTTCGGATCTGATCTGATTTGGAGGGTTAAACACGCGAAAAGAAGGTCATGTCTTGCAGGAGGAGAGTAGAAATTGTAATTGCCTGATAATAGGGGCGAGTAGAAATTGTATTTGCCTGTTTGATTACCTAATTGCCTGTTTGATTCCTAATTGCGTGTTTTGATGTTTAATCGTGTGTTTTGCTGCTGTATGTGTATTTTAAGATCCCGTAACATGGTTTGACACCTAGGAACATATTAGGAACCCCATGACATGTCTAGAGATGTGATAACACATGTTCGGACTCGTATATGCGATATGTGAACTGTATGCTAGATTTGGTGAACTATTGTGCGTGTTAAGTGCATAGTTGCATATGATTACTTGTTCTTGGCTAACACATGGGATGTCGGGTCTTGTCTCGTCTCGTGTGGTTAGTTGAGCACTTAAACATGTTTTCAAATCATACACAGTCATGGTCTGGACACTTAGGGACTAGTTTACCTGCAGGTTAATAGTTCGGGTACTCATACGCATTTAATTATAGGTCGCTAATACTGGGACTATCATTCTTGCATTGTCTATGGTTTAGTAAGAAGAACGCTACCCAAGGTGAGTTCACAGCCCCACTTTTATTTGTTTTGTTTTCGGGGGAGAAACATGCTACACATTTTGGAAACACAAAGGTTATGTTAAACATGCTACACATTTTGTAAACACAAAGGTTATATTAAACGTGCTACACATTTTGGAAACACAAAGATTATCTTAAACGTGCTACTCATTTTGGAAACACAAAGGTTATGTTAAACATGCAACACATTTTAGAAACACAAGGCTTATGTTATACTATGTTGATTTCTTGTTACTATACGATGCCAACACGTAAGTCCCAGGGGAAACCATGAATATGTGGGTATACATAGCGGGGAAATGTGGATAGATCTATTGGACTAGGCGCACGAGTCTTGCATTGGCGTCTAGGGTTTTCTAGTGGCATGCTTTAAATAAATGTTTTTGATCGACTACGTTAACTCTTTTGGATTGTGAACCAGATTATGCTTCCGCTGTTGGTTTTATGTTATTAAAACTTAAAGTTTTGGTTTACGTATTTTACATTTAGTTGTCGTTTGTTGTGACAGTTGACTTGGATCCTGGCGTGTAACGCGCCTCGCGGTAAAACCCCGCATCTGGAAATTGAGGGTGTGACACATTCTTTCACATATGCTCATTTTACACATAAATATCGCCTATCATCATTATGATATATCATCTGATACCACATTGGTTGTTTTCTTTCCAGGTTAACATCGCTGATTTAGAGTGTCTTGAGAAAGTGATAAAGTTGTAAAGAGACTTCGCTCGAACAAGAGGTGCACAAGTAGAACTAGAAATAAGTTTTATTAGTTATCGAGTGTTGATCGTTTATAAAAAATAAAATAAAACAGCTTATTCCTTTTATGGTTACACATTATGTCATTTCATATTAGATTTGTCTCTTTCAGGAAACTCTCAAAGAATAAACTATATATGTATATAAAAAGATGCGTCAAAAATATGTTCAAGTACCTTATGAGAGATGAAAACATCTAAATCAATGATTAGCTGATAGTCCAAAGCTGAAGAATGGTCTTTTGCCTAGTGTAGATCCGATGGGCTATCAATGGGGATGAGAGTTCCAAATTTTTTCACGAGGTTATCAACAACAGGAAGGCTATAAATAGGATCCCGGGGCTCGGTATTACTGGTAGCTGGGAGGATAATCCGGCTGCTGTTAAGAAGGAGATGTTCAAGTTTTTTCGGAACAATTTTGAGGAGATATAAACTAACAGTCCGTTTTTTCGGAGTAGCCTCTTTAAAAAGTTACTGATGCTGACAACGACCTATTGGTCGAACCATTCTCTAGGGAGGAAATCAAAATCGCCACTTTCGAATGTGGGGATGACCGAGCGCCTGGCCCAGACGGTTTTAACATGGGCTTTATTAAGAGGTTTTGGCATTTATTTGAAGATGATATGGGGAGAGTTATGGCTGAATTTTATGATAGGGGGAATATCAACATTGGATGTGGCTCGTCGTTTATTACCCTCATCCCAAAGGTTAAAGACCCAGTGGACCTTAATAGTTATCGCCCGATTAATCTGGTTGGCATAATCAGTAAAATAATCTCTCAAGTCTTATCCAACAGGCTGAAAAAAGTTATCTCCGGGGTGGTGTCTTGCTCCCAATCGACTTTTTTAAAGGGAAAGAACATCCTCGAAGGTCCTCTCATTGTGAACGAAATTATCTCCTGGCACAAGAAGATGAAGAAGAAAGCGCTTATTTTAAAGATCAACATCGAGAAAGCATACGACAACGTTAATTGGAACTTTGTCAATGACATTATGGCTCAAATGGCGTTTTCGGATCGGTGGAGGTCGTGCGTTATAGGCGTTTTACAATCGGCTAGATCGTCTATTTTGGTGAACGGTGCGCCGACCTTCGAGTTTCAATGTGGCAAAGGGATGATGCAAGGGGACCCGATCTCTCCTTTTTTGTTTCTCTTAGTCATGGAAGCGCTTGCGTGTATGATGGCGAAGGCTTCGGAAGTGGGTTTATTCAAAGGCGTTAACCTTCCTAACGGTGGCCCCTCGATTTCTCACCTTTTGTTTAAGGATGATGCTATTATTCTCGGAGAATGGGAGGCGTCTAACTTATCTAACGTGGTTCAGATTCTTAGATGTTTTTTTCATTTGCTCCGGTCTCAAGATCAATCTTGGTAAATCTATGCTCTTTGGTTTTAGTGTCAATCGGGCAGAGGTGGATGAGTTGGCTGCGGTGGTTGGATGTAAGGCTGGCTCTCCTCCGTTCAAATACTTGGGTCTTATGGTGGGGGGAAATACTAATCGCATCAATAGTTGGAGGCCGGTGTATGAGGTGGTTGAAAACAGGTTGTCTAATTGTAAAGCCTCCTCTCTTTCCATTGGCAGACGGTTAACTATTATCAAATCTGTTCTAGCTAGCTTGCCCGTCTACTACTTCTCTCTCTATAGAGCCCCATGTAGAGTTGTGGAGGAGATTGAAAGAATGATGAGACGTTTCCTTTGGGGAGGTGAAGGGGTTAATCATCGGCTGCACTGGGTTTCTTGGGACCGTGTGGCATCTCCAAAACAGAATGGAGGTCTCGACATTCCTAAGCTCAATTTATGAATACTGCTCTTATTTCGAAGTAGGGATGGCGGTTCAAAGCATAAGGGGATTGCCTCTGGAAGATGGTCATTAACTCCCTACATTCGAGCAGAAATGGTTGGGACTTTATTCCGGCTAAAAAGGCTCTTAATGGAGTTTGGTGCAACATCGTTAAAGTTTTATCTAGAACCGTTATTTTGGATGTTCCCCTGAGGTGGTTTTTCAAAGGTCTGGTGGGTAATGGGGAGAGTATTGCCTTTTGGACAGACCCGTGGATAGGTTCGGTAGCTTTAAAGGATATGTGCCCAAACCTTTTTGCGCTGGAAAAAGTCAAAAGATGCAGAGTAGCTGATAGGTTGGGCAACTCTGTTCAGCAATGGAGTTGGTTTGCAGCTCCTGCTTCGGCTGTGGAGCTGGAAGAATGGGCTTTTTTGAATGATCTTGTTCACTCTATCACCCTTTGTGGCAATCCAGATCGATGGAAGTGGATAGGCTCCAATTCGAGTGAATTTAGTGTTGGAGTTGTCAAAAAATTGCTATACAATGGGTGTGATTTCAGCAGCAGATATGTGGTTGAATGGTGCAAGTGGATCCCGCTCAAATGTAACGTGCTTATGTGGAGAGCTGAAATGGGGCGTATTCCTACTCTGTCGGCGCTTTCTCACAGGAACATTCCGGTTGCTAACTCTGTTTGTCCGATGTGCAGAGCTGGAACTGAAACGGTCGATCATATCTTCACATCGTGCATCTTTGCTTCGATCATTTGGCAGAACATTAGCAATTGGTGTAAGGTTCAAAACTTCTTTGTTTTCCCTATCTGTGACCTATTTGAGCTGCATGTTCACTCGGGTTTGAGGGGCAAGAGGAAGGACATATTTCATGGCATCATCATTATCGCTTGCTGGAGTTTATGGCGTGCGAGGAACAGATTGGTTTTCGACAACAAGCCGGTTTGTGTTGAAGACATTTTGGGGGAAATTAAGTCGGTAGGATTCTTATGGGCTAAGCATAGAGCGAAGTTGAGATCCCTCTCTTGGGAGGATTGGTGTAATTCATTGTTGTGTAAGTATCTTGTGTTGTTGGTTGCCGTCCCGTCTTGAGGTTTTGGCGTTTTTAATGAAGTATACCTTTAAAAAAAAATGATAAACTGATAGAAAATAGGCAAGTCACATAACAAACAATCGGTTTTTAAACTCATGTCTACAATTTTTCATTTTAATCGCACTCGTGACAAGTATAAAAAATATATGACATTTTAGAATACTAAAAGAAAGATATCAAGCTTTTGACTTTTTCATTTGGATTATTCAAACTTTCTATCATGCAAATTATATAAATTGGTGGCACACGAGAGATCAAACATATACTATGGACAAAACAAGCAAGATCGTACATCATCTAGTCAAAATTAAAACATTTAAATTCAAACTTTTTCATTTACATTTATTTTAAAAAAAGTCAACCATGATTGTGCTGAATGATATACACACCATTAACCAACAAGATTAAGAAAGATACTTAGTGCTAATTAACAATAAAGAAGATGCTTAAGCTTTCAACATTTGTCAACTAAGAACTTATATTAGAATTAACTTTCAATAATAAAAATTCTAATTGACCTATACAAAAGAACTATTTAAAAGTAACTTTTTAATGAAATATAAAATGCCATAGCTATAAAATGATACAAGCTACTAATGAAAGGGTGCATGCAATATATAAAATATGAAATATGAAATATCAATCGCACCTTTTCAAAACATTCTCTATATATTAATTTAACGACAGTTCTACAGTAAACGAATATTTTATTTATATTGTTATTTTATTATCATATATTTGAATACCGTAATGTTTTCTTTATTTTATTATCTAATTGTTATTTTGTTAGTATATTATATTGACACTTTAATAGTAGGGTAGGTTTTGTAGAGTATTAAAATGTTTAAACCAACGGAATATTCTTCGTTATTATTGGTCCACGTAATTGAAGATTATTGGCCTACGTAATTGGCCCACCTATTTGAAGAAAATTGCTAACGTAATTGAAGATTATTGGCCGATGTAATTGACGAAATTGCTATATAGTTGTACGACACTTATTGTCGCTAATAATGTTATTTTTAATGTCCACCAAACCTACAACGACACTAGCGTCCCGCAGCGAAGCGCGGGTAACTAAAACACTAGTTTTTATGATAACACAATCCTTATTTAAGGGTACTAGTGGGGTGCCCGCGCGTTGCAGCGGGTTCGTAAATTTTGTAAGGGTATATGCCTTCGGTAATAATCAAGTATACGTTTCAACAACTCCTCTACAAACGCACACCACAATATCCTTAACATGTTTCTATATAATATATGACAAAAAGAATGGGTAACTCATATATGTAGACATACTATCCAAGAGCACAAAATGCTAAATAAAGTGTTGATTAACATCTATAATGCATATATATTAGACAAATTTTGATCCTTCTGGAAATGCCTCTTATCCTCTTTGTGAACAACTGTAGCAAAGAAGTATCTAAAATTCACTAAATTTGACAACTATGATTCTTTATATAGGTAGATGACTGATCATGGTAATGTGGAAATTAGCAAAACATTTTGACGATAATATTTTTAAAGTTGGTAATAAGTATTTTTTCACAATCATTTCAGGAACTTACATGTAATATTTTAAAGGGTGAAGCTATGAAAAGGTGTTATAATACACCAAGTTCATCATATCATAATATCGTGTAGTTAGTGAGGAGTAGGCAGCATTAGGATATTGCAAATGAATGGTATACCTACAAAATGTCGGAGTTCTTGTCGAATTGAATTAAGAGATAGAAAAAAACCCTGTAAAAAAAGAAATTAGAAAAAAACATTGTAAGGAAACAACATAGTATATGTATCATGATTCAGGCAACATCCCATCCGATTCATCTTTTGCAAGATTGACAAAGCTTCTTGAGACGTTCTTGACTTTTAACTTTATGCTTAGTAAAAAGTATTATCCAAGTTAAATGGGTCGATTTTTGGCTTCAAAATTGTACGAGTTTAAACGATCAAAACTTTAGAAAATTTAGACACATAGTCTAAACGTAGTAACCATTTCTAAAAACAACAGACCAGGTGACATTTGTGATCAAATTAATAACATATCACCATTCGACTAAAAAAAGTCGATGTATAAATAGTCATTACCTGGTTGATTCCATCAGTGTTGGGAGATCTAACTGGTGCAAGAATTGTAATTCCTTGAATGATTATATTGCTTCATAAACCAAACTAAATGAATAAACTACATTCTATAAACAAAAAAGACAAACAACGTGGGGTTAAAACATTTCTGCCACACCGGCTACATATTGGATTAACATTCCACTTTAGAGGAATCGATCAAAGTAAGATTTGATATTTGAATGATGTATGAGTACATGATTTCAATCAAGTATGGTCGGGTGTACTTTAACTGGCATGCGCGTAATTTCACCCACCACGGACTTCCTTGACCATTAATCGTCCCGTTTATTCCTTCAAAACCAAACACCAATGTCAAACAACTTACCCAAATCTAGTATAACCCGTTACCCAACCTGACCCACCCATTTTGCCAGGCTTGTCAAATATCAAAATAAAAAAATATGTATTACTTTTTTTTAAATAATAATAAAACAATACTTGGTTTGCATCTAAAGGCAGTAGTTCAAAAGTTATATTACTCAAAACATAACATACCAGTGATTATAACATCAGTGAGATTGGTGCCAAATATTAGACTAATGTATCTTCCACCATCAGCATCGCGTCACCGACCATATGATGGCAGGGGCTCGATCACCGGCCACTCGTTTTCATCCTAGATATTAAGAACAAATCCTTAGTTCATAATTCAAAGGAATCAAAGCGGCCATTTTTATTAAAATAACCCATTAAATATGCAGCATGATTGATAGATTCTAAATGTGGTAGAATAATTTTAAGAAGAATAATCCAAAGTTCAATAAACACATTGATATGTTATGTTTCTTGTCTCAATATGACTGTTATAATGATATATGTCCATAAGATCTCACCAAATCCTGTGAGATCACCACATTACACCCCTCAAGATTCTTCCTTACAGCAGCATAATCTCGACCCGGTTGCCCGATTGTTTCAAGGATTCCCGTATGGCCTTATAATTACTTGAAAGAAAAATTTTCATTCTTTAGAAAACTTGACACACTGTATAATCATTTATACATAGCTTAGGATATTGCAAACGAACGGTATACCTACAAAACGCCGGAGTTCCTGTCGATTCGGAATTAAGAGACAAAGAAAAAAACCCTGTAAAAACAGAAATTGGAAAAAACATTGTAAGCAAACAAAATCGATAATCGATAATCCAAAATACAAACATAACAGCTAGTTATTCATTATAAACCAAAAATAGGAATTAGCTGCTTGAAGAATGGATTTGAACAAACCTGGCTTATATACAAAATCGGATAAAGCATCATCTTATAGGAACGATTGAGCTGGAGAAACTAATAATCGCATTAAAAGAGAAGGGAACATTGTGGAGAGATATCCACATTAATAAACCATTGATGGTGGCTGACTGTTTCAATAACACGTTTGATTACAGAAGCTGAACACTTTCCTTGTATGTGAGTTCTTAAGTGGGTTATAGAAATGAACTGGGAATTAATTAGGGGATGTGGAAGAGACAACATTGCCATTAAAAGCTAAAATGAATGGACGGTTTCAAAATGAGTGATCAGGAAAGAGTTAGCTTTAGTCATTTGTACAATTAGCATCTAAAGTTGTATAGCAAGGGTATAAATGGAAGAAAATGGTGAAAAATTAGAGAATTATACTAAGACCATTTGTCTACCATCTTAAAGTTTGTATAAAATGACAACTCTACCCATCTCTCCTCCTTAATAAGGTAACATAGATAAATGATATCATGCATTTACATTAATATTGTTATTGTTATTTATATATGAAGAAACACGAATCCTCGATCATCGTATTAAGGCTGATCAAGATAGTGAATCTATTGGAGGGGTAAAGATTCAAGCCGTTAAAGTGTGTGTTAGTGAGGGACTTTGGAAGTAGACCAAGGATGTTAAGAGATAACCGATTAGAAGAGCCGAGCCTCTAAACGTAGGGTATGTATAACCACTTTAGGCGACTCAACCGGGCATATTTGAAATCTTACTTGATGGTTTGGTATGTTTATTTCAGGCTCCTGTATTCTGCAACGAAACCGAAAAACTTATAGGTGTGTATACTTATTGATATACTTGATAGAAGTATGACCCAAGTTTTGAACTAATAATCTGTTTGTGCATTGTATGATGAAGTGTAAATGTCGTTTGTGTCAAACAAATGATTTTAGGTTACAAACACATCAACAAGCACGTGATGTGCACACGTAGTTCAGTTTGTGCATGTAACATTGGTTAAAGGGATGTGCCTGCATTTTTTAGTTGTTTTATTACGCTCACATTAACAAGCAAAGAACGCTCGCACATTGTTCATTAATATGTTGCGGCTTCTAATTTCTCAAAAAGCTGGTTTAATATGTGCAGGGTGCAGAGCAATTTATGTCAAAGTTTGTGAGGTTCGTTGATCCGGGAATGGATATGTCATTCTTCAGGTGATGCATCAACCAAGTTTGTAAGGAAATAACAGGAAATGCAGACGACAAAACCATAGAAAAGCCGTCTTTTGTAAACGACATTCTTATCTACCTTTGTACGACATTTAACTTTTGTCTTTTGATACCTACACTACGTTAACATTACACTACATTTACAATTATTAGATAGTTAGGCTACATTGGGATATAAAGATTATAGTTCATCATCGTTAGTTTAGGATTATGTAAAGTTCAATATTGCTTTTTACTTTGTCAATGATACTTAAGACAAATTTATAGGCGCGCAACGCGTGCTTCAAAACCCGCTAGATGTAATGAAGGAATGTTGGTGCTTCTGGGTGTTAGCCGTTTAGGTGTTGTGGAAGGGAAGGACATCCTGCCAGATGGTGGATGTATGTATTTGATTGAAGGTAATGCATGAGTTGCCTGTTTTTCCATCAAAGTTTTTGGTTTCTCTCCTCCCTTTCTTCTCTCTCTCTTTTTTTTTTTTGGGGGGGGGGGGGGGGGTTAATGGGTGGCCTAATGTTGTTGTAGGGGAGAGACTATTTGATTTTTTTTGTTCAAAGGGCAGGTGCGCGCACGCGCTTTTTTGACTTCCCGGCGGGGAAGGTTGCTAGAGTTGAGAAGTTGAGGAAGAATTTTCAGTTTCCTTGTCGAGTTGAAGGTATGGATGCTAGTCCTTTAACACCCACTGATCTTATTAGCACTGCTTAACCCCTGACTACATGTGCTGCGACGAGTGTTGAGTTCATAATTTTGTATGAGGGGGATGAGTCAACTGGATCATCATCCAATTTGAGTTCATAGGTGGTGGTTCTAGCGGTACAGTAGGTTCGTCCCAGGCGGGTCAGAGTACGGGTAGCAGTGGTTCTGGTTTTGGAGATGTTGTGAAAGATAAACATGAGTGTTGTTGTATTTTTTTTTTTGCCTGTAGTGTCTTTTGCGCCTACTAAGCTCTGTTCGTCTTTATTTTTTTGAAACGAGGAAGCGCCACCGATAGGTGATAATTCCGGAGGAGCCAGAGCAGAAAATGGTGCACACCGACGATTGTCATATATGGTTGACAGGGAGGACCGCTCGACGCAGGTGCTATGTGATCGCCAAGTGGCGCAGATAAATAAGGAGATTGTTGCGTTGAAAGCTGCTACCGGCCGAGTAGAGCTTGATTTGGAGCCGCCGCCTCGGCGCGAGCAACTGTCAACCAAGACTCTGGAGAAGCTGAGTAGTAAGTAATATACTCTTTGTTGTTTTTTTAATCTTGTTTCTCAGTCCCTACTAATGTTGCATGTTTGCATGATGTCAGATGTTACCCCGCCTGCTGTGCAACATCTTCATGAATAGGCGAAGGGGGAAAAGGCCCTGTTTTAAAGAAAGGTCAAAGGTTTGGGGCTTCCAGCACTGGGCCCGGTGTGGGGAAAGCTGGTGTGTTCCAGTTTGATGCCCCATGTGTATGTCCCAAAGTGGCGTATAACCGACCGCTATAATTTCTTGATCCCCTTCATTGCTGAAGAATTTGTTGATTTTTCCTTGCCGCCGGCTGAATGTCATCATCAGAATAGCCGAGATCGATGCACGCTTATGTCTGGGTTGTGCTCTAATTTGTCGTTGGCGGGAGGCAATCTTTATGGGTTGCGTCGGACCAAAGTCGATATAATAGATGAATAAGACATGGTGGCCAAGGAAATCTTATGTCTGAGTTGTGTGTAATTGAAGAATTTTAGCAATAGACAAGAAATCTGATCATACAAGTCACTATTCTAGGTGCGGAAACCCTAGAACAGAACAAAATGATAATACACGAATCACAACACACGGATTACCTTTTCAAACATCATTTTATAGATAACTTGATTCAAAACATTCAATACAAAGACATTACAAGTTAATCTATAGACCTTCACACACACTTAATCTAGAGAGCAACACGCTGACCTTGACACACACATAATAACCAACTATTCTAACTTACAAAACAAGCAAAACCTATTTATAGTAGCTGCACATTCACCCCTTTCTAGAGTACGAATGTGGACTTTGTCCACATTCGCCCCATACAAAAGTACGAACATACACTTCTTCATTGTAGCTTTCCACCGTCGCCCTCTAGACTCTACCTTCTTCCTTCATGATACCACCTTCGACCTTCCCAAAATCACTAACACATATTAATATTATAATCCGAAGCATTAGTCGCATAAAGTGCATCTACAAACTCCCCCTCGACTATTCCTCGGATTGCCTTCTGGCTTCATCCATCTCTTTGTTCATTAACTTGATCCTCAGCTGCTTCTTTTGATCTTTAGTCATCTCAGGCTCAAGTTTTCTCTTAGTCGATCGCTTCGGTACATCAGCCACCTTCACCTGCTTTCCCAACTTCTGTTCAAGGTTGCTACCGGAGTTGATATCATACGCAAAGCATACTCCGACAACCTGTTGATACTTCTTCGTCTGTGATGCATCATTGGGATCACTGTATATTGGGTTGTAGTAAAGCATGGTGATGTCTTCGAATGTACAGTTAATGAGCCACATCGGGTCAAAAACCTGTATCTTCTTATAAGAATCCTTCCCATCTCTCAACACTATAACCGCTTCAACATTCCTCCAATCGTAATACCAAAAGATAAAGTCTTCACTGAAGTGTTGTTGAATTGGCATCAAAGGAATCTTTCTCATAACTTCAGGAGCTTTGTATATCAAAGTCACTCGCTTCCTACCCGTCTTAGGATCAACATCCCTATGAACTTTCCTCCTTGGGTATTGTGGTTTAAACATACTCCACTTCGTCCTACTCTCCCAAATCAATCTATCAGCAAACCATCCTACAGCCGTATTGTTCACAGATGCACCAGTCATTTGGAATCTGTAGATATCTCTAACCGCCCATTACGGTAGAGTTAGTAGGTCATAGAATCTGTAAAAGTACAAAATTCCTGTTTCCCACTTGACAGCGATACATTTCAGATTTCTAAGATATTTCCAACCAAGAGCTCTGCCTTTAAACTTTTGGTTATGATATCTATAGAATCCGCCCTGCGCTTCCGGTTTCGGCCTTTTATCATCTTTTTCCTTCAACTTCTGTAACAGAGTCTTCAAGTCGTCACTCTGTTCAAATGGTTTCTGTTTTTCTCCACCAAACACATTCTCAACAAACTCTACGCTTCTTTTCTCTGCTTTCTTCTTAGCTTCCCTTTGATGTGTTTCAGTGAAATCTGGAAATACTTCATTCTCATCATTCGTTCTGAAGTATTGAGGATACTCTTCATGAGTAATGTCCTCTATCTCAATCTCCTCCATCTCTGGTGTTTGCTTATCATCAGAATGATTTCCAATATCCTTTTCAGGAATATCTGGAATCATTTGATCTGCCATTATCTCCTCCAGTGTCTTTCCCACTCGCTGTGCTATTCCTTCCAAAATCTCTTTTGTCACAGCAGCAGACACCTCACCATCTTCCAAGTCAGGATCATTGTACTCTAATTCGTATCTCATGTCCTCTGTTTGAAAGATTTCAGCAAACTTCCAAGAACTCGATCGTCCATTCTCTCTTCTCTAACATCTCCCGATAAACGTCTTTAGCGTCATCTGATAAAGCTCTAACTTTTTCATTCCAGAAAATGCTTTCATCAGACTCAACGTTCTCCCCCGATTTCTTTGAGCTCGACTGACCTGCACTACCCTTCTTGGTCTGTCGTTTTTCAAAGGTAAACTTGCTCGAGTCATCACCATCATCATCATCATCACTACTACTACTATCATTATCATTACTTTTATTTCCCGATCCACCCTCAGCATCATCATCTTTATCTTTATCAGATTCATCATCAGAACCATCCTCTGATTCATCCTCTTCTTCCTCTTCTTTATCAGATTCTTCGTAATCTACTTGCTCCTCCTCTTCTTCTTTGTCTTCTTCTCCCTCTTTCAGTTTGGGAGCTTCACCGTATAGTTTGTCAAGTAGATCACTCATTCTCTTATTTTCTTTCTTCAACTCCTTATTTTCTATCTTTACAACCTTAATCATCCTCCTATTTCTGTTACATTTCGCATCAATCTCATTCTTCTCATCCTCTAGTTGCTTCAGCTTCTTTTCAAGTCCATCCTGATTTGTAACATCTTCTCTTCATTCTTCTTAAACTTCTCAATCTCAGATTATTGAGCAACTATCATTTTCATCATTTCTTCCATATTTCAGTTCACCTGTTTCATCACATCATCTGAAACAGTAACCTTTGATGTCTTGGAAGATTCAATTACAGAAGTCTTCTCTTTCTATGGCTTAAACATATTAAGAACTTTCTCTAAAGTAGATTCAAGATCAGGAACTACTTCAGGTTCTTTTGCCTTCTTCTGTTTCTTAGCAGCAGGTGAAGATACCTTTGATGACGTACCAGCTTCAGGAACTTTCTTTCCTTTCAGCAATATTTCTATTTCTTTCTCTCTCAACTTCTTTGTACTAACCTTCTTTGCCATTGACTTATGCTTTGGCTTTTTCAGATTAACTACAACCGTTGATCCACCAAAATCTTCAGTATCCACTCCTAAATCACCTTCAACATCAATTGGTTCTTTTTGTAAAATCTCTTCAACAGATTTGTTGAGTGATTCAGACTACCCAACATCAGTGGCCTTGCGTTTGGAAGACTTTCTCACCAACTCAGCTTCATAATCCCACTGCTCCTCTTCCTTAGTCTCCTCTGAATCTACCGAGTCCTCATCAACCAAACTAGTACCCTTCTTCGTAGTACTCTTCTTCCTAGCCCTCTGTTTCTTTGATTCTCCTTCATCAGCCTTCGCTTTGCCCTTCCCTTTGGCTCCAGCGTTCTTAACCTGTCTTTTCCTCTTGGTACTAGCATCAGCGTGCACCAAAGGATCATCGTTATCAGAATCACTCTTCTCATGTCCAGCTTTATTCAATCCTGGGTCAGTGTAACCCGGATTCACCAAAGCTCCAAACAGACGCTTGTATGGTGGCTTCTCATTATCTGGAACACCCTTATACCCCTTCATTCTCACTAAGGTTCTGATATTCATGTGATCTTGTCCTAACACCATCGTCGGATCCTTCCTCAAGTTAGGATATTTATTGTCAAAGATCATCATCAGAAACCTGGGATACAATAGAAACTTCTTAGACTTTAGACCCTTCAACATCTCCAGCATGTGGTCTAATATCATTCCAGGAATGTTAAATGGTTTGTTGAGAGTCAACGCAACCATTAACGAACTTAAACTCTTTCTCATCACATCGTAACCACCACTAACGCAACCAAAGACATGAATAATCACATGTGAAAAATACTTAAACTGCACACTGAGCTTCCCTTTGTGTAAAGCTCCATCTGTGATCGGACCTTTGTACTTCATTCTTAAGAAGAAAACTCTCTGCTCAGTCCAAGACAACTCTCTCGGATCAGTACACTCTTCATATTTAATCTTGAGTGCCTCCCAAATGTCTTCTTCAGTAATCAGCATCTCCATTCCTTGTATCTTGCTGACTATAGCAGTTTTGCCCTCCCAGAAGTCGTATCTTGCATTCATCCAGAAATCTTCGACAATGTCTTTGTATATAATCGCTGGTGTAGCAATGGCATGGATGATTCGACTCCTTCTCAGAAAATCAACGATTCCAGAAAACTCCGTATTCTTCATGACTTCGCCAACATAAGCACAACAGTTGTGCGGGGGTTCAAATGACCAAACTTTCAGTACATTTTCCTCTTGAGCTTCTGGAACTGGATCTTGAATAATCACATCCTTAACAGGAATCTCTACATTTTCTGGTTGTTCTGACATCTGCAATACAAAAACAATAAACATACGTCAGAATAGACAAAAACGACAAACTTAGTAAATTTTAGGTTTTAAACATTTCCACATTCGCCCGTTTTATAGGTACGAACGTGAGAAATTGTGGTTCGAATGTGGAAATTAAGACCCGAATGTGAAAATTCATTAGACAAAAACTACATTCGTCCGTTTTAACACACATTCGACCAGATTATTCCACATTCGCCCTAACCATCTTGGACGAATGTGATCTGCTATTCCAAAAATTTGAAAATTCTTATCTATTGTGTTTAACACTCTGATTTTGATTCAATCATTGCCTAACACAGCCGACTAAGCCTATGTAACCATCAATTGACATTTTCATTCAGTGTTTATTGATTTTAAAGAAAAACTAGGGTTCGAATGATACTTCCAATCAATTAACACATCAAATCAGTTAATTAATCCTAGTTTTTGATATATTCTCCCCCTAACATCTATAAACATTGAATCCTAATAAAAAATTCACACTAAAACAGTCCATCAATGTCCAGATTGAACATTCTAGGGTTCGAAGACAAAAACCCCAATTGTGACTTCATTTTCAAGCCATTACCTGTGAAATTATAGGCAAATTGATCAGCAAATGATAGGGAATGATATTGTGGATTAAAAAGAAACAGTGCAACAAGGTTTGGTAAGATTGAAAAATTTTGAAAACTGATTGAATGGGGGTTCGAAAGTGCTCAGGTGTATATATAAGATGCTACGTTCGCCCTTTATCAATGGACGAATGTGAGAAATTTCCACATTCGTCCCAATTGAATGGCACGAATGTGAAATCATGACCCGAAGGTGAAATGTTTTATTAAAAACTCTACCTTCGTCCAAGGATAATGGTTCGAACGTGAAAAATTTTCCACAGTCGACCCAATTAAGGGGCGAATGTGAATTGGAAAATTTTGAAATTTTAACCAAATCACGAAATCGAATCCCGTTCAAACATTTTTCAACACATTAAGTCTCAAACATGCATTCTTTCTGTTTAAAATAATACAAAGCTCAGATGGTTTCATCAAATCTCAGAAAATGACCATCAAAGACCGTCGGTTATCTAAAAATAACACAGAAATGTAAAACTTTTGGTTTTTCTGAAATTTATATCAAAACACACCTAAAATCATTTTGAGTTTTGTATCTTTTTGAAAAAAACACTAAAATACATAAAAGTAAAATAAAGCAGTAAATGTTTTGCGATGTCCGGTAAGAGGATCATATCAGTTGTTTGAGAAATCTGACCAAAGCGTTGATCTAATTTGTTTTATATTATCATTAGAAACAGTATGTGACCCGGCAAGTGCTGATATTGTTGTCCACATAAGCTCACATGCAGACTATTATGCAGTGCTTTAAAATGATACGATTTAGGTGTATTATACTAACACGTTGTGGTTTCCACACACACGACATACTCCCGTATCAAGAAATTGCACAAAGCTTCCTCGTAACGCGTGATTATGCCAGAGTTATCCGTTTAGTTACAAGATATATAGCACAGAGGTGTACAGGTCAGCAAACGAATGCAGCAAAGTAACTTGTGCATATATACCAGGTTGAGACTGATATCAACTACTGATTTGCATCAGTAAATTGACACGATGTAATTATGATCTTTGATCAATAATAACATATAGTTCCTCAATTCGGTAACTTTTGGTTTTGGCATTTAAGCTCTTTTAGCAAACATTCTGATTAAACTAGGTCCGTAAATTAATACAACAAAAGTTTAATCAAAATATCCCGGATAACAATAACATAACGACCCGAAACCTCAGATTTTGGCAACTCTATCAAACGAAATTACGGTACTAAGACCATATGCCCATGAGGTGTTCAGCCACGAACGAGTAGTTCGTTATGTTTGTATCACTAATGCACGCAGTTATTAGTCTACGAAGCCTATCAGCACATCACACGTAATCAACACACGCCTCATATATCATTACATATCTTTAGCCTGTGTCAGATCCCGACTGATGTACTATCATTTCCTCTTTTTATCCTGGAAATCATTTTGGGTTTTTCTATTTTTATGGCTTTTTGAATTTTTCAATGTTTTTGGTTTTTCTGATAAAAGACTCCCCCTAAAAGGTAAAACATATTTTTGGGTTTTTGAATTTTTCTGAAAAAACAGTAAAAACTTAAAGAAAATTTTAAAACTAAAAAACGATAAACCGAGGTGATGATCAGTCTTGTTTTTCTTTTATATTGTTTACTTTTAAAAGATATTCGAATCTGGATCTATCAAAAGCTTTTGTGAACAAATCAGCTCGTTGATA
Organism: Ambrosia artemisiifolia; assembly: GCA_032199755.1. Taxonomy (NCBI): domain Eukaryota; kingdom Viridiplantae; phylum Streptophyta; class Magnoliopsida; order Asterales; family Asteraceae; genus Ambrosia; species Ambrosia artemisiifolia. The sequence continues at coordinate 32,934,296 of CM063517.1, forward strand.
GTCAGTGTGGATTTTGACCATATCGATCAGCTCTTTGGCATAACAATAACGGATAAAGTGATACTTAATCCGGATATGTTTAGCTTTAGAGTGATTGCCCGTATCTTTAGTTAATGCGATTGCAGCTTCATTATCACAGTGTATAGGGGTTTTAAGAAATTGCAAACCGTAATCCACCATCTGCTGCTGAATCCAGAGAACTTGTGAACAGCAACTGGAGGCTGCTATGTACTCTGCTTCGCAGGTAGACAATGCGACCGAAGTCTGCTTCTTACACTGCCAGGTGACCAACCTGCTCCCTAAAAACTGGCATCCAGCTGTCGTGGATTTGCTGTCCTTGTCACAGCCGCCCCAATCTGCATCACTAAATGCGATAAAGTCAAAATTATCATCATTAGGGTACCAAAGTCCTCTCGAGGGACAACCCTTCAGATATCTGAGGATACGCTTGACCGCTGTCAGATGACTTTGTTTCGGCTTCGACTGGAACCGTGCGCAGAGGCATGTAGCAAACATTATGTCTGGCCGAGATGCGGTTAGGTACATCAGAGATCCGATGATTGCTCTGTATGTAAACGGGTCCGTCAGCTCCCCCTTAGCGTCAACACCAATCCCGTGATTAGGTTTAATCGGGGTGTCCATCGGCTTGGAATCCTCCATCTGGAACCGGCTCAAGACTTCGGATACGTATTTGGTCTGGTGAATGAAGATCCTCGTTGGTCTTTGATCCACCTGCAAGCCGAGGAAAAACTGCATCTCCCCCATCGCACTCATTTCGAACTTTTCCTGCATAACACGTTCAAATTCCCTGCAAAGAAGTTCGTTAGTTGAGCCAAAAATAATATCGTCTACATAGATCTGGACGAGAAGCAAATCATCTCCTGTTTTCTTCGTGAACAGAGTACAGTCGACCAATCTGCGTTTGAATCCTTTCGACATGAGGTACGTGCTCAGCTCCTCGTACCATTGGCGTGGAGCCTGGTGCAACCCGTACAGTGCTTTGTTCAAGACGTAAACCTTATCCCGGTGGATAGGATCTTCAAAGCCCGGTGGTTGACCGACGTAGACCTCCTCTTTGACCACACCGTAAAGAAAAGCACTTTTGACGTCCATCTGATACACCTTAAATTTCTTGTAGGAAGCAAACGCTAGAAACATTCGGATTGCTTCTATGCGCGCCACAAGTGCATATATTTCATTATAGTCAATCCCATCGATCTGATGAAAACCTTGAACTACCAATCTGGCTTTGTTCCTTACGATTACTCCTCTATCGTCTTTCTTACACTTAAAGACCCACTTGGTACCAATCTTCTTCCGTCCTGGAGGTAAATCCGTTAGTGTCCAGACTCCCAACTTCTGAAATTGCAACAACTCCTCTTGCATCGCTTCAACCCAGGCGTCATCCAAAAGAGCTTCTTTATATGTCCGCGGCTCGACTTGCGAAACATAACATGCAAACGACCAATCATTCTGACAACCAGACTTTTGTATTTTTGCATATAAAGCTAAAGCACCAAAACTTTCTGGTGAATTGACACTTCTTAGTTGTCCTCTCGTCATAACACTTCTACCAGGGTCACCGATAACTTGCTCTAGCGGGTGAATACGGTGAATCCGAGATTCCGGATGTTCAGGTACAGTCACTCCCGTCTGAGTAGTCAAGTTCTCTACTGCATCCAGATCATGACCCGTATTAGACGATGAAGCAACATCTGGATTTGGGTTCACTGGCGGTGCCTCTATTGCATGTTCAAGAATAACTTCTTCGAAATCTCCATTATCTTCCGATTCTGAAGTATCTAAAGTAGTTGAAGCCTCTTAAAACACTTCTTCCTCCGGTACAGGCGCATTGGTATCATTAGAAGCTGTTGGAGGAGTTACTGTGATCGGACGCACCAATGGTGAAGTCACTGCATTTTCACACTCGTAAAGTAATCGGATAACAGCCTCTTCAACCAAGCTATGTAGATTGAATGATTCAAAGAAATCTTTGTAATCAAACATCCAATCAGGACCATTTCCTTGCACATTCTGAGTATACCGTTGAACTTCAACATTAGCCCAATCCTCCACCTGTCGAGTTTTTTTGTTGAATACCCGTTTGAGCGGGGTTGCATATCCAACAAATTATCCCTCTTCAGCTTTCGGACTAAACTTTTCGCTTGGATTCAACATCGTGCACGGAGCCCCAAAAGGTTCTAGATACTCCACGTTCGGCTTTCTTCGGTGTAACAATTCATAAGAAGTTTTGCCAAACTTCTTCACTGTTAATACCCGATTTAATGTATAGTTTGCTGCATAAATCGCCTCGTTCCAGAACATTACTGGAAGATTCGAGTCTGCTAGCATTGTTCTCGCCGCTTCTATGAGAGTCCTGTTTTTCCGTTCAGCAACACCGTTCTGTTGAGGAGTATATGGAGCAGAATATTCATGATGAATTCCTTTGTTTTCACAAAGATCATCCATCTTGGCATTTTTGAACTCCGTCCCATTATCACTCCGAATTCGCTTGATCTTTAGACCATAAATGTTCTCCAATCGAGTGAACAGAACTTTCAGATTATTAAAGGTGTCACTTTTCTGATGCAAACATATTACCCATGAGAATCTTGAATAATCGTCAGTAACGACTAAACAATAAAGCTCTCCAAGATGACTTTTGCGTTTGACAGGTCCGAATAAATCCATATGCAATCGTTCAAGTGGCATCTCAATAGAGTTTACTTTCTTCACTTTATGGGATTGACTGTGTTGATTTCCTTTCTTACAGCTTACACACTTGTCGTTAAAATGGAAATGTTTAACATTCACGCCGTCGACAAGACCATTTTTCACTAAGTGGTTCATCTTTCTCAAATGAATATGCCCCATCCTTCTATGCCACATGATCGACTCTTTCTCTGTAGCTTTCGATAGGAAACATGTCACTTGCCCCTGGGTTGTCATAGCCTTAGACATATCAAGAATATAGAGATGGTTGACGCGAGGTGCCTTCAACATAACCCACTCTTTTGGAATTTCGAAGCCCGGTTTGAGAATATAGCAAGATTTGTCATCAAAATAAACAGTAAATTGTTTGTCACATATTTGACTGACACTCAACAGATTATAATCGATCTGCTTCACATACGATATCCTCTCGAAACTCACAATCCCGTTACTCACACTTCCTTCCATCGTGATATAACCTCCTTTGTTTTCAGCAAATGCAACGTAACCTCCATTGATATTCTTCACGTCGAACAGCAATGCTAAATCCCCTGTTATGTGGCCTGAAGCTCCACTATCAACAATCCAAAGAGTGCTAATAGGGCCAGCTGAAGCTCCCTGAACACATCAAGTAAACATGTTAGTTCTTTCGGGGGACCCAAGCCTTTGTGGTCTTGGGTCTTTGAATATCACCCTTCAAAGATTCATTTTCTTCAACATTTGGTTTTGAATCCATCTTTTTCGGATCATTCAAAACTTTTTCAATCTTTTCATTAGATTTTGAAGTAGAGGCTCCCGGAGTACCATTTGGTGTCCAAGATTGTTCCGAACGTTTCAAAATACGAATCTGAGATTTTGGAGTCTTAGTCGATTTCTTAACATCGTTCACAAATGAAACCTTCTTGGTTACCTTCTCTGATTTAACAGATTTAGGTCCAACATTTGACTTAACAGCAGGTTTTTGTGAAACCTTTTGTCTATAAACTGTCGTGTTCACCATTGGTCTCTTGAACGGTTTCTCAATGGCTATCTGATTGCGACATCATATTGAGATTGACGTTCATTCCTCTTTTGATAAAAATTGTTTTGGTTATAAAATGGTGCTGGTTGAGGAACAAATCGTCTTTGTGGATAATAATGATTGTCGACCGGCTTTCTCATAGATTTCCTCACTTCAACCTCGTGCCTTTTTTGCCTCACGTACGGGCAGTGAGCAAGTAAATGCCCTCTCTCCCCGCACTTAAAGCATGCACGGTATTCTTCAAACACATTCTGAGCATTCGGCTTTGCGTATGTTTTGATGGGATATTGATCATCAATACATCTACGCCTTAAACTCTCAGGAACTGGGCCCTTAGAGTAAGCTGGCTCATGAAAACCGTTTGATTTTTGTTTCGGTTTTATGAATTGGGTGACATGAACTTTTGGTTCTTTTGGAACATCCAAATACAGTTTCCTTAAAATTTCGGGTGGAATATCATTTGATCTCTCATGTTTTGGAAACCATATTGTGCTTTCTTGCCAAATTTTCTCAATTTTAGAATAGTTAGCAAACTTGATTGGATATTCCTCGTCATAGATAATCTTATCGGATTCTTCCATCCGATAAAATACCTTGACTGGTTTGTCACCTGAATCCTTTTTAACCTCTTTCTTTTCACACTTTTTATCACGATGTGCGTTAGCCATCGGATGAACATGCTGAGACGGTGACACTGGTTCATTCGTAATAATGTGATTTTCTTTTGGAATATCACTCACATTATCAGATTTATCACTCTCAGAGTCTGAATCATCATTTTCAGCTGTAACTCCTTCATCATTCAAACCTAAAATCGGTCTCACATCGGAATTTGGATCACCAACACTAGAAGTATTAGATTCATTTTCCGATGCAGAGTCGGATTTTACTAAACTCTCCGGTATCACTTGATGACAATTGTGATTTTCAAAAAGCACCGGAGATGGCACAGACTTATAACTTGTGGTTTGAGATGGTTCATCAATGATGTGGTCAACGACATAAGCAATATGCTTGTAACTTTCTAACTTCTTGTTGACCTTTTCAGCAAAACACTTGATGGTGGCCATTTCTAACTTAGTGTTTTCTAATTCATCAATGTAGCTATTAATTGCCAATTGTTTTAATGAAAGAGTTTTCTTTAAGTCAGAAATGTCCTTTTTGTAACCATCAAGCACTTTGTTAAATGCTATAACCTCTTTGCGAGCAGATTGACAGTTAATCACAGCACTATCACGTTGTGCGCGAAGTTGCTTGTTTTCCTCTGTCAATCTGCCACAAGTTCCACAATACTTATCACTAGTAACATCAGTGGTAGATTCAGAACTTACCCGTTTTGGAGGATCTGTCATGGCCATTAGAGCGAAATGAGCTTCCTTCCCAGCAAAGAACTTCGAATAATCGATTCTGGTGAAGACGTCATCCACTATGCATGACTTCCTCGTCTTCAAAAAATCAGCTTCAGCCAGCAACTGATCAATGTCATCATCTAGAGAAGTAACACTGGCCTCTGAGTCTGATTCGCTTTCTGAATCTGAATATACTGACTCATTATCTTCAAGGACATCAGTGACTGAATCAATCACCACTCCCGAACTTTTCTCTTCAGCCTGAACTTCAACAGTCTCAGTCTCCACATTCATCTCTTCAACTGATTCGTCAACCTCATTCTCAGTTTCTTCAACTTGATCAACTATCACCGACTCCTCAATATCAACCTGTTGGGCAACACAAGCCACATTCCCACCAATGCTTATCTCCTCAACACCAATTTGCATACCAGTCCAGTCAAATCTCTCATCATTCTGTATCACCAAAGCTTGATTTTGATTGTTATTTTGTGGTTGCTCATTTGGTGTAGTGATAGGAATGACAGTTATGTTTGTGTTATTTGGTGGCTGAGTATGATTCTGGTTGGTTGTGTTTGGTTGTCTATTTTGGTTGTTTTGAGAGGTGTTTTGTCAGTTTTGGTAATTGTTTTGGTTTTGATAATTGTTGTTTTGAAAAGAGACTTGGTTTTGGTTTTGAGATTGGCGGTTTTGTAGTTTGAGTTGAATGGGTTTCTGTTACCTTGTTTAGCAGGCTGAGTACATTCTCTCTTAAAGTGACCTTTTCCACCACAATTAAAGTATGTAACTTTCTCCTTGTTAAAGCCATATGTGGTATTTGGAGAAGTACCCAAATCAGTTCTCCCGGTCTTTTATATGAATTCGGTTGCTCGTCTCATAATGCTTGCGAAAGCCCACTGAATGTCTATGAGCTCCATCTCCTCTTTATAGATTTGTGCATAGCCTTCATTGGTTAAGTTGTTATTCCTAATTTGACTTGCCACTAAACCGTTATACGAAGCAACCATTGCTGAGACTAGCGCAATATGTTGCTGAGCAACCTCCACAGTCACGTTATTCATATTGGATGTCTCCAATACTACCGGTTTCTGATTGGTCTGATTCATTTGATTCATGTACTGTTGTTGCTGAGGTTGTTGTTGTGGTTTATTAGCAGAATAACATGCAGCTTGTTGCATCGGAGAAAATGGTGAAATGAAAGAATTTGTGTATTGTTGTGGTGGTGGTGTGTATGATGGTTGTGAGTAAGATGAGGTTTGAGCTAGGTAGTTGATCGGTTGTTTGGGTGGTTCCATGACACTTGAGACACATGCTATATGAGGAGCCACTGTTCCACCAACACTAGAATTCCCCACAGTTGATGAAGTACCAGCATGATACAACTCTGGGTTTTGAGGAATCTAAGATCTCTTGGCTTTCCTCTTCTCCTCGAGTTCTTTGTTTTCCAGCTTCTGAATAAACTCGTTGATGGTCCAGTACTTGTAGGCATCCTTTTCTTTAACTACCTCGATGTGTTGATCCCAGTACGGTGGTAAAGCATCAGCAAATTTGTCCACCAGATCTGACATAGGAATTTGAATGTCATAACTTGACAATTCAGTTAGTAAGTGACAATATCTGGGAGTCAACTCTTTTAACGTCTCATTCCCGACATAGCTGAAGTTCTCAAATTCTTTCCTCAGCTCTTCCATTCTCAACCTTCTCGTCTTCTCGTTACCATCATGACGATTCTTAAGCACATCCCATAACTGCTTAGAAGTAGTGCACGACCCAAACTAATGTAACAAATCATTTGTGATCGCCTGAATTAGCTGAGAATATGCCTTCTTCTCCACCGCGAATTTCTTCTTCTCATCGTCAGTCAAACTCTCCAGAGGAATCTGCTCACCGGTGTTCTCTAATACTGGTGCCACATATCCTTTTGCTATCATCTGCCACGCCTCCGTTCCTTCCAACCCCATGCCTTCAAGATGAATCTTGAATTTCTTCTGCCACTGGTTGTACTCCTGCATCTCTATTAGCTTGGGTGGCCTATTCCCGCTACCTGAAGATAAATCATTGATTAGTATAGAAATAGCATTAGTAGTTTGAGTATTTACCACCGCGGCTGCTACTCCCCAATAATCTGCTGCAGGTTGTTGTGAAGAAGATGCAACACTCTGAGGCATTGAACTCGTCATCGCTAAGTAGTTAATTGGTTGTGACGACTGAGTGTTCGATTTCTGAGCTGCCACTGTCCATGGGTCCATGGTCACTTGCTGCTGCTGTTGTGTCGTTCCCGGTCTCGGTGTAGTTGGAAATCCCCACATGATGTTCACAAAGTTAGAAATTCACCACACTTGAAAAATATCACTAACACCCTTCTACTTTCGCCCTGGAAACCCTCTACTTTCGTCCAAACAGTTCACCCGAATGTAGAATATGAGTAACAATATCCAGGTTCGTCGAAATACTCTCACTTTCGTCCCTCTGAATCTCACTTTCGCACCCCCGATGTCCCGAAGGTGGAATATATGACCCGAATGTGAAACAAACAACACAACACACCTAGGTTCGACCTAAAATGGACTACCTTCGCCCACAAAATCTCCAGGTTCGACCTAAAATGCCCACTTTCGACCCATGCTCTCCAGATTCGACCCTTTTATGTTTAAAAAACGGTTACACTTTGAAAAACGGTTATTTTGATCTGAAATTTTCAAAAGTTAATGGATTTTGATGATCTTTATCAGGTTATGATTCGGAAGTGATTTGGAACAACTTTAATACTTGGAATTTATGATTTTAACCACGAATTGTTGTCCAAAACCTTCAAATTGTATCAAAAACCATTTTCAATGAAAAACAGAGAAAATCTGATCAAAATAGGGTCCAAATCAGTTCTGATATTATCAATTTGTTGTTGTATGATCTCTATGGCTCTGATACCACTTTGTAATTGAAGAATTTTAGCAATAGACAGGAAATCTGATCATACAAGTCACTATTCCAGGTGCGGAAACCCTAGAACAGAACAAAATGATAATACACGAATCACAACACACGGATTACCTTTTAAACATCATTTTATAGATAACTTGATTCAAAACATTCAATACAAAGACTTTACAAGTTAATCTATAGACCTTCACACACACTTAATCTAGAGAGCAACACCCTGACCTTGACACAGACAATAACCAACTATTCTAACTTACAAAACATGCAAAACCTATTTATAGTAGCTGCACATTCGCCCCTCACATTCGCCCCATACAAAAGTACGAACATAAACTTCTTCATTGTAGCTTTCCACCTTCACCCTCTAGACTCTACCTTCGTCCTTCATGATACCACCTTCGACCTTCCCAAAATCACTAACACATGTTAATATTATAATCCGAAGCATTAGTCGCATAAATTGCATCTACATTGTGCTCTAATTTGTCGCTGGCGGTAGGCAATCTTCATGGGCTGCGTTGGAGCAAGGTCGATTTAATGGATGAATAAGACATGGTGGCCCAGGAAAGGGAGAGGTTGGCGAGGGAGAGGGCTGCATTTCAGGCCTCTAGTGGGAAACTTGTGGAGGAGGTTGATAAATTAAAGGAGTTGCGAAAGAGGGTTACTGGTGTTGCTAAAAAGCAGAGGTTGTGGGTGGAATCTTCCACCAAGGTAAATAGGGAGTTGAAGCGCTGTCAGGAGGCGGTGCAGAAGTTGGAGGCTGAGCTTGTTGCGCAAAAGCAGTTGGAAGCGCAACAAGTTAAGGATTTGGAGGACCTGACGTCCAAGTATGCACCCTCCCATGCCGAGTTAAAGGCCAAAGATGATGACGTTGTGAGAGCAACGTCACGTATTTCTGAATTGGAAAATGAGTTGGCCACTCAAGCTTTTGAGAAGAAGACTTGGGAGGTGGAGAAAGCCAGGTTGGTTGCTGCAAAAGAGGCTACCAAAGGGAATGCTTTGTGGATGATGACTGTTGGTGTCGCCGGGGTAAGTTAGTATTGTCTATGATATTTAGTCTTTCCTTGGTTTCCTTGAACTATTCTAATTTCCTATTTGTTGTGTTTCAGATCTTTAGTAGGATTTGGAATGAGCCCATGATGGGGAATCAGGTGACTGAGATCATAGAAGGGTCCTGGGTCGCTGGTCTTCTCAAGTGGGTTGGAAGGGTTTCTAGCTACGAAGGATGGCGCTACCTTAGAGGTCGAGCCATTCCAAGATACCGATACTGAGGCGGCAGTTATTGATGAGGTTGAAAAGTTTGAGCACCTGGAGTTCCCGGTGATGAAGACCATGGAGAAATGTTTGTCTGACCCAGATCCGATAAGAACGTTTAGATTTTTTATTAATGAATTGGATCGCCTGGGTCGGGAACGTGCTAAAATGGAAGCAGCTGATAAGGCTGTCGCGGAGGCTGCAAAGGCGGCGGGGGTCGGTACCTCAGGCACTGCACATGAGCCTCCTTTATAATCTTGGTTGTATGTTGATGGTTTCTTTTTGGTTTGTAATGAGATATGTAAATTTTTTGTGGCTTTTGCCATCTTTTGGAATGGAATTAATACATGATTTCTTCTGAGTCTTTGTATGTTGTTATCTGTTGTATAGCCATAGTCTGTTTATCATTTAAGAGGAATTTGTCATTGGTATTTGTCTTTAAAAAGTCTGAAAAGACTTATTAGAACGGGGCTTAGCAGGTCGTCCGGTATGAAGAGTTTATTAACTTCATACCTTGAAGACGAGTCTTGTATTTGAAGTCTGAAAAGACTTTTACCAGGGGAAATGTTAATTTACTGAGGCGCTTGATATGAAGTGTTTATTAACTTCATACGATAAATAGGGTCGCGGAGATAGGGATTGGTTAACAAAGATAATAGCTTAAAAAAGTAACATTTGCATTGATATAAGAGGTACAATACTGGTAGTCTAAAGGTAACTAGTGCGTAGCTGGGCGGCATTCCATGAACGTGGGATTAGCGTCCCGTTATGAAATTCTAGTGCGTAAGAGCCTGTGCCTAGAACCTGTTGTATTTTGTAGAGGCCTTCCCAGTTAGGCGCTAGCTTTCCCGAGCGCTCGACGAGTGAAGCGTTGTTGTCCCTTAGGACTTAATCGCCAACGTTGAAGGCGCATGCTTTGACCTTAGAATCACAGTAGCTCTCTAACTGCTTCTTGTAGTTTGCTTAGCGTATTGCTACTACTTCACGTCTCTCCTCAAGTAAGTCCAGGTTTAGTCGCAGTTCGGTGCCGTTGTCAGTTGATGTTGTGCATAGCGCTGTTGGGGATGGAAAACCGATTTTAGTTAGGATGATTGACTCCGATCCATAGGTAAGGCTAAAAGGTGTTTCACCGTTACTTGTTTTGGTGAGGGTACAATGAGCCTAAAGAACATGTGGTATTTCGTCGAACCAACTGGTTCTTTTGGATCTTAAACGTGCTTTGATGCCCTCAACTATAACCGGTTGATGCGCTCAACCTGACCATTTCCTTGGGGGTGGGTGACTTAGGTGAATATTTGGTTGACGCCCGTTTGTGTCAACCATAGTATGATTTTGTTGTCAGCGAATAATGTGCCATTGTCGGTTACCAACTCTATTGGTATCCTGAAGCGACATATGATGAATTCCCAGATGAATTCCCAGATGAATTTCTTTATGTGCTCAGCGTGGATGGTGGCTAGCGGCTTGGCTTCGACCCATTTTGTGAAGTAGTCGATGGCGATGATCAAGTACTGTATCTTGCCAGGGGCGATAGGGAAAGGACCAACTAGGTCGATACCCCACTTTTGGAAGGGCCAAGCGACTATTACTGGTACAAGGTTGTTTTTTGGGTGTAGTGTGTTGGGCGCATGTTTTTGACACTTGAAGCATATACGTAGAATTTTCACTACGTCCTAATGCATTCCCGACCAATAGTATATGGCGTTCATTATTTTGGCGAGCACCATTTGTGCGCCGGCATGTATGCCGCAAATACTTTCATGTATCTCACGTATAAGGAAAGTAGCATTGGCATAATCAACGCACCTTAGGAGGGGGCGCAGGTAGGAATGCCTGTAAAGTATGCCAATCATGAGTTGGTAATGTTGTGCCTTGTATTGGATCTTCCTTCCTTCCATCTTTGGGGTCGGGAGGATGTCGGTTGCGAGATAGTTTAGTATTGGCGTCATCCAAGATGTTGCGCCTGTTTGGGTGACGTTGACTTGTCTTGGGGGTACAGACTGATGGTCCAGAGTCTCGATGCGTACTTCTTTTGCCATGTGTGGCCATGCTGTGGAAGCCATTTTGCTGATTGCGTCCGCTTCTTTATTCCCACTTCGATTAATGTGGATGACATTGCAGGTGTGAAGGCTTTCATGAGGAGTTTGGCATAAGCGACACTGTGTCATTACCGGGTCCGTGGCATTGTAGATGTCGTTGATGTGGCCTACGATAACCATGGAATCAACATGGGTGTGAAGATGTTTTGCGCACATTTTCGTCGCCAGGCGTAGTCCTGCCAGAAATGCTTTGTATTCTACCTTGATTTTTGTACTTGGGAATTCTAGGCGCATGTCGTATGTGAATTCTGTGTTGCCGGGGTTGACTTGGCGTAGTCTAGTGCCTGCGCCTTGTTCATTGGAGGCCCCGTCGGTATAGAGGGACTAGGTTTCTTTTGTGTCCTGAACGGGTGGTGGGTCTTGCTCATTTTCGGATTCTTTGATTTTGTTGGCAGGGATTTCTGCTATGTAGTCATCGAGAACCTGACCTTTAATGGCTGGTCTTGGCTTGTAGATGATCGTGTGGCACCTAGTTCGATGGCCCATTTTGCTAATCTTTTTGAGAGTTCTGGTTTGGATAAGACAGTGTTAATGCGATAGTCTCTGAGGACATCGATTGGGTGTCCTTGGATATACCGCCTTAATCTTCTGGAAGCATGCACTAGCACCAATAAAAGTTTTTCCATAGTAGAATATCGAGTTTATGCGTCGGCCAAGGTGCGACTATTGTAATAGATTTGTGTCTCGACACCCTTGCGGTCCACCAAGACCACTGCGCCTATCGCTGTGTCGTATACGGATAGGTATAATGCTAGGAGCTCTTCAGGTAGAGGTGCAGTGAGAGTTGGCAAGTATGTCAAGCATTGTTTCATTTCACGAATAGCAGTTTTCGCTTCCGGGGTCCAGCGGAACCGTGTCTTTCTTAGTACATTCCTGAGTGTGTGTACAAAAGGAAAAGACTTTGATGCATAGTTGGAAAGGAAGCGTTGAGGGCGACTAGAAGACCCATTAGTGTTTGTACGTCCTTGATTGAGTTGGGGAGGGCATTCTTTGGATGGATTGGACTTTTTTTGTGTTGGGTTTTAAACTGACGTTTGTTACGATTATGCCAAGGAACTTACCCTCCTCGGTGCCGTAGGAACATTTGCCAAGGTTGAGCTTCATGTTGATGTTACGAACTTGATCAAAAGTTCATTGTATGTCGAGTAACATGGTGTCTTCCTCATGGATTTTGATGACCAGGTCATCGACGTATACCTCGAGATTATCCCCGATTTGATTTGTGAAAGCTTGGTCCATTAGGCGTCGGTACAATGCGCCTGCATTCTTAAGGCCAAAGGGCATTTTGATGTAGCAGTTGATTCCTTCGTCGGTACGAAAGGCAGTTCTGTCTTTGTCTTCCTGCGCCATTTGGATCTGATGGTACCCTCAGAGTGCGTCTAGAAAGCATTTAAATCTGAATGGTGCCAAGGAGTCTTCCTTTAGGTCGACTTCTGGTAAGAGGTAGTGATCTTTCGGGTCGGCTTTGCTAAGGTCCTTGTAGTCGACGCACATGCGCTAGGACTCAGTTTTTTTGGACCATGACTGGGTTTGCGATCCAGGTATGACATTGGCATTTGCGGATGATGCCTGCATCGAGTAACTCATCTACCTGTTCGTTCATGGCTTTATTTCTGTCTGCTCTGAGTGGGCGTTTCTTTTGTGTGACATGCTTGGCATCTTAGTAGTTCTTGAGGTGGTGTTCAGCTACATGCCGGGGAACACCGATCATATCGGATGGTTGCCATGTGAAGATGTCTGTGTTTTAATGAGTAATTGCTTGAGATGGATGCGGATTTAGTTGGAGAGATTTGATCCCAGAGTTATGGTTTGTTCAGGGAAAGTGGGGTTGAGTACCCACTTCTCGTTTTCTGCCTTGTTTTGTTTGGATGGCGCAACTGGGTTTGTAGGTGAGTTGGTCTTAAGACATTCTTGGTTTCCCATGATGTATGCTACCTCTGTGCTTGAGGGGAAGCCCATTACTTGGTGAAGGGTGGAAGCATTACAGTTGAATTTTGCCAATCCTTGTCTTCCAAGTAGGATGCCGTACGTGGAATTGGCCAAGATAACGTAAAGCGTGTGATGCGATGCCGGATGCATCACATTTATATAGTTTAATTTGGTATTTTTAATGTGTGTTACGTGTAGATTTATCCAGAGTTAGGTACTTATCCGAGAATGAGGAGTGACAAGCTTTATGTGCTAAAATAGCGAAATTACAAGCCAAATCTTGAAGAATCAAGCACATGGGAGAAACTACGGAGGATTGATTTAATTTTAGAGAGCATGCACATTTCAAAATTGGTGTGTCCCATCGCTTAGTGTGTTGGGAAAGGTAAATTTACCTAATGGATAGATGACTTCATCGAAGAAACTGGCAATGGGCGCATCGGGTTCGAGGCGTGCCTTGTCTTCATCATCAAGTTGGTTGAAACAGTACTGGTACATGATATCAATACTGCTTCCTTCGTCACACATCATCTTGTGTGTGCGATAGTGGCTGAAGAAGGCAGTGATGATAAGCGGTGTTCTTGACTCTGCGCCTCCTGGTAGTTTTGGGAGGATGACTTGAGCCTCCTTCCACCTTTCGGACACCAGTGGGCCGGTGCAATGTATCGCATTTGCAGAGTTTGATGGGTTGACCTAGTGCTTATTAGGCCGCGACATGTGGCATTGTCTGTCGAATGTGCCTCAAATGTGGTTGGTCATAATGTCCTTGATGGGTTTGGTCATGTCTTCGCTTCTTCGAGCACCAGTACATACGGTTTTCACCAGGTTGGTTAGTTTACCCAACCTTAGCGCAACCTCAATCTCGATTTTGAGGCTGTAGCAGTTGTCGGCGTCATGCCCCACATGCTTGTGGAAACCACAGAATCTTGTGGTGTAAACTTTTTTGCATTTTGTGCCCATGGGCTTTGGAATTTTAAATGTAACTTCCCCAGTGGTAAGAACTTGGGACAATACCTGGGAGGGTGTTTTTGTTAATGGCATCCAGTCTGGGTTTCTTCTGCCACGGCCATGCTGGTTGAGTGTCTGTTTGCTGCCGATAATATGTCTGACATCCCCTGATGTCGAGTATTTGCCTTCATCAGTGGAACCTGAGATTCGGTTCCAAACTAATAGTCTGTGGTTGCGACCCTTGTTATTGTTATTGTTGTGGTGGTTGTCGCTATGGCGTGGTTGCGATTCGGACGAATTTCTCCCAGCTGTCTCGAATCTCGTCCTTTCCCTGCAAGATGAGTTGTAAATTGTCATCATTGACGTTTGCTAGGAATGACGTGCGGGTGGCCTCGTCGCCAGTTCCTATATGGAGTGCTTCTTTATTATATCGGATAATGAAGTCTTCGAGTAACTCGTTGTCGACGCTTGCAAAGGTGGATTTGCAATTTGTCGCGTTTGTGACGATGTTGTTAGTAGAAATGAAAAGAGAACTTTTCGATCAGTACGTCGTAGCTATCTATCTTTCTGGTTGGGAGGTTATCGAACGATACTCTGGCAACGCCGGTTAGACTTTGAGCAAACATGTCGCACCAGACTGCGAGTGTCCAGCTTTTGATGGCTCCAGGCCAGTTGAAGATGTTGAGATGGTCATCGGGGTCAGTGAGACCGTCATAGAGTTTGATGTTAGCTAGGAGTTGTTGCTTGGGTCGTATAGGGGCTGTACATATGCGCCTAGTGAATTTCGGTTTGTCAGCAAAGGCACTGGGCCTGTATGGGAGTGATAAGTCTGTAGATGTGTTGGCTTGTAGGATCTGTCGTGATCCTTGGAATCGTCTTCCCAGGAGCTTTCCCTGTAGACTTCGTCATCAAATCGATTGCGCTCTGCACGGGCCTCGTCGATGAGAGATTTCCCTCGACCTTCCCCATGACGGGCTGCTTTCGATGTCTTGATGGTGTGGGTTTTGCTGGAGGATGAAGCCATGGC
Organism: Ambrosia artemisiifolia; assembly: GCA_032199755.1. Taxonomy (NCBI): domain Eukaryota; kingdom Viridiplantae; phylum Streptophyta; class Magnoliopsida; order Asterales; family Asteraceae; genus Ambrosia; species Ambrosia artemisiifolia. The sequence goes on from CM063517.1 coordinate 32,949,575, forward strand.
GGCTTTACGTTGATCTTGTGATGCTCTAGCTTTGCGTCTAGGAGTTGCTTCTGTTGCTGGTACCAGTCATTGTGGAAGGCGTCGATATCCTCCTGGGTAGATTCAAGCCAGTAAAGTATGTGTTAGTGAGGGACTTTGGAAGTAGACCGAGGATGTTAGGAGATAACCGGTTAGAAGAGCCGAGCCTCTAAACGTTGGTTATGATGAAACAAAGGTTGGAAAAGCACGATGTGCTCGTAGTCTTTTCAACGGGAGTGTTGTGAATGAAAATTGATTGCCTAAAAAGGAGAAAATGCTACTCCTTTTATAGCATAAAGCATTCGACTCCCTCAACTTGTCCTCTACCCTTAATGGGGCCCAACCTAGGTAGAGGTATCTCCAGGTCTCCGGCCCAATATCCAAGCCCAGTGGGTGAAAGTGAGCATCTAGTAAATGGTAAAGGAAGAAGTTACCGCCCTGTCGTAAATCCACATGGCGTTCATTGAGTGGACGCAGATGGTCGGCGGACATGTGGCGTCCATCCGTTGGTACGTTACCTTGGTCTGTAATCATCCTCTTTTCGGCCGGTGACAAGTGGATAGGTTGCAAAAAATTCATCTGTAGAAATGTTTGGCTGGGGAGACACCACGTGATCGTCCTTTCCTGGTGTCAAAGCAGGCGGGGCCTGTGATTGGCTACGGACTCTGACGGACGGCTCGTAGTCAGGAACAGTTGCCCGGGGCATGTCTGTCCCTGTGTGTGTATCTCAAGGTTGCCCCAAAAGGCATCCTTTGGGCGTGTTGAAGAAGCTTTGACTTTCGTACCGATGAAGCTTCGTTTGTGTCAGACGTACGCTGACGTAAAACGGGCGGGAGAGCCAACATCATCAAGTTTGACGCAAGGGTATCCGCTGACGTAAAACGGGCGGGGTAGCTAGCATCATCATGTCTGCTGCCGTCTTCGTCGAGCGTTTGTTGTACTCATTTGGTTATATCTGGAATTTTGTTGGTATAGTGTGTGCGGGTTTGGCACCATATCCCTTCAATATAAATCTAAATAAAGTTTTCATTTTTAAAGTCAATAACATCATTACGATACCTAATGAAAGTTACTTTACTTATAAATTTAAGAAATTTTGTTTGCTGTGATGTTTTCCTTTAATCCCTTAGGGGACGGGATGTCACCCGATTTGGTCACGGGTACCCCACTATCAGCATGGTAACACCACTGCCACCAGTGCTGGTAGGGGTCCCGTAGACCAAATCTGTTAGATATCTCAAAAATTAAGAACCGTGTATTTATTAATTTTGATTTAATATAATAATATATTTTTTATTTCTTAAACCGTGTATTAATGGTATATTTATGGTCCTGTTTAAGTTTAATTTAAGCATAAAAATAAATTAAAACCTAATTAAATAAAAAACATAAAGAAGAACATAAATTCATTAATATTAAACATAAAATTAAAATACATTAAAACAATTAAAAAAACTTAAAGTTGGTGTAACAATTGCCATGCCTCAACATGGTCAAAATTGTTGTCGTATAGGGCCGCAAAGTCCACATACATGAACTCGATAGCCAACTCTAGATCGATGTCCAGATACTCCCTCAACATGCGGTCATAGAGGGTGGTCCACCGATCACACTTATTGTTGAGATTGGTCCACTTCTGCTGGTGGCTCTGGATGGTCTGGTCGTTGATGCCGACTTGTTGGTTGAAGTCGGCCAACACACGGTCCCAGAACTCCTCTAGGTGCGAGCCCGAGCCCCTCAAGCGATGACGTCTTTGTAGCGCACCAGCAACGCAATCTGCTCTTCCTCGTCCTAGCGAGTCATCTTTGTGTAGAGTGTGGGTGTATGTTTGTTTAGACCATGGGTTGTGGGTGTTAGTTTTAACTCCACGGTGTGGTGTGTTTATATATAAATTTTTGGAACGGTTTCAATGTTAAAAATAAATTCTACTGACCGTTTAGGTAGACGGTTTCAATGCTAAAATTTATTTTTTTGAACGATTGCATGAATTCAATTGAATTTTACTGACCGTTGAGGTGGATGGTTTCAATGCAATCAACTTATTTTTTACTGTATTTGTGGTGGGACGGTTGTAATATTATTTAAATCGTGTGAAGTTAAAAAAAAAGCTTAGATATATATTAAAAAAACTAGCTTCAAAACTGTGTTTCAAGAAAGTGAATTAGTGAAATGATGTGGCAGTGCAAGATTATTAAAATCAGTGTAGTGAAAAAAATAAATAGGTAAGGGCCCCTTCCCCCTTATTATTATGTGAAGTTTTCGTTGAATCCCTCGTTACACTTTAGCTATATTTACATTTTTTATTTTTTTTACACAAACTTAACCAACAAAACATGAATGAAAATAATTAAATATTTAGATGGATTAATCACCGTATTTATCATACATTTTCTATGCTTCTTAAGCAACACCGTAAAAATTGAACAGTTATTAATATATATTAATATATGGGAAAGTTCAATAGAAAACTCATAGTGAGGGAGAGAACTCGAAATGGGTCATAAACTGCAGAAAAAATGTGCCAAAACGGATCGAAATCTGCAGCCACAAACTGCAGCAAAATTGTGCCGAAATGTGTTAAAAACAACAACCAAGAAAGTGCCGAAATGTGTTAAAACTGCAACCGAAATGAGTCATAAACTGCAGCAAAAATGTGTCGTAATGGATCAAAAATTGCAACCAAAATGTGCCGAAAGGTGTTTAAAACTGCAGCAAAATGCGTCAGAACTGCAGCCAAATATTGAAGCAAAAATGTACCGAAATGGGTGAAAACTGCAGATTTTTTTTATCAAATTCGTAGCAAAAATTGTAGTGAAAATGGGTCATTATGCATCCAAAATGCCATTCAAATTTAAACAACCAAACTTATATTAAATTGCCATTCATTCATCCGTTAAACTTGGTACATAATATCGACTGTGAATCATTCAAATGGGGATTCCTTGCTCAAAGACTTAAATTCAAAACACATATCCATTAATTCATACATCCAAAATTAGTACATAGGTTAATTCATTGTAAAAAAATCAATACATGATGAAAAGGACCCAACAAAAAAAAACTTTTATCTTTTATTCTTCAATGACATAATTCTAGCTCATTCTTCATGTCGCCTAATCTGAGCTTCCCTTATCGTAGCATGTCATTGCTGTTAATCGATCTGAATAGACCTAGTATCACTTCATGAGCTCCACCACACAATGGAGTCTCTGCCAAACCCACAACTCATTCCCTGTAGCATTACACTATGTGAAATAATGTTTGCATTTATCATTCGATATAAAAGTCGCATTACACATGTGAAATACAGTTACGTCAATAGCATACAGCACGTGACAAACAAAACATTATATCATTTTAACATTAACTATCACAAATTAAATTATCACCCATGTGTAATACATTATACATTTATAACACAAGTGCAGTACATTGCATACAAAGCCTATTCACACTAAACATTAACTAAAACAAGACTACCACACATGTGAAATACAATTACAGATATCTCATATGTGCAACATATGACAAGCACATCTGTCTAACTTAACACTAACTATCACAAATAATATTATCGCACATGTGTAATACATGGAACAATTATCAAACCTGTGTAATACATGTCATACAATGCCTGCCCACGATTAACATAAGCTACACAAGCATATTACATACAGTTACATCTATAACATATGTGCAACACGTGACAAAAAACATAATCTCAATAAACACTATAACAAATTATCACATGTGTAAAGTATTACTATTTATAACACATGTGCAGAACATGACAGATAACAATTAACACTAGCTATAACAATCACATTACACACATGAATACATTTACATCTATAACATATGGCAACACATGACAAACAAAATAGCATATCAGTTTAACATTAACCTATCACAAATTAAATTATCACACATGTGTAATACATTACACATTTATAACACATGTATAGTGCATTGCATACAAAGCCTATTCACATTTAACATCGACTAAAACAATCCTACTACACGTGTGAAATACTATTACATATATCATATATGTGCAACATATGACAAATAAATAAGTCTAACTTAACACTAACTATCACAAATGATATTTTCAGACATGTGTAAAACATAGCATACTTATCACACATGTGCAATACATTGCATACAAAGCCTATTTAATGTTATTAGTTGAAACCAATGTTTTTAAAACCGGACGGACAACGAATCGGCGTCCTTACCGGTTCACTGGTCGGACCGGCCTAACCGGTCGAACCGTTTTACGAACCGGTTGATATGTTATATATTATATATTTTCTAAAGTATAAGAAATATACAAAATGTATAAGAAGTATAATAAATTAAATGGTATATTAAATCGAAACATTATTGCATTTATTTTTTATGAGAAATTATCAAATAAGAAACTAATAACGTTAATAAAAAATAATATTTAAAATTTAAAGATGAATCAAAGGAAAGGAATTGAAAATTTTGGAAACAGGTTTATGCAAGGAAACAAAAAAAAATGCATCACAAATGATTTAATTAATTACGTATAGTGAATGGTGAAATGTAGGACCCACGATTCTCTGTAATTATATAACCATTTTCATCTCTCACTGTTTTGTCTTCCACTCTTCTTGATCTACTACTTTTGTTCTCCCTCACCCTCTTGTGTTCTCTGTCCTCTTTCACATCCCGTTCAGATCCATAATCGACGTTGCACGTGTCGTTTATATCCATTATCACTGTCGTCGTTCATCGTCGTCACCATTCAGATCCCTCTTCTTGCTGCTTCGATTTAGAACCAGGAATAAAGAGATTGAACAAAACAGATAACATCGTCCGGATCGACCGCTAAACAACACCGGTTTTTCGGTCCGTCCGCGGGTCACAGGTCTGCCCAGCCGGGTCAATGCAGAGCAGTTCCAACACCACAACCAGACCGGCTGGGGTAGCGGCTCCCGGTCCGACCGGTTGAAACGGCCGGTCCGGTCCGGTTTTCACAACATTGGCTGAAACAATCATATTACACATGTGAACTGCAGTTAGATCTATCACAAATGCGTAACAAACAACAAACAAAGCCTAACCTCGTATAAATACTAACTACCCAACCGTATTGACACACACGTGTAACACATTTTCACGATTATGATACGTGTGCAATACATGGCATACAAGGCCTACTCACGAATAACATTAGCTAGAACAGGCGTAGTACACATGTGGAATACAGTTAAATCTATCACACAGAAAGATAATCTCATTTAACACCAACATTAACCATATCTCACAGAAAGATAATGAATAAAACATGTAATGTTACTCGACATTTGGTTATTTATACAAAACACTCAATAATCGATGCAATACGTACAACAAATAGGTGACGATTGTACGAGATGATAAATATTTACGACTATAGATTCATACCTAATGTTGATCCTTGATGAGTTTACTGATATTTGTGGTGGATTTGTAGAAGGAATTCGGGTTATTGAAACCCTAGAATGTTGTATAAATGATATCGATGAGAGAGAAAGAGAAAGAGAAAGAAAGAGAGAGAGAGAGAGAGAGAGAGAGAGAGAGAAAGAGGATTTCCAGTGAATGAGGTGATATGATTTATGTATTTTTTAATTTCCAATTTTACCCTCCCTTGTTTAAAATCCTATATCTTTTAAGTTAGCAATCTCCTTTGATCACAACCATTGATCTTGTAAGATCAATGGTTATGATTTAGTTCTTGAGTTCTCTTAGTAAAATGAATTTTCTATTGAACCATCCCCTATATATATAGGATTGGGATCATTTGAGAACTCCTTTATGTTGAACTTGAGAACTCTCATAAGCCAATCAAAGTGTGACACATCTCCAATTTGTAATATATTAATGAGGAGGTAACAAAGTCAACTTATACTATTAGGAGTGGGTAACTTGGTACTTTATGAAGATGAAATGATTACTCCTATTTAAAGTTGATATATATATATATATATATATATATCTAATTCATTCAAAAAATCTGCATCTCTTTATTCCATCCCCTTCTTTCTCTTTCTCTAACACACACATTCAAACACGCAAATCTGTATTATCATCACAGGGTGTGTATTTGTTTATGTTAACGTTTTCTCTCTCTAGATCTTCAATGGATGATCATTTACCTACTTCTGATCTGGTGTGTGTTGGTTTATTGAACGTTTGATTCTATTCTATATACTTAGATTTGATTTTGATTGGTGCAAAGGTTGTTGGAATAAATATAAATTATGTTTATTATATTTATTATATGGCCATCATTATCATTTATATAAGATTGATCAATTACTATAATATCCCTTAGTTTATAATAGGTGATTCTTTGATGGACGGAATTACCCTTTACTAAACCTAATTAGGGTGTCCCCTGTGTGTATAAATAGAGAGTTAACTAGAGGTTTTAGGTTAGACTCTAATAACACCATAACCTAATGTAGTCGTCGCCCACCTCTCTCTCACACGATCTTGGTTTGAGTTCATTAGCCATCATTAATATACAGACTAAAGGGAACTCGATCAAGATGATGATGTCTTCCATTACTGAGGTTCCTGAACGGTTAAAGCATATCAGGTACACATGATTAAACATTATGTTTATAGCTTATGTTCTCATTAATATAATCAACATGTGGTATCAGAGCGATGTTGATTATATTATTCATTCTTGATAAATAATCGGTTATAAATTGTTATGTGATTTCGTGAAAGGAAAAAAAACCATAGAAATTTTTTATGGAAATCATATATATATATATAGGCTAAGTATCCACACAAAACCCTCTAAAATGAAAAAACTAATGGAAACCTAATGAGTGGACAATATTAATCCACATAGGCCATTAAAGAATCTATTATTTTAATTCTTAAAGGTTATTTTTGTCTTTTGACATTTCCCTCTCATTGATTCAATTTGAATTTCTTTTTCTCCCACCTATATAAACACATACATACACTCTCTCTCTTACATATTAATCACTACCACCACCATACCGATCTGCCACCACCACCATAGACAACAGCCACCACCGTCCCTGTTCATCACCGTCGTCGTCCCTGTTTTCCACCCCTGTTTCCACCCATCGCCCCTGTTCATCACCTGCCGTCACTGTTAACAACAATCAGCCACCATCTGTCGTCCCAAAAGAAGATTCCATCATTTTAGAGGGTTTGTAGCAGACAAAGAAGATTCCATCAAGTCTCTGTTCTACCAAGCCCAAAACAGAGGTTCTTTCTTCTCCAAGTCTCTCTCTCCTGAGTTTTTTTTTTGTATTTTTAAATATGATCAGTGGGAGATTATTAGGGATATGTGGTGCAACAGAAGTCTGAAGTGGTCGGTTAATGGGCTCGTGGGATTTTGGAAGCACGAAATTAAATAAAACAGAAAAGGATTTTTGGAAGCACAATGTATATCGGATTTTTTCTTTAACTAATAAAACCAACATTTGATTGTTTTAAAAATTAGTTTGTTTTAAAAAATAAGTTGTTTAGTAACAACATTTGATTATGTTCAAAATTAGATGTTTTATTATTAGAAAAAGTAGTTGGTTTTGGTAATCCTAAAAAAAGTTAGGTCATTTAAAATGTTGGGATGGGTTAAAAATATTAGACAGTTTTTTGGGTCTAAGGGTATTTTGTTGAGATACTGGGCTTTTTATCGTTTTGAAGTAATAGGGTTTTTTAAAATTTTTTTGTTGACTTGAAATTTTGAACTTCCTCTGTTCTATGTTGCGTATGTAACAGCAGAAAACATTTTTATAGCAGAATTTTTAAAGGGTTTAGAAAACAATTAGTGGTTAGAGTTTGAATTTGATAATAAGAAGTTTTTTGTGATGGTTTTGTTGAGATACTGGGCTTTTTATCGTTTTGAAGTAATAGGGTTTTTTTAAATTTTTTTTGTTGACCTGAAATTTTGAACTTTCCTCTGTTCTATGTTGCGTATGTAACAGCATAAAACATTTTTATAGCAGAATTTTTAAAGGGTTTAGTAAACAATTAGTGGTTAGAGTTTGAATTTGAGCGAATTAGTGTTTTGGTAATAAGAAGTTTTTTGTGATGTTTTTGAAAATGTATGTTTGGATATGTTTCGTACGTAACACCACAACTAATCAACTTTTCACGTAAGTAGCATACGTTAACACGTAGGTTTATGTGTTATTGTTACTAATATGTTTTTTTTAATAACATTTGGTGATTTTTAATGTGCCTTAACATATGCAACATTTTTAATCAAAATTGGTGATTTGTTTTTTTTCCAGTATGTGCATGTTTGTGTGAGTATTATAATGTGTGGAATGTATGTAACAACAGAACTAAGTTGGTATAAACCATGTTACACATGTAACACTCCTCTTTTTTGCACCTTTCGTTATAGATTTTTTTTTTTGGTTTTTGCATGTATGAGTTTTTTCTGTTACTTATATGTTTTTAACAGAGAATAGTTTTTCCCCATTGTTTTCATATTTTCCAGTGTCAACACTTACTCTGCTATAACATATGTTACAGGTCCTGTTTTAAGTCAAACCATGAATTCGAACCCCACCACTCCGCCTTCGGAGGTTTTTGAGGAGCGTCACCATGTCATCCCAATTGTACACGAGCCACCTCAAAATGAACCGGACATTGCATTTGTCCCTGAACCAGCCCCACCGGTTGGCCTGGACATCCCTCCTGTTGGAGCCGATCATGAACCCGCTGCCCCCGTTGCCCCGGACATCCCGCAATTAGCCGCTGAACCAACCCCACCGGTTATCCCCATAGTACAGGCGGACGGTGGTTTTGAAAGTGATGAAGATTTCGATTGGAATGCGGCCTATGATTATGTCTTCCCTGAAGAATATCCGCCACCAGAAGACTATATGACACCGGAGGATGACGTGTATGATGTAAAGCACACACCTGAATGGGCGGTTGGATACGAATCAGACCCAGGGGCTGAATATGAAGAACCATATGAACCCAAACTTAACAAACCCGTGTGGCCGTTCACCTATCCAGAAGGTCGGCGGATTAGGGCTGAATGGGAGGGTATAGGTTATACTGAGGCACAGTGGGCTTTTTATGCAAAGTATGGTTATCGGATGCCGTCAGTTACTGGTGGTTGCAGCGCTGGATGTCGGGGTTATTGCATGCAGGAAGGGTTGGGGGGGTATGAATCTTTTAATTATATGTTTTGTTTGTTGATACAGTTTTAGTGTAATATATTTTTTTCAGTAGTATGTTGTAGGCAGTTGAACAATATTATGTTGTTGATATACTTATAAACAACCATTTTGTTTGTTTTTAGCACTTTTGTAAGTAACAAAAGTCATATAACCATATCATTTCTCGTTACGTATGCAACAATTCTGGTGCTGGTACAATAAAACTAAAAAAATATGGTCTAATAAAAAAAATAATAAATCAGCATTTTTTAAATAATATAAACTGGCAACTCAGTTTTAACCTACGTAACACAACACACCGTTACATATGTAACACAGGCATCTGGCAGATTTAGGACCATTGTCACAAAAGTATGAGAGAGATGATGTGACATGTGTGGGCTCCACTTGTCATATCTGCTTTTTCAGAAAAATGGCATTTGACTCTTTTGCCCTTTTTTTGTCATCTAGTCTATTATTTTAAATGAAAAAGCATCTATTAAATTTGGACCATTGATCTAGATTGATCAATGGTTCATATTTGGTTTACCGGGTTTCTTCGTTTTGAGTGGGTTTTTATTTAAACCTTCCCCTATATATATATATATATATATATATATATATATATATATATATATATATAAAGATTGAATGGATATCAATGATTCATCTATTATTATAATGTTTTAAAGATTGATGGAAATAATGTATATAATGATCGATGATTTATCAATTATTAGAATGGTTCTCTTTTTTGAAATTTTATAGCAAAACTTGTCAGGCTATAATAATTTGACGCCAATATCAGAAACTTTTTTTATTGTGCAATTTTATTAACATTTTTTCAAATGAATCCACTCCATAAATTCAATCGAAGATAATTTATGGATTCATAAGATAAATATTATATTGATTATGTTTTTTTTCGGTTGATGGTTGATGTTCTTGAAGAACATCATAAGAAAACCAAAAATTATTATGATTTTGGTTTAAAATTAAATTGAAATTTTGTTTACGATAATTTAAAACATAACTTTATCTCCAAGTAATTTTTCGAAATCAATTATGATTAAGTTAAAGATTTCAAAATCTTATGATATTTTTGGAGATGGTCATCATTTAAAATTAGAAATAGATATTATGTAAATCCCTAAAATTTCGAACCACATTTATTTAGTATTAGTTCTTGAATAATAAGTTTTCAGTGTTAAGGTTAACGAATTTAGTGCTTGGATTATTAGTTATGTTTCGGATAATGGTCCTCGGTGTATAAGTTCTTGGTTCATCAGGAGTTCGATCAGGTTCACGAATAGGAGTTTTCGGTTATGGTCTTTGATATTCAAAAACCCATTTCACGTTTTTCGAGAACCATCATTCATTTGAGAACATCATATCAAACCGAGAATGTGACACCCGTCGAAATCACAGGTCACATCCGCACATTTAACTACACGTAAATACATTGAGCATAGCATTCCATGTCATCTACTCTGTCATAGTAGGATCATACAGGGTTCCAATGAGTCAATCTTGAGACGTGCAGTCTAACAGTAGACACACTAGCTAGTATAAGGCGTCAGTTAGTTAAATATGTCTTGCTAGACTATAGGAAATCCATGCAATTGAACAAGAATTCCAACTTGTTACCCCGACAAGAACAAAAACAAACAATGTTCATTCATAAGAGGTTACCACCGTGTATTCTAGTAAACTACTACATGTACGAACAATACGACCACTTGTACACTAGAATTTGATCGATTTAGACTTACATGAATATGAGGATCAAACAAATACACTAACACATATACGTGCATACCTACGGCCATACATACATACAAACATAACACAATCTCATCAAATCCAAGACCATTACCTTAAAGGGATCTAGTCCACCTTAGTTAACAAGACTTACACATGTTGACTTGCTTAAAATGCCTTGTTCTTTCCCTATCTAAATTTTTGGCCCACACATTCCCTAGGCAAAAGTATGTGCATTGTTTTGGACTTATCTAACTTATACAAGACACACTCACATCTCTACATATACATACACGACACTATACACACACAACCATAGAGTGGAGAAGTGACAAAAACTATATACACCTACACATATACAATCGCATACACATACATACATGCACACTCATTTCCTAGTCACCAAGCTCATCTAGTAAACTCTTCCACCTATGCTTAGCACTAACATGGAATGAACCATTCACATCTACATTTCCTATGATCTTTGACCATCCAAAAATGTCACCAATACATACTAGAAATCGGCTAGCTCATTCCCAAGGCCAACCACACTTGTTCCTAGGTTAACCTATTACACTAAGAGGGTACAACATAGAACACTTGAGCATGATCACCTTGTCTAACTTACCACAAATAACTTGCCCCTTCCCCATGCCCATTATCGGCCGAATACCCCCCTATATAACCAAACAAAATCACAAAGTCAACTCCTTACCCAAGCAATCCATCTCACTTTAACACTCCATGAAAGCACACCGTTGACCTTCCACAATTGTGAGCCAATGACACTAGACCACCACCCTCACCACTCGCCTATATAAGGATGCTCAAGAGCTCCATTTGAGTTACACCACCACACTACATAATACACTAACACTTGAAACCATCCACTCCTTCTTTGTACCAATCGGCCGAAGAGAAAGCACAACCTAAAGGCTTAGTCGATCGATCATCATCATCATTTAGGAGTTCCAAGACACTAGCAAGCCTTTAGGAGTCATCTTGAAAGGATGTTAGCTTATTTTCTTTATTATTCTCGGCTATAACACACTAGGTATAACAACCGAACCCTTTCTTCTTGTTTATACACAATGCATGGTCATAACAAGCTCAGCTGAGACACACACTTGCACATGACTTATAACTATGAGTTTCCAAAGTTTTAATTGACTAAAACACTTAAATATCATAGCAAAAGTCCAATGTTTAGCTTATGTGAACACACACTTACATATATGTGATTGATACACATAGAAACCCGTACATGGACACACGAGTATGTATGTATGAGTGCGTGTATAGGGCAAAGGCTGGCCCAAAACACCTCCAGTTTGGTTAGTTTTGTAACCTATGCTAAGCTTTATTTTAAGAACATGTGTTAGAAACTATAAAAACATGTGTTAACAAGCTTAACACTAGGGTTTTCTTGAAAACATAAGGTATGCGAGTGTACACCAAGGCAAAACATCTAAACCAGTTGTTTTTATACATGATCAACCAAGAATATGTCCATATGCCACCCTAGACTTGCATAAATGTGACATACATAACACTTGGTAACATTTAGTAGAACAAAGTACATGTTTTACCCAAAAATAGACTAATCATAGTCACCTAACCAACAAAACGAACATTCTTGACACATACAGTGTGTGACACACGTGGATAGTGGTACAAAAGCCCCTAGTCCATACGTGTTACCATCGGGTGAACAGTTGCATGGTAGTTAGAGTCAAACATAGACCAAAGTTGCTTTTAATTACATTTAGGGTTCCTAGACCAGACACACGGTGCCCGATCTAGTTCAGATTATCATTCAGACACCAAGTGAGTATTCACGGCCCCTTTTTACAGTTTTTTTTACATTTTTCCGGGGAAAAACATGCGTACAGTTTTCAGTTACAATACATGACTATCATGTGAACATGAGACATCAAGGTTCAGGATCCATTAAGCCCTCGTGTCATACATCATACCATAACCATTAGCTATGGACTTAGCCATGAAACACCGCGATAGATCTATTGGGCCGATACCCCCACTCTTGGCCAGTCGCTCTGACCGGATGACAAATATCCAAAGAGTGCTTGTATTTCACATTATTCATTGTCTTTTGTGTACAATGGGCGAGCACAACATGTCAAGTTTTGGTTATGGTCTCATGTCAAATCATATATTGATGATTGCCCTAGCTAGGCAATGATTTAGTCGGTTTTGGATTACATGTCCAACATATAGAAAACCCGTGAACTCACCAACTTTGTGTTGACCCAATATATTTTACATGAATGTGTTTTAGGAAATTAGCATGGACAATGGAACTTGCAGGGGTCGCGTGCGAGCATTTGTGGGATACCTTCTTTTGGACCGTTGTGTTGTCATAATAATTTTAGACGTTTCCATACAATGGTTTTAGAATTAAACAATTAACTAATGTTGAACGGATTTGGTTGTTTAATGAAAGTTCCTACATTGTTTTAATTGATGCTCGTGTGACCTTTTGTGCTTGGAAATCTTTCGAAGGCGCACCTCGCGTTTCCGCCTTGGCGGGGTCTGACAGAGAACTGTTAAGATAACCGAGAACTATAATGTATCCAAGAACTAGTGTAAAAAATTCGAGAACATAAGCTTTTTTGAAAACCTCTAAACCATCCGAGATTCCTTACATGTTTGAGAATCCATCATTTTTCGAGAACAATATCAGAACCGAGAACTAACTCTTTTCTAGGGAACTCACTTATTTTCCGGAAACTCACCTAAGTTTTCAGGAACTCATTATATCTTCGATTACCCATTATGTATTCAAGAACTCCTTATGTTATATGAGAACTCATTGTGCATTCGAGAACTCATAAGATTAATTCGACAACTCAATATTTTTTGGGAACTCATAAATTTTTCCGAGAACTCACTAATTATCAGGGAACTCATAAGATTATCAAGAACCCATTAGTTCATTGAGAACCTATTAGTTTTCGGGATCTCTAATAAATTTGGAGTTTTGATAAAAAGCTAATGTATCAAGTTTATTCAAAACATTATTTCCAAAACCTTGCTTAACTTGAAATAATATTTTACATGTAACTTCTGCCCAAAGGTGATGTGTCACATTAGCACGTTATTTGAAGTCTCATTAAGCATTGTAGCTTGGTTCACATAGTTTTACATAAGGTTTCACTTCTGCCCAAAGGTGATGTGTAACAGATTGTGTCGGTGAACTATGTGTATTGCATTAAAACTTTGTAAGTCTCACTTCTGTCCAAAGGTGATGTGTTACATTCACTGTTTGAAAAAATTAATACTTAAATAAATAGCATATAGCCAAAGCTAGAGCATGTTATTTAAGTAGCTTATATTGGTGTTATTATATTATCACATCTTCATTACAAAATTGATCCTCACAATTAATGATCCTTCATTAATAAAATGATCATAACTTTAAGTCTGCCTTACATCAGTACCCATAACTCGAAACTAATCTCACATTCTTCTATAAATTACTATCTCAACTAAGTGATCTACTCTAATTAGTTTTTTTTGTTCTTTTAAGTCTTAAATTACCTCTTAAGACATGGCATTCCCACTGCTCTATCTGATAAAAGTAATTTCAGAATAACTCATGAACATAAGAAAGTGGAATAGACACAATGTCTTTTATGGTTACTAAGAACTCTTTTATTAATTCCTATCAGGTGAGCTATAATTAATTCTCAAATTCCTAAGACTAATGTATTATCTATGGAAATGAAAGAATATAAGGAATTCCTAATAAGCATGCAACAAATAAATCTAACTATATGGTTGAATAGCATCTATGAATACATCTTAACATTGAATAACATGACCCATAAAGTTAAGGGGTTACACATAGAAATCAATAAATTTCTAGTGCATAATAACTTTTCCACTAGTACGATTATATGCATTATGAATCAACTATAACACTCATAAATATGAAAGTAAAATGAGTTTGATGATAGCGAATTAAGTACAGGAAAAGGAACGCATCAAACTAGAAAAGTTGATGTTATTCACCTTACTACCATTAAACCTAAAAGAGGAAGAATAATTATCATAGATAGGATAATTCTAAGGTCTAGAAACAAAATACAAGTACTACTTTGAGCTGTATGTTTCTCCAAAGGGAAAGTCTTACTAAGCAAAACTGTGCCATTAAGAATAGGCATAAACAATGCGATCACCCATAAGTAAAGAGAACAACTGGCTAAGATATGTAGTGCCTAATTAAGGATATTTAACTCCACAAATGCTAATGAATTCCAATTAACACATGATGATTAAGTCTAGTTTTATACGTTTCCTTGCCAAAATTCAATTACCAGAATTCAGCAAATACTTAAGATGAGAGTTAGCAACAAAATTAAGGGTCTATTAACCATTTATAACTGATCTTAGTATTGAAGCTTTATGATGCCATACAATATTCTAGAGATTACTCAGAAGTTAGTATCAATACTAAAAGCTATATTATTTGACAGTTACAAGGTTTTAATGACCAAACCAAAGCCACTATTAGCTTAAACTCTCAAACTGTTTGTTGTCATTATCTAAATAGAAACCTTATGAAATAAAACTAGATGATCCAATAACATTTTCACAACTTTGTTATCAAGAAAATACATGAAATATTCTCGTTCACGCGCATCGCTAAAACTTATTATGTGGAGGTACTAAGAGAGTTAAAAGATTAATGGGAGCATTAAGTGTCCTAGTTATAACTTGCAAAAGTTACAGAGGTGTGGGGAACGACAATTTGATCCATCCTCAAATTACACCCTCTTGCACTAGACAACGCTCTATCGCAACTTGTCTCCTTAGCATTTAATGTAATCCTAACATGTCACACCCCGCCAAGGCGGAAACACGGTATGTAACTCGAAAGGTTTTCTAACACAAGATTCAAGCAAATAACTGAGTAAAACATAAGCTTTGATTTCAGCTCGTAAAAAGTTAGAATTCAAGAAATTCATTGTTTTTGAAAACTAAGGATTTTACATCCAAACTTCGTAATACTTGCTAGTTCAAATAAAAATCCCCACAAAAATGGTGTCGTGTAACGCATGCTTGAATCCCAAGTTCCATTCATGAAAGTCTATTGCCTGATAACATGCATAAAGATTTGTGAACAAAAAGTTGGTGAGCTCACAGGTTTTGTGACTCATTGTAAATTGTTTTTGTATGTTTGTTCGGGAAAATCCCGTGAGTTGTCTATGAAAACTTGTAACTTGTTTGTGGAAACCATGATTTGTCCTATGGGAATCCTTGCATGGTATTCCTTGGGCTGTGTCTTTTGTACTTGAAAATCATACACTTAGAATCCTTGTAAGGTATCCGTTAGGATGATTTGGGAAACTCGTAAATCATTCCTTTGGAATATTATTGTAAAACTTGTAAAAATATTCCCTTTGAATATGTCATTGAAACTGTTTGAGAAGTACTGTATTACTTCTTAATGTTTGAAAAAATGTGCACAAGCCTATGAATTCGTAAATGATCAGGTTTCTGGTTGTCTGTAAACCAGAATGAATCAGTGCCTAGCTAGTGCAATGATGTATGTGTCAACATGAGCCTATAACCAAACCTAAACGTGTTGTGCGCCCATTGTACACTAAAGACAATGTATGAATGTTCAGGAATAACATGCACTCTCTTGATATCTGTCATCCGGTTAGCGCGACCAACCAGGATTGGGGGGGTTAACCCAATAGTACTATTCAAGTGTTCCACGGCTAAGTCCATAGCTAATAGTTATAGTAATGAAATGACACGAGGACTTCCTTACGCAAATTATACTATACCAGGACTCCGAGTCCTATGTTTGTCTCATGCACACATAATGATCGAATTCATTTCATACTAAGCTTGTAAATGTGAACTTTGTGAATGCAACATGTATATGTACATGTAAATGTGAACTTGTAATGTAACATGTAAATGTAATATTGATAACTAAAAACTTGTAAATGAAAACTGTATACTTGTAAATGCTTGTTTTTCCCTCCAAAATTGTAAAACAGTAAAAAGGGGTTGTGAAACGCACCTGATGTCTGACTGCTAAGACTGGACTTAATATGATATGGAAATGTCTGGACTGTGGTGCCCTATATCCAATAAGGACAACTTAAGTCTATGTTCGTACCATTTACCATGCAACTATTCACCCGACTTGTATGCCTTTAGACTGTGTGTTTATGTACGACTGTCCATATGTGTCACACTCTGTATGTGTTGGAAATGCCCATTTTTGTCGTTATTTATGACTATGATTAACCATTTGTGGTAAAATCGGTGTCTTGGTTTACTATATGTTACTACATGATATATATATATATAAGTTATCTTGAGAATGCTAAATCTTGTGAGAACCGTGATAACAAAAGAGAAAACCAACAAAAATCATTTTTTTCAATATAAACCTAATTATAATTAAAATACAACATTAAAAAATGATTTTTCTTTCCAAATAATTCATCTTTTCTTGAGAAAACACTCTAAAACTAACGTTTTACACATGTGTAAAAACAATTTATTTTCGTATACGTTTGAATTTTTACGCGTAAATTGTTTTTTTGAGATTGTATTTTAGTAATAAAGATAAGTGTAAAAAGAAATTTTGAATTTGAATGGTTTTATATGGCCTGCTCGCGGTTCGCACAAAATATATGTGTTCTCAAATTAACTTTCCCCTATATATATGTGTGTGTGTGTGTGTTAAAGATTTGCACAAAACATGGTATGTTAACATATGTTCAAGATATTTTGTGAAAAGAAATGCTATTGCTTATGTTTTTCCCTTGTTCTCAAATTAACATTCCAAATGTTTGTGTTAAAGCTTGTATGACATACGTTTCTCGGCTTCTACATATATTCTCGAAATTGCCATTTTATGTATGTTATAATTTAAGTTCAAAACGACATTTTTGTGGCTTTGCTTGGCCTTATACACACATGCATACACTTACGTGTATGTGTCTGAGTATGTACGTATCCATATATATGTTTTCTAGTGTGTATATGTACATTATAAATGAATGTAGATGCGTGTATCTAGGTATATGTTTGATACATTATCCGAGTGTTTTAGTCGAAAAAATACACTATGTGTTTGTGGATATGGTGTGTACGAGTAGTGCATGGAACCGAGTGAGCATGGCCTTGAGGATATCAATGTTATCTGAAGGAAATTGTACAAGTGAACTTACCGGAGGTATATGAACCAAATAGATCAAGATGATAGGTCGAGTTTGGCGTCTACACTACACAATGCAGCCTCTAGTATCTCGTTGATGACCGATTATGGTGGGGAGGTGGTGTGCGATCGTGATTAAGGTCCGATTGGACCTGTTTGGTCTCGGCCGAAGGTACAAGGAAAGAAAAGAAAGTGTTTGGTGTATTAATATGTTATATTGTGTGTTTCTTTCCTTTGGGCCAATCTATATACACAAGAGGGATGGAAAGAGAGTGGTTTGTGGTTGGTTAACAGTTGAGGAAGTCAACCCAAGTGTTTTCTAGGTGTGCAAAAAGCGTCATGCTATTTTGATCAAATAAGTTGACCTAGAAGTTAGCAAGAATATGGTCTTGCCTAGGGAATGTATGGGCCAACTTTAGGAAGGGAAATAGGGCATTTTTGGATGGTCAAAACTTGTTGGAAGTGGTTGGGAAAGATCTAAGGTTCATGTTTTGTGTATAACATAGGTTGGTGTGATTGTTTGAATAAGAATGGTGAGGTGTTGGTGTGTTCAAGTGTGTGATGTTTCAAAGTGTTGTGTGATGCTTATTCGACTCCAATCCGATCGTGTAAATGTAGGAGAGGGAGTGGGGGTGTTCAGCTTGTTTAGGTAAGTCAAATTTTATAAATTTTGATGATACAAAAGGTGTTTTGGCAATTGTGGCAAGGTGTTGACATTGGTGAGCATGCCTCCTTCTTGGAACCATAAGGGCCGATTTTCGCATAGTGTTCAAGATGAATTTGGAAGTCAACATGGCCTAGATCAATAGGGTAAGATTTCAAAGTTTCTAATTTGGTGTAATGCATGGGTTTTTGTGATCATGTGTCCATGTTCCATGTTTGTTTGTGTAGGGTTTATAGTGGCCGATTTCTAGGAAAAGAAACATGGCTTTTGGGAAGTCAACCAGTGTAAAATTTGTCTTGTAATTGTCCAAAATTTCCATTTTGGTGACACACATGGGAAACTGGAATGTGAATAGGAATGTAGAGATGTTTGTGTGTGTGTGTGTGGATATGTATGCATGTGTGTCGTTTATATATATATATATATATATATATATATATATATATATATATATATATTATATGGATGGATGTGTGTCGTATATATAACGCATGTATGTTGTTTTGATCACAATATATAATGTACATGTATTCCATTGTGTATACATATGAAATGTTACTTTGTGAGTTCTTGTTTTTTATTCCTACTGTGGTCCGATATATATATATATATATATATGAGTGAAGTCCTATTTATGTCCCAGTTGTTTGCTACTTTTAACTACTTGAGTCCAATTTTCAAACCTACTTTGATCAGAGTCCTAGTACTTACTAATCTTAACTTATTGAGTCCAATTTCCAAACTCCATCCGTTTCCAACGTTAACTCCCCCCCCCCCCACGTGCACAGCACATGAGGGGGTATATTTGTCCATCCACCACAAATTTTATCCCCCTTTTCTTTTTATTGTCTTCCCCAATAAAACCATACAAACAAACAAACGAGCTTCCCTCCCATTTCTCTCTGAAAAAAAACCCTAGAAAAAAACAGAATGGCTACCGTTGTTTGTGCTTGTGGTGCTGCAACTGTGATTCGAACCTCATGGACGTCAACAAATCCAGGGCATCGCTTTTATTGTTGTTCAAGAGCAGTAAGTGGTTGAAATTTTTTTAAACCACCCAATATGATAATTTAATAAGCTGCAATTGAAATGATCATGTTGCAAATTGCGGGTTTGTAAGTTGGGCAGATCCTCCAATGTGTAGTCGATCTACTCAAATAATTCCAGGCTTACTTCGATCCATCAACCAGCACGAACAAATTGGGAGTAGGAAGGCAACTGAGATTAAGTAGCTAAAAGTTGTTTTAATTGCTACTTGGGCTTTGATTGTACTTTACATTGTGACAAAATTAATTAAATGTATGAATCTGGTTAGTCTATTATCTAGTTGACCTCATTTTGACTAAAATATGTAAAGGTCAAACTAGGAGATATGTAATGATATTAATGAATGAAATGCAACTAGTTTGGTGATGTTTTATGGTTTACCTGTAACATGTATGAAGTTGATTGAGTTTCCATGGTATGAAAACACCATAAGATGCATAAATGTTTAACCATAAAGGTCAAATTGGGAAATGTTGACTAATAAAGGTCAAACACCATAAGATGCATAAATGTATGACTGATGCATGATTGTTGACCTTAGTTTGACTAACTAAAGGTCAAACTAAAAAACTGATGTTTTCATGAATGATGTATGAACATGACTGTTGAAGCTTATAAATTGAAAACATGCAAAATACCAATAACCATACAATAACCATTACATCAAAATACCAACTTCAAAACACCAAAAGAAGCATGATTTAGTTGACCTCACTTTGACTAACTAAAGGTCAAACTGGGAAACTGATGTATTAATGAATGAATTGTAAACTGCAAAATACAAATAACCATACAATAATACATCAAAAAACCAAGTTCAAAACACCATATTATAACCATTACATCAAGAGTTCAAAACACACCATATTATAACCATTACATCAAGTGTTCAAAACACACCATACAATACAATACAATACCATAACATCTAAGACTGTTCCAAATAACCATTACATACCTAGACATACCATAACATAGAAATAAAACCATGACACCAAAACACAAAATACCATGTTCATAAAACCATTACATACCATGACATAGAAATAAAACCAAAACACAACCTACTTAGCAGCCAGAACCTTTGCACCATGTTTCCTTCCAGCCTGAACCTTTGCAGCCTGACCCTTCACAGCTTTAGACTTTGATGCCTGGCCCTTACCTTTTGCAGATTGTCCCTTGCAAGTCCTTGAATTATGCCCTTGTTGATCTCCACCATTCATTGGTTCAATGGTATTCATGTACAGCATTTTCTAGGTGTCTAACCAGTACACTTCATCAACCCATGCCTTAAGTATACCTACCTGTATTCCATGCCTACTCATGTCCCATATTGCAGCAACCACATGTTTACAGGGCATACCAGTTAAATCCCATTTTCGACATGAACATGTTATTTTGGAAACATCAACTGCACACCTATCCAAGAAAAGGCCACTAACTTGGAATATGTTTCCACCTGCCATTATAACAGTGTAGGTAGCTGCCTGATCCTTGATTTCACTGAATGTATTTGTAGCTACTGGTGTTAAAGGACCATTTGCTTTTGCAATTACCTTGTGGACAGCAACAATTTTCTTCATTATGTATTCTCTGATGTACTCTAAGCACGTTATTATAGGTTTGTCCCTACCTCCAACCAACTGGCTATTGAAAACGTCACAGAAGTTATTGAAAACAACCTAACTCTTTGCTCTTCCTGTTTGACAACCATATCATAAGTTATAATCATAACACAACAAACAGCTACACAAATGTATTATAAACCATATCATAACTTATAAACATAACACAACAAACAGCTAGACAAGTGTATCATAAACTATCATACCAGTGAAATGAGATCTAGTCCAAGATTTAGGTGGTATCTTCTTTAGCCAGTCATGCAGTTTTGAATCTACCCTCCTTACAGCTTTCATTTCTTTGTTAAACTGTGGTATTGTAGTAGTAGTAGTAGTGGCACTAAGTCCTTGAACAACTGGCTATTCCATTTGGCTTTCATGTTTTGATGGATGTGCCTCAGGCAGAATCTGTGCTCAGCAGCAGGAAAGACTCTAGCTAGTGCAGGTATTAGACCCTAAAATATACAAACAGTAGTCAATAGACAATATACAAACAATTAATTTGTGTGCTAAAGTATGTGTTAAGAGTGTACAGTTATACCTTTTATCTGTCAGTAATAAAAGAATTAGGGCCAAGATCAAGATCATCTCCAAGGTTCTCCAAGAACCACTTCCAAGAATCACTGTTTTCAGCCTCCACAACTGAATAAGCAACTGGTAGATCTCATTATTAGCATCAATCCCTACTGCAGTCAAAACCTGTCCTGGATATGGTCCCTTCATTAAACAACCATCTAAACCTAGTATTTCCCTTCCACTCATCTTGAAACCTACCTTCAAAGCACCTAAACAAAAGTATATTCTCTTGAACTGCCTAGTTGGAGTACTAGGATTGCATTCCCTTTCAACATCTGGTTTTACAGTTGTACCCAGATTGGACCTTTTTATTTCTTCACAGTAATCCCTTAACAGTGTATATTGGAGATGGTAGTCACCTTGTATCTTCTGTATAGCCATACTCTTTTCCCTAAAAGTTTTTTGTAAACTCAGTTGGATCTGATGTTTTTTTTTTTTTGCAATTGATCTTGTAGGGCTCTCAAAAGAATTGTAGGGTTGCCTTCAATGATTTGCTCAACATCTCTAGCAAGTGAGCTAACAGTGAACAACCTTACCTCTCTTGTTTTGTAAACAATTATGCACCTCATGAAATGTTTTCACAATCCATGAATCTGAACCAGTCTGTGTAGATTTGGAACAGTGTAAAAGCCAAGGACAAGTGGGGGTAGGGAATCTTACTTTCTTTAATGAGTTTGAACTACCTTCCATTAAAGGCTTACCTTTTGAAATGTCACATGCATTATCTCCCACAGGGGGCCCACCTTTAAACATATTACCTGCTTGCCCTTGCCCACTTACAAATTGTAGGTTCACACCATAACATACAATTGTAAACCTCACTTTGTCATTTTTCTTAATTACTAGTTGTCTTCTACTTTCTGGTGCATGTTTTACAACTAACTCTTTAATTTGTTCTTTGCCTATAAAAAATTGTCCCACAGTGAATGGAACATGAACACCCCTTAAACCCTTATATTTTTTTTCTGTTTATTTTCAAAGCCTTCTTTAGTGGAGGATCTTGTTCATCATCTGCACTATCAAAATCATCCATATCAACCTCTACTCCCTCATCATCTTGGCGGTCATCATCATGGACATCACCTACATTATCCTCTTGTTCAATACATGCTTTAAATGTTTCCATGTCAACTTCAACATCTTCTATCTCATTTTCTTTATCCACCCTGAAATCTAAATCATTTGAATCATTATCATTTTCATTTTGATCATAACCATCATCATTATTTTCAAATGCAGCCTCAATATCATTTTCATCATAAGCATCATCATTCACTTCAAAATTATTAGCATTTTCATCACCATTCACTTCAACATTATCAGCATTTTCATCACCATTCACTTCAACCTTATCAGCATTCTCATCAGCATTCACTTCAACATTATCATCTAACCACCCAATTGCAAGTACCCTTCTACTAGTTGGTGTTGATTCATTAGTTGGATGAGCATTATCAGCATTCACTTCAACATCATTAATCTATTCAATCACAACATTCCTACGACACATGTTTGGTGACTCAAAACATGTTACCCAATGTTCAACATATACCTCAATAACTTTTACTTGACTTATATATTCACACATATGTCTAACATCTTGATCAGTTCCTAGACATCTAAGGCCATTATCTAAACTCTGACATGGAATCTTATAGTGATAATACACTACTTCATCATCTGAATAACCTAACATCTTAAACCTAACATTGAACTCCATAACTGAGAACTCATCACCATCTACTATATCAATGTAGTTCATCTTACCATGAGCAGACATTCTACCTTGAAAATTCTTAAAATAGCCACCATGGAAGACTTGGATGGAAAAAAGTGTAGATCCATCAGCTAAAACAAAAATACACAATTTAGGTTACATACGAAATTTAGGTTAAAAAATTAAAAATTTTAAAATGTGGTTCATACCGTATTCTTCCCAAGGATTAAACACAGAATTCTTATCACGAACCCACCACAATGTAAATTCTCTCATTGCTAAACCAACTGTTCTTCGTCTTTGATTAGGGCTTGTTTTTGTTAAACGAGTGGAATGACTGGGGATTAGGGCTTGTTTGTTTAAAAAGAAAACAGAGGGATAAAATTTGTGGTGGATGGACAAAAATACCCCCTCATGTGTTGTGCACTTGGGGGGAGTTAACGTTGGAAATGGATGGAGTTTGGAAATTGGACTCAAGTAGTTAAAAGCAGCAAACCACAGGGACGCAAATAGGACTTCACTATATATATATATATATATATATATATATATATATATATATATATAGGAATATAATAGATTTATAAAGTCTCCAGTGGCCTTGTTTGGAAATCGATTACCATGTTTTTAATACACCCTTACATAGTCTTGTTTGATAATAACATGTGTTTTGTCACAAGAAAATGTTAATATCATGTGTTAGTCTCTCATAGACGTGTGGTGTTTGAATGTATCAACTTACATTATACATGTGGTGAACTTGAATTGTTAAATGGTGACGACTCCACGTGTTGGATGTTCACCAAGTGTTCTTTGGGATTATTTGGATTTATTTTGTGAAATTGTATAATCTCCAAATTGGATTTAGTCACAAGTGACTATGTTTTGCTTTGTACATTATGATTGAACATTCAGCCAGTCTCTGTTGAGCGTATCACTATCTTGATTGTCAGTTGGCAGTTATTTAGTTGGGTGTTGCATGGGTAAATAGAACATGTGATAAATTTCTAGATTATCCTGGGCTTTACTAGACTCGGGACGACTTTGTAAATGTTAAAATGTCTAATGCACGAATTGAAAGGTTATGAATCTAGTTAAGTGTATGGATATTGTCTTGGAAAATTATCGGGTGTCACACAACAAAGTTTTGTGGATGCCTAAATGTGGGCAAACTTTGATTTCTAACTAAAACTAAAGTAATCTTCATCAAAAGAAACGGCAATAAATATCATTAGGTTGTTTTCTCTATTAAAATCTATGGGTCTTTCAAATGTTAGACCTTAAGCATGCTGAATTCATTAAGATTTCTAAGGTCAGTGGGAGCAGTAAAAGTCCGTATCATGACTTTCCGGATGTACAAGATGCGGGAGAGAGACCTCACTAAAATTCTAGACTCATTAAACTTACCTTCGAGTTTAACTTCGATTATTCCTCTTGTACACCTTACTGCACCAACTCTTACACACTCAGAAACTAATATTGCTCCTTATATACCTGAAAATAAAAACACCTAACTAAGAGCTAAATATATATCATAATAAAACCAATAGTCAACTCAGGAGGTAATTTGGGTCTAAAAGCCCACTAACTTTGATGATTATGTAACCTACCCAACTAATACAAAAAAATGGATGTTTGGAAAGTTTACCGATCCTACCTCTTCTGATAAATTCATTAGTATCAATCAATCTTCTAAATGGAATAAAGCTACTATTAGCAAAACTTGATTACATAATAAAGATAACGTTTGGGATTTGGTTGAATAACCTAAAGGTATTCATAATTAAACTAGATCCAAATGGGAACGTTATAAAATAAGATTGATTGTAAAAGATTATACTCAAAAGGCATTAGATTATCAAAGAATTTTCTTATCTGTGTTACAAAAGATTTCTTTGAGGATCATTACCGTCTTAGTAGTTCATAATAACTAAGAGCCACATTAGATGGACATTAAAACAACTTTCCATAACAATGACCTATATGTTCATTAAACAACCTGAAAGTTCTAAACTGAAGGTTAAGAACACTTAGTTTGTAAGTCAATAAATATCCATGTATGGGTTGATGCAAGCATAAAACGTGTTGGAATTATAATGAAATTCTCTTCATCAATAAGTAAGTGAATTAAAGAACCTACCTTAAGATGAGTGGGAGCAACTAATAAAACTTGTCCTTATATAGATTACGATTCTCTTGACAAGTATATGTTACCTAAGTCAAAGCATTATTCAAGCGTTTTTTGACATGATGAATATCGGGGATTCCTCTTACGTGACAGGAATCAAAATATACCGGGATAGACCCAACGGGATATTAGTTTCATCCCATAAGTTTTACTCTAAGTGGGTCTTTACATATGTAACATACAACATTGCTCTCCTTTAGAGCACAAAAGGATAAATGAGATTATTACCTTATGCTTCATTAATTTAGAAGCCTTATGTAGATGTTAGTCGATACTTGTTTATGATATTGTTCATATTGCCTAACACTAGACTTGTCTAGATTATTGAAAAGAATCCATGGAACATTAGAATATCTTAAAGAAACAAAAGACTATAATCTAAAGAAGAAGTGAGAACTTAAAGTGATTGACTACTTTTATTCTAATAGTCAGAGGAAATAAAATGTCAATTTTGGGGTATATAATGATGTCAGCAGACATAACTATCTCATGGAGTAGTCATAAGGAACTGATTACAACAACCGAAGTTATCATGGCATAATGTGTTGCTGATCATAACAAATATGGTCATTGAATGTTGTTGGGAAATTTATTAGTTGACTCATAACTTAATAACTCCATTTAAATACTATATTGAAGAATTACTGTGATAAAGTCAAACACCCTAATTTCTCGAACAGTAACAGTTTGAGAGGAGTTGCATTAGAGTTCGATACGAAATTATTGTTCACTTACTTTTGAGATCATATACAGAAAATTCGAATTTTGTATCGAATGCATTCATAATATGCTTATGGATCCAATAATTAAAGGTCTATTACCCATAAGTCTCACTAAGTGCCAAAATAAGAGAAAGGGGTTTTACTAATGACCATGTACAATAGCATATCGTACTATGAATGACTCATGACTAATGATTAATGATTAATTTTCCTCATTCGTTTAAATTTATAATGTCTCTAATGAATATGTTAAGCATGCATAATGACATATAGACAATAATTATACAAATCAATGATTAAGGGCATACGTATGATTGATCTTAACGTTAAGTTTTAAATTTGGGTGTAGTATGATTAATGGGGGGTCATGAGTCGAATATAGACTCAACGACTATATTTCTCTGCTACATTCTGGGTTTATAACTAAAATGAGTATTAATCTGTAATGTAATACTCATAATAAATGATTACTCGGCCAAGTGGGAGAATGTTGGAATAAATATAAATTATGTTTATTATATAGCCATCATGGGAAAGGGTAAAATGAGAATATGGTTGAGTTGGAAGAACTAAGGAACTCATTTTATAACCACACACTTATTTTATTCAAAAGAGAATGTGTGGTTGTAAATTAAAGCATAATAAAATATTGAATAGAGTATTCATTTACTTATAAAGTCAACAATGGTGTGCTAGTTTTTTTACACTAATGTAAATCACTCGTAAAAAATCATTTTTTTACGGTGGAGTTACCTCTTTTTACATTAGTGTGTAAAAAAAATAAATTCACATTTTACGTTGGTGTTCTCAAGTTCTTCCAACTCAAGCTTGTTTTCATTTGAACCAGATCCTGGCCATCATTATCATTTATATAATATTGATCAATTACTATAATATCGCTAAGTTTATAATAGGTGATTCTTTGATGGATGAAATTACCCTTACTAAACCTAATTAGGTTGTCCCCTATGTGTATAAATAGAGAGATAACTAGAGGTATTAGGTTAGACTCTAATAACACCATAACCTAATGTAGCCACTGCCCACCTCTCCCTCACACGATCTTGGTTTGAGATCATTAGCCATTATTAGTATACACACTAAAAGGAACCCGATCAAGATGATGATGTCTTCCATTATTGAGGTTCCTGAACGGTTAAAGCATATGGGGTACACATGATTAAACATTACCTTTATACCTTATGTTCTCATTAATATAATCAACAAAGGTGTTTTTAGGGCTTTCTTTTTTACTCTGTTTCGATTACACAATGGCTGCTCCACTGGTTAGGGCACGAGCAGATTATGATTACCTTATTTGGCTCTTTTTGATCGGGGATAGCGGTAAGTATGGATCTAGGTTGATATAATGTTTTGTTTCATTTATATGTTTATGACTGTTTTTAAGACAATGATATGCAAACCATTGACTGATTGATTTCTTCAGTAGAGAATACTGATTATAAATGTTAATAGAACTAATTTTCTAATGTGTTTTTAGTGAAGCAATCTGATTAAAGTAAACAACTTGAATTGTTATGTCTTACTAGATATTTCGCTGAGAAATGGAGGAAAATACAAGACATGGAAAATGACATGATTTTCTATGAGGGGGCATTTGGGATAGTGTTTTGAGGGAAGTTATTATTTGATTATTGGTGGAGACAGTGGAGGTGTGTGGTGCATTGGTGGGATCTAAAGCAGTTATCTATACCTTTGGAGAGATCAAACTTGATACTACGCTCGTGTGTCTCATTCTACATAGGTGTAAAGAAGAACGATGGTGATGAAAAAAACCCAGATCCATGTTCGAATGACGTTCAAAGATCGATGGATTTGTTTTTTACGCTTTTGTTTTTTATGTCTGCTTATGTTTTTTTAGAAGGAAAAAATAGGAAGAACAGGGGGAGAGAGAGAAGATGTATGTTTTTTTTAGGAAATCATTTATTTTACATGGATGTAATTGTAAATTTCACACAATATTTTTCACAGGTGTAAATTAGATTTCAATAGGTAAACTGTTTTACACTGATGTAAACTGTTTGCCACGATGTAATTGTAACTCTTATATAATATTTTCATAGGTGTGAATTAGATTTTACATATATGTTTTAGACATTTTGTAATTTTTACACAATATTTTCATATGTGTAAACTAAACTAGATTTGTGTAAAAATGAATATTTTTTTTTGCATAAGATGTAAAAGTTGTTGTATGTGTGTGGTTTATTTTAATGGTTGATAGTTGGCCATGTGTTCAAAGGTGAAGATGGAGATCAAGGAAACGAAGAACGACTTGTTTATAGAGTGTTTTTTTTTTTTGCAATAGAATGCAATCGATGATATTTCATTTGTGCATATGCAGTTAATAACGGATTATTTCCTTTGTTTTTTAATATTAATCTCAAATATATAAATATCTTTTGGGTTTTTATACTAGTGTAAATAAATTTCATAGATGGGGTTCCTAAACAGTGGGTGCACAAATGATTTTTGAATATGTGTTTTTTTTTTGTGTAAAAAGTAAATGAATTAAAAAAATAAAATAAAGTTAAAAAATTTGCTACTTAAAAAAAATTAATTAACATTTCAAGACAAAAAAAGTCCCATCATTTGATCTCAACCATTGGATCAACAAGATCAATGGTGCAAAAGAGTTTATACGGTTCTCACAACTAAAGGAGTTCTCAAATTATCTAATCCCTACATATATTCATATATAGGAAAAGGGAAAAATGAGAACATGGTTGAGTTGAAAGAACAGCAGAAACTTGCTTTATAACCACACACTTAATTTATTCAAAAAAGAATGTGTAGTTGTAAATTAAAGTATAATACAATATCGATGAGAAATTTAAAAGTCAACATTGGTGTGCTGGTTTTTTTACACTAGTGTAAAACCATCGTAAAAAAAAATTCATTTTTTTACGGCGGAGTTACCCATTTTTATGTCAGTGTGTAAAAAAAATTTAATTCACATTTTACGTCGGAGTTCCCACGGTTCTTCCAACTCAACCTTGTTTCCACTTGAAGAACATTTTTTATACAAAGTGTGAGAAGTCTATATAGGCATTCTGTTTTAAATTTTAGACATGATGTTTTATATTCTTTTGCTATAGTATTATATAGAAAAAAGCAGAACATAACAATTTAAAACACTACTTAATGTATTATAAACATTCAATCTAAAACATCATACAAAGAAAGTATTCAGTGTGTTTTAAATTCCATGTCTAGGATACATTTGATTGTGTTTTAAATTGTTACGTTTGGTGTTTTTCTATATAATACAATGCAACTAGAATAAAAAAACCTCATAGCCAAAATTTAAAACACAATGACTACATAGACTTCTCACACTTTGTACGAAAATTGTCATTTGTATAGGAACCTATACATATACCTATATATATAGTGTAAGTATATGGTGAAAACTCTACTTATAGTGAAAACTGTGGAAACTCTCACTTCCCAAACTTTTTTTTATGAAAATTTTAGGGTATGTAATATACATGATTCTAAGCATTTTGAGCCAAAAAAAATGCAAAAAGCGCCGAGCAGTTTAAAAAAAACGTTTCGGGTAACACATGTTATTTCCGTGTAACATGTGTTACCTGAAACGTTTTATTTTTTTAAAAATGCTCGGCGCTTTTTTGATTTTTTTTTTGCTCAAAATGCTTAGAATCATGCATATTACATGCCTAAAATTTTCATAAAAAAAAGCTTTGGGAAGTCAGAGTTTCCACAGTTTTCACTATAAAAATGAGTTTTCATAGGATCCATCCCCTATATATATATATATATATATATATATATATATATATAGTACAAGGTTATATTGGAAACCCTTGTTATATGGTAAACTCTAGAAACTCTAACTTCCCAACTTTTTTTTATGAAAATTTTAGGGTATGTAATATACATGATTTTAAGCATTTTGGGCTAAAAAAAATCGAAAAAGCGTCAAGCCGCTTTTTTAAAAAAATCCGTCTTCGGGTAAAAAATGGTTAACACGTGTTAGTTTCGCTTAAAATGTGTTAGTCAAAACTTTATCTTTAAAAAAAAACTACTTGGCGCTTTTTTTATTTTTTTTTTGGCTCAAAATGCTTAAAATCATGTATATTACATGCCCTATTTTTTTCAAAAAAAAAATTGGGAAGACAGAGTTTCCAGAGTTTATCATATACAAGGGTTTCCACATTATCCTTACCATATATATATATATATATATATATATATATATATATATATATATAAGAAACCTAATCAAATTAATGAAACCCACTAAACCCTATCATAGTCATTGGTCACAATAGATCATTGGTCTAGATTGAATGTAATATTATATTAAGTTAAAAGGAAAATAAAGTAGGAGATAGGAGGTGAAAATGGTAAATGTGTAATCTCCATCTCTTCTCTCTCTATCAATCATATCATCTCTCTCTTACTTTCTCTCACCAATCTCCTCTTCTCACCTTCTCTCTCTTACCTTTCTCTCTCCACTTCTCTCTCATACTTTTCTCTTTACAATTTCTTTCACATATTAATTTAGAAATTCTAGATTTATTAAACTAGATTTTTTGTTTATTATAGATGTACCAGTGTTATTGCATATGTAAAAAAGAGTTACCAAGCTGTACCAGTGTTGTTGCATACGTAAAAAGGAGTTACCAAGTTGTACAAGTGTTGTTGCATACGTAAAAAAAGTTACCAACCTGATCTTAAATGAGACTTGTATAACAAAATAAAAGCACATATAAAAATGTACAAACTTATAAAAGGCCAATACAAATCAACATTAGACGTAATAAGAATTGATATGGTAAAAAGAGGTGATATGGTATTATTGCATACGTAAAATGAATTGATATGGTAAGTATTAACATGTGTAATTATTTAAAAAAAAAGTTACAAATCAACATTAAAAAATGATAAAAATGATTATTACAATCAACAATAAACGTATCAAACCTTTCATACAAAAAAAAAACTACTTTAAAAATGATCAGTTTACTTTTTAACACAGTAGGTATCTTCATTCTTCAGAATCAGCTTCGTCTTTTACACAAAAATCTCTTCACCACGAAGAAGATCAATTCCTCAATTTACATATTCAAAAATTGTTTAGCGTACGTTACAGACGTGTGTAGCATGTGTTACAGACGTGTTGTTGCATGTGTTAACATATAAAAAACTGGCCATCTTTAGTGAAAGACAAAATCCATATGATTTTAGTTTTTAAAATTCACTAATTTTTTATTCAAAAAACATATTAATATTAATAACATATGAAAAAAAAAAACGTTTGTTAATTCTAAACCTTCGTATTAACGTACGTTTTCCACATCTTAACATATGTTATCCACATCTTAAAGGCGGGTAGTTGAATGGCGATCATTATATCGGTCATTGTAGTGATCATTGTAATGATCAATTAGAATAATAAAACTGTAGGCAAATTGAAGAAATGTAAATGAAAAAATAAACCGTTTTTTTTTTCAAAACCGCCCATTCTTTCACTAGCTTTGCAACAAAATCAAAAAACAAAAAAAAACACAAACCTTTCTAATTTTTAAATGTATAAATTTTACAAATCCGTGTTATGTAAATAAAGTATTAAGCAGATAAAGTTTAAATAAAAATAGTTTAGATAAAAGAAACCATAAAGTTTTATAGTATATTATCCGCTGAATTTGAAAAAAAAAATATATATCATGAAGCCTCTATGATTAATGTTTAGAGGAAATGCAATGCTTTAAGTGTTTACCCTTTCTTAACATTGCTTACCGGAGCTTTATGTTGGGCTTGTTCAACTTGGCCCAAAATACAAGTTAAACATAAATTTAAATTACTAAAAGAGAATCTTAATATTCCCGTCTTCTTCACATTTGCATTTACAGACGCACCTGCGCTCTAAACCTCTAATCGACCTCACCAGAAAGCACAACCAAGGCTAAAAGAGAAATCAGATTTATACTTTTCTTCATTTTTCTCTCTACATTTCATCAACTATGCCGAAAATATTAGTGGTCAAAATTTAAGAACCCATCAGACTTCAGACACCATTCTAAAGAAAGGTTGTCTGGCCAGATGGTCAACGGACCCTCCTGACCCCCTTGGCTCCGCCTCTGGTGATCCACTCACCGTAAACAGATCCAAATCGCACTCATTGAACTAAAACCCCAAAATAAATAGCTTCAAATATCCAGATCTAGAATATAAATTTACATAAAGAAGGTGGAATGTACTTGATGAAGTGAGTCGACTCGTACAAACCCTAAGTTACCTGCGTCCTTTAAATATCCAGATCTAGCATATAAATTGAAGTTCCAGGTGTCCTTCAATCGTCATTATCTTCGTCTCCGACAAGAACCACCACCGCCTTCCATTCTCACCATCTCCAAACTCAATCAAGTCCACCATCACCACCACCACCACCACCAAGACCGGACTCCTTATCCTCATCTTCAATGAAAACAGATGGGAGATAGAGGGAGAGGATGATGAGATAGTTCTATGTTTTTTTGAAAGGGATTGAGAGGGGATGAGAGATAGAGAGAGGGTGATGAGATCATATCTGTGTTTTTTTTGAAAAATAGGAGAGAGATGAAGAGTATATATTTCTGAACATTGGGGTTTGAAAAAGAGTATGGGATTAAATGATTAAAATAAACTTGGTGTAATAAAAAATGATTTGGGCATGATAGATGATGTGGTTGTCTTACATCCACACATTTGGTATCTTTGGGTTTCCTCAATTTAAAAGGTTTCTTCCCAATACTTAGCCTATATATATATATATAGGTCAAAAATTACTTGATAAAAATAACTTTGTTTTCCAAATTAGAAAATGTGAGGTAGAGTGCTAACACTATGAAATATGTAAAAAGCTTAGTTATATTTTCAAGATGGCACGTTAGGGTAACAAAGAAAAGATATTTGACAACTATGTTCAGGATGGCTAAGAAAACTATTTAGGATGGACAGTTATATCATGAGGATGTAACTGTCTGATACAAAGGTGTAATAAGTAAATGTAAATGAAATGAAACAAGATAACAACACTCAATGTACGAGGAAAGCCCTTGATCACTTGATGATCGCCGGCACAAAACCTCGAGAGGAGTCTAAGCCCCTGCCTTGTTTGTTAATATTAAAAATGGTAAAAATGAGTACAACTTTGGATGAATGATGAACGAACGACTATGATTACAATGACTCTGTTTTGTGTGTGAGTATCAGGTGTTCTATCACTAGAACGCTAGTATCAAGTGAGTAGAAAGTAGCTAAGTGTCCTATTTCGTTCATTAATCCCCTATTTATAATTACAAATGGAGTAAATAAGAGATCCCATGATATCCGCCTATTTTAATAAGTTTTTGGACTGTTTAAGGTGTACGTTGAAGCAGCTTTAACCAACATAGACGTTGGTATAACGGTTTTCATGATTTTCGCCTAGTATTAATGTTCGTCGGTTACACCTTTAACCTAGTCTTTAGCCATGGACTTGTTTCACACGTATAACTCTTCAATGATCATCTTCTTTGACTTGAGTGAGACAATATAGCCGTTAGGGAACAGTTACAAACCTTAATATTGATTAAGTGTACATGCAATAATATCATAATAAGATAATTCGTTAGTCTATCCTTAGGATGCACATAGTGTAAAACACAGTTACATCCTGAACCCTGTTTAGTCCTTCAGTTTATGGAGGATGTCACACAGAATATACAAGGTAAAATCATCTTGGGGATTTCACCACCAACAATTGTCCCCAAAAATATGTTACCGTTAATATCTCAAACGGTTACAATATTTTTAATTGCAAATCTTATCTGCTGACAACGACTATATTTTAGGCTTATTTTTCGCGATGACCGTTACACATCATCATCTTCTGCCGCCTATATCTAGGCTTTCTCCCTTCCTTTATAATCACACAAGATTATCAAGAAAGGTAACTACTCTTCTTCTTCCCTGTTTTCTTCTTTTTCTTTGATCCTGCAAAACTTTTTCGAACAAAAATTCTGAGGATGGGCAATAAACTAAGAAGAGCATCTGGAAGTGTTGGAGTCCCCAAAGACTTCATACCCCAGAACATGCTTAAAGAGCCTGAACAGGAGATCTGTTCTTTTAATGATAGGGATATTCAACCCCTCAAGAATTTAGAGGCATTCCCTAGTTCGGCTATTATCCGTCCCTATGATTCAAATGCAAAGTCTGATTTTGCAACTTCTGTTTAGGTTTGTTTCTTGTACCTGCCATCCCACCTTGGCCTAAAGTATCCATTCCCTACATTCATGAAAGAGTTCTTTAATGTAACTGGGATGGCATATGCTCAGGCCATGCCGGAGATTCGGAGGATCTTGATGGTTTGTAATAAGATCATTGAGAACCATGACATCCAGCTTCAGATTAGGAACATGTCTTACATATATAAGCTGAAAACACACGGGTCAAACCGTTATGTTCTTCAGTTTAACAACAAAGAGCCTCCTTTTCTGTTCAATGTTATAAGATCTGACAGGTCTTGGAAGTCCAAGTTTTTCTTTGTGAAGAGGGATTCCATTCCTTTTGAGGATGATATCCCTATGTCAAAGTGTTAAAGGTTTTTTAGGATGTCAAAGTTTATAGAAATTTTGTAGTTATATCCTGAGGATATTACTAACATTCTGAAAAAAAAAATTATGTTTACATGTGCTTCTTTTGCTAAACTTGCTCCTCCCTTGGACAACGCTTTTATAAGATATAAGGAAGTAATAGACTTACCTCCCTCAGCAAGGACATTTGAGGTAGAAGAAAGCTTTACCACAAGCCAAGCTACAGAGATGTCTGGTAAGTATTACATGTTACATCATGAGTATGTTTATGCCCTGTTATGTATATCTGTCTAAACCTGTCTTTTTTACTCTTTTCAGCAAAGAAATCTGCCTTCTTTGATCTTGATGAAATTGACAGTCGGGATGTCAAGGTTGCCAAGATTACTTCTCCATCCAGCTCCAGAATGGCAAGCCCTCCTCCTGCTCCCAAGCCTAAGGCCCAGGCATCTTCCAAGAAAAGGAAGGCTGCTACTACCTAGCACAAGAGATTTATCCCTTTAAGGGTCTCATCTGTGAGGACATCTTGGGAAAAATTTCCTAGTTTACTCTCCAGGTACAGTGTTATCCCGAGGATGGTAATAACAGTCTTTTTTAAATTTAAGTCAAGGATGAAACACTTACCTGTTTTGCTTGTATTGTAGGGGCATGAGTATCTTCTGATGTCCCTGTAAGACCTCGTCAAAGAGGTCAATGACACCAAGGCCAAGCTTGAAGATGTGAAGAAGGTTGCTCATGACAAGGGCAAGCTCCTTGAGAAGAAACTAGCCAATGTAGAGGCTGAGCTAAAACTGGTGAAATCCGAGCAGGCCAAGACTGTGCAGGGTCATGACAGGGAGATGGAGGAGTATAGGCAGGGTCTCGTGAAATCTGCCACTGTTTCTGTTCTCCAGGCTAGGGTAAGGATGGCCCTGCAGGCTAAGGATCCTAACTTCAAACGCGAGAATTGGGATGTTGAAGCCTAGTAGGAGAAAATCAGGAACCTGGGTGGAAAAGAGGTAGTTCATGAGCCTGACCGTGTTGCAGATCCTAAGGATGCACCCAAGAAGCCTGAGGATGCTGAGGTGAAGGAAGCTGAGGTGGCCAAGGACTTTCAGGTGCAGGAACCAGTGGGCAATGAAGGATGTGACTAGGCCAGAGCCCACTTTTTTGATCTTTTGTGGTTGTTATGTGGTTGAACCATGGCTGCAGAACTCGCTAGGCGCTACCAACTCTGCCAACTTGGGAGTTCCGAGTACTCGACCAAGTCGGGAGAGTACTCGGGGGTCGAATCGGTCTATGCGGGGAGTACTCGGAATATTCGGCCAACTCGGTTATACTCGGTGACCCACCCTGTAGCGAGTACTCGGCGAGTAATCGGTCAACTCAGACGACTTTTGCAACTATGAGTTGAACAATTTCAAACAATTTACTTTTTTTATATGTATGAACAATGAAAGGTTTGGGGTGGAGGGATCTTGGTTTTCAAGACGAAGCCCCAAATCTTTCCCTAACCTGGACTAAAGATGTTGACCGCTGATGGATGGGTCCTGGTTTAGGATGAAGCCAGGGGTTGACATCAATTTTGACTAATAAATAAGATGGTAACTGTTTTTACGCTATATCTTTGTGTTCTTTTCTTCATTCTGTTGATATCATGCAATGTTGTTAAGCAACCAGCATAAAAAGAATGAGATAAGTTATAAACTTATACCTTTATCCTAGTTCAGCAATTGGTCTTCAAAGCATTAGTTTGAATAATAAAATCATGAGGTTGTCCCCAGTTCCTGTTATATCCCTAGGATGTTTCCTAAGATTTCTTCTGATCGTCCTTAGGATACTTCCTAAGTTCTTTCGTTCTTAGCATACTTTCTGGGTCTGTTTTATCCTTAGGATATCTCCTAGGATTTCCTCTTTGTCATCCTTAGGATGGTCTTTGTTATCTTCAGGATGTCCCCAGTGTATCTCAAGATAGACTTAAAGATTTTTTCCTTTTCAAGAAAGGATTAACAATCTTTGAGAATAACCTGCAGAAAGGTAAACAAAGTTATCATTCTGGAGACAAGGCCTTGTAGAAACTAGGGTCAAGAGCTTTATAATATTTTGAGGATTACTAGCGTCAAGGCCCATATGTAATATCTTGAGGATAGCTGGCGACAAGGCCAAAGGTAAACTGGCATTACAGCCTAAGTATACCTGGCGACAAGGCCACTTGGGACTAGGCCAAATACGAGAAAGAGACATTGAAAAATGTCTAAACCTTAGGGATTCAATGTATACTCCAAAAATGATGAGATTGTCAGCCACTTTTACATGAATTGGTCCCACCATCCTGAAGATATACACGAATAACGAGCGTTCCAGGCGGGGTTGCTAACCCAATGTGAAAGGTGAAAATCTTTAAACCTTAGGAAGCTGTCAGACACCTTAACGTAGGAGAGGGTGACCAACCCCCTAGTCTTCAAAGCTCCATCTTAAGGATGGTTCTGTAAAATTCTCAGGATGGACTATATACTAGACCATATTTAGTTGTGATATTGTTAGGAAAATGAAATTTAAATAAAGAAAGATTGTTTTGATACCTCATATGTGATAGTACTTTAGATGGATTGCATTCCAAGACCTTGGAAGAATTTCACCTTCCATGGTTGAGAGCCAATATGCTCTTTTCCCAGCCTCAGAATCGATCAAGTATGGCCTTTCCCATTTAGGAGCTAACTTACCATCACTTGGTTTGGTAGTGTTTTGGAAAGATTTTCTTAGAACCAAGTCTCCTACTTGGAACCTTCTTATCCTTATATTCTTGTTGTATGCTTTGGCAATCCTTTGTTGATAGGCTGGCATCCTCAATTTAGCAGCATATCTAAGCTCATCCACTGTTTCAAGATCTTATAGTATTGCTTCTGAGTTGGTAGTTTCATCCTGAAGATGTCTTCTGGCTGTAGGCATTACCATCTCTGTTGGGAGCATTGCTTCTGTTCCAAAGACCAAAGAGAAAGGTGTTTGGCATGTTGCATTCTTGGAGGTGGTTCTATCTGCCCAAAGTACAAATGGAAGTTCTTCTGCCCATTTTCCTTTCTTCTCTCCAAGTTTCTTCTTCAAGTTGTTGATGATGATCTTATTGGAAGATTTTGCTTGTCCATTAGCTTGAGGATGGACAGGTGTTGATGTCATCATCTTGATTCCCCAGTTTTCACAAAAATTGGTTGTACTTTTGCTGATGAACTGAGATCCATTGTCATATATAATCTCAGTTGGTACACCAAATCTTGTTAGGATGTTTCTCTTGATGAAGGATACTACTTCTTTGTCCCTGACTAGAACAAATGCTTTAGCATCAATCCACTTCGAGAAATAGTCAGTCATAACTAACATGAACACCTTTCCACTAGGAGTTTTAGGTAGTTTTCCCACTATGTCCATCCCCCATTTCATGAAAGGCCATGGTGAGATAATAGGATGTAAGGGTTCAGCAGGCTGGTGAAGGATGTTGCTGTGTCTTTGACATGGATCACATTTCTAAGAATACAACATGGCATCCTTTTTCATGGTTAGCCAGTAGACTTCGAGTATAGAGCTCTTCCTCCTGTGTGGTTTCCGCAGTCTCCTTTGTGGATGTCTTTGAGAACTTCTTTTGCTTCTTCTTTGTTGAGACATCTTAAGTATGGACCTGCAAGAGATTTTCTATACAAAATATTGTTTATATTGGTAAATTTTGATACCTTCATCCTGAAAGCCCTTGCATTTTCTCCATCAAGGATGTCACCATGCTTAAGATATTTTATTAGAGGATTCATCCAGAATGAATCATCTTGATCCTATGTAGTGAGGACAGTATTATCCTTAGGATGTGCAGTGTTATACTTAGCATGTACAGTATTAACCTCAGGATGCCACTCCTTAATTGCTGGCTTCAGGATGTGAATGATGAGAATTTGGGATCCTTCTAGTAAACTTAAAGAGGATCCTAAGTTGGCCAAGGCATGAGATTCGGCATTTTCTTCCCTAGGTACCTGTGTTAATGTAAATTCTACGAAGGAAGATACTAATTTTCTAACTATTTCAAGATAAATAGCTAATTTTTGACCTTTTACTGCATAAGATCCATTAAAATGGTTAGTAATCAACAAGGAA
Organism: Ambrosia artemisiifolia; assembly: GCA_032199755.1. NCBI lineage: Eukaryota > Viridiplantae > Streptophyta > Magnoliopsida > Asterales > Asteraceae > Ambrosia > Ambrosia artemisiifolia. The sequence continues at coordinate 32,988,995 of CM063517.1, forward strand.
TCAACAAATACTTCTAGATTTATAACATGCATGTCCTTAGCAAGTTGTAAACCAGCAATGAGAGCTTCATACTCTGCCTTATCATTGATTGTTTGAAATGCACATCTAATTGCATGGGGTATTATGTCCCCTTGTGGCGATTTTAGTAGTATTCCTAACGTTGTACCTCTCACATTTGAAGCACCATCAGTGTATAGAGTCCATTTCTCCAAATTTTCATTTAATTGTTGTACTTCAGACTCTACTTCACTTAGGATGTCACTACTGAAATCAGCCACAAAATCAGCTAGAGCCTGTGATTTGATTGCATTTCTAGGTTCATATACCAAGTCAAAGGCACTTAATTTTAGTGACCATTTTGCCATTCTACCTGACATTTCTGGTTTTCTAAGCACATTTTTAATAGGGTAATTAGTTTGAACATGTATCCTATGTGTTTCAAAATAATGCCTTAACTTGGTAGATGCCATTATTAAAGCTAAAATAAGTTTCTCAAGATGTGAATACATGGTTTCAGCATCCAATAAAGTTTTACTTATATAGTAGACATGATGTTGTTGTCCTTCAAAGTCTTTCACCAAGACTACACTGATTGCATTACCTGAAACAACAAGGTATAAGGATAGAGGTTCACCATCCTCAGGTTTCATTAGAAGTGGAGTTGCTGCAAGATATTCCTTTAGCTTTTGCAATGCTTCGTCATGCTTCTGTCCCCAGTTAAATTTCTTGTTCTTCTTCAGGATGTCATAAAACTCTTTACATTTCTCTGAAGATTTCGAGATGAACCTGTTTAAGGCTGCTATCCTGCCAGTCAGCCTTTGCACATCCTTAAGATTTGTTGGAGATTCCAAATCCAGGATGGCTTTATTTGCTCGGGACTTGCCTCTATGCCTCTCTTGGTTACTAGGTATCCAAGAAATTTACCAGCACCGACTCCAAAGTGACATTTGGCTAGATTTAGCTTCATATTGTAAGCATCCAGGATATCAAATGCCTCTTTGAGATCCTGAAGATGGTTCTCTGCCTTTTTGGACTTGACAACTATATCGTCGATGTAGACTTCCATTGTGTCCCCAATCTTGTCTTCTAACATCATGTTACCAACTTGTGATATGTTGCACCTGCATTTTTTAGTCCAAAAGGCATGGCAATATAACAATAAATACCTGATGGGGTTATGAATGCAGTATCTTCTTGGTCGTCTGGTTCCATCTGGATTTGTTGAAATCCTGAGGATGCATCCATGAAGGTTAATATCTCATGGCCTACTGTGGCATCCACCATTGAGTCGATGTGTGGAAGTGGAAATGGGTCTTTAAGACAAGCCTTATTAAGATATGTGTAGTCTACACACACTCTCCACTTCCCATTTTTCTTTTGTACCACTACAACGTTTGCAAGACATCTTGGGAATTTGACCTCCCTTATCATCTAGGACTTCAATAGTCTATCCACCTCTTCTTGTATGATGGCATTCCTCTCATGTGCATATTTTCTTCGTTTTTGTTGGATGGGCTTGAAACATTTGTCGATTCCAAGCTTGTGAGTAATGACATCTTTAGAGATGCATGTCATATCCTCATGTTTCCATGCAAATGTCGACATCCTGCATTTTAAAATTGAAATTAAAGATTGTTCAATATCATTGGGAATGTTCTTACCGATTTTGCACAGTGATATCTTTGTTATTTTCATTGAGGCAAACTACCTTTACATCCTGTTCAGGATGTGCTTTGTCATCCTTGAGGATATCACGTGCATCCTGCTTTAATTGCTATACTTGTGTAGATGAAGCCTTCATCGATGTTGTGTAGCAATTCTTAGCTTCCTGCTGGTCACTGTTTACTTTAACGACTCCCCATGGAGTTGGCAGCTTTACACATTGGTGTTATGTTGATGGCACTGCTTTCATGTCGTGTATCCAAGGTCTACCCAGGATAACATTGTAACAGGATAAAGATTCTATCACACAAAATCTTTGGATAGAATTTACCCCCTCAACATATACAGGTAGTTTGATATCACCAACTGTGCTCTTGGTTTCTCCACTGAAACCAACTAATACTGATGACCTGGAGACTATCTCGGTTTCTGGGATGTTCATCCTCTTGAGAGCCTCCAATTGAATTATGTTGACTGAGCTCTCTCCGTCTACTAGTATCCTGCGAACAAAATAATTAGCAATATATAATGTTATCACCAAACCATCATGGTGAGGGTCAAGGATATTCTCTCGATCATCTTCTTCGAAGCTGATTACTTTCGAACTTGTCAAGATGGTGGTCTTTGTGGGTCTTTCTCCTTTCTTGGATTTCGTTTCCCTAGCATGCCTTTTGGCTGCTGAGTAGGATGTACCACAAATATCTGAACCACCTGAAATGAAATTAATGACACCAGCATCTCGAGGTGGGGATGCTGCCCTTTCTGGGATGCTAGTGCTATCCTGAACCTTCGACTTCTTCTTGCCCAGGAGATCCTTGAGGTGGCCCTTACTTAGAAGATATGTTATTTCCTTTCTCAAGGCAATGCAATCCTCAGTAATGTGACCAAAATATTCATGGAAGGCACACCACTTGGATTTATCCTTCCATCCTGATTTGTTATCCTTCCTTGGACATATTGCTTTATCTCCTACATCAATCCTGTTACATCCACGGAAAAACAATAATCTGAGAGTTTAGGACAATCCTCATCATCGTCATCCTCTGTAGGTGGTGAAAATCCTCAGGGTGAATTTACCTTATATTCTCAATATAGCATCCTCAGGATGCTGATGGATTTAACAAACTTCAGGATTTAACTATATTTCAGCATGTGCACATCCTGAGGATGGACTAACAATTCATCTTTACATGATATAGTTGCAGGAACGACATGGACTCATAGCTGTTGTCCAACGTCTATTAATCAATAATCAGTCAAAGAAATCAAGAATAAGGATGAAATACTTGCCAGCCAAGTCCAAATTCAAGGAAGAAGTCAAACCTATAACCGTCTTGCATTAAATATAGGCGAAGAAAGGGAAAACAGCCATCTAATGACTATATTCAGTTGAAACTTACTCAACGTTCACCTGAAATAGTCTTAACTGAAATTGAAGAGCAGCGGATCACACGGGAAATCTCTATTTACTTTCATGTACTATATAAATGGGGATGATTGATGAGTATAGGACACATTGCTATCACTATAACTACACACACACTCTGCTACTTAGAAAACACTCACAAATCGTTGTAATCTTAGTACACTCGTCCAATCATTCATCCAAAGTTGTAACATTTTTTACCATATTAATATTAATATTAACAAACAAGACAGGGGCCTAGTCTCCTCCCGAGGTTTTATGCCGGCAATCTACAACTGATCAAGGGCTTTCCTCGTATATCGAGTGTTGTTCTTTTGTTACATTACATTTACATTCATTAATCTTAGCCTATTTTGTCAATTTGCCAACAGTTACATCCTCAGGATATAACTGTCCATCCCGAATCATACCTTTGCCATCCCGAGCATAGTTGTCATATATTTGTTTCTTTAACATCCTGATACACCATTTTCTGAACATAACTAGATTACAAACATGTTTAACACCTATAGAACTCTACCTCACATTTTCTAATTTGGAAAACAAAACTATTTTTACTTAGTAATTTTTTACCAAAACAATTTGGCGCCCAACGTGGGACAAGTGGTACTATTTTAACAAAAAACTTTGTTAAAACTTTTTTCCAAAACAACTCACTTTACAAAATCTTGACAACTATGTCTTCTTCCTAAAAAATGGTTTCCTCATCCATGCCATCTTCAACCTATACCAGAAATGCTACACTGCCACCCCCACCTGCATTCTCAAGAAGTTCTACTTCCCAAATTCCACCTAGATCCACAGTAGATACATCTGGATCTGCTCCTCCTATTTTTGTATCAAACAACCAACTCATTTCCATGTTTGCAATGGTAAAGGATTAAATGCAACAACAACAGGAGACCAACAGGATGATAATGAGAGTAATACAATCTCTCAAAACCTCCTCAAAGAGACCGATTGAAGACATGGGGACACCATTACAACGTAGGGTGTTAGATTTCAATTCTGGCATCTCTGGGGGGGGGTTCATCAAGGAGATTTCATCCCCATGAGTACTGGATTCTCTACTCCAGAAATAACTACTGCACCCAGGATGGCAACCACCAGGGATCCAGGATATGCACCTGGACCATCCCAAGGATACAACAATAACGGTAACAATTTAAGTTCCAGTACTTTTACTGCTAATGATGTTGCCTCTTTGTAGGATACAGGTGCAAGTCCACAGCTAGCAAGGGAGCTACAGAAAATTAAGGATATGGTATCAAGTGTTCGAGGGATAGTACAACCTATCCCCGAAGTATCCTCAGCATGCCATAGGGTATCTTTGTTTGCACCTCCCATATGTGACGCAGAGATCCCAAAGCGGTTTTAAACTCCAAGCATGAAGCTCTATGATGGATCTACAGATCCTGAGGAGCATGTGGCTCAGTATAGGGAAATGATGGAGATAAATCCAATCCCTGCCAATCTTAAGGAAGCATGCTTATGCAAGGGTTTCGGTTCAACTCTCACTGGTCCAGCCTTGAAATGGATCCTAAGTGTTCCTCCCTATTCTATTGCTTCTTTTTTGCACATTTGATTAACATGTTTAACAATCAGTTTTCTTGTAGTCGAATGTTTGAACGTTTGACAAGTGATTTATACAGGGTGACTCAACCACAGGGGGAATCGCTAAGGGAATTTATTACTAGGTTTGGAAAGGAAGCACTTGACATCCCGAACTTGGATGTCATGACGGCAGTACAAGCATTCAAGATGGGGCTGCAAATAGACTTACCATTCTATCAAGAATTGGTGATGAATCCTTGTAGGAACTTTGATGAAGTCAGAAACAGGGCTTTAAGGTTCATCCGACTTGAGGATGACAAGAAGATACAAGAGAGGATAGAATCATCCTCAAGATATATCCATCCTAATAAAAAATCCACTCCCACATATGAACCATACAAGCATAAACCATATGCTAGACCCGATAATAAAAAAGTCAATGTGGTGGAGGATGACGATGAGGATGAATGTCCTAAGTTATCAGATTACTGTTTTTTTGTGGATGTAACAGGATTGATGTATGCCATGAAGGATCTCGGGGACAAAGCCAGATGGCCAAAGAAGGATAACAAGACAGGATGGAAGGACAAATCAAAATGGTGTGCCTTCCACGAAGATTTCGGTCACATCACTGAAGATTGTATCGCCTTGAGAAAGGAGATTGCATATCTTCTGAGCAAAGGCCATCTTAAAGATCTCCTGGGCAAGAAGAAACCAATGGCTCAGGATGGCACTAACATCCCAGAAAGAGCAGCATCCCCACCTAAGGATGCTGGCATAATCAACTTCATTTCAGGAGGATCAGACATCTGTGGAACATCATATTCAGCTGCTAAAAGGCATGCAAGAGAAACAAAGTCAGAAAAAGGAGAAAGACCCACGAAGACGACCATCCTGACAACCTCTAAAGTGATCAGCTTTGAGGAAGAAGATCAGGAGAATATCCTTGACCCCCATCATGACGGTTTAGTCATAACTTTATATAATGCTAATCACTTTGTTCGCAGGATCCTTGTAGACGAAGGAAGCTTAGTGAATATCATCCAGCATGAAGCCCTAAATAGAATGAACATCCCAGAATCTGAAATAGTTTCCAGATCGTCAGTCCTGGTGGGCTTCAGTGGAGAAACTAAGAGTACAGTGGGTGACATCAAGCTACCGGTATATGTAGAAGGAATGAAATCTATCCAGAGATTCTGTGTGATAGATTCCCTATCCTGCCATAATGTCATCTTGGGGAGACCCTAGATACATGACATGAAGGTAGTCCCTTCAACATATCAACAGTGTGTGACGTTACCTACACCAAGGGGAGTTGTTAAAGTCAACAACGATCTACAGGAAGCCAAGGATTGCTATACCACATCAATGAAGGCTTCATCACGACAAGCATAGGAATTACAGAAGGATGCACATTGCCATCCTCAGGATGTCAAAGCACATCCTAACCAGGATGTAAAAGCCGTCTGCCTTGACGACAATAACAAGGATATCACTGTGCAGATTGGTAAGAATATTCCTCATGATATTGAACAATCTCTAATTTCATTTCTTAAATACAGGATGTCTAGCTTTACATGGAAGCATGAAGATATGACTGGCATCTCTAGGGATGTCATTACCCACAAACTTGGGATTGATAAGAGCTTCAAACCCATCCAACAGAAACGAAGAAAGTTTGCACAAGAAAGAAATGTCATTATACAAGAAGAGGTAGACAGGTTGCTCAAATCCAAGATGATAAGGGAAGTAAAATTCCCAAGATGGCTGGCGAATGTGGTAGTGCTACAAAAGAAAAATGGGAAATAGAGAGTATGTGTAGACTACACAGACCTCAACAAAGCCTGTCCTAAGGACCCATTTCCATTACCACACATAGATTCAATGGTGGATGCTACAGCAGGCCACGAGATGCTAGCATTCATGGATGAATCCTCAGGATTCCAACAAATCCAAATGGAACCAGATGACCAAGAGGATACAGCATTCATGACCCCATCAGGTATATATTATTATATAGCTATGCCATTTGGACTAAAAAAATGCAGGTGCAACCTACCAAAGGCTAGTGAACATGATGTTCAAAGAAAAGATTGGGGACACGATGGAGTTCTACATTGATGACATGGTGGTCAAATCCAAGAAAGCAGAGAATCATCTTCAGGATCTCAAAGAAGCCTTTGACATCCTGGATGCCTACAATATGAAGTTAAATCCAGCAAAATGTCATTTTGGAGTTGGTGCTGGAAAGTTTCTTGGATATTTGGTAACCAAAAGAGGGATAGAAGCCAGTCCCGAACAAATAAAGGCCATCCTTCATCTCAAATCCCCAAGAAATATCAAGGATGTACAAAGGCTAACTGGCAGGATAGCAGCCCTGAACAGATTCATCTTGAAATCCTCAGAAAAATGCAAGGAGTTTTATGACATCCTGAAGAAGAATAATAAATTCGACTGGGGACAGAGGCATGAGGAAGCATTAAAGAAGCTGAAGGAGTATCTTGCAGCGGCTCCACTCCTAATGAAACCTGAGGATGGAGAACCCCTCGATCAAGCTATACCTTACAGTTTCTGGGAATGCAATAAGTGCAGTCTTGGTAAAAGACTTCGAAGGGCAACAACATCCTGTCTATTATGTAAGTAAAACTCTACTAGATGCTGAAACCAGGTATTCACATCTTGAAAAACTTATCTTAGCTTTAATAATGGCATCTACAAAGTTAAGACATTACTTTGCAACATATAAGATACATGTTCAAACTAATTATCCTATTAAGAATGTACTTAGAAAACCTGAAATGTCTGGAAGAATGGCAAAATGGTCAGTAAAATTAAGTGCTTTTGACTTGGTATATGAGCCTAGAAATGCAATCAAATCACAGGCCCTAGCAGACTTTGTGGCTGATTTCAGTAGTGACATCCTGAGTGAAGTAGAGTCTGAAGTTCCACAATAAAATGAAAATTTAGAAAAATCGACTCTATACATTGATGGTGCTTCAAATGCAAGAGGCACAGGTTTAGGAATACTACTAAAATCGCCACAAGGGGACAAAATACCCCATGCTATTAGATGTGCATTTCAGACAACCAATAATGAGGCAGAATATGAAGCTCTCATTGCTGGTTTACAACTTGCTAGACACATGCATGTTATTAATATTGAAGTATTTGTTGTTTTTTTGTTGATTACTAACCATTTTAATGGATCTTATGCAGTAAAGGGTCAAAAATTAGCTGTTTATCTTGAAATAGTTAAAAATTTAGCAACTTCTTTTGTAGAATTTTCACTAACACAGGTACCTAGGGAAGAAAATGCTGAAGCTGATGCCTTAGCAAATCTGGGATCCTCTTTAAATCTACCTGAAGGGTCCAAGATTCCCATCATCCACATCCTGAAACCAGCAATTGAAGAGTGGCATCCTGAGGATAGCAAGGCACATCCTAAGTATATCACTGAACATCCTGAGGATAAAACAGTACATCCCAAGGACATCACTGTTCTAACCACTCATGTTAGGGACGATTCATCATGGATGACCCCTATAATGAAGTATTTACAAGAAGATGACATCCCTGATGAAGAAAATGCAAAGGCTTTCAGGATGAAGGTATCAAAATTTACTATTATAGACAATATTTTGTATAGAAAATCTCTTGCAGATCCATATTGGAGGTGTCTCAACAAGGAAGAAGCAAATGAAGTACTCAAGGATATCCATGAAGGAGATTGTGGGAATCACACAGGAGGAAGATCTCTTTACTCAAATACCTTAAGGACAGGATACTACTGGCTAACTATGAAGAAGGATGCCATGCTATATTCTCAAAAGTGTGATCCATGCCAAAGACATAGCACCATCCTTCACCAGCCTGCTGAACCATTACATCCTATTATTTCACCATGGCCCTTCATGATTTGGGGGATGCATATAGTAGGAAAGCGACCTAAAGCTCCTGGTGGAAAGGTGTTCCTGCTAGTAATGACAGATTACTTTTCAAAATGGATCGAAGCCGAAGCATTTGTACAAGTTAGAGATAAAGAAGTGGTGTCATTCATCAAAAGGAACATCTTAACAGGATTTGGAGTACCATCTGAAATTATTTGTGACAATGGCTCTCAATTCATTAGCAAAAGAACAACTGACTTTTGTGAGAGTTGGGGGATCAAGGTTGTTTTGGTCAAAAATCACCTAGTGGAAATAATTTTGTATTCCAAATTAGAAATTGTGAGGTAGAGTGCTAAGAGTGTAAATCAAAGGTAAAAACTAGTTATATTCTGAAAATGCTTAATCGGGATGCAAAAGAGATAAATAAGTGACAACTACGCTCGGGATGGCAAAGATATGATTCAGGATGGACGGTTATATCCTCGGGATGGAACTGTCTGACAGAATGATGAAATAGGCAAAGATTAATGAATGTAAATGTAGTACCACCAAAGAACGACACTCGATGTACGAGGAAAGCCCTTGATCAGTTGATGATCGCCGACACAAAACCTCGGGAGGAGTCTAAGCTCTTGCCTTGTTTGTTAATATTAATAAGGTAAAAATATGTAAAACTTTGGATAGGTGATGAACGAGTATCAAAGATTACAATATGAGTGTTGTGTATGTGTAGAGAGAGTATCAGCTGTTCTAAGTGTCTATCAAGTGAGAAGAAGTGTCCTATTACTCGTTGATCACCTCCTATTTATAGTTAGACGAAAGTAAATAATGAATCCCATGATATCCGCCGTCTTTAATGACCTTGTGGACTGTTTCAGGTGACCGATGTGTTGTTACAACTGAATATAGTCGTTATATGGCTGTTTCCCCCTTTCTCGCCTACATTTAATGCAAGTCGGTTACAAGTTTGACTTCCCCTTTGAGCTTGGACTTGGCAAGCAAGCATAACATCATCATCCTTGATTTCTTTGACTTAAATGAGACAATATTGCCGTTAGGGTTCAGTTACAAGCCTTAATATTGATTAATTGTACCTGCAATATCATTATAATAAGATAATTCGTTAGTCCATCCTCAGGATGCACACAGTTACATCCTGAACCCTGCTTAGTTCTTCAGCATCCTGAGGATATTACTCAGAGAATATGAGGTAAAATCATCTTGCATTCATATAACAATAAGATAGTTAGTTTATCCTCAGAATGTGCATAAGATAATATTCAGTGTCATCGTGAAGTCAGTCGACTCCTTCAGCATCCTGAGGATGCAATATCAGGGATGTGAGGTAAAATCATCTTGAGGATTTTCACCCACAACAAAGGTGATAACTTCAACACCAGTCCATCCTCAAGCTAATGGACAAGCAGAATCTTCAAATAAAATTATTGTCAACAACCTGAAGAAGAAGCTTGGGGAAAAGAAAGGGAAATGGGCAGACACCTTTCTCCTTGGTCTTTGGGACGGAAGCAATGCTACCAACGGAGATGGTCATGCCTGCAGCAAGGAGACATCTTCAGGATGCAACTACCAACTCAGAAACATTATTGCAAGATTTAGAGACTGTGGATGAACTCAGGGATGCTGCTAAATTAAGGATGGCAGCTTATCAACAAAGGATTGCTAAAGCCTACAACAAAAATATAAGGATAAGAAGATTTCAAGAAGGAGACTTGGTACTAAGAAAAGCCTTCCAAAATACGACGAAACCAAGTGATGGCAAGCTAGCTCCTAAATGGGAAGGACCCTACTTAATAGATTCTGAAGTTAGCAAAAGAGCATATTGGTTATCAACGATGGAAGGAGAAATCTTACCAAGATCTTGGAATGCAATTCACCTGAAATATTACCATGTCTAGGGATGCATGTGACTGATCCCTCCGGAAGAGAAACCATAGTTCGAATCACTGGTGAGATGAAGGTGAAGGCCGATAGAGATGAATCATCTGCATATGTAAGTACTTATCCTTAACTTATTTCGATCGATTATATTTTCACTAAACATGGTCTAGAAATAGTCCATCCTGAGGATTTTGCAGTACTATCCTGAAGATGGAACGCTTAGAAGACTAGAGGGTTGGCCACCCTCTCCTCCGTTAAGGTGTCCGACACCTTCCTAAGGTTTAAAGGTTTTCACCTTTCTCATTGGGTTAGCAACCCCGCCTGGTGCGCACGTTGCTCATGTATATTTTCAGGATGGTGGGACCAGTCCATGTAAAAGTGGCTGACAATTTCATCATTTTTGAGATATATATTGAGCTCTTAAGGTTTAGACATTTTTCAATGTCTCATACGCATTTGGTCTAGTCACTAGGGCCTTGTCGCCCGTTATTCCTAAAGGCCTTATCGCCAGTTATCCTCAAGATGCTACATATTGGTCTTGTCACCAAGTTATTATAAAAGGGCTTAATCCCAGTTTACTTAAAGGCCTAAGTCTCCAGTACAATAACAATGTTTGCCTTTATACAGGTTGTTATCAAAAATTATTAGACCTTTCTTGAAAAGGATCATAGACTTAAAGTCTATCTTGAAGATATTACACTGGGGACATCCTAAGGATAATGAAGTCCATCCTAAGGATGATGAAGGAAAAAATGAACTGAAGACATCCTCAGGATAATGAAGACCATCGTGAAGATGACGAAGATATATGAAGAATATCCTCAAGATATTGAGCTTAGAAAGAACAAAAAGGTATTATTCATATCATTCCTTTATAAACTAAACATTTGCTATTGTTTGCTAATGTTTGCAGAATATCAAAAGAAAAAGAACACAAGGATGTAGCATCAAAAATCATTACCATATTATTCATTCAATGTAAAAAAATGATGTCAACCCCTGGCTTCATCCTAAACCAGGACCCATCCACCAGGGGTCAACATTCTCAGGTAAGGGTAGAGAAAGGTTTGGGGCTTCGTCTTGTAAGTCAAGATCCCTCCATCCCAAAAGCTTTCGTTGTTCATACAAACATATAATAAAATTGTTTGAATTGTTCATAAACCAACCATCCTAAAAAAACCACCATTCGAAATTCTAAAAAGTGGGCTCTGGCCTAGTCATCACATCCTTCATTGCCCACTGGTTCCTCAACCTGAAACTCCTTGGCCACTCTAGCGTCCATCACTTCGGCCTCCGTCACCTCAGCATCTTTAGCAGTATCCTGAGGATCAGCAATAGGAATAAACTTAGACGCCACCTCCTTTCCACCCAGACTGAGGATCTTCTCTTGCTAAGCTCTGACATCCCAATCTTCCAACTTGAAATTAGGATCCTTAGCCTGCAAAGCCATCCTCACCCTAGCTTGGAAAGCAGAGATGGTGGCAGACTTCATCAAACCCTGCTTGTACTCCTCCATCTCCTATTGATGATCCCGCACACTCTTAGCCTGAGCAGACTTCACCACCTTCAGTTCAGTTTCCACCTTAGCCAGTTTCTTTTCAAGCTGTTTAGTCTTGTCAAGGGCAGACTTCTTTTAATCCTCAAGCTTGGCCTTAGTATCAACAAACTCTTTGTTGATGTCATCCAGAGACTTCAACAAATACTCGTGACCCTATGAGTACAAAGAACACAGGTAAGTATCTAATCCTTATTATATACTGAAAATAATTATTGTCATTCTCAGGATGAACAGCGTACCTGTGGAATAAACTGGGAGATCTTGCCTAAAATGGCATCACAATTGAGACCCTCAAAAGGAGAAGTCTCTTGGGCAGAGGTACTGGCAACTTTCCTTTTCTTGGAAGAAGCCTGAACTTTAAGCTTAGATGCGGGTGGAGGACATGTCATCCTGGAACCGGATGGAGAAGTGATCCTGGGAGCCTTAATATCCTGGCTATCAATCTCATCAAGGTCGAAGTAGTCAGGTTTCTTTGCTGAAACAAGAGAAAAACATAAATCAAGATGAGTACATCCTCAAAGATGTGACATAACTAACCAGACATCTCTGTAGCTTGATTTGTAGAAAAACTCTCTTCTATTCCAAAAGTCCTTGCTGAAGCTGGTAGTTCTATCACCTCTCTGTATATGACAAAAGCGTCGTCTAAAGGAGTGACAAGTTTTGCAAAGCAAGCACCTGCAAAACAAAAGAAGAGTCATAATATCACTAACATCCTCAGGATGTAACTATCATTTCCTTTATCTAACAAAAATATTTACCACTCTTTAACCAGGATATAGGGATCTCATCCCCATAAGGAATGGAATCCCTTCTCACAAAGAAGAATTTAGATTTTCAGGGTCTATCAGATCTCACGACATTAAACAGAATAGGAGGTTCTTTTTCAATAAGCTGAAGAACATAACGGTTTGACCCATGTGTTCTCAACTTATATGTATGACAGATCTCCAATCTGAAGTTGAATGCCATGAGTCTCAATGATCTTATTACAGACCGTTAAGATCCTACAGATCTCAGGCATAGCTTGGGCAAAAGCCATCCCCGTCGCATCAAAAAATTCTTTGATGAAATCTCGGAATGGATACTAAAGGCCAAGCTGGAATGGTAAAAAGAAAAAGTAAACCCAAACAGAAGAAGCAAAGTCAGAATTTGCATTCAGATCAAAGGGACGAATAATAGCAGAACCAGGGAAAGCCCCTGATTTCTTAAGGGTTTGGATATCCCTATCGTTGAAAGTACAAATTTCGTGATCAGGTTCTATGATCAAGTTTTGGGGTGTGAAATCCTTAGGGATTCCAACACTTCCAAGAGCCCTTGTTAATTTCTTGCTCATTCTCAGAATTTATTGTTTAAAAGACTTTTTGTAGGAATAAAGAGAAGAAGACAACGAGAAAGGAGCAAAGTAGTTACCTTTTTTAAATAATCTCGGTTGATTATAAAGAAGGGAGAAAAGCCTAGATATAGGCGGCAGGATATGATGAGACGTAACGGTCATCACGAGATTTTAGCCTAAAATATAGCCGTTAGGATCTTGAAGAAAAAAGATAAACTCTTCGATTAAGAAAAATATTTTTACCGTAGTATTATCGGTAACATATTTTTGGGGACAATTGTTGGTGGAGAAAATCCTCAAGGTGATTTTACCTTATATTCTCAATATAGCATCCTCAGGATGCTGAAGGATTTAACAGACTTCAGGATCTAACTATATTTCAGCATGTGCACATCCTGTGGATGGACTAGCAATTCTTCTTTACATGATATAATTGCAGGAACGACATGGACTCATAGCTGTTCTCCAATGTCCATTAGTCAACAATCAGTGAAAGAAATCAAGAATAAGGATGAAATACTTGCCAGCCAAGTCCAAATTCAAGGAAGAAGTCAAACCTGTAACCGTCTTGCATTAAATATAGGCGAAGAAAGGGGAAACAGCCATCTAACGACTATATTCAGTTGAAACTTACTCAACGTTCACCTGAAATAGTCTTAACTGAAATTGAAGAGCAGCGGATCACACGGGATTCTCTATTTACTTTCATGTACTATATAAATGGGGATGATTGACGAGTATAGGACACATTGCTATCACTAGAACTACACACACACTCTGCTACTTAGAAAACACTCACAAATCGTTGTAATCTTAGTACACTTGTCCAATCATTCATCCAAAGTTGTAACATTTTTTACCATATTAATATTAACGAACAAGGCAGGGGCCTAATCTCCTCCCGAGGTTTTATGTCGGCGATCTACAACTGATCAAGGGCTTTCCTCGTATATTGAGTGTTGTTCTTTTGTTACATTACATTTACATTAATTAATCTTAGCCTATTTTGTCAATTTGCCAACAGTTACATCCTCAGGATATAACTGTCCATCCCGAATCATACCTTTGTCATCCCGAGCGTAGTTGTCATATATTTGTTTCTTTAACATCCTGATACACCATTTTCAGAATATAACTAGATTACAAACTTGTTTAACACCTATAGCACTCTACCTCACATTTTCTAATTTGGAAAACAAAATTATTTTTACTTAGTAATTTTTACCCAAAACATCCTCAACCACATTGACCTTTTTGTTATCAGGTTTAGCATATGGTTTATGCTTATAAGGCTCATATGTGGGTGTGGATTTTCGATTGGTATTGTTGTATCTTGAGGATGCTTTTATCCTCTCCTGGATTTTCTTATCATCCTCAAGACGGATGAACCTTAGAGCCCTGTTTCCGATTTCATCCAAGTTTCTACAAGGATTCATCACCAATTCTTGGTAGAAAGGTGAATCTCTTTGTAATCCCATCATGAATGCTTGTGCTGCTATTGTGACATCCAAGTTTGGGATGTCAAGTGCTTTTTTCCCAAACCTGGTGATATACTCCCTTATCGATTCTCCATGTGGTTGAGTTACCCTGTACAAGTCACTTGTCAAACATTCAAATGTTCGACTACAAAAAGTTGGTTATTAAACATATTAATCAAATGAGCAAAGGAAGTAATGGAATAGGGTGGAACACGTAGGAGCCATTTCAAGGCTGGACCAGTGAGGGTGGAACAAAATCCTTTACATAATCATGCTTCCTTAAGGCCATCAAGAATTGGATTTATTTCCATCCTTTCCCTGTATTGTGCTACATGCTCTTCAGGATTTGTGGATCCATCATAAAGCTTCATGCTTGGAGTCTGGAATCTTTTTGGAATATTTGCATCACATATCGGAGGTGCAAAACAAGACACCTTGTGACATGCTGAGGATACTTCAGGGATTGGTTGTACTATCCATGGTACACTAGATATCATATCCTTGATCTTCTGAAGCTCCCTCGCCAATTTTGGGCTTAAACCTGTATCCTGCAAAGAAGCAACATCGTTAGTAGCAAAAGTACTAGAACTTAAATTGTTACCATTGTGGTTGTATCTTCGGGATGGTTCAGGTGTATATCATGGATCCCTTGTTATGGTCATCCTAGATGTTGTAGTAGTTTCAGGAGCAGTGTATCATATGTTCATGGGAATGAAATCTCCCTGATGATTGCCCCCAGAGATGGTAGAGTTGAAATCCAAGATCCTGGGCTGTATTGGTGTTATTACATCCTCAACTGGTCTCTTTGAAGATGTCTTGAGAGATTGAATTTCTCTCATCAACATTTGATTTTTTTCATGTTGCCTCTTCATTTGATCCTTCATAAGTGTAAACATAGAGAGAATCTCATCATTCGATACCAAAACAGAAGGAGTGAGTCCAGATGTTCCTAATCCAAATCTAGGAGAAGCTTGAAAAGTGGAACTCTTTGAGAATGCAGGGGGAGGTGGCAGTGTCACATTCTTAGTAGAGGTTGAAGATGGCATGGTTGAAGAAACAGATTTTTGGTTGGAAGCCATAGTTGTCAAGATTTTTGAAATAAGTTGATTAAGGAAATATTTTAACAAAGATTTTGTTAAAAATAGCACCACTTGCCCCACGGTGGGTGTCAAATTGTTTTGGTCAAAAATTACTTGATAAAAATATCTTTGTTTTCCAAATTAGAAAATGTGAGGTAGAGTGCTAAAACAGTGCAATAAGTAAAAAGCTTAGTTATATCTTCAAGATGGCACGTCAGGATAACAAAGAAATGATATTTGACAACTTTGTTCAGGATGGCAAAGAAAACTGTTTAGGATGGACAGTTATATCCTGAGGATGTAACTGTCTGATACAAAGGTGCAATAAGTAAATGTAAATGAAATGAAACAAGAGAATAACACTCGATGATGATCACCGGCACAAAACCTCAGGAGGAGTCTAAGCCCCTACCTTATTTGTTAATATTAAAAATGGTAAAAATGAGTACAACTTTGGATGAATGATGAACGAACAACTACAATTACAATGATTGCGTTGTGTGTGTGAGTATCAGGTGTTCTATCACCAGAAAGCTAGTATCAAGTGAGTAGAAAGTAGCTAAGTGTCCTATTTCGTTCATCAATCCCCAGTTTATAATTACAAATGGAGTAAATAAGAGATCCTGAGAATTCGTTTAGGATCGTAATCACGAACCGTGATCTCACGAATACCAACCGTAGGGTGCGGAATCCCCTCCGATTGTGCAAAATGATTCAGAAATAAATGTAATCGATCGTGATGAAAACAGATAACGAATCACCGAGCAATTTCCATAACTTTACTCGTGTATTAGATCAAAAATGTCAATGATTACATATGAAATCCTAGACCTAATACAGAGAATATCACACACACAAAAACAAGGGAAAAGCTCAAAATGATAACTCTTAACCAAAATAACTAACTTTTCCCTATTTATAAGCTCCCACATTCGCCCCTTTCATAAGGTCGAATGTGTTCATTCGGCCCCTCGTGGTTTCGAATGAAGCCTTTTCTATCTTTCATTCTACATTCGACCTAAGTTGAACTCCATTCGACCTCTCGTCTGGTCGAATGGGTCTTCAAGCTAAAGTCTTTATCTTTTTCTGATTATCTGAACCTTCGACATTTAGTACCGGATCACTAGCTGGGGACATACATGAATAATGCACTTACAGATCCCATGATATCCACCTATTTTAATGAGCTTCTGGACTGTTTCAGGTGTATGTTGAAGCAGCTTTAACCAACACAGACATTGGTATAACGGTTTCCATGATTTTCGCCTAGTATTAATGTTCGTCGGTTACACCTTTGACCTAGTCTTTAGCCATGGACTTGCTTCACACGTATAACTCTTCAATGATCAGCTTCTTTGACTTGAGTGAGACAATGTAGCCATTAGGGAACAGTTACAAACCTTAATATTGATTAAGTGTACCTGCAATAATATCATAATAAGATAATTCGTTAGTCTATCCTCAGGATGCACATAGGGTAAAACACAGTTACATCCTGAACCCTGTTTAGTCCTTCAGTATCCTGAGGATGTCACACAGAATATACAAGGTAAAATCATCTTGAGGATTTCACCACCAACAATATATATATATATACACATATATATATATATATATATGATATCTTGTTACATATGTTAACATTGATACATATGTTAGAGTTGTTAAAACACACATAGAATGTATACATTAATTAAAAAACATTACAAATCAAACACTCAAACGTACATAAAAAATGTTTCCTACAAATGACAAACAATAGTAACATATGAAACAGAGGTAACATTACAAATCAAACGTTCTAAAAAAACTACGATAACAAAAAAATCTAAACTATGCTTCATTCTTGGTAATCATCTGCATCTTTGCACACCAAAATCTCTTCACCTATAAATAAATGAAATTCATCAATTTACATATTCAAAACGTTTAAAATATAGCCTAGTTGTCAAGACTATCAAAAAATCCGTATGAAAAAGGTCATAAAGACTGCATAGATGTGTAACATATGCAAAATTAGTTCCAATGTAACATATGAAACAGATGAAACATTTATTCCATCCATGTTAAAAAAATCCATATGAAAAAATGATGTTTGTTTCCATTAACATATGCAACTGGAATCAACCCAACTTAATCCTAACTTGTAACTTATCAAACATATGCAAACTCGAATCAACCCAATTTAGACCTAGCAGGTGTAACATATGAAACAGAGGTAAGCATTCATTCTATCCAAGTTAAAAAATCCATATGAAAAAATGACTTTTATTTCCATTAACATATGCAACTGGAATCAACCCAACTTAGTCCTAACTTATAACTTATCAAACATATGCAAACTGAAATCAACCCAACTTAGTCCTAACATGTGTAACATATGAAACAGAGGTAACACTCATTAACATATGCAATCGCCTCAACCCAACTTAGTCCTAACTTATTAATAGGTGTAACTTATAACTTATCAAACATATGCAACTAGAAATCAACCCACTTTGTTATATGAACCATTTTATTTCATTTAAAATGTTAAACCATAATACAAATAGTACCATACAATCCATATTCATAAAAATCAAATAACAAAATTAAAACTACATAAAAAAAGGTTATGCAAATTAGTTGTAAACAAAAATCCACCCTTTGTAACATGTGAAAACATGTTATCTGATATATAATGTGGGCTGCAATAAAAAAAACACCAGTTTTACATATGAAACATTTTCATATGCATCAAAAATATTTGTGTTAAACATATGAAAATTGACTTGTGTTTAACATAGTGGAACACCTGTCTATGGAGGGGAAGAGAAGTAGAGGCAGACCAAAATTGACTTGGGTTAAACGGATTAGGCAGGATTTGTTAGAATTCCACCTCTTTGAGAACATGGTCCAAGATAGGAATTCGTGGAGACGTAGCATCAAAGTTAAAGATTTTTCACAAAAGAGTACTTTTGTAGCTTTCTTTATAGATGGCCTTTGTGTTTTAACTTTATTTGTTACTTATTAAGGTTATTTATGTACTTATTCTTCTATGTTATTCATTCACTACTTTTTTACTGCTTCGTGTGTGTCTACTTAGTTATACTTAGTCATATTTTTGTGTGTGTTTGATCTCAAGCCGGGGGTCTCTCTTGAAGCAGCCTATCTATCTCTAATGATAAGGGTAAGGTTTGCCTATGTTAGGATCTGAGTTTGATTTGTTACGAAGTTTAAGTAATGAAACAGTAATGAATGATGAATAATAATGGAAAGTGTAGCGGAAATATAAACTCTAAATCATAACAAATAGGACAATTGTTTTTAACAAGTACTTTTCATTAGTCATCACAGATTTTCAGTACAAGTATACAATTCTCCCCCTCAGCCCGATCACTCACAGACTTTGTTTGTGCAAAAGAATGTTTGGAGTGATAAATAGAACAATACAGGAACTGTTCTATTTATAGAGAAACTAAAGCTCTGATGACCTAAGACTGATGTCACCTAAGACAGTGACAGCTAACTAGAATAACAACATAAAACATCTGCTCTAATATAACTACTATTACATTGAAAACTCTGATAATTAAACCTCTGATGTGTAACAGCTGATGGGGTAAACTGTGTTGCTTGAATCATTTGTTGGGGCCTAAATGTTGTTGGCTCCAACAGGCCTTGTATCTTCATCAGCACTTTGGCAAAACAGTGGTTTCTTCAATAGTCTTTGTAATCAGCAGTTTGTCCAACAGTTGTTTGGGAACAGCAGTTAGTGTCAACGGTCTTTGGGAGGATCTTCTATACAAAATACTATTTTATTGATTATCATATGTTTAGTATGTTTTCGCTTTTCACTTCATCTGTTCTTCTCCGGGTCAGCAGACCCAACAGCCTACATCTCACCCTCCCCAGACCCTACTAATAGTTGTCGCTATTTGTGGGACTTCCTGGGTTCGGTTGTTTGTTTGTTTGTTTGTTTGTTTGTTATATGAAAAACATATCAAATCAAGATTCAAGATTTCAAACTAACAACCAAAAAATATCTTTTGTTCTTTTGTTTTTCTAAACCATATTTTCTTTTCCTTTTTTAAACTTTATTTTGTTTAAAAATTCCAAATTCTGGAAACACATTTCGTTTCTTAAAAACATTTTCCTTGAGAATAGTAAAAAAATGAAATATGACTTCTCTTTAAATCTTTATAAATCATCCATTGAGTTTCAAAAAAGTCAACTTCCCAATTTATCTTGCCCTAAATTTCAAACCTTTAAAAGAGAAAAGCCTAATAAATTCAAGAAACCACAAGCCCACATAAAATGGTGAATATAAACACCATATTATAAAATAAATTTACCTTCTTTTTAGAAGAAGAAAGAGATTGGACAGGAATAGGGGATTAGATCTCGACCATGTTGTCTTCTCTCCAACTATCACCTTCTCCGGCACCGGCTCCAACTACCAGCCACCTTCTCCGGTACCGGTTATATCCTACGGCGACCAATACAAATACAGCAACCAACCCTTTCCCTGTCATAACTCCATTCGTCCCTCTCACAGTAACAACAACCCACACCAACATGTCTCCAGTCGTCTTTTCCAATCACCCTCCATCACCGGTGATCGGTCTAGATCTATCCCGAGTTTGAACCCACCAAACATCTGAAACCCTTCAACACCCGAAGATAGAGATGGTGGTGGATCGACGATGGTGGGAGGAAATGGTACAAAGTGAGTCTCTGTGTGTGTCTGTGATATATATATATATATATATATATAGAGAGAGAGAGAGAGAGAGAGAGAGAATAGAGAGAGGGAGAGTGTGTGTGTGTGTGGTGTGTGTGTGTGTATGTGCTTGTTTATATAGGAGGGAGAAGAGAAAATTCAAAATTTTAAAATTGGGGGGGGGGAGTAAAATGGCTAATATAAGCTCAAGACATAAAATAATATATTTGTTAGTAGGTGATGTGGATTAATCTTGGCTATTAGATGGATTTATTTGGGTTTTTTCATCTAAATGGGTTTTTCCTCTATACTTGGCCTCTATATATAGGTTTAGGTTCCTGTACAAAGGACATATTTCGTGAGAAGTGTGAGAATGATTAAGAATTGACATGTAGGCATCATGTTTTGGATTTAGGATGATGTTTTAGGTTGTTTTAACTTGAAAAACACCAAACACAACAATCTAAAACACAATGCAATGTATTATAGTTATTGAATTTAAAACACAACTAAAACACACTGTTTAGTGTTCTTAGCATGGTGTTTTAAGTTTTAAGCCTAAAATACATTGTTTTTTTTGTTTTTAATTGTTATGTTTGGTGTTTTTCTAGGCAAAACAATCCAAAACGTCATGAAAAAGTTCAAAAAATGATGTCTACGTATCAATTTTTAATCCTTCTCACACTTCTCACGAAACATAGCCTTTGTACATGAACCTTACCCTATATATATATATATATGTAGGGGAGGGTTATCTTGAGAACGCTAAATATCGCGAAAACCATGAGAACAAATGGGAAAACCAATCAAAATCATTATTTTTCAATACAAACCTAATTATAATCAAAATGCAACATTAAAAACGAATTTTCTTTCCAAATAATTCATTTTTTCTTTCGAAAACACTTTCAAATTAACTTTTTACACATGTGTAAATGAAACAGTTTACACATGTACAATCAGTAAATTTACACATGTGTAAAAACAATTTATTTCCGTATACGTTTAAATTTTTACGCGTAAATTGTGTTTTTGGGATTGTATTATATATATAATTGTTCATATTACTGATACGTAATATGGATATATGTTTTTAATAGATAAATGTAATTGTTTATATTACGTATATATGTAATATGAACAATTTACATATAACTAATCTCAATAATTACATATATATTTTTATTAGATATATTTAATTTTTCATATTACCTATATAGGAAGATTATATTGTAATTAAAGATAAAAAATGATCTATTTTATTTTTATGGTACTATTGTTTTAATTTTTTTTAAAAAAATTGCATAAAAAGGTTACAAATATTCAAAAGACTCAGGGAGTTGTTTAAAAAAGAGTTAATAGCGAATTTCGTCCCTGAGGTTTGGGCCAGTTTGCCACTCCAGTACAAAAGTTTTTTTTTTTTTTTTTGCAATTCCTTACCTGAGGTTTGGATTTTTTTTGCCAAATTCGTCCTTTTCACTAACCCAGTTAAAAAATCTCGTAAATGTCAGGGGTAGGGTTGTCTTTTTACACCTCAGGGACGAATTTGGCATTTAAAATTCAGTTAACCTTGAGGGACTGAATTTGCCAAATGATGAAAGTTTAAAAATTCTGATTTCCCTCTCCTGCCTCCCACGTTTTTTTTTCCGGCCAAATTCCGGTCTATCTCCGGCGAGACCATAAACATTATTTTAAATGTTTTATTTTGACTTTTAATCGCGCCCATACGTCTCTCCACATGTTCCTATCCATTCTGTGTCTTAATCGTGCATTCAATAATTGTGTTAAATATGTAATTTCAGCATAACCCGTTTAACACGCACATCACACTTTTTCTTAGCTCTATCGGAAACGAAGAATGATACTGCACATAAAGTTTACCATATACTCTTCTCGCGATAGAAGAAACCTTGAGTGGTTGTCTAAACACAGTGTAGGTGGTGGTGTCATGTACTTCGGCCTGTAGGCGTGTAGACCTGAAAAATAACAAAACTGCAGGATGTTTAAAGAGAAGGTGGGGAAGAGGAGACCAACAAACCTAAAACTCTATGACCCGTTTGGATATACGTATGTCATACAATGAGATACAATACGAAATAATCAGAGAAGGAGACCAACAAACCTAAACTCTATGACCCGTTTGGATAATGACAAATTTTCTACAGGTCGAGCATAACTATACAATAAGATAACCTATAAATCTACATAATTTGATCTCCACTTCAATACATAAGCAGTTTTGGAAGAATGAGATTTCTTTTCCTTTCCCACTTGTTATAACAATCATCCTCAAACCTCAAACTTTATGACGAGGAAGATGTCATCTTCTCCTCAACATCTTGCAAGAGAGGGGCGTGTTCATCCTTCGTCTTTGAAACCGCCATAATCTTTTGTTCTTTGGCTTTTCCACACATCATACTATAAAACCCGATTACTACAACAATCGATCCCATCAAACTGCAGATAAAAATATCCCCAGGTTTCAGATTACGTATGCAATGTAAAATAAACATATAATAAATAAATGGAAAACATAAACAGCTTCTTCACCTTCTTAGATAGAAACCGTCGCCTAAGAAGATGACACCAATCACAGTTGAAATCACAATTCCCACGGGATGAAACATAGCAACAAAAAAGGGCCTTTTTTTCTTACACACCATGCGTGAACCGTGACTTGAAAAGCAGACCCGATAATCCCCTATATATTTCCACAAACAACAAATTAATACCCAGTAATCATAAATGAAGAAGCTAACTAGGTAATGTCTAAGATTATATGACATTGAGCATATCTACTTACTGATAAGAAGATGAAAAGCAGCCTCTTCTTAGGTTGTAAACTAATTGTATTACTTAACTAAACCTTTATAATTATGCAAAACTTAGAATATTTTAAATGCCAAATTCGTCCCTGAGGTGTAAAAAGACAACTCTACCCCTGACATTAACGAGATTTTTTAACTGGATTAGTGAAAAGGAAGAATTTGGCAAAAAAATCCAAACCTCAGGTAAGGAATTGCAAAAAAAAAAAAAAAAAAAAACTTTTGTACTGGAGTGGCAAACTGGCCCAAACCTCAGGGATGAAATTCGCTATTAACTCTTTAAAAAATATTAAAAAGTGGAGATGTTGATGTACCCTTTTAGAAGAATAGGCATTAAACGCTTTTGCTTATGTATGCACATCGTCTCTTAGAGGATCCTCAATGTCTCAAAATCCAAACTTACACAAACTATCACTTTAGCATCACCTCAGATTTTCTCAGACGTCTCTCATAACCCTAAATTTTCCCATTTTACGCAAACCTCCACGAACCCACGCTAATAATTATTATAACTATAACGATAACTATATATAGCCTAGGAGCCTCACTCCTTGTCCGGAATCAAGTCCCAGTTCCCAAACAAAATTTAAGGACTTTAATTGAAAGTGGGCATGCTCCACAGCATGCACAAACTTGGACGTCAAGTCCGTTTCACAGTGATTAGATCCGGACATCCACAAACTTCAACATTATGGGGTGCTCTTGATAAGTATCATTAATTCCTCAATAAAAAAACAACAATTATTATAAATAAATATGTAATTAGTAAATAAATATGTAATTAGTTAAAGTGAAGTTATTTATATGTTGACACAATGAGGACTAAACAATTTTGGCCATGCATATATTCCATATAACCATTTTTGAAGTAGACAAAGTCTTAGCAGATAACATAAATGGGGAATCAAAATTAAAGTAGACAATCTCAGTGGTCATCAACGCGACAATTAATAAAACCATTTACTTAATGCCACGAGTCACTCTATTTGGTGAATTAAAGTTAGTTAACAATGTCCATTTTATCCAAAATAGTTAATATACATGTGATTAATTAGTTAAACTCTGTCATAGAATCTTCATTATGATGGATTGGTCAGAGTAATGAAAATAAAAACTAAACCTACCTTGTTTGAGGTCGCAAGTTTGAATCCGAGCTAACACGAGTTTTATCCGGTCGATGGGGTTACCTTGAGGACTTGTTCCTGCTTGGGCTCTAGGTGCGTTTGTTGACGTATTAAGATACGGTTCTCGTGGAACGCAAAACCCCACACTGAAGCCAGCATGGAACCGATAAGACAACATAGGCTGGCCAGATGTGGGGTGGCCGGCCTGCGATTAATAGGTGTGACCAACTGATCCCCTGATGTGCCGAGATATACACATACTTTACATGTGTATTTACACCCCTTTTTGCACCAAACTCATGCTTTTATCATAATTTTATCATGATTTATCTTTCTTTATCGATAATTGCATGTTTTGAGGTTAAGGAGTGAACAGAGGAGAAAAACGGCACAAAACGCAAGGAATGGAAGATTTAGAGAGTTGCAGCAGATACACCACGGACACGCTTCGGCTGAGCACCAGTCCATGTCAACAAGTCAACATTCCTAAGTCAGCGGAGGAGAAAAGTCTACAAGCACGGGCGTGCCAACCACTAAGCACGACCGTGCTTACGTCAACACGTCTCAGAATGTTCCAGAAATGAACAAAACTGACAAGATGGTTAGCCACATGGCAAGCACGGGTGTGCTCACTGATGAGCACGACCGTGCTCCTCAACTGATTTGACAGATGTTTTGCATGGGCATCCCAACACGTAAGCACGGTCGTGCTTGACCTGCCAGCTTGGCTATAAATAGAGGCCTCTACTTCTCACTTTGGCATCACATCTTATATCATTATCTCCCTTCTACACGAAGTTGCTGCTATCTTTGAGTCTCGCAAGTGGCCATTGGAGCTTGGTATCACTCCATAAACACTTGTGTTGAGAGAGAAACCACCACAATCTTGTTGTTGCTAGGGTGATGATTGAACTTGGTATCAAATAAATAGTTTATTTTTATTTAAAGTAGTGTTTTGTGTTCTTAACAATTTCTTCTACTCTTTCTTTGTTTGATAAATTAACTAATTAATCAACTTAGTATTTGGTTTTGTGGGTGTTTTGGTAGGAAGTGGATGGACTTATGAGTGTCCGTGGCGTGTAAAAACTCGTGCACTTGTAATCTAACTTAATTCCACGTGTAGAAATTAGCCCATTTGTAAGTAGATACATTCACACTTTGTAGTTTATCCTTAACTATCAAAACTTCATTTAGGGTGGGTACGGTCTATATACTTGGCTTAATGATAAGCCAAGATTTGTTTAAGAGACTTAGCTACATGGTCTATGTGTTGGCTTTGCGCAAACCAAAGATTGGTGAACTCGTGTTAGAAGTAAACGGTCTATATTTACTTCTATTATTATATTGCTACACACTTAATAATAGATCAATCACTTTTGGAATAATTAATTATTTCAAGTAAGGGATGAGGGTATACGGGAGGCTACGTCGCCTTTACCATATCAAGTGGTAGCTTATTAGCCGCTTCGGCTGTTATCAAGTTATTCACAAAAGAATATAGTAGTTTAATGTCAATATCATAACTTTGGGAGGTGTGTCTTTTGGGGTTGGGTTAACACAATATTGGGTGACACGTCCCTCACAGTTGAGAGGTGAGCTTATCGGGACAGAAGATCCACACAATAACTTTAAGAACATGATTCGTTTAAAGTCTAACGCGTGAGGCTTAGTTTTAAACACATCACTTAAATAAAGATCTACTATTGTCTCATACCAAGTAAAATCAGATCCCGAAGCAACACCTTGGTCTTGATATTGTTTTCTCTTACGGTTTAAATGTTTTTTTTATTTTTCTTTCAAGCATTTAAAATCTTTTAGTAATTTTAGGAAGCTGAGTAGTAAAAATCGTGTCCTTGGATTCGATACTCGGTACTTGCTCATTTTTATACTGCACTCGATAGGTACACTTGCCTATTGTGTGGGTTTTAGAACATTAAGCAACTATCGTTTTATTTTACAAATTACACCCAAACCAAAAATAATTGTTCCCAATGTTATCTCACCCGATATAAACTCCACCACCACTGGTTAATGAAGGCCCAAAAAAGACTCGAACTCCTTCTCCATTTGTGCCTCCTCAAGAACCACCACTAAAAGCACCTCCGAGAGAGTACAGGCCTCATATATCTTATCCCAGACATTTAATGAAGCAAAAGACGGACGAGCAATATCAAAAGTTCATCGAGCTCCTAAGTCAGATCCATGTCAATCTACCTTTCATAGAAGTCATCCGACAAATGCCCAAATATGCTAAATTTTGGAAGGACTTCTTGAGCAACAAAACCTTGAAGCAGTAGTTAAAGGAAACATACCGAAGTGCGCAACAATCTTGAAACAAAGCATCCCACCAAAGCTAACCGATTTGGGAAAATATTCTTTACCTTTATCCATAGGTAACATGCCGACGACATACGCCTTGGCTGATCTTGCTGCAAGAGTGAATGTCATGCTTACATATATATACAAGCAACTTAACTTAGTTGACCCATGTTCTTTGACGTCCATAATCGAGTTAGCGCACGGATCCATGAAGAAACCCGAGAGTATTGTTGAAAACCTACTTATCCAAGTAAGAAAATTCGTTTTTGAAGTCGACTTTGTCATCATGGGCGAGAGTAATGTTCCTATTAATCTTGGACGTCCATTTTTTGCCACTGCTCGAACAACAATAGATATGAGTGAGGGAGTTCTTACACTCCGGGTTGGGAACTACAAGTTGCACTACACCTCCGGAGGAAATGAATACGTGTCCAACGATCCGTTCGACATGGCCAACTTTATTGCTAAACAACTAGATTATCAATTAAAGAAAGCCAAGGGATCTATAGTAAAACCACCGGATGAATCTTTAGTGGCACTTGACAACACCAAAAGTCGAGAAGAAAGAAGTTTGAGAAGCATATGTTGCCAAAGATGTGAAACGTGGCGTTACCAAGGAGGTAGCCCAGATTTTTTATGAATAAGTTGAGAGATTGGTGCATACGGTCCATCAGGTATGGTCGTTCACTCGTGATATTTCCTAACCCCCAGGTATGCCCTCTCGACATTAGTACCTAGTAGCTTGTCTTTTATTTTTATTTTTATTTTTCTTTCACTACTAATAAACTATTGTAGTTCATGCCAATTGGTTTCTATCGAGGATAGCTTTGTGTTAAGGCGGCTGCAAGGATCGACCGCACGCATTCCCATGGAGGGCCAAAAGGGCAGGATGCTTGTTCCTTTGACTATCTCACTTATTTTCTTTGCATACATACACTATAAATAATATATGCTAAAGTATTAAGTGTGAGGTGTTTAAATTTTTCAAATTTCAACACCTCAATGAAGTCGGTAACCCAAAACCAAAAGGCAAAGTTTTTCAAAATATTTTTGGCAACGAAAATGTTTTTAAACCCTTTGAGTCCACCCAAAAATCATACGGGGTATTTGGGAGTTTTTGGTAGTCAAAAGAACCATCTAGCTTGTCTTCAATTCTTTAAAAAATCACCTACCCCTTACATGTGGTATTTGAGCCTTATTGAGCATATCATATATATATATATATACACACACACACACTTTACATTCTCATTAATTTGGTTATGAGAGACATTCACTCTTGGCATGACATTGTTAGAACTTGTGTGACTTATTCATTTCGAGACCACAAAAAAAGGTAAGTGTGTGAAGATGATTTACGCACCTCAGATCCACTCATTCCATTATCATTAGCCTTTTTTCATTCCTTCCATCCATCTCGCCCCTATCATGACTAAACAAAGGAAGTGTTGAGGTGTCTATGAAGCTCTTAGGCAATTTTGGGACTTCAAAGCATAGGCCACACATCAAAGATCTCGGATCTCGATTGTGAAGCATGGCAACAATAGAAAAGACAAAGAAGAGCATACCAAGTATCAAGAATCATCAAGCTAGCATCAAGAGTAAATAGTTTATTTTTATTAAAAAAAACTTGGGAACAATGATGCTGATGAACTAAAAAAGTCAACGAAGCAGTTTCAATGCAAAAGTTTGAAGAACTTCCCGAAGACCAAATGATCGATGCGACCTAGTGGGGGCTTTTAGGCGACAACCCGCCGAACGATTCACACGAGTAGACAAAGTCGAGTTATGAAGTCCTCGAAACACAACCTCAAGAGTTAGTCATGGTAGTAGACCCTATTCCTACCCATTCCACCATCATTTTAAAAGTCTTTTTGATTCACACAACTTGCCATAGATTAACTGGTGGGGTTATGATTTGCATACAAGACTATGATTTATGCTTGCCAATGGGTCAAATATGAGAGTCCACTTCAAAACAAAACCCGAGTGAAAGAGAGTTGGCAAGGAAAAAGGGATTTGGAAACAATTTGGTAGTGTTTGTGTAGACTCACCACAAACCGGCCCGAAGCCCCAACATATCTATTAAGTGTGACTCATATGAGGTAGATTTTGCTTGGCACATCGATTAAGCCTACATTTTTATCCACCAAATATTTACCTAAGGTTTGGTTTGCTTGAGGACAAGCAA
This sequence comes from Ambrosia artemisiifolia, assembly GCA_032199755.1. NCBI lineage: Eukaryota > Viridiplantae > Streptophyta > Magnoliopsida > Asterales > Asteraceae > Ambrosia > Ambrosia artemisiifolia. Next base: position 33,018,032 of record CM063517.1, read on the forward strand.
ACGCTTAAGTGTGAGGTGTTGTGATGTGCCAAGATCTACACATATTTTACATGTGTATTTACACCCCCCCCCCCTTTTGCACCAAAATCATGCTTTTATAATAAATTTATCATGATTTATCTTTCTTTGTTGGTAATTGCAGGTTTTGAGGTCAATGAGTGAAGAGGGGAGAAAAACGGCACAAAAGGCATGGAATGGAAGAATTAGAGAGTTGCAGCAGATGCAACACGACCATGCTTCAGCCGTGTACGGTCGTGCACCTATCCATGGTCAACAAGTTAACATTCCTATGTTAGCGGAGGAGAAAATTCAGCAAGCACAGGATTGCCAACCACTAAGCACGGTCGTGCTCAGGTCAACATGTCTCATAATGTTCCAAAAACGACCAAAACTGACAAGACGGTTAGCCACGTGGAAAGCACGAGCGTGCTTACTGATGAACACGGTCGTGCTCCTCAACTGACTTGATAGACTCTGCACGCAAGAACTCTGCACTACTCCCAAATGTTTTGCATTGGCGTGCCAACACGTAAGAACAGTCGTGCTTGACCTTGGAGCTTACCTATAAATAGAGGCCTCCACTTCTCACATCGGCATCCCATTCTATCTCATTCTCTTCCTTCTACAAGAAGTTTCTGCTATCTTTGGGTCTTGCAATTGGCCTTTGGAGCTTGGGATCATTCCGTAGATACTTGAGTTGAGAGAGAAACCACCACAATCACTCAAATCGTCAAGAAATGTCTATACAACCCTCACCATGATTTCCACTCAAATCAAACCTTGTGAGCTTGTTGTATTATCCATGCCAGGCTAAATTTCTCTTGGTGTTGCTAGGGTGATGATTGAACTTGGTGTGAAATAAATTGTTTATTTGTATTTAAAGTGGTGTTTTGTGTTCTTAACGATTTCTTCTACTCTTTCTTTGTTTGATGAATTAACTAATTAATCAAATTAGTATTTTGTGTTGTGAGTGTTTTGGTAGGAAGTGCGGGGACTTATGAGTGTACCTGTGGCGTGTAAAAACCCATGCACCTGTAAGCTAACCTAACTCCACATATAGAGATTAGCCCATTTGTGAGTGGAAACATTCACAATTTGTGATTTATCCTCAACTATCAAATATTCACTTAGAGTCGGTACGGTTTATATACTTAGCCTTGGTGATAAGCCAAGATTTGGTTGGCGACTTAGTTACGTGGTCTATGTGTTAGCTTTGGCACAAACCAAAGATTGGTGAACTCGTGTTAGAAGTAAACGGGCTATATTTACTTCTATTATTATATTGTCGCACACTTAATAATAGATCAATCACTTTTGGAAAAATTAATTATTTCAAGTAAGGGATGAGCATACGCGGGAGGTTGCGTCGCCTTTACCATATCAAGTGATGGCTTGTTAGCTGCTCCAGCCGTTTGCAAGTTATTCACAAAAGAAAATAGTAGTTGAATGCCAATATCGCAAGTTTGGGTGGGGTGTCTTTTCGGGTTGGGTTGACACAATCTTGTGTAATACGTCCCACATAGTTGAGAGGTGAGCTTACCGGGACGGAATACCCTCACAATAACTTTAAGAACACGAATCGTTTAAAGTCTAATGCGGGAGGCTTAGTTTTAAACATGTTAGGATCTGAGTATTGGATTGTTTTGATTAAGTATGAAAGATGAATGAAGTATAAATGGAAAGTGCAGCGGAATAACAATAAATCAAAACATAGAGAATAATTGTTTTTAATCGAATGCTTTCATTAAAGGAAAGATTACAATTGTACAATTAACTCCCCCTCAGCCTGATCACTCAGAGAATGTTTGTCTAAAAGAGAATGACGAGTGATAAATAGAACAGTACAAGTACTGTTCTATTTATAGACAAGTTCTAACCTCTGATGATCAGTTGCTGACGTCACCTAGAAAGCGACCCCTAACTGTCTAACAAACTCTAACAACTGTTAAGCTATAAACTACTGTTACATTGAAACAGCTGACAATAAAACTCTGTTAATCTAAAACTCTGAAGTCTTCTTATCATCTGTTGAACCAAAGTGCTGTTGGTTCAACAGACCTTTGCTCTTCAGATCTTTAATCAGCAGTTGTTCTTCATTAGACCTTTAACCTTCAGACTTTATCCATCAGACTTTTCATCAGCAGCAGTTATCTTCTAACAGTTGTTGAGCAGAAGCAGTTTAGGAATCAACAGATCTTTGGAGGAAGCTTTATTGTAACAACTGTTCTTTATTCAAGATCAAGCACTTAGTATATTTTGTCTTTTAATCATCTGTTCTTCTCCAGGTCAGCAGACCCAACAATCTCCCCCTAGAACAGATGATGCCAAAACTCTGCTTTATTCTTGATCTTTATTCCTCATCAGACTTTCTCTAATTTGCCCTTTCAGTTGTAATTCAAAGCTTAGAGAGAAGAGGTCTTCAGCATCTCTATCCAGTGTCAAGTTCAGAAGTGTCTGGAGATCTTCAGCACTTAGGCCAGGTGCATCATCCATACTTAACTTCTGAATACTACCATCTGATCTGATCAATGTCAATTCATGGGTCTCTTTGTCAGACTTCCATTTTAGAATTTTAGAATCAGAGGAGTGACTGGGATGCATCTTTATTTTTGATGAGTTAGGAGATGGAGGCCTGCCAATGAGTTCTCTGAACTTCTCTGTGACAGGGTCAGAGAAGAATCTGATTTGGTTCAAGAGACCCTCCTTTACATAGGTTTCAGTGAACTTTCTTGTATCCTCTTCAGACATTTCCTTCTGCTTCTTATATTGTCTTTGAGCAGCAATAGAAAGATCAGAGGTTTCAAGTATACTGTCTAGTGTAAAGGCCTGTGAGGGTTTCTTGGGAGCATCATCATACACTGGTTTTCTTGGTAGTTTGGGATTGGTCTTTCTTTCTTGTTCAAGCTTTTTGTAAGTTTCAATTAACCTGACCTCAGACCATCTAGCAACAGATCTCATCTCTCCATACTTGGCTGCTACGAGCTCTTGTCTCATTCTCTTGAACTTCAAGGCTCTAACTTGATCTCTCCCTTTACTGAAATCAGGGGCAGAGGCCTTAGCAGGAGGATTCTTGGCCATGCTCTCAATTCTAATGAGTTCTTCCCTAAGAGCATGTGTGGTCCAGCCTGTAAATTGATTCTTTGTTGCTTTTTAAGGCTTGGTTGCCAAGATCTGTTCTAGCAGTGAATCCCTTACTTCCATTTCCAAGTGTCTGCTGAGAGGCATGGTAGACATGGAATTGCTCAGGGTCTTAGCATAGTCTTCAATCCTTCGGAGTTTGCTAAGCTCTGCTGAATGGATGCCCTGAGCAGTCCTGTCATCCTTCCCTTTGCATTTCTCCTTGATGACAGCATCAGCCTGTTCACCCTTGTATTTAAGATATGTGTCAATGTTGAGTGGAACAGGGAAGCCTTTGAGAGATGGGAAAGATCTTTCTGATGGCTGATCAGTATTGTAGAAGGATTGAAGTTCCCCCTTGATTAGATCCAACTCAAGGGGATACTTCTGAGCCAATGGGGTGATGGTTGGTGGTGGTCTATGGGATCTGAATTGAGAAGTGTGTGGTGAGAAAGATGAAAGTGGAATGGCACTGACTGGTGTGGATTGTGAGATTGGGATGTTAGGTGGTGTGTTGTGGATGTTTTCATCTTGTATAACAAAGGTGGATTTCCTTTTCCTGCTATACAAGATTTTGGGTGAAGGTGAGGATGAAGCAGTTGTTTGGGTTTTAGGTTGTGTTGTGGTAGGTTTGGGAGTTGTTTGAGTTGTGGCTAGTTTAGTTGTTGATGGTGTGGTGATTGGTTTGGTTACTGGTTTGGGTTGAACAGATGTTTTTGCAGCAGTTGTTTTAGGTTCAGTGGTTTGAGTAGCAGAGGTTGTGGTGGCAGTGGTTTTAGGAGCAGTGGTTGTGATAACAGGTGTTTGAACAGCAGAGGTTTCAGCAGATAGTTTGGAAGGTGGTTTTCTAGTGTGTTTGGCTGGCATTTTCTTTCTTTTTGAAGTATTCACATCTTCCACTTCTTGCTGTTGTTCCTTTTTCAGCTGCACCAACATCTCTGCCTTTACTTCCAAAGTATCAGCCCTTTTTCTTTTATCCTGAGCAGCTTTCTCAGCTTTTTCATTAGCTGAAGTGTCAACTTCTTTTGCCTTTGATGCTTGAGCTGGTTCAGTGACAGGGATCTGAACATTTGGTTGCTGTGATTGTGGAGCTGATTTTGGTGACTCTGGTTTGTCAGCAGCTGGCTTCCCTTTTTGTGAGGGTGGTGCACCAAATGGATCTAGCTTTGGCAGCCTATCTCTGCCACTCTCCCCCTTTTTGGCATCATCAGCTGTAAACTCATTATCATTTTCATCTCTGAGAATGGTGGTAGGGGCAGAGCCAGTAGTCTTCAGCAGGTGTCCCTTGATCACTTTGATGTCAGCCTTGGTGTCATTGAATCTGGCATCCACCATGTTTCTGATCAAGGTCATGTAGGTTTCTTGGGTCTGATCTGCCAGTTTTCTGTGAGCTATGATGATGGGTGAAACTGATTTCCCTAGCTCACTGGCAATATCAGAGGTTGAGGGTTGACTTTTGGTAAAGTTGTTCAGTGTTTCCAATATTGACTTGACATCAGATTTGATGTCAGCAACAGAGGATTCAAGGTTTTGAACCTTAACCGTCAATTCTTGAAGTTTTGACTCATCACCTAAGTTAATAGGATCATCTGAATCCCTACCAGGGGTAGTTTTAGCTGGTTCAGTTCTAGGAGGTGAATCCATAGAATGAGAACCTGCTGCCCCTTTTTCTTGGTACTGGGGACTTCCAACTGTTTTAGGGGACACAATTGTGGCCTCATCAGTTGTTGCCTTCAAGGAAGTCTTATCAATTGAACCACTGTCCTGTTGTGAGACAATGGTCTCTACAGCAGTAGTAGCTGCTTCTCTTGAAACCTCATCAGAAGTAACATTGACTTCTGGGAGTATAACCTCCTCTTCTGTTTGTGGGATAGCTAATTGACTTTCCTCAGCCCCAGTCACTGGTGGTGGTGTACTCTCAGTGACAGGTGATGGAGAGGAACTGGGGTTGTCCTGAGTTTTGTCAATAGCTTCAAACAGGGGTTGCATTGTTTGTGGGACATGTGGTGGTGATGTAGGTGGAGTAAGAAGCTGATTAGCCCTGGGAGATGGACTTGTAAACATATGGTCAAGTGACTCATATGCCTCAGTATGAGGTTCCCTTTGGCTTACAACAAGATCCTTTTGTGAGGATGCTTGAGGAGTTTGCTGGGGTTGAGATATCTCCAACTGTTGTGAGGAAGTAACAACAGTGGTTTCATGTTGCTTTGGTGATGCAACAGGGTTAGCTTCTGGTATCTCATCTTCCAGAAGTCCCTTTTTAGTTTTAGAGGTGGTTTTTGAGGATGGACGTTTTCTTTTGGTGGCTGGTGTGGGTTTCACAGCACTGGATGAAGTGCCATGATCACCAGGAGCAATGGGCTCACCAACAGAGGTTTCAACAACAGTTGTTGTCTTTGTCCTCTTTGGTTGTGTTTTTGAAACCTTTTGTACTTTTGTTGCTTTTTCTTGGGTTGAAGAACCCAGCATTCTAGTAAAAGTTTCATCAGTTAAACTTTTCATTTTGAAAGACTCTCCCTTTTGAAAATCCTTTTCAGGTAAAATCTTTTGTAGAATTACACTTAGAATTCTAGGGTAGAGCAGAAAAGCATTGTTTGAGCCAGATTTTATGGCTTTCACATTTGATACCAAGTCTAAGAACAATCCCTGAGACAGATTGAAGTCAGATTCTGACAACATTGCATATCCCAAGTATTGTATCCTCAATGGGATTTCATTGAAGGATGTAGTCTTGGCAGAGGCACAGAGGAGTAGGGTATGAAAGAAAAATTTCATGACTGGTGGGAAAAACTTTTTGTATAATGTAGAACCAGTCATTTGTGCATCATACCCTCTCTCTTGAAACTCAGTGTGAAGCTCTGTTTTTGGAAAAGTTTCCATACCTGACACGTCGTTTAGTGAGAAGGTAGTGGATATGATTTCAGGGGTTATGGCAATACTGGTTGCTCCAATTTTGGAAATTATGGAAGTTGGCTTTTTGTCTTGATACAAGACCTCAGCATTCGCCCAGAATTCATGGAGTGTTTCCAGGTATATGGGAGCATCAGCAATAAGAACATTTTTGTACTTTGAGTTATTGATGATGTCAATGGTGGAATGGAATGGAGTGTTATCTTCGGTTTTTACCAAATAAGGAAGGAAATTATGAGTGGCTTTTGTTTGGAGATCCATTGTAATGGATTTTGATTGTGAAAGTGATGAACGTTTGATTGAGGGTTATGAGGAAGACGAAGGCGGTTTTCAGTATTTTGAATACAATGAGACAGTAAAACTGCTGTTGGGGGAAAGAACAGGGTTTTATAGGCTCTGGTGAAACCGCTGATGTGGCAAAACTCTGCTTTTGAGAGCAGACGTGGCAAACATCTGATGGTTGAAACATCTGGTGGCATACAGCTGTTTTGTTAAACATCTGTTGCCAACCTCTGTTGTTTAACCAAAAGACTGATGAAAACAGTTGTTTTATCTGATCAGATGTTTGAAACAGATTTTTCAACCAACAGTGGTTGTTTTATCTGATCAGTGGTTTAAAACAGATTTTTCAACTATCAGTGGTTTGAATGAAACAGTGGTTGTTTTATCTGATCAGTGGTTTAAAACAGATTTTTCAACCAAAGTGTCATTTTAGCAAAATTTGATTTTCTGAAAACATTTTAATGTTTTTATTGAAAACATTTTTGTTGTTTTAATCCATGTTTAACATTCCAATTCGAGAGATCAGATTTGTGAAGGTAGATGTGTCTAAAGCTTTTGTCAGCACATCTGCCAACTGATCCTCTGTTGGAACATGGTGCAGAGAAATCAAACCTTTCTCATAGCTATCTCTGACAAAATGATGTCTGATATCTATGTGCTTGGTGGTTGAATGAGAGACTGGATTCTTGATGATATTTTCAGCAGCTTGGCTATCCAACATGAGTGGAGTCCTTAGTGCAGTTATCCCAAAATCCAGTAATTGATTTTGAAGCCACATGAGTTGGGCTGTACAGCTTGCAGCAGCAATATATTCAGCCTCAGCAGTGGATGTTGAAACAGCTGCTTGCTTTTTGCTTTGCCAAGAGACTAAGGCATTCCCTAGAAACTGGCACCCTCCAGAGGTGGACTTCCTTGTGGTATGGCAGCCAGCAAAGTCACTATCTGAATAACCTGAAAGCTCAATGTTTCCATTAGCAGGATACCAGATACCAAGTGTGGGAGCACCTTTTAGGTATCTGAATATCCTCTTCACAGCAATAAGGTTAGACTTTCTAGGAGAGGCCTGGGATCTAGCACACACACAGGTTGCAAACATGATGTCTGGCCTGGATGCTGTTAAGTACAATAAAGACCCAATCATGCATCTATAGTGTGTCTGATCAACCAGTTCATCCTTTTCATCAATAGTGAGTGGCTTGACAGTGCTCATGGGTGTACTACATGGCTTACAATCATTCATCTCAAATTTTGTTAACAAGTTTTTCACATACTTGTTTTGATGAATGAAAGTGCCATTTTGCAGTTGCTTTACTTGAAGACCAAGAAAGCACTGAAGTTTACCCATAGCACTCATTTCAAACTCTGCTGTCATGAGTTCCCTAAACTCCTCACACATTTTATTACATGTGGATCCAAAAATGATGTCATCCACATATATTTGAACAATCATTAAATCTTTTCCTTTCCATTTTAAAAACAAGGTTTTATCAATTTTACCTCTTGTGAAACCAATGGATAAGAGAAAAGTGGAGAGAGTTTCATACCAGGCTCTTGGTGCTTGTTTCAGTCCATACAATGCTTTGTTAAGCTTGTAGACATGATCAGGATGGAATGTGTCTTCAAAACCAGGTGGTTGACATACATAGACCTCCTCCTGAATTTTGCCATATAGGAAGGCACACTTGATGTCCATCTGATACACCTTGATGTTGTGGTTGAAAGCAAAAGCTAAGAAAAGTCTGATAGCTTCTAACCTTGCTACAGGGGCAAAGGTTTCATCATAGTCAATTCCTTCTTCTTGTCTGAAGCCTTGAACCACTAACCTGGCCTTGTTCTTGACAACTATACCCCTTTCATCAGTTTTGTTTTTGAAGACCCACTTTGTGCCAATTGGACAGACATCCTTAGGCAGTGGTACAAGTTCCCATACTTGTTGTCTTTTGAACTGAAGGAGTTCTTCTTGCATGGCTTCTACCCAACTGTTGTCTTTCAGTGCCTCTTGGTACTTGACAGGTTGTGTAAGGGATAGAAAGCCTGCAAAAAGACAGATGTTTGAAGATTGGCTCCTTGTGAGCACACCTTCTCTGATGTTGCCAATGATTTGGTCTGGTGGATGAGCTCTTAGGTAGATTAGATCTCCCTGATATGGAATGATGGCATTTTGTGGTGAAGGACAGAGGTTTGGAGACTCTGTTGACATAACATCTGTTGGCACTTTTGAAGAGTCAACAGATGTTTGGAATGGAGGTGGAGGAATGGGTCCAAGTGGTGTAAAGTTGGACTGACTTTTGTCAACAGATGATTGACTCTTGTCAACAGATGATTGAACAGTGGATTGGCTGGGTGAATCAGTGGTTTGAAGATAGGACTGGCCAACAGTGGCTGACTCAGCTATAACAGAGTTTTGACAGTTGTTTTGAACCACTGCTTCCTCTGATGCAGGATAGACTTTGTAGTGATCTGGAACCACAACATCTATTCTGTAGTCTTGGTGTGAAGATTGTGTAGAGGATGTGATTTGACACGAAAACAGGATTATATGATCATACAAGTTACTAAACCAGGTGCGGAAACCCTAGCTTAGAACAAACTGATATAAACTCAATTCAAAACACAATCAAAGTCATTTTAAAGCTTTTCATAGATTAACTCTTTCAAATACTTGATTACAACTTGATTACAGTTAATCTAGCACACACAATAACACTCTCAGACCTCTCTGGAACACACCTCAAAAACACACACACTAAATGACTCCCTTAAACTTACAAAAACACAAAATCTATATATAGGACCTGCACGTTCGCCCCTTTTCACTGGTCGAACGTGGGTCATTTCCACATTCGCCCACAGCAAGTGGTCGAATGTGTCTTCTGTGTTATCCTGTTCCAGATTCGTCCAACTGTCTTCTTCCTTCGCCCATTTCTATGTTCACCTTCGCCCATTCTGTCTCCTTCGCCCCTTTTACCATTTCTAACACATGTTAACATATCTAATCATTAGTCGCAAAACGCATCTACAAACTCCCCCTCGACTATTGATTAGATCGTTTTCTGTCTTCGTCCATGGCTTTGTTCAGCAACTTGATTCTGAGCTGTTTCTTTTGCTCTGTCGTCATCTCAGGCTCTAATTTCCTCTTTACCGGCTTTGACACATTTGCCAATTGTTTTAAAGACAAAGTGTTTTTCAAGTCGGAAATGTCCTTTTTGTAGCCATCTAATACTTTGTTAAAAGCATTCAACTCTTTGCGAGTAGATTGACTGTTCATGATAGCACTATCACGTTGAACACGGAGTTGTTTAATCTCCTCAGTCAATCTATCACATGTACCACAATATTTTTCACTTGTATTATCAGTACTACATGCAGAACATACAGGTTTTGGCGGATCAGTCATGGCCATCAATGCGAAATGAGCTTCCTTTCCTGCAAAGAATCTGGAATAATCAATCTTTGTGAAAGCATCATCTGCAATGCACGACTTCCTTGTCATCAGAAAATCTGCTTCTGCAAGCAACTGATCGATATCTTCATCAAGAGAATTAACACTTGCTTCCGTATCCGATTCACTGTCTGAATCAGAATAAACCGATTCACACTCCTCGGGAATATCAGAAACAGTATCAATCACAACTCCAGAATTTGTCTCTTCAATTTGAACTTCAACATCAACCTCAGCATTAACCTTAACAGGTTCAAATTCCCCATCCATCTCAGCCTCAGACACATCACTTTCAACCTCAGTTTCTTCCTTCTCCTCCATCGTCACTGAATCTTCAATATCAACCTGATATGCAACACAAGCCACATTGCCCCCAGTAGTGATTTCCTCAACACCTATCTGAATACTCGACCAGTCAAACCTTTCATCTTGTTGAGTAACCAATGCTTGGTTGGTATTCTGTTGTTCATTTGGTGTAGTGATTGGTATGACTGTTCGGTTAGTATTGTTTGGTGTTTGGGTTTGTGTCTGGTTTGGTGTGTTTGGTTGTCTATTTTGGTTGTTATTAAAGTTGTTTTGACGGTTTTGGTAGTTGTTGTCGTTGTTTTGGTAAGAAACTTGGTTTTGGTTTTGTTGTTGACGGTTCTGATAGGTGGCATTAAATGGATTTCTATTTCCTTGTTTTGGTGGCTGGGTGCATTCTCGTTTAAAGTGACCTTTCCCTCCACAGTTAAAACAAGTCACTTTCTCCTTATTAAACCCGTAGGTTGTGTTAGGAGAAGTTCCCAAGTCTGTTCTACCTGTCTTCTCGATAAACTCCGTTGCTCTTCGCATTATGCTCGCAAAGGCCCATTGAATATCAATGAGTTCCATCTCTTCCTTGTCAATTTGTGCGTAGTCTTCATTGGTCAAGTTGTTATTACCAATTTGACTAGCAACTAATCCATTGTAGGATGAGACCATTGCAGAGACTAATGCAATGTGTTGCTGAGCAACTTCAACTGTCACATTACCAAGGTTAGATGTCTCCAAAACCACTGTTTGTTGGTTAGGTTGGTTCATTGGTTGTGGTTGAGATTGGCTAGCAGTGTAGAAAGCTGCTTGTTGCTTTGGAGAGAATGGTGGAATGTATGAATATTGATATGGAACTTGTGGTTGTGGTTGTGATAAAGATGAAGTTTGTTGATGGTAGTTAATGGTAGGTGATTCCATAACATTGGATATACATGCAACATGTGGTGTAACTAGCCCTCCTGAGCTTGTACTTGCTGGAACTGAAGATCCTCCAAAATATAAGTTTGGATTCTGAGGAATCTGTGCTCTCCTAGCCTTCCTCTTCTCTTCCAATTCTTTATTTTCCAGCTTCTCAATGAACTCCTGAAGAGACCAGTATTGATAAGCATCCTTCTCTTTCAGAACATCCACATGCTGATCCTAGTTTGGTGGTAATGCATCTGCAAACTTTTCCACCTGCTTTGCCATAGGAATCTGTATATCATAGCTAGACAATTCAGATATCAAATGATTATATCTAGGAGTTAGTTCTTTCAAAGTTTCATTTCCAACATAAGAAAAATTCTCAAACTCCTTTATGAGTTCTTCCTTCCTCAAACTTCTAGTCTTCTCATTTCCATCATGCTTCCTTTTAAGCATATCCCACAGTGCCTTAGAAGTTGTGCAAGTCCCAAACTGATGCAAAAGATCATTTGTGATTGCCTGTGTCAATTGAGAAAACGCCTTCTTTTCCACAGCAAACTTCTTTTTCTCATCCTCAGCCATGCTCTCCAATGGCACTGGTTCACCTGTGTTCTCCAGAACTGGTGGTGTGTAACCTTTAGCAATCATGTTCCATGCTTCAACACCTTCCACTCCCATGCCTTCCAAATGTATCTTGAACTTTTTCTGCCACTGATTGTATTCTTGAATCTCCATGAGCTTCGGTGGCCGAGTCCCGCTACCTGAAGACAAATCATTAATCAGTGTGGAAATAGCATTTGTAGTTTGAGTGTTTACCACCGCTGCTGCTACTCCCCAGTAGTCAGACTGTGGTGCTGGAGGTGCACTTTGAGTCATGTAGTTAACCGGCTGCGAAGACTGTGTGCTCGTCTTCTGTGCTGCCACTGTCCATGGGTCCATCACCTGCTGTTGTGGTTGTGTAGTTGCTGGTGTAGGAGTAGTCTGATAACGCCACATGATCACGAACTTCGAGAAATTCAACACTTAGAAAAATTTTCCAAAAACTAGTCTAGGTTCGCCCAGTAGAAATTCAGATTCGTCCCTTTTGGTTTCAGGTTCGCCCAAAGATTCTCTCCCGAAGGTAAAATCTCACCAGAAAGTAAAAACACACTAACACTTTTCACGTTCGCCCAAAAAGTTCCAGGTTCGCCCGTTTGGTTTCCAGGTTCGCCCGCACGATCTCCCGAAAGTGAAAAATGTGACCCGAATGTAAAATATTCAACTGAAAAATTCTACGTTCGCCCAAAAATCTCTAGGTTCGCCCAGAAAACCACTCACCTTCGACCAAAAACTCACACATTCGTCCAGAACACTCCAGGTTCGCCCATTTTAACTTTTGAAAAACGGTTACACTTTGAAAAACGGTTATTTTGATCTCTGATTTTCAAAAGTTTGTGAATTTGAATGATCTTGATTAGGTTTTGCTTCGGAGATGATTTGGAACAACTTTAATACTTGGAATTTTGAATTTTAACCACAAAATCACCTCTAATTCTTTCAAAAACACTCAAAAACCATTTTTATGTAAAAACAGATGTGAATTGATGAAAATAATGTCCAAATCAGCTCTGAGTTTATCAATTTGTTGTTGTATGATCCTCTATGCTCTGATACCACTTTGTAGAGGATGTGATTTGACACGAAAACAGGATTATATGATCATAGAAGTTACTAAACCAGGTGCGGAAACCCTAGCTTAGAACAAACTGATATAAACTCAATTCAAAACACAATCAAAGTCATTTTAAAGCTTTTCATAGATTAACTCTTTCAAATACTTGATTACAACTTGATTACAGTTAATCTAGCACACACAATAACACTCTCAGACCTCTCTGGAACACACCTCAAAAACACACACACTAAATGACTCCCTTAAACTTACAAAAACACAAAATCTATATATAGGACCTGCACGTTCGCCCCTTTTCACTGGTCGAACGTGGGTCATTTCCACATTCGCCCACAGCAAGTGGTCGAATGTGTCTTCTGTGTTATCCTGTTCCAGATTCGTCCAACTGTCTTCTTCCTTCGCCCATTTCTATGTTCACCTTCGCCCATTCTGTCTCCTTCGCCCCTTTTACCATTTCTAACACATGTTAACATATCTAATCATTAGTCGCAAAACGCATCTACAGATTGTGGAATACCTGCAGGGTTAGTTTTGACAGTAATATTTTCAAATTTGAATTTATCTAAATCAAACAACTCAGCAGGGTTTGCTGGGATTTTCAAATATGAAAGTTCATTGAACTTTACATTCAGAGTTTCTTCTATTGTTTTAGTCCTTGTGTTAAACACTTTATAGGCCTTGGCAGTAGAAGAATACCCCAGAAAATATCCACAATCCACTTTGGCTGCAAATTTTGAAATGGAATCTTTAAGATTTAAAATGAAACATGGGCAGCCAAAGACTTTGAAAAATGATATCAGTGGTTTGATTTTAAACAGAATTTCATAAGCAGTCTTTTGATGTCTAGGGTTGATTAAAACTCTGTTTTGAACATAGCAAGCAGTGTTTACAGCTTCTGCCCAAAAGGACAGGGGTAAACCAGAATCTGCTAGCATTGTTCTTGCAGCCTCAATGAGAGTCCTGTTCTTCCTTTCAACCACCCCATTCTGCTCTGGTGTTCTTGGGATACTGTACTGCCTTACAATCCCTTTTGACACACAGAATTCATCCAACTCCTTATTTTTAAACTCTGTTCCATTGTCACTTCTAAAGACTTTTACTGGCAAGTCATATTGTTTTTCAACTTTGGTGACAAAGTCCTTCAAAATACCTGCAGTCTCATCCTTAGAGTGTAAAAAGTAAGTCCATGTAAACCTAGAAAAATCATCAACTATGACAAGACAAAATCTTTTTCTTCTTAGACTCATGATTTTTACAGGGCCAAACAAGTCCATGTGCAACATTTGTAAACACTGACTAGTTTTGGACTCATCAATGGATTTGTAAGAGCTTTTATGTTGTTTACCTTTTAGACAGGAAACACAATGCTCATCACATTTGAATTCTTTTGATGGCAAACCTCTGACAAGGTTTTGTTTGGAGAGTGAGTTGATAGTTTGAAGGTTGGTGTGACCAAGTCTCCTATGCCACAATTCTGTCTCTTTGATAGAGGCAGCTGAGAACAGACAGACATTTGCCATAGGGTTATCCTTCAACATATCAACAACATACACATTGCCACTTCTGTAAGCAATAAGTTGTGCTTTGCTCTCAGCAATGATGGTGTTAATCTTTTCTACAGCCTCTGGGCCAACAATCTTACAAGTTTGCTTAGTGAAGAATGACCCAAAGCCTTTGTCACTCATTTGAGATACACTAAGTAGATTAAATTTTAGATTGTCTATTAGATTAACATTTTCAAACTTAAGCCTCCCTGCTTTGACAGTACCAGAACCCAACACTTTACCTTTAGAATCATTACCAAAGGATATATCACCCCCTCCATGAGCAAGAAAGTCCAGAAGAAGGGCTCTACATCCAGTCATGTGCCTGGAGCCTCCACTATCTACATACCATAAACTATCTAAACAAGCAGAAGCTCCCTGCACATCAGTAAGGATTTTAGTTTTGGTGAGTGTCCAAAGCCAAATTGGCTTTGGATGGGTCCTTAGCTGTCTCAGCCTTAAGCTGAGGAGAATGATCAGTGGTTTGGACTAGCTTTTGAACTAGGTTCAACAGCTGCAGTTGACCATTTGCTAGTGCTTGTATGTCAACACTTGGTCCAGCAGATGTTTGATCATTTCCTATCAGTTGTTGAAAACCATGAGGGTGTCTGTTCACTTTTGGTTTTGAAGGCCTCTTGGGCTTTTCATAAACATGTGGCAGACGGTGACAAGTGGGTTGTCCATATCCTCTTGGTAATCTGTTAACAGGTGGAGCATCTGTTACCTGAACTTCTCTGGGAGCAGAGTTTTTGTTCAGACTTTTGGTAACAGATATTTGGACTGATTCAAAAGTCTGTTTGGGTTTTCCTTTTGAAGTACTTACCACTTGACTTTCCAGAGTTTTAGCCTTATACTCTTTTATCTTTTCATCAAAATTTTTGAGATATAGGCACTCTTTTGTTTTGTGATTCTTTTTCTTGCAGATTGAACATTCTTTAGTTTTAGAATCATTTAAACTTGATGTTTTGTTGATGTCATATGCTTTTAGAAGAAAACAGTTTTTGGTGACATGGTTTTTCTTTTCACAAAAATCACAAAACAGGTTGTTCTTGGCTTTCCCTTTTTCTTTCTTCTTTTCAACAGATGTTTCATCATCTGTTGGAAGATTTACTAGAGGGATTACTTTGGCCTGTGGTGCCATTTTACCATCAGGGGTTTTGAAGGTCATTGGTTTGAAATTTTCAAGGACTTCACACTCATCTGACCATGTTGGTTTGAATTGATATTTCTCAATTTCATCAAATGAGGGTGTACCTTCCAACTTTTCAAGAATGATTTTCTTGCCATTGGGTTCAGTAACCTTGATTTCTTGACCTTTTGAGTTTGTAGGGATGACTTCAACCAACTGGGGTTCCTTTTTGTCAGTGGTTTGTGAACCTTGGTCAGTGGTTTTAAAACCAAACCCAAATTTCACATGACTTTTAGATTGTTGGTTGACAATCATCTCAAAACCCTTTGATGATTCCACCCATTTCTTACATTCAACTTGGGTGGACTCAAGCTCCTTCTTACAACTATGATATTTTGTTATCATAGTCTGAAGCTGGTCTTTGGTTATGCTTGCTTCATGTTTTAGACTGCTGATTTCAGACTCTTTTTCAGATATTTTTGATTTTAACTCTTTTGTAAGTTTTTCAAACTAAATTTCAGAATCCAAAATTTTCTTTCTAAAGTTTTCATTCACCTCTTTTATCTTAGCAAATGCCACAATACATTTGTCTGAGCACAAGTCAGTTAAGATTTGAGGAGATACCTTAGCAGCAGCCATCAAGGCACAGTTACACTGGCAGTCACAATCATCACTACCCCAGGGGTCTGAGAGATTCACAACCTCCACTTCAGATTCTTCAGCTGAAACAACTTCACCAACAACACTATCAGTCACATTTTCAGACGTAGATACCACATCCTCAGAATCAGTCTCTTCAACAATTGTTTCTAGTGTCATAAAACAAAAATCCTTTTCAGAGTTGGCAACTAGAGCAATGTTGTCATCTGTTATCTCATCTGGTAGACTGCTCCAATCAACAAAGCCCGGAGTAAAGAAACTCTGTTGACCTGGTTGACTGGTCTCTGCAGGAGCAGAGGGTGGAGTAACAGTCATTGGCACTGGTGCCTGAGTAACAGGTGTTTGGACATAGTGATACTGAGAAACAGTGGTTTGGACATAATGCACAGGAACAGTGGTTTGGGTCTGTGCGAAGTGAGCAGTGTTTTGCACATTAGGTACATTAGGGATGGTTTGATAAGTGTTGGTCTGTGGTCTTTGGTTTGGATAGGTGATCATAGGAACTCCATTTTGACTCCTACATTCCCTAGCAAAATGACCCATTCTGTGACACTTGTAACACTTTATCTTTGATTTATCCAACCCAACCTTTGACCCACCATGTAAACCTGGGTACCTCCTGCCAGTTTTCTTATAGAAGTTATTGGTTCTAATACTGAGCAGGGCAACCTGATGTAAGATTTCCATTTCTTCTAGGTCCAAAGGGTCAATATATTGCAAGTCATTGTGCACAAAAGATGAATTATCAGAAGCCTGGATATCACCACTGGCTGTGAAAGCACAGTTGTTTGGTGATGAGTAAGAATCATTATTGAAACCAGTTGTTATGTCAATGTAATGATCATAACTCTGATCCTTACTACTTCCAGAACCATCATCCTGACCCAACAGTGCAGTATTACCAAATACATAGTCATCTGACACTTTGCCAGAGTCCTGGAGCTTCTTTTTCTGGTTAAGCTCCCTTTCATAAGTCAGGAGCTTACCATGAAGCTGGGTCAGGGTTAGGTCTTTGAATCCGATAGAGTTTCTCATAACTATGGCTATAGTGTCCCATTTGTCCTGAAGTGATCTAAGAAACCTATGATTCAGTGTTGAATTAGGAAAAGTTAGACCAACCAGTTTAAGTTCACTAATTAGACAGTTAAACCTTTCAAACTGCTGTGTTAATGACTCCCCTTTTATGTGACTAAACGTTTCATATTGTTGGTTAAGTATTTCACGGTTGTTTTCAATCACATCATCAGTTCCCCCGAATTGCTCTTTAAGAGCATCCCACAGTTCTTTAGCACTATTGCAGTGCAAGAGACCGGCATAGATATCATTCGGCAGTGCCATGGCTACTATGCTGAAAGCCTTGGCATCTAGCTCGATTTTTTGAAAATCTTGCTCTGAGTAGTTCTCAACACTCTTTGGTACTTGGATCTTTGGATCCTCGGCACTCGGTACCATTGGAACATGTGGTCCAAATACTACCGATTTCCAGCACCCTGTGTTCTGTTGTGCTAACACATGAGCCACCCGACGCTGCCAGATGTTGTATTCTGACCTGACAAGCATCGGAGGCTTGTTGTGTGTGCCAGTGTTGTGTGGATCTTGATTGAGTGAAGTCATTCTCTTGGTTTTTCAAAAACAAAGTCTGTTTACTAACTGTTGAAAAGAAAATAAACTATTACTCTGTTTTAACCCGACAAACAAACGATATCAATAATTATGAGCTGATCTGTGTATTAAATTGATTGATTAGATCAGATTTAATTGACCAAGCTCTGATACCAATTGTTAGGATCTGAGTATTGGATTGTTTTGATTAAGTATGAAAGATGAATGAAGTATAAATGGAAAGTGCAGCGGAATAACAATAAATCAAAACATAGAGAATAATTGTTTTTAATCGAATGCTTTCATTAAAGGAAAGATTACAATTGTACAATTAACTCCCCCTCAGCCTGATCACTCAGAGAATGTTTGTCTAAAAGAGAATGACGAGTGATAAATAGAACAGTACAAGTACTGTTCTATTTATAGACAAGTTCTAACCTCTGATGATCAGTTGCTGACGTCACCTAGAAAGCGACCCCTAACTGTCTAACAAACTCTAACAACTGTTAAGCTATAAACTACTGTTACATTGAAAAAGCTGACAATAAAACTCTGTTAATCTAAAACTCTGATGTCTTCTTATCATCTGTTGAACCAAAGTGTTGTTGGTTCAACAGACCTTTGCTCTTCAGATCTTTAATCAGCAGTTGTTCTTCATTAGACTTTTAACCTTCAGACTTTATCCATCAGACTTTTCATCAGCAGCAGTTATCTTCTAACAGTTGTTGAGCAGCAGCAGTTTAGGAATCAACAGATCTTTGGAGGAAGCTTTATTGTAACAACTGTTCTTTATTCAGGATCAAGCACTTAGTATATTTTGGCTTTTAATCATCTGTTCTTCTCCAGGTCAGCAGACCCAACAAAACACACCACTTAAATGAATATCTACTATTGTCTCATACCAAGTAAAATCAGATCCCGAAACAACACTTTTGTTTTGATATTGTTTTCTCTTATAGTTTAAATCTCCTTTTTATTTCTCTTTCAAGCATTTAAAAACTCTCTTAGTAATTTTAGAAAGTTGAGTAGTAAAAATCGTGTTCTTGAATTCGATATTCGGTACTTGCTCATTTCTATACTACGCTCGATAAGTACACTTGTCTATTATAGGGGTTTTAGAACATTAAGCAACTATCGTTTTATTTTACAAATTTAAAACTTGAATCCAAACTTACATCATAACCTAAAAAAAGATGAAGAACGGCATTGTTAAAAAAAAGGTTAAACTCTGTCATGCTAGCAATATGGTTGTATGATTTTGATCTATAAAATTACAACTTTGCCGTTTTATGAAAAAAAATTAAAAAGGGGGTGTTCTTCAAGTTTGGGTCGGGTTGTTTGGGTTTTTAGCCGAAAAAAAGTGACCCGATAACCGAACCATGTTTGGGTTGGTCAGGTTCGCGTTAGTTCAGCTTGGGTTGTTCGGTTTTCGGGCTTAGATGTATGAAAAAATGTTTTTTTTCTTTCAAAAATTTCATCATGTTACTTAAAGAATATTTACGAAAATTTAAACATTATTTGACAACATGATATGGTAGTGTTAAAAGTCCTAAAGTTGATGTTTAAGATGCCAAAGAATCTAAATTTATACACATATATAAAACAAAAGACATTAAATGTTTAGGTTTTTATTCAAGGTTTAGATTTCGGGTTTTCCAGGTCGGGTTGTTCGTTTTTTTGTTTAGAAAAGGTGACCCGATAACCGATCCATTTAAGGTTTGGGTTAGTCGGCTTTGAGTTATTCTGGTTTGGGTTATTTGGGTTTTCTCTAGTTCTGGTTCAGGTGGCTTTAAATTCGGGTCAGATGTCGGGTTTAGGATAGAAATGAACAGCACTAGGTAAAAGTGAGCATTTTAATATATTGAGTTTTAATATAAACTAATTGAGATAAATTAACGTCTTGCGGCGAAAATGTTTATTCGGCGGAATATCTGTAATGCTCGGTTAAAAATACCACAAACCCATGGAGTAGTTTAGATGGCTTGTCAAAAAGTATGATAACCTATTAAAATTTTAGATTAAAAGAAAAACGTTGCAACGAATAATATCAAAAGGATAAACCACAAGACTTTATAAGAAAAAATATATGTCCCAGTGTATGATAAGAGTGGTAAAAAAACAAATTAGAATTCTAGAAAAAAGGACACCGAGGATAACGAAGAGTAAACCACGGTACTTTATATATAAATAAAACCCTTTGTAGTTCGATTTAAAAGACGTTGATTTTAGATATAGCAATACAATACGTAAATTAATGATAAAAAATAATTGATTTTATGGTATAGTGTTTCTTTAAACAATGAAATGTTTAAAAGTTATTCATATTTATAAACAAAAATTGTGGAACTAGATAAAATGTCAAAATTTGTTGCTTTTTTTAATTTTGTTTTTATTAAGCTAATACATAATTATCACCATATCTATCTTAAATTCAAAATGATTAGTTTAATGAACATTTCAACAATAAGAAAGATAACCACATATTTCTTATAATAATAAGAAATTAATAATGTTAAAATATGATACATTTCATCTTCAATTCTATTATGGGTAAATATGATTTGGTTTGTTTTTTTTATATTTCAAATATTGTTACATTTTGCATAAGTAATGTGCAGGTATTGGGCTAGCTAAAGTTGAGGTGGATTATTTGATAAAGTGTTCCTGTCAAGAAGTCCAGTCCAAGTGTAGAGGCCCAGTACATAAAGCCCATAGGTTGAGAGTCCAGAAGAGGAAAAGAACCCAAGTCAATAGTCTGGTTCGTTGGTCAATAGCTGAGTTCGTTGGTCAATAGCTGATGTGGCATCCAAGTGAAAGAAGCACACTTCTTCTCAGTCGTTGGATACGTTTGTTCTCCACCGTTGGATTATCTCAAGAAACACACATCAGCCTCTATATAAACCTTTCATATGTCTCTCTTTACCAGTTTTAAGATCTTTGATATTTTGTTCTCTCTTTGAGTCTCTCATTCGTCTGAATAGCTAGGGTTTTGATCTTTTGTTATTAAGAGTTCAGATACATCTTGTATCTGATCTTCTGGTCATTGTCTGTATAGTCTATTGATGGTAGTGAGAGTTCTTTGTATTTGAGAGGTTTTGTTCAGATACTTTGTGCTTAGTTTTTGATTCTTTGATTCGAATAAAGATCTTTAGTTTCTGTTGAAATATCATGTTTGTAACATTGTATCAGAGCTATAGGCTTTGATTTTGTCTTGTTCGTCTTCCGCTAAAATTAGGGTTTTTGTGATTCCAACGAAGGTTTTATTGTATCATCTGGAGTCGTAGAGATCTTGGTGTGTTCCTGGAGAGAAATCTGTGTAGATCTGATAACTCAGATCTAGGGTTTAGCTTCTGGTTAACTGGACGTGTGGGAATCAGATCTATTCTTGAGATCTGTGTGGATTGGAAAGCACATATTCTTGAGCTCTCTGACTTGTAACCCTAAGTGAAGGTTACAAGTTACGAGTTATTGGCGAACCCTAACTTGGGCTTCTCTGGTGAGATCTTTTCATTACTTTGTTATTAGAGTTGTCCTAAGGAGTCTTGTGCTCAGAGCTTGAGTCTCTGATTAGCTTTAGGGTCGGTCTAGGTCTTAGGTGGCTCCTATACAAGGACCAGCGCTGGCACCTTGAGTGATGAACCAGTGATCTGGAACACCTGTACAGCTTCGCCATTTTTATTGGTTTGTGCTTTCTTGATTTGTGATTGATCTTGTTTGACTCTGTTTGATCTTGTTTGATACTGTTTGATCTTGTTTGATCCTGCTTATTTGTTTTGATTCTTCTGTGTGTGATCTGCTGTGATTGTTCTTGTTTAATTGATTAGTTATGGTTAATGAAGGAGGGGGTCAAGGTCAAGGGGGTGGGGGTGGGGGTCTTCCTCTCATTGACCCTGTGACCTTGGTCAATAAAATTGATGTTGGTGATCCTCTTTACCTTCATCCTAGTGATTCTACTAATCTGACTATTGTTAGTATTAAACTTAAAGGAACTAAGAATTACAGTGTATGGTCTAATGCTATGATCCTAGGTTTACAAGTTAAAAATAAACTAGGATTTATAAATGGAGAATGTGTGAAACCTGTTGATGATCCTGTACTTGCTAGACAATGGGATAGGTGTAATTCCATTGTTCTTACTTGGATTCTTAATGTAATTGAAAGATTCTAGCTAAAACAGGAAAATATGATCATACAAGTAACAAATCTAGGTACGGAGACCCTAGATATGAACAAACTGATAAAACTCGGATCAAAACACAGAAAACATCATTTCAAAGGCTTTTTCATAGATTAGTGTGAGCGAAAGATTTTGACTAATACAGGATTAATTGATCATACAAGTTACAAAACCAGGTGCGGAAACCCTAGCTTTGAACAAACAGATAAAACTCAAATCAAAACACAATCAATATCATTTTCAATGCTTTTTCATAGATTAACCTTTATAAAAACTTGTTACAATGTGATCACTAGTTAATCTAATCAATACACAGACTTTCACAATCTCACCTAGAACATGACCTTATCACACACACAACTGAAAACTCTCTCTTTCTCAAAAACTCACAAAATCTATTTATAGGCTCTGCAGGTTCGCCCCTTTTCATGGTGCGAATGTGGACACTTTCCACATTCGCCCAGTAGTGATGGTCGAATGTGGAATCTTTCCACATTCGCCCAATTTGATTCTACATTCGCCCACTTTCTTCTACGTTCGCCCACTTTTTCCACTTTCAACCCATCAGCACTTTTTAACACATGTTAACTTTGTAGATCCAATCACTAGTCGCACTTCGTGCATCTACAATTAGCTTTGATAAAAACGTATTACAATCAATCACCTAGTCAATCTATTGAACACACACACTATCACAAATTAACCTTGAACCTGACCACAATACACACTCGAACTAAAACTCTCTCTAACTCGAAAACACACAAAATCTATATATAGAGTCTGCACATTCGCCCAGTTGTATGGTGCGAATGTGGAACTTTTCCACATTCGCCCACAACATGGTACGAATGTGTCTTCACTTGGTCACTCTTTCTACCTTCGTCCAAAACTACTCCACCTTCGCCCATAAACTTCACCTTCGCCCCTTTCTTCCACTTTCAACCCATCAGCAAAACATTCTAACATATGTTAATTGTACTAATCCAATCATTAGTCGCACTTCGTGCATCTACACTTAATTCTATGTCTGAGGAATTGTATCTTGGACAAGTTTTCTCTTAACTTGCCAGTGATGTGTGGAAAGAACTAAAAGAAACTTATAATAAAATTGATGGTTCTGTGGTCTTTGATTTATATCAAAAAATTAATAGTTTTAGCCAAGATGGTACTTCTGTTTTTGAGTACTATCAGAAATTGAATGTGATGTGGAAGCAATTGGATCAAATACTTCAATTGCCTCCATGTACTTGTGATGCTGCAAAATATTTTAATAGTTTTAGTCAGATGATAAAACTTATGCAGTTTTTAATGGGATTAGATAACTGTTAGAACTAATTTGCTTACTAGAGAGGCATTGCCTACTGTAAAGGAGGCTTATGCTATTGTGTCTTGGAAAGAGTCACATAGGAACTCTAGTGGGGCAAATAAAAAGTCTCAAACTGTTTGTTTTTTTGTCAAAAACAAGTCAAACCCGAGTTTATGTCATATGCAAAGCAAACTCCCACAACTTGAGTATACTTCTTAGCCTGTTCAGCATCATTGGGATCATGATGAATCGGATTGTAGAAAAGCATGATGATGTCTTCAAAAGTACAGTTAATCAACCACATAGGATCAAATACATGAACATGCTTGTATTTGTCCTTCCCATCTCTCAATACTATCACCGCTTCTGCCTTCCTCCAATCGTAATACCAAAAGATAAAGTCAGCACTGAAATGTTGTGGCATAGACATCAAAGGTATCTTTCTCATCACTTCAGGTGCTTTGTAAATCAAGGTTACCCTATTCAAACCAGTTTTAGGATCAATATCACTGTGAACTTTCCTTCTGGGATATTGAGGCTTAAACCTATTCCACTTCGTTCTGCTCTCCCAGACTAACTTATCAGCACACCAACCAACATGAGTATTATTCACTGAGGCTCCAGACATAGTGAATCTGCAAATGTCTCTGACCGCCCAATACGGTAGAGTTAGTAAATCAATGAATCTGTAGAAGTACAGAATTCCTGATTCCCATTTAACAGCTAAACACTTCAATCTACCCAAATATGTCCAGCCGAGAGCTCTGCCTTTGAACTTCTCATTGTGAAATCTATAAAAACTTCCTTGAGCTTCAGGCTTTGGTCGGTTTTCATCCATTTCCTTCAACTTCTGCAAGTAAGTCTTCAATTCATCAGTCTGACTTGAAGAATGTTGTTTATCAGCACCAAACACTTTTTCAACAAACTCCTCACTTCTTTTCTTAGCTTTCTTCTTAGCTGAAGTGTTTGGTATTTCTGTGAAGTCTGGGAAAACCACATCTTCATCATTCTGTCTAAAGTATTGTGGATATTCCTCGTGAGTAATATCCTCAATCTCCACTTCATCCATCTCAGGAGTATTCTTATCATCTGAGTGATTTCCAATATCTTTTTCAGGAATATCTGGAATCGACTCATCCATCATAAACTCCTCCAATGATTTCCCTACTCGCTGTGCAAGACCATCAAGAATTTCTTTGGCAACAGCAGCAGGTACTTCACCCTCCTCTAAGTCAGGATCATTATACTCCAGCTCATATCTCATATTATCAGTCTAGAAGATCTCAGCAAATCTGCCTGTGAACTCTATAGTCCATTCTCTCTTCTCCAACATATCTCTTTCTTAGCATCATCATTTAGAGATCTCACCTTTTCATTCCAGAAGATGCTTTCATCTGAATCTACATTCCCACCTTTCTTCTTTTTAGAACTAGATTCTCCAGTATCCTTCTTAGGCGTTCTCTTCTCAAATGTGAACTTACTAGTGTCATCTCCCCCTTCATCATCATCACTGTCACTACTACTAACATCATCTTTGCTACCCGATCCCTCAGCATCATCATCATCATCTTTATCGCTTTTCTTACTTTCCTCATCATCGCTTTTCTCAGAATCATCATCTTCCTCATCATCTTTCTCTTCTTCACTATCAGAAGGCTCAAAATCTACTTGTTCCTCCTCTTTTTCCTTATCCTCTTCACCTTCTTTCAGCTTCGGTGCTTCATTATACAAACTGTCCAACAAATCACTAAGGCGTTTGTTTTCAGCCTTTAGTTCTTTATTGTCAGCTTTGATCACCTTAATCATACTCCGATTTCTAGAACACTTAACCTCAAGATTCTTGTTATCAGCTTCAAGTTTCTTTACTTTCTGCTCAATCTCATCTTGATTATTCTTTGAAGCAACCACTATCTGAAGCATCTTTTCTTCATTCTGCTTAAATTTGGCAATCTCTGCCTGCTGAGCTACAATCATTTTCATCATATCATCCATCTTTTTGTTAACCTGCTTCATCACATCATCTGAAACAGTAACCTTCTTTGATTTGGATGGCTCAGCTTCTTTGGCTTTCTCTTTCTGAGGTTTCCTAAACATATCTAAAACATTATCCAGAGCAACATTGAACTCATCAACTGGTAATGTTTCAGCCTCTTTACTCTTTTTCTGCTTCTTGGCAACTGGTGAAGACAGCTTAGATGATGTACCTGCATCAGGTATCCTTTTTCCTTTCAACAACTGAGCTATTTCTTTCTCTCTCAACTGCTTAGTGCTGGATTTCTTTGCCATTGATTTATGTTTTGGTTTAGGCAAATTCACTACAACAGTTTCACCTGCTTCCAACTCATCTAGGTTAACACCCAAATCTCCTTCATCAACATCAACAGACTTCTTCTTCTGTGACACTTCCTCAATAGTCTTGTTAAGAGATTCAGACTCACCAACCATAGTGGCCTTACGTTTGGTGGTCTTAACTCTTTCTTCATCAAAATCCCACTGCTCATCCACCTCTGTTTCCTCGGAATCAACTGATTCTTCATCCACCAAACTTGTTCCTTTCTTCGCAGTAGTTTTCTTTCTAACAACCTGTTGCTTAGAACTCCCCTGATCAGTCTTTGCTTTGCCCTTCCCTTTGGCTCCAGCATTTACTACTTGCCTCTTCCTCTTAGTGTTTGCATCAGCATACACCAAGGGGTCATCATTATCAGAATCACTCTCAGCATGCCTAGCTTTGTTCTTCCCAGGAACAGTGTAATCTTGTTTAGCCAAAGCTCCAAACAGTCTCTTATGTGGTGGCTTTTCCTCATCTGGTACACCCTTATACCCTTTCATCCTTACCAAAGTACGGATGTTCATGTGATCTTGACCTATGATCTTAGTTGGATCCTTCTTCAAATCAGGATACTTATGGTCAAAGATCATCATAAGAAACCTCGGGTATAGCATGAACTGTTTCTTCTTCAGACCCTTTAACATTTCAAGCATATGATCTAATATCATTCCAGAAACATTGAATGGTTTGTTGAGAGTCAACGCAACCATCAATGAGCTCAAACTTCTCCTCATCACGTCGTATCCACCGCTCACACATCCAAAGACATGAATAATGACATGTGCAAAATACTTGAACTGCACACTCAGTTTCCCTTTATGCATTGATCCATCAGTGATCGGTCCTTTGTACTTCATCCTCAGAAAACAAGCTTTCTGTTCAGTCCAAGACAATTCCCTGGGATCTTCACTTACTTCAAACTTAATCTGCAGTGCTTATCTAATGTCTGACTCTGTCAAAAACATTTCCATCCCTTGAATTTTGCTCTTGATAATCGTCTGATTCTCCCAAAAATCATACTTCGCATTCTTGTAGAAATCTTCAACTATATCTTTGTAGATGATTGTTGGTGTAGCTAAAGCATGAACGATTCTGCTTCTCCTCAAAAACTCAACAATCCTAGCAAATTCTGTATTCTTCTCGACATCTCCAAGAAACGCACAACAATTGTGTGACGGTTCGAATGGCCATCTACTTGGAACAGATGCTTCAGCCTCCTGAACAGGATCTGGTACGACGTTTTCCACTTGAGCCTCAACGTTTTCAGGTTGTTCAGCCATCTGTACATCAAAATCAGAAAAACGCGTTAAAATATGAAAACGACAAAAATTGAAAGTTTTAAAGATTTACAATTTCCACATTCGCCCCTTTTTATCAGGTCGAATGTGTATTTTTGAGTACGAATGTGAGAAACTTGGTACGGATGTGAACATGTGTATTTCAAAAATTACATTCGCCCATAATTAACTCTCATTCGCCCATTTATTTCATATTCGTCCGTTCAGTTCTACATTCGCCCGATTCAACTGGGTCGAATGTAAACTGATAAACCCTAAAAATTTAAAATTTTGCCATCTATGTTTTTAACATCTAATTCTGAATGTTTTGTGTCCTATTAAGGCCGATCAACACTCGTGCACAAACAATTGTTCCTAATTTTCAATTTACATCAGTTTTAATAAGGAATTAGGTTTTGACTGTTTCAATCGATCAATTAACCCACTAAATGATGTTGTAAACCTAATTCTTTGATTATTCTCCCCCTAAAACTGATGTGGATTGAAATGCCATCAAAAACAAACATTAACAAACGTCCTAGAACCCCAGATTGTAAAACCCTAGGTTCGAAAAGAAAAACGATGATTCTGATCTGGTTTCTTCTCCAATACCTGTGTAATAAGTCTTAAAATGATCAGTAAATGATAGGGAACAATAGACACAAGAAAAGGAAATCTCAGCAACAAGTCTAGGTTAGGATGAAAAATTGTTGAAAAACTTATGAATGAGGGTCGAACCTGGACGTTGGCTTTTATAGGAATGCCACGTTCGCCCGTTTACCTGGTCGAATGTAAGATAGATCCACATTCGCCGTAAATGAATAGCCCGAATGTAGATACTATTCACCCGAAAGTGGAATTTATTTAAAATTCCCACATTCGCCCAAAGATAAACACACGAAAGTGAAGATTTTTCCACATTCGACCCAATTAAGGGGCGAATGTGACCTGGAAAAATCTGAAAATTTTGCCAAATCACGAATTCGAATCCCGTTCAACATTTTTCAATCTGTTAAACTTCAAAAACTCATAATTTCACTTTTTGAATGATACAAAGCCCAGATGGATTTATCAAATCTCAGAAATTGACCATCAAGCACCGTCGGTTATCTAAAATAAAACAGAAATGCAAAAACTTTGGTTTTTCTGAAATTTTAGCAAACACACCTAAAATCTTTTTGGATTTTGTATCTTTTTGACAATAAAAGTAAAATGCATCAAAGTAAATGAAAGCAGGAAACAATTTGTGATGTCCGGAAAGAGGATCATATCAGTTTTCTGAGAAATCTGATCACAGCGTTGATCTTTTTGTTTAATATTATCATTAGAAACAGTATGTGACACAACAATTGCTGATATTGTGGTCCACGTAAGCTCACATGCAGACTATTACGCAATGCTTTAAAATGGTACGAATTAGGTGTATTAGACTAACACGATGTGGTGCCCACACACACGACATACTCCCGTATCAAGTAATTGCACAAAGCTTCGTCGTAACGCGTGATTATGCCAGAGTTATCCGTAAAAGTTACAAAGTATATAGCACAGAGGTGTACAGGTCAGCAAACGAATGCAGCAGAGTAACATGTGCATATACACTAGGTTGAGGCTGATATCAACTACTGATTTGCATCAGTAAGTCAATACGATGTAATAATGATCTTTGATCAATAAAACATAAAGTTCCTCAATTCTATAACTTTCGGTTTTGGCATTTAAGCTCTTTTAGCAAATATTCTAATGAAACTAGGTCCGTAAATCAATACGACAAAAGTTTAATCAGAATATCCCGGATAACCATAACATAACGACTCGAAACCTCAGATTTTGGCAATCCTATCAAACGAAATTACGGTACTAAGACCATATGCCCATGAGGTGTTCAGCCACGAACGCGTAGTTCGTTATGTTTGTATCACTAATGCACGCAATATTTAGTCTACGAAGCCTATCAGCATATCACACATAGTCAACACACGCCTCATATTACTATACAATTCTTTAGCCTGTGTCAGATCCCCACTGATGTACTATCATTTCCTCTTTTTATCCTGGAAATCATTTTTGGTTTTTCTAATTTTTAGGTCTTTTTGACGTTTTCAATGTTTTTGGTTTTTCTGAAAAAATGACTCCCCCTAAAATAAAGAACATATTTTTGGGTTTTTAATTTTTCTGAAAAACAATAAAAACTTTAAAGAAAATTTTAAACTAAAAAGCGATAAACCGAGGTGCTGATTAGTCCTGTTTTTCCTTTATGTTATTGACTTTTAAAAGATATTCAAAGCGGAATCTGTCAAAAGCTTTTGTAAACAAATCTGCACGTTGATAGTCAGTATGGATTTTGACCATATCTATCAATTCTTTAGCGTAACAATCACGGATAAAATGGTATTTGATCCGGATATGTTTCGCTTTAGAATGATTTTCAGTATTTTTAGTTAATGCGATAGCGGCTTCGTTGTCACAGTGTATAGGGGTTTTAAGAAACTGCAACCCGTAATCCACCATCTGCTGTTGGATCCAGAGCACTTGCGAACAGCAACTCGAGGCTGCAATGTACTCGGCTTCACAGGTAGACAGCGCCACGGAAGTCTGCTTCTTGCATTGCCAGGTGACTAACCTGCTCCCTAAAAACTGGCAACCAGCTGTAGTAGATTTGCTATCTTTGTCACAGCCGCCCCAATCTGCATCACTAAAAGCAATGAAATCAAAATCATCATCATTAGGGTACCAAAGTCCTTTTGAGGGACAACCCTTCAGATATCTAAGGATACGCTTGACCGCCGTCAGATGACTTTGTTTCAGCTTCGATTGATAGCGGGCACAGAGACACGTTGCAAACATAATATCTGGTCGAGATGTCGTCAAATACATCAGAGATCCGATGATTGCTCTGTATGTAAATGGGTCAGTCAGCTCCCCCTTAGTGTCCACTCCAATCCCGTGATTGGGTTGAATCGGGGTATCCATTGGCTTGGAATCCTCCATCTGGAACCGGCTCAAGACTTCGGATACGTATTTCGTCTGGTGAATGAAGATCCCCGTGGGTCTTTGGTCCACCTGCAAGCCTAGGAAAAACTGCATCTCCCCCATTGCGCTCATCTCAAACTTTTCCTGCATGACAGTTTCAAACTCCCTGCATAAAAGCTCGTTAGTTGAACCAAATATTATATCATCAACGTAAATCTGCACCAGAAGCAAATCATCCCCTGATTTCTTCGTGAATAGGGTGCAGTCGACGAGTCCGCGCTTAAATCCTTTTGTCATGAGGTATGTACTTAGCTCCTCGTACCACTGTCTCGGAGCCTGGTGCAAGCCATATAAAGCTTTGTTTAGCACGTAGACCTTATCCCGGTGGATTGGGTCCTCAAAGCCTGGTGGCTGCCCGACATAAACCTCTTCTTTGACTTTCCCGTACAGAAATGCGCTCTTGACGTCCATTTGATATACTTTGAACTTCTTATAGGAAGCAAACGCAAGAAACATTCGAATAGCTTCAATGCGTGCTACAGGAGCATAGATTTCGTTATAATCAATCCCTTCGATTTGATGGAATCCCTGCACGACCAATCTGGCTTTGTTACGAACTATAACACCACGATCATCCTTCTTGCACTTAAACACCCATTTAGTGCCAATCTTCTTTCTTCCAGGCGGCAAATCCGTGAGCGTCCAAACTCCCAATTTCTGAAATTGTAATAACTCCTCCTGCATTGCCTCAACCCAGGCGTCCTCCAGCAAAGCGTCCTTGTATGTCCTTGGCTCTACCTACGACACATAACACGCAAACGACCAATCATTTTGACTACCAGATTTTTGTATTTTGGCATATAAAGCTAAAGCACCAAAACTCTCTGGTGAATTAACACTTCGCAGCTGCCCTCTGGTCATCACACTTCTACCAGGATCACCGATAACTTGCTCCAGCGGGTGAATACGATGAATCCGGGATTCCGGATGTTCAGGTACAGCAACTCCCGTCTGAATAGTCAAGTTCTCTACAGCATCCAGATCATGACCCGTGTTAGATGATGAAGCAACATCTGGAGTTGGAGTTGGGTTCACTGGCGGTGCCTCTGGTTCTTCTGCATGTTCAAGAATAACTTCTTCAAAGTGTTCATCTTCAGATTCAGAAGAGTCTAATGAAGTAGAAGCCTCTTGAAACACTTCTTCCTCTTGTACAGGAACATTGGTATCATTAGAAGCTGGTAGGGGGTTCACGGTGATTGGACGCACCAACGGCGAAGTCGCCGCGTTTTCACACTCATAAAGTAATCTGATAACAGCTTCTTCAACCAAGCTATCTAGATTGAATGATTCAAAGAAATCTTTGTAATCAAACATCCAATCAGGACCCATCCCCTGCACATTCTGAGTATATCGTTGAACTTCCACGTTAGCCCAATCCTCCACCCGACGAGTTCTCTTGTTGTATACCCGTTTGAGCGGGGTTGCATATCCAACAAAGTATCCCTCTTCAGCTTTACGACTAAACTTCTCGCCTGGATTCAACATCGTGCATGGTGCCGCAAAAGGTTCTAGATACTCTAAGTTCGGCTTTCGTCGGTGTAACAGTTCATAAGAAGTTTTACCAAACTTCTTCACCGTTAAAACCCGATTGAGTGTATAATTTGCTGCATAAATCGCCTCGTTCCAGAACATTACTGGAAGATTTGAGTCTGCGAGCATTGTTCTAGCCGCTTCAATTAGAGTCCTATTTTTGCGTTCAGCAACACCGTTCTGTTGTGGGGTGTACGGAGCCGAATATTCATGATGAATTCCTTTGCTTTCACAAAGTTCATCCATGTTGGCATTTTTGAACTCCGTCCCATTATCACTCCGAATTCTCTTTATCTTCAAGTTGTAGAGATTCTCCAATCGAGTGAACAAAACTTTCAAGTTGTTAAAGGTGTCACTTTTATTCTGCAAACACATCACCCATGAAAATCTTGAGTAGTCGTCAGTGACGACTAAACAATGAAGCTCCCCAAGATGACTTTTGCGCTTGACCGGTCCGAATAGATCCATGTGCAATCGCTCAAGTGGCATCTCAACAGAGTTAACTTTCTTCACTTTGTGGGACTGTTTGTGTTGCTTCCCCTTCTTACAACTTACACACTTGTCATTCAGATGGAAATGTTTCACGTTTACTCCATCGACAAGTCCATTTTTCACAAGATGATTCATTTTTCTCAGATGAATATGTCCCATTCTTCGGTGCCACATTATCGATTCCTTCTCGGTCGCCTTGGATAGAAAACATGTTATTTGCCCCTGTGATGTCATCGCCTTGGACATATCAAGAATATAGAGGTTGTTGACGCGAGGTGCCTTCAACATTACCCACTCCTTTGGAATTTTGAAGCCTGGTTTGAGAATATAGCAGGATTTGTCATCAAAATGAACAGTGAACTGTTTATCACAAATTTGGCTGACGCTCAACAGATTATAATCGATCTGCTTCACATATGATATCCTTTCAAAACTCACTATCCCATTACTCACGCTCCCCTCCATAGTGATATATCCGCCTTTATTCCCAGCGAATGCAACATATCCACCATTGATATTCTTCACGTCGAACAGCAACGCAAGATCCCCTGTCATGTGACCTGAAGCTCCACTATCAACAATCCAAAGACTGCTAATAGGGCCAGCTGAAGCTCCCTGCACACATCAAGTAAAACAGTTAGTTCTTTCGGGGGACCCAAGCCTGAGTCTTGGGTCTTGGAATATCATTGTTCAAACAAACATTCTCATCAACACTTTGTTTTGGATCAATCTTTTTAGGATTATTCAAAACATTATCCTTTTTCTCATTGGATTTTGAAGTTGAGGCACCTGGAGAACCATTTGGTGTCCAAGATTGTTCAGTTCTTTTTAAGATACGAATCTGAGATTTTGGGTTCTTAGTCGGTTTCTGAACATTGTTTGCAAAGGAAACTTTCTTGGTTACCTTATCTGATTTAACAGACTTAGGTCCAACATTTGACTTGACAATAGGTTTTGGTGGAACCTTTTGCCTATCATTTGTTGTGTTCACCACTGGCTTTCTCCATGATTGTTCCATAGCAATCCGATTTCTGCGATCATACTGAACTGGACGATTGTTCCTCGTTTGATAAAAATTGTTTTGATTATAAAACTGTTGTTGTTGAGGAACAACTCGTCTATGTGGTGGAATGTAATGATCAATCGGTTTCCTCATGGAATTCCTCACTTCAACTTCGTGCCTTTTATGCCTTACATACGGGCATTGAGCAAGTAAATGCCCACTCTCCCCGCATTTAAAGCATGCACGGTATTCCTCAAAAACATTAGGAGCATTCGGTTGAGCAAATGATCGAACAGGATATTGATCATTATATTGTTGATTCCTCAAACTCTCAGGGAGTGGCCCTTTTGAGTAAGCAGGCTCATGAAAACCGTTAGCTCTGTTTTTGGGTCTAATGAACTCTGTGACATGAACCTTTGGTTCTTGAGGAACATCCAAATACAATTTCTTTAAAATTGCTGGTGGAATTTCATTTGTTCTCTCATGTTTTGGGAACCAAATAGTGCTTTCTTGCCAGATTTTATCAATTTTAGCATAGTTAGCATTTTTAATTGGAAATTCCTCGTCAGAGATGATCTTATCGGATCCTTCCATCCGATAAAACACCTTGACTGGTTTGTCACAAGGCTCACTCTTAACATTTTTCTCAATTTCTTTCTTAACCACATTCTTTTCAGACTTTTTCTCACGATGAGCATTTGCCATCGGATGTACATGCTGAGATGATGATACTGGTTCATTAGTAATGATGTGATTTTCTTTTGGAATTTCACATGCATTAGAAGTTTGGTGACAACCAGAATCATCACTCTCAGAGTCTGAATCAACGCTCTCAGCAGTAACACCCTCATCATTCAAACCTAAAATCGGCCTCACATCGGAATGTGGATCACCAATACTCGAGGTATTAGATTCATTTTCCGATGATGAGTCTGATTTTACCGAGCTCTCCGGTGTCACTTGATGACAATTATGGTTTTCAAAAAGCACCGGAGATGGCACAGACTTGTAATTAGTGGTTTGATCATCAATGATGTGGTCTACCACATAAGCAATGTGCTTATAACTTTCCAACTTCTTATTAACTTTTTCAGCAAAGCACTTAATGGCGGCCATTTCCAATTTAGTGTTCTCAATTTCATTTATATAGTTATTAATTGCAAGTTGTTTTAATGAAAGAGTATTTTTCAAGTCGGAAATGTCCTTTTTATAGCCATCTAGTACTTTGTTGAAAGCATTCAACTCTTTGCGAGTAGATTGACAGTTGATGATAGCACTATCACGTTGAACGCGAAGTTCTTTGTTCTCCTCTGTCAATCTATCACAAGTACCACAGTATTTATCACTAGTAATATCAGTGCTACACTCAGAACTTACAGGTTTTGGAGGATCTGTCATGGCCATCAAAGCAAAATGAGCTTCCTTTCCAGCGAAAAACTTGGAATAATCAATCCTGGTGAAAGCATCATCAGCAATGCACGACTTCCTCGTCTTCAGAAAATCAGCTTCTGCTAGCAACTGGTCAATATCATCATCCAAAGATGTAACACTTGCTTCTGTATCTGATTCACTGTCTGAATCTGAGTAAACTGATTCACACTCCTCAGGAACATCAGAAACAGTGTCAATCACCACTCCAGAATTTGCTTCCTCAGCCTTAACGTCAACAGGTTCATTCTCCACTTCCACTTCTGCCTTAGATACATCAACTTCAACCTCAGTTTCTTCCTTCTCATCAACTATCACCGACTCCTCAATATCAACCTGTCGGGCAACACAAGCCACATTTCCACCAGTTGTAATTTCCTCAACCCCAATTTGCATCCCGGACCAGTCAAACCGTTCATCCTGTTGAATCACCAATGCTTGATTCTGATTGGTATTCTGTTGTGTCTCATTCGGTGTGGTAATCGGTATGACTGTTCGGTTAGTGTTGTTTGGTGATTGGTTTTGAGTCTGGTTTGGTGTGTTTGGTTGTCTGTTCTGGTTGTTGTTTGAGTTGTTTTGTCGGTTTTGGTAGTTATTTTGGTTTTGATAGTTGTTGTTACTTTGGTAAGACACTTGGTTTTGGTTTTGTTGTTGACGGTTCTGGTAACTTGCATTGAAAGGGTTTCTGTTACCTTGTTTTGGTGGCTGGGTGCATTCCCGTTTAAAGTGACCTTTCCCTCCACAGTTAAAACAAGTAACCTTCTCCTTGTTGAACCCGTAGGTTGTGTTAGGAGAAGTTCCCAAATCCGTTCTACCTGTCTTCTCAATAAACTCCGTTGCCCTTCGCATAATACTCGCAAAAGCCCACTGGATGTCAATTAGCTCCATCTCTTCCTTATCAATCTGTGCATAGTCTTCATTGGTCAAGTTATTGTTCCCAATTTGACTTGCAACCAACCCATTGTAAGATGAAACCATTGCAGAGACTAGTGCAATATGTTGCTGAGCAACTTCAACAGTCACATTTCCCAGATTAGAGGTCTCCAAAACCACCAGTTGTTGACTAGGTTGAGTCATTGGATTCATGTATTGTGTTTGTTGAGGTGGTTGTTGAGATTGGCTAGCAGTATAGAATGCTGCATGTTGCATTGGAGAGAACGGTGAAATGTAGGAATTATTGTATTGTTGTTGTGGTGGTTGTGTGTATGATGGTTGTGAGTAGGATGATGTTTGTGCAATGTAGTTGATGGTAGGTTTTGGTGGTTCCATGACATTAGAAATACATGCAACATGTGGTGCCACTACTCCCCCTGAACTTGAGTTTCCAACTGGTGCTGAAGTGCCTCCAAAATATAGACTTGGATTCTGAGGAATCTGTGATCTTTTAGCTTTCCTCTTTTCTTCTAGCTCTTTGTTCTCCAGCTTCTGCACAAACTCGTTGATAGTCCAAAATTTATAAGCATCCTTCTCCTTTAGAACTTCCACATGCTGATCCCAATATGGTGGTAGAGCATCTGCAAACTTGTCCACCAAATCTGTCATAGGAATCTGTATACCATAACTAGACAATTCAGTTAGTAAATGACAATATCTAGGAGTTAATTCTTTTAGAGTTTCATTTCCAACATAAGTAAAATTCTCAAACTCCTTTCGCAACTCCTCCATCCTCAATCTTCTAGTCTTCTCATTCCCATCATGCCTATTCTTAAGCACATCCCATAATTGCTTAGACGTCGTGCAAGTCCCAAACTGATGTAGTAAGTCGTTTGTGATCGCCTGAGTCAACTGGGAATAGGCTTTCTTCTCCACAGCAAACTTCTTTTTCTCCTCCTCTGACATACTCTCCAATGGAACTGGTTCACCGGTATTCTCCAAAACCGGTGCAATGTAACCTCTAGCAATCATCCTCCATGCCTCTGCACCTTCCACTCCCATGCCTTCCAAGTGGATCTTGAACTTTTTCTGCCACTGATTGTATTCTTGCATCTCCATGAGCTTAGGTGGCCGATTCCCGCTACCTGAAGATAAGTCATTTATTAGAGTGGAAATAGCATTGGTAGTTTGAGTATTTACCACCGCTGCTGCTACTCCCCAATAGTCAGGTTGTGGTGCTGGAGGTGCAACACTCTGAGGCATCGAGCTAGTCATCGCGATGTAATTGATCGGTTGCGAAGACTGTGTGCTTGTCTTTTGTGCTGCCACTGTCCATGGGTCCATCACTTGCTGTTGTGGTTGTGTTGTTGCTGGTCTTGGGGTAGTCGGAAAATTCCACATGATGTTTGAAAATCACAATACTTAGAAAATTTTCCAAACTGAGTTCTAGGTTCGCCCAAACTTTCTACTTTCGTCCCTTTTTGTCTACTTTCGTCCAAAAGAGATTCACCCGAATGTAGAAAATCACCAGAATGTAAAATACCCTAAATCAAGTTCCACTTTCGTCCACAGATGTCTATCTTCGACCACTTCAATTCCACGTTCGCCCGCCCGACGAATCGAATGTGGAAATATTTGCCCGAATGTGGAAACTTCAACCAACAAAATCCAGGTTCGCCCAGAATGATGCTAGATTCGACCAGAAAATACACACTTTCGCCCACTATAGGTCAGGTTCGCCCACTACTCAGCACATTCGACCATTTTGAGTTTGAAAAACGGTTACACTTTGAAAAACGGTTATTTTGATCTCTGATTTTCAAAAGTTTATGGATTTGAATGATCTTTATCAGGTTTTGATTCGGAATTGATTTGGAACAACTTTAATTCTTGGAAAACTTGATTTTAACCACAAATTCAACTCTAAATCAATCAAAAACACTCAAAAACCATTTTTAGTCAAAAACAGATGTATGTTGATCAAAATCATGTCCAAATCAGCTCTGAGTTTATCAAATTTGTTGTTGTATGATCCGTATGGCTCTGATACCACTTTGTAATTGAAAGATTCTTGCTAAAACAGGAAAATATGATCATACAAGTAACAAATCTAGGTGCGGAAACCCTAGATATGAACAAACTGATAAAACTCGGATCAAAACACAGAAAACATCATTTCAAAGGCTTTTTCATAGATTAACTTTGATAAAAACGTATTACAATCAATCACCTAGTCAATCTATTGAACACACACACTATCACAAATTAACCTTGAACCTGACCACAATACACACTCGAACTAAAACTCTCTCTAACTCGAAAACACACAAAATCTATATATAGAGTCTGCACATTCGCCCAGTTGTATGGTGCGAATGTGGAACTTTTCCACATTCGCCCACAACATGGTACGAATGTGTCTTCACTTGGTCAGTCATTCTACCTTCGTCCAAAACTACTCCACCTTCGCCCATAAACTTCACCTTCGCCCCTTTCTTCCACTTTCAACCCATCAGCAAAACATTCTAACATATGTTAATTATACTAATCCAATCATTAGTCGCACTTCGTGCATCTACACTTAATTCTATGTCTGAGGAATTGTATCTTGGACAAGTTTTCTCTTAACTTGCCAGTGATGTGTGGAAAGAACTAAAAGAAACTTATAATAAAATTGATGGTTCTGTGGTCTTTGATTTATATCAAAAAATTAATAGTTTTAGCCAAGATGGTACTTCTGTTTTTGAGTACTATCAGAAATTGAATGTGATGTGGAAGCAATTGGATCAAATACTTCAATTGCCTCCATGTACTTGTGATGCTGCAAAATATTTTAATAGTTTTAGTCAGATGATAAGACTTATGCAGTTTTTAATGGGATTAGATAACTGTTAGAACTAATTTGCTTACTAGAGAGGCATTGCCTACTGTAAAGGAGGCTTATGCTATTGTGTCTTGGAAAGAGTCACATAGGAACTCTAGTGGGGCAAATAAAAAGTCTCAAACTGTTTGTTTTTTTGTCAAAAACAAGTCAAACTAATCAGTTTGATGATTTTACTAAAAAGTTTGCTAATAAAACAAGTAATCAATCTCCTTTAAAATGTACTCACTGTCATAAGAATGGTCATCTTGCTGAAAAATGTTTTGAATTAATAGGATATCCCCCTTGGATGAGGTCAATGGGGAATCAATCTAGAAGGATGGGGGTAATAATAATAGCAATAACAGTAATGTTGATACTAGTAACCCTATATCTTCTTTGACTAATGAGCAAATGGCTAAACTGTTGAATCTTTTAAGTGACAAAACTAAGGAAAGTCCACAGAGCTGCAATGTTTCAGGTAGTTTTTTCTGTGCCAATATGTATGGTAAACCTGTGTTTGGTTTTGCAAGTTGTGTAGGGAATAAGGTTAAGATTGGGTGGATTGTTGATTCAAGGGCTAGTCAACATATGGTCACTAGTGATGTTGAGTTAACTGATTTTATTGAAGTTTCTGAATTAAACATACATGTTAATCACCCTAATGGTACTAAAGCTTTGGTTACTAAAATTGGTAATGTAAATCTGGCAAATGGAGTGGTTTTAAAAGATGTATTAGTTGTCCCTGAATACAAAGTCAATCTTATCTCTGTTCACAAACTTGCTAGGGATAATAAATTGTATGTTGGTTTTGATGAGGACACTTGTTATATACAGGACCGGTTAACCAAGAAAGTCCTGGTGACTGGCCGGTAAACAGCTTGAAGGGTTGTATTTGTGTGGCAATACTTGTCTAAATGTTAAGGTGTGTACTAGTAGTAGTGAACTATATGATATTTGGCATGCTAGATTAGGGCACCCTTCTGAACAAGCTGTTAAAGTTCTTAAATCAAAACTTAATATAGGTGATCGTGACAAGAATCAACCGTGTGAAACTTGTCTTAGGGCTAAACAACATACGGAGCCCTTCCCATTAAGTGAACATAAGTCAAGTGAATTTGGTGAACTTGTTCATTTAGATGTTTGGGGGCCCTATAGAGTTTTTAGTAGAGATGGTTTCAAGTAGTTTTTTGACTATTGTTGATGATTATTCCCAAGCTGTTTGGGTCTGTTTACTAAAAAATAAAACTGAAGTTTTTGAAAATATAAAAGACTTTGTAAACATTATTCAAACTCAGTTTAACAAAACCATTAAGTGTTTAAGAAGTGACAATGGTCTTGAATTTGTTAACAGTCAAATGTCAGGGTTTTGTAAAGATAAGGGAATAATACATCAAACCACATGTGCCTATACTCCTCAACAAAATGGAATTGTTGAGAGAAAGCATATGCATCTTCTTAATGATGCTAGAGCTCTTTTATTTCAAAGTAATCTTCCTATTAGGTTCTGGACTGGGTGTGTTTTAACTGCTGCTTATTTGATTAATAGGACACCATCTGGAGTATTAGGAGGGAAAACTCCTTATGAGTTAATATATGGATTTGAACCCTTTCTTGATCATTTAAAATTGTTTGGATGTCTATGTTTTTGTGCTGTTTTAAATGAAAATGATAAATTTAATAGTAAAACTGAAAAATGTGTTTTTATAGGATATTCCAATGAAAAAAAGGGTTATAAAGTTTTTAGTCTTGATAGTAAAACAGTTGGATATTCAAGAGATGTAAAATTTTTTGAAAATTGTTTTCCTTTCAAGGAAAACAAGGTTTTTGAGTCTTTTGATTCTAATCCTGAAAGACTTGTTAACAATTTAAACTTTTTTGATATGTTTGAAAACACAGACTCACAAAACAGTTTTGAAGTAAATGATCCCAATGATGATGGAAAGGGGCTACGTAAGACTAATGCAGGAACACA
Source organism: Ambrosia artemisiifolia (assembly GCA_032199755.1). NCBI lineage: Eukaryota > Viridiplantae > Streptophyta > Magnoliopsida > Asterales > Asteraceae > Ambrosia > Ambrosia artemisiifolia. Next base: position 33,057,870 of record CM063517.1, read on the forward strand.
TGATAAAGTGCAATCAGATTCTCATTCTGATGTTAATGACATGGCTGGTTTACAGCAGTCTAACATCAGGAATATTGAGACTGATAGGGCAGACCATCATGTGAGTACTGCAAATGAAGAAATTTTCAATTCTGAGGGTGATACTTCTGAGTCTGCTGGTACTAGTAGTATTAGAAAGTCTTCTAGGAGTACTATCTTTCCTTCCAAATATAGTGAATATGTTGTGGAAGGGAAAGTCAAATATGGAATTGAAAAATTTGTTAACTTAGCAAATCTGTCCTTTGAGTCAAAATGTTTTGCTTCTACTTTGTTCAAAAGTTTTGAACCAAGAAGTTATAAAGAAGCTTCTAATAGTCCTGAATGGATTCAGGCTATGAATGATGAATTAGAAGCCTTGAGTAGGAATGATACTTGGTCTATTGTTGATAAACCTAAAGGTAAAAATATTGTTGGTTGTAAATGGATTTATAAGATTAAATATAAAGCCAATGGTGAAATAGAGAGGTACAAAGCTAGGTTAGTAGCCAAAGGCTATAGTCAGAAAGAAGGGATTGATTTTGATGAAACTTTTGCACCTGTTGTTAAAATTGTAACTATTAGGTGTATTATATCTCTTGCTGTTTATAATGATTGGGATTTATATCAGTTAGATATAAATAATGCTTTCCTTTATGGAAAGTTAAATGAGGAAGTATATATGAGTCTTCCTGAGGGTTACAGTTACACAGAAGATAATAAGGTATGTAAGCTTAAAAAATCTCTTTATGGTTTAAGACAGGCACCTAGAATGTGGAATGGGAAATTAGTGAATGTACTATTTGAATTTGGATTTGAAAGAAGTAAATGTGATCATTCACTATTTTTTAAATGTTCCAATTCTGTGTGTATTATTCTTCTTGTATATGTAGATGATATTGTTGTTACTGGAAACTCTATTACTGAAATTGAGAATCTTAAAAGAAGTCTTAAATCCAAGTTTTTAATTAAGGATTTAGGAAAATTACAATATTTTTTAGGAATAGAGGTCATCAAAGAAAAAGATGGTCTTGTGCTATCCCAAAGAAAATATTGTACTGACTTGCTGGCTGAATATGGATTGTTGGCTTGTAAGCCTGTTAATGTTCCTATTGAACAGAATCATGTGATAACATCTTTGATGGCCAGTCAATCCATACCAGTAGATAATTTATCTGGTTATCAACAACTTATTGGTAAATTAATATATTTGTCTCATACTCGACCTGATATATCTTATACAGTGCATTTCTTAAGTCAATACATGCATAGTCCATTAAAGGGTCATCTGAAAATTGCATTCAACCTTTTAAGATATTTAAAACTTTCTCCTGGAAAAGGAATAAAGTTTAAAAAATCTGAAAGTTTTGAACTAGAAGCATTTTCAGATTCAGACTGGGCTAAGTGCACTAACTCAAGAAAGTCTGTTACTGGTTTTTGTGTTTTTCTTGGAAACAATTTGGTATCATGGAAGAGTAAGAAACAGTCAACTGTTTCTAGATCTTCAGCTGAGGCTAAATATCGTGCTATGTGTGCTGTTACATGTGAGATAATGTGGATTAAGAATTTTTTGGAAGAATTGAAAGTCTTTGTAAAATTACCAGTAAGTGTAAGTTGTGATAATGATGCTGCTATGTCTATTGCAGCAAATCCAGTTTTTTTATGACAAGACAAAACATTTTGAATTAGATTTATATTTTTTAAGAGATCAAATTCTTAAGGGTGTTGTAAAGATTGTTTCTATTGATTCTAAAGAACAGGTTGCTGATGTATTTACTAAGGGATTGTTGGCATCAGCACATGAATATTTGTGTGACAAACTGTGTTTAATTGTCCCATTCAAGTAATAGAATTGTGGGGGGGGGGTGTTAAAATATGATACATTTCATCTTCAATTCTATTATGGGTCAATATGATTTGGTTTGTTATTTTTATATTTCAAATATTTTTACATTTGGCATAAGTGATCTGCAGGTATTGGGCTAGCTAAAGTTGAGGTGGATTATTTGATAAGGTGTTCCTGTCAAGAAGTCCAGTCCAAGTGTAAAGGCCCAGTACATAAAGCCCATAAGTTGAGAGTCCAGAAGAGGAAAAGAGCCCAAGTCAATAGTCTGGTTCGTTGGTCAATAGCTGATGTGGCGATCCAAGTGAAAGAAGCACACTTTTTCTCAGTCGTTGGATACGTTTGTTCTCCACCGTTGGATTATCTCAAGAAACACACATCAGCCTTTATATAAACCTTTCATCTGTCTCTCTTTACCAGTTTTAAGATCTTTGATATTTGTTCTCAAGTTAATAGCCAAAATCGTCCCTGAGGTTTGGTCACTTTTGCCACTTCAGTCCAAAACCCAAACCTTTTAAATCTGGGTCCATAGGCTTTACATTTTTTGCCACATTCGTCCCTTACACTAACCCAGTTAACTTATCTCGTTAACTCTAGGGGCATTTTTGTCTTTTTGGGTTCCACCCCTTTTAAAACCCTTCTTCTTCCTCATATGCACAGGTGAACATAACCCACCACCAGATCTGACCCCAAGCCAACCCAACCCGAAACGCAGCCGAGACTAACCAATCGGCACCCTACCTGAAACCATACCACTCGACATAACCGTGACCAAACCTCAGGGACGATTTTGGCTATTAACTCTTTGTTCTCTCTTTGAGTCTCTCATTCGTCTGAATAGCTAGGGTTTTAATCTTTTGTTATTAAGAGTTCAGATACATCTTGTATCTGATCTTCTGGTCATTGTCTGTATAGTCTATTGATGGTAGTGAGAGTTCTTTGTATTTGAGAGGTTTTGTTCAGATACTTTGTGTTTAGTTTTTGATTCTTTGATTCGAATAAAGATCTTTAGTTTCTGTTGAAATATCATGTTTGTAACAAATAAAGGTAAAACGGGAGTGGTGGTTTACCCTTCCATCTTTCAAAACATGAAGGAACTGATAAATTTGGTTTTTTGAAACGTAAATTGTTTCTTCGGCTTAATTAGTTCACTACACCGTAAATTTAAAAACTTCGATACCTGCAATATTGCATGCTCCTAAGTAAACCTTTTATAAAAATCGCATTTTCAAGTTAATATTCGCTTAGGAGCTGTCACATTAGAAAGATTTCAACTTTCCTTTGGATGATCAGATGGCACACAAACAAAAATATGCCCCTATTCTCCAATATAGTTCCACCATGTGTTGCTTTTGCATCTTGACACGTCTTCTTTATCTATGTTTGACCGGTCTCTTAAATCATATACTTCAATAAGAGCTAGTGGGTTACACCCATGTTTTGTCACTTTATGACGGGCACATGCCTTTTTAAGGGGTGTGTATGGTTTGGTTTGGCTTGGTTTTTTAGTAAAATCATAATCGAAATCGAAGTATTCGTTTTTTGTTTTTTGAAAACCATTCGATTTTGGTTTTTTTTGGTTTCGGTCTTTGCAGTTTTATTAACGGTTCGGTTTTTCGATCTTTGGAACATAATTTCATAAAAGTTCAAAATATAACTTACAATCCATGATTTAAGAATCCTTCTTAGATCTTTATATTTATGTTTTAATATATATATAACATTTTAAATTAATATTGTTTACATAGACCGAACATTCTAAACGATTTTCATGTTTTTTCATAGTTTTTATAAAGACATTTCTTTTGTAATATTTTGAAAATTAAATATTTTCAAGAATAAAACTAATAATTCCTAAATTAGTGTATAAGATATATTAAATACTTCAATAAAAGCTAGTGGGTTACACCCATGTTTTGTGACGGGCAGGTGCCTTTTTAAGGGTTGTGTACGGTTCAGTTTGGCTTGGTTTTTTAGTAAAATCATAATCGAAATCGAAGTATTCGGTTTTTGTTTTTTGAAAAACATTCAATTTTGGTTTTTTTGGTTTCGGTCTTTGTAGTTTTAGTAACGGTTCGGTTTTTCGATCTTTGGAACATAATTTCATAAAAGTTCAAAATACAAACTTTTGTTGTTTTTTTAATATATGTTTACACTAAAAAAAATCTTTTTTAAATTAAAAATTTGTAAATAAAAAAAATGAAAGTGTTATTATTAACTTATGATGAGGTATCCTTAGTATTAAACTAGGCTTAAGTAGGCCAAGTAAATGGTAATAGGCCAGCCATCAGAGTTAAGGTAAGGGGTGCAAACTAGCCGAGCCTGAGCTCGATCAGGCTCGAGCTCAAGCTCGATTAATTTATAAGAGCTCGAGCTCGGCTCGTTGGCAATTTCTAAAGCTCGAGCTCGGCTCATTTATTATCAATTAGTTAATATATTAAATAAAATTAATATAAATAATAGTTCTTTTAAGCTCGTGAGCTAGATAAGTGAAGCTCGAGCTCGGGGCTCGTTTACTAAACAACTTTAAATGAGTGGTAAATATTGTTAAATATCAAAAAAAATAATATTACACTAGGCTCGATAAGACTCGACGATCCTAAAGAGCTTCACATGCCAGGCTCCAGCTCGGGCACGATAAATAAACAAGTTTTGTTTTAGGCTCAAGCTCAACTCAAGCTCGATAAGGTTTGGCTCGTTTCCAGCTTTTTGCCGATATCTTCTCTCACGTCTTCATCCATAACATCCATAACATTGTACCCTAGGTTGAGGTTGTGATTGATTCCAGCAGTAGAAGACATCAATTCCAGGAGTAGAAGAGAAGACATCGTCAGGTTTCTTCATGCCTCTATCTCTATTTTCTTCTTCTTCTTCCCGCTTTCCTTTTTATTTTATTTTTTGAGTTTTTTTTTCCTATGATATCATAATTGGTATAAATCTGACTGTGTTGATGCAATCCAATTTATAATTAGTATAAATCTGACTAACTGTGTTTAATCATTCGGGTCAACAACAAACAGATACATATAAAACTGAATCGTGAAATCAATAATATAGATCATATAGATACAATTAATGTAGAATAAAATTTGAAAAATTATCAACTGAATCACAAACCGTAGTGAATGTTTTGGGATCTTGAACTAGTTTGTTTTAGGAAAGGATGATGTTTTTCAGAATCCAATGGGTTGATATGGATCTGCAGGTTTAGGTTTTATTTTGATTTTGATGAAATTATTAGCAATTTGTTGTGTTTTTGTTTAATGGCAGGATATCATGTTTACTACAATGGAGCAACATCCAAACTACATACCACGAGATGAACTGCATGATGTTCGTAACCATGACACAAGCACCAATGGTTTATTTGAAGGAACAACAAATGAGATGAAACATGTTCGCAACAATATTGCTACTTTGATATGGAATGCACGCCATTAATGATTTAATAGTATTATAGGGTTAGGATCAAATACACAATGAAAGAAAAATAGGAAGTCGTAGAAAGGGTATCAAACGGACTCCGATTGAACTCATTCAAGCGGCATTGGAATCGTCTTATCGAACCATACGACATTAGTTTTTAGGTCTTCGTTTTTTGAGGTTTTAGCTTGTAGCTTTTAGAATATGCATTATATTATTGTGTCTTTTATGTACCGTTGTGTCTTTTTCTTATTTTCATCATTGTGTCTTTTTTCTTCAGCATTGTGTTATATTTCTTGGCATTGTGTTATATTTTGTGGATCATTGTGTCATATTTCATGATCTATTGTATTTTTGTATCCTTCTCACCCTTCTCATTTTTGTTACACTGTGTAGAATAACTTTACCCTACTATTATATTATGTTCTCAACTATTTGTCAACGAGTATGTTCTATTTAATTGATTACGTTTAGTATTATGTTTTTTTAGTTATACCCATTTTGGTCATTTTATACATATTATTAAAAGATCCAGCTCCTCTGCCAAACACCTAAATATCTAAAAAGTTACAGCTTCTAGCTTCCCGCCACTAGCTAGTTTTGCCAAACATACCCATAGTTTACACTACACATATGTAGAATTAAGAAAACCCTAGTTTTCTTGTACTTTTCCAATTCGGTTAAAATATATATTTCCTACTCAAAACACACATTGCAAACAAAATTCATTGATTCTCACAATAAAAAAACTAAGCTTTAACTATTACAAATGGTTACACGTATATAAGATCGGTTTCGATTTTCAATTAACGAAAAAAAATTGTTCCGAACAATGGTCAACTAGCCATGTTTGCTTTTCTTATTTTGTTCTTTTTTCTTAAGATTCTTTAATGAAAACCTGCAACTGAGAATTGTGCGCTGGAATTTTGGAATACCATACTACTAGAGAGATATGAAAGAGAGGGGGGAGAAATCTATATGATTCCTTTTTTTTTTTGAACGATAAATCTATATGATTCCTAATTATCACAGTTGGTTTTTCAAAACTCTGACATGCAACTGATTTCCCTATTTTACCCTCAGGCCCTATAATTAAGTACCCATCATTTAATACATCAATTAGTATTTTTACCCGGCATGCGTTACGACGGTAAAGCTAAAGCAAGTCGTTTATTGCCAATATAAGCTAGCCATATGCCCCTTTTGAGAACAAACTTGGGAAACAACGTAATTTAAAATTATTGGTGTAAAAGTAGTAGATGTAATATTTGTTGTTAAAAAAGTAGTTTATTGGTCATGTGTTATAATTCTGTTAAGAAAAAAATTACTTTTTTCTATGTTTCTTGTTTCGTTAATTTGTATTCTATTTCTTAATTAAAAAATATAATAGTAATAAAACATAATATAATTCATTATTAGAGTAACTAAGATATTTGATTTCATACATATTTTATATCCGACGTGTGTAATACATGGGTTTCCAAACTAGTATAAATAAATATAAAAAAAAATAGTAGCGTTTGTATCTAAAATACGTATGGAATATATTTATTGGAATATACAATTATGGATAGGCAAATTGTTATCTGATCACGATCCAAAGCAAAGCTTTGAAACCCCATAAAGGGCTCGGCCAAGGGTGGTTCTCATACGAGTACGACATGACCCAATATTGGCAGCCAGCCTTGCAAGAATCCTCACCCATTATGTGTCCTCCTTGCATTTGTCCAATTTCTTTTATTCCTACCTTTTAATGATTTCACTTCTATACCACTGTCGGGAATTTCTTCTTAATATTATCCTTTCCTTTTTTCCAAAAAGAAAAAAATATATTATTTTAATTCTACTCGTATTTTATATGCATTTTATGAACGCTAATAGTTGAACACGACTCATAATGCAACCCTCACCATCGAATGCTCAAGAATCGTAGCATCCATCTCCTAGTTATGTTAGTGAAGAGCACCCCCAAAGATTCCTCACTATGTAGAAAACGTTGTCTATACGTCATCTTACCCTCATATTAAGTGCGTGAATTCTTACCCAACCTAAGCTTAACAAGATAATTGTAGGTTTAGGTTTATCCTAAGCAAGTTGGATTTGGTTCAACCTGGCGGGTTTATTTGTTGACCAGTTTATTTTAATATTTTTTTCAGGTTTATGTGTATGACATGATTTTGAATATCACATCACGTTTGGGTTACTGTTAGGATCAAATTAGCAATCACACGAACACGACACGTTTATCTCCACTACCTGACATGACATGACATAAATTCGCACAATGAGTAACACACACCGTACAAAGAATAAGTTAAAACGCGGATGGATTTAAACATAATATAACACAACTCACTATTGCTTCCACTAAAGAGTACAGAATCAAAGATTGAATAAATTGTTTCTAAATCAAGTGTGTTAAAATGGGGATGAAAAGAGAGAATGGATGCCAAATTGGGAATAAGATATGTGTACCATGGTTAAAAGGCATTGGCATAAAGGAGAAAGGAGCACCATCAACGAAGTGACATAAAAGGGATAAACCATTACAACTAGGACTTGATTCATTCATATCGTATTAGGCTATGGAATTTGGTGCAACTTGTTTATGCTTGTCGTGGCCTTCTATCTACCGACCCGACTTCATCTGCAATAAAGTTTGTACCTGATATTTGTTATATGTATGTAAATTTGTTAGATTATGTTTTATTCAATATGTCGTATAAAGAGTGTTTGTTTCGGATTTTTAAAAAGATATTGACTTGTTTTGATGTCATATGAGCAAAGATATTTCGAGAATATATCAGTTGAAATAAAGATTTTAATCCAAAAATCTCTCTCTATATATATATCTTTACTATTTTAAAATTTAATTTGAAAAGAATTTACTCTTTTATGTCATATATTGTAAAAGAGCTTTTTTTACCATATGGTTTTAAATATTATTAATCATAAAACTACAAAACAAATGTTATATTAAATAGATACTAATTATATGTATTTCTTATTATCATCAAACCCATTTTAGTTTTATTTAGGATACCAAAATGGCTTGAGCGAATCCTCCAATCTCGACCGAATGGTGTACATCGTTGATAGGGTCCATAGATTAGGGGTTGGGTACAAATTAAGTGTCAAAATTGTAAGAAGGGTGAGAAGAATTAAGAATTGATGTAAATATCACCTTTTAGACTTAGTTATAACGTTTTAGATTGTTTAGGCTGAAAAAAAAAAAAATACCAAACATAACAATTACAAACACAAAACTCAAAAACTATGCCAAAAGAGTTAAGCAATGTGTTTTAGTTGTATTTTAAATTCCATAGCTATAATCCATTGCATTGTGTTTGAAATCGTTGTGTTTTTTTTTCTAGCCAAAACAACCCAAAGAATCATGCCTAAGTCTAAAACATCATGCCTACATGTCAATTGTTAATCATTCTCACCCTCCTTAGAATTTTTATCTTTTGTAGCGTAACTCCATCGAGGGTGGTTGTATCAAAAGGTGTTAACAATTGGGATATGCAATCAGGATGTAACATGTATTTATAAGTCAAGGGTATAGGCATTAATGTTTGATAAGTAAAGTTAAAACATGAGTTATTGATGTTTGAAAATTAGATAATAATAACAAGCCTTCCACTTTAAATAGTGATGTTTTAGGCTTTTTCATTTTGAACATTTTTTTTCTTTTTTTTGAACTTTTTTTTTCTCATTTTAACCATCAATTTTTTTGTTAAATATTTTTTTTTTTCTCATTTTGGCCAAACAATTTTTTTTTACCTTTTGTTTAAGTTTTTTTCCACTTTTGGCCACCAACTTTTGTATGAATTTTTTTTTCCATTTTGGCCCTTTTCTCTTTTTGTTAACTTTTTTTTTCTTATTTTTGCCGCCAAATTTTTTGTTAAGTTTTTTTCCCTCATTTTGGCCACACAATGTTTTTTTACTTTTTGTTTAAGTTTTTTTTACCCCGTTTTGGCCACCAACTTTCTTATTATGTTTATTTTTTTCCGTTTTAGCCCCGACATAATGCGTTTTTTTACTCAATTTCGCACGTTTCCTTAACTTTTTTTTTCTCATTTTGACCACTAAATTTTTTGTTAAGTTTTTTTCCCTCATTTTGGCCACACAATGTTTTTTAATTTTTTTTTTTAAGTTTTTTTTCCCGTTTGGTCACAAACTTTTTTATTAAGTTTTTTTTTCCTATTTCGGCCCCCGACATAATGCGTTTTTTTACCCGATTCCGCACGGGTTCGGTTTTTGTTCGTTAATTATCTATATATTTAACGACCACGAAATGAATAGCTGCTTCACTCTAACGTACGTAGCCGGCCACCGACCACATCTACTGTGTGCCATCTACACCATGTGCGGTGGACCGCGGGAGATTCCCGGTATTCTCCGCGTATCCGCTGCCACTTTTGTATTTTCTCATTGTCCAAGGTTAGGCTCTATGCCTTTGTCGGTTACCAAAATCCGCATTAACACGTCATGTGAAAAACGCGTAATGCGCGTATTAATACACCTAGTTAAAATTAATTTTCATTTGGGGATGGGGTGGCTGTTTTTTTTTTTTTGCCCGCCTATACCCTACATGTCTCGATGATTTTCATAGATGGCCTTGTAAAATTAGACGATTAAACCGATCATAATTTGACCAGTTGGCACAAAAAATATATTTTCATTCGATGTGACCATTTGACTGACCCTAATTCGGAAAATTTTAATACCTAAGCCCACTTTTGAATATAAGTTTTTTTTTTTCTTTCTAAAGGATATGATGTTACTATGACTTATTATAAAAAAATTGAGTTTTTATGAGGTGTCATTTAATGGAGGCCTCAACCCCCTATTGAATGTGTCATGTTGCACCATGAGGTGATAGTATTGAATTTATTATTTTAATAATAATTTGTTTTTAATCTATATAAAAAATTAAATTGAGTTATTTTAGGAAAAAATAATTTAAAAACAAATTAAAATTTTCTCTCTTATGTTTTCTTCTATAATTTCTAAACGTTAATATCTTTTATATACGAGATTTTTTAATAAAAAAAATAAAACCAAATTAACGAACGTTTTATTATCTTTACAACGAGAATTGCTATATAAAAAACGTAGAAAAAAACGACTATTTTTTGTGGGGTATCGTTCATAAAAGAAAAAAACACAAAGTGTTAAGGTTAATTATTAATCATGTTTTTTCTTTTAAACCAGATTTTTATCTATGATGTTGAAATTCAGCTCAATCGTCATGCTATCATTGGAATTTTACTCTTCTAAAGATGGATAGATATACTTCATCAAGAGAAGCTAAGAGAAAGAATCACGCAACACTGCAACACATGGTGTCACCTTATAGCAAGGTTATTTTTTTATTTATTTAATTACAAGAGTAATAATTATTACTATTAGCATTATTAGAATTGTTATATTTTTCAACCCGGGACGCTCCCAAAATAAAAGATAGTGTACGTCATAAATAAAAACGCCTGAGAAAATATGTTTCATCTCCAAACCATCCACTAGTGACTAGTGTGAACCATGTACTAAAATAAAATGTACTGATAGTAGTGTCATGTTTTTATTTTTTTAATGATTTAATTATAAGATATGACGTAACACAATAAATTTAAGATATTGTAACATTAGACGCATCATTATCCTTATTATAATAAACGATTTTAAAAATCTCATTTTTCACTATAACTAGTGGGTTTGCCCGCGCATTACAGCGGGATCCACAAATGGGTTGCAATACAACACTATGATACTTAGGTTTTTTGTCGCAAGTTACGCAAAAATAATAGAAATGTGCACACTATGTTTTAACAAGTATTGATAGAAAGAAAAGAAATGTGCACCGCCACTTACAACTAATTGCAGTTCACCACAAAAACCATGTACTCATTATTAAACAAATCTTAATAAACCAAAGGTATGTTACTGTAACAGACCAATATGAACATAAACATCACTCTTGTGTAAGATGTCCGGTCATCGTATATCTACATAACCGTGCTATTGAAGACACCTTGCTAAATGATAAAGTTCATTTACATGACAAAAGCATGTAGTAATAATATGATATTGTCCATTTAGAAATTAAAAGTTGTGATTTGTAAGTTTGTAATAGACTTGCCTAACTTGACCCAACAGCTAAAAAATTGCTCAATGTAGCCAGTGAGCCGAACCATCCCGTCCACTTTGCCGATGAGTAGACGCGTATATATGAAAAGGGTTTATAATATACGTATTATTATGGCAAAGTTTTAAGATTCATACAAGTTCAGCTGAGATAAGATTATTCATTGTGGAACATAAATTATTATATTTCATCGCCATTATATGAAATTTGTTTAAAAATATTGTTATCCCGTGTGTTTATTTAGTTTGGGTGAGTTCCATTTTCATATAAAAGTTAATTATCTTCTAGGGGCATTTAAGGAAGAAAAGTGGTAAAATTTTGAAAATTGTAAAGAAACCTTTGGTATGCCATATTAACATTAGACAATTTGGACATATTTGCCCATGCCTCCTCCTTTTATAATGTAGTATAGATTATAGACTATAGATTATATATAGTATGTAAGTAAAACCAAATAATGTCATATAAAGTTTCAATGAATACAAATAATAGCAATAATTTAAATATATAAGAAAACATATATTTTTAAAACCAACAAAGTATGTAAGTAAATGCATTGTTTATGTGAAAGCCGTTAATATTTTTTCATACACCATATATGGTAATTCCAATTTAAAAACATTTTTCTTAAAACATGATGTGTGGTCATATAGCACAAGTCCGTCTATACTACAACCGAAAACTACACATGAAATTGTGGTGGATATCATTGCGGAGGTGAAATCGTGTAGTTTTTTGTTGTACAAACATAGACATAAGGATATTATAGATATAGATTAATGGTAATTGAAGGTTATGATAAAAGAATGTGTACATGTAGGTTTTGCATGAAGGGTAGAAAGGAAAAAAATTACATGATATTTGGGTTTTAAGCATGAGACTTTTCTTATGTCATCTTAAAATTCATGTAAAATGATATGTAAAGAGTGAAGACAATGAATGTACAAGTAACAATGCATCAAGGGGTAATAAAGGAAAGATTTATATGACATTATAGGTTTAAAGCATGTGTCTTTTCAAATACCATCTTAACTTTGACAATTTGAACATATTTGTCCATGTCTCCTCCTTTATAATGTAGTATAGATATAGATATACAGTTTCAAGAAATCTTACGTGTTAACACCAACTTTATTCTCCTAGTTTTAATACTTTAATATTATATAAAAGTACTAGATTATATCCCGGAAGCTTTCTGGGATAGATAAATTTAATATGAATTGATAAAATATGTGTTATGATGTAACATAGAAATAAATGTACTATAATTTGAGAGAACTACAACGAAACCCACGTGATGCGGCGGGAGTGACACTTTGCATTGTAGTACTCATTTCAAATTCATATAATATTTGTTGTAGCATCATTGTGGGGGATATACGTCATAGGCGTTACACATTTCTAATAACTAAAAAGATTTAACATTTAAATTATAAAGTACTTGAAGAAACATTGTATAAAATAAAGTAACATACGAATGGAAAACCAAGTATTAAAAAACATACAAGTTGAAAACTAAAAGCTTAAGCGTTAACTACTTGAATCATGAGATCAATTTGGTCATATGCCTTCCAAAGCTGCATGATCTTATCTATATCGTCTGCCCACCATTCGTCATCAAGAGCGATCCCTAGAGTTTCTTGTATGTATTCATGTTTGATTATTACATCTTTTGGAGGATGGATGAGTTTATTTCAATAATCAAAATCTAGAACAAATTCTTGCTTCTAATCCATCTTTAACATTTTTAGCAGACACAACATTTTTATTTTCTTGTTGTTGATTTGCAAAGTCAACATGATAAGTAAAATGAAGAAGAATCATATCATAACTAGCTAAATTAAATGAAAAGTTACTGGAATGAACAAAATAAAATACGAAGCGGCCACATCATCTTGGTAAAGACCTAAAACATCCGTGCGGTGAAACTCAAAATTGCCTTATGTTAGACCGCCCGTTGTGGAATAACGAAGAAGCCACATCATCTTGGTAAAGACCTAAAACATCGCACCGCGTCGTTAATCGTCTTCGTTATCGGGTGGGTTGTTATTGGGTTGGCAAAGGTTATTCCATTGTATCCGATGGGGTTGTTGAAAACGAGGTAAATTTTTTGCTGAGCTGTCTCATTCGCTCTCCAACACCACTACATAAGCACTCGTCACAGTCACCTGTCGGACCTCACTCCACACCATCGGACACCACCTCACCACCATTCACCTCCACAGCCACACCGAACCATCTCTCCCGTACACCACCATCATCATTGTCTTCGAACCACCACCACCATCATTCGGCTTCCTTCATCTACAATCAGGACCACTGTGAACCATCCTCCTCTGCCTCCCTTCACATCCCAAAGAGGGAAGAGAGCGAGCTTAAATAGCTAGGGTTTTGGTGTAGTTATGTTAGGTGTGCACCACGTTTTTTAAAATGTATTTTATTAATCTTTTATTAAATATTTAAATAAAAATAAATAAATGAATAGTATTTGTTAAATGATTGCAGTGTAGTTATTCCGCAACACCTCGCTGTTAAAAAAAAGGTTATTCCGCAACACCTAGTTGAACATTTTAGTTATTGGTACTCTGCGTACGTGATGCTAACTACACCTTTTGTCTAACTAAAGCTCATTGTTATTCCAAATAATTTGTATGTGTAAGCTTAATTTGTGAAAATTATTAAATTATAAGATACCGGCTATTTAAAATCATAAAACTAAAGCAAATATTACTCATTTAACCCATGTAAATACATGGGTTTTTAACATACTTATTTATAAAAGACTAGTGGGAAACCCCTTCATTGCTGCGGGATGGTTAAGATAAATATATTTTTTGTAAACAATGCACAAGCGTAGCCGTGTTAGCCCACCAAGTTGTAGGAAAAGTGTAAAAACATATTGTCTTTCTTCCATTGTCTTTGAATGCAAAACGATGTATATGAAATAACAGAAAAGGTTTTATTAGGCTTACTTGTGTGATATTGAAATTACAAAATAAACCTCAATATATTTGCTTTCAGTTTGCCATTACAAGAAAACTTTGTTACAATCAACTGTCGATAGATACCTGTGCATCTTGCTCAGCCTTGAGGACATGGTTATCGATATATGCTTCTGTGTCACCAACACACTCATCAATCTTCTGCAAAGCAAAACAGATTCTTGTAAAGATAAGGAGTTAATTTTTAATATAAACCTAAAATTTGATTATGCAGTTTACCTTCATAGATTCCATTTCTTGACGAACATCAGAGTTTCTTTCTAGCACTTCGCTTCCTGATAGTTGTTGTTAGTGAAATTAAAGGATTATGATTGATATGATATTGATATCGATGAACGGGTGTTATAAAATTTTTGCCTGCCCCGAGCTATATGCAGTTTGTAATTGTTTGAAGGAGAAACCCTTGTGAGGAGAATCACTTTAACGCATGAATGAACATAATGGGAAAACAAGTAGCGTGATTATCTTATAGGGGCATTTAGGGAAGAAAAGTGGTAAAATTTAGAAAATTGTAAAGAAACCCTTAGTATACCATCTTAACTTTGGACAATTTGGACATATTTGCTCATGTCTCCTCCTTTATAATGTAGTATAGATATAGATATATATATAATAATAATAATAAATATGTAACACTTATATTTTTGTTTTATTACCCATCACTACGTCAAAATTTCTAAAAACAACTTCTACCCCAGTTGTTCCAAATGATTATGATTGAACAAAATCTAAATTGGATTCATTCTAAACTTCGGATCTGATTCCCAAATAACATTCTATTTCTTGAGTCTAATTACTATATAATAATATATGTGATTTATAAACACAGACTTTAAAAAAGTTGAATTTTTGATTCATAATATAATAATTTAAGATGCTTTCAAAATTTAATAAATAACTTTATGAATATTGTTGCAAAAACAGAATCCTTCGAAAAAATTGATAACTTTTACATAAAAGATATTTAACCTTATTAATAATTTCTTTAACATGGAATAATGATTTACACAAATAACAAGGTGTAGGCAACCTTTAGAGCTTTTCTACATTCATAGCAAGGTGCATTCAACTATTTCATTCAATATCACAAAAAAATGTACAAGTTGATTTTGCAAATAGAGGGAGTATTGGAAGAATTTTCATGACATCTTGGGTGTGAAGCAAGGAACTCTTCATATGCCATTTTAATTTTTTGACAATTTAAACATATTTGCCCATGTCTCCTCCTTTATAATGTAGTTTAGATTAACCTTGCTAATAAAAATTAAAAACTTACATTTTCGAGTTGGTGAGTGATTTTTAATCATGTAGTCCAAAACTTAATCCAATACCTTAAACAACCACCATAAACCATTAGAGAGTATCATCGTGAACCACTTTCGACAACTGTAAAAAAAAAAAACTGTAAACATGAGACTAAAAATACTCAAGATCCAGGCACCACAATAAATAAAAAGTGACCACAACAAATTAAAAAAAAAGTGAAGAAGAAAATGTTGAATTGAGCATTTGAGCGCGAATGAAATGCAGCACAATACAGAAAAGTAACATCCTTTTAAAAAAGTTTGAATACTCATGTAGTCGTGTCATAGTTAAATAATGTTGCAGTGTCACATTATTTTCTACATTAGAAACCATTATAGAGTATTGTCGCGAGAATCATGTAGTTTTAACCGCGAGCCACGGGTTTTAACAACTGCTAAACTATCAGTAATGGGACAACGCCCCTTGTCACTTAAGACCTTTCAGGCATGAAACACGGCTCCCGTGAGGTGTGATGGGATCTTTTGTGGGGTGACTCAAGAAGTCAAGAGCATGGAGTTGCAGTTTGCGACCATTTGACGCGATTAGGCCTAAAGGACGAAAGCTGCAAGATTAGATGAAAAAAACTATATGGGGTGCACGTGACATAACTTAACCAAAAAAACTAACCAGGTTAGGCCTAAAGGACGAAAGCTGCAAGATTTTACAACATAAAGGACGATTCTCATCAATTTTGAAGTTAAAGAACAACCACTGAAAAATGATGTAAACATAAAGGACGATTTCTGTGATTTTTCCTAACTATAAATAAAACCAAAATTAACTAAATGAATCACACAATATCCATCCATCTTTCTTATTCCACATCTATTCGTAATCATTATACAGTTTTCACCAACCGTCTCATAAGGAATCCTTGCGACCCAAACAACTCATTTTTTGAAAGCCTTCACTCAAAAGAAAACAACCATTCGTCCGAACCCAATTACCCAACCAAAACCCACTAACCAACTCAAATAACCTATTTAATCCATTTTTGCAACCCTAATTACATTTATTGATGATAGAGCGTTTTCTAGTAGGCAAACACTCCAAAGAATAAAGAGAACGAACAAGACAATTGGGGCAATTTTTTGGATGATTTCTCAAAACAAAGTTACAAGTATTTAAATATGCAATGGGGTGAACTCCACGTAGTTCATGATCCCTTATTTTGTGGAGAACATGCATGTAACCATAACCTACCATGCTCCACCACTAAATGCACTACTACCATTTATTTAGGAACAAGAAAATGCATGCAAAATTAATAAAAGAAATAAATAAAACTAATAAAAATCAACAGCTCATTCCAACAGTTTAGCGTGCTCTTGCGGTTTCGAATAGGCCACTCTTTGGGCTCCTCAGCTACTTGGGCTGCTTCAGCACTTGGACTATTCAACAGTGGCCCACTCGTATCAATCGACGTCAACTAGAAACCGAAACATTCAACCCAGCCCCACTTACAACTGAAATAATTCACAAAACCCACCCAGACTAGTATGATTTATTTAAGTAATGTTTATTTTATATTCCATATTATTTTTTTAGTAATATTTATTTTGTTATGTTAAAAAATTTTATTTTTATTTTTATTTTTATTTATTTATTTTTTTTTTTAGGAAACGGGTTCATAATAAAGTTCGCATCCCATGAGTCTGGGAGAATACCTTAACGCCAAAATATCAAACAAATGAAGGGATGTGCATCTTAAGGTTGAAAAATTATACTCTATCTAAATAGTATTTCTAATAGTCGAGAAAGCCTTGCAAATGATCTCAGTGTTTCAGTTGAGGGACACGAAGAAGTTAAAAGCGATATGGATTACGTGTTTGCTATGGAAAAGCTTGGGAGATTTTGAGAAGAAGTAAAAAGTGTGCACTCGTTTTCCTGATATGGGTAATCCTATAAACAGACAAAGACATCGTCTAATGACTATACTTTGTTTCAAGCCGCTTCAGATTAGGGATGAGTAAATGGTATCCGGATATTGAAATCGAACTGGTACGATACTGGTACCGAATATCCCGTACCGAATGAATGTTCGCTACCCACCTTTTGGTGTGTTCGGGTTTGATACTTTCGGTTTGGTATGGTACCATAAATTCACCGATTTTACCTTCAAATACTAGTACTAAACCGGTACCGTACTAAGCATTTTAAGTAATGGTACCCAAATTTGATTATTTTCGGGATCGACTAATAAGGTTTATGTAAGAAAAACAAAAGGCTCTTGATCTTTAATTCTTCGCGTCTAACATCGACCATATGACAAAGGTGGATCGAGACATCTTTGACAATAGGAAAAATGTAATCTAGGAAAAAAATATCGCATGCAATAATTATAGGGCTATTGGATTTAATAACTCCATTTATAACATGTTGGTCGTTGCCAATTCCAACTAATCACTTTATCGCCACCACTCTCAACTTGTAGCTTATTTTCCCCAATAACTCATTTAGTTTTTTTTGCTGATGTGACACTTTTTTAGCAATGTGACCTGTTGTTAGTAACGTGGCAGCTGCCACGCCATTAAAAGTGTCACGTCAGCAAAAAAGTAATACTATTGCGTTAGGGTTTGGTTAGCTTGGGATTGAGAGAAGAAAATAAGTTACAAGTTGAAAGTTGTGATGGTCAAATGGTTAATTAAGAGTGGAAAAGGGCCACATGTGATAGTTGGGATTATAAGAATCCACTAAGACAATATTTAAATAGAATATACTAGGTTAGAGACCCGTGAACTTTACGGGTTGAACAAAACATCAAATGATAAAAACGAAAAAGAATGTACATAAATATGATTGGTATCAAATCACAACACATGTTCGATAAATTCATATGATTGTCATCTAGTTACAACATTATAAAATCATTATGAATGTCATCAAATTACAACATTATATAACTACATAACCATTAGATGACACTTTTGACCATTTTAAGGTGTAGTCCTCATTTGGTCTAAGAAGTTCTTTTTAATGTCACACCCTTATTATTCGAACCTTCAAAACATAATCAACCCTCAGAATGATGAGTTCGTTAAACATAGTTATTATTTCTGTTGCTTCCATTGAACTGTATAAGTCAGATATTTATAAATACAAATACAATTAGTAATCATATGAGTGTAAATTATGAAAGCAAAAGAATAAATCATCGTTAATGTGGGCAGGTTCAAATGACAAAGAAGCAAGCAAACCTTCACTTGACCCTGTAAGATAAACCAACCCGTCCAGTGGAAGCGAATATTAATGTCACAATGTCAGCACTCAGCACTATATATGTATTGCATTGCATTATAAACATATTTTTTATATATCAATCTACAACTCGTTAAGATAAGGAGGAGGTACATCACAAACTACACTAATAGAAGTACATACACGCTACAAGGATGCAACCTCAGTCTTGTGTTGGCATATTTGGCAGAAAATGCAAATTCCCTAGAGAAAAGTTTACAATCGCTAAATGCACTATCATAACTTCAAAAAGTTGTATTTACTTTACATTTAGTGTGTAAGAAATAAGAATGAAAGAACTCTGCTGTTGGGTTCAGTTGAGACCACAGTTACCAGAACAAAGACTTTTTGTAGCTTATTTTGTAGTTTGATAGTTAGAGGACTAGTTATGTAATTCTTTGTTAGTTTATGTGTAAACCCTAGAGTGTGAACTTAAGGGAAGGGCCCTGCGAACTTAATTAAGTTCGCAGGCCCATCAGGTGCTCACTATATAAAGTTCACTCATATGCACACTCTAGGTTAGGGTTTTGGACATCTTTCATTACACAAGAATATTGTAATCCATGGTGCTTTGAAGATCTATTGTTAATGGAATCAAACGTTTTGAGTTTCTTGTGTGTCGGTTTTACTTTGTTCATCTAGTTTCTTTTAGTTTTCATAGATTAATCACTTAAGACACCTAAACAATAGGTGTTTCTAAGTGCTAACAATCTTGTGCACTTGAAGATCTAGTACTTTTGGGACTACAATTTGGTATCAGAGCCTCTGTGCTCTAGATTGTATCTGATTAAGATACCAAAACCCTCAATTTGTTAATATCTCTTTGTATTTTTATAACTTTTCAAGTTTTTATCAAAAAAAAAAAAAACCATCTTTCTTGCTTCTGATTTCTCGTATTTTGGTGTTTCTAAGGTGTTAAAACGTGTTTATCTCAATTAGGAACATCATTTGAGCATTTCAGATGGATTGAAATAGGCTTGGATGAGTTTCTGGAGTGTTTAATATCATTCAGACGATTCTGCGCACTTATTTGTGCGAACTTAGCTCATAAAACTGAGTACTTGTTTCTTATTTCTGAGTACTTGTTTCAAAAGTTGAGTACTTAGCTCATAAGTTGCATACTTATTTCTTGTTCTGTGCCCTTAACTCAAGTATTGATGTGCGCACTTAACTCATAAGCTGTGTACTTATTTCTTGCTGTGTGCACTTAACTCATAAGTTGCATACTTATTTCTTGTTTTGTGTACTTAACTCAAGTCTTCAAAATCGTGTGCACTTGCTTCATCATACTGTGCACTTAACTGCGCACTTATAAGTACACACCTGCGTACTTATAAGTACACACCTGCGTACTTATAAGTACACACCTGCATACTTAACTGCGCACTTGTCAAAGGGTGCATACTTATCTGGAGACAAGCAATTGAGTGTGTACTTGTTGACATTTACTAGGGTTTCTGCATACTTATCTGGAATTTCTAGTTGGGGTGCGAACTTACTGAAAAGGTGCATTTTCTGAGCACTTGGCTAGGGTTTCTGCGAACTTAAATCTTAAACGAGAGTTTAAGTGTCTGTGTACTTATACTAGTACGCAGGCTGATCAGTCAAAGACTGAGCACTTGTGCTGCTCTGACTTGGCTGAACTGCGAACTTAAGCCAGAGTGTGTACTACAGGGACTGCGCACTTACAGGAGAATCAAGAACTTATCATCTTTGCTTCTTACTGTTTCAGGTGACTAAGGAACTGCGAACTTGCTGCGTACTTAGTGACTGCGAACTTAGTGACTGCGAACTTGTGGACTGTCTGAATTTTTCAAGGACTTTGGACTGTAACTTGCTAATCTAATTAATCAAAACCCTAAAATCAATCTAAAATCAATCTTAAATCATGTCTGGTAACAACTCATTTCAAGTTAACCCCATAACTCAAGCTGAACTTGAAACCGGCACTATAACACGTATTCCCAAGTTGATGGGTGCTGAAGACTATGGTACATGGAAAAACAGAATGAAAGCTTTTTATTTTGTTAACGATCACACCCAATGGAACTCAGTTCAGCTCGGACCTCACATTCCCACAAGAACCACTGATGCAGGAGAAGTGTTCAACACTGATCCCACTACATACACTGATCTCGACAAACAACTGATGCAGCGAGACCACAAAGCCTATGGTGCTCTCACCATGGCTTTGTCAAACGATGTATACAATATGTTTGAAGAATACGGATCAGCGCACGATCTGTGGTTCGCTCTGAGTGAGTATTATGAAGGAAATGCAGAGATGAGGCAAAACAAGCAGGATATGATTCAAAAGGAATACGACATGTTTGGAAGTATCCGTGGTGAGAGTCTGTCGTCACATATAGACAGGTTCATGAATCTGTTGACTAAGATGAAGAAAGCTGGTATTCCTGTAAACAACCGCAATTCCATCAAGAAGCTGCTCGATTCTCTCCCAAAGGAGTGGAGTGTCCAATGTATGTTGATCAAAAAGGACTACTTGGATGCTCAGTCTACTTTGGCTGATCTTATAAACACTCTGAAATCGTTTGAAATGGACATCACAAAGAGAGAGATGAATCAAACAATGTCAAAAGTTACTCCAAGGAGCTCTCTAAAGAATCTGGCTTTAATGACTCCAATTGGACAGAAGGCACTGGTGGTTGAAGACTTTGGCTGGGGAAAGGAAGCTGTTGCAGCTAAAGCAGATGTTAACAAAGCATTGATGGTAACGATATGCACCAAATCCGCAAATGGTGTAAACTCTGTGGAAGGATCTTCAGTGGGAGTGCCAAAAGGAGGAATGCAAGAGAGTGCGGGTCTGAAGAGTGTGCTGATTGCTGAGAAGAAGAAAGATCAGACTGGAGAGGAGGCTTTGATAGCTGAGAAGACACCCACTGAGAAAGCAGCTGAAAAGATGGAAAGTGCACCCAAGAAAGCTGAGGAGAAAGATATGGTAAACATTCCTCTTGAAATAAAATCAAAGCTGTGCTCACCTAGGTGCGTTACAGCTGTTGCTTACTGTTTGTCACACAACAAAAGGGTTTTGAGAGAAATGGATGATATCCAAAGAATTAACTCTGAAATGAAAGAAAATGAGTGGGCATATCAGCGAAAGTTGAATGCAACTCTAGCTGAAATGCAGACTCTAAAAGAATTTGTTCTCAAAAAGGATTTTCTAATAAATGACTTAACCTCAAAATTAGAAAAATCTAGAAATGAAACAACTCGTCTTCAAATCATTATTGACAAATGGAATGTAAGCAAACAGGCTCATGCTGATATCGTTGATTGCTCAAGGCAATCATTTGTAAAAGATGGAATTGGGTATAAGGATAAGAATGGAATCGAAAGATCACTATTCTTACCCTTGAGCCGAAGTGAATACATACCCATTCCAACACCTCATCCTAAAAATGATCTTTTTGAAAACAAATGTGATGAATCTGAGTCAAATGCTAACATAAGTAAAAGCGATGCAGATGTGACCCAACAAGGTCGGGTGGAAGATGATGAGAGTTGTGGTGGGCAGACAATGGGGTTAGGACATCCAGGTGCCAATTACTCCACAGTGAATTGGTTCATCTGGAACAATGAAAAGTCTAAAAACAATTTGATTTCGGATGACTGTAATACTTTAATTAATATGGATGAATGTAATAGTTTATCTAGGATGGATAACTGTAATAGTTTATCTAGGCCGGATAACTGTATTAACTTGACTTCTAAACTAGATTTAAAGGGTGCTGTGGCCCCTGATGATAGGAAGAATCCTATCAGACGTTCAAATGTTTGTGTTAATGATGTTATGCCTGTTTGTGTTGATCTTAATGCTGCATTCTCTGATGATAAACATACGTGTAAACCACCTATGTTTGTACCAGAACTAAAGTTTAACAGGTTTGGGAAATTTCTCACTGAGGAAATCCCAGAGTTTATCCCTTCATCCACAGATGTATCAGGTTCTGAAGAATCACAAAGTGAAACAGGTAACTCAAGTTCTGAAGAATCACTAAGTGATACAGAGAGCAACATCAGCATACCTGACTGCAACACAAATGAAGAATCAAGTAGCAGCAAGGATGAATCATGTTCAAGAGAAAGCTCCTGCTCAAACAAGATCAAGAAAAGAACATCACAATCATCATCATCCAGATCTTCTCCAAAGATCAAGCCTAAACACTCAAAATGCTTTAGATGTGGAAAAGAAGGACATGTGGTCAAAAAGTGTCATTTAAAACCTAAACCACAAAATGATGTCAAAACTCAAAACTCTTTTTCTGATCAGATCAAAAATCTTCAAGAAACAGTAAAAAGTTTTGTTAAAACCACACAATTTTGGAAGAGAAAAGAGTCAATGATGGGTGAAAATCACGATAGATCAAAACTAAAACAAACATGGATTCCCAAAGTTAACTAAATACATGTTTTGATCATCTTTGTATAGTATTATTATTTTCTTGTAATTTTTTTTTCTTTTGAATAAGCTGCATAAATGGTTGATAGCTCTTATGAGATATATGTAGCATGTTGATAGGGGCGCGTCAAGAACCATCAGTGAATCCCCATACAAATCGATCCATGACTGGATCATTGATGTATCTCACCGCCAGCGGACTAGACATCATGTGGGCAGTTGGATGCTGTGCTCGTTTTCAGTCAAATCCCAAGCAATCTCATGAAACTGCAGTCAAAAGAATCTTCCGCTACCTCAAAGGAACACCAAAGCTTGGTTTATGGTATCCTAAGAGTGATAATTTTGATTTAATCGCTTACTCTGATAGTGGTCATGCAGGTTGTAGAATTAATAGAGAATTTGTCTCTGGTGGTTGCAAATTTTTGGGGAATCGGCTTGTATCTTGGCAAAGCAAAATGCAGATAATAGTGTTTATCTCCACTGATGAAGCCGAGTACACTGTTGCGTCCAGTTGTTGATGTCAAGCTTTGTGGATCCAAAATCAGTTGCTGGATTACGGTTTGAATGTCATGAAAACCCCAATCTTCATTGATAATGATGCTTGTCGTGACATCGTGAAGAATCCTATCGACCATTCTAAAACACTACATATTGAGATCAGGATTCACTCTATTCGCGATGCTCACGATAAAGGATACATTCAAGTGTTATCAATTGATACTGCTGATCAAAAGGCAGATATCCTCACAAAGGCTTTTGACGAGACTCGTTTCCTCCAATTGGTCACTTGGCTGGAAATGATAAATTTAAAAAAAAAATAAAAAAAAAAATCCTATTTTCATACAAAACAAGATTTTTGGGGGAGAAAGTATATCTCTATTGCAAAATTAACAAGAAATGATAGGGACTAATCATATTTTGTCAGCATGTGAATAGGATCCAGAGGATGTTGCGGCTTCAAGCAACGACATGTCGGTAGATTCAGCTTGGAATCGAGTAAACTGCTAATAGGTGATTAACAGAATAGATCTACATGGAAAGCTGGATTCCCACTGTGTTTTAGGTCTGCACAAGCTGAGTCCGGTCATACACAGGTTGAGAGATCAAAAGACACAGAAAATTTTGTGCATATGTAATCACAAGACACCTAAGTGTGCAAGCTACCAATGCGGGGCTATTCAAACAAATGAGCAACAAAAGACACGCAATGTTAGTGACGTGCAAACATATAGATAGCTCAAAAAGCAATCAGATGATCATCTTCTCTGCTTATGGGAACATAGACCTGAAGCTCTCATCATCTGATTGACATAATGATCATCTTCTCTGCTTATGGAAACATAGACCTGAAGCTCTCATCATTATATCTCAATAAACCTTGAGGATTGGTAGGCTTACACCTAGCACAAGTGGGGTCCACTAACTTTCCGTCAATATTACCAAAACATGATAAATCTCATCACCAAACGTATGTTGAAAGACGAGAGGCATGGATTTAAGTGGACAAACATACCGACAGTTTTTCTTGGGCTGCAGCGATCCAACGGAAAGTTGAAATGTGATCTGGCAGGTATGGTTAGTATGATCTTGTATGCAAAAGGTGAGAAACAGTTAACCCCTCCTTGTTGTGTTTGTTTTTATTAAAATGTAAAAAGTTTAGGGGGAGTATTAAAATATGTGTTAGAATGTGAGATGTGTTTATTGCATATAATCCTGATCATCATCCAGTCTGTGATCAAGAACAGTGCAGGGGACTAGATTGTGAGATTCTTCGATCTGGTAGATGTATTCATGTTTTATCTGTTAGAGTTGATGTAGCTGTTTGGGAACACATTCAGAGTTGGAGCCGGTTAGACACTGCTGGAAGAAGGAATGCTATTTCAAAGAGCAGTAGATCATGCTAAAGAAAGGAAGCTGGAGATGCTAGAAATTTTGGAAATGATCGAGGCTGCAGACAAAGAGAAGGAGCTTGGAGACAAAGACAAGGAAATTGCTAACAAAGACAAAGCTGACAATTAAAGAAAAGCAGCCAGAAACTCTGAAGCTCCAGAAGTGATAGTTCCAAAACAACCAGTGCGGGTAAAGCAGGAAGAAGGTGAATCGAGTGATATCTCGGTTTGAAGCTAACAGACGAAGATCTGGTATCTGTGGTCTAGGGGGAGTATTGTTGGGTTCAGTTGAGACCACAGTTAGCAGAACAAAGACTTTTTGTAGCTTATTTTGTAGTTTGATAGTTAGAGGACTAGTTATGTAATTCTTTGTTAGTTTATGTGTAAACCCTAGAGTGTGAACTTAAGGGAAGGGCCCTGCGAACTTAATTAAGTTCGCAGGCCCATCAGGTGCTCACTATATAAAGTTCACTCATATGCACACTCTAGGTTAGGGTTTTGGACATCTTTCATTACACAAGAATATTGTAATCCATGGTGCTTTGAAGATCTATTGTTAATGGAATCAAACGTTTTGATTTTCTTGTGTGTCGGTTTTACTTTGTTCATCTAGTTTCTTTTAGTTTTCATAGATTAATCACTTAAGACACCTAAACAATAGGTGTTTCTAAGTGCTAACAATCTTGTGCACTTGAAGATCTAGTACTTTTGGGACTACATCTGCAAAAACCAACTTTATGAAAATGAAGAACATCAGTTAGTATGCATCAGGTCAAATCAATTTGCACAACTATAAAATTTGGATTATATTTGAAATTTGCATGTCACTGAACTTGACCCGTCCGGTGGACAAGGTATTTTGATGTCACAATGAACTACTCCTTTGGAGTATAGGAGTTGTGAGCTTGCTAACAAATAATTCAATCAATAGTTTTGCATTATAAGACCTAAATCATTTTTATCATTTTTATACCGCTAGATCTCATCCACCAATCGACTCCCAGGTCCAAAATTTTATATTCAATCCATTCCAGAAGAAACAAAGGACATTCAGTTACCATATATTTCAGACAAAGTCAAATAAAATCTAATGATATTTCAACCTGCCCAAATAATTGTTGGCCTTTTGAATTAAAACATAACTATTAGTTTAAGCCCAATGCTTTTAAAAACCATCCCTGATCCCACTACCTGACATGATGCCAAATGCATGACATTTATTTGTCGGTTTTGGAAGATCTTAATTGGAAGAAAAATGGGCATATGAATGAAGAGGAAGTAAAACAATGAAGAAATCTGGAAAAGAAGGAATTAGCGACCCGCTAATATTAACAAGAGGAATTAGCGCGCCGCTAGGAAAGGATGTGGACATTTTTACCCATAATGAGTTGTGATAAGTACCACTGATGCCATCGTGACATTTCTGAAGATTAGTGACCCGCTATTCTTGGTTTTCAATCCTAGCGGGTCGCCATCGTCCAAACCCACAAAAAGCCCATTAGCTTGATTAAAACATAATCAGCCGCAAAAACTCGAGGGAGATCGACTTCTAGAGCAGAAAAGGGACGATTTGGAGTACCTTTTGTAGTTCCATTCATTCTGGTTGATCCCATAGCGATCTAGAATAAGTTTTGAAGATGAAATCAAGAATATGCGCGACTAATTCTCTCGCGGTTCTCTCCGGGTGAACAATCTGGGTACTTTATCATTTGTTTGCTGTTTGATACCTATTATTTGGATCAGATTTTGTGAACAACTTAAAGTTCTTTGTGTCTAATTGTATGTTTGACTGATCTAGATAGTTTGGTTAATTAATATTATTGCATTCTGTTATCGTTTCTTGGTTTTCTTGCGTTAGGATTAATTTAACTTTGCAATTAATGTTATGATAGCTGAATTGGGTCGAACAACTCAAACAAAGTCATGTCTATGTGATTTCCTAGATAGGGTAATAACAAAATTCATTTGATAATTACCGAATTAGAAACCCGGAGTGACCGTTTTCTTTATATTATTGTTTTCAACTCACTTAATCAATTTTTGCAAGCACAGCAGCATTCTACCTCATAAAACATTATTTTTAATTAATTAGTGTAACTGATAAAATTGCTATTAACACTAACCACAAACTCCTCGTGGTTCAACAACCCTACTCCCTATATTGCAGTCCTTGTAGCTAAGTAGTTGTTTTTAATATAGTTTTTGGATTAGCACTCGACATGCGATCAAAAATGGCGCTATTGCCGGGGAGTTTTTATGTGCTTAGTGTTTTTAATTTAATTATTTGTTAAAGAAACTAAAAAAACCAAAAATATTTTTTTCCTGTACTGTATTTTTTTCTATTTTGTTCAGTATTATGCCGGGTATGTTAGTTTTTGCAGGCAAATTAAATTCAGGATGAACTGGGTGGATTATGTTGTATGTGGTTGTTGTGAGACCCCATATCATGTGATGCGAGATTGTCTAGTGGCTCGTCAAAGAGTTGAAGCATATAAGGCACGACAGGATCGCATTATCTTTGGGCTAGAAAAACATGAATGCTCTTGTTTATCATCCTCTTATTATTGGCCACAATATCAGAACTTTCAGCAAAGATACTACAAGTAAAACATTTACCAATCCAGGAAACAAACTACATGTTACTATACGAATCCTATGTAACATCGCGTGATTTTTACTTTTCTTGTATTTTAAATTCTATACTTAACAAATTCCAGGTTTGCCTTTATTCACTTCTTTTATGTTACTCCTACCAATTCATGACGAGTCGTCATTATAATTTACCCTATTCAATTTAGGCACTTTAACAAGAAACTCATTTAGTTAAGATGTTAATATATATTTATTTTATCTTTAAAATAAAACATATATATTTTTAAAATAATACTTTTAGACTAAAAAAAAAACAAAACAACGAAATGAATTTTTTTGATTTTTGGCAACTACAACACACAACATAAGAGAATGTTGTAGTTCGTTGCTTTTTTTTATATAACTCGAAGTACATAGTCCACAAACAACTAACACCCATCCCACACTAATTAAACTCAATCTCCACCTAATCTCCTCCTAACCAACCTAATAACTCCATTTAATACCCAACCACTTTACCCCAATTATAAAAACCCTTTCCCTACATTCTCTAATCCTTTATTCAATCCAAATCACTCTCTAAACCTCCCAAATCTTCAAGTTTTCAAGTCAAACTTTCTGCATTGCATCAGTAAGTTTTTAGGCTTAAAGCTTCACTTTTCTTTCAAATCTTTCACTTCTTTTCTTCTCAAATCTCCTTGGAGAAACCTCTAGGACATATCCCTTGCTTTTCCACAGCAATATAAATGGATAGAGCACCACAAAGAGGCCTCAAAGGCGATTATTTTCCCCATTGTTCTTTTATGTTCTAGGATCTTTCTTGTGGGGATACCAACCAAGTCCACCAACAATCCAATGTTGGATGGATTTGTGCTATGGTTATGGTTAACAAAGGAGAGCCAAGGCTCATCCAAACAAGTCACCATACTCTACTTAAACTTCATAGTTATATTATGTATTAACATAAGTATACTTTCAATCTTTTATTCTATTACTCTAGTAACAACTTCTTGGAAGGTTTGTGGTTACACCCTACCTTACCAACTCTCTTGACCCTTCTTGTGATATGGATTAGTCCACACTAGAAAGGGGAAATCCCGTGTCCAAGACCCACGTTTATCCCATAAACGAAGTGGTTGTGACATGAACACATTCTAATGGATTCACATTCCTAACTTTCATACCATCTGAATCACCTTCATGGTGATTTTGTGCTTAGTTTAACTGCAACTCATGACCATCCGAATTGCCCTAAAGGCAATTTGTGCTTTGGTTCGCCTAAAAGGCTTGCTTGACTCTCTTGAGTCTATTAATCCAACTCATGAACCTAAAACGCCTCCCTTTCTAATTCTAGTTATTCGGAGCTAAAATCTTCAATTCTCAAGACCCGTTTTGGGAATTTATTAACGCACCCTAAGGTGAGTTCATACTCGTTCCCTTTTCTTTTTATCACTTTTTGGACTCAACATGTACCATATGCAAATACACTAATGCTTTCATAATCACTTATCAAACATGCTTATATGCTATTGCCATGCTAATGATTCTTAGATACTCAAGCATAATTCATTGACTATTTTAGCGCACCTTAACATGTATAGCGCTATAGGAGTAACACCCCGCCCCCTTAATGGGTCATTGTTAAGTTTTAACGGCCTAACATGATAGTGTTAGGTGTACGCTGTGGATATTCGCGGGTTTGATTTATGTCTTTGGTATGATTCGTATGTGCAAAGCTATAGTATGATGATTTGAGTAAAACATTTTAATACTATGTATGTAAACCAAAAACTAGTATGCTCACCAATGCCTTATGCGTTGACGGATATTTTATACATGTTGCAGGAAATATTTGATGCGATGATTCAAGAAACTCGTTAGGATTGGATTTAGAAACGCACCGCTTTAATCTACGAAATCATGAATTCTGTATTTCTTTTTGAACAATTTGTACTTCTTGTTTTTACTATTATAAAATGAAACCTTTAAACTATTTGTCACAAATTCTAGTATCATGAAGTGTTTGAACAATCTATCACAAGTCGCGCCTCGATGTATTCCGCCATCGGTTGGGGTGTGACAGATTGGTATCAGAGCCATGACTATAGGGAATTAGGAAAAATTTCCATGTTTGACCTAGTCTATAGTTAAGAACCTTTTATTGACTATTCTTTTATCATGATAAATATACTTGTTCTTCCTAAATTGCTTCTACCCTAATCTCTTTGACTATAAAAATTTACCTTCCTTATTGTGGATTTTCTTTCTACACTCGAAGACACTCTTATACTACAAACGAAAGGAAGTCACCGAAATAGGCGTGAAACCCTCACTTTGGTGACAACTTTCAATCCGCGTTATTCTTTCTGTGTTTTTGAAACTACACCAAGATAGGCGTGAATTCCTTACCTTGGTGGAAATTTCACAACTTCTCATTCTAGTGGGAACTTACCAATTGAGTGTTGGAATTGATTTTCCTACCTCATTGGACAAGTGCAAAAACCACACTCAAGAAACGACATCGCTAAGATAGAAGTGAAATCCGTAACTTGGCGACTAGTTTCAATCCTTGATTTTCAATCTCGCCAAAGTCTCAAATTTACTAACGACTAGGAACATGAAGTAACTGGAAGGGCGAATACCGTTAACCGAAAATTTCGGGGAGAGTATTTCCACCTATTAGGCCAAAGCATGTTTCCAAACTCACTGGTAAATTCGAATCACTTTGGTTAGTCCTAGTTCCGCTTAGGAACACTCCAATTATTTTTATACAAGCCTTTTTTTATGCTAATACTACTTTCAATGTTGTTTTCATGCTATATTTTCATTATATATTTGATTTACTTACTCGCTTACAATCTCAAGACTCGCATTTACAATCTACTCTTGCGATCTCCAAACAATACTAATAATCGCAACCAACATAAATCAAAACTCCTCTATGTTAACTAAGTGCACTATACTTGCTTATACATACGTGTTACGCTATTTGAACAATGTGAAACTTGCGTCCTATACGTGTAACTTGAATTTGCATACTAAATCTATGAGAATAACTTGAGCTCATGTATTTTGTCTATCTGAATTTGCATCAATTTCACCGATCTAATCTTACCCACAAGCTTTTCATTGTTAACCAAAATTCTAGTAACTTATTTCCTAAATTCAAAAGTCACCTTGTTTAAAAACGCTTATGCAAATTTTCCGATGTATGATTCTCGTAGATGTCTTCCCGTCTCAACAGCATCGATCTCAACGAACTGGCGAGTCTTATTGTCCAAGAATTGATCAAGATTCTCCCTAACCTAGAGACACCAATAAACCCAATTCCAAACTCCGGCGATACCATCCAAGACAACACAAACCATGTAGACACTAAACCTTCCACCCATACCCCTACCAAACAAACGAAAAAGGATAACCGAAAATGCAAAAACCTCAAAGGAAATCACACTTCGACAACCCCAGAGACTCCGATCCCCAACAAAAAGCAGTACTGTGGACACCATCCGCTATGCGAGATTTGTAAATTTCACCATCCCACTCACACACCGTGCCGCATATGCGCCAACTGTGATGCATATGGTCATTTAGCCAAAACATGTCGCCACACCACTAAACCACGACCCGGATAACCTACTAGTACCACCTCATTCACTAAAATCAATGGATGGATATGCTCCGAGTGCAACGACCCAACCCATGAACGCAACCAATGCCCAAGACTTGCCATGGTGATCTATGATGCTGGAAGACCCACTCACCACACTAAGGAAGATTGATTTTCTTTTCTTTTAACAAATGAGAATTTCTTTATGTAATGTTTTCAAGAAATTGTTCAGATGTGAAATTTTCTTTTATGAATTATGAAATACCATCGTTATCTTAGGTTACAATCATAATTTATCGGCAAAATTCAAACATCGCAAAACCCTTTTCTCCTCGCGCGCAACCTTTTTCAAAATTTTGAACAAAATTCTTCCTACTATTCATAAGAGGATGCCTATTCTTCTATAAAATCCTCACTTTCAACATTCAAACCACCAACAAATGTGTGTCAAGTCGATATGACGAACGATATTCTAAATGATAAAAGTGCTTAAAATGAATTTTGCTTTCAGGACGCCCAATGTCGTCCATAACAAAAGAAATATTTTTTAGCAAACATGACTTGTGAGCAAAGACACGTAAAATCAGACAACCTACTTCTTTATAACCCCAAAACCTTTTCTTTTGAAATCGTATTACGAGTCAAAATATTCACCAAAGCCAAACCAAAAATTCTCGATAAACTATGTTCCTCGCTTAATAAAAAGGGATTTTTTTATAACGTCCATTTATGATAAAACTTTTACACTAAATCTCCCTCACTTCGATTAAAAAAAAGAAAAAAAAACTTGCTTAATGCCTTTTTCACATTATGTGTTTGCATGTCACGTTATTTGCTGTGTTTACAACATCAAAACTGTCTAATGCCTTAGCCTAATGTCTTTTCCTTTGTGTATAAGTATTTTGTGTCCACTAGCGACCCACATATAACTAAGACAAATTGTGTGGACCATACGTCAATTGGACTAATTACGGGTTCACACGTAATTACAAAAATTGGGCGCATGGAAAACAGATGACTCACAGAATTAACATATAAAACAGGCATAAACAGTCTCAAAATAGGTTACAATTAGGCTTACATTAGATATAATTGATGCTTAATTCGTTCCTATTTGATTATCTCAGGAAACTGGAGCTCCAAGACGGAAACAAAGGATTTCCGGGGAAAAACATGCAAAAACTGGAGATTCCTGAAGATACCAGACTTCAAGCTTGTTTCCTGTATGTTCAGAAGACAAATCCGGGACTTAACCAATGCTAAAATCTGTCCCGGAATGACTTTGCACACCCACGCTCACTTGCACGAAGGCCATGTACTCGAGAAGACAACGCAGGAAACTTGGAGGGCAAGAAAACAGACGCTGAAGAACATGCACGACCGTGCCAAAGAGGGGTGCACGCTCGTGCCAGACATAACAGTACAGACAGACTCTGCCATGCAACAACAGTATGTACGTATAACTGCAAGCACGCCCTTGAGACCATTGTGCACGGCCGTGGAACTCCTGGGAGGCCTATAAATAGCAAGCTACCCCTCACCATTTGTTCATCCCTTCTTGTGCTCTCTTGGGCCGAACTCCAAGCTTCTTCCAGAGATCTTGGGGTCTTGTGGGAGGCTTTCAGGGCATCCTATCCCTCAATGGTTAGGCTTCGTCCTACCTTGATCGGTCTAGCCAAGTAGAGGATCGTAGAGTAGTTATGTAATAATATCAAGGGTCGTGAGAATCAAGAGAGCTACATATCACTTGAAGATGGAGAGCTTGTCTATGAGCAGCCATGTTCTTGTGTTGATCATGTCATATGGTTGTATCTTTCTCTCATTCATGAACCCACTTGATTTGTAGACTTTTATTATTATTACTAGTAGTTTATTTTTAGTTATTTGTGGTGTCCTCTTCTTCTAATCCTTATTTGTTTATCTTTGTGATAGGTTGCTTTGATGATAACTTGAACCTAAAATCACTAATTAACTTACTAGGAGAACTCATGAGTGTACCCGTGGAGTGTCAAAACCCACGCACTTGTGAGCTCATCTGAAAACATAATAATTGATTAACTTAACCAATAACTAGAGGTTTAATCAGATTCTGGTAGTCCCGACTAGATCCAAGGTGAGGAAACCGGTAGTGAGACAGATCCCTCGGGCTTCTGATATCCGAACTGGGTTCTAAGCAATGGCTTCTGAAGTGGACCAGATCTGAGTGACACATTTCTGGTACATACCAGATGACTGAGTGATCTTCTTGGCACTTGGAGGATTCCCTACGGGCTCACCAGTGATCATTTGTATCATACGCTTTTAGGATTATGTTTCCACCTTTGTTAAGGATTTCATTCAGTTCGGGAGGTTAAGGGTTGGGTAATTAAGTTATCATTAATTCAACCAACTTAATGTTTGATTGATCACTAAATGTTAAGGTCACAACAAAGATAAATAAATAATCGATTCATTATCTAGTTCTCGTTAGTACAACGCAGTTAACCAATGGGGGTACAGTCTCCTGATACCAACTATAAGAGAGATCCATCGACCTAGTTCGTTAACCAATGGGGATTCGTTGTTGGCCTACTCAGGAAGACCCTAAGACGAGACACTTCGGTACGGAACGCGAGAGCTAAGACGAGGTGTACGGTGTTCCAGGTCGGAAGTGAAGCCTCCGCTTTAAGAAGAAGATGAAATAGAAGACCAGATACTTGATCGCGGTTTGAGGAGCCCGCTATACGCGAGGCCCTGGCGGAGACCCCAGGTGGATGCACGCTGGAGAGGTTCAGCATTCTACGCGAGTAGTCGCCTCCGCTTCTCTATCAAAGAGTCAACACTTCAAGTCCCTCTCGTTTTCCCCACAAGATTAACTAACTTAAATTATTAGCTCTAATAATAAACTTAACTATTAATCAATGGACCCCGAGATATGCATAGTTTACTACTCTACTATTTTTATCTTTTCTTTTATAAAACCAAAACCTTTTTCAAAACTATTTTTAAGGAACCCCTCCGTTTTATTTTTCTTTTTAAAACCCGATCAGTAAGTTGATGTAATGTTGAGTAGGTTAAAGTGTGATCCTTGGGGATACGATACTCAATACTTACCAAGAAACTATACTATGCACGTCAGGTTCTCTGCCTATGTGTTGGTTTTATGAAACACCCTAAACCCTTTTAACCGAAAATACGCAGCGGAAATACGAACCAGAAAATTTCTTGCTTGATAAAACATTCTTGTATGTTTTGAACCCATATCTACTAAATATTATAGGTGTTTCATACTTTCATCTTTTATTGTTTCTTATTACATCAAAACAACTCATCTTTATTAGTTTACGTGACCGTGACCGTGACCGCGACCCCATATAATTCGTGTCCTCACTCGACCTCCAACCATTTCTTGCTTTGTGAGCTTGATTAGACAACCTGCAACTACCACATAACCATTTCGTTAGTTCATTAAGTGACTTCATGCAAATATTCACAATATGAAAATAACATCAACAATACTAAATGGTCATATCCAAATGCCTTATATAAGTTCGGATCCGGTCTCCGGATCCTATCCTCCAATTTCCATGCATTCATGTTTACATACCTGCATCTTTATTACCATCGTCATAACAAAAAGATTAATAACACTACAATATACACGCACGTACAAATTCCTTGTACAAGTTATCTTGACCCGTCATACTATTTTTCCTTCATGTATTCTCAAGAACAAACATGACGTTTCCGAACCTGTACTCAAACTACACATAACGACCAACCTTTACATACAAAACACTTTAACACATTCCCGAGCATAAGCAAATATGTGCAACAAGCTTTTCAACGATATAAGGCTCGTCTTCTAACTCCTAATAACGAATGAGATATGCCCGTTACAAGATGACTCTCTAGGGTTGTCAAAAGTGACGAATTTCACACTATTTTGTACCAAATCAACTAACACTACCAAATTTCACCACAAACATCATATTCATATCTCATTAACATACAAGATCATTCATCTTACCAGTTAATCCAACACATGGTGTGCTTCATATCACTTAAGCATAGTGTACATGCTACTAATGCATACTTCTTATCATATCATACAATCAAGTAAATTCTCACATGAATACTATCTAAAACACAATCCTCATGTTAACCTACTATCAATTATATCTTTTATCATATTACTTTCATAGTTGTCAAGTCTTGCATACAAATTCACATATCATACTCATCTAGGCATTTCATCAAACACTTTGTGTGCGTACCATATTTTGAGCACATTGTACAAGCTACTACTACACACATTCCATCAAAACACATAATCACCTTCAATCATGACCAATTTCCACATGAATATCATAAACTACACATTATTTCTACCATTACATGGATTTACAACTAATTTAGCGACATCAAGGCTACTAATGAAAACCCAATATCATCATCCTTTGCAAACAAGCAACCTATAGTGGATAGCTCCTCCTTAAACTATTAGAGATGATCAATATCACATAAATTCAAGCAATAATATGAATTTAACATGTTTTGCTCAAAACCCACATTTGGGGTTCGAATCCTACACGAATTTGGGGGTTAGGGTTCTTACCAAAGCTTAATCCTTGAAGATTAGCCCTCTAGATCACACCCTTCATCTAATACTTCAACCTCAAGCATCAATTCTCCCTTTTTGGTAGGATTAAGGCTTGATTTTGGCTCTAAAATCCCCTTTTGGGGCTGCTCACGTTTTTGTACCCAAATGGGTGTTTTGTTCATATTAATCTTGACCCAAACTTATTCTTTTAGTACCTCTACTTTACCCCAATGTTATATTTTTATAAAAACTAACTAATCAAGCTAGTTTCTAACATAATTTGCTCATTTATATAAACAATAACACCAACTAGGTTATTTCCATAATAGAACATAACCCGTATTCTTATCGTCTAATCCCAGTTTCATTATTTTTCTTAATCACACCTAATGGCGTAATTAAGCGAAACTGAGTTTTGGGGTGTTACATTTTAGTTTCAAAAGTAAATATTGTTTACTTTATAAATTTAAAACTTTGTAAAATCGGTTTAGTAAAAATCAGTCATTTATCCCAAACCAAAGTTTTTGAATTAAAACATCAAAGTTTTTGGCACCGGGAAAATGATATCTTTTATTTTGCTAAAACCACACACATCAAAAACATAACAAGTCTTAGTGTGTGTAACCTACCAGGACTTGAATAACAAAACGGACGCGGTATGGTAACGGCATGGTGGATACGCCGCCGGTACATCCTATACATAAATGTCCTGTCATACTACCAAAAGAAGAGTTATTCGTACCATGAGAAGTTTTGGGTGTCGAGTTAAAATTTTGACCAACACTTACATTATTTATCTTTTGCGATACCCTTTATGTTCTAGTTTGTTAGTCTAAATACGCTTGCATTATTTATCTCATATGCATATTATGACCTTGTTTCGAACCACACTTTCTACTATGCAACATGATCCTTTGCCATGAATAATCTATACTTGTAATCTCCATCAACTTCGTTTCTTTCTTCTTGCCTTTCCTTGCTTAATCAACAATCCCCTCATTATCAAGAATCTCGTTCTAAGTCCCGTAAACTCTGTCCTTAACCCCTTAAAGCATTCATGCATTTAAAACAAGATTTGTTCCTCACTTTCATATATTTTCTTGACTACTTATATACTGAATTTCAAAATGACTAATATTTATATCACTAAGAATCTGCTTTCAAATAGTCCAATTTCTCGTTTATTTTAGTCGCCTTCAAAAAAAAAAAAATTTCTTGTAAAAATTTTCGACCTTGTGCAACCAAATATCTATTACTAAATACTGCTCATTCCCGCATCTAGTCACTCATTTTGCTCACATATTTACTATCCCACCCAATTACCCAGTGACATTTTTTTACAAGCCAAAATTTCTACTACTTATAGGTTATGCCGTATATTTACTTATCTACCCGAAATTTGTTACATTAACCCCATACTCAAACCTACCTATACGTACCCTTTTTTCTTTTACTAATCACCAAAAATGCTTTAGTTGGTTAAACTTGAAAAAAAATCATATGACCTTGGGTTAAAATTTAAAAAAAAATATTTCTTTTATGAGCATATTATCGCACAGTGACTAGATACAGTATTTGATTTAAGCATAATAAACTAAAAAGTTTTTTTTAGTAAACCCATATCAAACCACTTACCTATTTTACAAAAGGTTGACTCTTAATTAAATTTTGAGACGAAATTTCCTAGAGTTGGGGAGACTGTAACATCGCGTGATTTTTACTTTTCATGTATTTTAAATTCTATACTTAACAAATTCCAAGTTCACCTTTATTCGCTTCTTTTATGTTACTCCTACCAATTCATGACGAGTCGTCATTATAATTTACCCTATTCAATTTAGGCACTTTAACAAAAAACTCGTTTAGTTAAGATCTTAATATATATTTATTTTATCTTTAAAATAAAACATATATATTTTGAAAATAACACTTATAGATTAAAAAAAAAGAAAACGAAACCATGAAATGAAATTCTTTGACTTTTGGCAACTACAACACACAACATAAGAGAATGTTGTAGTTCGTTGCTTTTTTTTTTTTTTATAAAACTC
This sequence comes from Ambrosia artemisiifolia, assembly GCA_032199755.1. Lineage (NCBI taxonomy): Eukaryota > Viridiplantae > Streptophyta > Magnoliopsida > Asterales > Asteraceae > Ambrosia > Ambrosia artemisiifolia. The sequence goes on from CM063517.1 coordinate 33,095,987, forward strand.
GAAGTACACAGTAGGGGTGTTCACGGTCTGGTTTTCGCGGTTTTTATGTTAAACCGTGAACCAAACCAATAGTAACGGTTTTTTATTTTTGTAAACCAAAACCAAACCGTAGAACTCTTAAACCGGACAAAACCAAACCGTTAGTTCCGGTTTGGTTTCACAGTTTGGACTCGTTTAATGTTTATACAAATTATCCTAAATTTGCAACAAAAAGAAACAACCTGTTTAAAGTTCAAGTTTCATCTAAACTTATAGGAAGCTTTTTGTAATAACCAACCTTCCATATAAGCTAAAAAAAGAGTCTAAATAAGCAAATATATTAAAAAAACATGTCCAAATACAATAAACGTATCGGCTGTTGAAGTTTAAGTGTCTGCTTTTGGAATTTAGAAAACTCACATATATAAGGTCTGCTTATTGTAGTGATATGTCAAAATGTCATGGGCTTTAGCCCTGTGTTTTTCATTAAGTTATAGGTTTACGCAAATTTAATATAATTTATGTCATTATACAATACGAATAAAAAATATAAATAAAATATATAAATAAAATAAAATTTTACGGTCCGGTCCGGTTTTATATGGTTGGTTTATGGTATAAACCGTAAACCAAACCGTCCGCTACAGTTTGAAAATATTGAAACCGACCAACCGAAAGTTAAGTAAAAAAACCAACCGTGAAACCAAACCGATGACCGGTTTGGACGGTTTCACGGTTTGAAATCAAACCGTGAACACCCCTAGTACACAGTCCACAAACAACTAACAACCATCCCACACTAATTAAACTCAACCTCCACCTAATCTCCTCCTAACCACCCTAATAACTCAATTTAATACCCAACCACTTTACCCCAACTATAAAACCCCATTCCCTACAATCTCTAATCCTTTATTCACTCCAAATCACTCTCTAAACCTTCCAAATCTTCAAGTTTTCAAGCCAAACTTTCTGCATTGCATCAGTATGTTTTTAGGCTTAAAGCTTCACTTTTCTTTCAAATCTTTCACTTCTTTTCTTCTCAAATCTCCTTGGAGAAACCTCTAGGACCTATCCCTTGCTTTTCCACAGCAATATAAAAGGATAGAGCACCACAAAGAGGCCTCAAAGGCGATTATTTTCCCTATTGTTCTTTTATGTTCTAGGATCTTTCTTATGGAGATACCAACCAAGTCCACCAACAATCCAATGTTGGATGGATTTGTGCTATGGTTATGGTTAACAAAGGAGAGTCAAGGCTCATCCAAACAAGTCACCATACTCTACTTAAACTTCCTAATTATATTATGTATTAACATAAGTATACTTTCAATCTTTTATTCTATTACTCTAGTAACAACTTATTGGAAGGTTTGTGGTTACACCATACCTTACCAACTCTCTTGACCATTCTTGTGATATGGATTAGTCCACACTAGAAAAGGGAAATCCCGTGTCCAAGACCCACGTTTATCCCATAAACAAAGTGGTCGTGACATGAACACATTCTAATGGATTCACATTCCTAACTTTCATACCATCTGAATCACCTTCATGGTGATTTTGTGCTTGGTTTAACTTCAAATCATGACCATCCGAATTGCTCTAAAGGCAATTTGTGCTTTGGTTCGCCTAAAAGGCTTGCTTGACTCTCTTGAATCTATTAATGCAACTCATGAACCTAAAACGCATCCCTTTCTAATTCTAGTTATTCGGAGCTAAAATCTTCAATTCTCAAGACCCGTTTTGGGAATTTATTAACGCACCCTAAGGTGAGTTCATACTCGTCCTCTTTTCTTTTTATCACTTTTGGGACTCAACATGTACCATATGCAAATACACCAATGCTTTCATAATCACATATCAAACATGCTTATATGCTATTGCCATGCTAATGATTCCTAGATACTCAAGTATAATTCATTAACTATTTTAGCGCACCTTAACATGTATAGCTATATGAGTAGCACCCCACCCCCTTAATGGGTCATTGTTAAGTTTTAACGGCCTAACAAGATAGTGTTAGGTGTACGCTGTGGATATTCACGGGTTTGATTTATGTCTTTGGTATGATTCGTATGTGCAAAGCTATAGTATGATGATTTGAGTAAAACATTTTAATACTATGTATGTAAACCTAAAACTAGTATGCTTACCAATGCCTTATGTGTTGACGGATATTTTATACATGTTGCAGAAAATATTTGAGGCGATGATTCAAGAAACTCGTTAGGATTGGACTTCGAAATGCACCCCTTTAATCTACGAAATCATGAATGTTGTATTTCTTTTTGAACAATTTATACTTCTTGCTTTTAATATTATGAAATGAAACCTTTAAACTATTTGTCACAAATTCTAGTATCATGAAGTCTTTGAACAATCTATCACAAGTCGCGCCTCGATGTATTCCGCCATTGGTTGGCGTGTGACATCCTGATCCGATTGTTAATGGAGGCTAGAGTGTTGACTATGATTATCAACCACAATAGAACAGTGAAGAGGGAAGCAATGCCCAACTGAACATGATCTTGGAGGCCATATAGGCTGTTGAAGAAGATGTAAAGGCTATCCAGGAAGATGTTAAGGGGATTCGAAAGGACAATGAGGTTATAGACAAAATTGTGGAGGCATTGCTTAAGCAGGTTGGTCAACTGGCACCATAATTGGTACTTGAAGATTTGACAGTTGAAACAGATATGGTTAATGTTGATGTGGCTAAAAAAGTTATGGATCTTCCAAAACATGAAGTTGGATGTATGAATCCGGTTGAAAACATAACACCATATCTCTCAGTTTCCAAAGAACAAATGTTTGACTCCATGGTGGTTGAGGCCATAGAAGAGGAGGAAGGAGATGCGGGCCTTATAGAGTGTGTGATGTATCACATAATTAACATATAAAACATGCATAATCAGTCCCATAATAAGATAGAATTAGACTTAAAATAATAACTTTTGGTACTTAATTCCTTAGGGCCCTCCTAACATACCCAACAAGATTAGGCCTCATCCTACCTTGATCATCTAGGGCAAGCATGAGATCGTAGAGTAGCTTATGCAATAAACATCGAGGGTCGCGAGGATGATACTAGATACATAGCATTAGGAGATGGAGAGCTTGTCTATGAGTAGCCATGTTCTTGTGTTGATCATTCATTATGGTTGTATCCTTCTATTATTCCCGAACCCACTTCGATTTGTAGACTTTTATTATTATTATTATTATTATTATTATTATTATTATTATTATTATTATTATTATTGTTGTTGTTGTTGTTAGGATCTGAGTTTTGGTTGTTTTGATTTGTTTGATTAAGTATGAGTAAATGAATGAAGTATAAATGGAAAGTGCAGCGGAAAAAAAACTATAAATCAAAACATGGAGAATAATTGTTTTTAATCGAAAGCTTTCATTAATCGAAAGGTTACAATCGTACAACTAAACTCCCCCTCAGCCTGATCACTCAGAGAATGTTTGTCTGAAAGAGAATGACGAGTGATGAATAGAACAGTGCAAGTACTGTTCTATTTATAGACAGACTCAAACCTCTGATGATCAGTGCTGACGTCACCTAGACAGTGACCTCTAACTGACTAACAACTTCTAACATCTGCTAAGCTATAACTACTGTTACATTGAAAACACTGATAATACAAAACTCTGTAAACTAAAACTCTGATGTCTTCTATCATCTGTTGAACCAAAGTGCTGTTGGTTCAACAGACCTTTGTTCTTCAGTTCTTTGATCAGCAGTTGTTCTTCATCAGACTTTTATCCTTCAGACCTTGTTCATCAGACCTTTCATCAACAGCAGTTATCTTTAACAGTTGATTGAAGCAGCAGCAGTTAGGGATCAACAGACTTTTGGGGGAAGCTTCATTATAACAACTGTTTTTATTCAAGGATCAACACTTAGTATATTTTGGCTTTTTATTCATCTGTTCTTCTCCAGGTCAGCAGACCCAACAATCTCCCCCTAGAACAGATGATGCCAAAACTCTGCTTTATTCTTGATCTTTATTTCTCATCAGACTTTCTCTTATTTGGCCTTTGAGTTGCAATTCAAAGCTTAGAGAGAAGAGGTCTTCAGCATCTCTTTCCAGTGTCAAATTCAGAAGTGTCTGGAGATCTTCAGCACATAGGCCAGGTGCATCATCCATGCTTAACTTCTGAACACTACCATCTGATCTGAGCAATGTCAATTCATGGGTGTCTTTGTTGGACTTCCATTTTAGAATTTTAGAATCAGAGGAGTGACTGGGATGCATCTTTATTCTTGATGAGTTAGGTGATGGAGGCTTGCCAATGAGTTCTCTGAATTTCTCTGTGACAGGATCAGAGAAATATCTGATCTGGTTGATGAGACCCTCTTTTACAAAAGTATCAGTGAACTGTTTTTGTTCCTCTTCTGTCATCTCCTTCTGCTTCTTGAATTGTCTTCTAGCAGCAATGGAGAGATCAGAGGTTTCCAGCAAACTGTCAAGTGTAAAGGCCTGTAGAGGTCTCTTTGGTGCATCATCATAGATAGGTTTTCTTGGTAGGTTAGGATTGGTCTTTCTTTCTTCTTCCAATTTCTTGTAAGTTTCAATCAATCTGATCTCAGACCATCTAGCAACAGATCTCATCTCTCCATACATGGCAGCTACAAGCTCTTGTCTCATTCTTTTGAATTTCAAAGCTCTAGCTTGATCTCTCCCTTTACTGAAATCAGGGGCATAGGCCTTTGTAGGAGGATTCTTGGCCATGCTCTCAATTCTTATAAGTTCTTCTCTGAGAGCATGTGTGGTCCAGCCTGTGAATTGATTTTTGGTTGCTTTGTAAGGCTTGGTGGCCAAGATCTGTTCTAGTAATGAATCCCTAACCTCCATCTCCATATGTTTGCTGAGAGGCATGGAAGACATGGAATTGCTCAGGGTCCTAGCAAAATCCTCAATCCTTCTCAGTTTGCTAAGCTCTGCTGAATGGATGCCCTGAGCAGTCCTGTTATCCTTCCCTTTACACTTCTCTTTGATGACAACATCTGCCTGTTCACTCTTGTATTTTAGATAAGTATCAATGTTGAGAGGAAAAGGGAAACCTTTAAGAGAAGGGAAGGATCTATCTGATGGCTGATTAGTATTATAGAAGGATTGAAGTTCCCCCTTGAGTAAATCCAGCTCAAGAGGATACTTCTCAGCCAATGGTGTGATGGTTGGTGGTGGTCTGTGGGATCTGAATTGTGATGTGTGGGGTGAGTATGATGAAAGTGGAATGGCATTGACTGGTGTGGATTGTGTGATTGGGGTGTTAGGTGGTGTGGTGTGAATGTTTTCATCTTGTATAACAAAGGTGGATTTCCTTTTTCCGCTATACATGATTTTTGGTGAAGGTGAGGATGAGGCAGTGGTTTGGTTAACCTCTGTTGGTCCTTTTGTAGAACCAGCAGATGTTTGGGTTTTTGGTTGTATTGTGGTAGGTTTGGTGATTGGTTTGGTTATTGGTTTGGTTGGAACAAGTGTTTTGGTGGCAGTGGTTTTGATTTCAGTGGTTTGGGTAGCAGAGGTTGTGGTGGCAGTGGTTTTAGGAGTAGTGGTTGTGGTAACAGGTGTTTCAGCAGCAGAGGTTTCAGAAGATAGCTTGGATGGTGGTTTTCTTGTATGTTTCGCTAGCATTTTCTTTCTTTTAGAAGTATTCACATCTTCCACTTCTTGCTGTTGTTCCTTTTTAAGCTGCACCAACAATTCTGCTTTAGCTTCCAATGTGTCAGCCCTTTTCAGTTTGTCTTCAGCAGCTTTATCAGCCTTTTCATTGGCAGAGGTATCAACTTCCTTTGCCTTGCTGATTTTAACTGGTTCAGCAACAGGGGTTTGAACATTTGGTTGCTGTGGTTGTGGTGCTGATTTTGCAGACTCTGGTTCGTCAGCAGCTGGCTTACCCTTTTGAGAGGGTGGTGCACCAAATGGATTTAGCTTTGGCAGCCTATCTCTGCCACTCTCCCCCTTTTTGGCATCATCAGCAGTGAATTCATCATCATCTTCATCTCTGAGAATGGTGGTAGGGGCAGAGCCAGTAGTCTTCAGCAGATGGTCCTTGATCACCTTGATGTCAGCCTTTGTGTCATTAAATCTGGCATCCACCATGTTTCTGATCAATGTCATGTAGGTCTCTTGAGTCTGATCTGCTAATTTTCGGTGAGCTATGATGATGGGGGAAACTGACTTCCATAGCTCATTAGCAATATCAGAGGTGGATGGTTGACTCTTTGTAAAGTTACTCAATGTGTCCAATATTGACTTGACATCAGTTTTAATGTCAGCAACAGAGGTTTCAAGGTTTTGAACTTTAGCCGTCAATTCTTGTAGTTTTGATTCATCACCTAAGTTAATAGGATCAGCTGAATCCCTACCAGTGGTAGTTTTAACTGGTTCAGTCCTAGGAGGTGAGTCCATGGAATGGGAACCAGCTGCCCCTTTTTCTTGGTACTGGGGACTTCCAACTGATTTTGGAGACACAATGGTGGCCTCATCAGTTGTTGCCTTCAAGGAAGTCTTATCTATGGAACCACTGTCCTGTTGTGAGACAATGGTCTCAACAGCAGTAGTGGCTGCTTCTCTTGAAACCTCACCAAGAGTTACATTGAACTTTGGGAGTATAACCTCCTCTTCTGTTTGTGGGATAGCAGATTGACTTTTCTTAGACCCAGTCACTTGTGGAGGTATACTCTCTGTGACAGGTGAAGGAGAGGAACTGGGGTTATCCTGAGTTTTGTCAATTGCTTCAAACACTGGTTGCATGGTTTGTGGAACATGTGGTGGTGATGTGGGTGGAGTAAGAAGCTGATTAGCCATGGGAGATGGACTTGTAAACATATGGTCAAGTGACTCATATGCCTCGGTATGAGTTTCCCTTTGGCTTACAACAAGATCCTTTTGTGAGGATTCTTGAGGAGTTTGCTTGGGTTGAGATATCTCCAACTGTTGTGAGGAAGTAACAACAGTGGTTTCATGTTGCTTTGGTGATGCAACAGGGTTAGCTTCTGATATCTCATCTTCCAGAAGTTCCTTTTTGGGTTTAGAGGTTGTTTTTGACGATGGACGTTTTCTTTTGGTGGCTGGTGTGGGTTTCACAGCACTGGATGAAGTGCCATGATCACCTGGAGCAGTGGGCTCACCAACAGAGGTTTCAACAACAGATGTTGTTTTTGTCCTCTTTGGTTGTGTTTTGGAAACTATTGTCACTTTTGACACTTTTTCTTGGGTTGAAGAACCCAGCATTCTTGTGAAAGTTTCATCAGTTAAACTTTTCATTTTAAAGGACTCTCCCTTTTGAAAATCATTTTCTGGTAAAATCTTTTGTAGAATTACACTTAGGATTCTAGGGTAGAGTAGAAAAGCATTGTTTGAGCCAGATTTTATGGCTTTCACATTAGAAACCAAGTCCAAAAACAATCCCTGAGACAGATTGAAGTCAGAATCTGACAACATTGCATATCCCAAGTATTGAATCCTCAATGGGATTTCATTGAAGGATGTGGTCTTGGCCGAGGCACAGAGAAGAAGGGTATCGAAGAAAAATTTCATGACTGGAGGAAAAAACTTTTTGTATAAGGTTGATCCAGTCATCTGTGCATCATACCCTCTTTCCTGAAACTCTGTGTGAAGCTCTGTTTTAGGAAAGGATTCCATACCTGACAAGTCATTCAGTGAGAAGGTAGTGGATATGATTTCAGGGGTTATGGCGATACTGGTGGCTCCAATTTTTGAAATTATGGAAGTGGGCTTTTTGTCTTGATACAAGACTTTAGCACTTGCCCAGAATTCTTGGAGTGTTTCTAGGTAAATGGGAGCATCAGCAATGAGGATGTTTTTGTATTTTGAGTTGGTTATTATGTCGATTGTGGAGTGGAATGGAGCATTGTCTTCGGTTTTAACCAAATATGGAAGGAAATTGTGGGTGGCTTTTGTTTGAAGATCCATTGTAATGGATTTCGAGTATGAAAGTACTGAACTTGGATGAAGGGTTTTGGGAAGACGAAGGCGGTTTTAGTATTTTGAATACAATGAGACAGTAAAACTGCTGTTGGGGGAAAAACAAGGTTTTATAGCCTCTGGTGAAACCGCTGATGTGGCAAAACTCTGCTTTTGAGAGCAGACGTGGCAAACATCTGATGGTTTAAACCTCTGGTGGCATACAGCTGTTTTGTTAAACATCTGTTGCCAACTTCTGTTGTTTAACCAAAAGACTGATGGAATAACAGTTGTTTTATCTGGTCAGATGTTTGAAACAGATTTTTCAACCAACAGTGGTTGTTTTATCTGATCAGATGTTTGAAACAGATTTTTCAACTAACATTGGTTTGAATGAAACAGTGGTTGTTTTATCTGATCAGTGGTTTAAAACAGATTTTTCAACCAAAGTGTCATTTTAAGCAAAGTTTGATTTTCTGAAAACATTTTAATGTTTTTATTGAAAACGTTTTTGTTGTTTTAATCCATGTTTAACATTCCAATTCGAGAGATCAGATTTGTGAAGGTAGATGTGTCTAAAGCTTTTGTCAACACATCTGCCAACTGATCCTCTGTTGGAACATGGTGCAGAGAAATCAAACCTTTTTTCATAGCTATCTCTGACAAAATGATGTCTGATATCTATGTGCTTGGTGGTTGAATGAGAGACTGGATTCTTGATGATATTTTCAGCAGCTTGGCTATCCAACATGAGTGGAGTCCTTAGTGCAGTTATCCCAAAATCCAGTAGTTGATTTTGAAGCCACATGAGTTGGGCTGTACAGCTTGCAGCAGCAATGTACTCAGCCTCAGCTGTGGAAGTTGAAACAGCTGCTTGCTTTTTGCTTTGCCAGGAGACTAAGGCATTCCCTAGAAACTGGCACCCTCCAGAGGTGGACTTCCTTGTGGTGTGACAGCCAGCAAAATGACTATCTGAATAACCTGAAAGCTCAATGTTTCCATTAGCAGGATACCAGATACCAAGTGTGGGAGCACCTTTTAGGTATCTGAGTATCCTTTTCACAGCAATAAGGTTCGACTTTCTAGGTGAAGCCTGGGATCTTGCACACATACAGGTTGCAAACATAATGTCTGGCCTGGATGCTGTTAAGTACAATAAAGACCCAATCATGCATCTATAGTGTGTTTGATCAGCCAGTTCATCCTTGTCATCAATAGTGAGTGGCTTGACTGTGCTCATGGGTGTACTACATGGTTTACAATTATTCATCTCAAATTTTGTTAATAAGTTTTTCACATATTTGTTTTGATGAATGAATGTGCCATTTTGCAGTTGCTTTACTTGGAGACCAAGAAAGCACTGAAGTTCACCCATAGCACTCATTTCAAACTCTGCTGTCATGAGTTCCCTAAACTCCTCACACATTTTATTACATGTGGATCAAAAAATGATGTCATCCACATATATTTGAACAATCATTAGTCTTTTCCTTTCCATTTTAAAAACAAGGTTTTGTCAATTTTACCTCTTGTGAAACCAATGGATAAGAGAAAAGTGGAGAGAGTTTCATACCAGGCTCTTGGTGCTTGTTTCAGTCCATACAATGCTTTGTTAAGCTTGTAGACATGATCAGGATGAAATGTGTCTTCAAAACCAGGTGGTTGACATACATAGACCTCCAACTGAATTTTGCCATATAGGAAGGCACACTTGATGTCCATCTGATACACCTTGATATTGTGGTTGACAGCAAAGGCTAGGAATAGTCTGATAGCTTCTAACCTTGCTACAGGGGAAAAGGTTTCATCATAGTCAATTCCTTCTTCTTGTCTGAAGCCTTGAACCACTAACCTGGCCTTGTTCTTGACAACTATACCCCTTTCATCAGTTTTGTTTTTGAAGACCCACTTTGTGCCAATTGGACAGACATCCTTAGGCAGTGGTACAAGTTCCCATACTTGTTGTCTTTTAAACTGAAGGAGTTCTTCTTGCATGGCTTCCACCCAACTGTTGTCTTTCAGTGCCTCTTGGTACTTGACAGGTTGTGAAAGGGATAGAAAGCCTGCAAAAAGACAGATATTTGAAGATTGACTCCTTGTGAGCACACCTTCTCTGATGTTGCCAATGATTTGATCTGGTGAATGAGCTCTTAGGTAGATTAGATCTCCCTGATATGGTATGATGGCATTTTGTGGTGAAGGACAGAGGTTTGGAGACTCTGTTGACATAACATCTGTTGGCACTTTTGTAGAGTCAACAGATGTTTGAAATGGAGGTGGAGGAATGGGTCCAAGTGGTGTAAAGTTGGACTGACTTTTGTCAACAGTTGTTTGACTATGGTCAACAGATGCTTGACTTTTGTCAACAGATGATTGAGCAGTGGATTGGATGGGTGAATCAGTGGTTTGGGGATAGGACTGGCCAACAGTGGCTGACTCAGCTGTGACAGAGTTTTGACAGTTGTTTTGAACTACTGCTTCCTCTGATGCAGGATAGACTTTGTAGTGATCTGGAATCACAACATCTATTTTGTAGTCTTGTTGTGGAGATTGTGGAGTACCTGCAGGGTTAGTTTTGACAGTAATATCTTCAAATTTGAATTTATCCAAATCAAACAACTCAACAGGGTTTGCTGGGATTTTTAAAGATGAAAGTTCATTGAACTTCACATTCAGAGTTTCTTCTATTGTGTTGGTCCTTGTGTTAAACACTTTATAGGCTTTGGCAGTAGAAGAATACCCCAGAAAATATCCACAATCTACTTTGGCTGCAAATTTTGAAATGGAATCTTTAAGATTTAAAATGAAACATTGGCAGCCAAAGACTTTGAAAAATGATATCAGAGGTTTGATTTTAAACAGAATTTCATAAGAAGTCTTTTGATGTCTAGGGTTGATTAAAACTCTGTTTTGAACATAGCAAGCAGTGTTTACAGCTTCTGCCCAAAAGGACAGAGGCAAACCAGAATCTGCTAGCATTGTTCTTGCAGCCTCAATGAGAGTCCTGTTCTTCCTTTCAACCACCCCATTCTGCTCTGGTGTTCTTGGGATGTTGTACTGCCTCACAATTCCTTTTGATACACAGAAATCATCCAACTCCTTATTTTTAAACTCTGTTCCATTGTCACTTCTAAAGACTTTTACTGGCAAGTCATATTGTTTTTCAACTTTGGTGACAAAGTCCTTCAAAATACCTGCAGTCTCATCCTTAGAGTGTAAAAAGTAAGTCCATGTAAACCTAGAAAAATCATCAACTATGACAAGACAAAATCTCTTTCTTCTTAGACTCATGATTTTTACAGGGCCAAACAAGTCCATGTGCAACAATTGTAAACACTGACTGGTTTTGGACTCATCAATTGATTTGTAAGAGCTTTTATGTTGTTTTCCTTTTAGACAGGAAATACAATGCTCATCACATTTAAATTCTTTTGATGGTAAACCTCTGACAAGGTTTTGTTTGGAGAGTGAGTTGATAGTTTGAAGGTTGGTGTGACCAAGTCTCCTATGCCACAATTCTGTCTCTCTGGTAGAGGCAGCAGAGAACAGACAAACATTTGCCATAGGATTATCCTTCAACATATCAACTACATACACATTGCCACTTCTATGAGCAACAAGTTGTGCTTTGCTCTCAGCAATGATGGTGTTAATCTTTTCAACAGCCTCTGGGCCAACAGTCTTACATGTTTGCTTAGTGAAGAATGACCCAAATCCTTTGTCACTCATTTGAGACACACTAAGTAGATTAAATTTTAGATTGTCTATCAGATTAACATTTTCAAACTTAAGCCTCCCTGCTTTGACAGTACCAGAACCCAACACTTTACCTTTAGAATCATTACCAAAGGATATATCACCCCCTCCATGTGCAAGAAAGTCCAGAAGAAGAGCTCTACATCCAGTCATGTGCCTGGAGCCTCCACTATCTACATACCATAAACTATCTAAGCAAGCAGAAGCTCCCTGCACATCAGTAAAGATTTTAGTTTTGGTGAGTGTCCAAAGCCAAATTGGCTTTGGATGGGTCCTTAGATGTCTCAGCCTTAAGTTGAGGAGAATGATCAGTGGTTTGAACTAGTTTTTGGACTAAGTTCAACAGTTGTAGTTGACCATTTGCTAGTGCTTGAATGTCAACACTTGGTCCAACAGATGTTTGATCATTTCCTGTCAGATGCTGAAAACCATGAGGATGTCTGTTCACTTTTGGTTTTGAAGGCCTTTTGGGCTCTTCATAAACATGTGGCAGACGATGACAAGTGGGTTGTCCATATCCTCTTGGTAATCTGTTAACTGGTGGAACATCTGTTACCTGAACATCTCTGGTAGCAGAGTTTTTGTTCAGACTTTTGGTAACAGCTGTTTGGACAGGTTCAAAAGTCTGTTTGGGTTTTCCTTTTGGAGTACTCACCACTTGACTTTCAAGAGTTTTAGCCTTATACTCTTTTATCTTTTCATCAAAATTTTTGAGATATAGGCACTCTTTTGTTTTGTGATTCTTTTTCTTACAGATTGAACATTCATTTGTTTTAGAATCATTTAAACTTGTTGTTTTGTTGATGTCATATGCTTTTAGAAGAAAACAGTTTTTGGTGACATGGTTCTTCTTTTCACAAAAATCACAAAACAAGTTGTTTTTGGCTTTCCCCTTTTCTTTCTTCTTTTCAACAGAGGTTTGATCATCTGTTGGAAGATCTTTCAAAGGGATTACTTTGGCCTGTGGTGCCATTTTACCATCAGGGGTTTTGAAGGTCATTGGTTTGAAATTTTCAAGGACTTCACACTCATCTGACCATGTTGGTTTGAATTGATATTTCTCAATTTCATCAAATGAGGGTGTACTTTCCAACTTTTCAAGAATGATTTTCTTGCCATTGGGTTCAGTAACCTTGATTTCTTGACCTTTTGAATTGGTAGGGATGACTTCAACCAACTAGGGTTCCTTTTTGTCAGTGGTTTGTGAACTTTGGTCAGTGGTTTGAAAGCCAAACCCAAATTTCACATGACTTTTAGATTGTTGGTTCACAATCATCTCAAAACCTTTTGATGATTCCACCCATTTCTGACATTCAACTTGGGTGGACTCAAGCTCCTTTTTACAACTATGATATTTTGTTATCATAGTCTGAAGCTGGTCTTTGGTTCTGCTTGCTTCATGTTTTAAACTGCTGATTTCAGACTCTTTTTCAGTTATTTTTGATTTTAACTCTTTAGTGAGTTTTTCAAACTGAATTTCATAATCCAAAATTTTCTTTCTAAAGTTTTCATTCACCTCTTTTATCTTAGCAAATGCCACAATACATTTGTCTGAGCATAAGTCATTTAAGATTTGAGGAGATACCTTAGCAGCAGTCACCAAGGCACAGTTACACTGGCAATCACAATCATCACTACCCCAGGGGTCTGAGAGATTCACAACCTCCACTTCAGATTCTTCAGCTGAAACAACTTCACCAACAACACCATCAGTCACATTTTCAGACATAGACACCACTCTCTCAGAATCAGTCTCTTCAACAATTGTCTCTAGTGCCATAAAACAAAAATCATTTTCAGAGTTGGCAACTAAAGCAATGTTGTCATCTGTTATCTCATCTGGTAGACTGCTCCAATCAACAAAGCCCTGAGTAAAGAAACTCTGTTGACTTGGTTGACTGGTCTCTGCAGGAGCAGAGGGTGGAGCAGCAGTCATTGGCACTGGTGCCTGAGTAACAGGTGTTTGGACATAATGATACTGAGGAACAGTGGTTTGGACATAGTGCACAGGAACAGTGGTTTGGGTTTGTGCAAAGTGAGCAGTGTTTTGCACATTAGGTACATTAGGGATGGTTTGATAAGTGTTGGTCTGTGGTCTTTGGTTTGGATAGGTAATCATAGGAACTCCATTTTGACTCCTACATTCCCTAGCAAAGTGACCCATTCTATGACACTTGTAACACTTTATCTTTGATTTATCCAACCCCACCTTTGACCCACCATGTAAACCTGTGTACCTTCTGCCAGTTTTCTTATAGAAATTATTGGTTCTAATACTGAGCAGGGCAACCTGATGTAAGATGTCCATTTCTTCTAAGTCCAAAGGGTCAATATATTGCAGGTCATTGTACACAAAAGATGAATTATCAGAAGCCTGGATATCACCACTAGCTGTGAAAGCATAGTTGTTTGGTGATGAGTAAGGATCATTGTTAAAACCAGTGGTTATGTCAATGTAATGATCATAACTCTGATCCTTACTACTTCCAGAACCCTCATCCTGACCCAACAGTGCAGTATTCCCAAATACATAGTCATCTGACACTTTGCCAGAGTCCTGGAGCTTCTTTTTCTGGTTAAGCTCCCTTTCATAAGTCAGGAGCTTACCATGAAGCTGGGTCAGGGTCAGGTCTTTGAATCCGATAAAGTTTCTCATGACTATAGCTATAGTGTCCCATTTGTCCTGAAGTGATCTAAGAAACCTATGATTCAGTGTTGAATTAGGAAAAGTTAGACCAACCAGTTTTAGTTCACTAATAAGACAGTTAAACCTTTCAAACTGTTGTGTTAACGACTCCCCTTTTATGTGACTAAACGTTTCATATTGTTGGTTAAGTATTTCACGATTGTTTTCAATTACATCTTCAGTTCCCCCGAACTGCTCTTTAAGAGCATCCCACAGTTCTTTAGCACTATTGCAGTGCAAGAGACCGGCATAGATATCATTCGGCAGTGCCATAGCTACTATGCTGAAAGCCTTGGCATCTAGCTCGATTTTTTGAAAATGTTGCTCTGAGTAGTTCTCAACACTCTTTGGTACTTGGATCTTTGGATCCTCGGCACTCAGTACCATTGGAACATGTGGTCCAAATACTACCGATTTCCAGCACCCTGTGTTCTGTTGTGCTAACACATGAGCCACCCGACGCTGCCAGATGTTTTATTCTGACCTGACAAGTATCGGAGGCTTGTTATGTGTGCCAGTGTTGTGTGGATCTTGATTGAGTGAAGTCATTCTCTTAATTTTTTCAAAAACAAAGTCTGTTTACTAACTGTTGAAACGATAATAAACTATTACTCTATTTAAAATCCGACAAACAAACGATATCAATATTTATGAGCTGATCTGTGTATTAAATTGATTGATTAGTTCGAATTTAATTGACCAAGGCTCTGATACCAATTGTTAGGATCTGAGTTCTGGTTGTTTTGATTTGTTTGACTAAGTATGAGTAAATGAATGAAGTATAAATTGAAAGTGCAGCGGAAAAAAAACTATAAATCAAAACATGGAGAATAATTGTTTTTAATCGAAAGCTTTCATTAATCGAAAGGTTACAATCGTACAACTAAACTCCCCCTCAGCCTGATCACTCAGAGAATGTTTGTTTGAAAGAGAATGACGAGTGATGAATAGAACAGTGCAAGTACTGTTCTATTTATAGACAGACTCAAACCTCTGATGATCAGTGCTGACGTCACCTAGACAGTGACCTCTAACTGACTAACAACTTCTAACATCTGCTAAGCTATAACTACTGTTACATTGAAAACACTGATAATACAAAACTCTGTAAACTAAAACTCTGATGTCTTCTATCATCTGTTGAACCAAAGTACTGTTGGTTCAACAGACATTTGTTCTTCAGTTCTTTGATCAGCAGTTGTTCTTTATCAGACTTTTATCCTTCAGACCTTTCATCAACAGCAGTTATCTTTAACAGTTGATTGAAGCAGCAGCAGTTAGGGATCAACAGACTTTTGGGGGAAGCTTCATTATAACAACTGTTTTTATTCAAGGATCAACACTTAGTATATTTTGGCTTTTTAATCATCTGTTCTTCTCCAGGTCAGCAGACCCAACAATTATTATTATTAGTAGTAGTAGTAGTAGTAGTTTATTTAGTTATTTGTTGTGTTATCTTCTTCTAATCCTTGTTTGTTTATCTTGTGACAGGTTCAATTGATGATTAACTTAATAAACTTAAAATCAACTCTAACATAATTAATTAACTAGAGGTTTAATCAGCTTTTGGTAGTCTCGAGCTAGATCCAAGGCGAGGAAACTGGTAGTGAGACAGATCCTTCGGGCTTTTGATATCCAAACCAGGGTCTAAGCAATGACTTCTGAAGTGAACCAGTTCTGAGTAACACATTTCTGGTACTTACCAGATGACTGAATGATCTTCTTGGTAAAGGGAGGATTCCCTACGGGTGCACTAGTGATCTTCGGATTGCACACCTTTATGATTATGTTCCACCTTTATCAAGGATTTCATTCAGCTTGAGAGGTTATGGGTTTGGTTAATTAAGTTATCAATCATCAAACCATTGAGATCTACCTAACTATGATCCTCAACCTAGCAATGATCCTCAACTTCATCACTATACCTTCAAATTAATTATCCACATAATCACATATTGATGCAAACTTGAAGATTTAATATAAGGTTTTGGGATGTTTTAGGTTGTGTATTATTTCTAAGGGTTCTCAATGAGCATATTTGAAAAGCAATAAAATAATGTGTGAGTCTAACCCAAACCAAAGTGACTATTTTTAAAAATAATGTTTCAAACCGTACCCACTTTTGACAAAACCCGGTTTCACCCAAACCCAAATGTTTTTTTGAACACCGGTTACCCCACATGATAAATGAAAGCTAGTTATCTTCTTAAATTACAAACAATATGACGACGCTTATTCCAGGGTCATTGTGTGCCTAGTCTTGATTATAGCTAAACTGCCATAATCTGCAACGCCAATTTTAGTTTTACTCCTCGCCTTCCATTGAATATTGGCCCTTTGCAGTAACCTCGTATGTAGGAGCTGGTAACCCTCACTCATTTCTCTCTACCAATATGTGTACCAATATGTGTATGTGATCAATAATTGAATTCTTGTGGGAGAAAACCAAAAGCAAGTCTATTTCTAGTGTTGCTTCAATTTATTTAGTTATTTACTATGTTGTTACAAAACTTATATTAGGTTCCAAAAATGAAAATTACTCCATGCTACATCAACACTAAGTTGAATGTTCATAAACTGAGGATGGGAATTTAAGCATGGTGCATAACATATGTACAGATTCCTTGAACTTACACCCATACCATTTGGAGGCAACATTGACTATAAGCATAAGTTTTCCCTTTTAGATGCTAAAGATCAATATTGTTTCCATTACATCTTGCATACAGAGAAACAACAATATGACAGTGCTGATTATAAAAAAACATCTTGACTTTCTAGGTCAAACTTGTTATGGTTCAAATACAAATATGTTGGGGACTTGTTGCAATTTCACACCACTTTCTTTTGCATTTAGTTTTTTTTTCTTCACAGTTTAAAACCATTAACTGTAAAAACAAAATCAACATTCAACCCTCCTAGATTATTATTTAATAAAATGCACAAAACCATTTTCAAACACTAATAAATCTATAAGTATTACTATGTTGTCATTACTTTCAGGTTTCGTATTTATCATTAAGCATAGGAAAGCAAGAAATTAATATAACCTATTTACCATGGATCCGAATTTGCCATAAAATTTTACATCGCAGGCTCCACATCCAATAAACACTGAACGACACACTTCCATAATGAAAAGAACACCATTAGAAATTTTTCATGCTAAACCGTCTAGTTTTGCCCCTTAACAAAAAAGATATTTAACCCACTCACCACCTCTAGTCAAGGTAAACTTGTTTAAAAAAATATTCAATCAGAAAATAAATGAACATGTCAAATGCAACTTCATAAACCATCGAAAACCAAACTTACAGAGTTCTATTCGTTGAAAGCGTGATCATCTAAATATTCATTCCTTTTTGTTACAAATATTTTTCAAGAAACCATAGCTTTTGGGATCTTCAAGCACCTGACCAGAGCTAAAAAAATGCATAAAATGAAGAATCTCATACATAAATAGATATTTATTTTTGCAGAACGGGTGGGTTAGGTAACAGGTCAGAACAAGATGATTTAAAATAGATCCGATTAGGTTTGGGTCAGCACGGGTTCTAATCAAAGTAGGTTCGGGTTAAAATGGTTTCACTTTAAAAGTTCATATTATTTAATCTAAGGGTCATGTTATTTACACCTTAGGGTTTTTTAGGGTTTCACAGGCCTCTATGGCTCACAGCAACCCTCTGCGGACCGCAGAGGTATCAGAACATTGAAAACAGCAACCCTATACGACTCGTAGAGGCCTCTACGAGTCGTATAGCTTTGTTGCCCTAAAAACCTAACCATTCTGCGGCTCGCAGAGCCCTCTGCGGGCCGCAGAGATGGGTGCCCACAGAACATTCAATGGCCAGGCTGCAAAACGGCTTTTATCAGTGAGCTCTGTGGCCCGCAGAGGTCTCTGCGAGCCGCAGAGGTACAGTAGTTGGGTGTAATTAAACCCTATACGACTCGTAGAGGTCTCTACGAGTCATATAGGGTTAGAAAGTACGAGGTATCCGAGTATCAGACTGACAATTCAGGTCAAATCCCTCTGTGGCTCGTAGAGACCTCTGCGGACCACAGAGATCTGGTTGTTGAGAACAATTAAACACCTCTACGGCCCGTAGAGACCTCTGCGAGCCGCAGAGTTTTCTATCAGCACTTTAAACCATCAACCATGCACGATTTTCAGTCCAAACCTCAAAATTTCAAATTTTTTTCTCCGACGGTTCCAAAATTTCTCCGGCGAAAATACCGTCCGACCAACCAGTTCATAACACAATGTCTTCGGGTGAATGGTTTGACGTATGTAGCGTCCTTGAAAGCGATAGTGAGCGTGGTGAGCCAGAGGTTATATCTGGAAAAGCAGCGTTGCCGGATTAAATTGAACAGCCACAGCTGCCCGATTTAAACGAGGAGTATGTAGAAGAACCAGAGTCATGTTACGTGCCTCCAAGCGCTCCACGATACGCACACGAGGCGGGTGACTGTAGCGAGGAACCGAACCCGGATATTTCGTTTGAAACAACTCAGGTGTGTTTATTTATTTACGCATGTTTATAATTTATACCTGTATATATGTTGCCCCGTATGTATGTGTGTGTGCATGTATGTATGTTTGTATGTGTGTATGCATGTATGCATGTATGTTTGTTTGTGGGTATGCGTAATTTATATTGTTAATATATAAAAATTTGACTAGACTCGTATATAAACTTTCAGGTATTTGCAAATCTTAAAGAGGTGACAGATTGGGTTTCCCTCAGAGCAAGAGCTCTTGGTTACGTCACTGTATATAAATGTACTGAAAACAAGGGAAAGGGGGAGAATAAGAGACCAGATTCGGCTACTATAGGTTGTACCTTACATGGCAAACCTTGTAGTGTAGCCCCATTTCGGAAGACGGGTAGTAAAAAGTGTAAATGTGTGACACCCGGCAAACTCAGGTTGATAACACTGGTTAAGTTAAAGTCTACCTTAGCGAGTCACGCGTACATTATACCTAACTGGGTCGGTTGAGTCGTGTTATGGTTCGGGAGTCGTTACAACGGTCTAGAGGGTCATTAGATGTCGGTCCATAACCATGGGTACAAGGATTGACGATTCGTAGAATCGCCGGATTTTAGTACACACACAAGTCTCGAGTCCCGGGAATTCGTGAACGAATGTGAACGTGTTTGTTTTCATGAATTATGTGTTTATAATCTTTATGCGACTTGTCGGTATGTGAATACGTGTTTATATGTGTTAAAACGGTGATTACACGTGATTGCATGACGTTATAGGTGATTACACATGACTATAGGCGATTAGGACAAGGCTGAAGGCGATTAGCAGGGGTGCTAATCGCCTGATAGTGAGGGCGAGTAGGCCCTAATCGCCTATAGCTATAGGCGATTAGGAGCCCTAATCGCCTGCACTGCTGCGTAATCGCCTAACGTGTTTTAAACGACTAGAAACGCCTATAAATACCACCCTTGACTTGTAAAACACCATTTGTGCAACCCTAGCCGTCCCATAACCTATCCCAACTCACAAACACCCTCTGTAACACGTTTTTGCATCAAAACACACATTTCCAAGCCTTACACCTTATTTTCTTACAAATCTAAGGTGTGTTTTTCATCCTTAAACCTTTGTATGTTGTTGCTTTGTTCCCTAAAGGTCCAGACCTGATTTCTAAACTATTGTGTCTTTGAAAACCTATTAAAAACAGTTTTTAAACAAACCCAAACCTCTATGCATGTTATATGTGTTGTATTTGTATAAAGGTAGGATTTTTATGATTGAAACATGATTATTCTTGCGTTATGAATATGTTTCTGATTTAAATGGGTTATTATGATGCTAAATTAGGAGTTTGGAGGTTCATAGTTGTGTATTGTTGATGTTTGGTGTTTTGACCCATTTGGATGATTTTGAAGGATTAAGGATGATATGATGTGTTTTGTTGATTATATGATGTTAGGGTTTGCTTTAGGATGATGGTAGAACAGTAGGATATTATCGGATAACGTCGTGGGAAACGCTCGCATTCGGGACTGATAGAATGATGATAACTTAGGGGTTTTGCTTAGAATATGTTTGTTAATGTTTTTTGATTGATATTTGGTGTTTCCACACGTTCCGGATCTGATTTGGAGGGTTAAACGCGCGAGAAATCGCCTATAGGGAGGGCGATTGGGGACCACACGTTCCAGGACTGCAGGGGGCGATTAGGGAGCCTTATCGCCTAGGCTGAAGGCAATTAGGAGCCTAATCGCCTATAGGGAGGGCGATTGGGGGCCTAATCGCCTTCACTGAGGGTGACTACGATCCTAATCACTAGTTAAACCCTAAATTGCATGTCTTATAGCCCTAATTGCCTATAAGACACCAGAATAGGCCTAATTGCATGTCTTATAGCCCTAATCGCCTATAAGACACCAGAATTGCATGTCTTATAACCTCCTAATTGCTAGTTGACTTTCCTAATTGCTAGTTGACTTCTTCTAATCGCATGTACTGCTGCTGTAAGTGCGTTTTGGCATTCCAAGACCTGATTTGACACCTAGGAACATGCTAGGAACCCCGTAACATACCTAGTAACCCGGTAACACGTGTTCGGACTTATTTATGCACTGATTGAACTATATGTTAGATTTGTTGAACTTTAACACGTGTTAAGTGTTGTTTGCATGAATTTTATGTCATAGTGTATGAGGATAACACGTGGAGTGTCGGGTCACCAATGGGATGTCGAGTCTTGTCCAAAATGGTCGGTTAAACTTGTATTTTGGTAACAACTGTCATACTATGGGTTATTTTGGGTTACTATACGATCTTTGAAAGTCCCGGGGGAAACCATGAATGTGCAGGGTAGCACAACGGGGAAATGCGGATAGATCTATTGGGCGTGACCTGCCCCACTCGTCGGCTGGGAGCCGGGCGGGTGCATATTGTCTCAACCAGTAACAACATACTATTCGGGTGGCTTGAACACAAACACTTATGGGCTAAACGCGTCAGTAATGGTTCCCAATCGTAGTAGTAACAAAATATACGCCTAGCTAGCGTACTTTGGTATACATTTTACATAGTGTTGAAAGGGCGAACATGGTAACACATTTGGAACTTGGTAACTTTTATTTTAAACCTGTGAACTCACCAGCATTTTGTGCTGACATATTTTGGCATGTTTTTCTCTAGTCACTAAGGTAGCATCCCAGGGCTTAGGCGCACACGTCTGCACAGCGTCTAGTTTAGGGTTCATGGTCTTTGACATTAAACAAGTTTGGATACTTTTGGATTTCGTTTTGTAAAACAATGCTTCCGCTGTTTTGTCGAATGGTTTTAAACTTGTGTTTTAAAATTACATATGTTTCATATAGTGTTGTTTATTGTGACCGTTGACTTGGATCCTGGTTTGTCACGCGCCTCGCGGTAAAACTCCGCAAGTGGAATTTGAGGGTGTGACAGATTGGTATCAGAGCCAATGGTTATAGTGAACTAGGACTGCATGTAGAGTCTAGTCTATAGCCGAGTCACACAAACTAAACAGTCACATGGTACGAGTCGACATAGTGGGTCACATACGGGCTTGTCGGGGTGTCTTTGAATCATCAAACTCTTTACGTTACATCATCCGCTCTCCTGTGTGTTGGGTTATTGATTGGCAAGGCAGTGTCGTATATTGGAGTGGTTTGTATACTCTTGAGATCTGTCCAAGGTTCGGACATCTCCCCTCCATACTCCAATAAACACACTCGCCCATACTGTACTTTGGCATCTATGTCATTACGGTATACTGCTAGGTGTCCGTGTCCGGTGACTTGAACTTTAAACTAGGAGGACACTTGGAGGACCATGTAGAGCGGTTTATCATTTCGGGTGCACACAAAATCATAAACCGAACATGAAAGTCCTAGTGAGCTCCAGGTTTGAATGGATAGTTCTGGATTTGGACCTAGCCTTGATTTTATGAACACTAGTGGTTGCCACTAGTTGTAAATCTGAATTTCCTCATTCTTGTTGCCAGAATCATGTCTGGAGTTCGTGGAGGACGTAGAGGTGGCCGCACTGGTGGACGTGATGGTGGCGGTGGTCGTGGAGGTGGGGTTTTTAGGTTTTTAGGGGGTGGAGGTGGGGTTTTTAGGATTTTTTTGTTTGTGTTCACCTTGGTTCTCTGGTTCTCTCCCTAAAGTTGGTTCTCGTATGATCCCTACCCTATATATATATAATATATATATATAGGGGGAGGATAAATTGAAAACTCACTCGAGTTAAGAAAACTAAGAAAACCGTTGTAAAAACCATCAATTTTTTTTTGAAAGAAATACACAAGGTAACATACATGTATTAAAGCGTTTTGGGCTAAAAAAAATAAAAAAGGGCCTACTGGATATTTTAAAAAAAATAAACAAAATTTGCACTGTTACATATGTAACAACTGATGTTACATATGTAACAGAGCTGTTACATATGTAACAACACAAACTTTGTTTATTTTTTTTTTAAATATTATATCGGCGCTTTTTTTATTTTTTTTGCCCAAAACGCTTTAATACATGTATGTTACCTTGTGTATTTTTTCAAAAAAAAAAATAAAAAATTTTAGATGGTTTTTACAAGGGTTTTCATAGTTTTCTTAACTCAAAGGGGTTTTCAGTTTATAATTTCCATATATATATATATATATATATATATATATATATAGGGGAAAGTTAATTTGGGAACACCTATATTTCATGCGAACCGCGAGAACGCCATCTAAAAAAATTCAAATCAAAATTTTCTTTTTACACTTATCTTTATTACTAAAATACAATCCCAAAAACACAATTTACGTGTAAAAATTTAAACGTATACGGAAATAAATTGTTTTTACACATGTGTAAATTTACTGTTTGTATATGTGTAAACTGTTTCATTTACACATGTGTAAAAAGTTAATTTGAAAGTGTTTTCGTAAGAAAAGATGAATTATTTGGAAAGAAATTTTTTTACTTAATGTTCTATTTTGATTATAATTAGGTTTGTATTGAAAAAGAATGATTTTGATTGGTTTTCTCGTTTGTTCTCTTGATATTTAGCATTCTCAAGATAACCCTCCCATATATATATATATATATATATATATATATATATATATATATATATATATATATATATATATATATATATGTAAGATTTGGATCATTTGAGAACCACCATTTAGGGAGAGAACCAAAGAACCAAGTGTGAACACAAAAACCCCTCCACCAAAAAATAAAAAAAAATAATAAAAAAATTATATAACCTAAAAAAATAAAAAAAGTAAAAACACCAAAATGTTTTTTTAATGTTAATCTTTCTGAAAAAAAAAAAAATACAAAAAAATAAATAAAAACAAAAAAATGGCTTTTTAACGTCAGGTTTATGCACATGTGCATTTTGCTGTTATATATATACATACATATACCGTATGCACATGTGCATTTCACTATTAGAGCACACTTTTGAATAAATTATGAATTACCATAATGAAATGATCATTAAATGGACGTGATATGATATATAAGGTGGAAAATAATTTATTCAATGATCATTAAATAAACGCAAAGTGCATTTCACTATTATAGTTAGGTTTTTTTTTCATGGGTTTAGCTTTAGGGTTTAGTTTTAGGTATGATGGGAAGGGGGTTAGGTTTTTTGAGGTTATTGGTGAATAAATTTAAAAAAACCTCTATATAAAACTATAAAATAAGATAATTGTATTACATGCACATGTGCATTTCACTATTATAGTTATGTTTTTTAATGGGTTTAGCTTTAGGGTTTAGTTTTTGGGTATGATGGAAGAGGGGGTATCTTTTTGGGGGGGATGGGATGGAGCGTTTTGGTTTTTGGGGGGTATGGGGTTAGTTGCACATGTGCATTTCATAATTAGGGGGGGGGGGGGAGGGTTGGGGCGGTTTGGGGGATGGGGGGTTTAGGTTTTTAGAGAGTGATGTGGGTGGGTTTAGGTTTTTAGAGGGTGGAGGTGGGGTTTTTAGGTTTTTTTTGTTTGTGTTCACCTTGGTTCTCTGGTTCTCTCCCTAAAGTTGGTTCTCGTATGATCCCTACCCTAAGTGTATATATATATATATATATATATAGGGAATGGATATATTGGAAACCCATCCTTATTCGGTAAACTTTGGAAACTCTGACTTCCCAATATTTTTTTTTTTAAAAAAATAGGGCAAGTAATATACATGATTTTAAGCATTTTGGGCCAAAAAAATTAAAAAAAACGCCGAGTATTTTTTTAAAAAAATAAAATTTTGACTAACACATGTTAAGCGCTAATAACAGGTGTTAACCATGTGTTAACTATATGTAAACAGTAGACGTTTTTTATTTTTTAAAAAAAAACCGTTCGGCGCTTTTTCGATTTTTTGACTCAAAATGGTTAAAAAAATGTATATTACATACCCTAAAATTTTCACAAAAAAAGTCGGGAAGTTAGAGTTTCCAGAGTTTACCAAATAACAAGGGTTTTCTCTATATACTTCCACTATATATATATATATATATATATATATATATGGGAAAGTTAATTTGAGAACACCTATATTTCGTGCGAACCGTGAGAACGGCATCTAAAACCATTCAAATTCAAAATTTCTTTTTACATTTATCTTTATTACTAAAATACAATCTCAAAAACACAACTTACGCGTAAAAATTCAAACGTATACGAAAATAAATTGTTTTTACACATGTGTAAATTTACTTTTTATACATGTGTAAGCTGTTTTATTTACACATGTGTAAAAAGTTAATTTGAAAGTGTTTTTGCAAGAAAAGATGAATTATTTGAAAAGAACATTCATTTATTAATGTTGTATTTTGATTATAATGAGGTTTGTATTAAAAAAATTGATTTTGATTGATTTTTTTACTTGTTCTCACGGTTCTCACAATATTTAGTGTTCTCAAGATAATCCTCCCATATATATATATATATATATATATATATATGAATGAATGATCTACGTATAACATTATTTATTGTGAGAACACGTAGAACAAAATGAATAATTCATTTTTCTTAGTAAAAAACAACTAAAAAGTAAAAACAAACGTTACAAACGTAATCTTATTGATTCTTACATTGGAATTCGAAAAGTAATATAACAAAAAATCATTTTTTGCTAACCTATATATATATATACTAGTAAAAAACCCGCGCGATGCGGCGGCGAAGACAATTTACAATGCGGCACCCGTTTTCTGTTTGTTTATCAATAGTCACGTGATATATTGTTTTCGCTGTGAGATTCTTTAACTACCCCAAAGAGAACGGTATACCAAACTCAATTTTTTTGAGTGATAAGAAAGTGTCAACAACGGAATGTACATCCATTCTGAATTAGACGTCCATTTTTTTTATATAGATGGTGGGGGGCACCATCACACTATCACTAAAATTTAATCGGTATAATTGTCACCCTATTCCATCACATTTTATGACACCATCACTAAATCACTTGCACCACTAATCACTTTCATCAATAAATTATTCACTCAAATAAAAAAAACCAACCAATCACAATATTGCACCTTATCCACAAACAAACCACCCACCAGATCACTACCGTGATAGTGACCATAGAACTTGTCCGTGCCACTGTGAAGATGGTGGTAGTGGCAGCAGTGTTTCACGTCGTGATGGGGCCATCACGACACACCCCCACCACCCTTAGTCCGGAAAAAAAATTAAATGGTCTGATCTTAACTCACAGAAAGGAAGATGTTATTTCATGCTAATAAATTACAATTTAAAAGATCTTAAATAATGCTTAGATAGCACAATTTTTACCAGAAATTAATTTATCATTCACAATATAAACATTAGGATCATTAAATCTTACTCTTTAGTTACCTAAGTTAATATGCATTTGAGTTTGAGTTGGTTGTGTTGGTGTCCAATAATAAAAACGCTAAATTCCACATGTGTAGAGTTCAAGAAATTCAATTATTCATTTTCTTAGTAATATGCTAAATGGTTGGGATTAGTCACTCATGTTTGACCACTACACATGGTCATTCGAATATAAATATAAATTATTATAAATATATATATTTTATGTTATTTTATTTTAAATACAGTTTCTTACATCTTCGTTGTAAAACATTTAGGTTAATGTTCTGAGGCACTATTAGGCTTCTATTATAAATCAATTAGATTATAAACGTGAAGATTGATTCAATCTACAAATAAAAACATAAAGAATTACAAACCATAAGAAATTACAAACCAATATCAGTAAATCCTCTTGCAAAACAGACATAGTTAAATAGAAATAAGTTAAACTAATAAAAGATGTACAGAACATCAATGACCAACATGCCAAGAGTTGAAAAATTGGGAATCGATGTAGGAAGGGAACTAAGAAATCACAAACCAAAATTAGTTAACTTTATACTTGATTTTATACAATTAAAAAATGCATGGTACTTAGGAGATGTTTTACATTCGTTCAACCCCCCTAGATCACCCGAATCTGTTGTTTGACCCTGTTATAGCTACAAAGATGTGACTTTATAGGATATGTTGTACCAGAGCCCTGTTGAAGCTGGCATGTGAGCAGACCATTTTTCATTGTACAGTCTTTCACCATTTTAGGAAAAATTTGTAGCCAGTCCGATTCTGAAGCTGCACTCTTTCACCATTATGTACTCTCTTCACTCTTTCACCATTTTCACCATTTTGAAACAGACCAAATAACTGGTTGGAATTCAAGTAACCCAAATGCAGATTTATGCAGATGTAAGAGGCTTTACAGGCTGCATGGTAACCTGCGTAATTCACAAACAATAAAGTTGAACAATGACAAGCAAAAAACTACCATAATTAATACATACTATACACCAATACATAACCGAATATATCTTGCGTAATTGTCAGTTAACAAACTCGACCAAAACTTTTTTAACCAAATTTTATTACAAATACTCGAAAAACGAATTGATGGAAAGCAGAGATAGAACAATGGGGGAGTTGGGTTTGATTGATTCGAACAAAGTGTTTTTTGTCAAAGTTCTTTATTGTGTCAAAGATGAGCAGAGAAGTTGTAATACTTCAGTGATAAAACTAATTATTTGACTTTAGAGCCGTTTTAACCACTTCTCCTTACTTATCTTTAAACTTATTTTTTTTTATAAATTTGTATCCAACTATTGGAGATACAAGACAACCCAAATCAAACCATTTATAGAAAAAACCATACGCCTACAATGCACATTCCCATAGTACAGTAGTAACAAAAGAATGTTGTAATCTGACTTTTCCTCAAGGAAGCATCTATAATCCATGCAAAAAATATTGTTTACATTTTTCTAAAATAAGTTATCAAAATTTTATTAAGAGTTTAGTGATTTCTCACAGGCACCAACACTTTTATCTCAGCTAAAATAGAACAATTCTATTGTAATAAACTATCATGCTTTAATGATTTATCAATATAAAGCAAACAAAAACCTGAACTTTGCAAGGAAAAATAAAAGACTGTAGTTGTACCAAAAATAAATATTCTTAACTTGACATAATAAAATACCAATAAGATAGTGCACTATTAAAAACACACAAGGTGAAGACAACCACATAGAGAAAACTAATGAGTTAGAACACTTGTTAGCGCAAGATGATGAAAGTAACACACCTTTTGATGAAAGAAATAGTGGTTCATATGAATCAATAATTACCGAAATCAAATGGGTTTTGAAGTCATCAAATGGTTCATAAAGTCTTGAAGATAAGACAGATTTTGAAATTCAAACACAAAAACAAAAAGTAAATTACATAAATTCGAAAGCTAATTACACGAACACCAAAAGTTTAAATTTGAATTTCGATTTCGAGTTCGAATTCAGTTTTGAATGTTTAAACAAGTTATAAAGCACGGAATTGCGAACTCTTTACGACACAAACCTAAAATTGTGATTTTCAAATAGATTTAACAGAATATTCAAATCCAAATCATAAATATAATTTTTTTCATCTTCTTATAAAAGACACATTTGTTTGTGTATATTATTTAGCATCAATTTTTTTTCTCATAATTTATTTTATTCACATCAGTTGTTAAATCAAATACCCCAAAACGTGTGTGATCAATAAATGAACCGAACAAATAATTGTGTAATTTATGCATATGATAGGAGTATGCAGTACCTCCATCCTCAGGTAAATCAGATGTCTAGAGAGTGAGGTGGCAGGCCTTGTAATTAGTTAACAAAAAAATTCATGTACATTTCTTCAATAATGATAAGTTACATTAAAGGAAATGAAATTACCACTCGGGTATGTCTTGAATTCAGCAAGGACAAGAAGAATAGTAAAATAGAACAAAGGATAAAACATGGCTCACAGCCTTTCAATGATTGTTCAACCACATCCTTCCGTTCCTAGTCTTTCTTGAATTTAGCAAGGGACCATAGTAGTCACCTATGAGATGAAACAAATAAGGGTTAACACACACATCACCCACACGAAAGAAAATAAAAATTTACAATAGTACAAGATAAAAGATTTACCAGGAAAATAGCTAACAAGACATGTTTGGTCACAATTGAAAAATGCTAGATGGAGCTGATATAACAATTTTTCATACCATTCAGTTGTAGGATTGTAATTAATAGGCCATTATTTTAGGCTTTGGCAGATATATTATATACATATCAAGACAAACAATTACAACTGAGTTAATCAGTAGAATATATGAAAATATTAGAAGAAATGTGCAGATCTAAAACCTAATAATAGCTTGCGCTTGTGGATCAATGGATCTTTGTCACCGTCGAGGTCGTCTTGGGTTAACGGAAGCTTGTCAGAGAAGCTAGAACAACGAAACAGTTCCAACGCTGATTTTGCATTGCCCACCGAAAGGCGCCTGTTCAACCTATATGAACCAATCCTGTTTTAGCTAGGTTTTATCCGATTTAAATGAAACACAAACCATTTCGACCCATTCATAAATAAAGGGTCGAAGATTGTTCACAACCAACTATTAAATTTTGAGTCTCATAATGTATTACCAAATTGCTAAATCCTAAAATAATTAGCAGCTTTCAAATGGGATGGAGCCATTGCATTGTTTAAAAGGCATCAATCAAAGATTCTATACCTTCTGAACCTCTTAGCCAGCAGCACATACTAATCTGAGAAGAACCAGATATGCAACTCCAACCGCCATCCGATGTAGCCTTAAACCTTTGATTGAAATAACAAATTAGTGAAAAAAAAGACACATTATTATGCGCTTAGAGTCATATAATAAGGTGCAGTAAAAACAAACATTAATTCAACCAACCTGAAACTGAACTATAACTTCTCTGGCGACCCACGTGGTATATCTATCTTCCACCCACTTCATTTATAGCCTACAGATGTCAGAAATAAGTTTAATTTTTGTGTCAACCAACACGACCTTTTGATGTGTTTGGTCTCTCAAGTTAACATGTTATGTAAAAAAAACAAACAACAACAAACGTTTCTAAGATAAAATGTCACTATGTCACATAATTTCATACACAATAACCAACCTCAAGCAGAAACCGGGGCAGCAATGGCCGATAAAATGTCACTATGTCACATTAATATCAGCAATATGGTTCTTAATGCTCTCGTCTAAGTTCACTACAACAATGAGATAATCCTGAGTTAATTAAGTAAAACATGTGATTATTCAAGCAATTAATTTTGCAACAAATATAAATAAAATAAGTTACTAACCTAAGTAAAATATGAGTTGGAAAAATAATAATAGAAGTAGAAAAGTAGATAGCATTAGGAAGCCATGTATTAAAAGAACTCATATTTCAACAATCCAACGCTGAGCAACATTATCTTTGGTATATAGTTTGCCTCCAATCACCTGCACAAAAAGTCTCAAAGTTAGTTTCTAGCGAACACAATTCAGAATACAAACAATTTTTTTACAGGCTTAATTGAGAAGTAGGCAAACTAAAACTTTTTCAAACATTTTACCAACACAGAATAAATCTATGAATTTTAATTGTCACTAAAATGAAAAAATGAGCAATTACCTCATTACCAAGCCTTAAGAAAGCAAAAGTAGCACAAGTAACATTCAACCATAAAAACACATAGATCCACACACAATTAAGTTTATAGGAGATATGTTATACCATTCTTTGAAGCCGGTGGGGAGGTCTTGTTGTAGGAGATACATCATACCATCAACTTCAAATTCAACGATAAAAACACATAAATGCACACACACATAAGTACGGAAGCAAAAACAAACATACAAAACACAGCAAGTGAAAAGCAAAACCAAAATAAACTCACATTTGGTTTGTTTGACAATCATGGCAGCAAGGTGGTTCGATCTGCAACAAGGTGGTTCGAGTAGAAGCATCGTTCATTGATGAGGTAGAAATCCTAGATCTAAAAAATCGTTGGAGAGAGAGAGAGAGAGCAAGGAAATGGGGGCGGCGATGTATATGTGCCCGTGTGTTTTATAATGCATTTAAGTTTTGTGTATTGAACTATTGTACAAGGTGCTTCTAAGGTTGTACATTTCTTAAAAGTGGCAAATGACCAAAGTTGCCCTTCCAAAATGCTTATTAATATAGTATATACATATATAAAGGTAAATGATCCTGTAGGAAAATTGGTTTGTGTGAGAAGTGTGAGAAAGATTAAGAATTGACATGTAGCCATCATGTTTTTTATTTTGGAATAATGTTTTGGGTTGTTTTGTCTTGAAAAACACTTAACACAACAATATACAAAAACTTAAAACACAATCCAATGTATTATAATCATTAAATTTAATTTATAGATAAAACACCCTAGTAATTACTTAAAACACCATGGTTAAATGTTTTTGACATAGTGTTTTAAGTTTTAAGCCTAAAATACATTGTTTTCGATTATTAATTGTAATATTTGGTGTTTTTCTAAGCAAAACAATCCAAAACATCATGAAAATGTCCAAAAAAATGATGCATACATATTAATTGTTAATCCTTCTCACACTTCTCACACAAACCAATTTTCCTATAGGAACCCTACCTTATATATATATATATATATATATATATATATATATATATAGGAATGGGTTCATATGAGAACCTCTTTGAGTTGAGAGAACCATGAGAACCACTTTCAACCAATGGTAAGTTGACACATATACCTCCTAGCATTATAATATTAAAGGGTAATAAAGTCCTTTTATCATATCCTATACCCCACACCTACCATTTTAATATTATTAAAAGATTATAAATTCAAATTTCCACACATTTCTCTCTCTCTCTCCATCAGATTCCCTTCTCTCTCTATCATACTCTCTCTCTTTCTCTTCTCACATACGTCTCTCTCACTCTCTCTCTCTCTTTCTCTCACTCTATTTCTCTCTCTATCTAGACGACGAGGTTCAGAGGTTCGTTGGGGGTTTTTATGAGGCGGTGGTTCGAGGGTTCAGGAGGTAGGTGGGGGTGGAGGAGACGTTTTTGGTGGTGGTCGGCGGTGGTTTGTTGGGGAAAGGTGAAGGGGGCGGTGGGGGTCAACCGTGGTTTTGTTTTTGGGGTCGATGGTGATGGGTTTTTTGGGGATCTGAAAACAGATCTGGGGGTGGGGGAGGGGGGGTGTGGTGGATCTGTGGTTGGGGCTCGTTGGCGGTGGTGGGGGTTTGCAGAGGGGCGGAGGACGGTGGTTTGATGACGGTGGTTTGAAGCTGAGTACACTGGTGGGTCGATGAACAGAGGTGAGTTGTTTTGTTGTTTTTGTTGATTATTATTATTATTATTATTATTATTATTATTATTATTATTATTATTATTATTATTATTATTAAGTGTTAGGTTTTATTGTTGTTACAGAAAAGGGCGGATCAGATGAGGGTTTTGGTGGTGGTGAACAGATCGACGATGAACCAATGGGGGGTTTGGGTGTGGTTCGAACGGTGGGGGAGGTGGTGGTGGTGGTCTCCGGCGATGAACAGATCGACGGCGGCAGCAGGTTTTTTATTATTATTATTATTATTATTATTATTATTATTATTATTATTATTATTATTATTTTGTTATTATTTTTTTTTGGGTTGAATATGATGAAAAACGGATGGATGATGATGATTTTGCAGATGCTAACAGTTTTTTTTTTGGTAACAATAATGTGAAGGATGATTTTTTATAAATTTTTTTGTAACATTAATGTGTAGTATTATTTGTTAGTATGATTTTTTTTATAAATGTTTTTGGGTTGTTTTTTTATAAATGATGATGATGTAATCCGTAGAAGTTTTGGTTGATTTATATTGATGTAATACATCTTTCGTTTGATTTAAATTGATTGTATGGATGTTTACATTGGTGTAATACGATTGTGGGGCATTTTACATTGGTGTAATACGATTGTATGGATGTTTTTGTTTGAGTTTTTACGTTGGTGTAAAATAATTACATTGGTGTAAATATAAATGTATAGATGTTTGATGTATAGATCTTTGTAGTTTGGTTTACTCTAATGTTTTTTCTGTAGAAGTTTGTGTATATATGTTTGTTTTTGTGTTTTTGTGTAATAGGTTTTGTGTATGGTAGATTACACCGGTTTAATAACGAATGTATAGATGTTTTTTTTGGTTTTTACACTAGTGTTTTTGTGTAGTAGGGGTGTGCATGGTAGATTTACATTGGTGTAAATAATTACACCGGTGTAAACAATTGTAGATTTGCCTTTAAAAAAAACAATTTGTAGATTTACGTTGGTGTAAAAAGTTACACCAGTGTAAAATCGGCCCCTCAGTAGATTATCTGATTATTGTTTAAAAAAGTAAAGAAATTAAAAAATAAAATATATTAAAAAAGTAAAGGAATTTAAAAATTAAATTTAGTAAAAAAAGTATTATATTTAAATAATGAATAAGAAATTAATATAGTATTATAATACTAGTTTCTCTCTCCATGGTGTTTTTACATAAACATCCCTAATTGTACTTACATGTAATAAAAAATTACATGTTAATGCAAGTGGGTTGATAAAAGACAAAACACAAAAACTTTTGATCTCAACCCTTAATTGCACAAGATCAATGGCCTATAATGGTTCTCATGGTTCTCTCAACCCAACATGGTTCTCAAAATAACCCAACCCTATATATATATATAGGGGATGGTTATAGAGAAAACCACAAAAATTTGAGAAAACCTTGTAAACTTCATCTAAACCATCCATTCTACTTGATCAATGGTCATGATTAAAAGTTAATATTATATATGTACAAGATGACAAAAAAGGCTACAAAGGTAATTTACACCTTTTTCTCTCTCCATCAAATCAATCATACCTCTCACTCTCTCTTTCTCTCACCAATCTTCTCTTTCCAACATTCTCTCTCACACTTTTTTCTTGACAAAAATCAGAATTTTAGTTTATTAAAAAAACTATTTTATTCATCAATCAGATTCACATATTCATAAAAATTGTTCCAGCACCAGTGTTGTTACGTACGTAAAATCCGTCACGATAGTTTTATATTAATTTAGAAAAATCCTAACCTGTTAATTTTTTTATTACACAATGTTTGTTTTTGTTTTACTGTACCAGCACCAGAGTTGTTGCATACGTAACGAAAGGTCCATATGGTTCTTTTTTGATATTCAGTACTTTTAAGATTCATATGAATTTAAGATTCAGCCTGTCACATGAAAATTAAATAACAATGAAACTGTTCTGGGTTGGTAACATATGTTAAGATTCAACAGCCGATATCATTTTTGTTAAAGTAGTACTACATTGCATTACATTACAAAAAACTTGCAGAAAACATACTAATAAAAAAAAGCGATACATCATATTGTTCATCCGCCTAAAAGATACTAGTCAAGAAATATATTACAGTGAAACTGTATCAACAACAAAACATACAATTAAATATTCATACCCCGCCCATGCATGCAATAACCCCGACATCCCACACTGCAACCAACAGTAGCTGACGGCATCCGATAACCATACTTTGCATAAAAAGCCCACTGTTCCTCAGTATAACCTACACCCTCCCATTCAGCCCTAATACGCTCATCTCCCGGATACGTGAACGGCAGCACGGGTTTGTTAAGTTTAGGTTCATATGGTTCTTCATATTCAGCCCCTAGGTCTGATTCGTAACCAACCGCCCATTCAGGTGTGTGATTTACATCATCCACATCATCCTCCGGTGTCATATAGTCTTCTGGTGGCAGATATTCTTCGGGGAAGACGTAATCAAAGGCCGCATTCCAATCAAAATCTTCGTCACTTTCAAACCCATCGTCGGCCTGCACTACGGGTATAACCGGTTCTAATGGCGGAATGTCCGGTGCAACCGGGGGGGGGGGGGGTTCATCTACCGCTGCGACAGGAGGGATGACCAAATCAACCGGTGGGGGTGGTTTAGGTACAAATGCAATGTCGGGTTCATTTTCAGGTGGCTCGTGTACAATTGGGATGAGATGGTGACGGGCCTCATAAACCTCCCAAGGCGGAGTGCCGGGGTTGGAATCCATGCTTTGACTAAAAACAGGACATGTAACGTATGTTATAGTAGAGTAAGTGTTGACATTGGAAATATGAAACAGGGAAAAAAAACTATTAAAAAAAAAGTAATACATGCAACAAACAAAAAAAATCTATAACTAAAATTGGAAAAAACACGATTGTTACATTTGTAACAGGGTGGTAGAAACACGATTGAAACAGGAAAAAAAAACTATTCTCTGTTAAAAACATATAGGTAACAGAAAAAACCTAATGCATGCAAAAACCAAAAAAAAAAAAAAAAACTATAAGTAAAGATGGTAAAAACACGATTGTTACATGTGTAACAGGGGGTTTTCTGGAAACACAGACAAAGATTCTGTAGTCTGAACTCATCATACATTTTATGCTCAATTAGAAGCAAACTTTGATTGCAAAACAGATACGCTACACACGTAACACCCCGACCTTACCACAGAAAAAAACAGCCTAAAATCTAAAAAGACACAGAGAAAAACACAATGTACAAACGTTCTGAAAATAAAACATAATTTGGCTGCCAAAAAAAGATACGCTACACACGTAACAGTCTAACTAAACACAAAATTATACGAAAATATAGAAAATAAAAACTCCTTAACTTATCAAAAACAGGGGGCTTTAAACAGCATATCAGACATTTTCTGTAAATAAAGACAAAGGTAACGTAAAAAAAAAACTCATACATGAGAAAAGAAAACAAAAAGACAGACATGGTGCAAGAAGACACTCGTATTACATGTGTAACAGGAGAACACAGACAACACTTATATAGTCTGCAGTGGACCGATAAAAGAGTTTGATATGCAATAAAACATAAAACATAATTTGGCTTCTCCAAAAAGATATGCTACACACATAACAGTCTAACTAAACACAAAATTATACGAAAATATAGAAAATAAAAACTCCTTAACTTATCAAAAACAGGGGGCATTAAACAAAAAAAATATATAGATATCAGTTGGGAAAAAGAAAAAGGGAGCAAAGTGGGTTTATGGAGACTAGTATTACTTGAACATAGTATTGATTCCAACTCAAAAAATTCACATTTGTGTTTTTATCAAAAACAGGGGTCATTAAACCAAAAAAAAAAATATAGATATCAGTTGGGAAACATAATTTGGCTGCCAAAAAAAGATATCCTACACACGTAACATTCTAACTAAACACAAAATTATACGAAAATATAGATAATAAAAACTCCTGAACTTATCAAAAACAAGGGGCATTAAACAAAAAAAATATATAGATATCAGTTGGGAAAAAGAAAAAGGGAACAAAGTGGGTTTATGGAGACTAGTATTACTTGAACTTAAATTTGATTCCAACTCAAAAAATTCACAGTTGTGTTTTTATCAAAAACAGGGGTCATTAAACAAAAAAAATATAGATATCAGTACATAACATGGCTCCTGTATTACAAAATACAAATAAATAATCAAAACGAATAATAAAAATATAGATATCAGAGCCTCAGGGTCCATAAAACAAATAATCAAAACGAAAAATAAAAGAAAACAGACCTGGTCATCTTCTCCGGTTTCTCTCCGGTCGTCTTCTTCGGGTGTCTCTCCGGTCGTCTTCTCCGGTTGTCTCTCCGGTCGTCTTCTCCGACTAGGCTTCTCCGATGGAGGCTGGAGATGACGATGATGGTAATGGTGGTTCAAAGGTTAAGGGTGCTTTGGGTTAAAAAAAAACAGAGAAAGAGATGAAGAGGAGAAAGTGTAATGGGGAGGGAGGGAATTCTGAATTTTTGAAATGGGAGAGAGGGGAGAGAGGGGAGAGAGAAACAAAGCCTTATATATGTGGTGAAGGGTGGTAATTTACTAAAATAACCTTGGCTTAATAAAAAAACATTAAAGTTTAGGGACTATGTGGAAGAATGTGGTCAACTCATTGGGTTTGCAAGAGTTTTCTCAAATTTTTGGGTTTCCATTATTCCTTTAGCCTATATATATATATATATATATATATATATATATATATATATATATATACAGTGTTGTAAAACTCGGCCAACTCGGCCGAGTAGTCGGCGAGGAATCGCTCCTCGGAGGTGAGGCACCCCGAGTTTTCCCTACTCGGCCATTCCAACTCGGAATCGGTCCAACTCGGCTTGGAATCGGTCAGAATCGGTCAGAATCGGTCAACTCGGGATGGAATCGGTCAGAATCGGTCAACTCAGGATGGAATCGGTCAACTCGGGATGGAATCGGTCAAATTCGGCCATGGAATCGGCCAACTCGGCCTGTCAATCAAATTAGGCCTCTAGTTGCCGTTTTTGAGATAGTTTTAGTATTTGGCATAATTTTATGAATTTATGACATATATATAATCATTAAATTATTAAATTTCTATATAAATCACCATGTCCGAGTACTCCCCAAGTACTCCCCGCCTAGGCCGAGTACTCGCAACTCCCCGCCGGCCGAGTTGAGAGCGCCTAGCGACTTTTGCAACCTTGTTGTTGATGCACTTTCTGTGGACGTCACTGTCGAATAGACTAGGGTTGAGTCTAGGTATAGTGTTACATGAGATTGTGGTGATCCATAAGGGCATTTTATGGATCTGACGCATTTGTAAAATATAGGACAATACCAAAGCCAAGTTCGACCTAATATACACTGGGCGAATGTGGAAGCTTTCCACATTCGACCATTACAAATGGGCGAATGTGGAAATGCTCCACATTCGACCATTCAAAAGGGGCGAACCTGGAATTTGGGTGTTGTACTATAAATAGCAATCTCATGTGTTATTGTTCATTTGGTGATTTGAGTTGGTACTTTGAATGCTCTCAAGGGGGAGGTCATGCCCGACCTCCCCCGGCCACGAGATAGACGTTTATCCTACTGATGACAGTGTCTGTAACCGTTTCTATATTAATACGAATCTGTGATGACGTTGTTATCGTATATTTCTGTCTCGTCTCGAACATCCCGTCTGAAACTGAGTTGTTTACGCATATACGATCCACGAGTTCGGTCCGTAACCGGATTCTCAACTAACACAAGCCACATTTCCACCAGAGGTAATTTCCTCAACACCTATTTGCATTCCCGACCAATCAAACCGTTCATCTTGTTGAGTCACCAATGCTTGATTCTGATTGGTGGTCTTAGTACCGTAATTTCGTTTGATAGGATTGCCAAAATCTGAGGTTTCGGGTCGTTATGTTATGGTTATCCGGGATATTCTGATTAAACTTTTGTCGTATTAATTTACGGACCTAGTTTTATCAGAATATTTGCTAAAAGAGCTTAATTGCCAAAACCGGAAGTTACCGAATTGAGGAACTTTATGTTTTAATTGATCAAAGATCATTATTACATCGTATTGATCATCTGATGCAAATCAGTGGTTAATATCAGCCTCAACCTAGTGTATATGCACATGTTACTTTGCTGCATTCGTTTGCTGACCTGTACACCTCTGTGCTATATACATTATAACTTTTACGGATAACTCTGGCATAATCACGCGTTACGACGAAGCTTTGTGCAATTACTTGATATGGGAGTATGTCGTGTGTGTGGGCACTACATCGTGTTAGTCTAATACACCTAACTCGTATCATTTTAAAGCATTGCGTAATTGTCTGCATGTGAGCTTGCGTGGACCACAATATTAGCAATTGCCGTGTCACATACTGTTTCTAATGATAATATTAAACAAACAGATCAACGCTGTGATCAGATTTCTCAGAAAACGGATATGATCCTCTTACCGGACATCACAAAATGTTTACTGCTTTCATTTACTTTGATGCATTTTATTTTGCTGTATTTTACTTTTATTGTCAAAAAGATACAAAATCCAAAAAGATTTTAGGTGTGTTTTGATATAATTTCAGAAAAACCCAAAATTTTTGCATTTCTGCTTTATTTTTGATAACCGGGGATGCTTGATGGTCAATTTCTGAGATTTGATAACACCATCTGGGCATTGTATCATTCAAAAAGTGAAAATATGAGTTTTGGAAGTTTAACAGATTGAAAAATGTTGAACGGGATTCGAATTCGTGATTTGGCAAAATTTTCAGATTTTTCCATTTTACATTCGCCCCTTTATTGGGTCGAATGTGGAAAAATCCTCACCTTCGGGCTGTTTAAAATGGACGAATGTGGGTTTTTATAACAAATTTCCACCTTCGGGTGAATCATTCTACCTTCGGGTCATTCATTTGGACCGAATGTGGAACTTCCCCACATTCGACCACTCGAACGGGCGAAGGTGGCTTGCTTATATAAGCTAAATCCAGGTTCGAACCTCAGTCATATTTTTTCAAAATTTTCCTTCGATCCATAGACTTGTTGCTTTGCTTCTGTTTTCTTGTGCATTTGATTCCTGAGTGATTACTGATCATTTCTATACTAATTATACAGGTATTGGAGCGTTAACAAGATCAGAATCATCATTTTTATAACCGAACCTAGGGTTTCAGATTTTAGGGTCTTAGGGTGTTTATTGTTGCTTATTTTTGCTTGCATTTCACTTAACATCAGTTTTAGGGGGAGATGATTGCAAGAATTAGGTTTATAACGTTGTTTGAATGGTTAATTGATCGAATGAAACAATTTTAACCTAATTCTTCTTTAAAACCGATGTAAATTGAAATTAAAGGATAATTGATGATAAACGAATGATGTTCGGCCATATTAGAATACATTCTGATCAAAATTACATGTTAAAAACAAAGTTGAAAATTTTTTGAATTTTTGGGGATAAACATTTCACCTTCGGTTCATGAAACGGGCGAAGGTGAAACAAAACGGGCGAATGAATCTTAAAATTGGGCGAATGTGTTTTTAATTCAAAATCTTTTCACCTTCGACCAAAATGGTTCACCTTCGCACCATAATTTCTACATTCGACCCTATGAAAACGGGCGAATGTGGAACTTAAAAATGTTAAAATTTTCAAATTTTTGTCAATTTTGTATTTTGAAGTATTTCTTTGATTTTGATGTGCAGATGGCTGACCAGACTGAAAACATTGAAACTCCAGTTGAAGATATTGTTACAGATCCAGTCCCAGAGAATGTTCAAGAGGGAGAATCATCGAGTGCAAGCAGCTGGCCGTTTGAGAAAACCCATAACTGCTGTGCTTATCTGGGTGATGTAGAAAAGAACGTTGAGTTTGCTGATATCATTAAGTTCTTGAAAAGAAGCAGAGTTGTGTATGCTTTGGCTACTCCGACTATTATCTACAAGGATATAGTTGAAGATTTTTATAAGAACGCGAAGTATGATTTCTGGGATAATCAGACTATTATTAAAAGCAAGATACAAGACATGGAGATGTTTATTACAGAGTCTGATATCAGAGAAGCGCTCCAGATAAAGTTCGAAGTGAGCGAAGATCCCAGAGAACTATCATGGACTGAACAGAAGGCATGTTTCCTCAGAATGAAGTATAAAGGAGCTATTACTGATGGTTCGATGCACAAAGGGAAGTTGAGCGTGCAGTTTAAATACTTTGCACACGTCATAATCCATGTGTTTGGTTGTGTAAGTGGAGGATATGACGTTATGAGGAGAAGTCTTAGCTCGTTGATGGTTGCGTTAACTCTCAACAAACCATTCAACGTGTCTGGGATGATTCTGGATCACATGCTGGAGATGTTAAAGGGCTTGAAGAAGAAGCAGTTCATGTTATATCCTAGATTCCTGATGATGATATTTGACCACAAGTATCCTGACTTGAGAAAGGATCCTACACAGATAATTGGTCAAGACCACATGAATATTCGAACTTTGGTGAGAATGAAAGGCTACAAGGGTGTGCCAGACAATGAAAGGCCACCATACAGAAGATTATTTGGAGCTTTAGCCAAACAGGATTATACCGATCCTGGAAAGAACAAGGCTAGGCATCCTGAGAGCGATTCTGATAACGATGATCCATTAGTATATGCAGATGCTAGTACTAAGAGAAAGAGACAGGTAGTTAATCCCGGAGCCAAAGGGAAGGGTAAGGGAAAAACTGACCAAGGAAGTTCAAAGCAATAGGTGGTGAGAAAGAAATCAACTGCAAAGAAGGGTACAGGTTTGGTGGATGAAGAATCTGTTGACTCGGAGGAGACTGAGGAAGAGGAACAATGGGATTCGGATGCTGAGAATGTTAGGGCCACCAAACGTAAGGCCACTATGGTTGGTGAGTCTGAATCTTTAAACAAGACGATTGAGGAAGTGGAGAAGAGTAAGAAGTCTGTGTATGTTGAAGATGAAGGTTTAGGCATTGATTTGGATGAATTGAATGCTGGAGAGACTGTTGTGGTAAACTTGCCAAAACCAAAGCATAAAACAATGGCAAAGAAGACAAGTACCAAACAGTTGAGGGAGAAAGAGATTGCCCAACTTTTGAAAGGTAAAAGAGTACCCGATGCTGGTACATCATCGAAGCTATCTTCACCAGTGTCTAAGAAGCAGAAAAAGACACAGGAGGCTGAGAAACTACCAGTTGATCAATTTAACATTGCACTGGATAATGTGCTTGATATGTTTAGGAAGCCTCAGAAGGAAAAGGAAACAGAAGATGAGCCATCGAAATCCAAGAAAGTCACTGTTGCTGATGACGTGATGAAGCAGGTGAACAAGAAAATGGATGAGATGATGAAGATGATAGTTGCTCAACAAGCTGAAATTGCCAAGTTCAAGCAGAACGAGGAGAAAATGCTTCAGATTGTGGTTGCTTCAAAGTCAAATCAAGATGAGATTGACGAGAAAGTGAAGAAGCTTGAAGCGAAGAATAAGAAGCTTGAAGGAAAATGCTTAAGGAACAAGAACAGGTTAAAAGCTATCAAGGAAGACAACAAAGAACTAAAGGCTGAGAACAAACGCCTTAGTGATTTGATTGACGATTTGTATAATGTTGCACCCAAGTTGAAGGAGGGTGAAGAAGATAAAGAGAAAGAAGAAGAGCAAGTTGACTTTGAGCCTTCTGAATCGGATAAAGAAAAAGATGATGATGAGGATGATGAAGAATCAGAGAAAAGTGATGATGAGGATAGTAAGAAAGATGATGATGATGATGATGCAGAAGGGTCTGGGAGTCAGAAAGAAGATGATAGTAGTGATGATAGTGATAATGATGAAGGAGGAGATGATACTTCAAAGTTTACTTTTGAGAAGAGAACATCGAAGAAGAAAGATACTGGAGAATCTAGTTCAAAGAAGAAGAAAGGTGAGAACACAGATTCAGATGAAAGTATCTTCTGGAACGAGAAGGTAAGATCTTTGACAGATGATGCTAAGAAAGTGTACAAAGATATGTTGTAAAGAAGAGAATGGACTATTGAGTTCACAGGACGTTTTGCTGAAATATTCCAGACGGATGATATGCGATATGAACTGGAATACAACGATCCTGATCTTGAAGAAGGTGAAGTACCTGCTTCTGTGGCAAAGGAAAACCTGGATGGCCTTGCACAGAGAGTAGGGAAAACATTTGAGGAGTTTGTAGTGGATGAGTCGATTCCAGATATTCCTGAAAAGGATATTGGAAATCACTCAGATGATAAGAATACTCCTGAATTTGATGAAGTGGAGATTGAAGATATAACTCATGAGGAATATCCACAGTACTTCAGACAGACTGATGAAGATGTGATATTTCCTGACTTTACTGAGATACCAAACACTTCGGCAAAGAAAAAGGCAAAGAAAAGGAGTGCAGACTTTGTGGAGAAAGTGTTTGGAGCTGATAAGCAAGAATCTTCAAGTCAATCTGATGAATTGAAGAATTACTTGAAGAAATTGAGAGAAATGGATGAAAACCGACCGAAGCCTGAAGTTCAAGGAAGTTTCTATAGATTCCATAATGCTAAGTTTAAAGGCAGAGCTCTCGGGTGGACATATTTGGGCAGGCTGAAGTGTCTAGCTGCTAAATGGGAATCCGGAATTCTGTACTTTTACAGATTCATTGATTTGCTAACTCTACCGTACTGGGCGGTCAGAGATTTATGCAGATTCCCAATGTCTGGTGCTTCAGTGAACAATACTCATGTCGGTTGGTGTGCAGACAAGCTGGTTTGGGAAAGTAGAACGAGATGGAATAGATTCAAGCCTCAATATCCCAGAAGGAAAGTGCACAGGGATATTGATCCTAAAATCAAGCTGAAAAGGGTTACTTTGATATACAAAGCACCTGAAGTGATGAGGAAGATACCTTTGATGCCCATGCCACAACATTTCAGTGCTGACTTTATTTTCTGGTATTATGATTGGAGGAAGGCTGAAGCGGTGATAGTGTTGAGAGACGGGAAGGACAAATACAAGCATGTTCATGTATTTGATCCGATGTGGTTGATAAACTGTACTTTTGAAGACATCATCATGCTTTTCTACAATCCGATTCATCATGAGCCGAATGACGCTGATCAAGCAATGAAGTATACTCAAGTGGTTGGAGTTTGTTTTGCATATGATATAAACTCTGGGAGTAATTTGGATAATAAACTTGGCAAAATGGTGAAGATGGCGAATGTATCAAAACCGGTGAAGAGAAAGTTGGAGCCTGAAATGACCAACGAGCAAAAGAAACAACTCAGAATTAAGTTGTTGAACAAAGCAATGGACGAAGACAGAAGACGATCCAATCAATAGTCGAGGGGGAGTTTGTAGATGCACGTTTTGCGACTAGTGATTGGATGTTAACATATGTTAAGAGATGCTGAAGGGTTGAAGGTGAAACAGTCTGGGCGAATGTGAAGAATAGTGGGCGAATGTAGAAGACAAGTGGGCGAAGGTAGATTGGAACTTGACTAAAGAAACACATTCGAACCATATAGTGGGCGAATGTGGAAGAATTCCACATTCGACCAGTGTAAAGGGGCGAACGTGCAGTGGCTATATATAGATTTTGTGTTTTTTGCAATGTATAGAGAGTTATCAGTTGTGTGTGTGTTCAGGTTAGGTTCCAGGTTGATTTTGTGAAAGTGTGTAACTGATCTAGATTAACCTAAGTGTCATTGTAATTGAATATTTGAAAAGGTTTATCTATGAAAAAGCATTGAAAATGATATTGATTGTGTTTTGATTTGAGTTTTATCTGTTTGTTCAAAGCTAGGGTTTCCGCACCTGGTTTTGTGACTTGTATGATCAATTAATCCTGTTTTAGTCAAAATCGACTTGTATGATCAATTAATCCTGTTTTAGAATGATTTTTCCACATTCGACCCAATAAAGGGGCGAATGTAAAATGGAAAAATCTGAAAATTTTGCCAAATCACGAATTCGAATCCCGTTCAACATTTTTCAATCTGTTAAACTTCCAAAACTCATATTTTCACTTTTTGAATGATACAAAGCCCAGATGGTGTTATCAAATCTCAGAAATTGACCATCAAGCATCCCCGGTTATCAAAAATAAAGCAGAAATGCAAAATTTTGGGTTTTTCTGAAATTATATCAAAACACACCTAAAATCTTTTTGGATTTTGTATCTTTTTGACAATAAAAGTAAAATACAGCAAAATAAAATGCATCAAAGTAAATGAAAGCAGTAAACATTTTGTGATGTCCGGTAAGAGGATCATATCAGTTTTCTGAGAAATCTGATCACAGCGTTGATCTGTTTGTTTAATATTATCATTAGAAACAGTATGTGACACGGCAATTGCTAATATTGTGGTCCACGTAAGCTCACATGCAGACAATTACGCAATGCTTTAAAATGATACGAGTTAGGTGTATTAGACTAACACGATGTAGTGCCCACACACACGACATACTCCCGTATCAAGTAATTGCACAAAGCTTCGTCGTAACGCGTGATTATGCCAGAGTTATCCGTAAAAGTTACAAAGTATATAGCACAGAGGAGTACAGGTCAGCAAACGAATGCAGCAAAGTAACATGTGCATATACACTAGGTTGAGGCTGATATTAACCACTGATTTGCATCAGATGATCAATACGATGTAATAATGATCTTTGATCAATTAAAACATAAAGTTCCTCAATTCGGTAACTTCCGGTTTTGGCAATTAAGCTCTTTTAGCAAATATTCTGATAAAACTAGGTCCGTAAATTAATACGACAAAAGTTTAATCAGAATATCCCGGATAACCATAACATAACGACCCGAAACCTCAGATTTT
This sequence comes from Ambrosia artemisiifolia, assembly GCA_032199755.1. Lineage (NCBI taxonomy): Eukaryota > Viridiplantae > Streptophyta > Magnoliopsida > Asterales > Asteraceae > Ambrosia > Ambrosia artemisiifolia. The sequence continues at coordinate 33,140,977 of CM063517.1, forward strand.
GGCAATCCTATCAAAAGAAATTACGGTACTAAGACCATATGCCCATGAGGTGTTCAGCCACGAACGCGTAGTTCGTTATGTTTGTATCACTAATGCACGCAATATTTAGTCTACGAAGCCTATCAGCATATCACACGTAGTCAACACACGCCTCATATTCTATACAATTCTTTAGCCTGTGTCAGATCCCCACTGATGTACTATCATTTCCTCTTTTTATCCAGGAAATCATTTTGGATTTTCTAATTTTTAGGTCTTTTTAATTTTCCAATGTTTTTGGTTTTTCTGATAAAATGGCTCCCCCTAAAATAAAGAACATATTTTTTTGGTTTTTTTTTTTAATTTTTTTCTGAAAAAAAATAAAAAGAAAAATTTGAAAGAAACAATCCACTCGAAAGCATCAACTTCTTTGAGGATTAAACAATCCCCTCGAAAGCATCAACTTCTTTGAGGATTACGATAGTAAAGAGAAATTCCCAATTAGCAAAGAGAAATTCCCAATTAGCAAAATATTAAAAACTAAAACTAAAAAGCGATAAGCCGAGGTGCCGATTAGTCTTGTTTTTCCTTTATGTTATTTACTTTTAAAAGATATTCAAAGCGGGATCTGTCAAAAGCTTTTGTAAACAAATCTGCACGTTGGTAGTCAGTATGGATTTTGACCATATCTATCAATTCTTTAGCATAACAATCACGGATAAAATGATATTTGATCCGGATATGTTTTGCCTTAGAATGATTTTCAGTATTTTTAGTTAATGCAATTGCGGCTTCGTTGTCACAGTGTATAGGGGTTTTAAGAAACTGCAAACCGTAATCCACCATCTGCTGTTGGATCCAGAGCACTTGCGAACAGCAACTCGAGGCTGCAATGTACTCGGCTTCACAGGTAGACAGCGCCACGGAAGTCTGCTTCTTGCATTGCCAGGTGATTAACCTGCTCCCTAAAAACTGGCAACCAGCTGTAGTAGATTTGCTATCTTTGTCACAGCCGCCCCAATCTGCATCACTAAAAGCAATAAAATCAAAATCATCATCATTAGGGTACCAAAGTCCTTTTGAGGGACAACCCTTCAGATATCTAAGGATACGCTTGACCGCCGTCAGATGACTTTGTTTCAGCTTCGATTGATAGCGGGCACAGAGACACGTTGCGTACATAATATCTGGTCGAGACGCCGTCAAATACATCAGAGATCCGATGATTGCTCTGTATGTAAATGGGTCCGTCAGCTCCCCCTTAGCGTCCATTCCAATCCCGTGATTGGGTTGAATCGGGGTATCCATCGGCTTGGAATCCTCCATCTGGAACCGGCTCAAGATATCGGATACGTATTTCGTCTGGTGAATGAAGATCCCGTCGGGTCTTTGGTCCACCTGCAAGCCTAGGAAAAACTGCATCTCCCCCATTGCGCTCATTTCGAACTTTTCCTGCATGACAGTTTCGAACTCCCTGCATAAAAGCTCGTTAGTTGAACCAAATATTATATCATCAACGTAAATCTGCACTAGAAGCAAATCATCCCCAGTCTTCTTCGTGAAGAGGGTACAATCGACGAGTCCGCGCTTAAATCCTTTGGTGATGAGGTATGTACTTAGCTCCTCGTACCACTGTCTCGGAGCCTAGTGCAAACCATATAAAGCTTTGTTCAGCACGTAGACCTTATCCCGGTGAATTGGGTCCTCAAAGCCTGGTGGCTGCCCGACATAAACCTCTTCCTTGACTTTCCCGTACAGAAATGCGCTCTTAACGTCCATTTGATACACTTTGAATTTCTTGTAGGAAGCAAACGCAAGGAACATCCGAAAAGCTTCAATGCGTGCTACCGGTGCATAGATTTCGTTATAATCAATCCCTTCGATTTGATGGAAACCCTGCACGACCAATCTGGCTTTGTTACGAACAATAACCCCACGATCATTCTTCTTGCACTTAAACACCCATTTAGTGCCGATCTTCTTCCTTCCAGGTGGCAAATCCGTGAGCGTCCAAACTCCCAATTTCTGGAATTGTAATAACTCCTCCTGCATAGCTTCAACCCAGGCATCTTCCTTCAAAGCGTCCTTGTATGTCCTTGGTTCTACCTGCGACACATAACACGCAAACGACCAATCATTTTGACTACCAGATTGTTGAATTTTGGCATATAACGCTAAAGCACCAAAACTCTCTGGTGAGTTAACACTTCTCAGCTGCCCTCTGGTCATAACACTGCTTCCAGGATCACCGATAACTTGCTCCAGCGGGTGAATACGATGAATCCGAGATTCCGGATATTCAGGTACAGTAACTCCCGTCTGAACAGTCAAGTTCTCTACAACATCCAGATCATGACCCGTGTTAGATGATGAAGCAACATCTGGAGTTGGAGTTGGGTTCACTGGCGGTGCCTCTGGTTCTTCTGCATGTTCAAGAATAACTTCTTCAAATTGTTCATCTTCAGATTCTGAAGAGTCTAATGAAGTTGAAGCCTCTTGAAACACTTCTTCTTCTTGTATAGGAGCATTGGTATCATTAGAAGCTGGTAGGGGGTTCACGGTGATCGGACGCACTAACGGTGAAGTAGTTGCATTTTCACACTCGTAAAGTAATCTGATAACAGCTTCTTCAACCAAGCTATCTAGATTGAATGATTCAAAGAAATCATTGTAATCAAACATCCAATCAGGACCCGTGCCTTGCAAATTTTGAGTATATCGTTGAACTACCACGTTAGCCCAATCCTCCACCCGACGAGTTCGTTTGTTGTATACCCGTTTGAGCGGGGTTGCATATCCAACAAAGTATCCCTCCTCAGCTTTAGGACTAAACTTCTCGCTTGGATTCAACATCGTGCATGGTGCCCCAAAAGGTTCTAGATACTCTAAGTTCGGCTTTCTTCGGTGTAACAGCTCATAAGATGTTTTACCAAACTTCTTCACTGTTAGAACCCGATTTAGTGTATAATTTGCTGCATAAATCGCCTCATTCCAGAACATTACCGGAAGATTTGAATCAGCAAGCATTGTTCTAGCCGCTTCAATTAGAGTCCTATTCTTTCATTCAGCAACACCGTTCTGTTGTGGGGTGTACGGAATTCATGATGTATCCCTTTGCTTTCACAAAGTTCATCCATCTTAGTGTTTTTGAACTCCGTCCCATTGTCACTCCGAATTCTCTTTATCTTCACATTGTAGAGATTCTCCAATCGAGTGAACAGAACTTTTAAGTTGTTAAAGGTGTCTCTTTTATTCTGCAAACACATCACCCATGAAAATCTTGAATAGTCGTCTGTGACAACTAAACAATAAAGCTCCCCAAGATGACTTTTGCGCTTGACCGGTCCGAATAGATCCATGTGCAATCGCTCAAGTGGCATCTCAACAGAGTTGACTTTCTTCACTTTGTGGGACTGTTTGTGTTGCTTTCCCTTCTTACAACTTACACACTTGTCATTCAGATGGAAATGTTTCACGTTTACTCCATCGACAAGCCCATTTCTCATAAGTTGGTTCATTTTTCTCAGATGAATGTGCCCCATTCTTCGGTGCCACATTATCGATTCTTTCTCTGTCGCCTTAGATAGAAAACATGTTATTTGCCCCTGTGATGTCATCGCCTTGGACATATCAAGAATATAGAGATTGTTGACGCAAGGTGCTTTCAACATTATCCACTCCTTTGGAATTTTGAAGCCCGGTTTGAGAATATAGCAGGATTTGTCATCAAAATGCACAGTGAATTGTTTATCACAAATTTGACTGACACTCAACAGATTATAATCGATCTGCTTCACATAAGATATCCTCTCGAAGCTCACTATCCCATTACTCACGCTCCCCTCCATTGTAATATATCCACCTTTATTTCCAGCGAATGCGACATACCCTCCATTGATGTTCTTCACGTCGAACAACAACGCAAGATCCCCTGTCATGTGGCCTGAAGCTCCACTATCAACAATCCAAAGACTGCTAATAGGGCCAGCTGAAGCTCCCTGCACACAAAAAGTAAATCATTTAGTTCTTTCGGGGGACCCAAGCCTGAGTCTTGGGTCTTGGAATATCATTTTTCACAGAAACATTCTCAGAAACATTTTCAACAACTTTTTGTTTTGGATCAATCTTTTTCTGATTGTTCAAAACATTCTCCTTTTTCTTATTAACCTTTGAAGTAGAGGCTCCTGGAGTACCATTGGGTGTCCAAGATTGTTCAGTTCGTTTCAAGATACGAATATGAGACTTTGGGTTCTCAGTTGGTTTCTGAACATTGTTTGCAAATGAAACTTTCTTGGTTACCTTATCTGATTTAACAGACTTAGGTCCAACATTTGACTTGACAATTGGTTTTAGTGGAACCTTTTGCCTATCATTTGTTGTGTTCACCACTGGCTTCCTCCATGATTGTTCCATAGCAATCCGATTCCTACGATCATATTGAATTGGACGATTGTTCCTCATTTGATGAAAATTGTTTTGATTGTAAAACTGTTGTTGTTGAGGAACAACTCGTCTGTGTGGTGGAACATAATGATCAATCGGTTTCCTCATGGAATTCCTCACTTCAACTTCGTGCCTTTTATGCCTTACATATGGGCACTGAGCAAGTAAATGCCCTCGTTCCCCACATTTAAAGCATGCACAGTATTCTTTAAAAACATTTGGAGCATTTGGTTGAGCAAATGATCTAACAGGATATTGATCATTATACTGTTGATTCCTCAAACTCTCAGGGAGTGGCCCTTTTGAGTAAGCAGGCTCATGAAAACCATTAGCTCTGTTTTTGGGTCTAATGAACTCTGTGACATGAACCTTTGGTTCTTGAGGAACATCCAAATACAATTTCTTTAAAATGGCAGGTGGAATCTCATTAGTTCTCTCATGTTTAGGGAACCAAATGGTGCTTTCTTGCCAAATTTTATCAATTTTAGCATAGTTAGCATTTTTGATTGGAAATTCCTCGTCAGAGATGATCTTATAGGATCCTTCCATCCGATAAAACACCTTGACAGGTTTGTCATACGGTTCATCCTTAACAATCTTTTCAAGATCTTTCTTTACAACATTCTTTTCAGACTTTTTCTCACGATGAGCATTTGCCATCGGATGCACAAGTTGAGATGATGAAACTGGTTCATTGGTAATGATGTGATTTTCTTTTGGAATTTCACATGCATTAACAGTTTGAACACAACCAGTATCATCACTCTCAGAGTCTGAATCCACACTCTCAGCAGTAACACCCTCATCATTCAAACCTAAAATCGGTTTCACATCGGAATGTGGATCACCAATACTCGAGGTATTAGATTCATTTTCCGATGATGAGTCTGATTTTACCGAGCTCTCCAGTGTCACTTGATGACAATTATGGTTTTCAAAAAGTACCGGAGATGGCACAGACTTGTTATTAGTGGTTTGATCATCAATGATGTGGTCTACCACATAAGCAATGTGCTTGTAACTTTCTAACTTTTTGTTTACTTTCTCAGCAAAGCATTTGATGGCTGCCATTTCCAACTTGGTATTTTCAATTTCATTTATGTAATTATTAATTGCCAATTGTTTTAATGATAAAGTGTTTTTCAAGTCGGAAATGTCCTTTTTATAGCCATCTAATACCTTGTTGAAAGCATTCAACTCTTTGCGAGTAGATTGACTGTTCATGATAGCACTATCACGTTGAACACGGAGTTGTTTGTTCTCCTCAGTCAATCTATCACAGGTACCACAATATTTATCACTTTTCATATCAGTGCTACACTCAGAACTTACAGGTTTTGGCGGATCAGTCATGGCCATCAATGCGAAATGAGCTTCCTTTCCAGCGAAAAGCTTGGAATAGTCAATCTTGGTGAAAGCATCATCAGCAATGCACGACTTCCTTGTCTTCAGAAAATCCGCTTCTGCTAGCAACTGATCAATGTCATCATCCAGAGATGTTACACTTGCTTCTGTATCCGATTCACTGTCTGAATCTGAATAAACCAATTCACACTCCTCAGGAACATCAGAAACAGTGTCAATCACCACTCCAGGGTTAGTTTCCTCAGTCTCAACCTCCACAGGCTCAGTCTCCACTTCCATTTCAGCCTCAGATACATCAACTTCAACCTTAGATTTTTCCTTCTTACCAACTATCACAGACTCTTCAATATCAACCTGACGAGCAACACAAGCCACATTTCCACCAGAGGTAATTTCCTCAACACCTATTTGCATTCCCGACCAATCAAACCGTTCATCTTGTTGAGTCACCAATGCTTGATTCTGATTGGTGTTCTGTTGTGTCTCATTAGGTGTAGTGATCGGTATAACTGTTCGGTTAGTGTTGTTAGGAGATTGGTTTTGAGTCTGGTTTGGTGTGTTTGGTTGTCTGTTTTGGTTGTTGTTAGAGTTGTTTTGACGGTTTTGGTAGTTGTTGTTTTGGTAAGAAACTTGGTTTTGGTTTTGTTGTTGACGGTTCTGGTAGCTTGCATTGAATGGGTTCCTATTACCTTGTTTTGGTGGCTGGGTGCATTCTCTTTTAAAGTGACCTTTACCTCCACAGTTAAAACAAGTAACTTTCTCCTTGTTAAACCCATAGGTTGTGTTAGGAGAAGTTCCCAAATCTGTTCTACCCGTCTTTTCAATAAACTCTGTTGCTCTTCTTATAATGCTTGCAAAAGCCCATTGAATATCAATTAGTTCCATCTCTTCCTTGTCAATCTGTGCATAGTCTTCATTGGTTAAGTTGTTGTTCCCAATTTGACTAGCAACCAACCCGTTGTAAGATGAAACCATTGCAGAGACTAGTGCAATGTGCTGCTGAGCGACTTCAACCGTCACATTTCCCAAGTTAGAAGTCTCCAAAACCACCGGTTGTTGATTAGGTTGAGTAACTTGGTTCATTGGTTGTTGAGATTGGCTAGCAGTATAGAAAGCTGCTTGTTGCATTGGGGAGAATGGTGAAATGTATGAATTGTTGTATTGTTGTTGTGGTGGTGGTTGTGTGTATGATGGTTGTGAGTAGGATGAGGTTTGTGCCATGTAGTTGATGGTAGGTTTTGGTGATTCCATAACATTGGAAATGCAAGCAACATGTGGTGCAACAACTCCTGAACTTGAGTTACTCACTGAAACTGGAGTGCCTCCAAAGTATAAGCTAGGATTCTGAGGAATCTGTGATCTTCTAGCTTTCCTCTTCTCTTCCATCTCTTTGTTTTCCAGCTTCTGTATGAACTCTTGAATAGTCCAGTATTGGTATGCATCCTTCTCCCTGAGAACTTCCACATGCTGATCCCAGTAAGGTGGTAGAGCATCTGCAAACTTATCCACCAAATTCTTCATAGGAATCTGTATACCATAACTTGACAATTCAGTTAGCAAATGACTATATCTAGGAGTTAATTCTTTTAAAGTTTCATTGCCAATATAAGAAAAGTTTTCAAACTCCTTTCTTAATTCATCCATCCTTAAGCTTCTAGTCTTTTCATTCCCATCATGCCTCCTTTTAAGCACATCCCACAATTGCTTAGACGTAGTACAAGTCCCAAACTGATGCAACAGATCGTTTGTGATTGCCTGAGTCAATTGGGAAAAGGCTTTCTTCTCCACAGCAAACTTCTTTTTCTCCTCTTCAGACATACTCTCCAATGGAACTGGTTCACCTGTATTCTCCAAAATTGGTGTTGTGTAACCTCTAGCAATCATACTCCATGCCTCTGCTCCCTCCACTCCCATGCCTTCCAAGTGAATCTTGAACTTGTTCTGCCACTGATTATATTCTTGTATCTCCATGAGCTTTGGTGGCCGATTCCCGCTACCTGAAGACAAATCATTAATCAGTGTGGAAATAGCATTTGTAGTTTGAGTGTTTACCACCGCTGCTGCTACTCCCCAGTAGTCAGGTTGTGGTGCTGGAGGTGCTACGCTTTGAGGCATCAAGCTAGTCATCGCCATGTAGTTAATCGGTTGCGAAGACTGTGTGCTCGTCTTTTGTGCTGCCACCGTCCATGGGTCCATCACTTGCTGTTGTGGTTGTGTCGTTGCTGGTCTCGGAGTAGTCGGAAAATTCCACATGATCACGAACTTCGAAAAATTCAACACTTAGAAAATTTTCCAAAACTAGTTTCTAGGTTCGCCCGTTTTCTTTCACTTTCGTCCCTTTCTGGTTCACTTTCGCCCAAACAGTGTTCCCCGAATGTAAAACTTCACCAGAAAGTAAAACACACTAACACACTTCCACTTTCGCCCAGTATGATCTAGGTTCGACCGGTTTGATTCCACGTTCGCCCGCCCGATCAATCTGATGTGGAAAAATGTACCCGAAAGTGAAAAATTCAACCAACAATTTCCAGGTTCGCCCAGAAAACACTCAGATTCGACCAAAAACCACTCAGGTTCGCCCAAAACTACTCAGGTTCGCCCACTTATGTTCCAGGTTCGCCCATTTCAGGTTTGAAAAACGGTTACACTTTGAAAAACGGTTATTTTGATCTCTGATTTTCAAAAGTTTGTGAATTTGAATGATCTTAATCAGGTTTTGATTCGGAATTGATTTGGAACAACTTTAATTCTTGGAATTTTGAATTTTAACCACAAAATCAACTTCAAATCAATCAAAAACACTCAAAAACCATTTTCATTCAAAAACATATGTATTTTGATCAAAAATAGGTCCAAATCAGCTCTGAGTTTATCAAATTTGTTGTTGTATGATCCTTGAAGCTCTGATACCAGTTGAGAATCCGGTTACGGACCGAACTCGTGGATCGTATACGCGTAAACAACTCAGTTTCAGACGGGATGTTCGAGACGAGACAGAAATATACGGTAACAACGTCATCACAGATTCGTATTAATACAGAAACGGTTACAGACACTGTCATCAGTAGGATAAACGTCTATCTCGTGGCCGGGGGAGGTCGGGCATGACCTCCCCCTTGAGAGCATTCAAAGTACCAACTCAAATCACCAAATGAACAATAACACATGAGATTGCTATTTATAGTACAACACCCAAATTCCAGGTTCGCCCCTTTTGAATGGTCGAATGTGGAAAGCTTTCACATTCGCCCAGTGTATATTTGGTCGAACTTGGCTTTGGTATTGTCCTATATTTTACAAATGCGTCAGATCCATAAAATGCCCTTATGGATCACCACAATCTCATGTAACACTATACCTAGACTCAACCCTAGTCTATTCGACAGTGACGTCCACAGAAAGTGCATCAACAATCTCCCCCTTGGACGTTGCTGGCGAATCCACAAATCTCTTGCACATCAACAGTCAGAATCACAGTTCTCCCCCTCAATACATGCACCATTGCATTGAGTTAGAAATACAACATCCTTCGTGAACCGACCAAGTAATGCACTACGGACCCTCAGCATCAATACGCAGGAAGTCAACTAGACCACGTATATCATTTGTGAATTCAGCAGGTCGCTGAATTACAACCAGATCACCTAGTTACGCCAATGTGAAGTTGACAATGTAATGCACTGCAGTCTCGTAGCATCAGTACCCAGGAATGTCATCTTGACCAAGTACATCACGCGCAATCCAACTAGCCTGATAAGACCCCTACTAGAAGGATTCCATACTGACCGATCAGATATTCAACGTAACATGTAGGTACCACCACTAATTTACGTCTCATATCTGCACTTAACCTTTGCATCACCCTTCACATCAACTGGAGAAGTCTAACTGTCAGTACACAATTAAACATCTCAAATGTGACTATGTGCAAAACAATCCACTCGAACATTAGTATTTCTATGAAATTCTTCATCTGTGCTGACTGTGATTGCATTAACACATTCTTCTCTTTTCCTGGCATCTTCAGTCAGTAATTGTTGAAGTATCAGACACTTACATCAACAATCTCCCCCTTGACTGATGCTTCACCAAGTTTCTCTGAGATCCAGTATAATCAATCAATCAATCATGTTCTTGAGTAACTTCATCTGTTCGATAGAATACAAGCCGTAGACGAGTGGATCAAGCCATCAAAAGTTTTCAGCACTTGAAACTTTCGTTGAACCTACGTGCCACATGACTCCTACTAGGATACCTCATTACTTTCAGAACCTTTAAATCTCAAACTTGATTTCCTTCTTCTTAACAACTCTTCAGAACAAGTTCCTTCAAACATACAGGAACTGGGTTGACTGTTCTCTTCATGCGGAATAAAATCTGTTCTGACTAAATCCACCTTCGGGTGAATCATTCTACCTTCGGGTCATTCATTTGGACCGAATGTGGAACTTCCCCACATTCGACCACTCGAACGGGCGAAGGTGGCTTGCTTATATAAGCTAAATCCAGGTTCGAACCTCAGTCATATTTTTTCAAAATTTTCCTTCGATCCATAGACTTGTTGCTTTGCTTCTGTTTTCTTGTGCATTTGATTCCTGAGTGATTACTGATCATTTCTATACTAATTATACAGGTATTGGAGCGTTAACAAGATCAGAATCATCATTTTTATAACCGAACCTAGGGTTTCAGATTTTAGGGTCTTAGGGTGTTTATTGTTGCTTATTTTTGCTTGCATTTCACTTAACATCAGTTTTAGGGGGAGATGATTGCAAGAATTAGGTTTATAACGTTGTTTGAATGGTTAATTGATCGAATGAAACAATTTTAACCTAATTCTTCTTTAAAACCGATGTAAATTAAATTAAAGGATAATTGATGATAAACGAATGATGTTCGGCCATATTAGAATACATTCTGATCAAAATTACATGTTAAAAACAAAGTTGAAAATTTTTTGAATTTTTGGGGATAAACATTTCACCTTCGGTTCATGAAACGGGCGAAGGTGAAACAAAACGGGCGAATGAATCTTAAAATTGGGCGAATGTGTTTTTAATTCAAAATCTTTTCACATTCGACCAAAATGGTTCACCTTCGCACCATAATTTCTACATTCGACCCTATGAAAACGGGCGAATGTGGAACTTAAAAATGTTAAAATTTTCAAATTTTTGTCGATTTTGTATTTTGACGTATTTCTTTGATTTTGATGTGCAGATGGCTGACCAGACTGAAAACATTGAAACTCCAGTTGAAGATATTGTTACAGATCCAGTCCCAGAGAATGTTTAAGAGGGAGAATCATCGAGTGCAAGCAGCTGGCCGTTTGAGAAAACCCATAACTGCTGTGCTTATCTGAGTGATGTAGAAAAGAACGTTGAGTTTGCTGATATCATTAAGTTCTTGAAAAGAAGCAGAGTTGTGTATGCTTTGGCTACTCCGACTATTATTTACAAGGATATAGTTGAAGATTTTTATAAGAACGCGAAGTATGATTTCTGGGATAATCAGACTATTATTAAAAGCAAGATACAAGACATGGAGATGTTTATTACAGAGTCTGATATCAGAGAAGCGCTCCAGATAAAGTTCGAAGTGAGCGAAGATCCCAGAGAACTATCATGGACTGAACAGAAGGCATGTTTCCTCAGATTGAAGTATAAAGGAGCTATTACTGATGGTTCGATGCACAAAGGGAAGTTGAGCATGCAGTTTAAATACTTTGCACACGTCATAATCCATGTGTTTGGTTGTGTAAGTGGAGGATATGACGTTATGAGGAGAAGTCTTAGCTCGTTGATGGTTGCGTTGACTCTCAACAAACCATTCAACGTGTCTGGGATGATTCTAGATCACATGCTGGAGATGTTAAAGGGCTTGAAGAAGAAGCAGTTCATGTTATATCCTAGATTCCTGATGATGATATTTGACCACAAGTATCCTGACTTGAGAAAGGATCCTACACAGATACTTTGTCAAGACCACATGAATATTCGAACTTTGGTGAGAATGAAAGGCTACAAGGGTGTGCCAGACAATGAAAGGCCACCATACAGAAGATTATTTGGAGCTTTAGCCAAACAGGATTATACCGATCCTGGAAAGAACAAGGCTAGGCATCCTGAGAGCGATTCTGATAACGATGATCCATTAGTATATGCAGATGCTAGTACTAAGAGAAAGAGACAGGTAGTTAATCCCGGAGCCAAAGGGAAGGGTAAGGGAAAAACTGACCAAGGAAGTTCAAAGCAACAGGTGGTGAGAAAGAAATCAACTGCAAAGAAGGGTACAGTTTTGGTGGATGAAGAATCTGTTGACTCGGAGGAGACTGAGGAAGAGGAACAATGGGATTCGGATGCTGAGAATGTTAGGGCCACCAAACGTAAGGCCACTATGGTTGGTGAGTCTGAATCTTTAAACAAGACGATTGAGGAAGTGGAGAAGAGTAAGAAGTCTGTGTATGTTGAAGATGAAGGTTTAGGCATTGATTTGGATGAATTGAATGCTGGAGAGACTGTTGTGGTAAACTTGCCAAAACCAAAGCATAAAACAATGGCAAAGAAGACAAGTACCAAACAGTTGAGGGAGAAAGAGATTGCCCAACTTTTGAAAGGTAAAAGAGTACCCGATGCTGGTACATCATCGAAGCTATCTTCACCAGTGTCTAAGAAGCAGAAAAAGACACAGGAGGCTGAGAAACTACCAGTTGATCAATTTAACATTGCACTGGATAATGTGCTTGATATGTTTAGGAAGCCTCAGAAGGAAAAGGAAACAGAAGTTGAGCCATCGAAATCCAAGAAAGTCACTGTTGCTGATGACGTGATGAAGCAGGTGAACAAGAAAATGGATGAGATGATGAAGATGATAGTTGCTCAACAAGCTGAAATTGCCAAGTTCAAGCAGAACGAGGAGAAAATGCTTCAGATTGTGGTTGCTTCAAAGTCAATTCAAGATGAGATTGACGAGAAAGTGAAGAAGCTTGAAGCGAAGAATAAGAAGCTTGAAGGAAAATGCTTAAGGAACAAGAACAGGTTAAAAGCTATCAAGGAAGACAACAAAGAACTAAAGGCTGAGAACAAACGCCTTAGTGATTTGATTGACGATTTGTATAATGTTCGCCCCTTTTGAATGGTCGAATGTGTTTCTTCAGTCAAGTTCCAATCTACCTTCGCCCACTTGTCTTCTACATTCGCCGACTATTCTTCACATTCGCCCAGACTGTTTCACCTTCAACCCTTCAGCATCTCTTAACATATGTTAACATCCAATCACTAGTCGCAAAACGTGCATCTACACTTGTATATATATATATATATATATATATATATATGTAGGTTTATAATAGACATATGAAAACATTACTTTCATGGAGTTTTTTATGCATATAATATATACATATTAATGTAAGAAACACAAAAATAAATAATTATAAATCGTAAATTAAGAAATTAAATGATTTTGAGTTGTTCTTTATGTTCTCGCAATAATAGTGTTTTGAAATGATCCTACCACTATATATATAGGGTTAGGATAATATGAGAACTCAAGTGAGTTGAGAGAACTTGAGAACTCTTGTGGACCATTGATCTTGATGATCTAATAGTTGAGATCAAAGGATGAGACCTTTTGTCTTGATATGATTAATAAGTATTTTTTTAATATAATAAAGTACTTTAAAGGGTATTTGGGTAAAAAACCATGGGAGATAAAAAATTAATATAATATCATTTAATTTTTTATGCCATTATTAAAATATTCATGTTTTTTAAACTTTAATTTATTTTTTTAATTAACTTAATTTTTTAAAACAAAAAATCAAATTGTACATTCTGTCATCTCCCCTCTCGTTTTTACACTGATGTAATTATTTACACCAGTGTTTACTTACATCTATATAAACCAACCATCCATAATTTTTGTATGATTTACACTGGTGACATCTATATAAACCAACCATCCATAATTTTATATGATGTGGTGTAACTATTTACACCAGTGTTTATTCACATCTATATAAACCAAACATCTATGATTTTGTATGATTTACACTGGTGTAGTTATTTACACCAGTGGTTACTCACATCTATATAACCAAACATCTATAATTTTTGTAATATCAAGAATTACGCTAGTATAAAATAAACCACCAAACATCTATACATTCGTATTACACTAGTGTAAAATAGCTAGTACCATCAATAATATTATATTTACACCACTGTAAATGCCCCACAACATCAACCAAAATTGTATTACATCAATGTAAAAAGCATGTTAACTTACCTTATAACAAAAAACCCATCATCTTCATCATTGTCTTCAACAACAACAACAAACAATAATAATAATAATAATAATAATAATAACAATAACAATAATAATAATAATAATAATAATAATAATAATAATAATAATAATAATAATAGTACCTGTCAAACCATCGACCACCATAGCCCTTTCGTCCATCGAATCACTATCGACCACCACAACCCCTTCGTCAATCAAACCATCGAACCACAACAAACCACCATCGACCATCGACCACCAAAACACCACCTTTGTCGGACCATCGAACCACCACAGCCCCTCCCCTCTATCCCTCACCACCGTCGACCATCGAACACTGTCAAACCACCACAGCTCTTCCCACCATCGAACCACCACAGCTCTTCCCACCATCGAACCACCACAGCTCTTCCCACTTTCATCAAACGACAAAAACCACCGGTCACCAAACCTTCACAGATCTGTTCTTTGTTTTTTAGAGAGAGAAGGAGAGAGACGGGTGTGTGAGTGTGTGTGTGTGAGAAAGAGAGAGAGAGTTTCTAGTGAGAGGTTATGATTAAAAAAACATTAAGTTAAAGCTAGATAGGAGTGGGGGTGGGTGGGGTGTTATTATTACTAAAATACCCATAAGTAAATCTGTGTATAAAGCCTTTCTTACCCCTGATTAAAAAATACAAAAACTATATAGATGATGGTGTGTCACTTGGTGATTGGTCCAGAGGAGTTCTCAAGTTCTCTCAACTCAGGGGAGTTCTCATTTGATCTGGATCCTATATGTATATGTATATGTATGATTTGGTTCATTTGAGAACCTTTGGCTAAATTAAGAACTGAGTGAATCATTATTGACCACACATTTCTCTAAGGCAATTTTTGTTGCTAAATCGGCTATTTTCCGGCAAGGGTTTTTTTTTATATATACACGTTTAGTAATCTACATACATGTGTAGAAATAATTTCACATACATGTATGGAAAAATAGATTCTGGGTAAGAGCATGTTATTTTAATGTACATACGTGTTTATACGTGTTAGAGTTTAAAAAACATGTGTCATACATATATGTTGGACAATATACACATATGTATAAATGGAAAAAAAGCTATTCTTGCAAGAAAAGCTGCAATTTAGCAAAAAAAAAAAAATGCCATAGATAAATGTGTGATCCACAATGGTTCTCTCAGTTCTCAATTACCCTATGGTTCTTCTAGGATCTCTACCCTATATATATATAGGATTTGGATCATTTGAGAACAACCATTTAGGGAGAGAACCAAAGAACCAGTGTGAACAGGTGGTATTTTTGTAAATATGAAGGTGTCAACAAAAAACCCCTCCATCAAAAAAAAAATTATATAACCTAAATAAATTAAAAAATAAAAAAAGTAAAAACACCAAAATTATTATTTTGCATTATTAATTCGAAAAAAAAAATAAAAAATAATAAAAAAATTTGCTTGTGACGTCATCCTGATGCACATGTGCATTTCGCTGTTATATATGCAGAAATATACCGTATGCACATGTGCATTTCACTCTTAAATCGCAATTTCGAATGAATTGTCAATTACCATAACTAAATGATTATTAAATGGACGCGATATTATATATAAGGGGTCAAAAATTTTATTCAATGATCCATAAACAGAGGCAAAGTGAGATATAAAATACACTCGAACTCGTCAATTGTTTAGACATGCATATTATAACATAAATCGAAAAATAAAACATGTGTAGGACAACAAACATGAATAAAATTAAAACAACTCTTTATGAAAACTATAATACAAGATACGTGTGCTACATGCACATGTGCATTTCACTAAAATATTCAACTAATTCAACCGGTCGCCGACTTTTATGCGATAAAGCCTTTGGGTTCCGCTCATTCCAAAGACACCATATGGTTGTGTATACAATACCCCTGAGTACACTCCGCTGCGCAGCAATCTACGTACATGTTTCAGCCACCTGCATCAGATCATCAACATCAAACAGCAGCATCGGCTGCAACCAGAACCATCTACATATCCTAAACCCCAACTCCTGTGCGAACCAACAACCTGTAAATAAATGTGTGACTGTTTCATCAGCTTCAGTGCATAACGGACAAATATCATCTGCTATTATCACTCTGCGTTTCTGCAGCTCCTGTTTTGTAGGTATGTGATTCCGAAATACTTGCCATATCAGTAACTTACACTTGAGAGGAGTCCAGCCCTTCCACTAAACCTTCTGTCTGACAACATTGTTGCTGCAATCAATAAACAACTGCTTTGCCTTCTGGACCGTATAAATTCTGTCATTTTTACCTCTCCATTCCCAACGATCACCGCCTTCTATCCATTTATAGTCGGAAAACACCTGCAACAAAGTAAACATATCCAAATTAACAAGAATTAAACCTTAATGCACATGTGCATTAACATTAATTTTAACATTACCATATAAACAATGCACGGCCTTAATGATAACAAGAATTAAACCTTAATGCACATGTGCATTAACATTAATTTCAACATTACCATATAAATTATGCACATGTGCGTCAGTCGCTCTAGCTATTTGCCCAGTCGGAATTCCGATTCGCTAGACACGGTTTTTTTGACCCGTCGGAATTCCGATTCAGTCACTCTAGTCATCCACAGAGTATTAACCAACCCATTCTTCATCTTAAGTGTCAGATCAATCCCATTCCACTTCCTACGTTCCAAATTCTAAACCTAAGCTAACAGATCAACAGTATCTACAATAAATTGCATAAATTTTGCTTAAGGCAACATCACAACAGTATCTCCACACAAACACAAACATAAATATAGACACACACTTAACTTATTATTATTATTAATTATTATTATTATTATTCACATTCAATATAATAAACTATAATTACAATCCAAGTTATCGAAAAGAATCATTGAGTAACCTAGTGTATAAATACCTCAAATCAAGACAAGGAGACCTGTAAGCTGTTTGTCTTCTTCGAATAAAACCCCACACGAATAGAACCCCACGAGCACCAGCCAGTCCTCAACTATATATCACGTTCATCCGTAATTAGGCATATGTGTATATTCAACTATGTATGTTAAACATTGTGCACAACACATACCATCATTATTCGCTTACTTCGTGTGTTTAAACAAACAACATTTATCATTGAGTTAATTGCCAATTCAGTCCCTGAGATTTGTCAAAAATTGCCACTTTCATCCAAATCTTTTTTTCTTGTCAATTTAGTCCCTGTGGTTTCATTTTTTTGTCATTTTAGTCCCTGAGGTTTGTCAGAAATTGTCACTTTCATCCAAATCTTGTTAGTCCTCAGGGACTAAAATGACAAAAAAATGGAACCACAAGGACTAAAATGACAAGAAAAAAAGATTTGGATGAATGTGACAATTTTTGACAAACCTCAGGGACTAAATTAGCATTTAACTCTTTATCATTTGACATGAAAAATATACATATATGCATATGTGCATATCTTTCTAAATGGACTAAATAACTAATACCAACCTAGTTTTACTTCCTGATCAACGGTTACGTCATTATATTCAATCGCATCCGGTAACATTTTTGACCATTTCTCCCTCGATTCTAAAATAAATGTTACTTTCTTCGATTTTTCCCATAATTTAACTACAAATAATAAATAACACATAATAAAACTAGATTTTCAATCTTAATGCACATGTGCATTAACATTACGCTTTCAATTACCACATAATATATGAACATGTGTGTTAGAGCGAAAGACATTAACGATATCAGTATAAATGCACATGTGCATTAACATTACTTTTATCAGTAGCAACTACGTTATGCACAAGTGCATTAACATTTTTAATTCACATGTACATAAAAACAATCATTAACCACATTCTGTAATCAACACAACTTTACATAATAAAATGATCAAATATGCATACACTCAAAGTTGACCAAAAGACAAAAAATATCTAAAAACAGTGGTCAATCCAATCCAGTAAACATGTAAAAATCTTGAATATTGTTGAAAGAAATATTAATAATTTAATCAAGGCACCATCGTTTTTTTTTTTACTAAAATAGAGTAACTAATCTTTCCCAGTGCAGTAGACTTAAAAAAATCATGAAAATTATTGAACAAAATAATAATAAATCGAACAATAATAATAATAATGAAATATATAGAAAGTTTTCTTACATCCTTAGATGTTGTTGTCTTAGATGTCGAAGAAGACGCCTCATAAATATTGATAGATAAACAATAATAACAAAAATTAAGCAAGACGTATATGATATGAATTGAATGAAGAATAATAAATATAAAATTGGTACCGAATCATCCTCTTGCTGGGGAAAAACAGTGAAATTAGTAACCAATCGAGACCATCCATGGATACACGACTGCTCCTCTTCCTCTTCTTGTTACCACCCATGTTAGTAGATGGATCTAAGCCTTAGGAAGAAGATGAAAGAAACCCTAGGCGTTCGTAATAAAATGAAACCCTAAAAAACTAACAAACACCGTGGAGAGGAAGACGACGGTGGACACTCCGACGAATTTTAAATATTACTGGTTGTAGAGTTTGATTGATGGTGAAGATGAAGAAAACTAGGGTTTGGATGATAAAGGGAGAAGAGGATGAAGAGGATGAACGTGGTGTGTTTTTTGTTTCATATATTTTTTTGTTTCTTTTATGTATTTATCATATTTACAAAAATACCCTATGTTCACATTGGTTCCTTGGTTCTCTCCCTAAAGTTGGATATATATATATATATATATTTATATATATATATAAGTTCCTATACAAAGGACCTATTTCACAAGAAGTGTGCGGAGGATCAACAATTGACATGTAGGCATCATGATTTGGATTTAAGCGTGACGTTTTAGGTTGTTTTGGCTAGAAAAACACCAAATAAAACAATTTAAAACACAATGCAATATAGCCATGGAATTTATAACACGGCTAAAACACACTGATTACAACTTACAACACACTGCTCAACTTTTATGTAAAAGTGTTTTAAGTTTTAAGCTAAGAATACATTGCTTTGTGTTTTTTTAATTGTTACGTTTGGTATTGTTTTCTAGCCAAAATGTTAGTACATGTTTATTATGATGTCCATAGCCTAGTATAGGTATTTGTACATTGTTTTAATTGTTTATAACTCGTTTATGTGATTAAGGGTGTTTATGTAATTGTTTTGGGCGAATGAATCAGAATACACGAATGGCTTAACCATTCGTGTGGTGTTTAGGGTGAATAGGTAGTAACCTATTTTCCCCGCCTATTCATCTGAAACAAAGTCATTTGTCCTAAGGGTCTTAGTGAACGGAAGTAAGTATTTAAGCTAAACTTGCAAATCCTAATCATCTAGTTGTCCATTTTGAGAGTTTTGACGTGTATTGCTGACCAAATTTGATTGTAACTCACCCAAGCTCTATTTTATAATCAAGTGAACATTTGATAGCAACCGACAATGTCACACCCTCAAATTCCATGTGTCGAGTTTTACTGCGATGTGCGTGACACACCCAAGTCAACAGTCACAATAAACGACAACTAAATGTAAAAGATACGTAAACCATCCATTAAGTTTTAAAAATGTCAACAACTACAGCGGAAGCATAAACACCTTTACAACCCAAAACATTAATTGACATAAGACTGATAACATTTAAAACATGCAAGTGAATCCTAGACGTCGTGCGACTCCGTGCACCTATCAACTACTGCTAACTTAGCGACCTGAGAAAACATGCTAAAAATGACAATATATAATGCTGGTGAGTTCACAGGTTTTATTAAAACGTTTCCATAAGTTTTGAAAGATGCGTACGTTAGCTAGATGTTAAGTATGTTACTACTATGATTGGAAACCATTACTGACATGAACTAATATGAACTACTCGAATGAACTATCGTCATCCACGACACAAAGGTCGAGACAATATACACCCTTCCGACTCGCAGCCAACTCGGGCGGGGCAGGTCGCGCCCAATAGATCTATCCACATTTCCTCTGTTATGCATCCCCGCATATTCATGGTTTCCCCGGGACTTAGGATGAGTCGCATAGTAAACAAAAGGTAACCATAGTATAACATGGTCTTTGGAATCCAAAGTAATTAGCATGTTTCTCCCCCAAAAGTAAAACCAGTAAAAGTGGGGCCATGGAACTCACCTTAGGTTGCGTCTTCTAAATATAGAATAACCGGCACGAATTGATAGTCCTAACAACCAGAGAACTATCATAATGTTTTTATAAGTGTTTTGACTAATAACCCATAGGGTAACTAGTCCCCGATTCTCCAGATCAAGACCACGTATGTTTGAAAATGTGTTTGACTGTTGACCCGACACACCAGACAGACCCGACATCCCGTTGGTGACCCGTTACACTAGTTGATCAAGTACATATAGTTTGGATACAAGAATTACACATAAAACACTTAGTTTGCATCAAATTTCCATTTCTGCATGTCACAACCCGCCAAGGCGGTAACGCGAGGTGCGACTTTGAATGATTTCCAAGCACCAAGGTCACACGAGCATTAATTAAAATAAAACAGGTACTTCCATTTAACAACCAAGTCTCACAAACATAACATTAATTGTTTAAATTAAAAACCATTGCATAAAATAATTTGAGTTATTATAACAACACAACGGTTCAAAATGAGGTATCCCATAAATGCTCGCACGCGACCTTCCCAAGTTCCATACTCCATGCTAATTACCTAAAAAACACGCATGTTAAAATATAGGTCAACACAAAGTTGGTGAGTTCACGGGTTTTTGTATGTTGGACCTGTAATCCCAAAACCGACTAAATTACTGCCTAGCTAGGGCAATAATTAACATGTGATCTGACATGAGCCCATAACCAAACCTTGACGTGTTGTGCCTCACCCATTTAACATTTAAGACAATGAATAAATGTGAAATACTAGCACTCTTTTGATATATGTCATCCGGTCAGAGCGACTGACCAAGAGTGGGGGTGTTAACCCAATAGATCTATTCTGGTGTTTCATGGCTAAGTCCATAGCTAATGGTTATGGTATGATGTATGGCACGAGGGCTTAATGGATCCTGAACCTTACTGTCTCATGTTCACATAATAGTCATGATTGTAACTGAAAAATGTACGCATGTTTTTCCCCCGGAAAAATGTAAAACAGTGAAAAGGGGCCGTGAAAAACTCACCTTGTGGGTGTGTCTGGAAAAGCACTAATGAGCCTGGAGCTAGAGAGATCGACCTACATGTCCTATGTAAAAAGGGACATTTTAGGTCTATGCTACTTGTACTGCCTACAAGTTGTTCTCTTGTTATGTCTGTACTTGTAACTTAACTCTTTAAGTTGGTTGTGTGTCATTGATGTAGGGACTTATGTATTTAGCATTTCGTTTCCCAATAATACGATGTTTAACTTTTGAATGTCCAATAGTAGGGTTTCTAGTGTAATATTTCCCAAAATATGAACCTCATGGTTTTGTGTTGCAAGATTCACCATCTTTATGTACACTAGTGACTTGAGTAAAAAGATAGTATTAACTTTTGTGAAAACACCACTTTTACTTGTAAAAATATGTCTTTTTATACATTTTGGATGGTGTAAGTGTTCATGTGTGATAGGTCTTACAACTTTAAAATCGTCATGTGTGTAGATCCATAATATCTAGGTGTCGTTAGCTTAACTTTGGTGAAAAATAACAATATCTCATGTTCAACATCACTTTTCTTGAAAAATATATACCTTGTAAGCCTTGTTATGGTTCTAACATGTCACACATGATTTTTAACTATCCACATTATGTCTTATGTTAATGAGCTTTGGAAAATATATAATTTCTCTTACAAAACTTTCGGTCATTATGATCTAGTATATATTTGTATGTTTCGGCCCTAGTGAACAACTTAGTTTATGAAAGGAAATAAAAGCACAAGTTTAAAAATAAGTTTATACCTCCTTGGTTATGCTCCTTGTACCCCTAAATATCCCTTGAAAGTGGTGGTCTTTGGTTAAGTGTATAGGATTGAGAGGGGTGGGGTTTGATGGTGGAATGGTTGTTTGGTGGTGATGGGGGCCGAGTGGTGGTGGTGTTCGGCGGTGGGAGTGGAGCCGAGAGAAAGAGAGAGAGGTGCGAGGGGTTATGTGATCTCACTTGGTGCTTCTAAGTCTCATTTATATAGTGCAAGAGCCATGATATTTTAGGTAGGTCAACTCTCCTTGGATGTGTTGGTAAAGGAATATTTCTACTCTAGTGTAAGTCTTGGATTGTGGAAGATTATGGACTAGATGTGTGCATGTCTTTCTTGGTTAGTGTGGGCCGAAAAAAATGAGGGTGTTGGGAGGTTAGGATTAGTCAACTTCACTAAGATTTGATAAATGATAATCATGATGTTTACTAGATCAAAGGTGTCCTAGGATGGATGTGGTAGGATCTTGCATGGAAAGTGTGAAATGAATTGTAGTAAGTCAACATTATGCTTTCCTATGTGTCATAAGATGCTTTCCATTTTGGTGTAATGTCTAGGAATGTGATGGAGGTTACTAAAGCATGTTGTTAGGTGAATCTTGGTGGAAGAATGTGTAGCTTAATTATGGAAAGTCATGATGGTTTGATCAAAGTCTCATTTCTATGTTGGTGAAAGTTGTTATCAAGAATCTTAGTGTTTTGTGTAGAGTGTATGTGTGTGTGCCGATATGTATGTATGGGTGGAGGTGGATATTTGTGGCAAGTCAAATGTTCATGGGATGGATAAGTGTTAAAGGTGTATACTAAATATGTGGGAATCTAGGTGAATTAATAGATCATAAACGTATAAGGGTTTAAACATTGGAAAGCACATACACACATATATATGTGTGTGTGTCGTCACATATATACTCAGATGCATATATATTATTTTTTTGAAAATATTAATTCATATCTTGTACAAATGTAAGGTCACATATTATAATTGGATATTAACATTCTTTGTACAAGTCTATGTTATGCCAGATAATATATTATCGTGTGTCCATTATACTATTTTAACTAGTTGTATTTCTAGTAATTTTTGGACATTGTGTTCGGACAGTCCTTGTGTATGGACATTGTTTGTTTTTGTTCATGATTGGATCATAGTTGTAGTATTATGTTCAATTGTATGAAATTCCCAAACTAGGGATTTGGTGAGATCTCTCTATAGCTCATGATAAATTATCCGACTAGTCATGAAAATGTTCCCACTAGTGAACCTAATGCTAGACTGTAAGCATCGAGATTGACCTGTTGGAACCCTGTATGGCCCAATTGTAATGAAACATGTAAAATGTAATGTCATGTACAATGTATACGTGTAGCTAGTGTATGGATATGAGCTGTGATTTTTACGGGTGTCACATTCTCCCCTTGTTAGAGGAATTTTGTAAGTGCACGGAATGTGACGATTGCTTTTGGATTGTTTATATAGCATTTTTGGAAGATTTTAAGTAGAAGATAAACCCATTCGACCCATTCGGGGGGTCGAAGGAGGAATTCAGAAGGTCGAAGGAAGCCATGAAGTTTATATTGTTTGGTTCGAGCTTGTATAGAGGTCAAAGGACTCATTCGACCTAGACGGAGGGTCGAATGAGCAGGCTATATATAGTTCAAGTTTTTATTTTGTGTTAAGTTTTTGGTCATTTGGATAGAGGTTTTGTGTATGTATTCTCTCTGGGTTCTAGAAGTGTCTAAATTGATCTTATTTCATTTTAAACCTAATCTAAACAATATTTATCAATATGTTTATGAATGAAATGATTATTGAAATGGAATTAACTATTTTCTGATTTGTTTTCTATCATATTGCATACGATCTAGGGTTTCCGCACCTGGATTGTTCCATTTGTTTGATTACATTGTTGTTTTCTATAAAACCGGTCCTCTACAAAGTGGTATCAAAGCTTATCTCAATCATACAATTGCAATTTGATAGATTTCGAACAGATTTTTCACCAAAAACACCTAAATTTTTTCTGTTTTTCATGAACTTGGTATGATAATGGAGATTGATTGATTTTGACTTGATTTCACGGATAAAATCAAATTTTTCATTCATTAAAGTTGATCTCCATAAAATCCGAAGCAAAACCTGATTAAGATCAACAAAATCTATCAACTTTTGAAAAAATTGGATCAAAATAACTAATTTTTGAAGAATAACCGTTTTTCAAATGGGTCAGGTCGAACCAGAGAGTTTTAGGTTGAACGAGTAAGTTTTTGGGGTTGAATAAGTGTTTTGGGGTCGAATCAGACAGAGTTTAGGTTGAACCAAAAGTTTTTGAGTATGTGTTGTCATTCGACCAAGTGTTTTTCATTCGACCTTACGGGAGGTCGAAAGAGAGTTGTTTCAAGATCGAACCAAGTCTAGTGTGTTACAGTTTCTCATTCGAGTCTGTTGAGAGGGTCGAACCAGATCAAATGCTTCATTCGAACCCACGATTACTTATTTGAGGTCAAACCTAAG
This sequence comes from Ambrosia artemisiifolia, assembly GCA_032199755.1. Taxonomy (NCBI): domain Eukaryota; kingdom Viridiplantae; phylum Streptophyta; class Magnoliopsida; order Asterales; family Asteraceae; genus Ambrosia; species Ambrosia artemisiifolia. Next base: position 33,165,550 of record CM063517.1, read on the forward strand.
TTTGTTTATGAAAATTTTTCTAAGTGTTTACATTCCGAGCGTTATGGACAACATTTGGGGATTTCCTATGGCACCTAGACCTGCAACAACACAACAGCATGTTCCAATGAATCAGTGGGTTGTTGCTTCTCAAAAGATGAACACACAGTCATCACAACCGATCAACTACATTGCTATGACAAGTTCAACACCACCACCTGTTACTCAACCTCCACAACAACAAGTGAATGATTTTTAAGGATTTGCAGCAGCAGCGATGCAGTCTCAGACTACAAATGCGATTACTACTGTAATCAATGATTTATCATCGGGAAGTGGGAATCGTCCTTCTAAGCTGTTGGACATGTCAGAGTACTATCAGTGGCAGAAAAAGTTCAAGATTCATTTGGAAGGCATGAGATTGGAAGGAGGAGAAGCTTGGCAAATGATCATGAAGGGATACAATGCTCCAATGCTTGAAAACACAGATATCCCAATTCCACTTGAAGAGTTGAAAGATGGTGAGAAGAAGAGGTTTGCTGTTGAGAAGATGATGATGAGAAGCTTGGTAAATGATTATGAAGGGATACAATGCTCCAACCTTCACAGCTGTCACAAACATTGACTACAGATTTACTGCATCAGTTTGGTTCATGTACTACCTCGAAGCAGTTATGGGATGTGTTGAAGAATAGACATGATGGTAATGAGAAGACAAGAAGACTTCGGATGGAAGAGTTGAAGAAGGAGTTTGAGAATTTTAGCTATGTTGGGAATGAAACATTGAAAGAACTTGTTCCAAGATATTGTCATTTATTATCAGAGTTGTCAACTATGAGATAAAGATTCCAATGACTGAATTGGTGGATAAGTTTACCGACTCGTTGCCTCCATATTGGAGTCAACATGTTGAGGTTTTATAGGAAAAAGATGCATACGCTTATTGGACCAACAATGAATTCATACAAAAGTTGGAGAACAAAGAGATGAAGGAGAAGAGAAAAGCTAAAAGAGCACAGTTTCCACAAAACCCGGAGCTGTATCATGCTACATCATCTTCCTCTATGTCTAGTTCATCAGTGGGTGGAAGCGTTGCACCTCATATAGCTTGTGTTTCCAGTGTTGTTGAACCACAAAGAAACCCAATCAATTATCTTGCACCAGGATCAACCTACACACCAACATACACACCAATACCAACTCAACCTCAGATGTCTGCTGGTTGTTACACATCATCTATGAACACACCTCAACAACAACAATATGCTCCTCCAATGACACAAGCATCATCAAGCCAAAGTCCGATTGTGTTGGAAACTTCCAACATGAACAATGTAACTGTAGAAGTGGCACAACAACACATTGCTTTAGTCTTCGCAATGGTCGCTTCATACAATGGACTAGTGGCAAGTAAGATAGGTAACAACAATCTGATAAATGAAGATTATGCCCAGATCGATAAGGAAGAAATGGAACAGATCGACATTCAACAGGGGGATGATGTGACACCCAGCAATTTCCGGTAACTAACTTTTGAAAACTTAGTAAGTCTACCTTAGCGAGTCGCGCATACGTTACACATAACAAGGTCAGTCGAGTCGAGTCGAGTCGCACACCATTGGGGTTTTAACATACGCAAGTCTCGGGTCCCGGGAATTGGTGAACGAGTGTGAACATGTTTACTTTCATGTATTACGTGTTTATAATCATTATGTGACTTGTCGGTATGTGAAAACGTGTTAACATATGTTAAAACGGAGTTTAACGCGCCAAATGCACAACATCAGACCCTGAAGGCGATTAGGATGACCTAATTGCCTTCATGAGGGCGATTAGCCTGATATTATAGGCGATTGGGGCTTGTTATAGGCGATTATGGGGCTAATCGCCTATAGTGAAGGCGATTAGCAGCCCTAATCGCCTGATAAAGCTGCATAATCGCCTATAAGGTACCTGACGACTAGAACCGCCTATAAATACCACCCTTGACCTCCAAAACACCATTTATGCAACCCTAGCCGTCCCATAACCTATCTCAACCCACAAACACCCTCTGGAACCTATTTTTACATCAAAACAACCATTTCCATGCTTATTCCATCATCTCCTCTTAAATCCAAGGTGTGTTCTTCAAACCCAAACCTTTAAATGATTATATTTTACTCCCTAAACGTCCAGACCTGACTTATAAATGTTTTTGTCTTTGAAAATCCATTTAAAACCGTTTTTAAACAAACCCACACCTTTACATGTGTTATATGTGTTATTTGTGTTTAAAGGTAGGATTTTTAGGATTGAATCATGATTGTTTTTGTGTTGTTATGATGTTTATGGCTGTTACAAGTTAGTAGGATGATGTTCTAGGAGTTTGAATGGTTTTGGTTGTGTATTGTTGATACTTGATGTTTTGACCCATTTGAAAGATTATGAATGATTAAGGATGATATGAGGTATGTTGTTGATTGTTTGATGTTAGGGTTTGCTCTAGGATGAAGTTAGAACAGTAGGATGCTATCGGACAACGTGGTTATGTGATTAAATCTGGATATTTGCTATTTAGGGCAAGTTCTTGCATGTTGATGTGATGTTTACATGTTAAGTTGCTATTTTGGGAAAACGCTCGCATTCGGGACTGTTAGAACGATGAAAACTTAGGGGTTTTGCTTGAAATATGTTTGTTAATGTGTTAGGATGATTATTGGGTGTTTTCACACGTTTCAGATCTGATTTGGAGGGTTAAAAGCGCGAAAAACCATATCAGCTGTGCTATAGGCGATTGGGGATCCTAATCGCCTATGCTATAGGCAATTGGGAGCCCAATCGCCTGAATAGAGGGCCTAATCGTGTATATATAGGCGATTGGGATCATAATTGCCTTCATTTCATGCAATTGTGATCCTAATTGCCTTCATTTCATGCAATTGTGATCCTAATCACTAGTTAAGCCCTGAATTGCATACCTTATGACCATAATCGCCTGAAATGCATGTGGATAGCCCTAATCTCATATAATAGGGGGCGATTAACCTCTGTAATTACCTGTTGACCATCCCTAATCACATGTTGACTTTCCTAATTGCATGCTAAGTTCCTAATCGCGTGTAATGCTATTATAAGTGTATTTTGACATTCCGAAACCCGATTTGAAACCTAAGAACATGATAGGAACCCCGTGGCATGCCTAGTAACATAGTAACATGTGTCTGGAGTTGTTTGTACGTTATTTGACCTATGTGTTAGAATAGTTGAACTTTAACGCATGTTAAGTACTAAGTTGCATGATTTGTGAATGTTTGTGTATGAGATGAACACGTGGAATGTCGGGTCACCAATGGGATGTCGAGTCTTGTCTTACGTAGTCTGGTTGTCGGTCAAACACGTTTTTCGGACACATAAGGGTCATGGACTGGACTTAGGGACTAATGAACCCGATGGGTTATTAGTCTAACTTGACACATATCTTATGATAGGTCGCCAATAGTTGGGGCTATCATATCTTACAAACGGTTTACTCATATCACACATACGGTTTACTCTTAAACGGAATACGCAACCTAAGGTGAGTTCACGGCCCCACATTTTACGGTTTATGTTTTCGGGGGAGAAACATGCTTAAAACGCTTTTATGACTTATGACTTATTTTCGTCTCAAAACTCTTTTATGACTTATGGCTTATTAAACTCTTATGGCTCATGACTCTTTATCACGTTATACTATGGCTTACTTATCGTACTATACGGTTCATCAAAAAGTCCCTTAGAAACCACCAACGTGGGTATATGGCGGGGAAATATGGATAGCGCTATTGGGAACTGACAAACCCCACTCGACGGTTGGACCGGGCGGGTGCATATTGTCTCTAACAAAACAAGGTCTACCGGTGATGACGGTAGCCCATAGGAAATTAAGGGTCACTACACGGCTTAGTCAGCAATGGTTTCACCCGTATGAGTATCTTATTCTGCGCCTAGCTAGCGTTCTCACAAGCATAGTAGTAACTGTGATGGTAACGGTTTTCGAAGGATCGCTTAAACGTTTAAATAAAACCTGTGAACTCACCAGCATTATATGTTGACTCTTTTAGCATGTTTTCTCAGGTCGCTAAGGTAGCAGCTGTCAGATAGGCGCACGGAGTCGCACAGGAGTCGTCTCGCGTCTAGGGTCTCAGTTGCATGTTTTGAAGTTATCAACTTTTGAACTTATGTTTTATTTCTGCATGACTTTTGTAAACATTAAATGCTTCCGCACTGTTGAATATTGGTTTTAAATCTTATGCATGGTTTTTGTTACGTATGTTTTACATTTAGACGTCGTTTATTGTGACCGTTGACTTGGATCCTGGTGTGTCACACGCCTCGCGGTAGAACTCCGCAGGTGGAAATTTGAGGGTGTGACAGATTGGTATCATAGCCAATGGTTATAGTGAACTAGGACTGCATGTAGAGTCTAGACTATAGCCGAGTCCCACACACTAGACGGTCACATACATTTTAGTCGTGTCTTTTCGTAAATATACTAACCTTGCCGGGGTGTCGGTATCCTTACCACATAGTGTCACATTACCTATCCCATCCTTGGTTATTCCTAGCTTTACTTTATCTTCTTCTTCGGGTTTGCGCTCGAGGGAACTTGTTATTGATCTTTTGAGTTGGTTATATCTTCTTAAGATGTGGGTATCGGGTGACTTGAGGTTCGAGCTCGAGGCACGCCTTGAGGACCATGTAGAGCAATTTATCATTTCGGGTGCACACGAAATCATAAGTTGAAATGCATGGAAGACTTGGTGGATCTCGTGTTGGGATTTATGGCCACATTTGGACCCGATCTTAGACTATTCGTATTCTCTTGGTTTAGCGTTGGTTTTGGGCCTGAGTGTTTGTTTCTTGTTCTTCTCAGAAGATGTCAGGACGCACTGGTGGACGTACTGGGGGACGACGTGCAGGCCGCACTGGCGGGGGTAGAGGTGGTGGTAACATCACCCTGACGTATGATGAGCTCAATGAGATGATGCAGCAACAGTTGGGTGTTGCACTAGCTGCTTTTCAGGCTGCCCAGCAGACTTTCATGGGTGCTACTGCTCCTCCGGTTCAGGCAGGTGTTGCCTACAATCGGTTTAAGGATTGTCAGCCTCTCAGTTTCCAGGGTACGGAGGGAGCGGTGGAGTTGCTTCTGTGGTTTGAGAAGACTGAATTGGTGTTTGCTTTATGTGAGACTCCAGCGGTGGATTGGGTGAAGTTTGCTTCAGGGACTTTTGTAGGACCCGCCTTGACGTGGTGGAACTGCGTCACACAGACACTTGGTCTCGGGGAGGCCAACGCCATGCCTTGGGCGGATTTTGTGCGTAGGTTGAAGGACGAGTACTGGCCACGTGAGGAGATTAAGAGGTTGGAACAGGAGTATGGGAATCTTAAGATGGTGGGTTCTGAGGTTGAGGAGTACACGATCAGGCACAACGAGCTGGCAGTGATGTGTCCAGGTTTGTCTACACCAGAGTACAGGAGGATAGAGCAGTATCTTGTGTGTTTGGTGCCAGGGATTGCGGGATTGGTGTCTGCTAGGGATCCTACTACTATGTCAGAGGCTGTGCGGTCGGCTACTAAGATGACCAACTTGAAGATTTCTGAGGGTGTCTTGCCTCCTAGAGGCTCGTCTGTGAAGGCGCCGGCGGAGAACAAGAGAAAGTGGGATAGTGTGGAGAAGAGTTCATCGGGGGTTCAGCGACAACCGGCGGCGAAGAAGACTGAAGCTTCAGGGTCAGCGTCGGATCAGAAACAAGGGGGCTATGTTGGGAAAAGCCCTAAGTGTGGGCGTTGTGGTTTTCATCACTATGGTACTTGTGAGAGTTTTCGCTGTGAGCGTTGTCAGCGGACGGGGCATCTTGCCAAGGATTGTAGGGTCAACCTTTCCAGGACGACTCAGACTGCTTCTACTACTACCCCTGCTCCACAGGGGAACCAGGGTTGCTTTCATTGTGGTGAGGCGGGGCACTTCAAGCGAAGCTGTCCAAAGTTGAATCAAGGGGGCACAGGGAACACAGGGAAGGATGGAGACAATGAAGGCGGCGGTCGGGCTACTCGTGCTCATGCTTATGTGATCGATGCTAGGGAGAACCAGGCGGACCCAGACACTGTTACTCGTACGTATTCTTTCTTATCTCTTGTTACGCTTTGGTTTTACTTTTATTCGCATTGTTGTGCGTTCGTGTCTTCGGGTGATTTCTTTGTGGTTTGGTCTCTGTTTCTCATTCTTTGGGTCGATGAGGGTCCTTTGGGGATGCTACTTGGACGGTACCATTGGGTTAGTTATACCGATCATAGTAGTCTCCAGTAGGCCTACGATCGAGGGTTTCTTGTCTCATACTCGTGTTGTCTTTCGGGGAAACGTTACTTGGGCACACACAGAGGTCGACACTCATCACTGTTGAGGCCGAAAGAATCTCGGGGCGAGATTCCTTTCAACAGGGGGATGATGTGACGACCCGGAAAATTTTTCTTCTTATTTGTCTTCTCTCTTCGACTTCGGGAAATTTTCGGGACGAAAATTCTTTCAACAGGGGGATGATGTGACACCCGGCAATTTCCGATAACTAACTTTTGAAAACTTAGTAAGTCTACCTTAGCGAGTCGCGCATACGTTACACATAACAAGGTCAGTCGAGTCGAGTCGAGTCGCACACCATTGGGGTTTTAACATACGCAAGTCTCGGGTCCTGGGAATTGGTGAACGAGTGTGAACATGTTTACTTTCATGTATTACGTGTTTATAATCATTATGTGACTTGTCGGTATGTGAAAACGTGTTAACATATGTTAAAACGGAGTTTAACGCGCCAAATGCACAACATCAGACCCTGAAGGCGATTAGGATGACCTAATTGCCTTCATGAGGGCGATTAGCCTGATATTATAGGCGATTGGGGCTTGTTATAGGCGATTATGGGGCTAATCGCCTATAGTGAAGGCGATTAGCAGCCCTAATCGCCTGATAAAGCTGCATAATCGCCTATAAGGTACCTGACGACTAGAAACGCCTATAAATACCACCCTTGACCTCCAAAACACCATTTATGCAACCCTAGCCGTCCCATAACCTATCTCAACCCACAAACACCCTCTGGAACCTATTTTTACATCAAAACAACCATTTCCAAGCTTATTCCATCATCTCCTCTTAAATCCAAGGTGTGTTCTTCAAACCCAAACCTTTAAATGATTATATTTTACTCCCTAAACGTCCAGACCTGACTTATAAATGTTTTTGTCTTTGAAAATCCATTTAAAACCGTTTTTAAACAAACCCACACCTTTACATGTGTTATATGTGTTATTTGTGTTTAAAGGTAGGATTTTTAGGATTGAATCATGATTGTTTTTGTGTTGTTATGATGTTTATGGCTGTTACAAGTTAGTAGGATGATGTTCTAGGAGTTTGAATGGTTTTGGTTGTGTATTGTTGATACTTGATGTTTTGACCCATTTGAAAGATTATGAATGATTAAGGATGATATGAGGTATGTTGTTGATTGTTTGATGTTAGGGTTTGCTCTAGGATGAAGTTAGAACAGTAGGATGCTATCGGACAACGTGGTTATGTGATTAAATCTGGATATTTGCTATTTAGGGCAAGTTCTTGCATGTTGATGTGATGTTTACATGTTAAGTTGCTATTTTGGGAAAACGCTCGCATTGGGGACTGTTAGAACGATGAAAACTTAGGGATTTTGCTTGAAATATGTTTGTTAATGTGTTAGGATGATTATTGGGTGTTTTCACACGTTTCGGATCTGATTTGGAGGGTTAAAAGCGCGAAAAACCATATCAGTTGTGCTATAGGCGATTGGGGATCCTAATCGCCTATGCTATAGGTAATTGGGAGCCCAATCGCCTGAATAGTGGGCCTAATCGTGTATATATAGGCGATTGGGATCATAATTGCCTTCATTTCATGCAATTGTGATCCTAATTGCCTTCATTTCATGCAATTGTGATCCTAATCACTAGTTAAGCCCTGAATTGCATACCTTATGACCATAATCGCCTGAAATGCATGTGGATAGCCCTAATCGCATATAATAGGGGGCGATTAGCCTCTGTAATTGCCTGTTGACCATCCCTAATCACATGTTGACTTTCCTAATTGCATGCTAAGTTCCTAATCACGTGTAATGCTGTTATAAGTGTATTTTGACATTCCGAAACCCGATTTGACACCTAAGAACATGATAGGAACCCCGTGGCATGCCTAGTAACATAGTAACATGTGTCTGGACTTGTTTGTACGTTATTTGACCTATGTGTTAGAATAGTTGAACTTTAACGCATGTTAAGTACTAAGTTGCATGATTTGTGAATGTTTGTGTATGAGATGAACACGTGGAATGTCGGGTCACTAATGGGATGTCGAGTCTTGTCTTACGTAGTCTGGTTGTCGGTCAAACACGTTTTTCGGACACATAAGGGTCATGGACTGGACTTAGGGACTAATGAACCAGATGGGTTATTAGTCTAACTTGACACATATCTTATGATAGGTCGCCAATAGTTGGGGCTATCATATCTTACAGACGGTTTACTCATATCACACATACGGTTTACTCTTAAACGGAATACGCAACCTAAGGTGAGTTCACGGCCCCACATTTTACGGTTTATGTTTTCGGGGGAGAAACATGCTTAAAACGCTTTTATGACTTATGACTTATTTTCGTCTCAAAACTCTTTTATGACTTATGGCTTATTAAACTCTTATGGCTCATGACTCTTTATCACGTTATACTATGGCTTACTTATCGTACTATACGGTTCATCAAAAAGTCCCTTAGAAACCACTAACATGGGTATATGGCGGGGAAATATGGATAGCGCTATTGGGAACTGACAAACCCCACTCGACGGTTGGACCGGGCGGGTGCATATTGTCTCTAACAAAACAAGGTCTACCGGTGATGACGGTAGCCCATAGGAAATTAAGGGTCACTACACGGCTTAGTCAGCAATGGTTTCACCCGTATGAGTATCTTATTTTGCGCCTAGCTAGCGTTCTCACAAGCATAGTAGTAACTGTGATGGTAACGGTTTTCGAAGGATCGCTTTAAACGTTTAAATAAAACCTGTGAACTCACCAGCATTACATGTTGACTCTTTTAGCATGTTTTCTCAGGTCGCTAAGGTAGCAGCTGTCAGATAGGCACACGGAGTCGCACAGGAGTCGTCTCGCGTCTAGGGTCTCAGTTGCATGTTTTGAAGTTATCAACTTTTGAACTTATGTTTTATTTCTGCATGAATTTTGTAAACTTTAAATGCTTCCGCACTGTTGAATATTGGTTTTAAATCTTATGCATGGTTTTTGTTACGTATGTTTTACATTTAGACGTCGTTTATTGTGACCGTTGACTTGGATCCTGGTGTGTCACACGCCTCGCGGTAGAACTCCGCAGGTGGAAATTTGAGGGTGTGACATGTTACCTACCAAAGCCCAAAAAAATAACACCTTGTAGATGCGTTTTGCGACTAGTGATTGGATAGTTAACATGTGTTAAGAAGGCTGGATGGGGCGAATGTAGATTGATATGGGCGAAGGAAGAAAGCTAGTGGGCGAAGGTAGATTGTAATGGACGAATCTGGAATGGAACAAGATTGAAGACACACATTCGACCATGTAAATGGGCGAATGTGGAAAAGCCTCACATTCGACCATTCACAATGGGCGAATGTGCAGTGCCTATATATAGTTTTTGTGATTTTGTAAGTTTAAGAGAGTCATCAGGTGTATGTGTTTTGAGGTGTTGTTCCAGAGCAGTTTGAGATAGTGTGTGTGTGATCTTGATTAACTGTATTCACATTGTAATCAACTTTATAAGCAAGTTAATCTATGAAAAGCATTGAAAATGACTTTGATTGTGTTTTGATTTGAGTTTATATCAGTTTGTTCAAAGCTAGGGTTTCCGCACCTGGTTTTGTAACTTGTATGATCATATAATCCTGTTTTCGTGTCAAATAACATCCTCTACAAAGTGGTATCAGAGCTTAGAGGATCATACAACAACAAATTCATAAACTCAGAGCTGATTTGGACATTATTTTGATCAATTCACATCTGTTTTTGCATAAAAATGGTTTTTGAGTGTTTTTAAAGGATTTAGAGTTGATTTTGTGGTTAAAATTCAAAATTCCAAGTATTAAAGTTGTTCCAAATCATCTCCGAAGCATAACCTGATCAAGATCATTCAAATTCACAAACTTTTGAAAATCAGAGATCAAAATAACCGTTTTTCAAAGTGTAACCGTTTTTCAAATATGAAAATGGGCGAACCTGGAACATAGTGGTCGAAGGTGTAATTTTCTGGTCGAACGTGATAAATTTTTGGGCGAACCTAGGAGTTTTTGGGCGAACCTAGAAGCTTTCTGTTAAATTTTTCACTTTCGGGTCACATTTTTCACATTCGGGTGATCGTGCGGGCGAACCTGGAACTAAAACGGGCGAACCTGGTTTATTTTGGGCGAACGTGAAAAGTGTTAGTGTGTTTTTACTTTCTGGTGAGATTTTACATTCGGGTGTTACTGTTTGGGCGAACCTACATCAGAAAGGGGCGAAAGTGAAGCTGTTTTGGGCGAACCTAGAGCTAGTTTTTGGAAAATTTTCTAAGTGTTGAATTTCTCGAAGTTCGTGATCATGTGGAATTTTCCGACTACTCCGACACCAGCAACTACACAACCACAACAGCAGGTGATGGACCCATGGACAGTGGCAGCACAGAAGACGAGCACACAGTCTTCGCAGCCGGTTAACTACATGACTCAAAGTGCACCTCCAGCACCACAATCTGACTACTGGGGAGTAGCAGCAGCGGTGGTAAACACTCAAGCTACAAATGCTATTTCCACACTGATTAATGATTTGTCTTCAGGTAGCGGGAATCGGCCACCGAAGCTTATGGAGATTCAAGAATACAATCAGTGGCAGAAAAAGTTCAAGATACATTTGGAAGGCATGGGAGTGGAGGGTGCAGAAGCATGGAACATGATTGCTAAAGGTTACACACCACCAGTTTTGGAGAACACAGGTGAACCAGTGCCATTGGAGAGCATGGCTGAGGATGAGAAAAAGAAGTTTGCTGTGGAGAAAAAGGCGTTTTCCCAATTGACACAGGCAATCACAAATGATCTTTTGCATCAGTTTGGGACTTGCACAACATCTAAGGCACTATGGGAAGCACTTAAAAGAAGGCATGATGGCAATGAAAAGACTAGAGGTCTAAGGATGGAAGAATTGAGAAAGGAGTTTGAGAATTTTTCTTATATTGGAAATGAAACTTTGAAAGAACTAACTCCTAGATATAATCATTTGTTATCTGAATTGTCTAGCTATGGTATACAGATTCCTATGGCAAAGCAGGTGGACAAGTTTGCAGATGCATTACCACCAAACTGGGATCAACATGTGGAAGTCCTGAAGGAGAAGGATGCTTATCAATACTGGTCTATTCAGGAGTTCATAGAGAAGCTGGAAAACAAAGAATTGGAAGAGAAGAGGAAAGCTAGAAGAGCACAGATTCCTCAGAATCCCAACTTATACTTTGGAGGATCTCCAGTTCCAGCTAGTACATCAAGCTCAGGAGGGCTAGTAGCACCACATGTTGCATGTATATCCAATGTTATGGAATCACCTACCATCAACTACCATCAACAAACATCATCCTTTTCACAACCATCACCACAACAACAATACAACAATTCATACATTCCACCATTCTCCCCAATGCAACAAGCAGCTTTCTACACTGCTAGCCAATCTCAACAACAACCAATGAACCAACCTAACCAACAAACGGTGGTTTTGGAGACATCTAACTTGGGAAATGTGACAGTTGAAGTTGCTCAGCAACACATTGCATTAGTCTCTGCAATGGTCTCATCCTACAATGGATTAGTTGCTAGTCAAATTGGAAATAACAACTTGACCAATGAAGACTACGCACAAATTGACAAGGAAGAGATGGAACTCATTGATATCCAATGGGCCTTTGCGAGCATAATGAGAAGAGCAACAGAATTTATCGAGAAGACAGGTAGAACTGATTTGGGAACTTCTCCTAACACAACCTACGGGTTCAACAAGGAGAAAGTTACTTGTTTTAACTGTGGAGGGAAAGGTCACTTTAAAAGAGAATGTACTCAGCCACCAAAACAAGGCAATAGGAACCCATTCAATGCCAGTTACCAGAATCGTCAACAACAAAACCAAAACCAAGTTTCTTACCAAAACAACAACAATTACCAAAACCGTCAAAACAATTTTAATAACAACCAAAATAGACAACCAAACACACCAAACCAGACACAAAATCAAATACCAAACAATTCTAACCGAACAGTCATACCAATCACTACACCAAATGAGACACACCAGAATGCCAATCAGAATCAAGCATTGGTAACTCAACAAGATGAGAGGTTTGACTGGTCGAGTATGCAGATAGGTGTTGAAGAAATTACTACTGGGGGCAATGTGGCTTGTGTTGCATATCAGGTTGATATTGAAGATTCAGTGATGATGGATGAGAAGGTAGAAACTGGAGTTGAAAGTGATGAGTCTGAGGCTGAGATGGATGTGGAGACTGAACCTGTTAAGGTTAATGCTGAGGTTAATGTTGAAGTTAAAGCTGAAGAGACAAATTCTGGAGTTGTGATTGATACTGTTTCTGATATTCCTGAGGAGTGTGAATCGGTTTATTCTGATTCAGACAGTGAATCGGATACGGAAGCAAGTGTTAATTCTCTAGATGATGACATAGATCAGTTGCTAGCAGAAGCGGATTTTCTGATGACAAGGAAGTCGTGCATTGCAGATGATGCTTTCACAAAGATTGATTATTCCAGATTCTTTGCAGGAAAGGAAGCTCATTTCGCATTGATGGCCATGACTGATCCGCCAAAACCTGTAAGTTCTGAGTGTAGCACTGATGTTACCAGTGATAAATACTGTGGTACATGTGATAGATTGACTGAGGAGAATAAACAACTCCGTGTTCAACGTGATAGTGCTATCATGAACAGTCAATCTACTCGCAAAGAGTTGAATGCTTTCAACAAAGTTTTAGATGGCTACAAAAAGGACATTTCCGACTTGAAAAACACTTTGTCTTTAAAACAATTGGCAATTAATAACTATATCAATGAAATTGAAAATACCAAGTTGGAAATGGCCGCCATCAAATGCTTTGCTGAGAAAGTAAACAAAAAGCTGGAAAGCTATAAGCATATTGCTTATGTAGTAGACCACATCATAGATGATCAAACAACCAATTATCGGTCGGTACCATCTCCGGTTCTCTTTGAAAACCATAACTGTCACCAAGTGACACCGGAGAGTTCGGTAAAATCTGACTCAGCATCGGAAAATGAATCTAATACCTCGAGTATTGGTGATCCACATTCCGATGTTAGACCGATTTTGGGTATCAATGATGAGGGTGTTACTGCTGAGAGTGTAGATTCAGACACTGAGAGTGATGACACTGGTTGTAACCAAACTGTTAATACATGTGAAATTCCAAAAGAAAATCACATCATTACAAATGAACCAGTTTCACCATCTCAGATTGTGATTCCGATGGCAAATGCTCATCGTGAAAAGAAGTCTGAAAAGAATGTTGTGAAGAAAGATCTTGAGAAAAATGTGGTTAAGAAAGATCTTGAAAAGAATGCTAAGAACGAACAATGTGACAAATCTGTCAAAGTGTTCTATCGGATGGAAGGATCCGATAAAATCATTTCTGACGAGGACTTTCCAATAAAAGATGTTAACTATGCTAAAATTGACAAAATTTGGCAAGAAAGTACTATTTGGTTCCCAAAACATGAGAGAACAAATGAGATTCCACCAGCTTTATTAAAGAAATTGTATTTGGAAGTTCCTCAAGAACCAAAGGTCCATGTCACAGAGTTTGTTCGACCCAAAAACAGAGCTAATGGTTTTAATGAGCCTACTTACTCAAAAGGGCCACTCCCTGAGAGTTTAAGGAAGCAACAGTATAATGATCAATACCCTGTTAGATCATTTGCTCAACCAAATGCTCCGAATGTTTTTGAAGAGTACCGTGCGTGCTTTAAATGTGGGGAACGAGGGCATTTACTTGCTCAGTGCCCATATGTAAGGCATAAAAGGCACGAGGTTGAAGTGAGGAATTCCATGAGGAAACCGATTGATCATTATGTTCCACCACATAGGAGAGTTGTTCCTCAACAACCACAACAGTTTTATAATCAAAACAATTTTCAACAAATGAGGAACACTCGTCCAATGCAATATGATCGAAGGAATCGGATTGCTATGGAACAATCATGGAGGAAGCCTGTGGTGAACGCAACAGTTGATAGGCAAAAGGTTCCACCAAAACCGATTGTCAAATCAAATGTTGGACCTAAGTCTGTTAAATCAGATAAGGTTACCAAGAGAGTTACATTTGCTAACAATGTTCAGAAACCGACTGAGAACCCAAAGTCTCAGATTCGAATCTTGAAAAGGTCTGAACAATCTTGGACACCCAATGGTACTCCAGGAGCCTCAACTTCAAGAGTAAATGAGAAAAAGGAAACTGTTTTGAACAATCAGAAAAAGATTGATCAAAAAGTGGTTGAAAATGCTTGTGAAAATGTTATTTTGAAACCTGATGTTCAAAGACCCAAGACTCAGGCTTGGGTCCCCCGAAAGAACTAACTGATTTACTTTTTGTGTGCAGGGAGCTTCAGCTGGCCCTATTAGCAGTCTTTGGATTGTTGATAGTGGAGCTTCAGGCCACATGACAGGGGATCTTGCGTTGCTGTTCGACGTGAAGAACATCAATGGAGGGTATGTAGCTTTCGCGGGAAACAAAGGTGGATATATCACAATGGAAGGAAGTGTGAGCAATGGGATAGTGAGTTTCGAGCGGATTTCGTATGTGAAGCAGATTGATTATAATCTGTTGAGTGTCAGTCAAATATGTGATAAACAATTTACTGTGCATTTTGATGACAAATCCTGCTATATTCTGAAACCGGGCTTTACAATTCCGAAAGAGTGGATAATGTTGAAGGCACCTCGCGTCAACAATCTATACATTCTTGATATGTCCAAGGCGATGACATCACAGGGGCAGATAACGTGTTTTCTATCAAAAGCGACAGAGAAAGAATCGATAATGTGGCACCGAAGAATGGGGCACATTCATCTGAGAAAAATGAACCAACTTGTGAGAAATGGACTTGTCGATGGAGTAAACGTGAAACATTTCCATCTGAATGACAAGTGCGTGAGTTGTAAAAAGGGGAAGCAACACAAACAGTCCCACAAAGTGAAAAAGGTTAACTCTGTAGAGATGCCACTTGAGCGATTGCACATGGATCTTTTCGGACCAGTCAAGCGCAAAAGTCATCTTGGGGAGCTTTATTGTTTAGTCGTCACTGACGATTACTCAAGATTTTCATGGGTGATGTGTTTGCAGAACAAAAGTGACACCTTTATCAATCTGAAAGTTCTGTTCACTCGATTAGAGAATCTCTACAATGTGAAGATAAAGAGAATTCGGAGTGACAATGGGACGGAGTTCAAAAACGCCAAGATGGATGAACTTTGTGAAAGCAAAGGGATACATCATGAATATTCGGCTCCGTACACCCCACAACAGAACGGTGTTGCTGAACGAAAGAATAGGACTCTAATTGAAGCGGCTAGAACTATGCTTGCTGATTCAAATCTTCCAGTAATGTTCTGGAACGAGGCGATTTATGCAGCAAATTACACATTAAATCGGGTTCTAACAGTGAAGAAGTTTGGTAAAACATCTTATGAGCTGTTACACCGAAGGAAGCCGAACTTAGAGTATCTAGAACCTTTTGGGGCGCCATGCACTATGTTGAATCCAAGCGAGAAGTTTAGTCCTAAAGCCGAGGAGGGTTACTTTGTTGGATATGCAACCCCGCTCAAACGGGTATACAACAAGCGAACTCGTCGAGTGGAAGACTGGGCTAACGTGGAAGTTCAACGATATACTCAAAATCTTCAAGGCACGGGTCCTGATTGGATGTTTGATTACAAAGATTTCTTTGAATCATTCAATCTAGATAGCTTGGTTGAAGAAGCTGTTATTAGATTACTTTACGAGTGTGAAAATGCAACAACTTCACCGTTGGTGCGTCCGATCACTGTGAACCCCCTACCAGCTTCTAATGATACCAATGCTCCTATACAAGAAGAAGAAGTGTTTCAAGAGGCTTCAACTTCATTAGACACTTCAGAATCTGAAGATGAACAATTTGAAGAAGCTATTCTTGAACAAGCTGAAGAACCAGAGGCACCGCCAGTGAACCCAACTCCAACTTCAGATGTGGCTTCATCATCAAATACGGGTCATGATCTGGATGCTGTAGAGAACTTGACTGTTCAGACGGGAGTGCAAGTACCTGATTATCCGGAATCTCGGATTCATCGTATTCACCCGCTGGAGCAAGTTATCGGTGATCCTGGAAGCAGTGTTATGACCAGAGGGCAGCTTAAAAGCGTTAATTCGCCAGAGAGTTTTGGTGCTTTAGCTTTATATGCCAAAATTCAACAATCTGGTAGTCAAAATGATTGGTCGTTTGCGTGTTATGTGTCGCAGGTAGAACCAAGGACATACAAGGACGCTTTGAAGGATGATGCCTGGGTGGAAGCTATGCAGGAGGAGTTATTACAATTCCAGAAATTGGGAGTTTGGACGCTCACGGATTTGCCGCCGGATAGGAAGAAGATAGGCACTAAATGGGTGTTTAAGTGCAAGAAGGATGATCATGGGGTTATTGTTCGTAACAAAGCCAGATTGGTCGTGCAGGGTTTCCATCAAATCGAAGGGATTGATTATAACGAAATCTATGCACCGGTAGCACGAATCGAAGCTATTCGGATGTTCCTTGCGTTTGCTTCATACAAGAAATTCAAAGTTTATCAAATGGACGTTAAAAGCACATTTCTGTACGGGAAAGTCAAGGAAGAGGTTTTTGTCGGGCAGCCACCAGGCTTTGAGGACCCAATCCACCGGGATAAGGTCTACGTGTTGAACAAAGCTTTATATGGCTTGCACCAGGCTCCGAGATAGTGGTACGAGGAGCTAAGTACATACCTCATCTCCAAAGGATTTAAGCGCGGCCTCGTCGATTGCACCCTCTTTACGAAGAAGACGGGAGATGATTTGCTTCTAGTACAGATATACGTTGATGATATAATTTTTGGTTCAACTAACGAGCTTTTATGCAGGGAGTTCGAAACTGTCATGCAGGAAAAGTTCGAAATGAGCGCAATGGGGGAGATGCAGTTTTTCCTAGGCTTGCAGGTGGACCAAAGACCCGACGGGATCTTCATTCACCAGACGAAATATGTCTCCGACATCTTGAGCCGGTTCCAGATGGAGGACTCAAAGCCGATGGATACCCCGATTCAACCCAATCACGGGATTGGAGTGGATGTTAAGGGGGAGCTGACGGATCCTTTTACATACAGAGCAATCATCGGATCTCTGATGTATTTGACGGCGTCTCGACCAGATATTATGTACGCAACGTGTCTTTGTGCCCGTTATCAATCGAAGCCGAAACAAAGTCATCTGACGGCGGTCAAGCGTATCCTTAGATATCTGAAGGGTTGTCCTTCAAAAGGACTTTGGTACCCTAATGATGATAATTTTGATTTTATCGCTTTTAGTGATGCAGATTGGGGCGGCTGCGACAAAGATAGCAAATCTACTACAGCCGGTTGCCAGTTTTTAGGGAGCAGGTTAATCACCTGGCAATGCAAGAAACAGACTTCCGTGGCTCTATCTACCTGCGAAGCCGAGTACATTGCAGCCTCGAGTTGCTGTTCACAAGTACTCTGGATTCAACAACAGATGGTGGATTACGGTTTGCAGTTTCTTAAAACCCCTATTCATTGCGACAACGAAGCCGCAATTGCATTAACTAAAAATACTGAAAATCATTCTAAAGCGAAACATATCCGGATCAAATATCATTTTATCCGTGATTGTTACGCTAAGGAATTGATTGATATGATCAAAATACATACTGACTACCAACGTGCAGATCTGTTTACAAAAGCTTTTGACCGATCACGCTTTGAATATCTTTTAAAAGTAAACAATATAAAGGAAAAACAGGACTAATCGGCACCTCGGTTTATCACTTTTTAGTTTTTAGTTTTTATATTTTGCTAATTGGGAATTTCTCTTTGCTAATTGGGAATTTCTCTTTACTATCGTAATCCTCAAAGAAATTGATGCTTTCGAGGGGATTGTTTAATCCTCAAAGAAGTTGATGCTTTCGAGTGGATTGTTTCTTTCAATTTTTTTTTATTTAAATCCCAAAAATATGTTCTTTATTTTAGGGGGAGCCATTTTATCAGAAAAGCCAAAAACATTATAAAATTCAAAAAGACCTAAAAATTAGAAAATCAAAAATGATTTCCTGGTAAAACAGAGGAAATGATAGTACATCAGTGGGGATCTGACACAGGCTAAAGAATTGTATAGTATAATGAGGCGTGTGTTGACTACGTGTGATATGCTGATAGGCTTCGTAGACTAAATATTGCGTGCATTAGTAATACAAACATAACGAACTACGCGTTCGTGGCTGAACACCTCATGGGCATATGGTCTTAGTACCGTAATTTCGTTTGATAGGATTGCCAAAATCTGAGGTTTCGGGTCGTTATGTTATGGTTATCCGGGATATTCTGATAAACTTTTGTCGTATTGATTTACGGACCTAGTTTTATCAGAATATTTGCTAAAAGAGCTTAATTGCCAAAACCGGAAGTTACCGAATTGAGGAACTTTATGTTTTAACTGATCATAGATCATTATTACATCGTATTGATCATCTGATGCAAATCAGTGATTAATATCAGCCTCAACCTAGTGTATACGCACATGTTACTTTGCTGCATTCAATTGCTGACCTGTACACCTCTGTGCTATATACTTTGTAACTTTTACGGATAACTCTGGCATAATCACGCGTTACGACGAAGCTTTGTGCAATTACTTGATACGGGAGTATGTCGTGTGTGTGGGCACCACATCGTGTTAGTCTAATACACCTAACTCGTATCATTTTAAAGCATTGCGTAAATGTCTGCATGTGAGCTTACGTGGACCACAATATCAGCAATTGCCGTGTCACATATTGTTTCTAATGATAATATTAAACAAATAGATCAACGCTGTGATCAGATTTCTCAGAAAACTGATATGATCCTCTGACCGGATTTCACAAAAAGTTTACTGCTTTTATTTACTTTGTTGCATTCTATTTTGTTGCAATTTACTTTTATTGTCAAAAAAATACAAAATCCAAAAAGATTTTAGGTGTGTTTTGATAAAATTTCAGAAAAATCCAAAATTTTTGCATTTCTGCTTTATTTTTGATAACCGGGGATGCTTGATAGTCAATTTCTGAGATTTGACAACACCATCTGGGCTTTGTATCATTCTAAAGGTGAAAATATGTGTTTTGGATGCTTAACGGATTGAAAAATGTTGAACGGGATTCGAATTCGTGATTTGGCAAAATTTTCAGAATTTTCCATTTCACATTCGCCCCTTAAATGGGTCGAATGTGGGAAATTCTCTACCTTCGAGCTGTTGAAAACGGGCGAATGTGGGTTTTTCATCAAAATCCACTTTCGGGTGAACAATTTTTACCTTCGTGTCATTTATTTGGGGCGAAGGTGGAAATACTTCACATTCGTCCACCTCCAACGGGCGAAGGTGGATACTTATAAATAGCCACTTGCAGATTCGACCCCTCATTCATATTTTTCACAAATTTTTGCTAAGTACCAGACCTTGTTGATTTGATTTTGTTTGCTTGTACGTTTGATTCCCTGCTTATTCCTGATCCTTTTGCTACCAAATTTACAGGTATTGATGCAGAAACAAGAACAGAATCACTCGTTTTCTAAACCGGACTAGGGTTTTAGGGTTAATGGTGTTTAAGTGTTTGTTAATGCTTAATTTTGATATACATTCACTCCGCATCAGTTTTAGGGGGAGAGTGTACAAGGAATTAGGATAAAAACAACGTTTAATCAGTGATTGATCGATTGAAATGATAAGAACCCTAATTCCATTTGAAAACTGATGTAGAATGAATTTTAGGGGAAATTGATGTTACACGAGTCTTAGTCGGCCATGTTAGAACAATTTCTGATCAAAATCAAGTTTTAAAACATGTGTTGCAAAATTTTTTGAATTTTGGGTAAATCCTGTTTCACCTTCGGTTCGTCGTTTGGACGAAGGTGGAATAGAAGTGGACGAATGAACCTCCAAACGGACGAATGTACATTTTAATGTTATATTATTTCACATTCGACCAGGATGCTCTATATTCGGCCAAAATTAACCTACATTCGACCAAAATGTTTGGGCGAATGTGGATTTTTAAAATTCTAAAATTTTTAAAGTTTTTTGTCAATCTCGTGTTTTGACGCTTGTTTTTGATTTTATGTTTCAGATGGCTGAGGAACAAGAAAATATTGAGATTCCTGTTGAGACTGCTGTTCCTGATATAGTCCCAGAACCTGTTCAGGAAGGTGAATCATCAAGTGGAAGTAAATGGCCGTTCGAGAAGAATCATAACTGTTGTGCTTATTTGGGTGACGTAGAGAAGAACGTGGAGTTTGCTGATGTTATCAAGTTTCTGAAAAGATGCAGAGTAGTTTATGCTTTGGCTACACCAACTATTATCTACAAGGATATAGTTGAGGATTTTTACAACAACGCTAAGTATGATTACTTTGATAATCAGACCATTATCAGAAGCAAGATTCAAGGAATGGAGATGTTCATTACAGAGGCTGACATCAGAGAAGCTCTCCAGATCAAGTTTGAAGTTAGTGAGGATCCAAGAGAATTGTCGTGGACTGAGCAGAAAGCCTGTTTCCTTAGAATGAAATACAAAGGACCTATCACTGATGGTTCGATGTATAAAGGGAAACTGAGCGTGCAGTTTAAGTATTTTGCTCACGTCATTATACATGTTTTTGGATGTGTTAGTGGAGGTTATGACGTGATGAGGAAGAGTTTGAGCTCATTAATGGTTGCGTTGACTCTCAACAAACCATTTAATGTTGCTGGGATGATATTGGACCACATGCTGGAGATGCTGAAGGGTTTGAAGAAGAAGTATTTCATGCTTTACCCTAGATTCCTGATGATGATCTTTGATCACAAGTATCCAAACCTGAAGAAAGATCCTACACAGATACTTGCTATGGATCACATGAATATTCGTACCTTGGTGAGAATGAAGGGCTATAAGGGTGTGCCTGATAATGAGAGACCACCATACAGAAGGTTGTTTGGAGCCTTGGCTAGAGAGGATTACATGGATCCTGGAAAGAATACAGCAAGGCATCCTGATAGTGATTCTGACAACGATGATCCTTTGGTATATGCTGATGCTAATACAAAGAGGAAAAGGCAAGTAGTCAATCCTGGAGCCAAAGGGAATGGCAAAGGAAAGACTGATCAGGGAAGTTCAAAGCAACAGGCTGTGAGAAAGAAATCTACTGCTAAGAAAGGTACAAGTTTGGTGGATGAAGAATCAGTGGATTCGGAGGAGACAGAGGTTGAAGAACAATGGGATTCTGATGCTGAGAATGTCCGGGCCTCCAAACGTAAGGCCACTATGGTTGGTGAGTCTGAATCATTAAACAGATCTATTGCAGAAGCTGAGAAGAGCAAGAAGTCTGTTGGTGCTGAAGATGAAGGGTTAACTATAAATTTGGATGAGTTGAATGAAGGAGAAACTGTAGTTGTGAACTTGCCCAAGCCTAAACACAAAACCATGGCTAAGAAAACCAGTACCAAGCAGCTTAGGGAGAAAGAGTTAAATCAACTCTTGAGAGGAAAGAGATTACCTGAAGCTGGAACGTCATCAAAACAATCTTCACCAGTCACAAAGAAACAAAAGACTAAAGAGGCAACAAAATTACCAGTGGATGAATTCAATGTAGCACTGGATAATGTACTTGACATGTTTAGAAAGCCTCAGAAAGAGAAAGAAGCTGAAGATGAGCCATCTAGATCTAAGTCCAAGTCAAAGAAAGTCACTGTGGATGACGAGGTTATGAAGCAGGTGAATAAGAAGATGGACGATATGATGAAGATGATTGTGGCTCAGCAAGCTGAAATAGCCAAGTTCAAGCAGAATGAGGAAAAGATGCTTCAGATTGTTGTAGCTTCTAAGTCGAATCAGGATGAGATTGATGAGAAGATTAAGAAGCTAGAAGCAAAGAACAAAAAGCTTGAAGGAAAGTGTTTGAGAAACAAAAACAGATTTAAGGCTATTAAAGAAGATAATAAAGAACTGAAGGCTGAGAATAAACGCCTTAGTGAGTTGATTGACAACCTGTACAATGTTGCACCCAAGTTGAAAGAAGGTGAGGAAGACAAAGAAAAAGAAGTTGAACAGGTTGATTTTGAACCATCTGAATCTGATAAAGAGGAAGATGAGGATGAGGATGAAGAATCGGAAAAGAGTGATGATGAGGATGATAATAATGATGATGATGATGATGATGCTGAGGGTTCTGGAAGTCAGAAGGAGGATGAGAATAGCAGTGATGATGATAATGATGGAGGAGATGATACATCAAAGTTTACTTTTGAGAAAAGACCACCTTCAAAGAAAAAGAAAGACACTGGAGAATCGAGTTCGAAGAAGAAAGGTGAGAATGTTGATTCGGATGAGAGTGTATTCTGGAATGAGAAGGTGAGGTCCTTGTCTGATGATGCTAAACAAGTCTACAAGGACATGTTAGAAAGAAGAGAATGGACCATTGAGTTCACAGGTCGTTTTGCTGAAATATTCCAAACTGACGATATGAGATACGAATTGGAATATAACGATCCTGACTTAGAAGAAGGGGAAGTACCTGCATCTGTGGCAAAGGAGATTTTGGATGGACTTGCACAGAGGGTAGGGAAAACGTTTGAAGAATTTATTGTTGATGAGTCGATTCCACATATTCCTGAAAAGGATATTGGAAGTCACTCTGATGACAAAGATATCCCTGAGTTTGAAGAAGTGGAGATAGAAGATATAACACATGAGGAATACCCACAATACTTTAGACAAACTGATGAAGATGTGGTGTTTCCTGATTTTACTGAGATTCCTAATACTTCTGCAAAGAGAAAGGCTAAGAAGAGAAGTGCTGAGTTTGTGGAAAAAGTATTTGGAGCTGATATGCCAGAATCTTCAAATAAATCTGATGAATTGAAGAATTATTTGAAGAAGTTGAGATTAATGGATGAGAACCGACCGAAGCCTGAAGCTCAAGGAAACTTTTATAGGTTTCACAATGCTAAGTTCAGAGGCAGAGCTCTCGGGTGGACATACTTAGGCAGGCTGAAGTGTCTAGCTGCCAAGTGGGAATCAGGGATCTTGTACTTTTACAGATTCATTGACTTGCTAACTCTACCATACTGGGCGGTTAGAGATTTATGCAGATCCCCAATGTCAGGTGCTTCAGTTAATAACACTCACGTCGGTTGGTGCGCAGATAAGCTGGTTTGGGAAAGTAGAACAAGATGGAATAGATTCAAACCTCAATATCCCCGGAGGAAAGTTCACAGGGATATTGATCCCAGAACCAAGCTGAAGCGGGTTACCTTGATATATAAGGCACCTGAAGTGATGAGAAAGATACCTTTAATGCCCATGCCTCAACATTTCAGTGCTGACTTTATTTTCTGGTATTACGATTGGAGAAAGGCAGAAGCGGTGATTGTGTTGAGAGATGGAAAGGATAAATACAAGCATGTGCATGTATATGATCCTATGTGGTTGATAAATTGCACCTTCGAAGACATCATCATGCTCTTTTACAATCCGATTCATCATGAGCCGAACGACGCTGATCAGGCAAAGAAATACACTCAAGTAGTTGGTGTTTGCTTTGCATATGATATAAATGCGGGTAGTAATTTGGAGGGAAAACTTGGCAAGATGGTGAAGATGGCGAACGTGTCAAAACCGGTGAAGAGAAGGTTAGAGCCTGAGATGACAAAAGAGCAGAAGAAACAGCTCAGGATCATGTTGCTGAACAAAGCCATGGACGAAGACAGAAAACGATCCAATCAATAGTCGAGGGGGAGTTTGTAGATGCGTTTTGCGACTAGTGATTGGATAGTTAACATGTGTTAAGAAGGCTGGATGGGGCGAATGTAGATTGATATGGGCGAAGGAAGAAAGCTAGTGGGCGAAGGTAGATTGTAATGGACGAATCTGGAATGGAACAAGACTGAAGACACACATTCGACCATGTAAATGGGCGAATGTGGAAAAGCCTCACATTCGACCATTCACAATGGGCGAATGTGCAGTGCCTATATATAGTTTTTGTGATTTTGTAAGTTTAAGAGAGTCATCAGGTGTGTGTGTTTTGAGGTGTTGTTCCAGAGCAGTTTGAGATAGTGTGTGTGTGATCTAGATTAACTGTATTCACATTGTAATCAACTTTATAAGCAAGTTAATCTATGAAAAGCATTGAAAATGACTTTGATTGTGTTTTGATTTGAGTTTATATCAGTTTGTTCAAAGCTAGGGTTTCCGCATCTGGTTTTGTAACTTGTATGATCATATAATCCTGTTTTCGTGTCAAATAACATCCTCTACACACCTATGTACAACAAAACAATTACCAAAACCGACAAAACACCTCTCAAAATACCACATCTAGACAAACATCTACAACCAACCAAACTCAAACCCAAACTAAATCTAACCCAACCAGAACCATTATTCCCATTTCTACACCAAACATCCAACCTCAAAATGAGAACCAGAATCAGGCTTTGGTGATACAGAAGGATGAGGGTTATGATTGGACTTCTATGCAATTGGGAGTTGAAGAGATTACAAGTGGTAATGTAGCATGTCTTGCTAAAGAAATGGTTTTAGAGGAGTCGGTCATAGATGATGATGTTTTGGAATCTGAGAAAATTTCTGAAGTTGTGATTGAGGAGATTGTTGAAGAAATTCCAGCTTTTGTTCTAAGAAGGTTGAAGAAACAAATGCTGAGATGGTTTCAGGGACGATTATTGACTCCGTTGCGGATGTCTCTGATGAAATTCTGATTCAGAAAGTGAATCTGATTCGGAAGCGATTTTTAATTCTCTGGATGATGATATTGACTAATTGCTAGCCGAAGCAGACTTCTTGATGACGAAGAAATCATGCATAGTAGATGATGCCTTCACAAATATTGATTATTCTAAGCTCTTTGCAGGGAAGGAGGCTCACTTTGCATTGATTGCCATGACAGATCCGCCTAAACCGGTAAGTTCTAACTCTACTACTGATATGACTAGTGATAAATATTGTGGTGCTTGTGATAGATTGACTGAAGAAGTCAAGCAACTCAAGCTTCAGCTTGAGAGTGCTAGAATCGTCATTCAATCTTATCGTAAGGATGAACATGATTTCAACAAAACACTTGAAGGTTATAAAAAGGATGTTTCTGAATTTACTAAAACTCTTTCGTTGAAACAAACAACCATTAATAATTACATTAATGAAAATGAAGAAACTAAATTGGAAATGGCTAAAATCAAGTGTTTTGCTGAAAAAGTCAACAAAAAGTTAGAAAGCTACAAACATGTGGCTTATGTTTTGGATCATATTATTGAGGAACCATCACAACCAGTAGTGAAAACTACAAATCTGTTCCTTCTCCACTGTTATTTGAAAATCACAACTTGAATTCAGTAACACCGGAGAGTTCAGTAAAATCAGACTCTTCATCGGATAATGAATCTAACACTTCAAGTGTTGGAGATCCAAATTCCGATGTGAGACCCATACTTGGTTTGAATGATGAAGCAGTGGTTGCAGTAACTGATGATTCTGATACTGAAGATGAGGAACCTAGGAAAGATGTTGAGATCCCATTTGAAAATCACATTCGTACAAATGAGACTAGCTCTCTTTCTCAGGTTTCACATCCTCAGAAAACTGAAAACAAAAGTAATAAGTCAGTTAAGAAAAATGAATCAGTTGACAAACCAGTGAAGGTTTTCTATCGGATGGAAGGATCCGATAAGATAATCTCAGATGATAAATATCCCACACAGTTTGCCAATTATTCAAAAATTGAGAAAATCTGGCAAGAGAGTACCATTTGGTTTCCTAAACACGAAAAGACAAATGATATTCCTCCAGAATTAATTTAGAGACTGTGTGGAGATAATTCAAAACAACAACCAAAGGTTCATATCATTGAATTCATTAAGCCAAAACACAAGGTTAACGGATTTTTTGAACCAGCTTACTCAAAGGAGCCCGCTCCAATGAGTTTAAGTTTGGGTCACGAAGTTGAGAGAAAGCAGAATTATAGGAATTCGGTAGATGATCATAGACAACATTTTCCACAAAGACAGTTTGTTCCTCAAAAGCAACCATTTTATAACCAAAATTATTTTTATCAAAAGAGGGAAAATCGTCCAATTGTGTATGATAACAGAAATCGAATTGCCATGGAGAAACAGTTGAAGAAACCAATGGTGAACTTAACTAATGACAGACAAAAGGTTTATCCAAAACCGGCTGTAAAGTCATCTGTTGGATCTGTATCTGTTAAAATCAGATAAGGTAACCAAGAAAGTTACTTTTACGAATGATACAAAGAAACCTAGTGAGACAAAAAAATCTCAGATAAGGATTCTTAAACATTCAGAACAATCTTGGACACCAACGAGTTATCCAGGTGCTTCTACATCATTTGCTAATATCAAAACTCAAAATGAGAAAGGTTTGAATGATCAGAAAAAGGTTGATTCTAAACCAAATGTTTGTGAGAGTGATTCTTTGAAAGCTAACATTCAAAGACCCAAGACCAAACAGGCTTGGGTCCCTGTTAAAAACTAATCTTGTTTGTGATTTGTGCATAGAGCTCTAGCTGGACCTGTTAGCAGTTTTTGGATTGTCGACGGTGCAGCTTCTGGGCACATGACCAGAGATTTGACGTTACTCTTTGACATCAAGAATATTAACGGAGGTTATGTGGCGTTTGCGGGAAACAAAGGAGGTTACATAACAATGGAAGGCAATGTTAGTAATGGAATTGTGAGCTTTGAGAGGATATCTTATGTGAAGCAAATTGATTATAATTCGCTGAGTGTGAGTCAGATTTGTGATAAGCAGTTTTCTGTTCACTTTGATGATAAATCTTGCTACATTCTTAAACCCGGTTTCATCATTCCAAAAGAGTGGATCATGCTAAAAGCTCCAATAGTGAACAATCTGCACATTCTTGACATGAGCAAGGCAACCACAACTCAGGGCCAAGTTACGTGTTTTCTATCCAAAGCTACAGAAAAAGAATCTATTATGTGTCATAGAAGGATGGGGCATATTCACCTATGGAAGATGAATCATTTGGTGAAGAACGGGCTTGTAGAGGGAGTTAATGTGAAGCATTTTCATTTGAACGATAAATGTGTGAGTTGTAAGAAAGGAAAACAACACAAACCAAAGAAAGTAAACTCTGTAGAATTGCCACTTGAACGTTTGCATATGGATCTTTTCGGACATGTCAACGTAAGAGTCATTATGGAGAGCTATACTATCTCGTGGGTGATGTGCATGCAACACAAAAGTGAGACGTTTAATAATCTGAAGGTTCTGTTTACCCGATTGGAAAACATATACGGTTTAAAGATCAAGAGAATTCGTAGTGACAACGGGACGGAGTTCAAGAATTCTTAGATGGATGCACTCTGTGAAGACAAAGGAATTCATCATGAGTATAGTGCACCATACACTCCATAACATAACGGTGTTGTAGAAAAACAGGACTCTAATAGAAACGGCTAGGACAATGCTTGCGGACTCAACTCTTCCAGTAATGTTTTGGAATGAAGCTATTTACGCAGCTTGTTACACACTGAATCGTGTATTAACAGTGAAGAAGTTTGGAAAAACTTCTTATGAACTGCTTAATAGACGAAAGCTGAACTTAGAGTATCTAGAACCTTTTGGGGCTCCTTGTACAATGTTAAATCTTACAGAGAAGTTTGGATCGAAAGCTGAAGAGGGCTATTTTGTTGGGTACGCGACACCACTTAAACGCGTATTTAACAAAAGAACTCGACAAGTTGAAGAGTGGGCGAATGCGGAAGTTCAATGCTACACTCAAAATGTTCAAGGAAGTGGGCCCGATTGGATGTTTGACTATAAATATTTCTTTGAGTCATTCAATCTAGATAGCTTGGTTGAAGAGGCTGCAATACGTTTATATTACGAGTTTGAAAACACAGTGACTTCACCGTTGGTGCGTCCGATCACCTTTACTCCTCCAGCAGCTTCTATTGATACTAATGCTTCTGCTAATGAAGAAGAGATTTTTTAAGAAGCTTCTACTACTCTTGATTCATCAGAATCGGAAGACGACGATGAAGTATTCAGTGAAGCTATCTTAGATCATGCTACAGAGGAACCACCAGTGAACCCAAATCCAAATGTCGCATCTTCATCAAATACGGGTGATGATCTGGATAAGGTAGAGAATCTAACTACTCAAACGGGAATTCAAGTTCCTGATCATCCGGAATCTCGGATTCATCAGATTCATCCACTTGAGCAAGTTATTGGTGATCCCGGTAGTAGTGTCATGACAAGAGGACAAATCAGACGTGCAACTTCACATGATAATATTGGAGCCCTAGACCTGTATGCTAAAATACGGAAATCAGGTTGTCAAAATGACTGGTCTTTTACTTGTTCTGTTTCGCAGGTGGAGCCGTGGGCGTACAAGGATGCTTTACAAGACGAGTTGTGGGTTGAAGCTATGCAGCAGGAACTCTTACAGTTTCAGAAACTCGAAGTCTGGACGCTGACAGATTTACCACCAGACCAGAAGAAAATTGGCACTAAGTGGGTATTCAAGTGCAAAAAGGATGATCGAGGCGTTATTATCATAAACAAAGCTCTATTGGTTGTTCTGGGATTTAGTCAAACAGAAGGAATAGATTACAATGAAATCTATGCACCATTTGCGCGTATAGAAGCAATTTATATGTTTCTAGCGTATGCTTCTTACAAGAAGTTCAAGGTGTATCAGATGGATGTAAAGAGCACTTTTCTGTACGGTGTGGTCAAGGAAGAGGTATACGTTGGTCAACCACCAGGCTTTGAAGATCCTATCCACCGGGATAAGGTCTATAAAATCAACAAAGCACTTTATGGTTTGCACCAAGCTCCACGACAATGGTATGAGGAGCTGAGTGCGTATCTTCTCTCTCCAAAGAATTCAAACGAGGTTTGGTAGACTGTACCCTGTTCAAAAAAAGAACAGAGGGTGACTTGCTTCTTGTTCAGATATATGTTGCTGACATTATTTTCGGTTCTACTAATGAGCTTTTATCCAGAGAATTTGAACGAGTCATGCAGGAAAAGTTCGTGATGAGCGTAATGGGGGAAATGCAGTTTTTCCTAGGCTTGCAGGTGGATCAATTGCCAACAGGCATCTTCATTCACCAGACAAAATATGTATCTGAAGTCTTGAGCCGGTTCAAGATGGAAGATTCAAAGCCTATGGACACCCCAATTCAACCTAATCACGGGATTGGAGTTGACGCTAAGGGGGATCTTATAGATCCCTTTACGTATAGAGCCATCGTCGGATCTTTGATGTACCTGACTGCATCTCGTCGAGATATAATGTTTGCAACATGTCTCTGTGCTAGATTCCAATCGAAGCTGAAATAGAGTCATCTTACAGCTGTCAAATGAATCCTGAGATATCTGAAGGATTGTCCCTCACGTTGACTGTGGTACCCTAATGATGATAATTTTGACTTTGTTGCTTTTAGTGATGCAGATTATGACGGTTGGGATAAAGACAGTAAATCCACAACGGCTGGATGTCAATTCTTTGGGACCAGGCTCGTGACCTGGCAATGCAAAAAGCAAACAACAGTTGTACTATCTACTTGTGAAGCCGAATACGTGGAAGCCACGAGTTGCTGTGAGAATCCGATAAAACCCGAATTCATGGATCGATTAAGCGACACAACTTGGTTTCAGACGGAAGATTTGAGACGAGAAAAAAATATACGAAAACAATGTCATCACAGATTCGTATTACATCAGAATCGGTTACAGACACTGTCATCAGTAGGATAAACATCTATCTTGGGGTCGGGGAAGGTCGGGCATGACCTCCCCCTTGAGAGCATTCAAAGCACAAACTCAAAATCTTAATGAAAACACACACATGATGTTGGGTCTGCTGACCTGGAAAAGAACAGATGATTGAAAGCCAAAATATTCTACACTTCTGATTGTGAATAAAACAGTACTTTATACAAGAATCCTCCCAAACGACTGATGACTCTAACTGCTGATGCTAAAGTGCTGCTGGACAAAACTGCTGCTGATTGAAGAAACAACTGATGATCAACGTACCGACAAGGAAACAAGACAAAGTGCTGACAAAGACTAAAAGTCTGTTGGAGCCAACAACACTTAGGCTCCAACAGATGTTCAAGACCAACAGAGTTTCTCTTATCAGCTGCTTACTCATCAGTGGTTTAGACAATGTAACAGTTGTTTTCCTTAGCAGATGTTTTATGTTGTTATGTTAGTTAGCTGTCATTGTCTAGGTGACGTCAGTCTTAGGTCATCAGAGCTTTAGTCTGTCTATAAATAGAACAGTACGTGCCTGTACTGTTCTATTTATCACTTCACACATTCTCTTACACAGACAAAGTTATTGAGTGATCAGGCTGAGGTGGAGAATTGTAATAACTTGTACTGAAATCTGTGATGACTGATATATAGTACTTGTTTGAAAACAATTGTTCCATTTGTTAAGATTTATAGTTTATATTCCGCAGCACTTTCCATATTTATAATTCATTCCTTTGTTTCATTACTTAAACAATCTTAACAAATCAAACTCAGATCCTAACATTGGTATCAGAGCTTGGTCAATTAAATTTGATCTAATCAATCAATTTAATATAAATAGACCAGCTCAATATTATTGATATCACTTTGTTTGTTGATTGAACACAGAGTAAAAGTTTATTTACGTTCAAAGTTTTTTTAACAACACATTGTTTTACAAACAATCAGATAATGGCTTCAATGAATCAAGATCCACATAACACTGGCACGAGCAACAAGCCACCGATGCTTATCAGATCTAAATACAATATCTGGCAACGTCGGATGAGCCATGTTCTAGCTCAACAAAACACTGTGTGTTGGAAGTCGGTTGTCTTCGGACCGCATGTTCCGATGGTGCCGAGTACCGAAGATCCCAAGGGCCAAGTACCTAAAAGTATTGAAAACTACTCCGAGCAAGATTTTCAGAAAATTGAGTTAGATGCTAAGGCTTTTAGTATTGTAGCCATGGCTCTACCAAATGATATCTATGCTGGGCTGTTACACTGTAACAGTGCAAAGGAGTTGTGGGATGCTTTGAAAGAACAATTCGGTGGGACTGAGGAGGTTATTAAAAACAACCGGGAAATTCTGAATCAACAATATGAAACATTCAGTCATGTGAAGGGAGAGTCACTAACACAACAATTTGAAAGGTTTAATTGCTTAATAAGTGAACTAAAACTGGTGGGTCTAACTTACCTAAAATCAACCTTGAACCATAGGTTTCTTAGATCACTACCAGATAAATGGGACACTATTTCAATTGTAATGAGAAACTCAATTGGATTTAAGGACTTATCTCTGATCCAGCTTCATGGTAAGCTCTTGACTTATGAGAGAGAGCTTAACCAGAAATAGAAGCTTCAGGATTCTGGAAAAGTGTCTGATGATCATGTTTTTGGTAATACAACACTTTTGGGTCAAGATGAGGTGCCTGGTAATAATAAGGATCAGGGTTATGACCATTACATTGATATAACTACTGGTTTTAACACTGATTCTTATTCACCCAACTATGCTTTTACAGCAAGTGGTGATATCCAGGCATCTGACAACACATCCTTTGTGTATAATGACCTTCAATACATTGACCCTGTGGACTTAGAAGAAATGGACATTTTGCATCAATTGGCTCTGCTCAGTATTAGAACTAATAATTTCTATAAGAAAACTGGCAGAAGATATCCATGTTTACATGGTGGGTCAAAAGTGGGGTTGGATAAATCTAAGATTAAGTGTTACAAATGTCATAGAATGGGTCATTTTGCTAGGGAATGTAGGAGTCAAAATGGTACACCTATGATTACCTATCCAAACCAAATGCCCCAAACAAACACTTATCAGTTTTCCCAAAATACCCCTGGACCAAATGTGCAAAACACTGCTCACTTTGCACAGTCCTCATCCACTGTTCCTATGCACTATTTCCAAACCACTGTTCCCCAGATTCACTATGTTCAAACCCCTGTTGCTTAGGCACAAGTGCCAATAGCTGCAACTTCATCCTCTGCTCCTGCAGAGACCAGTCAACAAAGCCAACAGAGCTTTTTCACACAAGGTTTTGTTGATTGGAGCAGCTTACCAGATGAGTTAACAGATGAAAACATTGCTCTAGTTGCCAAATCTAAAAAATGAACCAGGAAATTTCTGCTTCATGGCACTAGAAACAATTGTTGAGGAGGTTGAATTTGAGGAAGTGGTATTTAAGTCTGAAAATATGACTAATGATGTTGTTGATGTAGTTGTTTCAGTTGAAGATCTGAAATTGAGGTTGTGAATCTCGCAGACCCATGGGGTGAAGATAATTGTGAGTGCAAGTGTAATTGTGCCTTGATGGCTGCTGCTAAGGTATCACCTCAAATCTTAAATGATTTATGTTCAGACAAATGTGTAATAGCTTTTGCTAACATTAAAAAGGTGAATGAAAACTTTAGAAAGAAAATTTTAAAGGATGAAATTCAGTTTGAAAAACTCACAAAAGAGTTAAAATCAAAACTAACTAAAAAAGAATCTGAAATCAATAGTTTGAAACATGAAGCAAGTATAACCAAGGTCCAGCTCCAAACTATGATAACAAAATATCAGAGTTGTAAACAGGATCTTGAATCCACCCAAGTTGAATGTGAGAAATGGGTGGAATCATCTAGAGGTTTTGAAATGCTAGTCACCCAACAAACTAAAAGTCATGTGAAATTTGGCTTTGGTTTCAATGAAACCACTGATCAAGTTTCTCAAAACACTGACAAAAAGGAACCACAGTTGGTTGAGTTCATTCCAACAAATTCTAAAGGTCAGGAAATCAAAGTCACTGAACCTAATGTTAGAAAATTGTTCTTGAAAAACTTGAGGGTTCCTCATCATTTGATGAAATTGAAAAATATCAGTTTAAACTAACTTGGTCAGATGAGTGTGATGTTCTTGAAAATTTCCAACCTATGAATTTTAAAACCCCTGCTGGTATAAAGGCACCATATACCAACACCACATGCTAAAATCATTCCCTTGAAAGATCTTCCAACAGATTTTCAAACATTTGTTGAAAAGAAGAAGGAAAAAGGGAAATCCAAAGATAACTTGTTTTGTGATTTTTGTGAAAAGAAGAACCATGTTACTAAAAGCTGTTTTCTTCTAAAAGCATATGATATCAACAAAGGAACAAGTGTGTGTGATTCTAAACCAATTTGCTCAATATGTGGTAAAAAGAATCCTAAAACCAAAGATTGTCTTTGTCTCAAAAATTTTGATGTCAAAATACAAGAGTATAAAGCTAAAACTCAAGTGAGTCAAGTGGTTAGTACTTCTAAAGGAAAACCCAAACAGACTTTTACACCAGTCCAAACATCTGTTGTCAAAAATCTGAATGAAAACTCTGCTCCCAGAGATGTTCAGGTAATAGATGCTCCACCCTCTAACAAGTTTCCAAGAGGACATGGACAACCACCTTGTCATCGTCTGCCACATGTTTATGAAGAGCCCAAAAGGCCTTCAAAACCAAGAGTGAACAGGCATCCTCATGGTTACTAACATTTGACAGGAAATGGTCAAACATCTGTTGCACCAAGTGTTGACATACAAGCACTGGCAAATGGTTAACAGCAGTTGTTGAACTTGGTTCAAAAACTAGTTCAAACCACTGATCATTCTCCTAAGCTTGAGGCTGAAAAGTCTGAGAACTTATCCAAAGCCAATTTGGCTTTGGACACTCACCAAAACTAATTATTTATTGATGTGCAGGGAGCTTCTGCTTGCTTAGATAGTTTATGGTATGTAGATAGTGGAGGCTCCAGGCACATGACTGTATGTAGAGCCCTTCTTCTGGACTTTCTTGCTCATGGAGGGGGTGATATATCCTTTGGTAATGATTCAAAAGGTAAAGTGTTTGGTTCAGGGATTGTTCGGGCTGGGAGACTTAAGTTTGAAAATGTTAATCTGATTGATAATCTTAAGTTTAATCTTCTTAGTGTATCACAAATGAGTGACAAAGGTTATGGGTCATTCTTCACTAAGAAGACATGTAAGATTATTGGACCAGAAGTGGTTGAAAAGATTAACACCATCATTGCTGAGAGCAAAGCACAACTAGTTGCTCATAGGAGTGGCAATGTGTATGTGGTTGATATGTTGAAGGATAACCCTATGGCAAATGTCTGTCTATTTTCTGCTGCCTCAACTAAAGAGACATAATTGTGGCATAGGAGATTGGGTCATACCAACCTTCAAACTATCAACTCACTTTCAATACAAAACCTTGTAAGAGGTCTACCACCCAAAGAATTCAAATGTGATGAGCATTGTGTTTCCTGTTTAAAAGGTAAACAACATAAAAGATCTTACAAATCCATTGATGAGTCCAAAACAAGTCAATGTCTTCAATTATTGCACATGGATTTGTTTGGCGTTGTAAAAATCATGAGTCTAAGGAAAAAGAGATTTTGTCTTGTTATTGTTGATGATTTTTCTAGGTTTACATGGACTTACTTTTTACATTCTAAGGATGAGACTGCAGGTATCTTGAAGGACTTTGTTACCAAAGTTGAAAAACAACATGACTTGCCAGTATAAAGTCTTTAGAAGTGACAATGGAACTGAGTTCAAAAAAAAGGAGTTGGATGACTTCTGTGTGTCTAAAGGGATTGTAAGGCAGTACAACATTCCAAGAACACCAGAACAAAATGGGGTGGTTGAAAGGAAAAATAGAACTCTCATTCAGGCTGCAAGAACAATGCTGGCAGATTATGGTTTACCTCTGTCCTTTTGGGCAGAAGCTGTAAATACTGCTTGCTATGTTCAAAACAGAGTTTTAATCAACCCTAGACATCAAAAGACTGCTTAGGAAATCTTGTTCAAAATCAAACCACTGATATCATTTTTCAAAATCTTTGGCTGCCCATGTTTCATTTTAAATCTCAAAGATTCCATTTCAAAATTTGCAGCCAAAGTAGATTGTGGATATTTTATGGGATATTCCTCTACTGCCAAGGCCTATAAAGTGTTTAACATAATGACTAGGAAAATAGACGAAACTCTGAATGTTAAGTTCAATGAACTTTCATCTTTGAAAACCCAGCAAATCCTGCTGAACTGTTTGATTTAGATAAATTCAAATTTGAAGATATCACTGTTAAAACTAACAATGCAAGTACACCATAGTCTCCACCACAAGATTTTAGATATGACATTGTGATGCCACAGTCTCTCTGCAAAATCTATTCTGCATCAGGGCAAGCAGATGTTCAAAACTCTGTCACAGCTGAGTCAATTAACCACCGTTGACCAGTCTTACCCTCAAACAACTGCCTCATCAAGTTCAACCACTGATCATTCATTTGCTGAAAAAAGTCCACCTTCAGTTGACAAAAGTCTATCCACCTCTACACCACTTGGGCCTATTCCCCCACTCCCATTCCAAACCTCTGTTGGCACTACAGAAGTGCAAACAGATGTTTCAACAGCAGATGCCACAAACCTCTGTCCCTCACCTCAAAATGCCATAGTTCCATACAAAGGAGATCTAATCATCCTAAGAGCTCATCCACCAGACCAAATCATTGGCAACATTAGTGATGGGGTGCTCACAAGAAGTCAATCCTCAAACATCTGTCTTTTTGCAGGCTTTTTATCTCTCACACAACCTATCAAGTACCAAGAGGCACTGAAAGACAATAGTTGGGTAGAAGCCATGCAAGAAGAGATCCTTTAGTTCAAGAGACAACAAGTATGGGAACTTGTACCACTGCCAAAGGATGTATGTCCAATTGGCACAAAATAGGTCTTCAAGAACAAAATAGATGAAAGGGCTATTACTGTCAAGAATAAAGCCAGGCTTGTGGTTCAAGGCTTCAGACAAGAAGAAGGAATAGATTATGATGAAACCTTTGCTCCTGTAGCTAGGTTGGAAGTCATCAGACTTTTCCTACCTAACCTAATGCGGCACCGGGTTCGGACCACAGGGAACCGTAGCAAGGGGGGCTTAGAATCCTGTCAACCACAATATCAAGGTGTATCAGATGGATATCAAATGTGCATTTCTTTATGACAAAATTCAGGAGGAAGTCCATGTATGTCAACCACCTGGTTTTGAAGACACATTCCATCCTGATCATGTCTACAAGCTCAACAAAGATTTGTATGGCTTGAAACAAGCACCAAGGGCCTGGTATGAAACTCTTTCAACTTTTCTCTTATCCATTGGTTTTACAAGAGGTAAAATTGATAAAACTTTATTTCTTAAATGGAAAGGAAAAGATTTAATGATTGTTCAAATATATG
Source organism: Ambrosia artemisiifolia (assembly GCA_032199755.1). Classification (NCBI taxonomy): domain Eukaryota; kingdom Viridiplantae; phylum Streptophyta; class Magnoliopsida; order Asterales; family Asteraceae; genus Ambrosia; species Ambrosia artemisiifolia. The sequence goes on from CM063517.1 coordinate 33,202,270, forward strand.
TGGATCACATCATTTTTGGGTCCACATGTAACAAAATGTGTGAAGATTTAGAAAACTCATGACAGCAGAGCTTGAGATGAGTGCCATGGGTGAACTACAGTGCTTTCTTGCTCTCCAATTAAAGCAACCGCAAAATGGAACTTTTATTCACCAAAATAAGTATGTTAAAAACTTACTTACAAAATTTGACATGAATGATTGTAAACCATGTAGTACACCCATGAGTACCACTAAGTTACTCACTGTTGATGATAAAGATGAACTGGTTGACCAGACAGACTATAGATGTATGATTGGGTCTTTATTGTACTTAACTATATCTAGGCCAGGCATTATGTTTGCCAGTTGTGTTTGTGCAAGATCCTAGGCATCACCTAGAAAGTCAAATCTTATTGCTGTGAAAAGGATATTCAGATACCTAAAAAGGTGCTCCCACACTTGGTATCTGGTACCCTGCTAATGGGAATATTGAGCTTTCAGGTTATTCAGACAGTGATTTTGCTGGTTGTCAAACCACAAGGAAGTCAACATAAGGTGGGTGCCAATTCCTAGGCAATGCCTTGGTCTCTTGGCAAAGCAAAAAGCAAGCAGCTGTTTCAACATCCACTACAGAGGCTGAATACATTGTTGCTGCAAGCTGTACAGCCTAACTTATGTGGCTTCAAAACCAGCTACTGGATTTTGGTATAACTGCGCTGAGCACTCCACTCATGTTGGATAGTCAAGCAGCTGAAAATATCATCAAAAATCCAGTCTCCCATTCAACAACAAAGCACATTGACATTAGACATCACTTTGTTAGAGACAACTATGAAAAAGGTTTGATTTCTCTACACCATGTTCCAACAGAGGATCAGTTGGCAGATGTGTTGACAAAAGCATTAGACACATCTACCTTTGTTAACTTGATTTCTCGGATTGGTATGCTAAACATGGAATAAAATAAAAATGTTTTCATTAATAAAAGCATTAAAATGCTGTCAGAAAATCAAAAATTCATCCTTAAAAATAGTTTTGGTTGAAAAGTCTGTTCAAGGCCAAACAGCCACTGTTTTATTAAGTGTATCATCTGTTGGTTGAAAAATCTGTTTCAAAACTCTTATCAGATAAAACAACCACTGTTGGTTGAAAAATCTGTTTCAAACATCTGATCAGATAAAACAATTGTTTTCACAAACATTTGTTGACTAAGTCAAACAGATGTTATAAACAACTGTCATCCACCATAACAGACCTTCCATCAGATGTTTGCCACGTATGCTCTCAAAAGCAGCATTTTGGCCACATCAGCGGTTTTCACCTGAGACCATAAAAACCCTGTTTATCCCCAACAGTTGTTCCACTATCTCATCGAATTCAAAATTCCAAAACCGCTCTCTTTCAACCTAAACCTTCGTCATAAATTCATCGACTTTCTTCCGGTAATCCAAGAAATGGATCTCCAATTGAAAGCTCCCCATAAGTATCTTCCATATCTGTCTAAAATAAACGAAAACCATCATTTCCATTCCGTCATTGATATATTGAATGCATCCAAATACAAACATGCTCTCACTTCCAATTCCCTCGTTTATGTTGACACATTTCAAGAATTTTGGTTGAAAGCAGAAACCCTGTTCACAAACAAAAAGCCAACTTCCATTGTTTCACAAATTGGAGATACACGTGTCGCCATTACCCCACAATCCATATCCACTACCTTCTCACTGGATGATCAGGCAGGTAAAGACTCTTTTGACAAAACTAAACTTCACACAGAGTTCATAGAAAGAGGATATGAGGGTCAACTGACTTGGGCAACAATTTACAAAAAGTTTTTCCCCCAGACATGAAATTTTTCTTTCATACCTTACTTGTATGTCTCTCTCCCAAATCTACTACTTTTAATGAAATCCCGTTGAAAGTTCAATACTTGGGATATGCTATTTTGACAAACTCTGACTACAATCTATCCCAAGGACTGTTTCTAGATTTGGTAGGAAATGTGAAAGGTGTCAAGTCTGGGTCAAATAATGCATTTTTAATATATCCAAGACTTCTAAGTTTTATCCTACAAAAGCTTTTACCTGAAAAGGATTACAAACAAGGGGAAGGCCTTCAAATGAACAGCCTATCCCAATAAACTTTTACAAGAATGTTAGGTCCTCACGAAGAAAAACCTTCAAAAGCAAAAGTTTCCAAAACACAAGAAAAGAGAGTTAAGACAACAACTGTTGTGCAAACCGCTGTTGCTGAGCCCACTGCTCCTGGTGATCATGGCACTACATCCAGTGCTATGAAACCCACACCAGCCACTTCCAAAAAGACCATTCCATCCTCTAAACCCCCTAAAAAGGTGACTCTGGAGGATGAGATACCAGAGAAGAATCCTGTTGCAACACAAAGGCAACAACCAACCACTGTTGATACTCCTCATGTATCATCTCAAAAGGATCATGTTGTAAGCCAAGGGGACACACATCATGGAACAGATGATTCACTTGAACATCTGTTTACAAGTCCTTCTCGCAGGGCTAATACTCTTTTCACTCCACAACCTTCACCATCAAATCCTCCTATTCCACCTACTATGCAACCATTGTTCAAAGCCATTGACAAAACTCAGGACTCAACTAGTTCCTCTCAACCACCTATCACTGAGAGTATGCCTCCACAAGTGATTGGTCTTGAGAAAAGTCAAATGGCTAGCCCACGAACAGAGGAGGCTACACCTTTTGAGTTACATGTAACTCAAAGTGGTAGTTCAAGTGAAGCAACCACTACTGTTGTAGAGACCATTGTCTCACTTCAGGACAGTGGTTACATAGATCAGACTTCCTTGAAGGCAACAACTGCCGAGGCCACAAAAGTGACCTCAAAACCAGTTGGAAGTCCCCAGAACCAAGACCAAAGGGCATCTGGTTTCTTTCCCATGGATAAACCTCCTAGGACTGAACCAGTTACAACTACCACCTCTGGTAGGAATTCAGATGATCCTATTAAGTTGGGTGATGGATTAAAATACCAGGAATTGACGTAGAGAGTAAATGCCATTGAGTCATTAGTAACTGAAATCAAGAGTGATATCAAGACAGTGATGCAAACCTTGGTGACCCTCACTCAAAGTCAACCATCCACTCAAGAGATTGCTAGTGAGCTATGGAAGTCAGTCAATCCCATCATCATAGCTCATCGAAAACTAGCTAACAAACACAAGAAACATACATGACAATGATCAGGAATATGGTTGATGCAAGGTTCAATGACACCAAAGCAGATATCAAAGCCATCAAAGATCATTTGTTGAAGACTACTGGCTCTGCCCCCACAACTATCTTTAGAGATGAAAATGACAATGAATTCACTACAGCTGAGGCGAAAAAGGGGGAGCGTGGCAGAGACAAACTACCCAAGTTGAAACCATTTGGGGTTTCGCCTTCATAACAAAAGTCTGCTGACCAAACCACTGCTAAAGCAGCCAAAACAAAAGAAGTTGATGAATCTGCAAATGAAAAGGCTGAAAAAGCTGCTGAGGCTAAGAAGATCAGGGTGAAACATTGGAAACTAAAGCAGAAAATCTTTATAAAAAGAAAGAACAAGAACAGCAGGGAAAGGAAAATGTTGGAACTTCCAAAAGGAAGAAGAGGCCTGCTCATCATGTCAGGCAGCCTCATTCAAAAACCAAAACCTCTGTTGCTGCCTTTACCAAAACAACTACTGAACCAATTACCACAACATCCACTACAACCACCACCACTACTTTAGCCTTGACCACAACACCCATACCATCATCACCTCAAACATCTGCTGGTACTAAACAAGTGCCAAAAGATGTTAACACACCACAATCACCACCATCTCCAACCATCTTGTACAAAAGAAAAAGGAAATCCACCTTTGTTGTACAAGATGAGAATATAGCTACCACACCACCACCATCTCAACCCATTCCTGCCATTCCACTTCAATCTTTCTTCCCACACACTTCAAAATTCACATCCAATCCTTCCACCACCAAATCACCAACTTCCGCTATCCGATTGGCAGCTTAGTATCCCCTTGAGCTTGACATGATCAAGGGGGAAATTCAGTCCTTCTATAATACTGAGGATGCTTCATAATTATCTTTCCCATCTCTTTCAAGTCTGAATCTACCTAAGCCCAGAAATCATGATGAATACTTAAAGCAGAAAGTACAACAAACTGACTTGATCATCACAGAGAAATGCAAAGGGAAAGATGAAAGGACTGCTCAGGGCATCCATTTAGCAGAACTTAGCAAACTAAGAAGGATTGAAGACTTTGCTAAGGACCTGAGCAAGTCTATGTCTTCAAAGCCCATCAGTGGTGAAATGGTAAAGTTGGTCAGGGAATCTCTTCTTGATCAAATTATGGCTACCAAACCTTACAAGGCCGACAGGAAACATTTCACTGGTTGGACCATTCAAGCTCTCAAAGAAGAATTACAAAGAATTGAAGATCTGAACAAACAAAACCAAGAGGCTACTGTTCCTGATTTTAGAAAGGGCAAAGACCCTGTCAGAGCCTTGAAGTTTAAAAGAATGAGAGCTGAACTGGTAGAAGCTGGTTATGGTGAGATGAAGTCTGTATCAAGATGGTCTTAGCTATGATTGGTGGAAACATACAAGAAGCTTGAAGAACAAAGAAAAACTGATCCAACTCTTCCCAGAAAACCAACTTACCCTGATGATGAACTGGTTGGAAGATCTCATCAGACCCTTTCATTTGAAAGCTTACTTCCTTCATCAGACATTAAAAATGCTGCTAGAAGATAACACAAGAGACAGAAAGAGATGTCTAAAGAAGATCAAAAGAAGTTTGCAGACACTTATGTGAAAGAGGGGATCTTCAACCAAGTTAGATATTTTCTGATCCCATCAGTGAGCTGAGAAGAATCATTGGGAGACCTCCATCACCAAACTCATCCTCAATAAATTTGCAGCCCAAAAATCCATCTGATTCAAAAATTCTAAAATGGAAGGTTAACAAAACCAACCATGAATTGACTTTGCTCAGATCAGATGGAAGGATCCAAAAACTCAGCATGGATGATGCTTATAGTCTGAATGCAAATGACCTCCAAGATCTGTTGAGTTTGGAACTAGAAAGGGAAGCTGATGACCTCTACTCTTTTGACTTTGAATTACAATTGAAGGGTCAAATTAGAAAAAGTCTGATGAGAAATAAAAATCAGCAATAAAGACAAGTTTTGGCATCATCTGTTCTAAGGGGAGATTGTTGGGTCTGCTGACCTGGAAAAGAACAGATGATTGAAATCCAAAATATTCTACACTTCTGATTGTGAATAAAAATGTACTTTATACAATTCATTCCTTTGTTTCATTACTTAAACAATCTTAACAAATCAAACTCAGATCCTAACACATGAGATTGCTATATATAGGCCCAGCTGGTACGACCCCTTGCAGGGTTCGAACCAACTGGTTTGACCTTTTCAAAGTTCGAACCAAAACATTATATCTTGGTTCGACCTTTCTATTTCTCGTTCGACCATTCGATGGTTCGAACCAACTAGGTCAACCTTAAGCAAATATGTCAGATCCATAAAATGCCCTTATGGATCACCACAATCTCATGTAATAAAATACACGACTCAACCCTAGTCTATTCGACAGCGACGACCATACATACTAGTGCATCAACTTGCTGTTCACAAGTTTTGTGGATTCAACAGCAGATGCGTGACTACGGTTTACAATATCTTAAAACCCTAATTCATTGTGACAATGAAGCTGCCATTGCACTCACTAAGGACACAGTCAATCACTCTAAGGCTACGCACATCCGGATTAAGTATCATTTTATTCGTGATTGCTATGCTGAAGGGTTGATTGATATGGTAAAAATCCACACTGACTATCAGAGAGCTGATCTTTTTACCAAAGCTTTTGACAAATCAAGATTTGAATTTTTGCTAAGAGCTAATGGTATTAAAGAAAAACAAGACTAATCGTCACCTCGGTTTATCACATTTTTAATTCTTAGTTTTAATTTTTCAGAAAATCAAAAACCCAAAAATATGCTTTTCATTTCAGGGGGAGTCTTTATTTTCAGAAAAACCAAAAACATTGAAAAATCCAAAAAGCCATAAAAATCAGAAAACCAAAAATGATTTTCCAGGAGAATAAGAGGAAATGATAGTACATCAGTGGGGATCTGACACATGCTAAAGAATGTATTGCTATAATAGGCGTGTGTTGATTTTGTGTGATATGCTGGTAGGCTTCGTAGACTTATTACTGCGTGCCTTAGTGATACAAACATAACGAACTACTCGCTAGCGGCTGAACACCTCATGGGCATATGGTCTTAGTACCGTAATTTCATTTTAGAGGGTTGCCAAAATCTGAGGTTTCGGTTCGTTATGTTAATTATTATCCGGGGAATCTTGATTGATCTTTTGTCGTATTAATTTACGGACCTAGATTCAATAAAGATATTTGGTAAAAGAGCTTATATGCCAAATCTTGAGTGTTACCGAATTAAGGAACTTAATGTATAATAATGATCAAAGATCATTTAATGCATCGTATCATATCTATAATGAAAATCATGATTGATATTAGCCTCAACCTGGTACGTATAAACATGTTACTTTGTAGCATTGATTTGCTGACCTGTACACCTTTGTCCTTCGTATCTTGTAATATAATGGATAGCATTAGCATAATCACGCGTTACGATGAAGCTTTGTGCAAATTATTTGATACGGGAGTATGTCGTGTGCGTGGGATCCATAAGCTTGTTAGTTTTAATACATCTAATTACGTATCATTTTAAAGCAATGCATAACGGTCTGCATGTGAGCTTATGTGGATGATAATATCAGCAATTGCCTAATCACACATTGTCTTTATTGATAATAAATATTAACAATCAACGGTGTGATCAGATTTCTCAAAAAATGATATGATCCTCTTACCAGAAATCACAAAATGTTTACTGCTTTAAATTTTTCATCTTCTGCAAAAAATACAAAAACTCCAAAAAGATTTTTGGTGTGTTTTAGCATAAATTTCAGAAAATCCAAAAGTTTTACATTTATGTGTTATTTTCGATAACCGATGGTGATTGATGGTCATTTTCTGATGTTTGACAGACCAATTTGAGTTTTGTATCATTAAAATGATAAATGTTTAAAGGTTTAAAGGATCAAAATTGACAAAACGGGATTCGAATTTGAGATTTGGTAAAATTTTCAAATTTCCAAAATCTCATTCGCCCTTTCGTTAGGTCGAAGGAGATTTTGTGCTTTGATTTGAACCTTTTAATGAGGTCGAATGAGAGCGTTTTAGTGAATTTTCTCATTCAAGCCATCTGGTCTTCATTCGAGCCTTTAGTTAGGTCGAATGAAAGCTGGATCTTCTCATTCGAACCCATGCAAGGGTCAAATGAGAGACCTTATATATATAATATTAGCTCATTCGAACCCTTACAAAAAAATTTCAAATTTTCACTCGTAACCAGACCTTGTTGCTCGATTGTTTTAGACCATTCATTATCATTCCTTGTGATTATCTGATCCTTTTGACACCATTCTAACATGTAATGGCTTCGTTTTCAGAAAGGAATCGATGGTTGAAGTGTCAAACCCTTGAACACATAATCAGTGCCTATATACACTATTTGGACATCAATTGACTATGGCAAAACCATTATCGATGGTTTTAGGGGGAGAATAAGCCAAAATCCAGTGTTTAAACAACCTAATGAACTTAATCGATTGTTTGAAGGTTATAAACCCTAGATTTTGTGTGAAAACCATCAATAATAGGTTAATAGGTTCAATTGACTAATGATTAATGTTTATCGGCCATGTTAGGATCTATTAGAACAATAATGTGATGTTTTTCATGGTTAAATTGTGATTTGGGAAATTTGAATTCCAAACAACTTTATTCGACCATTTTAACAGGATCGAATAAGACTATTCGAGGTCGAATAAGCTGATTTGAGGTCGAATGAAATCAACTAAGTCGAACGAAGTATTTTGTTCAACTGATTTTCTCATTCGATACTACATGTTTCTCATTCAAACCCCCGATAGGGTCGAATGAAGGATTGTTTGACCAAATTTCAATTTTGTCCGATTTTGATAAATTTTCATGTTTGTTTTTTATTGTTTTACAAGGTATTATGGCAGAACAACAAAACCCAGAGAAGGAGATACAAGTTCCAGAGCAACCAGAAGAACCAAAGGCGTTGATATTTGAACCAGTTCATAACTGCTGTGCGTTTCTTGGAGAAGTAAAGCAGTATGTTTAATTCTCATGCATGATAGAGTTTTTGATGAGAAGCAGAGTAATCTATGCTCATGCATGGTTGGATCTTAGTTGTAGTATTATGTTCAATTGTATGAAATTCCCAAACCAGGGTTTTGGTGAGATCTCTCTATAGCTCATGATAAATTATTCGACTAGTCATGAAATTGTTCCTACTAGTGAACCTAATGCTAGACTGTAAGCATCGAGATTGACTTGTTGGAACCTTGTATGGCCCAATTGTAATGAAACATGTAAAATTTAATGTCATGCACAATGTATACGTGTAGCCAGTGTACGAATATGACATGTGATTTCGACGGGTGTCACACTGCAGTCGAAAGGTCGATTGAAAGTTTGTAAATTTGGTTCGTGCTAAATTAGTGGGTCGAATGGGTATCCAAGAATTTGGTTCGACCCTTTTGATGGGTCGAATGAGTTTTACAAGGTTGGTTCGACCCTTCGTAAGGTTGAACGAAAACTAGTTCGACCCATCTGCTGCAGAAACTCATTAAACGGACAAAATCCCATCAAATATGATCGAGAACATCACGAAAAGTCACAAATCAAAGCAGTTGACTATGTCTATCCTAAAAACATGCAATCCTACCATTTTTACATACCGAGTCGTCCGTTTCACATAGCAATCACAATTTTTCCCAAAATAGCAAATTATGGAAATGTCACATCAATTGCATGAAAACTTTACCTAAAATGGGAACTATCAAATTATCACTATGTACAGATTATTAAGCACATATTTAACGTGTACAAGTGGATCCCCTGATGTGCCACTAAATGATGTTGATCATGATAAAAAGCTATTGTGTAAGTGCCTTTTTGCTGATCTTTCAAAGTCCTGATGACATGGGTCATGTGTGAAACTATTTACACTCAATACTTTTTCCTCTTCTTCCAACCCTTCTACCCAATTAGCATACCAAAACTTCTTTTTCATATGTTCTTTATATATTTCTCCATAAGTATTGGGTTATAACCGAAGATCTCACTTGGATTGGATGGAATGATTGAGGTCTGAGTCTTCTTCTTTGTTGGATCAACAAGATATATCTTAGCCTTTTGAAGTTCAAGTGGTGGAGGACATGTTTTAGGAAAGTTCTTTCTTGCTTTTAGAAAATCCCTGTAATTACTGGTTAATGTAGTTTCTCTCCACCTCTTAAGATTTTTTGTTTTGGTGCCTAATTGGATCAGTTCAAGTTTCATCCCGAAATGTTTTGTCTGAGCTGCTAGGGTTGGCTTTATTCTACTGCTAATCCTCTAATTTGGTAGGGTCACCTGCATATTTGGTTCAACAATCATCTTCTCAACCCTTTCCATTTCATCCAGCAGGTTCTTCACATTCCAGTTGTTGAAGACATTGAAACTTTTAACTTTGTAAGGAAAATGTCTCTTTAGCCAATTAATGGACTCTTCCTTTGTCCTTTGAACCACTTCTGGATTGTTCGGTGGATCAATTTGAAAGCCCCTGGGATTCATCAAACGTATTATTTTCAGAACCTTATTTCTTTCATCCTCGTAACACAAATAAACTATGCCTATTGTTAGCCATATTTTTCTGATTTTAACTAGTTCTAGCAAAGTCTTCAACTTCCATTCTCTTAACATTTTCCAGATAGTTTTTACTTCTATCTATTTCCAAGAGTGGTAGCCCTCTGAGAGACATGATGAAAATTGAGGTGAAATAGAGGTATCATCTTCTTTTACTTCCAAGCTCAGTTGTCTTTTCAACCACTTACTTCTTTGGAGCCTTTGTTGGAGAGTCTTCTGATTTTCAGATAAGATCAGTTTCCTCTTCCTTGAATTGAAAGTTTTACTCGGAGGATGATTTGGTCTTTCTGGAACTACTAGTTTTTGTACAACTGTTGGTTTTGCACCAGACTATGTACCGACAGTTTCTTTTATTTGACTAACGTCCCTTGTGTCTTATGTGGTAGAGCGGACACTTTTGGAGGAGCAGTAGTTTCAGATTTTGATGATGATGGTGGTGGAATTGTAATAGATTTGGTTTTTTGTGTTGGTGGTGATGGAAATGTGGTGGATTTGTTTTTTGTCGTTTGTGGTGGTGGAAGTGTGGATTGTCCAACTGTTTTAATTGATCTAGCAGTTTTTGTTGGAACGTCTGGTTGGGTCTTTTTCGTTGTTTTGGCTTGAACTACTGGCACTTGCTTCTTCATAGAATCCAGCTTTTGGAGTGAATGTGTCTTCATGAATTCTGCCTTTTCATTAGCAGCAACCTTTTTTATGACCTATGGATGCCTCATGTCATGATTTACCCTTTTAGGTATCTTGATATCTTGCCTTAGTATTTTTTTTTTCTACTCTTTAGGCTTCAATCTTTTGTCTTAATAAGGCGACATTTTCTTTCTTGCATTTCTTTTCGTTGCAGCCTTTTGTGTGACTATCTCATGGTCTTCAAGAAACTCCCCTTTTTGTTTCTCAACCAATGCCTTAGGCAGGGCTTTAGTAGGTCTTTTCTTAGCATCAATAGCCCCTATTCAATAATGTTTATCTTTTATCCTTTTTCTCCTATTTGTTTTGCTTCAACATGTTTAGAAAGTATTGCTTTGAGTTCTTCTATCTGTTTTTATGTCTCTAGATCCTGATGTTTTAAAATGGCATACTTGGTATCAATCTTGGCTTATAAAGAGGCAAAGAAGGAGACAAACATGGGTTATAGAATTTGTTAACAAATGGTTTTGAGCTCCCCTACTGGTAGTGATGGTGGTTGTACCCTTACCAATGATTTGGCTCTCTATGGCCGGCAGTTGTTTGTTAGTGACTGAGTGTTTGAGTGATTTAAGCTACTTTTGTGAGGAGTCTAGTTGTTGGTGTATTCTCGAGGCAACTGGACTTTCGCTTTAGGCATTTTGGTGATACTCTCCTTGAGATCTGAGACCTCAACACTTAACTTTTCTATCAATTCCATTAGTTTGTTTAACCATTATCCAAATTAATGCAATCCTCTACATCCCTACCTGTGGTTGTTGTATCAACATGGGTTTGGGATTTTTTTTTAATCTCAAGGACACTTCCTGATACTCCTTGTTCTTGGTACTAGGGACCTCCAGCTTGATCTTTATCTAAAACTTTAGAATCATTGATAAGTTCTTCAATAGTTTCCAACAAAGAGCTCTTCATCATGTTACCATTGTCTTCATGGGAACCAGTGGGTTCTGCAAGTGTGACACCACATATTCCCTGGTTAATGTTTAAACCTTACTCTAGTTAGCTTACACGATAATTCATGCATTGAACTTGACTAAGGTTTGTTAAGTGAGTCGAATGATACACGATTATACGTTAATAACTGCATAAACGGTAATTTGGGGAATTACCGGATCACGTATACAAATCTTGAACCCCAAACGTTGGTGGAATTGTGAAATACAACTATTGTGATTGTATTTGTTTGAATATATGTGTTAATACGTGACTATGTGAATTTACTTGAATTAAACGTTATCGGGTCGGTAACCAGGACCCAAAGCTATAACATTGACATCTTGGATGCATTTTAGATTATTAATAATAAGGTTATTATTAATAAGTTTTTGGTAATAAGAAGAAAAAGAAAATAAAAAGGTTTGCGTAACACTTCCCCGCGGGCGCGGAGGGATTCGTAAGTCCCCCGCAGTCCACGAGGTAAACAATAAAGTTATGATGTGAAATTCTAATAACTAAAACATGAGTTTTATAAAGATTTAATATGGTAAACAATATAGTTATGTTTTGTTATGATGAGTCTTTGCATGAAACTTGCATGTGTATGATTATTGATTAATCTAGGGTTTATAGAGATTAATATTCATGATAAGTATTACATGTTGGATATGATGTATGTTGTGAACATGTAGTATTATATGTTTATGGTCTTGTTAGGCGATATTATGGATCTAGCTAGGGTTCGATAATATTGTTATTCTTGCATGATTAAAATTGGACAGATTCTAAGTAGTAATTTGTATGACTTATACCTTGATCTTAAATCTTTGTTTTGATTGTTACTTGTTACTTGTTACTTGATACTAGTATGTAGCTTATGATGTTAGATTTTCAGAATGTGCAAGTTTGTGTCTTTTCGATACCGTTTGATATGTTTTTTGTGGTTTTAACAAAACAAAGGTCAAATCTGATTTTTGGACTTGAAACTTGGGTCGGCTTTAAAAGGCCATGACTTGAGTGTTGTAAAGAGTTAGATCATGAAATTTGGTCAGTAAAAAGATACATAAGTTTTCCATATTTTCCAGGTAGATGCATCCCGTTTGGATGAACCTGTAATTTTTAAGAATTTTCCTCGTAAATAGTCGCAACTGACTTGTTTTCAGAACCTAGCTGTGATAAATGATTTTTCATAATTTTTCAACATGGTTTTGTCCCGAAATAAAAATAGTGACATGTAGGCTAAACATATAGGAACGTTCCGTAAAATGTTGAGAGTCTAATATGTTGATTAAGTATTTTTTTTAAAGTTTGTCTTGACGACTCATAATCTGTTACGGAAACACATATTATGAAATTGTGCCTATGTATAAACTTGTGTATAATATATTTAGTATGTGACTATGTGTAAATGTAATATTCACCAACAGGTTCTTGGGGTCACTTGTTGCATTTAGAAACATTAGTGTCACATAAACATTTTCACATCATTGGATGTCTTGGCGAACGTGTCTTGTTGTGTGTTGTATATACACATGTACTTATAGAGTGATGCGTATAATAGGGAGTCGTTAGCGGGTCTCTATTACTTGTTAGATTTGGATTAAGCTCTCAACGCAACCTAAGGTGAGTTTCACTACTCTTTTCTCAAAAGCATGCGTCTCGGGTTTTGAGAAAACTTAGTTTCTGGTTTGTGATTACTTAACTTGTAAGTCTGGGTTTGGGACTACTATTTTATCCTAGGTTTTGGGATACTTTGTTTCCTTGTGTGAATCGAGTTTTACTAGTTTCATATTTTGTCCTTTGTTAACTAAACGGGAAAATTTCTATCACTCTTAACTCCTTACTTATACCAAATTAATCGCTGGAGGCGAATGGGTTACTAGTTGATAGCATTATTAGGTTCTGCAGCAGCCTCACACCGTGTTGGGAGCCGGGCGTGAACTTTTGACCACTTTTTGCTAGTGTTGATAGACTCTAGTGCTAAGGCAAAATAACTTTTGTATGTTTTCGGTACTGCTTGGTTAGTTACATTGAGTGGGTTAGCTACCCTTAGCATTCGTTGGAACTGGTGGTTGACTGTTTTGGAAACTTTAACTTTTACTTACCTTAAACCGTGAACTCACCAATTTTATGTTGACACACGCTAGCATGCTTTTGCAGGTCGCAAGGTACGGAACACGTTAGGGCATGCATCATTGGTGTCGTTGGGCTGAACATCATAAAAAAACTTATTTAAGTTTATTTACATTACTTTGGTTTTGGGCGCGATGTTTTGCGCAGGATGTTTTATTTTAATATTTTCTTTACACTTCCGCGTTACTTTAAACTTTTTGATTAAACATTAAACTTGATTTTGAAAACGAACTAAATGGTTTGGGCATTTAGAGTCGTTCTTGTAACTAATGGCTATGGGATCCTGGTGTGTCACGCACCTCGCAGTAAAACCCCGCAGTGTGTCAAAGCAAGAATAGTGGCAACCACCTTTGCAATCATCTCTACAAGATCTACCTAGTAGGGGTGTTCAAGGTCCGAATCTCGCGGTGTTTAGGTTAAACTATGAACCAAACCTTAATAACGGTTTTTGATATTTGAAAACCACAACCAAACCGTTAATAATGGTTTTTTATATTTGTAAACCATAACCAAACCGTTGAACTCTTAAACCGAACCAGACCAAACTATTAGTAATGTTTTGGTTGCGGTTTAGTTTCACGGTTTGGGTTATGTTTAGGCTGGTTGGGCCTTTATACAAGATGTCCAAACTTAGGATTGAATCGTCAATACCTTATGATATTATATAAAAAGGTGGGCCTTTATATGTCTATATTTTGAAACTCTTTGGTTTTTTATTATGTTTAGTTTTTTAGGTTGAAAATATAAAATTTATATAAGACACGGTAGCTTACAATGTCTGACTTTCAGAATGTAAAATGGAGATAGTAGCCTTTCGATTTACTTAAATTTATAAAAAGCTAAAACAATTTTAATTTTAATTATGTTTAACAATACACACACATATACATAATATGAAATATATAGCAAAATTAATATAATAAAGTATCATGGTCTGGTCTGGTTTTATACGGTTGATTTTTGGTGTAAACCATAAACCAAACCATTCGCTACGATTTTAAAATATTGAAACCGACCGATCAAAAGTTTGGTAAAAAAAACTTGACGTGAAACCAGACTGATACGTTTTGAAAGTAAACCATGAACACCCCTACTACCTGGGAGTGACGTACTCTTTCCTCATGTGGACTAGGAACATGATTCTGTTTGGAGCTGAATCTCTATGAATTGTGATTGATGTTTTTCCGTTCTATGGTATAGAGGAATTCCTACCTTCATGAGATCTAAATCAAAATTTAAAGATTATTTTTCAAGAGAGGTAGTCCTTGGTCAGGGACTAAATGAGTGAGGGTTAGATGATGCCTCATACATGGTGGTATCACTTTGGCTTACAACAAGACTTTGTTGAGAAAGTCTTTGAGGAGTTTGTTCATGTTAAGGCTAAAAAGTCTGATGTGAATCTGTTTCAACCAGACTCTTAGGGGCCTTAACTTCTTGGATTAGTCTTTTTCTTTGCCTTTGGTTTTGGCAGGGAAGTCAGATGGTTTAGTGTGACAACCGTCAAAATCACGGGTCATGACCGTACACTCACTTACACATATACATTATGCAAAGCATTACATGTCATCTATTTCATCGTAATTGGGCCATCCAGGGTTCTAACAAGTCAATCCTGAGGCATGCAGTCTAACAGTAGACACACTAGTTAACACGGAGTCCTAATTAGTCGAATAATTCATGATAGATCATAGGAAATCCATGCAAAACCCTAGTTTTGAGAATCCATATAGTTGAACACAAGGTTCCAAATTTGTTACCTGGACAAGAATAACAACAAACAATGTTCAGAAACAATAGATCACCCGAAGTGTTATCTATGTAAAACTGGTAAAACCACAAACAACGTGTCCACAAGTGTCTCTGAAATTTGATTCATATCAGACTTGTGTGACTAATAACATCAAACATATACATCACCATACACACAAGGCCTATATACGTATGTATATACACGAGTACACAAACACATGTCCCACACCTCTCCAACTCCACACCATGACACTCTATTCCCAAGACTACTTCCTAAATTGGCAAGCCACTTTAAGATCACTAGGAACCATGTTGTTTGACTTCCAAAAACTATCCATGTCCATTCCCATGGTCTAGATTTCGGCCCTTATATTCGCAAAAACCGAATTGTATTGTTTTTAACTTACCATCACCCTACCTTGCATATGTACACCTCACGCATACATACATATGAAAAGATACACTGACAATACACTCACCATTCCTATCCAAACCTCACACACCTCTAGACTTTATACCAACAAGGAAACAACATAAAATACATGATACTCCAAGACACTTTGACTTGCCACAATATACCTTCCCTTTTCCCCATGAATTTTGGCCCCCAAGGAGCTTACACAAGACAACAAAGATCTTGGTCAACACCTTACACTAACATGGCAATAACATAAACCGCATGACCATTGTGTAACCTCTTACCCTCTTTGTGTAAACTTCGGCCGAGTACAAAACAAGTCCAGAACCCCTTAGCCGATCGCTAACCATCGTTCATTGCAAGCCACAAGTTACCAACAACGTTTAGGAGTCGCATTGTGGAAAGCTAGCTTACTTTCTTTTGTTTCTTTCGGCTACACACGTATGGTACTAGAACAGAACCATTTTCCTTCTTTTTCACACACATGTAATGTCCACCCGAATATACACACTCGAACACATCACCAGGCCACAAGTTGTCGAGTAAAACTAACATAAATACCCATGTTTTATGTTATAAGTTCAATGTTTTCGCTTAAACATACACACACATATGTATGCGAATACATACACCCTAGAACATATATATAGACATATACGTGCACCCACACATACATGTGAATGTATGCATGAGTGTATACGGTCGAGACCCAGCCAAAGACTAGTAAATCTCACTTAGTTTCAGAACATATTCCTTGACTAGATTCATAAACATGTTTTAAAGACATTAAAAACATGTGTTAACAAGCTTAACACAAGAGTTTTCTTGGAAATCTATGTTAAACACCAATATGTGTGTATGTACATGGGCAAAATACATAAATATGTTGTTTTTATACAAAATTGCCGAAAGATATGTCCATTCCACTCTAAACTTACGTAATTAGACATAGGTGTCACTTGGTAACAATAAGCAAGTCAAGACACTTGTTCTACCACAAAGAGACTAAACATAGCAACATCAACAACAAAAACAAACATTTCCCAACACATACAGTGTGTGGCACATATGGATAATAGTACAGAAACACCTAATCCATAGGTGTTCTGGTCGGGTGAACAAATACATGGTAAATAAGACAAATCATAGACTTAAGTTGCCTTTAATGAATTTAGGGCACCCCAGTCCAGAGATTTCCAAGTCAGACACAGTCCAGTTTAGCATTCAGACATCAGGTGAGTTTTACACGGCCCCTTTTCACTATTTTACATTTTCCGGGTGGAAAAACATACGTACAGTTTTTAGTTACAATATGACTATTATGTGAACATGACACATTAAGGTTTAGGATCCATTAAGCCCTCGTGTCATACATCATATCACAACCATTAGCTATGGACTTAGCCATGAAACACCGGAACAGATCCATTGGGTTGACACCCCCACTCTTGGTTGGTCAGTTGCTCTAACCAGATGACATATATCAAAAGAGTGCTTGTATTTCACATTTATTCATTGTCTTAAGTGTAAAATGGGCGAGGCACAACATGTCAAGGTTTGGTTATGGGTTCATTTCAGATCACATATTAATTATTGTCCTAACTAGGCAGTAATTTAGTCGGTTTTTTATTACATGTCCATCATATACAAACCCGTGGACTCACCGACTTTATGTTGACCCGTATTATTTTTACATGCATGTTTTTTAGGAAATTAACATGGAGTATGAAACTTGTGAAGGTCGCGTGCGAGCATTTATGGGATACCACCTTTTGAACCATTGTTGTTTCATTTTAACCAAAACATTTTCATGCAATGGTTTTAATACGAACAATTTATGTTAAGTTTATAAAACTTGGTTGTTTAATGGAAGTTCCCATTTTATTTTTATTAATGTTTGTGTGATCTTTGTGCTTAGAATTCATTTGAAGTTGCATCTCGCGTTTCTGCCTTGGCGGGGTATGCCAGATTGGTATCAGAGCACGAGGTTATAGCGAATCAAGATTCTTTTGAGTCAAACTACAATCTTAACAAAAATTGTTTTCGAAATGTTTTACAAAGAAAGAAACACAACACTTATCCCTACGCGTAGCGCAAGTCCCATGCCAGTTACATATTTCACACATTAGTAGACATACTAAGTACACCACATGATTACTAACACACACTGTGTGTTCTTGATTTCCAGGATCATGGCATACCACGACGACCCTATCATCATCTCAGATTCTGAGGAGGAGATTGTAGCATACAGCCCTCCAGCCGATGACCTTCAGCAGGGTTATGAGCCCGATTCTAGTGACTCAGACACAGAAGAGGATCACATGCAGGTTGATCATGTCATTTCGGATGATGAGGATGTCGTGCCTGCTGGCGAAGCACAGGAGGAGGATGCACCCCCACCGCATCCAGAGCCCTGGGTGCCATCTTTCCGTCCATATCGCCCGTGTCCGGGTGGGGTACGTATGATGTACACCCCTCGGAAACATGTGCTCCCTCCACCGGCTCCTATCGCTTTAGCTAAGGCCTCAGCCCGGGTTGACCCTGAGCCTCTAGCACCAGCAGATCCCCAGACCCCAGCTCCATAGGCACCAGAGCCACCCAAGAAGAAGCTACTTTGAAGATCTCAGGCTCGCAAGAGGACTTACTTGCCGACTGTTGATGGATTCGTGGCCTATTCTGACGAGGATACCGACGGCGAGGCTCCCTCTACCTTCGAGACTGGTGGTCCATCCCAGCCTCCCTCTGACACTCCACTACCCACCGGCTTCGAGCCAACTCCTGCGCACCACACCCTCTACTCTATACGGGACATGGTTGGGCGTCATGACACAGATATTGGGGTGTTGTGTGTGAGAGTTCAAGAGATTAAGGATGACCTATATCTGACATGTCAGACCATGGATCCTATCCTCTATCGACTGGCGGAGTTGGGTACCTGTGTTTATGAGGCGGATCAGGGATGCGCCACAGCTGAGGAGCGTGTTGCAGAGCTAGAGGCTAGAGTTGATGATCTTGATGCGAGGATGATTGCCGCTGTTGCAGCCTTGTCTACTGCTTTTCCACCCCTGTCCCCATAGGATATCTTATGTTGTACTTTTAGTAGTAGTTTAAACACTTGCATGGCAGTATGCCATTTTATATTGTATGCAGAAACAAAATTATATCAAGTCTGTTAAACTTTCTATGAAAAGTTCGATATTTTGATTCCTATATTGTTGTTGTGTTTGTGTCGTGCTTTTGTGATCGTGTTTTTTCGTTTGTGTGGATTGTACAGTTGTTTGATTGGTGCATATGTTGACAATATTATACAGCGATATGTGTCTCATTCTTTTAATCTTGTGTATTAGAAGAACTTGCCTCCCAAAACAACTACTCGATCGACTTCTGAGGAAGAAGCTATTCCGACCACCTCAGCGGACCTAGCCAGGGTAATTGCACAGGATACAACACAACATAAAGCGAACCGCGCCGATTCCAGTGGTGGTTCGGGCGCAGCAGACTGACGCAGAACCCAGGATCCCGAGACTGGTAAAGGACTTGTCTATTCCTTCCTAGTCTTGATCATATCTAATGTCGATCCTGTCGTTGATGATCCGTTCTTTTTGACACTGCAAAAGTAGAGAATACCATGCGTGGGTGTTCCTACAAGACGTTCATGGCATGCAAGCCCTGGAACTTTCGTGGGTCAGAAGGAGCAATTGGTATTGTCCGTTGGATCAAGAAAACCGAGTCAGTGCTTGACATCAGTGGTTTCTAAGAGGACCAAAAGATCAAGAATGTCACTTGTACCTTCCAGGACGAGGCATTGACATGGTGGAACCTGCAAGTGCAGACCTTGGGTTGTGAAGCTGTCTACAAGCTTTCTTGGGTGGAGTTGAAGTCAATGCTGATGGACAAGTATTGCCGCTGAGTGAGCTGCAGAAGTTGGAAACCGAGTTCCTGGAATCTATCCATGAACGCGGCAGATATCACTGCCTATACCACCCGATTTCATGAGCTTTCTCATCTAGTTCCACACATGGTTACCCCTGAGTACAAGTAGGTAGAGAAATACATCTGGGGACTTTCTCCTAAGACCCGTAGCATGGTCACCACTGCTCCAGCTTCCATTCAGCATGCTGTCACCTTTGCTCACAGCCTCACCGATGATGCGGTATGTATGGGTTCTTTGTCACTGAAGGAATCAGACAAGGGTGAAAGTTCTGGAAATAAAAGAAAGTGGTACAACTTCAAAAAGGGGAAAGGCATAGAGAGTAATTCCAACAAGAAGCCCGAAACCGTCAAAACTTTTGTTGCCACCGCTACTGACACTTGCAAGCCATACAACACTCCCCACCCACTTTGCAATAAATGCAAGTACCATCACGTGGGGACATGTTATAGTATCAAATGCGAGAAGTGCAAGCGGACGGGACATCCCACAGTGCAGTGTCGGGCTAAAGCAGTTGTAAACTCCGACGGTAAACCGGGATGTTTTAAGTGTGGAGCTACCGACCATTTCAAGAAAGACTGCCCCAAGCTGAAGGGTCAAGCTCGTGG
Organism: Ambrosia artemisiifolia; assembly: GCA_032199755.1. Taxonomy (NCBI): domain Eukaryota; kingdom Viridiplantae; phylum Streptophyta; class Magnoliopsida; order Asterales; family Asteraceae; genus Ambrosia; species Ambrosia artemisiifolia. The sequence goes on from CM063517.1 coordinate 33,222,577, forward strand.
CAAGGCTTTTGTTATGGGTGCAAATGACGCACGCGAGGATCCTAACTTTGTTACGGGTACGTTCCTCGTAAACAATCATACTGGTGCCGATCTAAGCTTTGTGTCAAACGACTTTAAACGGGCCCTCGGATTAGAGTCAAATAAGTTGCACACACATTATTCGATAGAATTGGCCAATGGTAAGACAATTAAGTCCGAATAAGTGGTTAAGAATTGTGCGTTGAAGTTGGGAGATCATGAGTTCAGTATTGACCTTCTACCGATCGAATTGGGAAGTGTCGACGTTGTGGTTAGCATGGATTGGTTGTCAAAGAATCGCTCTGAGGTTATCTGTTTCGCGAAGGTGGATCAAGTTCCATTGCCCAATGGAGAGGTTCAGTCCATACAAGGGGAGTACAGGAAGACACCGTTGTGGTTCGTATCTTGCATGAAGGCCCAGAAGTGTTTACGGAAAGGTCATTTTGGATTCTTAGCCCATGTGATCGAAAAGAAACCAAGAGAGAGTAGAATCGAAGGCATCCCTATCGTGAGAGATTTTCCAGAAGTCTTTCCCGAAGATCTACCAGGATTACCACCCCTGAGGCAAGTTAAGTTTCGTATCGACCTCATTCTCGGAGTTGCTGCCGTAGCCCGTTCACCTTACCGCTTGGCACCGTCTGAGATGCAAGAACTGTCCAACCAGCTGCAAGATTTGCTTGACAAAGGATTCATTCGATCCAGCTCTTCACCCTGGGGAGCTCCAGTTCTGTTCGTCAAGAAGAAGGATGGATCGTTTCGCATGTACATCGACTATAGAGAGTTGAAGAAGCTTACAGTGAAGAACCGTTACCCTCTTCCTAGGATTGATGACCTATTCGACCAGTTGCAAGGTTCCAGTTCCTACTCGAAGATTGATCTGAGGTCATGCTATCACCAGTTGCGTATTCATGAAGAGGACATTCCCAAGACCGCTTTCAGGACGCTGTATGGTCATTATGAGTATTTGATTATGCCCTTTGGTTTGAAAAACACACCAGCAGTGTTCATGGATCTGATGAATAGGGTGTGTCAACCTTACCTCGACAAGTTCATGATTGTGTTCATTGACGACATTCTGATCTATTCGCGAACTCAAGAGGAGCATGAGCAGCATTTGAGGGTAATTCTGAATCTACTCAAGGAGGAGAAACTATATGCCAAGTTATCCAAATGCGAATTCTGGATTAGTGAAGTTCACTTCCTCGGTCACCTGTGAACGAAAAAGGTATACATGTTGATCCAGCCAAGGTAGAGTTGATCAAAAATTGGCCTAGGCCCAGTACCCCAACCGAAGTTCGACAATTCCTAGGGTTAACTGGCTATTATCGACGATTCGTTGTGTAGTTGAAAGAATTTAGCTAAAACAGGATGTAATGATCATACAAGTCACAAATCCAGGTGCGGAAACCCTAGATATGAACAAAATGATAATACTCGAATCAAAACACGTAAAACATCATTTTAATCACCTTTTTCATAGATTAACTTTCATAAAACTTATTACAATTGATCAACACGTTAATCTAGACCTATCACACACAATCACAGACCTAACACAAACCTGACCTTCAAACACACACTTTCTAAAACTCTATCTAACTTACAAATGACCAAAGACTATTTATAAGCACTGCAGGTTCGCCCATGTTGATGGTGCGAATGTGGACATAGTCCACATTCGCCCATTTCACTAGTACGAATGTGTCTTCTTCCTGTCAGCCTTCTACCTTCGCCCACTTCTATCTCTCCTTCGCCCATATTATCTACCTTTGACCCACCAGAAACAATCTAACATATGTTAATAAAGCTAATCCAATCACTAGTCGCAATTCGTGCATCTACAAACTCCCCCTCGACTATTGATTGGATTGTCTTCGGTCTTCGTCCATAACCTTGTTCAACAGCTTGATTCTTAGATGCTTCTTCTAATCTTTAGTCATTTCAGGCTCCAGCTTACGTTTCACCGGCTTAGGCACTTCAGCCATCTTCACCATCTTGCCCAGTTTAGTATCCAAGTTGCTTCCGGAGTTGATATCATAAGCAAAGCAAACTCCGACAACTTGTTGATACTTCTTAGCCTGATCTGCATCATTGGGATCACAATGAATCGGATTGTAGAATAGCATGATGATGTCTTCAAACGTGCAATTGATCAACCACATAGGATCAAATACATAAACATGCTTGTATTTGCCCTTTCCATCTCTCAGCACAATCACCGCTTCTGCCTTTCTCCAATCATAATACCAGAATATAAAATCAGCACTGAAGTGTTGAGGTAAAGGCATCAATGGAATCTTTTTCATCACTTCAAGTGCTTTATATATTAAAGTCACCCTCTTCCTTCCTGTTCTCGGATCAATATCACGATGAACTTTCCTTCTGGGATACTGTGGCTTAAATCTGTTCCATTTAGTTCTACTCTCCCAAACCAACTTATCAGCAAATCAACCAACAGCTGTATTGTTTACTGAAGCTCCAGTCATAGGGAATCTGTAAATGTCTCTGACCGCCCAGTACGGTAGAGTTAATAAATCAATGAATCTGTAAAAGTACAAGATTCCTGATTCCCATTTGACAGCCAAACATTTCAGTCTTCCCAGATACTTCCAACCGAGAGCTCTGCCTTTGAACTTCTCGTTGTGATATCTGTAAAAACTACCTTGAGCTTCAGGCTTTGGTCGTTTATCATCAGTTTCCTTCAACTTTTGTAGAAATGTCTTCAAATCATCATTCTGACTTGAAGGTTTCTGCTGATCAGTACCAAACACAGTTTCTACAAACTCCTCACTTCTCTTTTGAGCTTTCTTCTTAGCCAACCTGTTTGGTATCTCTGTGAAGTTTGGGAAAACCACATTTTCATCATTTTGCCTGAAATATTGTGGATATTCCTCGTGAATAATATCCTCAATCTCTACTTCATCCATCTCAGGTGTCTGCTTATCATCAGAGTGATTTCCAATATCCTTTTCAGGAATATCTGGAATCGACTGATCCATCATAATCTCCTCTAATGATTTCCCCACTCGGTGTGCAATTCCATCCAAAATTTCTTCGGCAACAGCAGCAGGTACTTCACCCTCCTCTAAGTCTGGATCATTGTACTCGAGTTCATATCTCATATCATCTGTTTGAAAGATTTCAGCAAATTTGCCTGTGAACTCAATGGTCCATTCTCTTTTCTCAAGCATATCTCTGTAAACCTTCTTCGCATCATCATTCAGAGATCTCACCTTTTCGTTCCAGAAAATGCTTTCATCTGAGTCTACATTCTCACCTTTCTTTTTCTTTGAACTAGACTCTCCAGCATCCTTCTGTGGTGTCCTCTTCTCAAAAGTAAACTTACTAGTATCATTTCCCCCATCATCATCATCACTTTCATCGCTACCATCATCATCCTTACTACCTGATCCCTCAGCATCATCATCATCTTTATCACTTTTCTTGCTTCCTTCATCAGAACTCTTATCAGATTCATCATCCTCCTCATCATCCTTTTCCTTTTCATCAGAAGGCTCATAATCAACCTGTTCCTCCTCTTTTTCTTTATCTTCTTCACCATCCTTTAACTTAGGTGCTTCACCATATAGCTTATCCAACAAATCACTTAGACGTTTGTTTTCAGTCTTAAGTTCTTTGTTGTCAGCCTTAATAATTCTAATCATTCTCCGATTCCTGGTGCACTTAACCTCAAGATCCTTGTTTTCTTCTTCAAGTTTCTTAACTTTCTGTTCGATCTCATCTTGGTTAGTCTTAGAAGCAACCACAATCTGTAGCATCTTCTCCTCATTCTGTTTAAACTTGCTAATCTCAGCCTGTTGTGCTACAATCATCTTCATCATGTCATCCATCCGTTTGTTAACCTGTTTCATCACATCATCCGAAACAGTAACTTTCTTTAATTTGGATGGTTCAGCTTCTTTTGCCTTCTGCTTTTGAGGATTCTTGAACATATCCAAAACATTATCTAAAGCAGCATTGAAATCATCAACTGGTAAAGCTTCTGACTCTTTGCTCTTTTTCTGCTTCTTAGCCACTGGTGAAGATAGCTTAGATGATGTACCTGCATCAGGTATCTTTTTACCTTTCAGCAACTGAGCAATCTTTTTCTCCCTCAACTGCTTAGTACTCGACTTCTTTGCCATTGACTTGTGCTTCGGTTTTGGCAAATTAACTACAACAGTCTTACCTACTTCAAGTTCATCCAGATTCACACTCAGACCTTCATCAACATCAACAGTCTTCTTCTGTGAAACCTCTTCAATATTCTTGTTCAAAGATTCAGACTCACCAACCATAGTGGCCTTACGTTTGGTGGTCTTTACTCTTTCCTCTTCAGAATCCCATTGTTCATCAACTTCAGTTTCCTCCGAATCCACCGATTCTTCATCAACCAGACTAGTTCCTTTCTTTGCTGTTGTCTTCTGTCTAGTAACCTGTTGCTTTGAACTTCCTTGATCTATCTTTGCCTTACCCTTCCCTTTGGCTCCAGCATTGACTACCTGTCTCTTCCTCTTAGTGTTTGCATCAGCATACACTAAAGGATCATCATTGTCAGAATCACTCTTGTCATGTCTTCCTTTGTTCTTACCAGGATCAGTGTAACCCTGATTAGCCAAAGCCCCAAATAATCTCCTGTGAGGTGGCTTTTCATTGTCTGGCACACCTTTATACCCTTTCATTCTCACAAGCGTACAAATATTCATGTGATCTTGACCTAGGATCATAGTTGGATCCTTCTTCAAATTAGGATACTTATGGTCAAAGATCATCATCAAAAACCTCGGATACAGCATAAACTGCTTCTTCTTCAATCCTTTCAACATCTCAAGCATGTTGTCTAAAATCATACCAGATACATTGAATGGTTTGTTAAGTGTTAACGCAACCATCAATGAACTAAGACTCTTCCTCATCACATCGTATCCACCGCTCACACACCCGAATACATGGATAATTACGTGTGCAAGATACTTGAACTGCACACTTAATTTCCCTTTGTGCATCGAACCATCAGTAATCGGACCCTTGTACTTCATCCTCAAAAAGCACGCCCTCTGCTCGGTCCACGAAAGCTCTCTAGGATCATCACTAACTTCAAACTTGATCTGCAAAGCTTCCCTGATGTCTGATTCAGTCAAAAACATCTCCATCCCCTGAATCTTGCTTCGAATAATGGTCTGATCTTCCCAGAAATCATATCTTGCATTTCTGTAGAAGTCCTACACTATGTCTTTGTAAATTATTGTTGGTGTAGCTAAGGCATGAATAATCCGGCTTCGCCTTAAAAACTCCACAATACCAGCAAATTCAGTGTTCTTCTCGACATCTCCAACATATGCACAACAGTTGTGTGTCGGTTCAAACGGCCATCCACGTGGAACATTTTCAGCTTCTGGTACAATATCTGGTACTATGTTCTCCACTGGTGCTTCAACATGTTCAGGTTGCTCAGCCATCTGCACATCAGAAATCAGAAAATTCGTCAAAATACAAAATCGACAAAAATCAAAAATTTTAAGTTTTTAAGATTCCACATTCGCCCAATTTTACTAGGTCGAAAGTGGAATTTTAGGTACGAATGTACACAATTTAGTACGAATGTGGAAATGGTCTTATTAAAAATTACATTCGTCCAGTAATCAACACATTCGCCCATCAAGTTCTACATTCGCCCAGTTTAATTTGGACGAATGTAAACCTGTAAACCCCAAAAATTCAAAATTTTGTCAAACCTGTTTTTAAACTTTGATTCTGATTGAAACATGTTCTATAATGGCCGAATAACACTCGTCAATAACCAATTGTTATTATTGTTCAATTTTCATCTGTTTTAAAAGAGGAATTAGGGTTTATAGACTTTAATCGATCAATTAATCATCTAATCATTGTTATTATCCTAATTCCTTGTTATATCTCCCCCTAAAACTGATGAGAATTGAATTTCTAACACAATCATCCATTAAAAACAGTCCAATCATCCCAGATTATGAACCCTAGGTCCGTAACCCACAAACACGAATTATGGTCTGATTCTGAAGCCATTACCTGTGAAAATTAGTGTAAAACAATCAGGGAACAACAGGGAACAATAAACAAGATCAAAGGAAATCACAGCAACAAGGTCTGGTATCTTAGAAAAATTTTGAAAAATGTAGAATGAGGTGGTCGAACCTGTTACTTGGCATTTATAGGAAGGTACGTTCGCCCGTTTAAGATGGACGAAGGTGAGTATATTCCACTTTCGACCAAGTAAATGGCCCGAAGGTGAAACTTTACCACCCGAAGGTGAAATGGGTTTAAGGTATCCACTTTCGCCCAACCAAAAACACACGAAAGTAATGATTTTTCCACATTCGACCCAATTAAAGGGCGAATGTGAAATGGAAAAATCTGAAAATTTTGCCAAATCACGAATTCGAATCCCGTTCAACATTTTTCAATCCGTTAAATCTCAAAAACTCATTATTTCACTTTTAGAATGATACAAAGCCCAGATGGTTTCAGCAAATCTCAGAAATTGACAATCAAACACCGTCGGTTATCTAAAACAAAGCAGAAATGCAAAAACTTTTAGGTTTTCTGAAATTTTATCAAAACACACCTAAAATCTTTTTGGATTTTGTATCTTTTTGACAATAAAAGTAAAATGCAACAAAGTAAACAAAGCAGTAAACATTTTGTGATGGCCGGTAAGAGGATCATATCAGTTTTCTGAGAAATCTGATCACAGCGTTGATCTTTTTGTTTAATATTATCATTAGAAACAGTATGTGACACGGAAATTGCTGATATTGTGGTCCACTTAAGCTCACATGCAGACTATTACGCAATGCTTTAAAATGATACGAGTTAGGTGTATTAGACTAACACATTGTGGTGCCCACACACACGACATACTCCCGTATCAAGTAATTGCACAAAGCTTCGTCGTAACGCGTGATTATGCCAGAGTTATCCGTTAAAGTTACAAAGTATATAGCACAGAGGTGTACAGGTCAGCAAACGAATGCAGCAGAGTAACATGTGCATATATACTAGGTTGAGGCTGATATCAACTACTGATTTGCATCAGTAAGTCAATACGATGTAATTATGATCTTTGATCAATAAAAACATAAAGTTCCTCAATTCGGTAACTTTCAGTTTTGGCATTTAAGCTCTTTTTGGCAAATATTCTGATAAAACTAGGTCCGTAAATCAATACGACAACAGTTTAATCAGAATATCCCGGATAACCATAACATAACGACCCGAAAACTCAGATTTTGGCAATCCTATCAAACGAAATTACGGTACTAAGACCATATGCCCATGAGGTGTTCAGCCACGAACGCGTAGTTCGTTATGTTTGTATCACTAATGCATGCAATTTTTCGTCTACGAAGCCTATCAGCACATCACACGTAATCAACACACGCCTCATATTAGTATACCAATCTTTAGCCTGTGTCAGATCCCCACTGGTGTACTATCATTTCCTCTTTTAATCCTGGAAATCATTTTTGGTTTTCTAATTTTTAGGTCTTTTTGAATTTTTCAATGTTTTTGGTTTTTCTAATAAAATGACTCCCCCTAAAATATAAAACATATTTTTGGGTTTTTAATTTTTCTGAAAAACAATAAAAACTTTTAAAGAAAATTTAAACTAAAAAGCGATAAACCGAGGTGCTGATTAGTCCTATTTTTCCTTTATGTTGTTAACTTTTAAAAGATATTCAAAGCGGGATCTGTCAAAAGCTTTAGTAAACAAATCTGCACGTTGATAGTCAGTATGGATTTTGACCATATCTATCAATTCTTTAGCGTAACAATCACGGATAAAATGGTATTTGATCCGGATATGTTTCGCTTTAGAATGATTGCCGGTATCTTTAGTTAATGCGATCGCGGCTTCATTGTCACAGTGTATAGGGGTTTTTAGAAACTGCAAACCGTAATCCACCATCTGCTGTTGGATCCAGAGTACTTACGAACAGCAACTCGAGGCTGCAATGTACTCGGCTTCACAGGTAGACAGCGCGACTGAAGTCTGCTTCTTACATTGCCAGGTGACTAACCTGCTCCCTAAAAACTGACAACCAGCTGTAGTGGATTTGCTATCCTTGTCACAGCCGCCCCAATCTGCATCACTAAAAGCGATAAATCAAAATCATCATCATTAGGGTACCAAAGTCCTCTCGAGGGACAACCCTTCAGATATCTAAGGATACGCTTGACCGCCCTTAGATGTCTGTGTTTCGGCTTCGATTGATAGCGAGCACAAAGACACGTTGCAAACATAATATCTGGCCGAGATGCTGTCAGATACATCAGAGATCCGATGATTGCTCTGTATGTAAATGGGTCCGTCAGCTCCCCCTTAGCGTCCACTCCAATCCCGTGATTGGGTTGAATCGGGGTATCCATCGGCTTGGAATCCTCCATCTGGAACCGGCTCAAGACTTCGGATACATATTTCGTCTGGTGAATGAAGATCCCCGTGGGTCTTTGGTCCACCTGCAAGCCTAGGAAAAACTGCATCTCCCCCATTGCGCTCATCTCAAAATTTTCCAGCATGACAGTTTCAAACTCCCTGCATAAAAGTTCGTTAGTTGAACCAAATATTATATCATCAACGTATATCTGCACCAGAAGCAAATCATCCCCTGATTTCTTCGTAAATAGGGTGCAGTCGACGAGTCCGCGCTTAAATCCCTTTGCCATGAGGTATGTACTTAGCTCCTCGTACCACTGTCTCGGAGCCTGGTGCAGACCATATAAAGCTTTGTTCAGCACATAGACCTTATCCCGGTGGATAGGGTCCTCAAAGCCTGGTGGCTGCCCGACATAAACCTCTTCTTTGACTTTCCCGTACAGAAATGCGCTCTTGACGTCCATTTGATAAACTTTGAACTTCTTGTAGGAAGCAAACGCAAGAAACATCCGAATTGCCTCAATGCGTGCTACAGGCGCATAGATTTCGTTATAATCAATCCCTTCGATTTGATGGAAACCCTGTACAACCAATCTGGCTTTGTTACGAACTATAACACCACGATCATCCTTCTTGCACTTAAACACCCATTTAGTGCCGATCTTCTTTCTTCCAGGCGGTAAATCAGTGAGCGTCCAAACCCCCAATTTCTGAAATTGTAATAATTCCTCCTGCATTGCTTCAACCCAGGCGTCCTCCAGCAAAGCGGCCTTGTATGTCCTCGGCTCTACCTGCGACACATAACACGCAAATGACCAATCATTTTGACTACCAGATTTTTGTATTTTGGCATATAAAGCTAAAGCACCAAAACTTTCTGGCGAATTAACACTTCGCAGCTGCCCTCTTGTCATCACACTGCTTCTAGGATCACCGATAACGTGCTCCAGCGGGTGAATACGATGAATCCGAGATTCCGGATGTTCAGGTACAGTAACTCCCGTCTGAATAGTCAAGTTCTCTACAGCATCCAGATCATGACCCGTGTTAGACGATGAAGCAACATCTGGAGTTGGAGTTGGGTTCACTGGCGGTGCCTCTGGTTCTTCTGCATGTTCAAGAATAACTTCTTCAAATTGTTCATCTTCAGACTCTGAAGACTCTAAAGTAGTAGAAGCCTCTTGAAACACTTCTTCTTCCGGTACAGGAACATTGGTATCATTAGAAGCTGGTGGGGGATTTACGGTGATAGGACGCACCAACGGTGAAGTCGCCGCGTTTTCACACTCGTAAAGTAATCTGATAATAGCTTCTTCAACCAAGCTATCTAGATTGAATGATTCAAAGAAATCTTAGTAATCAAACATCCAATCAGGACCAATCCCTTGCATATTCTGAGTATATCATTGAACTTCCACGTTAGCCCAATCCTCCACCTGACGAGTTCGCTTGTTGTATACCCGTTTGAGCGGGGTTGCATATCCAACAAAGTATCCCTCTTCAGCTTTCAGACTAAACTTCTCGCTTGGATTCAACATCGTGCATGGTGCCCCAAAAGGTTCTAGATACTCTAAGTTCGGCTTTCGTCGGTGTAACAGTTCATAAGAAGTTTTACCAAACTTCTTCACCGTTAAAACTCGATTGAGTGTATAATTTGCTGCATAAATCGCCTCATTCCAGAACATTACTGGAAGATTTGAGTATGCGAGCATTGTTCTTGCTGCTTCTATTAGAGACCTGTTTTTGCGTTCAGCAACACCGTTCTGTTGTGGGGTGTACGGAGCCGAATATTCATGATGAATTCCTTTGTTTTCACAAAGTTCTTCCATCTTTGCATTTTTGAACTCTGTCCCATTATCACTTCGAATTCTCTTGATCTTCAGATTGTAGAGATTCTCCAATCGAGTGAACAGAACTTTCAAGTTATTAAAGGTGTCACTTTTATGCTGCAAACACATCACCCATGAAAAACGTGAATAGTCGTCAGTGACAACTAAACAATAAAGCTCCCGAAGATGACTTTTGCGCTTGATAGGTCCGAATAGGTCCATATGCAATCGCTCAAGTGGCATCTCAACAGAGTTAACGTTCTTCACTTTGTGGGACTATCTGTGTTGCTTCCCCTTCTTACAACTCACACACTTGTCATTCAAATGGAAATGTTTCACATTTACTCCATCGACAAGTCCATTCTTCACAAGATGATTCATTTTTCTCAGATGAATGTGTCCCATTCTTCGGTGCCACATTATCGATTCTTTCTCGGTCGCCTTGGATAGAAAACATGTTATTTGCCCCTGGGATGTCATTGCCTTGGACATATCAAGAATATAAAGGTTGTTGAGGCGAGGTGCCTTCAACATTACCCACTCCTTTGGAATTTTGAATCCTGGTTTGAGAATGTAGCAGGATTTGTCATCAAAATGAACAGTAAATTGTTTATCACAGATTTGACTGACGCTCAACAGATTATAGTCTATCTGCTTCACATATGATATCCTCACAAAGCTTACAATCCCATTACTCACACTCCCTTCCATAGTGATATATCCGCCTTTATTCCCAGCAAATGCAACATATCCACCATTAATATTCTTCACATCGAACAGTAACGCTAGATCCCCGGTCATGTGTCCTGAAGCTCCACTATCAACAATCCAAAGACTGCTAATAGGGCCAGCTGAAGCTCCCTGCACACATCAAGTAAAACAGTTAGTTCTTTCGGGGGACCCAAGCCTGAGTCTTGGGTCTTGGAATATCTTTGTTCAAAGAAACATTCACTTCAGCATTTTGTTTTGGATCGATCTTTTTAGGATCATTCAAAACATTTTCCTTTTTCTCATTTGATTTTGAAGTTGAGGCACCTAGAGAGCCATTTGGTGTCCAAGATTGTTCAGATCTTTTCAAGATACGAATCTGAGATTTTGGGTTCTCAGTCGGTTTCTAAACATTGTTTGCAAAGGAAACTTTCTTGGTTACCTTATCTGACTTAACAGATTTAGGTCCAACATTTGACTTGACAATAGGTTTTGGTGGAACCCTTTGCCTATCATTTGTTGTGTTCACCACTGGTTTTCTCCACGAATTTTCCATAGCAATCCGGTTTCTACGATCATACTGAAATGGACGATTGTTCCTCGTTTGATAAAAATTGTTTTGATTATAAAATTGTTGTTGTTGAGGAACAACACGTCTATGTGGTGGAACGTAATGATCAACCGGTTTTCTCATGGAATTCCTAACTTCAACTTCGTGCCTCTTATGCCTTACATACGGGCAGTGAGCAAGTAAATGCCCTCTCTCCCCACATTTAAAGCATGCACGGTATTCCTCAAAAACATTAGGAGCATTCGGTTGAGCAAATGATCGAACAGGATATTGATCATTATACTGTTTGTTCCTCAAACTCTCAGGGAGTGGCCCTTTTGAGTAAACAGGCTCATGAAAACCGTTTGCTTTGTTTTTGGGTTTAATGAACTCTGTGACATGAACCTTTGGTTCTTGAGGAACATCCAAATACAATTTCTTTAAAATTGTCGGTGGAATCTCATTTGTTCTCTCATATTTTGGGAACCAAATAGTGCTTTCTTGCCAAATTTTATCAATTTTAGCATAGTTAGCATTCTTAATTGGAAATTCCTCGTCAGAGATTATCTTATCGGATCCTTCCATCCGATAAAACACCTTGACTGGTTTGTCACAAGGTTCATTCTTAACATCTTTCTTAATTTCTTTCTTAATCAAATTCTTTTCAGACTTTTTCTCACGATGCGCATTAGCCATCGGATGCACATGCTGAGATGGTGACACTGGTTCATTAGTAATGATGTGATTTTCTTTTGGAATTTCACATGCATTAGCACTTTGCTATGTGATTTTCTACCACTGGTTATATTCTTGCATCTCCATAACCTTGGGTGGACGATTCCCGCTACCTGAAGATAAGTCATTTATTAGTGTAGAAATAGCATTGGTAGTTTGAGTATTTACCACCGCGGCTGCTACTCCCCAATAGTCAGGTTGTGGTGCTGGAGGTGCAACACTCTGAGGCATTGAGCTAGTCATCGCTATGTAATTGATCGGTTGCGAAGACTGTGTGCTCGTCTTCTGGGCTGCCACTGTCCATGGGTCCATCGTCACTTGCTGTTGTGGTTGTGTCGTTGCAGGTCTTGGTGTAGTCGGAAAATTCCACATGATGTTCACGAACTTCGAAAATCACAAAACTTAGAAAATTTTCCAAACTCAAATCTACTTTCGCCCCAAATAGTTCTACTTTCGTCCAATAATTGTCACGTTCGTCCAAACAGTGTCAACCGAAGGTAGAATATTCACCAGAAAGTAGAATCACTCTAGACCCTTTCCACGTTCGCCCATAAAAAGCTACTTTCGTCCACTTGATTTTCACCTTCGCCCGCCCGGCTGATCGAAGGTGGAAATATATGCCCGAATGTGGAAAATTCAAACACAACACTCTATATTCGTCCAAAATAAAGCTACGTTAGACCAAAAATCACTCAGATTCACCCTCACTAGGTCAGGTTCGCCCACAACAGTATACATTAGCCCATTTTGACTTTGAAAAACGGTTACACTTTGAAAAACGGTTATTTTGATCTTTGATTTTCAAAAGTTTATGGATTTGGATGATCTTTAGCAGGTTTTGATTCGGAATTGATTTGGAACAACTTTAATTCTTGGAAAACTTGATTTTATCCACAAATTCAACTCTAAATCACTCAAAAACACTCAAAAACCATTTTCAATCAAAAACAGATGAATTTTGACCAAAATTAAGTCCAAATCAGCTCTGATATTATCAATTTTGTTGTTGTATGATCCGTATGGCTCTGATACCACTTTGTAGTTGAAAGAATTTAGCTAAAACAGGATGTAATGATCATACAAGTCTCAAATCTAGGTGCGGAAACCCTAGATATGTACAAAATGATAATACTCGAATCAAAACACGTAAAACATCATTTTAATCACCTTTTTCATAGATTAACTTTCATAAAACTTGTTACAATTGATCAACACGTTAATCTAGACCTATCACACACAATCACAGACCTAACACAAACCTGACCTTCAAACACACACTTTCTAAAACTCTATCTAACTTACAAATGACCAAAAACTATTTATAAGCACTGCAGGTTCGCCCATGTTGATGGTGCGAATGTGGACATAGTCCACATTCGCCAATTTCACTAGTACGAATGTGTCTTCTTCCTGTCAGCCTTCTACCTTCGCCCACTTCTATCTCTCCTTCGCCCATATTATCTACCTTCGACCCACCAGAAACAAACTAACATATTTTAATAAAGCTAATCCAATCACTAGTCGCAATTCGTGCATCTACACATTGAGAATTTTTCAAAGATAGCCCAGTCCCTTACATTCTTGACCCAGAAAGATAAGAAATTTGAATAGGGAGATCAGCAAGAATCAGCTTTTCAGCTTTTAAGCTCAAACTATGCAGCGCACCGATTCTCTCATTGCCAGAGGGAACGGAAGATTTTGTAGTCTATTGCGATGCATCTCACCAAGGTCTCGGTTGTGTCTTGATGCAGAGAGACAAGGTCATTGCCTATGCCTCTCGTCAACTCAAGGTGCATGAACGGAACTACACAACCCATGATTTGGAATTGGGTGTAGTTGTTCGCGATCAAGATTTGGAGACACTACCTCTATGGGACTAAGTGTCCCGTCTTTACTGATCACAAGAGTTTGCAACATATCATTGACCAAAAGGATCTGAACATGCGTCAGAGATGATGGGTTGAGCTGCTCAATGATTATGATTGTCAGATTAAGTACCATCCAGGTAAGGCAAATGTTGTAGCAGACGCATTGAGCCGAAATGAACGTGCCAAGACGTTGCGTGTTCACGCGTTAGGCATGACCATTCATACCGATCTAACTGCTTGTACTCTCAAAGCTCAGCAGGAAGCTCTTAAGGACAGTAACATTGGGAAAGAAGCTCTATACAGTCAGGTTAGTCAGCTGGAAACGAAGCCCAATGGGACAAAGTATTTCTTGAATAGAATATGGGTTCCTTTGTATGGAGGATTGTGTGATTTGGTTTTAGATGAAGCACACAAGTACAAGTAGTCAATACACCCTGGTGTAGATAAGATGTACAAGGACCTCAAATAGTTTTATTGGTGGCCTAACATCAAGGGTTGTTTGTGGCCTATGTCAGATGTTGTTTGAGGTGTTCAAAGGTCAAGGCAGAGTACCAGAAGCCGTCAGGTATGCTTCACCAACCAGAGATTCCTGTTTGGAAATGGGAGCAAAAGTCTATGGACTTCATCACCAAATTGCCAAAAACATCTCCTGGTCATGGTGCGATTTGGGTAATTGTTGACTGTTTAACAAAGTCTGCACATTTCTTGCCAATCAAAGAAACGGACAAAACGGAGAAATTTTCCAGACTATACATCAATGAAATTGTGACAAAGCATGGTGTGCCTACTTCCATAATCTCCGATCGAGATAGTCACTTTACTTCGAGATTTTGGCCGTCGTTGCAAGAAGCCCTTGGTTCCCAATTGGACATGAGCACTGCTTACCATCCCCAGACAGATGGACAAAGCGAAAGGACCATTCAGACACTGGAAGATATGCTCCGTGCGTGTGTAATTGATTTTGGAAGAAATTAGAATACACATTTGCCGTTGATCGAATTCTCCTACAATAACAGTTACCACACCAGCATCAAAGCTGCCCCTTTTGAAGCGTTGTATGGACGTAAGTGTCGATCGCCCGTGTGTTGGGCTAAAGTAGGGGACAAGCATCTGACAGGTCCTGAACTCATCCAAGAAACAACCGACAAGATCTTCCATATCAGAGACAGACTGAAAGCTGCCAGGGACAGGCAGAAGAGTTATGCCGACAAAAGACGTAAACCCTTAGAGTTCCAGGAGGGTGACAAAGTTTTGCTCGAAGTATCTCCATGGAAAGGAGTGCCCAGGTTTGGGAAACGTGGGAAGCTCAATCCCAGGTACATAGGTCTATTTGAAATTCTTGCACGAGTCAGACCGGTTGCGTACAAACTTAAGCTACCCCAAGAACTCAGTGGTGTTCATGACAGGTTTCATGTTTCGAATCTCAAGAAGTGTCTTGCTGATGAGTCATTGATCATCCCTCTAGAGAAAATCCACATTGACAAACAACTCCATTTCATAGAGAAGCCACTCGAGATAACCAACTGGAAGGTTCAGAAACTTCGCCGCAGTCAGGTCAAACTAGTCAAGTTGCATTGGGATTCCAAAAGCGGACCCGAGTTCATGTGGTAGCATGAAGATAAGATGAAACGCAAGTACCCACATCTCTTCCAGGAGACCACCAGTTCAGATGACCAACACCGAAAATTTCGCGGACGAAATTCCTCTAACAAGGGGAGAATGTGACACCCGTCCAAATCACAGGTCATGATCGTACACTCACTTACACGTATACATTGTGAATAGCATTACATGTCATCTATTTCATCGTAATTGAGCCATACAAGGTTCTAACAAGTCAATCCCGAGGCATACAGTCTAACAGTAGACACACTAGTTAACACAAAGTCCTAATTGGTCGAAAAATTCATGATAGATTATAGGAATTCCATGCAAAACCCTAGTTTTGAGAATCCATGCAGTTGAACACAAGGTTCCAAATTTGTACCCGGACAAGAACAAAAACAAACAATGTTCAGAAACAATAGATCACCGACGTGTTATCTATGGAAAACTAGTAAAACCACAAACAACGTGTCCACAAGTGTCTCTGAAATTCGATTCATATCAGACTTGTGTGATTAATAAAATCAAACATATACATCACCATACACACAAGACACACACAAGGCCTATATACGTATGTATATACATGAGTACACAGACACATGTCCCACACCTCTCCAACTCCACACTATAACACTCTATTCCCAAGACTACTCCCTAAATTGGCAAGCCACTTTAAGATCACTAGGAACCATGTTGTTTGACTTCCAAAAACTATCCATGTCCATTCCCTAGGTCTAGATTTTGGCCCTTATATTCCCAAGAATCCAATTGTATTGTTTTTAACTTACCATCACCCTACCTTGCATATGTACACCACACGCATACATACATCTGCATACATACACTCACAATACACTCACCATTCCTATCCAAACCTCACACACCTCTAGACTCTATAACAACAAGGAAACAACATAAAATACATGATACTCCAAGAAACATTTACTTTCCACAGTATCCCTTTCCTTTTCCCCATGAATTTCGGCCCCCAAGGAGCTCACACAAGCGAACAAAGATCTTGGTCAACACCTTACACTAACATGGCAATAACATAAAACACATGACCTTCCACACATTGTCAAAGTTCCAAAAACAATCTTGCTCCTACCCCACACATTTCGACCGATAACGACCCCCCCCTACACAAGCAAACAAAACACACAAGTCAACTTATTTCGCCTAGGAGGACCTTAAACCTTTGCACTCCATGAAAGCTAAGCATTGACCTTCCATTTTTGTGAACCAATCAACCACCCCCCTTCACCCAACCCCTCGGCTATATAAGGAAGCACAAGAGCACAAGGAGAACACACTCTAACACTTGAACTACTCACTTACACTTGGAAACCTCTTACTCTCTTTGTGTAACCTTCGGCCGAGTACAAAACAAGTCGAGAACCCCTTAGCCGATCGCTAACCATCGTTCATTACAAGCCGCAAGTTACCAACAACGTTTAGGAGTCGCATTGTGAAGAGCTAGTGAGAATTCGTTTCGGATCGTAATCAAGAAACGTGATCTCACGAATACCAACCGTAGGGTGCGGAATCCCCAACGATCGTGCAAAATGATTCAGAAATAATCGATAAAGATCGTGATGAAAACAGAGAACGAATCACCGAGCAATTTCCATAACTTTACTCTTTGTAATAGATCAAATCAAAGATATTACAATTGAAATCTTAGACCTAATACAGAGAAAAACACACATACACACTCTAGGGAAAAGCTAAAATGATAACTCTCTCTCCAAAATAACAAACTTTCCCTATTTATAGCCTTCCACATTCGCCCCTGTCGTATGGTCGAATGTGGAACTTTTCCACATTCGCCCCTTTCATATGGACGAATGAAGCTTTCTCCTATCAACTAATCCACATTCGACCCAAGACAACCTACATTCGACCTTTCGTCTGGTCGAATGTATCTTCCAGTTAAAGTCTTGGTCGTTTTCTGATTATCTGAACCTCCGACATTCAGTACCGGATCACTAGCTGGGGACATACATGAATAATGCACTTACAATCTCCCCCTTGGACCTAGCTAGTGATGTACCAAATCAGAAAGTTATCAATTCTTCAAGTCTTGATCTCATCATCTTGAACGACTTGAAAACTTTCCATCTTCATGCACGTTTGTGTCGAGGTTCTTGTCTATCTCTGCAGTAAGCTTCGAAATCTCAGACAGACTTAAGAAATCTTGGCTTTGTCATTTGTTGGTCCAGAGATGAAGATAGACAATAATCTTGAATTCTTCGATCTCCAATCATTTCTTTTATAACCTCTTACTAGCTTCTGTTGTTCTGGTGATCTTGATGTTCAGGTTTGGGTCTTGTTCAGTTACATGCTTTGTCAATAAGTCTTGAGCAGTGCACCTGTTGTGTTTGATTCTCCAGAAAAATTTACTAAAAACTGCACAAACTACAACCAGCGTTAGACACGATAAATATCTCGGAAGTACTCTTCACATTCCTTTTGACCCTCAATAGTTCTCCCCCTGAACTATTAAACATTTTCAACATGTACCAGAAACTTGAAAATTTAAAATCTTTTTCAACTTTTAAGTATCTGAGCATTCTAATTCAGTATCCCAACACCGGTTATCGAAAATAAAGTTGAAACAAAACTTTTTGATTTTTCAAAGTTTATGCTAAAACACACCAAAAATCTTTTTGAATTTTCAAATAGATTTTGCATAAAAGTAAACTAAACATATTTTTGTGAATTTTCCGGTAAGAGGATCATAGCAGTATTGAAACAGTCAGTCATAACTCTTTTTGATCAATTTTCTGTTTTTGTCATTGAGCATCCTACAACCATTACTAGTATGTTTGTCCACTTAAATTCAAAATCATCATTCATTGCTCAGCACTTTAGATACATTATGATAATATTAGATACTGAGTAATCTATGGTCCCCGCGCTCGCGACACATTCCCGTATCAAGAATTGCGCAAAGCTTCATCGTAACGCGTGATTATATTGAAGTTATCCGTTAGTTACAAGTTATCCGTTATATTGAAATTAATGCTTCAAAGCGACTTGTGCACTCTACCAGGGGACCATAGGACTAATATCATACATGACTTTCATCATAGTATTGATACGATGCATTAGATAATTGTTGATGCACTTTCTGTGGACGTCACTGTCGAATAGACTAGGGTTGAGTCTTGTATTGTATTCCATGAGATTTTGGTGATCCATAAGGGCATTTTATGGATCTGATGCATTTGTAAATATAGGCCAAAGCACAAAAGCCAGGTTCGAACCTGAAGTAAGGGCGAATGTGGAAATATTCCACGTTCGACCTTTACAAAGGGGCGAAAGTGGACTTATGTGTTGGACTATAAATAGCAATATAACGATCCGAAACCTCTGATTTTGGCAATCTATCAAACGAAATTTCGGTACTAAGACCATATGCCAACGATACGTTGATCCACATGATTATCAGTTATTGATTTTAAGTTTATATCACCATGCTGAACTTTAAACTTTGATTTTAAGCCTACCAATATATAATTGTAGTGGCTACTCAATGTTTATCAATTCATTTTTGTTTTTAGAGTAGTCTGACAGTCCACTGATGTACTATCATCTCCTCTTTTTCTCCAGGAAAACTCATTTTTGATTTTCTATTTTTTTTTATTTTGATTTTTCTGAAATTTTCTCCCCCTAAAAATCTAAAAATAGGCATATTTTTTTGGATTTTTAAACTTTTGAAGAAAAACAAAATAAAATGATATCCGATGCGGTTTACTCATTGAGTTTCAAAAATCATTTTCCACTCAGATTACTTGACTCACTAAGATCTTTCAATTAGTAAAAGCTATTAACAAAGATAAGAGAGTTTAGAATAAACTGTTGTGTCGTATCTGTTGTAAAAATCCAAAACCCGAGAGCAATTGCATGAGATTGCAATGTTTTTCGGCTTCACAGGTAGGAAAGAAACGACAAACACTCTCCTCTCTGTTGAAATCATATTTTCCTTCTTCAATACCCTTCCTTGACCATCACCTCTCCAATAAATAGGTTGTATACAGATGCTCCACTATCAACTATCAAAAGATAGCTAATAGGTCTGTCTGGAACAATCTGCACTCTCATTAAACAATTAATAAGAGAGAGGCACCCATCCCTTCACAATGATGGGTCGTCCAAGGTCATCAATTCTCGGAACATCAATCCATTCTCCTTTTGAAAAATCAATTGGTTTTTCAATGGATTGATTTGAAATAGAAATTGCTATTGATTTAGAAATTGACTTGGGTTTCCAAACACGTTCAGAGTTTATTTTAGATTTTGTTTAAATCGTTTTGATTTTTGACTTTTCAGATTTCTTATTTGAAACCTGCTTCTGAACTTTATTTGGAATGTTCTCAGACTTAACTGAAGAAGACTCAGGTTTAGAGTTATTCTTAGGCTTAGCCTTAGAACTCCCCCTTACCTTAGCAACCCCTCCACAATCTCCATTTTTATTCAAGGCAATTTTGTTACGATTTTCATACACAACCTGTTTCCCTTTTGCTTCTTGATTGGTTTTGGGGATACAGGCTTTCTGACATTGCCTGAATTTTTAGCAAATTTCACTTCGGTCTTTTTCTATTTAACATACGGACATGCAGCAACTAAATGCCCACACTCTCTGCAGTTATAACAAGACCTATACTCTTCAAAATCACATGCATACCCGTCATCCCAATACCAATATGGACAATGAACAGCAATATGACCAACTTCACCACATTCAAAACAGCTTCTCCGTTCAACATAACCATGAGAATACTGTGGTGAGTTGTTTCTCCAATAACCATTAAATCGAGAGGTATATGAATAATCATAAGAGTCATATGATCTAGATGAAAAATTTCTTGAATTCTTTTGATGAGAATTTTTCATCTGATCATTTCCTTTCGATTTGTTTGGTTTCGGTCCTTTTACTTTAGAACCTTTCTTGTTTTCAATATTTTTCTTTTCAATGTTTTTCTTTTGATCCTCATGTTGGTTAGGATTTAGTTCAAACGACAAATGACCAAATTGATTTTTAAATTGATTTAACAAATCAATATTATCAACATATATAAATTTGAGTAAAGATTGTTCGATATTATCAATTGGAAAATCTTTATTGAGAATCAACTTGTCATGTCCTACCAACATATAGGATCCTTCCATTCCATCAGGAAATTTAAATATGGTTTTCTCTTCAGACTCAGGTTCTGAATTTATGTTTCTGACTAGAATCGGACTTCACCTCAGAGTTTGAAACTTCAACACAAGATGTTGTGTCTTCCAACTCTAATGTGGTGTTATTTATTAAAAACTTTTATTCATTTCTAAAATTTCTTGCTTTAAAGATTCAAATTTATTTAACAAATCTTTTTCATTCTTTTCAAAAACTTTATTTTGGTTTTGACAATTTTCTAGTTCATTTGCTAGGTTCTGTTTTTCCTCAATAAGTGTCGTCAATTCATATTTCAATTTGACA
This sequence comes from Ambrosia artemisiifolia, assembly GCA_032199755.1. Classification (NCBI taxonomy): domain Eukaryota; kingdom Viridiplantae; phylum Streptophyta; class Magnoliopsida; order Asterales; family Asteraceae; genus Ambrosia; species Ambrosia artemisiifolia. Next base: position 33,243,797 of record CM063517.1, read on the forward strand.
CATTCAGAACAACTAGCACAGTCAACACTAGATCTTACCTCATCATCTGATTTATTACCATTATCAGATATAGCATCAACATTTGAAATATTACTCTCTCTTGATTCACTCTGTTCTGAATTCGTATCAGAACTCCAGACACTCTCTGACAATTCACTAGAATCATCATGTCTCATTTGTTTGACTAAATACACAACATCACTTTGAACACCTTCTCTGTTAACACACTTGTCAACATGTACCATTTCATCAGTTGGTTTCGGTGTCATTGGAAATCCCCAAATGTTGTCAACTTGAGAATTTTGTCTTTGTAATTGTTGTCGTTCAGCTTCTATCTGAGTTCTTATCTGCTCATCAGTTCTTGATATGGCCAAGTAATTTATCATTTTTCAACAAAAAAATATTTCAAAAATTTTCTGAAATCAGGCTTATTCGAAATTTTTTACACCTTAAATCCTATGTTCGTCCCTTTCTGAGATAGCGTAGGTACGAATGTGGAAAAATCCTAGATTCGCCCTAAATGATTGACTCGAATGTAGAATCTGACACAAACAATCTCACTTTCGACCACTAAATTCCACTTTCGACCTCCCGTAAGGTCGAATGTACACAATTTCCAGATTTGACCTAAAAATTTTAGGTTCGACCTAAAACACTCCACGTTCGTCCTCACGTACTCAAAAATTTTCTGAACGTTCGACCCTTGCAGACCTGTTCATCATCTTCAACATCAAGAACACGAATCTGAACGGTTTTTGACAAAATTTTCACCAAATGTAATGATTTTGGATAGGTTTTGTGCGGAATTGATTTTAGACAAGTTTTTGTGAAAGAATTTTTGAAAACAACACCGAATTCAACTCCAATTTAATCAAAAACCATGTTTTTATGAAAAGCTTCAAACTTTCTAGGGTTTTGATCTTTAAACCTGAATTCTAATCTGTTTTCACCAATTCAAATCAATTTGCAATCGTGAAATCGAGCCTATGCTCTGATACCAATTGAGAATTCGTTTCAGATCGTAATCAATAAACGTGATCTCACGAATACCAACCGTAGGGTGCGGAATCCCCAACGATCGTGCAAAATGATTCAAAAATAATCGATAAAGATCGTGATGAAAACAGAGAACGAATCACCGAGCAATTTCCATAACTTTACTCTTTGTATTAGATCAAATCAAAGATATTACAATTAAAATCTTAGACCTAATACAGAGAAAAACACACATACACACATTAGGGAAAAGCTCAAATGATAACTCTCTCTCCAAAATAACTAACTTTCCCTATATATAGCCTTCCACATTCGCCCCTGTCGTATGGTCGAATGTGGAACTTTTCCACATTTGCCCCTTTCATATGGACGAATGAAGCCTTCTCCTATCAACTAAGCCACATTCGACCCAAGACAACCTACATTCGACCTTTCGTCTGGTCGAATGTATCTTCCAGTTAAAGTCTTGGTCGTTTTCTGATTATCTGAACCTCCGACATTCAGTACCGGATCACTAGCTAGGGACATACATGAATAATGCACTTACAGCTAGCTTATTTTCTTTTGTTTCTTTCGGCTACACACGTAATGTACTAGAAGTGAACCATTTTCCTTCTTTTTCACACTATATTGATTACATGTAATGTCCACACGAATACAACACATACTCGAACACATTACTAGGCCACAAGTTGTCAAGTAAAACTAACTTAAATACCCAAGTTTTGTGGTATAAGTTCAATGTTTTCGCTTAAAGATACACACACATATGTATGCGCATACATACACCCTAGAACATATATATGGACATATACGTGCACCCATACATACATGTGAATGTATGCATGAGTGTATAGGCTCGAGACCCGGCCCAAGACTTGTAAATCTCGCTTAGTTTCATAACATATTCCATGACTAGATTCATAAACATGTGTTAAGGACATTAAAAACATGTGTTAACAAGCTTAACACAAGAGTTTTCTTGGAAACCTATGTTAAACACCAATATGTGTGTATGTACATGGGCAAAATACATAAATATGTTGTTTTTATACAAAAATGTCGAATGATATGTCCATATTCCACTCTAAACTTACATAACTAGACATAGGTGTCACTTGGTAACAATAAGTAAGTCAAGACACTTGTTCTACCACAAAGATACAAAACATAGCCACATTAACAACAAAAACAAACATTTCCCAACACATACAGTGTGGCACATATGGATAATAGTATAGAAACGCCTAGTCCATAGGTGTCCCGGTCGGGTGAACAAATGCACGGTAAATAAGACAAATCAGAGACTTAAGTTTCCTTTAATGAATTTAGGGCACTCCAGTCTAGAAATTTCCGAGTCAGACACAGTCCAGTTTGGCATTCAGACATTAGGTGAGTTTTACACGGCCCCTTTTCACTGTTTTACATTTTCCAGTGGAAAAACATGCGTACAGTTTTCAGTTACAATATGACTATTATGTGAACATGAGACATTAAGGTTCAGGATCCATTAAGCCCTCGTGTCATACATCATACCATAACCATTAGCTATGGAAATAGCCATGAAACACTAGAATAGATCTACTGGATTGACACCCAACACTTGGTCACTCGCTCTGAACGGATGACATATATCAAAAGAGTTCTTGTATTTCACATTTATTCATTTTCTTAAGTGTACAATGGGCGAGGCACAACATGTCAAGGTTTGGTTATGGGCTCATGTCAGATCACATATTAATTATTGCCCTAGCTAGGCGGTAATTTAGTCGGTTTTGGATTACATGTCCATCATATACAAACCCGTGGACTCACCAACTTTGTGTTGACCCATATTTTTTTTACATGCATGTTTTTCAGGAAATTAGCATGGAGTATGGAACTTGTGAAGGTCGCGTGCGAGCATTTATGGGATACCACCTTTTGAACCATTGTTGTGTCATTTTAACCTAAACATTTTCATGCAATGGTTTTAATATGAACAATTTATGTTAACTTTGTAAAACTTGGTTGTTTAATGGAAGTTCCCGTTTTATTTTAATTAATGCTCTTGTAACCTTTGTGCTTGGAAATCATTCGAAGTTGCACCTCGTGTTTCCGCCTTAGCGGGGTGTGACATTTAGCGACCTTATTCTTCTTTTTGGGATTGGCTATTATGGGTTCGTTAGGGATGGTTATTCCCCCCAGGTCAGTAGGAGCAGTGGGCTTAATTGGTGTCACAACTGGCTATATAGGGTCAGTGCCCTGTATTAGCTCAGTTTCCACTTATTCGTCAATTAAATTTTTAATTTTAGCCTTTCCCATCCTTATAACATTTGAGCCATTAAAGACTTGATGGGAATGAGTTCACTCTTTTTAAAAACTTCATTAGGCAAAAGTTATTGTAAATGTGCCATGATGATTCTTGGGAATAATAAAAATTTTGTTGTTAAGAAGACATTTGAACAAAGCTCCTTGAATTTTTTGTTTTTTTTTTTTTTTTTTTTTTTTGATAATTTGAAGCTTTGTTCAGTCAAAATTGAGTAAGCAATATATTAAGTGGTCAATGGAATTTTATTTTATGACCACTTTTACCTGATAAGCACTTCATAAGAGTGTGGAAGAGATACTTCAAGCCTAAAGAACATCGGGTCTGGAAGTATGTTTTCTTATCATTTGACCCAAAATACCCTTGCTCAATGAACTCCATGTCCATGACACTTTTTAAAAATTTCTAAACCCCATAATCATCTTTTAATTGTAATCTAGCTGATAAAGCTTAAGTGGTTATTATGGTGGCATTTAATTTTGAAAACTTTGAAAATGTGGGTAAGAGTATATTGTGGATGTGAGTGAACATATGGATATAGTACTTGAATAGGTGTTTGTACAAAATAGGTTGTGTGTCACACCCTTAAATTTCTACCTACAGCGTTTTATCACGAGGTGTGTAACACACCATGATCCAAGATTGCTAGCTAGACAATGATACAAGTTACTAAACGTTTCAAAACCAAAGTTCATTTTTTGATGGTGTTGCCTTTCGCCACATTCATCGATCACAAACGATGGCAATATGTTAGGACAATTATGCACCCTCTTGACCTTCAGTCAAGATAGGGGGCTTGTCAAACCCAATAGATCTATTCAAGTTTCCTCGCTATGTAAAACACATAATAACGGTTCAGGGTGTAAGGACCTTAGTAATGTGTTTACGCTAAAGTAAACATACGATATAATAGTAGAATGTGAGATATAAATGTCCATAGCATGTTTCTCCCCCAATAGGAAAATAAGTAAATAGGGTCCGTGAAACTCACCTGAGTCTAAGTAAAGATGAGAAGTGAAGGTGTATGTATGATGACTCGCTAATAACTGCCTATCATACATAATTTTATAAATGTATTGAATGAACATATTGTTCTATTTTATAGAGGGATAGAAAACTACTGGTGACGTCACCATGAAAGTGGTACTAACAACTTAATAACAATGTAACTACTAATAGTTGTGAAACTGCCATATACTTAAAAACAAATGGAATAATAAACTAAGGAAAACCGTTGGTTTTGACAAACAACTGATGTTAACCAGCAGTTGTCAAACCAGCCTTTCAAGTCTAGTAGGTTGACTTGTTAACCAATATATCTTCTTTCTAGTTCTTTGGTCTTGAATCCAGCAATTGTATAAAGTAGAAGTTTGAATGTTGTTTGTTGAAGTTTTCAAGAGGTGAATGAAACAATGATCAGATTAACTTTTCTTCATTATTCTTCAAGTACTTGGATGAATGGATCCATAGGTTTTGACTTTCATCATCAGCAATTCTTATATACCCAACACTTTCGGCTATCAATGCCACTATATATATATAGGGGGATAAAGTGAAACTCCCTTTAGTTAAAGAAATTTTGCAAAGTCGATTATAGTCATCGATCTTGATGATCAATGGTTTAGATTAGATGCAACTTTATTGAAACGAACAATCAAATTTTTTATTGGTAGAAAGGACAGAAATGGTATAAATGTCAAAAGACATGCTACACAAACTATCTTGGTCAGATGAAATCTGACATGTGCAGATACATCATATCCTTTGTTATCATCATTTTTCAAGATTTACTCATTATCTTTTTTCTAAATACATAATATATAAACTATTAAGCTTTTGTAACTCACATTTTTTCATATTCATTTTCATATTATTATAAAATCAAAACTTATCTAAAAGCTAAAATTAAACTTTATCATTGTTATTAGTAACCTGATATTTATATATTTATAAATGTTACAAATTCTACAATGTTACAATTTCATAAATGTTAATAAAATAAAATAATATTTACATATGTGATTACCTTGCTATAAAAAATATTACAAATTTATAATGTTACAATTTTTACAATTGTTAATAAAATAAAATAAAATAATATTTACATATGTGATTAGCTTGCTACCAAAAATGTTACAAATTTACGGTGTTACAATTTTTATAATGTTAACATACTAAAATAATATTTACATATGTGATGAGTTTGCTATAATATGTCACAAATTGACAATGTTATTATCTTATAATGTTTCAAATGTTAATAAATAAAATAATATTATAATATGAAATGTTACATATATAACATAGATAAGTAATTAGGATGTTACAAATTTAACAATGTTACAAATGTTAATAAAAAAATATATTTACATATATGATTACCATATTACAAAAATGTTACAAATTTTACAATGTATGTTTAACAATGTTACAAATGTTAATAAAAAATTATATTTACATATGTGATTAGCTTATTACAAAAATGTTACAAATTTTACAATGTATGTTTTAAAAATGTTACAAATTTACAATGTAACAATGTTACAAAACCATTTCATGGTCTTCTCTGTCAAGAGCCCCTTTTACACAACTCTAATTGCTGCCACCAATAACAAATGATAAAGCTAATAACTGGAAAAAAAATTTTTAATTAAATTAGTAAATTCATATTGTGAAATTAGAAACAAAAGAAACAAAAAAGTTTAAACATCGAAACAAAAGAAAATGCATTTGAAAAAGATGAAGAAAAAATAAATGTATTAACATTAATAAAACTTGTTGATGCGTATAGTGCGACTAATGCTTTGGATTTCGACTAAAACAAGTTTTGTGGAATATCGTAGGGGCGAAGGTGGATTCAAGAATGGGCGAATGTAGAAGTTTGGGGTCGAAGGTAGAAGTTATCAAAGGAAAGTTCCACATTCGTACTACATTGAAGGGCGAATGTGGAAGAAGTCCACATTCGACCTCACGCAAGGGATGAAAGTGCAGAGCTATATAAGCTTAAATGTTATTTTTCATTGCAACTTTGATCATTTTTAAGTGTGTATGTCAGGTTAGAGCTCTCTAGTGTTCAGGTGTATTTGAAATCAGTCAGATTAACTTGTAATTGTTTATGTGATCATATTTTAACAAGTTATTAATGGAAACAACAATTGAAAAGGTGAATTTGTGTGTTTAATCCGTAAACTATCATATTGTAACTGTTCTAGGGTTTCCGCACCTAGAATAGAGACTTGTATGATCAAACCTAACTGTTTTTGATAAAACGATCCTCTACAAAGTGGTATCAGAGCCTATACAGATCATACAACTACAATTTGATAGTTTTTGAACTTATTTGGACCCAAATTTGATCAAAATTTTGCTGTTTTCAAAGAACAATGGTTTTTGATGAAAATTGAAGGGTTTGGATTAGATTTCATGGATAAAATCAAGAATTCGACTTATTAAAGTTGTTCCAAATCAATTCCGAAGCAAAACCTGATTAACATCATCAAAATTCATCAACTTTCGGAAATTTGAGATCAAATTAACTGATTTTCAAAGAATAACCGTTTTTCAAATGGGTCGGTCGGACCTAGAGAGCAAAGGGTCTAAAGTAGGATTCTAAGGTCGAACAAAGGAGTTTATAGGTCGAAAGTGACTGTTGTTGGTCGAACCTAGAATTGTGTTGTGTTGGATTTTCACATTCGGGTCAAAGTTCCACATTCGACCATACGTAAGGTCGAAAGTGAAGTTTGTTTGGGACGAAAGTGAAACTGGTCTGGTATTTCTACATTCGTACTTACATTTTGGGTTGAACCTGGTGTGTTTTTCACCTTCGACCTCACGTACACTCAAAAGGGGACGAACGTAGAACTGTGTTGTGATATTTTTCAAGTGTGTCATATTTCCAACTTCAAAAACAATATGTGGGGATTTCCGACTACACCTAGGCCTGGTACAACACAACAATAGCAAGTTACCATGGACCCTTGGACTGTAGCTGCTCAGAAGTCGAATACTCAATCTTCGCAGCCAATCAATTATCTTGCAATGACGAGTTCGATTCCACAGAGCGGTGCTTCATCTTCACAACAACCAGTAGCTGATTACTAGGGTGTAGCAGCAGCAGCAGCGGTGCACACTCAAACTACAAATGCTATATCTACTCTAATAAATGATTTGTCCTCAGGTAGCGGGAACAGACCACCCAAGCTGATGGAGATGCAGGAGTATAATCAATGGAAGAAGAAATTCAAGATTCATTTGGAAAGAATGGGACTTGTAGGGACTGAGGCGTGGCAAATGATTGCAAAGGGATACGTTGCACCAGTGTTAGAGAATACCGGTGAACAGATTCCGCTTGAGAGTTTCACTGAAGATGAAAAGAAGAAGTTTGCGGTGGAGAAGAAGGCGTATTCTCAACTAACCCCAGCTATTACTAATGATCTTTTACACCAGTTTGGATCTTGCACTACTTCCAAACAATTGTGGGACATGTTGAAGAATCGTCATGATGGTAATGAGAAGACGAGGAGGTTAAGGATTGAGGAACTGAAGAAGGAATTTGAGAACTTCAGTTATGTTGGGAATGAGACACTGAAGGAGTTGACTCCCAGATATTGTCATCTGTTAACTGAATTGTCAAATTATGAAATTCAGATTCCGATGTCAGATTTGGTGGACAAATTTGCTGATTCTTTACCACCATACTGGGATCAACACATTGAGGTTCTTAAGGAGAAAGATGCTTATAAGTACTGGACCATCAATGAATTCATTCAGAAATTAGAAAACAAAGAGCTTGAGGAGAAGAGGAAAGCAAAGAGATCACAAATTCCTCAGAACCCAGAGTTGTATCATGCAGGTACATCGTCTACAGTGGGTAACTCAAGTATTGGTGGGACAGTTGCTCCTCATATAGCTTGTGTTTCAAGTGTGATGGAATCACCCAAAAACCCGATCAACTATCTTGCTCAAACCTCATCTTATACACCACCACCATATACACCACCACAATCATATCCAAATTCTTTCGTTTCACCTTTTTCACCAATGCAACAAGCAGCGTGTTACACTGCAAACCAACCTCAACAACAACCATACATGCCACAAATGAATCAAGCACAACCTAATCAAAGACCAGTAGTGTTGGAAACATCCAACATGAACAATGTTACAGTGGAAGTTGCTCAACAACACATTGCCTTGGTTTCAGCAATGGTTGCCTCATACAATGGTCTGGTAGCTAGTCAAATTGGTAATAACAATCTAACCAATGAGGACTATGCTCAAATTGATAAAGAGGAAATGGAGCTTATTGATATACAGTGGGCTTTTGCATGTATCATGAGGCGAGCAACAGAGTTCATTGAGAAAACTGGGAGAACTGACTTGGCTACTACACCGAATACAACATATGGCTTCAATCAGTAAATAAAGAGGTTAAAAATGAATCAGTAAATAACATATGGCTTCATTGAGAAAACTGGGAGAACTGTCTTTGTCATCCGATGGCTAACGCACATCGTGTCAATCAATCAGTAAATAAAGAGGTTAAAAATGAATCAGTTGACAAACCCATCAAGGTATTTTATCGGATGGAAGGATCCGATAAGATTATCTCTGACGAGGAGTATCCAATTAAATTTGCAAATTATTCTAAAATTGAGAAAATCTGGCAAGAAAGTACTATCTGGTTTCCTAAACACGAAAGGACCAATGAAGTACCACCAGAAATTTTGAAGAAATTATATCTGGATACTCCGAGAGAACCTAAAGTTCATGTCACTAAATTCATCAAACCTAAGCAAAAGGCAAATGGCTTTCTTGAGCCGGCTTACTCAAGGGACCCAGCTCCTCAGAGTTTAAGGCGCAGATGTGTTGATGATCAATATCCCATCAATACGTTTGCTAAGCCGCATGCTCAGAATGTGTTTGAAGAATACCGTGCATGTTTCAAGTGTGGGGAGAGAGGGCATTTACTTGCTCACTGCCCGTACGTGAGGCACAAGAGGCACGAAGTTGAGATGAGGCAATCTGTTAGAAAGCCGGTCGATAATCATTGTTATCCTCAAAGACGCTTTGTCCCTCAACCAGCACCATTTTACAATCAAAACAATTATTATCAAAGGAGGGATATCGTCAATTCCACTATGATCGTCGAAACCGGATCGCTATGGAAAAACCGTTGAAGAAACCTATGGTGAACACAATGGTTGATAAACAAAAAGTTCCACCAAAACCTGCTGTTAAGTCAACTGTTGGACCTGTCTCTATTAAATCAGAGAAGGTAACTAAGAAAGTTTCATTTAAGAATGATACTAGGAAATCGACTGAGACTCCAAAAACTCAGATTCGAATTCTAAAACGTTCGGAACAATCTTGGTCACCTACGGGTTCTTCAGGTGCTTCTACCTCAAAGTCAAATGAAAAATCTCAAGATGAGAAAGTTTTGAACAATTAGAAAAAGATTGATTCAAAACCAAATGTTGATGTGAATGAATATTTGAAAGCTGATATTCAAAGACCCAAGACCAGGCAGGCTTGGGTCCCCCGAAAGAACTAATATTTTTACTTGATGTGTGCAGGGAGCTTTAGCTGGCCCTGTTAGCAGTCTTTGGATTGTTGACAGTGGAGCTTCAGGCCACATGACTGGTGATTTAGCAATATTCTTTGACGTGAAGAATACTAATGGAGGTTATGTTGCTTTTGCGGGAAATAAAGGAGGTTATATCACAATGGAGGGAAGTGTGAGTAACGGGATAGTAAGTATCGAGAGGATTTCCTATGTGAAGCAAATTGATTACAATCTGTTAAGTGTCAGTCAGATCTGCGACAAACAATTTTCTGTGCATTTCGACGACAAGTCTTGCTATAGCCTCAAACCAGGCTTTAAAATTCCAAAGGAGTGGATCATGTTAAAGGCACCGAGAGTTAACAATCATTACATTCTTGATATGTCGAAAGCGATGACAACTCAGAGCCAAGTGACGTGTTTTCTATAGAAGGCTACAGAGAAAAAATCTATAATGTGGCATAGAATAATGGGACATATTCACCTCAGAAAAATGAACCATTTGGTGAAGAACAGGCTTGTCGAAGGCGTTAATGTCAAACATTTCCATCTGAACGACAAGTGTGTGAGTTGCAAGAGAGGTAAGCAGCACAAAGAATCCCATAAACTGAAGAAAGTAAACTCTGTTGAGATGCCACTTGAGCGGCTGCACATGGACCTATTCGGACCTGTCAAGCGTAAAAGTCATATCGGAGAGCTTTACTGTCTAGTGGTTACTGACGATTTTTCACGATTCTCGTGGATGATGTGCTTACAACATAAAAGTGACACGTTTACTAATCTGAAAGTTTTGTTCACTCGACTGGAGAATTTCTACGGTCTAATGATCAAAAGAATTCAGAGTGACAATGGGACGGAGTTCAAAAACGCACAGATGGATGCTCTTTGTGAAGACAAAGGAATTCATCATGAATATTCTGCTCCGTATACCCCTCAACAGAACGGTGTCGCTGAAAGGAAAAACAGGACTCTCATTGAAATGGCAAGAACAATGCTCGCAGATTCCAATCTTCCAGTAATGTTCTGGAACGAAGCGATCTACGCAGCTTGTTATACACTGAATCGGGTGTTAACAGTGAAGAAGTTTGGCAAAACTTCTTATGAGCTGTTGAACAGACGAAAGCCGAACTTGGAGTATCTTGAACCATTTGGGGCTCCGTGTACAATGTTGAATCCAGGTGAAAAGTTTAGTCCGAAAGCTGAAGAGGGATATTTTGTTGGATATGAAACCCCGCTCAAACGGGTATTCAACAAAAGAACTCGACAGGTGGAGGATTGGGCAAATGTTGAGGTTCAACGGTATACTCAAAATGTACAGGGAAATGGTCCTGACTGGATGTTTGATTACAAATACTTCTTTGAATCATTCAATCTAGATAGCTTGGTTGAAGAGGCTGTTATACGATTACTTCACGAGTGTGAAAACGCGGCGACTTCACCATTGGTGCGTCCGATCACCGTAACTCTTCCAGCAGCTTCTAATGATGCCAATGCTCCTGTAGCAGAAGAAGAAGTGTTCCAAGAAGCTTCAACTACACTTGATACTTCAGAATCAGAAGATGATGAAGACTTTGGTGAAGCTATTCTAGATCATGCAACAGAGGCACCACCAGTGAACCCAAATCCAGATGTTGCTTCATCGTCTAATACGGGTAAGGATCTGGATGAAATGGAGAACTTGACTACTCAGATGGGAGTGACAGTACCTGAACATCCGGAATCTCGGATTCATCATATTCACCCGCTTGAGCAAGTTATTGGTGACCCTGACAGCAGTGTCATGACTAGGGGACAGTTACGAAGTGTCAACTCACCAGAAAATCTTGGCCCTTTAGCTTTATATGCAAAAATTCAAAAATCTGGTTGTCAGAATGATTGGTCTTTTGCATGTTATGTTTCGCAGGTTGAGCCGCAGACATACAAGGAAGCTCTTTTGGATGATACCTGGGTCGAGGCGATGCAGGAAGAGTTCTTGCAGTTCCAGAAATTGGGTGTCTGGACACTTACTGCAAAAGACGACAGAGGCGTGATCGTGAGAAACAAAGCTAGATTGGTTGTTTAAGGATTTCATCAAATAGAAGGAATTGATTACAATGAGATATATGCACCTGTGGCACGTATAGAAGCTATCCGCATGTTTCTAGTGTTTGCCTCGTATAAGAAATTCAAGGTGTCCCAAATGGATGTCAAAAGCGTGTTTCTCTACGGTGTGGTCAAGGAAGAGGTCTACGTCGGTCAACCTCCAGGCTTTGAAGATCCTATCCACCGGGATAAGGTTTACATTCTAAACAAAGCATTATACGGGTTGCACCAGGATCCACGCCAATGGTATGAGGAGCTAAGCACGTACCTGCTATCCAAAGGATTCAAACGAGGATTGGTCGATTGCACACTGTTTACCAAGAAAACAGGGGATGACTTGCTTCTCGTCCAGATTTATGTAGATGATATTATTTTTGGCTCTACTAACTAACTTCTTTGCAGAGAATTTGAAAGAGTAATGCAGGAAAAGTTCGAGATGAGTGCGATTGGAGAAATGCAGTTTTTCCTAGGCTTGCAGGTGGATCAAAGACCAACGGGGATCTTTATTCATCAAACCAAATACGTATCTGAAGTCTTGAGCCGGTTCCATATGGAAGATTCGAAGCCGATGGACACCCCAATACAACCTAATCACGGGATTGGTGTTGACGCTAAGGGGGAGCTGACAGACCCATTTACATACAGAGCAATCGTCGGATTCTTTATGTATCTCACTGCATCAAGGCCAGACATAATGTTCGCTACATGTCTCTGGGCACGTTTCCAATCGAAGCCGGAACAAAGTCATCAAACGGCGGTCAAGCGAATCCTAAGATATCTGAAGGGTTGTCCGACTAGAGGACTATGGTACCCTAATGACGATAATTTTGACTTTATCGCATTTAGTGATGCAGATTGGGGCGGCTGTGACAAAGACAACAAATCCACAACGGCTGGATGTCAGTTTTTATGGAGCAGGCTCGTGACCTGGCAGTGTAAGAAGCAGACATCGGTCGCACTATCTACTTGCAAAGCAGAGTATGTAGCAGCCTCGAGTTGTTGCTCACAGGTTCTCTGGATTCAGCAGTAGATGGTCGATTACGGTTTGCAATTTCTAAAAACCCCTATTCACTGTGATAATGAAGCCGCAATTGCATTAACTAAAGACACGGTCAATCACTCGAAAGCTAAGCATATCCGGATTAAGTATCACTTTATCCGTGATTGCTATGCAAAAGAGTTGATCGATATGGTAAAAATCCACACTGATTATCAGAGGGCGGATCTTTTCACAAAAGCTTTTGATAAATCCAGATTCGATTATCTTTTAAAAGTAAATGGTATAAAAGAGAAACAAGACTGATCATCACCTCGGTTTATCCCTTTTTGTTTTAAATTTTTATTTTTTTTACAGTTTTTCAAAAAAATTCAAAAACCCAAAAATATGTTTTACATTTTAGGGGGAGTCTTTATTCAGAAAAACCAAAAACATTAAAAAATTCAATAAACCATAAAAATAGAAAAACCAAAATGATTTCCAGTAGTAAAAAGAGGAAATGATAGTACATCAGTGGGGATCTAACACATGCTAAACAAATGTAATGCAAAATGAGGCGTGTGTTGATTTCTTGTGATGTGCTGATAGGCTTCGTAGACTTATTACTGCGTGCATTAGTGATACAAACATAACGAACTACTCGTTGGTGGCTGAACACCTCATGGGCATATGGTCTTAGTACCGTAATTTCGTTTAATATAGTTGCGAAAATCTGAGGTTTCGGGTCGTTATGTTATTGTTATCAGGGATATTCTGACTGAACTTTTGTCGTATTAACTTACGGACCTAGATTCAATCAGAATATTTGCTAAAAGAGCTTTAATGCCAAAACCTAAAAGTTACCGAATTGAGGAACTTAATGTTTATTATTGATCAAAGATCATTAATTGCATCGTACAATTCACTGATGAAAATCTGTGATTGATATCAGACTCAACCTGGTATATATGCACATGTTACTTTGCTGCATTCATTTGCTAACCTGTACACCTCTGTGTTGTGCTATATATCTTGTAACTAAACGGATAACTTTGGCATAATCACGCGTTACGAGGAAGCTTTGTGCAAATTCTTGATACGGGAGTATGTCGTGTGTGTGGTAACTATAAACGTGTTAGTCTAATACATCTAACATCGTATCATTTTAAAGCACTGCATAACAGTCTGCATGTGAGTTTATGTGGACAACAATATCAGAATCGCCGGATTACACATTGTTTCTAATGATAATATATAATATGGATCAACGATGTGATCAGATTTCTCAGAAACTGATATGATCCTCTTAACCGGAAATCACAAAACATTTACTGCTTTGTGTTTATATTTCTGCATTATACTTTTGTTTTCCAAAAAGATACAAAAACTCAAAAATGTTTTAGGTGTGTTTTAACATAAATTTCAGAAAAACCAAATTTTTACATTTCTGAGTTATTTTTGATAACCGATGGTATTTAATGGTCATTTTCTGAAATTTGATGGACCAATCTGAGTTTTGTATCATTGAAATGTGCAATAATGAATGTTTGAAGCTTAATATGTTCAAAACTGTGTGAACGGGATTCGATTTTGAGATTTGGTAAATTTTCAGATTTTCCATTTTACATTCGTCCCTTAATTGGGTCGAAAGTGGAAAATTTGCTACATTCGAACCCTATTCCCACATTCGAACCTTTAAGTAGGGTCGAATGTGGAAATGGTTTCACATTCGTCCTAGAGAAACGGTCGAATGTGGCTACCCTATATATATCTGATCCTCATTCGACCCTTCATATGAATAGTTTTTCAAAAAAAATTCAAACAGCCAAACCTTGTTGCCCTTGTTCTTTTCATCCCTTATTATTGTTCCTGTTCGTTTACTGATCACTTTTCTTCCAAAAACACAGGTAATGGACCAGTAACGAATCCAGATTGTTGCTTTGGGTGTCCGAAACCCTAGCTTGGTCATTGGATCATTTTAATGTTGTTTTAATGCAAATAGATGCCTAGGATTTAGTTCTTATTGAGTTTAGGGGGAGAAGCATAGATAATCTAGGGTTAATACAGTAGAATTGGGTGTTAATTGATCGATTGAACATGCCGAACCCTAGATTACAAAGAAAATCAATAAAAACTAAATGAACGGTGTAATTTTTTGGTAATAATACTTAATTGGTCATGTTAGAAGGGGTTTTAATCAAAATTGATGTTTAAAACAACTTAGATTAAAAATTCAGAGTTTGGGTTATAAACTGGTACGTTTGACCAGATCTGAAGGGGCGAACCTGGAAGGTTAGGTCGAATGTAACAATTAAACGGACGAAAGTGGAATTTAAAGGACGAAAGTAGATTTTGGTTTAGAAATTTTCACATTTGAACCAAAGTTTTCACATTCGAACCTTAAATGTCACTTTCATACCTCAAAAATTCTACTTTCGAACCTACGAAGGGGCGAAAGTGGAATTTATGAAAACCAAAAATTCAGATTTTGTCGTTTTTGATTGTTTTTCACGTATTTTCATTGTTTTGTGTTACAGATATTCAAAATGGCAGAACAAGAAGCTGAAAATGTTGAAATTCTAGAACAACAAGCTCCAGTTCATAATGTTTTGGAAGCGTGGCCATTTGAACCCGCTCATAATTGTTGTGCTTTTGCTGGAGATGTACAGAAGCTCACTGAATTCTCTGGGATAGTGGAGTTTCTCAGAAGAAGCAGAATCATTCATGCTATTGCAACACCTGCAATCATCTATCAAGACATTGTTGAAGAATTCTAGAGAAATGCTCGTTATGATTTCTGGGATTCGAAGACAGCGATTGTTAGTGAGATACAAGGTAATCTAGCGATGGTGACAGAAGATGATATAAGAGAAGCATTGAAGCTGAAAGATGAAGAATATACTTATCCAAGATGTCTTTCCTGGATGGAGCAGAGATTGCGTTTCTTACGAATGAAATACAACGGACCTATTACAGATGGTGCTTTGCACAAAGGGAAACTGAGTGTTCAATTCAAATATTTTGCTCATGTGATAATCCATGTGTTTGGAACAGTGAGTGGAGGTTACGATGTTATGAGAAAGAGTTTGAGCTCCTTGATGGTAGCTTTGACGTTGAACAAACCATTCAATGTAGCAGGGATGATTCTGGATCACATGCTAGAACCACTAAGGGGTTTGAAGTCAAAGAAGTTCTTGTTATATCCTAGATTTCTGATGATGATATTTGATATGAAGTATCCAACGTTGAGGAAAGATCCTACGAAGATCATAGTTCAGGATCACATGAATATGAGGACATTGATAAGAATGAAGGGATACAAAGGGATTCCTGACAATGAGAAGCCACCACACAAGAATCTATTTGGGCACTTGATAAATCCGGGTTATACTGATCCATGAGAGAACAGAGCAAGACATGATAAGAGTGAATCTGATCCTGATGATCCACTTGTTCATGCTGATGCAACAACAAAGAGGAAAAGACAAGTTAAAGATGTCGGAGCCAAAGGGAAGGGCAAGGCAAAGGTTAGTGAAGCAAAACCTGCTAAGAAACGGAAGACTAGAAAGAAGAGTATTGCTAAGAAAGTACCCAATTAGTTGATGAGGATTCTTCTTTAGATTCTGAAGAAACAGAAGAGGAGAAACGTTGGGATTCTGAAGCAGAAACTTTGAAGAAAAACTCCAAGCCCAAGGCCACTGTTGCTGGAGAATCTGAATCATTGAACAAATCTGTTGAAGAACAATTGCAGAAAGAGAGGATTGACTTAGAGAGTGCTGAAGGTGATCTAGGACTTGGTGCAGGAGATTTTGAGGGTTCTACTGTTGTTGTTAATTTGAAGAAACCTAAACACAAGTCTATGGCGAAAAGAGATGTGAAAGAAAGTACTAAGAAATTAAGAGAGAAAGAAGTAGAGATGTTATTAAAAGGAAAGAAAGTTCCTGATGCCGACACATCATCACAAGTTTCTTCTTCGGTTGCCAAAAAGCAGAAAAAGACTACAAAAGAACCTGAGGTAGTACCTGATCTAGATGCTACTTTGGAGAATGTGTTAAACTTATTCCAGAAAAAGAAGAAATCTCCTGAAGCTGAATCTTCCAGACCTAAAGTGACAGTTTCTGAAAATGTCATGGAAGTGGTGAATAAGGAAATGGAAGAAATGATGAAGACGATAACTGCACAACAAGCACAGATAGAAAAGTTCAAAAAGAATGAAGAGAAAATGTTGCAGATTGTTGTGGCTTCCAAAGCTAATCAAGATGAACTTGAAAAGAAATTGAAAACGTTAGAAGAAGAGAAGAATTAGATTGATGAAAGATGTAAGAGAAATAGGAGGTTGATTACAGGGATAAGGATTGATAATAAGAAATTGCTAAAGGATAATGAGAGAATGAGTAAGCTGCTTGATAAACTCTATAATGAACCTCCTAAGTTGAAAGAATGAGAGGAGGATAAAGAAGAAGAAGAAGAAGAAGAAGAAGAAGAAGAAGAAGAGAAACTAGACTATGGTGATTCATCTGATGACGAAGGAGATGATGAGAGATCAGATGATGATTCTGATGATTCTGATGATGATGATGATGATGATGATGATGATGATGATGATGATGATGACGATGATGATAGTGGGAAGAGTGGAGAGAAGAAAGATGATGAGGAAGATAGTGATAGTGATGATGATGATAATGATGATACGAGTAAGTTTAAGTTTGAAGAAAGACAGACGAAGAAAGGCAGTTCTGGCAAATCAAGTTCTAAGAAGTCTGGAGAGAATGTAGATGCTGATGATGATATTTTCTGGACAGAAAAGATCAAAGCATTGTCTGCTGATGATAAGAATGTGTATAGAGAGATGTTCAACAAAGGAGTTTGGACTATTGAGCTTACAGGAAGATTTCCTGAAATCTTTGAAGCAGACGACATGAGATTTGAGACTGAATATAATGACCCAGATCTTGAAGAGGGTGAAGTGTCTACTGCAGTTTCGATAGAAATATTGGAAGGAATAGCGCAGCAAGTTGGTAAGACACTGGAGGAGATTATGACTGAACAGGTGATTCTAGATATTTCTGAGAAGGATGTTGGTAATCATTCTGATGACAAACATACTCCTGAGGTTGAAGAGATTGAAATTGAAGACATTACAAATGAAGAATATCCTGAGTATGTTAGGGATAATAGTGATGAAGTGTTTCTAGATTTTACTGGAGTGAACTTGAAAGAAGCTGAAAAGAAAGCTAAAAAGAAAAGTGAAGAGTTTGTGAAGAACGTATTTGGAGAGAGCAATCAGAAACCAACTACTGAGCAAAGTGATGATTTGAAGACTTTGCTGCAGAAACTGAAAGAGATAGATGAGAAAAGGCCAAAGCCTGAAGCACATGGAGGATTCTACAAATACCACAACCAATTGTTTAAAGGCAGAGCGTTGGGTTGGAAGTATCTGAGATATCTGAAGTGTATAGCTGTGAAGTGGGAAAAGGGAATTCTGTACTTCTATAGATTCCATGATTTACAGACTCTACCGTACTGGGCGGTGAGAGATATATGCAGGTTTCCTATGACCGGTGCTTCAGTGAATAATAGTGCAGTAGGATGGTTTGTTGATAAGCTTATTTGGGAGAGTAGGACGAGGTGAAACATGTTTAAACCTTAGTATCCGAGAAGGAAAGTTCATAAAGAGATAGATCCAAAGATGGGAAGAAAGAAGATGACTTTAAAGTATAAATCTCCGGTGGTTATGAAAAAGATACCGTTGATGCCAATACAACAACACTTTAGTTCTGATTTTGTTGTATGGTATTATGATTGACGAAATGCTGAAGCGGTGATCGTGTTGAGAGATGGGAAGGATGCTTACAAGAAGATACATGTTTTTGATCCAATGTGGCTCATAAACTATACTTTTGAAGACATCATCATGCTATACTATAATCCGATCTACAGTGACCCTAATGATGCAGATCAAGCAAAGAAATATCAATAGGTGGTTGGAGTTTGCTTTGCTTATGATATAAACTCTGGAAGTAATCTTGAGAAGAAACTTGGTGAGCGAGTAAAGGTAAATGAAGTGCCGAAGCGTTCAACGAAGAGGAAATTGGAACCAGAAATGTCAAAAGATCAACGAAAACAACTTCGTTTGAAGCTGATGAACAAAGGGATGGATGAAGCACGTAGGCAATCCAAGAAATAGTAGAGGGGGAGTTTGTTGATGCATATAGTGCGACTAATGCTTTGGATTGCGACTAAAACAAGTTTTGTGGAATATCGTAGGGGCGAAGGTGGATTCAAGAATGGGCGAATGTAGAAGTTTGGGGTCAAAGGTAGAAGTTATCAAAGGAAAGTTCCAGATTCGTACTACATTGAAGGGCGAATGTGGAAGAAGTCCACATTCGACCTCACGCAAGGGACGAAAGTGCAGAGCTATATAAGCTTAAATGTTATTTTTCATTGCAACTTTGATCATTTTTAAGTGTGTATGTCAGGTTAGAGCTCTCTAGTGTTCAGGTGTATTTGAAATCAGTCAGATTAACTTGTAATCATTTATGTGATCATATTTTAACAAGTTATTAATGGAAACAACAATTGAAAAGGTGAATTTGTGCGTTTAATCCGTAAACTATCATATTGTAACTGTTCTAGGGTTTCCGCACCTAGAATAGAGACTTGTATGATCAAACCTAACTGTTTTTGATAAAACGATCCTGGGAGACCTGTGATTTTGACTGTTGATATGCAAGAGATTTGTGGATTCGCCAGCAACGTCCAAGGGGGAGATTGTTGATGCACTATTATGTGGACGTCACTGTCGAATAGACTAGGGTTGAGTCGTGTATTGTATTACATGACATTGTGGTGATCCATAAGGGCATTTTATGGATCTGATGCATTTGTAAATATAGACCAAAACCTAAAGACTTGGTTCGACCTTCTACAAGGGGCGAACCTGCAGAATCTGCGGGTTCGACCTCTATAAGGGGGCGAATGTGGCTTTTTGGTTTGGACTATAAATAGCAATCTCATGTGTTGGTGTTCATTTGAGAAGATTTGAGTTTGTGCTTTGAATGCTCTCAAAGGGGAGGTCATGCCCGACCTCCCCGGCCCAGAGATAGATGTTTATCCTACTGATGACAGTGTATGTAACCGTTTCTGTAGTAATACGAATCTGTGATGACGTTGTTTTCGTATGTTTCTGTCTCGTCTCGAATCTCCCGTCTGAAACCGAGTTGTTTTCGCTTATTCGATCCGTGAATTCGGTTTTTAACCGAATTCTCAAAACTCTATAATACGTTTTGGCCAGTTCACTCTTTTTGCATATGATGATTTAAAAGAATCTCTCAAAAGTCATAATCAAATGTTTATTGTTAAGTGTCACAAGAACTTGAAAAAAAAAACATATAGATCCAGTAGTACAGTTTTTTGTACCACCCTTGTTTCAACGACGGTCGGACTTGATACCATCGTACACGTTGTTGTTCCACCTCGTCATCACCAACACCACAACCGTTTACCTCAGCACCACCGTTCAACCCACCATCTCCACATCATCCGCTACAACCCTTGAGTTTTCATCTAACCAAACTCATTTAACCCTAGATATGTACTTACCTACATCATTACCATCATCTAATAACTGTACTTTTTTAATCCTAAGCTTTTTTTTATGATGTGGGAGACGATGGTTTTGGATTTGGAAATTAGTAAAGGAGATGAAAAGGGACATAGGTTTGAGGTATCAAAAAATGGGACAAATAGATTATTAACCAACCAAATGAAGTACAAAAGATTAAGAAGTCAGGTTTGTTAGAAACATGTAGTGCCCAAAATACCCTTAGGCAGAAGTTAGTAATCGTGGATGTGGATCATAGTGTGCCACTCATTGGGTTTTCTGAGTTGGCTAAACTCACAAGGGTTTCCTAATTATAGTTTCGTGTATATATATATAGGGGATGGATCCTGTGAAAACCCTCTCTTATAGTGAAAATTGTGGAAACTCTGACTTCCCAAACTTTTTTTATAAAAATTTTGCCTCAAAATGATTAGATACGTGCATATTACATGCCCTAGAATTTTCATAAAAAAAGCTCGGGAAGTCAGAGTTTCCACAGTTTTCACTATAAGGAGGGTTTTCACCATATACTTACACTACATAGGGCAATTATAAATAGAAAACCAACTTGACTTGTGAAAACTCTAAAAACCCCATCTAAATGACCTCACTGCTCCACGTCATCTCTTCTCCATTTTAGTTCAAGGGTAGTTTGGGTAAGTTATATCTCACCTTTCCATGCCCTCTCTGTTGGGTCTAGATTGGTAGTCTAATGTTATCAACAAAGTCAAAGTCAACAAGTCAATGTTCGGTCAACGAAAGTCAAAGTCGAACGAGTCGCAGTCAATACGTAAGGCGAGTCGAGAAATCCGGATAATAGATCGACGAATGAAGCTCATGTTATGATCAAGAAAGGCGCCATGGATAATAAATATATTTTGTTTAGACAAAATATATTTATTACTTTAAAAAGTGGTTTTCCTGTTTAGTGAGTGTTTTTGTATTTTGTTAACCTTAGGGACTTAAAGTGTAATTAGCCTAAGTGTGTTTGGGCTATAAATAGATAGAGATTAGGGTTTTGTGAGCAACACACATTCTAGAGAGATTTGGGGGCTTTATTGTTTTTATCATTTGCTAATCAATCTAGTGGGTTTTATTGTCATATTCTTGTGTGTGTTCATCTTGTTCTTCATCAAAATCAGATTTAGCTCGAAATCGATCCTACAATTTGGTATCAAAGCTTGGTACTCGAATTTGGGATTTAACCATCTACAAATTCGTCGTTCAATCTGATTTCTGTTGAAGATTTTTCATCAATTTGCGCACTTATTTCATATTTTGCACACTTATTTCATGTTTTGCGCACTTATTTCATGTTTTGCGCACTTATTTCTTGAATTTTGCGCACTTATTTCATATTTTGCGCACTTATTTCATCTTTTGCGCACTTATTTCTTGATTCTGAGTACTTAGTTCATAGTTTGAGTACTTATCTCAAATTTTGAGTACTTATTTTGAGTACTTATTTCATAGTTTGAGTACTTATCTCAAATTTTGAGTACTTATTTTGAGTATTTATTTCATAGTTTGAGTACTTATTTCAAATTTTGAGTACTTATTTCATATTTTGAGTACTTATTTCATATTTGAGTACTTATTTCAAATTTTGAGCACTTGTTTCATATTTTGAGTACTTATTTCAAATTTTGAGTACTTATTTCATAATTTGAGTACTTATTTCAAATTTTGAGCACTTGTTTCTTGGTTTGAGCACTTAAATCTTCAAAACTTAATAGTTAGCTTTGTCTCCAAGAACACAACTAGGGTTTCTGCGCACTTATCAGAAATCACTAGTTGGTTTGCGTACTTGCTGAAAGGGTGCATTTTTGAGTACTTGGCTAGGGTTTCTGCGCACTTAAAATCTTAAACGAGAGTTTAAGTGTTTGCGTACTTAAATAAGTACGCAAACTGATCAGTCAAAGACTGAGCACTTGTCTTGCTCAGCCTTGACAGATTTGCGCACTTAGCTATTCGTGTACTTCAAGATTGCGCACTTATCAGGAGATCAAGATCTTGACATAGCTGTTTGCTCCATTGTTTCAGGTTGCTGCTCACTTGTTCCTGCGCACTTACCACGTTTGCGCACTTATTTGCGCACTTATTTGCGCACTTAAGGACTGATCTTTCATAATTAAGGACTTTGGACTTATTTCTGGACTGTAACCATTAAAATCAATTAATCAGACTTGTAAAAAATCAATCTAAATCAATGGCTGGTAACAACAACAACTCATACCAAGTTAATCCTATAACCCAAGCTGAACTGGAAACAGGAACAATAACCCGAATTCCCAAGTTAATGGGTGCTGAAGATTATGGTACTTGGAAAAACCGAATGAAGGCTTTCTACTATGTTAATGACTTTACTCAATGGACGTCTGTGCAACTTGGACCTCACATTCCAGTGAGGACCACTGAAGCAGGAGAGGTGTTTAACACTGATCCTACTACCTACACAGACCTTGACAAGCAGTTGATGCAACGAGATCACAAAGCCTATGGTGCTCTCACCATGGCTTTGTCTAATGATGTGTACAACATGTTTGAAGAGTACGGATCTGCGCATGATCTGTGGTTCGCATTGAGTGAGTACTACGAGGGAAATGCTGAGATGAGACAGAACAAGCAAGACATGATTCAGAAAGAATATGATATGTTTGGGAGTGTTCGAGGAGAAAGCTTGTCGTCACACATTGACAGGTTCATGAGCCTGTTAACAAAGATGAAGAAAGCTGGAATTCCTGTCAACAACCGAAACTCCATCAAGAAACTGCTTGATTCTCTTCCTAAGGAATGGAGCCTTCAATGCATGCTGATTAGGAAGGAATACTTAAATCCACAATCCACTCTAGCTGATCTCATCAACACACTGAAGTCATTTGAAATGGACATAACCAAGAGAGAGATGAATCAGACAGTGTCAAAAGTTACTCCAAGCAGCTCTCTAAAGAATCTGGCTTTAATGACTCCAATTGGACAGAAGGCACTGGTGGTTGAAGACTTTGGCTGGGGGAAGGAAGCTGTTGCAGCTAAAGCAGATGTTAACAAAGCATTGATGGCAACGATATGCACCAAATCCGCAAATGGTGTAAACTCTGTGGAAGGATCTTCAGTGGGAGTGCCAAAAGGAGGAATGCAAGAGAGTGCGGGTTTGAAGGGAGCGTTGATTGCTAATGAAGGAAAAGAAAAGGCAGTTGAGGAAGCACTAATAGCTGAAAAGAATCAAGTCACCAAAGCAGATGAAAAGTAGCAAGAGGTCCCCAAGAAAGCTGATGAGAGGGATCTGGTAAGTATTCCTATTGAAATAAAAACAAAGTTGTGCTCACCAAGGTGTGTTACAGCTGTTGCTTACTGTTTGTCTCACAATAGAAAAATTTTAAGAGAAATGGATGACATTCAAAAAATTAACAATGAAATGAAAGAAAACGAGCTAGCATATCAGCGAAAGTTAAATGCAACTCTAGCTGAAATGCAAACTCTTGTTCTCAAAAAGGATTTTCTAATAAATGATTTAACCTCAAAGTTAGAAAATTCTAGAAATGAAACAAATCATCTTCAGATCATTGTGGACAAATGGAATGTAAGCAAACAGGCTCAAGCTGATCTAGTGGATTGCTCAAGGCAATCTTTTGTTAAAGATGGAATTGGATATAAAGATAAAAATGGGAACGAAAGATCTTTATTTTTACCTCTGAGCAAAAGTGAATATATACCAATTCCAAAACTTCATCCTAAAAATGATCTGTGTGAAAAGGAATGTGTCGAATCTGAGTCCAATACTAATATGATTAAAAGCAATGCAGATGTGACACAAAAGGCGGATGTGAAAGATGATGACAGTTGTGGTGGAAAGACTTTGGGGTTGGGTCACCCGGGAGCCAGTTACTCTACAGTTAATTGGTTTATTTGGAACAACGATAAAACAAACACTGTTTTAAATTCTGCTGACTGTACTAGACCTAATCTTGATTTGAATGGTGTGGTAAATGTTTTTGATAGGCAGAAACCTATATTACGTTCTGATGTTTGTCATGATGATATTGTGCATGAATGTGCTGATTTAAAATCTGCATTTTATGATGATAAACCTATTTGTGCTCCACCTATTTTTGTGCCCGCTTTTGAAAACAACAGGTTTGGAAAGTTCTTAACTGAAGAAATTCCAGAGTTTACTCCGTCAACATCATGCAACGATGATTCACAGAGTGATTCGGAGTTTTGTTCATCTAGAGAATGGGAAAGCTCAAATGACTCAGAAACTTCAATGTCAGAACTTGATGATATAGTTGAAATGAAGGAATCATCTGATGATCAAACACCAACAACATCAATTGATACTACAAATCAAGTCCATCAAGATTCACCGGAAGAAGATCAGTTCATAAAAGATTGCTCAACTTCAGATGATGAATCAGTGATGAATGAAAATCACAAGGGGTTAAAGATCACAGAGTCAAAAGGTGATGTAAAACCCAATGCTTCTCAACAATCTGAATCAAGCTCAAAACAATCCACATCCCCAGTTGCATCACACGGGACAACAAAGCATCAAAAGCCATTCAAGGCTTGCTTTAGGTGTGGTAAAGAAGGTCATGTGCTTAAGAAATGTCTAGAACGACACAATCCAGATGGTAAAGGCAATGCGGATTGCTTCTCTGGATCAAAGGATAAAATGCACACATCTTTGAATATTAAATTGACACGAATTCCATCAAGATCTCCACATGTGAAGCCGGTTTCTCATGATTCAAAGATGAAAAGGACCAAAGCATCAAAATCACAATATATTCATCCAGGTTTTAAACAAAAAATTGTTTCAAAAATTAAATCTTTCACAAACAAAGTTGTTGAACCAAAACAAGTTTGGCAAATCAAACCAAAAGTTGAGCAAGAAACTAACGAAGGAAAAGGTATGGTGTTTCAAGAAGTTACTTACATTGATGCAAATGGACAAACCAGGACCACGATAGCCTGGGTTCCACTCTCTAACTAATTTATTCAAGAGTGCAGGAACTGCCATGGAGGATTGTTAGTAACAACGGTTACTAACAGTGGTGGTTCCAAGAATAGGTTTGGAGCGGAAATCTCACAGGTTTGGTTTTGGTATCTAACCTGATTTCACAATCGACACCATTGTCACACACTCATTTTCTTGCTGACATATGTTTTTGTGTGTCTGATGTGGAAGACTTTATTTTTCGTAAATATTTTTTAAGTTTTTTTTAAGAAGATAAAAAATATAAATATATATATATATATATATAACAAAAAAAGGTTTAGGGGGAGTATTAAAATACTTTCTCAACTGTGGGATGTGATTATTGCAAATAATCCTGATCTTATATGGGAAATGATAGGAACTAACTTGTTTATGTCTGCACATGAATAGGATCTGAAGGACGTTACAAATACAAGTTAATGATGTGTAGGTAGGTTCAGCCTTTAAGTTGAGTAAACTGCTATAAGGTGAATAATAATAAATCTACACGAAAAGCTGTATTCCCACAGTGTTTTAGGTCTGTACAAGCTGAGTCCAATCATACACAGGTTGAGAGATCAAAAGACACAGAAAATTTTGTGCATATATATTCAAAAGACACCTAAGAGTGCAGGCTACCAATGCGGGGCCAAACAATCAATTGAGCAGCAAAAGACACGCAATGTTAGTGACGTGCAAACATATATAGATAGCTCAACAAGCAATCAGATGATCAACTTCTCTGCTTATGGAAACATAGACCTGAAGCTCTCATCATCTGATTGACATAATGATCATCTTCTCTGTTATGTGTAAACATAGACCTGAAGCTCTCATCATTATATCTCAATAAACCTTGAGGATTGGTAGGCTTATACCTAGCACAAGTGGGGTCCACAAAATTTTCGTCAATATTACTAAAAACATGATAATCTCATCACTAAACATACGTTGAAAGACGAGAGGCATGGACTTAAGAGGACAAACATACCGACAATCGTTCTTGGGTTGTAGCTATCCTCAAGAAAGTTGAAGCGTGGCTAGGCTTTTCAAGTTAGTGTGATCCCATATTTGATCCCTTCTATATCTCGGAGGTTGATGGCTGTTTAAAATAAATAAATAAATAAATAAATAACTTTATTTGTGTACAGTTATTTTTAAGTCTTCCATGTCACATTATTTGTGTCTCAAGCCATTTGGGATACGTACTTGATTACACACCACAGATAAATACGGTTTTGTCTGTAAATTGAATTTGTCTAAAGAAAATTCGGAGTTGTGTTTGTGATTGTGGTTAGGTTTCTTCGACTACTTGCTGCAATGATGGCCGATCATCAGTTAAGCAAGATACCAAACCAAGCACCTGTTGCCTAAGCTTGCAGAAGATCAGTGTTAGGAATCCTCTTCCTACATCTTCAAGACCACTCAGGCTACCGAGAGTTGAAAAACTTTGTTCTTGATTGTCAAAGATGATGCATGCAAAAAGGGGGAGATTGTGAGATAAGAATACTTAAGGAACAAAGGGACAAGAACACCTTCAGCAAAGGAAATTTGGAAAGCATCAGTCTAGGGGGAGTATTGTTGAGTACTGAATTTGAGACTGAAGCTTTGCCAGATTAGTTGATCACAGTATGTAGATATTGACGGTTCTGAAGATGATACAAGAGTTTGATAACATTAGACTAAGGGGGAGATTGTTGGGTCTAGATTGGTAGTCTAATGTTATCAACAAAGTCAAAGTCAACAAGTCAACGTTCGGTCAACGAAAGTCAAAGTCGAACGAGTCGCAGTCAATACGTAAGGCGAGTCGAGAAATCCGGATAATAGATCGACGAATGAAGCTCATTTATGATCAAGAAAGGCGCCATGGATAATAAATATATTTTGTTTAGACAAAATATATTTATTAATTTAAAAAATGGTTTTCCTGTTTAGTGAGTGTTTTTGTATTTTGTTAACCTTAGGGACTTAAAGTGTAATTAGCCTAAGTGTGTTTGGGCTATAAATAGATAGAGATTAGGGTTTTATGAGCAACACACATTCTAGAGAGATTTGGGGGCTTTATTGTTTTTATCATTTGCTAATCAATCTAGTGGGTTTTATTGTCATATTCTTGTGTGTGTTCATCTTGTTCTTCATCAAAATCAGATTTAGCTCGAAATCGATCCTACACTCTCTCTACTTCCTGGCATAATTTATCCTTTTCTTTGATGAAGATAACCTCTCTCATCAAGATACAAAACACTCACCCTGTCACTCATATTTCTCCATAAAACACTTCTCCATCAAACACAACACCATTTATCAACAAACTCTAATCAAGCTTACCTACTGAATCCGGTTAACCGATAGAGGGCCTTTGAAGATGAAAACAAGTGATGAGAGATATCGGATTTGTACTTCCAGATCTCGAAAACCACCACCGCAACCCAGATCCGGTGAAAGCGGCCCATGAGAGATGAGTGATAACATGATGCTTTATGGTTCTACACAAAAGCATAGATTTTTAACTTCCTTTGTGCTTTGGACTCTGCGTCTATGTTGTGAGTGGTTCATGATAAAGCCAAAGAGGTTGAGGGTTTTCAATTTTTCTACATGGAATCTACATTTTTCTTACATAGATTTTTAATTTTAATTTTTTTTCTATATGTTAAATTTCTACACATAACACCTTTTTCCTAGTTGTATATTAAGATACGGATTTTCTTTTCTTTTCTTTTTTTAGAGTTAAATTTTTTTCTTCTCCTTTTGTGATAATGATTTATGTTTGTACAATGATTATTTTTTGTGATTATTTTTGTGTTTTAAAAAATCATCCAAAATGATTATGTTAAAATGGGTTGATACTAAATTGGATCTTACTATTTTGTGTTTTTAAAAATCCTAAAAAAACATATGTTTTAAAAAAACGTATGTTTTTGTTCGTTATTACACCTGTAACGTTTGTTTTTACACGTCAAACACACTAGTTATACTTTTAGATTTAATATTAAAACAATTATACTTCTATTACAAATGTACAATTTTTTGTGTCTATTACTGATGTACAAATTCTAAATTTAAGTATTCTTCTAGTTACAATATTATATAATAATTTTAATTTTTTATTGTTAATACACTATTCTCATTTCTTAGTCCTTACATCTTACTACAAAACAAAATATGAAAGTTACATCATAAGAGAAGGTAGACGGGCAACAAGCTGCGCCGCCACCCCTTTCTAAATTGCAAACCCTAGTCTACTAAAGACAAAACCTTGCCCCCCTGGAGATGAACTATTGCTGTGGACGACCCGTTGGACCCTGGTTAAGAAGCGAATAGCTTCTGGCGCCAGGGAGCCAAATGTATCAAAGGCCAGAGGGATAAAGACATGTTGGTAATCTGCACAAGCTTTAGCGTGCTTATCTACTTTCTTTGATTCCGCCTTTCTTAATGCTTGCCCAGCTACAAACCCTGTCTCCCTTATATTAAATTTGAATAAAAGAAATAGATGAGAGGGAAATGAGAAAGAAGAGAGGATAGAGGAAAGAGAAACTAAAATGGAGACAGAAAAGAAAGAGTACTAACAGTGTATTTTGGACTAATCTGCCCTTTTGTAAATTTAGTTATCAACTTTATTATTAAAATATTTCAAATAAATCACAAGATGTGGGTTTTATTGGTCTTCTTAGCTGGGGAAGGTTTTCAATTTATCCCTCCCCATATATATATATATATATATATATATATATATATATATATATATATATATATATATATATATATATATAGGATGGTTCAATAGAGAACTCATTTTATTGAGAGAACTCGAGAACTCCTAATTAAATACAAAAAAAATATAATAAAAAAATCATAACTCAAAATTTAAGTAAAAAAATAGAAAACTAGTTCGGAGCTTCTCTTTCCCACGTCATACCCGTTCGGAAAAAAAATAAAAAAAATTAAAAAAAAAACACACCTAAAAAACGCTACTGCGCATGTGTAGTATAACCCAAAAGCCTAAACCACCTACCTCCAACTTACCCCCACCCAAAAACCTAATTCCACCCCACCCACCCCCACCCTCACTAAAAAACCTAAATCGCTTACCCAAAAACCTAAACCACCCATCCACCCCCCACCCAAAAACCTAAACCCACCCCACCCACCGTCTACCAAAAACCTAAGCCCCACCTGTCACAACCAAAAACCTAACCCCCACCAAAAAACCTAACCCCTACCCAAAAACCTAAACCCACCCTACCCACCCCCAAAAACCTAAACCTTACAAACTAAACTAAAAAAAACTAACCCTAAAAGCTAAACTAAACCCAAAAACTAAACCCTAAAGCTAACCGGACATTTACTACACAGGTGCATTAGAAGTCGCCTATTTTTTATTTTTTTTATTTTTTTTTTTATTTTTTTCTGAACCGGGATGACGTGGGAAAGAGAAGCTCCGAATCAGATTTTTGGTTTTTTACTTAAATTTTGAGTTATGATTTTTTTTTTATTTTTTTTCTTAATTTAAGTAGGAGTTCTCGAGTTCTCTCCCTAACTATGAGTTCTCAATTGAACTTTCCCCTATATATATATATATATATATATATATATATATATATATGGTAGGGTTCCAATAGGAAATTGGTTTTTTGTAGGAAAGGTAAGAAGTGTTTTGATTCATTGGATTAAGAAATGGATGTTTGAGATTAAAAATATAGATGTCTATAATTAATGTTTTATAATAGGTGGGGGTCAAATTGTCCAAAAAGTGTTTTATTTGAGGTCAGGATTGACATTGTGTTCTTTTCTTTTGGAAACTGTTTCCATCCTTCATAATATCATGCTACTTCTTCCTTATCTCTCCTCTCTCTTTTGTAAAACAAACATCTCTCCTCTTCCCTCACGAATAAACACAATCAAACAAAAAGCAAATTTCACAAAAAAAATCAAAATCTCTCACGATTAAGGGACGAGGATGGGAACTATATTAGTATGTTAACAGGTGACGATTAAAGAACAACAACGACAACTATATTACCGTGTTTTCAGACATGCAAGGCGATCAAACACCACCACACTTGATGGATACTCCCACAACAGCTTCACATTTGTCTATTGATGTCTGTGTTTTATTTTCATTATTATTATTATTATTATTATTATTATTATTATTATTATTATTATTATTATTATTATTATTATTATTAAGAGTCAGAATTAAAGGATTTATAGTCTGCGTTGAAGAGATCTGAGAGCTTTTACAGGCCACCACCACCGGGGAATTAGTTGTACGGGAAGGTATGATATTTGGAGGTTCTTGACTATTTTAGTTACGTAGTGTTCTAATCATCTATAAGTTTGATGGATTTTTTTTGTTATTGTTATAAAAGTATGATATGGGGTTTATTGTTGTTTAAATTTGTTACAAATAGGTTTTTGGAATGGCTTAGTGATTATTTAAAAAAGGTGAAATGTTGATTTTTAATTATGGGATAAAACACATGCTAATGTTCATATAAAACACTTCTCAGAATATAAAAGTGTAATGGATTAAAACATTTTGCCTTGTACTTTTATTGGTGATGTAAAACACAGTAGTATTGATGTTTAGTTATGGGATAAAAGACAATATAATGTTTAAGGCTTAAAACATTTCATATTGTGATTTTGTGGTGATGTAAAACACAGTACTAGGTTCAACACTAAAAGAGGATATATTGTGTTTGGGGTTTTTTTTAATTTTCCTCATATTTGTAAGTTTATTAAACAATATATGGTTTATCTCATGACGTATTGTTGTTTGTACTAAGATATTTTACGAAAACTCGATGATATACGTACATCGAATCTACGAAAGATTTGGTGTTAAGAAAACACTTCTAAAAAATACATGTAAATTTTGGGAATTACATATGATAAGTCATTTTCATTACAAGCTATTAATTATCTTTAATTTGTTTATTTTTTAATAGTTCGGTAGTTCGTGTTCAAAGATGATCATGATCAAGAAATGGAGAAGTTGGTTTTACCTTTTTTTGTAATAGTTATTTACATTGCGCAATTGTTATTTTGTTGACCTCTGTATTTCTTTAAGTAAAAAAATGAGAATACGTGAGGACGATCCCAAGGCTTCAGTCTTCCTTGCCTGCTGATGTGGCTGACCCGAACTCGCGGTCTTTCCAGTACCATCCCACTTCCTCTTGTTATCCCCTGGTGTCTTCACGTCGGAGCCCCTAGAAGGTAGAATACCCTCGGTAATCTTCAAGTTGGTCATCTTGGTAGCCGACCGCACAGCCTCAGACATGGTAGTAGGATCCCTCGCAGCCACCAACCCCGCAATCTCTGGCATTAAACCTGCAAGATACTGCTCTATCCTCCGATACTTTGGTGTCGATAAACCTGGACACATCACTGCTAACTCGTTGTGTCTGATCGTGTACTCCTTAATCTCAGAACCCACCATCTTGAGATTCCCGTATTCCTGTTCCAACCTCTTGATTTCCTCTCACGGACAGTACTCAGCCTTCAACCTACGCACGAAATCTGCCCAAGGCATGGCGTTGGCCTCCCCGAGACCAAGTGTCTGAGTGACGCAGTTCCACCATGTCAGGGCGGGTCCTACAAAAGTCCCCGAAGCAAACTTTACCCAATCCGCTGCTAGAGTCTCACATAAAGCAAACCCCAACTCAGTCTTCTCCAACCACCTAAGCAACTCCACAGCTCCCTCCGTACCTCGGAAGTTGAGGGGCTGACAATCCTTAAACCGTTTGTAGGCGACTCCCGCCTGCACCGGAGGAGCGGTAGCACCCATAAAGGTCTGCTGGGCAGCCTGGAAGGCAGCCAGTGCAACGCCCAGCTGTTGCTGCATCATCTCATTGAGTTCATCATACGTCAAGGTGATGTTACCACCACCTCTACCCCCGCCAGTGCGGCCTCCACGTCGTCCCCCAGTACGTCCTCCAGTGCGTCCAGACATCTTTTGAGAAAACAAGAAACAAACGCTCAGACCCATCACCAACGCTAAACCAAGAGAACACGAAAAGTCTAGGATCGGGTCCAAATGTGACCATTAATCCCAACCCGAGATCCACCAGGTCTTCCATGCATTTCAACTTATGATTTCGTGTGCACCAGAAATGATAAATTGCTCTACATGGTCCTCAAGGCGTGCCCCGAGCTCGAACCTCAAGTCACCCGACACCCACATCTTAGAAAGAGACAGCCAATTCAAAAGGTCAACAACGAGTTCCTTCGGCTGCAAACCCGAAGAAGAAGATAAAGTGAAACTAGGAATAACCAAGAAGGAGATAGATAATATGACACTGTGTGGTAAGGATACCGACACCCCGACAAGGTTATTATGTTTACCAAAAGACACGACTCAAATGTATGTGACCATCTAGTGTGTGAGACTCAGCTATAGTCTAGACGCTACATGCAGTCCTAGTTCACTATAACCATTGGCTCTGATACCAATCTGTCACACCCTCAAATTTCCACGTGCGGAGTTCTACCGCGAGGCGTGTGACACACCAGGATCCAAGTCAACGGTCACAATAAACGACGTCTAAATGTAAAACATACGTAGAAATCCATGCATAAAATTTTTAAAACCAACGTTTGAAAGCGCGGAAGCATTTAAGCTTACAAAAGTCAAATGTAACAGAAACATAAGTTTTAAAAGTTAACATCCCAAAACATGCATAAACAATCCTAGACGCGAGTACGACTCCAGTGCGACTCCGTGCGCCTAGATGACAGCTGCTACCTTAGCGACCTGAGAAAACATGCTAAAAACGTCAGTATAAAATACTGGTGAGTTCACAGGTTTTTAAGGAAAATGTTTCACGAGCTTTTGAAGGAACTATCATGTTACTACTGACTGAAGAAAATACTTGTTTGATGTTTAGACTCTGAAACGAACCAATCAACGAACTATCGTTTAACACGACCAACGAACTGCCCAATCATGACCAACGAACTACCACTCCGTGGTCAACGAACTGTGCATTCACAATTAACGAACTACCGCCACAACGGACAATGAACTGTCACAACGTGAACCACATGTACATAGAACATAAATGAAACGTGCAACCAACCCAGCATAACATGATCTTTTATAAAACGAAGTACTAAGCATGTTTCTCCCCCGAAAACGAAAGCAGTAAAGAGTGGGGCCGTGAAACTCACCTTAGGTTGCGTCTTCCGTTAATGAGTAAACCGTTATGTGATATGATAGCCCCAACTAGTGGCGACCTATCATAAGATGTGTGTAAAGTTAGACTAATAACCCGTTGGGTTCATTAGTCCCTAATGTCCAGTCCAAGACCATTATATGTTTGAAAATGCGTTTGACTGACAACCAGACAACATGAGACGAGACAAGACTCGACATCCCATTGGTGACCCGACATCCCACGTGTTCATCTCATTCACTAAAACATACAAATCATGCAACCAATACTTAACACGTGTTAAAGTTCAACGAGTCTAATATATAGATCAAATAACGCACAAATAAGTCTGAGCACGTGTTACTATGTTACTAGGCATGTTAGGGGTTTCTAGCATGTTCCTAGGTGTCAAATCGGGTCTCGGGATGCCAAAATACACTTACAACAGCAGCACATGCGATTAGGAAAAGTCAACTAGTGATTAGGAAAGTCAACAGGTGATTAGGAAGGCTAATCGCCTTCCCTGAAGGTGATTGGGCTCTAATCGCCTTCCCTGAAGGTGATTGGGCTCTAATCGCCTTCAATTATAGGCGATTAGGGCTATTCTAGTGTACTATAGGCGATTAGGGCTATAAGACATGCAATTCAGGGCTTAACTAGTGATTAGTATCGTAATCACATGCTGTGAAGGCGATTAGGCCCCCAATCGCCCTCCCTATAGGCTATTAGGCCCCTAATTGCCTTCAGCATAGGCGATTGGGCTCCTAATCACCTTCAGCATAGGTGATTAGGGCCCCCAATCGCCCCCTGCAGGTCTGTTCCGGTTTTTCGCGCATTTAACCCTCCAAATCAGATCCGAAACATGTGTAAACACCCAATATCAATCATAACACATTAACAAACATATTTCAAGCAAAACCCCTAAGTTAACATCATTCTAACAGTACCGAATGCGAGCGTTTCCCAAAAATAGTAAGCTTAACATGTAAACATCACATCAACATGCAAGAACTTGCCCTAAATAGCAAATATCCAGATTTCATCACTAACCTCATAACATCCTTAATCATTCAAAACCATTCAAATGGGTCAAAATACCAAACATCAACAATACACAACCATGGACCTCCAAACTCTTAGGACATCATCATACTAACTCATACCAACTATAAACACCTTAATAACACAAGAATAATCATGTTTAAATCATAAAAATCCTACCTTTATTCACATACAACACATATAACATGCATAAGGGTTTGGGTTTATTTAAAAACGGTTTTTAATAGCTTTTCAAAGACACAATAGTTTAGAAATCAGGTCTGGACTTTTAGGGAACAAAACATAATCATATAAAGGTTTGGGAATGAAGAACACACCTTAGATTTAGGGGAAACTGATATGTAAAGCTTGGAAATGTGTGTTTTGATGTAAAAACGAGTTCCAGAGGGTGTTTGTGAGTTGGGATAGGTTATGGGACAGCTAGGGTTGCACAAATTGTGTTTTAGAGGTCAAGGGTGGTATTTATAGGCGTTTCTAGTCGTTTAAGACACGTCAGGCGATTATGCAGCAGGTACAGGCGATTAGGGCTCCTAATCGCCTATAGCTATAGGCGATTAGCCTGCCAATCGCATGTAAAGTCCCTCCTAATCACCCCCTATGCTGTGTAATCACCTATAATGTCATGCAATCGCGTGTAATCACCGTTTTAACATATGTAAACACGTATACACATACCGACAAGTCACATAAGGATTATAAACACATAATTCATAAAACCAAACACGTTCACACCCGTTCACCAATTCCCGGGTGTCGAGACCTGTGTGTGGTAAAACCCCAATGATCCTCCGAATCATTGATCCATGGACAAGTACTTAACGTGACTCGACTCGACTGACCCTGTTATGTGTAATGTATGCACGACTCGCTAAGGTAGACTTACTGAGTTTTCAAAAGTTAATAACCGAAGTTTGCCGGGTGTCACATATGTTGATATGATGATAGCATGATATTGATATGATGATTATTAATGTATTAGAAGCATGTTTAGGGTATGTTTGTTCGGATTGTGAAGTTTTATGAACAGTAGGGTTATTTTGGGGATTTTGATGTGTTTGATGATTGTTATGGGTGTTAGAATGATTAGGTTATGTGTATAATCATAATAGGAGTCTGAGGTATGAATATCAAATTATTATAAACATGATTATGTGGTTTAATTAGGGATTTTGCTGTTTATGGTAAAGAACACATGAATGATTTGATGTTTCCATAATATTTGTCAAATTGGGTAAAACTTGCTAAATGTGCTCAAAACCTATTTTTTCTATGTGCTATGTGGTATAACATGATGGGGATAGGTTAGGAATTGGGTTGGTAGTGGTTGGCTATGTCTGGGCAAGCTTTGAGGTCGATTCAAGGGGTTTCGAAAGACAAAAGTGTTGCAGCAGCTGCAGGGAGCGAAGGGCTAACCCCTTTGCCTGCCCACAAGGGCGAATGGCTCACTCCTTCACCCTGATGAGACCCCTTCGCCTGAATGTGACCCCTTAGCCTATAATGTTGACCCCTTCGCTTGTTTAGTGACCCCTTTGCAGGTGAAGAGATGTTTGTGTTAAAGATGGAGATGAGTATCAAGAACGAAGCATAGCAAGATCTTTTTTATATTGTTAGGATAGTTTTTTTTCATTTACAAATAATTATGTTTGTATAAAACGTTTTTTTAAACATTTTATTGTTTATTGTTATGATCATTTTTATTATTTTCTTAAATAAATATACATTTTATGTGTTCTTTTTTTTTAGTTATTCTTTTAGCATATGCATGTTAACACATGTTAGTGAGGCCTTATACAAGGTTTTGTATCATAATACTAACACATGTTAGATTCTTTGTGGAAAAGAGTGCCATAAAGTTCGGAGAGAGATGACTTGACAAGTGTCAAATCAACTTTTTTAAATATCTTTTTCAAAAAATAAAGCTTGCTATATTGCCCTTATTTTTGTAATTTAGTGAATTTGTGTGTATTATTTTAATTAGATGGTGGGACCATTAATCACAACCATTGATCATGCTTTATCAATGGTTGTGATGGGGTTTACAAGGTTTCCTCAAATTTTTGAGGTTTCTTATAGAACCTTGCCCTATATATATAACATCATCATCATCATACTCAGTTAGTCCAACCAATTAGAAAGCTAAGGTAGGGTCTGAGGAAGTTACAATGTAGACAGCCTTACTTCTACCCTGTGGGAATAGAGAGGCTGCTTGTGAGAATTTAGAGGCTGCTTCCAGTGAGACCTCCGGCCCGATAGTGGTTTTGCATCAAGCCTTGGAAATAAGGCGTATAACACTTTGCAATTGGGACAATCCCGTTTGGTTCATGTACCCCCTTGTCTTTTGGCTATTAACGCTATCACATGATGCATGATTAACCGTTAGTCGGTTTTAACGTTATTTTCACAAAATTAATAAAATAACATTAAAATTAATGGACTTTTACTTTTGCTCCGGAGGGCCACACACATATGCACATACTGTGAGCGAGGCTAACAAAAATACAACAATAAAATTATAACATGAAACGGTTTTTTTTTTTCTAAAGATGACTTTTGTTACGACTAATTGATTTATAGATGGTAAATTTCCATTATAATCACATCAAACTTCGGAATTTCCGTTTCTGTGTGCGGAGTGATTCTACCTTATTTAGGGTTCCGATTAGAATTTTCGTCAACCTATAAAATATGAAACATACCAAATACAAGAAAACCTCATTTACTATTATTATCAGCTAATGTATATTCTTAATTTGTTTACTGTCGTTCTGTGCCATATTGACTACCCAAAAACTCCAATACATTTCACTACAAATGAGTTAGTATCCCCTAATGCCTATTTCGTTATGCATCGCTAAAGGTCTAATCTGATAAAAATCTGTTGGTGATACTCGGTCGAAAACCAAACCATAAGTAATCTATTTTCCAACATATATTAATAACAATGCTAAGTTTTCTATGAATGTTGAACATTATTTTTATTATTAATAAAATTAAATCTTGATATTATAACTTTCAAACATATAAATATATTATTCAAAGTTCCTGAACTTGATCCAATTAGCATCCAGCGTTACAATTATAATGACCAACCATCGTTGACCTTCCACTTGCTCCAGTTGAAATTTCATTACAAGACTTTTCTAATTTTCTTTGTTTATGTTGCTGTTTGTCTGACCACCGTTTCAGAAAGTTTATTAATTAGGGTTTGACTGATATCTTTTTATTTTATATATATATATATATATATACATGTTTTACACACACTTATCTAGAACATTTCAAACATTACAGCCACCATTTTTCATTGAATTCAAACTTTCAAACCATCATGTATGTATATAAAATTCTTTTTTATCACCATTACATTAATTAATATAAGCAAACAATAGGTGCTCTTATCTTTCCAATATTCAAAATAGTTGTGTTACAATATCATTTAAAAAAACAAATGGAAGATGATCTTGTGGAAGTACCCCGTTTCTTCATATGTCCGATTTCACTTCAGATCATGAAGGATCCGGTTACCGCGGTAACCGGAATAACATACGACCGGGACAGCATCGAGCACTGGCTGTCCACGGCTGAGGTGGTGCAGTGTCCGGTAACCAAGCAGCCGTTGGCGAAAGATTCGGACTTGACCCCGAATCACACGCTTCGTCGCCTCATCCAAGCATGGTGTGTGACTAATGCTAGCTACGGTGTTGATAGAATTCCAACCCCTAAACCGGTTATAACTAAATCACATGTTGTGAAGCTTCTGCGTAACCTAAAGTCACCAGAGCTGTATCTCATCTCGCTAAACGCGTTACATATGATCGCGAGCGAGAATGAGAAGAACAGACAGTGCCTGACTGAGGCAGGCACTTCTGGTGCGATGATTTCTTTGATAATAAAGTTATCTAAAGAAAGTCGCACCAGGAAAGCTGTGGGCCTCAGTCAGGCACTCAGTATTCTCTGTCTTACTTGGCAAACGCTCCCCGAGAAAAAACGAACCGCGGAACTTAAAGAAGATCATGATCAGTTTATTGATGCTTTACTATGGGTTTTATCATCAGAAAACATGATCGAAGACGACGTCGTTGTTGAGGTCCAAACTCGGGCCATCTCGGTGCTTGGAATGGTTATGGAAGTTTCAAACACAAGTGTCTTAGAGAGACTAAAGTTTGATTTCTTTAAACAAACTGTGAATGTGATAAGGAAAAGAACATCACCACAAGCAGTAAAAGCGGCCCTACGAATGCTAATCGACGTATGCCCATGGGGAAGGAACCGGATGAAGATTGTCGAAGCTGGGGCGATTTTCGAACTAATCGAGCTAGAGTTAAACGGGCTCGAAAAGAATGTGTCCGAGTTAGTATTCGGGCTATTGGCTCAGTTGTGTTCATGTGCTGATGGGAGAGCACAACTGATAAAGCATGCGTGTGGTATTGCAATGGTGGCTAAGAGAATGTTTAGGGTTTCACCTACGACCGATGATCGGGCGGTTCATATACTTCTTTTGATTGGAAGGTTTTCGGCTACGGATGAAGTTGTGGCCGAGTTGTTGCGAGTTGGGGCCGTGTCGAAACTGTGTATGGTACTTCAAGTGGACTATGCACCTTACATAAAGAAGAAGGCTAGAGAAATCTTGAGGTTGCATTCTAATGTATGGAATAATTCCCCTTGTATGCCTATTTATATCCAAACTAAGTGAAAAGTTTTTTTTGTAGATTGAATTGTATATGGTATAAACAAACTAAAACTCACATAAGTTGTTGAAAGTTATGTCCAGTGAGTGGACGGTCTATGTATGGTCGATCACTGGTATCGACTGGTTATTTTGTTTGACTAAGCTTCTGATTTTGAATCTTAACTTTGGAAGGATGTTCCAAATTAAACTTTGTACTTTTTATGTAGTTCGTTTGGTGGTCGATGTTACCACACTACAAGAAATTGAGGCTTTAGCAACGATGAACCTATGATCGTGTTTGCGGATAGATTTGCATTGTTTCTTGTCGATTTTTTGGTTTGGTTGAAGGTTGGGGATTCATCGATGAACCTATGATCGTGTTTGCGGATAGATTTGCACTCATATGTTAACATTTTCGGAATCTTCAAACCGATGCAACGATCATTGGGTCAACATTGTAAATCAACCAAACAATCACAAATGTGTTATTTTAGTGGTGGATCCGGAAATTTTTATCCCAAGACAAAAAGACGTGAGAAAAGAACACATAACATATGAACACTTTAATAAGTACTGTTCCTACTTACAATTGTGAAGTGAGTTGGATTATTTTTTAATGAAAATGATTTATTTTAATTTTTACTAAGCAAGTTGCATAAGTATAACGAAGGTATTTGACGGAAGGAAATGAAAGGAAAACTAGAAAGAAAGTGAAAAATATTCATGTTTAAAATTAAGTTTTTTAACCGAAGGAAATGGAAAGAAAGTGGAAGGAAGACATGGCCGGCCTTTAATAGGGGCGGTGCAGGCGATGGCCCCAGGCCTGAAAATCCTAACGGCCCGAAGTTTTTTTTTTTTAAGTTTTTTTATATATATATTTTTGGGTTGTGGACTATTATGATCATTTTTTAACATTTACCCATCTAATAAGACGAAAAATCACTAAATTTTTAAACCTATCAAAGAAAACCCAACCCAAAATGAGGGTTCAAAAGGCAAAAGGGTTTACCGTTTACACTACCGACGCCAAACATTACAGACTTCCAGTCATAAGCCCGTACTTTATATAGTGAGTTTTTATATTTTATGATTGGGTTTAAAATATATGTGTCCGGTTTAGTTGTTGTGGCCCCAGGCCCAATTTCTTTTTACAATTTTCGAAGACGGCATTGAAGGAACACATATATAACATTTTATTATCATTTACTATCTCACTTAACCTATTTTAAAACCCAACGAAGGTACAACGAAGGTATAATTGTAAAACTATATATTTCTGTTTTCTTACTTTCAACTCAGGACAGAATATTTATACTTTTTTTTTCCTTTATCAAGAGCATGAATGGAAATTATATTTTTCTCAATCCTCTATTTCTTTTCTCAACTAAATCTTCTCTATTCTTTTCTTTCATTAAGGCTCTCAATTTTTATGTGTGAGTTACGAAGAAAAGAAAAACTCACACACATACACACAAACCCTAGATTAATGTCAATTACGATCTATTCCTTTCTTGCATATTCAATCAAAGTTGCATGTTATCTCTTTTCAACTTTCAAGAAACTTTTTTCATATTGATGTGCGATTAAGCCCTTAGAGTTAGAACTACTGGATATACAGAAATTTAAAATGTTAGATATATACAAAAGGTATGTGTATTGCAACACTGTTGATTTTTCTCTTTCTTTTCGTTTTTCTATTTCTATTTCATATACTTGTGATAATGACATGTTTAGTCAGGTATGGTCATCTATTTCAAATACCTTCATAATTGATGGTAAAACAATAGTCATACAAGGAGAGCACAACACCATAGAGTATAGAATGTCAAATGTAATTAAAATATAATCAAACAATCTGAATAAAAATAAACTAAAACCTAACATGATGTTCTGTGGTTGTAACGACCCAGGTGGCGCAGCGGATTAGCATTAACAGATTTAATTGTAATGATTACATTAAACTGGATTCCAACACTAATGAAATACATAAAATGTAATCAAGATATCCTCTTCTTATCCAGATCTTCCATTTGTCGTCTTTCTCTTTAGTAATCTTGTATAAAAACCTGACCACATGCTTAAAGTACGTTAGTATTTTCATACTAGTGAGACATGCCGAATTTAGACATACTGATAATAATAACTCGAGTTTAACGAACATACAACTCTTTCTATATAGTTCGGTCATTCTGAGGTGGAATATATTATCGATGGAGCATCATACAAATGCTTATTGTGGTTCTAAACCTCTACTTGGTTTAGAAGAATATATTCCCGTGAGTATAGATCGATTATATATGGTCCCGTAACCTCTAATTGGTCCAGGCTATACTCTATGATACCGAATGGATCCACTCTACGTAGTTTCTATTCGACCGAGTTCTATTATTTCTATTAACAACTCGATAACACTTTTATAATATAAACCGTATAAAATACTTGATAACGATTAGACAAGCATGTAATCAGCCCAAAGGCTTTAAAAGGGAAAGGGTCATGTACTCACCTTTAATAATATTCTTCTGATTCTGTAGTCTATTCCCTATCAGTATATTCCAAGATATATTGTACCTATTATATTTAATAACATTAGCGCGTGCAAGGCTTGTGCACGTGATAACGCCGGGGGACAATCCTTTAATATTATATTCTTTTATATTTTTGTATATAAGTTGGTGTATTTATATCCGGTTAATATTATCGTCCCACACGTTTCACGTTTATAATAATAATAATAATAATAATAATAATAATAATAATAATAATAATAATAATAATAATAATAATAATAATAATGTCATCATCTAACCTCTCTCTCTTGAGTGTGTAAACGGCCTCCAACCCGGTCAAATCATCGTAACCAGATTCCACATATTATGGTGACGGGTCAATAACCGAAACGGGTCAGGGCTTGTCGGGATACGTTCGAGACCCAGTCAGTCTGAGATGACGGAAGTTGGGTTGTCGGTGTATGATCAACACCCGATGGTGTAAACGGGTTCGAACAGACGGTTGTTGGGAGATGATATTATAGTGGAGGCAGAGAGTAGTTGGTGAGGCTCGTGGGTTCAGTCAAGACCCGAAGAATCCGATAACCGGATTGAGGAGGTGATGACTCGAGTAGTGGTATAGGAACGGAACCGGTTCAGTAACAGGTTACCGGAGCAGGGTGATTTCGGAGTATGGTTGTTACAGTTGTAAGGTGATTCGCCGGTGATGGAGACCGGCCGGAGAAGATGATCGGAGGTGGTCATCTCCTTCCTCACGCTTCCTTCTCTTTCTTATCTCTCTCCCTTCTCACGTCTCTCTCCCTCTTATCTCTCTTTCTGTTCTCTCTTTCTTATTCATTTGGTAGTGTATTATGAATGATGTGTAGTAATTTGTCTATGTATGCTATTGAAAGTGTACAAGTTATGCGTGTGTATATATAATACTACATGGATGAAGATCATGATTGGATGATGATAAGTTTATAAACGATTGTTTACGTGTGTATATATGATCGATAGATGCATGAATATTATGATGGAGGGTTGATAGGTGGGATGTATGGTGGTTGTGCGTGAGGTAGAAGCAAAGAAAAGGGGCTGTAGATGCATGAACTTCATGTGTGTAAGCATGAGTTGTAAAGAATGGTAAAGACAGATGGCTGTTGGCATGGAGGATAAGGAGGGAAGGGGAGATGAATGAGTGTCTTGCATGGTTTTGTTAGTGTGCAATGTATGTATTACGTATGATATGTAAGTTGATAAGGATGAATATTTTTAAGTGATAATGTGTAGGTATGATCACATCCCATGAACTAGTATTATAACTTTGTAAGTTGATCATGTAGTCAATGCATCTTTGGAAATTGGCATTAGACATATTCACGTAGGTTTATTCCTATTAATTTTAATAGTCCTTCATAACACTTTATTAGTACTTGATTAGTTATAATTATTCGCATTATATATTATAATTTCAGACACGTAACAACGGCGTGTGAGTTTAGGCCGGGTAGTTCTAGGGGCCAAGATGTTAACGGGCCGGCTTCACAAATGGAGCCCCATTATTATAGACTATTATGTTGTGGACTTTTATCATCGAGTAGACTTAATATATTGGGCCGATTCCATTGGGCCGAATTAGTTTAGTTATAATATTAGATAATTACGTTAATTAATCCTAGATTATATATATAATTTCGGGTACTTAACAACGGGGTGTTACATTCTCCCCAACCTATTGGAATCTCGTCCTCGAGATTCGATTCGAATTATCTTATGATGTTTAATAAATATCTTTTGGTTATTATTTTTAATAATTTTTGTAATTATTATTAGGTTCTCCCCAACCTATAGAACTTGTCCCCCTCTTGATAATAAATTCTAATCCCTATAGAAACAGAATTATTATCTTGGATTCTTAATCTTTCTAATCATTTCCCGTTTGCTTATATAATCAAAATATGAAGACTAAGACGGTTTCTTACCTCTGGGTGTTTTCTATAATATTTCTTTATCATTGGCCAATCCTTTGGCCATGCCGAGTCTTATCATAAAATTCTAAATTCTTATACGGACACGATTAAAAATTTATGGATGTCTAAGCCTGAAGCTTTCTCTTAAGGGTTATATAAATCAAACTTATAAAACTAAGGTTGCTTTCTATTTTCAATGGTTTCTCATAATATTATTTATCTTTGGCCACATCGATTATCATTATAAACTTTTTTTGTGGTGGTATAATATCCTCATACCTTAGTATTTCTCTTAAACAATGATATTCATACTCATCCAATGTATATAGTTTACCTATCTATACGAATTATAATTCTGATGATAAATTTTTCTTGGCTAATCTTCTGGCTATACTGATTCTTATTATGAGTTTTCTTGTGGTGGTATCTTCACCCTTTTCTCTTATTATATAACGATGGCTTGGTATACACCAAGTTAATATTCTGGATACGGATCTATTATAATCCTGATGATAATTTATTCATCCTTGGTTGTTAACAATAATGTAAGATATCTTGGAATATCTTTACATTTTTATGATGGTTATCTGTTATATATTTGAGGAACCTTGTTCTCTTAAAACGTCTTAAGAAATATTCATGATTAAATAAGAAATGTTCTATAGCCAAGTAGAATGGCTTAAATCTTGGATTTTCTTTCAGATTTCTATTAGATAATTTTCTTTTATTATGTATACTGAAAATGAACCACTGGATAGTCACCTATCAGATTGTCGTAGGCATATAAAATCATATAAATATTATAACCTTAGATCATAAGATTTGTTTTCTATAATCTATCGGCTTATTCAAGTTCGATAAGTATAAACGATTAATTTCGGGAGCAGCGGGCTATATATTTTTTTTTTCGATCTGTAATAAATATTCGGGTTGAGACTAGGTTTCGCGGAAAATCG
The DNA here is from genome assembly GCA_032199755.1 of Ambrosia artemisiifolia. Classification (NCBI taxonomy): domain Eukaryota; kingdom Viridiplantae; phylum Streptophyta; class Magnoliopsida; order Asterales; family Asteraceae; genus Ambrosia; species Ambrosia artemisiifolia. Next base: position 33,288,613 of record CM063517.1, read on the forward strand.
AATGAATAACCGTATAAAGTGGAGCTTTATAAACATTATCCATACCGTAGAAATAATTTCAAGAGATTCATGGAGTGGAATCTTCTGATAATCAAGACAGTGATTAGGAATGAGACCTTATGATATCGTGGCAATAATCTATCTCAGTAGATATGCTAAAAGGCGCTCATATTTACATTGAAAAATAATCCTCATCGTATAGGATATTTTCTATGTATGCGAACAATAGAGTTCTCTATTGATGTGAAATGACCAGAATATGACCGAAGTCAATCTATTTGTAAGATACTTGATAATCTAGTAAGATACTTTTTAGAATATGCCATTCTTATATCAAGTAAACTATTATGTTGACCGAACTGAAGGGTCTCTTGATACTTTTCTTTAAGGTATTAGCAACATTTGTAGTGGAAAGTGCAAGAATTCTCTCCAACATTGGCTAGTGTGCCTTTTCCTTTATAGTATTTTATGTCCCTACACGGAATCCTGTGGGAAACGTCCGGATATACCTCTTATAAGGGTCCGGATCTCTTTTTGCCACAGGGGTTGCATAGAGGACATGCAGCCATTTTTGATTCTATATACTGATTTGATCGCTAGATTTTAATCAGCTCTGTATATGGATGAATATGGTTACGAACAAGATTCTTATTTCAAGATCTAGGCTACCATGGAGTGCCTAATTCACAGAATCTCGATTTACAAACGGTGGTTTATCGTTACGATAAATTACACCTATAATCAAAGCTCTCTTATCATATTGTCACAAGTTTCAGATTTTGTGACTCAACGGTTCGAAGTTACCGAACATATTAATCGTTCAAGAATTTCTCCAAATTTCTTAAACAAATAAATTCGGAATAGAGAACCATAATGGTTTGCATTTTTTTTTTTTATAAAGAAGTACTTCTTGGGTTAAATACCACTTTTCAAACGCTAAACCAATATCCTGAAGGATTTCATAATTGTCGGGGGTTCTACTAGTTATACTGATAGAGATGTTTTTGGAATTCTTCTAATTGCAACAATGGCCGTTACAATTTTTACATAGCGGTTTTAGTGTTCTAATTCTTTTTATATCAAATATCATATTCTTTTATTCGAGGCTCTATACAATGGAATGGTAGTGGTAATACTATTGGTGTATTTATAGTTTCACACTTTCTCAAATTTTTACTGGATTCTCAAGTCTTCGAACTTGATTTCCAATAATTTCATTTGAATGATGCAAAGAAAATAGATATACACTAGGATATACATATTTTTCTTTATATTCTTTAGAATAAATAACCAACTTCATATTTGAAAACTTAATTTGTCACGGGGAGACTTATAAATTCTCATAAATTAACATGTCGTTAGATTATCTGTGGGGCTAATATTCTGGTTGGAGTTTACAACTCGAGTACTGGTTTTTAAGAAAAGACCAAGGCATCGTGAGTTGGAGATAAATGACTAATCATCTTCAGTAGATTGTAGAATCTCACTAAAAAGATATGAGGTAATTCGACATATGTATTATTCTACGAATTTAAGAATATAATACACTGAGTTTGAGTAGTGATAACAATCGGGTGGGGATAGTTTCTAGGATTCTAGAGTAACGATGGACAATAGTGCTGATAACCGAGGTATAAACTCGTCAAGATCGAGTTTCAAACTTTGATGATAAAGTGGTAAAAGTTTAACTGGTCGGGTTGGGATATTTTCTAAGATTTCTGAGGTAATAATTTAATAATTCTGGGTTGTTGATATCATAAATAGAGTTGTATAACTGAGTTTTTAAACAAAATCGTGAAAGCTTATATCACGAATAAAGTCGGTGAATAACTTGTGATGGAATCAAAGGGTATTTGCGGAGTTTTTAGACTTGACCCCGAGCTAAACACGAAGGAACGTTAACCTTAGACGGAAAACTCAAGATACAGGGCTCACCCTTCCAGATTGCACGTGTCTTGTCATACCAGTGATCCCAAAACTTTTGGAAAGGAACGTGATTATATAGTGATTGTATGCTAATATGTTTTCAGATTGTATTACTAAGAAATCTTCAGGTGAAACATTACGTCCAACGAGCTGAACTTTAAACTATTTTATTTCAAATTGTATACCGATCGGTTTTCGAAATGAAAATACAAGGAAGTCTTCCTGTGACACTTCAAGTCTAACGAGCCGGACTTTTAAACTTTGTTTCGGATGGAATGGAAGTATCTCTTAAATGTCTCGATTTAATATAAGCTTTAATCTTACTTCTATTAGTTCGTTTAGATAGAGATGATACTTAATACTATTTCTTGATAATATGAGTTGAAATCGGATATTCTTTTATCGACTTATTATAAGATTTCTGAGTTGAAAATACTTTCCTAGTTTCAAGAAATAATCTTGCCAGACGGATAGAACGGAGTTCAAAAGGAATTATAGAATATATATTTCCGGATATATTTGTGAAAATATCTGCACTGATGGTTTCAAGTGACAAGTAATACGAAAGGGTATATTTTATAGAATATATTTATGTTCACTTGGTTTTCATCAAGAGGGAATTCGTATAAGCGGCAGATATGATGAATTTTGTCGGGGGAATCATATCTTTTTAGCAACTTGATCACAGGAATGCTCAAGTGAGAGTACAATACTTGTACAGATTTATAAATTTTCTTTAATAATCAGATATATTCTTCTAATTATATCTGATTTTGAATACTTTTAAACATAAATTTCTTCTAAGGAAGGTTACTACGTTTGATTTTCTTATCTTTCGAATAGATATAGCAAATTTAATAAATTTTCATGTAATATGATATTAAACTTATAATCGCATTCTTATTCTTAACCTGATGCGCTTATATTCATTTAACTAATACGAGAAATAGAAAACTTCTAAAATAACTTATCTATACTTCATAAAATTCTTGTTTATAGATAATTCGTATTTCTTGTATTTCTTATATTTTGGTATTACCAACGAATTTTCTAGAAATCAAACGTGCCTGTAAATTCACAATTTCCTGGCCACAAAAATTGTCAATTTACCTCACAATATTATTCTAGTAATTTCCTTGATAATTTTCTATACTTTCTTATAATTTCTATTGACACATATTTCTTTCTAAAATATTTTAGGTTGATCTTGGATCAGAAGAGGATTTCTATTAATTAAACCTGCTGCTCTGATACCACCTGTAACGACCCAGGTGGCGCAGCGGATTAGCATTAACAGATTTAATTGTAATGATTACATTAAACTGGATTCCAACACTAATGAAATACATAAAATGTAATCAAGATATCCTCTTCTTATCCAGATCTTCCATTTGTCGTCTTTCTCTTTAGTAATCTTGTATAAAAACCTGACCACATGCTTAAAGTACGTTAGTATTTTCATACTAGTGAGACATGCCGAATTTAGACATACTGATAATAATAACTCGAGTTTAACGAACATACAACTCTTTCTATATAGTTCGGTCATTCTGAGGTGGAATATATTATCGATGGAGCATCATACAAATGCTTATTGTGGTTCTAAACCTCTACTTGGTTTAGAAGAATATATTCCCGTGAGTATAGATCGATTATATATGGTCCCGTAACCTCTAATTGGTCCAGGCTATACTCTATGATACCGAATGGATCCACTCTACGTAGTTTCTATTCGACCGAGTTCTATTATTTCTATTAACAACTCGATAACACTTTTATAATATAAACCGTATAAAATACTTGATAACGATTAGACAAGCATGTAATCAGCCCAAAGGCTTTAAAAGGGAAAGGGTCATGTACTCACCTTTAATAATATTCTTCTGATTCTGTAGTCTATTCCCTATCAGTATATTCCAAGATATATTGTACCTATTATATTTAATAACATTAGCGCGTGCAAGGCTTGTGCACGTGATAACGCCGGGGGACAATCCTTTAATATTATATTCTTTTATATTTTTGTATATAAGTTGGTGTATTTATATCCGGTTAATATTATCGTCCCACACGTTTCACGTTTATAATAATAATAATAATAATAATAATAATAATAATAATAATAATAATAATAATAATAATAATAATAATAATAATGTCATCATCTAACCTCTCTCTCTTGAGTGTGTAAACGGCCTCCAACCCGGTCAAATCATCGTAACCAGATTCCACATATTATGGTGACGGGTCAATAACCGAAACGGGTCAGGGCTTGTCGGGATACGTTCGAGACCCAGTCAGTCTGAGATGACGGAAGTTGGGTTGTCGGTGTATGATCAACACCCGATGGTGTAAACGGGTTCGAACAGACGGTTGTTGGGAGATGATATTATAGTGGAGGCAGAGAGTAGTTGGTGAGGCTCGTGGGTTCAGTCAAGACCCGAAGAATCCGATAACCGGATTGAGGAGGTGATGACTCGAGTAGTGGTATAGGAACGGAACCGGTTCAGTAACAGGTTACCGGAGCAGGGTGATTTCGGAGTATGGTTGTTACAGTTGTAAGGTGATTCGCCGGTGATGGAGACCGGCCGGAGAAGATGATCGGAGGTGGTCATCTCCTTCCTCACGCTTCCTTCTCTTTCTTATCTCTCTCCCTTCTCACGTCTCTCTCCCTCTTATCTCTCTTTCTGTTCTCTCTTTCTTATTCATTTGGTAGTGTATTATGAATGATGTGTAGTAATTTGTCTATGTATGCTATTGAAAGTGTACAAGTTATGCGTGTGTATATATAATACTACATGGATGAAGATCATGATTGGATGATGATAAGTTTATAAACGATTGTTTACGTGTGTATATATGATCGATAGATGCATGAATATTATGATGGAGGGTTGATAGGTGGGATGTATGGTGGTTGTGCGTGAGGTAGAAGCAAAGAAAAGGGGCTGTAGATGCATGAACTTCATGTGTGTAAGCATGAGTTGTAAAGAATGGTAAAGACAGATGGCTGTTGGCATGGAGGATAAGGAGGGAAGGGGAGATGAATGAGTGTCTTGCATGGTTTTGTTAGTGTGCAATGTATGTATTACGTATGATATGTAAGTTGATAAGGATGAATATTTTTAAGTGATAATGTGTAGGTATGATCACATCCCATGAACTAGTATTATAACTTTGTAAGTTGATCATGTAGTCAATGCATCTTTGGAAATTGGCATTAGACATATTCACGTAGGTTTATTCCTATTAATTTTAATAGTCCTTCATAACACTTTATTAGTACTTGATTAGTTATAATTATTCGCATTATATATTATAATTTCAGACACGTAACAACGGCGTGTGAGTTTAGGCCGGGTAGTTCTAGGGGCCAAGATGTTAACGGGCCGGCTTCACAAATGGAGCCCCATTATTATAGACTATTATGTTGTGGACTTTTATCATCGAGTAGACTTAATATATTGGGCCGATTCCATTGGGCCGAATTAGTTTAGTTATAATATTAGATAATTACGTTAATTAATCCTAGATTATATATATAATTTCGGGTACTTAACAACGGGGTGTTACAGTGGTCTACACCCCAGCACATCTCCCTTTGACTGCTATCAATTAAAAAAAAAAGACTTGATTATTTGTAGGCTTGGACGTAGTCTCTTCATATCTGAATATGAATAAATAAACGGATATAAATATAAAATAACATATTTTATTTTCTGTGCTTGTGTTTGTATATTAAGAATTTAGCATATTCATATCCGTTTGTTTAGAAAATATATATGTTTTTTTTTTTGTTTTCTATTTTATATATTTATGTTGTTCATTATTATTTTAAATGAACATAAATAAACACTAACGATCATAAACAGATACAGCAATATACATCCAACATAATCGCATTCATCATACTGATCAAGAATGGTAATTCGTACCAATAACATAGTGGTGGAGAGGTTGGGAAAAGTCTTAGTGCTCCTTGTGACCCAAGTTCGATTCCCTCTCTCCTGCGGCTTCTAGGTAAAGAGCGAATACGGGTGTCGCTCGTTCGACTCGGATAGGAGGCGAGGTTCTACCGGTTATTCCACTGTCGTGTCTTCGGGCGGATGGAGATCGGGTTTCCGCGCATCTGGAAGAGCCAAGAAGATGGCAATGATCGAGTAGTCGACCTTGGCCACAACGTCCGGAAACGTGTGGTTCAAATATACCTATTAAATTTACAAAACTATTGGTCAATAAATTCAGCTAAAACCAATTAACCTTCTTCAATATTAAAACTGGATTATACATTCTTAGTTTATATCTCGAGAGTTTTTCGAGATAGAAAAATCTAACATGAGGTCATAAAATATATCATATACTGATTACATAACATATAATTAAGGCACATAATAAATTTAGGGTTAGGATCAAATACACAGTGAAAGAAAAATAGGAAGTCGTAGGAAAAGTATCAAACGGACTCCGATTGAACTCATTCAAGCGGCATTGGAACCGTCTCATCAAACCCTACGATGCTAGTTTTTAGGTCTTCGTTTTTTGGGGTCTTAGCTTGTAGTTTTTAGAATATACGTTATATCACTATATCTTTTATGTAGTATTGTGTATTTTCCTTATTTTCATCATTGTGTCATTTTTCAATTCATTGTGTCTTTTTTCTTCAGCATTTTGTTATATTTTTCGACACTGTGTTATATTTTATGACTCATTGTGTCATATTTCATGATCTATTGTGTTTTTTGTATCCTTATCACCCTTCTCATTTTTGTTACACTGTGTAGAATAACTTGACCCAATAAATTTAATATTCAGCATATAAGAATCCGTAAAACTAACATATACATTGATATTCACAATAATAGCTGTTATATGATACCTAACCCCATTAAGATTCCAAACTAACCAGTTGCCATGTCAAAATATAGCCAATAACAATTAATCTCGGCCAATACTGGTTGAAAGTTGTGACACTCGCCAAAATCACAGGTCATATCCGTACACTTAACTACACATATACATTATGCATGGCATTACATTTCGCATGTTACATCATAATTTGACCATACAGGGTTCCAACAAGTCAATCCTGATGCATACAGTCTAGCATTAGACACACTAGTTGATACAATTTCACAACTAGTCGAATAGTTCCTGATAAACTATAGAGAGATCCTTACGAAACCCTAGTTTTGGGAATCAATACAATTGAACATGAAGTCCCAATTGTGATCCAAACAAGAACAAAAACAAATAATGTCCATACACAAGAATTGTCCGAATACAATGTCCCAACTAGTTAAAAAGCAACTAATGTACACACAATTACATATTATTTTGGCTAACATAGACTTGTACAAAAACCCTCCATAACATCTAGATACCACATGTAACAATGGGGTTGTACAAGATAAGTAATAATATGTTTTAAATATATATATATATATATATATATATATATAGGGTGAGGATCCTGTACAAAGGGTGTTTTTTGTGAGAAGGGTAAGAAGAGTTTTGAGTCGTTGGATTGTTTAATGAATGGTTAAGATTGATCAATGTCAAAATTGTAATAATTGTTTTAATTTCATTTGACTTATTTGACTAACTAGGGATATAAACGTAATTGTGTGTCTTTAAACATGGAAATCCATTAAATGACATTTATATCACATTAGAATCATGGATCCACCTTTTTCATACTAAAATAAAATTAGATCTGTAGCCAAAATTAGATGGGTTTTAACTTACAACAAGTATTACGGTTCATGTTGTTGAAATTAGATATTTTCATATCAGTGTGTTTCATTTCAAAGTCATAGTGTTTTAACATACGTAATGATTGTATTGTGATTTAAGTCATGGTGTTATGTCGTTTGGTCAAGCAAATTGTTTGAATCTGGTATTTTCATTCAGTGTGTTTTATCTTCATTTAGAAGGATTTTTATTACATTCAGATCAGTGTGTTTTATTTTCACGGCGATTGTATCAGTATGTTATATTTTATACACCTTAGAATTTTTGATTTATAAAACACCATGTTTGACTAACACTCACCATTCACTTGAATTTAACAAAACACCACATGTCATGTAAAAAAAATCTAGCTTATATATAAAACACAACACTTGATTATTAAACACAATATTTGTGTAGATTTGGATTTTTGATTAAATTGTTCATGAGTGTTTATTCTTAAACATGTAATCATAAAAATGTCATAAAAACTAGAAAAAAAACTCTTAATTAATTAATGCATGATAACTTCCATAATTGACTAATATTGACTAATGATACAATTACACTAATACCCTCTATAATAGATTTTAATTAGTGCCACATGTCATCTTATTAATCCTTCTTATCCTTCTCACAAAAAACACACTTTGTATAGGAACCTCTACCTATATATATATCTAGCCTATACATATATATATGTGCGACGACACATATATATATGTGTGTGCATGTGTGATTTTCAAAATTTAAGCTCTAGCACTTCCAAGACCCATCTTTCAATCACCTAGACATTGCACCAATATAGTAAGAAAACTTTATCACTTATCCATCCAAGAAACCTTTGACTTACCACAAAAATCCACCTCCATACAAACATATATATCGACACACATGCACCCACAAGCACTAGTCACCAAGATCCTTGACATTACAAGTTACACCAATAAGGAAAGTGGTCATTTTCACTCAAACCCAAGCCAAGATGACCTTCCTAATTTGCCTACACTTTTCCCCATTTCCCATAATCCATCAACCAAACTAACACTCAAGTGTGTTCACTTAGATCAAGAATTTACACTAGAATGGTAATATTCTCTTTGCCTACACAACCAAGGAGAGTTAACTATCCCTAAATAACATTCACTTTCACTATATAATAGGGACTTATGATCACACAAAAGAACAAACCCCACCTACCACACCTCTCCCTTTCCCTCTCGGCCCCTCCCCCCTCGTCGAACCACCACCATCAACCTGCCATCACCACCACTAGACCACCATCACCCGAACATCACCACCCCACTCAATTCACTACACCCACCCGAAACCACCATCATTTCCATGGGTCACTAGGGGTACAAGGAGCTTAAACAAGGAGTACAAGGCCCCTAAATCCCTCACTTTTTAAGTCACTAGGAGGTATAATATTGCTTTAAACTTGTGTTTTTATTATTTTACTTTCATTCACATACAAAGTTGTTCATTAACATGTTAAACTTGTAACTAAAACTAAGTAAAACAAGTGGGTTTATTATTTGAAATACACAAAGTTAGTGGGAAAAATGTATGTATACACACACAAGGGCCGAAACACATATGTATATATATATATATATATATATCCATATGGGCCAAAATTTTACTAAGGAAATTAGTGTGGCTACTAAACTTACTAACATGAAACATGGTTTTGATAGTTGTAAACCATATGGAAAATATTTAGATCTATAACAAGACATACTAAAGAGCATATGTTTTCAAAACAAAGGTTATGTTTTGACATGAGATGATATTATTTTCACAAAAATCACTAGATTTATGAAAATAATGGACTAAAGATACATGGGCTTTCTAAAACTACACTTATGTTAAGTTAAAAATATTAAAACCTACATGTGAGCACACACGCTCACCAAAGTGTATAAGAATACATGTTTTGCAAATAAAAGTGGTGTTTCCACTAGAAATAATGCTATTTTTCACCAAGATCTCTAGAATATAGAAATATTGTAAATCTAACAACACAAAGCGTGAAAATGGTTATTATTAGGAGAAATTACACCGAGAAACCCTAATATTGTATAATTAAAAGATAAACATTGTATCTTTTGGGGAAACAAAATGTTAAATACACAAATCCCTACATCAAGACACACATAACTTAAAGGGTTAAGTTACAAGGACAAACATAACAAGAGAACAACTTGTAGGCAATACAAGTAACATAGACCTAAAATGTCCCTTCTTACATAGGACGCGTAGGTTGGATACTCTAGCTCCAGGCTCAGTAGTTCATTTCCAGAAACACACAAGGTGAGTTTCCACGGCCCTTTTTCATTGTTTTACATTTTCTGGGGGAAAACATGCGTACAGTTTTCAGATACATTTATGACTATTATGTGAACATGAGACAACAAGGTTCAGGATCCATAAAGTCCTTGTGTCATACATCACACCATAACCATTAGCTATGGACTTATCATGAAACACCGGAATAGATCTATTGGGTTGACACCCCCACTCTTGGTCAGTCGCTCTGACCGGATGACAGATATCAAGAGATTGCTTGTATTTCACATTTATTCATTGTCTTTAGTGTACAATGGGCTAGGCACAACACGTCAAGGTTTGGTTATGGGCTTATGTCAGATCACATATTGATCATTGCCCTAGCTAGGCAGTGGTTTAGTCGGTTTGGATTACAAGTTCATTCACTTAAACCCGTGAACTCACCAACTTTATGTTGACCCATATTTTTTTTACATGCATGTTTTTCAGGTAATTAGCATGGGACGTGGAACTTGGGGGTCGCATGCGAGCATCTTGGGATACCATCTTTTGAGCCGTTGTTGTATTGTTTGTGGTCATTGACAATTTCAAACAATGGTTTTATTTAAAACAATTTAACTTAATATTTTGTAAAACAATGTTATCAAATGGAAGTCCCTACTTTTAATTTATTTGATACATTGTGTGACCTTTGTGCTTGGAAATCATTCGAAGTCGCATCCCTTGTTTCCGCCTAGGCGGGGTGTGACAGATTGGTATTAGAGCACAAGGTTATAGCGAACTGAGATTCTTTTGAGTCAAACTATTTAACAAAAATTGATTTCAAAGTATTTTCCAAGGAAAAGAAATACAACACTTATCCCGACGCGCTACGCAAGTTCCACGCCGATTACATATCACATACATGAGTAGACATAGTAAGTAAGCCACATGATTACTGACACATACGTGTGGTATTGATTTCAAGGATCATGGCACCAAATAATGACCCTATCATCATATCGGACTCCAAGGAGGAGTACGTACCGTACCGGACAGCCCGCACGCTGACGATGTCCAGCAGGGATACGAGCCAGACTCTAGCGATTCAGACCCCGAGGAGAACCTCATGCAGGTGGACCATGCAGTTTCAGAAACGAGGTCGATGTGCCCGCTGGAGAGGCACAAAAGGATGAGGCACCCCCACCACCACCAGAGCCTCAAGTGTCGTCATTCCGTCCATATCGCCCATTCCCGGGAGGGGTACGCATGATGTACACCCCTCGGAAATGCGCACTCCCTGCACCAGCACCGATCGTACCAGCTAAGGCTCCTGCCCAGGTTGACCCCGAGCCCCCCAGCACCGGTGGAACCCCAGCCCCCAGCATCAGAGGCGCCAGAGCCACCCAAGAAGAAGTTGCTCAATAGATCCCAGGCCCGCAAGAGGACGTACTTGCGTAGTGTTGATGGATTCCTAGCCTACTCCAATGACGATTCTGATGACGAGGCTCCTTCCACCTTTGAGATCGGTGAGCCATCCCAGCCACCCTCTGACACTACACTACATATTGGCTTCGAGCCGACTCCCGTACGTCACACTCACTACTCTGTGCGGGACATGATTGGTCGTCATGACACACAGGGTGTTACGCGAGAGGGTTCAGGATATTGAGGATGACCTGTATTTGACAGGTAAAACTAGGGACCCCATGCTCTACTGGTTGGCTGAGTTGGGTACGTGTGTGTACGAGGCAAAGCAGGGATGTACCATAGCAGAGGGGTGTGTTGCTGAACTCGAGGAGAGATTGGATGACTTGGAGGCAAAGATGATTGCAGCTGTTGCAGCATTGTCTGCTACTTTCCTACCCCCTCCCCCGTAGGATATCATTTATTGTACTTTGTTGTAGTAGTTTAATACTTGTAAGGCAGAATGCCTAGTTATTTTGTATGCAGAAACAAAAATTTTATCAAGTATGTTAAACACTATGAAAAGCTGCGATGTTTTGATTCCTATATTGTTGTTATGTTTGTGTCGTGCATTTGTGATCTTGTTTATCGTTTGTTGTGATTGTGTAGTTGTTTGGTTGGTGCATATGTTGACAATATTATACAGTGATATGTGTCTCATTCTTTTAATCTTGTGTATTAGAAGAACATGCCTCCCAAAAGGACTCCTCGATCAACTTCTGAGGAAGAAGCTTTCCCGACCACCTCAGTGAACCTAGCTAGGGTGATTGCACAGGCTATCATGCAAAATGAAGAGAACCGCGCTAACTCCAGCAATGCTTCGGGCGCAGCCGGCCGACGCAGAACCCAGGATCCCAAGACTGGTAAAGCTTTTGCCTATTCCTTCTTAGTTTTAATCTTGTATCAATTCTCTCGTTGATAATCCATCCTTTCTGACTGTGCAGAAGTGGAGAATACCGTGCGTGGGTGTTCCTACAAGACGTTCATGGCATGCAAGCCCTGGAACTTTCGTGGTTCACATGGAACAGTTGGAATTGTTCGGTGGATCGAGAAAACCGAGTCAGTGCTTGACATCAATGGCTGTTCAGAAGATCAAATATGTCACTTGCACTTTCCAGGATGAGGCGTTGACCTGGTGGAATCTACAGGTGCAGACCTTGGGTCGTGAAGCTGTCTACAATCTTTCATGGGCTAAGTTGAAGTCGATTCTGATGGACAAGTATTGCCCACGTAGTGAGCTTCAGAAGTTGAAAACCAAGTTCTGGAATCTGACCATGAACGGGGCGGATATCACTCCCTATACCACTTGATTTCATGAGCTTTCTCAATTGGTTCCACACATGGTTACCCCAAAGTACAAGAGGGTAGAAAGGTACATTTGGGAAATCTCTCCTAAGATCCATAGCATGGTAACTACTGATACTCCAGCTTCTATTCAGCATGCTATCACCCTTGCTCACAGCCTTACCGATGATGCGGTGCGCATGAGCACACTGATGCAGAAAGAATCAGACAAGGGTGAAAGTTCTGAAAACAAGAGCAAGTGGTCCAACTTCAAGAAAGGAAAGAGAACCGAGGGACAAACCAACAAGAAGCCCGAAACAGTCAAAGCCTTCGTTGCCACCGCTACTGAAACTCGCAAGCCATACAATGGGCCCCGCCCACTCTGCAACAACTGCAAGTACCATCATGTGGGGACATATGACTGCATCAATTGCGAGAAGTGCAAGCAGATGGGCCATCCCACAGTGTAGTGTCAAGCTAAAGTGGTTGAAAACTCTGATGGTAAACTAGGATGTTTTGAGTGTGGAGCTACCGATCACTTCAAGAAAGACTACCCCAAGCTGAAGGGTCAAGCTCGTGGCACGGCTTTTGTCATGGGTGCGAATGATACACGCGAGGATCCCAGCGTTGTCACAGGTATGTTCCTCATTAACAATCATACTACTTCTATACTTTTTGATACTGGTGCCGATCAAAGCTTTTGTGTCAACCGACTTTAAACAGATCCTTGGATTAGAGTCAAATAAGTTGCACACACATTACTCGATAGAATTGGCCAACGGTAAAACAATTAAGTCCAAAGAAGTAGTTAAGGATTATACGTTGAAGTTGGGAGATCATGAATTCAGTATCGACCTTCTACCGATCGAACTTGGAAGTTTCATCATTGTTGTTGGCATAGATTGGTTGTCGAAGAACGGCGCCGAGGTTATCTACTTCGAGAAAGTAGTTCGAGTTCCGCTATCCAACGGTGAAGTTCTGTCCATAAAGGGGGAGCGTAGAAGGGCCCCACTACGACTCATATCTTGCATGAAGGCCCATATGTGTTTGCGGAAGGGTCATTTTGCGTTCTTAGCACATGTGATCGAGAAGAAACCGGAGGAGAGGTGTTCCTAGCACCTCTCTCTCCCTCTCTCTCTCTCCCTTTATCTCTCTCTATCTATCTCTCTCCCTCTCCCTCTCTCTATCTCTCCCTCTCCCTCTCTCCCCCTATCTCCCTCTCTATTTCCCCTCCCTACCTCTTTCCCTCTCTCTCGCTCTCTCCCTCTCTTTCTCTTTCTCTCCCTCTCTCTTTCTCCCTCTCTCCCATCTCTCTTTCTCCTTCTCTCCCTCTCTCTTTCTCCATCTCTCTCATTTCTCTTTCTCCTTCTCTCCCCCTCTCTATCTCTCTCTCCCTCTCTCTATCTCTCTCTTTCCCTCTCCCTCTCTTCCCCCCTCTCTCTCCCTCTCTCTATCTTTCTCTCCCTCTCTCTCTCTCTCTCTATCTTCTCCCTTTCTCTCCCTTTCTCCCTCTCTTTCTCCCTCCCCCTCTCTTTCCCTATCTATTTCTCCCTCTCTCTCATCTCTCTTTCTCCTTCTCTCCCTCTCTCTATCTCTCTCTCTCCCTCCCTCTCTCTCTCCCCCTCTCTCCCTCTATCTCCCCCTCTCTCTCCCTCTATCTCCCCCTCTCTCTCCCTCTATCTCCCTCTCTCTCTCCATCTCTCTCTATCCCTCTCTCTCTCTCTCTTTCTCTCACTCTCCCTTTCTCTCCCTCTCTCTCCCTCTCTCTCTCCCTCTCTCTCCCTCTCCCCCTATCTCTCCCTCTCTCTCTCTCCCTTTCCCTCTCTCACTCCCTCTCCCTCTCTCATTCCCTCTCTCTGTCCCTCTCTCACTCCCTCTCCCTCTCTCTATCTCCCTCTCACTCCATCTCTCTCCCGCTCTCCCTCCCTCAATCTCTCTCTCTCTCCATCCCCCTATCTCTCTCTCTCCCTCTCACTCCCTCTCTCTGCTGCTCTCTCCCGCTCTCCCTATCTCCTCCCTCTCTCTCCCTCCCTCAACTTCTCTCTCTCTCTCCATCCCTCTCTCTCCCTCTCTCTTTCCCTCTCTCACTCTCCCTCCCTCTTTCTCTCCCTCTCTATCTCTCTTTCCCTATCTCCCTCTCCCTTTATCCTCCCTCTCTCCCTTTTTCCCCCTCTTTCTCCCTATAAAAAGGCCATATTTCGTAAGAAGTGTGAGAAGGATTAAAACATTGCATTGTGTTTGGTGTTTTTCAATTTAAAATAATCTAAAACATCATTTCTAAATCCAAAATATGATGCATATATGTCAATTCTTAATTTTTCTCACACTTCTCACGAAATATGTCATTTGTAAAGGAACATATATATATATATATATATATATATATATATATATAGGGGATGGTTAAAATGGAAACCACAAAAAGTTGAAAAAACCTTGCAAACCCAATCTAGACCATTGATCTAAAGTGATCAATGGTCTAGATTCATTCTAGATTATTTTAATATATTTATGTGAGTAGATGACAAAAAAAGGGTACAATGGTCAATTGGCATTTTTCTGAAAAGCACCTATGACAAGTGGACCCCACACATGTCACATCATCTCTCTCTTACTTTTTCCCATTATTATACAAGCTGTCAGATGCCCGTGTTACATATGTAACATGTGTTGTGTTACGTAAGTTAAAACTGAGTTGCCAGTTTATAGTATTTAAAAAATGCTGATTTATTAATTTTTTTTATTAGACAATATTTTTTTTCGTTTTATTGTACCAGCACCAGAAATTGTTGCATACGTAACAAGAATTGATATGGTTATAGGCATTTTGTTACTTAAAATGCTACTTACAAAGTGCTAAAAACAAACGAAATGGTCATTACAAAGTGCTACAAAATTTATAGATCCAAAAACATTCAAATGTACACAAGAATCGTTTCTTACAAAGTGCTAAAAACAAACAAAACGGTCATTGCAATTCAACAAATGCTAAAAAAACTATCATAAATAAAAAAAATTTGTCTACACTTCATTCTTGATAATCATCTTCATTTTTAATGCAAAAAATATGCTCACCTGCAAAAATAAAACAAAAAACATCAATTTACTTGTAAAGACCCCCCCCCCCCCCCCCCCCGCTTAACGTATGTTAACCAACTGGATTACAAAAAAACATACAAAACTGATACAAAAAAACATTGTTTTATACATTTAGTTATCAAGATTATCAAACTTAAAAAAATCAAAACTTTGTATCTAGTAAAAAAAACAGAAACTAATTTATACCAACTTAGTAGTGCTGTTACATACGAAACAGACGCAAACATAGATTTCATCCCAATTCTTCCTCTATAATATGCAAAAAATCAAACATGTATCTCGTAAAAAAATTCAGTAACTAATTTATACCAACTTAATTCTGTTGTTACATACGAAACAGACGCAAATATGGGAAACAAATGCAAACATACATTCCACACATTATAATACTCATACAAACATACACATGCTGGTAAAAAACAAATCAGACATTTTGTTGCATATGTTAAGAGACATTAAAATTCACCAATTTTGATTAAAAAACATATTAATAATAATAACATATAAAAAAGGTTAATTAATAGCTCGAATTTTCAAAACCATCACAAAAAAACTTGTTTTTATCAAACACTACTTTATACCAACTTAGTGGTGCTGTTACATACGAAACAGACGCAAAACATAGATTTCATCCCAATTCTTCCTCTATAATATGCAAAAAATCAAACCTGTATCTGGTAAAAAAATCGGTAACTAATTTATACCTACTTAGTTCTGTTGTTACATACGAAACAGATTAAAATTTATATTAGGTATGCCCATAAGTACAAAAAACAAAAAGAATCAAACAAAACTGTTGCATACGTTATCCATTCTTTGTTAACGTATGTTATCCAGTAGGATTCAAAAATAATAATAATAATAATAATAATAATAATAATAATAATATTATTATTATTATTATTATTATTATTATTATCATCATCATCATCATTCACGTCTAGATCATGTAGGCATGGATCAACATGAATTGAAAAGCCAAAAAAAGGTTTTTGAATAATAAGTGGGCCAGTGAATAATAATTTGTATCAACATTTCAACATTTCAAGTCAACGTTTTTTTTTAAAGAAACAGAGTAGGAGAAACAGAGTACAGTGAATAATAATTTGTATGTACATTTCAACATTCAAAGTCAACGTTTTTTTTAAAGAAACAGAGTAAGTAGCGGAGAAACAGAGTAACATTATTACCTTTAAAGCCCATCCTCATTATTATTGTTATTATTATAATAATAATTAGTATACAACACCAATACCCATCATTGAAGGGTATGCTATCGAAAACATTTCAGATTTCAGAAATCAAAAACGAGTTTCAGACTTGAAACGTTCGATTAACAATTCAGATTTCAGAAAATTAAAAACGAGTTTCAGATCATTGAAGGGTATGCTATCAGAAATTAAAAAAAAAAGCCTAAAAACGAGTTTCGGATCTGAAACCGTTCGATTGACATTTCAGATTTCAGAAAAAATTCGTACATCAATATAAACAGAATACGTACGGTTTAACAATCCAATCGAATCTGGCGAAGCTGCAATGAATCCGTTGATCACCCCCTCTGTTGAGTTTGTTGTATGATTTTTGCTAGATTTGATTGAATCAGACGGAGAGAAGCGGTTAGGTGGTGGTGGTGGTTGTGGTGGTGGTGGTGGCGGTGGCGGTGGTGGTGGTGGCGGTGGTGGCAGTGGCGGTGGTGGTGGTGGTGGTGGATGAATCTTGAAGATGGTAGTGGAAGAGAGATGAAGAAAGAGAGAGAGAGAGTTGTTTATATAGGAGGGGGGTGGGAAAATTCAAATTAGAAAAAGAGTGGGAAGGGTAAAATTACTAGTTTACCCTTATTAATTAAAATAATAGAGGGTGATGTGGAGCAATGTGGTCCACTAGTTGGGTTTTCGGGAGTTTCTTCATTTTGGAGGGTTTCTTGTCTACCTTTAGCCTATATATATATATATATATATATATATATATATTCCCCACAATTTGTGTACGTTGATAACTTTTATATACCAGATTTTTTAAAGAAAAAAAATACACCTAACTAACGAGTGTTTTATTATCTTTCTAACGAGTACCATAGTGCTATACAAAAAAACAAAAAAAAACGACTTTTTTGTGGGGTTTTGTATATACAGGAAAAAAACATAATGTGTTAAGGTAATTCATTAATCATGTCTATGCAAGTCACTGATCATGTTCAAACATGTAAATAGGAATTCTATTTTCATCCATAGCAGAATAGGTTAAAACCACTCTTTTAAAAAAAACCACACCTTCAAGACCACCGGCTCAATCACACGCTGCAATGGTTGTTTCTGAATTTGTTTCTCAGGGGACTCAGGGGCAACTTGAAGAGGGAGAGATACTCAGGGGTAGCTTGGATGGGTAAGTCTGTGGTGGGCGAAGCTAGGAACTACTATCGGCTGTGTAATCTCATTGAAGGACTTAAAAAGATGAAAGATTTTAGGATGGAGGTTCGGTATATCGGGGGATTAAAAGTACTAATATCCTTCTCATCCACGGAGAAGGCAGCGGAGTTCCTTGGGAAGTATGATGATTGGAAGGAGTGGCTCAGTTCGGCTTGTGAATGGCAAGGTCAGATTCTTGAATACGAAAGACTAACTTGGTTAAAGATTACGGGCCTGCCATTGATCTTGAGGTCTGATGAGAATATGGTGAAGATTGCTACTGCGTTCGGGAAAATTGTGAGTCATGTTGAAAATGGTATGGCTGAGACGGATTTATCCGGGGCATACGTAGGGGTGTCGGTAAAACATGGCAGAAGGATTGATGAGACGATTAAGATTAGATGGAGAAACGAAGTGTTCGACTGTTGGGTCTCGGAAGGTTCGGGCAGATGGGTTCCTGAGTTTATCTGTGACAAACTTGTGATTATAGGTGAAGATTCGGTGCCGGAGGAGCAGCCGGTGATCGAGGTGAATTCGGAGGAGCCAGTTGCTGCGCAGGAACCAATGGTGGTGGATGAGCAGGGCTCCGGCGATAGGGGAACACAAACAGCCGGCTTTAGGGAAGATGAATCGGCATCTGCTGGGGAATCTCAAAGCATGCATGAGGATAATAATGATTATGATGGTAACGTGCATGGGAATGTACAAGGTGGGTCCACTGGGATGGATAAAAATTGTAATAGGGAGGAAGTGCTACGAGAAGGGGCAGGTTTCCAAGGTGGGGCCCAAAGGTCAATTAATGAAAAGGTGAATGTGGATATCGGTGGTGGGGGATCCGAACCAAATACAAATATCGATGCTGGGGGATCCGAACCAAATACAAATTCTGTCTTTGAGAAGAATCTTGATAGTATTGGGCTGAACAATGAGAACAACGGCCCAATAAATATGTGGACTTCTATATTTGGTAAAGATGGGCCAAATTGTAAGAGAAAGAGGGGCAAGGGGCTTGGCCCTAGACCTGGTAAAATCAACAAGAGAGGTAGAATCAAAATCCCAGACTTAAACTCAAAAAATATAATTGGGGATAGCGATTCACCTGGTTCCAGAGGAGAGAAAAAGAAAAGGAGGAGGAGAAGAAAGATTTGTGGTTTTATGGAAAACTAAATCAATGAGGATGCTACGGTTGGTTTCAACGAAAAAAGTGGGGTGGATGACGGTTTTGAGTCGGATTGGGTGGAAGAAGCAGCATTAGACGACCCGAACAATGAAGAAGGCACATCTAAAGAAGACCAGGTTATCATCGACGAGGTGAATTTAGCTCTTATGAAAGCTGCTGAGGTAAGTGCAACAAAAGGGGTGGTTAATTTGGCAGGATTAAATCTGGAAGGTTATGAAGGTCTCCTAGACAAGGCATTAGAGGATGAATTGGGGCCTAGGGGGTAAAATGAATTTTTTGTCTTTCAATATTAAGGGTGCTGGGGGGGTGGAAAAATCGGCTAAAGTTAAATCGTTAATTAGGGCGTTCAATTTATCGTTTGTGGGATTACAAGAGACACAAATGTCTTCCATGTCGGTTGATCAGGTGAATAGGTATTGGGATGGTACACACCATGAATCGGTTGTTGTTGATGCAAATGGTAGATCTGGGGGTCTTATATCTATCTGGAACTCGATGGTCTTCAAGGTAAACGTAGTCAGGTCGGCACAGAATTATATAATGGTGGGGGGTGAACAAAGAGGATTGAGTAGGAACCTGTATGTTATGAATGTGTACGCTCCTACGGATGCGGTGCAGAGAAGAACATTATGGGCTGATATTAATCATATAATTGAGGAGTTTAGTGGATTTTGGATAATCCTAGGAGATTTTAATGAAGTACGGCGGATAGAAGATCGGTGTAACTCCACTTTTGTGGTTGCAAACGCATTAGCCTTTAATAACTTTATTTCTTCTGCAGGTCTACTTGAATACAATATGGGGGGACGTAAATTCACATTCATGTCCCAGGATGGCCAAAATATGAGTAAGCTCGACAGGGTTCTTGTTAATGCTGATTTCATGTCCGAGTGGCCACAAGCAAAACTAGTGGCACTTAATAGGGATGTCTCTGATCACTCACCGGTGGTACTATCATTATCAGAGAATAATTCTGGGCCGTGCCCGTTCAGGGTTTTAACTCGTGGATCGGTAAGGAGGGACTAGACGACGTGGTTAAGAACGGTTTATGTTTGGAGGTGGAAGCAAATAGGAGTGATATTACTTTACAACAGAAACTTAAAGCGGTCAAAGGTGGTATCAAGAGGTGGAGACTTAATAACGCAGAGTCTGAATCGGGCAAGGTCAATGAAGCTTTAGTTGTGATGAGTAGGCTTGAAGATGTCACTGAAACTAGGCAGTTAAACGCAGCTGAACGTGAGGAATGGAAAGATGCGAAGTTGTCTATAAAAAAATGGGAATGGGAGAAATGGAAGGATCTAAATCAGAGGGCTAAAGTGCAATGGGTAATCGAAGGTGATGAAAACTCCGGGTTTTTTCATAGGGTTATTAAAAGCAGATCGGCTAGAAACAAAATTGATGGATTGATCATCGACGGGCAGTGGATTGCGGATATGAATTCCATAAAGGAGAAGACGGCTGAGCTGTTCAACGCAAAGTTTCAGGAACCGATTGAGAACAGGCCAAGATTCTCGGGGGCGGGTTTCAAGAAGTTGTCAGAAAGTGAAGCAGATAGCTTGTCTAGGCCATTTACTAAGGAGGAAATTCATGATGCGGTGTGGGAATGTGGGTCTGAAAAGTCACCGGGACCGGACGGCTTCTCTTTTGGGTTCATAAAACACTATTGGGGGTCCATGGAGAAGTATGTTGGAGATATCATGAACGAATTTTATAAGCACGGTTCTATCCATTCGTCGTGTAACTCCTCGTTTATTGCACTCATCCCTAAATGTCAAGACCCGATGACACTATCGGATTTCAGACCTATTTCATTGATTGGGGTGATTGGGAAGATCATCTCAAAAGTATTGGCGTCAAGGTTAAAAGGGGTACTTGGAAGTGTAATATCGTCGGAACAGTCCGCTTTTATCAAGGGTAGGAATATTTTTGACGGTCCTCTAATTGTTAACGAAGTTGTTTCTTGGGCGAAAAAATCTAAGTTGGAGATGATGTTATTTAAGGTGGACTTCGAGAAAGCTTACGATTGCGTGTCATGGATATTTTTAATAAACATTATGCATCACATGGGCTTTCCGTCTAAGTGGAAGAATTGGGTAATGGGTCTTTTATTCACGGGCAAAGCGGCGGTTTTGGTGAATGGTACACCGACGAGGGAGTTTCAGATTAAGAGGGGCCTTCGGCAAGGAGATCCGCTGTCTCCCTTCCTATTTACTATTGTTATGGAAGCATTACACGTTATGCTCTCTAATGCAGCGGAGGCTGGTGCGTTCTCAGGGATTAAGCTGGGTAATGAGGGTCCGCATGTGTCACACTTGTTTTATGCGGATGATGCATTATTTATGGGATTATGGTCGGAAGAAAATGTGTCAAATCTGAATCGTATTTTGCGAGGATTCTCCTTGGCCTCGGGGTTAAAAGTGAATCTTATGAAGAGTCAGCTGTATGGGGTGAATGTTAGCGAAACAAGGGTGGTGTCGATGGCACGGGTTCTCAGATGCAAGAGAGGGTCTCTTCCGTTCATTTACCTCGGGCTACCTGTGGGAGATAATATGAAAAGGATCAAAAGTTGGAAGTTGGTTATTGATAAATTTAATAGCAGGTTATCGTCATGGAAAGCAAAGTCGCTGTCATTCGCGGGTAGAGTGGTTTTAGTCAAAGCAGTGTTGGGGTCACTATCGAACTATTATCTGTCTTTATTCAAAGCTCCAGCTGGTGTGCTCAAGGTGCTGGAAGGCATTCGGAGGAAGTTCTTGTGGGGTGGAAATTCGAATTCGAATAAAATTCGGTGGGTCGCATGGGAAACAATCCTTAAACATAAACGGGTTGGTGGTCTCGGGGTGGGGAGTATCGAAGAACTAAACCTGGGTCTTTTGTCAAAATGGTGGTGGCGGTACAAGGGATCTACGGATCAATTATGGTGCAAAGTGGTTGAAGCGATTCATGGCGGGAGCAGGAGATACAGCTTCATACCATGTAAAAAGGCGCTTTCTGGTACGTGGGGCACAATTGGTATGATTAACAGTGAACTTGGAAAAAGAGGTGTGAATTTAGAGGGTAGGTTTATGTGTAAGGTGGGTAATGGCAAAACGGCGGGATTTTGGGATGAAAGGTGGTGTGGTCTGACTCCTTTTAAAGAAAAGTTCCTGGCTTTATTTGATATATGTAAGCTAAAGAGAATTGCGGTCGCTGATTGTTATAAAATTGTCGGTAATGCGTCTCTGTGGGATCCCGGCTGGAAGAGAATCCCATCATCTTTGGAGGAAGCCGCTGAATTGTCAAATATGATGGGTCTTATTGGTAATATCAGACTGAATTCAGTGGCTGATGAGTGGAAATGGGTCATAGATGACAAAGCAGTGGATTTCGAGGTCAAAAAGGTTCGTGAAGCGTTGTCGGGTGCTCAATCGTTACCTAATCAGGGACATAAGTTTGTTTGGAGTCGTATCGCTATACCGAAAGTAAATTGTTTTGTGTGGAGGGCACTGGATAATAAAATACCAACGGCGGAATCACTATCATTTAGGGGTGTACAAGTGGGGGACGGATTGTGCAAAAGATGTGGTATGGAGTTGGAAACGGTAGATCATATCTTTCTTAAATGTCTATGGGCTAGGGCAGCCTGGTGGAATATCGGAAATTGGGTAAATCATGATTTGGTTGAATCGGTGGGATCGTTAGAACAATTACTCAATAGGTGCAGGTCCCTAAAATGCGTTAGTAAGAAGATGGAGGCGATATACGCGATAATACTCTTGGTCTTATGGAAGTTATGGCTATGTCGCAACAAGAAGGTATTTAATGATGTCAATACTGAAACAACTAGATTGGTTGAGGAGATCAAGGCTGACTCATACTGGTGGATGATCAATCGAGCAAGACATAAAGATATGGAGTTGTCTAGGTGGTATGATTTCACGGCTTTTGAATCGAGGTAAATCGTGTTTAAATGAGTTTTATACAACGGGCTCTCTGGGTTTGGATTGGGTCTGGTGTTATTCAGTGTGTGTTTTGGGGTGTGTGAGTTTTGGTGACAAATGTACTCCGGGCTGGTTACAAAAGTTAGTATCATTGTGTGTGTCTTGGCGTGTGTTGGGGGTGTTATACTGTGGTTTGGTACTAACTTCCCTGGAGTCTCATTATCTCTTCGTGTGTAAGTTTCATTTCGTGATGTTTCGTTTCAAGTGTTCATGGGTTTCATCTAATCTGGTAAATCGTCTAGTACCAGGCTTTGTTCTGGTATTGGATCTGTAAATAGTGGCAGGGTTGGTCATAAAAGGAAATGGGCTGGGTTTGATGTCACAAATCTGGTATATAATTGGGCTGGGGTATGAGGTCCAATCATGGGTCCGAAATGGTGGTCTTGTGGGTTTATGAACTGGTTTGGGTGGGCTGTAACTAAGGTAATGCTTTGGTGTGTGTGTGTTTGGTGATAAATGGTCTGCCGAGTGGGAGGGGTTCAACATCGTCGTGTGCGTCTTGGTGTGTGTTTGGGGGGTGTAATTGTGATCTATATTATGTCGGTGTTGATTCCTCGGCAGAACATGGTCGATTCGTGTGTTACCTTGGACATACATCTGAGTGGGAGTCGCACTGGACCCGGGGCTATGGTCAGATTGGTTGCTTATTGAATCTGGCGCATGGTCATGACTCAAGGGAATATTTTGACATCAACCGGATCTCGAGATCGCGGGAGCTCAACGGAAAGCATTGGATGTACTCAACACACCGGGGCTATCAAATTCTGTATTAAGGATTACTGAGAGGCGCAATCGAGTTGATCAGTGGAGGCGCAATTGAGAGGTGCAATCGATAGCCCCAATGTTTGCAGCGGTATAGGGGCTAGTTATGTATCAACCGATAACGTCTTTATACAAATAATATAAACTGTACTGGATTATCAAACGGGTCTGCATCAACTGGAGGTGAAGCAAAAGGTTAATAAGATACAAGAATCGAAATCATTCGGGATGCGGGTCACGGTATAGACTGCCAACCGGCAGCTTGGTATGGGTCTCAAAGCGATAAAGATCTTGTGGCAGGATGTTTTGGTGCAGCCGGAGAATTTTACACATTCATGCTTCCAAGTTTGAAGCCTGGATTCCATATGGTTTTTGTTTTGAAGTCTGATGATGTCCTATCTATTTTCTAGTTTATAGAGGTTAAATTAGGGAGTCAACTCACTTTACATGTTGGTCATTATTGATCATATTAGCTTGGGTGTGTATTTTGGGGTGTGTAATTTGTTGGGTTATTTAGGTGTAGCAGGGGGTCAAAGTATTCGGGTCAGTCCTGTTGGGCGTTTTCTTTGTGGTGGCTGTACATTTGTTTTAGCCAGCTTCTGGTTGGTCGTTTTGGTATGAATGAAGTTTCGTTTGGCTTGTCAAAAAAAAAAAAAAAAAAAAAAAAAAAAAAAACCAAAACTAGACGGCATCTCCAAAATAGAGATAAGCAGCCACAACAAGAGTTACAACACTTGAAAATGAAAAACACACCAATCCTTCCATTCAATCGTACCTTCCTTGTGTCTACTCCTAAACCAAAGAAACCCCAATGATTTTACGTCCGTGACAATCTGCAAAGTCCGAGTATCAATACTAGAGAAAACCTTATCGTTCCTAGCTTTCCAAATCTTCCAACATGTCAACAAAAAGATACCATAAAGGATCTCCTTCTTCTTCGTCGAGAACCCCATGTAGTTAAGGCTTTCAAGTAAATCCTAAATAGAGAAGGCAAAGATCAGTGGTAGCTTGCACCATTTAGCTATACCATTCCAAACCCCATCCGCCACCCGACACCCCGTAAAGATATGATCTGTTGTCTCTTCGGACTCACCACACAAAACGCACATACTATCCCCATGGTTAATGTTCCTCCTTTTAAGAGCGATCAAAATCGGTATCCTATCCATAGTAGCCCTCCACATAAAGATGTTACATTTATTCGGGATCCATTTATTCCAATTAAACTCACAATTACCATTAACCAAGGAATCGTTGTTAACTATGATCACGTCTCCTTAACTGTGTATGCAGGATTATACCCGTTATTCCAAATCCATTCATCCTTCTTGTCCACCAATTCGACATCCTTGATTAACCATAACAATCCACAACATTTTGAACCCCAATAGGCGAATCTGGATACTTCTTCCACTTCCATCAAACCGCCCAATGATCAGCTTCAAACACTATTCTATCAGCAACTGAACACCATTTATTTTGCTCGAGTCGAAAAAAAGCAGGGAACATAAATTTTAACGGTTCATTTGAAATCCATGGATCTAACCAAAACTTAATTTTAGTCCCATTCCCAAGCGCAAATATTCCAAATGTGTAGTCAATTCTTCCAATCACAAAACTTTGAAAATCAAGGCGGTAGTGGCAATAGTGGCGATCATGACGAATACGAAGATGTTTAGGCGTTTTTGTAAGAATGGTACAATTTATAATGTTTATGCTTGAATGTAAATATTGGTATGTTTGCTTAGTTTTGTTGGTACGTTTAGACGAATATTTGAAGGCGTATAATATATATGTAAATGTTGGTATGTTTGGTTAATTAGTTTTCTTGTTATTTTGCTTGATTGTGTGTTTGGGGACAAAGAGTATTGAATCTGAATAGGAAAATGAGGAGGAAAAAAAGACCTTTAGCGGCGACTAAAGGTGAAGCCCATAATGCACAGGTTTTTGCCACGTGGCATGACACATGGCAAAAAAAATAAGAAAAAAATAATTACACATGGAAAATAGGAATTAGGGGCGACCATTTAGCGGCGACAATGGGCATTAGCCACGTTTTTTTACCGACGAGACCTTTAGCGGCGACGGTCGCCGCTAAAGACTGACCTTTAGCGGCGACTTTGGTCGCCGCTCTCCCCTGTTGTAGTGTTAGCCCAACGAACCCTCGCTTTTTGCCGAAGGTCTTTATTTTTAAAATCCTCTAATTCCTTTATCTTCTTCTTAGCCTCTTCGTATACCCATTGCCCCGCGTCCATTAAATCATGAATTCACGATCCTCAACCGTCCCATCTAATATAAGAAGGTCCTGTTGAAGTATAAACGCCTCCTCTAACTCCTCAGCCATTTTTTTTAACGGTCAACTAAACAACGTCGGGTACTTCGTACGCGGCCCCCCAGTGGCAAAGACAGCGGCACAGCCCGGCCCACCCCGGACGCACGAAGCCCCTAGCCCGGCCGACAGCCTGCTTCCAGGGAAAACCCGACCCACATACCCGCCTGAAGGCACGACAGTAGTGAACCGGTAAAACCTGGCGAGATCAGGACTCGAACTCATGACCATAGGCCATGAGTCATCCATCATTTCTCATTATCCTTCGTGAGAATTGAACCTGAGACCTCCAAGAAAGATCCCTGATCCATTCACCAACTGAGCTACCCGTGAATTACTAACTCCTCAGCCATTAATCAACTAATTCGATATAACTACTTAATTAATTTGATCTAACTATGCAAATCGATCCAAATAATTCAAAGTTAGGGTTTGATTTTGACTTTTATTAAATAGTAATTATGCTTGTTTGGTACAGCCAGCTGCCAGCTAACATTTATTTGATAATAAATTTATTTTCGTCTAATAATTTTTTTTGAACGGCCAACAAATTGGAATCAATCACGGAACACTGAAGTATCATCGTGCCACCAATGTTACCACGCGATCATATTTCACCACCAAGTTACCAATTCAGGAGGAAACTTATAATAATTATGAGAAAACCCCCTTTGTGAGATTCGAACCCAGGACCTTATGGTTCTAAGTCTTATCTCACCACCAAGATGCCGCAGGGCTATAATGCCTTTGGCTTCGTCTAATAATTAAAACAATCTTTTAATCACAAACTTAAAACTATCCAAAATATATTTATTTGTTAAAATTTTACTTAACATTGTATAAATATCAATGTTTTAAAAAACTGGCTTTTATATAATACCGGGGTTAGGCTCAGAAACGGTTGGCCAATGACCTCCAGCCCAGCTGGGGAGAGGTGGGAGGGTTTACCTCTTCGGAGGGTTCCCGCCCGGGCTTGGTCTTGAGTTCGAATCCTGCACACCACGAAAAAATTCCCTGTAACGGTTTGAGATAACTTCAAAGTGGACACCGGTGCGTGGGTAGTGATTCGAACTCGGGTCTAGGGGTTGTCTGTCGATTGGTTTCACCGCTGAAGTACACCTTCCAAAAAAAAAAAGGCTCAGAAACGGTTTAACTAATCATAACAAGCGGTTCAACCAGGTGTACAACCGGTTGTATTTGCCAATTTGAACCGGTATTTTCTTTTCTTCTAAACCAGCCATCCTTTATTTATCAAAATAATGGTCCCTAAAGTTAAGTTTGGACCCCCTATCTCCTCCAAAAGGTAGCCAAACAATTATTTTAGATGTCACTAACCCTCCTTGACTTCCAAAAGTCTGTAGATGATATGGGGCGTGGTAGATGTTAGCTGGCAAATTGAGAAAATCATTAAGTTTCGTTATCATCCATTTTGATATTCGCATGATGGTGCTGGTTGACACGGTGGTGGTGGCAGTGGTGACGTACAACAGTCGGCATGGTGTCGATGGTGGTCTCCTTGCTGGTGGCGTTGCTCGATAGAGTCGTATCAGACATTTAAGAAACTAGTTAATGGATGTTTATTTTTATT
Organism: Ambrosia artemisiifolia; assembly: GCA_032199755.1. NCBI lineage: Eukaryota > Viridiplantae > Streptophyta > Magnoliopsida > Asterales > Asteraceae > Ambrosia > Ambrosia artemisiifolia. Next base: position 33,316,631 of record CM063517.1, read on the forward strand.
TTGTAAACACTTTTAACTTTGCTTGTTAATTAAGAAAATATGAGGTAATAATAATTTTATAATTATTGACTTGTTAGGAAAACATGTGGTAACAATACTTGGAATTGCAATGAGATATGAAAGGAATTACAATACATAAAGAAGTATATGACACTAGATGTAGTGTATAGTGATTTAGAATGATATTTAACAAATTCATCTTAGGTTCACACTTGGTCTTCAATCAAAAACTTTTTTCATTGTTTCTTCTCTAAATCAAGAGTTAAATGTCATTTTCGTCCCTGAGGTTTGATTATTTTTGCGAGTTTCATCCAAAAGTTTATTTTTTCTCATCTGAATCCAAAGGCTTTCAAATTCTTGCTGGTTTCGTCAAACTTGTTAACTCCGTCCATTTTTTCTGTTAACTTTTTGTAAAAAGACCAAAATACCCTTTTTTATATTTTTTTTTGTTAAGAAAGAAGGTTAAATAAAACCCAACCCAGGCAACCCCGCTCCTCCTCCTCTTCCCCTCTCTCTATATACACCACCCTTCACCATTGCAATTCTCCGGCCACCTACATTTCCGGCGGCTTCCGTCGGGCCTTTAGCTGTTCTGGCTATCAACTATTGTTGAAGCTTTTTTTTTCAGTCTTCCCAAAAAACATGTAGTCGTTAATGGTTTTTACAGTCATGAAAATACTGATTGGCTATCGCTTCAATGCTCTTTAAACAATATTTCTAACCTTAAGTATTAGATGTACTTTTAATGCTCTGTTTTTTTTTTCTGCCCACTGTTAAAAATAAAAGTCTTTTTTTATAGATTTCAAATTAAAACTCATGAAGGTTTATGGTATTGTAGTTATGGCATTTGTTATTTGCGGAAATGATTAACTTACTTATGTTGCTATTGAACAACCATGTGCTCCTCATATCCTATAGAAAAGCTGAAAAGTTACAAATTATTACTTGAGATTGGTTTAATTAGCTAGTGTGTTATTTTGTTATATATCTGAAATATACTAATATGAATACTCATTGTAATAATGGTTATAGTTAACTTCATAGTTGAAAACATAAAAAAAATCGATGCTGCAATTTCCATGAAGTTTTAGAAAACGGTGATGCCCCTGTTTATGTTGACAGTAACAAGTTGCACTTTCCGAATTCTGGTTCTGCCCCTGTTTATGTTGACAGTAACAAGTTGCATACTTTCATTATTCTTATATACAGTCCCTTTGTGTTAATAACAGAAAAAATCGAAGTATAGCAGGTGAAATTTTTAACCTTTGAACACCATGTGGTATGCTGCCCTGTTTAGAATAATCATATGGTTAAATGAATATGTAGTCCATGCAACATATTTATTGCTCTAATAAACATGGGTTTCTCTAATTGTGTAGTCGTTCTTACTGTAGCTTATAACCTCACATGTATACCTGTTTAGCTTGAGCTGTATATTATTATCATATATTTGATGCTAAATAGACTGTAGACAACAGCTAGTCTGTGCACAACTGCAATTAGAAATTCATTGGCGTATGTGAGACGAGAAAGGAAGAATAAAAGATGGGAACTTAACCTTCTTTTTAAAACAAAAAAATATATAAAAAGGGTATTTTGGTCTTTTTACAAAAAGTTAACAGAAAAAATGGATGGAGTTAACAAGTTGGACGAAACCAGCAAGAATTTGAAAGATTCTTTTGCAAAAATGGTGGGATTTTCTAATATTTTTGTGTAAATGGTATGTGTCAGAATCAAGTTTTGGGAAATAGTATTCCCGCAATCTAAGATTGCGGGATTGATGAGTTGGAATGATGACTCGGACGAGCTGTGCCATGGTGGATGGAAGCTGATATTACGTGGCCAATCCCGCAATCTTAGATTGCGGGAATAGTGTTTATAAATTCATACTTGCAATCCTAGATTGCGGATGTTGTTGGCTGCTTTCGTTTCCCTTTCTTATATATGATACACCTCGCTCGTTCATTTCATACACACTAAACAATTCACACACTCAAACAGAAACAAAGTAAACAATAAATACCATAATTTTCATGCGTTAGAGGCGATGGTTTTTTAGTGTTGTTGGATCCGTGTTACATTTGCACGTGTTAAATGGCTGTCTGGTCATTTAATTTGAAAAATATTAATGTTGGAGGGTCCAAAGGTTGTAGAAGAATCCATCTAGTTTTTGGTCATGACCCTCTTATTTTTGGATCGATGTTACATTTGCATGAAACTACTTGGATCGATGTTACATTTGCACGTATTATAACACGTGTAGAATGCAACATTGGTATTGTAGTTTATAAAATTAAATACCTGGCTTGCAATTGTGGTTCCAAGATCCCGCGTACCACCCCCAGGCATGCCAGTTACTTCTTTCTTGGGAGCCACCCTCCAAGCAAATCCTTAGGGAGGCGGTAGTGGGAGTTCCTCAGAAATGGCGCGCCAGCCTGTAGGATTATGGCAAGGCGTGTAGTAAAGTTGGAATAGGTGTTCTCGGAAATTGAAGGTGGTCGACTCATCAAAGTCGACCATTTTAGCAGCAAACTTTATTGCGCTTGCGGGTTCTACACCTTCAGCGCAAGGCCCTCCGACGTCGAAGAAACTCGCTCCATCATTAGCGACGTTGGGGATATCGGATGCACCAGCTCCTGCTCGTACCTCGATAGTACCAGGCATCTGACATAGTTACGTAGATACTGTAACAACCGGCAAAAATAAGGTAATTCCGTACAAATTAATTAATATATGAGTAACGTAATTAAATGCAATTATGTGTGATTTAATTATCAAGGCCTTAGGAAATAGCAATTTCCAAATAGTGCATAGGAATGCATACGTTTAATGGTAAAACATGATTGGATCATGAGCAAATAAGCTATCCGGTATGGACGTTGGCAATTACCCGGTAATAATTAAATAAACGAAAAGGATCCCGGACACCCAGGATATAAAATAAAGGGTAGTTTCATAAAATATAATGAGTTTTGGAACTCCAAAACCATAAGTGAAAACGTCTTGTACAAATCTCCCGGTAACGAATAAAATGCGCGTACCGCACCCGATACGCGTATAACTCATAATTTCACCCGGTAAAAGCCTAAATAACCAATCAACGCTTAAATTAGACTATATTTGAGGATTATTAAAGGTATTTTTAATGTCTGAATAACGCGTGATTAAAACCCGAAAAATACCCGAACGACACCCGAACGACAAGGGATTAAACATAACAAATATTGGGTAAATATTTGAAGTTGTGGACCCCACTTAAACCCACAAAGGGGCCGGCCTAATGGCCACAAAATATCCATGCATGTGGTTAATAATAATAACCTACACTTAGATAAAAGGCATGCTTAAACATAAGACAAAAGGGTGTAAGACATGGAGTACAAAAGTAACCACCCTCTTATCCCCTCCCTTGTATAATTTTCGGCCCTAGGCCTTAATAAGCCAAAACATTGCAAGTAATCATGGTCTAAGAGCATGCACATGTAAGAGATCTTGTATAAAGATTAAGAAGGATAGATCACAAGGATTTAGCAAGATTTGCAAACAATCTTCCACTCCTATACATACATACACGGCATCATACACACACACACATATCATATCTTTCCAAAAATCCCAAGTACACAACTCAATCCTCCATAAGATTACTTGAATCTTTGGAATGATTACATGTGATAAGGCTATATAAACATGTGTTAGAGACTTGGAGAATCAAAGCAAAACTCTTCTTCTTCTTTCTCCATTTGGCCGTAGGTTTTCCCCTCCCCTTACACATCATTCTTTCAAGTTTTTACATCTCCAAATCACTCAAAACAATCCATCATCCAAACCTCTATTGTGTGTTTCAAGCTTGGAGCTTAACCATTAAGGAAGAACACACTAAACCCCTCTCAAAATCCAAGGTTTTGTCTTCCCTAGCCTTGTGCTAGTAGTAAGCTTCTTAACCTTGTTTTTGATTATTATTATTCATGTATGTGTTCTTAGAAGCAAGTTGTACATGAAGGGTTTAAAAGGTGGTTTGAACATAATCTTTAATAGGTTTTACTTGTGTAAAATAGATGATTAAAGATATGTAAATAAATCATGGATTTGATGATAATAAAGTAATGAGTTTGAAAATATATAAAGTTTACACTTAAACTAAGTAGGATGATGATTTGGTTGAGATTTGTGGAATAAACTTGAATGTAATAAAAAGTAGTGTTAATCATCTTAAAATGATCATACAAGGTATAATATATGGTGGAACATGTTAGAAGTTCAAGAATAAAGAAGATGAAAAATTAAAGTTACTTACTTAGAAGAATGATATTTTGTTAAAATGGGCAAATACATAAAACACACATACAAGTAGTCTTACATATGGAATATAAGACTAATAAAAGTGTTTTGATACAAAAATAACTTACCAATAAAAAGTTGGATCTTCAAAGTCTACTATCTTGAGTGAAAAATGTTAACTTTGGAAGTTAAAGTGGAAAAATGCAACATTTGAAAGTTAAGGGACTAATATTGTGACTTTGAAAGTTAGAGGACTAAAATGGATATTTTAGAAACTATTAGTCCAAAAATGCAAGGATGGAAAGTTTGGTGTCAAAAGTATAAGTAATAATTTTCCAAGGTTGATTTGGTAAATACTAGTAGATATACTTGGGTATTTTTGTATAAAAGTATATTTTTGAAAGTTATAAAAATATGGATTGTATTAACACAAGGATTTTTATAAAATAGAGATTTTATAAAAATGTTAAACAAACTTGAGAAACTTATACAAAAATGAATACTTTTATATAAATGGGGATATAAAAGTATTGGAAACATTTTTGTAGTTAAGTTAACAAGTTGGGTTAAAAATACATAAGTATTTTAAACCTTCCAAGTAACTTGTGTTAGGAGGAAGAAATATGAATAATATTTCTATAAAACACATGTTGGGAAAAAAAAAACTTGGAAAAGTTAACTATTCAAGATATCGAACTAAGACGCGTTAACGAACCGTACACGGACAAAACATGAGAAAAATGCCATTGCGGCAAGATGAGAAAATATATATTTTTAGGAAGTAAAATATATATATATACATGGGTGAAAACTAATAAACACTTTCCTAAGTGTTAAAGGAATTATTCGTGGGAGAAAAATATAACGTAAACAAATAAGACGTTAAACAAACGTATATACTTAACAAGAAAAATTACACATTTATGTACGCTCGTATCAGCAAAATTCTAGTATATCTACTTAATGGGAAAGTAGATATGCGGGAAGGAAAGCCGCGACGAGTAGACAAGGATATATATGTGTATGCCGCGCCGACAAGATCCTAGTATATTTATTTGAATGGGAAAATAAATATACGGTATGGTGAGTTGAATCGGGAGTTAAGAATATACAATCGAACGACAAGATCTTAGCATATTTGTTTAAATGGGAAAAACAAATGTGCGGCAAGGTGGGTCGGGTCGAGTGTTGAAATATATATTATGTCGAGCGATGCGATCTTAAGTATAATTATTTAAATGGGAAAATAATTATATGTTAAGTGAAGTCGAGTCGATAATAATAAGATACAAGTTAAGGAAATATTAACAAGAGTAATATATAGCTTGTAACACCAAGGGGTAATCTAACGCCAACGAAACCTAGGATACGCGCTTAATTAAACGGGATTTGGAATAACTTGTGGTAGGGAGTTGGGTGTACAACTTGCCAAGGCACATGCACTATAGGGATAGTGACTTATACGTCTAGGACGTTTGTAGGTGCGAGACCCTCTTTGCTATCTGCTTAGTACGCCGGACGTTGATTCAGGTGAGTCTCACGGCCCCATTTTAAACTATTTTTACGTTTTCGGGGGAAAGATATGTTAGGGAAGATGTTTGACGGATTAGTTACTTGAGGTGTGACCGCCACTCGGGGTTGAGTCCTCGCCTCTATAATCATTTATTCGAAGTATGAAACCGGAGGAATATTTGAATAGTACTATTGGTGCCTGACAAGGCCCACCCCTAATCGATAGCGTCGATTATGCATTAGTGTATGCCTGGGGTGCATATATTCTGAACTTAAGTCGTAGGATACCGAGTAACGACTTGGAGCGGGGCATTATTATTATATGTCTTGGTTTGATTATAGTCTCAAGTAGAGTATAGGAATTTGCAACTCCTATACATTGTCAAAACATGGTATTTCCCAAGTATTCAAGTTTTGGAAACTAAAAACCTGTGAACTCACCAATATATTTATATTGACGAAATTTTAAACATATCTTTCAGGTAACTAAGTGAAGACTGACATGGCGGGCCGGGTCGTGGAATTCTCCTTGAGGCGTCGGATATTTTGTGGGGTTTCACTCTTATTTCCCAAGGCTATGGGATATATTTGAGAAACCTCATCTATTATGTTAAAAACTATTTACTTGGTGTGTAATATTTGAACAAGATTTGACGCCTAAATAAATGACCCGTTTTCTTAAATTACTTGTGTTTAGCATTAACCTTGACTTTATGCTCTTGAACCGTCGCGCCACGTGTTTCCGCCATTGTCGTGGTGTGACAGAAAGTGGTATCAGAGCCAAGATTATAGCGAACTAGAGTATTTTCTTTAAAAACTAGACTATAACCGGATTTGGTTCAAATAATAAAGTTTTCAAAAGAAAAATATGTAAAGATGCTAAACGCAATAAAGTAATTTTTCAAGAAGCGTTGGGCATGAGGAGATTCCGACCAAGCCAGCCATGGGTATTGTTATGCATTAGCGTGAAATTAGAAGTTAGGAAGGTTACTGATAACGTACGCCATAACTATCTAATTCAAAAAAAAAAAAAATTCATATATGTTAGTACGGTTCTTTTGCCAGGGATGTCAGACGCAGACGCAGGGAGCGTAGCACCGAGCTACGATAGCAGTATTCAGATTATCCCAGCGCCGCCAGCAGAGCCGATCGAGGTTGTGGTACTCGATCCGGAGGATGACGAGATGGAGATTGACGCCGCCGTGGAGGGCGCAGGAGGAGATAGCTCGGATGAGACTGACCCGAGCGAGGACCCGGCGTGGGCCCCCGCTGAGGGCGACGTGGCCGACCTACCTATGGCCGAGGCACCACAGGCTGACTTGCCTATAGTGCCATTCCAGGCAGCGCCACTGCCAGTACTGCCCCTCCATGCCATCAGAGACTTTCCAGAGGGCTGTGCAGGTCCATCGAGGCCTGTCCCCGCGCAGTCAGAGACCGTTGAGTCTCCCTATGGCCGACACGCACCTGTCGACCGTGAGCCCTCACCTACCCCGCTTATCCCCGTACCCCCGGGCATGATGCTCGTGCCCGTTCCCCGAGGACACAACGGGTGGATTTCTGATGACTCCGACGATGAGTCGACCGCATCGGTGGAGCACATTGCTGTGCCGATCCCACCAGCAGACCAGGAGGAGCACGTCGCTCCGGTAATCGAGCATGCCACTACTGCACCAGCTACCCTACCCACCATACCCGAGCCCGTACACCAGGATGGGCCAGTTCCTACTGGGCACATCCTGGAGGGGAGCTCTGCCCGCAGCTCGGAGCTGCACCGGGCGGGCATGACGGCATACGCCACTGCGAGCCCTCCCACACCCACCATAGTGGTGTCCACCCCAGAGTGGGCCACTATCTCAGAGCCCCTCTTGGCCCCCTTGGCCGAGCTTGTACCACCACCCACCATAGCCATGACACTACCGATCCCCACTGTGCCCAGCATGCCACCTGCACCGTACCCCCTGGGTGCAGGGGACCCCTACATGATACCCCCACACTTTACCCCCAGTCCACAGGGTTTTGCCCCGATATTTTTCCACACACCGATACCAGACCCCTTTGGCCCATTCCCGCCAGTTCATCCCGATGTACCCGGACCATCCCATCTTCACGGGATGACACCCCTATCTGGACCAGCATGGACCTCTGCCATCACACTGGAGCGAGACTTTCAGACCCTCGCCAATACGGTGCAGCGCACCGTGAACCAGGTAGAGCAGCAGACACGATTGATGTGGACGCGGATGATCGATGCCCGTGATGCCTTAGCGCATTACGCGGAAGAGTTGTTGCGCATGGATGCGCAATGCGGGATTACTGGAGATGCGCATTTGGCACATCGACAGTTCTTATATGAGCGCATCACGGAGATTAGCATGACTATCAGTGTGCATGCACCGCAGTATCAGTTCCCTCCGCCACCGCCACAGTAGGGATGCATCAGGGACGCACGGAAGAATCACCAGCTCATGTACATAGTAGCAACATTATGGTAGTATAGCACGGGTTATGACACTCGTCTGCATTTTGCCTAGCCGTACGGGTACGACGGCACATGATATGATGTTTTATTTATTTCAAAAACAATGTATTGTATGAGGGATGTATTCCCCATTTTGTTATTATGAACAAGCATTGTACTAGTACTATTGAAATTAATGAAAAATCTTATTATTATGGTGAAATATGTTGTTGTCTACGATTAATATTGCTTACTCCATATATTGTGATTCGTGTGATTGGGCGGTGATATTGTGTTGATTACTATTTATTCTGTATGATGTGTTGGTATGTTGTGTGAGGACATGGTGTTGATTATTTGTGTTCAGATTCTGGTTTGTTATTTATATATTGTATAAATGTTTGCCAAATTAACCTTTGATAATTATTATTGAAGAAAATGGCACCAGCCACCAGAAGCAACAGCGGTGCAGACGGACTGCCCGCTACACCCGCTGAACTCGAGACACTGATCTCGGAGCGCATAGCCCGCGCCATCGCAGAACATGAAGCCGCCCGCTCTGAACACTCGCATGACAGGACAGGGAGCGAACGACGAGAAACCTCCCCTATTGGTAAGAGGTTTAAGAATAAATGCAAAAGTGACGGGAGAGTATTTCGAAACTCCTGTCCCATAATAACATACTACATTACTATTACAGGAACAGCCTCAGGAGAGCGCGGCTGCACTTTCAAAGCTTTCTTGGACTGTAAGCCGATTAACTTCAGCAGCACTGAGGGATCCATAGGCCTGGTCAAGTGGTTCGAAAAGACCGAGGCAGTTATCCGCATCAGTGGGTGTACCCCTCGACAGTCCGTCATGTACTCCACCAACCTGTTTCTGGATCAGGCACTAACTTGGTGGAATGACCAAGTACAGTCGTTAGGAGATGATGCTGCATACTCCCTATCATGGGCGGCACTAAAAGAACTTATGATTGCCGAATACCGCCCGGCAAGTGAGGTACAGAAGCTGGAAACCGAATTCTGGAACCATACTATGGTAGGAGCAGACATTACTGGGTACACGTCTCGATTTCATGATCTCGCTCGACTAGTACCTCGTTTGGTTACACCAGAGACTAACAAGATAGAGCGCTACTTGTTCGGGTTAGCACCGCAGATACGCAGCATGGTCACCTCTTCCAAACCCACGACCATGCGCGAGGCTATTGATCTTGCACTGAGCCTCACTGAAGACGCTATCCGAATGGGTACCTTGATCCGACAGGTTTCGGGACTGAAAATTTCTGAAGCAAGCAGTGTGGAAGGTAAGAACCAGGGAACAAGTTCAGCAGTGGTGACAAATGAACAGGGAAACAAACCAAGGTTTGGGAAACGTAAACGGGAGGAAGGAAAGAAGGATGGAGCATCGGGTAGCTCCAACAAGAAGGGGAAAGGGTATGTCGCCACAGGGCGTGGGAACGGTGGAAAACAGGGCAACCGGGGGAGAAATAATGGGATGACATGTGGGAAGTGCCACCGATCGGGACACAAGACGGAAGATTGCCGGTCAGGAGCACCGAAAAATGGAGGAGCTAGACCCTGCTTCGCTTGTGGGTCACTTGACCATTGGAAGAAGGACTGCCCCAAGGTCAACAACCAAGCCCGTGGGCGGGCGTTTGTGATCGGAGCCGGTGATGCACGACAGGACCCCAATGTGGTCACTGGTACGTTTCCTCTTAATGGTCATTATGCCTCTGTATTATTTGATACCGGTGCTGACTTTAGCTTCGTATCCATTGAGTTTAAAAGACTACTTGGATTAAAAACTAGTAAACTAGATACGCCCTACTCCATAGAACTGGCTAATGGTAAAACTATTGAAACGAGAGAAGTAGCGAGGGATTGTAAATTAGAACTCTGTGGGCACGAGTTTGGGATTGATCTTTTACCAGTCGTATTGGGAAGTTTTGACATAGTTGTTGGCATGGACTGGTTGTCCGCGCACCATGCCGTCGTGGTTTGCAACGATAAAGTCATTCAAGTCCCTCTCGCAAGCGGTGAAACTCTCTCAATTCAAGGGGAAAGACACGGGACGCCGCTAAGGATTATTTCAAGCATGAAGGCTCATAAGTGTCTAAGAAAAGGGCTTGTCGCATTCTTGGCACACGTAGTGGACAAGAAGGCCGACGAGCGAAAGTTGGAAGACATTCCAGTAGCTAGAGATTTTCCGGATGTATTCCCAGAAGATTTGCCGGGGTTGCCACCACCTCGACAAGTCGAGTTCCGCATCGACCTCGTTCCTGGAGCTGCTCCCGTGGCACGATCGCCATAACGCTTAGCTCCATCGGAGATGCAAGAACTATCCAGCCAGCTGCAAGAATTATTAGACAAGGGTTTTATAAGACCGAGTTTCTCACCTTGGGGAGCTCCCGTCTTATTTGTGAAGAAGAAGGATGGCACATTTCGCATGTGCATCGACTATCGAGAGCTGAACAAGCTAACTATCAAGAATCGCTATCCTCTCCCCAGGATCGACGATTTATTTGATCAGCTCCAAGGATCTAGCTTTTACTCCAAGATTGATCTAAGGTCCGGCTACCATCAGTTGCGTATCCAAGAGGAAGATGTACCAAAGACGGCCTTCAGAACTCGATATGGGCATTATGAATTTTTGGTAATGCCATTCGGCTTAACCAACGCACCAGCAGTTTTCATGGATCTAATGAACCGCGTGTGTAAGCCGTACTTGGATAAATTCGTCATTGTTTTCATCGATGACATTTTGATCTATTCACGCACTAAGGAAGACCACGAGAATCACCTTCGATTAATCCTTGAAGTATTACGCAAAGAGAAGCTATATGCTAAGTTTTCAAAGTGCGACTTTTGGATTCGAGAAGTCCACTTCCTAGGTCACGTGGTGAATGAGAAGGGCATACATGTCGATCCAGCCAAGATCGAGGCAATTAAAAATTGGGAAGCCCCTCGAACTCCTACCGAAGTACGACAATTTCTTGGCCTCGCGGGTTATTACAGAAGGTTCATCGAGAACTTTTCTAAGATAGCACAAGCTTTAACCATGTTAACCCAAAAGGATAAGAAATTCGAGTGGACAGAAAAGCAAGAGGCAGCATTCCAATTACTAAAAGACAAGTTATGTGGCGCTCCGATACTATCACTCCCCGATGGTACGGAAGACTTTGTGGTTTACTGTGACGCCTCGCATCAAGGCTTAGGATGCGTATTAATGCAACGGGAAAAAGTGATAGCGTATGCTTCCAGGCAACTGAAAATCCATGAGAAGAACTACACTACACATGATTTGGAATTAGGTGCAGTGGTATTCGCTCTCAAGATATGGAGGCACTACTTATATGGAACCAAGTGCACGATTTTCACTGATCATAAGAGTTTGCAACACATCTTTGATCAGAAGGATTTGAATATGCGACAACGGCGATGGGTTGAATTATTAAACGATTACGATTGTGAGATAAAGTACCATCCCGGTAAGGCGAACGTCGTGGCTGACGCCTTAAGTCGCAAGGAACGGGTTAAGCCGTTGCGTGTTCGAGCTTTGGGTTTGACTATCCACACGAATCTGACTGAACGAATTCATGAAGCTCAAGTCAACGCCCTTAAACCCGAGAATGTCAAAGGTGAAAGATTACGAAAGATGGTTGATTCACTAGAAACAAAAGCAGACCAGACACTGTATTTCATGAATAGAATTTGGGTTCCAGTATACGGGGGATTGCGTGAACTAGTATTGGCCGAAGCTCACAGTTCTAGATATTCGGTTCACCCTGGTGCAGACAAGATGTTCCACGATTTGAAAGGATTTTATTGGTGGCCAAACTTCAAGAGAGATATAGCGGCTTATGTTGCGCGATGCTTGACTTGTGCAAAGGTCAAAGCAGAGCATCAAAGACCATCCGGCTTGCTCCAGCAACCGGAAATACCTGAATGGAAATGGGAACGAATTACCATGGATTTCATTTCTGAGTTGCCCAGGACGACGAGCGGCCATAATAAGATTTGGGTAATTGTTGATCGATTGACAAAATCCGCACACTTCCTTCCGATCCGCGAAACGGATGGACTAGAAAAGTTGGCCCGTTTGTATATCAAGGAAATAGTATCTAAGCATGGTGTACCTACGTCTATCATCTCCGATCGAGATGGTCGTTTCACCTCAAGATTTTGGGAAAGTTTGAATGATGCCCTGGGTACTCGCCTTGACATGAGTACCGCATATCATCCCCAAACCGATGGTCAAAGTGAACGAACCATCCAGACCTTGGAAGATATGTTACGGGCATGTGCAATCGATTTCAGCGGTAATTGGGATACACACTTGCCACTAGTGGAATTCTCATATAACAACAGTTACCATACGAGCATTCAAGCTGCACCTTTTGAAGCTCTATATGGACGTAAGTGTAGATCCCCACTATGTTGGGCTGAAGTTGGAGAAAAGCAACTTACCGGGCCCGAAATTGTTCAAGAGACAACGGACAAGATCTTTTTGATAAAGGAACGCCTCAAAGCGGCCCGTGACCGCCAGAAAAGCTATGCTGATATGAGGCGAAAGCCTTTAGAGTTTCAAGTCGAAGACAGGGTCCTACTAAAAGTGTCACCTTGGAAAGGTGTCGCGCGCTTTGGGAAGCGCGGAAAACTGAACCCACGATATATTGGACCGTTCGAAGTCTTGTCCAGGGTAGGCACAGTGGCATACAAGCTCAAGTTGCCCCAAGAGCTTAGTGGAATACACGACACGTTTCACGTGTCAAATTTGAAAAAGTGCCTATCCGACGAAACTCTCATCATTCCTGCAGACGAAATCCAGATTGACGACAAGTTACATTTTGTTGAAGAACCAATCGAGGTAACTGATTGGAAGGTCCAAAAACTAAGGCGCAGCAAGATCAGATTGGTCAAAGTGCGCTGGAATGCCAAGCGTGGACCGGAGTTCACGTGGGAAAGGCTGGACCGGATGAAGCAAAAATACCCCGCCCTATTCGAGAAGACACCTGTACCGGAGAACTCGAAGTGAATTCCGGGACGGAATTCTCTTAACGGGGGGAGAATGTAACAACCGGCAAAAATAAGGTAATTCCGTACAAATTAATTAATATATGAGTAACGTAATTAAATGCAATTATGTGTGATTTAATTATCAAGGCCTTAGGAGATAGCAATTTCCAAATAGTGCATAGGAATGCATACGTTTAATGGTAAAACATGATTGGATCATGAGCAAATAAGCTATCCGGTATGGACGTTGGCAATTACCCGGTAATAATTAAATAAACGAAAAGGATCCCGGACACCCAGGATATAAAATAAAGGGTAGTTTCATAAAATATAATGAGTTTTGGAACTCCAAAACCATAAGTGAAAACGTCTTGTACAAATCTCCCGGTAACGAATAAAATGCGCGTACCGCACCCGATACGCGTATAACTCATAATTTCACCCGGTAAAAGCCTAAATAACCAATCAACGCTTAAATTAGACTATATTTGAGGATTATTAAAGGTATTTTTAATGTCCGAATAACGCGTGATTAAAACCCGAAAAATACCCGAACGACACCCGAACGACAAGGGATTAAACATAACAAATATTGGGTAAATATTTGAAGTTGTGGACCCCACTTAAACCCACAAAGGGGCCGGCCTAATGGCCACAAAATATCCATGCATGTGGTTAATAATAATAACCTACACTTAGATAAAAGGCATGCTTAAACATAAGACAAAAGGGTGTAAGACATGGAGTACAAAAGTAACCACCCTCTTGTCCCCTCCCTTGTATAATTTTCGGCCCTAGGCCTTAATAAGCCAAAACATTGCAAGTAATCATGGTCTAAGAGCATGCACATGTAAGAGATCTTGTATAAAGATTAAGAAGGATAGATCACAAGGATTTAGCAAGATTTGCAAGCAATCTTCCACTCCTATACATACATACACGGCATCATACACACACACACATATCATATCTTTCCAAAAATCCCAAGTACACAACTCAATCCTCCATAAGATTACTTGAATCTTTGGAATGATTACATGTGATAAGGCTATATAAACATGTGTTAGAGACTTGGAGAATCAAAGCAAAACTCTTCTTCTTCTTTCTCCATTTGGCCGTAGGTTTTCCCCTCCCCTTACACATCATTCTTTCAAGTTTTTACATCTCCAAATCACTCAAAACAATCCATCATCCAAACCTCTATTGTGTGTTTCAAGCTTGGAGCTTAACCATTAAGGAAGAACACACTAAACCCCTCTCAAAATCCAAGGTTTTGTCTTCCCTAGCCTTGTGCTAGTAGTAAGCTTCTTAACCTTGTTTTTGATTATTATTATTCATGTATGTGTTCTTAGAAGCAAGTTGTACATGAAGGGTTTAAAAGGTGGTTTGAACATAATCTTTAATAGGTTTTACTTGTGTAAAATAGATGATTAAAGATATGTAAATAAATCATGGATTTGATGATAATAAAGTAATGAGTTTGAAAATATATAAAGTTTACACTTAAACTAAGTAGGATGATGATTTGGTTGAGATTTGTGGAATAAACTTGAATGTAATAAAAAGTAGTGTTAATCATCTTAAAATGATCATACAAGGTATAATATATGGTGGAACATGTTAGAAGTTCAAGAATAAAGAAGATGAAAAATTAAAGTTACTTACTTAGAAGAATGATATTTTGTTAAAATGGGCAAATACATAAAACACACATACAAGTAGTCTTACATATGGAATATAAGACTAATAAAAGTGTTTTGATACAAAAATAACTTACCAATAAAAAGTTGGATCTTCAAAGTCTACTATCTTGAGTGAAAAATGTTAACTTTGGAAGTTAAAGTGGAAAAATGCAACATTTGAAAGTTAAGGGACTAATATTGTGACTTTGAAAGTTAGAGGACTAAAATGGATATTTTAGAAACTATTAGTCCAAAAATGCAAGGATGGAAAGTTTGGTGTCAAAAGTATAAGTAATAATTTTCCAAGGTTGATTTGGTAAATACTAGTAGATATACTTGGGTATTTTTGTATAAAAGTATATTTTTGAAAGTTATAAAAATATGGATTGTATTAACACAAGGATTTTTATAAAATAGAGATTTTATAAAAATGTTAAACAAACTTGAGAAACTTATACAAAAATGAATACTTTTATATAAATGGGGATATAAAAGTATTGGAAACATTTTTGTAGTTAAGTTAACAAGTTGGGTTAAAAATACATAAGTATTTTAAACCTTCCAAGTAACTTGTGTTAGGAGGAAGAAATATGAATAATATTTCTATAAAACACATGTTGGGAAAAAAAACTTGGAAAAGTTAACTATTCAAGATATCGAACTAAGACGCGTTAACGAACCGTACACGGACAAAACATGAGAAAAATGCCATTGCGGCAAGATGAGAAAATATATATTTTTAGGAAGTAAAATATATATATATACATGGGTGAAAACTAATAAACACTTTCCTAAGTGTTAAAGGAATTATTCGTGGGAGAAAAATATAACGTAAACAAATAAGACGTTAAACAAACGTATATACTTAACAAGAAAAATTACACATTTATGTACGCTCGTCTCAGCAAAATTCTAGTATATCTACTTAATGGGAAAGTAGATATGCGGGAAGGAAAGCCGCGACGAGTAGACAAGGATATATATGTGTATGCCGCGCCGACAAGATCCTAGTATATTTATTTGAATGGGAAAATAAATATACGGTATGGTGAGTTGAATCGGGAGTTAAGAATATACAATCGAACGACAAGATCTTAGCATATTTGTTTAAATGGGAAAAACAAATGTGCGGCAAGGTGGGTCGGGTCGAGTGTTGAAATATATATTATGTCGAGCGATGCGATCTTAAGTATAATTATTTAAATGGGAAAATAATTATATGTTAAGTGAAGTCGAGTCGATAATAATAAGATACAAGTTAAGGAAATATTAACAAGAGTAATATATAGCTTGTAACACCAAGGGGTAATCTAACGCCAACGAAACCTAGGATACGCGCTTAATTAAACGGGATTTGGAATAACTTGTGGTAGGGAGTTGGGTGTACAACTTGCCAAGGCACATGCACTATAGGGATAGTGACTTATACGTCTAGGACGTTTGTAGGTGCGAGACCCTCTTTGCTATCTGCTTAGTACGCCGGACGTTGATTCAGGTGAGTCTCACGGCCCCATTTTAAACTATTTTTACGTTTTCGGGGGAAAGATATGTTAGGGAAGATGTTTGACGGATTAGTTACTTGAGGTGTGACCGCCACTCGGGGTTGAGTCCTCGCCTCTATAATCATTTATTCGAAGTATGAAACCGGAGGAATATTTGAATAGTACTATTGGTGCCTGACAAGGCCCACCCCTAATCGATAGCGTCGATTATGCATTAGTGTATGCCTGGGGTGCATATATTCTGAACTTAAGTCGTAGGATACCGAGTAACTACTTGGAGCGGGGCATTATTATTATATGTCTTGGTTTGATTATAGTCTCAAGTAGAGTATAGGAATTTGCAACTCCTATACATTGTCAAAACATGGTATTTCCCAAGTATTCAAGTTTTGGAAACTAAAAACCTGTGAACTCACCAATATATTTATATTGACGAAATTTTAAACATATCTTTCAGGTAACTAAGTGAAGACTGACATGGCGGGCCGGGTCGTGGAATTCTCCTTGAGGCGTCGGATATTTTGTGGGGTTTCACTCTTATTTCCCAAGGCTATGGGATATATTTGAGAAACCTCATCTATTATGTTAAAAACTATTTACTTGGTGTGTAATATTTGAACAAGATTTGACGCCTAAATAAATGACCCGTTTTCTTAAATTACTTGTGTTTAGCATTAACCTTGACTTTATGCTCTTGAACCGTCGCGCCACGTGTTTCCGCCATTGTCGTGGTGTGACAGATACCCTTGACTTGGTACCCATGTCCAACAAATCGACGAACTTAAAGATAAAGCTTAAATATGGGCCAACTATCGAGGGACGCTGCGTGCATAAATATGGGAAGAGATGCATAAATATGGGCTGGTTAAAACACTAAAGATATGTAGTGTGATAGATATGGAGTTGTATGTTGCTGCTGCAGCTACATTGGAATTGGTGGTCTCGGAAATAGATTGTTTTGTAACTTTGGTAGATTGTATATTTAACGTTTTGTGTGAATAATAAATTTACGTTGTTTTTATTCAATAAGTTTATTATTCTTAAATAACTCTGTTAAAAATGACATATCATAATTTAACAAATTGACTAAACGACTTGGGGATTGTATAGTTTGACTAGTTTGAAAAAATAGTTTGTAAATTTGTAGTTTTTAACGTTTTGTCGGTGAAATTGTATTATTGAACTTGTGAGATTTTGTAACTTGGTAGATTGTTGCCCATTAATACCAATAAGTATTTAAATACGGTTTATTAATAAAATGTATTGTTTTAAAACTGACAGTTCCGCAATCTAAGAATGCGGAATTTAATACTGTTCCGCAATCTGAAGAAACAAGTAGTCTAACCTCCTTATGGGGATGATAGACTACGTGCAACCACAGGATTGATCCTTCACTAGCACTTCCTGGATTGGAGTAACCTGCAAGTAAGATTGAATGGGTAGGGAGACGACTACACAAGGTAGCAGTTTATAACAAAAACGTGGGTGAATGGGGATACTATCAAGTGTGATAGCTCTTAGGGTTAGCCAAAAGTGTCCTCCTATTAGGGATGTGATCCCTTATATAGGTGTGGACGTATGCCACCATTACCCAGAACCCTAATCGTAATGGGCCAGGCCCGATTAGGGTTGTCTCCACTACCCGAAGACTATATTAGTAAAGTAGTTAAGGAATAGCTACAAATAAGGAAACATGGAACGGTTACCGCTTTTACCGCTTACGCGCATGAGCATCGCTCCGTGATTGTAGGAGGGCCGTTATTCCTTAGCTTGCTGGGGAAGTTTCTATTGTCCGCGGGGTGTTGCTCCGCGGGTTACGTCCCGGGTTTGGTACGCTCTGCGCAGTGGTGAGCACCCAATCCCATCAAGTCCCCCTAGTCCAGTGTGTACCCTTTTCTTGAGTATATGAGGGAAGAGGGTGGATGCTGGACTCATAGTAGTGATCTGTGGATGACAGCTCATCCTTGTCTTGGTAGTGAAAACTGGGATGTTGGTGTTGAGTTATCTGCAATTTCATGCGTATCGTTGAGGGTGCGGAATTCTGAGATGGCGGAATGCGGAGAACGGTAATTATGTTTGACGTTAACACTCCGCGGCCGCGTTGCGTGTCGCTGTGGTGGAGGACAGATGTCCTCTGCGTAAGCAAAGAATGGTGGGTAGCGTCTGTTACAAGCTATACTTGTGTCAGCGGGCGTCCCATCAGTCATGACAGACGGCTGAGTCAGACGCGTGTTAAGCGCGTGTACGGCGCGTGTGCCGCCTATATAGCTGTCCAGTGCCACGCGTCATGTGTAAAGTCGTTTCCTTTACCAATGCTGACGTCATTGGCAGTTACTGCACATCCTATATAATTATTTCAAATTATTTCAATTTTCACTTTACCCACTCTTTGCATTCCAGACCTCTTCAAATTCCTTTCTTCTCCTTGCTTAATCTTCGTTATTCTTTACTCATCCAAACATGTCTCAAGAAACCTCTTGTCCTGTGGATCAATCGAAAGCTACTGAGAAGGCAGAGAAGACAGAGAAGGGTATCAGCACCACCCTTATCAAGTGGGACACCTCCTCATTCTCCACATTTCTTGATCATTACGGGATTGAGGCCGATTGGGAGCCTGAATTACCAGCTGCTGGTAAAACGGCATTGGAGGCCTCCTCTGGTAAGATTGCGTTATATGAAGCTTTTTTCACTCGTTGTTGTTTCCGTCTTCCTATTACCAAGTTCTTGGTGAATGTTCTGATGAAATATGGGGTTCATCCAACACAAATAACACCGTTTGGCCTCTCCAGGCTAGTGCACTTTGAGGCAACCTGTCGATCGTTGGACTTGGAGCCAACTTTCGATATGTTGAATGTTTTTTATGTTCTTGAAGAGGCACGTGGGGGGCCTGGTTGGTACAGTGTGTCACCCAGGAGGAATCGGACTCAAATCGTTTCTGAGAGTCCAAAATCTATGTACGACTGGAAAGAGAAATTTTTCTACATTCACAGGGGGGTGATTCCTGCTGCGCTGCAATGGATGAGCGTTGGAGTGAAGGAGAGGATTAAGGAGTTTCCGCCCATGAAAGACTATATGAACCAACCTTGGTATGAGACTTTGTGCTCCCATTCTACTCCATTGTCTATGGAGAAATGCCCCGAAGGTGTGTTGGTGATGTTGGGTATCAGTCGCTTGGGGAATCCTGAAGGCTATGAGCCCACTGCGTCTGATGCCAGTAAGTGACAGGCTTCCTCTGCTAATTTTCAATCCCCGATTTCTAAGTTATGATTTTTCCTTACATTGTTATATTTGCAGGGATGACAAAATTTGACCTGTTCGACCCCCGGGGTGCGGCGAAACTCACTTATACCGCCGTACCCCCCGGGGCTCCCTCTGTGCTTGAGCGATTGGAGCGTAACTTCTTGATGCCTCAACTGAAGGATGCTCCGCGTCATTATGCGCGCACAGGTGATTTTTATGTACTTTGTTATGTTGTGATTATTGATTCTGTATGCCCTGCGGAAAGTTCCTGCGCTTAAAGGGTGCGTTGTAATCCGCGTGGCGTAAGCACTGATCCAACGTGCCCTTTATTTCAGGCGCAGGGATCCACCTTGTGAAGAAAGCTGGGGTTGACCCGGGGGAGATTTCCCCGGGTCGTAAAAAGATGTCATGTACTAGTGAGTCTTATGATCATAACCACAGCAATGGTGTTATCTTATTCCTTGTTTTGTGTGACCGTAGGGACTGGCCCCAAGCGTCAGCGAAAGGAATCACGAAAAGGGAAGAAGGTGGCATCTAGCTCTACCGTTTCCAAAGATGATGATGAGGATACGGAGTCGGACGATGAAGTCAAGCGACGTCGTACCCGTGAGCCAACGCCTACTGATGACTCCGTTGAGGTGTCCACGGAGTTGTATCACAAGCGTCTGGAAGACCTTGCCCAGAAACAAGTTCAAATTCCTAAGCCAGTCGCGGAGACTGTAAAGGCTGCGTCAACGACTGTGGATGCGGACTTGACCACTGGTGGAGAAACAGGTTCCATGTCTACCCATGGAAAGATGGTTGTCAAGCCCCCTCCTAGACGACAACCCTTGTTTGTGAAATCTGTTAAGGATAGTTCTGGTAAGTTTTCTTGTCTTTACTTGTTTTTTCGGAATTGACATAGAATAGGGAGTAACGTCCCTGTTGATTTTATCTTTTAGGTAAAGGTCCTGCACCGCAGGGGACCTTGAAAAAACCACTTATGCCTGCGAAGAAAGTTCTTGAGCCTGTGGTGGAGAATGTGGAAGGGACGAACGTGGCTGCGTTGGAGACCCAATTGTCTACACATGATAGAGTTCAGACGCTGTCTCCGGAAGCTGGTAAGAACGCGGAGAAGCGTCCCATGCTTGAGCCGTTGCAGTCAGATGTTGACGTTACAAAGGTATCTGCAGATGTATTACTTGAACGGAAAGATTTGCATGTGGAGCAACCTCCTGAGTCAAGCAATCCTGCTCTCACCGAGATCAATGCGGAGAAGGTATCCGCGAATGTGTTGCAATCGTCTCCAACTCCTAAGAAGAGCTCAACAGGAGAAGCTCGGAGTGCAAGAAACCTAGGTGGTAGTGGAAGGAGAGTGGCGCGTCCGGATTATGATCCAAGTAGGCCGTATCAGCCACTCTGGGATATAAGGCAAACAACTCGTTTGACCAATCCACTAGATGCAGAGGAGTTTATCTCCTATGCTGTGCCACCTAGTGAACGAGATTATCAAGATGGTGTTGATCGTCGCTCCTTGATGTCTGATATGAGCCTAAACTTGGCCCTGTGTGTCAGCAACTTTGGTTCGTTTATGCGGCGGGAAGAAGAGCTTCAGCGTTCGTGGCAAGCTTTGAAGAGTGCAGAGGAAGCTCAAACAAAAAGAGAAGAAGAGTTTCGACGATTCCGCGCTGATGCCCGCGGGGAGGTTGACCAATTGAGGGGTCAACTGCGGGCTGCGGAAGGCGAAATTCAAAAGCTAAAAAATGAGAGAGCGGAGGCGTCCAAGCATTGGAAAGACTCTTGCGAGCGCACAAACGTGGAGCTTGAGCGCGGTCGGAAAGCTGCTGAGAGTTTGAAGAATGAACTCGCCCGAGTTGTACTTGAGGCTGAGGAGAAACAAAAAGCGCTGGACGCGAAGCAGGCTGAGCTGGTGGATACTGTGAGCAAGTTGAAGGATCAGCATGAAGCCCTAGTGACTGCTACAACGCGCGTGTCGGAGTTGGAGGAGCAGATGAAGGGGCTTGCTGGTCAGAAGTCTCAACTTGAAAAAACGAATGCCTTGCTGGATTCGTCGCGTCTGCAACTGGAAATCAGCCTTCAACAAACACAAAATGAACTTCAGGGCGCTGTGCAAGCCTCCTTAGCCTCTCGTGAGCGTCTGACCTGGATGATGCAGCATGGTCTTCAAGGAGTAAGATCCCCCTTGTTGTTTGTTGTATATTTAACTAGAGTATGTGATTGTTAACTTGTGCTTGTGCATTCCGCAGGTCTTCAAGCGCATCTGGAATGAGCCAAAGTTTGGCGATGCGGTGGCAAAGATTGGAGCTACATCCATGCGTAGTGGCATGCAGCAAGGGTTTACTGAAGGTTATCATCACCACGCTGCTGGTTTGGCGCTTGAGGATGGGGAGCACTTTGGCAAGCCATATGAAAATGAAGCCATAGCTGCGCAGGAGGAGTTTGAGACCCTCACGTTTGATGTGTTTGATGTGGTAGATCAGTGTTTGAAGACTGAGGATCCCATTGGTCAGCTGCGTGAGTACTTTGAGGAATCCGATCGCCTCGGAGCTGAGATGGAGGAGAAGGAACGGAAAGAAGAGGAAGCGCGGAGGGCTGCTGCGCAGGGAGGAGGGGAGTCCTCCGCTGTTGGCGCAAGTTCCAGCGCGTTGAATGAAGGAGTGGAAGACGATGCTTACATAGATCTCATAGATTATGAGTAGATGTAGCTTAGTCGTCTTTTGTTGTGTTTAAACTCTTCTATTTTTTGTTGAACAATTGTATGACATGTTTCACTTTGCCGTTTAGAATTCTGTTGAATCATGCGTGTTGTGACTCTTGGATTTTTGCCATAATTGTTGTCTGACGTCACTTTTGAAAAGGGAGCCATCTGTGTCAGCCTGCTGATATCATCTGACAGGTTTGACGGCGCTTCCACTGATTGATGTGACTGTTGGCATCCATACTCGAGTATTAACCATTAATGGTAATTAATAGGGTGTCTTGTCATGCCTATAAAAGGGTAATGACCGATTAAAATTTTGCTCATCATTTCTTCCTTCTTCTTTTTCACCATCTCAATGGCTTCTCCTTTAAGGTTTACAGAAGATGAAATTGAAGCCGTCCAAGGGATGTTGATGTTACCAAGTCATGCCCCTGTGATCAAGGTACCTCCAACTGCTATGCATGAACTTGCCACTTATTGTGGTTACCTGATTCTGACAGAAGATCAAGCGTTCCAGCAAAAGGAGCAAGGCTCTTCCACCAACCTAGTGAAGGTTAGGAAGTTGGACAAGCTTGGTGATGAACCAAAGACTCCGAAGCTTAGACTCCGTCGAACCCCCACTGGTTAGGAACATGCAAATTGATGGACCACCATGCATGGGGGCTAGTGTTAGGTAGCCAGTGGTACCAGTATTGTATAGATTAGGCCTATGTGTTGCCACTGTTTTTTCTTTTTTGCTCTGTTTTGATCAGTGGTATAGGTATGATGCTAAGGCGAAGTTTGTAATTTGTTGATGGCTTTCGTAATGCCCTTTTTTGATTATGAATGAAGTTGTACGTAATCCATATTGAAAAGAAATATGAACGACAATGAAAATTCTTTTTATTGAAATTGAAATGATAGTAGCTATAAGCTGTTTATTACACTGCTAGAGAATTCCTTACATGTAACAAATGCGCAACTGGGCAGCGTTCCATGTGCGCGGTATTGGGGTACCATCCAAGCGCTCTAAAGCATAAGCGCCTTTCCCCAAAACGTCTTGCACCTTGTATGGTCCTTCCCAATTTGGCGCAAGTTTGCCTGGTTTTTCCGCGTTGGATGCTTCGTTGTTGCGGAAGACATAGTCTCCAACGCGGAAGGCCTCTGCCTTAACCTTTGAGTTATAATACTTCTCAAGCTGTCTCTTATAGTTAGCCTCTTTGATGGCTGCCATATCTCTGCGCTCATCTAACAGGTCCAGGTTGATTTTTAGCTCAGTGTCGTTGACCCGATGATTTGCCAACAAAATCCTTGGTGATGCGCAGTGCATTTCCGCAGGTATGACAGCCTCAGTGCCATATGTAAGGCTGAATGGTGTTTCTCCGTTGCTTGTCTTGGACAACGTGCGATGAGCCCATAGGACATGAGGAAGTTCGTCCACCCAACCAGTGCGTTTTGTGCCAAGTCTGGCCTTTATTCCTTCGACGATGCTTCTGTTTGCACGCTCAACTTGTCCATTACCTTGCGGATGCGCGACTGAGGTAAATATCTGTTTGATGCCCATCGAAGACAACCATTCTTGCAAGTGTTGGTCCGCGAACTGCGTGCCATTGTCACTTACAATTTCCAATGGTAAGCCAAAGCGACAAATGATAAACTCCCAAATGAATTTTTTGATACTTTTCCCGTCGATGGATGCCAAAGTTTTTGCCTCCACCCATTTGGTAAAGTAATCGATGGCCACCACTAAGTATTTGACATTACCAGGAGCTATGGGAAATGGTCCCACAAGATCAATGGCCCACTTCTGGAATGGCCATGCCGCGGTAACTGGTATCAGGTTATTCTTGGGCCGTAGTGTTCCTGGCGCATGGCGTTGGCAGGACTTGCATTTGCGCAACTCCGTCATGGCGTCTACGTGCATTCCGGGCCAATAGTACCCTGCGTTCATTAGTTTGGCGACTACCATCCTCGGGCCTGCGTGTAGGCCGCAGGACCCTTCATGTATGTCTTTGATGAGATATGTCGCCTCTGCGGAGTCAACACAACGTAGTAAGGGGCCCAAATACGAACGCCGATACAGTACTCCGTCAATGACTTGATAATGCAATGCCTTGTTCTGGAGCTTTCGCGCCTCCGCTTTATTATCTGGAAGCGTTCCATTGAGGAGATAAGCCTTAATTGGGGTGATCCAGGAGGTCTTTCCAGTCTGGACCACATTGACTTGTTTTTGTGACACTGATGGGTGGTCCAAGACTTCCACCCGCACATCTTTTGCCAAATGATCAAAAACCGTTGATGCCATCTTGCTTAACGCATCTGCGGGCTTGTTTTGACTGCGCTTGATATGATGAACCTTGCAATACGCGAAGTCGCGCATGAGGGCTTTGGCCTGCTCTAAGTACAAGATCATGGATGCTTCTCGTGCTTCGTATGAGCCGTCGATGTGGTTGGCTACCAACTGAGAGTCGATGTGAGCATCTAAGTGTTATACACCCATTTTCTTTGCAATGCGCAAACCTGCGAGCAATGCCTCGTATTCCGCTTCATTATTTGTAGTTGGGAAATCAAGGCGGATTGCATAAGTGAAATCCTTCCCGTCTGGTGTGATCAGGCGCAGGCTTGCCCCCGCACCATCGTCATTGCACGCTCCGTCCGTATATAATTCCCACTTCTCTGCGGATTCGGAACTTGGCAAAGTGACATGTGCTTGTTGACATTCAGTTACGCTTTCGGGAGGGACTTCTGCGGCAAAGTCTGCAAGGATTTGCCCTTTGAATGATGTTCTGGTCTTGTATTCAATTGTATGTTCTCCCAGCTCGATGGCCCACTTGGCCAGACGCCCCGATAGCTCCGGTTTGCGCAAGATGTCGTTAATACGGAAGTCTGTGAGGACGTTTATGGGATGTCCCTGGAAGTACCTCCGCAACCTTCTTGACGCATGCACCAATGCTAGTACCAGCTTTTCCATTGTGGAGTACCGGGTCTCTGCATTAAGTAAAGTTCGACTTACGTAGTATACTGGGGTTTGGATGCCTTTACGATCAACCAGGAGAACGGCACCAATTGATTTTTCTTTTACTGATAAGTACAATGTCAGTGGCTCTTTTGGAAGTGGCGCAGTGAGCGTCGGCAAGTTGCTTAAGCACTCTTTCATTTCCTTGAACGCGTCTTCAGCCTCCTCCGTCCATTTGAAATTTGACTTCTTGAGGCAATTCTTCAAGGTGTTGACGAAAGGGAATGATTTCGACGCGTAATTCGAGAGAAAACGATTAAGGGCCACTAGACGCCCCATGAGCGTCTGAACCTCTCGTACAGAAGACGGGGATGGCATGCGCTCAATTGCTTGTACTTTATCTGGATTCACGCGGAAACCATCTTTAGTGACAATCACCCCCAAAAACTTCCCTTCTTCCATTCCAAAAGAGCATTTACTCGGATTGAGTTTCATGCGGACCTTGCGGAGTTGATCGAAGGTCTTTTGGATGTCCGCGAGCATTTGGTCTTCCTCTGTGCTTTTGATGACCAAATCATCAACATATACTTCGAGATTGACCCCGATTTGTGCATTGAACACCGTGTCCATGAGGCGTTGATACGTTGCCCCTGCATTCTTCAATCCGAACGGCATCTTTGTGTAACAATAAGTGCCGGTGTCTGTGCGGAAGGATGTTTTATCTTCATCATCTTTGGCCATCTGGATTTGATGGTACCCTTTGTAAGCGTCGAAGAAGCACTTGAATCTAAACGGTGCTAAAGAATCGACCTTCAAATCAATTTCCGGAAGTGGGTAACAGTCCTTTGGGCATGCTTTGTTTATATCTTTGTAGTCCACGCACATTCTCCAACCCCCGTTGGACTTTCCGACCATCACTGGGTTAGCAACCCAAGTTTGGTATCTTGTTCTTCGCAGGATGCCTGCGTCTAAAAGTTCGGCGACTTGCTCATTCATGGCCTTTGTTTTCTCCGGCCCCATACTACGCTTCTTCTGAACAACTGGTTCCACAGACTTATAAACATTCAGTTTGTGTTCTGCGATGTCGCGAGGAACGCCGACCATGTCCGCAGGTTGGAAGGCAAAGACATCCATGTTCTTAGTGAGCAGCTGTTTTAAATGAACCCGTATGGTGTCGGAGATTACTGGGCCGATGACAACCGTCTGATCCGGGAATTTAGGGTTAATCACCCATTTCTCGGGATCAGTGCGGTTTGATGGCTTCATAATTTTTGAAGGCTTGCATGCATCTGTTGCGTGGCAGTTTTTGTTTCCGCGTATGAAAGCTACACCTCCACGCGTTGGAAATCCAACCATTTGGTGCGGTGTAGACGCGTTACAGTTGAATTTTGCCAATCCTTCTCTTCCGATGAGAACATCATGCGACGAATTCACCGGTAAAACCATGAAATCACAGATCTCTGTGCGCGAGAGCTGTCCATCTGTCCATGTGACAGGTAGTGTGAGTATGCCCAGCGGAATTATCACTTCGTGAATGAATCCGGATATTGGCTCCGCAGTTGGGACGAGCTTTTGTTTATCTTCCGCGTCCAGTTGGTCGAAACACTGCTGGTACATGATGTCTGTACTGCTCCCGTTGTCAAGGAACATGTACCTTGTGCGGTAATGTCCAATGACGCCTGTTATGATTAACGGTGTTGTGGAAGACGCTCCTCCCTTGACGCGTGGCATAACAACAGGTGCCTCTTTCCAAGCATCGTCTTGTGCTATAGAATAGGCTCTTTTCTTGTAATTCCGGCTATGAGTCATGTAGCAGTTGTGCCGACTTGAGCGCTGTACGTGATGCGCGTTGAGATTCTTGATCTTCTTATTATTAGGGTCAGTATCTCCTTGCGGATCCCGAGGTTTCTTCCGCATGTTCTTGACTAGGTGGGATAGCTGCCCTGACTTGATTGCGTTTTCTATTTCCATCTTTAGACTATAACAGTTGTCTGTTAGATGGCCATAATCTTCATGATACTCACAGTACTTGGACGTGTCAATGTTTCTTCTGTCTTGCCTTAACTCCCTTGGCTTTGGAAACTAGATCTGTTCCGTTTTTAGAACTTCTGAGGGTGTCTTTGACAATGGGGTCCAGTCATAATTCTTCTTGCTTGGTGGCTTTGAATCGCGCGGGTGCTTGTTGTTAAGATAATGTCGCGCATCTTGCCCTGAGGAATATTTTCCTTCATCGGTAGCCCCTGAGATTCGAGACCACACTGACTGCTTTCCCTTCCCCTTGTCGTGCGTGTGCGCACCTTGATTACCATTGTGATGTGAGCTTTTCGAGCGCGTAAACGAGCGCTCCGATGATGCGTAGACCTTTGCTGCCTCAATAAGTTCGTCCCATGCTTCGGGAACACCTTCCTTTCCCGTCAGACATCTCATAAGATCATCGTTCCGCACTCCGTGAATGAATGCGGCTCTGGTGAGCTCCTCGCCACACCCCAATTGTAGGGCTTCCTTGTTGTAACGAATGATGTAATCCTCCAGATTCTCATTGTCCTTCCGGGAACACAACAAGATTTGAGCCTTGTCTTTTTTGTGTTTCCGAAGGTGGGAGAAATGGTTCTTGAACTTCTTGATCAGATCATCGAAGTCTACCAGACTTCCTACCGGCAAGCTATCGTACCAAACCCGCGCCGCGCCCGTTAGAGTTTGAACAAACAGGTGGCACCAAGCTTGGACCGGCCATGGCTTAGAACTTCCTGCGCAGTCAAACGCGTGCAGGTGATCATCGGGATCACGCAAGCCATCATATTTTCCAATCGTGTTTGGCAGCTTACATTCGACTGGCATAGGTGCCAGTGCAATTCTTGCACAGAATTTTGATCTTTCTGCGAATGACTTAGGACGATATGGCTTGTTGAGATCGTCATCTGGGTTAGTCTGATTACTTGCTATAGACTTTGTTCTCGGTTTATAAGTGGGATCAGAAGTGATCTCATTCTCAGACTCATAGCCATCAGGTTCCCCAGTCAGGTTGACGTGGTCCTGAACGTGAGTACTTTTACCACGTTCTCCACCACGTACCGCCTGCCGGGGTTTGGCTGTAGGGCGAACAGCAGGTTGTTCATCCTCTTGAGAGTCATCTTCAGTATCGAAAGACGGGGCTTTCCTTGATTCCAAACGAGCCTTTGCTATTAGTTTCTTTTGGTACTCTGCGATTGTTCTGGCACTTTCTTGGGCCAGCCATTCCTCTGGATCATCCACAGGCTCTTCAACTGTTTTCTTTTGTGATGCTGGTGCCGGCCTTCTTGATGAGAATAGTTGAAAGTTTGTAGCAGCCTGCTTCTGATGCACGTTCTTTGTCACCGTTGTTGGTGCTCCAGTATCTTGATTCGCTTGAACTCCCTCATCGACAGTGATGGGATCATGACGTTGTTCGGCTCCAGAATCCATTAGCACTAGTTTGAAAGATTAGAAGACCGTAAGTGATGGCGCCAATGAAGAAACAAGTAGTCTAACCTCCTTATGGGGATGATAGACTACGTGCAACCACAGGATTGATCCTTCACTAGCACTTCCTGGATTGGAGTAACCTGCAAGTAAGATTGAATGGGTAGGGAGACGACTACACAAGGTAGCAGTTTATAACAAAAACGTGGGTGAATGGGGATACTATCAAGTGTGATAGCTCTTAGGGTTAGCCAAAAGTGTCCTCCTATTAGGGATGTGATCCCTTATATAGGTGTGGACGTATGCCACCATTACCCAGAACCCTAATCGTAATGGGCCAGGCCCGATTAGGGTTGTCTCCACTACCCGAAGACTATATTAGTAAAGTAGTTATGGAATAGCTACAATAAGGAAACATGGAACGGTTACCGCTTTTACCGCTTACGCGCATGAGCATCGCTCCGTGATTGTAGGAGGGCCGTTATTCCTTAGCTTGCTGGGGAAGTTTCTATTGTCCGCGGGGTGTTGCTCCGCGGGTTACGTCCCGGGTTTGGGTACGCTCTGCGCAGTGGTGAGCACCCAATCCCATCACGGGAGTATAGAAATCCGCAATCTGAGATTGCGGGAGTATAGAATGCTTTCCCATTTCCACCTATAAAAGGGATATGTAATGTGATAGATCACACATCCCGCAACACGGTGCCTGTAGTATAAAAAATGGGGGATCGTACTGAGAAGGATGAAGAGGTTGGTGGGTATTTCTGTTCTCAACCAGTCCCTACGAAATCAAAGTGGACGGATGATATTTGGAGGCGTTTGAAGAGGTCGTCGTCATCCACGAAGGCTGGGTCGTCTACGCATATGGTGACTGAAAGGCAACCGGAAAAGGATCCTGAAAAAGATAGTGTTATAGTCCCCAAGGAAGATGAACCCAAGAATTGGTCCACAGATGCTTTAGAGTTTTACAACAACGGGGACTCCCCATATTGCTACACTCGTTTCATTACAAAAAAAACTGGAAAGAAGTTTTTGGGGTGCCCTACTAGGGATGGAATCCGGCGGTCACCTGTCCTCTACTGTACATTTAACACAATATCAATTTATATTTGTTTTCATATGTTAACATAAGTACACAGCAGATTAATTTATATTGTTATTTCCTGTTTTGCAGCATGTTGAAGCATGGACTGTAAGATTAATGCGTGTTCGACAGTCGCTGCTCTTAAAGAACCCCAATTTAAAATGCCGATGGACGGTGTTACCTCCTGATTTTTATTACTACATGCAAGATGATAAATCTACTACCCCCCTTGATTTTGCTGGACGAAAGGACCCGTATCCTCCATTTTGGGAGGTTGACTGCATCTACCTTCCTTTGTGGATTGGCCAAACAGACTGGCTACTTGTCCGTATTGATATGCAAAGCATGGTGATTACTCAATACTGGACCGATAAAAGATGGAGAAATGGAAAGCATCGAGAGGTAAGGAACTACATGGAGATGCTACAGTTATATTTCAAATGGTTTCTAGAACGTATTCACTTTCGGTCAAACACGAGATACATAACGGAACGTGATATGTCCCTTGGTTTGGTTGAGAAGGATGTCCCCCAAGATGAGGGTAACATTGCTAACACCGGGGTTCTTGTTTGTATGATGATGGAGAAACTAGTTAAAAAGAAATCGTTGATGATAGACTAACAAATCACCGTAGAAGAGGCTTGTGTTAACTACCAATGCCATATGGCTGATGAACTATACAAGTGTCGTTGTGATAAGTATTGGTGAGTTGTGTCTACTGTTTTGTAATATTTGCCTTGTGTTATAATAATTTTATCGTCGTGTCTATTTAATGTGTAGATGTCTTCCTAAAGATGTAAACCAACAATGCACGATATATATCACATCACGATACTAATACGATAACATAAGAAGTCGATAACCGATAACATACAATATCAAAGCAACACAAAATAGTACTACCACAAACTAGCATAGATAAAACAGATCACAAGAAATCACATCACAAGAAATCACTGTTGGCGGAATTGGCAGCTCTTTTTGTTGTGCCCAGTCAACTTACAAATGCTACATTTAGGGCGTGCTCTTGGTTGGTCTTCATGCGTAACATCCATCTCGTTATGTATCCTCCTTTGCTTCAACCTCCCACGTTTGATGGTAATTTGTGACGGGTTACCACGAATTCTCCATGTTGCCGGGTCCCAATCTCTTTTATGACCGAGGGTGTAAAAATGCCCGCTGTACTGCAACCGATACATGGAAGTGTGGTAGAGAGGATCAACAAGGTCATGAATATTCTTACGTCGCACATGGCAAACCGCTATAGCATGCGAACAGGGCCTGCGTTCTATTTGCCACTTTGCACACGAGCAAGTTCTGTTACTGTACTCAACCGTATACTCGTTCCCTCCGTCATCATTGGGTTGCACACGAGACTCCACGAGGTACCTCTTATGGGAAGCATCATACAAACGTACATAGTGTTCTCGGGATTTAGCATCACGTTCGGAAATGACCGTCCATATCCGGGGGGGCAACATTGTTTCGCACCGTCTGGCAATTCGATAATGGATGTTGAATTGATCGATATCTCTGGTAAATGTAAACTGTATGGCTGCCTTTATAGGCATCATCCTTGCTTTCGACAACACATGGTTAAAACACTCAGACATGTTTGTTGTTAGGTTACCCCAGCGGCGATTTTCGTGGTCTCGCATCAGCGTCCACTTATGGAGGCCAATATCTCTCAAGTATCTCCACGCCTGTATCTTACTGTACTTCATCTGTCTGATGGCATACCGATACTTATAATGCTGGGAGGTGCTTCCGATTGTCCAGCAAAGCTTCTTCAACGTGGCGCTCTTGAACTTTGACCCGAGATTGCTTCTTATATGACGAAGACAATAACGATGGTAAGCATGTGGCTCCCTCCATCCTTCCAGTTCCTCCATTGCTCGAATGATTCCCACATGTCGGTCTGAAATAACACAAAGGGGACGGCTGGCAGTGTGATGTGATACATTCTCTCTAAACTGCTCCAAGAACCAACACCAGCTCTCAATTGTCTCTTCATCCACAATTGCATACGCCACCGGAAGAACGTAGTTATTTGCGTTTTTCTCCACCGCAATCAACATCTTACCCCTATACGTCCCCTTCAGATGAGTGTCGTCAATTGATATCACAGGCGCTGAATGCCTAAAGGCCTCAATTAGAGGGCCGAAAGCCTAGAAAACATACTTGAAGACCCTGCATTCGGCAGTGCTCCTCTCATGATGACGCCACTTCACAACGGTACCAGGATTTGTTGCGACTAACCTTTCCATGTAGGTAGGCAGCTCATTGAAGTTGCTCTCCCAAGTACCATAGACATTCTCAATTGCTTTTCTACGGGCGGTCCATGCCTTAGAGTACGTAACATCGACGTTCAACGTCTCCTTTACGTGGGTCATAATCTGTTTAACCGGGAAAGTTAAATCAGCCTTGACCCGTGCATGGATATGTAATGCAATATCTCTGGACCGTAGTGCCCTGTTGTTATTTCTTTCTACCGTTGAGTAGCATGTGTGCCTTGGACTCCATTTGTGCAAACGCCAGAAGGCTCCTTTATGTGGACGTGATGCAGCAGCAGCCCACATACATGAAGAGTTTTCGTTCTTGCATTTGACTCTAAATGTACCCGGTCTGCTTTCTATCACGCGTAACTCCCTGTTACATTCTACGTTCCAATACCGGATGGCTTTAATTACTTTCTCTTTATTTTCGAAGTAGATACCGACACGGATACTGTTTACCTTTCCATTCCAGATCTCCATCTTATCTTCATCATCGAAATCGGGTAGGAGATATGCTTCTAACCCTTCGTCTTGCTCGTCGACATGTCTGTCTATTGGGAAGGAAGGATCAATCCCTTCATGAAATTCAGCACCTGTTGGGGCTTGTAATGTCCCAGCTTCTCCTTCTTCTTCGGTGCTTGCTTCTGAATCAACGTCACTTGGTTGAAATTCAGTGTCTCTACTTGAATCCGACACATAACCTTGCAATGAACATTACTTATATCAGGATAAATCCAAATTATGTACTACGAATAACAGTATCAATACCTTGAGAGTCATCTGAAGGCACAATGCTATAATCGTTCTCGTTCTCATCATTGTTGTCATCACTGCTTTCATCATTGGCAACTCGTTCATGTTGCCTTTCATCATAGTCGACAGCATCATCCTCATCGTTATCATTGGCATCTAAATTAGCAACATACTCTTCGTTATAGTTATAATCAGTATAGTGGTGTTCTGGAACAGGTTGTCTATTTGAGCTTTCTGTAAGGCTGTTGTACATTGAAGAACCCAGTTCCAAATTGATTGACTGCATCTGCTGTTGCGTTGGAGTATGAAATGTCTCCTCACCACATGACACCGTGAACCGCCTTAAGAGATCCATAGCACTAGTTTATGCTAATGGAACTAATGGGGTGTACTGAATGTGGATCACTGCCATATAGTGGTTTACGTTCGATGCTAGATAGAACATCATTTCCATACCCTCATTTCCTGTGATGTATGTAGCCTCATAACACCCCTCGAAAGTGTAATACATTGTTAACCTAACATTGTATGAACACTTATCTATTTGAGTAACGAGACAAACGTGATCGAGAAAATCCGAGTATGACATTCTATGGGTCATAATAAACTAGTTGACTCTGTATTGTAGTCAACGGTAATGTCTGTATAGAATTTGTAAGTAATAGCACCACCCCAGTAAAGTTTAACAATGAAAGGGGAAAAGGTGTCCATTAAGGAGGTGAAGGAGAGTGAGCTTTGATTGTGGATTGGTTTTAACTGAGATTAATGAACGATATTTGTAGAATTTGTGGACTAGAGATAGAGAAATCCGCAATCTGAGATTGCGGGAGTACAGAAATCCGCAATCTGAGATTGCGGAAGTACAGAAATCCGCAATCTGAGATTGCGGAATAGAATTTGTACATAAGGAACCCCAGAAACCATATTTCGAGTTAACTCCACATTTAAATCTTCGTGTCAAACAATGGTTATTTGCAATTGTGGTTCCGACACAATTATTCGAGTTTCAAGGAGCACAAGAAACCCCGGCCGTAGGTATTATTGTTGCAATCGCAGACCACGAAGTTGTGGCTTTGTATGTTGGGTGTAACCACCAAGGGGTGAACAGTTAAGAGCTAATCCGACTCCTAATCCGTTGAATTCCATCACCGAACAACTACAACATCTACACATACATTACCACTTTAATGATGCTCAACCTCATCGCCCATTACCAAACTTTCAGTTTTCGAATAACTCGAATGTGCGACCACATACCCAACAGGCAAGGGAGCCCCATTTAAACCACCCACCCTACCGTCACCCTCAACAAAGACATCAGGGGGGACCTTTTGTGCCAGGTGGTCGACACACTCAGAATGATCAAGTTTTGGAAGTTGAAGACTACGCTTCAGAGGCTGATGAGTTTGGGGCTTGTTAATTGTTGTTCATTTCTTACGTTTCCTTGCTTATGTAGTTTGTCAATGTTTTAACCGTATGTGGTGTGTTGTTTTATGTAAGCTGTTTGTGTTTTCTTAGTGTTGAAACTGGTTATGTGGTTTGTTGTTTTATGTAAGGTGTTTTCTTAGTGTTGAAACAAGTGTTGAAACAGGCCCAGGGAGCCCTTTTGGGGCCCCTGTATCTGTCTCCCGGGCCTGGCTTTACCGGACCCGGATCGCCGAACGTGGCGTCCTTGGGTGATATAACAGTGCCGTCGCTGGTTCAGGCGTTACGGGAATTTCCGTGACACGATCCCGGGCCTCACAAAAAGCCCCGGACCTCATTTTGTTAACTTACTTTTTATTTGTCAATATAAAAAATCCTTATATTATAAAAGCCGGATGAAAATATAAAGAAAAATTAGTGTTGAAACAGGCCCAGGGAGCCCTTTTCGGGCCCCTGTATCCGTCTCCCGGGCCGGGCTTTACCGGACCCGGATCGCCGAACGTGGCGTCCTTGGGTGATATAACAGTGCCGTCGCTGGTTCAGGCGTTACGGGACTTTCCGTGACACGATCCCGGGCCTCACAAAAAGCCCCGGACCTCATTTTGTTAACTAACTTTTTATTTGTCAATATAAAAAATTCTTATATTATAAAAGCCGGATGAAAATATAAAGAAAAATTAGTGTTGAAACAGGCCCAGGGAGCCCTTTTCGGGCCCCTGTATCTGTCTCCCGGGCCGGGCTTTACCGGACCCGGATCGCCGAACGTGGCGTCCTTGGGTGATATAACAGGGCCGTCGCTGGTTCAGGCGTTACGGGACTTTCCGTGACACGATCCCGGGCCTCACAAAAAGCCCCGGACCTCATTTTGTTAACTTACTTTTTATTTGCCAATACAATTCAACAAAACAGGCATTTGATATATCAACAAACAAACCATTTCATATATCATTAGTTCATAGAGAGTTATTACAATTGGGTCCACAATTAGCTTGGTTACAAAATCGTCCGTCAGTACCACATAGAGGAGGACGTCGCTCACGGTGTGGATTCCGACGCGGCTCGTTAGGGAACTCCAAAGGTACTGGTGTGTAGAAATTGGACGACGCTCCTTCGCCACCTTGATTTGGGGCCCAATAGTTAAACGATGACTGCCCGGTGTTGATGGGTGGGTTCACTGGGAAGGTAGTCTGTGGTGTTGTAATGTCATCAAACGGGTTCCATTGGTTGTTGTTTAATAAGGACTCCATGAGGTTCATCTGGGAAGACCCCCCTTGGATATTCGATGTATCTTGTGGTGGGGTACCGAACTGAGCCACAAAGGAGCCAACGTCAAACCCACCAAGATCATCATCAAAGAAATCATTCATTGGCGTACTTTGATGACTATCCACAGACACTTCTTCTTCTCTTTGAACCTCCGCATTCCTTTGATTTCGCCTTCGCCTAGGCGCTCTTTGAGGACGGCTTTTGTCTGCAACCGAGGCAGCAGGGCTACCTTGAAGCCGTGAGCGGTAGTTCAAACGATCACCCACACCAAATTGCGACATGACTGATTGGGCAGTGCTTTGAATCACCCCAAGATTGGTGCTGAAGTCGGCAGGGACGGACGACATGATTTGGGACACTTGCTGGTTAATCTGCGTGTATCCCTCCATCTGTAAATTAAGAAAATTAAATATTAAAAAAGTTATTATTTAAATATACACTTTTATATATTTGAAAAAAAAATCATATATATACCAGCACTTGGGCAATCCCAGCATCATCTCTGAAACCCGGTTGTGCTACCGGGATGGCCATTGGGTTCCTCGTGTATCCCACGGTTCTTTCTAAGAACCATTCCATATAATCAGGATACACGGAAGGATGTGAGGTTCGTTCCCCGACCACTACGTGATTCTCGCGGTCATACCAGGACTGCACATACGAGTTATGGTCTGTTGAAAACCAGGATTCATATGGTCTCCCAGCACGCGTCTTTTTGTGCAGCTCGCGGTGGACTTCGGGGGTAAAGGGTGGTCCCTCAGGAATCCATTGACGGAATCCGAATTGTCTCAAGACCCTGCTAGCTTGGTGGTATTCCACCACCTGAAACCACACAATGTAGCAATCCGAACACCAAGAAGCCATGCCGTCGGTGCAACTTTGCGGGAGTACCCCCATGGCTTCTTGATAGGGTCTCCAAATGAACTGTTGTAAAAAATTAATAAGAAACACTATTAGTAAAATTTAATATATTTTACTTGTAACAAAACATAAACAGTCTCATACGTGTTCGGAATGTAAATTTTGAAGTTGCGATCGTATCGCTTTTAACGACCGCGAGGCAACCTCCCTGAAATCGCGCGATCCTTTCCAGCTGTTTTAAACGAACGAGTTAGTTTATTTAATAAAAAAATATTTTATATTACATAAGGAAGGGTGATGAAGAAAATACATACATTGCACCATACGGTTTTCCAGGCATCAACCGGGTTAAACACCGGGGAGATAGTACACTGATTCGGGTCCATGCCCACAACTGGAGTATGATGATAGGTCCTCCAATTGTTTTATCAGTGGAGACTGCGGATTTGCACAAGTTTCTGTACAAAGAAGCCAATGCAGCACTCCCCCAGCTAAACTGACCACATGTTTCTAACGATTCGATGTGCCTTAAAAATGCCAATGATGTCCAACCGTTAGAAGATTCAGTCAACAGTGAATTACCCACAATAATCAACACCACACAACGTGCTTGTTGTGTAACCATATTAATATTTGCCCCTTCGGGCAGTGTTTCCTTGATTTTTTGTACAAGGCTTGTTGTTCTAATAGCATTTCCAGCAAACATGCTCTCATTCGCCTCTATGCCCAACATACCTTATACTAGCTGAATTCGATTTTCAGAGGACCATCTTTCCTGTAGTCCTGCAATTGGTGGACCGTTGACTCGCAACCCCATGAGGACGTTCACGTCCTCTAAAGTCACGGTTGTTTCACCGAACGAGAAGTGAAACGTGTGAGTAAGAGTTATCTGCTTTGTGTTGTGAGTTTTTTTTTGTTGTGAGTTTGCTTTGCTTTGTTGTCTAACAATAACAATAGTCCATCCATATATATATTAAATTGCATGCAAGTTCTCTACACTCTACTCTCACATGCAAGCATTCAAGTTGATTAAAGTTGATTAGATGTGTGTAAGAGTTACACTATACCAGTTCAGACATGCAAGACATGCAAGCTCTCTACTCTCTCATGCATGCATTCATAATTCAATTGATGAGATGGTGTGTAAGAGTTGAAGACAAAAACAAACTGGAAAATCCTGACCCAATCTCGCAATCTCAGATTGCGAGAGTCAACTGTAGCCTCTTTAATCCCGCAATCTAAGATTGCGGGTCTTCCACCTCACCCGTCCAACTCAGCTCCTCGTCCAACTCAGCTCCTGTCCAAGTAAGCATGCTGCGCCACGTAAGACAATCCCGCAATCTTAGATTGCGGGAATACCATTTTCCTAAAAACACTTCTGACACCTACCAATTACACAAAAATCTTTAAAAAAGACACTACTTTTGCAAAAAAATTCAATTTGAAAACTTTTGGATTCAGATGAGAAAAGATAAACTTTTGGATGAAACTCGCAAAAATGATCAAACCTCAGGGACGAAAATGGTATTTAACTCCTAAATCAATAAAAACACCTTTTACCGACCATCTCTGTAACATGAATGTACATAGTAGGTATCGTTTACATTTTCTCTTCTCGCATATTTGATAGTGATTACCACTTACAAGAACCCAAAAATGTGTGATAATAAATGCTACAATATACTATACAAACACCCTTTCTTCTCTTAACGTATTTACATTTAAATATATTGAGAATATAAGAGTAAAGTTAATGTTTATGAAAAGGTTGGTTGAAAGTGAGGAGAAAAGTCTTTGATTTATATTTACATAAAAACACACAGAAGCATTACTTTGAAAAGTTTTCACATTCAACAAATTTTGAGCTTCTTAAAAGGACTTAAGTTAGGAGATGTGTAATGGTTTCATCCGTTTTCTTAAAAAGTGAGGGTTACACTACTATCACCAAGGCATGAGTTCTCATTCACTTGTTTTGACATATATAGTATGTAACAGTTTTCACACAGATTTTCATTAACCACACCCACTAAAATAACATTAGATGAAGAAATAAAAGGGAAAAAAAGAAAATTACAAGATGGAATTTGATTGGTTGATGTACCAAGGGGCTCACTTTCCTTCCCTCTTTTAACAAGCATGATGCATTTCATCAGGTGCGTGATTCCATTGCACGTAGCCTTAGACCACCCGTAGTGGTTATGAAACTGGGCGTGATTTTGCCCCATAAAGCCGGTTCAAGCCTAGCACACCGCTCCCGGGAGAGTTTTTCGTCAAAAATGAATTGGGGAGGAGCTTGAAGATCAAGCCCCATTACTGTTAGACAAACAAAAACTTGTCATTATTGTTTGTATTAAAAACTCCACAAATAAACTCTCTTGCATATTCAACAAAAGATTTAACTAGTGTGTATATAAACGTTTGTTTGTTTTAGTAAAAAGCGTAGTTTTAAATAATTTAGAAACATTTTAGTTTTGTAAGCTTAAGACTTTTAGAGTGTTGAATTTCTTTGTTAAGTTTTATTTCTTCATATATCATTTGTCATTTGTTGATTTAGAGTGTTGAATTTCATTGTTCATTCATTTCAAATCTGCTTTGTTGACTATGTTAATTAGCTTAAAATATTGAAGTTTGAAAATTTAAGTTTTCAAGTTATGACACTGTAGACCCGTTGTTGATATGTTCATCGACTATGGACTATTCTAAAGTCCCTTGATTCATTGAATACGTTCAACTCTAGCTATGGTCGATCCTTATATACCTTTCTCACGTTCATAAATCATGTAAACTTGACTACGATGTGACAAATCATGTTTGAACTTGACTAGACGTTACATTATCGCTCCATGGTTTAATAATGCATCTTTCGTGCATAGTTTTGTATCGATCTTTTGTCATTTGTGTATGTTTTATGTTTATGACATCAAAAGGTATCGGTGTTAAACGGCTAGTGTTTGTGGATCTGTTAGATGAATCCACATGTGTGTTTACTTTTTTTTCTCTACGTTCCAGCATTGCTTTTGTTGAATATGGAGTTATACTAAATATATAGTTCATAACCTATAGTGATGTCGGTACCGTATTGGTACCGTGACAAACCAAATTGATTCCCTCCAAACAACATCGATATTTCAGAACTTGTATCGCTATTCTCGTTTATTATTTTTGATTGATGTCACATATTTTGTTTCTAGTACCGAAAAGGTGAAAAGGGAAAAAAAATAAAAGAAAAAACGTGATAACACAAAAGAATATAAACAAGTGATTAAATCGATTGAAAAATTAAGAAAACGAACTCCGACGCTGGTTTTGATATCGGTATTGGTTCAGGGGCAAATGTTCATCCCCAGACTGATATTAGCACATTTATTTTATTGTTATAAATAACTTTTTTATTTAATCATCAGTCTGGGGATGAACATTTGCCCCTGAACCAATACCGATATGAAAACCAGCGTCGGAGTTCGTTTTCTTAAAATAAAAAAGTTATTTATAACAATAAAATAAATGTGCTAATTAACCATTTACGAGTAGTAAAATAATCTCATCAATTGGTGAAAGTAGAGATGAACATACCAAGTCGTGAGGATATTTATCTCCATCACTAACTACAATTCTAAATTAAGACAGTGAGGATGTCGACTAACATATTTAGTAGGGTGTTCATGGTCCGGTTTCGCGGTTTATAGATTAAATCATAAATCAAATCGTTAGTAACGGTTTTTTATTTTTGTAAACCGAAACCAAACCGTATGACTCTCAAACCAAACCGTTAGTAACGGTTTGGTTCCGGTTAGGTCTCACGGTTTGAGCTCTTTAGGCCTTCATACAAGACGTCCAATATGATAATAACAACAACCTTATCCAGTAAATCCTAAGATTAGCAAAGCTAAGAGTAGGGTCTAGAGAGGGTGAGATGTAGGCAAAACCTTACCCCTATCCTTGCGGATAGAGAGGTTGCTTCCAGAGAGACCCCCAGCTCCATAACACAAAATCAACAACAAACAACACTACAAAGTAATAGAGAGCTACTGGAATATAGATAAGTAGTGAAATCGACACATAGAAAGGCAAAGGTATATATGGCATCAAAGAACAACATAACCTATAAAAACTCAAATACAAAACACCCTTACAGGTATCATACCAGTGTAAGAGAAAGTCTAAGCTTCTAGGCCACGCTACGATACAACCTAACCCTCCCCTAATAATCTTTAACCTTAATCTTATGTCTCCACGGACCCCTATCCTTGACCATGTACTCAGAGAGGTGCATTTCTACTAAGTCCTGCCTAATCTGCTCATCCCAGGTCAGTTTGGGTCTTCCTCTACATCTCTTTCTCTCTACGGTGAGGGTTTCCACTGCTCTAACGGGGGCCGTCAAATGCCTCATCTTTAAATGTCCATACCATCTCAATCTTCCCTCTTTTATCTTGTCTGCTATACTAGCTACACCTAACTTCTCCCTAATAACCTCATTTCTTATTCGGTCTACCCTTGTGTGCCCGCACATCCACCTTAGCATCCTCATTTCTGCTACCTTCATCTTGCGAGCTTGTGTCTTTTTAACGGCCTAACAATCTGTCCCATATAACATAGCCGGTCTCACTGCAACCCTATAGAATTTTCCCTTAAGTTTAGTTGGGAACCTTTTGTCACATAAAACCCCACCGACGGCTCTCCACCTACACCAACCAACTTGTATGCGATGTGGGTGACATCACTATCTAGCTCCCCATCCCTCTGGACAAAAGATTCTAAGTACTTAAACTTAGTTGCCTGCGGTACAACTTGCCCTTCAATCACATGTGGCGTATTTTCGTTGTGTCCTGCACCACTGAAGCCACAATACAAGATGTCCAATATGATGTATGATATATATAAGTAAATCCGTCCAAAATTTGAAGAACTTAACTTGCAAAACACAATCAAACTTGTTAAATCCAAAAACAACAAAAAAACACAAGATTTCCTAAATTCAAAAAAATAAACAACTTGGAAAATGTGAAAATGGGCTTAACCCATGTCAAATATTATGTATAATATGAAATATTTGAAAAGATTTATATAATAATCTCTTACGGTCCGATCCGGTTTTATACGGTTGATTTTCGGTATAAACCGTAAACCAAACCCTTCACTATGGTTTAAAATATAGAAACCAACCGACCGAAAATTGAGTAAAAAAAACCAACCGTGAAACCAAACCATGAACACCCCTATATTAGGGACAAGGTTTTCATTCAAGTAATCAGGTGTAGGTGTTTGTATTCCTTCATTCCTTGATGTGTTAATAGACCTTGACACAATGCGACTTTGTGTTCAGTTGATGAGATTATTTACGACTCGTAGATGATTTGTTGTGTATGAACTAAATGATGCGCTCTATAACACACACACTAAAACAGAAAAAGTAACGCACCTTCAGCCTCCTAGAGGTCTGCCGAATCTATAGTATTGGATAAACTAAACTAGAGTTGTTGTTACACATATTTGGACATGTGAAACATATAACAAGAAGTGTTGTATAACTCGCTAGGCAATAGTCGGCGTGTGGGGTTTTGACTGGGGATTAATCAGGATTAATTGGATTGGATTTTTATATATTTTTTTTTCAAATTTATACATATATGATGTTAATTTTATACGTTATATTTATGAATTTAGAAGTTTAGGTACCAAATATAAACTAGTGAATATGGAGAGAAGGGGGGTTAAATTATAAATTACCTAAACTTAAATTAATTAATTAACCCTAATCACTTCCGTTCACCATATCCCATTTTTCCTCCCCATTTCTTTTTACGACATGCCACAGTTGTTATTTTACGTCTTGAAGATAAAAATAGATTCACAAAATCAAGTTGTTGTGTACAAAGCTTTCATATGAATTACAAGTTTGTTGTTTATACCTAATTACAAAGTCTAGCCTTTACATTTAAAAGTTATTTGTTATATACTTTATGTTTCAAAATCATACATATTTTGTCTTTTTATCTATAACTAAGTTAAATTTTAATGTTGATATGAGGGTAAATCTATCTTTTTATATTTGTAGGGACTATTTATGTAACTAAAATTAAGGTTTTAGACCAAAATAGAAAATCAATATCTCTCTCTATCTCTCTTGCCTTTCTCTCTTTACTGTACCCAACAAAGAAAAACCATCAGATCCTTGGCAGAACTTGGATGCTTATATTTAATATTATGCAGAAAAGATTGAAAACTGATAAATACCCTCTTAACCTCTGCTCTAAATGCTACTATGACCACCGCCTCATACTTGTTCTCTGTCTGTCTCTATCTGCTTCTGTTTCGCTGGAGTTCAGCTCCATGGAAACCCTAGAGCCCACCACCACTATCTTCTCTTTCTCTCTCTCTCTCTCTCTCTCAGACTTGCTCTATTTGATTTTTCAGAAAAGAAAATGAGGTGGTGAAGAGAGATAAAGAACGTGCGTTTTTTGTTGGCAAAGAGACAACGGTAAAAAGACCAATTTACCCTTCACTTAAGGGTTAAAATTAACTTGGTTATTGGGTAGGATCAAAAGACCTATCATGTATGATTTTTAAGCACATAACCCATCATTTTTAAAACTTAAAGGGCATAATTTGTAATTGGCTGACAAAACTTGTAATTCAGTCGAATTTTTTGGTATGCAAACCCACTTAAAAAGTTTAATTTGTTGTGACCTGTTTCATGTTGTTGCCGTCACAACGCTTCATGTTCTTTTTCTAACGGCAAAATAAAACTTTATTCCAGCAAAACTAGCTAGAAACACGCAACAAAACGAAACATGAAAGAAAAACCACCAAAGAAGCACCAAGGCACCTCCACTCTAAACTAAAACCATTCAGCGACCCTAGGGACGCACAATGCTTTTATCTAATTTAGCAAAACAAAGACAGTAGTTTTCAAGTCGCATAAACCTCCAGCAAGCATCAGTCATTATCCTAGACATTCATACATAACATAAACTTTTACCAGAAATCCTAATAGATACATACCAAAGTCTTGAAACAACAAAACACCTTACTGACTTGAGTTCTTCAACAGAAGAACATCGAATTCGACACATTTTCCTGCAACCTTGGGAGCTGCGGGACAGGCACCGCACCTGCTGACGTCACTCCTGTCCCACCATGGCTTGAGCTAGTTTCTGAACGGTCCTCAAACTTCATGAAACTACCCACCTGTGTAGCAGCAAGATGTGCATAGCATATAGGCGCAACTGCATCACACAACCCCACCAATAATTAAAATTCAGGCAAAATTTCAATGATATGGAAATTATGAACAGAAATGATTAAATGGTTAACACTTACCAACGGATATTGCGGTAGTACTGCGCTGGTAACTGCATTTGAGAAAAAGATAGGTGATGACAACATCTCAATTTTACAACATATAAATAGGCTAAGAATGAAAAGAAACTTACACATAGGACAGATTATGAACCAGCTCCTGAAGATCATCCGCTGAGAAGCCAATTTCATCATACAATATATGGTAGTGGGTTGGCCTAGTTGTGCCCTGTTTCAATCGTGCAATTAGCCAACACTTTCCAAACTTGATAAACAATAAGAATGGAAATAATTGCTTCAAATGCATAACCAAAAAGGGTGTCAAGATTCAAAAGACTCACTATCATCCCTGCATGTGCGCACATGTAGAAATCATTGTTCCTGGGATGGCACACCTTGTTGTCGATCACGGTACCTGTTTAATACATTTCATCTTAAAAGTTGATATAATATCATAATTTTTAAATTTACGACACCTATACCCTTCCCTTAGAAGTTGCATCAGGATATATGAGTGAGTGCAACTAAAAATTTAATTTACAGAAACTGGTTAAATTAATATCTAAAGCTTTTAATGGAAATTTTGTATATACTATTTTTTTTTAGTTGGACAAGTGATTTAATATGATATTATCTTAGAATAAATTACCAGGTGGAACATTGTCGGGGGAGCCAGGCTGGAAGAACTTGGTGTGGTGGTTTTTCTGAGCGATAATCACGAGGAACTTGGGGCACCATTTGTCGTCCAGAAACTTGCAGGCCTGCACAAATCGGAGAAAGAAAAATGCAGTACAAAAAACACATCTACAGAAAACAAGTCAATGCACAGTAAAATTAACAAACCTCAATGATCTGGTCAAGCTCAATGTTCAGAACTTGATTGAACTGGGATTCACTAACACCGTCCCTACAAATCAAGGAAATAGAATCTTAAAATCTCAATGCCCACCATAACAACCATTGACATAGAC
Source organism: Ambrosia artemisiifolia (assembly GCA_032199755.1). NCBI lineage: Eukaryota > Viridiplantae > Streptophyta > Magnoliopsida > Asterales > Asteraceae > Ambrosia > Ambrosia artemisiifolia. The sequence goes on from CM063517.1 coordinate 33,361,333, forward strand.
TATCAAATTAGAATTAGAATATACCTGAAAATGATGATCTGATCGGGCTTTCTTTTATTCGAGCTCACATAAAAGTCGAGGAGTAGCTCCCTGCAGCAGCAAACATACGAAAATTTGATATACCATGTCTCAGTTTCAAGAATTTATAAACTGCAAATAATAAGCATATAAATCGCACCTCATTATCCCATCATCTTGGGTGTCTGAAACCTTCTTGAAAAGGGAGTCTATCATCTCCACTTTGGGAGACTGAGTTCTCACAGAGGCTCTGTAGCGAGAGATTAGAGGCCAGTGCCTAGAACTAACCACCTGAAATCCATAAACAATACAATGATGACGATAATTCTTAATGTTATAACTATTTGATAATTGAAAGGCAGAAAAAGTTACAGCAGCAATAGACGGGATATCAGATTGGCCAGGAGAACCATGTGAGACATCCATTCCCAGAATGATTGTTGGAGCCTTGGATACCAATGGAATTGATGGTGAGTGCTCCACTGCTAACATAGAATTCAAACCTCCGAGCTGCAAACAACCAATTAACAATATTCTCTTTAGTTGTATTTTGTGTTTCTGTGAACTTTTATTATTGTTTTGTTGATTTTATAACAATCTCACCTTGGCATTGATCTTCAGAAGCACATTGGTCAAATACTGATCGTTTACCCGCATGGGTGCAATACACTGAGTGACAATTCCAAAGTCCGCAAGACATTTTTTCTTCCAGGGGCCTTAAAATTTACACAAGATATATTATTAGCAAAGAACAAAAACTTAAAATAAAATGGTAATATACGCAGTACTACAAACCATAAAGATCAGAGTTCTTCCTCTCAGGGAGTAAACACAGAAGAAACTGTGGGGCACCAGGAAGTTTAGACTGGATAAAATCAAACATTTTCTCGACCCTAACGACAGGAGGAGCACGCCTGTTCTGAGGGCTTTCTTCAAATACATCAAAAGGCTCATCAATGATCTGCACATTTTAGAAAAGCATGTCAGTCAATCTTAGGATATTTAACTAGAAATGTAAAAAGAACGAAGAGATCAAAACATACGATGCCTTTCATCCCTCCACATTTGATCAAATCCTTGACAAGATTGCGAATGTCACATCGTGCAGAGAAGTTAGCCACAGCCCACTTCTCGATCTTAGTGGGATCCACAAATTTCTACATTATCATAACAAAATGTCATTAATGGTTATAGAAAATGTGGGTATCATTTAGCTATTGATGTAGCAAGAAAAAGGAAAATTAGAGTACATCATACGCACCTTATTGTTAAAATTCCAACGCCCATTCCGTGCAAAAAAATCTTCTCCACCGCCCGCTTTCAACTGTAGTAAAATAAAACCAGATAAATATATATGAAATAACATAAAACCAGAAAACATAAGTACCTTTGGGGCTTGTAGAACACGGCCATCAACTTGTGTAAATTGGCTACTTATTGAGATACCACAGGACTTCAACAAAGGCTCATTATCATAGTTGTTGAGCTTCAACGCCTATAAAAAATAATATTAATATCTTGTTTTCAAATATAAAACCGATAATATAAATTCCAAGAGAACCTACATCACTTAAAACCCGCATTCGCTCTTGAGGCTTCTGCCTTGATTTCTCAACCAGAGAAGATCGTTGCAGAGTAGTTAGGGACTTGGTGTATCGTTGTAACGACACCAATGAACACAGCTAGAAATATTCAAACAAACAATTAGCAAGGGATTATTTACAAGATAATAAAGCAGATTTATTCTCACGTCTGCTATGTTTTAAGTACTACCTCAAGGGGGATGTATGTTGGTCGCTTCGGCCTCCCAACATTGATGCATGGAAGTTCTCCAGAATAACGTAAATCAATCTTACGGTAGTTCACAAAATAATCATAAACAGTGACTTCTATGGTTTCGGGTTCCCCATTCTCATCTTTGCTCTTCTGTCTCAGTGAAAACCTACAACAAGTTCCCACCCATAATATTTAATTGGTGTATAAAGATTGACATACAACAGAAATTAACAATAAAAGAAATAAAACATACAGTTGTTCATTGCAAGGCTTCTCACTCAGACCAGTAATCTTGTACTCAGTGTTAGTCGGGCTGGCCTTCACCCGAAGGTTTTTCAGGGTCCTCTTAGCCTAGTATAAAGACAAAATATTAACAACATGCCATCAAAACAGAAAACAAGAAGTGGTCAAATGAGTAGGAACTTTACAATGTTACCTTAGTCCAGTCAATTGAGTAAGGGTCTTTCACATTTTGGTTGTTGATAAGAAAATCCACCACTGGCCCAGGCTGGATGATCATGGTGGTCGATACATCTGTTAACAGTAGTAAAGAGTTAACAAGAAAACTCCAACATACAGATACATATGAAGCAACATCAGACCATACCAATATTTAGGGAAAGACCACCCTGAGAAGTACGGAAACTCGAATGAAAACCTCTGCAACCTAGAACACCACCACCAACATCAGCAAAGTTCTTCACATCATTATGGAAGAACGATTGGCGAACAAGTAGACAGCCTCTGCCATATAAAATTAATCGAAGTTAGGCAAAAGAAAATGATAAATGCTTCTATTAAAACAATTACAATACAACTTACTGCTTCGCGGCATGTTGCCTGAGAATAATATCAAGAACCCTCAACGCTTCCTGAGAGTTCTCCGATTCCTGACCACGCAGAGCTTGAGCTATTGCTTGCATTGGAATCTTGGCTGCAAAACTCAACTCCACCTTGAATGTTTTTGATTGATACTGACGACGCATTCTTTTTCTGTCTTCATTTTCAGGGCTAGCGTTGCCATTGTTTCTGAACATGTAAAATTTGTTAAATATTAGATACTTTTTAGCCGTTGACCCGTTATCAATCAAAGACAAATCGAATCAAGATACCTGTTTGATGTAACATCCTCCAAGACGACAGTGAACTCATGCTTGTTCCTTGGAAGTGAACCAATAGTGAACAAACTTTTCTCACCATCATAAGCAAATTCTTTTCCTGCTAACTCACTACCATACGTGTCATGAACACGATCAAGAACCTTTCTTCCTACACCTTTTCCGTCCACCGGACGACCATCCTCATAAAACAAGGCAACCTGTTTGAGTCAATACAGCGATATTAAAACATTTGTAAAAAGTTTGAACCAATAAACATGACCTACACAAAGAACATACACTGTAGTGAAAGAAGTGTCCATCAACATTTGACACATTAACTTTGAAGTGATTAGTCAAAAGCTGAATCTTCTGGCCCTTAGTGGCCAGCCCGCGTCGGGCCATAGGCACGCGCATCACCTTCTTCTTAGCTGGTTCGGGAGCTTGTTCAGGGACCACATCCTCTGGAACAGGTGGAGGTGGCGGCAGAGCCTCACCGGCTACTCCATTACCATCAGTTTCATGTGAATCCATGTCTAGTTCCTGTGTAAAGAACAATAATAATAAATAATTTAACCTTTTATCAGACCAAATAAAACTAACTAAATTAAAAGCTAAATCTTGCTAAAACAAGAAACCAAAAATTTTGAAAAAAAAAAAACAAAGAAAAAAATAGGGAATATTTTTGTGGTTACAAAAAGTAACTCAGAAAACAAAAGTAAAAGTAAAAAACAAAGCAAGGCAAAAAGTAGGTGAAAGAATATATGGAAATGACACATAAATTCCTAAATCTGGGAATTAATCATGAAGCAAAATAATAATAATAATAAAGAAATATGTATTAAGAGATCAAACCAACATCTACAAAACAAATTTAACAAAATACCAAAAAGAGTCTACAAAAACCCTAAATCCACCAAGAACAGCAAAAACACCTCAACATTCACATCATGCAAAAGCCTAAAAATTTACAAACAGCACAAAAAACCGCAACATTCACATCATACAAATCCTAAAAAGAACAGAAAATTACCCAAAAAACAACAATCACTTCATGCAAAAGCCTAAAAAATAACAATAAACAGCACAAAAGACCTCAACATTCACATATTATACAAAAGCCTAAAAAATAACAGCAAATATGAACAGAAAAAATAATTAAAAAAAATTCTACCATTCACATCATACAAAAGCCTAAAAAACAACAGAAAATAACAATTAACAGCAAAAAAATAAATAAAAAACCTTAACATTCGCATCATACAAAAAACCCCCTCACCATTCACATCATACAAAAGCCTAAAAAATAACAGAAAAGAAAAATAAACAGCAAAAAGAAAAAAATAAAAAAAAATGAAAAAAGTCAACATTCATACAATACAAAAGTCTAAAAAAACAGAAAATAACAATAAAGAGCAAATAATAATAATAATAATAAAAGAATAAAATTTACTGTAGTTCTAGAAATCAAGAATATCACAAATCTCTTCAAACTGTAAAATCAAAAGCAAGATATAGCTACAGTTCTGACATAACCCTAATCTACACAAAGAGAAATAAAAAAATCACACTTAAAAAAGTCAAATACCTTCAAAAAATCAAAAAAGTTAAAAAAAATTCAAGAACCTTAACTAAACCAAGACTTGACAAACCAAACATAACAATCCGTACAAAAGAAACCAACTTTACATACTAACAACAAAAACCCACCAACATTGGTTCGATTTGAAGGTTTTCAACAACAAAAAACACCGAATCAGAGACTATAAAAAAAGATAGTAGTGAAACAGAGTATGGATTTTATAAAAAAGAAGAGATTTTTACCTAATTTTAAGCAAAGAGCACAAAGGGGGAAACCCTAAAATGTGTGTCCTCTGTGTGAGAGAGGACCTATTCTTAAGGAGAGAGAGTGGAGAGTGTGTGTGTGTGTTGGAGACGGTGTGGGTTGTACAAGTGTATTTATGGTGAAAAATAATAAGATAGGAGTGACGAGGCCATAATCTTCTGTTACCCATTAACTGTGATCTCATTTTTTTATTACTTTGTTACTTAAGATTTTTTTATTACTTTTTTTATTTTTAACGTAGATATTATTTTTTTTAACGTGGTTAAGGAATAAAAGTTTAGGTATCTTGGTAACTCAATGGTAAAATTCGATCTCACATGACATGACGGTGATTGCAATTAGCTTTAGGTAACTTAAACCCACCATCTTGAGTTTCGGGGTGAATCTGTTGCCTGAAGGCTTACTGTCGTAAAACGCAGTTGGGATTGGATTCAAATTTAAGGTATCTGAGAAAATATATTTAAAACGGAAATCGTAAATTTAGAAAGAAAAAAAACTAGTGGGTAGGGCTGCAAATGAACCGAACGAATACGAACAAGGCCTTGTCCGTGTTCATTTATTAAGGAAATTATGTATTAACGAATAGTTCATGAACAGTTATAGAACGAGATTTTTGGTTCGTGTTCGTTTGTCAAGAAAACACTCGTGTTCATGTTCGTTTGTTAACTTTGTTCATGAACGCACACAAACACAAATGGACTTTAATCAACACAAAAAAAAAGTGTTCATGACCACAAAGAAGTGTTTATGAACGGAAACAAACTCAAAGGGGCATATATTAAATTTTGAATCGAATTCACATATATTAAGAAATTAACTAGACACCCCCCCCCCAAACTATCTATTATCTATTATTATTATTATTATTATTATTAATATATATAAAAGAATTGAACGTTGATGGCGTGGCGTGCAATTGTGGCTTCAACCTCTTCATGAAATTGCCATGTGGCATCATAATTGAAAGATTTTAGTGTTTTTGAATTTTTTTTAAACCCTCATCCTTTTGCCATTCTATTCTCTACATTCTTTATCTCTTCCTAATTCTCTCACAAACCAAATCTACTTATATTTTAAATATACTATTATTATAAATTCAAATATTTTATTAAGATATGGCTATCTTCAAAATAAAATAAACATATTTACTTTCTATATTATATTAATATATATATATATATATATGTTTAGAATTTTTTTTAAATTATTGTTTTTAAAAATAAATCAAAGAAGATATGGATATCTTCAAATTTAAATAAAAAGATTTATATTCCTATTTATCTAACAAGCATTTATTAAATGAATATTATAAATAGAGGTGAACATTCCGTTAGCTTCTACCTTTGATCAGGAGGTAAGGTTTATACCAATAATCTAATGCACAAATATTATAACTTTTGCTTTGACAAATAAAATAAACGATGTCACTGATAGATTTAAAACAAAACACTAATTACTTTAACAATTATCATATATACCCTTAATAATAGATAATTGCGTGTACACTGATAGATTTATTAGTTGAGATTTTTACTTTAATTAAATATGTAATGTTTGTAATTCAATATATGTATTAATAAAATAATATAACCAAGTACTTTAAGGTGAGACCAAAACGATGAAAACTTCAAAAATGTCAAAACCTCATCTGTAATCTTTAACCACTACAAGGGTATGAAGAGAAGGCCGAAGCTACTGCTTAAGTGAGCTATGAATCGCCACATTTGCTTCAAGGTTCAGGTCAGTGAACGCAAATGGGAATTAATGATCCGTATGACTGAGTTTACGATTTGTATGTTTTCTAGTTTTATCATTTTTTATTAAGTCATATTAGATTTTTCAACCCCGGGAGACTCCCGGGGTAATCAGCTAGTAACCTAATTATACAAACATACTTAGTAATTAACAAAATATTGATAAACTTAATAAAGTAGTGTCTCAAAAAACTAGGCTCGCATCTTAAACTTGAAGCATTCATTATTATTTATTTAAACTTGAACTCTTCATTAATTATTTACTTAATGATGATACTAAAATTATGGTTTATTAGTCTCATATAAATTATTTATTTGGGTAATATAAATAAAAATTAAAAAATATAAACGGTTATAAGTATTAAAAACCTTAAACTATCGAACACGAATGAACATGTTACCTCTGTTCACGAACGTAACCTCTGTTCATGTTCGTTCATTTAACTAAATGAACGAAAAATTTTGTTCGTGTTTGTTCATTTATTAAACGAACTTCATGCGAACGGTTCATGAATTGTTCGCTGAAAGTTCAGTTTGTTTGCAGCCCTACTAGTGGGTTATGTTCATGTGTTCGGGCAGTTCAACCGACTAATAAAACAACAAAAGATGAATGGTGGCATAAAATAAAGTTCAAATATGCTTAAAGGATACATACAGGTGTTTTGCATCGATCGAAAATTATAGAAACGAATGCAAGTAATGATTTTTTATTAGGTTTTTATACATATTTCCCCTTAATAACGCTAAGAATTACATGTTTACTCAACCCCTAAAATCAATTACATATTTTCCCTTGGGAAGGAGAAATATGTAATTGACTTTTTAAGTTCGATAAATATGTAATTAATAATCTTAGTAGTGGGTATATGTAAATGACCGTTTTGTTGATTACACCGGCACCTATGTTCAGTCAGAATCTTTTCTATTCTATTCAAGTTAACTTGTTTATATAATATGTTTTGATTTGATTATTTTTGGTTAAAAATACGTTTATCGTAGTAAGTCTTGAATTATAATTTATAAAAAAAAAGGAAGGATACATGGTAAGTGGTAAGAGTTACTTTTTTTAACAGTGACTTTCTTCAAAGCGGAAGTGGCAGAAGTTCATCACAGCCGCCTAATCGGCAGGCCCTAACTTTTTTCACACGCCCAGACTATGTTGTCTGAACCGGGTTCACGCTGGCACGGTGGGGGCTTCGGTGTCCGCTCGAAAACCGTACTGCATCCACACGAGTTTTACCTCGCTGAAATTGCAATATATAATAATTATAAATTCATTAAATAAAAACATAAAGTTGGTGTGAAACAACCTAATCATAAAAAGAATATCATTACTATTTTATTGAGAGATATTAACTAAACATAAAAACACAGTATCTACATTGCTTAAACATTGATTCGGATTAATGGTGGAGGGAGTTACAAATACCGTAATCATAACAATTATCTTCGGTTATCTATGCAATCAAAGGAAATACAACTCTTTTGGCATGTTTCACTAAGAGTGTCTATTGTGGCCTGCAAGCGAGTAGCCGCGAGCTACAAACCAATCCACATTTGTCGCTTGAACCACAACACCCTTAAGCGAAAGCTGGCGTGAACGAGTGGATGTGAGGCTACTCGCGTGTGATAGCGAGCAAATTTTTGACCGTTGGCAACGGCTAGTTTGGCTATTTAAATAAAAAAAAAACTTTTTTATTCACAAACAAACAACACAACATATACTCTTCAACCTACAAATAAAAAAAAACAACCTTTGATCTTTTTATAAAAATGGATCTGTCACAATGGCAAGGATGTTACTAACCCGCTATGGAGTTCCTTGACGAAGAAGACTATGGTGGTACGAGTAACGAAATCGAAGTTAATCTTAGCCAAATGCCACCACTTTCGCTGGATTTTGTAATTCCGGATTCGCAACCACCAACCCAAAGGTGAGGTGGAAGAAGTGGTGGTAGGGGTGGTGGGCCGGCGGCTAGAGGTGGTGGCCGAGGAGGGTCGGCCGTCAGAAGTGGTGGTAGGGGTGGTAAAACGCTCGAACAAGATGTTCAACCAACGCGTCAAGTGACGCCTTGGACGAAAGAGGAGAAAATAGCCCTTTGTCGGGCTTGGGTTGAAGTATCGAAAGATTCAAAAGCCGGTGTGTGTATATATATATATATATATATAGGGTTGGGTTAAAATAAAAACCCTCTTGAGTTGTGAAAACTCTAGAAACCCATTTGTGACCATTGATCTACACTTATCAATGGTTGAGATTAGATCAGCTATATTATATTAATAAACTATATGTCCTTTTTATTTGTCTGAAGTAAAAGGGTAATTTAGGAAAATTACAATAACATAAAAGTCTCCATCATTACAGAGACATCGAGAGTTGTAAAAGCAAATTGTCCTTTTTCTTTCTCTCACATACTTCTCCCTTCTTTTCACACTTACCCACATTTCTCTTTCCTACTTTCTCTTTCTCACACACATGATTATTAAAAGATGACTAATTTTATTAATTGTTGTATATTTTATTAATTTTATTAATTCATACCACAAGTTGTAATATGTGACTGCAGAAAATATGTTAAATATAAAAGGGTGCAAAAATCAACGAATGTAACTGCAGAAAAAATATGTTACATATAATAGTATGATGAAATAACAAATGTTAGCTATATAACTAGTGAAATGTTACATATGTAACTTGTATGTTACAGATAATTTACATACATTATTAGCGAAAATCGAACAAAGACGTAACTGCATGTAACATTACTAAAACAGAGTTACAAACATGTTACATAAAAATGGTGGGACCCGATTACATGTGGGTTCTTGTTACAAATATGTCAAATAAAAATGTACAATCTCTAATACAATTGGTACAAGTCATTATACCAAAACGGAGGCATGATGATGATAATAAAAAAGAAAAAAAATCCAAAAATCATGTCTAATCCTTCTCCATCCCATCTTCAATGACAACCCCACCTACCAAAAAAACAAATTAACATTTTAAATAGAAAACAACTTGAAAATCACGTACAGCCACTGGCTTCGTAGCAGGGCAAGCGGTGCGGAAAGCAGAGGCAAAAAAGGTAGAAAAACATGCTAAAGCCTGCGAGAAGAATCAACACGTTTTTGTACCCTTGGCTTTTGATACCTTTGGCTCATTGGCACCAGAGGCTACCCGTTTCCTGACCAGGGTCCAATGGGTTATTAATAGTAGTGTCTCGTCTTCGGGTGGGCAAGGTTACGTTTTTAGTAGATTAGGATTTGCTATTCAAAAAGGGGTGGCGGCGCAGCTTGTTGCCCGCCTGCCCGTTATCTTGATGTAATTTTCTTTGTCCGGGAATAGAACTTTTTAAATTATAAAAAAAAACAAGATTCTTAAAAAGCCACTAAAAAAATAAACATTAAAAAAACAATTGATATATGAAATACTTACAAACATTCATGGTAATTTTCTATTACAGATGTTGACGAAAAAAAAGGAAACAAAAATGAGAAGCTCCGACGAAGAACTGCTGATGGGTTCGAAACAAATAGTACCGATGAGGGCTACCAAACACATACCGATCACTGTTCCAGGAACGATTTTCGAAGCAAAGCTGAAGAATATCAATCGCTTGTTTGAATTGCTTGTTTCAAAAGAACAGATCTCCCGGATTTTCAAAGAACAAAAACTAATGAATTTATCACTGTCCGTACAGAAGATTTATCGATGGCTGATTTGAACGGTAGTCGTAGAACTTTCCTGATCGAAAGGCTGTTATGGAAGATTTGAAGACCAAAAATTCTTCTTTGAACGTTTGTAGGTAGGTGGAGAGAGAGACATATGATGCCTATGATGATAAAATAAAAACAAATGAAAGAGAAGTTGAAATTTCAATGCCCGACAATGAATCAGTAGAAAGAAAAAGGAATAATAGTAAATGACATATACACCCTTGCAGCTTCAAACTAAAAAGACATACGTGGCCACTTATTGATCACACAATGGGTTTTTAGAGTTTTCACAACTCAATAAGGTTTCTATAAGATACTTAGCCTATATATATATATATATATATATATGTATATTTAACTACTAGTAGGAAGCCCGCACGATACGGCGGGAGCGACACTTTGCCTTGTGATGCTCATTTCTTATTCGAATAATATTTGTTGTGACATGATTGTGGTGGATATACGTCATAAGCGCTACATATATCTAGTAACTAACAGATTAAGCATTTAAATTATCAAGTACTTTAAGAAACCATTAATTGATGCAATAAACTAACATATGAATAAAGAAAAATAAGTCTTAAACATAAAAGCTCAAAACTCATTGTTAAGTGTGAACTATCTAAATCATAATGAGATCAATTTAGTCATACTCCTTTCAAATCTGAATAATCTCATTCATAATTTCATACCCCTGTTCGTCATCAAGAGTAATCCTTGGAAATTCTTGTATCTCTCAATGTTGTATTGTTAAATCACTGTAAAAAAATTAAGTCACTGTAAAAAATAACTATTAATCTGACACAGAAACTATGAGGTTATGTGTAGACACTGGGTTAGGATTTCAACTTCTGATCAACCTTCATATTCTTTGGTATGTTGTCTTTGGATCAATCCGTTCTATTTAAAAGGAATGAATTAAATTAAAGCAACTCAATCAATTCTAAAATCAAATGAAATAGTTTAGCATATGAATAAGCTAACCTATTATTGATAAACAATTACCAATATCGGTTTTAAAAATACATTTACTGGCATTTGTTTGGTTCATCATGGCACCGGTACTTGCTATAGCCTGTGATAAATAAACCACTCTTTAATACAACTTTTTTTTTTCAACTAAATGTATACCGGAACGTTGAAAAAAATAAATAAATTATAGTGTTAAAGACGTATATAATTTAGAATATAATGTATGAGATTGAAACTTAAATAAAAATGAAAAATTAATTAAACCACTGTAAAAAATGATCTATCGAAAAGGAAAAGATTAAATTAAAACAACTCAATCAATAACTGAAATAATTAAATGGAATAGGTTTTGCATATGAATAAGCTATCTCCTACTTCTTATTAAATGGTCACTTTCTTTCACGTTTTGTTTGTTATATCAAAATATTTATTTAGTTCATAGCTATTTAATATATTATTTGGATACAATCGCTCATTATATTGTTAATATCAACACACTAAAAATTATGATAATAAAAAACAATTATATAACATTTAGTTAGCTTTTAAAACATATAATCTATATAAACGACTAAACTAAACTCGTCATGTAGATTGCATTCGGGGAAATATGTTCAATTAGTGTTTAATATCCGTATGCTAAGGCGATAATCACTTGTACATAAGACATTTCTTTCTTGTACATTCCAATCCATACATCGATATCGACTAAGACAAACATCGAAACATCAACAACAATGAGCAGTCCGTCATGGTATTTTTGAATGTTTTTATTAAAGGAAAAATTACAGGAATCATCCTTTATGTTTACATCGTTTTTAAGTGGTTGTCCTTTAACTTCGAAATTGATAAGAATCGTCCTTTATGTTGTAAAATCTTGCAGCTCTCGTCCTTTAGGCCTAACTGAGTTAGTTTTTTGGTTAAGTTATGTCACATGGCCTGTACGTGAGGGCATAATTGACATTTCACCTTCTCCCTCTACACCCCCCAAACACCGATACCCCTCAATTTGGAACCCTAATTTGGAACACACACACACGCTTTACTTTCTCCAGGATAAAATACACCCACACACTCACCCTTATCTCTTTCTCTAAGACACCCGCACCATACACACTTCACCCTTTTACCAGAGAAGCAGACGTGGAGGGAGAAAGGAGGAACTAAGAGAGAGAGAGAGAGAGAGAGAGAGAGAGAAAGATAGACTGAGAGAAATGAGAATGAAGGAGAGGAAATTAGAGGGAGGCCGTCTGGTCACTAACCGGACAACGCATGTGTTCCGGTAGCGATAGATTACGATGGTGGTTGAACATAAAGGACGATGAAGGAATTGATGAAGGAACAAGGATGAGGGTATTAGGGATGGTTTTGCAAATGAAGGAATGAAATCAGGGGTAAAATGTCAATTATGCCCTCACGTGCAGGTGACATAACTTAACCAAAAAAACTAACCAAGTTAGGCCTAAAGGATGAGAGCGGCAAGATTTTACAACATAAAGGACGATTCTCATCAATTTTGAAGTTAAAGGACAACCACTGAAAAATGATGTAAACATAAAGACGATTTCTGTAATTTTTCCTAAAATATAATAGTTTTAAAGTTATGATAGAATATAATTTAATAAAAGAATTATAATTTTGCATGGGATGGGAGAAAAATGTAACTACTAACTAAAAATTAGGGAATTAAAGTGTAACTAAGATAGAGTATTAAAGTGTAAATAATGTATCAATGACTATTTTACCCTCATTTTAGGGTTATTAATGAAATATTAGTTCTTAACTTTTAGGTATCTTAAACTACCCCTCCCTCATACATTATAATATAGTATAGATATATATGTTGCAAATAATTGATTTTAACTATACATATATTTTTTTTTCTAGCCGACTATCAATGGGCGAAGGTTTTGTGGAGACGAATCTGAGATCTCTTCTATGAACAAGTAGGGAGTCAAATGCGTTCGGCGGATATGATTTCCGGCTGATGGACCGAGATTAGAAAATATGTGGGCTTGTTTACTAACCTTCATAACAGGAATGTTGCTCGAGTGCGAGTTAGTGGGTCGAGCAATCTTGATGTCTATCAATTTACTTGCGATGAGTGGAAAGAAGAGGTGTTACGCAAGTACAAGACAAACAAAACATGGGATGAAGACTACTTGTGGAAAATCCTTCGTAATTCCTCCAAATGGGAGGAGCTAATTTCGATTGAAGACATGAGCGAAGGCGGCTCATCATCAAAGCGGGCCAAAACCTCTTCATCTGGTGGGTGTATCTCCTCCACAAGCTCGGATGCTCACGTGGGGATTGACCTAAACTTTGATGAGGGTCTTCCCCCATCCCCCCTAGGTCGACCAGTTGGAAGGGACAAGACAAAAGCTAAATAACCTGCTAACGAAGCCGATACCGAGTTCTCGGGGGAAATTAGCAAAATAAGGACTACAATGGAGATGACGGTGAAAGCTAAAGTCGATAAAGTTCGATTAAGGAACATGGACTTTTTAACGAAAGACTTTAGCAACCTACCAATGCCTCGTCGGGCGATACTTCAACGAGAACAGGACCGTCTCGTGAAGGAATTTGAACAAGAGCTCAACGACGAAGAGGAGTAGTTTTCTAGTTTTTTTATTAGTTATGTCTTTTTAAATTTTTTTATTAATGAAGATTTTATGTTTATTATTTAATTTATGTTACAAATTTAAATATTATAAATTTAAAATAACAAAGTTTAAAAAATAATATTTTAAATTTTTATTGGATAAAGCTGCTGCTCACCTCTAGCCACAACAACATCAGGTGAGTGAGCAACAGCTTTATCACCATGCCATGTCAGCGCTTACGTGGCTCAATATTAGAGGATAGAGCAATTGCTCACCTCTAATCACAAGGGACAGTCTAAATAAAAACATTTTAGGGAAAATCACAACAGTTGCAACTGCAAGAAAATAAGTGAACCGGTGTCTGGTGAAGGGTGTATGTTCTCCCAAAATTACGGTTATTGTTTATTCTTATTGATTGGACACGTCTCAATCTCATGAACCAATTTCGTAGTGTATTGTGGACTATTGGCAAATTAACTAACACGTTTTGTTTTTAATTTTCTATTACTATAATAGTGTGGTGCAAAACAAATATTGATATGGTGTATTGTTCCCTCGTTAAGAACCATACTAAAAAAATTGCCGTATAAATAATAAGATGTTGAAATGGGAAGAATTAAATTTCATATAAACATGCACCCAATAGGTTTTTTATTTTTAATTTGTCTTTTTTCGATGAACAAACATTTTAATTCAATTTTTTTACCATCAATTATTTTGTTCAATCTAAAAAAAAAAAATCTAAAACCCTCAATTTTGTTGTAGGTAGTAGGTTACTATCCTCTTTCCTTCTAGAAAGGAAAAAAGCCTTTAATCCTATATATTTCGAATTCAATAACAACCCAACAATTTTGTTGAAACGTAAAAAAAAATTATCCACCAAAAAGGTGTTTGAATGGGTGGTATCAAAGTGTTGGAAATGACTTTATCTTTTCAAATGATGAGGGAAGTCTCTATTAGTGATAAAAATTTAGCCGTTCTTAATAAGAAAAAGATTAAAAAAAATTGTTCAATCAGTTTCATTTTTTTTTCATAACGATTAAGGTTAATTGTCAAAATCGTCCCTGTAGTTTGGTTCAATATGCTTAAATACTACAAAGGGTTTATTTTTCTCCCCTGCAGTGGCGGATCTAGAAATGAATTTTAGTAGTAACATTTTTCATTTTAGTAGTAACGTTTTCCAAATTTCATAAAAAAACAAATTTTCCACTAAGCGCGCGAAGTTGAGTAGCAACGAACGCGGCACCTAGTTATACACTAGGTCCGCCCCTGCTCCCCTAGACCCTTATGGTTTCTTTTTCTTCCCATTCATATCTATCCCAGTAACTCCATCTGTCCAAGTCCAGTTTAGTCAGGGGTATATCCTTGGCCATTGCCCTTGACCCAAAGTCCAAGTCCTTACTAGGTACCTTATAATGAAATCTTGTTGTTCAGCTCATCTTCTTCATACCCAGTTCAACATTTGACACAAAGTTATATGAAAAATTATGTTCGATCCTACCCTGTCAATATGAGTTATTGAACCATTGATGTACGATATCTCTGGAAATTCAGTCATTTCACCCCATAATGATATTCAAATGTGAACATATTGGGGTTAACAAGCAACATATTATAAATATTGGGATAAAATTTTGGGTTTCATACATTCAAGGGTTTACAATCACATACCGTATTTGTAGTCTGGATCAAAATCAGCATTTGGGTCTCTAACTTCCCACATCTTTGTTACTTTAGTCGATCAAAATTAGAGTTTTTGATGAACGATGTTTTATTTTGTGGTGTTAGGGTTTTACAGGGATAAAAACGAAAATGGTAAAAAAATAGGTTTTAAATGGGTTAATTGGGGAGGGACAAAAATAGCAAAAAACAAAACCATACATGAAATGACTAATACACCCCTGACTTAACTGGACTTGGATGGATGGAGTTAGTGGAAAGGATATGAATGGCAAGAAAATGAAACCATAAGGGTCCAGGGGATAAAAATAAACTTTTTGTATTATTTAAGCATATTGGACCAAACCAAAGGGACGATTCTGGTAATTAACCCCAACGATTGTTATCTTTGTACTAGGTGTAAGCCCGTGTGAAAACACAGATAGTCTATAGAATTTTTGAAGATAAACTCTCCATATGTATGGAGAAGGTTAATAGACTTTACAATGATAAAAGTCGGCTGTGATAGAAGCTCTGGTGATGAAGAATCAATATCTGTTATACAAACCACTGTTAAGATAGCCACTTTCCAGGCTAGCTCAACAGATGCGCATGAATGTAAAGATTAGACCTTTATTACTCAAATTACCCATGAAACAAATATTGTTTTGACTTTTAATGTCAAACCAACTTATTTTCAACTACAAAATCCACATGAATTCTTAAATTTTAGCTTAAAAGATTGAAAAAGATGGAAACTTTATTACCTGAAATTATCATATAGCTTTGTGCTATAACATAATTCATGGTTTTATCTCCATAAATGGCAAAATCATAACAAACCAAAAACATAACTCAACAAAAATGTAAAACAAACAAAATAAAACACTAAAATCCATGGTTTACTAAGGTTTGTTACAGAGCAGTGTGTCTGTTAAGGAGATTTGTCTTAAACAAGAGCAACATCTGTGTGAAGCAACCACTGTTTCAGACCGATCTTCTTAACGGACCCAGTGCTCTGGAACATACCTTAGTAAATGGACTTTACTTGCAACAGATAATTGACTTTTTGATTTGGTGTTTAGTAAACACTGGAGACTAATTTTATTAAAAAATGATATAGACTTCTCGTGATTTCACACGGGATTTCACCTAGTTAAGTTTATAGTGTGAAAATGGTGGAAATGAAATATAAAGTTTATGGATTACATCTTGCGTTTTGTCACTTAGTTTTAGTATTTCATTTTTCGTGACCTTGGTATTGCCGTATTTTTTCATTGGCTCAATATGAAGGATGACAATTAAATCTTGATTGTGCATTGGTGGTGGAGCTTGAAAAAATTAACGTGGGAGCCGAAAGTCACGATACCTTTATATTGGAGGTGGCCAGACTCAATACGTATAAATTTTTCATACGAAAATGCGTAAATTTACATTATTAAGCAAAAAAACGAAGAAGCCGGGGCACCTCTTGGTCCCCACAATGCTTCGCCCTTGCTGAGCATATCAAGGTTGATCCATTATTAAGAAAAATAAGCTTATTGGTTATAACATTAATGCACAGTCAATCTATGACATTACTTGTGGTTCTTCTGTAGTTCTGTTTTTGCTCATTTTGTTTTTGGTTATGCAACATAAATGGCTAATACATGACTCGACTGTAATATAGATCCTAGAACTTTTTGAGTTTTGTTCCGCACTAAGTAGTCGACTCAAGGTTGATCCGTGACATCGACATATACTTACTTTGCATGATCTTGTTATCGCTCCTTTATGTGTTTTAGCTTATAGGATAAAAAATGAAATATAATGTAAATATTTTCATTATGTGCTTTTATTTTTTTCATCCACCTATTGAGTTAAATATGTAGTTGAATTTTCGAATCATATAGTTAGTGATATGAGGTAGTTGTGGACCTTCATATGGCTTAAATGGGGTTGCCTACCAAAAGGTTATATATTGATGTAGATGTGGAGTCGAAAGTCCTTGTGTTTGTTTTCAAAGAGTTACACTTAAGATGAGGGTACATCACATCAATTAAATGCCTTATTATTTGATATAATTCTGGTTTTATGGATTTTATTTTTTAATTTGAAAGTTAGCCAATACAAAACTTTTATTAACATATATGGGTCTAGCTTTATATTACTCAAATGTCTAATTTTTCATGGGACACCGATGGTCTTGATACAACACTTATCTCTCCCCCTGTTTCTCTCTCTCATACACCCATGACCCATCCACAACCACGAATAAAAAAAACAACTTATCCAAATTCACATTAACAGGTCACTTAATAAAAAAACACTGACGCATAAGACTTTCTAATTTATTGACTACACCAACCGGGGCCTTATAAATGGAGAAGAAGTAAACCGGAAGACTTTGAAGCACCGATTTGCTTAAAGTTAAACGCCCACCAATGGAAAGAAATCTAGCCTTCCAAGAAGAAAGTCTAGTCTCAAAAACCTCAACAATACGCCTCCAGTTGTTGATTCTATTCATATTTGCCCCTACTAAAACTCCCAAGTAGTCAAAAGGAAAAGAGCCAGCTTTACAACCCACCATTTCAGCCATCGTAAACACTTCAGCATTCGACACTCCAACGCCATACAAAAACTTGTTGATGTTGATTTTGAGCCCGGAGCAAATATAAAAGATCCTCAAAATTCTCGCCACGGTAGCTATATCATTTCTAGACCAATTTCCCATTAAAAGAGCATCATCCGCGAAGAACAAATGAGAAATTACCGGCCCATGATTAGCAAAAGAAACCCCCTCCAATAAACCTAACTTGATAGCTTTGTCAAACATACAAGTGAGCGCCTCCATAGCAATCAAAAAAAGAAAAGGCGATATCGGGTCGCCTTGTCTAAGGCCTTTATAACATTGGAACTCAAAAGTAGGCGACCCATTTACTAGAACCGCTGATCTCGCAGAAGCCAAAATACCCTTTATCCACACACACCACTTCTCCGGAAAACCCATTTGTTCCATCATAGACACCAGAAAACCCCAATTAACGTTGTCGTACGCCTTTTCGAAATCAATCTTCATGAAGAAAACTTTTTTGGATCTTTTTTTACACCAGGACAAGACTTCATTTACCATTAGTGGACCGTCAAGAATATTTCTTTCACTCAGAAAACCAGATTGATTATCAGAGATAACAAAACCAATAACCTTCTTCAGACGAAGAGACAAAACTTTAGAAATAGTTTTGCTAATAATACCCACCAAGGTAATCGGTCTAAAATCTTTAAGACCAAGGGGATTCTTCACTTTCGGAACTAGCGTAATAAAAGACGAACTACAACCTTTGCTAATAATACCTGTTTCAAAGAAATCCGACATCATCTTCATAAAGTCATCTTCAAGCAAGTTCCAGAAATGACATACAAAGTTAAAATTAAAGCCATCAGGACCCGGGGCTTTATCTTTACCACACTCCAAAACAGCATACTTCACTTCTTCTTTGGTAAAAGGGGCAACAAGGGCTTCGACTTTACTAGCTGGAATACGCTTGATATCTTCACATAACAGACGCGGCCGATTAGAATTTTTTTCTTTAAAATGATTGCTAAAAAACCTCAACACCTCCCTTTTAACCAGACTAGGTTTTGCCACCCACTCCCCATTCACCATTAAACCTTGAATAGAATTCGTAGCCTTCCTACCATTAATTATACTATGGAAGAACGCTGTGTTGTCATCCCCTTGACTAGCCCATTTAAGACGAGACTTTTGAAGCAAATCTTTAGCAAGAAGAAACTCCCTTTCCTCAATACCTTTATTGCACTCCATCCAAGCCCACTCTTCCTCTTCTAGTAAATCTCTATGTTCCATTTCGGACTCAATCAACTCTAAATCAGACTTCAACGCATTCAGATCCTCGGCTTCTTTGATATCCAACTTTTTCTTCCATTTTATTAATTCCTTCTTCACATTCCGGAACTTAGCTGCCAAAAAAACATCCGCCGCACCTGTACTAGTAAAATTCATCAAAGATTTTGTAACCACAGCCTCGCAACTATCCCTATCAAGCCAAGAATTGAACCATCTAAAGGGACGAGGACCAAAACTCTCATTCACCAAAGTCAACAATAGCTGCCTATGATCAGACATATGTCTCGGAAGAGCCCGAAAACACGCCTCCGGCCATCGATTTAAAAAATCCCAACAAACCAAAATTCTATCGATTTTACTGAGACGGAAGACAGAGCCTCGTTTAGACAAACAAGTGAACAAACTCCCCTTCATACTGTATTCCACTAACCCCGCTGAATCTATAAAAGAATTAAACACATCCGCATCCTTTTGATCAAAAAAAGAATTTTTACGCTCTTCATTAAATCGTACAGAATTGAAATCCTCCATTAAACACCACAACCCATCATTCTTACTTATAAACTCAGCAATCAAATCCCAAATAGGACGTTTATCAACCAACTTATGCGGAACATACATATTAATGATATTAACTTTGGTACCGTCTTCCTTCAAAAAACCGGAAATAATAAGGAAATTTTGGTGCTTAGTGGTAGAAATTTTGATGAATTTACTCGGGTCCCATAAAGAGACCAAACCACCCGATCTACCTCTAGCCTCCACAAACTCCATTTCAACATTCGAAATACCCCAAAATTTATGACAGTCAAACCCAGCCATATCACTGAATTGAGTCTCTTGCAGCCCAATAAAGGAAACACAATTATCCTTTTTCAAACTTCTCACCCAGGAATCTTTACCTTTTACCCCCAATCCCCTTATATTCAACGATAACAGATTCATACCTTAACTGATTGTAAACCTTCTTCGACAAGAACAACAGCAACCAACTCATCTTTGTCTTGTAAATCCGCTCCCAAGGTGACCCCAAGGTTAATCGTTTCCTCAACCTCTGCTAGATCCGGGACCTTACTCTGTGAAGAATGACCACCAGCGTCTAAGTGCCCACTCAACATGTTATTCTCTAACGCCTCATTATTATCAGCCGAGCCAGAACCCTCTCCTTCCATATCTTCCAAAAGCTGCTCGAAGGATTTCAACTCAGGAGTTGTATTCCTTTCAACACTAACTCTCCCATCCATACCTTCAGAGAGGAGAACTCGTGGACTTTGATCCAGACTCGGCCTTCTAGATGTCCTGGTTTGGGCTAAAACTTGCTGTGTTTCCATCGGCCCAATTAAGCTGTCCAACTCAAAAGGATCACCACTGTTGGGCTTATTCTTGGTTTTCTTCTTAGTAGGCCCAGAACTGGACTTGGACCCACTACCTTGTCTTTTAAAACGTAGCTTCTTTCTTTTTCTTGACAAGTTACACTTAAAACCCTTGTTCTTTTCCTTTTTGTCTACCCCATCCCTTGGTCCACTAGAACCCGTAACAGGCTCAGTCATCCTAGTATTCTCACCCATCATGACCGAATCATTAGCAATCTCATAATTGTCTTCATTATTACATTCAATACTCTTGGTCAACTCTTTATACTTTTCGGGAGTTACCAAAACTTCTTCTTCTACATTTAATGTCTTCATCAATGCCTCTCCGGCTACTGCGTTGACTGGCTCCGACGAATTTACCGGTGAGTTTACATTGATTTGTGACGCAACCTGCTCATCGGAATCTGGAACGGTGGCTTCACTATCTTGATTAGTATCAACCGCAGTAAAGTCCGGTACCCAGTCCGTTTGTTCCTCAAAGATCCAAACCCGAAACTTCCTTGTCTTCCAATTCAACGTGATTTCATCCGAAATTTTGTTGCCATCCCCGACAAGAACACCGACATATTCAAAGGATAAATCGCTGTCCGATCCAGAGATATTAGCCTTGTATACAACCTTCCCATACATTTCACCAATCAAATTGAATACCTCGTTCTTACAGAGGTGTAATGGGACACCTTGGATTTTAAGCCAAGCCACCCTTTCAAAACCTATAGCTTGGCCGTCTCATATAGATACGGTAGTGAAATGTATAGTTAAAGTGCAGGAATGGGCCGACCTTTCTCCTATGTTAGAACAGATCCGCCTTTTAGAAGTTAAGGATTCTTGGGAGTGGAATGGTTCTCCTCAGCTCACTGTTGCATATCTGAAGTCGCATATTAAGGGAGAATTGGTTTCCATTGGCAGCTTTCGGCTTAAATGGGTTGCATGGGTTCCTACTAAGTGTCATATCTTCGCTTAGAGGGCGGAAATGGATAGGATTCCTTCTGTCGAAGCTCTTCATAAAAGAAACATTATTGTCCTTGACGATCGTTGTAAACTCTGTGATATTGACTTGGAGACAACGGAACATATCCTTAATGGTTGTGGTTTTTCGTATGGAGTGTGGACCAATATTTGGAGATGGTGCGACATATACACTATGCAGGTTCCTAGCATTAGAGATCTTCTCCTTCTTTACAAACAAGCCAAAGGTGGAAAATGGGGTAAAAGGATAGTCCATGGCATTATTTTGGTGACGCTTTGGCTGATTTGGAAAGCTCGAAACGACAGGATTTTTAATCGAAAGGTCCCAAAGGTTTATTGTGTAGTTGGTAGCATAAAGTCTATGTCGTTCTTGTGGTTAAAAAATAGGTCTAAGTTCAAAGATCTTCGATGGGAGGATTGGTGTATTAATCCATTGTACATGTTATAGTTTTGGGTGTTCGTCCTTGCTTTGAGGACCTCCCCTTGTTTTTAATGAAAGTCAATATTCAAAAAAAAAAAAAATTTAGTCTACCTAACCTTATTACAAGAAAATGCAAACAAAATGAATGTGTCGGATTGTACATCTCTAAATCTATTTACGTTTGCGTTTGAATAATGTTATTATGTTACCACCATATATAAAAAATGTAAAAGTATAAATAAGAAACCTTATAATAGAGAGAAAAAACCCTAGAAAACTCTATCTAATGAACTTTTATGAAAATTTTTGAGCATGTAATATACATATTTTCGAGTGTTTTGAACAAAAAAAAAAATCAAAAAAGCGTTGAACGTTTTAAAAAAAAATAATCAAATAAGTTTCTTGTTTAACTCTAAAAACAACGTTTGTAACATATGTTACGTAACACTTGAATCTTTTTTAAAATATTCCGCTCGACGCTTTTATAATTTTGGCTCAAAACATTTGGACATGTATATTACCTGCTCAAAAAGTTTCATAAAAAATAAGTTCGTTATATAGGAGTTTTCTAGGGTATCTATCTAATACAGGGTTTTCTAAGGATCCTTACCCTATCACAAATAACTATGAACTTAGTTTCATGTTTCTTTGAGTTACGGTAATGAGATTTCCAAAATTCTATTATATAGGTATGATGATGTAAAACATGACCTACCTTCCCTTGGATCTTCTCAAATTGGAGGTATGGGTGTTAAAAAGCAGGTATCCGAAATTTTCAGATACCTGCTTTCACCAAACCGAATCCGTATATGAGTTTTTGGATATTCGATTGGATATCAGATATCATAATGTGCAATTTTTATTTTATTTTTATTTATTCACTTAAAACAAGATATTTTAGATGTTTAGGATATTTTTGGATATTTCGGATATTCATTAAAAATCTATTTATAAATTTTTGGATATATATCCGATTTTTTTAAAATCACTATCAGAATCTGAATCCGAAAATTCAGATATTTGAGTTTTCGTGTAGTACATATTCAGACATCGGATTTGGATATTTTTGAACACCCTCATACGTGTTATGCCCCAAAATGCGATCTACGACCAATCTTCCTCTCTTCTTTTCTCTTCACGCCCACAAAAATTTTGTTGAAAGGCATTCTTGCCTTCTTGGGGGCCGGATGTCTTCCATACTCTCCCCTCCACTCTAGCACCGCTTCTCTCACGGACAACCAAAAAGTGTAGATTAGGGGTATGTTTGGCAAAACTAGCTGGTGGCTGGAAGCTTTTTAAATATATTTTGGTGTTTGGCAGATTAGCTAGAGCTTTTAATAAAATGTATAAAATGACCAAAATGGGCATAACTAAAAGCTTGTAAAGAAAGTTTTTATTTTATTTTTAAAATAGAATGGGTATTTGTGTAATTTACTAATTAAAAGCTTG
This sequence comes from Ambrosia artemisiifolia, assembly GCA_032199755.1. NCBI lineage: Eukaryota > Viridiplantae > Streptophyta > Magnoliopsida > Asterales > Asteraceae > Ambrosia > Ambrosia artemisiifolia. Next base: position 33,384,837 of record CM063517.1, read on the forward strand.
TACCTAATAGAACTTTTTCTTAAAAGCTAGTAGTACTAGTAGCTTTTCACTATAGAGTTTTTTGTCCAACCTAAAAGCTTTCAGCTCCTTCAACCAAACAAGACTTTTTATTGAGTAGAAGCTTTTTCTTAAAAGCTTGAAAGCACCTTGCCAAACATATCCTATATTTATCATAAGCTCGAACACGAGCTCGGATCGGCTGGTAATAATTTTAGAACAAGTTTAAACGAGCTAAAAGCTCTGATCGAGCTCGCTTCGATAACTTAAATGAGCCAAAGCTCGGCTCGCTAATGTTAAAGAGTAGATAATAATAATAATAATAATGATAATAATATAAAATTTGTTTAGGCTCATTTAGGCTCGCGAGCCTAAACGGTCTTTGTATGAAAAGCTCGAGCTAGGGCTCGTTAAGGCTCTGCTCATTCGAGCATTTTACCGATCCGATCTCGAGTAGCCCTCGAGCCGTTACGCATCATTTACACCCCTATGTTTTTCTCACAATTTTACTGTTCAATGTATATGCGTTGTTCTTGATTGTACCCTCTACTTCATTTAGTGTACACTTGCAAAATCTCACGACACAACGCTCATCTCATTCTCGGTCACATCTCTCATCTCAATGTATAAATTTTGTGTTGCCTAAAAGAGTATCATTTTTTTCTGAAAAAAATTACAGAAATCAACCTTTATGTTTGGCCAAAATTGCAGGTTCCAACTTTTATGTTCCATTTGCACCCAAATCAACATTTACCTATTGATTTTACTACAGGTTCCAACCTTTGTGATTAACTCCGTTAATTTTATTGGTTAAGTCCTCTCACATGCAAGTCATGTGAGGGCATTTTGGTCTTTTCACCTCCATTATTATTATTATTATTATTAAGCTATACACAAGATAAAAAACCTGGTATTCCCTCTCTCTTCTTTATCAGACCACCACCACCATCGCATCATCACTGCCACCGCACCTCCCACCACTGCCACCACATCTCCACACCCACATGCACCCCCACCCCTAGTGCACACCCCAACCGTCGAATCAGAACCATCACACCCACACAAGTTTCTTGAAACAACAACAATAATAAAATCTTGAACCCACATCAGAAATCACCGACAGTAACTAACAAACATGGGTGTCGATTACTACAAGATTCTGCAAGTGGATCGAACAGCTAAAGATGATGACTTGAGGAAAGCCTATAGAAAACTAGCCATTGGCACCCTGATAAGAACCCTAATAATAAAAAGGATGCAGAGGCCAAATTCAAGACCATCTCTGAAGCTTATGATGTATGTTTGTCTCTTTGTATGTTTTTTTACTCAATTTGTTTTAATCCTTATTATTATTATTATTATTATTATTATTATTTTTATTGTTGTTGTTGTTATTGTTATTGTTATTGTTTTGTTTGGTTGGAAATTGTTTTGTAAAGTGTTTGAATGATTGGGAGCCCTAATTTTGTGATTTGGTTTGTGGGTTTGTATAAAGTTTTGAAATTGATTGGTGGGGTTGGTTTGGTTAGGTTTTGAGTGATCTGGAAAAGAGGGTGGGATATGATCATTTATGGGATTTATAAAATAAAGAAATTGATTGATTAATTTGGTTGGGGTTTGAGTGATCTGTGCAAAAGAGGCAAATTTATTATTAATTTGATTAATCTTTATGTTTGTTTGTTTGTTAGGTTGGCATTTGTTTTGTGAAGTTGCAGATTATGGTTGTGTTATTTGTGAAGAAGATAATGGAAAAGCCAAACTTAGTTTGTTTTTTTTTTTTTTAATTTTGTCAATAATTAATTCTTTTTGACTTTTATCATTAAAACAAGTATAAAAGGTGAAAAGACTAAACTGCCCTCACATGACTTGCATGTGAGGGGACTTAACCAAGAAAATTAACGGAGTTAGTCACAAAGGTTGGAACTTGTAGTAAAATCAATAGGTAAAGGTTGATTTGGGTGCAAATAGAACATAAAGATTGAAACATGCAATTTTGACCAAACATAAAGGTTGATTTCTGTAATTTTGTCTTTTTTTCTTTTTGCAAAGTTCGGTACTTAAGATAGATTATCTATGTTTTATGTTTGCTTTGTATCCGAGTTTTACAAGTGCTGGAGTTTTTGTGAATCTTATAGTGATATCCATGGAGTGGACTTCATTATTGTGAATCTTATACTACTAAAGTTTCTGGTGATTTAAGTATACTACTGTTTAACATGCTTTGTTTATACCTCTGTTGCTAACCTTAGGTTCACTAGCATTTGCTAATAATAAGTTCACTAGCTAGTGGCTAGTACATGTAGTTTTTTAAATATATTTTGGTGTTTGGCAGAGTAGCTGAAACTTTTAATAAAGTATAAAATAACCAAAATAGGCATAATTAAAATCTTGTAAGGAAGGTTTTTATTTTTATTTTATGATAGAATGGGTATTTGTGTCATTTACTCCTTAAAAGCTTGTAGCTACTAGGAGTTTTTTCTTAAACGCTAGTACTAGTAGCTTTTCAATATAAAGTTTTTTCTCCCAACCTAAAAGCTCCAAGCTCATTCAACCAAACAAAGTTTTTTATTGAGTATGAGCTTTTTCTTAAAAGCTAAGCTTGAAGCTTGGAGCTCTTAAAAGCTCCTTGCCAAACATACACAATGGGTATGTTTGGCAAAACTAGCTGGTAGCTGGTGGCTGGAAGTTGGTAGCTGTAGCTGGAAGCTAATAGTTGTAGATTTTTAAATATATATTAGTGTTTGGCAGAGTAGCTGGTGTTGATCAGTTTTGATTGTATATAATGGAAAACATAATAATAATGATAATACCTGAGAGATTCGTGAGACCTGACATTATTGCTGAGAGAGTAGAGCTTGACATGATTGTCAGTATGATCGGGTTCCCTTTAGGATATGCAGTTATGATGGCTTTAGGATTCTTTGGTGAAGAATTGGTTAGAGAGAGGGAGGGCCTGGAGATTAAGTGGTGTTATGATAATGATTTGTGTAACCCTTAATCCTTAGTAAACTTTCATTATTTATGCATACCCAGGGGACACCCTATAAGGCCCATCTAATGATAAGTCCGCCCATCAAAGACATATCTGTTATTGGGTTTAGGATAATTAATAATTGATCATCATTATACAAATGATTATAAAGGCTATCGATAAATATACAAACGTTACGTATATTTATTCCAACCTTATCCCACTTAGCCGAGTAATCATTTGTTATGAACATTACGTTAGTCTCGAGAGATTAATACTCATTTTAATTCTAAACCCAAACTGTAGCAGAGAAATACAGTCGTTAAGTCGATATTCGACTTAGGACCCCCATTAATCATACTACAATCCAAATTTAAAACTTAACATGAGGATCAATTTACGTTATGCCCTTAGTTGTTGATTTGTTATATTATTGTCTTTATGCCATTATGCTAGCTTAGCATACTAATAGACAAACAAATCATAATGAGGAAAATTAATCATTAATCATTAGTCATGAGTCATTCATAGTACGATATGCAGTTGTACATGGTCATCAGTAATGCCCTTTTCTTTTAGTTGGCCCTTAGTGAGACTTATGGGTGATAGACCTTTAGTTATTGGATCCATAAGCATATCATGAATGCATTCGATACAAAATTCTAATTCCTCTACTTTTTCATAAAATAAGCGAACATTAGTTTCGTATCGAACTCTAATGCAGCTCCTCTCAAACTGTTAGTCTGTTACTGTTCGATAAATTAGGGCAGCTGACTTTATCACAGTAAGTCTTCAACATAGTATTTAAATGGAGTTAATAAGATATGAGTCAACTGATAAATTTACCAACAACATTTAATGACCATTCTATTGTGATCAGCAACACATTATGTCATGATAACTTAGGTTGTTGTTACAGTTCCTTATGACTCCTCCATAAGATAGTTATGTCTGCTGACGTTATGATATACCCCGACATTGACACTTGATTTCCTTGAATATAACAAAGTTAGAGTAAGAGTAGTCAATCACTTTAGGTTCTCACTTCTTCTTTAGATTATAGTCTCTTGTTTCTTAAAGATATTGTAATGTTCCATTAGATGATTTTCTTCAATCTAGACAAGTCTAGTATCAAGCAATACGAACAATATCATAAACAAGCATAGACTTAAATTTACATTAGTATTCTAATTAATGAAGCATAAGGTGATAATCTCAAATTATCCCATTATCCTCTAAAAGAGAGCAATGTTGTATGTTACATACTTAAGGACCCGCTTAGAGTAAAACTTATGGGATGAAACTAATATCCCGTTGGGTCTATCTCGGTATATTTTGATTCCTATCACATAAGAGGAATCCTCGATATTCATCATGTCAAAATTATGCATGAACAATGCTTTGACTTAGGTAACATATACTTGTCAAGAGAAACGTCATCTATGTAAGGACAAGTTTTCATTAGTTGCTCCCACTCATCTTGAGGTAGGTTCTTTAATCCACTTAGTTCTTGATGAAGAGAATTTCATTATGATTCCAACACATTTTATGCTTGCATCAACCCATACATGGATCTTATTGACTTACAAACTAAGTGTTCTTAACCTTCAGTTTAAAACTTTCAGGTTGCTTAATGAACATGTAGGTCATTGTTATGGAAAGTTGTTTTAATGTCCATCTAATGTGGCTCTTAGTTATTATGAGATACTAGGACGGTAATGATCCTCAAAGAAATCTTTTGTAATACAGATAAGAAGATTCTTTGATAATCTAATCCCTCGTTGAGTATAATCTTTTACAATCAATCTTATCTTACAACGTTCCCATTCGGATCTGGTTTAATTATGAATACCTTTAGGTTATTCAACCAAATCCAAACGTTATTCTAAATTATGGAATGAGTTATGCTAATAATAGCTTTATTCCATTTAGAAGATTGATTGATACTAATGATTTAATTAGAAGATGTAGGATCAGTAAACTTTCCAAACATCCATTTTGTATTAGTCAAGCAGGTTACATAATCATCAAATTTAATGGGCTTTTAGACCCAGATGACATCCTGAGTTGAACATTGGGTTTATTATGATACAAGAGGAATAATCGAAGTTAAATTCGGAGTTAAACTTAATGAGACTCGAATTTTAATGAGTCCCTCCCCCCGCATCTTGTACTTCCGAAAAGTCATAATAAGTACACCCTTAGAAATCTTAATGAATTCAGCATGCTTAAGATCTAACATTTGAAAGATCCATAGATTTTAATAGAGAAAACAACCTAATGATGTTTATTGTCGTTAGGGGTGTTCAAAAAAACAGAAAACCAAATACAAACCGTAAACCGAACCGTAACCATAACCGAAAAAACCAATCCGAACAATGAATTTGGTGTTTGGTTTGGTTTTAACCGAAACCGAATTGCCAATTCGGTGTTTGGTTTGGTTTTTGGTTCTACATTTTTTTAATATGGTTTATTTGGTTTATTCGGATAACCGAATAAACTGGTAAATTAATTAATAAAAATAATAATATTTAATAAGCCATATATAATATATAAGCCCAAATATTAAATGTAACCCAACCCAAAATAAAGCCCACTTATTTCTATGATGTTTGTATTTGTGTGTAAGACTATTTTCCGGATTTGTTTGTTTTATTTTGCTTTTAAACTTTCTTTTACAATATATTGTGTGGTTTGATTTTTTGGTTTATATTAATTGCTAACTTTCTATTCGGATTTCGGAACACAAAGGTATATAAGTTAGAGAAAAAAAACTTCGGTTCAATTCGGTTGAAATTTGTTTGTTTGGTTTTAAACCGAAACCAAACCGAATTCAATTTGGTTGAATTTGGTTCGGTTTACATATTCCTAATCTGGTTTGGTTCGGTTTTTGGTTTGGGGAATAAAATTTTGAAAACCGAATAAACCGAACCGAATAAACCAAGTAAACCGTAAACCGAACCGATGAACACCCCTAATTGTCGTTTCTCTTGATGAGGATTACTTTAAAAAGAAATATAAGTTCGCCCATATTTTAGGCATCCACAAAACTTTGTTAGGAGTACGTTAAATGCTAAGGAGACAAGTTGTGATAGAGCGTTGTCCAGTGCAAGAGGTGTAATTTGAGGATAGATCAAATTGTCGTTCCCCCCACCTCTGTAACTTTTGCAAGTTATAATTAGGAGACTTAATGCTCCCACTAATCTTTTAGGTCTCTTAGTACCTCCACATAATAAGTTTTAACGATGCGCATGAATGATAATATTTCATATATTTTATACTTGATGTCCCTTATCGTCCAGATTTCTGGTGAGCTATGAGCATACATAAAATACGCTCGCGCAACTCGGGTTTTAAATTTATAAAAATGATTTTCATCTTAACATTAGAAGACACATTAAAGGGCAAGTGCACCCTGTCACATATGTAGTAAAGTATAGATAAGAACCAAGTATCGATCCATGGACGCGCGCGGAGCGATTATACTGAACCGTAGTCACTGATTTACCAGTAAGAAAAGATAGTGAATGTTTGTTTTAACTAATTTAATCTAATACATAGCAAATATATATAAGACTCCAAATACAATATATATATATAAATATACTATAATAACAATCCTAGCATGTCAACTACATAACATATGATACAAAGGCGTGTGATCAACATTCTCAATTTCAGAAAATTAGTATCTCTTTCGGGAATCCTAACATGACAACTCTACGGAAAGCTAACACGATAAACACACGTTAACCACCTCAAATTGTTCATTAGCGAGCAGCTGATATGATCTCATGCAAATCTTCTAAAGATAAGTTAGTCATCCGTTAAGAGTTTTCTAACCTTACTAATCAAGGAAAGCAATACCGAATACACAATACAACCACCGAGACTAGCATAAAGTAGAGCATTTCACAACCTATTCCATTTTACCAACTTTGAACACAAATCTACTAAGATCGCTATTTTAACCAAAATAACTAGCAAAGATCATCAACCGTGTCAAAGATTAGTAACAACACCATTAAACTTTTTAAACCCTTTTACGTGCCGATAAGCATTTCTAATCATTATTCGACCGACTTTAACCAAACCAATACCCGGTTACAGTTTCATGGTGTAAACTTATTAACAAGTAAACTAGTCTACTACCGATCGATTAAATGGACGGTTTTCAACATGTATCCGACTCACACAAACGAGAATCATCAAAGTCATTCAAACATAACTACAAATCCAACAACAATGAAACAAGGTTGCAATATGATCATCAAGATTAAACATGAAAAACGCCAATATCATACAAGACATGATTAAACATACAAACGATTGTTTCTACAAACTAAATACTATTGTTTTAACCCGTAGGCGTACAATCTATAACATAAACATCACATTAAACATACAAAATCAGATTTGAATCAGAAATAGATTATAAGATCAAACCATATAAATGCTAATGTGAAGGATTGGATGATGATAGATGATCCGGATGAGTTCCCAAGCTTGTTCCTTGCCTTTACACCAGTTCTTCAGCCCTGGAAATCGCCTAGAAAATACCCAATAACTGATCAGTAAGTTATGCTCTGTTTTTATACAAGTTTTGATTTTTTTGCACGGTCGTGCACTTTAACTTTTGATGTGACAGGCAAGTGGGCTATTGGTTCCTTAAAATATCTTGGAGGCTTGCACGGTCGTGCACATAAAGTGCACGGTCGTGCTGATCAGGTGTGTCCGAGAACAATGGCTGCACTGCCTGGTGCACTGGCAGTGCAGCCGAGGAAAGTGAGTCGCACGGTCACTGGCACGGGAGTGCTGAGGATGTGCACGGGATCAGTGTTCCCGAGAACTTTGGCTGCACGTGCACTTGCACTGGCAGTGCAGCCTTTGTTGCCGAGTCAGGGTGGACCTGCACGGGAGTGCAGAGGATGTGCACGGGGGTGCTGATCTGGTCCGCATGGGAGTGCTGATCTGGAAATGGCTTGCACTCTCGTCTGCACTGGCAGTGCTTCGGACTAACTTGGGTCTGCACGGCCGTGCAGTTGGTGCGCACGACCATGCAACACCTGCAGATTGTGCAGAATGTGCAGAAACTGTCCGTTTTGCCCAGAAATCCATCTTTTTCTTCAACTTTATCTTTGGTACGCCGTTTAGGACCTGCAAATACATAAGTACAAGATTAAGTACCAAAACTACGAATTTACAGTCGAAAACGCGTCAAACGGGAGTAAAATCGGGGACTTATATATGTATAATTTAACGTATATCAATTTCGTAAGAAATTTTAAGGACATACTTAGAAGGAATCTTATTAAGTATATATGAATTGATTTCTTTAATACTTTGGTCGGTAGGAAACACGTTAGATACAATTAGATAGTTATCTAAGCTCCACTAATGTCAGTTAATTATGACTTATGATGGAATCCATTTATTCCTTTCGCCATTTAATGTTTAGGGCGTTTAACACATGATTTAAAGTCACTAATTAATGAGATTTGATATCCAAGAATCCTTTAGTGATCTGGTCATGATTTCTCATGAAATTTTGGTCTCAGTGGATGAATTGCGTGAGTCTCATTTTCCTTTGTTAAATTCTCATTTTCATGATAACAAAGTTGTGAAAGCGTTATTGGATCATCTAGTTTTATTTTATAAGGTTTCTATTCAGATAATGACAACAAACAATATAAGAGTTTAACTTAATAGTGGCTTTGGTTTAGTCATTAAAACCTTGTAACTATCAAAAAAATTGTAGCTTTTAGTATTGATACTAAATTCTGAGTAATCTCAAGAATATCGTAAGGTATCATAAAGATTCAATGCTAAGATAAGTTATTAATGGTTAATAGACCCTTAATTTTGCCACTAACTCTCATCTTAAGTATTTGTTGAATTCTGGTAAGGAAACGTGTAAAACTAGACTCAACCATCATGTGTTAATTGGAATTCATTAGCATTGTGGAGTTAAACATCTTTCATTAGGCACTACATATCTTAGCCAGTTGTTCTCTTTACTTATGGGTAATCTCATTTCTTATGCCTATTCTTAATGGCACGGTTTTGCTTAGTAAGACTTTCCCTTTGGAGAAAACTTATAGCTAAAAGTAGTACTTGTATCTTGTTTCCATACCTTAGAATTATCCTCTCTATGGTATTTATTCTTCCTCTTTTAGGTCTAATGGTACTAAGGTGAATAACATCAACTTTTCTAGTTTAATGCGTTCCTTTTCCCTGTACGTAATTCGTTATCAACACACTCATTTTACTTTGATATTTCTGAGTGTTATAGTTGATTCATAATGCATCTAATCGTACTTGTGGAAAAGTTATTATGCACTAGAAATTTATTGATTTCCATGTGTAACCCCTTAGCTTTATGGGTTATGTTATTCAATACTAAGATGTATTCACATATCCCATTTAACCATAGAGTTTGATTTATTTATTTCATGCTTCTTAGGAATTTGTTATATTCTTTCATTTCCATAGATAATACATTAGTCTTAGAAATTTCAAAATCTTTAATAGCTAACCTGATAGGAATCAGTAAAAACGTTCTTGATTACCATAAGAGACATTTTGTGTATCCCACTTTCTTATGCTCAATGTTATTCTGTAATACTTTATCAGATAAAGCGTAGGAATGTTATGTCTTAAGAGGTAATTTAAGACTTAATAAGAACAAAGTTTAAGATAACTCTTCTTAGTTTTGATAATTAGAGTGGATTACTTAGTTGAGATAGCAATTTACAGAAGAATGTGAGACTAGTTTCGAGTTATGGGGATTGATGTAAGGGAGACTTAGATTATGATCATTATATTAATGAAGGATCATTAATTGTGAGGATCAATTTTGTAATGAAGACGTGATAATATCATAACACCAACATAAGCTACTTAAATATCATGCTCTAGCTTTGTCTATACGCTATTTATTTAAGTATTAAGTTGCTAACAGTGAATGTAACACATCACCTTTGGGCAGAAGTGAGACACTCAAAGTTCTAATGCAACACACTTGGTTCACCAACATAATCTGTTTCACATCACCTTTGGGCAGAAGCTGAAACCTTATGGACATTATGTGAACTAAGCTACATGCTTACCGAGACCTTAAATAATGAACTAATGTGAAACATCACCTTTGGGCAGAAGTGACACGTAAAATGTTATTTCAAGTTAAGCAAGGTTTTGGAAATAATGTTTTGAATAAACTTTATACATTATGTTTGATCAAAACTCCAAATTTTATTAGAGATCCCGAAAAGGTAATGGGTTCTCAGTAATCTTATGAGTTCCCGAAAAAAAGGAAGAGTACGTTCTCAAATTAGCTTATGAGTTCTCGAAATAATGGGTTCTCAAAAAAATTTATATGAGTTCTCGAATGGCATAAGGGGTTCTCGAAAAAATAATGAGTTCCCAGAAAACTTATGAGATCTCGAATAACATAAGGGGTTCTCGAAATTATGAGTTCTCGAAGACTTAATGAGTTCTCGAAAGTGACGAGTTCCCGGAAAACTTATGAGATCTCGAATAAATTGTGAGGACTCGAAGAATTAATGAGTTCTCAGATATCATAATGAGTTATCGAATGTCATGATGAGTTCTCGAATATCAGAATTAGTTCTCGATATGCTGATGAGTTCTTGAATATATTATGAGTACTCGAATAACTTATGTTTTCGGATAACTTTAATAGTTCTCAGATTCCTTAATAGTTCTTGAAAAATATTGGTTCTCGAATACATGATAGTTCTCGATAAATAAGATGGGTTCTCGGAAAAATTATGGAATCTCGAAAATATCATGGGTTTTCAAAGTAGAAGACCTTGACCGAGAACTCCTGTCCGTGAACCTGATCGAAAGCTTTATAACCGAGAACTTAAAACCGAGAACCTGAATTCGGGAACTGAGAGATTCTTTGAGAACTTTATTTATTAATCTTTAAAACCGAAAACCAGTTATTATTATCGAAAACTAAAAGTGATAGAGTTAGGTGGTTCAAAAAATTAGGGATTTAATTATATCTTTTTCCAATTTTAGATAGGAATTAATTATCTCCAAAGATTTCATAATATTTTGAAATCTTTTACTTTAAGCAACAAGATTTCAAAATTTTTGGTAATTAAGTTTCCTAAAATACGGAAACAAGATTTAATCCAATCTTGAACCAAAACATAAAGGAATTTTCAAAAATTTATGATGTTCTTGAAGAACATCAAGAACATTAACCGAAAAAAATCCAAAAAAACTTAAGAACATTCATAATCTAGAATCGAAATATGAGAACTTTAATGTTTATTAACAGATTTCGAAAAATTAATAAAACACAAAAAAATAATCGGCTAAAATAAAAAATTAAAAATAACCGATTTTTTTTTCTTTTGACCGAAAAAACAAGGAACCCTAAATTCATTCTCAGGTTTCAACATAATTGTTTTCCGATTTTAATTCCAGATCTTAATGGAAAATAATCAAAACTGATTGAACAACATAGCTCTGATACCACATGTTGATCAGTTTTGATTGTATATAATGGAAAACATAATAATAATAATGATAATACCTGAGAGATTCGTGAGACCTGACATTGATGCTGAGAGAGTAGAGGTTGACATGATTGTCAGTATGATCAGGTTCCCTTTAGGATATGCAGTTATGATGGCTTTAGGATTCTTTGGTGAAGAATCGGTTAGAGGGAGGGAGGGCCTAAAGATTAAGTGGTGTTATGATAATGATTTGTGTAACCCTTAATCCCTAGTAAACTCTCATTATTTATGCATACCCAGGGGACACCCTATAAGGCCCATCTAATGATAAGTCCGCCCATCAAAGACATATTTGTTATTGGGCTTAGGATAATTAATAATTAATCATCATTATACAAATGATTATAAAGACTATCGATAAATATACAAACGTTACGTATATTTATTCCAACAGACGGAACTTTTAATAAAATGTATAAATGACCAAAATGGGCATTAACTAAAAACTTGTATGCATATTATTTTTTTTTTCAATATAGAGTTTTTTCTCATAACCTAAAAGCTTAAAGCTTCTTCAACCAAACAAGGTTTTTTATTGAGTGAGAGCTTTTTCTTAAAAGTTTGAAGCTTATAAAAGCTATTTACCAAACATACCTAATGTGAATGAATTATAACTCTGATTCATCCCAAGAAGAAATCGATATCCGTTTTTCTTTTAACATGAGTGTATGAGAGGTGATTATCTATAAGCGCAAAAGGCAAACATGAAGCATGTAATAGGTTGAATACTCTTAACTAAAGAGCATGATTTTTACAATCATTTGTTTTGAAGGAAAACTTCTAAAGTATGGTATGGTTATAGCAATGGTCCATGTAATCAACCTAACTAATCCTTTGGCTTTTGGTGTGTGTTCGTGATGGCAAAAGTAAAGAAGAAAATATAAAATAATACAAATTCTTAGCAGTGTAATTTACCTGGTATAATTTAGAGATTACTTGTAATCATTATGTTGTAGAAGAACAACAATGGATTAATAGTTATTATAGCAGCTCCTAGGATGGTCGGGGAGGACAGCTGGCTGGCTGACTAGAGCACGTTTTCTTTGGGAACGCATTTTTTTAATTCCTCTAAATATGTTATGTATACTCAAAACTTATAAGCCAATTTATAGGCCCAATATTACCCGTTTAACTTAGTAGAGATAAACAAATAAGCGGAAACAACGTCACTTTGTTGAACCACAGCCGACCACCACCCCACGCTATGTGTGTTTTTTTAAATAATACAGTATAGCCCTAATCATATAATTGTTATTTGTTCGAATTGTGTTTTTTGTTTATGACAACAGGTAAAATTCAGGAAATATAAGTGACGACACATAAGATATGGTTATTAGTGATTTGAAACCACTTAAGTAAAATTTAGTCAAACACGAGAACCTTAGAAGCTTTTACGTTTTTCAGACATAAATCCTTCGGGTCGAGCGATGGCAAAGGCCAGATTAACAATGGAAGGTCTAACTTTGACCTGTAGGGCTTGATTAAGCGAGAAATATTTGTAGCACTAGTAGTAGTCATAATAAGGAATTTCAAACCTACTAAGCTTAATAACTTGCGATTTAAGGACTAAGTGCGAAACAGAGATTCGATGCATTAGGAAACTCGAAAATGATAATTTTGGTTAGATGTAGACAATTTTAATGGAAAAAGGGGTGCGAGTGGTTAAATGGGTAAAAACCTTAAGGAGTTTTTATGGATTGAGAGGAGGGTGTATTATGTTTAAGTTTATAAAAAAATATAATAATACCCAACCCCCCTACCCCACTTGGATCGCCACCCCCCTCCCCCTATCAAACTACTTTGTTATTGTTAATATTATTATTATTAATAATTATAATCCCTAGGCCTATAAATACATTCCACACACACTCACTCAATTCTTACACCTCACAACACACACACTTAAGAAAACTCTCCAAATCCCTTTCCCTCTTCCTCTCCCAACCGTAACCCCCATCATCGTCATCCTACTTCTTGTTTTGTTAAATCTTTCACAAAAACTACTATGGATTCTTGAACCATGAAGTGTATTGGGTGATTTGAGGCAAAAATTCAAAGATTTTAAAGACAGGAACCTTTATTCTCAAGGGTTTTTAGAAAGGTAAGTCTCTTGACTAAAAACTTTGATAAAAGTTCTAATATTTTCTGTTTTGATTCAAGATTCACCAAACCTTCAAAGATTTTGGGATAAAAAGTGTTAAAACAAGTAAAGGGAAAAGAGAGAAATGGAATAGAGAATGTAAAAGTGTAGGTGTGTCATAAATATATATATATATATATGTATGCATGTAGATAAGAATTATGTATGTGAGAATATATATGGAATAGGATGTTTTACTCAAGAACATGTATGGAATTAATAGATCTTTGGATTTTATGGACATGCAAAAGGGGATTGATAATAAGACTTCAAATCTGAATTTAAAAGATAATTAGTGGCCTTTGGTAAATTAGATTATTAACACAAGGAGGAACATAGTAACAAGATGGACTATTAGATCAAGAGGATAACAAATCGCTTAGTTTTATGATGAAACATGGATGATCGAATGCCCAAATTTCCAGATCTTAATATTATTAAGTTTTAAGGGTTTTCATGAACCCAAATTTGGGTAATACAAGTAGAGTAGAAACTACATGCTCAGGAGGCCTTGCATGTACCATCAAGATACGTATTGTGGCTTAAAACGCCAAAATACGGACTTGTAATGCACGAATATTAAAACTAAGGTGAAACAGATCCACATAGGTTATATGGATGTAAAAATAATTGTGTTAAAGTAAAAATGAGGTAACCAAGTTAGAACCCCAAGAGTATAGTGATAAATGCCTAAGTTTTCGACAATTTACGCCCATTAGGACACTTAAATTCAAGTCTGATATAAAACAGCTCGATTAGGGTCAAAATAAGTGTAAAGTCATTACTTAAGGTATATTATACGTTCACCTTAACAACAAATGATTACAATACAAAACTATGTCGCAGAAGTCGCCGAAATGCGAGTTTCAAGACATAGAGTAGTCACAACTTATGAATAATTTGAAACAACAAATTAGATATAATTGTTAAGTTATGTGTATATTCTAAGAGCTAACTAGGGCTTGCAAAGGCAAATAAAATTTAATTCGAGGTATAAGAAGGGGTATTAAACATGGAAAATTTGCTTGTTATTGCATGATTGTGTGTTATGATAAGGTAACGTAGATCATGTATTGATAATCGTAATAAATTGATGGATACCAACACAAATTTTATATGAATGAGTAAATATGGATAATAAGACTCAAGGGAACATGTGCATATCGAATTATGTGAACACACGAAACCTAAAGATTAATCAACATCTAATCACCAATGGGATAAATGGATGGCAATTAAGTGGAACAAGGGATTTTTGGTAATTAAAGGAGGTTTTGGTGAAATGCTTGATTTGATTTAGGTAAATTGCTAAACAACCAACCCTATAAATATTTAGGGCTAAGTTGGTAAAAGAGTGTGACACAGATTTGGAGACATTGCGATTGCGGTTTAAAGGTGAGTTCACGGCCCCATTTCTTTTTAAATGTTTTGAACGTTTTATAAATCGGGGGATTAACATGCTTGTATGATTCGTTATACTATACACATAGAACATTTGATGGCCTTAGGTTCGTGCATCGGTGGTACGTTTACGTAACACCAGTGTCACCGACAGGTCGACACCCTCCCAACACTTCTTAATCATTAGCTCTTGGTTTAGAGCCGTTGTTTATATTGTAGATATATTGGGTTGACACCCCCTTTTTCAAGATGGTTTGATTATTTACTGAAAATGAATGTAAGCTCCAAAACGTCCCTCTTGGATAAGAGGTCACCACGGGAACAAAGTTATGGCTTGATTAGGAGCCTTAGGATACATCATACTTGTAGGTCTTGGCTAGCCTACTTGGTTCTTCCTTTAGTACTAATCGATCATACGTATTTATTAAACTTAATGGTTTAATCATAAACTCTAAACCTGTGAACTCGCCAACATTATGTTGATATTTTTAAGCATGTTTTTCAGGTATGAATGGATGAAGCTTTTGGGGAGAGTAGGTTTAGCATACGCTGCGTTTGGACATGTTGAATGGGACCTTAAACTATGAAACTTATGTTTTACTACCTTTTATTTAAATAAATTGTAAAACACTACTTATGTTATTTCGCTCCATCTTGGCTATGACATATTTTTAAAACTTTCTTAGATCTAAAGCTTAAATGTTTTGGGCTAGAGGGTGGTTGCAAGATTTCCATGCGTATCCTTAAGCGAATTGCTAAACTTTATGGTAACAACTTCCGTTACCTCATGACTAGCATTCCGCTGTGCGCTGTCGGGACGTGACATTGTAAACCCCTAATTACTTAGTCAGGTAATTGTTAGAAATTTAGAATTTGGGGGAGTTTGAATACCGAGTCCCGATACGGTATTGGAAACTCGGGTACTGAGAGAAACCGGGTAGGTTTGAGTACTGGTATTGAGGAGGAAAACCATACCTTATGTACTCGGGTAGTGTATGATTGGGTTCGGACATAGATCTAGGTATTAATACACAGTTCTAAAAACTAAGTTTTCTTATTATAATTTTACATTGTTTAAAAATTAAATTTGGTTTGTAATCTAAAAAATAATAAAAACAAATTATAATAACATGAATTCGCTCAAGTACAAATTATATGCTTTAGAATATGCATTCTGAAAAACGTAAATATAAAAGTTGTAAACTAAACATAAAAATATACTTTAAAAACTCAGGCATTAAACAGTATCGGGTATAGGGTATAACCAGATATGAGTACAGGGTATAATTGGTTTCAGGTATTTTTGGGCATAAATTGGATACGGGTTCCAGAACATGGATTGTGCTTAAAATGTATATCTTATCCATATCCTATGCGCAGGGCCAGGTTCGGTTACAGGCATAAAATACCTGGTTCTTGATATTTCTCGGGTCCAGCTCTTGGTATGGGTTTTTGTTAACCTCTACTTAAGATCACAAGAAAAACATCTTCTTGTTGTTTTGTTGGTTCAAAATCAAAACAAAAGGCCAGAGGCCCTGATTGTTGTTTGTCTATATATAAATATAAAAATATTTCAATTTTCACACATCTGGTTTTAAAAATGGAATCACTAAGCTAAACCACACAATACGCCAGTATACTGATGTTAGTGTGTAACACCCCGTTTTGTGATGAATGAAATAGAAATATTTATAAAACTCATATGGTTGAGTGATGAATAGCAGTGACATATATATGATATGCGAGACCAAGTTGAGTAGTTGGTATTATAAGAGACCGTATGGTAATTGACGTGTGCGATACGCACATACTTTTAGCACTGATTTTAACACACGTTTGGTTTTAATATTTATAAAAATGGTTTAGACCTTAACATTAAAACACACACAAAAAGGCAAGTGTACCCTGTCATATATGTAGTAAGCTGAGATAAGAACCAGATATCGATCCATGGACGCAAGCGGATGCAATAGTACTAAAACTCTATCCCCGATTTACCAGTAAGAAAAGATAGTTGAAGTTTTGTTTAAACTAAATTAATTCTAAAAACATATAAATAACATATGTAAAGACTCCAAATACAAAGTATAACTATAAAGATTATATAATACTAACCCTAGCATGTCATCCACATATCATATGATACAAATGCGTGTGATCAACATTCCAATTTTAAGACAATTAGTATCCCTTTCGGGAATCCTAACATGACAACTCTACGGAAAGCTTACACGATAAACACACGTTAACCACCTCAAATTGTTCATTAGCGAGCAGCTGATATGATCTCATGCAAATCTTCTAAAGATAAGTTAGTCATCCGTTAAGAGTTTTCTAACCTCACTAATCAAGGAAAGCAATACCGAATACACAATACAACCACCGAGACTAGCATAAAGTAGAGCATTTCACAACCTATTCCATTTTACCAACTTTGAACACAAATCTACTACGATCGCCATTTTAACCAAAATAACTAGCAAAGATCATTAACCGTGTCAAAGATTAGTAACAACACCATTAAGCTTTTTAAACCCTTTTACGTGCCGGTAAACATTTATAATCATTATTTAACCGACTTTAACCAAACCAATACCCGGTTACAGTTTCATGGTGTAAACTTATTAACATGTTAACTAGTCTACTACCGGATGATTAAATGAACGGGTTTTCAACATGTATCCGCCTAACAAACACGATAAGCATCAAAGTCAATCAAACACAACTACAAATCCATTAACAATGAAACAAGGTTGCATTATGATCATCAAGATTAAGTCATGAAAAACGCCAAATTCATACAAGACATGATTAACTATACAAACGATTGTTTCTACGTACTACATACTAGTGTTTTTGCCCGTAGGCGTACTATCTTCTAAATACACATAACAAATAGCATACAAAATCAGATTCGTATCATAAATAGTTTAAAGGATCAAACCATAAAAATGCTAAAGTGAAGGATTGGATGATGATAGATGGATCGGATGGCTTCCCGAGCTCGTTCCACGCCTGTGGAACACTTCGTTAGCCCAGAAAATCGCCTTAGATCGCCTCCAGAAAACCCAATGCGAATACAGAAGCTGAAAACTCTATTTTAACAAGTCAGGGACCTGTGAGCGGCCGCTCACTTTTCAAAAAGTCAAGAAAGTGCCCGGGTGCTGACGTTGGGCTTCTAGAAGGCAACCAGAAATATCAGGAGGAGCGAGCGGCCGATCACAGGACCCAGGGTCCCGTTTGTGTGCCGAAATCCTCGTTTTTCCTTCTGTTTTGCTTCCGGGACATCGTTTAAGACCTGAAATCGTAAAGATACCAAAATACGTACCAATTCGTCATGTATAAGGTCAAAAACGTATTAAAATGGGAGTTAAACGGGGAGTTTTATATGTGTAATTTAACGTATATCAAACCTCCCCACACTTGAACTTGCTTGTCCTCAAGCAAACACTAAACAGAAAATAAACACAAAACTGGTTTTCAGTGTTTTCGATCATGTGCACTGGCTTTTGTCCGGTTTTCAGTGTTTTAGCCAAATGCACTCAAAAAGCGGCCATTCAAGCACTTGGTTTTTGAAAAATTATGTAACTTTGCTAATTGAATGGCCGAACTTGCACAGTTATGAAGTTTTCAAACAAAATCAGAAATTTAAACACCTAAGCGCTATGATTTTGCAAAATGATTTCAAATTTGAGTTACTTTGCGAAAGGCGTTTAAAAACCAAATATTTATGAAGTAACATAGAACTTTGGGGCTTGTTTGTTAAATTATGAAGAACGCCCCAAAGTTCCATGAACCGTTATGAAGAGTCGCCAATTATCCTAAGCTAAGATTAACAAAACACTCACAATCTCAAAATTTTGGGGCTTTGTTAAACCTTTATGAAGAAAACCCCAAAAAATCAAGACAATGAACAACAATTTACAATCTAGAACATGAGGAATTTGGGGACTTTTAAACATTTATGAAGAATCCCCAAATTCATGAACAAACCTAATTTACACTAGGATTAACACTAACATACAACCATAACATGAAATTATTCTAACACTATACTAAATTACACTAAACATAAGGCTATAAAATTCCAAGAAATCCTAAAAATTTTTGGATTTTGTGTTAAGTATTATGAAGGAAACCCAAAAACTCTAAGATTTAAGATTTGGACAACAATAACCTCTAATCTAAACTATCAAAGCAAACAATCCATCTATGAACATTGGGGTTTGTTAAACATGTATGAAGAGATCCTAAAATTCAGAAAAGATTGAATAAAACTAGATTACATTACACTAGGACAAGAAAAATAACAAGAAAGAGGAAGATTCATACCTTGATTTTGAAGATTTGATGTGGAATTGAAAGGTTTTTGTATGGGTGTTCTTGAGAGCAAAGTGTAAGAGTTTTTGGGTGATATTGAAGTAAGCGGCCACTCCTTAGTGTTTTAGGGTTAATATCTTTCAAATTTGAAGTGAAATACCTAGTTTGCCCTTTGAGACAAGCTGACCAGACCCCGTGAGCGGCCGGTCCCTCCTTGTGAGCGGCCTGTCCAAATTTTATTTTATTTTTTTTATTAAAGTGAGCGGCCGCTCACTCTTTGTGAGCGGCCGTTCGCTGCAGTTGAACTGTTTTTTTGCTGCATTTTTCACCCAAAAACGCTTGCGCTTGCTCTGTTTCGACACAAACAACCAAATTACCTGTTTTGCGACGCTTCTCGGTAAAATAAGACAGTTTTGAAGCGACTTTCCACACTTTCATACGACGCGAATCAATCCTGCAAAAACTAAACACAAACTACAAAAGAAGTTAAAACTACCAAACTAACTAAAAATTAAACTAAGTTATGATCATTTATACAATTTGTCGCGCCCATACACGCCGTGCTATTTTTATTAACGATTCGCTAGCTAGACTCACCTCCCCACGCTTGTTTAGGTGCGCGGAGTGTGGAGTTCAAGTACCTCCACCGCCGGGTCAACCGGTCCGTCTATGTAGACTTTTAATCAATGACCGTTGACTTTGAAAGTCAAACCCTCATTGTTTTCAATTGAAACAGTCCCGTGAGGATATACTTCCTTCACTGTGTACGGGCCTGTCCAACGGGATTTCAACTTTCCCGGAAAGAGACGCAAGCGATAATTGTACAGTAAGACCAAGTCGCCTACCTGAAAGTCTTTTCGTTGCTTCAGGCGACTGTCGTGCAACCTCTTGGTGCGCTCTTTGTATAAAACCGAGCTCTCATAGGCTTGTTGCCTAAGCTCCTCCAGCTCGTGGATCTGCAAGAAACGGGTCTCGCCGCCGGTCTTAAGATCCATGTTGGCTGCCTTCAGAGCCCAGAATGCCCTATGCTCGAGCTCAACAGGGAGATGACACACCTTCCCAAAGACAAGCCTAAAGGGGGTATTCCCGATAGGCGTCTTATATGCAGTACTGAAGGCCCACAATGCGTCATCAAGTTTCTCAGCCCAATCCTTGCGGTTTTGGTTTACCGACCGCTCAAGGATTCATTTTAAACCCCGGTTCGTAACTTCCACCTGCCCGCTCGTCTGTGGATGATACGGGGTGGACAACCTATGGTGCACACCATAACGTGCCAACGCACGATCAAGCTGTGCGTTGCAGAAATGCGTACCACGGTCACTAATTTCTGCCTTTGGGGCACAAAACCGGGAAAACAGGCTGCGAACAAACCTCACAACCACTCGGGCATCATTTGTGGGTAAGGCTTGCGCCTCCGCCCACTTTGACACGTAATCAACAGTCATGAGTATGTACTTATTACCCCGTGAGGAGGGAAACGGTCCCATGAAGTCAATGCCCCAGATGTCAAAAACTTCACAAACCTGGATCGGGTTTTGCGGCATCTGGTCGCGTGCCGATATGTTCGTCGCCCTCGGGCACGAATCACACGCACTGACTAAGACCTGAGCGTCACGAAAGCGTGTGGGCCAATAATACCCGGAGTCTAACACTTTCTTAGCAGTGTAGTTTTGCTTCGTGGTGACCTCCGGTGGGCCCCTCGTGACAATCTTTAAGAATCTGAGCCGCCTCAACCCCAAATACACACCGTCGAATCAACTGATCCGCCCCGACCCTGAACAAAAATGGGTCATCCCAGAAGTAATGCTTCAGATCTGCGAAGAACTTCCTCTTTTGTTAATGCGACAATCATTTGATAAGGATCCCGCACGCGAGGTAGTTCGCGAAATCCGCAAACCAAGGCGACACATCTTCTATAGACTCAAAACTCCTCAAGAACTCATGGGGAAAGTTGTTATTTATGGTCTCCCACGTGGAGTGCTTGGCATCATCATGCTCGAGTCTAGATAGATAATCAGCAGCAACATTCAGGGCACCCTTCTTGTCCTGAATCTCAATTCTTGCAGCAACAAGATCCACCTAATCAGGCGCTGTTTTGCGTCCTGTTTGCTGAAAAGGTATCTGATCGCTGCATGATCCGTGTACACAATCGTCTTCGATAGCACTAAGTATGATCTAAACTTGTCGAATGCAAATACTACAGCCAAAAGCTCTTTCTCCGTGGTTGTATAATGCACCTGAGCATCATGCAAAGTCTTGCAGGCGTAGTAGATCGGGTGGAAGTGCTTGTCCTTCCACTGTCCCAAGACCGCCCCTATTGCGAAATCACTTGCATCGCACATGATCTCGAATGGCAGCGCCTAGTCAGGCACCACCAAAATATGGGCCTCTACAAGCAAACACTTAAGAAGGCCAAATGCCTTCAAACACTCAGCACCTAAGATGAATGGTGCATCCTTCTCCAACAAACGGGTCATGGGACGAGCGATTTTAGAAAAGTCTTTGATGAATCGCCGGTAAAAACCCGCATGACCCAAGAAGCTGCGGATAGCTTTGACAGAGGAGGGCGGAGGGAGTCTAGAAATGATATCCACCTTGGATGGATCAATCTCCAACCCACTTTGGGAGACCTTGTGCCCTAGGACTATTCCTTGCTTCACCTTGAAGTGGCATTTTTCCCAGTTGAGCACAAGACTGGTCTCCTCGCATCTCTGTAGCATCCTCTTCAAATTCCCAAGACACTGATCAAATGAACTCCCGAAGACTGAAAATCATCCATAAATACCTCCATGGAGTCCTCGATCATGTCATGGAATATCGCAACCATGCAACGCTGGAAGGTCGCCGGCGCATTGCACAGCCCAAATGGCATACGCCTGTAGGCGAATGTGCCAAAAGGGCAAGTGAAGGTCGTCTTATCTTGGTCCACAGGATCGATGGGAATCTGAAAATACCTGGAGAAACCATCAAGGAAACAATAGTACAACTTCCCCGACAGATGTTCCAACATCTGATCGATGAATGGAAGTGGGAAGTGATCCTTTCGGGTGGCGTCATTGAGTTTGTGGTAGTCAATGCAAACTCTCCACCCGGTGAAGGTTCTCGTAGGAATTAGCTCATTCCTATCATTTGTAACCACCGTCATGCCACCCTTCTTGGGCACAACGTGTACTGGACTAACCCACACAGAATTTGAGAGCGGATATATCAATCCAGCATCTAGCAATTTGATGACCTCAGACTTAACAACTTCCTGCATGTTCGGGTTCAGACGCCTTTGGTGCTGCGCACAAGGCTTATGGACATCTTCCATCAAGATTTTATGGGTACAGAATGAGGGATTAATCCCCTTGATGTCCATTCCAGGAAATTGCCCGTTTATGAAGTTTAAGCACTCTGAGCAACTCGCTCTTTTCCTCTACAGACAATGAAGATGAAATGATCACCGGTAGACAACCCTCCCCGTCAAGAAATGCATACTCAAGATGCGGTGGGAGCTCTTTCAGCTCTAGAGACGGTGGATCCTCAACAGATGGTTTCGACTTCTCCTTTTCCTCTCGCTCAATCTCAACAAAACGCTCCGGACTTTGGGAAGCGTCATCACCGATCTGATAGACCGGCTGCTCAACTCTATGGCCCTCCTTCACAATACCATCTAGGTTCCCACACAACAGATGTGTGTCTCAAACATCCACCTCCAAAGTACCCCGAACATGAGAGCTGACACACTGGTCTACTATATCAAGATAGTATAGTGTATCATCCTGACTCTCAGGATGGCGCATCGACCTCTGAACATCAAAAGTCACATGCTCATCATTGACTCAGAGTGTGATCTGGCCCACAGCCACGTCAATAATCGTCCTAGCCGTGTTAAGGAAAGGACGTCCGAGAATCAGAGGCACTTTAGAGTCCTCATCCATATCTAGGATGACAAAATCCATAGGGAAAACAAATTTGTCAATCTTTACAAGCATATTTTCAACAAATCCCCGCGGATACATGATCGAATGATCGGCTAAGCGAATACTCATCCTGGTGGGTGAAGGTTCACCCAAATCCAACTTCTCAAAAACCTTATAAGGCATAAGGTTTATGCTGGCACCCAAGTCTACAAGTGCATTGCTCACAGTCATGTTTCCTATCAGACAAGGGATGGTAAAACTACCAGGATCTCCCATCTTCATGGGCAGTCTATTCTGCGGAATCGCAGAGCAGTTCTCATTTAAGAGCACACAGGACAGGTCCTCAAGTTTTTGCTTATTTGTGAGGATGTCCTTCAAAAACTTAGCATACTTAGGCATTTGGGCCAAGGCTTCCACAAACGGGATGTTTATGTGTAGTTGTTTGAACAGCTCAAGAAATTTCCCATATTGGGCCTCGTCATTCTGCTTCCTAAATCTGCCGGGGTATGGAACAGGAGGAGTGTATTCGGTGACTGGCTTCACAACCTGTGCTGCACTTGCTGGGACTTGCCTAGCGTGCACCTCATCAGAAGACTCAGTCTGGACCGTCTCAGTGATCGGCGGTGATGCCGATGTGTCAGGTCCCGTGGTTTTACCAATCCTAGTCATTATGGCATTCACATGCCCCCTCGGATTCGGCTCAGTGTTACCCAGAAGACCACCCTGGGGCCTTTCAGACAACATCTTAGCCATCTGGCCAACCTAATTCTCAATGGCCTGCATAGATGCCTTATGGCTCCTCATCCCTCCTTCATAATTGGTAAAGCGCTTCTCGTGCTGTTGGTAGCGCTGTTTAGTAATTTGATTGGTGTTGGTAGAGTTGGTAAGGAGCTGAGACATCATCTCCTCCAGCCTCGACGTACCTTGCTGGGCGTGTGCTGCTGGGAACTGCTCCCAGCGCCCTGATTTTGGTACTGGTTTGGTCTCTGCTGTCAAGACTGGCTATGAGACTGGTAAGGCTGGTGTTGGGACTGTTGGGGTGCTGGGGCTCTCTGCTGATATCCGAGCGGGTTCTGGTTAGAAGAACCAGCTTTCCACCCGAAGTTCGGGTGATTTCTCCAACCCGGATTGACCCGGATTGACCCGGATTGGAAGTATTGCTGCAAGGGTTATTTTGGGGTCTCGTTTGATTACCCATGTAGTCCACCTCCTCGTGGCCTGTATACATAACCCCCTGAGCACACGAGCCAGACTCGTGACATAACCCGCACTTCTCAAACAGACATTGGGCCCGCGCTACATGTTGCTGAGATTTGTCAAATCTCGTAGCCAGCGCCTCTATCTGTGCCGAAATAGCCGTGTAATTATCCACGGCATGTACACCAGACCTGGCAGTTGAAGACCTGGATCTGTCACTCTGTCGGGATTTGGATTTCAGAGATGCCTTCTCAATAATCATCCATGCTTCATTAGGGGACTTTGTTCCAAGATCTCCCCCAGCATGTATATACATCAAGGCGTTCCTGAGAATCATACCCAAGCCCCTGATAAAACGTTTGCACCAATTGTCTCTTTGGAAGATCATGGTGCGGGACACTTAAGAGTAGGTCTTTAAATCTTTCCCAAGCCGTGTACAATGATTCCCCGTCATCTTGACGAAACGTCATGATGCGGTTCCTCAACTTTTGGGTCTTTTCCGGAGGAAAGTATTGCTGCATAAACTGTTGAGATAACTCTGCCCATGTCGTGATAGACCCTGCGGGTTGTGACAAAAGCCAAGTCCGGGCTTTGTCCCGCAATGAAAATGGGAAGAGTCTTAAACGGATAGCATCGTCTGAGATACCCGTCATCCTAAAGGTGGCTAAACCTCTAAGAAAGCAGCAATATGTCGGCGTGGATCCTCGTGCTCCAGTCCACCGAATTGCACCGAATTTTGTATCATGTTAACGATACTTGATTTAATTTCAAAATGTTCCGCCAAGACAGCCGGTCGGAAAATACTCGGTGCAAGTCCATCCCCTCCAGGACGACCACTATCATTTAGCGGAATGTCGTCATCCGCCATGATGAGATCATTGTGGGCCTCCGACCCCTCGTCGTCAGCCGGATCCACCCTCGCCTCGTCTATTGGGACCTCTATAATAGGAGTAGAAATAAGAATATCAGAAACTAGACGTGACTTATGAAGTCTAATCCTTTTGCTTCTCCTCAACACACGCCTTTGCTCCTCAGAAAGATCACCAGAAGGTCCAGGGTTCATGGACATCAACCTGCAAATAAGAATGATATAGTTGTAGCAGGCGAATAGATGACAAACCCAAAAGGCGAATAAAGACAGAAAAATAAATAAATAAAATATAAAATCCATAAATACATACGAAAATAACGGAAAGCTATATACTCATAAAAATCAAAATAAAAACTAATAGAATTAATAAAACGAACAGAAATAAAAAGACAAAGCCTAAAACTATACAAAGAATGAAATTAATAATTAGTTCAAATACGAACAAATAAATCCAATCAATCAAATAAAGAACAAATAAAATTCATAGACAAATTAATAAATCCAATAATCAATCAATTAAATCTATCAACATCCTAATTAACAAATAATCGAATCAAACAATCCTAAAAGCAGATAAATGAACGAATATATATGCAAACCTATAAACCAATCTAAAATCAATCCAAAATATCTACAGACAGATAAATCAAATAAACAATCAAAGAATCTTATATGCAAATAATTGAATGAAATAACGAATCAACGAAGTATAAACAAGTATTCACAAGCATGTACACTGGTAAGAGGTTGACTCGGTTTGTTCCTAAAGCTCGTCGCGTCCCCGGCAACGGCGCCAAAAACTTGACGTGTGCGATACGCACATACTTTTAGCACTGATTTTAACACACGTATGGTTTTAATATTTATAAAAATGGTTTAGACCTTAACATTAAAACACACACAAAAAGGCAAGTGTACCCTGTCATATATGTAGTAAGCTGAGATAAGAACCAGATATCGATCCATGGACGCAAGCGGATGCAATAGTACTAAAACTCTATCCCCGATTTACCAGTAAGAAAAGATAGTGGAAGTTTTGTTTAAACTAAATTAATTCTAAAAACATATAAATAACATATGTAAGACTCTAAATACAAAGTATAACTATAAAGACTATATAATACTAACCCTAGCATGTCATCTACATATCATATGATACAAAGGCGTGTGATCAACATTCCCATTTTCAGACAATTAGTATCCCTTTCGGGAATCCTAACATGATAAACACACGTTAACCACCTCAAATTGTCCATTAGCGAGCAGCTGATATGATCTCATGCAAATCTTCTAAAGATAAGTTAGTCACCCGTTAAGAGTTTTCTAACCTCACTAATCAAGGAAAGCAATACCGAATACACAATACAACCACAGAGACTAGCATAAAGTAGAGCATTTCACAACCTATTCCATTTTACCAACTTTGAACACAAATCTACTAAGATCGCCATTTTAACCAAAATAACTAGCAAAGATCATTAACCGTGTCAAAGATTAGTAACAACACCATTAAGCTTTTTAAACCCTTTTACGTGCCGGTAAACATTTATAATCATTATTTAACTGACTTTAACCAAACCAATACCCGGTTACAGTTTCATGGTGTACACTTATTAACATGTTAACTAGTCTACTACCGGTTACAGTTTAATGAAACTTAGGTTGACGCGTAGATAAAAATTAACTTGTCTTAAGATTAAGTTTGAAAGTTCGTAAAATGTTATAGTTTAAAATTTATACGAGAAAAACAAGTGAAGTAGCTGAATTAATTATAACAATATAATAATCTATCTATCTATATAATAAAAGAATAGACTTGGGTTAAATAGCCCCTTCCTAGGATGTCCATTTAGGTTCCAACTCAAATATGGAGCTCCTAAGTTGACCCATCTAACATCCTATTCCTACCAAATAAAAACCCTTTATTCTTTTTTTCCCCTCTACCGCCGCATAGAACATACAATCGTCTCTTCCATTTGATCAAACTCACCTTCTCCTCCTTTCTGGTTCAAGCATCTACATGTCCATTCAATTCTTCAATCAGGTACCCGATCCTTCCCTTGATATGTCTTATTCCTTTTGTTAATGTATATTTTATATTCTTTCCGACTTTGTTTAATAAATTTTAATCATTCTCCAGCAAAGAAAGTGATTTACACTGATCCATAAAAGCTTTTATTCATCAGATGTTGTTCCTTATCAGTTTTGCTGATTTACTTTCCCTCTCATCTCTAAGGTCAGGCGAACAACGTATCAACCCCCAATTCATACCGCTCTCACATCTGTTTCCCGTGCTCAGGTATATCAATCGTTTATCAACAATATATTTTTTTGATTATATGTTTTACAAATCTGTTTGTTGTGTATGTAGTTCGTTGTGGTATCAATTTTTTTTATTGTGGTTTGTCGGCTTTTAGGGTTTCCTTTTAATCCGTCGTTTATAAATTTGGGATTATTGTAAACTCTGTATATATGTTTTCTATTGATTTTTTGCTAAATTGTTGAGCTCTTGCTAAACAATTGTTGGAGCTAGATAAACATTGGTTGCTGGATGTAGTAAGAACCACTTGACCACTTGGTTCTTGTGAATCTCATGCCATTGGGATTTTGTTATACTTATGATGTGCCTGGTTTTAGTAATTAAAAAGATGTCATTTTTCCCGATGTCAAAAACTTGATGCGTTTGTCTCAAAACGTTGGTTTTGGGAAAATAATACTGATTTTACTAAACCTTTTTAACAAGTTTTAAATTTATAAAGTAAACGATAATTACTTTAGAAACTGAAACCAACACATAGGCAGAGAACCTGACGTGTATAGCATAGCTTTCTAGGGTAAATACCGAGTATCATATTCCAAAAAATACACTTTCCCCTACTCAACTTTCAATCAATTAACATACCGAGTATCATATTCCAAAAAATACACTTTCCCCTACTCAACTTTCAATCAATTAACTGATCGGGTTTGAAAAGAAAAATAAAACGGAGGGGTTCTTAAAAATGGTTTTAAAAGGGTTTTGGGTTTGATAAAAGAAAAAAGATAAAATAGTAGAGTTAGCGAATATGCACATCTCAGGACCCTCCGTATAAGCAGTTACATTTATTATTACAATTAATAATTAAGATTAATTATTTGTGAGGAGGACAAGAGTGATCTTGAAGTGTTGACCCCTTGATAGAGAAACGGGGCCACTAGTGAGTAGAATGCAAAACCTCCCAATGCGCGTCCGCATGAAGGTACTCCGCCCGAGACTTGCATGTAGCAGGCTTCCCAAACCGCGATCAAGTCTCTGGTCCTCAAACTCATCTTCTTCTTGTAGTGGAGGCTTCACTCCCAACCTTGAACACCGTACACCTCCCTTAGCTCTCGCTTTTCTTGCCGAAGGATCTCTTCTTGCAGTCAGTCCTGCCGACATCGTATCCCCTAAGTAGGTTAACGATCATGAAGACCGAAGGATCTCTCTTACAGTCGGCTCAGATGACATGTATCCCTAGTGGTTAACGGATTTGTACTAACGAGACCTAGAAATAGAATTCTTGTTTCATTTAGCTTTGAAGTGACACTTTATTAGTTATTGATCAATTAAATATAAAGTTGGTTTGATGATTGATAACTTAATTAACCCAACCCATAACCTCCCAAGCTGAATGAAATCCTTGATATAGGTGGAACATAATCCTAAAGGTGAGCAATCCGAAGATCACTGGTGCACTCGTAGGGAATCCTCCCTTTACCAAGAAGATCATTCAATCATCTGGTAAGTACCAGAAATGTGTCACTCAGATCTGGTCCACTTCAGAAGCCATTGCTTAGAACCCGGTTTGGATATCAGAAGCCTGAAGGATCCGTCTCACTACCGGTTTCCTCGCCTTGGATCTAGCTCGGGACTACCAGAAGCTGATTAAACCTCTAGTTAGTTAATTAAGTTAGAGTTGATTTTAAGTATTAAGTTTATGATCAAATGAATCTGTCACAAGATAAACAAACAAGGATTAGAAGAAGATAACACAACAAATAACTAAAAATAAACTAATAATAATAAAAGTCTACAAATCGAAGTGGGTTCGTGAATAATAGAAAGATACAACCATAATGAATGATCAACACAAGAACATGGCTGCTCATAGAAAAGCTCTCCATCTCCTAATGCTATATATCTAGTATCATCCTCACGACCCTCGATGTTTATTGCATAAGCTACTCTACGATCCCATGCTTGGCCTAAATGATCAAGCTAGGACGAGGCCTAACCTTGTTGGGTATGTTAGGAGGGCCCTAAGGCCTCCCACAAGACCCCAAGAGCTCTGCAAGACTCCTGGAAGTCGACCCAAGAGGGCACAAGACCAAGTTAATGGTGTGGAATGGGATGTCTCAAATGGAAGGGGGTAGCTTGCTATTTATAGAGCTGCCAGGGCAAGCACGGGCGTGCACCATGGGGTGGCACGGTCGTGCTCCTGCATTTCGTACGTTCTGTTGGCTGCAGTTCTGTCCTGTCTGTACTTGTTGTCTCAAGCATGGCCGTGCCAGGTGGGGCCCTCGTGCAAGTGTGCATGGGCGAGCTGGGTTTGTCCTGGGCTGGTTTTATCACTGATTAAGTCCTGAAAGAGCCTTCAAATATACATGGAACATGCTGCAAGTCTCGTATCCTCAGGAATCTCCAGATTTTGCCTGTTTTTGCCTGAAAATATCCTGTTTCCGGCTTAGAGCTCCAGTTTCCTGATAAACACAAATAGGAACGAATTAAGTACCCAAAATTAGCATTTTAAGTCTAATTCTATCCTATTATGAGACTGATTATGCATGTTTTATATGTTAATTATGTGATACATCAACTTAACAATTTACGAGTGGGTATATTTGGATGTGTTTAAACTCAAATGGGTCAAATAGTTTGAGTAAATTTTTTTTAAAACGGGTCAAATAGATTTTCAGTTCTTATAGGGAGGCATTGTCAATGGCTTTGTGCAAGTAATGATGCACATCATTGATACCATGAAAACTCGACTCCAGAGTTGAGCTCTTTCTACTCAAACACATGTCTATTATGTTTTACTTATAATCAAATTTAAACGTTGCGTGACTACAAAGTATATGAGTGTGATTTCATTACTTATGTTTTATACAGTCGGCCATGTAACATGTTCTTATCACTTGTGTTCTATTTTGTCATGGTGGTGCTTTGCTTTGGTGTGATCACTAATGAGAAGCAAAATAGCACATATTGTCAAAATTGTCTCGGGTGCTGTTGATTTGATTTCTGGATAATGTACCGCTAAGTTGTCATTAATATAAATATTAAGTATATGTGTTCATCTTATTCAATAGGTGGTCTATAATGACATAATTTTTGATCTTTTATTAGCCTATTAAGTTTATGTAGTTTTTTTTCATGTGTAGGTCAAAAGGTTGGATGCAGATGCTCTTCATAACTCCCACATCCAGGTGAACCAATCACATAAATGAAGACTTCTTTCATACCGTGATCATGGAATAATTAACTGTGATTAAAACATGCAAGGGTTGGGTGGATTGGATATCAATTCCAACGGGTTTGGGTCAAATTGGTAACTCGTTTGTTTTGAATGGGTAATAGAAACCTTTTTATTTGTGCAGCTCTTTTGTATAATTTTTTTGCAAAAAAAGTTTCCGTAAAAATATACATGTATTATACATATACATTAATGTTATAATTATCATCAGGGTTCATGTGTTTTGGTCAAACCCACTTGCCAATGACCTCCAGCCCAGCTGGGGAGAGGTGGGAGGGTTTACCTCTTAAGAGGGTTCCCGCCCGGGCTTGGTCTTGAGTTCGAATCCTGCACACTACGAAAAAATTCCCTGTAACGGTTTGAGATAACTTCAAAGTGGACACCGGTGAGTGGGTAGAGATTCGAACTCGAGTCGAGGGGTTGTCTGTCGATTGGGTTTACCGCTGAAGCACACCTTCCAAAAAAAAAAAAAACCCACTTGGTCCGTTTCTATAAATCAAATCCGTTTTAGCCTGTTAATCTATTTAACCTATCTGTATTAGGGTTGGGTTATTCTACAAAAGCTACAAAAAATGAGAAGGGTGAGAAGCCACTAGAAAATGACATGTGTCCAAAGGATTAAACAAGTGGGAGGGGTAATTTTATAAAAAAACATATGCACATGCAAGTCACATGCCATTTTCACCTTCATTTTTAAATGTCCGTAACCTTTTTATATGTCATCTTTTTTTTAAAAAAATTATACCATAAAATTGAGCGTCTTTTTATCTTTAATATGAGTACCATATTGTTATACTTTTGAAAAAAAAATTCAAAAACCCACTTGCGTAAGACACAATGGAGTGTAAAACACAATGAGCACCAATTAAATATAGGGTATAAAACATAATCAAGAGTATAGTAAAACACAATGGATGACATACTAAAGACACAATCAATAGAAGACTAAAACACAATCAATACTTTTGAAAAAAAAAGAGTTGAAAACCCAGTCACGTAAGACACAATGGATGACATACTAAAGACACAATGAACAGAAGATTAAAACACAATGAATGCTTTTGAAAAAAAAAAGTCAAAAACCCAATTGTGTAAAACACAATGGACGACATAATAAAGACACAATGAACAGAAAATTAAAACACAATGAATACTTTTGAAAATTTTTTTTGAAAACCCAACTGTAAGACACAATGGAGATAACGTAAAACACAATGAGTACCAATTAAATATGCAATGAACAATAGGGTATAAAACATAATGAACAGTCTAATAAAACACAATGGACGACATATTAAGACACAATAAACAGAAGACTAAAACACAATGAATAATAGACTTAAACACAATGAACAACATAATAAAACACAATGTCACACCCTCAATTTTCCACTGCGGGGTTTATACCGCGAGGCGCATGACATACCAGGATCCCATAGCCATAAGTCATATGAACGAACTCTAAATGCCCAAACCATTTAGTTCGTTTTAAAAAACCAAGTTAGGTTAAGCTGCGGAAGCGTAAACCAAATTTAAACCTTTTAAAACCATGCGCAAAACAACGCGCCCAAATCAAAATCATATGAAAGAAAATATAAAGCATAATATGTAATTTAGGTGTATGCCCAAGACCCCAAATGCAGTGAAGTGTGCAGTGCTTGCTAATCCTGGCACCGGAAGCTAACTACCTGCAAAAGCATGTATATCGTAGGTCAACAAACAATGTTGGTGAGTTCACTAAGTAAAGTAAATGAATATATAAGTGCGCTGGTTTCCAAAACCACGTAAACAAGTAATTGAGTTGGTTCCAACAACCGTGTAAACACTAGTTCATCGCATGTCAAGGGTAGCTAACCCATTCATGATAACTAACACCGATATACCAAACTGCTGATGTACGTGTAGTCACAAATGTGAGCTGCATGCCTTACATCATTGCCTATCAACAATGATAAAATCTGTTAAGTTATAGTTCACTCCCGCACTCCCCGAGCCGGTGTGAGGTTTGTAAGACCTAATAGCGCTATCAACTAATAACCCGCTTGCCATAACCCGACAACTCATTCGGTATGTGAAGGACTTACAGATGATAGAGTTGGTTTAGTTCATCAAGGACACAGTTTGCGAACTAGCAAAACCCGACTCACACAAGGAGTCAAACACCGACCCACACAAGGATCCATAGCATTCCAACCCGGGATGTGTAAGTAGTCCCAAACCGGACTAGAAAATAGTAGTCCCAACCCGGACTAGAAAAAGTTAAGTACGTTGTCTCAACCCGAGACGCAAGCTTTTGAGAAAAGAGTAGTGAAACTCACCTTAGGTTGCACGTGAATAATCCAAATTCCTCAAACAGAAACGAGCTACTGACTCCCTATTACAAATGTCACTAGGTGAGTATATGTTCATAACCAACACACCATACAACTCGTTTGTCCAAGACTTTTAAAGTTCAAACCGTGTAGTGACACCTAATGACTCAACATGCACAAGTAAGTCCTACGTATCCCGTTGGTGATCACATTGATTATTATCAGTTTTATACCTCATACACATCTCATATAAGTATTCATGCAAGTTCATGTCAAATACATACCATATGAGACTCCAAATAGTCACGTAAACATCCCTTACACGATCTGCGTTTTCAGGGCAGATTGACGCTGTGAAAAACGAATTATTTAAAATACTTAACGAACGAATTAAACTCCCAATTTTTTACTGAATATTAATTGGGATTCATTTGATAACCCATATTTTTGTTTTGTCTCACAACCAAACACAAAAATTATTAAAATTCGTACAACACAGCTATGTCCAGAAAATTTCCACAGCATGTCAGTTTAGTATAAAAATTCCCAAAAATTGTGTATTGACCCAAACGAGGTGAATCCAATTGGAAAAGCCAAGTTTTTCCAATATTGACCTACTGTCCAAATTTCATAACTTAACCCTTTGCAAATCTCGAGTTATGACCGTTTAAAGTTGACCCAATTTATAATTCCGAAAATCTGATATGACCTTTAAACTTATAAAATCATGAATACATATCAAAACAAGTCCAAAACGCATGGTTTTGGACTTTTTGAAAAGCTAACATCATAATTTATGTTTTAGCATCAGAAAACAATCAGATTACACATGTTAATCACCCTATAATAGCCCTACAATTCGTCACAATGAATCTGTCAGAAAATCAGAATTCTAATAACATGCTTCTCATGAACCCTAATCATTCTTATTAACCCATAATCATAAAATAACTCATATTAACAGAATTCAATCCATATTATCACATTTAAATCTATGTATTTACGTACCAATAACCCTAGTTTCGATTACTAACAACAATACCCATCAACATGCACAACAAACATCAAAACTCCTTACAAAATTATTATTTGCGATTTTTATATAGATAGTTTTTAAGGTTTTTACAACTTTTCAAGTATCAATATTCATCAAATAACACATAAAACATGTACCTCGAAATGCTAGAATCTTTAAAACCTCAGGATAGCACCCGAAATAACTTGTATTAGTGATGAAAATGGATGAAGGATTGAAAGTGAAGGTGATGGTGGGTGTCTTGGGGGTTCACGGCGCAAAGGAGCCTCTAGGGTTTCTTATTTTTTTTTGATCAATAATATACTAGAAGTTGGACCATGGGCCAAGGTTACGGGTTTACAGGCCTTTTTTTGATAAACGGGCCCGTTAATACGGTTTTAATCCCGAGAATAGTCTCGATAATATTATTCATACTAACTTATGTAAAAACTATTGTTTTTATCATCTCATAACATGTTAATTACAGAATGCACATAATTCGTAGGGTTTACGTACTGACTATATATTAAAACAGTAATCCACATAAACATGTAATTCACAAACGCATGTTAATTCACATTCATCATCACCCAATAGATCATATGATTATGTATGCTTGACAAATCACCAACGTTCGGGATACAGGACTCGTGTGTGTGTCAAGACAAAACCTTCCTAGTTATAACGTACGTTAATATCATCCAACATATGTTATTATCCCATAACATATCGAAAGACCTTCTTAACTAACCCTAGTTAGGTGTTTAGTCACGAATGTACATGAAACTTAACTAGAGTTCAGTAAAAGTAATATCCTGAAAATGCAGGGTGTCACATCATCCCCAAGTTGAAAAGAATTTCGTCCCGAAATTCAGCAAGTAAACAGTAAAGCCAGTGTAAAATTGTATGCTTGGTTACCGGATGTCACAGTATAAAACATAATGAACAGTCTAATAAAACACAATGGACGACATATTAAAGACACAATGAACAGAAGACTAAAACACAATGAATAATAGACTTAAACACAATGAACAACATAATAAAACACAATGTACACCTAAATACAAAACTCATTTGCTTAAAACACAATGAAAAGCATACTAAAAACACAATGGACAAAGTTAAATCATGTGTAGACTAAAAAAACATAAATAATATATTTATAAAGCACACATGCATATTATAACACAATGAACGAGCAGAAGACACAATGGAGAAGAAAACCCACTTAGCACGAATTTTTTTTTCAATTTTAATGTAGCAATATGGTACTCATATTAAAGATAAAAAAACGCTCGTTAATATGGTGAATTTTATTTGAAAAAAAAATATCGTATGAAAAAGTTATAGACGTTTTAAAATGATGGAGGGAATTGACATGTGCATTGCATGTGGAGAGAGAAAGTCAACAAATGTGGTTTTCCTTTTATGCCCTTCCTCTAATTTATTATTTAATTTTTTTTAAACAATCTAATCTCAACCCTTCAAATATATGATCAATGGATCACAATCCTTCTCACCCTTCCTAGAAAAAGTGTCTTGTGTATTTGATCCTAACCCATCTGTATCAATCCCTTGCAAACCATTTTTTTTCCAAGGGATTTGTACATGTTCATAAGAGTTGGGTACAACTCAAATATGGGCAATATTATTTGGCAGTTTGTTGATCCCATCACATTGTCACATACTTAGGTCATGTTTACATCACATTGTCATCTTGGTTTTAAATGCATGATGTGCTCTGATGTGTTTTGATCACAAAAGCCGACGCACAATGCGTGATCAGAGCGCATAACATATGCAAGGTGTTTTTTATATAGAAAATTATTTATAGATAATATGCAACTTACTAAATTTAAACATTAAAAATTTAGATATAAAATAAATAGATACAAGGAAATAGCTTTAGTACCATGGAAGCAGTTTAATATAAGCAAAATAAGCTTTGAACTCTTATGTATATATATAGTTTATGCAAAAGGTACAAGCATTAAATAGTCTAATTTTGTATGCTAATCTTATGTATTTGTGATATTTGTATTTTTTAGCTAAGGATGCCGATTTGATATTATGTGTAGCAATTTTAAAGCTTTTGTATTTGATAATAAGCTTTTGAATTTGATAATAGTAAGTTGATCTTATATACTCCATGCTTTATAAAGGCACATATGATACACTGGTTATGGCCCAAAACCTTTAATAACCGAACCACACAAGAACCTTTGATGAACTGACCCATTTATTTATATAAGTCTAGGGCCTCGGTTCTATTATATTCCTTTCTCACGGTTCCAGGCCTTGCATTTTTGGTCGGAGTAAATTCGGTTTGGTTATGACCTGTTGGTGATTACCAATTACTATGACAGTTGGAGTGGTTCAATGGCCATATTTGATTTTGAGTGATGTTCTAATGAACAAATTATTTGAGAATCACCCAACTTACTTTAGCAAGATGTATTTCCATTAACAAAAATGGGTAAAGACAGTTGAGAAACTCACATTAAAAGAATGGATAGCTATACATGTTGTATGTTTGGTTTTATTTTTTAAAATAATGAATTACATACTTCAATTTCTAAGCTCATATGTTCATGAACAGATGTGGTGTTACACCCCAACCGATGGCGGAATACAATGAGGCGCGACTTGTGATCGATTGTTCAAAAACTTCATGACACTAGATTTGCGACAATATAATTTAATTGGTTCCATTTCATAACATAAAGGGAAAGAAGTACATGTTGTTCGAATAGAAATACAACATTCATAATAATAAAAATTTAAGACGTGAATATCTAAGTCCAACCCTAGTGAGTTTCTTGAATCAACGCATCAAATATCTCCTGCAACATGTATAAAATATATTGTCAACACATAAAGCATTGGTGAGCATACTAGTTTCTGAATACATACATAATAATAAAATGTTTTACTCGAATCATCATGCTATAGATTGCACATACAAATCATAAAAAAAGCATAATCAATCCCATGTGTCCACTGCGTAACCTAACACCGTCGTGATAGGCCGGTGAATACTTAATAATGACCCCAAAAGGACGGTGTGCTACTCCTATAGCGCTATACATGTTAAGGTGGGCTAAAATAGTTAATGAATTATGCTTATGGCTCTTGTATCTTTGATTTCTAGCATGGCAGTGGCATATAGGCATGTTTGATAGATTGAGCATGTGTATATTTTGCATATGATACATGTTGAGCCCCAAGAGTGATAAAGAGAAAAAAGGGGGCAAGTATGAACTCATCTTAGGTTGCGTTTAGTTAGATTCCCGTTAAGAGTCTTGGGAGGGAGAGATTTAGCTCAGGTTATTCTAGAGTTGCAAAGGAATGGATTTTAGATTCGGAGGAATGATTCATATGTTCAAGAAAGTCATGCATTGCCTTTAAGGCGAACCAAAACACAAACCACCATGAAGGTGATTCGGATGGTCAAAAGTTAGAGTTAGTAACCAAGCATAAAACCACCATGAAGGTGATTTGGATGGTGAGTGTTAGGTTAGGAATGTGAATCCATTTTAAGGAGTTTCATGTCATGACCACTTTGCTTATGGATCAAACATGGGTCTGAGACAAGGGATTTTCCCACTCTTGTATGGAATGAATCCGAACTACAAGAAGGGTCATGAGTTTGGTAAGGTACGGATGTATCCACAAACCTTCCAAGTTATTAGATTAATAGTTGTAGGATGAAGTTTTTGAAAGTATATATTAGTATTACATAGAATAAGTAGGAAACTAAAGTAGAGTATGGTGACTTAGTTTGGATGAGCCTTGGCTTTCATTTGTCAACTATTAACCATAACACAAGTCCATCCAACATTAAGTTGTTGGTGAACTAGGTTGGTATCACTACAACTAACATCCTGGT
Source organism: Ambrosia artemisiifolia (assembly GCA_032199755.1). Classification (NCBI taxonomy): domain Eukaryota; kingdom Viridiplantae; phylum Streptophyta; class Magnoliopsida; order Asterales; family Asteraceae; genus Ambrosia; species Ambrosia artemisiifolia. Next base: position 33,422,902 of record CM063517.1, read on the forward strand.
GCATAAAAATATAGAAGATAACCACCTTTGAGGCCTCAAATTGGTGTCCGACTCATGTTTATTTGCCTTCACAAACAAGAGCAAGGTCCTAGAGGTTTTCCCAAGGGGTTAGAAGAAGAGGAGAGGTGAATAAAGTGGAAGAAAAGTGAAGATTAAAGCCTTGAAACTTACTGATTTTGAGCAGAAAGTTTGCTTGATATTCTTGGAGATTAGAGAGAGCTTGGGAGTGATTTGGGATGGAAAAAGGGTTAGGAAGTGAAGGAGAGGGGGTATATATAGTTGGGGTAAGGTGGTTGGGTCATTATGGGAGTTAAGAGGCGGATGGGAGTGAATTAGGTGGGAGTTGCATTAAAAAACGAGTTAAAACATGCTGCTGTTCGAGGAGGGTCGTCGTGCTACACGGCAGGGTGGTCAGTTCCCCTCCGCCTGCCGCGACCAGGGGATTTAGGCCCAAAAGTGTTTTTTTGTCGGGCTTGGCCCAATAGGCTTGGTTTTGGACGTGTTTTTGGGTTAAAACTTAAGGTTTAAGTCCATTTTGCCATGTTTTTGTGTTTTTTTTTGTCGGGCTTGGCCCAATAGGCTTGGTTTTGGACGTGTTTTTGGGTTAAAACTTAAGGTTTAAGTCCATTTTGCCATGTTTTTGGATTGGGCTTGATTCCTAGCTTGTATGGGTTTGTTTGTGCTTCGGTTTAGTGTTAGAATTTGATTTTAAGCGTAAAAATGCAACATGATTGTATTAAATTGGATATGCATAATTGATTATGAATAAGTGTATTTGATTAAAAGTTTTCCATTGATAATAAGCTCGATATTACAAGGGGGTAAAATGGAAAATTACAAGAGTACTGGGACTAGAATTGAAAATGCAAAAATTACGAGTGTTACATGTGGTTTGTTATTTCGCATCTTTTCAAATTGTGGACTAATGGTAGCTTGATTGTCTGTTGTGTAGTTCATCTTGATTGGGTGTGTACGGATGTTTGTGTAAATGGTATATTAATAACAAACTGACTTTACAGGCAGATGGAAAATGGAAGGAAAAACGCCATATTGGAATATCAATGACACGAGGTAAGTACAAAATCCTTATATTTATGAAGTATACATGTTAAATTATATGGATTACGATGTTCTTTAAAGTAATTTATTAGCTATTAAAATGTGAAGTTGTTACCCGACCTTTATAGATTTATAGTAACATTTTTTTGCTTTAATTTGGAGGAATAAAAACTATATTTTACATTTTTGAGGAGCTGTTATACAACTCTAGATAGCTCAGATATAGAGCCTTATATGGCTACCAGAATGGCCATATCATGCCTGAACTTGCATCGGTAAAAGGATGGATATTCTTGCAGTATAGGTGCTATTATACAATTGTATAACATTGACAAGTCACAAGTATAGCCTTCATATTCAAAATTATATATTTTAATTTAATCTCCTTTATCAAATAAATATGCTACATGTGGTTGGTAATTTGGTTCAGTTTGTCTATCCAGGTCAGTTTATAGGGAAGGTAAGCAAACCTTAACCCAACGGGTAAACGTGAAATTCGAAATCTTTGGGATAAAGATATGGGGATGGGTATTCGGCTATAGGGTTGTCCCAGACTCGCTCAGATCTTCGCATGTTCAAGGTAATTATTTAATTAATTTTTGGTAGTATGATTTTTTTTTGTTTTGATTTATTGAAATAGTTAGATATGTAAGATTGATTGATGGAATGCTAAAAGAATTTATTTTATCTTGATGGAAAAGAATGATCAAAAGTTCATGCTTGGTTGGTTTTTATTTGTAAAAAGTCATAATAGTCAGCCAATTCTTATGTAGATTATTCGAATTTTAGTTTTTTTTTAATCTATATTTGTAGGTGTATCCGCTTATTAGTGCCTCAAGGCCATGCTCGCTTCCTTCACTAGCTCTCGCTCTCCCCCTCTCTATAATTGTGTGTGCTTGGATTTAGGCATAATGTCAGAATTTGTTGAAATTTGGTGTTGTAGCGGATCAGGATGAGCCTCTATTGTTATAATTTGAATTCAATTAGATGATAGTGTTTGAATAGGATGATAACATAATCTGTAAATTAGAACTTCTAATATGTTCATGTGTTTGTTTTGTAGAGATCTTGACGTATATGTCTGTGATTCGGCCTTGTATATAAACACGTGTGAATATTGTGTACATGTCTTATGTTGTTATATTTTACATTTAACAGAAGTGTGGCTTATATTTTACATTATGGTAACGGTTAAGAAAGGTTTACCTCTACTAAAGAGGTTATGATAATATTATATAATAATACAATTGCCAACCTCATTTTGTCTCACTGTAGTTATAATGTGTGGTTGATGTCTTTCTACACCATCACTTCCCTTTAGAAAAATCTCTTTGCTTACACGTCACTTATGTGGACTCTTTTATTGCATTCATCTTCTATCTTCTATTTCCCTGTGTTTCCACGTGTCTTCAAGATAATTATGACAGCCCAAACCGACATACCCTGAGTAATCCAACTATAACAGGCAACTTTATCTTCTCCATACGATTAGGGCTTCAGTTCCAGTTTCATTGCTGAAGATTTTGAGTTTTCCATAACAACTACCAGGTAATAATTGTAATTGCTTTTCTTAAAGTTCTTTGATTTTGCCTATAATCGGATTTGTTTTGGTTGTTTTGTTTTGAAATAGAAATCATCACTATTGTGGATGCAATATATGTGAAATTTGGTGGAGTATTATTCTTTTAATATATGACATATAAGATTTAGTTGAATGAGAAGGGGAATTATTTTCTGCCATTCCAAATTCAAATGATGTGAAAATTATATGTTGTTGATGTGTCCTTTTTGTTACTTTTATTTGAATGGGTTATAACTCATATGTAAAATTGATTGTATATGAACAGTACCCGAAGGTTGTTGCTTGACATTTACTGGGCCTTCTTCTTAAGTTTCCACAACATTTGGGTTTTTTTATGAAATGTGTGAAACTTCCTAAACCAAATATTTGCCTAAAGTGTAGGGATTTATCAAAATAGTGTTCCTTGATTTGGGAAACGAAGAGTCCCAGCACACTTCAAGACAGAAAATTACTTCAAGATAACTAAAATCTTTAATATGTAGGGGCTTTTGTTGTCTTGTGTGATATTTTGGTTTGGTTAGTATAATTAGGCTTAAGTCTTCTTGATCGTTAGACATCAACGTTTGCTAAATCCTCTTTCTACTTATTAGAGCATTTTAGTTGAAGACTTCTTCGATTCATAACACACATTTGATTATTAGTTAAATGCCCTTCACCTTATTTAAGTTTTGATTGATATAATTTATTCCGTTGTCTTTAATGCTATGCATTTAGCGGATAACCAGATGTTTAATATGTTCCTTTGTGTATCATGTTGTTTCTTTGATTTGTTGGTGGATGTGGGTGTCGGTCACTAATGTCTTCTATATCCTTCTACAATTCATTACTCAAAACAATGGTATATGGGAATATGTATGTTTTTTTTATTGAAATTGGTCATATTATCCAAATCGACGTATATCCAATCCGTATGGGAATATATATTTTTTTAATTGAAATTGGTCATCTTATGCAAATTGACCCTTTTGTGAATTTGTATGTTCGTCACTTTACTTAAAGGCTTTTGACAATCCATAAAACTGTACACTCATTTTTACAGGAAAACAGACCTAAGAGGAAACAAGCAAAATGCTACACGACCTTTTGTAAATTTACGATAACGAACCTTGAAGTATAGTGACTATGGCTGTTCTTTTGTGATGCACGAGTGATGAACCTTCAAGGCTGCTATAAACATGTAGTACAGTAATTAGGTCAAGGCTGCTATAAACATGTAGTACAGTAATTAGGCCTGCTCTTTGCGCAACACACTAACCCAGCCAGGTCTTTTGTAACACCCACCTGACATAACAAACTACTAAATATGCAACCTACAAAACAACACTCAATGTGCTAACAACTTAGAATCCTTTTGTAAGTTATATTTTGTCTATCGCAATGCACGAATTTCGTCTACACCATCTAAATAAGCACGTATGAACCGCCGCAACGCGCGGGATCAAAAACTAGTTATGTACATGTAACAGCCCCAGCTAACCCGTACCATGATATTGTCCGCTTCTCCGTAGCTCACGGTTTTGCATTGGTCTCACCCCCGAAGGACTGGCCAAAGCGCGTCTGGTAGAGAAGGTTCCCCCACCCCTTATAAGGAAGTGTTTGTTCTCCTTCTCAACCGATGTGGGATCTTACAATCCACCCCCCTCAGGGAGCCCAGCGTCCTCGCGGGCACGACTGGCACACCGATTCGGGCCCCGGCTCTAATACCACTTGTAAGACCCAACCCATTATTAAGCAATTTGTTAACAACTAAGTCAGTTTTATGGTCCCAGATTAGCGTATAGTTTTTTTAAACCATATTTGCACGTCCGGATCCTTGGAAGATCCGCACGTGATATTATTAATTTGACATCTCTAAGCTTGACTTCCGTACACATTACATATGTACAACATCATTATTGTTTTACTAAAATGTCCTACACGGCGTGTGAAGATGAATTTATATCTTTATCCGGATATTATTAATTCGACATCTCTAAGCTTGACTTCCATACACATTACATATGTACAACATCATTGTTGTTTTACTAAAATGTCCTACACGGCGTGTGAAGATGAAATCATATCTTTATCCGTAAAGGTGATCTTGGTCTTGAGTGTGTTCGGTTTCATGTTTGGCCTGTTTCGCATCCGGTTCTGCTCCTTAGATGTGCCTACCACAAATACACGCGATAAACGATTAGTATTTGGGATTAACGGGTCAAATCATTTCAAAACAACAAACTAATATATTTGTTTTTGGAATAATCCCGCCGTAAGCTACGGTATGAGAACCGTAGCTTTCGGTTCAGGTAACCTGATCAGTTTGCTCAATATGAACCGTAGCCTACGGTTCTCAAACCATAAGCTACGGTTTGAAGCTGCTGAATACTCCGAATCGCCTGCATAAACGATCACAATTCCTCGTTATTTACCCAACCTTTGGTTGGACTTTTACTTAGGTTCTCGACCTTCACCAAGGACTCTTGGGGACTCATTTAACATTGCTATAACATGTTCTGAGGGTACCAAGTCTCATATTTGGGTGCCCTTTCGGTTCTTTAAACATTTATGCTATTTTACTTATTTGACCCATTAAGGGTTTTAAGTTAGTATGCATATAAGTAAACCAACCTTCTTGCTGTCAACAATTATTTACTGACAAAATAGTCACAAGAACCACATCAGACATGCTTAGAAAAATTTATAAAAATTACCAATTATCCTTTATGTTTTAAGACAACTTCTGACCGAATTTCGTGTCGAAACACAATGGTTAAGACCTCGAAACAGTTTCTGCAAGTTACGGATCTGCTGCTGTCAACAACGATTTTATTGACAAAGCATCCGAGAAAACCACGTCAAACGACTTTAGAAAAATCCATAAAAATTACCAAACATCCTTAATATTTTAAGACAACTTCTGACTAAAATTTCGTGTCGAAACACAATGGTTAAGACCTTGAAACAACTTCTGCAAGTTGCGGATCTGCTGCTGTCAACAACGATTTTATTGGCAACACATCCGCGAAAACCACGTCAAACGAATTTAGAAAAATCTATAAAAATTACCAAGCATCCTTTATATTGTAAAATAACTTTTGATCGAATTTCGTGTCGAAACACAATGGTTAAGACCTCGAAACAACTTCTGCAAGTTGCGGATCTGCTGCTGTCCACAACAATTTTATTGACAAAACATCCGCGAAAACCACGTCAAATGACTTTAGAAAAATCTATAAAAATGATCAAACATCCTTTATATTGCAAAATAACTTTTGATCGAATTTCGTGTCAAAACGCAATGGTTAAGACCTCGAAACAGCCTCTAATTCATTTGGCCTATTTATTTCAATTCTCCATTATAGTCTTACAAATCTTGGGCTCAAGTGACATCCACATCACTTGGACCACTTGTCCCAATTCAAAATATACTCGTTTATCTATATGTGGGTGTCCTGTCCCGGGCTAAACAATTTTCTTGATGATTCTAACCCATGTTGAGTTAGAATCCCACATTCCTGTAATCCATTTTATGCAAAGCTTACCGCTTCTCAACCAACATCATAGAATCCATATTTTCTTGTATTTTCACAATCATTTAGTTACTAAGAGACTTATTTAAGATAAGTCACTTACCTTGGCCTCATTTATGCATTCCATGGTCCGCTTATCCGTTTGATCATTTCCTTCTCAAGCTTCCACCTAGCTTGACAAGATCCACTTCTCTATACTCAAGATAAATCAAGTTAGTCATTATCTCAAATAACTAACTCATATCATGGGTTTTCACACTTTAATTTTTTAAAACTCATATTCGGGCTAGTTTGACTTTTTATTAGTCAAACTAACCTTTTACATGTTGTGTACACTAATCATAAGGTAATAGTCTTAATTATGAACTATCCCTTCTATTTACCATATCAATTCATTAAGTTTAGTGCACATTTAACTTCCTAATTATCATTAGGCAACTCATTTCATCATAATTAAAGTGTGTTTTCAACATAATATTCATTCAACATTACTAACTAGGCATTTTCACAAACACCTAATATGCAATATACCATCCTTGGTTATTCCAATTACTAGTTACCTAGTAAGTAACCAATTCATGAACATATCATGAAAACACCATTCTAGGCATTATGTTCAGCTATCCTTTCAATTCAACTTGCAATCAACCTAGCACATAAGTATCATGCAATACACATAAGATGGAATTTTTACACAACCCATGCTAGAAACACAGATTTACAAGTATTTTAGCAACTTCAAAGCTACTAATGAAAACCTAAAATCATCATCTTTTGTAACCAAGCAATTTCAAGTAATTAAATCATCTTTAAGCCATTAGAAATGATCAATATCACTTATAATCAAGCAATCATGTGAATTTAACCCTATTAACCAAAACCCACTTAAGGGTTTCGAATTATAGACAAAATGGATGCTAGGGTTCTTACCATAAGCTTAAATCTTAAGGATAAACTCTCTAGAACACACCCTTCATCTTGTTCTTCGATTTCCTTGCATAATCTCTTCAATTTAGTGATTTTAGGGTTTGATTTGGCTCAAGAAGGCCTCTTTTGGGGCTGAATTCGTTTTTGACCCTAGTGGGTCTCCTTTGGACCTCGTTTTAACCTCAAAATTACACTATTGGCCCTTCAACTTAACCCCCATGAACCCTTATAAGTATTTAACCCAAAATCTAACTTAGTTAGTGTTGGGTCTGCTGACCTGGATAAGAACAGATGATTAGAAAGCCAAAATATTCTATCTTTTGATCCTTTGAATAAAAAAGTTGATTCAAGATACTTTCCCCAAAAGACTGTTGACCCTAACAACTGCTACACCAAACAACTGATGAAGACAATGAGAATCCGGTTAGGGACCGAACTCGTGGATCGAATACGCATAAACAACTCGGTTTCAGACGGGGAATTCGAGACGAGACAGAAATATACGATAACAACGTCATCACAGATTCGTATTAATACAGAAACGGTTAAAAACACTGTCATCAGTAGGATAAACGTCTATCTCGTGGCCGGGGGAGGTCGGGCATGACCTCCCCCTTGAGAGCATTCAAAGTACTAACTCAAATCACCAAATGAACAATAACACATGAGATTGCTATTTATAGTCCAACACCCAAGTTCTACATTCGCCCCTTAGTGATGGTCGAATGTGGAGTATTTCCACATTCGCCCATTTGTGTTGGTCGAATGTGGAAAACTTTCACATTCGCCCACTTTGTTTAGGTCGAATGTAAACATGTGTATTGTCCTATATTTACAAATGCGTCAGATCCATAAAATGCCCTTATGGATCACCACAATCTCATGTAACACAATACTAAGACTCAACCCTAGTCTATTCGACAGTGACGTCCACAGAAAGTGCATCAACAATCTCCCCCTTGGACGTTGCTGGCGAATCCACAAATCTCTTGCACATCAACAGTCAGAAACACAGTTCTCCCCCTCAATACATGCACCATTGCATTGAGTTAGAAATACAATATCCTTCGTGAACCGACCAAGTAATGCACTACGGACCCTCAGCATCAATACGCAGGAAGTCAACTAGACCACGTATATCATTTGCGAATTCAGCAGGTCGCTGAATTACAACCAGATCACCTAGTTACGCCAATGTGAAGTCGACAAAGTAATGCACTGCAGTCTCGTAGCATCAGTACCCAGGAATGTCATCTTGACCAAGTACATCACGCGCAATCCAACTAGCCTGATAAGACCTCTACTAGAAGGATTCCATACTGACCGATCAGATATTCAACGTAACATGTAGATACCACCACTAATTTACGTCTCATATCTGCACTTAACCTTTGCATCACCCTTCACACCAACTGGAGAAGTCTAACTGTCAGTATCCAATTAAACAACTCAAATGCACTATGTGCAAAACAATCCACTCGAACACCAGTATTTCTATGAAATTCTTCATCTGTGCTGACTGTGACTGCATCAACACATTCTTCAAATTCAGGGGTATTCTTATCATCTGAGTGATTTCCAATATCCTTTTCAGGAATATGTGGAATCGACTCATCTACAATGAACTCCTCAAATGTTTTCCCTACCCTCTGTGCAAGACCATCTAAAATCTCTTTTGCCACAGATGCAGGTACTTCCCCTTCTTCAAGATCAGGATCGTTATATTCCAATTCATATCTCATATCGTCAGTTTGGAATATTTCAGCAAAACGACCTGTGAACTCAATGGTCCATTCTCTTCTTTCTAACATGTCCTTATAAACTTGTTTAGCATCATCAGTCAAGGACCTCACCTTCTCATTCCAGAAGACACTCTCATCTGAATCAACATTCTCACCTTTCTTCTTTGAACTTGATTCTCCAGTATCTTTCTTTTTCTTTGAAGGTGGTCTCTTCTCAAATGTAAACTTTGATGTATCATCTCCTCCATCATTATCATCATCACTGCTACTATCATCTTCTTTTTGACTTCCCGAACCCTCTGCATCATCATCATCATTATTATCATCCTCATCATCACTCTTTTCCGATTCTTCATCATCCTCATCATCATCTTTCTCTTTATCAGATTCAGATGGTTCATAATCAACTTTCTCAACTTCTTTTTCTTTATCTTCTTCACCCTCCTTCAATTTGGGTGCAACATTGTACAGATTATCAATCAACTCACTCAGGCGTTTATTCTCAGCCTTCAGTTCTTTGTTGTCTTCTTTAATGGTTTTAAACCTGTTCTTATTCCTCAAACATTTACCTTCAAGCTTTTTGTTCTTTGCTTCTAGCTTCTTAACCTTCTCATCAATCTCATCCTGATTTGACTTTGAAGCTACAACAATCTGAAGCATCTTTTCTTCATTCTGCTTGAACTTGGCTATTTCTGCTTGCTGAGCCACAATCATTTTCATCATGTCATCCATCCTCTTATTCACCTGCTTCATAACATCATCATCCACAGCGACTTTCTTTGACTTGGATTTTGATCTGGATGGCTCAACTTCAGCTTCCTTCTCTTTCTGAGGCTTTCTAAACATGTCAAGTACATTATCCAGGGCTACATTGAACTCATCCACTGGTAATGTTTCTGCCTCTTTAGTCTTCTTTTGTTTCTTTGTGACTGGTGAAGATTGCTTTGATGTCATACCAGCATCGGGTACTCTTTTACCTCTCAAGAGTTGGTTTAACTCTTTCTCTCTCAGCTGCTTTGTACTTGTCTTCTTAGCCATGGTTTTGTGCTTAGGCTTGGGCAAGTTAACAACTACAGTTTCTCCTTCATTCAACTCATCCATATTTATACCTAAACATTCATCTTCAGCACCAATAGACTTCTTGCTCTTCTCAGCTTCTGCAATTGATCTGTTTAAAGATTCAGACTCACCAACCATAGTGGCCTTACGTTTGGTGGCCCGGAGATTTTCAGCATCCGAATCCCACTGTTCCTCCTCCTCTGTTTCTTCTGAATCCACAGACTCTTCATCCACCAAACCAGTACCTTTCTTTGCAGTTGATTTCTTTCTAACAACTTGTTGCTTTGAGCTTCCCTGATCAGTCTTTCCTTTGCCCTTCCCTTTGGCTCCAGGATTGACTACTTGCCTCTTCCTCTTAGTATTAGCATCAGCATATACCAAGGGATCATCGTTATCAGAATCACTATTAGGATGCCTAGCTGTATTCTTTCCTGGATCAGTGTAATCCTCTCTAGCTAAGGCTCCAAACAACCTTCTGTAAGGTGGCCTTTCATTGTCTGGCACACCCTTATATCCCTTCATTCTCACCAAAGTACGAATGTTCATGTGATCTAGTGCAAGTATCTGTGTTGGATCTTTCCTCAGATTTGGATACTTGTGATCAAAGATCATCATCAGGAATCTTGGGTATAACATGAAATACTTCTTCTTTAACCCTTTCAGCATCTCCAACATGTGGTCCAAGATCATTCCAGCAACATTAAATGGTTTGTTGAGGGTCAACGCAACCATTAACGAACTCAAACTCTTTCTCATCACGTCATATCCTCCACTAACACAGCCAAAAACGTGAATAATGACGTGAGCAAAATACTTAAACTGCACGCTCAGTTTCCCTTTGTACATTGAACCATCAGTGATAGGTCCTTTGTATTTCATCCTGAGGAAACAAGCTTTCTGCTCAGTCCACGAAAGTTCTCTTGGATCTTCACTCACTTCAAACTTAATCTGGAGTGCTTCTCTGATATCAGGCTCTGTAATAAACATCTCCATTCCTTGAATCTTACTCCTTATAATGGTCTGATTATCCAGAAAGTCGTACTTAGCGTTGTTGTAGAAGTCTTCAACTATATCCTTGTAGATAATAGTTGGAGTAGCCAAAGCATACACTATTCTGCTTCTCTTCAGAAACTTGATTATGTCAGTAAACTCAACATTCTTCTCTACGTCCCCAAGATAAGCACAACAATTATGATTCTTCTCGAATGGCCATTTGCTTTTGCTCGATGATTCACCTTCCTGAACAGGTTCTGGGACTATATCTGGAACAACAGTTTCAACTGGAATCTCCACATTCTCAGTCTGATCAGCCATCTAAACATACAAAATCAGAAACAACGTCAAAACACAAAAACGACAAAATTTCAAAATTTAAAGCTTTTAGAAATCCACATTCGCCCGTTTAAACTAGTCGAATGTAGATTATTCTGGTCGAATGTACAATATTTTGGTCGAATGTGAAATGATATTGAATAATAATATACATTCGCCCATTTATGATGTACATTCGCCCAAACAAGTTTCACATTCGTCCGTTCGTTCAACCGAATGTGTAATCTGTTCTTCCCTAAAATTTGAAAATTTTCAATCTTTGTTGTTTATCTGTTAAAACTGATTGAGATGAGTCCTAAAAGTGCCGACTAACACTCGTGTACCATCAATTGCCCCTAACATTCAGTCTACATCAGTTTTCAATTAAAATTAGGGTTAATATCGTTTCAATCGTTCAATCAAACCTTTATTGATGTTATTAACCTAATTCGTTATACACTCTCCCCCTAAAACTGATGTGGAGTGAATGTAAATCAAAATTAAACATTAACCAACACTCTAAAGCATGAAATCTAAAACCCTAGGTCCGGTGTTAAAACGAACGATTCCGGTCTCATTACCGCTCCATTACCTGTAATCTTGATATAGAAATGATTAGTAACACGTAGGGAACAAAAGCCACAAGAAAAATTCAACAAAGCAACAAGGTGTCTTAGATCGAATGAAAAATTTTGAAAAACTGAATGAGGGTTCGAATGTGCAACTGGTATTTAAATGGAGTCCACCTTCGCCCGTTGTAAAGGACGAATGTGGGTATATTTCACATTCGCCCAAACTGAATTGGCCGAATGTAAAATGTGTTTACCCGAATGTGAATTTGTGTAATCAAAACCACATTCGCCCGTTTTTAAACAACCGAAGGTGAAGAATTTTCCACATTCGACCCAATTAAGGGGCGAATGTGAAATGGAAAATTCTGAAAAATTTACCAAATCACGAATTCGAATCCCGTTCAACATTTTTCAATCCGTTTAGCTTCCAAAACTCATATTTTCTCATTTTGAATGATTCAAAGCCCAGATGGTGTTGTCAAATCTCAGAAATTGACCATCAAGCATCCCCGGTTATCAAAAATAAAGCAGAAATGCAAAAAATTTGGATTTTTCTGAAATTTATATCAAAACACACCTAAAATCTTTTTGGATTTTGTATCTTTTTGACAATAAAGGGAAAATGCATAAAGTAAAATGCATCAAATTGAAATGAAAGCAGTAAACATTTGGTGATGTCCGGTAAGAGGATCATATCAGTTTTCTGAGAAATCTGATCACAGCGTTGATCTATTTGTTTAATATTATCATTAGAAGCAGTATGTGACACGGCTATTGCTGATATTGTGGTCCACGTAAGCTCACATGCAGACAATTACGCAATGCTTTAAAATGATACGAGTTAGGTGTATTAGACTAACACGATGTGGTGCCCACACACACGACATACTCCCGTATCAAGTAATTGCACAAAGCTTCATCGTAACGCGTGATTATGCCAGAGTTATCCGTAAAAGTTACAAAGTATATAGCACAGAGGTGTACAGGTCAGCAACTGAATGCAGCAGAGTAACATGTGCGTATACACTAGGTTGAGGCTGATATTAATCACTGATTTTCATCAGATAATCAATACGATGTAATAATGATCTATGATCAATTAAAACATAAAGTTCCTCAATTCGGTAACTTCCGGTTTTGGCAATTAAGCTCTTTTAGCAAATATTCTGATAAAACTAGGTCCGTAAATCAATACGACAAAAGTTTATCAGAATATCCCGGATAACCATAACATAACGACCCGAAACCTCAGATTTTGGCAATCCTATCAAACGAAATTACGGTACTAAGACCATATGCTCATGAGGTGTTCAGCCACGAACGCGTAGTTCGTTATGTTTGTATCACTAATGCACGCAATATTTAGTCTACGAAGCCTATCAGCATATCACACGTAGTCAACACACACCTCATTATACTATACAATTCTTTAGCCTGTGTCAGATTCCCACTGATGTACTATCATTTGCTCTTTTTACCAGGAAATCATTTTGATTTTCTAATTTTTTTTTTTTTTTTTAGGTCTTTTTGAATTTTATAATGTTTATGGTTTTTTTTTCTTTTGATAAAATGACTCCCCCTAAAATAAAGAACATATTTTTTGGTTTTTTTTAATTTTTCTGAAAAACAATAAAAACAAAAGTTGAAAGAAACAATCCACTCGAAAGCATCAACTTCTTTGAGGATTAAACAATCCCTTCGAAAGCATCAACTTCTTTGAGGATTATGATAGTAAAGAGAAATTCCCAATTAGCAAAATATTAAAAACTAAAACTAAAAAGCGATAAACCGAGGTGCCGATTAGTCTTGTTTTTCCTTTATGTTGTTTACTTTTAAAAGATATTCAAAGCGGGATCTGTCAAAAGCTTTAGTAAACAAATCTGCACGTTGGTAGTCAGTATGAATTTTGATCATATCTATCAATTCTTTGGCGTAACAATCACGGATAAAATGATATTTGATCCGGATATGTTTAGCTTTAGAATGATTTTTAGTATTTTTAGTTAATGCGATAGCGGCTTCGTTGTCACAGTATATAGGGGTTTTAAGAAACTGCAAACCGTAATCCACCATCTGCTGTTGGATCCAGAGCACTTGCGAACAGCAACTCGAGGCTGCAATGTACTCGGCTTCACAGGTAGATAGCGCCACGGAAGTCTGCTTCTTGCATTGCCAGGTGACTAACCTGCTCCCTAAAAACTGGCAACCAGCTGTAGTAGATTTGCTATCTTTGTCACAGCCGCCCCAATCTGCATCACTAAAAGATATGAAATCAAAATTATCATCATTAGGGTACCAAAGTCCTTTGGAAGGACAACCCTTCAGATATCTAAGAATACGCTTGACCGCCGTCAGATGACTTTGTTTCGGCTTCGATTGATAGCGAGCACAGAGACACGTTGCGTACATAATATCAGGTCGAGACGCCGTCAAATACATCAGAGATCCGATGATTGCTCTGTATGTAAATGGGTCCGTCAGCTCCCCCTTAGCGTCCACTCCAATCCCGTGATTGGGTTGAATCGGGGTATCCATCGGCTTAGAGTCCTCCATCTGGAACCGGCTCAAGATGTCGGAGACATATTTCGTCTGGTGAATGAAGATCCCGTCGGGTCTTTGGTCCACCTGCAAGCCTAGGAAAAACTGCATCTCCCCCATTGCGCTCATTTCGAACTTTTCCTGCATGACAGTTTCGAACTCCCTGCATAAAAGCTCGTTAGTTGAACCAAATATTATATCATCAACGTAAATCTGCACTAGAAGCAAATCATCTCCCGTCTTCTTCGTAAAGAGGGTGCAATCGACGAGGCCGCGCTTAAATCCTTTGGAGATGAGGTATGTACTTAGCTCCTCGTACCACTGTCTCGGAGCCTGGTGCAAGCCATATAGAGCTTTGTTCAGCACGTAGACCTTATCCCGGTGGATTGGGTCCTCAAAGCCTGGTGGCTGCCCGACAAAAACCTCTTCCTTGACTTTCCCGTACAGAAATGCGCTCTTAACGTCCATTTGATAAACTTTGAATTTCTTGTATGAAGTAAATGCAAGGAACATCCGAATAGCTTCGATTCGTGCTACCGGTGCATAGATTTCGTTATAATCAATCCCTTCGATTTGATGGAAACCCTGCACGACCAATCTGGCTTTGTTACGAACAATAACCCCACGATGATCCTTCTTGCACTTAAACACCCATTTAGTGCCTATCTTCTTCCTATCCGGTGGCAAATCCGTGAGCGTCCAAACTCCCAATTTTTGGAATTGTAATAACTCCTCCTGCATAGCTTCCACCCAGGCATCATCCTTCAAAGCGTCCTTGTATGTCCTTGGCTCTACCTGCGACACATAACACGCAAACGACCAATCATTTTGACTACCAGATTGTTGAATTTTGGCATATAAAGCTAAAGCACCAAAACTCTCTGGTGAGTTAACACTTTTAAGCTGCCCTCTGGTCATAACACTGCTTCCAGGATCACCAATAACTTGCTCCAACGGATGAATACAATGGATCCGAGATTCCGGATATTCAGGTACAGTAACTCCCGTCTGAGCAGTTAGGTTCTCTACAGCATCCAGATCATGACCCGTATTTGATGATGAAGCAACATCTGGAGTTGGAGTTGGGTTCACTGGCGGTGCCTCCTGTTCTTCTGCTTGTTCAAGAATAGCTTCTTCAAATTGTTCATCTTCAGATTCTGAAGTGTCTAATGAAGTTGAAGCCTCTTGAAACACTTCTTCTTCTTGTATAGGAGCACTGGCATCATTAGAAGCTGGTAGGGGGTTCACGGTGATCGGACGCACCAACGGTGAAGTCGTTGCATTTTCACACTCGTAAAGTAATCTGATAACAGCTTCTTCAACCAAACTATCTAGATTGAATGATTCAAAGAAATCTTTGTAATCAAACATCCAATCAGGACCCGTGCCTTGTAAATTTTGAGTATATCGTTGAACTTCCACGTTAGCCCAATCCTCCACTCGACGAGTTCGCTTGTTGTATACCCGTTTTAGCGGGGATGCATATCCAACAAAGTATCCCTCCTCGGCTTTAGGACTAAACTTCTCGCTTGGATTCAACATCGTACATGGCGCCCCAAAAGGTTCTAGATACTCTAAATTCGGCTTTCTTCGGTGTAACAGCTCATAAGATGTTTTACCAAACTTCTTCACTGTTAGAACCCGATTTAATGTGTAGTTTGCTGCATAAATCGCCTCGTTCCAGAACATTACTGGAAGATTTGAATCAGCGAGCATTGTTCTAGCCGCTTCAATTAGAGTCCTATTCTTTCGTTCAGCAACACCGTTCTGTTATGGGGTGTACGGAGCCGAATATTCATGATGTATCCCTTTGCTTTCACAAAGTTCATCCATCATGGCGTTTTTGAACTCCGTCCCATTGTCACTCCGAATTCTCTTAATTTTCACATTGTAGAGATTCTCTAATCGAGTGAACAGAACTTTTAGGTTGTTAAAGGTGTCACTTTTATTCTGCAAACACATCACCCATGAAAATCTTGAGTAATCGTCAGTGACGACTAAACAATACAGCTCTCCAAGATGACTTTTGCGCTTGACTGGTCCGAAAAGATCCATATGCAGTCGCTCAAGTGGCATCTCTACAGAGTTAACTTTCTTCACTTTGTGGGACTGTTTGTGTTGCTTCCCCTTTTTACAACTCACGCACTTGTCATTCAGATGGAAATGTTTTACGTTGACTCCATCGACAAGCCCATTTCTCACAAGTTGATTCATTTTCCTCAGATGAATGTGCCCCATTCTTCGGTGCTACATTATCGATTCTTTCTCTGTCGCCTTGGATAGAAAGCATGTTATCTGCCCCTGTGATGTCATCGCCTTGGACATATCAAGAATGTAGAGATTGTTGACGCGAGGTGCCTTCAACATTATCCACTCTTTAGGAATTGTAAAGCCCGGTTTCAGAATATAGCAGGATTTGTCATCAAAATGCACAGTAAATTGCTTATCACATATTTGACTGACACTCAACAGATTATAATCAATCTGCTTCACATACGATATCCGCTCAAAGCTCACTATCCCATTGCTCACGCTTCCTTCCATAGTAATATATCCACCTTTGTTTCCAGCAAAAGCGACATACCCTCCATTGATGTTCTTCACGTCGAACAGCAACGCAAGATCCCCTGTCATGTGGCCTGAAGCTCCACTATCAACAATCCAAAGACTGCTAATAGGGCCAGCTGAAGCTCCCTGCACACAAAAGTAAATCATTTAGTTCTTTCGGGGGACCCAAGCCTGAGTCTTGGGTCTTTGAACATCAGGTTTCAAAGTAACATTTTCACAAGTATTTTCAACAACTTTTTGATCAATCTTTTTCTGATTGTTCAAAACAGTTTTCTTTTTCTCATCAACTTTTGAAGTAGAGGCTCCTGGAGTACCATTAGGTGACCAAGATTGTTCAGACCTTTTCAAGATGCGGATCTGAGACTTTGGGTTCTCAGTCGGTTTCTGAACATTGTTAGCAAATGTAACTTTCTTGGTTACCTTATCTGATTTAACAGACTTAGGTCCAACATTTGATTTGACAATTGGTTTCGGTGGAACCTTTTGCCTATCAATTGTTGCGTTCACCACAGGCTTCCTCCATGATTGTTCCATAGCAATCCGATTCCTTCGATCATATTGAAATGGACGATTGTTCCTCATTTGATAAAACTTGTTTTGATTGAAAAACTGTTGTGGTTGTTGAGGAACAACACGTCTATGTGGTGGAACATAATGATCAATCGGTTCCCTCATGGAATTCCTCACTTCAACCTCGTGCCTTTTATGCCTTACATATGGGTACTGAGCAAGTAAATGCCCTCGTTCCCCACATTTAAAGCATGCACGGTACTCTTCAAAAACATTCGGAGCATTTGGTTGAGCAAATGATCTAACAGGATATTGATCATTATACTGTTGCTTCCTTAAACTCTCAGGGAGTGGCCCTTTTGAGTAAGTAGGCTCATGAAAACCATTAGCTCTGTTTTTGGGTCGAACGAACTCTGTGACATGGACTTTTGGTTCTTGAGGAACATCCAAATACAATTTCTTTAATAATGCCGGTGGAATCTCATTTGTTCTCTCATGTTTTGGGAACCAAATGGTGCTTTCTTGCCATATTTTGTCAATTTTAGCATAGTTAACATCTTTGATTGGAAAGTCCTCGTCAGAGATGATTTTATCGGATCCTTCCATCCGATAGAACACCTTGACAGGTTTGTCACATGGTTCATTCTTAACACTCTTTTCAAGATCTTTCTTGACCACATTTTTCTCAAGATCTTTCTTAACAACATTCTTTTCAGACTTCTTTTCACGATGAACATTTGCCATCGGAATCACAATCTGAGATAGTGAAACTGGTTCATTTGTAATGATGTGATTTTCTTTTGGAATTTCACATGCATTCACAGTTTGAACACAACCAGTATCATCACTCTCTGAGTCTGGATCTACACTCTCAGCAGTAACACCCTCATCATTGATACCTAAAATCGGCCTCTCATCGGAATGTGGGTCACCAATACTTGAAGTATTTGATTCATTTTCCGACGATGAGTCTGATTTTACCGAGCTCTCCGGTGTCACTTGATGACAATTATGGTTTTCAAAAAGAACCGGAGATGGCACAGATCGGTAATTGGTGGTTTTATCATCAATGATGTGGTCTACCACATAAGCAATATGCTTATAGCTTTCCAGCTTTTTGTTTACCTTTTCAGCAAAGCATTTGATGGCGGCCATTTCCAACTTGGTATTTTCAATTTCATTTATGTAATTGTTAATTGCCAATTGTTTTAAAGATAAAGTATTTTTCAAGTCGGAAATGTCCTTTTTGTAGCCATCTAACACTTTGTTAAAAGCATTCAACTCTTTGCGAGTAGATTGACTGTTCATGATAGCACTATCACGTTGAACTTGGAGTTGTTTATTCTCCTCAGTCAATCTATCACATGTACCACAATATTTATCACTTGTATTATCAGTACTACACTCAGAACTTACAGATTTTGGCGGTTCAGTCATGGCCATCAACGCGAAATGAGCTTCCTTTCCAGCAAAGAATCTTGAATAGTCAATCTTGGTGAAAGCATCATCTGCAATGCACGACTTCCTCGTCATCAGAAAATCCGCTTCTGCTAGCAACTGCTCAATGTCATCATCTAGAGAAGTAACACTTGCTTCCGTATCCGATTCACTGTCTGAGTCAGAATACACCGATTCACATTCCTCAGGAACATCAGAAACAGTGTTAATCACCACTCCAGAATTCGCTTTCTCAGCATTAACCTCCACAAGCTTAGTCTCCACATCCATCTCAGCCTCAGACTCATCACTTTCACACTCAGTTTTTACCTTCTCATCAACATTCACCGAATCTTCGATATCAACCTGATATGCAACACAAGCCATGTTGCCACCAGGAGTGATTTCCTCAACACCTATTTGCATGGAAGACCAATCAAACCTCTCATCTTGTTGAGTTACCAATGCTTGATTCTGATTGGTGTTCTGATGTGTCTCATTAGGTGTAGTGATTGGTATGACAGTTCGGTTAGTGTTATTAGGAGATTGGTTTTGAGTCTGGTTTGATGTGTTTGGTTGTCTGTTTTGGTTGTTATTGAAATTGTTTTGACGGTTTTGATAGTTGGTATTGTTTTGGTAAGAAACTTGGTTTTGGTTTTGTTGTTGCCTGTTTTGGTAGCTTGCATTAAATGGGTTTCTGTTACCCTGCTTTGGTGGCTGAGTGCATTCTCTTTTAAAATGACCCTTTCCTCCACAATTAAAACAAGTAACCTTCTCCTTGTTGAACGCGTAGGTTGTGTTAGGAGAAGTTCCCAAATCCGTTCTACCTGTCTTCTCAATAAACTCCGTTGCTCTTCTCATGATACTCGCAAAAGCCCACTGAATATCAATTAATTCCATCTCTTCCTTGTCAATCTGTGCATAGTCTTCATTGGTTAAATTGTTGTTACCAATTTGACTAGCAACCAAGCCATTATAAGATGAAACCATTGCAGAGACTAGTGCAATGTGTTGTTGAGCAACTTCAACCGTCACATTTCCCAAGTTAGATGTCTCCAAAACCACCGGTTGTTGTTGATTAGGTTGAGGAACTTGGTTCATTGGTTGTTGAGATTGGCTAGCAGTATAAAAAGCAGCTTGTTGTATTGGGGAAAATGGTGGAATGTATGAATTGTTGTATTGTTGTTGTGGTGGTTGGTTTGATGGTTGTGAAAAGGATGTTTGTTGATGGTAGTTGATGGTAGGTTTTGGTGATTCCATAACATTGGAAATACATGCAACATGTGGAGCCACCAATCCTCCTAAACTTGAGGTACTAGCTGGAACTGGAGTGCCTCCAAAATACAGGTTGGGATTCTGAGGGATCTGTGATCTTCTTGCTTTCCTCCTCTCTTCCAATTCCTTGTTTTCCAGCTTCTCTATGAAGTCTTGAATTGACCAGAATTGGTATGCATCCTTTTCCCTTAGAACTTCAACATGCTGATCCCAGTTTGGTGGTAATGCCTCTGCAAACTTATCCACCTGCTTTGTCATAGGAATCTGTATACCATAACTAGACAATTCAGATAACAAATGACTATAACGAGGAGTTAATTCTTTTAAAGTTTCATTTCCAATATAAGAAAAATTCTCAAACTCCTTCCTCAATTCTTCCATCCTTAGACCTCTAGTCTTCTCATTACCATCATGCCTCCTTTTAAGTGCTTCCCATAGTGCCTTAGATGTTGTGCAAGTCCCAAACTGATGCAAAAGATCGTTTGTGATTGCCTGTGTCAATTGGGAAAAAGCCTTCTTCTCCACAGCAAACTTCTTTTTCTCATCCTCAGCCATGCTCTCCAATGGAACTGGTTCACCTGTATTCTCCAAGACTGGTGCTGTGTAACCTTTAGCAATCATGTTCCATGCCTCTGCACCCTCTACTCCCATGCCTTCCAAATGTATCTTGAACTTTTTCTGCCACTGATTGTATTCTTGAATCTCCATAAGCTTCGGTGGCCGATTCCCGCTACCTGAAGACAAATCATTAATCAGTGTGGAAATAGCATTTGTAGTTTGAGTGTTTACCACCGCTGCTGCTACTCCCCAGTAATCAGATTGTGGTGCTGGAGGTGCACTTTGAGCCATGTAGTTAATCGGCTGCGAAGACTGTGTGCTCGTCTTCTGTGCTGCCACCGTCCATGGGTCCATCACTTGCTGTTGTGGTTGAGTCGGAGTTGTTGGAAAATTCCACATGATCACGAACTTCGAAAAATTTCAACACTTAGAAAATTTTCCAATTTCTAGTTCTAGGTTCGCCCAAATGATCTCACTTTCGTCCCTTTTCTGACGTAGGTTCGCCCAAACAGTAACACTCGGGGGTAAAATCTCACCAGAATGTAAAAACACACTAACACTTCTACGTTCGTCCAAACTGATCTAGGTTCGCCCGTTTCTATTCCAGGTTCGCCCGCCCGATCAATCGAAGGTGAAAATTGTGACCCGAAAGTGAAAAATTCAACAAAAAATTTCCAGGTTCGCCCAAATTAACTCAGGTTCGCCCAAAAATCACTCAGGTTCGCCCAAAAATCTACACGTTCGACCACTCAGTTCCAGATTCGCCCATATTAGATTTGAAAAACGGTTACACTTTGAAAAACGGTTATTTTGATCTCTGATTTTCAAAAGTTTGTGGATTTGAATGATCTTAATCAGGTTTTGCTTCGGAGATGATTTGGAACAACTTTAATTCTTGGAATTTTGAATTTTAACCACAAAATCAACTCTAAATCCTTCAAAAACACTCAAAAACCATTTTTATGCCAAAACAGATGTGAATTGATCAAAATAATGTCCAAATCAGCTCTGAGTTTATCAATTTGTTGTTGTATGATCCTCTATGCTCTGATACCACTTTGTAGGAGGATGATTTGACACGAAAACAGGATTATATGATCATACAAGTTACAAAACCAGGTGCGGAAACCCTAGCTTTGAACAAACTGATATAAACTCAAATCAAAACACAATCAAAGTCATTTTCAAATGTTTTCATAGATTAACACATTCATAAACTTGATTACAACTGATTTTAGGTTAATCTAGAACACACACTGAACCTCTCAAACTATTCTGGAACAACACCTCAAAACACACACAACTAATGACTCTCTTAACATTACAAAAACACAAATTCTATTTATAGAGTCTGCACATTCGCCCATCTGACATGGTCGAATGTGGACTTGCTCTACATTCGCCCACATACAATGGTCGAATGTAGTCTTCTGTTAGGTTCCATTCCAAGTTCGTCCAGCATCCTCTACCTTCGCCCCTTTACACTTCTTCCTTCGCCCAGAAAACCTTCCTTCGCCCACTTCAGCACACTAACACATGTTAATATCCAATCACTAGTCGCAAAACGCATCTACAGACAACTGCTGCTGCTGAAAGGTCTGCTGAACAAACAACTGATAGACAAAGATCTGATGAAGAAACAACTGCTGATCAAGTACTAAAGAACAAAGGTCTGTTGAACCAACAACACTTTGGTTTCAACAGATGATAAAGACAATCAGAGTTTTCCTTTACAGTAGTTTGT
This sequence comes from Ambrosia artemisiifolia, assembly GCA_032199755.1. Taxonomy (NCBI): domain Eukaryota; kingdom Viridiplantae; phylum Streptophyta; class Magnoliopsida; order Asterales; family Asteraceae; genus Ambrosia; species Ambrosia artemisiifolia. Next base: position 33,445,296 of record CM063517.1, read on the forward strand.
ATTAACAGTGTTTTCAATGTAACAGTAGTTATAGTTAGCAGATGTTTTATGTTGTTAGTCAGTTAGAGGTCGTTGTCTTAGGTGACGTCAGCAGTGATCATCAGAGGTTTAGTTTGGTCTATAAATAGAACAGTGATTGTACGGTTCTATTCATCACTCTTGTCATTCTCTTAAGACAAACATTCTCTGAGTGATCAGGCTGAGGGGGAGTTATTGTACAATTGTAATCTTTCAATCTAATGAAAGCTTTCGATTAAAAACAATTATTCTCTTGTTTTGATTAATAGTTTATCATTCCACTGCATTTTCCATTTATATCTCACTTCACTTATTTCATTATTTGTTTAAACAATCAAAACAATCAAACTCAGATCCTAACAATTGGTATCAGAGCTTGGTCAATTAAATTCGATCTAATCAATCAATTTAATATAAACAGATCAGCTCACAATTATTGATATCGTTTGGTTGTCGGATTGAAAACAGAGTAATAGTTTATTTTCGTTTCAACCGTTAGTAAACAGATTTTGTTTTCGAAAAAAATCAAAGAATGACTTCACTTAATCAAGATCCACATAACACTGGCACTAGTAACAAGCCACCGATGCTTGTCAGATCTGAATACAATATCTGGCAACGTCGGGTAGCTCATGTGCTAGCACAGCAAAACAAAGGGTGTTGGAAGTCGGTTGTCTTTGGACCTCATGTTCCAATGGTGCCGAGTACCGAAGATCCCAAGGTCTAAGTACCTAAGAGTGTTGAAAACTACTCTGAGCAAGATTTTCAAAAAATTGAGTTAGATGCTAAGGCTTTCAGTATTGTAGCCATGGCTCTACCAAATGATATCTATGCTGGACTGTTGCACTGCAATAGTGCAAAAGAGTTGTGGGATGCTCTTAAAGAGCAGTTCGGTGGGACTGAGGATGTGATAGAAAACAACCGTGAAATACTTAACCAACAATATGAAACGTTTAGTCACGTGAAGGGAGAGTCGTTAACACAATAGTTTGAGAGATTTAATTGTCTAATTAGTGAACTAAAACTGGTGGGTCTAACTTACCCTAATTCAACTTTGAATCATAGGTTTCTTAGATCACTTCAGGACAAATGGGACACTATAGCAATTGTCATGAGAAACTCTATCGGATTTAAGGACCTGACCCTGACCCAGCTTCATGGTAAGCTCTTGACTTATGAAAGAGAGCTTAACCAGAAAAAGAAGCTCCAGGACTCTGGAAAAGTGTCCGATGACTATGTATTTGGGAATACAGCACTTTTGGGTCAAGATGAGGTTCCTCGAAGTAGTAAGGATCAGGGTTATGATCATTACATTGATATAACCACTGGTTTTAACACTGATTCTTACTCATCACCCAACTATGCTTTTGCAGCAAGTGGTGATATCCAGGCATCTGATAACACATCTTTTGTGTATAATGACCTTCAATACATTGACCCTGTTGACTTAGAAGAAATGGACATTTTGCATCAGTTGGCCCTGCTCAGTATTAGAACCAATAACTTCTATAAGAAAACTGGCAGAAGGTACCCAGGTTTACATGGTGGGTCAAGAGTGGGGTTGGATAAATCAAAGATAAAGTGTTATAAGTGTCATAGAATGGGTCACTTTGCTAGGGAATGTAGGATTCAAAATGGTACCCCTATGATCACCTATCCAAACCAAAGACCTCAGACCAACACTTATCAGTTCTCCCAAAACACCCCTGCACCAAATGTGCAAAACACTGTTCACTTTGCACAGACCCAAACCACTGTTCCTGTGCACTATGTCCAAACCACTGTTCCTCAGTATCATTATGTCCAAACACCTGTTACTCAGGCACAAGTGCCAATGACTGCTGTTCCATCCTCTGCTCCTGCAGAAACCAGACAGCAAAGTCAACAGAGTTTCTTCACTCAAGGCTTTGTTGATTGGAGTAGTCTACCAGATGAGATAACAGATGATAACATTGCTTTAGTTGCCAATTCTGAAAATAATTTTTGTTTTATGGCACTAGAAACAATTGTTGAAGAGACTGATTCTGAGGGAGTGGTGTCTATGTCTGAAAATGTGACTAATGGTGTTGTTGATGAAGTGTTTCAGCTGAAGAATCTGAAGTAGAGGTTGTGAATCTCTCAGACCCCTGGGGTAGTGATGACTGTGACTGCCAGTGTAACTGTGCCTTGATGGCTGCTGCTAAGGTATCTCCTCAAATCTTACATGACTTGTGCTCAGACAAATGTATTGTAGCATTTGCTAAGATAAAAGAGGTGAATGAAAACTTTAGAAAGAAAATTTTGGAAGATGAAATTCAGTTTGAAAAACTCACTAAAGAGTTAAAATAAAAAATATCTGAAAGAGAATCAGAAATCAGCAGTTTAAAACATGAAGCAAGCATAACCAAAGACCAGCTTCAGACTATGATAACCAAATATCATTGTTGTAAAAGGGAGCTTGAGTCCACCCAAGTTGAATGTCAGAAATGGGTGGAATCATCAAAAGGTTTTGAGATGATTGTCAACCAACAATCTAAAAGTCATGTGAAATTTGGCTTTGGTTTTTAAGAAACCACTACTCAGAGTTCACAAACCACTGACAAAAAGGAACCACAGTTGGTTGAAATCATCCCAACCAATTCAAAAGGTCAAGAAATCAAGGTTACTGAACCCAATGGTAAAAAGGTCAAATTTCACATCAGCGGTTTCACTAGAGGCTATAAAACCCTGTTTTCCCCCAACAGCAGTTTTACTGTCTCATTGTATTCAAAATACTAAAACCGCCTTCTTCTTCCTCAAACCCCTAATCAAATTTCAATCACTCTCACACTCGAGATCCTAACAATGGATCTTCAAACAAAAGCCACCAACAATTACCTACCATATCTGGTTAAAACAGAAGACAACGTACCATTCCATTCAACCATTGACATCATTTTAAACTCAAAATACAAAAACATCCTAACTGCTGATGCTCCCATCCATCTTGAAACCCTCCAAGAATTCTGGGCTAAAGCTGAAGTCTTGCGTCAAGACAAAAAGCCTACATCCATTATTTCCAAAATTGGAGCCACTAGCATCTCCATCACACCTGAACTAATATCCACAACCTTCTCCCTCAATGACTTGTCAGGTAAGGATTCCTTTCCTAAAACAGAGCTTCACACAGAGTTTCAGGAAAGAGGGTATGATACTCAAATGACTGGATCAACACTGTTCAAAAAGTTTTTCCCTCCAGTCATGAAGTTTTTCTTCCATACTCTCCTTCTCTGTGCCTCGGCTAAGACCACATCCTTCAATGAAATCCCATTAAGGATTCAGTACTTGGGGTATGCTATGTTGTCAGACTCTGACTTCAATCTTTCCCAGGGACTGTTTATGGACTTAGTTTCTAATGTGAAAGCCATAAAATCTGGCTCAAACAATGCTTTTCTACTCTACCCAAGAATTCTTAGTGTAATCCTTCAAAAGGTTTTACCAGAAAATGATTTTCAAAAGGGTGAGTCTTTTCAAATGAAAAGTTTAACTGATGAAACTTTCACAAGAATGTTGTGTTCTTCTACCCAAGAAAAAGTATTAAAAGTGTCAAAAGTTTCCAAAACACAAACAAATAGGACAAAGACAACAACTGTTGATCAAACCTCTGTTGTTGAGCCCACTGCTCCTGGTGATCATGGCACTTCATCCAGTGCTGTGAAACCCACACCAGCCACATCCAAAAGAAAGCGTCCATCCACAAAAACCACCTCCACACCCATAAAGGGACTTCTGGAAGATGAGATACAAGAAGCAAACCCTGTTGCAACACAAAAGCAACCTGAAACCACTGTTGTTACTTCCTCACAACAGTTGGAATTATCTCAACCCAAACAAACTCCTCATGTATCCTCACAAAAGGATCATGTTGTAAGCCAAAGGAAACCACATACTGAAGCATGTGAGTCACTTGATCATATGTTTACAAGTCCATCTCCCAGGGCTAATTCTCTTCTTACTCCTCCACCTTCACCACAACATGTCCCACAAACCATGCAACCTCTGTTTGAGGCAATTGATAAAACTCAGGATAATCCCAGTTCCTCTCCTTCACCTGTCACTGAGAGTATACCTCCACAAGTGACTGGGCCTGAGAAAAATCAATCTGTCAATCCACAAACAGAAGAGGAGGTTACACTCCCAGAGTTCAATGTAACTCTTGGTGAGTTTTCAAGAGAAGCAGCCACTACTGGTGTAGAGACCATTATCTCACAACAGGACAGTGGTTACATAGCTAAGACTTCCTTGAAGGCAACAACTGAGGAGGCCACAATTGTGTCCCCAAAATCAGTTGGAAGTCCCCAGAACCAAGACCAAGGGGCATCTGGTTCTCATTCCCTGGACTCACTTCCTAGGACTGAACCAGTTAAAACTACCACTGGTGGGAATTCAGATGATCCTATTAACTTAGGTGATGGATTAAAATACCAAGAATTGACGGATAGAGTTCAATCCATTGAAACCTCTGTTGCTGACATCAAAACAGATGTCAAGTCAATATTGGAAACTCTGGCAAACTTTACCAAAAGTCAACCATCCACTGCTGATATTGCTAGTAAGCTATGGAAATCTGTTTCCCCCATCATCATAGCTCACAGGAAACTAGCAGATCAGACACAAGAGACTTACATGAACTTGATCATAAATATGGTGGATGCTAGGTTCAATGATACCAAGGCAGATATCAAGGTGATCAAAGACCACTTGCTGAAGACTATTGGCTCTGCCCCTACCACAATCCTCAGAGATGAAGATGATGATGAATTCACAGCTGATGATGCCAAAAAGGGGGAGAGTGGCAGAGATAGGTTACCAAAACTAAATCCTTTTGGTTCTCCACCCTCTCAAAAGGGTAAACCAACTGCTGACAAACCAGAGTCTACCCAAACAGCACCACAAAAACAACAACAACCAAGTGATCAAACCTCTGCTGCTACTGAAACTGCCAAAACCAGCAAAGCAAAGGAAGTTGACACCTCTGCAAATGAAAAAGCTGATAAGGCTGCTGAAGATAAGCTTAAGAGGGCTGACACTCTGGAAGTTAAAGCAGAGAGGTTAATTCAGCTGAAGAAGGAACAACAGCAAGAAGTTGAAGATGTGAGTTCCTCAAAAAGAAAGAAAATTTCTGCAAAACATACAAGGAAACCACCATCCAAACTATCTTCTGAAACCACTGATGCTGAAACCACTGCTACCAAAACCACTGCCACCAAAACCACTGATACCACAAGCACTGCTACCAAAACATCTGATACTACCAAACCAACCACCAAACCAACAACCAAACCAACCACTACACAATCAAAACCCCAAACAACTGCTGGTTCTACAAAGAATCAACAGAGGTTAACCCAACCACTGCTGCACAATCTCCATCACCAAAAATCTTGTATAGCAGAAAAAGGAAGTCTACCTTTGTTGTACAAGATGAAAACATCCACACCACACCACCCAATACTCCACTCACACAACCCTTAAACGCCATTCCACTCTCATCATTTTCACCACACACCTCCCAATTCAAATCACATAGACCACCACCAACCATCACCCCATTGGCTGAGAAGTATCCTCTTGAACTTGATTTACTCAAGGGGAACTTCAATCCTTCTATAATACTGATCAGCCATCAGAAAGAACTTTCCCATCTCTCATGAATTTTCCTGTTCCCCAAAACATTGACACCTATCTGAAATACAAGGGTGAACAAGCAGATGCTATCATAAAAGAGAAATGCAAAGGGAAAGATGACAGGAGTGCTCAGGGCATCCATTCAGCAGAGCTTAGCAAACTGAGAAGGATTGAAGATTTTGCTAAGACCCTGAGCAACTCAATGTCTTCCATGCCTCTCAGCAGTGAGATGGAAAGGGAAGTAAGGGATTCTCTTCTTGAACAGATCTTAGCTTCCATGTCTTACAAAGCAAACAAGAAACAGTTTGCAGGCTGGACCACTCATGCACTAAAAGAAGAACTAATTAGAATTGAAGAAATGGCCAAGAATCCTCCTTCAAAGGTCTCTGCCCCTGATTTCAGCAAAGGCAGAGATCCAGCCAGAGCTCTCAAGTTTAATAGAATGAGACAAGAGATAGTAGCTGCTGATTATGGAGAGATGAAGTCTGTGGCTAGATGGTCTGAGTTGAGATTAGTTGAAACCTACAAAAAGTTGGAAGAAAACAGGAAGAAGGACCCTACTTTGCCAAGAAAACCTGTCTATGCTGATGAGCCCAAGAGACCTCTACAGGCCTTTACTTTAGACATCCTACTGGACACTTCTGATCTATTTATTGCTGCAAGAAGACAGTTCAAAAAGCAGAATGAGATGACAGAAGAAGAACAGAAACAGTTTGCTGATACTTTTGTGAAAGAGGATCTTCTCAACCAAATTCGTTATTTCTCTGATCCAACAACTGAGAGACTCAGAGAACTCATTGGAAGACCTCCATCACCAAACTCATCCAAAATAAAGATGCATCCCAGCCATTCCTCTGATTCTAAAATTCTAAAATGGAAGTCCAATAAAGACACCCATGAATTGACCTTGCTCGAATCAGATGGAAAGATTCAGAAGCTTAGTATGGATGATGCACATGGCCTGTGTGCTGAAGATCTTTAAACACTGCTGAATCTAGAGCTGGAAAGAGATGCTGAAGACCTCTTCTCATTGAGCTTTGAATTACAACTCAAAGGTCAAATTAGAGAAAGTCTGATGAGAAATAAAGATCAAGAATAAAGCTAAGTTTTGGCATCATCTGTTCTAGGGGGAGATTGTTGGGTCTGCTGACCTGGATAAGAACAGATGATTAGAAAGCCAAAATATTCTATCTTCTGATCCTTTGAATAAAACAGTTGATTCAAGATACTTTCCCCAAAAGACTGTTGACCCTAACAACTGCTACACCAAACAACTGATGAAGACAAGTGCTGCTGCTGAAAGGTCTGCTGAACAAACAACTGATAGACAAACATCTGATGAAGAAACAACTGCTAATCAAGTACTGAAGAACAAAGGTCTGTTGAACCAACAGCACTTTGGTTTCAACAGATGATAAAGACCATCAGAGTTTTCCTTTACAGTAGTTTGTATTAACAGTGTTTTCAATGTAACAGTAGTTATAGTTAGCAGATGTTTTATGTTGTTAGTCAGTTAGAGGTCGCTGTCTTAGGTGACGTCAGCAGTGATCATCAGAGGTTTAGTTTGGTCTATAAATAGAACAGTGATTGTACTGTTCTATTCTATTAATCACTCTCGTCATTCTCTTAAGACAAACATTCTCTGAGTGATCAGGCTGAGGGGGAGTTGTTGTACAATTGTAATCTTTCAATCTAATGAAAGCTTTCGATTAAAAACAATTATTCTCTTGTTTTGATTAATAGTTTATCATTCTGCTGCACTTTCCATTTATATCTCACTTCACTTATTTCATTATTTGTTTAAACAATCAAAACAATCAAACTCAGATCCTAACAGTTAGGTTCTTTTGTGTTATCTACATCGCATTCTAGATAACAATATTTAAAAGGTTATTTCGAATTTAGAACATAACCCTTATCCTTACCATCTAAATCTCGTTTCGTTTATCCATAAACGTTCATTTTACCATTTACTTTGTTTTGTATTTGTTAACCACGCCTAATAGCGTAATTAAGTGAAATGGATTTTTGGGGTGTTATAGTACATTTAACAGATGTATGGCTTATATTTTCAGGTTGAACAACAATACAATAGTGTGTGTTTTCTATCATTTTTTAGACTTTAAGAAGTGAATGAAGAAACTTCTATAACCTATCTTTGGTATGGTTAAATATTCTTCAAGAATTATGTTACTTTTATGGATAGTTAAACTCAAATTCCTTATGCTAATATTGAGTTTTTGTGTATTGTAGGTAAGAGGATGGTGTCTTAAGGATTATCCACAATCAAAGGATGATTTGATAAGGATAGTATAGTTTTATTTTAAAATGTACAGTATGATAAATTTGTATCGAAAATGTATGTAGAAAATTATCTTTGTTTGATGATGTTAAAGTTGGCTATTCCTTAAGGAACACAATTTTCTGAACCGTATTGAATTAGTAAAAAAGGGTTTGTAATCAAACGGTGCATTTGTTCATTGTTCTAAATTTATATTTCTACAAAACCGTTTTAGACTAAGAGACTCTTGGAGAAGTATGTATACCAGTTGTGCATTCCTTAATGGAATATCTAAGTTCAACAAAAAATTTAGAGTTAAGAATCAAACTGCAAATGTTGTCTACAAAGAAATACTTGGAAGCTTGTGAATAAGTATTCAATCATATTTTTCTTGAACAGTTTAATTTCATTTTTTTGTATTTTTTGTTAAACTATATTTATGTACTTAGAATTTTCATCTTCATTTGCATGCCGTTTAAATAAATATTATTGCATCTTCATTTAATTTTTTGTTTTTAATGACGTCAAATCAAACATTACATAATTCATATATCATTTATTGGGTAACATTAAACTTTTTTTATGATATTTTCCAAACAACCTAAATTCATAGGAATTGTAATACATAAGTTCCATTAATTAAAACACGTATACTACAATCTTTATAAAATAATTGTAATTTGACTCGAGGATGTACCGGGTATACACCCGAGTCTCTAACCTAGTAATAATAATAACAATCGAGATTGAGAGTTATGTATTGTAAGGAAGCTAGTAGGCAAGCTCCACAATTTCTATCTCACATCGAAACTTGAGGGGAAGTTTATAGCTTTCATATGCTGTAAATAGAAGTCTTACCATAGGCTAGTGGTGTAAATAATTTTTGGGAACGCTCTCATTTAACGGAGAATTCCGAGTCCACAATACCCTATTGGGTGTTGTTAATAGTCGTTTTATAGTACGAGTAGTAGATAGCTTTAAGGTATGTTCTCATTTAAGTTTACGCCTAGTCAATTATTATTTTTAGTAGTATTATTATTAGTAGTAATATTAGTGTTATTATTTTTAGGTATTAGGATTATTATTAGGGTTGGGTATTGGGTAGTCTAGCCTTAGTTAGGCATGGACTGATCACCCATGCTTAAACACTGATAATTGTATCAGAACACTGAGATAATAACTAGTTACGCTTGCCATTACCTAACCTAGGACTATGTAATTGTATCAGAACACTGAGATATTACCTGCCTATACTAGCAAGTGTTGAGCAACTGTTAAACCTTATTGAACAAGTGAGTTATCATGTTTGCTTATAAAACTGTGATAGTATACTCGTCCTGTCTAAACTGATAATAAATTATAATGCTGTAATATGCGTATATCTATGGGGGTATAAAGGATCCTTGTATTCTTAATGGATACGTTATGAAAAGCTGAAATACGGCCAGGGGTGTCCAATATGGAATAACCATGTGCTCAGTAACGGATTCCATACCTATATGATGGTTGTGGTGACGATACTGGGGGGTCAGTGTGTCAGTTGTACAGTGGTTATGGGATAGCTAGTATGGTAGTTATAACCCATATTGTGTATGCATGACTGTCAATGTGATTTTATAAAATCTATAACACGAGCTCACTAGTATATAGCTGACGTCGTTTTGAGTATACTTATCTCAGGTTAACCGTGGGGCAGCCATAGGCACAACTTGGATGTAGTGAAGTCTAGAAGACCAAGAAGTTTTAAGTTAAGGAGTTTGTAAATAAATAATGGTTGTTTTGTACTTAGATGTTATAAGCTAAAATGAAAGTTTGGTTTACTTCCGATGTAAGTTGTATCAACCGTGCATGATCAGTCGGGTTTCGGGTGGGGTGTTACATAGTGTAGTAAAGCCAGTAAGACCGAGTATCAATCCATAGACACTGATATGCAACCCTGATACTAAAACTCTGTTGACTCCTAGGGTAGATAAAAGATCATGATTATCAACTACAAACTAAACAAAATAGTAAACAAACAAACAAATAAAATAAGACAAGAAGTAGACTAGAAATGTTCGGAACAACTACGTACGAGGAAGATCAGATATGGAGAGGGTAACTACCTAGGTAAGGAATCCTATTGACTGACTTGACCGCTCTTGGGAATGACTATTGTATGGCAACGGATCTAATGAAATGACATACTCAGGACTAAAGAAAGGCTAGATCTCCTCTCGGTCTCACCAGCATAACCAAAGGATCCTAAAGGTTAAATGAAGCTCATCGGGGTGTAGAATGGATCTCTTCTCGGTCTCACTAAACTACAGTAGTACTCAAAAGATGGCTCTCCTCTCGGTCTCATCAACTACAGTGTTATGAAAGACTGTGATCAACCAACCAATAACCTGGAAACACTAAATCACGATTGAAAGGATAGACTCAGTTCCGTGTAGTCTAAGACTAACAAACAATGGCACAGGGAGAATCCAACTAACCTATCACCTCTCGATCTCAAGATTAGGTAGAACCCTGCTTTTAGCCAACTAACAAGCATGCTCCTGCGGCTGCTATCTATAGACTAACCTACTAAAATCAATCACCAAAAAGGAAACAACTCAAGAATGAATAAAGACTAACCTAGATGATGCGCGACTCATCTAGACCAATCCAAGCATAGGAAACAAGCATGAAAATCAAGCGAAAGCAGAACGAATAACCATTATTAATTAATAAAAAGTTTTCTAATAGTAATAAAGTCATACAAAAAGATCAGACCTAAAAATTAGCAAGTCATTCAATATTTGTCACACCCTCAAATTTCCACTTGCGGAGTTCTACCGCGAGGCATGTGACACACCAGGATCCAAGTCAACGGTCACAATAAATGACGTCTAAATGTAAAACATACGTAATAAAATCATGCATAAGATCTAAAACCAACTGTTGAAAGTGTGGAAGCATTTAAAGTTTACAAAAGTCATGAGTAAATAAAGACATGAGTTCAAGAGTTTAACATCAAAAGACATGCATAAATGATCCTAGACGCGAGTACGACTCCAGTGCGACTCAGTGCGCCTAGCTGACAGCTGCTACCTTAGCTGACAGGTGAAACCATTGCTGACTGTGTTGTTACTGTGTAACCCTTATTTCTGGACTACCGTCATCACCGGTAGGCCCTGAGTGTTTAGAGACAATATGCACCCGCCCGGCCTCCAGCCGTCGAGTGGGGTTTGTCAGTTCCCAATAGCGCTATCCACATTTCCCCGCCATATACCCATGTTGGTGGTTTCTAAGGGAATTTAGATGAACCGTATAGTAATAAGATGTTAACCATAGTATAACATGAAAATGTGAGATAAAAGAGTTTGAGCATGTTTCTCCCTCGAAAACGAAAACACTAAAGTGTGGGGCTGTGAACTCACCTTAGGTTGCGTCTTCTGTTTATGAGTATACCGTTATGTGTATGATAGCCCCAACTAGTGGCGACCTATCATAATATGCGTGTGTAACGTTAGACTAATAACCCGTTGGGTTCATTAGTCCCTAATGTTCAGTCCATGACCATTATACGTTTGAAAATGCGTTTGACTGACAACCAGACTATGTGAGACAAGACCCGACATCCCATTGGTGACCCGACATCCCACGTGTTCATCTTTTACAAGGTATCATTCATAATACGCAAACAACACTTAACACGTGTAAGAGTTCACCGAATCTAGCATACAGTTCAAATAACGCACAAATAAGTCCGAGCACGTGTTACCATGTTACTAGGCATGTTACGGGGTTTCTAGCATGTTCCTAGGTGTCAAATCGGGTCTCGGAATGCCAAAATACACTTACAACAGCAGCACATGCGATTAGGAAAAGTCAACTAGCAATTAGGAAAAGTCAACTAGTGATTAGGGGCTATAAGACATGCAATTCAGGGTTCAACTAGTGATTAGGGGCTATAAGACATGCAATATAGGCGATTGGGGGCTATAAGACATGCAATTCAGGGTTTAACTAGTGATTAGGGCTATAAGACATGCATTATAGGCGATTGGGGGCTATAAGACATGCAATTCAGGGTCTAACTAGTGATTAGGGCTATAAGACATGCATTATAGGCGATTGGGGGCTATAAGACATGCAACATAGGTGATTGGGCTCCTAATCACCTTCAGCATAGGCGATTAGGATTCCTAGTCGCCCCCTGCAGGTCTGTTCCGATTTTTCGCGGGTTTAACCCTCCAAATCAGATCCGGAACGTGTGGAAACACCAAATATCAATCACAAAACATTAACAAACATATTTCAAGCAAAACCCCTAAATTATCATCATTCTACCCGTCCCGAATGCGAGCGTTTTCCTAAAATAGCATACTTATCATGTAAACATCACATCAACATGCAAAAACTTACCCTAAATAGCAAATATCCAGATTTCATCACGTAACAACGTTCTCCGATAATATCCTACTGTTCTAGCATCATCCTAAAGCAAACCCTAACATCATATAACCAACAAAACACATCATATCATCCTTAATCATTCGAAACCATTCAAATGGGTCAAAATACCAAACATCAACAATACACAACCATGGACCTCCAAACTCCTAAGTTAACATTATCATAATCCATTTAAGTCAGAAACACATTCATAACACAAGAATAACCATGTTTCAATCATAAAAATCCTACATTTATACAAATACAACACATATAACATGCATAAAGGTTTGGGTTTGTTTAAAAACGGATTTTAATAGATTTTCAAAGACACAATAGTTTAGAAATCAGGTCTGGACCTTTAGGGAACAAAACATAATCATACAAAGGTTTGGGAATGAAGAACACACCTTGGATTTATGAGAAAATGATGTGTAAAGCTTGGAAATGTGTGTCTTGATGCAAAAACGTGTTCCAGAGGGTGTTTGTGAGTTGGGATAGGTTATGGGACGGCTAGGGTTGCACAAATGGTGTTTTACAAGTCAAGGGTGGTATTTATAGGCGTTTCTAGTTGTTTAAAACACGTCAGGCGATTACGCAGCAGTGCAGGCGATTAGGCCTCCCAATCGCCCTCAGCTGAAGGCGATTAGGGCCTAATCACCCTCACTATAGGCGATTACAGCTCCTAATCGCCTATAGGAGCTTCCTAATCGCCTATACACATAGGTGGCGTAATCACCTACAATGTCATGCAATCACGTGTAATCGCTGTTTTAACATATGTAAACACGTATACACATACCGACAAGTCACATAAAGATTATAAACACATAATTCATGAAAACAAACACGGTCACACCCGTTCACCAATTCCCGGGACTCGAGGCCTGTGTGTGTTAAAACCCCAATGATCCTCCGAATCATTGATCCCTGGGCAAGTACTTAACGCGACTTGACTCGACTGACCCTGTCATGTGTAATGTATGCACGACTCGCTAAGGTAGACTTACTGAGTTTTCAAAAAGTTAATAACCGGAGTTTGCCGGGTGTCACATCATCCCCCTGTTGAAAGAATTTCCGTCCCGAAAATTTCCCGAAGTCGAAGAGAAAGAAACAAATAAGAAGAAAAATTTTCCGGGTCGTCACATCATCCCCCTGTTGAAAGGAATCTCGTCCCGAGATTCTTTCGGCTTCGACAGTGATGAGTGTCGACCTCTGTGTGTACCCAAGTAACGTTTTCCCAAAATGTAACGAAATGAAGGTCGTGAACCAAAAGTGATAGTAACAGCCGGGAAGCCACTTCCCCAAGGGTGAATACAATACAAGAGACCCCCCGATCGAAGGCCTACTGGAGACTACTATAATCGGTATAACTAACCCACCGGTACCGTCCAAGTAGCATCTCCAAAGGACCCCCATCAGCCCACTGAATACGAAACGGTGATCAAAACCAATAACAAAACACTCAGCGGATACAAAATGCACAACGATGTGGATAAAGGTAAAACCAAAGTGTAACGAAAGATAAGAGAGAATACGTACGGGTAACAGTGTCTGGGTCCTCCTGGTTCTATCTAGCACCGATAACATAAGCATGAGTAGCCCGACCACCGCCCTCGTTGTCTCCATCCTTCCCTGCAGTCCGTGTGCCCCCTTGGTTCAACTTTGGGCCGTTTCGCTTGAAATGCCCTGCTTCTCCGCAATGATAGCAACCCTGGTTCCCCTGTAGAGCAGGGGTAGTAGTAGTAGCAGTCTGAGTCGGTCTGGACGAAAGGTTGACCCTACAATCCTTTGCAAAATGCCCCGTCCGCTGACAATGCTCATAACGAAACTTATCACAAGTACCATAATGATGAAACCCACACAGTCCACACTTGGGGCTCTTTCCAGCATAGCCTCCCTGTTTCTGATCTGACGCTGACCCTGAAGCTTCAGCCTTCTTCGCTGTCGGCTGTCGCTGAACAACAGCTGAACTCTTCTCTACACTCTCCCACTTCCTCTTGTTATCCACCGGCGCCTTCACAGTAGAGCCTCTAGGAGGCAAGACACCCTCAGTAATCTTCAAGTTGGTCATCTTGGTAGCCGACCGCACAGCCTCAGAAATTGTAGTAGGATCCCTCGCAGCCACCAACCCAGCAATCTCTGGCACCAAACTTGCAAGGTACTGCTCTATCCTCCGGTACTCTGGTGTCGATAAACCGGGACACATCACCGCTAACTCGTTGTGTCTGATCGTGTACGCCTCAATCTCAGAACCCACCATCTTGAGATCCCCGTATTCCTGTTCCAACCTCTTGATCTCCTCTCGCGGAGAGTACTCAACCTTCAACCTACGCACGAAATCCGCCCAAGGCATGGCGTTGGCCTCCCCGAGGCCAAGTGTCTGAGTGACGCAGTTCCACCATGTCAGGGCGGGTCCTACAAAAGTCCCCGAAGCAAAATTTACCCAATCCGCTGCTGGAGTCTCACATAAAGCAAACACCGACTCAGTCTTCTCCAACCACCTAAGCAACTCCACAGCTCCCTCCGTACCTCGGAAGTTGAGGGGCTGACAATCCTTAAACCGTTTATAGGCAACTCCTGCCTATACCGGAGTAGCGACAGTACTCATAAAGGCCTGCTGGGCAGCCTGGAAGGCAGCCAGTTCTACGCCCAACTGCTGTTGCATCATGTCACTGAGTTCATCATGTGTCATGGTGATGTTACCACCACCCCTTCCCCCGCTGGTGCGGCCTCCACGTCGTCCCCTAGTACGTCCTCCATTGCGTCCAAACATCTTCTGAGAAAACAAGAAACAAACACTCAGACCCATCACCAACGCTAAACCAAGAGAATATGAAGAGTCTAGGATCGGGTCCAAATGTGACCATTAATCCCAACACGAGATCCACCAAGTCTTCCATGCATTTCAACTTATGATTTCGTGTGCACCCGAAATGATAAATTGCTCTACATGGTCCTCTAGGCGTGCCCCGAGCTCGAACCTCAAGTCACCTGGTACCCACATCTTAGAAAGAGACAGCCAACTCAAACGATCAACAACGAGTTCCTTCGGCTGTAAACCCGAAGGAGGATATAAAATGAAACTAGGAATGACCAAGAATGAGATGGATAATATGATACTGTGTGATAAGGATACCGACACCCCGACAAGGTTAGTATGTTTACCAAAAGGCATGACTCAAATGTATGCGACCGTCTAGTGTGTGAGACTCGGCTATAGTCTAGACTCTACATGCAGTCCTAGTTCACTATAACCATTGGCTCTGATACCAATCTGCCACACCCTGAAATTTCCACTTGCGGAGTTCTACTGCGAGGCATGTGACACACCAGGATCCAAGTCAACGGTCACAATAAATGACGTCTAAATGTAAAACATACGTAATAAAATCATGCATAAGATCTAAAACCAACTGTTGAAAGTGCGGAAGCATTTAAAGTTTACAAAAGTCATGAGTAAATAAAGACATGAGTTCAAGAGTTTAACATCAAAAGGCATGCATAAATGATCCTAGACGCGAGTACGACACCAGTGCGACTCCGTGCGCCTAGCTGACAGCTGCTACCTTAGCGACCTGAGAAAACATGCTAAAAGAGTCAACATATAATGCTGGTGAGTTCACAGGTTTTATTTAAACGTTTAGTCCAATCCTTGAAAACCGTTACCGTTGCTGTTACTACTATGCTTGTGTGAACGCTAGCTAGGTGTTATGTAATATTACTACTACGGGTGAAACCATTGCTGACTGTGTTGTTACTGTGTAACCCTTATTTCCGGACTACCGTCATCACCGGTAGGCCCTGTGTGTTTAGAGACAATATGCACCCGCCCGGCCTCCAGCCGTCGAGTGGGGTTTGTCAGTTCCCAATAGCGCTATCCACATTTCCCCGCCATATACCCATGTTAGTGGTTTCTAAGGGAATTTAGATGAACCGTATAGTAATAAGATGTTAGCCATAGTATAACATGAAAATGTGTGACAAAAGAGTTTGAGCATGTTTCTCCCCCGAAAACGAAAACAGTAAAGTGTGGGGCCTTGAACACACCATAGGTTGCGTCTTCTGTTTATGAGTATACCGTTATGTGTATGATAGCCCCAACTAGTGGCGACCTATCATAAGATGCGTGTGTAACGTTAGACTAATAACCCGTTGGGTTCATTAGTCCCTAATGTCCAGTCCATGACCATTATACATTTGAAAATGCGTTTGACTGACAACCAGACTATGTGAGACAAGACCCGACATGAGACCATGAGACCATCTGTCACTGCAATAAGTCTCCTTTTGTTTATGTCACCGTCGTCGCCTTTTGTTTATGTCACCGTCGTCGCCTTGTATCACCACATGAGACCATCTGTCACTGCAATGAATCTGAAAAACAACGACAGAGATGACCCTAAATAACACCAAATCTGGTGCAGAGGCAATGATAAATTTAATGCGGTGCAAAGGCAACCGATTTTCGTCTCGTGGTAGCGGGTTATGTAGATGACTGGCAAACGGTTTAAATTTGGTTAAGCATGTAAGCAACGAGATCTGTGTTGTAATCTTGTTTTCAAATATGTTTTTGTCATCCTTTTTTAGATCTATAGTTTTTTACATAATTTCTATCACTATCATGACATAAGAATTTTAGAGGGTCATCTTAGTAATAAAATTTGTTATTAAAATATTTGACTTCTATCACATGTATAGAGATTTTTTACATTTTCTTGATGGAATATTCGTGATTATTAATAGGGTTTTTTAGAAGGAAAAAAAATCATTTTGAAATGTAAACACTTTATAGTGAGACACTGGCTTGCGTTTACTTGATAGATTTGACTTCTACCACATATATTAGAGATAATAGTTCTTTAGTTTAATGTTATTTTGATGTTATATGCATTTTTGAGTACAATATAAACTTGAACTCACATGTAACATGTCCTATCATTGTTAAGAATTGTATAACATTTTTATATAACATATTATAACCGGGTCTAAGTAATATATGTTTTTTTCTACGAAAAAGATGGTTTTGTATAACATAATTGTTACCGCGTAACATAAGTTGTGCTAATAATTATTAACATGTTTCATTCATCATGGTTTTTTTTTATGAAAGACTATGTGGTTTTTGTATGTAACATTTCTTGTTACAATGTAAAAATTATTAAAATTGCTCTTTAAAATGTAACCTGTTATATTTTTCATGTTTTATAACATGTTTCAGTTCTCATTTTTTTATTTATGAAAGACTATGTGATTTTCATCTGTAACCTGTCTTGTTACACTGTAAAGTTATTAACAATTGCTTTTTACAATGTAACATGTTTTATAACATGTTTTAGTCATCATGTTCTTTTATGAAAGACTATGGTTTTCGTATGTAACACTGTAACTTGTCTTGCTACAATGTAAAAATTATTAACGTTACTCTTTCCAATGTAACCTGTTTTATATATCACGTTTTGTGACTTGTCTTTTATAGATCTTGTTACAAAATAACATTTTGTAAGCTGTTTTATTTGTCATGTTTTTTTTAAAAGATTTTGTTCTTTACAATGAACTTGTCTTTTTTATAATGTTAAAAATATGTTGCTGGAAAAGTTAAAAAGAGAATGTGAGAGTTTGAAAAGTGAGAAAAAGAATGAAGAATAAGAGAGAAAGTAATGTGTGTAATGTGTCAGTGAGAGAAAATGTGTAAGATGAGTTAAGAGGGTGAAAAATATTTGTTTTACACATTTGCCCCTCTTGTACTTTTTAGTCATCTTTTGAATTTTTATTAAATATGAAAAAATTAGATTAAATAAGGACCATTGATCATGTAACATGGATGGTTTATATGAAATTTGCATATTTCATTAACTAGGGAGGGTTTTCAATTTATCATCCCCCTTAGATGGTTCTTTCAAATATTAAAAGATTTAGTGAGCCTCAAGTTTAACTCAAATGCACCGTTTAAGCCCATTTACACTTAAAACCTTTAAATTACTAATATGAACCAACTAAAAATAATATTTAATAATAGCTAACTTAAAAACTATTTAAAGTGTAAAGAATTTTATGTAAACATATGTGTATTTTAAAGCGTATCAGGCGCATTGCTAACAACCCACGAGACAATAAATTAGTGGGCATAAAGTTTTTTAATAAATTAATGGGTTTTGGATCTTCAATTAATTTTGGGCTTTAAAAAAAGCCCAATCTTTTTAAAGGTAGCCTAAAAGAATAGGGTAACGTGATATATATAAAAAAATTCAGTTCATCAAGTTAAGGAGTGGCGGGTGCTACCCCTTAATATATGCTATGTCCGCCTGTTATTATGCAAAATCTAACAGAACAGATTCATGTATGTGCGGTTGGAACACATTCCGACCCACTTATGTAAAATCGTAGGTATGACTTTTATCGCCTACGTGATAGAATTAGATTTTTGGTACCGTGCACTCTTAAATCTTAAAGTTATTCTTTAAAACGTATGCAAGTACATTGTACCCAGAGCCAGTCTTGAAGATTCAAGCGCCTAGTATGAATTAGAAAAAAAATGCCCTAACAAGTCAATCACGCACATTGCGACGAGCGAGAAATCGGTTAGTTTATGTGTACTTATTATAGTAAACGGCAAAAAAAGCCAAAAAAAAAATAAATAAATAAAGGTAGCATGCTCACAATCGAAATTTTATATAATAAAAGTTGAAGAGGTTTATGGGCCCACGCGATGCAATGACAAATTAATATACATATTTTAATCTTTTATGGAAACATTTTTTTCTCAAAGTTTATTATTTTTAAAATCATTATGATGTTGTTAATTTGGAACTAAATTTATTAATAATAATGTGATAATTTTTTTTAGAAAGAATAAAAACCAAAGCAAGGTGGAAAAGTAGTAAGAAAAATGAAAAATGGCTAAATTGTAGTTGAAGGGGACTCAAACCCAAGACCAACAAACAAAGAGACAACACCCTCAACCATTGGGCCAAACCATATTTTCCTTCTAACTTTTATTCTTTATATTTATATATAAAATGTATAATAGAAAAAATCCATATTTAGACCCCTCGGAAAAATAGGTCTCGTTCGGGGGTGCGGCTCGCTCACCTATAGGGCCGGCCCTGGTTGTACCCATTAACTTTGGTGGAGAAAGTATTATGAATTAAGTCAATTGACAACCAATGCTGCTTTTGCTATACTAGGTGAAAAGAATATGTGTAGTTCATCTAGATCCTAAAAAAACCTAAAAAACAAAAATCAAAAGGGTTTTAAAAGCCGAAGGTGAAGAAGCAATTCATGTACCTACTTTTAAACAACACTCAGTAGCTGAGTGTTCACCGACCTCCGAACCGTAGCCATCGTTTTTTTCTTTATAATGATTGTCTATTGGTCATTTTTAGTTGTTGAAAAGATATGTACCATGGTGCGTGCGTGTGCACATACACATGACTCGCACAAGGCCTCTCCTACACGTGAGCCTTAAGAGAATAATCAATGGAAGCTTCTGTGGGGCTCGCCTGTTACCTACTACGTGACAGATGTAGAGAAAGAATGAAAATGACATCCAGCCAATCAGAGACGTACATTCCCTACTCCATGATCTCCTACCATCAGCAAAGACAGAAAGGACGAGTGAAAAGCACAGTCGGCCAATCAGAGAAGGACAACGCAAATTCCCTCAATGGCCTCCCCTATGGGGCTCGTGCGAATGAGTTGTTAATCATTACCAACCTGAGGGTTGATGCGTATGGTTTTAGTAATTTAGAAAAATATCATTTTCCCGGTGCCAAAAACTTGACGTGTTAAGTTCAAAACGTTGGTTTTGCGAAAACAATTGTTTTTTACTAAACCTTTTAAACAAGTTTTAAATTTATAAGTAAACGATAGTTACTCGGAAACTAAAACCAACACATAGGCAGAGAACCTGACGTGTATAGCATAGCTTTCTAGGGTAAATACCGAGTATCGTATTCCAGATAACACACTTTCCCCTACTCCACCCTCCATCAATTAACTGATCGGATTTTAAAAAGAAAAATAAAACGGAGGGGTTCTTAAGAAAAATAGTTTTGGAAAGGTTTTGGGTTTGATAAAAGAAAACGATAAAATAGTAGAGTTAGCAAATATGCACATCTTGGGACTCTCCGTATAAGCAGTTAAATTTATTATTACAATTAATATTTAAGATTAATTATTTGTGAGAAGGACAAGCGTGATCTTGAAGTGTTGACTCCTTGATAGAGAAACGGGGCCACTACTGAGTAGAATGCAAAACCTCCCAATGTGCGTCCGCATGAAGATACTCCGCCCGAGCCTTGCATGTAGCAGGCTTCCCTAACCACGGTCAAGTCTTTTGTCCTCTAACTCATCTTCTTCTTGAAGTGGAGGCTTAACTTCCGACCTAGAACACCGTACACCTCCCTTAACTCTCGCTTTCCGTACCGAAGGATCTCTCCTTAGAGTCAGTCCTAGCAACATCGTATATCCCCTAAGTAGGTTAACGATCATGAAGATCGAAAGATCTCTCTTACAGTCAACTCAGGCGACGTGTATCCCCATTGGTTAACGATCTTGTACTAACGAGACCTAGATATAGAATTCTTGTTTTATTTATCTTAAGTGACACTTTAAATATTTATAGGCCTGGTAAATATAAAGTTGGTTTGGTGATTAGTGATTTAATTAACCCAACCGATAACCTCCCGAGATGAATGAAATCCTTAACAAAGGTGGAACATAATCCTAAAGGTGTGCAATTGGTGTGCGTGGTTTTAGTAATTAAAAAGATATCATTTTCCCGGTGGCAAAAACTTGGTGTTTTAATCCAGAAACTTTGGTTCGGGTCAAATGACTGATTTTTACTAAACCGGTTTTACCAGCTTTTAAATTTATAAAGTAAACAATATTTACTTTCGAACCTAAAACCAACACATAGGCAGAGAACCTGACGTACATAGTATAGTTTCTAGGGTAAGTATTGAGTATCGTATCCCCAAGGATCACACTTTCCCCTACTCAACATTACATCAATTTACTGATCGGGTTTTAAATGAAAAATAAAACGGAGGGGTTCTTTGATAAAAATAGTTTTTGAAAAAGCTTTTGTAAAATAAAAAGATAAAAATAGTAGAGTAGTATATTATGCATATCTTCGGGTCCATTGATTTAATAGTTAAGTTTATAATTAGAATTAATAATTTAAGTTAGTTAATTTTGTGAGGAAGACGAGGGGGATCTTGAAGTGTTGACTCTTTTATAGAGAAGCGGAGGCTACTACTGCGTAGAATGCTAAACCTCTCCAGTGTGCGTCCACCTGGGGTCTCCGCCAGGGCCTCGCGTATAGCGGGCTCCTCAAACCACGGTCAAGTATCTGGTCTTCGAACTCATCTTCTTCTTAAAGCGGATGCTTCACTTCCGACCTGGAACACCGTACACCTCGTCTTAGCTCTCACGTTGTTGATGCACTTTCTGTGGACGTCACTGTCGAATAGACTAGGGTTGAGTCTTGTATTGTGTTACATGAGATTGTGGTGATCCATAAGGGCATTTTATGGATCTGACGCATTTGTAAGTATATAGGACAATACATAGGGCCAGGTTCGACCTTTATACAAGGGGCGAATGTGGAAGTTTTCCACATTCGACCATTACAAAGGGGCGAATGTGGAAATACTCCACATTCGACCATCACTAAGGGGCGAAGGTGGAACATGTGTATTGGACTATAAATAGCAATCTCATGTGTTGGTTTTCATTTGGTGATTTGAGTTTGTACTTTGAATGCTCTCAAGGGGGAGGTCATGTCCGACCTCCCCCGGCCACGAGATAGATGTTTATCCTACTGATGACAGTGTCTGTAACCGTTTCTGTAGTAATACGAATCTGTGATGACTTTGTTATCGTTAATTTCTGTCTCGTTTCGAATCTCCCGTCTGAAACCGAGTTGTTTATGCGTATTCGAACCACGAATTCGGTTCCTAACCGGATTCACACACATTTCATACCGAAGGGTCTCGCCTTAGGGTCATTCCCGAGTAGGTCAACAACGAATCCCCAATGGTTAACGAACTAGGTCGATGGATCTCTCTTACAGTTGATATCAGGAGACCGTACCCCCATTGGTTAACGGCGTAGTACTAACGAGAACTAGATAAAGAATCCGTTATTTGCTTATCTTTATTGTGACACTTAATATTTAGTGATCAATTAAATATCAAGTTGGTTAAATCAATGATAACTTAATTACCCAGCCCTTAACCTCCCGAACTGGATGAAACCCTTGATAAAGGTGGCACATAATCCTAAAGGCGTATGATACAAACGATCACTCGTGCGCCCTTTGGGAAACCTCTCTTTACCAAGAAGATCATCTAATCATCTGGTAAGTACCAGAAATGTGTCACTCAGATTTGGTCCACTTCAGAAGCCATTGCTTAGAACCCGATTCGGATATCAGAAGCCCAAAGGATCTGTCTCACTACCGGTTTCCTCGCCTTGGATCTAGTTCGGGACTACCAGAAGCTGATTAAACCTCTACTTATTTTAGTTAAGTTAATCAATTATTATTTTATATTTTCGGATGAACTCACAAGTGCATGGGTTTTTACACACCATGGGTACACTCATGAGTTCTCCTAATAAGTTAATATTGATTTTAGATTTATGTTATCATCAAAGCAACCTGTCACAAAGATAAACAAATAAGGATTAGAAGAAGAGGACACCACAAATAACTAAAAATAAACTACTAATAATAAAACTAAAAGTCTACAAATCAAATGGGTTCATGATAATAGAAAGATACAACCATAGGACATGATCAACACAAGAACATGGCTGCTCATAGACAAGCTATCCATCTTCAAGTAATATGTCACTCTCTTGATTATCACGACCCTCGATATTATTGCATAACTACACTACGATCCTCTTCTTGGCCAAGCCGATCAAGGTAGGACGAGGCCTAACCATTGAGGGATGTTAGGATGGCCAGAAGGCCTCCCACAAGACCCAAGATCTCTGGAAGAAGCTTGGAGTTCGGCCCAAGAGAGCACAAGAAGGGATGAACAAATGGTGAGGGTTGGCTTGCTATTTATAGACCTTCCAAGGGTGGCTGGGGCGTGCCATGGGTGTCAAGGGCGTGCTTGCAATTACACGTACGTAATGTTGCTGCATGGCAGATTCTGTCTGTACTGTTGTGTCTGGCATGGGCGTGCATACCCATTTGGCACGGCCGTGCTTATCTGGTTTCTTCTGATTTCTTGCCCTCCATGTTTCCTGCGTTGTCTCCTCGCGTGAAGGGCCTTCGTGCAGGTTAGCGTGGGTGTGCAAAGTCACTCCGGGACTGATTTTAGCATTGTGTAAGTCCCGGGATTGTCTTCTGAACATACAGGGAACAGGCTTGAAGCCTACTATCTTCAGGAATCTCCAGTTTTTGCATGTTTTTCCCCAGAAATCCTTTGTTCCCGTCTTGGGCCTCCAGTTTCCTGAGATAATCAAATAGGAACGAATTAAGCATCAATTATAACTAATATAAGCCTAATTGTGACCTATTTTGGGACTGTTTATGCCTGTTTTATATGTTAATTCTGTGAGTTATCACAATACCCCACACTTAGACTATTGCTTGTCCTCAGGAAATCATCCACAATACATCGAGGCAAACTGTAGCTAACAAACCCGCAATCCATTTATTTTAATTTAGATCACTAGAAAAATAAAATTTCATGACATGCCTACTTAACCCGTACGATTTTTGCATGAACCTATACCTGCTCACAATGTTCACTCATCACTCGGGTTTTATCATTTAGGTGAGTTTTGGGGGTGAACACTTGTGTCCTGACCGAAGTCAACTCAAGTCATAGGTTTGTATGCAAATCAAGTCCTCGTCCCTAAACCAACTAACTAAGATAAATCAAGAGGACTTTTATTCGGGTTGTAATGTAGGGATGTAAAGATAAATCTAACTACTTTTTTTTAACTATATACAAGGTGGATGAGTCACCGAATCACGATGGTGCCTTAAGGCTGTGAAGACGACGAAGCAGCGCTGAGCAACATTTTCCGCAGCAATCTCTGAGATGAGTCGGGAGTTTATCCCAAGGTCTTTCATCATGGCTATCTCATCCCACACCATATAGTCAATGTTACTTCCTTTTCTGACTTTTCTATCAGCTCAGTATCGAATAGCACCTTCATGGATCAGTCAAGTATATTCCATCTACGATTGAGTCGAGTTGTTGCTGCACTTGCCGTCATGAGATCAGTGGCCACACTTCCTACACTTGTCATATCTTTTGGCCCGTCTCTTTGCAGCACTTTTTGATTGTCCACAAAAGGGTGGATTTTGTTCCATCTTCCGCCACAATTTTCTTTCGTCTGCAGTCTTCTCAAAGATGATCTGTATTACTTCTGGTGGCAGACGTGGCTGAGCGAAGTGGAAACAGCGAAGCAAGTGTTCGTTCAACGGATGCATCTTGAGAAAGCGAGGGTGGGAAGCAAGAGAGAGAATGGAGATCACAGAAAGAGAGTAGAGAGAGCTCAGAGTAGGAGAGAGAGAGAGAGAGAGAGAGAGAGAGAGAGAGAGAGAGCAAAATTCTAGTTCTTTAGGGTCTCACCGGTCAAAGACCAAATTTTAACTTTGAAGAACTTTCTTTGGGCTCTCTTTTTTATTTCTCTCTTTTTGGTTCACGCTCTCTGTTTATTTTTGCTCCCCCCTACATATTAGTCAATTTTTTTTATAAGATCTCCCTCTTGGCCCCGTCTTGTGTTGTTCCATCCTTTGTCAACGGTGTTGCTTTTTCTTCAAACTTGCACTTCGCGCCTTGGGGGATAAAATCTTGAAGCTGCTGTAGTGACGCGTGATCGAAACTCATTTATTGGGTGAAGAAACGAAAAGCTAAGGCTCAAAATGGTTTTCTAGGGGAAAGGATTTATTTGGGATGAAACCTAAATGCCTCTATCATTTTTATTTCTAATTACCGGTTTTAAAACAAGAAAATGCATAAACACACAAATTCTAACCGAGTCGGACTAAGGTCGGAAATCTCTCGAGAAATGAAACGAGCATAAATATATGATGTATATCTGCAAGCGTGGTACTCATGTAAAAGTCTCAAGAAACTCACACGGAAAGAAAAGGGTAGGATAAGGTAGCGGTTTCAAACACAACTTTCGGTGTATTTTCACTTTCCATGCAACCTATTTTTTTACTTGATTTTATTTAAACGGATCTATTGGGTTTAATTAACATCATCTAATTTCGACTGTCTTTTTAATGTGAACTGTTCGGCATAAATGCTTAATAGCGTCCACTCGGACGAGACTAATAGACTATACAAACTTGCCAAAGTGACCGTGAATGACGCTACGGGTATCAAACTGCTAAGAGGGTACCGGACAACCACAATCATATGAAAAATGACCCGCGAGATAAAATAAAATAAGCAGTACTAATGGTCCACCCCACACTTAAAATTTTGGTATAAATTTTAAGTGCAGAAATAGAAAAAGGCAATAGAAACTAATACTCCCCTGATAATGACGAATCCACTCGTCTGTGAGTGAAACCTGCATCCTCCACAGAGAGACGTCGAAATGGTGGCTCCACAAATAGCAAACTGTCCTCAACCTGTCCTAAAATACTAGAAAATAAAATAAAATAAAAGTAACAAAGATAAATAAAAACTACGTCCTAAGATAGATACTAGTGCCGAAGCACTAGTGGGGTGGTACGAGTCTAGCATGCGCCATGCATGCCACATAAAACATCATCCAAGTGTCAATACAATCATCCAACAACCACAAAAGAAAAAGAAAAATAGTGTTTAATGTCAACAACCATCATCATGAAAACCTGTAGACAAAGAAATCAAACCGAGCGGGCACGGCGGGAGCGGCGGCTAGAGCGGGATGTAGAGGTGGAGCCGGTGCAGGAGGCCATATGCCTGGAAAAGTCCTCGCGGAAGGACTGCAACTCAGCAATCAATGTGTCAAGTCGGTCTATGATGGTGCGAAACATACCTCTTAACTGCGAGCGGTCTGTCCTGGCAACTAGTGATGGCGTTGTCTGGTGTCTGGGGCTCTGACGTCTAGAGCTCTGGCGTCTGGCTGCAGTGGCCGACGACTCTGGACCTCTGGCAGTAGCTGCTGCTGAAGACTCTGCCCCTCCTCTCTCCTCTGGGTCTTTCTCCCCACATGCTGCCTCAAATGATGCTCTCTCATCCCACAACTCCTTTTTGTTGTCAATCAGCTTCAATGTTTCTTTGTCAATAATTCCAACATTCTTCATAGTCTCCATACCCAGGGAGCGGACCCGCTCAAAGACCGTCAGTCCAGACACTGCCTCAGGGGTAAGGACCCCTAGTGATGTGGCGAGGCGAGTTACATATGGGCCTCCATAAATGAGACTAGCTGTAGTAGTACCGAAGCTGCGGTTGAAAAACTCGGCTAACACGTGGGCAAGATTACAATGTCGCCCATCAATGATGCAGTAGAGAAAGAAAGCTTCTCGCTCATTCACGCCCCCTGTGCTGTCTTTTCTGGCCCCCAATGTGCTGGCAATAATCTTATGGATCCCCCAATGGTAAGTACCAGAAATGTGTCACTCAGATCTGGTCCACTTCAGAAGCCATTTCTTAGAACCCGGTTCGGATATCAGAAGCCCGAAGGATCTGTATCACTACCGGTTTCCTCGCCTTGGATCTAGTTCGGGACTACCAGAAGCTGATTAAACCTCTAGTTATTTTAGTTAAATTAGTCAATTATTATTTTATATTTTCGGATGAGCTCACAAGTTCATGGGTTTTTACACACCATGGGTACACTCATGAGTTCTCCTAATAAGTTAATATTGATTTTAGGTTTAAGTTATCATCAACGCAACATGTCACAAATATAAACAAATAAGGATTAGAAGAAGAGGACACCGCAAATAACTAAAAATAAACTACTAAAAATAAAAATAAAAGTCTACAAATCAAATGGGTACATCATGATAGAAAGATACAACCATAGGACATGATCAACACAAGAACATGGCTGCTCATAGACAAGATATCCATCTTCAAGTGATATGTCGCTCTCTTGATTTTCACGACCCTCGATATTATTGCATAACTACTCTACGATCCTCTTCTTGGCCAAGCCGATCAAGGTAGGATGAGGCCTAACCATTGAGGGATGTTAGGATAGCCAGAAGGCCTCCCACAAGACCCCAAGATCTCTGTAGGAAGCTTGGAGTTCGGCCCAAGAGAGCACAAAAAGGGATGAACAAATGGTAAGGGTTGGCTTGCTATTTATAGACCTTCCAAGGGTAGCAGGGGCGTGCCATGGGTGTCAAGGGCGTCAAGGGCGTGCTTGCAGTTACACGTACGTACTGTTGCTGCAAGGCAGATTCTGTCTGTACTGTTGTGTCTGGCACAGGCGTGCATACCCATTTGGCACGGCTGTGCTTATTTGGTTTCTTCTGATTTCTTGCCCTCTAAGTTTCCTGCGTTGTCTCCTCACGTGCAGGGCCTTCGTGCAGGTGAGCGTGGGTGTGCAAAGTCACTCTGGGACTGATTTTATGTAACACCCGTAGATTCCCGGACTTGTGTCTTGCCTTGTAAAGTTTGTACACTTGTATAGTTATATTTTGGCTTTGTTGAGGGGGGGGGGCTCTTTAGCATTTTCCCAAACGTATTTGAGTAGCCTTAGGAACAAGATACAAGGGAGTCAAAAATGAAGGGGCTTATAGCAAAAGATGGTGCCATTACCAACCTTAAAAACCTACAACCTCAACCCTAATGCCACACCATTCTTGTCTTCTCGGCGACAAGATCAACAAAACTTTTGTTGTTTTTTTTGTTACGTTTCCACGACAGAAGGAAGGAAAGGCAAAGAAGCTTCGACTACTTTATAATATTCCAAGGTTGTATTGAGCTTTCTTCTTCAACAACAAACAATTCTTCGACAACAACAATCAATATATGGCTGTCCATAATTTTTGTTCTCCTTTTTCCATTGCCATGAAAAGAGTAGAAGACCAGAAACTAGTATCCTTCCAACGGATTATTATCCAAGATTTCGGTCGCATACGACTCGCAGATTTGAAGTACATTATTTCAGAGTCGCCATCACGCGTTCCAGGTTCGCCACCCTCCCTTCGAACTCGCGCTTAGTATAGCGTCGTGCGAACACTCTTCATGATGGGTCGGGGTTGGAGTGTTGGCTGGTAGTTACTTGAGTACGGGGATGCCGATTTTAATACATTTAAGATTGGTTGGTTATGATCGGGTTCCTTGTAGTTAATGGGTTGGTCATGAACCACCGAATCTTCTGTGATGGTGAGTTTTGTGAATTCATGGTGGTGGCGATAACTATATCGATTATGTATCATCTCCATGCCATAACTCTATCATAGAAATGTTTTTTTTGTCATCTTAGAAACGTTTTGGGTTTTGCAAATGTTTGAGGGGGGAACTAGATAGGTTCTCTCATGATATGCGAATATGATTGACTTTGTCAGCAAGCCACTTTTGTTGATCACATATGCTTTTGAAAGCCAACAAAAGAGGAGTGTATAAATAATAAGAACACAGTGATGTTTTATTAATATATTTTTATGTGGGCAAACATAATTAAACGGAAATGGCGCTTGTGATATAAACAGAAGCCGTTATGGTAGATTGACTTAACTAAAGGTTTACATGATGAACATGGGGTTCATGAGTGCGTAGCACAACATGCCTACGAGTAATACGATCATGCGTGAAGAAAATATATATACACTAGTAGCTTGGTAAAACATTGCGTTATATATATATATATTCTTTCCTTAATTTGCGAACCTTAGGGCATTGGTGACGTTTACGTCCTCGTTACTAGGTTATTGACCACTGGCTCGTTTGTGCTTCCTTGCTGTTGAGAGACGAACTATACACTAAGGTGAATTCATGTGCCCTTTTTACTGTTTTAAAACATTTTGGGCTAATATGCATGTCTTGAAAGTGTATGTGGAACCTTGCTTGTTAGATCGGGATTTGCCTTGATTTATACTTGATTAGGTTCAATTCTTTACTATACATTTATATATTTAAACTGTGTATGACGGTTACTTAGTATTACAAATTGAGCTATGATACTTATATTGTATGTTTGCTCTGATTTATAGTTTTGGTTTGAGTCTTAATAGGCGATATGCGCTTATGTAGACTTGTTGTAGTTTCGTGACAAGTAGGCGGAATGCGCTTATTGTAGATTTAAAATAAAGTCTTATGTTAAGTAAGCGGCTTGCGCTTATTCTAGACCTTACATTTTGCTTAGGGAACATATAGGCGGATTGCGCTTATTGTAACTCTAAGGTTAAAGTATTTTGTTATCTATTGTTTTAACAATTTACTAATTATTTAAGAACTTCATAAAACTTGAATCACTTAGCTCGTCTGACTTTGCGTGCATATTAGCTTGATTTCAGGTAATTGAAGAATAAAAGGGATGCCTTGGCTTGCTGCAGGACTACTCAGAGGCGGTTGACATTTCAAAATAATGAGTCTACTTTATCTATTTGAAAACTATTTTTTTTTCTAAACTCATGGTTTTGTCCTACAAGTATGTTTTGACCCGTCATGGGTAACCTTCATGTTTGGATGAATTAACTATTTATTTTCCGCTGCGTGTTTTCTAATAATAAATAAGACCTCTTGAGTATTAATTTACGGTTTTAGCCTTTGAATGCCAACTGTTTGACCCGTCGGTTTTGAGGGTCTTACAAGTTGGTATCAGAGCAATGGTTCGAGGGATTTGGGCAGTGTGTGCTCGAACTCGAATCTGGTATAGGACCAAACTGTTACTAAGAAATGTCAACTGCTAGGTAGCTGCACGCCAAGAGGTAATCCTTATTTTTGACGAATGTGTGTGTATATATATATATATATTTACACTTCATTGGATGCTTAATAGCATGAAGTCATAAACGGGCGGTTAGTGCCTTTACATTTTGATGTAGTATGAGAAGTTTATTATGTAGTGCGTAATGCACGACACATAGGTTGGGATGCTTCTCGTTGAACACTTAAATGTATAAAGTGTTAAAAGGAAACCCAATAACTATATTTGTTTAAGTATGTTATGAGGACTCTTATTGAGTGCTTACTTGTAATAATTCATAGGGGGTGTATGCTCTTGTGTTTTGAGGTAGGGTAGAATTCCCTTCTTCGTTTGTTAATTGCAAACTGTTAAGGTTTAATAGCTAAATACCATGTGTATTTGTGTTAATGTGTAGGCAGAATTGTTAATGTGGTCGTAACTTGTTGTGTTTAGGGTGACTAAAGTAAAGTAAACAGCTAATCACACTTGATCAACGTAATTAGAAGTTTACCCTTACTTTACACATCCTGAATATGTCTTGTGACGGATCATGTGACGGTTTTGTCGTGAATATTTTATATGGGTTGTGTATATCACCTTTTGTATTGGGTTAGATAAGATCCCAAAGATACTAGACATTTAATCGAGGACAAGGTTGCAGGAGGAAATTCACTCCTTGTGACCCAGGTTGTAGATAATTGTTGGATCGAGTTATCGGGCCATAGTCTTCTTATTCATTTGTACTTAATGTCATTGGGTTGCTTTGATGTTATTCTTGGGATGGATTAGCTGTCTACCGGGGATGCTCACTTTGTGTGCGGGCAGACACTCGTGTGGCTTACAGCTCCTAATGGGAATCGTATTACTGTTCATGAGCACGATGGTTGCTCATTACCTCGGGTTAATTCTATGATAAGGGTGGGGAAAATGTTTTAGCATTGGTGTAAGACATACCTGGCCCAGGTCTTGGATGTGGGGGTTGATATCCCTAAGCTAGGGGATGTCCCTGTAGTGCGGGATTACTCTGATGTATTTCCAGAGGATTTGACGGAATCGCCGTCTGACCGCGAGGTTGACTTCCAAATAAAGCTCGTGCCAGAAGCTAAACCTGTAGCCAGAGACCTTACCCCCTAGCCCCTGCGTAAATGAAATAACTCTCATCTCCGTTGGAGGATTTGCTCGAGAAATGGTTCATTAGAGCGATCCCGCCATGGGGTGCGCCGGTTTTTATTGTAAAAAAAAAAAAGATTGTCGCATGCGGACGTGGATCACTTGATGGTGAAGAATAGATATCATTTACTAATAATCAACGGTTTATTTCGATCAGCTCCAACGAGCTAGTTGGCTCTCAAGAATTGATCTTAGATGGGTTATCATCAGCTGAAAATACGAGAGCATGACACTTTCTGTACTCGTTATGGACATGATGAGTTTTGGTAATGTCTTTTGGCCTAACTAACGTGCTGCAGCATTCATGGATTTGATGAACTGGGTGCGTAGGCCGATGCTCAACTGTTTTGTTATTGTTTCCTTTGGTGACATGCTCATATACTCCGAAAGAGAAGAAGACCATATTCCACATCGCAAGAAGGTTCTTCAAACTCTAAGGAATGAGAAGCTTTGCGCTAAAATTCTCAAAGGTGCTTTCTGATTTCATGAGGGTCAGTATTCTAGCCCATGTCATCAATTCCGTCAGTACCATGGTAGATTCCACAAAGGTGCAGGCAAGGATGAATTGGGCGACACCAAAATCATCGTCTGATATTAGTTGCTTCTTGGGTTAGCAGGTTGTTATCTGAGGTGAGTACAGGATTTCTCTAGGATAGCTCACTGACTAAACTGACCAATAATAAGGTGAGGTTTGCTTGGGACTTGGACCAAGAGAACGTGTTTCTTGAAACTAAAGAAAAATTTGACACCGAATTTGTGGGTCTTACAAGTTTGACATAAGCACCGATCCTAGCCTTACCGGGTTATACGGAGGATGTAGTGGTTTTCGGACGCGTCACTTGGGGGTCTCGAGTGTGTACTTATGTGGCGCGGTAAGGTGATAGCTTATGCCCCATGCTAATCGAAACCCTACGAGTTTAATTACCCGACTCATGATTGGGAGTTGGCAGCTATTGTTTTTGCGCTTAAACTGTGGGAACATCACTTATATTGGGATCCTTGCACCATCTATACCGACCATAAGAGTTGGAATATTTCTTTGAGAAGAAGGACCTTAGCAGGAGGCAGCACGGGTGGTTGGAAAAGAACTATGATGTGGAGATCACGTATCACCCAGGAAAGGCTAACGTTGTGGCAGACGCGTTGAGCCGAAAGGAGAGGCCTAAACCCATTCGGGTGAAGTCTTGTCAGCTTATTTTGAAACCGGATATAGTAAATAGATCTCTAGTGCCCAGATTGAAGCCTTACAGTTGGAGCAGATCATGACGGAGCGAATGTGGGGACAACAAGAACTTTTGGAAAGTAATGGAGTCAGAGTTGTATTCATGAAAGAGCGGACGTGGATACCTCGATATGGTGGGTTTAGGGATAAAATCATGGATGAGGCACACAAGACCCGCTATTCTATTCATCTAGGGTGACCAAAATGTATCAAGATCTCAAGAAGAACTATTGGTGGCAAGCAATGAAGTGCGAGGTAGCAACATACGTGAGTAGTGACTTGTTTACAGGTTAAGGCGGAACACCAGAAACCGTTTGGAAAGCTCCAACTTTTGGAGGTACCGGAGTGGAAGTGGGAGTATCTTACTATAAATTTCATCACTAAGCTACCCCGTTCGCCAAAGGGGTTTGACACCATTTGGGTGGTGGTGGATAGTTTGACAAAGAGTGCTCACTTCTTGCCGATATGAGGGACCTTTAACTCCGAACGGTTAGCTGAATTGTTTATTCGGGAGATTGTATCGAGGCACAGGGTACCCGTGTCTATTCTTTCCCACAGAGACACTCGTTCTACGTCAAAATTATGGAAGATGTTTCATGATGAAATGGGTACTAGGTCACACATCAGCACCGCGTATCACCCGCAGACGGATGGTCATTCGGGAAGAATCATCCAACCTCTCGAAGATATGCTTCGGGCATGCGCTATTGATTTCGGCGGTAGCTTGGATTATCACCTACCCTTGGCGGAATTTTCATATAACAATAGCCAACACGCCACTACTGGGATGCCACCGCATGAGAAGTTGCAGTGTTAGGCGACTACCTGACCTTATAAACTGAGCTATGACAAAAGTGGGGATGCCTAATCTGATCTATGATATTGGTTTTGTGTCGTGGTTGTTGCTTAGTTTATGTTATACTTGTAATTATATATGATAGACTATGTTTAATGGCTACCTGACATGTTGAACCGAGCTATGACAGAAGGGGGATATGCCTGCTCTGATCTATGGTATTGGTTTTGAGTCAGGGTTGTCACATAGTTTATATTATATGTATTTTTAAACTGAGCTATGACAGAAGTGGGATATGCCTGCTTGATCTCCAGTCTTAGTTTATGTTGTATGGGCGTAGGTGTAGAACTCTTTTTTTGTTGGGATCCCAATGGGGCGGAGGCAAGGGGTAGTTTGGAAGTGGTTGTGACAACCACGGAAAAACTTGATAAGATCAAAGCTTTCGTGAAGGCAGCTCAGGATCGACAGAATTCGTATGCTGATAAGAGGAGGAGGCCTATAGAGTTTAACATGGGTGACCGTGTCTTATTGAAGGTCTCCCCTTGGAAGTGAATCATACGCTTTCGCAAGCGTGGAAAGCTCAGTCCGAGGTTCACCCGACCTTTTTGCATTATTGCACGTGTCGGTGAGGTGGCTTATCAGTTGGCCTTGGCTAGGGAACTCAAGGGTATCCATCCAACCTTTTACGTTTCACATTTGAGGAAGTGCCTGGCGGATGAGGAAGCTCATTGCCATTCTTGAGCGTAAGGTAAAGAACTTGCGCAACAAAGTGGTTAAACAGGTAAAGGTACAATGGAGGCATAGAAGGGGGTCGGAAGCTACTTGGGAGTCCGAGTCAGAAATGATGAGGCTCTATCTACACTTGTTTCCCTTGCAGCAGGATTCGGGGACGAATCCTAATGCAACGGGGGGAGACTTGTAACACCCGTAGATTCCCGGACTTGTGTCTTGCCTTGTAAAGTTTGTACACTTGTATAGTTATATTTTGGCTTTGTTGAGGGGGGGCTCTTTAGCATTTTCCCAAACGTATTTGAGTAGCCTTAGGAACAAGATACAAGGGAGTCAAAAACGGAGGGGCTTATAGCAAAAGATGGTGCCATTACCATCCTTAAAAACCTACAACCTCAACCCTAATGCCACACCATTCTTGTCTTCTCGGCGACAAGATCAACAAAACTTTTGTTGTTTTTTTTGTTACGTTTCCACGACAGAAGGAAGGAAAGGCAAAGAAGCTTCGACTACTTTATAATATTCCAAGGTTGTATTGAGCTTTCTTCTTCAACAACAAACAATTCTTCGACAACAACAATCAATATATGGCTGTCCATAATTTTTGTTCTCCTTTTTCCATTGCCATGAAAAGAGTAGAAGACCAGAAACTAGTATCCTTCCAACGGATTATTATCCAAGATTTCGGTCGCATACGACTCGCCGATTTGAAGTACATTATTTCAGAGTCGCCATCACGCGTTCCAGGTTCGCCACCCTCCCTTCGAACTCGCGCTTAGTATAGCGTCGTGCGAACACTCTTCATGATGGGTCGGGGTTGGAGTGTTGGCTGGTAGTTACTTGAGTACGGGGAAGCCGATTTTAATACATTTAAGATTGATTGGTTATGATCGGGTTCCTTGTAGTTAATGGGTTGGTCATGAACCACCGAATCTTCTGTGATGGTGAGTTTTGTGAATTCATGGTGGTGGTGATAACTATATCGATTATGTTAGAATGTAAATATAACTTTATATTTCTGTTTGTTTATGTACATTTGAACATATTACTCGTATATTTGTATATATGTAAATAGATATAGAAGCTAGACATTATTAAGTTGTAATAGTTAGTATATGGGTCAAAATGGATGGGAACAAGGCTGCAACAAAGAAAGATCACAACGAAGATATCAAGACTGCAACAATCGGATACAAAGACTAAACGAACAGGCTGTAAGTGAACAGAAACAATATGAAACAAAGGTGCAGCAGCATATTCGAAAAGAAGCGGGACAAAAGGTGAAAAGACCAAACTGCCCTTACAGTTATTTGGCGGAAAATTGAACCGGTGACAGTTAAACAACACAACGATTCAACAGAAACTGTCATTGACTCATGCCTCTTCACAACATATATATAGGAGGTGTCGCATAACTTTTCTGATTACCAAGAAAATTTCCAAAAGTTCTATTGTCTTTGTATTCTAAAGTTCTATCCGAACATATTCATAATATAATTCAGTTTATTCGATTGTTTGATCTATTGTTTTCATATTTATTGAGTGTTTGATTGACAAGTTATCCGCTGCAAAATCAATTCTGGGCCAACAAACTGGTATCAGAGCCACGTTTGTCAATTAAAGCAATTCATCTTTCATTCGAAACCTTCGGTCTGAATTAGTTTCTTTCTGTATTAAGTCTGCAGTGTTCAAAACCATACATACTTCGAATTCTTCTGTTAAACTCTCTGTCAAAACCTTTCACTCAGTCCGTTTATTAAATTGGATTTGTTCAACATGTCTGAAAAATCGATAAATTCCTATTATAACCCTGAAATCCACTACAAAGCATCACAAAGGAACCGTAGAGAAAAGAAGGCAGAATTAAGAAGGAGAGGAATAGAGACGAGAACTTGTTTCTATTGCCACACACCGGGTCACATCATTGGTTCATGCCCCATAAGGGAGAAAGATGAAAACGCACAACTAATTAAAGATGCCATAGACACCGGCATAAGTTACTATCCACAAGAAAGGTTGCACAATGAAGAAGAATACATCCTTAAAGGATCCGGCTTTGGTACTTGGAGAGATGTTTGGTATGTAAGTCCCAAAATTCAGAATCATATAAGTGGAAACCTTGAATACTTTCTCAAATTAAAGAAATCCTTTGGTGTAGAAAGTAGAATTAAGAATGACTTTGTTTTTATAAGGGGTGTGGGTATGGTTTGTATAGAAGCCGAAGAAAACTCTCTAATTATACCCAATGTATTTTACTCAAATGACTTAGAAGACAACATACTAAGTCTACCCCAATTAAAACTACAAGGTTTCATAGTTAAGATTGATGGGAATACATGTAGTGTCCTAAACATGTTCAAAAATGAAAGTATGCAATTTAAGTTGTTAAAAGACAACAAAGATGATAAGGAATCTATGTTGAGGGAATTAGGAGATGATCATGATCATGAACAAAGAAAAACCGAGTACCTAAACAAGTACTTTGAAGAACTATCCCTCAATGCCGAAGAAAATATAAAACAAATGGAAGAGTCGGTTCATGATCTAGAAATAGATTCCATAGAAAAGTGCATTGAATTTTTGGACATAATAGATCAATTAAAGTATCCATGGGCTCATAGGGATTTGTTGAAGGATCACTTCCTCCGTATGATAGATTGGTTTCTAAACTTTTATTTAAAAGTGGCCAATCGGCCAATCCCACCCGTAATGGATCAAGGAAAGAAAATACATCTATTTGATCTATACATACTAGTTAAGAGAGAGGGAGGACACGAAAGGGTATCAAAGTATAATATTTGGGTGGTGATAGCAAAAGAATTGGGGTTAGATTATGAAGACAAGAATATTTTAAGAATTCTTTATGCTAAGTATTTGGATGTTTTGGAATGGCAATACCAAGTGTACAAAACAGCCATGAACATCGCAAATAATAATGAAAGGAATGGAGTTGGATGTAGTGAAGTTAGAGAAACCGGGTTAGTATCAAAACTTATGAACTTACTTCACCAAAACTCAACAACAATGCATGAAGACTATGCTCTTTACATGGGAGGAGATTGGGAATCAGCAAATCAATCAATCAAGAAGCGCAAATTCGACTTCTCTCAAGTGGAAAAGGCATTGAAGGAAGCAATGGACACCCTACCGAGATCATCCATGAAGCCAAGTTATATTTAAGGGAGGGTGTTAGAATGTAAATATAACTTTATATTTCTGTTTGTTTATGTACATTTGAACATATTACTCGTATATTTGTATATATGTAAATAGATATAGAAGCTAGACATTATTAAGTTGTAATAGTTAGTATATGGGTCAAAATGGATGGGAACAAGGCTGCAACAAAGAAAGATCACAACGAAGATATCAAGACTGCAACAATCGGATACAAAGACTAAACGAACAGGCTGTAAGTGAACAGAAACAATATGAAACAAAGGTGCAGCAGCATATTCGAAAAGAAGCGGGACAAAAGGTGAAAAGACCAAACTGCCCTTACAGTTATTTGGCGGCAAATTGAACCGGTGACAGTTAAACAACACAACGATTCAACAGAAACTGTCATTGACTCATGCCTCTTCACAACATATATATAGGAGATGTCGCATAACTTTTCTGATTACCAAGAAAATTTCCAAAAGTTCTATTGTCTTTGTATTCTAAAGTTCTATCCGAACATATTCATAATATAATTCAGTTTATTCGATTGTTTGATCTATTGTTTTCATATTTATTGAGTGTTTGATTGACAAGTTATCCGCTGCAAAATCAATTCTGGGCCAACAGATTATGTATCATCTCCATGCCATAACTCTATCATAGAAACGTTTTTTTTGTCATCTTAGAAACGTTTTGGGTTTTGCAAATGTTTGAGGGGGGAACTAGATAGGTTCTCTCATGATATGCGAATATGATTGACTTTGTCAGCAAGCCACTTTTGTTGATCACATATGCTTTTGAAAGCAAACAAAAGAGGAGTGTATAAATAATAAGAACACAGTGATGTTTTATTAATATATTTTTATGTGGGCAAACATAATTAAACGGAAATGGCGCTTGTGATATAAACAGAAGCCGTTATGGTAGATTGACTTAACTAAAGGTTTACATGATGAACATGGGGTTCATGAGTGCGTAGCACAACATGCCTACGAGTAATACGATCATGCGTGAAGAAAATATATATACACTAGTAGCTTGGTAAAACATTGCGTTATATATATATATATATATATATATATATTCTTTCCTTAATTTGCGAACCTTAGGGCATTGGTGACGTTTACGTCCTCGTTACCAGGTTATTGACCACTGGCTCGTTTGTGCTTCCTTGTTGTTGAGAGACGAACTATACACTAAGGTGAATTCATGTGCCCTTTTTACTGTTTTAAAACATTTTGGGCTAATATGCATGTCTTGAAAGTGTATGTGGAACCTTGCTTGTTAGATCGGGATTTGCCTTGATTTATACTTGATTAGGTTCAATTCTTTACTATACATTTATATATTTAAACTGTGTATGACAGTTACTTAGTATTACAAATTGAGCTATGATACTTATATTGTATGTTTGCTCTGATTTATAGTTTTGGTTTGAGTCTTAA
Organism: Ambrosia artemisiifolia; assembly: GCA_032199755.1. Taxonomy (NCBI): domain Eukaryota; kingdom Viridiplantae; phylum Streptophyta; class Magnoliopsida; order Asterales; family Asteraceae; genus Ambrosia; species Ambrosia artemisiifolia. The sequence goes on from CM063517.1 coordinate 33,484,022, forward strand.
TAGGCGATATGCGCTTATGTAGACTTGTTGTAGTTTCGTGACAAGTAGGCGGAATGCGCTTATTGTAGATTTAAAATAAAGTCTTATGTTAAGTAAGCGGCTTGCGCTTATTCTAGACCTTACATTTTGCTTAGGGAACATATAGGCGGATTGCGCTTATTGTAACTCTAAGGTTAAAGTATTTTGTTATCTATTGTTTTAACAATTTACTAATTATTTAAGAACTTCATAAAACTTGAATCACTTAGCTCGTCTGACTTTGCGTGCATATTAGCTTGATTTCAGGTAATTGAAGAATAAAAGGGATGCCTTGGCTTGCTGTAGGACTACTCAGAGGCGGTTGACATTTCAAAATAATGAGTCTACTTTATCTATTTGAAATTTTTTTTTTCTAAACTCATGGTTTTGTCCTACAAGTATGTTTTGACCCGTCATGGGTAACCTTCATGTTTGGATGAATTAACTATTTATTTTCCGCTGCGTGTTTTCTGATAATAAATAAGACCTCTTGAGTATTAATTTACGGTTTTAGCCTTTGAATGCCAACTGTTTGACCCGTCGGTTTTGAGGGTCTTACATTTTAGCATTGTTTAAGTCCCGGGATTTTCTTCTGAACATACAGGGAACAGGTTTGAAGTCTGGTATCTTCAGGAACCTCCAGTTATTGCATCTTTTTCCTCGGAAATCCTTCGTTCCCGTCTTGGGGCTCCAGTTTCCTGAGATAATCAAATAGGAACGAATTAAGCATCAATTATAACAAATATAAGCCTAATTGTGACCTATTTTTGAACTGTTTATGCCTGTTTTATATGTTAATTGTGTGAGTTATTAAGCAATCCGAAGATCATTGGTGCACCCGTAGGGAATCCGCCCTTTGCCAAGAAAATCACTCATTCATTTGGTAAGTACTAGAAATGTGTCACTCAGATTTGGTCCACTTTAGAAGCCTTTTCTTAGAATCCGGTTTGGATATCAGAAGCCCGAAGGATCTGTCTCACTACCGGTTTCCTCGCCTTGGATCTAGCTCGGGACTACCAGAAGCTGATTATACCTCTTGATAGTTTATTAATTAAGTTAAGGTTGATTTAAGTTTATTAAGTTAATCACCATTTGAACCTTTCACAAGATAAACAACAAGAATTAGAAGAAGATAACACAACAAATAACTAAAAACAAACTACTACTACTACTACTAATAAAAGTCTACAAATCGAAATAGGTTCATGAATAATTGAAAGATACAACCTTGGTTTAAAAAAGCGCGCCTCAGGCGTGAGGTGCCCGAGGCTATAGGAAAAATACTTTTTTAGACAAAAGCGTCAGAATACATGAAGCGCCCGAGGCGACGCCTTAGGCGAGGGTGTGAAGCGCGCTTTATTAGCGCCTCGGCCAGAAATCACATGAAAACTTATTTTGTGTGGGCCAGCAAGACATGCAGGTCAGTTTTTGCTGATAAACTTTGCTTCTTCGAAACATTAGGGGATGAAGAGTTGAAGGTTCATTATTAGTGCAGGTAAGAAAGAAGAAATGAAAAGAAAAGAGAAGAGAGCGTGAGATGAGATGAGAGGTGAGGTGATAAAGATAAGATTAACTAAATAGTGAAATTATAATGAAAATGAGTAATGTGTCACTTTTTGAATGGCTAAGAGTTTATGTGCTGCAGTGGTAAAGCAAAAAAGGATACGTTTTCTAATTTTTTTTATTTGTTTATTTCCCTCCCTCCTATGTGCTGCAGGCTTTTTCTGAATTTACACCATCCTTTTACTAACTTTATTTTTTTACACCAGGATACATATGTGTTGTAGGCTTTGTAGTTTTTGTTTTTTTTTTCTTTGGGTTTTTTTTCTTTTTTCAGCAATATTGGTTTTATTTCTATATTTTTTTTATCTGTTTCACATTTTTTAGTTACTTAACATATAGCTTAATTGGTTAAGAGTTTTAATTTTTCTAGTTCTTATTTATTCTATTTTTCTACTCCAATGATTAAAAATTATGTAAATATTATCTAAAATTAATCTATAAATATAAAAAATACATAGCTTATCGAATACGTGAAGCTCTTGCCCCGCGCTTAAAGCTCCGCGCCTCGACGTTTTTGGCCTAAACGCCTCGGAGCGCCTCGCACTATTTTAAACCAAGGATACAACCATATCGAATGATCAACACAAGAACATGGCTGCTCATAAACAAGCTCTCCATCTCCTAATACTATGTATCAATCATCTTCAAGACCCTCGATGTTTATTGCATAAGCTACTCTACGATCCCATGCTTAGCCTTGAGGATCAAGGTAGGACGAGGCCTAACCTTGTTGGGTGTGTTAGGAGGGCCCTAAAGCCTCCCACAAGACCCTAAGATCTCTGGAAGAAGCTTGGAACTCGGCCCCAAGAAGGCATAAGAAGGGATGCCAAATGGTTGAGGTGAGCTTGCTATTTATAGGCAAAGCAGCTTAAGCACGGGGGTGCACACTATTGCAGAGTCCTTTCGCGCAGAATCTATCTGTTTTCAGGCATGCACACCTGTGCTCACTAGTGGCATGCCCGTGCTCTTTAGACAAGTTGTCAGTCTTGTCTGTTTGAGCCTTGGGGAGCACGTTTAAGCAAGCACGACCGTGCACAGTGATGTGGCACGCCCGTGTAACCCAGAAATCTGACTTTTTGCCTTCCGTTGACTTGGAAATGTTGACTTGTTGACCCGAAACAGTTGCACGACTGTGCACGGCCGTGCTGCATCTGGCAGAGCTTCTAAATCTTCAATTCCTTCCCGAGTTTTGCTGCTTTGTCTTCCCGGACTGATTTTATTATTGTTTAAGCCCCGAAAGGATCTCCACACATACAAGGAATATGCTGCGAGTCTCGTATCCTTAGGAATCTCTGTTTTTTAGCCGTTCTTACCTAAAAATTACTTGTTTTTGGTGGGGAGCATCAATTTCCTGAACATACAAATAGGAACGATTAAGTAGCCAAAATCAGTAATTTAAGCATTAATTCTGCCCTATTATGAGATTAATTATGCATGTTTTATAAGTTATAATTAGGACACATCAAGGGCCCGACGCATGATCACTATAAATACCCCTTCTCTTCATGAAGAAAAGGGGGCTATTCTCACACTTAAACACACACGTTGTAAGAGCTCTAAGTTTTGTAAGAAAGATTGATCGAAATATTTGTCCATTGATATTCGTTATTAGTCATTGTAATCGTCACACAAACATTAATAAAATCTCTTCATTTCTCCTTTATATTTCGAGTATTGTTTGAATTGGTGTTTCTTCATTTGTTCACAATTTCCAAATGTTAAATAGGTGCTTCTTTTAAATTTATTTATCACAAATTCTATGGTACAAAGCGGTTGTGGATGGTGGTGTTGTTTAATTCTTAGCTTCTTTTGATATATCATGAGGGAGATATTCAAAGCTACGACGATAAAATTCACAGTTTTGAATTTGATAATCAAAACACACAAACTATTTTGGAATAAGCTCTCCTAGTTTTATTGATCAAGGAAAACTGGCTCAAAACTTTAATCAATCTCTCATAACCACAATACTCAAGTTTGGTTGGTTATATAGAGTAGAAATCCTAATTGAAATACAATCCAATTCTAATGAAATACTAGACTTTAACTTTATCTAATTAGAAACAAGAAACATGATAATTATCTCTTAGCTCTTTTAATTATCATCAATTAGATTCTCCCAAAATTACTTTAACGCCCCTACTCCTTTAAAGATGTTAATATCCGACCCACATGCTTGAGTTCGGTCCATCCGGTTCATAAGCTAGAACTTGGGAATTACTATTGTACAACAAAAATATTTGTCGGGGTTTTAGCAATTTTTTCTATTTCTCTACCTGGCATGCAGGCCCGGTGATGAGGATGGACAAGGAGGGCGACAGTCCCATGTCTAACATTCCGTGGGCAAACCTTTTTCTTTTTTGTTTTATTATATGTTATATGTATTTCTCTAAGAAATAAAATCATTTATTTGTATTCAGGCTATTATTTTAATACTTTGATAAATGCCCAACTTATTTAAAAGAAATATACAAAGAAGCCTCGATAAAAGATAAAGCTTCCAATAAAGCACAACAGCTCACAAGGTTACAAACTTCAAAATATATCACAAGTTTGATGCTTTTTGGAGAAAACTAGATGTTGACCCCCCAACCCCCACCCCCCCCCCCCCCCGCGCGCGTTACGGAGGGGACAATCTAATAATCATGTTTTATATATTAATTCGTGCTTTGCGGCGTGGATACATCGCAAATGTTGAATGGGTGAATTCAAGCATTGTGTAATGTGTCACCCATGTAAAAACATGTGTTTTGATGTATCCAATATAGCAATGTAACACGTTTAAACATTGTGATTATCCAAAGAAATTAAGCAAATCGCAGCCATATAAAAGAAACATAATCAAACATGGGTTGGTTCATTTAGTAGAGTCCGACCTAACCACTACAACACCCTTATCTTTTCATCACGAATTAGCAGAGTCAAAATGTATAGTAACTCATATGTCAAAACGTAGATCTACTAAAAACTCACATTACAAAAATGCAAGTCAAATGATGTCTCATGACTAAAGCTGACGTAAAATTGGCCTTTTTGCTAAAGAACATTAAAATTTAATAACTAAACAATGGATTTTTTTTTTTTTTTTTTTTTACCAGAATTAATATTTAATATAATTCCAGGACAAAGAAAATTACATTAAGATAACGGGTAGGCGGGCAACAAGCTGCGCCGCCACCCCTTTCTGAATAGCAAATCCTAATCTACTAAAAACGTAACCCTGCCCACCCGGAACCGAGACATTACTATGAATAACCCGCTGAACCCTGGTCAGGAAACGGATAGCCTCCGGTGCCAATGAACCAAAGGTATCAAAAGCCAAGGGTACAAAAACGTGTTGGTTCTCCTCGCAGGCTTTAGCATGTTTTTCTACCTTCTTTGCCTCTGCTTTCCGGGCCGCTTGCCCTGCTACAAAGCCACTATCCCTCAACCCAACTAGGGGGGATACACCCGTCAGGTCAACACAAGCATGCTTCCCCCCGGCCCACCCAAAGACAAGGAGATCTGCTGGTCGTAGGGTGGATCTCCCTTCTGCTGGATCGGAGTTAATAAGAATTATGATCTAAGTTAATAAGCTATACCAACTTTGAGTGAAATGGATCAATAATAATGACTGTCAAAGTAAATGGACGAAGACAACAAAGCTCCTTATAAAGTGAAAAAACTGGAACTGAGTGTGAATTAAACCATCTTCAAGATCATTTAGAACCAACTCCTTATGAAAATGTGCAAACTGTTAGAATATAATAGTACTAAAAGTGACCAAACGAACCTAATGTAGAGCGGTTGATACGTGCGTCATCTTTCATGGTGGATAAGGACATTGTTTCCAATCATTTTTTTCCATTCGCAGTTTCCCAAATTAAGCCACCCCTTACTTCCCACAAAACGTTACCACTGCCACGGTCTTTTTTTCTCAGTTCGCCACCATGGCTAAATTGATTCCATGTGCACAAAGCAAGTACATCCTCCCTTAAGCGCCACCACCGTCAACAACAGCTCCTAAGTTATCGGAATTAGCAACAAAGACATATTCATTGCCCTGTGAAGAAAGAAATGTATGATAAATACCCAAAAGTATATACATGCCATATAGTCAACGTAACAAAAATTAAGCTGAAAACTCACGGTGTGTCACGTTATAACTTGCCCTGAAGTAGGCATTTTTATGAACATCCGGTGTGTTAGAAATGATTACTAAAATTATGTTATTTCAATAATAATATACTTTTGACATATTTGAGCCGTTAAACAAAAAATAACCCAAAGTGACCCGTTAATAAGTAAATCGGAATGAATGCAGTGCTAGGTAAGAACATACTTTCCTACTTGGAAATCAGCTTGATGCTTTTGGATGAGTCTAAACAACTGTGAATTTTGCTTTACTAACTCTAGGAGCATTGGTTGTGAACATAATCATTTATGAGTGTACACACAAACATATATACACACACATGAAAGGTCATTCAATACCTGCAAGATCTATGGATTAGATTGCACCATTTCACAAAAAAACTTGAAACCGTTGCACAAAGTCGTATTAAATCACAAAGGCACAGACTTGACTTTAAATTTAGGTAATCCCATCCCCAGCTTACAACAGTCATCTTGTAACATCCCGCCCCTCTGAAATGTGTTTTAATAAATTTGTTTTTTTTTTTTTTACGAAATTTGGAAAACGTTGCTAATAAAATGAAAAAAATGAAAAACGTTACTACTGATTTTGTGGCCTAGATCCGCCACTGGTTCCAAGTTGTCCTATATAGTGTCAATATTTGACCCATTCTCATGTCTAATAAATTCCTTAAAATAGGCAAGTATTAGCCTTCTTGTATGATTTTTTCGGGCAACCCATTTTATCATGTATTAAGTGGAGTTTGCTTACATGCTAATCCATGAATAGGTACTAAAGCTCTGTGTCTTGCTTGTAAGAAATTCACCATTTTATGACTTGTATATGTATCTGTTTCGTGTAGTCTGAGCCGTTGACGGCAGAGATCGGTTTGAAAGCTATTGATTGACGCTAGAAAGGAGAATTAATTTGTAAATGTCAGTTGCTATGTATAGTATTTAACGTATGGAGTGGTTGTACAAATAGTTTATGTATATAGCAAATGACAATTAAATAGAAGAAATAGTGTGATAAAGTATATATGTATCTTTGTAAAAGTAAAAAAACCATGTGAACTCCAAGCATTTGTGGCGTTACCTATGAAGGAACAGTTGCAACTACAAATTCAGAGTACACAATGTCTTTTGTTTTGGTTCGCCCATGTAAGGGAGACCCTAATCTAAAACAAACAATTTTATCAAGTAAGACATTCAAATTTATTAATTTATTAAAGAAAATGAAAATACGATTAATGAACAACTAATTCCCATAGATGAGGAAAAAGACTTAAAAGGATTTGCATTTGGTCCTGTCAACAGAGCTGCTGCTACTGCAGTTGGTCATGTGGGTTGAACTAGGGGCAGAGACAATTCAACAAAACAATTAAACATTTTAGGAAAGAATAATTTTCATGTTGAACATACAAATCGTGTTATTGCAGACGATGAGGCATACCTTTGTTTTAGTATACTGCTGGCTTGAGGTTACCAAATTCATTTACACAAAAATAGATAAAATCCACAAATCAAAAATAAAATAAGCCAAAGACTACAAACAGTAAACAACACGAAATAGGCTTAGAGTCTACAAAACGACGACACCACCGCGGTTGCAGGGAAGGTTGCACGTAATGACGTGCCATCCTTGAACCCTGCCATGCCAAGGCTACATCCACATCAAGTTTACATTCATATTTATTTACTCATCATAGCCTCAACGAAAAGATCCATACCACAAATCTATAATGACGAAAATCGTCAACAGGAGATAGACAAAGGTAAGCAAAGCGTACTTCCCTTGCTTCACCAAGAAACTCACTGTCTATAAAATCGGCTAAATGCACATCATTGTTCTCATTGGCTACCTATTTCACTCCAAATTTTCATATTAGAAACATGAATCTAGTTGTAGTTATGCTAAATTTAAAAATCTTTGTAATAAGAAGTTTTGCGCACCTCATGGAGGTTTAGAAATTTCTTGTTCGTCAACTATTCCAATGCTAGCGCGAGCTCCATGACTAGATCAAAAACAACTAAAAACAACCATGAGTTGATAAGTTACTATAAATCCAATCAGTGACACACATAAGATAAATACAAAACTTACCATACAAAGCATTTCCCTTCTTTTCATGATCAAACTCAAACAATGGCATTATAATTGATTGCAACTTGACCTTCACACCTCAGTTTGTTCTACAAATAAAAAAAATCAATCACTTCCATCTACATCCTAGAAAGTACCACTGCCCGCTTTCTAAAAATATTAAAGCAGCTTAAAGTAGAGCTAGCTGATAACCGTATATGTATATTAATGATCAAGAGAAGGAAGACGATGATAGTAGGTCATCATAAAGGAAAACCCCCAAATCACACCATTGCCACCATCCACCTCCGGTAACCAACGACGAAGGTGGAGGCGGCATCGGGCAACAGGAACCCGTCCTTCACACTAATAGAAATTCACGACGTAGTCAATGATTAGTTACAACGAATACAACAAACACCCAAATCACACCATCGCCACCATCCACCTCCGGTAACCAACAACAAAGGTGGAGGCGGCATAGGCATGACGAATCCGTCCATCAAACACACGACAAAGGCAGCTTTCCTCATTCCTCTTTTCCCTCTCTCACTTTGACCGATGATAATTAGGAAGTGTGTCGGTAGGTGATGACTTAAAAAGGTAAAGAAAAAGAGAGATAATGGGTTAACATGCGTCAAAGCCAAAAAAGTCAACAAAAGAAGTGGTACACGTGTGAAATGGAAAAGGAGGAAAGCAAGACAAACAACAAATGATTCATAAAACATAACCATGAAAGCACAATAAAGCTTTAAAGCATAAGGTATAACATAGCATTTCACGAATGCTTTGCAAATTAGAAAGTATTTAAATGTGACACCAAATATACAAACCGCTAACAAAACAAGACTATTAACTAATTAACTATACTCAAAAGGACATTATATATAATATGTATGCATTATTTAAATACAAGTACCACAAAATAACACAAGTTCATCGACTGAGAACAACATTACAAGTTCTACAAATACTCCGATGATCTTGGTTCCTATTAGAACCAGACAGACCCATCCTGCTTCGGCTCTGTGTAATCCGAACCGAAAGACGACCCAAACATCATCTTGAAACAATCTTGCTGGCCAATGTTATTGAAATGGTGACCTTGTTGCGAATGGGTTATGTTAGACTCATATCCATGGTGGAGAAAGTTGTTTTCTTGAAACTGGATGCTTGGTTGACCACGAAACGGGTCGTTTAATCTTGCCATTTTCTGCGGGTTGGTGTTTTCTTGAAACTGGACGCTTGATTGTCGAAGAAACTGGTCGTTTGATGCAGATAGATTTCTTGGGTCGGGCTGCGTGTTGTTTTCTTGAAACTGGATGCTTGATTGTCGAAGAAATGAGTCGTTTGAGCCAGAATGATTTCTGGGGTCGGCCTTCGTGTTGTTTTGTTGAATATTATTGTCATAAAACGACATCAGATCGTTAATCATCTTCTGTCCTTCTTCAGGAACTCCAAGAACCGTTGGATCAAAAGGAGACAGGGTGGGTTCGACCACTAACAAGTCACCAGCTTGCTTTGGCTGGACAAAACTGAAGTTATTCACCCCGACAAACTGAGCCGATGAACCACGGGATCTATACGGGCAGTGCATCTGATGATTATCCCTCGAGGGTAGGTCCAGAAACCCGTGAAGAGGTTGGTTATAAGGACAATTCAAGAACTCGCAATTGTAGATCTTGTGCTCAACGACTTCGTTTGTTGTAGGGGTTTTCCTCTTTCTATCGGTCAACAACCCGAGATTTGGTTTGACATCTCCAAGGTCAAAGTTGGGTTCAGGTTCATGTTGAACTACTTCAACATCATACTCACCAGCATCATCATTAACCGCAAACGAACCACTCCAGCCAGATGACATAACCGGCGGGCACAGTTCAGGGTAAAGTTCTCTAGCCAATGACTCCTCCTGGTTAATCACAGCTAGCCACGTCGCACTCTCCTTCGCAGTCATCTTATCCTGTAAACACTTCGACTGTCTCACAAGTTTCCTAATCTTAGCCATATCCGGAAACATATGCTTAATCACTGCAGTCAACACTCCTACTTTCCACGCCTTTTTCAAATCATGCGGCTTCTTATACGGAGGAGGTCCCGCCTGATCCTTCGGCAGCCCCAACTGCGACCACCACTCTTCACTCCCAGTGGGCCACCACGGCGGCGGAACCCCTTTTTCCAAAGGAAACCGCCGCTGTGGCGGGTCACAATGCTGCATAAGAGCCGACAACAACGAGCCCAGAGTCGTGTCTTGAAGCTCTTGCAGCGTGTGTGGCGTAGGCCCAATTGAAACTGCAGCCTCGTTCTCTCCTGCAACCGAGTTAGCAGCATTAAACTTAGCCACAGCTGCAGGCCCGTTACGATCAAACCTCACTTTCTCCTTCCACCATTCCCTAAGATTATCCGAAGCACCACCAACCGGCTTACCCTTCTCCGGTATGATCCCATACACAAAACCTTGCGCCTTACATACTTCCATCATCTTCAACATATACTTCAATATCCCATCTTGTGCTCTTGACATCTTCTTCCTTCTCGCTTGTTCTTGCGACTGCTGCTGTTTCGCCGTATTGGCGCCTTCGATTACACGAGCAGACGATGATTCTCTAAGCTTTTTAAGCTTCATTTTATCCCTCCACATTCGTCTCTCGAGCTCATCGACATCGATCTCTTCGTCCGAAAAATCGTCATCCACAACGGTTGCCGGCGTATCGATCGGGACCGAATTCATCTCCCCTTGTGCAGTTTGAGCACAAAAGAAACCAAATTGATCACAATATCCCATCTCATCAAACTTAATCATCTCAATATCAGAAACTAGATCCCAAATCACCTGAAATAAATAAATAAACCCTAATTATTATACAAATATAAGTCAAATAAATATAAATAAATTTATAAATTTATTTATAATACATACCCATCAAACCCATCAATCAGATTCATAAATACACATAAATTTTGTGACATTAAAAGATATTTTTTCTATATATTATGTTTCATTAAAACAACCAATTAAAAAAGTGACAGATAAACAGGTAACAAGCGGCGCCGTAACCTTGGATAGCAAAACAGATACATAACAAATTTGATCATCATATAAAGCAGATCTAAATAGTCGTAACATATGGATAAAAATAAGTCATCAGATCGTAAATTACATAAACAGACGATCAAAACATGTTTTCTACAAATCATACATATTATAATCAAACAGAAATCATATACAACAAATCGTCAAAGCCCATGATCCTAACTTCGATTTCATTAAAACAACCAATTAAAAACTGAATAAAAGGGGTATCAAAAAAGCTTACTTGAAAGGAGAATTTGCGTCTTTTTTTTTCAAATCGTTTGTGTTTAGAGAGAGAGAGAAAGTTAGAGAGAGGGAAGAAGGGATGAGGAAATGTAGAGATGTGTGCATTAATATTAATAATTAATAATTTAATAATAATAATGGGGTGATGGTGATGCAAATATGGGGAAGTGAAAAGTGTCGGCGATTGGTAAAATAAAGATAGTTGAAACAGAAGAAGAAGATAATATTATTAATTGTTGTTTGATGACGTTTAGACGAGTAAAATCGACAGCACTGGCCATTGGACGTGCCGATTAATATGGACCTCACGTGGATTTACCCGCCACATATTTTTTTTTAACGGTTAACAAACTGACTTGCAAATTATCCGGGCATCTAACAATCGTGAAAGCGCTCATACGCTCCTAGGTGAAGACACGTCTTAGGTGTCCGCCCTAGAATGTGCCGGATAGATAACACACACCAAGACACCAATTCCGGAGAAAACCCAATCCTTCACCCGTCCAAGAGCACGGCGGTAAAGAGCCGGTAAAACAGGTTGGATCAAATCGAATTCCTGACCAAGCGGCCAGAAGTCTTCCATTATATCCCCAACCACTGAGCTATAAGCTCATGGTCCCGACCCCATATTGTATTGTATTATTTTCATCTTACTTTGAATCGGGCAGAGCTGAGTTAGGGTTAGTCCGAACTTGAATTGTTTATAAATTCAGTCGAGTCGAGTCGGTTCGTGGCTTGTTTACAATTTACAACCATGTTGATTTTGAGTGAGCTACTTTCGAGATTTTTGTTGTCCGTGCTCGACCAGATATTTATCTTTACAACCATGTTGATTTAGTCTAATTGGTGTTGTATCTAAGGTCATTTCTAAAGTGTTGGCAAATTGCATTAAAGGTGTAATGGATATGGTTGTTTTGGAATCCTAGTCCGCATTCCTTACTGGCAGATACATTTTGGATGGTCCTCTAATCACGAATGAAGTGTTATCGTGGGCTAAGAAAGCAGGCAGGGAATTGTTTTTATTTAAAATTGATTTTCATAAGGCCTATGATAATGTGGACTTCTCGCCTTTGTGGTGTAAGTGGATTAAAGGGGTGTTATCCGCTTCACAAGCTTCTATTCTCATGAATGGTTCGCCTACATTTGAGTTTTCTTGCCAGAAAGGTATTCGACAATGTCACCCTCTATCCCCGTTCTTATTTATCTTAGTTATAGAAGCGTTCTTGAAGCTTGTCAAAAAAGCGTGTTCGATTGGGTATTTTGATGGTGTTCGTCTTCCGAGGGATGGCCTGATTATCTCTCATTTACTTTATGCAGACGATGCTATGATGATGGGTGAGTGGTCGCTTTTTAATTTCTCTAATATGAAGAGGATTTTGCGTATATTTTTTCTTTGCTCTGGTTTAAAGATAAATATCCACAAATCCGTTTTGTATGGGGTGGGTGTGCGGAATGCAGTTGTTGGTCTGATGGTAGATAGGCTGGGGTGTAGATCAAAGTCGCTTCCGTTTTCGTATTTGGGCATTATGGTGGGGGCTAACATGAATGTGAGCGAATGATTTGACACGAAAACAGGATTATATGATCATACAAGTTGCAAAACCAGGTGCGGAAACCCTAGCTTTGAACAAACTGATATAAACTCAAATCAAAACACAATCAAAGTCATTTTCAAACGTTTTCATAGATTAACATATTCATAAACTTGATTACAACTGATTTTAGGTTAATCTAGAACACACACAGAACCTCTCAAACTATTCTGGAACCTCTCCTGAAAACACACACTACTAATAACTCCGTTTTTTCTCAAAAACTCACAAAATCTATTTATAGACTCTGCAGGTTCGCCCCTTTTCATGGTGCGAATGTGGACACTTTCCACATTCGCCCATTAGTGATGGTCGAATGTAGAATCTTTCCACATTCGCCCAGTTTGATTCCAGGTTCGCCCACTTTGTTCTACGTTCGCCCACTTTGTTCTACGTTCGCCCACTTTTTCCACCTTCAACCCATCAGCATTCCACTTTCAACCCATCAGCACTTTTTAACACATGTTAACTTTGTAGATCCAATCACTAGTCGCACTTCGTGCATCTACAAACTCCCCCTCGACTATTGATTGGATTGTCTTCGTGTTTAAGTCTTGATCGTTTTCTGATTATCTGAACCTTCGACATTCTGTACCGGAACACTAGCTAGGGACACTAAATCAGAAAGTTATCAATTCTTCAAGTCTTGATTGAAAACTTTCCATCTTCATGCACGTTTGTGTCGAAGTTCCTGTCTATCTCTCAGTAAGCTTTGAAATCTCAGACAGACTCAAGAAATCTTGGCTTTGTCATTTGCTGATCCAGAGATGAATATAGACGATAATCTTGATTTCTTCAATCTTTATCATTTCTTTAACCTTTTACTGACTTCTGTTGTTCTGGTAATCTCGATGTTCAGGTTTGGGTCTTGTTCAGTTACACTCTTTGTCGATGAGTCATGAGAAGTGCACCTGTAGTATTTGATTCTGCAGAAAAATTTACTAAAAACTGCACAAACTACAACCGGCGTTAGACACGACAAAAATCTCGGAAGTACTCTTCACATTCCTTTTGACCCTCAATAGTTCTCCCCCTGAACTATAAAACATTTTCAATGTATACCAGAAACTTGAAAATTTGCAGTCTTTTTCAACTTTAAGCATCTGAGCCTTCACATTTAGTATTCCAACATCGGTTATCGAAAATAAAATTGAAACAAAACTTTTTGATTTTTCAAAGTTTATGCTAAAACACACTAAAAACCTTTTTTAATTTTCAAATGTAATTGCATAAAAGTAAATTCAACATATTTTTGTGAATTTTCCGGTTAAAAGGATCATATCAGTATTGAACCAGTCAGTCATAACTCTTTTTGATCAATTTTCTGTTTTTGTCATTGAGCATCCTACAACCATTACCAGTATGTTTGTCCACTTAAACTCAAAATCATCATTCATTGCTCGGCACTTTAGATACGTTATGGTAATATTAGATACTGAGTAATCTATGGTCCCCGCATTCGCGACACATTCCCGTATCAAGAATTGCGCAAAGCTTCATCGTAACGCGTGATTATACTGAAGTTATCCGTTAGTTACAAGGTATGAGGCACAGTGGTGACAGGTTAGCAAATTAATGCTTCAAAGTGACTTGTGCACTCTACCAGGGTGAGGACTAATATCATACATGACTTTCATCATAGTATTGATACGATGCATTAGATAATCTTTGATTATCATCACACATGTTAAGTTCCTCATTCGGTAACTTATGGTTTTGTCATTAAAGATCTTTTAATAAGATACCCTGACTGAATCTAGGTCTGTAAATCAATACAGCAAAAGATCAGTTAGGCCATCCCCAGATAACTTTCAATATAACGACCCGAAACCTCTGATTTTGGCAATCTATCAAACGAAATTTCGGTACTGAGACCATATGCCAACGATACGTTGATCCACATGATTATCAGTTATTGATTTTAAGTTTATATCACCATGCTGAACTTTAAACTTTGATTTCAAGCCTACCAATATATAATTGTAGTGGCTACTCAATGTTTATCAAATTATTTTTGTTTTTAGAGTAGTCTGACAGTCCACTGATGTACTATCATCTCCTCTTTTTCTCCAGGAAAACTCATTTTTGATTTTCTATTTTTTTTAATTTTGATTTTTCTGAAATTTTCTCCCCCTAAAAATCTAAAAATACGCATATTTTTGGATTTTTTAAACTTTTGAAGGAAAAACAAAATAAAATGATATCCGATGCGGTTTACTCTTTTAGTTTCAAAACCATTTTCCTCTCAGATTACTAGATTCATTAAGATTTTTCAATTAGCAAACCATTTTGTCGTATCTGTTATTGAAATCCAACACCTGAGAGCAATTGCATGAGATTGCAACTTTTTCCGGCTTCACAGGTTGGAAACAGACTACAAACACTCTCATCTTTCTGTTGAAATCATGTTTTCCTTCTTCAATAACCCTTCCTTGACCTTCACCTCTCCAATAAATAGCTTGTATACAGATGCTCCACTATCAACTATCAAAGAATAGTTAATAGGTCTGTCTGGAACAATCTGCACACTTATTAAACAATTAGCATGAGAGAGGCACCCATCCCTTCACAATGATGGGTCGTCCAAGGTCATCAATTCTTGGAACATCAATCCATTCTCCTTTTGAAAAATCAATTGGTTTTTCAATGGATTGATTTGAAGTAGAAATTGCTATTGATTTAGAAAGTGCTTTGGGTTTCCAAACACGTTCAGAGTTTATTTTGGATTTTGTTGAAATTGTTTTAATTTTTGACTTTTCAGATTTCTTATTTGAAACCTGCTTCTGAACGTTGTTTGGAATCTTCTCAGACTTAACTGATGAAGACCCAGGTTTAGAGTTATTCTTAGGCTTAGCCTTAGAACTCCTCCTTACCTCAGCAACCCGTCCACAATCTCCATTTTTATTCAAGGCAATTTTATTACGATTGTCATACACAACCTGTTTCCCCTTTTGCTTCTTGATTGGTTTTGGGGATACAGGCTTTCTAACATTGCCTGAATTTCTAGCAAATTTCACTTCGGTCTTTTTCTGTTTAACATACGGACAATAAGCAACTAAATGCCCACACTCTCCGCAGTTATAACAAGACCTATATTCAACAAAATCATATGCATACCCGTCATCCCAATACCAGTAAGGACAATGAGCAGCAATATGACCAACTTCACCACATTCAAAACAGTTTCTCCATTCAACATAACCATGAGAATACTGTGGTGAGTTGTTTCCCCAATAACCATCAAATCAAGAGTTATATGAATAATCATAATAGTCATATGATCTAGATGAAAAATTTCTTGAATTCTTTTGATGAGAATTTTTCATCTGATCATTTCCTTTCGATTTGTTTGGTTTTGGTCCTTTTACTTTAGAACCCTTTTTATTTTCAACATTTTTCTTTTGATCCTCTTTATTCTCATGTTGGTTAGGACTGAGTTCAAAATGAAGATGATCAAATTGATTTCTAAATTGATTTAACAAATCGATATTATCAACAAAAATACATTTAAGTAGAGATTGTTCGATATTCTCAATTAAAAAATCTTTGTTGAAAATCAATTTGTCACGTCCTTCCAACATGTAGGATCCTTCAACTCCTTCAGGAAAACTGAATATGGGTTTTTCTTCAGATTCAGATTCTGAAGTTGCTTCAACATTTTCAGTTTTCTGTTCAAACTTTGGTTTCACTTCAGAATCAGAATTAACAACACAAGGTGTTGTGATTTCCAACTCTGATGTGGTATTATTCTTTGAAAAACTTTTATTCATTTCTAACATTTCTTTCTTTAAAGATTCAATTTTATTTAACAAATCTTTTTCATTCTTTTCAAAAACTTTAATTTGGTTTTTACAATTTTCTAGTTCATTTGCTAGTTTCTGTTTGTCCTCAATAAATGTCATCAATTCACAATTTAACTTGACACATTTAGAACAACTAGCACTTACCTCATCATCTGATTTATTACCATTATCAGATTTTGCATCACTATTTGAGGTATCACTCTTTTCTGATTTACTTTGTTCTGAACTCGTATCAGAACTCAAATCACTCTTTGACAATTCACTGGAATCATCATTTCTCATCTGTTTGACTAAACATGCAACATTCCTATGAACACCTTCTTTGTTAACACACTTGTTAACATGTACCATTTCATCATTTGGTTTTGGTGTCATTGGAAATCCCCAACAATTATCAACTTGAGATTTTTGTCTCAGTAATTGTTGTCGCTTTCTTTCAGCTATTACTAGAGCTCTGATCTCCTCATCTGTTCTACATACCCAGTTATTCCACATTTTTCCAACAAAAATATTTCAAAAATTTTCTAAAATCAGGCTTTTTCGATAGAAAATTTTCGAAATTTTTAGGCCCTAAATTCTACGTTCGCCCCTGGCAAGTCTACTTTCGCCCAAAATAGTTTACCCGAAGGTAGAATTTTGACCAGAATGTAAAATATCCAAACACAAGTTCTAGGTTCGCCCGTTATCTCTCACTTTCGTCCCTTTCTGGTTCAGGTTCGCCCAAACAGTGTCACTCGAAGGTAAAATCTCACCAGAATGTAAAAACACACTAACACACTTCCACGTTCGCCCGAAATTCTCTACGTTCGTCCGTTTCTATTCCAGGTTCGACCGCCCGATCACTCGAAGGTGGAAAATGTGACCCGAAAGTGAAAAATTCAACAAAAACTTTTCAGGTTCGCCCAAAAATACCTAGGTTCGACCAGAAAAGACTCAGGTTCGCCCAAAAACTCTCACTCTCGACCACTCAGGTTCCAGGTTCGCCCATTTTGAGTTTGAAAAACGGTTACACTTTGAAAAACGGTTATTTTGATCTCTGATTTTCAAAAGTTTGTGGATTTGAATGATCTTAATCAGGTTTTGATTTGGAATTGATTTGGAACAACTTTAATTCTTGGAATTTTGAATTTTATCCACAAAATCAACTCTAAATCTTTCAAAAACACTCAAAAACCATTTTTATGCAAAAACAGATGTGAATTGATCAAAATTAGGTTCAAATCAGCTCTGAGTTTATCAATTTGTTGTTGTATGATCCTCTGATGCTCTGATACCACTTTGTGAGCGAATGATTTGACACGAAAACAAGATTATATGATCATACAAGTTGCAAAACCAGGTGCGGAAACCCTAGCTTTGAACAAACTGATATAAACTCAAATCAAAACACAATCAAAGTCATTTTCAAACGTTTTCATAGATTAACATATTCATAAACTTGATTACAACTGATTTTAGGTTAATCTAGAACACACACAGAACCTCTCAAACTATTCTGGAACCTCTCCTGAAAACACACACTACTAATAACTCCGTTTTTTCTCAAAAACTCACAAAATCTATTTATAGACTCTGCAGGTTCGCCCCTTTTCATGGTGCGAATGTGGACACTTTCCACATTCGCCCATTAGTGATGGTCGAATGTAGAATCTTTCCACATTCGCCCAGTTTGATTCCAGGTTCGCCCACTTTGTTCTACGTTCGCCCACTTTGTTCTACGTTCGCCCACTTTTTCCACCTTCAACCCATCAGCATTCCACTTTCAACCCATCAGCACTTTTTAACACATGTTAACTTTGTAGATCCAATCACTAGTCGCACTTCGTGCATCTACAATGAACAGAGTTTCTCATTGGGATATGATGTCGTGGGGTTTTAGCAAACTTAAACTTCTTTTCTTTTAAAAGAGCTAAATCCCGAAGGAGATGCCGAGAGTTTTGGTGAAAAGGTAATTAAGTTAGAAAACAGTGGTACGATTTCAAGTTTTCAATTTATAATCTAAAACGATATTTGCTCGATGTTCTAGACCCCACACAACAGGTAAGTGTACCTATCGTGGGTAGTATAGAGATGTGTAAGTACCGAGTATCGAACCCAAAGGACACGAATTTTACTACTCAGTTTCCTAAAAATACTTTTAAAAGAAAGTTTTAAGATTGTGAGAAAAGAAAAGTAGAAGAGAGATGTAAACTGTAAGAGAAATCATTGACAAAACAAAGGTGTTGCTTCAGGGTCAGAGGGAAACATATATGAATTAATAGTAGATTTTTATTAAAGTGGTGTGTTTAGGTTGCGCACTTGTGCTTAACTTTGAGTTGTATTAACACATTCTCTAGAGGTGACTGTTTTCGCATAACTGTATAAACGACTTGTGTTCTTAAGGTTTTTATGAGGGTCTCCCAAACCAGGTAGCTCACTTTTCAACAATGAAAAGATAGTGACTCGATATTGTGTCGACCCAACCCCGAATTACCGACTCCCCAATGTTGCAATATAGACATCAAACTATTCTAAACTTTTATAAATAACTTGCCGGTGGCCGGAGCATGACCGAACAAGTTACCACTTAATATCATAGAGGAGTCGTGACTAACCAGAACGCGTGCATCCTTTACTTGATTTAATTAATTTATCAAAAAGTGAGTGGTCTATTACTAATTGTGTGGCAATATAGTAATGAAAGAAAATAAAGACTGTTTTCTTTCAACACGGGTTCACCAATCCTTGACTTACGCTAAAGCTTTCACATAGACAATGAAGCCAAGTCGCACAATCAAGTCTTGGTTTATCACCAGGACCGAGTATAAAAAGCGTACCGACCCTAAATGAGATCTTGATAGTAGAGGATTAAGCCACTAAGTGTGTGTATTTCTACCCACAAATGGGCCAATCACTAATCGCAGGATTAGGTTAGCTCACAAGTGCATGGGTTGTTACACACCATGGGTACAATCATGAGTCCTCCACTTCCTAGCAAGACACCCACAAGACCAAAGACTAAGTGATTAGTTAATTAATTCATTAAACAAAGTTTAGAATAGTAAGAATTATTAAGAACACAAGAACTCCACTTTAAATAGAAGATAAACTATTTAATTCATACCAAGTTTCCATCATCACCCTAGCAACACCAACAGAAATCTAGCCTAGCATGGTTGATACAACAAGCTCACAAAGTTAGGTTTGTATACAAGACGTGGTGAAGGGTTGTATGAAGATTTCTAGTGAGTTTTGGTGATTTCAGGTTGTTTCTCTCTTAAATTTGGTGTTTATGAAGTGATCCCAGGCTTCAAAGGACACCTACAATCCTCAAAGAAGGCAGAAACTTCGTGGAGAATTGTTGGTTTTCGAAGTGGGAAGGGATGCTTAAAAGTGAGGAGTGGAGGCCTCTATTTATTGGCAAATTAGCTCAAGCACGCCCGTGCTCCATCTTTGGCACGCCCATGCTCAACAACAGGTACTGTTGCAGAGTCCTTTGTGCAGAAGATGTCTGTCCTTAGGTCAAGCACGCTCGTGCCATGGTACTTGGCACGGCCATGCTTCCCCGTACGTGCAACCGTTTTGTCAGTTTTTGTCAATTCAAGCCTTGGGGAACATGTTTCCGTTAAGCACGCCCGTGCCTTTGTAAGTGGCACGCTCGTGCACTTCTTCGAAGCTGATTTTTGGCCTCTGTTGACTTGGAAATGTTAACTTGTTGACCCCGGACAGTGGCACGACCGTACACGGCCGTAAGCACGGCGGTGCTGCAACTGGCACAGCTTCAAAGTCTACAAATCTAGTTCTTTTAGGAACTGTTTATCTAGATGGAAGGCGAATAATATTTATATCGGGGCGCGCGTTACTCTCATTAAGTCGGTATTGGATAGTTTACCTACTTATTATTTATCCTTATTCAGGCCCTTGCCAAGGTTATTAACCGTTTGGAACAATTTATGAGGAATTTTCTTTAGGGCAGTTCAGACGAAGTGAGGAGGATGCACGTAGATTGCTGAATAAATTCACTTGCCTTGTCTTGTACATATTTGCATCCACTTCACTCACCGTGTCACTTTCCCCTTTTGGGTTGCTTGGGATAAAGTGACTCGAAATAGAGAAGAATGTGGGTTGGGTTTGGCTAGACTTGACGAGTGCAATAAGGCGTTAATATTGAAATGGTGTTGCAGGTATTTTACGGAACAACATGCACTTTGGTGAAAGGTTGTTGATTCTATTCATGGTTATGATCGTAAGTGGGGCGTTCTTCCTTTGAATAATAGTGTGTCCGGGATTTGGAAGAATATCGCGTCATTATGTAGCAAGATCAAGGTTGACGGGGAAGGGGTTACAAATATGATAAGGGGTCGGGTTGGTAATGGGCGGGAAGCTCGATTTGGGGTTGATCCATGGTTGTGTCAATTACCATTGAAAGATTGTTATCCGGACCACTTTGGTTTGGAGACGCGGAAACAGTGCCGAGTTGTGATCGTTGCGAATTGCATGAAGACCGATTCGTGATCAAGTGGAGGTGGAAAAGACCGATTGAGACAGAAGATGAGATCGTACATAGAGATGAGTTGGAAGCTCAATTGAGCGGGGCTTCCTATTCTAACCGACGTGATGAATGGTGTTGGAATGACGTTAAAAACGACACATTCACAGTGGTTGGGGCTAAGAGGTGGCTGCGAGGGAAGGATAAAGAGGAGCAGTTTGGTTTCAAGTGGTGCAAATGGGTTCCAGCAAAATGTAACATTTTTATATGGCGCGCCTTTCTTGATCGGCTTCCTACTAAGGTTGCTTTGCAAAGGAGGAATACTGTGATCCAAGATGAGATTTGTGTGTTTTGTGAAGACGGCAGTGAGACAATGGATCACATCCTTACCGTGTGTGGCGTAGCGGCGGGGGTGTGGAATGGGATTTCCATGTGGTGTCGTACTCCTCCTTTGTATGCGTTTTCGACTAAAGACCTTGTTCCCGTGTTTGAGCAGAGTGGCCTATCCGGAGACGCGAAGATTGTGCTTCAAGGTACCATTATTATTACGAGTTGGAGACTTTGGAAAGCTAGAAACGAGATGATTTTTTCGAGCAAAATAACTAAAGTAGCGGAGATTGTTTGAGATGTCAAAGTTTTGGGATTTCATTGGTACAACAATAGGGTGCGTCGGGGATTGATGGATTGGGAAAAATGGTGTAATTTTGATTTAATGTAACTGTATGCTCGTTTTCGGCTTCCTATTCCATCTTGTAACAGGTTGCAGTGTTGTTTAATGAAATATGACATTTCAAAAAAAAAAAAGAAAAAGAAAAAATTACACCGTTAGTCCTTATGGTTTCCACCTAGTTTCAATGTCAGGTACTAAGGTTTTATTGTTTCAGCTTAAGCTATTAACCTTTTAATTTGTTTCAATGTCAGGTATTAGGACTAACTTTGTTAATATCTAACTAACTCTGTTAAAATCTAGGGGGCAAAAATGAAACATTTAAATTAAAAGGTTAATTATGTGTATTAAAACCTTAGTACCTGACATGGAAACTAAGTGGAAACCATAAGGACTAACTGTGTAATTTTTTCTATAAGCTTTATAAAACATAATTTTGGTTTCATAAAAAAGGTAATTAATTTTTTTAATTAATTAAACTTATTTTATTCATAATTAATTCATTATAAAAATTCGTTTTTAATCATTTTTATATCAAAATTTCACAAAAAATATTTTTAACATTTTGAAACACGAATATGAATATGTTTTCAGAAAAATTGAAAAATTTATATTTTTAACTTATTAAAGTAAGTATTTACTTTATACAATAAATTATCTTATTTAAAACAAAAATAAAAATATTTTTTCAAATATTTTTTACTGAAAAACGTTTGTATGTTTTTTCTTATAAAACGACTGAAAAGTGGTACATTAATAATCATATAAATCTACATTCATGCGCATAAAAAAATATAAAAATTCATTGAATTAATCGTGATTTAAAATATAAATATAAATACTTCTTTCTGTTTTTTTTGGACGTGTCACCGACTTTCTAACGTCAAGTTGTCAAGACCCATCTTATTTGGGTGTATGTGGTTTGGAATTTTGTGTATACATTTATAAAATATCTTGTTTGAAAGAAATTATAATAACATGATAAAGTCTGAAAAAAAGTATCTTAACATGAAAAAGATAAAAATGATTTTGAGCTTTTGACCTAATAAATTAATGACATTTCTAAAAAATAATTTTTGAAAAATTATTTTTATTTTTGTTTTAAATAAGATAATTTATTGTATAAAGTAAATACTTACTTTAATAAGTTAAAAATATAAATTTTTCAATTTTTCTGAAAACAGATTCATATTCCTGTTTCAAAATGTTAAAAATATTTTTTGTGTAATTTTGATATAAAAATGATTAAAAACGAATTTATAATGAATTAATTATGAATAAAATAAGTTTAATTAATTAAAAATAATTAATTACCTTTTTTATGAAACCAAAATTATGTCTTATAAAGCTTATAGAAAAAATTACACAGTTAGTCCTTATGGTTTCCACCTAGTTTCAATGTCAGGTATTAAGGTTTTAATACACATAATTAAACTTTAATTTAAATGTTTCATTTTTGCCCCCTAGATTTTAACGGAGTTAGTTAGATTTTAACAAAGTTAGTCCTAATACCTGACATTGAAACAAATTAAAAGGTTAATACCTTAAGCTGAAACAATAAAACCTTAGTACCTGACATTGAAACTAGGTGGAAACCATAAGGACTAACGGTGTAATTTTTTCAAAAAAGAAAAAAAATCTTTTGGGATTTTCGTTAGCAAGAATCGAGCTATATGAATATTATTAACTCAACTTGATTGCTACTTGAAGTCTCGGTTACACTAACTTGATGCTTTGTAAAGAAACATTTGGGGGCTGTTTGGTTGATTAAGTGCTGAATCATTAAAAAGTCTGAATGGTTAAATACTGAATCATTAAGTTGGATCTCTTAATGGTTAGTTTTCTTGTCCCACGTTGATAGAAGAGACTCATTAAGGTTCAGCTTAGTTCAATGTTTAATAGTTTAGTGCTTAATGGTTGAGCAACTTCCCAGGTCTTAATGGTTCAGCCTTAACCATTTCATTCAGAAGCTAAAGTAAACGCGTTGAATGCTGAATGATTCAGCACTTAATCAACCAAATAGCCCCTAAATGTTTCTTTACAAAGAATCAAGTTAGTGGAACTGAGACTTCAAGTAACAATCATGTTGAGTTAATAATATTCATATAGCTCGATTCTTGCTAACAAAAATCTCGAAAGTTTTTTTTTGAAATGTCATATTTCATTAAACAACACAGCAACCTATTCCAAGATGGAATAGGAAGCCGAAAACGAGCATACAATTACATTAAATCAAAATTACACTATTTCTCTCAATCCATAAATCCCTGACGCATCCTATTAGTCTTTAATAAGGTAATATAGATAAATATCGGTAAATATTTCAAGATTGAAACACTTAAAACCATCAAATGTATAATATACTTGGACTAAAATTAAATTAGAGTTTGACAAATTTATAGAACCTATTCACCACAAAAGGGTAAACAAATTATTTGAGAAGTCGTACTAGTACTAGGTCATCAAATCAGTGGAATAATAAAGAAATAAACTAGGTTATCTGTCAGTAAATCGATTATCAATATGAGAGTGTCGTGTTTAAACACTTGGGCTGTAAAATTTAAGGTAGGAACTTATAATCAATTATCAATATATATGAGGGCTTTGGACATAATATAGTCTTCTTTATGAGAACAAGAAAAACCAAAAGGCAAAATGGAATTTGTTAATCCGATCTTTTTGCAGTTGGTCGATAATAATCCCATCTGGGTTTATTCTTCTCACCAGTCCCACCTTTCAGACATTTTACTCTCAATGCACCCAGCGTTAACTCACACTAACGCCGTTAGCTGAAACTCACAATTCTAGGCGATAATACACCGGATTTGAAAGACAGAATCGAGACGAAGATATTGGTATGTTCAATTACAGAAATAAACATGGTTCGTCGATTGTAGGTTGATGTTCTCCTCGGGTGAGATGACCAGAATCGACGATTAAACCATCGAACCATGCTTATTTCTGCAATTGAACATACCAATATCTTCGTCTCGATTCCCTCTTTCAAATTCGGTGAATAGTCGCCTAGACTTGTGAGTTTCAGCTAACAGCGTTAGTGTGAGTTAACGGTGGGTGCATTGAGAGTAAAATGTCTGGAAGGTAGGACTGGTGGGAAGAATAAACTCAGGTGTGATTATTATTAGCCAACTGCAAAAAGATGGGATTAATAAATTCCATTTTACCAAAACAAAATGAATCATTCAATTTTTTTTTATCTTGAAATAGAATACTAATTCGTGTCTTATGAATGAAAAAAATTGAACAAATTTTGTTTATTTATAGATTTACCGCATGTGCAAGTCATTATAATTTATAAGTTACATAGACATAACGTACAAATGTAAGCAAGTATTTAAAATTAAAAAAAAACATAGCGGTTTCATTAATATAAATAACATACACATTTGTATACTAGCAGGAACCTGCGCTTTGCGGCGAGACTGCACTTTGTTTGAAAGAAAAAGGAAAGTAGCAGAAGTTGCCAACTTCGAACTCCAGGCAACTGCCTCGTCTCATATTGCCCTGGAAGGAGGAACATGCCTCCCATGGGCTTTTCAAAGACGATTGCGTTGCGCCCTCATGTCCACCCCCACCTCAGGCACAACATCCTCACCTGAGTGCCTAGCTGGGATCCTGGCTCGCTTTTAATTAACTGTGAATAAAAACCTAGCAATATCTTTGCATCGCAAAAGGGCAGTTATCCTACAAAAACATCTTTAAGATAGATGATAGACACTTACCTTCCAATGCTATCAACTTCCGGGAACATGCTTTTATCAGATCGCATAACACCTAATCAAAATAATGGAATGTTTCAATCTCAGGATTACTAACTAATTACATAAAGAAATAGTTGCATTAGAAATTTGTATAATGGCCATCAAAGATGGTACATAAGGGTATTAGTGAAAGAAAGGGGGTAAAAATTTGGGGATTACAATTGTGGCTTTTGAGATACCATCTTAAAATGGTAGTGAAATTACCTTGATGTCCATTTAGAAAAAGACAGTCCTTCAATTCCTGTGGAAACTCCCAACTCCCTCTTCAGAATCATCATTTTTGTTCTTACATGGCTTCAAACCATCTTTACCGTAAAGTCTTCTGTTTGATTAACAAAGACCACATAATAGTCATCACATTCTATTTTCATGAGTTATACATTGCGATCATTTTTGGCTCGGTATAGTATTGTAATAAAGGAAAAAAAAATGATGTAAAATTACTAAATCAGCGAATTTAAATTGTACTTCTTTGCCAAAAGACAACATTGAAGACAATAGGGGTAAAAAAAACACTTTTCGTTTGGTGTAAAGCTTGTGCACGTCATTTAGCAAACCTCTACGATCTGCAGCGCAATATTCAATCCTGTTAGTTTATCAATCCTCTTGGAATATATTGTGTAGTATGTGCATTCATTTATAAAGACCTATTTGTGTCAAGTAGCATTAGTATGTATTATAAAGTAGCGTGGTTACACGTGTGGACGAGTGGGGCAACCTTCACCTCCATCTTTTAACAAGTTGTCAATTTTAGCCTCTCGTGTATTCAGATATTTCTATTTTAGTTCATGTAAGATTGTCGTTTCGAAATTTATGAGATGATCGAATTTAGATTTATCAATTGTGTTGAGACATTCCTCGGAATGGATTCTATAAAAAAATTTCAAGTTCTATAAAAGTTTAAGTTAACTTTCGTTAGTAATGTTAAGTTTTATAAAAGAAATATTAACCAAGTTCTTAATAAAAACAAACCTAGTTAAGGTTGAGGGACTAAACTTGCCAAAGGATGAAAGTTAAAAATCTGATTTCCTCTTGCCTCCCTCCCACGCGTTTCCGGCAAGTTCTAATAATAAGTTATAATGCGTTTCATTTCGTTTTAATTATTGGGTTTACGTTTCTTCACCTTAAATGATTCATTTCCATCATTATATCGAATTATTAGCGTGCTTTAATGATGTTTTGAAAC
Source organism: Ambrosia artemisiifolia (assembly GCA_032199755.1). Classification (NCBI taxonomy): domain Eukaryota; kingdom Viridiplantae; phylum Streptophyta; class Magnoliopsida; order Asterales; family Asteraceae; genus Ambrosia; species Ambrosia artemisiifolia. The sequence goes on from CM063517.1 coordinate 33,510,610, forward strand.
CGAGTTTGTAGTGTAACCGATCGGAAACTTAAAACGCATTAAAACGGGACTTTTACTCGTCCATTACATAAACTAATAGTCCCAATCATTTTCTGCACGTTTGCACTTATCAAACCCACAAAAAAACTGATCCAAAACGCGACTGGAAGCCTTTAAATCGGCTCAAAAGGGTTCGGCCTATCTTCACCTTTTTGAACCGAATTTCACGTTGTAAGTCCAAATTTTTATTGCCATTTTAATCTTTTGTCTATCATCTTCGAAAGCCCTAAGGTCTCATGGCTTAATCAAGCTTGAATCGGGTTAATTAAATTGTTAGGAATTTAGGGTTCTTGCTTAGTCTAGTTGGGGAAGAAGATGACTTTGGTAATGTTATATAAATAAAATTTGATTAGGGATAAATCAACAAGAAAGCCTTTGGTCTAGTGGTTGTGTGTGTGGGTTGGAAAAAGAGAGGAGCCGGGTTCGATCCTTGCCACCCGCGCCCCTTTCCTTTCTTTTTTTCCAGATTTATTATTATTATTATTATTATTATTATTATTATTATTATTATTATTATTATTATATATAATAATATATAAACACATAAATCTTATAATAATCATAGAAAATTCATTTTTACTCCAAAAATTATAAATATTTAGGAGTAGCATCTTGACACCATAAATAAAATTATCACATTAAAATTTTCTGGAAAATAAACTATTTTCGTATTTTTATTAATTTAAATGTTATTAATCATAATTAATTGATTAAAAATCTATTTTTAATGATTTTAATCCCAAATTTTCAGGAAAATTATTTCTAAACAATATGAACATAAATATGAAATTGTTGGACCTGAAAACATTCATTTTTTATTAATTTTTCTATTTTTAATCATTTAAACATGATTTAAACCCATTAAATTCATTTTTTAATACAAATAAATGGATAAAAATTATGGAAAAATTATTCTCAGTATTATACATCAGAAAATAATTATTTTTCATAAAAATATCATTTTTGGATCATATCTTGTATTTTTAGGTTATTTACATTTAATTAGATATAATTAATTATTCAGTTAAGTGTAAATTATTAAAATATGTTTTATGGATATTTTTCTATAAAATAGAAAATATTCCTATATGTGAAAACATAATATTACATTTTCTTAGTCACATATTTGATCGTGAATCATAATATATTATATTTAAAAATTATTATTACATTCAAGATATAATAAAACTTCATCTTCCCTACATAAGTCTAGCAAACCCTAATGCCTTAGATTCTAGATGCTTTAGACTTTTAAGACACTTTCCTCATTAGTATGCTTATACGTATAGGTTGAATTCTTCGGAATTCCCAAATTAATCTTGTGACAAGTTTTGTTGGATTGGATACGCTTAGCAAAACTGTGAGTATATCTTTCCCCTTTTTCATGTTTTACTCTTTTGGGGCTATTCATGTACACTATGACTAAATGTTATTCTTTCACTAAATGCAATTCTCATGTGTGTTTGCTTTATGTTAATTTGTGTGTATCTATGGCTGTCAAAATCATTAACCGTTGTGGCCTTGCATTTCAATGAATAGTACTATGGTATATACCCCTTGTGACTCTGTTGAGAGACCTTGGTCATTGTCTTGTGATTCATTATACTCAAAAATGGTTTTCAAAGTGTTGTCTTGTCTTAGGGTTGATTTTGACTGATACTGCTTAAATACATAATTGCAAACGGTATACAACACATGAATTGCTAATCACTTTTTCTACTATACGTATTCAAAACAAGGTATGCTCACCAATACAATTTTTGTATTGACCAAATTATTTTATACATGTTTCAGGTTATTTTGAGATGCATTCTTTAAGCTTTCGGATTTATATTTAGATTTTGATTCATTGTATTTCAGTTTAGTTGACATTTAGACTTGTTGTATTTTATTTCATTGTAATAATCTATTTAATCAATGTATCTAAATTTACACTTTAATCCATGAGCTATTGTACAATCGTCACTACGTGGCACCTTGATGATTCCGCCATCGGTTGGGCTGTTACAACGAGCTCGGAAGTTTGGTTATTAACACCAACTCTCTTATCTATTGGTTCGTAGCTTCAATTATCATATTGAGGCCTATGCTCGGTTTTTATATAAACGGGCATCTAATCTTAAGTACTAATAATGGTAGCTTATCACGCTGAAATGCAATTTTAAACATAATATTGTTTGTATCAAATGCTTGTATATGTTTATAACTAGATTATACCCCAGGAACGTTCCGGGGTTGAAAAATCTATTATGACATATTAATTTTACATATGAAATAGAATGATGCGCTTTACTGTTACATGCATGAAAGTTTCGGGTAGCAGCTAACCTAAAACAATTAAAAATATATCTCCAATGTTAACGCCTAACCTTAAACAATGTATAACTCTAATATTAATATCTAACCTAAAACAATGTATAACTCCAATGCTAATGCATGTTGAAAATAAAATTCATATTTACTGATTTGATCATAATTAGTAACTTGCCTATACATGATTAATGATTTACCTGAACACTTTGTGTTTTCTTTCCTGTTTGAACAAAACCCAACAAAAAATAGTCGTTTTTTTTCTCCGTTTTTATATTGCACTATGGTACTCGTTGGAAAGATAATAAAACGCTCGTTAATTTGGTGTAATTTTTTTCTTTAAAAAATCTCATATATAAAAGATATTAACGTTTAAAAATTATGGGAGGAAACATAAGAGAGAAAAATCTAATTTTGTTTTTAAATTATTTTTTTCCTAAAATATCTCAATGGCACATGGGATGACACATGGCACACTCAAGAAAGAGAATGCCCCTTTAAATGCCATGTCATTAAAATGGCTTTGGTTTATTATATGTATATAGATAGATACTATTTGTGATTATCATTTGTAATTAATGAAAACAGAACTATAGTAATAGGCTATTTAAAGTAATATTCTAGCATCAATGTATATTAATATCAATTATCCAGGTATGGTATGTTTCGTGTACACCAATCCTCTCATTGCCTTAATGTATAACTATTGATCCAAGGTTCTATATTTTGAGCTTTATTGTCTTCTGTCCCTAATATATGAAATGTCGATAACTCGAAGGATTTGTCAAGGTGTCCAAAGCCTTGATCATTATTCTTATATTTCCATATCATAATCACCATCGTGACCATAATTTTTATATAATCGACTGAGCTATTACAATGTACATTTGTTCGCCTAATTGGTTCACACCTATATAAAAGTTCAATTTCTTTTGTCGTGTTAGGTCGGCCCAAAATGCTCGTTAATTCCTCACGTGTCGCTTCAATCAACTAATAAATATTAAGTTAGTTCGAACGTGTGATTATACCTCTTTGTCAGCCATTCTAAGTTAAGTCGACCAAGGTCGAACATTCGATCCATGTTAACTCGTCTTTGCCTTAATTTAAACCATAACCAAACACTCCAATACATCCTCCTTTTCCTTAAGTATTGTTGTACTCTACTAACAATAACAGCAACCAACACTTTAACCATCACAACCACCATTCCTTTTTACCTTAAATCATCAACATTATTATTATCAGCAGCTTCCACCTTCACCTGTCATCTGAGCACCGTCGACACCTGAGACCCAACCACCACCAGAACTGTCGCTAACACCTTGGTAACCCCCAACTATCATCATCCCCGAGATCCAACACTACCATAAAGAAGGGGGTTTTTGTCGGAGATATCGAGGACGCACCTTGGCTCACCGGTAGAGTGGTGGTAGAGGCGGCGGTGCCGCTGTGCACCACCATTCGTCTCTCTCTCTCTCTCTCTCCTCTTTCTCTCTGAAGGTTACTCTCTTTCTCTATCATCAGGTTGTGTGGTGTGTGTGTGTTAGTGAAGGTGTGACGTACAGATTATAGCTTTTGTAGATTTTTTAGCATGACCTTTAATCCACTTACATTTATGATTGCAAATACATTCCTTTTGGTTGATTAAAAAAATATGTTAAGACTTTCAAAAATACAACTGAAGTTTCTAGATTTTCAAAGCTTTGTATATAAAACCCAACATTTTCTAATTATCAAAATAACAGCACAATAATTAGTCTTAAGTTCTAACCACTAACCTGGAAAATGATCAGACCGTACCATACACATTCAGACAACTTTGCATTATAAAACAAATAAAAAACAGTCTTAAGATATTCATCTTTGTAAATGAACAACTAAAATAATTTTAACAGCAAAAATGGTGAAATCCTGTACCTCAAAGCCGGTTGTGCAGCCACTATAAAACTATCATCAATCTTCATCCAAGTGAAAACAAAAATGACTGGTAATCCTCAAATTAACAAGAAAAAACAAGGCGATGAATCGGTAGACAGAGTCCCAAGGCGATGAATCGGTACAAAAGGATTTCACAAAACTTACATATAGTCGATATCTTCAGTCACTTACGAACCAGCATAGATACATTCATTTAGACTGAATCAACTCCAATGTGAAGCTTTCCATAGCAACCTGAAATTTTGATACCAACCCTAATCTTCAGATTAAAAAATGAATAAATAAATAATACAAAATAAAATAGTGAATGGGGAACACCTACAACCCCAAATCATACCCATTTGCTAAAAGCTCGCAGGTCAAATTTTGTCTGCACATTATACAATCTAGTCTGATATGTAACAACAGTGGTAAACTTAAATTTGACAGAAAATCATCGGCACAAAGAATGACAATCTTGTAATTAAAAGGAAAACTTAAGAAAAATAATAACATCCAGTTTAATGGGTGGGAGGTGATGATATGAAAGGGTTTCACATGATGAATAATGAAGATGATTAATGATGAATAATGGGTATTGATGATGGTTATTGATGAGGAATAACTGACTTGTACAATTGTCATCAAAAGTTATACATAAGGGCATAAGTGGAAGAAAATGGCTAAAAATTTAGGGATTACACTTGTGGCTCTTGGGATGTCATCTTAAAATGATGGTGAAATTACTTTGATGTCCATCTAGGATGCATTATCTATGTTACCTTACTAAGGAGGAGAAATGTCTAGAAAAGTAATTATACACACATTTTAAGATGGGATGTCAAGAGTTTCATGCTTTAAACGCTATATGTCATGTAAAACTTCCCTATAATACCCCTTATTGCATTATCCACTTGTACTATATATCTATGTTAAAAAATGAGTTACGCATCATCATTTCCAGAACATGTTCTCATCATCAGAACATTAATTCATCATCAATACATCAATAACTGGCCGAACAAACACTTAGCAAATAACTTGTAATAGTCATTTGCCTAGACTTGCCTATTTATGGCATTTTTTATCTTTTAATTGTGAAAGTTTTTTTTTTTTTTTTTTTTTTGTGAAATAAGTTAAAACCTAGGCAAATTTTATTGATATAAAAAAATGAACGGATACAAATACAAAGTAAAATTTAATTACATAATCTAATCATCTTCTTTTTCAAATATTACGTTAAAACTAACATAAACTACTAACAAAAATGAGTACCCGCGTTTCATAAGATGTCAACCGGGACAACGCGCGGGCATTCCACTAGTATAATAGTATAGATAAGAGTAAGAAAATGTAAAAGTATTTAAACGATTTAGGTTTGTCAAATATGATAAGAATAAGAGAGCGGGCGTAAGTGGTTGTGTAGTTGTCTTATGTATAACATTAACAAATAGCTACATGTGTTTATGTGGTTCTATAACTTTTTACTTAAAATTGTGTATTGAACGTTCAATTTTAAGTAGAGGATTGTGATAAATTTTCAGACAAAAACCGCGATATATAAGTAGTTTAGTGACCATCTTTCTTTCTTATTTGACTCTGGTATATAACTAATACAATGGGTATGTATGACGTCCCATTTTCTCTTGCTGACCCTGACGTCCACTCTTCGGTGATCCCTACCACTGTCCCCATTGCCCCTAGTCTGGCCCCATCCTTTCTCCTTGATCGTACGGGCTGTACTATCCAAAAGTACACACCCCGTAAGCGAGTGCGCCAGACTGTGGTCATCGCCTTTCCCGCTCGTACTCCGGTTGTTTCCTTGCCTGCTGACCTTATCCCCGACGGCGAGCATGTCCTGCCCGCCGACGCCACGCCGGAGTTACGTATAGCGGAGGTACCCGTACCGGTGGTTGAGCCAACACCGAGACTGAGGAGGCGCTCACAGGCCCGCAAGCGGCCTTACCTTCCCAGCCTTACTGGTGACTTAGCTCACCAAGACGAGGAGGGTGATCATGAGGCTATGACATTGGGAGGATCGTCCGGGAGGCCACTCTACACGGAGCGCGGCGTTATTCTCTCTCACGACGCACAGTTGGTTGCTATGGGTGTGCGCATCAGGGAGTTGGAGACTCATGCGGAGGAGCCTGAGCGTAGGAGGCTAGCTATAGCTTTGTGGAGAGCGGAGGCAGAGAGACGCGTCGATATCTTGGAGAGGAGGATGACAGAGATGACACAGGGCTTGCGAGACGTGGTCGTTGCTTTAGCTGCTACCATTCCATCTTCTTCTTCTTCTTCTTAGTGTACTTTGTGGTTGTATTTGATGTTACTCTTAGTTATGTTGCATTGTTATGAGCTGTTGTTGTGATATTGTGGTAGTTTAAAACTATTGTGGTTCACCCCCCGTCTTTTGTACTAAAACTTATGTATTTTGGGGTTATGTATGGCTTGTGTTAGTATGCTATTTATCGTTGTTCTGTGCTGTCTATTCTTTTGTCTTGTGGTTGTGATTGATTTGCTATGCATGGTTATATTTGATTGTTACATTTGTATGAACGACAATATTTACAGAATATGTGTCTCACACTTTTGATATATGTCATATTAGAAGGAAATCATGCAAACCCGTCAATCTGCACGAAACAACGATGGCGAACCATTACCGGCCACTCCCACTGAGCTGGCTAGAGTGATTACTGAGGCAATTGCTCGACATGACGTTGCTCGAGCTGATTCCAGTGGAGGCTCTGGAGACGGGGAAGCGAAATGGATAACGGTAGAAATTTTGAGTCTAAATTCTCTACTTACTACTCCTACGCTGAAACTTTGTGTTAATAATATTCACTATTGTATACATAGAAGTTGACAACCCCGTTCAGGGATGTTCGTACAAAACTTTCATGGCTTGCAAACCATGGAACTTTCATGGTACCGAGGGTGCCGTTGGATTTGTTCGTTGGGTCGAAAAGACTGGGTCAGTTCTTGACATCAGCGGTTGCTCTGAGGACCAGAAAATGAAGTACTCTACTTGCACTTTCCAATATGAAGCCCTCACCTAGTGGAATCTCCAAGTTCAAACCATGGGTTGAGATGCGGCTTAAAATCTCACCTGGGCCGATCTCAAGGCTCTACTCATGGAGAAATACTGTCCTAGGAATGAACTGCAAAAGCTGGAGGCTGAATTCTGGAATCTTTCTATGGTGGATGCTAAGGAGACTACTTACACTACTCGCTTCCACGAGCTCTCTCGACTAGTTCCTCACTTGGTCACGCCGGAATACAAGAGAGTTGAGCTGTATATTTGGGCTTTATCTCCCAAGATTCGAAGCATAGTCACTACGTCTGCACCTACCACTATCCAGGCTGCCGTTACTCTAGCTCACACTCTGACCTACGATGTTGTTTGTATGGGTTCGTTGAACCAGAAGGTTACAGTTGCTAGTGAGAGTTTTGGAGACAAGCGAAAGCGATCTGGCTCCAAGAAGGGTAAGAACTCGCCCCACATGCGCCAGGAAACTGTGAAGGTTTTTGCTCCCACTGCTGCTGAGGAGCCCAAACGCAAATACAACGGGCCCCATCCCTATTGTAGCAAATGCAACTACCATCATGTTGGCACATGTGACAGTATCCTGTGTAAGAACTGCAATTGCCGAGGTCACCAAACCGCTAACTGCAAAGCCAAAGCCACTAACACTCCACCCGCCAAGAACGAGTGTTTTGAATGTGGTGCAACGGGACATTTCCGCAAGGACGCCCCCAAGCTTAAGGATCAAGCTTGTGGTCGAGCGTTCGTGCTGGGAGCTGATGAAGAACGCGATGATCCGAATGTGGTCACGGGTACATTTCTCCTTAACTACCATTTTGCATCGGTACTGTTTGATTCAGGCGCTGATTTTAGCTTTGTGTCGACCGACTTTAAGAATTCACTTGGGTTAGAATCAACTAAGTTGGAGACACACTTTACCATAGAGTTAACCAATGGTAAGTTAATTTCGTCTGAAGAAGTTGTTAGGGATTGTGTTTTGGATCTTGAAGATCGTGTCTTTCGCATTGATCTGCTGCCTATTAAGTTGGGTAGTTTCGATGTTGTCATCGGTATGGACTGGTTATCCAAACATTGTGCAGAGATCGTCTGTCACGAGAAATTGATTCGTATCCCCTTGTCCTATGGTGAGAATCTTTCAATTCGAGGAGACTGTTGTGGATCTACTCTTCGAGTCATATCTTGCATCAAGGCCCAGAAGTGTTTACGGAAAGGTTATGTCGCGTTTCTGCAACACGTCGGTGAACCAAAAGCGAAAGATCGGAAACCCCAGGACATACAGGTAGTGCGAGTCTATCCCGAAGTCTTTCCAGAAGATTTTCCCGGACTCACACCTCCACGGCAAGTCGAGTTTCGCATTGACCTAGTCCCCAGAGCTGCTCCAGTAGCTCGCAACCCGTATCGACTAGCACCGTCCGAGATGCAGGAATTGTCTAACCAGTTGCAGGAATTGTTGGACAAAGGATTCATTCGCCCTAGATTCTCTCCGTGGGGAGCACCTATCTTGTTCGTGAAATAGAAAGACGGAAGTTTCCGCATGTGCGTCGAGTACCGGGAGTTGAACAAGCTGACCATCAAGAACAAGTATCCGTTGCCAAGGTTTGATGATCTGTTCGACCAGCTGCAGGTTCCAGCTACTACTCGAAGATCGACCTGTGTTCGGGTTATCATCAGTTGCGGATTCAGGAAGATGACATTCCAAAGACTGCATTCCGAACTCGTTATGGGCATTACGAATTCTTGGTCATGCCATTTGGGTTGACGAATGCTCCTGCTATCTTTATGGATCTCATCAATCGAGTCTGCAAACCCTACCTAGACAAGTTTATGATTGTCTTTATAGATGACATCTTGATCTACTCACAAACCAAAGAAGAGCACGAACATCCTCTTCGACTGATTTTGGAGTTGCTAAAAAATGAGAAGTTGTTTGCCAAATTCTCAAAATGCGAGTTCTAGATTCGAGAGGTTCATTTCCTCGGTGACGTTGTGAACGAGAAGGGTATACAAGTTGATCCTACAAAAATTGAAGCCAATAAGGATTGAGATGTGTCCAAGACACCGACGGAAGTGCGACAATTTCTGGGATTAGCTGGCTACTACCGATGGTTCATCGAAAATTTCTCTAAGATTGCCCAGCCATTGGCTGTCTTAATGCAGAAAGACAAGAAGTTCGATTGGGGAATCAAACAGGAGAATGCATTCCAGGTCTTGAAAAACCGTTTGTGCAGTGCTCCGATTCTTTCTCTTCCTGAAGGTACCGATGATTTCGTGGTTTATTGCGATGCTTCTCATCAAGGTCTTGGATGTGTACTCATGCAAAGGAATAAGGTCATTGCCTACGCGTCCCGACAACTCAAAGTCCATGAGAAGAAGTACACCACTCATGACCTAGAGTTAGGTGAAGTGATCTTTGCCCTCAAGATTTGGAGGCACTACTTTTATGGCACTAAGTGCACTATCTTCACTGATCATCAGAGCTTGCAACACATCTTCAAAGAACGATCTGAACATGCGGCAGCGTAGATGGGTTAAGTTGCTGAACGATTATGATTGTGAGATTAAATACCATCCGAGAAAAGCCAATGTTGTGGCTGACGATTTGAGTCGGAAGGAACGAGTTAAGACCATGCGTGTGAGTGCGCTAGGTTTGACCATCCATACAAATCTCATTGCTCGTATCCGCGACACTCAACAGGAAGCTCTGAAAAGTGAGAATCTGAAGGATGAGTCGTTATTCAAGATGGTTAATCTGTTGGAACCAAGGTCAAACGGCACTGTTTACTTTGCCAATCAGATCTGGGTGCCACGTTTTGTCAGCTTACGCGATTTAATCCTTGAGGAGGCCCACAAGTCTAAGTACTCGGTTCATCCTGGAGCCGACAACACATATAAGGATGTAAAGGAACTTTACTGGTGGGCCAAAATTAAAGGTGAAATTGCCTCGTACATCAGCCGATGCCTTACCTGTTTGAAGGTCAAAGCTGAGTACCAGAAGCCATCCGGTCTCCGTCAGCAACCAGAGATTCCCGTTTGGAAATGGGAGCAAATCTCCATGGATTTCTTCACCAAGCTACCTAAAACGTCCAGTGGTCATGATACAATTTCGGTAATTGTTGACAGGTTGACTAAATCCGTGCATTTCTTGCCGATCAAGGAAACCGACAAGATGGAGAAACTCGCCAAGTTGTATATCGAGGAGATTGTAACTAGGCATGGTGTAGCTGTTTCAATCATTTACGACCGAGACAGTCGATTTACTTCTCGATTCTAGCAAACACTTATGGATGCTCTAGGCACTCACTTAGACATAAGCATAACCTATCACCCAGAAACCAATGGTCAGAGCGAACAGACTATCCAAACATTGGAAGATATGCTCCGAGCATGTGTAATCGATTTCGGTGGAAACTGGGATTCTCATTTGCCTCTGGTCAAGTTCTCTTACAATAACAGTAAGCATACCAGTATTAAGGCTGCCCCGTTTGAAGCCTTGTATGGACGTCAATGTAGATCTCCTTTGTGTTTGGCAAAATTTGGAGAGAAATATTTGACTGGCCCCGAGCTTATTCAAGAAACAAATATTTGACTGGCCCCGAACGTTTGAAAGCTGCCCGAGATCGTCAAAAGAGTTATGTTGTCGCCGCCATAAACCACTCGAATTTCAGATTGGCGACAAGGTACTCTTCAAAGTCTCACCTTGGAAGGGTGTACCACGATTTGGCAAACGTGGGAAGCTTAACCCTCGATACATAGGTCCTTTCGAGATACTTGCTCGGATTAGTCCAGTGGCATACAAGCTTAAGTTACCTGAGGAACTCAATGGTGTTCATGACACTTTCCACATATCCAATCTGAAAAAGTGTCTGTCCGACGAGTCTTTGATCATTCCTCCCAAAGAAATTCACATCGATGATCAACTCCACTTTATTGAGGAGCCAATCGAATTGACTGATTGGAAAGTCTAGAAATTGAGAAGGAGTCTCGTAAAACTTGTCAAAGTCAGATGGAATGCAAAACACGGACCCGAATTTACATGGGAACGCGAAGACCAGATGAAACGAAAGTATCCAGCGGTCTTTCCAAAAACGGTTGAGAACCGCAAGTCAACTCGATTTTGAGGACAAAATTCCAAAAACAAGGGGAGAATGTGACAACAGTCAACATCCGTACACATTTCATTTATTGCTGTCATTATATGTGCATATTAAGACATTTTGCACACACAATACCCCCCCCCCCCCCAGTCTAGTGAAACATGAGTTATTCAGAAAACTCAACAAAGAACACCTGTTTAGTCATACAACACCCGGACACTCACCAAATCGACATTTAATGAGGTTACCACACCCTAACACATGGTTATCCCTCTGAAACACATGTAAATGAATCTTGTACTATACCATATGCCAAACTATAGTGATAATATGCCCCCCCTATGATGACTTCCTAACACGTGTGAACATATTAACAAGTAACTATCTTATGGCTCACAAAATACATGTTAAGATCGTCATCAAATGACATGGAACTTATTCGACTCTTGACAATATAAACCCCGGACAGATATTTCTATATCAAAGGATAACTAGAGGCTATCCGATAAATTAACTAGACACAATGTGCAAATATGATATCACTAACATGTGTATATGTCGACTAACTCACAAGACTTCACACCTATGATAAGTTTTGGACCCATAACAAAGCAACTTATCAGGGAACTTCACAAACCATACCCATATGTATATACATACACACGGCATTCCAACTATATCACCATATACACACGTCTACTCGACCACCTACACAAGCAAACATATGACAAGACTTTCTTACAACTCTTGACACCTTTCCCCTTCCTTTTGACCTCGGACGAAGCTTCACAGGAAAACAAGAGGCCTAAGACTTACATCAAAACATTAACCTACCTTGTGACCTTACACATTTCCATGAATGATGATGACTTGATCTAGAAACTCCCTTGAACACACTAGCCGATTTCCACAACCATATCAAGTCTTATCATCCTAAACCTTCCAAACCTTTACACCACTTTAGCAAAACATCATCTCACTTCAATTACCCATGACAACCACACTTCCTTAACTAGAAACCAACAAACATCCCTACCCTACTAATGTTTTGCGGCCCTAAGAAGCACATGGAAGCAACTCGTGGAACAAGGAGGTGTCACAATCCATGCATACTTTATACTAATCTAGCCGTAACATATGAAGCTCACATTTCCCATGCTTGATTAGTTACCTAAACAAACCTCCCTTTTTCCTATGTATTTCGGCCGAGAACACAAGGACACCACAATCACATGCTACTTTTCAACGCTTGGACAAAACATACACCAAAGTAGAAAGTCAACTCACCTTCAACACATTCCCATACAAGTTAGAGCTTCCCAATCCTTCCTATGACTTCCAATCGGCTAAGCAAGAGACAAGGAGACCTATCATCATACATCAAACTAGTAAAAACCTTTATACATGAACTTCAATCAATGAAGGGTGGCTTGCCATTCGAACCACTATATAAAGGGAGCCTTGGACACTTAAAAACTTGCACCATCCAACACTCACAACTCTCATTCTTACACTCTTATCTCTCGGCTCCAAGGAACCACAACCGAAGACAAGAAGGCTCAAGAGAAGAATCAAGGATCTAGAACCAAACCTATCTCACATTGCTTCAAGAAGGTAAGACTTTAAGCCATCCTATTCTTTTGAAACCTCACACCCATCGGCCTTAAGCTCTAAACCCAAGCCCTTGACCTTTGATTTTGAATAATCGACCATGTACACATCTAAATCACACTGTTAGGATCTGAGTATTGGATTGTTTTGATTAAGTATGAAATATGAATGAAGTATAAATGGAAAGTGCAGCGGAATAAGAATAAATCAAAACATAGAGTATAATTGTTTTTAATCGAATGCTTTCATTAAATAGAAAGATTACAATTGTACAATTAACTCCCCCTCAGCCTGATCACTCAGAGAATGTTTGTCTAAAAGAGAATGACGAGTGATGAATAGAACAGTACAAGTACTGTTCTATTTATAGACAAGTACAAACCTCTGATGATCAGTTGCTGACGTCACCTAGAAAGCGACCCCTAACTGACTAACAAACTATAACATCTGTTAAGCTATTAACTACTGTTACATTGAAACAACTAATAAATAAAACTCTGTTAGTCTAAACTCTGATGTCTTCTTATCATCTGTTGAACCAAAGTGCTGTTGGTTCAACAGACCTTTGCTCTTCAGATCTTTGATCAGCAGTTGTTCTTCATCAGACTTTATCCATCAGACTTTGTCAGCAGCAGTTGTCTTCTAACAGTTGTTAAGCAGCAGCAGTTTAGGAATCAACAGATCTTTGGAGGAAGCTTTATTGTAACAACTGTTCTTTATTCTTGATCAAACACTTAGTATATTTTGGCTTTCAATCATCTGTTCTTCTCCAGGTCAGCAGACCCAACACACACGCATTGTTTCACTTTCATGAAATCACCTAACTAGTAATCATATTTGTTATGATAACACACCTAGTTGTTAATCAATCGGCTTTTCCAAAGATTAAGGTATATGTTAAATGGTTTTACAATCGGCCTTGTCACTAAGGTTACTAGAACACTTGCAAACCCACGACTTAAGCTTAACAAGTACGTCTAAATCAATCACTATTGATCCACATAACCATCGAATTCAAGTCCTAATAGAAGCATTGCTTCGGCTATGATCATCTAACATATGTTAACATAGGTCGAAACATGTGTTTGGACTTAATAAGGGTTATGAACATATGTTCAATCCTTTTTTTTTTCAAAACCAACCACACACGATGAATTGGTACCAACTTATAGTCAATGACAATATATGGGGTCCATTTTAGTTTACGATAGATACTATATTTCAATAAAATGCCGAAATTTCCAAAATTATATGTTTTACAATTACAAGACACTAACGATTGTCACATGGTCCACATACACCAAACACAAGGATCCACAACTATTGGGTGAAGAACTTGTATGATTAACAACAAAACCGTATGACTTACTATGTCCCCAATGATCATAGGGTATCATCTGGACAATAGCCATCCCACATTGTCAGCTTTACTAGACCACACGTGACACTATCAGGTGAGTTTCACGGCCCCATTTTACTACTTTCATTTTTGGGGGATAAACATGCAATAATTCTAGTACAATTTACAATTATGTGTCAATTCTATCGTGACTGCCATGTGGAACATGAGTGATGTGTCGTAAAACACAACTATTTTCCTATGTATTTTGAGTCATAATTGAGTCTTTTGTATATAGCTTTTAGTAGTCTTAGGCATGTATTCGTTTGCTTTTCTTTCTGTATCATTTTATAGATTTTTATTAGTTTTTAGTACTTATTTAATTATTTTATATTTTGTAGGTGTTCATGGACGTTGAAGCGTAAACGAGGAATTTTGGTCGAGCTAAGAACACCCGAATCGGAAACATCAAGATATAATAATAATAATAATAATAATAATAATAATAATAATAATAATAATAATAATAATAATAATAATAACATAAAATAAAAAATTGAATGAGCATGAGGCTTGTTACCTCACGAAAAAAAATCAAAGCCCATTCCAAGAAAATGGGAGCAGCCCAATGTGTTAGGAGAAGAAGTTTAAAGCCCAAGAAAATATTATTTATCTTAACAGCGACACTTTATTCGAATGACAATATTATCAGCGGCAGAGAACAACATATTATTATTTTTTGATCAGCCGCCTTTGAAGAGGAGGACAACAATCGACACAGGAGTCTTGGAGAAGAACTTTGAAGCAGAAGCTTCGGGCGCGTTAAAGAATATTATTTAAAGATCCGAGGGTTTGTTTTATCATTTTTATCTATTTAGAGACAAGATGAAATTGTTTTTTATAGACTTTGAATTTATGTTTCTGATTATAACTATGAACTAGACTTTTATGGTTGCTTAGGTTTATGAACTAGACATGTTTTATGCAGTATTTAATGATTTTTGGTTTTTAATTTGGATGTGTAGAATTACATGATTTTAACTTTATTGTTGGATTTGATATATGTGTGTTGGTGTTGATTTTATTTGAAGTTTGTTTACTGGTTTTGTGGAGCTAGGCATGTAGAGATACCCCCTAGGTCTAGAAATCAATCTAGTTCGTCAACTTAGGTTAGCGTGCTAGTTTGGAGTTGGAGTACGACACAAGTATGACAAACTAATGTAATAAATTAACTAAAACGTGCAGTCCATTCTTGGGGGTGAGAAATCTAACTCGAGATTACTAGGTAACTAACTAGGCATTGTTCGGTAGTTGACAAGCGCTAGGGCGGGAGTCGCTCCTTGTCGTGTTTAGAGTTTTCCTAGGTTTTCTTCAGTAGATTTTAAGTCTGCTTCATAGTTTGAGGGTTTTAATCCAGGAGAGATTGTAACTTGATTTCTATGGGATTTCGGTACGCTAGGGCGATCCAGATCCATCTTAGCATTTCTATACTTACCCGCCTTGAGTCTAGTGAGCTATCCTTGACAGGGGGTTTATTAGATAAGAATAGGGTCTCCAGTTAATTACCAGATTCAGGATTTATTGCTAGTGTCTAGGGATTTTACCTAAGTAACCAGCCTTCTTCCTATCTGATTTCTCCAGTGCCTTAAGTTCGTATTAGTTGTCGAGTTAAGTTAAGTTTAATCTATTTAGTTTAATTAAGTTTATAATTAACAGTTTAAAGTACCACCCATTTAAGTATATATTTATTTAGGCTAGTATTTCGGTATAGGTTGTGATCTAGAGTTGCATTCGCGTCTTTGGGTTCGATACTCGGTCTTATCTGTTTACTGCTTTGCGACCGGTACACTTGCCGTGCGTGTGTAGTTTTTAGGTGAGTCGTTTGATTAAAGCTTGTGTTATTTTTATATATACATTTACACACATCAATGAGACATTTGGTTCATGAGCTCACTAGTCCTCGTATTACATTTACTATAACCATTAGCTATCAAAAGCCACGGAACACTTTAATAGATCTATTGGGTTGACACCCCCACTCTTGGTTAGTCGCTCTAACCGGTTACATACAAAAGAGTGTTAGTATTCTACTATACATACATTGTCTTTGGTGTACAATGCACGAGGCACAACAGTCAAGAGGTTTGGTTATGGGACTCATGGTTTACACAATAATCATTTGCTTAGCTAGCTTATGATTGGTCATACTCGAATTGCACAAGCATTTTACTTAGTACATTCAAACCTGTGAACTCACCGACATTATTATTGACCAATCTTTTGTGCATGTTTTTCAGGTAACTAGTAATGAGCAACGGAGATTTGGGAGAGGGGTTGAGCCAGCACTAGGTGGTACCTCGTGGGCATGAGTTTTGTCAATCCCGTAATGTTTAGTTTTAATATTATGAATTGCAGACACTATTTTCCAACTATGTTGTGTTTAATAATCTATGACAATATCCATCCTATGATGGTACTATTTTAAATAAACTTGTGTGTTACTTGAACCTTTTGCTTGAAAACTTTTCGAGTTTGCATTCCCGTGTTTCCGCCTTGGCGGGGTGTGACAATGTTCCTGATCATTACAGAAGTGGAACAATCATCTGGATTAAGATGAATAATCTCTTGAAACGTATTACAAAAAGCAAGGGATAACGGAGATGAATATTGTATCTTTCCCAGAAGTACTGATCAACAGAGATGATAAACCATTAGGAACAGTAATGATCACTTTACAATGCCGAAAACGACTATCATCAATCTGGTTTAGGAGGAATGGTTTGAAGGTGTGTGTTGCATGTATAGAATGGTGAATTATTGTAGTGTGTTAGGTATATGATGGAAGGGTTTGATAATACTCATGCAGACCTTGTTCAAATGAGTGTATTCTCTAAGACCTGGTTTCTCCTCACCGCGTCTTTCCCCTTTCTATATTTCAATATCGATAGTTTTATTAAATAAATAAAAGGTAGAATTTCCATTTGGGTTTATGATAGTTTGATTAGGGTTGTTACTTTGTTTTTATTTATTTTTTTAATTTTTAAATTTTTTTATTTATATAGTAGCCTAAATAATAGATACATTTAAAAAAAAACAATTCAAAACCAAAAATTGACCCAAAATAAAACTTTGATTCGAGGCGCCTCACTTTGGCCATAGCGAGGCGCTTCGCTTTTAAAATTTCAGCTTTTTCTGACCTGATACTGATGGTCGTTGAAAAGGGAGCCAAGCGCCTCGCTTTGGCCAAAGCGAGGCACTTCGTGAGGGGTTGAAATAGAAGCAGGGGGTATGAATAGCTAGAGCCATCTTATATTGATATCTAACATTCGAGTGATATTTGTAGATTTCACACGGTGAAGAAAAGAGAGAGAGAAATCAGGATTTTGAAGTTACACTTTTAGCATCACATGAAAATGGGATATTATCAATGTGATTGTCATTATGTAAGAAACTAGTTAAAATGCCCGCGCTACGTAGCGGGGTCGTCGGTATCAATTCGGTTTTGTATGACATGGGTACTCAATATAACAACCGAACACAAGAGGAAATCGACAGAAAGCGATAGAAAGAAATTTACAATATCGTTGTGGCGCGCAACGTTCATTTACGAAAAAAACTGAAAAATTTGTTGGAGAAAAAAGTTCTTGAAAAAATATTTAAGAAGTTGTGCTATGTTATGGTTTATTAATAAACACTCTTGAAGAATGCTATGGTAAGGCAAGCATAGTGGGGCCCCATTGATGAGCGTTTTGGGCGTTTTGGCACCCCATAAACACCGCCTCCTCCGGCACTATGAGGGCGTTATGGGGGGGGGGGGGGGGTGGACTTTATGGTGGTAACGGGCGTTTTGTCTTGGGGATCACAATTTGACCGTTGAAATTTGGTGTTGGCCGAG
This sequence comes from Ambrosia artemisiifolia, assembly GCA_032199755.1. Lineage (NCBI taxonomy): Eukaryota > Viridiplantae > Streptophyta > Magnoliopsida > Asterales > Asteraceae > Ambrosia > Ambrosia artemisiifolia. The sequence goes on from CM063517.1 coordinate 33,528,861, forward strand.
TGGTTGAACGGTCATTTATAAAAAAAAGTAAACAATTTATATATATAAACAAACAACACTATCAAACACACAAACAACACAATCAAACAACTCTTCACACACACAATCAAACACAAAACATTCAAACACAAACTCAAACAATCAAACACATACTCACAAAGATGAATCCTTTCGGTCGAGGTGGTTTCGGGTTTGGTTCTCAATCGTCTGGCGAGCCTAACCAACCTATAGCTCCTAATTCGGTTCAAAACCAAGCAAGTTTTATGAAGATGTTAAACCCACCCATGGGATGGGACCCAAACATGTATAACTTCAACATGGGAGGTGGTTTCGGCTCATCACAAGTGTTTGGGTATTCTGAGATGTTCGGGTCATCAAATGTTTGGCAAGAGCCCCTCTCGGTCTCGGAGACACCGGAGCCCGAGCGACCAACCGGGCGACAAAGACGATCACACAAAAAGAAAGAGACCGAACCCCGCGCGAAAAAAACGTAGAACCATGGGACGACGAGGAGTTGTACGCGTTAGCCTGAGTGTGGGTTGACGTTTCGGAGGATCCCATTGTTTGTAAGATATATTTTTTGTTTTGTTATATTTTTTTTACATATATTTTTTTCAACGCACACTTATATATTTTTTTGGTTTGGTTTTTTTTAGCGAACTATCAAAACAAAGGGGAGTTTTGGAAAAGAATACAAACAATATTTTTTGGTCTCGCTGGTAGGAGAGAAGACTACCGGCCCGCGGATTCAATATCGGGCAAATGGAGTGATGCGTGCTGGTTTTCAATAAAAACTTAACTTCTTTTCAAAAAGAGCAAATCCCGAGAGAAATGCTAAGAGTGGTGATGAAAAGGTGGGTAAGTTGGGAAAACAGTTAGGCACTCACAAGTTTTAAATTTATAGTTTAAAACGATAGTTGCTCAACCTTCTAGACCCAGCACAACAGGCAAGCATACCTATCGTGTATAGTATAGAAATGTGCAAGTACCGAGTATCGAATCCCTGGACACGATTTTTCCTACTCAGCTTCCTAAAATTACTTAAAAAGACTTTTTAATAACGTGGAGAAAAAGTAAAGTAAAAAGAGAGATGTAAACTTTTAAGAGAAATCAATGACAAAAAAATGGTGTTGCTTCGGGATCAGATGGAACCTGGTATGAAAACTAGTTATCTTTATTTTAAGTGGTGTGTTCAAGCTGCACACTTATGCTTAACTTAGAATTGCTACAGAATTTTCTAGAGGTGACTGTTATCGCAAAAGCTGTACAAACAACTATGTTTTTAAGGTTATTTTGAGTGTCTCCTGACCTGGTAAGCTCACCTCTCAACACTGAAAATAAAGTGGCTCGAGACTGTGTCGACTCAACCCCGAATTACCCGCCTCACAATGTTGCGATATAGACATCTAACTATTTAAACTTTTATGAATAATTTACCGGTGGCTGGAGCATGACCGAATAAATTACCACTTAATATCATAGAAGGGTTGTGAACAACCGGCACACATGTACCTCCTACTTAATTAATTTATCAAAAAGTGAGTGTTCTATTATTAACTGCGTGGCAATATAATAATGAAAGAAAATAAAGACCGTTTTCTCTTAACACGGGTTCATCAAACCTTAACCCACGCCAAGGCTAGCACATAGACCATGTAGCCAAGTCGCAAGATTAAAATTTGACTTATCACTAGGACCAAGTATAAAGACCGTACCGACCCTAAGGTGTTGTTTGTTTTTTCTGAGACAAAAGGTCTGCAGTCTGCGGACCACATCTGCAGACATCTGCAGGAGAAGAGGTGGACCAAAGGTCTGCAGTCTGCAAGAGAGATTGTTTATTTTTTAAAGTCTGTATAACACTATAACCTAAAATCATAACCATAACCATAACCATAATCCACCACTAATATCCACAAAATTATAAACCAAAAAAAAAAAAACATCACGTAACAACTAACAAACACAACCTACGACTATGTATATATACTCTTTAATAATTGCATACACACTAGGATCACCTAACAAACACCCCATTTGTCTTCACTTTTCAAAAAAAATAATAATAATACAAAGCATATTCTCTACACCTAACAAATAATTATAGAGAGAGAAACAATACTTCCTCACTCATTCTTTGTAAAGAAATATCCATAAAATCGTATAGTGAGTTTCGAAGAGAAATCAACTTCTATCTTGAAGATGTGTGGTTTCGTTTTTTTTTTTTTGGATAAAATAATAGAGAAAGATCAATTGAAGGTTCTTGGTGAAGAACACACTGCTAGAATGTTGGTGACCCGGATCGATTTATGGCTTTACTACATTGGTTATTTTTTCAAAGGAACTATCGGGTTGTTTAATTGGCAGCGGTGGTGGAAGGGAGGAGGGGGGAAGTGGCAGCGGTGGTGGAAGGGAGGAGGGGGAAGTGACGGCGGTGGTGGAGGGAGGCCTCGGTGGTGGTGGAGGGGAGGTGGGGGAAATGGAGGGAGAAGGGATGAGTATGAAGGAGAAGGTGATCTGTTGTGTGTTTTGTTGAGAAGAGGTAAAAAGAGGTTGGTTAACATCTGCCCCAAGAAGAGGAAGGGCAGAGGTAAGAAGAGCTTCTGACTTCTAAAAAACAAACACTATGTCCGCCTCAAATGTCTGCCCGCGTCTGCGTGGCGCAGACATAAGAGGTTAGAAGCTCTTCTCACCAGAAAACAAACACCACCTAAGTGAGATCTTGATACTAGAGGATTAAGCCACAAAGTGTGTGTATTTCTAGCCACAAATGGGCTAGTCACTACTCGCGGGATTAGGTTAGCTCACAAGTGCATCGGTTGTTACACACCATGGGTACACTCATGAGTCCTCCCACTTCCTATCAAAACACCCACAAGACCAAAGACTAGATGATTTATTAGTTAGATCATTAAACAAAATTTAGAATAGTTAGAATTATTAAGAACACTAAACATCACTTGAAAATAAAAAGATAAACTATATTAATTCATACCAAGTTTCCATCATCACCCTAGCAACACCAGCAGAAATCTAGCCTATCATGGTTGATACAACAAGCTCACAAGGTTGGGTTTGTGTACAAGACATCATGGAGGTGTTATGAAGATTTCTAAAGGATTTGGGTGGTTTTGGTGATTTCTCTCTCTCTCTAGGTGTTTATGAAGTGATCCCACGCTCCAAAGGACGCTAAAGATCCTCAAAGAAGGCAGAAACACTATGGAGAAGTTTGGGGTTTCGAGTGAGAAGGGATTTTTCAAAATGTGGGGTGGATGCCTCTATTTATAGGCATTTCAGCTCAAGCACGCCCTCGACAACGTTCTGGCACGCCCATGCCAGAGAGCAGGTACTGCTGCAGAGTCCTTGTATGCAGTCTTGTCTGTACCATGGGCAAGCACGCCCGTGCCACTTGTCCTGGCACATCCTGAAACACTGAAATTGACCTCTTTTGACTTGGAATTGTTGACTTGTTGACCCGGGAGGGTGGCACGGCCCTGGGCACGGCCGTGCCATGTCTGGCAGGTCTTCAAAGTCTTCAAATCTTCGTCCGTTTTGTGCGGTTTTTCACTTCTTTTCATCACCGGACCTCCGAACCTGCATTTATCAACAAAGAAACATAAATCCTGACAAAACAGAGATAAAAGCATGATTTTAGGTGTAAAACGGGTGATAATCATGAGCGAAAACATATCAATTTCTCGGCACATCATGTAGTAATATTAACAGCAAATGCACCAACTTTCAAGCGATTTATCAACGCACCCGGTACGGTTGGAAAACCGGCCAAAGCGACAAGTAGATTTTAGAGGCGGCCTTGGAATAATATAAACAAACACAAGGGAATTTTCAATACTTGTGGGTATGGCGGCTGCTGCGAGACTGCTCCAAGTGGTCCAACGTCCGCCCGATGGTTGGAACTTCTTTATCTAGGACCAGAAATACGAGGCCTTCAAAGAAGTCGAAGACCTCTGAGTCGGTTGATCCTGAAACGCCAACGTCTGACGCGCGTTACATCGACCTAAACGCCGAAAAAAATGCGTATTTTGCAGGGGAGGAAGGGGCGGAGTCTTCGTCAGGGGTGAACGAGTTAATCCCGGCGTTTTCTGAGATGAACCAACGCCTGCAAGACATACACGACATCAGCGCTCAACGTATCCAAGAAAACCGAGAAGTGGTCGAGCTTATGCGGAATCAACAGTTTCAACGCGACTTTGACTTTTATGCGAAGTCGCACGACCACCTAACCGGCAAAGCACTGGAAATGTGTTTGAAACGCAAGGCCCAAATCGAGAATAAATATGATCTATGAGTATTTGTATTTGTATTTTTTAGTATTTGTAATTTTTTTATTTAATGAAATATTATTTAGTATTTAATATTATTATTTAATTTAATAAAGAATAATTAAGCAATGATTACCCAATCATTTATAAAGCCCCATGGAGCTCCTTCCCACTACACCCTCTTTTTCCATAAAGCCCCACGAAACCCTTTCTATTACTTTATAATATTTTATTCCCCATAAAGCTCCTTAGAGCCCCCCTCCCCCACACATATAGCTTACTCCTTGTCATTTACCAAATTTGTACCATGGTTCGATCCCGTAGATACCCCAAATTTTTGTTTATTGGCCAAAAAAATAAAAAGCATAAAAAAGGTCATGGAACATACTCGAACGCATGAGGCTTGTGATTTGTGAAGGTAACCACGAGTGGAACCAATAGACCACCACCACCTTTACACTGCCTTCCCTAAAAATATATTTAATACGCAGAGAAAATGTTGGCCACCCAAAAAAAAGTCCAATCAGTAAATGACACCTAATGCAAATTAGTACTGTTCACCTCAATTTGAATTATATATATAGAATTAACTTATAGAAAAAACGTATATGTATATTTATATGTGATACCCATCAAATTCACATATCAAATCCGTACACTTAACTAAACGAGCTCTATTATTATTACATGCATTAGACTTAATTTTTATTAATTAGGTCACTCGAAGTCTAGCATAGTCCATTTTTGTACATCAGTCTGCACTCAGTAACTTTTATTGAGTGTCGTATCGCGTGTACTGTAACCCGTCCATCACGAACGTTGGTGATAAATCCCTCTATATCAGTAAAAGTGTTATCCGAAAACGATAAACTTAAGTTAATATATATGAAAACACTATGGGAAATCATATGTATGTAGATACATACATACATACATACATACATACATACATACATACATACTGTTGGGTCTGCTGACCTGGAGAAGAACAGATGATTGTAAAGCCAAAATATTCTATCTTTTGATCCTTTGAATAAAACAGTTGTTATAAAGAAGCTTTCCCCAAAAGACTGTTGACTCTAACAACTGCTACTTCAAACAACTGATAAAGACAACTGCTGCTGCTGAAAGGTCTGCTGAACAAACGTCTGATGAATAAAGGTCTGATGAAGAAACAACTACTGATCAAGAACTGAAGAACAAAGGTCTGTTGAACCAACAGCACTTTGGTTCAACAGATGATAGAGACCATCAGAGTTTTACTTTACAGTGTTTTGTATTATCAGAGTTTTCAATGTAACAGTATTTATAGTTAGAAGATGTTAGACGTTGTTAGTCAGTTAGAGGTCGCTATCTTAGGTGACGTCAGCACTGATCATCAGAGGTTTATGTTTGTCTATAAATAGAACAGTACTTGCACTGTTCTATTCATCACTCGTCATTCTCTAAGACAAACATTCTCTGAGTGATCAGGCTGAGGGGGAGTTTACTTGTACGATTGTAATCTTTAAGTTTAATGAAAGCATTCGATTAAAAACAATTATTCTCCATGTTTTGATTTATAGTTTATTCCGCAGCACTTTCCATTTATATTTCACTCCATTTGTTGCATACTTAACTAAACAATCAAAACAAACAGAAATCAGATCCTAACAATTGGTATCAGAGCATGGTCAATTAAATTCGATCTAACCAATCAATTCAATATAAACAGATCAGCTCACAATTATTGATATCGTTTGTTTGTCGGATTTAAAACAGAGTAATAGTTTATTTTCGTTTCAACAGTTAGTAAACAGACTTTGTTTTTGAAAAATCAAGAGAATGACTTCACTCAATCAAGATCCACACAACACTGGCACTAGCAACAAGCCTCCGATGCTTGTCAGGTCAGAATACAACATCTGGCAACGTCGGGTGGCTCATGTGTTAGCACAACAGAACACAGGGTGCTGGAAATCGGTAGTATTTGGACCACATGTTCCAATGGTACCGAGTGCCGAGGATCCAAAGATCCAAGTACCAAAGAGTGTTGAGAACTACTCAGAGCAAGATTTTCAAAAAATCGAGCTAGATGCCAAGGCTTTCAGCATAGTAGCCATGGCACTGCCGAATGATATCTATGCCGGACTCTTGCACTGCAATAGTGCTAAAGAACTGTGGGATGCTCTTAAAGAGCAGTTTGGGGGAACTGAAGATGTGATTGAAAACAACCGTGAAATACTTAACCAACAATATGAAACGTTTAGTCACATAAAAGGGGAGTCGTTAACACAACAATTTGAAAGGTTTAATTGTCTGATTAGTGAACTAAAACTGGTTGGTCTAACTTTTCCTAATTCAACACTGAATAATAGGTTTCTTAGATCACTTCAGGATAAATGGGACACTATAGCTATAGTCATGAGAAACTCTATCGGATTCAAAGACCTGACCCTGACCCAGCTTCATGGTAAGCTCCTGACTTATGAAAGGGAGCTTAACCAGAAAAAGAAGCTCCAGGACTCTGGCAAAGTGTCAGATGACTATGTATTTGGGAATACTGCACTATTGGGCCAAGAGGAGGGTTCTGGAAGTAGTAAGGATCAGAGTTATGATCATTACATTGACATAACCACTGGTTTTAACAATGATCCTTACTCATCACCAAACTATGCCTTTACAGCTAGTGGTGATATCCAGGCTTCTGATAATTCATCTTTTGTGTACAATGACCTTCAATATATTGACCCTATGGACTTAGAAGAAATGGACATCTTGCATCAGGTTGCCCTGCTTAGTATTAGAACAAATAACTTCTATAAGAAAACTGGCAGGAGGTACCCAGGTTTACATGGTGGGTCAAAGGTGGGGTTGGATAAATCAAAGATAAAGTGTTACAAGTGTCATAGAATGGGTCACTTTGCTAGGGAATGTAGGAGTCAAAATGCTACACCTATGATCACCTATCCAAACCAAAGGCCTCTGACCAACACTTATCAAACCATCCCTGTACCAAATGTGCAAAACACTGCTCACTTTGCACAAACCCAAACCACTGTTCCTGTGCATTATGTTCAAACCACTGTTCCTCAGTATCACTATGTCCAAACACCTGTTACTCAGGCACCAGTGCCAATGACTGCTGTTCCACCCTCTGCTCCTGCAGAGACCAGTCAACCAGGTCAACAGAGTTTCTTTACTCAAGGCTTTGTTGACTAGAGTAGTCTACCAGATGAGATAACAGATGACAACATTGCTTTAGTTGCCAATTCTGAAAATAATTTTTGTTTTATGGCACTAGAAACAATTGTTGAAGAGACTGATTCTGAGGGTGTGGTGTCTTTGTCTGAAAATGTGACTAATGGTGTTGTTGATGAAGTTATTTCAGCTGAAGAATCTGAAGTGGAGGTTGTGAATCTCTCAGACCCCTGGGGTAGTGATGATTGTGGTTGCCAGTGTAACTGTGCCTTGATGGCTGCTGCTAAGGTATCTCCTCAAATCTTAAATGACTTGTGCTCAGACAAATGTATTGTGGCATTTGCTAAGATAAAAGAGGTGAATGAAAACTTTAGAAAGAAAATTTTAGAAGATGAAATTCAGTTTGAAAAACTCACTAAAGAGTTAAAATCAAAAATAACTGAAAAAGAATCTGAAATCAGCAGTTTAAAACATGAAGCAAGCATAACCAAAGACCAGTTTCAGACTATGATAACAAAATATCATAGTTGTAAAAAGGAGCTTGAGTCTACCCAAGTTGAATGTCAGAAATGGGTGGAATCATCAAAAGGTTTTGAGATGATTGTCAACCAACAATCTAAAAGTCATGTGAAATTTGGGTTTGGTTTTCAAGAAACCACTGCTCAAAGTTCACAAACCACTGACAAAAAGGAACCACAGTTGGTTGAAGTCATCCCCACCAATTCAAAAGGTCAAGAAATCAAGGTTACTGAACCCAATGGCAAGAAAATCATTCTTGAAAAATTGGAAGGTACACCCTCATTTGATGAAATTGAGAAATATCAATTCAAACCAACCTGGTCAGATGAGTGTGAAGTCCTTGAAAATTTCAAACCAATGACCTTCAAAACCCCTGATGGTAAAATGGCACCACAGGCCAAAGTTATCCCTTTGAGAGATCTTCCAACAGATGATCAAACATCTGTTGAAAAGAAGAAAGGAAAAGGGAAATCCAAAGACAACTTGTTTTGTGATTTTTGTGAAAAGAAGAACCATGTCACCAAAAACTGTTTTCTTCTAAAAGCATATGACATCAACAAAACAACAAGTTTAAATGATTCTAAAACAAATGAATGTTCAATCTGTAAGAAAAAGAATCACAAAACAAAAGAGTGCATGTATCTCAAAAATTTTGATGAAAAGATAAAAGAGTACAAGGCTAAAACTCTTGAAAGTCAAGTGGTGAGTACTCCAAAAGGAAAACCCAAACAGACTTTTGAACCAGTCCAAACAGCTGTTACCAAAGGTCTGAACAAAAACTCTGCTCCCAGAGATGTTCAGGTAACAGATGTTCCACCAGCTAACAGACTACCAAGAGGATATGGACAACCCACTTGTCATCGTCTGCCACATGTTTATGAAGAGCCCAAAAGGCCTTCAAAACCAAAAGTGAACAGACATCCTCATGGTTTTCAGCATTTGACAGGAAATGATCAAACATCTGTTGGATCAAGTGTTGACATACAAGCACTCGCAAATGGTCAATTACAGCTGTTGAACCTAGTCCAAAAGCTAGTTCAAACCACTGATCATTCTCCTCAACTTAAGGCTGAGACATCTAAGAACCCATCCAAAGCCAATTTGGCTTTGGACACTCACCAAAACTAAAATCTTTACTGATGTGCAGGGAGCTTCTGCTTGCTTAGATAGTTTATGGTATGTAGATGGTGGAGGCTCCAGGCACATGACAGGATGTAGAGCCCTTCTTCTGGACTTTCTTGCACATGGAGGGGGTGATATATCCTTTGGTAATGATTCTAAAGGTAAAGTGTTGGGTTCTGGAACTGTCAAAGCAGGGAGGCTTAAGTTTGAAAATGTTAATCTGATAGACAATCTAAAATTTAATCTACTTAGTGTATCACAAATGAGTGACAAAGGTTATGGGTCATTCTTCACTAAGCAAACATGTAAGATTGTTGGCCCAGAGGCTGTTGAAAAGATTAACACCATCATTGCTGAGAGTAAAGCACAACTTGTTGCTCATAGAAGTGGCAATGTGTATGTAGTTGATACGTTGAAGGATAACCCTATGGCAAATGTCTGTCTGTTCTCTGCTGCCTCTACCAAAGAGACAGAATTGTGGCATAGGAGGCTTGGTCACACCAACCTTCAAACTATCAACTCTCACTCTAAACAAAACCTTGTCAGAGGTTTGCCATCAAAAGAATTCAAATGTGATGAGCATTGTGTTTCCTGTCTAAAAGGAAAACAACATAAAAGCTCTTACAAATCAATTGATGAGTCCAAAACTAGTCAGTGTTTACAATTGTTGCACATGGACTTGTTTGGCCCAGTAAAAATCATGAGTCTAAGAAGAAAGAGATTTTGTCTTGTCATAGTTGATGATTTTTCTAGGTTTACATGGACTTAGTTTTTACACTCTAAGGATGAGACTGCAGGTATTTTGAAGGACTTTGTCACCAAAGTTGAAAAATAATATGACTTGCCAGTAAAAGTCTTTAGAAGTGACAATGGAACAGAGTTTAAGAATAAGGAGTTGGATGATTTCTGTGTGTCAAAAGGGATTGTAAGGCAGTACAGTATCCCAAGAACAGCAGAGCAAAATGGGGTGGTTGAAAGAAAGAACAGAACTCTCATTGAAGCTGCAAGAACAATGCTAGCAGATTCTGGTTTGCCACTGTCCTTCTGGGCAGAAGCTGTAAACACTGCTTGCTATGTTCAAAACAGAGTTTTAATCAACCCAAGACATCAAAAGACTGCTTATGAAATTTTGTTCAAAATCAAACCACTGATATCATTTTTCAAAGTCTTTGGCTGCCCATGTTTCATTTTAAATCTTAAAGATTTCATTTCAAAATTTGCAGCCAAAGTAGATTGTGGATATTTTCTAGGGTATTCTTCTACTGCCAAGGCCTATAAAGTGTTTAACACAAGGACCAAGACAATAGAAGAAACTCTGAATGTGAAGTTCAATGAACTTTCATCTTTAAAAATCCCAGCAAACCCTGCTGAGTTGTTTGATTTGGATAAATTCAAATTTGAAGATATTACTGTCAAAACTAACAATGCAGGTACTCCACAATCTCCATAACAAGAATACAGAATGGATGTTGTGATTCCAGAACACTACAAAGTCCATCCTGTATCAGAGGAAGCAGTAGTTCAAAACAACTGTCAAAACTCTGTCACAGCTAAGTCAGCCACTGTTGGCCAGTCCTATCCCCTAACCACTGATTCACCCATTTTATCCACTGCTCAATCCACTGTTGACAAAAGTCAATCATCTGTTGACCATAGTCAAACATCTGTTGAGAAAAGTCAGTCCAATCTTACACCACTTGGACCCATTCCTCCACCTCCATTCCAAACATCTGTTGACACTACAAAAGTGCAAACAGATGTTATGTCAACAGAGTCTCCAAACCTCTGTCCTTCACCTCAAAATGCCATCAAACCATATCAGGGAGATCTAATCTACCTAAGAGCTCATCCACCAGATCAAATCATTGGCAACATCAGAGAAGGTGTGCTCACAAGGAGCCAATCTTCAAATATCTGTCTTTTTGCAGGCTTTCTATCCCTCACACAACCTGTCAAGTACCAAGAGGCACTGAAAGACAACAGTTGGGTGGAAGCCATGCAAGAAGAGCTCATTCAGTTCAAAAGACAACAAGTATGGGAACTTGTACCACTGCCTAAGGATGTCTGTCCAATTGGCACAAAGTGGGTCTTCAAAAACAAAACTGATGAAAGGGGTATAGTTGTCAAGAACAAGGCCAGGTTAGTGGTTCAAGGCTTCAGACAAGAAGAAGGAATAGACTATGATGAAACCTTTGCCCCTGTAGCAAGGTTAGAAGCTATCAGACTGTTCCTAGCCTTTGCTGTCAACCACAACATGAAGGTGTATCAGATGGACATTAAATGTGCCTTCCTATATGGCAAAATTCAGGAAGAGGTCTATGTATGTCAACCACCTGGTTTTGAAGACACATTCCATCCTGATCATGTCTACAAGCTTAATAAAGCACTGTATGGACTGAAACAAGCACCAAGAGCCTGGTATGAAACTCTCTCCACTTTTCTCTTATCCATTGGTTTCACAAGAGGTAAAATTGATAAAACCTTATTTTTAAAATGGAAAGGAAAAAATTTAATGATTGTTCAAATATATGTGGATGATATCATTTTTGGATCCACATGTAACAAAATGTGTGAGGAGTTTAGGGAACTCATGACAGCAGAGTTTGAAATGAGTGCTATGGGTGAACTTCAGTGCTTCCTTGGTCTCCAAGTGAAGCAGCTGCAAAATGGCACATTCATTCACCAAAACAAATATGTGAAAAACCTGTTAATAAACTTTGAGATGAATGATTGTAAGCCATGTAGTACACCCATGAGCACAGTCAAGCCACTCACTGATGATGACAAGGATGAACTGGTTGATCAAACACACTACAGATGCATGATTGGGTCTTTATTGTACTTAACAGCATCCAGGCCAGACATTATTGTTAGGATCTGAGTATTGGTTTGTTTTGATTAAGTATGAAATATGAATGAAGTATAAATGGAAAGTGCAGCGGAATAAACAACAAATCAAAACATAGAGAATAATTGTTTTAATCGAATGCTTTCATTAAAGGAAAGATTACAATCGTACAATTAAACTCCCCCTCAGCCTGATCACTAAGAGAATGTTTGTCTAAGAGAGAATGACGAGTGATGAATAGAACAGTACAAGTACTGTTCTATTTATAGACAAGCTCAAACCTCTGATGATCAGTTGCTGACGTCACCTAGATAGCGACCCCTAACTGTCTAACAAACTCTAACAACTGTTAAGCTATAAACTACTGTTACATTGAAACTACTGACAATACAAAACTCTGTTAACTAAAAACTCTGACGTCTTCTTATCATATGTTGAACCAAAGTGCTGTTGGTTCAACAGACCTTTGCTCTTCAGATCTTTGATCAGCAGTTGTTCTTTATCAGACTTTTAACCTTCAAACTTTGTCCATCAGACTTTTCATCAGCAGCAGTTATCTTCTAACAGTTGTTGAGCAGCAGCAGTTTAGGAATCAACAGATCTTTGGAGGAAGCTTTATTGTAACAACTGTTCTTTATTCAGGATCAAACAGTTAGTATATTTTGGCTTTTAATCATCTGTTCTTCTCCAGGTCAGCAGACCCAACAATCTCCCCCTAGAACAGATGATGCCAAAACTCTGCTTTATTCTTGATCTTTATTCCTCATCAGACTTTCTCTTATTTGCCCTTTTAGTTGTAATTCAAAGCTTAGAGAGAAGAGGTCTTCAGCATCTCTATCCAGTGTCAAGTTCAGAAGGGTCTGGAGATCTTCAGCACTTAGGCCAGGTGCATCATCCATACTAACTTCTGAACACTACCATCTGACCTGAGCAGTGTCAATTCATGGGTCTCTTTGTCAGACTTCCATTTTAGAATTTTAGAGTCAGAGGAGTGACTGGGATGCATCTTTATTTTGGATGAGTTAGGAGATGGAGGCCTGCCAATGAGTTCTCTGAACTTCTCTGTGACAGGGTCAGAGAAGTATCTGATTTGGTTCAAGAGACCCTCCTTTACATAGGTTTCAGTGAACTTTCTTGTATCCTCTTCACACATTTCCTTCTGCTTCTTGTATTGTCTTCTAGCAGCAATAGAAAGATCAGAGGTTTCAAGTAAACTGTCTAGTGTAAAGGCCTGTGAGGGTTTCTTGGGTGCATCATCATAGACTGGTTTTCTTGGTAGTTTGGGATTGGTCTTTCTTTCTTGTTCAAGCTTCTTGTATGTTTCAGTTAACCTGACCTCAGACCATCTAGCAACAGATCTCATCTCTCCATACTTGGCTGCTACAAGCTCTTGTCTCATTCTCTTGAACTTCAAGGCTCTAGCTTGATCTCTCCCTTTACTGAAATCAGGGGCAGAGGCCTTAGTAGGAGGATTCTTGGCCATGCTCTCAATTCTAATGAGTTCTTCCCTGAGAGCATGTGTGGTCCAGCCTGTGAATTGATTCTTTGTTGCTTTGTAAGGCTTGGTTGCCAAGATCTGTTCTAGCAGTGAATCCCTAACTTCCATTTCCAAGTCTCTGCTGAGAGGCATGGTAGACATGGAATTGCTCAGGGTCTTAGCATAGTCTTCAATCCTTCGAACTTTGCTAAGCTCTGCTGAATGGATGCCCTGAGCAGTCCTGTCATCCTTCCCTTTGCATTTCTCTTTGATGACAGCATCAGCCTGTTCACCCTTGTATTTAAGATAAGTGTCAATGTTGGGTGGAACAGGGAAGCCTTTGAGAGATGGGAAGGTTCTTTCTGATGGCTGATCAGTATTGTAGAAGGATTGAAGTTCCCCCTTGATTAAATCCAACTCAAGGGGATACTTCTCAGCCAATGGGGTGATGGTTGGTGGTGGTCTATGTGATCTGAATTGAGACGTGTGTGGAGAAAATGATGAAAGTGGAATGGCATTGACTGGTGTGGATTGTGAGCTTGGAGTGTTAGGTGGTGTGTTGTGGATGTTTTCATCTTGTACAACAAAGGTGGATTTCCTTTTCCTGCTATACAAGATTTTAGGTGAAGGTGAGGAAGAGGCAGTGGTTTGGTGAACATCTGTTGGTCCTTTTGTGGAACCAGCAGTTGTTTGGGTTTTTGGTTGAGTTGTGGTAGGTTTGGTAGTTGTTTGAGTTGTGGCTGGTTTAGTGGTTGATGGTGTGGTGATTGGTTTGGTTACTGGTTTAGGTTGAGCAGATGTTTTAGCAGCAGTTGTTTTGGGTTCAGTGGTTTGGGTAGCAGAGGTTGTGGTGGCAGTGGTTTTAGGAGCAGTGGTTGTGATAACAGGTGTTTGAACAGCAGAGGTTTCAGCAGATAGTTTGGAAGGTGGTTTTCTAGTGTGTTTGGCTGGCATTTTCTTTCTCTTAGAAGTATTCACATCTTCCACTTCTTGCTGTTGTTCTCTTTTCAGCTACACCAACAACTCTGCCTTTGCTTCCAAAGTATCAGCCCTTTTCATCTTATCCTGAGCAGCTTTTTCAGCCTTTTCATTCGCTGAAGTGTCAACTTCTTTTTCCTTGGTTGTTTGAGCTGGTTCAGTGACAGGGATCTGAACATTTGGTTGCTGTGATTGTGGAGCTGATTTTGGTGACTCTGGTTTGTCAGCAGCTGGCTTCCCTTTTTGTGAGGGTGGTTGACCAAATGGATTTAGCTTTGGCAGCCTATCTCTGCCACTCTCCCCCTTTTTGGCATCATCAGCTGTAAACTCATTGTCAGTTTCATCTCTGAGAATGGTGGTAGGGGCAGAGCCAGTAGTCTTCAGCAGGTGTTCCTTGATCACCTTGATGTCAGCCTTTGTGTCATTGAATCTGGCATCCACCATGTTTCTGATCAAGGTCATATATGTTTCCTGAGTCTGATCTGCCAATTTTCTGTGAGCTATGATGATGAGTGAAACTGATTTCCATAGCTCACTGGCAATATCAGAGGTTGAGGGTTGACTTTTGGTAAAGTTGTTCAATGTCTCCAATATTGACTTGACATCAGTTTTGATGTCAGCAACAGAGGATTCAAGGTTTTGAACCTTAACCGTCAATTCTTGAAGTTTTGACTCATCACCTAAGTTAATAGGATCGTCTGAATCCCTACCAGAGGTAGTTTTAGCTGGTTCAGTACTAGGAGGTGAATCCATAGAATGAGATCCTGCTGCCCCTTGTTCTTGGTACTGGGGACTTCCAACTGATTTTGGGGACACAGTGGTGGCCTTATCAGTTGTTTCCTTCAAGGAAGTCTTAGCAATGGAATCACTGTCCTGTTGTGAGACAATGGTCTCAACAGCAGTAGTGACTGCTTCTCTTGAAAACTCATCAGAAGTAACATTGACTTCTGGGAGTATAACCTCCTCTTCTGTTTGTGGGATAGCTAAATGACTTTCCTCAGCCCCAGTCACTGGTGGTGGTGTACTCTCAGTGACAGGTGAAGGAGAGGAACTGGGGTTGTCCTGAGTTTTGTCAATAGCTTCAAACAGAGGTTGCATGGTTTGTGGGACATGTTGTGGTGATGTAGGTGGAGTAAGAAGCTGATTAGCCCTGGGAGATGGACTTGTAAACATATGGTCAAGTGACTCATATGCCTCAGTATGAGGTTCCCTTTGGCTTACAACAAGATCCTTTTGTGAGGTTTCTTGAGGAGTTTGCTTGGGTTGAGATATCTCCAACTGTTGTGAGGAAGTAACAACAGTGGTTTCATGTTGCTTTGGTGATGCAACAGGGTTAGCTTCTGGTATCTCATCTTCCAGAAGTCCCTTTTTGGGTTGAGAGGTGGTTTTAGAGGATGGACGTTTTCTTTTGGTGGCTGGTGTAGGTTTCACAGCACTGGATGAAGTGCCATGATCACCAGGAGCAGTGGGCTCACCAACAGAGGTTTCGACAACAGTTGTTGTCTTTGTCCTCTTTGGTTGTGTTTTTGAAACCTTTGTTACTTTTGTTACTTTTTCTTGGGTTGAAGAACCCAGCATTCTAGTAAAAGTTTCATCAGTTAAACTTTTCATTTTGAAAGACTCTCCCTTTTGAAAATCTTTTTCAGGTAAAATCTTTTGTAGAATTACACTTAGAATTCCAGGGTAGAGCAGAAAAGCATTGTTGGAGCCAGATTTTATGGCTTTCACATTAGAGACCAAGTCTAAGAACAATCCCTGAGACAGATTGAAGTCAGAATCTGACAACATTGCATATCCCAAGTATTGTATCCTCAATGGGATTTCATTGAAGGATGTAGTCTTGGCTGAGGCACAGAGGAGTAGGGTATGGAAGAAAAATTTCATGACTGGAGGAAAAAACTTTTTATATAATGTGGAACCAGTCATTTGTGCATCATACCCTCTCTCTTGAAACTCAGTGTGAAGCTCTGTTTTTGGAGAAGTTTCCATACCTGACAAGTCGTTTAGTGAGAAGGTAGTGGATATGATTTCAGGGGTTATGGCGATACTGGTGTCTCCAATTTTGGAAATTATGGAAGTTGGCTTTTTGTCTTGATACAAGACTTCAGCATTCGCCCAGAATTCTTGGAGTGTGGCCAGGTATATGGGAGCATCAGCAATAAGAACATTTTTGTATTTTGAGTTATTGATGATGTCGATGGTGGAATGGAATGGAGTGTTATCTTCGGTTTTTACCAAATAGGGAAGGAAATTATGAGTGGCTTTTGTTTGGAGATCCATTTTAATGGATTTTGATTGTGAAAGTGATGATCTTTTGATGAGGAAGATGAAGGCGGTTTTCAGTATTTTGAATTCAATGAGACAGTAAAACTGCTGTTGGGGGAAAAACAGGGTTTTATAAGCTCTGGTGAAACCGCTGATGTGGCAAAACTCTGCTTTTGAGAGCAGACGTGGCAAACATCTGATGGTTGAAACATCTGGTGGCATACAGCTGTTTTGTGAAACATCTGTTGCCAACCTCTGTTGTTTAACCAAAAGACTGATGAAAACAGTTGTTTTATCTGATCAGATGTTTGAAACAGATTTTTCAACCAACAGTGGTTGTTTTATCTGATCAGTTGTTAGAAACAGATTTTTCAACTATCAGTGGTTTGAATGAAACAGTGGTTGTTTTATCTCATCAGATGTTTGAAACAGATTTTCAACCAACAGTGGTTGTTTTATCTGATTAGTGGTTTAAAACAGATTTTTCAACCAAAGTGTCATTTTAGCAAAATTTGATTTTTTTGAAAACATTTTAATGTTTTTATTGAAAACATTTTTGTTGTTTTAATCCATGTTTAACATTCCAATTCGAGAGATCAGATTTGTGAAGGTAGATGTGTCTAAAGCTTTTGTCAGCACATCTGCCAACTGATCCTCTGTTGGAACATGGTGCAGAGAAATCAAACCTTTTTCATAGCTATCTCTGACAAAGTGATGTCTGATATCTATGTGCTTGGTGGTTGAGTAAGAAACTGGATTCTTGATGATATTTTCAGCAGCTTGGCTATCCAACATGAGTGGAGTCCTTAGTGCAGTTATCCCAAAATCCAGTAGTTGATTTTAAAGCCACATGAGTTGGGCTGTACAGCTTGCAGCAGCAATGTATTCAGCCTCAGCTGTGGATGTTGAAACAGCTGCTTGCTTTTTGCTTTGCCAAGAGACTAAGGCATTCCCTAGAAACTGGCACCCTCCAGAGGTGGACTTCCTTGTGGTATGACAGCCAGCAAAGTCACTATCTGAATAACCTGAAAGCTCAATGTTTCCATTAGCAGGATACCAGATACCAAGTGTGGGAGCACCTTTTAGGTATCTGAATATCCTCTTCACAGCAATAAGGTTAGACTTTCTAGGAGAAGCCTGAGATCTAGCACACACACAGGTTGCAAACATGATGTCTGGCATGGATGCTGTTAAGTACAATAAAGACCCAATCATGCATCTATAGTGTGTCTGATCAACCAGTTCATCCTTGTCATCAATAGTGAGTGGCTTGACAGTGCTCATGGGAGTACTACATGGCTTACAATCATTCATCTCAAATTTTGTTAACAAATTTTTCACATACTTGTTTTGATGGATGAATGTGCCATTTTGCAGTTGCTTAACTTGGAGACCAAGAAAGCACTGAAGTTCACCCACAGCACTCATTTCAAACTCAGCTGTCATGAGCTCCCGAAACTCCTCACACATTTTATTACATGTGGATCCAAAAATGATGTCATCCACATATATTTGAACAATCATTAAATCTTTTCCATTCCATTTTAAAAACAAGGTTTTATTAATTTTACCTCTTGTGAAACCAATGGATAAGAGAAAAGTAGAGAGAGTTTCATACCAGGCTCTTGGTGCTTGTTTCAGTCCATACAGTGCTTTGTTAAGCTTGTAGACATAATCACGATGGAATGTGTTTTCAAAACCAGGTGGTTGACATACATAGACCTCCTCCTGAATTTTGCCATAAAGGAAGGCACATTTGATGTCCATCTGATACACCTTGATGTTGTGGTTGACAGCAAAGCCTAGGAAAAGTCTGATAGCTTCTAACCTTGCTACAGGGGCAAAGGTTTCATCATAGTCAATTCCTTCTTCTTGTCTGAAGCCTTGAACCACTAACCTGGCCTTATTCTTGACAACTATACCCCTTTCATCAGTTTTGTTTTTGAAGACCCACTTTGTGCCAATTGGACAAACATCCTTAGGCAGTGGTACAAGTTCCCATACTTGTTGTCTTTTGAACTGAAGGAGTTCTTCTTGCATGGCTTCTACCCAACTGTTGTCTTTCAGTGCCTCTTGGTACTTGACAGGTTGTGAAAGGGATAGAAAGCCTGCAAAAAGATAGATATTTGAAGATTGGCTCCTTGTGAGCACACCTTCTCTGATGTTGCCAATGATTTGATCTGGTGGATGAGCTCTTAGGTAGATTAAATCTCCCTGATATGGTACGATGGCATTTTGTGGTGAAGGACAGAGGTTTGGAGACTCTGTTGTCATAACATCTGTTGGCAATTTTGAAGAGTCAACAAATGTTTGGAATGGAAGTGGAGGAATGGGTCCAAGTGGTGTAAGGTTGGACTGACTTTTGTCAACAGTTGTTTGACTTTTGTCAACAGATGATTGAGCAGTGGATTGGTTGGGTGAATCAGTGGTTTGGAGATAGGACTGGCCAACAGTGGCTGACTCAGCTATGACAGAGTTTTGACAGTTGTTTTGAACTCCTGCTTCCTCTGATGCAGGATAGACTTTGTAGTGATCTGGAACCACAACATCTATTCTGTAATCTGGTTGTGAAGATTGTGGAGTACCTGCAGGGTTAGTTTTGACAGTAATATCTTCAAATTTGAATTTATCTAAATCAAACAACTCAGCAGGGTTTGCTGGGATTTTCAAAGATGAAAGTTCATTGAACTTCACATTCAGAGTTTCTTCTATTGTCTTGGTCCTTGTGTTGAACACTTTATAGGCCTTGGCAGTAGAAGAATACCCCAGAAAATATCCACAATCTACTTTGGCTGCAAATTTTGAAATGGAATCTTTAAGATTTAAAATGAAACATGGGCAGCCAAAGACTTTGAAAAATGATATCAGTGGTTTGATTTTAAACAGAATTTCATAAGCAGTCTTTTGATGTCTAGGGTTGATTAAAACTCTGTTTTGAACATAGCAAGCAGTGTTTACAGCTTCTGCCCAAAAGGACAGAGGTAAACCAGAATCTGCTAGCATTGTTCTTGCAGCCTCAATGAGAGTCCTGTTCTTCCTTTCAACCACCCCATTCTGCTCTGGTGTTCTTGGGATACTGTACTGCCTTACAATCCCTTTTGACACACAGAAATCATCCAACTCCTTATTTTTAAACTCTGTTCCATTGTCACTTCGAAAGACTTTTACTGGCAAGTCATATTGTTTTTCAACTTTGGTGACAAAGTCCTTCAAAATACCTGCAGTCTCATCCTTAGAGTGTAAAAAGTAAGTCCATGTAAACCTAGAAAAATCATCAACTATGACAAGACAAAATCTTTTTCTTCTTAGACTCATGATTTTTACAGGGCCAAACAAGTCCATGTGCAACATTTGTAAACACTGACTAGTTTTGGACTCATCAATGGATTTGTAAGAGCTTTTATGTTGTTTACCTTTTAGACAAGAAACACAATGCTCATCACATTTGAATTCTTTTGATGGCAAACCTCTGACAAGGTTTTGTTTAGAGAGTGAGTTGATAGTTTTAAGGTTGGTGTGACCAAGTCTCCTATGCCACAATTCTGTCTCTTTGGTAGAGGCAGCTGAGAACAGACAGACATTTGCCATAGGGTTATCCTTTAACATATCAACAACATACACATTACCACTTCTGTGAGCAACAAGTTGTGCTTTGCTCTCTGCAATGATGGTGTTAATCTTTTCTACAGCCTCTGGGCCAACAATCTTACAAGTTTGCTTAGTGAAGAATGACCCAAAGCCTTTGTCACTCATTTGAGACACACTAAGTAGATTAAATTTTAGATTGTCTATTAGATTAACATTTTCAAACTTAAGCCTCCCTGCTTTGACAGTACCAGAACCCAACACTTTACCTTTAGAATCATTACCAAAGGATATATCACCCCCTCCATGTGCAAGAAAATCCAGAAGAAGGGCTCTACATCCAGTCATGTGCCTGGAGCCTCCACTATCTACATACCATAAACTGTCTAAACAAGCAGAAGCTCCCTGCACATCAGTAAGGATTTTAGTTTTGGTGAGTGTCCAAAGCCAAATTGGCTTTGGATGGGTCCTTAGCTATCTCAGCCTTAAGTTGTGGAGAAAGATCAGTGGTTTGAACTAGCTTTTGAACTAAGTTCAACAGCTGCAGTTGACCATTTGCCAGTGCTTGTATGTCAACACTTGGCCCAGCAGATGTTTGATCATTTCCAATCAGATGCTGAAAGCCATGAGGGTGTCTGTTCACTTTTGGTTTTGAAGGCCTTTTGGGCTCTTCAAAAACATGTGACAGACGATGACAAGTGGGTTGTCCATATCCTCTTGGTAATCTGTTAGTGGGTGGAGCATCTGTTACCTGAACATCTCTGGGAGCAGAGTTTTTGTTCAGACTTTTGGTAACAGATGTTTGGACTTGTTCAAAAGTCTGTTTGGGTTTTCCTTTTGAAGTACTCGCCACTTGACTTTCAAGAGTTTTAGCTTTATACTCTTTTATCTTTTCATCAAAATTTTTGAGATATAAGCACTCTTTTGTTTTGTGATTCTTTTTCTTGCAAATTGAACATTCTTTAGTTAGAGAATCATTTAAACTTGTTGTTTTGTTGATGTCATATGCTTTTAGAAGAAAACAGTTTTTGGTGACATGGTTCTTCTTTTCACAAAAATCACAAAACAAGTTGTTCTTGGCTTTCCCCTTTTCTTTCTTCTTTTCAACAGATGTTTCATCATCTGTTGGAAGATTTACCAAAGGGATTACTTTAGCCTGTGGTGCCATTTTACCATCAGGGGTTTTGAAGGTCATTGGTTTGAAATTTTCAAGGACTTCACACTCATCTGACCATGTTGGTTTGAATTGATATTTCTCAATTTCATCAAATGAGGGTGTACCTTCCAACTTTTCAAGAATGATTTTCTTGCCATTGGGTTCAGTAACCTTGATTTCTTGACCTTTTGAGTTTGTAGGGATGACCTCAACCAACTGGGGTTCCTTTTTGTCAGTGATTTGTGAACTTTGGTCAGTGGTTTTAAAACCAAACCCAAATTTCACATGACTTTTAGATTGTTGGTTGACAATCATCTCAAAACCCTTTGATGATTCCACCCATTTCTTACATTCAACTTGGGTGGACTCAAGCTCCTTTTTACAACTATGATATTTTGTTATCATAGTCTGAAGCTGGTCTTTGGTTATGCTTGCTTCATGTTTTAAACTGCTGATTTCAGACTCTTTTTCAGATATTTTTGATTTTAACTCTTTTGTAAGTTTTTCAAACTGAATTTCAGAATCCAAAATTTTCTTTCTAAAGTTTTCATTCACCTCTTTTATCTTAGCAAATGCCACAATACATTTGTCTGAGCACAAGTCATTTAAGATTTGAGGAGATACCTTAGCAGCAGCCATCAAAGCACAGTTACACTGGCAGTCACAATCATCACTACCCCGGGGATCTGAGAGATTCACAACCTCCACTTCAGATTCTTCAGCTGAAACAACTTCACCAACAACACCATCAGTCACATTTTCAGACAAAGACACCACATCCTCAGAATCAGTTTCTTCAACAATTGTTTCTAGTGCCATAAAACAAAAATCCTTTTCAGAGTTGGCAACTAGAGCAATGTTGTCATCTGTTATCTCATCTGGTAGACTGCTCCAATCAACAAAGCCCTGAGTAAAGAAACTCTGTTGACTGGTCTCTGCAGGAGCAGAGGGTGGAGTAACAGTCATTGGCACTGGTGCCTGAGTAACAGGTGTTTGGACATAGTGATACTGAGGAACAGTGGTTTGGACATAATGCACAGGAACAGTGGTTTGGGTCTGTGCAAAGTGAGCAGTGTTTTGCACATTAGGTACATTAGGGATGGTTTGATAAGTGTTGGTCTGTGGTCTTTGGTTTGGGTAGGTAATCATAGGAACTCCATTCTGACTCCTACACTCCCTAGCAAAGTGACCCATTCTATGACACTTGTAACACTTTATCTTTGATTTATCCAACCCAACCTTTGACCCACCATGTAAACCTGGGTACCTCCTGCCAGTTTTCTTATAGAAATTATTGGTTCTAATACTGAGCAGGGCAACCTGATGTAAGATGTCCATTTCTTCTAAGTCCAAAGGGTCAATATATTGCAAGTCATTGTACACAAAAGATGAATTATCGGAAGCCTGAATATCACCACTGGCTGTGAAAGCACAGTTGTTTGGTAATGAGTAAGAATCATTATTAAAACCAGTGGTTATGTCAATGTAATGATCATAACTCTGATCCTTACTACTTCCAGAACCATCATCCTGACCCAACAGTGCAGTATTACCAAATACATAGTCATCTGACACTTTGCCAGAGTCCTGGAGCTTCTTTTTCTGGTTAAGCTCCCTTTCATAAGTCAGGAGCTTACCATGAAGCTGGGTCAGGGTTAGGTCTTTGAATCCGATAGAGTTTCTCATAACTATGGCTATAGTGTCCCATTTGTCCTGAAGTGATCTAAGAAACCTATGATTCAGTGTTGAATTAGGAAAAGTTAGACCAACCAGTTTGAGTTCACTAATTAGACAGTTAAATCTTTCAAACTGCTGTGTTAATGACTCCCCTTTTATGTGACTAAACGTTTCATATTGTTGGTTAAGTATTTCACGGTTGTTTTCTATCACATCATCAGTTCCCCCGAATTGCTCTTTGAGAGCATCCCACAGTTCTTTAGCACTATTGCAGTGCAAGAGTCCGGCATAGATATCATTCGGCAGTGCCATGGCTACTATGCTGAAAGCCTTGGCATCTAGCTCGATTTTTTGAAAATCTTGCTCTGAGTAGTTCTCAACACTCTTTGGTACTTGGATCTTTGGATCCTCGGCACTCGGTACCATTGGAACATGTGGTCCAAATACTACCGATTTCCAGCACCCTGTGTTCTGTTGTGCTAACACATGAGCCACCCGACGCTGCCAGATGTTGTATTCTGACCTGACAAGCATCGGAGGTTTGTTGTGTGTGCCAGTGTTGTGTGGATCTTGATTGAGTGAAGTCATTCTCTTGGTTTCTTAAAAACGAAGTCTGTTTATTAACTGTTGAAACGAAAATAAACTATTACTCTGTTTTAACCCGACAAACAAACGATATCAATGATTATGAGCTGATCTGTGTATTAAACCGATTGATTAGATCAGATTTAATTGACCAAGCTCTGATACCAATTGTTAGGATCTGAGTATTGGTTTGTTTTGATTAAGTATGAAATATGAATGAAGTATAAATGGAAAGTGCAGCGGAATAAACAACAAATCAAAACATAGAGAATAATTGTTTTAATCGAATGCTTTCATTAAAGGAAAGATTACAATCGTACAATTAAACTCCCCCTCAGCCTGATCACTCAGAGAATGTTTGTCTAAGAGAGAATGACGAGTGATGAATAGAACAGTACAAGTACTGTTCTATTTATAGACAAGCTCAAACCTCTGATGATCAATTGCTGACGTCACCTAGATAGCGACCCCTAACTGTCTAACAAACTCTAACAACTGTTAAGCTATAAACTACTGTTACATTGAAACTACTGACAATACAAAACTCT
Organism: Ambrosia artemisiifolia; assembly: GCA_032199755.1. Classification (NCBI taxonomy): domain Eukaryota; kingdom Viridiplantae; phylum Streptophyta; class Magnoliopsida; order Asterales; family Asteraceae; genus Ambrosia; species Ambrosia artemisiifolia. The sequence goes on from CM063517.1 coordinate 33,553,081, forward strand.
GTTAACTAAAAACTCTGACGTCTTCTTGTAGATGCGTTTTGCGACTAGTGATTAGATAGTTAACATGTGTTAGAGAGGCTGAATGGGCGAATGTAGACAAGATTGGGCGAAGGTGAAAGAATGTGGGCGAAGGTAGATTTGAAGTGGACGAATCTGGAATGGACTTACACTGAAGAACACATTCGACCACAACAAGTGGGCGAATGTGGAAATCACTCACATTCGACCAGTTGAAAGGGGCGAATGTGCAGTGCCTATATATAGATTTTGTGATTTTGTAAGTTTAAGAGAGTCATTAGGTGTGTGTGTTTTCAGGTGTTGTTCCAGAGAGGTTTGAGATAGTGTGTGTGTGATCTAGATTAACTGTAATTGAATTGTAATCAAGTTTATGAATGAGTTAATCTATGAAAAGCATTGAAAATGACTTTGATTGTGTTTTGATTTGAGTTTACATCAGTTTGTTCAAAGCTAGGGTTTCCGCACCTGGTTTTGTAACTTGTATGATCATATAATCCTGTTTTCGTGTCAAATTACGTCTCTACAAAGTGGTATCAGAGCTTAGAGGATCATACAACAACAAATTGATAAACTCAGAGCTGATTTGGACATTATTTTGATCAATTCACATCTGTTTTTGCATAAAAATGGTTTTTGAGTGTTTTTGAAAGAATTAGAGTTGATTTTGTGGTTAAAATTCAAAATTCCAAGTATTAAAGTTGTTCCAAATCATCTCCGAAGCAAAACCTGATCAAGATCATTCAAATTCACAAACTTTTGAAAATCAGAGATCAAAATAACCGTTTTTCAAAGTGTAACCGTTTTTCAAAAACATAAAATGGGCGAACCTGGATCTTAGTGGTCGAAGGTGTAGTAGTTTGGGCGAACCTGAGTGTTTTTCTGGGCGAACCTAGGAATTATTGGGCGAACCTAGAATTTTTCTGTTGAATTTTTCACATTCGGGTTACATTTTTCACATTCGGGAGATCGTGCGGGCGAACCTGGAACAGAAACGGGCGAACCTGGAGTAGTTTTGGGCGAACGTGAAAAGTGTTAGTGTGTTTTTACTTTCTGGTGAGATTTTACATTCGGGAGTTACTGTTTGGGCGAACCTGAAGCAAAAAGGGACGAACCTGAAACAGTTTGGGCGAACCTAGAGCTAGTTTTTGGAAAATTTTCTAAGTGTTGAATTTTTCGAAGTTTGTGATCATGTGGAATTTTCCAACTACTCCGACACCAGCAACTACAAAACCACAACAGCAGGTGATGGACCCATGGACGGTAGCAGCACAGAAGACGAGCACACAGTCTTCGCAGCCGGTTAACTACATGACTCAAAGTGCACCTCCAGCACCACAATCTGACTACTGGGGAGTAGCAGCAGCGGTGGTAAACACCCAAACTACAAATGCTATTTCCACACTGATTAATGATTTGTCTTCAGGTAGCGGGAATCGGCCACCGAAGCTTATGGAGATTCAAGAATACAATCAGTGGCATAAAAAGTTCAAGATACATTTGGAAGGCATGGGAGTGGAGGGTGCTGAAGCATGGAACATGATTGCTAAAGGTTACACACCACCAGTTTTGGAGAACACAGGTGAACCAGTGCCATTGGAGAGCATGGCTGAGGATGAGAAAAAGAAGTTTGCTGTGGAAAAGAAGGCGTTTTCCCAATTGACACAGGCAATCACAAATGATCTTTTGCATCAGTTTGGGACTTGCACAACATCTAAGGCACTATGGGAAATGCTTAAAAGGAAGCATGATGGGAATGAGAAGACTAGAAGTTTGAGGATGGAAGAACTTAGAAAGGAGTTTGAGAATTTTTCTTATATTGGAAATGAAACTTTGAAAGAACTAACTCCTAGATATAATCATTTGTTATCTGAATTGTCTAGCTATGGTATACAGATTCCTATGGCAAAGCAGGTGGACAAGTTTGCAGATGCATTACCACCAAACTGGGATCAGCATGTGGAAGTCCTGAAGGAGAAGGATGCTTATCAATACTGGTCTATTCAGGAGTTCATAGAGAAGCTGGAAAACAAAGAATTGGAAGAGAAGAGGAAAGCTAGAAGAGCACAGATTCCTCAGAATCCCAACTTATACTTTGGAGGATCTCCAGTTCCAGCTAGTTCATCAAGCTCAGGAGGGCTAGTAGCACCACATGTTGCATGTATATCCAATGTTATGGAATCACCTACCATGAACTACCATCAACAAACATCATCCTTTTCACAACCACCACCACAACAACCATACAACAATTCATACATTCCACCATTCTCCCCAATGCAACAAGCAGCTTTCTATACTGCTAGCCAATCTCAACAACAACCAATGAACCAACCTAATCAACAAACGGTGGTTTTGGAGACATCTAACTTGGGTAATGTGACAGTTGAAGTTGCTCAGCAACACATTGCATTAGTCTCTGCAATGGTCTCATCCTACAATGGATTAGTTGCTAGTCAAATTGGGAATAACAACTTGACCAATGAAGACTACGCACAGATTGATAAGGAAGAGATGGAACTCATTGATATCCAATGGGTCTTTGCGAGCATAATGAGAAGAGCAACGGAGTTTATTGAAAAGACAGGAAGAACTGATTTGGGAACTTCTCCTAACACAACCTACGGGTTTAATAAGGAGAAAGTGACTTGTTTTAACTGTGGAGGGAAAGGTCACTTTAAAAGAGAATGCACCCAGCCACCAAAACAAGGAAATAGAAATCCATTCAATGCCAGTTATCAGAAACGTCAACAACAAAACCAAAACCAAGTTTCCTACCAAAACAACAACAACTACCAAAACCGTCAAAACAACTTTAATAACAACCAAAATAGACAACCAAACACACCAAACCAGACACAAAACCAAACACCAAACAATTCTAACCGAACAATCATACCAATAACTACACCAAATGAACAACAACAGAATACCAATCAAGCATTGGTGACTCAACAAGATGAGAGGTTTGACTGGTCGAGTATGCAGATGGGTGTTGAAGAAATTACAACTGGTGGCAATGTGGCTTGTGTTGCATATCAGGTTGATATTGAAGATTCAGTGACGATGGATGAGAAGGTAGAAACTGAGGTTGAAAGTGATGAGTCTGAGGCTGAGATGGATGTGGAAACTGAACCTGTTAAGGTTAATACTGAGGTTAATGTTGAGGTTAAAGCTGAAGAGACAAATTCTGGGGTTGTGATTGATACTGTTTCTGATATTCCTGAGGAGTGTGAATCGGTCTATTCTGATTCAGACAGTGAATCGGATACGGAAGCAAGTGTTAATTCTCTGGATGAAGACATCGATCAGTTACTAGCAGAAGCAGATTTTCTGATGACAAGGAAGTCGTGCATTGCAGATGATGCTTTCACAAAGATTGATTATTCCAGATTCTTTGCAGGAAAGGAAGCTCATTTCGCATTGATGGCCATGACTGATCCGCCAAAACCTGTAAGTTCTGAGTGTAGTACTGATAATACAAGTGATAAATATTGTGGTACATGTGATAGATTGACTGAGGAGAATAAACAACTCCGAGTGCAACGTGATAGTGCTATCATGAACAGTCAATCTACTCGCAAAGAGTTGAATGCTTTTAACAAAGTATTAGATGGCTACAAAAAGGACATTTCCGACTTGAAAAACACTTTGTCTTTAAAACAATTGGCAATTAACAACTATATCAATGAAATTGAAAACACCAAGTTGGAAATGGCAGCCATCAAATGCTTTGCTGAGAAAGTAAACAAAAAGCTGGAAAGTTATAAGCATATTGCTTATGTGGTAGATCACATCATTGATGATCAAACCACCAATTATCGGTCTGTACCATCTCCGGTTCTCTTTGAAAACCATAATTGTCACCAAGTGACACCGGAGAGTTCGGTAAAATCTGACTCAGCATCGGAAAATGAATCTAATACTTCAAGTATTGGAGATCCAAATTCTGATGTTAGACCGGTTTTGGGTATCAATGATGAGGGTGTTACTGCTGAGAGTGTGTATTCAGACACTGAGAGTGATGACACTGGTTGTAACCAAACTGTTAATGCATGTGAAATTCCAAAAGAAAATCACATCATTACAAATGAACCAGTCTCACCATCTCAGATTGTGATTCCAATGAAAAATGTTCATTGTGAAAAGAAGTCTGAAAAGAATGTTGTGAAGAAAGATCTTAATGTGGTTAAGAAAGATCTTGAAAAGAATGCTAAGAACGAACAATGTGACAAACCTGTTAAGGTGTTTTATCGGATGGAAGGATCCGATAAGATCATCTCTGACGAGGACTTTCCAATCAAAGATGTTAACTATGCTAAAATTGACAAAATTTGGCAAGAAAGCACTATTTGGTTCCCAAAACATAAGAGAGTCATTAGGTGTGTGTGTTTTCAGGTGTTGTTCCAGAGAGGTTTGAGATAGTGTGTGTGTGATCTAGATTAACTGTAATTGAATTGTAATCAAGTTTATGATTGAGTTAATCTATGAAAAGCATTGAAAATGACTTTGATTGTGTTTTGATTTGAGTTTACATCAGTTTGTTCAAAGCTAGGGTTTCCGCACCTGGTTTTGTAACTTGTATGATCATATAATCCTGTTTTCGTGTCAAAAACTTTATTTGGATGTTCCTCAAGAACCAAAGGTCCATGTCACAGAGTTTGTTCGACCCAAAAACAGAGCTAATGGTTTTAATGAGCCTACTTACTCAAAAGGGCCACTCCCTGAGAGTTTAAGGAAGCAACAGTACAATGATCAATACCCTGTTAGATCATTTGCTCAACCAAATGCTCCGAATGTTTTTGAAGAGTACCGTGCGTGCTTTAAGTGTGGGGAACGTGGGCATTTACTTGCTCAGTGTCCATATGTAAGGCATAAGAGGCACGAGGTTGAAGTGAGGAATTCCATGAGAAAACCGATTGATCATTATGTGCCACCACATAGGAGAGTTGTTCCTCAGCAACCACAACCGTTTTATAATCAAAACAATTTTCAACAATTGAGGAACACTCGTCCAATGCACTATGATAGAAGGAATCGGATTGCTATGGAACAATCATGGAGGAAGCCTGTAGTGAACGCAACAGTTGATAGGCAAAAGGTTCCACCAAAACCAATTGTCAAATCAAATGTTGGACCTAAGTCTGTTAAATCAGATAAGGTTACCAAGAGAGTTACATTTGCTAACAATGTTCAGAAACCGACTGAGAACCCAAAGTCTCAGATTCATATTTTGAAAAGGTCTGAACAATCTTGGTCACTCAATGGTACTCCAGTAGCCTCAACTTCAAGAGTTAATGAGAAAAAGGAAATTGTTTTGAACAATCAGAAAAAGATTGATTAAAAAGTTGTTGATAATGCTTGTGAAAATGTTACTTTGAAACCTGATGTTCAAAGACCCAAGACTCAGGCTTGGGTCCCCCGAAAGAACTAACTGATTTACTTTTTGTGTGCAGGGAGCTTCAGCTGGTCCTATTAGCAGTCTTTGGATTGTTGATAGTGGAGCTTCAGGCCACATGACAGGGGATCTTGCGTTGCTGTTCGACGTGAAGAACATCAATGGAGGGTATGTAGCTTTCGCGGGAAATAAAGGAGGATATATCACAATGGAAGGAAGTGTGAGCAATGGGATAGTGAGTTTCGAGCGGATTTCATATGTGAAGCAGATCGACTATAATCTGTTGAGTGTCAGTCAAATATGTGATAAGCAATTTACTGTGCATTTTGATGACAAATCCTGTTATATTCTGAAACCGGGCTTTACAATTCCGAAAGAGTGGATAATGTTGAAGGCACCTCGCGTCAATAATCTATACATTCTTGATATGTCCAAGGCGATGACATCACAGGGGCAAATAACATGTTTTCTATCAAAAGCGACAGAGAAAGAGTCGATAATGTGGCACCGAAGAATGGGGCACATTCATCTGAGGAAAATGAATCAACTTGTGAGGAATGGACTTGTCGATGGAGTAAACGTGAAACATTTCCATCTGAATGACAAGTGTGTGAGTTGTAAAAAGGGGAAGCAACACAAACAGTCCCACAAAGTGAAGAAAGTTAACTCTGTAGAGATGCCACTTGAGCGACTGCACATGGATCTTTTCGGACCGGTCAAACGCAAAAGTCATCTTGGAGAGCTTTATTGTTTAGTCGTCACTGACGATTACTGAAGATTTTCATGGGTGATGTGTTTGCAGAATAAAAGCGACACTTTTATCAACCTAAAAGTTCTGTTCACTCGATTAGAGAATCTCTACAATGTGAAGATAAAGAGAATTCGGAGTGACAATGGGACGGAGTTCAAAAACGCAAAGATGGATGAACTTTGTGAAAGCAAAGGGATACATCATGAATATTCGGCTCCGTACACCCCACAACAGAACGGTGTTGCTGAACGAAAGAATAGGACTCTAATTGAAGCGGCTAGAACAATGCTTGCTGACTCAAATCTTCCAGTAATGTTCTGGAACGAGGCGATTTATGCAGCAAATTACACACTAAATCGGGTTCTGACAGTGAAGAAGTTTGGTAAAACATCTTATGAGCTGTTACACCGAAGAAAGCCGAACTTAGAGTATCTAGAACCTTTTGGGGCGCCATGCACTATGTTGAATCCAAGCGAGAAGTTTAGTCCTAAAGCCGAGGAGGGTTACTTTGTTGGATATGCAACCCCGCTCAAACGGGTATACAACAAGCGAACTCGTCGAGTGGAAGACTGGGCTAACGTGGAAGTTCAACGATATACTCAAAATATTCAAGGCACGGGTCCTGATTGGATGTTTGATTACAAAGATTTCTTTGAATCATTCAATCTAGATAGCTTGGTTGAAGAAGCTGTTATTAGATTACTTTATGAGTGTGAAAATGCAACAACTTCACCGTTGGTGCGTCCGATCACCGTGAACCCCCTACCAGCTTCTAATGATACCAATGCTCCTATACAAGAAGAAGAAGTGTTTCAAGAGGCTTCAACTTCATTAGACACTTCAGAATCTGAAGATGAACAATTTGAAGAAGCTATTCTTGAACAAGCTGAAGAACCAGAGGCACCGCCAGTGAACCCAACTCCAACTTCAGATGTGGCTTCATCATCAAATACGGGTCATGATCTGGATGCTGTAGAGAACTTGACTGTACAGACGGGAGTGCAAGTACCTGATTATCCGGAATCTCGGATTCATCGTATTCACCCACTGGAGCAAGTTATCGGTGATCTTGGAAGCAGTGTTATGACCAGAGGGCAGCTTAAAAGCGTTAATTCGCCAGAGAGTTTTGGTGCTTTAGCTTTATATGCCAAAATTCAACAATCTGGTAGTCAAAATGATTGGTCGTTTGCGTGTTATGTGTCGCAGGTAGAACCAAGGACATACAAGGACGCTTTGAAGGATGATGCCTGGGTGGAAGCTATGCAGGAGGAGTTATTACAATTCCAGAAATTGGGAGTTTGGACGCTCACGGATTTGCCGCCGGATAGGAAGAAGATTGGCACCAAATGGGTGTTTAAGTGTAAGAAGGATGATCGTGGGGTTATCGTTCGTAACAAAGCCAGATTGGTCGTGCAGGGTTTCCATCAAATCGAAGGGATTGATTATAATGAAATCTATGCACCGGTAGCACGAATCGAAGCTATACGGATGTTCCTTGCGTTTGCTTCTTATAAGAAATTCAAAGTTTATCAAATGGACGTTAAAAGCGCATTTCTGTACGGGAAAGTCAAGGAAGAGGTGTTTGTCGGGCAGCCACCAGGCTTTGAGGACCCAATCCACCGGGATAAGGTCTACGTGTTGAACAAAGCTTTATATGGCTTGCACCAGGCTCCGAGGCAGTGGTACGAGGAGCTAAGTACATACCTCATCTCCAAAGGATTTAAGCGCGGCCTCGTCGATTGCACCCTCTTTACAAAGAAGACGGGAGATGACTTGCTTCTAGTGCAGATATACGTAGATGATATAATATTTGGTTCAACTAACGAGCTTTTATGCAGGGAGTTCGAAACTGTCATGCAGGAAAAGTTCGAAATGAGCGCAATGGGGGAGATGCAGTTTTTCCTAGGCTTGCAGGTGGACCAAAGACCCGACGGGATCTTCATTCACCAGACAAAATATGTCTCCGACATCTTGAGCCGGTTCCAGATGGAGGACTCAAAGCCGATGGATACCCCGATTCAACCCAATCACGGGATTGGAGTGGACGCGAAGGGGGAGCTGACAGACCCATTTACATACAGAGCAATCATCGGATCTCTGATGTATTTGACGGCGTCTCGACCAGATATTATGTACGCAACGTGTCTCTGTGCCCGTTATCAATCGAAGCCGAAACAAAGTCATCTGACGGCGGTCAAGCGTATCCTTAGATATCTGAAGGGTTGTCCCTCAAAAGGACTTTGGTACCCTAATGATGATAATTTTGATTTCATATCTTTTAGTGATGCAGATTGGGGCGGCTGTGACAAAGATAGCAAATCTACTACAGCTGGTTGCCAGTTTTTCGGGAGCAGGTTAATCACCTGGCAATGCAAGAAACAGACTTCCGTAGCACAATCTACCTGTGAAGCCGAGTACATTGCAGCCTCGAGTTGCTGTTCGCAAGTACTCTGGATTCAACAACAAATGGTGGATTACGGTTTGCAGTTTCTTAAAACTCCTATTTACTGTGACAACGAAGCCGCTATTGCATTAACTAAAAATTCGGAAAATCATTCTAAAGCGAAACACATCCGGATCAAATATCATTTTATCCGAGATTGTTACGCTAAGGAATTGATCGATATGATCAAAATACATACTGACTACCAACGTGCAGATCTGTTTACTAAAGCTTTTGACCGTTCACGCTTTGAATATCTTTTAAAAGTAAACAATATAAAGGAAAAACAGGACTAATCGGCACCTCGGTTTATCGCTTTTTAGTTTTTAGTTTTTATATTTTGCTAATTGGGAATTTCTCTTTGCTAATTGGGAATTTCTCTTTACTATCGTAATCCTCAAAGAAGTTGATGCTTTCGAAGGGATTGTTTAATCCTCAAAGAAGTTGATGCTTTCGAGTGGATTGTTTCTTTCAAATTTTTGTTTTTATTGTTTTTCAGAAAAATCAAAAATCCCAAAAATATGTTCTTTATTTTAGGGGGAGCCATTTTATCAGAAAAACCAAAAACATTATAAAATTCAAAAAGCCTAAAAATTAGAAAATCAAAAATGATTTCCTGGTAAACAGAGGAAATGATAGTACATCAGTGGGAATCTGACACAGGCTAAAGAATTGTATAGTATAATGAGGCGTGTGTTGACTACGTGTGATATGCTGATAGGCTTCGTAGACTAAATATTGCGTGCATTAGTGATACAAACATAACGAACTACGCGTTCGTGGCTGAACACCTCATGGGCATATGGTCTTAGTACCGTAATTTCGTTTGATAGGATTGCCAAAATCTGAGGTTTCGGGTCGTTATGTTATGGTTATCCGGGATATTCTGATAAACTTTTGTCGTATTGATTTACGGACCTAGTTTTATCAGAATATTTGCTAAAAGAGCTTAATTGCCAAAACCGGAAGTTACCGAATTGAGGAACTTTATGTTTTAATTGATCATAGATCATTATTACATCGTATTGATCATCTGATGCAAATCAGTGATTAATATCAGCCTCAACCTAGTGTATACGCACATGTTACTCTGCTGCATTAAATTGCTGACCTGTACACCTCTGTGCTATATACTTTGTAACTTTTACGGATAACTCTGGCATAATCACGCGTTACGACGAAGCTTTGTGCAATTACTTGATACGGGAGTATGTCGTGTGTGTGGGCACCACATCGTGTTAGTCTAATACACCTAACTCGTATCATTTTAAAGCATTGCGTAATTGTCTGCATGTGAGCTTACGTGGACCACAATATCAGCAATTGCCGTGTCACATATTGTTTCTAATGATAATATTAAACAAATAGATCAACGCTGTGATCAGATTTCTCAGAAAACTGATATGATCCTCTGACCGGATTTCACAAAAAGGTTACTGCTTTCATTTACTTTGCTGCATTTTATTTTGTTGCAATTTACTTTTATTGTCAAAAAGATACAAAATCCAAAAAGATTTTTGGTGTGTTTTGATAAAATTTCAGAAAAATCCAAAATTTTTGCATTTCTGTTTTATTTTTGATAACCGGGGATGCTTGATAGTCAATTTCTGAGATTTGACAACACCAACTGGGCTTTGTATCATTCTAAAAGTGAAAATTTGTGTTTTGGAAGCTTAACGGATTGAAAAATGTTGAACGGGATTTGAATTCGTGATTTGGCAAAATTTTCAGAATTTTCCATTTCACATTCGCCCCTTAAATGGGTCGAATGTGGAAAATTCTCTACATTCGGGTTGGTGAAAATGGGCGAATGTGGCTTTTTAACCCAAAATCCACTTTCGGGTGACACAGTTTTACCTTCGTGCCATTCAGTTGGGGCGAAGGTGGAAAACTCTTACGTTCGTCCATAGTCACCGGGCGAATGTGGACTCCTTTATATAGCCAGATCAGGTTCGACCAGTCATTCAAAAATTTTTCAAAATTTCTTCAATAACCAGACCTTGTTGCTTGTGTTTCTCTTGATTGTGTGTTTTATTCCTCTCTCATTACTGATCATTTGAGTATCAATTTCACAGGTAATGGACAAGGAATGACGCCGGAATCGTTGTTTTTCTAAACCGAACCTAGGGTTTTAGGGTTTATTAATTTTCTGTGTTTGATAATGCTTAATTTTGATGGAACTTCATTCCATATCAGTTTTAGGGGGAGAAGTATAAAGGAATTAGGTTATTAACATCGTTTCAGTAGTGATTGATCGATTGAATATATAAAAACCCTAATTCTTATTGAAAACTGATATAGAATGAAATTTAGGGGAAATTGATGATACATGAGTCTTAGTCGGCCATGTTAGACCATGAATGAATCAAAATCAAAGGTTAAAAACATGTTTGAAAAATTTTCAAATTTTGGGGATAAACAAGTTTCTACATTCGGTTCATCGATTGGACGAATGTGAAATAATATGGGCGAATGTACCTCAAAATGGACGAATGTGATATTGTACTTAAAACATTCCACATTCGGCCAATAGTTTTTACATTCGACCAAAAGAAAACTACATTCGACCAGAAATTTTGGGCGAATGTGGATTTAAAAAATCCTAAAATTTTTAAGTTTTGACGATTTCGTGTTTTGACGTTTATTTTTGATTTTATGTTTCAGATGGCTGAAGAACAAGAGAATATAGAGATTCCTGTTGAGACTGCTGTTCCTGACCCTATCCCAGAACCTGTTCAGGAAGGTGAATCATCAAGCGGCAGCAAATGGCCGTTTGAGAAGAATCATAACTGTTGTGCGTATCTGGGAGATGTTGAGAAGAATGTAGAGTTTACAGAGATAATCAAGTTCCTGAAGAGATGTAGAGTGGTTTATGCTTTAGCTACACCAACTATTATCTACAAGGATATAGTTGAGGATTTCTACAACAACGCAAAGTATGATTTCTTTGATAATCAGACAGTCATACGAAGCAAGATTCAGGATATGGAGATGTTCATTACTGAGGCTGACATCAGAGAAGCTCTCCAGATCAAGTTTGAAGTTAGTGAGGATCCAAGAGAATTGTCGAGGACTGAGCAGAAAGCTTGTTTCCTTAGGATGAAATACAAAGGACCTATCACTGATGGTTCGATGTATAAAGGAAAACTGAGCGTGCAGTTTAAGTATTTTGCTCACGTCATTATACATGTATTTGGATGTGTTAGTGGAGGTTATGACGTTATGAGGAAGAGTTTAAGCTCGTTAATGGTTGCGTTGACTCTCAACAAACCATTTAATGTTGCTGGGATGATATTGGATCACATGTTGGAGATGCTGAAGGGTTTGAAGAAGAAATACTTTATGCTTTACCCTAGATTCTTGATGATGATTTTTGATCACAAGTATCCTAATCTGAAGAAAGATCCAACACAGATACTTGCTATGGATCACATGAATATTAGAACCTTGGTGAGAATGAAAGGTTACAAAGGTGTGCCTGATAATGAGAGACCACCCTACAGGAGGTTGTTTGGAGCCTTGGCTAGAGAGGATTATATGGATCCTGGAAAGAATACAGCAAGGCATCCTGATAGTGATTCTGACAATGATGATCCTTTGGTATATGCTGATGCAAATACAAAGAGGAAAAGACAAGTAGTCAATCCTGGAGCCAAAGGGAAGGGCAAAGGAAAGACTGATCAGGGAAGTTCAAAGCAACAGGCTGTGAGGAAGAAGTCAACTGCTAAGAAAGGTACTAGTTTGGTGGATGAAGAGTCTGTAGATTCTGAGGAGACAGAGGTTGAAGAACAATGGGATTCGGATGCTGAAAATGTCCGGACCACCAAACAAAAGGCCACTTTGGTTGGTGAGTCTGAATCACTAAACAGATCTATTGAAGAAGCTAAGAAGAGCAAAAAGACTGTTAGTGCTGAAGATGAAATGTTTACTGTGGATATGGACGAGTTGAACGAAGGTGAAACTGTAGTAGTTAACTTGCCCAAGCCTAAACACAAAACCATGGCCAAGAAAACCAGTACAAAGCAACTCAGAGAAAAAGAGTTAAACCAACTTTTGAGAGGGAAGAGATTACCTGAAGCTGGAACGTCATCAAAACAATCTTCACCAGCCACAAAGAAGCAAAAGACTAATGAGGCAACAAAATTACCAGTGGATCAATTCAATATAGCACTGGATAATGTTCTTAACATGTTTACAAAGCCTCAGAAGGAGAAAGAAACTGAAGTTGAGCCATCAAAGTCAAAGTCCAAGTCAAAGAAAGTCACTGTAGATGATGAGGTTATGAAACAAGTGAATAAGAAGATGGACGATATGATGAAGATGTTAGTGGCTCAGCAAGCTGAAATTGCCAAGTTCAAGCAGAATGAGGAAAAGATGCTTCAGATTGTAGTAGCTTCTAAGTCGAATCAGGATGCGATTGACGAGAAAGTAAAGAAGCTAGAAGCAAAGAACAAGAAGCTTGAAGGAAAGTGTTTAAGAAACAAAAACAGGTACAAGGCTATTAAAGAAGATAACAAAGAGTTGAAGGCTGAGAACAAACGCCTTAGTGAGCTGATAGACAACCTGTATAATGTTGCACCCAAGTTGAAGGAGGGTGAGGAAGACAAAGAAAAGGAAGTTGAACAGGTTGATTTTGAACCATCTGAATCTGATAAAGAGGAAGATGATGATAATGAGGATGAAGAATCGGAAAAGAGTGATGATGGAGATGATGATGATAATAATGATGATGATGATGATGCTGAGGGTTCTGGAAGTCAGAAGGAGGATGAGAGTAGTAGTGATGATAATGATGGAGGAGATGATACATCTAAGTTTACATTTGAGAAAAGACCACCTTCTAAGAAGAAGAAAGACACAGGAGAATCGAGTTCGAAGAAGAAAAGTGAGAATGTTGATTCGGATGAGACTGTGTTCTGGAATGAGAAGGTGAGGTCCTTGTCTGATGATGCTAAACAAGTCTACAAGGACATGTTAGAAAGAAGAGAATGGACCATCGAGTTCACAGGTCGTTTTGCTGAAATATTCCAAACTGATGATATGCGATATGAATTGGAATATAACGATCCTGATCTTGAAGAAGGGGAAGTACCTGCATCTGTGGCAAAGGAGATCTTGGATGGGCTTGCACAGAGGGTAGGGAAAACATTTGAAGAGTTTATTGTTGATGAGTCGATTCCACATATTCCTGAAAAGGATATTGGAAGTCACTCTGATGATAAAGACACCCCTGAGTTTGAAGAAGTTGAAATAGAAGATATAACGCATGAGGAATACCCACAATACTTCAGACAAACTGATGAAGATTTGGTGTTTCCTGATTTTACTGAGATTCCTAATACATCTGCGAAGAAAAAGGCAAAGAAGAGAAGTGCTGAGTTTGTAGAAAAGGTATTTGGAACTGATATGCCTGAATCTTCAAATAAGTCTGATGAATTGAAGAATTATTTGAAGAAATTAAGATTGATGGATGAAAACCGACCGAAACCTGAAGCTCAAGGAAACTTTTACAGATTTCATAATGCAAAGTTCAGAGGCAGAGCTCTCGGGTGGACATACTTAGGCAGGCTGAAGTGTCTAGCTGCCAAGTGGGAATCTGGGATCTTGTACTTTTACAGATTCATTGACTTGCTGACTCTACCGTACTGGGCGGTTAGAGATTTGTGCAGATTCCAAATGTCAGGCGCTTCAGTGAATAATTCTCATGTCGGTTGGTGTGCAGACAAGCTGGTTTGGGAAAGCAGAACTAGATGGAATAGATTCAAACCACAATATCCCCGGAGGAAAGTTCACAGGGATATTGATCCCAGAACCAAGCTAAAACGGGTTACCTTGATTTATAAGGCACCTGAAGTGATGAGAAAGATACCTTTGATGCCTATGCCTCAACACTTCAGTGCTGATTTCATTTTCTGGTATTACGATTGGAGAAAAGCAGAAGCGGTGATTGTGTTGAGAGATGGAAAGGATAAATACAAGCATGTGCATGTATTTGATCTTATGTGGTTGATTAATTGCACTTTCGAAGACATCATCATGCTCTTTTATAATCCGATTCATCATGAGCCGAATGACGCAGATCAAGCAAAGAAATACACACAAGTTGTTGGTGTTTGCTTTGCATATGATATTAATGCTGGAAGTAATTTGGAGGGAAAACTTGGCAAGATGGTGAAGATGGCTAACGTGTCAAAGCCAGTAAAGAGAAGGTTAGAGCCTGAGATGACGAAAGAGCAGAAGAAACAGCTCAGGATTATGTTGCTAAACAAAGCCATGGACGAAGACAGAAAACGATCTAATCAATAGTCGAGGGGGAGTTTGTAGATGCGTTTTGCGACTAGTGATTAGATAGTTAACATGTGTTAGAGAGGCTGAATGGGCGAATGTAGACAAGATTGGGCGAAGGTGAAAGAATGTGGGCGAAGGTAGATTTGAAGTGGACGAATCTGGAATGGACTTACACTGAAGAACACATTCGACCACAACAAGTGGGCGAATGTGGAAATCACTCACATTCGACCAGTTGAAAGGGGCGAATGTGCAGTGCCTATATATAGATTTTGTGATTTTGTAAGTTTAAGAGAGTCATTAGGTGTGTGTGTTTTCAGGTGTTGTTCCAGAGAGGTTTGAGATAGTGTGTGTGTGATCTAGATTAACTGTAATTGAATTGTAATCAAGTTTATGAATGAGTTAATCTATGAAAAGCATTGAAAATGACTTTGATTGTGTTTTGATTTGAGTTTACATCAGTTTGTTCAAAGCTAGGGTTTCCGCACCTGGTTTTGTAACTTGTATGATCATATAATCCTGTTTTCGTGTCAAATTACGTCTCTACACTTCTTATCATCTGTTGAACCAAAGTGCTGTTGGTTCAACAGACCTTTGCTCTTCAGATCTTTAATCAGCAGTTGTTCTTTATCAGACTTTTAACCTTCAGACTTTGTCCATCAGACTTTTCATCAGTAGCAGTTATCTTCTAACAGTTGTTGAGCAGCAGCAGTTTAGGAATCAACAGATCTTTGGAGGAAGCTTTATTGTAACAACTGTTCTTTATTCAGGATCAAACACTTAGTATATTTTGGCTTTTAATCATCTGTTCTTCTCCAGGTCAGCAGACCCAACAATTATGTTTGCAACCTGTGTTTGTGCAAGATCCTAGGCTTCACCTAGAAAGTCAAACCTTATTGCTGTGAAAAGGATATTCAGATACCAAAAAGGTGCTCCCACACTTGGTATCTGGTATCCTGCTAATGGAAACATTGAGCTTTCAGGTAATTCAGATAGTGATTTTGCTGGCTGCCACACCACAAGGAAGTCCACATCTGGAGGGTGCCAGTTTCTAGGGAATGCCTTAGTCTCCTGGCAAAGCAAAAAGCAAGCAGCTGTTTCAACTTCAACAGCTGAGGCTGAGTACATTGTTGCTGCAAGCTGTACCGCCCAACTCATGTGGCTTCAAAATCAACTACTGGATTTTGGGATAACTGCACTGAGGACTCCACTCATGTTGGATAGTCAAGCTGCTGAAAATATCATCAAGAATCCAGTCTCTCATTCAACCACCAAGCACATAGATATCAGACATCATTTTGTCAGAGATAGCTATGAAAAAGCTTTGATTACTCTACACCATGTTCCAACAGAGGATCAGTTGGCAGATGTGCTGACAAAAGCTTTAGACACATCTACCTTCACAAATCTGATCTCTCGAATTGGAATGTTAAACATGGATTAAAACAACAAAAATGTTTTCAATAAAAACATTAAAATGTTTTCAGAAAATCAAATTTTGCTTAAAAATGACACTTGGTTGAAAAATCTGTTTTAAACCACTGATTAGATAAAACAACCACTGTTTCATTCAAACCACTGTTGGTTGAAAAATCTGTTTCAAACATCTGATCAGATAAAACAACCACTATTTCATTCAAACCACTGTTGGTTGAAAAATCTGTTTCAAACATCTGATCAGATAAAACAACTGTTATTCTATCAGTCTTTTGGTTAAACAACAGAGGTTGGCAACAGATGTTTACCAAAACAGCTGTATGCCACCAGATGTTTAAACCATCAGATGTTTGCCACGTCTGCTCTTAAAAGCAGAGTTTTGCCACATCAGCGGTTTCACCAGAGGCTATAAAACCCTGTTTTTCCCCCAACAGCGGTTTTACTGTCTCATTGTATTCAAAATACTAAAACCGTCTTCTTCTTCCTCAAAACCCTCACATCAAAGTTCAGTACTTTCATACTCGAAATCCATTATAATGGATCTTCAAACAAAAGCCACCCACAATTTCCTTCCATATCTGGTTAAAACAGAGGATAACGTACCATTTCATTCCACCATTGACATCATTACCAATTCCAAATATAAAAACATCCTAATTGCTGATGCTCCCATCTATCTCGAAACACTCCAAGAATTTTGGGCTAGTGCTGAAATCTTGTTTCAAGACAAAAAGCCCACTTCCATTATTTCAAAAATTGGAGCCACCAGCATCGCCATTACACCTGAACTCATATCCACAACCTTCTCACTAAATGACTTGTCAGGTATGGAATCCTTTCCTAAAACAGAGCTTCACACAGAGTTTCAGGAAAGAGGGTATGATGCACAAATGACTGGATCAACATTATACAAAAAGTTTTTTCCTCCAGTCATGAAATTTTTCTTCCATACTCTCCTTCTCTATGCCTCGGCTAAGACCACATCCTTTAATGAAATCCCATTAAGAATTCAATACTTGGGGTATGCTATGTTGTCAGACTCTGATTTCAATCTTTCCCAGGGATTGTTTATGGACTTGGTTTCAAATGTGAAAGCCATAAAATCTGGCTCAAACAATGCTTTTCTACTCTACCCAAGAATCTTAAGTGTAATTCTACAAAAGATTTTACCAGAAAATGATTTCCAAAAGGGAGAGTCTTTTAAAATGAAAAGTTTAACTGATGAAACTTTCACAAGAATGCTGGGTTCTTCAACCCAAGAAAAAGTGTCAAAAGTGTCCAAAGTTTCTAAAACACAAACAAAGAGGTCGAAGACAACAACTGTTGTTCAAACCTCTGTTGTTGAGCCTACTGCTCCTGGTGATCATGGCACTTCATCTAGTGCTGTGAAACCCACACCAGCCACCAAAAGAAAACGTCCATCCTCAAAAACCACCTCCACAACCAAAAAGGGACTTCTGGAAGATGAGATACCAGAAGCTAACCCTGTTGCATCACCAAAGCAACCTGAAACCACTGTTGTTACTTCCTCACAACAGTTGGAGATATCTCAACCCAAACAAACTCCTCAAGAATCCTCACAAAAGGATCTTGTTGTAAGCCAAAGGGAACCACATACTGAGGCATATGAGTCACTTGACCATATGTTTACAAGTCCATCTCCCAGGGCTAATTCTCTTCTTACTCCACCAACTTCACCACCACATGTTCCATAAACCATGCAACCTCTGTTTGAGGCAATTGCCAAAACTCAGGATAATCCCAGTTCCTCTCCTTCACCTGTCATAGAGAGTATACCTCCACAAGTGACTTGGCCTGAGAAAAGTCAATCTGTCAACCCACAAACAGAAGAGGAGGTTACACTCCCAGAGTTCAATGTAACTCTTGGCGAGGTTTCAAGAGAAGCAGCCACTACTGATGTAGAGACCATTGTCTCACAACAGGACAGTGGTTACATTGCTAAGACTTCCTTGAAGGCAACAACTGATGAGGCCACCATTGTGTCCCCAAAACCAGTTGGAAGTCCCCAGAACCAAGACCAAGGGGCATCTGGTTCTCATTCCATGGACTCACCTCCTAGGACTGAACCAGTTAAAACTACCACTGGTAGGAATTCAGATGATCCTATTAACTTAGGTGATGGATTAAAACTACAAGAATTGACGGATAGAGTTCAAACCATTGAAACCTCTATTGCTGACATCAAAACTGATGTCAAGTCAATATTGGAAACCTTGGGAAACTTTACAAAGAGTCAACCATCCACCTCTGATATTGCTAATGAGCTATGGAAATCTGTTTCCCCCATCATCATAGCTCACAGAAAATTAGCAGATCAGACACAAGAGACTTACATGAACTTGATCAGAAACATGGTGGATGCCATGTTTAATGACACCAAGGCTGATATCAAGGTGATCAAAGACCATCTGCTGAAGACTACTGGCTCTGCCCCTACCACAATTCTCAGAGATGAAGATGATGATGAATTCACTGCTGATGATGCCAAAAAGGGGGAGAGTGGCAGAGATAGGCTACCAAAACTGAATCCATTTGGTGCACCACCCTCTCAAAAGGGTAAGCCAGCTGCTGACAAACCAGAGTCTACCAAATCAGCACCACAAAAACAACAACAACAACCAAGTGCTCAAACCCCTGCTACTGAACCAGCTAAACCAGCCACTACACAAACAACAACCAAACCTACCACAACACAACCAAAAACCCAAACAACTACTGGTTCTACAAAAGGACCAACAGATGTTAACCCAACCACTGCCACATCTTCACCTTCACCAAAGATCTTGTACAGCAGAAAAAGGAAATCCACCTTTGTTGTACAAGATGAAAACATTCACACCACACCACCTAACACCCCAATCACACAATCCACACCTGTCCCAGCTATTCCACTTTCATCATACTCACCTCACACTTCACAATTCAGATCACACAGACCACCACCAACCATCACACCATTGGCTGAGAAGTATCCTCTTGAACTTGATTTACTCAAGGGGGAACTTCAATCCTTCTATAATACTGATCAGCCATCAGAAAGATCCTTCCCTTCTCTTAAAAATTTTCCTGTTCCTCTCAACATTGATACATATTTTAAGTACAAGAGTGAACAGGCAGATGCCATCATTAAAGAGAAGTGCAAAGGGAAGGATGACAGGAGTGCTCAGGGCATTCATTCAGCAGAGCTTAGCAAATTGAGAAGGATTGAGGATTTTGCTAAGACCCTGAGCAACTCCATGTCTTCCATGCCTCTCAGCAAAGATATGGAAAAGGAGGTTAGGGATTCTCTTCTAGAACAGATCTTGGTCACCATGCCTTACAAAGCCAACAAGAAACAATTTACAGGCTGGACCACACATGCTCTTAGAGAAGAATTAATCAGAATTGAGAGCATGGCCAAGAATCCTCCATCAAAGGTCTCTGCCCCTGATTTCAGTAAAGGGAGAGATCAAGCTAGAGCTCTCAAGTTTAGAAGAATGAGACAAGAGCTAATAGCTGCCAAATATGGAGAGATGAGATCTGTGGCTAGATGGTCTGAAATCAGACTGATTGAAACTTACAAGAAATTGGAAGAAGATAGAAAGAAAGACCCTACCTTACCAAGAAAACCTATCTATGATGATGAGCCAAAGAGACCTCTACAGGCCTTTACACTTGACAGTCTACTGGAAACCTCTGATCTCTCTATTGCTGCAAGAAGACAGTTCAAGAAGCAGAAGGAGATGACAGAAGAGGAACAAAAACAGTTTACTGATACATTTGTAAAAGAGGGTCTCATTAACCAAATCAGATATTTCTCTGATCCAGTCACAGAGAGATTCAGAGAACTCATAGGAAGACCTCCATCACCAAACTCATCAAAAATAAAGATGCATCCCAGCCATTCCTCTGATTCTAAAATTCTAAAATCGAAGTCAAACAAAGACACCCATGAATTGACATTGCTCAGATCAGATGGAAGAATTCAGAAGCTCAGCATGGATGATGCACCTGGCCTATGTGCTGAAGATCTTCAAACTCTTCTGAATTTAGAGCTAGAAAGAGATGCTGAAGACCTCTTCTCTTTGAGCTTTGAATTGCAACTCAAAGGCCAAATAAGAGAAAGTCTGATGAGGAATAAAGATCAAGAATAAATCTGAGTTTTGGCATCATCTGTTCTAGGGGGAGATTGTTGGGTCTGCTGACCTGGAGAAGAACAGATGATTGTAAAGCCAAAATATTCTATCTTTTGATCCTTTGAATAAAACAGTTGTTATAAAGAAGCTTTCCCCAAAAGACTGTTGACTCTAACAACTGCTGCTTCAAACAACTGATAAAGACAACTGTTGCTGCTGAAAGGTCTACTGAATAAACGTCTGATGAATAAAGATCTGATGAAGAAACAACTGCTGATCAAGAACTAAAGAACAAAGGTCTGTTGAACCAACAGCACTTTGGTTCAACAGATGATAGAGACCATCAGAGTTTTACTTTACAGTGTTTTGTATTATCAGAGTTTTCAATGTAACAGTAGTTATAGTTAGCAGATGTTAGAAGTTGTTAGTCAGTTAGAGGTCGCTGTCTTAGGTGACGTCAGCACTGATCATCAGAGGTTTAGGTTTGTCTATAAATAGAACAGTACTTGCACTGTTCTATTCATCACTTGTCATTCTCTTAAGACAAACATTCTCTGAGTGATCAGGCTGAGGGGGAGTTTACTTATACAATTGTAATCTTTCAATTTAATGAAAGCTTTCGATTAAAAACAATTATTCTCCATGTTTTGATTTATAGTTTATTCCGCTGCACTTTCCATTTATATTTCACTTCATTCATTTCATACTTATCTAAACAATCAAAACAAACAGAACTCAGATCCTAACACATACATACATACATACATACTTACATAAATGCATACATACATACATACATATATGTAGGGTTGGGTTATATTAAAAACCCCATTGAGTTGTAGAAACTCTATTGTGGCTATTGATCTACTAACATCAATGGTTCAGAATGATCCAACATTTTATATTAATAATAGAGGTGTCCTTTTTGTAAACTTCTTTGAAGGGTATTATCGTGACATGTCTATAAAGAGTGTTGGATAAAGAAAGCTTCACCCTTTTTACTGCTAGTGACAAGCTTTCCCATCACCCAATAACACTAAAGATGGTCTAAAGTATAATGTCTTTTAAATTAATATTTTTTTAATAAATGTTAGTGAGTTCCAAGATTTTGAATTTAATATTGTTATCTTTTGAGTTATTATTATTATTTTTTTAACCGAGACTTGAACTGTTGGGTCTACTGACCTGGAGAAGAACAGATGATTAAAAAGCCAAAATATACTAAGTGTTGATCCTTGAATAAAAACAGTTGTTACAATAAAGCTTCCTCCAAAGGTCTGTTGATCCCTAACTGCTACTGCATGAATCAACTGTTAGAGATAACTGCTGTTGATGAAAGGTCTGATGAACAAGGTCTGAAGGTTAAAAGTCTGATGAAGAACAACTGTTGATCAAAGAACTGAAGAACAAAGGTCTGTTGAACCAACAGCACTTTGGTTCAACAGATGATAGAAGACATCAGAGTTTTAGTTTATAGAGTTTTGTATTATCAGTAGTTTCAATGTAACAGTAGTTATAGCTTAGCAGATGTTAGAGTTTGTTAGTCAGTTAGAGGTCACTGTCTAGGTGACGTCAGCAACTGATCATCAGAGGTTTGAGTATGTCTATAAATAGAACAGTACTTGTACTGTTCTATTCATCACTCGTTATTCTCTTTCAGACAAACATTCTCTGAGTGATCAGGCTGAGGGGGAGTTTTAGTTGTACAATTGTAATCTTTCAATTAATGAAAGCTTTCGGTTAAAAACAATTATTCTCCATGTTTTGATTTATAGTTTATTCCGCTGCACTTTCCATTTATACTTTATTCATTTATTCATACTTAATCAAACAAATCAAAACAAACCAAAACTCAGATCCTAACAATTGGTATCAGAGCTTGGTCAATTAAATCTGATCTAATCAATCGATTTAATACACAGATCAGCTCATAATCATTGATATCGTTTGTTTGTCGGGTTAAAACAGAGTAATAGTTTATTTTCGTTTCAACAGTTAGTAAACAGACTTTGTTTTTAAAAACCCAAGAGAATGACTTCACTCAATCAAGATCCACACAACACTGGCACAAATCTGTTTCAAACATCTGATCAGATAAAACAACCACTGTTTCATTCAAACCACTGTTGGTTGAAAAATCTGTTTCAAACATCTGATCAGATAAAACAACTGTTTTCCATCAGTCTTTTGGTTAAAACAATAGAGGTTGGCAACAGATGTTTAACAAAACAGCTGTATGCCACCAGATGTTTCAACCATCAGATGTTTGCCACGTCTGCTCTCAAAAGCAGAGTTTTGCCACTTCAGCGGTTTCACCAGAGCCTATAAAACCCTGTTTTTCCCCCAACAGCAGTTTTACTGTCTCATTGTATTCAAAATACTGAAAACCGCCTTCGTCTTCCTCAAAACCCTCCATCCAAGTTCAGTACTTTCATAATCAAAATCCATTAAAATGGATCTTCAAACAAAAGCCACCCATAATTTCCTTCCATATTTGGTTAAAACCGAAGACAATGTTCCATTCCACTCCACAATCGACATAATAAACAACTCAAAATACAAAACTATCCTCATTGCTGATGCTCCTATTTTCCTTGAAACACTCCAAGAATTCTGGGCAAGTGCTGAAGTCTTGTATCAAGACAAAAAGCCCATGTCCATAATTTCAAAAATTGGAACCACCAGTATCGCCATAACCCCTGAAATCATATCCACTACCTTCTCATTGAATGACATATCAGGTATGGAATCTTTTCCTAAAACAGAGCTTCACACTGAGTTCCAGGAAAGAGGGTATGATGCACAAATGACTAGATCAACCTTATACAAAAAGTTTTTTCCTCCAGTCATGAAATTTTTCTTCCATACCCTTCTTCTCTGTGCCTCAGCCAAGACTACATCCTTCAATGAAATCCCTTTGAGGATTCAATACTTGGGATATGCAATGTTGTCAGATTCTGACCTCAATCTGTCTCAGGGATTGTTTTTAGACTTGGTCTCAAATGTGAAAGCCATAAAATCTGGCTCAAATAATGCTTTTCTACTCTACCCTAGAATTCTAAGTGTAATTCTACAAAAGTTTTTACCAGAAAATGATTTTCAAAAGGGAGAGTCCATTAAAATGAAAAGTTTAACAGATGAAACTTTTACTAGAATGCTGGGTTCTTCAACCCAAGAAAAAGTGTCAAAAGTGACAAAAGTTTCCAAAACACAACCAAAGAGGACAAAGACAACAGCTGTTGTTGAAACCTCTGTTGGTGAGCCCACTGCTCCTGGTGATCATGGCACTTCATCCAGTGCTGTGAAATCCACACCAGCCACCAAAAGAAAACGTCCATCATCAAAAACCACCTCTCAACCCAAAAAGGGACTTCTGGAAGATGAGATACCAGAAGCTAACCCTGTTGCATCACCAAAGCAACATGAAACCACTGTTGTTACTTCCTCACAACAGTTGGAGTTATCTCAGCCTACGCAAACTCCTCAAGAATCCTCACAAAAGGATCTTGTTGTAAGCCAAAGGGAAACTCATACTGAGGCATATGAGTCACTTGACCATATGTTTACAAGTCCATCTCCCAGGGCTAATCAGCTTCTTACTCCACCCACATCACCACCACATGTCCCACAAACCATGCAACCACTGTTTGAAGCTATTGACAAAACTCAGGACAACCCCGGTTCCTCTCCTTCACCTGTCACAGAGAGCATACCTCCACAAGTGACTGGGGCTGAGAAAAGTCAAATTGCTATCCCACAAACAGAAGAGGAGGTTATACTCCCAGAGGTCAATGTAACTTCTGGTGAGGTTTCAAGAGAAGCAGCCACTACTGCTGTTGAGACCATTGTCTCACAACAGGACAGTGATTCCATAGATAAGACTTCCTTGAAGGCAACAACTGATGAGGCCACCATTGTGTCCCCAAAATCAGTTGGAAGTCCCCAGTACCAAGAAAAAGGGGCAGCAGGTTCTCATTCCATGGACTCACCTCCTAGGACTGAACCAGCTAAAACTACCTCTGGTAGGGATTCAGATGATCCTATTAACTTAGGTGATGAATCAAAACTCCAAGAATTGACGGTTAAGGTTCAAAACCTTGAATCCTCTGTTGCTGACATCAAAACGGATGTCAAGTCGATATTGGAGACATTGGGCAACTTTACAAAGAGTCAACCATCCACCTCTGACATTGCCAATGAGCTATGGAAATCCGTTTCCCCCATCATCATAGCTCACAGAAAATTGGCAGATCAGACACAAGAAACATACATGACATTGATCAGAAACATGGTGGATGCCAGGTTCAATGACACAAAGGCTGACATTAGAGTGATCAAGGAACATCTGCTGAAGACTACTGGCTCTGCCCCTACCACCATTCTCAGGGATGAAAATGACAATCAATTCACTGCTGATGATGCCAAAAAGGGGGAGAGTGGCAGAGATAGGCTACCAAAGTTAAATCCATTTGGTGCACCACCCTCTCAAAAGGGTAAGCCAGCTGCTGACAAACCAGAGTCTCCAAAATCAGCACCACAATCACAGCAACCAAGTGTTCAAATCCCTGTTGCTGAGCCAGCTCAAACAACCAAGGCAAAGGAAGTTGATACCTCTGCCAATGAAAAGGCTGATAAAGCTGCTCAAGACAAGATGAAAAGGGCTGACACTTTGGAAGCTAAAGCAGAGTTGTTGGTGCAGCTTAAAAGGGAACAACAGCAAGAAGTGGAAGATGTGAGTTCCTCTAAGAGAAAGAAAATGTCAGCCAAACATACAAGGAAACCACCATCCAAGCTATCTGCTGAAACCTCTGCTGCTGAAACACCTGTTACCACAACCACTGCTCCCAAATCCACTGCCACCACAACCTCTGCTACCCAAACCACTGAAACCAAAACCACTGCTACCAAAACATCTGTTCCCAAACCAATAACCAAACCAATCACCACACCATCAACCACTAAACCAATCACAAAACCAGCCACAACACAAACAACAACCAAACCTACCACAACACAACCAAAAACCCAAACAACTGCTGGTTCTACAAAAGGACCAACAGATGTTAACCAAACCACTGCCACATCCTCACCTTCACCAAAAATCTTGTATAGCAGAAAAAGGAAATCCACCTTTGTTATACAAGATGAAAACATTCACACCACACCACCTAACACCCCAATCACACAATCCACACCAGTCAATGCCATTCCACTCTCATCTTTCTCACCTCACACATCACAATTCAGATCCCACAGACCACCACCAACCATCACACCATTGGCTGAGAAGTATCCCCTTGAGTTGGATTTAATCAAGGGGGAACTTCAATCCTTCTATAATACTGATCAGCCATCAGACAGAACCTTCCCTTCTCTTAAAGGCTTCCCTGTTACTCTCAACATTGATACTTATCTAAAATACAAGGGTGAACAGGCTGATGCTGTCATCAAAGAGAAATGTAAAGGGAAGGATGACAGGACTGCTCAGGGCATCTATTCAGCAGAGCTTAGCAAAGTTCGAAGGATTGAAGACTTTGCTAAGACCCTGAGCAATTCCATGTCTTCCATGCCTCTCAGAAGAGATTTGGAAATGGAGGTTAGGGATTCATTGCTAGAGCAGATCTTGGCCACCAAGCCTTACAAAGCAACCAAAAATCAATTCACAGGCTGGACCACACATGCTCTCAGGGAAGAACTCATAAGAATTGAGAGCATGGCCAAGAATCCTCCTACAAAGGCCTCTGCCCCTGATTTCAGTAAAGGGAGAGATCAAGCTAGAGCCTTGAAGTTCAAAAGAATGAGACAAGAGCTTGTAGCTGCCAAGTATGGAGAGATGAGATCTGTTGCTAGATGGTCAGAGATCAGATTGATTGAAACATACAAGAAATTGGAACAAGAAAGAAAGACCAACCCTAACCTACCAAGAAAACCAGTCTATGATGATGCACCTAAGAGACCTCTATAGGCCTTTACACTAGACAGTTTGCTGGAAACCTCTGATCTTTCCATTGCTGCTAGAAGACAATTCAAGAAGCAGAAGGAAATGACAGAAGAGGAAACAAGACAGTTTACTGATACTTATGTAAAAGAGGGTCTCTTAAACCAAATCAGATACTTCTCTGACCCTGTCACAGAGAAGTTTAGAGAACTCATTGGCAGGCCTCCATCACCTAACTCATCAAAAATAAAGATGCATCCCAGTCACTCCTCTGATTCTAAAATTCTAAAATGGAAGTCTGACAAAGAGACCCATGAATTGACATTGCTCAGATCAGATGGTAGTGTTCAGAAGTTAAGTATGGATGATGCACCTGGCCTAAGTGCTGAAGATCTCCAGACCCTTCTGAACTTGACACTGGAAAGAGATGCTGAAGACCTCTTCCCTCTTAGCTTTGAATTACAACTTAAAGGCCAAATAAGAGAAAGTCTGATGAGAAATAAAGATCAAGAATAAAGCAGAGTTTTGGCATCATCTGTTCTAGGGGGAGATTGTTGGGTCTGCTGGCCTGGAGAAGAACAGATGATTAAAAAGCCAAAATATACTAAGTGTTGATCCTTGAATAGAAACAGTTGTTACAATAAAGCTTCCTCCAAAGGTCTGTTGATCCCTAACTGCTGCTGCATGAATCAACTGTTAGAGATAACTGCTGTTGATTAAAGGTCTGATGAACAAGGTCTGAAGGTTAAAAGTCTGATGAAGAACAACTGCTGATCAAAGAACTGAAGAACAAAGGTCTGTTGAACCAACAGCACTTTGGTTCAACAGATGATAGAAGACATCAGAGTTTTAGTTTACAGAGTTTTGTATTATCAGTAGTTTCAATGTAACAGTAGTTATAGCTTAGTAGATGTTAGAGTTTGTTAGTCAGTTAGAGGTCACGGTCTAGGTGACGTCAGCAACTGATCATCAGAGGTTTGAGTCTGTCTATAAATAGAACAGTACTTGTACTGTTCTATTCATCACTCGTCATTCTCTTTCAGACAAACATTCTCTGAGTGATCAGGCTGAGGGGGAGTTTTAGTTGTACAATTGTAATCTTTCAATTAATGAAAGCTTTCGGTTAAAAACAATTATTCTCCATGTTTTGATTTATAGTTTATTCCGCTGCACTTTCCATTTATACTTCATTCATTTATTCATACTTAATCAAACAAATCAAAACAAACCAAAACTCAGATCCTAACATGAACGTGGAAGTTTTTTTTTCTTCTGATTTTGTTTCATTAAAAACATGGTCAAAGTAAAAATTCTCACATGTTTATATTGTGTTACAACATGTGTTTTATTATATTACAGTTTTTGTTATTATGTTACAACTTCTAGTTCTGGTATGTTTTAACTTTTATTATCTACAAATGCTACAACTTATATATTGTATAAATGTTACAATGTACACAAAATCCACTTTATTTGTAAAGAGTAATGTTAATAATTTTTACATTGTAACAAGACATGTTACATACAAAAAAGAAGACATCTTTTAATAAAAAAAACATATATCACGTTGTAACAAAACAAGTTACATATGAAAACCCAATTTAACTTCAATAAAATGCACTATATTCCCTTGTATTTGTATCAAGTCGGATCACATATCAAACAATAACAAAACCCACAAAAAAACCCACTTTATTTATGCATATACCACAAGAAACACATGAATGATGGATACAGGTGGCAACCACCATGACATGATTAGAAAAAAAAACAAATGTGACTGTAGCACTTACAAGAAATGGAATAATTTAGCACTTAAAAAAACTTGTGAAATGAAAGTTAATGATGACTACTACCAAAATTAAAAGAAAAATATTGGTAGTCAAAGGGAAAATTAATGATGAACACTCCTTCAAGAACCACCGGAGTGGCGCTCCTTGTTCATCCTCTCTGTCGTCACCAACCGTTCCATCTTCAAGATTCCCTCTTCCATGCCAAACGAGCACTTTCTTGGATTCAACTTCATTCTGACGCTGTGGAGCTGATCAAAGGTCATCTGTATGTCGAGCATCATCTGATCTTCTTCTTTGCTTTTGATGACAAGTTCATCCACGTACACTTCCAGATTAACTCCGATTTGGTTCACAAAAGCTTTGTCCAATAAACGTTGATAAGTAGCTCCCGCGTTTTTGAGCCTAAGTAGCATCTTTGTGTAGCAAAACGTTCCCATGTCAATGCGGAAAGCTGTTTTATCCTCATCTTCCTTGGCCATGTGTATTTGGTGATAACCCTTATAAGCATCAAGGAAGCATTTGAACAGGTATGGTGCGAGGGAATCGACTTTTAAATCAATTTCTGGCAAGGGGTAACATTCCTTAGGACAGGCCTTGTTCAAATCCTTTATAGTCGATGCACATGCGCCAACTACCGTTAGATTTTCCCACCATGACTGGGTTTGCTACCCACGTTTGGTAATGGATCTTGCGCAGAATTCCAGCATTCAACGGTTCGGTCACTTGCTCATTCATGGCCTTTGTTTTCTCCGGCTCCATACTGAGCTTTTTCTGGTTGATAGGCTCAACAGACTTATACACATTGAGTCTGTGTTCTGCGATGTGGCATGGTATGCCCACCATGTCAGCTGGTTGAAAAGCAAACACGTCCATTTTCTTGATTAAAAGCTGCTTTAAATGAGTGCGTATGGTGTCGGAGATTGCAGGGCCAAGAATAATTGTCTGCTCTGGAAATTTAGGGTTGAGAACCCTTTTTTCTGGCTCCGTGCGAACAGTTGGCTTTGGTATTTTATTAGGCTTCTGCGCATTAGTGATGTGGCAATCTTTGTTTCCGCGTATGAAAGCCACTCCTGTGCGAACGGGAAATCCTACCATCTGGTGTGGTGTAGAAGCGTTGCAGTTCAACTTAGCCAATCCTTCTCTTCCAAAGAGTACATCATGCGATAAAGATACAGGTAAGACCATAAAATCACAAGTCTCCGTTCTTAAGTGTTTTCCGTCAGAGTGTTTAACGGGAAAGGACAGCATCCCTAACGGAATGATCATTTCGTGTATGAACCCAGAGATAGGCTCGGAAACTGGGATGTTTCTGGCCCTGTCTTCTTCATCCAATTGATTAAAACATTGCTTG
Organism: Ambrosia artemisiifolia; assembly: GCA_032199755.1. NCBI lineage: Eukaryota > Viridiplantae > Streptophyta > Magnoliopsida > Asterales > Asteraceae > Ambrosia > Ambrosia artemisiifolia. The sequence continues at coordinate 33,582,631 of CM063517.1, forward strand.
TACATTATATCTGTACTACTACCATTGTCCAAAAATATGTAGCGAGTACAATAATGATCGATGACCCATGTGATGATTAGCGGAGCTGTTGATGAGGCTCCTCCCCGTATTCTAGGCATGATCACATCTGCCTCCTTCCATGTATCGTCATTGGCTACTACGAAAGTTCTTTTGTTTCGTGACCCATGGTTAACCATGTTAACATTGTGACATGTGTTATGGTAGACATGATGCGTGTTGAGATTGTGAATACGCTTATGAGAACTTTCTCCCGCATCTGCACCCTCTCGTGGGTTCTTGTGGACATTCTTCACGAGATGCGCTAGCTGTCCGGACTTTATCACATTTTCTATTTCCATCTTTAGGCTATACCAGTTGTCCATCACATGACCGCAATCTTCATAATAGTCGCAATACTTTGAAGTATCTACATTCTTCATATTATACGCGTATATCTTGGCAGCTTCAATTAATTTCTCCGAGGAAGTCGAGATACCGTCCTTCCCGGTGAGGCATTTCATCAACGCTTCACTACGGACCCTTTGTATAAATCCTGCGCGCGTAAGCTCCTCTCCACATCCCATCTGTAAGGCTTCCTTGTTGTAGCGGACTATGTAGTCCTCTACTGTTTCATTTTCGTTCCTTACACACAACAGGATGTGTGCCTTGTCTTTCTTATGCTTGCGCAGATGCGAAAAGTGGTTCTTGAACTTTCTTATTAGGTCATCAAAATCAGCAAGGCTTCCCATTGATAAGTTTTCATACCATACCCTGGTTGCGCCCGTTAGAGTTAGGGCAAACAAATGACACCAAGCTTGTTCTGGCCATGTAACCATACTTCCCGCACATTCAATTGCATGAAGGTGGTCATCCGGGTCACGTAGACCATCATATTTCCCAATACTACTAGGGAGTTTACACCCTTGTGGTATGGGGGCTAAAGCGATGTGTTGGCAGAACTTGGATCTTTCTGCAAAAGTCTTGGGCCTGTAAGGCTTGTATAGGTCATCATCCACCCGGGTATGGTTGCTGGCCACCGAATTTGTTTGTTGCTTGAAACTTGAGTCAATATTGACTTCATCATCAGATTCTTCATAACCGTCAGGTTTGTCGTCCAGGCTGACGTAGTCCTAATCGTGAGTATTCCTACCACAATCTCCACTACGCACCACCTGACGTCCCTTAGGGAGACGACCACCTTCATTCCTTCCTTTACCTACTTGAGTTCCGAAACTCAATGTTTTCTAAGTGTCTTTCTTGGACTTTTCTAACGCCATTCTTTGATATGTTGCTACATTCTTGGCATTTTCCCTGGCGAACCATTCATCTGGGACCAAAGGCATCTGATCGGAATCTTATTCTGACCTAACGTGGCCCTATTCTTGTTAGGAATGAAATTGAATGTTAGGTTCGGGGCCCTCTGAGTAACCTTCCTGGTGATGGTGTTTGGAGTAACAACATCGACCTCGTTATTTATTGTGGCATCGACATCCATAGGGCTTGGAGAAACTCAAGTTGGCAAATCCATAGGTATCAGTTTGAAAGATGAGAACCGACACTAACGGCGCCAATGAAGAAACAAATAGTCTTACAACCAGTAGGGATGATAAGGCCACTGATCCACAAGAATGATCCTTTACTGATAGCTCTACGTCACTGGGGCTCCTGCAAGAATCAATGATTATCGGGTAGGGAGACAACTACGAACGTAGCTGTTTGTAACAAAAACTGGAGTGATGAGGATACTATCTCGTAATAGCTTTTAGGGTTAGCAAAAAGTGTCCTCTCTATTAGGGATGTCATACCTTATATAGAGACTTCGACATATGCCACCATCACCTGAAACCATAATCTTCATGGGCCAAGGCTCTGATTAGGGTTGTCTCCACTACCCTAGGATATATTAGTAAAGTAGTAAATAAAGGCGATAATTAAGGAAATCATGGAACGAGTACCGCTTTTACCGCCTTGCGCGTGAGGTCTTCCATGATTGTAGGAGAGTGGATGACGTTCTACTGCTTGCGCAGTTGGGTGACCGTTGAGTAACACCTTTTGTCTGCGCCAGTTTAGACCTGGGTTGGGCTGATCTAGGTAGTGGTTCAGTACCCAATCCCATCAGTTACCAATCAGTAATTTTTTAAATGAAAAACGTTATGATTCACTAACCTGAACCACCTGAATGAAGAACCTTTTGCTTCAGATACACCGATCAACTCAACCACAACGTATCCACTATCACCACCGCACCAACTCAACCATTAAACCGAGTTGGAATCTCGAACCCTTACAAAATCTGGAAACAGATCTACTATTCCAACATCGAGCTCCTTTTTTTTCCAACATCAGCTCAGTGGTACGGTGATGATGGTCGAGGTGGCACGGTGACGATCTGTCCGGTAACACATCTTCAATCTTCGTCAGTGATGATGGCGGTGTTGATGTTTGTTGTGTTACAATCCGTAGCCGTACCAAAACACAAAACCTAACTCACCACCATTGTCATTACAAATCTGGGTTGAATCTGGTGGAAAATCGTTTGATGATAGTGAAAGAATGGAAGAGAGAGAGAGAGAAAGAGAGAGGGGGGGGGGGGGGTCATGGGTGAGAGAGTTTATCTATGTATTTGTTAAGAATGAAAGTAATGATAATTGAAAATGGAGAAAAGAGGAGATAAGTTTGTCAGGAGATGGCTAAGGAGAGAGTGTGGCAGATAAGTTAAATGACAATAATACCCTTAAAGCTTATAACAAAAAACGAGACGTGACTTAACAAAGGGCCATTCGTTGGGTTTTTAGAGTTTTTTCAACTCAAGTGGGTTTTTTCGGAATACTTAGCCCATATATGTATATATATACACACACATGTCTATGCAAGGGATCACAAGTAATAACATATAGACTTTACATAAATGAACAATGATGTTACAAAACAAAAAGAATATATATATATATATATAGGGTAGGGTTCCTGTAGGAAAATAGTTTTGTGTAGGAAGTGTAGGAAGTGTTTTCAACAATTGGATTTAAAGATGGATGGTGGAGATTAAAAGTTTGAATGTGCTTAAAATTTAATTAATATATTATAGGAATTTATGGTAAGATTGTGAATATGTGTTTTAAATGAGGGTATCAATGTCATTTTAGGCTAAACTTCTAGAAACCTTTTTAATGTTTTCCTTAAATTATGGTTCCTCTCTCTCTTATCATTATTATTTGCCATAATCATTCTTAAGCAACCTTTTTAATTATTACTATTTACTTCTAGAAACCTTTAATGCTTTCCTTATATTATTGATGATATAAAACACAGTAAAATGTTGATGTTTAGTGATGAGATAAAACACGGTATAATGTTCATATAAAACACTATTTAGAAGCTAAAGTGTTATGTCTTACAAAAATTGACTTTGTAATTTTGTGGTGATGTAAAATAAAGTTGTAGGTTCATATAAAAATACAACACTCCTGATGTTAGCATGTGATAAAAATGATATATAAAACACTATTGATATTATTATAAAACACTTCTGATGTTAGCCTGTGATGAAAATGATATATAAAACACTATTGATGTTATTATAAAACACTCCTGATAAGTATAAAACACTACTGATGTTACTATAAAAACGTAAGTCTCAAAAAAATTGAATTCAGATAAATATAAATCAGTTTTTTGGGAATTGATCTGAGAAATTGAATAAGAATGTGTAGATACTTTGAATGATATGTTGAAGATATGGTGCTAAATTAGTGGGATTTGATTAATTTAAATTGTTAAAAAGTCCTAAATGCCCTTAATCTCAAAAGTTGATCCTATGGCTATAAATGTTTCCTACACTTCCTACACAAATCAATTTTCCTACAGGATCCTCTACCTATATATATATATATATATATATATATATATATATATATATATATATATTTATATATATAGGGGATGATAAATTGAAAACCCCTTTGAGTTAAGAAAACTAAGAAAACCCTTTTAAAAACCATCTATTTTTTTTTTTTGAAAAAAATACACAAGGTAACATACATGTATTGAAGCGTGTTGGGCCAAAAAAACAAAAAAAAACGCCGATTGGATATTTCTAAAAAAAATAAACAAAATTTGCGTTGTAGCATATGTAACACTGATGTTACAATATGTAACAGAGCTGTTACAATGTAACAGCACAAACTTTGTTTATTTTTTTAAAAAATATCCTATCGGCGCTTTTTTTTATTTTTTAGCCCAGAACGCTTTAATACATGTATGTTACCTTGTGTATTTTTTTCAAAAAAATTTAGATGGTTTTTACAAGGGTTTTCTTAGTTTTCTTAACTCAAGGGGGTTTTCAGTTTATACTTTCCCTATGTATATATATATATATATATATATATATATATATATATATATATATATATATATATATATAGGGGATGGTTCAATAGAGAACTCAAGAACTCCTAACTAAATACAAAAACAATAATAAGAAAATCATAACTCAAAATTTAAGTAAAAAAACAGAAAACTAGTTCGGAGCTTCTCTTTCCCTCATCATACCCGTTCAGAAAAAAAAATTAAAAAAAACACACACACCTAAAAAACGCTACTGCACATGTGTAGTATAACCCAAAAGCCTAAACGCCCCACCCCCAACTTACCCCCACCCAAAAACCTAATATCACCCCACCCACCCCCACCCTCACCAAAAAATCTAAATCGTTTACCCAAAAACCTAAACCACCCATCCACCCGCACCCAAAAACCTAAACCCACCCCACCCACCGCCTACCAAAAACCTAAGCCCCACCCGCCACAACCAAAAACCTAACCCCCTTACCAAGAAACCTAACCCCCTACCCAAAAACCTAAACCCACCCCCACACCGCCCCCAAAAACTTAAATCTTACAAGCTAAACTTAAAAAAACTAACCCTAAAAACTAAACTAAACTAAACCCTAAAGCTAACCGGACATTTACTACACACGTGCATTAGAACTCGCCTATTTTATATTTTTTTATTGTTTTATTTTTTTTATTTTTTTTCTGAACGGGGATGACGTGGGAAAGAGAAGCTCCGAACCAGATTTTTGGTTTTTGACTTAAATTTTGATTTACGATTTTTTTTTATTTTTTTCTAAATTTAAGTAGGAGTTCTCGAGTTGTCTCCCTAAGACAATGCGTAGTGGGGGGCTTTATATATAAAGCCCCCCTTTCTGATTGGTCCACGTGGCAGCTGAGTCAGCATGGAGAGATAAAGTGAAAAATGGGTGTAGTGGTGGGGTTTTATTTATAAAGCCCCTATTAATATTTTATTATATCTTTTAAAGTAAAAAAAATAATAAAATAATAAGAGAGAGAGAGAGAGAGTATGATGTGGCAGAAGCTTATTGGTGGGGGAGTTGGTGGACCGGCGTTATTTATATCACGCCAAACAATGTTTTTGAAAAATAAAGCCCCCCCGTAGCGGTGTGGGGGCTTTATTTTCTAATATAGCGCCCCATTTCTTTACCACTACGGTCGGTCTAACTATGAGTTCTCAATTGAACACTCCCATATATATATACATATATATATATATATATATATATATATATATATATATATATATATATATATAGTATAAGGATATATGGAAAACCCTATATTAGGGTGAAAACCGGGGAAACTCTAACTTCCCTAGCTTTTAAGGGTCTGAAAATTTTAGGGCATGTAATATACATATCTAAGCATTTTGAGGCAAAAAAATCAAAAAAGCGCCGAGCAGTTATTTAAAAAAAACCGTTTTCGGGTAACACATGTTAGTGGAAAATAACATGTGTTACTTTCGTGTAACATGTGTTACCTGAAAACTTTAATTTAAAAAAAAAACGCTCGACGTTTTTTTGATTTTTTTTTGCTCAAAATGCTTAGAATTATGTATATTACATGCCCTAAAATTTTCAGACCCTAAAAAGCTAGGGAAGTTAGAGTTTCCCCGGTTTTCACCCTAATATAGGGTTTTCCATAGAACCATACCCTATATATATATATATATATATATATATATATATATATATATATATATATATATATATATATATATGGCAGGGTTCATGCAAGAACTAGTTTTAGGCAGAGAATTCGAGAACTAGTGTGAACAAAAAAAAAAACCCCACCCCCAGCCCTAAAATCCTAAACCCACCCAAAAACATAAACCATCCTCTCACCACGCCTAAAAATTAAGCTTTAAACCTAAACCCCTCAAAAAACCTAACCATAATAATGAAATACACATGTGCATGGAGTACACGTTTGTATATGTAATAACAAGGGTTCAAAATCCTGAATCACATAACCATTTCTAGTTCACATATAGAGTTGTTTTAAGTTTATTCATTCTTGCTTTCCAACACGTGTCTTATTTTCAATGTATGTTATAATATGCATGACTAAACAATTGACGAATTCGAGTGTATTTTATATCTCACATCGCGTCCATTTAATAATCATTGAATAAAACTTTTGTCTGGTTATACCTTACATCGCATCCATTTAATGATCATTTAATTATGGTAATTGGCAACTTATTCAAAAGTGTGCTTTAATAGTGAAATGCACATGTGCATTAGACATGTGGTAATACAAGCCATTTGTTTATTTTTATTTTTATTTTTGATTTTTTTTTCGAAAGAGTAACACTAGATAAACATTTTAGTGTTTTTGCTTTTTTTATTTTTTTGGGTCATATAATTTTTTTATTATTTTTTGATGGAGTGATTTTCATATTCACACTTGGTTCTCGAGTTATCTCCCTAAGAGCATTCTTATCCAATCCACCAAATTTCATCCATCAAATTACACTAAAAATCACTACACCACCCCTAAATCTTCTCTCTCCTAATTAAAATAACAATACTTTTTCATACTTTTATCATTATATTTTCTCTCTCCTCACTCACAACCACTTCTAAAAATATTAAAATATGTTTAGGGGTGAACAGTAACTTTTCATATTTGGGGGTAAAAGTGCTTCCACCAAATATTCTCTATATCCTCTACTCACAACCACTTACACTCACCCCATATAATTTGGTGGATACACTCACATATATTTGATGCCCGGGATGAGAATGCTCTAATTTGTGGTTCTCAAATGATCCTCCCCTATATATATATATATATATATATATATATATATATATATATATATATATATATATATATATATATATATATATATAGGGGAGGGTTATCTTGAGAACGCTAAATATTGTGAGAACCGTGAGAACAAGTAAAAAAATCAATCAAAATCAAAATTTTTTAATACAAACCCCATTATAATCAAAATACAACATTAATAAATGAATGTTCTTTTCAAATAATTCATCTTTTCTTGCAAAAACACTTTCAAATTAACTTTTTACACATGTGTAAATGAAACAGTTTACACATGTATAAACAGTAAATTTACACATGTATAAAAACAATTTTTTTCGTATACGTTTGAATTTTTACACGTAAATTGTGTTTTTGGGATTGTATTTTAGTAATAAAGAAAAATGTAAAAAGAAATTTTGAATTTGAATGGTTTTAGATGCCGTTCTCACGGTTCGCACGAAATATAGGTGTTCTCAAATTAACTTTCCCCTATATATATATATATATATATATATATATATATATATATTAGTGGTGATGCCCGCGCGTTGCAGCAGGTTCGTTACAGAAGGAAAATATTGAAACATAGTATTGTGATCACCTGAAAGAGTTTCGTCAGCCTCAACACCTTTGTAACCCATTTGCATGCCAAATTTATACTTTCTTTCGCATACCTAAAATCCATATATATATATATATATATATATATATGAATTTAGATTAAAATGACAATTTGTTCAAATGATTATATCGTATTTTAAAATACATAAATTCTTAATCAACGAATAATCAAGTAATTAATGTATATGTCAGACAAACGATTGTAGTCGGTCCATAAATAAATAACAATGTAAAAAAAACTTACTTGTTGACGCAGGTGGAAATATCATCACATTCCTTCCAAGAGGTCACATCATCGAACCATAATCCCTAACGATTCATAATACGATATACAAATTTATTTTTATAAAACTAAAGATTTTATATATTTATGTAATTAGTTTCTTACATGAGTGAAATTAGCTTGAATGGCCTTTTGTAAAGACTCCATATCCTTGTAATAGAATTGTGCTGCAGTTGTAAGAATTATCTCTCTGTCCCATACTTGTTTTAATTTTAGCATCAACCTTATAAATTTATAATCCATAAAATATAATTAAAAATTATATATAAATAATACCGGTAAGTTACCATTCTATCCTTAAATTAAATTAAGACCGGACGACTTTATTAGTTTTTCTCAAAAGAACAACCAGAAAAAATAAACTTTAGAGTCCAAACTCCAAGGTTCATCCGTTGTCACGGATGCTTCCTCACCCTTCAGTCACTGATAGGCATGTACAATACGATGCCCATGTCCATCTGTCAAGCCTGCTCATGTCCATCCATCAACCCTACTTGGTGGTGTTCTAAAAAAAATAGTTTTCTACAGCAAATGCGTTAATGTAAAACAAATAATATTTATGAGTTTATTGAATTAGTTTTTTATAATTATAGTTATTAAATTAGTTAACAAATTTACGTTGTGGATACTTACATGGTGAAGATTAGATTTATGCCTGAACCATCACAAATCAATAGTATTTCCCCCTTTGTCGCTAGTGAATCCAACATGCATTGGCTGATAATTGAAATGATTAGTTAATTTTCAAGAATATAAATTTGCCAAAAAAATATATTAAAAAAATGGAACACCTGATGAATGTCCCCCATGAACCGGTATTGTACCGATACCAAACCAATACCGTACCGTATGTGTTCCGTATTGGTATTGGTATTGGTATTGGGCTTTGAGAGTTTTCGGTATCGGTATCGGTTGGTACCGATACCGTCCCGAGCTCATCCTTAATTCATTGAATGGGTTTCATTAAGTCATTCATAAATAGTAGTAATAACACTTAGATTGGGGGTTTAGACTTTGTAGGAAGGAAAGGTGTTTCATTATTATTTTGTACAATTGCTATTAAAGGTGGTACACAAGGGTATAAATGGAACAAAGAGGATAAAAATTGGAAGATTACACTTGAGACTCTTGGGATGCCATCTTAACTTTGACACTTTGGACATATATACCCATGTCTCCTCCTTTATAATGTAGTATAGATATATATATAGATTTAGGTTCCTGTACAAAGGACATATTTCGTGAGAAGTGTGAGAAGGATTAAGAATTAGCATGTAGGCATCATGTTTTGGATTTAGGAATGATGTTTTAGGTTTTTTTAACTTGGAAAACACCAAACACAACAATCTAAAACACAATCCAATGTATTATAGTCATCAAATTTATAAAATAGCTAAAACTCACTACTTAACACTTAAAACAAACTACTTAATGTTCTTAGCATGGTGTTTTAACTTTTAAGCCTAAAATACATTGTTTTCGGTTTTTAATTGTTATGTTTGGTATTTTTCTAGGCAAAACAATCAAAACAACATGACTAAGTTCAAAAAATGATGCCTACATATTAATTTTTAATCCTTCTCACACTTCTCACAAAATATTGCCTTTGTACAGGAACCTCACCCTATATAGATTTAGGTTCCTGTACAAAGGACATATATAGGGTCAAGATCGTGTACAAAGTGTTTTTTTTTTGTGAGAAGTGTGAGAAGTATTAAAAATTGATACTTAGGCATCATTTTTTGAACTTAGTCGTGATGTTTTGGATTGTTTTGCCTATAAAAACACCAACCATAACAATTAAAAACCGAAAACAATGTATTTTAGGCTTAAAACTTAAAACACCATGCTATGAACATTAGCAGTGTGTTTTAAGCGTTAACTAGTGTGTTTTAGCTGTTTTTTAAATTTAATGACTATAATACATTGTATTGTGCTTTAGATTGTTGTGTTTGGTGTTTTTCAAGTTAAAACAACCTAAAACATCATTTCTAAATCCAAAACATGATGTCGACATGTCAATTCTTAGTCTTTCTCACACTTCTCACGAAAAATGTACTTTGTACAGGATCCTAAACCTATATATATATATATATATATATATATATATATATAGGGTAGGGATCATACGAGAACCAACTTTAGGGAGAGAACCAAAGAACCAATGTGAACATGTGGCATTATTGTAAATAACTCTCAACCCAAAATAAAACAACCATATCTCCATCCTCTACCTCCCTTATCTTTCTACCTTTCTTCTCTGTAAAAAAAATCCATCTCCATCCTCTAAATACATCGATCTAACTTCCGACTTCCGTCATCCGAGATTCCATTGATCTGTCACCATCATAAACTGAAAGGTAAACAGGAATCATCACCAGCATAAGTACAATGACTAGATGAGTAGATTAAACCAAAACAGAGGATTGACCAGATCCATCAGCTACCTTGCTGCATCAAGTACAACGGTTTTTACTTTTGTTTATATTCTAATTTTGCCAATCCGATTCGTGTTTTTATGGCTCCGAGACTAACACCCACCCTTCGTCACTGGTAAGTGATTATAACCCTAAACCCTAAATTTGTCTATAATTGCTAAATTCATGTAACTGTTTGTTGCTTTAAGTGCACGCTGCTACGAACGTGAGTACAAATTTGTGATATACGTTAGAAGTCAGTGAATTTTTAGTTATTAATTTATGATCTGAGAGTTTTTTTATTAATTTTTTATTTATTTTTAACTACAATTTATACGATCATTTTATGTTCAATGAGTATAGACATAGCCAAGTGTTTGAAAGATACAGTTCTATTTGAATTTAAATTGCATGAGAAACTGTTTCTAGTTGTGCACACAAGGTGTTCGATGAAATGCCTCACTGTGATTTGTTTTAATTTGCAGGGATTATTATAAAAGATTTCCATTTATGATCAACTGTTAAAGATGAATATGCTATATGAGGGGTGGAATGAGATTTTAAAGATTCAGAAGTTTCGGAGAGCGGTGGGAAAAACAATATTCTTTTCGTTCTCGGCTCTCATTAGCTATACATACAACAACAATACGTATGTATACTGTTTTATTTTGTGTTATTAGTTTTTAAGCAATTATAGACTATCTAAAAACAATAGTTGGCATTTTTATATGAAGTGATCAACTGTAAGGCAGAAATGATTAAATTATTCTAAAGATGTTTTATAATCTCATCATATTCTTATGTTTAGATATACAAGACAAAAACTTATTATTTGTTTTTTCTAAAAGTTAGGATGTTGTGGTTGAAAGTGTTTAATTGCAATTCAATTCAAATATGCTAGGGCTGTGTGGATTGACAATATAAGCACATACATCTCTGAATGTTACCTAATAACCTTATGAATGCACATGTGCAAAACGTAGTTTATAATGTTAAAAGTAATATTAAAACACATACTGGTATAATTAGGATATTAACAGTAATGCACGTCTGCATTTGATTTGTTTTATTTAACAAAGTAATGTTGTTGCACATGTGCAATCAGGTTGAAAATCGGTTTTCTTATGCATTTTTATTGATTGTATCTAAGAGATGGGGAAAAACATCAAAGAAAGTAACATTTGTATTACAATCGAGGGATAAAGGAACAAAAAGGTTACCGGATGTAAGTGAAGATAATGACATGATTGTTGATCAGAAAGTTGATTCAGGTTGGCATTATTTATTTAGTCCGAATGTACTTGGTATTCCTTTGTTCCCTGTATTAGTTATGTTCTTTATTTATTTTTATAATCGAGCTCCATTTGATATCCCAGAAGCGAAAGCTGATAATGTCACAAATGTTCATCAGGAAGTTGAATCAGGTTGGTATTATTTATTTAGTACATTTGTATAGAAATGCACATGTGCATATGCACAGTTTTTCTTGTGAAATATTAAATGTTGATTGTTTAAACACACAAATTATCCTATATGCAGATATAGATTTAAGAAGAAAGGTTCAAACAAGGCCAAATAAGCGGAAACATATTGTGACGGTGAAGAATGACGGTTAAAACGGTGGCAGTGAAGACAAATCAAAAGAATGTTATGAAAAAAGCAAATTGGCGCCCGATACGAACACGCGTAACACAACGTTAACTTTGGTTGGGTATAAGGAAATTGTCAAACAAACAAAGAAGTTTGTATAACATTTTGTGTAATGTATGTTTGGTTTAACATTTTGTTATGTTGGTGAACGTGAGGTTGTGAGATAATTAGAATTTTGTATGTAGGTGGTTAACATAGTTGGTTTGTAATATGGATATTTTTTTGTTATCGTTTTTTTATTGAGTTAATACGTTTAGTAGAAACTACATGTAGTTGTATGATAAAGACAAATTGGTATAAAAACTGTGTTATTTGAAGAATGATGCATGCATATATATATATATGCCTGAAAGTTAAACCATTAAAAAAATCTAACAATATTAGTGAAATGCACATGTGCATGTAGTACACGTTTCTTATTTTATAGGTCTTATATAGAGGTGTTTCAAGTTTATTCATGTTTGTTGTCATACCTGTGTTTTATTTTCAATTCTATACATATAATATTTTGGAGCAATTTTTTACACATGTCATTCATTTACCCCCTAGCAATTATCTCTCCTCCATTGGTGATGCCACATGGCACTTTGTGAGAATTTATAAAATTTTCGTTTTTTTTTAAATCAAAAATCAGAAAAATATAAATACCCCTTAAAAACACACGGACATAACATAACAATCACCTTCATCGTCGCCTCCTTCCAAACCGAAACCCTAATCAGTGCGATTCAAGCTTTTCCTTCATCTCCAATCCAAGGTAAGCTCTCTTCGATTCTTATTTCAATTAATCGATGTTCATCTATCTTTTTCTCTGTGTTTTGTTCGTTTTTTTCTGCTTTTTTTAACGATTAAAGTTTATTTTTGTCTCTGTTTTGAGTGATTTTGATTATTTACCTTTGAATATTTGAGTTTTCGTTGATTATTGTTCAGGTTTACTAATTTTTTATTTTTAGGGTTGATGTTTTAGGGTTCGTGTTTTAGGGTTCATGTGCTATTATTGTTTTCATGGTTCATATATGATTTACTTCTGTTGATTATTGTTTTCATGGTTCAAGTGTTAGGTTCCGATTGGGCTTTTGTTGATGATTTGATGTTCGATGTCTTTTCTTTAACTGATTTTCCATATCTGTTTTTTACTTTTTTTTCTGATTTGTTTGTCGATTAAAGTTTTTTTGTCTTTGTTTTGAATTATTTATGATTTCTTCGTGTATTATTATTGGGCTTTACTAATTTTAATCGATTAGGGTTGATGTTTTAGGGTTCGTGTTTTAGGGTTCATGTGTGATTATTGTTTTAGGGTTCATATGTATATATGATTTACCTTTGAATGTTGATGTAGTTTGTCTTGTTGATAATGTTTAGTAACTGTTTAGATTTAGGGTTAAATTGATTTGGGGCAAAATTCTTTGATATTGTTGCTGTTTGTTGTTTTTCTTTATTTCTTTTAAACTGATTTTAATCATTTATGTATATGAAACTGATTAGGGATAAGTTTATTCTTTGTTTTTCTTTATTTCTTTTAAACTGATTTTAATCATTTATGTATATGAAACTGGTTAGGGCTCTAACCACAAGTTTTCATCTATCTGTGTAGCTCTGAGGAAAGTGGAAGCTCAATTGTTCAACTGGTTTTGATAGAAAGCTACGAAACACTAATTGTTTTGATTTATGTATCGATTTATAGGGTTTTAGGGTTCAAGTGATGTTATAATGTGTGACTTATTTGGTTTTTTAAGAAAGCTACGAATCAGTAATTGTTATCAGTTAGGTATGGATTTATGGGGTTTTAGGGTTCAACTCATGTTATAAGGTTTGACTCATTGTTTTTTATTTTTGGTTTATTATTATTCAACATTAATCGTAGTTTTATGTTTTAGGTTTGTATTTAGGAAGAATGTTTTAGGTTTTGACTTAGGGTTCATTTGATGTTCTAATGAATCTACAAATGAATTCTTATGATACAGAGTCTGTATTAGGTGTTTATGTTATATGTATTGATTTTTGGGGTTTTAGTAGGTTCAACTTATGTTATAAGGTTTGGTTGATTGTTATAAGGTTTAGTTTATTATAATTTAGAATGATTTTGACTTTAGGATTTAGGTTTGCACTAAGGAAAATGTTATAGATTTTTGGGGTTTTAGTAGGTTCAACTTATGTTATAAGGTTTGGTTGATTGTTATAAGGTTTAGTTTATTATAATTTAGAATGATTTTGACTTTAGGATTTAGGTTTGCACTTAGGAAAAATGTTATAGGTTTTGATTTAGTGTTCAATGATGTTTTAAGCAAGCTACGAATGGATTGTTATGATCTAGGTTGCCATTAGAGGTTTATGTTTTAGGTATCGATCTAACGTGTTTTATTGTTCAAGTGATGTTATAAGGTTTGACTGAATGTTTTTTATTTTTGGTTTATTATTATTCAACATTATTCGTACTTTTATGTTTTAGGTTTGCATTTATTAAAAATGTTTAAGTTTTTGATTTACTCTTCAATTAATATGTTAAGGAATCTACGAATGGATTCTTATGATTTAGGTTGTCTCTACAGGTTTATGTTTTAGGTATCGATCTGGATTAGGTGTTTATGTTTTAGGTATCCATTTAAGGGGTTTTATGGTTTAAGTGATGTTATAGGTTGTCTCTACAGGTTTATGTTTTAGGTATCGATCTGGATTAGGTGTTTATGTTTTAGGTATCCATTTAAGGGGTTTTATGGTTTAAGTGATGTTATAAGGTTTGAGTTATTGTTCTTTATTTTTTCTGTTGTTGAAGATTAACAATATTCTGGATTAATGTTTTAACTGTGTTTTTCGGAAAAACATTTTTTATTCGGTGATACAAAGATTTGATTCATTTTATTCGTCTTATACTCATGTTAACATTACTTTGCTGATATGTATTTGCGATTATGTTTCATGGTTGGTACAGGTGCATACACCCCAAAAGTTATACAATGGTTTATGGATTTTGGTGTGAGTCGGAGGCTAACAACCGTGTTTGTATTGTAAGATATCTGTTACATGCTAAAATTTATATAGTACAGTATGTTTATACTTTTCCTAATAATATTTTAATGTTTGTAATTCTAATCAGGTGTTACCAAAACTCTATGATAAGTGGATCGAAGATTATGGTTATCCTACCGGTAATACCAAAATCCGTACCTTGGACTCTAAAGTGTATGATATTAAAGTGTTGAAGATTGGTGGCAAATGGTTCTTCTACAATGGTTGGAGGACAATGATTACTGAGTTGAAGTACCCATCTGGGTGTAACTTTCTATTTCAGTATGAGGAAAACCTTCGCTCTTTCAGGATGATTACTTTCCATCAGGATGCAGTGTATGCACCTCGTAACTTTTTTTACTGCAGATTGTCCGATCCTTATACCACTGAGAAGCGTCTGGTATGTGTTTTTTTAATCAAATTACATCATTATATTTTATTATACAATATTTTCATACAATAACTTATTTTAACCCCTATCAACTTTTTTGATGTTTTTTCCAGCATGTCAGTTGTTACGTTGTTCATGGTTTATTGAACAATCTGCTCCCGATGGACCCAATTGCAGTTAGAGCTGCTCCACGTAAAAACTTTCAGATACAGATAGCAGTTGATGATGGTTTCTTTTATGTCACTAAAGGATGGCCTTTCATTAAGGAAACTTTTTCAATCACACCTGATCATCTCATTGTCTTCGAAATCATTGATGAGGTCTTCTCTGTTTTTTTAAATATAAATTCTAAATCTTTATTATTATATTTTTTGCTCGCTGGATACGTCATAAGGCTGATCAAATGAATATATTTCTTTTTTGTTTAACAGAGCACATACAATATGTCGGTTTTTGAGAAAAACAAGCTTACTCTTCCTCCTGAACTTAAATGGGAAGCTGAAGTTAAGGAGGAGGATGATGATGAAGATTACTTTGATGAAGACATCATTGTTCTTTCTACTGATGATAGTGAGGAGGTTGTAGTTTCTGATGATTGCAGCGAGGAGGATGAAGAGGACGCTGATATGGAGGAAGAGGATGATGATTCTGAGGAAGAGGAGGATGTAGGTGTGCCAGTGGTGTTCGTTGTTGACAACCACTATGTAAGTGCAATCATTTATTTTTTAAATGTATTAACTTATATGCATTTTAGTCCATCAGGTTTAACTTTGGGTCTTTATATGTTAGTGCAGCCATAGTAGTGGTTTATAAGTTGACGACCTCCTAATGTGGGTCAACTGTTGTTACTTAGTCTTATTTAGATGTTAGATGTTAGGCTTTGGTCAAATGTGGGTCAATTGTTGTTGTTTATTTAGATGTGAAATATGGGTGAACTGGTCTAAATGTTAGATGTTAGTTTGTGGACAAATTAACCACACCTGTTGTTACTTATGTAGACTTGTGAAACAAATATGGGTGAACTGATTTATTTGTTAGGTGTCAAGTTATTTAGATTCATTAACCCTTCAGCTACACAAATGGGTCAAATCTGGTCAAATTGTCAGAACCCATAAATTGGTTACCAGTTGGTCAAAAATATATATTGGATTCAAATGGGTCATCTGTGGTCATCGGTCTCAACTGCACCAATTTAGTGGTTTATTTAGACTTTGTTGACCTTATGAGGTCAAACTGCACTCAAATGGTCTTTACTTGTCATATGGGTCAAAGGCCATTTACTATGTAAGTGCAATCATTTATTTTTTAAATCTATTAACTTAAATGCAAATTAGTCGAACAGGTTTATTATAAGCCTTTATATGTTAGTGCAGCCATATTAGTGGTTTATAAGTTGACGACCTCCTAATATGGGTTAAGTGTTGTTACTTAGTCTTATTTAGATGTTAGATGTTATTTTGTTGTCAAATATGGAAAAACTGTTGTTTCTTATTTAGATGTCCACAGTGGGTCAAGGTTGTCTAAATGTTAGATTTTAGTCAATGGACAAATAAACCACAACTGTTGGTGCAGTTGAGCAGAGTTGTCAAACAAATCGATGTCAACTAATTTATTTGTTATATGTCACTTATTTAGATTCAGTTTAATTTTCAACTACACATCATATTTCAAATCTAAATAAAATCTTTAGACTAAAACATTAGGTGACCAGTTTGTCAAAAATATATATCTGATTCAAATGGGTCATCTATGGTCATCAGTCAACTGCACCAAATACATAAGTAATATTTATACTGACCCATGCTCAACTACACAAATGGGTCATTTTGAGTGTTACATACTCAATTTAGTGGTTTACTTAGACTTTGTTGACCTTTATGAGGTCAAACTGCACTCAAATTGTGTTTAGTTGTCATATGGTTCAAATGCCATTTAATTGCCATTTAGAACAAATTGTATAGAACTTATATGGGTCAAATAGTTTCTTCACATTATAAAATTACAATTTAAATTATGCACCACTTATGTGATATCCAAATGAGATGATCAGCTATATGTATATATTTTTATTTAATAACTTTGTATTCGTTGTTATTTGCGTAGCGTATGAAGACCCCTTGGGCAAGGGAAAACGGGTTGTGCAGGAAGAGGGGTTTGAGCATTCTTGATGGTGAGGGTTTAAGTTGGGGAGTGTCTGTTGGGAGGGAAGGTGAACCTGGAAAGTACCGTTGGTTTGTCAGAGGTATGTCGGCTTTTGTAGCTGATAAGAACTTTCAGCTTGGTGATCAAATGCATTTCCTATTTTTCCAAAAGCAAGGTGTGTTCAAGTTCTCTAATGTTGTTAGCGGTAATGGTAGTTAGTTAAAATAGTGGTGGTTGTTATGTGGTTTGAAGACAATAGTTTTTGGTGGGTAACTTTTTTAAGTTAGAACATGATCTATGGTTGGTAGTCACAAACATTTCCACGTTTACTGCTCATGTGGTAAGTCGTGGATTTTGGGTTTATATATATGTTGATAAACAATAATTTTTTGGGTTATGTTTAATATACATATGATTGTTGTGACACCCCGCATTTTCAGGTCAACTCTTTTAACGAACTCTAGTTAATTTTCCATGATTATATGTGGTTAAGCACTTAACTAGGGTTAGCTAGACAGGCGTCTTCAATGTTAGGTAACATTAACATACGTTAAGTGACATTAACGTACGTAATAACTAGGATAACGGTTGTCCTGACACACACGAATCCTATAACCCGAACGTTGGTGATTTGTTGGACATGCATGATTATGTGAGCAATTGAGTATTGATGTATGTGGATTAACACGTGTATGCAAGTTACATGCTTATGTGAATTATTACGAATTAATTAACTTGTACGTGAACGTTATGAAATATGTGCACTCATGATAAACACAACGTGTACTGATAAAATAGTACTTTTACACATGCTAGTATGACTATTATTGTCGGGATGAATCTCGGGAGTTAGTTAGGGCTAACGGGCTCAGTTATCAGACAGAAACCCACCAAAGCCCGAAAGGCTTAGCCCATTAGCCTAACCCTAGCTTATCTTTTATAAAAAAAAAAAAAAAAAAAGAAACCCTACAACTCCTTGCGCCGTGGGGTTTTCTCACACACACACACACACTTTTGTTCAATCTTCTTCAATTTCTTGCTTGATTCAAGTTGTTTTGGGTGATATCTTGGAGTCCTAGGGAGCCTTGCATTGAAAGGTATAATGTTTATGAGTTTTATGTTTGTTGTTCATGTTTGAAAAGCTAAAAAAATTGATATATAAGAATCGCATGGGGTGTGTGTAGGAATATCTTGATTGTTTGTTGAATTGTTGATGATTGTGATTAATAGGAATCATGTCTAGGGTGTATGATATGTAGAAAAATCTGAGATTGAACATGTAAATATGAAGGTTAATGTGTGGTATGAAGTTGTTGCATGATTATGGGTTGTGGGGGTTGGTTAGGGTTTACATAAGTCATGTTAATGAAGATATTGATTTCTGGCAGATTACTTGTACTGAATTGTGTGGCTGTTATGCGAATGATAACATGATTATTTTGATTATTTTCTGACTCTCAAACGTAATATATGATGTTAGCTTTCCAAAGAGTCCAAAACCATGCGTTTTGGACCTGTTTTGATATGTAAACATGATTTTTAAAGATTAAAGGTGCAATCTGATTTTCGGAACTGAAAAATGTACCAACTTTAAAGGGCTGTAACTCGAGTTTTACAAATCCGTTAATTATGAAATTTGGACAGGAGTTGAGTTTTGGAGTATACGAGCTTTTCCAATTGGAATCGCCTCGTTTCGTTGAGTCTAGAATTTTTAATAAATGTTTGAGTGAGCTGCTGTCAACAGCACCATTTTCTGAAGTGGCTGGAACGAAATGATTTTTATAAAAATATTGAGGCACTTTTGACGAGAAATAAAAATAGTGGGGTCACGTATGAACATAAAAGGCATCTCTGTAAAATTTTGGGAACTTGTTGAGTTTATTTGATATTTTATAAAAATTGGTTTTTATACCCCAAAATCTGTCCAGAAAACGCAGATTTGCAAATAATCGCTTATGTGACATTTTGAGTGTGTTAATGAGTTATGAGTTATGGAATCCTATATGAGAACATGTGTACATGTTATTTACAGAGTATAGATGCCATGATAGGCTAATGGTATGCTACGTGTGATGTGAACTAGTTGCGTTAAAAGTGTTAAATTGATACAACATTTACTAATCACCAACGATTGACGGGTTTGCATGGTTTCATTAAGTCGTGTACGATTACGTGAGATGTCACTTAAGTCCTTGTGTCAATACACTCAAACACTTGCAACCTTGTATTTGATAGGTTTTTGGGTAGACGAATAGTCTTCCACACTTATTTCCTGTACGGTTTACTTTAGCACGCAACCTAAGGTGAGTTTCACTACTTTACGCGAAAGCATGTGTCTCAGGTTGAGACAAGGTTAAGTAAAACTTTTCTACAACTTTTCCATCCCAGGTTTTGGGATGCTATGACTCCTTGTGTGGGTCGGGTTTTCGATCTTTACGAGGATCACACTTTTATCAGTTTTGTAATTTAACTGTCCTTTGTGAACTAAACACTCTATCTTGAAAGTCCTTACTTTTTATTGGGTTAATCGCCGGAGGCGAACGGGGTAGTAGTTAGTAGCGCTATTAGGTTGTGCAGCAACCTCATGCCTGAGGTGCTTGGGTCACGGGCATGAACTTCTGACCACTTTTTCTTACTGGTGTTGATAGACACCAGTGTTAAGGCACTATAACATCTGTATGTTTCCCAATAACCACTGTTTAGTTACATCGAGTGGGTTAGCTACCCCTGACAAACTTAAAACTGATGTTACATTTACAACTGTAGAAATTACAACTGTTTCCCTACTGTGAACTCACCAGCTTTATGTTGACACACTTAGTATGTTTTCGCAGGTCGCTAGAAAAGGAGCACGTCTAGGTCCATGCATGATGTCTTTTGGGAACTATAACACACTTAATGCTTTCGTACTTATTTTATTTTGGTTTTTGGGCGCGTTGTTTTGCGCAACATATTTTCAATTGTTTAACTGTTTCGCTTCCGCATTTTAATTAAACTTACAACTGATAAACTTTTCAAAAATAAAAGCGAATTTTATTTTAAACGAACTAAATGGTTTGGGCATTTAGAGTCGTTCGTATAACTGTGGCTATGAGATTCTGGTGTGTCACGCGCCTCGCGGTAAAACCCCGCAGTGGAAATTTGAGGGTGTGACAGATTGGTATCAGAGCCAATGGTTATAGTGAACTAGGACTTGGAGTCGAGTCTAGTCTATAACTGTCATAGCCTGAGTATTGCATTAGTTACACACATTAGAAGCACATATTTAACTATTGCTCTTGAGATGGTATACTAAACCTTTGTGTTGCAGGAAAAACATGTCTTCCTCTTCTAACACTAACTCTGAACCAAATTCCCCACCTTCGGATAACGAAATGGAGAAAAAGTGGGGATGGTACCCTGCATTGCTAAACTACACCGTGGAAAAGTATGAGGTGCCTGATGATGTTCCCGAAATGAGAGACTCGTGGAAAAAGACGTTTGCAGGTTACGTAAGCTACGTGCAAGACAAGATGAGCGATGTGGTCGAGGCGGGACGCAAACTGGAACTTGTTTGGGGTTTACGAGACAACCTGACTTACAAATACTCTGCTTTGGAAGAACGTGTCAACACACTAACTAATCGCCTCGCTGAGACCAGGCTTATTGTTGAGGAGCAGCAGGAGCAAATACAGCTCCTGATGGCCAACCAGCAACCTCCTGTGATACCACAGGAGGAACAACCTGAGGAGGAGCCAGAAGAGGAACCTGAAGAAGACCCTGAGGAGGAGGAGATTGAGCCTTTAGAGATTGATGAAAGTGACGGCGATGATTCGTGCACCACTATGGACAGCGACTGATCTTTATTTTGCTTACTATTTTATATGCTACTATGTTTTGACTATTATTAAGTGACTTTGTGATTGAGAACCACTTTGGTATTTCGTTGAGACACTACTATTTATGACATTTTGGTTTGGCGGTTTTGCCCTTTACTCATGTGTTGCTTGTCATGATTGTGTTCTAGTTTACTTGTACTATGTGAACCATTATATGTTTAGCATATTATAGTTTTCTCATGAGTATATTGTAACTGTAGAATTTCGATGGCGGGAAGAGGATTTGGAAGAGGAAACGTGAACATGTCACAGGCTGAACTTAACGCACTCATCAACGCCAGGGTTGTTGAAGCCCTAGCAGCCTTTCAAGCCGGTAACCCCACCTCGTTCCATCCCTTCCATACTATCTTATTCTAAGCTCTCGTTCTTACTTGTGTTTCCTACTTTTCGTGCTTAGGCCAACCTGCTCATAATCCACCAGTATGCACCCACAAGTCATTTATGGACTGCAAACCTCAGACTTTTGGAGGTTCGGAGGGGGCAGTTGGATTACTAAGGTGGATTGAGAAGGTGGAGTCTTGCTTTGCCATGTGCAACTGTCCGCAGGCAGATCGGGTTAAGTATGCAACCCACACACTTGAGGATGCGGCCCTGTCTTGGTGGAACTCGCAGGTGCAAATGCTGGGGATCGATGTGGCCAATGCGACACCATGGGCCGATTTTAAGGAGTTGATCAAAGAAGAGTATTGCCCACGTGATGAAATTCAAAAACTGGAATCGGAGTACTTCACTCTGAAAATGGTGGGATCGGAGATCGAAAAGTATACCACCAGGTCACATGAGTTGGCTACGATGTGTCCTAACTATTCTAACCCGCCCTATAAGCGGATTGAACTTTACATCAAGGGTTTGGCGCCCCAGATTAAGGGGATGGTTACTGCTGCAAACTTGGATAACATTCAGCAGGTCATCCGCCTGGCTCATAGACTAACTGATCAGAAAGTGGATGAGGGATTGTTACCCCCTCGTGGCTCTTCGTCTTCCAGTACTAGCGACAATAAAAGAAAGTGGGAGAGTTCAGTGGGTAAACACACAGGTAGCGGTAATCAGCAACAGTCACAGCAGAACAAGAGGCACGACAGCAATGGGGGAAACAACAGTCGTAATCAGACTCAGGGTGGTTACCAAGGAAACCATCCCAAGTGCAACAGATGCAATCTTCATCACTCTGGACCGTGCAACAAAGTTAAGTGTGAACGCTGTAACAAGTTGGGGCATGGGGCAAAGGATTGTCGGGTTAACATTCAGGGAAATCAACCTGCGCAGCAAGGGCAACAGCAGCGGGGTGGTAAGGGGTGTTATCAGTGTGGTAGTGTGGATCACTTTAAGAGGGATTGTCCACAACTGAGGACCAATGGAAACAACAATACTGGGGGAAACAACAACGGTGGTGGCAACAACAACAGGAACAACAATACCCCAACCAACACAGGCAACAACAATGGGGCTCGGGGGAGAGCATTCGTGATCGGCTCGGGGGAAGCCAGAACAGATAACAACGTTGTGACGGGTACGTGCTCTCTAAACGATATTCTTGCTTCCGTTTTGTATGATACTGGTGCGGATTTTAGCTTTGTGTCTATGAAACTTAGCAAACGCCTAGGGACAGCCCCTACTCTTCTAGAAACTCCACACTCTGTAGAGCTGGCCGATGGCAAGCCTGTTGAGGCGACTCATGTCCACCGCAGCTGTAAACTCGACCTGGATGGTCACCTATTCGACATCGACCTTATTCCTATCACCCTAGGAAGCTTTGATATCGTGGTTGGCATGGATTGGTTGTCTAACCATCATGCTGAAATTCTTTGTCTGGAGAAAATTGTTCGTATCCCTCTTCCTAGTGGAGAACTTTTGTCTATTCGTGGGGACCGGGGTGGTCCGATGGTGAATATCATTTCGTTCTTGAAAGCCCAGAAGTGTGTACGGAAGGGCTATCCAGCTATATTGGCAAACATTTCTGACACTCGAATTGACGATGGACCAAACCTTGAGGACATTCCAGTGGTTCGCAATTACCCAGATGTCTTTCCAGAGGAACTACCGGGACTTCCACCAGTCCGGCAGGTAGAGTTTCAAATAGACCTCACCCCAGGGGCGGCCCCAATCGCGCGGGCACCCTACCGCCTAGCACCAGGTGAACTGCAAGAGCTATCTACCCAGCTCCAAGAGTTACTAGACCGGGGTTTTATCAGACCCAGTTCTTCTCCATGGGGAGCTCCAGTTCTATTCGTTAAGAAGAAGGACGGGAGTTTCCGCATGTGCATTGACTACCGGGAACTGAATAAAGTCACAATCAAGAACCGTTACCCGTTACCTCGAATTGACGATTTGTTTGACCAACTTCAAGGGTCAAGTTTTTATTCGAAAATTGATTTGAGGTCGGGTTATCACCAGCTGAGGGTCCGGGAGGAGGATGTGGCCAAGACAGCCTTCCGAACTCGTTATGGGCACTATGAATTTTTGGTGATGCCATTTGGGTTGACCAATGCACCCGCGGTCTTTATGGACCTGATGAACCGCGTGTGTAAACCATACTTGGATAAATTCGTCATAGTGTTTATTGATGACATTCTAATTTATTCCAAGAGCAGCGAAGAACACGAGCAACACTTGCAGATGATCTTGGAACTTCTAAGGAGAGAACAGTTATATGCAAAATTTTCCAAATGTGACTTTTGGATTCGGGAGGTTCAATTCTTAGGACATGTAGTGAATGAGGCGGGCATACATGTTGACCCTGCCAAGATTGATGCTATCAAACGTTGGGAGGCCCCTAAGACTCCTACAGAAGTGCGTCAATTCCTTGGTCTCGCGGGGTATTATCGTAGGTTCATTCAGGGATTTTCAAAGATCGCCCAACCCCTCACCGCTTTGACTCAGAAGAGTATTACTTACAAATGGGGGGATGCCCAAGAGTCCGCTTTCCAGTTGTTGAAAACAAAACTCTGTAGTGCGCCAATTCTGTCGTTGCCTGAGGGTACGGATGATTTTGAGGTGTATTGTGACGCCTCCATCCAAGGCCTAGGGTGTGTACTGATGCAACGCAAGAAGGTAATCGCGTATGCATCGCGGCAATTGAAAGTTCATGAGAAGAATTACCCCACTCATGACTTGGAGTTGGGAGCGGTGATCTTCGCTCTCAAAATTTGGAGGCACTACCTCTACGGGACAAAGTGCACAATTTTCACTGATCACAAGAGCCTCGAGCATATATTTGATCAGAAGGTACTAAACATACGACAACGTCGCTGGGTCGAACTTCTGAATGATTATGACTGTGCTATTAAGTATCATCCGGGGAAAGCCAACGTCGTAGCGGATGCCCTTAGTCGCAAGGAGACGAAACCCAAGCGGGTACGAGCCTTGCAACTTACCATACACTCGAACCTTCCAGATAAAATCCGCGACGCTCAAGTTGAGGCCTTAAAGGAGGAGAATATCCGACTTGAAACGCTGCACGGTGCTGATAAACACTTGGAATTAAAGTCGGATGGACTCCAATATTTTATGAATCGAGTTTGGATCCCACTTTTTGGGGATGTCAGACAACTTGTGCTTGATGAGGCACACACCTCTCGCTATTCGGTACATCCTGGCTCGGACAAAATGTACCAAGACCTTAAAACCCTTTACTGGTGGCCGAATATGAAAGCCGAAATAGCAACTTATGTTAGTAAGTGCTTAACTTGTGCTAAAGTCAAGATCGAGTACCAAAAACCTTCGGGCTTGCTCCAACAACCCGAAATTCCCATGTGGAAATGGGATGGAATTTCCATGGATTTTATCTCCAAACTTCCTAAGGCATCTGGTGGCTATGACAAAATTTGGGTCATTGTTGATCGCCTAACGAAGTCAGCTCATTTCTTGGCAATCAAGGAGACAGATACCTTGGAACGCCTCGCTACTCTTTACATTAAGGAGGTTGTTTCTAGGCACGGGGTGCCTACTTCAATCATATCTGACCGTGATCCCAGATTTACTTCCCGATTCTGGACTACGCTTCATGATGCGTTGGGCACTCGCCTAGACATGAGCACGGCCTATCATCCTCAGACAGATGGCCAAAGTGAACGTACTATTCAAACGTTAGAGGATTTACTACGAGCATGCGTGGTGGATTTTGGTAAGAATTGGGATAAACATTTACCCTTGATTGAATTTTCGTACAACAACAGTTACCACACTTCTATACAGTGTGCGCCTTTTGAGGCACTCTATGGGCGTAAATGTAGATCACCAATTTGCTGGGCTGAGGTTGGGGACAGCCAGCTGACAGGCCCTGAGCTCGTACATGAAACGTCTGAGAAGATCATCCAAATTAGAAACCGTATGGCCGCTGCCCGTGATAGGCAGAAAAGTTACGCTGATAAACGCCGAAAGCCTCTAGAATTCCAAGTTGGGGACAGGGTACTTTTAAAAGTGTCGCCCTGGAAGGGTGTGATTCGTTTCGGGAAACGAGGAAAGTTAAACCCTCGGTATGTGGGACCATTCGAAATTGTGGAAAGGATTGGCCCGGTGGCGTATAGGTTGAACCTACCAGATGAACTTAATGGGGTGCATAACGTATTCCACGTATCAAATCTTAAGAAGTGTTTGTCTGACGCAACATTGGTGGTTCCACTAGAAGAAATTCAAGTGGATGACCAGTTGAGATTCGTGGAAGAACCAGTAGAAATCCTTGAACAAGGCGTCAAGAAACTTCGACAAAGCACTATACCTATTGTTAAGGTACGGTGGAATTCTCGTCTAGGACCAGAATATACGTGGGAACGCAAGGATCAGATGCGACTCAAATACCCACACCTTTTCACAGAACCTGAAATTGTGCATAGACCGAACGCTAAACGTAAAGCAACTAACTCAAAGTGATTTCGGGTCGAAATCCCTTTCAACTTGGGGATGATGTGACATCCGGTAACCAAGCACACCAACTTTACTGCTTACTTGCTGAATTTCGAGACGAAATTCTTTTCAACTTGGGGATGATGTGACACCCCGCATTTTCAGGTCAACTCTTTTAACGAACTCTAGTTAATTTTCCATGATTATATGTGGTTAAGCACTTAACTAGGGTTAGCTAGACAGGCGTCTTCAATGTTAGGTAACATTAACATACGTTAAGTGACATTAACGTACGTAATAACTAGGATAACGGTTGTCCTGACACACACGAATCCTATAACCCGAACGTTGGTGATTTGTTGGACATGCATGATTATGTGAGCAATTGAGTATTGATGTATGTGGATTAACACGTGTATGCAAGTTACATGCTTATGTGAATTATTACGAATTAATTAACTTGTACGTGAACGTTATGAAATATGTGCACTCATGATAAACACAACGTGTACTGATAAAATAGTACTTTTACACATGCTAGTATGACTATTATTGTCGGGATGAATCTCGGGAGTTAGTTAGGGCTAACGGGCTCAGTTATCAGACAGAAACCCACCAAAGCCCGAAAGGCTTAGCCCATTAGCCTAACCCTAGCTTATCTTTTATAAAAAAAAAAAAAAAAAGAAACCCTACAACTCCTTGCGCCGTGGGGTTTTCTCACACACACACACACACTTTTGTTCAATCTTCTTCAATTTCTTGCTTGATTCAAGTTGTTTTGGGTGATATCTTGGAGTCCTAGGGAGCCTTGCATTGAAAGGTATAATGTTTATGAGTTTTATGTTTGTTGTTCATGTTTGAAAAGCTAAAAAAATTGATATATAAGAATCGCATGGGGTGTGTGTAGGAATATCTTGATTGTTTGTTGAATTGTTGATGATTGTGATTAATAGGAATCATGTCTAGGGTGTATGATATGTAGAAAAATCTGAGATTGAACATGTAAATATGAAGGTTAATGTGTGGTATGAAGTTGTTGCATGATTATGGGTTGTGGGGGTTGGTTAGGGTTTACATAAGTCATGTTAATGAAGATATTGATTTCTGGCAGATTACTTGTACTGAATTGTGTGGCTGTTATGCGAATGATAACATGATTATTTTGATTATTTTCTGACTCTCAAACGTAATATATGATGTTAGCTTTCCAAAGAGTCCAAAACCATGCGTTTTGGACCTGTTTTGATATGTAAACATGATTTTTAAAGATTAAAGGTGCAATCTGATTTTCGGAACTGAAAAATGTACCAACTTTAAAGGGCTGTAACTCGAGTTTTACAAATCCGTTAATTATGAAATTTGGACAGGAGTTGAGTTTTGGAGTATACGAGCTTTTCCAATTGGAATCGCCTCGTTTCGTTGAGTCTAGAATTTTTAATAAATGTTTGAGTGAGCTGCTGTCAACAGCACCATTTTCTGAAGTGGCTGGAACGAAATGATTTTTATAAAAATATTGAGGCACTTTTGACGAGAAATAAAAATAGTGGGGTCACGTATGAACATAAAAGGCATCTCTGTAAAATTTTGGGAACTTGTTGAGTTTATTTGATATTTTATAAAAATTGGTTTTTATACCCCAAAATCTGTCCAGAAAACGCAGATTTGCAAATAATCGCTTATGTGACATTTTGAGTGTGTTAATGAGTTATGAGTTATGGAATCCTATATGAGAACATGTGTACATGTTATTTACAGAGTATAGATGCCATGATAGGCTAATGGTATGCTACGTGTGATGTGAACTAGTTGCGTTAAAAGTGTTAAATTGATACAACATTTACTAATCACCAACGATTGACGGGTTTGCATGGTTTCATTAAGTCGTGTACGATTACGTGAGATGTCACTTAAGTCCTTGTGTCAATACACTCAAACACTTGCAACCTTGTATTTGATAGGTTTTTGGGTAGACGAATAGTCTTCCACACTTATTTCCTGTACGGTTTACTTTAGCACGCAACCTAAGGTGAGTTTCACTACTTTACGCGAAAGCATGTGTCTCAGGTTGAGACAAGGTTAAGTAAAACTTTTCTACAACTTTTCCATCCCAGGTTTTGGGATGCTATGACTCCTTGTGTGGGTCGGGTTTTCGATCTTTACGAGGATCACACTTTTATCAGTTTTGTAATTTAACTGTCCTTTGTGAACTAAACACTCTATCTTGAAAGTCCTTACTTTTTATTGGGTTAATCGCCGGAGGCGAACGGGGTAGTAGTTAGTAGCGCTATTAGGTTGTGCAGCAACCTCATGCCTGAGGTGCTTGGGTCACGGGCATGAACTTCTGACCACTTTTTCTTACTGGTGTTGATAGACACCAGTGTTAAGGCACTATAACATCTGTATGTTTCCCAATAACCACTGTTTAGTTACATCGAGTGGGTTAGCTACCCCTGACAAACTTAAAACTGATGTTACATTTACAACTGTAGAAATTACAACTGTTTCCCTACTGTGAACTCACCAGCTTTATGTTGACACACTTAGTATGTTTTCGCAGGTCGCTAGAAAAGGAGCACGTCTAGGTCCATGCATGATGTCTTTTGGGAACTATAACACACTTAATGCTTTCGTACTTATTTTATTTTGGTTTTTGGGCGCGTTGTTTTGCGCAACATATTTTCAATTGTTTAACTGTTTCGCTTCCGCATTTTAATTAAACTTACAACTGATAAACTTTTCAAAAATAAAAGCGAATTTTATTTTAAACGAACTAAATGGTTTGGGCATTTAGAGTCGTTCGTATAACTGTGGCTATGAGATTCTGGTGTGTCACGCGCCTCGCGGTAAAACCCCGCAGTGGAAATTTGAGGGTGTGACAATTGTGCTTATGATCTATGTTTAGTAGTCGTATATTGTAATGTTTTTGGGTTGTTTAGCAAGTAAGTTAGCAATGTTTGAATAAGTTAGTAATTGTATTACCTTAGAATCTAAATTATTTGAATTTTCATTTTAAAAATTTACATTTTCATACAAAAAAACTATATTTTGTAACATTACATATCCATATGTTTTTAAGAAAAAGGTTTTTTTGAACATTAATGTTGTAAACTTTTGGTAGGTTTAGTAGTCATGTATGATTGTGCATATGATGTTTGGTTTGTAGTGATATATGTTTATGCTAATGCTATTGTGTTGTTTAATGAGTAATTTAACATGAGTGGTGTACTGTTTAGGTAGTCATATTACAATTACAATCATATTTATTTTTATACAAAAAAAAAGTCATCATAAATTCTATGACTAACTTTGAAACATTTTTATATCAGAAACGTTTTTTAACAATCATTTGACATTTTATATTTCTTAAATGTGATATTGTTTTTTTTTAAAGTAAAATTGTAGCATCGTTGACTTTTCCAAGTCAATCATATTAATGACAGTTTTCCAAAAATATTTTAATAAATATAAATTCCTTTTATATTAAGAAGTTTAACTTTTCCATCTCATTGTTAACAAAATCAAATTAAGATTATTACAGTTAATAACAATCAATATAATTGTATCATCAAAATATTTATAGTACATTTGAATTATTTAAAACATAAGTTGAATGACTTTCTTTTTAAAAAATTTAAAACCAACCCTTTGAAGCATTTAAAATCAATGTTTGACTATGTTAATTAAATTGTATTACACTTTTACAATTATTTTAAATCTGTTAGTTTAAAAAATTAATAATAAACAATTTTATTCAAAAAATAAATACAATTATACAAACTTCAAAATGTAGCAAACGCAAAATCCTACCTATTTAAATAAAACTCAACAACGTAAACTTTTAAATAAACAATGTAAACAGCTAACCGTGGTAATTATGATTTTCTTTTTATAATCAATAAACGAAATTTAACTTAATAATGGAAAAACTTAAATGTATATTAATTTTCATTTCTACATCTGTTACTTTAAAAAATTTATAACAAACAATTTTATTAAAAATAGAAATTCAATTATACAAAGTTGAAAATTTACCATACCAAAAATCGTAGGTATGTAAACAAAACTCAACAATTTAAACTTTTAACTTAATAATGGAAACATATAAAAATGCTAATTATATTTTCATAACTTTAACCGAAATTTAACTTAATAATGGAAACACTTAAATGTAAATTAATTTTCTGGTCAATTGTTATATTATGTTTGTCATAATTTAGTAATCTTTACTAAAAATAAAAAAACTTTACATTTTTATGTTAAACCTCTATATATACATATTAGAGGGATCGTACCTAAAACTTATATACCATAAACTTGCAGCATTATGGATCCAAACAACATTACTTTTTTGAATGACATCACTTGGCGCATGAGTAAATATACCATCAAAGTTAAGGTGCTTAGGCTTTGGAGGCGAGCAAATCGAAAGATACCTGGAGAAATTCTTTCTCTTGATATGGTTCTTATGGATGAACAGGTTATGTTTTTAACATATTATTTTTTGAATTTGTTTTTTTGTACACATCTGTTTGTTACGAAAATTGGTTGTTACTAAATTTATTTTTTTCGTTTTTAAACAGGGGTCGAAAATGCAAGCTATTGTATGGAGTAGATATATGAAGAAGCATGAAAAATTCTTACATGAAAATGAAACTTATTATATTTATAACTCACAACTTGCTGAAAACAAATCTACTAAACATTTTTCTAAACATGATATGCTCTCTTTTACTTTTGAAACCAATATTTCAAATTGTAGTAATTTTGATGGAAGTCAATACGGTTTTAATTTTTCATCTTTTGAGGCACTTAAAGGTGGAAATCTGTCTGCAGAACAAAGAATTGGTTTGTTTTAATTATACTAACAATTGTATTTTAATAGTTTTCTATATTGATTATGTATTCGTATAAAACTGTTTTAACTTTTTTTTAAGATTTCATTGGTTAAGTTGAAGAATGGACTCCACCAGAACCAACAGAAACTAAAGCTGGGTTGAAAAGCAAGATGAACCTTGTCTTGATCGATCTAGAGTATGTATTTCATATCTACTATGAATATGTTGGTATAAAACCCTTTATAACTTTCCTTTTAACATACATTCTGTTTATATGTAGTGGCATCAAAATGACCTGTTCTTTGTGGGAAGAGTATAGTGATCAGATGTTTGAATACATCAAGCAGAATGAAGATGAAGTTCATGTAATCCTTATTGTTCAATTTGGTAGCTTTAGCAATTATAAAGGTATGTTATATATTACTTTTTTTTACAAATTCCGATTACATATTTTTGTATACCGGTATTTGTTTTACCTGTTTTAATATTTTTTTTACAAAGGCAATGTAAGTGTTCAAAATGCATTCTTTATCACTCGCCTCTTTATTAATGAAGACATTGAAGACATTCGTTCTTTCAAGAAAAGGTACCATAGTTATCTTTTTTTGTGTTTTATTTATATGTTTTCAGTTCTTTAAAGATATACAAATATTTTTTTTTCAATTACAGTTATATTCAAAAGTTTGTCTCCAACGAATCATGTTCTGCTCAACGATCGCTGGGATCGTTTGGTAGCATGAATATGTCTGATGAATTTTTGAATAAAACACCTTTCAGCAGTATTCGTGAGCTTCCATTGATAACAGAGGTTCGTATAAAAATCAGTTTATTTTTTCCAAATACCTTTCTTTCCAAATACATTTCAGGGTTATTCGTCACATTATTACTGTTGGTTTTGTAGGTTAACAAACAAGTCATTGTTGTTGGAACAATCAAGGGGGTGGATCCTAACGAAGATTGGTATTACCTTGGTTGCGAGTTCTGTAACCACAAGGTTGAGCCAACTTTAAGTTTACCTGATGATGAAGAGGTGAAGGACGGAACTTCATTTAAACAAGTTTTGGTTTGCACGAATAAAGGTTGTCCCAAACAGATTGTCTCTGCTGATCCAGTGTAAGACTTCTATTTGATATACATAACTTATAATTGTATGATATTATTTATTTATTTTTTATGTTTTAGTATTCATGTTTACGTTATTAATTTTTTGAGGTATAGGGCTTATTTTTTAGTTTTGGTGTTTTAGGTATAGGATTCCAATAAGGGTGCAGGATTGTACTGGAATAACATCGCTTACATTGTTTGATCGAGAAGCAAAAAAAATGTTGGGCATGTCAGCGATGCAGCTTCTTGAGAAAAGCAAACAGGTAACTTATTTTTATCAGTCTTAAACAATATATGTAATTCTACTTTGTATTACTTATATGATGTATGATCTAGGTTTCTATTGAAGACAAAGTAACTCCTGTTGAGTTTTATGAATTTGAAGAGAAGAAGTTTGCTTTCAAAATTAAAGTGGGGCAATTCAACATTGATAAGAATCTTGATGGTTATGGTATACGTAAGCTTACAAATGATTCGGAAATTGTAGCTTCTCTTGAAGAACGATTCCTTGACATTCAGGTTATGATTATCATTTAAATATTGCGTTATAATTACTGTTATGAATCGTTATTATTGTTGTTGTTATTTACTTATTGTTTAAACCTTTTTACGTTAATCGTTTCATTATTACATTTTATTGTTTTTTAGATCGATCAACTGTGCTTGAAAATATCGATCTAGGTGAATCTTCAACACAGAATGCAGTGTCTGTGAAGGTTAGTAGTTTACTTGGTCAATCATGTTTTAATATTAGATTTGAATGTAGTTTATTCTAACAATTTCGACATGGCTTTTAATATTGTAGGATTCTGTTGGAGATAACACTACTCCAGAATCATCTTCTAGAGTTAGTTTGATTCGTGATGAAGCGGAAGTAAAGCGTAGCCTTGACAAAGTTTACGAAACGGAAGATGATGCAAGTGAATCAACAACTAAAGTCCTAAAGTCTGAAAAGTTGATTTCCCCTAACAAATCACCTGAGAACGCAGTCTTGACTCCTAAGGTTGAAAAATAGGATCAATTACCCGTTTTTTGAACATTGGTTTATTGTCAGGATTTTTATTTCATGTGTGTTGACATTTTGTTTTCATTTTATGTTTGCTTTGCTTTTGAGACAATTTTCATCTAAATAAATTGCGTGTTTACATTTGATGTTTGTTTATTATATTGGTAAAAATTCTACATGGTTCAATTGTTCCTAAGGTGCCAATTCCCAATAAGCGTATGTTTTGCAACGACCATCAATAAAATCCAAGGACAGTCTTTATCGAAGGTTGTATTATATTTAAGAGACCCGGTATTGTCACATGGTCAGCTTTATGTCGCATTGTCAACAGTTAAAAGCATGGTAGGCGTGAAGTTACTTATACTTATGCTGATGGGAAAGTCAACACTAAAACAAAAAATGTGGTGTATAAAGAAATATTTTGTGATATTTGAATCGAATGTGTATTTATTTCTTTTAAATCTTAATAAAATATTTCTGCTACATTTTTTTATATGTTTTACCCCTTAAAATAATTGTACGTTGGTGAACCGCGTGTAACGCGGGAAAAGATCTAGTTATGTTATAATATGCATGACTAAACACTTGACGAGTTCGAGTGTATTTTATAGCTCACTTTGCATCCATTTAATGATCATTGAATAGAATTTGTGACCCCTTATATATCTGTATCGCGTCCATTTTATAATCATTTAAGTATGGTAATTGACAATTCATTCAAAAGTGTGATTTAATAGTGAAATGCACATGTGCATACGGTGTATTTCTGTATATATAACGGCGAAATGCACATGTGCATCAGGGATGACGTCATATGACGTCACAAAGCCATTTTTTATTTTTTTTAAAATTTTTTTTATTTTTTTTTCAAATTAATAATGCAAAATAATCATTTTGGTGTTTTTACTTTTTTATTTTTTATTTATTTAGGTTATATAATTTTTTTTTATTTTTTAATGGAGGGGTTTTTTTAGACACCCTTCATATTTACAAAAATGTCACCTGTTCACACTGGTTCTTTGGTTCTCTCCCTAAATGGTGGTTCTCAAATGATCCAAATCCTATATATATATATATATATATATACACACACACACTCCTATATAAAAACTGCAGATCTGGTTGGACCCAAACCGCTCTTTACTGGGTCAGGGCTAGGTGGGTTTCCAGGTAAACGGGCCCAAACTGGTCTTTTATATAAAAAAAAAATACACCACTAGGGTCTAGCTATGGTGTTTGTTTGGGTCAGATTGAGTTAATGGTTGTCCGTTGGACTCTGTGTGAATTTGGGCCTTGAACACAAGCAACAAGAAGTAAGAATGTAGAAGATTTTAGTAGCTGATAAGTATAAACTAGTAGATTATGTTTTGAGCCCATTGGGGATTTAAAAGATTCGTTTTGAGTTTTGAAACATTTCAAATACATCATGTGTACTTTTGACATTTTTTCTTAAATTATGCTGAAAGATGTTTAAATGAATTTATGAAAAAGTAAGTCGATATAATTGGTAAAAGATGGGTTGTTGGGTTGATGTATTTAATAAAAACTTAGTAATTAATTATTGGGGAATTGGAATTAAATAATCCAAACTTTGTTGGGTTGAAAGACAATAATTTCAACTTGAAAATTGGAATCTAATAGGCATAACTTGTCTTGGTTTTTATTTGACTGGACCAAAACTAGCTGGGTTTAACCCAGTTAGTTTTCTTCCTACGTGGTATGCCATTTTATGCATTCTATTGACCCATTTGCACTTTATGACATGTCACGTAAGCAAAAAAACTAACTGGGTTAAATCTAGTTAGTTTTGGTTCAGTGAAATAAAAACCAATACAAGTTGCGTCCATTAGATTCCAGTTTTCAAGTTGGGATTATTGTCTTCCAACCAGACAAAGTAGAGATTATTTAATTCCAATTCCCCTTAATTATTTAGAAAGTTTGTATTATCTTTTTTTTAATAATAAAACATAGTAAATAATTGATTTGGCTATGTTAAGTTTTGAGTATCATAACCAAAGTTTATACTAAAACTATGTTTAGATCAAATTAAATGAAAATATAAAGAGGGTTACCACATATGTATCGAATTTATAATGAATCAACATACCCAAGATTTATTTTTTTTTTTTATAGTTTTCTAGTAGATCTCATTACGTCTAAAGATAAAGAAGAGCTAATTCTTTCATTTGAAAGCTTATACTTTTTTTTTTTGCCAAAAAAAAAAATTAAGCCGACTTAATTTGTTATTTGATTCTATTGTACTGGTTTTTTATTTGATTCTATTGTACCGGTTAGTGTTTTTTATGGTTTTCTAGCAATAGGTGTAAGTTTTATGTTGATTGGACAAAGTGACTTAAAACATCTTCTATTGTGTTATATATTTAGCCGTTCTAAATATTAACTCTTTTTTTCATTTCCTTTTAAATTTCATGTGTCGTAGAAAAAAGGGGCTACTAGCAACCAACATACAAGTATAACAACTATGAAAGATTAGAGGAAGATAAATAGAAATACAAGGAAGTCTCTATATATAAAGCTCTTACATTAATACAAATGATACAAAGAGATGCGAGTTGGAATGTGACTAGTCACCATAAGGCTATATGGTGTGCACCCGGGGAGGAGACCCGGGGAGATGACATGGACAAGTCCCCCAAGGGGAACACCGCCCCCCCCCCCCCCCCCCCCCCCCAAGAATTTTCGGTGAGTTGGAGGAATTTTCTCCTTTCTCCCCGTGCATCCTGATTGGCCCATTTTTTTTCTTTTTTTTTTTAACTAAATTTTATCCAATAAAAAAAAGGAAGGGGGAATTGGGGGAAGACATTTCCAAACTTTGAGGAAGAAAATGGGAGAAATGATGTGACGCTGATGTGGCACTTGGGGGAGTTGGGGGAAAGGGGGCACACCATATAGCCTAATAACTTATTTATAACATCATGGATTCATGGGTATTTTGATCAATTTACAAAAGTATTTTTGTCAAAGGAAAGAAAAAGTTGTTTAAATATAAGGTTGACAGACACCCCATTGTCTTTCCAATGTCGTGTTGTGCATCTACCATGCTACTATAGTTGTTTTTTCTTTCTTCTAAAATACTTCATTCCCAGGTATTAGATATTGAACTTGACACCTACCCCTAAAAGGAAAAAGTCTCTGTCAAACTACTTGGGATTTTCAGTCGTTTGAATAAGAGTAGAGGGAGTGGGGGCGGCAAAGCTTCACAGGCGGGAACACCATCCCTACATGGCGTGGAAGAGGGCGGGAGCTTCTTCAGGGGCGGGGGGCGGGTGGTGGACCGAGGTGGTGCTTTGTGATTGGTCCGAATTTTTTTTTGTTTTTTTTTTAACTTTAACACAATATAATATTATTCCCTTCCCCCCTTCTACTCCCCACAATTTTCACCCTTCAAACACGGTCTCTACAAGTGCCACATGGAGCATCACCCTCTTTCCCGCCCCTCCACTCCCTCTAGTCTAATTCGAAAACTAGTATGACTTTTTGCAAGCTTTGTAATACCGTCCAAAAGTCGTGCTTTTTCCTGTTTTTACTAAATCAATCAAGGCAATTACTTGAGCTTGAAACGAGTTAGGATCTTTGTCAAAGGTATGAAAAATGAGTTGTTTTTTTATGCATTTGGAAATTGACGTGATAAGAATTGTATAGAAGAATAAGAGAGAAATTGAGAGTGTTGAATATATTGAAATCAGATTATTTCTTTAATGTTCATAACAAAGTGTATATACATATGGATATAACTGTAAAGTAGTTATCGGGAGGAAAACTGTCATTTGTATATCTGGTTTATAACAATTTTATATAAGATTCCTCAAATTATTATATATGTACTTTAACTCTTAAACACTTTTTATAATATCGAATTTGTTTTATAAAAACTTTTATGTGAACTTATAAAATGATATGTGTTTTTATAAAATCTAGTTTCTCCTTTTTAGGTGCCATATTCAAATATCCCTGTCTAAAGTCTCTCTCAAATGTATGAGTGAGCTTCATTGGTGTTGATTAGAAATGTTTATTTACAAAAAAGTGTACGCTTGATTGACAATCGTCTCATGCATCGGCTGTTTGTCTCCTAACAACAAAACAAGAAATTGTCTCTGTTTGTCGCTCGTGTCTTTCTTTTGGATTAGTTGTTTGTCCCTTTTGTGTTAACGACAATATAAGAAAGAGCTTATTAACATTTAAATAAGTGTAGTTTGCTTGTGACTCATGTGTTAATGATTTTAATATCGTAAAGAAAGATATATATATATATAATGAGTAAAGATCAAATACATATAGTTTTTTTGTAAGAACTGTGAGAATCAAAGGGGGTAAAAAAAATTATTTTTTTTTTTGGAATTTTTTTTTCCCATGTGCTTAAACATTCTTTCTAGATGAATAATACAAAAAAAAATTAAAAAAAAATTTTTTTTTAGTGTAATTACGTCATTAAGGTAAATACATTAGTTTACACTAGAGTAATTATGTAATTACTCTACACGTAATTACTCTACACCAAATTTTTTTTTTTTTTTTAGTTTTCAATACTATAATACATGTTTAACAATATGGGGAAAAAAAAATTTTAAAATTTTTTTTTTTAAAAAATACCCTCATTTGATTCTCACAGTTCTTACCAAAAAAGCTATTTGTACCGGATCTTTCCTCTATATATAATATGAGACCGTCTATACACCAGCAAACGTAATAATAGAATAATAGTTTCAAGAATCATAGAAACCCTTAATATTTAGACTATTTGGTGTGGTGACAATTTCCCCCAACCCCCCTAAGTGTTACATCAGCGCCACGTTATTTCCCCCATTTTCTTCCCCAAAGTTTGGAAATGGTTTCCCCCAATTCCCCTTCCCTCTTTTATTCTTTTCCACTTTTATTTAATTATATATTTTACTAGCTTTTATCCCGGGAGTGTCCCGGGGTTGAAATATCTAATATAACATAATAAAATATCTAATATGACAACATAATTAATGATTTGTCAATGCATGATTAATGAATAATAATAATAATAATAATAATAATAATATTTATTTTAAACAAATTTCTACCATAAGTTATCATATTCAAATATAAAAAAAAAGGAATCTCTGCCTATGCCTACGAAGTTATGTTTATCGTTTGTGATTTATTAGTAGAGTAAAATATATTTAAAAACAAAACCCCACAAAAATAGTTGTTTTTTTTTCTCCGTTTTTTATATAGCATTATGGTACTCGTTGGAAAGATAATAAAACGTTTGTTAATTTGGTGTAATTTTTTTCTTTAAAAAATCTCGTATATAAAAGATATTAACGTTTAAAAGTTATGGGAGAAAACATTAGAGAAAAAAATTTATTTTTGTTTTTAAATTCTTATTTTTTCCTAAAATAATTATAATATATATAGATTTATTAAAAAACTCAAAAATTAAAAAATCCTACATGATGCCACGTGACACATTCAAAGAGGGGTTGAGACCTCCATTGAATGCCACATCATCAAAATTCAATTCTTTTATTATAAGTTATAGATAGATATTTCATACTTAATTTTTTTAAAAAAATGTAAAAAAACAGTAAAAAAAATTTAAAAAAAACAGTAAAAACTAAAATAAAGATAAACTTCATTAAATTAAAAAAATTACAACCTATAATGCATAAAAATTTAAAAATTAACAAGAAAAATACATAAAAAAAACATCTAAAGCATTCGTTTTCCAAGCCACTTGTTCGCGATCTTGTCTTTGATCGCCGACATCACCGCTCTTTCTTGCTCGGGAAGACCGTCGAGATTTTTCTCCATCAAAGCAAACTCTGCCTTTTCGTCTTGCGAAATATTGTACGCGAGACATGCCCTCTCCAATTCAAGCTTCTCCCTCTCTAGGCTTGTGGCTTCTTCCTTCTCCTTCTTTCTGTCATTCAACCTTTCCCTTTGCTCCGCCTTAAAATCGTTAAAGTTTTGAATCAAGTCATCTATTTTTTCGGCCACTTTTAGGTTCGAACCGGATCCCTTTCCTTTTGAGCTCGAGGCGGCTTTTTTCGCGCGGTCCCTTCCAATTGGCCGCTCCGATTCGGACGTTGTAGCTTCATCTTCAAACTCCGGGTCATTGTTTATATTAAAAGTACAACGAGCATCGGACCCCCCCCCCCCCCCGCACTTTAACTTCCCGAGGTGCTCGTCTTTGTTCTTTTTGCTTGTGCCACTTCGTTTGGCACCACCTTCCATTTGTCACATTGGCTCAAAATCTCATACGGCCTCATGTACGCCCACCCCCTTTCTTATTTTTGCAAAACATCCCAAGCGCCTTCTTCAACACATTCTCGTCGTTTTCACCCGTCTTTCTATTGTTACAACATTGTTGATAAACACCCACAAATTCTTGACACTTGGTATTCATCTCCCTAAACTTCGTACTAACGGAATGAGCGGTTCGATAAGGCGCACGTTGCATTAACTTGAAAATTTGTTCGCAAATAGCGTTCCAAAAGCTATCCCGATTTCGATTTGTACCTACACGACCAAAAAAACAGTTAATAAAAAAAAGAGAAAAAAAAAACAGTTAATAAAAACTGTTAATAAAAAAAATAAAACAGTTAATAAAAAAAATAAAACCCACGGCCATAAAGAAACCCACGGTTAATAAATTTTTTTTAAAAAAATTGTAAAGCCTAAAAATAAAGATAAATCTTACTTCTTATCGGGTCCGTAGACACATTCACCCATGCTTGTGCTAGGGCCTCGAGCTCGACTTGAGTCCAAGGAACACTATCCGCCTTACTACTACCCTTTCCTTCAATGGCACGTTTTTTTCCCGTTGGTGTCTTTTTTTGAGGTTGGTTGAGTTTCGGGTATAACTTCGTCATCGACGCCTAAGGATATGAAATCGTGTTCGGTTTGATTGTGATTGAGGTATCGCGGGGAAGATTGGCATTTGATTCGGGTGTTGCATTTGCATATGAAATTGTTGTTGATGTATTTGCATTTGCCAAGGATTTTGTGGTTGACTAAAACCGCCAAACCCGTATGTGCTAGGATCAAGCGGTGTAGTGGGATAGGGAAAGTTTGGTGCTTGGGTCAAAGGAGTAGCGGGGTGTTCGGGAAAAGGGGTGGCGGGTTTGAACGCCTTGGATCCATAATATTTTTTTATGTGAAGATTGGAGAAGTTTTATAAAAAAGGGTTGGATGGTTAAAAGTTTTTGTGGTTTTAAAGTGGGGTAAGTGATTTATTTATATAAGGTTTGAATTTGTTTTTTTTTTATTTCAAAAAGGCCAACGGCCATATTTTAATAAAGGGAGGGGACCAACGTTCAAAAAAATTGACCAATCATGGCCTTTGGTGGAAACGGTAAAAAGTCCCCCAACTCACCGATTCCCCATCCGGGGGGGGGGGGGGGTGTTTCCAAACAGGGATTAAGCCAAATCAGCTCCCCGATTGCATTCCCCATTCCACACCAAACAGTCTTATAATCGATATCTATAATCTCTAATCTCTATTAACGACCAAATATATAGGAGTTCAAAGCTCCATTCATAAATCTCTATTTTTTTGGTTATTTTCTTTCTTTTATGTCCCTTATATACAACATATAATGCCAAATGTATATTTATGTAGTACACATTTTATATCCATCTCAAGATGTAAATCACCTTTATAAAACCTAATAAAATCCAATTAAATGCTTAGACCTTTGAGTACCCATGAAGTATATATGTATCCTCATGCACACCTTCTCATGTCTTAAAAAGTAAATGCTTCTCATTCTTCTCATTTGCAGCCATGGAGAAATAGAATACGCTTCCCATTTTAGTGTTTTTCATTCCTCTCATTTGCATCCATGGAGACATCAAAGCCTTCAAACATGCTTGGTGAGTCTCTTCCGCTTCAGATCATCTTCTTCCATTAAACAACATCAATAACGGTATAGACCTACTTCCTGATTTAGATATGGATCTGATTCGAGGGTTTGATTACACAAATTTGTTCTTTTTTTTCTTAAATTAGCTCATGGATACAATCCAGAAGTAAATCGTGAATGTTAAATGCACATGTGGTTTTCAAATTGCTTATTGTTAATTTTTATGTCCATGAAAATAAATTTGCGCATATTCGATTTGTTAAGTTGTTCAATTAAAAGTTTGGTAATTGATGGTAATTGTAGATACAGATAGTACCAGAAAACCAGCTTATCACAAGCAATACCACAAAAATTTTAATTTTAAGGTAACTGAATATTGTGGACTACTAACAATTTTCTTACATTAGTTTTGTTTATATCAATATCTAATTAAAGTTATTGGATTCTCAGTCGACTTTAACTTCCATTTTTTAAATTCTTTGCACTAAATATATGCAATTAAAAATTACATACACTATACATGTTATTGTTCTGTTTATATTTTTCCTTACTTATTTATATACTAGTGAGGTGCCCGCGCGTTGCAGCGGGAAACAACATTTATAACGGTTCCGTCAAGCCATAATCAATTAACCAAAACATTTGTTTTGGTGTGTTGAATAATCATTAGCGGAGCTAGAACTGCGTTAACCACAATCGAAACATTCGAATCCTATGTGCTAGAGGAAGTGTAAGCACATAAATATATACATAGCAATAAATGTGAGAAACGCTAAGCAAAAAATTAAGGTGATCATGAGGAACTGGGCAGTTACAGACATAATGACAAACCCTAATTGTAAACACATTGGTGATTGTCCGGAAATACATAATCTAACCTGAAATTGTGAAACAATGTTAATTCAACGTTTATAAAAGACAGATACGTTGGTTGATTTCAGGTTATTTTCATTTCAGGTATTACTTAACCCTAACATATTTTTTTAATTGAAAACACTATAACAATACTATATTCAAATTAAAGAGACTGCAATGCTCGTTTATACGGTGTAATAATACTAAGAAAATATTAACGAATGAAAAAATTATGGACGTTTAAAAATCGTGGGGGTAGTTGGTTAAAATAATGGCGCGGAAATGTAATTACTATTTAAATAAATAAAATATGAGTAAAGTTGAGGGGACAAATGTGTAAGTATTAATTGTATAAAAGACATATGGTGTGTTGTACTCTAAGCAATTATAATTGTAAAACTTAAATATTAAGATGTCATTGAGAAATGTATTATAATATAGTACTAGTGTGGTGCCCGCACGATGCGGCGAGAATACCACACTTATGTTAGTGCTTTTAATGAAGAGCGCATGACGGTTCAATTCAGTTTTGATCCATAACCATAACCTAAACCAATTTTTGTTGGCTGGGTTCAGTATTGAACGAAGGAAAAAATTAAACTAAATAAACCAAAAGGCCCATTAGCACAATAAATTAAACAAATCCGTTAAGGAACTTTGTTACAGATTAAAATATATAAAAAATATATATTTGTTAATAAAAACTAAATGCATAGGGTAACCAAATGCTTTTGTATCCCTTGTGAGTTTTGTTTACAATTC
Source organism: Ambrosia artemisiifolia (assembly GCA_032199755.1). Classification (NCBI taxonomy): domain Eukaryota; kingdom Viridiplantae; phylum Streptophyta; class Magnoliopsida; order Asterales; family Asteraceae; genus Ambrosia; species Ambrosia artemisiifolia. The sequence continues at coordinate 33,625,407 of CM063517.1, forward strand.
AATCAAGCAGTAAACATTTTCATGGGTATTAGTGTTTAAAGTAGAAGCACTAGAAAAGAACCTAATTGAAATCTCGCTCTTTCAACATTTCTTCTGATCAGTCATAGTTGATTGCACATGAACAACACATAAGAAAGTGAGATTTGATTATATGAAGCATAAGTGTGTAAATTACTTGAAAATATAATACTTGGGAGACGAACCATATGAATGTCTGTGTTGACTAAAGTTTTTACACAAATAGTCATTTGACTAAGCTTTAAACATATACGTTTGACCGCTACAAAAGAGCATGCAAAACTGTAACCCAATCTAAAGACACCAGGTAACACAATCTACATGTCATATTCGCATTGGGTAAAATCAATGGCGTTTGGAAAAATTGCCATGTTGCTTCCATATGCTATCTTCTTCGTTTATGTTGTGAAGTGTCGTCTTATGAGTGGATGTTGGATCACAGTTTATTAAATCGACTTCATGTTTTGTAGATAGTATAAAATCATACATGTTTTCATTACATTAAGATTTTTTTGGTATATGTGTAAAACATCAATCTTTGTCAAATGATTATAGTTTTTAAAGCTGCTCAAATAGTAGTTTGAAGAAAAGTCTCAAACGCTGCAATTCTTTTGAGACAGATGTAGAATAATATTATACATATATGTGAACAAAATTCCTTTGTTTGTAATTACCTTAATATGTATCGAGTTCATGCAGTGAACCACAAGTACATCAGTCTCTTCGGTCTTCTCCATAGATGGGTTGCTTGGCTGCTCGATATCATAATCTACTAATAAGAATAAACATAATGATCACTTGTCAAAATAATTTCACAAAATATGTTACATAAATAATGGGGTCGATGTAGATGGTGGGAGCGTTTAGAACTATAGAGCTTTCATTTGAAATGGTACGTACATTTGTAAATTCCGTTTTTGTAGTAACAAGTTTCTTTTGAGTAGCCCGTGATCCATGTTCTAACCTTTCTATAATTGCAGCGGCGAAGATTGAAAATTCGGACACAAAGGTTGCATGTATATAACTAATTTTTTTTTTAAACGAGGGGTCGAAACCGTATATACTAAAAATCTTCTATACTTCATGAAGATGATTATGTAACTGAGATTGAAATCCATTTGGTCACAGTAGCACAATCAAAATACAAACTTAGCATTCACTAACATAGACATCACACAACCAATCGAATTATCAAAGAACACCAAATTGTAAACATACATTAAACATAACAACTCACAGATCATAGACTGGTTAGTGAGAGCTCTCAAATGCTGTCTTGACAATTCAGAAGGATTTCGTCTAAGCTAATGTTGCCCACGGAGCACCAATCAATGGTCCAAGATAACCTTTTTTCTCTGAAATTACAAAAGAACAGTAATAAATCAAACAATCACACTACATTTTCTCTTACTATTCACTACCTCCAATTTCCAGCATCAAAATCCAGCAAAATGATTCAATTCCTTCTAAACTCATCTCATCATACAAGTCGAAAGACTACAAATTAATCTGTTCCACAACTTTTAACCTGCAAGCTATGAAACTGGAACATAGAAAATAGTTTAATATGAACATCATTAAAATAAAAATAAGTGTGTGTGAGCACTAAAAATGGAGAAATCAAGGAAATCGGGCAACCTATACCACGAAAGGGCTTATGCCCTCAGGGAAGATGCGAAAAGGGGATTCGAAACGGGGTACCGAGGTGATGTCCTTAGCCGATAAAAAAAAGTAGTTAGCATATGCATTGTGTATTGTACTCTAAACAATTATACATGTTCAACTTGAATTTTAAGGCATCAATGAGAAATGTATTATAATAAAGTTTAGATGATTTCAGTTCATTTTCGTTTTTTTTCTTTTGTTTTTGTTTCGGTTATTGCTTAACCCTAGCATATAATTTTTTAAAAATTAAAAAACTATAGCAATACTCTACTCAAATTAAAGAGAATAAAATGTTCTTTTATACGGTGTAATAATATTAAGAAAATATTATCGTCTCAAAAAGTTATGAACGTTTAAAAATCGTTGGGGTGGTTGGTTAAAATAAAGATGCAAAAGTGTAATTTAGTATTTAAATAAACAAGTAAAGTTCATGGGGTAAATATGTAAGTATTATATAAAATTATAATATAGTATAGATAGATAAAAGAGAAAACTGTAATTAATAAGGGGTATATGTGAAATTTATGTTCGAAAAGACATAAATGCCCTTAAAAAGTAGTTACTACATGCATTATGTGTTGTACTTTAACCATTTATAATAGTATTACTTAAAAATTAAGAGGTCATTGTGAAATACTTTATTGTAGTGGGGGTCCACCCACAAACATGCAGTCAAAAAATTTATAACCAGTTGGTATGCTGCAAATCCTCTTTATTATTGTTTTTTTTCTTTGCAACATTTTCTGATTTTGAAGTTACATAAGGTTAGACTGCTTTGCATGAACCATGCTATTAGTTGTTGCTGGCTCTCTTAAAGATTTATGATTTTAACTTGTCAACCCACACTTACACAACCCATAACCCATAAAAGATTACCTTTTATGAATCGATATTTAACATTATAAACATTTTGTAGGTTAACAAATGGGTTCCACAAATTATTTATTCAGACTACGCTAACTTTCTAAATGGTCATCTGAGCTTGGACCATTTAATTAATTATGTAATAGCTCCCATTTATGCATATTCTATTCTTTGAGTGCATATCATAGTAGAGTTCTTTGGTAGCCATTAAGGGCATGTTTGGATAAACTTATTTGAGGCAAAAAAGACTTTTGGTGAAAATGAATTATTAACTTATGGCTTTTTGAAAAGGAGTTTTTAGAAAAGTGTTTGGATTAGCTTTTCAAAAAGGAGTTTTTTTTTAAAAAAATTTGGATTATATTTTCAAGTAAAATGACTAAAAAGGATATAAGGAGGGTAGATATAAAGATATAATGAGGGCATATAGGTAAATTTTTCCCAAAAGTTATAAGTAGGTTCAAAAAGTCACACATTCCTTACTTTTCCAAAACAACTTATTATACACAAATGACAAAAAAGGACTTTTGGCTTTGCCAAACACTTTTTGTAACTTATTGACTTTTTGGTAAAGTAATAAGTTATAAGTTGGTGGAAATGAGGAGAGCCAAACATAACCTAACATGATTTCAACATATGACGCATTGCTTAACTGTACCTTTTTTTTTCCATAGTATCATTTTTTTCTAAGTGTACTTGTAGATCTCATCATTGTCCTAGGCGAAAGTTTCAGTAAAATTTGTTTTTATGTTTAGTTTTTAGCGATGTCCCGAATGGAAGTGTTGTGTTAATCGGGTTTGTTCACATCTCAAAAGGGGGTCATGGCCAGCCGGTAAAACGGGTCATGGGGTTTAGGGTCATTGTTGTTGAGATAGTTCAAATATAACATGCGAATAGTGGAGTTGAATGGCAACGGCGATATGTTTCAAGTATTTTCAAAGAGTTATATTTATTTTTGTATTTAGAAGAGTCATTTTATAGAGTTTGACTTATGGATTGAGTTTGAAGGGCACTATGTTTGACATTTTAAAGTTAAATATATTGTTTTTACAACATCCAAACTAACGAGCATTCCTTTTGTCTATACTAAATTATAAAGCATCTAGCAAGGATTTCAACCAAATTGAAGTAATTACAATATTTTATTCTTATGATACAACAACTTAATGAAGTTAGTAAGGGGTAAAATGGTCTTTTTACATGATAAATGAATTGATAAATATTATGTATAATGAATTTGCATGATTTAAAATTTGATCTAAGCAACTTATCTCGCTTTTAAAATTAAAATCCATTCATGTTCCTCCTCATAAAAGCTTTAAAATTAGATCTAAGTAACTTATCTCGCTTTTGAAGTTGAAATCCATTCATGTTCCTCCTCATAAAAGCACTAGGTCGTTAGTTAACTTTTAACCTTTAGAGTTTTTATTGCAAACCTACATATAACCTTAACTATTGATCACTATTAAACTTGATTATTTTAATATTAATATATTATTATTATTATTACAATCTTAAATCTATACTATATTATAAAAAATTTGGGAAGGGTTCTCGAAAAGTTAAGTAATTACAACATTATACGCTTATGGTACAATGCTCAACTAAGTTGGTAAGGGGGTATTATTGTCTTTCTATAATAAAATGAAAGGGATTAATTCTAATTTAAGATTTATTGTTTAATCTGATTAGGTTGACCCAACAGCTCCACCTCCTCTTTATGTACGCTACCGACCCATTTCTTTGTTTGGTATTCCATCCATGGCTAGCAACGGTTCCACTTCTCTTGATTCACATTTTAGTAACTGAAAAACTCCATGATTAGGATTATATATCATAAATACTATTAAATTCTAATCCATAACCGACGGAACCACATGGATATAAGCAACATCATTAACAAATTCTTACATCTATCTCCTTCTTACAAAATATCTCAAGTGATTCTCTTTGTTTGATTTACGGTTGCCAACGATAACCAACGACCATCTACTTTCTTTCATTGCTTATTGGTACTTTTGTTGTCACCTTAGGACCTGGAGTTATAAAGCTGACTGGTTATCGTCACCTTCATTCTTCCTTACCGAGTTGTTTGGGTGTTGCCATTAGGTATTACAACAACCATTGCTTCACTTTTTATTTTATTTCTATTAACACATTCAAACATTTTTACATTTGTTTGCAAACTATCTCAAGTTATTCTCTGCATAGATAATTGTGATTATCGAAGATCGACAGTGAAATGCAAGGATGTTGGAGATGACTCACATGGTGGTTCCTCTGTTCTTGAAACTGTACGAAATGACTTATATTCTAATTTCAAAACAATTTGTCCACTTAGTTTTGCTGATTATAATGGTGGGGGTATTCACTTTTATTACTTTTGCAAAAAAAAAATGTTATTATAGTTCTTTCTTTCTTGGTTCTTTACTTGGTTTTCAACCTTTTGTTCTCTTATTAATTTTTAAATATTTTGTTTTCTACATATATTTCTAAGGAATGGATAGCCTGGCAGATCAGTTGTCGAAATTGGGTTACTGGCTTTAATAAAGTCGAGACTATAATGAGAAACAAAACTTTTCATAATCACAAATCACATTTAAATTATGCATGAACAGAATGACTCATATATTGATTTAACATAATCATATTTTTTTTTGACATCTCTTATTCTTGTTTAAATCTTCACCAAAATATTCACATATGAGTCAACTTAACCACATGTGAATTGATACATGATTTTGAAGTTCTTATGGTTTTCAATATTTTCATGTTTCTTATTTAAACCGTTATGAGTGAACATATGTGCTCATTTATATGTATTTAATCCATGGATTGTTAATCTAAGATGATTCCATCATACGTTAACTAATATGATTTAACGCCTCATTTTGGTCCAAAAATAAGATACAAAGTGAATCATCTGTTGACCCCAAGCACTTCTATTTACAAAGTGAATCATCCGACTCCATGAGAAAAAGTTCTTATTAAAAAACATACTTTGAATGCATATCCAATATGTCCATCTATCATTAGACTATCTAATTCGTTTATTGCCTACAATTAAGTTCTTATTATCGTTATGATCACTTTAAGTAATTGCGCCAAGAAGGGTGATTTTACCATCCTTTATCATCAAAAACTCGTTTATGTTAACCAACATTTTAGTAGGGTAAGTATCTATCTTAGCCGTACTACCGTTGTTGTGATGCTTTCATGTCTATGGCCCCGTGAGTCATTTACTTAGTCTTACTCGCCCGATCCGTGTGACTCGAGATATGTTATTACTTCTAGATTTCAAGCTACCATGGGAATCACAATGGTGATCCTCTCTTCCAAACACAACAAAGACTCAACATAACATCAATAGGATTTAGAAGTCATGAATGTGACTTACTATACTTGTATCCTTTTTGTTTCATGTCCTTACTTGCGTGCCTCCCCGGAGCCTCAAGCCTTGCACCTATGTTAAGTAATCCACATACACATTTAGGTACTTTCACTTAGGCTTGATTTCATAGAACCATACAAGTTTATCAAATATCTATGCCCATATAAAATATAGTTTCATTGAGGCGTTTTATCAAACACTTGGTAGACGCGATTTATCCAATGTTATATATGACCTAAACACCACATGAATCCATTCCTATCTCAATTTCAATACTACTAGCATGTCAATAATTTTTCCAATCATACTTTCTCATTAATTTACATCACAAAACTAGTCTTTTATAGAATAAAGGTGATTCTTACCAAGGTACTAAGAAACTCAATTCTTCTCATTTCATGGTTTCTTATGAACCAATTCATCACACAAGAATTTTACTAAATACACACAAATTAACATGTATTTAGGTTCCATAAAGCTAGAGAAACGTTTACCAACCCTTAATTCCATGTTTTTAACACAAACTTTGTCACACCTTGCCTAGGCGGAAACACGGGATGCGACTTCGAAAGGTTTTCAAGCACAAGAGTCGCGCAAAGCATCAAATTTCGTAGATTCAAAGATATTAAAAGGACAATAATGTTTAACATTGCAACATAAAATATTGTCTCAAAACCATAGTTTCAAATGATATTGTTCAAAATCATTAAACTAAAAGATTGGTTCAAAATAACCTATGATGCCAACGCGCAATCCCAAGTTCCATTCTACTTGCTTAATTATCTGAAAAACATGCAAGTAAAATGTGTCAACAATAAAGTTGGTGAGTTCACAGGTTTTGATGGATGGATATGTAAACCATGCTAGACCGAACCATTTCCTAGCTAAGACAATGATCAATATGTGAGTAACATGAGCCCGTAACCAAATCTTGACATGTTGTGCCTCGCCCATTGTACACTAAAGACAACAAATAAATGTCAAATACAAGCACTCTCTTGATAACTGTAATCCGGTTAGAGCGACTAACCAAGAGTGGGGGTGTGAACCCAATAGATCTATTCTGGTGATCCGTGGCTAAGTTCATAGCTAATGGTTACAGTATGACATGAGGAATTTATTAGTACTCTGAACTTTATTGTCTCATGTTCACGTAATAGTCAAAATATAACTGAAAACTCGTACGCATGTTTTCCCCATAAAATGTAAAACAATGAAAAGGGGTCATGAAAACTCACCTTGTGTCTCAGTGCAAATGAGGTATTGAGCCTGATGTACTAGTGTCCTTATGAAGGAGCCCTAGAATATTAAGGACAACTTAAGTCTGTCTCCCCGGTAATTCACTATGCAAGTTGTTCACCCCGATTTGTGTTCTTTGGACTATGTGTACAGTGTTCATACCTTTGAAAAGATGTACATTTTAACTTGTGGGTCCTAGGACTCTAGTTAATTCCGTTCATTTATAGTCGTAAAAGTAACCAATCTTGTCAAAACTGGGTTCACGAGTCACCATATGTTATCATATGAAGTCACATGTTAAGGATTTGTATGAAAAATGGAGATTTAACACATGTTTTGTATTTCTTGTGTTAAGAACCCGGTTAACACATGTTTGACAGCCTTAAACATATGTTTTATAACTCTTGTGTTAAAAACGCAGTTAACATACGTTGGCAGCTTTTTAAACTGACTTGTATATACATACATGGTTCGACCCTACACATGCTCATGTACACTCATAAGTGTATTAATGAGTATGTACGTGAATACAAATTTAATATGTATGTAAATGCGTGTGTGTTGAAAACATATCTGATACAAGTTCTCGAGTGTTTTAGCCGATTATAATATGTTGTACTTATGTCTAGGTGGGTGTTAGTGTGTCATGTGGTCGGGTGAACATAGTATAGACTGAAATGTTAAATGAAAAGAGATTGTGGTTCGGTTTTAACATACCACGACTATGATTGATGAAAACAAAGAGATAGGCCGAGTTCCTTGTTGATTCCTTCCACAATGTAGCCTCCTATACTTGGAAAATGCTCGGTGGTGGTTGTTCGTGGTGTTTTGCGATCGAAAACAGCCGATTGGGGTGCTTTTGTGTTCGGCCGAGGGTAACAAGGAGTAGAGAGGATTGTGTTGTATGTTTGATGGACTTGTAAGGTGTGTGCAAGCTCTCAAGGCCTTAGCCAGTTCTTATAGTCGATGAGAGAGAGAGAGATGATGAGGTTGTGGTTGGTTGACAATTAGGGAAGGTCAACATACATATGTTTAGGTGGTGAAAAAGTTGATTTCTAGTTTGGTATAATAAGTTGACTAATACGATTTTGTTGGTTTGCTTAACGTGGCTCATAGCCGATCATGGGTAAGGAAAAATGGGAGAAGGAGGTAGTTAACAAGCATGGGAAATGGGGTAAGGTTTGGATTGTAGTTTCTGTGTGTGTGGGTGTACATAATCGTGTTGTGTGTGTGCATGTATATATGCCGTATGTATGTGTGTGTATATACAAGCATTACATGGGTTTTGTTTTGATCACACACACATCCTCATATATATATATATATATATATATATATATATATATATCGTATGGATGTGTGTGTATGTACAATATGGCTTTTGTTTTGTTTCAATCACACATACACATATACGATCGCTAGAGTGCATACCTATATATATTGTCTTGTGTTTTGATTACTCACATGGTTATGTATGTACATATATATATATATGTATATGTATATATATCGAATGAATGTGTGTATATAATATTGAATGAATTTCGATCATACACACATATATATAAGTGGCCGATCATTTTTGTGTGTATACATATATAATATGTTTGTTGAAATCCATTAACTCATCATGTGTGTAGGAATCGGTTGGGACATGGTTACGTGTTCATAGTGTCGAGTTAGATCATTGATAACACATGTGCGGTTGTTAAATAATAACATGGTGTTAATCACATAAAATGTCATGTGTTAACTTACGTTTAAACATATGTTGGATTTGTATATTAACTCATGTTACATATGTTTTGTGATTTGAATTGATAAATGGTAAAATTCTATGATTTTATGTGTTGAATATCCACAAAATGTCTTATGAATTCGGGTTTTGCATGGAATTGTGTAATTTCCAAACTAGATATTTCACGTGTAATCTTGTTTTGTTTGTACGTAACAATTGGACATTCGGTTGCTCTCTGTTGCGCATGTGATTGGCTTGATTTTTCATTGCCAGTTGTTTCGGATTAATTGAGTGTTGCATGCGTAAATGGAAAAATGAAATGAATTCCTGAAATTGTTTGGGCTTTGCTAGACTCGGGACGACCTAGTTAATGTAAAAATGTCTAATGCACAAATGAAAATGACATAGTTATGAGGGTGTGTATGGATCTTGACCTGGAAATTCGACGGGTGTCATAACCTTATTTCTCACCCTTCTCATGAATACATAATAACATCACATCAGGCCAAATATAAGTTACCTATGTGTTTGTTATGCCTTGGTGATTCATTTTAGACCAAATGCACGGAAAAAACCCTTTGATTTGGGCTTGATTGAGCTTGATTCTTGAGTTGTGGTTAAGTGTGTGTTGGAAGTCGGTCTCCATGATATGGAGATGGCTTCTTCTCTCTCTCTCTCTCTCTCTCTCTCTCTTTTATTATTCAACTATGGCTTCTTCTTTAGTACACACAAGAAATGGTCTTTAACTAAAAACCACTAATCCAGTTAGTTATCAAGAAATGTTCCTAGCCTAAAAGGCTCAAAACACTTAACGGGGTTAATGGAGTTATTTTTTATACGAGTTAAAATTTCGTATTAACATAAGTCATCTTTAATAGAGTTTGGGCATAACAGTTGAGGGCAAGATGGTCTAATCAGTGTTTTATTCTAGGGCAATATGGTAATTGTGTGTGTTTTATTTGGAGAAAACCAGTTTCTCTCTCCTATCAGTTTTAAAATCATTCCCCCTATATCCTTAATTAACGCAAACCAGTTTTTCTCTCCTATTAGTTTCAAAACACTTCCACTATTTTATAAACACTTCTCTATCCTATGCGAGGCTTCCTCTCTATCTCTTTTTTTTGTTATTCAACTATGGCACTATGTCAATTTTGGCCCTTTTAGTACACACAAGCAATGGTCTTTAACTAAAAACCACTAACCCAGTTAGTTATCAAGAAATGATCCTATCCTAAAAGGCTCAACAGACTTAACGGGGTTAACCGAATTATTTTATACGAATTAAAATTCCGTATTAATGTAAGTCATGTTTAATAGAATTTGGGGCATTACAACTCCACCCCCCTTAAAGAGGGTTTCGTCCGTGAAACCAAGAATGTACCGCATAGATAGGGATAGAACCGCTTCATTTCTTCCTCGGACTCCCATGTGGTGTCCGAACCTTTTCTATGCTCCCATTTGACTTTCACTTGATCAACGTTTTTGTTTCTTAGGAGCTTCACCTTTTGTCAAGGATTGCACCACATAATTCAACTTGTCATCAATTTCGATTTCTTCTAGAGGTATATATGATGAATGATCTGCTAGACATTTATGAAGATAAGAGACGTGGAATGTATTATGGATGCCTCTTAGCTTATCGGGTAGCTCTAGGCGATAAGCGACTTAGCCTACAAGTTCAAGGGTTTGGAATGGTCAAATGAACCTCAGACCCAATTTTCCCCTCTTTCTAAATCGAATAACTCCCTCCCAAGGGGATACTTTCAACATTACCATATCCCTCGATTGGAATTCTATCGGTCATCGTCTTTTGTCGCATATGACTTTTGTCTGTCTTGTGCGACTTTGAGATGAGCACGGACTATTTCAATTTTCTCATTTGTGGCCTTGACTACTTCTTTGTGAGCGAGTTCATGAGGACCCATTTCACCCAAACACACCGGGTTCTGGAATTTTCTCCCATAAAGCAATTCGTATGGGGGCAAACCGATGCTCGCGTGATAGCTATTACTATAAGAAAATTCCACCAATGGTGGGTACGTATCCCAACTGTCTCCAAAATTGATGATGCATGCCCGAAGCATGTCTTCGAGTGTTTGAATTGTTCTTTCGCTTTGTCCCTCGGTTTAAGGATGAAAGGCGGTACTAAGCAATACCTTAGCGCCTTATTGAGTTTGAAGTCACGCCAAAAGAGCGAAGTGAATTGAGGATCTCGATCTGATATGATGGTCATGGGTACCCCATGTCGGGCGACTATTTCGTTTAAGAATACATTTGCCATCTTCTCTCATGTGTAAGTTTCACGTATCGGAATGAAATGGGCCCTTTTAGTCAATAGATCAACCACTACCCATATCGCATCCTAACCCCGAGCCGTCTTGAAAAGTTTGGTTAATACTTCCATTGTGATGTGTTCCCATTTCCACACGAGTATTTCCAAGTGTTGGAGTTTCCCGTATGGCTTTTGATGTTCGGCCTTGTGTGACACTAGTTAACATCCATACGCATTTTACTTGATATTATCATTTTATGTGTATATTAGACATTTTTGCACACACTATACCCCCCAGTCTAGTAAAGCCCGGATTATTGTAGAAATTCAATGGATTAATCGTCTACGCATACAACACCCGAAATATTCGAGACAATTGTGTTGAACAATCAAGCCAATCACACGCTCAACAGAGAGCAACCGGATACCCGATAACTACGTACGGACAAAACAACAATGCATGTGACATTACCAAAGTGGAAAATCATTCAATCCACTCCAACCCGAACAAATTCAAAATAAGTTTATGACAATTAACACACCTCAATGTCATGAAACACTACCAAGGAACAAGCATGAGTTATAATAAATTAATAATACCCAATAACACATGAATAACCCCCCCCCCCCCCCCCCAATAACATATGTGTATATCTTACATGATCACTAATGTTATCATGTGTTAATATCCGATAACTAAATTCTATTGATAATGGATATCTATAACACTCCATATACTACATATATCCATGTATGATTGGCCATAGCTACACCTATAGATATATATACAACACATCAATTTAGTAAACTAGGTAATGAGAACTATATGTTAGTGTGTGTGTGTGTGTATATATATATATATATTCGGCCATCCACATCTATACATATCCACGATGCCATGCCCATCCCCATATCAATATTATATCGAACAACTCACCTATATATACACTCATATTGTGAATCGAGCCAAACCAACACACACACACACATACATATGTATATATATATAAAAACACACAGTACATGTGTGTGTGTATTATCAAACTAGTACAAATTTCTACATATATACACATACTCGACACGGTAAAGTATATGGAGGAAACCCTCCTTATTTGGTAAACTCTGGAAACTCTGACTTCCCAACATTTTTTTTTTTGAAAAAAATAGGGTATGTAATATACATTTTTTTAAGCATTTTGAGCCAAAAAAATCGAAAAAGCGCCGAACGGTTTTTTTTTTTAAAAATAAAAAACGTCTACTGTTTACATATAGTTAACACATTGTTAACACCTGTTATTAGCGCTTAACATGTGTTAGTCAAAATTTTATTTTTTTTTTAAAAAAAATACTCGACGCTTTTTTTATTTTTTTTGGCCCAAAATGCTTAAAATCATGTATATTACTTGCCCTATTTTTTTCAAAAAAAAAATATTGGGAAGTCAGAGTTTCCAGAGTTTACCAAATAAGGAGGGTTTTCTCTAGAACCATTCCCTACTCGACACCCATATACATATTGTAGAAGATTGTTTTGCTTTCCATACATCATGACAACCACTCTTACACCAAAATGAACCTTTCATTATATCAAGATCAAATCAAGTAATGGAGGTTTGCCACAAATGTGTTTTGTCTTCGCTTGCGCCGAAAAACAAGAAGCAACATAGGACAAAGTTTGACAATGATGCTTATACCCTTTTAGAACCTTGTTAATGACAACTCACTTCCCAAAAGCTTGATCATAACCAAAAATATTGGATCTTCTCTTGAACCTATATCTCGGCCGAAAGCAACCAAACCAAACCCATGACAAGTCACTTTCAAAGGAATGTCCAAACCTTACACTACACTAGACTATGACAACTTTCATAAACACACTTTCAATGAGATAGAATTTCCTAATTAACCTATGCACCAATCGGATTCAAGAAGGAAGCAAGAATGATCCATCACCATCACTAAAGATTGATGACGATCCTCTTGTCCTACACTCGGCCGAAACCCCAAGACTCCCATGATCATGTGCTTGGTTGTCAACATACAACAATTTAGACACTAAATCAAGCAATGACCAACTTCCAATGCAAGTCAACCCTCCCTAGGTGTGATATCATGTCCCTAATCGGCTATAATCAAGGGAGAATGCATGATATCATATTTCAACATCTTATACTAATTAATGTTTAAAAACATTGATCACTACTCCAACCAAGAGGATTAACCGTACCCTTTTTGCTTTTGTCATCACCTTGTTCGACCACTATATAAGGAGGCCTCATGATCATTACAATTCAAACACAAACCTCTCAACTTTCTTTACCTCTTGAAAGCTTCGGCTGATTCCAAACTTGGGCTCCCACAAGTTGTTTTCTTTCGATACTCACCCATACGAGGAGCCACAAAGAGGATCAAAAAGTTACATTGTTGAAACGTGATGTGCCAAGAATTACACATGTTTTACGTATTTAATTATCTACCTTTTGCACATTTATTATGCTTTTAGCTTTATAAAATATAGCTAAATCATCCTACAAGATAAATCCAGGTTTTTGGAAGCAAAAAGGAAAAAAAAAACAAATAATTTTGAGTGGAGAACCAGCTTCTCAGAAGAGACAAAGTTGTGGTTGGGGGACAAAAGGGTACATGATACCATAACCTTGTCTCCCACATGCAAGTTTTGAGGTTAAGGAACAAAAAGGGGAGAAAAACGACAAAAAAAGGCAAGGATTTGAAGACTTAGAAAAGCTGTAACAGATGCAGCACAGTCGCGCTATGGAGCGCATGGCCATGCACCTGTCTCAGGTCAACAAGTCAACATTCCAAAGTCAACAGATGTGAAAGTCAACCTGCACGGGCGTGCACACCCTAGTGCACAACCGTGCACTCTGATATGTGCTCCCCAAGGTTTCCACCGACTAAGACTGGCACCTTTACTGAAGAGCACGGGTGTGCCCACATAGTGGCACGGGCGTGCAGGAGACCAGGCCTACTTAGAAGGACTTCCAGTACTAACGGACAGTACCCGACTGTTGAGCACGAGTGTGCCCACCTTGGAGCACGGGCGTGCACCCCCTGTCAGCTCTATAACAAGAGACCTCCACTCATCATTTTGGCATCCTATTCCACCCGATTCTCCCACACATTTTTGCTATCTTGGGGTCTTGTAAGTGACCTTTGGAGCTTGGGATCACTCCATAAAATGCTTAGAAAGTGTGAGTCTTGAGAGAAACCACATAAAATCATCCAACCACCTCTAAATCCTCTGGCAACCCTCACCATGTTTTCATATCAAAACCAATCTTGTGAGCTTGTTGTAATGCCATTTCTTGGCTAAGATTGTAGAGTGTTGCTAGGGTGAAGACTATTTTGGCATGGATTATATAGTTTATTTTTATTATTGAGTGGTGCTTTGTGTTCTTATTTTATTCTATCTACTCTATCTTTGTTTGACGAATTAATTAAACAATCTCTAGTATTTGGTCTTGTGGGTGTTTTGATAGAAAGTGGAGGGACTTATAAGTGTAACCGCGGAGTATAAAAACCCGCGCACTTGTAAGCTAACCTTAACTCCACGTGTAGATATTCGCCCATTTGTGTTTGGAAACATTCACACTTTGTGGCTTAATCCTCGGCTATCAAAATCTCACTTAGGGTCGGTACGGTCTTTATACTTGGTCCTAGTGATAAGCCAAGGCTTGGTTGTGTGACTTAGCTTCATGGTCTATGTGATAGTTTTGGTGCAAACCAAGAATTGGTGAACCCGTGTTGGAAGCGAACGATCTTTATTCTATTCCATTACTATATTGCCGCACAGTTAATAATAGTCCAATCACTTTTTGAAAAGTTAATTAGTTCAAGTAGGGGATGAGCGTGAGCGGGACAACCACGACTCCTATATGATGTCAAGTGGTAGCTTCTTCGGCTATGCTCCGGCCGCCGACAAGTTATTCATAAAAGTTTATAGTCGTCTGATGTCAATATCGCAACACTGGGAGGTGGGTTCTTTGGGGTTGGGTAAACACAGTCTCGGGAAATCCTCCCCTCACCGTTGAGAGGTGAGCTTACCGGGAAAGGAAGACCCTCACAATAACAAATGAGAACATGAATCGCCTTTATAGTTATGCGGTAATGCGCATCTTTGACACATCACTCAATTAAACGTTTACTGTTAATCCGTGCTAAGACAAGTTGGATCCCCAAGCAACACTTTTCTTTGGATATTGGTTTTCTTCTCAGTTACTTTCATTATCTCTCACTTTTATTTATCTTTAGTTTTACTTTAGCAACTTAAAGCTGAGTAGGGAATGTCGTGTCTTTGGGTTTGATACTCGGTACTTGCTTGTGTCTATACTATACGCGATAGGTATACTGACTTATTGTGTGGGTTTAGAACGTTTAGCATTTATCGTTTTATTTTTATAAATTTAAAACTTGAAAGTGTCATCTCAAAGTTTTGACTTAATTTCCTTTTCCATCAAGTTTTTGGCATTTACGCCGAGAACTTGTTATTTTAAAAGAAAAGAAGTTTAAGTCCATTAAAATCCCACGCTATCAAAACGCGACTCAAAGGAAGCTCTAGATCATCGGGATCACTCGCCATCATTCTATTTTCCTTGGTATGTGACAAAACTCCTTAAATCTATGATTATAATCGGCCTACATCTAAACCACTCGACCCTCAACCCTTGCTCTTGTACTATCAACCGAAACCAAGCTTAAAACATTTTGTTATCAAGTAACAAACTTACCAAATGTTGGTTTTGATTTAAAGTTATATGTATAAACATACACCCACACACGTACACACACACACACATATATATATAGGTCAATTATAAATTGAAAACCTGCTTGAGTTGAGAAAACCTTTGAAAACCCATGTAAAAAAATAATTTTTTTCTTTGAAAAAAATAACAAATGTAAAATACATGTTTGTAAGCGTTCTGGGCCAAAAAAATAAAAAAAACACCGATGGGATTTTTTTTAAAAAAAATAAACAAAGTTGCTAAAAACATAGTTAAATAGCTGAAAACATATGTTTTTTAGCAACTTTGTTTATTTTTTTAAAAAATATCCCATCGGCGCTTTTGTTATTTTTTTGCCCAAAATGGTTAAAAACATGTATTTTACATTGGTTATTTTTTTCAAAAAAAAATAATGGTTTTTTACATGGGTTTTCAAAGGTTTTCTCAACTCAAGTGGGTTCCCAAAATATCATTTCCCTATATATATATATATATATAGGGGAAGGTTATATAGAAAACCCTATCTTTTTGAGTAAACTCAAGAAACTCTATTACAACCATTGATCAAGCATGATCAATGGTTGTGAGCCATGGTCCCACCAATTGATACAATCAAGACCTCTTTTATTATATTATAAGGGAATAAGGGTAAAGAGGGTATTTTGCTTTGTATTGATATATGAACTTCTGCCATGCAGTCATGTCATCCACTCTCTCTTCTTTCTTCTATTAACAAAACCGTCATCATCATACTACACAATACCCAAATTCAAAAATAACACTACCCATCTCTCTCTCTAAAAAAGGCGATAATCTATATCATAACAAAGAAGACGAGCACAGTGACAACAACAACATTACAATATGCGATCATTCATGTGGAGCATCGGGTCTAGAAGTACACACAGGAAACGAGATCGTTCTTCTAAAAGGTATGGGTTTATATGTATATGATTATAAAAACGATTTTGGGGGTTTTGTTTTAGGTTTTAAAAACAGAGTTTTTTTTTTGCATAAAAAAATTGTTGGTTTTATGTATATGATGATCATGGACTTTAGTTTATACTTGTTGTAAGGGGTAACAATGGTTTTTGTTGTTAAAAGGTATGGGTTTCTATTATGTTTTTTACACAGAAAACGATTTGGGGGTTTTTGTTTTAGGTTTTTAAAAACAGAGTTTTTAGTGGTTGGCTTTATGTATATGATGATAATGGACTTTGGGTTATACTTGTTGTAAGGGGTAACAGTTGTTTTTGTTGTTATAAAGCATATTACATGATTTTGGGTTTTGTTATAGAGGGTACAGGGAGGTTTAGTTATTGGGTATTACATATAAAGCGATAATCATTCTTTGTTATTGTTGTTACAGGCATAAGAAAAAGCAAAAAACCCCCAAGAGTGTAGTTATTCTATCAGATGACCCCACGAGCCAAAAGGAAGAATAAGATGACACCAAAAGTGAAAGCTTTGGAGATGTGAAGCGTGCCCTAGGTATGTGCTAAAACTGAATACCTCTGATATTAGACGAAGTATTATTGTATAATATTTTAAAATGTTGTACATTGTGTTTCATTTTGTGTAGACTATGACTCGGATACACCCATAATTCACTTGAAAAAGAAGAGAAAGAATCGTATAGGTAATGGTGGAAATTATCTAAAATTGCTACTCATAACATATGTTTAGTCTTCTTTTACCTTGTTGGTAACCTGTGTTATTGTTTTTGGGCAGATAAACACAATGACAGGCCCGACGACTGTGGTGGAGAGCAAACGAAGCAAAAAGGTTAAGCATTAGACATACCTTAGTCATACATTGTATCTTATCTAGTATCTTAAAATCTTGTACATTGTGTTTCGTTTGTTTGTAGACTCTGACTCGGATACACCCGTAGTTCGGTTTAAAAGGAATCGTAGAGGTAATGACTTGGACACAACCGTAATTGCTACTCATAACATATGTTTAGATTTCTTTTGTCTTTTTGGTAACATGTGTTATATGTTTTTTTACAGGCAACCACGATGAACGGAGAACGAAGCAGAAAGGTGAGCAATTATACATATATTTGGAACTTGTTAATTATATATATCCATATTGGTCGCTAATGGATCTGTCACATGTCCAACAGGCAAGGCTGTGGCGGAAAATGTGGTTGATTCAGTTGTGTCGGTTAGGGTCACACGCTCGAGAGCGGGGCAGATTGATAGTTCAGTGAAAACAGTCGCAAAACGACCAAAGAAACGGGATACCAAAGATGTTAAGACTACCAAACGGAAAAGAGACAAAAAGGAGAAAGACGAAAGGCTAGAGCCAGGAAGGGTGAGGAAACGGGCCAAGAAGAATGAATGGCTGGGAATACGTACGAGATCAACACCCACACAATTCGCGAGGTGTATTAGCATTTTAAGTGACGAACAACGCACGGCTGTGAAAGAAATGGGTTTTGGCAGGTTACTTAGTTTGAGGATGGAAGGTGTTCCAGCAAAGTTGGCCCACTATGTCGTTGATAACTTTAACCCAAAAACTTTGGAGATTGTTATACCATCTGGTAAAATTCATATTGATAAACATGTGGTCCATCAGCTTCTGGGCATCCCAATGGGCCCCAAGTCGTGGCATAAGGTTCCACAGTTAGATGAGTATGCTGAAGGGGTGGATAGTTGGAGAAAAAGGTACCCGGTGGGCAAATTTATTTCTCCAAAACAAATGGTTGACATGATAGAGAACCATTCTAATGGGGATGATAATTTTGATTTTCGGATGGACTTCTTGATGTGTTTCTATTCAGTTATGGTTTATTGCCATAAGCAAGGGACTTTGCAAGAAACTATATTGGAATATATTACAGATGATATGGACTTTTCCTCCCTGGATTGGTGCAGTGTTATAGTTGATAGACTAAAATGTTGTAAGGACGGGTGGAAACGAGATAGCCTAGAGCCACCTTTTACTGGTCCACTTACATTGTTGACGGTATGTGCCTGCTTAGTGAATGGACTGTATTAATAACCTGTGTTATAGTTTTACTAACTTGTGTTAATAATTTGCCATACCTGTGTTAGTTTGCAGCTTGCATATGTTGATAGTGTTTGTTGCAAAGGGATTGTTGTAGATACGTCTGTTTACCCGATGATGTTTTGGACCTTTCAACGGCTGAAGGATAGAGAGAAAATAGAGATACAAACTGGCGGGTTTGGAAAGGGGAAACTGAAAGCGTTGACATCAACTGATAATATAAAAGATGGGGCTGGGGAGGCAAGTGTACAGGTATGCTATTGCTACGTAACTTGTTATCTTGGTTGTTTTGATGATGACAGTTAACCTCACCACTTGTACAGGAAAAGGTCCTGGCTGTCAATAACTTGGTTGATATGATTCTGAGGAACAAAAAACGCATTGAAACATCTCTGTGTAGGCTATACAGTGAGTATCCTGAAATGGAATCGGTGATTACTGTGAAGGCTAAGTATGAAAGTTTGGTGGATAACATGGTGGAGTCAGTGATTACTGTGAATAGCAAGCGCGCAGTTGTTACGGACGCTGCAACCAAAGCTGATACAGTGGTGCCGACAGTAAACTTGTCTGAGCATCATGATCTACCAGATGAGGGAGAAGTCGCTATTGCTTCAGGTAATCAAGTGTTGTATTAAATCATAATGGGTCACTTTGAGTGCTATGTATGCGACGTCTAATGTAATTATTTTTTGTACCAACCTTGTGCAGATAGTTCAAAGTTGGTTACTAATGAGGGCGAGCAATCTCCGGATGTAAAAAACAGTCAGAATGATTTCGAACATGTAACAGATGATGGTTTGGTCGTTACAAGTCCGGTGTTAAGCCAATATCGGAAGAAGCTGCATGAAGAAGACAAGCGAACCGCGATTTCCAACCTATTGGAAGTAGATGAGACAGAATCTGATGGTATGACTATTAAACTAAAACATAATAGTATATTGGTCTGTTGTCATGGGTTAGTGCTTCTCTAACCTGTGTTAATAATAGTATATAGGTATATATGAGAATTTTCGTATTAACTTGAAACACGTTATTCGCAGTTGCCAAGGTGGTTCCGAATAAAGGTAATACCAGCATTAACACCAATGATGTCGTTGATGGGATAGCAAAAGCTTTGACAACTGCAATTCCAAAACCAACTGCAGTCATGCGCAAGGCAACAATTAGATCCAGATTAAATACAGAGGGAGTTGTGCCAGCTGAATCAGGTTAGGATGATACCATTGCGTACTTTGCTCATCGCCTTTGTCATACTAACACGGGTAAAAAACATGCTAACATATGTATAGGCACCGAGGGTGAACGCGTCGCTGGAACAACTACGGCTGGTGAAACTGGAAATGAGTGTCAAGTGGGGCTGGAGGATGAACGAGCAACACAGAATACAATCGGTGAGTTTGTGTGTGTTGGCGTATGTTAATTCGAGTTTTATCTAACATGTGCTAATACTAATTGTGGCTGCTAGGCGTGAATGAGGATGACATGGTGAATAGAGAGGGAGTTGTGCCAGCTGAATCAGGTTAGGAGGATACCATTGCGTACTTTGCTCATCGCCTTTGGCATACTAACACGGGTAAAAAACATGCTAACATATGTATAGGCACTGAGGGTGAACGCGTCGCTGGAACAACTACGGCTGGTGAAACTGTAAATGAGTGTCAAGTGGGGCTGGAGGATGAACGAGTAACACAGACTACAATCGGTGAGTGTGTTACATGTGTGTGTTGGCGTATGTTAATTCGAGTTTTATCTAACATGTGCTAATAATACTAATTGTGGCTGCTAGGCGTGAATGAGGATGACATGGTGGATAAAGGTGTTTCACCCGGGGGTAAGAGTCAGCTACATGAGAAGAGTACTACAACTTTACCAAATGCGGCGCAGCAGGATGTTGTAGATAACTTGAATCAGTCGCAGGGGGAAGCTTTTTCAGCATGTTTACCAGTGTCAACCCGAGAGGATGTCCTGAAAGCCCTACAGCAGAAGGTAAAACAACATGCAACACAGACAGTTGTGCCTGACTGTGTTGCATGCCTCGAAAACTATGATGGGCCTAGTTTCAGTGTTGGCTTGACACAGCTTGATGAGGTTGCAAATGATCTACCGGGTAAGTTTGGAATTTTTACTCTGGATAACAGATAAGAAACGCTGAAACTGCATGCTTAACTTGTGTTTGTTGTCATATGTTAATTGGACAGGAACAGCCCAAGGGCCAACTGGTGTAGAGGGGACTAAACTTGCGGCTGATAACACAGGTATGCATCATCCTATCTTCTGATAACACAGTTTGGAATTTTTACTCTGGATAACAGATAAGAAACGTTGAAACTGCATGCTTAACTTGTGTCTGTTGTCATATGTTAATTGGACAGGAACAGCCCAAGGGCCAACTGGTGTAGAGGGGACTAAACTTGCGGCTGATAACACAGGTATGCATCATCCTTTCTTCTGAAAAATGTATGTTTTTGTTTGAATTATGCTGCTGGAACTTGCATTTGGTGTTTACTAACCTAACTGGTTGAAAACCTAGGGGCTGAACCGGATGTGGGGAAAATTCAAACGCCACTAAGAATACCCATGATATTGCCGGTGACCTCATATGACGCAACTACAGGACATGTCAATGTCTATGCGTATGCTGGTGCAGCGAATACGTCGGCCAATGACATGAATGATGATGATAATCTGACGTTGGCCCAACGTCAGAAAATGATAGCAGCGTTGGATAAAGGTAAAAATGATAGCACCTTATTGTTTTATTGTACTGGTTAAAAACATATGTTAGTGGTTCTCTAACCTGTGTTAATAATTATGCTAACTTGTGTTATGTAAACTTGTTAACATGTGTATAACAAAAAAGGAAAACGAAATCCGTGTCGCGATCGAAGTGTGACGTATGTTCATAAGTCCCCGTTCATGATTAGGGGTGTGGATCTGGAAGTTGGGGTTACCAAGGATGATGACGCAGTATGGAGGTACATTTTCAGGGATGAAAACGTGCAGTTCCAGCTAAGTGGGGCCTCCGTGGTAAAGCAAGTAGCTGAGGCTAATTTGTAAGTTATAAAATTGTCCATCAGAAAATGTATTTTTCGTCCATACATTACATACTGGCTTTTTTTCCATTAATAGGAGGGACAGAGGCAAACCGGTCGACAAAGAGACTGTTACCAAGGAGATGGCTAATGACCCACTTGCTAGGTGAGTGTTATTTGTAAAAGTGCCAACCACGAACTTCTTAACTTATGTTAATTGAAGCAATTAACTTATGTTATTTTCATCTGTTAAATGCGACTACCCCATGCATGCAGTGAGGTCCTGTTTAGAAGCACTAGTAATGTAGAGGCAACTCGTGCTATGATAAAGACTCTGAGGCCAGGTATGCACGTGTCGGACGGTGTGATCGATTGTTGGGCTGACGTCTTGAACTATGAAGAGACACTCAAGTCAGATGAAAATTATTTGCGACTCTTTGTCGGGACAAAAG
This sequence comes from Ambrosia artemisiifolia, assembly GCA_032199755.1. Taxonomy (NCBI): domain Eukaryota; kingdom Viridiplantae; phylum Streptophyta; class Magnoliopsida; order Asterales; family Asteraceae; genus Ambrosia; species Ambrosia artemisiifolia. Next base: position 33,647,832 of record CM063517.1, read on the forward strand.
CAGTGGTAAGTAGAAACAAATGCCCTCACTGTAACTAGCATCCAAAACATCACATGTAGTTACTAACAAAAACTTTCTGCCAACTTAGTTTCCATGGATGCTTTACAATAAAGACTGTGACGAGGTGATGAGGATGAGCAAGTTTGCTGCTAACATGAGAGCCGCCTTGCCTTTGTATCAAAAGAACCCTGATTTCAAGAAATTTTACATTGTCTTATTCCCCGTACTTGAAAAAAACCACTTTTATCTACTAGTTTTTGAGCTCAAAAATGTGGGGATATTCCTGATTGACAACGACAAGAAGAGGGACAGACGAGGATTCCGGGATGGCGGCGACTTTCACGCGTTGGACGTGCCGCACAAATATGTAAGCATTATTATTACAGTTTAACTACAAAAAAATATGCTATCCTGCACAACTTATTAACCCATATTTTATATATTTTTCCATCAGCATCCAGAAGCATATGTTTGTGAAATACCTTGAGGAGATCAACCACCCAAAGGCAGGTGCAGTGGCTAATGTGGTAATACAGAAAGTGGACATTGCCTGGGCTACAACAGGGAATGGGACAGACTGTGGTGTTTACTTAATGCGGCACATGGAGAAGTACTTAGGGGTGCATGTCCCATTTGATTGCAAGTTCGGTGTGCACCACAAACAGAAAGAAAGTGCTGTGAAGAAGTTGCGCACTAAGTTTGCGGCCCATATTCTGTGTTCAGCCGCTAACACATTGAAGTCGAGGGTTTTGCAATTGTGAAGTGGACTGTTGTGGCGGTGTGGCGTATGCTTATTTTGGCCTTGTAAGGCGTATCTTTTGTAGTAGGTAAACTTGTGTTAGGAAACCTAAAACATTTTACCTAGACGTATCTGGGTTTTTTTGGTAACATGTGCATAACTTTTTTAGGTTTGGGGACATATGTATTAGTAACCTGATAACAAACTTATGGGTAGGCTGACGTATATGGCCTTGTTGGATCCATGCCTGTATTTTTGGTAACTTATGTTTGTGTTTTGTTAACATATGCATTGTGATTAGATGCAAATCTCACATGTTTGGTTTTTAAAAAAGGCTCATGTTTTAGTTACCTATAAAAATGTATATGTCTTTTTGTCGCATAGACCCCCTTAAAAAACTTAAAAAGACTCGCAAAAACAACAAACATGGTTATATTAACACATGTTATGTTGTTGTTTTTTTTCAGTGTACAAATGTTAAACAACAAAAATAAGTCTGCCGACCAAGTACTATCCGCATGTCGCTAACATGATATAGAACTTATGGGTAGGCTGACGTATATGGCCTTGTTAACATATGCATGTATATTTGGTAATGTATGTTTGTGTTTTGTTAACATATGCATTGTGATTAGATGCAAAACTCACATGTTTTGGTTTTTAAAAAAAGCTAAAACATTACCTAGAAATGTATGTGTGTCTTTTTATCGGATAGACCCCCTTAAAATAACACATGCTATGACAAACTTAACACATGTTATGTCTGTTTCTTTTGTTAAGTTTCCCTGCGCATGTAGCTGACATATTAAGCCACATAAAAAACTTAAAAAAAGACTCGCTAAAACAACAAACATGGTTATATTAACACATGTTATGTTGTTTTTTTTTTCAGCGCAATGTTAAACAACAAATTAAATCTGCCGACTAAGTACTATGCGCATGTCGCTAACATGATAACAAACTTATGGGTATGCTGACGTATATGACCTTGTTAACATATGCATGTATTTTTGGTAACGTATGTTTGTGTTTTGTTAACTTAAAACTTTTTTTCGGTGAACAAACGTCAACAAAAATACTAAAAAATGTTGACCATGCCGACCAAGTATTCTTAATATGTCGCTAACATATTAAGTAACATAGATCTCCATTATGTATGTCTTTTTCGAAGCCGACTTACAAGCCAATTATAACAGTGCATATCTATGAAACAAACCAATCCTACTACAAAACATAGAAACTCAGGGAGAAAAAATTGTTGAAAAACCAGAAAAAGGTTTTTCCTAAATAACACATGTTATGATAAACTTAACACATGTTATGTTGTGTTTTTTTCCGTTGCGTAACCGTCAGCAATATTAAAATGCCAACGACCAACCACTTGTGCGCATGTCGCTAGCATATGAAGAAGACTATGAACACTAAAAACCCACAAACACTTTACCAAAATTGGCCCATTAAATTATATTATATCATATTAATACAAAAATAAGGGCACTTAGCAGTTTTACCAAACCATACATGATACTGATATTTTATCACAACCATACTAGCTAACGACCACCATAACCATGTTACACACATAACAATGTTTTTAAGTTACTACCTATTAATGTTACCAGTACATAACATGGTCCAAAAAGTAGAGTAGCTTAAACCTTCACGCAGCCCGCCTACGCGTGTCGCGCGGCTTCTTTAGCGCCTTCCTTTGCCTTCTTCATCGCTGAAACCTTCTCACAGTTCCTCGAATCGTGGTCAGTGACATAAAGCTTACACTTGTTGCATAAACGTGGTGCTTTGGGGATCTTTGGTCGTTTTGTGGTTCCATTCTCACCGGGGCCACTTATCCTACGATTTTTCCCGCATCCCTTGTTACGTGCCACGTCCGGGTTGGCTACCACAACCTCACAGTCAAGTGATTGACCAATTATATCTTCCACCTCGGTATCACTACTCGGCTGAACAGTCGTAAACCCCCCCGATAACAAATTTATCTTCATTGCTTTCAGTTGTTCAACTATGTTTGCCAGCACATCTTCATCACTACGCGCCACATCAACACATTCAGTCACTAGTTCTAATATTTCATTCCTGAGTATGGATCCCGGGTGAGTGTCAACACCATAACGGCTGGATATTGAGAACACCTTTTTGGGTAGAACATCACGCATCCACCTCTCAGCCACATACTTTGGTGGGATCCGATCTACCTTATTGACCATGTAAACACAGAAGGCATGACGACATAAATAACCAATGCGTATAAAGGCCCTGCACGAACAGTCCGCTGTATGGTCCGCTGGATCATATTTAACCTGTGTTAGGTTGAAATTAGCATATGTTAACAATGCTTTGAAATTACCAAAAAAGTAACATAAAGAGGGGAGATCTGCTACATATACCTGGTAAACATCGCTAACATCCCGACGACGATCATATTGCGTGACATGAAAGACAAATGTGTCGCCTTCTACTTCAGTATTAGATATGTAGCATGAAAACTTCCCTTTGGTTATTTCCTTTTTAACATCTTGAAACACGGCATGTGTGTACAACCCGAACGCATGTTTTTCGATTGGTAGATCAGTCGCCGCCACAAAAACAGTGGATGAGGTTTGGTACTCCGCAACACGCTGGCGGTACCGTTGACTGTCAAGTCTCGCTTCAAAACACAGCATGAATTGTACAAGTGTGTTAGCGCTAGTGGAATTGATCTTGAATGACGCGTTTGAACTTTCGCTCCGAGACGTTGTTTTCATTAGGCAACTCATTGGGATCTCCCTAAAATACGCCGGAACCCATAACTCCTTCATTGCAAACATATCCTTAAGCCACTGGTTATCAGCTAGTCCGAACCTGTCTATCATCTCCTGCCAGCGGGTCTCAAACGTTGCTGGTTTGATGTAAACACTCCATACCAAACGATGAATGGTTGCCCTGACATCTGTGTTTGTGAGAAGATCGCCAGAGATCTGGGTATAAAACACAAATAACAAAAAAAAAATTAGTTGATATAAAACTTTGCCACCAAAGTATAAAAAAGCAGAAGCTGAAAAACCTTTGTTGGCAGCTTTTTCATTATGTGCCACATACAAAGCCTGTGACGAGATTCAATGAACACTTGTGGAACAGCTTGTAACATGGCTGGGTCCTGGTCGCTTAACACTAACAAAGGTTGTGAACCATGTGCTTTTAAGAAGGATCCTAGCAACCACACATATGATTCAATCGTCTCGTTGATGATCAAACCAGCTCCGAACGTAACACACTGCCTATGGTGGTCTACACCAGTGAACGGTATAAAAATCATGTTGTACCTGTCTCAAACAAAAAAAAGGGTACAATAACTTATGTTATCTCTGTACATACCATCCTCTTACATATGTATGTAATTAAAGAAAATGGTAGAGTAATTTACTTGTTTGTATGGTAGGTCGCATCAAACGCAAGGACATCACCAAATGCTTTGTAATTCAGCTTGGATATCTCATCCGCCCAGAAAACAGATTGTAGTTTACCATCCAAAACAACAAAGTCATAAAAGAAGTCTGGCAACATTTCAAAACGATCACGCAGACGGTCGAGGAATAGTTGTGAGTCCCGCTCACCAATGTAAATTCGGAGCTGTTGACTAAAATTTTTGAAGTCAACAGCAGTCCCATTGACATTGTGGTGCCCACCTTTCATTGCAACAAGACACCTGTGTGCTCTCACTGGTCCTATCCGGTTTAGGCTCATATTATGGATAAATTGCTTTGTTGAGAACGAAAGTTTCCTGGAAGCCTTTGTTAGATCACGATTATGTTTCTCCCAAAGCTCATGGTTATGTATGTCATTGAAAGTTTTTACCTTATAGGTAGACCCATCACCGCTAATGGTAAGCAACAAGTGAGCTTTACAATTGCAACATGTGAATGAAGTCTTCCTGGGCTTAATGGACGTGTCATCTAATGTGTCAAAGGTTTTCTTAGGCTGGGGTTTTCCATATCTTGAACAACGGAGATACCTATGTGTGGGGATACCATGCCACATCTTGGTTTGACCTTTTTTAACACAAAAACCTCCTTCGTCAGCGTAGTCTGTGTACATAGACAGAGCCGATTCAAGAGAGTTAAATTCTTGGCCAACAACAGGAAGCAACGTTTGCCTAACATTGGGGATCCAAAATTGGGTCCCATTTGGGCTTGCAAACACATAATACGCAGGAGAATCTGAGTCATTGCCTGACCAAAAATGAAAACAACAATCTAAATCACGATATGCATGGGTTATATAAAATCAAAAAATACGGATGAATTTCGTCGCATCAAATGCATAATCCAAAAAAAGCATAAAATACATATGTTTAAAATACACAAAAAACCACAGAAATACATACCATGATCACCAGCATCAGTTGGCGATAGTTGTCCAATAAAAGTTGACTTTGGTGATGAACCATCACTTGCCTCTGTACAAAAAAAAGGAACTTCACTATAAGTTTTGAACAAACATTTACAAGCAGAAACAAAAAAAAATGATAACACTATTCCTCCACATCCACCATCAAAGCTCCCTGATACCTTTACAGGGGCCCATCCCTCAAATCCATAGTTGTCATCTATAATTTGCGCACCAAAACAAAAAACATATATTCATCATAAAACAACAACATGGATCATAAAAAACTAAAAAAGACAACTTATGTATATCATCAACAACAAAAATCCAGCATAAAAAAAACTAAAAACGACAACATATGTTCATGACACATATTAAAACTTACCATCGGACAAATGTTCATCATCAACGATGGCGACAAAGTTATTAGGAAACATAGTTGTAGGAGATCCATCTTGGGAATGTGAACTTTCATGATCAGAAGGTGTTAAATATGAACGTGGGGGTGAAATATTGGTTTCCGTCTCATTAATGATGATCGATTTACTGATTTTGTATGTGTGGAGAAAAGATAATAATGGAGGGTTGGGGGGTTAATGGAGATGTAGTAATACTGATTTTGTAATAAAGAAGGTGTTGAAGAGAGAGAGGATGATAGTGATTAGTAGTACACTCTCTCCATCAAATCAATCTTAATAATATCTTCTCTACAAAATTACCTTTATAACCTTGTTAATATAATAATATGAAGATGCTTAGTGGTGATGTGGATCAACCATAGCCACTCATTGGGTTTACTAGAGTTTACTCAATTTGGGTGGGTTTTCTCCCAATACTTCCCATATATATATATATATGGTATATACCCACGAAACTAAATGGGAACATATACAAAGCCCACGGGTACACACACACAGATATACATACAAGTAAATTGAGTCGAAATGGATAACATGGGATCGATTTTTGAATCAAATATACATATATGTATACCCAGAACTATACTACATTATGTGAATCATTCGATTGTACATTTATGAACATGAGTAATTCATTTTGGATACATTAAACAATCGGATTTGAAGTCAATGTTATAAAAAAGATTCGGCTATAACATACTAACATATGTTAACCTAGCCATAACATGTGTTAGTGCTATCTTTTGACATTTAAAGACATAAACATATCTTAAAACATTCGTTTTCCATAAAAAACCACACATGTTGAAATTGAGAATATTCTATACCCATGATGACATATGGGGCCCATTTTATCAACAATAGATACGTTTTGACAATAAAACACCCGGGATTCACGGAACCATACATTTTGCAAAGCGCACATAACACAAGTAATAATTGTCACGTGCACGAATATTGGCCCACATATAACAAAAGACAAGAGTCCACAAGTCGGGTGAACAAATTGTATGGTAAACAACAAAGAACGTACAACTTACCATGTCCTTGATAATCATAGGGCAATCATTGTCAGGACGATAGTTACCTCACTCCTCTACTTTACCAGACCACATTTCCAGACACAAGGTGAGTTTCGCGGCCCCGTTTTACTGTTTTACGTTTTGGAGGATAAACATGCTACATTTCTAGTAAATTACATTTTGTGTGATATTCTATTATCACTGCCATGTGGAACATGAGATATTCGGTTCATGACCTCAACAGTCCTCATACTTACACTTGTACTACAACCATTAGCTAACAAAAGCCATGGAACACTTAAATAGATCTATTGGGTTGACACCCCCACTCTTGGTTAGTCACTCCAACCGGTTACATACAAGAGAGTGTTAGTATTCTACTATACATACGTTGTCTTTATTGTACAATGCGCGAGGCACAACAGTCAAGAGGTTTGGTTATGGGACTATTGGTTTGCACAATAATCATTTTCTTAGCTAGCTTTTGATTGGTCATACACGAATTTCACAAGCACTTCACCTAGTACATTAAAACTTGTGAACTAACCGACATTATGTTGACAAATCCTTTACACATGATTTTCAGGTAATTGATCATGAGAAGCTGGGACTTGGGAGAGAGGTTTGAGTGTGCACATCGTGGTACCATCACTGGTTGAATTTCAATAATGTTGGTCATATCATGTTTCGGTAATTGATACAATGATTTTAAGTCAATGTTATATTTTCCCTAATTATGTATGACAATATTTATCGTTTGATGGTATTTTTTAAGTTACATCTTATGTGTTTATCGAACCTTGTGCTTGAAAAACTTTCGAATCACATTCCCGTGTTTTTGCCTTGGATAGGTGTGACACCTTGACTTGCATGCATGTTATACATCTTTCCATGTACTTTGCAATATCTCACTTCATTCCGGGTCACCAATAGTTTAGTTTTAAGTCTCGGCACATTTTGGTGGCCCATGGGTGTATCAAGTAGCGAGACTTGCGGGCTTCGTCTATTAGTAAGGGTTTAACCCCACACGTGCTCGGAATCCAGACTCTCCCGAATCTGGTTTTCAGCCCATTTTCGCCATCGGCTATGTTCTCCACTTGTCTGAGTATTCTTTCTTTCTTCCAGTTTTCTTGCTTTAAGGCTTCAGCTTGCGCTTCCCGAATTCGGTCAAGTAGTCCCGAGGTTACCACGAGTTGCATAGACCTCACCCTTATAGGAGTATAATCCTCTTTGTGACTTTGGGCGTCAACCACTACATTGGTCTTTCCTGGGTGATAATGGATTTCGCAATCATAGACCTTTATTGTTTCCAACCAATGCCTTTGTCTCATGTTTAGGTCTTTTTTATCAAAGAAATGTTTTATGCTTTTATGGTCCGTGAAGAATGTAATCTTTACCCCATATAGGTAATGCCTCCAAATTTTTAAGTAAAAGACCATAATTGCCAGTTCAAGATCATGAGTTAGGTACATGGTCTCGTGGACCTTCAACTGCCTTGAGGCATAAGCTATGACCTTGCCTCGCTGCATTAGTACACATCCGAAATCGTGGTGGGATGCATTCGAGTAGAATACCATGTCTCATGTGCCTTTGGGCAAAGTGAGCGTTGGAGCATGGGTTAGTCTTTCTTTGAGTGTATTAAATGCTCGGTCTTGTTCTTCTTTCCACAAAAAACTTTTCATCCTTGTGTGTCAATTTAGTTAACGGGGTGGGGATTTTGGAGAAATCCTGAATAAATCTCCGATAATAGCCCGCGAGTCCCAAAAAGCTTCGGATTTCGGATGGGCTCTTGGGTGGATTCCATTTGGATACCGCTTCAATTTTTGAGGGATCCACCAACACTCTTTTGTCATTGATTGCATGCCCGAGGAATTGGACTTCTCGAAGCCAGAACGCGCACTTTGAGAACTTGGCATATAGTTTGTCTCTTCTTAGCATAGAGAGTATTTCGTGTAAATGGTGTGCGTGTTCCACTTCACTCTTGGAGTAGATTAAGATGTCAGTGAAGACAATCACCAATTTGTCGAGCATTGGTTTACAAACCATATATATCAATGAAAACAATCCACTTCCAATATGTAGTTTCTCTAAACAATCAACACCAACTATTTGTAATAATCTACTGATAAATATTTCTCCAAATATTTATTTCTCAAGCGAAGTTATTTGTGATTAATAATATTTAACACTTATATATTATTTCTCTGTTCGAGTCCAAAGTGTAACTCTTTGGAACATACTTTGATAGTCACATTATTAATCGATATTTGGACACCATTTTCAACAAACAGTAATTATTAATCAATATTTAGACACTTTTAAACACTCAATCTATGTTCCTCTGGGACTCGAGCTCAGAAACTGACAGACTAGTCACAAACACACATTAGGTTCCCTAATATGCATCCATACATACAAGATATTCACAAATACACGTATGGAACAATTGAATGATTATAAATCAATATTAAGCATGGGCACACATCAGATCAAGCATAACTAAGTTGTTTACAAAAGCACTAATCCATCAATTAGTTATCAAAAATCAAGAAATTACCAAAACTCAACAAACATTTGTCATTAACCTAGGTTGTTCAAAGATTTAGCCAACAATCATCATTAAATTCAGAATACAAGTCAAAAGTATCATGCAATTCATAGTTAGACATATTAATACACAAAGAAAAACAAAGTTCAATAACTAACTAGTTGCAATAACTTGATTCTCGCTCTCCACGACCAGTTTTTTATTCTCAATGCTTCTTCTTCTTTGAAATCGCCTCTTTTTAGACTGGAAGTCATAGAATGCAAATTAAGGTTGTAAAAATCAACTTATATATGTTTTCCATGATTTTAGCTGACATAAGTCTTGTTTGCGGTCTGTTGTCCGGCGTGAGAGACAAAATGGTTGCGGCGCGAAGACAAGGAAATTCAGAGTATTCAATTTAATTTCTTGATTTCTCCTGTACACTCGTTTCTTTATACGTTTCCTTATTTGCGACTCCTTTAGCAAACTTATATCTATAAAAGTCCCAGAACAAAATACAAACTATAAATTACCAAAAACTACTAAACTATATAATATAAAAACTATATGATATACATAGAAAAAATGGATAAGTTTTGCAACACATCAATAATATCATAGATTATTATTATTGATAAGTACAATGTCAGACAATACACATTACATTACAATATATTAATTAGCAAACCTAATGAATAGTAAAAATAATATTATTTTATTCATATTATTTTATTTAAAATCTTTTTTTAACTATATTATTATTTTATTCATATTAACTATATTATTATTTTATTCATATTATTTTATTCACTATTTGACCTCCGGTTCGCTTTTGTATGGGTTGTTGTATACCCATTGATGATGACTAAATACATGGCTTCTGGGTGAGGTTAAGGCGAATGGTTGTGGGTTTTCATCATATTGGTTGAATTTTGAATTAACATATTTGTTACGGGATTGAATGATAATATGTTGGACATTGAGTAAGTTTATTTAAATATTGAGTTTATTACATTACATTACAATATATTAATTAGCAAACCTAATGAATAGTAAATCTAAATGAATATTAAAAATAAAATAATATTATTTTATTTATATTATTTTATTTAAAAACTTTTTTTAACTATATTATTATTTTATTCATATTAACTATATTATTATTTTATTCATATTATTTTTTTTATATTATTTTATTCTAAAACTTTATTATTTTATTCACCATTTGACCTCCGGTTCGCTTCTGTGTGGGTTGTTGTGTATCCATTGATGATGACTAAATACATGTCTTCTGGGTGAGGTTAAGTCGAATGATTGTGGGTTTTCATCATATTGGTTGAATTTTGAATTAACATATTTGTTACTGAATTGAATAATAACATGTTGGGCATTGAGTAAGTTTGTTTAAATTGTCACACCCTCAAATCTCCACATGCGGAGTTCTACCGCGAGGCGTGTGACACACCAGGATCCAAGTCAACGGTCATAATAAACGACGTCTAAATGTAAAAACATACGTAAACAAAAACCATGCAAGATTTAAAAACCATCATTTGAAAACACGGAAGCGTATAAGTTTACAAAAGTCAAAGAAATCAGAAACATATGTTTAAGAGTTTAACATCCCAAAGAAAACATGCATAAGTGATCCTAGACGCGACACGACTCCAGTGCGACTCCGTGCGCCTAGATGACCGCTGCTACCTTAGCGACCTGAGAAAACATGCTAAAAACGGTAGTATAAAATACTGGTGAGTTCATAGGTTTTTAAGGAAAATGTTTCATGTGTTTGATCTTTGATAAACCTTTACCAATGTCGAAGCTAGGATACACGAATACCTGAGTTCACAACGTATGAGTACCTGGTTACACGACTACACGGATGCACGAATACACAAATCCATGGATACACGGTTTCACGTATGCACGAATACACGGATACACTATTTCACGAATACACGTTCACACGACTACACTATTCCACGAATACACGTTCACATGAATACACTAAACTACCGTCATCCCCGTTTCCCGTTATGCGTCACCGAATGTTCACAGTTTAATCCAAAACTTAAAAGAGTTGTTTACTAAGCCGAACACTTTTGTATAAGCAAATCATGTTTGTGAGTAAGTTTTTTTTAAGAACACAAGTGTGTAGCATGTTTCTCCCCCGAAAACCAAAACAGATAAAAGTGGGGCCGTGAACTCACCTTAGGTTGCGTCTTCTGTTAAATGAGTACACCGTTTATATGATATGATAGCCCCAACTAGTGGCGACCTATCATAAGATATGTGTTAAGTTAAACTAATAACCCGTCGGGTTCATTAGTCCCTAAGTCCAGTCCATGACCATTATGTGTCCGAAAAGCGTGTTTGACCGATAACCAGACTACATAAGACAAGACTCGACATCCCATTGGTGACCCGACATTCCACGTGTTCATCTCATACTCAAACATACACAAATCATGCAACTTAGTACTTAACATGTGCTATAGTTCAACTAGTCTAACACATAGGTCAAATAACGCACAAACAGGTCCAAACACGTGTTACTATGTTACTAGGCATGTCACGGGGTTCCTAGCATGTTCCTAGGTGTCGAATCGGGTTTCGGAATGTCAAAATACACTTATAACAGCAGTACACGCGATTAGGAACTTAGCATGCAATTAGGAAAAGTCAACATGTGATTGGGGATGGTCAACAGGCAATTAGCAATGCTAATCGCCTATACATCATGCGACTAGCATGCCAATCGCCCTCAAAGGGTGCCTAATCGCCTATAGCAGCATGCGATTAGGATGCTAATCGCCTGCTGCAGCTGTACAATGCAATTTCGCGCGTTTAACCCTCCAAATCAGATCCGAAGCATGTGTAAACACCCAATAACAATCCTAACACATTAACAAACATATTTCAAGCAAAACCCCTAAGTTTTCATCATTCTAACAGTCCCGAATGCGAGCGTTTTCCCAAAATAGCAACTTAACATGTAAACATCACATCAACATGCAAGAACTTGCCCTAAATAGCAAATATCCAGATTTAATCACATAACCACGTTTTCCGATCGTATCCTACTGCTCTAGTATCATCCTAAAGCAAACCCTAACATCAAACAATCAACAACACACCTCATAGCATCCTTAATCAATCAAAATCATTCAAATGGGTCAAAACATCAAACTTCAACAATACACAACCAAAACCATTCAAACTCCTAGAACATCATCATACTAACTTGTAACAGCCATAAACATCTTAATAACACAAAAACAATCATGTTTCAATCCTAAAAATCCTACCTTTAATCACATATAACACATATAACACACATAAAGGTTTGGGTTTGTTTAAAAACGGTTTTAAATGGATTTTCAAAGACAAAAACATTTATAAGTCAGGTCTGGACTTTTAGGGAACGAAATATAATCATTTAAAGGTTTGGGTTTGAAGAACACACCTTGGATTTAAGAGAAAATGATGGAATAAGCTTGGAAATGGTTGTTTTGATGTAAAAATGAGTTCCAGAGGGTTTTTGTGGGTTGAGATAGGTTATGGGATGGCTAGGGTTGCACAAATGGTGTTTTGGAGGTCAAGGGTGGTATTTATAGGCGTTTCTAGTCGTCAGGTGCAGTATAGGCGATTATGCAGCTTTATCAGGCGATTAGGGCTGCTAATCGCCTTCACTAGCATGCGATTAGCCCCCAATCGCCTATAGCAATGCCCAATCGCCCTCAGTGTGCTGCTAATCGCCCTTCTGAAGGCGATTAGGGCTTCCTAATCGCCCTCAGGGCCTGATGCTGTGTATTTGGCGCGTTAAACCCCGTTTTAACATATGTTAACATGTTTTCACATACCGACAAGTCACATAATGATTATAAACACATAATACGTGAAAATAAACATGTTCACACTCGTTCACCAATTCCCGGGACTCGAGACTTGCGTGTGTTAAAACCCCAATGATGTACGACTCGACTCGACTGACCCTGTTATGTGTAACGTATGCACGACTCGCTAAGGTAGACTTACTAAGTTTTCAAAAAGTTAGTTACCGGAGTTTTCCGGGTGTCACATAAATATTGAGTTTAGAATATCTGCATTAATGCGTCATGTGAAAAATGCGCAACGCGCGTATTAATACACCTAGTTTGCTATATGTCACACAAGAAAATCTCATAACAATGTTTAATTGTTAAACAACAGTTTACACGAAAAAAAAATTTGTTTATAACAGGACATAATAAATGTTGTTTACAATCATATATTTTGTTGTATTGCCATCCATTTTGAGCTTTTATTGATTTGATATCTTCAATATGTAAAGCGCTTCTTGACACGTGGAGACTAGGGATGAGCATACCAATACTATTTAGAGGTTTTCGGTTTTGGTATTTTCAGTATCGGTAAGAGATTGGTATTTTAAGGTGAAATACCAATACCATACCGTAGAAGTGTTCATTGGTTCGGTTTACGGTTTATTTGGTTTATTCGATTCAGTTTATTCGGTGTTGGATCAGTGGCTTAGTTTATGAACACTTATGTGTATCAGATTTATATATGAGTTAATAAGCAGCGGAAATAACAAGTGTTCAAAGGTCTAAAAGATCACTTTGAAGAGGAGTTATTACTCCCCCTTGACTGAATAATAAATGAGAAACAATAAACACAGTTAAGTATAAAGCAGTAAGATAGTTTATGTTTCTCAGATGTGAAATGGAATATTAGTTCAAAGCCCGAAGGATTTCAATTTAAATCAAAGGAATTACACAAAATCACATATTAAAAATAGATGAACAAACTCATCTATTTATACACCAATGAACTAAACCATTGTCTGAAGTAACCTAAGATATTTCGGCTAAAGATAAGGTTACTAAAGTCTTTACATCGAAACTTGTAATCAAGACTTTAACAAAACAATATAATAATAAAACTAAAACTGCTGATCTTCAGTCGGTTAGAAGCTCTGATCACAAAGTGCTGATGAGTGACAAACTACTGATGAGTAGTTTGTCTTCAGTAGTTCTTCAGTGAAATGTCTGGTTAGACTTCAGAACTTCTGATGAGTAACTCTTCAGTACTTTGCAGATTTGTTCTTCAGTACTTCTTCATTTGTTCTTCAGCAGTTGTTTCCATACTTAAGCAGAATATGATTTGGACTAAGGTTATCAAAAGGTGGTTTCTTCAATCCTCTTTGTCCCAAAAATCTCCCCCTGGATTGATGAAGCCAAAACCTTATCCAATCTTTATTGTTCATCTTTTCTCCCTTCTATTATCCTCCAGATTTCTGCTGTCATCCGGGTAGTAAGGGTACATCTTTGTTGCTCAGTGAGAGGTCCAAGTTCAGGTGTTAGATGTTGAATTGTAAGAAGGTCTTTGGAAGATAAAACACTCAACTCCTTTGAGTTTTTGTAGACCTTACTTGAACGATCTCTCCTGGTCACAAGTACTGAGTTGGAATCAGTAAAGGAACACTTAATGATGTTTACCTTTGACCTGTCAAAGTCAGAGGCATAGGAAACCAAGCCTGTTTCCTTAGGTTGACCTGAGGATGATTGAGGAATGTCTTCAATTTCAGTGACTCTCAGGTGAGACTCTTGACTACCTTGAAGTTCAGCACTACTTTGAATAGGCATGTTGGGCAAGTGATGCTCTGTAACAACTCTTGTGTGTGTCTTCTCTTGAATAGATTGTTATAACTGATAAGCATAAGTAGCCTTGTCTCTGAATTGTGTTAAGAGGGGTTTCTCTTCTACATCAAAATCACCATGTACTAACTGATCTCCTTCCAAAAGTATCATCTTGAAATCAGTCTTCACAATGGGTTCACCCTCTGCTTTTCTTTTTGTGGCAGGCTTCCTTAGTGCACCAGATGGTCTCCTTACAATAGAAGTTGGTTGGACTTCTGGAGTTTCAAATCTCTCTGGCTCTGCAGCTTTCTTGGCCTTGTATTTCTTGTAAGTCTCATATAAAGTCTGTTCTTTCCATTTGGAGACTGAGGCCTTTGAACCATAGCCATTTGCCACTAATTCTTCTATGATTTCAGCTCTTTTGGCTTTCCTCTCATTCTCTGTTGCTATTCTGTCTGATAGCATCTGAGCTCTTCTGGTCAATTCTTGTGTTGAGAGTCTTTTGAGAGCCACTTGTTTGGATTTGGAGTTCTTTGTAATGAAGGTAATAAGCTGTGCTCTTTTGTCTTCTTCTGCAGCAGCTTCAAGTGCTCTCTCTTCAGCCTCAAGCTCATCAAGCTTTTCTTGATACTTGATTAATTTTTCTTGGAAATTCAAATCATCTCTAATCTCTAGGCTGTTCCATACTTTGTCTTCTTTGCAGCCTCTTTTAAACTCTTCTCCAATAGTTCTTTAGACATGGCAATGGGAGCAGGGTTTAAAACAGTTGTGGAAGTTGTTGTAGGCAAAGGAATGGAAGTAGGTTCTCTATCAGGTGCCTTGGAAACTTCTGATTGTGGTTTTGGAGATAAAACTGCTGATGGTTTGTCTGTCTTCACAACTTCTGAAGGATTGTCTTCAGTAGTTTGATAAGTCTCTTCAGCAGTTTTCTCTTGTGCCTTAGACAATGTGAACTCTTTTGCTACTTCTTTTCCTGGTCTTTGTTTTGGCATTTCAGCTTCAGGATCAGGATTTGGAGATGTTGTAGCAACTTCAGTTTCAGGTTCCTTAATCTTCTCCCCCTTTTTGGCTTCATCCACTTCTGGAAGCCTCAATGAGTGAGAAGTTGCAGCAGACAACCTTGCTAGTTGATCTTGAGTTTGATCCATCTTCTTGTTCAACTCAGCAAGTCTTGAATTTATCAACCCAAACTGGTTGTTAGCCTTTAACTCCCAAGCAGTTGTGAAAGGTTTGAGTTGATCAGTGATAATTTGTTTTATTGCCTGGAACAGGGGACCATCTGGGCTGCATAGTTGGTTCAAGTCTATGCCAGTGAGCCCAGAGAATTGGGTAGGTTGTTTTTGTGAAGGGGGGCTTTTTGGGTGATCCTCAGATTTCTCTGAAGATGCCACTTGTGGGGATTTTTGGGCTAAGTGGTCTTTAACCTGATCTTTGGTGACCAGCTTCTTGAGCTTGGATACCTTAGATGCAGGACCTTCAATCTCAACCGTCAATTCTTTTTGTGGAGAGTTTGAATCATCATCCAAATTAATGGAATCATCTGAATCCCTGATAATGTCCTCAGAGAGGGCAGGATCAGTTATATCATGAGCTAGTCCCAAACTAGTAGTCTCATGAACCTCTTTGTCTTGGAACTGAGGTTTTCCTACTTCAGGCACTAGGCCTTCATCAGTAGTTGCCAAATTTGAGGTCTTAGCAATGTTACTACTGTCCTCAGGTTCACCACTGGGTGATAAGTGAGTAGTAGCAGCCTCAAAAGTACCAAGAGTTTCTAAGTTTGGGCTTATAAACTCTGGTCCATCCTCATCTCCCTGGTTTGGGCTAATAAGGTCCACATCCATGTCAAGTGGAGAAGGCATCTCCCCAATTTGATGTGCTGCTGGGGGAGTGACATGTATTGGATGGGATCCTTTTAGTCCTGAGAGAAGTTGGAATATTTCAATGGTTGTGTGGGATGGTTCAGGTTCAGTTGTTGTGAGGGGTAGGTGTTCAGTAGTTTGGATGGGTTCTGGTTCAGGTTCAGTAGTTTGAAAGGATGGGTCAGTAGTTACAGGTTTCTTAAGTCTTTTTCTTTGAAAAATAACTGTAACTGGTTTTCTTTTAGGAGGTGGAAAAGGAGTGTGCTGAGAGGATGTTTCAGCCACATCCTTATCAAGTGCAGATTGCACATCAGCAGTTTCAGGTTTCTCCACTTCCTGAACTGTCTTTTTCAGTGGTTTGGTTTGTTTTTGTTTTTGTTGTTTTGGCTTTTTGGTTTTCTTTTTGGGTTTGGAAGATGTGGGTTCCTTGGGGATGGGTTGTTCTTCCCCTTGGTCATCTTCTAGCACAAGTGCTGGTTTGTTGTGCCTAGAGAATACTTGTGAGGTTAATGGGTTTAAAGTTGTTGCTTCACCCTCAAGTACTCCCTCTCCAAGCTCTTTTATTATGCATTGCATAACAAATCTTGGGTACAACAAAAACTTCTTTTTATCATTTTCATGGTGTAAAACCAATTCATTGAAAAACATTTTTGATGCCTTAAAAGTGTTTCATTTATGATAGAATGAAAAATTGGTTGAAAAGTAGAAGGCATCTGATCAATAGACCCAGTTTTTGGACTTAGACACATTATAATGTAATGAAATAACAGTTTATATTGTGGGTCAAAATCTTTCTTATAAACTGTTGCTTGTGCCAAAGTACCTTGATAACCACATTCTGTCATGGTTAGATGGATGTCTGAGTTTGGAATATGCTCTGGAGCATCAGAATCCTTCAAACCAAGCCTGATGCTTAGTGTTTCTGGTGATATGGCCATCAATTTCCCTTTTATAGAAGATTTGAGGGAGATTACTTCATTATTTACCTTCACCGTCTCTGAGTTAGCCCAGAACTCATTAAGAGTTTCTTCATGAATGGGTGGATCGATGGTGAAAGCTTCATAATATTGGGATTTCATGATGAAATCAATCATCTCATCATACTGGGACCAGGCTTCATCTTTCACAAAGTAGCCTCGTTGATTATGTCCCTGTTTTAACACGAGAGCCATGGTTGTTTTGATCGAACAGTATTTTTAGGTTAGAGAAGGGGTTTTGCTTTTGATTTGAGAGAGAGAGAGAGAGGGAATTTTGCTTTTTGAATGGATAAGTGTTTGAAAAAGGTATTTATCAGAAGTTTTTAACCGACTAGGTCAAACTTCTGATGAGTGAAAAGTCTGTTTTACCCTTTTTAGTCAAACTGCTGATGAAGAAGGTTTCTTCATCAGTGGTTTTAGTCATCTCTTCAGCAGTTTCAACTGCTGATGAAAATAACTTTTAAAACACTTAAATAACTTCTGATTCTTATCAGTAGTTATATCCATTTTGAAAATATCCCATTTTTGATGTTCATCAGTAGTTTTCAAAAATTGTTCATCAGTACTTTCTCTTTCTCAAATTTTGGTCTTCAGAGGTTTATGACAGATAAGTATGTAAGTGAAAAATAAAATATGTGCAGAACTAAAAAGTGAAACACTTACAGACTTTCTTCTAAGTTTAACTTCCCAAGCATGGATACTAACCTCTGAAAAGTTGTAGAATCAAGGGGTTTGGTGAAAATGTCAGCTATTTGATTAGCTGTTGTGACATGCTTCACCTCAATCTTGCCTTTTTCATAGCAATCTCTTATGAAATGATACCTGATTTCAATGTGTTTAGTTTTTGAAAACTGAACAGGATTTTGAATGATGCTAATGGCAGATTTGCTGTCTACTAAAAGTGGAGTCTTGGTCTCTTTGATTCCATAATCAAGCAGTTGATATTGGAGCCATTGTATCTGTGAAGTACAGCTTGCAGCAGCAATGTATTCAGCTTCAGCTGTTGAAGTTGCCACAGATGTTTGTTTCTTTGATTGCCAGGACACCAGACAGTTTCCTAAAAATTGACAACCACCAGATGTTGATTTTCTTGACATCTTACACCCTGCATAGTCACTATCTAAAAAAGCAGTTAACTTGGTATTGCTTGAAGCAGGATACCAAATTCCTAAAGTAGGAGTTCCTTTCAGATATCTGAAGATTCTTTTGACTGCAATTAGGTGTGATTCTCTTGGTGCAGATTGGTATCTAGCACAGACACAAGTTGAAAACATGATATCTGGTCTAGAAGCAGTTAAATACAAAAGAGAACCTATCATACATCTATACATGGTTTGATCAATATGTTTCCCTTGATCATCTGGTTCAATTTGTGTGATTGGTGTCATGGGAGTGGAACATGTTTTACAGTCTTGTAAAGAAAATTTGTTCAATAATTCTTTAACATATTTTGATTGATGTATAAATGTTCCATTTGATTGTTGCTTGATTTGCAGTCCCAAAAAGTACTGCAATTCTCCCATTGTACTCATTTCAAATTTTGATTGCATGAGTTTCTTAAAATCTTCACACAGTTTTGAGTTTGTTGAACCAAATATAATATCATCAACATAAATTTGAACAAGTAAGACATGATTTCCAACATGTTTTATGAAAAGAGTTTTATCAATGGATCCCCTTGAGAAGTGATTCTTAAGTAAAAAGTTTGAAAGTGTATCATACCAGGCTCTTGGAGCCTGTTTTAGCCCATAAAGAGCTTTGTCAAGTCTGTAAACCCAATCAGGATGAGAAGGATCCTCAAACCCTGGAGGTTGACAGACATACACTTCCTCTTTTATTTTTCCATACAAAAATGCACTCTTGACATCCATTTGATAAACTTTAATGTTGTTGGAAATTGCATAAGCTAAAAATAACCTGATAGCTTCAAGTCTTGCAACTGGTGCAAAGGTTTCATCATAATCAATTCCTTCCTCTTGGGAATAACCTTGTACCACCAATCTTGCTTTGTTCTTGATGATCATACCAGCCTCATCTGATTTGTTTCTGAAGACCCATCTTGTTCCAATTGGTTGCTTATCTTGAGGTAAGGGACAGATTTCCCAAACCTGTTGTTTCTTGAATTGAAGCAACTCTTCTTGCATTGCTTGCACCCAATTGTTGTCTTTGAGGGCTTCTTGATACTTCTTTGGTTCAATCTGAGAAATGAATGCTGAAAAGAAGCAAAAGTTGGAAAGCTGGTTTCTTGTGAGTACCCCTGATGCAATATCACCCATGATTTGATCCAATGGATGATCTTTGTGTTCAATCAGTTGTTGTAAACCTGTACTGGATGATGGCTCTACAGGTTCTTCAAATAAACCACTGAGATTGATAATATCTGGTTCAGCTGTTATTTGAACTTCAGGAGTTTTAGGTTCAGCTGAATCAGTAGTTTCAAAATGTTCATCAGTAGTTCCTGAAGTTGAAGCTATTGAAACTTCTGAAGGTTTAATAGTTGATCTTCTGACTATGTTTGGAGTCCATGGTGCAGGACTATCATCTTCAAATCCTTGAAAACCATTTTGAGGAGGTTTGGATGATTCAACAGTCTTTTCAGGTCCGAAATGAAAGTTGTCAAGATCAAATAATTCAGCAGGATTTGCTGGAATAAGAGTGTGTTTTGATTCATTGAACTTGACATTCAGTGTTTCTTCTACTATCTTGGTTCTTGAATTGAAAACTTTGTAAGCTTTTCTCAAAGGAGAATAACCAAGAAAATAACCTGTATCAACTTTTGCAGCAAATTTTGAGATAGAGTCCTTGATGTTGAGGATAAAACATTGACACCCAAAAGCCCTGAAGAAGGAGATAAGGGGCTTTATGCCATGAAGAATTTCATAGGCAGTCTTGGTATGTCTCTTGTTGATAAGAACTCTATTCTGAACATAACATGTAGTGTTGACTGCTTCAGCCCAAAAATACAAAGGTAGGCCTGAATCAGCTAACATTGTTCTGGCTGCTTCTATTAAGGTTCTGTTCTTCCTTTCTACCACACCATTTTGTTCAGGAGTTCTGGGAATGCTGAACTGTCTAACAATCCCTTTAGACAGACAGAATTCATCCAGAGTTTTGTTCCTGAAGTCCCATTGTCACTCCTGATGACTTTGACAGATAGAGAATATTGCTTCTCAACTTGTAGAATGAAGAACTTGATGATTTCAGCTGCCTCATCCTTGGAATATAAGAAGAAGACCCATGTGAATCTTGAGTAGTCATCAATGATGACCAAGCAGTACTTCTTCTTACCAAGGCTCATTATCTTGACTGGTCCAAATAAGTCCATATGGAGTAGTTGAAGACATGCAGTTGTTTTAGATTCTTCAATAGACTTATAGGAGGACTTATGCTGTTTACCTTTAAGACAGGAAACACAGTGTTCTTTGCACTGATATTCCTTCAAAGGTAGACCTCTAACCAAGCCCATTTTTGTGACTTTATTGATGGTTTTAAAGTTCACATGGCCAAGTCTCCTATGCCAGAGATCATTTTCTGAAGTTGATGCCTTTGAGAAGAAACAGGCAGTCTTGTTCAATACTTTGTCTTTCTCAATGTCCACTACATAGACATTGCCACACCTTTTGGCAATCAGCAAAGTATGATCTTCAATAATCTTCTCTATCAACTTCTGGCCTTCTGGTGATATGATCTTGCATGCTGTCTTGGTGAAAAAGGAAGAATATCCTTTGTCACACATTTGTGAGACACTCAGCAAGTTGTACTCAAGGTTTTCAACCAGATTGACCTTGTCAAATTGCATTCTGCCTGAGGATACATTGCCATATCCTAGCACATATCCCTTGGCATTGTTCCCAAAGGACACAGATCCTTCTCTTTGACTGATAAAATTGTTTATCAGGTATCTGCATCCAGTCATGTGCATTGAGCCTCCACTATCCACATACCATATGCTGTTCAAACCTCTGGAGACCCTCTGCACAAGATAGCAAATTAGTTAGTTTTGGCAACCCAAGCCAGTTTGGCTTTGGGTTTGCTCTTGAGAACAGGTGCAGCTTGTTGTGGACCAATTTTAGAAATCCATGTCTTTTTGGCAATGGATTTGTCATTAAGAGCAATGGTGGGTTCTTTTTGGTTTCCACCATCAACTTTGGTCATCAGAAGTTTAACCATATTTATCAAATCTTTAACTTCAGCAGTTTGTGAAACTGCTGATGAGTTAGGTGAAACTTCTGAAGATGAACTTTGAGAAGAAGACTTTTGTTGAGATAAAAGTCTCTTCTTAGAAAGGGTTTTGTTTCATTGTTGTTTGTTGGGAAAGAAAGTATTTTCAAAGTTTTGTTTTATCTGTTTTCCCACAATCAGTCTTTGTCTTTGATTGTTTAACTGATTTACCTTTCTATATCTGCAAAGTTCAGTTATGTGGTTAAACAGATCACATATTTCACATGCTTTTGCCTTCTCTTTCTTTTTAGATAAATCAAGAGAGCTGGAAGGCAATTTACTAACAAAATCTGAATTTTGAAATAGGTCATCAGCAGTTTTCAGGGTCTCAACTCCTGATGTAGTTGAAACTGCTGATGGCTTATTGTTAGTAGTTTTAACTTCTGCAGTACTTTCCTTTTTGAGAAAGTTCTGATGGTAAGATGTGCATTCCTCCATATCAGAAGTTTGAATCAATTTCCTCCCATCATTATCAGTTTTGTGGGTGAAATCTGTTGGTGATTCAGTGTGGGTATACCCAATGCCAAACTTAACATTTGCTGCAGTTTGTTTGTTAAGCAGCATTTGGTACCCTTTACAAGACTCAACCCATTTTTCACAATCAACCTTGGTGTCAGCAAGCTCTTGTCTGACTTTTCCTAGGTTGTCTATCATTGTTTTAATCTGTGCTTGGGTTTCAATGGATTTATCATTCAGTTTAGAAATTTCTTTGTTTTTCAAAACAATTTTTCTTTCTAAATCACACTTCATTTGTGTGTATTTTCTCTCCATATCATTGGATTTGCCTTGTAAATGCACATTTGTTTCTCTAATTAAAGCAAAAGATTCTTTGCAAGATTTAGTGCAAAGCTTTAACAGAGATTGTTGTGATACCTGTGTGAGAGCAGAATTTGAAGAGTATCCTTCAAAAGCCATTAAGGAAAAGTTCTTTCTGCCATTATCAGGTTCTCCCCAGTTGACATCATAGACCTTATTGTCTGCATCCTGACTGCATTCTGATGTGTCATAAGGAAGACTGCTCCAGTCAACATACCCTGATGTAAATAAGCTTTGTTGCTGAGGGGGTTGTTGAGTTTGTGCAGGTAGTTGAGCAGTTGGAAAAGGAGGCATCAGCTGCTGTTGTTGCTGAGCAGGCATCTGAACATATTGTACTTGTGGCACATATTGAACTTGTGGAGCTTGTGCCTGTACAAAATGAGCACTCCCTTGAGTTCCATTATTCCTGTTATATGAGGGGTTAAATTGATTTCCAGACATTGGTTGGTTATAGCTAGAGCTTCTACACTCTCTAGCAAAGTGTCCCAACTTTTGACACTTGTGACATCTAAGTTTAGATTTGTCAAAACCAACTTTTGTTGAGTTGTTTAGTCCTGGAAATTTCCTTCCTGACCTTTTATAAAATTTGTTAGTTTTTAAGCTTAACAAGGCCAGTTGGTGCAATATCTCCATTTCTTCTAAGTCATCACTGCTGAAATATTTTAAATCATCCATGATGAAACAAATGTTGTCAGCAGTTTGACTCAGTTCTTCATTGTCATAAGCTGGGAAGGATCCATCTGATGAGATCCCAGCTGTTATGTCAATGTGGTCAAAAGAACCAAAATTATTAGAACAGGATGGTGAGTCTTGTCCTAATAAGGCTGTGCTACCAGGACTATAGTCATCGGCAGTTTTACCAGATTCTTGCAACTTTTTCTTTTGATTGATTTCTCTCTCAAAAGTTAGTAATTTACCATGTAACCTAGTTAGGTTCAAGGTGTGAAAATCTGAACTTGTTCTGAGGACTATGGAGTAGGTTTCCCATTTTGAAGGTAGAGACCTTAAAAATCTATGTAACATAGACTCATTTGAATAGGTCTGATTGTTAATTTTTAACTCAGAGATGAGTGAAGAAAATCTTTCAAACTGTTGTGTTAAAGTTTCACCCTCTATGTGAGTAAAAGTTTCATATTGTTGAGCCAATATTTCTCTAATGTTGGCTATCACCTCAGCAGTTCCTGCAAACTGCTCTTTTAGGCAATCCCACAGCTCTTTGGCACTTTCACAGTGTAAAAGGCCAGCATATATTTCGTTTGGGAGAGCCATAGCCAACATGGAGAAAGCTTTTGCATCAAGCTCAAACTTTTGGAAATCTTCCTCCGTGTAGTCTTTTGGATCTTTTGGTCTTTCAGTCTTTCCCTCTGGATCAGTTATCATTGGTTTGTGAGGTCCAAAAACTACAGACCTCCAACAACCAGTGTTTGTTTGAGAAATAGTGTGTGCCAACCTTTTAGACCATATGTTATATTCATTTCTGACTAACATAGGAGGTTTGTTTGCAGATCCAGTATTATAGGGGTCCATTTTTAAGAAGTTTGAATTTGTCAATGCTTCTTTAAAGTGATGGATGAAAAAGTGAGCCTTTTATCCTTTATTGAATATCAATAAGAGCCTGTGTCTGAATCTTCAATTTGTTAGATTGATTTTGATCAGATTAACCAGATGCTCTGATACCAATTGTTGGATCAGTGGCTTAGTTTATGAACACTTATGTGTATCAGATTTATATATGAGTTAATAAGCAGCGGAAATAACAAGTGTTCAAAGGTCTAAAAGATCACTTTGAAGAGGAGTTATTACTCCCCCTTGACTGAATAATAAATGAGAAACAATAAACACAGTTAAGTATAAAGCAGTAAGATAGTTTATGTTTCTCAGATGTGAAATGGAATATTAGTTCAAAGCCCGAAGGATTTCAATTTAAATCAAAGGAATTACACAAAATCATATATTAAAAATAGATGAACAAACTCATCTATTTATAAACCAATGAACTAAACCATTGTCTGAAGTAACCTAAGATATTTCGGCTAAAGATAAGGTTACTAAAGTCTTTACATCGAAACTTGTAATCAAGACTTTAACAAAACAATATAATAATAAAACTAAAACTGCTGATCTTCAGTCGGTTAGAAGCTCTGATCACAAAGTGCTGATGAGTGACAAACTACTGATGAGTAGTTTGTCTTCAGTAGTTCTTCAGTGAAATGTCTGGTTAGACTTCAGAACTTCTGATGAGTAACTCTTCAGTACTTTGCAGATTTGTTCTTCAGTACTTCTTCATTTGTTCTTCAGCAGTTGTTTCCATACTTAAGCAGAATATGATTTGGACTAAGGTTATCAAAAGGTGGTTTCTTCAATCCTCTTTGTCCCAACATTCGGTTTTCAAAATTTTGTACCTCAAACCAAAAACCAAACCAAACCAAATTAGGAATATGAAAACCAAACCATATTCAACCATATTGAATTCGGTTCGGTTTCGGTTTAAAACCAAACAAACCAAATTCAACCAAACAAACCAAATTAAAAAGAAGTTTTTTTTTCTCTAACTTATATACCTATATGTTCCAAAATCCGAAAAGAAAGTTTGCAATAAATATAAACCAAAAAATCAAACCACGCAAACAGAAGCATCATAAAAATTAGAAATAGTAAAATATAAACCAAAAAATGAACTAGTTTATACTCAGATTATTACCTCTATAAATTGGTGGACTTTATTTATTTTGTGTAGGGTTTAATATTTTGGGCTTATATATTATATATGAGTTATTAAATATTATTATTTTTATTTAATAATTAATTATTTTACCGGTTTATTCGGTTACCCAAATAAACCAAAAAAAAATATGTAGAACAAAAAACCAAACCAAACACCAAATTCGTTGTTCGGATTGGTTTATTCGGTTACGGTTACGGTTTGGTTTTTGATTTTTATTTGTTTTGCGGTTTTTCTGAACGCCCATACCATACCGTATGTTTTCGGTATTGGTATTAGGTTTTGGGATTTTTCGAGATCAGTAACAGTTGGTACCGATACCGTCCCGAGCTCATCCCTAGTAGAAACTTGTATGTGGAAAAACTTATTGAGTGATATTTTTGAGAAAAAACAAAAAGTATAATGTTTTTTACGTATAAAAAATGTTTAGCGATTTTTTAATAAAAAGACAGAGTTTACTACATGTAAAAAAATTGTTCGTGACTTTTGCGACAAATAATAGAAAGTATATTGTTGTTTACAATATTTTATTTAAAGCATAATACTAGTTCCTCTTTTATGTTTTGACATTGTCATAAATATACTCACTAGTATAAGTTATATTATAAAACAATAATTTTATCAAATACATAAAAACAAAACGAGTCAACATGCGTATACGGTATATGTCCATTTAATCTTAAACACACATAGCTAACCGCTAAAAATTTATGTTATATTCCTACGTATGATCTAGTGGTCTAGTTTTTACCCTATAGGAGTTTAAATATCTCCAAGGCTTGACGTTGTAGAGTAACACTCTCCTCCACGTCAATTGTTAAAATGGGTGTGAGGAGAGGAGGGGTACCTGTTTAACGCTCGTTAACACAAATAGGTGGGTGGAGTTCACTACTCTCCATCAAACATATGTACACAAACACACACATCTTAAACTTTTTTTTTTATATCAATATGATTTTTCATTCAATGACTGAGAAAATTATATTAAGATAGCGGGCAGACGGGCAACAAGCTGCGTCGCCACCCCTTTTAAATGGCAAACCATAAATCTACTCAAAACGTAACCTTTGTACCTGAAACTAAGACACTACTATGAATGACTTGTTAGACCTCAAATCTTTAAATTTGTTAGTTTTTTTTTTTTTGTTTTTGTTAATTTTGTTAAAGCCCAATACATACGTACCAGGACAATATTATTATTATTATTATTATTATTATTATTATTATTATTATTATTATCCTATATGTTAATTTATCAACTTCCATGAATAGTGTTTTTTGTTTTTTTCCTGGCTGTGCTGCTGCCTCTGCTGCTGATAAAGGTATTTATATCGTTATGTTTGAATATATTACCAAAAAACATTGCAGCACAGATGGTGTGGTGTTGCTGTGTTTAGAAAACGTGCTCCGGTTCGAACCTTGCATAAGGGTTATTTTTTGTACAATGGCAGGTTTGTAATTTTACGAAATTACATGCCCATTTTCGTCATTATAACAAAACAGTAAATCGTTGTGTTGTTGTCATATGGTTGGTCTGTGTGGAGGTGTTCTACACGTGTTACACTGTGCTCTTCTAAACCCCCTTCTCCCTCTGCATTCCTCATTTGTTCCACCTCCCTCCTCTCTCTCTCTGTCTCATGGTTTCATTCGACAATTGTTCTGTGGGTTTGGCACCGTCGCCGATCGTTTCACTCATCATCAACGTTTATGTGCAGTCAGAATCATCTCCGATCGTTTCATCCA
This sequence comes from Ambrosia artemisiifolia, assembly GCA_032199755.1. Classification (NCBI taxonomy): domain Eukaryota; kingdom Viridiplantae; phylum Streptophyta; class Magnoliopsida; order Asterales; family Asteraceae; genus Ambrosia; species Ambrosia artemisiifolia. The sequence continues at coordinate 33,674,896 of CM063517.1, forward strand.
TGTTTTTCTTCTGGTCTGTGTTATGTCAGAACCCACTTCCGTCATCAGTAACTTGAACCAGTCTCCTTTGCCGTCATCAAACAGGTATCTCCGTTTTAACTTTTTGCGTACGAATAACGGGTTTAGATATGTTGTCGCGCCTGATTGTGTTAATTTGAATCAGTCGGGTTTGTTCGACATTTGTGATTGCGTTTACAGGATTTAGGGTTTTAGCGGAGGGGGCTTCGAAGTCGGTGGAATCACAACCGCCGCAGCCGATGCCAATAGCTCCGTTCACTCCTGTCAATAGGTACGAAACCACCATTGTTTTCTTCTCTCTCCTCCTCTGTCAACGCTTTTGTTGACTGGTTTCATGGAAGAAACACACATCACCAGTAGGCATGCCCTTGAATGTGTTCTTTGTTAGCTTTTGTTTTCTAGAAGGTGTGAGCTGGAGACTCTTTCTCCATTCACAAGTGGAACTAAAAAGTGGTTAATGGGGGTTTTTGTCCTCCGACTACAAATGGTTATTATTTGAACTTTGAAGTATCTGTTGTGTCGGTTTCATATAATATTATATTTCAATCACCATCATTATAAAAATTGAAGAGAATAATGATTTAATGGCGTAGATGATCCATGACCATGTGATTAGTTGTAGATGTATGTCTTTAGGACTGCACATGAGGTTTTTGGATCCAAGGTTCGCTTTTATTTTTACGATTTCTAAAGCTGTTGGTTATGAGTTACTGATTTAATTTTCCTTCTTTATGTTTGATAAGGTCGGATTTGGATCTGACTTATATTGGAGTTTCTTATGGATTAAGTAGTTTTGTTGTTGCCGGCCGTTAAGTTATGGTTGGGTGTAATGATTATAGTCGAGAGGTGTTGCTTGGCATGGCATAAACAAGGATGGCAAGGGTTGTGTTTTGCACTTGCAACCTGAAATGTCGCCACAACAACTGGTGCATGATATATTGTTGATTCATTATTGGGGTTATAACAGATGGTGTGGTTTGTGGGTTTTACATTATAATGGTTTGTACGTTAACCGCCGGTGATGAATTTGGTAAAGAAATTAGTTTTGACGTCGCATAGCAAGGATGGCGAATGTACTTTCTGCTGTTTGCAACCTATTATGTGGCCATGAAAACCTAATTACCTATTCTGAGTCGTTTGTTTCAAACCTTTTATGATGCATTCTATTATGTTTGGACTTGGTATTTCTATGACGGCCTGTTTTCAGGCAGAAATTATCCTATATGTTAATTTATCAACTTCCATGAATAGTGTTTTTTGTTTTCTTCCTGGCTGTGATGCTGTCTCTGCTGCTGGAAACGGTATTTATATCGTTATGTTTGAATATATTACCAAAAAAACATTGCAGCACAGACGGTGTGGTGTTGTTGTACCTTTGAGCATGCGGATTGGCTCTTTGATGGTGCCGGTTGTGTTCCGTATTGACGGTGGCCTTGGGGTTTCTGTCTTCTATATGGGTGTGTTCGTTCCGATGATGATGAAATAGCCTTCATCAGATGGGTGCTTGAATGTTGATACGGTGTAACTTTGTTTGCCTTTTGGCTGAATATTTATAGCTTTTACATTATAATGGTACCGCCGGTGATGAATTTCGTAAAGAAATTAGCTTTGACGTCGCGTAGCAAGGATGGCGAATGTCCTTTCTGCTGTTTGCAACCTGTTACGTAGGCATGAAAACCTATATTATGTTTGGACTTGGTATGGCAGGAAGTGACGGTTAATATGTATACAATGGTTACCACCCGGGTTCAATAATACAAATTACAAAAATGACGTAGAAAACTTTGATATAGTATTTCATGTCGATTTTCTAGCATTTGCAGACGGATATATCTCATAGTGGGACCAGTTCATAGCAGAAATTCAACATGTTGCTTCAACAAAGCGTTACATGGTTGCAAGGTATGGAATTTTATAAGAATTTGCATATTCATTATTCAGACTACGTATGTCAGTCATGTTACCTGATAACAACTCCTGCAGTTCTGCTGCTGCATATCATCAGACTTGGGATCAGTCTTACTCACACCCATGCAGGCGACCTCAATTGTACGCCTCATGTCTACGTTTTCCCTCTTTTTGTTTTGATTGGTTTCGTTGTGTCGTTTTGATAATTTTAGAGAATTGAAAACAGGCAGACGCCTTCCTTCTCAAATATAGGTTTTCCCTCTTTTGTTCCCTTTGTTTTATTAATGTTGGTGGCTTGATTCCGCCATAGTCGGTTGGTTAAGCGTCGTACACTGTTTTGTCAACTGCAGATAGCGTCGCTGCCTTCATCTTCTGTTCTGCGACTGCAAGTAAGTAGTTGGTTTATAAATTTTGTATTGTATTTTTTGTTTGAGGTGGTTTTGTGCTTAACTCTTGGTTTTGAGGCTCTAATTTGAAATTTTATACCATCTATTATTTCTTCTATTTTTTTAAGCTTTTGTAGATAGAGAGATGATGTAAAATAGGCGAGCGATGGCGGTCGAACGATCGGGGTGCTCTGTACATACCACACATGGAAAGGTTCCAATGTAAGTTTTCTAAATTTGATCGAAATCTGGATTAGAAACATGCTTGTGATTACAAGGGTTTTAACTTTTAAGATTATTAATTTGAAAAAAAACTGAATTTACTATTTCACGTTATCCGATTTGTTGATTGTTGTTGATTAGTTTATTATTAGGATAAGTGGTAGGTTAACAGATACGTTGTTTGGTTTGCTAGGTTGCAGCCACTGTATAGAGAAGGAGGTTAAACCACTGTTAGTGGATAAAAAGTTTGAGGCAAAATGTATGAGGAGGAAAGTTTGAGTAAAACCTTTAAGATTATTAATTTGAAAAAAACTGAATTTACTATTTCACGTTATCCGATTTGTTGATTGTTGTTGATTAGTTTATTATTAGGATAAGTGGTAGGTTAACAGATACGTTGTTTGGTTTGCTAGGTTGCAGCCACTGTATAGAGAAGGAGGTTAAACCACTATTAGTGGATAAAAAGTTTGAGGCAAAATGTATGAGGAGGAAAGTTTGAGTAATGGAAGCCTACAGTATTTAGTATGATGGTTGTATTAAATTTTTTGAACTCGCCAAATGATATATTTTTAATAAGCGCGTCATAAAAGCTGCTTATTGTCATAGTGACTCAACATGACTATTTGTACTACCATATCTGCACCAATCCAACGAGTCATTAATAATATATAGAATACCATGTGAATATTCTACTGCTACATAAATGCACCATAACAGTATTGCACAATACGATACATCTGTTTTCGAACTTTGACATCATACGATCAACAACACCGTTTTATTTCTCAATTCAATAACAAGCTTGCCTAACGGTTGCGCAACGCGCAACCTCGGAAACCCACTAGTTATTATTATTTTTGAACCACAAACTTCAGGACATTATTACACGGTTTTTGTTAAACCAAAAACACATAAAAATGCAACTTTCTCAAAAAGAAAAAAAAAACAATAATATAGTTTTGTTTGAATTGTTAGTCGCAAAACCATTTCAAACAACCAGCCAATCCAAACCAAACCAAACGCGTAACCGATCGCCACTTGCCACGCTGTCACACTTCCTTCCCTCTCTAAAATAACCAGCTCATCCCCCACTGTCTTCCCATTTCATGCCTCTCCACACACACACACACACACACATATCCCCTCCCCTATAAACAACCACCTCCATCCTCTCCAACCCAATCTCGACACCCTCACATTCCAATGGCCGATTCCAACCACCCTCAACCACCTCCCACCACCATCCAACCACCACCACCACCACCACCACCCTCCGATCACAAACCCCTCCTTCCACAAGCCACCTACATCATCCAAATCCCTAAAGACCAGATCTACCGTATCCCCCCACCAGAAAACACACTTAAACTTAAAAAACTCTCTAAGCAAAAACCCAAACGCTCTCTCTGTTGCCGATGCTTCTGCTACACCATCGCTGTATTATTAATCCTATTAATCCTCCTCTCCATCACCGTCGGTATCCTCTACCTAATCTTCCGTCCAGAAAAGCTAAAATACTCAATTGACAGCATCTCAATTACAGGGGTGAACATGACGTCATCGGTTCCTTTATCTCCGAAAGTTAACGTCACCATTAGGTTTGAAAACCCTAACGATAAGCTAAAGTTTTATTACGGAAAAGGAGGTTCTGTCAACGTGGGTTACGGTGACGTTAAGTTATGTGACGGAGAGTTGACGGCGTTTGAGCAGAAGGCGAATAATGTGACGGTGGTGAAGACAGTGTTGAAAGGGGAGAGTAATATTGTGTTGGCGCGTGATGTGCACGCGCGGATTGTGAGACAAGAGAGGGAGCGGCGCGTGCCGTTGAAGGTTAATATTAAGGTGCCGGTTAAGGTTAAGGTGGGTGTTGTGAAGACGTGGGAGGTGAAGGTTAAGGTTAAGTGTGACGTGGAGGTTGACCGGCTAGGCCCAAAGTCAAAGATTGTGGGTAAAAGTTGTGGGTATAGAGTGAATTTGTGGTGAAAATAAAAAAGTTGGTAGTTTGGTAAATTGTTTACGGTTATTTATTTGTAAAGATATATCAAAACACACGGATTGGATTATAATAGAAAGAACGATTTTTTTTGGTGGTGTATAGATTCATCATCGTTTATAATATTTTTTTGGTAATGGTATTGTGTTAACCATACGGTTGTTTGTATTGGATGTTCTGATTTTTTCATCATATAACACAAATATTTGTTAAACCCTAATACAGAATGATTATTTCATAACACTAAATTTTGCAAGAGAAAAAAGCTATAAATTATATAATTTTCTTATTTGCGGTACATATTTTTTTTAGTTTTGTGTTCATTACATTTATATGTGTATATTATACATTTATAAAGACGGTTAACTTATATTTTTATATGCTTTTTATAAACCCAATGTTTCTAAAATTGGACTGGACGTTGAACCGGTTTTCTTACCAGTTCACTGAAGCATATCTTTCCCTAAGAGCATTCACAGTAAATTCTCCGTCTCCATCTCTATAATTATACTAAAAACCACTATCTTTCTCTCTCCCTTTCTATTTAATAATATTTATTTTATACTTTTATCATTACCTTTTCTCTCTCCTCTACTCATAACCACTTTTAAAAATATTAAAAAAATATAGAGGGTGAACAGTATCTCCTCCAAATTTACTGGTGAACAGTGTCTCCTCTATATATTTTCTCTCTCCTCTACTCACAACCACTTATACCCACTCAATATAATACAGAGGTGTTAAAATATGTCCTTTGGGCTTAATTCAACCTTTTTGGGCTTATTCTGTTACGATGAGAAGTGTCTGGTTATTGGGCTTAATATGGGATATTGGGCTAGTTCATTTACTGATCCATTTCGATGAGCTTATTTGTGTTTATAACAGATTGATCGTATGGTTGATATTGATTTGATCGTGTGGCTCTCGTGTGATCTCGTCCATTCAGAACAGAAGCTTCTCGAGCTGGATATATAAACCCTTTGATAGATATTTTTCTCATTATTCGTATTATTGTTTTCTCTCTCTAAAATTGTATTCTCTCTGTGTCTTTGTTAGGTATCGTCTCTCTGTATTAGGGTTTCGTGTCTGTAAGTCTTTGATTTGTATTGTTCTTATATCTGATCCAGTATCTGATATTGTTATCAGCTATTGGATCTAACATTGTTCTATTCTTTGAGTTCTATGATTATAGAACTCTAGGGTATTGGGGGGTACTTTTGGGTTGGTTTAATAATATCTTTTGTCACTGTTTTGTCGCTATTCTTGTTCTTTGGTTGTGATTCTTTATATTTGTTGTGTTTGTGGTTGAGTTTTCTATATTTTTAACATGGTATCAGAGCCTCAGGCTCTCTGATCCTTTCTTTTCTGTCTTCCGCTGTCGTTTTCTTTGTTAAAGTTGATATTAGGGTTTGGATCTTAGTTTTTAGATCTTGACTTTAATACGTTCGTAACAGATCTGATCTTTGTAGATCTTGTCTGTTATTTGTGGTTCTTTAGTATTAGTAGTAGATTTGATCTTTGTGGATCTTGTCTATTACTTGGATCTGGTATTGGTGTAGATCTAGGGTTTTGTCAACTGTGGTTGGCTGGAGGCTTTGGATCTTGGTTCTGGAACTTGGTTTCGGCTTGGAAAGCTGTGGAGTTTGCTCTCTGGTCGTGTAACCCTAAGTGAAGGTTACAGACTACGAGTTGTCTGGTGAGATTGTTCCATTTATTTGTATCTGTTATTGTGTCTAGGAGCAAGGCCCGGGTTAGGAGGACCGGTATTGGCTCAAGTATCTGGTTGTGTCTGTTTCTTTGTTGATTGTTTGTTTAATTGTCTGTGTTTTCTTGGTATTGCATATTATTAGTATATATATATATACTATAGTTAATAAAAGGGCTTCTGTGTTAAGAATTGGGTGGGCACCTTGAGTGATGAACCCACTATCCTTACACTGACACAGTTTCGTCCTTCTAGGGTATTATATAAACTGATTGTTTGTTTGTGTAGTACTGTCTGATCTGTTAGGTATTTTGTGCTTTATTTGTTGTTATTCTTGCTTCACTACTCAGTATGGGTGATGAAGTTCTTATTCCACCACCAGGTCCTGTTGGTGGTGGTGACCCCAATACTGGTACCTTAATCAGTAAACTTGACATTGGTGATCCATTATACATTCATCCAAGTGATACAAGTTCTTTGACAATAATAACTGTAAAACTTAAGGGTACTGAAAACTATAAGGTTTGGTCTAATGCTATGAGATTAGCTCTTGAAACAAAAAACAAATATGGTTTTATTGATGGTACCACTGTCAAGCCTACTGATGATGAGGTACTAGCTAAGCAATGGGATAGGTGTAACTCTGTTGTTCTGACTTGGTTGTTAAATTCTGTTAGTGAAGAGTTATACTTAGGACAGGTTTTTTCTAAGTTGGCTAGAGATGTCTGGTTAGACTTAAAAGAAACCTATGATAAGGTAGATGGGTCTGTTGTCTTTAACCTGCATCAAAAGATTTGTTCTATGAGTCAAAATGGGAGTTCAGTTTCTGAGTATTATCATAAACTTAACACTATGTGGAAACAGTTTGATTCCATAGTGCAGTTACCCCCTTGTACTTGTGAAGCATCAAGGGATTTTAACAGTTTTAATGGTCTAATAAAACTTATGCAATTTCTAATGGGTCTAGATGATGTGTATCAACCTGTTAGAACAAATTTATTGATGCAGGATCCACTTCCCTCTGTAAAACATGCTTTCTCTATTGTGTCTAGAGAAGAATCACATAGAGGCTCTAGCACTAACAATGCTAAAGGATCTAATGTTGCATTCTTCACTAGAACCAATACTGGGAATACTAATAATGGGAAGTTTTCTGGTCCTAATAGAGGTCCTAACCCTAACCTTAAGTGTACCCATTGTAATAGAATTGGGCACACTAAGGATAGGTGTTATGAGTTGGTTGGGTATCCACCTGGTAATAGGAGGAGTGGATCTAATCAAACTGTTAGGACAAATGTGTCTTCTAATAATGCTTCTGTTGTTAATAATAAACCTTCTGGGTCTAGTTCTACTGGCTTGCCTTTTTCTTCTGAACAGATATCAAAACTGATGAATCTGATCAGTGAGAAAGATGGAAGTGAGTCTCATACCACTAATTCAGGAGGTAAAAGTGTGTTTATAAATGGTTTCTCATGTATGTCAAAAATTTCAAACTTGGAACACATTTTTAAAAACTTTGCAAGTTGTTCAAATTTTGTTAAAAATGCTATAAGTCATGGTTGGATTAATGACTCTGGAGCCAATCAACATATGACTAATAGTGATAAATATATGTTTAATTGCATTGATGTTTCTGAATATGATATATTAGTCAAACATCCTAATGGGTCAAGTGCAAAAGTAACTAAAATTGGAGATGTTAAACTTGCAGAAGGTGTTATACTTTATGATGTGTTCTTAGTTCCTGACTATTGTGTGAATTTGATGTCTGTTCATAAGTTAGCTAGAGATAATAAGCTAAGTGTCTTATTTGATGAACAAAGTTGTTACATTCAGGATTCCAAGTCCAAGAGAGTCCTGGTGACTGGTAAACAGTGTGATGGACTATACTTTGTAGAAAAACATGTGAGTATTAATAATAGTTGTTTTAATAGTGTAACTGATGCCAATTTATGGCATAGTAGACTTGGTCATCCCTCTGACCAAGTCTTAGCTGTGTTAAGGGATAGCCTTAATCTTGGACATAGGAACTCTCAGCCTTGTGATGTTTGTCACAAAGCAAAACAAGTTAGAGTTCCTTTCCCTATAAGTGACCACAAAACCAAACAAATTGGTGATTTGATTCACTTAGATGTTTGGGGTCCTTATAGGATAACAAGCAGAGAAGGATATAAGTATTTCTTGACTGTGGTTGATGACTTTTCTAGAACTGTGTGGTGTTACATGTTAAAAACAAAAACAGAGGTTTTTGAAAATATTGTCATTTTCTATGAGTTGATAAAAACACAGTTTAAAAAACAAGTTAAGATATTTAGAAGTGACAATGGGACTGAATTTGTTAATAAACAAATGCAATCCTTTTGTAACCAGAAAGGTATTGTTCATCAAACCACTTGTGCCTACACACCTCAGCAAAATGGTGTTGCTGAGAGAAAACATAGGCACTTATTAAACACTGCTAGGGCATTACTTTTTCAAAGTGGTTTACCACTTAGATTTTGGAGTGATTGTGTATTAACTGCAACCTACTTAATTAACAGGATCCCCTCATCTGTGCTGTTAGGAAAGAGTCCTTATGAAGTTGTATATGGGTTTCCCCCCATTCTCAGTCACATCAAAAATTTTGGTTGTCTTTGTTATAATACCATCTTAAATAATTCAGATAAGTTGTCTAGTAGGTCTGATAAATGTGTTCTCATAGGGTACTCAAATTTTAAAAAAGGTTATAAACTTTGGTGTCTTGATACTAAGAGTGTTGAGTACTCTAGGGATGTTCGATTTTATGAAGAAATTTTTCCTTTTAAACAAGTTTTTGAAAATTCTGAACCAATGGTTAATGATGTTAACCATTTAAACTTTTTTGATTTTTATGAAACAAATGCTTCTGAAAATTTTAATGTGACTGATCATTTAAAGGTTCCCAATGATGAAGGGGGAACAAATTTAGCTCAGGAAGTGTTAGCTAGTTTGCAACCAGGGAATTCTCCCAGGGCTACTGGGGGGGTAGATCTTGACCCAGGTCAGCAGCCTGGTAGCCCAGGTTGCAGGAACCCTGGTATGGCAAACCAGGATGCTAACATTCCACATGAAGAAGAGCAAAACCTATCTGAGGGAATGTCTGTGTCTAGAAAGTCTGAAAGAGTCTCTAATATGCCTAGGAAGTTTAGTGACTATATTGTAGAAGGGAAAGTTAAATATGGTGTAGAAAAGGTTGTCAATTATTCTCATTTGTCTAGTGATAATTTTTGTTTTGTTTCTAGCTTAAATAGAACAGCAGAACCTACTTCTTATTCAGAAGCCTCTAAAGACCCAAGATGGGTTGAGGCTATGAATCAAGAGATGGAGGCTCTTTATAGAAATAAAACTTGGGAATTAACTGATTTGCCTAAAGGTAGAAAACCAATAGGATGTAAATGGGTGTATAAGGTTAAATATAAAGCTAGTGGTGAAGTAGAAAGGTTTAAAGCTAGACTGGTTGCCAAAGGGTACAACCAGAGAGAAGGGTTAGATTTTGGTGAAACCTTCTCACCTGTGGTTAAAATGGTTACCATTAGATGTGTTTTGAGTCTTGCTGTTCAAAATGGTTGGTCACTATATCAATTAGATATAAATAATGCTTTTCTCTATGGGTCAATCAGTGAGGATGTATATATGCTTCCTCCTGAAGGCTATAGTTCAGTTAATGATAATAAAGTATGTAAACTCATTAAGTCATTATATGGACTAAAGCAAGCTCCTAGGAAATGGAATGAAAAACTCACTGATGTTCTTTTACAGTTTGGATTTGTACAAAGTACCTGTGACCATTCCATGTTTATTAAGTCTAAAAATAGTGATTTTTTAGTCCTTTTAGTTTATGTAGATGACATTGTTATCACTGGTAACAATGTATCTGAAATTGAAAAAATAAAACAGTTCTTGAGTTCCAACTTTCAAATAAAAGATTTAGGAATTCTGAAATACTTCTTGGGAATAGAAGTATTGTATACTGAATCTGGGATAAATTTGTCTCAGAGGAAGTATTGTATGGAACTGTTAAGTGAGTTTGGCTATTTAGGGTGTAAACCGGTTAACACACCAATTGAACAAAACTTTGTTTTGTCAAATAAACATGGTAAGAGTGAACAGGTGTTAGATAATATAAATGGATATCAAAAGTTAATTGGAAAGCTTATATACTTGTCTATTACTAGACCAGACATAAGCTATTCTGTTCAGGTATTGAGTCAATTTATGCATAAACCCACTCATGGTCATTTAAAAACTGCATTAAGGCTTCTCAGGTATCTTAAATTGTCACCTGGTAAAGGGTTACAGTTTAGAAAATCAAAGAGTCTAGATCTGTGTGCTTATGTTGACTCTGACTGGGCAAAATGTTTGTTAACCAGGAAGTCTGTTACAGGCTTCTGCATATTTCTGGGAGATTCTTTGATCTCCTGGAAAAGTAAGAAGCAAAGTACAGTGTCTCGTTCTTCTGCTGAAGCAGAATACCGAGCAATGTGCTCTGCTACATGTGAAATAATGTGGATTTTAAATCTGTTAAGAGAATTGAAAATTGACTGCAAACTTCCAGTTACACTTAACTGTGATAGTAAGGCAGCAATTTCAATAGCTGCTAATCCTGTATTTCACGAAAGAACTAAACATTTTGAGATTGATCTTCATTTTATTAGAGAAAAAATCTCAAATGGCATTATTCAAACTGTTAAGGTTTGTTCAGATCAGCAGATTGCTGATCTTCTTACAAAGGGGCTCAATGGGTCACAACATGAAGTGTTGTGTGACAAGTTGGGTTTGGTTGACTTGTTCAAAAAGGTTTGAATGAAGGGGGCGTGTTAAAATATGTCCTTTGGGCTTAATTCAACCTTTTTGGGCTTATTCTGTTACGATGAGAAGTGTCTGGTTATTGGGCTTAATATGGGATATTGGGCTAGTTCATTTACTGATCCATTTCGATGAGCTTATTTGTGTTTATAACAGATTGATCGTATGGTTGATATTGATTTGATCGTGTGGCTCTCGTGTGATCTCGTCCATTCAGAACAGAAGCTTCTCGAGCTGGATATATAAACCCTTTGATAGATATTTTTCTCATTATTCGTATTATTGTTTTCTCTCTCTAAAATTGTATTCTCTCTGTGTCTTTGTTAGGTATCGTCTCTCTGTATTAGGGTTTCGTGTCTGTAAGTCTTTGATTTGTATTGTTCTTATATCTGATCCAGTATCTGATATTGTTATCAGCTATTGGATCTAACATTGTTCTATTCTTTGAGTTCTATGATTATAGAACTCTAGGGTATTGGGGGGTACTTTTGGGTTGGTTTAATAATATCTTTTGTCACTGTTTTGTCGCTATTCTTGTTCTTTGGTTGTGATTCTTTATATTTGTTGTGTTTGTGGTTGAGTTTTCTATATTTTTAACAAGAGGCCCCCCTCAGACTATTATAGAGCTTTTATTGTGAATGCTCTAAGAAAAAAAAAGAGTAAGATTTCATATGTAATTTTTTATTTTTTACTTTTTAGCTGTTTAAGATTTTAAAAAAATAAATCATTTTGCTTTGTTCTCACCATATATAGTGTTCTGTATATATCTTTCCTCTAACCCTAATTTATAATAATTATTTTTGATAGATATTTAAATAGTACACAATCAATAAACGTGGATGATAGTTGTCACTCGGCTTATTTTGTTTAGTTCGTTGATATTGCATTAGTTGACAGATACACAACACTAAGGGTGCGTTTAGTTCGCGGAATTGTTTGGAATTGGAATTTGTGAAGAAATTGGAATTGGAATGAATTGGATTTGGAATTCAAACATTCCAAAAACAATTGGAAATTGTTAGAATTGGAATCTCAAATCCTATTATTGTGTTTGGTTGATTAATAAATTGAAATCTATCACCCTTGCCCCCACGACCCGCATCGTTGTGACACGTACCGGCCCGAACCGTTTTGCCCCGTACCGTTTCGGACCGTACCGTTTCAACCAGTACCATTTCGACCCGGACTGTTGATACCTCTATTGTTTCGACCTGTACCGTTTCGACTCGTGCCGGTTCGGGTCGAAAACGGTACCGGTCGAAACTGGTACGGGGCGAAACGGTACTGGTCAAAACGGTACAAGTCGAAACGATACCGGTCGAAACGGTATCGATTGAAACTGGTCCGAAACGACACCGGTTGAAACTGGTATGGTCCAAAACGATTCGGTCCGAAACGTTACGGGCGAAACGGTACAGGTTGAAACGATACCGGTTGAAACGGTATCGGTCGAAACTGGTCCGAAACGGTTCGGTCTGAAACAGTACCAGTCGAAATTGGTACGGTCCGAAACGTTACGGGCGAAACGGTACAAATCGAAACGATACCGGTCGAAACGGTATCGGTCGAAACTGGTCTGAAATGGTACCGGTCAAAACTGGTACGGTCCGAAACGGTTCGGTCCGAAACGGTACAGGTCGAAACGGTACCGGTCGGAACGATACCGGTCGAAACTGTATCGGTCGAAACTGGTACAGTACGAAACGGTTCGGGTCGAAACTGGTACGGTCCGAATTGGTTCGGATCTAAGCGGTTCGCATTGAAATGGTACGGTTCGAATCGGTTCGGGTCACAATGATACCAACCGTTCGAAGATTCCAATAAATTGACTTGAATTCCTTATATTATTGGAAGGATTTTGAATTCCCTTAGACTATGCGTAGTGGGGGCGTTATTGTGGGTTTTTTTAAACTATAGCGCCCCACACACCGTTACTGCACGGCGCTATAGGGCAAAAATGGGGGGGGGGGGGGGCTTTATATACATAACGCCGGGTTAATTTTTATCCATCCAATCCCATCGTGCCACGTGGCACTTGGTCCGGTCAAAGTTTTTTTATTTTTTTTTATTTTTTTTTATAATAATAACAATAATAACAAACATAATAATAATAATTTTAATAGAAAATTATTTAGATTTAATAAAATAATAATAAAAAAAATAAATTATATAAAAAAATAATATTTATTATAATTAATAAAAAAAATAAATTATATAAAAAAAATTATATTCAAACATTTGAATTTGAAACGGTTACTGTTCAAACCGTTTGAAATTCAAATTTTCCCCCCAAACGTTTGAATTTCAAATTTTGAAATTCAAACGTTTTCTCCCCAAACGGTCATATTTCTCACCCTATAAATACCCCCCTCCTCATCCTTTATCAGTCACACCTTCCCTCTTCCTCATCCTAAAACACAATGAATAACAATGGCGGTTTTCAAGTAGGAGCTGCCGGACCTTCTAATGTCCGGCAGTACGCTCGACGGGTCCGGGGACGGGGCCCGTCCCGGAGACTACCAACTCATCCTCCTCAACAATCTCCTCTTCCTCCTCCTCCACAACCTCCTCTTCCTCCTCCTCCTCCTCCACAACAGTGGCTAAATCCCCCTCCTCCTCCTGCTGCGGCACCACCAACTCATCCTGAAGACGATGATCCCTGGACGGATGAAGAATGGGCTTGGGCCCATGATTATGGCATGGCTACATATCAATTGAACCGACTGATGTTGTCGGCACCACAAACCTTCACCCCTCCTCCTCCTACCCCCTACCACCACCCTATCCCCACCCCCCAGAATACCCCCACCCCCTACCACCAACCTACCCCCACCCCCCAGAATACCCCCACCCCCTACCACCAACCTACCCCCACCCCCCAGAATACCCCCACCCACCACCACCAGACCACCCCACCCCGTGAATATGGGGACCCAACCCCTGAGGACTTGGAAGCCCTCAGGGAAATTGAGGAGCAGGAGCGCCTCTGGAGCATGCCAACCCCTCCTCGTGAGTACTACTACTTCCCATCGGATGCGAGGTCCGATGGACGGGACAGCTCACGTTCCATATCCCCCGAGTACTACACACTCGAGGACTGGGACAACTACTCTCCGTAGTGAGAGGTTTAGGTTTTAATAAGTAATTTAGGATTATATTATGTGTTTAATTAAGTAATTTAGGAATATGTAATGTTTAAATAAGTAATTTAGGAGGTGTGTATTTTTTTTTTTAATATTAGTTGTGTGTTTTTTAAGATTATTTGTAATTTTTTTTTAATTTTAGTTGTAACTTTTTTTTAATATTAATTGTGTGTTTTTTAATATTATTTGTAATTTTTTTATATTTATTTACCTTTTATTTTATTTATTTTGAGTTAAAAGAATAAAAAAAATAAAATCCACGTGGACCAATCAGATTCAGGGGCTCCATATATAAAGCCCCACCACTACACCCCTTTTTCAGTTTCTCTCTCCATGCTGACTCAGCAACCACATGGACCAATCAGGAAGAGGGGCTCCATATATGGAGCCCCCCACTACACATGGTCTTAGTTAGAGAAATTTGAAGGAATTCATACCAAATTCCAATTCCAATTCCTTTGTCAACCAAACACACAAGATTGGAATTGAAATTCCAATTCCAACAAATTCAATGAACCAAACACCTAAGCAGTTGGAATTCAAATTCCAATTCCATTGAATTCCATTCAATTTATGCGAACCAAACGCACCCTAACACTATCAAAGTAGGGAATATACACTTGAAATAAAGTACAATGAAACTCAATAAGTAGATTATGTATCCAACATTAGCAACTACATAGTATTTAACTTTTATACTAGAATAAGATAAAATAGTGTGGTTTTCAAGGATAATGCATATAAAGCCAAACTTCTTGAATGTCATATGAGATGTGTGAACATCAATATTAGATGCATAGTCAAGTGAATGTGTTGTATTGTACATGACCACCAAGATTTCATTATAACGAGGGATTTTCAACCAGCGGCCATTTGACGGACTTGAGAATTAGTGGCAACAAAAGTAGTAGTCGATTTGTAGTTAGACGTCTATGATCTTAAATATCTCGAACGTATTGTATTTGAGAGAGAAACGTCCCCTCTTTGATGTGATTAGCAACAACCCAAAAAATAGCAAGGAGGCCCAAGTCATTCATGGCAAACTCGAAACTCAAGGAAGCGATAACTCGAAGCTCAAGGAAGCGATAACCTAGCACATCAACTCATCTGAGGAGAAGGTAAGAGTAATATTATCAACATAAAGGAACAGAAAAAGATATAGTCATTCAAAACTTTGGACTATATATGATTACTAAAAGTTGTGAATCATTTTTTTAAATTTTGACAAATAAAATGGACCATCCTTATAACTTGGTTGAATAGTTGTATTTCATTCATACATGATTCATTTGAGTTGTATAAAAACCCATAGAGTCATTTGACTTCAAATACTATGAATTATTACGATATAAACCCCCAAAAGCCTACGAGTTAATTGACCGTTGCCTATTTAATGGCCCCACCACCGCTCTACATCGTCACCAAAACTTTTAACAATTGCTTTGTATGGGTCCATTCACGCATAAATAAATAACAATATTAAAATAGGTGAAGTATTCGGCAACCAATGATGTTAGATCGGCTTGGACAAGTTATTTACAAGAGACCCGGCCTTCCATGTCGCCAAGATGCCGTTTCTCCACAGCTTAATCTAATATTATTTTAGCTTACTTCTTCAAGAGAAAATAATACTAGCATATTTCCTTTTTATATAAACGACAAAGGGGTACATGCACCGATCGGGTTTGTCCCGATTGCTAAGTGTTCTGTGCCTTATGTCCAAGGCTTGATACCAAACCACATCGAGCCGGGGGTCTCACTGGAAGCAACCTCTCTATTCTTAGAGATAGAGGTAAGACTGTCTACATCTTACCCTCCTCAGACCCTACCTTAGCTTTGCTATAGGTGGGATAAACTGAGTATGATGATGATACTCCATACTTAATCATCAAACCATTCTTCATGAGAAAATAGATAATTTTTGTCCAATAACGGGCAAGGGTTAAAATCTATATCTATATTCTATATATATTGCAAATGGAGAAATCCTACATGTCATTTATTTAGGCATTCTCTCCTTTGAGAGATGCCATGTAGGATCATAGGTGACACCTATTACACCAATTAAAAAAAGCAATCTATATTCTATATATATTGCAAAGGGAGAAATCATATATGTCATTTATTTAGGCATTCTCTCCTTTGAGAGATGCCATGTAGATATTTCAACCCGGGACGCTCCCGGGATAAAAGCTAGTAATATATATATATATGTATATATACACACACGATTTGATTCTAATGAGAACTAGGTTGGGTTGTGAGAACCGTAAGAACTCCGACGTAAATGCGAATTTAAAAAAAATATTTACACACTGAAAAATGGCTAACTAGGAAATATACAAAAAATAAATAAATAAAAATTTACGGCGTCCTTAACAAAAGTGACATAAATTTCTACATCGATGTAAGATTTTATTATGGTTTAATCACAGCCACACATTTATTTTACAATTAATTAAATGTATGGCTAATAAGTGAGTTCATATGGTTCTCACAACTCAACCTAGTTCGTATTTTAACCCATTTATATATAGGGGATGATCAAATGAGAAGAATATTAATGTGAGAACAAAAAGAAAAAAATTAAACATTAATACTTTAACTATTATTACATTAATTATTATCTCTTTAATTAATTAGTCATTAATACTTTATCCTACACATTATCAAATTTTGTTTTACACATATCAAAATTCATCTTACATATATCGAAGTTATCACGCATTTATCCTATACATATCGAGATTATCATACGTTAATCCTACAAATATAGAAATTCAACCTACATTTCTCCTACACATATCGAAATCATCCTTCACTGTAAATTAGGATTGATATGAAAAAAATATATTTTGAAATTGAATTATGAGTTTGATTAATTTAACTAGTTAAGAGGTTACAAAACTAATCATTTATTTAACGTTAAGTACAATTATTATATGAATGATCCCTATTGATTGATTTAAATTTGTTCTTGTTCTTCTTATAATAGTTTTTCTTCTCATTTGAACTCTTCTATATATATATATATATATATTAGATAGAGGTTCCGGTGCAAAGGCCTTTTTGTGAGAAGGGTAAGAAGGCTTGTGGGAGTGACACGTGACAGCAAAACCGGTCCTAATGAATCAAGTGTCTTGTATGTGTAACGCCCCAAAACCCGAACTTTAATTTAGTACAATGGTTTAATGTGTTATGGCATGGGGTGAAATAACTAAGTACCTATCCTAGATAAATACACAAGTTATATGGAATTTCAATAAGGTTGGAGTCAAGGTTGGAAGGGTATCAAACTAGAGGGACTAGACTTGGACAATGAGCAAAGTAATGGGTTATAGATAGGGGAAGTAAGATGTCAACATACACATTCTTGTGTATGTTGATCATCAATAACAACCCAAGACCAAACCCTTGCTTCTTCATCTCTAGCTCCAAATCAAGAGAGAGTAGAAGCCAAAGATGGTGAATGAAGCCAATTATGGGTCATCTAAGGTTTTATACACACCAAGGTACCTTTAATTTGGCTAATTGTGATGTTATGTTTGTTTTTGAATGTGATGAAAATCTAGGGTTTATGTGAAAACGTGAATCAAGGATGAATGGAGGTGTCTAGATGTTGATAGACACTAAAGGAACCATAATTCATGAAACTACATAAGGCTATGCTTGGTTCATGTGCTAATTAGATTGTTTTACACTTATGATGAAAGTGGGTATTGATCTTGGTGTAATCCAAGACCATTATTAGTTAATTGTTGGGTGCATTGAAAAGAAAGTGATGATTTGCTATGTTGATAACTATTGAATGAATGGTATGTAATGTAGGGAAGAAATATGATGATTTATGTTATGAGCTATGAAAGTATGCATGAAATGCTTGTACATTGTGTTTTAAATGTTGTATGCACACCAAGTGTTTGATGAAATGCCTAGATTAGTCTAACTTGTGAAATTGTAGGCATGATTGGACAAGTATGAAAGTAGTATGATAATAAATATAATTGAAAGTAGGTTAGCATGAGACTTGTGTTCTAGGGAGTATTCATGTAGGGATTTAGTGTTATGAGGCATTCTTGGGCTATATTGCTAGTTGGAGATTATGAAGGCCCTAATATGTATGTGAGGAAATGTATGAACGTATATGACAACCATTGTGATTATATAGTTGTATGTGTTCCGAAATATATGAGAATATTGTTATGGTGAAGTTCATATGGTCTAGTACACTAATATGGATATATGTTTCTAACTAGAAAGTTTGAATGGTTGAAAGTTGACTTTCTGCCAAGTCAATAGTGTAGAATAACATGGTTAGGCTCCCAAACTTGATTGTGTGATTAGACACACTATGTGACGCATAACATGTTAAAACTATGAGACATATATGATAATAAGTGGTATTACATGATGTGAGAATAAATGTGGTTGTGTATGTATGTTTTAGATATGATAGAAGTTGACTAAAGAAAGTCAATGTGATATTTGGTTGAGAATGGTTGTTAGTGTGATATGATCATGTATGCTAACAATGATGTGAATATGATGATATGAAAGGATAGGAATGATGGACTCCATGGGAAGCTAATGGGTCAAGAGGAGGCAAATAAACAAGCATGAACTTGGAGGACTTGAGGTAAGTGATCCTTACTCCATTTAGGATAATGAATGTTATTATGTACATGTGTGTGTAAGTAGGGTGAGAATCATGGAATGATGGAATGTTAATAATGATGCCAAGGTAAGGAAGGTAGCAATGGATTAAATGTAGTCTATTTATGCTTGAGAACAAATGAGTTATTGATAGGTACATAACTTAGCAAAATGATTTGTATGAATGTTACAAACCGAATGGGATGATAAAAATATGTCTTTTGAGGCTTCAAAATGGCTAAGGTTAAGTGAATATAGCTTAGGGGTATCAATATCTTTGATTTTGTGCGAAAATCCCAAAGTTAGTAGCAAAACCGACCAGGGGCGCAAGGTCAGAGCAAGTCAGAGCACCTTGCGCTGGTGTCTTGTCAGCTTGCGCTGACCTTCTGATGTGGTTAAACAGGGAGCGCAAGGTGGGCAGCGCACCTTGCGCTGGTGTGCACCAGCATGCGCTCCCCACTGGGTTTTTGTCCGTTTTTCGCATATTTAGATGTTTTGCTTATATGCGCAATCCGTATTCGCGTCTGACGCATCGAATAACATCGTTGGACTTCGTGAATTCTAGTTATGGGTGTATCAAGTAATAGAATGTCGGATTTGCAAATATAACTCAATTATGGAATGATGCGTGTGTCTGTAGTTAAATTAATATGTGTGTATACATAGTAACAAATACGGTAAGTAGATTTGTTATGCTTTTATAGATTGAGTATGTGATGTATGTATGGGTACTTATACCCGGGTTTGTGTGAGAGTTTTATGTATGTAAAGGCTCGTCATTATGTGTAGATTGAGTATAGGATTGGAAACGTCATGTTTGTCATAGAGAATACATGAAGGAAGAATAGTATGATAGGTCAAGATAAGTTGTGTATGGGAAATTGTACGCAAGTATGTATTGTAGGGTTATTAACCTTTTGATATGAGAATGGAAATGAAGATGCAGGTATGTAACTATGAATGCATGGGATTTGGAGGTTCGGATTCGGGGTATCACACCCGAACTTGTAAGAAGGCGTTTGAACAGGATCACGGAGTATTGTTGGATGTTATTTCCGCATCGTGATTAATTTACATGAAGTCACCTATTAAACTAACGAAACGGTTATGTGGTGATTGCAGGTTGACTTGTCTACCTAATGAAGAAAGGAAGGGATGGAGATCGAGTGAAGGAGCGGATTGTACGTGGTCACGGTCACATAACAAAAGGAAGATGCGTTTTGTCGAACGAAATAGGAAACAATATTGGACGTAATACCTAAAATACTTAGTAGATTTGGGTTCTAAACATTCAAGGTTGTTTTTAAAGAAATGATTTTTTTACGGTTGGCTTTTCCGCTGCGAATTTTCTATATTACAGATTTAGGGTGTTACAGTATGAGCCGGAAAAAAAGACCCTTAGGCCTTAACAATTATATAAACTCATTTTGTTAGTTGACCTTATATATATACACACACACACATATACAGACAGTGGTAGAACCATACTTTTATGACTATGGTCGCAATGTAACCATTAGGGTCTGTTTGGTATGGCGTAATGGAATGGATGAGGGAATGGAATGGACGAGGTAATGGAATGGACAAGGTAATGAAATGGATCATTACCATTCCATGTCTTGTTTGGTTGCCATGTGGGAATGAAACAAAATATTACTTTATGTTGTTAGATAAGCAGGAAAAGACGAAGAAATAAAATCGGTGGTCAGTGGCGGTCATGGTGGGTGGTGATATGTGGCGGTAGCGGTGGTGGTGGTGGTGGGTGGCGGCGACAGTGGTGGTGACGGTGGAAGGTGGAGGTGGATGGTCGTGATGGTGGGTGGGCGATGATGGCGAGTAGTGGCGGTGGTGGGTGGTGGTTGGTGGTAGTGATGATATGTGGTGGTGTGCGGCGGTAGCGTGGTGGTGGGTGGTGACGGCGATGGTGGGTGGTGGCGAAGATGGCGATGGGTGGAGGTGGATGGCGGTGATGGTGGGTGGCAGCGGTGGTGGGTGGGTGAAGGTAGTGGGTGGCGGTGGTTGGTGGCGGCGACGACAGTGATGGGTGGTGACGGCGAGGGTGGGCGACGATGGTGGGTGGTGGGCGACGGTGGTGGTCGGCGTTGGGTGGTGTTGGATGGCGGCGGTGAGTGGGTGACGATGGTGGGTGAAGGTAGTGGGTGGCGGCAACGACGGTGGTGGGTGGTGACGGCGGTGGTGGGTGGTGACGACGGTGGTGGGTGCTGGCGGCAGCGGTGGGGGACGACAGTGGTAGGTGGTGGGTGGTGACTGCGGTGGTGGGTGGTGACGATGGTGGTGGTTGTTGGTGGCTTATGAAGTTGTTAATAAAGGGTGAATGAGGGATGGAATGAAAAAAAATCATGGGGGGTGGATGGAATGGTTTTGAGGGAATGGAATGCCTTGTGGAATGGGTGATTCCATTCCTTTAGCCAACCAAACACACTATTTTTCATTACCTCGTAATGGTCCATTTCATTCCCCCTTCCATCCCATCATACCAAATGCTACCTTATATATGCATCAACTTATATTGATCACTTTTTTACCAATTGATAAGCTACGATCACCCTAACAATCTTAAGTTGATAATGACAAGCTATACTTTTAAAGTTTACTACTATATCATCATTCTACTCACTTAATCCTACCAAGGATGTATCAGTCTTTCTGAATGATGTCATAGAGAAGAAAGTAAAGATCAAGAAAATTGTAAATCACTTTGTGTTTATTGGAGGCTAGAAAGATTTATTCAAAGAGTTGCCTTTGGTTCCATACTTGATTGTATTTCAGTAGGTTGATACACTAAAGATTAATATTAACGTGTTTTTTGAGAATGGTTGTTAATTTATAATCCGAAAAGAAGAAATTCTTCAAGTTAAGGACGAAGATATAGGATCTGACCACTTTCAAAAGATCCGAGCTGAAGTAAATGCTAAACTTAATCATGACTTCACCATTATTGCTCGAAATCGCATTGTAAGTGTTTTTGTTCATCTTTATTTAACCTCATTAGTAAGTTACTCAAAAAGTGTACTTACTTATATGTTATTTTAGTTTTCATTATAAATTATTATATGTTTACTTTACTTAGCGTCTGTCAAAGAAAGTTGTTGAGATGGCGGAACTTGAACAAGGTAGTTATATGACTGTAAGGAATCTTCAAGGTGTTGAAGTTCAAATGTCACTTCGGATTGAAAAGTCAAAAGAAAAAAAGAAACTAGGTTTGATGTTCAAAATTGAGCTGCATGGTTGAAAGCAAATGGAATATAAAATGGTAATGCTGCCATGTTTAGGTGCACCAAGACTGATGGTATGTTGGTGCTAACTTTAATTTCCAAAATGAAGATTCGAGAAATTAAGAAGCACAAGGCGTAAAGACAAACTTTTGATGTTGGATAATTAGGTCGTATTGTTTTTTTAAAGTAATCTTAGTTTGAACAATGGCTACTATGTGAAGTTAGCAATGCAGCTACCAAATTATGTTGGGTTTTATTTTTTTATGGTACTTGATTGTTTGTTTTAGTATCGCATGTTAATATTATGTTGACATGGTAATATCTATCTTTAAATGGGTCTTTATGTAGTCCATTAGTTTTGGCATTTAATAGAAATGTTTATATTTTGTATGTTTGTGTTTTTATCATCAAGTATAATCATTCTTTTTATCATCATCAACGTTTAGCTTTAATGCTTTAGCCGACGCAAAATATAATATATTTAAACAAATCATATAATTTGTATACGAAAACGTATGTGTTGAAAACTTATATGTAATTAATATCCATTAGTAAAAGAGATGGAAATCATATCAAGTTATTTAGAATATTCGTTAATTCGAATATGTCAATAATCAATCACTGTAACTTATTTTCTTTATATAATAAGTTATATTTGTTATGAATAATAATGTAAGGAATACCGTGCATCGCACGGTTACTAACCTAGTATATGCATATATTTGTTAGGTTTTGGCATCGACCTGAATGAATGTGGGGTATGGGGAGCGACCAGGTTTCAGGAAATAGGGAGTGAAGGGGACCGTGGTCCTAATCGGATTCCACTATTCATGTTAGTTCTTACAATTTAATTTCTGTACTTAGAAAGAAACATGATTATGTTGACTAAACCATTTACTTGATAACTTCAAGTAATGACTACTTTATCAAACTCCTACTTGTGAGTTTTCAAGTAATGATTAATATAATCAGTTAAGTCAACCCACGTGCAATGCACGTGAGGGTATAAACGTAATTTCACCCCCATTTTAATCCCTTATAAATCTGATTTTTTACTGCCATCTCCCCCAAATTTTTTCAAGCTTCACAATCAATCAAAAACCCTAAAAAAATCGATCCTCTCCCATTTTAGGGTTAACAATCGATCCTCTCCCATTTTATTACAATCAGCAGCCGTTGATCATGGTCTTCTGCTGGTGTGGTGGTGAAGTAGTTGTAAAGACGTCTTGGACAGCAAGAAACCCAGGTCGTCGTTTTTTTTTGCATGCCCAGTTGAGGTAAGAACTGACATTGTAAAGCTGTTTTTAGTTGTTCATATAATCAAAATCAAATTTTTTTTATTCAGGGGTCCCAATGTCATTTTATTGGGCGGTGTGATCCTCCAATGTGTCAATGATCAATGGACATTATCCCCGGTTTGTTTTGGGCAAGGAATCAGCTTGAAGAGAACCCGAGGCAAAGTCGAGCAGAAGCATTAAAGTTGAAAAATTGGTTGATCTGCAGCTGGGTTGTGTTTTTTGTGGTTTTGATTTCAGTCAAAATGTATTAGCTTATGGTTATGTAATGTTTTGACTTGAATGTAATGTATTAGTTAGATTATGGTTATGTAATGTTTTGAATATAATGTTTTGAATATAATGTTTTGACACATATGTTTTAACTGGAATGGTTATGATGGTTATGTTTTGACCCATATCAAAAGTTATAAGAAACTACAAACTAGAATATGTCCATTTGGAAGTTTTGTCTTTTGATCCATATCAAAAGTTGTCCATAAATGAAACTGCAAACCAACATATGTACATTTGACCCATTATCCCATTTTGCAAAACCTGTAAAAAAGAACTGACCCATTTTGACCCATAACAACAATCAATAAAAAACAACATAACCTGTAAAAAACAAGTAACCCATTTTGACCCATAACAACAAATCAAAAACAACATAAGCTAACCCACCATAAACTGCAACTTAACAACCCATTTTGACCCATAATAACAAATCAAAAACAACATAAACTGGCCCAACATAAACTACAACTTAACAACCCATTTTGACCCATAACAACAAATCAAAAAACATCACATATACTGTCATATCATAAACTGCAACTTAACAACCTAACAACCCACAGTCAACTTACAAACAAAACATCCAACATAAAGTACTAACATACCAACTTAACAATCCACAGTCAACTACAAACAAACATCAAAATATGAACTGTTCCATGGAATGAGTCAAATTACTAATGTTACTACCATGGACATACAAAAGAAACATTAATAGAACCCCTACTTCTTGCAAGTCCTCTTGTTGTGGCCTTTTTGCTTTTAGTTTCCACAAACTGTTCCCTGCTTCTCCTTTAATGCTGAACCCTTGCCCCTGCCCTTAACTTTATCACCCTCCTTGCCCTTGTTACTTTTTTATGTTGAACCCTTACCCTTGCCCTTGGTAGTTGTTGCGGTTGACTCTGAAAACCTAGCTTTCTTACCTTTCCTGCCCTATTCAAGTTCCACTGTTGACTTATTCCTTGCCTTTTTGGGCCTCCCAATTGGTTTATGATAAACAGGTGGGACTAAAACTGTAGTCACCTGAGATTTTGGCTACATTCATCAGTAGAGATGTCTTCATCATGTTCGTTACCATTACCCCCCATATCATTTACTTGATCATTTACAACACAATTTTCATTTACTTGATCATTTAAAGGATGATGTTGTTCATTAACTTGATCATTCAAATCATGTTCTTTACCATTACCCCCTATCAGCTTTTTCACCAAAGAATGGATCAAAGTTTGGATCATCTAAAGTAACATTACCCCCATATCAGGTGAAGAAACAACGAGTATGACTCGTGTAATGTGAGGGGTGGCTACTCGTGTTTGCTACATGATATAATCCTTTTGATCACAATGATGATAGATCCATGGTCCGATTAGCTAAAGAACGAATAAATAAGTAACACACAAGATATAAGTGGTTCGGTCTCGTTGACCTACGTCCACCGAAAAGAGTATGCCTTTATTACTTGAACGATTACAAATATAAAGACAAAGGTACAAGTGTATTACAAGCTAAGCAGTTAATATCGGTGATATATCGATTATATCGGTCCGATATATCGGTTATCGGTGGGTTAGGTCTGTATTGGTCAGAAATCTCGGCCATAATATCGGAGCCGATAATATCGGCCGATATGACTGATATTTCGGCCGATATACACATAAAAAATATCGGTTGTGCAACCGAGATATCGTTTTGAGCTTTTTTGGCCCATTTTATATAACTTTTAGAGACTAACCTTAACTTACAGAAGAGTAGAGCAGCAGAGGAGAGGCTGATATAGGTTGATTGATGTGCAGAGGAGCAAACGAGCAGACGAGAGGCTGAGAGTGGGTCGATTGTTGCTGCAAGTTCTGCTCCTGCTCTTGCTCTTCTTAGAAGTTAGGGTTTTCCAACTTGTGTACATGACGGCTCTTGTTGTTATGTTTTATATGGTTATGGGTTATTAGGAGTTTAGGGTTTCTATTGGGCCAAAAAAAACCCATCTGACTTTAATTGTTTTCATTGGGTTTCTATTGGGCCTCTTAACTATTATTATTACTATATAAGTTTCAGTGTTTTACATTATATATATATACAAATATATATACACACACAATATAAAACTACCGATATCTCACCGTGAAAACCGATATATCAAATATCGGTCCTTGACCGATAACCGATATTTTACCGCATTAACTGCTTAGATTACAAGTGTGTGTGTTTGAGTGGAGAATTGCTCGACCTATCAAAAGGAGGTGAAGCCTCCCTTTTATAGGGAAAGTTTGGGCTGGACGTCTGCGGCCCACTTTAGGAGCGCTGGGCTTTGGGCCTAGGAGTTAGGCCTGCCTTCCAGAAGCCCACTCTGTTGGATTTGGATCCATAGTTGCATAAAGTAAACCGGCTAAGAATAACGCCTTGTGATTGGTCCACGTGGCGCTTTGTGGTTGGTTGTCAAGGGCGGCGCCCTGCTACTGGTACACATGGCGCTGGAACTGGTACCCTATCCCTTCATCAGGTTCATCATTTTTCCAACCCAAACATAGTCTCTTCTTAACTGTAGTAAAATCAGGGATTGTCATTTTCTCTTCATCAGTTATTTCCTCAATTCTAACCTTACTTAGTGAATAGAAATAGGTGTGTACAGTTTTTGTGTCATGTTCAACATATATAGTCATCATCCTATTATGTTGCTCTAACACATATTGTGCAAAACCTAGGACACCAGCATCACTACCTAAGGCTCTTAGTCCAAAATCTAACTCACCATTTGGAATTAAATAGTGGTAGTACCTAACACACCTGGCATCATAACCTAGCTGTTCCAATTACCATCCATTGTGTGAATAGAAAATTTATCTAGGTCTAACATGTCTATAATGTCTTCCAGGCCTCTTTCATACATTCGTCCTGGAAATTTTTAAAACACACCACCATGATGCAACTTGAATGAAAACAAATGTCGACAACCAACTGCAAGCATGGTATTTGAACATTACAAAACCAATGTTAAAAAAAACAATCTGAATCGAGGTCGAGGAAGATCATACCATATAATTCTTCAACATCAGATTGTTGTAATAGATTACGAATACTGAAATGAGGTCGAGTTTCATCCATCTTACTTACTTAGGGTTTTCAAAGTGTTAGAATTTGGGGTTTGATATGTGAATCGAACGTGGGGTTTTTTTATAGTGAATTTGAAGATAAGGGATTAAAATGGGGGTGAAATTACGTTTATACCCTCACGTGCATTGCACGTGGGGTGACTTAACTTATTATATTTTCTTGGTTAAGTGTAAAGGACAAAAATCATGGCAACTTTTCATATAAAGGATAAAGACTGAAACTAAAAGTTTTAAAGGACCCAGTCCGTAGTTTTGGTATTTATATAGGACAAAAGTTGTAATTTTGTCTAGTTGTTATTTTGTCAAAAGTTAAAAACTTACTGTGTATTTGAATTTAGAAGCAACTGTTAATTAATCTTTCGAAGTTAATACATATTTAGTTGGAATGGTAGATGTAAAAATTAGGAATACATGTTTTTTTTATCATTTTGATTTCATGTGAAAAATTGTAGAATTTGAATGAACGACATATGCAACTGCTGTGACACCCGACAAACTCAGGTTAATACCTTTACAAACATATAAGTCTACCTTAGCGAAAGAATTTATTTAACGTAATTGATTGGGTCAGTTTGAGTCAGTTCGATGATTCGGAGAATCATCAGGAGTTGTTTTACACTTAAGTATTGTCTAGGGTTCACTGATTCGGAGGATCATTGGGGGTGTTATACGCACACACGAGTCTTGAGTCCCGTTGTTGGTGAAATTACATAGTTGGATTAAGTATCAAGTATGAAATGTTTTGTATATGATATACAACATGTGAATACGTGTTTATATGATTAAATAAGGTTAACATATATTAGAAAAGCATAATCATGTGTTAGAATGTGTTAAAATGGCAAAATTGTGAATCAAAGGACCAAGATGGGAGGCAAGGGTTTTGGTTCGATCTAGAGGGGCATCGAACCAAGTTTGATTGGGGTCGAATGAAACTCAAAAGGGTTGGTTCGAGCTTGCAAAGAGGCGAGCCAAACCTGACTATAAATACCACACTTTGCAATATTTTCATCATTTCACAACCCTAACTCGCCTCCAAGTTCTCTCTCTCAACCCCAAACCTGTAGAAAGGAGTTTTTGCCCCTGTTTTTTAGAACCTAAGCCAAAAACATGTTCTATAACAAAAACAAGTGAAGAATCAAGGTGTGTTCATCATCTAAACTCTTTTTTATTTCGAAGTTCATACGTTTTTATCAAACCCTAAGTGTACAGATCTGATTCAAACGAGTTTTCATGGATAAAAACCTTTTTAACATCTTTCTAAACTAAATCTATTAATTCATAATGAGTTTTCTTACAAAACACCCCATGTTAATGGTGGTAAATGTTTTGTTTGGGTGTCAAATGATATGAAATGATGAATAGATGTTATGTGAATGATCTAGGACTTTTTAGATGATGATTTATGGATATTATGAGGTGTAATTGATGTTTGATGGATTTTCACCCATTTTGGGGGTTTTATGTTAGATCTAGAGTTTATTCTTGATTAATGTTGATGATGATATGATTGGGGGTTCATTGTATACATCTAATCTATGCATATTGACCTGTATATGAAGTTGTTTTGATAGTTTCCATGCATTGATGTGACATTTCCATAATTTGCTATTTTGGGTAAGTCGTGATGGCTATGTGAAATAGACGGATTTCTGGGCATAAATAGTAGGGTTCCATGAGGATAGATTAGACAATGTCAACTGCTGTGATTTACGATGTTTCGTGATGTTTTCGGACTGTTTTGATGAGAGTTTGTCCGTTTAATGAGTTTCTGCAGCAGTTGGGTCGAACCAACTTGTAAAATCCCATTCGACACTACCATAGGGTTGAACCAATTTTCTGATGCCCATTCGACCTATCAAGTCAGCACGAACCAAATTTACAAACTTTCATTCGACCTTTCGACTGCAGAAATGGAAATTTGATGCAAACTAAGTGTTTTATGTGCAAATCTTGTGTGGAAACCATATGTACTTGCTCAACTAGTGTAACGGGTCACCAACGGGATATTGGGTCAATGTTCAAACACATTTTCAAACATACGTGGTCAGGTTCTAGACAATCGGGGACTAGTTAACCTACGGTTATTAGTCAAAACACTTATATAAACTTTTTGATAGGTCGCCGGTAGTTGGGACTATCAATTCGCGTCGGTTATTATGTTTTAGAAGACGCAATCTAAGGTGAGTGTCACAGCCCCACATTTTATTGTTTTCATATTTGAGGGAGAAACATGCGATACGAACCTACGAACTTTTAGATCAACATATTACATTATATCACATGGGTACTAATTGACATTACATCATTAAAGTCCTCCGAACTTTTAGTGAACCATTGCTAAGTGGATACATAGCGGGGAAAGTGTGAATAGATCTATTGGGCCCGGCAAGCCCCACTCGGGTTAACTGGAGGTCAGACGGGTGCATATTTGTCCTATCTAACTTACAACACCGGGTGATGTCTGGTGGCGGGTATTGAGGCATTCTAACGTTCAGCAGTGGTTCATGACACTTTAGTATCATGTACGATGTCTAGCTAGCATCAGGTATAGATGTAAGGATTGTTGGGTCTGGTTTTACAAACGTTACTTACTTTGGTAAACTTAAAACTCTGTGACTCACCAGCACTTTATGTGTTGACTAACATTGCATGTTTTCTCAGATCGCTAAGGTAGCAGCGAGACTAGGCGCACTGGAGTCGCACTGTGTCTCATTCTGTCATGCATGGTTAAACTTTACTTTGTGTTTCAAACTACTTACTTTTGGTTTATGGTTTTGTAAACTTAAATTGCTTCCGCTGTAGTCTTTTGGGATTGTGTAAACTTTTAAACTGCATGGTTGGTTCTATTACGTTATTTTCTTATCATATAGTTGTTGTTTATTGTGACCGTTAACTTGGATCCTGCTATGTCACGCACCTCGCGGTAAAACTCCACAAGTGGAATTTGGGGGTGTGACAGATTGGTATCAGAGCTAAAGGGTATAGTGAACTAGGACTACATATAGAGTCTGGTCTATTGCCGAGTCTCACACACTAGACAGTCACACACTTATGAGTCGTTGTAAGTGGGAAAAATACTAACTTTGTCGGGGTGCCTTGCATCATTGTTTTATGTTCTATCTTATCTTCTTCTTTGAGATTTGAAGACGAAGAGGCTAGCTTGTTGATCCTTGCATGGCGGTGATGTACATTGGAGTGGCTTCGGCGTATTCATAAGTTTTGTCTAGGATTCGAACATCTTCCTTTTATGCTCCAATGGACACACCCGCTCACACGCACTTTATTGCACTAGTACTGGGTCCGGTACACCTAGGATGATTATTCATTCGGGGATCCTTATAAGCTTTGATATCTCAACCTGGTGGTTCGTGGTTGATACAGATCAGTCGGATCAGGATGGTTTTATGTCATAGTTTCTAGTGATTTAATGCTAGTGACGAATCTGAATGTTTTATTCCTTGTGGATTCCAGAAGATGTCAGGAGTTCACGGAGGTCGTCGTGGTGGACGCAATGGTGGTCTTGGCGGCGGTGGTGGTCGCGGTGGGGGTCGTGGTAACATCAACATAACC
Organism: Ambrosia artemisiifolia; assembly: GCA_032199755.1. Lineage (NCBI taxonomy): Eukaryota > Viridiplantae > Streptophyta > Magnoliopsida > Asterales > Asteraceae > Ambrosia > Ambrosia artemisiifolia. The sequence continues at coordinate 33,705,235 of CM063517.1, forward strand.
CAGGAAGAGTTGAATAATCTGATCCAGCAACAAGGGTCTGTTGCTCTTGCTGCTTCCCAGGCCACTTAGCAAGGCCTTGGTGGTAATTTGATTGATGCTATTCTTATCTTTATTGTTGGTGATTTATCCTTTTGTTTAAACAGGTGTTGTTGGTTTAGGTAATGCTGTCAACCCACCCCATCCTGTGCAGCCTGTGTGCATATTCAAGATGTTTATGGACTACAAGCCACATAGTTTCAGTGGGACTGAAGGAGCAGTAGGTTTGCTTAGGTGGTTAGAGAAGATTGAGTCTGTGTTTGCTATGTGCAACTGTCCAGTGGAGAATCATGTGAAGCTTGCTTCGGGTACTTTGGAGGGTCCAACTCTTACCTGGTGGGATTCAACTACTCAGACTCTTGGCTTGGGTGAAGCCAATGCTATGCCTTGGACATAATTTGTTCATCGTCTGAGATCTGAGTATTGCCCTCGGGATGAGGTGTAGAAGCTAAAGCATGAGTTATGGAATCATCATATAGTGGGCTCGGAGATTGAGGAGTATACTACTAGGCATCTTGAGTTGGCTGTTGTGTGTCCAGATTTGACTATGCCTAAGTATCGGAGGATTGAACACTACATTGCTGGGTTGGTTCCTGAACTATGCGAATCTTTCCTCTTCTCAATTTTCTTTCTTGTCGGGCCATGATTTCTATTGATGTTTGATCGATAATATGAGGTGTAATTGATGTTTGATGGATTTTCACCCATTTTGGGGGTTTTATGTTAGATCTAGGGTTTGTTCTTGATTAATGTTGATGATGATATGATTGGGGGTTCATGTACACATCTAATATGTGCATATTGATCTGTTTATGAAGTTGTTTTGATAGTTTCCATTTTAGGTAAAGTTTCCATGCATTAATGTGACATTTCCATAATTTGCTATTTTGGGTAAGTCATGATGGCTACGTGAAATGGATGGATTTCTGGGCATAAATAGTAGGGTTCCATGGAGATAGATTAGATAATGTCAACTGTTGTGATTTATGATGTTTCGTGATGTTTCCGACTGTTTTGATGAGATTTTGTCCGTTTAATGAGTTTCTGCAGCAGTTGGGTCGAACCAATTTTTGGTTCGACCTTTTGAAAGGTCGAACCAACTTGTAAAATCCCATTCAACCCTACTGTAGGGTCGAACCAATTTTCTGATGCCCATTCTACCTACCAAGTCAGCACGAACCAAATTTACAAACTTTCATTCGACCTTTCGACTGCAGAAATGGAAATTTGATGCAAACTAAGTGTTTTATTTGCAAAGCTTGTGTGCAAACTGTATGTACTTGATCAACTAGTCTAACGGGTCACTAACGGGATGTCGGATCTGTCCGGTGTGTCGGGTCAACGTTCAAACACATTTTCAAACATACGTGGTCAGGATCTGGACAATCGGGGACTAGTTAACCTATGGGTTATTAGTCAAAACACTTATACAAACTTTATGATAGGTCGCCGGTAGTTGGGACTATCAATTTGCGTCGGTTATTCTGTTTTAGAAGACGCAACCTAAGGTGAGTGTCACAGCCTCACATTTTACTGTTTTCATATTTGGGGGAGAAACATGCGGTACGAACTTACGAACTTTTAGACCAACATATTATATTATATCACATGGGTACTAAGTGACATTAAATCATTAAAGTCCTCCTAACTTTTAGTGAACGATTAATATGTGGATACATAGCAGGGAAAGTGTGAATAGATCTGTTGGGCCCGGCAAGCCCCACTCGGGTCGACTGGAGGTCAGACGGGTGCATATTTGTCCTATCTAACTTACAACACCGGGTGATGTCCGGTGGCGTGTGTTGAGGCATTCTAACGTTCAGCAGTCATGTACGATGTCTAGCTAACATCAGGTATATATGTAAGGATTGTTGGGTCTGGTTTTGCACACGTTACTTACTTTGGCAACCTTAAAACTATGTGACTCACCGGCACTTTTTGTGATGACTAACATTGCAGGTTTTCTCAGGTTGCTAAGGTAGCAGCGAGACTAGGCGCACTGGAGTCGCACTGTGTCTCATTCTGTCATGCATGGTTAAACTTTACTTTATGTTTCAAACTACGTACTTTTGGTTTATGGTTTTGTAAACTTGAATTGCTTCCGCTGTGGTCTTTTGGGATTGTGTAAACTTTTAAACCGTGTGGTTGGTTCTATTACGTTATTTTCATATCATATAGTTGTCGTTTATTGTGACCGGTTACTTGGATCCTGTTATGTCACGCGCCTCGCGGTAAAACCCCACAAGTGGAATTTGAGGGTGTGACAGCTGCTCTTACCTATTTGTCTGATGAGTCTTCTACACTTGATCGATTCAGTACTTTCTTGCTTCCAAAACCCAGACGATTAGAGGTATGCCTTATATTGTTTAAAAGTGTCAACAAGTCAAACCAATCGACGAGTGAAAATACATTGGTATGCGAATTTTAGGCTTTGAAATGTTTGTGATCTGTTATTCGGGAGGGTATATTTTAGTTAGCATTAGAAGATCGACGAGTGAAAACACATTGGTATGTGAATTTTAAGCTTTGAAACGTTTGTGATCTATGATTCGGGAGGGTATATTTTAGTTAGCATTAGAAGAGCTAATATTCAAGTGGTTAGGTTTGTGACACTGATTCATATTTCATTTAATATATTAAATAAAATATAATGATGAAATGAATGTTATGCATGGATCATAAGTCGTCGCCAACCATTTTCTGGAAACAAGTAGTTATTTGCATATCGTATGATATGGTTTATTTGAAAACAAAAAAGTATTGTATTGTAGTTTAAAATGTTACTCAATCAAAATTTAGGTTTAAAGTAATTCTAATAACAAATTGAAGTGATCTTGATACATGCATCTGTGTCAAAACAAATACGTCAATATTTCAATCGGTTAATAGAGTAAAATGATTTCCCTCTTTTTTGCAGCTATTTGTTTGGAGTTTAGGTACGGATAATAACAAATAGTGTGGACTTGTAAGGTAAATTTTTTTTCTTATGTTATATTGTGATACTTAAGTCATTTTGTTACTATTGTTTAGCATATTTTTCGTGTGTAGGGTTCTGTTTTTTAATGAGGAAATAATGTACATGGAAATGGTGAGTTAAAGTTGTTTTACATATACTCGTCTTAGAATATATACATATCAACAAGGTCATTCGTTTAAAAGTTATTTTTTTTTCTCGATAGTAGAGGAATAATCAAAGAAAACTAAAAGCGAAAAGCCTCAACAGCCTAATGAGAGGGTCAAAGCACATTCTTTAGGAACCATTATATAGAGAAGATGTTTGTTAAAAGAACAAACTTTTATGGGTACCAATTTGAACATGTAATGCGGTAGAGTTATATTTACCCCGTCACCATTCTATGAAACCACCGTTGTATTGTGATTTCGCAGCAACACGAGAGCACCCCTCTATTTATCATAGGATAGGTTTTGATCAGAGGAATGCACAAAAATATTTGCCCTTCGTTTTTTACTCGGATATATTTTGTTTATTTTTATACCAGCTGATTACCCCGGGAGTGTCCCAGGGTTGAAAAATCTAATTTGACGTGATAACCTATTACAAATGGCTCAAGTTAACTAACCATAAAATCTCTCAATCATTGCATGTTCATAGTATTCTAATCAGTAATAACTCATATTCCCTAACCTAATCAGTAATCATCTAAAGAATCACTTATGTAAGCTCCAACTATTCAAAAACTCATCACATCTCTCTAGCCTCTCATTAGAGTAAAAAACTCATCACATCTCTCTGATCTCCCACATTCTAATGGCTCCTATAATTCCTAATCTAATCAACTAAACAATCACTTAAGTTGGAAGTTGTAACCATTAAAAAACTTATCACATCTATGTACCAAGTCTCACAATACTAATACTAATATTGATACCTAACCTAAAAGAATGTATAACTCTAATATTAACACCTATCATAAATGCTAAAAAATGCATAACTCTAATATCAATATTCAATACATAACCTAAAACAATGTATAACTCTAATATTAATACATGTCATAAAGGCTAAAAAATACATAACTCTAATATAAATATTCAATACCTAACCTAAATAAAGAAGAAAATTATACATAGGAATAAACATCGGACAAAATTGCTTATAGTGACAACTTGCAGAAAAAGCAAAAGAAACACTATTAATCAACATCAAATACGTTTGCAATTTAGATGGATGTTAATTCATACAGGCACATGAGAAATAAAAGAACAATAAAGAAAGCAAAAGAAACACAACAATATTAATCAAATAAAAGGAAAGGAAAAAGTGAGGATGATACCCCGTTGTCATAATGGAAGAAACAGAGAGGCGGTCGATTGAAATTGTAGGTACATAATGGATATTAGGGCTCAAAAAACTATGAAGACATTATTTATACTATCGGTGCCTGAATCTAGTAAATAATAATAATAATGGTAATAATCTGAAAGGGACCTGATCAACCTTGCCGAAGATCTTGGCTGCTACATAAAAAGAGGAGGAGGAGCGGTGGCGGCGGAGAGTGGTGTTGAAGGTGGCGGTGACTGGAGAGGAAGATGAGGGGGAGAGAGAGGTGAGGTGAAAGTTTTGTATTAGGGTTTGTGATGAGTGGAGGTAATAGAGAGAAGAGAAAGATAAAAGAGGGAAATATGGAAAAGATAAGGAATATAGAGAAGAAGGATTAGGGTTTAAAAAAAAGATTTAATATAATAAAACGAAAAATAAAAAAAATACAAATTCTTGCACCTCATTATGTACATGACACAATCAAGAAAGGGTTGAGGCCACTATTGAATGTCACGTCAACAAACTTCAATTCTTTTATATATATTAATAGATAATAGATATAGTTTCTCGTATAATGGCAGCGCATATTTATATTATTTTGCCTCACAAGTGCTTGTTTTGTTAACCATCTTCCTGGATGTGTAAAGGAATTAGCTAGGGTTTTTAAATCTTCAATCGAACCTTAAATTGTTCGGTCCTAGCTAGAACACTGGTCATGGCATCTCCTGAATATGGCAGCGACTGCGGCGACTTCAGTTTTATATTCAACGATTGCAATTTCTCCGATCGTGTTCTTCACATCTATATCATTCCTTAGCCGATGGAGTCTACACAAACACCGTCAAGTGCCGATCACCTACTGTTATACTAGTTTTCTGATATACTGTATATGATATAAATTCAAGTATTGGTTTTAACTTCATCCATTTACAATGATTAAAATTGGAATATGAATTGTTGAACAGCATCAACACTCTGTTCCAGAGTTTCATTAAAGGATGGAAGAGAAAGGATCTCCCTCCTCTTCCTTTCTCTCCAATTCCTTCCAAATTGGAAAGATTGAAAATCACCCTAAAAACCTCTTTATTATCCCTCTCATTCCCTCCCTTTCCCTTCTACAAAAAACTCTAGAACACATTTTTTTCCCACTTCCTTCCCAATCCTTTCTCTTCCATCCTTTAATGAAACTCTGGAACATAGTGCAAGAGTTAAAACATTACATATTAGCTCTTCAATTTTAGCGGTAAGAACTCCATTTTTCTATAAGGTGATTTCTCATGACTCTAAATTTGTGATTTTCATATTGAATAAAATTGCCATTGTTTTCTTGGGTGTAAACGAGCCAATCCCAAGCCTGTCTAGGCTGGAGCTCGACTCATCATGTTTTTATGAAGCTCGAACTCAGCTTGGTTCGAGCCTAATATTTTGAGCTCGAGCTTGGCTTGAAAGTAAAACCTCAAAATAATTCTAGAACAATCTTAAAGGAACTAAAAGCTCGGCTCAAGCTCGCTTCGATAACTTAAACGAGACGAAACTCGGCTCGCCAGTGTTAAATATTAGATATATTATATATATTATAAATTTGTATGGGCCCGTTTAGGCTTGCGAGCCTAAACGGTCTTTGCATGGAAAACTCGAGCTCGTGTTCAATAATTAAGCGAGTCATGTTAGGCACAGGCTCGTTAAGGTTCAGCTTGTTCGAGCTTTTTACTAATTCTATCCCAAATAGATCTCGAGCCTTTGCGCATCGTTGTAAACCCTTAGACTTTCAGTTGTTTTCAAGCGGGATGAGAGAGTCCAAACAATGGTATGCAACCTTGCAATAGACTTTCAGTTGTTTTCAAGCGGGATGAGAGAGTCCAAACAATGCTATGCAACCTTGCAAATCAGTGCCTCAGGTTTGTAGTTCATGTAGTCATTTTTTTGGTCTACATTTATGTGTGATTTATAGTTTTCTATTTTTTAAGAGAGGAAGCTGGTCTCATGGAACTATTGAAGTGTATGTATAGCAATAACTTAACAGCTACAAGTGCTCTCGCTGTGCTTGATGTACTAATGGTTGCTGACAAATTTGATGTTCCTTCATGCATGAGGCATTGTAGCCGACCCCTGAATCTGTATTAGCTTATCTTGATCTTCCTTCGACTATTTTAGCGAGTGAGGAATTTCAGCCGGTGACTGTTGCCGCCAAACAGTTCTATGCAGTCCATTACAAAGACATAACCAAGTAATTAAGCTTCCCTCTAAACTAATTCCAGAATGTTTAGTTGTTAGTGATCAATAATCTAAAGAGTAAATTACCAAAACCATCCATGTGGTTTGGCCCAATTCGCCACTCCAGCCCAATCTTTTAAAAAGTGCATGAACGCTCCTTGATCTTTCAAAAAATATGCCAAAACAGTCCAACGACTTAACCCAGTTAACTTTTCTTCGTTAAGTCAGGGCAAATTCATCTTCTTCCCAATTTTCTTCTTGATCCGACCCACCACTACCCACCATCTCCTCCACCTTTCATCACCACCACCACTACCCACCATCTCCTCCACCTTTCACCACCACCACCACCACCACTATCCACTATTCCTCCATCTTCTCAGGCCTATTAACCCAATCAAATACTCACTCGAAAGAACAACAAAAGACTCTTATACAATGTAAAACAAAGAACAACAACAGACTCGAAAAAAAGTTACAACCAAGTTCAAAACTACTATGACTTTAATCCCAACATAATACTATATCTACTCTACTTCATATTAACTAACAAGCAGTACAGTACAAAAAATAATAATTCTTAAGCAGTGGATCAAGATTCAAGACACATACCAGACACATAAGTCTTAAAACTTTTCTTCTTGATCTAAACTCAGCTGCTCTATTTCAGAAGCTTTCTTTAACTGTATACAATAACCAAACATGAAGCCATAACTAGTCAATTCATACACAACAAGAGAACAGTGAAAGATATACCTTGAGCTTGGTGTACTTAATTACTTATCATAGAGCTTGGAATAAAGCGTCTCCATTGATCTGGAACAAATAAACGGCACAGAAATGTGTTAATTGATTGGATATAGGTGAAATTAGAGGTGTAATCGAAACCCTAGATCAATAATTAGTTATGACAAGAGAAGTAAGTACAAGTGTGAATGATGGTGGTTAATTGAGGTAAATTTAAAACGATTGGAGTTGAAATTAGATCGGTAAAAAGGGCGAACATAAAGAAATGAGGAGAGATACCTTGAATTGGATCGGCGATTGAGCAATTAGTAACAACAACTTTGAGGTGTAAGCTAGAGAGAGGAAAGAAGAAGAAGAATCTGGATTTAAGTGATTGAAGAGCAAGAGAGAGAGAGAGAGGGAATGGTGGGTAGTGGTGGTGGTGGTGAAAGGTGGAGGAGATGGTGGGTAGTGGTGGTGGTGGCGGTGAAAGGTGGAAGAGATGGTGGGTAGTGGTGGGTCTGATTAGGGAAGAAGAAAATGGGGAAGAAGATGAATTTTTCCCTGACTTGATGAAAATGTGTAGGACTCGTTTTTTTAAAAAAAAAACATATTTAGAAGATAACAAAACACCCATTATATATATATATTCCATAACATTTTGTTAACAACTACCTAACCATAAGCTACCTTAGTTTAATTACAAGACAAGATATGCAAGTTAGCTACCATGTGAAACTTGACCCATTTACAAAACCATGAACACAACATTTTGACACCTTGTTGTATGACCCAAGTTTCTTCCATTTACATGGTACCCAACCCAAAAGCCTAGAGCGTGCAAAATCCGACTGCACTTGAGACTTGATCTTCACATAGGTGCTTTACCTAATCAAACAAACAAGACAACCATTAGTATGCATATGTACTAGCATCACTTATCCAAGGTAATTAGACATTCCATGGATAACCCATATTCCTACTTTTGACCCTTTAAAGGTATTTCCACATTTTGACCCATTAAGGGTCCTTCCACTATATTGACCCGTTAAGGGTATTTCTACCATTTTGACCCGTTGGGGTACTTCTACATTTTGCTTGACCCGTTAGGGTACTTCTACCTTTTGACCCGTTAAGGGCGTTTCTACTATACTACATCATCCTACTACTAGAACTTTGTGTGGCCACAAGGTGCTTCATACCACTTCCAAGTACATCCATTTTTACCAACAACAACACATTCATAACCAAAAATGACAATTATATATATTCGCAATTAAGTTGGTAGTAACCAACTTACCTTGATCGCGTGCACCTTGCTCCTTTTGGTTACTTGAGCCTTCAACTTTCACACCTATATAGTGAAGGAAATCCATACTTTAGTTCTCATACTTTCACCCATTACCATACTTTGTATGTGGTTGATGGCCTATCATGATTTCATTTATATACACTACCATCATGTTTATCATCCTTTTCTCACAATTTCATCTATTTTAACATGCTAGGCATTTTATCATACAATTGGTGTGCATAATTTTACATTCAAGTTATCATGTCACTCCATGATGCATTATCTCTAATTCTACACTTACTTTTTACAATCTATCTTTCTAGATAACAATCATGCATAATCACAAGAGTCTTCTTGGTGTTGAGGCCCTGTTGACTTTTTAAAAGTCAACAGAAACCTACATTCCAACACCCACTTTAACACATTTTCAATTAAGCCCTAAAACAAGAAATTAACACATAATCTCTTTAATTCATACTACCACACATAGCAAGCATGTTTTCCTAACCATAATAAGTAACCATCACAACATAGTCATGAAATCCATCCTACCAGTTTCAAACCCCTTAAAATTTATTCTACAACTTACCAAGAGGATTAGTTTTACTAGTAGGCTTAGAATTCGTGAACATGCAGGGGATTTGAGGTGTTCTTCTTCACCAATTTCCAGCTATGAAGGGTTGTTTGGGTGACACTCTTGTCGCCACCTCCTCCCCTCTTCTCTGGATTTTATTTTTTTTCTTTCTAAATAACCCTTTTCAACCCTTTGACCCTTATATTATAAGTTTCTATCTCTTGTCTAATTCCATCCCCTCTAGAATGAGTTAATTGTATAATTAACCCCTTACATTTACCAACTATGGTGTCACCACTTTGCCCAAGTAGCCAACTTGGTGATTTTATGTTCATTAGGTGTACAACTATCTATGCATTACTTCCAACTAGAGATACACATCTCCCTACACATATACACATACGCATACATACATACATACGCATACATTTACACACACATACATATATATAATTTCTACCATACTATTATTACTTAACATTTTTGGGGTGTTACAAGTCTACCCCCCTTAAAAGAGGTTTCGACCCCGAAACCTAGATATGTACCGAATAAAGCCGGATAGTGTTTCCGCATTTCCTCCTCGGATTCCCACGTGAGATCCGAACCCTTCCGGTGTTGCCATTGTACCAAGACTTGGTTTATGGTCTTGTTTCGTAATTGCTTCGCCTTGAAATCTCGTATAGCTACCGGTTTCTCTACATAATTCAACTTGTCGTCTATCTCTATATCTTCAAGAGGCACGTATGCGGTTTCATCCGCGAGACACTTCCGTAACTGGGACACATGAAAGGTGTCATGGATCCCACTCAAGGATGACGGTAGCTCTAACCGGTAAGCCACTTGCCCGACACGTGCCAAGATTTTGAATGGCCCAATATAACGTGGGCCCAACTTCCCTCGTTTACGAAATCTAATGATGCCCTTCCAAGGGGAGACTTTTAATAACACAAAATCTCCCACTTGGAATTCGATCGGGCGCCTTCTACGATCCGCATACGCCTTTTGTCGGTCTTGAGCGGCTTGAATTCTAGCCAGTATTAGGCTAATTTTTTCGTTAGTGAGGGCCACCAAATCACTTGGAGCTAACTCCCGCTGACCCCCTTCTCCCCAACACACCGGGGTTCTACACTTTCTACCGTATAACATCTCAAATGGTGCCATTTGGATGCTACTGTGATAACTGTTATTATAAGAGAATTCCACTAATGGTATGTGTTCATCCCAACTGCCCCCAAAATCCAAAACACATGCCCTCAACATATCTATGAGGGTTTGAATGGTTCTTTCGGTTTGTCTGTCAGTTTGAGGGTGGTAGGCGGTACCAACCAACAACTTTGTACCCATTTCTTCTTGAAACCTCCTCCAATACCGGGATGTGAATCGAGTGTCTCGATCCGACACAATAGACACGGGTACACCATGCCGGGATATAATCTCATTCACATAAATTTCCGCCATCCGTTCGGAGGTGTAGGCCTCCCGAATAGCCAAAAAGTGCGCGCTTTTTGTGAGCCGGTCCACCACTACCCAAATTGCATCATAACCCTTCTTTGTCTTTGGTAATTTTGTCACGAGATCCATAGTGATCTCTTCCCACTTCCACACCGGGACCTCGAGTGGTTGTAACTTCCCATAAGGCTTTTGGTGTTCGGCTTTGACTTGAGAACTGGTCAAACACTTCCCCACATACTTAGCGATGTCGCGCTTCATTCCCGGCCACCAATAGTCTTTCTTTAGATCCCGATACATCTTGGTCGCTCCCGGGTGGATTGAGAACCGGGACTTGTGGGCCTTGTCAAGTAGTGAAGCCTTGACTTCACATGTCCAAGGAACCTATACCCGCCCATATCGGGTCTTCATCCCATCCGCACTTTCTTCCAACTTGTCTATCATCCCTTTCATTCTTATCCTCTTTGGGTCGTTGGCTTGCAAAGCCTCGACTTGGGCCTTTCGTATCTCACCCAAAAGGGTAGGTGTAATTACAACACCCAAGGCCTTGACTTGAATCGGGGGTGGGTATTCCTTCCGACTTAGAGCATCGGCCACCACATTAGCCTTCCCCGGGTGGTACACGATGTCACAATCATAATCCTTGATCAACTCTAGCCACCTCCGTTGTCTTATGTTGAGATCTTTCTGTTCGAAGAAATACTTAAGGCTTTTGTGATCGGAATATATGGTATATTTTGTCCCATACAGATAATGCCTCCTGATTTTCAACGCAAATACTACGGCCCCCAACTCCAAATCGTGGGTTAGGTAATTACATTCATGGGATTTGAGTTGTCTTGACGCGTAGGCGATGACTTTCCCCCGTTGCATCAAAACACACCCCAACCCTTGATGCGAGGCATCCGTATAGACTACAAAATCATCTGACCCTTCAGGCAAGGTCAGAACAGGCGAACTAGTCAACTTCTCTTTTAGCACTTGAAAGGCTCTTTCTTGGTCTTCGCCCCAAACGAACTTTGCATTCTTTTTTGTCATCCGGGTCAAAGGTAGTGCCACCTTTGAAAAATCTTGGATGAATCTTCTATAATAACTGGCTAGGCCCAGAAAACTTCGAATTTCACTTGGGTTCTTGGGAGAAACCCATTCCACCACCGCCTTTACTTTCGAAGGGTCTACAGAGATGCCCTTCTCATTCACTACGTGTCCCAAAAACTGGACTTCCCTCAACCAAAAGGCACACTTAGAAAATTTAGCATAAAGCTTTTCCTTTCTAAGCGTCTCAAGGACTTCCCGTAAGTGATCCGCGTGGTCCGATTCACTTCGGGAGTAAATCAAAATGTCGTCTATAAATACTATCATGAAACGATCCAACATCGAACGACATACCCGATTCATTAAATCCATGAATGCGGCCGGAGCATTTGTCAACCCGAAGGACATTACTAGGAACTCGTAATGCCCATACCGAGTCCTAAACTTTGGCCACATCTTCTTCCTTTACCTTCAATTGGTGGTAGCCGGAGCGAAGATCAATCTTTGAGAACCAGCTCGCCCCTTGAAGTTGATTGAATAGATCGTCAATACGGGGTAAGGGGTAGCGGTTCTTTATTGTTAATTTATTCAACTCCCGGTAGTGTATGCACATTCGCTTAGACCCATCCTTCTTTTTCACAAACAAAATAGGGGCTCCCCACGGGGACACACTCGGGCGTATGAAGCCCTTATCAAGTAGCTCTTGAAGTTGTGTCATCAACTCCCGGAGTTCAGTGGGTGCCAACCTATATGGTGCTTTTGCAACGGGTTGTGCCCCCGGCACCAACTCAATTTTGAACTCTACTTCACGTTCGGGAGGAAGTCCCGGAAGATCATCCGGAAACACATCCCGGAACTCATTAACAATCGGTACATCTTCAATCTTGGGGTGGTGATAGTGGTATCAACCACATAGGCCATAAACGCCTTTCCCCCATTACGCACATGCTTCATAGTTTCCACCAAGGTACACAACTTGGCTTCAACTTTTCTATCCCCTATAAAACTCACCCGTCGCCCTCTAGGTGTGGTGACGTATACGGTTTTGTTTTTACATTGAAATTCCGCGTGGTGTTTAGACAACCAATCCATGCCTATCACCACTTGGAACTCCCCCATAGGCATGGGTACCAAATCTACCCCAAAATCCTCCCCTTCTATAGTGAGAGTACAATTTCTACATACGTTGTGTAATATGTAATTCTTACTATCCGCAATTTCTACTTCTAAGGGGCTCGGCATCTTTTCTATAATAAAAGTGGGATGGTGGATTACTTTGGTAGACACAAAATACCTACTTGCCCCCGTATCAAACAACACGTACATAAAAGTATTGTTGACTAGTAACATACCCGACACCACCTCGGGGTGGTTCTTTGCTTCTTCCGTGGTGATTTGGAACATTCTTCCACGAGCCTTTGAAGCTTCATTCTTCTTTCCTTCTTTCGGTGCCTCCTTCTTGAGCTTGGGACAATCCGCCTTGAAGTGCCCGGGTTCATAACAATGATAACACAACTGAACCGGACTAGGGCATTTGTAAAACGGATGTCCCGCCTTCCCACAATTGTAGCACGTCTTTTGCGCCAAACGGCATTCCCCCGTATGAGATTTCCCACACGTTTTACAACTCGGTATTTCACCCTTCTTAGGATCCTTCTTGCCCTGTTCGTGCCCCTTAGCCTTCTTTGGCGACTCCCAAGTCTTTTCAGCCTTCCTCTTTTCACCCCGTTGCTCTTGGCGTTTTAATTCCGTTTCTCGTTCACGAGCCCAATCAATGAGTTCACCCAATGTGTTGCATTTCGATGCAGTGATAAACTCTCGGTATTCTGCCCTTAACATGGCATGATACCTGTTAATCTTCATCCGTTCCGTTCCCACCAATTCTGGACAAAACTTCATTTTGTCAAGAAATATGTTCGTGATCTCATCAATGGTTTCATTCTTCTGGCGGAGGTGTAGAAACTCTTCCTGAATGCGATCGATTGCAGTTTGGGGACAATGATGCTTCAGGAAGGGCTCTTTGAACTCCGCCCATGTCATGCTTCTCACTTGTTCTTTCCCGACCTCCTTACTATAACTATCCCACCAATCCTTTGCACGGAGTCGTAGCTGACCCGTGGCAAACATCACCTCATCTTCGCCTTCACAATGGCTTCGCGCAAATACCCCTTCCATATCCGAGATCCACCTTAGACATTAAAGTGGATCTATCTCTCCGTTGTATACCGTAGGGTTGCATGACATAAAGTTACGATAAGTACACCTCTTAGCATTCTTGGAGCCAGACGACCCCTCTTCAATCAAATTCTTTAGTTCGTCAAACCTACTTGTCATCATTCCTTCCATTACCCCCACTACATTCGATTCCACCTCTTGTGTTATCTTGGCAAGGTTAGCAGTCCATGCCTTACCCATCTCCGTGGCAATCAGTTCTTTTATCAACTCTTGGTGTTCATGCTCTCTAGCGGAGTTATCCCCTTCTTCTACCATTTTCTGAAATAACAACAAACATTCAACATGCATACTACATCATAGTGTTTCCCAAATATTATCCATTCTTCTCAAGAATAGATCTTTCCACTCCCATTACTTGGGCTACCACATTCTCTATCATGAACATACAAGGGTTGAAATTTCATGTTTTCATACGTTAACATGCCTCCAATACGTTCCCAAACAAGAGGCGATTTTAATCCATACATAGTAGAAAGGCACCCCAAAAACCTCCCTGGGTCCACCGTATCTTACGGTATCACCGTAAGGTACGGTGGCCCAAATGCCCATTTCCCCACCGTAAGGCAGTAGCAATCCACCGTTCCCTTTCAGGGGCTACCGTATGTTACGGTGGCTACCGTAGGATACGGTAGCCACTGCAACCTTTCTTCTTGTTTTTTTTTCTACTTTCCACCTTTCCACTTTACCATTCTTTTGGCCATCTTGTGACCAAGATTTTTCCACATTATGTGAGTTTATTGACTAACTCTCCCGCCCATTATTCCCACACATACCTTGATCAAGTCTCGGATCGAATGCATGCCCCCCCCCCCACGAGCTTTCGGTTTGAGTTCAAGCACCTCATGTGCTCGATTCGCTCAAACCTTGGCTCTGATACCAACTTGTAGGACTCGCTTTTTTAAAAAAAAAAACATATTTAGAAGATAACAAAACACCCATTATATATATATATATTCCATAACATCTTGTTAACAACTACCTAACCATAAGCTACCTTAGTTTAATTACAAGACAAGATATGCAAGTTAGCTACCATGTGAAACTTGACCCATTTACAAAACCATGAACACAACATTTTGACACCTTGTTGTATGACCCAAGTTTCTTCCATTTACATGGTACCCAACCTAAAAGCCTAGAGCGTGCAAAATCCGACTTCACTTAAGACTTGATCTTCACATAGGTGCTTTACCTAATCAAACAAACAAGACAACCATTAGTATGCATATGTACTAGCATCACTTATCCAAGGTAATTAGACATTCCATGGATAACCCATATTCCTACTTTTGACCCTTTAAAGGTATTTCCACATTTTGACCCATTAAGGGTCCTTCCACTAGATTGACCCGTTAAGGGTATTTCTACCATTTTGACCCGTTGGGGTACTTCTACATTTTGCTTGACCCGTTAGGGTACTTCTACCTTTTGACCCGTTAAGGGCGTTTCTACTATACTACATCATCCTACTACTAGAACTTTGTGTGGCCACAAGGTGCTTCATACCACTTCCAAGTACATCCATTTTTACCAACAACAACACATTCATAACCAAAAACGACAATTATATATATTCGCAATTAAGTTGGTAGTAACCAACTTACCTTGATCGTGTGCACCTTGCTCCTTTTGGTTACTTGAGCCTTCAACTTTCACACCTATATAGTGAAGGAAATCCATACTTTAGTTCTCATACTTTCACCCATTACCATACTTTGTATGTGGTTGATGGCCTATCATGATTTCATTTATATACACTACCATCATGTTTATCATCCTTTTCTCACAATTTCATCTATTTTAATATGCTAGGCATTTTATCATACAATTGGTGTGCATAATTTTACATTCAAGTTATCATGTCACTCCATGATGCATTATCTCTAATTCTACACTTACTTTTTACAATCTATCTTTCTAGATAACAATCATGCATAATCACAAGAGTCTTCTTGGTGTTGAGGCCCTGTTGACTTTTTAAAAGTCAACAGAAACCTACATTCCAACACCCATTTTAACACATTTTCAATTAAGCCCTAAAACAAGAAATTAACACATAATCTCTTTAATTCATACCAACATAGTCATGAAATCCATCCTACCACTTTCAAACCCCTTAAAATTTATTCTACAACTTACCAAGAGGATTAGTTTTACTAGTAGGCTTAGAATTCGTGAACATGCAGGGGATTTGAGGTGTTCTTCTTCACCAATTTCCAGCTATGAAGGGTTGTTTGGGTGACACTCTTGTCGCCACCTCCTCCCCTCTTCTCTGGATTTTATTTTTTTCTTTCTAAATAACCCTTTTCAACCCTTTGACCCTTATATTATAAGTTTCTATCTCTTGTCTAATTCCATCCCCTCTAGAATGAGTTAATTGTATAATTAACCCCTTACAATTACCAACTATGGTGTCACCACTTTGCCCAAGTAGCCAACTTGGTGATTTTATGTTTATTAGGTGTACAACTATCTATGCATTACTTCCAACTAGAGATACACATCTCCCTACACATATACACATACGCATACATACATACATACACATACATTTACACACACATACATATATATAATTTCTACCATACTATTATTACTTAACATTTTTGGGGTGTTACAAAATGCGCCTGACTTAACGAAGAAAAGTTAACTGGGTTAAGTCGTTGGACTGTTTTGGCATATTTTTTGAAAGATCAAGGAGTGTTCATGCACTTTTTAAAAGATTGGGCTAGAGTGGCAAATTGGGCCAAACCACAGGGACGGTTTTGGTAATTTACTCTAATCTAAAGGTTTATTAACAATGGCAGGTTTAAAGATGAGATTCTAAACTTGCCACTTGCTGATGTGGAGGCGATTATAGCTAGTGATGATCTCCAGGTCACAACGGAAGATATAGTTTACTGTTTTGTCCTCAACTGGGCCTGGACCCAGTACCCTAAAACAAAGGACCGTCGTGAAATTATCGCCGCCTAGCAAAGTTTATTCGTTATCCTTACATTTCACTTACGAAGCTTACGAAACTTCTCACTTGCAAAGAGTTCGACCCTAAATTTGCCCAAAAGGTAGTAACATAAGCCATTTCTTTCAAATTCCAGGTCCTTCAAAAGCAGCATACATATATCATTGATGAAAACTCTAATCTTATGCATAGGTTCGTGGAACGGGCCTATGAGTAACGTCCCATTAAGATGATTGAATATAAACTACCAAGTACACATTGTCTGGTCTACTATGATTTAACACATGGGTTATGTGCAAGTTTGTTTCCATTGGGCAAGCTTTTTTCAGAAGTATTTAACTTTGGTGGTCAACAGTTTTTCTTGATAGCCCGACGTTACATGGACTATTTCGCGATTGGTTTGGTTGTGCTGAGAAAAGAGGCAGGTTCTTTTGCGTTTGACTATGAGTTTGCAACAAGTTCAAAACCCGTTGAAGAGTTTGTTAGCAATATCAAAAGGAGTTATGAACTTTCTCGTGAAAAGGCGTATAGGTGCCTGCTTTTGTTTGTAGTTCCATGGATGTGTTTTAATGTAGAAGATAGTGTCTATTTCACTGATGATGTTCATCATTTTAGAGTTGAGCTTACTCACCCTATCATGTTGCTTCTCCACAAAACCCGTTCTTTAACTTTACACAATTTTTTCTCATCTAACCTAAATAAATTAAGGAAGGCAACTTGAAAGGAAGTGTCCCCTGACCACGTGTCAATCCAAAAGCTAATCTTCTCCGTCCCCCACTACACCTTTAATCATGTTAAGAAATATAACTCATACACTATCCAAATTACGATTTTTTTACAATAATAGGGGATTTACATGTTGGAAGAGTGCTTTTGGGAGTTGCGTGGTATTTGTTGTGAAAATAGTTAGTTCGCTAGTCTAGGTATTGATCTTCAAAATATAATGTTGAAGCTCGCTGGTCCAAGTAGCGATCTTCAATCAAGATCGCTAGTTGAATGAGAGGTCTTCAAGTAGTTCGCTGATTGATATAGTGATCTTCATTAAATCGTTGATCAAATGCACCATCTTCTGAAGATCGCTTATTTCCCTAGTTCAAAAATCCATTTGGCAATATTTCCAAGAATTCAAATTCATGCATGTCGTCGCTTGAATGCAAGTTAACACATACACACACATATATGTGTGTGTGTGTGTGTATATATATATATAGGATTAGGTTCCATTAGGAACCTCCATTTCATGAAAGAACTAAAAAACTCCATCTAGCCAATAAAATGGTGCCATGTGTCTTGCTTTTGTTTTATTGGTGAGGGGTATTATAGTAACTACACATTAACATATTATTAATAACCCACCCTACCCCACACCCTCTCTCTTTCCTTTTAAGTCCTCTCTCTCTCTTATTCTCTCTCTCACGTTTGATTCATCCAGGAGATGAATAATAATAATAATAATAATAATAATAATAATAATAATAATAATAATAAGATCACAGATCTGTGAATAATAATAATAATAATAATAATAATAATAATAATAATAATAACAGATCTATAATAATAATAACAGATCTTCGATCAGGAAGCCGGAGAGGAAGACGACACCGGTGACGGTGGTCGAAGAAGGAAAGTGAACGGTGGTTGACTGTGAAGGCAAAAGGAAAAAGGATGGTGGTCGGTGTGGATCTAGATCCAGATCTGGAAGTTCGTTTTTTTGAATTTTTATGGTGTTGTTTTTGTGTTTTTATGGGTTTTTCGAGGTGGTGGTTATGGTGTGGCAGTAGGTGACGGTGTTGATTGTGGTGAGGGAAGGCGGTGGTTATGGTGGTGGTTCTGGGTATTGCGGGTTTTTCGAGGTTGTGGTTTTGGGGGTTATTATTATTATTACGTATTTTTGGTTTGATTTGAGAAGGTTTACATTGTTAAATCTGTTTAAGTTTTTTCTTTTAATATTATGATTATTATTATTAATTTATTATTATTCTTTTTCGTAATTTATGTATTTTTGGTTTGATTTTTGCAGGTTTTGGTGATTCCAGAAGTGAATTGGCATCACAAAGAAGATGATATAGAAGTAATTTATTATTAATTTATTATTATTGTTTTCTTGTAATTTAGGACTAAAAGTGTTTAAATTTTTTCAACAGTAGTGTTTCAATGTTTTTTGGGGGTGTTTTACTATGATGTAAACTGTTTTTTTGGGGGTGTTTACACTGAATGTAAAAGTGTTTGAATTTTTTCAACAGTAGTGTTACAATTTTTTCAACAGTAGTGTTTCAACGTTTTTTTGGGGGGCTTTTCAACAGTGGTGGATATGGGTCATGAATAGGACTTGATAATTCTATAGTAGGTATGATTCTCAATGTGTGTTTAAAACATTGTGTGTCGTGTTTGAATCTATAAACCCATCAGATTTGTAAAACATTGTGTGTCATGTTTGAATCTTTATTGATGTGTATTGACCATCCCCCTTTTTTTTAGGTAATTTGCAATATTCATTACGTTGGTGTAAAAAAATATTTTTTATTATTAATGTTAATGGGGGGTTTTACACTTGGTGTGCTCTGAGCATACATAAAATACGCTTGCGCAGCTCGTGTTTTAAATTTATAAAAATGATTTTAATCTTAACATTAGAACACACATTAAAGGGCAACCTGTCACATATGTAGTAAAGCATAGATAAGAACCAAGTATCGATCCATGGACGCGCGCAGAGCGATTGTACTGAACCGTTGTCACTGATTTACCGGTAAGAAAAGATAGTGAATGTTTGTTTTAACTAATTTAATCTAATTTAAACTAAGCATAGCAAATATATATATAAGACTCCAAATAGAAAAATAGATATATAACGACTTGTTTTCATACAACCTAAGCATGTAACTAAGTTTGAATGGAACCAAACACTTAAATCAATATTCCTATTTTCGCACAATTAGTATCCCTTTCGGGAATCCTAACATGACAACTCTTCGGAAGGCTACCACGATAACACGTGCTAACCACCTAAACTTGTTCATTAGCGAGCAATTGATATGCACTCATGTAAATCCTTAAATATAAGTTAGTATCACCTTTCGGGAGTCCTCAATTGAGAAAGCTACACTGATAAACACAACATAGCCACAACAACGAGCATAAACTAGATTCATACACAATCAATCTCATCTTGCACGCTTTGAACATAAATCTACTAAGAAAGCGATTTCAACCAAAATCTCTAAACAAAGATCATTAATCATGTCAAAGACGCGCAATAACACCATTTAGCCGATTAAAGCTATTTTACGTGCAAGTCAATACTCTCGGTTATTATTGAAACTACCTTTTACTAAACCAATACCCGGTTACAGTTTCATGGCACAAAGTTACTAACAAGTTATTAACTTTGTTAACAAAGCATAAACTAGGAGTTTTTAACCATATCTAACCTATACTTTGTTAATCCTCCAAGGCACAACAATATCAAACGAGACTACAACAACAGGAGAGTTTACATACAAATCATGAAGATTCAACATGAACATAAAGCTTAATGATTCATTCAAACAAAACAACATACAAACGATAAATAAGAACAAGCTAAGTATTGTTTTTACCCGTAGGTTTATAAATACTAATCATAACAACATAACAAAGCTTCAAAATCAGATTTGATATAATATTAGGTCAAGAATCAAACCATAAACAAGCAAGGTTATGATGGATTGGATGATGTTAATGGACTTGGATTGCTTCCTAAGCTTGTTAATCGGCTTCACAGAAGCTTACATGCCTAGAAAATCGCCCCAAAATCACCCAATACCCTAAAAATGACGTTCTACTCTGTTTTATAGAACTGTCAGATCTCGCACGGGCTGGTGCACGGGAGTGCGGGTAGGGTCGCACAGGCTGGTGCACGGGAGTGCCAATCTGGTCTGCACGGGAGTGCCACCAGGGCGCACGGGAGTGCCAACACCTGCAGATTGTGCAGAATGTGCAGAAACTGTCCGTTTTTTATCCGGTTTGCTTCATGGACACCGTTTAAGACATGTAATCATAAAGATACCAAATAAGTACCAATTCATCATGTATAAGGCCAAAAACATATATAAATGGGAGTTAAATTGGGGCTTTTATATGTATAAATTGACGCATATCATAAACTGTATTTTTACAAATGTAAATTGTGTGTCTACGTTGATGTAAACTGGAAAATGGTGTAGAAATGGTTTGTTTTTGTTGTAAAATAATAGGGGTTTTTTCATATAAGAAGACGATGATGATGATGATGTTTTTTTTATGTTAATGTGGGGTTTTACACTGATGTAAACTGCTTATATTTTACATCGATATGCGGGTATGTAAATACTTTTACATAAGCAAAGGTGTATCAATTTTTTTATAGAGGATCGTTGGTAGGGGGTATGTTTGACAGTGTTATGTTGTACGCTTGATGTAAACACTGATCTAAACACTGGTGTAATGGTTTATTTTCCCATTTTTTCAGGGAGGAAGGCAGCTGGTTGTTCATGAAGTTTGCGCCTACAGGTGCGCAATGTTGTGTTGGCGATGCGACAACGGACTTGAGCATTGGGGTTGAATAGACTACGGTCGCTAGTGGCCTACCAGTGCGAAGTGTGGTGTTGGCAATTTGGTGCTGCCAATGCGCCTACAGGTGCGCAAGGTGGTGTTGGCAAATGCGCAACGGTGGAGGGGTCGCGTCGTGCTAGCAAGGCGGGTACAATTTGTTTTTTTACACTGATGTAAATGTGTTTGCCATGTTGTAATTGTAATTTTTATACAGTGATGTAAATGGATTATGTCGTTTGTTTTTTTATTTAACCTCAAAATTATAAATATATTTGGGTGTTTTACACTAATGTAAATAATATTTTACACATACATTTTATTTCGAATGATCTGTTGTAAAAAAAATGAATTAAACAATAAAAATAAAATAAAAGCAAAGAGTTTCTGGAAAGATTAATTGAATTTTTAGGAGAGAGAAAGATGAATTGACTTTTTCGGAGAATATGACAGGTGGGGCCAAGTGGGGAAGGAAAAAGGAGGAGAGAGAGAGAGTGGTGTAAGAAGACAATACTACCCCTTAATAATATTTTAATATTATCTTATACAATAAAAAATGCAAGTGGGCACAAAATGACAAAAACCCATGTGTCATAATATTAACCATTGGATCAAGTAAGATCAATGGATATAAATGGTTCCCATGGTTCTTTCATGAAAGAGTGGTTCTCGTTTTACCCTTTCCCTATATATATATATAGGGGATGGTTCAATATAAAACTCATTTTATTGAGAGAACTCGAGAAATTTATATTACATATGTGCAATATATCTTATATTGCATATGTGTAATATATATTGCACATGTGTAATATATCATATGTTACACATGTGTAATATATATTGCACATGTGTAATATATCATATGTTACACATGTGGAATATATATTACACATGTGTAATATATGACATATTGCACATGTGTAATATATATTCCACATGTGTAACATATGATATATTACGTATGTGCAATATATGATATATTGAGTGTATTACATATGTGTAATATATATTACACATGTGTAACATATGATATATTGCAAATGTGCAACATATGCAATAGTAATGTATTACACAAGTGTAATATACAACATATGATATATTACATATGTGTAATATAGAGTTCTCGAGTTCTCTCCCTAACTATGAGTTCTCAATTGAACCTTCCCCTATATATATATATATATATATATATAAATTTTATAGGGGAAGTGTCCATAGAAAACCTTGTTTTTTCGGGAAACCTTAGCAAACCCAATACTTGGCTCACATTTGTCCACATCACCCATTAATATTATATTAACAAGGTTATTTTGGTCATTCTATATTCCCCCCCCCCATTTTCAATTTTGAAACATTTCTCCCCTGCTATATAAACACATTCTCTCTCATTCTCCCGCATTCTCTCACCACCATGAGCAACCACATTATTTCTCACTCTCTCTCACCACCATGACCATCCACCACCTATGGCCACCACCTCCGGCCACCATCCATTCACAATCAACCTTCAGACCACACAACTATATGTCTTCTTCTGATCAAGAACGTTTCCTGCCACCAGCACCTGCCACCACCTCTGGCCACCCCATCAAGTAAGGAGTTGGGCTCTGGATCTTTTTTTTTTGGGTTGGGTTGTTAAGTTCCTGCTTTTTTTGTTATTATTGAGCTTGTTGACGTCGAAAAAACCACTGATTCGAGGTATCACTACCGTCAATTTACTTGTTTTGTTTCACTGGATAAAAGCCCTATGGTTTTTAAAACTAGGGGTGTGTAATTATGGAACTCAAATTCTAGGTTGAAGAGGCGGTTGGAGTGGTGACGGATTGGGGGTTTTGGCATAGGGGCTTTTTTTGTGTGTTTACAGATCTGTTTTTTTTTTGTGTGTTTATTGTGTATTTTGTTT
The DNA here is from genome assembly GCA_032199755.1 of Ambrosia artemisiifolia. Taxonomy (NCBI): domain Eukaryota; kingdom Viridiplantae; phylum Streptophyta; class Magnoliopsida; order Asterales; family Asteraceae; genus Ambrosia; species Ambrosia artemisiifolia. The sequence goes on from CM063517.1 coordinate 33,728,517, forward strand.
TTTTTTAAATTAATTTGATTGTAAAATAAGGTGAATAATACTAGTAATCACTCTTGGTTAAATGAATTTGGTTGGAGTGGTAACGGGTTGGGGGTTTTTGGTTAGGGGCTTGTTTTGCTATATGTTATTTTAAATAGATAAATTAATTTCCAACAATCAGAAGTTATTTTTTAATTTTTTTTAATTTTTATTGATTTTTTTAATTTCACTGTCTATTAATATGGATGAGTTTCATTTAAGAAGTTATATTAAAAGCTTAAAAAAATCTTAAGCTTTTTATTAGTTTTTTTGTTTATGTTAGATTGGATGTTAAAAAGATCATTTTTTTTATTGGGTAAATGTGTTTTTATTGCATATTTTCTGTTTAAGGTCTATTAGTTTGGAATTAGGAGCTGAATCTATCCCAATTAACATGTGTTAGGGTTCAATTAACATGTGTTAATAGCAAATGTGTTTTTTTATTTTTCTTGGTATATCTTTTGATTTTTTCTAATAGTTTTTAACTTTTTATTTCTTGTATATATGTTATTATGTGTGAAGGTTTTGAATTTTTTTTATTGGTGGGAGCTAAATCTATCCCAATTAACATGTGTTAGGGTTCAATTAACATGTGTTAATAGTAAATGTGTTTTTGATTTTTCTTGGTATATCATTTGATTTGTTTCTAATAGTTTTTACTTTTCATTTCTTGTATATATGTTATTCTGTGTGAAGGTTTTGAATTTTTTTTATTGGTGCTTACTGATGTGTCAGGGTTCAATTAACACATGTTAGTGATTCTAACACACGTTTGTATTGGTGCCTAATGATGAATCTATCCCAATTGACATGTGTTAGGGTTCAATTAACATGTGTTAGTGATGCTAACACATGTTAGTATATGCCCAACTAAAACGTGCTAGGGTTCAATTAATAGGTGTTAGTGATGCTAACACATGTTAGTATATGTCCAACTAACACCCAAATTGACCCAGTTAACATTTTGCTAGTTATAAATGTTTAATTATTAAAAATAATTAATGTAGGAGGTTCTATGAACAACCACTGGACTTCAAGCCGGCTACTCCGCACAAGGATCGACTAGAGATGGAGTGCTAAGAGTTGAAACATGAAGCCAAAGATCCCTAATAAGGAATGAAGCATAATGCCGAAGACGACTATTAAAGAATGAAGCATAATGTGTTTTTTATGTTAGTTTATGATAGTTTTGTATCATCTTTTTAATTGTTTAGATCTATATGAAATAAATTTATTACACTCAATGTTGATTGCAATAAATTTTTATTTACATGTGTTCTTTTATGTTGTTATACTAGTCCAAAATTAATGTGATAATTATTTGAACCAAATACACGTGTTAGTGATGTGTGTGAAAGGAGTTTGTTTGAAGATAACAACTAACATATGTTAAAGGGATCGTGTCACATACGTTATTAATAAATCTGAATCTTTAAATTAATATGTGAAATAAGTGGTAGAGAAAAAGTAGGAGAGAGAAGGTGGATAGAGAAAAAGTGGAGAAAGAAGATGAAAAGTAGGAGAGAGAATGTGACAAGATGGAGAGAGAAGGTGAATCCATTTTACCCTTTTACCCTTTTTGTACTTTAAGGGTATTATTTTAATGAGACGATGAGCCAAAAGGTGCGACCCTGAATCACAACCATTGATCATGGTTGATCAATGGTTGTGATGGAGTTTATATAGTTTCCCGAAATAATAGAGGTTTTCCATAGAACCTTCCCCTATATATATATATATATGTGTGTGTGTGTGTGTGTGTTGATGCACTTTATGTGTGGTCGTTTCTGTCGAATAGACTAGGGTTGAGTCATGTGTTGTATAACATGAGATTGTGGTGATCCATAAGGGCATTTTATGGATCTAACGTATTTGTTTAGAGTTGATCTAGTTGGTTCGTACCATCGAATGGTCGAACCAGAATAGAAGGGTCGAACCAACATATTATGTGTTGGTTCGCACTTACACAAGGTCGAACCAGTTGGTTCGCACCTTTGTGGGGTCGAACCAACTAGGCCTATATATAGCAATCTCATGTGTTGTGTTTCATTAAGATTGTGAATCTTTGCTTTGAATGCTCTCTTTGGGAGGTCATGCCCGACCTCCCCTGGCCCCGAGATAGATGTTTATCGCACCGATGACAATGTCTGTAATCATTTCTTATGTAATAAGAATCTGTGATGACGTGATTTTCATCTATTTTTGTTTCATCTCAAATCTCCGTCTGAAACCGAGCTGTAATCATTTAATCAATCCATGGAATCGGTCTCAAACCTTTTCCACAATATATCAATGCACCTCACACATAGTTTTACATATATATTCCAATACACAAAATTCCAATGCACATACAAAAGATATATTCTTTTTCATGCAAGATTCACATGCAACATTCTTTTCCATACATGCTCTAAACATACATCCTTTTCAATTGTGTTATATTCATTTCCATACAAAGCAAAAAAATTAGGGTACACAAAGTGTTATTGTACGTGGTATATAAAGAAGAAAAAAAATGATGGCGTTTTACAACTTTGAAAAATGTTGTAGGAAGCTATGGTTTTTTAGTGTTGTTGGATCAATGTTACATCTGCATGAAATTACTTGGATCGATGTTACATCTCCACGTGGTATAACATGTGTATATGTAACATCAATAAAAGTAATTTCAAATATATTAATGCTAGAGGCCCTAAAGATGTAGAAAAGTCCATCCAACTTCTTTTTTGCATCCCCAACTGGACTATTTCCCAAGCAGCACCAATGGTGTCGGTATGTAGGGAGGATTGGGGCTGTAGAAAAGCCCATCCAGCCTCCTTTTTCCATCCCGTCAACGACTGTTTCCCAGGTAGTAGTAAGGCTGACACCACTAAGGAGGATGGGTTGTGGCTATGTGTTTGAAGGGGTGTTTCGGCATGGCATGACAACGTGGAAGGGATTGAGGAGTACCATTCACACTCGCATGGAAGTCATGCCAAAAAACTCTTTATGGCAGGATGCATGATTCTGCAACTTCAGTAACAATGATTTTGCGGGTCGGCTTCCTGTTATTTTGGATCGATGTTACATCTGCATGAAACAACCATTGTTTAGAATATTTAGCCTACCTTATGAAACCGCGTGATTAGTGACAGTTGGAGCGGTGGTAGTTGACATGGGTAGAGCTGAATCCTTGATTGTTGTGATGATGGGGATGATGGTTGAAGATGACCTTTATGGTCTCTGGTGTGGCCAGTTGCAACCAAGTCATGTTTCTTCCATCATCTCGTGAAGCGCACAGACTCTTCGGTGATCTTTTGGTTTAACTTTTTCTGCTCCAGATTTTCGAGATCGGATTTCCGGTGTTGGATTTTTTGTCTACTCCTACTTTGGATCAATGTTACATCTGCAAGAAACTCTTATAATATGGAAGTGGTTCACTGCTCAAATCTTCAACCTCATGCCCATTTGGTCTCTTCTTTCTACCGTTTTCAATGACGTCCTGTTCTTTTGGATCGATGTTACATCTGCTAATTACACTCGCGGGTCGTCGTCCATCTTCTGTTTTCAACGGCGTCATCAGCGGCCTAGGGAAGACACTTCTTCATGGCGCTAAAATCTCAGACCACACTTATAAAGTTGGAATTGATGTTCTCAGAAAAAGTACACTTTTGTGCTCATTGGATCGATTTTACATTTGCATGGAGATTTAATAATATTGGAGATGTGACGTGCCTCCCAAATCTACGTCATGGAGAGTTAATTAACGTATCTTGGAGATTTTGGATGAAGAATCCCTTTATTATATTTGATAGGGTAACTTCCAAGGACCTCCCATGACTAATGTGTTTGGAAATGCTACCAGGGTAACCATAGTTAGGTTGACCATCATGTCTAGCGCTACCAGGGTAACCATAGTTAGTTGATTGTCAACTCAGTTATACGTTGTATATACTGTCATTTGTAACGGGTGGTTATTTTTACAATTGATAATGTTTTGAATATTCTAAAGTTCTACTAGTTGCAAAAAAATAGTTGGTAAAATTGTTTTTTAACGTTTTGTCTCATATCGAATCATGTTATCTAGATATTTTAGGACCAGATTTTCCATGGGCGTTGATATATCACCTAAGGACAACGCGTTGACGGTCCCGGCGACCATCTCAACCGACTGAGTGCGTTGATAAAGTGGTTCAAAAAGGGCTCCCTAGGCCATTTTTAAGACATACGCTAAAATTAAAAAAAGAATAGCAAACCAATAATAGTTGCTAAAATTGTTGTTAGAAGCGCTTTTTGAAGCCCTTTTAACGTTTTGTCGCGTATCGAATCATGTCATCTAGATATTTTTAGGACCAGATTTTCCGTGGGCGTTAATATATCTCTTGAGGACCACGTATAGACGGTCCCAGCGACCGTATCGACAGGCCGGCTGCATTGATAAAGAAATTCAAAAAGGCCCCCTAGGCCATTTCAAGACATACGCTAAAATTAAAAAAAGAATAGCAAACCAATAACATTTGGCAAAATTATTGTTAGAAGCGCTTTTTGAAGCCTTTTTTAACTTTTTGTCGCATATCGAATCATGTCATCTAGGTATTTTTAGGACCAGATTTTCCGTTGGCGTTGATATATCTCCTGAGGACCACGCGTTGACGGTTCCGACGACCGTGTCGATCGGTCGACTGCGTTGATAAAGTGCTTCAAAAAGGGCCCTTGTGCCATTTTCAAGACATAGCCTAAAATAAAAAAAAACCAATAAAAGTTACAAAAATAACAATAATAATTCAAATATCACGTGACGGTGTAAGTATTTGTTGTCACTAAAAAAGAAAGTGAGCCATTTCTTATTATGTCTATAAATACTAGGGACACACACCACAGAATGCACACCAAGAGGCAACCAGATAATGGAGTCCCCTCGTAATGACCATATAATGGAAGATCTTCAATAATCATATTCCGAGTTTGGTTATGTTCCTAAAACCCCCCAGAAAAGTTATAAAAAAACACATTGGTACACACTAGCAACCAGAGAGTCCAAAAAATGGTGTCAAACTGCGGTGGAGTATTATAGTAACAGTGACGTTCCTTACTATTATTGGTGGTTCATTGGTAGGAAACCACTGGGTTATGATTTTTGGGGTACGCTAATGGGGTATGAAAACGAAGGTTACCTGGCTATATTTAAATATGTTTATGCTTCGTTCTGCTTTAGCATGTGTAGGGTTGGGTAAATAGGTTGATGAGGTTCCAATGGGTGTTGACAACATCAGTGGACCAATCGTTCGACTCTTCATTAGCAACTAGAAAAATGTTTTTTTTTCTTGTTGGGTCTCTGGTCCATTACTTGGCTCGTTGTTTTCTAGAGGATTAGTTTGTGGGGTCTTTGAAGACGAACGAGCCAAGTACGCCATTAAGGGCCTACGAAGACGCCTCCAAAGTTGGTCCGACAATCTTGCTGTTTTAGGAGCGAGTTGAGAATAGTAAAATCCGTCCCTATTGTCTTCCATCCTTAGAGCAAAGAAGATGAGATTTTTTTATTGAAAACCCATTTTGCAAATAAAACACCTAAAATGACTAACGTGGCTATTTTAGGGTGTTGTATCTTATTCTTAGAACCGGCGTTACGGGCACCGATGTTACACGTTATTAGAGCTTAGGCGATATACTGGCATGGAATAAATGTCTACATTGGGCGCGTTACCGACTACGGAATGTGTCCCGAAATACTAAAAAAAAAACAATTTTGCACACATAAGTTATGGGAATATTAATAAAAGAAGATCAACAAACGATTACAATACTCAGAACCCTAACCTAAACAGAGATTATTAATACAATAATCTCAACATTCAATCTATGATCTAACTCTCTAGATGATCCAAGATGAATCATCTAAACAACAGAACCCTAACACGAGAGAAAATATCATAGAGAATACAAAGAAGTGTGAGAGATGAAAAGCAATAAAATGATCTGGATGCGTAATAGAGGAGAGAGAATGAACTTTTATATGATCCTCTGAAAGATTCTTTTCGTCTCTCAAATAACGGCCACAAATGATTCGATCCAATGGCACTGATAAGCAATACCGACTAAATCACACGGATTGCCACGTTGTCAAGAATTCTGACTTTGGACATAGACTTCTGACCTTGGACTCTTGAACTCTTTCCCAGTTGGACTCTCAATTGTCAACCAGTTAGCCCATCTTATAAGATAGCTAGCCCAATAGCCAACCAGCTTAGCCCAGTAGCCCAACACCTGAAAAATAAGACTTATGCAACATATTAAAACAAAACAAATATCAATATAAAGAAATGTATCAAATGGAAATTTATCAAATGGACACTTATTATTTTAACACCCACTCCATTTGATGCACTAGTTACCTCATCTACATCAAATTAATCAGCTTTCAAATGGGTCAAATAAGTTTAGTTTTTGACATAACTCATCATGTTTTCCAGCCAGCAACCCCTTGGTCATAACATCAGCCACTTGCTGATCAGAATCAATTTTAACAGTTTTGATTATACCTTTAGAAACTTGATCTCTTAAGAAAAATAGGTCTATCTCAAAATGTTTAGTTCTTTCAAAGAAAACAGGATTAGACATTACAGAAAGAGCAGAAGACCTATCACAAAATAACTCAATTGGTAAACTAACATTTTGCTTTAATTCTTCTAAAATGTGCACTAACCACATCAACTCATATGTTGCTGCACACATAGATCTGAACTCAGCTTCTGCTGAGGATCTAGAAATAGTTGCCCGTTTCTTACTTTTCCAGGATATCAATGTCTTACCCAGAAATACACAAAACCCAGTCACAGACTTTCTGGTTTCCAAACATTTACCCCAATCAAAATAAACATAGGCTTTGATATCCATATTTTCTCATTTTTCAAACAATAACCCTTTCTCAGGAGACTTTTTTAGATACCTCAATAGCCTCAGTGCAACTTTTAAATGCCCCTTAGTAGGTTTATGCATACATTGACTCAAGAAATGCACAACATAAGATATATCAGGTCTAGTGTGAGCTAAATATATCAATTTTCCTATAAGTTTTTGATAACCAGTAATATTTGACAAAACATTACTATTTTCTTTACAAAAATTTTTACCACATGATGTTGTTCTATAGGGTTATTCACAGGTTTGCAAGCAGTCATACCATATTCTGTTAATAACTCTAAACAATACTTTCTTTGTGAAAGACAGATTCCATTTGTGGTGTTAACAACTTCTATTCCTAAAAAATATTTTAGCTCACCTAGATCTTTAATAAAAAAAATTGATTTTAGACTTTCCTTAACCTTAACAATCTCAGTTATATCATTTCCTGTTATAACAATATCATCTACATATACTAACATAAACACAATCTTATTTTCAACAAAACTATGAAACATTGAATAATCACACTTGCTTTAGACAAAACCTAACTTATGTAAAACACTTACAAGTTAGGCATTCCACATTCTTGGGGCCTGTTTTAAACCATATAGTGACTTTTTTCAATTTACATACCCTTTTCTTATTTTGAGAAAAATACCCATCTGGTAAGGACATATACACATCCTCATATAGATCACCATAAATGCATTATTCACATCAAGTTGGTATAATTTCAGTTAAACTCAACTTCTATGGTAATTATAGTTCTAACAGTTACAAGTTTAACCACGAGAGAAAATGTTTTTTCAAAATCAATACCTTGCTTTTGACTATAATTCTTAGCTACTAATCAATACCTTGTTTTTTACTATAACCCTTAGCCACTAATCTAGCTTTTATCTTTTAATTTCTCCTATTTATTTATATTTTATCTTATATATCCATTTATACCCAACTACACTTCTACCTACGGGTAATTCAACTAATTCCCAGGTATCATTCTTATTTAGAGCCTCTATTTCCTCATTCATGGCAGTAATCTAATTATTATCCTTAACAGCCTCACTAAAGTTTTGAGGTTCATATCCTTTATTTAAAGATGTGGCAAAACATTAACCTTTAAAGGATAAGTTTGAATAATTCACAACTTTTTGCATACCATATTTCACCTTTCCATCTAACAAATAATCATTTAAATTTCTAGGTAGAACAGTTCCTCTAGTAGACCTTCTGGGTATGGCTTGTGTATGTGACAAATTTTGTAAACTTCCCTTAGAATTGATTTACAAATAATGATCAAATACCAGACACTTTTATTCAGGAACCTAACCCAAATGTTTGTTACACCCTAAACAAAAGAAGATCAACAAAAGGTTACAAAACTCAGTTAGCAATACCGACTAAATCACACGGATTGCCACGTTGATCTAATCCAATGGCTGATAAGCAATACCAATTAAATCACACAGATTGCCACGTTGTCAAGACTTCTGACTTTGGACTTAGACTTCTGACCTTGGACTCTTGAACTCTTTCCCAGCTGGACTCTCAATTATCAACCAGTTAGCCCATCTTATCATACAGTTAGCCTAATAGCCAACCATCTTAGCCCAATACCTGAAAAATAAGACTTATGCAACATATTAAAGCAAACATCTATGTAAAGAAATGTATCAAATGGACACTTATTATTTTAACAATAATGGTGGTGGTGGTGGTGGTGGTAGTGGTAGTATAAAGATTAAGGCGTGGTGGATTAGATTACGCTCTCTAAAAAAGCTTCGGTGACATCCGTTGCATCGCATAGTTCTATCGTATTTTAATATGTAGGTATATAAATGTGGAAAACTACTCGGTAAACAACTTCAACATTTCAACGTATTTAGTGTAGTAAAAAAACATATAAATACCTTAGCAGGTGATGATATGCATCTTTGAAACTCTAAACCTAGCCATGAATATGCATGGACAGCTGCACAAGCAACCATAATCACCTTAAGATAAGAATTAAAAACGATTCAGACGTTCCATACAATCTATCCAATATGTGTGTGTGGTGTGCACTTTTTTCCCACCGAAGATCTTTTACTTGATTCAGCTGGTCTAATTTTACCTTGCAAAGATTAATGTTGATTGTTGTTTAGTACTGTTTAATAGTATGTATATATATTTGTTCCAAGATTGTTGCCCAGATTGTGGATACAAGCAAACAAATTTAAATACTTGATGGTGGAGAGAACAAAAACTATTTGGTTGAGTAAAGACTGACCAATTTTAAAGTACTTCTAGAGTTGTGAATTAGGAAATTGTTAGATTCATTAGATACTAAACTTTGAGATTGATTTGGGAAAATGAATTGGAAAATCGGTATTTAAGTCATAAATCAGGTTAGGAAGGTAAAAGTGAATCAAGAAAAAAATGAAAATTAGATACCTTGTTGAAAAATGCTTGAACATCTTCAACAACAAGAATGGATGTTTCTCTAACCGTTGGAGACGTGATGGTTGGAGAATCCTTTGATAGTGAATTCATGGGGAATAAGGATGTGGGAGAATGTGTAAGCAGGAGCTGTTAAAGGATGAATAGTTGACGACTCATGGCAAACCAACATAAACAAGTATATCATTGTTCATTAGACATGATTTATCATATATAGATAATAACAGTAAATGCAACAGCGCATTGCCATGGAGATTTCTTTTAGGAATAATTTAAACAGATGACCCAACAATGATGCAAAATAAACCACAAAGAAAAATGGAATATAGTTATTTTGTTTACAAGATGGGTATTAAACATGCAATGTAAGCAACATGAAACAGGAGAGTATTTACGATGATTGTGCTTTTTTCCAATAAACAAAGTATCAAAAAGTGGATATTCAACATGTGATGTTCTTGGGTACATCTTCCTAGAAAAAACTTAAGTAAAATGAACAATATTTATGATTATCATACACTTTTCCAGTAACCAAAGTGCCAAAGGTAACTCGTATTCCTCATCTACCATGTAAATTGTAGCCTATTTGTATTGCCAAAACACACATTATTTGTCAAATGCTAAAATTAAAGTTACAATTGTGTAATCTTATAATCAGCCTAAAAAGTAACGGTCAATATATGTAAAAGCTTTAAAACCTTCTAAATGTTTAGGTTAGTATAGTAACGCTTTAGATTTCACTTATACCAAATGACTAAATACGTTTGTGGGTCAACCCATTTTGACCCATTACTCAACCCACCTGACCTTCGCATTTTGTCACCCTTTAATGAGAGAAACAAACATTATCACAACTGTATGCTCGTTAGTATTAGTTAGACAATGTGCAAATATTGTTCACTTAGGTGGGATATGTGAGACTATCTATACAGCAACAAAGAGGGGCACATGTCAGGCAAAAGGGTTTAGACGTTATCTACTTCATCAAATCTACAATAAAAAAATTTGTAACCACAAATAATATTAGCGCCTAATCAAGTGAAAAACTGAATTCGCTCTGATCAACGGCCCAATAGTCAACCCGCCAAAGCTAGGGTAAAGAAGGCATTGTCAATTAGGGATGCACCAAAATGTTTTAAATACTTAGAGACCTCTATATGAGAAATGGATATCGCCATGTACGTAGTGATAGAATTAAGCAAAGGCTAGTGCATAACTGGCTGTAACTTTAATCCTTGCTGAAAATAAATTTAAAAAACGTTTTAGCATAACTAAATAACTGAGGAATTAAAACAAACAGCAGAGGAGACCAACCATTAAACATAGGAACTTGGCCTGAAACAAAGCATTTTATGCCTTGACAGCTACTGAAGTAGACAAAAACGGATTTTTTTAAAAAAAAAGAACCGACTGCAACCATATGAATGTATAATCTGAATTTTCAACAATATAAATATATTCTTAGTCAAAAAGCCTATCTAGCAAAGAAATAAATAAAACTTTTGTGTACTTTTAACATGCTTAGCCATCTTAAACAAAATCAAAACAACTGTTTTTTAATTGTCATAAAAGGGTTTAACAAAGTAATACTTCATACAACCTGTGAAACAGTGGAAAACCCTATAAGTTCCAGAAATTAAAACTTTGTAATGCAAATCTTCTACACAATGATATGAAAGATAATAAATTGGAATTTAGATGTTCAGTTAAACTGTCATGCACGGAAAACAATAATCATTTTCAATAGATCAATTCGGTACCTTTCTTATTTGTGGAAACGAAACCTCTATGACGCTCAGTTTCGGCAAAAACCCCTAAATACAATAATGAAAGCCCTTAAATAACAAATTAAGTTACAACCATATCATTACAAATTAAATTACAACCCATCCTTGGTTCAATAAATAAATGAAAAATACTCCCTTCAATTGACAAAAACTCCATGGGTTTGTGGCGTGAAAAAACCTGCTAAAGCTTGCGAAGATAATCAACATGTTTTTGTCTTAGATTTTGATACTTTGGCTCCTTGGCACGGAAGCTATCCGTTTCTTGACCAGGGTTCAACGGGTTATGTATAGCAATGTGTTCAACAAATATTCTTGTATCATGTATTCTTCTTGTTTATGTGGATGATCTCATACTGACCGGGAATCGATCTACTGCTCTTCGATCTTTTATCTCATCCCTTAATACTGAATTTGCCATTAAAGATCTAGGGGAACTTGATTATTTTCTAGGATTGGAGGTTACATACACAACGAGTGGTTTATTCTTGAATCAATCCATACACTAAAGATATTCTTGCTAGAGCAAAAATGTTGGAGGCGAAACCGCTCCAACTCCTTTAAGAACTAATTTTTCTTTTGTTTATGTAGGTGATCCATATCCAGATATTACTCATTATCATTCGATTGCCGGTGCTTTGGTGTACTTGACAATTACGCGATGTGACATATGATATGTAGTAAATCAAGTCAGACAATTCTTACAGTCTACGACCGTTGATCATTATCAGGAAGTCAAACGCATTCTCATGTACTTAAAAAGGACGATTGCATATGGTCTACACTACACTAGACCAACTCATACAGCTTTGGTGGGTTATTTAGACGCTGATTTAGCTCATTTTTTGGAAACACGTCGCTCCACTTATGGTTATTCTATATTTTTTTTGGGGGAAATGTTATATCTTGGAGTGATAAGAAACAACCAATTGTTGCTACATCAAGTTGTGAATCTGAATATCGTGCCATGGCGAACACATTTGCTGAAATTGTATGGTTGACACATCTTCTTCAAGAACTTCCAGCATTACCTCTTGAAACACCTACTATTCTATGTAATAATCAAAGCGCTATTTTTCTCACGCAAAATCATCTTTCTTACAAGCGGGCTATACATATTAATCTTCATTATCATTTTTTGCGTAAGCTTGTTACCGTTCAACTTGCGGGGATATTAGATTAAGTTAAAATATGTTATCTCATTGTAATTTATGTATTCTCTAAGTAGTCAATGTGTAACTATAGAGTCTATATATATTGTAATTCTAACTCATTTTGAGGTAATGGATACCACTTTATAACACTGTCCAAAAGCTTTCATAGGTGAAGAAATACACTTCTTTGGTTAGAAAGTTTTAGTCCCTTTAATTCATGCTACACTCGTGTTTTGACCTAAACTCTACGATAACACAATATCAATAAACAATAAACTTTTTATGATTAATAAGAATCCAATTTTAGGTTGGCATAACCAAAATAATACAACAAAAAAAGCATTTAATTCTATGCAATTTATAAACACAAATCCGTAACTCTTAACCAATAATAAGTAAGTCTTTAATAAAAACACTACAGCCAAACAAATTCATGCAACGAAAAGTACCATTGTAGTTATAGAATTCCCACGATCGAGGCGCTTGCTAGAAGGGGCATTCGGTTAGAGAATGATCAGTGCAGATTTTGTGACTCGGATAAGGAATCGTCCAAACACATCTTCATTGATTGTTTGTTTTCTACGGGTGTGTGGTACGGTGTGAATAATTGGTTAAAATTTGATCCGTTTGTGTGTTTCGAGGTTCGAGACATTCTGGATATGCACAAGAAGGCGCCGCATGGTAAGAAAGGTAAAACTCTAGTTCTTGGTATCATTATGGTTACTTGTTGGTGCCTTTGGAAAGAAAGGAACGACAGGATTTTTAGAAACAAGAAGAATTCAGCCGGAGATGTCGTTGCTTCGATCAAATCTGTTTCATTTTTGTGGTTTAAGCATAGGGCTAGATATAAACATCTTAGATGGAAAGATTGGTTTTTGTACCCCTTGTACGTTTTGTAAGCGGTTTGTTTTTGGGGCAGCCCTCGGTTTGAGGTTGCTGTCGCCTTTGTGATTGAAAGTCAATGTTAAAAAAAAAAAAGTTATAGAATCATAAACCCACCCTAAACAAACAAATCTTACTCAAAAAAGGAAAATCTTCAGCCCTACAAATCGGACAATCATTCTTCTGCTGCAACCATCTCTCAATGCACTCTTGATGATACCCATGTTCGCATTCGAGTGCCGCACACGCCTCACCCATCTCAAATTCTTTCAGACAAATCGCACAAACGTCCGCTTCTTCTTTCTCCTCATCAATGTTTCCACCAATCTTGACCGAATGCTCTTGATCAATCTTTTCCTCGGACAAGCCATCGGCACGAAGAGACTCGTGATACTCCATTATATAACCAGTAATCATTGAACACGTTTCATGATCCACCACTTTAGATCCATCCATTAATGATATAAGACAAGTTACTAATCCACTATTTGTTCCAAGTTCCATCGAACGAGTTGTATAAGCAGGACCGCCATCATTGAACAAAATGGATTGGATGTCTTCGTAGCTTTGAATCGCTGCTACTTGAGTCGGAGAGGAACTGATAATCACTAGGCTATCCACACGTTCACCAGGTTGCGCGTTCACGAGGACAATTTGTCGGGAATCCGGGAATATGATCTCGTATGAAGATACAGATTTAGCCATCACCTTTCTTCTGTAAAGATCTTGTGGTTGGTATCTTAAAGCAGAAATTATATAACGTGCGTGAATATTTAGTTTGATAAATATTTGCGTCTCCTACTTATTTATAAATGAAGAGTACGTGAGTTTATTACTTGATCAAATATTTGCGTACGCACAAGGCTGATTCCCCTAGATTTTAGCGGATTACAATGAATTTGAAAACCTGATATTTAATATAGCTTTACAAATATTGCATGGATCCCCGATGGAAATTCCCTTTGGCCTCTCATTCTTATTACTAGGTTAGAGTCCCGTGGGGACCCACGGTTCACCCGAAAGTAAAAATAAAAAAAAAGTAGGAAAATAAGAATTGTATTATGCAATTTGTTTTGGTTACTAAATGTTTGATAATGCAATATGTATGAATTTTGATGTTAAATGCAAAATGTCATCTAACAGTTTAATGTAACGAAATGATGGATCTATCGAGTAAGTAAAGTTTAATTTGACAACTGCAAACTACATAGCATACTATCACACATTACATCATTTGGGTAATATCTATATTCTAATCATAATTAAGCTTAAGCATAGAACACTTATCATTTAGTTGGGGCTTAACGAACTTCAACCAATATCACACATTACATCATTTGGGTAAGGGTAATATCTATATTATAATCATAACTAAGCTTAAGCATAAAACACTTATCATTTAGTTGGGGCTTAACGAACTTCAACCAATGGTCCATTTTCATTACTTCAATCAAAATCTTCCAACTCTTGCTCATTGATAGCTGATTTTTCACCTTCGAAGTTGTTATCATTGTCATCACGATCCTCGGAGTGCAGCTCATTTTCAATAATTTATGAAAACCTCCACTACTGTATTCCATATTTGTGTTCTACATAAAATATAGTTGTTGTAAAGATATGGATACGGTGATAAGTAAATCAAGAAACAATCCTTAACCCGCTTACTTGAATGGGTAGCTTAAATTTTCATGTTATCTCTCCAATGGTTCAAACCGATTACATAGCTAAAAAACAACTAATAAGAAAATGGGTTCAATGTCACATGCTGTAATATAAATTTCATATATTTAATTAAAAAATAGACACCAAAATAATCAACCCAGACCCATTGTACACACACTTTAGGCAACCTTTGACATGTTACAAAAAGCCGCCAAAAAAACTTCATTATTTAAACTGTGTAAATATAGTACTTAACAATTAAAAATGTTAATAAATAACATCAAAATCATAATCAATCATTCAAATCAATGACATTAAAATAATCCGTGTCTAAAATTGACTTACCCATTATATACAAATTATTATTAACATCTTAAAATTAGCACACTTAAAATTAGCACACTTATTGAAATCAAGATGATGATTATCGTTTAGTTACAATTGATTAAAGGAAAGTCGTAATATTAAAATTAAAGTCGGTCAACAATGTTAAAATGAAATTCGTAATATTAGTAACATCAATAAATAAGATTAAAAATCTTAATAAATAACATCAAAATCGTAATCAATCATTCAAATAAATGACATTAAAATCATCCACGTCTTAAATTGCCTTACCCATTATATACAATTTATTATTGACATCTTTAGTAATCATTATTAGTTGTATGGAAAGTAACATTTTGAAAATTTATATTATCATTTAATTTCGTTGTTAAATTTGGTATGACGATTAAATGATTTTATTATTTGTTAAGGTTTATATAGTATTGTTGTGTCTCGAACAATTCTGCAAAATTGGAAATACTGTGCCTCGATTGACGTGATCGAGTAGGAATATTTATTTATATATTTGAATTATAAAAATGGAAGGATTGGTAATTGACGTGAATTGGTCAACAACGCTTAAAATTAGCACAATCAAACTCAAAGACATAAAGTCAAAGAATTGACCTTCATCAAATTAACAAAAACGTAAAAACGTTTTGCTCAGATTTAGTCAACAATATTAAAATTAAGGTCGTAATATTAGTAATAGCAATGAAAATTATCTTGAATACATCATATATTTTAGGAAACTGTTAAATACATTTAAATTATATTTATTATTAAAAGAATAATAAAAGTGTAGGAAAATAAATGTACACTCCCATCTTCGGATTATATTTAAATTATAAACTGGTAAATAGATTTAACATTGTTAAATAGATTTAAATAAATGTTTAAAGGAAAGTCGTATATGTTTAAAAGAATATCGTTTCATGACAATTGATTAAAGGAAAGTCTTTGAATTATAAAAAAGGGAAGGATTGGTAATTGACGTGAATTGGTCAACAACGCTTAAAATTAGCATAATCAAATTCAAAAACATATAGTCAAAAATTGACCTCCATCAATTTAACAAAAACGTAAAAAGTTTTTACCCAGATTCGGTCAACAATATTAACATTAAGGTTGTAATATTAGTAATAGAATTGAAAATTATTTTGAATACATTATATATATTTTAGGAAACTGTTAATTATATTTAAATTATATTTATTATTAAAAGAATAATAAAAGTGTAGGAAAATGAATGTACATTGTTATCTTCGGATTATATTTAAATTATAAACTCTTAGATAGATTTAACATTGTTAAATAGATTTAAAAATCATAATATATAACATTAAATTCGGTCAACTATTATTAATGTCATTAAAACTCATAATAAATATTATTAAAAGATAAATAAATCCTATTAATTGCAGGCAAGACCAATAATAATTCGAATGAATAGTTATATAAATAATATTAAACATAATTTCATAAAGATAGATTAAACATAATTTCGTAGTATAATATTAATATAAATAAATGAGATTAAAAAATCATAATATATAACATTCAACTCGGTCAATTATTATTAATGTCAATAAATAACATTAATTCTAACATACTAAAAATACATTAAAAATAATTAAATCTTATTAAACATAAATTCGAAAAAAGTAATATAAACAAATGAGATTAATAATTTTAATAAATAACATTAAATTCGGTCAATTATTATTAATGTCAATAAATAATATTAAACATCTTAATAAATAATAGTAAAAATGAATAAATCTTATTAATTGCAATCAAGACTAATCATAATTCGTAAACATAGTAATATAAATAAATGAGATTATAAATCTTAATAAATAAACTCAAAATCGTAATCAATAATTCAAATAAATTACATTACAAACATAAAAAATCGTAATTTTAATTTGAAAATCAATTACTTCTTGTGGTGAAACCTTTGTAACAAACAGCATGTGCTGGATTGAACACCATTTAAAGGCACAATATTCGCTAATGGAAATATCTTCTAATTGAAGCAAACTAAAATCGTAATATTAGTATTAGTATTAATTAGTATTAGTAATTAGTAATATATTCGTAAAAATAGTAATAGAAAATTTTAATTCGGTCAATAAGATATAAATGAGATTAAAATTTAAAATCGTAATATTAGTTTTAGTATTAGTAATATATTCGTAAATTAATTCGGTCAATAATAAATAAATAAGATTAAAATTAAAAATCATAATATTAGTATTAGTATTAGTAATAAGCAAATGAGCTTAAAAATCGTAATATATAACACTAAATTTGGTCAATTATTATTAATGTCATTAAAACTCATACTGAATAACATTAAAAAATGAATTAATTCTATTAATTGCAGGCAAGACCAATAATAATTCGTAATATTAGTTTTAGTATTATTAGTATATTCGTAATTTAATTCGGTCAATAATAAATAAATGAGCTTAAAAATCGTAACATATAACACTAAATTTGGTCAGTTATTATTAATATCATTAAAACTCATAGTAAATAACATTAAAAAATAAAATAAATCCTATTAATTGCAGGCAAGACCAATAATAATTCATAAAGATGGTTTAAACATAATTTCGTAGTAATATTAATATAAATAAATGTGATTAAAAATCGTAATAAATAACAATTCAATTCGGTCAATTATTATTAATGTCAATTAGTATTAGTAATATATTCGGTCAACAATACTATTTTTACGAATAGTAAAACTAAAATCGTAATATTAAAAATAAATGAGAGTTATTTCGTTCATAAATAAAGGTTAAATTGATTAATAATCAATCATTCATAATAAAAAATAAATGGGGCTTATTATGGTAAACTGAAATTCATATTAATATTAATATAAATTCGGTCAATTATTAAAAGATAGTAATAAACAACATTAAATTCAGTCAATTATTATTAATGTAAATAAATAACAATAATTCGGATTCAAATTTCAGATTAAATGACATTAAATTCGGTCAATTATTATTAATGTAAATAAATAACAATAATTCAGAATTAATGATATTAAATTCGGTCTAATATTACAATAATATTAAACATAATTTTGAAAAACAGTAATATAAATAAATGTGATTAAACAAAATTTTGAAAAACAGTCAATTATTACAATAATATTAAACATAAATTTGAAAAACAGTAATTCAAATAAATTACATTAAAAACATTAAAAATCGTACCAACCAAGATTGTCCTTCGTATGTGGCAACTGTAACGTTCCTGTTGTGTATGTTTTTAGACAACAGAAATTTGTTCATGGCCTTCAACACATTCTGAATTGACACGTTAAAAAACAACATTAAAAAATAAAGAATCATTTTTGAAAATTAAATAGGCATATGTAAATGAAAATAACAAATATACCAAAACTGTTGTCGAATGGTCATGCAATACCTTGAAGAATTGAGAACCATTATGATAACACATAATAGCGTTTGTGTCTTCGGATCAAATCTTGTTTTTCAAATGTTAAAACATAGCATTACTAAATCCGATCGAATAGTAAATCTGATTCAATACATGTCTAAAAAAACCGTGATGACAATAATAATATTTACATAAATCTGATTGAGCGCAATCCTTATTATCCCTTTATCACAAATCCGATTGAATATGTGTTTATCACAAATACGTTCATCACAAATCCATTTCATTAGAACATGTGATAAACACAAGAATGATTTCAAATGGTAATTAGATTATGAAATATTAAAAAGAATAAAAAAAAGTAACAACAGGAATCGATAGTATCTTTGTTATCCCTTTATCACAAATTCGATTGAATATTTTGTTTATCACAAATCCGTTTCATTAGAACATGTGATAAACTCCAGACTGATTTCAAATGGTTATTAGATTAGGAAATCCTAAAAAGAATAAAAAAAATAACAATAGGAATTGATAGTATCTTTGTTATCACTTTATAATAAATCCGATTGAATATGTGTTTATCACAAATCCGTTTATCACAAATCCATTTATCACAAATCCGTTTCATTAGAACATGTGTTTAAGAAGAATGATTTCCACGTAAAAGAATAAGAAATTTCATTCGGTTTGATTTGTTCTTAATAATGTTAACAATAAAAAAAAGTCAAAATAATAATAGGAATCAACATTAGAAGAGTAGTTTGGATGTTTACCTTTAATCAGTTGTGGATAATCAACAAATGATGCAAGGCGAAGAAGAAAGATTGAAAGATTTGTTAGGAAGTAGGAAGAATATAGTCATAATTTGGAGAATGAAAAAAAAAGGTTTTTATAGTCATAATTTGGAGCTCCATGTTAGTTGTTGGATACCTCAAACCCTTTCTAAGGCCTTGATTCAACCCAAGTGACCTCAATTATTATATAGATAGATTATATCTTTAAGATACTACTAAAAAAACATAACTATATAATTAAGTTTCGAGTCTTCTTAATTTTTATTTTATACAGGATTATATAATTAGTTACATAAAACGACTATTAGATAAATATTATATAATACTTTAGGTACTTCTGACCCGTATAATGCACAAGTTGAATATGATAAAAGACATGACTTTTATTTTTCTAAATACGTACATGTTTTAAATGAACGATGAATGTTACCCTCTGAAAGACATAAGCGCATACTAAAGGAATTAGCCCGGTAACCCCACATTGACGAACCTATATATTGATTCTCATAGTACTTAATTTCTTAGAGAAAAATAAGAGGAAGAAAGGTTTAAGATTAATTGTCTGGCGTAGAGGTGGGGCGTCACTTCCAGTGGTGGGCTCAAAGAAATTTCATGCGGAACGAAAATTTATGGAGATCGTTTGTCTATCGTTATAGTATATATTTTCCGGCTCGGATCGGGTCACGTGAAGAAGGGTAATTAAAGTGAATAAAATAAAAAAGTATGTTATTGCATAATGAAATTTGAAAATCTAACATCTCTAAAGTTGTTTTTTGCGAATTTTCATTTTTTGAAATTTAGCTATAGCATCATGTAGTGAGACATTACTAAGCATCTATTTAATAATACAACATTTACATCTATTATTAGTATTTAACGAATTTAATGAGATCTTTTTGTTTGAACGTCTAACAATGTCCGGCTCGCTACAAAGCCTACATTTAAATTTGAAATATTCAAAGGGAGCAACTCGAAGTCAAGGGTTATGCAATCACTCAATCCAGCACACAATCAAATCAGGTAAACAACAGGAGAACAAATTATAAAGCAACACCGACACAAAACACTAAAACAATCAAATAACTGACAATACAGAGAATAAGCTTAAACACAAGTACCCCATACCAGGCCTAACACTTCTAGACGCAGCAAACAACAAACAAAAGTTGAAACAATGTCACCAACCTAACCCACGTTATGGATTCTCATACACCATTATCCTTTGACTGGGGATGACAATAGGCAGGCCAGGTTCTTTACATCTCCTAGCATATCGCCCATTATCTACCTAAAGGTCCACCATTTTCATCAACCCACGACTTAGAGCGGCTACGATTGCAAACGGTGTTGCCGTACCAAGTAGCACACTTTGATCATCTAGGCGACAAACGACAGATTCAAGGTATAAGCAACTACCAACAACACCCAAACAAAAACCATCTTCAACAACAGATCAACAAATAGGGCTACACGTATGGATCCAAAAACTCCCAAAACACAAAACATCTAAAAACATCATCAATCGCCATAGACTAACCGAACAAAATAAAAATGCAAACAAACCGTACAAACTTCAATGTATGTGTACCACAACGTTAAAGCTGAGAAAGGCTTTCATTCACTAAAGTGAAACACATGTGTTGGCCACGGGTCTTAAAAGTTAAAACCCACAAAACCAATAAAAACCGAACAAAACCCTTTCCTACAGCTGTCACAGTCAACCGAAATACTTACCAATTAATCAATTTTAGCAAAATATCATATTTGAGATTTACCATTTTAAATTAACCATTTGTGTTTTCTTTACAACACACCCAGTTTGATATTTCATATTTCTCAACTAAATTCACAATTAAACTTTATTCCAAACACCATTTGTTCAAAATTTCTTTTATGGCTAATCTTTGACACAAAGTTATTAGAACTTCAACATACATGAACGTTGTAGATTCAATTAGCCTAGCTCAACATGGACATATCTTGAAAGCACCAATTTATAACCTAGTGGAGTATCCACAAAACTCAGTTTTGGTATTTTTTTTTAATGGCAACTAAGAAAATATGTACCTCCAACTTGCGGGATTTGAGCTCTTCACCTATTGAATAGAGGGGATACACGTTACCACCACCTACATGTACCATGTGACTTGGGGACTCGGTTTTGGGATTTAAAACCACATACAAACCTAAAACTTAAGAGTAGAGAGTATTAGCTTTCAAATCATGTGTAGAACAATACTTCCTTGATGTTGCTTAGGAAATTATGGTCCCTTTAATTTATAACTACTCGTGTTTTACCCTGAACTTTACAATAACAGTACCGTATCAGATTACCAATAAACAACAAACTTTCTTTCGTTAATCACAATTAGATTAGCCAAAATATAACAACAAAAATAGCATTTAATTCTATGCAATTTATAAACACTTCAACCCTCAAGTCTTAACCAATAAATCTTTAATAAAAAAACTATAGCCCAACAAATTCATGCAACGAAAAGTACCATTGTGGTTATGGAATCATGCACCCATCCTAAACATACAAATCTTACTCAAAAATGGAAAAACTTCGGGTGATGCTATCTAGACATTCCCCGAAAAACCCTAGACATCCCCTAGGACGGGTCGTTGAAGCCTCAATGGGTTGTGGAGGCCAAATCAGTGAAAAGAGACGGGTCATGGGGGCCTCCACGTCCCGTCATTTTACATAAAAGTGAAAAAAGACGGGCCGTGGAGGCCCCACGACCCGTCCTAATACGAGGTACGAGGTGTCAGTCAGGGGGTTCAGACTGAAAAGATCTAAAAAGGTGTTTTACCACGGCAGTGGAGGCCCCGACGGCCCGTTAAAATGTATTAGGTTTTGCACATTTAATTCTTCGACGGCCAGTGGAGGCCTCCACGGTCTGTCGAGTTTTCAGATTTAACCAAAACGTGATCAGCTTCTTCCTCATTTGAACCAAACCTTAAAACATCACCACCACCAAAACCCTCGGCCCATCTCGACTTCCCGGTCTCACGATGTCATATATACATAGCTATTCTACCGTTGACCTGTCTGAGAACGAGTCTTACGTCTCTGAAAGCGTAGGGTATGAAACCGATGTTGAAGCTGGAGAAGAGGAGGTTAAATCTGGGCTTCGTAGTAATGACGGGAAGATGTTGCCCGATCTCAACCAGGAATATGTAGAGGAAGAGGAGTCTTTTTTCGTGCCACCAAGCTACCCGCAATACACATACGGGACTTACCATTCGCGCGGGAGTGGTGCTAAGGACTTCGAGGAAGAAGACAACGGCTCTAAGGAATATGATGACAACCAGAAAGATGCTTTTGAAGGTGTTGACATAAAAGTGGAACCTAAACCGGATGTTTCGTATGAAACCGATCAGGTGCGTTTATTTATTTACACTAGTATATATTTACATGTTTTAGGGTTTGTTGGATTGAACTAGTATATATTTACAGTGGTATATAATTTAGACTAGTATAAATTTAGACTAGACTCTTATATAAATTTCCAGGTATTCGGGTCTGTTGAAGAGTTGAAACTACGATAGAGCCCTTACTAGCAGTTACGTCCTAGTGATCGGGCGTTCTGTTTCAAAAGGCACAAGATAAATAAAGAAAAAAAAATTAAGATGTGGCTGAGATGCGACCGTGGTGGTGAACACCAAAGTAAAGCCACAATACGGGTTTCGGGTAGCAAAAAGGTTAACTGTCCATTTAAGTTGGTAGGGAGGCTATGCAATGGTGGTTGGATGTTGGAGGTAAGTAACCCGAATCATAACCACGACCCTTTTAAACATGTTGAGGGTCACGCTTTTGCTAGGAGGCTGACACAGCTTGAAAAAAGGTGGCGGAAATGCATTATTTTCAGGGCTTGGAACCATCAAACATACATTTGGCCATTAGAGAACAAAACCCGAATAATGTATGCATTCTACGAGACATACACAATACCATAAGCAAGATTAAACACAAAATGTACGGCAACAAAACTCCAATGCAGGTATTATTATTATTGTTAAATATTAAATATTGTTATTATTACTGTTATGCAGATACTCGAGAGTATCTTGGTCGAAAGAAATTTACTTACTACACCCAGCGGAATCCGGAGACAGATGCTGTTGAGAATATTTTCTTTTCACACTCGGTCTCGTACAATCTCTGGCGTGCCTTCCCACATGTGTTGTTGATTGACGCCACCTACAAAATGAACGAGTACAGAATCCCGTTTGTTCAGGTTGTGGTTGTGAGACAAACTTATCATTTTGTATCACCCATGCATTTATCATTAAAGAGAAAACGAGTAACTATGTATGGGTGCTACGGAGGCTTAGAGATTTGTTGGAAGAGTGTATGGAGCCACGTGTAATTGTTACAGATAGAGATCTGGCTCTAATGAATGCATGTGCTACAGTTTTCCCAAATGCTTCGAAGTTGCTATGCATGTAGCACATCTCACAAAATATTATTAATAATAATATTATTATTATTATTATTATTATTGTTATTATTATTATCATCATTATTATTATTATTATTATTATTATTATTACTATTATTAGTATATTGCTATGCGGGTTTCATGTTCAACAAAATATTGCTGAGTATCATAAAGCAGGATTTCAAAAGAAGATTGGAATATATGTTTGCGGTCTTGGGCTCGACTGTGTAGATCTCCTGACCCAGATTGTTACGTATACAACCTTGACCTGCTCTACAAACGACTGTGTCGGTACGGCCGAAAGGGTATATATTTTATTTTTTTGCTTTATAAGCGTCTATATTTTCTTTATTGACATTGTTATTCTGTTTTTTACAAAGGTTTATGACTACATGGATAAAGTTTGGCTCAAATATTATAAAGAAATGTTTGTGGAAGCATGGTCACATGCAAACCTTACATTTGGTCAGGTTACGACCAACAGAGTTGAGAGTCAACATGCTTTGATTAAGAGATACATAAAATGCCCGAGCAGCTCGCTCCACGCGCTTGTGATGAAAATAGACAAAGTTATGGAGTCATGGCGCATAGCGGTAAACCACGCGCGACATTGACTGGGCTGCACTTCAGGTGATCGGTGCTGCAGAGAGGTTTACGGAGTGGATCCCCGACGACAGCCCTTGGGAGCGGATGTTTGCTGACCTCCACCATGACGCGCATCGGCCCCTTACGATCGAGTTCATCTCCACATTTTGCTATACGCCGCTCCCAGCCGGTGCGGATCCCGATGCCAAGCGTGATCCTGAAATACAGTTCAGGTTGTTTAGAGAGCTGTACACATATTCGATGGACGATTGGGCTATGAGATGTTTAGGGTGGTACAGAGAGGACGAGCTCGTCTAGAATATGTACGTTGCAGGCTTGACCAGATTGCCAGACGACATGCCGATGGCGTGGTGGTGGCCCACTATCGGTGGTCCAGTGTATGCGGTGGAGGGCGAGAGGTATTATTAATATTTTCAAAACATTATTCTGATTATTGTGTAGTTTTAAGTGGCATTTTATGTTAAATATAAGGCGCGCCTTATGTTTAAACATAGGCGCGCTTTATGTTTAGTAGTTTTTATAATACGTTGTTTAGATAGTTTGTATCTGTTTAGAAATGATTGTTTTAGGATTTTGTAGATGACTTGTGTTGTCTGGTTCGTACAAAAACAGAAAAAACTCTACCGAAAATTTTATAATGTTATTATTATCCTGTGCAGGGCCAGCAATATTCGGGACCCTGTGATTCGTTACCTACAGCGTTTGGTTACCTGATCTATTTCCCACCGAAGATCTTTTACTTGATTCAGCTGGTCTAATTTTACCTTGCAAAGATTAATGTTGATTGTTGTTTAGTACTGGCTAAGAGTATGTATATATATTTGTTCGAAGATGGTTGCCCGGATTGTAATACAAGCAAACAAATTTAAATACTTGATGGCGGAGAGAACAAAAACTACTTGGTAGAGTAAAGACTGACCAATTTTAAAGTACTTCTAGAGTTGTGAATTAGGACATTGTTAGATTCATTAGATACTAGACTTTGAGATTGATTTGGGAAAATGAATTGGAAAATCGGTATTTAAGTCATAAATCAGGTTAGGAAGGTAAGTGTGAATCAAGAAAAAAATGAAAATTAGATACCTTGTCGAAAAATGCTTGAACATCTTCAACAACAAGAATGGATGTTTCTCTAACCGTTGGAGACGTGATGGTTGGAGATTCCTTTGATAGTGAATTCATGGGGAATAAGGATGTGGGAGAATGTGTAAGCAGGTGCTGTTAAAAGGATGAATAGTTGACGACTCATGGCAAACCAACATAAAAAAGTATATCGCTATTCATTAGACATGATTTTTCATATATAGATAATAACAGTAAATGCAACCGCGCATTGCCATGGAGATTTCTTTTAGAAATAATTTAAACACATGACCCAACAATGATGCAAAATAAATCACAAAGTAAAATGGAATATAGTTATTTTTTTTTACAAGATGGGTATTCAACATGTAATGTAAGCAACATGAAACAGGAGAGTATTTACGATGATTGTGCTTTTTTCCAATAAACAAAGTATCAAAAAATGGATATTCAACATGTGATGTTCTTGGGTACATCATCCTAGAAAAAACTTAAGTAAAAGAACACAATATTTATGATTATCATACAAATTTCCAGTAACCAAAGTGCCAAACGTAACTCGTATTCCTCATCTACCATGTAAATTGTAGCCTATTTGTATTGCCAAAACACACATTATTTGTCAAATGCTAAAATTAAAGTTATAATTGTGTAATCTTATAATCAGCCTAAAAAGTAACG
This sequence comes from Ambrosia artemisiifolia, assembly GCA_032199755.1. Taxonomy (NCBI): domain Eukaryota; kingdom Viridiplantae; phylum Streptophyta; class Magnoliopsida; order Asterales; family Asteraceae; genus Ambrosia; species Ambrosia artemisiifolia. The sequence continues at coordinate 33,754,703 of CM063517.1, forward strand.
GTCAATATATGTAAAAGCTTTAAAACCTTCTAAATGTTTAGGTTAGTATTGTAACGCTTTAGATTTCACTTATACCAAATGACTAAATGCGTTTGTGGGTCAACCCACCTGACCTTCGCATTTTGTCACCCTTTAATGAGAGAAAGAAACATTATCACAGCTGTATGCTCGTTAATATTAGTTAGACAATGTGAAGATATTGTTCACTTAGGTGGGATATGTGGGACTATCAATACAGCAACAAAGAGGGGCACATGTCAGGCAAAAGGGTTTAGACGTTATCTAGTTCATCAAATCTACAATAAAAAAAATTATAACCACAAATAATATTAGCGCCTAATCAAGTGAAAAACTGAATTCGCTCTGATCAACGGCCCAATAGTCAACCCGCCAAAGCTAGGGTAAAGAAGGCATTGTCAATTAGGGATGCACCAAAATGTTTTAAATACTTAGAGACCTCTATATGAGAATTGGATATCACCATGTACGTAGTGATAGAATTAAGCAAAGGCTAGTGCATTTGTAACTTTAATCCTTCCTGAAAATAAATTTAAAAAACGTTTTAGCATAACTAAATAACTGAGGAATTAAAACAAACAGCAGAGGAGACCAACCATTAAACATAGAAACTTGGCCTCAAACAAAGCATTTTATGCCTTGACAGCTACTGAAGTAGACAAAAATGGATTTTTTTATAAAAAAGAAACGCGCGACTGCAACCATATGAATGTATAATATGAATTTTCAACAATATAAATATATTCTTATATTTAGTTTAGGGGACAATCTACAATGTAACAGTCAAAGAGCCTATCTAGCAAAGTAATAAATAAAACTTTGTGTACTTTTAACATGCTTAGCCATCTTAAACAAAAGCAAAACAACTTGTTTTTAATTGTCATAAAAGGGTTTAACAAAGTAATAAGCCATACACACACATGTACATATAATACTTCATACAACCTGTGAAACAGTGGAAAACCCTATAAGTTCCAGAAATTAAAACTTGATAACGCAAATCTTCTACACAATGGTATGAAAGAAAATAAATTGGAATTTAGATGTTCAGTTAAACTATCATGTACGGAAAACAATAATCATTTTCAATAGATCAATTCGGTACCTTTCTTATTTGTGGAAACGAAACCTCTATGACGCTCAGATTCGGCAAAAACCCCTAAATACAATAATGAAAGCCCTTAAATAACAAATTAAATTACAACCATATCATCACAAATTATATTATCACCCATCCTTGGTTCAATCAATAAATGAAAAATACTCCCTTCAATTGACAAAAACTCCATGGGTTTGTGGCGTGGAAAAACATGCTAAAGTTTGCGAAGGTAATCAACATGTTTTTATCTTGGATTTTGATACTTTGACTCTTTGGCACCGGAAGCTATCCGTTTCTTGACCAGGGTTCAACGGGTTATCTATAGCAATGTGTTCTAAAAATATTCTTGTATCACGTATTCTTCTTGTTTATGTGGATGATCTCATACTGACCGGGAATCAATCTACTACTCTTCGATCTTTTATCTCCTCCCTTAATACTGAATTTGCCATTAAAGATCTAGGGGAACGTGATTATTTTCAAGGATTGGAGGTTACATACACAACGAGTGGTTTATTCTTGAATCAATCCATATACACTAAAGATATTCTTGCTAGAGCAAAAATGTTGGAGGCGAAACCTGCTCCAACTCCTTTAAGCACTAATGTTTCTTTTGTTTATGTAGGTGATCCATATCCAGATATTACTCATTATCATTCGATTGCCGGTGCTTTGGTGTACTTGACAATTACGCGATGTGACATATGATATGTAGTAAATTAAGTCAGACAATTCTTACAGTCTACGACCGTTGATCATTATCAGGAAGTCAAACGCATTCTCAGGTACTTAAAAGGGACGATTGCATATGGGCTACACTACACTAGACCAACTCATACAGCTTTGGTGAGTTATTTAGATGCTGATTTGGCTCATTTTTTGGAAACACATCGCTCCACTTATGGTTATTCTATATTTTTTGGGGGAAATCTTATATCTTGGAGTGATAAGAAACAACCAATTGTTGCTAGATCAAGTTGTGAATCTGAATATCGTGCCATGGCGAACACATTTGCTGAAATTGTATGGTTGACATATCTTCTTCAAGAACTTCCTGCATTACCTCCTGAAACACCTAATATTCTATATAATAATCAAAGCGCTATTTTTCTCACGCAAAATCATGTTTCTTACAAGCGGGCTATACATATTAATCTTCATTATCATTTTTAGCGTAAGCTTGTTACCATTCAACTTGCGGCGATATTAGATTAAGTTAAATTATGTTATCTGAGTGTAATTTACGTATTCTCTAGGTAGTCAATATGTAACTATAGAGTCTATATATATTGTAATTCTAACTCATTTTGAGGTATTGGATACCACTTTATAACACTGTCCAAAAGCTTTCATAGGTGAAGAAATACACTTCTTTGGTTAGAAAGTTTTAGTCCCTTTAATTCATAGTACACTCGTGTTTTGCCCTAAACTCTACGATAACACAATATCAATAAACAATAAACTTTTTATGATTAATAAGAATCCAATTTTAGGTTGGCATAACCAAAATCATACAACAAAAAAAGCATTTAATTCTATGCAATTTATAAACACAAATCCGTAACTCTTAACCAATAATAAGTAAGTCTTTAATAAAAAAACTACAGCCAAACAAATTCATGCAACGAAAAGTACCATTGTAGTTATAGAATCATAAACCCACCCTAAACAAACAAATCTTACTCAAAAAAGGGAAAACTTCAGCCCTACAAATCGGACAATCATTCTTCTGCTGCAACCATTTCTCAATGCACTCTTGATGATACCCATGTTCGCATTCGAGTGCCGCACACGCCTCACCCATCTCAAATTCTTTCAGACAAATTGCACAAACGTCCGCTTCTTCTTTCTCTTCATCACTGTTTCCACCAATCTTGACTGAATGCTCTTGATCAATCTTTTCCTCGGACAAGCCATCGGCACGAAGAGACTCGTGATACTCCATTATATAACCAGTAATCATTGAACACGTTTCATGATCCACCACTTTAGATCCATCCATTAATGATATAAGACAAGTTACTAATCCATTATTTGTTCCGAGTTCCATCGAAAGAGTTGTATAAGCAGGACCGCCATCATTGAACAACATGGATTGGATGTCTTCGTAGCACTGAATCGCTGCTACTTGAGTCGTAGAGGAACTGATAATCAATAGGCTATCCACCCGTTCATCTGGTTGCGCGTTCACGAGGACAATGTTGGAAATATGTGAATGGATATTATTGAAATTATAATTTGATAAATTATAATTATTAATAAGACCTTAATGTGGTGAATTAAAGACTAAAACTCTTGAGTTTTATGTCTTTGATGAGAGGTCTTTATTTCTTTTAATTAGAGATTTATGTCACTTAATTAGAGTCTTTATGTCTCAAATTAAGTCTCTAATTAAGAAGACTTTTCATACATCCATGTTCTTATATAATGGAAGGCTTTGTGCTTCATTTGAAGATGTAGAAAAAGAATCTTACACACACAACATAACATATGTACTCGGATACATTGATTGATTGCTGCAGCAAAACTTTTAGAAGCAGTCTTGTTCCGGTTTCTTTTCAGGCAAGTGGGATAGTCCGGCAGTGCACCATCGCCACTGTTTCGAACCGGTGTACCCTGGGAACAGACGAAGAATCTGTTTAAGGGAATTGTGTCAAACACAAGCCCGGTTCACTTCTATAATTTCGTTTTCTATTATAGTTTATTGCAGCAAGTACAAGGACTTGGAAACAAGCGAGGTTCATGTACAAGAGGTGTTGAGGCGATCACAATGTAAGTTTTCTAACAGACAATTTGTCGGGAATCCGGGAATATGATCTCGTATGAAGATACAGATTTAGCCATCACCTTTCTTCTGTAAAGATCTTGTGGTTCGTATCAGAAGTTATATAACGTGCGTGAATATTTAGTTTGATAAATATTTGCGTCTCCTACTTATTTATAAATGAAGAGTACGTGAGTTTATTACTTGATCAAATATTTGCGTACGCACAAGGCTGATTCCCCTAGATTTTAGCAGATTACAATGAATTTGAAAACCTGATATTTAATTATATCTTTACAAATATTGCATGGATCCCCGATGGAAATTCCTTTTGGCCTCTCATTCTTATTATTAAGTTTCGAGTCCTCTTAATATTTATTTTATACAGATTACCCGGGAGCGTCCCGGGGTTGAAATATTAATTTAAATTGGTCAAGAGCGAGGAGAACTTTGAATAAAACCAATAGCAAACTATGAATTTGTTATCTTATAATACTAAAAGCAGATAACTACTAAACACCTCCTGAATTTGTTAAAAACTATGGAAAACAAAACACAATAGTTATTATTAACAATAATCTATCGAGTCAGTGAAAAGTGTTTTGTTTTAATTGATGAAGTGAATAGGATTATAGATTGCAACGTAGAGTTAAAACAAATTAGAATCGAGCCATCGGTTAAGATCAATGGTTATGAAACCAACTCAATCTGTTTGAATCCACTATGAAACCAACTAAATCCAGTATGAGATTTGTATCAAAAGACTAACCCTACAAAGTGTATTTTATGCTATACGCCGAGCCTAAAAAACTCTCGCTTTTCAAGAGCCTTGCATCAAGGCCCAAGGCTCACCCTTTGCGCATTAAGTGTTCCTTACGCCTTTGACAACTATGGTGTATAATTGTATAATTGAACCCGTTCCCATTCTTCCAGCAGCTATGGAGGCGGATGATGTTGAGGCAGTGGCGGCTAACACGCAAGTTGCATTGGCAACTATGGCTAGGGTGGCAGTGGTGATGGCGAGTTTTGCTTCTGATACGGTATCTTTTGCTTTGGCAGCTGTGGCGGTGGCAACTTTGGCTGCAATGCTGGCTGTGACTGCCGCAGCCGTGGTTGCAGTGACCGGTGCGAAGGCATCTTCCACAACTCTCACAGCTGCAGCTCCGTTAGCTTTGGTTGAGGTTGCTGCTACGGCATTTGACGCAATTCTAGCTGCGGTGTAGGCGGCTTGTTCATCTGCATAGGCACATCATTAATTACCAATGGTTATTATATAAGAGAGCTTGAAACCGATTACATATTTTAGTAGGGTACAATAATGCATAGAACTCCATGTTGAATTTCTTAAAAGCAATGAAATAAGAGATCGAATGTGGTATATATGTATTTTCTTAATACATTATTAAGATGACTATATGAAACAGAGCATCTCAAATGATAAATAGTAATGAGGAAATACCTTATTGGAAAAGGGCCTCGTGGTAGTCCAAGCGCGATTCCGGCATGAACAATCACATAAGACATTAACTATTAATAACATGAATGTAATCAAACCTAAATTAATTGTCTTACAAAAACAAAACCAAACAATCAAAGACAAATACATATAGATCTGAAATTAAAAAATACAGATCTACCTTTATTCATCTGGTCATATCATTCATTCTATCGGTTGTAAGTTTTGTGCCTAGTGAGGGATTCATGTAAAGAAAGGAGCCAGTGAAGCCCACTAAAATTTAAGAAAATCCATTCAACAACAATTCTAGCAACCTATAGATGACCAAAAACCTATTACTTCTCTAACACCGATTTATTCAGCTTTGTCAAACAGACCCCCAAATAACATGTATTGTTCAAAGCATTCATGTGGTAAGTTAAATATGATATCTAGCTACCAAATCTATTGCAACACATCAAAATTTCAAAAGAACAATGGTCAACAGTCTTGAGAGCCCATCATTCATTCCTACAGGCAAGGAGATTGTTTTATATAATGATAAGGAATAAAGGGTGATTATTTTTTTTAATTATGTTGTCATCTCAAGATATTTGAAAAAAAAAATCTTTTTATAAAAGTTTAAAAGACCGGTCTTACTTCAATATTCTTTCCCAACTCTAAATTTGGGGCGCGCTAGATGCTTGCTTGTCTTTTGTAATTATGTTTTCATTTCTTCGTGTTTGGTTCACCTTACAGTTAGGAAAACTGGTTTTCAGTCTGGTTTACGGTTTGGAACCGGCGCCCACAACCCATCAGTCGAATTTCTTCAAAATTAATAAACAATATATGTAACTGTCTAATCAAATCATGCATCATTCGAAGAAAAAAAATAGAAAAAAACAGTAAAAAGAATGAAAAAAACAGAAAAAATGAAAAAAAAAACAGAAAAAAATGAAAAAAAATTATTGTTATTATAGTTTAGGCGATTCCAAAGAAACGCCAAAACTAATATAGTTGAGGCGTTTCAAAAGAATCGCCAAAACTATATTAGTTTAGGCGTTTCAAAAGAATCGCCAAAACTATATAGCTTAGGCGATTCCAAAGAAACGCCAAACAATCGCCTACCATATATCATTATAATCTATTCAACAATCGCCTAAACAATGAAAAAACTGAAAAAAAAAACAGAAAAAAATTGAAAAAAAATGAAAAAAACAGAAATGGGTCAATATGGATCAAAGGACCATTATGCAAACGGATCAAATGGGTCATAAGTATGCAAACGGGTCAAATGGGTCATAAGTATGCAAACGGGTCAATAAGTAATTAGATAGCTATATATACTAAGTTAGGATAGTATGCAAATGGGTCAATATGGATCAAAGGACCATTATGCCCTTGAACCAAAACAGTTCGACTATATACAAGGCTGCATAATTCAACAACAACACTCGATAAGCGATTCCAAAGAAACGCCAAAACTAATATAGTTGAGGCGTTTCAAAAGAATCGCTTGGCGTTTCTTTGGAATCGCCTATACTATATAGTTTTGGCGATTCCAAAGAAACGCCAAACAATCGCCTACATATATCATTATAATCTATTCAACAATCGCCTAAACAATGAAAAGAAATGAAAAAAAAAACTGAAAAAAAAAACAGAAAAAAAAATGAAGAAAAAAAAACAGAAAAAAACAGAAAAAAATGAAAAAAAAACAGAAAAAAAATGAAACGCCTCAACTAATATAGTTTAGGCGATTCAAAAGAAACGTCAAATTTAATATAGTTGAGGCGTTTCAAAAGAATCGCCAAAACTATATTAGTTTAGGCGTTTCAAAAGAATCGCCAAAACTATATAGTTTAGGCGATTTCAAAAAGAAACACCTCAAACGGGTCAAATGGGTCATAAGTATGCAAACGGGTCAATCAAATACATACAAACCTCATACTACAATAATTAACAATTCAGATAAAATCTGAGTATAATTAAAGGTAATTAAGACGGAAAAACAATATAAACACATACTAACCAAAATGAAGATTTAGTCTTTGATGGAGTGGCAGTGGTTGACTTGAATAAGTGTATCAAAATGTGAGCCGACTTTGAATCCATTATGGCACGCATAGCATGTTTTGTTAGTGAAGTGTGTTAAGATGTAATGTAAAGAAATATAGTCAACCGAAGTATGGTAGTAAGGTTTTGATAACTATTTTAAATGTAATACAAAGAAAGCTGCCAAAAAGGGCATGAATGCAATATTTTTTACTGTTTCAAGTAAAAAAAAAAAAGAAACACCAACTATTTCAATTACAGCATCTAAAACTTATTTGCAATCAGTAATTATTGATCATATAGACTATTGGTCACTCTTAAGGAAACAACTTGCTTTAAAAACTATCAGTGATGGTTATTTTGTTTAAGCCTCCTCCAAAATAAAAGTGATAGCTAATATATCATCCTTGTATAAAAAAGTATTAGAAAGAAAATAAAATCAAAGAATATACGGTTAAAAAAAAAGAATATACGTTTAAAAAAAACTGATATTCAGTTTTCGCAAGTTCAGTCACAAATAAATAACACAACCCAAACTGAACCATTCATAAACAAAATCTCTGTCTATCTACATAAAATGTGAGGGTTCATAACCTATGAAATGCAACTCTTTGATGTATTTTGATAATTGTTTTTCATAGCACAAACATACATACCCGTTCCTTTCTTTCTAAAGTATATGATTAAAAAATTGGAGAATGAAAAAAACAAAGCAGCATATGAGGTGTAAAACTTGAGAGGACAAAATCTACATGAGAAAGTGATGATCTGCATCTTTGAAAACACGATGATATGACCTTCATATTCATAACAGTATCTAACAATGACGAAAAGAATTTAATGCATATGGCTATATGCTAATAAAATATAGAAACCAATTAAGTTCTAAAATATCTCTGCTCCATCAAAAGCAAGACTTGGCTATAGTGCATCCAAGAAGTATGTAAATCATGATAACAAATATCAAAACAAAGCATCAAATCTCTTCAGTTATCTAATGCAATTCCACTTAAATTTGAATTAACCCAGTGCAAGTAGGATGCAAGCAATGGTAAGATGGAAACTTTTTTGCACACAGTTACAAAATGAACAAAATAAAGAAGAACAAACAGTTAACCTAGTGTGATTCCCACGTGTTGCGGTGAAAATTTGGTTCTTTTTAATCTGTTGGTTTTGTGGTGTCGTTGCGACCAAAAACGCCTCCCTCCCTCCCTCCCTCTCTTGGGTCTAAGATTACAGATGGTGTTTTTTTATATATTAAAGATCTTAGGCAACCTAGGTTGGAATTACTACAAATACTCTATAACAACAGGAATCAACAATCTGTTAAATTAAGATCGTGAGTTAAAAAAATTAAAACACACCCATCAGTGAAACCCCACAATATTACCAGAGTTCTCAGCAAATCCAGTCTGAGCCTCCGGTTTAGCTGAATCAATTAGCTGAAAAGTCACATGCCAGAAAAAGAAAAAAAAAACTCAATGTTTTCAACATAACTTGCAATACAATCAGATAAATTCCTTTGATTACCCTTGAAATTCAATGTTAAAAACATAACGTAAAAAACAACAAACCCAGGTGAGGATTAGAAATTCACTTCACTTATAAATCCGATAACGAATCAATAGACCTAAATTAGGGATGGAAACCGCTTACCAATCAGTAGGTCTAAATTTGTTCATAAGTAAAGCAATAAGACCCTAACCCTACATCGCTCCTCCCAGGCTCTGTGAAAGTAAATATGCGCCAGGGACTATGGTCAGTCTATCGTCAGGGATAGGGACTGGAAGCGAGTGTACCAACGCCTCCGTGTGTGTGTTTTGTGTCTGATTCAAAAGGCCTGTAGAGAAAACAGGGAAAAAAGAGAGAACATGGAAAAGGAGGAAGAAGAATATGTAGGGTTTTTGAGGATGGAACAAAACATCCGTTAATAATATAAACCACCCTTCACATATTTTTTTATAACATCAAACCAATCTGATTGAATAATCGAACCTGAGATCGATGAAGGATGATGAAAGGTTGAAGAAGGATAGATAAAAGAGAGGGTGTTGTTTATGTATTTGAGAGAGAGGCGTGAGATAACAGGGTTTCTTTTCTTTTTTTTTTAAATAAAAAATGAAAAAATTAAAAAACACTAAAGTCTTTCAATTGTTATGCCACGTGGCGATTTCAAGGAGGAATTGAAGTTACCAATGGACGCCACGTCAGCAAAAGTCTTTTCTTTTATATATATAGATAGATTATATAATTAGTTACATAAAACGACTATTAGATAAGGGTGATGTGATTTGTACCGGTGGGTTTTTTAGGAGTGCACAGCCGTCTACAGCCCGTAGAGGCCTCTAGGGTCGCAAAGGTGTCAGAGCAATAAATGCTAACTGAAAACACAACCATATACGACTCGTAGAGGCCTCTACGGGTCGTATAGGGTTGTTGACCTAAAAACCTGAACCTTATACGACGCGTAGACGCCTCTACGGGTCGTATACATGCAGGCCCGGCTCAAATGTAATTATTTTGAAACATTTGCTTTGGGCCCCCAAACTTGGAGGGCCACAATTTTTCTAGATGGAGGTTAGTAGTAGCAGTAAAGCGCATGCCTATTTGAGGGCAAACGTAAATTAGGAAAGGAGAGGAAACCAAAGGCAAAAGCATAAAACTAAACTTCCCTTTTATAATTAAGAATCCCATCTCCTATTGGAGAATCTTGAATAGAAAGGTACCAAAAATAAATTCAAACTTAATTTGTTATCTCATTAAGGGCCCTAAAATTTTGTTTCGCTTTAGGCCTCTTAAATGATTGAGCCGGCCTTGTATACATGTGTCAGGCTGAACATTCAATGTCCAGACTGCATATGCAGGTTGTCAGCTGATCTCTGTGACTTGTAAAGACCTCTACGAGCCGCAGAGGTCTGGTAGTTGGGTGCAATTAAACCCTACATGACCCGTAGAGACCTCTACGAGCCGTATAGGGTTAGAAAGTATGAGGTATCCGAATATCAAACAGAAAATTCAGACTCAATCACCCCTCTGTGGCTCGTAGAGGGCCATACGGGCCGCAGAGCTCTGGTAGTTGGGAGCTTGTGAATGGGGCTTGCTTTAGAAGGAAAGTTGGCTGTTTTAGTTCATATTCTGTTAAACGTAAGGCAAACAAGTACAAGAAACGCAAGATGCTAAACACGCGTTTTGATTCCAGTTATGTTTTACTTACTTCATTAGTGACTTGTTGGTCAACGTGAAGGCACCTAAGCTAGAAAGGTTTATGCACGTTCAATAAAGCGCCTAAAATATACGTGTTTAGTATAATAAATTGATAAATTTTGAACTTTTAGTTTAAATATTACATGTTTTGTGAACCTTGAATTGGTTACTAGTTTGATGCACATACGTGTTTCTTGCAGGTATGGCAGACGAGGCTCATGATCCCATGTTCGGGGGGAACCTTGACGGATGGCCCCCCTATCAGTTCCCAAAGGGGACGATCGCGCGTGACCGCTTTCTTAGGTTACGTGAGCGCGCGGTCTCCGGACAACGGGGAATCGACTGGAAGGCGCTGAGGGCGTTAGGCGCGGAGGAAAGGGCGAGGCAGTGGGTTCCAGATGGCAGTGTTTGGGATCGGTTATTTAGCATGTGCGACGGGGAGGAGGAGGACGAGCCGGAGATCAGCTTTAGGGTGTTCGAGCATGAGAAGCGGTTGTGTTTGGATGAGTGGGCTACCTTTACTGGGCTGTACGAGCAGACGGGCTCGTATAGGATCATTACACTACAGCCATCCACAGGTTGGATTTGGATGAGCTGGCTACATGGTGGCCCACCATCGGTGCGAGACATACGGTGTCCCAGGAACGAAAGATAGGTATTGTTTTAATCATTATTATTATTATTATTATTATTATAAAATATTGTTATTGTTTTACTCATTTTATTAATTGTGCAGGTTTGCAAAGGCGTCTAAGATTCGTGATCCTTTGATTCGTTACCTGCACTGCTGCCTTACTTTCTTTATCACGGCGCGGTAGCAGAGTAACTAAAAGGTCACGCAGATCGACCTTTTCTTTCTTTATTGCATGCTCAGGCCACGAGCGTGTGCCATGCATCGTTGCCTCGCCAACAGTTTTCGTCGCTGTCGCACAAGACGGATACTTCAGTCATAGCCTGCGGGGGGATCATCTGTGACATAGCGCAGCGTGCCCATGGTCCCCGATACTTCACGACTACCAGCGACGCTGAGATATTATTTGGACGCTTCATCCCGCACAGGTAATGCCGTTATTTATTTATTTATTATTTTATTGTTATTATTAATATTATAATTGTTAATAATATTATAATTCTGTGTTGCAGACCGTTAGATTTGGATTCGATGAGAAATATGCACATGGCGGAGAAGACAAAGGATCGCCCAGCCAGATACTATATATCTTGTTTCAAAGAAGGGTGAGCCGGAGTATGTACCGCAACCTTTGGTACATCGTGGTCTTCAGGAGGGGCATGCTGAGCTTGAGATGGTGGACTTGGCAGAGCCGGACGGGGAGGGCGGTGTAAAGCTGGAGATCCCAATGATCGATCCTCAGGCCCAGCAGCATCTGTGATGCGTTTTTCGGTTGCTGAGGAAGACTTCTAGTGTGTTGGAGCAGATACGGCTCACAACGGATGAAGATGTGGCGGCAAGAGATGGATCAGTGCCAGGTGGGAGTGGATCAGCGGGTGACGCAAATTTATCGGACTCTCAGTCTGCTGTTTGCGAGCGAGGAGGAGAAGCGTGCGTCTTTGGGTTTGGCACCGTTATGACGGCCTGGTGCAGGCACCTATGCCGGGACGCCCTCCCAGGAGCCCGGGTCGTCCTCGCTGCATCCGCCGCCCGTTGATGACAACACCCGGCAGCAGTCGCCCCCCAGTAATTTTATGTTGATCTGATGTATTTGTCTAGTACACTGGTTTACATTATATTATTATATTTTTGTATTTTTTGTTTTGAAATGCTTGCTAATATTTGTCAATTTATTTATATTAATATTTATCTTACATTTACAAGCTTATCAAGACGACAACTGAAAAAAATCGCTTACACGCATTTCGAGACCATAACGATAACAAGGTAAAAGCCTATTATATAAATGTTTGTTTTACGCTTACACGCTTATCGAGACGACAAATGAAACAAAAAACAACGTACACGTTTATCGAGACAACAACTGAAACAAAAAACTACTTACACGCATTTCGAGACGGTAACGATAACAAAGTAAAAACCTAAATGTTTGTTATACGCTTACACGCTTATCGAGACGACAATGGAAACAAAAAACGGCGTACACGTTTATCGAGAAGACAACTAAAACAAAAAACGACGTCCACGCTTATCGAGACGGCAACGGAAACAAAAAATGGTGTACACGCTTATCGAGACGATAACGGTAGCAAAAAATGGTGTACACGCTTATCGAGATGACAACGGAAACAAAAAACCGCTTACACGTATTTCGAGACGATAATAGTAACAAAGTAAAAGCCTATAACGCAAATAACGAACCTAAAATCTCATATTTGAGATTCACCATTTTAGATTAACCCCTTGTGTTTTCTTTACAACACACCCAGTTTGATATTTCATATTTCTCAAATAAATTCACTATTAAACTTCATTCAAACAATATTTGTTACAAAGAACGGTGAGCCGGAGTATGTACTGCAGCCTTTGGTACATCGTGGTCTTCAGGAGGGGCATGCTGAGGTTGAGATGGTGGACGTGGCAGAGCCAGACACGGAGGGCGGTGTAGAGGTGGAGATCCCGAGGCCCGAGACCGATCCTTAGGGCGAGCAGCATCCGCGACGCATTTTTCGGTCGCTGAGGATGACTTCTAGTGTGATGGAGCAGATACGGCTAATAGCGGATGAGGCTGTGGCGGCGCGTCAGTGGCGGCACGAGATGGATCAGTGGCAGATGGGAGTGGATCAGCGGGTGACGCAGATTGATCAGAATCTCAGTCTGCTGTTTACGAGCGAGGAGGAGAGCCGTGCGTCTTTGGGTTTGGCACCGTTATCACGGCCTGGTGCAGGCACCCATGCCGGGACATCCTCCCAGGAGCCTGGGTCATCCTCGTTGCAGCCGCCGCCTGTTGATGACGACCCAGCCGCAGTCGCCCCCTCATTAGTTTTATTTTGATCTTATGTATTTGTCTAGTACACTTGTTTACATTATATTATTATATTTTTGTATATTATGTTTCGAAATGCTTGCTTATATTTGTCTGTTTATTTATATAAATGTTTGTTTTACGTTTACACGCCTATCGAGACGACAGCTAAAACAAAAAACTGCTTACATGCATTTCGAGACCATAACGGTAACAAAGCAAAAGCCAATTATATAAATGTTTGTTTTACGCTTACACGCTTATCGAGACGAAAAACTGAAACAAAAAACTGCTTACACGCATTTCGAGATGATAACAGTAATAAAGTGAAGGCCTAATTGTTTGTTATACGCTTACATGCTTATCGAGACGACAATGGAAACAAAAAACGGCATACATGCTTATCGAGACGACAACTGAAACAAAAAACGACGTCCACACTTATCGAGACGACAACGGAAACAAAAAACGCTAGCAAAAGAGGTACTGTACACGCTTATCGAAACGACAACGGAAACAAAAAACCGCTTACACGTATTTCAAGACGATAATGGTGTAACAAAGTAGAAGCCTATAACGCAAATAACGAACCTAAAAGTATATTGAAGCAGCAATACGACCCGTAGGGGCCTCTACTGGTCGCAGAGAAGATATAGTGTCGTTCATTCCATCCCAAACGAATTAAGTTTTTGGGTTGTGCAAATAAGAGGCACCTTAGATAAATATTATATAATACTTTAGATACTTCTGACCCGTCTAATACACAGGTTGAATATGATAAAAGCCATAACTTTTATTTTTGTAAATATGTTTTTTAAATGAAACGATGAATGTTACCCTCTAAAAGACATAAGCCCATACTAAATGAGCTAGCCCAGTAGCCCCACATTGACGAACCTATATATTGATACTCATCATCATCATCATTATATAGTGATACTCATAGTACTTAATTTCTTAGAGAAAGTTAAGAGGAAGAAAGGTTTAAATAATGATGTCTTCAAAGATTAGTTGCCTAGCGTGGAGGTGGGGCGTCACTTCCAGTGGTGGGCTCAAAAAAATTTTATGGGGAACGAAAATTTATGGAGATCGTTTGTCTATCGATATAATATATATTTTTCGGCCCGGATCATTCATGTGAAGAAGGATAATTAAAGTGAATTTATGTAAAATAAAAAAAGTATGTTTTTGAATAATGAAATTTGAAAATCTAACATCTCTAAATTTGTTTTCTGCGAATTTTCATTTTTTGAAAGATAGCGATATAGCATCATGTAGTGAGACATTACTAAGCATGTATTTAATAATATAACATATACATCTATTATTAGAATTTAACGAATTTAATGAGATCTTTTTGTTTGAGCGTCCAACAAAGTCCGGCTCGCTACAAAGCCTACTTTTAAATTTGAAATATCCAAAGGGGGCAAATCGAAGTCAAGGGTTATTGCAATCACTCAATCAAGCACACAATCAAGTCAGGTAAACAATAGGAGAACAGGTTATCAAGCAACACGGATGCAAAACACTAAAACAATCAAATAACTGACAATACACAGAATAAGCTCAAACACAAGTACCCCTTACCCGGCCTAACACCAACACAACAAACGATATCGTCTCTCAAAGAGAGAAAGAATATGGTGTCTATCTTTAAAGAGAGAAAGAAGTCGTTGTCTATCTTTAGAAAGATAAACGAAGTCTCTCGCTATAAAAACATCATCTCTCGCTGTCTCTTTGTTCCCGTCATCGGCCGTCATAGACGATCGGCACAAAAGGGAGAAAACCATCAGAGTTACGTCAGATAAGGCGGTGGTTTTTTTAAAGAGAGAAATAGGAAAGGACATTGGAACAAAAGGGAGAAAACCATCGTTACCAAATTTAACTAATTACCTTTCATTTTCCAAATTTTAAACTTCCTTATATGTCTATATGATAACGTACATGGTCTTCTTTGACTCATTTAGTTAACCCTACCCAAATACTTACCAATTAATCAATTTTAGCGTGTGTAGTGGAAGCGCTATCAAGGCATTTTGGCCCCCATAGCACTGGGGAAACCCCCCCCCCCCCCCACACACACACACACAACGCTATGGGGGTGTTATGGTTGTGAGGGTTACCCACATGGCGAGTGTTATGGTGGAAGTAACTGTTGAGGTGGACCTTGAAATTCAAACATGGGGATAATAATTGGGGTGGAGGAGGGTGATGAAGGTGATACGAGGAGGAGGATGATGAAGGGTTGCAGGGGGTTGGAGGAGGATGATGAAGGTGATATGAGGAGGATGATGATGAAGGGTTGCAGGGGGGTTTGAGTGGGGGCTTGAAGAAGAAGATGAAGAAGAAGCTTCAGATTATTTTATTATTATTATTAATATTATTATAAATTTGTGTTAGGTACAAAACATGAAGCACGATGTACATGTCATAAAGCATAACAAAGTTGTAATTTATAAATTTAATACTATATAAATAATAATAATAATAATGAATAATAATAATAAAAAACAATAATTAAGCAATAATTACCCAATTGAAGGGACAGGGAGCCTAATCCCGGCCGAAGGGGCATCCCTATCCCTCTCTTCAGTAATCCTAAAGCCAGTTAGTCCTGCCAACCGCGGAACCAACTGGCGGAGCTAAAGTGGCGAAAATAACTTCACAACTCAGAACCAATAAGCACGTGATTCAACTCACCCCAGCACCCCACAAGACATACGCGCGTGCGCCCACGCGCGGAATATCCTTAGACAGCTTTTGGTACGAGGTACGGAAGATAACAAACAAAGAAGATTCAGAAGGATCTGGGACAGAGCATGCGCCAACCAGATGGCGACACGTGGCAGTGTCAGTCCAACGACTGCTGACAGGAACAGCGATTTGACTCCTTCTATGCTTCCTCCATGCTGTCGTCTACAGTAACCAGCAGACAAGCTTACTTGCTGTCAGACGTCACTTCAGACGACAGCAGGTAAGTCAACCACACTGTAGCAGATGAACGTCGCCGACGCCGAACCGGAAGGCGCCACGTGTCCACTTTGCAGCACGATTCAACAGTTCCATGACGTCATCCAAAGGACCCAGGTTTTCCCGCCATTTTCCTAGACCAATTGCGTTGGGCCCAAGGACAAGCCCAAATCGAATTTTCTCTTCGTGGGCTTCTTCACCAAGGGATTCGAAAATACTCTCTTGTAACATAGAGCTAGGTTCATTTGTAACACTTTGTGCTTTCTAAAGTAATAGGATAACGGGCTCTTCACAGTGAACGTAGGTCAAGCTCGACCGAACCACTTACATCTTGTGTTCTTACTTTCACCATACACACACTCACTTATATTTCCTTTCTCGAGTTGAACCAAAGGTTTGGGTAAAGGATAGTTCCTGTAGTTACGTAAGTATTAACCACTCGTTGATTAGTGATAATCTCCGGGATACTTATTGTTTCTTCACCAATCATTTATAATGCCCCGTAACGCTCTTTCCCACTACACCCTCTTTTCCCATAACGCACCTTAAAGCCCCTTCTATACTTTATAACTTCGACCCGAACCAAGGAATCCCTTAGAGATGATGCAAAGAGGATCTTGTTCTATCCTTGATCAGAGATTTTTATTTCCCATAAAGCCTCATACCGCCCCATAACGCCCCTCCACTACACATGCCCTTAGCAAAATCTCATATTTGAGATTCACGCTGATGTAGCAATCGAATTCGAGTGTCTACTCTCTTCCCAATCACTCTGTTTCATTCTTTGAAACCTTTGCAGTCTTATTACGGATTGAATTCAGCAACAACAAGAAGCATATGTAGTAGGTTTGTTGTATCGTTATGGCATTTAAATCCCAAAATTCTACTAACTGATTGTTCTTCTTTATATTATTTGATTTCTATCTCTTTGTTCGTGACATGAATGGATTGCTTATTTGATTTGAGTTGTTATCACATACAACAAAATGAAGATGAATGTCTTTTGAAAACATTGAAGGGGCCTTTCTTCAAAATCGAAGTAAAACCAAAAGACAAGGTTCGTCTCGTTTCAGTTCTACTTGTTTATATATATCTTTTTCGAATCATATGTGTAATTGATTAATTTTTTGGATTATTTGATCTGAAGGTTATCTCTATGATTTTGAAAGCATGATTTTTTTGCCTCTGGAACTATGAAATTTATTTTTTAGAGGTTAAGAATGTGAAATTTACTTAATAGTTCAATCTTGTTTTTATAGCTATCAATTTAGTCGAAAAACCTTCAAGAATAGATGTCTTATGATTTGTGTAATCTGTTGTTTTTAGGATATATAATATATATATTAAGAAACCAGTTTAAGTGGTTTATTATTGTTAATTCATTGGTATTGAATGTGAAGCTGATGTTTCGGACAAACAAGAAAGTAGTAACCGCCTACTTGCTTGAGATGTTTATGCACGTCCATGCTGTAGATTCTTGTTAACATTTGTGTATGAATTTAGTAGTTATCATATGGTGGCCATGTTGGATTGTTTTTTAAACTTTCTGATGGGATATATGTAGTAATTCAAAATGATTATTATATGCTGCTCTCAACTTTAGTAGTGATTATTACATGCTCTCAAAATTCAAAAGAATCTAAGAAAAATGTAGACCAAGAAAGGGACTTTCCTAATTGTTTACGACCAACAGTTCAACTCATGTTGCGCCTCGTTTTGCCACACAATTTGATTACCATCAACTCATTCAGTTTAGGCGATCTTTAAGTCTCTTCTTAAGAATATCGTTTTGTAGGTTCGCTTGATTTTTAGTTTGGAGTTTTTTTGTTACCCTCCTCATCACTTGTTGGTGCATATTTGATGTTCTTTATAGTATTGGTACACTATGTGGGTTTTTTCTTTATATGAAAGAATATGTTTTCTAAATTTTTTGTATAAGTTCACATTTGTTTGGGTTTGATTCGAAAATCAAAAATGAAAATCTTTGATGTGGATTATTAACTAACATTTTTTCTGTTTATTCTGGACAATTGCCAGATTCTCTTAAGAGGATGACAAAACTTTGAACATTATACCAAGTGTCTTTCATCACTGAAAGAGGTAGGCATGCATGCTAACTATTGGTTACATCACTACCCGGTGCTTCAATTGCTTTTTAATTTCGATTCACTTTGACTAGTCACATTAAAAATAAACTTGAGTAGTACCTAGAATAGCTAACTTACTTGATTCTTGAACCTTTCTATATGTTGACATGTGCATAAAACTTATTCGGACAATAACTGT
This sequence comes from Ambrosia artemisiifolia, assembly GCA_032199755.1. Taxonomy (NCBI): domain Eukaryota; kingdom Viridiplantae; phylum Streptophyta; class Magnoliopsida; order Asterales; family Asteraceae; genus Ambrosia; species Ambrosia artemisiifolia. The sequence goes on from CM063517.1 coordinate 33,773,470, forward strand.
TTTAGTTATGCCTTATTTTAGTTTTGTTGCTATATCATCATCATACTCATTTAATCCCACCTATAGCAAAGCTAAGGTAGGGTCTGAGGAGGGTAAGATGCCTTACCCCTAAGAATAGGGAGGCTACTTCCAGTGAGACCCCCGGCTCGATGTGTTTTGGTATCAAGCCTTGGACATAAGGCACAAAACACTTAGCAATTAGGACAAACCCAATGGGTGCATGTACCTCTTTGTCTTTTAGCTATCAACGCCACCACATGATGCATGATTACCCGTCCGTCGTTTTTAACGTTATTTTCACGAAATTCGTAAAATAACGTTAAAACTAGTGCAACTTTACTTTTGCCCCCGAGGGTTACACATATATACATTATATGTGCACGCCATAAGTGGGGCGTAGTTTTGTTGCTATATATCAACTCTTTATAGATATATTTTTCCGTTAAAGTTTAGTTTTGATTTGCTGCATAGAACAACTAGGAACTGAAAGAAAGCGTACCGTTCTTGTACTGAAAGGTTATTAGTATAGAATAGTAATGTTTATTCATACTTTTGTTAATAGGACACCTTATATATTCATATACATATCTTTTCATACTTTTGTTAATAGTACACCTTATATATTCATATACATATTTTTTCTAAGTGTTCTAGATGCTGATAAAAATACCTATCTTATTTTTGTTACTATATCTAATACAAGCACATATGCAACAACTTAGTTCTAATCTTTCCGAGGGTTTGATCAAGAAGCCTGGACCAAATGATGTTTTTTTCTAAAGTAATGGGTAAATATCGCAATGATTATGCAGTCATGTATGGTCTGGGTGTTCGTGCTTTTGATGTTTGGTGTGTAAACATGTCGTAGAGAAAACATCCAATTGAAGTCTAAATGTTAAGAACTTACTAGTACCGTGGTCCGGCTACAAGCCCAGGTATCGGAGATTAAAGGGTGTAGGGATGGTCCTAGTGTTCCACCTCTTACATCACCACATTTCCCCATTGCAACTAATGGACCTCCAAGTTTACGGGTATTTTTCTATATAAATCTTTATTATTATTTTTTTGTGAAATGTTACTTGTACTATTGTGACTAGAGTTTGATTCATGCTTGTTGAAAACTAAAATCTAGGTGGAGATGAAGTTGTCCTCAAAAGCATTCTAAACTCTACCGAGATTGTAGCAAGAGGATGGGTGAAGAGCTTGGGCCCAAAGGAGCTAGTTGGTGGTACAGAGATTGGACCAAAATGGTGTGAGGTAAACGTTCAAGTAGCAATAAAAATAGATGAAAAGTTGGTGAAACCATATGGGTTATTTTCCACAATTCAAGATTGTATTGCTGCCTCCATTTCATGGCCCTGTCCTTTCATCTTGGTATGTATTTATTAATCTTGTGATACGAATAATTTTAATAATCTGGAACTTAAGGCTTATACTTGGATGGTTTATTTCTAGGTAGTCCGTGAGGATTGAGGACGCATGATGACTCATGATTCTATGCTGCTTGTTTCTTTCATTGCTTTTAATTTCTTTATTAAATGTTACAGGACTTTATGTTGGATAATGCTATAACTTATTTATGTTTAGTATTTTTGTTATGAATATGCTTATTTGAAATATAATAAAGTTTTTTTTCTTTCATTAGTTGATGTTATATACAGTATATCATAAAATTGTGTGTGTGTGTTTAAAAAACCGTTGTATCATATGACTTGTTAAGACTTTGAAATTTTGTTCTATTAAACTTGTTAGAGCATTGTAAAAGTGTTCGAATATGCTTTTCTTAGGATGCTATATTGTTTGTTCATTGACATATTATGCGACCATAAAATTGATTTCATAATCTTATTTGAGATATTAGGACCCTTTTTTTGGTACTAATGCTCCTATAATGTTACATCATAAAGGTCCTATAAATTATTTTTTTAGGACTCTTGTATGTGTATTAAAAGATTAAAATTAGGTAAGAACATGTTAAAACATTGTAAAAATGTCCTAATATGTTTTATAGGAGTTTTTTTTGGGACATATTATGCGACCATAAAATTGGTTTTATAATCTTATTTGAGATATTAGGACGTTTTTTAAGTTTGGTGACTTATTACGACCCCCTTACATGAAACGCTTTTACCGTTGGTCCTATTAAATAAAAGGTCCTATAAAATAACATGTTAGGACGCTTTTGTGTGTACTAAAAACCCATTTTTGTTGTAGTGGTAGAACTATACTTCCTTAATGTTGCTTAGGAAGTTCTTGTCCTTTAATTTATAACTACTCGTGTTTTGCCCCGAACTTTACAATAACAGTACCGTATCATATTACCAATAAACAACAAACTTTCTTTCATTAATTACAATCCTATTTTAGGTTACGCCATGTGTAGTGGGGGGCTTTATTTATAAAGCCCCCCTTTCTGATTGGTTCACGTGGCAGCTGAGTCAGCATAGAGATATAAAGTGAAAAGGGGGTGTAGTGGTAGGGGCTTTATTTATAAAGCCCCTGTTTCTGATTGGTTGATTATTTTATTATTTTTTTAATCTTTTAACTCAAAATAATTAAAATAAAAGACAAATAAATATAAAAAAATTACAAATAATATTAAAAACACATAACTAATATTAAAAAAAAAGTTAGAACTAATATTAAAAAAAAAGTTACAACTAATATTAAAAAAAATCGAAACACACTAGAGATTATATTTTGCAAGAATTTGTTGCCTATGAAGTAGTGCAAGGCGTAGGGCGTCTCCCTCGAGGTCGTCGATCGATCTGGACAAAAACTCGATGTCCTTTTCCCTTTGCCTTGCCTCTTGGAGCTCGACAAACCTTTTATTCTCGACCACTCTTTGCTGCATTGTTTCCAAACGTCTTTGGCCAAGGTCGCGAATATCTTGTAGTCTTCGGTTCATTTCTTCAAAATCTTCCTTCAACTCACCACCTCCTGCCGAAGATGACTCCGCCTTGCCACCCTTTTATGATCTTCTAACGGGTGGTCTAGGAATATCCTCCTCCTCCTCCTCATCCTCCTCCTCCTCATCCTCCAAATTAATAGGATCACCTAAACTCACATAGTGTGCATCGGATGACGATGTATACGGATCTCGCGACGAGGAGGTGGTTTTGCTTCGTTTTGATGGTCCTCCTCCTCCTGATCCTCCCCCTCTTCCTCTCCTGACCTAGCGCCTACCACCCGACCCCATAAGCGGTACATTAGCCCACTTAGGACTTTTTCTCAACATCTCCCAAATCCTCAAATACGGGAACGACCCGCGGGTATCTCTCATCTCGTCCAACGCTCTTGCCAACAAACCATCATCACCTTCCCCACTGCCCGCGCTAAAGCATAGTCCTCGTCTTTTTCCCAACGTTCTTGTTGCTTTCTGTGACGAGGAGCGGTAGGATCTTTCTTTTTATGCGAGCGTCTCCCGCTCCCCCCCCCCCCCGGTTGAGAACCCTCGGGTTGACGTGGTTCGTTGGTCTCGACTTGAGTTTCTGGCACGAGCTCGGGCTCCTCATGAGAACCTTGGACATAGTTTGGTGGAGGAAAAAATTGACCCGCCATGTTTGGTGGAGGAAAATATTGACCCTGCATGCCAAGAAGTTGCGCGTATTGCATTGTGTTCGCGTCAAAGTCCCCCCAATTGGGTGGTACCTGAGTAGTAGTGTTTGGCCTCGTACCCGGGCGACCCGGGATCCCAAACGGTGAACCATCACTACAAGAAATTGGAGCAATAGCGGCGACATGCCGCGGGTCGCCGCTATTGCTCAAAAGTCTAGTCAGACCTTTTTGACTTAATCTTGACCGTTGTTCAGATAACTGATCTAAGGGACAGGATTTGGAAGTACAAAAGGCAATAGCGGCGACACCAATAGCGGCGACATGGTCACGATCTGTGTGATGTCTTTCTTTTTCATTCCTGGCCAAACGATTCTCCACCACCAACACCAAATCCAACGGTTCTCCTTCTCCCCTCCTCTTTTTCTCCTTCTAAAACAAACACATCCTTCATAAAAATCAAACTCCTCCTCCACCACCACCACCACCACCATAGCCAAGCTCCACCATAATAATACAAATTATAACCGTACCTGTTACCCAACACCTTTATTTTGCCACTTGTGAGTTGTATGGTTCATGGCATATTGGTAATAATAATAATGAAGAGGAGAAACGAAGAACTCCACCAGATCCGCCGCCGTCTTCAACCTCTGCCACCGTCGTCAACATCCACCACCTCATCCGACGCCATCTTCAACCTCCGCCACGCCGTCTTCAAGCTAATGCGTTCCTTTCAGTTTGTAATGTAGGAATTTTGTAATGTATATGTTGAAATTTTGTAATGTCATGTTGAAATTTTGTAATGTTAGTGATGAAATTTTGTAATGTTTAACAAGTTTTAACGAGATACTCTTGTTTCATCATGTATTTTCCGAGTTCAATCCACAATTTCGTGAAATGTTGTGATGTGTAATAAGTTTCCGGCGAACTTTCAGGTTATTCTCCGGCATAGTCATTAGCGGCGACGTCTTTAATAATAGCGGCGACTGGTTGAGCAATAGCGGCCAAGCAATAGCGACCAGAGCAATAGCGGCGACTGCTGCCGCTAATACCAATAGCGGCGACCCGCGCCACTATGGAAACATGTTTGTGTTGTAGGTTTGTTTGTGTTGTGGTGTGTGTGTTTTTTAGTTTAAGTTGTATGTGTATTGTGTTATTGTGTTATTGTGTGTATATATATAAAAAATCTAAAAAAGATAAATGTTACCGTTCAAAGAATTAAAAGGGCAACGTCAAAATTTTTTGACCGTTTTTTTTCAAACATCGGCCACGTGTCATGATTTCATTGGGGGATTCAAAATGTATCCGGCGTTATTTTTATAAAGCCCCGAGTTGAATTTGGTATATAGCGCCTCTGTGTTATTGTGTTTGGGACGCTATTTTTTGATTTTTTGAGCAAATAACGCCCCACTACGGGTAGTCTTTGATTAGCCAAAATATAACAACAGAAACGGCATTTAATTCTATGCAATTTATAAACACTTCAACCCTCAAGTCTTAACCAATAAATCTTTAATAAAAAAAAACTATAGCCCAACAAATTCATGCAACGAAAAGTACCATTGTAGTTATGGAATCATGCACCCATCCTAAACATACAAATCTTACTCAAAAAAGGAAAAACTTCAGCCCTACAAATCGGACAATCATTCTTCTGCTGCAACCATTTCTCAATGCACTCTTGATGATACCCATGTTCGCATTCGAGTGCCGCACAAGCCTCACCCATCTCAAATTCTTTCAGACAAATCGCACAAACGTCCGCTTCTTCTTTCTCCTCATCAATGTTTCCACCAATCTTGACCGAATGCTCTTGATCAATCTTTTCCTCGGACAAGCCATCCGCACGAAGAGACTCGTGATACTCCATTATATAACTACTAATCATTGAACACGTTTCATGATCCACCACTTTAGATCCATCCAAGGATATAAGACAAGTTACTAATCCATTATTCGCTTCGAGTTCCATCAAACGAGTTGTATAAGCAGGACCGCCATCATCAAATAACACAGATTGGATGTCTTCGTAGCGCTGAATCGCTGCTACTTGAGTCGGAGAGGAACTGATAATCAATAGGCTATCCACACGTTCACCAGGTTGCGCGTTCACGAGGACAATTTGTCGGGAATCCGGGAGTATGATCTCGTATGAAGACACTGATTTAGCCATCACCTTTCTTCTGTAAAGATCGATCGTGGATGATATCTTAAAGCAGAAGTTAGAAAACATACGTGAATATTGGTCTACTGCTTATTTATAAATGTATCTGATCAAATATTTGCGTACGCACAAGGTTGATTCCCCTAGATTTTAGCGGATAACAATGTATTTGAAAACCTAATATTAATCATATCTTTACGAAAAATTGCATGGATTCCAGATGGGAATAATTTCCTTTAGCTTCTCATTCTTATCTTTAAAATACTACTAACAAAACAAAACTAATATGGGTTTTATAATATGTACATTTTATAATTTAGTTTTAATGATCAGTTTATCATAAAATCTTATATTCTGAGTTAATTAAGTTTCAAGTCCTGTTAGTATTTTATTTTTATACAGAGTATATAATTAGTAGTGTACATAAAAACGACCAGAAAGGTTAACGGTAACCTACAAAGTGTCCTTAACATTCAAAGCGTAAGAATTATTATAGGTTGTTGATTAGGTTTAATCGATGCTTAACTTGAACGAAGTGGCACGATCATAAATATTAAGCAAATTAACAACGGTTTTGAGGGGTCAATAACTCAAACGGTGACTCGTTTGTGAACCGATTGAATGCGGAAGAAGAGTGAAAACACAATCTGTTGAGAAAAAAAAATCATTCTAATAAGTTTTAATAGTTTCTTATATTATTTTTGGCTTTTTTTAATTTATTTAAATAAAGTCTAGAGTGTAGGTTATGTAGATCGAAATTAATGTTTCGGTTATGGCCTTTTTCAATTAAGTCTCTAGTTAATGTTGTCGGTTATTTTACCGAATTTAATGTGTAGGCTAACATACTAGCCTATAAATAAAGGCTCATTTGTATTGTTTAGCACAACTTTTGATATTACAATAAACTTACCCCATTTGGATTTTTCTACAACGTTTGCTAGAACTTATCTAGCATTTTATCGCTTTCGTTCCGTGTCAGGTGGTAGCAGAGCTCGTTAGTATCCTCATGGCCCATTGCGTTGGAGTAAATCAACTTCCTCATTCTTATGATGGAGATCATGGGGTTGATGGGTTGTGGCATGTGTTGGATGATCTCTATATTAAGGCAGACAAACTCGACACAATCATTGAATAACTACGCGCCATGATTGTAGGTGCCGGAAACGTCCACAAAAATCATGAGGGTGGTTACTATAGGACCATTCAACATCCCATTGTGAGCAAAGGAGGTGTTGGGGGTGTTAGTCATAACTATCAACATTTTGTCAACATGAAGAGGTCCATCCCTTATTTCATCTTCATAAAACACAAGAGTTGTGTTCATTTTGATCATGAATCATCCAACGATGATTGTGTAACACATAAAGATATTAAGGTTGACAAAGCACATAAAGAAGCTTCAAATATTATGTTGGAGGTGGGAATAGATCTTGGCATTGTGAAAAGTCGAGAAACCATGGAAACATATGTTGAAGAGAAGAAAGGCAATATCGAAGTTAATAATTGATATGATCTGAGTTTGATTATTTTGATAGTTTACATGAATAATGAAATAAATGAAGTGAAGTATAAATGGAAAGTGCAGCGGAATGATAAACTGTAAATCAAAACAAGAGAATAAATGTTTTTAATCGAAAGCTTTCATTAATTGAAAGGTTACAATTGTACAAGTACTCCCCCTCAGCCTGATCACTCAGGGAATGTTTGTCTAAGAGAATGACTAGAGTGATAAATACAACAGTACAATCACTGTTCTATTTATAGAGAAATCTAAACCTCTGATGATCACAACTGACGTCACCTAAGACAGCGACCTCTAACAGAATACCAACATAAAACATCTGCTAAATACAACTACTGTTACATTCAAAACACTGCTAACAGAAACTACTGTAAAGGAAAACTCTGATGGTCTTGTATCATCTGTTGGATCCAAAGTGCTGTTGGTTCCAACAGAACTTTGTCTTCAGTACTTGATCAGCAGTTGTTTCTTCATCAGATCTTTATTCATCAGTTGTTTGTTCAACAGACCTTTTAGCCGCAGCAGCTGTCTTCATCAGTTGTTTGGTGTAGCAGTTGTTAGGGTCAACAGTCTTTTGGGGAAAGTATCTTGAATCTACTGATTATTCAAAGGATCAATTAGATAGAATATTTTGGCTTTCCAATCATCTGTTCTTCTCCAGGTCAGCAGACCTAACAATCTCCCCCTAGTACAGATGATGCCAAAACTAAGCTTTATTCTTGATCTTTATTTCTCATCAAACTTTCTCTAATTTGACCTTTGAGTTGTAAATCAAAGCTCAATGAGAAGAGGTCTTCAGCATCTCTTTCCAGCTCTAGATTCAGCAGTGTTTGGAGATCTTCTGCACACAGGCCATGAGCATCATCCATGCTGAGTTTCTGAATCTTTCCATCTGATCTGAGCAGAGTCAATTCATGGGTGTCTTTGTTGGACTTCCATTTTAGAATTTTAGAATTAGTGGAATGGCTGGGATGCATCTTTATTTTGGATGAGTTTGGTGAACGAGGTCTTCCAATGATTTCTCTGAGTCTTTCAGATATTGGATCAGAGAAGTAGCAGATTTGGTTGAAGAGTCCCTCTTTCACAAAAGTATCAGCAAACTTTTTCTGATCTTCTTCTGACATCTCCTTCTGCTTTTTGAATTGTCTTCTTGCAGCAATGGATAAATCAGAAGTGTCCAGTAAGCTGTCTAAGGTAAAAGCCTGTTGAGGTCTCTTTAACATAGGCTCATCAGCATAAACAGGTTTTCTTGGCAAGGTAGGGTCTTTCTTCCTGTTTTCTTCTAATTTCTTGTAAGTTTCAACCAATCTTAGCTCAGACCATCTTGCCACAGATTTCATTTCTCCATAATCGGCAGCCACAATCTCTTGTCTCATTCTTTTAAACTTCAGGGCTCTGGCTGGATCTCTGCCTTTGCTGAAGTCAGGGGCAGAGACCTTTGATGGAGGATTCTTGGCCATTTCTTCAATTCTTATTAATTCTTCTCTGAGTACATGAGTGGTCCAGCCTGCAAACTGTTTCTTGTTTGCTTTATAAGGCATGGATGCCAAGATTTGTTCAAGAAGAGAATCCCTGACTTCCCTTTCCAAGTCACTGCTGAGAGGCATGGAACACATTGAGTTGCTCAGGGTCTTAGCAAAATCTTCAATCCTTCTCAGTTTGCTAAGCTCTGTTGAATGGATGCCCTGAGCACTCCTGTCATCTTTCCCTTTACATTTCTCTTTGATTATGGCATCTGCCTGTTCAGCCTTGTATTTCATATAGGTGTCAATGTTTAAGGGAACAGGAAAATCTTTAAGAGATGGGAAAGATCTTTCTGATGGCTGATCAGTATTGTAGAAGGATTGAAGTTCCCCCTTGAGTAGATCAAGTTCAAGAGGATACTTCTCAGCCAATGGTGTGATGGTTGGTGGTGGTCTATGTGATTTGAATTGTGAGGTGTGTGGTGAGAATGATGAGAGTGGAATGGCATTTAAGGGTTGTGTGAGTGGAGTATTGGTTGGTGTGGTGTGAATGTTTTCATCTTGTACAACAAAAGTAGATTTTCTTTTTCTGCTGTACAAGATTTTTGGTGATGGTGATGTTGCAGCAGTTGTTTGGGGTTTTGGTTGTGAAGTGGATGTAGTAGTAGGTTTGGTGGTTGGTTTGGTGATATCAGATGTTTCGGTGGCAGTGGTTTTGATAGCAGTGGTTTCAGCATCAGTGGTTTCAGTAGTTAGTTTAGATGGTTGTTTCCTTGTATGTTTTGCAGAGATTTTCTTTCTTTTGGAGGAACCCACATCTTCAACTTCTTGCTGCTATTCCTTTTTCAGCTGAATCAACCTTTCTGCTTTAACCTCCAGAGTGTCAGCCCTCTTAAGCTTGCCTTCAGCAGCCTTATCAGCTTTTTCATTAGCAGAGGTGTCAACTTCCTTTGCTTTGATGGTCTTGGCAGTTTCAGTAGCAGCAGAGGTTTGAACACTTGGTTGTTGTTGTTTTTGTGGTGCTGCTTGGGTAGACTCTGGTTTGTCAGCAGACTTTGATTTACCCTTTTGAGAGGGTGGACAAGCAAAGGGATCTAACTTTGGCAACCTATCTCTTCCACTCTCCCCCTTTTTGGCATCATCAGCTGTAAATGCATCATCATCATCATCTATGAGAATTGTGGTAGGGGCAGAGCCAGTAGTCTTCAGTAGGTGGTCCTTGATCACTTTGATATCTGCCTTGGTGTCATTGAACCTGGCATCCACCATATTTCTGATCATTTGCATATAGGTCTCGTGAGTCTGATCTGCTAGTTTCCTGTGAGCTATGATGATAGGGGAAACAGATTTCCATAGCTCACCAGCAATGTCAGCTGTGGATGGTTGACTTTTGGTGAGGGTAGCCAAGGTTTCCAATATTGACTTGACATCAGATTTGATCTCAGCAACAGAGGTTTCAATGGATTGAACTCTATCCGTCAATTCTTGGTATTTTAATCCATCACCTAAGTTAATAGGATCATCTGAATTCCTACCAGTGGTAGTTTTAACTAGTTCAGTCCTAGGAGGTGAGTCCAGGGAATGAGAACCAGATGCCCCTTGGTCTTGGTTCTGGGGACTTCCAACTGATTTTGGGGACATAATTGTGGCCTCATCAGTTGTTGCCTTCAAGGAATTCTTAGCTATGTAACCACTGTCCTGTTGTGAGACAATGGTCTCTACATCAGTAGTGGCTGCTTCTCTTGAAAACTCACCAAGAGTTACATTGAACTCTGGGAGTGTAATCTCCTCTTCTGTTTGTTGGTTGGCTGATTGATTTTTCTCAGGCCCAGTCACTTGTGGGGGTATACTCTCATTGATGGGTGAAGTAGAGGAACTGGGATTATCCTGAGTTTTATCAATAGCCTCAAACAGAGGTTGCATGGTTTGAGGGACATGTTGTGGTGAAGGTGAAGGTGGAGGAGTGAGAAGAGAATTAGCCCCGGGAGAGGGGCTAGTGAACATATGATCAAGTGACTCATATGCTTCATTATGTGGTTCCCTTTGGCTTACAACATGATCCTTTTGTGAGGATGCATGAGGAGTTTGTTTGGGTTGAGATATTTCCAACTGTTGTGAGGAAGTAACAACATTGGTTTCAGGTTGCTTTTGTGTTGCAACATGGTTTTCTTCTGGTATCTCATCTTCCAGAAGTCCCTTTTTAGGTGTGGAGGTGGTTTTTGTAGATGGACGTTTTCTTTTGGATGTGGCTGGTGTGGGTTTCACAGCACTGGATGAAGTGCCATGATCACCAGGAGCAGTGGGCTCAACAACAGAGGTTTGAACAACAGTTGTTGTCTTGGACCTCTTTGTTTGTGTTTTGGAAACTTTTGACACTTTTGACACTTTTTCTTGGGTAGTAGAACCCAGCATTCTTGTGAAAGTTTCATCAGTTAAACTTTTCATTTGAAAAGACTTACCCTTTTGAAAATCATTTTCTGGTAAAACCTTTTGAAGGATTACACTAAGAATTCTTGGGTAAAGTAGAAAAGCATTGTTTGAGCCAGATTTTATGGCTTTCACATTTGAAACTAAGTCCATAAACAGACCCTGGGATAGATTGAAGTCAGAGTCTAACAACATAGCATACCCCAAGTACTGAATCCTTAATGGGATTTCATTGAAGGATGTGGTCTTAGCCGAGGCACAGAGAAGGAGAGTATGGAAGAAAAATTTCATGACTGGAGGGAAAATTTTTTTGAAAAGAGTTGATCCAGTCATTTGAGCATCATACCCTCTTTCCTAAAACTCTGTGTGAAGCTCTGTTTTAGGAAAGGAGTCCTTACCCGACAAGTCATTGAGGGAGAAGGTTGTGGATATTAATTCAGGTGTGATCAGCTTGTGTCTCCAATTTTTGAAATAATGGATGTAGGCTTTTTGTCTTGAAGCAAGACTTCAGCTTTTGACCAAAATTCTTGGAGGGTTTCAAGATGGATGGGAGCATCGGCAGTTAGGATGGTTTTGTATTTGGAATTTAAGATGATGTCGATGGTGGAATGAAATGGAACGTTGTCGTCTGTTTTGACCAGATATGGTAGGTAATTATGGGTGGCTTTGGTTTGAAGATCCATTTTAATGGATTTCGAGTGTGAGAGTGAGTGAAATTTGATTAAGGGTTTGAGGAAGAAGAAGGCGGTTTGAGTATTTTGAATACAATGAGACAGTAAAACTGCTGTTGGGGGAAAAACAGGGTTTTATAGCCTCTGGTGAAACCGCTAATGTGGCCAAACTCTGCTTTTGAGAGCAGACGTGGCAAACATCTGATGGTTAAACATCTGGTGGTATACAGCTGTTTTGCAAAAGTCTGTTGCCAACAGCTATTGTTTAACCAAAAGACTGATGAAATAACAGTTGTTTTATCTGATCAGATGTTTGAAACAGATTTTTCAACCAACAGTGGATAGAATGAAACAGTGGTTGTTTTATCTGATCAGATGTTTGAAACAGATTTTTCAACCAAAAGAGCTATTTTTAAGGAGAAAATTGATTTTCTGAAAACATTTTAATGTTTTTATTGAAAAGATTTTTGTTATTTTAATCCATGTTTAGCATTCCAATTCGAGAGATCAAGTTTGTGAAGGTAGATGTGTCTAAAGCTTTTGTCAACACATCTGCCAACTGATCCTCTATTGGAACATGGTGCAGAGAAATCAAACCTTTTTCATAGCTATCTCTAACAAAATGATGTCTGATGTCTATGTGCTTTGTAGTTGAATGAGAGACTGGATTTTTGATGATATTTTCAGCAGCTTGACTATCCAACATGAGTGGAGTCCTTAGTGCAGTTATCCCAAAATCCAGCAGTTGATTTTGAAGACACATGAGTTGGGCTGTACAGCTTGCAGCAGCAATGTATTCAGCCTCAGCTGTTGAAGTTGAAACAGCTGCTTGCTTTTTGCTCTGCCAAGAAACTAAGGCATTCCCTAGAAACTGGCACCCTCCTGATGTGGACTTTCTTGTGGTGTGGCAGCCAGCAAAGTCACTATCTGAATATCCTGAAAGCTCAATGTTTCCATTAGCAGGATACCAGATACCAAGTGTGGGAGCACCTTTTAGGTATCTGAATATCCTTTTCACAGCAATAAGGTTTGACTTTCTGGGTGAAGCCTGGGATCTTGCACAAACACAGGTGGCAAACATAATGTCTGGCCTAGATGCTGTTAAGTACAATAAAGACCCAATCATGCATCTGTAATGTGTCTGATCAACCAGTTCATCCTTGTCATCAACAGTGAGTGGCTTGACTGTACTCATGGGTGTACTACATGGCTTACAATCATTCATCTCAAATTTGGATAACAAGTTTTTCACATATTTATTTTGATGAATGAATGTGCCATTTTGCAGCTGCTTCACTTGGAGTCCAAGGAAGCACTGAAGTTCACCCATAGCACTCATTTCAAACTCTGGTGTCATGAGTTCCCTAAACTCCTCACACATTTTGTTATATGTGGATCCAAAAATGATGTCATCCACATATATTTGAACAATCATTAGATCTTTCCCTCTCCATTTTAAAAATAAGGTTTTATCAATTTTACCTCTTGTGAAACCAATGGATAAGAGAAAGGTGGAAAGAGTTTCATACCAGGCTCTAGGTGCTTGCTTGAGTCCATACAAGGCTTTGTTAAGCTTGTAGACATACTCAGGATGGAATGTGTCTTCGAAACCAGGTGGTTGACATACATAGACCTCCTCCTGAATTTTGCCATATAGGAATGCACATTTGATGTCCATCTGATACACCATGATGTTGTGGTTGACAGCAAAGGCTAAGAAAAGTCTTATAGCTTCTAACCTAGCTACAGGAGCAAAGGTTTCATCATAGTCTATCACTTCTTCTTGTCTGAAGCCTTGAACCACTAGCCTAGCTTTATTCTTGACAACTATACCCCTTTCATCAGTTTTGTTTTTGAAGACCCACTTTGTGCCAATTGGACAAACATCCTTAGGCAGTGGTACAAGTTCCCATACTTGTTGTCTTTTAAACTGAAGGAGCTCTTCTTGCATGGCTTCCACCCAACTGTTGTCTTTTAGTGCCTCTTGGTACTTGACTGGTTGTATGAGGGATAGAAAGCCTGCAAAAAGACAGATATTTGAGGATTGGCTTCTTGTGAGCACACCTTCTCTGATGTTGCCAATGATTTGGTCTGGTGGATGAGCTCTTAGGTAGATTAAATCTCCCTGATATGGTATGATGGCATTTTGAGGTGAAGGACAGAGGTTTGGTGACTCTGTTGACATAACATGTGTTTGCACTTTTGTAGTGTCAACAGATGTTTGAAATGGTGGTGGAGGAATGGTTCTAAGTGGTGTAAAGTTGGACTGACTCTTGTCAACGGATGTTTGACTTTTGTCAACAGATGATTGAGCAGTGGATGTAAAAGGTGAATCAGTGGTTTGAGGATAGGACTGGCCAACAGTGGCTGACTCAGCTGTGACAGAGTTTTGACAGTTGTTTTGAACTACTGCTTCCTCTAATGCAGAATAGACTTGACAGTGATTTGGAATCACAACATCTGTTCTGTAGTCTTGTTGTGGAGATTGTGATATACCTGCACTGTTAGTGTTGATAGTAATATCTTCAAATTTGAATTTATCCAAATCAAATAACTCAGTAGGGTTTGCTGGGATTTTTAAGGATGAAAGTTCATTGAACTTCACATTCAGAGTTTCTTCTATTGTCTTGGTCCTTGTGTTAAACACTTTATAGGCCTTGGCAGTAGAAGAATATCCCAGAAAATATCCACAATCTACTTTGGCTGCAAATTTTGAAATGGTATCTTTAAAATTTAAATTGAAACATGGGCAGCCAAAGATTTTGAAAAATGAGATTAATGGTTTGATTTTGAACAAAATTTCATAAGCAGTCTTTTGATGTCTTGGGTTGATCAAAACTTTGTCTTGAACATAGCAAGCAGTGTTTACAGCTTCTGCCCAGAAGGACAGTGGCAAACCAGAATCTGCTAGCATTGTTCTTGCAGCTTCAATAAGAGTTTTGTTCTTTCTCTCAACCACCCCATTTTGCTCTGGTGTTCTTGGGATACTGTACTGCCTTACAATCCCTTTTGACACACAGAAATCATCCAACTCCTTATTTTTGAATTCTGTCCCATTGTCACTTCTAAAGACTTTAACTGGCAAGTCATATTGTTTTTCAACTTTGGTGACAAAGTCCTTCAAAATACCTGCAGTCTCATCCTTAGAGTGTAAAAAATAAGTCCATGTAAACCTAGAAAAATCATCAACTATGACAAGACAAAATCACTTTCTTCTTAGACTCATGATTTTAACTGGGCCAAACAAGTCCATGTGTAACATTTGTAAACATTGACTGGTTTTGGACTCATCAATGGATTTGTAAGAACTTTTATGTTGTTTTCCTTTTAGGCAGGAAACACAATGCTCATCACATTTGAACTCTTTTGGTGGCAAACCTCTGATAAGGTATTGTTTGGAGAGAGAGTTGATAGTTTGAAGGTTGGTGTGACCCACTCTCCTATGCCACAATTCTGTCTCTTTGGTAGAGGCAGCAGAGAACAGACAGACATTTGTCATAGGATTATCCTTTAACATATCAACTACATACACATTGCCACTTCTATGAGCAACAAGTTGTGTTTTACTCTCAGCAATGATGGTGTTAATCTTTTCAACCACTTCTGGTCCAACAATCTTACATGTTTTCTTAGTGAAGAATGACCATATCCTTTGTCACTCATTTGTGATACACTAAGTAGATTAAATTTTAGATTGTCTATTAGATTAACATTTTCAAACATAAGTCTCCCTGCTTGAACAGTTCCAGAACCCAACACTTTACCTTTAGAATCATTACCAAAGGATATATCACCCCCTCCATGTGCAAGAAAGTCCAGAAGAAGGGCTCTACATCCGGTCATGAGCCTGGAGCCTCCACTATCTACATACCACAAACTATCTAAGCAAGCAGAAGCTCCCTGCACATCAGTAAAGATTTTAGTTTTGGTGAGTGTCCAAAGCCAAATTGGCTTTGGATGGGTTCTCAGATGTCTCAGCCTTAAGTTGAGGAGAATGATCAGTGGTTTGAACTAGCTTTTGAACTAAGTTCAACAGCTGTTGTTGACCATTTGCCAGTGCTTGTATGTCAACACTTGGTCCAACAGATGTTTGATCATTTCCTGTCAGATGCTGATAACCATGAGGATGTCTGCTCACTTTAGGTTTTGAAGGCCTTTTGGGCTCTTCATAAACATGTGGAAGACAATGACAAGTTGGTTGTCCATATCCTCTTGGATGTCTGGTAGCTGGTGGAACATCTGTTACCTAAACATCTCGGGGAGCAGAGTTTTTGCTCAGACCTTTGGTAACAGCTGTTTGGACTGGTTCAAAAGTCTGTTTGGGTTTTCCTTTTGAAGTACTCACCACTTGACTTTCAAGAGTTTTAGCCTTGTACTCTTTTATCTTTTCATCAAAATTTTTGAGATACAAACACTCTTTTGTTTTGTGATTCTTTTTCTTACAAATTAAACATTCATTGGTTTTAGAATCACTTAAACTTGTTCCTTTGTTGATATCATATGCTTTTAGAAGAAAACAATTTTTGGTGACATGATTCTTCTTTTCACAAAAATCATAAAACAAGTTATCTTTGGATTTCCCTTTTCCTTTCTTCTTTTCAACAGATGTTTGATCATCTATTGGAGGATCTCTCAAAGGGATGGCTTTGGCCTGTGGTGCCTTTTTACCATCAGGGGTTTTGAAGGTCATTGGTTGAAAATTTTCAAGGACATCACACTCATCTGACCAGGTTGGTTTGAATTGATATTTTTCAATCTCATCAAATGAGGGTGTACCTTCCAACTTTTCAAGAATGATTTTCTTGCCATTGGGTTCAGTAACCTTGATTTCTTGACCTTTTGAATTGGTTGGGATGATTTCAACCAACTGTGGTTCCTTTTTGTCAGTGGTTTGTGAACTTTGAGCAATGGTTTCTTGAAAACCAAAACCAAATTTCACATGACTTTTAGATTGTTGGTTGACAATCATCTCAAAACCTTTTGATGATTCCACCCATTTCTGACATTCAACTTGGGTGGACTCAAGCTCCTTTTTACAATAATGATATTTGGTTATCATAGTTTGAAGCTGGTCTTTGGTTATGCTTGCTTCATGTTTTAAACTGCTGATTTCAGATTCTCTTTCAGTTATTTTTTATTTTAACTCTTTAGTGAGTTTTTCAAACTGAATTTCATCTTCCAAAATTTTCTTTCTAAAGTTTTCATTCACCTCTTTTATCTTAGCAAATGCTATGATACATTTATCTGAGCACAAGTCACTTAAGATTTGAAGAGATACCTTAGCAGCAGCCATCAAGGCACAGTTACACTGGCAATCACAGTCATCAGTACCCCATGGGTCTCAGAGATTCACAACCTCTACTTCAGATTCTTTAGCTGAAACAACTTCATCAACAACATCATTAGTCACATTTTCAGACATAGACACCACTCCCTCAGAATCAGTCTCTTCAACAATTGTTTCTAGTGCCACAAAGCAGAAATTATTTTCAGAATTGGCAACTAAAGCAATGTTTTCATCTGTTATCTCATCTGTTAGACTACTCCAATCAACAAAGCCTTGAGTGAAGAAGCTCTGTTGACTTTGCTGACTAGTCTCTGCAGGAGCAGAGGATGAAGCAGCAGTCATTGGCACTTGTGCCTGAGTAACAGGTGTTTGGACATAATGATACTGAGGAACAGTGGTTTGGACATAGTGCACAGGAACAGTGGTTGGAGTCTGTGCAAAGTGAGCAGTGTTTTGCACATTTGGTACAGGGGTGTTTTGGGAAAACTGATAAGTGTTGGTCTGAGGTCTTTGGTTTGGATAGGTGATCATAGGGGTACCATTTTGACTCCTAAAAGCATAGCTGGGTGATGAGTAAGAATCAGTGTTAAAACCAGTGGTTATATCAATGTAATGATCATAACCCTGATCCTTACTATTTCCAGGTACCTCATCTTGACCCAAAAGTGTTGTATTACCAAATACTTAGTCATCAGACACTTTTCCAAAGTCCTAGAGCTTCTTTTTCTAGTTAAGCTCTCTCTCATAGGTTAAGAGCTTACCATGAAGCTGGGTCAGAGTCAGGTCCTTAAATCCGATAGAGTTTCTCATAACAATTGCTATAGTGTCCCATTTGTCCTGAAGTGATCTAAGAAACCTATGATTCAAAGTTGAACTAGGGTAAGTTAGACCCACCAGTTTTTGTTCACTAATCAGATAATTAAATCTCTCAAACTGTTGTGTTAATGACTCTCCCTTCACATGACTAAAAGTTTCATATTGTTGATTAAGTATTTCACGGTTGTTTTCAATCACATCCTCAGTCCCACCAAACTGCTCTTTCAGAGCATCCCACAACTCCTTTGCACTATTGCAGTGCAACAGTCCAGCATAGATATCATTTGGTAGAGCCATGGCTACAATACTGAAAGCCTTAGCATCTAACTCAATTTTTTGAAAATCTTGCTCGGAGTAGTTTTCAACACTCTTAGGTACTTGGACCTTGGGATCTTCGGTACTCGGCACCATTGGAACATGTGGTCCAAAGACAACCGACTTCCAACACCCAGTGTTTTGCTGTGCTAGCACATGACTCATCCGACGTTGCCAAATATTGTATTCAGATCTGACAAGCATCGGTGGCTTGTTGCTAGTGCCAGTGTTATGTGGATCTTGATTAATTGAAGTCATTCTCTGATTTTTACGAAAACAAAATTTGTTTACTAACGGTTGAAACGAAAATAAACTATTACTCTGTTTTTCAATCCGACAAATAAACGATATCCATAAATTGTGAGCTGATCTGTTTATATTAAATTGATTGATTAGATCGAATTTAATTGACCAAGCTCTGATACCAATTGTTAGGATCTGAGTTTGATAGTTTAGATGAATAATGAAATAAATGAAGTGAAGTATAAATGGAAAGTGCAGCGGAATGATAAACTGTAAATCAAAACAAGAGAATAAATGTTTTTAATCGAAAGCTTTCATTAATTGAAAGGTTACAATTATACAAGTTCTCCCCCTCAGCCTGATCACTCAGAGAATGTTTGTCTAAGAGAATGACTAGAGTGATAAATAGAACAGTACAATCACTGTTCTATTTATAGAGAAATCTAAACCTCTGATGATCACAACTGACGTCACCTAAGACAGCGACCTCTAACAGAATAACAACATAAAACATCTGCTAAATACAACTACTGTTACATTCAAAACACTGCTAACATAAACTACTGTAAAGGATAACTCTGATGGTCTTGTATCATCTGTTGGATCCAAAGTGTTGTTGGTTCCAACAGACCTTTGTCTTCAGTACTTGATCAGCAGTTGTTTCTTCATCAGATCTTTATTCATCAGTTGTTTGTTCAGCAGACCTTTTAGCAGCAGCAGCTGTCTTCATCAGTTGTTTGGTGTATCAGTTGTTAGGGTCAACAGTCTTTTGGGGAAAGTATCTTGAATCTACTGATTATTCAAAGGATCAATTAGATAGAATATTTTGGCTTTCCAATCATCTGTTCTTCTCCAGGTCAGCAGACTTAACAATAATTTTGTTCATGCTTATAAGTTGGAGAGTATTCGACCACTATCAATATTGATAATGGATGAAAATATGAAACAAAAGTTGATGGTGGAAGTGGAGAAATTTATAGAAATAGAGAAACAAAGCAACTCATGAACGAATACTCTCTATCCCAAGAACTCGATGACAAGTTCTTTTCAAGTGAGGAAGAATGATGAAGAGTCAATGACTCGAATGAGTGACTTGTGAACCGATGCGAATGCGGAAAAGGTGAAAACGACGGGTGACTAAAAAATCATTCTAATAAGTTTAATAGTTTATTTTATTTTATGTTATTGATTTATATTATGGCCTGGTCTATTTCAACCCCCCACCTTCTATTTTCACCCCCTCAAAGCGCCTCGCATAGGCCTAAGCGAGGCGTTTTGCCCTCATTTCGAGGAGGTCAGTACGAGGGGCAGAAAAAGCTGATTTTTAAAAGCGAAGCGCCTCGCTTAGGACTAAGCGAGGCGCTTCGAATCAAGGATTTATTTTGGAGTGGTTTTTGATGTTTTGAGTTGGGTTTTTTATTTTTTTAATTTAATAATTATAAAAAGTTAAAAAAATTTAAAAAACAAAGTAATAACCCTAATCAAACGTCAATGACTTAAACTTGACATCATCAACCACGTATAGTCAATGAATGCGGTATGCGCGTTAAATTTCATTAAATGCGGCAATCTATGGATCCGGTTGGAGTCTAAAGCTTCGTGTGTCATCTTGGTCGAACTCATGTTGCAACATTCGTCTTGTGTGTGTTAGGGTCCGAAATTTTAGGGGTTTTTTGTGGGTTTTTCCATCCTTGTATTTCCAGTTTTTTTTAACTAGCTTAAATCTCTCTGATCCATGGTACGTTGAAGACTAGATTCGGTGCAATCGACGAACATCATTCAAAATTTCAACTTCCCATTCAGGTGCTTAAGTCCACCAACCTACTTGATCGTTGACAGATATCTCTCCGATATAGCACCTTGAAGACTGGATTCGGTGCAATCAGAATCCGAATGCGGTATGCGCGTTAAATTTCATTAAATGCGGCAATCAAGGGATCCGGTTGGAGTCTAAAGCTTCGTGTGTCATCTTGGTCGAACTTATGTTGCAACATTCGTCTTGTGTGTGTTAGGGTCCGAAATTTTAGGGGTTTTTTGTGGGTTTTTCCATCCTTTTGTTTCCAATTTTTTTTAATTAGCTTAAATCTCTCTGATCCATGGTACCTTGAAGACTTGATTCGGTGCAATCGACGAACATCATTCAAAATTTCAACTTCCCGTTCAGGTGAAATCGACGAACATCTTGACAGAAGAGGCACCTTGAAGACTGGATTCGGTGCAATCAGAATCCGAATGCGGTATGCACGTTAAATTTCATTAAATGCGGCAATCAAGAGATCCGGTTGGAGTCTAAAGCTTTGTGTGTCATCCTTGTGTTTCCAAGACACAGGCAAGTCCTCATCTGATCCACCCCACAAAACAATAATCTTGAAGTTTTTTAATATAGCCATTTTTCCCTGGTTTACCGGGAATGGGTTGAAGGTGTGTGTTGCAAATATAATAAACAAAGATAATACAAGAAGATGATCAAGGATGCTCCAACATAACTTGCACCGGCTTGAGATATGAGTTTGATTAACTTAAATCTCTCTGATCCATGGTATCCACTTTTCAAGTTGTCTTGATCGTTGATGGCTATCTCTCCGATAACAACTGAAAAGTTGTCTTCAATGATTATAAGAAACTTGAAAGTAATTACAAGAAGATGATCAAAGATGCTACAACATAACTTGCACCGGCTTGAGATATGAGTTTGATTAGCTTAAATCTCTCTGATCCATGGAATCCACTTTCAGGTTGTCTTGATCGTTGACAGAAGAGGTACTTTGAAGACTGGATTCGGTGCAATCAAAATCTGAATATTATATTACAATAATATTACGTTGAGCAAAAAGTTGTGTTTGAAGCCTAGTTCTTTTGGCCACATGTACAGAAAGGTTATAAATGTTCATGTCGTTTCAGGTTGTCTTCATCGTTGACAGATATCTCTCCTATAACAGAAGAGTTATCTTCAAAATTGATGTAATGTATAAGTTTTAGAGTCGGTAAGCATTTAACTGAATCCATGGTATCCACTTTCAACTGAATCTTTCTCTGATATACTCTATATCAACCGAAATTGAGTATCATCAATCTGGTATTAGTGGTTGGAAACTGTGATGACAAAGCTGGTGTGTGTTGAAACAAGGTATGGATATGGAGAACATGGAATGAGATGGTTTCGATTTTCGTACAAAGATTCCATAAGTAAAAGTCAGTTGTTATCAGAGAGATATCTTCATCAATCTCCTTGATCTACGCATAAGTGTGAGAGTCGATCCGAGTTAGGTGTTATCGGTATATGTACAATGATGTGGTTTGTTTTAGATAAGGAGGTATATGTACAATGATGTTTTACACTCGGAGAGATAACTGTCAACGATGAAGGCAACCTGATAAAGGCTGAACACGAGTGTAATCAAACAAGGTGCTATAAAAACCACCAACAATCAATTATAATATAGTCCGGAAGTCAAGCATATCAATTAAACATGCAAAAATTATGTTCTGAAAAAATATGGGTATCGAATGTATAGTCGGAGGACCACGTACAATGATTCATCAAAGTTGTACAAAGCTGGATGTTTCTACTGAAAAACCCAAACGAGCAATAAACGAAGCGAAACGCCTCAAACAAATTTTCTTGGCTTGGAAACAACTTAAAAGAACCAAAAATGAATTAAAATTATTTTTTGGACAGTAACAGATAATTTTAAAGAATTAAAAGAAATTCATTTTTTTAAAAAGGCCAAAGCGCCTCTCTTTGGCCAAAGAGAGGCGCTTGAGTGCCTAACTTTGGCCAAAGCTAGGCACTTGAGTGGTTTGATTAGACAACAGGCGCCTCGCTTTGACCAAAGCGAGGCGCTTTGGCCTTTTTTTTAAAAAAAATGAAATTCTTTTAATTCCTTAAAATTATCTGTTATTGACCAAAAAATAATTTTAATTCATTTTTTGGTTCTTTTAAGGTGTTACCAAGCCAAGAAAATAATATCTCTCCGTTTCGCTTCGTTTATTGCTCGTTTGGGTTTTTCAGTAAAAACATCCAGCTTTGTACAACTTTGATGAATCATTGTACGTGGTCCTCCGACTAAACCTAACACACAACAATTGTTTTTAATTCATTTTTAAGTGTTTTTAATTACTTTTCGAGAAATGATAATTTTCAAATATTACAGATCAGGGTGTTACCAAGCATGTCAAGAAATGATAATTTTCAAATATTACAGATCAGGGTGTTACCAAGCATGTCAAGAAATGATAATTTTCAAATATTGCAGATCAAAGGTGTTACCAAGCATGTCAAGAAATGATAATTTTCAAATATTGCAAGTCCAAATCATTGTACGATGTCTTTTTTCAGAGGAACCCTTGTTTGATTATACTTGTGTTCAGCCTTTATCAGGTTGCCTTCATCGTTGACAACTATCTCTCCGATAACAACTGAATTTTACTTGCTTGCCTGAAAAGTTGTTTTACTAATTTCATAGTATTGATACTTTTAACAATCGGATCGGCGCTAACGCGCAAAGCATCTAGATGGACCTATTTGGAATGTTCCTGATCATCACGGTTATGCCTTTTTTGATCGGAAAAATATATTCCCAAACAATTAAAAATAACTTTTCATGCAAGCAAGTAAAATTCAGTTGTTTTACTAATTTCATAGTCTTGATACTTTTAACAATCGGATCGGCGCTAATGCGCAAACCTTCGTTTTTGTTTTTTGATAGAAAGGAACTAAGTTGCAAATAAGATAATAATGTAAATAATAATAATAATAATGTAAAGGTAGATCATGGAAAGTTGAACTCAAGAAACAAAGATGAAACCGATTAATGTTCTTTATGTATGAATAATGACCCTCTAGAGGGTCACTATTCATATATAAAGAACATTAATCAGTTTCATCTTTGTTTCTTGAGTTGAACTTTCCATGATCTACCTTTATCATCTCAGAGAGATAACTGTCAACGATGAAAGGGAACCTGAAACCATAGAAGTCTTGAAGACTAAATGTCATTTTGCAAAAAGGTAGACCACACCACTAGAGCAAAAAGTTGTGTGTAAGTTTTATTTAGCGTAAAAACATCATTGTACATGGAAAGTGAGTAATATGACTGGACAGTGAGATTGATAACTTCTTTATGGAAGTTGCTAAAATAGTTAAACAAAAGCTGAAATTGAACAGTTATTTGGAATGTTCCTGATCATTACAGTTATGCCTTTTTTGGTGAAATGAACTTGAAGAAATGATTTGGTGGATCTGTCATGAGTTAAACAAAAGCTGAAATTGGACGGTTATTTGGAATGTTCCTGATCATTACAGTTATGCCTTTTTTGATAAGAAAATATATTCCTAAACAATTAAAAACAACTTTTTCATGCAAGCAAGTAAAATTCAGTTGTTGGACAGTGAGTAATATAACTCGACAGTGAGATTGATAACTTCTCTATGGAAGTTGCTAAAATAGTTAAACAAAAGATGAAATTGAACAGTTATTTGGAATGTTCCTGATCATTATAGTAAAATTCAGTTGTTCGACAGTGAGATTGATAACTGGACAGGTTAGCCAAATGCTACGAGGGTGGCAGGAAAAAGCTGACATTTTGATCCAAAGGAACTTCAGGTTAGCCAGACGTTTGTCAAACGAACAATTAAAATAAACTTTTCATGTAAGCACGTAAAATTCAGTGGTTGGACAATGAGATTGATAACTGGACAGGTTATACAGCTTTTTCTGCCACCTCGTATGATTTGACCCGAAGTGCCTAGCTTAGAGGTGGCATGAAAAAGCTGACATTTTGATCCAAAAGAACTTCAAGTTAGCCAGACGTTTGTTAAAAGAACAATTAAAATCAACTTTTCATGCAAGCAAGTAAAATTCAGTTGTTGGACAGTGACATTTTGATCCAAAAGGAACTTCAGGTTAGCCAGACGTTTCTCAAAAGAATAATTAAAAACAACTTTTCATGCAAGGAAGTAAAATTCAGTTGTTGGACAGTGAGATTGATAACTAGACAGGTTAGCCAAATCATACGAGGTGGAAGGAAAAAGCTAACATTTTCTTCCTTGTTGCAGAAAGAAATCAACAGTCAGATCGACGATTTTGTTTACCCTCCCATTGACATCAAAAATGTTCTTTTGACAAACGTCTGGCTGAAAAAAAACTAACTCAAAAGACCAAAAAATAACAAAAAAAAAATTTATTCGAAGCGTCTCGCTTAAGCCAAAGCGAGGCGCTTCGGGTCACAAATCAACCTTTTCTGACCTCGTACCGAGGTAGTTAAAAAGTAAAGAAAGCGCCTCGCTTAGGCTTAAGCGAGGCGCTTTCACGGGGGTGAAAATAGAAGTGGGGGGTTTAATTATAACCACCCTTATATTATTTATATAAATTAAGTCTAGAGTAGAGATTATGTTGACCGCAATTAATGTTTCGGTTATGGTCTTTTTTCAATTAAGTCTCTAGTTAATTTTGTCGATTACTTTGACCGAATTTAATGTGTAGGCTAATAGACTAGCCTATAAATAAAGGTTCATTTGTAATATTTAGGAAAATTTTTGATATTGCAATAAACTTATCCCATTTGGGTTTTCTCTACACGTTTGCTAAAATGTAACTAGCATTTTATTGCTTTCGTTTCGCGTCATGTTTAGCGCAAGCAAAAGCATTATCGTCCAATTGCAAAACATTTTTTTAATTGAATTCAAATTACACCGCCATATTCTCATTAATTGATTGACGATCGTTACAAAAACGCACATAGTAGATGATCGTAACAAAAACTCACCACTCTATAACTTGCTCTATTTTCAAAACAAAAACAGAGCATGCAGTTTTATTGAGTTAGATAGTCTAGTCTACCTAACTATGCATGTTAAACCTTTGGTTTGACACTGCTTCACACCCAAAAGGAAGGGAGCTACGTCTGAGTTAAACTTGGATATGGAAGTCTTCTTTCGTTTATCGACAGTGAAGTAAGACCAAGCTCATGAGCTTATTATCTCAGGTCGGAACAAGTTGATAGGATCCCCCTTTTTACGCCTCCATGCCGCCTGTGTGGTGACATGGGGCCGAAAAAAGGAAAGAGAGGGATGGGGTTTCTCTCGCTTTTGGTATAGTGGGCCCCCGGTTGGGGATTTTAAATATTGAATTGCAGAGGTTATAACGCATGTAAAATAATTGAATTGCAAAAGTGAAATAAGGCATGTTAAATTAACACACACAAAAATGTTCAGTGTAATTAATTAATCGCATGTTAGAAAAATTCTTGTTAAATAAACGCACACTAAAAAAATATTTAGGGGGTGTTTGAGATTGCTTTTTGAAAACTGATTATGCGTTTTGATGCACTAAGGGTGGAGCTGCTTTTAGATTATTGCGTTTTGGTAGCCTTTTAAACGCAAATAATCTACAAGGCCGGCCTTGAGAGGGTGCAGGGAGGACCCCCGGCCCGGGCCCAAATTCTAAAGGGGTACTTTGAGCGGCGGTCAGGTTTTTATTTTATTTTATTTTTTTGCAAGTATTTTCTTTCTGTTTTCGACAAAAAAAAAGATCTCATCTTGAGCATCACTGTTTATAAACGCAAGAAGGTGAATAGTAGATAAGGAAGAAGATGAGTCATACATGATAAACTAGATTGGAAGGATACGACAAAATTAAAAAAAAAGTTGAAGTGTGTTACTTGAGATTTGTGTTGTGATACGGTAATTTGCAGCATTTGCAATAAATTTTACTCTAATATATAGTAATACTACAAAACAGTAATTGTCTCACGCTTTTGCACATGATGCAAGTCAAATTCATTTTATTAAAAACTTTTGAAGTCTAGACATCAAAAAATGGTCATTCAAATTATTATGGAATTTTAAAAAATAGTTTTTTATGAGCCAATTAGCCAAACATATTAATTTTTATAATTATTACGACACTTTCAGTTCTATATCCGGTCAACCGGTCCGACTAGGGAACCGGTAAGGACACCGGTTCAATGTCCGCTTCAGTTATGAAAACACTGCTTGAAAGACCTAAGCTAAGGGGCACATATTTCACGGCTCGGCCAGGACACCTTAATTTTCAGGGCCGGCCCTGATAATCTACCTTTCCCAAACACTAAAACTGATTATTTGCGTTTTCAAAATGCAATAATCTAAAAATCCATTTCAAAACACAACCCCAAACACCCTCTTAATAGTAATAGAAATATTTCATGTTATTCTAGAAAAATCGAAATTACGCATGTTAAAAAAAATTAAAATAACGCATGTTTAAAAAAATGTAAATATGTGTGTTACAAAATTGGGAACTCTTGTGGAGATTACGCATGCAACTTTGCAAAGAGTCCTTGTCTGTCTAAAATCACAAATATGTATGATTCCTTTAAACAATAAAATATTCCAGAAGCACCCATAGAAGTTTAAAAGATTGCCCAGATGTTTGGGATTTTAACTTATTCATGCGACTCATTTCTTGTTTGAGTTGATTGTGAAAGTGGCTAGTGTGGTGGTGAAGGATGGTGACGGGAAAGGTTAAAGATGAGGAACAAAAGACAAGATGAAGAGTACAGAGCTCTCATACTCTGCAACTGTTTTTCTAATTGGAACAACACGTGTTAAGGGAAAAAAAAGACTAAATTACCCTTCTCCCAAGAAAACAGAAAATCCACGTGCTGTGTAGTCCTTGTCTGTCTAAAATCACAAATATGTATGTTTCTTTCGTATTATTTTTAGGTTAATGATACTTTGTATTTAAAACTTTTCATTAGATAAATATTATACACTACATTAGGTACTTGTGACCCGTGTAGTACAAAGGTTGAGTCTGATTAAATATAAACTCTTATTATATATAATATAATAACAAAAGAGATTGTCTTAGGAATTGTGTCTAAGGTGTTGTTTATTTTTAAAGACGTAAAAGGTCTACAGACTGCGAACCACTTCTGCATGAGAAGAGATGGACCAAAGGTCTGCAGTCTGCAAGAAGAAGATCGTTTGTTTGTTAACGTCTGCAGCGTAACCTAAAACCATAACCAACCACAACCCACCACAACCCACCATAACCATAACCCACCACAACCCACCATAACCATAACCCACCACAACCCACCATAACCATAACCCACCACAACCTACCATAACCACCGTGAACCAACACAACCCACCATAACCACCGTAAACCAACACAACCCACCACAACCTATAGTAATATTGTTATCCATCAATGGGAAGCTCCAAACCATGATCTTACCAACAATATTATCAAACATATGAAGCATCAACAGCAAGCTCCAAACCATGATCTTGCCAACAATATTGTCAAACATATGAACCACTGAGAAAAAAACCTCATACCCACATGAATCTGTAGCTCCAAATCATTTTTTGGGAGGGGGAGAAGGAGACGGGAGGGGTCGGAAAGGGGGAGGATGGGATCGGGGAGGAGGACAATTGCGGCGGCAGAGGGGAGGCAGGAGGAGGAGGAGGAGGAGGAGAAGAAGAAGAAGAAGAAGAAGAAGAAGAAGAAGAAGAAGAAGAAGAAGAAGAAGAAGAGAAAAAGGAGAAGAGGAAGAAGTATGAAAAGAAAAAAGAGGAGAAAAGGTGGAAAGACATTGGTCCATGTCTGTAGTCTGCACCAAGAAGAGGACGAACGTTTTTTAGTGAAAAGTCATCCAAAAAACAATCTACAAACCCAAAATATTTGTGCAGTGCAGACAAAAGAGGTCGCAAGCACTTCTGGAAAAAAAACAAACACCCCCTAAGATACACCTTTATTTTGTTTATTGTTTTTCTTATCTTATTTACAAAAATGCCATCAACATTTTACTCATAATTTCTTTTGCCTTTTTTGTATCAAACCCTTTAACTTTTAGCATTTGCTCTTACACCCCAACTTTCTAAAAACTTTGTAAAATGTCATTTTTACCATCTTAAGTTTTACGTGCTTATGTTTATATATGTGGGTCAAATATTATACGTTTTCGTGCTTATTTATATGTACATTTTTTTGTTGGTTTATGTTTTGACATATATTTTATTCGGAAAAGAATCGGGTCAAATATAATATGTTCTCACTAGGCGGTATAAATTTAAGTTATCGAACCCATAATTTCTTTTGCCTTTTCTGTATCAGACCCTTTAACTTTTAGCATTTTCTCTTATACCCCAGCTTTCTAAAAACTTTGTAAAATGTCATTTTTACCACTTAAGTTTTATGTGCTTATGTTTATGTACGTGGGTCAAATATTATACATTTTCGAGCTTATTTATAGGTACATTTTTTTGTTGGTTTATGTTTTGATATAAATTTTGTTCGAAAAAGAATCGGGTCAAATATAATACGTTTTCACTAGGCGGTATAAATTTAAGTTACTTTATGTTTTGACTCCATTGCAACCCATGGTACCATTCTTATGTGCATATATATAAGTATGTTTCGTTATCATCCAAGTTGGTTTACGTTTTCGCATACTGTTTTCATGGTAATGATTCAGATCAAATGTAATACATTTTCATGCCTATTTTCATTTGCCAATTCAATTGTACTATGTTCTGACATAAATTTTGTTCGTAAACAAGTTAGGTCAAATACTTGACGGTATAAATTAGAGTTACTTTAAGTTTAGCCGTAGCCGCAATGTGCGGCGAGTCAAAATACTAGTTTTTTAAATAAAGTAACATACCTTGTCTTGTTTGAGTGTGGACAATACATCAACGGTGCAGTGATAAAACATTTCATTAGACGTGTACGAGAGAAAAATAACATATTGTAAAACCCTAACCCATAAACATGTAACTAACATTTAAACGTTCGAATTTAGGCCTTATTAAAAATCACTCTCGGTTAAAACTTGGATAATTATGAAAACCCAACTCAATGAAATACCTTACATGTTTGATCCCAACAAATTTTACATTTTTAACTACTAAAAGCATGTGTTGAAGTTTGCGTTTTAAACGGAAATTTTTTGTTGCGGAAGCTTTTGAGTGTTCGGGTGTGTTCGGCTCTCCTCGCGACTTGATCCTTGCTCCGGGTGACCGGGTCTGCTAACGAATGTGTACCTTGCACCATTACACATGGGATGGTTAGTTGTATTTTTAATAACACCTTCATAATAGTTAAAATGTTGATATGCGTCAAAAACGGAACGATCAAGCTTAAATGGCCAAATGAGGATTTTGGAGAATAACCCCGCCGTAAGCTACGGCCTGAGGGCCGTACCTTACAGCCAGCAGCTGTTGTTTTTCCCCAACCTTTGTATGTTCTTATACTTATGCTATAGGCCATTACTAAGGAACTTGTTTAATACCATTTATTGAGCTTGCAAGATGCTCATTTACCATGATAAAAACCCTTTTCGTCTTAACTACAATCGATGCGATTCTCACCCAAATCAACCCGTTAAGGCCATCGGTTATACAAGCATTCACTTGATCGTTCAATGATCATAACAACCATTTTAATAACCCATTTGAACTAGTTATGGTAACAACATCATTCGATTTACTTGTTATAACCCAATTCTTGGATTTAACCTTTGATAACTCTTTAGAATTCCCAAAACGCCCTTATAGACAAATATTCTAAATTTAGCCACCCGTGGCGACACCACTCGATTTAAATCCATTGCTTTGACTATTTGATTTGTTAGAAAACCTACTAAGCCCTTATGGACTTAGTTTCCCTTAATTTCACAATTTTACGAATGTTTAGTCGTTTTTAGGCGTTATGGCACACATTAGACATAGATAGCATAAGACTTACCCATTTGGTGCCAAACTTCATGTTTATGGTTTTTATACTCATACCATTTCGTCCAAGGGCTTTCATTTAAATACGGACTTACCAGGTTGCGTTGACCCATTTTCATACCTTGCAACCGTTATCATAGCTCGAGGCATCTAGAGCCCATTCTCCAATGTAATTCACCTGTATACATTCTAAATTGATAGGCATTATATTTTGCAGGATTCAAATGGTAACACTTCACCGTTTGACCTGTTTAACCTCGTGAATCTTAATGCTTGGTGTACAAGCATCAAGTGTCGGACTCAAATAATGAGATCATCACCATTGGACCCATTAAGACTCATAGTTCATAACATTATGTTATCCAAGCTTTTATCTATGGTTCAAGTGACAAAAACACTTGATCCATTTACCAAAACTACCTACTACTTCATTCAAATGATTTCATCTAATTCTTGAGTTTAGAATGTCGTTTACCATGTATCTTTGTTAATTAACCCATTTGATTAATTTCACCATTTAATCAGGACACGTTGCTTCATTTATTACTATAACTCATGTTTTGTCATGATTTCACACGTGTTGACCCGCTTAATGGATCTCACCCCCCCCCCTTGGGGTTCTACCTTTATCTCACACTCAAGATTAAAACCAATATATACAACGCTTAAGCCATGTTTATAGTCTAATAGTGTAAGTAAAACTTACCTTTTATTCACTCTCATGTCCTTGCACATTAGGCTTGTATTCGCTTGACCCGTTTTGCTTGTTGATCCATTCCTTCCAAGCTTGCACCTAGCCTGATAAGATCAACCTTCACTATACTCATAAGATTGATCAAGTTAGTCATCATGTCTAATAACTAACACATATCAAGAGTTTATTCACACCATTATATCACATTCTAATCTCGGGTCAGTTGACTCCTAATAGTCAACTACCCTTAGCATGATCATGTGCACTATCAATTTCCCAATCATCATTAGGCTACATTTTCACATATGGTGTTATCTATCATTTAGACACACATTTCATGTTCATGTGCAAGAGTTCTATGATCACCCAAGAAGCTATAACTCAATTTTGCAAACTAGTTTAGTGAGGCATTTCCTCAAACACTTTGTGGGCATCATTTAACAAGTTAGCATCTAGCATTGTAGGATCAATATTCAACACAATCTTTCAACCCATATAAGATCGTTGGGCATTTTCATTCCCAAGCATGAATCCTACACATTTTATGCATCACACACACAAGAATCCTTTATATGAGCTACTTTATTGAGATTATGGCAAAAACCCATTTTTCATCATTTGATCCAAGAATCATCAATCATCATAATAGTTGAATTTAAACATTTATATAATGTTTCCAAGCATGATTTTGGTCCCCCAACTTACGGGTAACCTTCAATTGCCTAAATTCCACAATCACCCTTTTGACCTAGATTTCTCCTCAAGCTTAAATACGAGGAGTTCATAAGTTATGAATCAAATTAAAGGTACATGGATGTGTAGGATCCTTAGATGATGTGTTTACAAACTAATGTAGGCAGGGATCATCACGAAATCAACAAGAAAGGGGTTGGATTGAGATGTTAGGGTTATATGCTTGGTGTGTGTATGTGTGAGTTTTAGGTATGTTTGGTGATTTCCAGAAGATGAAAATCGACCCCCACCTTTTTTCCTTTAACCCATCTTTGCAACTTTGAGCAATTGCCACATTTAGCCCCTCAAGTTCTAGTTTCTATGTTTTATTAGATCATATCCCTATCTAGATTAGTCTTTTTCATTGAGTTTTAGCCCCATTTAGATATTAAAACTAACGATGTGACATTCCTATTGTAACAAAATCCCCGTTTTATTTGCTGGTAGATCGTTCGCTCTATTGGTTAATTCGTTATGCTATTTGTTAATCATGCCAAATGACATGATTAAGCGAAACTGATTTTCGAGGTGTTACACATATACCTTAATTTTGTGATGATTTGACAATAAAGAGTAAAAAACTGTTCTTCGCAACTTCTGTATTTTGCAGGGGAAAAATTTGAACGGAAAATAAAATAGATATATAGTAATAGAATTAAAATATATGGAGGAAAATATGAGATAAACAGTTAAGATATTTGTTTAATAATCATGGTATTGTAAACATCTTAAAAACAATAATTCATTATTCGATTTAATTATCCTAAATATTGATATTACAATGCTCATGAATAGTGCCAATGCCACGTGGCTCATTCGTTTTTTTATTCATCTTCAGCGGTTTTGATGCTATTTAGTTTGAATGTTTTGAATATGTTAACCAAATTGTTTCCAGACCAGGTGGTGTGGGTGTTGTTTGTTTACTGAGGGTGTCTGGGTTCGTGGTAGGTTAGGGGTGGGTTTTTTTATTGGTAAAAAACGTTTTACATGTTGTGATCAAGTTGGACCGCATGTAATGTGTCAGCACCTAATTGAACCATCTTTTCTTTATGCTAAATGTGGTACATGTTAGCCTGTTTCTTCTTCGTTTGCTTCAACACCTCACTGAACTCTCTTTCTCTCTCTGTATACTTTCCTCATGAGTCACACCTCTCTCTTTCTCTCTCCATTTCCCTCCCACAACGCTACTAGGCACCACCCATCACCGCCTCCAGTTCCAATTGCTGCCTCTGCTTCCCCTCTCTCTACTCCTACCTCATCATTATCCATCACCACTGTAGCGTTTCAAACACCTACCGCACCAACAGCCTACCTGCTCCTTACCGATGCCAGCTCCCACCGCCGTCTCTGCTAACCATATCTCGACCGGCTCATCCAACCTGTCAATCCAAGACAGACGTCGTGAAATGAACACGAATAGTATATCAGAACTTCATAGCTTTCAGGCTATCCGTGATGAAATGATGTTCTTCTTTGTCTATCACGGTGGTGCATGTTGGCAGTGAACACCGATCTGTGTACTGCTTCACTTTGTGGCATTTTAGGGTTTTAGAATTTTGGGTTGTTGGTGTTGCCCATTGTTGTCGGTGGCTTTCCGGCCATTCATGGTGGCACTAGTACAAAAAAAGATAGCTAATATGACGTTTTTTGAATCAAATAAGACGGTTAACGAAGTGTCCTAAAAGATATCGTCCTATTTTATATTGACCGTCATATTTAACCTAATAAGACAGTTTTGTGTTTTTGGCAAATAAGACGGTTGTAATTGGCAAATAAGACGGTAGCCTAATAAGACGGTTTCCTAATAAGACGTAGCACAATATATTGGCAAATAAGACGGTAGCCTAATAAGACGGTTGCCATCAATATATATATATATATATAATTCTACCATAATTTGATTTACAAGTACTACTAATAATTTAATTCACCAATATATGAGATTCGATCGATATCATTTCATTTGGAATCACACAAAACAAATAAAATAATAAATAAAAGCAATATAACAAAATGAACCATAATAACATAGCTAAAATAGTCAAACCATTCAGTTTGACCTGTTTGTCTAAAACATTCATTTAAACATAGAGAAACATACATCCAAGATCACTAAATTAAATAACAAGCATCTATCAACCTCCTTGACTTGGTGCGACCTTTATCCAACACGATAACCACAAGATATCTGGAGCACTGGCTAGCTAGAATTCCATGTCACTAATCAAAACAAACAAAAAACTGTCTATTAGCTACCAACAAAGACTAATATTAAACAACATCCAATTATTGGAATCATGATGTTATAGAAATGAACACTAGGAGATATAACACAAGTGATGCTCACTAGAGTCAACATTAATACAAAGCCCTTTGGCGTGCCTAGGAACCGCTAATAAGCCTGAAGATTGTAGTTTTACACAGGAGGAGTTGGGTCTGGGGCTGGATGGTGAACTAGATATGTACAACAATTAGAAAGTAGAATTTGAACTAACAGTGATGGTCTTTTTGTTTGACCGGTCTTGGATTGGACCGGTTCTCTTAAGGGTATTTATTGTGAGGATTGGGTTTCTAGGTATGGTAAACTGAATGTAAATAACATGCTTACTACTATAACTTAAGATGCTGCAAGTTTCAGCTGTGGGTTTGAATGACATATTTGGTTTCACTTATTTTCCTATTACTGAGAGGTGTTAATAGCTAAAATTGTTAAATCTTTGTTCATGTGGGTTATGGAGATACATGCTAATTGTAGATAAGCTTCAGTTCAAACCATGCTGAGTTTAAATGTTATCTATGTTGTCAAAAGTCCTTTAGCGCACCTAGGCCCTTCGGGTCAAATGGACGAAAGGGTCAAAGTGACTAAACCATCCGTGTAATTAACTCTTAACATAATGAATAAAAAGACTACATTCTAAGGCCCACTCAAGTGTACTAAACAAATATTTAAAAAAATGAAGAAAATGAAAAAAAAAATACTTATAAAGGAGTAGCATACTAATATACTTACCTTCATTCATCCTTCTCGCCATCACCAAAAGATGAGATAAAGTACGCTCTACAAATTCATCAATTTCATCTTTACGAACCATTGTCGTTTTATTTACCAACTAAACATAAAGATATATAAAATCAAGATTACGGTTTAATATACATTGTATTTAAACGTAAACAAATAGGGGTGTATACTTACCATATGTTCTCTGTTATAAATCACAAAATCATACATAGCCATCATAACACAATAACCGCACTCCCATCCATTAGGTTGTCGACGACACTAAATAATTAATTGAGCCAACAATTAGGTAACTAAAATATACAAGCTATAAAAAACGGAAGAGAACTTACATTAACCATTTCCCATGTTATATTATGTTTTGTGGCATGTTCGAATAATTGTCTAATCTCGTAATCTGAATAATCAACATTTACAACTTTACGTGATTCAAATATATAACCCTTCCAAGTTTTATATACCGGATGATGCTGAAGTAAAATTAACACCCAGTGTTTCCTGTACAAGTATGAAATGACCTGACTTAAGCAAAATGTAGCAAATAAAAATGACACAATATTCTTTCAGTAACTAAAAGAAGATTGAAGTTTTAATATGAATGATCTTGATATGAAACAAATATAATACCGGACTAAATACGGTGCCATAAACCATTGTTTGTCCTTATGAAAAGAGATCACCTGTCTGAGGTGGTCGATCACAAAGTCACTATCATCTGAGACAAGTTCACCTTCAATATAACGGGGATGAAAATATGCTGTATTATTTAAACCCTCCCGTCCCCCAGCTGTATATAAATACCTAAAATCAAAGTATAAAAAAATGTGATAAGATCAGTAACCCTCGATTAAATTGTAAAAAAATACTACCATAAAATATGTAAATAAAAACTAGTTGAACTTACATTGTAAACCAATGCACAAAGCAAACATCTGCCCAACCATTGACACATAACTGTAAAACCGTTTCAAATTCAACAGTCTCTTGAATACATTCCTCATACATCCCTGTCGGTGAAATAAAAACCATAAACAAGGCTTTTTCTGATTGAATCGCCACGTGTTGCGCTAATCCATATATGCTTTGAGGCCTTGACCTTGCTTTTTTTAGAAGTTTTAATACTTTAGTTTTTTCTTTTGATGCTTTTAATTTGTTTTTTCTATTGAAGGTTCAAAAGCAGCAACAGGTTTGGTATGTTGATAATCATGAATGGGCTCTGTAGGTTGATTAGTGTGAACAGTCTTAGTAGGTTGACTAACATTAACAGACTTGGTATGTTGATAAGCATGAACAGGCTTGGTAGGTTGATTAACATTAACAGGCTCGGTAGGTTCATTAAAGGAAGTATGCTCGGTTGCATTTTGAGAAAACTCTTTACCAGCGAGCTACATGAACCAATAACAATATTATTAGTAAAAAGATATAAGTACACACACACACATATATATATATATGTGTGTGTGTGTATGTATATGTATATAAATAATGTGATTACCAATTGACTAAAAGCCTCTTCATTTTGTAATGCATACGAGTATATTTGATACTCATTTCTTTCATGTGGAATCGTTTGTTGTTGGTGAGCAGACGTTGCCTCAAACTACATTAGCGAAACATATTGTTTTTATATCAAGTAATTTAAAATAATAAAATAATGTATATTAAACACTACTTGTGGCCTATAAGGTGTACTCATAACATGGTGAGACGGTTCTACAATTTGAGGAGAATCTTTGTTTAAAATTTGTACCTTGTAAAAGAATTAATATCAATAAATGAAATCAATATACAATCATTATTTATATAAAATATACCTTTATTAATTTAGCGGTCCACTGAATAAAACTTCCTTTTTCATCTTCGAAACATTCTACTTCACCAGGAATACATGACTCTGGCAAGAGACTGGTCGATCCGTAACCTTCTACAACTCTATCTACCTGAACTTTGACGAAACCATCTACCATTGGGCATCCACGTATAACCCTCCCATGAGTAGGATGAACATGACCCAAACCCATAGCCTTAAGAGCACCTTGGTCGTCATGATGTAGAATTTCACATTTTTTAATAGACTATAAACGGTAACTTTTAGTAAATATATCTAAAATAAATGAATAAATAAACAAACTTTGACAACAGATTACCAAGATTTCCAGTTGTACGAACTATCGGACACATGGCCCATGCTACGAATACCAGGGATCTCTCCGGCCGTTGTCTCTACAGCCTCACCCTTCTTTATCTTTGTTTTTTGTTCGGAAAACTTGCATTGTGTAGGACCCGTATGCTTTCGTCCCTTCCGAAGCACCTCCAAAACAACATCCTTTGTGTGATAAGAACCCTCATCCCTCAGCTGTTTTTCTTTTAAATGCTGTTAAGAAACATGTGACGGTTAAAATTTTGATTAATATAACTTTATACAACAATTATATAAATACTTACCAATAATTTAAGTGTTCCTCTCAATTCACCATTTGATATTAGGTATTCTCGAAGTTCATATAGCTTTGTTACCGGATTAAGACGCGCTCTACTCAC
The DNA here is from genome assembly GCA_032199755.1 of Ambrosia artemisiifolia. Lineage (NCBI taxonomy): Eukaryota > Viridiplantae > Streptophyta > Magnoliopsida > Asterales > Asteraceae > Ambrosia > Ambrosia artemisiifolia. The sequence goes on from CM063517.1 coordinate 33,810,650, forward strand.
CGTATACGTTCTAGAACCAGGGTGTCCTCCAATAGCCTCTAAATGTGGATAACTTGAAACAAGTTGATTCCATCTACTTTCAACGTGGGGTTCCAGTCCAATATAGCCACATCGTCCTACATGCGCAGGGTCAATGTTTTGTTTTGCTCTATTCCTTGCTTTTTTTGCTTTTTTCCTTCATAAAATACTATAATAAGTGATAATAATAGTAGTAGTAGTAGTAGTAATAATAATAATAATAATAATAATAATAATAAATAAGTAATTCACAAATTACCTTCCATTCTTCAGTATCAACACTTGCAACAAAAGATTCCCAATGTTGCCTGTCTAGATAATCATTATCTTTAAAGGGAGTTTCGCCTTTCGCTTTATCAGAAGGTTCATATATATAAACATATTTTTGTCTACCCCTGGGCTCCACAGGGTTTTAAGGTCATCAATCAAAGGCGACAAATAAACATCAATGTCATTACCAGGTTGTTTTGGACCTTGAATTAATAATGACATCATTATGTATTTTCTTTTCATGCATAGCCATGGAGGAAGGTTGTAGATGCATAAAAGAACCGGCCAAGTACTATGACTGCTACTCATGTTTCTTCTAAAAGGATTGATGCCATCAGAACTAAGACCAAATCGTATATTTCTAACCTCATTACCAAAACCAGTATAATCATAATCAAAATTTCTCCACTGAGGTGAATCTGCCACATGTCTTAACTTTCCATCATCCTTACACTCATCAGAATGCCAACGCAACAACTTTGATTCTTTGGTATTAGAAAATAAACGCTTTAATCTTGGTATAATAGGGAAATACCATAATAATTTAGCCGGTGGTCCATTTTTTGTCACATATTCATCAGTTTCATTTTTACGCTTGTACCTCGATTCACCACATGTAACACACGTATGATACTTTTCGAACTGATTTCTATACAACATACAATCATTCGGACATGCATGTATTCTTTCAACCTCTAATTCCATCGGACACATCAATTTCTTAGCTTGGTATACAGATGTGGGTAACTCGTTGTCTTTTGGAAGCATATCATGCAATAACTATAATAGACATGTAAAACTCTTATCACTCCAACTGTTGCTTGTTTTTAAGTTAAAGAATTTCAACACAGCGCTAAGCTTAGAAAACTTTTCGCAACCATCATATAATGGTTTGTCTGCGTCAAAAAGTAGCTATTGTAGTTTTCTTGATCATAGTCGTCAATATTAGTTTCCAAATCATTGCACATGTCATTTAAATTATCATTGCCCTCGTTTAAATTATCATCGTCATCACTAACGTGCAGAACATCATTCTCGTCATTGTAATTAGCTTCTAAATTAATTGACATTGTGCTACGATTATCAAGTGACTCACCGTGTTTGGACCAACAAGTATAATTAAACATAAATCCATTTCTAAGCAAATGATACTCGATTTCATTGATTTCCTTAAAGTCAGTGAAATTTTTGCATTCCATACAAGGACACGGAATGGACTCGTTTCCTTTTCTCACACGATCCTCTTGAGCAATCTTAAGAAAACTTTTAAGGCCGTTCACAAATCTCGGGTTAGTACGTCTAGTTTCATACATCCAATTGTTACGATCCATCTGAAATGAATAAATAATAGAATTACAATATGCGACTTTACAACGTACATAAACATACAAGAAAACATAAAAAAAAACCCTACCAACAACCAAACCCTAAACAATGATCTTCCTTGCCAGCATGACCCAAAAAAACCATCCAATGAAAATGAGTACACGACAGCCGTATATAAATATCATCAGGATGCAAAAACCCCTAACATTGAAAATAGGAAGCGGGGTGTATTATTTATATATATAATAATAAATTGATGTTTTCCTTTGATTGTAGGAATCAGCAGAAAACATCAATTAGAAGTGATTAACCAACTAACAGTTGGTTATCTATTTTCCTTTGATTGTAAGAACCTTTCGAAAAATTTGTAAAAACAAATTGTAAAGTAGTATCATAATGCATATTGAATGGAGAGATGTAAAGTGAGAATGGGGAAATGAATATTGGAAATTCATCCCCTTTTATAGGCAGAAATATAATAACTATTCATAAAGTTGGTTTTCAATTTTATTAGTTGGATTTGAAGTATATGTAAAGTTGGAAGTTACTTTTGAAAATTTTAATTTATCTTTTATAAAATGAAAGACAATTACAACACAATATAATAATAATATAATAATAATAAAATAACATCAAATGGTAATCATTATTTTTGGGACTATATATAACATTTGTTGATACGTGTTACTTTCCCACTGAATCAACTCTTGAAACTCTATTTTATTTTTATTTAACAATAAAATTACCTAACAAAAACAAATACTATTTAATAATATTTGTACAAAGATGAACATGTCATGTTTTACATTAAATAATAAGTGTTTAACTTCTGTTTTAGTAATTCTATTTTATTTTTAATTAACAATCAAATTACGTAACAAAAACAAATATTATTTAATAATATTTGCAAAAAGATGAACGTGTCATGTTTTACATTAAATAATAAGTGTTTAACTTCTGTTTTAGTAATTCTATTTTATTTTTATTTAACAATCAAATTACATAAGAAAAACAAATACTATTTAATAATATTTGTACAAAGATGAACATGTCACTTTAAATATCTAAATTAAAAAATTATGTAACAATAGTTGAAACAACATGTGAAACGACGGAAGAGTATATTTTTTTTAAAAACAATTAGTCATCAAATTAAACTTCAAATTTGTTGAATCAGTTAAACTCATCGTTTTTAAAACACTTTTATACAAACAATTGTTGATTCAAACAGATGATTCAAAAAACACTGTCCACAAAATACATGTTCAATTAAACCTTTTTTACTAACAATATCATCAAATTCACGATTACCAAATTGTTGCTATAAATTTATATCAAAATTCGGAACCTTTCTGATAATAACATTCAGGAAATATAAAATAAAGATACATCAACTTAAACCCTTTAACATATGATTTACAATTAAACTTCACCAAAATAAAAGCATTGTATCAACATCAAAATATTTCCACTCCCTACCAAGGAATTAATTTTTAGTTATAACCAAAATTCCTACTGATTGATCAAACTTGAAATTACAGCAGTCACCCATTTTCAATCCTTTGGAGTTTATAAAACTTACCCATCTCCTAATTGCAAACCTATAAAGTTAAAATATAAGAGTGTTACTTATATTATTAAAATTAATTGCAAATTTAATTATTAAAATTTAAGTAATACCTTTGGTTACCCCTATCTTTTTCCACATATAGTCTACACTCGTTAACTTCACCATCATTCACTTGAACAAAAATCTTATCCGGCAAAGTACGCTTAGCTAAGCTAACTGTTGGAGCAGGAAGCCGCTGAAAAGTTTATGTATTTATAACATTATTATTTAATTAACTTCGGTAAAATAATGAAAAATATAGCACGTAAACTTATATATAACTTACATAACGTTTTTTAATAACAGCATTATGCTCATAAACTTTAACAGTCATATTTTGATTCAAATCATCTACCTGTACAACCATTTTAAATAAATGTATTAGTACATAACATTAAATAAATGATGATGATGATGATGATATAAATACTTATAATATAAACAAAACATATAAACGATTTTTTAACCTGCATTTCAACCTGATCATGATCAGACATTTCAATATCTTGACCTGATTGTTCAGATTGGTGAGTTTGCTGAAAAAGATAACTACCATTGTTTAAAAAGACCTTAATTTCAAATGTGAAGAGAACTCTCATCTCCAGAAAGACAAAGTCGAAAACATCCAACTGAAGATCTTTAACTATATCAACCATCCATCATACAAATAACAGCGTTTCTCAAAGGTAATTATCTTCAATCTCCAAGAATGATCACCAAATTTAATAGTTACTAAGTGTTCAGTAACCTTAGCATCACGATAGACACAAGAAAAACTATCGGGTACTCTCTGTTAGTAAAACAAATAAAAAAATTCAGTTATTTTGTTATTTTTAATGATAAATATGCGTATAATAATAGTAGAAAAATACGTACTAAAAAGTCGCTTGAAGGGTCATATATAAACTGAATGAAAGAAGCGCCACAAGTCAAGTTTCGGAAACACGACATTAACAAAGTATCTTTAGAAACATACTCAAATAATAATATATCATGCACTTCAAGTCCCATATCCTTAACAATAGTTTGCCATCCTTTACTGAACTCGGCTTCATTTAAAAAATGCCTCGTTAAAACAACTTCCTATTTCCTTGTATCTGCTGAAGTAGTTATAATTACATGATTATCCGTAGCTTTAGAAGGATGAGAGTTATCAAGAAAATTTACTGATAAATTCTACAACCACAAAACATTTAAAAATATGTAAGCACCAAAAAATATCTTATTACAACTACTACAACTACTATAACTTTCAATAACATAATAAATACCAGATTTTCAGCTTCAAGTTCAATAACACATCTAATGAATGAGCTCATTTTAACTGTTTACAAATTAAAATCAATCTAAAACAAATTACTAACAGAAATATAATATCTTAATGAATCATAAAAATATAATCACAATAAAAAATACGGCTGGTTTCCATGTTAGTTAAATATTTGTAAATATTCACGTAAGATATCTTGATTCAGAAATGATTTTACCTGATTTAATGTTTGTGAAATTAACTTTGGAACTTGTAAATAATGGATATCTACATTACAGATTCACTTGGAACTCTTTTAATTTGTTCAGAACTTTGATATAAAACTTTAACTCTAATATTAGAAAGCTTATATATTGGGTGGGGACACCGAAGTATTTTACACTATAGTTACTTGCATTTCACATATTCTATTAGAAAAATGTACTTAAAAACTCAATATTAAATTAATTTTGACTTAAAAGACTTTCATTATTAACTTATAACTTAAATGAAATATTTATTTGATATATTTTTAATATATAAATTACAAGTATAAATTCATTTAAGTAGTGATAAATCAATAGAGGTTAAGAAGAATTTCTTAATCTTATCTATTATGTATTTTATAATCACGTGTTCGAGTCAACAGAAATTATATCCTATATACTGTTGCCATATCCTCAAATTATTCTACAGTTGATTAAATATCTGTTAACGTTTATCATCTGTTCACTCAAACCGAATATCAATAACTTTTTTTACAACAGATGTTTTCATTGTAAAATATGTTTACTTTTTATACACTTATAACCATTTTTTTTAAATAAAATAGCACAATATTTAAGTACTTTTGGAGAATAGAAAACCACAATCATTTTTTAATCCTATTTTTTTATATCTTTTCTAACCATCTGTTCGACAAAACAGATTTTACAAAGATCTGATAAAATAATAAAGACTGTTATGTATGTCAAATCATACCACAGTAGTTTAAATATCTGCTGACATTTATAATCATTTTTGACGTAAATATGATTTTTTTTAAATAAAACTTTCTTATGAAGAATGTATCAAAAATGTTTGAATTAATTTGTGTTGAATGTACCTATTATACAAATAACATAAACAAAACACTAATATTTTATTTAAATATTATCATATTATATCAAGATCTAATACATTACCATAAAAATATAAAAAAATAAAATAAACATAACATTCAAAATGAATTTAAAAAGTTCAACTTCAACTCGATAGACAACTTAAGTGACTTTACTATATCAGAAATTATTTTCAACTGTTCCAGATCACTTTCCATGGAATCGATGTAAAAGCCAACACCAATGTCACGAATAGTTGATGAGGGCAAACACTTCAATTTCTTCACAACCTTGGCTTTTTTATCAAAACAGTTTGAAATACGTGTGAAAGTCTGCCTCAACACATCTTTATATAGTGTATCTTTATCATATTGAATCAGAACTTGTCTTATAAAATCGATCTTCAAATCCACTGGAAGTACTGCTGGTGAAGATGATGATGACATAACTATTAAAAAGTTAATAAAAAGCAATTTATCTAAAATATGACTATATAGAAGAAATTTTCAGTAAAAGATGTACATATTTATAAGTCGATAGTTGAAACCAAAGTTACCAATTTCGTAATAATTAACGAAATTTAATGCTATAAATGCGGTAGATGGAAAACCATATTTCCAAGTGCCAACTGTAAAATTTATAGACTTCCAATTTAAACGTCACCGGGTAAAGTGTAAAACACGTGTACCATAACGTGTTTAAAGTTTTTTTCTATTCACACCACCATATATATATACAAAACACTCGATTACAATGCACATCTAACCTTTCAATAATCAAATACTTACATTACACAACATAAAAACATGTCATCTTCTCAAAATTACCAAACCATTGCACAACAAACAGCCCATGAAATTCTTGTTAAGTCTTTCAAAAAAGAATCTTTTGAAGAAGAAACAATAAGAAACTCATGTGGAATGCTTACATCTCTGCTTGTTACGGATGTAAGAAAAAACGGCAAAACCATGATTGATATGGTTGAAATTCCGGAATCAAAAGAACAAAACATAGCTCTACAATATCTAGCGGATCAAATAGAACTAAACGACGACATTTCCAAGAAGACGAAAGGCTTTATTGATAATATTATTTCCATCAGCAAGGAAAGGAAGAGGCGTCGTGAAGAAATAATCAATAATCATCAATAGTAACTGTAATTTGTCACAACAATGTAATTTTGGATTAAAAATCCTTAAAAATGTAAATCTTATTTATCGATATATACATATGTTATGCTGTTTATATTATATTGAATTTTAAACAAAGTTAGAGCAAATCAAACAGAAATTAAATTGATGATGAAAACATTTATTTCAGAAAACACAATTTATAAACAAACAGAAATTTATAAGTTTGACATTCCTCATACTTATATTACTTTATTATTATTTTTTAATTAATACAAATATGTATATATTAATTTTTGATAAATAAACATAAGTAAAAAATATCAAACCACTTCAAAAATTCGAGTTTCAAGGTAATGATTATTATTGGCAGTCAATAGCCCTAAAACGCTAGAATGATTACTATACAGTTCAAGAATCTAGATGGAAACTTGCAAATACGGCTGTAATTAATTCTACTTCAAAAACTATACTGCCTTTATTGTATATAGTCTGTTTTACAACATCTGCTTAATGATAAACAGCTGTTATCAAACAACTGTCAATGTATACTACTTTACCATTTAAGATTAAAATAAATATACAACTCAAATTGAAAATTTTTAATTAAATATCAAAACTAAAGTTCAAAAGTTTAATCCTTAAATTTGAATTTTGATAATATATTAGATGAAATGAGTATATCTTTAAAAATATAAGTAGAACTTATTGAATGTAATTAATATTTTAATTAAGTAAATCCATTATTTAAATATAAATCAACAGATGCTTATTTCAGTTGCAGTGAATTAAAATTTTAAAAAACATGTTTCAGTCTTTATCCAAGTTTAAGATTTTAATGTGACTTTTAAGTCCTTATATTTAGCTTTATTATTTTTATAATTAAATAAGTTAATAAAATTAAAGTTGTTAATAAAAGTTTTAGACCAACTACGACAGATCATAATAATAATTATTATTTACCATACAACACTATTAATAATCAACTGATCTTTTAGTCATATTTTGGCTTAATATTTTGTCATATCTTTTTGTAACAACTTTTAGGAAATTATTTAAGTCTCTTTTAGGGAAAATCTTCATTGTTCAAACGTACATTGCATATATTCTATGCTACAATACTGAAAAAAGGTATAGCAATATAATTCGCGCATACGTTACACAAAACAAGGTCGGTCGAGTCGAGTCGCACATCATTAGGGTTTTAACATACGCAAGTCTCGAGTCCCGGGAATTGGTGAACGAGTGTGAACGTGTTTACTTTCATGTATTATGTGTTTATAATCATTATGTGACTTGTCGGTATGTGAAAATGTGTTAACATATGTTAAAACGGAGTTTAACGCGCCAAATACACCACACCAGACCCTGTAGGCGATTAGCATGGCTAATTGCCTTCAAGGTGGCGATAGCCACTCCCTTTAGGCGATTAACTTGGTCTTTAGGCGATTATGGGGGCTAATCGCCTATAGTGAAGGCGATTAGCAGCCCTAATCGCCTGATAAAGCTACATAATCGCCTATAACGTGCCTGACGACTAGAAACGCCTATAAATACCACCCTTGACCTCCAAAACATCATTTACACAACCCTAGCCGTCCCATAACATATCTCAACCCACAAACACCCTCTGGAACCTATTTCTACATCAAAACAACCATTTCCAAGCTTATTCCATCATCTCCTCTTAAATACAAGGTGTGTTCTTCAAACCCAAACCTTTAAATGATTATGTTTTACTCCCTAAATGTCCAGACCTGACTTATAAATGTTTTTGTCTTTGAAAATCCATTTAAAACCGTTTTTAAACAAACCCACACCTTTACATGTGTTATATGTGTTATATGTGATTAAAGATAGAATTTTTAGGATTGAATTATGGTTGTTTTTGTGTTATTGTGATGTTTATGGCTGTTACAAGTTAGTATGATGATGTCCTAGGAGTTTGAATGGTTTTGGTTATGTATTGTTGATACTTGATGTTTTGACCCATTTGAAGGATTTTGGATGATTAAGGATGATATGAGATGTGTTGTTGATTGTTTGATGTTAGGGTTTGCTCTAGGATGATGCTAGAACAGTAGGATGCTTTCGGACAACGTGGTTATGTGATTAAATCTGGATATTTGCTATTTAGGGCAAGTTCTTGCATGTTGATGTGATGTTTTCATGTTAAGTTGCTATTTTGGGAAAACGCTCGCATTCGGGACTGTTAGAATGATGAAAACTTAGGGGTTTTGCTTGAAATATGTTTGTTAATGTGTTAGGATGATTATTGGGTGTTTTTACACGTTTCGGATATGATTTGGAAGGTTAAACGCGCGAAAAACCATATCTGCTGCACAATAGGCGATTAGGAATCCTAATCGCCTATGCTATAGGCGATTAGGGGCCTAATCGCCTGAATTGAAGCCCTACTCGTGTGACTTATAGGCGATTGTGGTCACAATTGCCTTCATTTCATGCAATTGTGATCCTAATTGCCTTCATGACATGCAATTGTGACCCTAATCACTAGTTAAGCCCTGAATTGCATACCTTATGACCATAATCGCCTATAATGCATGTGATTAGCCCTAATCACCTATCATAAGGGGCGATTAGCCCTTGTAATTGCCTGTTGACCATCCCTAATCACGTGTTGACTTTCCTAATTGCATGCTAAGTTCCTAATCGCGTGTAATGCTGTTATAAGTGTATTTTAACATCCCGAAACCCGATTTGACACCTAGAAACATGATAGGAACCCCGTGACATGCTTAGTAACATAGTAACACGTGTTCGGACTTGTTTGTACGTTATTTGACCTATGTGTTAGAATCATTGAACTTTAACGCATGTTAAGTGCTGAGTTGCATGTTTTGTGAATGTTTGTGTATGAGATGAACACGTGGAATGTCGGGTCACCAATGGGATGTCGAGTCTTGTCTTACGTAGTCTGGTTGTCGGTCAAACACGTTTTTCAAACACATCATGGTCATGGACTGGACTTAGGGACTAATGAACCCTGCGGGTTATTAGTCTAACTTAACACATATCTTATGATAGGTCGCCACTAGTTGGGGCTATCATATCTTACAGACGGTTTACTCATATCACACATACGGTTTACTCTTAAACGGAATACGCAACCTAAGGTGAGTTCACGGCCCCACATTTTACGGTTTATGTTTTCGGGGGAGAAACATGCTTAAAACGCTTTTGTGACTTATGGTTTATTAAACTCTTATTGCTCATGACTCTTTATCACGTTATACTATGGCTTACTTATCGTACTATACGGTTCAGCAAAAAGTCCCATAGAAACCACTAACATGGGTATATGGCGGGGAAATATGGATAGCGCTATTGGGAACTGACAAACCCCACTCGACGGTAGGACCGGGCGGGTGCATATTGTCTCTAACAAAACAAGGTCTACCGGTGATGACGGTAGCCCATAGGAAACTAAGGGTCACTACACGGCTTAGTCAGCAATGGTTTCACCCGTATGAGTATCTTATTCTGCGCCTAGCTAGCGTTCTTACAAGCATAGTAGTAATTGTGATGGTAACGGTTTTCGAAGGATTACTCTAAACGTTTAAATAAAACCTGTGAACTCACCAGCATTATATGTTGACCCTTTTAGCATGTTTTCTCAGGTCGCTAAGGTAGCAGCTGTCAGATAGGCGCACGGAGTCGCACTGGGGTCGTCTTGCGTCTAGGGTCTCATGGCATGTTTTAGAAATGTTAAACTTTGGAACTTATGTTTTATTTTCTGCATGACTTTTGTAAACTTTTAATGCTTCCGCACTGTTAAATGTTGAATTTTAAATCTTATGCATGGTTTTGATTACGTATGTTTTACATTTAGACGTCGTTTATTGTGACCGTTGACTTGGATCCTGGTATGTCACACGCCTCGCGGTAGAACTCCGCAGGTGGATATTTGAGGGTGTGACAGATTGGTATCAGAGCCAATGGTTATAGTGAACTAGGACTGCATGTAGAGTCTAGACTATAGCCGAGTCTCACACACTAGACGGTCACATACATTTGAGTCGTGTCTTTTGGTAAACATACTAACCTTGTCGGGGTGTCGGTATCCTCACCACACAGTGTCACATTACCTATTTCATCCTTGGTTATTCCTAGCTTCACTTTATCTTCTTCTTCGGGTTTGCGCTCGAGGGAACTTGTTTGTTGATCTTTTGAGTGGGTTATATCTTCCTAAGATGTGGGTATTGGGTGACTTGAGGTTCGAGCTCGGGGCACGCCTTGAGGACCATGTAGAGCAATTTATCATTTCGGGTGCACACGAAATCATAAGTTGAAATGCATGGAAGACTTGGTGGATCTCGTGTTGGGATTTAGGGTCACACTTGGACTCGATCTTAGACTTTTCGTATTCTCTTGGTTTAACTTTGGTGTTGGGTCTGAGTGTTTGTTTCTTGTTCTTCTCAAAAGATGTCAGGACGCACTGGTGGACGTACTGGGGGACGACGTACAGGCCGCACTGGTGGGGGTAGAGGTGATGGTAACATCACCTTGACGTACGACGAACTCAATGAGATGATGCAGCAACAGTTGAGCGTTGCACTAGCTGCTTTTCAGGCTGCCCAGCAGACTTTCATGGGTGCTACTGCTCCTCCGGTTCAGGCAGGTGTTGCCTATAAGCGGTTTAAGGATTGTCAGCCTCTCAGCTTCCAGGGTACGGAGGGGGCTGTGGAGTTACTTCGGTGGTTAGAGAAGACTGAATCGGTGTTTGCTTTATGTGAGACTCCAACGGTGGATCGGGTGAAGTTTGCTTCGGGGACTTTTGTAGGACCCGCCTTGACGTGGTGGAACTACGTCACACAGACACTTGGTCTTGGGGAGGCCAACGCCATGCCTTGGGAGGATTTTGTGCGTAGGTTGAAGGACGAGTACTGCCCGCGTGAGGAGATTAAGAGGTTGGAACAAGAATATGGGAATCTTAAGATGGTAGGTTCTGAGGTTGAGGAGTACACTATCAGGCACAACGAGCTAGCAGTGATGTGCCCAGGTTTGTCCACGCCAGAGTACAGGAGGATAGAGCAGTATCTTGCGGGTTTGGTGCCAGAGATTGCTGGATTGGTGTCTTCTAGGGATCCCGCTACTATGTCAGAGGCTGTGCGGTCGGCTACTAAGATAACCAACTTGAAGATTACTGAGGGTGTCCTGCCTCCTAGGGGCTCGTCTGTGAAGGCGCCGGCAGAGAACAAGAGGAAGTGGGATAGTGTGGATAAGAGTTCAGTGGGGATTCAGCGACAACCGGCGGCGAAGAAGGCTGAAGCTTCAGGGTCAGCGTCGGATCAGAAACAAGGGGACTATGCTGGGAAGAGCCCTAAGTGTGGGCGTTGTGGGTTTCATCACTATGGTACTTGTGAGAGTTTTCGCTGTGAGCGTTGTCAGAGGACGGGGCATCTTGCCAAGGATTGTAGGGTCAACCTTTCCAGGACGACTCAGACTGCTGCTACTACTACCCCTGCCCCACAGGGGAACCAGGGTTGCTTTCATTGTGGTGAGGCGGGGCACTTCAAGCGCAGCTGTCCAAAGTTGAATCAAGGAGGCACAGGGAATGCAGGGAAGGATGGAGACAATGAAGGTGGTGGTCGGGCTACTCGTGCTTATGCTTATGTGATTGGTGCTAGGGAGAACCAGGTGGACCCAGACACTGTTACTCGTACGTATTCCTTCCTATCTCTTGTTACGCTTTGTTTTTTTACTTTTATTCGCGTGGTTGCGCGTTCGTGTCTTCGGGTGGTTTCTTTGTGGTTTGGTCCTTACTTCTCATTCTTTGGGGTCGATGAGGGTCCTTTGGGGATGCTACTTGGACGGTACCAGTGGGTTAGTTATACCGATCACAATAGTCCCCAGTAGGCCTTCGATCGGGGGTCTCTTGTCTCATATTCACTCGCTGTCTTTTGGGAACGTTACTTGGGCACACACAGAGTTCGACACTCATCACTGTTGAGGCCAAAAGAATCTCGGGGCGAGATTCCTTTCAACAGGGGGATGATGTGACGACCCGGAAAATTTTTCTTCTTATTTGTCTTCTCTCTTCGACTTCGGGAAATTTTCGGGACGAAAATTCTTTCAACAGGGGGATGATGTGACACCCGGCACTTTCCGGTAACTAACTTTTGAAAACTTAGTAAGTCTACCTTAGCGAGTCGCGCATACGTTACACAAAACAAGGTCGGTCGAGTCGCACATCATTAGGGTTTTAACATACGCAAGTCTCGAGTCCCGGGAATTGGTGAACGAGTGTGAACGTGTTTACTTTCATGTATTATGTGTTTATAATCATTATGTGACTTGTCGGTATGTGAAAATGTGTTAACATATGTTAAAACGGAGTTTAACGCGCCAAATACACCACACCAGACCCTGTAGGCGATTAGCATGGCTAATTGCCTTCAAGGTGGCGATTAGCCATTCCCTTTAGGCGATTAGCTTGGTCTTTAGGCGATTATGGGGGCTAATCGCCTATAGTGAAGGCGATTAGCAGCCCTAATCGCCTGATAAAGCTGCATAATCGCCTATAACGTGCCTGACGACTAGAAACGCCTATAAATACCACCCTTGACCTCCAAAACATCATTTACACAACCTTAGCCGTCCCATAACATATCTCAACCCACAAACACCCTCTGGAACCTATTTCTACATCAAAACAACCATTTCCAAGCTTATTCCATCATCTCCTCTTAAATACAAGGTGTGTTCTTCAAACCCAAACCTTTAAATGATTATGTTTTACTCCCTAAATATCCAGACCTGACTTATAAATGTTTTTGTCTTTGAAAATCCATTTAAAACCGTTTTTAAACAAACCCACACCTTTACATGTGTTATATGTGTTATATGTGATTAAAGATAGAATTTTTAGGATTGAATCATGGTTGTTTTTGTGTTATTGTGATGTTTATGGCTGTTACAAGTTAGTATGATGATGTCCTAGGAGTTTGAATGGTTTTGGTTATGTATTGTTGATACTTGATGTTTTGACCCATTTGAAGGATTTTGGATGATTAAGGATGATATGAGATGTGTTGTTGATTGTTTGATGTTAGGGTTTGCTCTAGGATGATGCTAGAGCAGTAGGATGCTTTCGGACAACGTGGTTATGTGATTAAATCTGGATATTTGCTATTTAGGGCAAGTTCTTGCATGTTGATGTGATGTTTTCATGTTAAGTTGCTATTTTGGGAAAACGCTCGCATTCGGGACTGTTAGAATGATGAAAACTTAGGGGTTTTGCTTGAAATATGTTTGTTAATGTGTTAGGATGATTATTGGGTGTTTTTACACGTTTCGGATCTGATTTGGAAGGTTAAACGCGCGAAAAACCATATCTGCTGCACTATAGGCGATTAGGAATCCTAATCGCCTATGCTATAGGCGATTAGGGGCCTAATCGCCTGAATTGAAGCCCTACTCGTGTGACTTATAGGCGATTGTGATCACAATTGCCTTCATTTGATGCAATTGTGATCCTAATTGCCTTCATGACATGCAATTGTGACCCTAATCACTAGTTAAGCCCTGAATTGCATACCTTATGACCATAATCGCCTATAATGCATGTGATTAGCCCTAATCACCTATCATAAGGGGCGATTAGCCCTTGTAATTGCATGTTGACCATCCCTAATCACGTGTTGACTTTCCTAATTGCATGCTAAGTTCCTAATCGCGTGTAATGTTGTTATAAGTGTATTTTAACATCCCGAAACCCGATTTGACACCTAGGAACATGATAGGAACCCCGTGACATGCTTAGTAACATAGTAACACGTGTTCGGACTTGTTCGTACGTTATTTGACCTATGTGTTAGAATCATTGAACTTTAACGCATGTTAAGTGCTGAGTTGCATGTTTTGTGAATGTTTGTGTATGAGATGAACACGTGGAATGTCGGGTCACCAATGGGATGTCGAGTCTTGTCTTACGTAGTCTGGTTGTCGGTCAAACACGTTTTTCAAACACATCATGGTCGTGGACTGGACTTAGGGACTAATGAACCCTGCGGGTTATTAGTCTAACTTAACACATATCTTATGATAGGTCGCCACTAGTTGGGGCTATCATATCTTACAGACGGTTTACTCATATCACACATACGGTTTACTCTTAAACGGAATACGCAACCTAAGGTGAGTTCACGGCCCCACATTTTACGGTTTATGTTTTCGGGGGAGAAACATGCTTAAAACGCTTTTATGACTTATGGTTTATTAAACTCTTATTGCTCATGACTCTTTATCACGTTATACTATGGCTTACTTATCGTACTCTACGGTTCATCAAAAAGTCCCTTAGAAACCACTAACATGGGTATATGGCGGGGAAATATGGATAGCGCTATTGGGAACTGACAAACCCCACTCGACGGTAGGACCGGGCGGGTGCATATTGTCTCTAACAAAACAAGGTCTACCGGTGATGACGGTAGCCCATAGGAAACTAAGGGTCACTACACGGCTTAGTCAGCAATGGTTTCACCCGTATGAGTATCTTATTCTGCGCCTAGCTAGCGTTCTTACAAGCATAGTAGTAATTGTGATGGTAACGGTTTTCGAAGGATTACTCTAAACGTTTAAATAAAACCTGTGAACTCACCAGCATTATATGTTGACCCTTTTAGCATGTTTTCTCAGGTCGCTAAGGTAGCAGCTGTCAGATAGGCGCACGGAGTCGCACTGGGGTCGTCTTGCGTCTAGGGTCTCATGGCATGTTTTAGAAATGTTAAACTTTGGAACTTATGTTTTATTTTCTGCATGACTTTTGTAAACTTTTATTGCTTCCGCACTGTTAAATGTTGAATTTTAAATCTTATGCATGGTTTTGATTACGTATGTTTTACATTTAGACGTCGTTTATTGTGACCGTTGACTTGGATCCTGGTATGTCACACGCCTCGCGGTAGAACTCCGCAGGTGGATATTTGAGGGTGTGACAATTTTACATAAAATATGAGGATAAAGCTACATACAAGATACAAATTACAACCAAAAACACTACTAACGAAAAATGCTTACAAAAATACAAAATAGTACTGTAACCAAAAACTCCAATATCGCTAAAAAACTGAACTAATACCAACTAACATATCTAATCTATAATAAAAATAAAAAGAAGGCGCGCTCCAAAAAAAAGAAAACAAATACAATAATAAGCCTCTAAATACCGCAAATTTTAGAGACATATTATTTATATAGAGAACCATCTTAAATTGGTCGGGCTCTCGTATATTATAATACGTAGTTGTGTTTACTATTTTATGTCAATGCAGCCTATTTTTTAAACAAAGATGTACTCAAAATATAGCGTTTTTCTGTTATTGTAAGCTATAGTGAGTGCATGTACGAGCCGAGCCAATATTGACCAAACATTTGTATCTGTATTATCAGAACCGTTACCGGTAATGGTATAAAATAATAATATGATAATAACAATAATATTTTAATGTTATACTGAGTAGGTACTATATCAATACTATACTGCTAGGGTAGTGAATAGATTTTGTGGGCCAAATAAGCGGGTGTAGAAGCATCATGGTGATGATGGTCCTCCACCTCAGATGCCACATCAGCATGGGGTAGGAGCATCATGGTGATGATGGTCCAAGGGTGTGGTTAGGAGCATCCCTCCCTTAAAAGAAAAAAAAAATCAATTGACCAATTAATCGCCCCGTCGTACCCGGCATTATTTGGACGGTCATGCCGTTGCCGGCATAGGGGGGCGGTGTACGCCGGCCCGGCATGGCGTTGCCGGCCCTATGCTGGCATCACACCCTTTAGTCTAAGAAAGCATTTAAAGTAGATAATCTGATTCGTGTATGATGTTATCATCAGTAGCCAAAAAAAAACCTTGAATTTAGGGGTGCAAATTTAGA
Organism: Ambrosia artemisiifolia; assembly: GCA_032199755.1. Taxonomy (NCBI): domain Eukaryota; kingdom Viridiplantae; phylum Streptophyta; class Magnoliopsida; order Asterales; family Asteraceae; genus Ambrosia; species Ambrosia artemisiifolia. Next base: position 33,827,254 of record CM063517.1, read on the forward strand.
CATGTACCAGAAGAACCCAAGAGCCAAACTGGTACTGGTCTGAGTAATAATACCTCACTGTCCGGTCTTCAGTCTCAATAGTATAATGACTTTTAGGTTACTTTTCGATTCAGTCCAAAATCGATAGATAATTACGGACAAAAACTAAGCCCCACTTACGGTGTGCGCATATAATGTATATATGTGTGGCCCTCGGGGGGCAAAAGTAAAGTTGCACTAGTTTTAACGTTATTTTACTAATTTTGTGAAAATAACGTTAAAAAGACGGACGGGTAATCATGCATCATGTGGTGGCGTTGATAGCCAAAAGACAAAGGGGTACATGCACTGATTGGGTTTGTCCCGATTGCTAAGTGTTTTGTGCCTTATGTCCAAGGCTGGATACCAAACCACATCGAGCCGGGGGTCTCACTGGAAGCAGCCTCTCTATTCTTAGGTGTAGAGGTAAGGCTGTCTACATCTTACCCTCCTCAGACCCTACCTTAGCTTTGCTATAGGTGGGATTAACTGAGTATGATGATGATGAATTACGGACAGAAACTGAATAACCCAAATAAACGTACTGCAGTTAATCACGTGTGTCCATAATTTCATAAATATAGGAAGTTCGATGAATCTATGATCTTGAAAATTGTCTTTCAAAAGAATACACTAGTTGTGATCCAAAAGCTACACTGAATGGCTGAAGTGTGTAGGTCCCTTTCCTTGAGATCTTCTCTGCAATCAAACCAAACACGAATCCTAGACGCGGAATATCTTTGATCCGTGGATATCACACAAAGAACACAAGATTACTTTTAATGCTTTTCTTATTAATCGAATCACAGATAACAATTAATAAGAACTACACCGAACTTGTAATCCTAGCTAGCTCTCTCAACTCTCTATGTGTTTTCACCAACTAACCAACCAACCCCTAAAACCCCATGTATCATTTGCTTATATACATGCATCCTCATGGGCTTTTAACTGGGCTTGTGTTGGGCTTTTACAATACTAGCTTAATTACATATTCTAGAACTAACTTAGACAAGTTCTTCTAACGACACGAACAATACAAAATCTTTTGTCAATAATCTCGAGCGTTTGTTTGTCCGTTTGAGTATCTGTCACAAACTTGCACCAACAAACTCCCCCTTGACAGATGCTCTTTAAGATTAATTTTCAAATCTCAAAGTATCTTCAATTGTCTTCCACTTGAAGTCTTTAATCTTCAACATCTTGATCTTGAGATTGTCTACCAAAGTAATTTAGAAGAACTTGGCAGATCACTTCTCTTCTTTTCTTTAACTTGTGATCTTGAGTCTTTAACAGCTCTCTTATGTTCAGCATCTCTTGAGAATTAAGTAACTCCCCCTGAGAATAAGCTTGGATTGTAAAAACTTCCCCTTGAGCTCTACACGAATGCATTACTCAATCTGAAGTCTTTTTACTCCCCCTGAAACACAGAATATTTCTTCCTATATGTATATTTCTCCCCCTGAGCTGCTAAGTCTTCTAAAATCAGCAACTGTTGTTTAGAACTTCAGTGTTTTGTCGTCTTCTTGTCTCTGTTTCTTCAAAAACAATTTCTTGAATCACATGAATTTGTCCAAAAGGAGGTTCAGACCTCATCACGTCCATCATTATCATCAAAATATAAAACCTGTCACACTCAACAAACTTGTAAGTAAACCATCAGAACAAATATAAACTTACAAGGTATATAAACCACCTGTGACAAAAATTGTTTTGCGGTTAAAATTCATAAGCGTTCAAAAGATATGCTGTTTTGCAAAATTTTCTAAGTGTTTTAGAAAAACAACTTTCAAAATTTTCTAAACAGTCAGATCCACCACAGAACAACCGTTTCTCGTGCGTTAAATCCTGAAGCAAAATAAAATCTTTTTGGATTTTTGGGTTTTTTTTTTTTTTTTTTTTGATTGACAAGTAAAGTAAATGAACGTAAAGACAAATTAAGTAAACTATGTACAAACATTAAAACACTCTATTTTTGTTATAGCAAACACTGGTTAAAAGGATCATATCAGCTAGATTGAGATGTCACAGTGAGTTAATGTTCTTAACAACTTTTTAAAATGTAACACTGCATTCCAAGACGATTACCAGTATTATGTATCCACATAAACAATATAACACTTAACGATTCCAAATCCATATTAGCATTAAAGTGTATTAAACTGAATCATCTATGTTACCCACAACATGACATACCCCCGCGATCAAGTCATGCACAAAGGTTCATCGTAACAGGTGAGTAAATTGCCATTATCCGTATTGTTTACAAGGTACGAGTCACGAAGGTGTACAGGTCTGCATATATCTGGATGCAACAAAGTGACCAAACGTGTACTCAACCAGGGTTAAGACAAATACCATTTTATGCGGTACGAATTTTCAGCTTTAGGCATTTTTGAGTGATTACCTTTTAGCCTTTGAGGGTTTTGGCATTTATCGTATGCTCTTTTAAGATGTTCTGACAAAGTCTAGGTCAGCATGTATCTGGATGCAGCAAAAGACCAGTCAGATCATCCCAGATAAATTTAACAATTTAAAGACCTGAAACCTCAGAATTTTGTAACACGCTGTCAACGCAAGATTTAAGACTATAAAATCATACGCCAATGACATGTATCCCACAGAATCAACAGTCATTAAGATTTCTATTTTAATTAACTGACTGGATTCGTGTGTCAATTGCCTACCAGTACATCATATAATGAAGATGCAGCCACACTTAGCTTTAATTTTTCTGCTCAATTTTAGTAACTGTAACAAAATCAACAGCTAATGTGCTATCATTTCCAATTAGGTACCAGCATTGCCAAATTTTTTTTTTTCTATTTTTTTTTTTTTGCGAAATGAAGCAGAAGCAAATAAAAACAAAGAAAAACTAACTAAAACTTAAAAACTAAAAGCTTCAGCACTTATGAGAAAACGAAAAGTTATTCTGGGTTTTCATCCCGTTCAGCTGCACTAACAGTTCAAACCGAGCTCTATCGAAAGTTTTTGTGAACAAATCAGCTGGGTTATCTAAAGTATCAACCTTTTTCAAATAAATCATCCTTTTCTCAAAACAATCCCTTATGAAATGATGCCTTATGTCTATATGTTTTGTTTTGGGAAAGTTTTTGGGATTCTCTGTGATTGAAATGGTGGCCTGATTATCAATAAGTATAGGAGTATGAGTGAAATTCAAACCGTAATCCCGCATTTGTTGTTGTATCCACAAAACCTGTGAACAACAGCTACCAGCAGCAACGTATTCTGCTTCACATGAGGAAACAGCCACCGAAGTCTTCTTTTTGCACTGCCAGGAAACGATTCTTCCTCCTAAAAATTGACATCCACCAGTAGTAGACTTCCGATTTTGGTTACATCCTCCGTAGTCCGAATCTGTATACGCTACAAGATCCAATTCGCCATCAGCTGGATACCAGATTCCCAATTTGGGTTTCCCCTTTAGGTATCTAAGAATCCGTTTCACAGCGATCATATGTGACTCCTTTGGATTAGCCTGAAACCTGGCACAAAGACAAACTGCAAACATAATGTCAGGTCGAGAAGCAGTTAGATACATAAGCGAACCTATCATGGCGCGATACTCAGTTGGATCGACATTTTTGTCGCTTTCTGCATCAGGATGAAGTCCATGATTCACGGGTAGAGGAGTAGCATAAGTAGAACACTCATTCATCTTGAAACGAGTCAAAATGTCATGTACGTACTTAGTCTGATGTATGAACATCCCGTCTTCCTTCTGATCTACTTGTAGACCAAGAAAGAATTTCAGCTCCCCCATAGCGCTCATCTCAAACTTCTTCTTCATAACCTTCTCAAATTCAATACACATGTCTTTGTTAGGCGACCCGAAGATGATATCATCAACGTATACCTGAACCAGTAAGAAATCTTCTCCATTCCTCTTGATGAAAAGTGTACTGTCTATTTTACCTCTCTCAAAGCCATTTTCTAAGAGATGAGTTGACAATGTCTCATACCATGCCCTCGGTGCCTGATGTAACCCATACAGTGCCTTATCAAGTTTGTAGACACGATCTGGATAATCTGGATCAGTGAATCCTGGAGGTTGTGAGACATACACCAGCTCCTTGACTTTCCCATATAGAAAGGCGCTTTTAACGTCTAACTGATAAACTTTAAAGCCCTTGTATGAAGCGAAGGCTAGAAAAAGTCGAATTGCTTTGAGCCTTGCCACTGGTGCAAACACTTCATTAAAATCAATCCCTTCTTGTTGGTTGAACCCTTTGACTACCAAGCGAGCCTTGTTTCTCACTACAATACCATTATCATCAGTTTTATTTCTGAACACCCATTTGGTACCGATTTCTTGAGCACCCTTGGGTAAATCGACTAACTCCCAAACTTTGAGCTTCCTGAATTGTGCCAGTTCCTCTTGCATAGCTTCCACCCATGCATTATCACGAAGAGCTATCTGGTGATTCTTCGGTTCAACTTGCGAGATGAAGCATTTTAGGCATTTGTTGATGATGCCTGAATCTTTAATACTGACATATAAACACGTCGACTCAGAAATACTACTTCTTGTCCTTACACCCGCATTAGGATCTCCTAAGATATTCTCCACTGGATGATCTTTATTTGTGCGAGTTTGAGCAATAGCATCAACCGGTATATTCTCCTCCAAATTTGAACCTATCTCCCCCGAAGTGTGTACAGTACCGAACGGATTAACGAATTCTTTCTCTTCGGTTTCATTGACAACAGGAGATTTGTCTCTTGACGTGGAGGTTCCTGAATCAGCATCATTCTTCTTTTTATCTGCAGAGATTGGAATGATCGATCTTGGTGATATTTCATCATCATCATCTGGCATTCCAAGTATCAATTCTTCATCTGCCTCATTTGGATCTGCATTAAAGGTATATGGAACATTAAATGATTTAAAGACGGAATCATAGTCAAAGAGCCAGTCGGGATCAGTAGCCTGTGCAGTATCTTGTGGTGTGTAACTAGTTATGTCAACATTGAAAACGACTTCTACACGACCCGTTGTTTTATTAAAAACCCTTTTATTTGGTGCACCTGGTACATAACCAAGAAAAAATCCTTCGTCAGCCACTTCACCGAATTTTGGTTGGTTTCTGTTTTTCAAGATAGTGCATGGCATCCCGAATGGTTCAAAACCATGAAGATTAGGCTTGTTGCCCTTCAAGAGTTCATAGCACGTTTTATTGTGCTTCTTGACGGTCAACACCCTATTCAAAACATAACATGCTGTATTCACAGCTTCTGCCCAAAATATGACAGGTAGCTTAGAATCAGCGAGCATTTTCCTTGCTGCTTCAATCAGTGTCCTGTTCTTCCTTTCAGCAACCCCGTTTTGTTGTGGCTCATAGGGCGCACTGAATTGATGCTCAATCCCTTTTCTTATGCAGAAAATGGAAAAACAACTATTCTTGAACTCCGAGCCATTGTCACTTCTTATTCTTTTTATTGTGGTTCCAAAGATGTTCTCCGTTTTGTTGAAGAAGTCCATCAAGGTCTCCCCTGTTTCATCCTTCAAACCTAGGAAAAACACCCATGAAAAACGTGAATAATCATCTGTGATCACAAGACAATAATACTTTCCACCTAAACTCCTAACATTTACTGGACCGAACAAATCCATATGCAATAAATCAAAAGGAGAGTTAAGGGAATTCTTAGTCTTAGGTTTATGAGGCTTCTTGTGTTGCTTGCCCTTCTTGCATGGCAGACACTTATCCTCCACGCCAAAGCTCTTCAATGGAACTCCTTGCACCAGTCCATGCTTTGTGATGTAATTCATCTTCCTGAAATGTAAGTGTGCCATTCTCCTGTGCCACAGCATCGAATCAGACTCTGATGCTTTTGATAACAAACATGTCGGCTCTTCATTTGCATCATCTTGAACACTCATGTCCATGATGTACGTATCATTTCTTCTTGGAGCCCTCATGATTATCCATTCTTCAGGAATCTTTACTCCCGGTTTCAACACTAATGCTTCGGACTTAGTAAAATGGACAGAATGTCCTTTGTCGCAGATTTGAGAAACACTCATTAGGTTGTGCTTCAACTGCTCCACGTAATTCACACCATCCAAAGTAATTTTGCCATTGGTGACCTTTCCTTTTCCAGTTATTCGACCACCCTTGGCTCCCGCAAAGTTAACATAACCGCCATCAATTTTAACAAAATCAATCAACAACTTCAACTCCCCTGTCATGTGCCTAGAGCAGCCACTATCAACATACCACCAGTTGATAATCCTCCTTAGCAGCTCCTGCACTCACAAATAAAGGGAATTAGTTTAGGGGAACCCAAGCCATCACGGTCTTGGGTACACCATTTTCTACAAACGTAAATTCCTTCAAATATCCATCACATTGTTTAGGTGTGTAGGACCGTTGAGGACTACGACGTTGTTGTTCAAAATGGTTAGGTTGGTTGTAACGTCTCCCATTTGGAGACTGAGAAAACCTTTGAGGATATCTCCCTCGGTTGGAGTATCCATAATTGTTATTGTTTCTTGAAAACTGTTGACCATTCGAATAATTTCTATCCCTATAGTCGTTGTTATTATGAAAACCTTGGTTATTGGGTCTTGAAAAATTTCTATCACCGTTTGGAGATTGGTGACGATTTTGCATGTGTGGCGGCTGGTACTTACCGGGACTTGGGTTTGCCTGTTTGGCAGCTGGAGCACCAGATGTGCCAGCGTTCCCAGTATTTACCTGCCTAGGGACGAACTTAGGTTGGGTTCTTTGAAAACGAGCATTTTCAGTGTTGCTCGGTCCAACCCCATTACCACTACCCTGAGCATTCTCTAACTTATTCTGCAAATTTTTCTTCTGCGAGTTGCTCAACTTGTTTTTATCGTCTGACTTAACAGACGACTTTTGCTTTCCCCTATCTGAGTCCGTAGGTGCTCCTGTCTTTTTGAGGGGACAACAACTAGCCACGTGGCCTTTGTTGTGACATTTGAAGCACGATCGTTTCTCTAAGGGCTTTTTGTGTGGCCCCTTTGAGTTGGATCCTTCACCAGTCTCAGATTTGGTTGAAGCTGACTCAGAACCAGCATCCGTTTTATCATCAGATTTGTCATTTGAAACTTTAGGAGATTCGATCTCCGCGAAAACAGATTCAATGGAATCAGGGTTAACTTTCGAAATAGGGAAATCTGAGTCAGAGTAAATCTTATCAGATCCCTTGAGTCTATAAAACTTCTTGATTTTATCATTTACCTTCTTAGTTTTACCCCCCGACCCATCAGTTGTTTGAGTCACAGTTTTGACCTCTACAGTAGGCTTGAGGTCTTTTGGTTCAGAAAATACTTCCTGTTGAACCTTCTTACTAGCATCTTCAGACGCTTTCTCAGTTTCTTTTCTATCTACTGGCTGAGGGCCATAGACAGCGTCAGACACTTCCTCTTCATTTGGTAAAAATGAGTAATTACCATTGAAAGGAGGAGGAACATCATTATAACCTAGACCTGAATTCTCATGTTTCTCAGCTATTTCAGTTCTGGAAGTCATGATCTGATTATACATGTGTTTAGTGCTCCTACATTGATCTAGTTTCTTTCGCAGCTCAGTAATGGTCTTTTGTTTCTCTAAGATTTCTAGCTGCATTTTCACAATTGTTTCATCTTTCTCAGCTAGACCCTTGCACTGGAATTCACAATCACCAGTTTTAATACAAAGTAGCCTATTAACTTCCTTAAGATCTTTTTGGGTGCTTTCTAACTTTTTCTTAAGGCCAGACTCTCTATTTTTGTTGCCGAAATTTAACTCCTTTTGCTCATCTAAGAGCACTATGAGTTGTTTATTTTGGTCTACTTGCTTATCATGTTCTTTATTTATGAAATCTAGTTTCTCAACAAAGTCAAAACATTTTTTGCAAGCATCAACGACAGTAGATAAAGAAATGTGTACCTTTTTGGCGTCAGAGTCCAGTTCAGTCATGAATGCAATGAACTCAGCTGTTGACATCCCTTTTGTAACTGTTGTTAGATCCAGAATCTCTTCAGTCCAGTCGGCTTGTTGTCTCTGATGATTTCTTCCACTTCCTCAGATTTTTCAGTAGCAACTACCTCAGACTTCACTGCACTTTCATCAGCTTTAACTTCTTTAGCTTTGACCTTTTCAGCTTCAATCAGATGCTTCTGACTTCATACTTTCATCTTTGATCTCTGCCATAAGAGCCTGATCACCATCTATCATAGAACTCCAGTCATATCTGCCGTCAGGTTTAGCAACCATGAGTGCTGTAGAACTTGAATTGTTAGAACTTGAAGGTGGGGCAACAGAAGAACTCTGTCGCGTGGTGTTGGAATTGCTGCTTGAACCTTGTCTTGAACATTCTCTGGCGAAGTGGCCAAAGGAATGGCAGTTGTAACACTTCACCTTGCTTTTGTCAAAGCCAGCTCTTCCACCAACGAGCTTCCTTCCAGTCCGTTCCATGTATTTCTTTGCCTTGCGTGAGAGCATGGCCAAGTTCCATTGTAAGTCCATCTCCTCTAGATCATCAGGGTCAATTTGATCATAATCTTCATCAAAGAGAGCTGGATCATTGATCTTCCCTTGAATGTAGTTCTCGTATGAAGCTATGAAGGAAGATAACACAGCAAGTTGTTGTTCGGCCGATTTAACACTCATCGGCATGGACTTGCTTGTTCCAGTGTATGATCCACCTGTACTCTTTCCATTCCCGCCAGAAGGGATATCCTTGACTTTAGTTGTCTCACCTGATGTTGACACAAAACAACACTCACCGTCAGAATCAAGAATAATATTACCAGATGTGTCACCTGAGAAGAATGCTGAGACACCGCTGCTGCTTGATGAGGTTTTAGCTGCAGGCTTTCCGTGATAAATCCCTGGATCCTGTACCTATTCAGATCCTGCTTCCCTCCTCATCATGTTGAAACTGTAAGCTCTAAGCTTCCCTACCACGATATCCAGAGTCATGGTATCGTAGTCAGTTCCATTTCTGATCATTAGAGAATACACATCCCATTTCGTAGGAAGTGCATCCAGCAGCTTGTCGTTAAGCTCATTGTCAGTGTACTGTATCTCATGGTTTCCCAACTCAGTGAGCAGGTGATAGAATCTTGTGATGATGTCCTCTAAGATCTCATCTTTGAAATGCTTGAAGACTGCAAATTGCTTCTTCAGCAGCTCTTTCTTATTCTTTTGCACTTCAGCACTGCCCATGTACCGTTTCTCCAAAGCTTCCCATAAGTCTTTAGCTGTTCTGTTTCTGCTGAATGTGTGGAGGATTTCTTGTGGCAAACACATGGTAATAGCAGCTCTAGCTTTATTTTCAGCTTCGTGCATCAGTTTCTGTTCTTCGTTCATCTCACTAAAAGCGAGTAGTCTTTGCCCGCTCATACCTTCACCTTGTTTGAATGGTTGTATGTACCCGTCTGAGATGCAAATCCACATTCTTAACTGGTAAAAACGAGCCCATTCCTCGAACCGTCCTCTCCACCAGAAATAGTTGTCAACACTTATCATCTTGGGTGGGGAATTGGCTTTTCCCACCTCGTGATCCATCTCAACCATTTTATTTAATAACGCCATTTGTTTTTAGTAGATTTAGATTTAATTAACAAGTTGTTTAATTAATTAAGTCCAAACTAAACAAAACAATGTTGTCCGAGAACTAGTCTTTGTTCGAGAACTAATGTGTGTTTCCGAGAACTTGTGTTGGTTTCTGAGAACCTATGTTGGTTTCCGAGAAATATAACTTGTGTCCGAGAACTAGACTTGTGTATCTCCGAGAACTTGCTTGTGTCCGGGAACAACTATTTATTTCCGAGAACCCTTGCTTTGTGTTCGAGAACAAAAGCTTTTATTTGAGAACTAGAGTTATCCGAGAACTAATAGTCGAGAACTATGATGTTTGTCCGAGAACAGTTTTCGAGAACCACAATCTATCCGAGAACCAAAGTCTTGTCCGAAAACCTTTAATTTCCGAGAACTATTATGTTTCCAAAAACTCTATGTCCGAGAACTGATTGAGTTCGAGAACTAGTTTCTGAATACTTGTGTTCGAGAACCTTGTAGCTGAGAACCAATCTAAGAACTTGTTGTTTGAGAACTATAAACTCCTTGGTCAACAAGATAGAGATCCCACTAATTTAGGAATTGATTGAGATGATTTGAATTTCAAAATCAACTTAATCCTTTTCTTATCTTGAAAATTCTGCACTAACACAATCAAAACCACAAAACAAGATCAAAACACACAATATTATTTAAGAAAAATAGGGTTCTTGATGTTCTTGAGTTTGTTCTTGATAGTCTTCAAAAATCATTCGAACCAGCAACCATTATAATTCCTGAAAAACTCAAAACAAACCGTGAAACACAAACAAAAACTAAACACTAATATTGAATCCGAATATTAGAAACCGAAAGTTATTAGAACCGAAATAAGACAAAACAAAATTAAAAATGCAAACCAAAACAGAAATTTTATTAAAAAAAAATAAGAACCGTGAGTTTTTAATAACAAAATATTAATAACCTAAACCAAAACAAAATACTTGATAAGTCCAACAAAAGAACTCTTGATTCATAGATAGTTCGTGAGTTTTTTTTTTTTTTTTTAAGAATCAATGTTGAAACAAAAACACAACAGAATATTATAATCAAAATTAAAAGCCGTTCAAATGCCAAAACCAAAGAATAATTAAGAACCGATATTTTTTTTTAAATTACGGAACAAAAAAATAAGAATCAAAATATTAAAAGAATGCAAACCCAATTGATTTCAAGCACCACGAACTAGTTCCTTGGGTGATATCTAGCCCGAATGCTCTGATACCACTTGTAGGTCCCTTTCCTTGAGATCTTCTCTGCAATCAAACCAAACACGAATCCTAGACGCGGAATATCTTTGATCCGTGGATATCACACAAAGAACACAAGATTACTTTTAATGCTTTTCTTATTAATCGAATCACAGATAACAATTAATAAGAACTACACCGAACTTGTAATCCTAGCTAGCTCTCTCAACTCTCTATGTGTTTTCACCAACTAACCAACCAACCCCTAAAACCCCATGTATCATTTGCTTATATACATGCATCCTCATGGGCTTTTAACTGGGCTTGTGTTGGGCTTTTACAATACTAGCTTAATTACATATTCTAGAACTAACTTAGACAAGTTCTTCTAACGACACGAACAATACAAAATCTTTTGTCAATAATCTCGAGCGTTTGTTTGTCCGTTTGAGTATCTGTCACAAACTTGCACCAACAAAGTGCACAAGTAACTAGAACCAAATTTAACAAGACAACTGAATAGGCGGAAATCATGCATAACCTCTGGATTAACACATTGTTTCTACTTCCTAGACTTTCTAATCACAGGGCCGGCCAGAGATTTCGTATGCCCTGTGCCAACTAGTAAAAATAGGCCCTTAAAATAGAAACTCCAGCTCCGCCGACTTGCTACTGGTTTACTTAAAAGGAACAAAGGCCCAAATAGTTTTCCAGGAAACTACAATTCAGTTGGCTTCTCTCATCCACGCAACCGTCACAGCAACGTCCTTAGAACATTGCAACCGAATTCAACTTTTTTTTATATCATATTTCCTATACGGCCAATTATTTCCCCCCCTCTTTCTAACCAAAACAATGTACATGTTTTGGGACACTACAATGAATTTATGTTGAGAAAATGCAGATGAAAAAACCAACTACAATGACGTCCCACGACCATCACAAACCAGAACATGATACAACATGACTGAATGTGTACCTGATAATCCTTTACAAACTATACGAGCTCTCTGCATTATACAGTCCGAACCCAAAACCCTCTATATAAATATTAAATACTATATTATTTATTATTCTCGTATTATACCTCCAATTCACTTAAACATGGTAAGCAGCTCTGACCATTTATTCAATTATTTCCTTTTCATGTACAAATCTCCGAGAATTTTTGTCCAAGGATGTATTCCAGTTGTTGGTTTTGTTTGTCTACGATGACTTTGAGTGAGTTCGTGCATAGCGGATCTTCCTATCTTCAATGGCCTTTTGAAGATCCGTAAACATTTCAAAAGATAACCCTGAAAACTTACTCAACTGTCCAAGAAAGCCCTCCAAGCGGGACTTCAGACGATCAAAATTTGCATTTCGGTCCTCCAATGCTTCCTCTTGTAACAGATTCACCCCTGCGGGGTCATCATTGTTGTTAACCCGCTGCCATGGCATCGAATGATGCCCGCCTTTGACTTTTTCTTGTCGGGGCAAGAAATGGTCAATTTCCACAGCTAACTCTTTTATGGAGTCTGCAACTTCTTTAGTTGGTAGAGTGTCAAGTTTTTCTAGCCAGACACCACACGCAACGTATATGGGCGGGCCATAGTCTCTTAAAGGGGGTAGTTGGCGTCTTTTTTTCTTGACTGATTGCTGAGGCGGGGCACATTTGCTAAGCCACCCGTTTAGCGCCTGTACGTATGTTTTTTGTGCACCAATCCACTTTGTAAAACTTGAAGAAAGAGTGCTCAGTTCGCTTTCAAGATAGACGGCGATCTGTCGATGCGAGTCTGATTGCAGCGAGATTTTGGCGTGGTTGCTTTTATGTGTTGATGATATGATGAGGAATTGAGTCTTATGGCAATCATGCATTACTTCCCACATCTTTCTCAACCTGCCATTCAAAACACAAATTTAAAGGTTACATTTGGTAAAAGAGCAGTCGCTCATGTATTACTCGAGATTGACTCGCAAAAAGCTTGAAACGAGAAATGAATCCAAGCCTCTTTTACAAAATAAACATTTAACTACATAAGAAATAGCAATACACATAAACATCTGATTAACAATAATTATATAATATATATTTTATCATCTATGTAAAATCAAACTATAAACAAGTATGCATGTGTACAAATAAAATTAATTTAACATTGAGCCGAAGTCGTGTCAAGCCCAAACCTGAAAATTATTAACGAGTCGAGCACGAGCTCAAGCTTGAGCTTAGGTGAGCTTGGGCTCAGCTAGAGGCTCGTTTACACCCTAGAATGGGTGGAATCAGATTCTCTTTTATGTCTTAACATGTCAAACATGTAAAAAGTTAGCTTAAAAGGAAACATGACAATTGAGCCCAAAGTACCACAAGATGCATTTTTAATGTATAAAACCTCTTACATCATATTATTTAAAATTTTAAATCATTTGGAATATTATAACAAATCATATTTGACACAGTATTTTAAAAATTGATAATTTTTGGATAACAAGTGTATAGGGTCAGCTCAACCCCGCCATGTATGTACCAAAATTACCTGTTTTGACTTGAACTAGTCCTTACTTGTTATCCATCCCGTTTTACGGGCTCTAAGCTAACTAATAATTAGTATACAGAGTAGGACTTCATACCCTTCAATTAACTCTTCAAGTTGTGGATGAAGTTCTTTGTCTCTTAGATCTTCTATTCTTCTTGAGATAGAATCAATCCTGTGGATAGCAACTCCAATCCTCCAATGTAGATCTTTGACAATTGAACGAGTCTTATCTATTCTACGAGAGCTTTCTCCGGTGGACTCTAATTGTCTAAGAAATTTACGTTTCTGATCATACACCTTTCTTAGCATCTCATTTGCCTGAAAGTAAATTATAAATAATATTCTTTTAGGCAATGCAATTTAATGGCTTCAAATTCAGAACAAGTATACTTCAACAATTTAAAGCTAAAGAAAAGACAAAATGACATGCTATTAAGATCAATTATTCAATTTACTCTCTTCATGTTGCATGCACATTTAAAATTATCAAAAAGATAAAAAGCAACATTCAACATCACCATTAAGTAAACCTTTAACTTCACCTTGTAGCGGGAAAGAATGGCGAGAGATAGGAACTTATGAATGAATAAGCATAAAAGAAAGATGAACTCGTAAAAGTAAAGGACAACAGGACATGTTTCCAGAGCCCTTGAGTCTAAGACCTCTCTGAATTTGTCATTGGTGTTCCTTCCACCCAAGATTTAAGAAATGATAGTCATGTTTAATAGGGTGCTAAACAGGTCGTGTTTGCGGGGTCAAAAAAAAAACAAACCCGAAAATTGTCAAACACAAGAACCCGAAATGCGTATTCGATGGTTCACACGCACACAAAGATGTGTTGGACCTCAACATTTCTTATTTGCATATTGATACTCTAAAATGACAAATTTACAACCATAAATACAAATGCATTTTAATAATTACGTTTAACCTATAAAAGCTGATGATCATTTCTATATCAGCTTTTAAATAATAGGATAATATACTCAATTAGCTTAAGTTAAAGACAGCTTTAAATAAAAAGAAAGAAAAAAAGAGTTACAAAATAAATGCCTTAAGCTGGTAAAAACCGTGAACCCGCCTCGTTGACCTGCTTAAATAAACGTGTCAACAGGTTCTTCTACCGAAAGTGACCCAAACTCATTTAGGCTAATCCCAAATTTTGTGTTAGATCCGCTTTTAAAAATTCACACCCTGGCTACAACTCAAAATCATCTTGTTGTCACAAGGCATTGTGGTTTGATGTATTTACTATTTAGCTTTTGATTTCAACATGTGCAATTTCAGTCTCCAGGTGAAGCACAATCTTAATGTTAAATTTCTGTGAATTAATTGTGTGATTTAGATACGGAACAATGTGGTGAAATTCAAAAACTAAAATAAAAGGTTAAGACTAACTGGGAAAGGATGTACCAATAGGTGAGACACGTGTAGAGGCAATAACTTTGTTGAGTAGCAAGCGTCTTAACTAATTAATTTTTACATATGTTTGGGTTGTTAGGTGACATAAGCCTAGACTAAACCAATTTTCAGGTATCATCAAGTCATGTGGCAGAAAGATTGTTTAGCTTTTATCATTAGGCTTTATGAAACATTATCTGTAATTAAATGTTTCGTAAGAACACTTTTCATAAAGTAGCCACAAGGTCTGTATGTTCAGCATTAATACTACGGACGTATAAATTCTACATAGTTCTAAAAAATGAAATAAAAATATTGTAAAAGCTTCCACAAGACCATTCCATTCAGCTTAAATTCTACAGATGTATAGATGTATATCCCACACAATTCAGAAATACTGAAGAACATTTTCAACTCGGTTTTTTACCAAGAACAACTAAAAGGATTGGGATTAACATGTGTATCATAAGACTTGAAATTCCTTTTCATTTGATTTGGATTTTTCTCATCAAACTATGTTGATTGTTGATTTCTTTTTTTTTTCTCTATATATCCTCATCTTAAAACGGTCAACACGAACATATTAGTGCTAATGTGATGGAAGGAAGCAACATGGAAACAGAACTTGGAGCTAATAATATGGCTAAGCAGTCCAAAGGTTTTTAATGATGATTCTAAAGTAAAACAAACAAAATAAAGATATTAATGATATTACCTTAACTTCATCATAAAGCTTCTTCTCCCATGCATGGAGTCTATCCAAGGTTGAAGCATGGCTTCCTGCATTCATGCAGAAGTTATCAAAGAGGCTAGTGGAGACATCCTCTGGAGTTTCTCTAGGGGTGCCACTGGTGGGATCATGCCTGAATGATGATGCACGCGATGAATTTGACCGATGCCATGTCAAGTACTTCATGTCATTTTGAGCAGGTTCTAACCATAAAAGAATAGTTAATGAAATTGAAAACATAAGTCCAGTTAAAAGAGCTAATCAAATGATGATGTAGTTATTATGCCCACACTAGGTTGGCCTAGATAGATACTTAAGCATTTCATCCAAAGCATACACCTCATGATCTATAGGATAGAAGCATATAACATAACATTCCAGACATTTAAATAAAGAATTGATTTTTCAATATTTTATAGAACCAAATGATAGATCAAAAATGTAAAATAAACAAAAAATCAAAACTTCAATAAATGAGAAGTAATACTAATATGGCGTAGGCGCGTAGCACCAAAAAAACGTCTTACAAAAGCCTAGCGTATGTATTTATCTGTCCAGGTTAATAAATACACTTGCTATATTTAGAAATTTCTTGTTGGTAATAACTAATAACATATCTTCCTATAATTGTTTGCACTAACTAATACTTTGATAAACCAAAGCCTAAAACAAACAAATATACTGGGGCGCTAGACATTTAAAGAAAAATCTAACATTGATAAAGAAGGCTGATATACACTTAGAAATAAGAGGTCATATCCATATTCATGACACTGAGAACTACTGAGCTCAGTGTTGTGTTACTTATAATGAAAGAAGATACAAACTGTTGACAGTACATTGAGAATTTACATTACATATAAGCCAAGAACCACTTGTAATTATACAGGTCAAGTTACACATCACATAGTACTTTGAAATATTACCAGATCTAACTCACACGTGCAGTTACTCAAGAACAAATTTCCATATTCTACAAGGCAACAACCACCACACCATACACAGTGAAATACCACTAGTAGTAAACTATTGGTAGGGCCTTGGGAGGTTGGAATGTAGGCAAACCGTACCTCTATCTCAGAGGATAGATAGGTTGCTTCCAAGGAGACCCCTAGCTCCAAACAACAGAAGCCAGAAATAAACTAAACATACAAATAAAATATTCTACAAGACAATGTTGTTTAAATTTGTTTCCTCTATTTTGCATGCTTCTCTTTCCTAATTCCTCTGTGCCATATGGCAAGTTTATATGTAGAATAGTCCTATTAAAGCACCTACAATGGCAATTAACTTTAATGACTTTTTTGCCACATTATGAATCCACTATCTTACATTTATTAAAAACCTATCTATAAACAAATCCACTCCAATGCAAAAGAGAACTTTTCCAAATTCATATAAATACATTTTCACCAAGAACTAGAAGAGCTATATTTGGTTGAAAAAACGAAATTTTATTACTCATATAGCATGTTGATATGACAAAAAATAAGCTTACCTTCCTGTACTTGGCTTGGATCATCCCCACATGACATACATGCTTTTAAAAACTTTGAAGTGAACGACCCACCTGCCACAAAAAAAAAAAAAAACACTCGCTGAATGTAAGTTTACGTTTTTGCAACTATACACAATGTTGCTAATACTACTAACACCAGAAAATAAAAAGGCCATTTTAAGAAAGAGTTTATAGTTTATTATGTTTACTTATATTAAAGAGAAGAAAAGCATACGTTCTTTCCCTGGGAAAATGGGGCGAAAGTGAAGCTTGTTGGCTTCAAGCATTCTTGGAACTTCTCTTCCACACTCAGAAGCTTTTATGAAT
The DNA here is from genome assembly GCA_032199755.1 of Ambrosia artemisiifolia. Lineage (NCBI taxonomy): Eukaryota > Viridiplantae > Streptophyta > Magnoliopsida > Asterales > Asteraceae > Ambrosia > Ambrosia artemisiifolia. The sequence continues at coordinate 33,844,530 of CM063517.1, forward strand.
AACTGTTCGATATCTCTCATGCTTGAAATTAAATCTTTAGGTACGGGCCTATTTTCAGGAGCTTCTTTTACCACTTCTGTCTTTTCTTCTTGAGGAATTGCAACATTCCTAACACCAGATGTTTTACGTTTTAATGGTGACAATAGAGGAGAAATACCCTTTTCTCCATTCAAAATTTCAGTTTCTGGTGTCATGCTTTCTGCAGATGACATTGAATGTAAACCAACGCCACTAACATTATCCACTACGCGATTAACATTTTCAAAACTTCTCACCAACCCATCTGTATCTGACTCATCAAACTCGTCTTCTGATTCTTGAAACGTTACACTTACACTCCCTTCGGTCGGGCTCTTTTCCTCTTCGCCTCGCCTTGGAGTTTGCATCTCATTATAAGATTCAAACCCATGATTTAGTTCATGTGTTTCTTGTGAAGAAAACTCATTGTCGATGGGATGTGTAAGACCAAAATAATCCCATGGTTGACTTTCAGGCGTTGTGTCAAACCTGGTTTCTGGTTCTTTTTCAGGCACAACAGGAGAAGGGTCAAACGGGGTTTCTGGTTCATCTATGGATCGGGGAGTGGTGGTTCTTGGGGTACTTGAAGAAGTCACAGAAACAATTACAGGAACAGACGGTTTTTCTTCAACTTTTCTAGAAAACGAGCCTCTAATCTTCATATGATTTTCATGAAACCGTTTGGAAGTTGGTGGAGAAGGTGTTGGAGATCGATTTCCAGCTGGATGTACATGTTGTGACATCGATGAAGAGAAAGAAAATGCAAGTTGCTCTGGTGTTGCACTGATGGAAGTATATAAAGATGGCTGCATTGGAGCTTCGCCCGCTTCAGGTTCAACAAACCTTCTTAATGCACCTCCAATTATTGTTAGGGATTCTATGTAAGTAAAATGTGTAGCTGCAAGCGAACATCTGCCATCAAGTGCTTTTCCAACGTACTTTTTCCGTTCACGGCATACTTGAAGAGCCTTATCTTCTTCCACTTTTGAGTTTGTGGCACCCATCAAGTTCTTCCAGGGTTTCTATCCACACATGAACTAACTATTGGAAGTTAAAAAACTTGAATATTAATTATTCAAAACACATAATATGGCACATCTTAAAAATAAAAAAAAAATAAAAATAAATGTAGATTAAGAGTAGTCACTGATCTTTAAACTTAAAAAGATGCTATTTATGAACCTTACAATCAATCTATCAGAATCACACGGCAACCACTTTGGTATAATTTAAGACCTAATATATTTCAACGTAATAGAATAACACAAGAATCAAGCTTGTTTCGAGACTCAGCACGTGTTCATCCCTTTTTCTTTTGATAAATTTCGTTTCCTAGCACCAGAGGTTGAGAAATTTCTTAACAGGGTTCAACAGGTCGTGCACAGCAAATTAGTAATCATTCAACCTCTAACACCAACAAAACTTTGTTTTCAATAGGATCAGTTTTACTATCCAAAAGGATGTTGCGGCGCAGCCAGTTGCCCGTTTACCTACCACTTTACTGTATCAAGTTGTTTTCATATAAAAACAGCAACTGTAAAAACATATTTTATTAAATAAAAAGAGGAAAGGGGAATTTTAACAAAAGAACTCTGAAAGTAGTACAATCAAGGGCATGAAACACTTGTTAAGTAACATATTATTATTATTATTATTATTTTGTTACCAATCAACACAAAACAATAATAATCTCCCTAACCTAAAACATACAGATTCCAATCCAAGTAACTGATAGATCAACAGACAGTAATACAACACTGCATAATGTTAAATTGACAAAACTAAAACAACAAATAAACAATCTATCTAACAAATTATAAAAAGCGTAAACAGAGTAATTGACAGCACATGATTTAGATAAGATGAATTAATAGTAAAGAAGCTAACTAAACTAATACGGTTGAAATAAATTGGAGTAAGAGTAAGGTTAGAAAAGTAAATTCACCTGAATAATAAATTAATAAAGTTATTACAATTGAAGAGAAAGGGTGAGGGGCGGAGAGAGGATGATTCTGGAGAGAGGATGGTGTGGTTTTGTTCATGCAAAAAGGTAAAGGAAAGGAAGGAAGGGGACGAAAGTGTGTGTGTGGAAAAGGTGGGGCCCGCCATATGCTAGTTTACAAATTGATAAACGTAAAGAAAGAAAGAATAGAACCGATCGGATCCGGAGGAAAAGGTTCTTTTTTTATTTTTATTTTTAACTACTTTATTTTTTTTAGGTTCCCTTTTTTTAAATAAAATAAATTTATAGAAAATAAAAAGAAGGAAATTGTAAAGAGAGAATAAATGTTTCTTTTTAGGGAATATTTCAGAGAATACTAATCAAGTTATAGCAATGTTCTAATCAGGTCACTCATAAAAAAAATTGTTTTAATTAACTCATTCAAGTTTATTTCATGTTTTAATCTTATACTCCGTATAATTTACTTGAATAGCAGGTAAACTACCATATATGGCATTTATTTAGTTTTTTTAAACATGATGACATAATTAATTAAATAAATCAAATTAATTGATTGAAGAAATAACACAAACCAATTAAACAATCCAGATGATTCATGTCATAATAAATAGAAAAACCATCTTCTTTGTTCACATCTCCACATATCGTTGCATCACCAGCCACCGTCACACCACCCTTCCAATAAGCCACCAACCACCTTCGCACAATAACCCCAATACGCCACCAACCACCATCGCACAATCACCCTAATATGCCACCAACCACCGTCACACCACCACCCCAATACGTCAACCACCATCCATCTTCGGCGGCAAGCACGAACCTCAACCATCGCCGGCCAACCTTCTCTTATGAGAATTGAAAAAAAATGGTTGTTGATTGCGTGTCACAGATTTGGCTTTGGTATAACATAGTTTTTAGTTCCATGCTCTACTCTAAAAGACTAAAAGCTTCTATTTGGTTCGTGGATGTTAATTTACTCCTTTTTGTTTTCACTAAGTAAATAATGGGTTTGAAGAAATTAAAGGGATCGAAGTGATGATGAAACCACAATAATGAAATCAAAATTAAGAAGCCATGGTTAAAAAAAATCCGTGGATTTTATACTGCACAATTTTTTCTATTTAATTCACAATTGTTTTTGAATATTTTAAAACTATTTTGCAATTTTTAAAAGATTCATGTTGGCATTTACATGTTAACATTTTTATAAAAAGAAAAAGCTAAATAAATGTAATGTATGATAGATGACCTTCTATTTAGGTAAAATATCTAGGATTAAAACACCAAACTAAACTTAAATGACATGATCGGAATCCGATTAGAACAATCATGAAACTTAGTTACTATTTAACAAAGTTACCCCTTGTTTTTATATATGTGTTTCTTTCTAAAGTTGTAAGCATGTTACATTTACAAAAGTAGCAAGATAGGGGGATAATAATAGATGGAATATGGAGCACTAAAAGGTGCACTAAAATGTGCCTACAGGTGGTAGGCTTGCAGCAACATGAAGGTTGGACCAAAGGGTGTTAACCGAGTGGAAGATACTCAATGGGTCAGAAGATTGACAATTTAACTAACAATAAGAACATATCGAACTGTGGTTTGTGGGAGTTTGTGAGAGCACCGTATTGTGAATGTTATGTAAGTTAATCTTAATATGGTTTTGTATGTTGGTGAAAACTTCTGATTTATAGATAAAAATGTGGCACTAATTTTGTCACACAATGGAATGGGTGGACCTGTAGAAGTATATGCATTAGTGATATATAATGATGTATGCAACGATCTTATATCATGTATTGGCAAAAGTCAAATACGCCGCTATAGAATCCCAAGTGATTAACCCTTGAAGAGAATTTGAATTGATCAACCTTTGAATGTTTTACATGCATCGCGTGTATGTATACACTTGAACCATTGCAACGCTCCACATGAAACATCGTATCCCTTAACCCTGAATACAGCTTCTAACTTTATGATCTAATACAAAAATTACTTGACTTACACTAATCTATACATATAATAAAGGAGTAACTAGGGGTGAGGTGTCACCATTCTAGGGTGTCCACATCAGCAATTTTCAACCCATTTTTCTACAACCTGGTTGCTCCGACCCGATCCAAACTATCCATATGGTACCCGACAACCCGCATATAAATAGTTATTTTTTCTCAGTTTTATTATCCTCCTTTAGGTATCCATTCATATCATTCACTCTTTCAACATAAACCCTAAATCGCCTCCTTCAATCCACGATCGTATCATCCAATCGTCCAAATGAGGTAACATTTCTTTTACAGTATTATGGTTTTCGTATATGAATCTTATTATTAATCTTCGATTTTGTATTCAGATTCATCCAATTCGTTTATTCAATCAAAACCCTAACTTCGATTTCAACATAAACCCTAACCCCAAATCATCTTCACAATTCTTGTCATCCAAATCAGGTAACGATTCTTTTATAATATTATTCTTTCATCGATTAACCTTATATTTAATTTCATTTTCAGTTTAATATTATTCTTTCATCGATTAACCTTAGTTTGTTGATTTTTTAGATTGAGAAATGGATCCTATGGGTATTATTTGATAGATCTGATTTTTTTTTTTTGAAGTTTGGATTTGGTTTATGTATAGATTATGGTTTAGTTTATTGACGAAAAATGGTTTCGATTGATGTATCTTTTAGATCTGTAACTTTGATGTATGTGAGATGCCTATTTTATAAAATTTATTTTACTCTTTCTTAAATCGATTTCAGATCTGGTGGTTATAAGTTTAATTTGTTGATTTTGTAGAGTGAGAAATGGATCCTATGGATATTGTTGGCAAGACGAAAGAAGATGCTTCACTCCCAAAAGGTCTGTTTGATTCTTTGTTCTCTCGATGTTCGATTTTGCCTTCTGGTTGACTGCGTTCCTGGATGAATTCCCTGTGTGTTTATCTGAAATATCAAAAATAGAATTCTGTATATTTGTAATCTGCGCTAATTTATTGATGGATCATTGAAATGCTACCCGCATATTGATGAAAAGTTATACGCTAATGCAACGTTTGTAATTTTACAGCTACTATGACTAAGATTATTAAGGAAATGTTACCTCCTGATGTACGCGTTGCAAGAGATACTCAAGATCTACTGATCGACTGCTGTGTAGGTAAGATTATTTGTTGTTGGTTAAGCTATTTGCTAAAACAAACGATCTCGTAATTCATTGGATTATTTTTGTCTGCTGTTTAAAAATTCCATTGTGCTTCATTCTGCAGAGTTCATTAATCTGGTTTCATCCGAGTCAAATGAAGTGTGTAGCAAAGAAGACCGAAAAACAATTGCACCAGAGCATGTACTCAAGGCATTACAGGTTTGTTCTATATATATGTAGTTCATGACCTTGTCATCTGTTTTTGTTAGCCTTAGTCCTTATTTGAATACGAGACTCGGAACCATATATGAGGTGGTGAGAAAAGAAGCTGCATCTACTTATACCTGCCGGTTAAGGGTCTAGGGGTGTGAAATTTTACGACAAAAATTACACTTTAATGAAATTGTGGGTTTGGGTCAAGTCTAAATGGTTATCGGTTGAATTCACAAACATAGTTATCGATATGGTTTGTGCTCGATCAACCTGGTGGGTTCATGGGTTGACCCTTCTAACCTATTTGTTTTATAACTTTTTTACAAGTTTTTTGTTTGTTACAACTTAAATTGATCAAAAACATGGGTGGGCAAACATGCGTCAGCGGTTTTTGTAACCCACTGGACATTTTTTTTGCACTTTTTAGTAATTAGCATGTCAAATTTGATCATCATAAATAGTTTATTTCATACATCTGATTAAACATATGTAAGTAAGGCATTACACAGACAGAACTTAAAAATATCTGGAAAAAATAAATCAAACGGATCTTAGCTATGCCTATTATGCATGTTTATGCGATTGATAAAACAAGTATGCCATGTCACTAATCCCTTTTGGCCAACATGGATGATCGAAGTTTTGCATAGAAAAGTTTTAAAATCAATTGACCTGTCATCTTAGTCTCAACACTTCATGCATGACTTTTTGTAATTGATGATATAAATTTGCAATATGTGCTTTGATTTGATACAGTAACATTTTTTTCAGAGGCTTGAGGAAGCATACTACTAGAGGTTAGCCGTTAATTGTGTTTATTTCTGTAAATTACCAAATTGCCATTGTTAGTATCTGATTCTGTATTAAAGCGACCTGTAAGTGTTAGATACATTTGTTAAGTACTTTGTGAAGTATGGACAACTTATGGATTAGTTGTTACGAGGGATTGACAAACCGATTGGCCAATGGGTTACAGGTTCATCACATGTGCAGATCCTAATGTTGTTGGCATCTTTATATCCGAGACGCATGTCAAGTGAGTTAATTTCAGTTCTTTTGGTTGAATACATTGTCTGTAAACAATTGAATGTTAATTCCTGTTGCAATTTCAAGCATAGTCGAATGCAATGGCGTATCTATAAATTGAGTACATGATTATCATTGGCTCATTGCTAACCCGTTAAGCTTTTTTCTTCAAAAATGTACAACGTAAGTTACTCCAGAATCCAGATTTTATTCAATGGTTTAGTACATTACAATCAAGGATGTGTTAGCGTTCCTAGGCCTTTTAAAACTACAGGTCCTAACTGTTGTTCTTAGGCCTTTGTTAGTTTCTAGAAATTGTTGCAAGTGATGTAGACTAGATGTTATTGGTATATTATCTATTTAGGTTATAGCAAAAAAAGAAATCCTTTATATTGGCATTATTAATTGATAATTTTCCTGTATTTTATATTTTCTTACATATTAAAAAATAAACACTTTATCCCTACTTTGTGGGTAGGAAAGATTTTTAACAATATAATGCCTTTTCATTTTCATTTTATATATTTTGACGCTTCATGTGTTTTTAATTCAATAGGTTGATATTGTTGGCAAATACATGGAATCCCATTATTGTAGCCTTCGAGGAGTTATCACAATGGTTGTTTTGATTTTAAGGTAATTCTTATTTAAATTATTTGTCGCTTGAGTCACATGTAGGTGGATACCAAAAAAAGGAAAATACGGCTGCAATCCATAGTGTTAGCTCCATGTTGGGGCCTATGGAAATATAGGAATGAATAACTATTTTGAGATAAAAAATGGGGGTTAGTAGAGTGGGGGGGGGGGTGAAAAGATGTAGTAGTTGTTGACAGTGTGTTTTGTTACTTGGTCTCGGTTCAAATATAATACTTCATTGTTCGATGTGCATGCCTTTAAACACCGGCGTGTTTTATGCAATACTATTGTTGGTATGGTTATTAATATCACAAGTCCTGAACTTTATATATGACACTTTTAAGTTTTAACTGATCAATATGAAACTGGATTGATTCGGGTTGATTTTGTATTGATAGTGGCTCGAATGGGTTGAAAAGCTATCAAGAAAATGGGTAGTGGCTCGAATGGGTAGAAAAGCGCGACGACAACTTGCAAGAATCAAAACTGTAAGTTCTCCATGTTTTTGTTTTGCTTCAAATTAGCTTCAACATCGACATGTTATGTTGTTAGTGTGAAAATTTAGATTGATCATTACAACGAATAATATAAGCCGGTGGTGGTGAATAAGAAAAAAAATATAATTTCTAATGAAATATATTTCGAAATAAGGGTGATGGTAATTAGTGGGGTTATTGGTGGTGCTGTTTTTGTATACTCATAATATTTTTCGGTGTGTAAGTTTTAATGTTTGTTAACATTTGACTTTTTATTAAATTTGGTTGATTTTTAAATGTTTTGATTTGACTCAAATTTTGGTAAATATCCAACACAATAATATGTAATGGTTTTTATTTAAAAAGTTCAAGACATATTCGTTTTTTTTTTTGCAACCTTTGATTTCATATTAAATGTAAATGTTTATAGATTGTTTTTGTTTTAACACAAAATTCTATTACTATTAAAAATCATACAAATTTAATAATTATATTTAAGGTAAACTTTCGTATATATTAAAAATCTTATATATTACAACAAATCTATTATACTAATTAATATGGTAACAAAAACCATTAACTTTTTTAGTTTATATTTAATATTCTAAATATCATTTCTTCAAATAACCGCCACTTTTGAGCATTGGCTGCAGCGATTAGTCTTTTCAAAAGATCATCAATTAATAGGGTATCAAATATTAATTAGTATTAGTGTTGAAAATTGATGTTGTCACTTCGGTTCCCTTACACGCGTTTTAACATTTCTATATAATCATAACCACTAAATATAAATCACATATTTACTTTCTTCAAATTAAACACACACAAATCCAAGGAAAAAAAAATTTCAACAATGGTAAGGGTTGTCAGTTGGAGGTTCTGCAGAATCAAGTCTAGGTATTTTGTGAACATGAGTGACACTACATTATTAGTTTTTGGTTCAAGAAAGGCGATTATGCAAATGGATGAAGACTTTAAAAGAGAAGTCTATGAGTTTGGAAGAACCATCAGGTTGCCGAGCAATGAAGAGAGCAGATTGGTTGCTAAGTTGGAAGAAATCTTTGAAGTGGATGAGTTTGATGAACTTATGGAGGTATTTCATGTCCAAAGTTGGTTTTTTGCTGAAAATCTTAATGTTGCAAGTATTCTGTTTTCCAATGGTGAATATGGGTTGATGTCAAGAGATGAGATTGAGAATTGCAATGACTATGACTTGCTTGTGGAACTCGATAATGTACGCATGTCTAACAAGCGTAGAACCACTGCCAGTTTGAACCTGGAACAAATGATTCGCCTAAGAATCATGAATCTGGAAGAGGAAGCGGCAATGGTGGAAGCAGAGGAGGAGTCCGATTCTGAAAGGGATGATGATGATGATGAGGAAGTTGATTAAGTTTAGTATGTTTTATATGAACTTTTAATAGTTTTTCTTGGTATGTATTTGGTACTTTATGATGCATGTTATTAACAACTTTATTAAAAGTTGTAATGTAATTTTGATTTATATTATCTATAAAAACTTAATCAGTTATGCTTACTTATTTATTGGTTTTGTTATTAGATTAATTTTTTTCATTACTTAGATTTTTAACTTGGCTTTTAGGTTGAAAATAGAGTGTCTGTTTACCATATCTCGGGCTTGTCACTCAAACTTGATTAATTGTTTGATATGAGATGATTTTAGCTTTGACAATTTTGTATACGATTTTAGTGTTGTATATATTTATCGTTTAACTAAGATGTTTACCATAAATATTTATTAAATTTCGAGCATATATTTTATCTATTTATTAAATTTGATATTTACCATAAATATGTAAATCTAACTATAAATATCTAATATTAATTATAAACCGAGTGCATTAAAGATAGTTAGTTTCTAAATATTAATTAGATTTCATGCACGATTTCAATAGTCGGTTATTGAGAAGGTAAACCGTTTCATATCCTATAATTTTATCTATATATAAACCTATATTCACAATTAAAAAATGTATCTTTACTCTAATTACAATCCTTTAATAAATTGTACAACCATCATCTTTAATCTACAACCGCAAGACAGTTTCTTTCCCTCTTCTTTTACGAAATTTAGCAACGTATCCTGTGTTTATTCATCTTGCTTGCACAAATACGAAGTTCTATTTCTGCAGATTTCTTAATGTAAGTCAATGTTGCTAACATGTTTGTTTTGATTACATTTCTTTTATTTACCATGTCTAATCTATATTTACATATGTTATCTTTTGAAATGTAGTTATTAACGTAATGGCAAATTTACCTTTTGAGATTGTGGCCTATGAGATTTTTACAAGACTTTCAGCGAAAGATGTTGGCCGATTGAATGTTTTATCCAAGAGATGGTATTTCGAACTCTCGAGTCAAAAATTTGCTACCATGCATTTTACTCGGTTGTCCATGTTTGAGAAGCAAAAGTTTCTTACTAATCAAGGGTCATCATTTGCAATATTTAACACAAATTCTGGACAACATCATGCTTACTTGATTAACATCATACCTTTTCCTATCCAAACAATGTTTTCTGACATACAAGTTTTATCCAGTTTGAATGGTTTACTATTGGTTTGTGAGAAAAACACTGCTCTTTTGATTCTGTGGAATCCGACTACAAGAGTTTACAAGGTAGTTTCTGATTGTCATTCTGGCAATTATTACAACTACCAATTGGATGCTGCTTCATTGTATGTAGATTCATCCAACGATTACAAAATTTTACTCCTAAAACGTGATCATGGTCTTATGCGTCCTTTTGTCTACTCAAGGAGATATGCGGCATGGAGAAGCATAGGTTTCTTAACTGAAACCAAATACAATGGCTCTGATTATGTTTGGTCAAGTGGTACTTTTTGCAAATCTTCTTTGTTTTTCACAGTTTCAAAATATTGGTCCGAATGTGAAAGTTTTGTTGTGAAGTTTGATGTTGATCAAGAGACTTTCAGCAAAATATCTTTTCCATATGTTCAAAAGTCTTGGATAGCCCAAGGTCATCTTTTAAAAATTTCGAATGTCCTTCACATGTTTCTTACTAATGGATTCCCTAATTTCGGTGTTGATCTATGGAAACTGGACACTAATATTTGGACCAAGGTCTTATCTTTCCAACATGTTCGTCAAGCTGGGGATGTTCAGCAGTGCGACGTTGCACACGTGTTGAACGAGCATACATGGATCTTGAATGCAGAGTGGGGACAGACGATTAAAGTTTTTATGGATGCGGTTCAACTTGGCTATCTTGATGATGCAGATACCTTTCGTGGAGTAAGGGGAGCTCTGTTTTATGAATCGCTTATTTCACCGTTTGTTTAGTTTTATGTTATTATGGTGGATGTTTTATCAGTTATGTAATGTTTCTCTCTGTAATGTTACTGTTAAGTACAATGCTAATGGCTTTTGGTTATTAATTTTTATTTTGTCTGTATTAACTATGACAATATTTTGATGATATGTAGTCTATATTATTTTCTATGAGTGTTGTATATTGTTAACTTATATTAAATCATTGATATGTTTTTAACTTTTGAATGTCAATTGTGTTCCAAAATGTTATAATTATAAGTTATATCCTGTAACTTTTAAATATTTTTAAAACAAAATAAAAAACGGTAATTGATACACTTACGTTTAATGTATGTTAATTTGCGCAAGAAACCTTTAGTTACTTTAACTAACATTGGTGCACTATATTAGTTTATAACCATCATTACCTTCTTACAAAAGTGTTAATTATGGCATGTCATTTCAATAGTTGTTGGAATTGTATAAGTACTTTTTCAAACACCACTATAATATTTTATACTACCATAAAAACTCATTTAATAATAATCACCATCCTCATTCTCTAAAATACAACCTCCGGCCTCTTCATCTTCACTAACTGAACTCTGAAACTGCTTTCCAAAGACCTCGGCATTCTGATCTTTCAGTTTTACAACCGGTAAGCACATCTTCACTTGAAATGTTGTTGTTTGTTCTTTACCTTTCTTATAATATTTCAAAATTTTAGTGTTAAGTTAGTGTTCATCTAAATGCTTTATGGGCTCTTTTATCTCTTTAAATGTCCATACTCATCTGAAATCTGCTCACAGATTTTTTATTATTCAACATATAGTAATTATTAATCATTGATTCTGTTTCTAAATATGTTTTATCTTAGGTTTTGTCAATTTTAGGGACAAAAATTAAAACTATGATAATGGGTGATCTACATTTTGACTGTTATGCATGTATTGTTAATCTAGATCATTTTTTTTATTTATCAATGTAGGTATTAGTATAATGGGTGAGCTACATTTTGAGTTAATCCTTTCAGAGATTTGTACAAGGCTTTCTGCAAAAACGGTTGGTCGTTTAAAGGTATTGTCTAAGAAATTTAATGTCGAATTGTCTAGCGAACAATTTGCGTCCATGCATCTGAGGCATATGTCAAAGCATGAGCAGAAAAAATTTATTACTTATCATGATGAATCAATGGTTCTTTTTAACAAAGTAGATGGTCAACTTTCTGCTGTTTTTAGTAAAATTATAGATTTCCCTTATGAGATAAGCGTTGCTAATTTAGGAGTCATTTCAAGTGTTTGTGGATTAATACTGCTTTCTGATAAAAGTATCAGCTCTTTGATTGTTTGGAATCCAACTACAAATGTTATTAAAGTATTATCTCATGCTGTTTTTGGTAACTCATACAACTTTCAACTGGATACGGCTGGGATTTATATGGATTCTACTGGTGATGTTAAGATTTTACATTTGAAACGCCAGCACAATGTCATTGTTCCTTATGTGTATTCGAGGAAATCTGGATTGTGGAGATCTGTATCTTTCTTGAATGAAACTAAATACAATACCACTGATTATGCTTGGTCGAATGGTACGTTTTGCAATGGTGCATTGTTTTTTACCGTGTCTAAGTATTGGTCAGATTTTCAAAGCATTATTATTCAGTTTGATGTTAATCTAGATGTTTTCAGTTTAATATCTGTTCCCTTTGTTCAAGAATCTTGGGTTCCACAATGTCATCTCTTAGGAGTTTCTGATGTGCTTCACATATTTGTTACTAATGGCTTCGCTGAGTTTTCTGTTGAACTATGGAAGAGGGAATCTGATGCTTGGACAAGGGTATTTTCATTTCCAGATGTTCGACAACTACAATGGGGTCTAGCTTACGATTTAACTGCTTTGATTCAATCCAATTCATGGATTTTGATGGCTGACTGGGGACAGATAATTGAGGTTTTCATGGATAATGTTCAACTTGATTACCTTTGTCATGCAGATACTTTTCGTGGGATGCGAGGATTGTTGTTTTATGAATCACTGATTTCACCTTCCATGTAGGGTATGTTGATGTGTTAAAGACTTTTCCAATATTTTGCTTATCCATATTAAACAGATAATATTATGTTTTGAATAGTTTTTGTTTATGTAATTTAGATGACTTAGTGTTATCTAATGTTAATATTCTATGACAGTTTACTTTTAATGCTGTTTAGTACATTGTATTATGTAATGTTTGCGTGCTTAATATGGTATTTTCGTATCATCTTGAGTGACCTTAAGATAACATGTTCTTATATTGTTATATGTATGATTTAGTTATACTTATCATTATGTTTAATATGTATTATATTTAATAAGTAACCATATTATTAAGACTTTTATGACCATTGTTATATATTTCACAATTGTGTAACCCAAGCCCAAATAAATTTTATGATGTGTAACCCAAGCCCAAATAAATTTAATCAACCATTTTGGGTGTCCATGTTTTTGTAAGCCACAATGTTTTTTGTGGTTAAATTTGTATATTTATGTTTTAGTTTATCAAACAAACAAGTTCTTTATATATATGTTAACTCAGTTTTATTCTTACATAATTGTGTTGATTTTTTAAAATCTTATGATACATATAATACATATTTAGCCAATACATAAAAAGCATAAACATATTTATCTATATTTTGATATAAAAATAAAATAAAACATTGTTTTCTCAGTTAATGAATTCTAAGCCAATTTCGTTTAGAATTAGTGTACTATATTTGTCAAAGTTTAACGTTTAGTCATAATTGAGTATCACTTTGTTAGAATTGTGTTTTGTATAATAATATTGTTGTGTTATTGGCTACATGTAAGTTGATGATACGTGTGTGTTTGTATACATTGTATGTCTTCTCCGAATAAAGTCATAAACATGAATATTACCCCATAATGTGTATCTAATTATGTAATTTATTTTTTTCTATCTTTAATGGATATGTCAACAAACATATACATATAAATTGTGTTTTGTGTATTTCTATTTGTTTTTCAAACGAAGATTTGTGAATCATCACATATGAAGTGTAGGACATCTACTATTGTATTGTTTTAAAGTATTCATAAAGATCAGTTACTTTAATAGTTAAGATGTAAACTTAAAGTATTAGTTTAATGTTGTTTTTTTGCCAAAAAAAAATCCATTTTCAGAGTCGTTTGAGTCTTCCACTTTCACCATTGCGCCTCTTCTCTCAGCCACATGATCCGCAAACTGATCATTTGTTCAAAATTCAGCATTCATGTTCTTCTTTTTTTGTTGAACACTATTATTTGATCGAGTTCCTACAGTAACTCTTTGATAGTTATGTAAAACTTAGGTTAAGAACTTGCAACCTAAATTTGACTTATATAAAGTCAAACAGTAAATATCTTCGTATCATATGCGTATATGTACATTATTAGTTATAACATTACCTTGGGGATCCACCGTGTGTCAACACGGGTCTCTAACCTAGTTACATAATAAATAATAAACTATGACTTTCTAGTAATTTCATATTTGATCGGTAACTTTCATTCAAACTTGATCACACAGTTAAAAGCCAACAACCGCCCCATAATAGATAGCACAATTTATGTTGCTTATTCAAATTTCAACTATTGATGTTGGGTTCAAGAAGCACCCAGTATCTCGATAAAAGGGTGCCACTTCATCTCTAAAGCAGTATCATCGACGAATCTATAATCTCAAAACCCTTAATTACTTCTAGTTCAATGGTTTCTTCAAATGGGAAAGTGGGGGTTTTGTCTATACGATGAATAAATTGGGACAGTTGTGTTGTTTAATCTCATCATCAATATCCAATAACTATGAATTTTGAATTTTTAATATGTGTTTTCTTATGGTTTTCAAGAAATAGAATTCAATTGGACATGTTGATTGAATTATATAAAATTACTTAGATGGTGACGACAACAAAAAGGAATCCCAAGCATCACTGTTGAACATGTTGATTGAACATGTTTGAAGAGGTATAAAGCACTGACTCCGAATCACCCATATTAAGACGCGGCTCACAGTGAGGAGCCGAATCTCATTAGTGCTCTAAAGGTCCGATACATCAAGTACATTAAAATCAACCGGAGGTCAAAAGCTCCGAGGGTCAGTACTACTAGGTCGGATGAAAGTACAACAATTCTGACTAGTATAAATACGCCCTTAAAAGTATAGATGACACACGTGCTCACACACTCCGAACCTCTCTCTATATATGATGACGTGGGTAGCCTAAAGCAAAATAGATTAACAATATCACATAACTATGCTTAAAGGGTTGAAAGGTACAACGGTTCAAAGGGTCGAGAAACACCGATCAAAAGGTGACTTGTCACATCACCTTTTTCCTCGGTCAATACAAGCAACTGTCCATGTCTGACACATGGAGACGCTGCAGTGATCGGACCGCAGGTCCAAAGCCATCTTTGGCTTAAAGTGGCATGTCCTCTAGTTGCAACACATTTCAAGATAATATCCTTTCTAAAATGAGAAGATTCTTCTGCTATAAATCAGAACTCCATTCCACAGATCTGGACACATTTTGATTATTTTCTCTTACACTTCACCTTCTATTCTCTTTGATCTTCACACGTGGGGAGAATCTCTCTACCATACTAACACACCACTTGAGTTCATAACAGCAATTCTGGTCTTGAGTCATACTCAAACCAGAATTACAATACTCAAAAACATAATTATCTTGAACCTCCTTCTACGTTTTGCAACGTAGGAGGACACCACGACATGCGTTAGGCAGATCGGAACCCTTCAACCTTTTAACCCTTCCTTAGACCCAGAACTAACGTTAGACCCTTATTTGTTGTAGGAACAATATATATATATACACTTTCTCTCACTAAACAAATACTTATCCTCACGCCGGAGGGTGGTCTCCATCCTCCCCTATGACGAGCCTAACGGTTTGCTAGTTTTGCAGGTTAAATTCAAGAGATCTTATCAAGTTGGTATTCTTCCTCATAGCTAAACGGTAAGAACCAACTTTTTGGATCTTCAATAGATCAGTTACCTAAAGCTTGTTATAGATTATATAATTGGTATTATAAAGTACCATGTAAATTACTGTCCTTTAATTTATGCAAAAATTTTAAAATCAAAGTTAAAACGTCCTAGATTCCAAAGCCCAAAATGCATACGGATTCCCAAAGCTTAAAATACAAAGGATTCAAATTTAAACCATATTAAAGGATTCACAAAGCCCCATCACATATACATCCAGCAAAGTGGATTCCAAAGCAAGAATTATACTTACGCTGTGTTCTCGAGTTAACTTAACGAGATAAAAAAAAAGAAATGAAAGGAAATAAAATTTTGATTGTGTTCCCAAGTTTCATTTAAGGAAGGAAAAGAAAGGAAAACAAAACATGTGTTTCCGAGTTTCATTTAAGGAAGGAAAAGAAAAGAAAACTAGGCGAAATCCTTTACTTTAGTTTTCCTTCCGATTTGGAAGGAAATGACATGCATCCTTTCTTTTCTTTTCCTTTCCTTTCCCTTGGTTATTTTCCTTTCTTTTCCCTCCTCAAGTAAATGCCGGAACAGAGCGTTAAGGAGGGTCCACTGGCCACGACAAATTTTTAACACCTAAATTCCACTTCACCTTGCACTTGCAAGTATTTGAACTCACAACTTCACATTTGTAAGCGATAACACCATACCACTAGACCAAGAGGCCATGGGCGGTTCATTCACTTGTTATTCGAACCTTGCTAACCCGCTAGAACCAAGATCAACTTACTCTCTCTTGGTCCAGTCCTCAGGTTCCATACTAAGCAGTCAATGCGGTAAAATATCAGTTATCAATCCTTTCAAGGACTAATATTTGAGTTATCGGTAATCGCGGCGAGATATCGGTAATTGCAGAATGTGTGTATGTGTGTGTATATATATATAGTAAAGTTTAATGATTAAGTTAAAAATTTAAATTTAATACCCAAATACTGATTTAGTTATTTGATTATTTAAGTATCTATATGTATATCTATATATATTAATAAATCAAAGCACTAAATCCTACGTGGCGCTCAAATAGGTCATCATTCCATATTGGGTGTGTCACGTGGCATTCTCCTCTTTATTTCCAATTAAAAGTCTTTTTTTCTCTCATGTTTCCCCCACAATTTTAAAACGTTAATAACTTTTATATACAATATTAAAAAAAACGTAAACCAAATTAACGAACGTTTTATTATCTTTCCAACGAGTACCATATTGATATACAAAAAACGAAAAAAAAATGACTTTTTTGTTTTTTGTGGGTTTTTGTTCATACAGAAAAAAAAACACAATTTATTCAGGTAAGTCATTAATCATGTCTAAGCAAGTCAACCTGACTGTGCGTCCGTGCGTTACATGTGCTCTACAGGCTGCACTCTATCTTTCTTCCCCCCTTTTCTTTCTTTTTATTTGGAAGACGGGCGTTGTGTTTGGTTCGAAAGGAGTATGTCTCCAGATAGGCCCCCACTAGTCCGGCTAGCTAGTGAGTGGTTCTTTTGGGCGGGAAGCAGGCCGGGCCCTACGGGCGAGCATCCCCCACAACGCAAGCAGCATTGTTCGCCACCACCCGAGAAGCAAAAGATTCTAGAGTCCAGGCTGAAAATACATGCATAGATAGTGGTCTAATGACAAGGCCGACGACGAAAGCTCGGGACGGAGCCGTATGATGCGGAAGTCGCTAATCATATTCAAACTAAGAATTATATTTTCATCAAGAGCATAATAGGTTAAACCACTTCTTTCAAAAAAAAAAAGTCACAAATTTAAGACCACTGCCTCAATCACACCTTGTAATGTTTGTTTCTAGCTCTGCTCTTCATCCAAACATACATCTTCTTTTTAATATACATTTTTATTGTTATTCACTTGATTAAAATTATTGTTTTCTCATATTATAGTACATTAATTCCTATATTACATCATAACACATATGTTATCGTTTGATATTAGATTTATCTATCTTGGAAATCTAATCTGAATTTTCAAACTAAGTAGAAACCAATTTAAAAAATCGATATAATTATATTATATATCTATTAATAGTTCATGGGTGATAATTTTTATATTGATAGTGCTTCTTTGCTTGTTTTCTTCCAAAGGTTTTAGTCCAACTTTTGTCTTTGTTTCATGCCACGTGTTTTCCATCAAAATATTTACAAGAGAAATTTTTCATCCAAAACCCCATGTTAGACTGTGGGGAGTGAAGGGGGAGGAGCATGATGCACAATGTGGCATGTGAAATTCATTTTTTCAAGTCCAAAAATATGATGGAAATTGAAAGGAGGTGAAAGAAATCTGATTATTATTAATTGTTTGTGTGTTAAATTTAAAAAAAATACAAACCAATAACATGCCTCCACCTCACAATCCCCCCCCCCCCCCCCCCCCTCCACACACACTCTTAGTCTTTAAATTTAATAATTTAAATGGAGCTAGTTAACAAAATGGGCCAAAAGAAGAAAACTATAATTTCGCCGATATTCTTGAAATAAATTATCGGTGCTATTGACCGAGTTAACTCCGATATTATCTTTAGGGCCGATAACCGAGATAGCACTGATATATCACCGAGATTGACTGCTTAGGTTCCAGATTTGCTGTTAAACGTTTGGTCCTTGACTGTATAGTTGTGCAAAAACAATCGAATCATTTACAAAACCCAAAAACCGAATATGGTTAGTTAGGTTAGTCACATTCTTATTTGAATTAAGTTAGTTGTGTTTTAACCGAAACCATTCCAAATTGAATTCGATTTGTTCGGACCAATTAGACCACTGTCGAATTCGGATCGATCTGGATATCAATTAGGGCAAAAAAAAAAAATCAAATCCGAACAAATCAGAAAAACCATTAACCAAACCTATAAACACCCTAGTCTGATTGGTCTTTTCTTGACCCTTTGATCAATCACCCTTGTCATAGAATATATCCACTAAAGGGTAAACTCGATCAACAATATGGTTCATGCCATGGTTAGCAATCACCTTATCATTTTATCTATCAAGTCTCAATTCTAAACTTCTTTTTTATAGTGGTTTATTTCCTATAGTTTTATATATAATTCAAACCTGTAACACTTGTGATTAAACTCTTCTATAACCGTTAAAATGTTGAAATTTAGAATTTTTTTTACTATTATCAACAATTTTTTATAATAATTTAACTTTAACACAAGACATATACAAAAAAGGAATATAAACACATGTCATGTTTTTTCTAAGATATAAATATAGTAGTCTTAAAACATACTTTTGTTTTTATTTTGTAGTTTGTCTAAAAGCATGCACTTTCAAAATTATTTATAAATTATTTTATTCCACCATGAACCGCGACACTATGTATTTCATTATTCACATAAAAAAATAATATTTATTTATTAGCTACATTAGTAATTTTTTTATCTTTTCCAAAATATACCTTAGAGAATTCACAGGAGATTCACATATATTTGTATACTAGTTAATCTCTTGTGAAATTCACGAGATATACAAATATAATACGAAATAATAAAATGTGTATCATAATAGGAATAAGCCGTTTTTACGTGTATATCTCTTGCTAGAGTGAAGTCTCTGCACAACTGAAGAAACACCAATATAATAATCTATAAATATGAGCACTATGAAGAGATGATTCTTATTAATGATTTCTGGACAGTACAAGAACTCAAGATACAGACTATTACAACGTTTCGACTATAATCTATCTTTCTCCATTATAAACGAATTCTCTAGGGATTTCTCTGTCAAGGATTGAAAGATCTCTTCTCCTTGGGAAGACGGGGTATTTATAGGCCTTTGAGACGCTCTGTGATTGGTCGAGACGAGAATGACAGCTGACTGTACGATTGCAGACCGTTGACATTGTTGGCCCTGTCCTTCTGCGATTGGTCCACGTGTCCTGTGATTGTCCTTTCTGTCCTTTTCTATACCTCGTACCTGCAGGTGATCATGGAGCAGGGAATAATAGCCTCTGATTGGCTGGACGTCCCTTTCGTTGTCAGATTATAGCTGTCACGTACGAGGTTACGTGCGCAGGCTTCTAGAAGTCCACGTCAGCGCAATGTGCTGGCGTGTGTGGAGATGTGGGGCCGTGCGCACACGCGGGTACATATTTCTTCAAGTCCCCCTAGTCTAGTGTTCAGTATGCGCAGCATGCGGGACACTGGATGCAGAGAAGAAAAAATTTAGTTGCGGGGGTAATTTGTGCTCTTTGTTGGTTTCGTGCGCCAGATGCGCAGTGTGAAAGCAAGTGGGCAGATGACGCACGTCTGTAATTAATGCTCACATCAAAGTTGTCAGAGGAAGCGGCTGATGGGATGGCTTGGCGAGTCGAAAAGTCGCCTGACGGTTTTGCTTTTTCAGAGCTTGGTGGGCCCCGCTACAGTGGCGTCTGCCATACACTTCTCTCTCTCTGACGTGTCACATTTTGATTGAGCGGACGTGCAACACGTCTGTACGCTCGCCGAGACAGGTGTCTCAATCCTATATAAACCCTTCCCTTTTTCATTTTCATCACACTTGCTCAAAATCCAAAATTTCCAAAACTTTTTAACTTCCTTCCTTAACCGAAAAGCTTCCTCTGCTCCTTATAAAGTCCGCTTCTTACCCTCAAATCTTTTTCCTTCTGTCTGTTATTTCTTAATCTGAAGATGGAGGGAGCATCCAATGTTGCTGCTCATAAGGTGAAGAAGAAGAAGAGGGGTAGTAAGAAGGGAGATGATGGTTCGAAGAAGGGACCACCTCTCGTCAGAGATGTTACAGCTTCCTGGTCGAAAGGGGAGTTTAAGAATGTAGTCCCAAAATACTAGATCTTTTAAGTGCACAAGATTGTTATCACCTAGAAACACCTATTTGTTAGGTGTTTTAGGTGATTAATCTTTACAAACAAAGAAACTAGATGAGTATGATAGAAACCGACACACAAGATGAATAATACGAAGATTCCATTACTGATTTGAGCATTACAACACCATGGAAATGATTAAGTACGCACCTACACACTTGTGCTATCAAAGAAAATGACCAAAACCCTGAACCCTAGCTGCAGCATAACATTCTTTATATAGGCAAGCTGATGGGCCTGCGCACTTAAGCTAAGTGCGCAGAGCCCGTGTATTAAGTACGCAGCCTAGGGTTTAGATGCTACAACTATGCCATAATTACATAAATAACCCTCTAACTTCTAAACATCATTACAAACTATCAAAAACACTTAATCCTGGTAACTGTGGTCTCAATCTAACCCAACAATACTCCCCCTAGACCACAGCTACCAGCTCTTCGATCTCAGTCGATCTCCACATCGCTTAACTCCCCCTCTTCTCTAGCTTGGTGCGCCGGGAGTGCTTGAACAATACTTTCAACATTTGTTTCTTCAATCGGTGGATCTTGGATGAACAACTCAGCAAGGTCTACAGTTGCTGGTTCCTGCTGAGTTTCTGGGACTGGTTCTGAAGATGCAGGTGGGGCTTGAGTAGACTATGTTTCTGGATCAGTTGTTGCTGCAGGAACCTGTGTCTGCACCTCTGAGATGACCTCAGCTTCAGTTGTTTTTGCAGCAGCAGCTTGGGCGGCTTTCTCTTTTTCATCTCTTGCTTGGTCGGCCGCATTGATCCTGTCTACCAAATCGAGCAACTCCCTTTTTCGATTCAATGCCCGTTCCACCGCTCTCCTAAATAAGATTGCTTCTTCAAACAACACATTCCCTGCACCCACGTTAATCTGGTTTGCAAACAGAACAGTCAAATCTGAGGGGTTAAGAGCAAACACATCCACTGGGTCTAGAATTCTCAAGGCCTCTGAATCGTCTCTCAGCTTGATGACAGCTTCACCAGTCAAGCTGTCATAGAACCATTTCTTAAACTCTGTCAACATCACTGGAAGCTCGGGACGTATGGGAACTCTTGTGACGACCTGTGGTGGATCAATCATATAGGTGATCATTCCCCGTCCTGTTGCTGGATCGATTCTCTTTTTGGAGATTCTTCTTGGCTTTTGTGGTTTCCAGTTCTGGAAATCAGTCTCACACTCCTTTTCTATAAAGACAGAGATCATGCCAGCTTGGGCGTCCTTGGAGTGGTTGATGAATGGCGCTCTGCACATTTCCCTGATATCCCAGCGAGGAAGAGTTTTCAGATCTGGTCTACCTTTGAAATACTGTATCACTCCTCCTCTTCTCTTCACAACAAACAATCTTTTGAACCCATCATATCCCCATGAGATGATTCTTTCTTGGTGAGCTTCTCGTGTGTGATGGATGTTTTGGTGCAGAGCTGGAATGGTAATAGGTCTTCTGGGAAACCAGGTAGATCTCTCAGGGTCCAACTTGTATCCGTCTGACATCTCATACACAGTGTTTTCTCCTGCACCCATCTCCACAAATGTTTCGGGCATTTCATCCTCACTTATTTCATCCACGTCGCTCTCTTCAGCGATTCTTTCTTTTTCCTTTTCTTCTTCCAAAAACTTCCCAAAATCAAACACTTCATCAAATAACGTACTAGAAGCACCTGTTTCTTGTTTCTTCAGCTCTTGAATCATATCGAACAATTTCATCTGCACCTGAGTCTGGAACTTGATCAGATATCGCTGATCCTTAACAACCTTTTCCAGATTCTTATTCTTATGCTTCAACTTCTTTAACTTTTTCCTCAATTCTTGATTGTTGTAAAGCTGATTCTTCAAGGTGCATATTTCTTTTGCTGCAGTCTTTCCCACCTCTTTTGATAATGTCTCATAAAGTTCTTGATGCACAAGTTTTCGACGTTGTGCAGCAGGAACAGATGAGGATGGTGCAGTTGGCTTCTTCACTGGAGGTTTAGAAACAGGAGCCCCGGCGGTGGAAGGCCCTGGTTGATCCTGTCCCCCGAACATAGACTCCCAAATCTCTTCGTTCTCCAGATCTTCTTCAGTCATAACTCGTGGCCTCTCGGATTCTGGTAACTATTCTCTTCTTTTCTTTCTCTCTGCCCTTGCCAATTCAGCACTTTGTCTTGCAGCTTCAGCCAAATCAAGTTCTTCTTGTGTCAGTGATTCTCTCCCTTCCTGTAACAAACCAGTCGGCCTATTTCTTTTGGTTGGCCTTGGTGGAACTGGTTCAGATGCTACTCTTTTGCCCCTTGTTCTTTCTCTAGCAATCTCTTCAGCAGTTGGCTCGGCTGCTGTGGGAGCAGGTTCAGAAGATTCGGGTGCAGCTGTGGATGGCTGACGAGCTTCTGCAGCAGACTGTTTCCTCTTCTTGATTTTGTTGTATAGTTCCATAACGATAGGATATCGTTGTGCTGCATACATGTTCTCAAGCATAGGTTCCCAGTCAGGTGTATTGCACTCAGTGAAGAATCGTGCACCTTTGGCGAAATTGTACTGATCGCCAAGGGGCAGATCCTCATGTTGTGCGTTGATCATCATCTGCACAAATCTGGGGTACATCGCCCATTTGCTATTCCCAGCTTCAGCATTCTTTACCATATAATCAAACACCATTCCTGACAGATTAAATGGTTCATTTTTGCAAATCTTTATCATGGCGGTCGACCAATCAGGGCTAAGTGCGTTGTAACCTCCTTTCCTGTGACATAGAGACATAAGAAACACGTGGCTAATGAGTTTCCAGTCTCTTGTCAGCTGACTCTTCTTGATATCCCCTCTTTTGTCAAACTCTCCTTTGTATCCAAAGTTCTTGAATTCTTGATGAATGTCGGCTTTTGGTAGAAATCTAACAGTAGCTTGCTGATCTTGAAATCTCAGAACGTTTCGAACAGTATCTTCTGTGATGACAACTGCCTTGTTTCTGACTGTAGCTTTGATTCTCTTGACACGTGCCACGACCTCTACTTTGGCAGACCTCCAGAAGTCTTCAATGTGCGAGCTGTAAACTTGTACATTCTGCTCCACAGCGTATCCAATTCTGCTTCGTCTGATCCAAGTAACAACATCTCGAAACTTTGTGTCATCAGTCTCAAGATTCATTGGTTGATTGTGCATTCCCCTTGGATCCCAGTCAAGAGCCATCTGTATGGGTCACATGCACGAAAAGTAAGTTAGAACTTTTGATTTTGAGTTGACGACTGAAAGACTTTTCATTGACTTTGACGGACAACGTACGTAGACTTAGTTTATTTTATTTGGTTTTGTAAGTGTGATTCTTTGATGGAATTGTTTTAACATTGTACACGGTACTTTGTTTTGTCTTTCATTTTAAATGATCATTTAAGTCCAGTCATAGTTTATGAGTGATTGAGTCAAGGTACGCAGTCCGGTCAAATGTCATGAATGATCAAGTCAATAGTCATATTTTGTTTCAATGTTAAGTTCTCATATCCCTTAAGTGCGCAGCCCGAGTCAGAGTGATTCAGCTGAGTACTCATTCAAGTGCGCACCCAAGTACTCAACTTTGACTGAGCACTTGGGTTAGTGCGCAGTCTGGTGATCTATTTGTACACGAGATCATAAGTACGCAAGACACCCTTGACTCGGGCATGGTAACAGCTTAGTCAAAATGGTCAAGTCTGCGTACTAGTCAAGTACGCAGACACTTAAACCTTCGTTTAAGATTTTTAAGTTCGCAACCAAGTGCGCAGTGATTTTAGGGATTCTCAAGCTTGTATCATATGATGCAAGTACGCAATCTATGATACAAGTGCGCAATAATTCAAGAAATAAGTGCGCATTTAATGAAAAACCCCAAATCTTCAAACGTTTATATCCAGATTTCAGATACAAGGCCTTTTAATCACAACGAAGAAACTCGTCAGAATCAAGTACTACCTTAAACAGAAACAACAACAGGTAACAATAGAGAAAAGAGTGGTTTTAACGGTGAGATTTGGTGGTTAATGGTGGTTTAAGAAGATGAATATGGATGAAGATGGTGGATGAACGATGAAGATGATGGTTTAAAGAGGAATTAGGGTTTTTAATTTTAAGATAAAAGTAAAAAGAAAAAGTTATTGTGATATTTATAGTAAAGTGTTTTGGGCTGCGCACTTGGCTTAAGTGCGCAAGGCCCAAAGGCCCAACTAAGTGCGCAGGCCCAATAGTTAAGAAAAATAAATAAGCTTCAATCAAAGATCAGGGACTGGAGATCAACCGTTTCTCACCTTTTGTATCAAGATCATACCAACCATACCTGCCAGATCACATTTCAACTTTCCGTTGGATAGCTGCAGCTCAAGAAAAACTGTCGGTATGTTTGTCCGCTTAAATCCATGCCTCTCGTCTTTCAACATACTTTATGTGATGATCTTTATCATGTTTTGGTAATATTGACGAAAAGTTAATGGACCCCACTCGTGCTAGGTGTAAGCCTACCAATCCTCAAGGTTTATTGAGATATAATGATGAGAGCTTCAGGTCTATGTTTCCATAAGCAGAGAAGATGATCATTATGTCAATCAGATGATGAGAGCTTCAGGTCTATGTTCCCATAAGCAGAGAAGTGATCATCTGATTGCTTTTTGAGCTATCTATATGTTTGCACGTCACTAACATTGCGTGTCTTTTGTTGCTCATTTGATTTAATAGCCCCGCTTTGGTAGCTTGCACTCTTAGGTGTCTTTTGATTGCTTATGCACAAAATTTTCTGTGTCTTTTGATCTCTCAACCTGTGTATGACCGGACTCAGCTTGTGCAGACCTAAAACACAGTGGGAATCCAGCTTTTCGTGTAGATCTTTTCAGTTTATCACCTTTAGTAGTTTACTTGATTCCAGGCTGAATCTACCGACATGTCGTTGCTTGAAGCCGCAACGTCCTCTGGGTCCTATTCACATGCTGACAAAATATGATTAGTCCCTATCATTTCTTGATTTTTTTGAAAAGTTTAAATTTTGCAGTTAGGGATCTACCGGTTTATTTCTCCCCCAAAAATCTTTATTTTACTTAAAATAAGATTTTTCTATAATTTATACACAAATTTTTTTTTTAAGAAATTTTAATCATTCAAAATTTATCATTTCTAACCATGTTACCAACTGACGAAAACGGGTTTTGTCGAAAGCTTTTGTCAAGATATCTGCTTTTTGATCAGCAGTATCTATTGGCAACACCTGTATATACCCTTTGTCGTGTGCATCGCGAATTGAATGAATCCGAATTTCTATATGTTTAGTTTTAGAATGATCAATTGGATTCTTCACGATGTCACGACGGGCATCATTGTCAATATAGATGGGGGTTCTCATGATATTCAAACCGTAATCCAACAGCTGATTTTGAATCCACAATACTTGACAGCAACAACTGGATGCGGCTGTGTACTCAGCCTGAGCGGTGGAGATAGACACTGTTGTCTGCTTCTTGCTCTGCCAAGACACCAGCCTGTTTCCCAGAAATTGACAGCCACCAGAAACAGATTTTCTGTCAATCCTGCAACCTGCATGATCATTATCAGAGTACGCAATTAGGTCAAAATTATCACTCTTAGGATACCATAAACCGAGTTTTGGTGTTCCTTTGAGGTAGCGGAAGATTCTTTTTACTGCAGTTTCATGAGATTGCTTGGGATTTGACTGAAAGCGAGCACAGCATCCAACTGCCCACATGATGTCTGGTCTGCTGGCTGTGAGATACATCAAGGATCCAATCATAGAACGATAAGTGTGAGGGTTCACAGAAGGTCCTTGAAGATCTGGTACAAGCGTTGTTTGAGCAGCAAAAGGAGTGTTGGATGGTTTGCAGTCAGACAGGTTGTATTTTGCTAGAATGTCTCTTGTATACTTTGCTTGGTGAATGAGAATTCCGTCTTCTTTCTGTTGGACTTCGAGACCTAAGAAAAATGACAGTTCTCCCATCATGCTCATTTCAAATTGAGACTTCATAATGCTTTCAAATTCCCTGCACAGATTTTCGTCAGTTGAACCAAAGATAATATCATCAACATATATTTGAACAAGGATAGAGTGTTTGTTGACTTCTTTGGTGAACAGGGTCATGTCAATCTTCCCTCTTGTGTATCCATTCTGTAGCAAATATGAGGACAAGGTCTCATACCAAGCTCTAGGAGCTTGATGGAGACCGTAAAGAGCCTTGTCCAACTTGTAGTATCTGTTTGGATGATGAGGGTCTTCGAATCCTGGCGGTTGACACACATAGACTTCTTCCTTGATCTTCCCGTATAAGAAAGCACTCTTCACATCCATCTGAAAAACTTTAAAATTTCGATATGAAGCATATGCCAAGAAAATGCGAATGGCTTCAAGTCGAGCGACCGGTGCGAAGACTTCCTCATAGTCAATCCCTTCCTGCTGACGAAACCCCTGAACAACCAGACGAGCTTTGTTCTTGATCACTACTCCACGTTCATCCATTTTGTTACGAAAAACCCATCTCGTCCCAATAGGATATTTTCCTTCAGGCAGATCCACGAGCTCCCACACCTTGAGTTTTCTGAACTGAAATAACTCTTCCTGCATGGCCTCTACCCAGCTTGGATTTCTAACTGCATCTTCAATACTGAAAGGTACTGTTTGAGATAAGAATGCTGAGAGAGCGGTGTTGAGCTTGTCTGTCTGATTTCTTGTAAGAACACCCTCACTGATTGGTCCAATGACATTCTCAATTGGATGATTCTTTGAAGATTTGTATCCCATATTCTCTTCTTCTTGCACTTGTGGAGGTAGGTTTGAAAGATGATCTCCAGGTGCTGATGAGCTGGATGGTTCATCTACAGATTGCTGATTTGATTGTGTTCCTTCAGCATTTGAAGTGCTTTTAGGAATGTGAGAGGCTTCAGCAGCTGTATCACCATTATTGAGTTGAGGAGGAACGATTGGATCAGCAACAAGAGGAGAAAAGCGAGTGGTGAATGGTGCAACGTCATCGTCAGAAGAGTAGAGAATATTTCCAAAGGGAGATGAATTTTCTGCTTGATCTTCATGAGTTTGATCTGCAGGAGCTTGTGGTTCAGGTAACACAAAGTGGTTAAACACAACATCCACGTCAAAGAACCAGTCAGGACCAGTTCCAACATTTGTGGAGTTGGATTCTTGCCAGTCAACATAAAAAGATTCGAGGACCATCTTGGTACGTTTGTTGTATACTCGATAAGCCTTTTGACTAGAAGAGTATCCAACGAAGAAACATTCGTCTCCAACAGCATCAAACTTCATGATATTCTCAAAGTTGTTCAGAAGAGTGCAGGAACATCCAAACGGCCTGAAATAATCAATGAGAGGTTTTCTTTTAAAAAGCAATTCATAAGCCGTTTTCCCACGTGGCTTGACAATCAAGACTCTGTTAAGAACATAACAGGCGGTATTCACAGCTTCTGCCCAGAAGATGATCGGCAACTTAGAGTCGATGAGCATAGTTCTAGCAGCTTCAATGAGTGTACGATTCTTTCTTTCAGCCACTCCATTTTGCTGAGGAGTCCTTGTAGCACTATATTGAAGATGAATTCCTTTCCCTCTGCAGAATGTTATAAGGCTTTGGTTCTTGAATTCTGTTCCATGATCACTTCTGATTGACTTTACTTTCAATTTGATTATGTTCTCGATCAAAGGAACAAACAGCATCAAAGTCTCAGCAGCTTCACTCTTGAACTCCAAGAAGTACACCCACGTCAAGCGAGAGAAATCATTTGTAATCACCAAACAGTAAGACTTTTTACCCAAGCTTTTTACACTAATTGGACCAAAGAGATCCATATGTAATAATTGAAGTGGAGAGTCAATTGAGTTCACTGTTTTGGACTTGTGCGATTTCTTGTGTTGTTTACCTTTTGCACATGCTAAACATTTTTCAGAAAAAGGAAATTCCTTGAAAGGCAGACCTCTGACTAGATTTAGTTTAGAAAGTTTGTTCATATTTTTAAAATTCACATGACCTAATCGCCTATGCCATAACAGTGACTCTGACTCAGATGCCTTTGATAATAAGCAAGTCATTTGGTGTTCAGACTTGGCATCTCTCATGTTTATCACATATGTGTTATTCTGCCTAGGGGCTTTCAACATGATCACGTCGGTGGGTGGTTTAAATCCTGGCTTAAGGAAGATGCACTCCATGTCGTTGAATAACACCGAGATTCCTTTGTCGCAGACTTGTGATACACTCAACAGATTGTAGCACAGTTCTGGAACATAGTTGACATCTTCTAGTGTTAGTGCGTCAGAGACCACATCTCCTATGCCAACGATCTTTCCACCCTTTTCATTTCCAGCGAACGCTACAAACTCTCCATCGATGAACCGATAGTTCTTGAGGAGTTCTTTCAGTCCAGTCATGTGTCTTGAAGTGCCGCTGTCGACATGCCATAAATATCTCATAAGAGCTATCAACCATTTCTGTAATTTATTCTGCAAAACAAAACAAAAGAAAAGCAAAGATAAACTAAAGAAAATCTATGTACAGGCACGACTCTGCCATTTAATTAAGTGACTTTGGGAATCCAAGTCTGTTTAAGCTTTGATCTGTCATGATTTTCACCCAAAATTGACTCTTGTCTTTTCCAGATTTGTGTATTTTTAACAAAACTTTTTACGGTTTCTTGAAGATTTTTTATCTGATCAGAAAAAGAGTTTTGTGATTTGATATCTTTCTGAGGTTTAGGTTTCAAGTGACAGTTTTTGACCACGTGACCCTCATTTCCACATCTGAAACATTTTGAATACTTAGGCTTGATCTTAGGTGAAGATCTGGATGATGATGGTTGTGATGTTCTTTTCTTGAGCTTGTCTGAGCGGGAGCTTTCACTTGAACTTGATTTATCCTTGTTGCTGCTTGATTCTTCATTAGTGTTGAGGTCAGGTAGGCTGGTGTTGCTTTCTGTATCACTCAGTGATTCTTCAGAGCTTGAGTTACCTGTTTCACTTTGTGATTCTTCACAACCTGATACATCTGTGGATGAAGGCACAAACTCTGGGATTTCCTCAGTGAGAAATTTCCCAAACCTGTTAAGCTTTAGTTCTGGCACAAACACAGGTGGTTTGCGCGTATGATTATCATCAGAGAATGCAGCATTAAGATCAACACAAACAGGCATAACATTTTCAACACAAACATTAGAACGTTTGATAGGATGCTTCCTATCATCAGGGGCCACAGCACCCTTTAGATCAAGTTTAGAATTACAGTCATCCGGCCTAGATAAACTATTATAGTTATCCATCCTAGATAAACTATTACAGTCATCCAAATTAGTTAATGTATTACAGTCATCCAAAATCAAATTGTTTTTAGACTTTTCATTGTTCCAGATAAACCAATTCACTGTGGAGTAATTGGCACCTGGATGTCCTAACCCCACTGTCTGCCCACCACAACTTTCATCATCTTCCACACGAGCCTGTTGGGTCACATCTGCATCGCTTTTACTTATTTTAGCATTTGACTCAGATTCATTACATTTGTTTTCAAAAAGATCATTTTTTGGATGAGGGGTTGGAATGGGTATGTATTCACTTCGGCTCAGGGGTAAGAATAGTGATCTTTCGATTCCATTCTTATCCTTGTACCCAATTCCATCCTTTACGAATGATTGCCTTGAGCAATCAATGATGTCAGCATGAGCCTGTTTGCTTACGTTCCATTTGTCAACAATGATTTGCAGACGAGTTGTTTCATTTCTAGATTTTTCTAATTTTGAAGTCAAGTCATTAATTAGAAAATCCTTTTTAAGTACAAATTCTTTTAGAGTCTGCATTTCAGCTAGAGTTGCATTTAACTTTCGCTGATATGCCCACTCATTTTCTTTCATTTCAGAATTAATTTTTCGAATATCATCCATTTCTCTTAAAACTCGTCTGTTATGTGACAAACAGTAAGCAACAGCTGTAACACACCTAGGTGAGCACAGCTTAGATTTTATTTTGTGAGGGATGTTTACCATGTCATTCTCCTCAGCCTTTTTGGAAGTACTCTTCACCTCTTCAGCAGCTTTTTCTGGGGAAGTCTTCTCAGCTATCAACGCCTCTTCCCTAGTCTGATATTTTACTTTCTCATCAACCAGCACACTCTTCAGTCCAGCATTCTTCAGCATTTCACCCTTCAGCACCTCAGTAGATGACCCTTCTAGAGAATTCACACCGTTAGAGGATTTGGTGCAAATTGTTGCCATCAGGGCTTTGTTGACTTCAACTTCTGCTGCAGCTGCCTCTTCTCCCCAGTCAAAATCTTCAACAACCAATGCCTTCTGTGGTTCCTTCTCATTTCCTTCATTTCCATCAGTGATGGCCACCAACCTCTTAGCAGGCTTGATTTCAGCTTGGTTCAGAGTGGGACATTCGTATTTGAAATGCCCAAGAACTTTGCAGTTATAACATCTGATCTTTGACTTGTCAAACCCAGCTTTTCCCATTCCCACTCTCCTACCAGTTCTGTCTTGAAACCTTTTAACTCTCAGAGTGATCATTGCCATCTGCCATTTGAGGTCCATTTCCTCCATGTCATCTGGATCCACTTGATACATATCCTCCGGGGACATCATTTCACTCTTGATCTCACCAGTCTTTAGTGCTTCAAAACTGCTCATGAAGGTGTTGAAGAGTTCCACATGTTCGGTAGCCAGCTTGGCGACCTGTGGAGTCAGTGTCTTCGCTGCCTTTTCTGAGTACATTGGTGCTTTACCTGAACTTGAACTTCCACCACCCAAAGAGTCCACATATGGATGTAGAGAACTTGAACCCATCTCACCAATCGGAGTCATCAATGCCAGATTCTTCATAGTACTGCTAGCAGTCACTTTTGGAACGGTCTGATTCATCTCTCTTTTAGTGATATCCATCTCAAATGACTTCAATGTGTTTATAAGATCAGCCAGAGTGGATTGAGCATCCAAGTAGTCCTTCTTAATCAACATGCACTGAACACTCCATTCTTTTGGAAGAGAGTCAAGTAATTTCTTGATGGAATTACGATTGTTGACAGGAATCCCGGCTTTCTTCATTTTCGTTAGCAGACTCATGAACCTGTCAATGTGTGATGTCAGGCTTTCACCACGAACACTTCCAAACATATCATACTCTTTCTGAATCATGTCTTGCTTGTTCTGTCTCATCTCAGCATTTCCTTCGTAATATTCACTCAAGGCGAACCACAGATCATGCGCCGATCCGTACTCTTCAAACATATTGTACACATCGTTTGACAAAGCCATGGTCATGGCACCGTAGGCTTTGTGATCTCTTTGCATCAATTGCTTGTCGAGGTCTGTGTAGGTAGTAGGATCAGTGTTAAACACCTCTCCTGCTTCGGTGATCCTCACTGGAATGTGAGGTCCAAGTTGCACAGAGTCCCATTGAGTGTGATCATTGACAAAATAGAAAGCTTTCATCCTGTTCTTCTAGGTACCATAGTCCTCAACACCCATTAACTTGGGAATTCGGGTTATTGTTCCAGTCTCCAGTTCTGCTTGGGTTATGGGATTAACTTGGAATGAGTTGTTATTACCAGCCATTGATTTAGAGTTAATTTGATTAATTTTAAGAGTCTGATTAATTGATTTTAGTGATTATAGTCCAGAAAACGTCCAAGGTCCTTAAATTTAATAATCAGTCCACAAGTGCGCAGACAAGTACGCAGGAGCAAGTACGCAGTACACTTTGAGCAGCAACCTGAAACAATGAGTAAACAGAAGTGTTAAGTTCTTGATCTCTTGATAAGTGCGCAGTCCCTGAAGTACACACAATGGCTTAAGTGCGCAGGTCAGTCTGGGCTGAGCAGGATAAGTGCTCAGTCTTTGACTGATCAGTCTGCGTACTTATCTAAGTACACAGACACTTAAACTCTCGTTTAAGATTTTAGTGCGCAGAAACCCTAGCCAAGTACTCAAAAACTGCACCTTCCAGCAAGTACGCACCCCAACTAGTAGTTTCTGATTAGTGCGCAGAAACCCTAGTTGTGATATCAGGAGAGAGAGAGCTGTAAAGCCTTGTGAAAATTTAAGTGCTCAACCCAAGACACAAGTGCGCACACTTATGAGATAAGTGCGCAATGTATTCCTGAGATAAGTGCACAGCTTGAAATACCAAGTATGCAACTTATGAGCTAAGTACTCAACACATAAAATAAGTACTCAAAATAAGAAACTAGTACGCAGATTATGCAACAAGTGCGCACAATAAGTACGCAAAAACTGCTGAACCTGCACAAATCATATCAGAATCTTATCCAAGAGTTTTTCAATCAATCTGAAGACCTCGGATGATGTTTCTACTGAAAATAATGTAAGACTCATTTATTTTTTTAAACATAAGGATAATATAAAAACATCCATTATATACATACCCAAAACGTCTTGTCCATCGACATACCAACAACCTTGGCGACACTAGTTACGTTTACAAAAGGCAATGGCCAAGTTGGCTACCATGTGAATCTTTGACCCATATTCAAAACCATGTACAAAACGTTAACAACTTGTTTAAATGACTCAAAGATCCTAATACTACCATGGTACCCAACCCAAAAGAAACGTGAGCGTGCATAACCCATCCTTGCTTGAGACTTGATCTTCATTCATGTGCTTTACCTATTACAAATCAACAAGGCAAACATTTAGTATGCTATAAACAATATCATCATCTTATCCAAGGAACCCAAGGAGTCCATGGAACCATGATGAAATCCTTACTTCTACCATTTGACCCGTTAAGGGTATTTCCACCATATTGACCCGTCAAGGGTGTTCCTACTATTTTGACCCGTTAAGGGTACTTCCACCATATTGACCCGTCAAGGGTGTTCCTACTATTTTGACCCGTTAAGGGTGCTTCCACCAATTAAACCATTCTACCAATTTGCACCCTTGTGTAGCCACAAGGGTACTTCATACTACTTCCATTCTACCAAATTCAACCACAACAATGCATACATAACAATTATGACTAATATACTTGTTAACTACATAGTTGGTAGTAACCAACTTACCTTTGTTGTAAGCACCTTGCTCCTTGTGATCACTTGAACCTTCAACCTTCACACCTACATAGTGAAGGAATTCATACTTTAGCTTTTTCATACTTTACCCATTACCATTCTTGGTTCAAGGTGGATAAGTTAGCATAATCTCATAGTTACAACCTCTACCACATATTTATCATGCATTTTCTCACAATTTCACCTATTCTAACAAGCATAGGCATTTCATCATACAATTGGTGTGCATTACTTTATTTTCAAGTTATCATACCATTCTAGGATGCAAAACCTCCCTTTCTACACTAACATTTATAATCTACCTTTATAATTAACAACAATACATAATCAATTGGGTCTTCTTGGTGTTAAGGTCCTGTTGACTTTTTAAAAGTCAACATAAAACCTTCATCCCAACACCCATTTAACCCTTTTTACAATTCAGCCCTAAAAACAAGAATTAACATACAATCTCTTTAAATTTACACTACTACACATAGCAAGCATGCCTTTCTAACCACAACAAGTAATTATCATAATAAAATCATGAAATCCCACCAAACTACTTCCAATCTCTACTAAAATTTATCATACAACTTACCAATGAGGTTAGCACCACAAGAGGGTTAATAATTTAAGAACATGCAGGGGATTGGAGGTGATTTCCACCCTTAATTTTTCATCTATGGATGGTAGAGGTGAAGACCCCCTTGTGTCACCACCCTCCCTCTCTCTCTCTGCGATTTCTTTTTCTTTGTCACAATCCCCCTTTTTCACTTTCTAGTCCCTTAAGTATTTACCACTTCTATTCTCCCCAACTAACCCCTCAAGGTGTGTGTTATTTCATATTAAACCCCTCCCTTTTTATTAATTAAGGTTCCACCAATTTACCTAAGTAACTAACTTGGTAAATTTTATATTTGTCAAATGTGCAACTATCAATGCACTACTTACAACTAGGGTCCAAACATGTGCATACATACATACTCATACTAACATACATATATACATATACACATAATTTCTACCATACTACCATTACTTTAACATTTCGGGGTGTTACAAGTCTACCCCCCTTAAAGAGGTTTCGACCCCGAAACCTAGTTACGTACCGAATAGAGCAGGATAGTGTTTCCGCATTTCTTCCTCGGATTCCCACGTAAGGTCCGAACCCTTCCGATGTTGCCATTGAACCAAGACTTGGTTTATGGTCTTATTTCGCAACCGCTTTACCTTGAAATCTCTTATAGCCACCGGTTTTTCTACATAATTCAACTTGTCGTCTACCTCTATATCTTCAAGAGGCACGTATGCAGTTTCATCCGCGAGACACCTCCGTAGCTGGGACACATGAAAGGTGTCATGGATCCCACTCAAGGATGGCGGTAGCTCCAACCGGTAAGCCACTTGCCCGACTCGTGCCAAAATTTTGAAGGGTCCTATATAACGCGGGCCTAACTTCCCGCGCTTACGAAATCTGATGATGCCCTTCCAAGGGGAGACTTTTAATAACACAAAATCTCCCACTTGAAATTCGATCGGGCGTCTTCTACGATCCGCATAAGCCTTTTGTCGGTCTTGAGCGGCTTGAATTCTAGCCCGTATTAGGCTAATTTTCTCGTTAGTGAGGGCCACTAAATCACTTGGAGCTAACTCCCGCTGACCCACTTCTCCCCAACACACCGGGGTTCTACATTTTCTCCCGTATAACATCTCAAATGGTGCCATTTGGATGCTACTGTGATAACTGTTATTATAAGAGAATTCCACTAATGGTAAGTGTTCATCCCAACTTCCCCCAAAATCTAAGACACATGCCCTCAACATATCTATGAGGGTTTGAATGGTTCTTTCGGTTTGTCCGTCAGTTTGAGGGTGGTAGGCGGTACTAACCAACAACTTTGTACCCATTTCTTCTTGAAACCTCCTCCAATACCGGGATGTGAATCGAGTGTCCCGATCCGACACAATAGACACGGGTACACCATGCCGGGATACAATCTCATTCACATATATTTCCGCCATCCGTTCGGAGGTATAAGCCTCCCGAATAGCCAAAAAGTGTGCGCTTTTAGTGAGCCGGTCCACCACTACCCAAATTGCATCATAACCCTTCCTAGTCTTTGGTAATTTTGTCACGAGATCCATAGTGATCTCCTCCCACTTCCACACCGGGACCTCAAGTGATTGTAACTTCCCTTAAGGCTTTTGGTGTTCGGCTTTGACTTGAGAACAGGTCAAACATTTCTCCACATACTTAGCGATGTCGCGCTTCATTCCCGGCCACCAATAGTCTTTCTTTAGATCCCGATACATCTTGGTCGCCCCCGGGTGGATTGAGAACCGGGACTTGTGGGCTTTGTCAAGTAGTGAAGCCTTGACTTCACATGTCCAAGGGACCCATATCCGTCCATATCGGGTCTTCATCCCATCCGCATTTTCTTCCAACTTGTCTACCATCCCTTTCATTCTTATCTTCTTTGGGTCATTGGCTTGCAAAGCCTCGACTTGGGCCTTCCGTATCTCACTCAAAAGGGTAGGTGTAATTACAACACCCAAGGCCTTAACTTGAATCGGGGGTGGGTATTCCTTCCGACTTAGAGCATCGGCCACCACATTAGCCTTGCCCGGGTGGTACACGATGTCACAATCATAGTCTTTGATCAACTCTAGCCACCTCCGTTGTCTTATGTTGAGATCTTTCTGTTCGAAGAAATACTTGAGGCTTTTGTGATCGGAATATATGGTACATTTTGTCCCATACAGGTAATGCCTCCAGATTTTCAACGCAAATACTACAGCCCCCAACTCCAAATCGTGGGTTGGGTAATTACATTCATGGGGTTTGAGTTGTCTTGATGCGTAGGCGATGACTTTCCCCCGTTGCATCAATACACACCCCAACCCTTGATGCGAGGCATCCGTATAAACTACAAAATCATCTGACCCTTCAGGCAAGGTCAGAACAGGCGAACTAGTCAACTTCTCCTTTAGCATTCGAAAGGCTCCTTCTTGGTCTTCGCCCCAAACGAACTTTTCGTTCTTCTTTGTCATCCGGGTCAAAGGTAGTGCCACCTTTGAAAAATCTTGGATGAATCTTCTATAATAACCGGCTAGGCCCAGAAAACTTTGAATTTCACTTGGGTTCTTGGGAGAAACCCATTCCACCACCGCCTTCACTTTCGAAGGGTCTACAGAAATGCCCTTCTCATTCACTACGTGTCCCAGAAACTGGACTTCCCTCAACCAAAAGGCACACTTAGAAAATTTAGCATAAAGCTTTTCCTTTCTAAGCGTCTCGAGGACTTCCCGTAAGTGATCCGCGTGATCCGATTCACTTCGGGAGTAAATCAAAATGTCGTCTATAAACACTATCACGAAACGATCCAACATCGAACGACATACGCGGTTCATTAAATCCATGAATGCGGCCGGAGCATTTGTCAACCCGAAGGACATTACTAGGAACTCGTAATGCCCATACCGAGTCCTAAACGCCGTTTTGGCCACATCTTCTTCCCTTACCTTCAATTGATGGTACCCGGAGCGAAGATCAATCTTTGAGAACCAATTCGCCCCTTGAAGTTGATCGAATAGATCGTCAATACGGGGTAAGGGGTAGCGGTTCTTTATTGTTAATTTATTCAACTTCCGGTAGTCTATGCACATCCGCATAGACCCATCCTTCTTCTTTACAAACAATATAGGGGCTCCCCACGGGGACACACTCGGGCGTATGAAGCCCTTATCAAGTAGCTCTTGAAGTTGTGTCATCAACTCCCGGAGTTCGGTGGGTGCCAACCTATATGGCGCTTTTGCAACGGGTTGAGCCCCGTGCACCAATTCAATTTTAAACTCCACTTCGCGTTCAGGAGGAAGCCCCGGAAGATCGTCCGGAAATACATCCCGAAATTCCCTAACAATCGGTACTTCTTCAATCTTGGGGGTGGTGATAGTGGTATCAACTACGTAGGACATGAATGCCTTTCCCCCATTACGCACATGCTTCATGGTTTCCACCAAGGTACACAACTTGGCTTCAACTTTTCTATCCCCTATAAAACTTACCCGCCGCCCGCTAGGTGTGGTGACGTATACGGTTTTGTTTTTACATTGAAATTCCGCGTGGTGTTTAGACAACCAATCCATGCCTATCACCACTTGAAACTCCCCCATAGGCATGGGTACCAAATCTACCCCAAAATCCTCCCCTTCTATCGTGAGAGTACAATTCCTACATATGTTGTGTAACAAGTAATTCTTACTATCCGCAATTTCTACTTCTAATGGGCTTGGCATCTTTTCTATAATAAAAGTGGGATGGTAGATCACTTTGGTAGACACAAAAGACCTACTTGCTCCCGTATCAAACAACACGTACATAAAAGTATTGTTGACTAATAACATACCCGACACCACCTCGGGGTGGTTCTTTGCTTCTTCCGTGGTGATTTGGAACATTCTTCCACGAGCCTTCGAAGTCTCATTCTTCTTCCCTTCTTTTGGTGCCTCCTTCTTGAGCTTGGGACAATCCGCTTTAAAGTGTCCGGGTTCATAGCAATGATAACATAACTGAACCGGACTGGGGCATTTGTAAAACGGGTGTCCCGTCTTCCCACAATTATAGCACGCCTTCTGCCCTAGGCGGCATTCTCCCGTATGTGGTTTCCCACATGTGTTACAACTCGATATTTCACCCTTCTTAGAATCCTTCTTGCCCTGTTCGTGCCCCTTAGCCTTCTTTGGCGACTCCCAAGTCCTTTCAGCCTTCCTCTTCTCACCCCGTTGTTCTTGGCGTTTTAATTCTGTTTCCCGTTCACGGGCCCAATCGATGAGTTCACCCAATGTGTTGCATTTCGATGCAGTGATAAACTCCCGGTATTCTGCCCTTAACATGGCATGATACCTATTAATCTTCATCCGTTCCGTTCCCACCAATTCTGGACAAAACTTCATTTTGTCGAGGAATATGTTTGTGATCTCATCAATGGTTTCATTCTTCTGGCGGAGGTGTAGAAACTCTTCCTGAATGCGATCGATTGCAGTTTGAGGACAATGATGCTTCAGGAAGGGTTCTTTAAACTTAGCCCATGTCATAGTTCTTACTCGTTCTTGCCCCACTTCCTTACTATAACTATCCCACCAATCCTTTGCGCGGAGTCGCAATTGACCCGTGGCAAACATTACTTCATCTTCGCCTTCACAATGACTTCGTGCAAACACCCCTTCCATATCCGAGATCCACCTTAGACATTCGAGTGGATCTATTTCTCCCTTAAACACGGTGGGGTTGCACGACATAAAGTTCCGGTATGTACATCTCTTAACATTCTTGGAGCCGGACGACCCCTCTTCAATCAATTTCTTTAGTTCATCGAATCTACTTGTCATCATTCCCTCCATTACCCCCATTACATTCGTTTCCACTTCTTGTGTTATCTTGGCAAGGTTAACAATCCACGCCTTACCCATCTCCGTGGCAATCAACTCCTTTATCCTTTCTTGGTACCATGCTCCCTAGCGGAGTTATCACCTTCTTCCACCATGATTCTGAAACATTAACAATCATTCAACACGTATTCCATACCATAGTATTTCTATTATTATCCATACTTTCTAAAATTTCTACTCCCAATACTTGGGTCACCACACTTTCTACCAATTTCATACTAGGAGGGTAATTCCACATTTTATATGATATCATACCTTTAATACATTCCCACATCTAGAGATGATAACAACCGATGCAGGAAAGAAGTAACAAACAAATTTTTTTGCATTTTGCAGGTTTGACGAGGTTTAAGGTGTTTTCCGGAACTTAACGACGCTTTGGGACGGAGCTAGGTGGATGCAGAATTGAAAAAGGAGTAAAAATGGATAACTTGAAATTTTGGTTCCGTCGGCTACGGAATGTCAGGCCGTCGCCGACGCATGAGGATCCCGTAGGCTGCCCCGTTGACAGCAGGAACTCCCGTCGGCTACATTAAGGCGTCGCCGACGGCAGTGAATCCCGTCGGCGACGGGGGTCCCTGACAAAGTCTTCCTATATATATATATATATTTTTTTTCCCACTTCTTTCCACCTTTCTACCTTACAATCCTTTTGGCCATTCTTAACCAAAGATTTCCAACACCTAATAAGTTCACTTACTAACTTTCCCACCCATCATACCCACACATACCTTGATCAAGTCTCGGATCGAATGCACGCCCCCACGAGCTTCCGGTTTGAGTTCAAGTACCTAATGTGCTTGATTCGCTCAAACCTTGGCTCTGATACCAACTTGTAAGACTCATTTTTTTTTAAACATAAGGATAATATAAAAACATCCATTATATACATACCCAAAACGTCTTGTCCATCGACATACCAACAACCTTGGCGACACTAGTTACGTTTACAAAAGACAATGGCCAAGTTGGCTACCATGTGAATCTTTGACCCATATTCAAAACCATGTACAAAACGTTAACAACTTGTTTAAATGACTCAAAGATCCTAATACTACCATGGTACCCAACCCAAAAGAAACGTGAGCGTGCATAACCCATCCTTGCTTGAGACTTGATCTTCATTCATGTGCTTTACCTATTACAAATCAACAAGGCAAACATTTAGTATGCTATAAACAATATCATCATCTTATCCAAGGAACCCAAGGAGTCCATGGAACCATGATGAAATCCTTACTTCTACCATTTGACCCGTTAAGGGTATTTCCACCATATTGACCCGTCAAGGGTGTTCCTACTATTTTGACCCGTTAAGGGTACTTCCACCATATTGACCCGTCAAGGGTGTTCCTACTATTTTGACCCGTTAAGGGTGCTTCCACCAATTAAACCATTCTACCAATTTGCACCCTTGTGTAGCCACAAGGGTACTTCATACTACTTCCATTCTACCAAATTCAACCACAACAATGCATACATAACAATTATGACTAATATACTTGTTAACTACATAGTTGGTAGTAACCAACTTACCTTTGTTGTAAGCACCTTGCTCCTTGTGATCACTTGAACCTTCAACCTTCACACCTACATAGTGAAGGAATTCATACTTTAGCTTTTTCATACTTTACCCATTACCATTCTTGGTTCAAGGTGGATAAGTTAGCATAATCTCATAGTTACAACCTCTACCACATATTTATCATGCATTTTCTCACAATTTCACCTATTCTAACAAGCATAGGCATTTCATCATACAATTGGTGTGCATTACTTTATTTTCAAGTTATCATACCATTCTAGGATGCAAAACCTCCCTTTCTACACTAACATTTATAATCTACCTTTATAACTAACAACAATACATAATCAATTGGGTCTTCTTGGTGTTAAGGTCCTGTTGACTTTTTAAAAGTCAACATAAAACCTTCATCCCAACACCCATTTAACCCTTTTTACAATTCAGCCCTAAAAACAAGAATTAACATACAATCTCTTTAAATTTACACTACTACACATAGCAAGCATGCCTTTCTAACCACAACAAGTAATTATCATAATAAAATCATGAAATCCCACCAAACTACTTCCAATCTCTACTAAAATTTATCATACAACTTACCAATGAGGTTAGCACCACAAGAGGGTTAATAATTTAAGAACATGCAGGGGATTGGAGGTGATTTCCACCCTTAATTTTTCAGCTATGGATGGTAGAGGTGAAGACCCCCTTGTGTCACCACCCTCCCTCTCTCTCTCTGCGATTTCTTTTTCTTTGTCACAATCCCCCTTTTTCACTTTCTAGTCCCTTAAGTATTTACCACTTCTATTCTCCCCAACTAACCCCTCAAGGTGTGTGTTATTTCATATTAAACCCCTCCCTTTTTATTAATTAAGGTTCCACCAATTTACCTAAGTAACTAACTTGGTAAATTTTATATTTGTCAAATGTGCAACTATCAATGCACTACTTACAACTAGGGTCCAAACATGTGCATACATACATACTCATACTAACATACATATATACATATACACATAATTTCTACCATACTACCATTACTTTAACATTTCGGGGTGTTACAAATAACCAACTTTTAACACCCTAGAAACACTTTATCCACGAGATTTTTGAAGCAAAAACTAAAGAAAACACTCAAAGTTTTGATAAACACAAAAATTTATAAAAATCTTGATAATAAAAACTAACAAGATGAGGGTTTTGGTATCTTTAAATAGATACAATCTAGAGCACATAGGCTCTGATACCAAATTGTAGTCCCAAAATACTAGATCTTTTAAGTGCACAAGATTGTTATCACCTAGAAACACCTATTTGTTAGGTGTTTTAGGTGATTAATCTTTACAAACAAAGAAACTAGATGAGTATGATAGAAACCGACACACAAGATGAATAATACGAAGATTCCATTACTGATTTGAGCATTACAACACCATGGAAATGATTAAGTACGCACCTACACACTTGTGCTATCAAAGAAAATGACCAAAACCCTGAACCCTAGCTGCAGCATAACATTCTTTATATAGGCAAGCTGATGGGCCTGCGCACTTAAGCTAAGTGCGCAGAGCCCGTGTATTAAGTACGCAGCCTAGGGTTTAGATGCTACAACTATGCCATAATTACACAAATAACCCTCTAACTTCTAAACATCATTACAAACTATCAAAAACACTTAATCCTGGTAACTGTGGTCTCAATCTAACCCAACAAAGAAGTTTTGCAAGGGGTATGGTGTTTCTCCTGCTTACGGTGTTGAGGAGCCCGCTGAGGGAAAAACCATCTTGCAGCCACCTGCTGGGAAGATGGGGGTTTATGCTGCTTATTTTAAGGATTGCAACTTTAGGTTGCCGATTACTAAGTTTTTGGGAACTTTGCTACAAGCGGTGGGTATTCATATGAGTCAGATTCACCCGGGTTTGATGTCCTGATTATTGTTCTTTGAATTTTGTTGTCATGCTCAGAACATTGAACCGGATGTGGGTATGTTTCATGTTTTTTATAATTTGTGCTTTGTGGAGAGTTGGCTCTCCTGTCGCCCGCGCCATGGTGTTGCTCCATGCGCGAGGTCCGGGGTGAAAAGTTTTAGAAAGTGGAAGCCCAAATTTTTCTGGGTCGTCGATGGCGTTGTGCCTTTTAAGATGGGGGTGTTTGGATCCTGAGGAGGGGCTTGCGAGGGTGGAACTTATTGAGTATGAGGGTAAGGCATGGTTTAAATCATTAACCAGCCACCTAGTGGATGTGTGCAATGTACCGGAGACTGCTCTGGTGGTGGCGGGGATGAGTAGGAATTACAAGATTGAGGGGCGTAATCCCTATTTGACTGAAGATGGCAAAGGTAAGTGGTACTCCGCGCCATCAACTTTGTTTTTTATTAAGAGACTGTTGCCTTTACTGATACAGTATGTTGTTTTGCAGATGTGGAGAACCTATACCATGTTTTGTTGGGTGGCGATAAAATGGGGTTTGCGTTCAAAGAGTTGGGAGAGGGAGAGCGCTATGTTTTGGATAGAGCTTGGGACACTTTGCTGCGCCCCAGGATTGATGCGTCTGCGCAGACAAAGGAGGCGCCTCAGCTGCTTATAACAGAAGCAGGTGTGTCATCTCCGCCTTTTATCAATGTGTCCCCCGTTAACATGTTCATGCGAACGGGGTACCCATTTATTATTATATCAAGTGATGAGTCATCAGGCTCGCGTGTGTCCTCATCTCCGCATGTATCGTCCGCAGGTGGCAGTGGTAAGGTGCCATCGCCTATGTTTACAGCGGAAGATAGCGATGAGGAGGCTGAGGTTGATGAGTTTATCGTGAAGAGGGTGCGGAACCCAAGGAAGAAGGTTTAGGGAGAAGGTAGCCATCCAGAAGCCAGTGAGAAGTTGGATTTATCTGGTTCGGATGACGATGACTTCAGTGACTCCTCTTCCAATGATAAGGCTGAATAGCCACTTCTGCTTGTTGTTATTGTGTTTGCGCTTTAAAAGCAATGTTGAAATTTTATGTTTATGTTTTGGCATTTTATTTTGGTCTGTAAAACAGTTTACTTTAGTTGCTATGCGCATGGTTTGTTTTAGTTGTTATTACGCTTCTTGTTTTGCAATGTTGTTTATTTGTCATGGGTGCGCTTGAACGTACATGTGTTTATTTTCATTGCAATTTATTTATGTGTAGTTTGTGACAACTGTTTAAACAGGTTAGCATGCATCGTAGCTTAATGTTGCGAATTGTTTGTACAACTTTGCCCCTGCTTGCGCTTTATTGTGCAACGTAGGTCAAGGCTAACGTTTTCGCGCAACCTAGTTTGAGTCGCATTTTTCTGTGCGACGCAGTTTAGAGATTGCACTTTAATTATGCAATGTATTTTAAGTATTGCATTTTAGCTATGCAATTTGGTTTGCGGATTGCATTTTAACTATGCAATTTAGTTTAGGTATTGCATTTTAACTATGCAATTTAGTTTAAGTATTGCATTTTAACTATGCAATTTAGTTTAGGTATTGCATTTTAACTATGCACTTTACTTTAAGTATTGCATTTTAACTATGCAATTTAGTTTAGGAGTTGTGTTGCGTTGATCTAAGTTAAATAGCCTTCATTACAATAGGAAAGTTAACTGCATTCATTCGTTTGATTGGCTAAATAGCCTTCATTACAATAGGAAAGGTAAATCACATATAACACTTTCTGAGTTGCGCCGCATTCCATGTGCGCGGTACAGACTTTTCTTCCAACGTGGTTAACTTGTACGCTCCTTTGCCAAGAACCTCCGCAATGCGGTAAGGTCCCTCCTAAGTGGGTGTGAGTTTTCCTTGTGGGACTACGCCGCTGGCCTCATTGTTTCGAAACACGAAGTCTCCTTCCTGGAACGCGTTAACGTTGACTCTGGCATTGTAGTATTTTTCCAGCTGTTTCTTGTAGTTTGCTTCTTTTACAACTGCCAAGTCTTTACGCTCTTCCAGTAGGTCTATGTTGAGGCACAGTTCTGTCTCATTGTTTGTGCGGCTTA
Organism: Ambrosia artemisiifolia; assembly: GCA_032199755.1. Lineage (NCBI taxonomy): Eukaryota > Viridiplantae > Streptophyta > Magnoliopsida > Asterales > Asteraceae > Ambrosia > Ambrosia artemisiifolia. The sequence goes on from CM063517.1 coordinate 33,889,191, forward strand.
CGGAGAGGACTCTGGCGGAGGGGCAACCGATCTCTGCCGGAATCATGGCTTCTGAGCCATATGTTAGGCTGAAAGGGATTTCGCCCGTTTTTGTTTTTGTAAGTGTGCGATTCGCCCATAGCACGTTGGGCAACTCCTCCGCCCATGCCTTCCCTTTTATACCTAGTCTTGATTTGATGCCTTCAACCAGGCTGCGGTTCGCGCGTTCCACCTGGCCATTTCCTTGTGGGTGCGCAACAGAGGTGAAGAACGGTTGTATATGTAGGTCATTGTACCATTTCAGCAACCCCTTATCCGCGAATTGGGTACCATTATCTGTGACAATTATCAAGGGTAGGCCAAAGCGGCAGATGATAAATTCCCAAATGAATTTTTTTCACCTGCTTTGCTATGATTTCTGCAAGTGGCTTGGCCTCCACCCATTTTGTGAAGTAGTCGATAGCGACTATCAGGTATTTTCTTTTGCAGTTGTCATCAGAAATGGCCCCACGATGTCGATTGCCCACTTTTGAAATGGCCAGGCGGAGGTTATTGGGATTAGATCATTATTTGGGCGCAGGGTGTTGGGCGCGTCCAGGTGCATGCCTGGCCAATAGTATCCCGCATTCATGATTTTTGCGACCACCATGCGCGGCCCTGCATGGATCCCACAAATTCCTTCATGTATTTCCCGAACCAAGTAATCTGCATCGTCCGCATCAACACACCTAAGTCGCGGCCCCAGATAAGATTTTCGGTTCAACACTCCATCTTGCATTTGGTACTGTAGAGCTTTGTGTTGTATTTTCTTCGCTTCTGCGCGCTTATCTGGGAGCGCGCCTGTAGTGAGGTATGACACGATTGGGGTCATCTAGCTGTCAACACCTGTTTGGACAATGTGGACTTCCTTGGGTGGAACAGACGGCTCATTCATGACTTCAAATCTGGCCTCTTTTGCTAAATGGCCGAAGCTGGTTGACGCCATTTTGCTTAGAGCGTCTGCCGGCTTGTTTTGATTGCGACTGATGTGGACGATGGTGCAAGATGCAAAATTGTTCATTAGCTCTTTTGCTCGCTGGAGATAGATGATCATGGATGGGTCTTTGGCTTCATACTTGCTGGTAATTTGACCTACTACTAACATGGAGTCAACATGTGCGACGACGCGCTTCGCGCCCAGCTTTTGCGTCATGCGCAGACCTGCCAGAAGGGCTTCATACTCGGCTTTATTGTTTGTGGTCTTGAATTCCAGGTGGATTGTATATGTGAATTATGCGGCTTCTGGACTTACGATTCTCAAGTCGGCGCCTGCTCCGTCTTCGTTTGATGCTCCATCTGTGTAGAGGTTTGAGACAGCTTTGTCATCACATTTTGTTTGAATTTCTTGCTCTGCTTTAGGGGTGAGCATAAACCGAAAAAACCGAACCGTAACCGAAAAAACCGAACCATAACCGAAAAAACCGACACAATCGAACCGAAAAAACCGACAAACCGAAAAAACCGACGGGTCGGTTATATGAATTTTGAAAACCGATTGTTTCGGTTCGGTTTCGGTTATGTGTGTTTTTGTACCCGAAAATAACTGGCCCGACCCGGCTAGTTATAAGAGTGTAGTTCATATTTTTTATGTTTAAGATACCTTTCAGAAATTATAAAATTTATTGATTTGAATCAAGAAGACTTAGAACAATCAGTTCGCACAAATGATTACAAAACAGAAAAATACGTTGGCTATGAACTTCGCCAACAGAAACTATATGAACAAGAAGAGAATAGATGATTGTGTTTTTTAAGACTGAGATTATGGATAAAATCTTCTTCTCCTCCTGAACAGCAGCGAGCCAAGATTATATAGATATATTGCAGAAATAAAGATTCCTTCCTTTTGACAAAAGAACATGGGAGCAAACAACCTGAAAAGAATGAGAGTAATATTGTATGACCAAAAGAAAATAGTGGGAGACATTGTTCCTTTCAAGACTTTGACCAAGGAAGGACTAAATAACTATAAAATAAATAACCACATATATTTACTGCAGAATTAGTGAAATAGCTACTAAGTTTAACGATACAAGAGCCCAACCTTCTTCTTTGCTCGATTTTGCTTCTGGTGATTAGTTACATATCATTTAAAAACATACCTTGTAAATGAATATGTAATTACTGATTGATGTTGGCGGTGAAAACGGTTACTAAATCGTCAAAGTGAACTACAACTAAACAATCATCATCATATTCCAAAAAAAAAAAACCCCGACGATTTAACCGAACCCGAAAAATAACCGAAACACCTGAAACCGAAATAACCGAACCCGATCGGTTTCAAAAACTTACTAACCGAACATGTCGGTTTCGGTTACGGTTATGGCCAAAAACTGACCCGAACCGACCCGTGCACACCCCTACTCTGCTTTGCATTCTTCGACCTTTTCTTGTGGTACTTCAGCTATGAAATCTGCTAGGACTTGACCTTTGATGGTTGGGCGAGTTTTATAGAATATGGTGTGTTCACCCAGATGGAGCATCACAACCACAACCGGCCGTCACCACCTCCATTGAACCACCATTGCTGCCTCGTCTCCCCACGCGCCACACCCTATCTCACACGCCGCGTATGTTATAAAATCACTATTTTATAAATATATATTTTTTTACAAAAAGTTATTAATAACCTTTATTAATGGAGTGGAAGCCTATATTATCAAAAATAATATATATTTTCATACCCGAGACGCAGCCCCATCGAATGATCCGTATACAATAAAAATGATAAATAATATTATTAATGGAGTGGAAGCCTATATTAACACAACCATAGAGTGTTTAGAAAACTACATTAACAAACACCAAAGTAAACTGCACGGTGGATCTACGAACGCTTCACTAGATAGCCCAAATCACCAACTTTGAGAATCACCTGGTATAGATCCCTATTTATACGAAACATGAGACACCAAAATGAGGCGAGCATGTGACCCGAAAATCCGTTTCACGCAAACCGAGGTTATAACAATTGCTATACCATAATGAAACAAATCAATACCAACTAAATTCTCGCCGCAATGCACCGGGTAAAAATTTAGTTATAATACTCCAGTGGACACGTCAGTATTTTGTTTTCATCAGTCCACTCCTTTATATCACTAGTGGGATTCCTCGTACTTCGAGACAGGCTATTGGTCGTTACTATAACATTATGATACCGGCACTTAATTTAACAATAGACTTGTGTTTTACATATCAAAAATAAAAAAATGAATATCTATATATATTCTATACCGGTGCGCGAATGTTTTTTTGGCTGGTATCCGTCCGTTTATGACAATAAAGATAAAAACATCGATTTCTAAAGATATGATGAATTAGTTCAAAGTGTTTTTAATAATTGGACCTGGCCAAATCAGATAAAAAGGAAAGAAATGAAATCTCTATTATCAAACCACGGAGTAAAATAAACTCACGCAACCAACTACTAACTAGTTGGTGTCGACAACTCCTAAAACTTTTTAATTCGCGTGGTACAATAAAGATAGGCCATTTACTATGAAGTTCGAATTCAGTCCTTAGAAGTTTAACTGTAGTAGTCCTTCGGGTGGCATATTTTTTTCCGAATTAGTGGCTTGATGGACTTAGACTGTCTAGTGGGCAACCATTTGTTAGGGCAGGTGGGGTACCCTTCGGCAAAGGTGTGTGGTTACCGTTGTCGCGTGGTTACATTGCCACCACCCCTTGTAACTTGATTTTTTTTTGTTGATCTTGGGCGGTTCTTGTCAAAAGGCAAGCAAAAAAATTCATGAGATGGTTAATGTTTTTTTTGACCAAAAACCACTTTTCTCCCGTCAAAACCTTTAGATCAATTTTAAATATCTAGACAAAGTACTCTAGAGTGTCTCTAGTGTTTTGGTAGTTTTAGATACTTTGGGTCTATTTGACCTGGCGAAGTAAGATTAATCGAAGTTAAGATAAGTACGTACTTTTTTTTGAACGGCCAACGGTACACACTCATAACGAAGCCCTGCACCCTTCAGATCCGGTCCCCGGGCCCCCCTAAGGTCCAACCCCTCATTTCAGAATAACCCTACTCTGAGTGGGATTCGAACCTGTGACCTCCCAGGGCAGGAACCCCACAAAGTGAGTAAACCTTCCCACCTCCATTGCAACCACTAGGCTACAACATCATTTGCAAGTACGTACTATCAAATGCCCGTTCACCCGCTTAGTATTAAATATGAATCCACCATTTAGAGCCTTTGTGGCGTCTAGAGCTCAGTCTTGGAAACTTCAAGATCATATCCTTCGAAACAGTGGGGTCATCGGGCTAGACCCGGACTATCAACAGGCGCTCAAACGCTTAAATGTCTATCTCCCGGACTTTGATATTGGCGGTTTTTCTAATAAGGACACCGCTCCCTCAAAGCCACAAAAAAATTTGGCGAATGCTCTGTTTAGCAAAACTGCTCAGAGCCTGGGGGAAGTTTTTGAGTTGTCCTCCCGCCAGAAGGCAGTGATTGAATGCCTAAAGGGTCCTCATGCTCAGGATTTTTTGACCGTTTTCCCGATTGAGGGTTTGGGTTAATGCATGTCCGCAGTGGAGTACAGGGCTATACTCAAGTACCGGTTGATGATCCCTATGTATCTGGAAGATGAAACATGCCCCGTCTGCCGTAAAGCTTGCATGGATAAATATGAGGAGCACGCAATTCGTTGCAAAGAGCTCCCTGGGTTCAAATACCGGCATGACTGGGTGAGGGACGTTTTGTGGGACATCATGAAAAGAGCTGGGATTTCTGCCAAAAAGGAGGCCCCTGTAAATTTTCTCACAGACCCTGCGAAAGGGAGATCCACCATGCGACCAGCAGATCTGCTTGTCTTTGGTTGGGAGAGGGGGAAACATGCTTGTGTGGACCTCACAGGGGTATTTCCTTTGGTTGGGTTAAGGGAAACAGGGTTTGTAGCTGGGCAAGCATCGAGAAAGGCGGAATCGAAGAAAGTAGATAAGCATGCTAAAGCTTGTGCAGAGAACCAACATGTCTTTATCCCTTTGGCTTTTGATACCTTTGGCTCTCTAGCGCCAGAAGCTATTCGTTTCTTGACCAGGGTCCAACAGGTCGTTCACAGCAATAGTTCATCTCCAGAGGGGCAAGGATTTGTCTTTGATAGACTACGATTCGCAATTCAGAAAGGGGTGGCGGCGCAGCTTGTTGCCCGTCTACCTAAGATTGTGATGTAACTTTCGTATTTTGTTTTAATTTGAAAAGGGATGGGTGAAAAAAAAAAAGAAAAAACCAAAAATTTCTCAAAAAAAAATTTAGATAATATTTAATTAGATCGATTAGAAAAACACCTTGACTAGCCATTGGGGTTGGTGGCCCAATGGTAGAAACAAAGCTTCTAAGAACATCTAAGGGAGGTTATGGGTTCAAGTCTTACAAGGAGTAGAAATTTGCGATTAAAAAAAAAAAAAAGAAAAACACTTTGACTCGACCCGTAAAAAAGAACACACATTTATGAACTCTTTATTTATTGTAGTGGACACGTCACTTTTGTCTTATTAAGTCCACTCTTTATAAAAAAACATCATCGTCCCCAACCCTCTCCACCCAACCCAAAACCCTAACCCACCTGCAACTCCAACTCCAACTCCATAACCATCAATGGCGAACCTCATAGACATCGAAGACGGCTTCTCAGCAACCAAGCTCTTCACCCAAGGCTACTCCTACACCTACGATGACGTCATCTTCCTCCCTCACTACATCGACTTCCCTACCGACTCCGTCAACTTATCCACCAAGCTCTCCAAAAACATCACCTTATCTATCCCTTGCGTCGCCTCTCCTATGGACACTGTCACCGAGTCCTCCATGGCCGTCGCCATGGCCTCTGTTGGCGGTATCGGTATTATTCACTCTAATAACACCGCCACAGAACAAACCAGTTTAGTCAGGGCCGTTAAAGCCCACCGTATTCCGTTCGTGTCAACGGATATTAAGTTTGTAGACTCGGATGATTGTATTTTATCCGAAGATGTTTTCGGGCTTTCCCCTAGGGTTTTTGTAACACATAGCAATAATAAGTTGTTAGGAGTTGTTGAGAAGTTTGTTTGGGATGGGTTAAGTGATAAGGAAGTTAGGGTTAGTAGTTACATGAAAAAGACTGTTGTGACATTACCTAGTACTAGTAGTTTTGATGACGTGGCGACGTATTTAGCGGCGAATGAGGTCGGATATGTGACTTTGGTTGGGGAGGATGGGGAGGTGGTGGATGTGGTGAGTGGGGAGGATGTGGAGAGGATTAAGGGGTATCCGAAGGTAGGGGTGCCGACGGTTGGGGCGAATGGGGAGTTTATGGTTGGAGCGTCGATTGGGACGAGGGAGAGTGATAAGGAGAGGTTGAGAGAGTTGGTTAACGCAGGTGTGGATGTGGTTGTGATTGATAGTTCTCAAGGGAATTCGGTTTATCAGATTGAGATGATTAAGTATGCGAAGAGGGAGTTTTCGGATTTGGATGTGATTGGAGGGAATGTGGTGACGATGTACCAAGCGCAGAATTTGATTCAGGCTGGAGTTGATGGGTTGAGAGTTGGGATGGGTTCGGGTTCTATTTGTACTACGCAGGAAGTCTGCGCGGTTGGTCGCGGTCAGGTATTTTTTTTATAAACCATATTGACTAGTAATTGAAGTATGAAGCTTACCTGCTCAATTAGTGATACTTTAATGGAACTTCCAACAGTTGTATATTATACCTTTTGACTTTATATTTATGGTACCATGCTGTTATATAACTAAGCAAAAAGTCAAAAGTACACTGCACCCATAGCAATAATCATTAGGTAATCTAATATAAACTCTACCATTGAAAGATTAGTGAACTTTATCATGTGAGATTAAAGAACATGGAGTTAGACCTTATCTAAATTCTAAATTGCTTCTCTTCCTACATAAATATAAACAAGATTTCAATTTTGAATGGGAAAAGGCTGCATTTCAATTTTTGGGTTGGTCTGCATTACAAAAATGCAGAGTTCACAACCTTTGTTCAATTTTTAACTAACAAAATTTTTAATGGGAAAAGAACAAAAATGCAAGAGTTCACAACCTTTGTTCAACTTTTAAGGAACAAATTTTTTAATAGGAAAAGAACAAAAATGCAGAGTTCACAACTTTTGTTCAATTTTTAACAAACAAAGGCTGCATTTCAGTTATCTTGTAACTCTGCATTTGCAAGGTTGCAAAAGGCGCTAGGCGCTAGGCGGGCGCCGGGCGGTGAGGTCCAGCCTAGGGACTAGTCGGGACTAGTCGCCAGTCGGGACTAGGCGAAAATTAGGCGGAATTAGGCGTTTTGGTATTTTATATGTATTTTATATATATACACACAAATTTAGGTGTATTTTGAAAATATGTTAAGATATATGCACATATAATACTTAGAAATACTTGGATATATACACATAATACTAAAAAATACTTAGAAATACTTAGAAATTTAATAAAAAAATAAATAAATAAATAAAAAAAATCACCGCCTAGGCCCGCCTAGGACCGCCTAGGCCCGCCTAGGTCCGCCTAATGGCCGCCTAATGCCCAAAACGCCTAGATCTCCAACTAGGGCCTAATTCCGATTTTCTTCACCGCCTAGGCCGATTTTTGCAACATTGTGCATTTGTAATGGGAAAAGGCTGCATTACAAAATTAAAAAAATTGCATTTTTGTGAACAAAGGTTACCGGAGATCTGCTATGTTTCTCATATCTTTAATGGGAAAAGGCTGCATTTCAATTTTTGGACTCTTATAGTCTTATCCACATTCAATCATTAGCATAATCAAGTAATCAATCCGTAAAGCAAACAAATGATTATATTATTTGCATATCCACCACTTGAGTTTATGATAAAATTACTACAAATGAAATACTTGTGCTTCAATTTACCTCATGTTATGAGTTTATCATATGTCTTGAACGAAAAAGAAGTTTTTTCTTTTCTACATTATTTCACCAATTTATTTTACCTTCAAAATCAACTTTTGTATGCCTCACCCAACAGGGTTATCTATTGTTATTGGGGCACTTGATTCAAAGTTTCAAACTAAACTCTTTACCCAAGACAAAAAATGACCATCTTGAGCAGACTAGACCTATATATATATTTATGTATTTTGTTCAATTATTTCAAATGTTATGCTATCCTATTGGTTGGGAACACTCAAAACCGACATTTTTGTGGTACGGTTTCCAGGCTACTGCAGTATACAAGGTATCATCTATCGCTTCACAAAGTGGTATTCCTGTCATTGCTGATGGTGGCATTTCAAATTCCGGGCACATTGTCAAAGCTTTGACCCTAGGAGCATCAACCGTCATGATGGGAAGCTTTTTAGCTGGAAGCTCTGAAGCTCCTGGAGTCTATGAATATCAAGTAACTTGTTAAACTTTAAATCACCACCCATAAATATATAACTAACAATTTTATAAGTCTAACCTTTTTTTTGTGATTACAGGGTGGGCGTAAGGTAAAAAAGTACCGCGGTATGGGATCTCTAGAAGCTATGACAAAAGGAAGTGATGCTCGGTACTTAGGTGATACTGCTAAGATGAAGATTGCACAAGGAGTCGTTGGGGCGGTTGCAGACAAAGGCTCTGTTTTGAAGTTTATTCCATACACAATGCAGGCAGTGAAACAGGGTTTCCAGGATCTTGGTGCTAAATCTTTGCCAGCAGCTCATGAGTTGTTAAGGTCTGGGACCTTAAGGCTCGAGGTATGTAAATATATTATCTTTTCTATCTTTTTATATTTTGAAATCAAATTGTAGCAGAGGTCTCGATTCAAATCCAGTCTGTCTTACTGGTGACCTGCCATTTAGGTAATTTTGATCTGACAGCCAATTGGTTTTTTTACCTGTTTAGGCACGAACGGGGGCGGCACAGATTGAAGGTGGAGTTCATGGCTTGGTTTCTTATGAAAAGAAAGCATTCTAACATGTTAAATCTCTATAAATTATAGAGATTTTTGGGTCTCTATTTAGTTGGTGTGTTATCTTTTTTGAATTGTAATTTATTGGACCACTATAAATTGGTCTGGTAACAAAATGAGGTTTCCTGGGTTAAAACTTAAAAAAAGAGTCTTCTCTCAATTAGAGGCATCACATAAAAAGCTATTTGATTCCATTCGAATGCCGAGGTCAGTTGGGAAGATTGGGGGTTACCATATTACTCCAAATGAAAAAGATAATCCTCGTCAAGGTTCGTCTAGTAGGAATGTCGTTTATCATTCATTATATTTCTTGTGAGAATCGAGCATGGCCATGTAGCTTTATTTTAAAAGGATAACACACACCATCTAATCCTACTCTGCGGGACTTGCTCATGATGAGTGGCCCCTTCCCAACACATGTTGATATTGTTAGGCAACAAGTGATTTGGCTGGCCTTGTGGCTGATACGTGGGGGTTGTGGCATGTTGCAGCTGTTGGTGGTTAGTATGATAAAAACTGAAAATCACATATTCACCAGCGGTATCTTTTGGTGTTGAAAAAGCATTAAAAGTTTTCTGTAATAATATATTCAAATCCCACAATTATTTTTTCTCACAATTTAGTTATTACCAAGCAACACACTAGGTCTGCCCTCTCTTCAATAATATGTAAAAATACATGTTAATATGTATCTAACTCATACTGCCCTCAGCTTGAGGCAACAACTTGAATATTTGTAAGGAGATGATGTCGTAATTAATCTAGAGTTGAATGTTAGTTCAATAACATTTCTTGTAATTATCCTATTGGGAGAAACAAAGACTCTTATATGTCTAGTGTCTAGAGTTTGATGCTAAAAATGTGTACCTTGTTTACAAAAAGTCAAGAGTAATGCAACTTTTCGATTTTATATCAAAAGGCCAACAAAATCAAAATATGTGTGCTCATCCTATGAAGCCAAATTTGAATAGAATTGCACATGTGTTAACTGGTTGGGAAAACATATCAGTAATGATAATGTCACGTCAAATATTAAAAGACCTTGGACCCCTCACATTCAGGTATATGTATTTTGGCTAAAATTTTCAAGCGAAAAGTTTATGAAGATGAAGAAAACATTCTAACAAATTGAGTCTTGTAACAAGATTTATGTAAGAAAATAAAGAGAAGCGGATAGCAGCTTTACATTATATATCTATATTAATAGAAAGACAGTTCAATAGTATAGTTATATGTTTTCTTGATTTGATCACAATTGTTTATTATTCGTTATTATTGGCTTACATAATTGAAAATTATTGGCCTGCATAGCTAAAGATTATTGGCCCAGCTATTTGAAGAAAATTGCTAACGTAATTGAAGATTATTGGCCCACGTAATTAACGAAAATTGCTAGATAGCAGTATGACAATGTTATTTTTAATGTCCACCAAACTTATAACGACACGAGTGTCCCGCGGCGAAGCGCGGGTGACTAAAACACTAGTTCTAGTATAAATTTCGGTTTCAGTCAATTTTCATTTATGTTTTAGAGTTGATATAGGAGTGACTAGTAGTAATATACATTTATGTTTTAGAGTTGATATAGGAGTGACTAGTAGTAATATAAAGAGGTGAGGGAGGAAATGACATCGATTATCACAATGAACTTTCGGGTGGTGAGTTTTCTTTTTAACGATGGCAGGCTAGGTTATGAGCGTTGCATATGGTCGTAGGGCATGCATAGTCTTTTACCATTAGGGGTTTGTTTGGCAAAGAGCTTTTAAAAGCTTTTATGAACTTTAAACTTCAAGGCTTCAAGCTTTTAAGAAAAAGTTCCTACTCAATAAAAAGCTTTGTTTGGTTGAAGATGCTTAAAGCTTTTAGGTTAGAAGAAAAAAGTTTATCTTGAAAAACTACTAGTACTAGCGTTTTAGAAAAAACTCATACTAGCTACGAACTTTTAATGAGTAAATGACACAAATACCCATTCTATAATAAAAAAAATGTGTGTATATATATATATAGGGTATGGTTCAAATAAGAACCATAGCTTATGTAAGAACCATTTTTTAGCCATTGATTTTGGATGGCATGATAGTAAATATAATCAACTTTAATTAAATGATTATTTTAAATTAAGGACACTCTTGTACTTTTCATTCCCATATTTCTCTCCACTAAAATAACTAATTACTTTATATCTCTTATTTTCTCTCTACTATTTTTATTACAAATTAATTAATTTATTAAAAGAAGAAAACACTTATCAGTTATTGTTCCATTTAAAATTACAGATCTGAATGTAAGTTTTTGTATTATACGTATTTTACAATTTAGAAATCACATTATTAGATATTGTTCTTCTAGAGAAAGTATTGGGTACAAAGTCCCTTAACCTACAAAGTGTAGGAAGCCACAAAATGCTGCCACGTGGAACATGTCGGTTATAACATAACAACTGATGAGAGGGGTATTATAGACTTTTGCATCGTTCAATTAATCACATCATTATTATCATAATTCTGAATCCCTGTTTTATCATTAGATCATAAATCAAATTTTTATAACTGGTTGCACAATATTTGATCATCAATTCTTACCTTATTCAAAAACTCTTATCACTTTGCATCTGTTTATCAAAAATTTTAGCAAAATTATACTCAATTGAATAGTTGATCATCATGTTTGGTATGTTTCTCTGTTTTTTTGATTTAACATAATCGTAATCTTATTTCGAATTTTAATTTTTTATCAGACTTAAACAACGAACCTGAAATCATAATTGGAGAAGAAGATGATGTCGTCGATGCTCACAATCTAAATTTTGAAGGTTAGTTTTTACTGTTTTGATGTATATTAGCAGATCACAAAAGTCAGAGATGAACGAGATTGATCGATTAGTGTTTAATTTTAATTTTGTATGTAGATATTATATAGGAAGATGTTAATAACACTGATGAACAAGCTGGTGAGAGGTTTGATTTCATTGTTGAACACAGAAGGATACAAGGTAATTACTGCTCTCTGTATATGATAATATGCAACTGCGTTTTATGATGTTTTTACATGCGTTTTGATGTAACTGGTGTTTTTATATAATTGATAATGGTCAAATGCGTTTTATTATTTTTCAAATGCGTTTTAGGTGACTGGTGGTTTTTTATGTTATTGATTTTGGTCAAATGCGTTTTATGCTGTTTTTACAGGCGTTTTGAGATTGTTAAATAAGACCTTTTTCATCTGCATGTGAATTCTTAGTATTAGGTGTGTTTTTATAGTATGGCTATGTCAATTTATAGATGTATGTTATGTGTTTTATGACAGGTCTATCTAACAAAGATGTTCCCATTGATGATCAAACTCCAATATACAAACCTGCTGTTGCATCTTCAATGAAACCAGAAGTTGGGATGGTTTTTCCAAGTATAGATCATGCTTTTGAGTTTTATCAGCGATATGCGAAGGCTTCTGGATTTATAGCTAGGAAGAGTACCCAATATATTCATATGAATGTACGTTTTTCGTATCAAATATTTTGTATGTTACAAAGAGGGTGAGAAGCCATATAAAGTTAGTTCATAGAATGACAATAAAAAAGTTAAACAAAGGAAAAGACCTTCAAATCGTCCAGGATGTAATTTAGTGTTTGTCCCAACCAATGATTATTTTGATATTGACACATGCGTTTTACCTTATTACAAGATGCGTTTTACTGATTTTTTTCACAAATAATACAACTGGTGGAATAGTAACACATATGATTCTATTTTGTCATGTGGTATATTATTTTTCCTATATTATCATCAATATGTACATTCTGATTTTACACCACAAACATAATTTACACTAACAATATCTTCTTCATCATCATCATTTGCAAGATCTCTTTTTATTAAGAGGATTGAGGAACAAATCATCAAAGATCATTCTTCGGAGAGTGTTTTGATGAATGATTTGAACAATATCCACGAAGGCATGTCTAGAATAGATGAAGTTTGTAACATTCTCAAGACGATTCCAGATTCTAGACTTCATGAATTAGCATTGATGTTCATGATTGATTCAAAACAAAGAGATATGAATCTTATTGAAGAGCTTACTAAATCCATAGCTCTTTTAAAGTGCTCAATGGAAATGAAGATCAAGTTTCTCAAATCACTTTAAACCTTCTAGCCTTCTTAATGTCTGTGTGTCTATGTTCTTTTTCTGCTACTTTATTATCATTTGTTTTAAGTAGTGTTTGTGTTGTTTGTTTTCATGATGTAAAATGTGGCATGAATAATAATGTACGTGTGTTTTAAGTGATATTAAATGTGTTTTATGTTTTGGTTTTATATCACCTGTTAAATAGATTTCCATATATCAAATGCGTTTTAGTATTTATTGAATGCGTTTTAATATGCTTTCATATAAACATCAAATGAAACATGCATTTTGAATACCAAAAGAGAAATTCATGTCTAACACTGTAACATTCAACAATGTAAAGATGCAAAATTAACAAACTTATCAATCTTAAAACTTTCAGCTCATATTATCTACTCGCTTTAGCACCTTCGTGTAAGCAATTTCCATCATCTTTGCCTTGTAAGGTCTTTGCCTTGTAAAGATGCAAATTAACAAACTTATCAATCTTAAAACTTTTACACCGTACACTCCTGGCTCTATTGTTTGTAACATAGCAATTGCTGTATCACTTATATCTTCATCTTGAAATACTTCTGCAACAACATTATCCCTTTGCAACATTCTCAGCAACCAACCTTGATGTATCCCCTGCAACATTCTCGTCAACCCTATTTGATGTATTGTCTCCAACAATTTCATCAATAACATGTCCCCTGCAACATTCTCATCAAGCATGTTTGATGTAGCATCTTCAACATTTACACCCTGTTAAAAAATCAATACATGCGTTTTAAGTATTAACAAATGCGTTTTATGGATAAACAAATGCGTTTTAAGTATAACAAATGCGTTTTATCGAAATGTGGTACTTACATGTTTTTAGTCAAGTTTTCATTTTGTCTACTTGTATCAACACCCACCTTCTTTGGATCATGGCTGTATCGTTTGTATCCTATCAATGGTTTTTGAAGAATATTTGCATCAACCATCTTTGAAGCATGATCTTCTACAACAATCCTATCACCTTCACCACCAAATTGCACATCAACATCTCCCAAACCTTGATTCTCTTCTAGCCCGGCTACATGTTCAGCACCATCTCTTTGTTGATCAACATCTTTCCTTTATAAGATTTACTTCTAATTTCGTCCCATCTCTGACACCTCTCTATCAATTCTCTAGACCAAAAGTACTTATCTCTTGCCTGTTAAACCATTTCATCCATTTCCTCTGGTATGTGTAGATACTCGACGTCTTTGATATCAGTCAAAGGCCCATTATTATAAATATGACATTCCATTTCCTACAAAGAAGTCGATGTAATGTAACTAATTGTAGGTGTCTTCACAATAGTAGGGTTGTGCCTTTTGTTGTACTCATGTGTAAATAACATGCAATTTGAACAACTCAAATTAAAAAAAAAAAAATCAAAACTGTTCATGCGTTTTATGACATATTTAAATGCGTTTTATTGAATCAGAAAACTTACAGTAAGCATTGCAATGGGCCCATTATACTAATCTTGTCTCCATCCGGCCTTTGTTCTGTTGAGACATTCTAGTAGGTATGAACAAGATGCGTTTTGAAGCATGATTGTATGAGATCAGTATATGATAACCTTTACTAATGATTAACATCAGTAAAACGCATCTACTAATTTGTCAAAACGCATTCATCACAATCTTCCAATTTTTAAACACAACAAATCACCAAATCATCTCATTCATCATTAAAATCAATAAACGCCTTTACTACTTTCATTAAAACATGTAAAACGCCTTTACTAATTTCATCAAAAAAATCATTAAATCGTCATGTTCATCATTCAAAACATCAAAAAAGCCTTTACTAATTTCATAAAACGGATCTAAACCATACCTGTATTAGTTCCCTTCGAAGCCTTATCATGATTCAGTTTGCTTCTTCGTTCTCTTCCTTCACCTGGTTTGTTTTTTAGGGTTTTAGAATTAACAGGCACAATTGTTTAATTTATTTGTCATACGATCAAAATGAAAATAACAATATGAATATCTACTTACTTGATTTGCGTTTTGGAGCCATAATCCTTCTTTGATCGACTGTTATTTCTTCGTTGATGGAATGCTCTGTTTTTTTCGGTTATAGAGAGATTGATTTTGTGTGTGTTTTATTGATGTGCTAAAAGTAGTTTAATAAAAATAACTATATTAAACCTAAAACTAGACACCTAGTAATACTCTAGACTCTCTAAAACTAAACTACTGACAGGCAAGTGAACCTATCGACTCTAGTAAAGCTAAAGTAAGTCCGGATATCGAACCCACGAGACTCTAATGGAAAACGGTAACTAGACTCGAAAACTTATCTAAAACTGAAATAAAACTATTTATTATTTAAGAGGGGGGTTTTACTAAAAACTAAATTGCAATAAAATAAAGATTAACTAAAATAAACAAACTGAACTAAAGAAGAAAACTGAACTGAACTGAACTCAAAGGATGGTGAAAATACTACCTAGGTTAGAATCCTACTCATGACTGATGAACTTCTATGGTTATGGAACTAGCTATGGAACCGGGATCTTAAGATACTAAACTTACAGGATAAACTAGAGGACCCTCGACCCTTCTCAAGGAGAAACCTAAGGTTACCTATAAGCCGTTAAACTACCGATTGAGAGGTTACCCTTACAGGCTTACCTACTCTGATGATAAAGTACCCGCTAGACAGTCTACCTTAAAGCGCGAAAGCCTCAATACACTAGGTGCAAGGGGTAACTATAGAAAACCTGACCTGACTCGATACGCAAGTAGTGGTAAGGAAACTAGGAAGATCTTCTTACAAAGCATCTTGATCTAGCAATTTAACACCCTAGACATATCGACAATCCCGCACCTTACAGCTATTGGAATTGGAAGAATACCTAGAACTACCCAATCAACAAAAACCACTCCTATGGAAAACACTAGCAATTTACCATAAACTAGTTGCTAACACACAGTCCACAACCTAACACGCATTCATACATGAAAGACATTCACAAAAACGCATGTGGAGTAAATAATTATTAATTGAACAAAACTAGGTACGCATATACACCAGATCAAAAATAATCAAAGTCTTTACTAAATCATCAATCCATAGTCAAAGTTCCAAAAACCATAAAAACAATCATTCAATCATGAGTATTCATCAAAACCTAAGTAGTAATGAAAGTCTAGCCAAGAAACATGTTCAAAACAAGAATAAAATCAGTTCTAAGTTCATGAAACATAGTTTGCAATTCAAAAGAACAAAGGAACGAAGAACCCGAATGATTAAAACCCGAATCTCTCGATCCCAATGCTCAAAATCTTGACCCTTGGCCTTTCTCTCACCTCCTAGTGCTCCAGAGCAGCTTTAGTTCGTCCAAGGTGATGATAAAATCGAATTATGGCCGTCCTAGGGTTTTTAAAATCGAAATTGGGCCAAAAACAAGTTTTTTCACGATTTTGATCCCGTCACGTAGCGTGACGGGCTTCCGCTTCTGTGGTCACGTAGCGTGACCAGATTCAGGATCAGGGGGGATCCGTCACGTCGCGTGACCAGATGTACTCTTTCCCGTCACGTAGCGTGACGAGACATAATTTCTCATTTTTTTCTTTTTTCGACTTCCCGATCAACCGCGACTCGTCCGGAGGCTCGTTTTCTCTCGTTTAAGCTCCATTTTACTTCCTTTCTTGCCCGGACTCCTGTGCAACACAAAATACTAAATAGAATACGAAAATACCACAAAAACGACACAAACTGACTCGAAAATAATATAAACTATAGACCGAAAATAGATGTATTTTGCAATACATCATTTATGTTTGTGAATTCCAGTGTTTGAAAAATTCAAATTATTATAGTGGCAATTTGTCTAATTTGCCCTCCTCTTGTTAACTGCCATTAAAAACAAGCGCTTGTAATTAATGTACGATGATCTTGATAAAAACATAGATGGATGGTCAGGATGGCTTCTTACACTTTGTATTTTAAGGAGACTTTGTACAATAGCCTCTCTCTGTTCTTCTATTAGTCTTTTTCAAATTTACATGTCTGATTTTGTAATGTACACATAGGGTCAAGATCCTGTACAAAGTGTTATATTTGTGAGAAGTGTGAGAAGGTGTTATAGCCATTAGATTATCTTAATCAATGGTTTAGATTTAATGAGTGGCATTTTTGTAAATAGTGTTTGATTATTACTAACTAAAAATAATTCAAAAGGGTAGTATAGTCAATTTATTATGACATTTAAAGAGCTAGAGGAGATATGTTTTAAGAAACCACTTTATTTTCCTTGATTCTTGCTCCCTCTTTCCAAAAAAACCGTGAGTGTTTTTTTTTTCAAAACCACATTTTATTTCAGTAAGGTTTGATTTAGAGTATTAATGTGTTTTATTTTCAAAACTTATGTACATCACTAAAACACCATGTATAGCAAAACCATATTTTCTTTCAGTAAGGTTTGTATTACAGTATCAATGTGTTTTATCTTCTAAGCTTTCGTTGGAAGGTTTGTATTACAGTATCAATGTGTTTTATATTCAAAGCTTACGTCTGGAAGGTTTGTATTATAGTATCAATGTGTTTTATCTTCAAAACTTATGTACATCAGTAAAACACCATGTATAGCAAAAACCACATTTTCTTTCAGTAAAACACCATAGAACGTAGCTTAATTAACAAAAATAATCGCAATATGTGTTTCAATAAAACACCAATGTGCATAAAAACCATATTTTGCATCAGTAAACCTCCTTATAAAAATAACACAAAAGGTGTGTTATACCTTCAAACCTTATGGTATACCAGTAAAACACCATGTGCTCATATCAGTAAAACACAACAATATGAATGCTGTTTTGATCGATGATAATTCAGTAAATGAATGATGAATGTGCTGAATGTTTATAAATACTTCATAAATATCCGTTCAATTTGAAACAAAAATCCCTAAAAGAATGCTCATAATTAATCACGTAATTAATTAGCAATTATCTCCAAAAATAAAATTAGCAATGCAAATTACATTGATACCCTTCTAGATAATAAAATAGGCTGCCATGTGTCACACTAGTATTAGTTCTCACACTTCTCACAAATAATAGGTTTTGTACAGGATCCTAAACCTGTACACATATGTACATACTTCGTTCATCATCTTATTACTATATATACACATGTGTATTATGCTTGTACAGTGGTGGATAACATGTATGTACACATTCATTTAATTTTCATCATCTATATACACATGTGTATTATGCTTGTACAGTGGTGTACAACATGTATATACACATTCATTTAATTTTCCAGTTAGTTTTGTATATTGAATGTACATGTAAATGTACACATGTGTATACACAAGTTAACTAACAAAGACAAATCACATCGTCAAGGTGTTCAATACTTTAGCCTAATACACATACCTATGTGAACAAACAAAAATACCACACATATGATGATACCGCATGAACTGAACTAGTTTTGATGTACATATATACATATATGTGTATAAAAAAGTTGATATGATGATGTGCAGACTACACATTTTTATGAAACATCCAAAATTGTTATAATTATCAAAATCAAGATAAAAATCATTTGTGTAGATTCCTAATAGTCTTTTACGTTTTCATCTTCCCTGATGATAAGTTGATAACAACCACCATCGTATTCTCCAACTAATTTGTAGCCATCGACATTGCCATTTAAACAACATCATTTCAGAAGAAAAAACAAGATTCTCTGTAGCGCACCACCGCACAAGTCTCTCGCACGCAACCGCAACTTGGTGTCACCCATAGAACTTCATTCGATCATTCAAGTTCAACCGATAAACCGTCGACGCCGCCTCGTACGTCGTGGTTGTCGCCCAACCGCGACTTCTTTTCCGGTAACAATTTATAATTTTAAATAGGTAGCAAACACAATCTAAAACAACACAGAAAGGGTGAAAAATGATACTTTTGACATAGAACGATGAACATGTCAAATTTGATTAATATGAAAGATAGTTTGAGTTGGTTGATTTCCAAGATTATGATATGTGAGAGAGAAATAGAGATATCAGGGAGATAATTAAGAAATTCAAATGGAGAAGATGAACTAGGGTTTTGATTAGGAGAGGGTATCTGTAAATATGTAAGTATTATTAAACAAACTATTTGATTAAAATAATTAAAATATTTGATTGTTATTTTACACTTTTACCCTTATGATTAGGATTGAAGATGAATGGTCAGGATTAGTTCTCATGGTTCTTAACTAGGATGGTTGTTCTTATTTGATCCCAATCCTATATATATATATATATATATATATATATATATATACTAGATTATATCCCGGAAGCGTCCCGGGTTGAGAAATCTAATTTGAAATATCAATTTTACATCTGAAATAGACTGATGCGTTTTACAGTTACATGCAGGAAAGCTTCGGGTAACACTTAACCTAAAACAATTAGCAATGTATCTTCAATGTTAGTGCATAACCTTAAACAATGTATAACTCTAATATTAAAACCTAACCTAAAACAATGTACAACTCCAATGCTAACACATGTTGTAAATAAAATTCATATTTACTGGTTTGAACATAACTAATGACTTGTCTGTACATGATTAATGAACAACCTGAACACTTTGTGTTTTTTTCCTAACAAAACCACACAAAAAAATAGTCGTTTTTTCTCCGTTTTTATATAGCACTATGGTACCCGTTAGAAAGATAATAAAACGCTCGTTAATTTGGTGTAATTTTTTTCTTTAAAAAATCCCGTATATAAAAGACATTAACGTTTAAAAGTTATGGGAGGAAACATTAGATATAAAAATCTAATTTTGTTTTTAAATTTTAAATTATTATTTTCCTAAAATAAAGCCTTTGCCACATGGGATGACACATGACACACTCAATGAAGAGAATACCCTATGTCATTAAAATTGCTTTGGTAACAATTCTAATAATACTAATACTAATAGTAATAATTATTACTCTTGTAATTAAATAAATAAATAAATAACATTGCTATAAGGTGACACCATGTGTTGCAGTGTTGCACGATTCTTTCTCCTAGCTTATGCATCTTTAGAAGAGTAAAATTTTAAATGAAAGCATGGCGATTTGGCTGAATTTTAACATCGTAGATAAGAACCTGGTTTAAAAGAAAAAACATGATTAATAAATAACCTGAACACTTTGTGTTTTTTTTCCTGTATGAACGAAACCCCACAAAAAATAGTCGTTTTTCGTCGTTTTTTATATAGCATTATGGTACTCGTTGGAAAGATAATAAAACGCTCGTTAATTTGGTGTAATTTTTTTCTTTAAAAAATCTCGTATATAAAAAATATTAATGTTTAAAATTTATGGGAGGAAACATAAGAGAGAAAAATTTATTTTTTTAAATTGTTTTTTTCTAAAATAACTCAATTTAAATTTAGTAATTATAATAGATTAGGTTAAACTATATCTATTCCTTTTTTTTAATTGGTCTAGAGTTACCATATCAAATCCTATGTGGCACGTCTCTAAAGAGAGATTACATAATATTATGACATGTAGGATATCTAGCTTTGCAATAGATATATATATATATATATACATACAAGCTTTTCGTTAATGCCAATTTTGGTCATTTTATACATTTTATTAAAATCTCAGCTATTCTGCCAAACACTAAACTATATATATATATATATATATATATATATATATATATATATATATATATATATAGGATATAGATAAAATAGAAACCCCCTTGAGTTGGAGAAACCCATGAAACTCATTTGTGACCCTTGATCAACCAACATCAATGGATGAGATTGATCAACTAATATTATATTATTAAAAAAGTTATCTTTTTTATTTGTTTGAAGCAAAATGGTATTTTAGGAAAATTGCATTTTGTCCATATCTCCTCTCTCTCCTAAATCTCTCTCATCTCTCTTCTCTCTCCTGACTCTCTCTCCTCTCTCCTCTCTTTTTTCCTTGCTTTTACATTTTTTTCAATTTTTTTACCTTTTTATAGGTAACAATAAGTCAGATTGATCTGTAACAACTTATGCGTTACATTGTTACATTTTATGTATTTACATTGTTACATTTTCAAGTGGTGCTTATGTAATTGTTGATCGATTAACTAAGTCCGCATATTGTTACATTCTTACCACACTGTAAAAAAAGCAATTTTACATATTTACAAAAGGATCATAGTTAATGGTGCTTATGTAACTATCTAAACCAGTTAATAGATTTGTAATTTTATTTCATAAACAACGACAAAACACAAATCAAATAATTAAATTAAAATCAAACAAAAATGACAACCAAACAAACCAATAATAGATTTGTAATTTTATTTCATAAACATCTTCAAACTTGTACACACAACCTTACCGGATCTTCAAACTTGTACACATCTTCAAACCCGGATCGACCTGAAAAAACCTGCAATAAATAAAATGACAACCAAACAAACCAATAATAGATGAAAGAAACCTACACACAGTGGCGTAGCCAGAAAATTTTTTCATGGGGTGCGGAATCTCTAAGCCCCTGGGTCGTTTATCATCATGTGGCCCGGGTCGGGTCGGGTCGTATACCAAAATTAATAACACTAAAATTATATAATCAACAAAAAGAAGCCAAAAGTAATTCAAACGTTGTTACATATGCATAACAAAATTCTAAAATTTAAAGTTGTTCTCTTCGGGTCTTCATTTTTTTGAATCTATCTATAACATCTTCTATCTCCACGTTTCTAAGCAAGTCTTTTTCAATAAAAATCATACAACTATCATTTAAATTCTCATCACCAATCCTATTACTCAAATTGTTCTTCACAAACTTCATTGCCGAAAAACTTCTTTCAACAGTTGCGGTTGCGACGGGTAATGTGAGAGCTAGCTTCAATAAACGATACACAAATATAAAGTGAATGTGTTTCTTTGTTTCAACCATCAGTTGTACAAGGTTGGATAACCCATTCAATTTGGTAAATCGTGTATCCGCTTTTATATTATCAGTTTATGTAGCTCTCAAGTTCAACCAGAAGCCTTCTTTTATCTTCATCATCAAAATCATGTGGATACATCTCGGCTAAGCGTAGTAGTTTTGGAACATAAAATGCACCAAAATTATCACAAGGACTCAAGCTATTAATACAAACAAGTAACTCAGATGTTACCTCATTAAAACGATTTTCAAATTCTTGGATTTGCATATCTTGAATCGAATTGATGCATTCAACTTTATAATTGTGGCGAAGTGTGACGTTTGTTTTTTTTTCTTGGTATCCTTGGGTCAACGTATTCACCATCCATGTTTACCACTTCAAGTTTATGCTTATCACAAAAAGAGTTAACTAACTCTAAGAACTTGTCATAACCCTCAAATCTAAACTTTGTAAGTTGGTTCTTGGTAGTAGAAACCAATAAAACCCCGTTTAACAAATCTTGGTCTTTAGGTTTTTTTTTTTTCTTTTTCTTTTAATCAATATTAAAACAATGTGGACTTATTATAAAGTTTAGGCTTGGTCTTATTCTTGAATTTGAGTTACTAACTAATAAAATGGGCTAACTCAATATATGTAATTATATTATTTTCTTAGGGGTTGGTTTTAAAAATCCAAGGGGTGCGATTGAAAATTTTTGTGGGGTGCGGATGAGATAAACGCGTATATATAAACACTAATTTTTTTTTCAAGGTGTGCGCCCGCACCCCTTGGGCTTAGGGTAGCTACGCCCCTGCCTACACATACTGCAAAAACCAAGCAAAACCATTAATGAAAACCAGATCTAACCCCACAAACTAAAACCAAAAGATATTATACCCTTCAAAAACTCTAGATTTGAAAACAACAACACCAACACCAATAATAATAATAATAATAATAATAATAATAATAATAATAATAATAATAATAATAATAATAATAATAATAATAATAATAATAATAATAATAATAATAGTAATGTTTCTGTCACGAGTTATTAATTAGTTAAAAAAAAGTAATGTTTCTAGATTTGAAAACAACCTAATATTTGTGTTTTATGTATCATGTATCCGTGTTATTAATTAGTTAAAAAAAAGTCACGAGCATTTTGCTATATTCGGTCAGAATGTCAGATGGATGGGAGGAAAATATGTGTGAAACTTACAGTAACTCCAGGCTGTTTCTTATCATACACACAGATCCACCGCCCTCAGCCACCACCACCGCCTTCGTCATCAACCCTCAGCCACCACCACCGCCTTCGTCATCAACCCTCAGCCACCACCACCTTCGTCATCAAACCTCAGCCACCACCTTCGTCATCAACCACCAGCCACCACCTTCGACATCAAACCTCAGCCACCACCTTCGTCATCAACCACCAGCCACCACCTTCGTCATCAACCTTCAAACCCAGCCCCCGTCGTCATCAACCTTCAAAACCACCACCTCCGCCCCTACCCACCACAATTAAAAGTGATTTTTAAAAAGAAGAGAGAGAGAGAGATAGAGTCATATCTGTTTTCTTGTTTGAAGTTACCATCGTTTTCTTGTTTGATTTAGAGAGAGAGAGAGAGAGAGAGATCGAATGAAAAGTGATTTTTAAAAAGAAATCAGATCTTGTTTCTCTTTATTGGGGATTGGGGTGGGGTGGGTTGAAGTTACCATCTTACCCTTATGCCTAAAATGAGAATAAAAGGGATGTGGAATCATGGTGACCATTGGATGGGTTTCAATGGTTTCTCCAACTCAACATGGTTTCTTAAGGATACATAGCATATATATATATATATATATATATATATATATATATATATAGGGGAAAGTTAATTTGAGAACACCTATATTTCGTGCGAACCGTGAGAACGGCATCTAAAACCATTCAAATTCAAAATTTCTTTTTACATTTATCTTTATTACTAAAATACAATCCCAAAAACATAATTTACGCGTAAAAATTCCAACGTATATGAAAAAAAATTGTTTTTACACATGTGTAAATTTACTGTTTATACATGTGTAAACTGTTTCATTTACACATGTGTAAAAAGTTAATTTGAAAGTGTTTTTGCATGAAAAGATGAATTATTTGAAAAGAACATTCATTTATTAATGTTGTATTTTGATTATAATAAGTTTTGTATTAAAAAAATTTGATTTTGATTGATTTTTTTACTTGTTCTCACGGTTCTCACAATATTTAGCGTTCTCAAGATAACCCTCCCCTATATATATATATATATATATATATATACATACAAGCTTTTCGTTAATGCCAATTTTGGTCATTTTATACATTTTATTAAAATCTCCAGCTACTCTGCCAAACACTAAACTATATTTAAAAAGCTACAACTATCGGCTACCAACTAGTTTTACCAAACATACCCTAGGTTGATCAGGGTGATTGGATTTCTGTTTTAAGTTCAAAAGAATTTATTAATTTAATTTTTATATCATCATTATATCTAATCTAAATATTAAAACAAAGACACTTCAATAGTGTCTTTGTTTTAATATATATATTAGTCACTAACTTTTAGGTTAACTTTATTTCTGCCATTAACTTTTAGGTTAACTTTATTTTCTTCTAATTTAACAATCAAACTTAGACCAACAAACTTTTAGCTTTTAGGATTTAAAACTTTGGCCACTAACTTTTAGCTTAACTTTATTTTCTTCCAATTTGACCACCAAACTTTTAGCTTTTGGGATTTCAAACTTTGACCACCAAACTTTTAGCTTTTAAGATTTCAAACTTTGACCACTCAACTTTTTTGAACTTGCATTGCACTTTGGCCAAAATTTTAGCTTTTAGGATTTCAAACTTTGACAACCAAACTTTTAGCTTTTAGCCACGAGTATTTTTTTGAAGCCCACGCGAGAATAACAGTCACTTAATATTATCTTTTATGTCCACGAAACCCTGCACGCAACAGGAGCTTCCACAGCGACGCATGATCTTTAACATCCGCCAAACACTCAACGCAACAGGAGCTGCCGTCACGTTTCACACAACAGCCGCACCCGCGGCGAACAACTAATTATATATAATCTTAAAATGCATGGTCGGTGGCCCCTATTGAAATTACCATACTACCCTTTTCAAAACTATGAATTACAATTTTCTCTCTCAAGTATATTCCCTCTCTGCATCTTTATTCCTTTTCTCTCTGTAAACCTGTCTTGGTCTCACTTTCTAGAGGTGCACCGCCAATGGAACACAAGGTAACGAGGATGCACGAGATAATCTTTAATAGTTATATGACCAAGGCAACACAAAGTAAAACATCGCAAACCACTGCGTCGGGAGGTGGTGATGTTTTTTTTACCGGAGGAGATGGTTGATCTTCTTCGAAGACGGTGGCTAGATGATTACAGATGGCTAAAAGACTACAAAATAGTAACCCGCCATCGAACACTAGAACCTACTGCCAAATACAATAACCACCGACAATATCTAGGATTTCTTTTGATGTTGGAATAGGAGATGGTTGTGGGGTGGCAAGAGTCGGAAATCATGGTGGTGATGGACTGATGGCTACGGTCGATGGTTGTGACTGTCGTGAATGGTGAGGATGTGGTATGGCCGGATTCAGTGGTGTACCTTGGGGATGTTTTAGGTTGCTGAAGGTCATGGCTGTCAACACAAAACCCACGAGAGTCGTCACGTGCAAACAATGCCTCCACGGTGGTTGGTGATAAAGTTGTTATGGTGACTTTAGAGAGAGGATGTGAGAGATAAGGTGTAAAAAAGATTTTACTGATGTTGCATATGGTGGTGACTGTGTATACAAAGAGAAGAGAGAGATTGACAACACATTATTTTGATGCTTTTTCTTTTTTTATCAGGCCCTTTAGTCATTTTCAATTGTTTCATTTTATTTTAATTTTAAAGATCCCGACTTAAATTGTAAACTTTTTATTTTATTTAGTTAAATATATAAAAAACTAAAATTTGAAATGGTAGCTTTTGGTTTGTTTCTTATTGGATTTTTGAAATTACGTTATGACATGTATATTTAGATATTTAAAACAGAACCATATACATTTTGAGTTGGGCCACGTTTCAGCTTAATTTTTTTAGAAACAAGTCGGGATAAATATAATACATTTTCATTCAACGGTATGAAATTGGATTACTCTAAGTTTTGACGTAAATTTAGTTTAAAAATGAGTCGGATTAATTGTAATTTATACCTTATCATATTGCGGACGGTGCCGCCGCAACGCGCGGCCAACGGCAATGTCCTAGTACCTAGTTAAAACATTAAACAAAAACAAAAACTAAAACCAATATAGATAGATACAATGTATAAAAGCTAACACAATGTTGGTACCAAGACACAAAGTGTTTGCAGTTAGTTGCAGTGGTCAGATTAGTTGTGCAGAAACGATAAAGATGATGTCCATGGAAGGAGTGGTTCTAAAGCTCCCTTCCTTGTCTCAACTAACAATAATAAACCCTAATTCTTTATCCACTCGAACTCCCCTTAAATTCCGTTTCAATTTCCCCAAATCTCTGTCTTCTTATTCTTTGTCTCCAACTGCTTCTCTTTCTGTTCCTGCTGCTGCAACCGCACCCGTTTCTCTCGGTCATTCGACCCGACCCGACTTTGAAATTCTCCATCAGGTACGTCCTTCTGTTAGTTTGCAAACTTCATGTTGTTATTGAATTCTGTTACGGTTATAAATACTAACGATTAAACCTGTTCAATAAAAAGTATACATACTATGTACTTTTAGATTTTTTATTTAAATAAAATTAGGAGGCTAGGCTTCTTCGTCATTTCTTCTTTTATTTCAATTCTCCTTGTTGTACATTAAACATACAAGTGCGTTATCGGCATGATGAGATATAGAGTAGTTAAACGAGTCGTATTCATGTTTGATGCTTTTGTTAATTGCGTCGTTTTTAACGCAATAAGACATGTTTTGCCGGCCCTACGGTTATTGATGGTAAGTTAGGAATAATGTTCAAATTGAGGTGAAATTGGAGATGTGTGGAATTTGGAAAGTCAAAGTTGTGCCTCCGGTGGTGTTGGTAGGGAAGGAGTGGTTGGTGAAATTGGATGCATAATTCACAACACTTTTGGTTTGGTTATTGTTGTTGTTTTTTTTTTTTTTTTTTTTTTTGCATTTGGAATCAATAGGAAGTAAGAAAGTGGTTAATTTTGGTATGTCTTTTGGTTTATTGATTGATTTATTGTGTGAGAATTGGGAAGATGAGTGTGTGATTGTGAGTGTGAAAGTTGAGAATGCTGTGTTGTTACTTGAGGATTTGATAGAAGAATTGTTGGGATCATTATCTATGTTGCAAAGTTGGTGACTTTGTTATTGTTGAACAGTTGTTATTAGGGCTGGCAATTTTTGACACCATCTGTTAACGCGACAGGACTTAACACGGCGTGATGTAAGTTAGGGTTATAAACGGGTCGACATGTTAATGATACGATTATAAATCTGCCTAAATGGGTTAGACACACTTAATCCTGTTTATGACACGCCAGACACACTTAATCCTGTTTAACTTATTCTGTTAAATAGGTTGATATGACCTGGGTTTTTTTTTTAATCAAAAATACATAAGTTATAATATATAAAATGTGGTTACATTTTCTAGTGACTTTTATTTTATCGTGTTACTTGTCTGGTTAATTTTTAACCGTGCTTAGTAATCGTGTTACGAAAGTTGTGTCATTTGTGTTATTGAACTGCTTATATTTAATGTGTTAACATGAAGGACTTAACATGGCGTTAAACAGGTCAGGATCGTAAACGGGTCGACACGTTAATGATACGATTGAAAAGGTGTCACGGGTTTAACCCGCTTAACCCCGTTTATGACATGCATGACATGTTTAAGTTATTGTGTTGATAATTTTATCGTGTAGCCCGCTTGTTGAACATGTCCGTGCTAGTGTTTAAGAAAATGTCCCGTTTAGTTGAACGTGTCATGTTCGGTTTCACTAGTTGTGTAAAACATGTTGTGTCGTCTTCAACTTACACATTTTGCCAACTCTAGTTATTATGGATAGATATTATGAAATATCATGTTATGTATTTATGATCATATTTTTTAATCCTGCAGAAGGTAAACAATGGATCAAAACTCGTTTACTTGGACAATGCAGCAACCTCACAGAAGCCATCTGCTGTTATAGATGCTGTTAACAACTACTATAGATCATATAACTCAAACGTGCATCGTGGAATTCATTTCTTAAGGTATTTATATGCCAATCAGCTCTCCAACATTTATTTGGTAATCATCTGTAAAGGGTTTGATTCCTTTTTGGTTCTAAGCTTATTAGTTTATAAAATTTTGTTTGAAACTAGTGCAAGGGCAACAGATGAATATGAAATGGCAAGGAAAAAGGTGGCGGCATTTGTAAACGCATCAGAGTCTAGTGAGATTGTGTTCACAAGAAATGCTACTGAAGCTATCAACCTTGTAGCTTATTCTTGGGGGCTTTCTAATTTAAAAGCCGGTGATGAGGTGTCTTTTTTAGTCTTTTTGCTATACTATTCTTGAATAAAAATGTAGATATTCTTATGAGACTGAATATGTATTCAGCTAAAATGTTAATACCTGCAGATAGTTGTGACAATTGCTGAACATCATAGTTCCATTGTTCCATGGCAAATTCTGTCTGAGAAGACTGGTGCAGTTTTGAAGTTTGTCAGCTTAACAGAAGATGAAGTCCCGGATATCAAGATGCTACAAGATTTGCTTTCCAAAAAGACTAAACTAGTGGCCGTTCATCATGTTTCAAACGTGCTTGGTATGTATATGTAAGGAGCATCATCTTTGACCAGTTTTGATCGCAGAAATTTATCTGTGTGATCTATATGGCATGAAGTTTAATCATCCAAAAAATTTTTTAACCTTAGGTCGCACAATAAAAAGCACTTTGCTGTAAGATATAGAGAAGGCTTCCTAAATTAGAGAATCGTCTTTCTCTTTTTGCATGTATTTTGGTCTCTGAAGGATTTGGAAATGTTTCCCATTGAATGCAAGTTTTTTAAAGACATTCTTATGTGTATAAGGAACTCTTGCAAGTTGATTTTATATATAAATATTGCTGATATTGATTTTTTAAATTTTTATGTAGCTTCTGTTCTCCCAATTAAGGATATTGCCCAATGGGCACATGATGTTGGGGCAAGAATATTGGTAGATGCTTGTCAAAGTGTACCACATATGGTTGTTGATGTTCAGAGTCTTGGTGTTGATTTTCTTGTCGCTTCTTCTCACAAGGTTAGTTTCACTAAAGGTGGTTAAATGGGTTGGATTGGTAAGGTTGGGTAACGGGTCAAAAAGGTATATTTTTTATGGGTTAATATGGGTACTGTTGGGCTGACCCAAACCACTTTTTCCAGCATTTTGATTTTATATAAACTACTAGTGTGTCACATATGGTTCTTTTATTTTATATACTATTTCAATGATAATCTAATTCTTGAATCAAATGATTGTGATTAAAGATACACCAGTTGAGTCTCAACGATGGGTTTGATCCTTTTCATCAACTTTTTAGCTATTTTTTATTTTCCATTTGGCTTGCGCTTGCTAGTGGTAAAACACAACTTGAATTGACCCATTCATAATTAAATGGCTAGAAATGGTCGCCTGTAACATACGCGTTTGATATTTGTGGCTAGTTTATGAAATTGAAGTATAAACATGCTTCAGATGTGTGGGCCTACAGGCGTTGGTTTCTTGTATGGAAAGAGTGAGCTCTTGGCGGCTATGCCTCCGTTCTTAGGTGAGGCTGCTTCATTAAAACGTCAACCACTTAGGCATTTCACTATGGACATTTTTGTAATCCATGAATTTGATCACAGAGTTTTTGTGTGCGGTTTTATCGTTGATATTGCAGGTGGTGGGGAAATGATTTCTGATGTTTTCTTGGACCATTCTACTTATGCGGAACCTCCATCCAGGTTGGCCGAATTGATCTATTATAACTGGCTTTTGCGTCAAAATGAACCCACCTCAACTTTGATCCTTGCATATCACCGCGTCTTAACTTCATGGTTCTCATGTTTCAGATTTGAGGCTGGAACACCTGCGATTGGGGAAGCCATTGGTTTGGGAACAGCAATTGATTATCTTTCTCAAATCGGCATGCAAAAGATTCATGATTATGAGGTGATCTTCATCTATTTCTTTCTGTTGCATTATGCTTTGATCTTCATCTTCTCTGTCTTCATTCATCCATATAACCGAGTTTCAATCTATTAAACTACTAACAGTAATACCTAAGTTTGGTAAAACGGATGACGGATCAAACTTGGTTCAGGTTGAACGGGTCGTTTTAAAAAATGCCAATTAGATTAGGTTGAAATGAGCCTGACCAAAATGGGTCCTGGTTGAAACGGTCCGTTTTAAAAAGAAAAAAAATTTAACAAAATGAGTCCACCTGCTATATTTGTTTTTATGGCAGTGACAACGGTGAGTGGTCGTGTCGGCGGCGACTGGTAGTCGGTGTCCAAAGAAAGTGGTGGTGGTGGACTCAAATTGTATATTTTGGTAGACCCAAATTAGTACATGATTGCCTGGTGTAATATTAACTTGAACCTATTGGTCATTTAATTTGGTTTAACAGGTAGAGCTGGCTAATTACCTTTATGAAAACCTTCATGCGATTCCTGGTGTTCGTATCTATGGACCGGCCCCTTCCGAGACAGTTCATCGTGCTGCTCTATGTTCCTTCAATGTTGAGGGTCTTCATCCCACAGACATAGCCACTTTTCTTGATCAACAGGTATCCAATAAAAACACCATATTTTTCTTGATTCTCACTCATGTCACTTATAGTTTAACCTTAAAACATATCCAAATACTACGAAATAAAACAAACAGATTTATTGAGAATCGTTTGTCAGCAAATATGATTGTTTTTTTTTTTAAATTATATCATGTCAGTACAATTTAATTTTGGTGGTAATGATTTAATTTATGCTACAGCATGGAGTAGCGATTAGATCCGGGCACCACTGTGCGCAGCCTCTTCACCGGTACTTAGGGATAAACGCAAGCGCGCGAGCCAGCCTTTATTTCTACAATACGAAAGAAGATGTTGATGACTTTATTCGTGCACTTGATGACACCGTAGCCTTCTTCACCTCTTTCAAGTAGACACTTATTACTCTACAATGAAATGTGTTATGTAAAACCATTTATTGATGTATTTGTAGTATTTTATTTTACTTTTTGAAGAAAAGCCATCGTATACGAGGGAAATAATTAAATAAACATTCAATATCATGTTAGCAGTGTGTCCGATTCCATCAAAATCTTAGATGTAAAGTGTTGCTAGGCGTGACATGAAAAGAATCACTGACTGAAGCAACGCCTCAGTTAAAAGCGACGCCTGAACCAAAATCGGATGCATGCTTTTTACAACTAAACCGACTTAACTGGTATACATTTTATAGGTTCTATACACAAAAGTTGTAGCAACTGTGAAATTTGAACATATAAGGTATGTAAGTTTGAGCCTTGGAAGACAAAATTTTGTTTGATTAACATAACTCATTAAGTT
Source organism: Ambrosia artemisiifolia (assembly GCA_032199755.1). Taxonomy (NCBI): domain Eukaryota; kingdom Viridiplantae; phylum Streptophyta; class Magnoliopsida; order Asterales; family Asteraceae; genus Ambrosia; species Ambrosia artemisiifolia. Next base: position 33,920,812 of record CM063517.1, read on the forward strand.
AAAAAAAATAGTTCAAAATTCAAAAAACGGGTTTTCTTTATCCTTGAGTATGCTTGCTCATGACGGAATCAAACAAGTCTACATGATTCACAGCCAGCTACTGATCTTGTGTTGCACATCCACCTTGGTGTCACTAGGGCAGTTCACTAGCGGCGCGCTGACGGAAGCAAGCAATCATACATCCGTTCCATACGCGAAGTCACCATCAGCTTATGTGCAGTCTGAAGGTTTGGCTTCCCTAAATCACTGATATCCTGTCTCAAACTACAAAAATATGTGCACAAGTTTATTTACATATTAACCGGTCAAGTTTATAGAAAATTGATGTGAAAATGAAGCAAACTAACCACTGCCATTCACCAGTGGCCTTTGCGTGCCACTCCACCGCTCTGTAAAGGCGGTCCAAGGTATACAAAACCAATCCATACATACATTGAGCATCTTTCTCCTGCAAACACAAGGCAAATGCATTTTGGACTATGCTATGATATATTGATATCAATTTTCAATAACGTTGCTAAATAAACTATTTACAAATAATATTCGAGCTATCCTCAAATGGGTCACTACAGTTATAAATAAACTGAGAATTGTTACACTGTTTGGTTCGCTGGAATTCAACGGGATTGGAATCTTAATTTAATTCCTTACCTGATTGCTGGTTCTCAGAATTCGTTGGAATTGTAATCGGATTCAAAGGAATAAAAAAATTATCCTTTCTTATATTTATCTATTTTAGAATGTTCAAACAAATCACAATCACCACCATCAAAACAGCATACAACGCCGCCGCCATGCTACCATGACCACCACATTTCCAGCTTATTTAGCAAATTACCGCTACAACCACATTCCAACCTATTAAACATTTGTATCACCACCACCATAACACTACCACAGCCGTCACCACCACATTTCAGCTTATTTAACAAATTTATCATCACCACCACATTCCAGCTTATTTAACAAAATTACAAACCAAAAATGATTATTGTCAACCAACCGCATTAAAAAAAGATCCAATTATTTTGACTTGTTACGATTCCAACAAAATTCAATTTAAACCAATTCCCTCAGATTTCAGTTTCATTAACAAACTCAGATTCCTTCAAAAACAATCAATGAACCAAACATCCACAAAGCATTTAATATAATATAAAGCCCATCATCATATATAATCATGTCATACGGTCCTAAATTTCAAGTTATTCATAAATTCATAATAGAAAAGTAGAGTTTACCAGCCCCTGGTCGATACAACTCTGAAACTGCATAATTTTCTTTTCAACTTCCACTATTAATAGTCTTCTTTGCACCCGAGCAATTCTCCCTCTGCCTTCTGCCCTAGTGTCCTGAGACACAAGAATCACAAGATGATTGGCAAATGTATCGCATAAACTAGTATCAGTGTACCCAATTGAAATACAAATGAAATATAAACTTTGTATGCGTTCAAAATGTAGCCATATCTCTTAAAAAAACATTATGAATCATGTACCTGTTTGAACCATGCACGTAATAACATGAGCACAACAAGCGAGAGAAAAAATGCAGGCAAAGCAGCTAGGATAGCAAAGTTTATCTCGTTGGCCCTCAATATCTGGTTGAGTTCAAGCATTGCCCTACATGTAATACCATCATTAGAAACACATAGTATAGTTAATAGTTAAAATAACATAAAATAAAATAAAACAGTTTAAAGAAACTATGGTTGCAACTCACGTTTCAATGTCTAGTTTTAGCTTCTGTATCTGTAGATTGCAAAAAACAAGAAAGAAAAAGAAAATCCTGATGTCAAGTGACATAGTTTGAAATCGCTGACTAGAAACAGAACAAGGGTGGGAGTATGTTACTTGGATAAGCATTGCACGAGCAAGTTCACCCCCAAGAAGATTCTGGATTGGATGCATAAGCTCCTTCTCGTATCTAAAAAATGTTTGATCAACATTCAGACAAAGAGAACCTGATGCAACTATTATGCAACAAAGTGGGAGTGCAACTTTATACATCCTTAATTTAATTTATCCTTGGAAACATAATGTGAGCCGATAATATGACCGTCTTTACGTTCAATGAATTTAAAGCATTATATGCTTCCATTGTTACCATCAAATAGAAGGGATGTCAATCGTGTCGGGTTGGTAGGTTGAACCATTCAACCCTAACCCGGACACACTTATAATTTGTGTAACCAGAACACGCTCCATTTGACCCAATTATCTAAATGAGCCAAACAGGTTGACAAGTTAGCGGATTGTAATCAAGCTGTAAACGGGTTGGAGGATTGCGATAGATGGGTTAAACGGGTTGGCAAATTAGCCTTTTAAATTAAAGGGGCCAGCAGGTTGACCTGTTTAATTAAACGGGTTAAACAAATAACACGGCCCATCAACACAAAACCCGATTATTTTTGTGTCACGAATTGGCACCCATATCAAACACACATACCTGCCCATTACTATTTCAAGCATTTCCTGGTCCGATGCATTTGCCGGGAACTTTTGACCTTTTGTCTGCTCACTGAATGCCAGCAGCATTCTGCAAAAAGGTGTATGAAAAGAAAACGCAGTATGTTACAGCTGCCTTCTGCAAATTCTACTATAAAGATATGTGAGTACAACTGAACTTTAGCTCTCCAACTAACCTGTGTAGTGAACTAGAAGTTAATTGCACTTCTTCGAGTTCCATCACTCCCCTATGCCTTTTTCTGAATGTCTCAAAAAGCTCGTCTCTTATAGCTAAAAGCTGAAATAGAATGATATGTAATCAACAGTGACCTGTGAGTGCTTGTATATATAGATATGACAATATGTCAATATCAAGAGAATACATATGAATGGGTCGTTCAGGCCATCTAAAACAAGTCAAATGGATCAAACAAAAATTATAGCTAAAAGGAAAGTGGTCAAATGAGTCAAATGGGTTAAAACTCGCCTAGTGTCTATTTTAAAATGCTTACAACCTCCTAAGTCGTGCATTAAATAATATAGATTATTATTGCAATAAAATCATGATATCCTCTGTAATCACAACTAAGGTGTTATATCTATCAAAAGGTTTATTTAATAGACAGAAAGTCTTACCGGTTGCTCTACATGGTCAGTCATAAAAGCAATTACTGATTCTTTTGCATCCAAAATCCAATTATCAATGTCAGAACTTCCAGCCAATCTACTATGACGTAGAAGCCATAGTGAAAAGAATGTAACTCCAACAGCCCCAACAGTGTAACGCACCCAGTGTTGGGTCACTTTCCTTGGCTTCTGGTGTTTGGCAACCTAAGACAAAACAATAGCATGAACCCCTAAAACTCTTTAAAAGCAAGAAAGCACACGTGAATGTTCCTTAGGTTATATCGGAATTCTAAAGGAGCAGTGAATTTACATTTAGCAAATAGCCCTTTCAGAAACTTAACTGCCAAATCTTATATTTTTTTTTTGAACAGCGCCAAATCTTATATATAAAAGGCTTATTGTCTTTACATGCATACAATCATGCATTCAAATCTAGGCTTTAGGGTCTAGGGTTTGCTTCAAGGGAACAATCAACACTGATGCCTTGAGCATATTTAGCCAATGGATCATATTCAGATTCCGTTTTTTTGTTAAGAGGGGGAGTGAGCAACAGGATAATAAATAGGCAATTAGAAAGCAGAAGAAAGGAATTTACCAAGAGAGATAAGTACACATCCAGCTTGCTTAGATTTAAATAAATTAAGTTGATGGTGTCTCTAATCGCGCAATCAGTCCACTGAGACCCTTGCTGGTTTATACCCGGCAGTTTCTCAAACAACAAAGGCGATGAATAGCTCCCATCAACAGAAGAACCAGTCTGCTTATTCATTTGTAAGTTCAATTGATCACATAAACATCTAATCAACTTCTCTTTCATCTATTTTAATGTAGCACTTATGGGGAAACTATGAATTGGAAGTTATATTACCTGACGTATTGCACTAACATGTCCAATTGATGTTTCCAAATCTAAAAACAAGACATTTATAGTGCTTAGTAATGAAGTCAAGGACTTCTCGGGCTCCTTCAATATCTGCTCCCCGACTTTGTCCACTTCCACATAGACCTAATGAATTACAAAATATGGATTCACATGATCACATCAAGTATTATCTTGTTGGGATGGAATCACAGACCATTAAAATGGATACTAGAGAAGATTCAAAGTATCCATCAATAAAAACAAGTAAAGTAATTGTCAACCAAGTCAAAATTCCAGCAATTTGTGTGTAATGTCAATGGTGAGCAAATAGGTAACTTCAACTCAAAATATTTCCCAAAAAAAAAAAGAAATTTATCCATTTTTCTTAACATGCCAAAAACAGTAAATTGCTGCAAATTTCATGAGGCTAAATGTCAACTATCTCTTCTCCTCCTGTGCACCAACACCAACATGCTATTTAACTATTTATATGTTCACCAGACATCACTCTGTATCATTTAATATTATGTTCTTTGTTTGTTGGATGATAACATGAAACTTATTACTCACAGAAAAAAGAACAGACTTTTTATAACATCAAATGCTTGTCTGGAAAAATAAGATATACATAGAATGTGCCTCATGATTAGGCTGTTCTTGCAGTTTGAACATGTATGCATGTCAAAATCTGGTTATAATCAAGTAACCCAACTCGTTAAAAGCTTAAATCAACAAATGAAGTGTCCAGCATCTACATCTGATTCAACAATATTGTTCAAAGAGATACAGAATTAAAAAGACATCAAACCTGTGCTAAAAATGTAGCCAATGCGTATCTTAAGCTAGTTAACACACTTATCCTCTCTGATATATGTGCGGATGCCGCAGAAGAAAGACTTTGCATGCCGGTACCATAGAAAAGATAATCATGTAACAACTGCCCTGAACCATCAAGAAACGCTCTAGGCCCTCTCTCGAAAACCATAAAGTATACTTTCTGAGAATTTGACCCCTGATACAATAACACAGTAACAGATTCATCACCAAAAATAACAATAGGGAGCCCAATTTTGAGCAAAGTTGTACAGTAAAATAAGTAAATAACCATTACAAACCTCAGCTCTAGCTTGCCAAAATTGTAAATTCTTCTCAACCCGATGCAAATTGAAGAAAATATGATCCAATATGTCTCCTAGAACCTCATATACCCTAGATGCATCAGGTGTCAACCTGGATCATGGACCATACGCAAATTACAAAAGTATCATGTCATAATTCTTTTTCAGCTGTTCAAGTATAATTTAACTTCAAAGTTCCAGGAGAATAACAAACTAATTAAAAAAACACGTGCTAAGTACAATCCCACTCATAGTAGAGCTATTGGGAAGGCATACCTTTCGTCTATGACCCCTATTAGGGTTAGAAAAGTTGCTCCCACAGAAACTTCTTACTTGATATGTACATTATTATAATACCTAACAAGCGTACCTAAAGTACTAATAATGATAGTAGTAAACTGCCTGCCACTAACAAAAATTGGTGACTACAAAACTATCAACAGCATAGATTGACAAGTAAACTACCGCTAACATAGAGTCACAGACTGATAAATATAGTACTGCTAACATAAATTGGTGAGTAAACAACTATGACAAGCAAAATTTGACGAGTAACACAGAGTGGTGAGTAAAATACAGTTAACATAAATTGGTGATTAAAAACTATCATTAGCATACATTGACAGGTAAGCTACGGCTAACACTAACACAGACCGGCGAGTAAACTAGTAATAAGATTAACATACATTGGTAAGTAAACAACTATAACAAGCACAAAACGCGGAGTAAACTACCGCAAACAGAGAGCGGTGACCGGTGAGTAAACTACAGTGAGTAAACTACTGCTAACATGGAGTGGTGATTAAACTAGCTAGGGCTAATACAGAGTGGTGATATCACTAGCATAAATTGACGAGTAAACAACCGCGCTAACACAAAGGATTAATGACAATAATAATAATAACAACAATAATAATAATAATAATAATAATAATAATAATAATAATAATAATATTATACAGTTAGGCATCCATACTTTAACGGTTCGAGAGATGCGGAAGGGAGAGGAAGAGAGGTGCCCCGACGTCTTCGAGAAGCGGAAGGAATAAGTGTCCGTTTGAAGAGAGTGGAAATGTTTTGGAGGAATGTGATTTTCTCAGGGAGCTTTAGATTAGAAAAGGACGGGATGAAGGCGGTGAATCGTTTGTGTAGGAGTTGTGAATAGTGTTGGTATGATGATGATGATGATAGATTATTGGATGGTGGTGGTGTGTTTGGGGAGGAGGTGGTGGAAGACGACGGAGAGTGATGGTCTGAATCGTCCATCGCCGGAGTTTCGCCGGAAAAGTCACCGGAGACGGAAGCTGCCTTGTGAAGGAAGTCAGGGTTTTTTCTTTCGACTTTTCTCTCACGGTTTTAGGATGCAAATATTTTTTTGACGGTGACTTTCGACTTTAGTCGCTCAATGTTACACTATATCAGACTTGGTTATCACGTTTCCCGAAAACCGTACTACCTCTACACCAGTTTCCTCGCTGGAGTAACAGCCGGATGCAAACTGGGGTGCGGCTCAGCATTGAACGCTCATCGGTGCGTTTGTCACCATCATTGTCCGGATGCTTCAGAAAATAACGAGGAGAGTGAGAATCAAACCTGGGTCACAAGGAACACCAAGTTTTAGGATGCAAATATGATTTGGATTTTGTTATTGTTTATTTTGGACTCAGGCTGGGTATGGGGACAACCCAAATGGGAGGACAACCCTCCACGTCAGCTGCCCCATAAGCAAGGAGGGTTGTCCTCATTTTTTAGGACAACCCAAGGGTGTGGAGACAATCTTCCCTCTTTCAAACTCAATACACAACTCACAAAGCAAAACATGCAACCCAATAAAGAACACCATCATCAACCACCACCACCACTATCATTGTCACCATCAAAAAGAAAAAAATGTACAACCCACAAAGAACACTATCATCCACCACCACTACCACCACCACCGTCGTCGTCGTTGCCCATCACCTCCCCAACCATCACCTCCGCCGTGCGCCACCACCCATCTCCTCTTCTTCTCCAATAGGCTACCTTTCTTCTCCGGCGACCACCATTTCTTCTCTGGTGGGGTACCTTTCTTCTCTGGGGGGGGGGGGGGGGTAAAAGCTTTGAAGGGAAAAAAAAACAAACCGGCTCGTCCCGTTCATCCTCTGGAAGACGTTTGAGCCAGAAACGGTCCTAGGGGGCCGGTGCTCTGCGTCCGAGACAGGCTGGGACACCCCTAGGACGTCCCCCACACCCTTCAGCCTTAGTCATTTACTACTATTTAAAAAAATGTTTTCAGTTGTAGTCATGTTCATAAAGAAACATCATGTGTGCGCTAGTTGTTATAACGCAGTAGACCTTTAGGTAGTTGGTTTTCGCTGGTGATGTGTCACATCATTAACATTGTCTATGATCGTGGGCGTGAGTGACCCATTACTTGTGAGTGTATATCTAGGTGGTTAAACTTTGTTGGACTTCCAAAAAAAAAAGTTTAAGGAACATAAAGTATAAGTTTTAAGACAATGGGAGTTATGAGCTTCACTAAGGATATTCATTTATGCACATTTTTTATATTCTTTGGTTGAGTCTCTTTATCATGACATATTTTTTACTCTTTATCAATCACGTCCTCCACGTCTTTTCCCCCTCTTTTACCTTAATTCAAGGGCATCCAAAGTCACAAGCATTGGAGATGGTCTTAATGTTGACGAAGAATCATTTGAGGGGCATTCACATATATGTGAAGTGTTTCAAATTTCGTTTTAAATTATATCCTTTCAAATAGGGACACGTGAAAAATGTTTTAGGATCCATACGATCTCCCTTAAAATGCATGTTGCGTCGTTATGAAAATATGTCTACGTGAATTGTGAAGGAATGGATACATAATATATAGAAGAAGAAAAGAGGAAATTGTGTAGCGTTCCATAAAGTAAGTTATGACACTCTAAAACATTAGGCTATTGGGTGTGAAGACAACCCAAATGAGATGTCTTCTTGCTAGATAGGATGCCACCTATGATGGGTGGGTTCTCTTTTTTGGGACAAGCCAATGACAAGGGGATGTTAGACATAATAAGTGTGACATGATACTCGCACATCACTCGTATTGTGCTACAATGGGGCATGATGAGGTAATCCCAAATTCAAAGGTTTAGACATGAGAATTGAAGCTTCACACCAATCAACCATGGTTCACGAACCACATCAAACGAACCAGCTCTAGTACCTAGACATGGATAAGCGTTAAGAGTATTATAACAGTTAGTGGCGAATACAACTTTTTTTTTAGTAGGAACAATACGGAAACATGAGACGTAAATTTTTTATAAGCATCTTTATAAGGATGGCCACTGTAGAGATAAAGGATCTAGATAGAAATATAACATAAATTTACACATTATTATTTTTATATTAATTAAACAATTAAAGTTTTTCAAGGAAATATTATTGTAGAAATATTATTGTAGAATTTTTATAGACGCTAATATTATTGTAGAATTTTTATATATATAAAATATGTGTTAATTTTTTAAGACTTTTTATGGTAACCTTTTTTTGTTGTTAAAGAATAGTAAAAATAAGTGCATTTAGCATTAATTGCTGTTGTATTTTCTGTCAGGTTGCATCTAATCATTCATCTGTGCATTAGCCACCAAAGACTTTTTAGGGCTGTTGTAACGACCCGATTTTTAGCCGAGTCATTACCGATTGGTAGTTAATCTCTTAACTAGTTTATAAATCTAATTATCTCATTTTCTTTTAAAAGCCGATTATTACTCAATCCATTTCACAACACTTTTAAACTTCAAACATAATATTATTATACCTCATCAACCAACTTTTAAAACTCCTCTCGGCCAAGCCGAGTACACTTTGTTTCGAAAACATTAAACGTTGTTACATGATCACAACTTTATTTATAAACATTAAACTTCCTTCGTGATTTCACTAACACCACAACTAAGCTCGGGTTCCATAGATACGCTAACTTCCTGAAATGTACGTTTAAAATACGTTAGTCGAAACTAGTGAGTGATGTCAAGACCTTAAACAACCATTTCGACTCATAAATCGTACATGCATGCAATGATCCGGTTATTCTATTTTCCGAGTATAGATCGATTATATATGGTCCCGTGGCCTCTAATCGGCCCGGGTCTATACTCTATGATACCGAATGGATCCATTCTACGTAGTTTCTATTTAACCGGTTTCTATTATTTCTATTAGATCATAACTCGTGCATATTTCATAAAAACGACACAAACATACATTTACCCCGGAAACATTAAAACGATTAGGGGGTACATGCACTCACTTGTTGTTCTTCCTCGTTGATTCTAAGACGAAAAGCTTGCTCGGGAATTATGCGGATCACCTGTTTACACATATACGGTTAATATACACATATATACGTATATATATATATAGCTGACCATTACAGCTTAGGTTATAAGTACGTATGTAAGCTGGCCATTACAGCTTGGCACTCGTGTTTCCTACTAGATTAAGATTAGAACTTACCCGGATATATCTCTATTTTAATCGGCCGGTATAAACTTACAACCGTAGCCAACCTTGTTCAAAAGGGAAGGAGTTGGTATCTCTTATGTAATCTTAAAGGTTAAAGAAGGGGTGGATGGTTAGTTTGGAGAGTTTGCGATGGATGGGAAGGAAAAGGAAAGGGTGGTTTGCATGTTGAATGGTGAAGGGTTCATGGTTTTTGGAGGTGGTAATTATGGAGCAGATGGTTTAGGATATAGATCTTTATAATTCATGCATGATATGATGACCTATAATGTAGGGGATTAGGTGGAGGATTTATATTACCTTTGAGTGTTGAGGTGTCCATCTCCTCAAAATTGGCGGCCACCTATTCAAGAAGCATGGGCCGATTTACATAAAGGGTATTGGGCTCAAGGATTTTAATGGTTAGGTAAAGTATTATAAGTCTACATAAATTAATAATGGGTTTATTGTTTATTAACTTTTGGCCCAACTAGTAACCGGACCTTACTTATTTCGCTATAGGTATCGGCCCACTATCCTTCTTCAATTTGGGCCCAATACTAAGTATCTACACACTATTGGGCCATATATGTATATCGGGTTCCTAGTATCAATCGGGTATATATATTATTATAGGCCCAATACCTTATTTTAACCCCTTTGGGCCCAATTGGTGGCCCAAATCCCATACCGGGTCCATTGGGCCTGTATTCGGGTTCTCTTAATGGGCTACTTTACTGGTTGGGCTTGACCTGGGCCTACGGTTATGATCCGGGTAAGGATATTGGGCTAAACCTTAAGGTGGCCCAATATTATTTTATTTTTATTATTTATTTTTATTTTTCGTTGGTCGTTACAGCTGTAGCGACTGTTACTAATTTTGAAATTGAAAAGACTGGTTTAATTTAATTTTATTGTTATTTCGTTAGATATTCATTACAAAGTCTGTTTCAAAATGTGGTTATATTATTCTTCAGTGAATAATTGTAATGTATCACAGTTGTTTGTCAACATCTGTTCACAAGTCATAAAATATTTTATTAATTTTAACTTAGAATAGGTTTGTATATGAAACTTTATTATTAGGACGTTGAAACTAATTACTACGTATAACGGTAATACTAGAATAGGTTTGTAATACTAATGATTTTTTAAGACTTCAAATCATTTGTAAGAACAATATTTTTATTTGTTTAACTAATATAAAAAGAATAATGTGTAGATTTATGTTATGTTTTTCATCTAGATCCTTCATCTCCACAGTGGCCATCAAAGACTTTTAGGGCTGCGTCGACTGTTTGTAATTCTGAATTTGAAAAGACTGATTTTGTTAGATATTAATTACAAGTTACGTTTTACAAATTATGCTTTACATATCTGGTTACATCATCGTTCAGTTGAAAATTGTAATGGATCACAGTTGTTTGAAAACATCGGTTGGCAAGTTGTCAAATTTTGTATACCTTTGAACTTACAATAGGTTTAAATATGAAAGTTTATTGCTATGTAATTTTAAACTAATGATTATATTCATACTAATAATTTAATTTATATTTCATTGTGAATAAAAATTATTATTACACATTTTAACAGTAGTGATTTTTTTAAAGAGTTTTTATATCTATAAAATATGTCTTCATTTTTTAAGAATTTTTATGGTTAGCTTTTTTTGTTGTTTAATAATAGTAAAAATAAGTACATCTAGCATTAATTGCTGGTGTATTTTCTGTCAGGTTGCATCTAGATCGTTCTTCTGTGCATTGGCCATCAAAGATTTTTAGGGCTGTACCGACTGTTACCAATTATGAATTTGAAAAGACTGGTTTAATTTAAATTTATACTTATTTCGTTAGATATTTATTAAAAAGTGTGTTTTAAAAATGTGGTTATATTATTATTTTTCACTGGATAATTGTAATGGTTCACAGTTGTTTGTCAACATCTGTTCACAAGTCATCAAATATTTTATTAATTTTAATTTAGAATAGGTTTGCATATGAAACTTTATTATTATGATGTTGAAACTAATTACTACGTATAATGGTAATACTAATAAAAACTATTAAAGTTATAGGAACATTAAAAGACTTCAAATCATTCGTAAGAAATATTGATATTTTTGTAGAATTTTATTGTTATAAAATATATTTGCATCTTTTAAAGTTATAGGAACAATAAAACACTTCAAATAATTTGTAACAAATGCTGATATTTTTGTACAATTTTATTGTTATAAAATATATTTTCATCTTTTTAAAGTTATAGGAACAATAAAAAGCTTCAAATCATTTGTAAGAAATGCTGATATTTTTTTTTTAGAATTTTATTGCTATAAAATATAATTTCATCTTTTAAAGTTATAGGAACAATAAAAGACTTCAAATCATTTCTAAGAACAATATTTTTAATTGTTTAATTAATATAAAAAGAATAATGTGTAAATTTATGTTATGTTTTGATCTAGATTCTTCATCTCCACACTGGCCATTAAAGACTTTTAGGGCTGTGTCGACTGTTTGTAATTATGAATTTGAAAAGACTTATTTCGTTAGATATTGATTACAAGTTAGGTTTTACAAAGTCTGTTTTAAAATTTTGGTTACATCATCCTTCAGTTGAACATTGTGATGGATCACAGTTGTTTGAAAACATCTGTTGGAAGTCATCAAATGTTGTATAGCTTTGAAGTTAGAATAAGTTTCAATATGAAAGTTTATTACCATGTAATCAAAAGTAATGATAATATTTATACTAATAATTTAAAACATAATACGTTGTGAATAAAAATTATTATTACACATTTTAACAATAGTGATTTTTTTAAAGATTTTTTATTTCTATAAAATATGTCTTAATTTTTAAGAATTGTTATTGTAACGTTTTTTTTGTTTAAACAGAGTAAAAATAAGTACATTTAGCATTAACTGCCGCTGTATTTTCTGTCAGGTTTGCAATGAGTAAATTTCACGTAATTTTGTTAAACAAGTTTGTAATGAAATACTATTAGACTTTATAAGTCGTCAATAAAAATTATAATTACATGGAAATACTATTAATTATTATGATATTGAAAGTTATATCATTATTTTATCACTGTTTGTTTATAAAATGTGTTTTGTGAAATAAATGTTTTTATCATTTATTTAATTTCTGTTTGATTTTCTCTATGTTTGTTTAAAATTCAATATAATATAAACAACATAACATATGTATATATAGATAAATAAGATTTACATTTTTCAAGGATTTTTAATCCAAAATTACATTGTTGTGACAAATTACAGTTACTATTGATGATTCTTGATAATTTCTTCACGACGTTGCTTCCTTTCCTTGCTGATGGTAATAATATTATCAGTAAGGCCTTTTATCTTCTTGGAAATGTTGTCGTTTAGTTCGATTTGATCCGCTAGATATTGTAGAGCTATGTTTCGTTCAATTGATTCCGGAATTTCAACCATATCAATCATGGTTTTGCCGTTTTTCCTTAGATCCGTAACAAGTAGAGATGTAAGCATTCCACATGAGTTTCTTATTGTTTATTCTTCAAAAGATTCTTTTTTGAAAGACTTAATAAGAAGCCATTTACATCGATTCAATGAAAACTGATCTGGAACACGTGGAAATAATTTTTGATATTGTAAAGTCACTTAAGTTATCTATCAAGTTGAAGTTGAAGTTTTTACATTCATTTTCAATGTTATGTTTATTATCTTTTTTTTATATGTTTATGGTAATGTTTTAGATCTTGATGTAATATCATAATATTTAAATAAAATATTAGTCTTTTGTTTATGTTATTTGTATAATAGGTACATTCAACACAAATTAATCCAAACATATTCGATACATACTCGATTAGAAAGTATTATTTTTAAAAAAATGATATTTACGTCAAAAATGATTATAAACGTCAGCAGATATTTAAACTACTGACGTATGATTTCACCATACGTAACAGTGTTTATTATTTTATCAGATCTTTGTAAAATCTGTTTTATCGAACAGATGTCTAAAAAAGATATAAATAATAGGATTAAAAAATGCATTGTGGTTAACTATTCTCTAAAAGTACTTAAACATAGTCTTATTTTATTTAAAAAAATGTTATAACTCTATAGAAAGTGAACACATTTTACAATGAACAACATCTGTTGTAAAAAAAAAAGTTAATTGATATTCTGTTTGAGTCAACAAAGATTTAAGGCAAATATGTTGACTGGAACACATGATTAGAAAATACATAAAAGATAAGATTAAGAAATTCTTCTTAACTTTTATTGATTTAATAGTACTTAAATGAATTTATAGTTGTAATTTAAATTAGTAAAAATATATCAAATAAATAATTAAATTTGCATTTAATTTTAATTATATAAATAGCACTCTTATATTCTAACTTTATAGGTTTGTAATTAGGAGATGTTTAACTTTTATAACGTCCAAAAGATTGAAAATGAGTGACTGGTGTAACAATTCAATATTGATGATCTTAAAAGTATTAACTTGCTATGTGTTTATTTGTATGTCGCAAATATACTCAAGTTTAACAATTCAATATTTTTCAATTAAAATAAAATTAATAATCCATCTACACTAATTATATATTTATTATCTTTACTCACTTATATAACAAAAAAAAACTTTTCATGTCCAATTTAGATAAAACAGAAGTTAAACACTAATTATATAATAAAAAAAATGTAAAACATCACATGTTCATGTTTGTACAAATTTTACTAAATAGTATTTGTGTTTCTTAGAAAATTTGATTGTTAAATAAAAATAAAATAAAATTTCAAAAGTTCTTTCAATTGTAAAGTAACGTAATTCATCATTTATTACACATATCAACAGATGTTATAAAAAGTCCCAAAAATAATGATTAGGATTTTGAAATTACTTTATTATTATTTTATTATTATTATTGTTGTGTTGAAATTGTCTTTCACTCTATAAAAAATAAATTAAAATTTTCAAAAATAACTTCCAAGATTATATTTACTTAAAATCCAACTAATAAAGTTGAAAACCAACATTATGAATAGTTATTATATTTCAGCTTATAAAAGGGGATGAATTGCCAATATTCATTATTCCATTCTCACTTTACATATCTCCATCCAATATGCATTATGATATTACTTTCAAATTTGTTTTCACAAATTTTACGAAAGATTTTTTCAATCAAAGGAAAATATGTTACCAACAGTTAGTTGGTTAACAACTTCGAATTGATGTTTTCTGATGATTCTTCCAATCAAAGGAAAACATCAATTCATTATTGCATATATACATCCCCTTCTTATTTTCCATGATAGGGGTTTTTGCATCCTGCTGATATTTAGATACGACCTACTGTCGTGTACTGCTTTCCATTGTTTTCGTTTTCGCTTTTTTTGGATGATGCTGGGAACAAAGATCGTTCTTTAGGGTTTGGTTGTTACTAGGCTTTTTTTATGTTTCGTTGTATTTTTATGTAGTTTGTAAAGTCACATATTGTAATTCTGTTGTTATTAGAATACTTTTTTATAGATGTTTGTATTTGTTATTTTATAACTCTTCCTTTTTGTATTTATTTCTGTTAAATTCAATGTATAACTCAAACTATGGAATTGTAATAATAGAGTTGAATCGTTAACTGCTGTTTCCCAAATTTTTTTATGACGTCTAAAAGATTTGAATAAACAGTGTTATGAAATTTTCTTTCAAATTAAGATTAATTGTTTGTTTCTAATATCTGTTTTTCCAACAGATATTTTCGAAACGAACTTAAACAAGGTTTTCATTTTCAATTTACATAAGACATAAGTTAAACAGTTATTTATAATCTGAATACCGTAAAACATCACATGTTCATATTTCTCATCCTCTTTTTTTGTTTTAATATGTGTTATCTAAACAACGCTTTAATTTGTGTGTAGATTTATGTTTCCGTGATTGTAATAACTTCAATTATTAAACATGTGATCAGTATTATTAACTGGTATTGTGAAGAAACAGACGTTACGAAATACAATTTTTATTTTAACAGTAGTTTCATCTTTTTAATTTGGTTTTTACCAACAGAGTATAAAAGTTGGACTGTTTACGTTTTTTTAAATTTTCAGTAGTAATTCTTTTAACGAACGAAACAGATGTTAGTAAACAGATATTGTTTACAGCATAGTATTGACCTCGTAATCTTGGTTTTAGTAAACAGACGATAAAGTAACTGTTTTAAAGAAACAAACACCTGTTAATAAACAGATTTTCTTTTTAGTAGACGATTTTCTTATTGATAAATTTTAAGATGGGTATGAACATATTTATTTTTAATATAGTAGGTTTTGCTATTCAAAAGGGGGTAGCGGCACAAGTTGTAGCCCGTTTAACCGCCTCCCACTTGTAAGAATTATTTATTTATCTATCTTGAAACAAAAAAAAAACATAATTAATTACACGCGATATTTGATATAATTATTTAAATATTTCATTTGCACAATTGATAATTTATTATTTTCTCTGTTCGTTTCCCAAGTTGTATACACTATTCAGATACTCTAAACGTTTTTAAATTAAATAATCCTTATAACAAAACTTTTCGTTTAACACGTTAACCCAAAGTATAATAACTATACTACGCTATGACTTTTCATTTTCACGCGTTTTAAATGTATAAATTAGTAAACAAATCACGAATTTCATAATAAACCATCTTAACATTTACATTTCAGTCTTCATCAATAGCATCAATGGCTGCCCTAACTAATAACCAAGAACATGAAATTATTGAATTTGTTGTTAATCAAATTAGAGCATAGTACTATCAAGATTTGAAGACTACAAGAGATTTGAAAATTTGTTTTGATAGTTTGCACTTAGGCACGTTTGAGCGAGATGATGTGCAAAGGATTTTGAAGTCAATGCCTTCAACTGCTGTTCGTGATTTGGCGTTGTTGTACAATTCAGAATCCGGGAGTAAGGACGTAGATTTTTTGGCAAAATTGAAAGATCTACATGCACAACTTGAAGCTTTAATGGAATTGAAGCTTAAGTTTATTAATTCCTTTAACTAGCTATGTATTTTGATGTTTAACGTTTGATTGTATTTATTTATGTTTTTAGTTTTCTATGTCTTTAAAGATTATATATGGTTTTTTTATGTTTTTGTGATGCTAAATTGAATCGTATTAACTTTTGTGTTTTATTAAACAGACCTTTAATCCGTCTGTAGATTTATTTGTGTTATCTCAACAGAGGTTTAATCCGTCTGTAGATTTATGTTTGGGTTGTTGTAACAGTTGCAGTTATTAAACATCTGATCAGTATTATTAACTGGTATCATGAAAGGAACAGACCTTACGAAATACAGTTTTTCTTTTCAACAATAGATCGTTGATTAATTTGGGTTTTACTAAACAGACCATAACAGTTGTTGTGTTTATGTTTTTTAAGAAATAAACAGAGGGTACTAAACAGGTGTTTTTCGGAGCAGACGAATGATTCTTAATGTTGTCTTTTACTAAACAGGGCTTAATTTTAGGATTCGGTCTCCCGTGTGTTTCACACGGGATTTCACCTAGTTTTGTTCAAAAAGTTGCAAAGGTTTTGCCTTAGAAATAAGCTTCTTTGAAATGGCCACAACATCTTCATCACTCACTAATCTCTTCAAACTCCCCTCATCACTCATGCAAAACATTTGAAAATCTCTTGATTCATAACAACAGGTTTCCATAGCATAATCGACTAGCTCAAACAAAGATAACATATCAACATATATCTTAATGACCTTTGACTTACCTCCAAAATACTTGAGTTCGGGGAAACCAACCTCAAATGTTCAATCGTAAAACAACCTGACTTCAATTTCTGTCATGGGAAGATTAGGGCTTGAAGCTTCAGTTGTATGTGCAACTTAAATTTAGGGTTTCAGAGTTGATCGTATTTGGAGTTAGAGATGAAGCTTGAAATTAGGGTTCCTAATCTTGTGTGAGTGTGAGTGTGATTGTGATGAAGTGTTGATTTTAGTTAAGTGTTTGTTTTTATACGTAAAGTAACTCATGAAATGCCCAGTGGATTTATGTTTTTTATTTAGGTTTTAGTTTCAATGGGTATTAACTCATCATCATCTGACTGGTTTAAATGAGGGACAAATCAGCATGCCAACTAAGCAAATCGTGCCACATTAGCAAACCCATTAACGGCGTCAGTCAATTGTGTGTTAAATTCCAATAAGTTAATAGTTCAGGTTATATATGTCCAATTTTTTAGTTGGGGGTGCCAATGGCCAATTTCAAATAGTTTAAGTTATTAAAATCCAAATCCCCTAAATACAATTATTTATAGCTATTATGATGCTTCCAGATGCATCTGAGCATACAAAGTTCGGTATTAAACACTTTTTAATATTGAGATATTAATAGATAAGATCATTATTTAGACTATGCTGATGAACTCATTTGAGGAAGACGGGATGTTGTTCTTGGTTGGTTGTACTAGAGAAAAAAAGATTGCCAAATATGTTCCTTGATGTGAAGGTGTTTACAATTATTGCCATGATATTTGAGCCTTGATAATTATCCGATACAATTTACAAATCTATTAACGACTAATATGAAACACAGGCGATGATGATAAAAGTAAAAATGAGCTTGTTTTGGCGTGGCAAACGTTTTGCAGCCACAACTGTAGATTGTTGTTATTATGCAGCCACAACGGTCTTCCTATTCCAAGCCTGTATATTTTTTCGATGCTTTACAAACTCAATTTATAACGAATAATGTGGCTGTTGAATACCACTAGTTTTCTTAATAATGCTGAAGTACACAACTTTATTAGCATTCTTAAATGCATTTTAAATTTAAATACCATAATGTTTTTAAGAAGTTTATTCTTTCGAAAAATTTACACACCACAACGATAGTTTCGGCCGCTATATGAACTACCGATGTTGTGCCAAAACAAAGCAATACAGACGAACACCCCGCTGCATAGTGCGGGTATTTTACTAATTAAAACAAAAGTCAAAACATTTATAAAAATTCTCAAATATCAAATTTCCAGTAATAATTCTAATTTATATACTATAATTTAATTATTTGAACATAAACATTGATTGTAACAGGCTATAAACTAGACAATAACAATGCTCCAAAGAACCATGTTAACAAGTGTTGTTAACTAAGGCAAAACAAAACATGCTCCTTGAACTCAATGGTTAAGTATCATTACAACATTGTTATGAAAAACTCCAAACCAATGTTTATAAATATAAAAAAAATGGATCCTTAGTGGACCCTACAAGGATTATCAAGCATACAGCAACAACAAACATCCATACTTAGATTAAGCATTGCAACCAGATTGGTCTGTACTTGATGAAGATGGTTCTGCGTACCATTGTTGATCCGCACGCGTGATGAAGTTAGCTTCTGCATTCGCAACAAGATTAAATGTCTAAACTATGGATCAAGCGAAGAACTTATAGATCAAAGGGGCAAAAAAAAATATTGACTTACCGGAGTAAAAGACATCCTTATAATCTTCTTCATCGTATATGAACTGTGGGGGATCTGGAGACCCGACCCCTACTATGGTGCTTCCACTGCAAAATCAAAATGATGAAAGAAAAATATGATTATTTCTTATACCAAAAATCATGTATGCTTTATTTTTATGATTTGATGCCACCATACATGAACATGCATGTCGGTAGAGGCGGGCTATTCCTAACATGACACAAAATAATCAGATTTTTGTTGTCATATCTAATCCGTCAAATAAACAATTACGGAGTATTAAACAAGTCGTGTTTGGGTTGACCAGTTTAATTATTCCAATTGTTTATTATTAAACATGTCATGTTCGGGTTGACTTGTTGACTTGTTTAGCTAAACAAGTTGACACGTCATACCGTTTCCGTTTGGTTTATAACTAAACCGGTCAACCCGTTTACAACCAACCCCGTTTGACTCATTAGACAAAATGGGTTAAACAAATTGTGTTATTTTTACATGATTATAATTGTGTCAGGTTCATTTATTTAATTAACCAACCCGAAACCCATCAACCTGCCAACCCGTCACAATTGCCACACTCCCTATGTCACTATCATTGCTAATAATTATCTGTTTTTAAAATATCCGAGTATCATTTTAATAGCACATAACAAATATATCCGAACTTATGAGCATATGATAAACTCTCATTTGACAAATCAAAAGGAATTATTGGTACCTTCCAGACATAAAAACAGCATCATATTTTCCACGCCCAGCAGAAATTATGCGTTGTTTTAATCTTTTTAGAGATGGAAGCACTTCAAATGCAGGCGGTTCTGTGGTAATAACAAATGTGAAGTTATGTTAATTTTCTGTAGGAGAAATCAATTTTGACGTCGTGTCACATTTATAATAAATCTAAATAAATTCATACCCAAATCGTTTACGCAAACATCTTGTGATATTCCATTCTTTGATATCTTCTCTAGCAAGGCTAAAGGATCAACAGTACTTGATGCATCTAACCGGAACCGCTGATAACAACATTTTAATATTTAGATCCATTTAGTCAATCAATAGGTTGACTTGGGTTGTGTTTTATCTCAAACGGGTCATGTAAAAAGCAAAGGATAACAGGTCAAATGGGTTGAAAGTTACCTAAAGTCTATTTAAATGCATTAAACTCCTAAATCGTATTTTTCAGACTTCAGTTATTAGAATTATATGGTCTTTGCGATAAAAATTAGGCATTTAATATTTATAAAATAATAAAAAAGGGAAAAAAAAAGATAGCTTACATGTCAACCCCACCTGGCCTGTTGTGACCCGTTTCAGCCCTACTCACATGACCCACCCATCTTGGCACAATGGCGCCTCTAGACATAAGATTAAAAATTACCTTGTAAACTTCGGCTGTGGAGCATGCTTCCGGAGGCTTAATCAGAACCATTGGTAAGTCGAAAGGTACAGGTGAGGGTATATCTTGAACGATCTGACATCAACAAGAACAGATTAAATTACAAACAATACATATACTTGAAATTATTATATCTTATAAGAAAATAGCAAACTGATCATCTGATAATACGTACCTCACCTCTACCGGTGCAATATGCGGCTCCATTAGAGAAGAAGAAGGGGA
Source organism: Ambrosia artemisiifolia (assembly GCA_032199755.1). Lineage (NCBI taxonomy): Eukaryota > Viridiplantae > Streptophyta > Magnoliopsida > Asterales > Asteraceae > Ambrosia > Ambrosia artemisiifolia. Next base: position 33,941,481 of record CM063517.1, read on the forward strand.
CATCTGAACCAATCTCACCGGACCATTCTTGGAGTTCTTTTTCAGTGGCTAGACCACCACTGAACTGATTTGCCGCCCAAAGAGCGGTTGCAGCATTACTACTTCCACCACCAAGCCCAGCCCCAGTTGGAACTCTTTTATTAACATGAATCTGCCACAAAACATTGTAAGTGAATACTAGAGGGGGCAACCTTGACCCATGTATTTTGGAATGGGTCAATTATCTTATCTTTAGCGGGTCAAACTGGTAAACCAATAGCATATAGTGAAACGGGTCAAAATTCTATAAAGGTGCATTTTTGACATATAAAACCTCCTAAATCATTAAATAAGAAAGTTACAATATTTATAAAGACGATATATTTCTTGCACTAATATTTGGCACAACTTATTATTTACGAAAAAAAGTAAATAATCATGGATCAAAGTGTTTTCTTACCAGACCCCACCCGTAACAAAAGATCACCAGTTTTGACCAGTCACCCAACCCACCCGTTTTGACCAGCTTTAGTAAGACTCCTAGGTTCATGCCATAAGGAACAAAAAGGGTGTTCAAAATTAATTATAACTTTTAAAATTTTGTGTTATTACGTATTATTTTATTCATAATGTAGTAGACAACATAGATGGAAGGGCGGTCTTTTGGAAAACAGAAGCTGGTGCGCATGAAGAGACGTCACTCTCTTGTTATAGACGTGGGCAGTCGGGCATATTCACATCAGACAGAAACTGGGTTTGCTAGTAGTTATAGATATCAACACCTACATATGATCTAACTGCTGAAGATTCACGTAATTTGACGTGTCTTACCCAAAAATATTTGTCACTTCCAGTCTTCTTGCGGTATAGATTCAAGGCCTTTATTATCTGAATGGACAAAATATTTCATTAAATATAAAAATATGCAACACTAAAAGCACAAAAGAATGGAAGGTTGTTAAATTACCAAATTTCTTTCATCAAGTGGAATTCCGGCCACATTAGTTGACAGGCGATCTGTAGATTTTGATGGTGACAAGGAGAACTTTATCTTATCTCCCAAACTGATTACCTAAGTGTAAAACAGTACAATTTTTCAACATATCAACTATCGAGAGTTACTTAACAGCAGAGCAAGAGCTAAAACACAACATGTTAAGTGAAAAACGGCATACTATACAACTTACATGAAATAGAGATGCCAAGTCATGAAACCCATCTGGCCTCTTATCCGTTATTCGTAGAAAAACATTTATCTGCATTGCAAATATTTCAAATACCAGTTCATAAGGCAAAATCATAAGAAAGTAGATCGAATTTAAACAACTCATGAGAAATCAACTACCAACTATTAACATGGCCGGCTCAACCTTTTAGGGGGGTAAAGTGGATTCCAACATCGAGTCACTTTTTTTTTTTACAAAAAATATATAATTTTGCTTATGATGACACACATTTTTTGCATACAGTTTCTAAGAGCACACAGTTACACATATTAGAGTTGGAGTAAGTTTTAGTGAAAAAAGAAAACACTTTCAGGTATGCTGATTCTTTGCTCTCCTAAAAACCTGAAAATTAACAAAGTTAATCACTGAAATTTTGGGACCCCTTAAATACGGGGGGCCACAAACTTCAACTTATTTTTCGTACAGTCGAGCAAAAAAAAAAGCGAGTGGTAGATTGTTGACTCATAAAGTCAAATTGGCCGGTTTAAATTTCAAGATGCATATGACTGCCACTGCCTTTATGTTGCAGGGGAAATATGGAACTATATTCAGAACACTTAAAAATATTTGCATATTAACCAACTGAAAAGGTACTAACATCTTATTTTAATCATCATTTTTGTATTAAAAAAAATAAATTAAAGGTAACAACTTAGGCATAAATTAACTTCTCAAATCATACCCATCAACAAACACATGAGCATAACATAACATAACATAACATAACAACACAGATAATAATTATTAAAAAAAAAAAAAAAAAAATAATAATAATAATAATAATAATAATAATAATAATCAAACCTTGCAAGGAGAAAAGAGAGTAAGTCTTGACAAACCAGCATTCATATCCACTTCATCAGCCAATCTATTGAGCTTCTCATCAAGATTATACACAATCTAAACACACAAACACAAACAAAAATTAAATCTTTTCATCACTAAACATTAAAACTCACAAAAGGGTATAATATTAATTTCACCTCCACTTGCTTTCTTGCATCAGATGAGGCTTTAATCACACAACTCCTCAAATTCCTACAACCCCTTTGACCAGAAGACACCCCTTTGACCTTATTAACATAATTTGATTGTTTTAAGCTTCCACCTGCAAAAGGGTTGCTGAATTTTGATATATTATTATCACCGGAGAAGCTGACGTGGCGGCTGTGGAAGAAGTGGGTAGCGGCCATTGTCGCCATGGTGGAAGAAGAAATTGAAATTGAAATTGATATTATTATTATTATTATTATGGTGGTTGGGTAAATTTGGGAAAACAAATGGGAATTAGATTATCCGAATGTTAAATAATAATAAGTAGTGAAGATTTGTGAGTGTAGTTATTTTGACAATTTTCAAGGCTTTATGTTGAACATCCATCTCATCATCATGTGTTTGTTTTATATCATGTGTGTTTGGTGTGGTTGCTACCCAATGTCAACAATGTTGAGCAATGGAAAGATGTATAATAATATGATTTTGGAGTGTTTAATATTGACATTGACATAGATGTGTGTTTATTTTAATAGTGGAAAATTGGAGTTTAATAGGGGAGTAGAAGTAGGGGGTGACCGGTGAGTGATGCTCGAACCGATAATCGAAAATGAACAAAAAACAGAAATGAAAACTGATGAAACCGAACTGAAAAATCGGTTATTGGATTTTTGTATCATCGGTTAAACGAAACTAACATAATCGAATCTTTCGTAGTTTCACATGTTTCTACCTTTTATACATCAGTTTTTATGTATTTCATGTCTTATACCTCCATTTCATGTTTTGTTAAGCAAATGGTTATTAATCAAAATTAACTTAACCGAACAAAAAACTGACGAACTGACAAAATAAACCGAACCGACTAACAGAAACTCGTTTGGTTAATAAAAAAGAACGACGACTTCGGTTTAAGATAAGGCTAATAACTGAATCGAACCGTGTATGAGAAATTAAGTTGTGTTGCTTTATAATTTTTTTTTTTTTTTGCCAATAATTATCATAATTTACACCTGATTTTGCTCATAGGGATTTATTAATTGTGAGTGAAATGAGAAAACTTATCGTCTTCGTGAACAAAAGCAAGTGCACGTTTATGAATGATTATGTGAGTAGAATTTATCATTCGTAACGAAGTGAAACTTATTGTGTCACTGGTTATATCGCACATATAGATAGGCATGGGGTTGTAATTTGGTTCATTAAAATTTAATTTCCCTTAGTATCTTTTTATCTTTTTTATACTTACTAAAAAGGAGAAAGAAAGGGAAAAAAACATACACTGTTATATGAATATGAATTTTAATATCAACGATAAGAAATTACTTGCTTTAGTTCTAACTATTTTCTTATAACTTTGTTACGCTTTTAGGTGGACAACTCATGACATCTTTTGTATTGTGCAATGTGTAGGGTCGTCAACGATGAATGGGAGCTAACCTTCCAACAAACGGCAAAGGATGAAGATATGTAGTCACAATCACGACCTGAATACTAAATATATTTATGCAAAAAATGTATTGACAATCGATTGGACAAATGATAATAAAGTTTGTTATGAACTTTTAGAAACCCAACATGTTATAAGGTGAGAATGCCATTAACATAGGTTTCTTCATGTTATTGCATGTCGTTAGTTTGCAACAAACGACAATAAACAAATGCTTGTCTTACGAACACTCCTCTATCGCTGACAATCTAAATGCAAAACAGAATTTTTTTTAAAAAATGTACAGATGATCATATGAATAAATTAGCATGGAGATTTGTTAATATTTAAATTCTAAAACACATGACTTGATTGCTTTAACTGTTAAAACAAAATTTTGTTTATACCATAGCACTGCCTTTAGTAAACATGAACCTTACATTGGAGTCAAAACAATCCACACATTTTTGTCATCATTCAGTTTCGATCTTGGCCCTATATTATAACATGGACTACTAACATAAGAGCGTAAATGAGTTAAACCTCTAGTGAGTTGCGATTGAATCGCTAAAAGCTTAAACGAGCTTATGCTTCTCATATTGAGGCCACTAGGCTCACTACGTGGATTTCTTTTTCTTTTACCATTTTAACCAAGCATATAGGTAACCTCAGAAAATAAATAAGCATGCAAGGAGGCAGCATCAATGAAAAAACCAACAGACAACAACAAACACATGTTTTAAAGTCATGTTTTCCTTTTAATTTTCAAACCATTTTTCACTTTTTCTTATTCTTTTCAAACTCCCTCTCCGATTAGAGAGAGGGCGAAGAAACAAACTGTCTGGGTAAACTGAACAGGTCTTTCTCCTCGAAAGGAGACGTCCATTCTCGTGAACCGCCACTAGCCGCTTCTGAACCACCACCACCAACCACCCCAACCCCATCAGGGTGATGCAACCCAATCCCGCTTCCTATTGATGCTGCTGGTTTTACTGCACTCCTACCAGGTGAAGAGCCTGCACCCATCCACAACCCGTTTGGTATAAATGCGCTGCCAGGTGGCGCAGGAATCCGATTTAGACTCCAATCTATGTTGGTGTAATCAAACTGTGATGACCAGTCACCATTCCAATCTACTTGTGACGGGCTTGAAATCCCATTTGAACCAAAACCGGAGAACAATCCTAGAGAAGTAGCAGCTGCCAAAGGAGGAGTGGAGGTGGAGCCCACCGTCCTGTTGTTCCATAAGCCGTTGTTATTAACATGGTTTGTAGCAACTGGTGGTTGACCACCATGATGGTCCATCAAACTGCCGCTAGACACATGTCGAGGCTGATAATGGAACTGGTCATACATTTGGTTGGTTCTATAGCTTGGGGTATTACTGTTGAAGCTTCTTGTGGTATGGAACCCGTTTGGACTCATGCCCATCACCGGTTCAACCACACTATTAGAAGAAGAGCTCATACTTGTAGCTGGTATATGCTTTGGGTGGGTCCGCTGCATCATTATGACCGGTTCTCTCAATGACCCAATCTGAAGATTCTTCAATTCATTTCCAACGTTAGCGTACTGGCTTTCTGTTTTCGACAGTGGTGGTGCCGCCTGCAACGAAGATGCCAACGAAAAAGAACCAGACGGGCTCAACCCACCTACCGCCCACCTTTTTTCTAAAGATGGAGCAGGTGGGACTTTCTTCAACAGCTGTATATTTTTGCCGCCAGGTTCCATTAATGATCGTCCTGCTGCAACAGCCATGGGTGGGAAATTCATGGCTCCTGATGATAAATTCTGCTTCGATTGATGTACCTGCGATGCTGGTGGCATCTGAGTGACGCCGGCAGGAGGTTTGGGAGGGACACCGGTTTCTTCTGGCTTTGGCGGAGCGGAATTAGATTCCTGCTTCTGGAACTTCAACAAATGCTCTGCTGCCTGTTCAAGGTCGCCTTCACAAGCAACAACCGCTCGTTCGACCTCCTGTTTTGAACATTTAAACTTTATTTCCATGTCAGCAATTTGAGCAAGCTCTTGTGATATGTCAACTTTCAAGTTACCACCACCGCCATGGTCAGACTTAGGCTCTTTTTGGTTGACTGAATCTTCACCACCTTCAAACAACCATGCTACTGATTCTTCTAACTTTCCTTCATTCAATATAAGAGCCATTGTTGCACGTTCTGAAGAAAATCCCATTGCAACAAGCTGTTGAGCAAGTGCTTCTAGCTTTCTTGACATTAAATACCCACAACAACGTTCATGTAGTTCTTGGGCCCGTCTCTCTTTTTGTCTCTGGTGTTTTTTCTCATTCTTTTGACGGATTTTTTCTCTTTTGTCACTATCAACTCCATGACCTGCCTCCTGACGGGAGGTGGGCCCTTGCGAAGGTTTGTCTTTTGTATCTTCACTCTCACCTGACCAACTACCATTGTTAGACGCACAATCATATTCCACCCCTATACCAACTGAATTCCCACTAGGGTCATCCGTATCATCAATATCATGAAATCGACCATTAGCATGAACAGGTTGAACAGGAGAAACCGGTGCCATTTCAAGTGAGTGAAAGGTCCCCAGAAGTGGATTGTAACCGCTAGCAGCACTGCCGACAGTATTTGCACTTGTGGGTTTGGTGGAAGCCTTCAATGGCTCTTTGCCAGCTGCTTTTTTATCCTTTGACTTTGTCCTTGAAGAAGACATTTCTAGTTCCGGTTCCCTGTAATGTAAACGATTGTATCTCGATTAAACAGTTGCAGCCAATTATTATAAGATACATCTGAAACTAATGATTTGCTTCTTCACATGACGAACAGTTATATGAGATGATTTGATATAGAAATAACTTCAGTAACTATTGTGACTAACAGAAGTTCAAAGATCCGAGAAAGTTTCAACCCAAGCACTGGATTCACACAATTTAAAAATGAAACTGCAAGTCTTAAATTTCCAATAATCAAACTGGGCTCTACATATGAAAAGGAGAGTGGGAAGGTTCTATTCATGATAACAACAAATTCAACATTTCATGCACAGAACAATCTCTTGTTTGGTTCACAAGAATGCAAGAACCAACTAGCATAGAAATGTAAATTTAAATAGACCATAAGTCTTAAAGTTAGCAGTCCCTATCCTAAAGCCAGTAACATATTCCTCTGATTCTTAGTTTCTTATAAATTGGATTGCATCAACACAGACAGATTCATACCGATTATAACATCACAGAAAAGAACCAAAAAGGTAGGACACGATATTTACATCTTACACAGATGCTGGTTGAAGTTTCAAGTAAACAAAATACAAAATCTAAAAGAGACCCCTCAATTCTCAAAACATATATGGATCAAGTCTGAAAAAGAGCAAATCATCATCATCATCATACACAGTTAATCCCACCTATAGCAAAGCTAAGGTAGGGTCTGAGGAGGGTAAGATGTAGACAGCCTTACCTCTACCCCTAAGAATAGAGAGGCTGCTTCCAGTGAGACCCCCGGCTCGGTGTGGTTTGGTATCAAGCCTTGGACATAAGGCACAAAACACTTAGCAATCGGGACAAACCCGATCGGTGCATGTACCCCTCTGTCTTTTGGCTATCAACGCCACCACATGATGCATGATTAACCGTCCGTCGTTTTTAACGTTATTTTCACGAAAGTAGTAAAAGGTGTGGACTCTCAATCCAGGTGAAACTAGCGTAAAAGATCTAAACAGTTTGCATACAAAGATTGCCGGGGAGTAACCGACATCACAAATTTTTCAATAAAAATAGCAACTAAAAGCCTAGATTAAAATAGGAGCAACTCCTGCATTTATTGACACCATTATGGTAAAATCTTTAGTGAAAAACAAACAAAAGACGAGCACTCTAACTAAACACAAGAGTGCAAAGATCAAAGAAGACAAAATAACACGCAAACGGACACACCAGCACAGATGTAAACTTTAATTCCAAACAAAATCAATAATCATAATTATGATTCATGAATACCAAAATACACATGCAGATAAAAAAAACTGAAAGCTACGACAATTTCTGTAGCTAAAAAACCAACAGACCAATATCCATCAGCCATCATTTAGATACTAAAAGCAAAAACCTACCTTTAGTTACAAATTATTCACAAATAAAAAATCAACCAAACTCAATACCTTCAAATATTAACGTGAGATACAAAATTCCAATGCCAAACAACTACACATTTCTATGTTAATACAGTGTCAACATCAAGATATAATATTCTTATAATAACCTAGATCTCTGAAATTTCCTCTACTGATAAAGCCTGAAGCCAATAATGCCGCCGACAGTCATAACTACCTTCTCAACACATTTCATATAACCATATCCCTTTTCCCCTAAACCCTAACACCTTCCTACATTACCTAATTCAACCAAAACATTCCAATTCACAACACCTAACAAATCAATCACACTACTTTCATCCACATATTATCAAGTAATTCACCTTGTATATCTGATTAATTTCAACCATATCTATGTTAAAGCAGAGTTAATGTCAATATATAATCTTCTAATAACAAACTAGATCTCTGAATATTCCTGTACAGATAACACTAGAAACCAAAACAGCCACCGACAACAATTAACAAACCAATCACATCAATTCCATCAACATCTGTGTAACCTTTTCACCATATACATCGATTCAATCCACAACGTTACACCAATTTCAAACAATAACACCACAATTGCCCAACGAAACACGAACACATCTTATAATTTCAAACAAAGACTCAAAACAAAACCCTAGACACATTTCTGAATAATAATATGATAAAAATGAATTAAGAGATGAACTTACCGACTAATGATTAATAGAATTGAAGATATTTTTAGAGAATTAAAACAGCGGCTGTGAAGATTTGTTAGGGTTTTTGTTTGTTGAATGTTTTTTTTTTTCCTTTCCCTCTTTTTGGAACGTAAATTTTCGCCTTTTTTTTTCTTTCTTTTCTCTCTCACACACATACACACACTCACTCGGTTTTTATACTTATATGTATACTGAATCGGTATCTGGATTACGATTGTTATTTATTTTGCCGACTTTAGTTTAGCCCGTTTAGTTACTGGGTTGTTGTTTTGGGCTTTTCTTTATCAACCTAATTTGGCCCAATGTATAGGTGGTAATGGTATTGGTTTTTGTTTGGCATCATTGGCAAAATTGGTTCGGGTTGTAAACCGGTTTAGTTTGGTTAAAATGGGGTTGAGTAGAGATTGGTTCGCTTCGGGTTCATACTGGTTTTAGTAACGAAAGTAAGGACTGGTATGCAAGCTGGCGGTTTGGATTAAATGTGTTTTAAGTGTGGTATTGGAGGTTAGAAACCGATTTGAAAGTGTAAAGTGGTTTTCTCGAGACGTCTCTATCAAAATGTTTGATATATAGCATATCAAATATGAATAAATCGTGTTTATTATTATTGACCTAACAAAGGGCATATGGAAGTCGGGGCCAGTCCGTACCCATGGGTAATTATTGTACTCCCTCTGTCCCAATTTAAATGTCCTACTTCAAAAAACACACATTTTAAGAAATATTTTGTTTGTATGTGGTAAAATGACAATAATATCCTCAAAAATGGTGATTGTGTTTTGTCTTTTATGGGCAAAATTGGAAATTACATTTCTATTTTTGGAAAGAGACATTTAGGGGGTGTTTGTTTTTTCTTGAAAAGAGCTTCTAATCACTTATGTCTGCGCCGCGCAGACGCGGGCAGACATTTGTGACCAGCAGACCGTTTGTTTTTTAGAAGACTTCAGACCTAAAAATCTCTTCCCCACCTCTTCCCCAAGCAGACATGGACCCTAGTCTTTTTGCCTCTTCTCCACAAAACATATCAGACAACCATTCTTCCACCTCTCAAACATAGCAGCCCACCCTCCTCCTTCCCTCTCCACCCTCCTCCGCCCCACCCTCCTCCGCCCCTCCCTCCTCCGCCGCCCCTCCCTCCTCCGCCGCCCCTCCCTCCTCCGCCGCCCCTCCTTCCCTCTCCTTCCCTCTCGGCCTCTCTTTCCTTCTCCTTTCCTCCTCCTCCTCTGCTTCCCTTCTCCGGCCGGTGCCTCCTTCCTTCTCCTTCTCTTCCGGCGGTCAACAAACAGGTACCCTTTTTTTTTTTTTTTCAGATCTGTTAAAAAATGTTAATATTATCTATTATTTGTTATAAGTTATCTTTACTTTCAGATTTGTTAGGGTTTAGGGTTGTTATATCTTATGTTTTTTTTTTCAGATTTGTTATTTTTTTTTTATATCAGATTTTTTTTTTAAATCAGATTTTTTTTTGTTATTTTTTTTTAAATCTGATTGTTTATTTTCATATTTTTAGTTTATTTTCAGATTTTTTAAATCAGATTTTTAGTTTATTTTCAGTTTTTTTTTTCAGATTTGGTTATGTTTATTTTCAGATTTGTTAGGGTTTAGAGATTGTTGTAGTTGTTCATGTTGTTGATTTGGGATTGTTGTTAATTGTTGCTCAGATTTGTGCATAATGTTCATATTTGTTGTTAAGATATTGTTGTAGTAGTTCATGTTGTTGATTTGGGATTGTTGTTAATTGTTCATGTTGTTGATTTGTTGTTAAGATATTGTTGTAGTGGTTCTAATGTGTAAAGAGCTTGATTTGTTGTTAAGATATTGTTGTAGTGGTTCATATGTCGATTCTTTACAGAATACGATCAACCGAATGTGTCGTTAGGAAATAACAATGTGCACGTTGATGCTGATGAAGAAGAGGTTGAGGTACACGGTACTGCATCGGATCGAGAATATATGACCCAATTACGAGATGAAATTGCCGAGCAATTAATGCAAAGTACGGAACAAATGGCTTGAAATTGTTTTCATTTTAAAAAACGTTATTGTTGTTATTTCAAAGTTGTAGAACTATTATTTAAATTTAAATGTTGAAAAAACGTTATTGTTGTTATTTCAGTGTTGTAGAACTATTTATTTTAAATTTCAGCTTATTTCAGCAAACTGCAGAAGTTAAAAAACAAACAGTCTTCCCCTTGCAGACTGCAGACCTTTGGTCCACCTCTTCTCCTGCAGATGTCTGCAGATGTGGTCCGCAGACTGCAGACCTTTTCTTGCAGAAAAAACAAACAGCACCTTAATTTGGGACAAACAAAAAAGAAAAGTAAGACATTTAAATTGGGACGGAGGGAGTATTATAGTTTAATATTTGGGATATATCGTTATACATTTAATATGAAAAAAGAAAAGTACTAAATTTTGTATATATTAAAACACAACTTAATAGTTTTCACAATTGTAAGATTGAATTTTAATAACCTTAACTATTACATGTTGGCCGATTTCACTCTCAACCAATTACTTGACCACCACTCCCACCTAGCAAATTATATTCTTCTACCACTTCCAAACTAACCAAACTCTAACCTAATTAGTTTTTTTTTATGTGGGGTGCTGATTTGTCAAGAACATTAAGTTTTTTTTTTATTTTTAAATTGTATCAGTATTATTATTATTATTATATCTACATTATTATATTTTTAAAATATTGATTTAAAATAAAAAAAATAGATAATAAGATTCATAAAAAGATTTTCTTATTTTTAATTTGCATTATTATTTCTATAAAAAAAATTGATTTAAATACTCCTCCATCCCATTTTAAATGTCTACTTTTCTACCTTTGTTGTCCCAAATTAAATATCATTTCTAAAAATAAAAATATAATTTTCAGTTTTGCCCATAAAAGACGAAAGACAATCAAAGATGTGAAATAATAACTTGAGGATATTATTGTCATTTTACAACTCAGAGAATATACAATCAAAGATTTCTTAATATGTGTGTTTGTGGGTCCCATGACATCTAATTAGGGACGGAGGGAGTAAATAAAAGAGATAAAAAGATAATGTTCATCAAATAATTTGAAAATAACCTTGGTTCGATACGATCAATTAACAAATTTAAACTTGTTATCGATAAACATGAATTAGTGATAAATGTAGATAGTGATTGATCAAAATTGGTCCATTGTGCAAAGTTAGGGTTCGATTCAAAAAATCCCCAATTCTGTGATGAAAACTGATCCAAATCGTATGAAATTTCAGCCATAGATACCTAAAATAGACAAGAATACAATGATAATATCTGAAATTCAAGATGAAAAACTCCCCCTTAGAGAGTGTGTGTGTGTAACACTAGATCAGAATGAGTAATGAAGAAAATGAAAATGAGTTTGTTTATATAGGCACTCCCATTCGCACCAACTCAGATACAAATGGGTTTTGTGTTTGAAAATCAACTCATTCTCACACTAGAATACCTATTCGCATCAACAATGTCATACGAATGGCAACCTTTTAGACTCATTCGCATTCTCGACAATGCGAATGACTCTGATCCATACACTGATTTCACCAAATTGCTCATTTTGACTAAATTTGTCTTTTTAACATCTTTGCAATGTGTAATTAGTCATTTTGGAAATGTTGATGAAGATTCAGAACATTCAAAGAAAAATAAAAGAAAATTGTGTTTTATATCAATACAACTTTACTTATAAATACCCTTTGTTTACAGCTTAAAAGACTATATGTACAACCTCCCAATGCACAAACTCTACCTACAAATTTACTCGTGCCTCATGTATATACTTGTCGCCTCACAGCGTCAGAAGTGATGCCTCTCAGGGGCACCACCATTTTAAACCAAGGATCCATTTTGCCAAAGAAACACATGTTTATTCAAGAAAAATATTCAAAACATATACTGGAAAGTAAAAACATCACTTGACAAACATTCTTTGAATACAACTGCTCAAATAAAGCTGACTGGGAATACATCATATGGGTTTGTTTGCAAAACCTTTGTTTCACCGGCCGAGATATGAAACACGGTCTTTTTGTACTGCTTGTGCCAAGTTGATATCAAAGAGCTCACACCGTATTGGCATCTCCATCTCATAGAACGGATTCTTTAGAACATAATCCGTGTATAGTTCATAAATATGTTTCAACAGATTCTCCATATTTTGTGTTCCGGGCTCGGATACAACAAAGAACTTTGTCCCTGCCAAATGTATAGCTAGTTAGTAAAGTTGTATAAAATCTATTTTGGCAGCAGTCACCATAAGATTATTGTATTTCTTTAGTGAATTGACTAGCAAAGAGATGTTAAGAGACTTGCTACATGGATAAGAATTGGACATATGCTGCATATCATGAGGATGATTTGAATTAAACATGAAAATAACAACGATAAAATAAAACCAAAAATAGTGGATGTTGTAGTGAAGTTATAATAGCCTCATAAGATGGCAAATGCTATTGGGGCTAAAGGGATTTGGTAATAACTCACGCAGGTCAGCACGACTGACCCGTTTAGTTGTTTGTGCCAATAGGGATGACAAATGAGCCGAAACTTGACGGGGAAAAGTTGAAATAGTTGGGACGGGTATTGGATTTTTAAAAACATTCACATGTTTGGGATAGGTATGGTATTAGGTGATGCCCTACCCGATTACCCAAACCCATTTACTAGTATCAAAACTTCAAACTTTAATATTATTTTTAGAAGTGTAGTTTGATATTTGCAATGTAAAAATCACTCTAGGCGGCGCATAGGCGCTAGTCGGGACCAAATAGCGGAAATAAGCCCTAGGCTGGGTTCTAGGTGTTTTGGTGATTAGGCAGGGATTAGGCGGTCCCAAGCTGACCTAGGCGGACCTAGGCCGTCCTAGGCGGTGGTTTTTTTTTATTTATTCCACAAATTTCTAAGTAGTCTAAGTGAAGAAGAAGAAAAGGGACAAACCTTTTACTCTACCCACAGGGCATAAAACACACCAATAACCATCATGATTTTGAAAATATCACATGAAGTTCCTACCATCTATTCCCACATGATTGATTTTTAAGATTGTTTATAACTTATATACATCATTTTTTTAAAGATTGTTAAAAAAAACTTATCATCTTCGTAGAGTTAACACTTAAAATTTAGTAATTACTGGAGTAATCAACACCCAGAGTGTAACTAGGGACTTTTAACAAACACCTAGACTACAAACTAAATCCAACTGAAACACTGCAAGATCATATGTCATCCATCAAAAGTGAACTTAACCTAGATAGATAATGTTCATCAAATAATTTAAAATAAACACAGATTTTTATGCCTAACAAAACATTTTTGGCAACTGTAAGTCTGTAATCAACTTTAAGCTCCATCATATTCTTGGTTTTAAAATGCGAGAAGTGCACAAAAGCGACAATGTCTAAAACCGAGGCGCCAAGCTCAAAACCGCACCGCTTTTCATACCCGAGGCACAAATAATTATATATATCCTATATGTTTCTAGTATCATTTACTCAATTTTCAGATACAAGTAAGCTTTATATATGTTTTAATTTGAAACATGTACAATCTGAAAGGCTACTCAACAACCTGCCGGAAACAAATAGGGGAAATACACGAGGCGTGTCTCCAGGTGTGCTTTTTGAAAAAAATGCACCTAATGCTACCAAAAGCATAGGGGCTTGACCCTTGTTGCTCCTTGTGCCTAGGCGCGCTATTTTAAACCAAGATCATATCCCGAGCTTAGCTCTGTTGCTTGGTTTTAAAAAGCGCGCTCGAGGCGCACTTAAGCGCAAAGCGCAGCTAGGCACCACCTCGTGCGCCTTATGTAACATTAGGCCTGAAGACATATTAAAAGGTAGGAAAGGAGGAAGACAACAAACGCTAAATGAAATATGTAAAAAAGAATTGAGGACCAAAGCTTGCAGGGAGATAGCTCGGTGGTTCTATGATGCAGGTATTCCTTTTCACGCAGCCGTCTATGATAGCTTTCAAATTATGTTGGAAGCTGTCGCACAGTTTGGTCCGGGATTTCAAGCACCAACTATGCATGAATTGAGGGTGCCTTTACTAGAAAAAGAAGTAGACGACACCAAATTGGCAATGGATAATCACATAAAAGAATGGGCTGCCAAAGGATGTTCTATTTTATCAGACGGATGGCGTGATTCAACTGTCCAAAAAAATATTGTTAACTTTTTGGTTAATTCTCCCAAAGGCTCGGTATTTGTTAAGTCAATAGATGTATCAGATGATACAAAGGATGCTAATTTCTTGTTGACGATGCTTGAAAAAATGGTGGATGAAGTAGGAGAGGAGAACGTGGTGCAAGTGGTGACGGATAATGCTTCCAATTACAAACTGGCTGGTAAGAATTTACGGTTGTTTTTCACTTTATTGTAGCATTTTACGCAGCTTTTTGTAGCATTTTTAGGGATGTTTATTATAGGTTTTTATGGGGGTTTTAAAGCAGTTTAAGAGCTGTTTATTGCAGCATTTTGAGTTGTTTTATGCGGCATTTGAGAGCTGTTTTGTGCTTCATTTAAGGGCTGTTTTATTCAGCATTTTTTATAGTTTTTTGCAGCCTTTTTATGCAGTAATTTTCTTCTATTGTTCTGTATAGGTAGGTACATACTTGGAAGCTTCAAGAAAGCATTTGTATTGGACACCATGTGCAGCTCACTGTATTGATCTCATGTTAGAGGATATAGGAAAGATTCCAAGGATCAAGACATGTTTGAAAAATGCAATGTTGGCGAACGCCTATATATACAATCATACTAGAATTGTGAACATGATGAGAAGGTTCACAAATCAAAGAAATCTGCATAGGCCCGCGGTCACACGTTTTGCAACGTCATTCATCACCCTTGCACAAGCAAAAGAAGAATTTGAGAAGGATGATTTTGTCGGATGAGTGGAAGGATAGCAAGTGGTCAAAGGAAGGGGGTGGGAGGAAAGTAACATCTACTTTTCTTCAAGAAAGTTTTTGGAGTACGCTCTACAGTTGACAGGACCACTTGTTAAAGTCCTTAGGATTGTTGATATATGATGCTATGGCAAGGGCTAAAGAGGCTATTGAAGCTAGTTTTTTGAACAAAAAAGAAGAGTATAAAAAAGCCTTTGAGATCATTGACAAAAGATGGGAATGTCAGCTGTTGGATTTTTTTTTTGAATCCTGAAATGTATTATGACAATGTAGAGAAAGCAAAGTCTGGAGCGGTTAGGCGAGGTTTGATTGAATGCATTGGAAGATTAGTTGCTGATCCAGATACTCAAGACATGATCAGTAGTCAGTTGGATTTATATCAAGAGGCAGAAGGTATTTTTGGCAAACAAATGGCTATACGTACGTCAAAGGAAGACAAGATCTCCAAGTTCTTTAAACCATTTAATTTAAAGCATTAAAGATAAGACATGGATTTTTATTTGTCAACAGCGGAATGGTGGGATAGTTATGGATGCAAAAGTTTGCCATTCGGATTCTTAGTCAGTGCCATAGGATGTGAGAGAAATTGGAGCAAGTAAGTTGATAGTTAAACCACCTTCACTTTAGTAATCTTATTTTTCTAGTCATTGTTATTTTACTAAAGTTGATTATTTTTACTAAAGCTTCATAGCAAGAGAAGAAACCGGCAGGCACAAAAACAATTAAACAACTTGGTGTATGTATGTATGTAAAGTTTAATCGAAATTTGAAACAAGGATATGAAAGAAGGAAGACAACTGAGCCTATAGTTTTACAAGAAGAAATTGATGAGAGTAACGAGTGGCTCATGGGATGATGAGAATGAAGATACTTGAGAGGATGTGAACCAACAAGATCAAATGCACAACCACAATCCAAAGAAAAGGATTGTTCCTAAAACATGTCTACAACCCCTCCTGAAAACTCTATAACATTTTTATACTATGTGTCTCGTCGCTTTTTAGGCAGGCGTCTTTGACATATTTCATACTTTTTACCCAAATCATTCATAAAAAAACATCTATCTTATACGATCCAACCAATCCAATCCAAACGAAGAACAACATACATACCAGTAAGAGACTGAAAGCAATGGAGATCAAAGGTATCGGCTTCAAGAAGCTCAATACCAGAGCAGCCCTGAAGAGGGGACAATTGCTGAGAGATTGCGTGCATTGAATGCCACAAACTGGCTAATCTTAAACTGTCATTAGTATCCATTCGTCCTTGTAACCCATAATCCTGTGTAAAAAAAAAAACATTAAATTAAATAATAGCCAGGAGAAAGAAAATGTTGGTTGATCTGGTGTTGAGTGTTTACTTACCTTGTAGAAGATTAGACCCCCTGATTTGTTGATGATGTAAAGGCTGTAAATTGCTGCCGCCATTTTTCTTTCTTTTTGATTTTGTTTTGTTTTGTTTGTGGTAGCTGATTTGATTTCGTATAATAAATAATATTACAGAAGATCCAGTTTGTTTGTTTGTTTGTTTGTTCGATCGATGCAAGAGTAGATAGGTTTTTTATGGTTGGTTGGTGTGACCCTTTTACCACTCATCAACGAACGGGTCAAGGAGAAGAGATGGGGGTGGGGGTGAATGTTTGTACAAATGGCAAAACCAACCCCTAAACTTTATAAAAAACTAATTGAATGAAACTTTGTAAAATACTAGCAAATAGATGATGAGAAGAAACATAGTTATTAGCAATAATGGCAGGCATGATCAACAATAACTATGTGATCAAGGAAGGGTAAATGCATGCGATTATCACTAGTTTTGTGTTACAATTGTGGGAAGCATCAATCAGCAGTAATCACAACAAGTAAATACGTTAACAACTTAACATTGATACTAATTGATTTACTAGAATTAGTCGTAAAACATTTTAACTAGGGGGTGTAAACGAGCCGAGCTGAGCCCGAGCCTGACCGCGCTCGAGCTCGCTTCGATAGCTTAAACGAGCCAAAGCTCGGCTCGCCAATGTTAAATAGTAGGCATACTATAAATAAAATAATAATGGAAAATTTGTTTGGGCTCGTTTAGGCTCGCGAGCCTAAACGGTCTTTGTATGAAAAGCTTGAGCTCTGGCTCAATAACTTAACGATTCATTTTTCAAGCTCGAGCTCGGGCTCGTTAGAGCTTTTTACCGATCCTATTCTGAGTAGTTCTCGAGCCATTACGCATCATTTACGCCCTTAATTTTAACCGCCAAATTGACACATTCTTCCATGAAGAATTATGTAGTTTCACCAAAATGTTGGGCTCTATTTAACACAAGCTTCTTTCTCCTTTTCGGTATTGTATTCAGAAAACAAAAAAAAAATACTAGTTATTGGTTTTTTCTAAATTATGTGATTGAGATTTCAAGAGTACCATCAAAAAGTTTAGCTTGAAAGTGATTTACACAATTAAAAAGATAATCCATCACACCAAAAAAAATTGTTATTTATGACCTTTGTCACCTAATAAGGTTAACTTTGATTTTACCTTTTACTTTGATATTGTTTCGATACATTATTTGAGCAACATTGTGACACATTAGTCAAGTATTAGACATAATTCCTAAATTTCTTGGAAAATTACATAAAAACCCCTAGTTTCACATAAGTTATTTGTGAAAACTTTTGAGAATTTAGTAAGCACTAATGAATAAACAAGTAATTATCACCTAGCAGGCTAGCAACCATCAAAACAACATGAAAAGTATTATTTAATGCCTAGATCAATTAAAAATACCTAAAGTTTCCTTAACTAGAAACTTAAATAAAAGTTGCGTAACAAGCTAGGTGAGTTTTCCTAACCCGGGATAACATCTACTCACCAACCAAGCCTATGGCTACGTGAGCGTTACTCACCCGTTCGCCATTGGAAACACCACTTCCCGACCGACTTTCATGTGTTAAGCATGCCACCAGCGTTTTAACCGTACTTAGGTAGCTCTTCGTTCGTTCGGCAGAGATGTAGAGCTATCTACTTGGTCGCGTTTTAACCCTTGGCAGGGGAGAAGGTACGAACTTCACGTCTCTAATGGAACGAAGAAGTGATGCAAATCATGATCAATGAACTTCTTAATACCGTGGAACCTGGATGGCAAGAGGCTTCAGCAATGACAAAACAAATTAATTTTAACATTCTAATTAAGTAGTTAACTAGTTTTTATCTCACGCGCGTTGCGGCGCGCTAAATTGGTTAAAGCAACCTACCCTCTATTTGTTGCAATGACAATGTTGTTTGTTTGACAAGATTGTACCATAGAAGTGCTAGCTGCCTTGTCTCTTGCAAGGAAAACAAATTCTTACTTTATAAAATACAACCAATCTATAGCTTCATCTACCCAATGTATAACTCACCAAAACATGCCTAGCTAATTAATTGTTGCAATGCAGAGACCACATGATTGTTGTCCTAGATCTATTAAACATAAGAACAGGAACTCGAATTTGATTAAACACCATGTCAAAAGGACATGATACCAGATAAATCAA
Organism: Ambrosia artemisiifolia; assembly: GCA_032199755.1. Lineage (NCBI taxonomy): Eukaryota > Viridiplantae > Streptophyta > Magnoliopsida > Asterales > Asteraceae > Ambrosia > Ambrosia artemisiifolia. Next base: position 33,960,395 of record CM063517.1, read on the forward strand.
ACTAAAATACTCAAAACTTTATTAACTGATCTTCAAGAATCAAACAATACAAAAGTCTGATCACCTCAACTCTCACAATACTCGCTGATCATCAAGATCACAATACAAACTAGACCACTAGGGATACAATAACAAAGAATCAGAACAAGATGTTCAGATCCACAACCCTAATCTAGATGAAGTATGAGAGAAAACTCTTGAGAGAAAAACAAAAGTGAAAAACTAATAATCTGATCTATATGATCAGATGAAAGAGAAGAACGAATATATACTGACAAATAGAAGCTTCTCTTAAACAAACACACATCTAACGATCAAGAATAATCGAGAGATAAAGAATCAACGGTTGTTGTGTCTAGCTGAGCAATGACACGGATTGCCAGCTAGACTTGACGTTATAACAACCAGACACAATATGAACTGGGCCATAAGCTCTTTAAATCATCTCATCTTGGGCTCCTTGACTTGGGCTCACGAACTAATCTACACAGCAACCAGCTCAGCTCCAAACAATCAATCCAGCCCACTCATCCAGCCCAGCAACATTAAACCTGAAGAATTACTTATGCAAAATATTCAAATAAAATGTAAAATATAATAAAATGTAATATATAAAATGTAATATATAAATTGTAATGTTAAATTGAAATAGAAATATGATACCCATATTTCAACACACCAAGTTTATCAGATTCTAGTAGAAACAATTTACACACTTTTGTTTTACCAAAAAGATCACAACAGTAGAAGCCATGGCCTAGTTGGTTTATAACACAGATAAAACCTATGAAATAACAATTTAGTTTGAATACTTGGATTGTAAGATAACAATCCAACAACCATACCGTTGTGTTTTACACTGATTTAGCAAGACCCCATGATTTATTATTTAAGAGACCTAAACTTAAAAACTTAATAACCTAGATCAACTCAAATAGGAACATAGAGAAAGACTTATCTTAACCTAAAATACAACCTCAAAATAAGACGAACCAACTTAATTAGGTAACCAACCAAAAGACAGACCCTATACTCTCAACCCAAATTACTCTATATATTAAAGAAGAACATCCTAGGGAACAGTACTCTAGGGGTACTTTGGTAATTTCAAAAGCATTAAAACAAAACTTATGTACATCTCTTTTTCACCGTCTTGCGAGTCCTCTTCTTGACCCTTCGTCTGTCAATCATCTTAAGCTTGATATGGGTTTGACCGGAGGCCAGGTGTTTCAAATGGAGTTTCACCGACGGCTTCGTCATATTTATTTCTCCGCCGATGCGAGGTCATTGTATGATGATACGTCATTTAAGTTTTAGGATTTGAGCTGTATTAGGAAGCCAGGGCTGCTTCAGGCCTACAATCGTTATCGGTGATGCTATCGGAGCTTCTAATATCTTCTAATATCGAACGGCTGTGGCGGTCGTGGACGGTCCTGAAACTCTCCGGAAATCAAAAAATATGCTTATGTTGGAAACAGGAGATAATAAAAGAACAATATTAGACTTCAACTTCTGCAGAGAAAAATGGTGAATGCCATAGAAATCAAGACATTATAAATTAGAAGGTGTTCCTCCTTGCTTGGGTAGACAGAAAGAAAAAGACGCCCGCTTGACATAGACAACAGCAAGAGAGGTAGAGAGCGATGGCAACTCAGGTGACCTTTCCAATGACCAGTAAACCGTTGCTCATGAGGGTGTCTTTGAGATGATGGTCGCAAGTGAAACCGCCATAGTTGCCCACCACTTACGCACCAAAAACGGTCACCAAACCAGTCGGTTACTACCACAACCATCGCCTCACCTTTTGACCAAAGCTACTTTTTACAATCTGGTTTTCAGTTTTGAAAACTACAAAGGTGTATAGTGCATTAAAGGACTAAGGGGCTGTTTGGCAAGTGCTGAACCAATAAGTGCTGAATCAGTAAGAGGTCTGAATGGATAAGAGGGTCTGAACCAGTAATGGTTGTTTGGGTGTATGTCTGAATGAATGTACAAAATGACTATTTTATCCCTGTAACAATAACACCTCGATAGCTTAGAAAATCCCACTTAATTAATAAACATCCTACTAAACACTTATACAATATTAATATTATTATTATTATTATTAGAGAGAATTACACAGATTGTCCTTTAGTTTTACCTGAAATTGCATCCTTTGTCCTTTTTTTGAATTTTTAACTCCCTATGTCCTTTGTTTTATCAATTTGTTACACCCTATGTCCTTTAGGGTAACTTCTGTTAAAAAACTCCGTTAACTCAGTCATGTGCCCCTCACGTGAGGGGCAAACATGTCATTTCACTCATTATCATATTCCTTCCCATTTGTGTGCAGCCACCAGTCCACCACCACTCAAAATCCTTCAAAACACACACACACTACTTTGTTCTCATTAACAGCCACCACCACAACTCTTGTAACCCGAACCAAACCCTTGTCACCAGCGCCTAACTTGGAACAGCCATTAACCACCACCACAGTCGTCACCACCACCTATGACCACCGTAGCCACCACAGCCTCCCACCTTAACCCCTGTAACCCTCCTCCTTGTCAACAATAAACACCACCAATACAACCTCCTCATCATCGGGCATCAGAATCAAGAGAATAGAGGTGATTTGGGGGTTTTTACCTGTTTTCAATCGGAGATAAAGGAACCATTGCTGCCATCTGAAACAACCACCGTGAACCGCCGCCGCCGCTGCAGGAACCACCACCACCTCCTCTTCTCCTTTCTCTCTCCTCTGAGCTCATTCTCTCTCCTCTACCTCTCTCTCTTCCTCTCGGCTCTGCGTCTCTCTCTATCTCTAAAGTAATAATCATAGATGTGGGGTGTTGAGGAGGTGAGGGGTGGGTGGAGGAGCTCGGCTGCCGGAGCTTGGCCGGAGGCGGAGGGGCCACCGGCTCCCTTTCTTTCCCCTTCTCCAAGTCTCTCTCTCTCTCATAGATGTGTGTGTGTATTGTCTGTGTAAACCGATTTGTGTTTTGTGTTCTTGAATTATTATTATTATTATTATTATTATTATTATTATTATTATTATTATTATTATTATTACACATATTGTCCTTTTGAGGGTGAAAAGACAGGATTGCCCCTCACGTGAGGGGCACGTGAGCAGCTTAACCGAGTTTTTTAACTTGGTTTGGCCTAAAGGACATAGGGTGTAACAAGTGTATAAAAGAAAGGACATAGGGAGTTAAAAATTCAAAAAAAGGACATAGGATGCAATTTCAGGTAAAACTAAAGGACAATCTGTGTAATTCTCTCTTATTATTATTATTATTATTATTATTATTATTATTATTATTATTTTGTTTTGTTCAAACGGCATTATTATTATTATTATATTATTATTAAAACAATCACCAACCCCAAATATAATATCCATCCCAACCTATCCTTCGCTTCCTAGTTCCCCTTCTCTGTAAAACACACACACGCAAACACAGAGTGAGAGAGATCGTAGCAGAGGAAAGAACTGGCAGAAAGGTAGAGAGGGAGCACGGCGGAGCAGGTGGGGCTCGTGAGGGGTCGGTGGAGGATGGTGGGTGGGGTCGGACGGGAGTGGAAAAGGATGTGTTGGGGTCACCGGCGGATGTGGAGGAAGCTGGAGAAGGTGAAGGAGGAAGTGGAGAAGGTGAAGAGGAGGGCAAATAAGGGATTGTCTGTTATTGTTATCATTCAGCAACTGGTATGTGCTGAAATGCTCAGCACTGAACTGAACCATTAAGAGGTTCGTTTTTTCCAACCAAAATACCCCACCTCTGAATCGGTCAGAGGTTACCTCTGAACTGAAGGATTAAGAGGCCAACCAAACAGGGCCTAACAATTTGTAAATCTTATCTTATAATTTAGGTTTGTTAGTTTGTTTGAATAAACTGAATACGGAGTTATGTTTAACGATTTTTTACCGGTACCATAACATTCCAACACAATACCGACCAACTTCTTCGGCGCGAAGCGCCAGTGAATCTACTAGTTATAATTACATCATAAAAGTGTTCTTGCTGGTACCGCATCATCCTGCGCCCCTTTCGAGTAGGGGTGTTCACGAGCCGAGCCGATCCGAGCGGAGCGGCTCGTTTACAATCGAGCGTAAAACCGAACGAGCATTCTTCGAGCGCAAATTTTTCGAGCGAGCGCCGAGCGAGAATCGAGCGGAGAGTAATATGGACGATCATAAAATTGTGATGTTTCCTTCGATGTTTTCATTGTCGGGTGATAATTAAGGTCGAAATGTCCGATGATAACACTAATATTGAGATCCTAGTGTCTAATGATGAGGCTTAGATTAAGGCAGGTGAGATGATGAGCATACGTCAGAGAACAGTTGATGCATTGTGACGTAGGTGTGATATCAAACAATAATTAGCGATGAACGACTAATAACATAAAGAAGTCAAGACTGTCACCCCATGACTTATTGTTTTACTAGTGTTAAATTTCTATTGATTTAAGTGGGCTAGTTATATTTTGTTTACATATACTAAGCCAAATCCAATATAATATTATATAAAAAGCCATAAATTTATCTATAAATTGTGTGTGTATCTATTATTAAATAAATAAAATTTTATTCATGCCGAACCTAGCGGAGCGTACCTTTGCTCGTGCTTGGCTCATTTACAAACCGAACCGAGCCGATCGGCTCATATACAACCGAGCGGAAGACCTAGCGAGCATTTTTCGAGCATTTTCCGAACGAGCGACGAGCGAGCCACGAGCGGCGAGCGATTTGAACAGCCCTACTTTCGAGCCCATACCGTGTATATAAAAGAGTTACAAATTGAAACAAAAAAGATAAAAAAATATTATAAACATGTTGAAGATACGTTCGTTTCTTGTTTTCCATAAAATCCATATTTGAGGTTAAAGTGATACTTTGTCCCATTCTCTTGAATAACTGTGATCCATTTGTCTTACAGTCTTGTTGAACAAATTTTGCATCAAAACCATACCTCCTTAGCATGCTTACAGCTTGCTACCAAATGGTCTGCATATTCAATTGCACATCACAGGTTGCCGTCTCCACATATGCCTTTCTTCTCGCCAACGCCATCTTGGTTAGCATCAAGTTGTAACACCTAACCATCTCTATTTGTCTTTACTCCCATTTAAGCATCATTCCATGCAATATCTTCACACGTTTACAGCTCCTCTGCTTCAGCTACTAATACTGGATTCCTCAGGCAACGCGACTGTAATACCAATTTGTGTGTGTTATTGCCAAGTCGAGCTAATGGATCTTAAATTTAATTTGAATCACGATACCATATGCATTCGGTGTGCTCGGGACTTTCTTCCCGTTCTCCCCGTCCCAAAATCCAAGGTGAACCAATATTATATATATATATATATTTTTTTGTCTTTTTATGTTTAAAAAATTATTATAAAAAGGAAAGGGGGAAGAAGGGGGAACCATTTCCCCTAGAAGGGGGAGGAGAAGGGGAAGATGATGTGGCGCTGATGTGGACAAGGGGAAGGAAGGAGGAAGGGGAACCACACCCCATAGTCTTATGGATATAGCACCTTCTTTTTTGGATTAATTAATAACATATTTTACCATGATCATACCTAATTAATCCTCTAATCCAAGAATTAAACAACTTTTAAGATACATAAAGAATACTTACTATCTGAAGAAGTGCTTACCTCAGTGGGGTTTTGTAACCTACATGTTCTTCAATTACCAGCTCCTCATAAATTATCAACAACCTAGTTTTATATTAAAGAGGCTTAAGAACACACTTGACAAACTTGAAGCTGACAAAGTAGGATGAAAACGATATTTAGATAGGAACTTAATATAGTTCAGATAGTTTAATTTATTGAAAAATTTCCAAATTGGACCGAACACTTGTTGAATTATAGTCCGTATAGGTGCTGATCAGAACACAAACCACAAATTAAAGCAACACAGTAATGAACAATTCCAGAATGGTGCGAATATCCTCTAAACTTCAAGTTAATCACCTATTATACCCAAAATCATTGTTAATCAGTATTTATATATAATGTCGGTTCTTTAAAAAAATACTCCAGTAAATAACGTAATTAAACACTAACCTTGAAGAGAGATTTAATAGGCCCAATCTATGACAACCGCCCTATGTATCTATAAATAGGGGGTTCCTTGACTATTTTGGGGTTGCTAGTTGTTTTGCTTATTACTCTCTCTTGTACTCGGTTTAGTGTACCAGACGATACCATGAAGTCGTGTGCACCGTGATAATAGAATCATTCTCTTTGAAGTTTCTTTGCTGTTCTTACACACAATCATTGTTTCCGCCCTTGGTTGTGTGTTGTTTGATACCACGTAGAAGGATTCTGGACTTACAAGGCTGAACCATTCAGACTCGGGATGAAGCTGAACCATTGAGTATTGAACCGGTCAGTCGCGCTTCCTCTTGTGCAACAATGAACGAACACACTTATGCCTAAAATGGAAACGAAAACGCCTGCAGCAGGCAGCAGCTAAAATGATGCCTGAAAACGGACCTACAACAAACTACGAACGAAGACACTGTAGCTGAACCGAAACGAAAACGCTGATTGATGCTGAAAACGGACCTGCAATAGCTTGAAAACGAAAATCTGGTGCCGAAACGTAAAAAAACCCCAGCAAAACCCAGCGTCATGCGGACCCGGATTTTTGGAGCGGCATTCGTGTTCGCAGGGGCGACGCGATGGAATCACAACCAGAAACCCATTTTTGCAGCCCCCCTGTGCGCGGGTAGGTTCTCAAGTAAAATGTGAGACATAAGATTTGATACCTTCCAAGTGGTTTCCACATACAAACCAATCCATTTTTATTTTCCCTACTAATGTGGGACAAGAAGACGAACCATTCAGAGCTCCACCCCTTGTGGTGTGGTGGTAAAGTTGTTAGTGTTTAAAAGGAAAGATTGGGAGTTCAAGCCTCATAAGAGACAAAATGAGTGTATTTAAATGGGAGAAAGATTTAGCCGTTCAAAAAAAAAAGAACTAACCATTCAAAGACCAAACCATTTAGCACTTAATGATTCAGTATTTAACCATTCAGAGTCTCTTAACTATTCAACACTTAATCAACCAAACAGCCCCTTATTGTTAAAATATTTTGGGGAAATGGAATTAAATATTCCCAACTTTGGGAGATTGGAACGTAATAATCCCAACTTGAAAGTTGTAAACTAGCAGTCCCTGCTTGTCTTGTATTCTTTCCATTGGACCCAAACTAGCTGAGGTTAATTCAGTTAGTTATCTGCTGACGTGGCAGTCCACGTGGCATCTAAGGTGGCAAAATAGGTCTAGTTGGCAAAAAACGTGGGCCCACTATTCTGTGATGTGTCTTCTTTTTTTAATCTATATTTTAGATACACATATTATGTACACACACACACACACACACACACACATATATATATATATATATATATATATATATATATATATATATATATATATATATCTTCATCATCTTCACCACAACCACCTACCACCACCCCAGCCACCTGCCACCACCGTCAACCATCGCCATCTCAGACGACACCCACCACACTTTACACCACCATCACAAACACCACCAAAACCCTCTTTCTACCCCTCCTCTGTTTTCCTTCTCCGTCCTGTTGTAACGCCACCGAAACCCTATCATAAACACCATCGAAACCCTTTGTTTTCCATTTCCTCTGTTTTCCACCACTCTACACCACCATCACTCTCCTCTGTTTTCTCTCTCCACATTACAAACACCACCAAAACCCCAGAACATGAATAAACAAAAATTGGGCTACAAATTTGGGGATTATGCGATTAAGGTTTCTGATGGTTAGGGTTGTGAAGATATTGGTGATTTCAGCTGGTGATTGTGAAGATGTTCGCGGTTTCAAGTGGTGGTTGTGAAGATGGTGGTGGTTGCGAGGGGGAAAAAGCCCTAATTGTTTGCTTCTAACTTAGGGGGTTGTAGTGATGGAGGAGATGGTGGTTGTTGTAGAGGGTGGAGGCGGTAGACGAAGTAAAGAAAATGGAAGATGGTGGTGGATTGCGGTGGTGGATGGTGGTGGTGTACAGTGCTGGTGTTTATGGTGGTGTGGGTGTCGTCAGAGATGGCGGTGGTTGACAGTGGTAGCAGGTGGTTGTGGTGAAGATGATGAAGATATATGTGTGTATATAAAATATAGATTAAAAAAAAGACACATCACAAAACAGTGGGCCCACGTTTTTTTGCCAACTAGACCTATTTTGCCACCTCAGATGCCACGTGGACTACCACGCCAGCAGATAACTAACTGAGCTAATGTCAATTAGTTTTGGCCCAATGGAATAAAGTTTTGTCCCAATGGAATAAAATACAAGACAAATTGGGACTGCTAGTTTACAAGACAAGTTGGAACTGTTAGTTTACAACTTTCAAATTGAGATTATTGTCTTCTAATCCCAAAGTTAAGATTAGTTAATTTCATTTCCACAAATATTTTTAATCTTGTGCTAATAATAATAAAGGACATAAACATCACTTTCCAAAATAACTAAAAAAAAAGATGATTCAAATTAAAAACAAAAAGAGCAACAACAACAAGACACGAGGGACTGAGGGACTGAAAATGTAAAGTTTTAAATTAGAAAGTAACCCGTTATGTTATTATCAACTGTAACTGTAACTCCCTCCCCCACCAACGTATTGACCGCGTCCTCGAATCACGGGTCCAATTTAAGACTCCATTCATTCAAGAACAACCAACCATCTTTACATTCTCTTCAATATCATTAAATCCTTCCTCTATTACCTCACCCACTTCACTTGCTTAATTCTGTGATCCCCATTTGTGCCTTGTTTCATCACAATTCACAACACACACATCTTCTTTGTCTGATTCTGTTGCTGTTATTGTTTTCTCATAACATAATGTCTGATTTATCAAATGCATTCACTCGTTATCGAATTGGGGCTTCAAATATGGTATGTTTTAGTGCTTTTGGATAATTGAGGAATTATAAACGAGCCGAGATCGAGTGGAGCCCAGTGTGGGCTTAGGCTTGACTTTGTTAGCTAAAATGTTGAAATTGAGCATGGACTTGTGAAAAGCTCAAGTTGGCCAGATTAGTTTTTTAAATTTTTCTTAAATTTTTCTAATTTTGTTTGTTTTACCTTTACCTTTATTTGTTGTAACATTTTTGGTTTGTTTTTTTTTTTTAACCAAAAAATTTTCACTTTCAACTCCCCTATACTTTTTATATTTTAAGAATTTTTCGTTTTACCTTTTGGTCTATGATCTGTCGTAACGCTCGGGTCCTAGATCGACTTAGTTAATGCTTTCAATGGTTTACGTTTCGTGTGTGTGGTTCAACGTTTTTACGTCTGCTTTTCGTGCGGTTTTATTTTTTCGTTTTTTCTTTGTTTTATGAGTTTTTCTAGTGTTAGTGGTCGCTAAAGGTGGTGTGACATTAGTGCTATTTGGCACGTTTTTACGTGGTGGGCTTAGTACTAGCTGTTTTGTAATTATCAAGTATTTAATATAAGTATTGATGTGTATATATATACAAAAACATATATATATATATATATATATATATATATATATATATATATATATATATATTTTAACATACAAATAAACTAGAGAATTAATAATTCTGCAAAAGCAGCTCTCCTGGGGCGTATCGATTGGTTGAAAGGCTTGAAAGAAAACGTTGTTCTTGGGGGGGGGGGGGATACCTGTTGTTAGCGGCTTCAAAACACCTTCAAGCGAACCTAACAACATTGCCTTTGAACTATTAAAAGTTTGGGTTATAATTTATATATTTTAAAAGTTGGGCTTTAATTTAAACGAGCCAATATAAGCGAGCTTACCTTGGCTCGTATACAAAGAAGTTGATTTCAAGTTAGTTTTGAGCTACGAGATTTTTGAACAGTCCTAACAATAACAAATCATTTCCGGTTAAAATGTACTGTTTAGCATGTGAATATGGTTTATATATTGTTACATAACATTTATAAAAAGTGCAATGTATGTATGTTGTAAAAGCTTAAAACCAATGTTGAAATGAAGGTCAATGGATAACATGTATCCCTTGGGATTGGAGGAAGTAATGATTAAGTAAAGTATTATTTGCATGCGTGAGGTTTAATTTAAAGTTTCAATTACTTGCTTTTGTTCCAAGTTTTGTTTTCATTGATTAAGTTGTATGGATAAAATAATGTGGAATATAATATTTGTTTTGTTTATTGTACTAGTAATAATCTGTCTGTTATGAATAAGATTGGTTTTCATTGCTGATCTTGACTGCATGGTCTGGCTATCTTTTTTCTTGTAACAATTATGGAAAATTTGCAGGTTTTCAAGAGCGGTCCACTGTTTATATCTTCGAAAGGTGCGTAAAAGAAAATTCAAATACATAATATTGTTTATATAACCCAAGGTAGTCAAAGGCACTCACAGCGCAAGGGTGGGCCTTGGGCTTAGCCTCAAAGCGCCTAAAAAGTAAGGCTTTTTTAAGCAAGGTGCACATTTTAAACAAACCATTTTTAGGGGTTTTCAATGTGTTTTAGGTTAGTTATAAAGGCTAGTTTAGTCTGTTTCCAGGCCTGTTTCAAACTAGTTTTAGATGTTATAGACTGTCCGGGCTAGTTTTTTTCGTAGAATTGTGCGCCTATGAGCCTTGATGGACGTAAGGTGCTGTTTCTGCGCCTTTGGTGTTGTTGACTACTATGATATAACCATTAAAAATGCACATTGCCTAGCTTGTCAACATCTATTTTAGTTGCAATATTGATATTATGGAAGTCTTCCATGAACAATTTCATAATAAAAGTGAATATACTTCCTCATATCGAGGAGTATAATGAAGCTTGCTATCCATTATGTATGAAGATTGTATATGTCAATAAGTTCCTACACATCTGCATTGTTCCTGTGTAAAGATAATTGCAAACTCTTCCAATGAAAACCTACCTTACTGCTAAGCCCACTTTTGAAAATTGCAGTTATTCTATCTTGTAAGGATACATGTGCATTGTTGGTGTAAGCCAACACCTCTCGATCTCCTCACCTCACCCTCTCTAACATAAGACCTATCTTTGTATGAAGTTTTTGTTTTGATATTGGATTTACCGTTCATGAATTCAAAAGTATGATGGAGTTTTGTTTGCATAAAGTTTTGTATCATTTTTTTTTGGTTGCAAAAAATGTAACCTTTAACTTAGTTATCTTAAGACTGCATTAACCTGAATAAGTTACTTGTCTTTCAGTCCATCATTACACATTTTTTCTTATTTAATTTGCTCAGTCTGCATGTATTGAATTCCACAGTGTTTTGCATCATTCTATAACCTTTTCTTGAATTAAATCAGTAATTTTGCTTCTTCTGCAATGATTCTTTGCTAATTCAGGACTCGGATGGAAGTCATGGAAGAAACGCTGGTTTATTCTCACACGCACGTCTCTCGTTTTCTTCAAAAATGATCCAGTTAGTCATCTCTCATAGTAACTATAATTTTCTTAGAACATGTTGATGTTCTTTTCTCTTTATTGCTTATTTATTTTCCTTCTTTATAGCAATCCCATTTTATCATGAGAAGACAGACTAATTGTCTATTTTTTTTCAGAGCGCGCTTCCTCAAAGAGAAAGTGAAGTAAATCTTACATTGGGAGGCATTGACTTGAACAGTTCTGGAAGGTAATGGTGGTTATTGGGTGTGTTTGTGTGTATTTATTGAGGATACTTTGTAGTCTTTAGTATATAATTTATTGGGAATTTTTATTTGCAGTGTTGTTGTTAGAGAGGACAAAAAGCTGCTAACTGTTCTGTTTCCTGATGGACGCGATGGCCGGGCGTTCACACTCAAGGTTTTACATGACACATTAATCATACATAAATTAGCTTAAAAGGAAACGGGTCAAAATGTCAAATCGGCTGAATAGGTCAATGAGAGTGATCATATTTGAAAATTCCCTAGAGCCTTTAATTAAAAAAAAAAAAGATTTTGATTGAAATAATATAATTTCGGGATCACATTTGAAAATTCTCATATAAATTTGAAAAAATTGGTTCGGGTCAACATGACGCGGGTCACCATGTTTACATTTTAATTCTATTTCAGGCAGAAACATCTGAAGATTTGTATGAATGGAAAACAGCTCTTGAACATGCTCTTGCACAAGCCCCAAATGCAGCCCTTGTTATGGGACAAAACGGAATCTTCCGGAATGATACCACTGATTCAACTGAAGGGTCATTTCATCAATGTTTGTGAACTTCATTCTGTATTTTTTCTTTTTCTTTCTGCTGCCTGGGCCCACCTTAAGACCTTGTTTCAAGATTTCAAAAAAAAAATATCTAGTATCTAGTGTCTTCATCTTTTGGCGGTAAAATATTGATTCTTTTTGTTTAGGGAGAGATAAACGTCCCGTTAAGTCTTTAGTTGTTGGAAGACCAATATTGTTAGCACTAGAGGACATAGACGGAGGCCCGTCATTCCTCGAGAAAGCTCTTAGATTTCTTGAGACACATGGTTAGCTTCTTTCTGAATAAAATAAAAATGTTATGGAGTAATGTAAAAAATTATGGGTTCTTTTTATGAGCTAACTTATACTCTCCCCGCGTTAAATTCGATGTAACAGGAAGCAAAGTTGAAGGAATCTTGAGACAATCTGCAGATGTAGAGGAAGTAGTTCGTAGAGTTCAAGAATACGAAACAGGTTTTCATTTATTTTTTAGTTATAGTACCCAATTTAGATGTTGTTTAAATGCTAAATTTTACTATATCTTGTTGTAGGAAAGAAGGAATTCAGTTCTGATGAAGATGCACATGTTGTTGGTGATTGTGTTAAGGTACATACTTGATTTGATTTAACTTAACTGTGGAAGAATATCTCGTGATACCAAATGAAGGGAGCAAGGGTCTTTAAAAAGGAAGAAAACGAAAGTAGTATTCAATGGTGATTATTTTGTATCTTGTTTTGATTATTGATTACAGAACTTTCATTTGCAGCATGTCCTTAGAGAGCTGCCCTCATCACCTGTTCCTGCATCGTGTTGCACCGCTTTGTTGGAAGTTTATAGTGAGTTACAACCCTCCCTCCCACACACCAAAATATCAGTAAGATTAATATAATAATAATAATAATAATAATAATAATAATAATAATAATAATAATAATAATAAATAAGTAATCTCCTCTGTTTTGTAGTTGAAGGAGCAATTATACTTGGGGGTTAAAGAAATATGTTTATTTTCATCTTTTATATTTTGCATCTAGTGGTAGAATATGCTAGCCTTTTTTTTGTTTTACCGTTTAAGAAATTTTTGTTGTAAGAAAATTCGGTGTACTGATAATGATTGCTTGATCCAGAAATTGATCAGAAGGAAGCTCGAGTGAATGCTATGCGTGCTGCAATCTTTGAAACATTTCCTGAACCAAATAGGCGCTTATTACAGAGGTGATTTCTCGTTCGTTACACATGGAAAAGTGTTGCACTGTTAATGTAATTTGTACTTTGTGTTGGTCATGTATTTAAAATGAATTTGACTCAAGTTATTCGCTTGCAGAATCCTGAAGATGATGCACACTGTTTCCTTAAATACTTCTGAAAATCGAATGACATCATCAGCAGTTGCTGCTTGCATGGCACCATTGCTCTTACGCCCACTTTTATCTGGCGAATGTGAGTTGGATGATGATTTTGATGATAATCGTGACAACTCTGCACAGCTGCTTGCGGCTGCTAATGCTGCTAGTAACGCTCAAGCTATTATTACAACTCTCCTAGAGGAGTATGAGAATATATTTGATGTAAGATTGTTTAATTGTTTCAAGGTGGAAATTTTGACCCATTTATTAGAAAGTGGGTCGATTAGGCCTGTTTTTTTTTCTCAAACGGGTCAAATAAAAAAAAGTTTAGCCAAAAGAACAAAGGGTCAAATGGGTTGAAAGTCACCAAGACTCATTTTAATCAAAGTTTTATGTTTTTTCTTTAAGTATAACTAACACGCCAAGTATTAAAAACAAATAAGTGTTTGTTGGTCAAATCAAACAGTCAACTCGACCTGCCTTGTCATCTTTAATTTTGTTGAATGTAGCTATAGAGGTTTAATTAGGGGATAAATTTGTTGATAACCATAATTTATCTTTCTTTCAGGACGATGCTATGCTAAGATGTTCCATATCAGCGGGTTCTCGTGACGTTAGTGCAAGTGAAAATTCAACTGATGATGAAAATATGGAAATAGAAAACACTGTTTACCATGATGCTGAAAAGGAAGCTGATCAAGAATCTGATGATGATCCCGAACGTGTCTTTAGTGGAAAGTTGAGTGAAAGCAGTGGTTATGCTGGCAGTGATCTTTATGACTTCAAGGTACTTTCTCACTATTGAGTTGAGTTAGTAAAATTGATTCGTTGGACAACGGGTCAAAATGGGTAATTTTTGGTATGATGTGGGCTGGATTGGATTGGATTGGATTGAACTTAAATTCTTTTTGTCCAAAATTATAATTTTATATAAATAATATGTGTGTAAAGTATGATTACAAAGTTTATACACTTTGGCCTATTAGAGTTAAAACATAACTTCAATCACGACCTTTTGCCTATCAGCATATCACCGTATCTTCTTCTTCCTTTTTTTTGTGAACATTGATTTCTTGAGTCCATGAGTTGTAATCTTGGTTTAATCAAGCGCAACTTGCGCAAGGCGCTCCAAAGGGTTTTGGTCCCAAAAACCGAGGCACATGGCGCACACATCCAAATAAGCTTTATTTATAACCAGAAATTGCATATCTCGTATGTTTTACATATAAACCTATTTAGCAAGTAAACATTTCATAATTTCTGCCTCCAACAGGCCTTAGTGTTGACTCAGAAATACATGAGGCGCACCTTCATTCACCTGATGCATGTTTCTAGCGCCTCACACATCAGGCGCGCCTTTTTAAACAAAGCTTGAAATATTTTCTTGTCCCAAATTAGTGATCTCTTTATGTTTGGCACTTGATGTAGGCATATGTAACGGATGCATCAGATGTGGCATCTCCTACAAACAATGTAACTTCAGCATCAAAGTCAAATTCGTTGGCAGATTCTCAACCTCATGAAGAAGATTCTAATGTTGAAATTAATGAGCAACAGATGCAGCAAAACAATGCAAGTGTTCATCAGATGGATCTACCTCAATCTTTATCTGGACTTGATTCAAGCACAGAGACTCCTGTTAGCAAACTAAGAGGATCCAATTCTAAGTCTAGGCGTACAACAACTAGGGGACAGAATAATGTAAGTTTCACTTTTATTTAAAGATTTTGCCAAAATTATGATATTGATAAATAGGATCTTGATTACTGTATCAAAATGGAAATTATATAAAAATTTATTTTGTTGTGATTTATATAATTACAAGGGGTGTGAGTTTACGACATGACTGAACTAAGAGAAATTCACAGGTTTGGGTTTAGTCTAAATGAGTTCGGGTTCGGGTCACTTTTTGGTCAGATCTTGGAACATGTTTAGCTAAATGGGTCATGTTCGTGTCAACCCGGCTGGTTCGTTGGTTGGCCCATTTAACCTGTTTATTTATATTTTAAATGTGTTTTATACAACAAATTTTTTATACCAAATTTAGAATTTTATAAACACATTGCCATAGTTTAAACCTAAATGCATAAAGAAGATTAAGAAAGATATGCAAGTTTAAATTTTAAAGTATTAATATGTAAAAAAAGTAAACTTTTTTCAGGTTAAACGGGTCATGTTCGTGTCAACCCACGAATACATGTGTCGTGTTCAGGTCTAGGTGTGTTCAGGTCTAGGTGTGTGCAGATTCATGTCGTGTTCGGGTTTGACCCGTAAACATGGCTTCAGCGTCTCTTTTGGCTGATCATTGTTCTGGTTTTTCCACAGGGAAGAAAGACCCCTTCTGTGGAATCATTTGATTCTTCCGGCGAAGAAGAGTAAGATCATGACACCCAAGTGCATTGTGTGTGTGTTTTTTTTTTGTTCTTTCTGAAATTGGTTTCATAAAAGGAATTCTGTTTGTTTGTGTGTGTAGACTTGCTATTCAAAGGCTGGAGCTAATGAAAAACGACTTGAAGCAAAGACTTGTAAATGAGGTCATACTTTGGATTTTATTTGTGCCTATTCTGCAGTGATGATATATTTTTTTAACAATATATTAATATTAATATTAATTGTTTAGGCGAGGGGAAACACGATACTTCAAGCTAGCCTGGAAAGAAGGAAGCAAACATTACATGAACGTAGGTTGGCCCTTGAACAAGATGTAAGTCCTTTTTTCATTTGATGAAATAATGTGTTGGCGGGTTGGCACAACCTGACCTGACCCTTTTCTGAACAACACTAAACCTTTTTTGACCCTACTTCATTTATTGTACTGAAATATGAGTTTGTATACGTTTCGGCCTTCTGATTTTGCTTATCTATCATGACAGGTTTCAAGATTGCAAGAACAGTTACAAGCAGAGAGAGAATTAAGATCCGTATTAGAAGTTGGGTTAAACATGTCTTCTGGACCGGTTTCTCGATCTCATAACATGGATCCAAAGGTTTATTTTCTTCTCCTTTTATACATTTGACTTGTTGTATGCACATTTCTTTTGAGGTGGCTAGGGGTATTCAAAAACTGTTGAAACTAACCAAACCATCCAAACCGCAGCAAGTCAGCCGGTTTTGAGATCCAAACAGTTCAGTTTGAAACTTGGAACAGGCTGGTTAACCTTTTTTATTTACATATCTTTTCCATTTTGAGAATATTTAGATATGTATATGTGTTATAATCATAAACTGCCTTTACCATTTTTAAAATTCAAATTCAAAATGATGCTTTAAAAAAATTTGATTCAAACCGCCAAACGTGAAACAGTTCGGTCCAGCCTACCCACCCAGTCCAGTGGTTTGGTTTGTCGTCTTTCAAAACAAAGTTAGCAGTTCGGCCCAAAATTTGTCAAAACTGGCCGAACTAGACTGTGAACACAGAACACGGCTAGAGGTTATATGCTTTCAACCTGTTTAACTGGTTTCTTTTATGAGCTATTTCTGTTTATATCTCCTGATTGGTGATTTGGTCATATACTTTCAAATGAAGACGAGAGCGGAGCTGGAGGAGATTGCTATTGCTGAAGCAGATGTTGCTCGCTTAAAGCAAAAGGTTGCGGAATTGCATCAACAACTTCATCAACAACGCCACTGTCACCATGGCTACCTTTCTGATGCTTCTGATAGACACCAACATTTCCATAACCACAATTCTCATCAGTGAGTTAACTTTATTAATAAAATGTTTAGTTTAATGATGAAAATATTAATCTTTTTGGAGGCATTTGGATGTGCATTAAGAAGGTGATTATGTCATTTAAGTAAGCATAACTGGATTATCAACTGCGATAAATTCGTTATTAAGAGATAGTGTTGTTTAAGTTTTGACCTTTGATGTTGTTTTTTGGATGATCAATTAACTGATGTACTGATTAGCGGTGTAAACGACCCGAGCCCAAGCTTCCCTAAAGTTGAACATGGCTTGTGAGTGGTTTTTCAAGCTTAGGCTTGACTCGTTTTCATTTATTGGTTATTTTATTTTATAGTTTATATAAATTTATGATTATATATGTAAAAATAATTATAATTATAATTATAATTATAATTTTTATATATAGCATAAAATATATTATTTAGTTACTGTTATCGTTATTTTATATATAAATATTATTCTTGGTATCATTATTAAGTAAATGTATATTTAATATATTTAATAAAAAATAATACAAATAACAAGCTCGTTTAGTCTCATGAGCCTACTCGAGCTTGATAAGTGAATCAGGCTTTTGTTATATGAGCTTACTTTTAGGCTCAAGCTCAGCTCGCTTCATGTGTTTAGCAAGCCAATCTCGAGTTGTTCACAAGCGGCTCGGCTCGTATACCACCCTAGTACTAATGATCTCTAATATCATGTGCCATTCTTGTTCTTATACATTATTCCTTTATAACATTTGGCAGACGAGTTTTTCAGCAAGATTTTGATCCTACAATTGCTTATATCAACCATGAACAAAAACAAAGATCAGAGGTAAATCTACTCACGATGTTGATTATGATACAAATTAGTATTTTTTGCCAATGGAGTATTGTAAATTAGAAATTTCAATCACTGAGCTAGTTAGCTATGAGTGGGTTGATTTGGGGTGTGTTACACCTAATGGGTCCGCGGGATTGGGTCAAAAGTCGTTCTAAGTGTACCCAAATGCATTGTAATAGTGTAGCTTTTCTTGTGTGTAATCGTATATAACGCATTAAATCTACTATCCATAAATTAAAAAAAAATGGATAACAATTGCTATGTGTGGGACTGACCCGACCTGTTTCGCCCATCTCTCATGTGTTTTGCTCATGTGAACAAGTCATGTATCTTTTCTTTATATACTTAGCAGGAAACTTCATTGGGAGGAGAACTGAGAAACATTAAAGGGCACACCTTAATGAATGGAAGCACTCGTGCACAGAGTCTAGACGCGAGAAGATTAACTGATTCTAGAAGTACCAAGACGTCCACAAGTTTGTTCATGGATGAATTCGGGGTTGTTGATTCTGCAAGTATGCCATCTACATTAAGAGCAACTGAGGTTAGACTTGATGCAAATGATTTTGCGTTTAAATTTGTCCGTTTTTACAACTAACGGCGCAGGGATAGAGTCATGAAATAGTAATCAAGTTTCAATATTGTGCCAATAAAATCACTTATATTTCTTCCAAGTTCCAACTATAAAAACCACTCAAGTTTCAATATTGTTTGAATAAAGTCACTCATTCTTTTTTTCTTGCTATAGAACCACACAACTTTCAATACTGTTCTATTATTGTGAATTTTTTTTATTATTATTAAATTAAATGACGTATATAACAAACAATTATGTTGTTTATTATTTAGCTGACTTTTTTCTTTAATAAAAGTTCCTAACAATGGAACAATATTGAAACTTGAGTGCTTTTTGTAATTTTTTTTTCCAACTAAAGATTATATTATAGCATAGATAAAAAACGCGACTAATTACATCAAGATAGCGGGCAGGCGGGCAACAAGCTGCGCCGCCACCCCTTTAACAGAAGAGTGAAGAAACTTGGTTACTATTAGGTGAAATATTCGTTGTTAGTTGCAATTAAATAGGCGCTTATGAATGTTGTGACACTAAAGGTGTTAAATGTGTAGGTGGTTGATTATTCAAGAAACCCATTGGCATCATCGACATTAGTAGAATTAACAACCCGTCTGGATTACTTCAAGGAACGGCGTTCTCAGCTCATGGAACAACTTCACAACCTCGACTTATGCTACACAAGCTCATCACAAGATTTTTCATATAAACAACAACAACCACCTGGCTGGAACATCTTTAAAAGAAGTTAATCTCTTTGTATATCCCAAAAATCTTCTCTTTTCATGATTCTTTGTCATTTGGTATCAGCAAACAAAAAAACTAATTTGTTTTTATGTGAAGCGGCCTCCTAGAATCGTTGGTTAACTGTCTATTATTTGGTTTGACATGAAATGGTCGGTTTTGTTGTTTCATAATGCAAGGAGTGATACAAGTATTTATGTGTTTTCCTTGGTTCTACACACAACAATATGTATAAGTTGATATGTATGTGTTCACAAGATTTGGCAAAGCCACATGGACTATTAGTTGTACACTTTCTTGTCTATCGGTTCATTATGTTTAACCTTGGTCTTTGATCAAAGTCTATGACAAATATGTGTTTTGAAGTGTTAGTATGCATGATTTAATTCCAAGTTTTTGAGATCATAAGCCACCTTTTGAATTTGTAAAGGTTTTGCACTAAACTGAAGTAACATGTCAAAAGTTCTAAACTCAAGTTTACGAGTTCAATAAAGATTGATAAATTTCTCCGACTAACAAATATTTACTAGAGTATAATTATTAGTGAGATAACATATCCATATTTTCACGGCTTGTAGGATCGCGATGGGGTGTGGCAGGGCATTTCTTTTTGGTGTAACATACTTCAAATTTATGTTTTTTCGTTTAAAGATTTTTGGAGATTCACAAATCTGGGGGCTTATCTCGTATTGGGAAGGACGTAATTCAAGGTATTATAATTATAGCTACTTTTGTCAAACATACCCAAAATCATGTGCGCCAAAGCTGAAAGCCCAAAGGTAACATTATTTGTTGGTACAAGGGACTAGTCTTGTAAATGGTATCTGGACAATTCATGTTTTGTTTAGGATGTTTGGAAAACCACAATAAGGACTATGACTTTTTTGAGTCGTGGTGGTTGCGACACATTAGAGAAATCAAACATCTACAAGCTAGATAGATTATATAAACCCTCTACCCATGTTTTTTGTTTTATCTAATTCCCCTTCTCCATTGCTTCCTCTGGTGCTTTTTTAGTATTATCAAATGATTCGGATGTTACAAACCATCCTCATTAATAAAGAAAACAAATAAGGAACACATGACATTCCCTCATGAAGTCTCTTATTTTATATTCAAACCAATAAAATTATTTTCATTTTTTTTCTTTATTTAATAATCCTCATTCATTTCGTTTTTAATAATTTCAGTTCCAACTATGATTATAAATATACTAACCAAAAATTCAATTTAATATATGTATAGATGTTTTTATAAATCAACTAATATAGTTATATTTTAATACAAAATTAGAGATAAATTAATTGACATAACTTGAAAATGTTTATTAACTAAACGAAGTAAACATTATTAAAAAAATTATTTATTCTTTTTAAATAAAGTATTTATATGCTATTAATTTGAATTTCATTCATGTACCTTAAATTAACCCCATTATAATAACTTGGTCCTTCATTCTAAGTTTAAAACTATATTTGTTACAATGTTTGACAAATGATTATTAAGTTTTATTATTACTGGTTTTGGTTATTATTTTTAGATGTTAAATATGCTCAACAATATAAATTAATTTTAGATGTTAACATTAGTTCCAAAGTAAAAATAAACAACTTAGTAGTAACACAATGTAATTAGTTAAAGTTTTGTGAGGCTTTCATATTTTTCTTAAAAAATAAATAAATCAATCCAAATTAATTTTTAATATTTGATTTAACACCAAATTAAATATGTTTGGTTGGTTCGGTATTAACTGATTATACACTCAAGGTTAAATATTTAGGCTTTGGAATAAACCTAATGTCAAACTCCAAAATGAATGATACTCGATTAAGATGATTTTTATAGATGAGGATGTAATTTTACGTTAATTTTTATATCTTAGCCTAAACATCATTACTCTTATTACTTTTGATTTGTTTGTTTTGTTGTATTTGCAATCTAAAATATACCAACCATGGTATGGAATATATATTTTGAAAAGTTTGAATAATTTATATTTTTTTCAGTTGTTTACAAGAAATTATTTTTAATATAATATGTAATTTAATTTGTCTTAATTACATTATATATTTATACATATTTGTTGGGTCTGCTGACCTGGAGAAGAACAGATGATAGAAAGCCAAAATATACTAAGTGTTGATCAAGAACAAATAACAGTGGTTACAAGAAAGCTTCCTCCAAAGAACTGCTGATTCCCAAACTGCTGATACTTAAACAACTGATACAAGACAACTGCTGCTGATGAAAGGTCTGATGGATAAAGTCTGAAGAGCAAAAGTCTGATAAAGAACAAGTGCTGATCAAAGATCTGAAGAACAAAGGTCTGTTGAACCAACAGCACTTTGGTTCAACAGATGATAAGAAGACATCAGAGTTTTTGTTTAACAGAGTTTTTCCTTCAGTAGTTTCAATGTAACAGTAGTTTAGTGTATAACAGATGTTGTAGTTTGTTAGTCAGTTAGGGGTCGCTTTCTAGGTGACGTCAGCTAAGTGATCATCAGAGGTTTGTACTTGTCTATAAATAGAACAGTACTTGTACTGTTCTATTGGTCACTCGTCATTCTCTTTAGACAAACATACTCTGAGTGATCAGGCTGAGGGGGAGCTATAATTGTACCTTTGTAATCTTTCAGTTTAATGAAAGCATTCGATTGATAACAATTATTCTCTATGTTTTGATTATTCTTTATTCCGCTGCACTTTCCATTTATACTTCATTCATATTTCATAGTTAATCAAAACAATCCAATACTCAGATCCTAACAATTGGTATCAGAGCTTGGTCAATTAAATCTGATCTAATCAATCAATTTAATACACAGATCAGCTCACAATCATTGATATCGTTTGTTTGTCGGGTTAAAACAGAGTAATAGTTTATTTTCGTTTCAACAGTTAGTAAACAGACTTTGTTTTTGAAAAACCAAGAGAATGACTTCACTTAATCAAGATCCACACAACACTGGCACACACAACAAGCCTCCGATGCTTGTCAGGTCAGAATACAACATCTGGCAGCGTCGGGTAGCTCATGTGTTAGCACAACAGAACACAGGGTGCTGGAAATCGGTAGTATTTGGACCACATGTTCCAATGGTACCGAGTGCCGAGGATCCAAAGATCCAAGTACCAAAGAGTGTTGAGAACTACTCAGAGCAAGATTTTCAAAAATTCGAGCTAGATGCCAAGGCTTTCAGCATAGTAGCCATGGCACTGCCGAATGATATCTATGCCGGTCTCTTGCACTGCAATAGTGCTAAAGAACTGTGGGATGCTCTTAAAGAGCAATTCGGGGGAACTGATGATGTGATTGAAAACAACCGTGAAATACTTAACCAACAATATGAAACGTTTAGTCACATAAAAGGGGAGTCATTAACACAACAGTTTGAAAGGTTTAACTGTCTAATTAGTGAACTTAAACTGGTTGGTCTAACTTTTCCTAATTCAACACTGAATCATAGGTTTCTTAGATCACTTCAGGACAAATGGGACACTATAGCTATAGTTATGAGAAACTCTATCGGATTCAAAGACCTAACCCTGACCCAGCTTCATGGTAAGCTCCTGACTTATGAAAGGGAGCTTAACCAGAAAAAGAAGCTCCAGGACTCTGGCAAAGTGTCAGATGACTATGTATTTGGTAATACTGCACTGTTGGGTCAGGATGATGGTTCTGGAAGTAGTAAGGATCAGAGTTATGATCATTACATTGACATAACAACTGGTTTCAATAATGATTCTTACTCATCACCAAACAACTGTGCTTTCACAGCCAGTGGTGATATCCAGGCTTCTGATAATTCATCTTTTGTGTACAATGACTTGCAATACATTGACCCTTTGGACCTAGAAGAAATGGACATCTTACATCAGGTTGCCCTGCTCAGTATTAGAACCAATAACTTCTATAAGAAAACTGGCAGGAGGTACCCAGGTTTGCATGGTGGGTCAAAGGTTGGGTTGGATAAATCAAAGATAAAGTGTTACAAGTGTCATAGAATGGGTCATTTTGCTAGGGAGTGTAGGAGTCAAAATGGAGTTCCTATGATCACCTATCCAAATCAAAGACCACAGACCAACACTTATCAAACCATTCCTAATGTACCTAATGTGCAAAACACTGCTCACTTTGCACAGACCCAAACCACTGTTCCTGTGCATTATGTCCAAACCACTGTTCCTCAGTATCACTATGTCCAAACACCTGTTGCTCAGGCCCCTGTGCCAATGACTGTTACTCCACCCTCTGCTCCTGCAGAGACCAGTCAACCAGGTCAACAGAGTTTCTTTACTCAAGGCTTTGTTGATTGGAGCAGTCTACCAGATGAGATAACAGATGACAACATTGCTCTAGTTGCTAACACTGAAAAGGATTTTTGTTTTATGGCACTAGAAACAATTGTTGAAGAGACTGATTCTGAGGAAGTGGTGTCTATGTCTGAAAGTGTGACTGATGGTGTTGTTGGTGAGATTGTTTCAGCTGAAGAATCTGAAGTGGAGGTTGTGAATCTATCAGACCCCTGGGGTAGTGATGACTGTGACTGCCAGTGTAACTGTGCCTTGATGGCTGCTGCTAAGGTATCTCCTCAAATCTTAAATGACTTGTGCTCAGACAAATGTATTGTGGCATTTGCTAAGATAAAAGAGGTGAATGAAAACTTTAGAAAGAAAATTTTGGATTCTGAAATTCAGTTTGAAAAATTAACAAAAGAGTTAAAATCAAAAATATCTGAAAAAGAGTCTGAAATCAGCTGTCTAAAACATGAAGCAAGCATAACCAAAGACCAGCTTCAGACTATGATAACAAAATATCATAGTTGTAAGAAGGAGCTTGAGTCCACCCAAGTTGAATGTAAGAAATGGGTGGAATCATCTAAGGGTTTTGAGATGATTGTCAACCAACAATCTAAAAGTCATGTGAAATTTGGGTTTGGTTTTAAAACCACTGATCAAGTTTCACAAACCACTGACAAAAAGGAACCACAGTTGGTTGAGGTCATCCCTACAAACTCTAAAGGTCAAGAAATCAAGGTTACTGAACCCAATGGCAAGAAAATCATTCTTGAAAAGTTGGAAGGTACACCCTCATTTGATGAAATTGAGAAATATCAATTCAAACCAAAATGGTCAGATGAGTGTGAAGTCCTTGAAAATTTCAAACCAATGACCTTCAAAACCTCTGATGGTAAAATGGCACCACAGGCCAAAGTTATCCCTCTAGTAAGTCTTCCAACAGATGATGAAACATCTGTTGAAAAGAAGAAAGAAAAAGGGAAAGCCAAGAACAACTTGTTTTGTGATTTTTGTGAAAAGAAGAACCATGTCACCAAAAACTGTTTTCTTCTAAAAGCATATGACATCAACAAAACAACAAGTTTAAATGATTCAAAATCTAAAGAATGTTCAATCTGCAAGAAAAAGAATCACAAAACAAAAGAGTGCTTATATCTCAAAAATTTTGATGAAAAGATAAAAGAGTATAAGGCTAAAACTCTGGAGAGTCAAGTGGTAGGTACTTCAAAAGGAAAATCCAAACAGACTTTTGAATCAGTTCAAACATCTGTTACCAAAAGTCTGAACAAAATCTCTGCTCCCAGAGAGGTTCAGGTAACAGATGCTCCACCTGTTAACAGATTACCTAGAGGATATGGACAACCCACTTGTCATCGTCTGTCACATGTTTATGAAGAGCCCAAGAGGCCTTCAAAACCAAAAGTGAACAGACACCCTCATGGTTTTCAACAACTGATAGGAAATGATCAAACATCTGCTGGACCAAGTGTTGACATACAAGCACTGGCAAATGGTCAACTGCAGCTGTTGAATCTAGTTCAAAAGCTAGTCCAAACCACTGATCATTCTCCTCAACTTAAGGCTGAGACAGCTAAGGACCCATCCAAAGCCAATTTGGCTTTGGACACTCACCAAAACTAAAATCTTTACTGATGTGCAGGGAGCTTCTGCTTGTTTAGACAGTTTATGGTATGTAGATAGTGGAGGCTCCAGGCACATGACTGGATGTAGAGCCCTTCTTCTGGACTTTCTTGCTCATGGAGGGGGTGATATATCCTTTGGTAATGATTCTAAAGGTAAAGTGTTGGGTTCTGGTACTGTCAAAGCAGGGAGGCTTAAGTTTGAAAATGTTAATCTAATAGACAATCTAAAATTTAATCTACTTAGTGTATCACAAATGAGTGACAAAGGCTTTGGGTCATTCTTCACTAAGCAAACTTGTAAGATTGTTGGCCCAGAGGCTGTAGAAAAGATTAACACCATCATTGCTGAGAGCAAAGCACAACTTGTTGCTCACAGAAGTGGCAATGTGTATGTGGTTGATATGTTGAAGGATAATCCTACTGCAAATGTCTGTCTGTTCTCAGCTGCCTCTACCAAAGAGACAGAATTGTGGCATAGGAGACTTGGTCACACCAACCTTCAAACTATCAACTCACTCTCCAAACAAAACCTTGTCAGAGGTTTACCATCAAAAGAATTCAAATGTGATGAGCATTGTGTTTCCTGTTTAAAAGGTAAACAACATAAAAGCTCTTACAAATCCATTGATGAGTCCAAAACTAGTCAGTGTTTACAAATGTTGCACATGGACTTGTTTGGCCCTGTAAAAATCATGAGTCTAAGAAGGAAAAGATTTTGTCTTGTCATAGTTGATGATTTTTCTAGGTTTACATGGACTTATTTTTTACACTCTAAGGATGAGACTGCAGGTATCTTGAAGGACTTTGTCACCAAAGTTGAAAAACAATATGACTTGCCAGTAAAAGTCTTTAGGAGTGACAATGGAACAGAGTTTAAAAATAAGGAGTTAGATGAATTCTGTGTGTCAAAAGGGATTGTAAGGCAGTACAGCATCCCAAGAACACCAGAGCAAAATGGGGTGGTTGAAAGGAAGAACAGGACTCTTATTGAGGCTGCAAGAACAATGCTAGCAGATTCTGGTTTACCTCTGTCCTTTTGGGCAGAAGCTGTAAACACTGCTTGTTATGTTCAAAACAGAGTTTTAATCAACCCTAGACATCAAAAGACTGCTTATGAAATTCTGTTTAAAATCAAACCACTGATATCATTTTTCAAAATCTTTGGCTGCCCATGTTTCATTTTAAATCTTAAAGATTCCATTTCAAAATTTGCAGCCAAAGTGGATTGTGGATATTTTCTGGGGTATTCTTCTATTGCAAAGGCCTATAAAGTGTTTAACACAAGGACTAAAACAATAGAAGAAACTCTGAATGTGAAGTTCAATGAACTTTCTTCTTTAAAAATCCCAGCAAACCCTGCTGAGTTGTTTGATTTAGATAAATTCAAATTTGAAGATATTGCTGTCAAAACTAACCCTGCAGGTACTCCACATTCTTCACAACAAGACTACAGAATAGATGTTGTGGTTCCAGACCATTACAAAGTCTATCCTGTTTCAGAGGAAGCAGTGGTTCAAAACAACTGTCAAAACTCTGTCACAGCTGAGTCAGCCACTGTTGGCCAGTCTTACCTTCAATCCTCTGATTCACCTAACCAATCCACTGTTCACTCATCTGTTGACAAGAGTCAATCATCTGTTGACAAAAGTCAGTCCAATCTTACACCACTTGGACCCATTCCTCCACCTCCATTCCAAACATCTGTTGCCTCTTCAGAAGTACCAACAGATGTTATGTCAACAGAGTCTCCAAACCTCTGTCCTTCACCACAAAATGCCATCATACCATATCAGGGAGATCTAATCTACCTAAGAGCTCATCCACCAGACCAAATCATTGGCAACATCAGAGAAGGTGTGCTCACAAGGAGCCAATCTTCAAACATCTGTCTTTTTGCAGGCTTTCTATCCCTTACACAACCTGTCAAGTACCAAGAGGCACTGAAAGACAACAGTTGGGTAGAAGCCATGCAAGAAGAACTCCTTCAGTTCAAAAGACAACAAGTATGGGAACTTGTACCACTGCCTAAGGATGTCTGTCCAATTGGCACAAAGTGGGTCTTCAAAAACAAAACTGATGAAAGGGGTATAGTTGTCAAGAACAAAGCCAGGTTAGTGGTTCAAGGCTTCAGACAAGAAGAGGGTATTGACTATGATGAAACCTTTGCCCCTGTAGCAAGGTTAGAAGCTATCAGACTTTTCTTAGCCTTTGCTGTCAACCACAACATCAAGGTGTATCAGATGGACATCAAGTGTGCCTTCCTATATGGCAAAATTCAGGAGGAGGTCTATGTATGTCAACCACCTGGTTTTGAAGACACATTCCATCCTGATCATGTCTACAAGCTTAACAAAGCATTGTATGGACTCAAACAAGCACCAAGAGCCTGGTATGAAACTCTCTCTACTTTTCTCTTATCCATTGGTTTCACTAGAGGAAAAATTGATAAAACCTTGTTTTTAAAATGGAAAGGAAAAGATTTAATGATTGTTCAAATATATGTGGATGACATCATCTTTGGATCCACATGTAATAAAATGTGTGAGGAGTTTAGGGAACTCATGACAGCAGAGTTTGAAATGAGTGCTATGGGTGAACTTCAGTGCTTTCTTGGTCTCCAAGTAAAGCAACTGCAAAATGGCACTTTCATTCATCAAAACAAGTATGTGAAAAACTTGTTAACAAAATTTGAGATGAATGATTGTAAGCCATGTAGTACACCCATGAGCACTGTCAAGCCACTCACTGATGATGAAAAGGATGAACTTGTTGATCAGACACACTATAGATGCATGATTGGGTCTTTATTGTATTTAACAGCATCCAGGCCAGACATTATGTTTGCAACCTGTGTGTGTGCTAGATCTCAGGCTTCTCCTAGAAAGTCTAACCTTATTGCTGTGAAAAGGATCTTCAGATACCTAAAAGGTGCTCCCACACTTGGTATCTGGTATCCTGCTAATGGAAACATTGAGCTTTCAGGTTATTCAGATAGTGATTTTGCTGGCTGCCATACCACAAGGAAGTCCACATCAGGAGGGTGCCAGTTTCTAGGGAATGCCTTAGTTTCTTGGCAAAGCAAAAAACAAGCAGCTGTTTCAACATCCACTGCTGAAGCTGAATACATTGCTGCTGCAAGCTGTACAGCCCAACTTATGTGGCTTCAAAATCAACTACTGGATTTTGGGATAACTGCACTAAGGACTCCACTCATGTTGGATAGTCAAGCTGCTGAAAATATCATCAAAAATCCAGTCTCCCACTCAACCACCAAGCACATAGATATCAGACATCACTTTGTCAGGGATAGCTATGAAAAAGGTTTGATTTCTCTGCACCATGTTCCAACAGAGGATCAGTTGGCAGATGTGCTGACAAAAGCTTTAGACACATCTACCTTCACAAATCTGATCTCTCGAATTGGAATGTTAAACATGGATTAAAAACAACAAAAATGTTTTCAATAAAAACATTAAAATGTTTTCAGAAAATCAAATTTTGCTAAACTAACACTTTGGTTGAAAAATCTGTTTTAAAACCACTGATTCAGATAAAACAACCACTGTTTTATTAAAACCACTGTTAGTTGAAAAATCTGTTTCAAACATCTGATCAGGTAAAACAACCACTGTTAGTTGAAAAATCTGTTTCAAACATCTGATCAGATAAAACAACTGTTTTCATCAGTCTTTTTGGTTAAACAACAGAGGTTGGCAACAGAGGTTTAACAAAACAGCTGTATGCCACCAGATGTTTTAACCATCAGATGTTTGCCACGTCTGCTCTCAAAAGCAGAGTTTTGCCACATCAGCGGTTTAACCAGAGCCTATAAAACCCTGTTCTTTCCCCCAACAGCAGTTTTACTGTCTCATTGTATTCAAAATACTAAAAACCGCTCTCGTCTTCCTCATAACCCTCAATCAAAGTTCTTCGCTTTCATAATCAAAATCCATTAAAATGGAACTTCAAACAAAAGCCACTCACAATTTCCTTCCATATTTGGTTAAAACCGAAGACAACACACCATTCCATTCAACCATTGACATCATCAATAACTCAAAATATAAAAATATTCTTATTGCTGATGCCCCCATATACCTGGAAACACTCCAAGAATTCTGGGCAACTGCTGAGGTTTTATACCAAGACAAAAAGCCTACGTCCATAATTTCAAAAATTGGAGCCACCAGTATCGCCATAACCCCTGAGATCATCTCCACTACCTTCTCACTGAACGACTTGTCAGGTATGGATACTTTTCAAAAAACAGAGCTTCACACTGAGTTTCAAGAGAGAGGGTATGATGCTCAAATGACTGGTTCCACACTATACAAAAAGTTTTTCCCACCAGTCATGAAATTTTTCTTCCATACCCTTCTCCTCTGTGCCTCTGCCAAGACTACATCCTTCAATGAAATCCCATTGAGGATACAATACTTGGGATATGCTATGTTGTCAGACTCTGACTTCAACCTATCTCAGGGATTGTTTTCAGACTTGGTATCAAATGTGAAAGCCATAAAATCTGGCTCAAACAATGCTTTTCTGCTCTACCCTAGAATTCTAAGTGTAATTCTACAAAAGCTTTTACCTGAAAAGGATTTTCAAAAGGGAGAGTCATTTAAAATGAAAAGTCTTACTGATGAAACTTTTACAAGAATGCTGGGTTCTTCAACCCAAGAAAAAGCACCAAAAGTTCAAAAAGTTTCCAAAACACAACCAAAGAGGACAAAGACAACAACTGTTGTTGAAACCTCTGTTGGTGAGCCCACTGCTCCTGGTGATCATGGCACTTCATCCAGTGCTGTGAAACCCACACCAGCCACCAAAAGAAAACGTCCATCCACCAAAACAACCACCAAAACCAAAAAGGGACTTCTGGAAGATGAGATACCAGAAGCTAACCCTGTTGCATCACCAAAGGAACATGAAACCACTGTTGTTACTTCCTCACAACAGTTGGAGATATCTCAACCAAAGCAAACTCCTCAAGATTCCTCACAAAAGGAACTTGTTGTAAGCCAAAGGGAACCTCAAACTGAGGCATATGAGTCACTTGATCATATGTTTACAAGCCCATCTCCCAGGGCTAATCAGCTTCTTACTCCACCTACATCCCCACCACATGTCCCACAAACAATGCAACCCCTGTTTGAGGCTATTGATAAAACTCAGGACAACCCCAGTTCCTCTCCTTCACCTATCACTGAGAGTATGCCACTACCAGTGACTGGGGCTGAGGAAAATCAATCAGCCATCCCACAAACAGATGAGGAGGTTATACTCCCAGAAGTCAATGTTACTTCTGATGAGGTTTCAAGAGAAGCAGCTACTACTGCTGTAGAGACCATTGTCTCACAGCAGGACAGTGGTTACATTGCTAAGACTTCCTTGAAGGCAACAACTGATGAAGACACAATTGTGTCTCCTAAAACAGTTGGAAGTCCCCAGAACCAAGAAAAAGGGGCAGCAGGTTCTTATTCTATGGACTCACCTCCTAGAACTGAACCAGCTAAAACTACCTCTGGTAGGGACTCAGATGAACCTATTAATTTGGGTGATGAGTCAAAACTTCAAGAATTGACGGCTAAAGTTCAAAACCTTGAATCCTCTGTTGCTGACATCAAATCTGATGTCAAGTCAATATTGGAAACATTGAATAACTTTACAAAAAGTCAACCATCCACTGCTGATGTTGCTAATGAGCTATGGAAATCTGTTTCCCCCATCATCATAGCTCATCGAAAATTAGCAGATCAGACACAGGAAACTTACATGACCTTGATCAGAAATATGGTGGATGCCAGATTTAATGACACAAAGGCTGACATCAAGGTGATTAAAGACCATCTGCTGAAGACCACTGGCTCTGCCCCTACCACTATTCTCAGATGAATTCACTGCTGATGATGCCAAAAAGGGGGAGAGTGGCAGAGATAGGCTACCAAAACTTAATCCATTTGGTGAACCACCCTCACAAAAAGGGAAGAAGCCAACTGCTGACAAACCAGGGTCACCCAAATCAGCTCCACAAACTCAACAACCAAATGTTCAGATCCCTGTCTCTGAACCAGCTCCAGCATCAAAGGCAAAAGAAGTTGACACTTCAGCTAATGAAAAAGCTGAAAAGGCTGCTCAAGACAAAATGAAAAGGGCTGATACATTGGAAGTAAAGGCAGAGAGGTTGGTGCAGCTGAAAAAGGAACAGCAGCAGGAAGTGGAAGATGTGAACACTTCAAAGAGAAAGAAAATGCCAGCCAAACACACTAGAAAGCCACCTTCCAAATTAACTGCTGAAACCTCTGCTGTACAAACACCTGTTACCACAACCACTGCTCCACAAACCACTGCCACCACAACCTCTGCTACCCAAACCACTGCACCTAAAACAACTGAAACTAAAACCACTGCTAAAACATCTGCACAACCCAAACCAGTCACTAAACCAACCACAACTCAACCAACTCCCAAACCTACTCCAACACAAACCACTGCCAAACCTACTTCAACACAACCCAAAACCCAAACAACTGCTGGTTCCACTAAAGGACCAACAGATGTTTCTCAAACCACTGCCACATCCTCACCTTCACCCAAAATCTTGTATAGCAGAAAAAGGAAATCCACCTTTGTTATACAAGATGAAAACATCCACAACACACCACCAAACACCCCAATCTCATCCACACCAGTCAATGCCATTCCACTCACATCTTACTCACCACACACTGCTGAATTCAGATCACACAGACCACCACCAACCATCACCCCATTGGCTGAGAAGTATCCCCTTGAGTTGGATTTAATCAAGGGGGAACTTCAATCCTTCTACAATACTGATCAGCCATCAGAAAGATCCTTCCCATCTCTTAAAGGCTTCCCTGTTCCACTCAACATAGACACATATCTCAAATACAAGGGTGAACAGGCTGATGCTGTCATCAAAGAGAAGTGCAAAGGGAAGGATGACAGGACTGCTCAGGGCATCCATTCAGCAGAGCTTAGCAAACTCAGAAGGATTGAAGATTATGCTAAGACCCTGAGCAACTCCATGTCAACCATGCCTCTCAGCAGACACTTGGAAATGGAAGTAAGGGATTCACTGCTGGAACAGATCTTGGCATCCAAGCCTTATAAAGCAACAAAGAACCAATTTACAGGCTGGACCACACATGCTCTAAGGGAAGAACTAATCAGAATAGAGAACATGGCCAAGAATCCTCCTGCTAAGGTCTCTGCTCCTGATTTCAAAAAGGGGAGAGATGAAGCTAGAGCCTTGAAATTCAGAAGAATGAGACAAGAGCTTGTAGCAGCTAAGTATGGAGAGATGAAGTCTGTTGCCAGATGGTCAGAGATCAGGCTAATTGAAACATACAAAAAGCTTGAACAAGAAAGAAAGACCAATCCTGATCTTCCAAGAAAACCTGTGTATGATGATGCTCCCAAGAAACCCTCTCAGGCCTTTACATTAGACAGTTTACTGGAAACTTCAGATCTTACCATTGCTGCTAGAAGACAATTTAAGAAGCAAAAAGAAATGACTGAAGAAGAAACAAGACAGTTCACTGATACTTATGTGAAAGAGGGGATCTTGAATCAAATCAGATCTTTTTCTGATCCTGTGTCAGACAGGCTCAGAGAACTCATTGGAAGGCCACCATCACCAAACTCATCCAAAATAAAGATGCATCCCAGTCACTCCTCTGATTCTAAAATTCTAAAATGGAAGTCTGATAAAGAGACCCATGAATTGACATTGCTCAGATCAGATGGTAGTATTCAGAAGCTGAGTATGGATGAGGCACCTGGCCTAAGTGCTGAAGATCTCCAGACACTTCTAAATTTGACACTGGATAGAGATGCTGAAGACCTCTTCTCTCTACACTTTGAATTGCAACTAAAAGGGCAAATTAGAGAAAGTCTGATGAGGAATAAAGATCAAGAATAAAGCAGAGTTTTGGCATCATCTGTTCTAGGGGGAGATTGTTGGGTCTGCTGACCTGGAGAAGAACAGATGATAGAAAGCCAAAATATACTAAGTGTTGATCAAGAACAAATAACAGTGGTTACAAGAAAGCTTCCTCCAAAGAACTGCTGATTCCCAAACTGCTGATACTTAAACAACTGATACAAGACAACTGCTGCTGATGAAAGGTCTGATGGATAAAGTCTGAAGAACAAAAGTCTGATAAAGAACAAGTGCTGATCAAAGATCTGAAGAACAAAGGTCTGTTGAACCAACAGCACTTTGGTTCAACAGATGATAAGAAGACATCAGAGTTTTTGTTTAACAGAGTTTTTCCTTCAGTAGTTTCAATGTAACAGTAGTTTAGTGTATAACAGATGTTGTAGTTTGTTAGTCAGTTAGGGGTCGCTTTCTAGGTGACGTCAGCTAAGTGATCATCAGAGGTTTGTACTTGTCTATAAATAGAACAGTACTTGTACTGTTCTATTGGTCACTCGTCATTCTCTTTAGACAAACATACTCTGAGTGATCAGGCTGAGGGGGAGCTATAATTGTACCTTTGTAATCTTTCAGTTTAATGAAAGCATTCGATTGATAACAATTATTCTCTATGTTTTGATTATTCTTTATTCCGCTGCACTTTCCATTTATACTTCATTCATATTTCATAGTTAATCAAAACAATCCAATACTCAGATCCTAACAATATTAAATTTAAATTGTTTAACCCATATATCACATGGGTACATAACCTAGTATTGTTATATATTTAAAACCATGTACTACTTATACATATAATATTACATACTTAACAATTTTTTGGACAAAATTATAATTAAAAATACAAAATATATAATATAAAGCATTTGGTAAAATTATAATTTATTGATTATACCATATAATAACCCTGATGAATGATAAAATAAGTAAAAGGTGAGTAGAGTAGCAATTTTACTATTCAAAAAGCTAAAAACAGTTTCAAAAGCAACTCATACCAAAAAGCAAAAACAAAAACGATATTTATCAAAGTCAAAAAACTTATTGACTTACTGGTTTTTCAGAAAACCAATAAATCAATAAGTTGTTTCTAAACTCAATGCCAAACATCCTCTCATATTAAAAAAATGTATTTAAAGTAATAAGCGCTTTTAAAAGTCTACATGGAATATATTATCAAAAACCTACGAGAATTATAACATAGTATACTTTAGGTTATTAATGAAATCTAAATAAATATAACGAAACCCATAAATTGTCCAAAAAAAGGTTTAAAAGTTTAATCTATTTATCTATACATATCCAACTTATGGCTTTGTGTCTAACCTATTTAAAATCGTGTTGTGTTTGGATTGTGTTTCCTGTCAATCTGTTTAATATTTATTTATAAATATAAGTAACAATTAGTGACTTTGTAACAGTTTTAATAATTAATTAATAATTACTCTAACTCAAAAGAAACTTTTTATGCCATTTGAAAAGGAAATGAAACATTTTGTAAGTGGTGTGGTTAAATTAGTAATTTTTTTCTTTATCTTTCATTTTAAATTACAAACTTGATTTTATATATTTAGCTTTGACATCATAGAAATGAATAGATTTGATGGAGAACCATTAACTAATAAAATAAATGTTGTTAAGAGGACATTCTAATGGTAAGTGGTGTACTCTACAACCATAGGTTATATAATTTAGGGGAAATGGAATTTAATAATCCCAACTTTAGGGGATTGGAAGGCAGCAGTCCCAACTTGAAACTTGTAACACAGCAGTCCCAACTTGTCAACAATTTTATTTTAATGGTCCCAGACTAACCTCAGTTAAAAAACTCTGTTAAGTGCCACATGGGCATCCCACGTGGCAAGCCTATGTGTCAAAAAGTGCTGGTCTGTCAAAAAAAAGGGTGGGGCCATGTCCACGTCATATATTTATAATGTTTTAATGTTTTTTTAAAAAAAAGATGGGCCCACAAACAAATCTCTCACCATTTATAATCATCATTGTTCGATCAAAATCCAAAATCCAACATCCCCCTAAAAATTCATCAAACCTAAAGAAGAACCCTAGAATCCTAAAATGATGAACCCTAATTTTCAATCCTAAACAATAGCAATCAATCTTTCGACACTAAAGATGAGCTCGTCGTCTTCATCCTCATCAAACAAAAGCCTCACAAAGTTCAAGATCGATTTGGATGGGCAGGTTTATTGTCATCACGACGTAGTTGCAATCCCACGGGTGGTTAAACGAAACAACCCATGAAATGGCAAAGAATTTTATGGGTGTCGGTTTTGGCCAGTAAGTCATTACATTTTGTTTGTTTCAAATAACATTTGTATGTTTTGATTGGATTGTTTTCTTGTAGAAACAAAATTGCGAGTTCTTCTTATGGAAAGATGATTTGCAGAAGTTGCTTAATCAACAGATTAGATACCCTACAATTGAAAAATTGAAATTTGAAAACCTACAATTGCAAAACAGAATCTTGGAGGATGAAAACAAGCTTCTCAAAGTCCAGCTGCTCAAATCTCGTTCATGGAATGCAGGATATGTGTTAGGATTGTTATCTGTCGTTTTTGTAATCTGTTATGTAATGTTTTAGACTTGAATATGTAATGTTTAATGTTATTGTCTTTTGTTATGTAAGTGTCCTTTGAATGAAATGAAAATGGGTCTTTTTCATGATGTTGAAGTTGAATGTGTTTACAATGGTTAGAATGAGTTAATTGGTCAAAAACAGAAACTTGAATGATGGGTAAAAAAACAAACTTGAATGTGTATGGCTTAATGTATCATAGTTATGGGTTAATGGGTCAAAAACAAACTTGAATGTGTATGGCTTAAAACAGTCATAGTTATGGGTTAATGGGTCAAAAAACAAAGTTGACTGTGTATGGCTTAATGTATCATAGTTATGGGTTAATGGGTCAAAAACACAAACTTGAATGTTTATGGCTTAATGTATCATAGTTATGGGTTAATGGGTCAAAAACACAAACACAAAGAAACATCAAGTGTCATAGTTATGCTGCAAAACAGATTTGTGTATGGGTTCAAAAACAAAGAAACATCAACTATGCTGCAAAACCACTAAAAACACTAGATTCAAACATCAAACATTCATATAGCATTAAAAAATTCTAGGTTCAAACATCCAACATTCATCAACAAACTACATAAGACAGTCATAACTTAACAGAAACCAACATAAAGTCTGGGTACCAAAAATACATAAACTTCATAAAACAGTCATAAGCTTAATGTCTGGAAAACAAGAAACCAACCCCCTTAACAGTCAAACATTCCTTCATTCAAGCATAGTGTCTGGAAACCATAAACCAACCCCCTTGTTTGACTTTCCACCCCTAGTTTGACTTGACCCTCCTCTTGTACTTGACCCTCCTATTGTTGAGTTTCCCCTGCCCCTGCCCCTTGTTTGACTTGGACCACCTGAATGAGCTGCTTGACTGGATTGGGCAGGTTGACTGGATTGGGCAACTTGGCTAGATTGGGCAGCTTGGCTGGATTGGGCTGTTGCCTGTGATGACTGCCCTGCCCCTTCAAACCTTGACCTCTTTGGCCTTCCCTTGCCTCTCTTCATTCCTGCAACCTCAACCCTTGTTCTCTTTCCCCTTTTACAACCCTTCTTGTTATGGCCCTTCTGCTTACAATTAGAACAAGTCATGGTAGTTCCATGCCTACTAAGCTTACATGGACATTCACAAGTATAAACATAATGCAAAACATAATGCCAAAACATAATGCAAAAAACATAATGCAAAAACAGAAGGCCAATACCTTGTTTCTTAGGGTTCTCATGTGGGTCTCTTCTCCTGTTTTTCTTTGGTCTACCTGGTTGAGACCTGATTGGTGGTGGGTCAAGAGGCATTTCTACAGAAGGCCAATACTTTTCACTAGCCAAAGGGGGTATGTTATAGGAATAAGCTTTCATGTATTGTTCGGTTGTTCCTTGTGGTACCAGTCATGCACATACATTTCAGCATTTTTGTTGAGAAATCCAGCAACTGCACAAACATGCTTGCAAGGGATACCTGACAAATCTCATTTTCTACATGTACATGTCCTGTTTCCATGATCAACTAATACATCATCCAACTCTCTTACCTGTAATGAGTATGAACATCAAGTCAAGATCCATTTTTTGCAATTAAAACTAAAAGCTAAGTATATACTTACTTGGAACACATGTAATAAGGATGGATAAACCTCACATCTATAAGCCCAATCCTTTTCAAGATCCAACTTCCCCTAAATCTTAGGACAAACTACAACATCTTCTCTTTCCATCTCCCTTTTGTTGTTCATTAACCTTGTCATAATTTGCACCCTGATGTCCTCCAACATGTTTATAAGATGCTTCTGTCTACATTGCACAATGAACCCATTAAATGTTTCTGCCATGTTGTTGCAGATAACATCACACCTAGTGTGTGTCTTGAGAAAGCATCTTGCAAAACACTTAGGATTCTGTTTTAGGAAATCATCAGCTGCTTCAGAAGACATGTTTTTCATCTCTTTCAAGGAATTCTTGTAATCAGCCTCATTGTAGGCTCTCACAGCTGTCCAGAAAACCTCCTTCAACTCATCACTTTTATGCTTCTTATGACAATTGGCATATATGTGTCTGGCACAATTTCTATGCTCAGCTTCAGGCCAGATCAAAGCTACAGCATTAAGCAAACCCTACAAAACAATTCAGTAAGTGTCATAATTAACTACCTATTAGTGTTTCATTTATAGAAATAGAATACATAAAATTAGATGATGTTACCTTTTGTTGATCTGATAATAATGTCCATTCCTTTCCACCATCAACAACCTGTAAGCATATCCTTAACTGTTCCATGAACCATGTCCAACTATCATTGTTCTCTCCTTCTACCACTGCCCAAGAAAGTGGATACATCTTATCATTTGCATCCCTTCCTACTGCAGCCAATAACATCCCTCCTAAAAATGTTTTTAGAAAACACCCATCTAAACACAACACCTTCTTGCAGCCTGCTAAAAATCCCTTCTTCAACCCATCAAAGCACACAAACAGCCTAAAAAAACTATCACAAGTTGCACTATCATCTGCATTGATGTATCCAGGTGGTACAGTCATCAACTCAAATGTTGAACTAGGATTTGCTATTCTTAAAGCCTCTAAATATGATCCTAGTTTGCAGTAATGTTCTTTCATTGACCCATACAATTGACTGTGTGCATAGCTTTTAGCCTTGTATGCAAACCACTTACTTATCAACACCTTGTACTTTTCTTTCACAGCAAGTTGAATGTCCTTAGCAGACCAATGTGGTTTACATTTAAACACAGGCAAGAATTCATTGGCTATTAATGTGTAACTTAACTGCCTATTTTTGTTCATATTTCTTTGGCAATTGTGCTTGTTTATTGCCCTTTTTACCATGTAACAATTTTTATCTTCATGGAAAGAACAATAAATATTGAATGGACAATCTTTAACACAACTAATACCAATGCGACCTCCCCTATTCTTGTTACTAACAGAAACAACTAAATTCTTACCATTTGCAACAGCATACTTCTTCACAGCTTGTTTAAAAGCATCCCTACTTGGGAATCTTGTACCAACCACCCAAGTCCACTTTGTCCAGTCAGTGTGATCAGACACAACAGGAACACTTGGAGAATACTTCTTGCCTAAAATGTCATCATCAGAACTATCACCAGGTGTCTTTACATCCCCTTCTGAGTCTTCATAGTTACTATGTCCATCAACAGCCTGTTTATTACTATTAGATGATAATATTTAGTCAATATGTAACAGTCAATTGTAATTATTATTTGCTTATTTCTTGTAATCAATCACCTCAATTATAGGAGGGATTATTGTATTATTGTCATTATATAAAGAGCTACCCCACCTCAATACAATTCATTGAGGTTGATTTATCACATGGTATCAGCCACATTCTAAACCCACTCCTCTTTCCTTCTTCATTACGATCCTCTGACCTAATTTCTTTCCTCTTCTTCTTCATGGCTGCTGAACACAACACCTTCTCCAATACCGTCCCTCATATGCCCACCCTAAAACTATCAGCGGCTAATTATCTAATCTGGCGCAATCATATGAATCTTCTTCTTGCCCTTCACCATCTCACTGCTCACATCGATGGTTCTTTACCACAGGCGCCAGCCACAATTATTGACAATGACCAGACCATCTCAAACCCAGATCTTGCAAAATGGACCTCTGATGATCAAAAGACTGCTCTTCTACTTCTCTCTTCTCTTACAGAGGAAGCTGCCTCTGAGGTTCTTGGTCTTTCTAACGCTCGTCAAATCTGGTTAGCTCTTGAGAATGCATACAACAATGCCTCGGTTGAGCGTGTTCAGTCATTGAGGGACTCCTTAAGACAACTCACCAAAGGTAATACTTCTGTCACAGACTTCTCTCGTCGCTTTCGTGTTATCTGTGAACAACTAACCGCCATTGGTCACCCGGTGGCGGACATTGATAAGCTGCATTGGTTTTTGTGTGGTCTCGGACCGTCGTATGAGGTATTTTCCACAGCCATTCGTGACACCAAACCAGCTCCTGTGTTTCGTGACTTAGTGGCTCAAGCAGAGAGTCACGAGTTATTTCTCCAGTCACTTCATGGAACTGCTGCTCCACCAGCCGCTTTTCACGCTCATAACGGCTCTAATCAGGGTCGAGGCCGTGGCTATTCTGCTAAAGGTACCTCTGCCCGTGGCAAGGGACGCGGTTCTTTCTCTCGCAGATCCCCTCATTGTCAGCTATGTCGAACAAACGGACACTATGCTTCCGCCTGTCCCAGTCTGCATACCTATGCTTCTCGTACTTCAGACGACTCCGTAGCCAAGGCATTCCATGCCCAGTGCCACGTTACTGACAATTCCCCAGATTGGGTTGGTGATTCTGGGGCCACGACTCACATGTCTCCTCCTCATGATTCTCTCAACAACCAGGCTCCTTATACAGGTACACACCAAGTCATCTTTGGTAATGGTAAAACTTTGCCAATCACACATACAGGCTCCACAACTATTTCCAATTCTATTCCTTTACGCAATGTACTTATTGTTCCCAATCTCACCAAAAAGTTATTATCCATAAGCAGATTGACCGCTGATCATTCGGTGGATGTTTTATTCTCTGAACATTTTTTCCATATTCAGGATCGGAAAACAAAGCAGGTACTCGCTAAAGGAATATGTGAGAATGGCCTTTATGTGCTCAAGGATGAACCAAGAGCTTTTGTTGCTTCTTCAGTTTCGAATAAAGCTTCATACGAGTTATGGCATGCTCATTTGGGCCATGTCTCTTTTGATGTTATTTCCCTTTTAAAAAATTTTGGTGTTTTATCTGTTACTTCATTACTGCCAAAACCTTCTATTTGTTCCTCTTGTCAACTTGCAAAGGGACAGCGATTGTCTTTTGATTTAAATATAAAGCGTGCTACTAATTTGCTTGATTTGGTTCATTGTGATTTATGGGGTCCCGCGCCACTTACATCTACAGATGGATATCGCTATTATGTTATTTTTGTTGATGACTATTCCAGGTTTACGTGGTTTTATCCACTTAAAACCAAGACAAGATTTTATTCGGTTTTACCCGTTTTTATTAATCTTGTCCAAACACAATGTGCAAGAAAAATCAAAACATTTCAAAGCGATGGCGGGACTGAATTTGTAAACTACACCGTTCGAAAAATTTTGGAAGATAATGGCACTTTTCATCGTTTCTCATGTCCATACACGCCTCAACAAAATGGACGTGCGGAACGGAAACATAGACATATAGTCGAAACGGGCCTTGCAATGTTGTTTAATGCTCATGTACCGGCTTCCTTTTGGGTAGATGCGTTTATCTCAGCCACATATATTATTAATCGCCTACCATCTACTCTTTTGAACAACAACTCTCCGTTTCAGCTCGTCTTCAATCAAGAGCCTAACTACTCCAATTTTAAAGTTTATGGCTGCCAAGTTTTTCCGTATTTACGAGACTATGCTAAACACAAGCTTGAACCCCGCAGTCTTTCTTGTGTTTTCATCGGTTACAGCCCTCAACATAAAGGATATAGATGCCTCGATCCAGCCTCTTCTCGTGTTTTTATCACTCGACATGCTCGATTCAATGAGACATCTTTTCCTTTTAACACCACATCCTGCACTTCGGACCTCAATACTTTGGATTTGACCACATTTCTTGATGACATTCCTACACCCGTTTCCTATGATGTTCCCAAATCCACTCCACTGCCCCAAGACATCCGTGAACCCTCCACTTGCCCTCTTTGTCCTCCTCATCCACCTAACCAAACCTTCCATACTACTCCCAACAGCCAACTTCCCATACCACCCAATGATCCAATACCCACTCCACCAACTGACCCAATACCCACTCCACCAACTGACCCAATACCCACCCCATCTCCCTCGGCCCAAACACCCACCTCACCTATACACCCTACGGCCCAACAACCTACCTCTCCCACTCCAATTTCACCAACCTCTTCCACATCTCCTGTCCCACCTTTTCCTCATACAACTGATGTTCCCACCCAAGATACTTCCAACTCACATCCAATGGTTACACGGTCAAAAGCAGGAATATTTAAACCCAAGTACCCAGCTAACTTTGCCTCACTTACCACTCATTCCTTACACGTAGCCCTATCTACTGTTATTGAACCTCGTGGTTTTAAAAGTGCAGCTAAGGATCCTAAATGGATGGCGGCAATGATTGATGAGGTTAAAGCTTTACATCAAAACCAAACTTGGACCTTGGTTCCTAGACCTACATCGGCCAACATCGTAGGATCAAAATGGGTCTATCGGATCAAGTATCATTCTGACGGGTGTATTGAACGCTACAAGGCTCGCTTGGTGGCCCAAGGTTTTACCCAAATTCCAGGTTTGGACTATTCCCATACCTTCAGTCCTGTTGTTAAGGCATCAACTATTCGCATTGTTTTATCACTTGCGGTTTTGCACAACTGGCGCTTACATCAACTCGATGTCAAGAATGCATTTTTAAATGGTCATCTGCAAGAAACCGTATTTATGGAGCAACCACCAGGTTTTGTTAATCAACAGTACCCCAATCATGTTTGCAAGTTATCTAAGGCTCTCTATGGTTTAAAACAAGCCCCTCGGGCATGGTTTCATCGATTGAGCAACTTTCTTCTAGCGTACGGTTTCACGTGCAGCCGTGCCGACACTTCTTTGTTTGTTCTAAACAAAGATTCGTGTATAATGTATCTACTCGTTTATGTCGACGACTTGATACTCACAGGGAACAATGAAACAGCCATCACCACTTTTGTATCTTGTCTTCATAGCGAGTTTGCTATCAAAGATCTTGGGAATTTAAATTATTTTTTGGGGCTCGAGGTCGCCTATACTGATTCCGGACTTTTTCTTAGTCAATCTAAGTATGCCAAAGATATTCTTCAGCGAGCTCATCTTTTTGAATCGAAACCAGTAAGTACTCCACTTGCAGCTCATGAGTCCTTTACCACTAATGGTTCCCCTTTCTCCGATCCGACGCTTTATCGATCACTCGTTGGTGCTTTGCAATACCTGACGATCACTCGACCGGATTTATCCTATGCAGTGAATCAAGTTTCACAATTTCTTCATGCTCCCACCACCGACCATTTTCAAGCTGTCAAGCGTATCCTTCGCTATGTTAAAGGTACTATATCCTTTGGTCTTACCTTTAGCCGTCCACACAAGAATTCTATTCTTGGTTATTCGGACGCAGATTGGGCTCGTTGTCTAGACACTCGTTGGTCTACATATGGATACTCGATCTTTCTTGGTGGGAATCTCGTGTCCTGGAGTGCAAAGAAGCAACCCACGGTCTCTCGTTCTAGCTGTGAGTCCGAATACCGTGCCATGGCCAACACCGCAGCTGAAATTGTTTGGATTACTCATCTACTACGTGAGTTGCATGCCTTACCGCCTGATCGTCCTACGTTACTTTGTGATAACAAAAGTGCTCTTTTTATGACTCAAAATCCAATTTCTCACAAACGAGCAAAGCACATTGAGCTAGACTATCATTTCATCCGTGAACTAGTAAACTCAGGGAAGCTCTACACCAAATTCGTTCCAACCAATCTTCAGGTGGCGGATATTTTTACCAAAAGTCTGCCGCGCACTCAGTTTGAACTCTTTCGAGAGAAGCTTCGTCTTGGTCTGCCATCATTATGATTGAAGGGGGATATTAGATGATAATATTTAGTCAATATGTAACAGTCAATTGTAATTATTATTTGCTTATTTCTTGTAATCAATCACCTCAATTATAGGAGGGATTATTGTATTATTTTCATTATATAAAGAGCTACCCCACCTCAATACAATTCATTGAGGTTGATTTATCACAATTACTAGTCCCTTCTGCTTCAATAGCATTTGCATGCAAACATAGTTCTAACAACTTATTTGTTGTTTCAACATGTTCTGTGTTCACCTTCTTGATGTTCAACTGAGATTGTTTCCATTCTTCATCTTCCCCTGCTGACCCGTAATCATCTTCATCTAATGCATCATCATCCTGATGTTCATGATCCTGTTCATCATCCTGTTCATCCTCTTCTTCTGAGCTATGCACACTTACAACATCAGAACTTGATTCTTCATATTCTTTATTAACCTTATAAGTCTCATCCCTTGAATCATCAGATCCTGAACTAAAATCCTCTTCTGAGTCTATTTCATCTTCAAAAATTTGAAGCCACTTCTTATTCTTGGCAGGTGGTTCATCTAAAGTTACCAACTTTCCTTTCTCAACCTCATTTAAAACATCTAACTTTTTCTTACAACTAGGCATGTTTTGCTCATTAACTACATCAGGAGTTGCAAGTGGTTGACTAGGGTTTTTAAGTGGGCTGACTAGTGGGATTAATGGGCCTCCTAATGGGCTTCTCATTGGGCTAATCAGTGGGTTGGGTG
The DNA here is from genome assembly GCA_032199755.1 of Ambrosia artemisiifolia. Taxonomy (NCBI): domain Eukaryota; kingdom Viridiplantae; phylum Streptophyta; class Magnoliopsida; order Asterales; family Asteraceae; genus Ambrosia; species Ambrosia artemisiifolia. Next base: position 34,004,670 of record CM063517.1, read on the forward strand.
AGCTGGTCAATGAAGCTTTTTTACAGGGTGTAGAAGGAGGTTTGTTAATGGGGCCACATTGCACATACACACTCACAGGTTCATCAACATTTCTATATGCCCTCACCATGTCCATAACATCACCATCAATTGTTAATAGCTTCAATCCACCATTGTTAGGTAACTTGTAATACATGATGAAATCTTTCGATACGTATGAACATGTTTTCATTACATAATCAACGATTTCAAAATATGAAACATGATCAATGTCTAACCTGATTGTTTTTCGTTCACCACCACAATATCATAGTCTTGAAGCATGAGAAACGAAGGTGCCACCATACCATAGCTTAATCTCGATTTCTTCTTCAGCCATTATCTAGGGTTTATATTCTAGGGTTTTGATCGTTCTTAGGTTTGGGTGTTTAGTTCTCTGATTAAGTTTGGGGGAATTGGATTTTGATCGAGTGTAATTTAGAGTGTTAAAAGATTTTGATTTTGTGGGCGCCTCTTTTTTTTTAAAAACATTAAAACATTATAAATATATGACGTGGACATGGCCCCACCCTTTTTTTTGACAGACCAACACTTTTTGACACGTAGGCTTGCCACGTGGGATGCCCACGTGGCACTTAACAGAGTTTTTTAACTGAGGTTAGTCTGGGACCATTAAAATAAAATTGTTGACAAGTTGGGACTGCTGTGTTACAAGTTTCAAGTTGGGACTGCTGCCTTCCAACCCCCCAAAGTTGGGATTATTAAATTCCATTTCCCCTATAATTTATTTGTTCTAAAAAAATAGAATTTGTTGTTAAAAAACTAACAAAATAAGTTAATAATTCAAGGAAATATTAAAAATCGAAACATTTAAATATTTAACTTTTAGTACTAACAACTTTCGTATCGAAAACCTATATATAAACTTTTCTTAAAACCCATCATATTCATATTAACCCACTAGGTTTTATCCCGGGAGTGTCTCGTGGTTAAAATATCTAATATAACATAATAAAATATCTAATATGACAACATAATTAATGATTTGCCAATACATGATTAATAAATAATAATATTATTATTATTATTTATTTTAAACAAATTTCTGCCATAAGTTATCATATTCAAATATAAAAAAAAGAATCTCTGCCTATCAAGTTATGTTTATAGTTTGTGATTTATTAGTAGAGTAAAATATATTTGAAAACAAAACCCCACAAAAATAGTTTTTTTTTCTCCGTTTTTTATATAGCACTATAGTACTCGTTGGAAAGATAATAAAACGCTCGTTAATTTGGTGTAATTTTTTTTATTTAAAAAATCTCGTATATAAAAGATATTAACGTTTAAAAGTTATGGGAGGAAACATTAGAGAGAAAATTTAATTTTGTTTTTAAATTCTTATCTTTTCCTAAAATAATAATAATATATATAGATTTATTAAAAAAACTCAAAAATTAAAAAATCCTATACGATGCCACGTGGCACATTCAAGGAGGGGTTGAGGCCTCCATTGAATGCCACATCATCAAAGTTCAATTCTTTTATTATAAGTTATTATAGGTTATAGATATAGATTTATTACACTGGTCGTGTTAAGGTAGGCCTGTTTAATTAAAACGGGTACGTTAGGTTACCCAAAATGGGTAAAAATGTAAAATAAAACTATTTTTATGAAACTAATCTCATCACATTTGTAAACAAGAGAAAGTATATGGTATAAAGCTTCTTAACATAAGAAGCAATAAGAAGCCACCAGTGAATGCCAAGTGTCATATTAACCAAACCTCAGTTAACCTAACCAAACTATAATTAATATTAAATCAGTTTAACCCAAGGGCATTACAGACTTTTTTCACACGTAATCAGTTACGTGATTTACGTTCGTTATTTTTGTAAACGATATTTTCAAATCATAATTTGAATTCTAAACACACAGACGATCACACACACACACATTACGTTTCAATCCAATTACGATTCAATCTCCATTTTGATTATTACGATTACAGTTTAATCGATCAATTCATCATGTTCGGTAAGTGTATTCGTACTTAATTAATCTATTTTTTAGTAGTTTTGTTTAATTTTTGTTTTTGTTATTATCAGATTTAAACTTCTCTGTTGAAGAGCAGAATGTTGATGTTGAGAATTCGAATCCAGTGCCTGATAATAATGCTTTTCATGGTAGGATTATCATCCTCTGTGTTTTAGTTGAAAACAGAGCTCTGTGTTTCGATAGATGTCTTAACATGATGTTTTTATCTGTGTTCAGACTTGATTCAAAACACTAATCAGGATGTTGATATTCATAGTTTGAACCTCATCAACGAATTCAGAGTTCAAGGCATTTTTTTAGTTTTAAACTGCAATATATACGAATGCGTCTGATTTAATATTGAGTGCGTTTGTTGTAAACTGTATTTGATTTATTCTCTGATACTGATAATATATGAATGCGTCTGATTTTTAAACATGAAAGCGTCTGGATTCCAATTTTTTTTTTACTAGGTGCGTTTGTTTTTCTATATGAGTGCGTTTGTTTTTGCTTTTTTGTAGGTGTTGCAACTGATGTTCCTGTTGATGACCTAGCTAGTAACACATATATACCTGATGTACCTGATTCTCTCAAACCTTTAAAGGACATGGAGTTCCCTAGTATTGAGCATGCACAAGAGTTTTATGCAAAATATGCAAAGGCTAGTGGTTTTGCTATTCGAAAGGGCACTTCAGAAGTGCGAAAAGGTATTTTAAGACTTAGGTACTTTGTATGCTATAAGGAGGGTTTGAAGCCAGTCAAAGTAGGTGAAGAGAGTTCTAGCAAAGATGCTAAGTCAAGGAAAAGGCCTTCGATCAGGACTGGAAGTCCTGCACATGTCAGGCTAAACTCTGATGATGGAAAAAAATTCAAGGTTTATGGCTTTAAGGAAGGTCATAATCATCCATTTGTCCATGAAAGTGACATTCATTTTCTAGCAGCAAATAGGAAGCTGACACATACTCAAGAAGAGATGATATGTGAGCTGTCTTCATTGAACATGGGTCCTGTCAAAGCTTTTAACATTATGAAGACCAAGTATGGAGGTTTTGAGCATGTAGGTGCAACTGCAACTGATTGTAAGAACTTTAAAGGTGGCTTAAACAGCTTCATTGGTGAGTTTGATGTAGATATGATTGTGTCTAGGCTTAGGGACAAGAAGAAGTTCCTGCCAGATTTTTCATTTGAGTATTCTGTTGATCAAAAGAATGCATTAACCGGATTATTTTGGGCGGATGCTTTATGTAAGAGGAATTACATGGAATTTGGAGATGTGATTTCGTTTGATGCAACATTTAACACTAACAAGTATGTTTTAAATTCTATTTTTTAAGCTTGTTATCCAAATATGACATGTTTTTAATTTTTTTTAAAATTTGTTTTATTGGTTATTGTAGGTACAAGATGGTTTTTGTACCATTCACTGGAATTGATAATCACTGTCGGAACGTCACACTTGGTGCAGGTTTGTTGTCATCAGAGACAACTGAATCTTATACATGGTTGTTACAATCGTTTTCCAAATGTTTTGGAAAGCATCCCAAAGTGGTTGTAACTGATCAAGATCCTGCTATGAAAAATGCAATCCAGTTGGTTTTTCAAAACAGCAGACATAGGCTGTGTATGTGGCATATCATGAAGAAGGTTTCTGATAAGGTTTGTACCAACTTCGTTTGTTTAAATCATGAGTGCGTCTGTTTTATGACAGAGTGCGTCTGAATAGTGTTTTTATTGATGCATTTTGCACTGAGTGCGTCCAATTTTATCAATGAGTGCATTTGTTTAAATGAATTTATTTTCTAATGTGACTGCGTCTAAATACTAACTGGCTGCGTCTGTTCTATGTTTTTTGTAGGTTGGTAGTGCATTGTGCAGTGATGATGAGTTCAAAAAGAGGATTTGTGCAATTGTCTGGACAGATTCCATCAGTCCGGAGAATTTTGATTTCGAGTGGGTGTACTTATTTTTTATTACAAATTAAATGAGAACACTTGGTTGTCTGACATGTTTGACCTGAGATCGATGTGGATCCCCGCTTTTTACCGGAATGAACCTATGTCTGGGCTAATGAGGACAACATCAAGATCTGAAAGTGAGAATCATTTTTTTTGCCAGGTGGCAAATTCTCAGTTGACTCTTGTTGAGTTTTTCAACCATTTTGAGACGTCCCTTGAAGCTCAGAGATTTAATCATAGGAAGAATGACCATGACTCAAGACATACAATTCCTGATATGTGGACTCAAAACCCTATTGAACAAGAGGCTGCTAAAATATTTACCCGGACTATCTTCTTTGATATCCAAGAAGAAATATATGCCAGTTACGAAGGATTAATAAGTGTTGATATGCAAAGGGCTGATGAAGAAGGGTTTTTAAAGATTTATGTTGATGATCCACAAGCACAGGGACAAGGCTTTATTGAGGTATTTTTTGTTTTTTATTGACATTTTTAATGAATGCGTCTGTTATGTTAATGAGTGCGTCCAAACTGCACATTATTGTTTTTTGATGTTTTTAACAAATGAATGCGTTTGTTATATTAATGGGTGCGTCCAAACTGCACATTAATGTTTATTATCCTTTTTTACAGGTTTTGTTCAAAAAGGAACTTGTTGATGGTGATGAGGATGTGACTACATTATGTACATGTAGGAGGTTTGAGCAGTACGGGCTTTTGTGTAGGCATATTTTTTTCATATTAAGGTTGATGAAAGTGTATAGATTCCCGAAAAGATACATTTTGAAGAGGTGGACAAAAGATGTTGTTCCAAATGAAATCAAGTATTCATTTGAAACAGGTGAGTTTGGTGATGACAAGACTAAAGAGGCAAGGCGTATTGCACGGGAGATCGTTTTGGGTGGTGAGTATCTTGCAAACTCTCTAATTTCAGATTTAGCTGAGTTAACCTTAGTTAATGACAAAATCAAAGAGATGGTTAAGAAGGTTGATGAGGGCAGGTTTAAGAGACCTAATCATCAGAGTAAGCATGATAGGTATGCTTCTCTTCTTGGTTATGAGAAACCATCAAATGCTGAACCCACTATTAGGCTTCCGAATGGTATAAAGAACAAAGGACGTGGCAAGCAGAAGCGAATAAAGTCCAGCAAGGAAGTAAAGGTTAGTCGATCCGGCAAAAGAAAGAGGAATTGTGCTATATGCGGAAAAAGTGGCCATGATCGACGAAAACATGCCAAAGAGGATGCTTCAACGCAGACGACGCAGACGCAAGGCGAACAAGATGATCAAATTGCCGAAGATGATGTTGTTGATAATGAAGAGATAGAATTGGAAGTTTCTGATGATGATGAGGAGTTGTGTTAGATAGTTGCAGTGGATATTGTAAACTTTTAGACATGAGTGCGTCTGAATATTTTACTAATGCGTCTGTTTATGGTTTTTATGTTAGTTGCCTTTTGTTCTTTATACAAATGCGTCTGTTTTTTTTATTAATGCGTCTGTTTCACTCATAATTAAAAACTTCATATTTTATATATTAAAAACAGGTAGTACATATGAGACTACCACTATTACACCACCACCACCACTATCACTACCATCACCACCACCACTACTACCATCACCACCATCACCACCACCACTATTACCATCACTACCACCATCACTACCACCACTATCACCACAAAAAAAAAAGATACAAAAAAACACAGAAAAACATCATCACATAACCAGCATCATCACTTGCCACCCAAGATTGCATCCCTTGCCTTCTGTTTGTTTGACATGTTCTTCAGGATGCAAGTCTGGGTGTTGCTAAGTGACTGGGAGATGAGGTTGTCAAAAGATGCTTGAGTGTGTAGTTGCTCAATAGCTGCATCTGTGAATGGTGTCTTCTCCTCCTCCTTCATCAGCTTCTCTATGAGGTCTAGGTTCTTCTTGTATTGTCTCTGAACCTCATTTTGTGCACCCATAACCACACAAGATGAGTTGAGGTCATCTTTAACCTCTGAGATACAGTCCACCATGATGACTGTTTTCACTTGAAGGTTGTTTATTGCTTCTATTTGATTTTCAGCCATTTTTGTGGTTTTGTGTTTTTTTGATGTATCAGTATGATTTACATTCTTAGATCATAGTTTATTTATAGACTAAAAAATAGAAAAGTAATTAGGTGGTAGTTGAGTATTGAAGTTCAAGTTTTATCTAAATTCATTACCAATCAAATCATAGTTAATACACTGATTTTATACAACTAATAAGATATGCAACTTGTAGATGTAATCATTATATGTACATTTTATATAAAATTGAAATAAACCTATGAGTGCGTTTGATTTTTATACGAGTGCGTCTGATTGGTATATGAGTGCGTCTGTTTTTTACAGTGAATGCGTCTGTTTTTTATATGAGTGCGTCTGATGATGATATGAGTGCATCTGTTTATGCATTACATTTTTACCCAGTGATTTAATGTGATGGTTTAGACGCACCCTTTTAAAACATAAGTGCGTCTGTTTCAAAGATTAAAGTGTTCTTAATCTGAATGTTTTTTAAATGCATTTTCTCTGTAATTGTAATTATATTTATTAAAATTCTATGTTTTTTGTTAATATTTCATGCGTTCATTGTGTTTTTTGAATAGGATTAATGTGATTTTTAAACCATCGAATGCAATGCTCTGTTTTTCATTTTTTTTGCAAATCAGTAACTGATTTATGATTCAAATCAAAGTTTTTGATTGTTTGATGATTCGAAACATTTAATCGATTGCAATTGTTTGCTTAATTGTTGAAATAATTTTGATTTGATTTTACATTTCGATCAATTGTTGAACGTCTGTTCTTACGTTTTTCTTCAAATTAAAACGCGTTTTACCTAAATTACCCCTGATTAGGTTAACTGAAATGTGATTAAAGCTGCTAATTACGATCTTGCTACCGCCTAAATCCAATGGCTCAGATAGCTTCGTATTTTTAGAAGCCTTTATACGTTATCTCTTCCCTGTAAACAAAACCCTAAAATACAGTTAAATAAATTTGTTTCATTCATCTCACACACAGAGAGAGAAGCAAGCATGGTGGCGGAAGGTAATGGAGCAGAGCAGAACCTTAATTCTACCGAATTGGAATACGCGGAGGCCTTGCTTGAGGTAACAACACTTGTTTCTGCACAAACCCTTCGGATTGCATCATAATTATCATATATTTATTTCCACTCTGTTTTGCTCATAATCATCCATGTGACTGGATATGTATCATGATTATGCAAGATGGACAAGCGTTGTAACAATCGCTGGCCTTAGTTGGCTAGCGATTAATTCACGGGGACTTCTATCTGTAATTTTCAGTTGTATAATTATCATATATAATTTTTTTAAGTAGACATGTTTTAACACCCTACTCCATCCATATTTTTGAGAAGATAGAATTAATCACCGGAATTTATAGGTTTTGGCCAGAATCTGGTCGGAATTGATGGATTGTCACCGATTTTTCGCCTGTTAGGTTTGCCTTTGACCACCTAACGATTAATTGGATGATTAGATGAAAATTACTCGGTGATTATCCGACTAGCGTTTTACTGGCGACTAGGCCCAACTTTTACATCCATGAGTGGGATGGCTCTTGGCCTTGGTCTTAAAAATAAGGTTTTTCCTTCGTACCCGAAGCACAAGGTGAATTTAAAAATATGGTTTTTCCTTCATACAAGCCAAAAAGAACCAAAAGTACAACACTTTGCTGCATAAAAACTCCCCAAAATCTGCTCCTTTTGGGTGCTTCTTGTATTTACCTTAGGCTCTGAGCTAAGAAGTCGCTAGACATGCACCTTGATGCACCTCGTGCCTCATCGCAATTGAGGCGCACCTTTTAAAACCTAGCTCTTGGCAACGAAAGTGAAAGATAGGGTTGTCAGTGGCATGGTTGTAAAAATCGCTAGGTGCTAGTCGAGCGGTGGGTATCGACTAGTGATTAATCTTATTTGAATTTTATGTGTAATTTTTTAAACTTATATATATACACAAAATTTGAAAATTTGTATCTGATCTTTCAAAATTCATTATCGATTGGATTTATTAGTATACTTTTTCAAATACTTCAAAGACGTAAATTTAATCGATTACTAATTTATCGGCATTTAATCCCGCTTTTTACAACATTGGTTAGTGGTTAAACTGTCGGTATGGATTATTACTGGCCAGTAGGTCATGTGGATTAATAAAATCCAAATTGTATTTTTCTAATCAATATGTTTAGTGCTAAGTGAATCTGAATCTTGTTAAGCTGATTTGCGGATTTCTGTCAAGTAGGCTGCTAGATATAATGACCTTGAAGATGTGAGAAACTTAGCTGCCATTGGTGTTTCTCTTAATTCCAAGGATGCCGAAGGGCGAACTGGTAAATTAACCTGACATAGTGACAGTTTGTGTTCCTCTGATGTTCGTGTTTTTTCTTATAAATGGTTTATTCTTGTGACTTGGTTCTTTGGTTAACTGTTTCGTAGCACTTCATATGGCTTCAGCAAACGGAAATGTGGACATAGTTAACTATCTTATCAGCAATAACGCGGTAAGGGAACCAACCCATGAGATAAAGTACATGATAGGTTATATAGAAAATATGATTGTTCTTTCTATTGCGCATTACTGTTATTTGCATGTAACACACATCATTTTTCCCTCCTTTAAATGTCTAGGATATTCATTTCTTTATTGCTCTATTATTTTGGACCAATGCCAATGTTATCTGTGCCCAAATATTAATTTATAAATGAATACATTTCACACGATATATAACCGTAACACTATTAGCTTATAGTCTTATAGATAGTTATTTACACAATCGACAATTAAAAGACGACAGCATGTATGCTAATTTAAACTTATGCAATAATAGATCTCTTGATTTGACTACAAGTTTAAGAAGTCAACATGATTTTGAATGGCTCACCAGCCGAACATTGTCATTCGCTACTTGTTCCTTACAAAATAAGAGTGAACTATATCCATAAATGCTGCCTAGTAGCTCTCATTTTCTCTTCGTATTGTTTATATCTCTGTAACATAACCTGGAAAAAGATTCAATATTCATGCCATTATGGATTAAAAAATACTAAATCAAATATCTTTAATTTATAAACTATTGATGATTTTAGTTGCAAACAATTACAATCTGAATACTTAATAATCTTCAATAATTGACAATGTGATTTTGCATCTTCACTCTTTGTTTACATGCTAATTAACACAAAAGGAATCTTAAAATAAAGTTACTCTTCCCAAGATTATATCTCCAGTATCTGCTCTCTAGTAGGACACTTTCATAAAAGTCCCCGGTCCCATTATCATACATGTATAGACTATAGATATTGTATGTACATGTTTCTCTCATTTATTAGTTGGTCCTCTCTGCATTAATGGGTTTTAGGTCATATTTCACTTCACTTCAGTTCATTTTTATTATTTTGTTTAAACTTTCAACACCATGAAAAGCTTTTAGTTTAATGTTTGAAATCTAGATTATAACCTTTCCATAAAATTGTCACTTTTCAGCCCATTTGACCCATTAAGCTTTTCACCTATTTATTTTCTTCGAGTGACATTTAATACTAATTTTCGACTTCATTTGCAACACTTTTTTATAAAGGTTATCTAGCTCTTTGTAAAGCTCTAGATGTGAAATTGTCATTGAAAATCAATATGGATTTATGATTTATCAGACAGCAGCTCAACATTGGTGTCCAAGTTTTTTTTTTTTTTTTTTTTTTTTTTTTTTTTGCCATTCCAGCCCTGTGTTATCTTCTTAAAAAAAGTCATAAATCTAACATATTTGGTAGCATAGTAGTCAATAGGCACGAAAGGCACGTGCCTAGCGTCTAGGCGCGGCCCAGAGTAGCAAAAGCATTCTCTGTGTAGGGAGGTGCATTACATCTGGAAGAAACAGGCCTAAACTAGTCTAAAACCGCCTTAAACATGTCAACATCTAAAACTGGCCTGCTTTTCGTATCTCGGGCTCTCGCTTTTTAATTGCCTTGCGCAAAGGTGGCATGCTAACCTTTTGCGCCTTTGAGTCTTTGACTACCTGGTTTGGTAACTTTTGACTGGAAAATCACCACTTAACCTCTTATGTCAAGGCTCAAGCTACATATTTGTTTCGATAATACATTGAAAAGTCTTGTCAAGCATCCGCTAATCTGTTTTGGGTGAGATTATTTAACCATAATTTGAAACCCGTATCGTATATTTATTAAAACTAGTCCTTCAAAATTTGGATGTCAAAGCTTGATTATAGTTAAATCTTGATATTTCAAGTAAGAACATAAATTTTAAAAACTTATCAAATTTTTAACAGAAAATTGAAATATAATTTGAATATGTTCTTGTTTTATTCTAAGAATAATCGAATAATCATTCCCTTGAGTACGCCCGGATTCAGGAAAGAACTTTCATAGATCTTTTTTCCTTTTGGAAGATACATGAGCAAAACAATCAAACCTATTGATATTGGAAGACCCAAATGATTCTTCCAATAATCAGGGAGTCATCAAACTTGGTTTTTTAGAAGTTAAATAATATGGAGAATAAATGCAATTAAGATAACTCTATCCTTGATGTAATGTAGGAGATTGACATGTCATAGTGAGCCAAAACATAAGGATTCTTCACATCAGTTTTTAAACAAAAAATAAATATTTTCTTTGTATATATAAAAATTAATACTGTGTGATTTCAATTTTGTTAACTAATTTCTAACTCCTAGATCATTATTTTGTGGGAGTTCATCTTCTAAAAATTTTGAATATATTTCATTCCAGTTTTTTGTTCAAAAGTTACTCGATCTTAAACATTTTTCAAGGCTTGGATGGCTAATTCTAGTTATTCAAAGAATTTGATTATTATTGAAACAATAAATTTGCAATCATATTTAACAGTAACACACTAGTTGTTAAGTAAGAATGTGAAAATTTTGGACACAACATTTTGGGGCAATCTAATCTGACCCGTTACCTCTAGTGCAAGAAGTCAAGAACTACCAAGTTTGACCTGTTACACAAACTGCTCAATTTCCCACCTCTACTTGCAAGTCCCTAATCTAGTTTACATTACAACATAACCTTGAACCATTCTTTTTCAAATGTAGGATGTGAATGCTCGTAACGTCGAGGATAACACGCCTCTTCATTGGGCCTGCCTAAATGGACACATCGAGGTAATATCATTTTTGTTGTATCAGAAATCAGTTTCAAGCAATTGACATATTCTGCATTCTTACCCCTTTAGGTTGTTAAGATTTTGATTATAGCTGGAGCTGATGTAGCAAGTTTAAACCGGTATGTTACTTCTGATCCTGTCATTGTAACTACCCTTTCTAAAGATCTACAATACATCATATTTTGAACGCACATGCTTCAATTTGTTTTGTTGCGTAGACATGAACAAACGCCTGTGGATGAAGCCGCAATTGGTGGGAAGATGAATGTCATTGATGCTATAAACACCGCGGTAGCACAAGTTGAACTCACAAGAGCAAGTGTTTGAGAACAAATGGTTTGTACCTTTTAAACTGGACGCTCTCACTTATAACCAACTAACCAAGAAATCTATTTAAGATGCAATCGTTTTTGTCGTTAAGTGATATATACGTGGCAATTTTGGATTTTAGTAGCTAATATACTAAACCGAAGTGTCGTTTGCTTCTTTTTCGTATGGCATTCGTTGTGTATCTATAAGACTTTTGTTCATGATGACCAGGTCTCATATTAGATGTTACTAGTTAAGCACATTAGGCTAAAATGCAAGGTCAACACTTGTATCTTTAGTATTTAAGCGTTCATCCGCACTTGCCTATTCTTCTATATTTGTTATTTTTGCAACATTTCTTCATAGTTTTTGATAAGCATACTTCAATACTTGATTTAAATTACCATACCTCAACACTAGTTTTTCTCCAAGACCTTTAGTAGTCTTCAAGTTCAACACTTCTGCAATCCATGTTTTCTCTTTCAGAGTTATCTTTAACCTTTTATCTCCTCAGCTACTGAATACCACTTCAGTAGTCTTCACCAAACACTCAAAACACTCGTACTTTGTTTATTAAGCTTGTACTTCCTTTCATCTTCAGTACTTCATGCCCTCTCAATTTTAACCATCAATTTTTTTCTGTTGCTAAAATGATGCTAAAGAATCCAAAATCGAAGTTGAATCTCCTTTGTCGTTGGTATCTACCGTCAGTTTGCAAAAGATTATGGCCGAAAGTAATCTGATCAGTAAAACATGTCTTAAGACAGGTGTAGTAGAATCTTAAGAGACTTAAAACTTCTTTTTTATCGGTACTGGCGATTACCAAGGTCTAAAAGTAAAAATTCATCATTGCCAATTGGCTTAGTTAGGGTCTTAATGCCTTAGAAACTGTTTAGGAGCACAAGTAAAAATAAAGAGAGAGTTTTGACCCATTATAGCTGTGAAGGTGAATAAGCATTCACACTTCTATCTTTCTATGAACCTTGAAAAGTACTACTGCTTTGACAACTGTTTTAGCAACTCTTATGAAGTATGAGAAGGGTAGAACTTAGATTCAAATTCAAATCAAGGTTTAAGTGTTTTGATCGTCATCAGTGTTAAGTCTACAACCATAGCGAGCATCCCAGCCGTAATGTCATCTTCATTGGTATCTTTCTCTATGAGACATTTTTTCTTTCATCACCATAGTTGATTTGTAATGACCATGACTTCATGGGTGGTAACTTGCCAAAAGGATCAAGTTACCCTGTCAGTGACTCAGTGATTCTATACAAAGAGCTCTCTTTCAGTGGCACCTTCTCACCCTCAACACTTTGTGCTAAAACTGCACTTTTCGGCGATCGTTGTTTCCAAAGAACAAAACCTAACATATACAATCCAAATAAAGATCATCAATTCTTTGTTTGAGCTTCATCGTAGTAAGCGTGTTCACCAACGGTAGGAACTTCCTCGGTTGTGATTGTAAGGTCTTCATCAACAATTCTTTAATAGTCTTTAACTTCGTTAATAATAGCTCGTGTTGGCATTAACACATTCTTCATCAATATCAACTTAATAGTCAGGGTTGTCTCTGAGAATTTTGGTGGCTTGTACGACTATAAAACATGGTGCCTAAGATATAGCATGTGTATATATATAATTACAATAATAGGATGATAAAGGTGATAACAATAAACGAAACTATTATAGCAAAATGATATGTTTTTATTATTAGTTCTAAATATTAAGGTTTGAATTGGGTTAAGTCAATAAGTGTAAATGGGCTTAATTACAATTGGGTTTAGTCGTTTAGATGGGCACAATTTTAATGGTTTATTATAAGGGTGGTTATATTAAAACCCTACCACTTCTATTTTCACCCCCTCAAAGCGTCTTGCTTTGGCCAAAGCGAGGCGCTTTGTTACTTTTTTAACTACCTCGTACAGTACGAGGTCAGAAAAAGCTGATTTGTGACCCGAAGCCAAAGCGAGGCGCTTCGAATCAAAGTTTTATTTTTTGTTATTTTTTGGTGTTTTGAGTTAGTTTTTTATTTTTTTAATTTTTCTAATATAATTATTGTAAAAAAAATTTTAAAAACAAAATAATAACCACCAACTTGTATTAACTTGATGGAAAATAATTGTGAATAAAATTGCGGGAAAGATGGAAATATTTGTGAATAACACATTCATCAAAAAGACCATCTCTTTGTTAGTTACCCGCAAAGGGAAAGATGAAAAATATTTCTGAATAATACATTCATCAAAAAGACAATCTCTTTGTTAGTCATCCGCAAAAGGGAAATCGACTCTCATACAGAGTTCGTTGTACCGGTTGTGGAAAAAAATCGACAGCCGGATCGGCGCTAACAAGCAACTCATACAGAGTTCGTTGTACCGGTTGTGGTCCTATTATTAGTAAAAAGCTTTAAGAAAATTTTGGGCCTTTTGGGCCGGCCCTGACCATCCAAAGAAACATTTAAAGGTTTGCTAGTCAGATATTGATTTCCATGCTCTTGAGTCTACACTAGTCAAATCGATGCTAACACACAACTCATACAGAGTTCGTTGTACCGGTTGCAGAAAGAAATCAACAGTCGGATCGATGATTTTGTTTACTCTCCCATTGATTTTACACGATTTTGTTTACCTTCCAATCGATTTCAAGTATGTTCTTTTGACAAAACGTCTGGCTAACCTGAAGTTCCTTTGCAACCTAGTTCCTTTTAATTATAAACAACATTAAAGAAGGACTTGTGCTATTGCTTGCATAAACAACATTATGGATCCTTTGATCAAAAAATATATTCTCAAACAATTCTTAACTGTAATGATTAGGAACATTTCAAATAACTGTTCAATTTCAGCTTTTGTTTAACTATTAAATGTTTGAGCATACCACATTGTGCATACACACACGCATCCATGGCAGATCCACCAAATCATTTCTTCAAGTTCATTTCACCAAACTCCAAGTTTAATCTCGTTAATCTTTCGACAATCCACAACTTTCTCCTGATTTTACTTGCTTGCATGAAAAGTTATTTTTAATTGTTTGGGAATATATTTTCTGATCAAAAAAGGCATAACTGTAATGACCAGGAACATTCCAAATAACTGTTCAATTTCAGCTTTTGTTTAACTATTTTAGCAACTTCCATAGGAATTCTCCATCTCAATGTCCAACAACTGAATTTCACTTGCTTGCATGAAAAGTTATTTTTAATTGTTTGGGAATATATTTTCTGATCAAAAAAGGCATAACTGTAATGACCAGAAACATTCCAAATAACTATTCAATTTCAGCTTTTGTTTAACTATTTTAGCAACTTCCATAGGAATTCTCCATCTCAATGTCCAACAACTGAATTTTACTTGCTTGCATGAAAAGTTATTTTTAATTGTTTGGGAATATATTTTCTGATAAAAAAATCATAACTGTAATGATCAGGAACATTCCAAACAACTGTTGAATTTCAGCTTTTGTTTAACTATTAAATGTTTGAGCATACCACATTGTGCATACACACACGCACCCATGGCAGATCCACCATGGTATGGATATGGAGTCAGGTATCTCGTTCGTTTGATCACTTTACCTAAAGTACTTGAAACAAGGTATGGATATGGAGAACATGGAATGAGATGATATCGTAGAAGATACTAAAGTATGCATCATGGCCATACATCAGTTATTTCAGGTTGCTTTCATCGTTGACAGATATCTCTCCGAGATGATAAAGGTAGATCATGGAAAGTTCAACTCAAGAAAGAAATAGAACTCTTTGCTCAAGAAGTGCACGCTCCAATCGAAACCGGTATTCGACTCAATCAACCGATTAATGTTCTTTATATATGAATGACCATCTGGCAAACCTGCGTAAAGGACTAAAGCCACATATCTTGCCATTAATACCAACAACGATTGCCAGAGAGTCACTATTCATATATAAAGAACATTAATCGGTTTCATCTTTGTTTCTTGAGTTGAACTTTCCACGATCTACCTTTATCATCTCGGATAGATATATGTCAACGATGAAGAGAACCCGAAACCATAACTTATTACATTATTATTATATTTGCAACGTAGTTCCTTTCTATCAAAAAACAAAAATGAAGTTTAAAGGTTGAACACGAGTATAATCAAACAGGGTTCCTTTGAAAAGACATCGTACAATGATTTAGACATGCAATATTTGAAAATTATCATTTCTTGACATGCTTGGTAACACCTTGATCTGCAATATTTGAAAATTATCATTTCTTGACATGTGGTTGTTGTAAATCCCAGTTAATCTATAATGTTACTAAAATGTGAAGACCTTGATTGATTGAAAAGTAATTAAAAACACTTTAAAATGAATTAAAACAAATTGTTGTGTGTTAGGTATAGTCTAAGCATCACGTACAATGATTCATCAAAGTTGTACAAAGCTTGATGTTTCTACCGAAAAACACAAACGAGCAATAAACGAACTGAAACGCCTCAAACAAATTTTCTTGGCTTAGAAACAACTTAAAAGAATAAAAAATGAATTAAAATTATTTTTTAGTCAATAACAAATAATTTTAAAGAATTAAAAGAATTTTTTTTTTAAAAAGGCCAAAGCGTCTGATTTAGACAAACGTACACCATCTCTCTCATCCTCTCTCTTCTAACAGTTTTCATCCATGGACGTTCGTCCTACAAATTTCTTCAAATCTCTCATTTCTCTCTTCTCAACATTGGCTACAAATTGTCACAAATGCTATGTCGGGTATGGTCTTGTTATTACACAAGACTATATATAATGATTGTGTATCATGAAATAAAAAAAAAATCGGAAACAAGACAAGTAATCATTATCTTTTAACTAGTTTAACTCATTAAGTTATATTGGTTCATTGTTACTAAGTGAACAAGGTATACTGTTTAAGATAATACAAAAAACAAATATTAAAAGAATTGTATAACTTGGATTCAGGGCGTATCCAACCATAAAATGTAGGTTAATTCGGTTTGTAATTTTTAATGAGAATCTACGGGTTCCAACTTGGATTTACATAAAGCTCACTCATACCGTTTACATTAATAAAGGAATACCTAAAAAGCTCACAAAGAGCAGGTATATTATTATGGGTATAAGGGGCACTACTAGAATGTGTTTCTTCTTTCACTGATTTTAACCAGTTATACACTATCACATCACTTCACTGAAACACTTTTTTGTAAGCAGCACTCCACTGATTCTTTCATTATATTTGAGAAAACTAACCGTTATTTTAGACAGACGGTAATTAATTTTGTTACCGTTACATTTATACCGTTGCAACCATTTGGAATCTGTACCGTTCCTGTTGGTCTATAAAAACACCTTAAACTTCAATACAAAAAATCACACCACAAACCGGTTATACTTTAATCGTTTCTTAAAAATGGACCCGTGGAATGCAAATGAGGATTTCGCGTTAACGAGGGCATACCTGACAGTGAGAAACACATGGGTTCATGAAGTCGATACCCCAATTTCGTTTTGGCACCGGGTGTCGGGGATATTCAATAATTTAACCGGCACAAATGACCGCTCCAAGGATTCGCTCGTTCGTAGGTGGATTCTTATCTGGTCCAGGTGTCTCCGTTGGAACGTCCTCTATGAAGCCACGATGGAGAGGCACCCTAATGTTCAAGAAGACATTGCAATCCAACTCACCCGCGGCGACTACTACCGTGCACAAATGACTAACTTCACCCATTTTGCGTCATGGTAAATGTTGCGAGATTTATTTAATGATTAATGTTTACGGTTGTTTAATGTTTATTGTGTAATGGTGTTTAAATTTTTAATGAAAGTTAACCGTGTCAATTATGTTATGTGAAAGTATGATTTGTATAGGGGTAAAACATAAAACAAGGTCAAAATGTAAACGGTCAAAAATAAAACACGGTCAAAATATCACGGTCAAAGGTGAAGGTAAAACATAGCATATTATCATTGGTCAAGAAAAAGACCATTTCTTTGTACCAGCAGGGTAACAACCAGAAAACGGTCCACGAGAACCCTACCAGCACATGTGGCGGCGGTATTACCGTGCTGGTAATGGGGTACCCGTGCCCAATTCTGGTAACGCCCCGTCCCCCCTTAATTTATTATCTAAGCTTTAACAACTCTGTTGTTTACGATGACAAACTGAGACATGCATGAACTGGTTAAGGATCTCAGACTAGGTGGAGTGGGGCGTGATAGGTGGGAGGGGGCGGGAAGAGGAGGGCGAGGAGGGTGGGCGGTGGGGGAAAGCCGGGCGGGAAGGGCGAGAAGGTGGTGACGTGGCAACCTTTTATTGGACCAACTTTATTACTGTTTGAATAAAAAAAAATTTAAAACTTAACCGTTGAGAATGTAACGGTCAAAAAAAAAAAACTAATATATTAACCCCATTTTATTAAAAAACACCCACTACACTTCACCACAACCTCCAATCTTCTCAAATTTTATACCCTTCTTCACCAAATTTTATACCCTTCTTCACCAAATTTTATACCCTTCTTCACAAAATTTTAAAAATATGAACCCATACAACACTGGCTATGACCCGAACAACCCATTCAACTACGTCCCGAACCCGAATACGCCACCGGTTCGTCCCGTGCCAAACCGTCCACCCTATCCATCACTTTGTCCCGACTACGCGGGTTACGCGGGTTATATTAGTGGACAGATTTTTCCACAATTTCCCTTTAACGATTCCACCGTTCCTAATACTTCTTCACCACAACTCGAACACACAACGCCCGGATACCATACTCGAAACACAACTAGAAAATGTTGGGGGTTCATCGTCCGGTAAAAAACAACCTGGTAAAAGAACTCACAAAAAGAAGACGCCGACGGAGAAGGCGTTGAACGCCGCCAACCGCCAACATCAAAACTGGACACCCCCCCGAAGAGGTTGCCCTTATCCGAGCGTGGATAAGTGAGTCGGAAAACGCGGTTGAAGGTATTTGTAACATTTTTTTAAGACATCATTTTTTTAGACATTATATTTTTTTAGACATTATATTTTTTTTAAATTACATATGATTAACGGTGTATATATTTTCTTATTGTGTAGGAAATAATCGCCACAGAGAAAACTTTTGGGACGACATAAACAACGCGTTCCATAACTTGATGGGTCGAGAGACGTATCGATTTAACGAGAGTCTCTCGTCTAAGTGGACGGAGATAAACAAGGCGATGAACGCCTTCAAGGGTTTTTATTATCACGCTAGAAATTATCCACGAAGCGGTGAAACGGACGGCGACTACCTAACTAATGCCCTAAAAGCTTATCGTCATGACAAGGGCTTGGATTTCAAGTTTTTGCACTGTTGGGAGATCGCGAAGAACCATTCAAAATGGGCGGACGTTCCCTCTGCTTCAGAATCGTCTAAAAGGACAAAAACAAATTCATCTCATAACCGATCGGGTGCACGTGATGTCGACGATGCAATTAACTTGGATGATGATGACGAATTCGACGAGGAGTTGAGTCATCCACCCGGTCGAGACAAGTCTAAAAAGAGGGCTCATAAGTCCTCTGCTTCGGGTTCGGCATCGGGATCGGGCAAAGGTACTTACAGCGATTACTTGTCCGACATACATGACACACTCGTCCAATTCAACACGATTCAACTACAGAAGCTCGAGGAGAAAAAAACCATTCGCCAAGCCTTTGAAAAAAGGTTGACTATGAAAGAACAGCGCGAAAAGTGCGAAGATTTGAAATTTCTCGCGATGAACACTGATAATATGGACGGTCCAGAGTTAGAGGCAACGCTACAAATGAAGCGCGAGATCATGGAAAAATATAATATTAAGTGATTTTTTATTTTCTAGGTTTTTATTTTTTTTCGTTTTTTTTGTGTTTATTTTTTATGTTTTTTTTTTAATTTTCTAGGTTTTAATCTTAATTATTATTATGAATTTTAATATAGTTTTTAATTATAAAAGTTATTTTTATTACTTAAAAAAAGAAATAAAGAAAATGTCACTTTCCCCGACTCTTCCCCCCTTTCACTCCCCACAAACCCCCCCCCCCCCCCCCCCCGTCCCGCACATAGACCCCACAAGTACCACATGACACTTCCCCCCTCTTTCTCCCCTCCGGTCCCTCTGGTCTCACTAGAGTAACTTCCTGGAAAGCTAATGTGTATTAGATGGTGTCAATTACTATTATTATATGTTTTTTTTATGAAAGCCATGTGTCAATTCTTCTAGCAAGATTTTCATGTGACTTGGATCTTTAAATATTTTATATATTTTAGTTACCGAGTTATCTAGGTTAATTTCAATCTTTTACCATTATATATCATATCATTTTAATTGTAACGGGTCACGCCCCTTAGACTATCAGGAGTGGGGGCGGGAAGGGCTTGAGGGTGGGGGGGGGGGGGGGGGACACCGCCGCCAGGGGGAGAGGGGCGGGAAGGGGGTGGCATAGAGCAGAGGAATGGCGTGGGGGCACTTGGGTTTGATTGTGATTGGCTGTTTTTTGTTTTTTTTTAAACTTTAACACACACATAATTAATAATAATATTCCTTCCCCCCCTTTTTCACTCCCCACAATTTTCATCCCCTTCACGCGGGATCCAAAAGTGTCACATGCCGCTTCATCCCCCCCCCCCCCCCCCCTCAACCACTCCTTATAGTCTTATGATGTAGTCGTGATCCCCCGTAAAACACCATGCCAGCCTCACGGTAATGGGTCTGATAATTTCTGATTATGATACTTAAGGGTTGTTTGGGTGATTAAGTGCTGAATTAATAAGAGGTCTGAATGGTTAAGTGCTGAATTATTAAGTTGGACCTTTTAATGGTTGATTTTCTTGTCCGACATTGGTAGGAGGGTCTCATTAAGGTTCAGCCTAGTTCAATGCTTAATGATCTAGTGCTTAATGGTTCAGCAACATCCCAAGTTTTAATGGTTTAGCTTTAAACATTCCATTCAGAACCTGTAACAAACGCGCTGAATGCTGAATCATTTAGCGATGAATGATTCAGAGCCTCATTAAAAGGCTTACCAAAGAGATAGAAGGTGAAGCATGAGAATTAATTTCAAGAACAATCACAAAAATCCACTTTCGGCCAATTATTATTTTAAACCAATCACTTTCTATTTATTTCATTTAAATATATTTTTAATAAGTAGTTAGTAATGAAAACGCATGAAATCAATACACGCAAAGACTTTTATGTGTGGAATCATGAAGGCCCTTACAAATGCCTAGGTGGCTTTGGTGGTTTCATATAACGCTACCCCCCACCCTCGTGAGGTGGCATGATCGTGGAGATTCTCACGATTTTTATGAAGGGTTCTAGGATTCATACATCCCGTGATATCATATTTGTGGTATATGACATCACATTCTGGGTATGTGACAGCTTCCTATTGGTTGTGGTGTGAACCAGGGTGTATGAATCATAAAGTAGGAGTGTATGAATCCACAACCTCTTTTACGAAACTTGAGAAGTAACTTGTACTTTGGTTTTTATGCTTATTTTCATTTTTTTTACTAATATATATATATATATATACACACACACATATATAGGGTAGGGATCGTAATAGAACCAACCCCTATTTGAGAACTAAGAGAACCATTCTGGGCCACACATTTCATATAAAGACATTTTTTTTTGCTTTTAATCGCACATTTTAATGCAAGATTTTTTTTTTATTTTTTTGAATTTTTTTTCATTTATACATATGTGTGTATAGCATTTTTCAGCTATACATATGTGTATATTTCAGTTATACATACGTGTATATTGCATTATACATATGTGTATAATGCAATTATACACATGTGTATATTGAAAAAAAATAAAAAAAAGTTAAACTTTTTTTTTCTACATATAAAGCAGCGATTAAAGCAAAAAAAAAAAATTGCCTTAGAGAAATTTGTGGTCCAGAATGGTTTTCACAGTTCTCAATTTAGGAAAAGGTTCTCATTTGAACCAAATCCTATATATATATATGATTCCATAATAGTTAACCAAATGGCTTGGTGGTGGAGTAGTTTGTGGTGCATTCGTGTGCTTTGAGGTCTCAAGTTCGAAACTGGTTTGAAGCTTTTTTTTTTCAACACTTATTTATGTATAAATACATATGATTCCATAATAATTAACAAAATGGCTTGGTGGTGGAGTGGTTTGTGGTGCATTTGTGTGCTTTAAGGTCTCAGGTTTGAAACCGGTTTGAAG
The DNA here is from genome assembly GCA_032199755.1 of Ambrosia artemisiifolia. Classification (NCBI taxonomy): domain Eukaryota; kingdom Viridiplantae; phylum Streptophyta; class Magnoliopsida; order Asterales; family Asteraceae; genus Ambrosia; species Ambrosia artemisiifolia. The sequence goes on from CM063517.1 coordinate 34,026,368, forward strand.
CATGGGTTTTTTTTTACAAACACTTATTTATGTATAAATACATATGATTCCATAATAATTAACAAAATGACTTCGTGGTGGAGTGGTTTGTGGCTCATTTGTGTGCTTTGAGGTCTCAGGTTTGAAATCGGTTTGAAGCATGGTTATTTTTTTACAAACACTTATATATTAATAAATATGTATGATTTCATAATAAGTCACAACATCGCTTGATGGTGGAGTGGTTTGTGGTGCATTTGTACGGCTTGAGGTCTCAGGTACAAAACAAGGGAATGACAAGTTTTTTTTAAAGGTCCAAACACTTTTTAGTAATAATTATATATGATTTCATAATAAATAACAACATGGCTTACATGGGAAGGGCAAGGGGCGATTTTTTTTCCATTCACAACATGTTATTTGTGACAACCGGTAAAATCCAGATATTACCCGGATTGTATAAGGTATTACACATTAGATGTATTTATTGGTAATTTGAAACTTTTAGGGAAGTATTAGCCAAGTGCAAGAACCTTAGAAGCTTTCCCATTACTTCGACATGAATTGTCCGGGTTAAGCAATGGCAAACGCCCGGCTAACTATGGAAGGTCTAACCTTGACCTGTAAGGCTTGGTTGAGCATGAAATATTATTAGGGATTAGTGGTGGTTATAATTAGCGGTTTTAAACCATCTAAGTCTAATAGCTTCGCGATTTAGAGACGGAGCGTGAAACTAAGACTCGGTACGATAGTGAAACCTCTAAAATAACTAATTTAGCTACAAACAGATGATTTAATTTGGAAAATGATATGAGTGACCAAGAGGGTAAAAACCTTAATTAATTAATATATACGGGTTTTTATAAATTGTGAGGAGCGTGTATTATGTTATAGATCTATAAAAAAAATATAATACCCACCCCCCTCACGGTCGCCGCCCTTCCCCCAATCAAATTATTATTATTATTATTATTATTATTATTATTATTCATACATAATCCCAATATATACCCCTTCCCCATACACTTTTACTCTTACAACTCTCACACAAAAACTCTCCATTTCCCTCTCTTCTCCCTCTCTAGAACCGTAACCCCCCCTCCTTATCATTGTTGTTTGATTGTTCCTTCATAAAACAAGCATGAATCATCTAGTTGTAAAGTATTTTTAACAAGATCTTTCAAGAAATCCAAGAGATTAGAGCAAGAAACCATTGTTTCCAAGAAGTTTTTAAAGGTTAGTTCTTGAATAGAAATATTACTAAAGATTCTTGTTATTTTCTGTTTTGATTCAAGTTTCCACCAAACAACCAAAGATTTTGAAATAGTTTGATAAAACAAATAATGGGGAATAAGAGTAAAGGAAATGGTGATGTAAATATGTGTGTATGTATGTCGTATATATATATATATGAATCGTATATGTATGTATGTATGCGTGGGTATGTGTGTATGTGTGTGTGTCCGTGTGTATATGTGTGTGTAGGTGTGAGATCTTGGAATGTTAATTCTTGATGATTGAAATGTTTAGATCTTGTGATTTTAACTTCATGCAAGAGGTTTTATATAAATGTTATTAAATATGAGAAATAGTAACAAGATGATGCTATTGGTAACTTCGATAAGTGAGATTTTGAGTGTATAAGTGAAAGGCGACTTATCGATGCATTAGAACTTGAATGAGTATTATTAATGGTCAAGTTTAGAAGGATTTTGGATGAAAACTCAAGTCTGATCATAATGATATTTTAGTGGATTTAATAAACCTAAAGCGGTGCAAAACAAGTTTTGATAGGATCTACACGCTTGGGAAACCTTGCATGTACGATCGGAACCCGGTTGTCGGCCTAAAATGCCAAAAACTAAGCTTTAAGATCTAATTTTCTAAAACTGATTGAAACAGGTTTTCATGACTTATTTTGGTGAAAAAAAAATGTAATAAAGTTAATGTGAAAGACCTAAGACGAAAACATAAGTTGCTTAAAAAAACGCGTTAAAATGCATGATTTTAATGAAATTTGTGTACTTAGAACGCATGCATTCAGGTCTGATGTAAAACAACTATATAGTGTTAGATGTAGTATAAAAATCACTAATCAAGGTACCTTAGATGTTTATCTTGATAATAGACGCTTACAGTGCAAATCTATGCCCTGAAAGTCGTCCGGAACGTGATTTTAAGGCATAATATGTTTACATGTTGTAGCAAAAATAGAACAACAAAAGTAGTCTTGTTGCATGAATTAAGTGCATGTTCTAGGATTTAAATAGAGCTTATGAGACAGTCATAGGTTAACTCGAGATATCGGAACTTTGCATGATGTGGAAAATTTCTCGAATATACATGATTGTGTTATATAATGATAAACTAGCGGATAGTGTTAGCATGACTGTGTTATATTGTGGGAATTATTAGCATGATATGAACTATGGATATATGGATATATAAGAAAGGACCCAAGGGATGGGTGGCATGTGGTTATATGTGTGCATACCAAATCTAAAGTTTAACCAAATATTAGATCACCAATAGGTATAAAGGATGGAGAATAGTAAAATAAGAGACATTCGATAAATTGGATAATAAAAGATTGGTGGAGTACTTGATTTAAACTTAGATTAATTGCTAAACGACCCTCTAAATATTTAGGGCATAGTTTGGTAAAAGGTTGTGACACAGATTGGAAGACGTTGTGATTGCTGCATAAAGGTGAGTTCACGGCCCCTTTTCTTTAAATGTTTTTGAACGTTTTTATAAATCTGGGGATTAACAAGCTTGTATGATTAGTTAGACTAGAAATATTGAACATTTGATGGCTTTAGGTTTGTGCACCGGTGGAACGTTTTCGTGACACCAGTGTCCCGGTAGTTTGACACACTCCCAGCACTTCTTAATCATTAACTCTTGGCTAGAGCCGTTGTTTATATTGTAGATCTATTGGGTTGACGCCCCGTTTTTTCATGGTCAGACGGGACTTAGGACCTTATTGAAAAAAAAATGTAAGCTCCAAAAGGCACCTCTTGGACTAGATGTTACCACGGGAACAAAGTTATGGCTTGATTAAGAGCCTTTCGATACATCATACTTGTCGGACTTAACTAGCCTACTTGGTTTTCTCTTTTAGTACTAATCAATCATACATTTTCATTGAACTTGAAAGTTTAATTATTACTTTTAACCTGTGAAATCGCCAACATATTGTTGATGTTTTTAAGCATGTTTTTCAGGAATGGATGAGTAGGGCTTTTGTGAGAGTGGGTTTAGCATGCACTGCGAATGGACATGATGATTGGGACCTTAAACTATGAAACCTATGTTTTATCTCTTTTTAAATAAATTGTAAAACACTACTTATGTAATTTCGCTCCATCTTGGCTATGACATATTTTTAAAACTTTCTTAGACCAAAAGCTTAAATGTGTTGGACTAGAGGGTGGGTGCAAGATGTCCATACGTATACTCAAGTGATTTGCTAAGCTTTATGGTAACAACTTCCGTTAGCTCATGACTAGCATTCCGTTGTGCGCTGTCGGGGTGTGACATTATTAAGTAATAAATATAAATATGGGTTAGGATCAAATACACAAGACACTTTTTTTAGAAAGGGTGAGAAGGATTGTGATCCATTGATCATATATTTAAAGGGTTGAGATTAGTTTGTTTGAAAAAAATAAATAATAAATTAGAAAAAGGGCATAAAAGGAAAACCACATTTGTTGACTTTCTCTCTCCACATGCAATGCACATGCCAATTCCCCCATCATTTTAAAACGTCTATAACTTTTTCATACGACATTTTTTTTTCAAAAAAATTTCACCATATTAACGAGCGTTTTTTTATCTTTAATATGAGTACCACATTGCTACATTAAAATTGAAAAAAAAATTCATGCTAAATGGGTTTTTTTTCTCCGTTGTGTCTTCTGCACGTTCATTGTGTTATAGTATGCATGTGTGCTTTATAAATATGTTATTTATGTTTTTTTAGTCTACACATGATTTAACTTTGTCCATTGTGTTTTTAGTATGCTTTTAATTGTGTTTTACGCAAATGAGTTTTGTATTTAGGCGTACATTGTGTTTTATTCTGTTGTTCATTGTGTTTAAGTCTATTATATTCATTGTGTTTTAATATTCTGTTCATTGTGTCTTTTATATGTCGTCAATTGTGTTTTATTAGACTGTTCATTGTGTTTTATACCATATTGTTCATTGCATATTTAACTGGTACTCATTGTGTTTTACGTTATTTCCATTGTGTCTTACGCAATTGGGTTTTCAACTTTTTTTCCAAAAGTATTCATTGTGTTTTAATCTTCTGTTCATCGTGTCTTTATTATGTCGTCCATTGTGTTTTACACAATTGGGTTTTTAACTTTTTTTTTCAAAAGTATTCATTGTATTTTAGTCTTTTGTTCATTGTGTCTTTCGTATGTCATCCATTGTATCTTACGTAACTAGATTTTCAACTTTTTTTTCAAAAGTATTCATTGTGTTTTATTCTTATATTCATTATGTCTTTAGTATGTCGTCCATTGTGTTTTACTAGACTCTTGATTATGTTTTATACCCTATATTTAATTGGTGTTCATTGTGTTTTACATTCCATTGTGTCTTATGCAAGTGGGTTTTGAATTTTTTTTCAAAAGTATAGCACTATGGTACTCATATTAAAGATAAAACGACGCTCAATTTTATGGTATAATTTTTTTTTAAAACGGATGACGTATAAAAAAGTTACGGGCATTTAAAAATGAAGGTGGAAATGGCATGTGACTTGCATGTGCATATGTTTTTGACAAAATTACCCTTCCCACTTGTTAATCCTTTGGACACATGTCATTTTCTAGTGGCTTCTCACCATTCTCATTTTTTGTAGCCTTTGTAGAATAACCCAACCCTATAAATATACCCATTTATGTGTGAGGTGTCGTTTTTAAATTATGGTATGAAAACTGGTAGTTACTTTGTTGATAATATGTTTTTAGTATTTTGGATACGACAAAATTGTAAGGTGCGCAAAGCACGCCTTGAAACACACTAGTTATTTCGTAGTTTATTTTTAAAATTTATAACTTACATTTCGTAGTTTATTTTATTTACACACAATCTCTACTCTTACTCTCTACAATCTCTCCAACCTTGAAATATATAAAAAAAAATTTCTTATTTATTTTTATGAAAAATATGATTTCTTCATCCTTTTCCGAGGAGATCGTAACGCTTTAATGGAGGTGGCGACAATTATTTTAGAGGAAGAAGAAAACGGATATACATCGCAACCGATAACAAGGAGCACAGGTATAAATAGAGATTTTATTTGTAGTTTTATGAGGAAAAATTAATCTTGTATGCTTTTTTTTGGCTTAAAATTTTGTATTTTTTTACTATTAATGAAAAGTTTAATTTTATTTTTTGTTTAAAAACTAAATGAGTTGGAGAAAAAAACTAAAAAAAGGAGGGGGAAAAGGATGAATAGTTGAGGGTATGAGTGTAAACAAGGTGTAGCAGCTCAAGAGCTACTTAGAATCAGATCTGTAAAAAGCTCGAACGAGCCTGAGCCTGAGTTCAAGCATGAAATATGACCCGTTTAGTTATCGAGCCCGAGCTCGAACCTTACATACAAAGCTCGTTTAGGCTCATGAGCCCGAGCCCAAGCAAATGTTACGTTATTTTTTTTATGTATGTGATTTTGTCCATTTGAACATGTTCAATTTTAAAAAATTAATAATATTGGTGGGTCGAGCTCAAGCGGGGCTTTTGCTCGTTTAAGATGTCGAAGCGAGCTTGAGCCCGAGCCAAGCTTTTAGCTCATTTAAAGTTGTTTTCAATTACTTCGAGCCAAGCCGAACTCAAGCTCTTACGTTTTACTTTCAAGCCGAGTTTGAGCTCAAAATAGTAGACTTGAATCGAATTGAGCTCGAGCTTCATAAAAGCATGTCGAGCTGAGTTCGAGCCTAGTTGGGCTCGGGCTCGTTTACAGTCCTAGTTGAGGGGATAATGACTAGGGCCGACTCTGAGCATGGGCCGGGTGGTCACTGGCTCAGGGCCCGACCCTCAAATGAGCCCGAACGTGTTTTAAAAACACACACATACATACATACATACATATATATATATATATATATATATATATATATATATATATATATATATATATATATATATATATGGTCAAGATCCTATACAAAGTGTTTTTTTTGTGAGAAGCGTGAGAAGGTGTTTTAGCCATTGTATCATCTTAATCTATGGTGTGGATTAATTGGATGACATTTTTGTAATTAATGTTATAATTTTATTAATTGATTATATCATTAAGGGTATGATAGTAAAATACACACTCTAATTAAGTGCCTCATTAAAACCTAATCTCTCATCTTTCTCCTCCTATTAATTATGATTCTCTCTTTCTTTCCCTTGTCTCTCTCATCAACATTTACGAAAATTACTTCTTCGTCAATGTTTTATGTCTACATGGTACGTCGATGCCAATATTTTTAAGACTTTATTGATGGCTTTCTAACGGCGGTGTATTTTATCAATCAAAATGATTTTCACAAGAGGCTAGAATCGACAGGCTACGTTAAGTCATCAACTTTCAAATATGGATTAGTTCTTCGTCAATGTTTTAACTCAAGTGTTTTGTAATTTTTTTATCATATAGATATTTAAACTATTAATATAGTGTGTTTTATGTTCAAAGGATTTTTTTTGTGGTTTAGTGTTTTTTGAATTTAAAACATATTTTAATGTATGTATAGTTGTGTTTTAAAGTACATTCTAGTGTGTTTTTTGAATGTGTTACTAATTTGTGTATGATGAAGATAAAACACACTGGATTATGAAGAAGATGATGATAAAACACATGGGACTGTTAAAACACAAAGTTGAGAATAAGGTGATAAAAACACGGGTATGAACGTAAAACACCTTCTGGATGAAGCAACACATAAATGTGACAAATGAATAAACACATTCATTTAAAACACCCTAGTATGAACGTAAAACACCACAATATGATATTTGGATAATCGATGTAGTTGAATATGAATGATAATATGTGCAGAATGATTCTTTATAAAAGAATTCAGTAAAATTCGTTTTAATTCAAAACAAAAATCCCTAATAAAACTCATATTTAATAACAAAAATTAATTAGACAATTATCTCCTAAAATAAGATTAACATCCCAAATTACAATGATGCCCTTCTAATTAAAAAAATTGGTTGCCACATTCTATATTTAGAATATATATTTGTGTTTTATAGATTAAAGTTTTGTTTAGGGCTGCAAACGAACCGAACGAACACGAACAAGGCCTTGTTCGTGTTCGTTTGTTAAGGAAAATATGTGTTCACGAACAGTTCATGAACACTTACCGAACGAGATTGTCTATTCGCGTTCGTTTGTTAAGAAAACAATCATGTTCGTGTTCGTTTGTGTTCGTTTTGTTCATGAATGCACATGAAACAAACATACGTTCATGAACACAAATGAACAAAAATAAGTGTTCATGAACAAAAACAAATACAAACGGACATATATTAACTTTCTAATAAAATCGAATTCACATACATATATGTTTATTTATTCATTTCGGTTAAATAAATAAACATAAAATAATATTAAGACAAATTATAAAAATTAAAAACTTATTAAACTATCGAACATAAACAAACAAACAAACATAATTAAACACGTTACCGAACGTTCATGAATAGAAACGAACGAACGTGGCCACTGTTTATGTTCGTTCGTTTAACTAAACGAACAAAATATTTTGTTCGTGTTCGTTCGTTTATTAAACCAACGAACACAAACGAACTTCCCGCCAAACGGTTCATGAACTATTCGCTGAAAGTTCAGTTCGTTTGCAGCCCTAGTTTTGTTAGTGGAGTTGGAAATACCGTGCTAATTTAATGTAGAGGTCTCAAGTTTAATCATTGGCTCTAGCAATGTTGGGTCTGCTGACCTGGAGAAGAACAGATGATTGAAAGCCAAAATATACTAAGTGTTTGATCAAGAATAAAGAACAGTTGTTACAATAAAACTTCCTTCAAAGATCTGTTGATTCCTAAACTGCTGCTGCTTAACAACTGTTAGAAGACAACTGCTGCTGATGAAAAGTCTGATGAATAAAGTCTGAAGGTTAAAAGTCTGATGGAGAACAAGTGCTGATCAAAGATCTGAAAAACAAAGGTCTGTTGAACCAACATCACTTTGGTTCAACAGATGTTAAGAAGACATCAGAGCTTTAGATTAACAGAGTTTATTATCAGTTGTTTCAATGTAACAGTAGTTTATTGTTTAACAGATGTTATAGTTTGTTAGTCAGTTAGGGGTCGCTTTCTAGGTGACGTCAGCAACTGATCATCAGAGGTTTGCACTTGTCTATAAATAGAACAGTACTTGTACTGTTCTATTCATCACTCGTCATTCTCTTTAGACAAACATTCTCTGAGTGATCAGGCTGAGGGGGAGTTAATTGTACAATTGTAATCTTTCCTTTTAATGAAAGCATTCGATTAAAAACAATTATACTCTATGTTTTGATTTATTCTCAATTCGCTGCACTTTCCATTTATACTTCATTCATATTTCATACTTAATCAAAACAATCCAATACTCAGATCCTAACAATTGGTATCAGAGTTTGGTCAATTAAATCTGATCTAATCAATCAATTTAATACACAGATCAGCTCATAATCATTGATATCGTTTGTTTGTCGGGTTAAAACAGAATAATAGTTTATTTTCTTTTCAACAGTTAGTAACAGACTTTGTTTTTGAAAAACCCAGAGAATGACTTCACTCAATCAAGATCCACACAACACTGGCACACACAACAAGCCTCCGATGCTTGTCAGGTCAGAATACAACATCTGGCAGCATCAGGTGGCTCATGTGTTAGCACAACAGAACACAGGGTGCTGGAAATCGGTAGTATTTGGACCACATGTTCCAATGGTACCGAGTGCCGAGGATCCAAAGATCCAAGTACCAAAGAGTGTTGAGAACTACTCAGAGCAAGATTTTCAAAAAATCGAGCTAGATGCCAAGGCTTTCAGCATAGTAGCCATGGCACTGCCGAATGATATCTATGCCGGTCTCTTGCATTGTAATAGTGCTAAAGAACTGTGGGATGCTCTCAAAGAGCAATTCGGGGGAACTGATGATGTGATTGAAAACAACCGTGAAATACTTAACCAACAATATGAAACGTTTAGTCACATAAAAGGGGAATCATTAACACAGCAGTTTGAAAGGTTTAACTGTCTAATTAGTGAACTTAAACTGGTTGGTCTAACTTTTCCTAATTCAACACTGAATCATAGGTTTCTTAGATCACTTCAGGACAAATGGAGACACTATAGCCATAGTTATGAGAAATTCTATCGGATTCAAAGACCTAACCCTGACCCAGCTTCATGGTAAGCTCCTGACTTATGAAAGGGAGCTTAACCAGAAAAAGAAGCTCCAGGACTCTGGCAAAGTGTCAGATGACTATGTATTTGGTAATACTGCACTGTTGGGTCAGGATGATGGTTCTGGAAGTAGTAAGGATCAGAGTTATGATCATTACATTGACATAACAACTGGTTTCAATAATGATTCTTACTCATCACCAAACAACTGTGCTTTCACAGCTAATGGTGATATCCAGGCTTCTGATAATTCATCTTTTGTGTACAATGACTTGCAATATATTGACCCTTTGGACCTAGAAGAAATGGACATCTTACATCAGGTTGCCCTGCTCAGTATTAGAACCAATAACTTCTATAAGAAAACTGGCAGGAGGTACCCAGGTTTACATGGTGGGTCAAAAGTTGGGTTGGATAAATCAAAGAAAAAGTGTTACAAGTGTCATAGAATGGGTCATTTTGCTAGGGAATGTAGGAGTCAAAATGGAGTTCCTATGATTACCTATCCAAATCAAAGACCACAGGCCAACACTTATCAAACCATCCCTAATGTACCTAATGTGCAAAACACTGCTCACTTTGCACAGACCCAAACCACTGTTCCTGTGCATTATGTCCAAACCACTGTTCCTCAGTATCACTATGTCCAAACACCTGTTGCTCAGGCACCAGTGCCAATGACTGTTACTCCACCCTCTGCTCCTGCAGAGGCCAGTCAACCAGGTCAACATAGTTTCTTTACTCAGGGCTTTGTTGATTGGAGCAGTCTACCAGATGAGATAACAGATGACAACATTGCTCTAGTTGCTAACATTGAAAAGGATTTTTGTTTTATGGCCCTAGAAACAATTGTTGAAGAGACTGATTCTGAGGAAGTGGTGTCTATGTCTGAAAATGTGACTGATGGTGTTGTTGGTGAGTTTGTTTCAGCTGAAGAATCTAAAGTGGAGGTTGTGAATCTCTCAGACCCCTGGGGTAGTGATGACTGTGACTGCCAGTGTAACTGTGCCTTGATGGCTGCTGCTAAGGTATCTCCTCAAATCTTAAATGACTTGTGCTCAAACAAATGTATTGTGGCATTTGCTAAGATAAAAGAGGTGAATGAAAACTTTAGAAAGAAAATTTTGGATTCTGAAATTCAGTTTGAAAAACTTACAAAAGAGTTAAAATAAAAATATCTGAAAAGGAGTATGAAATCAGCAGTTTAAAACATGAAGCAAGCATAACCAAAGACCAGCTTCAGACTATGATAACAAAATATCATAGTTGTAAGAAGGAGCTTGAGTCCACCCAAGTTGAATGTAAGAAATGGGTGGAATCATCTAAGGGTTTTGAGATGATTGTCAACCAACAATCTAAAAGTCATGTGAAATTTGGATTTGGTTTTAAAACCACTGACCAAGTTTCACAAACCACTGACAAAAAGGAACCACAGTTGGTTGAGGTCATCCCTACAAACTCAAAAGGTCAAGAAATCAAGGTTACTGAACCCAATGGCAAGAAAATCATTCTTGAAAAGTTGGAAGGTACACCCTCATTTGATGAAATTGAGAAATATCAATTCAAACCAACATGGTCAGATGAGTGTGAAGTCCTTGAAAATTTCAAACCAATGACCTTCAAAACCTCTGATGGTAAAATGGCACCACAGGCCAAAGTAATCCTTCTAGTAAATCTTCCAATAGATGATGAAACATCTGTTGAAAAGAAGAAAGAAAAAGGGAAAGCCAAGAACAACTTGTTTTGTGACTTTTGTGAAAAGAAGAACCATGTCACCAAAAACTGTTTTCTTCTAAAAGCATATGACATCAACAAAACAATATGTTTAAATGATTCTAAATCTAAAGAATGTTCAATCTGCAAGAAAAAGATCACAAAACAAAAGAGTGCCTATATCTCAAAAATTTGATGAAAAGATAAAAGAGTATAAGGCTAAAACTCTGGAAAGTTAAGTGGTAAGTACTACAAAAGGAAAACCCAAACAGACTTTTGAATCAGTTCAAACATCTGTTATCAAAAGTCTGAACAAAAACTCTGCTCCCAGAGAAGTTCAGGTAACAGATGCTCCACCTGCTAACAGATTACCAAGAGGATATGGACAACCCACTTGTCATCGTCTGCCACATGTTTACGAAGAGCCCAAGAGGCCTTCAAAACCAAAAGTGAACAGACACCCTCATGGTTTTCAACAACTGATAGGAAATGATCAAACATCTGCTGGACCAAGTGTTGACATACAAACACTGGCAAATGGTCAATTGCAGCTGTTAGTGGTTCAAGAACAAAGCCAGGTTAGTGGTTCAAGGCTTCAGACAAGAAGAGGTAATTGACTATGATGAAACCTTTGCCCCTGTAGCAAGGTTAGAAGCTATCAGACTTTTCTTAGCCTTTGCTGTCAACCACAACATCAAGGTGTATCAGATGGACATCAAGTGTGCCTTCCTATATGGCAAAATTCAGGAGGAGGTCTATGTATGTCAACCACCTGGTTTTGAAGACACATTCCATCCTGATCATGTCTACAAGCTTAACAAAGCATTGTATGGACTCAAACAAGCACCAAGAGCCTGGTATGAAACTCTCTCTACTTTTCTCTTATCCATTGGTTTCACAAGAGGTACAATTGATAAAACCTTGTTCTTAAAATGGAAAGGAAAAGATTTAATGATTGTTCAAATATATGTGGATGACACCATTTTTGGATCCACATGTAATAAAATGTGTTAGGAGTTTAGGGAACTCATGACAGCAGAGTTTGAAATGAGTGCTATGGGTGAACTTCAGTGCTTTCTTGGTCTTCAAGTAAAGCAACTGCAAAATGGCACTTTCATTCATCAAAACAAGTATGTGAAAAACTTGTTAACAAAATTTGAGATGAATGATTGTAAGCCATGTAGTACACCCATGAGCACTGTCAAGCCACTCACTGATGATGAAAAGGATGAACTGGTTGATCAGACACACTATAGATGCATGATTGGGTCTTTATTGTACTTAACAGCATCCAGGCCAGACATTATGTTTGCAACCTATGTGTGTGCTAGATCTCAGGCTTCTCCTAGAAAGTCTACCTTATTGCTGTAAAAAGGATTTTCAGATACCTAAAAGGTGCTCCCACACTTGGTATCTGGTATCCTGCTAATGGAAACATTGAGCTTTCAGGTTATTCAGATAGTAATTTTGCTGGCTGTCATACCACAAGGAAGTCCACCTCAGGAGGGTGCCAGTTTCTAGGGAATGCCTTAGTCTCTTGGCAAAGCAAAAAGCAAGCAGCTGTTTCAACATCCACTGCTGAAGCTGAATACATTGCTGCTGCAAGCTGTACAGCCCAACTTTTGTGGCTTCAAAATCAACTACTGGATTTTGGGATAACTGCACTAAGGACTCCACTCATGTTGGATAGCCAAGCTGCTGAAAATATCATTAAAAATCCAGTCTCTCATTCAACCACCAAGCACATAGATATCCGACATCATTTTGTCAGGGATAGCTATGAAAAAGGTTTGATTTCTTTGCACCATGTTCCAACAGAGGATTAGTTGGCAGATGTGCTGACAAAAGCTTTAGACACATCTACCTTCACAAATCTGATTTCTCGAATTGGAATGTTAAACATGGATTAAAAACAACAAAAATGTTTTCAATAAAAACATTAAAATGTTTTCAGAAAATCAAATTTTGCTAAAATGACACTTTGGTTGAAAAATCTGTTTTAAAACCACTGATTCAGATAAAACAACCACTGTTTCATTAAAACCACTGTTAGTTGAAAAATCTGTTTCAAACATCTGATCAGATAAAACAACCACTGTTGGTTGAAAAATCTGTTTCAAACATCTGATCAGATAAAACAACTGTTTTCATCAGTCTTTTGGTTAAACAACAGAGGTTGGCTACAGAGGTTTCACAAAACAGCTGTATGCCACCAGATGTTTCAACCATCAAATGTTTGCCACGTCTGCTCTCAAAAGCAGAGTTTTGCCACATCAGCGGTTTCACCAGAGCCTATAAAACCCTGTTCTTTCCCCCAACAGCAGTTTTACTGTCTCATTGTATTCAAAATACTAAAAACCGCTATCGTCTCCCTCATAACCCTCAATCAAAGTTCATCACTTTCACAATCCAAATCCATTAAAATGGAACTCCAAACAAAAGCCACTCATAATTTCCTTCCCTATTTGGTAAAAACCGAAGACAACACACCATTCCATTCCACCATCGACATCATCAATAACTCAAAGTATAAAAATGTTCTTATTGCTGATGCCCCCATATACCTGGAAACACTCCAAGAATTCTGGGCGAATGCTGAAGTCTTATATCAAGACAAAAAGCCAACTTCCATAATTTCCAAAATTGGAGACACCAGTATCGCCATAACCCCTGAAATCATATCCACTACCTTCTCACTAAACGACTTGTCAGGTATGGACACTTTTCCAAAAACAGAGCTTCACACTGAGTTTCAAGAGAGAGGGTATGATGCACAAATGATTGGTTCCACATTATACAAAAAGTTTTTCCCACCAGTCATGAAGTTTTTCTTTCATACCCTACTCCTCTGTGCCTCTGCCAAGACTGCATCCTTCAATGAAATCCCATCAAGGATACACTACTTGGGATATGCTATGTTGTCAGATTCTGACTTCAATCTATCTCAGGGATTGTTCTTAGACTTGGTATCAAATGTGAAAGCCATAAAATCTGGCTCAAACAATGCTTTTCTGCTCTACCCTAGAATTCTAAGTGTAATTCTACAAAAGATTTTACCTGAAAAGGATTTTCAAAAGGGAGAGTCTTTCAAAATGAAAAGTTTAACTGATGAAACTTTTACAAGAATGCTGGGTTCTTCAACCCAAGAAAAAGTATTAAAAGTTCAAAAGGTTTCAAAAACACAACCAAAGAGGACAAAGACAACAACTGTTGTTGAAACCTCTGTTGGTGAGCCCACTGCTCCTGGTGATCATGGCACTTCATCCAGTGCTGTGAAACCCACACCAGCCACGAAAAGAAAACGTCCATCTTCCAAAATAATCACCAAAACCAAAAAGGGACTTCTGGAAGATGAGATACCAGAAGCTAACCCTGCTGCATCACCAAAGCAACATGAAACCACTGTTGTTACTTCCTCACAACAGTTGGAGATATCTCAACCCCAACAAACTCCTCAAGAATCATCACAAAAGGATCTTGTTGTAAGCCAAAGGGAACCTCATACTGAGGCATATGAGTCACTTGATCATATGTTTATAAGTCCATCTCCCAGGGCTAATCAGCTTCTTACTCCACCTACATCACCACCACATGTCCCACAAACAATGCAACCCCTGTTTGAAGCTATTGACAAAACTCAGGACAACCCCAGTTCCTCTCCTTCACCTATCACTGAGAGTATGCCACCACCAGTGACTGGGGCTGAGGAAAGTCAATCAGCTATCCCACAAACAGAAGAGGAGGTTATACTCCCAGAAGTCAATGTCACTTCTGATGAGGTTTCAAGAGAAGCAGCTACTACTGCTGTAGAGACCATTGTCTCACAGCAGGACAGTGGTTCCATTGATAAGACTTCCTTGAAGGCAACAACTGATGAGGCTATAATTGTGTCCCCTAAAACAGTTGGAAGTCCCCAGTACCAAGACAAAGGGGCAGCAGGTTCTCATTCTATGGACTCACCTCCTAGAACTGAACCAGCTAAAACTACCTCTGGTAGGGATTCAGATGATCCTATTAACTTAGGTGATGAGTCAAAACTTCAAGAATTGACGGTTAAAGTTCAAAACCTTGAATCCTCTGTTGCTGACATCAAATCTGATGTCAAGTCAATATTGGAAACATTGAACAACTTTACAAAAAGTCAACCCTCAACCTCTGATATTGCCAGTGAGCTATGGAAATCAGTGTCACCCATCATCATAGCTCACAGAAAACTGGCAGATCAAACCCAAGAAACCTACATGTCCTTGATCAGAAATATGGTGGATGCAAGATTCAATGACACCAAAGCTGACATCAAAGTGATCAAGGAACATCTGCTGAAGACTACTGGCTCTGCCCCTACCACCATCCTCAGAGATGAGAATGACAATGAGTTCACAGCTGATGATGCCAAAAAGGGGGAGAGTGGCAGAGATAGGTTGCCAAAGCTAGATCCTTTTGGTGCACCACCCTCACAAAAAGGGAAGAAGCCAACTGCTGACAAACCAGGGTCACCCAAATCAGCTCCACAAACTCAACAACCAAATGTTCAGATCCCTGTCTCTGAACCAGCTCAAGCATCAAAGGCAAAAGAAGTTGACACTTCAGCTAATGAAAAAGCTGAAAAAGCTGCCCAGGACAAAAGAAAAAGGGCTGATACTTTGGAAGTAAAGGCAGAGATGTTGGTGCAGCTGAAAAAGGAACAACAGCAGGAAGTGGAAGATGTGAACACTTCAAAGAGAAAGAAAATGCCTGCCAAACACACTAGAAAACCACCTTCCAAAATAGCTGCTGAAACCTCTGCTGTACAAACACCTGTTTCCACAACCACTGCCACCATAACCTCTGCTACCCAAACCACTGAACCTAAAACCACTGAACCTAAAACCACTGCTGCTAAAACATCTGCTCAACCCAAACCAGTAACCAAACCAATCACCACACCATCAACCACTAAACCAGCCACAACTCAACCAACTCCCAAACCTACCTCAACACAACCTAAAACCCAAACAACTGCTGGTTTCACAAAAGGACCAACAGATGTTTCCCAAACCACTGCCTCATCCTCACCTTCACCCAAAATCTTGTATAGCAGAAAAAGGAAATCCACCTTTGTTATACAAGATGAAAACATCCACAACACACCACCTAACACCCCAATCTCACAACCCACACCAGTCAATGCCATTCCACTCTCATCTTTCTCACCACACACTGCCCAATTCAGATCCCATAGACCACCACCAACCATCACCCCATTGGCTGAGAAGTATCCCCTTGAGTTGGATCTAATCAAGGGGGAACTTCAATCCTTCTATAATACTGATCAGCCATCAGAAAGATCCTTCCCATCTCTCAAAGGCTTCCCTGTTCCACTCAACATTGATACATATCTCAAATACAAGGGTGAACAGGCTGATGCCATCATCAAAGAGAAATGCAAAAGGAAGGATGACAGGACTGCTCAGGGCATCCATTCAGTAGAGCTTAGCAAACTCAGAAGGATTGAAGACTATGCTAAGACCCTGAGCAATTCCATGTCAACGATGCCTCTCAGCAGACACTTGGAAATGGAAGTAAGGGATTCATTACTAGAACAGATCTTGGCAACCAAGCCTTACAAAGAAACAAAGAACCAATTCACAGGCTGGACCACACATGCTCTCAGGGAAGAACTGATCAGAATTGAGAACATGGCCAAGAATCCTCCTGCTAAGGCCTCTGCCCCCGATTTCAGTAAAGGGAGAGATCAAGCTAGATCCTTGAAGTTCAAGAGAATGAGACAAGAGCTTGTAGCAGCCAAGTATGGAGAGATGAGATCTGTTGCTAGATGGTCAGAGGTCAGGTTAATTGAAACATACAAGAAACTTGAACAAGAAAGAAAGACCAATCCTGATCTTCCAAGAAAACTAGTGTATGATGATGCTCCCAAGAAACCCTCACAGGCCTTTACATTAGATAGCTTACTTGAAACCTCTGATCTTTCTATTGCTGCTCAAAGACAATACAAGAAGCAGAAGGAAATGTCTGAAGAGGATACAAGGAAGTTCAATGAAACTTATGTAAAAGAGGGTCTCTTGAACCAACTCAGATTCTTCTCTGACCCTGTCACAGAGAAGTTCAGAGAACTCATTGGCAGGCCTCCATCTCCCAACTCATCCAAAATAAAGATGCATCCCAGTCACTCCTCTGACTCTAAAATTCTAAAATGGAAGTCTGACAAAGAGACCCATGAATTGACACTGATCAGGTCAGATGGTAGTATTCAGAAGTTGAGTATGGATGATGCACCTGGCCTAAGTGCAGAAGATCTCCAGACACTTTTGAATTTGACACTGGATAGAGATGCTGAAGACCTCTTCTCTCTAAGCTTTGAATTACAATTGAAAGGGCAAATTAGAGAAAGTCTGATGAGAAATAAAGATCAAGAATAAAGCAGAGTTTTGGCATCATCTGTTCTAGGGGGAGATTGTTGGGTCTGCTGACCTGGAGAAGAACAGATGATTGAAAGCCAAAATATACTAAGTGTTTGATCAAGAATAAAGAACAGTTGTTACAATAAAACTTCCTTCAAAGATCTGTTGATTCCCAAACTGCTGCTGCTTAACAACTGTTAGAAGACAACTGCTGCTGATGAAAAGTCTGATGAATAAAGTCTGAAGGTTAAAAGTCTGATGGAGAACAAGTGCTGATCAAAGATCTGAAGAACAAAGGTCTGTTGAACCAACAACACTTTGGTTCAACAGATGTTAAGAAGACATCAGAGCTTTAGATTAACAGAGTTTATTATCAGTTGTTTCAATGTAACAGTAGTTTATTGTTTAACAGATGTTATAGTTTGTTAGTCAGTTAGGGGTCGCTTTCTAGGTGACGCCAGCAACTGATCATCAGAGGTTTGCACTTGTCTATAAATAGAACAGTACTTGTACTGTTCTATTCATCACTCGTCATTCTCTTTAGACAAACATTCTCTGAGTGATCAGGCTGAGGGGGAGTTAATTGTACAATTGTAATCTTTCCTTTTAATGAAAGCATTCGATTAAAAACAATTATACTCTATGTTTTGATTTATTCTCAATTCGCTGCACTTTCCATTTATACTTCATTCATATTTCATACTTAATCAAAACAATCCAATACTCAGATCCTAACAAGCATCATATTTTTTTAATTCATTCCTCTTACAAAATTTTTGGGCCCTAAATTTTTTTCGCCTGAAGCCTAAATTTTTTTAATGTTCTTGAAGACGGCCCTGATAGTGGCCATAACCCTAGGCCCTAAATAATGGAGTAAAGAGAACGTGAAAGAGGATGTATTGTTGAGCTCGACGATAGTGAGGTAGTACTTAATATACAATAGTGATCACACCTTATAAAGGTGAAAAAATAGTAAGAATTTATGTCTATGTGCTAGTTAAAACTATAAAACTATTACGTACACATACAGAAATAAAGCAAAATGGTGTATATTTGTAGCTTTTGTTTACAGCATGACTAATATTTAGAACAAAGATATAGTGAAAAAAATAAAGAGAGAATCATATTGTTGGTCCCTGTGGTTTCAAAATATTGCACTCTTGCTCCCAGTGGTTTACTAATTACACTATAGGTGTCTAGGTTTAACAAAAGTGCACTCACCTGATCCCTTTGACTAACGTCAGTTAAATTAGATGGTTAAGTCCACCCACGTGATTCTCACATGGGGGTATTATAGTCTTTTAAGTCTGATTTGATTGCTACTTTTGATATGCACAGTCTAGTCCCCCTATATGTCAGGTAATTTATAGCGCCAAATTTCCCCCATTTTCACAAACCATCTGATAATATCTCTCTCGTAATCTCTCTCTGATAATCACACACACAAATCGTTCGAATTTGATCGACATAATGGGTTGGAGTATACGACCTGAGTATGAGCCTTTCGACCCCAATGTTGAATACGGTAAGCTATTTTAGGGTTTTTTTAGTTGATAACTAATACGCACTGATTATAATGATTACTGTCCCAACGTTATGTTTTATTGTTTCAGCTGGAAAGGAGACTATGTTTACAGCCCAACTGCACTATGGTGGTATCTTTAAGAACTTGCCTCGAAGAAGGTATGTCCATGGTAAACATGTCTTTGTAGATGATCTAGACATAGATGAGTTTTCTGCCCATGAAGTTAATTGGATGATACGCGAGTTAAAGTGTTTTGAAGAAAAAGACAAGTTTTTTTTATCATTTCCTAATACCTAGTAGAGATTTGGATACTGGTCTAGGTTGTGATGTCGATGTTCGTAGTTTGGCTCAATATGTGGGTGAGAATAAGGTTATTCACTTTTACATTGAACACAAGGAAACAAATGTGGATACCTATCTGAAATCCCCAGAGGCACCAAGGGTTGTTATTGAGGAAATAGAAGATGAAAATCAGAATGTTAATCAAATTGTTCCTAGGAATCCTAGGAGAAAGTTGTTACCTCGGAGAAGAAGATTATTGATTGAATATGGTGGTGAGGATTTAGGAGAAAGTTCTAAGAATGTAGGGGAGGGTGAGAAGGTTGTAGAGGGTCAGAATTTACAGTGTTCTAAGAATGTAGAGGTTCAGAATGTAGAAGTTGACAATGTAGAGGTTGAACAGGGTCACAATGTAGAGGGTGAGAATGTTAAGGAGGCCTCATTTGTGGATGGTTTTGTTGTTGATGAATTCCCTGTGGTGATGTTAACATGGAAGACAATATGGGGGATGTGGGGGACAATGGTGATGATGTGGAGATGGGGGACAATGGGGATGATCTTAACAGTGGGGATAACAATAAGGGTGGGTGTTTCAAAGAGTCCGAAGGTGATGCATATAACGAAGGTGATGCTTCTGGTGAGGATGGAGAGGATAGTTCTAGTGAGGATGATGATTCACAAGACAGTGATTGGAATGTGGATAAGGCTAATGAGGTGGAAGAACCTGATGTTGATATGAGAGACTTTCACACTTTTGTAGATGAAGGGGAAGAATATGTTGGCAACAACCATGTTCAAAATGATAATCAAGATTTACATGATTTTGACATGTTAGCTGCTGAGAACCTAAGCTATGAGTCATTTGATAGCTTAACTGATTCATCTCAGAGTGATTTTGAAACTAGGAGAAGCAGAAAGCAAAGGGAAATCAGGAACAAAGAGAAGGTTAGACTTTGTTTCTCTCTTTTTTTTATTACTTGTTAGTTTATTGATTCATCATGTAACTGTTTGTAATCTGCTTTGAAGGCTAAGGCAAAAATACAAGATGCATACTTCTATGTTGGCCAAACATTTGGATCTGCAAAGAAAGCTAAGGTAGCAATAAGAAGGCATGCAATTCAAACAAGAAGGGAGCTTTCATTTTTGAAGAATGATAAAGCCAGGATCAGGGTGGTATGTGAAGGAAATGTACCAGTTTTTAGTGATACACAAGGTGATGGGCCTGTTGAGAAACCAAAGAAGCCTACAAAGCCTACAAAATCTGCTTAACAAACTAAAAAGCCCAAAAGTAGTAAAACAAAGAAGGCTACAAAGCCCAATGGTGGACAATGAGCATCTCTAGGGGAATCTGTCAGTGGACCCAGTTCAAAAAAGATACTAAGTGCCAATGCCCTCTACTGTCTGAAAAGAAAGGAGAGGTTGAAAAATGTCAAATGTCCATACCAGTTGTACTTGTCCAAGGAGCAAGGTGGTAATGAAACTTAGGTTGTTAGAACATATAAACCTAATCATATATGTCTGCAATCAAGAGATAGCCTACATTTTACAGCAAACTTCATGGCTGAAGACCAGACTGTTCTTAATATGGTTGAAGCAACACCAGATATTTCTATCAAAACTATTCAAACAGAGCTAGCAAGAAAGTATGAACTAAAGGTTACCAGGATGAAAGCTTTTAGGGCAAAGTTGAAGGCTACAAAAAAAAAAATCAATGTGATTACAAGGAGCAATACTCAAGATTAAGGGATTACTGCATGGAGCTGATGAATGCAAACCCAGATACAACTGTTAAAATTTAAGTTGAGTCTGAACCTAATCCATCTTCCCCAACCAGAGTGTTCAAAAGGATTTATATCTGCCTGGGACCTTTAAAAAGGGATTTAAAGCTTGTAGAAGGGATTTGATTGGATTAGATGGGCTTTTTTTAAGGGAACATTCCAGGGTCAAGTGTTAGTTGCTGTTGGGCAGGATCCAAACAATGGAATATATCCAGTTGCTTGGGCAATTGCAGAGGATGAGAATAAAGAATCATGGACTTGGTTTCTTCAATGCCTGCAAGATGACCTGGATCTAGACACAAACTCTCATTTTACTTTCATCTCTGATAGACAAAAGGTAAGTCATTTAAGTTGAGATTTTAAGCTACTTAATTGGTTTTTAACTTGTTAATTGTTTAATTTGACTAGGGTCTCATTCCAGCTCTTGCACAAGTCTTCCCTGTTGCAGAACATAGGTCCTGTCTTAGACACATACACCAGAATATGAAGCTGCAGTAGAGAGGCCAGGGATTCAAAGGCTGCTAATCGGAATGTGCAGCAGCTAACACAGGTACTGTTATTATCTATTTGCAATAAAGTTGGTCCTTTATAACATCTTTGATAATTGTTTGTAATGTTGCCATAGTGCCTGAGTTTACTGAGAAAATGAATGAGTTAAAGAAGTTTAATTTGGAAGCTTACAAGTGGTTGGCAGCCATACCACCACAACATTGGACAAGGTCTCATTTCACAGGTAATTTATTGAATTGTGTAGTTTATAGTTCCATAGGTAGTTTATTGAATTGTGTCTTGTTTTCATATATACAGGTAGATCCAAATCTGATCTCCTAAGCAATAACATATGTGAATGCTTCAACTCAAAGACTGTTGAAGGAAGAGAGAAACCTATAATCTCATGCTTGGAGTATATCAGGGAATACTGTATGAAGAGGATTTTCATTGTCATGTTGGCACAACAAAACAGGAAGGGGCCATTGACACCAAAGTGCACAAAGATATTTGATCTTATTAAGAAGGCAGCACCTCAATGCACTGTCAAGTGGTGTGGTGATACAAGGTGGCAAGTAACTGGGACTAGGGGTCAATATGTTGTTGATGTTGGGAAGATGGAGTGCAGTTGCAGAAGGTGGGAGTTGAGTGGAATTCCCTGTAAGCATGCTGTTGCTGTCAACTGAGACATGGCTGCTCACAAACAAAAGGTTGGATCTCCTGAGTCATGGGCCCATCCCTGTTATTTACTACAACTTGGAAGGAACTGTACACCCACAAGATTGGTCCAATAAATGGTTCTACCATGTGGCCGAAATGTCAAGTGCCAACTACATTGATACCACCATTTCATCGTAAACAAATAGGCAGGCCAAAGAAGAGTAGGAGAAAGGACCAGGTGGAACTTCAGGATATTGCAGAAGCTAAAGGAAAGTTGACCAGGAAAGGTGGGACTGTAACTTGTAGTAATTGCAAAGCTAAAGGTCACAATGTCAGGGGATGCAAGAAGCCTAAGAAGAATAAGGATGGAGAGGCTGCTGGTGGGGTTGGAGGGGGTACTGGTGGGACTGCAGAAGGTGTTGTTGGGTCTGTTAACTGATCTTAGTATGTTTTGTTTAGGTTTTAAACCTTATGTGTGTTTTGTGGTAAACTTTAACTCTCTTTAGGTGTTTTGTGGTAAACTTTAACTATCTTTGGGTGTTTAGATGGTTGGAACATCTTTTATGGCTTGTAATAGCCTTGAATATTGTGGCTTAAGTTGTTTGCCACCATTTTGAACTTTAAGTATGTTTATGTTCAGTATGTTATGTTTATGTTTAATGTGCTTTGTTTGTGTCATTTGATGTTTATAGGTAGGTTTGATTGAATGAATTTGGGTAGAATTGGATATGTGTCATTTAATGTGTATAGCTGACCCAAATTGCCCCATTAAATGTGTACAGGTTGGAATTAAAGTGTACAGCTGAACATCATAGGTTTTGATAGGTTTTGGGTTATGATCATTCAATGCAAACCTACCTTTTTGAAATTAATCCAAATTGACCCATATTGACCCATTACTCAATTGACATTCAACCAAATTGACCTATTCACATTCAACCAAATTGACTATTACTCAATTCCATTCACATTCAACCAAAGCAGCCTACCATTGACATTCATCCAAATTGACCCATTACTCAAATTGGTCTTAGAAAGTTTAAACATTCCATTACATTCAAAATTGACCATAGTCATTACATTTGTTGAATTCATACTACCATAATACCATTCATACATACCATGAGACCTACCATAATACCTAACATCATTCACTTCATAGTTCATACATACCATCCTACCTATCATCCTTAGTTAACCATGGACCTTACTAACTGGAACCCTAATAATATGACAAGAAACACAATAACTCTATTCTTCCATTTGATTTTAGCTTCCAACTCTGCCATTCGTTCATCACCCCTATTTCTTGCTCGGAGTAGTCCAGAGATAATGATAGTAGCACGTGGGCACATTGGAGGATCAACCCACCCCAGAAATCTTGGACATGTTACCTCCTGTCCAAAAACAGACCAAAAATATTAGGTTTTACCTATTGTAAAAAACAGAGCGAAAATTCGTTTAAACAAACTGACACTTACCGGATCAGGACAACAGAGGAAACGTCGACCAGGGTTATTATCAGTCCAGGATGTTCGAACCACTGCAATTTTTCCACATCTGCAAGCCATCTCCATAATCGTTCTTCGAGGATCGTTCTTGAGGAAGAAGATGATTCAGGTTTAGGAGCTGTTATTGTTTTTTGAAGGAAACAACGATAGAGTTTTATATTGATTTTATTTTGGCCTGACACTTAAAAAGACTATAATACCCCCACGTGAGAATCACGTGGGTGGACTTAACCATCTAATTTAACTGACGTTAGTCAAAGGGATCAGGCGAGTGCACTTTTGTTAAACCTAGACACCAATAGTGTAATTAGTAAACCACTGGGAGCAAGATGTAACGACCCTGGCGTCGGTATCGGGTCGTCGGGTCGGGTTTCAGAGCTACGCAGCGGATTCGGATCATAACAGTCTTTACTCTTCCAGGATCCACGTCATCAAATCTGTTGGGTTACCTGAACACATGCCAAAAATAGTTTCTGTCAACATAAAGTTGGTGAGGTCGTATATTTTATAAAGTGAATGGCCAGTTCATTTATTGATAATTCTTTTATATAAAACATTCTTTTATAAACATTCTTTTACAAACATGCTTTACAGTTATAATTCTGAAGGGGAAACTATATTTCTATTATACCATTTCTATTATATATCAATTCTATTATATCTCCATTCTATTATATCGATTATATTTCCATTCCTATCGATGGTACCATTCTGATTGTGATAAAATACCTGTTCCTGTCCTCTACTTGGACAAGAATGGTTTTGGTCCTCTACTTGGACATTCCTACCCTCTACTTGGGTAAGACTGGTTCCTGTCCTCTAGTTGGACAAGAAAGGAAATGGCGGATACCGTCCAGTACTATCCTCGTCGTTTCTATGTCCCCTTTTCTATTATACTTCTTTTATTTCTATTGATAATCTTTTATTATGTAAAGCATTTCTAGGTTTAATAAATGACATGTATTCCCCCGAAAACACTTAATAAAACAGTAAAAGTGGGGCGTTCACGATACTCACAGGTTTGCGTTATATCTTCTGCTTAGTCTTCCTATTATAATTATATGTCATATATATATTGATACGTTTTACGCGTGGGACTTGTTAGATTGTAAATCTTAGGATATATATCATATATACAATTTATACATATAGAATTCGGTATATATTAGATAGTCCTAAACTCGGGGTTCATTATTGATATTTATTATATGAGACACGACCTGGACATCCTACATCTAGCTGGCCATTACAGCTTGGCACTCGTAAACTAATAAAGCTGGCCATTACAGCTTGGCACACGAACCTAAAGAACTCTAGACACAAACTTACCCGGATGATGGTTCGGCAGAGCATATTATTATTAGCCCGAGTCTAGTATATCGTTTTATATATCGAATCTTATATATATATAAACATATATATATTTTATATATGTTTATTATTCTCTGATTATTATTATCAAGTCCGTACGTTCCCGTATTATATATATATATATATATATATATATATATATATATATATATATATTTCCGTATAATTCTAATAATCCTCGTCTAGCTATTGGACCGGGTTCTATTCCGGTGTTGACCGAGTCACTGAGTCGACTCGGTATCGACTCTATTCTCCGATTGATTAATGGTACCTCGCAACCAAACATAATCTTTATGTTAATAATAGATTATAAGATTGTATAACTTAGGAACCAATCACTTTCACTTACCGGATTTATAACCGGACTCGGAGATTGACCGGAAGTTGTACCGAACCGGGTATTGGACCCGTCTTCTAACTTTGGTACCTTATAACAATCAACATAACAACATGTTAATAATTATAACTAATGGTACTTGTCCATAACCAAACTATAATCGGTTCATTAGACTGAAAAGATTCGACATACGATGACAGTCACCAGATCTTAGTGACTGTCCGATTATCAGAGCACAAAGGGAAGGCTCAATCATCCTTTATAGCTTACGGCTTCAAGAACATACACTCAATAATACCATAGAATAATCGGGCCCTTGTACTTCCTGTTAATAACCCGACACCACACACACATATCGATGTGTGTATGTGCGTGATAATAACTCGGTAAACAAAAGTACCGGTTCACCGGAACCGTCTAAGAAACGGGTCTACGGTTTGGGTTCAATCAATTCATAGCAGAAACAGAAGAACAAGAGGATTAATTGTTCAACAATGGCTCGGGTTCAGCGGTGACAGTCACCATAACCGGTGACTGTCCGGTTCATTATCCGGAACAGAGGGACGAAGAAGGAAGTTATCGGGTTATATGGGTTGGAATCGGGTGATTTATTGGATGATTATGGCTTAATATCGGGGACCCGGTTGGATTAGTCTTCATCAGAAACAAGGGAGGAGTTGAAGAGGTGGTTACTATCAGAGATTAAGAAGCTTACTGGAGGGAAGACAGGCGGCGTACGGCAGCGGCGGTAACCGGAGGAGGAGGCGGCAGAAGCCGGCCATGGTTCTCCGGTGAGAGGCTTCTTGATCAGAGAGTTTACAATCTAAACACACTTGGTGTGTGTATATAATATGTACAGAGAAAGAGAGAGCAGCGAGAGATTAAGAGAGAGGGGTTTTTATAGGTAAAGACAAATAGAGGGGTGTTTGGCAACGGGGACAATAACTGGGACTCGGGTGTTTGGTAACGGTTATAACAACAGAACGAAAGGCACTTGACAACGAGTTAATAGCAGATAAGGAGCGTTTAACCGAGATAATAAAAATCCAATAATTATTATCTATATAATCGGTTGAAACGGTTTGTCGCGAGATTCGATCTTGAATATTTTATTAAGAAATCGGGTGGTCAGGTCCTACCCGACACGTTAAAGAGACTCGTAACACCTCGAGGTGTTACACAAGAGTGCAATATTTTGAAACCACAGGACCAACCATGCGATTCTCTAAAAAATAAAAGAAATTAACAATGCAAACGCGATAACATTTTTGCAACTAGTGTTAAAAACATTTTGCATTGATCGACTAGTCAATAAACGGTATGTAAAAATCTAATGTATTTACCAGTGTAAACATTAGTTAGTGCATAATATAATATTAAATAGTACATATGTAAACTGCAGATCTAGATACACAGCTCTAATAATTTAGCATAGGTTGGAAAAAAAAGTTGAAATTATTATGCGTCAAACTTTATAAAAACTACATGTATTAACTGGTATCAAGTTAAAGCTAGAGAAATAATGGATTCTACAGTACATTTAGAAAAATTAAAGATTTTGTAGATTATAAAAGTGGTAGAAATTATTTCTAAAATAAAATGAAAAGTTAAACGGAGGAATTTCTCGTGCAATCAATCAAAGAAAACTTTTTATTTTATTTTATCATTATATATGACACTAGCTTCTATCCTGGGTTGAAAAATATAACAATTCTAAAAATACTAATAGTAATAATTATTACTCTTGTAATTAAATAAATAAAAAAATAACCTTGCTATAAGGTGATACCATATGTTGCAGTGTTGCGCGATTCTTTCTCCTAGCTTCTCTTAATGAAGTATACATATGCATATTTAGAAGGGTAAAATTCCAATGATAACATGACGATTGGGCTGAATTTCAATCTCGTAGATAAGAACTTGGTTTAAAAGAAAAAAAAACATGATTAATGAATAACCTGAACACTTTGTGTTTTTTTCCTGTATGAACGAAACCCCACAAAAAATAGTCGTTTTTTTTCTCTGTTTTTTATATAGCACTATGGTACTCGTTGGAAAGATAATAAAACGCTCGTTAATTTGGTGTAATATTTTTCTTTAAAAAATCTCGCATATAAAAGATATTAACGTTTAAAAAATATGGGAGGAAACATAAAAAGGAAAAATTTAAATTTGTTTTTAATTTTTTTTCCTAAAATAACTCAATTTAATTTTAGTAGATTATGTTTTATATTATTATTTGTTTTTTTTAATTTGCCACATAGCATGACTCATGACACACTCAAGGGGGAGAACGCCTTCTTGAGTGCCATGTCATTAAAATTGCTTTATTTTATTATAAAGAGTGAGAATGATTAAAAATTGATATGTATGCATCATTTTTTTGGACGTATTCATGATATTTTGGATTGTTATGCTTAGAAAAACACCAAACATAACAATTAATAACCAAAAACATTGTATTTTAAGCTTAAAACTTAAAACACTATGTCAAGAACATTTAAGCATAGTGTTTTAAGTAATTACTAGAGTGTTTTATCTGTAATATAAATTTAATGACTAAAGTATATTGGATTGTGTTCTAAATTTTTGTATATTGTTGTGTTAAGTGTTTTTCAACTCAAAACAACCCAAAACATCATCCCAAAATCAAAAACATGATGGCTACATGTCAATTCTTAATCCTTCTCACACTTCTTACACAAATCAATTTTCATACAGGATCCTCTACCTATATATATATATATATATATATATATATATATATACACACACACACACACCTACGCGTAAAAGACTATAGAACATATACCCTGCTAACTTTATAAATCTAACTTTTAATTATCGAGTATACATGTTACTAGATTATACCCCGGGAACGTCCCGGGGTTGAAAAATCTAATATGACATATTAATTTTACATATGAAATAGAATGATGCGTTTTACAGTTACATGCATGAAAGCTTCGGGTAGCAGCTAACCTAAAACAATTAAAAATATATCTCCAATGTTAACGCATAACCTTAAACAATGTATAACTCTAATATTAATATGTAATCTAAAACAATGTATAACTCCAATGCTAACGCATGTTGAAAATAGAATTCATATTTACTGATTTGAACATAATTAGTGACTTGTCTATGCATGATTAATGATTTACCTGACCACTTTGTGTTTTTTTTCCTGTTTGAACAAAACCCAACAAAAAATAGTCGTTTTTTTCTCCGTTTTTATATAGCACTATGGTACTCGTTGGAAAGATAATAAAACGCTCATTAATTTGGTGTAATTTTTTTCTTCAAAAAATCTCGTATATAAAAGATATTAACGTTTAAAAATTATAGGAGGGAACATAGAGAAAAATCTAATTTTGTTTTTAAATTATTTTTTTCTTAAAATATCTCAATGCCACATGGGATGACACATGGCACACTTAAGGAGGAGAATGCCTCTTTGAAGGTCATGTCATTAAAATGGCTTTGGTTTATTATATGTATAGATTATGCTAAAAAAGTTTATGTTATTTTCAAATGCATTTTCTTTACTATTTTAAGCGTTAAGTAGTTTTATTATCAGAGGAATTAAAAATATAAAAAATTAAAGCTTGTTGATGAGTAGATTACCATATTAACAAGAATAAAGTAAAATAATATATACATATACTACTGGCATGGACGGGTGGTATATATAGAGATGAGCTTGTAGAGGGATGATTTCACACGAAAACAGGATTATATGATCATACAAGTTACAAAACCAGGTGCGGAAACCCTAGCTTTGAACAAACTGATATAAACTCAAATCAAAACACAATCAAAGTCATTTTCAAACGTTTTCATAGATTAACACATTCATAAACTTGATTACAATTGACTTTAGGTTAATCTAGAACACACACTGAACCTCTCAAACTATTCTGGAACAACACCTCAAAACACACACACCTAATGACTCTCTTTCATTACAAAAACACAAATTCTATATATATAGACCTGCACATTCGCCCATTTCACATGGTCGAATGTAAGTCTTTTCCACATTCGCCCATCTTAATGGTCGAATGTGTGTCTTCTGTTAAGTTCCATTCTTCATTCGTCCAGTTCTGTTCTACCTTCGCCCACTTTATACTCACCTTCGCCCACATTGATCTACATTCGCCCAGAACATCCTTCTAACATATGTTAACTATCCAATCACTAGTCGCAAAACGCATCTACAAACTCCCCCTCGACTATTGATTGGATCTTCTTCTATCTTCATCCATGGCTTTGTTTAGCAACTTGATTCTGAGAAGTTTCTTCTGCTCTTTAGTCATTTCAGGCTCTAATCTTCTTTTCACCGGTTTTGACACGTTTGCCATCTTCACCATCTTGCCAAGTTTTCCATCCAAATTACTGACGCGAGTGTCGTGGGTCGCGGCAAAAACAATTTATAAAGACTTAAATACACAAGACTAGCAAGGGTAAGTAAGGTCGTCTCCAAGGAATTGGGGTTAGCTTGGTATAGAATTATGAAGTTTGCTTTTAAACTAATGTCACTAATCTAATATCCTAACTTGGGTTTTTTCCCTCTTTTAATTGATTTGAGTGTTTAGCGTCGATCTAGCCACAAACAACTAGATAAAGGCTTGGGTAACAAAATAGTAACAAGATGGTAACAATTGCAATAATACTACAAAGACTAGATTCGGTATATAACGGGATTCTAATGATAAAGGCGACACCTCCGGGCTTGGTAAGGTAAGAATACTAGGTTGTAATAATTAAATGGTCCGAAAATGGGTTTTCTCTATATTAACACACGGGGATAAAGAATCGCAACTTAGCCATCAACTACTATCTCTAGGACCGTAGTATGCTTTATCGAATACGTTCACTAAATCCTCTACACTATATTGACACATAATTGACAAAATTTATCTCATGAAATCAAATACATAGACATATCTAATCTTGCAATGAGTCTAATCCAATATCAAGCATTCAATATAACGATTATGTAAACACAAATATTATACAAATTCGGAGTCAAATGATTACAGAAACAACCCGAAACTTACAAAACCTTCACCCGGAGGTGAAGGTGGAACTCTAGCCAGACATGGTTTCAACACGAATGGATGGTTTCTTGATGTTCCTTGCCTTCATACAAGCTTCCCTTGATGATTTGGGAGTGATTGGTGGTGTAAAAATGGAGTTAGAATTTATCAAAATCGAGCAGAAACCGTATGTTCTTAACAGGTTGCGAGTTGGAGTTGTAAGGTGGAAGTGTTTGCTGGAAAGAGAAGACAGCCTATTTTTCCATAATAATACAGCCCCGCGGGTCGCGGAGGAGAAGAGAAGTCTCCCGCGCCCCGCGGGGGAATATTATATATTTTTCTTCATCTAAGGACACGCCGCGGCCCGCGGGAGTCCCTCCTTTCCTCCCGCGGCCCGCGGGGGAGGTTTGTGCAGGAAATCTTTATTTTCTTGACGTTTTCGATCATTTCTTGCGCTCGTTCTCGTTCCGTCTCGCGTCTTCGGATATTTTGCTCGTAAAAACCCCTTTTTAGCATATAAATCATCATTACTCTTTTCCTCGCTAAAGCTCGTAACTTCGGGATAACTGCACACAAAACACACTAACAAACACGAATTAAATCACACAGATGTGATGCACACGGCATCGCATCACACCCCCACACTTGTCTTTTTCAGTCTCTGAAAAACTTTCAAAAATATTTTCCACAACAAACATAGAAATGGTTTCTCCTAAATGTCAAAACTTAAGGTTCAAAGTCATACCTCATTTGTACGCAAGCACTAGATGTGTTAATTCAACAAGTTAAATATATATATATTTTTTCAAAACTTGAATTAATAGATAAAGTTTACCATTCAATTGAAATCATCTAGATGCAACACGCCCCTCACAATTGTCGCTCCTCTCGGTGTGATATATGGACTAGCAAAAAATGTGCTAGTATGGTCGCTCAAAACCAATCCTGAAACTTCGTTA
Organism: Ambrosia artemisiifolia; assembly: GCA_032199755.1. Taxonomy (NCBI): domain Eukaryota; kingdom Viridiplantae; phylum Streptophyta; class Magnoliopsida; order Asterales; family Asteraceae; genus Ambrosia; species Ambrosia artemisiifolia. Next base: position 34,057,840 of record CM063517.1, read on the forward strand.
GTATAAACTTGTATAACAATCATACGTATACGCAAAGATGCACATGTAAATAATAAAGGACTTATGGGTTTTGGGCTTGAGGTAAAGGTAGGATATGTGGGTAAAAGTGGTTAAAATGAAAAAGGAAAAAATCCAACTCGAAATGATGATCCTTATTTAACTTCCTTGTAACGTCGAAACAATCGATAATAACAAACAACTATTTTTTTTATTTATTTATTTATTTTTTTTACTATATATCTCTTTTCTTTTTCTTTTGCTTTTCTTGAATAATAACAACAAATACATAATTGACTTGGATCAAGTATTGCTTAATCAAAATTGTTGGATATTTTGGGTAATTGTTTTGGGTTTGGTTAAATGAAAGGTTTAAAGCTCAAAAAATGGTTTTACTAATGGTATTATTTTTGGTGGAAGGATAGGTAAAAATAAAACAAATGGTGTGAAGGTAAAATGGATATCCTAAATGCCTTTATCATTTTAGTGCAAAATTGTTTTAGCATGCATCAAATTACACAAGTTTTATAACAAAGAATCAAGATGGTTTACACTCAACAAAAGAATATATTTATGTGTATCATATGAATGTAAAAAGGCTCAAAACTCACCAAGTATGATAAAGGTTGCCGACGTGTGCAAGAATTTGACTTCAAAAAGCTTGGTAAACATTAATCATGTAATTCGTTATATTTCTTTTAAAAACACTTGTTGAAAACGATTCATTTTACTTGCAACAAATTAGACCATGACTAAGAATCTATAGTTAAAACAATATAGAATTTACCATTTATTCAAAATTATGTTTGTTTTTCGCGTTTATTGTTTTCAGAGACTATTTTGTTTTTATAAAAATTTTAAACACACTCAAAAACACACCAAACGTTTTCCCACCCCCACACTTGAGAAAAACATTGTCCTCAATGTAGAAAAGGAAAGAAAATAAAGAAAACAAACACAAGCAAAAGTGCAAGAACAACTCCCCTTTGATGATATGATAATGAATGTGGAGTTGTATTCCCAAAAATTCCAATCCGCTCGTATAGCATTTCATTCGCAAGCAAAAAGGATGAAAAAGTCTCACACGTGGCAATATCCAAAATAAGAAATACACCAAAAATTGTTAATCACAAATATATAAACACACCAAGTCGTTAATCCCTCACGAATGTTGAATGAGACTACAAAATATAATTGCAACAATCTTGTGGATGTCCATCGTGTCTCGCACCCTGCCATATGTACTTTACTCGAATGGAGATTGAGTACGAGTAAAAATGTGTACCTGTAAGATCTGGCGGGCAGAAATGGGTTAAACAGAGAACAAAACAGACAAAACTGGTATAAGTCTCTCCCGCGGGTCGCGGGAGAATCTTAATAGTCTCCGCGGCCCGCGGGGCTGAGAAAAACCAGAAAAACAGCCAGACTCTGACAGATGCTGTTTCCAGGCCAGATTTGGTCAAAAACCTGTCCGACACTGCTCAAAACCTGCTGTGTGATCATTGTATGCCTAGGAACTAATTTCAACTCTCAAACGACACCCGGTTATTCAAAGACTCAATTAAAAATGAATAAAAACCAAAAGAGACTACACACTACAACACACACGCAATTATATGTTGAAATTAAGAGTACCTTGGTAAGCTAGTCGCAAACCTTACCGATTCTACGTGTTCTTTTAGTGGGTCATGCGGTTCCAAAAGTAACTTAAGGCGATGTCCATTAACGGTTTGTTGGGTACCATTCTTTGGATCTTCAATATCGACCTCGCCAAAATTTCCTACTCGTGTGACAATGTAGGGACCGATCCACTTGCTTTTTAACTTTCCTGGAAAAAGCTTCAAACGGGAGTTGAATAGCAATACGCGTTGACCTACATGGAACTCTTTCTTCCAAATCTTAGCATCGTGTTGCGCCTTCATTTTATCCTTGTAGTCCCATGCGCATCTATAGGCTTCGTCTCTCAATTCTTCCAACTCGCACAGTTTCAGTTTCCTCTCGTTTCCTGCATCATCATAGCAAACATTAACTTCTTTAATAGCCCAGAGTGACCGGTGAATAAGTTCAACCGGTAAATGACAATCTCTGCCATAAACTGGTCTATAAGGTGTGGTTCCAATAGGCGTCTTATGTGCAGTTCGATAGGCCCACAAAGCATCATTTAGCCTTGTTGACCAATCTTTCCGGTCCGGACGAACTGTCTTTTGCAAAATCTCCTTGATTTGCCTATTGGATACCTCAACTTGTCCACTAGTTTGTGGATGATATGGCGTGGCAATTTTATGGTCTATACCATACGCTTTCAACAACTTTCCAAATTTAAAGTGTTTAAAATGAGAACCTCCGTCACTTATGATTACACGAGGTAACCCAAACCTGGAAAAGATGTTAGATTGAACAAAATTACACACAACACTGTGATCATTAGTTTTGGTAGCTATGGCCTCAATCCATTTGGATACATAGTCCACGGCCACCAAAATATACTCATTGTCAAAAGAAACGGGAAAAGGTCCCATAAAATCGATGCCCCACACATCGAACACGTCAACCACCATGATGGGTTGCATTGGCATTTCATTTCGTTTGGAAATACTACCCAATTGTTGGCATTTAAGGCATGTCCTAGCAAACTCAAACGAATCTTTAAACACTGTTGGCCAATACAACCCACATGTGAGTACTTTCTGCCCAGTCTTATGACCACTGAAATGGCCACCACATGCATATGCATGCAAGTGCTTTAGAACACTTGGAATTTCTTCGTCTGGGATACACCTGCGTATGAGCTGATCAGCTCCTATTCTGAACAAGTCTGGAGCATCCCATATGTAATAGCTGATTTGTGACAAGAAATGCATGCGTCGCCTTTTATCCCAGTGCTCCGGTATAATCCCTGAAACCAAATAATTAACAACATTAGCAAACCATGGCTGGGTTGAAATTGCCAACAAATGCTCATCGGGGAATGACTCATTTATTTCTCTTGTGTTGTCATTATCTTCAACCACTAATCGGGACAAATGATCGGCCACAACATTTTCGGTTCCCTTCTTGTCACGGATTTCCACGTCAAACTCATGCAACAAGAGTACCCATTTTATCAATCTTGGCTTAGCTTCCTTCTTGTTCATCAAGTACCTGACAGCACTATGGTCAGTATATATTATAACCTTGCTACCCCAGACATAAGATCGGAATTTATCCAATGCATATACTACTGCAAGTAACTCTTTTTCGGTTGTAGTATAATTCAATTGTGCCCCTGAAAGAGTTTTACTTGCATAGTATATGGCTACGGGTTTCTTTTCTACCCGCTGTCCTAACACGGCCCCAAACGCATAATCACTCGCATCACACATTATTTCAAAAGGTAAATTCCAATTGGGTGATTGCAATATTGGGGCCTCGACCAATTTGTTTTTCAAGATGTTAAAGGATTCAACACATTTTTCATTAAATTCAAACGGGGCATCTTTTAATAACAAATTACATAATGGTTTTGTGATGTCACTAAAACCCTTAATGAATCTTCTATAAAATCCTGCATGCCCCAAGAATGACCGAATGCCTTTAACACTCGTGGGATGAGGTAAAGTTGAAATGACTTGAATTTTAGCGTGATCAACCTCAATCCCACGACTGGAAATAACATGCCCCAACACAATACCTTCTTGGACCATAAAATGACTATTTTCCCAACTTAAGACCAAATTTGTTTCAATACATCTTTTTAAAACTTTTTCCAATTGATTTAAACAAGAGTCAAAGGATGGTCCGAATATAGAAAAATCATCCATAAAAATCTCCAAAGATTCCCCCACCATATCTGAAAAGATACTCATCATACACCTTTGGAAGGTGGCGGGGGCGTTACAAAGACCAAATGGCATTCGCCTAAAAGCAAATGTGCCATAAGGACAAGTAAACGTAGTCTTTTGTTGATCATCTGGATGTATAGCAATTTGATTGTAACCTGAATAACCATCCAGAAAACAATAAAATTTTTGTCCGGCTAATTTTTCTACAATTTGGTCAATGAAGGGTAAAGGAAAATGGTCCTTAGAAGTTGCGGTATTCAATTTCCTATAATCAATGCAAATTCGCCACCCGGTTACCGGTCGGGTGGCTACTTCATCACCTGCGTCGTTTTTGACGACTTGAATACCTGCCTTTTTGGGAACGGTTTGAGTTGGACTTACCCACTGACTGTCGGAGATTGGGTATATAATACCTGCATCTAACCACTTCAGAACTTCTTTCTTTACCACTTCCCGCATGTTAGGATTGAGTCTCCTTTGTGCATCTCTTGCGGGAGTTATCTTTTCATCCGTGATGATTTTGTGCATAACAATCGAAGGGCTTATACCTCTCAAATCTGCAACAGTCCACCCTATAGCAGCTCTATGGGCGACTAACACCTTCATTAACTCCTCCTCTTGCTTTTGACTTAAATTAGAAGCAATGATGACCGGCAATGTGTTGCCTTCTCCTACAAAAGCACATTTAAGGTGTTTTGGTAAATCTTTTAATTCTACCTGTGGTGGTTCCTCCAAAGATGGTTTAAGCCTCGTGTCAATGTGCTCGGGAAGCCTTTCCACCTGTTGTGTCCATGGTGGTCTTCCTTCAGCGACTGCAGCAGCTTCCTGTCTTCTTTCCTCCTCCTGCATGTGCTTTTCAGTCTCCACCTGTAACCTGTCAAACATAAAGCACTCCTCTATTGTGTTTTCCTCACTTACGACAGTGTCGCATAAAGGTATACACGTGTCAACAATATCTGCCATATAGCAGTCATTGTCGACAAGAGGATTAGATCCTGTGGAAAAAGCATTTAACCTATACTCAATTCTTACTATCACGTCCATGGCTATCCCCCTAGGAAGCTTAGGTGTTCGGTCTGCCAACACTTGCTGGATTCATGAAGTGGACCAAACGCATGCTCATTATACATGCTTCCTGGGAGGATGCTTACACTAGCTCCAGAATCAAGGAGTGCCCGTGAGATTTTGAAATCGCCTACCTGTACTGAAATGATGGGCGTTCCTGGATCCTGAAGCTTAGGCGGTAACTCACCCAAAAGAACAGAACTAACTCTTGCATTTACATCAACTTTCTTCGGAAATTTGGGAGTTCTCTTTTGGGTACACAAGTCTTTTAAATATTTAGCATACGATGGAACTTGTTTAATTGCCTCTAAAAGTGGTAAATTAATGGTAACTTGTTTAAAAATTTCAAATAACTCTTCTTGTTGAGGACCCCTTTTATTTACCATTTTTTTTGTTGGTTCCAATAAAGCGTCAGGGTAAGGTATGGTTTTGTCTTCCACACCCTTTCCTTTAGCTTCAGGAATCGGTGAAACTGAAACGGGAACATGGGTTGAATTAAATGTTTTTGTTGGTTCCGTTTCTGTTTCACTTTCACTATCATCATCAACTTCCTCCACCACCCCTTCGATAAATTCAGGTGGAGTGGAGTCAATTTTATTGTCAACAACTCTACCACTGCGTAAAATACTGACCTTGTTAATTTGTGGATTCGGAGCATTTCTCGAAGTTGATCCTTGATGTTGAGGATTAATGGTTGTGTCACTGGGGAGCTTCCCTGGGTTTCCTTTAGCAATAGCCAACTCCTCAGCGAGCCTTCCGACCTGCTTAGCTAACATTTCTTGTGTTTGGCTCATCATCCTCAATTTTTCCATAAGTTCTCCCACTCTTAAGTTTTCTCCTTTAGCTTGCCTGTTTTCATTGAAATTCTTTTGGTAGCCGGGCTGCCAGTTCTGATTCGGTCTGCTGGTCACACCTTCATATCTAAGGTTAGAGAATTTTCTCGCTCCTGGATGATATGTGTTGGGCCTTGTTTCATATCTCCTTTCTTCATACACTTGCCCCACATTTTCCTCGTCATGACCTGAAACAAAAACACATTCGTCAGTTTCATAATTTTCGGTTTTATCCGTACTACTTACCTGGATTTGTGCTGCTGAAACATCTTTTCTTTTAAATCGAGCCAATTCACGTTCCAACACAGCAAGCCTTTCATCTGAGCTTGATCCTCCTGTTTCTACATATGTCGAGCCACATTCCTTGGTTCGATTTTCAGCCGATTCTTCTGACTTCGAATTCTTACTCATGTGTTCAAGGAAGTCCCAATCTACCTGCTCATGATTAGATAAAAGCGTGCCATTGCTAGTAGATTTTAAGTATTTTTTCTCATCTTTGTTAAGTCCATTTACAAAACACTTAACCAATTCCCATAATTCAATTCTGTGATGTGGGCATTTCCTAAGTATTTTCTTAAATCTAGCAAAAGATTCATGTAATAACTCTTTAGGAAATTGTTGAAAAGATCGAATTTCTTTCCTAACTTCATCAGTTTTTGAAATTGGGTAGTATTCATCTAAGAAGACTTGTTGCATGTCTTCCCAAGTATAAATACTATGTGAAGGCAAGGTCAAGAACCAACTCTTGGCCTCGTCTTTAAGAGAAAATTTAAACATCCGTAATTGTACCTCATTTTGATGAAAGTTGTGTCCCCCGAAGGTTTCACATAATGATGAAAACTCACAAAGATGCATGTACGGATCTTCATCGGGTGATCCATGAAAGGTTGGTAGAATGTCGATGTGCTTAGGCTTGCACTCGAAGCTTCTTCGTCCATCTGGTGGTGGTGCAATAGGAGATTGATTCATTAGAATGGATGGTCGGAATCTCCCATTTACTCCTTGGATAATGCTCGAACGTGGTCTTGGGAGAATGTTTACACCATATTGTCTATGATTGGGTGAGAACTGTGGTGGGTAGCAAGAGTTCTCAAACTGTCTGTGGTGATGAGTATTCCCAGCATCACTCATATAACCTTGCCTCCACTCTTCATCTCTCATCCTCCCATTATCGCTATAATAGTCGCTATCAACTCCTGAACTGCTTCCTCTGCTGTTTCTAGAACCTGTATCATTAAAGGAACTTTGATTAGAACCATCATCAGAGTAATGTACATACCTGCTTGCTCCATTTTGTGGTTGATAGTTATGAGCACTTGATGCTTCATGAACAGGTACTGGTTCAGACTGTACGATTCTATGAACTGGTCGCCCACGTTCAAGGGTTGGAATTCCATTTACTGGCGGACTGTAGGATCTTCTTTCTAAAATCGATATGTCCCATTTGATGATGTAACCTACACAATGAACAAACCCAAGTAATACAAAAATATCTACCAAAATAACAAAAAAATTCACAATAATCAAACACATTATTTTTACAAACTCACAAAATCAATCAAATTCACAACTAACTCAAATCTCAACACCAAATTATCAAAAATTTCAAAAAATTCTGAATTAAATTAAAATTTTTTTACCAAGACCGAAAAACGCTAAATTTTTGTAATTTTTATATTTTTGCAATTTAAACACCAATTCAAAACATACAACATAAAATCAATACCAAATCACAAAAATCACTAAAATCACACAAAAACTATAAAACTTCAAATATTTTTAAATTTTTATATTTTATCAAAAACAATAACAAATCTAAGTCTAAAACACACAAAGATCAAATAACACAAAAGTAACACAAACAAATCTAAACAAAACTAAACGCACCGATTCCCCGGCAACGGCGCCATTTTGACGCGAGTGTCGTGGGTCACGGCAAAAACAATTTATAAAGACTTAAATACACAAGACTAGCAAGGGTAAGTAAGGTCGTCTCCAAGGAATTGGGGTTAGCTTGGTATAGAATTATGAAGTTTGCTTTTAAACTAATGTCACTAATCTAATATCCTAACTTGGGTTTTTTCCGTCTTTTAATTGATTTGAGTGTTTAGCGTCGATCTAGCCACAAACAACTAGATAAAGGCTTGGGTAACAAAATAGTAACAAGATGGTAACAATTGCAATAATACTACAAAGACTAGATTCGGTATATAACGGGATTCTAATGACAAAGGCGACACCTCCGGGCTTGGTAAGGTAAGAATACTAGGTTGTAATAATTAAATGGTCCGAAAATGGGTTTTCTCTATATTAACGCACGGGGATAAAGAATCGCAACTTAGCCATCAACTACTATCTCTAGGACCGTAGTATGTTTTATCGAATACGTTCACTAAATCCTCTACACTATATTGACACATAATTGACAGAATTTATCTCATGAAATCAAATACATAGACATATCTAATCTTGCAATGAGTCTAATCCAATATCAAGCATTCAATATAACGATTATGTAAACACAAATATTATACAAATTCGGAGTCAAATGATTACAGAAACAACCCGAAACTTACAAAACCTTCACCCGGAGGTGAAGGTGGAACTCTAGCCAGACATGGTTTCAACACGAATGGATGGTTTCTTGATGTTCCTTGCCTTCATACAAGCTTCCCTTGATGATTTGGGAGTGATTGGTGGTGTAAAAATGGAGTTAGAATTTATCAAAATCGAGCAGAAACCGTATGTTCTTAACAGGTTGCGAGTTGGAGTTGTAAGGTGGAAGTGTTTGCTGGAAAGAGAAGACAGCCTATTTTTCCATAATAATACAGCCCCGCGGGTCGCGGAGGAGAAGAGAAGTCTCCCGCGCCCGGCGGGGGAATATTATATATTTTTCTTCATCTAAGGACACGCCGCGGCCCGCGGGAGTCCCTCCTTTCCTCCCGCGGCCCGCGGGGGAGGTTTGTGCAAGAAATCTTTATTTTCTTGACGTTTTCGATCATTTCTTGCGCCCGTTCTCGTTCCGTCTCGCGTCTTCGGATATTTTGCTCGTAAAAACCCCTTTTTAGCATATAAATCATCATTACTCTTTTTCTCGCTAAAGCTCGTGACTTCGGGATAACTGCACACAAAACACACTAACAAACACGAATTAAATCACACAGATGTGATGCACACGGCATCGCATCACACCCCCACACTTGTCTTTTTCAGTCTCTGAAAAACTTTCAAAAATATTTTCCACAACAAACATAGAAATGGTTTCTCCTAAATGTCAAAACTTAAGGTTCAAAGTCATACCTCATTTGTACGCAAGCACTAGATGTGTTAATTCAACAAGTTAAATATATATATATTTTTTCAAAACTTGAATTACTAGATAAAGTTTACCATTCAATTGAAATCATCTAGATGCAACACGCCCCTCACAATTGTCGCTCTTCTCGGTGTGATATATGGACTAGCAAAAAATGTGCTAGTATGGTCGCTCAAAACCAATCCTGAAACTTCGTTAGTATAAACTTGTATAACAATCATACGTATACGCAAAGATGCACATGTAAATAATAAAGGACTTATGGGTTTTGGGCTTGAGGTAAAGGTAGGATATGTGGGTAAAAGTGGTTAAAATGAAAAAGGAAAAAATCCAACTCGAAATGATGATCCTTATTTAACTTCCTTGTAACGTCGAAACAATCGATAATAACAAACAACTATTTTTTTTTATTTATTTTTTTTTACTATATATCTCTTTTCTTTTTCTTTTGCTTTTCTTGAATAATAACAACAAATACATAATTGACTTGGATCAAGTATTGCTTAATCAAAATTGTTGGATATTTTGGGTAATTGTTTTGGGTTTGGTTAAATGAAAGGTTTAAAGCTCAAAAAATGGTTTTACTAATGGTATTATTTTTGGTGGAAGGATAGGTAAAAATAAAACAAATGGTGTGAAGGTAAAATGGATATCCTAAATGCCTTTATCATTTTAGTGCAAAATTATTTTTGCATGCATCAAATTACACAAGTTTTATAACAAAGAATCAAGATGGTTTACACTCAACAAAAGAATATATTTATGTGTATCATATGAAAGTAAAAAGGCTCAAAACTCACCAAGTATGATAAAGGTTGCCGACGTGTGCAAGAATTTGACTTCAAAAAGCTTGGTAAACATTAATCATGTAATTCGTTATATTTCTTTTAAAAACACTTGTTGAAAACGATTCATTTTACTTGCAACAAATTAGACCATGACTAAGAATCTATAGTTAAAACAATATAGAATTTACCATTTATTCAAAATTATGTTTGTTTTTCGCGTTTATTGTTTTCAGAGACTATTTTGTTTTTATAAAAATTTTAAACACACTCAAAAACACATCAAACGTTTTCCCACCCCCACACTTGAGAAAAACATTGTCCTCAATGTAGAAAAGGAAAGAAAATAAAGAAAACAAACACAAGCAAAAGTGCAAGAACAACTCCCCTTTGATGATATGATAATGAATGTGGAGTTGTATTCCCAAAAATTCCAATCCGCTCGTATAGCATTTCATTCGCAAGCAAAAAGGATGAAAAAGTCTCACACGTGGCAATATCCAAAATAAGAAATACACCAAAAATTGTTAATCACAAATATATAAACACACCAAGTCGTTAATCCCTCACGAATGTTGAATGAGACTACAAAATATAATTGCAACAATCTTGTGGATGTCCATCGTGTCTCGCACCCTGCCATATGTACTTTACTCGAATGGAGATTGAGTACGAGTAAAAATGTGTACCTGTAAGATCTGGCGGGCAGAAATGGGTTAAACAGAGAACAAAACAGACAAAACTGGTATAAGTCTCTCCCGCGGGTCGCGGGAGAATCTTAATAGTCTCCGCGGCCCGCGGGGCTGAGAAAAACCAGAAAAACAGCCAGACTCTGACAGATGCTGTTTCCAGGCCAGATTTGGTCAAAAACCTGTCCGACACTGCTCAAAACCTGCTGTGTGATCATTGTATGCCTAGGAACTAATTTCAACTCTCAAACGACACCCGGTTATTCAAAGACTCAATTAAAAATGAATAAAAACCAAAAGAGACTACACACTACAACACACACGCAATTATATGTTGAAATTAAGAGTACCTTGGTAAGCTAGTCGCAAACCTTACCGATTCTACGTGTTCTTTTAGTGGGTCATGCGGTTCCAAAAGTAACTTAAGGCGATGTCCATTAACGGTTTGTTGGGTACCATTCTTTGGATCTTCAATATCGACCTCGCCAAAATTTCCTACTCGTGTGACAATGTAGGGACCGATCCACTTGCTTTTTAACTTTCCTGGAAAAAGCTTCAAACGGGAGTTGAATAGCAATACGCGTTGACCTACATGGAACTCTTTCTTCCAAATCTTAGCATCGTGTTGCGCCTTCATTTTATCCTTGTAGTCCCATGCGCATCTATAGGCTTCGTCTCTCAATTCTTCCAACTCGCACAGTTTCAGTTTCCTCTCGTTTCCTGCATCATCATAGCAAACATTAACTTCTTTAATAGCCCAGAGTGACCGGTGAATAAGTTCAACCGGTAAATGACAATCTCTGCCATAAACTAGTCTATAAGGTGTGGTTCCAATAGGCGTCTTATGTGCAGTTCGATAGGCCCACAAAGCATCATTTAGCCTTGTTGACCAATCTTTCCGGTCCGGACGAACTGTCTTTTGCAAAATCTCCTTGATTTGCCTATTGGATACCTCAACTTGTCCACTAGTTTGTGGATGATATGGCGTGGCAATTTTATGGTCTATACCATACGCTTTCAACAACTTTCCAAATTTAAAGTGTTTAAAATGAGAACCTCCGTCACTTATGATTACACGAGGTAACCCAAACCTGGAAAAGATGTTAGATTGAACAAAATTACACACAACACTGTGATCATTAGTTTTGGTAGCTATGGCCTCAATCCATTTGGATACATAGTCCACGGCCACCAAAATATACTCATTGCCAAAAGAAACGGGAAAAGGTCCCATAAAATCGATGCCCCACACATCGAACACGTCAACCACCATGATGGGTTGCATTGGCATTTCATTTCGTTTGGAAATACTACCCAATTGTTGGCATTTAAGGCATGTCCTAGCAAACTCAAACGAATCTTTAAACACTGTTGGCCAATACAACCCACATGTGAGTACTTTCTGCCCAGTCTTATGACCACTGAAATGGCCACCACATGCATATGCATGCAAGTGCTTTAGAACACTTGGAATTTCTTCGTCTGGGATACACCTGCGTATGAGCTGATCAGCTCCTATTCTGAACAAGTCTGGAGCATCCCATATGTAATAGCTGATTTGTGACAAGAAATGCATGCGTCGCCTTTTATCCCAGTGCTCCGGTATAATCCCTGAAACCAAATAATTGACAACATTAGCAAACCATGGCTGGGTTGAAATTGCCAACAAATGCTCATCGGGGAATGACTCATTTATTTCTCTTGTGTTGTTATTATCTTCAACCACTAATCGGGACAAATGATCGGCCACAACATTTTCGGTTCCCTTCTTGTCACGGATTTCCACGTCAAACTCATGCAACAAGAGTACCTATCTTATCAATCTTGGCTTAGCTTCCTTCTTGTTCATCAAGTACCTGACAGCACTATGGTCAGTATATATTATAACCTTGCTACCCCAGACATAAGATCGGAATTTATCCAATGCATATACTACTGCAAGTAACTCTTTTTCGGTTGTAGTATAATTCAATTGTGCCCCTGAAAGAGTTTTACTTGCATAGTATATGGCTACGGGTTTCTTTTCTACCCGCTGTCCTAACACGGCCCCAACCGCATAATCACTCGCATCACACATTATTTCAAAAGGTAAATTCCAATTGGGTGATTGCAATATTGGGGCCTCGACCAATTTGTTTTTCAAGATGTTAAAGGATTCAACACATTTTTCATTAAATTCAAACGGGGCATCTTTTAATAACAAATTACATAATGGTTTTGTGATGTCACTAAAACCCTTAATGAATCTTCTATAAAATCCCGCATGCCCCAAGAATGACCGAATGCCTTTAACACTCGTGGGATGAGGTAAAGTTGAAATGACTTGAATTTTAGCGTGATCAACCTCAATCCCGCGACTGGAAATAACATGCCCCAACACAATACCTTCTTGGACCATAAAATGACTCTTTTCCCAACTTAAGACCAAATTTGTTTCAATACATCTTTTTAAAACTTTTTCCAATTGATTTAAACAAGAGTCAAAGGATGGTCCGAATATAGAAAAATCATCCATAAAAATCTCCAAAGATTCCCCCACCATATCTGAAAAGATACTCATCATACACCTTTGGAAGGTGGCGGGGGCGTTACAAAGACCAAATGGCATTCGCCTAAAAGCAAATGTGCCATAAGGACAAGTAAACGTAGTCTTTTGTTGATCATCTGGATGTATAGCAATTTGATTGTAACCTGAATAACCATCCAGAAAACAATAAAATTTTTGTCCGGCTAATTTTTCTACAATTTGGTCAATGAAGGGTAAAGGAAAATGGTCCTTAGAAGTTGCGGTATTCAATTTCCTATAATCAATGCAAATTCGCCACCCGGTTACCGGTCGGGTGGCTACTTCATCACCTGCGTCGTTTTTGACGACTTGAATACCTGCCTTTTTGGGAACGGTTTGAGTTGGACTTACCCACTGACTGTCGGAGATTGGGTATATAATACCTGCATCTAACCACTTCAGAACTTCTTTCTTTACCACTTCCCGCATGTTAGGATTGAGTCTCCTTTGTGCATCTCTTGCGGGAGTTATCTTTTCATCCGTGATGATTTTGTGCATAACAATCGAAGGGCTTATACCTCTCAAATCTGCAACAGTCCACCCTATAGCAGCTCTATGGGCGACTAACACCTTCATTAACTCCTCCTCTTGCTTTTGACTTAAATTAGAAGCAATGATGACCGGCAATGTGTTGCCTTCTCCTACAAAAGCATATTTAAGGTGTTTTGGTAAATCTTTTAATTCTACCTGTGGTGGTTCCTCCAAAGATGGTTTAAGCCTCGTGTCAATGTGCTCGGGAAGCCTTTCCACCTGTTGTGTCCATGGTGGTCTTCCTTCAGCGACTGCAGCAGCTTCCTGTCTTCTTTCCTCCTCCTGCATGTGCTTTTCAGTCTCCACCTGTAACCTGTCAAACATAAAGCACTCCTCTATTGTGTTTTCCTCACTTACGACAGTGTCGCATAAAGGTATACACGTGTCAACAATATCTGCCATATAGCAGTCATTGTCGACAAGAGGATTAGATCCTGTGGAAAAAGCATTTAACCTATACTCAATTCTTACTATCACGTCCATGGCTATCCCCCTAGGAAGCTTAGGTGTTCGGTCTGCCAACACTTGCTGGATTCATGAAGTGGACCAAACGCATGCTCATTATACATGCTTCCTGGGAGGATGCTTACACTAGCTCCAGAATCAAGGAGTGCCCGTGAGATTTTGAAATCGCCTACCTGTACTGAAATGATGGGCGTTCCTGGATCCTGAAGCTTAGGCGGTAACTCACCCAAAAGAACAGAACTAACTCTTGCATTTACATCAACTTTCTTCGGAAATTTGGGAGTTCTCTTTTGGGTACACAAGTCTTTTAAATATTTAGCATACGATGGAACTTGTTTAATTGCCTCTAAAAGTGGTAAATTAATGGTAACTTGTTTAAAAATTTCAAATAACTCTTCTTGTTGAGGACCCCTTTTATTTACCATTTTTTTTGTTGGTTCCAATAAAGCGTCAGGGTAAGGTATGGTTTTGTCTTCCACACCCTTTCCTTTAGCTTCAGGAATCGGTGAAACTGAAACGGGAACATGGGTTGAATTAAATGTTTTTGTTGGTTCCGTTTCTGTTTCACTTTCACTATCATCATCAACTTCCTCCACCACCCCTTCGATAAATTCAGGTGGAGTGGAGTCAATTTTATTGTCAACAACTCTACCACTGCGTAAAATACTGACCTTGTTAATTTGTGGATTCGGAGCATTTCTCGAAGTTGATCCTTGATGTTGAGGATTAATGGTTGTGTCACTGGGGAGCTTCCCTGGGTTTCCTTTAGCAATAGCCAACTCCTCAGCGAGCCTTCCGACCTGCTTAGCTAACATTTCTTGTGTTTGGCTCATCATCCTCAATTTTTCCATAAGTTCTCCCACTCTTAAGTTTTCTCCTTTAGCTTGCCTGTTTTCATTGAAATTCTTTTGGTAGCCGGGCTGCCAGTTCTGATTCGGTCTGCTGGTCACACCTTCATATCTAAGGTTAGAGAATTTTCTCGCTCCTGGATGATATGTGTTGGGCCTTGTTTCATATCTCCTTTCTTCATACACTTGCCCCACATTTTCCTCGTCATGACCTGAAACAAAAACACATTCGTCAGTTTCATAATTTTCGGTTTTATCCGTACTACTTACCTGGATTTGTGCTGCTGAAACATCTTTTCTTTTAAATCGAGCCAATTCACGTTCCAACACAGCAAGCCTTTCATCTGAGCTTGATCCTCCTGTTTCTACATATGTCGAGCCACATTCCTTGGTTCGATTTTCAGCCGATTCTTCTGACTTCGAATTCTTACTCATGTGTTCAAGGAAGTCCCAATCTACCTGCTCATGATTAGATAAAAGCGTGCCATTGCTATTAGATTTTAAGTATTTTTTCTCATCTTTGTTAAGTCCATTTACAAAACACTTAACCAATTCCCATAATTCAATTCTGTGATGTGGGCATTTCCTAAGTATTTTCTTAAATCTAGCAAAAGATTCATGTAATAACTCTTTAGGAAATTGTTGAAAAGATCGAATTTCTTTCCTAACTTCATCAGTTTTTGAAATTGGGTAGTATTCATCTAAGAAGACTTGTTGCATGTCTTCCCAAGTATAAATACTATGTGAAGGCAAGGTCAAGAACCAACTCTTGGCCTCGTCTTTAAGAGAAAATTTAAACATCCGTAATTGTACCTCATTTTGATGAAAGTTGTGTCCCCCGAAGGTTTCACATAATGATGAAAACTCACAAAGATGCATGTACGGATCTTCATCGGGTGATCCATGAAAGGTTGGTAGAATGTCGATGTGCTTAGGCTTGCACTCGAAGCTTCTTCGTCCATCTGGTGGTGGTGCAATAGGAGATTGATTCATTAGAATGGATGGTCGGAATCTCCCATTTACTCCTTGGATAATGCTCGAACGTGGTCTTGGGAGAATGTTTACACCATATTGTCTATGATTGGGTGAGAACTGTGGTGGGTAGCAAGAGTTCTCAAACTGTCTGTGGTGATGAGTATTCCCAGCATCACTCATATAACCTTGCCTCCACTCTTCATCTCTCATCCTCCCATTATCGCTATAATAGTCGCTATCAACTCCTGAACTGCTTCCTCTGCTGTTTCTAGAACCTGTATCATTAAAGGAACTTTGATTAGAACCATCATCAGAGTAATGTACATACCTGCTTGCTCCATTTTGTGGTTGATAGTTATGAGCACTTGATGCTTCATGAACAGGTACTGGTTCAGACTGTACGATTCTATGAACTGGTCGCCCACGTTCAAGGGTTGGAATTCCATTTACTGGCGGACTGTAGGATCTTCTTCTAAAATCGATATGTCCCATTTGATGATGTAACCTACACAATGAACAAACCCAAGTAATACAAAAATATCTACCAAAATAACAAAAAAATTCACAATAATCAAACACATTATTTTTACAAACTCACAAAATCAATCAAATTCACAACTAACTCAAATCTCAACACCAAATTATCAAAAATTTCAAAAAATTCTGAATTAAATTAGAAATTTTTTACCAAGACCGAAAAACGCTAAATTTTTGTAATTTTTATATTTTTCCAATTTAAACACCAATTCAAAACATACAACATAAAATCAATACCAAATCACAAAAATCACTAAAATCACACAAAAACTATAAAACTTCAAATATTTTTAAATTTTTATATTTTATCAAAAACAATAACAAATCTAAGTCTAAAACACACAAAGATCAAATAACACAAAAGTAACACAAACAAATCTAAACAAAACTAAACGCACCGATTCCCCGGCAACGGCGCCATTTTGACGCGAGTGTCGTGGGTCGCGGCAAAAACAATTTATAAAGGCTTAAATACACAAGACTAGCAAGGGTAAGTAAGGTCGTCTCCAAGGAATTGGGGTTAGCTTGGTATAGAATTATGAAGTTTGCTTTTAAACTAATGTCACTAATCTAATATCCTAACTTGGGTTTTTTTCCCTCTTTTAATTGATTTGAGTGTTTAGCGTCGATCTAGCCACAAACAACTAGATAAAGGCTTGGGTAACAAAATAGTAACAAGATGGTAACAATTGCAATAATACTACAAAGACTAGATTCGGTATATAACGGGATTCTAATGATAAAGGCGACACCTCCGGGCTTGGTAAGGTAAGAATACTAGGTTGTAATAATTAAATGGTCCGAAAATGGGTTTTCTCTATATTAACACACGGGGATAAAGAATCGCAACTTAGCCATCAACTACTATCTCTAGGACCGTAGTATGCTTTATCGAATACGTTCACTAAATCCTCTACACTATATTGACACATAATTGACAGAATTTATCTCATGAAATCAAATACATAGACATATCTAATCTTGCAATGAGTCTAATCCAATATCAAGCATTCAATATAACGATTATGTAAACACAAATATTATACAAATTCGGAGTCAAATGATTACAGAAACAACCCGAAACTTACAAAACCTTCACCCGGAGGTGAAGGTGGAACTCTAGCCAGACATGGTTTCAACACGAATGGATGGTTTCTTGATGTTCCTTGCCTTCATACAAGCTTCCCTTGATGATTTGGGAGTGATTGGTGGTGTAAAAATGGAGTTAGAATTTATCAAAATCGAGCAGAAACCGTATGTTCTTAACAGGTTGCGAGTTGGAGTTGTAAGGTGGAAGTGTTTGCTGGAAAGAGAAGACAGCCTATTTTTCCATAATAATACAGCCCCGCGGGTCGTGGAGGAGAAGAGAAGTCTCCCGCGGGGGAATATTATATATTTTTCTTCATCTAAGGACACGCCGCGGCCCGCGGGAGTCCCTCCTTTCCTCCCGCGGCCCGCGGGGGAGGTTTGTGCAGGAAATCTTTATTTTCTTGACGTTTTCGATCATTTCTTGCGCCCGTTCTCGTTCCGTCTCGCGTCTTCGGATATTTTGCTCGTAAAAACCCCTTTTTAGCATATAAATCATCATTACTCTTTTCCTCGCTAAAGCTGGTAACTTCGGGATAACTGCACACAAAACACACTAACAAACACGAATTAAATCACACAGATGTGATGCACACGGCATCGCATCAATTACTACCAGCATTTATATCATATGCAAAACATACACCAACCCACTTGAGTGTATTTCTTTGTCTGATCAGCGTCGTTCGGCTCATGATGAATCGGATTGTAAAAGAGCATGATGATGTCTTCGAAAGTGCAATTTATCAACCACATAGGATCAAATACATGAACATGCTTGTATTTATCCTTTCCATCTCTCAACACAATCACCGCTTCTGCCTTTCTCCAATCATAATACCAGAAGATAAAATCAGCACTGAAATGTTGTGGCATGGGCATTAAAGGTATTTTCCTCATCACTTCAGGTGCCTTATATATCAAAGTAACCCGCTTCAGCTTGGTTCTGGGATCAATATCCCTATGCACTTTCCTTCGGGGATATTGTGGCTTGAATCTATTCCATCTTGTTCGACTTTCCCAAACCAACTTGTCTGCGCACCAACCGACATGAGTATTATTAACTGAAGCACCTGACATAGGGAATCTGCATAAATCTCTAACCGCCCAGTACGGTAGAGTTAGCAAGTCAATGAATCTGTAAAAGTACAAGATCCCTGATTCCCATTTGGCAGCTAGACACTTCAGCCTGCCTAAGTATGTCCACCCGAGAGCTCTGCCCTTGAATTTAGCATTATGAAATCTATAAAAATTTCCTTGAGCTTCAGGCTTCGGTCGGTTCTCATCCATTTCTCTTAATTTCTTCAAATAACTCTTCAATTCATCAGATTTATTTGAAGATTCTGGCTTATCAGCTCCAAATACTTTCTCCACAAACTCTGCACTTCTCTGCTTAGCCTTTTTCTTCGCAGAAGTGTTTGGAATTTCAGTAAAATCTAGAAACACCACATCTTCATCACTTTGTCTAAAGTATTGTGGATATTCCTCATGTGTTATATCCTCAATCTCCACTTCTTCAAACTCAGGGGTATCTTTATCATCAGAGTGACTTCCAATATCCTTTTCAGGAATATGTGGAATCGACTCATCTACAATAAACTCTTCAAACGTTTTCCCTACCCTCTGTGCAAGTCCATCCAAAATCTCCTTTGCCACAGATGCAGGTACTTCCCCTTCTTCTAAATCAGGATCGTTATATTCCAATTCATATCTCATATTGTCAGTTTGGAATATTTCAGCAAAACGACATGTGAACTCAATGGTCCATTCTCTTCTTTCCAGCATGTCTTTGTAAACTTGTTTAGCATCATCAGTTAAAGACCTCACCTTCTCATTCCAGAATATACTTTCATCTGAATCAACGTTCTCACCTTTCTTTTTCGAACTTGATTCTCCAGTATCTTTCTTCTTCTTTGAAGGTGGTCTCTTCTCAAATGTAAACTTTGATGTATCATCTCCTCCATCATTATCATCATCACTACTACTATCATCTTCTTTTTGACTCCCCGAACCTTCTACATCATCATCATCATCATTATTATCATCCTCATCATCACTCTTTTCCGATTCTTCATCATCCTCATCATCATCTTTCTCTTTATCAGACTCAGATGGTTCAAAATCAACCTGTTCTTCTTCTTTTTCTTTGTCTTCCTCACCCTCTTTCAACTTGGGTGCAACATTGTACAGGTCATCAATCAGCTCACTATTCTCAGCCTTCAGTTCTTTATTATCTTCTTTAATCAACTTAAGCCTGTTCTTGTTTCTTGAACATTTGCCTTCAAGCTTTTTGTTCTTTGCTTCTAGCTTCCTAGCCTTCTCATCAATCTCATCCTGATTTGACTTTGAAGCTACTACAATTTGAAGCATCTTTTCCTCATTCTGCTTGAACTTGGCTATTTCTGCTTGCTGAGCCACAATCATCTTCATCATGTCATCCATCTTCTTATTCACCTGCTTCATAACATCGTCATCCACAGTGACTTTCTTGGATTTTGATCTAGATGGCTCAACTTCAGCTTCTTTCTCTTTCTGAGGCTTTTTGAACATGTCAAGTACATTATCCAGTGCTACATTGAACTCATCAACTAGTAATGTTGTTGCCTCTTTTGATTTCTTTTGTTTCTTGGTTACTGGTGAAGATTGCTTTGATGACGTTCCAGCTTCAGGTAATCTTTTTCCTCTCAATAGTTGATTTAACTCTTTTTCTCTCAGCTGCTTTGTGCTAGTCTTTTTAGCCATGGTTTTGTGTTTAGGCTTGCGCAAATTAACAACCACAGTTTCACTTTCATTCAACTCGTCCAAATTCACACCTAAACCTTCATCCCCAGCACCAACAGACTTCTTGCTCTTCTCAGCTTCTGCAATCGATCTGTTTAATGATTCAGACTCACCAACCATAGTGGCCTTACGTTTGGTGGCCCGGAGATTTTCAGCATCCGAATCCCACTATTCCTCCTCCTCAGTTTCTTCTGAATCCACTGACTCTTCATCCACCAAACTAGTACCTTTCTTAGCAGTTGACTTCTTTCTAACAACCTGTTGCTTTGAGCTTCCCTGAACAGTCTTTCCTTTGCCCTTCCCTTTGGCTCCAGGATTGACTACTTGCCTCTTCCTCTTAGTATTAGCATCAGCATATACCAAGGGATCATCGTTATCAGAATCACTATTAGGATGCCTAGATGTATTCTTTCCTGGATCAGTGTAATCCTCTCTAGCTAAGGCTCCAAACAACCTTCTGTACGGTGGCCTTTCATTGTCTGGCACACCTTTGTATCCCTTCATTCTCACCAAAGTACGAATGTTCATGTGATCTAAAGCAAGAATCTGTGTTGGATCCTTCTTCAGATTTGGATACTTGTGATCAAAGATCATCATCAGAAATCTTGGGTATAACATGAAATATTTCTTCTTTAAACCTTTCAGCATCTCTACATGTGGTCCAAGATCATTCCAGCAACATTAAATGGTTTGTTGAGAGTCAACGCAACCATTAATGAGCTCAAACTCTTTCTCATTACGTCATATCCTCCACTAACACAGCCAAACACATGAATAATGACGTGAGCAAAATACTTAAACTGCACGCTCAGTTTCCCTTTGTACATTGAACCATCAGTGATAGGTCCTTTGTATTTCATTCTGAGGAAACAAGCTTTCTGCTCAGTCCACGAAAGTTCTCTTGGATCTTCACTAACTTCAAACTTAATCTGGAGAGCTTCTCTGATATCAGACTCTGTAATAAACATCTCCATTCCTTGTATCTTGCTCTTTATTATTGTCTGATTATCAAAATAATCATACTTCGAGTTATTGTAGAAGTCTTCAACTATATCCTTGTAGATAATAGTTGGTGTAGCCAAAGCATAAACTACTCTGCTTCTCTTCAGAAACTTGATTATGTCAGTAAACTCCACGTTCTTCTCTACGTCCCCTAGATAAGCACAGCAATTATGATTCTTCTCGAACGGCCATTTGCTTCCACTTGATGATTCACCTTCTTGAACAGGTTCTGGGACTATATCTGGAACAACCGTTTCAACTGGAATCTCAACATTCTCTTGTTCTTCAGCCATCTACATTACAAAATTAAAAACAACGTCAAAACACGAAATCGACAAAAATTCAAAAATTTTAAGTTTTTAGGATTCTACATTCGCCCATTGTTATAAGGTCGAATGTAAAGTTTTCTGGTCGAATGTAACCTCTTTTGGTCGAATGTGACATGATATTGAATAATAATATACATTCGCCCATTTTGAAGTACATTCGTCCACTCGTATTCCACCTTCGTCCAAACGATGACCCGAAGGTGAAACAGGTTCTTCCCAAAATTTAAAAATTTGGCAAACATGTTTTTAACACTTTGTTTTGATTCAGTCATGGTCTAATATGGCCGATAAACACTCGTGAATAACCAATTGTCCCTAAAATTCAATCTATATCAGTTTTTATTAAGAATTAGGGTTATTTGTGTTTCAATTGATCAATCAAACCTCAAACACTGTTAATAACCTAATTCTTTCACACCTCTCCCCCTAAAACTGATATGGAATGAATGTATATCAAAATTAAACATTAACAAACACTCGAAGTCCCCAAAATATAAAACCCTAAGTTCGGGTACAAAACGAACGATTCTGAACTCGTTCCTTCGTCATTACCTGTAAAATTGGTATTAAAATGATCAGGATGGATCAGGGAATCAAACGCACAAGCAAACAGAATCAAAGCAACAAGGTTTTATACTTAGAAAAAATTTTAAAAAATTTGGAATGATGGGTCGAATCTGCTAGTGGCTTTATATAGGCAGGTACCTTCGCCCGTTGGATGTGGACGAATGTGAGAAAATTCCACATTCGCCCCAAATGAATGGCACGAATGTAAAACTTGTTCACCCGAAAGTGGATTTTGATTTTAAAAACCCACATTCGTCCGTTTGCAACAGCCCGAAGGTAGAGAATTTTCCACATTCGACCCATTTAAGGGGCGAATGTGAAATGGAAAATTCTGAAAATTTTGCCAAATCACGAATTCGAATCCCGTTCAACATTTTTCAATCCGTTAAGCTTCCAAAACTCATATTTTCACATTTGTAATGATACAAAGCCCAGATGGTGTTGTCAAATCTCAGAAATTGACCATCAAGCATCCCCGGTTATCAAAAAATAAAGCAGAAATGCAAAAATTTTGGATTTTTCTGAAATTTTATCAAAACACACCTAAAATCTTTTTGGATTTTGTATCTTTTTGACAATAAAAGTAAATTGCAACAAAATAAAAATGCAGCAAAGTAAATGAAAGCAGTAAACATTTTGTGATGTCCGGTAAGAGGATCATATCAGTTTTCTGAGAAATCTGATCACAGCGTTGATCTATTTGTTTAATATTATCATTAGAAGCAATATGTGACACGGCAATTGCTGATATTGTGGTCCACGTAAGCTCACATGCAGACAATTACGCAATGCTTTAAAATGATACGAGTTAGGTGTATTAGACTAACACGATGTGGTGCCCACACACACGACATACTCTCGTATCAAGTAATTGCACAAAGCTTCGTCGTAACGCGTGATTATGCCAGAGTTATCCGTAAAAGTTACAAAGTATATAGCACAGGTTGAGGCTGATATTAATCACTGATTTGCATCAGATGATTAATACGATGTAATAATGATCTATGATCAGTTAAAACATAAAGTTCCTCAATTCGGTAACTTCCGGTTTTGGCAATTAAGCTCTTTTAGCAAATATTCTGATAAAACTAGGTCCGTAAATCAATACGACAAAAGTTTATCTGAATATACCGGATAACTATAACATAACGACCCGAAACCTCAGATTTTGGCAATCTTATCAAACGAAATTACGGTACTAAGACCATATGCCCATGAGGTGTTCAGCCACGAACGCGTAGTTCGTTATGTTTGTATCACTAATGCACACAATATTTAGTCTACGAAGCCTATCAGCATATCACACATAGTCAACACACGCCTCATATACTATACAATTCTTTAGCCTGTGTCAGATTCCCACTGATGTACTATCATTTCCTCTTTTTACCAGGAAATCATTTTTGATTTTCTAATTTTTAGGTCTTTTTGAATTTTATAATGTTTTTGGTTTTTCTGATAAAGTGGCTCCCCCTAAAATAAAATAAAAACATATTTTTGGTTGTTTTTCAGAAATATTAAAAGCCCAAAAAAATTGAAAGAAACAATCCACTCGAAAGCATCAACTTATTTGAGTATTAAACAATCCCCTCGAAAGCATCAACTTCTTTGAGGATTACGATAGTAAAGAGAAATTCTTAATTAGCAAAGAGAAATTCCCAATTAGCAAAATATAAAAACTAAAAACTAAAAAGCGATAAACCGAGGTGCCGATTAGTCCTGTTTTTCCCTTATATTGTTTACTTTTAAAAGATATTCAAAGCGTGATCTGACAAAAGCTTTTGTAAACAAATCTGCACGTTGGTAGTCAGTATGGATTTTGACCATATCAATCAATTCTTTAGCGTAACAATCACGGATAAAATGATATTTGATCCGGATATGTTTCGCTTTAGAATGATTTTCAGTATTTTTAGTTAATGCGATTGCGGCTTCGTTGTCACAGTGTATAGGGGTTTTAAGAAACTGCAAACCGTAATCCATCATCTGCTGTTGGATCCAGAGTACTTGCGAACAGCAACTCGAAGCTGCAATGTACTCGGCTTCACAGGTAGATAGAGCCACGGAAGTCTGTTTCTTGCATTGCCAGGTGATTAACCTGCTCCCTAAAAACTGGCAACCGGCTGTAGTAGATTTGCTATCTTTGTCGCAGCCGCCCCAATCTGCATCACTAAAAGCAATAAAATCAAAATCATCATCATTAGGGTACCAAAGTCCTTTTGAGGGACAACCCTTCAGATATCTAAGGATACGCTTGACCGCCGTCAGATGACTTTGTTTCGGCTTCGATTGATAGCGAGCACAGAGACACGTTGCGTACATAATATCTGGTCGAGACGCCGTCAAATACATCAGAGATCCGATGATCGCTCTGTATGTAAATGGGTCTGTCAGCTCCCCCTTAGCGTCCACTCCAATCCCGTGATTGGGTTGAATCGGGGTATCCATCGGCTTTGAGTCCTCCATCTGGAACCGGCTCAAGATGTCGGAGACATATTTCGTCTGGTGAATGAAGATCCCGTCGGGTCTTTGGTCCACCTGTAAGCCTAGGAAAAACTGCATCTCCCCCATTGCGCTCATTTCGAACTTTTCCTGCATGACAGTTTCGAACTCCCTGCATAAAAGCTCGTTAGTTGGACCAAATATTATATCATCAACGTATATCTGCACTAGAAGCAAATCATCTCCCGTCTTTTTCGTAAAGAGGGTGCAATCGACGAGGCCGCGCTTAAATCCTTTGGAGATGAGGTATGTACTTAGCTCCTCGTACCACTGTCTCGGAGCCTTAAGTGCAAGCCATATAAAGCCTTGTTTAGCACGTAGACCTTATCCCGGTGGATTGGGTCCTCAAAGCCTGGTGGCTGCCCGACATAAACCTCCTCCTTGACTTTCCCGTATAGAAATGCGCTTTTAACGTCCATTTGATAAACTTTGAATTTCTTGTAAGAAGCAAACGCAAGGAACATCCGAATAGCTTCAATTCGTGCTACCGGTGCATAGATTTCGTTATAATCAATCCCTTCGATTTGATGGAAACCCTGCACGACCAATCTGGCTTTGTTATGAACAATAACCCCACGATCATCCTTCTTGCACTTAAATACCCATTTAGTGCCTATCTTCTTCCTATCTGGCGGCAAATCCGTGAGCGTCCAAACTCCCAATTTCTGGAATTGTAATAACTCCTCCTGCATAGCTTCCACCCAGGCATCTTCCTTCAAAGCGTCCTTGTATGTCGTTGGCTCTACCTGCGACACATAACACGCAAACGACCAATCATTTTGACTACCAGATTGTTGAATTTTGGCATATAAAGCTAAAGCACCAAAACTCTCTGGCGAGTTAACGCTTCTAAGCTGACCTCTGGTCATAACACTGCTTCCAGGATCACCGATAACTTGCTCCAGCGGGTGAATACGATGAATCCAAGATTCCGGATAATCAGGTACTTGCACTCCCGTCTGAACAGTCAAGTTCTCTACAGCATCCAGATCATGACCCGTGTTTGATAATGAAGCAACGTCTGAAGTTGGAGTTGGGTTCACTGGCGGTGCCTCTGGTTCTTCAGCATGTTCAAGAATGACTTCTTCAAATTGTTCATCTTCAGATTCTGAAGAGTCTAGTGAAGTTGAAGCCTCTTGAAACACTTCTTCCTCTTGTATAGGAGCATTGGCATCATTAGAAGCTGGTAGGGGGTTCACGGTGATCGGACGCACCAACGGTGAAGTTGTTGCATTTTCACACTCATAAAGTAATCTGATAACAGCTTCTTCAACCAAGCTATCTAGATTGAATGATTCAAAGAAATCTTTGTAATCAAACATCCAATCAGGACCCGTGCCTTGAAGATTTTGAGTATATCGTTGAACTTCCACGTTAGCCCAATCCTCAACTCGACGAGTTCGCTTGTTGTATACCCGTTTGAGCGGGGTTGCATATCCAACAAAGTAACCCTCCTCGACTTTAGGACTAAACTTCTCACTTGGATTCAACATAGTGCATGGCGCCCCAAAAGGTTCTAGGTACTCTAAGTTCGGCTTTCTTCGGTGTAACAGTTCATAAGATGTTTTACCAAACTTCTTCACTGTTAGAACCCGATTTAGTGTGTAGTTTGCTGCATAAGTCGCCTCGTTCCAGAACATTACTGGAAGATTTGAATCAGCAAGCATTGTTCTAGCCGCTTCAATTAGAGTCCTATTCTTTCGTTCAGCAACACCGTTCTGTTGTGGGGTGTACGGAGCCGAATATTCATGATGTATCCCTTTGCTTTCACAAAGTTCATCCATCTTGGCATTTTTGAACTCCGTCCCATTGTCACTCCGAATTCTCTTAATCTTCACATTGTAGAGATTCTCCAATCGAGTGAACAAAACTTTTAGGTTGTTAAAGGTGTCACTTTTGTTCTGCAAACACATCACCCATGAAAATCTTGAGTAATCGTCAGTGACGACTAAACAATAAAGCTCTCCAAGATGACTTTTGCGCTTGACCGGTCCGAAAAGATCCATGTGCAATCGCTCAAGTGGCATCTCTACAGAGTTAACCTTTTTCACTTTGTGGGACTGTTTGTGTTGCTTCCCCTTTTTACAACTTACACACTTGTCGTTCAGATGGAAATGTTTCACGTTTACCCCATCGACAAGTCCATTTCTCACAAGTTGATTCATTTTCCTCAGATGAATGTGCCCCATTCTTCGGTGCCACATTATCGATTCTTTCTCTGTCGCTTTTGATAGAAAACATGTTATCTGCCCCTGTGATGTCATCGCCTTGGACATATCAAGAATGTATAGATTTGTCATCAAAATGCACAGTAAATTGCTTATCACATATCTGACTGACACTCAACAGATTATAATCGATCTGCTTCACATACGAAATCTGCTCGAAACTCACTATCCCATTGCTCACACTTCCTTCCATTGTGATATATCCACCTTTATTTCCCGCGAAAGCTACATACCCTCCATTGATGTTCTTCACGTCGAACAACAACGCAAGATCCCCTGTCATGTGGCCTGAAGCTCCACTATCAACAATCCAAAGACTGCTAATAGGGCCAGCTGAAGCTCCCTGCACACAAAAAGTAAATCATTTAGTTCTTTCGGGGGACCCAAGCCTGAGTCTTGGGTCTTTGAACATCAGGTTTCAAAATAACATTCTCACAAGCATTTTCAACAACTTTTTGATCAATCTTTTTCTGATTGTTCAAAACAGTTTCCTTTTTCTCATTAACCCTTGAAGTAGAGGCTCCTGGAGTACCATTGGGTGACCAAGATTGTTCAGACCTTTTCAAGATGCGAATCTGAGACTTTGGATTCTCAGTTGGTTTCTGAACATTGTTAGCAAATGTAACTTTCTTGGTTACCTTATCTGATTTAACAGACTTAGGTCCAACATTTGATTTGACAATCGGTTTCGGTGGAACCATTTGCCTATCAATTGTTGCGTTCACCACAAGCTTCCTCCATGATTGTTCCATAGCAATCCGATTCCTACGATCATATTGAATTGGACGATTGTTCCTCATTTGATTAAAATTGTTTTGATTATAAAACTGTTGTTGTTGAGGAACAACCTGTCTATGTGGTGGAACATAATGATCAATCGGTTTTCTCATGGAATTCCTCACTTCAACCTCGTGCCTCTTATGCCTTACATATGGGCACTGAGCAAGTAAATGCCCTTGTTCCCCACATTTAAAGCACGCACGGTACTCTTCAAAAACATTCGGAGCATTTGGTTGAGCAAATGATCTAACATGGTATTGATCATTGTACTGTTGCTTCCTTAAACTCTCAGGGAGTGGCCCTTTTGAGTAAGTAGGCTCATGAAAACCATTAGCTCTGTTTTTGGGTCGAATGAACTCTGTGACATGGACCTTTGGTTCTTGAGGAACATCCAAATACAATTTCTTTAATAATGCTGGTGGAATCTCATTTGTTCTCTCATGTTTTGGGAACCAAATGGTACTTTCTTGCCATATTTTGTCAATTTTAGCATAGTTAACATCTTTGATTGGAAAGTCCTCGTCAGAGATGATCTTATCGGATCCTTCCATCCGATAGAACACTTTGACAAGTTTGTCACATTGTTCATTCTTATCACTCTTTTCAAGATCTTTCTTAACCACATTTTTCTCAAGATCTTTCTTCACAACATTCTTTTCAGACTTCTTTTCACGATGAGCATTTGCCATCGGAATCACAATTTGAGATGGTGAAACTGGTTCATTTGTAATGATGTGATTTTCTTTAGGAATTTCACATGCATTAACAGTTTGATTACAACCAGTGTCATCACTCTCAGTGTCTGAATCCACACTTTCAGCAGTAACACCCTCATCATTGACACCTAACATCGGTCTCACATCGGAATGTGGATCACCAATACTTGAAGTATTAGATTCATTTTCCGATGCTGAATCAGATTTTACCGAACTCTCTCGAGTCACTTGGTGACAATTATGGTTTTCAAAAAGAACCGGAGATGGTACAGACCGATAATTGGTGGTTTGATCATCAATGATGTGGTCTACCACATAAGCAATATGCTTATAGCTTTCCAGCTTTTTGTTTACTTTCTCAGCAAAGCATTTGATGGCGGCCATTTCCAACTTGGTATTTTCAATTTCATTGATATAGTTGTTAATTGCAAGTTGTTTTAAAGACAAAGTGTTTTTCAAGTCAGAAATGTCCTTTTTGTAACCATCTAATACTTTGTTAAAAGCATTCAACTCTTTGCGAGTAGATTGACTGTTCATGATAGCACTATCACGTTGAACACGGAGTTGTTTAATCTCCTCAGTCAATCTATCACATGTACCACAATATTTGTCACTTGCAACATCAGTGCTACACTCAGAACTTACAGATTTTGGCGGATCAGTCATGGCCATCAATGCAAAATGAGCTTCCTTTCCTGCAAAGAATCTTGAATAATCGATCTTGGTGAAAGCATCATATGCAATGCACGACTTCCTTGTCATCAGAAAATCTGCTTCTGCTAGCAACTGATCAATGTCGTCATCTAGAGAATTAACACTTGCTTCCGTATCTAATTCACTGTCTGAATCAGAATAAACCGATTCACACTCCTCAGGAACATTAGAAACAGTATCAATCACAACTCCAGAATTAGTTTCTTCAACTTTAAACTCAACATTAACCTCAGCATTAACCTTAACAGGTTCAGTCTCCACATCCATCTCAGCCTCAGACTCATCACTTTCAACCGCAGTTTCTACCTTCTCATCCACCGACACTGAATCTTCAATATCAACCTGATAAGCAACACAAGCCACATTGCCACCAGTAGTAATTTCTTCAACACCTATTTGCATACTCGACCAGTCAAACCTCTCATCTTGTTGAGTCACCAATGCTTGATTCTGATTGGCGTTCTGATGTGTCTCATTTGGTGTAGTTATTGGTATGACTGTTCGGTTAGCATTGTTTGGTGATTGGTTTTGTGTCTGGTTTGGTATGTTTGGTTGTCTGTTTCAGTTGTTATTAAGGTTGTTTTGACGGTTTTGGTAGTTGTTGTTTTGGTAAGAAACTTGGTTTTGGTTTTGTTGTTGACGATTCTGATAGCTAGCATTGAATGGGTTCCTATTGCCTTGTTTTGGTGGCTGGGTGCATTCTCTTTTAAAGTGACCTTTCCCTCCACAGTTAAAACAAGTAACTTTCTCCTTGTTGAACCCGTAGGTTGTGTTAGGAGAAGTTCCCAAATCTGTTCTACCTGTCTCTTCAATAAACTCCGTTGCTCTTCTCATAATGCTTGCAAAGGCCCATTGGATATCAATGAGTTCCATCTCTTCCTTGTCAATCTGTGCGTAGTCTTCATTGGTTAAGTTGTTATTCCCAATTTGACTAGCAACTAATCCATTATAGGATGAGACCATTGCAGAGACTAATGCAATATGTTGCTGAGCAACTTCAACTGTCACATTACCCAAGTTAGAAGTCTCCAAAACCACCATTTGTTGATTAGGTTGGTTCATTGGTTGTTGAGATTGACTAGCAGTGTAGAAAGCTGCCTGTTGCATTGGGGAGAATAGTGGAATGTATGAATTGTTGTATTGTTGTTGTGGTGGTGGATTTGATGGTTGTGAAAAGGATGATGTTTGTTGATGGTAGTTGATGGTAGGTGATTCCATAACATTGGAAATACATGCAACATGTGGTGCCAGTAGTCCTCCTGAGCTTGAAGTACTAGCTGGAACTGGATTACCTCCAAAATATAAATTGGGATTCTGAGGAATCTGTGCTCTTCTAGCTTTCCTCTTTTCTTCCAATTCTTTGTTTTCCAGCTTCTCTATGAACTCTTGAATAGACCAGTATTGATAAGCATCTTTCTCCCTAATAACTTCCACATGCTGATCCCAGTTTGGTGGTAATGCATCTGCAAACTTATCCACCTGCTTTGCCATAGGAATCTGTATACCATAGCTAGACAATTCAGATAACAAATGACTATATCTAGGAGTTAGTTCTTTCAAAGTTTCATTTCCAATATAAGAAAAATTCTCAAACTCCTTTCTCAGTTCTTCCATCCTTAGACCTCTAGTCTTCTCATTACCATCATGCCTTCTTTTAAGTGCTTCCCACAATTGCTTAGACGTTGTACACGTCCCAAACTGATGCAACAGATCGTTTGTGATAGCCTGTGTCAATTGGGAAAACGCCTTCTTCTCCACAGCAAACTTCTTTTTCTCATCATCAGCCATGCTCTCCAATGGCACTGGTTCACCTGTGTTCTCCAAAACTGGTGCTGTGTAACCTCTAGCAATCATATTCCATGCCTCTGCACCCTCCACTCCCATGCCTTCCAAATGTATCTTGAACTTTTTCTGCCACTGATTGTATTCTTGTATCTCCATGAGCTTCGGTGACCGATTCCCGCTACCTGAAGACAAATCATTAATCAGTGTGGAAATAGCATTTGTAGTTTGAGTGTTTACCACCGCTGCTGCTACTCCCCAGTAGTCAGATTGTGGTGCTGGAGGTGCACTTTGAGTCATGTAATTAATCGGCTGCGAAGATTGTGTGCTCGTCTTCTGTGCTACCACCGTCCATGGGTCCATCACTTGCTGTTGTGGTTGTGTAGTTGCTGGTGTCGGAGTAGTCGGAAAATTCCACATGATCACGAACTTCGAAAAATTCAACACTTAGAAAATTTTCCAAAAACTAGTCTAGGTTCGCCCAAATGATCTTTACTTTCGTCCCTTTCTGTTTCAGGTTCGCCCAGAAATACTCACCCGAATGTAAATGTTCACCAGAAAGTAAAAACACACTAACACTTTTCCACGTTCGTCCAAACTAATCTAGGTTCGCCCGTTTCTATTCCAGGTTCGCCCGCCCGATCAATCGAATGTGAAAAATTCAACAGAAAACTTCCAGGTTCGCCCAAAATTTCCTAGGTTCGCCCAAAAATTCTCTCAGGTTCGCCCAAAACTCTACACTTTCGACCACTCAGTTCCAGATTCGCCCATAACAGATTTGAAAAACGGTTACACTTTGAAAAACGGTTATTTTGATCTCTGATTTTCCAAAAGTTTGTGAATTTGAATGATCTTAATCAGGTTTTGATTCGGAGATGATTTGGAACAACTTTAATTCTTGGAATTTTGAATTTTAACCACAAAATCAACTCTAAATCTTTCAAAAACACTCAAAAACCATTTTTATGCAAAAACAGATGTGAATTGATCAAAATAAGGTCCAAATCAGCTCTGAGTTTATCAATTTGTTGTTGTATGATCCTCTATGCTCTGATACCACTTTGTAGAGGGATGATTTCACACGAAAACAGGATTACATGATCATACAAGTTACAAAACCAGGTGCGGAAACCCTAGCTTTGAACAAACTGATATAAACTCAAATCAAAACACAATCAAAGTCATTTTCAAACGTTTTCATAGATTAATACATTCATAAACTTGATTACAATTGACTTTAGGTTAATCTAGAACACACACTGAACCTCTCAAACTATTCTGGAACAACACCTCAAAACACACACACCTAATGACTCTCTTTCATTACAAAAACACAAATTCTATATATATAGACCTGCACATTCGCCCATTTCACATGGTCGAATGTAAGTCTTTTCCACATTCGCCCATCTTAATGGTCGAATGTGTGTCTTCTGTTAAGTTCCATTCTTCATTCGTCCAGTTCTGTTCTACCTTCGCCCACTTTATACTCACCTTCGCCCACATTGATCTACATTCGCCCAGAACATCCTTCTAACATATGTTAACTATCCAATCACTAGTCGCAAAACGCATCTACAGAGCTTAATACCGTAGCGGTATTGAAAATATTGATTACGAAAATCAATAAAAATGGGTATTGATACTGGAAGTGTTCGGTATGGTATAGTACTCGTACGGTACGCTATCGGTACGGTAATACATTCGAAGTAAAAACATTGGTAAAACAAGGTTTGATATTGATATTTTTTAGTACCAGTACCAAATTGCTCATCCCCGTGAATATTTCTTTTCAGAAAATCGTCATAAAATATCACCCGATATCATACATGTTCGATACTCATAAACAATTTTATAACTACTTGAATATTCGTGATATATATCTGAATACCCGTCCTGAATACTTCATGACTAACTGTCACAAACAAGATGGTTGACAACCGAGCAAGCATCTTTTGAGCACGAAGTTTTTCAAGCAAACGTCAAACGAGAAACGAGCGGAGAGTAATTTGGTGTAATATCCGCATTTTTTCACTTGTTGTAATTAAGATTCAGTGGTATATAAAATCGTCAGAATTTTTATATACTTTCGTTTTATCCAAAAAAATTTTACACGTGTACATACTTATATATGAAAACATATGCATATATGCCTTTATTAATATTAATATTTAAAATTTATAAAGGTTTTTATTTATTAACATTTTCTGTAATATGAAACTACGTTTACTACTATAGTTGTAATCAAGACCCTAGTGGAGGCAGGAGGCGACCAAGACAACCATAGAAGACCGGCGACCAAGATCAACACGGAAGAGACAAAATTCTATGTAGCAAACATTCCAGAATGATTCAGTGGGTTGGATTTAGCAGAAAGAATGAGAGAGTTTGGTGTCATTGCTAGGATATATATTGCAAGAAAACGCGACAAGTTCGTAAGAAGATTTATATTCATCTAGTTCAAGAACGTTGGAGACAAAGAGGAACTACAGAGGAGGATGTCGAAGATAAAGATAGGGGATAACTGGTTGAAGTCCAATGTTGCTTTTTTACTGATGGTGACGTGAAACCAAGAAAGGATAAATCCCAAATGAAGAAGGTTGATGATCAGGAGAAGATACAAGTACCGAAAAAGGATCATGCAAAACCGACGAGGAAGGAAGACGTTTCTTTCATACAAGCATTGACGGGACGTGAAGCATCTAAAAGTGACAAAAAATGGTGATAGTTAAGAATGAAACTGTGGCGTTTCAGGACATACAAGGCCGATCATTTATTAGACGGATGAAAGATTTTGTTTAACTGAGATTGATTAAGGACATGATGAAAGAGGTAATTGCTAATGGGGGAAAAGTTCAATATGTCAGGGATTGGTGGTCCTCATTACATGTTTAATGAAAAATGAGATATTACGGGTGTTGGAGAAGGCGAAGAATATGAGTGAAGTGCTTGCATCGGTGAAATTATAGATAGGACAATCGTTACTGTATGAGAGGATTGCGTGGCTAAAGATACAAGGAGTTCTATTGCATGTACTATGTAACGAGGTTTTGGATGACATTGGAGGCCTTTTGGGAAGATTATCCAGCATGCTCAGCACAATCTGGGAGATAGTGACTTGTCACTAGATTACAATGGGGTATTGGTAGGAGAAGGCAACCGGATTAATGAAGAGGTGATTATATGTTGGAGAGGGAGACTGTATCGCGTTTGGGTGATGGAAGAACTCAGGGAGTGGATGTCGGAGTTTACCTGTAGTGATAACTCAAGACTGGTCGGGGACACAAAGATGGTCGGAGACCAAAGTTTCGTTGAAGAGCTTAGCGACAAGGAATTTGGAAAGTGCGATAATGCTGGAAGGCCATTGAATGAGGAGTTTGTTTCGGAAAACATTAATGTTGAGAATTCAAATTTTGAAACACAATGTAGGGAAGGAAATAATAGTGATATACATTCCAAAGTTGGTAACCAGAAGAAGGATAATCTTTTTTATTTTTCATGTGGAAAAAATAATAAACGTAAAAAAGGTAGAAAGTTCAAAAAATATGGAATGGGCCAAGACAAAGAGCGTAGTAGTGAAGAAAGGCCCAAAGCACGTAAACGGGCTCGAGGGGGGTGATCTGTTTGGCTTGAATGCTATTATTGGGATTCATGATTCATCTCAGGAAGTTGATGAGGATAGGCTGAATAATAATGCTCAAATAGGCCATAACGAAAATGATGGGGCAACTAATATAGGCTTAGAAATAGAAGAGATGGAGAAAGATGGACCGATGGGTGTTGAGGAAGAGATGATGGTCAATGGAGGCAATTTGGTAGAAACTTTGACTTGAACTCACAGCCAAGTCCAAATGAAAATGAGGACATTGGGGTGCAGTCTGTTGAAGGTAATGAAGGAAGGCAAGATATGTTGGGAACTCATCATGAGGAAGAGGTAAGTAATACGGTAAATTTGGGACGTAAGTTAGGGATGGAACTACAAAATTTTCAAGACTTAATCTGTGACACGATATCTAAAGAATGCGTACAAATGGTGAAAACATGAATTATCTTTGTATAAACATTAGAGGGATGGGGGTTGATGGTAAACATGATGGGTCAGAGGTATGATGAAGGAACATGATGTTACGTTCGTAGCAATGTAAGAAACAAAGACGAGTAACTTAGATCGGTTAACAATAGGCCGTTTATGGGGTAATGGCAAATTCGAGTACGAGGTTAGTGATCTTGTTGGACTTTCAGGTGGTTTGGTTTGTGTTTGGGGCCCGACGGTTTTCTTGAAAACAAATGTACAAAAAATCGGAATTATCTAATGCTCAGTGGGAATGTGAAGGAGAATAATGAGAAGGTGAACATCATGAATGTTATGGCCCCCAAACTAATGTTCAGAAGAGGTTTTTGTGACAAGAATTTTGTGATACGATGAGAAAAAATGATGGGGGTGGATTTTTGTGGGCGACTTCAATACGGTTAGGATTTTTATGGGCAACTTCAATACGGGTTTGGTGGAGTATGTTATGAAGGGTAGGAAGTACACGTTTTTGGTGGGGAAAGGAAACGGTAATAAACAAAAGTAAAATTGATAGAGTTTTGGTGTGTACAGGTACGTTTAACAAATGGTCGGAAGCGTGTTTACGTGCGATTCCAAGGGGTTTGTCGGATCATTGTCCTTTAGTGTTAAACATGGTTAATAAGAGGTTTCGTCTGAAACCGTTTCGATGGTTCAATTCGTGGTGTATAAAAGAAGGTTGTGTAGAAGTCGTTAGAGGAGCTTTGAGGACTCATCATGGTAATAGTATAAAACATTGCATCACAAGTGGCAGAATGTAAAGAATCAATTGCGCATATGGAGGGATGAGATGATACAAAAAGAGAGAGAAGAAATGGGAAATTTTAAAAGAGAAATTAGTAACTTGGAAGTGGAGATGGAAAGCAGGGACCTTCACGAAGAAGAACTTTGGATTTAGGAGGAGTGCAAATGTCGATTGGGAGAGATTATTTCAGCTCGCAACAAAGATGTTAAGTAGCGTACTCGGGTCAAGTGGGCATCAATGGGGGATGATAATACGACATTCTTTCATATATTTATCAATGTGCGAAAGGCGGCTAACTCTATTTCGGGGATCGATGTTGACGGAGTTTGGATGGCAAAGCCGAACATTATTAAAAGAGAAGTGCTTAAGTTTATTCGAAATCATTTCATGGAAGAGTGGAAAAATAGGCCCCGACTTCTTTGTGAAGAGATTCAGAAACTTACTAGCAATAAAGCTGACATGGTGAGGTCCTTTTCGAAGGAAGAAATCAAGAATGCGGTGTTTGAGTGTGGCAAGGACAAGGTGCCCGGACCGGATGGGTTTAATTTTCAATTTGTGCAGAATTTTTGGGAAGATTTGGAGGACGATTTCTATATCATATTTACCTAATTTTATGACACGGGTTTCATAAGTCCCGTTCGTAGCACTTCTTTTATTACATTGATTCCAAAGTGCAAAAATCCGGTTTCTATGAAAGATTACAGGCCTATACATCTCATTGGTATGATAAGCTAGGTGATTTTGAAGGTGTTGCTGTGTTGGTGAATAGGATCAAGAATGTTATGGGTGATGAGATATCCGAGTCACAAATGACTTTTGTTAAAGATAGGTACATCTTGGATGGCCCCCTAATTGTGAATGAGGCAGTCGCTTGTTTGAAAAAAAGAGCCAAGAAAGCGTTTTTGTTGAAGATAGATTACGATAACGTGAATTGGGTGTTTTTTATTTCTATTATGGAACAAATGGGATTTCCGAATCGATGGTGTATGTGGATTATGGGAATTCCTCAGCCGGCTAGATCGTCTATTTTGGTCAACGGGTCTCCTATGTTTGAGTTCAAGTGTCAAAAAGGACTTAGACAAGCCCGTTGTCCTCGTTTTTATTCTTGGTGGTTATGGAAGCTCTTTCATGTGTTCTAAGTAAAGAGCTGGCTATATGGGAATTTGAAAGGGTGAGGTTGGACAAAGATGGTATGGTTATTTCACATTTATTTTATGCGGATGATGCCCTTATTTTAGGTGGTTGGTCAGATTCTAATGTGATTAAAGTGGTGAGAATTTTGAGATGTTTTCACATTGCTCGGGGTTGAGAATAAATATTAAAAAGTCCAACTTATATAGGATCGACACTAATGAAAGTGAGCTGGATAACGTGGCTTTGGTTTTGGGATGTAAACGAGGGGATGTGCCTTTCGATTACTTAGGAATTAGGGTTGGAGCGAATATGAATAAGTGTTGTAATTGGAAGAAGGTGGTTGATGTGTTTGAGGCAAGGCTAGCTTCGTGGAAAGCGAAGCTTTTATCCATAGACGGTCGAGTAATTCTCATCAAGGCGGTCCTCGAAAGCATTCCCATTTATTATTTCTCATTGTATAAAGCCCCGGGGAAAATTATAGACGCTCTTGAGCAGTTGATGAAGAAATTCTTATGGTCAGATATAAGTGACAACAACAAAATACATTGGGTGAATTGGAATAGAGTTACCATGCCTAAAAGCAAGGGGGGTTAGGGATCAAGAAGTTAAAAGAGATAAATGATGCGCTCCTTTTTAAGTGGGTTTGGAGGTATAGGGCGGACAAGGATAATTTGTGGCATTGGGTAGTTAATGCGTGTCATAAAAATATTAATAGTTGGGAGGTGCTTCTGGTTAATAAAAATATTAATAGTTAATGCGCTCCTTGTTCTGCTCGTCTCTCTGTCTCTGTCAATTAAAAGGTTTGAGGTTTGATTAGGTGTTATTGGAGAGAGATGAAATAAAATAGACATAACCGGTGACCTGCTGAGCAGGTCACCAACAAGCAGCTACGGATTGTACACAGAGGAAAACAAAGCTTCGGACAGTTGTACAAACAGCTACATGATAGAGACTCTCACAAACGTGTTTTACTTTTAAATATATAATAATTTAATAACTACTCTAATATAATGACATACTAGATCTTTGCCCGCGTTACACGCGGCTCACCAACGTACAATTGTTTTGAGGGGTAAAACATATAAAAAAATATAGTAGAAATATTTTATTAAAATTTAAAAGAAACCAATACACATTTTATTCAAATATCACTAAATATTTCTTTATACACAACATTTTTTGTTTTAGTCTTGACATTCCCACACAATTTCATAATGAACACCTTGTTGTATTCTTGAGTCTTTGTAGATTTGAGTGATGACTAAAATCTCCTCATGGGAGACGTCGAGGTCTGATATGAGCAGCAACACAGTCTTTTTCATTAGCACGTCCACGTTAACCTGTTTTAATCATGATAGAGGAATTAAACCGATTAATCATTTGATAAGTTGATAAAAGTACATTACAGAATCAAGTATATAAAAAAGACTATTAAAAATAACCATTGTTTTCGATGATCCATCAAGAAGCGGATGAATATCATCCTTGGCACAAAACAAAGCCTTGAGAATCTTCAAGTTGTCTAAGTGAGACACATCAAAGATTCGTACAAGCATGAGATAATATTCTACATGTTGCTTCTCCTCTGCAGCAACATTATGTATGGACATTAAATTATTTTTCGAGTAATTTAAGGATCATTGAAGTTTAAACAATAAAACCGCACAAAGATTAGAATGCCTACCTATGTTTTTCATACAAAGGATGAGGAGTTCTTTAAGGTGCTCATGAATATTGTCAACCTTGTGAGCCAAGCTTGAGCGGTAAAACGTATAAAAAAATATAGTAGAAATATTTTATTCAAATTTAAAAGCAAGCAATAATCATGTCTACTAACACCGTTGATCTTTGCCTTATGGTTATAGTTGCTGGTACAATGAAATGCTACACCTCATTAGTCATTACTTGTTTTTCCTTCCCTGACTCTCTTTTCTTATAATGAGTTTTGTTGGTAGAGACTGAACAAAAATACTGAAAATAATCACAAAATAATACAAAATAGAAAAGTTTAAATCTAATTTTTTATTGTTATTTTACCATGTAGCGTGTCCGATTCACCAAATACCACGAGGCAATTTTTAGGGTCATTTGCATCCTCACCTCAATCCCTGTAAACCAACAAATGCAAATAGAGCTAACTCAACTTCTAAAATAGTCCCCAATATTATTAGATATCTTTAAAAACAAATATACATTACACACATCCAAGTCACGCTTGTGAACCCAAGTGTAAGAAATATCTTTGTTTTCATTATAAACGTCATTGGACAACTGCAATTGTTAGTATAATTCACTATGAAATAAGAGCGAAAGTTTAAAAACAAAATAACTAAAAAAAGAGTAACATAGAAAAGTAACTTACCTCACCAACTAAAGTTCAAAATGAATCAGTTTAACTTTCAAAGTCAAACTAAGCCAAGGGTACTCCCATTACCACAGGAAATCACCTGTTAAATACGCCAAAACCAACCATTAGGACTAAAGAATCTAAAACAATAAAAAATAATCAATAAGAATTTGATTGCAGAAGCATAACCACAACTAAACATTATGGCTTAATGGAATCAAATTATTTACCATGAACATATAGACCACAGTTGACTATACCCCAAGGCAATTGCATCCTTGGTTGGAAAGTCTTTGGAAGTTGGGAATCTCGTCAGAATGTGCGCAAGTGTTTAACACGTAGACCAAATATTGTCTTAGTACATATTTAACACATTCAAACATACCAAATTTAGTTTCACATATATACAAACATACATAAAAATGGTAAAAGACATTGGACACGGGTGTAAACACAAGTACGCATATATGCATAGAAATTACACATTAGCATTTGTAAGTTTCAAGTTGAAAACAATTAGTTTTCCTAAAAGTTTTCTTTCTGATTTAAACTCTAGGAGGTACCTTTTGTGTTAAACGACTTCTTTAACTTTTTGCCTAGCCTTGTCATGGTTCCCATATCAACTTCAACCCAAATCGACCCGTTCGTTGGATGCTGAATTTGTACAATCATGAGTCAAAACAAAAAACATTCGTTAAATAAAAAGGGGTAGTCTTTTTAATGGCGAAAACATACCGTTTTGTAACATACTAATCTTGAAGTAACCACAATGGGTATTTTTATCTTCATTGACATCGCTAACGTCTTCTTAATCGGCGGATCTAAAAACAAAACCACGGAAAAAACACCATGTCGAACAGTAATTGCAGCCACAAAGGTCAAAACCTAACCCAATAATCAACAATGTAAAAGTGAAAACTAACAGCTTGAACAAATGATGTAAAACTATGCATTATATGCTTTTATAGATCATAAAAGCTTGTTGATTTTGAAGGTGTAAATAGTTGTGGACACTAAACGGCTGGAAAATAGGTTAAGGTTTGAAGGTTTACATGAGCATCTGAGATATTACTGGAAAAGGACATGCCACTTCCGATCTAATTCGTAAATGGTTGTCATCCTCCTTTGTCTTCCCAAGAGCAAACCTGTATA
Organism: Ambrosia artemisiifolia; assembly: GCA_032199755.1. Classification (NCBI taxonomy): domain Eukaryota; kingdom Viridiplantae; phylum Streptophyta; class Magnoliopsida; order Asterales; family Asteraceae; genus Ambrosia; species Ambrosia artemisiifolia. The sequence continues at coordinate 34,098,202 of CM063517.1, forward strand.
TATGGAGGGAAATAGTAAGAACCTTGAGAATCTATTTCTGCACAGAACACCCAAAGCATCATAAGCATAAATGAAAAAAATAACTTACAAAGATGTATTACCAATATCTAGAAAACACAAACACCCTAACCACACAACCATTTACTATTAGTCTCTTATATAAAAGTTAAGAAACTCCAAAAATTAGCGGCTCAAATTAAGTATGAATCCCAAAGGAAACATCGTTGATAATCAATCCATATAACTAAACTCAACATCCATAATTCAAAAAGGAAATCCACAAATTAAACAAAACTGAAGATTCCTATCAGGTTAAAAAACCCACGAACCAGTTTTAGAAACATATATATAAAAAAAGTTAAGTAGCAAAATACCCGCTTTTCAATTCCGAACCTTTTCTTGGTAAGTTGTTCAAAACCTAAAAACTAGAAAACAAAATTGTACTACCATGATGCATCAACTTTCATGATACAAACCTGTGAGTGTGAGGTGCAAGCAGGCTTTGAAATCATATTGACATCAAATCGTTATAGTTTCCTGCCATTAAAAAGAATCAACATGTATGTGTCAAAGGTGTTATATATATACTTTATCATATGAATTTCTTAAGTGAACATGGAACTGTTTTCATACCTCAATCTTATTGGCCTTGAAATCTTCTTGTACATAGATTGCTAAGCAGAAAGTATAGTATGTAATAAGTATTAGTAAGCATGATGTTAAATTATTAAAAAAATGTAAACATCTTTTTACAGATAAATTTTTTTCATAATACAAATACTCATATATGTGATTCATAAATATAAACCCCTGTTGCTAACCAAACGTTGAAGGATGCGATTCAGAAAAATATGATGGAGACACCCGTCGTGAAACATCCAACAACCACCCATGGGCTCAGTCGCTCACCTGCTCCAAAAATGAATCACAACCGAGATACAAACCGCTTCATAAAAACTAATGTCAAATCGCTTCAATTAATAAAAAATTGAAAACCAATATAACCTCAGCGATTCATCATCGATTAACAATGATCTATCCTAAAAGGAACAGATCCAAACATCATAGGCAAAAAAAAACAGCTTTATCAATGACTCAATATAGCAACAGATCATTCAATCGAAGTAATTCATAAACAACAATCAACTAAAAATGCCAACTCAAGTTAACTATTTCATTACTTTGATATACAACTACCTAACCTAAATAAAACATATCAATGCATAATAAATAAATCAAAACCACCTAACAATTTTGTACAGTCAATAAACAACAAATTACCATTGAATCGTTCGTGTACCTGACATATAAATAACACATTTTCTTGAAAACGATATTGGAAGTAGCAGAGCACATGACCATCTCACGGATCTGCACAAAATTGAAACGGATCTGCACAAAATTTTTCAAAAAAAAAGCCCTAATTTTAATTTTTTTCATTAACATTCAATTAAATCGAATAAAACATAATTGAATTAAATCGAATAAAACATAATCGGCAATTACCTGATGAATAATACGGTTGAAGATTATTAGGAAGAGACCTGATGGAGGATATCCACATACGCACATAAACATATCTTTAAAATCGAAAAAATGTGAATCTGAAACGTAATGATACAGGTTTGATTTAGGGTTTTGATTCCATAAATCCAAAATCTTATAATCGATAGAAGATGATAGCATAAAACATGCGACGTAATAGAAAAGATATTACCTGATGTTCGATTAGGTTGGAGGCTGCAAAAGAGATTCACGAATTGTTGAATGAGAGATTAGGGTTTGAATTTGAATGTGGATGGCGTGAATGAGAAGCCTCATATGCTTGACAGATTTTGACCAAAATAATTATCATAATTAATTACCTAATTTAATTTAATTAATGACTTTTGCTTTTTTAAAAAAAGAAAATTTTATTAATTCTCTCAAGGTGCCATGTGGCATCACCAATGGAGGAGAGATAATTGCTAGGGGGTAAATGAATGACATGTGTTAAAAATTGCTCCAAAATATTATATGTATAGATATCTAAATACCCGTCCTGAATGTTTCACGTTTAACCCTCACAAACTAGATCTTTGTCATCTTACGTTTTAGATTAAGGTGTAAAATAGTAATAAAGGAAGGTTAAAAAAGACGTGTAACATTAGTGAAAGGATATGAATAGAAAAATGAAAAAAAGTAGGAGGGTTTATAGTGTAAAAGAATTGGAAAAAGTAAAAAAGAGAAAAAGGTACGGCGGAGGACAAGAAGCACAGGGCTCAAGGCACCTCGACATGCTTGCTTTGCTTCCTTCTTTCTTCCATCGTTTTTTTTGTCTTGTTAAATTAATAACTCACAAAAGCAGATCCTTCATTTCAAGGTTTTTCTGCCACCTAAATCTTCGCTGTCATGCAACAATTTTTTTCTAAACCAAAACTAAAAATATTAATCCTCCATTTCGAGGACTCATTTTGTAATTGTTGAATGTGAAAAATGATCTATAATATAGCATAAAAATATTAATACGTCAGAAAGTGCAATGAATTAATAATGTAATAATAATTTATTTATTGTATCAATTAGTTTATATATATATTTTTTTATGGAAATTGTTAAAATTAGTTGCTGTAGTTGCAACTCTAAATAAAGTAAACTAGTGAAGAAGACAAAACGAAAAAAACAATTAGGTTACTATTCCGCCGTCGGATAGAAAATAATATATATAGTAATTTCCTAGAAAAATTTAGATTATTTATTTTACTGAGTTCAATTTAGTATGAGTGTCAAACATTTGTATAATGTATTCTTGGTTTGACAAGTTTAACCGGGCCCAAACTTGAAAATTTTATACGCACTCAAACATGTTTTGACTTGAAAATCTTACTAGACATGAACTTAAAAATGACACAAATACTCACAGTTAATGGACATAACCTGTTTGACCCGAATTTCAATTTTTTTAATTTTTTTTCACGTATTAGTCTTTTAAATTAAAATTTTTACAACGAAAATTCAAATTAATATTAAACAATTACATTTAGTTATAAATTCGTGTGTCAATTTTTGTTTTATAAAATACCCACCATTTACCTTATGACATGAAAGCTCAATTTGAAAAAAACTAAAATATTAAATAAATAGGTAAATTACAAGTAGATATAGTCGCAATAATAGTTTAGATTGTAACAATTCTCAAAATAATTCGTGACCTTTACCATTTCTTATAAAGTCATTAAAATCAGTTGTTCTAGTTATAATAACTCTAAATAAAGTTAAAGGCTAGTACTAAAACTAGGAAGAAAATTTCAGATTATTTATAGACCACACTTCCAAGTATAGGTGAAAAACGTGTTTAGGTCTAATCCGATCTAAACCTGAAAATTTATGCAAACCCAAAGATGATCCGAACTCAAAAATCTTATCAGACACATAATCTAACATGGCATGAATTTTTGCAGGTTAAGCTGACTGTTGGACTGAATTTTATTATTCTTTATTTTTTCATATTTTAATCTTTTAAATTTAAAATTTACAATAAAAATTATAAATCCATATTAAACAATTACATTTAATTATAAAATTTTGTGTCAATTTTTGTTTTGTGTTACCATCACTAGAGTCATAGCTACTCGCATGTTGCTGTGGAACGCGGTTCATATCTGTGCGTTGCCGCGGAACGCGTGATCACTATACCGATACTGCTTCGGTATCAGTATCGAAAGTACTAGTCCTAAAAAGGGTAAAAATGAGCACCGATAACCGAACAAAAAATGATCATTATAGTACGGTACTGGTATACAAAGATAAATCAACAAAAATTCAGGTACCGTACTGAACCGGTACCAGTACCAAAAGTAATATTACAACTATTGTAACAAACAACGGTTCGGTACCGGTATTCCAAGCTAAATAAATAAAGCATTTGCTATTCTACCGAATCAATACTAATACCGAACGTATAATTATAACCATGGTAAGGAATAAACAAAAAGCAAAGGTTGGTAAGAAAAATACATAAAACAAATGAGTTTGATGCGCATCGGTAAAATAGGTCTGTTCATGATAACACATGGCATTATTAATGTGTGGCTTCTTTAAGAACAATGATAATGGTTTTATTCTTTTTCCAAATAATTTAAAAGAAAAAAAAAGTTTAAATGATGAATACAAATGCCTCCATATATAAAATAGTAAACCCTAATGACTTAAAGATATTTAGAAAAATACTAGATGATTTGCCCGTGTGTTGTGGCGGTATGTTCAGTGGTGAAGCTTGGGAATTTGGACCCGAGGGTTGAAAGTCAGTGGTCACGGAACGAGACCTAAAATGTTTTTTCCGTAGTTATGGTTCGGGTGATATGTTTGGGTCGGTGATTCGATTCAGATTGAGTTGAGTCAAACATTAAATACAATAAATATCAAAGTGCTAATCATTGTTTAACAAACAACTGAACAAAGACATTAAAACATTAAAAAGGAGACAAATGATTTGTACATGGATGAAAAATTATGGTTCAGCCCGTCAACCTTTAAGAATTTTGAATTATTCAATTATGGATAGGGGTGCAAACAAGCCGAGCTAAGCCCGAGCTCGAGCTCGAAAAACTTATGAGAGCTCGAGCTCGGTTAGGCTCGTTTACTATCTATGAGTTTATATTTTAAACAAAAGTAATATAAATAAAAGGTTCGGGGCTCGATAAATGAAGTTCGGCTCGGCCTCGTTTAGTAAAAAAGCTTAAATGAGGGGGTAAATATTATTAAATATTAATAAACCTAATATTACACTAAGGCTCGATAAGGCTCAACGAGCCTGACGAGCTTCACATGCTAGGCTGAGCTCGGGCTCAATAAGGATCTGCTCGTTTCGAGCTTTTTACCAACCTGAGCTTAAGTTGCTAAGAGATAACAACTCAATCGCTTGCTCATTGAATCTACTATCCCGCTCATGTAGTTGTTGTGCTTAGGATTGTAGGATTTGGGCTTTACATTTACTTTGTTTTGGGTTAAAGTTTTAGTTTATATAACTATTTTTTTAAAACGGGGTTCGAAACCGTATTTACCAAAAAAAATCTATGCAAAGACTATATACTCGAAACTTCTGAGCAAAAATTCTGGGGGGGGGGGGTCGCCCCTCCCCGTCCCTTGAATGTTGCGCCCATGGGTATGTTACTGTGAGCATTCAAAGGGTATCAATACGAGTTTTACATTGATCGAGAATGAAATCAATGAACACCACTATCGAGACCAATGTGGTTTGAATGTTGGTGATTGGTTCAGGTACGATACCTACACACGGTATAGAAATCAACACATGTTTTACATTGAGATAAACAAAAAACAAAAAAAAAACGGACAACAATACAACACGTCGATGTTGTTCAAATGCTATCGATCGGTTCACGTACGATACATGCACTCGGTATAGAAATCAACACGTGTTTTACATTGAACGAAAATGAACAAAAACAAAAACTATTATCGCACCAATGTTGTTCAAATGGTATCGATTGGTTTAAATATTCACGGTAGTGGCACCTATAATCATTCGCAGACATAGTTGTATAGATGAAAAACTGTCAAAACCAGAATCGTATGAAACAATACATTTACCGCTACCAGTGATATTCGATATGATACAGTAACGATAAAGTGTAGTTTATTGAAAACAAAAACTAAAATAACTAAATACAGGTACCGATTCAGTTGTTTTTCAATCGGTCTCAGTTTCGTTTGGTTTGGTACATAGCGGCACAACATCTGTTTTCATTAAGATTTATATCGCAATGTTGCAAAAAAAAAAAACCATAGAACGCGCCTCATTAGCAAATAGATCAAAATAATCCATGGAGAATATTATTAAAGATGAAAAGATACTTAAAAATAATAAATTACTATTTATTGTTGGTTTCAGTTCGATTTGATATGACATCGGTACGGTATCCAATTTTAATAAAATTATTTCGCATTTTGTATAAAGAAAAATAAAACAGTCCAGTACAAGAAATTGAGGCATACATACATACATACATACATACATACATACATACATACATACATACATACATACATACATACATACATACATACATACATACATACATACATACATACATACATATATATATATATATATATCACATTTTAAGTTAAAGTATCACTTTTTAACAGGAGTTATTACTCCCCCTGGATTTAATGAACTAAGCAGTTAATGAGGATCTTAAACAATTGAATGCATATAACAATAAGTGTTGTGAAAGATTCTCAGATGTGAAATGGTTTTTCTATTAAAAGCTTTGAAGGATTTCAGCCAAAATCTGTATCTAAAATAGTGGGATTAACCCATCTATTTATAGACCAGTAATTACATACAAGTTGATTAGAAGATAATACTAAACAATACCACAACAGGCTGTAGTATTGGAACTTGTACAAAGACTTTAACAAAAACATTATAATACTAAACTACTGAAGTACAAGGGCGGTGGGAAGCTTCTATCAAAACATCTGATGAGCAGTTTGTCTTCAGTAGTTACTCAGAGACTTTGTCTGGTTCGTCTTCAGAACTTCTGATCTTTTACTCTTCAGTAATTGGTATCTTCTTCTTTAGTACTTTCAGTCTTTTTCATCAGCAGTTTCTATACTTAGAATAATATTGTAGAATATGAATTAGACTAAGGCATCAAAAGTGGTTTCGTCAATCCTCTTTGTCCTTACAATCTCCCCTGGATAGATGAAGCCAAAACCTTATCTAATTTTTATGTTCTTTCTTCTTGTTTTCTCGCTTCAAGTATTTTCCAAATTTCTGCTGTCATGGAGATACTGAGCTGATGAGCCTGTTGCTCAGTTAGAGATCCTTGTTCAGGTTCAAGATGTTGAATGGTAAGAAGGTCTTTGGTTGAAAGTTCTTTCATTTCTTTTGAATTTTTGTAAACCTTACTTGAACGATCTCTTCTTGTCACTTTCACTGAGTTTGTATTACTGAATGACCATTTTACTATGTTTACTTTAGACTTGTCAAAGTCTGAAGTATAAGGGACAATGCCCTTTTCTTGGTTTGGACCTGATTGAGGAATGTCTTCTATTTTAGTGAACTTCAGGTGGGATTTCCTTCTCTTTTCAATGTTAGCAATATTAGGTTGATCACTAGGAGTAGGGAGATGATGTTCAGTGATTACCTTGGAATGCTGTTTCTCTTGTTTGGTTTGTTGTAGTTGATAGGCAAATGTAGAAGGATCCCTGAATTGGGTAAGTAGAGGCTTTTCTTCAACAACAAAGTCATCATGTACCACAACGTTTCCTTCTAGGAGTACCATTTTGAAGCTTGTTGTTTTGACTGGTTCCTCTGACTTTTTCTTGGCAGCAGGCCTTGGAGGTTTCTTAGAATGATAAGAAGTCAAAACTGCTGAAGGTTGTGAAACCTCATAAGTTTTAAACTTCTCTGGGTGAGCAAGTTGTTCAGCCTTTAATCTTTTGTAGGTGTCCATTAAGATATCTTCTTTCCACCTAACCAGTTGAGCTTTTGAACCATAGTCATTCTCTGTCAATTCTTGAATAATCTGGGCTCTTTTCTCTTTCCTCTTTCCTTTCTTTCTCTATGGCCAACTTGTCAGATACAAGTTGTGCCCTTCTTGTCAGTTCAATTGTTGTGAGCCCTCTGAGTGAATGCTTCTTGGTTTTGCTATGTTTGCATATGTAGTTCATCAGTTGTTGCCTTTTGTCTTCTTCAACAATTCTATCTTGTTCTTCAAGTTCACCCAGTTTCTTTTCACAAGCTACCAGCTTATCATTTAAGCTCAAGTCATCCCTTGCTTCTAGGCTGTTCCATGCTTCATCTTCCATTTCCTTCTTTTTTGCTGATAAACTCTGCTTAATTTGTTCTTCTGAGAATGCAATAGGAGTAGGGTTTAGTACAGCTTTGGGAGTGGGTAAAGGATTTGGAACTTTAGCTGGGATTGGTTCAGTTACCTTAGAAGCTTCTTCTACTTTGGTGAAGGGAGTGTCAACTACTGAAGGGTTGGGTTGATCACCAACTACTGAAGGATTGTCCAATTTGCCAATTTGCCATTGGGTAGACTTTTCAGCTTTCTCTATAAGGATTCTCTATTCTTTTTCATACCATTCTGCTATTTCTTTCAATGCTTTTTCTTGTCTTGTCATAGCAGATTGTTTTTGAGCTTCCTTGAGATTCTGTGCTTCTCTAGCTCTTTTTGCAGCTTCAAGAGACACAGTGTCAGGTTCCTTGGACTTCTCCCCATCCACTTCTGGAAACCAAGGAGCAGGAGGTGTCACACCAGTTAAGTGGGCTAGTTGTATTCTATTATTCTGGACAACTCCCCAATCTTGTGATCCATTGCATTACTGATCATCTCCAGTTGAGTTTTGTTCTTCAACTCCATAGCAGTTGTGAATGTTTGAAGAAGAGCAGATAGGAGTTGATGGACCATCTGGTATAAGGGACCTTCTGGGCTGCATAAGTGGTCCAGGTTTATGCTTATTGACCCAGATAATTGGGTAGGCTTTGATGTGGAGGGGTGAGTTTTTGGGTGATCCTCAGTGTGAACTAAGGATGCCACTTTAGGGGAATTAGGGCTCAAGTAGTCTTTAACCTGATCCTTTGTGACTGACTCTTTAAGTGCAGAGACATTGGATTTAGGACCTTTACAATCAACCGTCAATTCATTTTGTGGAACATTTGATTCATCATCCAAACTAATGAAATCATCTGAATCAATGACATAGTCCTCAATGAGGACATCATCAGTTGTACCATGAGCTAGGCCTAACTTAGTTATCTCATGAACCTCTTTTTTTGGTACTGAGGATTTCCTACCTCAGGCATAAAGCCTTCATCAGTAGTTGCCACATTTAAGGTCTTAGCTATGTTACTTCTGTCCTCAGATCCACCACTGGATGGTAAATGAGTAGTAGCAGCCTTAAATGTACCTAAGATATCTAAGTTTGGGCTTAGAGACCTTGGTTCATCCTCATCTCTTGGAACAGGGCTAGTAACATCCACATCTATGTCTGTTTCTGTTGGTTTATCCCCTGTTTGATGTGTTTGTTAGGGATTGACATGTTCAGATGGGATTGTTTTTTTTAGCCCAGAGAGAAGTTTGGCAATTTCTATGGTGGTGTGTGATGTTTCTGGTTCAATAGTTTTGGGTAGTGGGTCAGCAGTTTCAAAGGATGGGTCAGTAGTTATGGTCTTTTTGGTTTTCTTCCTTTGAAATAAAATGGTGATTGGTGCTCTTTTAAGGGTGTGATATGGATGAGACCAAGAGGATGTTTCAGTCACATCTCTGTCAAGTGCAGAATGCACATCAGCAGTTTCAGGCATCCCAACTTCCTGAACTGCCTTAGCGTTGGTGGGTTTGGATTTTTGTTGTTTAGGTTTCTTGGCCTTTTTAGGTGATGGTTCAGAAGATGTAGGTTCCATGGGGACTGTTTCTTGTTCCCCTTGATCATCTTCTGGCAAAAGTGCCGGTTTATTGTGCCTAGAGAATACTTGTGATGTTAAAGGATTTATTTTTGAAGATTCACCAGCAAGTACTCCATCACCAAGTTCTTTTATTATGCATTGCATAATGAACCTTGGGTACAACAAAAACTTCTTTTTAGAATTTCGGTGATGCAACACCAACTCATTAAATAAAAGGTTTGATGCCTTAAAAGTTGTTTCATTCACAATGGAATGAAAGATAGGTTGAAAAGTTAAAGGCATCTGATCATAAGATCCAGTTTTAGGACTTAAACACATGATTATGTAATGAAATAACAATTCATATTGTGGATCAAAATATTTCTTATAAACTGTAGCATGTGATAAAGTACCTTGGTAACCACACTCAGTAAGTGTCATATGAATATTAGCAGTGGGAATGTGTTCTGGTGCTTCAGCATCATCACCAAGTCTTATTCCCAATGATTGAGGTGTAATTGCCATATGTTTCCCTTTGATGGTTGATTTGAGGGAAATCACTCTGTTGTTCACAGTCACCTCCTCAGCGTTTGCCCAAAACTCATTTACAGTTTGAATGTGAATAGGAGGATCAATGGTGAAAGTTGTGACGTATTGGGATTTGACGACTAAATCTATGATTTCGTCATATTGGGACCGGGCTGAATCTTTTATCAAAGTAGCCTCTTTAATTATGTCCCTGTTTTAGAACGAGAGCCATTTTTTGTTTGATCAAACAGTATTTTTAGGTTAGAGAGGGGGTTTTGACTTTGCTTTGAGAGAGAAAGAGAGAATTTTGCTTTTTTAAAAGGATAAGTATGAGAAAAGGTGTTTATCAGAAGTTTATAACCGCCTTAGGCCAAACTTCTGAAGTGGGAAAACTCTGATTTGCCCTTTTTGACCAAACTTCTGATGAAACAAATTTGTTCATCAGTAGTTCCTATATTCTCTTCAGTAGTTTGTAAACAACTGATGAGAATGACTTTTAAAACACATTTATAACTTCTGATGATTATCAGTAGTTATTCATTTTCTAAAAATTTTCCCTTTCTAATGTTCTTAAAACATCAGTAGTTTCTCTCTTTTTGTTGATCATCAGAGGTTTTGTTACAGATTAGTAAACAAGTAAGTGAAAGCAAAATATATACAGAAAAATGAAACCACTTACACAATTTACTCAAAATTTAGCATTCCAAGCATGGATACTAACCTCTGAAATGTTGATGTGTGAAGAGGTTTTGTGAACACATCAGCTATTTGATTAGCTGTTGTCACATGTTTTACCTCAATCTTGCCTTTTTCATAGCAATCCCTGATGAAATGATACCTGATTTTTATATGTTTTGTCATTGAAAATTGAAGAGGGTTTTGAATGATGCTAATGGCAGATTTACTGTCTACTAATAGTGGAGTCTTGGTCACTTTGATTCCATAATCAAGAAGTTGATATTGGAGCCATTGAATCTGTGATGTACAGCTTGCAACAGCAATGTATTCAGCTTCAGCTGTTGAAGTTGCCACAAATGTTTGCTTCTTTGATTGCCAGGACACCAGACAGTTTCCTAAGAATTGACAACCACCAGATGTTGATTTTCTTGACATTTTGCACCCTGCATATTCATCATCTAAAAAAGCTATTAACTTGGTATTGCTTGAAGCAGGATACCAAATTCCTAATGTAGGATTTCCTTTCAGATATCTAAAAATTCTTTTGACAGCAATTAGGTGTGATTCCCTTGGAGCAGATTGATATCTAGCACAGACACAAGTTGAAAACATAATATCTAGTCTAGAAGCTGTTAGATATAAAAGGGAACCTATCATACATCTATACATGGTTTGATCAACCTATTTTCCTTGATCATCTGGTTCAACTTGTGTGGTTGGTGTCATGGGAGTGGAACATGATTTACAGTCTTGTAAAGAAAATTTGTTCAATAATTCTTTAACATATTTGGATTGATGTATAAAAGTTCCATTTGTTTGTTGTTTGATCTGCAGTCCCAAAAAGTACTGCAGTTCTCCCATTGTACTCATTTCAAATTTTGATTGCATGAGTTTCCTAAATTCATCACACAGTTTTGCGTTGGTTGAACCAAAAATGATGTCAATCAACATAAATTTGAACAAGTAAGACATGATTTACAACATGTTTGATAAAAAGTGTTTTTTATCAATGGAGCCTCTTGTGAAGTGATTTTTGAGTAAAAAGTTGGACAGTGTTTCATACCAAGCTCTTGGAGCTTGTTTTAGCCCATAAAGAGCTTTGTCAAGTTTGTACACCCAATAAGGATGAGTAGGATCCTCAAACCCAGGTGGCTGACAAACATACACTTTCTCTTTTATTTTTCCATATAAAAATGCACTCTTAACATCCATTTGAAAAACCTTAATTTTGTTGGAAATTGCATAAGCCAAAAATAACCTGATGGTTTCAAGCCTTGCAACTGGAGCAAAGGTTTCATCATAGTCAATTCCTTCTTCTTGAGAATAACCTTGTATCACCAGTCTTGCCTTGTTCTTGATAATCATACCAGCTTCATCTTGTTTATTTCTGAAAACCCATCTAGTGCCAATTGGTAGCTTGGAGGTAAGGGACAAATTTCCTAGACCTGTTGCTTCTTGAATTGGAGCAACTCATCTTGCATAGCTTGAACCCAAATGTTGTCTTTGAGGGCTTCCTGATACTTCTTTTGTTCCAACTGAGAAATGAATGCTGAGAAAAAGCAGAAGTTGGAAAGCTGGTTTCTTGTGAGTACCTCTGATATAATATCACCCATGATTTGATCCAATGGATGATCCTTGTGTTCAATCAATTGTTGTAAACCTGTGATTGGAGAGGACTCTTGAGCTTCTTCAAATAAACCTCTGAGGTTGATAATATCTGGTTCAGCTGTCTGTAGTGGTTCAGGAGTTTGTGGAGCTGAATCAGTAGTTTGAGTTTGTTCATCAGCAGTTGTTGAAGTAGAAGTTTGTGACACTTCTGATGGTTTAAAAGTTGACTTAATGACTGTATTAGGTGCCCATGATGGAGGACCATCATCATCAAACCCTTGATCACCATAATAAGTGGGATTGGATGAAGTAACAGTCTTTTCAGGTCCGAAATGAAAGCTATCAAGGTCAAAGAGTTCAGCAGGATGTGCTGGAATGAGAGTGTGTTTTGACTCATTAAACTTGACATTCAGTGTTTCTTCAACTATTTTGGTTCTGGAATTGAATACCTTGTAGGCTTTTCTAGAGGAAGAGTAACCAAGAAAATAACCTGAATCAACTTTTGCAACAAACTTTTAAATAGAGTCTTTGATGTTTAGAATGAAACACTGACATCCAAAAGCCCTTAAAAAGGAGATAAGGGGCTTGATGCCTGAAGAACTTCATAGGCAGTTTTGGAATATCTTTTGTTGACAAGGACCCTGTTTGAACATAGCATGCTGTGTTGACTGCTTCAGCCCAAAAATACAATGGTAGGCCTGAATCAGCTAACATAGTTCTAGCTGCTTCAATTAGTGTTCTATTCTTCCTTTCTACCACACCATTTTGTTCAGGAGTTCTGGGAATGCTGAACTGTCTAACAATCCCTTTAGACAAACAAAATTCATCTAGAGTTTTGTTCTTGAACTCTGTCCTATTGTCATTCCTGATGACCTTGATAGAAAGAGAATATTGTTTCTCTACTTTTAGAATGAAGAATTTGATGATATCAACTGCCTCATCCTTGGAATATAAGAAGAAACCACATGTGAATCTTGAGTAGTCATCAATGATGACCAAGTAGTATTTCTTCTTACCAAGGCTCATAATCTTGACTGGTCCAAATAAGTCCATATGGAGTAGTTGAAGACATGTAGTTGTTTTTGATTCTTCAACAGACTTATAGGAGGACTTATGCTGTTTACCTTTAAGATAGGAAACACAGTGTTCTTTACAATGGTATTCATTCATAGGTAGACCTCTGACCAAGCCCATTTTTGTGACTTTGTTTATGGTTTTAAGGTTCACATGGCCAAGTCTCTTGTGCCAGAGATCAGTTTCAGAAGTTGATGCTCTTGAGAAGAAGCAGGCAGTGTTGTTCAGTACTTTGTCTTTCTCAATGTCCACTTCATAGACATTGCCACATCTTTTGGCTATGAGCAAAGTATGATCTTCAATGACCTTCTCTATCAACTTTTGGCCTTCTGATGATATGATCTTGCATGCTGTTTTGGTGAAAAAGGAAGAATATCCTTTGTCACACATTTGAGAGACACTCAGCAAGTTGTATTCCAAGTTTTCAACCAGATTGACCTTGTAAAACTATATTTTACCAGAGGATACATTGCCATGTCCTAGCACATATCCCTTGGCATTGTTCCCAAAGGACACAGATCCTTCTCTATGACTGATAAAATTGCTTATCAGGTATCTGCATCCTGTCATGTGCATTGAGCCTCCACTATCAACATACCAAATGCTATTCAAACCTCTAGAGACCTTCTGCACAAAATATCAAATTAGTTAGATTTAGGAACCCAAGCCAATTTGGCTTTAGGTTTGCTCTTGAGAACAAGAACAATTTGTTGTGGACCATTTTTAGAAATGCATGTCTTTTTGGCAATGGATTTTTCTTTGAGAGCAATGATGGTATCCTTTTGAGGACCACCATCAACTTTGGTCATTAGTAGTTTTACCATATTCATGAGATCTTTAATCTCAGCAGTTTGTGAAACTGCTGATGATTCAGGTCTAACTACTGAGGAAGAATCTTGAGAAAAAAAGGCTTTTGTTGAGATTTAGTCTTTTTCTGAGAAAAGGCGTTGCTTGGTTGTTGTTTGTTGGGATAAAAAGTTTCTTCAAAATTTTGCTTGGTTTGTTTTCCCACAACCAGTTGTAAAATCTTCTTGTTGTACTGATTTCCTTTTCTGTATTTACAAAATTCTGTTTTGTGGTTAAACAGACCACAAACTTCACATTGTTTTGCCTTCTCTTTCCTTTTAAATTCATCATGAGATGTGGAAGGCATATTACTGACAGTTTTGGTGTGTTGAATTAGGTTATCAGTAGTTTTCAGGTTCTCAACTCCTGATGTAGATGAAACTACTGATGACTTAATGTCAGCATTTTTAACTTCTGCAGAACTTTCTTTTTCAATTTTGAGAAAGTTATGATGAAAAGATGTGCAGTCTTTCATATCAGAAGTTTGATTTTGAACTATTCTACTCCCATCATCAGTAGTTTTGGGAGTAAATCAGTTGGTGTTTGAGTATGATTGTACCCTATGCCAAACTTAACGTTTGATGCAATTTGTTTGTTAAGCAGCATTTGGTAACCTCTACATGACTCAACCCAATTTTCATAATCAACATTGGTGTCAACAAACTCTTTTCTGACATTTCCTAGGTCTTCTATCCTGATTTTAATTTGTGCTTGGGTTTCAATAGCATTATTAGTTAATTTAGAAATTTCTTTTGATTTTGCAGCAAGTTTTCTTTCTAAATCACATTTTATTTGAATATATTTTCTCTTAGAGTCATTGGCTTTGTCTTGTTGATGCACATTGGTCTCTTTTATGAGAGCAAAAGATTCTTTTCATGAAGTTGAGCAAAGTTTTAACAAAGATTCCTTTGATACCTGAGATAAGGCAAATTTAGAGGTGCATCCCTCAAAAGCCGTTAAGGCAAAATTCTTTCTGCCATTATCAGGTTCTCATAGACTTTATTGTCTGCATCTGGACTGCATTCAAATGTATCAAATGGAAGACTGCTCCAGTCAACATACCCTAAAGTGAAAAGACTTTGTTGAGAGGGTTGTTGAGTTTGTGGAGGTTATTGAGCAGCTGGAACAGGAGGCATTTGTTATTGAGCAGGCATTTGTACATATTGTATTTGAGGCACATATTGAATTTGTGGAGCTTGTGCCTGTACAAAATGTGCACTCTTGTGTTCCATTATTCCTGTTATAACTGGAGTTTAACTGATTTCCAGATCGTGGTTGGTTATATCTAGAGCTTCTACACTCTCTAGCAAAGTGTCCCAACTTCTGACACTTATGACATCTCAGTTTTGATTTGTCAAAACCAACTTTTATGGAACTGTTTAGTCCTGGAAATTTCCTTCCTGACTTTTTATAAAATTTGTTAGTTTTTATGCTTAACATAGCCAGTTGGTGTAAAATGTCCATTTCTTCTAAGTCGTCACTACTTAAATTTTTTAAGTCATCCATTATAAAACACATGTTATCAGTAGTTTGACTATTTTCTTCATTGTCATAAGCTGGATATGACCTTTCTAATGAGATCCCAGCACTTATGTCAATATGATCAAATGATCCAAAATCATTTGAACAAGAAGGTGAGTCTTGTCCTAAAAGTGTTGTACTACATGGAACATAGTCATCAGATGTTTTTCCATAATTTTGCAATTTTTTCTTTTGATTAACCTCTCTTTCAAAAGTCAACAATCTCCCATGTAATTTTCTAAGAGTGAGGGAGTTGAAATTTGGTCCAGATCTAAGAACTATAGAGTAAGTTTCCCATTTTTATGGTAAAGATCTTAAAAATCTATGAAGCATAGATACATTTGTATAGGTCTGACCATTTAACGTTAACTCAGAGATTAATGAGGAGAATCTTTCAAATTGTTGTGTCAAAGTTTTCCCATTAATGTGAGTAAATGTTTCATATTGTTGAGCAAGAATTTATATGGTGTTGGCAATCACCTCATCAGCTCCTCCAAACTGTTCTTTTAAGCAATCCCAAAGCTCTTTGGCACTTTCACAATGTAAAAGTCCAGAGTAGATTTCATTTGGGAGAGCCATTGCCAACATAGAAAATGCCTAAGCATCTAGCTCAAGTTTTAGGAAATCTTCATTAGTGTAGTCTTTTGGTTCCTTTGGTATTTCTACTTTAGTTTCTAAATTTATATTTACTAGTTTATGGGGTCCATACATGACAGACCTCCAACAACCAGTATTTTGCTGTGAAAGAGTATGTGCCATCCTCTTTTGCCATATGTTATATTCAGAATGAACAAGCATAGGAGGCTTATTGGCAGATCCAGTATTATGAGGATCCATTTTTGAGATTTTTGATTTGTCAAGATTTTCTCAAAGTGATGGATGCTTTTGAAAAAGTGAACTTTTATCCTTTATTGAATATCAATATGAGCCTGTGTCCGATTCTCAATTTGTTAGATTGATATTTGATCAGATAAACCAGTGCTCTAATACCAATTGTTGGATCAGTGTTCTGTTTAACAGTTCTTATTCATGAATACTTGTGTGTTGTAAATATATCAAAGCAGATTTGCACAACGGAATAAGTAAAGTGTTCAAGTTAAAGTATCACTTTTTGATAGGAATTATTACCCCTGGATTTAATGAACTAAGCAATTAATGAGAATCTTAAACAATTGAATGCATATAGCAATAAGTTTTGTGAAAGAATCTCATATATGAAATGGTTTTTCTATTAAAAGCTTTGAAGGATTTCAGCCAAAATCTGTATCTAAAATAATGGGATTAACCCATCTATTTATAGACCAGTAATTACATACAAGTTGATTAGAAGATAATACTAAACAATACCACGACAGGCTGTAGTATTGGAACTTGTACAAAGACTTTAACAAAAACATTATAATACTAAAATACTGAAGTACAAGGGCGGTGGGAAACTTCTATCAAAACATCTGATGAGTGACAAACTACTGATGAGTAGTTTGTCTTCAGTAGTTCCTCAGAGACTTTGTCTGGTTCGTCTTCAGAACTTCTGATCTTTTACTCTTCAGTACTTGATATCTTCTTCTTCTTCTTCTTCTTCAGTACTTTCAGTCTTCTTCATCAGCATTTTCTATACTTAGAATAATATTGCACAATATGAATTAGACTAAGACATCAAAAGTGGTTTCGTCAATCCTCTTTGTCCTTACAATATATATGTGTGTATATATATAGTATAAGGTTATATTGGAAACCCTTGTTATAGTGAAAACTCTGGAAACTCTAACTTCCCGAGCTTTTTTTTATATGAAAATTTTAGGGTATGTAATATACATGATTTTAAGCATTTTGAGCCAAAAAATCAAAAAAGCGCTGAGCACTTTTTTTTAAAGAAAATAATTTTTTTCCAGGTAACACACTGTTAACACATGTTTATTTCGCTTAACATGTGTTACTCGAAAACTTATTATTTTTTTAAAAAAAGAAGTGCTCGGCGCTTTTTTGGTTTTTTTGGCTTAAAATGCTTAAAATCATGTATATTACATGTCCTAAAATTTTCATGCCCTAAAAATCTCGGGAAGACAGAGTTTTCACTATAACAAGGATTTTATCTGGACCCTAACCCTATATATATATATATATATATATATATATATAGGTAGAGGATCATGTAGGAAAATTGGTTTGTGGGAGAAGTGTGAGAAGGATTAAGAATTGAGATGCAGCCATCATGTTTTTAATTTTGGAATGATGTTTTGAGTTGTTTTGGCTTGAAAAACACTAAACACAACAATATACAAAAAATCAAAACACAATCCAATGTATTATAGTCATTAAATTTAAATTACAGATAAAACACCCTAGTAATTACTTAAAACACTCTGCTTAAATTTTCTTAACATAGTGTTTTAAGTTTTAAACCTAAAATACATTATTTTCGGTTATTAATTGTTATGTTTGGTGTTTTTCTAAGCAAAACAATCCAAAACATCATGAATACGTCCAAAAAAATGATGCATACATATCAATTTTTAATCTTTCTCACACTTCTCACACTTCTCACACAAAAGAGATGCGAAGGGTAAAATAGGTATAGTCTATAATTGTTGAGTTCCACCTCCATGTTTTAAACGTCAATAACTTTTTCATACGACATTATTCTTTTTAAAAAATACACCATAAAACAAGCTTTTTATCCTCTTTCATTTGCATCCCCTATTGATATACTTTAAAAAAAAATTAATGGGTTGATAACTTGCGTTTTATCATGTATAACTTGCGTTTTTTTGTCAGATATAACTTGCTTCTTTTTATCAGGTATAACTTGTGTTTTATCATGTATAACTAGAATTTTATCAGGTTATAACTTGCGTTTTATCATGTGTAACTTGCATTTTATCATGTATAACTTGCGTTTTATTAGGTCTAACTTGCGTTTTATCATGTATTACTTGCGTTTTACATGTATAACTTGCGTTACGCAAGTATACCCTCAACAAAATGCAAGCTATCAATCTAGCGAATTTTTTTTGAAAAAAAAAATATAGAAACAGGGTATGCAAATGAAAGAGGATAAAAAGCTTGTTTTTATGGTGTTTTGTTTTTTTAAAAAAATAACGTCATATGAAAAGTTATGACCGTTTTAAAAATGAAAGTGAAACTTGAAAAAAAGGTAAACAATTATCGTGATGGACAATAATACCCTTTTAGCTAGTGACATGTGTCAAGTCTCTTATTCCTTCTTATACACATTATATTAAAATACTTTTTACAATAGCCTCATGTATATATAAGACTAGTCGGTGTGGACTCAACAACATACTCGGTGGGGGCGAGGTGGCAAGCCCACCGATCAGGCACACCCCACCCCCTTGGTTCTATCTTTTTATAATAGGAAGGGGGAAGAATGGGGAAATCATTTTCTTGGTTTGGAGGTGTGAAGGTGGAAAATGATGTAACGCTGATATGACATTTGGGGGAGTTGGCGACCATACCACATAGCCTAATGTCATACAATACCCATCATTTACCTTAGGACATAAAAGCACAATTTGAGAAAACTAAAATATTAAATAAATGGGTAATTACAAGTAGACATAGTCGCAACTAGCATTTATACCCGCACTTCGCGGTGGGGTAACGTCTTTTTTTAGTGACATGTTACAGCGTGTTGTTTTTGAAAATATAAATATAAAAAACCTTTTAACTTCGATATATTCGAAAAACATGATATTATTTTTAGTCTAATGAAATAATAAAAAGCAATATATATATATATATATATATATATATATATAAAGAAAATTGGTTTTCTTAATCCTTCTCACACAAACCAATTTTCCTACACGATCCTCTACTTATATATATATATATATATATAGAGAGAGAGAGGGAGAGAGAGAGGATCATGTAGGAAAATTAGTTTTTTTGTAAGAAGTGTGAGAAAAATTAAGAATTAATATGTAGCCATCATGTTTTGGATGTAGGAATGATGTTTTGGGTTGTTTTGATATATATATATATATATATATATATATATATATATATATATATATATATATATATATATATATATATATATATATAGGCTAAAGGTAGGGAGAAAACCCAAAAATTTGAGAAAACCCAAGCAAACCCAATGTGTGGACCTTATTCTTCCACATACTCCGTAAACTTTAATATTTGTTTATTAAGTCAAGGTTATTTTAGTAAATTACCACCCTTCACCACATATATAAACATTCCTTTCTCTCTCCCATTTCAAATTTTCCTTTCCCTCCCCTTACCCTCTCCCTTCATCTCTCTACAGGCTCTGCTTTTTTTTTTGAAGCTTCAACCACCAACACCATCATCTTCATATCTAACCTCCATAATCGTGATCTTCAAACTCGAACAATATCCTCGTAACGTCGTCAGCATCATTTAACAGCAACCTCCATCATCGTCATCTCCAACACCGTCGCAGAAGGCACCGGAGAAGACCGCCAGAGAAGATTACCGGAGAAGACCACCGGAGAAGATAACCGGAGAAGACAACCGGAGAGAGTACCAGGTTTTTTTAAGTGGTTGAATCTTATTTCCATCTTTTTATCTCCTTCCATGTTGCTTTTTATTTTTGATTTTTTTACTAAGTTGTAATCAAAATCTTTGATCAAATAATACTAGTGTCCATAAACCCCCTTGTTCCCTTTTCTTTTCCCCAACTGATTTGTATATTTTTTGTTTGTTGAATCACTTTTGTTTTTGATAGAAACACAATTGTGAAATTTTATTTTTTGAAAAATGCCCCCTGTTTGGTATAATCTTTTTCTGATAAATTATAAAAATCAAGTGTAGACTTTTTATTAATGTTTTTTTGTAATTGATGATTATGGAAAACCACTAATATAATATAAAGTCATTTAGGTTTAGAATTATTGTAAAATAATAGTAAATTTTCTGAGTGTAATCGAAGACAGGGGACATATCTTTGTATAATCTTTGTGTTTAGCTAGACTGTTACGTGTGTAGCATATCAAACTCTGTTCTCTGTTCACTGCAGACTAGATAAGTGTTGTCTCTGTTTTTCCTGTTACACATGTAATACTCGTGTGTTCTTGTACCATGCCTGTCTTTTTTTTTCTTTTATCATGTATGAGTTTTTTTATGTTATGTATGTCTTATTTACAGAAAAAATGCCCCTTGTTTGAAAAATCCCGTCTTTTTGTTAAATTCTTTTTCAGATATATTATAATAATCAACTTTAGCCTTTTTATTATCTTTTTTTGTAATTGAAACCATTGGAAAAGATTTTTTTTTTGGATTATTGATTATGGAAAAACACTAATATAATATAAAGTCATTTAGGTTTATATCTCTTTGGACCCTAGCGTCTAAATTTAGCTTAAGTTTTGGTTTCTTTATCGTCTATACTTTCTTATAATCTTGGTGTTTAGTTAGACTGTTACGTGTGTAGCATAACTTTTTTTTCAAAAATATATTATGATTTCTGTGTTTTAGCATATCAAACTCTGTTCTCTGTTCACTGCAGATTAGATAAGTGTTGTCTCTGTTTTTCCTGTTACACATGTAATACTCGTGTGTTCTTGTACCATGCCTGTCTTTTTTTTTTATTTGCAGAAAAAAATGCCCTTTGTTTGAAAAATCCCCTCTTTTTGTTTAATTCTTTTTCAGATATATTATAATAATCAACTTTAGGCTTTTTATTATCTTTTTTTTGTAATTGAAACCATTGAAAAAGATTTTTTTTTTGGGTTATTGATTATGGAAAAACACTAATATAATATAAAGTCATTTAGGTTTATATCTCTTTGGACCCTAGCATCTAGAATTTAGCTTAAGTTTTCGTTTCTTTATCGTCTATACTTTCTTATAATCTTTGTGTTTAGTTTGACTGTTACGTGTGTAGCATAACTTTTTTTCAAAAATGTATTATGATTTCTGTGTTTTAGCATATCAAACTCTGTTCTCTGTTCACTGCAGATTAGATAAGTGTTGTTTTTTCAAACTCTGTTCCTGTTACACATGTAGTAATCATGTGTTTTTTCACATGTATGACTTTTTTTATGTTACCTATGTCTGTGTTTTCTGCTATAGTCTTTTCCTATAACTAAAGACACAAAAAAGATAGAAACTTGTTTCCAGAATGAATTTCCAGAACGTTGTAATTTGTGTTTCTCTGTTAGTTTTTTTTTCAGTGTGTTCTTCTGTTTTAAGGTCGGGTGTTACGTGTGTAGTGTGACAACCGGCAAATTTCGGTCAACATTTGACTGGATCTTAATTACGTTTTCTATATAAGTATCATGTTTTAAAGTTAATTTTGATTTAACTTAAGTTGTTACGGGTCCTTGATGTTCATGTTGAAGTTTGTGGACGCCTGGAAGCTTTAAAGAAAGTATTGCGCGTTTTAACGTTAACGAACTGACATCAGTAAATATTTGTCAAATTGGACTAGAATATAGTTATTGTATGTAAATACAGCACGTGTATCCTGCCGAAGCGATCGAAGGTGGAATCGGCTTTAAAAACGGTCCAAACCGCAACGTTTTGGAAAATGCGGGAAGCAACCGACATGGTAACCGGACATCGAAATGTGCGGTTTTAACCGCTTTTATACTTTCGGAATAATCATCTATTATAAATAATATTATTTATTTAATACCGAAAGCTATCGGATCATTTAAACGATGGAAACTGTGATCGATTAATCTAACGCGATTTTAACGAATGCTTTGAAATAACGCGTAGGATACTGAAATTAATTATATTTTTGTTTGTTCAGCTATATTCTAGATTTCGAATAAAACCGACTACTTACTTTCATATTTATTTAACCAGCCTAATTTAAAACCGAGGAACGATACGTTTTAACGGGTTCGATACGCGATATACCTCACCTACCAATATCCCCTAGCTATAAAAAGGATCTTACCTTCTTCTTCCTTCACTTTTTTTGAACCCGCAGACAACATCCCCCCATAACACTCTGCTACTCTCTCTCTCTAGCTTTCATCTCCCTCATCACTCCCTCTCTCTCACCGCTCGACTCTCTCTCTTTCACCCCTGTATCAAGAGCCGGCTGGCCACCCCCTGGTGGCAGCGGCAGCGTGTTGTTACCGGGGCATAGGGGCAGAAGCAAGGGGGCGGCGGCGGCGTGGTGGTTGTGGAGAAGAAGAAGGACGATGATGGCGACGCATTGTCTCAGACCAAAAGGGGGCGGCGGCGTGGAGAGTAACCGTTGATGGTGGCCGATGGGGTTTGTTCTTGGGTCAGGTTGGTGGTGATGTGGTCCGTTCATCTCAAAGGTGGCCGGAGTTGGAGTCGGGCCAGTTGTGTTGTGGTTGGTGGTTGCTCGTTTCACAGCAGGTTCTTGGTTATTCAGTTCAGGGGTTATGGTGTCAGGTATGTGATTTGTAGTGGTCCGGTTGAGGTTGCGTGGTGAAGTTTATTGGTGGTGATTTCTGTTCGGGTGATCGCTGGTGGTCCGATGGTGGCTGGGGTGGTGCTCTTCGGGTCCGGGTAAGGTTTTGGTTGTTAGTAGTTTTGGGTTTTGATTGTTATCCGGGTCTCCGGTCAGTTTTAGTGGTGGTCTCTGGTGTTTCTTAGCGGTGGTAGTTCAGGTAGGAGGGTGATGGATGATGGTGTTCAGAATTCGATTCGAATTCGAAAAATTCGAAATTCGACTCAATTCGATTCGATTATCAAAAATTCGATTCGACTATCGAAAATTCGAATTCGAATTCGATTCAATTCGAGTCAAGTTAATCGAATACGAATCGAATACGAATTTGTGATTTTAAATTCGATTCGATTCGAAATTCGAATAAAAATAATACATATTTATTTATTATTTTTATATATAATTATATATACACATTTGAATTTGGGCTAATATACAAATTTATATTTGGTGTTAAAATTATGATTTTTTTTAGTTTTTTTTTAACATATAAAAGGCATAGAATCAAAACGAATTTATTCGAATTTATCCGAATTCGAATAACGAATTTATTTGAACCTATCTGAATTCGAATAACGAATTTTTCGAATTCGATTCGAATTCGAATTTCTAATACGAATTCGAATCGAATTCGAATTGAGATTCTTATTCGAATACGAATTCGAATCGAATTTTCCAACTCTTATTCGAATTCGAATCGAATTCGAATTCAGCAAAAAAAAATTTTTATTCGAATAATTCGATTCGAATAATTCGAAAATTCGTTATTCGATTCGATGAACACCCCTAGACTACTTGATGGTCACGGGTTTTGTTGATTGTGGTGTTCCGATGGTGGTTCTGGCTCAGATGGGGTCCGATTGGCGAAGCAACTCGTTTTGGGTTTTGGTCTCTGGGCTCGTGTCACGGTTCTCATGGTTGGTTTGGGTGTTCGTATTTGGTCTCGGGTCCGATTTGTTGTGGCTCGATCCGTTTTTGGTTAAGGTCCTTCGTTGTGGTTTCTGCTCGGGTCTAGTCAAGACCCGGTCAACGAGTCAGGATACGAGTTGAACCCGAGTCAACTCAGTCAAACAGTCAAACGTTGGTAAGCGTGCAGTGAAGTGGTCAAAAGGTTCTGTCAACATGGGTCAACGTGCTAGCTCGTTCAACGGTGCGGTCAACGCGAAGCACGAGACGCGTGGAACGAGGCGCGAAGCACGAGACGCGTAGCACGAGAAGCGTAGTACGAGACGCACGCTTAACCTCGGTATAATAAATAATAATTCATAATTATTATTTTTGTATTATTTATAAATATAGATATTTATAAATATTAAATACGAATAAAATTAACTCGTGAACGAACCGACTTTATAATAAATCGAAAGTGTAACATCGGATAAATGAGTATATGAAGCGTGACTAATAATATCGTATATTTGACTAAGCGATTGAACTATATGTATATAATGATATAAGTTAGTTTGTATAAATAGTCGAAACGTGTAAGTCTTGTGAATTGACATTGCGGATAAATATATTGATTGTCTTGTGATTTGGAAATTGTTTTGGGAATTTTGAAGACGACTTGAGTTGTCTGGTTTATGCAAAAACAGAGGAAACTCTGCCGAAATTTTATAAAATCCGAAGCGTGACGCACATTAATAATGTGTGTATGTTTTTATAAATACTTTTCCTTAGCGTTTTAATAAATGTGTTTATATAAAATCGCGACGTTTTAACAAAGATATTAATAACAATAATAAGCGAATCCCTGTTAATATTTTGAAAACAAATAAATATATATAGCTTTCCAAAGTCAAGTATGACGAGTTTTCGAAAGGGTTTTCGATAATTAAGTAAAGTTTATTGTTAGATTCAAAGTATATAAACATTCTATTTTGTTTGGGAACCTTTTTATTAAAAGCAAAGTTTTGTATACTTTAAATGTTCGGATTTGGGAAATAATGTTGCAATTGTTATTAATTGGAATTAATAACAAGAATAGTATTTTGTAAAGTATATTTTTCCTTAAAATAAACCTACAAGACAAATGCATTTATCCGGACTAATGAGACGAGCCTCGGCTCAAGATAAGCTATACGTTTCGAGGTATTAGTCCAACGTGGGTTACACGCGAATAACAACAAGTGTACAACTTGGATACTATGTCGTGTGTTAACGCGTAATTAAGATAAGTCACGATCGGTTCGTCGAGTTAAACACTTTTAAGACTCGGGTTTGTATACCCACGAGTCTAGATAGTTGGATAGACTATCTTTTAGCCGGATATTAAGCTAGGCCTTTTGTTTTAGACTTTAAGGTGTCCTTGTTGGTAATAGGGCACGAGGAAGTCGGTTGAAGCTTCAGGCTTTGTTTGCTAGCTAAGCAAAGGAGTTGAGGTGAGTTCATGACCCCACTTTTTACTGTTTTGTAACTGTTTTCGGAGGGAAGACATGCTTGTTTTATGAAAACCCGTTTAATATAAAGCGTACTAAAGTTTTGATAAAACGTTTAGAGTTACAAATACTTTTATGAAGTCGTACATGAATAAAAGGGAAATAAACGGTATAGCGTGAGTTTCAAAGCCCCTTTTCTTTTAAATGTTTTTGAACGTTTTACTATCGGGGGTTAAACATGCTTGTATGATGGATAGACTAGAACCTCATGGAACATTATGATGGCCTTTGGTAAGTGCAAATAAGAGGCGTGGGACGTCCAATTATTCCTGCAGGGGATCTTCCCGCAGCTGTAATCATTAGCTCTTGTTGGGAGCCGCAAAATATGTTAATAGATCTATTGGGTTTGACACCCCCTCCCGGGACAGTCGCGCTGTTCCTGAACGGGAGAATATACTTTGTTGAAAGTCGCTTTCGGAGAGCATTTGGGAAGGATTGTCTTGGATTGATTATTGGCCTTTGGTTGCGATCATGCTTGTAGGACCTAGCTAGTCTACTTGGTTCTTGGTTTAGTCGGGATTCTATCATACTTAAATTTATAAACGTATTGTTGAAATGTTTTGTTGACCATTTCTGCTTTTAAGTACGATCTTGCCGGCGGGATTTACCGGGAAAATAGTTTGCAAAAATAAAGAAAGTTTTCAAAGGTTATTATGGAATATCCGACGAGGATTCCACGGGGAATAAAGTCTCATTTTTATTTTTGTTGATCGATCGATAAGAACTTGGTATACTTATCTTTATGGGAAGGTAAGTATATGGTAAGGCGAGTCGAGTCGAGTCAACGGGTAAGTAATTGGGAATACGTTGCGAGGATTCCAACGGGACTTTTAAAATGTTTTTCCCAAATAACGAACTGAGTATCGAAATTCAACTTTCTTAAACTGTTTTACAAATATTTTTCTCAGTGGTTTAACCAAAAGGGTTTTATCAGCAATAAACATAAAACCATGAACTCACCAGCTTTATGTTGACCTTTTTAAGCATGTCTTTCAGGTATAGATTTTGGCAACGGCACGGTTGGAATAGACGATGTCTTGGGATTGGAGATCCAAGAAGGTTTAGTAAAGGCGTTCAGGGTTCAAAGAGTCTTAGGTGTATAAATTTCCGCTGCGTGGTAAAGATGCCAGAAGATCACAACCGACGGGAAAGTCGGGGTGTGACAGTTTGGTATCAGAGCCATAGGTTTTAGCGAATTAGGTGTTTGTTTAAACATCTAGGATTTAACCAGAGTTTTGTTTTGGCTAGGGGACCAAGGTTTCTAAGACTTAATGTCTAGTGTGAACGCCTAGGAAGTAAAAAAATTCCAACCGTTGCCAAGTAAGTTGAAAGAATATTAGTGTATGGAATTACGCTAGCTCAACTTAGGTTTCTACGGTGTAAGAAACATTGACTTATGTGAATAGTGAGTATTTTCTATATTGCTTTATAGAAAGGTATAAATAGCTCGTAATGGCTAGGCATATCTCACTAGTGACCGGTGAGTCAGCGCTTTGTATAGCAAAGTTTATCTTCACATAGAACTTAGCTGAGTCATTGTTCCATAGTTATGAGGAACAATTTACTTGATTATATGCTGTGTATAAGTATATATAAGGTATATAAGTATGTTTCGAATTTAGTACGTATCGCCAACGGATATCAACACTTAGCTTGGACGTGGCAAGGATGCGCACTCATGTCAAGTAGTTGGACAAGTTGGTAGGATCGACATGCAAAACAAATTGTTTGAAGCATCTGTGGTCTCGCATCCCCATGAATCAGGGTATGCTTACGTCGTTAGTGTTAACTTCGATTCGAAACATCGTGAAGGGCATCTGGTTTTGTAGACGATTATTCGCAAGCTGGAATCGCACGCACGACTAACGTTATATATGTATTATATATGTGTGATTGTGTGAACTTGTGGGTGCTTATGATATAACTCACGATGGAGATTGATAGGATGATCTTGTGAGGTAAATTTTCATTAACACAGACGTCACGTTATTGCGAATCTACAGGCACAGGAAGGTCCTAAGAATATCCATCGTGAGGGCATATATGTTAGGCATAAAGGATTTTTTTTTATTTTTTTTATTTTGGTTGTTGCAGACGTGATCGCCGATTCTCCCCTGTTCGTGTCCTTGTGACGCCAGTTTTCTTAAACCATTCTAAGATCTTGATGATCTTGTTTCTTGAGCTTCTGTAGTTCATGTTAAAGAACCTGGTTATATCGTTGAGTATGCCTTACATTTCTCTTCGTTAGTGTTTGTGGCCTTCGATATACTATCGTAAAGGGATCTAATTTTTGTTGATTCCTTATCCTTTCACAGAATTGGACGCATATCTTTGTTCACGTGTCATCCGTGCATGTTTGAATTCCTTAAATTCGTGAAGCTCCATTGTAGGACTTCACATTGAACGATGGTTTCATTGATGATTTGGTTATCATTACGTTGTTGTAATGCTAGCATTTTAGTTCTAATGCGTTAGGCCATTGTGGGCAATGAATCTTTTAATATTTCGTCGGTGAGTTTATCGAAACCGACTCTTCAGTTGAATCGATTTGTTGGAAATCAATACAGCACCTTGTGGTGAATATTATATTCAACTTGTAATAATGGGTTGTCCTTATTGACGTATTTCCTTTTCATAAACTTGTTAGTCATTGTCACTAATCCTAACTCACCTTGCGGTGTGTAATGGGAATGTTGGTGCACCAGTTATTTTGTTTGAGGTGCGCCAAGCCAATAGTATTTGTTGACAAAGTTATTGATAGCACGTTTGGGCGTTTGGATGCCACTTTCGCGTGTTAATTCATTCTGGATGTCATTGATCGTATCCACGTTAATGTTTTGCGAACCAGGCAATCTATTGTAGCTTGCCTATCCATAATTTGCCAAAGAATATTGTTTCACCTGTATCGTCTATTTGAAACTAAACGGGTATATGAACACTTTCCTTTTGTTTCAAGTGTTGGAATACCAAGTCGCTCGATCTCATAACATGGCTCCTTGGAGAGTCTTGCCATCGCTTTTGTAAAGCGGTTATTGCATATGTGTATATCGTAGAGGACTATTGGTAGTCCCTCACTAGCCACAAACAATCCACCGATATTTTTCAGAAAAATTGAACGGTTGATTCTAACATTCTACTTATTGTCCACACATTTGAAAACCGTGTGGAAGATTGAAAACGTATATACTTTCCTTGAGACTTGTTCAAGTGGAACATTTGAGGTTTGTTACCTATTGTCCTTGTATTCGGTTGATTCTGAAAGTCTACCATGTCTCATTCGTACCGGTAGGTACCTTGACTCATTTATTGTTCGGAAACTTCTGCTGAGTCTTCAAAAGATATCATGACTTTAATTTTGGGGACAAAATTCCTATAACAGGGGGAGTCTGTGACAACCGGCAAATTTCGGTTAACATTTGAGTGGATCTTAATTATGTTTTCTATATAAGTATCATGTTTTAAAGTTAATTTTGATTTAACTTAAGTTGTTACGGGTCCTTGATGTTCATGTTGAAGTTCGTGGACGCCTGGAAGCTTTAAAGAAAGTATTGCGCGTTTTAGCGTTAACGAACTGACATCAGTAAATATTTGTCAAATTGGACTAGAATATAGTTATTGTATGTAAATACAACACGTGTATCCTGCTGAAGCGAACGAAGGTGGAATCGGCTTTAAAAACGGTCCAAACCGCAACGTTTTGGAAAACGCGGGAAGCAACCGACATGGTAACCGGACATCGAAATGTGCGGTTTTAACCGCTTTTATACTTTCGGAATAATCATCTATTATAAATAATATTATTTATTTAATACCGAAAGCTATCAGATCATTTAAACGATGGAAACTGCGATCGATTAATCTAACACGATTTTAACGAATGCTTTGAAATAACGCGTAGGATACTGAAATTAATTATATTTTTGTTTGTTTCAGCTATATTCTAGATTTCGAATAAAACCGACTACTTACTTTCGTATTTATTTAACCAGCCTAATTTAAAACCGAGGAACGATACGTTTTAACGGGTTCGATACGCGATATACCTCACCTACCAATATCCCCTAGCTATAAAAGGGATCTTACCTTCTTCTTCCTTCACTTTTTTTGAACCCGCAGACAACATCCCCCCATAACACTCTGCTACTCTCTCTCTCTAGCTCTCATCTGCCTCATCACTCCCTCTCTCTCACCGCTCGACTCTCTCTCTTTCACCCCTGTATCAAGAGCCGGCTGGCCACCCCCCCTTGGTGGCAGCGGCAGCGTGTTATTACCGGAGCAGAGGGGCAGAAGCAAGGGGGCGGCGGCGTGGTGGTTGTGGAGAAGAAGAAGGACGATGATGGCGACGCACTGTCTCAGACCAAAAGGGGGCGGCGGCGTGGAGAGTAACCGTTGATGGTGGCCGATGGGGTTTGTTCTTGGGTCAGGTTGGTGGTGATGTGGTCCGTTCATCTCAAAGGTGGCCGGAGTTGGAGTCGGGCCAGTTGTGTTGTGGTTGGTGGTTGCTCGTTTCACAGCAGGTTCTTGGTTATTCAGTTCAGGGGTTATGGTGTCAGGTATGTGATTTGTAGTGGTCCGGTTGAGGTTGCGTGGTGAAGTTTATTGGTGGTGATTTCTGTTCGGGTGATCGCTGGTGGTCCGATGGTGGCTGGGGTGGTGCTCTTCGGGTCCGGGTAAGGTTTTGGTTGTTAGTAGTTTTGGGTTTTGTTTGTTATCCGGGTCTCCGGTCAGTTTTAGTGGTGGTCTTTGGTGGTTCTTAGCGGTGGTAGTTTAGGTAGGAGGGTGATGGATGATGGTGACAACGGTGGTGGTTAGGTAGACGATGAAGATGAGGGCTACGGTTGATGGTCACGGGTTTTGTTGATTGTGGTGTTCCGATGGTGGTGCTGGCTCAGATGGGGTCCGATTGGTGAAGCAACTCGTTTTGGGTTTTGGTCTCTGGGCTCGTGTCACGGTTCTCAGGGTTGGTTTGGGTGTTCGCATTTGGTCTCGGGTCCGATTTGTTGTGGCTCGATCCGTTTTTGGTTAAGGTCCTTCGTTGTGGTTTGTGCTCGGGTCTAGTCAAGACCCGGTCAACGAGTCAGGATACGAGTTGAACCCGAGTCAACTCAGTCAAACAGTCAAACGTTGGTAAGCGTGCAGTGAAGTGGTCAAAAGGTTCTGTCAACATGGGTCAACGTGCTAGCTCGGTCAACGGTGCGGTCAACGCGAAGCACGAGACGCGTTGAACGAGGCGCGAAACACGAGACGCGTAGCACGAGAAGCGTAGTACGAGACGCACGCTTAACCTCGGTATAATAAATAATAATTCATAATTATTATTTTTGTATTATTTATAAATATAGATATTTATAAATATTAAATACGAATAAAATTAACTCGTGAACGAACCGACTTTATAATAAATGGAAAGTGTAACATTGGATAAATGAGTATATGAAGCGTGACTAATAATATCGTATATTTGACTAAGCGATTGAACTATATGTATATAATGATATAAGTTAGTTTGTATAAATAGTCGAAACGTGTAAGTCTTGTGAATTGACATTGCGGATAAATATATTGATTGTCTTGTGAATTGGAAATTGTTTTGGGAATTTTGAAGACGACTTGAGTTGTCTGTTTTATGCAAAAGCAGAGGAAACTCTGCCGAAATTTTATAAAATCCGAAGCGTGACGCACATTAATAATGTGTGTATGTTTTTATAAATACTTTTCCTTAGCGTTTTAATAAATGTGTTTATATAAAATCGCGACGTTTTAACAAAGATATTAATAACAATAATAAGCGAATCCCTGTTAATATTTTGAAAACAAATAAATATATATAGCTTTCCAAAGTCAAGTATGACGAGTTTTCGAAAGGGTTTTCGATAATTAAGTAAAGTTTATTGTTAGATTCAAAGTATATAAACGTTCTATTTTGTTTGGGAACCTTTTTATTAAAAGCAAAGTTTTGTATACTTTAAATGCTCGGATTTGGGAAATAATGTTGCAATTGTTATTAATTGGAATTAATAACAAGAATAGTATTTTGTAAAGTATATTTTTCCTTAAAATAAACCTACAAGACAAATGCATTTATCCGGACTAATGAGACGAGCCTCGGCTCAAGATAAGCTATACGTTTCGAGGTATTAGTCCAACGTGGGTTACACGCGAATAACAACAAGTGTACAACTTGGATACTATGTCGTGTGTTAACGCGTAATTAAGATAAGTCACGATCGGTTCGTCGAGTTAAACACTTTTAAGACTCGGGTTTGTATACCCACGAGTCTAGATAGTTGGATAGACTATCTTTTAGCCGGATATTAAGCTAGGACTTTTGTTTTAGACTTTAAGGTGTCCTTGTTGGTAATAGGGCACGAGGAAGTCGGTTGAAGCTTCAGGCTTTGTTTGCTAGCTAAGCAAAGGAGTTGAGGTGAGTTCATGACCCCACTTTTTACTGTTTTGTAACTGTTTTCGGGGGGAAGACATGCTTGTTTTATGAAAACCCGTTTAATATAAAGCGTACTAAAGTTTTGAGAAAACGTTTAGAGTTACAAATACTTTTATGAAGTCGTACATGAATAAAAGGGAAATAAACGGTATAGCGTGAGTTTCACAGCCCCTTTTCTTTTAAATGTTTTTGAACGTTTTACTATCGGGGGTTAAACATTCTTGTATGATGGATAGACTAGAACCTCATGGAACATTATGATGGCCTTTGGTAAGTGCAAATAAGAGGCGTGGGACGTCCAATTATTCCTGCAGGGGAACTTCCCGCAGCTGTAATCATTAGCTCTTGTAGGGAGCCGCAGAATATGTTAATAGATCTATTGGGTTTGACACCCCCTCCCTGGACAGTCGCGCTGTTCCTGAACGGGAGAATATACTTTGTTGAAAGTCGCTTTCGGAGCGCATTTGGGAAGGATTGTCTTGGATTGATTACGTGCCTTTGGTTGCGATCATGCTTGTAGGACCTAGCTAGTCTACTTGGTTCTTGGTTTAGTCGGGATTCTATCATACTTAAATTTATAAACGTATTGTTGAAATGTTTTGTTGACCATTTCTGCTTTTAAGTACGATCTTGCCGGTGGGATTTACCGGGAAAATTGTTTGCAAAAATAAAGAAAGTTTTTAAAGGTTATTATGGAATATCCGACGAGGATTCCACGGGGAATAAAGTCTCATTTTTATTTTTGTTGATCGATCGATAAGAGCTTGGTATACTTATCTTTATGGGAAGGTATGTATATGGTAAGGCGAGTCGAGTCAAGTCAACGGGTAAGTAATTGGGAATATGTTGCGAGGATTCCAACGGGACTTTTAAAATGTTTTTCCCAAATAACGAACTGAGTATCGAAATTCAACTTTCTTAAACTGTTTTACAAATATTTTTCTCAGTGGTTTAACCAAAAGGGTTTTATCAGCAATAAACATAAAACCATGAACTCACCAGCTTTATGTTGACCTTTTTAAGCATGTCTTTCAGGTATAGATTTTGGCAACGGCACGGTTGGAATAGACGATGTCTTGGGATTGGAGATCCAAGAAGGTTTATTAAAGGCGTTCAGGGTTCAAAGAGTCTTAGGTGTATAAATTTCCGCTGCGTGGTAAAGATGCCAGAAGATCACAACCGACGGGAAAGTCGGGGTGTGACATGTAGCGTATCTGTTTTGTAGTCAAAGTTTGCTTTTCATAACAACAAAAAATGGATGCTGGGTGCAGACTACTGCAGGTTGTATGTGTTTCCAGAAAAAAACCTGTTACACATGTAACAATCGTGTTTTTCCCACCTTTATTTATACATTATTTTTTTTTGCTTTTTGCATGTATTAGTTTTTTTTGTTACCTATATTTTATTAACAGAAAATAGTTTTTTTTCCCTGTTTCATATTTATAATGTCAACACTTACTCTTCTATAACATACGTTACAGGTCCTGTTTTTGTCAAACCATGGATTCCAACCCCAACACTCCGCCTTCGGAGGTTTTTGAGGGCCGTCACCATCTTATCCCAATTGTACACGACCCACCTCAAAATGAACCAGACATTGCAATTGTACCTGAACCACCCCCACCGGTAGATTTGGTCATCCCTCATGTTGCAGCCGAACATGACCCCCCCCCCCCCCCCCCCCCCCCCCCCCGTTGCCCCGGACATTCCGCCATTACAACCGGTTATACCCGTACTCCAGGCGGACGATTGGTTTGAAAGTGACGAGGATTTTGATTGGGATGCGGCCTTTGATTACGTCTTCCCCGAAGAATATCCGCCACCAGAAGAGTATATGACACCGGAGGAGGATATGGATGATGTAAATCACACACCTGAATGGGCGGTTGGTTACGAATCAGACCCAGGGGCTGAATATGAAGAACCATATAAACCTAAACTTAACAAACCCGTGCTGCCGTTCACGTATCCGGGAGGTGAGCGTATTAGGGCTGAATGGGAGGGTATAGGTTATACCGAGGAACAGTGGGCTTTTTATGCAAAGTATGGTTATCGGATGCCGTCAGCTACTGTTGGTTGCAGTGCGGGATGTCGGGGTTATTGCATGCATGGGCGGGGTATGAATATTTAATTGTATGTTTTGTTTGTTGATACAGTTTCAATGTAAGATATTTCTTGACTAGTATCTTTTAGGTGGATGAACAATATGATGTATCGCTTTTTTTATTAGTATGTTTTCTGAGACTTTTTTGTAATGTAATTCAATGTAGCCCTGCAAAAATGATATCGGCTGTTGTAATGTAATGCAATGTAGCCCTGAAAAAACGATAACAAAAATGATATCGGCTGTTGAATCTTAACATATGTTACCAACCCAGAACAGTTTCATTGTAATATATTTTTCATGTTACAGGCTGAATCTTATAAGTACTGAATATTAAAAGTACTGAATATCAAAAAATAACCATATGGACCTTTCGTTACGTATGCAACAACTCTGGTGCTGGTACAGTAAAACCAAAAGAAACATGTTCTATTAAAAAAATGACAGGCTAGGATTTTTTTAAATTCTTATAAAACTATCGTGACGGATTTTACGTACGTAACAACACTGGTGCTGGAACAATTTTTATCAATATGTGAATCTGATTGTTGAATAAAATAGTTTTTTAATAAACTAAAATTCTGATTTTTGTCAACAAAAAAGTAGGAGAGAGAATGTTGGAAAGAGAAGATTGGTGTGAGAAAGAGAGAGTGAGAGGTATGATTGATTTGATGGAGAGAGAAGAAGGGGTAAATGACCCTTCTACCCTTTTTTGTCATATTTCAACTATATAATATTAACTTTTAATCATGGCCATTGATCAAGTAGAATGGATGGTTTGGATGAAGTTTACAAGGTTTTCTCAAATTTTTGTGGTTTCCATTTTAACCATCCCCTATATATATATATATATATATATATATATATATATATATATATAAAACGAAAAGGGAAAAAAACACATATAAATTCAACCATCCGGTATATATAGGAGGTAATTGATCAAAATGGTAAAACCAAAACTAAAAAAACAAAAGCTGAAATATATGGTGGTTGTATGAGTAAACGCCACGTGGACCACTGAAGAATTAGAATTGTAAACATCAATTTGAATTGTTAGTAGCTATAATAATAGCTCGAATTACAACAATTCTTTACCAAAATTTTCAAAGTAATTCCTTACCTTTACCTCAATAAAGAAAATCTCATAAAGTCCTTTTCAATGTATTAAAAACCAGTATTTTAGTCATGCCGGATTAGGTTAAAAAATGGTTTAACCGGTTGAACCGGGTTGTACCGGACGATTCAATTGGGTTAACTAGTTAGCTCTTTAATTCTACGAATTACAACATCAACTAAAGAAATAATCAATAGCTCATGATTACATATTAAAAATAATCCAAAAGTTAATCTATAATAAAAAAAAGATAATTCAAAAGTATTCAATTTTCAAGCAAAGTTCTTTTTAAATGAAAGTCTACGCTATGTTTAGACCATTGAAGTGTTGAATGCATCAAGTTCACGATCGCATAAAAGATGAAATTCACTATCATCGCCATCATCATCAACTAGAGCATAACTATTTGTGTTTCCTGCATTTTTAAATAAGAAGTATTAGTTACAAACAATCATAATATACTAAAACTATGTGAGATAAGTAACACATAGTTCAAATGAAAACAAGCTTGAGTTGGAAGAACTTGAGAACTCTGACGTAAAATGTGAATTTAAATTTTTTTTTCCCACTGATGCAAAAACGGGTAACTCCGTCATAAAAACAATTAATTTTTTTTTTCGATGGTTTTATACTGGTGTAAAAAGTATAGCACACCATTCTTGACTTTATAAGTAAAGGAATATTCCATTCAATATTTTATTATCCTTTAATTTACAACCACACATTCTTTTTTGATTAATTGTGTGGTTATAAAGTAGGTTCCCTAGTTCTTCCAGCTTAACCATGTTCTAATTTTACCCTTTTCATATATATATATATATATATACTCGTGTTTGAGAAACCGATTCATGTTCTTCCACACCAAACATGGTATCTATATCATTATTAGGAAGTTCTCCTTCCCACTCTTCTTCAATGACCCGATTCGGCATGATTAATACTTTCACAATCAACCGGGTCATAGGATCTCTTAGCATATTTGAGTCTAGGAAAACATTAACCAAAATGTTAACACTTAAAGTAAATTACGCTGTTATAACTTTTTGTAAAGAATTTAAATATCATACCTAGGTTGTAAACGCAAGTTGTAATGAACAAATACAAAGTCATTTAGTCTTTCATGTTCCAACCTATTTCTTTGAAAACCCATTGGGCTGGTACTAGTATAACGGTTTAAACTAGTATTTTCTAACTTACCGGCGGTACACTTCGCTTACCATGGTGTTTCGTGTCAGGATACCACCCGGTATCCGGTATAACCGGTCGGTATGAACCAGTTTTTAAAACACTTGTCCTTTTAATATATTACATGTTTTTAGTTGTTCATTTGTATACAGTCCTATGAAAATGATAATTATGTATTGGTTGTGAGTTTTAGTATAAACTAGATTGTGTCCCCCGCGCGTTGCGGTGGGGGAATCTAGTGATCGTGATTTTGTTAATAGTTGGATATTATATATCGGTCGTCTACCTTGCAGTATAGAATTTCATTACATGCCTCGATAGGTAGCATTAACATTCTAAGTTATGTGTACAAAAATGGGTCTATCATAACCTAGCATTACAAAGGAGATTTTGATAGTTTTAGCGAACTTGTCAATATAGCATGCTTCATAAATGAGTCATAACCCAAAACAAAAGATGACAAACCAAAGACCTTATTAACATGTACGATCTTCTGTCATGTCTAGGGCAACAATCGACTTTTATATCTTTGTCAGGTACAAAAGATTTTAATGGAACTAATAATAGTAAAGATAATTCGCTAATCATAATGATAAAACTAAAAAGACTGTTGTAATTCTCAAGTTAGAGATACAACACTAATAACTATAATATATAACGAACTTGGCGAACATCATTTTCAAAATCGACATTCATCCATATCATAAAACTCGACAAAAAAGTCTTCATTTTAGAGGTTACCTTTAACTACGATTTATGCTGAAAGGAAAATTTAGGTATGTCGCACCAGGCAGACTCGTTCCAGTCCTTTAGACTAAAAGCCCAACCGACAAAATCATCATAAACACAAATAAATAAGAAGCACATAATATATTGTCATATGACACTCTTAATTAAGTATTTCAAGGATTTGTACCCAAATGCAAAATCCACGCGAAAAGGTTTGACATCTCAAGGCATACACAAACCCCCCTTAGCATAATTCCAAATAATTAAGAACAAAAACCAAGACATAGAGATAGAAACAAAACTGTTGGGTCAGAGAGGATTAATGAACCACAAAACCTTAGTTGATCATTCACATAATAATAATAACTAATTGTAATAACTACTGATGAATAAACAGGCAACTTCCGAAGACTAAATAGAACTACTGATGGACAAGTTCTGAAGACGAACCAGACAAATCTCTGAAGACAAAGTCCTGAAGTACAAAAGACAACTACTGAAGAATGAGGGAAACTACTGATGAAGAAACTACTGATGACCAACTACTGATGAACTTGTTCAAGGACAAACCAGACAACTTCCGAAGAACAAGTTTAGAAGTACTGAAGAACTAACTACTGATGTAATTACTCATCAGAAGTTAGCATTGGTCATCAGAAGTTGCAAAGTACTGAAGAACAACTTCTGACGATTTACTCATCAGAAGTTTTACCAAAGCATCAGAAGTTTCAGATTCTCAGAAGTTAGCTTTAACAGTTGTTGTCTGTATAAAGCAACAGTAGTTAGTATATTAGTATTTTGTTTTCCACTAGGTATTTGTTAATGTATTTAGTACATCTAAGAGTGGGTGGAAACAGTCAGGTATGTATTCTATAAATACCTGACTACCACTTACCTTTAGACTTGCACTTGGCCACATGTATTCATACATTTGAACATTTGCCTAATAACATACAAATATTTAAGTCAAAATCTATTTATCTCACTTATGTTTGTTTTGTTGTTATAATTCATGTTGTGATAGCTTAATCCGAGGGGGAGTCTGAGTCAACACAAAAAGGTTAGTCACAAGGTGTCAATTGTCAAGCTTATTTCTGCTGCATACTCATAAAACATGATAATTGCCCCTCTGAGCTCACCCACGATCCCAACAATTGGTATCAGAGCTTGGCCAGTCAAATATGATCTAACAATCAATTTGACATAACAGACCAGCTCATTATTATTGATACTCGATTGACTGTGACTCTATTGTGACTTAAACTCAGTGATATCATCTTAGTTATTATGATAAGTTGCAAATCAATCAACTATATCATAACAACAAAGATATGATAGCCACAACATACCTGAAGACCAGGCCTGAAGACCACATCCATTTTAAGTCAGGCCTGAAGACCACATACATTTTAAGTGAACTATCTCCTAAGTAGATTTTTCATAAAAGATGTTGCAAAATGTGGGTAACTTTGCTGACCATATATGTACTTAATTAAATAAGTATTATATAAACAGCTAAGTTAATATAAGTTAATTCAAGCAGGCTAAATACATTAAAATCTAGATCTAAGAGCTTATCTATGATTTAACGTTGAATATATAATTCCTAAAGCTTGTAAATTAACTACAACTACTGATTT
Organism: Ambrosia artemisiifolia; assembly: GCA_032199755.1. NCBI lineage: Eukaryota > Viridiplantae > Streptophyta > Magnoliopsida > Asterales > Asteraceae > Ambrosia > Ambrosia artemisiifolia. The sequence goes on from CM063517.1 coordinate 34,136,953, forward strand.
AAAAGAAATATCTATTTTAAAGAATCTCAGTAGTTTATATCTTGGTATTTTCAATTAAAGAACCATTTTCAAAAGGGTTGTTTATTGCAAGAGATCTTCCTTGGATCAAAAGTCCTTGGTTGTTGAACTTCAGATGTTATTAAAATAGAAGATTTTCATACTTCACAATCCACCTTTGGAGTCTTGGGGTAGAGGAAATACAAGGAAAATAGAGTAAGAAAATAAGTAAAAACACACTAACTTAGAAACTTCTGAACGATTATATAACATCTGAGGACCTAATTGCTGACGTGGTGAATAAGTAATTAAGTAGTATGAAGTGTGAGGTGATTGTAAATCAGCAGTTTTAAAACTACTGAAGAAGAACAGGGACAACTACTGACGAACAAAAAGTATTCATCAGTAGTTAAAGAGAAAGGGTAAAACAGTCCTTTCATCAGAAGTTATAACTTCTGAAACCCTGATTCTTCGCATTCATTACAATTCAAATCACACTTCCCTCTTTCAAACCTTCAACGGCGATTAACAACCAGTCTTCAAACCTAATCGATTAAAATGGCTCTTCAATTGAAACCCTCCCACAATCAAATCGCTTATCTTGCAAAGGATGAGCACTGGGAGAAATACCATGATATCATTGATACCATAGTCAATTCTAGGTATCACACTGCCTTCATCATCGATCCACCTATCCACGTGGATGCCCTCAGGCAGTTCTGGGCAAATGCTAAAGCCTCAATGGTTAATGGCAAAGTAGTTGCCCTTAAATCAAAGGTAAATGGTAAAGTGTTGGCTATAACACCAGAGGTGTTGTCTGAAGCTCTTAAACTAGAAGACAACGATGCTCCAACTTCCATATTAACTGGTGTTGTGCATCCACACTTACAGCATGTGAGTATCAAGGTAATCTTTCTCATGCTACCATTTACAAGAAATATTTTGATCCCCAGTACAAGCTCCTGTTTCATTACTTGTTAATGTGCTTGAGTCCTAAGACTGCTGGATGGGATCAGATGCCCTCTGACTTGCAACAAATTTTTCATTCTATAGTTGCAAACCAACCTTTCAGGGCATCAACTTATCTTTTCAATGAACTTGTAATAAACCATAATAAAGAAAAGTTTAAGATTTTAATATACCCCAGGTTTGTTATGCAATGCCTCATTAAAACCATTGGTAATGATGCATTACTTGGGGTAGCCTCTGTCTCTAAAAAGATAGAGGTTCAAACATTTTCAAGACATAACACGCCAGCACATCTGGCAGATGATGACCAAGAGGAAGCAAACCCAGTCCTCAAGGAACCCACATCATCAAAACCCAAAAAGACTTCTACTCCCAAAGAAAAATCCAAAAAGAAGTCTTCAGTCAAACCCAAACCCTCAACAAAACCTAATAAGACACCACAGGAAGATGAGATGCCTGTGGATGTCAATGTTCAATCTGAACTTGTTAAAGAAACAACTGGGACATCCTCACAGTTGGCTGCTACATCTCATTCCCAGCCTCAACTGCCTGTAACTTCTCAACAAGTTATAGAGCTTATTTCAAGGGAACCATCATCAGTAGTTGTGACTTCACTTGATCTCACTACTATTACTCCAATGCCTAGGAGTACACAGCTTGAAAGCCCAATTACTGATAATATTAACACTACAATCTCCACAGTAACCAATGTCATAGCTCTCAATGAGTTGGGCTCAGATGTCCCATCCACAAGTGTCATGCCTCAGATTATCATTGAGGTTTCTCCCTATGACCAGAGCTTTTTTGACTTATTAGACATGGATGTGGACATGCCCTTCTCTAACCAAAGAGATGAGGATGAATCTAGACCCCTGAGTCCAGTATCAGAGGTCCAAGGTATAAGTGAAGCTGCTACTACTCCTTTACCACCCAGTGGTGGATTGGAGGACAGTAGTATCATTGCTCAGACTTCACTTGTGGCAACTGCTGTCATAGGTTCTGAACCTATGGACATAACAGCAGGAAGTCTCCAGAACCAAGAAAAAGGGGCCCGTGACAATCTGGAACTGGAACCAGGCCATGGTAAAACTGTCTCAACAGAAGACAGGGATTCAGATGATGCCATTAAGTTGGATGATGAGTCAAAAATTACAGAATTGACGGACAAAATAGAAGGTCTTGAGTCTGAGGTCTGCAAACTCAAGGAGTTGCTCACCAAAAAGGCTCAGGATAAAGACCACTCAACCCAAACATCCCCAAGAGTGGCATCTCCCGCGAACACAGCAGGAGATCACCCATACACATCACCTTCTATACAAGCCACCAATTCAGGACCTGGGAGCATAAACATTGACCACTTATGCAACCCCCATGGCCCTCTCTACCAAATGTTCCATCAGCTCATCTGTTGGGTCAAAAAGGATTGATGAGCATTTAAACCTTATTCTAATATCTTCTTATGTTTTGTTTTTGTAAAATAAACTGCTGACTAACAAAGTACTGAAGAGAAAGGAAGCAAAGTACTGAAGAGCAAAATGGACGAAAGTACTGAAGACATAGTTCTGAAGTACTGAAGTCCAACTTCTGATGAAGACTTCTGAAGAACAACAACTGCTGAAGGATAACTTCTGATTCGAAGGATAACTTCTGATGAAGTAATAACTTCTGATTCAGAAGGACAACTTCTGATAGAGGAAACAACTGATGACAAACTACCGATGACTAACTACTGATGGTTTAACTCATCAGTAGTTCCTGCTTCTTCATCAGTAGTTTCTCATAAACTACTGATCCGACAAAGAACTTCAGTAGTTTAGTATTTTAATCAGTATTTGTTAGTGGAACAGTATTTTAGTATTTTATGTATGTACTTTTAATCTGTATTTCACTTATAAATAGTGGGCGTACAACCACTATCAAAGTGACCTGTTTTTGCATTTGTGTAAAGAAGCATTAAGTGCTATTATATGAAAAGCTTTTGAATTACTTTATATTTCCTTTTCATTATTTTGCAAAAACATATTAGGTTCAAGTTGAGGGGGAGTTTTACTTGTCAAACTTACATTATATTCCGCTGCATATTACTTGTTTAACAAGAGTCTGTCAAACTGAGATCCTACAATTGGTATCAGAGCACTGGTTAATCTGATCATATCAATCTAACAAATTGAAAATCAGACACAGGCTCTCATTGATATTCAGTTAAGGACAGAAGTTAAATTCTCAATCCATTGGCTTAAGAAATTGTTAATTCATCAATCTTCTTAAGAAAATGGATCCTCAAAACACAGGGTCAACTAACAAACCTCCTATGCTTGTCAGAGGTGAATATAACATCTGGGCAAAAAGGATGGTTCGTATTCTGTGTCAAGCCCACACTGGCTGTTGGAGGTCTGTCATGTATGGACCACACAAGCCAATAAGTATACATCCTGAAACTAATCTTGAAACTATTAAAAAACCAGAGGAGTATACAGAGGCAGATTTTTTAAAACTTGAACTTGATGCAAAGGCCTTTGGTATTCTGTCAATGGCTCTACCAAATGAAATATTTAGTGGTCTTCTACATTGTGAAACTGCTAAAGAACTTTGGGATAATCTCAAAGAACAGTTCGGAGGAACAAATGATGTCATTGCAAATACTATTGAGATTCTTGCTCAACAGTATGAAACTTTCACTCATATAAGTGGAGAAACTTTGACTCAACAATTTGAAAGATTCTCTTCACTTATCTCTGAGTTAAAAGTAAATGGTCAGACTTACTCAATGGTATCTATGATGCATAGATTCCTAAGGTCTTTACCAGAGAAATGGGACACCTATACCATAGTCCTAAGGTCAAGCGCTGACTTTGAGTCCCTAACATTAACTAGATTACATGGGAAATTGTTAACGTTTGAAAGAGAATTAAATCAAAAGAAAAGATTACAAAACTATGGTAAATCTGCTGATGATTATAGTCAAAATAATACAGCACTCATGGGTCAGGACTCAACATCTTGCTCTCATAATCATGGGTCACATGATTATATTGACATCACAACTGGGATAACAGCTGAAAGAAACTATCCTGGTTATGACAATAATCAAACAGTAGATAACTTGTGTTTCATACTTGATGATTTACAAAACTTTAGCAATGATGACCTAGAAGAAATGAACATACTAAATCAACTTGCTATGCTTAGTGTAAAGACCAATAAATTTTACAAAAGTACAGGTAGAAAATTTCCAGGTTTGTCAGGACAAACCAAGGTTGGGTTTGACAAATCAAAACTTAGATGTCACAAATGTCAAAAGTTGGGACATTTTGCCAGAGAATGTAGAATGTCCAACTACAACCAACCTCAAGCTGGTATTCAACAAAAATCAAATTATCATGAATCTAATGGTAATGCTCATTTTGTTCAGGCACAAACTCCTCAAATTCAGTATGTACCACAAGTACAGTACATACAGGTCCCAATACAACAACAACAAGTGCCTCAAATCATACCAGCCACAGCTGCTGTTCCTCCACAACCTCAACAACAACAAAGCTTATTTACCTCAGGGTATGTTGATTGGAGCAGTCTTCCATATGATACTACAGATTGTAGTAATGATGCTGACAACAAGATCTTTGACATCAACTGGGGAGAACAGACAAATGAACAAAGAAATTTTGCTCTAATGGCCTTTGAAGGTTCTTCATCCTCATCAGCTTCCACTGCATTATCCAAGGTATCACAAGAATCACTGGCTAAACTATGTTCAGACTCTTGCAAAGAAGCATTTGCTTTAATAAGAGAAACAAATGTCTCTTTGCAAGAAGGAGCAAATGAAGCACACAGAAAGTATAGTCAATCTAAATATGATTTAGAAAAGAAACTAACTGCTAAAACAAAAGAAGCTTCAAATTTGTCTGATAAAGTCATTGAAACCCAATCACAAATAAGAATTTTATTAGAAGATCTAGGAAATGTCAGAAAAGAACTGTCTGACACAAAAGTGGATTGTGAAAAATGGGTAGAATCATGTAGAGGATATCAAATGCTTTTAAATAAACAAACTGCCTCAAATGTCAAGTTTGGAATTGGGTATAATCACACCAAATGTCCAAATGATCTTACTCCCAAAACTGATAATGATGGGAATAAGATCATGGAAAGTGAAACTTCTGATGAACAACAAAATTGTCTAAGTGAAACTTCTGATGACCAACAAACTACTGATATTGAAAGCTCATCAGAAGTTCAACCATCTGACATTGCTTCATCAGATGTTTCCTCAAAAACCAATGAAGACATACCTGAAAATACTGATAAAATCAGTATATTGTCTTCCAGAGAATCCACAAATGTTAAAAAGAAAGGGAAAACCAAAGCATGTGAGGTATGTGGTCTATTCAACCACACACCTGAATTTTGTAGGTATAGAAAGGGATTAGAGTACAATAAAAAACAGTTGCAAATAGCCATGGGGAAACAAATTAAAAAGGATTTTCAGAAAACATTTTATCCTCATAAACAACAGAAAAACAAAGCTTGTCCCAAGAAAAAGAAGGCCAAAACTGATCAAAATTCTTTGAAAAGAAAGTCAAGGCAAAATCCCTCTTCAGAAGTTAGACCAAAAACATCAGCAGTTTTGCAAACTACTGAGATAAACAAACTAATCAACTTGGTAAAACTTCTGACAGTCAAGGTAAATGATAAACCCAAAAGGACTTATCATTCTGCTCCTAGAACTAACAAAGGTATTCACAATACCACTCAAAGAACAAAAATGTTTCACAATACATCTAGGAGCAGACCCATAACTAAATTAGTATGGGTACCTAAAATTGATGAGAACAAACCCAAAGCCATATGGGCTTGGGTTCCAAAATCTAACTGATTCCTCTTTGTGCAGAGAGTCTTCAGGAACTTAAACAGTATATGGTATGTTGATAGTGGAGGCTCAATGCACATGACTGGACGCAGTAACCTACTCACAAACTTTACAAGCAAAAGAGAAGGAACTGTGTCCTTTGGGAACAATGGACTTGGATATGTACTTGGTCATGGTACAGTATCCTCAGGCCAACTAAAGTTTGAAAAGGTGAATTTGGTGCAGAATCTAGAATACAACTTGCTGAGTGTATCTCAAATGAGTGATAAAGGATATTCTTCCTTTTTCACCAAATCTGAATGCAAGATAATTTCATCAGAAGGACAAAGGAAGATTGAGAAAATAGTAAATGATCACACTTTATTGGTTGCCAAAAGGGTTGGTAATGTTTATGCTGTAGATATGGAGAATGACAAGGCAATAAACAACAATGCCTGCTTTTTCTCAAAAGCTTCATCCTTTGAGACTGATCTCTGGCACAGGAGACTTGGCCATGTAAACTTCAAAACAATAAATGAAGTTACAAAAATGGCCTTGGTCAGAGGTCTTCCCTTAAAAGAGTACCACTGCAAAGAAAGCTGTGTATCTTGTCTCAAAGGAAAACAGCATAAGTCCTCTTACAGATCCATTGATGAATCTAGAGCAAATGCTTGTTTACAATTGCTTCATATGGATCTGTTTGGACCAGTCAAGATTTCAAGTCTTGCAAAGAAGAAATATTGTCTAGTCATCATTGATGATTACTCAAGATTCACATGGGTATTCTTCTTAACTTCCAAAGATGAGGCAGCCAACACAATCAGATACTTCATTCTACTTGTAGAGAAGCAATTCTCTCTTTCTGTCAAAGTAATAAGGAGTGACAATGGAACAGAGTTCAGGAACCACACATTAGACAATTTTTGTCTATCTAAAGGAATTGCTAGACAATATAGCATTCCCAGAACCCCTGAGCAGAATGGAGTAGTAGAAAGGAAAAATAGAACACTGATTGAAGCAGCAAGAACAATGTTGGCTGATTCAGGTCTTCCTCTTTACTTTTGGGCTGAAGCAGTTAACACAGCATGTTATGTTCAGAACAGGGTTCTTATCAATAAGAGACATTCCAAGACAGCTTATGAGGTTCTTCATAACATCAAACCTCTTATCTCCTTCTTCAAAGTGTTTGGATGTCCATGCTATATCCTGAATGTCAAAGAATCCCTGTCAAAGTTTGCTGCAAAGGTTGATTCCGGCTATTTTCTTGGTTATTCATCTGACAGAAAAGCCTACAGAGTATTTAATGCAAAGACCAAGATTGTAGAAGAAACCTTGAATGTCAAGTTCAATGAGTTAAACACAACTCCTATCCCAGCACAACCTGCTGAACTCTTTGACCTTGACAGTTTCAAGTTTGGACCTGATAAGACTATGGATAGTCCATTAAACCCCACTCAAGAAAAACACTATGGGTTTGATGAAGAAGCTCCTCTCCTAGCTTCCAGCACAATCAAAAACTCAATCTTAAATCAAGCAACTACTGAATCAGAAGTTCAAGCTCAAACTCCTGAAGACATCTTCCAAACTTCTGAAGATCATCCTCAAACTACTGATGAAGAACCTCAAAGTTCTGATGACTTCATTCAAACTTCTGATACACTTCAACATCCTGCATCAGAAGTTATTCACATCAGTAGTTCTAATGAAGCAGCAGTTGAGCCCAATGTGTTACCTCAACAACAGGTGGTTGAACTAAAGGATCATTCACTTGATCAAATCATTGGTGATATTACTGCTGGAGTAATGACCAGAAGACAACTTTCCAATTTTTGTTTCTACACTGCTTTTCTTTCTATGATGGAACCAAAGAAGTACCAAGAAGCCTTAAAAGACAATAATTGGGTTGAGGCCATGCAAGATGAACTACAACAATTCAGGAAGCAACAAGTATGGGAATTGTGCCCCTTACCTTCAAATAAGCACCCAATTGGTACAAAATGGGTATTCAGAAACAAGCTGGATGAGTCAGGGACAGTTGTAAGGAATAAAGCAAGACTGGTGGTGCAGGGCTACTCCCAAGAAGAAGGCATTGACTATGATGAAACATTTGCTCCAGTAGCCAGACTTGAAGCCATCAGGTTATTTCTAGCATATGCTGTTTCCAACAAATTTAAAGTTTTTCAAATGGATGTTAAAAGTGCCTTTTTATATGGAAAAATAAAAGAGGAAGTGTATGTCTGTCAACCCCCAGGATTTGAGGATCCCTACAATCCTGATTGGGTATACAGACTGGATAAGGCTCTTTATGGCCTTAAACAAGCTCCCAGAGCTTGGTATGAAACACTTTCGTCATTTTTACTGAAAAATCACTTTTCAAGAGGATGCATTGACAAAACCCTCTTCATAAGACATGTTGGAAAACATATGTTACTTGTTCAGATTTATGTTGATGATATCATATTTGGATCAACTGACATCAAAATGTGTGATGACTTTAAGAAACTCATGAAGTCCAAATTTGAAATGAGTACTATGGGAGAATTGCAGTACTTTCTAGGACTACAAGTTAAACAGCAATCAAATGGAACATTTATTCATCAATCTAAATATGTTAAAGAACTCTTGAAAAAGTTTTCTTTGCAAGATTGTAAATCATGTTCCACTCCCATGACTCCTACAACACAGGTTGATCCAGATGAGGATGGAAAACTGGTAGATCAAACACTGTACAGGTGTATGATTGGTTCTTTACTATATTTAACTGCTTCTAGACCAGATATTATGTTTGCTACATGTGTTTGTGCTAGATATCAAGCAGCACCCAGAGAATCACACCTAACTGCAGTCAAAAGGATTTTCAGATATCTGAAAGGCTCTCCAAGACTAGGGATTTGGTACCCTGTTTCTAACAATGCAAATCTAATCGCATTTTCAGATAGTGACCTTGCAGGATGCAAAATGACCAGAAAATCCACATCTGGTGGATGTCAGTTCATTGGAAACTGTCTAGTATCTTGGCAATCAAAGAAGCAAACATCTGTGGCCACATCAACAGCTGAAGCAGAATACATTGCAGCAGCAAGCTGTACTTCTCAAATTTTATGGTTTCAAAACCAGCTGCTTGATTATGGCATCAAAGAACTCAAGACTCCATTACTACTAGACAGTACTTCAGCCATAAGCATCATTCAAAATCCAGTGCAATTCTCAAAGACCAAACACATTGAGATCAGGTATCATTTTATTAGAGATTGCTATGAAAAAGGCAAAATAGAGGTAAAGTATGTTCCCACAGCTAACCAAATAGCTGATGTGTTCACAAAACCTCTTGATACATCCACATTTCAGAAACTAGTATCCATGCTTGGGATGCTAAATCTTGAGTGAAGTTTGTAAGTGTTTCACCTATTTGTAAATATTTTTTTTGGTTATTCTTCACTTACTTATTTACTCTCATTTATTTAGCAAATTTCTGATCATCCACAGAGGAAAACTACTGATAAGTTACAACATCTGAAGGGAACAGGTTAAAGAAAGAGAAACTACTGATGAATTCTTAATCAGTAGTTGCCCATCAGTTGTTTTCAAACTACTGATGAGATAACTACTGACTCACACTTTCATCATCAGTAGTTCATCATCAGAAGTTTTACATTAAAAGGGCATAACGGTCAAATCATCAATGATGTTTAACCTAAAACTTCTGATCATCCCTCTTTCTCAGCAATTATTCTTCAAAACCTAACTTTCCCTCCCTCTGAAATCCTCCTTACTCACATTCAACTGTTTAATCATCCTCATGGCTCTCATTCTTAAGCAGGGACACAATCAAAAGGGATACTTCACTAAGGACGCTGACTGGTCCCAGTATGACGACATCATCAATCTGGTCGTCAAATCACAGTTTAACACCGCATTCACTGTTGACCCGCCCATCCATGAAGATATTCTAAATGAATTTTGGGCCAATGCTGAAGAAGTAACTGTGAACAACAATGTCATTGCTCTCCGAACAACAATTCAAAGGAAAGTAATGGCAATCACACCGGACTCACTAAGCATACGTCTAGGTCTAAAAGATGCTGATGCTTCTACACAATTTCCGACGAGTGAGATCCAACAGACAATGATTGATTGTGGGTATCAAGGTAATATTTCTCACTCAACAATTTTCAAGAAATACTTTGATGCTCCTCATAAACTGCTTTTTCATTACATCAACATGTGTCTGAGTCCTAAAACAGGGTCTTCAAATCAGATGTCTTACAATTTACAATGCATTTTTCACTCCATTGTGACAAAAACACCTTTTAAAGCATCTGCATACTTTTTCAATGAATTGGTTCTTCATCACAACAATACCAAAAAGACTTTCTTGCTTTACCCAAGGTTCCTTATGCATTGTATCATTAAGGAACTTGGTGTACAGATACTTGTGGGAGGCATTTCACAATTAAAACCTTTAACCTCACAAGTATATTCTAGGCATAATAAACCGGCTGCTCAGCCAGAGGATGACCAAGAGGAACAAACACCCCTTCCTCTGGAACCCACATCCTCAAAACCTCCTCACAAAAAGCCTAAAAAGACCCCACAGCAAGAACCAACAGGAACCAAAAGAACAGCACCTCAGGAGGTTGAGATACCTGAGGTTGCTCATGTGCACTCTGCACTTGATTTACATACAACTGAAACTTCCTCTCAGTTGTATTCACCATCTCCTTTCCAACACCCAAAACCCATTTCCATCATATACTCAAGAAAGAAACCAAAGAAATCCCAAACTACTGATACTATCCCTGCAACTACTGAAAACCAAACTCTCTATGGATTGACTAATACTACATCATCAACAAGTGGCACCCCTCACTTACCACTTCAAACAGGGGGAGAAACCTCAGACAAAGCCATTGATGATGTTAGTGTCAATCCTAACACAAGAGATGAGGAAGGACCAAAGTTTCAAAGCTCAACTATTGAAACTTCTGGTATAGATAAGGCTGCTACTACTCCTTCACCACCCATTGGTGGGAATGAGGTCAGAAGCAACATAACTAAGACCTTATCTATGGCAACTGCTGATGAAGGCTCCAAGCCTGAGGCAGGAAATCCTCAGAACCAAGACCAAGAGGTACATGATACTACTAGGTTGAGCCTAGATCATGTTATAACTGGTGACATTCTCATCAGGGATTCAGATGATTCCATTAACTTGGATGATGTTTCAGAGTTCAAAGAATTGATGGTTGATCCTGAAGGTCCTGAATCTAATGTATCTGCACTCAAGGAGTCAGTCACAAAGGATCAGGTTAAAGTCCACTTACACCCTAATTCCCCAAAAGTGGCATCCCCGGCTATCTTGGCCAGGGATCACCCAAAAACACACCCTTCACAATCACAAAAGCCATCCCAATCTTCACCATCTAGTGCTACAGGCATAGTCATAGACCAACTATGCAGCCTAGAAGGACCATTCTTTCAAATGGTACACAAACTACTTTCAGACCATCTCCAAACCTTTAGTGCAACCATGGAGCACAAAACACAAACAAACCTGGAGATGATAACACAGAATGTAAATCATAAACTGGAAGAAGTTTCAAGGGAGATTGAACGTACCCAAACACAACTTACACATCTGGCTGATGTTTCACCACCTGCCCCTTGGTTTCCTGGAGTGGATGAAGCCAAAAAGGGGGAGAAGTTGAAAAAGCCAGAAGTGCAAACCTTTGAACAAAGAATGCAAGCCCTTATGCTCAAAAGAAAGAAGGAAGAACACAGAAGCACTCAACGAATTAGACATGAGAATGCCTTGAAAGATAGGCATGACTATCAAGAAACTGTGGAAAGAGTTCTTAGACAAAAGGCAGAACAATCTCCCAAACCACAAGATACAACTGCTGATGAGCAACTACAAACCTCTGAAGACAATCCTTCAGTAGTTGCTCAACCCCAACAACCATCAGCAGTTGCAACTCAAACCACAAAGTTAAAATCTGACAACACAATTTTAAATCCTATGCCCATTGCCTACAACTCTGAACAATGTCAAGAGGCACTTTTGAAGGCAAGAAGTAAGGCTAAGGAAGATGAATTATGGAAGAAGATCACAGAAAAGGGAGATTTACCTGTTGAGGAAATGCTCAAACAATGGGAACAAGGGCTGAATGAACTAGAGAGAATGGAAAAGGCACAGGTCTTGGCTGCTGAAGAAGACAAAAGACAACAATTGATGAATTACATAGTCAAAAACAGCAAAGCCAAGAAACAATCTCTCAAGGGACTCTCAACTGAAGAACTAGAGAGAAGAGCAAGACTTATATCAGAAAGACTTGCAGCTGAGATAACAAAGAAACAGAAAAGAATTAAAATAATAAATGAACTGGCTGCAAATGATTATGGATCAAAAGCTCAACTCTCAAAATGGAAGGAAATGGACCTCATGGATACATACAAAAGGTTCAAGGATTTACAAAAGAACAAACTATCAGTAGTTCCTAAAACTACTGCTCTAGTACAGAAAAGCACTTCCAAACCAGAGGTTCAAATACAAACTCACTTCAAAATGGCTCTCCTTGAAAGAAATGTTATTGTTGAAGATGAGTTCATGATTGAAGAAAAACCTCTACTCACACAGTTCAGAGACCCTGCAACATATGCCTATCATCTAACACATGTTGTTCAAGAGAAGACACAAACCAAGGTATTCACTGAAAGCCACTTTCCAACATCCAGAAATATACCTGGTATGATACAAGCTGAACAACACAGAGGATCAAATCTGGTCATTACTGAAGTTGAAGATCAATCACAACCAGAAGAGATCCCAAACACTACTGACCTTAGCAGAATAACAAAATGGTCCTTTGACAGGAAGCTAAAGTCTGTAGTGATATCAAGAGAAGATGGTTCCAGCACTACTTTTAAAAGGAAGGAAGACTTGGACAGACTATCAACAGAAGATCTCAACACAATCCAACACCTTCAACCAGATCAAGGATCATTTTCTCTTAGACAGATCAAGCAGCTCCAACAGAACATGATGAGAGAAATATGGAGAATACTTGACCACAGAAAGAAGATCAATAAAGATTAGATAAGGTTTTGGCTTCATCAATCCAGGGGGAGATTGTTGGGTCAAAAAGGATTGATGAGCATTTAAACCTTATTCTAATATCTTCTTATGTTTTGTTTTTGTAAAATAAACTGCTGACTAACAAAGTACTGAAGAGAAAGGAAGCAAAGTACTGAAGAGCAAAATGGACGAAAGTACTGAAGACATAGTTCTGAAGTACTGAAGTCCAACTTCTGATGAAGACTTCTGAAGAACAACAACTGCTGAAGGATAACTTCTGATTCGAAGGATAACTTCTGATGAAGTAATAACTTCTGATTCAGAAGGACAACTTCTGATAGAGGAAACAACTGATGACAAACTACCGATGACTAACTACTGATGGTTTAACTCATCAGTAGTTCCTGCTTCTTCATCAGTAGTTTCTCATAAACTACTGATCCGACAAAGAACTTCAGTAGTTTAGTATTTTAATCAGTATTTGTTAGTGGAACAGTATTTTAGTATTTTATGTATGTACTTTTAATCTGTATTTCACTTATAAATAGTGGGCGTACAACCACTATCAAAGTGACCTGTTTTTGCATTTGTGTAAAGAAGCATTAAGTGCTATTATATGAAAAGCTTTTGAATTACTTTATATTTCCTTTTCATTATTTTGCAAAAACATATTAGGTTCAAGTTGAGGGGGAGTTTTACTTGTCAAACTTACATTATATTCCGCTGCATATTACTTGTTTAACAAGAGTCTGTCAAACTGAGATCCTACATCATCAATGCACATCTTAAAGACCTCACAGTCCAGATGGAACAAAAATACAATACCCAACTCACCATGCTGAACAATGCCTTAACTGACAAAGTCTCAGAGATCTCAAGACGCCAGGAGGACCTAAGAAGACAAATCCAACACCTTACAGGTGTAACTCCTCCTGCTCCCTGGTTTCAAGAGGCTGATGAAGCCAAAAAGGGGGGAGAAAGTGTCTGCTGAAAAGATTGACTTAGAAGCTTCCAAAAAGGCAAGGGAAGCTGAACAGAAGAGAACTCATGAGAAAAGAATAGCTGGTGAGAAGGGTGCTGTACAAACATCAAACCTGCCCACTGACCTTCCCATTACTGAAACAGAAACATCAACAAGGGAGGTCAAACTTCAATACAGGAAAAGGAAGACAAGGGGAACAACTGCTGAAACTTCTGAAGACCCAACAACTAAAGACAAAACTGCTGATGCTCAATCATCAGTAGTTACCAAAATTCAGAAGACAACCCCTGCCTTTTCCAAACCTACTCCTGATCCTTCAGATCTAGACCAAATGCCTATCTCTCAGCTCATCAAGCAGAGGGATACACCAGAACAGAAGGAGAGGGATGAACAAGCCTCACATGAAGAAAAGGAGAAGGAGATTCCTGTGGAGAGGAATGAACTTCATGAGCAGATGGCTTGGGAAAGGGTAAATGATGAAGGGATTACAGGTGAAGATGAGAGAGTTAGAGCCTTTCAAGGGTACCTGCAGGAGTTGGCAGAAGCTGCAGAGGAACAGGTTGAATATGATAGACAACAGGCCATAACCTTCTTGTTGAAACATTCAAAGACCAAAAAGGCCAACATCAAGAACCTGCCCTTGAAAGACTTACTACTAAGGGTTGACAAGTTGAACTTATTACTACAGAATAAGAAAGATGCTGAGAAGAAAGCTCAGCTTGTCAATCAACTTGTAGCTGCAAAGGTTGGTAGCAAAGTGCAGCTGCTGAAGTGGAGTGAAGCTGAACTACTGGATGCCTACAACAAACTTGAGCAAAAGAAAACACATCCAGCAGGTCAGTCTTCATCAGAAGTTACAAAATCTAAAACTCCAGCTTCAGAACAAGTGTCTACAAAGGCTTCACCCTCCAAACCCAAGGCTGACATGTGTATGGAAGGAAAGCCACAGGGAAGAGACTCCAAAGCCAAAGCTCATCAAACAGTTGAAACTACCCAGCATGATCAATCAAAGGCTGCAACTGCTGATGAAGCTACACAGTCTACTGCTGAAGGTCAAGAGCCTTCACAGCCACTTCCCAGGGTCTCAACATCCACTGCTGTAGTGGTATATGAGAACCCAGCACCTACAACCCTTGTCACCCCATCTGTGTCAACCTCTGATGCCAAGATAAAGAGATGGTACTGCACTCCAAGCTTACAAATGGTCATTGAGAGAGAGGATGGTGCAAGGCAGGTGTTTCAAAGGGCAATGGACGTACTGAATATGTCAAATAGAGATCTTCAAGATCTCTACACGATCAATTTGGATATATCAGGTTGCCCTAACAAGCTCAAAGCCCAGGACAAATTCAGAGAAATCAGACATAACATCAACAACAGGCTGGATCTTGAATAAGTGAATCAATAAAGCTTCTAAGCTATCAGCTAAGGTTTTGGCTTCATCAATCCAGGGGGAGATTGTTGGGTCAGAGAGGATTAATGAACCACAAAACCTTAGTTGATCATTCACATAATAATAATAACTAATTGTAATAACGACTGATGAATAAACAGGCAACTTCCGGAGACTAAATAGAACTACTGATGGACAAGTTCTGAAGACGAACCAGACAAATCTCTGAAGACAAAGTCCTGAAGTACAAAAGACAACTACTGAAGAATGAAGGAAACTACTGATGAAGAAACTACTGATGAACTTGTTCAAGGACAAACCAGACAACTTCCGAAGAACAAGTTTAGAAGTACTGAAGAACTAACTACTGATGTAATTACTCATCAGAAGTTAGCATTGGTCATCAGAAGTGGCAAAGTACTGAAGAACAACTTCTGACGATTTACTCATCAGAAGTTTTACCAAAGCATCAGAAGTTTTAGATTCTCAGAAGTTAGCTTTAACAGTTGTTGTCTGTATAAAGCAACAGTAGTTAGTATATTAGTATTTTGTTTTCCACTAGGTATTTGTTAATGTATTTAGTACATCTAAGAGTGGGTGGAAACAGTCAGGTATGTATTCTATAAATACCTGACTACCACTAACCTTTAGACTTGCACTTGGCCACATGTATTCATACATTTGAACATTTGCCTAATAACATACAAATATTTAAGTCAAACTCTATTATCTCACTTCTGTTTGTTTTGTTGTTATAATTCATGTTGTGATAGCTTAATCCGAGGGGGAGTCTGAGTCAACACAAAAAGGTTAGTCACAAGGTGTCAATTGTCAAGCTTATTTCCGCTGCATACTCATAAAACATGAAAATTGCCCCTCTGAGCTCACCCACGATCCCAACAAAAACAGTAAACAACCATTAAAAACATATTAAACTTTTGGTTAGTAAGGGAAATCAAAAGTAAGATGAAAGCAAATATGGTCGTTATGTGGCTCAGAGTTCACAAAAACATGGTCCCAAAGCGGGTTGCAGGTCTAAACCCACCATCCAACTTCCTTGTACCACCATCATCATCTATATTAGGAAACGATTTCGAACTCATCACAGCCAATCAGAGGCAACCACCATCACACCCAGCCAATCAAAGGGAAAGGAGGGAGACGACGGATTACTGAGTTACAATCGTTGATGAAACAACATTCAAACCCAACCACAATCTCGCATTCGACCAGTTTCTTTGTGTAGAAACCCCCTCTCTGCCATTCTCTGTTTCTGTCTCTACAAAATGAAATCACCGTAACCACGTCGCCACTTTATACAAAGGAAATAACCATCGCTACACGTAAATGATATAACCACAAACACAAAACCAGCACACGGGTTTGACAAAACCACCAGTACAATCCCTCAAACATAAGGTACAACCAAGAATTGCACAAAACCTTTGCAAAATAGAAGTTATCGCAATCAAAATTCACATGCGCACATATCAGAAATCATTAAATCTAATTCGTAAAAAAAAAGAAAAGTTTGGAATTGAACTTTCTGTTTCTACCATCACACAACATAGATCCATATTCCACCTGGAATCAAGTTCAGCAAACTACTTGTGAGTGAATTCATCTGTTTATGTAAATTAATGGAGTTCAAAAACTTTTAACTGGCTTCGAATTTAACAGAGACATCAAGAAATCAAGTAAAACTGTCGCATCGAATTTAATGTTAAGCGTAGTTTAAAAACTAACCTCAGCTTTAATGGAGTTTAAAAACTCATGAACAAACCCTAAAATTAACATATTAAAGGTGGTATCAAAACAAAATAACAGCTAGATTCAACTAAGTGGTAACTTTGAAAACAAAACATGACATTAACATACTACGTAGAACTAACAACAAAATATATCAGCAAAAAAATATTAAGTTCAATGCAGCATAAACAATTTAATTAATTATGAACAAAATTTCTCTGAAGACTAAACAAATATTTTACCTTTTGAGGTCATAAGGAGAACAGAACAACTCACAACTTTGCATATCCAAAAACATGTTGATCAGTTTGAACGGGAGAAGCTTAAAAATTTACCTGCAAACAAAAGATGACAGGGGAATCAAGTGAGTTAGCAGTTCCAAACCATAACATTCAACTGTTATTCAGGACTGACAACATTATGACCAAAATGCCCATGTACGCTCCAACTACATGTTGGCAACACCTATTCCCTCCGTATGAGACGAAAGGGCACATAAGGGGAAAAATAAGAACTAAAACTATTAAGAGCATAGTTTTTTTACAGTACCTTTTTCCAATCAAAATCAACCTTCTCATTCAATTGTCAACCATAATATCGGGAATCCCACACGAAATAGAACAGCTGTGGGTAAAGAGCATTTATAGTTTTCTTCAAGAAGGTGACATATAAATAAAAAAATAACATAAGAAGAAGCATGTAATGAATTTGTGTGTGTTTTCACAATACTACAGTAACAAATTAAACTTCATAACAAAAAAATATAAACAAAGAGAGAACATAATGATGACCAAATAAGTTAAAGAAGGCTTATATGAATTTCTTTACCTCTACATATATGACGCAATTTCCCACAATATTTTGAGAAGCCACTAAAATGAAAATGTGATCTAGTTTGACAACCTCTTTGCACCTACATGACACCAAGAAAATATAAATCCAGATTATGATAAACAGATTTAAAACATCTCACAAAATTCTAATCAAAAATCAAAGGTTGATACTTGTTTCCACAAAAACACATATTATGATAAACAGAATTAATACATCTCCACTTTTCACTAATATTGAGATTTGAAGGTTGACAGTGTTGGAATTTTTAGAATGATGAATGGATTTTAATTAATATTTAGTGAAATTATTAAGGAGACTCTTGAGTTGAGTTCCTATTTCACTTTATTAGAATTTTATGACACTAATGGAGATTAAACTCTTGTTAAATGTTGATAAATGAGAGACTTTATGTCTCTAATTATCATGACAATTATTATTCAATAATTGATGAATTTATTTAGTCTCTATTTAGTCTCTTCATGTGTCCACTTTTCTTGCATAAAACATGAGGCTTGTGTGCCTTATTTATAATGAGAAGTCTTGATACAAAGAAGAGGAAAGAGTTGAACAATAGAAATACTTTGTGTATTACTCAAAATAACATCAAGCAAAGAAACCTTTGTATATTTCTTTGTCTCACTAAATAAAGAGAGGAGTACTCTCTTAGCATCATCTTCACCTCTCAAGTTCTAACACTACCATTGTATCCAGTGTAACCTCGGGCGCGTGAGCCATCTTCGGCAGTACAGACTTCTTTGGCTGTTGTACCCTGGGAGACAGACGCGTTGTCTTTGGTAGAGGCGCGAAATCTGTTTTAAGGGAAGCATGTTGTACACGTGCCTCAGCCTCAACCGTCAACATTATGTTTGTTTATTTTTGCAGCCAAGAATGATCGTACAAAAGACATGGTTCAAGGTTTCATTGAAGACTATGCAAAGATTCATATAAGAAGACGCAATTCAAACTTTTGTTGAAGACTTCGGTTTGAATCAGTTGTGTTATTTTTCTTTTATTTTCATTTGGATTTGTACACGGTGCATGTACTACGATTTCCCAAAATGTATAAAGAGTGTGTCTCTATTATTTATATTAATATTATTTTAATAAAATCATGACCCACTTCCTACAGATACTTGATATATATAACACTACTTATGATTAGTTTTGCTAAAAGTCCATTCTTTGGTAGACATTCTTATGCATGTTTCCTCTTGTCTTAAAATGCAAAATAAAATTATTTGAATCTGAAAGAATAAACCTAATCGATGTGTTATGCCAGTGGCTGTAGCAACAACACTTGTTCCAAAATGAGACCCATCATTCAATCGCGAAGCTGACCAACCCTCATTATTCTTCACTCCGATCTCACCTGAATTTTTCAATCTCACCAATAAATACCCAATTTCTTCGTACCAATTTTTTCATTGTGGTACGTATCCGCATTGAACTAACCAATCCAGCCATTTTGTGTCCTATCTCACTTAAGCCCTGCCATTCCAAAAGCCCTTTATGCGTCACCCACATATGGGTAGATGGTCTCATACCAATACTTCATT
Organism: Ambrosia artemisiifolia; assembly: GCA_032199755.1. NCBI lineage: Eukaryota > Viridiplantae > Streptophyta > Magnoliopsida > Asterales > Asteraceae > Ambrosia > Ambrosia artemisiifolia. Next base: position 34,156,357 of record CM063517.1, read on the forward strand.
TTATTTCATCGAATTTTACACTAATACCTAAGACAATTGGACATTATTAATTCACATGTTGGATGATAATATTTAAAAACTCTCATTCATGCTAGAATTCTTTGTACCTTTATTCAAGCTATAATCACAAAAACAATACACTCGGTTTAAACTGACCATGCTCCACAAACTCCCTTTCTCCATTATCTCTTCATTTTATGTACTAATTATCCAATCAATCGAACAAACGAACAAACAAATTAAGTGACTATCTATTACCTCCTATCAACCGATCACCGGTTTGTCAATGACGGTGGAGTTTGGCTGAAATGGATTTGTAAAATAATTGACATAACCTGAAATCGAAAGAAGAAAAAACCTGAGTAGGGTCGACACCACAAAAACTCTTTGTGGCTGCTCATTGAGTCACTACCATCGCAAGATCCACTTTGAGAATCCCTAAATAGAGGTTCGAGTTGATTTGCTTGTCATAGACAGAAAAGGACACGCAGCAGAGCAAGAAAACGTGGCAAGGTAAACGTAAAGGCTGGCTTGACAAAATTGAGAAAGCTAAATAAAGAACGTACCGGTCCAACAGGTCAACGAAAACAGCTGGTATGGGAGCAGAGTTATTTGCAGATGATGTTGGTGGGGACGTGGGAGGCAATGACTATAGTAGCGATGTTCGTGGTGGTGTTCCAGGTGACCATATAGAGAGAAAGAAGGAAGAGATAATCTAGAGAATTTGATCTAGGAGAGAGAGAGAGAGAGAAGTGATGAGTAGTTGTCAAGACACGTAGATGATACAACCACAAACACAAAACCAACACACGATTTTGATAAAATCACCGGTACAACCCCTTAAACATAAGGTACAATCTAGAACTGCACAACACCTTTGCTAAATAGAAGTATATAAATACTAGCAAATTCCATGCTAGATACACAAATTAGCGAGATGATAGTATATTGTGAGGGGTATGAATTATGTGATTGTGCTAGAAGGTGGACAAGACAAAGTTAGGTAAGTTCTTGTTTTTTAATTGGAATTGTGGACTTGTTTAGGTTGTCAACCTCTTACCTTTGTCAGTCTTGGGAGATGATTTTAAAGATTGGGGACAAGAATACCTAGTTGGTTTTAAAAAGCGCAAAGCGCACAAAAGCGACGAGGTCTAAAACCAAGGCGTAAAGCGCAAAGCGCAAAAGCGGTGAGCTTTTCGTACGCGAGGCGCAAGACGATTATATAATTTTTTTTATGTATGCTATAGGTTTTTAACATTATTTACTCAAAATATAGATACAAATAAGGTATATATATCATTTAACTTAAATGTACAACCTTTTTAGCTACATTTATAACAATTTTAAGCACAAAAACATCATGTGTACGAAAAGCGCGCTTTTAGTGCGCTTTTTTGTTGCGCTTTTTGCGCTTTTAGGGCGCTTTTTGCGCTTTTCCTGCGCTTTTTGTATGAAGTGCGCCTAGGGTTACATAAGGCGCCAAGATCTGCGCCTAGGCGCGCCTCGCGCTTAAGCGCGCTCTAGGCGCGCTTTTTAAAACACAGACACTAGGATGAGACTTGAATGTTATGCGATTGATTGACTAATAAAATTGGTAGCTAGATTGCTTAGGGACAAGCAATGCTTAAGTGTAAGGATATTTGGTGTGATCAGAAGGACACATACTTTTATATGTAAAAATGCCCATTTTGATAATGCTTTACCTATACTTTGATAAGAATAGATAATTATTGATAAATTGTTTGTGATTTGTAGGTATTACATAGAAAGGAGAAAGTTTGGACAAAGATTGAAGATTTGAAGAGACTACGAACCATAAGCGTTATCTAGAGTACAACCCATAACCCTTACCCTCTGCCAACATAAAGAGACAAAATAGGAATAAGTCCAAACCCAAGTTGGCCTGGTTTAATGAAGGTACCACCCGTATTCCCTTTAATGGGGGTACAACTTATACTCTAACCGAAAACTTAATTCACGCCGCCTATTTATACCATGCAAGGGGAAAACCCAGAGGACACTTTGACGGTTAGAAAGATGAAAACGACGGCCGAGGTGGTGTTTAGATGAGAGACAAGCGAAAAGATGAGAGACTCAAAGATCTAACATTGTAGGACGCGAGAGCTGACTTGACGGGCTACTTCTTTACTGTTTTCTTATCGCTAAACTTGTGTTAAATGATGATTTTGGTGTTTATTTGACTTGTTTTCATCATGTCCGGCTAAACATCTTTGTAGTTGTCCAGAGGAGAGGGTTCATTGAATGACTTGATGTTTGATTTGTTTATGTAGTATGAATTTAGTAGTTTGTTATGGTTTAATCTTATGATGTGTATGAATTTATAATGCGTATTAGTTGTGATGGTTTGATATGTGGATGATTTGTTCTTTCTATGAGGTTGTGGATGTTCGGTTTGGTATCTTTTATCTTTTGGTTATGTTGGTGTCCATTAACTTAGGGCTTGAAACCTTAATCAATATTAGATTATTTAACATCATAGTTAGTAAAACATATATGTTACCTATGAGAATGATCTGTATAAAAGGACCTAGAAACTACTTTGAGTTTTCTAAGTGACTAGTCTTGATTTGTTCATAAATCACTAAGTTCATAGTAAGATCGTAAACCCAACTAGAAACCCTAAAACATAAGAATTCTAGAAATTCTAGTTTTCCCTAATTAGGTCTTGAGGTGTGTCTATAGCTTTTAGCTCTGATTTGGTAGGATTAACCTTAGTCGATATTAATCCTTATTAGCACTTTGTACACTATTAGCAAGCTAATTGTTGAGGTAATTCTATAAGAAATATCATTGAATGTGTCTGCTTATACGTCATTGATTTGAATCTGGATGGTTAGATTATTTTAACCCTTGCTTTCGTTTTACAATCTTCAATTGTATAGTTATTTCCTTTCGGTTGATTTGTACTTATTTTATAGATTACATATTAAGAGATAAACCTATTCAAATGAAAGTTTACGCTTCTACTCTAAGTTAACGCATCTCCAACTTGCAACCTTCAAAGTAAGTGCTCGCCGTTTCATCAAAGTTAATGTTTCTTAACACTTGAGCGTCAACTTCAAAAAATGCGCTTGACCATAAGCATATACTTTCAATTTGCAAGTCAAAATCATAAATATAGACCTAATAATGTTGAATCCAGAACCTAAGCCTCTCTCGTGCGATTCTGAAAGCTAACCGAGTGCAGGAATGTGTTTTTCTTTCTAGTCTGTCTTTCTCTCTTTCTAGTCTGTCTTTCTCTCTTTCTAGCATTTCAAAGTTTTATTTTTGGTTGTTTTTTGGTGTTTTGAGTTACTTTTTTATTTTTTTTAAATTTTTTAATATAATAATTGTAAAAAAAATAAAAAACAAAATAATAACCAACTTGTATCAACTTGATGGAAAATAATTGTGAATAAAATAGCGGGAAAGATGGAAATATTTGTGAATAACACATTCACAAAAAGACTATCTCTTTGTTAGTCACCCGCAAAGGGAAAGATGAAAAATATTTGTGAATAATACATTCATAAAAAATACCATCTCTTTGTCAGTCATCCGCAAAAGGGAAATCGACTCTCATACAGAGTTCGTTGTACCGGTTGTGGAAAGAAATCAACAATCGGATCGGCGCTAACAAGCAACCCATACAGAGTTCGTTGTACCGGTTGTGGAAAGAAATAAACAATCGGATCAACGCTAACAAGTAACCCATACAGAATTCGTTGTACCGGTTGCGGAAAGAAATCAATAGTCGGATCGACGCTAAAAAGCAACCCATACAGAGTTCGTTGTACCGGTTGTGGAAAGAAATCAACAGTCGGTTCGACGATTTTGTTTACCCTCCCATTGATTTTACAAGATTTTGTTTACCTTCCCATCGATTTCAAGTATGTTCCTTTGACAAAACGTCTGGCTGACCTGAAGTTCCTTTGCAACCTAGTTCCTTTTAATTATAAACAACATTAAAGAAGGACTTGTGATATTGCTTGCATAAACAACATTATGGATCCGTTGATCAAAAAATATATTCTCAATGAATTCTTAAAATCAATCTTCCGATAATCTACACCTTTCTCCTGAAGAGAAGATATCATTGATTTTACACGATTTTGTTTACCTTCCCATCGATTTCAAGTATGTTCTTTTGACAAAACGTTTGGTTGACCTGAAGTTCCTTTACAACCTAGTTCCTTTTAATTATAAACAACATTAAAGAAGGACTTGTGCTATTCCTTGCATAAACAACATTATGGATCCTTTGATCAAAAAATATATTCTCAAACAGTTCGTAACTGTAATGATCAGGAACATTCCAAATAACTGTTCAATTTCAGCTTTTGCTTAACTATTTTAGCAACTTCCATAGGAATTCTCCCCAACTTATCAATTTACCACAAGCAACGTAACAGTCAAATTAAAAATCAATAAATCAATCCATACAAAATATTTTTAAATTAATTAAATGTTTGAGCATACCACATTGTGCAGACACATACGCACCCATGGCAAATGTACCAAATAATTTTTCAAGTTCATTTCACCAAACTCCAAGTTTAACCTCGTTAATCTCTCGATAATCCACACCTTTCTTTTGAATTTTACTTGCTTGCATGAAAAGTTATTTTTAATTGTTTGGAAATATATTTTCTGATCAAAAAAAGGCATAACTGTAATGATCATGAACATTCCAAATAACTGTTCAATTTCAACTTTTGTTTAACTATTTTAAGAACTTCCATAGGAATTCTCCATCTCAATGCCCAAAAACTGAATTTTACTTGCTTGCATGAAAAGTTGTTTTTTAATTGTTTGGGAATATAGTTTCTGATCAAAAAAGGCATAACTGTAATGATTAGGAACATTCCAAATAACTGTTTAATTTCAGCTTTTATTTAACTATTTTAGCAACTTCCATAGAGAAGTTATCAATCTCACTGTCCAACAACTAAATTTTACTTGCTTGTATGAAAGTTGTTTTTAATTGTTTGGGAATATATTTTCTGATCATTTATAACCTTTCTGTGCCTGTGGCCAAAAGAACTAGGCTTCAAACACTACTTTTTGCTCAACGTAATATTACTGTAATATAATATTCAGATTCCGATTGCACCGAATCTAGTCTTCAAGGTACCTCTTCTTTCAAGTTAACGACTTCGAGCATGGCCGGCTCCCATTTCCATCAATAATGAGTAACCTACTAACCTCTATTCATAGACTTCATTTCTTTTTCTTCTTCTTCTTCTACTTGAAGTGTAGAGTAGTAACTAACCCTCCATCTTCTCTGTTTAAAATCCTAACAAAATCTAAACTACAATGAATAGTTACGGATCTTTTAATCAAAAAATATAATCTCAAGCAATTTCAAAAATCAATTAATAGACTTCTTTCAAGTTTCTTAAAATCATTGAAGATAACTCTTCTGTTATTGGAGAGATATCTGTCAACGATGAAGACAACCTGAACAGTGGTCTAGTGGTGTAGTCTACCTTTTTGTATTGAAAAAACCGATTAATGTTCTTTATATATGAATAATGACCCTCTGGCAAACCTGCGTAAAGGAATAAAGCAACATATATTGCCATTAATACCAACGACGATTGCCAGAGGGTCACTATTCGTATATAAAGAACATTAATCGGTTTCATCTTTGTTTCTTAAGTTGAACTTTCCATGATCTACCTTTATAATCTCGGAGAGATATCTGTCAACGATGAAGGCAACCTGAAACCATAACTTATTACATTATTATAATTATTATTCTTATTATTTAGATTATTATTATATTTGCAACGTAGTTCCTTTCTATCAAAAACAAAAACGAAGTTTAAAGGCTGAACACGAGTATATTCAAACAATGGTTCCTCTGAAAAGACATCATACAATGATTTAGACATGCAATATTTGAAAATTATCATTTCTTGACATGCTTGGTAACACCTTGATCTGCATTATTTGAAAATTATTATTTCTTGACATGTGGTTGTTCTAAATCCCAGTTAATCTAAAATGTTAGTAAAATGTGAATACCTTGGTTAATTGAAAAGTAATTAAAAACACTTTAAAATGAATTAAAACAAATTGTTGTGTGTTAGGTATAGTCGGAGCACCATGTACAATGATTCATCAAAGTTGTACAAAGCTGGATGTTTCTACCGAAAAAAACAAACGAGCAATAAACGAACCGACACGCCTCAAACGAATTTTCTTGGCTTGGAAACAACTTAAAAGAACAAAAAATGAATTAAAATTATTTTTTAGTCAATAACAAATAATTTTAAAGAATTAAAAGAATTTTTTAAAAAAAAAGGCCAAAGTGCCGGGCTTTGGCCAAAGCGAGGCGCCTGTGGTCTAATTAAGCCTCTCAAGCGCCTAGCTTTGGCCAAAGACAGGCGCTTTGGCCTTTTAAAAAAAATAAATTTATTTAATTCTTTAAAATTATTTGTTATTGACTAAAAAATAATTTTAATTCAGTTTTAGTTCTTTTAAGTTGTTTCCAAGCCAAGAAAATTCGTTTGAGGCGTTTCGGTTCGTTTACTGCTTGTTTGTGTTTTTCGGTATAAACATCCAGCTTTGTACAACTTTGATGAATCATTGTACGTGGTGCTCCGACTAACATTCAATACCCATATTTCTCAGAATACAATTTTTGCATGTCTAATCGATATGCTTGACTTCCGGACTCTGTTTGGCGCGTTTCAGAATGTTTAATTGATCGTTGGTGGTTTTCAGAGCAACCCTTGTTTGATTATCCGGTTGCCTTCATCAGTGACAAATATCTCTCCTATAACAACTGAATTTTACTTGCTTGCCTGAACAGTTGTTTTACTAATTTCAGGTTCTTGATAGTTTTAACAATCGGATCGGCGCTAACACGCAACCCATATAGAGTTCGTTGTACTGGTTGCAGAAAGAAATCAACAGTCGGATCGACTAGATATTCCTCATGATGAGCAGGAATTGTTTACCTTCCCATTGATTTCAAGTATGTTGCCTTGATCGTTGACAGATAACGATAACAACTGAATTTTAGTTATGGAATCTTTGTACGAAAATCGAAATCATCTCATTCCATGTTCTCCATATCCATACCTTGTTTCAACACACACCTTCAACCCATTTTGAATGGTTTATCCCTCAACACAAGCTTTGTCATCAGAGTTTCCAACCACTAATACCAGATTGATGATACTCATTTTCGGTTGATATAGAGCATATCAGATTAAATTCTTTAAAGGCTTACTGACTCTAAACCTTATACATCAATTTGAAGATAACTCTTCTGTTATCGGAGAGATATCTGTCAACGATCAAGGCAACCTGAAACGACATGAAAATTTATAACCTTTCTGTACCTGTGGCCAACAGAACTAGGCTTCAAACACAATTTTTTGCTCAACGTAATATTATTGTAATATAATATTCAGATTCCGATTGCACCGAATCTAGTCTTCAAGGTACCTCTTCTTTCAAGTTTCTTAGAATCATTGAAGATAACTTTTCTGTTATCGGAGAGATATCTGTCAACGATCAAGTAGGTTGGTGGACCTAAGCACCTGAAGAGTGGTCTAGTGGCGCAGAGATTAGCGGGAAATTGAAATTTTGAATGATTTGCTATCCGTATACTAATTCAAAACAGGGGTAGGAAAAGAAAACTTCAGGTGAAAGTGGATACCATGGATCAGAGAGATTTAAGCTAATCAAACTCATATCTGAAGCTGGTGCAAGTTATGTTGGAGAACTTTTCATCATCTTCTTCTAATTTCTTTCTCTTGATCTTCACACTTGCTTTTAGAGCTCTAATCTTCTTCCTATTATCTTTGTTTATTATATTTGCAACACACACCTTCAACCCATTCCTCATAAACCAAGGAAAAATGCCTATAGTAAAACACTTCAAGATTATGGTTTTGTTTTGTGGATCAGACGAGGACTTGCCTGTGTTGTTTGAGCATTGGAAAAAACCACTAGAAAAGCACAAGGATGAAGTCTTGGAAAAACCCACTAAAAAGCCCTAAAATTTCTGACCCTAACACACACAAGACGAATGTTGCAACATGAGTTCGACCAAGATGACACGCGAAGCTTTAGACTCCAAGCGGATCCCTTGATTGCCAACTCACCTCCGTAGAACATAGGCCTCTACAAAGTTTGACTAATTCGCATTTTTCACTTAATTAATGAAATTTAACGCGCATAACGCATTCGAAGATCAGTACAACATACTTGAAATCAATTGGAAGGTAAACAATAACTAACAAAGATTGTACAACAAAAGAAGAAAGCGTTCATCTCTGTTACCAAGCATGTTAAGAGATGATACAGGATAACGAAGATTAATGTTGTATCTTTCCTTGAAGTAATGAATAAAAATAATAATAAAACCACTTTTAGGGTTTAAGTCGTTGATTCATTTGGAAATCGAAAACGCCTATATAGACGTTTGATTAGGGTTATTACTTTGTTTTTAATTTTTTTTACTTTTTTAAATAATTATATTTAAAAAAAACAATTCAAAACATCAAAAAACACCCCAAAATAAAATTTTGATCTGAAACGCCTCGCTTTGGCCAAAGCGAGGCGCTTCGCTTTTGGAAATGGCTACATTAATGAAATTGAGAACACTAAATTGGAAATGGCCGCCATCAAGTGCTTTGCTGAAAAAGTGAATAAAAAGTTGGAAAGTTATAAGCACATTGCTTATGTGGTAGACCACATCATTGATGATCAAACCACTAATTACAAGTCTGTGCCATCTCCGGTGCTTTTTGAAAACCATAATTGTCATCAAGTGACACCGGAGAGCTCGGTAAAATCAGACTCATCTTCGGAAAATGAATCTAATACCTCGAGTATTGGTGATCCACATTCCGATGTGAGGCCGATTTTAGGTTTGAATGATGAGGGTGTTACTGTTGAGAGTGCTGATTCAGACTCTGAGAGTGATGATACTGGTAATGTTCAAACTGCTAATGCATGTGAAATTCCAAAAGAAAATCACATCATTACTAATGAACCAGTTTCACCATCTCAGCATGTGCATCCGATGGCAAATGCTCATCGTGAGAAAAAGTCTGAAAGGAATGTGGTTAAGAAAGAATTTGAGAAAAAGGTAAAGGATGAACCTTGTGACAAACCAGTCAAGCTGTTTTATCGGATGGAAGGATCCGATAAGATCATCTCTGACGAGGAATTTCCAATCAAAAATGCTAACTATGCTAAAATTGATAAAATCTGGCAAGAAAGTACCATTTGGTTCCCAAAACATGAAAGAACAAATGAAATTCCACCTGCCATTTTAAAGAAATTATTTTTGGATGTTCCTCAAGAACCAAAGGTTCATGTCACAGAGTTCATTAGACCCAAAAACAGAGCTAACGGTTTTCATGAGCCTGCTTACTCAAAAGGGCCACTCCCTGAGAGTTTGAGGAATCAACAGTATAATGATCAATATCCTATTCGATCATTTGCTCAACCGAATGCTCCAAATGTTTTTGAAGAGTACCATGCATGCTTTAAATGCGGGGAGAGAGGGCATTTACTTGCTCAGTGCCCGTATGTAAGGCGTAAAAGGCACGAAGTTGAAGTGAGGAATTCCATGAGGAAACCGATTGATCATTATGTTCCACCACACAGACGTGTTGTTCCTCAACAACAACAGTTTTATAATCAAAACAATTTTTATCAAATGAGGAACAATCGTCCAATTCAGTATGATCGAAGAAATCGGATTGCTATGGAACAATCATGGAGAAAACCAGTGGTGAACACAACAAATGATAGGCAAAAGGTTCCACCAAAACCTATTGTCAAGTCAAATGTTGGACCTAAGTCTGTTAAATCAGATAAGGTAATCAAGAAAGTTTCATTTGCAAACAATGTTCAGAAACAGACTGAGAACCCAAAATCTCATTTTCGTATCTTGAAAAGATCTGAACAATCTTGGACACCAAATGGTTCTCCAGGTGCCTCAACTTCAAAATCTAATAAGAAAAAGGAAAACGTTTTGAATAATCCTAAAAAGATTGATTCGAAACAAATTGTTGATGAAAATGTTTCTTTGAAAGCTGATGTTCAAAGACCCAAGACTCAGGCTTGGGTCCCCCAAAAGAACTAACTGTTTTACTTGATGTGTGCAGGCAGCTTCAGCTGGCCCTATTAGCAGTCTTTGGATTGTTGATAGTGGAGCTTCAGGCCACATGACAGGGGATCTTGCGTTGCTGTTCGACGTGAAGAATATCAATGGTGGATATGTCGCATTCGCTGGGAATCAAGGCGGATATATCACTATGGAGGGGAGCGTGAGTAATGGGTTAGTGTGTAACATCTGTTCCCCTCGCACTTTCATTATTAACAATTTCGGTCCACGTATTTTACCACGTTATCATGTTTGAACCTTCGTATTCAATAAAAAGGTTTATTCGTTATTCAAATCGCATATTCGGACTTATATAATATTGTGGTTACATAAATATAACATTTGAACTCATTAATTATTTTCCCCGACGCTTAAAACCGCGAGTTACGATCCGAAAACTAACCCGTTAAGCAAGAAATCTAGTCCGGGGGCTAAAATGAAAATTCTGATATTTTCTTAGCGCCGCAGACCGCCGAGGGAAGGATAAATCCCCCGCGCTCCGCGGCAGAGGACAGAAATCAGAAATTCATTTTATAATCCCCGCGGACCGCGAAGGAATTCTTAATCCTCCCGCGGTCCGTGGCAGCCCTGTCTGCAGATTCTTCAACCTTCATTAATGGCATCTCGAGCTCAACCCCATTTTTGCGCCCCCAATGCGTTTTAACGTGTTTAAAACCTGCAAACCTACTCCTTGACTGTCTCCCTTGTCCCATAAACGTCCAATTCGTTATCAACAACACAATTAATGAGCTTTCATCCAAATTCTACTATAAATACCCACTAAACTTGGCCATTTCAATTCGCACCTCAAACGAACAAGTTAACACAATTAAACACACACACACATTCATACATTCTGGTCTATCATTTCTGCACAAGAAGACCCGTTTATTATCTCGCAAACTTGACGAATTGGAAACTTTTCTTTGGGTATTTTTCCGGTTTTCTTTCTTCGATTTGAGCAACCAAAACCGTGAGTTTTTCCAATTCCTTTTGCATAATCTTTCATTTATATCAGTAGTTTAAAAGCCCTCTATTAGTTGTATCAAACATAGCCTCTAAGGGTTCCAATTGCAAAATCTAAGGATAGGGTGTTCTAGGCATTTTTTGGTATTTTCCATTTAAAAGTTTATAGAACTTTAAAATTCAATAACTCGCTTGATACTGCTCTAAAAATTATGAAACTTTGTAGACTTGTTCATATAACTGACTAAGAGTTTTATAAAAAGTTTCGAAATTTTTAGAAACCGCTTATTATTTTTAATCATTTTTAATGTACTTTAATCATAATTAATTCATATAAAATTGAATATAACGAGTTTAATCATGAAAATTTCTAGAAATGTATTCCAACATGTTAGAATAATTTCCAAACCATTTTACCTCTGTTTTGATATGATTACATAGGTTATCCAATTTTCTTTTGTTAAAATAGTTTTAAACAAATAATATTCATATTAAATAGAGTTTTATCAGAAAAATTCTATAAAATTTATTGGGAGACCTTCCCAGTCAGTAGACTAAGTTTTTACAGAAACTTGTATTTTTAGAAAGTCTTTAGTATTTATTCCGAATTTATGAGCTGTTTATCATATTTAATTCATATAAATTCGTATTTAATTCATTTTATTATGAAAATCGGTAGAAATATATTTTGACATATTATAGACATTTCCACATCAGTTTTACCTTGTTATAAAATGTTTTCATACAATATTACATTTTAGTTGATAAATTAGCTTTTAAAAGTATAAAATTCATGATAAATAGATTTTAGTCACCAAAACTTTTATAAAAATTATTTTGAAACTCTTGGAGTCATTATATAAGTTTTCCACAGAACACCTTATTTTTACAACCATTTTACAATTTATTTCCAATTTATGCCATTTTGACAATACAAATTAAATTAATACTTTTATATAAATTACAAACTATTTTCTGGATTAATCTCACTATTTTATAAACTTAGAAAATATCACATTTACCAAACTCAAGAACACTTATTATTTTACCATCTCATTATCAATAGAATTATTTATAAAACAAATATAAATAATTATAGTTATATTACCAAACTTAAAAACCCCAAAACCTAGACTTAACATCCTACATGCCTTAGATTAGGAACCTTAGACCCTCTTAAGCTCAAACACTTAATTCGAACACTTTGAACATTAGGTTGAGTCGTTGGGATTCACCTCGCTTACACCCTCAACGTTAGCATTTTACTCGATTAATCAAAGGTGAGTTTACATAGCCCCTTTTTCCACTATTTTACAATTTTTGGGGTGAAACATGTTACAACATCAAATTACAATTCAATCGCAAGTGTCCATGTGTTATTCTATGTTGCATTATGTTTCGAACATTTCTATGGTAATCATCGCAATCTAGCATAATCATTAACTCCGTACAAGCCAACGATACACAATGATAGATCTATTGGACTGACAACCCCACCCGGATACGTGTACCTCCTACATAGGTAGCGTGGGTGATTGTTATCGCATATAACATAATCGAGTGGACCATAGGTGTATGGCCTCGATCGCGCTAATCTCGTCAATCAAGGTTTGATTATGCACTCGCTTTACCCTTAAGTAGTTGTGTTCTCACATATGGACTAGACTAACGTGACACACCAAATTGTACAAGTTTTATTCAACATTCAAAACCTATGTAGTTCTCACCAACATTTTGTTGACCCAAAATATTTCCAAAATTAACATGTTTCAGGGAACAATGAAGCCGAGACTTAGAGTATGCTCAAGGAACTATTATGGAGTTATTTGAAGTTATTTGTTTGTTTCATGTTATGTACTAGAAGTTGTAAAACAATGTTTCATTTGAATCTTATGTTATAATGAAGTATTTAAAATTTCAATATACACCATGTGCTACTGAACAATCATCCATACGTGACATCCCGATGTTTCCGCCATCGGTTGGGGTGTTACATAGTGAGATTTGAGAGGATATCATATGTGAAGCAGATCGATTATAATCTGTTGAGCGTCAGTCAAATTTGTGATAAACAATTCACTGTGCATTTTGATGACAAATCCTGCTATAATCTCAAACCGGGCTTCCAAATTCCAAAGGAGTGGATAATGTTGAAGGCACCTCACGTCAACAACCTCTATATTCTTGATATGTCCAAGGCGATGACATCACAGGGGCAAATAACATGTTTTCTATCCAAGGCGACAAAGAAGGAATCGATAATGTGGCACCGAAGAATGGGGCACATTCATCTGAGAAAAATGAATCAACTTGTGAGGAATGGGCTTGTCGATGGAGTAAACGTGAAACATTTCCATCTGAATGACAAGTGTGTAAGTTGTAAGAAGGGGAAGCAACACAGACAGTCCCACAAAGTAAAGAAAGTTAACTCTGTTGAGATGCCACTTGAGCGATTGCACATGGATTTATTTGAACCGGTCAAGCGCAAAAGTCATCTTGGAGAGCTTTATTGTTTAGTTGTCACTGACGACTACTCAAGATTTTCATGGGTGATGTGTTTGCAGAATAAAAGTGACACCTTTAACAACTTGAAAGTTCTGTTCACTCGATTGGAGAATCTCTACAACTTGAAGATAAAGAGGATTCGGAGTGATAATGGGACGGAGTTCAAAAACGCCAAGATGGATGAACTTTGTGAAAGCAAAGGAATTCATCATGAATATTCGGCTCCGTACACCCCACAACAGAACGGTGTTACTGAACGAAAGAATAGGACTCTAATTGAAGCGGCTAGAACAATGCTCGCAGACTCAAATCTTCCGGTAATGTTCTGGAACGAGGCGATTTATGCAGCAAATTATACACTCAATCGGGTTCTAACAGTGAAGAAGTTTGGTAAAACATCTTATGAGCTGTTACACCGACGTAAGCCGAACTTAGAGTATCTAGAACCTTTTGGGGCACCATGCACGATGTTGAATCCAAGCGAGAAGTTTAGTCCTAAAGCTGAAGAGGGGTACTTTGTTGGATATGCAACCCCGCTCAAACGGGTATACAACAAGCGAACTCGTCGGGTGGAGGATTGGGCTAACGTAGAAGTTCAACGATATACTCAAAATGTGCAAGGCATGGGTCCTGATTGGATGTTTGATTACAAAGACTTCTTTGAATCATTCAATCTAGATAGCTTGGTTGAAGAAGCTGTTATCAGATTACTTTACGAGTGTGAAAACACGCCGACTTCACCGTTGGTGCGTCCGATCACCGTGAACCCCCTACCAGCTTCTAATGATACCAATGTTCCTATACAAGAGGAAGAAGTGTTTCAAGAGGCTTCTACTTCATTAGACTCTTCAGAATCTGAAGGTGAACAATTTGAAGAAGTTATTCTTGAGCATGCAGAAGAACCAGAGGCACCGCTAGTGAACCCAACTCCAAATCCAGATGTTGCTTCATCGTCTAACACGGGTCATGATCTGGATGCTGTAGAGAACTTGACTATTCAGACGGGAGTTATTGTACCTGAACATCCGGAATCTCGGATTCATCGTATTCACCCGCTGGAGCAAGTTATCGGTGATCCTGGAAGTAGTGATGGCCAGAGGGCAGCTGCGAAGTGTTAACTCGCCAGAGAGTTTTGGTGCTTTAGCGTTATATGCCAAAATACAAAAATCTGGTAGTCAAAATGATTGGTCGTTTGCGTGTTATGTGTCGCAGGTAGAGCCAAGGACATACAAGGACGCTTTGCGGGAGGATGCCTGGGTTGAGGCAATGCAGGAGGAATTATTACAATTTCAGAAATTTGGAGTTTGGACGCTCACAGATTTGCCACCTGGAAGAAAGAATATTGGCACTAAATGGGTGTTTAAGTGCAAGAAGGATGATCGTGGGGTTATTGTTCGTAACAAAGCCAGATTGGTCGTGCAGGGATTCCATCAAATCGAAGGGATTGATTATAACGAAATCTATGCACCTGTAGCACGCATTGAAGCCATTCGGATGTTTCTTGCGTTTGCTTCCTATAAGAAGTTCAAAGTCTATCAAATGGACGTCAAGAGCGCATTTCTGTACGTGAAAGTCAAAGAAGAGGTTTATGTCGGGCAGCCACCAAGCTTTGAGGACCCAATCCACCGGGATAAGGTCTACGTACTGAACAAAGCTTTATATGGCTTGCACCAGGCTCCAAGACAGTGGTACGAGGAGCTAAGTACATACCTCATGACCAAAGGATTTAAGCGCGGACTCGTCGACTGCACCCTATTCACGAAGAAATCAGGGGATGATTTGCTTCTGGTGCAGATTTACGTTGATGATATAATATTTGGTTCAACTAACGAGCTTTTATGCAGGGAGTTCGAAACTGTCATGTAGGAAAAGTTCGAGATGAGCGCCATGGGGGAGATGCAGTTTTTCCTAGGCTTGCAGGTGGACCAAAGACCCACAGGGATCTTCATTCACCAGACGAAATACGTATCCGAAGTCTTGAGCCGGTTCCAGATGGAGGATTCCAAGCCAATGGATACCCCGATTCAACCCAATCACGGGATTGGAGTGGACGCTAAGGGGGAGCTGACTGACCCATTTACATACAGAGCAATCATCGGATCTCTGATGTATTTGACGGCGTCTCGACCAGATATTATGTATGCAACGTGTCTCTGTGCCCGCTATCAATCGAAGCCGAAACAAAGTCATCTGACGGCGGTCAAGCGTATCCTTAGATTACTGAAGGGTTGTCCCTCAAAAGGACTTTGGTACCCTAATGATGATGATTTTGATTTTATTGCTTTTAGTGATGCAGATTAGGCGGCTATGATAAAGATAGCAAATCTACTACAGCTAGTTGCCAGTTTTTAGGGAGCAGGTTAGTCACCTGGCAATGCAAGAAGCAGACTTCCGTGGCGCTGTCTACCTGTGAAGCTGAGTACATTGCAGCCTCGAGTTGCTGTTCGCAAGTGCTCTGGATTCAACAGCAGATGGTGGATTACGGTTTGCAGTTTCTTAAAACCCCTATACACTGTGACAACGAAGCCGCTATCGCATTAACTAAAAATACTGAAAATCATTCTAAAGCGAAACATATCCGGATCAAATATCATTTTAACCGTGATTGTTACGCCAAAGAATTGATAGATATGGTCAAAATCCATACTAACTACCAACGTGCAGATTTGTTTACAAAAGCTTTTGACAGATCCCGCTTTGAATATCTTTTAAAAGTTAACAACATTAAGGAAAAACAGGACTAATCGGCACCTCGGTTTATCGCTTTTTAGTTTTAATTTTCTGATTTTTGCTAATTGGGAATTTCTCTTTGCTAATTGGGAATTTCTCTTTACTATCGTAATCCTCAAAGAAGTTGATGCTTTCGAGTGGATTGTTTAATCCTCAAAGAAGTTGATGCTTTCGAGTGGATTGTTTCAAATTTTCGTTTTTATTGTTTTTCAGAAAAATTAAAAACCCAAAAATATGTTCTTTATTTTAGGGGGAGCCATTTTATCAGAAAAAAACCAAAAACATTGAAAAATTCAAAAAGACCTAAAAATTAGAAAATCCAAAAATGATTTCCTGGATAAAAAGAGGAAATGATAGTACATCAGTGGGGATCTGACACAGGCTAAAGAATTGTATAGTAAAATATTGCGTGCATTAGTGATACAAACATAACGAACTACGCGTTCGTGGCTGAACACCTCATGGGCATATGGTCTTAGTACCGTAATTTCGTTTGATAGGATTGCCAAAATCTGAGGTTTCGGGTCGTTATGTTATGGTTATCCGGGATATTCTGATTAAACTTTTGTCGTATTGATGTACGGAACTAGTTTCATCAGAATATTTGCTAAAAGAGCTTAAATGCCAAAACCGAAAGTTACCGAATTGAGGAACTTTATGTTTTATTGATCAAAGATCATTATTATATCGTATTGACTTACTGATGCAAATCGGTGGTTGGTATCCGCCTCAACCTAGTGTATAAGCACATGTTACTCTGCTGCATTCGTTTGCTGACCTGTACACCTCTGTGCTATATACTTTGTAACTTTTACGGATAACTCTGGCATAATCACGCGTTACGACGAAGTTTTGTGCAATTACTTGATACGGGAGTATGTCGTGTGTGTGGGCACCACAACGTGTTAGTCTAATACACCTAACTCGTATCATTTTAAAGCATTGCGTAATAGTATGCATGTGAGCTTATGTGGACCAATATATCAGCAATTGCCGTGTCACATACTGTTTCTAATGATAATATTAAACAAACAGATCAACGCTGTGATCAGATTTCTCAGAAAACTGATATGATCCTCTTACCGGATTTCACAAAATGTTTACTGTTTTCATTTACTTTGATGCATTTTACTTTTAATGTCAAAAAGATACAAAATCCAAAAAGATTTTAGGTGTGTTTTGCTAAAATTTCAGAAAACCCAAAATTTTTGTATTTCTGCTTTATTTTTGATAACCGACGGTGCTTGATGGTCAATTTCTGAGATTTGATAACACCATCTGGGCTTTGTATCATTCAAAAAGGTGAAAATATGAGTTTTTGAAGTTTAACAGATTGAAAAATGTTGAACGGGATTCGAATTCGTGATTTGGCAAAATTTTCAGATTTTTCCATTTCACATTCGCCCCTTTATTGGGTCGAATGTGGAAAAATCTTCACATTTGGGCGTTTTATTTTGGGCGAATGTGGGTATGTTTACACAAATCTCACATTCGGGTGAACAGTGTTTACATTCGGCCTATTAATTTAGGGCGAATGTGGATATCTCTTACGTTCGACCAGATAAACGGGCGAACGTGGATTTCTATATAAAAGCCAAACCAGGTTCGACCCTCATTCATAACTTTTTCAAAATTTTTCTTCGATACCAAAACTTGTTGCTGGACTTTATTTTGCTTGTGGTTTTTATTCCCTGATAATCACTGATCATTTTCATACCTAATTCACAGGTAATGGAGCTGTAACAAGATCAGAATCGTTGTTTCTGTGATCGAACCTAGGGTTTTAGATTTTAGGGTTCTAGGATGTTTGATAATGGTTGTTTTTGATTGCTTTTCATTTCACATCAGTTTTAGGGGGAGAATAATCAATGAATTAGGTTTATAACATCTTTTAGTTGGTTAATTGTTCGATTGAAGCAGTTATAACCTAATTGCTTATTAGAACTGATGTAAACTGAAGATTATGAACAATTGGTTGTGCATAAGTGCTAATCGGCCTAATTAGGACACATTACAATCAAAATCAAGTGATAAAAACAAGATTGGCAAAAATTTAAATTTTGGGGATAATCAGTTTTCACCTTCGATCCTCACAACGGGCGAAAGTGGAAATTGACGGGCGAATGTGGTTTATATTGGACGAATGTAACTTTAAATCAACATATTTTCACATTCGTACCAAGTTTTCTCACATTCGTACCTAAACATCTACATTCGACCTGATTAAAAGGGGCGAATGTGGAATCTGAAAATCTTAAAATTTTTAAATTTTTGTCGTTTTTGTATTTTGACGTATTTTTCTGATTTTGATGTGCAGATGGCTGAGCAAACCGAAAATATTGAGACTCAAGTGGAGAATGTCATTCCAGATCCTGTTCAAGAGGCGGAAGCATCTGTTCCAAGCAGTTGGCCATTTGAACGATCTCACAATTGTTGTGCGTATCTTGGTGACGTGGAGAAAAACACAGAGTTTACTGGGATTATTGAGTTCTTAAAGAGGAGCAGGATTGTGCATGCCTTAGCCACACCGACGATTATCTACAAAGACATTGTTGAGGATTTTTACAAGAATGCGAAGTACGATTTCTGGAAGAATCAGACTATAATTAAGCGCAAGATACAGGGGATGGAGATGTTCTTGACAGAGTCTGATATTAGAGAAGCACTTCAGATTAAGTTTGAAGTCAGTGAGGATCCCAGGGAATTCTCATGGACTGAACAGAAGGCTTGCTTCCTGAGGATGAAGTACAAAGGACCGATCACTGATGGATCTATGCATAAAGGGAAGCTGAGTGTACAGTTCAAGTACTTTGCACATGTCATTATTCACGTATTTGGATGTGTGAGCGGTGGCTATGATGTAATGAGGAGAAGTTTGAGCTCATTGATGGTTGCGTTGACTCTCAACAAACCATTCAATGTGTCTGTGATGATTTTAGATCACATGCTTGAAATGCTAAAGGGTTTGAAGAAGAAACAATTCATGTTATACCCAAGATTTCTTATGATGATTTTTGACCACAAATATCCTGAATTGAGGAAGGATCCAACCAAGATAATAGGTCAAGATCACATGAACATCCGTACTTTGGTGAGGATGAAAGGGTATAAGGGTGTGCCTGATGAAGATAAGCCACCATACAGGAGATTGTTTGGAGCTCTAGCTAAACAGGATTACACTGATCCTGGAAAGAACAAAGCTAGACATGCTGAGAGTGATTCAGATAATGATGATCCCTTGGTGAGAATGAAAACTACTGCAAAGAAGGGAACGAGTTTGATTGATGAGGATTCTGTTGATTCAGAAGAAACAGAGGTAGATGAGCAATGTGATTCGGATGAAGAAAGAGTTGGGACCACCAAACGTAAGGCCACTATGGTTGGTGAGTCTGAATCTCTTAATCAGACTATTGAAGAAGTACAACAGAAGAAGAAGTCTGTTGATGTTGAAGAAGGAGGTTTAGGTATTGATATGGATGAGCTGGAAGCAGGTGATACTATTGTAGTGAATTTGCCAAAACCGAATCATAAATCTATGGCAAAGAAATCCAGCACTAAACAGTTGAGGGAGAAAGAGATAGCCCAGCTGATGAAAGGAAAAAGGATACCCGATGCTGGTACATCATCAAAGTTGTCTTCACCGGTTACTAAGAAGCAGAAAAAGACTAAAGAGGCTGAAACATTACCAGTTGATCAGTTTAATGTTGCTCTGGATAATGTTTTAAATATGTTTAAGAAGCCTCAGAAGGAGAAAGCTAAAGAAGTTGAGCCATCCAAGTCTAAGAAAGTCACTGTTGCTGATGATGTGATGAAGCAAGTGAACAAAAAGATGGATGAGATGATGAAAATGATTGTAGCTCAACAAGCAGAGATTGCTAAGTTCAAGCAGAATGAAGAGAAAATGCTTCAGATAGTGGTTGCTTCAAAGTCAAATCAAGATGAGATTGAGCAGAAGGTAAAGAAACTGGAAGCTGATAATAAGAAGCTTGAGGGTAAATGTTCCAGGAACAGAAGTATGATTAAGGTGATCAAAGAGGATAATAAAGAACTAAAGGCTGAAAACAAACGCCTTAGTGATTTGTTAGATAGTTTGTATAATGAAGCACCCAAGCTGAAAGAAGGTGAAGAGGATAAAGAAAAAGAGGAAGAACAGGTAGACTTTGAGGCTTCTGATTCTGAGAAAGAAAAAGATGATGATGAGGAAGATGAGGAGTCTGAGAAAAGTGATGATGAGGAGAGTAAGAAAAGTGATAAAGATGATGATGATGATGCTGAGGGATCTGGGAGTAAGAATGGTGATGATAGTAGTGATAGTGATGATGATGAAGGGGGAGATGACACGAGCAAGTTTACATTTGAGAAGAGAACACCGAAGAAAGATGCTGGAGAATCTAGTTCTAAAAAGAAGAAAGGTGGGAATACAGATTCAGATGAAAGCATCTTTTGGAACGAAAAGGTGAGATCTCTTAGTGATGATGCAAAGAAAGTATACAGAGAGTTTAGTTCGAGTGTGTGTTCAAGTCAGGTTCTAGGAGATTTTGAGAAAGTGTCTGTATTGATTAGATTAACTAGGAGACTCATTGTAACACGTTTTTATGAATGTTAATCTATGAAAAGGTATTTGAAATGATGTTTTCTGTGTTTTGATCCGAGTTTTATCAGTATGTTCATAACTAGGGTTTCCGCACCTGGTTTTGTTACTTGTATGATCATATCTTCCTGTTTTAGCTAAATTCTTTCAATCACAAAGTGGTATCAGAGCCGTGGTACCGATTTGAACGATCTAACAGTCGTTTGAATAAATCACAGCTCGTTTTTACTGTTTTCAGACGTTAATATCAGATTATAATTGAAAGGTTGATACCCTAGAAACCCTAGATTCTTAATTGAACCCAAAATCATGTGATTTCACCATGTTTTTGTGAATTCGAGGGTTAGGTTTTCATTTCCGCACCTTTCTGAACAAGTTTCATCATCAAATTCAAAGGATTAGAGTGATTGTGGAATGATTTGAAGAAAATATTGATCAAGAACATGTTCAGTCTGCACATTCGCCCCTTTCAGAAAGTCGGGCGGGCGAATGTGGAATGTTACTGGGCGAAGGTAGCATTTTTAGGACGAACGTGGAGAGATTTTGGGCGAACCTGGAATTTTGTTATGTCAATTTTCACATTCGGGTGACAGATTCCACATTCGGTTCATCGGGCGGGCGAATGTGGAAATGAAGTGGACGAAAGTGAAGGTTGTGGACGAAAGTGGAACTTGTGTGAGGATATTCTACATTCGGGTCTCTATTTTGGGCGAAAGTGGAGTTCCCAGGGGCGAATGGTATTTTTGAAGATTTTCGGAAGAATGGTGATGAGGTTTACCCAAATTTGTTGAAGAATTGATGATGATGAAACAGTTTTAATGTGGGGTAGTCATGAGAATCAACAGTATGATAATCAGATTCAAATGACTATTATGGGCCAAAAACAGAACAAATTTTTATTCCGCATGAATAGAAAAGTCAACCCAGTTCCTGTGTGTTTAAAGGAACTTGTTCTAAAGAGTTGTTATGAAGAAGGAATTCAAGTTTGAGATTTCAATGTTCTGAAAGTAATGAGGTATCCTAGTAGGAGTCATGTGGCACGTAGGTTCAACGAAAGTTTCAAGATCACAGTCATGAAGATTTCAAGAGCTATTGGTAGATATTGTTGGCTCTATCCGAAAACTTCAGTTTCTGAAGAATTTCAAGTCCTTCAATTAGTACTGGTAGTTCCTGATGAAAACTTCTGATTGCTTGTTCCACTCGTCTACGGCTTGTATTCTGTCGAACAGATGAAGTTACTCAAGAACATGATTGATTTATCATACAGGATCTCAGAGAAACTTGGTGAAGCATCAGTCAAGGGGGAGATTGTTGATGTAACAATGTGTCTGATACTTCAACAATTATTGACTGAAGATGCTAGGAATTTTTCCAAGAGGAGAATGTGTTGATGTGCAAGAGATTTGTGGGTTCGCCAGCAACGTCCAAGGGGGAGATTGTTGATGCACTTTCTGTGGACGTTACTGTCGAATAAGACTAGGGTTGAGTCTTAGTAAAGAGTTACATGAGATTGTGGTGATCCATAAGGGCATTTTATGGATCTGACGCATTTGTAAAATATAGGACAATACACTATGCCAGGTTCGACCTATATATACTGGGCGAATGTGGAAGTTTTCCACATCGACCAACACAAATGGGCGAATGTGGAAATACTCCACATTCGACCATCATAAAGGGGCGAACGTGGAACTGGTGCATTGGACTATAAATAGCAATCTCATGTGTTATTGTTCATTTGGTGATTTGAGTTTGTACTTTGAATGCTCTCAAGGGGGAGGTCATGCCCGACCTCCCCCGGCCACGAGATAGATGTTTATCCTACTGATGACAGTGTCTGTAACCGTTTCTGTAGTAATACGAATCTGTGATGACGTTGTTATCGTATATTTCTGTCTCGTCTCGAATTCCCCGTCTGAAACCGAGTTGTTTACGCGTATACGATCCACGAGTTCGGTTCCTAACCGGATTCTCAAGGGACGTTTTGTGGGACATCCTAAGAAGAGTTGGGATTTCTGCCAAGAAGGAGGCCCCTGTAAATTTTCTCACAGACCCTTCGAATGGGGGATCCACCCTGCGACCAGCGGATCTGCTCGTCTTTGGTTGGGCTGGGGGAAACATGCTTGCGTGGACCACACGATGGTATCTTCTTTGGTTGGGTTAAGGGAAGCAGAGTTTGTAGCTGGGCAAACTTTTGGAAAAAAACCAACATGCCTTTATTCCCTTGGCCTTTGATACCTTTGGCTCTCTAGTGCGATAAGCTATTCATTTCTTCACCATGGTCCAACGGGTCGCCCACTACAATAGTTCATCTCCAGGGGGCAGGGGTTTGTATTTGGTACACTAGGGTTCGCAATTCAGAAAGGAGCGACAGCGCAATTTATTATCCGTCTACCATCTAAATTTATATTTCATTTTAATGGAAAAATGGTCAATTAATGTGACTAAAATTCAAATGAAAAGAAAAAAAATGTGTATGGTATAAACAATATAGATATTCATATTCACCATCCCGTTGTCGCAATTTGTGGGGTTGTGTCAACTCATTAAAAACAATACAAAAGGCAAAGTCATTCGATAAATTGTTCTGTATTTATTTATTTACTATGTATTAATTTGAAATGTGATAAATAGTTCCAACCCCCTCTCATTAGTGGTGGTCTTTAATTTTTTTTTTTCATTAACCAACCTTATTTGATGATAAATTTAGTTGTTCTCATGATAAAACACAAATTGATTAGTGGTGTAGTGGTTTGATACGCATATTGTTAATGGGAGTTCACAGGGTCGAGGTTTGGCAATGACATTTGTTTGTTATGATGCCAGCCTCGTCTTATTTGTTGAGAGGGGGCGGTGGTGTTAACTTTTTTTTTTTTTTACTATAACAGCTTTATTTAACTTTAAATGTAGTTGGTCTCATAACAAAACACGTCTTGGTTAATGGTGTAGTGGTTTGATACCTATTCTCTTAATAGGGGTACATAGGTTCGAGGTTGGGCAAAAGCATTTATTTATTTTTTTGTTTCAACAACATAATTTAATGTTAAATATTATTGGTTTCATATTAAATAACAAATTGGGTTATGTTTCCATACCTCATGTGTTTATAAACGTTTTGCATCAAAAGTTGGTGGTTGTTAAGGTTTCAAAATATTGCAAAAACTGATGCATCCTTTCTCTCTTCATGAAATTATCAAGTACTAAATGAATTGGAATTACATGTTCTTGGTCAAAACTAACCGGCTTCCTTGTCAGGTGCATTCGTCTCCTCCAACATCAGTAAATGAAACATCTATATTATGGTCATCTTCCTTTTGATTTTCTTTGTAATAAAGTACTGATGAGTAATGAATGTTGTCCAAACACATGCATGGAAGTATTACTACTTTGTATAGAAATAAACACAGAATGAATTAACGAAATATGGTTGCCGCAACGCGCGACGGGATAAACCTACTTATTTTAATATATTTAACTTTTAATAATTTGAATTTTCTCTAATAGCTTTTGTTCGTTAACTTAAAAAACAACTTGGTATACGCAATCGTCTTACATTTCTTTAATTGAAATTTCGATTTAAATTTTGTTAATAATGGAGTTGTATTAAGCTATAACGAGTATCCATAGCATGACAAACCAAATCGAACAACAACTGTACCTATGGGTATTGTTGAAGTCGGTATTTGTGTCTGTTCTAATGGTGTTCAATCGTGTAAAACATGACTTTATTTTTAGGTTAAGTCAGACAGCTTTTGTAGTTTGTATAATGAAACCATTAATGTAAATAAACTTATTTTTTTCTATCATAAACTATTTAAAGTATCGGTTATTAAACACATTTAACCTAAACCAACTGGATAATATCGATACCAGTTTTGAAATTATCATAACCGGTATCAGTATTTGTTTTTAGGGTACTCGATCATCGTAAAACACGTGTCGCTGTCTTTTTGGATATATAAGGATTCACTTCTTTTTTTGGTTAATGAGAAAACTATTTGTTAAGTTAAACCATTAAAAATATTTTTTTTTATATATTTGCTATGCATAGAATTTTTTACCAAACCGGTACAGCTTGATCAACATCGTTTCAGTGTCGGTTTGCGTTTTTTATGATTCTTAGTTCTGATACAAGTTGATTTTGATATTTTTGCATTTCTCATACCGAAATGTTGCTATATCGCCATGTACCTTTGCTAATCACAGTGGTGTAGCTTTTAAAGGGCGGGGAGGGGCGGCCGACCCCCCGAATTTTCGCTCAGAAATTTTTTGGTATATACGGTTTCGACCCTCCGAAATTGGTTTTCGACCCACCGAAACTAGTGATTTCCGACCCCCTAAGTTTCGAGTCAAGCTTTCCTACTAGCTAATCCCAACTTCATGTTTTCAATTTTTATATTGTGAACGTTATTTTGTACTTTATGCATATATCGAATTCCACTACTTATTCAACAAGTTGAAAACGAGTAGTTATTGACTTTATCTTTTTTAGTTCGTTATGATGGATGAGTTAATTAGGTGGTGTTATGTTGCATGTGATGAGGAGAGGTGTCAAATGTCTAAAGAAGAAGCCAAACATTTTCTGTTGTGAAGTAAAAAGGACAAAATGATCTCTTTCAACTCCCCCTCTCCATGTAACGAATGATGGTGACTTTACATCTACTGCCCCATACTTAACCCTCCCTTCACATTATTCAACTATAAAAGCTAACTACCTAGTTACAATCTAACTAAATGAATACTATAGGTTATCCAGTTTCTAAATACAAATATATATACGTCCGGTACAATCTATGCAAAAAATGTTACATCACATGCAGAAAACAAATTGGGAAATTGGTGTTATTATGTTTCGGTTTTCGAATGTATATCAACTATAACATTTTTTTAATCAGGAGAATAATTGATAACATATATTTAATAATGACTTATTTGTATTTATCTGTTATCATAGATAGGAGATAATCTTGTATTATTTATACCAATCATAATCAATGAGAATGGCACAATATGAATTCCTTCATGGTATCATAGACCAGGAATTTCTCTTCTACCCTAATCGTCGTCGTCCCTCTACCTTCTTTCCCCGTCGGTCATCTTCTTCTGTCGATCGACGCCCTTTCATTCCCCTATAATCACTTATCTCTTGCCCCTACCCTCGTTTGCTTATTCCCCACCATGACAACCACACCGCCTACTACCCAAAATCCTCCTCAACCCATCACTATCGAGTCCAAACTCCACCCGAAGTCGACAGTTTCGAACATTAAAAATTTCATTCCGATTGTCCTGTAGATCCAGTCTTCTCAGTATAGTTTATGGGCCACCCTTTTCACCATCCACTGTAAAGCTTTTTTGGTTCACGACCACCTTTCCTCGCCCACCACCAACCAATGCCGAATCCTCCAAAGCCGCGGATGGCTGGGAATGGCTTGATGTCATTGTTCTACAACGGATATATAGCACTGTTTCCAATGACTTATTACACACCGTTATTAACAAATCCTCTCCCGCATATGAAGCATAAAGAGCTATCGAAGACTTATTTCAAGACAACAAAAGTGCCCGGGCCATCCACCTATTGAACAAATTCACCAACACCCGTCTTGATGCCTTTTCTAGTGTCTCCGCCTACTGTCAAGAACTGAAAGTTTTAGCTGATCAATTAGCTAATGTTGATGCTCCCGTCGATAATGACCGTCTTGTCCTCCAACTCATTGCAGGTCTCAAAGAACAATATGAGGGCATTGCAACCATCCTCACACAACAAGAACCACTACCTTCTTTTTACAAAGCCCGTTCCAAAATCATACAAGTCGAAACACGTAAAGCCGAGCAAGCCCTCCTAGTTTCCAAAACCTCCTCCACCACCTTAACCGCCTCCACCCATCGACCCCCTAACCCGGACTAGACACGTTCGGACAATAGCTCCTACGGCCATGGCCGTGGCCGGTCAGGTCGTCGTGGCCTTGACCGCTCTAACTTCGGTCGTGGGCGCTTCCAGCAACAATACTATTGGGCCCCTTCTCTATTTTTTCTTTGGACCCAACACTGGGTCGCCCCACCATCTAACTACCCCTCGGCCTAACATCAACAATGGACACCACCTCCCTGCCCTTAGCCCACAACCAATCGGCCCACCTACAGCCCCAACTCCCATCCCAGTTTACTCGACCCAAAACCCCAGCAGGCCCACACCGTTTATTGCCCAACTGATATAGAACAAGCCCTATACACTATGAGGCTGCAACAACCGGACCCGACCCAGTACATGGACACAGGAGCATCATCAACCATGTCTCATGAACAAGGTAACTTTCATTCCTTTTCTAATTCTTGCTTGTCTCGTAATATTATTGTAGGTAATGGTGATAGTATCCCGGTACTTGGTCAAGGCATTAAATACCTACCCAAACCATTCCCACCCTTTGTCCTTAAAAATGTTTTATACTCCCCTAGATTTGTCAAAAATTTAATTTCTGTTCGTCGTTTTACCACGGACAAATCCGTCTAAGTAGAATTTGACCCATTTGGTTTTCTTGTGAAGGATTACAAGACCAAGGCACCCCTCCTGCGATGCAACAGCAGCGGTGATCTCTATCCCTTGGTGCTCGGGTCATCCACCACCCAACCTTCTATCTTTTTTGCTATATCAACCCAAGTCTGGCATCACCGTCTTGGCCACCCAGGACGTGCATCTTTGAATAAATTAAAAACTTCTAATGTTTTAGACTTTGATTTTAATTCCAATAATGTTTGCCAGGCTTGTATTTTTGGAAAAAGTATTCGTTTATCTTTCTTTGATTCAAATAATTCTACTTTGCAACCATTTGACATTATTCATAGTGATGTGCGGACATCGTCCATAATAAGTTCTTCTGGCCATTAATATTATGTGTTGTTTCTTGACAACTATACTATTTTTTTATGGACTTACCCACTTACACAAAAATCACAACTTTTCCCTTCCTTTACCCAATTCGCCACCACCATCAGAACCCAATTTGCCAAAACCATTAGAACCTTCCAATGTGATAACGGACGCGAGTACGTTAACACCTCTTTTAAGAACTTTTTCACCACCAACGGTATTCTTTACCGTCTTTCTTGCCCCTACACCTCCTCACAAAATGGTAAGGCCGGGCGAAAAATTAGAACAATTAATAATATGCTTCGCACTTTAATGGCTCATGCTTCCCTACCCACTCACCTTTGGCACTTCGCCCTTGAAACCGCCACATACTTACTTAATATCCTACCATCCAAAACCACTCACAACAAAACCCCAACTGAAATATTATACATGTCCACAACCACATATGATCATCTTCGCGTCTTCGAATGCCTTTGCTACCCCTTACCCCTTCCACGAACATACACAGTCTTGAAAACCACTCACACCCGTGTGTTTTCCTACGCTACCCCCTACTCATAGAGGGTACTGCTATCTTGACCTATCTTCTAAATTTTTTTTATCTCCCGTCACGTCGCTTTTGACGAGACGACTTTTCCGTTTGCTCAAACAATCGGCCCATCACCATCCTATGAATTCTTACATGAACCGTTCCCACATCACTTGTGTCCCCACCTTACACACCCACAGCCAGCCCAAACTCCTACCCATAGCCCAAACCCCGGCCCAATCCCTGCGTCCAGCCCAATCCCCGCGTCCAGCTCCCTCAGCCCTACACATATTCCACCATCCACTTCCCAACATACTAGCCCAACACCTGGCCCCATTCCATAGCCCATTAACCAACCCACAAACAATTCCCATTGTAATGCCCTCGCCCATTTACCCAATATCTTAATATAGTTGAGAAGATAGTGACATTTTTCAATGTTGTTACGACCCATTACAAGCTACAATCAAGTATCAAATGACTAGTTCCAGTGGAGACCTTAACAAAGCATGACAATTTCTAATGTTGTTACGACCCATTACAAAAATTGTTCAAAAGAATGTGTTCGGTTTGAGTCGTTAGCTTAATCTTTCATCTGAGCATCCATCATACCTACAACCTCTTATACAAGCAACATACGAGGTTAGTTAGCATATAACCACCAATATTTATGATTAACAAACTCATTCGGGACCAAACTTCCAGTGAACGGCCATTCAGATAAGTGAACGGTCGTTCACCACGACTTGAATCTCAACGAACGGTCGTTCGTTCACAGTGAACGACCGTTCAGTCTTTATAGAATCTTCTCCCCTGTTTCTTGTCATTCCGAACGGGCGTTCAGCTGGCCGAACGACCGTTCAGATGCTCCAGGTCCTGTTTTTGCACTTTTTCTCAACCCAACACTTGGTTATGGTCAAGATTTCGCTACCTCGGTCAATACAACCCGCACGGAATTGCTTATACCTCGGCTTATCGACGTATGGGGATCCCTTGGGCTCTACAATCCGCACGGGATTGCTTATACCTCGGTCTTATTCCCTTTTTAACACCTCTTTAGTTTCAATATCCCGTTTTATCTAAGTGATTATTCGTGTTTTATCTAATCTATTCTCAATACATCATACTTCATCACCTTTTTATAACAATAACATTACATCAAGACATGTACAATGGTAAAGTATAAGATGAATGCAACCACACGCGTACCTTATAGCTTCCCCTTTTGTCGAGTGTTGGATTCACCCTTCACTTCTGAAGTCTCACTTGAGCTGCCTAAACAAGCACCCAAGCATTTTATTAGTACACTTAGTGTTTGATTATTCAATTATAACAACCTTACCAAAGCTTTAACCATATGTGAGGATATTCTCACAATGATTTCATTTAGGAATTTAATCAAACACATAATATGCACAATTCTTAACCCAGATTGTTCAATCAAATGGGTCATCTATTTCGTAAGTTTCCAACTCCCAACCCATATCATGATGTTTTCCCCATGATTAACATACACAAACACATTCACAATTTCATCAAATCAAGCAATAACATAGGGCCTCTAGTGACTATTTCAGCCTAGAAGTCATCCACCTAGATTATACCAAAATCCCCAAAATTTCATGTTTTAGGGTTAGAAGAATCATATCAGGCAGAATTTAACAAGTTTTAAGGTACCCTTTCCTATAGAGCTCTTCACAATTTTAGTAATTCGTTTCATTCAAGAACCCTAGAATTTTACCCAACATCATGAAGGCTAAAATACATCAATTGAGATGAAACAAATGATACCTATATGATTGATGGAGTTAATTGAGTCGATTAAACCTTAATGCAGGTGGATTATCTTTCGATTAAGCAAGATTCAAGCTTGGTTTGGAGTAGGAGCCTTAGTATGTGTTTGAGGTGTGTTGGTGGACATATAAGATGGATATGTCGGCTTCCATCTTGTTCCATCTAAGGCCCTTCCCAAATTTCATAATATGACCATCTTAGCCCCTCAAGTTATGATTTTTCAATTATATGTTAAACGTTCGGTCTAAAATGAGTTTACCGGGTTCTTATACCTTATATTAAAGAAATAAAATTCTTGAGGTGTTACAACTCCACCGCCCCCTTAAAGGGATTTCGTCCACGAAACATGACGTACCGAATAAGGAAGGATAGAGTTGCTTCATTTCTTTTTCGGATTCCCATGTGATAGGTGATCCCTTTCGTGATTCCCATCTCACCTTCACTTGGACCATCGTCTTGGTTCGAAGGTTTCGAACCTTCCGATCTAAAATTCTACCGGTCTTGGGGCTAGATTCCGCTTCATATTGATCTCGAGATCATCAAAGGGTTGGAACACCGCCTCTTCGGCCAAGCACTTGAGTAAATGGGAGACATGGAAGGTATTATGGATAGCCCTTAGCTCTTCTGGCAACTCTAAGCAGTATGCTACTTGCCCCACCCGTTCCAACACTTTGAACGGTCCAATGAACCTAGGGCTTAACTTCCCCTTCTTTTTGAAACAAATTATCCCCTTCCAAGGTGACACTTTTAGCATGACCTTGTCACCGGGTTGGAATTCAATGGTTCTATGTTTCTTGTCCGCATAGTACTTCTGTCGGTCTTGGGCCACTTTTAAATGATCGAGCACGTATTGCCTCAATCTTTTCGTTTGTTGCACTAAGGACATCCCTTGGTGCAATTTCTCGTGGTCCCACCTCGTCCCAACATACCGGAGTCCGGCACTTTCCTTCGTACAACATCTTATACGGTGGCGTATCGATGCTTGCATGGTAACTGTTATTATATGAAAATTCGACAAGCGATATGTGGGTATCCCAACTACCCCCAAAATCGATGACACATGCACGAAGCATGTCGGTTAGAGTTTGAATGGTTCTTTCGCTTTGCCCGTCCGTTTGAGGATTGTAAGAGGTGTTAATTAGTAATTTTGTACCCATCTGGATTTGAAAATCCTTCCAAAGCTGCGAGGTGAAGCGTATGTCTCGGTCCGAAACAATCGACACCCTCACACCATGTCGCGAGACTATTTCATTTACATACATAGCCGCCATTTTCTCGGACGTGTATGTTTCCTTAATAGGAAGGAAATGGGCACTCTTTGTTATTCTGTCTACCACCATCCATATAGCATCAAACCCCCGAGCGGTTCTAGGCAACTTTGTGAGCAAATCCATTGTAAGGTTTTCCCATTTCCATGTCGGTATTTCCAATGGTTGCAACTTGCCATAAGGCTTTTGATGCTCGGCCTTAACTTGTAAGAGGGTTAGGCACTTTTCTACATATTTTACCATGTCCCGTTTCATCCCTGACCACCAATAATTCCGTTTCAAATCTCGGGACATTTTTGTGGCACCCGGATGAATCGAGTAACGAGATTTGTGAGTCTCGTCAAGTAAAAGCTCATTAATGCCACATGTATTTGGTACCCAAATTCTCCCAAACCGGGTCTTCAACCCACCGTTCCCTTCGATTATGTCTTTTGTTTGGCCTTGGATTCTTTCCTTTTTCCAGTTCTTTTCCTTGAAAGCTTCGACTTGTGCCGCTTGAATTTGGTTGATTAATCCCGATGTCACTATTAGTTGCATCGACTTCACACGAATGGGGGCATGATCCCCTTGTCAACTTAGCGCATCCGCCACCACGTTAGGCTTCCCGGGATGATAATGGATCTCACAATCATAGTCTTTAATCATCTCAAGCCACCTTCTTTGCCTCATGTTCAAGTCTTTTTGGTCGAAAAGGTATTTTTAGCTTTTGTGGTTGGTGTACATGATACACTTTTCCCCGTAGAGGTAGTGTCTCCAAATTTTTAACGCAAAGACCACGATGGCTAACTCAAAATCATGGGTTGGGTATCTGGTTTCATAAATATTTAGTTTCCTTGAAGCATACGCGATCACCTTTCCTTTTTGCATAAAAACACACCCAAGACCTTGATGTGATGCGTCAGAATATACTACAAGGTCCCCGGTGCCATCGGGTAAGGTCAATACAGTTGCCTGTGTCAATTTTCTTTTCAGGGTTTGGAAGGCAATAGATTACTCATTTCCCCAATTAAATTTAACTTCTTTGCGGGTCAACTTAGTTAGAGGCAATGCGATTTTGGAGAAGTCTTGAATAAACCTCCGATAATCTCCGGCCAACCCTAGGAAGCTTCTTATTTCTAACGGGTTCTTTGGTGGTTTCCATTTGACCACAACTTCGATTTTTGAAGGATCCACCATTATCCCGTTGGCGCTTATCACATGTGTGACACCCGGCACACTTAGGTTGACATTTTATAAAACGTATGAGCGAGAAACATTATTAAACATACTTGACGGAGTTAGTTGAGTCGAGTCACATTACGTATTGTCCAGAGATCAATGATTTGAAGGATCATTGGGGTTATCACACACACACACATACATAAGTTACGAGTCCCGTTATTGGTGGATTACATGAATTAGATTAAGTAACAAACATGAAACGATCTAAATACGTGATATGATATGTAGATATGTGCTTTAACGATGTTTATGTAATTATACATAGTTCTGTATGATTAACATGTGTTAGGATTGCATGTTCATGTGTTAGGATGTGATTAAATGCGTTAAAACGACAAACTGGAAAATCTGGAAGAGACCAGCCTTGGTTCGACCTTAAGGGGGTCAAACCAGTCAATGGGAAGCTTAAAAGCTTCATTCGACCATATCAGGTCACATTCGACCTATGCCTAGGGTCGAACCTGGCCTAGGTATAAATAACACACTTTGTCATTTTTCATCATTTCACAAACCCTAAACGCCTCTAAACACTCTCTAGCAACTTTAATCACTGGGGAAGGAGTTTTTGCTCTTGTTTTACATAATCTAACCTACAAACATCTTCTAAACAAAGATCTAAGGTGTGCTATTCATCCTAAATCCTTTTCAAAGCATTTTGATTCATTTTCATTAAACCCCAAAGGTCCAGATCTGATTCAAACATGTTTTCATGGATAAAAACCTTTCTAACATCTTCTTAAACAAAACCTTTTCATAATCAATGAGTTTTCATACAAATTAACATGTGTTAATGGTGTTTTATGTTATGTTATGTATTGTTTGGTGATCAATTGTTGTGTAGATGTTATAACTATGATCTAGGACTGTTGTTGATGATGATTTATGATTGAGATAGGTTATAATTGGTCATTGATGATGTTTTGTTCTCATACGTATGATGTGACATTTCTATAATTTGCCATTTTGGGTAACTTGTAAAACGGATGGATTTCGGGATAAAATTGGTAAGGTTCTGTGGGAATATGTTAATGATAGTTGACTGTTGTGATTGGTGATGTTTCGTGATGTTTTCGGACTGTTTAGATGCGTTTTGGTGCGTTTTATGAGGTTTTGTAACAAAGGGTCGAACGTGGAACTCATTCGACCCTTCGTGTGGTTGAATGTAGCTCAAATAGGTCAAATGTACATGCCTGGGGTCGAATGTGCATGTCTGGGGTCGAATTAACACGTGTTAGGGTCAAATTAACATACGTTAGGGTTGAATAAACATGTGTTAGGGTCAAATAAACATGTGTTAGGTCGAATGAACTTGTGAATATGTTGAATGAACATCATGAGGGTTGAACCAAGGGGCCATGGGTCGAACCAGAAGCCCTTGGGGTCGAACCAAACTCAGAAACCTTCTGGTTCGATCTTACGACTTCGTATATGCGATTTTTGATGCAAACTAAGTGTTGTATGCTTGAAACTTGTATGTTAACACTCTGTACTTGATTAATTAATGTAATGGGTCACCAACAGGATTTCGGGTCTGTTTGGGATGTCCGGTTAACATTTAAAAACACTTTTAAACACACGTAGTCAAGATCTGGACAATCAGGGACTTGTTAGCCTTCGGGTTAGTAGTCATCACACTTATGTAAACTTGTGCTAGGTCACCGGTAGTTGGGACTAGCTGTTCGTGTCAGGAATCTTTATTAAACTTAGAGTCGCAATCTAAGGTGAGTTTCACGGCCCCACTCTTTACTGTTTTCGTTTTCAAGGGAGAAACATGCTTAGTACTTCGGTTTGAAAAGATCATGTTATACTGGGTTGGTTGTACAATTCATTTATGTTCTGCTTTATGTGGCCAATGATGTGGCAGTTCGTTAACCGTTAATGTGGTAGTTCGTTAGTCGTGAATGCGATAGTTCGTTGACCGCGAAGCGGTAGTTCGTTGGCTATGTTATAGCAGTTCGTTGACCATGGTTTGGTAGTTCTTTAGTCGTGGTAAGCGATAGTTCGTTAGTCGTGGTAGGCGACAGTTCGTTGGATGGTTCATTCTGGAGTCCAAACGTCTAACAAGTGTTTTACTCAGTCAATAGTAACATGATATTCTTTTAAAAGTTCGTGAAACGTTTTTACTTAAAAACCTGTGAACTCACCAGTATTTTGTACTGGCGTTTTTAGCATGTTTTCTCAGGTCGTTAGAGTTGCAAAAATTGGATAGGCGCACGGATTCGCACACGCGTCTAGGTTGTTCTTTTTGGGTTGTTGAACAGTTAAACCTTTTATTTGGTCTTGTTTCCTTTTTGAAAGTTGTAAAAAGTGAAATGCTTCCGCTACGTTTTGAAACAAGTTTTATATTAATGCGTGCTTTGGTTTACGTATTTTGTTTACATATGGTCGTTTTTTGCTGTGACCGTTGACTTGGATCCTGGTATGTCACTTGCCTCGCAGTAAAACTCTGCAAGTGGAAATTTGAAGGTGTGACAACATGCCCTAAGAATTGCACCATCCGATCCAGAAAGCTCATTTTGAAAATTTTGCATAAAGCTGCTCTTTCCTCAAGGTCTCTAGTACTTCTCGCAAGTGTTGAGAATGATCCTCCTCACTCTTGGAATAGACTAGAGTGTCGTCAATGAAGACTATCACCGACTTTTTAAGCATTGGCTTACACACCCGGTTCATGAGTTCCATAAATATCGCGGGTGCGTTTGTCAACCCGAAGGACATCACTAGAAACTTGTAAAGTCCACAACGAGTCTGAAAAGCAGTTTTTGGCACGTCTTCATTCTTTACCCTTAACTGGTTGTACCCCAACCTCATATCTATTTTGGAGAACCACCTTGCGCCTGGCAATTGGTCGAATAAGTCATCAATTCTTGGAAGAGGGTACCGGTTTTTCACGGTGAGTTTGTTTAGTTCTCGTTAGTCTATGAACATCCGCATGCTACCGTCTTTCTTTTTCACGAACAAAACCGGCGCTCCCCATAGGGAAACGTTCGGTCGAATGAACCCCTTGTTAAGGAGGTCTTGTAATTGGGAAAACAATTCCCTTAATTCCGTGGGCGCCAACCTGTAAGGAGCCTTGGCGACCGGCTTTCCCCCAGAATCAATTCAATTTGGAACTCGATTTCCCGGACCAGAGGTATCCCCGGTAACTCCTCCGGGAATACGTCTTTGAATTCTTTTACCACCAGAACATCATCGATGGAGGGGGGTTGGTACGGAGGTGTCGGCTACATGGGCCATACATGCCTTGCACCCATGTCGCACCAACTTGCTTGCCTCTAGGAACGAGCATAAAATGGGTTTAGAATCACTTTCACCATAAACGGTTAGTAGCTTTCCGCTCGGAGAGGTTAGATCTATCTCCTTACGGTAGCACCGAATGCTTGTGTGGTATCGGGACAACCAATCCATTCCGATTACCACATGGAATTCCATCCTCGCCATTGGTAACAAGTCGATGGAATTCCTCATCTTCAATAGTAATTTTGCACCCCCGGTAAACGTTATGTATAGGGAAACTTTCATTCTTACCTACTTCTACTTCCACCAGTATAGCTAGCTTAGATAGATTGGATGACAGATGTTGGGCAAATGTATGAGCTATAAAGGATTTTTTTGCCACCACATTGAGTTTAACTTTGGCTTCTTCCGCGGTCAATTGGAAGGATCTTGCCCGTGCTTTAGGAGGTTCCTCCTTTGGTGCCTTAGCCTTAGCTCGGCTTCCTTCAGTAGTTTGGGGCACGCCGCCTTCACATGGCTCGGTTGATAACAGTGGTAGCATACACTCACCTTGGTGGAACAATCTCTGATCACGTGCCCCAATTTGTTGCAATTGGGTCATGGCTTGTTCTTGTAGTAACATTCCCCTTTGTGGGGTCGGTGACAAAAGTTGCACGGACTTGAGCTTGAGCCTTGCCTTGGATTACCCTTAACTGCCGTCTCATTCTTCTTTTGTTTATTTGAGGGGTTTGGGTTTGTATCAATTGGCTTCCTTTTTCCCCTTTTTATCTGCCTCTTAAGCTCAATCTCCCGATTACGGGCAACATGCACTAATTCAGTTAAAGTGGCATATTTGGACGGCTCTAGGAATTCCCTAAACTCTCCACTAAGAATGTTATGGTAATGATATATCTTTTCCTCTTCTGTTTGCACTAATTCAGTGCAAAATTGCAACTTGTTGAGGAACATCCCAGTAATCACATCTATGGTTTCTCCACTTTGCCTAAGATTCATGAATTCCTCCTTGATTTTGCTCACCACCGCCCGAGGGCTATGGTGTTTCAGAAACAGCACCTTAAATCCCCCCATGTCAAGTTCCGAATATTTTCCGTCCCTTTTTCCGCTTTGATGACGTCCCACCATGTCTTTGCATTTTCACGGAATTGACCCGTGGCGTAGGCCACTTGATCACTAGAGTCGCAATGGTTTCTTTCAAATATCCCCTCAATATCATCGTTCCATTTTTGGCAAACAACAGGGTCTACTTCTCCGTTGTAGAGTGGTGGCTTACAAGCCACGAACTTGACGTAAGTACAACCCTTCCTTTCTTTAGTCTTATCCTTATCTTGGGAACGACTCTCTTTTAGCTCGATCATCCACATTGGCTAAAATAGCCCCACGGATATCATCAGTTAACTTTTTCAAGCCCTTTTCCAAAGCCTTTCCCACCTCCTCTAAGATTCTTTTGTTGATTGCCTCCTAAGTAACAGGATTAGGTTCCATGCCGGCCTCGTCCGACATCTTGTTTACTGAAATATTCATAGTAAATTTATTCACATTTCATTGTTATCCATTACCTCATAATGCATAAGATATAATGCCTTATGAACCATATATTACAATTTACTTTTATCATGGTTGGAATTATGTTTAGCTTATCCCAACCAATTGAAATTTGTATGCCTATACTACGTTACGTTATTGCTTACCAAGTTGAGGTATTTCTCCCGAATTTCTTGATCAAGCTTCAAACCGAACAACATTTGACTCTGAATACCACTTGTAAGGTCCTTACCCATTTACCCAATATCTAATATAGTTGAGAAGATAGTGACTTTTTTCAAACACCCATTTAATTAAAAGTGGTGAACTACAAATCCATTATGAAGTACATTTCCAAAAACTGATGAAGTTGAGTTTAAAACAAGTTATAATCAAGTATCAAATGACTAGTTCCAGCGGAAACGTTAACAAAACATGACAATTTCTAATGTTGTTACGACCTATTACAAAAGTTGTTCAAAAGAATTTGTTCGGTTTGAGTCGTTAGCTTGATCCTTCATCCGAGCGTCCATCATACCTACAACCTGTTATACAAGCAACACATGAGGTTAGTTAGTATAGAACCACCAATATTTATGATTAACAAACTCATTCGGGACCAAACTTCCAGTGAAGGGCTGTTCAGATAAGTGAACGGTCGTTCACCACAACTCGAATATCAGAGAACGACCGTTCGTTCACAGTGAACGGTCGTTTAGTCTTTACAGAAGCTTCTCCCCTATTTCTTGTCATTCCGAATGGGCGTTCAGCCGGCCGAACGGCCGTTCAGATGCTTCAAGTCCTGTTTTTGCACTTTTTCTCAACCCAACACTTGGTTATGATCATGATTTCGCTACCTCGGTCAATACAACCCGCACGGAATTGCTTATAACTCGGCTTATCGACGTATGGGGATCCCTTGGGCTCTACAATCCGCACGGGGTTGCTTATACCTCGGTCTTATTCCCTTTTTAACACCTCTTTAGTTTCAATATCCCATTTGACCCATTTGAGTTTGAAATGGCTATATTCTACCATAGTCACTTAAACTCGTGCATTATCGCAGAGGTTGCGACTATGTCTACAATTTTAAATACACCATCATCCTTGTAGTTCATTTAGACTACCTAAACATTGGTGATTCGTGTTTTATCTAATCTATTCTCAATACATCATACTTCATCACCTTTTTATAACAATAACATTACATCAAGAGATGTACAATGGTAAAGTATAAGATGAATACAACCACACGGGTACGTTATAGCTTCCCCTTTTGTCGAGTTTCAGATTCAGCTTCACTTCCGAAGTCTCACTTGAGCCGCCTAAACAAGCACCCAAGCGTTTTAATAATACACTTAGTGTTTGATTATTCAATTATAACAACCCTACCAAAGCTTTAACCACTTGTGAAGATATTCTCACAATGATTTCATTTAGGCATTTAATCAAAAACATAATATGCACAATTCTTAACCCAAATTGTTCAATCAAATGGGTCATTTATTTCCTATGTTTCCATCTCCCAACCCATACCATGATGTTTTCCCCATGATTAACATACACAAACACACTCACAATTTCATCAAATCAAGCAACAACATAGGGTTTCTAGAGACTGTTTCACCCTAGAAGTCATCCACCTAGATTATACCCAAAATCCCCAAAATTTCATGTTTTAGGTTTAGAAGAATCATATTATATAGAATTTAACGAGTTTTAAGGTACCCTTTCACATAGAGCTCTTCACAATTATAGTTCGTTTCATTAAAGAACCCTAGAATTTTACCCAACATCATGTAGGCTAAAATACATCAATTGAGATGAAACGAATGATACCTAGATGATTGATGGAGTTAATTGAGCCGATTAAACCTTAATGCGGGTGGATTATCTTTCGATTAAGCAAGATTCAAGCTTGGTTTGGAGTAGGAGCCATAGTGTGTGTTTGTGTGTGTGTTTGAGGTGTGTTGGTCGACATATCAGATGGATATGTCGACTTTCACCTTGTTCTATCTAAGGCCCTTCCCAACTTTCATAATATGACCATTTTAGCCCCTCAAGTTATGATTTTTCAATTATTTTTAAAACATTCTGTCTAAAATGAGTTTACCGGGTTTTTATACCTTATATTAAAGAAATAAAATTTTTGGGGTGTTACACCCAGCCCTCGCCTCACCATGTCCCGTCACATCAGCCCACTTTCTCCTTTGCCAACCAAACCCACAACTCACCAGCCACCACCCAAAACCTAACTGCCCCGTCCGACCCACCACCCACCCGCACCATCCACACTCGTTCTATGAGTGGCATATTCAAGTCCAAACAACCATTTAACCTTGCCACCTCCATTACACCCACTATTCTCGCCATACCCAAAAATCCCACACCTGCCTTGGCCACTCCGGAGTGGTACTCTGCCATGTCTACCGAGTACAATGCATTAATTAGAAACGGTACATGGGAGTTAGTTCCTCGTGACCCATCTATGAATATTATTCGTTCCATGTGGTTGTTTAAACATAAATACTGGTCAGACGGGACACTGGAGAGGTACAAAGCTAGACTCATGTGTGATGGTCGCTCACAACAAGTGGGCATTGATTGCGGTGAGACTTTTATCCCGATTGTCAAACCGCAACCATCCGCACAGTTCTCTCACTTGCATTATCTAAGGGTTGGGTTGTACATCAATTGGACGTTACAAATGCCTTCTTACATAGGAATTTAAATGAAACTGTTTACATGTATCAGCCAATGGGGTTTAGGGATAGAAATTTTCCTGATCATGTTTGTCTACTTCGAAAGTCTTTGTATGGGCTCAAGCGGGCTCCACGAGCGTGGTACCAACGGTTCACAGATTATGTCCTTACCTTGGGGTTTCTTAATAGCCGCTGTGATGCCTCTCTTTTCACCTTTCATCAGCACTGCGACACGGCCTACTTACTTCTCTATGTGGATGACATCCTCCTGATTACATCTTATGATAGTCTTCATCAACGTCTTCTGGCGAATCTTGCTAGTGAATTCGCCATGAAAGACCTGGGTCCTATAAGCTATTTTATGGGCATCTCAGTTTCAAGACAAAACAACACCATGTTTCTTTCTCAACAGTCCTATGCGACAAATATTATTGCTCATGCAGGTATGCAGTCTTGTAACCCCGTTGCCACCCTAGTTGATACAAATGCCAAGCTTGGTTCCTCCCTGGCAATTTGTTCCATGATCCAACTTTATACCGAAGTTTAGTAGGGGCCTTGCAATACCTCACCTTTACACGTCCTGACATCACCTATGCAGTTCAGCAGGTGAGCATGCACACGCACCTTGTACCGATCATTGGAATGCCCAAAAAAGAATTATTCGGTACATACAGAGCACATTCTCATTTGGTTTATTTTTGGGTCCCTCGGCCGCGTCCTCTTTGATTGCATGCACGGATGCCGATTGGGCTAGGTGTCTGGACACTGGACGCTCCACTAGTGGCTATTGTATTTATTTTGGTGACAATCTAATTTCGTGTTCCTTTAAGCGTCAACCTACAGTGTCCTGTTCTAGCACAGAGGCCGAATACCGCGGTGTCGCTAATGTAGTGGCAGAAATTTGCTAGTTACGAAATCTGCTTCTCGAGTTATTAGTTCCTATATCTCGTGCCACTATGGTGTATTGTGACAAGGTCAGTGCCATCTACCTATCAGGCAATCCGGTACAGCACCATCGTACTAAACACATTGAATTGGATATTCACTTTGTCAGGGAACTGGTTCATCGGGGTCATGTACGTATTCTCCACGTTCCATTCAGGTATCAAATCACATACATTTTCACAAAGGGGCTAACGCGCATCATATTTGAAGATTTCAGATCCAGTCTCAGCATCCGGTCACTTCCCGCTTCGACAGTGGGGGTGTAATAGATAACATATATTTAGTAATGTTTTATTTGTATTTATCTATTACCATAGATAGGAGATAATCTTGTATTATTTATACCATCATAATCAATAAGAATGACACGGTTTGAATTCCTTCAGTCAAGTTAGAAAATCAAGATTTTGATAGCAGTAATATAACAGTTATAAGATCGAATAATTCACAAATTATGGTCATAATCTATAACTTATAATAAAAGAATTGAACTTTGATGATGTGGCATTCAATGGAGGCCTCAACCCCTCCTTGATTGTGCCACGTGGCATCATGTAGGATTTTTTTAATTTTTGAGTTTTTTTAATAAATCTATAGATATTATAATTATTTTAGGAAAAGATAAGAATTTAAAAACAAAATTAAATTTTCTCTCTAATGTTTACTCCCATAACTTTTAAACGTTAATATCTTTTATATACGAGATTTTTTAAAGAAAAAAATTACACCAAATTAACGAGCGTCTTATTATCTTTTCAACGAGTACCATAGTGCTATATAAAAAACGGAGAAAAAAAACAACTATTTTTGTGAGGTTTTGTTTTCAAATATATTTTACTCTACTAATAAATCACAAAAGATAAACATAACTTCATAGGCAGAGATTCCTTTTTTTTATATTTGAATATGATAACTTATGGCAGAAATTTATTTAAAATAAATAATAATAATATTATTATTATTATTCATTAATCATGTATTGGCAAATCATTAAATATCTATAACTTATAATAAAAAAAATTAAGTTTTTATGAGGTGGCATTCAATGGAGGCTTCAACCCTCCATTGAATGTGCCATGTGCCACTTTGAGGTGATAGTATTAAATTTATTATTTTTAATTAATTATTTTAATTAATCTGTTTTTAATCTATATAAAAATTAAATTTTTTAGAGAAAAAGAATTTAAAAACAAATTTAAATTTTTCTCTCTTATGTTTCCTCCCATAATTTTTAAACGTTAATATCTTTTATGTACGAGATTTTTTAAAGAAAAAAATTAAACCAAATTAACGAACGTTTTATTATCTTTCCAACGAGTAACATAGTGCTATATAAAAAACGGAGAAAAAAACGACTATTTTTTGTGGGGTTTCGTTCATACAGAAAAAAAAACACAAAGTGTTCAGGTTAATCATTAATCATGTTTTTTTTAAACCAAATTCTTATCTACGATGTTGAAATTCAGGCCAATGGTCATGCTATCATTAGAAGTTTACTCTTCTAAAGATCGATAGGTATACTTCATCAAGAGAAACTAAGAGAAAGAATCATGCAACACTGCAACACATGGTGTCACCTTATAACAAGGTTATTTTTTTATTTAATTAGTTACAAGAGTAATAATTATTACTATTTGTATTAGTGTTATTAGAATTGTTATATTTTTCAACCCCGGAATGCTCCCGGGATAAAAGCTAGTAAACAATATTTTAATTTAACTTATATTATTAAAATCCTAAAACTTTAAACACCTTTTAACTTGTCTCTATTTTAGAGCTTTATCATGTTATCGTCTGAAAATATGTTTAAATATCTAATACCAACATATATTAAGTTATTAACATTACTTTTTCTCATGTGCCACACAACAAGCCCTACTTCCTCCCTAGAAAACATGTAATCTGTAAAACAACAAAATGTAGAAGTTACGGAGGACGGGGTGCTTACCGTGGAACACCTCCACCCCATTGAGTAGATCGCCACCTGGACCACCACCAGTGAACCCCTTCCCTCGGCAACACCATTCGTGGAGTTTTATTGTTCCCCTCTCTCCCCTGCACATGTGAGGTAGACCACGGAAACTCTTCACAGGACTATCAGAAACTCACTATCCGTGACCTCGATGATGATGAACCTGTGAGGTGGTGGGTACCAAGTGCCATTCATTAGTTGCACCATGTCTGCCCTTATTAATTAATAGTGAAAGTTATTTGAGGCTAATGAAAGTTATCTAGAAGTGTAAAAGTTAAATGTGATTAATAGTAAAAGTTATTGGAGGATAATGAAACTAAGGGTAATGATAACTTCTCTTTTCCAAATAAAAGCAAATTACAGTGTAAAGATTTATCACCATTTAGCTTTGGTTTTGATTCATCAAATTTATGTGAATGTTTTCTTTATATTATATAGATTGAGTGTAAGAGAATTCACATCCCTTCCATCAAACTTCCCCTCATCTCTAAAATTTAAAAAGAAAAAAACTTACTAAAAACACCCTACATCCCATCCACCATTTTATACCCCATCTTTATATTTTAAAAAATTCATCTTCTAACTATTTATATATAAAAAGCTACTATTCACTCCCATCAAATTATTGTGAGTGTATTTTAACGAGGAATATAATAAAATAAGTGTTTGTGGGTAAGATAAAGGTAAATATGGTAGAGAGGATGTGGAAGGCTTTTTAAAATGAGGGATAAATTTTAAAAAGTATGACTTTTTGTTATATTATAGGATATAAAATGGTGAAGGAGATGTGAATGCTTTAAGTGGTTATGGGTGAAGAAAAGAGAAAATATTTGATGAAACCACTGTTCACCCCTGTATTTTATGGGACACTATTCACCCCTATTGATATTTTAATATTTTGGTAAGTGTTTGTGAGTGGGTAGAAAGAATATATATGGTAAGTATGAAAAAAAAATATTATTTATTTAAAAAGGATAGAAATTCTTTTAGAGTAAAAATAGTGATTTTTAATATAATTTAATAGAGGGAATTTGGTGAAGTAGATGTGAATGATCTGCTACTTTTATCAATAATTACATAAATTGAACGCCCATAATTTACACACCAAAAAGGTAAAAAATAAAAAACCCCTAATTTCAAAAGAAAGTGAGAGAAAGAGAAGAGAAAGAAAGCAAGGAAGAGAAATGGTGACACCATAGTAAAATCCTAATTTTAGGGGCTCACTGATACCTACTAGCTAGATAGATTAAAACATAGCTCGCATCGAAGAAGTGACCTTTAGAGGTCGTGACAACAAAAATATAGAATCAGGAATCCAACATAAGAACTTTGTTGAATGGTGATGGTGTAGTAAAACCTAACCTTACGGGACTCACTTATGCCTACTAGCTAGACGGATTACAACATTGCACTGGATAAGTGACCTTCAGAGGTAATGACATAAAAATTATAGAATCAGAAATTCAACCTGAAAACTTTGTTGGATAAGATTAGACGCTTACCACTACGCCACTCTAAAACTTTATATGAAATATAATGGATATTGCAAGATGTTTCAAAATTCGGATTCGGTTGTGAAATTAATTTATTATTATATATTGTTAACAAAAATACAGAAATCTCACAAGTTCCGTGACTTCCCGTCATAGTAATTATATAAAATAACTGCAAAAATACTCAAAAGAGATTTTAAAAAGATCCTACAATTAAACAAATTAAGAGAATAAACCTTATGGATATCAAAATATCTTATTTTCGAAATAAACTACTATCTATACTTTCAATAATAGGAGAACGTCATAAAGCTGACGTGTCAGCACCTTAGATAGGTCACCAATGCCTACGTGATGTAAAAACTGACGTCACAAACCCCTTTAAAATATTCACAAA
Organism: Ambrosia artemisiifolia; assembly: GCA_032199755.1. Classification (NCBI taxonomy): domain Eukaryota; kingdom Viridiplantae; phylum Streptophyta; class Magnoliopsida; order Asterales; family Asteraceae; genus Ambrosia; species Ambrosia artemisiifolia. Next base: position 34,201,237 of record CM063517.1, read on the forward strand.
TAACACGTGGGCCACGTTCAAGCACTGCTGCTGTCATTAACAGTTGTTACGAAGCAAAGGGTCTGCCGTCAAGCAGCAGATGTTAGCCACGTACTGTGCAGCATTTAGGCCCTAAGTTTGAATTTTAAGGGGGAAAATTTAAATTAATCTATGGAGACGTGTCTCATTAGCTCCTTATATTTAAGCACACAAACAACTCAGCCATTTCTACTATCAGCTTTCAATTTTTTAAACCTAAACAAAGATTTTCAAATTTCCCTCTAAAAACATATTTTTCAAATCTTGTCGCCGTCAATGGACGGCGAAGAAAAGCACGTCAGTTTCATTCGCGATCTGAATCCAGCCAAAGACATGTGGTACATGAAGGCTCGAGTCATAAGGAAGTGGAAGACAGCGTATAAGTTGGAGGTCATATTCATTGACGAGCAGGTAAATTTTATTGTTTTGTTTATTCATGAAAACGTGTTCTTTTCTGTATGCTTTTTACGTTCTGTTAAACGATATATGCAGGGTGATAAGATTCAAGGTTCTGCCAAGGCACCTTTTATGCAGGTTTTTGACAGTCAAATTGAAGAAGACGGTGTGGTTGTGTTGTCTAAGTTTGGTGTAGGTGAAAACAAGGACATCTACAGAGTTGCAGCTCATCAGTTCAAAATAATTTTTTATCGTTGTACTACTGTGAAACAGGTTAAGGGTTGGGAAGGTGTGGAGTATGGTTTCAACTTCTTACCTTTTAACCAAATACTTAACGGAGAAGCTAAGAGTCTGTTGAGCGTTGGTTTGTATTTTATTGTTTACCTTACTACAATTTTTTTACATTCAGTTTGGTTGAACACTGTTGGTTTATATTTAATAGAGTTTTGGTTAACTTGTCTGTTTTCTTTTTATAGACGTTGCAAGAAGCGTCATCTGGTGTAGCGACTTGGATGTCTTTGGATGAGGTCCTAACGAAACCAAACGAATGAATCTTGATATTCAGGACTTAGAGTAAGGATTCCTTAAAATTGTTATACAGTTTTGTAAACAGTCATTGTAATAAATGTTATGAACAACTTATTCTATGACTGACTGTTTTGAATCTCATGTGGAACATATTTATTAATGTAATAAATTACAGCATCATTAATGTTTTACATCTATGTTTCTGTTGTTTTGTTGCAGATGTACGACCTTAAGATGTACTTTGTGGAACTCTTATGCAATACAGTTTAAGGAATTCATTTCAAAGATCACTGAGAAGCATTTACTGGCTGTTATCCAGCATGGAAGGGTTAGAGACTGGAACGGTAACTTATGTTTCAGTGTAGTTCTTTTAAAAACAGGTTAATATGAAGTAAGTAAAGATATGTTTATTGTCAAAAGTTTTGAAAGAATTACAGTTCAAACCGATAAGTATGGATCTCGCCTCTTTCTCAATAAACTTATAGATGAGGTGTCTAACCTATAGAGGAGGTACTATTTATTTATATTTGTATACGAAGGTTTACATTTATGTTTCTTTTAGCTAATAGATTTAATTGTTTTTGTGTTTATGTAGCTTGATGTTGAAACAAGAACAAGAGTCTGGTTGTACTTCTTAAACTGTTCTTTCGTCCCAGACTGTTTATCCAATCCGTCAGGAATTCATAGTTGGAACACAGAAGAAGCGTGTTGATGAGCTCATTGATATTGAAGAGGTTTCAATATTTTATTCGTAACTTTTATATGTCTTTAGTTTATTTATAGGTTTGTATTCTTTAAAACTACTAATTTTGCATACATATATACTATGTTTGCAGCCGATGTCTTATGTTGTGGTTGCGACCATAAAAAGTGTAACAAGAAAGCTATGGTTGGTTTTATGCTGCCTGCCGGAAGTGTAACAAGAAAGTTTTAAGCAAGTCAGAGTATTTGCAAAATGCTGAACAAGTTTCTGAAGTGATTCTCAAATTGCCTGCTATTGCGTTGGTTTGTCGAAAATGCCAGTGTGAATGTACTTCTGTTATCACAAAGTATGTAAACCAGTAAATGCATACACATTTTTTGTTTCAGAATTTTTATTTCATTTCATGCAGTTTTCTAAGATTGATTATGTTTTTTTGTTTTAGGTTCAAGTTGCAGATAAGGGTTCAAGATGAATCCGGTGGTGTGTCGTTTGTCATATTCGATAAAGATGTTATGAAGGTCATTGAAGCAACTGCATGTGATATTAGGGAAAGACAGTTGAAGGAAGGTGACACAAAAAGTTTGCCCCATGAGTTGTCCCGAATCCTTGAAAAGAAACTTGTCTTCAAAATTAATGTTTCTGAATACAATCTTACAAATGACTACCATGTCATATCTACTATATAAACTACTTAATTAAAATCTCTAAAACTCCGTGTTTCTTTTTCAAAATCTCTCTTGAAAGATTATTTTTTAACTCTATCAATGCTTCGTTAATGTTGTTGTCCATTTGTACTACAAGAAATTTGGGTATTTACCCACACATAGTATGTGTAGGAAAAACCATATAATGTGTTAGTACTTATGTTTACCTATACATAAATTAAGTGTTATGCTGTGTAGACTCGGCACTGTGGATATAGATCAATACCTACACATTTATTATGTGTAGGTATATAGCAAGCTATACCTACACATATATGTGTGGCTAAAACTAATATATATGTGTTGGTAGAAGTATAACAACTTGTTAAAATGACGTATGACGTGACAGGTGACGTGACATCCAACGTGTCAGTTAATTATGTGTAGGTAAATGTAAGATGTGTAGGTATTAGTCGTAATATGTGTAACCATTAATCTTAACATACGTAGAAATAATATATATTAATGTGTTGGTAAAAATATTTAAATGTGTAGATAATAACCACGATTTATTTAAATAATAATTTTAAATGTATACAAACAAATACAAAAACTGTTACAGAAACATACGCGACCAAATTAACATTCTTAATCAAAACATAAGTGTTCAAACAACCAAACAAACAAAGCACATATTGGCCATAAGTTACTAACGGATTATATAAAATTCCTAAACGACATCACTCATCGATACTTTCATCACACTCTAGGCTATCACCTTGAGATTGTCCATATATGCTTGATGGAGGTGGCATGATATTATTGTCAATCAGTGCTTATTTCATAATTGCACATTTACTTGTCACTGTTTGAAGTGCATGGACCAGCTCATCATAAGTAGGATGCTTTGCTTTTTTAGTTGTACCCATTGTGTTATCAACAATAACTGGATCACGTCCCCACCCATGCAAACGAATAGAGCTTTGTCCAAGTACATTCTCAATAATCGACTTGTCGCTCATTGATTCCACGGTATGTCGGTTTCTCAACTTTATCATTTCTTCCTTTTAGGAAAAAAAAAGAAAACAAATACAATAAATTAACTTTTTACCAAATAATGAATACTTAGCGGTAGAAAAGAAAAAGCAAACTTACATATACTGCAGCCGCATTTTTAGATATCCAATCTTTTTTCGCATCCCAATGTGCAAGCCGCCAAGTTTCAAGTTGACCGAATAAAGAATCCTAACCCAAGTCACGCTCAAGGTGATAGGAACTAGTGTTTTTCAAAAGTCGTGCGTTGCGCGAATGCAACATTGGCTACAAATCAGATCTACCCACCGACCTCGAATCCTATCCATAATATCTCGCTCCCCTGAAGTTCTTCTTAAATCCCTTCCAGTCCAGACTGATTGCGGGCAAGGGACTCCTCCATATCTTCCATTTCGACCGACACTTCCCCACTTTATTCCTAAAATATTCAAAACAAACACTAATCAACACAATTACTTCAACACTAAAAACAACAAACGTAACACCTAATTCCATAGATTATAATCCCAGTTGATACTTGATAACAGGCTCAAAACATGAACCTTCATCATCATAAGACAACTAATTGATCAACTTAGTGGGTCAAAGTTGATAAAAGCATTCAAGTTTTAGGCTGACCTGGTTGACAAACTTTATCTGACTTGACGCGGTTGACCCGGTTTAACTATGTTGACTAGTGTATAATAGCTGCAATTTTAAAAACATATATTAAATAAAACATTAAGACTAATCCAAACCAATGGCAAGCAAACCTCATATGCCACTAAATTCCAAAACCACCATCATCATCCTCATCCCCTTTATATCACACAATTCCAACATATAATAGAAGAATTAACACAATACATCCAATGCAAAAAAGAAAAAAAATTATATACACATAAACTCAGTAATGAAAGAATACTACTTTCTTATTGTTATATAACAAGTGTTATTTAAAAAACAAATCATTTCAAACATAATATATATATATATATATATATATATATATATATATATATATATATATCAGATAATGATAATTGTAAAACAATACCTCAGGATAAAATCCATGCTCAGATTATGTTTGACTCATTACTCAGACTGAGATCATATAACATCGTCCAAACGACAATACGAACCACTTTCCTGCCATCACATAAAAAACCAAAATTAGGATGGAAGCAAATTTACTAAGATACTTTTCACCAAATAAAAAAAATAATACTACTGATATGCATAACAAAAGACAAAAGCCTCTAATCTATGGCTGAATTCAAACATATTTAAAAGATCTTAAAAAATGATGCCTGAGATAAATATCTTTGTTTTAAAAGTATCAGTGGGCTCCAACAAAGTTCACTCTTATACATGCCTTACTTCTTTGTATGCTTCACACACTACTACTACTAAGTCTAACACCTCCACCACAACTACTATATCTTGCTTCCAGATTCGCCTACAAATATTCAAAATCTTGATGACCGACAATACAAACGATAGATGCCTAAAACTTTGCACAATATCTTATTCAAATTAAGAAACCCATGAGGCAAACCATCCAATATGTGAAAGTTTCTTATTTTGATGATTATCGTGAATGAATTCAAGAAGTTCAAAATCGTTATAGTAAAGCTAAAACATAACATACAAAAAGAATATAATTAACCCATTAACAACATATGGTTCCTAAAAAAAATCAAACCAAGATTCCAGAGAGAAGGATATGTTTGAACAACGTATTCTCAAAACAACTTATGGTATTGAATCAAAAGCATATATATATACACTGCAACATGAAACAAATTTCCTAAACAAAGTAGAAATCAAAACAAATACTTCAACAGGGTTTAATTTTGGACAAATTTAGCAAGTAAAGCAGATTAAAGGCAATCATAAAGATTAAATTATCAGCCACAATTTTACAACAATCTTAACCTACAACAATCATTAAAAATGTAGAAACTTTCAGTATTACCTCTGTAGATTTTGGAAATGCGTACAAAGATAACATAAACCTAAATTAAAAATCAACTCCAACTTCCAAAATCTTTAAAACAATATATTAAAAAAAGGGAGGCAATTGATCGAACACCTATTAAGCATCAACTGGAACAATCATGGCTGCAACCACAGGCGTCGCAGCCATCCTCAGCCTCCTCATTTTGCTAATAGAAAAGAATAAATGGATAACAACAATCAATAAAGCAGATTTTGACATATCATATTGCAATAATAATAGATATATTTGTAAAAGACCCTAACCTTTGATACAACCCAAGCAAAAATGAATAATTGATATATAGTGCGGGAAAGAATGAATAAACGTCTCTCACTTTCTCCCTCTAAATTCGAAGAGTGCGAAAGAATAAAGGGGTGAGGTGAATACATGGAGTGGGGAATACACAGGAGAAGACACGCGTGAAGTTCACCGGCCACACATGCCAATTAAAGGCTACCAACACCACATTGGGGTAAAAAGGGATTGGTGAATGGGTGTATGGGGAACTTGGATGAGCAGGGATTCAAATTTTAACGAAAAAAGTAGCCGCTCAATTTTTGTTTTCAATTGTAGCATCAATGTGTTGTACATCATGCATATGGGTGGTAAAATAGGTAGGTTGGGTTGGGTTGGTTGTTGGGTCAGGATGGGTAGATTAAAAAAATGGGTTAGGTCAGGATGGGTTTGGGTCTGCATGGTTTCGACCCGATCGGGCTCGTCAACGATCGGGACAGTTTTGACCCGATCAGGCCCGTTAGCGACCCGAACCGTTTCGACCAGTTCGGAACCGTTAGCGACCCGGATTGTTTCGACCAGACGAGCCCGGTAACGACCCAGAGCGTTTCAACCTGACCCGTCCGTAGCGACCCGGCCGGGCCCGGTAGCGACCTGGACCGTTTCGAATCGACCGGGCGTGTAATGTCCCAGACTGTTTCAACCTGACCCGTCCCGTAGAGACCCGGACCGTTTCGACCCGACCGGGCCTGTCAACGACCACACCATTTCGACCCAAACGGGTCGGTCAACAACCCAGACCGTTAGGACTCGATCAAGCCCGCTAACAACTCGGACCGTTTCGATGAGATTGGTCTCGTTACCGACCCGTTGTTGTTTCGACATTGTCGTTCGTTAACGACCCGAACGGTGTTTTTATTATTTTTAATGACGTTGATTTCTATGAAGCATCAATGCTTTTGGTGTTTGGTGAGTTTTAATTCAGATTTGTATATGGTTATCTAAAAATACCCATCCTGACCCATTTGTTTTATTTTTGACATACCCATCCTGACCCACTTACTTATTTCCTACAATTAAAATTACCCATCCTAACCCCCTTGAAATTATACTAAACCCATTTTAACCCATAAGGCCAAATTTTAAACCCAAAACAACTCAAACTCAACTAGATGGGTTGAAATTGTTAGGTCTAATCATGCATAATGTATATACCTTTTACAAAGTGGCAAATTACTATTTCTATCTCTCCTATATGCATGTTATATATATATATATATATATATATATATGTATAGGGGAAGGATAAATTGAAAACCCTCTTGAGTTGAGAAAACCTTGGGAAACCCACGTAAAAAATCATTATTATTTTTTTGAAAAAAAAAGAACCAATGTAAAAAACATGTTTTTAAGCATCTTGGGCCAAAAAAATATAAAAAGCGCCGAAAGGTTTTTTTTAAAAAAAATAAACAAAGTTGCTAAAAAACATATGTTTTTAGCTATTTGCTGTTATAAAAGTTGTTGTAAACATGTGTTTTCGCAGCTTTGTTTATTTTTTTTTAAAAAATCCCTTTGATGCTTTTTATATTTTTTTGGCCAAAAACACTTAAAAACATGTATTTTACATTGGTTATTTTTTTCAAAAGAAAAAAATCATTTTTTACATGGGTTTCCAAGGTTTTTTTAACTCAAGTGGGTTTTCATTTTATACTTGACCTATATGTATATATATATATATAAAGAGTCCTATTACGGGGCATTATAATAATACCACTATGATTAAGCGTCCTATAAAGGTTAAAGTTATGATAACCAAGTGTTAAGTGTCCTATTAAGTCATGGTATAATAAAACTTTAGCGAATAAGCGTCCTATAAAACTGATGTTTTATGACTCAAATATCATGTGTTCTATTACGGTGTATTATAATAATATCACAATGATTAAGCGTCCTATAATGGTTAAAGGTATAAGACATATGTGTCAAGTGTCCTATTAAGTTATGTTCTAATATGACTTTGACTAGAAAAGGTCCTACAACATCGAACATTTATGACTTAACCACATAGTGTCGTATTAGATACGCGTATATATTTTTTATGCTACGATATTTACTAAGTACATACATATCTAATATTTACACATATCGTACATTTTTTTAAAAAGTGTATGTATTTATTTGGCGCGTCATATAAAATAAAATTATTATTCTTTATATATAATTAATATCTACACATGTTGTACATTTCAAGCACGTGTATGTATCAATTTTGCCATGCCACTATTAAAAACTAAAATAAGAATTTATATAATTGATTTATCTACATATTTGTTTAAATATATTATGTGTTGGTAAACATAATCATTTACCTACACATAACAAAATTTTACCATATGTGTGGGTAGTTTAACATTTAATTGATGTCAATTTTGGGGGGAAATTTTCCCACCAACTCCAATGTGTAGATAAAAACGTATTATCAACATACATTAAGTGTTAGTTGTTATTTAACATAAATCGTCAACAATTACCCACACATGTACAAAAATGTGTAGATATTTACCTACACATTTACATGTGTAGGCAAACACCCCAAATTCTTGTAGTTGTTGAATCATGTAGTCTTCTATCTTGTCTCTCAAAGCAGTTGGAGGTTCGTGCAACACCATATCTAGCACCTCAATGTTTGTCCATGATTGTTGCTTAAGTACTTCTTCTATCTTCTCCACTTCATTTCTAACATCTTTGTCTTTTTTCTTTTCTTTTACTGACCAAAGACAGAATATTGACTTAACATCTGATGTATCAGCAAAATGATAGTATGATCTGTTTGCCGTTTTGATAGATGAAGTTTAAAATATGTTCTGTGTGGAATTTATTGATACATTCTAAGATGGATTTGATCATATATATATAAATAATTTTGAAAGATAATTAATTTGACGCGACATTTGATATGATTATTTAAATCTTTGATTTGCACAACTGATAATTTATTATTTTGTCTCTTCGTTTTTAAAGTATTTCTACACTATGACTTTTCAAGTTCACGCGTTTTAAATGTATAAATTAGTAAATAAATCCCGAATTTTGATAACAAACATCTTAACATTTATATTTCAGTCTTCATCAATAGCATCAATGGCTGCCCTAAGTAATAACCAAGAATATGAAATGAAGGAGTTTGTTGTTAATCAAATTAGAGAACAGTACTATCAAGATTTGAATACTAGAAGAGATTTGAAGATTTGTTTTGACAGTTTGCACTTGGGCATGTTTGAGCGAGAAGATGTGCAACGGATTTGAAGTCAATGCCTTCAACTGTTGTTCGTGATTTGGCGTTGTTGTACAATTCTGAGGCCAGGACTAAGGATGTATATTTTTTTGACAAAACTGAAAGATCTACATGCACAACTTGAAGTTTCAATGGAATTAAAGCTTAAGTTTATTAATTTCTTTAATTAGCTATATATGTTTGATGTTTAAGGTTGATTATATTTATTTATGTTTTTAGTTTTGTATGTCTTTCAAGATTATATATAGTTTTTTATGTGTTTGTGATGCTAAATTGAATCGTATTAACTTTTGTGCTTTATTCAACAGACCTTTAACCCGTCTGTATATTTATATGTGTTAAATCAACAGAGGTTTTATCTGTCTGTAGATTTATGTTTTTGACTTTGTTGTAACAATTTCAGTTATTAAACATGTAATAAGTATTATTAGTTACTATCGTAAAATGAACAGACCTTACGAAATACAGTTTTTCCTTTCAACAATATTTTGGTTGGTCTTAATATTTTGGTTGTTTATATTAATATCTGTTTATAAAGAAATAAATCAGACGGTACTAAACAGTTGTTTTTCGCAGCAGACGAATGGGTTCTTAATTTGTCTTTTACTAAACAGGCCTTAGGTTTTAGGACTCGGTCTCCCGTGTGTATCACACGGGATTTCACCTAGTATATAAAAGAAACCAAAGTTTGGACACATGTCATATTCTTAGGCCATCTAACTAAGTTTTTCCGATTCATTTTACCGTGTCAATTAAATGATAATGGATATTTCATCTACTATTAAATTATTTTTTTCTCTCTCATGTGCATAGCACATGCACTTTCCCCTATGATTTTTAAACGTAAATAACTTTTTTAAATGACATTTTTTTGAAAAAAAATTACACCAAATTAACGAGCGTTTTATTATCTTTTCAAATAGTACCATAGTGCTATACAAAAAATCGAAAAAAAAACGAGCGTTTTATTATATTTCCAAATCAAGAAGTAAAACATATGTTGCAAGCAAAGTCTGTTTACTAAGGTATGTTCAGAGCAGTGAGTCTGTTAAGGAGATTTGTCTGAAACAGTTGTTGCTTCAAACAGATGATGATTTAACATTTTGCTTGCAACAACTGTTTCAGACAGATCTCTATAGCAGACCCACTGCTCTAGAACAGACCTTAGTAAATAGACTTTGTTTGCAACAAATGCTTGACTTATTGATTTGATCTTTAGTAAACAGAACTTAAAAAGGGATATAGTTTTCCTATGCATCGCACGGGATTTCACGTAGTTTTAAATATATATATGAACACGCCTCCAAATCCATATATTCCGGGTTGGATGACTAGATACCAAATTCTTGACCCCTAATTTTCGACTTGCTATGAGGAATATCTAAATTATAAGTTGATAAAATAAAAAACCACTATATGTGTGTATATGTTATAATAATGAAAATTTTAATATTTGATTTTAACTTTTAGGTCCATATTATAGGGTACCAAACAATCTGGAAATTAAAATAGTAATTTATATTTGGTCGATAAAGTAAAAAAAAAGTGAATACATAAAAATAAAGTTTAGCTTAGATTACTTAACCAGATATATAATTCAATTGATTCAATAATGAGCATTCATTCTATAAGTATAATTCAAATAATAGCAGTAATTAGTGATTTTTTTAATAATAATAATAATTAATTTCATTCATAAACACATAATCGTGACTCATTATATCAAGATAGCGGGCAGGCAGTCAACAAACTGTGCCGCCACCCCTTTCTGGATTGCAAACCCTAACCTACTAAAAACGAACCCATGTCCCCCCGGAGTCGAGACACTGCTATGAATAACCCGTTGGACTCTAGTCAGGAAACGGATGGCTTCCGGCGCCAAAGAGCCAAATGTATCAAATGCCAGGGGAACAAAAACGTGTTGGTTCTCCTCGCAGGCTTTAGCATGCTTCTCAACTTTCTTCGCCTCTGCTTTCCGTACAGCTTGCCCTGCTAAAAAACCACTATCCCTCAAACCAACCAGAGGAGATACACCTGTTAGGTCGACGCAAGCGTGTTTCCCCCCGGCCCACCCAAAGACAAGCAGGTCTGCTGGACGTACGGTGGATCTCCCGTCAGCGGAGTCCGAGAGGAAATTCACAGGAGCCTCCCTCTTGGCTGAGATCCCAGCCCTTCTTAAAATGTCCCAAAGAACGTCCCGGACCCAGTCATGCCTATATTTGAAACCATGCAACTCCTTACAATGAACCGCGTGTTCCCTGTATTTGTCCAAGCATGCCTTACGGCAAATCGGACAGACTTCATCTTCATGGTACATGGGGATCATCAAACGATATTTAAGAATTGTCTTGTATTCAACCCTAGACATGGTTTGGCCCAAACCTTCAATTAGGATAAGATTCAGGAAATCTTGGGCATGGGGGCTTTGCAAGCATTCAATAACTGCCTTTTGACGGGGGACAGATCAAAAGTTTCACCCAGGCTCTGTACGATTTTGCCAAAGAGGGCATTTTAATAAGCATAGTAATACGAAATTTTAATATAATTTTGTAATTGTAAAAACTATAATAATCTTCCTGCTTTATTAGGCTTAATTAAAAAGATTAATTATATTTAGAAAAAAACCCTTCAACATGGTCCATGAACAAACTCGAGGCAAAGAAATCTCACGAGTTTTATCATGTACATTTGTTGGTCGGTTAGGCTTGAAGTGTGATAAAATTTGTCAAGGTGACTAGACGTGATCTACTGGCAAGGAGGTTAAGGTTTGGTAGTGGAGGATGATGGCGAAAATAAAATTTATTTGGTTTATAAGCAACATTTCAACTTGGTTAATAAAAGAATCTCCTTGATTATGCTCATATATGTACATGGGATTGGACGGGGGATTGACATGCGTCAGGATATGACTAGGGGTGTTAATCGTGTTGAGTTGATGGGTTGGTGGGTTTACGGGTTGCGGGTTGGCGGGTTGGCGGGTTGATGGGTTGAAATGTGCAACCCGAACCCGACCCATATTATTATTCGTGTCAAATATTTCAACCCTAACCCGACCCACATAAAATCCGGGTCAACTCAAATACGACCCGTTTAACCCATATTTTTAAATGAGTAATACATGTTCATGAGTTATAAGCGAGTTGTTGGGTTGTAAGAGGGTTATCAATAAAATGTTTAATGGTGAGGATACAAGTGTGACAAATAAATAATATAGTGTGCTAAAAATAACACAATTATAACTAACCATGTAAATAGAAATGAAAAAAGAAAAACAAAAATATAATAGATTTTTTTTTCTAAATACTTAAACGGGTTAACGGCTCAACCCATTTTATACATGTGTCAACCCGAACCCGAACCCGACCCTACCCGTTTTTTTAAACGAGTCGTGTTAGTTGACCCAAATCTATTTTTTTTTCGTGTCGGGTTCGGGTCGATTTTCGGGTCCTGTCGATAATTGCCGCCCCTAGATATGACAAGGCACCGGACGTGATAAAAAATGTTGAGGTGATGATGGATCAGCAAGGAAGGATGATGATGAACGTCATAAAATTGACTATGTTTTAAGAAACCCTTCTAACATGGTTCATGAAAAATCTCCTCGTGTTTGATCATATACATGCGTAGGGGTTGGATAGATGGGTTTGACACATGTTAGTGTATGTCATTTCTTAAGGTTTGACATGATAGTTATGAGTGAATACAAGTTTGTTCATATATATAGGGTAGGGGTCGGATGAGTTTGGCAAAACACTTCAACATGGATCATTAAATATCACATCGAGTTTGTTCATGGGTAGGGGCTAGTCAAATAGTTTTGGCATGAGTTAGAGCATGACATTTGTTGAAGGTTTGACACGATCGTTCCAGTGAACACATGTTTGTTCATACATATATAGGGTAGGGTTCGGATGAGTTTGGCAAAACACTTGAGCGTGTTTCAGTTAAGAATATCTACCATCGAGTTTATTCATATACATGAATAGGGGCCGGTGAGGTGGGTTTGGTACATGTTAGGGCATGGCATCATGTTAAGGTTTGACACAATGGTTACGGTTGAAAATAAATTTGTTCATATACGTAGGGTAGGGGTCAAATGAATTTGGCAGAACACTTCAACCTGGTTCACAAAGAATCTGTCGACTTGGTTCATATACATGGATGTGTTGGGGTTTGTCACCAAGGTTAGACTGAACAGGGAGTGTGCTGGTGTGGTGCTTATAAAATTTAACAATGAAAACAATAAATTTATTTTTTAGGATTTAGGACAAGTAAAATGAAAATAAATATATTTAGCTTAAATTTACAGATCCACAGTACATTAAAAGCAAAGTTTTAAATTCGGGACACAATTACAACTCCAATTAAGTTCAATAAATTTTAGTACAGTCAAATGTAAATAACACGAAAAGACAACCAGAAAAAAAAAATTCAATAACTATATTTTGAAACAGCTAACTACAAAATTTTATATTGTAAATTGTCGCTGAACGTCTGAACAGGCTATTTAAAGTTGATAATAATAATTAGTGTTAAATTAAATAATAATGTAGTTTAATAACCAAATAATATCGTATAATTTTGTTCTTGTTTTATATAATATTAAATTACTTATTTTATCTAAATACAAATTTTCAAATGTATTTTTACCTTAATTCTCCAAACTTGAAGTGTAGAATATTTAATTAACAGGTCCATAATCACAAATAAGTGACTGTTTATTTATATATTTTCTATATATTCGACTAATAACATAAACATAATCAATTGATTTAAAATCGCATTTTAAGCAAAAGTGAGCATCACATGGAAGAATTGTTAAAGCACATACCGGATTAGGGCAATATTCTGAAACACCAAAAGATAAACCCTAATTCCAAATTCAATGGACAACACATTGCCACGCAGCCAATCATCTTCCATGAAGTTTTTAACATTTCTACCAACATTTTTTTATAATAAAAAAATAAAGTAGAATCAATTTATTTGGTTACCGTAGGTTGATCCTGTAAGTAATCCACCACCTGATGTTGCAAAAACATCAGGTGGTGCATCGAGCAAAGACGATGAACCACCCACATTCCTCCCTACACCGGTTCCGGTCCCTGTCCCGGTTCCACCAAGGTGCAACTCCGAGAAATTTGGGAAGCTGGAGTTATCTCTTGTTTCAACCCCTTGGTCATAGAGGAAGCCTTTGAAGACATGTCCACCTATTGTGGCACTCGCTTGGTAGGCGTACTCGTCACCCCCGTCTTCTACTGCGGTCACCCGGACGCATTTGAACACCGCGGGAGCTCGCACCTGTCCTGGCAATGATTCCTTAAAACTTGCATCTATATATAAAAAGTTAAAATTTTGTTAATTAATTGTTTTTATGAAAAAATAAAAATGAAAAATAATAATATATTAGGTGATAGGGAGCGACTGCTCCCTATCCCCTAGTATAGAAGTAAGGCAATCTTATGAGGATAAGATAAGACTCTACTTTATGAGTGAGATATTACTGGATACCTTGTTTATGATGACTCGAACTCGTGTCAACACTTCGAGGCGGTGTGGTGTTGGAGGTGGAGGTGTGTGAATTAGTAGTGGTATGAGAAGTAAGGCGAGGTTTCTTTGGGCCTGAAGTCGAGGCGGATGACACGGATGCGGCGCCGGTGGAAGTCATGAGTTGTCGTTCCCGGCGCCGAGCCGCGGGTACCCACGTGCTCTTCACGTGGGTAGAACAATCAAACCCTCTACTCTTACAGCAAGTTCTACACCGCCGATGGCTGCAATCTTTCTTTGCCTGGTTGCCACAGTCTTGGCAGGTCATGGTGGATCCTGACGTAGACGTGGATCCACCACCACCGCCAACACTGGCTTGGAGAAACCCGTGATCAGAAATCACGGGTTTCGTTAAATAATTATGTGGTTGGGGTTGATGCTGCTGCCAGAACTGGATACTGAAGTTACTATTATTATTATTACTAGTGTTGGTGTTGCTACCTCTCCCACCACCACTCCTATTCAACATATTCTCATCAACGTTGAGACACTGAGTAGCGGTGAGGAGAGGAATAACACCAACACCGAGCGCTGTCGCAGCGTTAGCGTTCGCGACAGACGCATTTATCGAATGTGGATGATGGGCATGATGGTCCGCGACCACAAACACGTCGCGAAGGCCCAACATGCCCATCTCCGGAAGCCCGTAATTAATCTGGCGTGCAGTCGTCGACGAGGACGACCACATACCAGGGGTGGCGGTAGCAGACCCACCGCCACCGCCCGCATTAAACCCTAACGAAAGGTCTTGATCAGACACCCTTAAACCAGATGAAGAAGAAGGGTTTGCAACCCAGTCAGCAAAAGCACCTGAATCTGAAGGCAGCCTACCACTCCTGCTAGTAGCCACAACTGGTTATATTTTTATCTTTGAACTTAAAATCTGATATAAAAAAAACACAATCTTTTACACCCTAATTAGAATATAGGGTTGAAGAAGATACAAGATCTGAGAAGATCTACCAGTCTGTGTATATAGATAGATGGTGTGGTGGGGTCACTGAAATTCTCTTTAACTTATAAGAGATTGCAGACAGCTAGAACAATAGATATAGAGAGAGAAATAAGAAAGATAGAGAGAGAGACTACACAATTACTGCTCTGAAACAAAGATTTGCAGTAAGATCAGACAACACTGCAACCACTGCTGTAAACTCTCAACACAGAAAATGAAAAAAATAAATAGAAAAACAAGATTTGTAATCTTATCTTGACATAATAATATAAATATATGTATGTATGTTTCAAAAGGAAGAAGAAGATGAACAAGATACTGTTATTATTATTATTGATGGTGATGATGATCACTAAAGCACAACTTTAAGGTGGGTTCTGCTTGCTTAAATCTTGTGTAGAGTTCTTGGAAAATGTAAAATGAGAGGTGGGTTATGTATGGTCTATCTCTCTCCAATAATCACACCAAGAAAAGGGTATAAAGACTTTTGTTCTCTGGATTTTTGTAATTATTTAGGCTATAGTACTGCTAGTCTACTACTACTTCTGTGCCCCCTTCTGTTTACAAAAACAAACTATTCGCACCTTCTTCCTTCATGCGCGTGGAAGCTTGGTTTTCAAGATCATACTTTCCTAACTAGTCCTTTTTGTTTTAGGCTTTTGCAGCTATGGTCCCTCTTAGTTTCATCATTTCTGTCACTTCATTAACTCAAATCTTACTTTTGTGTTATGTATGATCAATAATTAGCCTCATTTTTAAGTCTATTATGTAATTATTGTTTCTCTTAACATTATATTGGCTTCTTAAAGCCTTAAACCATGATGTCAACTCATTAATCTTGTCATTGAAACTACACAAATTGTAAGCTTCCGTAAAATTATTTTCTGTGGAGATATGATACTTAAATAAATGAGTAAAATACTAATCATATATCTATTGTTTTTTTAACGGTCGAAAAACTTTATATATATAGACCCAGCAAGAAGCTGGAGCAACAAATAAACTGAGAACACCAAACACAACAATAAACACCAAGTTACAACAGATCTTTAACATCAAACGCAACCTATTTATCCTAGGTAATCGTGACCGCCTTAGATCTATTGCTAATCCACGTGAAAGCATCCTCTTGAATCGCATCCACCGACGAATTAACGGAGACAATCTTGTCTTCGAAGGTCTTGGTTCTAGCTCTCCAAATTCGTAAAATCATAGCCAACCCAACAGTGTAAACAATCTTTTTCCACCGTTTACTGTCTGGGCTGCTCATCAACCGATTGATCAGAGCCGTAAGGGAAAGCTGGTCCAGAGGCCAAGGTATGCAAACCCAAACGAAAATGCGCCACCATATACATCTCGCAAAAAGACAATCTACGAAAATATGATCTGGCTTCTCTATACCGTATCCGCACCTGTCACACTACACATTGTGCATCAGGATCCCACGTTTCTGCAGCCCGATTTTAGACGGAACCCGACAACACATGGCTTGCCACAGCAGGATATTAGCTTTCATCGGGGCCCAGGCATTCCAAAAAAACTGAGTATCAATGTTCGGACCCAAACCTGCAGCCGCAACCTCCAACCGCAAAGGACTAGTAGAGAAACCAAGACGTTGAACATTCTCCCAAACCCAACAGTCCTCGCCATCCTTTTGTGTAACTTTATACGTGAATATACCCTCGTGGCACAACATCTTAATTTCGTTTACTAAGGTTAAAAATTTGATGTAAAATGATTATGGGGAAAGTTAATTTGAGAACACCTATATTTCGTGCGAACCGCGAGAATGCCATCTAAAACCACTCAAATCAAAAATTTCTTTTTACACTTATCTTTATTACTAAAATACAATCACAAAAACACAGTTTACGCATAAAAATTTAAACGTATACGGAAATAAATTGTTTTTACACATGTGTAAATTTACTGTTTGTACATGTGTAAACTGTTTCATTTACACATATGTAAAAAGTTAATTTGAAAGTGTTTTTGCAAGAAAAGATGAATTATTTGGAAAGAAAATTCATTTTTGAATGTTGTATTTTGATTATAATTAGGTTTGTATTGAAATAAAAAATGATTTTGATTGGTTTTCTCATTTGTTCTCACGGTTCTCGCGATATTTAGCATTCTCAAGACAACTCTCCCCAAATGAATATAATTCCACATGAATAATATTTATTATCATTTAATTTACCTTTTTAAGTATTGTTAATATATATTTGCATGGCTAATTACTTGAATAGTATACGATACTAAATCAACTTTAAATTAACTAAGAAATTAGAACGGTAGATTAGAAATCGGAGAGCATATATCCATCAATATTGTTCAAAACCTTATATCATTAATAGATAGGTAAAACCTTATATTATTACAAGGGTTAGGATCAAATAGATATTTTTTTTAAAGGTTAACCTCATTAAAAAAAAACACTCAAACGGACTATCCAAGATGGAGAAAACCACGGCTAACAACAATTACATCAACTTAAGATTGAAAGAACTCCAACCCGTCCAATCAACACCCACATCCTTACCTCTACTTCTATACCAAAGAAAACTCAACGATTTAACATCAGAAACAACTTGACTGACACTCCTACTAATGTTGGAGAACACCTTTTCGTTCCCCGCATTCCAAACAACGATTTAACATCAGAAACTCAATGATTTAACACCATACACAATGTTTCTCTTAGACTTGGAGCCGCCCATATGATCACATATCATCGGATTATCAGCAATAGAAAACATAATCATCGGAGGTAACCTGCACAAAGAAGCGAAACCGTGCCAAACTCCATCCGCAAACCTGCACACAGTTAGAATATGATCTGCTGTCTCATCAAAGTATTCACAAAAAACGCAGCAGCTCTCCTCAGTCTGTATATTCCTTCTTCGAAGCGCACATCTTGTCGGGATTCTATGAAGAAGATCTCCACATAAAAAATATTTAACTTGCTCGGGATCCACTTACACCATTCAAATTAATTATTAACCTCCTCTGAGTCGCTACTTTTCAACCAATCTTTCACCTCCTTACAGAATAATCCTTTCGTGTCGCCAATGTTCCAAACCCACTATATGACACCCCGCATTTTCAAGTTCCTACTTTAACTAAACTCTAGTTAACTTTATTTACATTTACAGCATGTTACTTAATTAGGGTTAGTTAGGCGAGTCACACGTTGCACAGTTATAGGGTAATAACTGCATGATAAGGTAATTCGGGGAATTACCTAACTACGTACACGAGTATCGAACCCCGAACGTTGGTGAATTGAGAAAATAGATAATTGTGAATTAACTGTTTGATATTAATTGCAATTACGTGTTTCGGTGAATCTATGTGTAAACTGTTATGTGAATGCATGAATTTAAACCGAACGTGTTACCAAACTCGTAATCGATGAACCGTTAGGATGGTTGGGGTCTAAAAACATGGGCTTACGCTTGGAATGGTCCAAAGTAACAAAAACATCGAAGAAAACGAGCAATACACTGAACTAGGCCGATCAAAACGGGCCTGGTCAAAGTGAACGACCGTTCATCTGGCCCAGGTTCGTGAAACCGACTTATTTCGCCTATTTAAGCAAACTTAAGCCCCATGCACCTCATAACCACAACCCTAATCATCCATAACAACCCCCATACGAAAATATAGCCCTCTAACACCTGCTAAGGCTTAAGAACATCATCCGAGAGGCTTGGAAGGTGTTCGGTTCTTGATTGTGAAGTGCTTTAGGTATATTATGTTAAACGTTTGTGTTTTAATCTTCTTGATTATATTTTAAACACCATAATAAAGTTTGTCCAGACCTGATATGATTTTATAAAGATTAAAACTTGGATTAACATGATAAACATAAAGATTTATGAATGGTTATGTAATATGATTGCATGTTATTGAATATCTATGATGTTTGAGCGTCTAGGGTTTATAGATCATATTATGTATGATAAATCTTGCATTTTCTGATCATATTAATCTGTTAGGGTTAATGTATGATGATTTCTCGGTGTTCTTGATCGATAATACACATGTAGGACTTGTTATAGTTGAGAATATTGTATGTTTAAAATCTGGACAAAATGTGAATGTCGACTTGTAGGCTCTGCATCATGACTCTATTTATCTGTTTTGATCGATTCTTGTTATGTGCATGTCATACATGGTCTTATATTTCTGGGATGGGTAAGATCATGCGATTTGGGGTTCGTTTGATATGTTTTTGGAATTTTATTCGGATAAAGGTTTAAACTGATTTTCGGATTAAAAACTTAGGTCAACTTTAATCAACTGTAACTCGAGTTTTATGAAGAGTTGGGTCGTGAAATTTGGTCAGTAGGTTGATATGGGAATAATTCGACTGTTCCAGGTGGATTCATCCCGTTTGGAGGAATACACGATTTTTGAGAATTTTTATCGTAAACTGACTTGATGTGAAAGTTTCCAAAACCTAGCTGTAGTAATCGAATTTTCATAATTTTTTAACAAGGTTTTGTTGTGAAATAAAAATAGCGGAACAACTAATGGACTCATAGGAATACTCTGTAAAATTTTGGTTGTCAAACTCTTTATTCAAGTATTTTTAGAAAAATTGTTTTGTCGGTGTTTAATATGTCCTAAAAACATAGATTGTGACGTAGATGCATATGTGCTTATTTGGGGTCTTATATTCTTTGATTATGGCTTGAACTTGCGTGTACACTTGTGTGATATGTATTTAAAGTGTATAAATGATGTTAATCATAACGTTCACCAACGGGTTCATAGGGTTACTTGTGCATGTAGTTACACTAGTTGTCACATAAATGTTTTCACATTCTTAAACGTTTTGGACAAACGAATTATGTGGTGTATGGTATGTACACATGTACTCACATGATGACACATATAATAGGGAGTCGGTAGCACGTCCATTTTTGTGAAGTTTGGATTTTTAGCTTGCAACCTACGGTGAGTTTCACTACTCTTTTTCTCAAAAGCATGCGTCTCGGGTTGAGACAACTTACTTACTTTTTAGTCCGATTTTGGAGTACTACTTTGTCCCGGGTTTGGGATACATCGATTCACAGGGTGAATCGGGTTTTGGTAATTCGCAATCTTTCTCCTTGATGAACTAAACCAACACTATCATTGAAGTCCTTCACTTACCGAATGAGTTGCCGGGTGGCAAGCGGGTTACTAGTTGATAGCGCTATTAGATTTGACAAATCTCACACCATGCTGGAGTACGGGTGTCAACTATGACTTAACACATTATCATTGTTGATAAGCAATGATGCAAGGAACTTTTGCTCACTGTTGTGAGTGCACGTACATCAGCAGTTCGGTATATCTGTGTTTAGTTATCTTGAATGGGTTAACTACCCATGGCATGCGATGAACTAGTGGTCATTGGTTTTTGAAACCTAAACATTTACTTTACTTACTTTGTGAACCCACCAACTTTATGTTGACACACGCTAGCATGCTTTTGCAGGTCGCTAGACTGGAGCACGAATAGGTCATGCATCATATGTGTCATGGGATAATGAGCACTTTAAATTATTTTCATTTTTTATTTACTTATGTTTGGTTTTAGGCGCGTTTGTTTTGCGCATAACAATTTACTTAACTATTTTGGTTACGCTTCCGCATTTACTAAAAACTTATGGTTGACTTTTAAACTTGGTTTTTGATAACGAACTAAATGGTTTGGGCATTTAGAGTCGTTCATGTGACTTATGGCTATGGGATCCTCGTGTGTCACGTGCCTCGCGGTAAAACCCCACAAGTGGAAATTTGAGGGTGTGACAGATTGGTATCAAAGCCATTGGTTATAGTGAACTAGGAATTATATTCTAGTCTATAATCATCATAGGATAAGCACTACATTAGTACACTTACAACATTAGTGCACATTTAAGACTTTCTCTTGGATATGTGTACTTATCTGACATGTTGCAGGAAATGTCGTCTTCTTCTAACCAAAACTCTGAATGCGTTAACGGGACCAAACTTGTGGAAAATCGTCGACCTTTAGGTCCGGAGACTAGTCCATGGACATGGTATCCCAATGTGATACGTATGTGGGTGATCAGCAGTGGAGTGCCTAAAAAGGTACCACCCATTTTGGACTCATGGGAGAGGTCCATTGCAGGAATTGTTAGACATTTTCATACTGAGTTCGATACCGTCTTCTCATATATTCAACATTTCAAATGGTGTCAAAAGACCTCTGACTATCGTTTCCAGCATATAGAAAGGAGGCTTGGTTAGGTAATGGTCGACTTGGCCATAGCTAGGCAGGAAGTGGCCGACACAAAGCGAGAGTTGACCGCTACTAGACAGGAACTAAACACCGTTCGTGATAGACTCTTTGAGGTTCTAGCTCAAAGAGAGGAAGAGCAAATGGAAGAGGAGAATGAGCGATATGTGGAAAAACTTGAGGCGGCGCTTGAGGCAGCATTTGTGGGAAATGACGAGCCGGATGAAGAAGCCAATCCGGATGACCCGATTGAGTTCAGGGTCGAGGTCGAGAGTGAGGATGAGGGGTCTGATATGGCTACGGATCGTGAGGACGATTGAAATTTGTTTTAGTTTGAATGTACTTATTGAATTATTTTCCTTTATGATTTTGAATCCGAGTAGTCGACTGAGCATTTTGTGGATCTTTGGATATTGTTTTTAGTTTATGAGTTTTGATTTTCCTTTATCTCGCGTTTGAAATCTACTCTATATTCTAGTTTGCGTGTAATATGTGTGAACAATTATATGATGAGCATATTTTGTTTTACTCATGGGTATAATGTACATCTAGAATCTCGAAGGCTAGAAGGGTACATGGTTGTGGAAATAGTAACATAACTCGGGCGGAACTGAACGCACTGATTAACAATAGGGTGTTCGAAGCCCTCACAACTTTGTAAGCTAGTACATTCTGCCAAATCATTCTTGTCCCTTGATTTCAACCATTGAACCTTCTTACTTCTTGAACGCACATACTTCACTGCTCACAACAACGACCTAACAGCCTGTACTTCCGAGGTTTGTGTGTGTTGTAAGACTCAAAAACTTCAGTAGGACTGAAGGGGGACAGTTAGACTACTTTGCTTGTCTGAAAATGGCAAAGGCGGAATTTCGATGTGCGTCTACCCCAAGCAAATCTGGTAAGGTATGCTACACTACCACGCCACATGAGTTAGCTACTATATGCACAACTCTACTTAACCTACCTTACAAGCGGATCGAGCTTCATACCAAAAGGGTTGGTCCCACAAAATCGTGGCATGGCTACTACAACTCACCTACTCAGAATCTAACAAATCTTTCACCTGGCTCATAAACTCACTAACGAGGCTGTCGATCATGGTACTTTTCCAAATCATGGTGCTTCATCTCTTGCTTCTGGTAATAGCAAGAGAACGTGGGATGGTGTGAAATATAAGTTCTTCAACAGCAGCAGCTAGCATAGTAACAACGATGGGGTGCCAGGAAAGAGTGTTCCTAGTGTGGGAGTGAAACCCAGTTCAAGAGGAATTGTCCCGAGCTCAACTACAATAGCAACAATGGCGACAAAAACCTTAATGGTGCTCGGGGAATAGCTTCCATAATCGGCTCGGGAGAAGCCAAGAGCGACATCAATGTGTTGACATGTATGTTGTCTGTAAATGAGAATCTTGTTGCTGTTCTTTTCAATTCCGGTGCGAATATCAGTTTTATGTCTTTAAAACTTAGCAAACTCCTAGGGTTAGCCCCTACTCTTCTTGAATCCCCACACTCTATAGAGTTAGCTGATGGAAAGCCTGTTGAGGCAACCCACATCCATCAGGACAGTAAGCTTGAGCTAGATGGTCAATCATTTGCCATCGACCTCTTACCCATCACCGTGGGAAGCTTTGATATCGTAGTTGGCATGGACTGGTTGTCCAAGCATCGTGCTGAAATTCTCTGTTAGGAGAAGATCATTCATATCCCTCTCCCTAGTGGAGAACGTTTATCTATTCAGGGTGATTGTGGTGGTGCCATGGTGGGTATCATCTCATTCTTGAAAGCCCAGAAGTGCATTCGAAAGGGCTATCCAGCCATTCTAGCTAACATTTCTGACACTCGAGCTGAAGTTGAAACAAAGATTGAGGACATCCCTGTAGTTCGTGATTTCCCAGATGTATTCCCAGAGGAACTACATGCACTTCCACCTGTTCGTCAAGTGGAGTTCCAAATTGATCATGCACCTAGACCAACCCCAGTTGCACGCGTACCATATCGCTTAGCACCAGGCGAACTTCAAAAACTGTCTACCCAACTCCAAGAGCTGTTGGATAGGGGTTTTATTGGACCTGGTTCTTCACCTTGGGGAGCCCTAGTCCTGTTTGTTAAGAAGAAGGATGGGAGTTTCCGCATGTGTATCGACTATCGGGAGTTGAACAAGGTGGCTGTCAAGAACCGCTACCCATTGCCCCGTATTGATGACTTGTTTGATCACCTCCAAGGGTCGAGTTTCTACTCAAAGATTGACTTGAGGTCAGGATACCATCAGCTGAGAGTCCGAGAGGGGGATGTAGCCAAGACAACCTTTCGAACTCGCTATGGACACTATGAGTTTTTGGTGATGCCATTTGGGCTAACCAATGCACCGACGGTGTTCATGGATCTTATGAGCCGCGTGTGCAAGCCTTATTTGGACAAGTTCGTCATAGTGTTTATTAATGACATATTGATCTATTCCAAGAGCAGGGAGGAGCACGAGCAACACCTGCAGCTGATCTTCGAACTTTTGAGAAAAGAGCAATTGTATGCTAAATTCTCTAAGTGTGACTTTTGGATTCGGGAAGTCTAATTTTTAGGACATGTGGTTAACGAGGCTGGTATAGATGTCGATCCCGCTAAGATAGATGCTATCAAATGGTGGGAGGCTCCTAAGACTAATACTAAAGTGCGGAAATTTCTTGGTCTTGCGGGATATTATCGCAGATTCATTGGGGGATTCTCAAGGATCGCTCAACCCCTCACTGGTTTGACGCAGAAGGGTATTACTTACAAGTGGGGAGATGCCCAAGAATCTGCTTTTCAGTTTTTGAAGTCAAAACTTTGCAGTGCACCAATTCTATCATTACCTGAGGGTACAGACGACTTCGTGGTGTACTGTGACGCTTATATCTAGGGCTTGGGGTGTGTATTGATGCAGCATGATAAGGTCATCGCGTATGCATCTCGCCAACTGAAGGTTCATGAGAATAATTACACCACTCATGACTTGGAACTGGGAGCAGTGGTATTTGCTCTAAAGATTTGGAGGCATTATCTATATGGAACGAAGTGTACGATCTTTACAGACCATAAGAGCCTCCAACACATATATGATCAAAAGGAGTTGAACATGCGACAACAATGATGGGTCGAGCTCCTGAATGACTGCCACTGTGCCATCAAATACCATTCAGGGAATGCTAACATAGTAGCGGATGCCCTTAGTCGTAAGGAAACGAAACCCAACCGGGTGCGAGCTTTACAACTCACTATTCATTCTAATCTTCCTGATAAGATTCGTGAAGCTCAGGTTGAAGCTTTGAAGGAAGAGAACGTCGAGCTCAAAACTTTGCATGGTGCTGATAAGCACTTGGAACTGAAGTCTGATGGTCTTCAGTACTTCATGAATCAAGTTTGGATTCCACGCTTTGGGGATCTCAGACAAATTGTGCTTGACGAAGCTCACACCTCTCATTATTCAGTACATCCTAGTTCGGATAAGATGTACCAAGATCTCAAAACTCTTTATTGGTGGCCGGACATGAAAGCTGAGGTAGCCACTTATGTTAGCAAGTGATTGACTTGCGCCAAGGTTAAGATCGAATATCAAAAACCTTCGGGCCTACTCAAGCAACCAGAAATCCCTAACTAAACTCCCTAAAACACCTAGTGGGCATGATATGATTTGGGTCATTGTTGATCGGTTGACCAAATCGGCACATTTCTTGGCAATTAAGGAGATAGACAAGCTAGAGCGATTGGTCAACATCTACATCAAGGAAATTGTCTCTAGGCATGGGTTGCCTACTTCTATTATATCTGATCGTGATTCGCAATTTACTTCTTGTCTTGGACTACTCTCCAAGACGCATTGGGGACTCGCTTAGACATGAGCACAACATATCACCCTCAGACGGATGGACAAAGTGAGCGTACCATCCAAACATTGGAAGATCTACTACGGGCGTGCGTAGTGGATTTTGGCAACAGTTGAGATAAACACTTGCCTTTGATCGAATTCTCGTATAAGAACAGTTACCACACTTCTATTCGGAGCGCGCCTTTTGAGGCATTGTATGGACGCAAGTGTAGGTCTCCCATATGCTGGACTGAAGTTGGGGATAGCCAGCTGACAGGTCCTGAACTCGTGCATGAAACTTCTGAGAAGATAGTGCAAATCAGAAACCGTATGGCCGGTGCTTGTGATCGACAGAAAAGCTACACTTATAAGCATAGGAAACCTTTGGACTTCCAGGTTGGGGACAAGGTACTATTAAAGGTATCGCCATGGAAGGGCATGATACGATTTGGGAAATGGGGAAAGTTTAACCCGCGATATGTTGGACCATTCGAGATTGTGGAAAGAATTGGCCCAGTGGCTTATAGGATAAAACTACCTGATGAACTCAGTAGAGTGCACAATGTATTCCACATATCGAATCTTAAGAAATGTCTATCTGATGCAACACTGGTGGTTCCACTAGAGGAAATCCAGGTGGATGATCAGTTACGGTTCGTGGAAGAACTAGTGGAGATTCTTGAGTAGGGCATCAAGAAACTCAGACAGAGCATAATACCTGTAGTCAAGGTACGATGGAATTCCCGTCTAGGACCGAAATACACGTGGGAACGCAGGGATCAAATGCGGCTCAAACACCCAAATCTCTTAACTAAACCTGAACCTGTGCATAGACTAAACGCTAAACATAAAGCAGCTCGCTCAAAGTGAATTTCGGTGCGAAATTCGTTTCAACTTGGGGATGATGTGACATCCGGTAACCAAGAACACATTGTTACACTGGCTTTAATGTTTACTTACTAAATTTCCTGATGAAATTCTTTTTAACTTGGGGATGATGTGACACCCTGCATCTTCAGGTTCCTACATTAACTAAACTCTAGTTAACTTTATTTACATTTACAGCATGTTACTTAATTAAGTTTAGTTAGGTGAGTCACACGTTGCACAGTTATAGGGTAATAACTGCATGAAAAGGTAATTTGGGGAATTACCGAACTATGTACACGAGTATCGAACCCCGAACGTTGGTGAATTGAGAAAATATAGAATTGGTTGATATTAATTGCATTTACGTGTTTATGTGAATCTATGTGTAAACTGTTATGTGATTGTGTGAATTTAAACCGAACGTGTTACTAAACTCGTAATCGATGAACCGTTAGGATGGTTGGGGTCTAAAAACATGGGGTTACTCTTGGAATGGTCCAAAATAACGTAAACATCGAAGAAAAAGGGTAATACACTGAACTAGGCCGATCGAAACGGGACTGGTCAAAGTGAATGGTCATTCGTCGGGACCAGGTTCGTCAAACCAACTTATTTCGCCTATCTAAGCAACCTTAAGTACCATGCACCTCATAACCACAACCCTTATCGTCCATAACAACCCCCATATGAAAATATAACCCACTAACACCTGCTAAGGCTCAAGAACATCATCCGGGAGGCTTGGAAGGTGTTCGGTTCTTGATTGTGAAGTGCTTTAGGTATATTATGTTAAACCTTTGTGTTTTAATCTTCTTGATTATATTTTAAACACCATAATAAAGTATGTCCAGACCTGATATGATTTTATAAAGATTAAAACTTGGATTAACATGATAAACATAAAGATTTATGAATGGATATGTAATATGATTGCATGTTATTGAATATCTATGATGTTTGAGCGTCTAGGGTTTATAGATCATATTATGTACGATAAAATCTTGCATGTTCTGATCATATTAATGTGTTAGGGTTAATGTATGATGATTTCTCGGTGTTCTTGATCGATAATACACATGTAGGACTTGTTATAGTTGAGAATATTGTATGTTTAAAATCTGGACAAAATGTGAATGTCGACTTGTAGGCTCTGCATCATGACTCTATTTATCTGTTTTGATCGATTCTTGTTATGTGCATGTCATACATGGTCTTAGATTTATGGGATGGGTAAGATCATGCGATTTGGGGTTCGTTTGATATGTTTTTGGAATTTTATTCGGATAAAGGTTTAAACTGATTTTCGGATTAAAAACTTAGGTCAACTTTAATCAACTGTAACTCGAGTTTTATGAAGAGTTGGGTCGTGAAATTTGGTCAGTACGTTGATATGGGAATAATTCGACTGTTCCATGTGTATTCATCCTATTATGATGAATACACGATTTTTGAGAATTTTTATCGTAAACTGACCTGATGTGAAAGTTTTCAAAACCTAGATGTAGTAATTGATTTTTCATAATTTTTTAACAAGGTTTTATTGTGAAATAAAAATAGTGGAACAACGAATGGTCTCATAGGAATATTCTTTAAACTTTTGGTTGTCAAATTCTTTGTGCAAGTATTTTTAGAAATTTTTTTTTTTGGTGTATAATTTGTCCTAAAAACACAGATTGTGACATTGATGCATATGTGCTTATTTGGGGTCTTATTTGCTTTGATTATGACTTGAACTTGCGTGTACACTTGTGTGATATGTATTTGAAGTGTATAACTAATGTTAATCATAACGCTCACCAACGGGTTCATAGGGTTACTTGTGTATGTAGTTACACTAGTTGTCACTTAAATGTTTTCACATTCTTAAACGTTTTGGACAAACGAGTTATGTGGTGTATAGTATGTACACATGTACTCACATGATGACACATATAATAGGGAGTCTGTTGCACGTCCTTAATTGTGATGTTTGGATTTTTCGCTTGCATCCTAAGGTGAGTTTCACTACTCTTTTTCTCAAAAGCATGTGTCTCGGGTTGAGACAACATACTTACTTTTTAGTCTGGTTTTGGACCACTACTTTATCCCGGGTTTGGGATACATTGATTCATGGGGTGAATTGGGTTTTGCTAATTCGCAATCTTTGTGCTTAATGAACTAAACCAACACAATCATTGAAGTCCTTCACGTACCGAATGAGTTTCCGGGTGGCTAGCGGGTTACTAGTTGATAGCGCTATTAGGTTTGACAAACATCACACCATGTTGGGATTACGGGTGTGAACTGTGACTTAACACATTATCGTTGTTGATAGGCAATGATGCAAGGCACTTTTGCTCACTGTTGTGAGTGCACGTACATCAGCAGTTCAGTATATCTGTGTTTAGTTATCGTGAATGGTTTAGCTACTCTTGGCATGCGATGAACTAGTGGTTATTGGTTTTTGAAACCTAAACATTTACTTTACTTACTTTGTAAACTCACCAACTTTATGTTGACACACGCTAGCATGCTTTTGCAGGTCGCTAGATTGGAGCACGAATAGGTCATGCATCATATGTGTCATGGGATAATGAACACTTTAAATTATTTTCGTTGTTTATTTACTTATGTTTGGTTGTGGGCGCGTTTGTTTTGCGCATAACAATTTACTTAACTGTTTCGGTTACGCTTCCGCATTTACTAAAAACTTATGGTTGACTTTTAAACTTGGTTTTTGATAACGAACTAAGTGGTTTGGGTATTTAGAGTCGTTCATGTGACTTATGGCTATAGGATCATGGTGTGTCACGTGCCTCGCGGTAAAACCCCGCAAGTGGAAATTTGAGGGTGCGACACACTAGTCATCAGCCTGTGAAAGGCGTGTACCTGTGATCATTCATTGACACTCTACGGCTTCAATCATCTCTTGCTCGGTAGCCGGGTATCTCTTCCAATCCCATGTGATCATCTCACCGTCATTTCCTATCTCAAACCTATCTGCCACCACACAACATCTATCCGACTCTAGCAGAAACAACGACAGGAATCGATATTTTAGCGGCGTATGATCAATCCATGGATCAATCCAAAACTTTTTGCTTGTACCATTACCCACCTTACCTTTAATCATCTCCACAAAAGAAACGTCTACCACTTTCAATCTTTGACCACACAAAACTCTTTTAGACCATGTACCTGAAAACTTGTTATTACGCGGAAACATATCATATCTCCTACCGGAACCATGAATAGCATCTATAAATTTCCTCTAAAGCGCATCGCGTTCCTTACCATTACGCCATAACCATTTTAAACCTAAGGCGTTGTTACACACCTCAAGTTTGTTGATGCCTAGCCCACCTTCTTTCCTCGATCTTGTAACCGTCTCCCACCCAACCCAATGAACTTTATTGATGTCTACACTTCCTCCCCAAAGGAACTTATTGATCAATGACTCCAGTTTTTTAATTACTGCAACTGGAGCTTTATATAATGAAAAGAAATACATCGGTAGGCTCTCCAAAACCGACTTTATAAGAACAATCCTATCACCAATGGAAAGGAATTTAGCCTCCCATTTTGAAAGCCGATTATTAAAAACTTTCATAACTGGCTCCCAACTATTTATCCGACCCATATTAGCGCCCACTTGAACACCCAAGTATGCAAGTGGAGTAGAACCCGCTCTACACCCCAACTCAACTGTTTTCACACCCACTTCATCTAAGCTCTTCCCAGCCCCAAAAAGAGTAGATTTGTGAATGTTAATTCTCAAACCGGAGCAGAGGTGAAACATCCTAAAAATTTGCCTCAAAATTTTGAAATTAAAATCTGACCACTCGCCCATCACCATGGCGTCATCAGCATATACAAAAGATGAGTAATAATAGGTCCTCCATTAGGAAGAGCCACCCCATTAAAGGACCCAATGTCACTCGCGTTTTTAATAAGCCCTAAAAGCGCCTCCATAATAACAATAAACAAAAACAGCGATATGGGGTCCCCTTGGCGAATACCTTTACCACAACTAAACTCAAATGTCTGTGAACCATTAACCAGGACTGGCGACCGTGCATAAGAAACAACTCCGTAAATCCACTTATACCAAATTTCAGGAAAGTTCATCTGTTGCATAATCATCATTAAGAAAACCCAATTGACATTATCATATGCTTTCTCAAAGTCAATCTTGAATAAAAATTATTCTTTCCCACTGCGCTTGGCCCACGACAAAATTTTAGCGATTAAAAGCAGACAATCTAAT
The DNA here is from genome assembly GCA_032199755.1 of Ambrosia artemisiifolia. Taxonomy (NCBI): domain Eukaryota; kingdom Viridiplantae; phylum Streptophyta; class Magnoliopsida; order Asterales; family Asteraceae; genus Ambrosia; species Ambrosia artemisiifolia. The sequence goes on from CM063517.1 coordinate 34,231,806, forward strand.
ATATACCTCCCTGAAAAACATGCCCGATTGAGTTTCATTAGTAATAATATTCATAACATTCTTCAGTCTATTCGCTAAGACTTTAGAAATAACTTTACTGATCACCCCAATCAAGTTTATTGGACTATATTCACCAAGATCAACAGGGTCGCTCACCTTAGGAACAAATGTAATGATAAAGGATCCAACCTCTCTACTGATTATACCCGACTGAAAAAAATGATGAAAGATACTCACGAAATCAGCCGCAAATGAAGACCAAAACTTTTTAGCGAACCGAAAGTTAAACCCGTCTGGACGAGGCGCTTTATCACTACCACAACTATATAACGCTTCTTTAATCTCTTTTTCGGTAAAGGGACAAATAAGATCATTGGCTTGCTGCTCGTTTAGTTTTTTAATACCGTAACAATTAAGGGTCGGTCGAACATTCAGATCTTCAACAAACTTGTTTCTGTAAAAATGAAACACTTCTCTTTTTATCTCAGTTGGTTTAGAAATCCATCTCTCATTAACCGTTAAACCCGGAATAGAATTACTAACACGACGGCTAATAATCATTCCATGAAAAATCTAGTGTTCTCGTCACCGTCCTTCGCCCAACGAACCGAGCCTTCTGTCTAAGATAAGATCATTCACCTTAAAATCTTCTAATTCAAAAATCCGCTTCTTGGCTTCTTTATACACCCAACTTTCCACCTTAAAGAAGTCTCTCTCTTCCAATACTAAATCCAAACTATCAACCTCTAATCGCAAACCAACCTCCTCTGCTTCTCACTATCCGCCAACTCATGAGCCCATTTACTAACACCAATTTAAGTCTCTTGAATTTGCTTAAAAGCACCGTGTCAGGAGCCCCCCTCTCATCAAACTCCTTCAATCCGTTTAGAACAACTTCGTTGAAACCATCCCTTTGCAACCACGAGTTAAAGAAGCGGAATGGCTTAACACCAAAATTCCGAGTCTCCACCTTTTGAAGCAAAGGACAATGGTCGGATTTATCACGAGCGAGAGTCTGGTACTCTGCATTAGGCCAATCGTTGAAGAAATTCCAACAAACAAATATTCTATTTATGCGACTAAGTTTATCACCGGATTTAAAAGTAAACTTCATACCACGTAATACGAATTCAAATAACCCTGACCCCTATAGAAAATCATTGAACTCTTTCGCAGCCGTCATATTAAACTTGGAATTCCTCCTTTCAGACCCCCTCGAACACAATTAAAGTTACCTCCTACTAACCAATAATTATCACTTGTAGTAATAATCCTTGATAATTCTTCCCAAAGAAGACTTTTATCAACCAAAGTTTGAGGAGCATAAAAATTTATCAATGTACATACCTTCCCACTATCTTTGATCGAGCTTGTGACAGCAAGAAACCAACGGTTCTTGACAACCGAATGCATAACAAATCTCTTTGGGTCCCAAAAGGAAATAAGACCTCCTGATTGACCAGATGCACCCACCCAATCATATTGAAAACTACTCGGACCCCAAAATTTATTTAAATCCAAACCACAAATCAACTCAAATTTAGTCTCTTGGAGCATAACAAACCCCACTTCATTACTTATTCTCAAATTTCTAACCCAAGAACTCTTCATATCCCAACTAATCATTCCCGAACCCATCCCTCTAATGTTCAAATAAAGTATATTCATTTAGGAACCACTCAAAAGCCTTCTTCCAAAAGAGAATTCACTATTGAATCTTCAAAACTACCAATATTAGTAGCTCCAAGAACCTTACCCAAATTAAGCTTTTCTGAGACCTCAACTGTGACTTCATCCTCGATCCGTTGAGAGAAAGCTTCGTGACCCAATTCCACCTCTGACCCTACATGGACTGATTCTTCCACCACAACCACATGGTTTAGGTCTGGTATAGGGAAATTATTTGGAGATCCCTGCACCCGATCACAGTCTTGAGGACCATTAGACCTGTTGTTAAGAAGAAAGATGAATCGGTCCAAATCAAACGGGTCTTCCCCGTCTTTGGACCTTTTCTTAGGTCGTTCCTGGTCCGTAGGAGACACCGATTTTTTCTCCTTTTGACTTTTTGCGAGTAAAATTGACTCTTTTTTTCTTACAATCCTTACCATGGTTACTTTCCATAAAATGCTGATTGAAAAGCTCCGTCACATTAGGTATGTTACCATCTGTTTATCCATCTTTTATGAAAATCACATCATTACCCCCAATAAACGCTTCTTCCACAATTACTTCCTCCTCGTTCCTGTGCCAATCACCGGACTTTGGATCTTCATCCTCCTGAACAGCCGTGTTAGAAGGGTCGTCAACATCCTCCAAATTCACCAAACAATCTGGTATCCACTCACCATATTCCTCTTCAATTAAAACCGAAAACGTCTTCTGCCTCCACTTCAAACAAACCTTCTCTTGAATTCTCTCCACTTTGTTACAAGGAACACCCACCAATGCATAAGAAAGGTGTTGATTAGATTCAGCAAATTGAGCTGACTGCACAACAATACCCACTTTCGACCCAATATCATTAAACACAAAGTCCTCCAACAAACATAACGACACATCGAATATTTTCAGCCATGCAATACGTTCAAACACAAGTACTTGTCCTTCCCAACTCTCCAACGAATCAAAAACCATAATCCAGACGTCTTTATGATCAAGGAAAACCTGTTTCTCCTCCGGACTACTGAACACCAAAAATACGTTAACCCCCCCCGCCCCACATACTTGATGGACACATTACCTCGAATCATAGAAGACAACAAACAACTCAGGTTCGTAAGAGAACCAAAGTCTTTAACCCTGCCAATCAATCATACCCAATTTCATTTAGAAAAATCTTGAATGTTAGGGGCTACCGAAACTTCAATCACCCCTAGATCCAGTTCTTTGTCAATAAGAGTATCATAGAACGATCTTTGTCCAATCACACTTGGCCCCGGCCTATCAACAACTTCATCAGAATGAATAGTAGCCTGTTTCTCAGCCATATTAGTCTTCGGTGACTCCTTCTCCTTTACAGATTGCCATTGTCTCTCCTCCTTCCTGATAACCTTCTCTCCATCTACGAATCTTGCTAGGGTTATAAAAAGTTTATAACTACAAATCCACACATCCTTTAAATCCTTCTCTAACTTTGCTGCATCCCTAACTTTCTTGAATGACACAAATCCAAACCTTTTACCGAGCTTATCAAATTTCCTGGCTATATACGTGCCATGGATCTCCCCAAAACCTTTCAAAACTTCTACTAAATCGGCTGAAGAACATCTTCCTGGCAAATAATTAGATACAAAAAACTTTGTGATTTCCACGTTCGTTGTTTTTCTAGCTTCTGATCTCAATCTCGTTCCCGTCTTTGATGTAACATCGTACTACGTATCCGTCTTGTAGCGATCCCTGACCGCCATTGTACCAATTATCAGATCTAAAAGGCGAAGGGTTAGGGGGAACGGATCAAATAGATAGTATATTATTAATAGATAGGTAAATGTAAGAAATATAATTGATTAGTGTTGTGTAAAATTTAGCTAGTAAATTATTAGTATACTTTTAATTAACTAGTGGGTTTACCCGTGTGTTGCAGCGGGATCCACAAATGGGTTGCAATACAACATTATGATACTTACGTTTTTTTTGCCGCAAGTTACGCAAAAAGAATAGAAATATGCACACTATGTTTTAACAAGTCTTCGTAGAAAGAAAAGAAAAAAAATGTGCACCGCCACTTAAAACTAATTGCAGTTCACCACAAAGACCATGTACTAATTATTGAACAAATCTTAATAAACGAAAGGTATGTTACTGTAAAAGACCAATATGAACATAACGTCACTCTTGTGTAAGCTGTCCAGTCATTGCATATCTATATAACCGTAACATTGAAGACACCTTCCTAAATGATAAAGTTCATTTATATGACAAAAGCATCTAGTAATAATATCATATTGTATACACTATCATACGAAGGTCACTGTCCATTTAGAAATTAAAAGTTGTGATTTGTAAGTTTGTAATAGACTTGCCCAACAACAAAAAAAAAATTGCTCAATGTAGCTAGTGAGCCGAACCATCCGTCCACTTTGCCGCTGGGTAGACACATATATATATATGAAAAGTGTTTATAATATACGTATTATTATGACAAAGTTTTAAAACTTATACAACTTTAGCTGAGATAAGATTATTCATTATAGTAACATAAATTATTATCTTTTATCGCCATTATATGAAATTTTCAAAAATATTATTATCCCAATGTGTTTATTTAGTTTGGGTGAGTTCCATTTTAATATAAAAGTTGATTACCTTCTAGGGGCATTTAGGGAAAAAAGTGATAAAATTTAAAAAATTGTAAAGAAACCCTTGCATGCCATTTTAACTTTGGACAATTTGAATATATTTATTCATGCCTACTCCTTTATAATGTATTGTAGATTAGCTTGTAGTATATTATTAGGAGATATGTTAGCTGCATTTTTCTTTTCATCATAAGCTAGTGCTGTTGTAAGATTTAGCTAGTAAATTAAGTATGTTGTTAACGACCTATATGGTCGCCATGTGTTAAGTTGATAAAGTCATTGTAAATTTAGCTACTTAGTTTTTACGAAATGATATCACATTGGTAATACAACATGACTTGAATATATCATATGTTTCTATCAAAGAAAGAGGTGTTATTATAAGAATACGTAAAGAGTTTATTTGGTATTACTTTCAAAGTGATTATATTTTAGGTTTGTATATTCAAACCAATAATGGTACGTATCCAAAGGGCGAAGCTTCTTTGAGGTCGGGTTTTCCTTTCTCTCTTTTTTTTGGCTTGGTAGTGTAAATTTATACGTATTTTACTCGAACATTTTTTACGTATTAATTTTGTCTCTCCTAACTTAAGGGTTGCATAACTTTCAGACGAGCGTAAGTAATTGTTCAAACTGACTCATATGCATAAGTTTGTAACACCTATAAAAATCGAGACTAAAAATTAATCTTTTATCTACTCCCAATTCTCTATGATGAAAACTCCGCGTCATGTATGTAAAACTTGAAAAGAATGAAATGACAATATTTGGTGAAAGATATTGTATATAATAAAGTACAATTTGATTTATTATTGAAAAGTATTTATAAATTGGACTTGAATTTAATTAAAAGTTAAATTAAAACATTATTTACGAATCAACAATTTTCGTTTCAAGTGTTTTAATATTTGAACTCTATAGATTTTAAACACTATTTGGGAATCTTAAAGAGTGTGGGTTAGGGAAGGCGAAGGGGAGATGCCACATAGAATGGGAAACACCATCCCTTCCCTTCTCAAATCGTTAAAGTAGGTGAAATCTCACTAAACTCCCCGAGACCAAATCCTCTTCGTCTCTCTTAAAATAAATAAAAAAACAAAGAAAAAAAGGAAGGAAGGGGGAAAGGAAATGGGAGAACACCTCTAGATGGCGGAAAATAAAGAAGGAAAGAGGAAATATGACGTGGTGATGAGTGGAGGATGAGAAAGTAGGGGAATATACCCCATAACCTAATAAAATAAAATAAAAATATAGAATCTTAGTACAAACCTTAACATTTGTGTGATGTCTTTAATTTAGGCTTTTGAGTAGTTTTTATTTGTCAGATTCTATGGTTTTCTTCATGCATACAAGTCGAGGTGGTGTTAGTGGATGCTGGTGGTGGTTGTGGTTGATTGTGATGGTATGGTGGTGACGGTTGATGGTGATGTATGAATGTGAATATGATGATGTTTGTGCATTTTAGAACATATGTAACTAGATGAAGAATCAAGTCAACATATGAAAAATAAGAAAAATAAGAAAAATAAGTAAAAATAAAATTCATACAGATTTAAAAATAAGATGTATATTCATATAAATTAACTGATAAGAAATTTGTAATTCCTTTTGTAATAATAAACATTACTAGAATGATCAACTTACAAAGAATAAATAGTAAATAAGAAGTTCAAGAATCATAACTTTTTCCTAAGATTAGCAATGATATAAATGTGGAAAAACTTTATAATAAACAAGCAATAATAATTCCAAAGGATGAGGTATGAATCGGTGCCTTTCCTGTTGACGAAGGGATGTGAATAGGGGTGAGCAATAAACGGTTCCGAACCGCGAAAACTGTGAAACCGACCCGGAATCGTTAGAACCGAACCGAACCGAATTAATGTTATAGGTTCCGGTTCCGGTTCTCATATTTTGGCATAATCGGTTCCCGGTTCGGTTCCGGTTAGAACCGACGGGTCCGGTTAAGAACCGTTAAAACCGTTTTGAATTAATTAAATATTTAAATATTCTATTATTAAGTTTGAAATAGAATGTGTTGTTTCCTTCTTTATAGTTCTTAACACTTTTAAATCTTTTTACTTGGTAGGAATGTAGAGTATTGCCTTATGTGATGGTCAGCAGTTAGCACAGCTTGTTCTGACCCTTTTAATCTGTATAAAAAGAATGATCTGATCCGAACAAAACATATTTTGATACGTAAACTGCTATACTTTTAGTAACCATGGTTAACACAAACTGTTGATAATTTTTTTAAGAAAAATCATTGTTTTTGTTTATTTTTTTTATTTAATTGTTAATGTTAATTTTAGGATTTTATTGATAACCGGTTCTGGTCTAGAACCGTTTCACCCGCTTCTGGAACCGAACCGTTTAGTAATTATCGGTTCCGGTTCTCATATTTTGGAATAAACGGTTCGCGGTTCGGTTCGATTCGGCCCGGTTCTGAACCGTTGCACAGCCCTAGATGTGAAGGCTGGCCCAAAACAATCATACACTATTGACAAAGCGATGCGATGATTGACCGGGAACACCCATACACAGTAAACCTAGTTTTCTGGTCATCATTAGTCTGCGTGTTGTAAACCACGGTGTTAACGTGAAATGATGATTATAGAAGGAACAGATCGAAGTCGTTAAAAGAACACTAAATTGACTTTGTATGCATACAGGGTGAAGATATTGTACAAAGGCAATTTTTTTGTGAAAAATGTGAGAATGATTAAGAACTGATATATGTATGCATCATTTTTTAGACCTAGTCATGATGTATCCTAGGTCAAAATTTAAAACGTCATGCCAAGAAAGTTAAGTAGTGTGTTTTAAGTGTTAAACAGTGTGCTTTAGCTGTGTCTTAAATTTCATGACTATGATACATTGCATTGTGTTTTAAATTGATGTGTTTAATGTTTTTTCTTCCCAAAGCATCATGCTAAATGCAAAATGTGACGCCTACATGTCAATTCTTAATCGTTTCACATTTCTTACAAAATATAACCTTTGTATATGTCACGTTATGAAAGTTGATTTAATGAGTTATTACATTATCATTGGAACGTCCGTCAATCAAGGTGTGAGGTTTAATGGTGAATTGTAAAAAAGCGAAGAACCGAATGACCATACATTTAACATGTTGAATATATTATAAAAAATTAATTAAACATGGAAAAAGGTTTTTTTTTTCAACTTTTTCAAAGCTTGTTATATAGTATTAAAAAAATAATTTTGTAAAAACATTTACTTTTTTTTTATTAAGGAATATTGGATTTAAATACCCTCAACTTTCAGAGTTTGGCCGACATTACTCCCAACAATGTAAATAATCAGCACTCCCAACTTTTAAGGTATTTTCCATTGGCACTCCCAAACTAACCAGTTATTTTGTTCAGTTAGTTTGCTAACGTGGCCATTATTGCTGATGTGGCATGCTGACGTGGATGACACATAAGATGACACATCAACATCCACAGCATGCCATGTCCGCAATAATGGTCACATCAGCGTGCCATGTCAGCAATAATGGTCACGTCAGCATGCCACGTTAGCAAACTAACCAAACAAACAAACTAACTGAGTTAGTTTGGGAGTGCCAGTGAAAAATACCTTAAAAGTTGGGAGTGTTGACAAACATTTTCGTTGTTGGGAATATTGCTGGCCAAACTCTGAAAGTTGGGAGTATTTAAATCCAATAAACCCTTTATTAACTCATTTTAAGGGTTTTTTTTAATTATTTTATTTTTTAACTTTTTTTTTTATTAAAAGTGCTTCTGCATGTATTTGTATGCAAAAGCTCTGAAAAATAATTAAAAAAAATTATTTTTCTACATGTTAAATTGAATTTTTATTATATATTTAATATGTTAAATCCATAGTTCTCCGGTTTTCCACTTTTTAAATGTTCCCCATTTTCACTGTTCTAATAATACAATGTAAAAATTATAAAATTTTTAATCTATCATTGCGACGTACTTATTTTAATCTTCATTGTGATAAATGTTTTGTTCAAAATCGGAATGTAATTGATTTTTTTTCTTTGCCATGAAGAGTTGAATGATACCATCCAAACAACTTATATAGCAGTACAATAGTTCGATTTTATGGTTTCCGGCATAACATTAGTAATATAAGCAATTGCATGCTTCGAATTATCTACTATCTCCACAACCATGCAGCCTATCATATTTAGTTAGATTATGAAACCTTTCTCGCTTACCTATCACATGATTCCGACCCGACTCGTCTCGTTAACGACCCTGGCCGTTCTGATTGATAGAGCCCGTTAACTACCTGGATCGTTTCTACTCGACTAAGCTCGTTAACGACCCAGACTATTTTAATCCAACTGCAGGTTTGATCATCTGGAGTGCCAACGTGGGCTAGACTGTGTATGTCTCTTTAAAAAAATGTCTCAGGTTCAAAGCTGAACAAATGAGTGTAGAATTTTGGTGTAAAGTATAGTACATTGACATTTGTTTAAAAAGGAAAGAAAATCGTCTAGAGTCCATGAATATCCATTCATAGCTTGTTTAAATACGACCCTGCTAACTTTAAAAAAAGTGTTACAACCACGTTTGTTTGTTGCTTTGAATGAATTAATATCTTCCCCTTGTATGATGGGGACGAGGTGTCATACCCTCAAATTCCACTGCGGAGTTTACACCGCGAGGCGCGTGACATACCAGGATCTCCATAGCCATTAGTTACAAGAACGACTCTAAATGCCAAAACCATTTAGTTCGTTTTCAAAAACCAAGTTTAATGTTTAACCAAAAAGTTTAGATAAGTTGCGAAAGCGTAAACCAAACACAATCATTTAAAAACATGCACAAAACAACGCGCCCAAGATGAAACTAAATGATTGAAAAGATATATATATATATATATATATATGTATATAAAGTTAACAGTGTTCAATTAACCCATGACTCAATGATGCACGCCTTAACGTGCTCCATACCTAGCGACCTGCAAAAGCATGCTAGTGTGTGTCAACATAAAGTTGGTGAGTTCACAAAGTAAGGTAAGTTCACAAAGTAAGGTAAGTAAGAGTTTAAGTTTCTAAAACCTATAACCAAAATCAAGCACCACTAGTTCAACGTATGCCAAAGGGTAGCTAACCCATTCATGATAACTAAACAATGAGATACCAAACTGCTATTTAAATGATGCACTCACCCCGTGAGTTGGTTTTTGCCTCCCATCATTGCCTATCAACAATGATAAAATCTAAGGTCGTAGTTCACGCCCGGCTCCCAGTACGGTGTGAGGTTTGTCAAACCTAATAACGCTATCAACTAGTAACCCGCTTGCCATAACCCGAAAACTCGTTCGGTAAATAGTGAAGGACTTCCGTGAAAGTATGCAGTTTAGTTTATCAAATGTGTGAAACTAGCAAAACCTGATTCCTCTCAGGAATCAACCCATCCCAAAAACCTGGGATAAAATAGTAGTCCCAAACCTGGACTAGAAAAGTTCAGTAAGAAATTCCCAACCAGGAATTAAGTTGTCTCCAAACCCGACACACATGCTTTTGCGAAAAGAGTAGTGAAACTCACCTTAGGTTGCAAAAGCTAAATCCAAATCTGAAAGTAATAAGGATGTGCTACCGACTTCCTATTATATGTGCCACTACGTGAGTATATGTGTATACATAACACACTACAAAACTCGTTTGTCCAAGACATTCATTTATGTGAAAACATTTAACTGACACCTAGTGTAACTACATGGACAAGTAACCCTACGAACCCATTGGTGAATGTTATGTTTAATGTCAGTTATACACATCACATACATCTCATACAAGTGTGCATACAAGTTCAAGTCTTGATCGAGTCATACAAGCCTTCAAACAAGCACTTCTACACGTATGTCATAATCTGTGTTTTTAGGACATATTATGCGCTATCAAAATGATTTTATGAAAAATAATTAAACAACACATTAGACACCCAAAATTTTACTGAATATTCCTAGTAGTCCAGTCGTCATGTCCAAATTTTTGTTTCGTGACAAAAGCTTATATAAAAATAATGAAAATCATTTACTACAACTAGGTTTTGAAAACATTCACATCAGGTCAGTTTACGAGAAAAATTCCCAAAAATCGTGTATTCATCCAAAAGGGATGAATCCACTTGGAAAAACTGAGTTATCACGGACGTATCTACTGAAAACATTTCGTGACTTAACTCCTTTTAAAGCTCGAGTTATGGTTGTTTAAAGTTGACCCAAAATAGTAATCCGAAAATCAGTTTTGACACATGTTTGTATAAAATTCCAAAAACACATCAAACGACAACCAAATCGCATAATCTTATACATCAAATAAACATCATACAAAACCTATCATACATTATCATGATCAAAACATGCAAGATTCAACATAAACATAAGCATCTATAAACCCTAGATGTTGAACAATCATCAATATACAATAACATGCAATCATATCAAATAACAATCATAAAATCCTATGTTTAACATGTTAGTCTTTTAGAAAACTCATGTTTTAATATTTATAAACTTGCATCAGATATGGACAAACTTGTTTATGGTGTTTTAAAACATAAAAGTGAAGATTAAAATACTAGGGATCAAGTATTATACCTAAAGCTCTTCAATAACACAACCGAACACCTTCCACGTCACCCGAATGATGTTCTTAAGCCTTAGGAGATGTTTAAGGGTTGTATTTTTATGGGGGCAGTACGGGACGATTAGGGTTGAGTTTATGAGAAAGATGGGGCTTAAAATCGTTTATATAGTGGTTTTAAGTTGGTTCCCAAGCCCAGATCATGCTGAACGGCCGTTCGTCTAGGCGAATGGCCGTTCACTGGGCGAATGGGCATTCGATCGGGAGAATGGCCATTCGGGCTGACACTCAGCATTTTATATATTTTTTTGTTTGTTTTCCTTTTATTTTGGGCCTTACACATTTAGCCCAAACATCGCCAATGTCCAACCCAACATTTTTAGACTTGAACCAACTTGTCGGTTCGTCAGGTGTCGGTTACGGGTTCGATAAAGCGTTCCGCTTAAATACACAGAATTACACATAAGTTCACAAATAAATTCACAAATAAATTCACGTAAGTGCATAATTGCAAATAATATCAAACGAGTTATTCTACAATTATTTTCTTTGTTATTTCACCAACGTTCGGGGTTCAATACTCATGTACGTAGTCTGGAATGTTGGTGTTAAGTGAGTTTAGAGTATTTGGTGATTGTGTAGTGTTTCATGGGACTTCCTTGGGTCTATATATATATACACGAGAGTGAGAGAGAGACATGGGAAGGGATTGTTTGTTTAGGAAAGTCAATGTTCATAGATTGTTGGATCCAAAAAGGTGTATTTCCATCTTAGTGTAACTAGTTGACATTAGGTTTTGTTGGTTCTTGTAGGGTCTTTGGGAGCTAAAACATGGGGAAGAGAAAAGGGGTTTTTGTGGCTAGTCAACTTAGCTTGGATGGTAATGTGTTTTATGTTGTTTATTTGTTTGTATAAAGTCTTTAGGCTACTGGTTTGATAGGTTAAGAAAAGTGAATGTATGGATGTGTGTGTATGCGTGTGGAGTGTGTATGTAATGTAGTTTAGTAGTGAGTCCAAAAACAACACACTTGACTTCCTTGGGAATGTATGGGCCGCTAATATGACCTCGGGAATGGTCATGGAAGGCTTTTGGAAGTCAAACATCATATATCTTAGTGAAAATAAAGTGGCTTGCCATTTTGGGGAGTATTCTAGGTGTTTGTGAGCATGATATGGTATGTTCCATAGTTGTTTGTGTAGAGGTTGACTTTGCCGATTCTTGGGAAAGAAAGGAATCTAGTTTTGATTGTTCAAACATGGTGAATTGGTTTTTATAGTGACATTGTTGCCATTTTGGTGTAACTCTTGGGAAATAGGGTGTTATGGTGGGAGTTTGGGAGCTTTGTAGGCATGTGTGTGTGTGCGCAATCGTATATGTATATATGTGAGTGATATTTGTCACTTTTCCATGCGTATGTTTGTGTGTGTGTATATCCGTGTATATATATACATGTATAGGCTTTCTGTATGTCTTGTGTGTCATGGTATGCATATATGTGTATATGGAACATTAATTTATTAAAGTGTCATCATATACGTGTGTATACATAACCGAAGGTGTGTATGTGTGAATGGTGGTGTATTTGTTTGATTCTAATACTCACACGAGTCTTTACGGATAGAATTTTAAGGTTACATGTGGGCACATTGTTCGTGGTTTTTACTAGTTTTCCATGGATATCACGTCGGGTTATCTAGTGTTCTTGAACATTGTTTGTTTTTGTTCTCGCTTGGATTACAAATTTTAACCTTGTGCTCAATTGTATTGATTCCCAAAACTAGGGGTTTGCATGGATTTCCTATAATCTATAGTGAATTATTCGACTAGCTGGGACTTTGTATTAACTAGTGTGTCTACTACTAGACTGCATGCCTCGGGATTGACTTGTTGGAACCCTGTATGGCCAAATTATGATTAAATAAGTATACGGTCATGACCTGTGATTTCGACGGGTGTCACAATGCCCAATCAGCATCAGAATCAAATAGGACATCAGCAAGGTTTATCATTCGTAAAGAACGTACCCATCACACGTTGATGTCATTGTGGTTTCCATTGTTGTTGTTACCGTTGAGCTGAGGACAGTCCCTTTTGAGGTGGGTCTTACTCTCACACTAGTAACACCCTTTACCAGCACCCTAAGGCTGCTTCTGTCCCCGTTGTTTCTGTAGATTTCTTGGGAACTGAAGCGACAGTTCTTAGCTGCGTGACTAGCTTTCCAGCACCGCTTACACATTTCCTGCTTGCATTTACCGAAGTGGTGTTGATTGCACCTACTACACTTTAGACGTTTTCCCAGATAGTTACCTTGGTTCTGGTTCTTGTCAGAAGGGGTTTGGTTGTTGTTACTACTTGGGATCTTGACCAAGGCATCTTCCTACTTTCTCTTGTTATTCTTAATGGTAGACAATGAAGTACTACATCGAGGTGAGATCCCTTCTCCGACTTCCCGATTGGTCAGATCTTGAGCTAAGCGAACGATCTGCCGAATGTTCTTTAGATTTGCTGGTGTGGCCATGCCCATGACCTGGGGGCAAACCCTCTGATTTGGAGTTCAATACACTTGACTGATAAGGGTAAGTAGCAGTTGACTTATATGATTTGGTGGTATCCTTCTCAATTTCATACCCTATTATCTTCAGGTTAAGGTACTCAGTTTCCAATTTTTGTGCCTTACCTCGAGGGCGATACTCCACCATCATTAATTCCTTGAATTCTTCCCACGGTGTGGCATTTGCCAAGTCCACTCCCAACATTTGCACTTGAGTGTTCCACTAGGCCAATGCGACACCTTCTAATGCACGGTAGCATACATCAATCGATCGGCCTGTGGGAAATTATACATGGCTAGGACTGTTTCAATCCTTTCAAACCACCTCAGTCACTCGGTCACTCGACCGCTCCTTCAGTCCCGTCAAAGATAGTCCCGTCAAAGATATGTTGCTTATGATCCATAAACGTCTTTAAGGTACAAGCAGGTTGGTTGTTGTGAGTAGGTTGGCTTAAGCATAAGGGCAGTAGAGAATACGAGTAAGTTAGGAGTTCTAACGACAAGAGTGTAGAAATAGAGGGGCTAAATCGATTAGAGTTTACCAGTTTGGAAAGCTGCGAGAGTTTCAACCACCATGGTATTGATAAAATCATTCAATTCCTCTTGCGTCATTTTGATGTTTCTACGTCCATGTCCACGTCCAGCCGTTGTGATCCTACGTTCACCATAAGCTCATAAGAAACGCAAAAATACACGGGTCATACTATACACACTCTGTGTAGTAGCCCAAAATCAAGGATATAATTCAAGAAAACAATTTGGTCTCATCTAGGTTATAATGGGATAAGAAAGGTCAAGAAACAAGTGATAGGAATCAATTATCTCTTTGCTTAGTGGGAATACCAGAGCCTTGCTCTCCTCAAGCTTAATTTGTTCGGGTTCCTTCTCTAATTTGTCTTCCTCCTCCTCTAGAGGTGTAAGTGTTGTCTAGAGTTGTTCACGTGTAGTACTCAACTCATACTAGGTAACAGCTAGCTGGGTCATCAAGTGTCCCCCTCATTCCTCCTAGTAGCCTTCCTCGATTACCTGGAATGTGGCATCGTGTCGTGGACATTGCGTAGTCCTCTGCTATGTAGGCCATACTGCCCTCGAGTGTTCTCTCCCATGCATTTAATGGTTCGTACTCGCACTGGTATTTGATGGATAACTCCCCATCCATGAAGCTGGCTAGGATTCTAATCCCAGTGATGCACCACATGGACTTACTCTCGTCCCTCATCAATGGTGTGCTCAAAGTTAGGCTAAGTGTTAGAGGATAACAATCTTCCTAGGGAATGTCATGTAAATGCACGTAGCCAAAAGTAAACTGTGCACTTAAGCTGTGTGTGTAACTAATGCAATGCTATGGAATAACAGTTATAGACTAGGCTCGACATGCAGTCCTAGTTCACTATAACTAGTGGCTCTGATACCAATCTATCACACCCTCAAATTCCACTGCGGAGTTTACACCGCGAGGCGTGAAACATACCAGGATCTCCATAGCCATTAGTTACAAGTACGACTCTAAATGCCCAAACCATTTAGTTCATTTTCAAAAAATCAAGTTTAATGTTTAACCAAAAAGTTTAGAAAAGTTGCGGAAGCGTAAACTAAACATAATCATTTAAAAACCATGCGCAAAACAACGTGCCCAAGATGAAACTAAATGATTGCAAAGATATATGTAAATTTAGCAGTGTTCAATTAACCCATGGCTCAATGATGCACGCCCTAACGTGCTCCATACCTAGCGACCCGCAAAAGCATGCTAGTGTGTGTCAACATAAATTTGGTGAGTTCACAAAGTAAGGTAAGTAAGAGTTTAAGTTTCCAAACCCAGTAACCAAAATCAAGCACCACTAGTGCAGCGTATGCCAAGGGTAGCTAAACGATTCATGATAACTAAACAACGAGATACCGAACTGCTATTTAAACGATGCACTCACCCCGTGAGTTGGTTTTGCCTCCCATCATTGCGTATCAACAATGATAAAATCTAAGGTCGTAGTTCACGCCCAGCTCCCAGCACGGTGTGAGGTTTGTCAAACCTAATAGTGCTATCAACTAGTAACCCGCTTGCCATAACCCAGCAACTCATTCGGTAAATAGTGAAGGACTTCCGTGAAAGTATGCAGTTTAGTTCATCAAGGAAAAAAAGGTGTGAAACTAGCAAAACCAGATCCCCCCCAGGAATCAACCCATCCCAAAAACTCGTGATAAAATAGTAGTCCCAAACCTGGACTAGAAAAGTTCAGTAAGAAATTCCCAACCAGGAATTAAGTTGTCTCCAAACCCGAGACGTGTGCTTTTGAGAAAAGAGTAGTGAAACTCACCTTAGGTTGCAAATGCTAAATCCAAATCCGAAATTACTAAGGACGTGCTACCGACGCCACTACGTGAGTATATGTGTATATACAACACACCACAAAACTCGTTTATCCATGACATTCATTTATGTGAAAACGTTTAACTGACACCTAATGTAACTACATGCAGTGGCGGATGTAGGCCACAAAATCAGTAGTAACGTTTTTCATTTTTATTCATTTTAGTAGCAACGTTTTCCAAATTTCATAAAAAAAAACCAAAATTTTCACTACGCGCGCGAAGTTGAGCCGCAACGTCCGTGACCCCTTGTTATTCTCTATGTCCGCCCCTGACTACATGCACAAGTAACCCTACAAACCCATTGGTGAATGTTATGTTTAATGTCAGTTATACACATCACATACATCTCATATAAGTGTGCATACATGTTCAAGTCATGATTGAGTCATACAAGCCTTCAAACAAGCACTTCTACACGTATGTCATAATCCGTGTTTTTAGGACAGATTACGCGCTATCAAAATGATTTTATGAAAAATAATTACACAACACATTAGACTCCCAAAATTTTACTGAATATTTCTAGGAGTCCATTCGTCATGTCCATATTTTTGTTTCATGAGAAAACCTTATAGAAAAATTATGAAAAATCGTTTACTACAGCTAGGTTTTGAAAACATTCGTATCAGGTCAGTTTGTGTTAGGGTTAGTTGAGACCACAGTTACCAGAACAAAGACTTTTGGGTGTTTATGTGATGTTTTGTTAGTCAAGGGACTGAAATTGTAATTAATCATAGATTCTAGGGTTTTTAGCTGGGCTGCGTACTTAAATGTAAGAGCCCTGCGTACTTGTGTTTAGTACGCAGGCCCATTAGTCAGCCTATATATAGAACGTGATATGCAACTTATTCCATAGGGTTTTGGTGGTCTAGATTTCACAAGAAAGAGAGTGGTGCGTATTTGTTTCTTTCCAAGGTGTTTTAACTGTCTGATCTTTAATGGAAATCTGATTTTGTTCTTCTTGTGTGTCGGTTCTTCATAGCTCATCTAGTATCTTCGGTTTTACAAAGATTCCTCACTCAAAACACCTAATCGATAGGTGTTTCTGAGTGATAACTATCATTTTCACAAACAGATCTAGAATTTGCGACTTACAATTTGGTATCAGAGCCTTCGTGCTCTTGATTGTATCTGTTTAGATACCAAAACCCTCATCTAGTTGGTTTCTTGAAGTTTTATAAACATTCTTCTATAGTTTTTATAAAAAAATGATTCAGAAATGGTTTGGTTTTGTGTTAAAAAGTGTTTCTAATCAGTTGACAAGTTATCCAAGCATTTCAGATCAGTTGAAATAGTTTTGGATGAGATCAGATTGTTTTTGATTGAGTTTGTTTGAAGAAAATCTGACGATTGGGCGTATTTATTTCATACCTAGCGTATTTATTTCTTGTTGTTGCGTTCTTGGATATTCAAACCTTCAAAGCTTTAAAATTTCTTTGTCTCTGCGTATTTAACTAGGGTTTCTGCGCACTTAACAGGAAATCTCTAGTTATCTGCGTATTTATTATAACTGTGTAGTCTTTGTGTACCTAACTAGGGTTTCTACGTACTTACAAGAAAACTCTAATTATTTACGTACTTGTCATCACAGCGTATTTGTCAAAGACTGCGCATTTAATTGGAGACGAGAAATTGACTTTGTATTTGCTGATGTTTCAGGTTGTTGCGTACTTGTTCTGTGTGAGATGATTTTGCTGCGTACTTACCAAAGGAAACATTGGGAGCAGTGATTTAGTCTTCTGAGACTTTATCACGGTGTATTTATTTAGTGTGTTCAGGTCGTTACTCTGCCCGACGTACTTGTGCCATCAGATCATCAGACTCTTATTGGACTGCGTATTTAGACCCTTGGACTACGTAATTAGGGCATTTGGACTTTAATCAAACTTAAAATCAACTTAAAACAATGTCTGGTAACAATAAAAATCTCACTATGAATCCTATAACCCAAGCTAAACTGGAAACTAGAACCATAACCCGCATTCCGAAGTTAAAGGGTGCGGAAGACTATTGAACTTGGAAGAACCACATGAAATCTTTCTATTATAGGAATGACTTTACCCAATGGACCTCAGTTCAACTCGGACCTCACGTCCCAATGAGGACTACAGATGCATGAGAGATGTTCAACTACTTAGACAGACCTTGATAAGCAGTTGTTGCAACGTGATCACAAGGCCTCCGGTGCTCTCACCATGGCATTGTCGAATGATGTGTACAACATGTTCGAAGAGTACACCTCTGCTCATAATCTGTGGTTCCCGCTGAGTGAGTATTATGAAGGAAATGCCAAAATGATCCAGAACAAACAAGATATGGAGCAAAAGGAATATGATATATTTGGGAGTATTCGAGGTGAAAGCTTGTCATCCCACATCGACAGGTTCATGAGTATGTTAAGCAAGATGAAAAAAGCCGGTATTCCAGTCAACAACAGAAATTCGATTAAGAAGTTGTTAGATTCACTACCTAAGGAATGGAGTTTGCAGTGCATGTTGATAAGGATAGAGTATCTGGATGCTCAGTCCACTCTCGCTGATCTCATCAACACTCTGAAGTCTTTTGAAATGGACATAACCAAAAGATAAAGGAATCAGACAGTGCCGAAAGTTGCTCGTTCAAATGAAGATGTTTGAGATGATTCAAGAACTACAGAAACAACAGAACATTGAGCCAAAGGTGTCGTTTGAAGAACTGTTTGATTTTGAGAAGTTTGTGGAAGAAGAAAATGAAAGAGAAAGGACAGCAGCAGAGAGTGATGTAGATGAAGTTAGCGAGGACGAGATGCATGAGACGTTTATAGAAGTTGGTGAGGAAGAAGAGACCGTGTATGAAACTGCTGATGGTCACAAAATCAGTCCTGAAAGACCAAAGTGGCTCCCTAGAAGAGAGGTTACTACCCCAACTCTCCATCAAAACATTCATCATAGTAAGGAAGCTCACCAAGAAAGAATCATATCTTGGAAGTATGATGCGTCAAAAGGACTGTTTATTATCAAGCGTCGAGGGGAGTCATCCAGCACTTCAGAAGTGTGCATGATCTGCAATCTCTTCCTTGTTGGGACATCAGGGAACTTAATAGGCTGAACATCATAAATCCAACTCACAACTCAATCGGGAGCGGTCTTGCTAGTCTTATTGAAAGAGAATGTGTAAGAGATTTCACACTATTCAAGCCACATAAGCCGAAACGTAGGGTGTTGAAGAAAAGGATTGATCCTGCTACTGGCCAAGGAATGATTACTTATGTGATAGATCCCCCGAAGGTCGTTACAAGAGTTCCTTTACATGCAGAGCTTCCAGTAATGCTGAAAGACATGGAGAAATGGTTTTATGATAGTCTAACGGGTGAAGTTGTGATAAAGACCAAGGAGGGTACCGAAATTATCAGATTTGTAGATGCACGAAATGCAACTAATGCTTTGGATTGTCAATATAAGTCTCTTTGTTGTTTATGTGGGGTCGAAGGTAGCTATTAGATGGGTCGAAGGAAGTATATAATGGTTGAAGGAAGAAGACATAAGACATAAGTTTGATTCGAGCTATGTGTTAGGTCGAAGGTACACATTCTACCTAGTCGAGAGGTCGAATGTGCAGGGCTATTTAAATTCAAAGTTTTGTTTAGTTGATAACTTTTGCCATTTCAGTGTGTGTGCTGAGTCTAGGTTCTCTCTGTGTTTCAGGAAAGTTCTAGAAGTGATTTATTTCATTGTAAACCTAAATAGTAAAGCATATTAACAATGTTTATGAATGAAATTGTGATTGAAAAGGTAATCGATTGCGTCTGATTCGATCTATATCATTTTGTATACAATCTAGGGTTTCCGCACCTGGATCCTTCAACTTGTATGATCATATAGTTGTTTTCATCAAAATCGATACTTTACAAAGTGGTATCAGAGCCTATCTGGATCATAAAACTACAAATTGATAGATTTTGAACAAATTTTGATCCAAAATTGTGCAAAATTTTTCCGTTTTGCATGAACATTGAGTTTTAATAGAAATTGATTGATTCGGACTAGATTTTACGGATAAAATCAAAATTTTTATTCATTAAAGTTGATCTCCATCAAATCTGAAGCAAAACCTGATAAAGATCATCAAAATCGATAAACTTTTGAAAAATTTGGATCAAATTAACTGATTTTTGAAGAATAACCGTTTTTCAAATGGGTCGGGTCGAACCAGAGAGAAAAGGGTCGAACGAGTGAGTTTTTGGGTCGAACCAAGTAGTTTCAGGTCGAATCTGAGTCATTTTAGGTCGAACCAAAACTTTTCAAGTGTGTTGTTTGTACATTCGACAATCAAGTGTTCATTCGACCAACCGGGAGGTCGAAGGAAGGTTTATTGTGGTCGAACGTGTCTAGTGTGTTTCATTTCTTCATTCGAGTCTGAGTAAAGGGGTCGAACCAAGGGTTTTCCACATTCGAACCCTCGTTTGTTTATCAGAGATCAAACCAAGCTTATTTTTGGGAAATTTTTCTAAGTGTTTATATTTCAAACATCATGGACAACATTTCGGGATTTCCTATGACACCTAGTCCTACAACAACACAGCAACAACATGTTCTGATGAATCCATAGGCTGTAGCATCTCAGAAGACGAACACTCAATCATCTCAACCGATTAACTATCTTGCCATGAGTAGTTCAATACCACAATATGTTACGCAACCTCCACAGCAATCAGTGAATGACTATTGGGGCGTTGCAGCAGCAGCGGTACATTCTCAGACTACTAATGCTATTTCCACACTAATCAATGATTTATCCTCAGGTAGTGGAAATCGTCCTCCGAAGTTGATGGAAATGGCAGAGTACAACCAATGGCAAAAGAAGTTCAAGATTCATCTTGAGGGCATGGGTTTGAAAGCAACTGAAGCTTGGCAGATGATTGCGAAAGGTTATGTTGCTCCGTGTCTTGAGAATTCAGGAGAACCTATTCCACTTGAAGGTTTATCTGAAGATGAGAAGAAGAAGTTCACATTGGAGAAGAAAGCTTTCACACAACTATCTCAAGCTTTGACTACATATCTATTACATCAGCTTGGATCGTGTGCTACATCTAAGCAGCTATGGGATATGTTGAAAAACAGACATGATGGTAACGAGAAAACAAGAAGATTGAGAGTGGAAGAGCTAAAGAAAGAGTTTGAAAATTTTAGCTATGTTGGGAATGAAACTTTAAAGGAGCTTGTTCCAAGACACTGTCATCTATTAACAGAGCTGTCAAACTATGATATCAAGATTTCCCAGACTAAATTGGTAGACAAGTTTGCTGATTCTCTACCACCATATTGGAATCAACACATTGAAGTCTTGAAGGAAAAAGATGCGTATCAGTACTGGACCATTAATGAGCTTATTCAGAAGTTGGAAAACAAGGAGCTAGAGGAGAAGAGAAAAGCTAAAAGATCATAGTTCCCACAGAACCCGGAACTGTATCATGCTACATCATCCTCTTCTATGTCCAGTTCAAGTGTTGGTGGAAGTGTTGCACCACATATAGCTTGTGTTTCTAGTGTTGTTGAACCACCAAGAAACCCAATCAACTATCTTGCACAAATATCAACATACACACCAAACTATACAACAAACTCTTACATTCCACCTCCACCTCAAATGTCTTCAGCATGTTACACATCAAACATGAACACACCTCAACAACAATCGTATGTTCCACCAATGACACAAGCTTCCTCAAGCCAAAGTCTAATCGTGTTGGAAACTTCCAACATGAATAATGTTACAGTTGAAGTGGCACAACAACACATTGCTTTGGTTTCAGCAATGGTCGCTTCTTACAACGGACTTGTGGCAAGTCAAATCAAAAACATCAATCTGATTAATGTGGATTATGCCCAAATAGTTAAGGAAGAGATGGAATTAATAGATATTCAATGAGCGTTTGTAAGCGTGATGAGAAAGGCTACAAAATTTATTGAGAAAACAGGCAGAACTGATCTTGCTACCTCACCAAATACCACTTATGGCTTATTTAAAGCCAAGGTAACATGTTTTAATTGTGGTACTCAAGGCCATTTCAAAAGCGTATGTACTCAACCGATGTAACAAGGTAACATTAACCCTTTTAATTCCAATTATCAAAACCGTCAGTCACAAAACTAGGTTACCTATCAAAGCCAAAACAACAACAACTATCCACAACAAAACAATTTCCAAAACCGACAAAACACCTCTCAAAATACCTCAAATAGACAAACATCTACACCCAATCAAACTCAAACTCAAACTCCATCTAACCCAACCAGAACTATTATTCCTATTTCTACACTAAATAGCCAACCTCAAAATGAGAATCAGAATCAGGCGTTGGTGATTCAAAAGGATGAAGGTTATGATTGGACCTCAATGCAATTGGGAGTTGAGGAGATTACGAGTGGGAATGTTGCATGCCTTTCTAAGGAGATGAATTTAGAGGAGTTGGTGATAGCTGAAGAAGTTTTGGAATCTGAGAAAGTATATGAGGTGGTGATTGAGGAGATGGTTGATAAAGATCAAGTTTTTGTTGCTGATCAGGTTGAAGACACAACTGCTGAGAAGGTTTCGGGAACTATCATTGACTCTGTTCCCTGAAGTTTCTGATGAGCCTGAATCTATCTATTCTGATTCGGAGAGTGAAGCTGACTCGTAAGCAAGCATTAATTCATTGGATGATGAGATTGATCAATTACTGGCTGAAGCAAACTTTCTGATGATGAGGAAATCGTGCATTGTAGATGATGCCTTCACAAAGATTGATTATTCCAAGTTCTTTGCTAGGAAGGAGGCACACTTTGCACTGATGGCTAT
This sequence comes from Ambrosia artemisiifolia, assembly GCA_032199755.1. NCBI lineage: Eukaryota > Viridiplantae > Streptophyta > Magnoliopsida > Asterales > Asteraceae > Ambrosia > Ambrosia artemisiifolia. The sequence continues at coordinate 34,254,437 of CM063517.1, forward strand.
GACAGATCCACCCAAATCGGTAAGTTTCGACTCTACAACTGATATGAAAAGTGATAAATACTGTGGTACTTGTGATAGATTGACTGAGGAATACATACAACCCAAGGTTCATCTTGACAGTGCTAGAATCAACATTCAATCATATCGTAAGGATGCACATGAATTCAACAAAACCCTTGAAGGGTAGAAAAAGGACATTTCATATTTAAAGAAAACTTTCATTAAAACAAATTACTATTAACAATTACATTAATGAAATTGAAGAAACAAAATTGGAAATGGCCACTATCAAGTGTTTTGCTGAAAAGGTCAATAAAAAGTTAGAAAGCTATAAACATATAGCTTATGTTGTTGACCACATAATTGAAGAACCATCACAATCCGATAGTGCAAACTACAAATCTGTTCCTTCTCCAGTGTTATTTGAGAATCACAACTTGAACTCAGTAACACGGGAGAGTTCAGTAAAATCGGACTCCGCATCGGACAATGAATCTAACGCTTCCAGTGTTGGAGATCCACATTCTGATGTGAGACCGATACTCGGATTGAATGATGAAGGGGTGGTTGCAGTAACTGATGATTCAGATACTGAAGATGAGAAACCTAAGGAAGGTAGTAATATTCCTTTGGAAAATCACATTATCACAAATGAACCAAGATTACCTTCTCAGGTTTCACATCCTTAGGCAAATGCACATAGAGTGAATCAATCAGTAATGAAAAATGGGAAAAATGATTCAGTTGACAAACCCGTCAAGGTTTTCTATCAAATGGAAGGATCCGATAAGATAATCTCTGACGAGGAGTATCCAATCAAATTTGCAAATTATTCAAAGATTGAGTAAATTTGGCAGGAGAGTACCATTTGGTTTCCTAAACATGAAAGGACCAATGATATTCCTCCTGAACTTTTAAAGAAACTATATTGTGATACTCCTAAGGAACCAAAAGTTCATGTCACTGAATTCATTAAGCCAAAGGAAAATGCAAACAGATTTATTGAACCGGCTTACTCAATGAAACCCGCTCCAATGAGTTTAATACGTAGGTGTGTTGATGATCAATACCCGGTTAATTCATTCGCTAAGCCTAATGCTAAAAATGTCTTTGAAGAATACCGTGCATGTTTCAAGTGCGAGGATAGAGGGCATTTACTTGCTCATTGCCCGTATGTGAGACACAAAAGGCACGAAGTTGAGAAAAAGCAACCTTATTGAAGTCTATTTGATAATCATAGATATCCTCAAAGATAGTTTGTCCCTCAAAGACCACCATTTTACTATCAAAGTCATTATTTTCCAAAGACGCAAAACCGTCAGTTTGTCTATGAAAATAGAAACCGGATTGCTATGGAGAAGAAACTGAAGAAACCAATGGTGAACACAACTAATGATAAACAAAAGGTTTGTCCAAAACCGGCTGTTAAGTCATCAGTTGGACCTGTATCTGTTAAATCAGATAAGGTAACCAAGAAAGTTTCATTCACGAACGATACAAAGAAACCTACTGAGACACAAAAATCTCAGATTAGGATACTTAAACATTCTGAATAATCTTGGTCACCAACGGGTTCTCCAGGTGCTTCTACATCAACTGCTAATGTCAAAACTCAAAGTGAGAAAGGTTCGAATGACCAGAAAAAGGTCGATTCAAAACCAAATGTTTCTGAGAGTGAATCTTTGAAGTCTAACATTCAAAGACCCAATACCAGACAGGCTTGGGTCCCCCGAAAGAACTAATTGTTTTCTTTATTTGTGCAGGGAGCTCCAGCTGGCCCTGTTAGCAGTCTTTGGATTGCCGACAGTGAAGCTTCTGGGCACATGACCGGAGACTTAACGCTGCTATTTGACATCAAGAACATAAATGGTGGGTATGTGGCGTTTGCGGGAAACAAAGGCGGTTATATTACGTTGGAAGGGAGTGTTAGCAATGGGATTGTGAGTTTTGAAAGAATTTCGTATGTGAAGCAAATCGATTATAATCTGTTGAGTGTCAGTCAAATTTGTGACAAACAATTTTATGTGCACTTTGATGATAAATCTTGCTATATTCTGAAACCCGGTTTCTTCATACCAAAAGAATGGATCATGTTGAAAGCACCAAAAGTGAACAATTTGTACATTCTTGATATGAGCAAAGCAATGACAACCTAGGGCTATGTTACGTGTTTTCTATCTAAAGCTACAAAAAAAGAATCGATCATGTGGCACAGAAGGATGGGACACATTCACCTAAGGAAGATGAATCATTTGGTGAAGAACGGGCTTGTAGAAGGGGTTAATGTGAAGCATTTTCATCTCAATGACAAATGTGTGAGTTGCAAGATAGGGAAACAGCACAAACAGTCCCACAAACCAAAGAAAGTGAACTCTGTAGAATGCCACTTGAGCGTTTGCATATGGACCTTTTCGGACCTGTCAAGCGTAAGAGTGATTATGGAGAGCTTTACTGTCATGTGGTTACAGACGATTACTCAAGATTCTCGTGGGTGTTGTGCATGCAACACAAAAGTGAAACGTTTAATAACTTGAAGGTTCTATTCACCCGATTGGAAAACATCTACGGCTTGAAGATTAAACGAATTCGTAGTGACAAAGGGACGGAGTTCAAGAATTCTCAGATGGATGCACTATGTGAAGACGAAGGAATTCATCACGAATATAGTGCTCCGTACACTCCACAGCAAAATGGTATTGCAGAGAGGAAAAACAGGACTCTAATAGAAACGGCATGAACAATGCTCCCGGATTTGAATCTTCCAGTAATGTTTTGGAATGAAGCCATATACGCAGCTTGTTACACATTGAATCGCGTATTAACGGTGAAGAAGTTTGGCAAAACTTCTTATGAGCTGTTAAATAGACGAAAGCCAAATTTGGAGTATCTAGAACCTTTTGGGGCACCTTGTACTATGTTGAATCCGATCGAGAAGTATGGACCAAAAGCTGAAAAGGGATACTTTGTGGGATATGCAGCCCCACTTAAACGGGTATTCAACAAAAGAACTCGACAGGTTGAAGAGTGGGCAAACGTAAAAGTACAACGTTACACTCAGAACGTATAAGTAAGTGGTCCTGACTGGATGTTTGACTATAAAGATTTCTTTGAGTCATTCAATCTAGATAACTTGGTTGGAGAGGCTGTTCTACGACTTTATTACGAGTGTGAAAACGCAATGATTTCACCGTTGGTGCGTCCGATCACCGTAACTCCTCCAGCAGCTTCTAATGATACCAATGTTCCTGCTAGTGAAGAAGAGGTTTTCCAAGAAGCTTCTACTACTCTTGACTCATCTGAATCAGAAGATGAAGATGATGTATTCAGTGAAGCTATTCTAGATCATGCTACAGAGGAACCACCAGTGAACCCAAATCCAGATGTTGCTTCATCGTCTAATACGGGTAATGATCCGGATATGGCAAAGACTATGACTACTCAGACTGGAGTTCAAGTTCCTGATCATCCAGAATCTCGGATTCATCAGATTCATCCGCTTGAGCAAGTTATTGGTGATCCCAGAGGCAGTGTCATGACTAGAGGACAACTTCGTCGTGCAACTTCACTTGATAATATTGGAGCCCTAGCCATGTATGCTAATATTCAAAAATCTGGTTGTCAAAATGACTGGTCCTTTGCTTGTTATATTTCGTAGGTTGAGCCGCGGACATACAAAGATGCTTTACTGGATGATGCTTGGGTTGAAGCTATGCAAGAGGAATTGTTACAGTTTCAGAAACTGGGAGTTTGGACACTTACAGATTTACATGCAGGAAGAAAGAAGATTGGAACGAAGTGGGTTTTTAAATGTAAGAAAGATGATCGAGGCGTAATCGTAAGAAACAAAGCTTGGTTGGTCGTTCAGGGATTTAGTCAAACTGAAGGAATAGATTATAATGAAGTCTATTCACCTGTGACACGTATAGAAGCTATTCGAATGTTTCTAGCATATGCTTCATACAAGAAGTTCAAGGTGTATCAGATGGACGTGAAGAGCGCGTTTCTGTACGGTGTGGTCCAGGAAGAGGTATACGTTGTTCAATCACCAGGCTTTGAAGATCCTATCCACCGGGATAAGGTTTACGTACTCAACAAAACACTTTATGGGTTGCACCAAGCTCCACGACAATGGTATGAGGAGCTGAGCACGTACCTACTTTTAAAGGGATTCAAACGACGTTTGGTAGACTGTACCCTGTTCACAAAAAGAACAGAGGATGACTTGCTTCTTGTTCAGATACATGTTGACGACATTATTTTTTGTTCTACTAATGAGCTTTTATGCAGAGAATTTGAACGAGTCATGCAGGAAAAGTTCGAGATGAGCGCAATGGGGGAAATGCAGTTTTTCCTAGGCTTTCAAGTGGATCAATTGCCAACGGGTATCTTCATTCACCAAACGAAATACGTATCTGAAGTCTTGAGCCGGTTCCAGATGGAAGACTCAAAGCCTATGGATACCCCGATTTAACCTAATCACGGGATTAGAGTTGACGCTAAGGGGGAGCTTACAGATCCCTTCACATATAGAGCCATCGTCGGATCTTTGATGTACCTGACTGCATCTCGTCCAGACATAATGTTCGCAATATGTCTCTGTGCTAGATTTCAATCGAAGCCGAAACAGAGTCATCTAACAGCTGTAAAACGCATCCTGAGAAATCTGAAGGGTTGTCCGTCGCGGGGACTTTGGTACCCTAATGATGATAATTTTGACTTTGTACGCAGATTTTGGTGGTTGTGATAAAGACAACAAATCCACAACGGCTGGATGTCAATTCTTTGGGAGCAGGCTCGTAACCTGGCAATGTAAGAAGCAGACAACAGTTGCACTATCTACTTGCGAGGCCAAATACGTGGCAGCCTCGAGTTGCTGTTGACAGGTTTTGTGGATTCAACAGCAGATGCGCGACTACGGTTTACAATATCTTAAAACCCCAATTCATTGTGACAATGAAGCTGCCATTGCACTCACTAAAGACACGGTCAATCACTCTAAGGCTATGCATATCCGGATTCAGTATCACTTTATACGTGATTGCTATACTAAAGGGTTGATTGATATGGTCAAAATCCATACTGACTATCACAGGGCTGATCTTTTTACTAAAGCTTTTGACAAATCAAGATTCGAATTTTTGCTAAGAGCTAATGGTTTAAAAGAAAAACAAGACTAATCGTCACCTCGGTTTATCACTTTGTTTTTAAAGCTTTAGTTTTTACTGTTTTTTCAGAAAAAACAAAAACCCAAAAATATGTTTAACATTTCAGGGGGAGTCTTTGTTTTCAGAAAAACCAAAAACATCTAAAAATTCAAAAAGACATAAAAATCAGAAAAACCCAAAATGATTTTCCAGGAGAAAAAGATGAAATGATAGTACATCAGTGGGGATCTGACACATGCTAAAGATTTGAAATGCTATAAAAGGAGTGTGTTGATTCTTTGTGATGTGCTGGTAGGCTTCGTAGACTTATTACTGCGTGCCTTAGTGATATAAACATAACGAACTACTCGCTAGTGGCTGAACACCTCACGGGCGTATGGTCTTAGTACCGTAATTTCGTTTCATAGGGTTGCCAAAATCCGAGGTTTCGGGTCGTTATGTTAATTGTTATCCATGGTATCTTGATTGATCTTTTGTCGTATTGATTTACGGACCCAGATTCAATCAAGATATTTGCTAAAAGAGCTTATATGCCAAATCCTGAAAGTTCAGAATTGAGGAACTTAATGTATAATAATGATCAAAGATCATTTAATGCATCTTATCAATTCTCTGATGAAAATCACTGATTGATATCAGCCTCAACCTGGTATATATGCACATGTTACTCTGGAGCATTGATTTGCTGACCTGTACACCCCTGTGCTATGTATCTTATAATATAACAAATAACATTTGGCATAATCACGCGTTACGACGAAGCTTTGTGCAAATTCCTTGATACGGGAGTATGTCGTGGGCGTGGGAACCATAAGCCTGTTAGTTATAATATACCTAATTACAAATCATTTTAAAGCACTGCATAACAGTCTGCATGTGAGCTTGTGTGGATAAAAATATCAGCAATTGCCGGATCACACATTGTCTTTAATGATACTAAACTATAAAGATCAACGGTGTGATCAAATTTCTCAAAAACTGATATGATCCTCTTACCGGAAATCACAAATGTTTACTGCTTTATGTTTACATTTCTACAATTTTATATTCATTTTATGCTAAATATACAAAAACTCAAAAAGATTTTAGGTGTGTTTTAACATAAATTTCAGTAAATCCTAAATTTTTACATTTCTGTTTTATTTTTGATAACCAATGGTGATTGATGGTCAATTTTCTGAAGTTTGACAGTCTAATTTGAGTTTTGTATCATTAAAATGTAAAATGACGAACGTTTGAAGGTTAAAATGTTTGAAAATGATTAAATGGGATTCGATTTTGAGATTTGGTAAAAATTTCAGAATTCTAAATGTTCATACGCCCCTTCGGTGGGTCGAAGGAGCATTTATGTCTTCATTCGAACCTACATTTATGGTCGAATGAGAGTTCTTTGATGAATAATGTTCATTCGAACCTTTCTGTTTCATTCGAGCCTTTAACTAGAGTCGAATGTGGCTTGAAGTTTCTCATTCGAACCCATCAAAGGGTCGAATGTAGAGTCTATATATATACTCCAGACCCCTCATTCGAACCCTTATAATTTTTCAAAACTTTTCGGAGATTAAGACACCTTGTTGCCTTTGCTTTTTTCATTCCATAATCTTGTTCCCTATAATCTACTGATCATTTCAATATCAAAATCACATGTAATGGAGGCTTAACATGATCAGAATCGAAGATTTTGTGTCTGGAACCCTAGAACACCAATTAGACCCTTAAATGACTTGTTTTTGCAAAATTGATGATGGAATTACTGTTTTCGATAGTTTTAGGGGGAGAAAATCTAAAAATCTAGTGTTTAAACATAACAGATAGATGAATTGATTATTTAAAGTTGATAAACCCTAGATTTTAATTAAGAACTATCAAAAATAGTTTGTTTGTAAAAATTGTTGGTTGATAAAGGTTAGTCGGCAATATTAGGACACAAACAAACAATAATGTGATGTTAATCTAGACTGATTTGTATTTTGGTAATTTTGAAACCAAGCAATCAGATTTGACCAATCTAAAAGGGTCGAAAGAGACTTTTGTAGGTCGAATGAAGCCTTTACAGGTCGAATGTGATTGTTTGAGGGTCGAAAATGGAATTTAGGTCGAATGAACATTTTGTTCATATGTTTTTTTTCTCATTCGAACCTATTTTCTTCATTTGAACTACTTAATTTCTTCATTCGAACCACCGTAGGGGTCGAAGGAGGGAGTTTTGACCAAAATTCAAATTTTGTCCGATTTTGATAAATTTCATGTTTATTATTTTGCAGTTTTCAATGGCTGAACAACAAAATCCCGAGAAACAAGTTGCTGTACAAGAAAAATCAGTTGAAATAGAAAAAGAGAAAGAATTACTGTTTGAAGAAGCTCATAATTGTTGCGCATTTATCGGAGAAGTCAAGCAACATACAGAATTTGCTGGGATTGTTGATTTCTTGAGAAGAAGTCGAGTGAATTATGCTATTGCTACTACAACAACCATTTACAAAGATCATCAAGTAGACTTCTGGAAGAATGCTTTGATTGACTTTTGGGATGGCAAAACAGCTATATGTAGTAAAATTCAGGGAGAGCTTGCAATTGTTACAGAAGATGACATTCGTGAAGCTTTGGAGCTGAAAGATTATCCTACAGACCCCAGAGAACTCTCATGAATTGAACAAAGATTGTGCATTCTGAGAATGAAATACAACGGTCCTATCATAGATGGTTTATTACACAAGGCCAAACTGTGTCCACCGTTCAAGTATCTAGTACATGTGATCTTACATGTTTTTGGACCAGTTCGTAGTGGTTATGATGTGATGAGGAAGAGTATAAGTTCTCTGGTGGTTGCATTGATTCTAAACAAGCCATTCAATTTATCTGGAATGATCTTTAATCATAGGATGGAAGTGTTAAAAGGATTTAAGGTAGACAAGTTTCTTTTGTATCCAAGGTTTTTACAAATGATCTTTGACAAGAAGTACCCAGATCTGAAGAAAGATCCCTAGCAGATTGTACTTCAATGTCATATGAATCGGAGCACGTTGAACAGAATGAAGGGTTACAAGGGTATTCCAGAGAGTGAAAGACCACCATTCAAGAATCTGTTTGGACACTTGATTAATCCAAACTATAAAGATCCAGGTCAAAACAAAGCGAGGAATGCTGATAGTGAATATGATAATGATGATCCTTTATTTCCAGTAGATCCTGATGCAAAAAGAAAACGTCAGGTGATTAATAATGGTGCTAAATTTGGGAAGGGAAAGGCAAAGGTTGTGGAAGTTGAACCAAAGAGACAAAAGAGTGTTGCAAAGAAGAAAACCGGAAAAGCCAAGACTATGCTTTTTGAAGATGATGATGATGTTGGAACATCTAAAGCTGATGATGATGATGATTCTGATGAAGAATCAACTGTGAAGAATCAACTGTGAATCCTGAAATATTCTGAAATATTCTGGGTATTCTTCATGTGTGATGTCTTCAAACTCCAGAATTTGAAGATATTGAAATAGAAGACATCACATATGAAGAATACCCAGAATATTTCAGAAACAAAGAGAATGTGGTGTTTCAAGATCTGAATGAACAAACTTTAAATGAATAGTTCATAAAGAGGTTGATCCATGATATTAAAACTCTACCGTACTGGGCGGTAAGAGATGTTTGTAGATTCACGATGAGAGGAGCATTACCTAGATTTGTATATATAGTATAAGTTTAAAAAGAGATACAATTCATATGTCATATAATGTCAAAGCGTTGTGTAAACATGTAAGTAACAAATAAGAATTGAAGAATATAGTTCACAAAAGTAAATCGAGCACCTCAACACGTGTAAAGTCTAATAGAGCACCACAACCGAAGTCATGTCTGATAGAGCACCATAACCGAAGTTATGTCTGATAGAGCACCATAACCGAAGTTATGTCTGAGTTTGAGTATAAGCATGTAAGTTACGTTCACGTTCAAACACAAGCATGAAGATAAACAAGACACATATATGAATTGTAATTGTTCAATAGTATATGTATGTAAATGTGCAAGTTTAAATACATGTGCATGAATCACCCCAAAAGTGTAAAAACGAAAAAGGGGATAAGTAATACTCACCTTAGCGAGCAAGAAAGCAAAATCCAAAGTATGCAATAGCAGGGAATATTATTCCCAAAGGTATCAACCTAGATTTAACATTGTAAAGTCTAAGTGTCACGAGTCTAATAAGTCTAAGATGTCTAGGTCGATTGATTAGGGTTTTCTAGTTTTGGGGAAAGACACTTAAAAACTAAAAGATATAACTTTTAAAACTATGAAAAAAATATATTTCTATAAATTATTGCGTATTTATTTTGTATTTAAAACAATTTGTTTACACAAAAGATTATAGGATAAAATATAAAAAGTATATATTTTTTCTCGAAAAGTTTGTATCTTTAATCCATTAGATTGGAAATAATTTTATAAAAAAATTGGCTTTTGAATCGTCAAAAAGGGAATTTTTATGAATTAGTTATGAATAAAACAAGTTTATATTATTATTTTATATTAAATAACAATTAATATATATATAATATTCAGTTTTTGTTTTTTTAAAAAAAAAAGGTTAGACCCGGTTTTGAAAGGGCTCGAACTCGGGACCCTTCTACTAACAATCAACCTTCTAACCATCTGGTCTACCAGCTCAGATGGTTATAACTCCAGTTAATACGTTTATAAACAACAACACAAATCAGTTTCTTTTTAAAAAAAATAAACAGTAAACCGCGTCTGATAGGTATCGAACCTGGGTCTTGACTGTGCAATCCAATCAAACAAACCAGCTGATCTATACGATCAGATGGTTGTTAAAACTTGTTAAAGTACCCCACTCTATATATAGTCATCTTCCCCAAATTAAACCCAAACCAAACCCTAACCCACGACAGTTTCAATTAACCCAGAAACATACTACGATCGATCTTCAAGATATAGGGGTTTTATTACTTGAATCTAATCGACCAAACATGAGGATTTAATTGAACAGAAACGTACCAGAATTGATTGAAGACGCGACGAACAGAAAGTGAAAAGATTAGCTTAACTCCGGACTTGCAGAGCGACTATCAGATCGATTAGTTTGTGTTTATTGTTGGTATCATTGTGAAGGGTAATAAGGATGGGTATTTATAGGGTGTTAAACGATAATAAGAACGAATTTGAAATAAAAAAGGATAAGAGGTAGAGGCGGTTACAAATTGGATTCATTATCTATAATTTATCCTTCTTTGATACGATTTGGATGGTTTTAAAACCGGTTTTTATGAGATAATCATGAATTCAAAACGAATTCATGATGTGGTGATAGATTTGAAACGAATTAGAAGAATTGAATAGAGATAAGGGTCCTAAGCGATTATGTTAAAATTATTAAACCACAATTATAACAAGTTGATCTCATAGATCAGTTGGTTGATACTCTTGATAGCAAGGCACAAGTCTTGGGTTCAAACCTTGTTTGACCCGTTTTTTTTTTGTTTTTTTAAATAATATATATTAACATAACTATAATATTATAATTATCTTATAACACCTTACAAGATATGCATTAGCATGTATTTGAATAATCTAATGACACTCTATTTATGTTATTTGTAAACAAATATGTTTATAGCATCGCATTTTTTTACGCTAAATATTAAATTAATATTACTTCGAGGATAACGTCAAAATAACAAAAATACAAAGAGTCTTGTTCAATAATAGAGAAATACGCCAAAAGAATCATAAACAGAAAATACGCGAGGTTACAGTCTCCCCTACTTTTGGAAATTTCGTCCCGAAATTATGGTGAAAGAGGTATTAGGAAAGAGATGAGGACTTTTTTTTTAACTTGGTTAACCTTAAAGAAAAATAAAGGACTTGATGGTTCCAGAGGATCAAGGTGAAATGATATATTCCTAAGTTGGAACAGATTATTGGAAATAGATTGTATGGTATAAGGATTCAAGTTTTAAAGATGTCACAATCAAAGAGTTTTAGATGGAACCATTATGTTGATCGAATCTAGATAATAAAAAAAAGACTTACAAACATCGGTTAGTCCTAAGTTCAATCCCCAGTCTCATTTTCGATGCACCATTAGCGTTTATATATAGGGTGTACCGCAGCTAACCCACCACGCCTTTGGTGTTTTGAAAGCGTACTAAACATCTCCCCAGTTAACCTAAATAGAATTTCACACCACCTTAACGTACCTGTAAATTCATGGTTACGTTCCAGACCGCAATCACCAATTTACCTTACATTAAGGTTTTATGTCATTCTATGATCCTAAACTACTTCAACACATTATGACAAATAAGACACAAAGAGGATGAGTTTATGTTGATGCGAAGACAAACACACTAGGTCATAATAGTTTGTTAACACAGTGATGAGACTAATGTGGCTGTGAAAACCAACACATTGGGTTACAACGTGTCCACTTAACACAGAATGATATTATGTAATAACGAAAACAAACATGTTTTGTTACAACGGCTTGCAAGCATACAAAAAGTTTATGTATGAGCTACAATCCAAACGGAGAGCCCACTGAGTAAGATGTTTGCACATAGTATACAAAAAACGAGTCAAACTGTTGGGCAGGCATGATGACCTCTACTAGACGTTAAGCAGGTTATCAGAACCTCTACCGTCTGTTGAGTAGGTTTAACCTTTACCAGTTGTTAAGTAGTTTAAATGTGATGAATGTATCAATTTATATGGTATAGTTCTAACACGGAAGTTGCAAGTTTTGTAAATACAACAAGTAGTAAGTATGGTATGCAAATTAAAATTGAGTCACCCTAAACAGGGTTAATGCGTCTAAATGTGAGTTTACTATAAATCAAGTTCACATCTAGTTGGAAATGTTTTCAAGAATAATCAAGTATTTCCACGCATCAAAGAATATCAAAATATTAGGTAACATGAATCATTAAGCGTCATAAGCTTAAATAACAATTCAATGTCTATGATCAAAGGTTTAAACTAAATCATGATATGTAAAAGTTCAAACATGGTTCAAATATGAAGGGAAACGAAACAAGAAATAAAGCATAGATATAGATCTTCTTTAGTTAAGATGGTGTTATCCCAACTTAACTAACAGGATTTGCGCCTTCTTGATTGGCTGTTTCATTAGTGTTGATGTTGTAAACCCCTCCACGTGGCGCTTGACATGCATTGTTGAGTTGAGGGCATTGAGGTCGCATGTGGTTTAGATCACCACAGTTAAAACATGCTCGGCCATTAGTAATCTGAGGTGGGTTCTGGGCAACTGGTTGGGGATTATCTCGTGGCTTATCTCGACAGGTAGTTGCAAAATGGCCAAACCTCCCACAATTTGTGCATTGACGACATGGGAGTTTAGTAGGGTGATGATACTTGCAAGTGTGGCATTGGGGATGGATTCCTAAATATGCTTTCTTGGTAGGAGGTTGAGTTGCAGGGGTTTGAACCATAGGGACTTGATTCAAAGGAGTCACCATAGCATAGTTCTGATTGCTATTCTTACGCTTCTTAGGATTGGTAGATGATTCAGGTTTAGCCTCTGTAGCTACTGCAACTTTAGCATCTTCTTTCTTTTCACCCTTACGAAACAAGGTACCGGCTTTCACATGATTATCAGTTAGGGTGGCAGCCAAATGGATTGCATCCTCGAGAGTAGTAGGTTTACTTCCCCAGACTGTGTCTTGAATCTGCATAGGTAAGCCAGTGATGTATCTTTCAATGGCTCGAGAGAGAGGGGTAACATGATGAGGTACAAGAAGGCTGAGTTTGTGAAAACGGGTGGTGTAAGCAAGATTTTCCCCGCTCTCCTGCTTAAGCTTCCAAAATTCCTCTTCGAGCTTCTTTAATTCGTTTCGAGGGCAAAATTCAGCTAGCATGAGTTCTTTGACTTGATCTCATGTTAGAGCTAGAGCCACTTCAGCACCACGATTGCGCTTTTCCCCGTTCCACCATGTGAGTGCTCGTTTTTGAAGAACACTCATGGCATAACGAACTTTAAGATTGTCAGGGCAATCACTATTGATGAAGGTGTTTTCAATGCTTTCAAACCACTGTAAGAGTCCAGTAGCTCCTTCATCTCCAAGAAATTTAGTTGGGCCACAAGAGTTGAAATATTTTAGAGTGCAAGGGCGGTTTGCATTCCCATTGTTGTTAGCATTGGGTCCTTGGTTGGCAACCTGATTGAGTTGGGCCACCAAGTTGGGAAGAAGAGCAACAATTTGTTGGGCAATAAGGGCGGCCATTTGAGCATTGTTGTTCTGGTTGTCATTGTCGTTGTTGATGTTGCGTCGAGGAGCCATTTTCTAAAACGAAGGAAACAAAGAAAATCATGATGCAAGGGTATTGATTAAGCTTATAAGTCGAAAATAGAAATGATGACAATGATATAAAGCACAAGGATTGTAATCATTTATCCATTACTGAAGACAAATAAACGAAAACGGTGACTAATCAAAGTGATTAGGTCTCAATAATGTTTGGGAAGACATGCTTTAGCCTATGAGTGAAAACTCATCCCGAGAATTCGCAGATAGGCATACGGGTCCCTCGGTTGATTGGGATTTATACGAAATGCCAGTCCTTAGACAGAAAACTCAGAATACAGGCGTCCACCCTTCCAGATTGCACGTGTTCTTAATAATTATTAGGACATAAGACTTTGACGAGATTATGAAGAACAAAATAGGTCTAAGCCTGGGAGTAGAGTCTTTAGCAGAATCCCACTTCAAGGTGATGCATGATAGCTCCTCCATAGATGATGATGTTAAAGGTCCTTAGTATGAGAGAAATTTAAATGAAAGAGAGAGAAGCAAGATAAGACGTAGAGGTTAGGCTTTAGGGTAGGGGATAGAGATTAAAGTAAAGATAGGGATGAGGTAAAGGGACAAATAAAGGGATGGAATCCTAAGGTTATAGTCTAGGTTAGGAGTTCTAATAACCTAGTTCCCTATAACCTGGCTCTGATACCATTCTGTAACACCCCAACAGATGGCAGAAACATCGGGGTGCCACGTAGTGATGATTGTTCATAAGCTCATGGCACTAATAAAGTTGAAATATTATTAAATACCAAATTAAAGTTTCATACAAGTTACAAATGAAGTCAAGCAACACAAAATTCTAATTCTTATTAACTAAGTCCAAAGCCTTATGTGATCATCAAACAAGCTTTTCTTGAAACATGCACGAAAATAATTTTGTCAACAATAATGTTGGTGAGCATTACCTAGATTTGTATATATAGTATAAGTTTAAAAAGAGATACAATTCATATGTCATGTAATGTCAAAGCGTTGTGTAAACATGTAAGTAACAAATAAGAATTGAAGAATATAGTTCACAAAAGTATATCGAGCACCTCAACACGTGTAAAGTCTAATAGAGCACCACAACCGAAGTCATGTCTGATAGAGCACCATAACCGAAGTTATGTCTGATAGAGCACCATAACCGAAGTTATATCTGAGTTTGAGTATAAGCATGTAAGTTACGTTCACGTTCAAACACAAGCATGAAGATAAACAAGACACATATATGAATTGTAATTGTTCAATAGTATATGTATGTAAATGTGCAAGTTTAAATACATGTGCATGAATCACCCCAAAAGTGTAAAAACGAAAAAAGGGATAAGTAATACTCACCTTAGCGAGCAAGAAAGCAAAATCCAAAGTATGCAATAGCAGTGAATATTATTCCCAAAGGTATCAACCTAGATTTAACATTGTAAAGTCTAAGTGTCACTAGTCTAATAAGTCTAAGATGTCTAGGTCGATTGATTAGGGTTTTCTAGTTTTGGGGAAAGACACTTAAAAACTAAAAGATATAACTTTTAAAACTATGAAAAAAATATATTTCTATAAATTATTGTGTATTTATTTTTTATTTAAAACAATTTGTTTACACAAAAGATTATAGGATAAAATAAAAAAAGTATACATTTTTTTTTCTCCAAAAGTTTGTATCTTTAATCCATTAGATTGGAAATAATTTTATAAAATTTTTGGCTTTTGAATCGTCAAAAACGGAGTTTTTATGAATTAGTTATGAATAAAACAAGTTTTTATTATTATTTTATATTAAATAACAATTAATATATATATAATATTTAGTTTTTTTTTTAAAAAAAAAAGGTTAGACCCGGTTTTGAAAGGGCTCGAACTCGGGACCCTTCTACTGGAAATCAACCTTCTAACCATCTGGTCTACCAGCTCAGATGGTTGTAACTCCAGTTAATACGTTTATAAACAACAACACAAATCAGTTTCTTTTTAAAAAAAATAAACAGTAAACCGCGTCTGATAGGTATCGAACCTGGGTCTTGACTGTGCAATCCAATCAAACAAACCAGCTGATCTATACGATCAGATGGTTGTTAAAACTCGTTAAAATTTTATAACCCCACTCTGTACATAGTCATCTTCCCCAAATTAAACCCAAACCAAACCCTAACCCACGACAGTTTCAATTAACCCAGAAACGGACTACGATCGATCTTCAAGATTTTGGGGTTTTATTACATAAATCTAATCGACCAAACATGAGGATTTAATTGAATAGAAACGTACCAGAATTGATTGAAGACGCGACGAACAGAAAGCGAAAAGATTAGCTTGATTCCGGACTTGCAGAGCGACTATCAGATCGATTAGTTTGTGTTTATTGTTGGTATCATTGCGAAGGGTAATAAGGATGGGTATTTATAGGGTGTTAAACAATAATAAGAACGAATTTGAAATCAAAAAGGATAAGAGGTAGAGGCGGTTTACAAATTAGATTCATTATCTATAATTTATCCTTCTTTGATACGATTTGGATGGTTTTAAAACCGGTTTTTACGAGATAATCATGAATTCAAAACGAATTCATGATGTGGTGATAGATTTGAAACGAATTAGAAGAATTGAATAGAGATAAGGGTCCTAAGTGATTATTTTAAAATCTATTAAACCACAATTATAACAAGTTGATCTCATAGATCAGTTGGTTGATACTCTTGATAGCAAGGCACAAGTCTTGGGTTCAAACCTTGTTTGACCCGTTTTTTTTTGTTTTTTTTAAATAATATATATTAACATAACTATAATATTATAATTATCTTATAACACCTTAGAAGATATGCATTAGCGTGTATTTGAATAATCTAATGACACTCTATTAATGTTATTTGTAAACAAATATGTTTATACCATCGCATTTTTTTACGCTAAATATTAAATTAATATTACTTCGAGGATAACGTCAAAATAACAATAATACAAAGAGTCTTGTTCAATAATAGAGAAATACGCCAAAAGAATCATAAACAGAAAATACGCGAGGTTACATCTGAGAATCATCTTGCATTAACTGCTTTATTTACTACTATTGATTCTCATCTTTAACTTCCTAGTTCATTGATTGAGGGGGAGTAATAACTCCTGTTAAAAGTGATACTTTAACTTAGAACACTTATTATCCCGCTGTGCAAATTACTTTGATAAACTTATAACACATAAGTGTTCTAGGATATAAACTGCTAAAAGAGACCATTGATCCAACAATTGGTATCAGAGCTTCTAGTTTATCTGATCAAATATCAATCTAACAAATTGAGAATCAGACACAGGCTCTTATTGATATTCAATAAAGGTTAAAAGTTCACTTTTTTTTCCATCACTTTGAGAAAAACTTGACAAATCAAATTTCTAAAAAATGGATCCTCATAATACTGGATCTGCCACTAAACCTGCTATGTTGGTTAGAAATGAGTATAATATTTGGCAAAAAAGGTTGGCACATACTCTGTCAAAGACCAACACTGGTTGCTGGAGATCTGTTATGTATGGACCACATAAACCAGTAAATGTAAATCTTGAAACTAAGGAAGAAATTCCAAAAGAATCAAAAGACTACACTGATGAAGATTTCCTAAAACTTGAGCTTGATGCTAAGGTATTCTCTATGTTGGCAATGGCTCTCCCAAATGATATCTACTCTGGACTTTTACATTGTGAAAGTGCCAAAGATCTTTAGGACTGCCTAAAAGAACAGTTTGGAGGAACTGAAGAGGTGATTGCCAAAACCAAAGAAATTCTTTCTCAACAATATGAAACATTTACTCATGTTAATGGAGAAACTTTGACACAACAATTTGAAAGATTTTCTTCATTAATCTCTGATTTAAAGTTAAATGGTCAGACCTATACAACTGTATCTATGCTTCATAGATTTTTAAGGTGTTTACCAGAAAAATGGGAAACTTACTCAATAGTGCTTAGATCTGGACCATATTTTAACTCCCTCACTCTTACAAAATTACATGGGAGATTGTTAACTTTTGAAAGAGAAATAAATCAAAAGAAAATGTTACAAAATTCTGGCAAAACAGCTGATGACTATGTTCTAGGTAGTACAACACTTTTAGGACAAGACTCACTGTAACAGTACCGATTTCTGAGAAGACTAACATGGACCATTGTATGACACCCTAGGATCTTTTAGGACAAGACTCACTGTTACACTCACCTTCTTGTTCAAATTACTTTGGATCTTTTGACCACATTGACATAACCACTGGGATCTCTTCAGAAAGGTCATATCCAAGTTATGACAATGAAGAAGATAGTCAAACTACTTATAACATATGCTTTATAATGGATGATTTAAAAAGTTTCAGTAGTGATGACTTAGAAGAAATGGATATACTACACCATCTGGCCATGTTAAGCATAAAAACTAATAAATTTTATACAAGGTCAGGAAGGAAATTTCCATGACTGAATAACTCAACAAAAGTTGGTTTTGACAAAGAAACCAACCACAGTCTGGAAACTTAGATGTCATAAGTGTCAGAAGTTAGGACACTTTGCTAGAGAGTGTAGAAGCTCTAGGTTTAACCAACCACAGTCTGGAAATCAGTTCAACTCCAGTTATAATAGGAATAATGGAACTCAAGGGAGTGCTCATTTTGTACAGGCACAAGCTCCACAAATCCGATACGTGCCTCAAATACAATATGTTCAAATGCCTGCTCAACAACAGGGCCAACAACAATTACCTCCTTTCCAACTGCTCAACTTCCTCCACAAACTCAACAACCCTCTCAACAATGTCTGTTTACATCACGGTATGTTGATTTGAGCAGTCTTCCCTTTGACACATCTGAATGCAGTCCGGATGCAGACAACAAAGTCTATGACATCAACTGTGGAGAACCTGATAACGGCAGAAAGAATTTTGCCTTAATGGCTTTTGAGGGAAGCACATCTAAATTTGCCCTATCTCAGGTATCAAAAGAATCTTTGTTAAAACTTTGTTCAACTTCTTGCAAAGAATCTTTTGCTCTCATAAGAGAGACCAATGTGCATCTACATGGCAAAGCAAATGACTCTGAAAGAAAATACAGTCAAATAAAATATGATTTAGAAAGAAAACTTGCTACAAAATCAAAAGAAATTTCTAAATTAACAAATAATGCTATTGAAACCCAAGCACAGATTAAAATCATGATAGAAGACCTAGGGCATGTCAGAAAAGAGCTTGCTGACACCAAGGTTGATTGTGAAAATTGGGTTGAGTCATGTAGAGGTTACCAAATGTTGCTTAACAAATAAACTGCATCAAATGTTAAGTTTGGCATAGGGTACAACCACACTGAAATTCCAACTGATTTTACTCCCAAAACTGCTGATGATGGTAGTAGAATAGTTCTAAATCAAACTTCCAATGTGAAAGAATGCACATCCTTTCTCCAGAACTTTCTAAAAATTGAAAGTACTGCAGAAGTTAAAAATGCTGACATTAAGTTATCAGTGGTTTCATCTACATCAGGAGTTAAGAACCTGAAAACTACTGATAACCTAATTGAAATCTCTAAAACTGTCAATAACTTGCCTTCCACATCTCATGATAAATTTAAATGGAAGGAGAAGGCAAGAGAATGTGAAATTTGTGGTCTGTTTAACCACAAAACAGAATTTTTGTAGATACAGAAAAGGAAATCAGTATAACAAGAAAATTTTACAACTGGTTGTGGGAAAACAAATCAAACAAGATTTTGAAGAAACTTTCTATCCCAACAAATAACAACCAAGTAACACCTTTTCTCAGAAAAAGACTAAATCTCAACAAAAGCCTTTTTCTCAAAATTCTTCCTCAATAGTTGGACATGAATCATCAGCAGTTTCTAAAACTGCTGAGATTAACAATCTCATGGATATGGTAAAACTATTGATAACCAAAGTTGATGGTGATCCTCAAAAGGATTCCACCATTGTCCTTAATGAAAAATCCATTGCCAAAAAGACATGGATTCCAAAAAATGGTCCAAAACAAACTATCCCTGTTCTCAAGAGCAAACCAAAGGCAAACTGGCTTGGGTTCCTAAATCTAACTAATTTGCTATATGGTGCAAAGGGTCTCCAGAGGTTTGAGTAGCATTTGGTATGTTGATAGTGGAGACTGAATGCACATGACAGGATGCAGATACCTGATAAGTAATTTTATTAGTCAAAGACAAGGATCTGTGTCCTTTGGGAACAATGCCAAGGGATATGTGCTAGGACATGGCAATGTATCCTCTGGTAAAATACAGTTTGATATGGTCAATCTGGTTGAAAACTTGGAATACAACTTGCTGAGTGTCTCACAAATGTGTGACAAAGGATATTCTGCCTTTTTCAGTAAAACAACATGCAAGATCATATCACCAGAAAGCCAAAAGTTGACAGAGAAGATCATTGAAGATCATAATTTGCTAATAGCCAAAAGATGTGGCAATGTCTATGCAGTGGACATTGAGAAAGACAAAGTATTGAACAACACTGCTTGCTTCTTCTCAAAAGCATCAACTTCAGAAACTGATCTCTAGCATAGGAGACTACGCCATGTGAACTTTAAAACCATAAATAAAGTCACAAAAATGGGCTTGGTCAGAGGTCTACCTTTGAAGGAATACCAGTGCAAAGAACATTGTGTTTCCTGTCTTAAAGGCAAACAACATAAGTCCTCTTATAAGTCTATAGAAGAATAAAAAACAACTGCATGTCTTCAACTACTCCATATGGACTTATTTGGACCAGTCAAAATTATGAGCCTTGGTAAGAAGAAATACTGCCCGGTCATCATTGATGACTATTCAAGATTCACATGGGTCTTCTTCTTATATTCCAAGGATGAGGCAGCTGAAATAATCAAGTTCTTCATTCTACAAATAGAGAAGGAATATTCTCTCTCTGTCAAAGTCATCAGGAGTGACAATGGGACAGCGTTCAGGAACATAACTCTGGATGAATTCTGTTTGTCTAAAGGGATTGTTAGATAGTTCAGCATTCCCAGAACTCTTGAACAAAATGGTGTGGTAGAAAGGAAGAACAGAACATTAATTGAAGCAGCTAGAACTATGTTAGCAGATTCAGGCCTACCATTGTATTTCTGGGCTGAAGCAGTCAACACAGCTTGTTATATTCAAAACAGAGTCCTTGTCAACAAAAGACATTCCAAAACAGCCTATGAAGTTCTTCATGTCATGAAGCCCCTTATCTCCTTTTTCAAGACTTTTGGATGTCAATGTTTCATTCTAAATATCAAAGACTCTATTTCAAAGTTTGCTGCTAAAGTTGATTCAGGTTATTTTCTTGGTTATTCTTCCACCAAAAAAGCCTACAAGGTATTCAACTCCAGAACCAAGATTGTTGAAGAAACACTGAATGTCAAGTTCAATGAGTCCAAACACTCTCTCATTCCAGCACAACCTGCTGAACTTTTTGATCTTGACAGTTTTCATTTCGGACCTGAAAAGACTGTCACATCATCTAAACCCACTTATTATGGTGATCAAGGGTTTTATGATGATAGTCCTCCACCGTTGACTCCAAACACAGTCATTAAATCAACTTTCAAACCATCAGAAGTTTTACAAACTTCTACTTCAACAACTGCTGATGATCAAATTCAATCTACTGATTCAGCTCCACAGACTCCTGAACCACAACATACAGCTGAACCAGATATCATCAACCTCAGTGGTTTGTTTGAAGAACTTCAAGAGCCATCACCAAGTACAGGGCTACAACAACTGATTGAACACAAGGATCATCCATTGGAACAAATCATGGGTGATATTGCCTCAGGGGTACTTACAAGAAACCAGCTTTCCAACTTTTGCTTTTTCTCAGCATTCATTTCTCAGTTGGAACCAAAGAAATATCAAGAAGCCCTCAAAGATAACAATTGGGTTCAGGCTATGCAAGAAGAATTGCTTCAATTCAAGAAGCAACAGGTCTGGGAAATCTGTCCCTTACCTCCAAACAAGCTACCAATTGGCACAAGATGGGTTTTCATAAACAAACAAGATGAAGCTGGTATAATTATTAAGAACAAGGCAAGACTGGTAGTACATGGTTATTCACAAGAAGAAGGAATTGATTATGATGAAACCTTTGCTCCAGTTGCAAGACTTGAAGCCATCAGGTTATTTTTGGCTTATGCAATTTCTAACAAAATTAAAGTTTTTCAAATGGATGTCAAGCGTGCAATTTCCAACAAAATAAAAGAGGAAGTGTATGTTTGTCAGCCACCTGGGTGTGAATACCCTGCTCATCCTGATTGGGTTTACAAACTAGACAAAGCTCTTTATGGGCTAAAACAAGCTCCAAGAGCCTGGTACGAAACACTATCCAACTTTTTACTCAAAAATCACTTCACAAGAGGCTCCATTGATAAAACTCTGTTTATAAAACATGTTGGAAATCATGTCTTACTTCTTCAAATTCATGTTGACATCATTTTTGGTTCAACAAACACAAAAGTGTGTGATGATTTTAAGAAACTCATGCAATCAAAATTTGAAATGAGTACAATGGGAGAACTGCAGTACTTTTTAGGACTACAGATCAAGCAACAGACAAATGGAACTTTTATACATCAATCTAAATATGTTAAAGAATTATTAAACAAATTTTATGTACAAGACAGTAAATCATGTTCCACTCCCATGAAACTTATCACATAATTTGAACCAGATGATCAAGGAAAACAGGTTGATCAAACCATGTATAGATGTATGATAGGTTCCCTTTTATATTTAACTGCCTCTAGACCAGATATTATGTTCTCAACTTGTGTCTGTGCTAGATATCAGTCTGCACCAAGGGAATCACATCTAACTGTTGTCAAAAGAATTTTCAGATATGTGAAAGGAACTCCTACACTAGGAATTTGGTATCCTGCTTCAAGCAATACCAAGTTAACAGCTTTTTCCGATAGTGACTATGCAGGGTGAAAATGTCAAGAAAATCTACATCTGGTGGTTGTCAATTCTTAGGAAACTGTCTAGTGTCCTGGCAATCAAAGAAACAAACATCTGTGGCAACCTCAACAGCTGAAGCTGAGTACATTGCTGCTGCAAGTTGCACATCATAGATTCAATGGCTCCAATATCAACTTCTTGATTATGGAATCAAAGAAACCAAGACTCCACTTTTAGTAGACAGTAAATCTGTCATTAGCATCATTTCAAACCCTGTTCAGTTTTCAAAGACAAAACATATAGAAATCAGATATCATTTCATCAGGGATTGCTATGAAAAAGGCAAGATCGAGGTGAAACATGTCACAACATCTAATCAAATAGCTGATGTATTCACTAAACCCCTTGACACATCAACATTTCAGAGGTTAGTTTCCATGCTTGGAATGCTAAACTTTGAGTAAAATCTGTAAGTGTTTTCATTTTTCTGTACATATTTTAATTTCACTTACCTGTTTAGTAACTTTATATCAAACCTCTGTTGATCAAAAAGAGAGAAAAAGTACTGGTGTACAAAAACATCAGTAAGGGAAAAATTTCTGAAAAGAAAAATCTGTTGATAATAATAAAATCTACAAATACTGATTTTAGGGGTATTGTTTTTCAAATCTTCTCAGTAGTTCAAAACCACTGAAGAACAAAATAGGAAACTACTGATGAACAATTTTTCATCAGAGGTTTTAGACAAAAAGGGCAAAACAGTCTTTTCCTATCTTTCCCAAAAGTTTAACCTAAAAGGACTATTAAACTTCTCAAACTCCTCTTTTCATTATTATCGTTTCAAAAACAAAATTCCCTCTCTCTCAAAAACAAAAACCTCTCTGAATCTTTCAACTGTTCTATCACCAACAATGGCTTTAGCTCTTAAACAAGGACACAATCAAAGTGGCAACTTCGTGAAAGACAAAGCCTGGTCCCAATACGATGAAATCATTGATTTGATTGTAAAATTACAATTTTACACAGCGTTCACCATTGACCCACCAATTCACACTGACAGTCTTAATGAGTTTTGGGCAAACGCTGAGACTGTTACCGAAGATGGTAAGGTCCTTTCCTTGAAGACGAAGATCAAAGGGAAAGAAATGACAGTCACACTGGCAACTCTGGGAGACACATTAGGTCTTGATGATGCTGAAGCACCTGATCATATTCGCAGTGGAACAATTCAATCAACCATAGTTGAGTGTGGTTACCAAGGTACACTATCACATACTACCCTTTATAAGAAATACTTTGATCCAAAATATAAACTTTTGTTTCATTATATTATCATGTGTTTAAGTCCAAAGACTGGATCTTCTGATCAGATGTCATCAACCATGCAACCAATTTTTCATTCAATTATTAATGAATCAAAGTTTAGGGCATCTGCATTCTTTTTTAATGAGTTGGTGTTGCATGACCAAAATGATAAAATGAAATTTTTGTTGTATCCAAGGTTCATCATGCAACATATTATTAAGGAACTTGGACAAGAGGTGCTTGTGGGTGAAACAACTGTTTTAAACCCTTTAACCTCACAAGCATACTCTTGGCATAACAAACCGGCACTTTTGCCAGAGGATGACCAAAGGGAACATGTCATAGTCCCTAAGGAACCAACATCCTCAAAACCCAAATCCATAAAGCCAAAACAACTGAAACAACAAAAATTCAAACCCACCAACCCTAAAAGAAAAGCAATTCAGAAAGTTGAGATGCCTGAAGATGCAAATGTGCAAGCTGCACTTCCAAATGTGACTTAAACTTCCTCTCAGTCTCATTCATCTCCAATGCCTAAAAGAGCACCCATATCCGTTCTGTTTTCAAGAAAGAGATTTAAAAAGTCAAAAACTACTGACCCTTCTTTCGAGCCAACTGAACTTACTGAACAAAACTCAACTGCTGATCCTTTAACTTCTAAAAAAGAAACCTTTCCAGTAGTTGAGATTGCTAATATTCTCTCTGGGCTGAAACAACACAATCCATCAGCAAATGTCAATCCCTAATCACCACATAAAACAGGGGATGAAAACACAGAAATGGACATTGATGAGAATGTGATCAGCCCTAACCCAAGAGATGAGGAGGGACCAAGGCTTCTAAGCCCAAACTTAGAAACCTTTGGTATATTTGAGGCTGCTACTACTCTTATATCATCCAGTGATAGATTGGAGGACAGTAGTACCATAACTAAGACCTCAAATGTGGCAACTACTGATGAAGGCCCAGTGCCTGAGGTATGAAATCCTCAGTACCAAGAAAAAGAGGTTCATGAGACAACTAGGTTGGGCCTAGCTCATGAGAAAACTGATACTGTTCTCGTTGAGGATTATGTCAGTGATTCAGATGATTCCATTAATTTGGATGATTGATCAAACACTTTACAAATTGAATTCACGGCTGACTGTGAAGGTCCTGATTCTAATGTATCTGTACTCAAGGAGACATTCACAGAAGAACAGGTTGAAGACCACTTAAACCCCAGTTCCCCAAAAGTGGCATCCCTAGTCAACACTGTGGATCACCCCAAAACTCACCCTCCACAATCACAAAAGCCTACCCAATTCTCTGGGTCAACAAGCATAGAACTGAACGAACTATGCAGCCCAGATGGTCCTCTATACCAGATGGTACACCAGCTGATTTCTGGTCATCTCCAAACATTTATGACTGCTATGGAGTTAAAGAACAAAACTCAAATGGAGATGATAAACAATGCAATTGATCACAAGCTTGGTGAATTGTCAAGAAAGATGGAAAATAACAGAAGGCAATTAGCCCATCTATCCGGTGTAACACCTCCACCTCCATGGTTTCCTGAAGTGGATGTAGCCAAAAAGGGGGAGATGTCAAAGAAACCACAAGTTGTGTCTCTTGAAGCTTCAAAAAGAGCTAGAGAAGCACAACATCTCAAGGACTCTCAAAAACTAACTACCACAACTGTTGTGGGTGAAAATCCTCAGGATGATTTTACCCTACATCCCTCAAGTACCATCCTCAGGATGCTGAAGGACTCTGCTGACTTCAGGATGTAACTGTGATTCAGCATGTGCACATCCTGAGAATGAACTAATGAATTAGCTTTCTTATATGATTGCAGGTACAATTAAGTTATAATATGGATTTTATTGATTCAGCAACGTCTATATTATAACCCTCAAATGAAGAAGTCAAAGATAGAAGTGTAACTCATGCTCTATGATTGAAGATGGAGTCAAACTTGTAACCGATACACATTTAATATCGGCGATAAACAAGGAAACAGCTGGATCATTGACTAGCCAAGGAGAAACTGAAAACCAACGACTAGTTTCTGTTGAAGACCTCCAACGTTCACCTGGAGCAGCTATTACACAAAATTGAAGACTTTAACTACTTATGGGATCTCACGGGATTCATTAGTTATTCTCATGTACTATATAAATGGGAGTATTGGACGAGTATAGGACACTTACATACACCTTGCTTACACTATAGCTGCCCACTAACACTTAGAAACACTCACACAATCATTGTAATCTTAGTACACTCGTCCACATACTCATCCAAAGTTGTACTTTTTTACCAAATTAATATTAACAAACAAGGCAGGGGCCTAGTCTCCTCCCAAGGTTTTATGCCGGCGATCTACTATTGATCAAGGGCTTTCCTCGTACATCGAGTGTTGTTCTTTGTGTTTTACTCATTTATTCGTTTATTACAAACAGTTCCATCCCGAGGATATAACTGTCTATCCTGAATCAAACCTAAGCCATCCCGAGCATAGTTGTCACTAATTTACTCTTTTTTGCACCATGATCAAACATTTTCAGAATATAACTAGTTTTGATAATAAATTCACATTCTTAGCACACTACCTCACAATTTCTAATTTGGAATACAAAATTATTTCTACGAGGTAATTTTTGGCCAAAACAATTTGGCTCCCACCGTGGGGCAAGTGGTGCTATTTTAACAAAAAACTTTGTTAAAGACTTTTCTCATTTAATTCTTTTTTACAAAACTTGACAACTATGTCGTCTTCCCAGAAAAATGTTTCCTCATCCATGCCTTCATCAACTTCTACCAGAAATACTACTTTACCACCTCCACCTGCATTCTCAAAGAGTGCTACCTCTCAAATCACCTAGGCCAGCAATGGGAGCATCTGGATTTTCTCCTGTTTTAGTTTCAAATGTTGAGATCCTATCTATGTTTTCAATGGTAAAGGATCAAATGCAGCAACAGCAGGACACCAACAGAATGCTAATGAGAGAGATACAATCCCTCAAGACACTTCAAAGAGACCAAGTGAAGAAATGGGGACACCATTACAACCAAGGGTGTTAGATTTCAATTCTGGCATCTCTGGAGGTGTTCATCAAGGAGATTTCATCCCCATGAACACTGGGTTCTCTGCTCCTGAAACGACTACTACCAGGGATGCAGGATATGCACCTGTGCCATCACAAGGATATACAACAATGGGAACAATTTAAGTTCTAGTACTTTTGCTGCTAATGATGTTGCTTCTTTGTAGGATACAGGAATAAGCCCTCAACTAGGAAGGGAGCTTCAGAAGATCAAAGATATGGTATCGAGTGTGCCTGAGATAGTGCAACCTATCCCTGAGGTATCCTCAGCATGCCATAGGGTGTCAAGATTCGCACCCCCAATATGTGATGCAGAGATCCCAAAGCGGTTTCAAACTCCAACCTGAAAGGATCAACAGATCTTGCGTTGCATGTGGCCCAATATAGGGAATCGATGGAAATAAATCCAATCCCTGCCAACCTGAAAGAAGCATGCTTATGCAAGGGATTTGGTTCAACTCTCACTGGTCCAGCCCTGAAATGGCTCCTAAGTGTTCCTCCCTATTCTATTACTTCTTTTACACATTTAATTAACATGTTTAATAATTTGTTTTCTTGTAGTCGAACGTTCGAACGTTTGACAAGTGATCTATACAGGGTGACTCAACCACAGGGGAATCACTAAGAGAATTCATTACTAGGTTCGGAAAGGAAGCAATTGACATCCCGAACCTGGATGTCACAACAACGGTTCAGGCTTTCAAGATGGGACTGCAGAAAGATTCACCATTCTACCAAGAATTGGTAATGAATCCATGCAGGAATTTGGATGAAGTCAGGAACAGAGCCTTAAGATTCATCCGACTTGAGGAGGATAAGAAGATACAAGAGAGGATAGAATCATCCTCAAAATATAATCATCCCAATCAAAAATCCACTCCCACATACGAACCATACAAGCATAAACCATATGCTAGGCCTGACAATAAGAAGGTCAATGTGGTAGAGGATGACGATGAGGATGATTGCCCTAAATTATCAGACTATTGTTTTACTGTGGATGTAACAGGGTTGATGTATGCCATGAAGGATCTAGGGGACAAAGCAAGATGGCCAAGGAAGGACAATAAGACAGGATGGAAAGACAAATCCAAATGGTGTGCCTTTCACGAAGACTTCGGCCATATCACTGAAGATTGCATCGCGTTAAGAAAGGAGATAGCATATCTCTTAAGCAAAGGTCACCTCAAGGATCTCCTGGGCAAAAATAAATCAAGAGCTCAGGATGGCACCAACATCCCGGAAAGAGCAGCATCCCCACCTAAGGATGCAGGCATTATCAACTTCATTTCAGGAGGGTCAGACATTTGTGGAACCTCATACTCAGCTGCTAAAAGACATGCGAGGGAAACAAAGTCTGAAAAAGGAGAAAAACCAATGAAGAGGACCATCCTGACAACCTCAAAAGTGATCAGCTTTTAGGAAGAAGACAGAGAAAACATCCTTGATCCTCATCATGACGGTTTGGTTATTACTTTATATATTGCTAACCACTTTGTTCACAGGATTCTTGTAGATGGAGGAAGTTCAGTAAACATCATCCAGCTTGAGGCCCTTAAGAGGATGAAGATCCCGGAATCAGAAATAGTTTCCAGGTTATCAGTTTTGGTGGGCTTCAGTGGAGAAACTAAAAGCACAGTGGGTGACCTTAAGCTACCAGTGTATGTAGAAGGAGTGAACTCTATCTAGAGATTCTGTGTGATAGATTCCCTATCATGCTACAATGTCATCCTGAGGAGTTCCTTCAACATATCATTAGTGTGTAAAACTACCCACACCTTGGGGAGTTGTAAAGGTCAACAGCGATCAACAGGAAGATAAGGATTGCTATACGACATCAATGATGGTCTCATCCCGTCAAGCATAACAATTGCAGCAGGATGCACAGTGCCATCCTCAGGATGTTAAAGCACATCCTGACCAGGATGTAAAAGCCGTTTGCCTTGACGACAATAACAAGGATACCACTGTGCAAATCGGTAAGAATATCCCGCATGATATTGAACAATCACTAATCTCTTTTCTTAAATGTAGGATGTCTACTTTTGCTTGGAAGCATGAAGATATGACTGGCATCTCAAAGGATGTCAGTACTCACAAACTTGGGATTGATAAGACTTTCAAGCCCATTCAGCAAAAAAGAAGGAAGTTTGCTCCAGAAAGAAATATCATCATACAAGAAGAAGTAGACAGGCTGCTGAAGTCTAAGATGATAAGGGAAGTGAAATTCCCAAGATGGCTGGCGAATGTTGTGGTAGTTCAAAAGAAAAATGGGAAATGGAGAGTGTGTGTGTGTGGACTATACAACCCTTAACAAGGCCTGTCCTAAAGATCCATTCCCATTACCACACATAGATTTAATGGTGGATGCTACAGCAGGCCACGAGATGCTGACATTCATGGATGCATCCTCAGGATTCCAACAGATACAGATGGAACCAGATGATAAGGAGGACACAACGTTCATGACACCATTAGGTATATATTGTTATATAGCCATGCCATTCGGATTAAGAAATGCAGGTGCCACTTATCAAAGGCTAATGAACATGATGTTCAAAGAAAAGATTGGGGACACGATGGAGGTCTACATTGATGACATGGTAGTAAAATCTACGAAAGCAGAAGATCATCTTTGGGATCTCAAAGAAGCTTTTGACATCCTGGATGCTTACAACATGAAGTTAAACCCAGCAAAGTGCCATTTTGGAGCAGGAAAGTTTCTTGGATATTTGGTAACAAAAAGAGGGATAGAAGCCAGCCCTGAACAAATAAAGGCCATCCTTGACCTCAAATCCCGAAGAAATATTAAGGATGTGCAAAGGCTGACTGGCAGGATAGCAGCCCTGAATAGATTCATCTCGAAATCCTCAGAGAAATATAAAGAGTTCTATGACATCCTGAAGAAGAATAACAAATTCGATTGGGGACAGAGACATGAAGAAGCATTAAAGAAGCTCAAAGATTATCTTGCAGCAGCTCCATTATTGATGAAACCTAAGGATGGAGAACCTCTCAAGCTATATCTTGCAGTTTCTGGGAATGCAATAAGTGTTGTATTGGTAAAGGACTTCGAAGGGCAACAACATCCTGTATATTATGTAAGTAAAACTCTACTAGATGCTGAAACCAGGTATTCACATCTCGAAAAACTTATCTTAGCTTTAATAATGGCTTCTACTAAGTTAAGGCATTATTTTGGAACACATAAAATATATGTTCAAACTAACTATCCCATTAAGAATGTATTAAGAAAACCTGAAATGTCTGGAAGAATGGCAAAATGGTCGGTTAAATTAAGTGCCTTTGACTTAGAATATGAGCCTAGAAATGCAATCAAGTCACAGGCTCTAGCAAACTTTGTGGCTGATTTCAGTAGTGACATCCTGAGTGAAGTAAAGTCTGAAGTTCAACAACTAAATGAAAATTTGGAAAAATGGACTCTATACACTGATGGTGCTTCGAATGCAAGAGGCACAGGTCTGGGAATACTACTAAAATCGCCACAAGAGGACAAGATACCCCATGCCATTATATGTGCATTTCAAACAACCAATAATGAAGCTGAGTATGAAGCTCTCATTGCTGGTTTACAACTTGCTAGAGATATGCATATTGTTAATATTGAAGTCTTTGTTGATTCTTTGTTGATTACCAACCATTTCAATGGATCATATGCAGTAAAAGGACAAAAGTTAGCCATTTATCTTGAAATTGTTAAAAATTTAGCTACTTCTTTTGTAGAATTTTCACTAACACAGGTACCTAGGGAAGAAAATGCTGAAGCTGATGCCTTAGCAAACCTGGGATCCTCCTTTAATCTACCAGAAGGATCCAAGATTCCCATCATCCACATCTTGAAACCAGCGATTGAAGAGTGGCATCCTGAGGATGGCCAGGCACATCCTGAGGATAAAACAGACCATCCTGAGAATATCACTGTTTTAGCCACTCAGGAACAAGACAATTCATCATGGATGACTCCCATAATGAAATATTTACAAGAAGATGTCATTCCTGATGAGGAAAATCCAAAGGCTTTCAGGATAAAGGTATCTAAATTTACCATTATAGACAATATTTTGTATAGAAAGTCTCTCGCAGGTCCATATTTGAGATGTCTCAACAAGGATGAAGCAAACGAAGTACTCAAAGACACCCACGAAAGAGATTGTGGAAATCATACAGGAGGAAGATCTCTCTACTCGAACACTTTGAGGACGGGATACTATTGGCCTACTATGAAGAAGGATGCCATGCTGTATTCTCAAAAGTGTGATGCATGCCAAAGACACAGCAACATACCTCACCAGCCTGCTGAACCACTACATCCTATTATTTCACCATGGCCCTTCATGAAATGGGGAATGGACATAGTAGGAAAGCTACCCAAAGCTCCTGGAGGAAAGGTATTCATGCTAGTGATGACAGACTACTTCTCGAAATGGATTGAAGCTGAAGCATTTGTGCAAGTCAGAGATAAAGAGGTGGTCTCATTCATCAAAAGAAACATCCTGACACGATTTGGAGTACCATCTGAAATCATTTGTGACAATGGTTCTCAATTCATTAGCAAAAGAACAACTGACTTTTGTGAGAGTTGGGGGATTAAGATGGTAACTTCAACACCAGTCCATCCTCAAGCTAATGGACAAGCAGAATCCTCAAACAAAATCATCATTAACAACTTGAAGAAGAAGCTTGGGGAAAAGAAAGGGAAATGGGCAGAAGAACTTCCATTTGTACTTTGGGCTGATAGGACTACTTCCAAGAATGCTACTGGTCAGACACCTTTCTCTTTGGTCTTTGGAACAGAAGCAATGCTTCCAACAGAGATGGTCATGCCTACAGCAAGGAAACATCTTCAGGATGCAACTACCAATTCTGAAGCATTACTACAAGACTTGGAAACTGTGGATGAACTCAGGGATGCTGCTAAATTAAGGATGGCAGCATATCAACAAAGGATTGCTAAAGCTTACAACAAGAACATCAGGATAAGAAGATTTCAAGTGGGAGATTTGGTATTGAGAAAAGCCTCCCAAAATACAACAAAACCAAGTGATGGTAAGCTAGCTCCCAAGTGGGAAGGTCCATACTTAATCGATTCCGAAGCTGGTAAAGGAGCATATTGGCTGTCAACAATGGAAGGAGAGATTCTACCAAGAGCTTGGAATGCTATACACTTGAAATAATACCATGCCTAGGGATGCATGTGACTGATCTCTTTGGAAGAGAAACCATGATCCGAATCACAGGTAGGATGAAGGTGAAGGCTGATAGAGATGAATCTTCTCCATATGTAAGTACTTATCCTTGATTTATTTCGATCGATTATATTTTCACTAAACATGGTCTAGAAATAGTCCATCCTGAGAATTTTTCAATACCATCCTGAAGATGGAATACTTAGAAGACTAGGGGGCTGGCCACCCTCTCCTCCGTTAAGGTGTCTGAAACCTTCCTAAGGTTTAAAGGTTTTCACCTTTCACGTTGGGTTAGCAACCCTCGCCTGGTGCGCATGATGCCCATGTATATTCTCGGGATGGTGGGACCAGTCCATGTAAAAGTGGCTGACAATTTCATTATCTTTGAGATATACGATGGAGCTCTTAAGGTTTAGACATTTTTCAATGTCTCTAAGGTTTAGACGTTTTTCAACGTCTCTTTGGTCTAGTCACCAGGGCCTTGTCGCCAGTTGTTCCTAAGGGCCTTGTCGCCAGTTATTCCTAAAGGGCCTTGTCGCCAGTTATTCTCAAGATGATACATAATGGTTTTATCACCGAGATATAACAAAAGGGTTTTGATCCCAGTTAAACCAAAGGCCTAAGTCGCCAGCATAATAACAAAATCTTCCTTTACAGGATACTATCAAAACACAAGTCTTTCTTATGAAAGATTGTAGACTTAAAGCCTATTTTGAAGATATTACACTGGGGACATCCTCAGAATGCAAGACCATCCCAAGGATGGAAAAGAAACCGGATGCATCCTTAGGATGCAAGACTATCCCAAGGATGGAGAAGAAACTGGAGACATCCTCAGGATAATGAAGACCATCCTGATGATGAAAAGGACTTATATGGAATATGGCATGATCAGAAGAATTATTCAACAGAGAAGATACAAAAGGTATTATTTCAGAATATTTCTTTACAGCCTAAGTGTTCGCTAATGTTTGCAGAATATCAAAGGAAATAAAACGAACACAGGAACGATAGCGTCAAAAGATTCTTACCATATATTATTATGCATCATAAGTCAAAATTCGATATCAACCCCTAGCTTCATCCAAATCCAGGACCCATCCACCAGGGGTCAACATCTATGGTCCAAGGTCAGCAAAAAAGATTTGGAGCTCCGTCTTGAAACCAAGATCCCTCCACCCCAAACCTTATAATATCCTAAGTTATTACATATTAATAATTGTCTGAAATTTTTCTACCAAACACAACCACAAAGATCAAATAAAAAGTGGGCTCCAGCCTAGTCAACACATCCTACATCGCCCACTGGAAAGTCCTTCACCACCTCAGCAACCTTGGCCTCCGCTGCCTTCACCTCTGCATCCTCAGGATCCTTAGCCACACCCTCAGGATGAGCAACAGGAACAGGCTCATAGACCACTTCTTTGCCACCTAGGCTCCTAATTTTTTCCTTCCAAACCTCAAATCCCAGGTATTCTGATCGAATCCTGGATCTTTGGCCTGGAGAGCCATCTTCACTCTGGCCTGAAATACAACAATAGAAGCGGATTTGATAAGCCCATTCCTGTGATCCTCTGCCTCCTTCTGATAAACCAACAAGGCTTTAGCATGCTCAACTTTCACTCTCTTCAGCTCAGCCTCAGTCTCTGCCAGCTTGGCCTCAAGAAATTTGCCCTTTTGCTGAGAAATATTATGAACATCTTCAAGCTTGGTTTGGGCCTCATGAAGCTCATGAGCAACGGCATCTAGATACTTCGAGAGATACTCATGGCCCTGACAAGAAAAAGAAAAGGTAAGTAATCTTAACCATTTTTTCACTAACATAACATTGTTATCCTCAGGATAGGACCATACCTGAAGAGTGAATTCAGAGATCTTGTTTAGAATCTCATTACAGTTCAAACCCTCGAAGGGGGTGATCTTCTGAGCAACAACAGCAGCAGCACTCCCCTTCCTCTTCTTTGAAGCAACAGCAACAGCCCTAGTCTTAGGGGGATTGGAAGGAGGAGTAACCATCTTGGAACTAGAAGGAGAGGGAGAGGACACCTTGGTAGCCATGCTATCAATATCATCCAGGTCAAAAGAAGCAGGTTTCTTGGCTGAGGCTAAGATGATAACAGAGTTAGTAGGTAAATAAAAAGATAAACATCCTCAGGATGTGACAAAACATGCTTACCAGACATCTTGGAGGCTTGGCTAGTGGTATCACTTTCTTCCACTACGAAAGTCCTTATTGACTCAGGTAACTTGTAGACAACTGAACATCGAAGAAAAGCGTCGTTCAAAGGGGTGGCAAAATTGACAAAGGAAACACCTGTTAAACAAAAAGATTTCAGGATGTTAGCATCCTCAGGATATAACTAAAATCTTTACAAAAACACTAAAAATAATTTTACCACTTTTTAACCAATAAAGAGGAATCTCATCCCCAAAAGGAATAGAACTCCTCTTAACAAAAAAGAATTTTGTTTTCCAGTTTTTCTCAGATTTGACCACATTAAACAGAAAAGGTGGTTCCTTTTCTATAACTTGAAAGATATAACAGTGGGAACCGTGTGTCCTCAATTTATAAACATGAGCCAAGTCCCCCACTTCAAGATGGACGCCATGATCTACAACAAGCCTACTGCAAACCATCAGAATCTTCTAGAGTTCAGGCATGGCTTGGGAATAAGCCATCCCAGTAATATCAAAGAAATCTTTGATAAACTTGGGAAAAGGATACCTTAACCCTAGAAGGAATGGTAAGTACAGGAAGCAGACCCATGTAGGAGAAGCAAAGTCTGATTGTGCATGAGAATCGTAAGGACGAAACTCAGCAGAGCTTGGGAACACTTTTGAGCTTTTTAAAGCTCGAATCTCCTTGTCATCAAAGGAACAGATCTCTAGTTCAGGATGACTCAAGAGGTTTTGGGGAATGAAGTCACCGGAAGTTCCCACACTCCCCGAAGCTCTTGTGGATCTTTTTGCCATCTTCAGAATATTACTAATATTTTTTGCAGGAATAAAGAGAAAAGTGGAAGAAAGAAGAGAGAAATTACCTTTCTAAAAAGCAAATGTGAATATAAAGGAAAGGATCAAGCTCTAGTTATAGAGGATAGAGGATGATGTTTGTAACGGTCATCACATAATTGTCGCCTAAAAAATAGCCGTTGTCATCCTGACAAGACATCCCATCAGTCATCAGAGAAGATATTTAGATTAAAGATATTTTTACCTTGATATTAACGGTAACATATTTTTGGGGACAATTGTTGTGGGTGAAAATCCTCAGGATGATTTTACCCTACATCCCTAAAGTACCATCCTCAGGATGCTGAAGGACTCTGCTGACTTCAGGATGTAACTGTGATTCAGCATGTGCACATCCTGAGAATGAACTAAAGAATTAGGTTTCTTATATGATTGCAGGTACAATTAAGTTATAATATGGATTTTATTGATTCAGCAACGTCTATATTATAACCCTCAAATAAAGAAGTCAAAGATAGAAGTGTAACTCATGCTCTATGATTGAAGATGGAGTCAAACTTGTAACCGATACACATTTAATATCGGCGATAAACAAGGAAACAGCTGGATCATTGACTAGCCAAGGAGAAACTGAAAACCAACGACTAGTTTCTGTTGAAGACCTCCAACGTTCACCTGGAGCAGCTATTACACAAAATTGAAGACTTTAACTACTTATGGGATCTCACGGGATTCATTAGTTATTCTCATGTACTATATAAATGGGAGTATTGGACGAGTATAGGACACTTACATACACCTTGCTTACACTATAGCTGCCCACTAACACTTAGAAACACTCACACAATCATTGTAATCTTAGTACACTCGTCCACATACTCATCCAAAGTTGTACTTTTTTACCAAATTAATATTAACAAACAAGGCAGGGGCCTAGTCTCCTCCCAAGGTTTTATGCCGGCGATCTACTATTGATCAAGGGCTTTCCTCGTACATCGAGTGTTGTTCTTTGTGTTTTACTCATTTATTCGTTTATTACAAACAGTTCCATCCCGAGGATATAACTGTCTATCCTGAATCAAACCTAAGCCATCCCGAGCATAGTTGTCACTAATTTACTCTTTTTTGCACCATGATCAAACATTTTCAGAATATAACTAGTTTTGATAATAAATTCACATTCTTAGCACACTACCTCACAATTTCTAATTTGGAATACAAAATTATTTCTACGAGGTAATTTTTGGCCAAAACAATGACCAGACAAGAAAAAGCTCTGAAAGAAAGAGCAGAATGGTATGAAAAAGAAGAGAGAAGCCTTAAAAAGAAAGCTGAAAACTCTACGCAAGGCCATAGTGAAGCAGCTGCTGAAGTCAAGACCAAAAGTACTGGAGACAATCCTTCAGTAGTTGATGCTGCTCAGATCAACACTTCAGTAGTTGACATTTCCTGCACTGAACCAAATCAGTCATCTAATGCAACAGAAACAAATCCTGCTGATTTTCCAAAGCCTGTTCCCTTAAACTCTTCTTCTATAACAATTGAAGGTCAAACAGAAGAAAAGGAACTAATAGAAGAAGAAAGAAGAAAAGCAAAAAGAGAGGCAAAGGAACAAGAGGCATGGCAAAGCATAGATGAAAGGGATGACTTGAGCTTTAATAACAAGCTATTTGAATATGAAAAGAAGTTAAAAGAGTTAGAAGCACAAGAAAGACTTGCTGAGCAAACTTTCCTTGTAGCAGAAGAAGACAAAAGGCAACAGCTATGAACTTTATCAACAAAAATTCAAAGACAAGGAAATACTCCCTCAACGGACTCTCAACTGAAGAACTCACAAGACAGGCACAACTTGTAACTGAAAGGCTAGCCACAGAGAAAGACAGAAAGTTGAAGAGAGCCTAGATCATTCAAGAATTGGTAGATAACAAGTATGGTTCAAAGAAACAGATATGTAAGTGGAAAGAAGATGTACTTTATGACACTTACAAAAAGCTCAAGGCTGACAAAGTTGCAAATCCAGAAAAATACAAATCCACACAGCCTACTACCAATCAAAAGTCAGGGGAAACAAATTTCAAAATGATCTTGCTCGAAAAGAACACCATTGTTGAAAATGATTTTTCTGTTAATGAGAAGCCTCTGATAACTCAGTATAGGGATCATGCAACCTTTGCTTATCAACTGCAACAGACCATCAAAGACCAAAAACAGACCAAGGTAGTCACTGAACATCACAATATTATTTTAGAAGGTGATACACCTGGTACTGTACTAGCTGAAAAGAGAAGGAGATCCAATCTAATCAATACTGAAAAAGAAAAACCTCCAACATCAGATTCAAACCTACAAATTGTACCATATAATGACAGATTCTTCAATTCCATATCACCAATCAAGAAATGGTACTTCACCCAAAAGTCCACTTCCCTGGTTCTAGAAAGACAAGACTGTTCACTGAAAGTCCTTCATAGCTTGACTGAATTAGAAAAGTTATCTCACAAAGATCTACTAACCATTCAGGGAATGTTACCAGACCAAGGACTACTTCTAGAAGCAGAAGTCAGAGAACTCAAACATCAAGCACTTAAAGAAATCAAAAGAGTTCTTGACTCATGGAAGAGAGGATCTTAAATAAAGATAAAAAAAGGTTTTGGATTCATCAATCCATGGGAGATTGTAGGGTCAAAGAGGATTGACAAGCCAGCATAAACCTTAGTCTTATATCCTCTTTACATTTTGAGAAACTGCTGAAGAAAAAGAAAACATGTAAAGTTCTGAAGAGTAGAAACATCAGAAGTTCTGAAGATAAACCAGGCAAAATATCTGAGGAACCACTGAAGACAAACTCCTGAAGATCAGAAGTTTGTCACTCATCAGCACTTTCATTAGAAAATTCTAACCGCCCTTTAATCTCAGAAGTTTAGTATTATATTAGTTAGCTTAAAGTCTTTGTTTAAGTTTCAATGTTATAGCCTGTTGTAGCATTATCTAAACATTATTTTAAGCTTTTGAATACTTAGTATGTATGTAATCTTTCGGCTATAAATAGAGGGGTTACTCCCACAATTTTAGCAAGTGATTTGTAATCGATAATTACTTGAACTCTTTCCTTCAATTTACTTTATAGTTTATCCTTTCATATATATCTAAGAATCATCGTGCATTAACTTCTTTATTTACGACTATTGATTCTCATCTTTAACTTCCTAGTTCATTGATTGAGGGGGAGTAATAACTCCTGTTAAAAGTGATACTTTAACTTAGAACACTTACTATTCCGCTTTGCAAATTACTTTGATAAACTTATAAAACATAAGTGTTCTTGGATATAAACTACTAAAAGAGACCATTGATCCAACAGTTGATGAACAAACAGATGGACTATGAACGACAACAATCCAAGCAATAGTCGAGGGGGAGTTTGTAGATGCACGAAATGCGACTAATGCTTTGGATTGTCAATATAAGTCTCTTTCTTGATTACGTGGGGTCGAAGGTAGCTATTACATGGGCCGAAGGAAGTATATAATGGTCGAAGGAAGAAGACAGCAGACATAAGTTTGATTCGAGCTATGTGTTAGGTCGAAGGTACACATTCGACCTAGTCAAGAGGTCGAATGTGCAGGCCTACTTAAACTCAAAGTTTTGTTTAGTTGATAACTTTTGCCATTTCAGTGTGTGTGTTGAGTCTAGGTTCTCTCTGTGTTTCAAGAAAGTTCTAGAAGTGATTTATTTCATTGTAAACCTAAATTGTAAAGCATATTAACAATGTTTATGAATGCAATTGTGATTGAAAAGGTAATCGATTGTGTCTGATTCGATCTATATCATTTTGTATACAATCTAGCGTTTCCGCACTTGGATTGTTCAACTTGTATGATCATATAGTTGTTTTCATCAAAACCGACTCTTTACAAGATCGTTTGATCCAGTGGATGTGTTTATGCTCAATCTATCTGATTTGGCAATGCTATTCGCATGCAAGATTAAACTGGGAGCAGGGAATGCATTGTATGAAGAAGCTATGTTGTTTCAGTGAGCGGTGGACCGAGTAATGGCATTGAAACAAGAGATGTTGGATGTGGTAAACAAGATTAATGCAGCAGACAGAGCAAAAGAACATGCTGATTCTGAAAAAGCAAGGGTTGCAAGAGAGAAGTCTGCAAAAGCTGCTGCTGACAAAGAAACATAACCAGAAGTTGTTGAAGCCCCGGAGGTGATTGTCCCATGACCTAATATACTGGAAGAACATGCAGATGTGATTATTCCAGAACCCCCAGTGCAGGAAGAGCATGAAGAGGGGGAGACAAGTGACATATCCGTGTGAAGCAGAATGCTTAAGATCTGGTAGCTATGGTCTAGGGGGAGAATTGTTGGGGTTAGTTGAGATCACAGTTACCAGAACAAAGACTTTTGGTAGTTCATGTGATGTTTTGTTAGTCAAGGGACTGAAATTGTAATTAATCAAAGTTTCTAGGGTTTTTAGCCGGGCTACGTACTTAAATGTATGGGCCCTGCGTACTTGTGTTAAGTACGCAGGCCCATTAGACAGCCTATATATAGAACGTGATATGCAGCTTATTCCATAGGGTTTTGGTGGTCTAGATTGCACAAGAAAGATAGTGGTGCGTATTTGTTTCTTTCCAAGGTGTTTTAACTGTCCGATCTTTAATGGAAATTTGATTTTGTTCTTCTTGTGTGTCGGTTCTTCATAGCTGATCTAGTATCTTCGGTTTTACAAAGATTCATCACTCAAAACACCTAATCAATAGGTGTTTCTAAGTGATAACAATCATTTGCACTAACAGATCTAGAATTTGGGACTTGCAGTTTGTGAGAAAAATTCCCAAAAAATCGTGTATTCAAATAACAATCATATGATCCTATGTTTAACATGTTATTCTTTTAGAAAACTCATGTTTTAATAAACTTGCATCAGATATGGACAAACTTGTTTATGGTGTTTTAAAACATAAAAGAGAAGATTAAAACACTAGGGATCAAGTATTATATCTAAAGCTCATCAATAACACAACCGAACACCTTCCACGTCACCCGAATGATATTCTTGAGCCTTAGGAGATGTTTAAAGGTTGTATTTTTATGGGGACAGTAGGGGACGATTAGGGTTAAGTTTATGAGAAAGATGGGGCTTAAAATCGTTTATATAGTGGTTTTAAGTCGGTTCCCAAGCCCATATCAAGCCGAACGACCGTTCACTGGGCGAATGGGGGCATTCGGTCGTGCGAATGGCCATTCGGGCTGACACTCAGCCTATTATATATATATTTCTTTTGTTTTCCTTTTATTTCGGGCCTTAGACATTTAGCCCAAACATCGCCAATGTCCAACCCAATATTTTTAGACTTGAACCACCTTGTTGGTTCGTCGGGTGTTGGTTATGGGTTCGATAACGCGTTTTGCTTAAATACACAGAATTACACATAAGTTCACAAATAAATTCACGTAAGCACATTATTGCAAACAATATCAAACGAGTTATTCTATAATTATTTGCTTTGTTATTTCACCAATGTTCGGGGTATGTTGTCTGTTAATTCCCCGCTTACCGTTCCGTGCAGTTATTAACCTATAACTGTGTACTGTGCGACTCACTTAACTAATCCTAGTCAAATGCAATGCCATGAAATATCGTGTAAGTTAATTAGGGTTAGGTTAAACTGTTAACCCAAAAATGCGGGGTGTACACGAGGCATTCATCAGCTAGCCTTACTTGGCTACGTTGCCAACCAACAACACCGCGTTGCAACCATGTTTGTTTTTTGATTTGAATGATTTAATATCTTCCCCTTATATGGGGGGGGGGCGAGCTACTCGGCTACCGTTGTGGATCGACAACACCGTCGCCACCCCTCGACAATGGTTCAAAAGAATTGGTCTCGGAAAGAAGTTACCATCCAAAAATTGTTAAAATCTATGCCTATTTGACCAGTGGCAACGGTCATTAAAATCGCCAACGGTTGTTTTCCTTATTTATTTTAAAAACCTAAATATACAAATATCTTTAAAATTTTAATCAACTCATCACCATTTCACTCAAATGTTCACCATCACTCAAACCCATAATACAATGGCTTTTATCAACTTTCCAGACGATGATCTGGGGATATTTTTACCAGCCGATAATTCCAAAGACGGCATATTTATAAACGATAGTAGCATAAATTTTTTTTAAAGATATCATCGAGCAATGCGAAGAGGAAGACGTTGCTAAATCCTTGCATGTGGCTAAAAAATCATGAAACGTGATCACGTAAAAGGTAACGAAACTCTTATAAACGATTATTTTTTTGATGAACCAAAGTACAATGAGGAACACTTTCGTTACCGCTTTCGTATATCGAAAATGTTGTTTTTCAAAATTGTTGTTGATGTGGAGACACAATTTCATGGTTTAAGGATGGGTATGACGGGAGGTATAAAAAGAGTTTTACGGTGATACAAAAAGTTGCTTCCGCTGTGAAACAACTCGCGTCCGGTAATACTCCTTATGAGAATGACGAGTATTTACCGTCCGAAA
This sequence comes from Ambrosia artemisiifolia, assembly GCA_032199755.1. NCBI lineage: Eukaryota > Viridiplantae > Streptophyta > Magnoliopsida > Asterales > Asteraceae > Ambrosia > Ambrosia artemisiifolia. The sequence continues at coordinate 34,295,962 of CM063517.1, forward strand.
GGACTTCACAGGAATGCCTACAATTTTTTAGCAACGTCGTAAATCAAATGTACGATATTGAGTTTTTGCGTAGGCTGACAAGCTACGATGTGGTGATTTTGTACCAAAAACACCAGGGAAAACATCGCATTCCCGGGATGTTAGGTAGTATTGATTGGACACATCTGGTTTCAGGGATGTACCAGAAACATTTAAGAGGCCAATTTATGAAAGGTGATCACAAATACCCAACGGTGATGCTCGAAGCGATTGCCTCACAAGATTTATGGTTTTGGCATGGCTATTGTGGTTCGTCTGGTTCATTCAACGATATCAATGTTCTTCAGACATCTCCAATATTTCTTGCATAATGGAATGGAACTACCCCTAAAATGGTTTTGGCATGGCTATTGTGGTTCGTCTGGTTCATTCAACGATATCAATGTTCTTCAGACATCTCCAATATTTCTTGCATAATGGAATGGAACTACCCCTAAAATGTCAATTTCAAGTGAATGGATATACATACAAATGTAAGTGCTATCTAACCGACGAGATCTACCTTACTTGGTCAACGTTTGTGGAAATGTTTCCATACCCTACCGATCCGATTGAAAAGAGGTTTAAGAGATTGCAAGAAGGGGCAAAAAATGATGTGGAATGATCTTATGGTGTTCTAAACGGGAAATGGGGGCATACTTAGGCGACCCATGCGTGCTATGCCTGTGGATAAGATTATGAGCTTGACGTATACGCGCATGATACTGCATGATCTTAAAGATTGAGGGAAAAGCTTTCTCACAAGTGCACATCCCGAATCCTGTTGTGTGACCCGTTTTTGATGATGACGCCCTCACCGGGTTGATGGATTGAGATACGCATTTTCGACTTCGATTTGATCTTATAGCACATATTGCAAGTTGCAACTCAAGATTTAGCATACCTCGATTAAGAGCCACAACAAAAAAATAACCAAAACGAAGACCATGCAGACGAAAACGATATTTAAATTTGAATTATGTTTTTTTTTAATTTATTTGAGTTATGGTGTTTATTTATTTATTGAATTCTTTTTATTTTTAATTTATTTGAACTATGTTTTTTAATTAGATTAAATATTTTACTTATTTTAAATAAAACATATTAAAGTTTTAGGCAAAGTATCCTAGAGTGTCGCTAGTGATTTAGAATTATAGGGTATTTTGGGGTGGAAATGACGTGATAGCGTGGGAGTGGTCAGGGTAGGGTACTTACCCTAGAATGCCCCTTCTCCCCTAATTGACAATTTGTTTATATGTTTTTTTTTCGTGTCTGGTTTTTTTTTCAAACTTTAAGTTCACCTCTTAATTTTATAAAGCATACAATTACCAATGTCAGTGGTGCATTAGTTGGATGTACAACATGCTTTGCGAGTTTTTCAAAAAACTTTCAGTATGGTGCTGTTTTGTGTTGTTCAGTACAAGTCTTTGTTGCATATATTCTTCTTCCGCTTCCATTCTCTACTTCTGGTTTCTCTTTCTCTTTCTCTCTCTCTCCCTCCCCCTCCCCCTCCCTCTCTCCCTCTAAAAACCACCGCCACCGCCACCCCCATTGTTGCTCTGGTTTGGGTAGACGAATCATTGGTCCATGTCTTAATAAACGTATGGAACTCTCATCGTTAATTTTTTGTTAGATCTAGGTTTTCCCTGTCTTCTTCGTTAGATTTGTGAAACGCTCTTTGCGGCTATGTCCCTACCCTGTTGGAGTTACTCTGTTTATTGCTTATTGTGAATCTTTCAGGTATGTTTAAACATGCATTATATTTGCTGAGTCTGCAACTGTATGAGTTACTACACATACATTGTTTCCCATTCATAATTTTTGTGTTCTTAGCATTTGACTTTGAAGGTTAAATTGATCATTTTTAAAGATTAGAAAGTTAATCACGTTCTTCGATTTCTAAACAGAAGGTTAGCTCGGTGATTGGATTTTTTTGTTAGATTATACTAGGTAGGGGTGTCATTCCGAGTCGTAGATCCGGTCCTGTTTTGTGAGCTGAGCTAAAGGATGTCCATTTTTCTTATTATTATTTTTTTAATTTAATTTGCTAATGATTTTTTTGAGCTTGACGCTGATCGTGATGATTTGGGTTTCCCCACATGGTTTGAAATGTTAGAAAACAACCCAGGTTGGTGGTCTTATTTTATAGTTGCTCCCCATTTGCATACATAAATTGAAGTTTATAATTTGTAATATTATTCTAGCTATTAGTCGTCAGTTTGTTGTTTGGGTAGTGAATTGCATAGACAAAAGATAAAAGCAAGGAGATCTTGCCCAAACAGGCTAAAGAACATGAAAGTTTTATCACAAAGGTGCATACATGTGTATTATTTTGTCATCATCATTATTTTGTATAAATTCAAAATTATTTGTTATGTGTTGTCTTGGATTGTTATCGGTTTCGGTTCAAGCTCAAGATTACAAAGTCATAAACTCGAGTTACAGCAGTTACAAAATTATATCAACATTTCGTATCATGGATAGTTGACATCATAAGTCATAATCTGACTATATATGAGGGTTTATGTATTAACATAATGTGTGAGTATTGAACTAACATAGTAACATGAACATCACATGTTGGGTTGTTTTTTCGTCAATTCTTAGCTCTAAAGATGCTTAACCTTTAAACATTAATTAAATAAAGAGCCAAAGTTTTTTTTTCTTCTTCAAGCTATCATAATTTAGCTATGTGTTCGTCTTTATAAACTAATTTGTTAACGATTTGTTTCTAGAGATCAAATTGTCGATAATTAGTTACTAGAGATTTGACTGTTTATAGAGATTAATTTATCGCTGATTTGTTTCTAGGGACTTGATTATTCGTCTTAAGAAGTTTTATTTCATCATAATGATTACTGTTATAAGGTTAGGAATCATTATGGCTGTTGTTGGATGAGAATTGGTTCTTGAAGAATATATATAGGCTGACCCTTTTGAGTTCATAGATTTATAACTTACCAAACATCAGTTTCTTGAAGAATATATATAGGCTGACCCTTTTGAGTTCATGATTACTGTTATATGTCCAGCATATGTTAGTGTTTGTGATTTGGTTTCTTTCATATTTCAGAGAATAACCACTCTCTGCATATCATTATAGGAGACAAAATCAACGCATCAAAGTAGAGCACAAGAAATCTTGCAAAAAAAGCGAACGCCTGAGACGTTGGAAATTAACGGCCCCATTATGTCGTGTTTGACATCCTATTAGAGCTCTAAGGTTTTGTCTTTGAAATTAGTGAGAGCCAAATGGAGATTACATGAAGCCTGTAGAAGCAGGAATGTACTGTCGGGCCACACAATGAGAAATGTTAAAACTTGGTCTGCATAAAGTCTTACCCGCGACGAAGCGCGGGGTTCATTTGCATTATGTCAAATCGTCGCTAAGCGAAAAGCAACTTCTGTAATTATGTAGATGCTGCTACTGCCCATACTAGGCATATTTTGATAGAACAATATATAATTATCTAATAACTAACTGTTTCTCAATTAACGGTTCCGCAGCGAAGCGCGGGGTTGATACCTAGTTATATTATATTTTGTTATGTATTTTATTATCTTACAAAACTATATAATATACATATTTAAGTCATTTAATTTTTAGTAATTTGATATTTCAGTTATAACATGCTTTGTTAGTTTAAAAGAAAAGAAAACCTTAATATGTGGTGGGTTAAATTTCTTCTGTCTACATTCAGGCGTAATTTTCTGTCTTTTTTTTTTAAACAAGAGTTTTATTCATGAAAGTGTAAGTTTTTTTAAGGTAGGCTGTAGGAGTGTTGGTATCATGCCAAAGTCTTTACGAACTGTACCGATTCAGACCAAGCGTCGGTACTCACATCGACATTATTAGAACCAGTACTAGTATTTGTTTTTATGCTTTATGGTATGTAAAACGCAAGTTGGTATTATTTTGGGTATATTTGGACTTTTTTTGTTGAGTTCCTCTTTCGATAGGGATAAAGTGTGTCGGTACCGTAACAAGAGAATGTGTTACCGAACTAATTTCCGCCGCATAACGCTGAGGAATACCACTTATTAATTACTATGTGTAATAAAAACTATTTAGACCATTTCAAAGTTTCATCGAAAGGTTTTCATCATGCAAAGTGTAATTTCTTTAGCAAGAATTTACGTCTCACATACGGATGGCAAAGAAGTTAAACTTGGAGGTTAAATCCAAAATATTCAGAACTGATACCACAGCGTATTTGAAATATGATTAGTTATAGGGTTTGGCCTTTGCGATTGATATGTGATATTAGGTGATACACACCTTTTTTTTTTTGAAAAGAAAACTTAAGTAAACTCAACTCAAAGAGTCCTCAAAGAAAGGACCTAAGAGCGAAAAACCGAAAAACATCAATCCAAAGGACAAATACACCACATTTTCCACTCAACATCTTTATGTCTAGACCTATGACGATACCAAAAAAATGACATAGATTTAACATTCTCTACAATCTCGATAGGTCTTCGTCTTTTGTTATTAAACACCCGGTTGTTCCCTTCGTTCCAAATCACCCACAAAGTCGTATATACTATACCTCTTAGAATCCTTCTTGACTGTTTAGAGCTGAAATTAAAAGGCGGCATGTTGAGAAGGTCTGAAATCTGGAAAATGAAGCTGTGCGGGATCCGGCACCAAGTGTCAATCCGAAACCACACTTCTTGAGAGAACTCGCAGCCAGTAAAAAGATGGATAGCAGTTTCCGGGACTTCCTGACAAATAGTGCAGGCATGTTGATTAATAGTAACTCCGGGTTTGATTAGCTCGTCTATGGTAGGCAACCGATTTAGCGCAAGCCTCCAAATCATAATCCTACACTTAAGAGGAACCCACGTCTTCCAATGAATAAGAGACCTGTTTGGGTCTGAAGTATTACGCGAGAGGAGTTTCTTTGCCGAGGCCACTGTAAACACGCCATCCTTATTCCCTTTCCACTTCCAACAATCGCAACCATCTTTTTGTGATACCTCATGGATATCGTTTACCCGCGTCAAAACATAATTAGATAAATATACAAAAAAATTGGAAAAAGCAAATATTATTATGTTAAGAGTTTTAAAACATTAAACTACTAACTTTATAGAAGAGTTTTAAAACATCATCAAGTCCGTAGTTTCTAGTAAGGAGCTCACCCATTGGTATACCCGCACAACATATGAGTAAAAATAATATTGTGTACCCGCTAGGTCATGTGACCACATATCAGATTGAAATTGTCTTTACTCATTAGATACCTCATCTCCGCCCATTGAGTATTCTTCATACAAATAGACGAAACTAATAAAGTTAGGTTATAATTATAGTTGCTAAAAGTAGTTTAAATATATGAATCATAATTGTAACAAACAAATGAACAATTAAATCTCTTTTGAACAGCCAAGGACGTACATCACCCTCATCCCCATCCAGATCGAGTTCAAATCCAAGCACCCGTTGATATTGCAATCCTCTCTGCCCGAAGACCTTAATCGCATATTTTGCAAGTGCTGAGGATCAAACAAGGGACGTCCCAGGTAGGAACCCACGCCAACGGATTAAACCCTCCTAACTTCGACCAGTTGGGTTGGCCATCCTTGGCTAATGAACAATTATTTGATGGACAATAAAAAAGTTAATACAATAACTCAAATATTTAATGCGCAATAAGTTAATATCACCAATGATGTACGACTATTAAACTTGGGTTTTAAGATACATTGAATGAGTTAATAAATTCTAGACCAATAAATGTATAATGAAGTAGGACAAGAGTTGAATCTGTTTTCGAATGAAAAGTTGTAGGGGCCGTGGAAAATTATATTTATTTATTATGATATACAAACCAATGCTATGTTTGGTTTAATATGTCATAAATGTAAATGATTGCACCAACTTGCTTATAGTGACTATTTTTTTTACAAGAACATGTAAGAATAATGACTAAAGATGTTGCCAACCACAACCAATCTGGTAGTTGATCATGAGGAAAAGACAAAAACTTATTCTTAAGCTTTAGAAGATAGAATCTAACATGACAATGGTGTACTTGTTGTATATGCTGATCCTACTACTAGATTATGATTTGTATCGTTTTTGGTTGACGACTAGATATAATTCAAGCACATATTATAGGCGAAGGCGTTAGATTACTATTAATAAAATAAATAACGCTAGCGTGATGGTATAGATGTCTCTATAGTTCAAAGACTTGAATGGTTATACAAAACAAACAAATTACCGTCTGTCTTATGTAGGAGGGTGTCTCATGCGTTTATACTCCGATGTGAGAACTCAAGAGCCAGATGGTTCTTTAGAGGACAACTCAGAGGCTCAAATTGGTAAGGCGGTTCTTTCTTTTCCTAGCTGTTCGACGGCTAGACTTTTGAGAAGTCTCAACTACATACTACAGTGGACTTTGGGTACGTATTCGTGTTCGACGGCTACACTTTTGAGAGGTCACAGTTAACATCCATGATATAGATACTTTTGAGTTTTGAGCCTTTAACCATTTGAACTTGAGAGTCATCAGGATTCAAAATCGGTGGGTTTAAGTATTTTGGATTTTTTTGTGAGCACATCATCCAATACTTTCGGGGGGGGGGGGGGGGGGGGGGGTTAAAGGCAAGGAGTAGCGGGGTTAGCACCGCCACCCCCTCAGAAACCTTCAAAGTTTGATCTTCTCGGCAAGATGTAACCGAGAAGCAAGCACAAAATTTCATGCCTTTTTACTGTTGGCAACAGTCACTTTATTAAAAAAAAAGTTTTTTTATTTATTTAGAACCTTTATATATTAGTCAAATCAAACCAGTTTTCGTCCACTCTAACTTACACTCACAAAATCAAAAATTCTACTCTTTTTAACCAACGCACCATTTTAATTCACTCAAATATTCATCATACCTAATGTCTTTTATTAATTTTTCAAATGATGATCTTGAGACATTCTTACCGCCCGACGATCCGATAAGGATATTGTTTTCAAATGATAGTACCCTAAACTTTTTCAAAGATATCATCCAGCAACCCGAAAGCGGAAGACATGACGACATCGTCTAGCATTCCTAAAAAATTCATCAAACGTGATCACGAAAAGGGTGAAGAAGTTCTTATGAATGATTATTTTGTTGATGAACCTAAGCACAATGCAATGTTTTTCGTTGCCGATTTCGTATGTCAAAATGTTTATTTCTAAAAATTGTTGGTGATTTGGAAGCACAATATCCATGGTCTAAATAGGGGTATGCGGAGGTTTAAAAAGAGTTTTACGGTGATACAAAAAGTCACATACGCCGTGAAACAACTCGTGACCGGTAATACTTTTGACGAGTATTTACAAATGTCCAAAATGGACTTCGCGGGAATGGCTACAAATTTTCAGCAATGCCGTCAATCAAATGTACGGTAATGAGTTCATGCTAGGCCAACAAGCCATGATGTAGCGATTTTATGCAAACAACACGAAGAAAAACATCACATTCTTGGCATGTTAGGTAGTATCGATTGTACCCATCTAGTTTAGAGGATATGTTCCAAACACCTACGAGGTCAGTTTATGAGAGGTGGTCACGAATACCCAACGTTCATGCTTGAAGTGGTTGCGTCACAAGATTTATGATTCTGGCATCCGTATTGTGGTCCGCCCAGTTCACACAATGACGTTAATGTTCTCTAGAGATCTCCAATATTTTTGGCAGAATAAAATGGAACCGCACCTAAGTGTCCATTTAAAGTGAATGGACATGCATGCAAACGTTGATACTATCTAACCGATGGGATCTACTTTACTTGGTCAATGTTTGTGAAAACGTTTCCATACCCGACAATGGTCCAAATGAAAAGTTCAAGGAATTGAAAAAAATGGACAATGGGGCAACTCAAGATCTACCATACCTCAAAGCCCAAGACGAGAAAAATGAGGAATAGTTTCTTTATCTTAATTTGAATTATGTTTGTTATTAATTTGAATTATTTTTTTTTTAAATTTGAACTATGTTTTTTTTTCCAGTAACATTTTTATTTTTATTGAAACTTAAATTTTATGAAAATTAAGGTGTTTAGTTTATTTTAAACTAAAAATTATAAGGTACTTTGCCTAGAGTGTCATCAATTAGTGACGGATCTAGACAAAAATGTAGGGACAACGTTCAAAGTTTTTTTTACCGTAGTTTCATACAAGGTAAACTAAAATAAAAACGTAATAATAATCAATGTTAAATACATACCTAATAGATTTCTCCTCTATGGTTTTGGAAAGATTGAAATCGAGCCATTACATCATTTTCTTTTACTTTATCAAAAGTTTCTCTCTCGACCGCACAAATTAGAGCATTGTTTAAATACTCTCCACCCATTCAATTGCCTAAATCTGTCTTGATAAGTACATCAAAAACTTCGAGAAATAACTTAAACAAACTTATAATTGTACTATGATGAGAACCGAATCGTGTATCTTCAGCTCGTGTAAGGGAAACCTCTTGGTTTAATCCTTTCCGGTCATAATTTCACCTTGAAGATTTTCTTTACGCACTCTCTCTCTCTCTTGGTCTCCAACATGATTTCTTTTCGCTTGCAACATTGAAAGGTATTCCTAAAACTCTTTAACACGTAACAACCACAATAACTAATTGATGTTGATGAGCAAAAATGTACGTAATGTGTTGATGGATTATCTCTCAATATCAAAGCTTTTAATCCATTAAACTCTTGTCTCATGTTGCTCGGATCATCATAACCTTGGCCCCTTACCTATTTAAAGAAAACTAAGCTATAAACATATAATATTTATTAAAGTTTATGTAATGGAAGTATGAAACTTATTAGTTGATCTACGCTCAATTGGTTATTTTCTAATAAAGAAACGATGACTTCTTACATATCATTATGGACGAGTGGCAGACGGTTGGCTACATGCAGGGGACGAAGAGGGTTGCTGCAGTGCTACTGTTGTGTGTGCTCTTTAGTCTGTTCTTTTGTTTAGTCGACAGAATATGGAATGTGGTGGAAGGGGTTTGGGCTTTGGTGGTAAATGGTATTAGTTTGGGTTGGGTTTGGTTTGGTTTAATGGTTTGGAGTATTAGGCATTTGTTAGATATAGGAATTTAGTTATATAGAGTTAGATAATTAGAGTCTAGTAAATTTCGGTTCTGCGTTTATAGTTTAATAAAATTTATTTGAGGGGTAACGTAAAATAAATAGAGGGGTAACGTAAAATTTAACTGCAGGATAGCATTTTACAAAAAAAAAAACGTAAAAAAAATCCCACTGCACCGAGAAAGTTGAGGAGTAGCAAGTGCTAACCCTCAGCTAGGAGTTTTTAGAAAAACCGAAAAGCAAATAAAAATCGTAAACCAAACCATAATCATAACCGAAAAAACCTATTCGAGCAATAAATTTGGTGCTTGGTTTGGTTTTAACCGAAACCGAATTGCTAATTCGGTGTTTGGTTTGGTTTTTGGTTCTACATTTTTTTAATTTGGTTTGTTTGGTTTATTCAGATAACCAAATAAACCGGTAAACTAATTAATTAATAAATAAAAATAATAATATTATTTAATAAAATAATAATAATAATATTTAATAAACCATATATAATATATAAGCCCAAATATGAAATGTAAGCCCAACCCAAAATAAAGCCCACTTATTTCTTTGATGCATGTGTTTGTGTGTAAGACTATTTTCTGGATTTGTTTGTTTTATTTTGATTTTAAACTTTCTTTTACAGTATATTGCGTGGTTTGATTTTTTGGTTTATATTAATTGCTAACTTTTTATTCAGTTTTTGGAACACAAAGGTATATAAGTTAGAGAAAAAATACATTGGTTCAATTTGGTTGAAATCGGTTTACATAGTCCTAATTTGGTTTGGTTCGGTTTTTAGTGTTTGGTGATGATCAGCAGAAACGTTCAAATCAGAATGATGATTTGAAGACATTATTACAAAAGTTGAAAGAAGATGATGATAAACGACCAAAGCTGGAAGCTCAAGGTGGATTTTACAGATATCACAACCAGAAGTTCAAAGGCAGAGCTCTTGGTTGGAAGTATTTGGGTAGATTGAAGTGTTTGGCAGTGAAATGGGAATCCGAAATCTTGTACTTCTACAGATTTCATGATCTTTTAACTCTACCGTACTGGGCGGTCAGAGACATTTGTCGATTCCCTATGACTGGAGCTTCTGTTAATAACACGGCTATTGGTTGGTTTGCTGATCGGTTAGTTTGGGAAAGCAGAACAAAATGGAATATGTTTAAACCTCAATACCCTAGGAGGAAGGTTCATCGGGATGTTGATCCGAGAACTGGAAAGAAGAGGGTTACTTTGATTTATAAAGCGCCTGAAGTGATGAAGAAGATTCCATTGATGCCGTTACCACAACACTTCAGTGCTGACTTCATCTTTTGGTATTATGTTTGGAGGAAGGCAGAGGCTGTGATCGTGTTAAGAGACGGAAAGGATAAGTACAAGCATATATACGTGTTTTATTCTATGTGGCTTATCAACTGTACGTTTGAAGATATTATCATGCTTTTCTACAATCCGATACATTGTGATCCCAATGATGCAGATCAGACAAAGAAGTATCAGCAAGTTGTTGGAGTTTGTTTTGCATATGATATAAACTCTGGAAGCAACTTGGATACTAAATTAGGTAAGATGGTGAAGATGACTGATGTGCCTAAGCGTTCGGTGAAACGTAAGCTTGAGCCTGAAATGACGAAAGACCAGAAAAAGCAGCTGAGAATCAAGATACTGAACAAGATCATGGACGAAGAACGAAGACAATCCAATCAATAGTCGAGGGGGAGTTTGTAGATGCATATTTTGCAACTAGTGATTGGATTAGGTGTTAACATATGTTAGAATGTTGTTCTGAAGGGGCGAATGTAGGTTTATATGGGCGAAGGTGTTTTGGTTTGGGTGAAGGAAGAAACTGTATGGGCGAATGTGTATGAAGACTGGAGGTTGTCTAGATTCGTACTGTAGCAGTGGGCGAATGTGGACATTGTCCACATTCGCACCATCAAACTGGGTGAACATGCAGTCATTATATATATGTTTTGGTCATTTTCATGTTTAGAATAGTTTTGGAAAGTGTATGTGTGAAGGTCAGGATTCTCCCTAGAGTGTGATTGTTTATGTTTATGTTTGGGTTAGATTAACTTGTATATCGATTGTAAACACGTTTTGATCAAGTTTATCTATAAAATGGAGATTGAAAAGGTGTCTTACGTGTTTTGATTTGCGTATTATCATTTTGTTCAGTTCTAGGGTTTCCGCACCTAGAATTGTGACTTGTATGATCATAATATCGTGTTTTAGCTAAAGTTTTTCATTTACAGTTATTAATAAGAGTCAACCTAATTTATATTTCAGTTTTAAGCAAGAGTGTAAAGCTGTCCATATGATCCATAAGAGCAATTTAGATTTGGATTTGTAACTAGACTAAGCAAAAAAAGTGATCGATCCAGATGTTAATATTGACTTAATAATCTAGACTATATGTTTTTGGTTTGAGGTATTGCAATGAAAATTTCAGGGTCACCATTATAAAGAGGAACAAGACACAACAAATGGTGTTTCCTTCTCAACTAAACCAATCTGGCGATAAAGAACACAAAATGAAAAAAAAAGATCATGAAATTGACCTATGTTGATTTGATCTATTTGCATGCATTACTTCCATGGTGAGGTTGAATTAAACCGTATTGCAAATATAAGCAAGAAAAAAGGGTGAGGAAAATTAAAAGTTACCCCAATTCATGAGAAATAACTAAAGGCTACACATAAATTATATTAGAAATAGACATATCTCGACAGAGTGTAAGATTTCACCGTTGAATATATATATATATATATATATATATATATATATATATATATATATATATATATATGCGGCAAAGCACCATTGTTGCGGTACAGGATTGATGGAGTAAACGAGATAAAATAATGAAACTAGGATACACAACTGTCAACCGGTAGACAAAGCCACTGCTGCAAAACATTAACAACGTTTAGTGGAACAATTCATCAAACAGCTTGTGGGCTTCTTGCTAATTTTTTGTTTATAATCTAAGACTAACATATCTAGCCAATTACAAAATATATAAAGCAGAATGCTAGACCATATATAATGGTGAATGTAAAACCTTACCAATAAAATTGATTACAAGTATGAGAATCACAACAGGACATTAAAGAATTCTGAAAATTATGACCATGATACTGATTAGGGGACAACCTGAAAAGCATATAATCATAAGTAAACAAAAATTTAAAAACATGTAGCAAACGACGAGCGCCCAACAATGGATCTAGATCGTTAATTAACTAACGTTTCACCATACCTGAAGGTTTTTCAAATAGAAGGTTTCTCGATGATACAAAGTCGTTATCGTGGTGGAAAATGGTATGAAGACCAGGAGAAGGTTGGTGGTGCGATAAAACCAGGAGACCGATAGAACCGATATGAGGTGGTCTCCACTCTCCATTATAAAAAAATGAAGTTAAATTGAATATAGAAGATGGAATTCATGGAGAATTTGAAGGCGGGAATTAGAATGGGGAATTAATTTTGAATCTATCAAAAATATTTGAGGGAAGTCAAAATTTAGAGTTGGTTAAACTTATCTTTTTTGTTAGGGAAGGTTACGCATGAGAATTAGGGTTGTTCAAATCGTTCGTTATTTGTGGGTTGCTCGCCGTTGGTTTGAAAAATGTTTGCTCGATCGTCCGCTCAGTTGTAAATGAGCAGATCGGCTTGGTTCGGTTTGTAAATGAGCCAAGCACAAGCAAAGGTCTATTAAGTTATATAAAGGTTAAAGTTGTAAGACCCATGTGTTAAGTGTCTTAATAAGTTATATTATAATTAAACTCTAGCGAATTAGCGTCCTATAAAACTGATGTTTTATGACTCAAATATCATGTGTCCTATTACAGTGTATTATTATAACACCGCAATGATTAAACGTTCTATAAAGGTTTGTTGGGTCTGCTGACCTGGAGAAGAACAGATGATTAGAAAGCCAAAATATTCTATCTTTTGATCCTTTGAATAAACAGTTGATACAAGAAACTTTCCCCAAAAGACTGTTGATCCTAACAAATGCTACACCAAACAACTGATAAAGACAACTGCTGCTGCTGAAAGGTCTGCTGAACAAACAACTGATAGACAAAGATCTGATGAAGAAACAACTGTTGATCAAGTACTGAAGAACAAAGGTCTGTTGAACCAACAGCACTTTGGTTCAACAGATGATAGAGACAATTAGAGCTTTCCTTTACAGTAGTTTGTATTAACAGTGTTTTCAATGTAACAGTAGTTATAGTTAGCAGGTGTTTAAGGTTGTTAGTCAGTTAGAGGTCGCTGTCTTAGGTGACGTCAGCAGTGATCATCAGAGGTTTAGTTTAGTCTATAAATAGAACAGTGAATGTACTGTTCTATTTATCACTCGTCATTCTCTTAAGACAAACATTCTCTGAGTGATCAGGCTGAGGGGAAGTTATTGTACGATTGTAATCTTTCAACTTAATGAAAGCATTCGATTAAAAACAATTATTCTCTTGTTTTGATTTATAGTTTATCATTCCGCTGCACTTTCCATTTATATCTCACTTCACTTATTTCATATTTGTCTAAACAATCAAAACAAACAAACTCAGATCCTAACAATTGGTATCAGAGCCACGTTAATTGAATTCGATCTAACCAATCAATTTAATATAAACAGATCAGCTCACAATTATTGATATCGTTTGTTTGTCGGATTGAAAACAGAGTAATAGTTTATTTTCGTTTTAACTGTTACTAAACAGATTTTGTTTTCGAAAAATCAGAGAATGACTTCACTTAATCAAGATTCACACAACACTGGCACTAGCAACAAGCCTCCGATGCTTGTCAGATCAGAGTACAACATCTGGCAACGTCGGGTGGCTCATGTGTTAGCACAACAGAACACAGGGTGCTGGAAATCGGTAGTATTTGGACCACATGTTCCAATGGTACCGAGTGCCGAGGATCCAAAGATCCAAGTACCAAAGAGTGTTGAGAATTACTCAGAGCAAGATTTTCAAAAAATCGAGTTAGACGCCAAGGCTTTTAGCATAGTAGCCATGGCGCTACCGAATGATATCTATGCCGGACTTTTGCATTGCAATAGTGCAGAAGAGTTATGGGATGCTCTGAAAGAGCAGTTCGGTGGGACTGAAGATGTGATTGAAAACAACCGTGAAATACTTAACCAACAATATGAAATGTTTAGTCACATAAAGGGAGAGTCGTTAACACAACAGTTTGAAAGGTTTAATTGTCTGATTAGTGAACTAAAACTGGTTGGTCTAACATTTCCTAATTCAACCTTGAATCATAGGTTCCTTAGATCACTTCAGGACAAATGGGACACTATAGCTATAGTCATGAGAAACTCTATCGGATTTAAAGACCCGACTCTGACCCAGCTTCATGGTAAGCTCTTGACTTATGAGAGAGAGCTTAACCAGAAAAAGAAGCTCAAGGACTCTGGAAAAGTGTCTGATGACTATGTATTTGGGAATACAACACTTTTGGGCCAAAAGGAGGCTTCTGGAAGTAGTAAGGATCAGGGTTATGATCATTACATTGATATAACCACTGGTTTTAACAATGATTCTTACTCATCACCCAACTATGCTTTTGCAGCAAGTGGTGATATCCAGGCATCTGATAATTCATCTTTTGTGTACAATGACCTTCAATATGTTGACTCTTTGGACTTAGAAGAAATGGACATCTTGCATCAGGTGGCCCTGCTCAGTATTAGAACCAATAACTTCTATAAGAAAACTGGCAGAAGGTACCCAGGTTTACATGGTGGGTCAAAAGTGGGGTTGGACAAATCAAAGATCAAGTGTTACAAGTGTCATAGAATGGGTCACTTTGCTAGGGAATGTAGGAGTCAAAATGGTACCCCTATGATCACCTATCCAAACCAAAGGCCTCAGACTAACACTTATCAGTTTTCCCAAAACACCCCTGTACCAAATGTGCAAAACACTGCTCACTTTGCACAGACCCAAACCACTGTTCCTGTGCACTATGTCCAAACCACTGTTCCTCAGTATCACTATGTCCAAACACCTGTTACTCAAGCACAAGTGCCAATGACTGCTGTTCCATCCTCTGCTCCTGCAGAGACCAATCAGCAAAGTCAACAGCCTATCTTCACTCAAGGCTTTGTTGATTGGAGTAGTCTACCAGATGAGATAACAGATGATAACATTGCTTTAGTTGCCAATTCTGAAAATAATTTTTGCTTTATGGCACTAGAAACAATTGTTGAAGAGACTGATTCTGAGGGAGTGGTGTCTATGTCTGAAAATGTGACTAATGCTGTTGTTGATGAAGTTGTTTCAGCTGAAGAATCTGAAGTAGAGGTTGTGAATCTCTCAGACCCATGGGGAACTGATGATTGTGATTGCCAGTGTAACTGTGCCTTGATGGCTGCTGCTAAGGTATCTCCTCAAATCTTAAATGACTTGTGCTCAGACAAATGTATTATGGCATTTTCTAAGATAAAAGAGGTGAATGAAAACTTTAGAAAGAAAATTTTGGAAGATGAAATTCAGTTTGAAAAACTCACTAAAGAGTTAAAATAAAAAATAACTGAAAAAGAATCTGAAATCAGTAGTTTAAAACATGAAGCAAGCATTACTAAAGACCAGCTTCAGACTATGATAACCAAATATCATAGTTGTAAAAAGGAGCTTGAGTCCACCCAAGTTGAATGTCAGAAATGGGTGGAATCATCAAAAGGTTTTGAGATGATTGTCAATCAACAATCTAAAAGTCATGTGAAATTTGGCTTTGGTTTTCAAGAAACCACTGCTCAGAGTTCACAAACCACTGACAAAAAGGAACCACAGTTGGTTGAAATCATCCCAACCAATTCAAAAAGTCAAGAAATCAAGGTTACTTAACCCAATGGCAAGAAAATCATTCTTGAAAAGTTGGAAGGTACACCCTCATTTGATGAAATTGAAAAATATCAATTCAAACCAACCTGGTCAGATGAGTGTGATGTCCTTGAAAATTTTCAACCAATGACCTTCAAAACCCCTGATGGTAAAAAGGCACCACAGGCCAAAGTTATGCCTTTGAGAGATCTTCCAACAGATGATCAAACATCTGTTGAAAAGAAGAAAGGAAAAGGGAAAGTCAAAGATAACTTGTTTTGTGATTTTTGTGAAAAGAAGAATCATGTCACCAAAAACTGTTTTCTTCTAAAAGCATATGACATCAACAAAGCAACAAGTTTAAGTGATTTTAAAACCAATGAATGTTTAATTTGTAAGAAAAAGAATCACAAAACGAAAGAGTGTCTGTATCTCAAAAATTTTGATGAAAAGATAAAAGAGTACAAGGCTAAAACTCTTGAAAGTCAAGTGGTGAGTACTCCAAAAGGAAAACCCAAACAGACTTTTGAACCAGTCCAAGCAGCTGTTACCAAAGGTCTAAACAAAAACTATGCTCCTAGAGATGTTCAGGTAACAGATGTTCCACCAGCTACCAGACTACCAAGAGGATATGGACAACCAACTTGTCATCGTCTGCCACATGTTTATGAAGAGCCCAAAAGGCCTTCTAAACCTAAAGTGAACAGACATCCTCATGGTTTTCAACATCTGACAGGAAGTGATCAAACATCTGTTGGACCAAGTGTTGACATACAAGCACTGGCAAATGGTCAACTACAGCTGTTGAACCTAGTCCAAAAGCTAGTTCAAACCACTGATCATTCTCCTCAACTTAAGGCTGAGACATCTAAGAACCCATCCAAAGCCAATTTGGCTTTGGACACTCACCAAAACTAAACTCTTTATTGATGTGCAGAGAGCTTCTGCTTGCTTAGATAGTTTATGGTATGTAGATAGTGGAGGCTCCAGGCACATGATAGGATGTAGAACCCTTCTTCTGGACTTTCTTGCACATGGAGGGGGTGATATATCCTTTGGTAATGATTCTAAAGGTAAAGTGTTGGGTTCTGGAACTGTTCAAGCAGGGAGGCTTAAGTTTGAAAATGTTAATCTGATAGACAATCTAAAATTTAATCTACTTAGTGTATCACAAATGAGTGACAAGGGATATGGGTCATTCTTCACTAAGAAAACATGTAAGATTGTTGGACCAGAAGCGGTTGAAAAGATTAACACCATCATTGCTGAGAGTAAAGCACAACTTGTTGCTCATAGAAGTGGCAATGTGTATGTAGTTGATATGTTGAAGGATAATCCTATGGCAAACGTCTGTCTGTTCTCTGTTGCCTCTACCAAAGAGACAGAATTGTGGCATAGGAGACTTGGTCACACCAACCTTCAAACTATCAACTCTCTCTCCAAACAAAACCTTGTCAGAGGTTTGCCATCAAAAGAATTCAAATGTGATGAGCATTGTGTTTCCTGCTTAAAAGGAAAACAACATAAAAGCTCTTACAAATCAATTGATGAGTCCAAAACTAGTCAGTGTTTACAATTGTTGCATATGGACTTGTTTGGCCCAGTTAAAATCATGAGTCTATGAAGAAAGAGATTTTGTCTTGTCATAGTTGATGATTTTTCTAGGTTCACATGGACTTACTTTTTACATTCTAAGGATGAGACTGCAGGTATTTTGAAGGACTTTGTCACCAAAGTTGAAAAACAATATGACTTGCCAGTAAAAGTCTTTAGAAGTGACAATGGAACAGAGTTTAAAAATAAGGAGTTGGATGACTTCTGTGTGTCAAAAGGGATTGTAGGGCAGTACAGTATCCCAAGAACACCAGAGCAAAATGGGGTGGTTGAGAGAAAGAACAGAACTCTCATTGAAGCTGCAAGAACAATGCTAGCAGATTCTGGTTTGCCACTGTCCTTCTGGGCAGAAGCTGTAAACACTGCTTGCTATGTTCAAAACAGAGTTTTAATCAACCCAATACATCAAAAGACTGCTTATGAAATTTTGTTCAAAATCAAACCATTAATCTCATTTTTCAAAATCTTTGGCTGCCCATGTTTCATTTTAAATCTTAAAGATTCCATTTCAAAATTTGCAGCCAAAGTAGATTGTGGATATTTTCTGGGATATTCTTCTACTGCCAAGGCCTATAAAGTGTTTAACACAAGGACCAAGACAATAGAAGAAACTCTGAATGTGAAGTTCAATGAACTTTCATCTTTAAAAATCCCAGCAAACCCTCCTGAGTTATTTGATTTGGATAAATTCAAATTTGAAGATATTACTGTAAAAACTAATAGTGCAAGTATTTCACAATCTCCACAACAAGACTACAGAATAGATGTTGTGATTCCAAATCACTTTAAAGTCTATCATGTAGCAGAGGAAGCAGTATTTCAAAACAACTGTCAAAACTCTGTCACAGCTGAGTCAGCCACTGTTGGCCAGTCCTATCCCCAAACCACTGATTCACCTTCTGCATCCACTGCTCAATCATCTGTTGACAAAAGTCATACATCTGTTGACAAAAGTCAGTCCAAGTTTACACCACTTGGACCCATTCCCCCACCACCATTCCAAACGTCTGTTGACACTACAAAAGTGCAAACAGATGTTATGTCAACAGAGTCACCAAACCTCTGTCCTTCACCAAAAATGCCATCATACCGTATCAGGGAGATTTAATCTACCTAAGAGCTCATCCACCAGACCAAATCATTGGCAACATCAGAGAAGGTGTGCTCACAAGGAGCCAATCCTCAAATATCTGTCTTTTTGCAGGTTTTCTTTCCCTCACACAACCAGTCAAGTACCAAGAGGCACTGAAAGACAACATTTGGGTGGAAGCCATGCAAGAAAAGCTCCTTCAGTTGAAAAGACAACAAGTATGGGAACTTGTACCACTGCCTAAGGATGTTTGTCCAATTGGCACAAAGTGGGTCTTCAAAAACAAAACTGATGAAAGGGGTATAGTTGTCAAGAATAAAGCCAGGCTAGTGGTTCAAGGCATCAGACAAGAAGAAGGGATAGAGTATGATGAAACCTTTGCCCCTGTAGCAAGGTTAGAAGCTATCAGACTGTTCCTAGCCAATGCTGTCAACCACAACATCAAGGTGGATCAGATGGACATCAAATGTGCATTCCTATATGGCAAAATTCAGGAGGAGGTCTATGTATGTCAACCACCTGGTTTTGAAGACACATTCCATCCTGAGTATGTCTACAAGCTAAATAAAGCATTGTATGGACTGAAACAAGCACCTAGAGCCTGGTATGAAACTCTCTCCACCTTTCTCTTATCCATTGGTTTCACAAGAGGTAAAATTGATAAAACCTTATTTTTAAAATGGAAAGGGAAATATTTAATGATTGTTCAAATATATGTGGATGATATCATTTTTGGATCCACATGTAACAAAATGTGTGAGGAGTTTAGGGAACTCATGACAGCAGAGTTTGAAATGAGTGCTATGGGTGAACTTCAGTGTTTCCTTAGTCTCCAAGTGAAGCAGCTTCAAAATGGCACATTCATTCATCAAAATAAGTATGTGAAAAACTTGTTAACAAAATTTGAGATGAATGATTGTAAGCCATGTAGTACACCCATGAGCACAGTCAAGCCACTCACTGATGATGACAAGGATGAACTGGTTGATCAGACACACTACAGATGCATGATTGGGTCTTTATTGTACTTAATAGCATCTAGGCCAAACATTATGTTTGCAACCTGTGTTTGTGCAAGATCCCAGGCTTCACCTAGAAAGTCAAACCTTATTGCTGTAAAAAGGATATTCGGATACCTAAAAGGTGCTCCCACATTTGGTATCTGGTATCCTGCTAATGGAAACATTGAGCTTTCAGGTTATTCAGACAGTGATTTTGCTGGATTTTGGGATAACTGCACTAAGGACTCCACTCATGTTGGATAGTCAAGCTGCTGAAAATATCATCAAGAATCCAGTTTCTCATTCAACCACAAAGCACATAGACATCAGACATCATTTTGTCAGAGATAGCTATGAAAAAGGTTTGATTACTCTGCACCATGTTCCAACAGAGGATCAGTTAGCAGATTTGTTGACAAAAGCTTTAGACACATCTACCTTCACAAATCCGATCTCTCGAATTGGAATGTTAAACATGGATTAAAACAACAAAAATGTTTTCAATAAAAACATTAAAATGTTTTTAGAAAATCAAATTTCACCTTAAAAATAGCTCTTTTGGTTGAAAAATCTATTTTAAACCACTGATCAGATAAAACAACCACTGTTACATTCTATCCACTGTTGGTTGAAAAATCTGTTTCAAACATCTGATCAGATAAAACAACTGTTACTTCATCAGTTTTTTGGTTAAACAACAGAGGTTGGCAACAGACTTTTACCAAACAGCTGTATGCCACCAGATGTTTAAACCATCCGATGTTTGCCACGTCTGCTCTCAAAAGCAGAGTTTTGCCACATCAGCGGTTTCACCAGAGGCTATAAAACCCTGTTTTTCCCCCAACAGCAGTTTTACTGTCTCATTGTATTCAAAATACTAAAACCGCCTTCGTCTTCCTCAAACCCCCAATCAAATTTCAGTCGCTCTCACACTCGAAATCCATTACAATGGATCTTCTAACAAAAGCCACCCACAATTTCCTACCATATCTGGTTAAAACAGATGACAACGTACCATTCCATTCCACCATTTATATCATTCTAAACTCAAAATACAAAACCATCTTAACTGCTGATGCTCCCATCCATCTCGAAACTCTCCAAGAATTCTGGGCTAACGCTGAAGTCTTGTTTCAAGACAAAAAGCCTACGTCCATTATTTCCAAAATTGGAGCCACTAGCATCTCCATTACACCTGAACTCATATCCACAACCTTCTCCCTCAACGACTTGTCAGGTAAGGATTCTTTTCCTAAAACAGAGC
The DNA here is from genome assembly GCA_032199755.1 of Ambrosia artemisiifolia. NCBI lineage: Eukaryota > Viridiplantae > Streptophyta > Magnoliopsida > Asterales > Asteraceae > Ambrosia > Ambrosia artemisiifolia. Next base: position 34,316,880 of record CM063517.1, read on the forward strand.
TTCACACAGAGTTTTAGGAAAGAGGGTATGATGCTCAAATGACTGGATCAACATTGTTTAAAAGTTTTTCCCTCCAGTCATGAAGTTTTTCTTCCATACTCTTCTTTTCTGTGCCTCGGCTAAGACCACATCCTTCAATGAAATCCCATTAAGGATTCAGTACTTAGGGTATGCTATGTTGTCAGACTCTGACTTCAATCTTTCCCAGGGACTGTTTTTGGACTTAGTTTCTAATGTGAAAGCCATAAAATCTGGCTCAAACAATGCTTTTCCACTCTACCCAAGAATTTTAAGTGTAATCCTTCAAAAGGTTTTACCAGAAAATGATTTTCAAAAGGGTGAGTCTTTCCAAATGAAAAGTTTAACTGATGAAACTTTCACAAGAATGCTGGGTTCTTCAACCGAAGAAAAAGTGTCTAAAGTGTCAAAAGTTTCTAAAACATAAACAAAGAGGTCAAAAACAACAACTGTTGTTCAAACCTCTATTGTTGAGCCCACTGCTCCTGGTGATCATTACATTTCATCCTGTGCTGTGAAACCCACATCAGTCACCAAAAGAAAACGTCCATCTTCAAAAACCACCTCCACACCCAAAAAGGGACTTCTGGAAGATGAGATACCAGAAGCTAACCCTGTTGCATCACCAAAGCAACCTGAAACCACTGTTGTTACTTCCTCAAAACAGTTGGAAATATCTCAACCCAAACAAACTCCTCAAGCATCCTCACAAAAGGACCTTGTTGTAAGCCAAAGGGAAGCACATACTGAAGCATATGAGTCACTTGATCATATGTTTACAAGTCCATCTCCCAGGGCTAATTCTCTTCTTACTCCTCCACCTTCACCACCACATGTCCCACAAACAATGCAACCTCTGTTTGAGGCAATTGATAAAACTCAGGATAATCCCAGTTCCTCTCCTTCACCTGTCACAGAGAGTATACCTCCACAAGTGACTGGGCCTGAGAAAAATCAATCTGTCAACCCACAAACAGAAGAGGAGGTTACACTCCCAGAGTTAAATGTAACTCTTAGTGAGTTTTCAAGTGAAGCAGCCACTACTGATGTAGAGACCATTGTCTCACAACAGGACAGTGGTTAGATAACTAAGACTTCCTTGAAGGCAACAACTGATGAGGCCGCAATTGTGTCCCCAAAATCAGTTGGAAGTCCCCAGAACCAAGACCAAGGGGCATCTGGTTCTCATTCCCTGGACTCACCTCCTAGGACTGAACCAGGTAAAACTACCACTGGTGGGAATTCAGATGATCCTATTAACTTAGGTGATGGATTAAAACTCCAAGAATTGACGGATGGAGTTCAAACCATTGAAACCTCTGTTGCTGACATCAAAACAGATGTTAAGTCAATATTGGAAACTCTGGCAAACTTTACCAAGAGTCAACCATCCACTGCTGATATTGCTAGTGAGCTATGGAAATCTGTTTCCCCATCATCATAGCTCACAGAAAACTAGCAGATCAGACACAAGAGACTTACATGAACTTGATCAGAAATATGGTGGATGCCAGGTTCAATGATACCAAGGCTGATATCAAGCTGTTCAAAGACCATTTGCTGAAGACTACTGGCTCTGCCCCTACCACAATCCTCAGGGATGAAGATGATGATGAATTCACAGCTGATGATGCCAAAAAGGGGGAGAGTGGCAGAGATAGGTTTCCAAAACTGAATCCTTTTGGCTCACCACCCGCTCAAAAGGGAAAACCAACTGCCAACAAACCAGAGTCTACCAAATCAGCACCACAAAAACAACAACAACCAAGTGCTCAAACCTCTGCTGCTACTGAAACAGCCAAAACCAGCAAAGCAAAGGAAGTTGATACCTCTGCAAATGAATAAGCTGATAAGGCTGCTGAAGACAAGCTTAAAAGGGCTGACACTCTGGAAGTTAAAGCAGAGAGGCTAATTTAGCTGAAGAAGGAACAACAGCAAGAAGTTGAAGATGTGAGTTCCTTAAAAAGAAAGAAAATCTCCGCAAAACATACAAGGAAACCACCATCCAAACTATCTTCTGAAACCACTGATGCTGAAACTCCTATTACCACAACCACTGCCACCAAAACCACTGCTACCAAAACCACTAAAACCACAACCACTGCCACCAAAACATCTGAAACTACCAAACCAACAACAAAACCAACCACTACATAATCAACAACCAAACCAACCACAACACAACCAAAAACTCAAACAACTGCTGGTTCTACAAAAGGACCAACAGAGGTTAACGCAACCACTGCTGCACAATCACCTTCACCAAAAATCTTGTACAGCAGAAAAAGGAAATCTACCTTTGTTGTACAAGATGAGAACATTCACACCACACCACCTAATACCCCATTCACACAATCTACACCTGTCCAAGCCATTCCACTCTCATCATACTCACCACACACCTCACAGTTCAGATCACATAGACCACCACCAACCATCATACCATTGGCTGAGAAGTATCCTCTTGAACTTGATTTACTCAAGGGGGAACTTCAATTCTTCTATAATACTGATCAGCCATCAGAAAGATCCTTCCCTTCTCTTAAAGGCTTTCCTGTTCCTCTAAACATTGATACCTATCTGAAGAACAAGAGTGAACAGGCAGATGCCATCATAAAAGAGAAGTGCAAAGGGAAGGATGACAGGAGTGCTCAGGGCATCCATTCAGCAGAGCTTAGCAAACTGAGAAGGATTGAAGATTTTGCTAAGACCCTGAGCAACTCCATGTCCTCCATGCCTCTCAGCAAAGATATGGAAAAGGAGGTTAGGGATTCTCTTTTAGAACATTTCTTGGCAACCACGCCTTACAAAGAAAACAAGAAACAGTTTGCAGGCTGGACCACCCATGCACTTAGAGAAGAATTGATTAGAATTGAAGACATGGCCAAGAATCCTCCATCAAAGGTCTCTTCCCCTGATTTCAGCAAAGGTAAAGATCCAGCTAGAGCTCTCAAGTTTAAAAGGATGAGACAAGAGATAGTAGCTGCTAAGTATGGAGAAATGAAGTCTGTGGCAAGATGGTTTGAAATAAGATTGATTGAAACTTACAAGAAGCTGGAAGAGAACAGAAAGACAGACCCTACCTTGCCAAAAAACCTATCTATGCTGATGAGCCCAAGAGACCTCTACAGGCCTTTACTCTAGATAGCCTACTGGACACTTCTGATCTATCTATTACTGCAAGAAGATAGTTCAAAAAGCAGAAGGAGATGACAGAAGAAGAACAGAAATAGTTTGCTGATACATTTGTAAAAGAGGGTCTCATTAACCAAATTCGTTATTTCTCTGATCCAACCACTGAGAGACCCAGAGAACTCATAGGAAGACCTCCATCTCCAAACTCATCAAAAATAAAGATGCATCCCAGCCATTTCTCTGATTCTAAAATTCTAAAATGGAAGTCAAATAAAGACACCCATGAATTGACCTTGCTCAGATCAGATGGAAGGATTCAGAAGCTCAGTATGGATGATGCACATGGCCTGTGTGCTGAAGATCCTCAAACACTGCTGAATCTAGAGCTGGAAAGAGATGCTGAAGACCTCTTCTCTTTGAGCTTTGAATTACAACTCAAAGGTCAAATAAGAGAAAGTCTGATGAGGAATAAAGATCAAGAATAAAGCCAAGTTTTGGCATCATCTGTTCTAGGGGAGATTGTTGGGTTTGCTGACCAGGAGAAGAACAGATGATTAGAAAGCCATAATATTCTATCTTTTGATCCTTTGAATAAACACTTGATACAAGAAACTTTCCCCAAAAGACTGTTGATCCTAACAACTGCTACACCAAACAACTGATAAAGACAACTGCTGCTGCTGAAAGGTCTGCTGAACAAACAACTGATAGACAAAGATCTGATGAAGAAACAACTGCTGATCAAGTACTGAAGAACAAAGGTCTGTTGAACCAACAGCACTTTGGTTCAACAGATGATAGAGACCATCAGAGCTTTCCTTTACAGTAGTTTGTATTAACAGTGTTTTCAATGTAACAGTAGTTATAGTTAGCAGGTGTTTAATGTTGTTAGTCAGTTAGAGGTCGCTGTCTTAGGTGACGTCAGCAGTGATCATCAGAGGTTTAGTTTAGTCTATAAATAGAACAGTGAATTACTGTTCTATTTATCACTCGTCATTCTCTTAAGACAAACATTCTCTGAGTGATCAGGCTGAGGGGGAGTTATTGTACGATTGTAATCTTTCAACTTAATGAAAGCATTCGATTAAAAACAATTTTTCTCTTGTTTTGATTTATAGTTTATCATTCCGCTGCACTTTCCATTTATATCTCACTTCACTTATTTCATATTTGTCTAAACAATCAAAACAAACAAACTCAGATCCTAATAAGGTTAAAGGTATAAGACCCATGTGTCAAGTGTCCTACTCAGTTATGTTGTAATATGACTTCGACTAGAAAGGGTCCTATAACATCGAACATATAGGACCTAACTACAAAGTGTTGTATTAAGTTATGCTATAATACGACCCCTGGTGATCAAATGTCCTATTACATTACTACATTTTAAGTGTCTTATTAAGTTATATGATAATAGGACCCCAAAGAATCATCCATTGTGAGCGAAAGATTTTGACTAAAACAGGATTATTTGATCATACAAGTTACAAAACCAGGTGCGGAAACCCTAGCTTTGAACAAACAGATAAAAACTCAAATCAAAACACAATCAAAGTCATTTTCAAAGGTTTTCATAGATTAACTTTTGCATAAACTTGATTACAATGAGTTTTAGGTTAATCTAGAACACACACAAACACTCTCAATCTATCCAGGAACCTGACCTCAAAACACACACAACTAATCACTCCCCAATTCTCAAAAACTCACAAAATCTATTTATAGACTCTGCAGGTTCGCCCCTTTTCATGGTGCGAATGTGGACACTTTCCACATTCGCCCATTAGTGATGGTCGAATGTGGAATCTTTCCACATTCGCCCAGTTTGATTCTACATTCGCCCACTTTCTTCTACATTCGCCCACTTTTTCTTCTACATTCGCCCACTTTTTCCACTTTCAACCCATCAGCATTCCACTTTCAACCCATCAGCAACTTTTAACACATGTTAACTTTGTAGATCCAATCACTAGTCGCAATACGTGCATCTACATCCATCCTATTAAATAGCTTTTTAGGACATCGGTTTAGTAGCGTATATTATAAAAGGACTCCCAAAGTTCATTCGTCCTATTAAATAGTTTTTAGGACCCTATTTTACAAGCGTCCCACACAAAAGGTCCTTAAAAGGCATTTTTGTTGTAGTGACCTTAACTAAGTTAGTATTATAAGGTTTTTGTTAACTTTTTCTTTATAAAACTTAACCATACTAACTAAACTTTAACTTTAACCAAAACCCAACTGTTTAGACTTAAACTTTTTATCTTAACTTATCAAATAAATAATTAAGTTTGTATTTCGTAAGTTTTAACCAAAATTTTACACATTCAGTAAGCGTTTAAATTTACAATTTAAAAGTAGCTCACGCTTTAATAAATTCGACAACGTTGAAATGTATAGGGACTAAATTTGACAATTGATTAAAGATGGAGGTGACGGATGTCACAGTTCTTGATCTAAAACACTTATTAATGCATTTTGATTCGTTTTATTAAACCCGAAAGGTCCAGATCTGTTCTAAGGTGATTATTATGATTAAAAACCTTTCTAACATCTTTCTAAACAAAACCCTATCATAAAACATGAGTTTCCATACAAATAAACATGTGTTCATAGTGTTTTATGTTGTGTTATGTGTTGTTTAATGGTTAACTATTGTTTAGATGTTAGAAACATGATCTACGGCTGCTATTAGTACTGTTTTATGTTTGTGTTAGGTTACAATTGGATGGATGACGATATTATGTCTATTTTGGGGATTCTTGTTAAATCTAAGGCTTGATGCATGTTGTTAATATTAATAAAATGATTAGGGGTTTTCATGAACACATTAAACTGAGCATTTTGAGATGACTATGAAAGGATTTCAACAAATTTCCAAATTGGGTAAAGTTTTCATGCATGATGTGACATTTCCATAATTTTTCCATTTTGGGTAAGTACTAAAACGGACTGATTTTGGGGTAAACTTAGTAGGGTTTTGTAGGGATATGTTACTCAAATTTGACAGCTGTGTTTCATGATGTTTTGTGATGTTTTCAGACTGTTTTGATGCTATTTAGAACAATTGCTGCAGGCTGGGTCGAACCAGACCCCAATTGACCAGTCGTGGGGTCGAGGGGGGATTCTAGGGGTCGAACCAACTGTTAAACAGGTCGAATAAACTTTTATTTGGTCGAACGGACATGATTTAGGTCGGATTAACACGTGTTAGGGTTGAATTAACATGTGTTATGGTCGAATGAACATGTGTTAGGTTGAATGAACTTGTGTATGGGTCAAATGTATCTTGTGGGGGTCGAACCAAGGGTTCTTGGGGTTGAATGAATCTTCAAAGATGCTGATTCGACCCTATCCCTCCGTATGTGCGATTCTTGATACAAACTAAGTGTTTTATGCTTGAACCTTATGTGTAATCTATGTGTACTTAATTAGTTTATGTAATGGGTCACTAACGGGATGTCAGGTCAGTCTGGGGTGTCAGTTAAACAGTTAAACACGTTTTAAACATACTTGGTCACGATCTGGACAATTGGGGACTAGATAACCTTAAGGTTATTAGTCAAAACACTTATGTGAACTTCTATGATAAATCTCCGGTAGTTGGGATTATCAAGGCTTTTCTTTTATTTTTTATTTCGCAGAACGTAATCTAAGGTGAGTTTCACAGCCCGACTTTTACTAGCTTTACTTTTGGGGGAGAAAAAAATGCGCTAAACTTATATTTTGGGATCTTCTGTCAAACTATGGGTTACTTTTGAGTTACTATACGATCTTTGGAAGTCCCGGGGGGAAACCATGAATGTGCAGGGTTGCACAACGGGGGAAATGTGAATAGATCTATTGGGCTTGACCAGCCCCACTCGTCGACTGGAGGTCGGGCAGGTGCATGTTGTCTCTACCTATGCTAAACTTGCTAAACATTATTCGGTCGGCTTAAACAAGTGCTAAACTTGCTGGACTTGCTAAACGTCTCCAGTAATGGTTTTCCAATCGTAGTATTAGCGAAACTTTTGCCTAGCTAGCGTACTTTGGCTTACACTTGGCATAGTATTGACAGGTTTGAACTTGGTACATTTTGGTAACATTGGTACACTTGGTAACGTTTTATGAAAACCTGTGAACTCACCAGAATTATATGTTAACACCTTTTTGGCATGTTTTTCTTAGGTCGCTAAGGTAGCATCACACGGACTAGGCGCACGGGTCTGCATGGCATCTAGGGCTTTAGTTCATGTTTTTGAATAATCTTTTCAAACTACGTTGTCATATGGGTTTTCTAACTTGATATTGATTCCGCTACGATTTTGAGATATTAAATTTTTTTTTAATTTTAGTTCATATAGTTATTGTTTATTGTGATCGTTGACTTGGATCCTAGTTTGTCACGCGGCTCGCAGTAAAATCCCGCATGTTGAATTTGAGGGTGTGACAGATTAGTATCAGAGCCAATCGTTATAGTGAACTAGGACTGCATATAGAGTCTGGTCTTTAGCCGAGTCACACACACTAGACGATCACATGTTATGAGTCGTTTTAGTGGGATACGTACTAGCTTTGTCGGGGTGTCTTCAAATCATCATGCTTATACGTTACATCATCTATTCTTATTTGGGTTTTGCTTACTCTTATCTTCTTCTTCGGGATTTGGAGACGAAGGGATTGACTTGTTGAACTTTGCACGACAGTGTTGTATATTGGAGTGGTTTCTGCGTACTTTTGAGATCTGTCCACGATTCGGACATCTCCCTTCTATGCTCCAATAGACACACTCGCTCACACATGTTCTCTTGCACTTGTGCTTGTCGTAGCACGTTACTAGGTGATAGTATTTGGTGAGTTGAGTTCAAATTAGGGGTACACTTGGAGGACCATGTAGAGCAGTTTATAATTTCGGGTGCACACGAAATCATAAACTGAAATGCATGGGAATCCCAGTGGACTCTGAATTTGGATGGATAGTCCTGGACTGGACCTAGGCTTAATTCTTTTGACTTCTAGTGGTGAATCTGAATCTCTCGCTCTTGTTTGTCAGATTATGTCTGGCGCTTGTGGTGGACGTTGAGGTGGCCGTGGTCGTGGCGGCGATCGTGGTAATGTTAATATGACTCAGTTGGAACTGAACAACTTGTTGTAGGAGCAGGTTGCATATAACGTTCTTAGTGGTAAGTTGATTTCAATCAACTCTACCTCATTCCTGGCTTTTGTGTTCTTTCTTTCTGTTGTTATCTGTGTGTTTTGTTCCAGGTGGTGCTGTCAATCCACCTCCACCTCAGTGCACCTACAAAATGTTTCGGGACTGTAAGCCCCATAACTTTGCGGGAACTGAGGGAGCAGTGGGAGTGCTCCGATGGCTGGAAAAGGTTGAATCTGTGTTCTTGATGTGTAACTGTCCCGTTGAGGACCAGCTGAAGTCTGCTACTGCGATGTTTGAAGGTCCTACGTTAACTTGGTGGAACTCTACTGCTCAGACTTTGGGTTTTGGGGAGGCTCATGCTATGCCTTGGGCGGACTTTGTGCATCGTTTGAAGAGTGAGTATTGTCCTAGGGAGGAGGTTCAGAAACTGGAATATGAGGTTTGGAACTACAAGATGGTTGAGTCAGAGATAGAGGAGTGTACGGTGAGGCGTAATGAGTTGGCGGTGTTGTGTCCTGATTTGCACACACCAGAGTACAGGAGGATAGAGCAATACATCTCTGGATTGGTGGTGGTTATAGCATGCTTGGTGGCTACTGGGAATCTTCCTACGCTTGCTGAGGTTGTCCGTTCGGCTCATAAGATGACCAACATGAAGTTGGCAAAGGGTGTTTTGCCTCCGCGAGGTACTACTGTGAAGAGTTCTGATGGTAATAAGAGGAAATGGGATAGTGTGGGAAAGAGTTCAGTGCCGGTACCGTCTCAGCAGGTGAAGAAGTTTGATACTTCCGGGTCGTCTTCGGGACAAAAGCAGAGTGGGTATGTTGGGAAGCACCCTAAGTGCAACAAGTGTGGATTCCATCATTTTGGGAATTGTGATCGAGCTCGTTGTCATCGGTGCCAGCAGTTGGGGCATCATGCTAAGGATTGTAGAGAGACACTTCAGTCGTCTCAGGCTCGTGCTGCTGTTCCTGCTCCTGCTGTTCAGGGGACTCCAGGATTGCAGGGATTCTATAACTGTGGTGATTCGGGGCATTTCAAGTGTGATTATCCCAATTTGAAGAAGGACGAGAATGGGAAGGGAGAAAACGGTAACGGGAACAATGGAGGCGGCGGCAGGAATGTGCGTGCTTTCGTCATTGGCTCGGTGGAGGCTAAACTGGATCCTGACACAGTTACCGGTACGTTTTTTCTAAATGATCGCTATGTTTCTGTTTTGTTTGATTCTGGTGCCCATATAGTTTCATATCTGTGGAATTTAGCCGATTGCTAGATATAGTACCCACACCTTTAGAGGCTAAGTATTTGATTGAATTGGCTGACGGTAACAAAAGTGAAGCGACTCATATTCTTCGGGAATGTCGCTTGCATCTGTCGGGTTTGTCTTTCCCCATTGACCTTAGGCTTATATCTTTGGGTAGTTTTGATGTCGTTGTGGGCATGGATTGGTTATCGTTGTATCGTGCGGAGATCGTTTGTTTTGATAAGGTCATTCAGATCCCTCTCCCTGATGGAGAGATTCTTTCTATACACGGTGAGAAGAGCGGTGCTCCGCTGAATCTCATTTCTAGTATAAAAGCCCTTAAGTATCTTCAGAGGGGTTATTCGGCCATCCTGGCACTTGTTTCTGTTTCGTCTGATGATGAAAAGAAGATCGAGGATATCCCTGGGGTTCGTGATTTTTCTTGATGTGTTTCCCGATGACTTGCCTGTTCTTCCTCCTCATCGTTAGGTTGAGTTTGGTATTGATCTTTCACCTGGTGCAGCTCCCATTGCCCGAGCCCCGTATCGCCTTGCACCTCCCTAGATGCAGGAGTTGTCTAGCCAGTTACATGAACTCTTGGAAAAGGGTTTCATTTGACCGAGTTCTTCCCCGTGGGGAGCTCCTTCTTTGTTTGTAAATAAGAAGGATGGTAGCCTTCGGATGTGTGTCGACTACCGTGAGCTGAACAAAGTAACTATCAAGAATCGTTATCCTCTTCCTCGAATTGATGATCTCTTTGACCAGCTCCAGGGTTCTAGTCACTACTGGAAGATTGATTTGAGTTCCGGTTATCACCTGTTGCGTGTGCAGGAAGCTAACGTTCTGAAGACTGCTTTTCGTACTCGTTATGGCCACTTTGAGTTCTTGGTCATGCCTTTTGGTCTCACTAACGCACCAGTGGTTTTCATGGATTTGATGAACCGTGTTTGTAAGCCTTACCTTGATAAATTCATCATCGTGTTTATTAACGACATCCTGGTCTATTCCAAGAGCATGGCGAACCATGAGGAACACTTGCGGCTAGTCTTGGAGCTCTTACGGAGAGAACAGCTGTATGCTAAGTTCTCGAAGTGTGACTTTTGGTTACGCGAAGTTCAATTCCTAGTTCATCTGGTTAATGAACTGGGAATGTATGTCGATCCGGCTAAGATCGAAGCTATTAAAGACTAGGAAGCACCAAAGACGCAATCTGAGGTGCGGCAATTCCTTGGTCTTGCAGGTTACTATCGTCGTTTCATTGAGGGATTTTTGAAGATTGCTCAACCCATCACCTCTCTTACCCAGAAGGACCGAAAGTTTGACTGGGGTGAACCGCAGGAATCGACATTTCAGATGCTGAAGCTTAAACTTTGTTCTGCACCTATCTTATCTTTACCTGAGGGTACTGATAATTTTGTTGTTTACTGTGATGCTTCTATCCGTGGTCTCGGTTGCGTGTTGATGCAACGCGAGAAGGTTATTGCTTATGCTTCTCGTGAACTTAAGGCTTACGAGAAGAACTATACTACCCATGACTTGGAACTGGGTGCAGTGGTTTTAGCGTTGAAAATTTGGAGACATTACTTGTACGGTACCAAGTGCACCATTTACACTGATCACAACAGTCTCCAGCATATTTTCGACCAGAAGGAGTTAAACATGCGGCAGTGTTGCTGGGTTGAACTCCTTAATGATTATTACTGTGCTTATGAAAGTACCATCCTGGCAAGGCGAATGGTGTGGCAGATGCCTTAAGCGGGAAGGAATCTGTGAAACTTCATCGTGTTCGAGCTTTACAGCTCACCATCCATTCTTCTTTGCCTGACCGAATTCGTTCTGCACAACTGGAAGCTTTGAAGGAGGAAAACCTTAAAGCTGAAACTATGCACAGTGCTGATAAGCATCTTGAGCTTAGGTACGATGGCCTACACTACTTTGCGGAACGCGTTTGGGTTCCTTTGTTCGGGGGATTACGGGAGCTTGTCTTGGATGAAGCTCATAAATCCTGGTATTCTGTTCACCCTGGCTCCGACAAGATGTATCAGGATTTGAAGATACTCTATTGGTGGCCAAACATGAAGGCTGATATAGCCTCCTACGTGAGCAAATGTCTGACTTGTGCTAAAGTCAAGGTGGAGTATCAGAAGCCGTCTGGTCTGCTGCAGCAACCTGAGATTCTTGAATGGAAGTGGGAATGGATCACGATGGATTTTGTCACCAAGCTACCGAAATCACTAAGTGGTTGTGATATGATTTGGGTGATTGTCGACAGGTTAACAAAATTGGCACATTTCCTACCTATTAAGGAAACGGACGGACTTGAGTGGTTGGCTCGCATTTACCTTAAGGAGGTGGTCTCTTGGCACGGGGTGCCTGTTTCTATTATTTTTTATCGTGATTCTCATTTCGCTTCGCGTTTCTGGAAGGCCTAGCATAAGGCCTTGGGTATTTAGTTGGATATGAGTACAACTTATCATCCGCAAACTGACGGTCAGAGTGAGCGGACGATTCAATCCTTGGAGGACATTCTTCGGGCATCTGTTATCGATTTTGGCAAGACTTGGGAGAGTCTCCTACCGTTGGTGGAGTTCTATTACAACAACAGCTACTATTTTAGTATCAAGGCAGCTCCGTTCGAGCCTGTTTACGGACGGAAATGCCGGTCTCCTCTTTGTTGGGCTGAGGTGGGTGAGAGTCAGCTCACTGGTCTGGAACTGGTGTGCGAAACTTCTGAGAAAATCGTACAAATTCGTAACCGTTTGGTAGCCACACGGGATCGCCAGAAGAGTTATGCCGATCTCCGTCGCAAACCTTTGGAGTTCCAGGTTGGGGACAGGGTACTTCTGAACGTTTTTCCATGGAAGGGTGTCATACACTTTGAAAGCCTGGCAAACATAACCCTCGATATGTCGGACCGTTTGCAATCCTGGAACGAATTGGACTAGTGGCACACAGACTTGACTTACCGGCGGAGCTCGTTTGTGTTCACAAAGTCTTCCATGTGTCTAACTTGAAGAGGTGTTTGGCTGACGAATCTCTTATTGTTCCACTGGAAGAGATCAAGGTGGATGATCCACTTCGTACTGTGGAGGAACCGGTTGAGATCCTTGACTATAAGATTCGTAGCCATCGCCGGAGTAAAATTCACATCGTTAAGGTTCGTTGGAACTCGAATCGTGGACCGGAGTTCACGTGGGAACGGGAGGATCATATGAAATCTAAGTATCCTCATCTTTTTCCTAAGCATGCGTTTGAATCTAGGCATGTTACCGCTGAAGCTGAGTGAATCGCTGGGCGAGATTCCATTCAACGGGGGATGATGTAACAACGGGTAAATTTTCTTTTTGTTTCTTTCCTTTTGTCTTTTCCTTTTTGGGCTTCGTGCAATTTTCTAGACGAAAATTCTTTCAACGTGAGGATGATGTGACACCCGGCATTTTCAGCTTAAACATTTTTCCAAACATATAAGTCTACCTTAGCAAAAAAACATTTATTAACGTAGTTAAGTAAGTCGGTTGAGTCGGGTCAGGTTAGGATTTTCCAGGGTTCAATGATCTAGAGGATTATTGGGGGATGTTTTGTGTATACATGTGATATAATATGCAAATACATGTTTCAAAGGTGTAAACATGATTATACATGATTCTATATGATTAACATATGTTAGGACTGTATGTTCATGTGTTAAGATGTGTTTAAATGTGTTAAAACAACAAAACTGGAAAATCTGGAAAAGACCAATTTTGGTTCGACCATAAGGGGGGTCGAGCCAGAACTTGTGTTGCTTTAAAAACCCCATTCAACCACCCTATCTTCCATTCGACACCTGCACAGAGTCGAACCAGACATAAGTATAAATACCATACTTTGCCATTTTTTATCATTTCACAAACCCTAAACGCCTCTAAACACTCTCTCTCGACTTTAATCACTGGGAAGGAGTTTTGACCTTATTTTTCATCATCTAACCTACAAACATCTTCCAAGCAAAGATCTAAGGTGTGTTCTTGATCTAAAACCCTTATTAATGCATTTTGATTCGTTTTATTAAACCACAAAGGTCCAGATCTATTCTAAGGTGATTTTTATCATTAAAAACCTTTCAAACAGCTTTCGAAACAAAACCCTATCATAAAAAATGAGTTTCCATACAAATAAACATGTGTTAATAGTGTTTTATGTTGTGTTATGTGTTGTTTAATGATTAACTGTTGTTTAGATGATAGAAACATGATCTAGGGCTGCTATTGGTACTGGTTTATGATTGTTTTAGGTTACAATTGGATGGATGATGATATTATGTCTATTTTGAGGATTTTTATTAAATCTAGGGGGCTTGATGCATGTTGTTAATGTTAATAAAATGATTAGGGGTTTTCATGAACACATTAAACTGAGCATTTTGAGATGACTATGAAAGGATTTCAACAAATTTCCAAATTGGGTAAAGTTTTCATGCATTATGTGACGTTTCCATAATTTTGCCATTTTGGGTAAGTATTAAAACGGACTGATTTTGGAGTAAAATTAGTAGGTTTTGTAGGGATATGTTATTCAAACTTGACAGCTGTGTTTCATAATGTTTCCTGATGTTTTTAATTTTTTTGATGCGATTTGATCCGTTTTAGAACAATTGCTGCAGGCTGGGTCGAACCATACCCCATTCAACCAGTCGTGGGGTCGAAGGGGGATTCTGGGGGTCGAACCAAATGTTAAACAGGTCGAATCAACTTTGATTTGGTCGAACGAACATGATTTAGGTCGAATGAACATGTGTTAGGTTGAATGAACTTGTGTGTGTGTCGAATGTATCTTGTGGGGGTCGAACCAAGGGTTCATGGGGTCGAATGAACCTCCAAAGATGCTGATTCGACCCTATCCTTCCGTATGTGCGATTCTTGATACAAACTAAATGTTTTATGCTTGAAGCTTATATGTAATCTATGTGCAATTAATTAGTTTATGTAATGGGTCACCAATGGGATGTCGGGTCAGTCTGGTGTGTCAGTTAAACAGTTAAACACGTTTTAAACATACTTGGTCACGATCTGGACAATCAGGGACTATATAACCTTAAGGTTATTAGTCAAAACACTTATGTGAACTTTTATGATAGATCTCCAGTAGTCTGGATTATCAAGGCTTGTCTTTTATTCTTTATTTCGAAGAACGCAACCTAAGGTGAGTTTCACAGGCCCACTTTAACTAGCTTTACATTTGGGGGAGAAAGCATGCACTAAACTTATATTTTGGGATCTGGTGTCATACGATGGGTTACTTTGGAGTTACTATACGATCTTTGGAAGTCCCGGGGGAAACCATGAATGTGCGGGATTGCACAACGGGCAAAATGTGGATAGATCTATTGGGCTTGACCTGCCCCACTCGCCGACTGGAGGTCGGGTGGGTGCATGTTTTCTCGACCTATGCTAAACTTGCTAAACATTATCCGGGCGGCTTAAACATGTGCTAAACTTACTGAACTTGCTAAACCTAGCGTACTTTGGCTTACACTTGGCATAGTATTGACAGGTTTAAACTTGGTACATTTTGGTAACATTGGTAACGTTTTATGAAAACCTGTGAACTCACCAGCATTATATGTTGACACCTTTTTGGCATGTTTTTCTCAGGTCGCTAAGGTAGCATGACACGGACTAGGCGCACGGGTCTGCATGGCGTCTAGGGCTTTAGTTGATGTTTTTGAATAATCGTTTGAAACTATATTGTCATATGGGTTTTGTAACTTGATATTGCTTCTGCTACGGTTTTGAGATATTAAAGTTTTTTTTTTTAATTTTGGTTCATATAGTTATTGTTTATTGCGATCATTGACTTGGATCCTGGTTTGTCACGCGCCTCGCGGTAAAATCCCGCATATGGAATTTGAGGGTGTGACATACTTGAATCATGATGAGATCAATTTAGTGATATGCCTCCCAACCTATTAACAAATTGATTAATAAGATCGATTAACCGATGACTTCGGTTTTGGTAGAGACTAATAACTGAAACCATGCATACCCTTAGAAGTTTTTGTGTTCCCGCCATAACTTGCGGACACCCTGCTAATAAGAGTTTACACAGAACAATATTTCGAATAACCTGCACCTAAAAAGGTGCAAGTAACTTAGGACTTCTGGATTATCTCTAAAATTTTATACTTATATAAATTGAACGAGTTAGCCTCTTTAATACACATATTTAAGGCTATATTTGAATTTATGAGTGTTTAATTAGTAGTTGATATGTTTATTAACTAAGTATTTATTTTTTTAGGTTTGAACATGAACTAATTATTGTTAGGGTTTTAGGATGAATGTGATATACTCTTGGTTTGGAAAATTGAGAAACGAACCTAGGTGTCGAGGTCTAAAATCCAGCACAAAGCGAGGTGTGCTTTTTGTATGCAAGGCACAAAGTGGTCATATAACTTTGTTTTTGTTTATTTCATAGGTTTTTAGCGTAGTCTCATATATATAGGGGGAGGATCAAATGAGAAGAAACTTTATGTGAGAACAAAAAGAAGAAGCTACATAACGGTGAAACATTAAATAGTTTAACTCTTTTTACATTAATTATCATATATCTAATTAATTAGTCATTATAACAGTTTATCCTATACATTATCAAAATTTATCCTACACATATAAAAGTTCATCCTACATATATCAAAATTATTATATGTTTATCCTACATATAACGAGATTATCATATGTTTATTCTATACGTATAAAAATTCATCATACATATATCCTACACAAATCGAAATTATCCTACACTCTAAATAATGTTCGATTTGGAAGAATATATTTTAAAAATGAATAATGACTTTAATTTAATTAACTAGTTTAGTGGGGGTTACAAGAAATTAATAATCAATTTAACATTCAATACAATTATTAAATGAAAGCTTCATATTGGTTAGAGTTTGTTCTTTTTTCTTCTTACAAAACATTTTCTTCTCATTTGAACTCTCCACTATATATATATATATGTGTGTGTGTGTGTATATATATATATATATGTATATCTGAGTTGTGCGCCTCACACCATGTTTTTGCCAAACAGTTCGTCTAAACCCGAAACACAACCCATTACGCCTTTGGCGTGTTTTTTAAACCAAATATATGATAGTTGAATACTGTATTGTGGATGTGAAAGACAAGATTTTTCTAGACATATATTGGATTGTTGTTTCACCTTTATGTAATGATTTTTTTTTGCTTAATTCATAAATCAGTGGTAGATGTTCAAATGTTGTAAAGTAAGGGCATGTGTAGTTGAGGGGCGTTATGGGGAATAAATTATTATAAAGTAATAGAAGGGGTGTTATAGGGCGTTATGAAAAAAGAGGGTGTAGTGGGAAGGGGCGTTATGGGGCTTTATAAATGATTAGGTAATAATTGCTTTTTATTGTTTATTATTATTATTATTATTATTATTATTATTATTATTATTATTATTAATCTATAATAATACTATAAATCTATCAGATGCAAGAGTCTAATACCCCACCTACCCCCATCTTCACCACCACTACATGTTCTTCAACATCTTACATCTTGAAGCTTGGTTTTGAAATACCCAAAGAGTGGATCATGTTACAAGCTCCAAGAGTGAATAATCTTTACATTCTTGATATGAGCAAAGCTACAACTTCAAAGGGCCAAGTTACAGGAAAATGAACAATCTTGTGAAGAATGGTCTCATTGATGGTGTCAATGTGGTGCATTTCTATTTAAACGACAAGTGCGTATCTTGTAAGAAGGTCAAACATCACAAACACTCCCACAAACCCAAGAAAGTGAATTATGTGAGTGTCCCGGTTGAACGTTTACACATGGACCTCTTTGGACCTGTGAAGCGTAAAAGCATATGTGGAGACTTATATTGTCTTGTGGTTACCGATGATTACTCAAGAATTTCGTGGGTGATGTGCATGCAACACAAGAGCAAAACCTTTAATAACCTGAAGATTCTGTTTATCCGTTTGGAGAATATCTATGGTTTGAAAATTAAGAGAATTCAAAGTGACAACGGGACGCAGTTCAAGAATTCATCGATGGATGCATTGTATGAAGCAAAAGGAATTCATCATGAATACAGTGCACCATATACTCCACAACAGAATGGTTTTGCAGAAAGAACAGGCTTCTAATAAAGATGAAAAGAACAATGCTTGCAGATTCTAATCTGCCGGTTATTTTCTGGAATGAAGCAATTCATGCAGCTTATAATATATTGAATCGGGTGTTGACAGTGTAGAAGTTTGCAAAGACTTCTTATGAACTACTCAACAGATGAAAGTCGAATTTAGAGTTTCTAGAACCATTTGGGGCACCGTGTACTATGCTACAGCCTAATGTGAAGTTTGGAGCAAAAGAAGAAGAAGGTTATTTTGTTGGATATGCTACTCCAAATAAGGTCATGTTTTAAACAAAAGAACTAAATGTGTTGAAGAGTGGTCAAACGTGCATGTTAAACGTAACATGAAAGACAAGACACAGATTCCGTTCATTGATGATGATATTCTAAGGGAAGCTGAAAAGGTTGTTGATGATAAAGGGAAGAAAGTAATTGATGAATTATTCATTGAAGCAGAGAAGGAAGATGTTAATCGCCAATCTGATGCTTTGAAGAATTACTTATGCAGATTGCGCGCATAAGCTAATAATCGTCCTCTACGACCAATTCAAGGAGAATTCTATAGGTATCACGAGAAGAAGTTTAAAGGTAAAGCGATTAGCTGGAACTTCTTTCCTCAGCTAAAATGTGTTGGAATTAAGTTGGAAAGAAGAATTTTGTATTTCAGTAGATTCTTCAATATAAGACTCTTCCGTATTGGGCTGTGAGAGATATATGTCGTCACAAGATGATTCATGCGACACATTCTAGTTTATTGGAATGGATAGCTGAGAAGATGACGTGGGAAAGTTAGATGAAATGGGATATGTTTAAGCTACAGTACCCTCACAGAATCGTGCACAAAAAGGTCGATCCGATGAATAACTTGCTATTTGTGACTCTGAATTAGACGCTACCGACTTGTATGCAGAAGATTCATTTAATGCCGATTCAACAAAATTTTAGTCCAGATTTTGCGTGTTGGTATTATGATAGGAGATCGGGTGATGTAGTGATAGTATTGCATGATAAAGACCCGAAGACAATGTGCAAGAAGATTACAGTGTTTGATCCAATGTGGATGATTAACTGCTCGAGAAATGATATAGAGACGTTGTACTTTAATCCGATTCGTTTTGACGCGCCAGCCATTGTACAAGCATGGAAATTTCAAGCTGTGGTCTAGTTCTGTTTCACATTCAAGGTTCACTCGGACTGTGACTACAAGACGTTGTATGGAAAGTATTATATGAAGTTGAGAACGCAAATAGAAAACCGCCTAAGTCAATTCAAAGAAGTTGGAAACACGAAGATGGCGAAAGAGAAGTTAAAGTTTGTGCAAAGCGTGAACAAAGATAAGAAAACACCCGAGTTACAACAAGGGGGAGTTTGTAGATGCATGTTTCATATATGTGTATGTAGTATTCGGGTTTTCTAGTTGATAAACGTCAAGTTGTGAAGTTTATGTTTGATGTTTTAGTTTTCATTTGGGTCATCGTGGGGTCGAACCAAATAGAAAAGATTTGGTTCGGGACAATGCATGGTCGAACCAATTTGGTTCGAACCATCGATAGGTCGAACGAAATAGTTTATATATATATTGGGTTGTTGGATGACGGTTATTAGTTAGTCAGATCAGTTTGTCTATGTTATAGAGAGCCCAAACCCTGTCCAGTTACACCTTTAAGTGTATGTTTTCAGTTAATCGAGTCTGTAACTGTTATTATCAAATTAATGATTAATCAAAACTTTGAAAATGGAACTTTACATGTTTTGACATCGATTTCTATCATTTTGCATGAGCGTTAGGGTTTCCCCTGGCACCAACCACAATTGGCAACTCTTCATCCCTCTGGTCAAGTTCATGTTAGTTGTTTAAAGGATGGGGCCCGGTTTCCTTCATCATGCTCATTAGCATCCTAACGTCCGACACCTTTCATCGTCGAGTGACACCCCGTGGGGCGGTGTTTGACGCCCAAAGGCCGATGAAATGGCCGGGGCATTACCCAGTAACGCATAGCCTAAGAGTAGTGTTATAGTTATGTCAAGTATTATAGTTTTATGGTAGCTAATTGATCCACAAATAGTGACACCGTGATTTTCTATTTAGATTTGTTGGTTATTTTTGTAACACAACCAATTTAACTTGTCATTGCCGAAAAGAAGCCCAACTACTCTTTACCTATATAAAAAATGTTGATAACAAATCCATCTTTAAATATATCTTCAACTATTAAACCACCAACCCTAGAATGTTGATGGGGTATACTAAGAATGAAACATTTGATCTCTACTTTGGATGAAATATGTAAATGAGTCTTCACTAATAAAAACACGGAATAAGACTTTTAAGTCAAAATATTACATATGTTTGTTGTGAGCATAAATTTGTATTTATTTATGTATTGTTCAACACATTTAAGTGTTAGGGTAAAGTAGCTACCTTGAGATGGATATTAAAATGCAAGCTAAGCATTACTTCGTATCTTACTTACTCAGCCTTTATGCTTATTTTTTTTTCTAACAAGCAAAATCCCTCTCTCGGGCACCACCAAGACTCGAAATCCTGCCACTTGGCTAGGAGGAGATCACTTTAACTACTACACTGTCCTATGTGAAGATTGAGTTGTTTTAGTTTGTAGTTTAGATCAGCCGTAGTGGGAAATAATTTGGAAAATAATTTAGGTTTCCTTCTTCATGCTCATTAGCATCCTAACGGCGCACACCTTTCATCATCGATTAGCGCCCCGTGGGGCGGTGTTTGATGCCTAAAGGCCGATGACATGGCCGGGGCATTACCCAGTAACGCATAGCCTAAGAGTAGTGTTGTAGTTATGTCAATTAGTATAGTTTTTATGAAAGCTAATTGATCCACAAATAATGACACCATGACTTTCTATTTAGATTTGTTGGATATTGTTGTAACACAACCAATTTAACTTGTCATTTCCTAAAAGAAGCCCAACTACTTCTTACCTATATAAAAATGTTGATAACAAATCCATCTTTAAATATATCTTCAACTATTAAACCACCAACCCTAGAATGTTGATCGGATATACTAAGAACGTATCTTTCGATCTCTACTTTGGATGAAATATGTAAATGAGTCTTCACATTTAAGTGTTTGCGTAAAGTAGCTACCTTGAGATGGATACTAAAATGCAAGATAAGCATTACTTCGTATCTTAATCACTCAGCCTTTATGCTTTTTTTTCTAACATGCAAAATCTCTCTCTGGGGCATCACCAAGACTAGAAATCATGCCACTTGACTAGGAGGAGATCACCCTAACCACTGCACTGTCCTATGTGAAGATTGAGTTGTTTTAGGTTGCAGTTTAGATCAGCTATAGTGGAAAATAATTTGGGCTTTTTCTTTCCCCCAAAATGCCCAGAACCCCCCCCCCCCCCCCCGCTGGTGTTTTTCAATAAATTTGTTGCTAGGCAAGAAAATGATAATGCCGGATAAAGAAGAGGGAATGGTGAAAATGAATAACCAATCAAATCTCTCAATTTGGAGAGGGGCGTGATAATGACGTTTTCCACTACACATGGTCTTTAGTAACAATATATTTTTTTACAAGGTATGTGATTACGTGATAACATAAAATTACGTAATTATGTAATATGTATTGTATTTGAAAACATGTGTCCCATTACTTGATAATTATAAGGTTACCGGACTATACCCGTGGTTGAAAAGTCTTTGTAAGCAAGCTTCGCACAAATTTAGTCTCTTATATGCTAACAGATCTATCTATATATATATATATATACATATACACACAAAATTCTCCCTCTTGCTATATATAGGTTCAAATGAGAACCTTTCGCCAAATTGAGAACCGAGAGAACCATTCTGGATCATACATTTCTTGGAGGCATTTTCTTTTACTAAATCAGAGCTTTATTTGCAAGAATAATTTTTTTGTCATTTTTTTTTTCATTTATTCATATGTTTATAAAACTACCAATACTAGTGCTCTACATATATGTACATACGTGTTTAGTAATGTACATACATGTACAAATATGTAGAAATGATTTTACATACATTTATAGAAAAAAAGATTGTGGGTAAGAACATGCTATTTTAATGTACATATGTGTTGGATTTTAAAAAATAAGTATCATACATATATGTTTGACAATATAAACATATGTGTAACTGAAAAATATAATATACACATATGTATAAATGAAAAAAATTAATAAAAATTATTCTTGCAAATTGTTGGGTCTGCTGACCTGGAGAAGAACAGATGATTGAAAGCCAAAATATACTAAGTGTTGATCAAGAATAAATAACAGAGTTTACAAGAAAGCTTCCTCCTAAGAACTGCTGATTCCCAAACTGCTGATGCTTAAACAACTGATACAAGACAACTGCTGCTGATGAAAGGTCTGATGGATAAAGTCTGAAGAGCAAAAGTCTGATAAAGAACAAGTGCTGATCAAAGATCTGAAGAACAAAGGTCTGTTGAACCAACAGCACTTTGGTTCAACAGATGATAAGAAGACATCAGAGTTTTTAGCTTAACAGAGTTTTCCTTCAGTAGTTTCAATGTAACAGTAGTTATTTGTTTAACAGATGTTGTAGTTTGTTAGTCAGTTAGGGGTCGCTTTCTAGGTGACGTCAGCTAAGTGATCATCAGAGGTTTGTACTTGTCTATAAATAGAACAGTACTTGTACTGTTCTATTTGTCACTCGTCATTCTCTCTAGACAAACAAACTCTGAGTGATCAGGCTGAGGGGGAGTTATAATTGTACCTTTGTAATCTTTCAACTTTAAATGAAAGCATTCGATTGATAACAATTATTCTCTATGTTTTGATTATTCTTTATTCCGCTGCACTTTCCATTTATACTTCATTCATATTTCATAGTTAATCAAAACAGTCCAATACTCAGATCCTAACAATTGGTATCAGAGCTTGGTCAATTAAATCTGATCTAATCAATCAATTTAATACACAGATCAGCTCATAATCATTGATATCGTTTGTTTGTCGGGTTAAAACAGAGTAATAGTTTATTTTCGTTTCAACAGTTAGTAAACAGACTTTGTTTTTGAAAAACCAAGAGAATGACTTCACTTAATCAAGATCCACACAACACTGGCACACACAACAAGCCTCCGATGCTTGTCAGGTCAGAATACAACATCTGGCAGCGTCGGGTAGCTCATGTGTTAGCACAACAGAACACAGGGTGCTGGAAATCGGTAGTATTTGGACCACATGTTCCAATGGTACCGAGTGCCGAGGATCCAAAGAGTGTTGAGAACTACTCAGAGCAAGATTTTCAAAAAATCGAGCTAGATGCCAAGGCTTTCAGCATAGTAGCCATGGCACTGCCGAATGATATCTATGCCGGTCTCTTGCACTGCAATAGTGCTAAAGAACTGTGGGATGCTCTTAAAGAGCAATTCGGGGGAACTGATGATGTGATTGAAAACAACCGTGAAATACTTAACCAACAATATGAAACGTTTAGTCACATAAAAGGGGAGTCATTAACACAACAGTTTGAAAGGTTTAACTGTCTAATTAGTGAACTTAAACTGGTTGGTCTAACTTTTCCTAATTCAACACTGAATCATAGGTTTCTTAGATCACTTCAGGACAAATGGGACACTATAGCTATTGTTATGAGAAACTCTATCGGATTCAAAGACCTAACCCTGACCCAGCTTCATGGTAAGCTCCTGACTTATGAAAGGGAGCTTAACCAGAAAAAGAAGCTCCAGGACTCTGGCAAAGTGTCAGATGACTATGTATTTGGTAATACTGCACTGTTGGGTCAGGATGATGGTTCTGGAAGTAGTAAGGATCAGAGTTATGATCATTACATTGACATAACAACTGGCTTCAATAATGATTCTTACTCATCACCAAACAACTGTGCTTTCACAGCTAGTGGTGATATCCAGGCTTCTGATAATTCATCTTTTGTGTACAATGACTTGCAATACATTGACCCTTTGGACCTAGAAGAAATGGACATCTTACATCAGGTTGCCCTGCTCAGTATTAGAACCAATAACTTCTATAAGAAAACTGGCAGAAGGTACCCAGGTTTACATGGTGGGTCAAAGGTTGGGTTGGATAAGTCAAAAATAAAGTGTTACAAGTGTCATAGAATGGGTCATTTTGCTAGGGAGTGTAGGAGTCAAAATGGAGTTCCTATGATCACCTATCCAAATCAAAGACCACAGACCAACACTTATCAATCCATCCCTAATGTACCTAATGTGCAAAACACTGCTCACTTTGCACAGACCCAAACCACTGTTCCTGTGCATTATGTCCAAACCACTGTTCCTCAGTATCACTATGTCCAAACACCTGTTGCTCAGGCCCCTGTGCCAATGACTGTTACTCCACCCTCTGCTCCTGCAGAGACCAGTCAACCAGGTCAACAGAGTTTCTTTACTCAAGGCTTTGTTGATTGGAGCAGTCTACCAGATGAGATAACAGATGACAACATTGCTCTAGTTGCTAACACTGAAAAGGATTTTTGTTTTATGGCACTAGAAACAATTGTTGAAGAGACTGATTCTGATGAAGTGGTGTCTATGTCTGAAAATGTGACTGATGGTGTTGTTGGTGAGATTGTTTCAGCTGAAGAATCTGAAGTGGAGGTTGTGAATCTATCAGACCCCTGGGGTAGTGATGACTGTGACTGCCAGTGTAACTGTGCCTTGATGGCTGCTGCTAAGGTATCTCCTCAAATCTTAAATGACTTGTGCTCAGACAAATGTATTGTGGCATTTGCTAAGATAAAAGAGGTGAATGAAAACTTTAGAAAGAAAATTTTGGATTCTGAAATTCAGGTTGAAAAATTAACAAAAGAGTTAAAATCAAAAATATCTGAAAAAGAGTCTGAAATCAGCAGTCTAAAACATGAAGCAAGCATAACCAAAGACCAGCTTCAGACTATGATAACAAAATATCATAGTTGTAAGAAGGAGCTTGAGTCCACCCAAGTTGAATGTAAGAAATGGGTGGAATCATCAAAGGGTTTTGAGATGATTGTCAACCAACAATCTAAAAGTCATGTGAAATTTGGGTTTGGTTTTAAAACCACTGATCAAGTTTCACAAACCACTGACAAAAAGGAACCACAGTTGGTTGAGGTCATCCCTACAAACTCAAAAGGTCAAGAAATCAAGGTTACTGAACCCAATGGCAAGAAAATCATTCTTGAAAAGTTGGAAGGTACACCCTCATTTGATGAAATTGAGAAATATCAATTCAAACCAACATGGTCAGATGAGTGTGAAGTCCTTGAAAATTTCAAACCAATGACCTTCAAAACCTCTGATGGTAAAATGGCACCACAGGCCAAAGTTATCCCTCTAGTAAGTCTTCCAACAGATGATGAAACATCTGTTGAAAAGAAGAAAGAAAAAGGGAAAGCCAAGAACAACTTGTTTTGTGATTTTTGTGAAAAGAAGAACCATGTCACCAAAAACTGTTTTCTTCTAAAAGCATATGACATCAACAAAACAACAAGTTTAAATGATTCAAAATCTAAAGAATGTTCAATCTGCAAGAAAAAGAATCACAAAACAAAAGAGTGCTTATATCTCAAAAATTTTGATGAAAAGATAAAAGAGTATAAGGCTAAAACTCTGGAGAGTCAAGTGGTGAGTACTTCAAAAGGAAAATCCAAACAGACTTTTGAATCAGTCCAAACATCTGTTACCCAAAGTCTGAACAAAAACTCTACTCCCAGAGAGGTTCAGGTAACAGATGCTCCACCTGTTAACAGATTACCAAGAGGATATGGACAACCCACTTGTCATCGTCTGCCACATGTTTATGATGAGCCCAAGAGGCCTTCAAAACCAAAAGTGAACAGACACCCTCATGGTTTTCAGCAACTGATAGGAAATGATCAAACATCTGCTGGACCAAGTGTTGACATACAAGCACTGGCAAATGGTCAACTGCAGCTGTTGAATCTAGTTCAAAAGCTAGTTCAAACCACTGATCATTCTCCTCAACTTAAGGCTGAGACAGCTAAGGACCCATCCAAAGCCAATTTGGCTTTGGACACTCACCAAAACTAAAATCCTTACTGATGTGCAGGGAGCTTCTGCTTGTTTAGACAGTTTATGGTATATAGATAGTGGAGGCTCCAGGCACATGACTGGATGTAGAGCCCTTCTTCTGGACTTTCTTGCTCATGGAGGGGGTGATATATCCTTTGGTAATGATTCTAAAGGTAAAGTGTTGGGTTCTGGTACTGTCAAAGCAGGGAGGCTTAAGTTTGAAAATGTTAATCTAATAGACAATCTAAAATTTAATCTACTTAGTGTATCACAAATGAGTGACAAAGGCTTTGGGTCATTCTTCACTAAGCAAACTTGTAAGATTGTTGGCCCAGAGGCTGTAGAAAAGATTAACACCATCATTGCTGAGAGCAAAGCACAACTTGTTGCTCACAGAAGTGGCAATGTGTATGTGGTTGATATGTTGAAGGATAATCCTACTGCAAATGTCTGTCTGTTCTCAGCTGCCTCTACCAAAGAGACAGAATTGTGGCATAGGAGACTTGGTCACACCAACCTTCAAACTATCAACTCACTCTCCAAACAAAACCTTGTCAGAGGTTTACCATCAAAAGAATTCAAATGTGATGAGCATTGTGTTTCCTGTTTAAAAGGTAAACAACATAAAAGCTCTTACAAATCCATTGATGAGTCCAAAACCAGTCAGTGTTTACAAATGTTGCACATGGACTTGTTTGGCCCTGTAAAAATCATGAGTCTAAGAAGAAAAAGATTTTGTCTTGTCATAGTTGATGATTTTTCTAGGTTTACATGGACTTACTTTTTGCACTCTAAAGATGAGACTGCAGGTATCTTGAAGGACTTTGTCACCAAAGTTGAAAAACAATATGACTTGCCAGTAAAAGTCTTTAGGAGTGACAATGGAACAGAGTTTAAAAATAAGGAGTTAGATGACTTCTGTGTGTCTAAAGGGATTGTAAGGCA
Source organism: Ambrosia artemisiifolia (assembly GCA_032199755.1). Classification (NCBI taxonomy): domain Eukaryota; kingdom Viridiplantae; phylum Streptophyta; class Magnoliopsida; order Asterales; family Asteraceae; genus Ambrosia; species Ambrosia artemisiifolia. The sequence continues at coordinate 34,343,547 of CM063517.1, forward strand.
GTACAGTATCCCAAGAACACCAGAGCAGAATGGGGTGGTTGAAAGGAAGAACAGGACTCTCATTGAGGCTGCAAGAACAATGCTAGCAGATTCTGGTTTACCTCTGTCCTTTTGGGCAGAAGCTGTAAACACTGCTTGTTATGTTCAAAACAGAGTTTTAATCAACCCTAGAGATCAAAAGACTGCTTATGAAATTCTGTTTAAAATCAAACCACTGATATCCTTTTTCAAAGTCTTTGGCTGCCCATGTTTCATTTTAAATCTTAAAGATTCCATTTCAAAATTTGCAGCCAAAGTGGATTGTGGATATTTTCTGGGGTATTCTTCCATTGCAAAGGCCTATAAAGTGTTTAACACAAGGACTAAAACAATAGAAGAAACTCTGAATGTGAAGTTCAATGAACTTTCTTCTTTAAAAATCCCAGCAAACCCTGCTGAGTTGTTTGATTTAGATAAATTCAAATTTGAAGATATTGCTGTCAAAACTGACCCTGCAGGTACTCCACAATCTTCACAACAAGATTACAGAATAGATGTTGTGGTTCCAGACCACTACAAAGTCTATCCTGCTTCAGAGGAAGCAGTGGTTCATAACAACTGTCAAAACTCTGTCACAGCTGAGTCAGCCACTGTTGGCCAGTCTTATCTTCAATCCACTGATTCACCCAGCCAATCCACTGTTCAATCATCTGTTGACAAGAGTCAATCATCTGTTGACAAAAGTCAGTCCAATCTTACACCACTTGGACCCATTCCTCCACCTCCATTTCAAACATCTGTTGCCTCTTCAGAAGTGCCAACAGATGTTATGTCAACAGAGTCTCCAAACCTCTGTCCTTCACCACAAAATGCCATCATACCATATCAGGGAGATTTAATCTACCTAAGAGCTCATCCACCAGATCAAATCATTGGCAACATCAGAGAAGGTGTGCTCACAAGGAGCCAATCTTCAAACATCTGTCTTTTTGCAGGCTTTCTATCCCTTACACAACCTGTCAAGTACCAAGAGGCACTGAAAGACAACAGTTGGGTAGAAGCCATGCAAGAAGAACTCCTTCAGTTTAAAAGACAACAAGTATGGGAACTTGTACCACTGCCTAAGGATGTCTGTCCTATTGGCACAAAGTGGGTCTTCAAAAACAAAACTGATGAAAGGGGTATAGTTGTCAAGAACAAAGCCAGGCTAGTGGTTCAAGGCTTCAGACAAGAAGAGGGTATTGACTATGATGAAACCTTTGCCCCTGTAGCAAGGCTAGAGGCAATCAGACTTTTCTTAGCCTTTGCTGTCAACCACAACATTAAGGTGTTTCAGATGGACATCAAGTGTGCTTTCCTATATGGCAAAATTCAGGAGGAGGTCTATGTATGTCAACCACCTGGTTTTGAAGACACATTCCATCCTGATCATGTCTACAAGCTTAACAAAGCATTGTATGGACTCAAACAAGCACCAAGAGCCTGGTATGAAACTCTCTCTACTTTTCTCTTATCCATTGGTTTCACTAGAGGTAAAATTGACAAAACCTTGTTTTTAAAATGGAAAGGAAAAGATTTAATGATTGTTCAAATATATGTGGATGACATCATTTTTGGATCCACATGTAATAAAATGTGTGAGGAGTTTAGGGAACTCATGACAGCAGAGTTTGAAATGAGTGCTATGGGTGAACTTCAGTGCTTTCTTGGTCTCCAAGTAAAGCAACTGCAAAATGGTACTTTCATTCATCAAAATAAGTATGTGAAAAACTTGTTAACAAAATTTGAGATGAATGATTGTAAGCCATGTAGTACACCCATGAGCACTGTCAAGCCACTCACTGATGATGAAAAGGATGAACTTGTTGATCAGACACACTATAGATGCATGATTGGGTCTTTATTGTACTTAACAACATCCAGGCCAGACATTATGTTTGCAACCTGTGTGTGTGCTAGATCTCAGGCTTCTCCTAGAAAGTCTAACCTTATTGCTGTGAAAAGGATCTTCAGATACCTAAAAGGTGCTCCCACACTTGGTATCTGGTATCCTGCTAATGGAAACATTGAGCTTTCAGGTTATTCAGATAGTGATTTTGCTGGCTGCCATACCACAAGGAAGTCCACCTCAGGAGGGTGCCAGTTTCTAGGGAATGCCTTAGTCTCTTGGCAAAGCAAAAAGCAAGCAGCTGTTTCAACATCCACTGCTGAAGCTGAATACATTGCTGCTGCAAGCTGTACAGCCCAACTTATGTGGCTTCAAAATCAACTACTGGACTTTGGGATAACTGCACTAAGGACTCCACTCATGTTGGATAGTCAAGCTGCTGAAAATATCATCAAAAATCCAGTCTCTCACTCAACCACCAAGCACATAGATATCAGACATCACTTTGTCAGGGATAGCTATGAAAAAGGTTTGATTTCTCTGCACCATGTTCCAACAGAGGATCAGTTGGCAGATGTGCTGACAAAAGCTTTAGACACATCTACCTTCACAAATCTGATCTCTCGAATCGGAATGTTAAACATGGATTAAAAACAACAAAAATGTTTTCAATAAAAACATTAAAATGTTTTCAGAAAATCAAATTTTGCTAAAAATAACACTTTGGTTGAAAAATCTGTTTTAAAACCACTGATTCAGATAAAACAACCACTGTTTTATTAAAACCACTGTTAGTTGAAAAATCTGTTTCAAACATCTGATCAGGTAAAACAACCACTGTTGGTTGAAAAATCTGTTTCAAACATCTGATCAGATAAAACAACTGTTTTCATCAGTCTTTTGGTTAAACAACAGAGGTTGGCAACAGAGGTTTAACAAAACAGCTGTCTGCCACCAGATGTTTCAACCATCAGATGTTTGCCACGTCTGCTCTCTAAAGCAGAGTTTTTGCCACATCAGCGGTTTCACCAGAGCCTATAAAACCCTGTTCTTTCCCCCAACAGCAGTTTTACTGTCTCATTGTATTCAAAATACTAAAAACCGCTCTCGTCTTCCTCATAACCCTCAATCAAAGATCATCGCTTTCATAATCAAAATCCATTAAAATGGAACTCCAAACAAAAGCCACTCACAATTTCCTTCCATATTTGGTTAAAACCGAAGACAACGCACCATTTCATTCTACCATTGACATCATCAATAACTCAAAATATAAAAATGTTCTTATTGCTGATGCCCCCATTTACCTGGAAACACTCCAAGAATTCTGGGCAGCTGCTGAGGTTTTATATCAAGACAAAAAGCCTACGTCCATAATTTCAAAAATTGGAGCCACCAGTATCGCCATAACCCCTGAGATCATCTCCACTACCTTCTCACTGAACGACTTGTCAGGTATGGAAACTTTTCCAAAAACAGAGCTTCACACTGAGTTTCAAGAGAGGGGGTATGATGCTCAATGACTGGTTCCACACTATACAAAAAGTTTTTCCCACCAGTCATGAAATTTTTCTTCCATACCCTCCTCCTCTGTGCCTCTGCCAAGACTACATCCTTCAATGAAATCCCATTGAGGATACAATACTTGGGATATGCTATGTTGTCAGACTCTGATTTCAACCTATCTCAGGGATTGTTTTCAGACTTGGTATCAAATGTGAAAGCCATAAAATCTGGCTCAAACAATGCTTTTCTGCTCTACCCTAGAATTCTAAGTGTAATTCTACAAAAGCTTTTACCTGAAAAGGATTTTCAAAAGGGAGAGTCATTTAAAATGAAAAGTCTAACTGATGAAACTTTTACAAGAATGCTGGGTTCTTCAACCCAAGAAAAAGCACCAAAAGTTCAAAAAGTTTCCAAAACACAACCAAAGAGGACAAAGACAACAACTGTTGTTGAAACCTCTGTTGGTGAGCCCACTGCTCCTGGTGATCATGGCACTTCATCCAGTGCTGTGAAACCCACACCAGCCACCAAAAGAAAACGTCCATCCACCAAAACAACCACCAAAACCAAAAAGGGACTTCTGGAAGATGAGATACCAGAAGCTAACCCTGTTGCACCACCAAAGCAACATGAAACCACTGTTGTTACTTCCTCACAACAGTTGGAGATATCTCAACCCAAGCAAACTCCTCAAGATTCCTCACAAAAGGAACTTGTTGTAAGCCAAAGGGAACCTCAAACTGAGGCATATGAGTCACTTGATCATATGTTTACAAGCCCATCTCCCAGGGCTAATCAGCTTCTTACTCCACCTACATCACCACCACATGTCCCACAAACAATGCAACCCCTGTTTGAGGCTATTGATAAAACTCAGGACAACCCCAGTTCCTCTCTTTCACCTATCACTGAGAGTATGCCACTACCAGTGACTGGGGCTGAGGAAAATCAATCAGCCATCCCACAAACAGATGAGGAGGTTATACTCCCAGAAGTCTATGTTACTTCTGATGAGGTTTCAAGAGAAGCAGCTACTACTGCTGTAGAGACCATTGTCTCACAGCAGGACAGTGGTTACATTGCTAAGACTTCCTTGAAGGCAACAACTGCTGAAGACACAATTGTGTCTCCAAAAACAGTTGGAAGTCCCCAGAACCAAGACAAAGGGGCAGCAGGTTCTTATTCTATGGACTCACCTCCTAGGACTGAACCAGCTAAAACTACCTCTGGTAGGGACTCAGATGATCCTATTAATTTGGGTGATGAGTCAAAACTACAAGAATTGACGGCTAAAGTTCAAAACCTTGAATCCTCTGTTGCTGACATCAAATCTGATGTCAAGTCAATATTGGAAACATTGAATAACTTTACAAAAAGTCAACCATCAACTGCTGATGTTGCTAATGAGCTATGGAAATCTGTTTCCCCCATCATCATAGCTCATCGAAAATTAGCAGATCAGACACAGGAAACCTACATGACTTTGATCAGAAACATGGTTGATGCCAGATTCAATGATACAAAGGCTGACATCAAGGTGATCAAAGACCACTTGCTGAAGACCACTGGCTCTGCCCCTACCACAATTCTCAGAGATGAAGATGATGATGAATTCACTGCTGATGATGCCAAAAAGGGGGAGAGTGGCAGAGATAGGCTACCAAAACTTAATCCATTTGGTGAACCACCCTCACAAAAAGGGAAGAAGCCAACTGCTGACAAACCAGGGTCACCCAAATCAGCTCCACAGTCACAACAACCAAATGTTCAGATCCCTGTCTCTGAACCAGCTCCAGCATCAAAGGCAAAAGAAGTTGACACTTCAGCTAATGAAAGAGCTGAAAAGGCTGCTCAAGACAAAATGAAAAGGGCTGACACATTGGAAGTAAAGGCAGAGAGGTTGGTACAGCTGAAAAAGGAACAGCAGCAGGAAGTGGAAGATGTGAGCACTTCAAAGAGAAAGAAAATGCCAGCCAAACACACTAGAAAACCACCTTCCAAATTAACTGCTGAAACTCCTGCTGTACAAACACCTGTTACCACAACCACTGCTCCACAAACCACTGCCACCACAACCTCTGTTACCAAAACCACTGCACCTAAAACAACTAAAACTACAACCACTGCTAAAACATCTGCACAACCCAAACGAGTAACCAAACCAGTCACTAAACCAACCACAACTCAACCAATTCCCAAACCTACTCCAACACAAACCACTGCCAAACCTACTTCAACACAACCCAAAACCCAAACAACTGCTGGTTCCACAAAAGGACCAACAGATGTTTCTCAATCCACTGCTACATCCTCACCTTCACCCAAAATCTTGTATAGCAGAAAAAGGAAATCCACCTTTGTTATACAAGATGAAAACATCCACAACACACCACCTAACACCCCAATCTCATCCACACCAGTCAATGCCATTCCACTCACATCTTACTCCCCACACACTGCTGAATTCAGATCACACAGACCACCACCAACCATCACCCCATTGGCTGAGAAGTATCCCCTTGAGTTGGATTTAATCAAGGGGGAACTTCAATCCTTCTATAATACTGATCAGCCATCAGAAAGATCCTTCCCATCTCTTAAAGGCTTCCCTGTTCCACTCAACATAGACACATATCTCAAATACAAGGGTGAACAGGCTGATGCTGTCATCAAAGAGAAGTGCAAAGGGAAGGATGACAGGACTGCTCAGGGCATCCATTCAGCAGAGCTTAGCAAACTCAGAAGGATTGAAGATTATGCTAAGACCCTGAGCAACTCCATGTCAACCATGCCTCTCAGCAGACACTTGGAGATGGAAGTAAGGGATTCACTGCTGGAACAGATCTTGGCATCCAAGCCTTATAAAGCAACAAAGAACCAATTTACAGGCTGGACCACACATGCTCTAAGGGAAGAACTAATCAGAATAGAGAACATGGCCAAGAATCCTCCTGCTAAGGTATCTGCTCCTGATTTCAAAAAGGGGAGAGATGAAGCTAGAGCCTTGAAATTCAGAAGAATGAGACAAGAGCTTGTAGCAGCTAAGTATGGAGAGATGAAGTCTGTTGCCAGATGGTCAGAGATCAGGCTAATTGAAACATACAAAAAGCTTGAACAAGAAAGAAAGACCAATCCTGATCTTCCAAGAAAACCAGTGTATGATGATGCTCCCAAGAAACCCTCTCAGGCCTTTACATTAGATAGCTTGCTTGAAACCTCTGATCTTACTATTGCTGCTCAAAGGCAATACAAGAAGCAGAAGGAAATGTCTGAAGAAGACACAAGGAAGTTCAATGAAACTTATGTAAAAGAGGGTCTCTTGAACCAACTTAGATTCTTCTCTGACCCTGTCACAGAGAAGTTCAGAGAACTCATTGGCAGGCCTCCATCTCCCAACTCATCAAATATAAAGATGCATCCCAGTCACTCCTCTGATTCTAAAATTCTAAAATGGAAGTCTGATAAAGAAACCCATGAATTGACATTGCTCAGATCAGATGGTAGTATTCAGAAGTTGAGTATGGATGAGGCACCTGGCCTAAGTGCTGAAGATCTCCAGTCACTTCTAAATTTGACACTGGATAGAGATGCTGAAGACCTCTTCTCTCTACACTTTGAATTGCAACTAAAAGGGCAAATTAGAGAAAGTCTGATGAGGAATAAAGATCAAGAATAAAGCAGAGTTTTGGCATCATCTGTTCTAGGGGGAGATTGTTGGGTCTGCTGACCTGGAGAAGAACAGATGATTGAAAGCCAAAATATACTAAGTGTTGATCAAGAATAAATAACAGAGTTTACAAGAAAGCTTCCTCCTAAGAACTGCTGATTCCCAAACTGCTGATGCTTAAACAACTGATACAAGACAACTGCTGCTGATGAAAGGTCTGATGGATAAAGTCTGAAGAGCAAAAGTCTGATAAAGAACAAGTGCTGATCAAAGATCTGAAGAACAAAGGTCTGTTGAACCAACAGCACTTTGGTTCAACAGATGATAAGAAGACATCAGAGTTTTTAGCTTAACAGAGTTTTCCTTCAGTAGTTTCAATATAACAGTAGTTATTTGTTTAACAGATGTTGTAGTTTGTTAGTCAGTTAGGGGTCGCCTTCTAGGTGACGTCAGCTAAGTGATCATCAGAGGTTTGTACTTGTCTATAAATAGAACAGTACTTGTACTGTTCTATTTGTCACTCGTCATTCTCTCTAGACAAACAAACTCTGAGTTTTGATTATTGTACCTTTGTAATCTTTCAACTTTAAATGAAAGCATTCGATTGATAACAATTATTCTCTATGTTTTGATTATTCTTTATTCCGCTGCACTTTCCATTTATACTTCATTCATATTTCATAGTTAATCAAAACAGTCCAATACTCAGATCCTAACACAAATAAAGCTGTAATTTAGCAAAAAAAAAATACCTTAAAGAAATGTGTGGTACAAAATGGTTCTCTCTGTTTCTCAAATAAGGGTTGGTTCTCTTAGGATATCTACCTTACACACAGACACACACACACTAGATTACCCCTCGGGTGCTTTTCATGATAGACAAATCATATATGATGTGACATAATGTGTGTACCATAAAAGGAATTTGCCGTTTTCCCATGAATTTTTTTTTAAAGAATCAACACCCGATAATTCATAAAACCTACTTCTAATTCTACGTGTGCTCATCTTGCCCGAGTGATGTCTATGTACAACTTTGTCACTTCCTCAAGACATTCTAAAGTTGTGATGTGAACCTGAGAAAAAAATAACCAAATTGGTATCAACTGATATGTCATGATGATGATTGATTTAAGAGGTGTGCATGATTGGACGATTAACTGTCACTTATCACTAGAGATTTACCTCTAAGAATTATAGGATATATCTAACCAACTTAGCAACCTTTGTAATCAATGTTCCTAGCAACACCAATCAAAATACAAAAAAATAAAAATAATTTTTTTTATCAAACTGACTACATCTGTGAATATATATGTAATTAACGGGTTCTTATATGTAATAGTAGATTCAAAAGTATATATATTATCATAACATGATTATTGACTTGCCTAGACATGCTTAATGAATTACCTAAACAAATTGTGTTTTTTTTTTCTGCACGAACAAAAACCCACCAAAAAAGTCATTTTTTTTTTGTTTTTTTGTATACCACTATGGTGGTTGTTGAAAATATAATAAAATGCTCGTTATTTGGTGTAATTGTTTTTAAAAAATGTCGTACATAAAAGTTACTAAGGTTTAAAGATTGTGAGGGGGAGATAAGGAAAGACAAAAATACTAATTAACATATTTGAAATTTTAAAATAATAGTTAATAGTTATTTTATTTAAAATATAATGAAAAAAATTTTTTGGAGGGAAATTAAATGGTGTGAAGGCCTCACATAGTTTCATGTGGCATACTCATTTTTACAGGATCCCTACCATATATATATATATATATGCATTGTGTTTTAAATTTTAGGCATTATGTTTCATATTCTTTTGTCATAGTATTATATAGAAAAAACAAAACATAACAATTTAAAACACTATATAATGTATTCTTGACATGTAATCTAAAACAGCATACGAAGAAAGTAATCAGTGTGTTTAAAATTCCATGTCTAGAATGCATTTGATTGTGTTTTAAATTGTTACGTTTGGTGTATTTCTATATAATACAATGCAAATGGAATGGAAAACATCATAGCTCAAATTTAAAACACAGTGACTATACAGACTTCTCACACTATGAGTTTTCTATTGAACATTGGGGATGGTTCAATAGAGAACTCATTTTAGGGAGAGAACTCGAGAATTCCTAACTAAATGCAAAAATAAATAATAAAAAAATCATAACTCAAAATTTAAGTAAAAAAATTGAAAACTAGTTCGGAGATTCTCTTTCCCACATCTTCCCCGTTTAGGAAAAAAAAACACCTAAAAACACTACTGCACATGTACAGTATAACCCAAACACCTAAACCCCGCACCCCCAACTTACCCCCACCAAAAAACCTAATTCCACCCCACCCACCCCCACCCACCCCCACCCTCACCCAAAAACTTAAATCTCTTACGCAAAAACTTAAACCACCCCTCCAACCACCGCTCAAAAACCTAAACCCATCCCCACCAACCGCTGTAAGACCGAAAATCTATTAATTAACAGTTAATCAACACGATATCTGAACCATTTGGTGCGGAAACTCTAACGATTGAGCAAAATGATGAAAACTGATGTCAAAACACAAAAGAAATTATTCAACGTTTATGTTAATCAATAACTTCAAATAAATGATTAAAGACTCGATTAACAATAAACTCTCCAAACTAGGGTTTTCTGGACAGAGTATTAACGGTAATGAAGACTAACAAACTGACAATCATTGACTATAACTGCTGCCCAACTACCCTATATATAATCTTACTTTGTTCAAACTATCAAATGTCCGAACCAACTTCATTTGACCTTGACAAACCGCGAATGAAAACATTATGTTTTCATTCGTACCAACGATAACCCAAACCAAAACTTACAAACAAAACACAAACTTAACAATCAACAATTAACGACCTAGACTACCCGAAAGCTATAGACACATATATGAAATATGCATCTACAGACTCCCCCTTGTTTGTAGCTGGGGTTCTTCATTTGTTGTCACGCATAACAACCTTCAAATTATGTTTAGCGCTCTTTTTCTTTCCAGCGTCCAACTTTATATCTCTATGCTTTTCAGCTTGCTACCTCAACTCCATAGAATACTTCCCAAGCAAACCTTTGTAATCACAGTTAGACTGTACCTCAAATGCAAAGAAAAACTTAACACAACTCGAAACTTTCATGCTTGCTTGATATCCAATGCATCAAAGTGAATAGGATTGAAATATAACGTTTCAATATCATTCCTTGAGCAATTGATCTACCATATGGGATCAAATATTCTGATCTTCTTGCACAGCTTTGATTTGTCTTCATTATCCATAATGATCACAGTTTCTCCCGCTCCTCAATCATAATACAAAAAAGCAAAATTGTTGCTAGTATCTTGTTCAATCGACATTAACGAGATCTTCTTCATACAAGTAGCTGGTTTGTAGTTCAATGTCACATAAGGAAGATTGTTCAACGGATTGATCTTCTTATGAACAATTCGGTGAGTATATTGTGGCTTGAAGACATCCCACTTCGTCAAACTTTCTCTTGTCATCTTATCCTCGATCCACTCTAATATTCCATCAGCTCCAATTAACTTGTGTCTGCAAACATCACGTACAGCCCAGTACGGAAGACACTTGATATCATTAAAACGACTAAAATATAGAATTCATCTCTCCCACTTTATACCGACACATCTAAGCTAAGGAAAGAATTTTCAGTTTATAGCTCTTCCTTTGAAAACCTGATTATGATAGAGATAAAATTCTCCCTGAATTGACGATAGTGGACAGTGGACGATTATCACATTATTCTCGCAATCTTCGAAGATAATTCTTCAAAGCATCTGATTGTTTGTTCACGTCTTCTTTTTCAGCTTTTGCAAAGATTTCAATCACATCTTTACCCTTTTTGTCAGCCACATTCTCAGCTTCTCTCAGGACCTCATCATTAACAAATGGAACACTCGTGTTGTCTTTGATGCTGTAATATTCAGAATATTCTTCTTGAGTAATGTTTTTAATCTCTATCACAACAAAATCGTTTACATTCGAATCATCTGAATGATGTCCAGCCTATTGAGCAACGCCTTCTAAAATCTCTTTGGTCATTGCTGCGCTGACTTCACCATCTTCAAGCTTAGGATCCTGATATTCCAAACAGTACTTCATATCATCAGAAACGAAAATATCCCTGAACTTTGAAGTGAATTTCGTTGAAAGATATCCCTTCTTTATCATTTTCTTTAGTCATTCTTTATCAGCATCTCTCATCTTTCCCAAATCACCTTGACTAGTTCCAGCTGATTTAACTTCTTCTTTCTTTTGTCTCTTCTCATAGGAATAATTCGCAATGTCGTCATCAACATCATCAGAACCTGTTGATCCTTCATCATCTTTACTATCACCATTATTATTATTATTATCATCATCATCATCATTATCAGATCCACCATCATCATCTGATTTTTCTTCCTCTTTATCCTCATCATCTTCTTAAGACTCTTCACCAGATTCATCTTCAGTCTGTTTTGTATCTTTGAACTTAGGAACTTTTTGGTACATATTGTTGATGATTTTCTTCAACTTCTCGTTCTCTTTCTCCACTGCAAGCATACGCTTTTCGTTATTCACATTCGACAATTGTAGCTTTGAATTCTCAAGCTTCAAGTCAGTAACTTCATTTTCTAGCTGATCTTTTTTTTCCTTTGACTTTGCTATGATCTTCAACATGTGTTGTTGATTCTCTTTAAGTAGTTTAATCTTAGCTTCGTTCTTATAAGTAACAGCTTTTTGAACATTAAAGGACTTCATCACCAGAGTAATCTGCTGTTGCATTAGATTCAATGCATATTAAGAAATAGAAGCAACAGCTTGAGAACTAGATTCTTGTTATGGAGTTGATGATGATTTAACAAAGCTAGATAACATCTCCTTCTAAGATTTAGACACATCTGATGGATTTTGCTGTGAAGGTTTTGCAGTTGGTTTTTCTTTCACAAGATAAACTTCTTTCGAACTTTTTCTTTTCTTCTTCTCTGATTTTTGTTTGCTGGAGAAGCGATTGGTGTTGTTATTGTGGAAGCAGATGGAACAGCTGAAGAACTTGTTCCTTTAAGCAGGCTTTCAACATCTTTCTTTCTTTTCATTATCATAGACTCTTTCTTTGACATTGACTTCAGACGTCCACGTTTAGTTGACTTCGGAGCCACATGAGAACTAATAAAATCATCTTCAACATCTAATGCTTCAGTTGCAGGATCAAAGTCAGTATCTTTATCAAATCCTCTTTGTAACTGAGTAGCAATCAACTCATCAATAGGATTAGGAGTCACAGAATCACCAGTGGCCTTGGGATCTGCTTCCACATTACTTTAAGTATTTTCCTTTTCAGAATCAAACACTTCATCATTTTCTGAGTCTTCATCAATCAACATTATCTGTTACTTCTTGTGCTTAGGCCAACCCACTCATCTCCCACCTACTTGCACTTTCAAGACATTTATGGACTGCAAGCCACACTCTTTTGGAGGATTAGAGGGAGCAGTCGGTTAGTTAAGGTGGATTGAGAAGACTGAGTCAGTATTTGCCATGTGCAACTGTCCCCAGACAGATCGGGTGAAATTCGCTACTGGCACGTTAGAAGGTGCAGCTCTAACCTGGTGGAATGCACAAGTACAGTTTTTGGGTGTGGACCTGGCTAATGTCACCTCATGGGAGGATTTTAAGAACATGATGAAGGAGGAATACTGTCCTCGGGACGAGATCCTGAAGCTGGAAACTGAATACTTCAACTTGGAAATGGTTGGGTCAGAGATTGAGAAGTACACTGCTCGGTCTCACGAATTGGCTGCTATGTGCCATGACCAGTCCAACCTGCCCCACAAACGTATCGAGCTCTATATCAAGGGATTGGTTCCACAAATCAAGGGCTTGGTCACTGCAACAAACCTAGGTAACATTCAACAAATTATTCGCTTAGCCAACTAGTTGACTGATCAGAAGGTAGAGGAATGAATCTTGCCCCCACAGGGTACTTCATCGTCTACCACTAAAGATAAGAAGAGGAAGTGGGAAGATGGCTCGAGTAAGAACTCAGGTGGTGATGGTAGTCAGCAACAGTGAAAGAAATCGGATAGCAACGACAACAATAACCAGGCCACTACTGACAAAAACCAGAGTATTTATAAGGGGAGGCACCCGAAGTGTGAACGGTGCAACTACCATCATTCTGGTCCATGTGAGGATGGAAAGTGTGAACGATGTGGAAAAGCTAGTCATTGAGCTAAGGAGTGTCGTGCTCAATTCCCAAAGAACCAACAACAACAACAGCGGCAACAGAGTCTTTGTAATACTGGAAAAGGGTGTTTCCAGTGTGGAAGTGAAACCCACTTCAAAAGGGATTGTCCCCAGCTCAACGATGACAACAACGCATGACGGGTACGTTCTATATGAATGATAAACTTGCTAATGTCCTATTTGATTCTGATGCTGATTGAGCATGTGCCTTTGGACTTTAGCGCAACTCTAGGGTTAGACCCAACTCTCTTTGAATTCAAACACACAATAGAACTAGCTGATGGTAAGCTTGTCGAAGTTACCTAGCTCTATTGTGAGTAGAAACCCGTATGGTTTAACTAACCATTCGGTATCAATCTCATCATCCCAACTGTCCTTTGTAGCTCTGAAATCATCATGTGCGTGGACGGGTTGTCCAGCCATGAACTGAAATCCTTGGCACGAGATAGTGATTAGTGTCCCTCGTTCTGGTGGGGCAAATCTTATCTGGCCAGCGACAACGAAACAACGCCAATGTTAGCACCCCTCTTTTAGAACTCAGAGCTTGTAATCGAAAACTCAAACTGAATTTTGGGACGAAATTCTTTTCAACTAGGAGATGATGTGATACCCAGAAAAAATTTCAGAATTTTCTCTCACTTAACGCTCAATTGACACCAACTTTACTGGTTACTTACTGAATTTCAGGACGAGATTCTTTTCAACTTGGGGATGATGTGATACCCCACACATTAAGGTTACCACTTTTGACGGACACACACATTTCATTTTACATACGTGCATACTTACTTACTTCACGTGGACTGGCTAGAGTCACGTGACACACTACACTCGAGCCACACGGACACGCACAACAATCCTCACACATACTTGGTGCATGGTTGGCACACTCACACATAAATGGTGCATGTTGGCACGCACTGACTAGTTGCTGAATTTCGGGACAAAATTCTTTTCAACTTGGAGATGATGTGACATCCCGCACAATTACGTAAACCGGATACCCAAAACGTTGGTGATTCAATTAAACAGAAATGGATAATTTCGTGAAACTGTGATTTCGTGCTACGTGATTGATGTGATTTATGTGTCTAATTTATGTGGATATTTAGCAAGCTCAAAGTATGACCCCTTTGAGCCTAAACGAACTTTAATGGTAGTTAAAACCAAACCAAATGGCCCAAGACGCACCAGCCCAATGTGCCGGTCCATTTTGAACATTCGCGGTACGCGAAAGTAGGTCTGACGGTTCCTTTGCCTTTTTCTTGGGGATTAAGTTTTTTTTGCCTATTTAAACCCACTTACCTCAACCCTAATCACCCACTACACCCCCTAGCCGACCCTAGCACTCTCCCAAACTATTCCCACATCAAAAACCATCAAATCTAGCCTAGGAGATTCAAGGTTATGAGATTGATTTGTAAGAAGGTTAGTTTTCCATGTTCTTGATGCTTATTCTTATGTATTGCACACCAATCCTCTTTGTTAATGATTAATTACGATGAATTTATCTGAGATTATATAAAAGGAATCAATATAAACATGCTTGATGAACGATTGAATGAGTTATGATTAGGTTACATGTTAGAATCACTCATTATTGTGGTTGGTGCGTTCTTGATTGTTAAAGGTTGCATCTTGATGATGATTTTGGAATAATTGAATGTTAAATATCTGTAATTAACTTGTGGATATGATTTTTCAATGATTCATGTATGATATTTGATATTACGGTTTGTAGATTGTTGGTTTAAGCATGTTTTGGAAACTACATATTCGTAACAAAAACTCTAGATTGGCGTGATATGGAATGTGTTAGCTTTTCAAAGAGTGCTTATTTGCGTTATTTGGAGTCCATTTGTTATTTCTTTTCAATTTTACGCCACTGAAGGTTTGATCAGTGTTTTCTGACAGAATCAGTGTGTCGACTTTCACGTGCCATATCTCGATTCCACTCTCTCTTATTCAACATCTCCCTGTAAACATTCTTTGCATCATCTGATAACGCTCTGATCTTCTCTATCCAGAATATGTCATCATCAGCATCAACATCCTCTCCTGATTTCTTAGAGCTGGACTGACCAGAACTACCCTTCTTGGTCTGTCTCTCTTCAAATGTGAACTTACTCGTATCATCATTGTCATCATTATCATCATCACTACTCTCCTACTCATCATCATTCTTTTTCCCACCTGCTGACCCCTCAGCATCATCATCATCATCAGATCCATCATCTGATTCATCATCATCTTCTTCATCATCAGAAGTATCACCATAATCTAACTTTTCTTCTTCTTTTTCTTTGTCCTCCTCTCCTTCTTTCAGTTTAGGAGCTTCACCATACAACTTGTCAAGCAACTCACTCATTCTCTTGTTTTCTTTCTTCAACTCTTTGTTTTCTTTCTTAAGTCCTTTAATCATCCTTCTATTCCCATTGCATTTCTCATCAAGCTCATTCTTTTCTTCTTCAAGTTGTTTCAACTTTTTCTCAAGTTCGTCTTGATTTGTCTTAGAAGCTACAACAATCTGCAACATCTTTTCTTCATTCTTCTTAAATTTTTCTATCTGAGCTTGCTGTGTAGTTAACATTTTCATCATCTCTTCCAACTGTTTGTTTACTTTCTTCATCACATCATTAGAAACTGTGACTTTTGTCTTGGAAGATTCACCAACAGGAGTTTTCTCTTTCTCTTTCTTCTTGAACAAGTTTAATACATTCTCCAAAGTAGAATCCAGATCAAGAACTACTTCAGGTTCTTTCAAAGACTTTTTCTGTTTCTTGGTAACTGGTGAGGAAACCTGTGAGGATGTGCCAGCATCTGGGACTTTCTTCCCTTTCAATAACATCTCAATCTCTTTCTCTCTTAACTTCTTCGTGCTCTCTTTTGCATCTCTCTTAGCCATAGACTTATGTTTAGGCTTCTTCAGATTCACAACAACTGTAGGACCTTCAAAGTCTTCAGTATCAAGCCCTAAATCACCTTCCAGATCTATTGGCTCTTTCTGCAATTGCTCTTCAACAGCTTTATTCAATGATTTAGACTCTCCAGCAACAGTGGCCTTGCGCTTGGAGTTCTTTTTCAAAGTCTCAGCATCCGAATCCCATCGCTCATCTTCTTCTGTTTCTTCAGAATCAACAGAAGATTCTTCATCAACCAAACATGTACCTTTCTTTGTTGTACTTTTCTTTCTCGTCTTCTGCTTCTTAGCAGGCTAAGCTTCACTTGCCTTTGCCTTGCCCTTCCCTTTGGCTCCAGCATTTTTCACTTGACGTTTCCTTTTGGTTGTTACATCAGCATGTACCAGTGGATCATCAGTATCAGATTCACTGTTAGTATGTCTAGCTTTGTTCTCTCCTGGGTCAGTGTAACCCGGATTGATTAAATGACCAAAAAGATTCTTGTACGGAGGATTCTCATTGTCAGGAATACCCTTATAACCCTTCATCCTAACCAATGTCCTGATGTTCATGTGATCCTCTACCAAAACCATTGTAGGATCCTTCTTCAACTTTGGATACTTGTGATCAAAAATCATCATAAAAAATCTTGGATACAACAAGAATTTCTTCGACTTCAATCCCTTCAATATCTCTAACATATGGTCCAGAATCATCCCAGCTATGTTGAATGGTTTATTCAACGTTAGTGCAACCATCAACGAGCTCAGACTCTTTCTCATCACGTCATAACCTCCACTCACTGTCCCAAACACATGTATAATAACATGAGCAAAGTACTTGAATTGGACACTCAGCTTCCCTTTATGTAACGCTCCATCAGTAACCGGACCGTTGTACTGCATTCTTAGGAAACAAACTCTTTGTTCAGTCCATGATAAACATCTCGTATCAGTACAGTCATCATCTTTAATCTTTAGTGCTTCTCTGATGTCTTCTTCAGTCACCAAAGCAAACTCTCCTTGAATCTCGCTCACTATAGCAGTCTTTCCTTCCCAAAAGTCATAACATGCATTTTTCCAGAATTCTTCCACAATGTCTTTGTAGATGATAGCAGGTGTAGCAATAGCGTGAATGATCCTACTTCGCTGGAGAAAGTCAACTATTCCAGTGAATTCTGTATTCTTCTGAACATCTCCTACAAAGGCACAACAATTATGAGGAGGTTCGAATGGCCACGCTTGAACAACATTCTCAACTGGAGCTTCTTGTACTGGAATCTCCACATTCTATGCTTGTTGTTCAGCTATTAGAATAATCTGTATTACAAAAACAAAGAAAATACGTCAAAAACAATTAAAAACGACAAAATCAGAATTTTTGAATTTTATCAATTCCACATTCGCCCTTACGTGAGTACGAATGTGGAATCCTGGAGGTACGAAAGTGTTGAATATGGTTCGAATGTGAAAATTTAGAGAACAAAATCCACATTCGTCCATCAATATCCACTTTCGTCCATTAAGAATCACCTTCGACCAGTAAAACCCAGGTTCGCCCCAAACGAACTGGTCGAATGTAGTAGTTTTTACCCAAAAATTCAAAGTGTTTTTCTGTGATGTTTTAACCACTGATTTTAATTCAAACAACCTCTAATAGGACCGACTAAGTTAATTCAACCATCAATTGTGTTAAACACTCAGTTATTATTGATTTTTAAAAGAAACTAGGGTTTGACATTAAAATTAAAACAATTAACATTAAATTTCAGTGCATTAACCCTAGTTCTTGTTCATTCTCCCCCTAAAATCAATAATGACTGAATTCTAATAAAAAAATTCTAACAAAAACAACTCAGAACTGGTCCAATAGAACGAGTCTAGGGTTCGGTGATAAAAACCCCAATTTTGGCTTGAACACAGGGTCGTTACCTATGTAATAGAAATGAAAAGGATCAGAATATAGTCAGGAACAAGAATCACAGTCAAAAACAATCAAAACAACAAAGGTTTAGGGTTTTGAATTTTTTTTGAAAATATGACAGAATGAGGGTCGAATCAGCAATTTGTATATATATATAGGTTCTTCATTCGACCCTTTCAGATGGGTGAATGTGAAATGTTTTCCACTTTCGTCCCTATTGAAAGACCCGAAAGTGGAAATGAGGTTCGAATGTAAATAAATCTCATTAGAACACTCACCTTCGTCCAAATATTAGGTACAAGTGTAGAAAAATTTTCCATTTTCGACCCAGCTAAGGGGCGAAAGAAAATGGAAAATTTTAAAATTTTACCAAATCACGAAATCGAATCCCGTTCAAACATTTTTCAACATATTAAGCCTCAAACATGCATTATTTCAGTTTTAAATGATATAAAGCTCAGATATGTTTGTATCACTAATGCACGCAGTAATAAGTCTACGAAGCCTATCAGCACATCACATGAAATCAACACACGCCTCATATTGCATTACATATCTTTAGCCTGTGTCAGATCCCCACTGATGTACTATCATTTCCTCTTTTTATCCTGGAAATCATTTTGGGTTTTTCCATTTTTATGGCTTTTTGAATTTTTCAATGTTTTTGGTTTTTCTGAATAAAGACTCCCCCTAAAATGTAAAACATATTTTTGGGTTTTTATATTTTTTTGAAAAACTGTAAAAACTTAAAGAAAATTTGAAAACTAAAAACGATAAACCAAGGTGATGATCAATCTTGTTTTTCTTTTATACCGTTTACTTTTAAGAGATAATCGAATCTGGATTTATCAAAAGCTTTTGTGAAAAGATCCGCTCCCTGATAATCAGTGTGGATTTCGACCATATCGATCAACTCTTTTGCATTGCAATCACGGATAAACTGATATTTAATCTGGGTATGCTTAGCTTTCGAGTGATTGACCGTGTCTTTAGTAAATGCAATTGCGGCTTCATTATCACATTGAATAGGGGTTTTAAGAAATTGCAAACCGTAATCCACCATCTGCCGCTGAATCCAGAGAACCTGTGAGCAACAACTCGAGGCTGCTACATAATCTGCTTCGCAAGTAGATAATGCGACCGAAGTATGCTTCTTACACTGCCAGGTCACGAGCCTGCTCCCTAAAAACTGACATCCAGCCGTTGTGGATTTGCTGTCTTTGTCACAGCCGCCCCAAACTGCATCACTAAAAGCTATAAATTCAAAATTATCGTCATTAGGGTACCATAGTCCTCTCGACGGACAACCCTTCAGATATCTAAGGATACGCTTGACCGCTGTCAGATGACTTTGTTTCGGCTATAATTGGAAACGTGCGCAGAGGCATGTAGCGAACATTATGTCTGGCCTTGATGCAGTGAGATACATCAGAGATCCGACGATTGCTCTGTATGTAAATGGGTCTGTCAGCTCCCCCTTAGCGTCAACACCAATCCCGTGATTAGGTTGT
Organism: Ambrosia artemisiifolia; assembly: GCA_032199755.1. Classification (NCBI taxonomy): domain Eukaryota; kingdom Viridiplantae; phylum Streptophyta; class Magnoliopsida; order Asterales; family Asteraceae; genus Ambrosia; species Ambrosia artemisiifolia. The sequence continues at coordinate 34,363,205 of CM063517.1, forward strand.
ATCAAGGTGTCCATCGGCTTCGAATCTTCCATCTGGAACTGGCTCAAGACTTCGGATACGTATTTGGTTTGATGAATAAAGATCCCCGTTGGTCTTTGATCCACCTGCAAGCCGAGGAAAAACTGCATTTCTACCATCGCACTCATCTCGAACTTTTCCTGCATTACATGTTCAAATTATCTGTAAAGAAGTTCGTTAGTAGAGCCAAAAATAATATCATCTACATAAATCTGGACGAGAAGCAAATCATCCCCTGTTTTCTTCGTAAACAGTGTGCAGTCGACCAAGCCGCGTTTGAATCCTTTGGACATCAGGTACGTGCTTAGCTCCTCGTACCGTTGGCATGGAGCCTGGTGCAACCCGTACAACGCTTTTTTTGAGAACGTAAACCTTATCCTGGTGGATAGGATCTTCAAAGCCTGGAGGTTGACCGACGTAAACCTCTTCCTTGACCACACCATAGAGAAACGCGCTTTTGACATCCATTTGGTACACCTTTAATTTCTTATATGAGGCAAACGCTAGAAGCATTCGGATAGCTTCTATGCATGCCACAGGTGCATATATCTCGTTATAGTCAATTCCTTCAACTTGATGAAATCCTTGCACTACCAATCTGGCTTTATTTCTCATGATCACGCCTCTGTCATCTTACTTACATTTGAATACCCATTTTGTACCAATCTTCTTCCTATTAGGAGGTAAATCCGTAAGTGTCCAGACGCCCAATTTCTGAAATTGCAACAACTCTTCCTTTATTGCCTCGACCCAAGCATCATCCAAAAGAGCTTCTTTGTATGTCCGCGGCTCAACCTGCGAAACATAACATGCAAACGACCAATCATTCTGACAACCAGATTTTTGTATTTTTGCATATAAAGCTAAAGCACCAAAACTTTCTAGTGTGTTGACACTGCATAGTTGTCCTCTAGTCATAACACTTCTACCAGGGTCACCGATAACTTACTCTAGCGGGTGAATACGATGAATCCGAGATTCCGGATGTTCAGGTACAGTCACTCCTGTCTGAGTAGTCAAGTTCTCCACTGCATCTAGATCATTACCCGTGTTAGACGATGAAGCAACATCTAGATTTGGGTTCACTGGCGGTGCCTCTGTTGCATGATCAAGAATAGCTTCATCAAAATCTCCATCATCTTCCGATTCTGAAGTATCCAGTGTAGTTGAAGCTTCTTGAAACACTTCTTCTTCTGGTACATGAGCATTGGTATCATTAGAAGCTGTTGGAGGAGTTACAGTGATCGGACACACCAATGGTGAAGTTGCTGCGTTTTCACACTCATAAAGTAATCTGATAACAGCCTCTTCAACCAAGCTATCTAGATTGAATGATTCAAAGAAATCCTTGTAATCAAACATCCAATCAGGACCATTTCCCTGCACGTTTTGAGTGTACCGTTGAACCTCAACATTTGCCCAATCCTCCACCTGTCGAGTTCTTTTGTTGAATACCCATTTGAGCGGGGTTGCATATCCAACAAAATATCCCTCTTCAGCTTTTGGACTAAACTTTTCTCCTGGATTCAACATCGTACATGGAGCCCCAAATGGTTCTAGATACTCCAAGTTCGGCTTTCTTCGGTTCAACAGCTCATAATAAGTTTTGCCAAACTTCTTCACTATTAAGACCCGATTCAGAGTATAACAAGCTGCGTAGATCGCTTCGTTCCAGAACATTACCGGAAGATTTGAATCTGCGAGCATTGTCCTTGCCGTTTCAATGATAGTCCTGTTTTTCCGTTCAGCGACACCGTTCTGTTGAGGGGTATACGGAGTAGAATATTCATGATGAATTCCTTTGTTTTCACAAAGATCATCCATCTGCGCGTTTTTGAACTCCGTCCCATTGTCACTCTGAATTCTTTTGATCTTTAGACTATAGACATTCTCCAGTCGAGTGAACAGAACTTTCAGATTGTTAAACGTGTCACTTTTATGGTGCATATACATCACCCATGAGAATCGTGAAAAATCGTCAGTAACCACTAAACAGTAAAGCTCTCCAAGATGACTTTTACGTTTGACAGCTCCGAATAGGTCCATGTGCAACCGCTCAAGTGGCATCTCAACAGAGTTTACTTTCTTCAGCTTATGGGATTGTTTGTGTTGCTTTCCTTTCTTACAGCTCACACACTTGTCGTTCAAATGGAAATGTTTGACATTTACTCCTTCGACAAGCCCGTTCTTCACCAAATGGTTCATTTTCCTGAGGTTAATATGTCCCATTCTTCTATGCCACATGATTGATTCTTTCTCTGTAGCCTTTGATAGAAAACATGTCACTTGGCCCTGAGTTGTCATCGCCTTTGACATATCAAGAATGTAGAGATTGTTAACTCGAGGTGCCTTCAACATTACCCACTCTTTTGGAATCTTAAGGCCTGGTTTGAGGATATAGTAAGATTTGACGTCGAAATACACAGAAAATTGCTTGTCACATATCTGACTGACACTTAACAGATTGTAGTCGATCTGCTTCACATAGGAAATCCTCTCGAAACTCACTATCCCGTTACTCACACTTCCCTCCATTGTGATGTAACCTCCTTTATTTCCCGCAAATGCAACATACCCTCCATTAATATTCTTCACATCTAACAATAGTGCTAGATCACCTATCATGTGGCCTGAAGCTCCACTGTCAACAATCCAAAGACTGCTAACAGGGCCAGCTGAAGCTCCCTGCACACATCAAGTAAATAAATTAGTTCTTTCGGGGGACCCAAGTCTGTGTGGTCTTAGGTCTTTGAATATCAGCCTTCAAAGATTCACTAACATGAACATTTGGTTTTGAATTTATCGGTTTTTGTTCATTCAAAACTTTCTCATCTTGAGAATTACCACTTGATTTTAAGGTAGAAGCACCTGAAGAACCCGTAGGTGACCAAGACTGTTCTGAACGTTTCAGAATTCGAATCTAAGATTTTGGGGTCTCAGTCGATTTCTTAGTATCATTCTTAAAAGAAACATGCTTAGTTACCTTTTCTGACTTAAAAGAAACATGTCCAACAGTTGATTTGACAGCAGGTTTTGGTGGAACCTTATGTCTATCACCCATTGTGTTCACCATAGGTCTCTTCAATGGTTTCTCCATTGCAATCCGGTTTCGACAATCATAATTGAATTGACGATTATCCCTCATTTGATAAAAATTGTTTTGATTATAAAACGGTGCTGGTTGAGGGACAAACAGTCTTTGAGGATAATAATGATTGTCAACCGGCTTTATAATGGATTGCCTCATCTCAACCTCATGCCTTTTATGCCTCACGTATGGGCAGTGAGCAAGTAAATGCCCTCTCTCCCCGCACTTGAAACATGCATGGTATTCTTCAAACACGTTCTGAGCATGCGATTTAGCAAATGTATTGATGGGATATTGATCATCAACATATCTGCGCCTTAAACTCTCAGGAGCTGGGTCCCTAGAGTAAGCTGGCTCAAGAAAACCATTTGCTTTTTGTTTTGGTTTGATGAATTCAGTGACATGAACTGTTGGTTCTTTTGGAGTATCCAAATATAGTTTCTTCAAAATTTCTGGTGGTACTTCATTGGTCCTTTCATGTTTAGGAAACCATATGGTACTCTCTTGCCAAATTTTCTCAATTTTAGAATAATTTGCAAATTTGATTGGATATTCCTCGACAGAGATAATCTTATCGGATCCTCCCATCCGATAAAATACCTTGACGGGTTTGTCACCTGAATCCTTCTTAACCTCTTTCTTTTCTGATTGATTGACACGATGTGCGTTAGCCATCGGATGACAAAGCTGAGAAGGTGACACTGGTTCATTCGTGATAATGTGATTTTCCTTAGGAATATCACTCACGTTCTCAGTTTTCTCACTTTCAGTGTCAGAATCATCAGTTACAGCAGTAACTCCCTCATCATTCAAACCTAAAATCGGTCGTACATCGGAATTTGGATCTCCAACACTAGAAGAGTTAGATTCATCTTCCGATGCAGAGTCAGATTTTACTGAGCTCTCCGGTGTTACTTGATGACAGTTGTGGTTTTCAAACAACACTAGAGATGGCACAGATTTGTAATTTCTGGTTTGTGATGGTTCTTCAATGATATGGTCAACTACATATGCAATGTGCTTGTAGCTTTCAAGCTTTTTGTTGACTTTTTCTGCAAAGCACTTGATGGTGGCCATTTCTAACGTAGTGTTTTCATGTTCATTAATATAGCTGTTAATTGCCAATTGTTTTAAAGAAAGTGTTTTCTTTAAGTTAGAAATGTCCTTTTTGTAACCATCAAGCTCTTTGTTAAATGCTATAACTTCCTTGCGAGAAGACTGACAGTTAATTATAGCACTCTCAAGTTGTACCCTGAGTTGCTTATTCTCATATGTCAATCTGTCACAAGTACCACAATACTTATCACTGTGAATATCAGTTGTGGATTCAGAACTTACCTGCTTCGGAGGATCGGTCGTAGCCATGAGAGCGAAATGAGATTCCTTCCCAGCAAAGAACTTGGAATAGTCGATTCTGGTAAAGGCATCATCCACTATACACGACCTCCTGGTCTTCAGAAAATCAGCTTCGGCCAGCAATTGATCAATGTCATCATCTAAAGAATTCACACTTGCTTCCGAGTCTGATTCACTCTTTGAATCTGAATACACCGATTCACTTTCTTCAGGAACATCTGTGTCTGAGTCAATAACGATTCCCGAACTCTTCTCTTCATAATGATCTTCAACTGAATCAGTCATCACAACATTTATCTCCTCAATTGACTCCTCAATCTCACTTTCAGTTTCTTCAACTTTCTCAACTATTACCGACTCTTCTAAATCAACCTGTTGAGCAACACAAGCTACATTCCCACCAGGTCTTATCTCTTAAACACCAATTTGAATATCAGTCCAGTTAAATCCCTCATCGTTTTGAATCACCAAACCTTGATTTTGATTAGTATTCTGTGGTTGATCATTTGGTGTTGTGATAGGAATGACTGTTCTGTTTGGGTTATTTGGTGTTTGAGTTTGATTCTGGTTAGGTGTATTTGGTTGTCTAGTAGAGTTGTTCTGAGAGGTGTTTTGTCGGTTTTGGTAATTGTTTTGGTTTTGATAGTTGTTGTTTTGATTTTGATAAGAAACTTGGTTTTGAGATTGACGATTCTGGTAGTTTGAGTTGAATGGGTTTCGGTTAACTTGTTTTGCTGGTTGAGTACACTCTCTTATAAAATGACCCTTACCACCACAATTGAAACAAGTGACTATTTCTTTGTTAAAGCCATATGTTGTATTTGGTGTAGTGGCCAAGTCAGTTCTCCCGGTCTTCTCAATGAATTTAGTTGCTCGCCTAATGATGCTTGCGAAAGCCCACTGTATATCGATAAGCTCCATTTCTTCTTTATCGATTTGAGCATAGTCCTCATTGGTTAGATTGTTGTTACCAATTTAACTAGCTACTAAACCGTTGTATGAGGCAACCATTGCTGAAACCAAAGCAATGTGTTGTTGAGCAACCTCCACAGTGACATTATTTATGTTGGATGTCTCCAACACTACTGGTCTCTGATTAGCCTGATTCATCTGAGTCATGTATTGTTGTTGTTGAGGTTGTGGTTGGTTTGCAGAATAACATGCTGCTTGTTGCATTGGAGAAAATGGTGAAACGAAAGAATTTGGGTATTATTGTGGTGGTGGTGGTGTATATGATGGTGGTGTATAAGATGAGGTTTGAGCAAGATAGTTGATTGGATTTTTGGGTGGTTCCATTACACTTGAAACACATGCTACATGAGGAGCAACTGTTCCACCAAGACTTGAGTTACCCACAGTAGATGATGTACTAGCATGATACAACTCTGGGTTTTGAGGAATTTGAGACCTTTTTGCTTTCCTCTTCTCCTCAAGCTCTTTGTTTTCCAACTTCTGGATAAATTCATTGATGGTCCAGTACTTGTAAGCATCTTTCTCCTTAAGTACCTCAATGTGTTGATCCCAATATGGTAGTAAAGAATCAGCAAATTTATCCACCAAATGTGACATAGGAATCTGAATTTCATAACTTGACAATTCAGTTAACAAATGACAGTATCTGGGAGTAAACTCTTTCAGTGTTTCATTCCCAACATAACTGAAGTTCTCGAATTCCTTCTTCAGTTCCCCCATTCTTAGTCTTCTCGTCTTCTCATTACCATCATGACGATTCTTCAACATATCCCATAGTTGTTTGGAAGTAGTACATGATCCAAACTGATGTAACAGATCATTTGTAATCGCTTGGGTTAGTTGAGAATACGCCTTCTTTTCCACCGCAAACTTCTTCTTCTCGTCATCAGTCAAACTCTCAAGTGGAATCTGTTCAACGGTACTCTCTAACACTGGTGCCACATATCCTTTTGCAATCATCTGCCATGCCTCAGTTCCTTCAAGTCCCATTCCTTCTAGATGAATCTGGAATTTCTTCTGCCATTGGTTGTACTCCTGCATCTCCATCAGCTTGGGTGGTCTGTTCCCGCTACTTGAAGACAAATCATTGATTAGAGTAGAAATAGCATTAGTAGTTTGAGTGTGTACCGCTGCCGCTGCTACGCCCCAGTAATCAGCTGCTGGTTGTTGTGAAGATGAAGCAACACTCTGAGGAATCGAACTCGTCATTGCAAGGTAGTTAATTGGTTGCGAAGACTGAGTATTCGACTTCTGGGCAGCTACAGTCCATGGTAACTTATTGTTGTTGTGTTGTACCCGGCCTAGGTATAGTCGGGAATCCCCACATGTTGTTTTCAAAGTTGGAAATACGACACACTTGAAAATTTCACCAAACAGATTCTACGTTCGCCCTTGTCTGAGTATACGTGAGTACGAATGTGGAAATCAACTCACTTTCATTCTCTTAAGCTAGTACGAATGTTGAATTTAACTGACCAATTTTACTTTCGTCCCTTCTCTTTTCACTTTCGTCCGCCCGATGACCCGAAAGTGGAACTTTGAACCGAAAGTGGAAAATCAACACAACAAACTCCTAGGTTTGACCAAAAAATGTACTTTCGTCCAATGAAAATCCTTGGTTCGACCCTAAACACCCACTTTCGACCCTGAGCTCTCTAGGTTCGACCCATTCATTTTGAAAAACGGTTATTCTTTGAAAATCAGTTAATTTGATCTGAATTTTTCCAAAGTTGATGATTTTTGATGATCTTAATCAGGTTTTGTTTCGGAATTTATTTGGAACAACTTTAATACTTCGAATTCTTGATTTTTTCCATGAAATCTAATCCAAATCCTTCAATTTTCATCAAAAACCATTCTTCTTTGAAAACAGCAAAAATTTGATCAAATTTGGGTCCAAATCAGTTCAAAAACTATCAATTTGTAGTTGTATGATCTCTGTTGGCTCTGATACCACTTTGTAAGGATCGTTTTATGTAAAAACAGTGAATATGATCATGCAAGTCTCTATTCCAGGTGCGGAAACCCTAGAACAAATACAAAATGATAATTGATGAATCAAACACGCAGATTAAGCTTTTCAAACGACATTTTCATTAATTACTTTGAGAAATGTGATAACAATAACGTTTACAAGTAATTCTGATCAACACTTCAATAACACACACACTAGAGAGCTCTACCCTGACTTACTAGACTGAATATGATCAAAGTTAACAAGAAAAACAAACTTTAAGCTTATATAGTTTGCACATTCGCCCCTAACGTAGGGTCGAATGTGGCTTCTCTCTACTTTCGCCCTTCCTATTAGCTCGAACCTGGAATACATCTTCTGTACAATCCACCTTCGCCCTACAATCTTCACATTCGCCCTATAACATTCCACTTTCGCCCTCATGTTTTCTTCAAAACATGTTTATTATTACAATCCGAAGCACTAGTCGCACAATATGCATCAACAGTTCTTAATAATATTTCTGTTTTTAAGCGCCTTGCTATAAGTAAACTTGTATTTGAGATGATTTTGCAAAATGCTTTGTTAATGAGGCGTTAAAATTCTGAATGTGTTGATAAACTTCATAAGTCTTACAAAGTCGGCCATTCAATCATGAAAGTAACATGATTTTTCAAAAACCGAGTGCTCGAATGGCCATTTTTTAGTGCATTTAGCGAAAATATTGCAAAGGGACGCAAGCCAATGCATAGGATTAAACATTCAACTGCTTAAAACAACTTTTTGCTGATATGTCAATGAGAACGGCCGTTCACATGATGTGAACGCCTGTTCACTCTTCTCAGAAAGTTTTCAAAATTTTATTTTTTCGTCATTTGGCTGCTGGTCATTTTACTTCAATTATGTTTAACATTTCTAAGCTTGTTTGCAGATGGTACATGAATTCCTTCGTTTCCGAGCCAAAAACCCAAAGGAACAACAATGTGTTTGGGAGTTTCGAGACCTTTGGGCTAGGAGAGATTCGATTGCTGCACCACGCAGACTTTATTAGGATACTGTGCAGGCCTTGAACCAGGAAGAGAGGCTCCGAGGGATGCTTGATGATCCCATGGACAGATTGGAGGCATTATCTCTGTGGAACAAAGTGTACAATTTTCACTGATCACAAGAGCCTCCAACACATATTCGATCAGAAGGTGCTGAACATACGACAACATCGATGGGTCGAGCTCCAGAAAGACTATGACTGTGCCATCAAGTACCATCCAGGGAAGGCTAATGTAGTAGCAGATGCCCTGAGCCGTAAGGAAACAAAACCTAAACGAGTGCGAGCCTTACAACTTACCATCAGGCTAGGGCGAGGCTTTGAAAAAGGAAAACATCAGGCTAGAGACTTTGCACGGTGCTGATAAACACCTGGAACTGAAGACAGATGGCCTTCAGTACTTCATGAATCGGGTCTGGATTCCACGTTTTGGGGATCTCAGACAACTAGTGCTCGATGAGGCTCACACATCTCGTTATTCGGTACATCCTAGTTCGGATAAAATGTACCAAGACCTCAAAACTCTTTACTGGTGGCCAAACATGAAAGCATAGATAGCTACTTATGTTAGTAAGTGCCTAACATGTACTAAGGTTAAGATTGAATATCAGAAACCTTCAGGCTTGCTCTAGCAACCAGAAATCCCTATGTGGAAATGGGATGGAATTTCTATGGACTTTATCACCAAGCTCCCTAAAACGCGAATTGGGCATAACATGATTTGCGTCATCGTCGATCGTTTGACCAAATCATCACATTGCCTTGCAATAAAGGACACATCTATATCAAAGAGGTTGTCTCTAGGCACGGGGTGCCTACTTCTATCATATCGGATCGCGACGCGCGATTTACATCTCGTTTTTGGGAAACTCTCGAAGATGCTTTGGGGACTCATTTAGACATGAGCACAGCCTATCACCCTCAGACGGATGGACAGAGTGAACGTACCATCCAAACACTAGAAGATCTACTACGAGCGTGCGTGGTGGACTTTGGAAATAATTGGGACAAGCACTTGCCCCTGATTGAATTCTCTTATAACAATAGTTATCACACTTCGATTCAGTGTGCGCCTTTTGAGGCACTTTATGGACGAAAGTGTAGATCTCTCCTCTGCTGGATTGAAGTTGGGGATAGCCAACTGACAGGTCCTAAACTTGTGCATGAAACTTCTGAGAAGATAGTGCAAATCAGAAACCAGATGGCTGCTGCTCGTGATCGACAGAAAAGCTACGCTGATAAACGTAGGAAAACTTTGGAGTTCCAGGTTGGGGACAAGGTACTATTAAAGGTGTCACCATGGAAGGGTGTGATACGCTTCGGAAAACGGGGAAAGCTAAACCCACGATATGTGGGACCGTTTGAGATTGTCAAAAGGGTTGGTCCAGTAGCTTACGAATTAAATCTGCCTGAGGAACTGAGTGGAGTACACAACGTATTCCATGTATCAAATCTGAAAAAGTGTCTGTCAGATTCAACATTAGCAGTGCCACTGCAGGAGATCCAGGTGGACGAACAACTACGGTTCGTGGAAGGACCAGTGGAAATTCTTGAGCAGGGCGTCAAGAAACTTAGGAAAAGCACCATACCTATAGGTAAGGTGCGATGGAATTCCCGTCTAGGACCGGAATACACGTGGGAACGTAGGGATCAGATGCGACTCAAATACCCACACCTCTTTACAGAACCTGAACCTGTGCATAGATCGAACGGCGAACATAAAGCAGCTCGCTCAAAGTAAATTTCGGGGTGAAATTCCTTTCAACTTGGGGATGATGTGACATCCGGGAACCAAGCACATACTTTTCTAGCAGGCTTTATTGTTTACTTGCTGAATTTCGGGACGAAATTCTTTTCAACTTGGGGATGATGTGATACCCCGCAATTTCAAGGTTCTCATTTTAACTAAACTCTAGTTACATTCCTTGCATTATACTTAACTAGGGTTAGCTAGATAGGACACACGTTGCACAATTATAGGTTAATAACTGCATGATGTGGTAATTCAGGGAATTACCAGACTAATTCAGGGAATTACCTCGGACGTTGGTGAACAATGAAGTTAAATAATTGTGAGTTAATTTATTGAGATTGATTGCAATTACGTGCTTCTATGATACTCTGTGAAACTATGTGCAAACTGTATATGATTACGTGAACGTAAACCGAATACGTTAATAAAAATCATTGAAGGTGGACCATTAGGATGGTTGGGGTCTCAACATATGGGGATACACTTATTATGGTCCAAAATAGCGAAAACATCGAAGAAAACACGCTATAAAACGAAGCAGGCCACCCGGTGCCGGCCGGAGAGGAGTGAGCGGCCGCCACTCCCTCCGAGCGGCCGCGCGCGGGTGACAGACACAACCAAACCGACTTAATGCATTATTTAAGCAACCTTAAGCCTCTTGTATCCCCTAAACTCAACCCTAATCGCCCCCTACTGCCTAGTTACGAAAATATTAACCCCAATCACCTGCTAAGGCTCAAGAACATCAATCGGGAAGCTTAGAGAGCAATCCATTTATAGTTTTGAAGTGCTTGCGGTATAATGTTTAAAACATCATAACCATGTTTTTCCAGGTCTGAAACACTTTTATAAAGATTAAAACTTGATACTTATGGAGATTAAAAGGATTAATCATGTTGTAATGTAATGGATATTATGTGTTTTGCATGATTACGCATGTTCTTGATGTTTTAGGCTACTAGGGTTTATGAATGATGATGATGATTATGATGTATCATTAGGGTTTTGATCAGATTTGGCTCTTAACCATGTTTTTCCAGGTCTGAAACACTTTTATAAAGATTAAAACTTGATACTTATGGAGATTAAAAGGATTAATCATGTTGTAATGTAATGGATATTATGTGTTTTGCATGATTACGCATGTTCTTGATGTTTTATGCTTCTAGGGTTTATGAATGATGATGATTATGATTTATCATTAGGGTTTTGATCAGATTTGGCTCTTATTAATGTTGTATGATGTTTATTGGGTGTTGTTGATTGATAATATGCAACTAGGGTTTGATATAATTGATAACATTGCATGATTAAAATCTGGACAGAATCTGAATGTCAACTTGTAGGGTCTGTTACGTGACTTAAACATGATGGTTTTGATGATTTCTTTGCATGGTTGTATTATAACTGGTCTTAGCTTTTCATAATGGGTAAAATCGAGTGATTTGGATGTCGTTTGAATAGTTTTTGGAATTTTCTTTGAATATAGGTCATATCAGATTTTCGGATTAACTAACTGAGTCAACTTTAAACAATCGTAACTCGAGTTTTACAAGGAATTAAATTATGAAATTTGGACAGTAGATTAACATTGGAATAACTCGGCTTTTCCAAGTGGATTCATCCCGTTTGGATGAATACACAATTTTTGGGAATTTTTCTACTAAACTGACCTGTTGTGGAAATTTTCCGGACATAGCTGTGTTGTACGAATTTTAATATATTTTGTGTTTGCTTATCAACTGAATCCCAATGAATACTCAGTAAAAATTTGGGACTTTAATCCATTCGTTAAGTATTTTAAATAATTCGTTTTTCAAAGCGCACAATCTGCCTTAAAAACGTAGATTGTGTACGGGATCTTTATGGACCTACTTGGAGTCTTATATGGTATGTATTTGACATGAACTTGTATGGACACTTGTATGAGATGTATTTGAGGTACTAAACTAATAATAATCACTATGATCACCAACGGGTCCGTAGGGTTTACTTATGCATGTAGAATCACTAAGTGTCACTTACACGGTTTTGAACATTTAAACGTCTTGGACAAACAGGTTATATGGTGTATTAGTTATACACATATACTCACTTAGTGACACTTGAAATAGGGAGACGGTAGCACCCTATTGTTTTGGAGTTTGGATAATTTGCCTGCAACTAATAATAATCACTAAAATCCGACCCACACAGGGAGTCAAAACCTGAGTTGTAAGAGTAGTCCCAAACCGCAGCCTGGCAGCCTCATGCTTGGCAGTCTCTGCTTCATGCCCCTTCTTCAATTCATCGATCAAACCAATCAAGGTTTTCTCCTTCTCAGCATATTCAGCAGCATCTTTCTTTAACAAAGCAAGAGACTACTTCATTTCCCTATTCCTCTTGGCAAAATCACCATATTCGGCCATCATCTTCATGAACCTGCTAACACCTTCAGGAAGCATGGCAGCCAAGTTGAACGTCCCAACCATCACGATAAGGTGCTCGTAGTGGGGATTGAAGTTGAAACCTATCATATTTCTTAATTAAAGTTAACTAGTGTTTTACTCTGCGCGTTGTGGCGGGACTGACATACTGACCCCTGGCCCATTCAATCAAGATATTTAGATTTCTGAAAATTTTGGCACAGTCCTACACTACTACCTACTTGTCTATGTGGCGTCGCAAGAAGCCAATCTCCGCCTTGGTGACAGCCCCACGCGGGACTGACATACTGACCCCTGGTCCATTCAATCAAGATATTTAGATTTCTGAAAATTTTACCAAATTTCAAAATCGAATCCCGTTTAATCATTTTCACACATTTTAACCTTCAAACATTCATCATTTTACATTTGAATGATACAAAACTCAAATTGGTCTGTCAAACTTCAGAAAATTACCATCAATCACCATCGGTTATAAAAAATAATACATAAATGTAAAAATTTTGGATTTTCTGAAATTTATGCTAAAACACACCTAAAATCTTTTTGAGTTTATGTATATTTTGCAGAAAATAAATGTAAAATGCAGAAATGTTAACATAAAGCAGTAAACATTTTGTGATTTTCGGTAAGAGGATCATATCAGTTTTTTAGAAATCTGATCACACCGTTGATCTTTATTGTTTATTATCATTAAAGAAAATGTATGATCCGACAATTGCTGATATTGTTATCCACATAGCTCACATGCAGACTGTTATGCAGTTCTTTAAAATGATACGCAATTAGGTGTATTATAACTAACAGGTTTATGGTTCCCACGCACACGACATACTCCCGTATCAAGGAATTTGCACAAAGCTTTGTCGTAACGCGTGATTATGCCAAATGTTATCCATTATATTACATGATACACAGCATAGAGGTATACAGGTCAGCAAATTAATGCAATAGAGTAACATGTGCGTATATACTAGGTTAAGGCTGATATCAATTAGTGATTTTCATCAGAGAATTGAAAACGATGCATTAAATGATCTATGATCATTATTATACATTAATTTCCTCAATTCGGTAACTTTCAGGTTTTGGCATATAAGCTCTTTTAGCCAATATCTTGATTGAATCTAGGTCCATAAATCAATACGACAAAAGATCAATCAAGATACCGCGGATAACAATTAACATAACGACCCAAAACCTCTTATTTTGGCAACCATATCAAATGAAATTACGGTACTAAGACCATATGCCCATGAGGTGTTCAGCCACTAGCGAGTAGTTCATTATGTTTGTATCACTAAGGCATGCAGTAATAAGTCTATGAAGCCTACCAGCACATCACACAGAATCAACACACTCCTTTTATCGCATTTCAATTATTTAGCATGTGTCAGATTCCCACTGATGTACTATCATTTCCTCTTTTTCTCCTAGAAAATCATTTTTGGTTTTCCGATTTTTATGGCTTTTTGGATTTTTCAATGTTTTTGGTTTTTCTGAAAATAAAGACTTCCCCTGAAATGTAAATAAAAATTTTGGGTTTTTGATTTTTCTGAAAAACATTAAAACTAAAAAGAATTAAAAACAAAGCGATAAACCGAGATGATGATTAGTCTTGTTTTTCTTTTATACCAGTAGCTCTTTGCAAAAATTCCAATCTTGATTTGTCAAAAGATTTGGTAAAAAGATCAGCCCTCTGATAATTAGTGTGGATTTTGACCATATCAATCAACCCTTTGGCATAGCAATCACGTATAAAGTGGTACTTAATTTGGATGTGCTTAGCCTTAGCGTAATTGACCGTGTCTTTAGTGACTGCTATGGCGGCTTCATTGTCACAATGAATTGGGTTTTTAAGATATTGCAAACCGTAGTCGCGCATCTGCAGTTGAATCCACAGAACCTGTGAACAGCAACTCGAGGCTGCCACGTATTCGGCTTCACAAGTAGATAGTGCAACTGCTGTCTGCTTCTTACATTGCCAGGTCACGAGCCTGCTCCCAAAGAATTGACATCCAACCGTTGTGGATTTGCTATCTTGGTCACAACCACCATAATCTGCCTCACTAAAAGCTACAAAGTCCTCTCGATGGACAACCCTTCAGATATCTCAGGATTCGCTTGACAGCTGTTAGGTGACTCGATTTCGGCTTCGATTGAATCTAGCACAGAGACATGTTGCGAACATTATATCTGGACGAGAAGCTGTCAGATACATTAAAGATCCGACAATAGCTCTATACGTGAAAGGATCTATAAGCTCCCCTTAGCGTCAACTCCAATCCTGTGATTAGGTTGAATTGGGGTATCCATAGGCTTTGAATCTTCCATCTGGAACCGGCTCAAGACTTCAGATACGTATTTCGTCTGGTGAATAAAGATGCCCGTTAGCAATTGATCCACCTGTAAGCCTAGGAAAAACTGCATTTACCCCATTGCGCTCATCTCGAACTTTTCCTGCATTACTCTTTCAAATTCATTACATAAAATCTCATTAGTTGAACCAAAAATAATATCGTCAACATATATCTGAACAAGAAGCAACTCACCCTCTGTTCTTTTTGTGAACAGGGTACAGTCTACCAAACCTCATTTGAATCCCTTTGAAAGTATGTACGTGCTCAGCTGCTCAGACCATTGTCGTGGAGCTTGGTGCAACCATAGAGTGCTTTGTTGAGTATGTAAACCTTATCCCGGTGGATAGGATCTTCAAAGCCTGGTGGTTGACCAACATATACCTCTTCCTTGACCACACCGTACAGAAACACGCTCTTCACATCCATCTGATATACCTTGAACTTCTTGTAGGAAGCATACGCTAGAAACATTCGAATAGCTTCTATATGCGCCACAATTGTATAGACTTCATTATAGTCTATTCCTTCAGTTTGATTAAATCCCTGAACGACCAATCGAGCTTTGTTTCTTATGATTACGACTCGATCATCCCTCTTACATTTAACACCCACTTTGTTCCAATCTTCTTCCTTCCTGGAGCTAAATCTGTAACTGTCCAAACTCCCAGTTTCTTAAACTGCAACAACTCCTCTTGCATAGCTTCAACCCAGGCATCATCCAGTAAAGCATCCTTGTATGTCCGCGGCTCAACCTGCAAAACATAACAAGCAAAGGACCAGTCATTTTGACAACCAGATTTTTGAATTTTACCATACAGGGCTAGGGCTCCAATAT
This sequence comes from Ambrosia artemisiifolia, assembly GCA_032199755.1. Lineage (NCBI taxonomy): Eukaryota > Viridiplantae > Streptophyta > Magnoliopsida > Asterales > Asteraceae > Ambrosia > Ambrosia artemisiifolia. The sequence continues at coordinate 34,379,012 of CM063517.1, forward strand.
TGTCATGTGAAGTTGCATGACGAAGTTGTCCTCTAGTCATCACACTACTTCTAGGATCATCAATAACCTGCTCAAGCGGATGAATCCGAGATTCCGGATGATGAGGAACTTGAACTCCCGTCTGAGTAGTTAGATTCTCTGCCATATCCAGATCATTACCCGTATTAGATGATGAAGCAACATCTGGATTTGGGTTCACTGGTGGTTCCTCCGTAGCATGATCTAGAATAGCTTCACTGAATGCATCATCATCATCTTCCGATTCAGATAAGTCAAGAGTAGTAAAAGCTTCATAGAAAACCTCTTCTTCATTAGCAGGAACGTTGGTATCATTAGAAGCTGTTGGAGGAGTTACGGTGATCGGGCACACCAATGGTGAAGTCACTGCGTTTTCACACTTGTAATAAAGTCGTAGAACAGCCTCTTCAACCAAGTTATCTAGATTAAATGACTCAAAGACATCTTTATAGTCAAACATCCAGTCAGGACCATTGCCTTGAACGGTCTGAGTTTAACGTTGTACTTCCCCGTTCACCAACTCCTCAACCTGTCGAGTTCTCTTGTTGAATAACCGTTTAAGCGGGGTTGCATATCCAACAAAGTATCCCTCTTCAGCTTTTGGTCCAAACTTCTCAGTTGGGTTTAACATAGTACAAGATGCCCCAAATGGTTCTAGATACTCCAAATTCGGCTTTCGTCTATTTAACAGTTCATAAGAAGTTTTGCCAAACTTTTTCACCGTTAATACATGATTCAATGTGTAACAAGCTGCATATATGGCTTTATTCCAAAACATTACTGGAAGATTCGAATCCGCAAGCATTGTCCGTGCCGTTTCTATTAGAGTCTTGTTTTTCCACTCTACAACACCGTTCTGCTGTGGAGTGTACGGAGAACTATATTCATGATGAATTCCTTTGTCTTCACAGAGTGCATCCATCTGAGAATTCTTGAATTCTGTCCCGTTGTCACTACGAATTCGTTTGATCTTTAAGCCGTAGATGTTTTCTAATCGGTTGAACAGAACCTTCAAGTTATTAAACGTTTTACTTTTGTGTTGCATGCACATCACCCACAAGAATCTTGAGTAGTTGTCTGTAACCACAAGACAGTAAAGCTCTCCATAATGACTCTTACGCTTGACAGGTCCGAAAAGATCCATATGCAAACGCTCAAGTAGCATTTCTACAGAGTTAACTTTCTTTCGTTTGTGGGACTGTTTGTGTTGTTTCCCCGTTTTGCAACTCACACATTTGTCATTGAGATGAAAATGTTTCACATTAACCCCTTCTACAAGCTCGTTCTTCAACAAATGATTCATCTTCCTAAGGTGAATGTGTCCCATCCTTCTGTGCCACATTATCGATTCTTTTTCTGTAGCTTTAGATAGAAAACACGTGACCTGGCCCTGGGTTGCCATTGCTTTGCTCATATCAAGAATGTACAAATTTTTCAGTCTTGGTGCCTTCAACATGATCCATTCTTTTGGTATGACGAAACCGGGTTTCAGAATATAACAAGGTTTATCATCAAAGTGTAAAGAAAACAGTTTGTCACAAATTTGGCTGACACTCAACAGATTATAATCGATTTGCTTCACATACGAAACACTTTCAAAACTCACAATCCCATTGCTAACACTTCCTTCCATCGTAATATAACCGCCTTTATTTCCCGCAAACGCCACATACCAACCATTAATGTTCTTAATATCAAATAGGATCGTTAAATCTCTGGTCATGTGCCCAGAAGCTCCACTGTCAACAATCCAAAGACTGCTAACAGGGCTAGCTGGAACTCCCTGCACAAATCAAGGAAACGATTAGTTCTTTCAGGGGACCCAAGCCTGTTTGGTCTTGGGTCTTTGAATGTTAGACTTTAAAGATTCATTTTCACAAACACTTGGTTTAGAATTGACCTTTTTCTGGTCATTCAAACCTTTTTCACTTTGAGTTTTGACATTAGCAGTTGATGTAGAAGCTCCTGGAGAACTCGTTGGTGACCAAGATTGTATACAACGTTTTAGAATCCTTATTTGAGATTTTTGTATCTCAGCAGGTTTCTTTGTATCATTCGTGAATGAAAATTTCTTGGTTACCTTATCTGATTTAACAGATATAGGTCCAACTGATGACTTAACAGCTGGTTTAGGAAAAATCTTTTGTTTATCACTAGTCGTTTTCACCATTGGTTTCTTCAGTTTCTTTTCCATAGCAATCCGGTTTCTATTATCATAGACAAATTGACGGTTTTCCCTCTTTTGAAAATAAGGACTTTGATTATAAAATGGTGGTCTTTAAGGGACAAACTGTCTTTGTGGATAACTATGATTGGCAACCGGACTTCTATAAGGTTGCCTCTTCTCAACTTCGTGCCTTTTGTGTCTCACATACGGGCAGTGAGTAAGTAAATGCCCTCTATCCCTGCATTTGAAACATGCACTGTATTCTTCAAAGATATTTTTAGCACGAGGCTTAGCGAATGAATTGACCGGGTATTGATCATCAATACACCTACGCCTTAAACTCCTTGGAGCGGGGTCCTTTTAGTAAGCCGGTTCAATAAATCCGTTTATCTTTTCTTTTGGCTTAATGAACTCAGTGACATAAACTTTTGGTTCTTTAGGAGTAACACAATATAGTTTCTTTAAAAATTCAGGAGGAATATCATTGGTCCTTTCATGTTTAGGATACCAAATAGTACTCTCCTGCCAGATTTTCTCAATCTTTGAATAATTTGCAAATTTGATTGGATACTCCTCGTCAGAGATTATCTTATCGGATCCTTCCATCCGATAGAAACCTTGTCAGATTCGTCAACTGAATCATTTTTCTCATTTTTCTTCACTGATTGATTCACTCTATGTGCATTTTCCTGAAGATGTGAAACCTGAGAAGGTAATCTTGGTTCATTTGTAATTATGTGATTTTCCAAAGGAATATCACTACCTTCCTTAGGTTTCTCATCTTTAGTATCTGAATCATCAGCTACTGCAACCTCCCCTTCGTCATTCAATCCGAGTATCGGTCTCACATCGGAATGTGGATCTCCACACTGGAAGTGTTAGTTTCATTGTCCGGTGCGGAGTCCGATTTAACTGAACTTTCTGGTGTTACTGAGTTTAAATTGTGATTCTTAAATAACACTGGAGCAAGAACAGATTTGTAGTTTGAACTATCGGATTGTGACGGTTCTTCAATTATGTGGTCAACAACATAAGCTATATGTTTATAGCTTTCCAACTTTTTATTAACCTTTTCAGCAAAACACTTGATAGTTGCCATTTCCAATTTGGTTTCCTCAAGTTCATTAATATAATTGTTAATGGCAATTTGTTTTAATGAAAGGTTTTTCTTTAAATCTGAAATGTCCTTTTTATACCCTTCAAGTGTTTTGTTGAACTCATGGGCATCCTTACGATAAGATTGAATGTTGATTCTAGCACTCTCAAGATGAACCTTGAGTTGCTTATTTTCCTCAGTCAATCTATCGCCATACCACAATATTTATCACTTTTGATATCAATTGTAGAGTCAGAACATACCGATTTTGACGGATCTGTCATAGCCATCAGTGCAAAATGAGCCTCCTTCCCAGCAAAGAACTTTGAATAATCAATCTTTGAGAAGGCAGCATCCACAATGCACGATTTCCTCGTCATCAGAAAGTCATCTTCGGCTAATAATTGATCAATCTCATCATCCAATGAATTAATGCTTGCTTCTTAGTCAGCTTCACTCTCCGAATCAGAATAAACAGATTCAGGCTCATCAGAAACTTCAGTAACAAAATCAATGATAGTTCCCAAAATCTTCTCAGCAGTTGTATCTTTAATCTGAACAACAATAGAAACCTGATCTTCATCAACTATCTCCTCAATCACCACCTCATATACCTTCTCAGATTCCAAAACTTCTTCAGCTATCACCGACTCCTCTAAGTTTATCTCCTTTGCAAGACATGCTACATTCCCACTAGTAATTTCCTCAACTCCCAATTGCATTGAGGTCCAATCATAATCCTCATCCTTTTGAATCACCAACGCCTGATTCTGGTTCTAGTTTTGAGGTTGGCTATTTGGTGTGGAAATAGGAATAATGGTTCTGGTTGGATTATTTGGAGTTTGAGTTTGAGTTTGGTTGGGTGAAGATGTTTGTCTCGTAGAGGTATTTTGAGAGGTGTTTTGTCGGTTTTGGAAATTGTTTTGTTGTGGATAGTTGTTGTTTTGAGACTTTGATAGGTAACCTGGTTTTGTGACTGACGGTTTTGATAGTTGGAATTAAAAGGGTTCCTGTTACCATGTTGCATCGGTTGAGTACACTCTCTTTTGAAGTGACCTCGAGTACCACAATTGAAAGATGTCACTTTGGCTTTGTTGAAGCCATATGTGGTATTTGGTGAGGTAGCAAGATCAGTCCTGCCTGTTTTCTCAATAAATTTGTTAGCCCTTCTCGTCACGCTTGAAAACGCCCATTGAATATCAATTAATTCCATCTCTTCCTTGTCAATCTAGGCATAGTCTTCATTGGTCAGATTGTTATTTCCGATCTGACTAGCCACAAGTCCGTTGTAAGAAGCAACCACTTACTGAAACCAAAGCAATGTATTGCTGTGCCACTTCAACTGTAACATTATTCATGTTGGAAGTTTCCAACACGATCGGACTTTGGCTTGATGAAGCTTGTGTCATTGATGGAGCATATGGTTATAGTTGAGGTGTGTTCATGTTTGATGTGTAACATGCTATAGACATTTGAGGTGGAGGTGGAATGTAAGAGTTAGTTGAATAGTTTGGTGTGTAGGTTGATGTTTGTGCAAGATAGTTGATTGGTTGTCTTGGTGGTTCCACAACACTAGAAACACAAGCTATATGTGGTGCAAAATTTCCACCAACACTTGAACTTGACATAGAAGAAGATGATGTAGCATGATACAATTCCGAATTCTGTGGGAACTGTGATCGTTTAGCTTTTCCCTTCTCCTCTGGCTCCTTGTTTTCCAACTTCTGAATAAGCTCATTGTTGTCCAATACTGATAAGCATCCTTTTCCTTCAAGACTTCAATGTGTTGACTCCAATATGGTGGTAAAGAATCAGCAAACTTGTCTACCAATTCTGACATAGGAATCTTTCTGTCCTAGGAATCTTGATATCATAGTTAGACAACTCGGTTAAAAGATGACAGTATCTTGGAACAAGATCCTTTAAAGTTTCATTCCCAACATAGCTAAAGTTTTCAAACTCTTTCCTTAGCTTTTCCACCCCCAATCTTCTAGTTTTCTCATTCCCATCATGTCTGTTTTTCAACATATCCCAAAGCTGTTTAGATGTAGTACACGATCCAAACTGATGTAGTAGATCTGTATTCAAAGCTTGTGATAGTTGTGAGAAAGCTTTCTTCTCTACTGCAAACTTCTTCTTCTCATCTTCTGATAAACCTTCAAGTGGAATAGGTTCTCCTGAATTCTTAAGACACGAAGCAACATAACCTTTCACAATCATCTGCCAAGCTTCAGTTCCTTCCAAACCCATGACCTCAAGATGTATCTTGAACTTCTTTTCCCATTTGTTGTACTCTTCCATTTCCATCCGCTTCGGAGGACGATTTCCACTACCTGAGGATAAATCATTGATTAGTGTAGAAATAGCATTAGTAGTTTGAGAATGTACCACTGCTGCTGCAACGCCCCAATAGTCATTCACTGATTGCTGTGGAGGTTGAGTAACATATTATGGCATCAAACTACTCAGGGGGCAAAGTAGTTAATCGGTTGAGATGACTGAGTGTTCGTCTTCTGAGATGCTACAGCCCATGGATTCATCGGAACGTGTTGTTTCTGTGTTGTTGCAGGCCTAGGAGTCATAGGAAATCCCCAAATGTTGTCCATGATGTTTGAAATGTAAACACTTAGAAAAATTTCCCAAAAATCAGCTTGGTTCGACCTCTGATATGTAAGCAAGGGTTCATATGTACAAATCACTAGGTTTGACCCCCTTAGTCAGACTCGAATGAAGAAATGACACACACTAGACTTCTTTCGACCACAATAAACCCACCTTTGACCTCCCGATTGGTCGAATGAAACAAGACTGGTCGAATGTACAAACAACACACTTGAAAAGTTATGGTTCGACCTAAACAAACTCAGATTCGACCTGAAAACACTTGGTTCGACCCAAAAACTCATACGTTTGACCCTGTTCTCTCTGGTTCGACCCAACCCATTTGAAAAATGGTTATTCTTCAAAAATTAGATAATTTGATCCAAAGTTTTCAAAAGTTTATGGATTTTGATGATCTTTATCAGGTTTTGCTTCGGATTTGATGGAAATCAATTTTAATGAATGAAAATTTTGATTTTATCCGTAAAATCTAGTCCAAATCAATCAATCTCCATTAAAACTCAATGTTCATGCAAAACAAAAAAATTTTGGACAATTTTGGGTCAAAATCTGTTCAAAATCTATCAATTTGTAGTTGTATGATCCAGATAGGCTCTGATACCATTTTGTAAAGGATCAATTTTGACAAAAACAACTAGTTGATCATACAAGTTTAACAATCCAGGTGCGGAAACCCTAGATTGAATACAAAATGATAGAAATCGAATCAGACAAGATCAAACACCTGTTCAATCTCCATTTCATTAATAAACATTGTTAATTTTGCTTAAAATTAGGTTTACAATGAAATAAACACTTTCTAGAACCTTCTTAAAACTCATAGAGAACCTAGACTTGGCACACACACTGAAATGGCAAAAGTTAATAACTAAACCAAATTTTCCACTTTATATAGACTGCACATTCGACCCATCGACTAGGTCGAATGTGTTCCTTCGACCCATTATGTAGTTCGAACTAAGAATAAGTCATCACCTTCTTTCTTCGACATTCAAAACCTTCATTCGACCTATGTAATAGTCACCTTCGACCCCACGTTTCATACAAAAAGACTTATCATGACAATCTAAAAGCACTAGTCGCATTTCGTGCATCTACAAGGAGTATGTGTTTGACTGGTATATTGTTCGACCATTTCAAAGGAGGAGTAGGCTCCTTTTTATAGAGGATGTATGCACCAGGCGCTGCGGCCCATGACTGAAGCGACAGGCTTGGGCCTGGGTTCTGGGCCTATCTTCTTTCAGGCCATCAAGTTGGATTTGGACTAAAGGTTTGCATACAGCAAACCGAGTAGGAACGATGCCTTGCCATTGGTCCAGGTGTTGCGCTGTGATTTGATGTCAGGGGCGGCGCCCTGTCATCGGTCCACATGGCGCATTGTTGTTGATTGTAGGGACCTCTTTTTCCTCCTACGTCATGGTGTGTCGGGCGGCTTAGCTTTCTTTGGAAGATTAACTGAAGTGACGCCTAACACCTAGGAAACTGTGAAACAAGTGGGGCTCAAGGGTGTTGCAACCTTCCTGCTAGAGCGCCAAAGAGGAGAATCAGGCCTGAGATACATCAGGCTTTGATCTTCCGCAAGAGAGCATCGCCAGACTAGGGGCATGGTGTGGTGCGGGTGGATTGCACTCCACATAATGATGTACATGAAGACTGGCCTTCGCCAAGGCTGATGTTCCGCGGTGGCAACACCTCGAAGATGTGCTACGCTTTTGCAATTAAGCCTTTGGAATGATTTGTTCTCGGCGGGTGTATTATGATGATGATGTTGTGGCGTAGGGTGCGCCTGCGCGCCAGAATTGTTACCCTTCCCCTTCAATTATGAAAAACTTTTCAGTTCAAAATTCAAATTGGTAATTCCGGCATTCTAAACTTCAGAAAATTATTAATTTCCAACATCGCTATCGAAAATAAGATAGAAATGTAAAAATTTTGGTTTTTCTGAAATTTATGCTAGAACACACCAAAAATCCTTTTGAGTTTTTCATAAAAATGCTAAAAAGAAAATGAAATGCAGTAAAGTAAATATGCACAGCCATTAAACTTTTTTTGATTTTCAAATAAGAGGATCATATCTGATAACGAGAAATCTAATCACACCATTGTTCTGATATTTTTAAACTTTATAGACTACAAGACTAGGCAATTGCTGATATTGGTATCTACATAAGCTCACATGCAAACCGTTGTGTAGTGCTTTAAAATGAGACGCTTTAAGTGTATTAGTAACTAACATGCTTATGGTTCCCACACATACGACATAATCCCGTATCAAGGAATTTGCACAAAGCTTTATCTAGCACGTGATTACATTGAGGTTATCCGTAAGTTACAAGGTATGCTACACAGAAGTGGCAGGTCAGCAAATCAATGCTACAAATCAACTTGTGTATTCTACCAGGGTGAGGCTTATACCGATTCTGATTTTCATCGTAAAATTATCAAAAGAATATGCTAGCTTTCTTACTATTTAAAGATATATAGCTAGCTTCTGACCCTTAACTGCATAGGAGCCATTAAAATGGTTAGTCATCAACAAGGAATCAACAAATCCTTGTAAATTCTTAATATGCATATCCTTAGAAAGATGTAAACCAGCGATGAGAGCTTCATATTTATCCTCATAATTAGTTATCTGATATTCACATCTGATTGCTTGGGGTATTATGTCCCCTTGTGTAAATTTCAGTAGTATCCCTAGTCCAGTAGCTTTGGTTTTCTACCAGTACATTTTTAATAGGATAATTAGTTTTATCATGAATTTTATGTGTTTCAAAATAGTTTCTTAACTTGGTTGAGGCCATGATTAAAGCTAAAATAAGTTTTTCGATATGTGAGTACCTTGTTTCAGCATCCACTAGAGTTTTACTTACATAATATACAGGATGTTGCTGACCTACAAAGTCCTTTACAAGGACTGCACTGATGGCATTTCCAGAAATGGCAAGATATAACGATATGGGTTCACCATCTCAAGTTTCATCAAGAGTGGAGTTGCTGCTAGATATTCTTTCAACATTTGTAATGCTTCTTTGTGCACTTGTTCCCACTCGTATCTTTTATTCTTCTTTAGGATGTCTTAGAATTCCTTACACTTTTCTAAGGATTTCGAGATGAACCTATTTAAAGCTGCTATCTTGCCAATCAATCTTTGCACATCCTTGAAGTTTGTTAGGGATTCGAGATCTAGGATGGCTTTGATACCCCTCTTTGTTACCAAGTATCCAAGAAACATGTCAGCACCTACCCCAAAGTGAAATTTGGTTGGATTCAACTTCATGTTGTATGCATCCAGGATGTTGAATGCCTCTTTAAGATCTTGAAGATGATCCTCTGCTCTTTTGGACTTGACCACCATATCATCAATGTATACTTCGATAGTATCGCCAATCTTGTGTTTGAAAATCATGTTCACTAATATTTGATATGTTGCACCTGTAGTTTTTAGTCCAAATGGCATTGCAATATAACAATAAATATCTGAAGGAGTCATGAACGCAGTATCCTCCTAGTCATCAGGTTCCATCTAGATTTGTTGAAATCCTGAGGATGCATCCATGAACAATAACATTTCATGTCCTGCTGTGGCATCTACCATCGAGTCGATGTGTGGGGGAGGGAATGGATCCTTAGGAAAAGCTTTCTTGAGATTTGTGTAATCTACACATACTCTCCATTTCCCATTCTTCTTCTGCACCACAACTACGTTGGCCAACCAACTTGGGAATTTGACTTCCCTTATAATCTTGGACTTCAACAATCTATCTACCTCTTCTTGAATAATAGTGTTTCTTTCAGCTGCATACTTCCTTCGCTTTTGAATATTTGCAAGGATTTGCACTGTGATATCCATATTATCTTCATCGATGCACACCCCCTTTACATCCTAATCGGTACACCCTTTGTCATCCTACAGGATATCATGTGCATCCTGATGTAATTGCTATGTTTGTCTGGATTGGGATGATGCTTTCATTGATGAAGTGTAGCATTCTTTGGCTTCTTGTTTATCGTTGTTAACCTTGACAACTCCCGAAGGAGTGGGTAACTTGACACATTGATGATTTGTTGAGGGGTCTGCCTTCATGTCATGTATCCATGGCCTACCTAGGATAACATTATTGAAGGATAAGGAATTTATAACACACAATCGTTGTATAGAGTTTACCCCTTCGACATAAATAGGCAGGTTGATTTCCCCAAATGTACTCTTGTTTTCTCTACTGAAGCCAACCAAGATGGATGATTTGGAAACTATCTCAGTTTCAGGAATTTTCATCCTTTTTAGTGCTTCTAATTGGATTATGTTCACCAAGCTCTCCATCCACTAATATCCTACGAACAAAATGGTTAGCAATATATAAAGTAATTACAAAACTATCATGATGTGGATCTAGGATGTTCTGTCGATCATCCTCTTCAAAACTGATCACCCTTGGATTTGTAATCATGGTGGTCTTTGTAGGTTTCTCTCCCTTCTCGTACTTGGTTTCCCCAACATGTTTCTTTGCTGCTGATTAGGATGTGCCACATATATCCGAGAGGCTGCTCTTTCAGGGATGGTAGCGTCATTGATGAACGTGGTTTTAGCAAATTAGAAAGATGCCATTTCCCTGGTGCCAAAAACTTGATGTTTTAAATCCAAAACTTTGGTTTTGGGGGTAAACGATTGATTTTTACTAAACCGGTTTTACCAAGTTTTAAATTTATAAAGTAAACAATAATTACTTTAGAAACCAACACATAGGCAGAGAACCTGACGAGCATTGTATAGCCTCTAGGGTAACTATTGAGTATCGTATTCCAGAGTTCAAACTTTCCCCTACTTCACCTTCATCATTTAACTGATCAGGTTTTAAAAAGAAAAATAAAATGGATGGGTTCTTTACTAAAAATGGTTCAACTGTTTAAACTAGTTTTTGCCTAAAACACCCTAAAACTGATTTTAAACTGCAAAAATAAGTTAAATTTTGAAACTTAAAAAGTTCTGGTGCGTTTACAGACATGCACGCCATGCACACTGATGTGCACGGCCGTGCACAATCTGATAGGTCAGACTGGTTACGCGGGAAATTTAAACTATTTCTTGTAGACGAGCACGCCCATGCTCATGAATGAGCACGGCTGTGCACGACCCGGTGTGACAGTTTTCCGAACCTGTCAGAATTCCCGAGAAATTTTTCGTCAAATTTCTCAATTTTTTTACCACGTTACGTTCCTAGCAGTCCCCTAATCGTTTTCCTAAAGTATCAGGCAAACATTCGGGCCAAAGAAGCTAGAAAACTAAGGATGTTCTCAAGAAACTAAACTATTCAAAAACTCAAGAATCAGGATAGGTCTAGACATAAAAACACTTAAAAGTTGTTAAAGACTGATTATACATACCTTAGGTTGATGATTGGAGCCTGAAATGAAGAAAAATAGTTGAAAATGGCGGGTTTAAGGTGGGTGGCGATGGTAGGGACGAGTGGGGAAGATGAAAATGGGGTTTGACAATTCAATGGCCCTTTAAATACTCCACTGGTCTGTTCTGCAGGAGTGGCACGGGCGTGCACAGGGTGTGGCACGGGCGTGCTCAGCAGAAAAACCTTTGTTTTTTGCTTTTTCAATTTTAAAACTATTTCTAAAGGTCCGGTTTCAAAAAATTTTAATTGGATTTCTCCAAAATAATTTTTAAAACCTCATTTTAAGTTCGAAAATAGTTTAAGTTTTTGAAAAACTTTCCTCCGGCTTATTTTCCATTTTTTTCGTACTTATCTGGTGATCTTCAAGGAATGACAAATCGATCTGTAACGAAAATAAAGAAGTGACAAAAACCCTCCAAAAAGAAAGTGGATGAAATTGGCGGTTCCGGTTTCCTTAACGAGAATTCTCCAAGGTTGTGAATCTCGAAGGACACCTGCACAGAAAAACTAAAACAACCGCAATCATTAAAAATAAAGCAGAAATAAAATGGAAAGGAAAAATAAAGAATACCAAAAATAAAAACAAAAATAAATGGGAAATAAAAATGAAAGAGAAAAATAAACTGATAGGTCAAGTGACTTGGGTGTTTCTTTGGAAATAATTGTGATCCCCGGCAACAGTGCAAAAAACTTGATGTGCGTGGTTTTAGCAAATTAGAAAGATGTCTTTTACCCGGTGCCAAAAACTTGATGTTTTAAATCCAAAACTTTGGTTTTGGGGTAAACGACTGATTTTCACTAAACCGGTTTTACCAAGTTTTAAATTTATAAAGTAAACAATAATTACTTTAGAAACTTAAACCAACACATAGGCAGAGAACCTGACGTGCATAGTATAGCCTCTAGGGTAAGTATTGAATATCATATTCCAGAGTTCACACTTTCCCTACTTCCCCTTCATCATTTAACTGATTGGGTTTTAAAAAGAAAAATAAACTAGAGGGGTTCTTTAATAAAAATGGTTTTAAAAATTTGTTTGGGTTTTATAAAGAAAAAGATAAAATAGTAGAGAGGTCAAATATGCACATCTCGGGACTATCCGTATAAGTAGTTATGTTTAGTTTTAAAATTAATAATTTAAATTAATTAAATGTGAGGAAGACGAGAGTGGTCTTGAAGTGTTGACTCCTTGAAGAGAAGCGTGGCCACTACTGAATAGAATGCACAACCTTCCGATGCGCGTCCGCATGAAGGTACTTCGCCAGGGCCTCGCATATAGCGGGCTCCTCAAACCGCGGTTAAGTCTCTGGTCCTCAGACTTATCTTCTTCTTGAATTGGAGGCTTAACTTCCGTCTTGGAACACTGTACAGCTCCCTTAGCTCTCGCACTCCGTACCAAAGGATCTCTCCGTAGGGTCAATCCCAGCAACCTCGTATCCCCTAAGTAGGTTAACGATCATGAAGCCCGAAGGATCTCTCTTACAGTTGACTCCGACGATTCGTATCCCCATTGGTTAACGACTTTGTACTAACGAGACCTAGACATAGAATTCTTGTTTTATTTATCTTTAAGGTGACACTTTATTATTTAGTGATCAATTAAATATAAAGTTGGTTTAATGATTGATAACTTAATTAACCCAACCCATAACCTCCTTAACAAAGGTGGAACATAATCCTAAAGGTGTGCAATCCGAAGATTACTGGTGCACCCGTAGGGAATCCGCTCTTTGCCAAGAAAGTCACTCACTTGCTGAATGAAATGATTGATTAAGGTGGAACATAATCCTAAAGGCGTGCAATCCAAAGATCACTGGTGCGCCTGTAGGGAATCCTCCCTTTACCAAGAAGATCACTTAGCCATCTGGTAAGTACCATAAATGTGTCACTTAGATCTGGTCCACTTCAGAAACCATTGATTAGAATTCGGTTTGGATATCAGAAGCCCAAAGGATCTATCTCACTACCTCTTTCCTCACCTTGGATCTAGCTCGGGACTACCAGAAGCTGATTAAACCTCTAGTTAGTTTATTAAGTTAGAGTTGATTTTAGTTTATTAAGTTAATCATCAATGGAAACCTGTCACAAGATAAACAAACAAAGATTAGGAGAAGCTAACACAACAAATAACTAAAAACAAACTACTACTAATTATAATAAAAGTCTACATATCAAAATGGGTTCACTATAATAGAAAGATACAACCATATCGAATGATCAACTGTTGGATCAATTTCTTCTTTTAACAGTTCTTATTCATGAACACTTATGTGTAATATATATATATATATATATATATATATATATATATATATATATATATATCAAAGCAGTTTGCACAGCGGAATAAGTAAAGTGTTCAAGTTAAAGTATCACTTTTTAACAGGAGTTATTACTCCCCCTCAATCAATGAACTAAGTAGTAAAATGAGAATCAATAACAGTAAATGAATATAACAGTAAATGCAGAATGATTCTCAGATATATATATTGAAATGGCTAACTATTCAAAGTGTTGAAGGAAGTATTTAAATCTTGGATGATGTCTACAATAGTGGGATTTAACCCATCTATTTATAGACAGACAATTACATACAAGCTAAGTAATCAAAAGATTAGAATAATGTAAGATAATACTACAACAGGCTGTAGTATTGAAACTTGAACAAAGACTTTAAGAATATTAATATAATACTAAACTAAACTGCTGAAGATTAATGGCGGTTGGAAGCTTCTAATCAAAGCACTAATGAGTGACAAATTTCTGATGAGTAACTTTCAGGAGTTTTTCTTCAAGAGTTGTATTTCAGATGTTTGTCTGGTTCATCTTCAGAACTTCTGTTTCTTTACTCTTCAGGACTTGGTAATCTTCTACATCAGCAGTTTAATCAAAATGCTAAGAGGATGTAAGACTAAGGTTTATATTGGCTTGTCAATCCTCTTTGACCCTACAATCTCCCCCTGGATTGATGAAGCGAAAACCTTTGTCTATATTTATTTATAAGATCCTCTTTTCCTTAAGTCAAGAACTCTCCAAACTTCCTTGATCATTTGATATTTGAGTTCTCTGACCTCTGGTTCTGAAAGTAGTCTCTTTTCTAGTAAAGTATTCTAAATGGTTAGAAGATCTTCATTTGATAATTTCTCCAATTCAGTTGTGTAGTGAAGGACTTTTGTTGTTTGATCTTTTCTTTCCAGAGCCATGGAATTGGACTTGTGGGTGAAGAACCATTTGATAATTGGGGATTTGGAATTAAAGAATTTGTCTTTGTATGGTACTATTTATAGGTTTGAAGATAGGTCTAGTGTTGGTGGTTTATCTTTTTCAGCTGTGATCAGATTGGATCTCCTTCTTCTTTCAACAAGTACAGTACCAGGTGTATCAAATGAAATTGGAATGTGATGTTCAGAGATCACCTTGGTCTGTTTTTGTTCTGTGATGGTCTGCTTCAGTTGATATGCATATGTTGCAGGATCCTTATCTTGTGTTATCAGAGGCTTTTAATCAACAGTGAAATTATCTTCAACAATGGTGTTCTTTTCAATCAGAAACATTTTGAAGTCTGTTTTTGTTTGTTCCTCTGTCTTCTTCTAGGTAGCAGGCTGTGTTGGTTTGAACTTCTCTAGATTTGCAAGTTTTTCAGCTTGGAACTTTTTGTAAGTGTCATACAGTACATCTTCTTTCCATCTGCACACTTGATGTTTTGAACCATATTTGTTCTCTATCAATTCTTGTATGATTTGGGCTCTCTTCAACTTTCTATCTTTTTCTGTGGCTAACCTGTCTGATACAAGTTGTGCCTGTCTTATGAGTTCGTCGGTTAAGAGTCCCTTAAGTGAGTATTTCTTTATCTTGCTATGTTTGCTGATATAGTTCATCATCTATTGTCTTTTATCTTCTTAAGCACCAAGGAGTTGTTGCTTAGCAACTCTTTCATATTTTTCTAACTCACTTAACTTCTTTTCATAGGTTCTTAACTTGTCTTCATAGCTTATGTCATCCCTTACTTCTAAGCTATTCTAGATCTCATCTTCCATTGCCTTCTTCTTTTCTTCTTTTGAACTTTCCTCTGTTTGTTCTTTTTGCATTAGTACGGGGGAAGGGTTCAAATCAGTTGTAGGAATGAGTTTTGAGGATGTTGGTTCCTTGGGGACTATGACGTGTTCCCCTTGGTCATCCTCTGAAAAAAGTGCCGGTTTGTTATGCCTAGAGTATGCTTGTGAGGTTAAAGGGTTTAAAATTGATGTTTTACCCTTAAGCACCTCTTCTCCAAGTTCTTTGATAATACATTGCATGATGAACCTTGGATACAACAAAAATTTCTTTTTGTCATTCTGGTGATGCAAAACCAACTAATTGAAAAAGTATGAAGATGCCCTATATTTAGTTTCATTTACAATGGAATGAAAAATGGATTTTAATGCTAAGGGCATTTGATCAGACGATCCAGTTTTTGGACTTAAAGACATGATAATGTAGTGAAACAAAAGTTTATATTTTGCATCAAAATATTTCTTGTAAATGTAGCATGTGATAAAGTACCTTGGTAACCACATTTAGTTATGGATAATTGGATTGTTCCACTGGGAATTTGATCAGGTGCTTCAGCATCATCAAGATCTAGTCTGTTTCCCAGGGTTTCGGGTGTGATTGTCACTTCTTTCCTTTGATCTTCGTCTTTAGGGAAATAACTTTACCATCTTCGGTAACAGTCTCAGCGTTTGCCCAAAACTCATTGAGAGTGTCAGTATGGATTTGTGGATCAATGGTGAACGTTGTGTAATATTGAGGTATTACGACTAAATCAATGATTTCATCGTATTGGGACCAGGCTTCATCCTTTTTGAAGTAGCCTCTTTGATTATGTCCCTGTTTAAGAACTACAGCCATTTGTGTTTTGATGGAACAGTTAAAGGTTTTAGAGAGGGTTTTGAAAGAGGGAAGTTTTTTTTTTTAAACGATAATAATGAAAAGAGGCATTTGAGAAGTTTAATAGCTATTCTAGGTCAAACTTCTGAAAATAGGAAAAGACTGAGTTGCCATTTTTGTCCAAAACCTCTGATGAACAATTGTTCATCAGCAGTTTCCTATTTTGTTCTTCTGTAGTTTTTAACTACTGAGAAGATTTAGTTGATAATACCTCAAAATTAATTTCTAATGATTTTATTATCATCATAAGATTCTCTTTTCAGAAATGTTCCCATACAAATGTTTTTGTACATCAGTATTTTTCTCTCTTTTTGTTGATCATCAGAGGTTTTGTGTCAGATTAGTAAACAGGTAAGTGAAAGTAAAATATGTACAGAAAAATGAAAACACTTACAGAGTTTGCTAAAAATTTAGTATTCCAAGCATGGACACTAACCTCTGAAATGTTGTGGTGTCAAGAGGTTTTGTGAACACATCAGCTATTTGATTAGCTGTTGTCACATGTTTTACCTCAATCTTGCCTTTTTCATAGCAATCCCTAATGAAATGATACCTGATTTCTATATGTTTTATCTTTAAGAATTGAACAGGGTTTTGAATGATGCTAATGGCAGATTTACTGTCTACTAAAAGTGGAGTCTTGGTCTCTTTGATTCCATAATCAAGAAGTTGATATTGGAGCCATTGAATCTGTGATGTACAGCTTGCATCAGCAATATACTTAGCTTCAGCTGTTGAAGTTGCCACAGATGTTTGCTATTTTGATTGCCAGGACACTAGACAGTTTTCTAAGAATTGACCACCACCAGATGTTGATTTTCTTGACATTTTGCACCCTGCATAGTCACTATCTGAAAAAGTTGTTAACTTGGTATTGCTTGAAGCAGGATACCGAATTCCTAATGTAGGAGTTCTTTTCAGATATCTGAAAATTCTTTTGACAGTATTTAGGAGTGATTCCTTTGGCGCAAATTGATATCTAGCACAGACACAAGTGGAAAACATAATATCTGGTCTAGAAGCAGTTAGATACAAAAGGGAACCTATCATACATGTATACATGGTTTGATAAACCTGTTTTCCTTGATCACCTGGTTCAAATTGTGTGGTTGGGGTCATGGGAGTAGAACATGATTTACTGTCTTGTAAAGAAAATATGTTCAATAATTCTTTAACATATTTGGATTGATGTATAAAAGTTCCATTTGTTTGTTGTTTGATTTGTTGTCCCAGAAAGTACTGTGGTTCTCCCATCGTGCTCATTTCAAATTTAGATTGCATGAGTTTCTTAAATTCATCACAAAGTTTTGTGTTTGTTAAACCAAAAATGATGTCATCAACATAGATTTGAACAAGTAAGACATGATTTACAACATTTTTTTTATAAAAAGTGTATTGTCAATGGCTCCTCTTGTGAAGTGATTGTTGAGTAAAAAGGTTGACAGTGTTTCATACCAAGCTCTTGGAGCTTGTTTTAGCCCATAAAGAGCCTTGTCAAGTTTGTACACCCAATCAGGATGAGCAGGACCTCAAACCCAGGTGGCTGACAAACATACACTTCCTCTTTTATTTTTCCATATAAAAATGCACTCTTAACATCCATTTGGAAATTGCATAAGCCAAAAATAACCTGATGGCTTCAAGTTTTGCAACTGGAGCAAAGGTTTCATCATAGTCAATTCCTTCTTCTTGAGAATAACCTTGTAGCACCAGTCTTGCCTTGTTCTTGATTATCATACCAGCTTCATCTTGTTTATTTCTGAAAACCCATCTTGTGCCAATTGGTAGCTTGTTTGGAGGTAAGGGACAGATTTCCCAGACCTGTTGCTTGTTAAATTGGAGCAAATCATCTTGCATAGCTTGAACCTAATTGTTATCTTTGGGGGCTTCTTGATATTTCTTTGGTTCCAACTGAGAAATAAAGGCTAAGAAAAAGCAGAAGCTTGAAAGCTGGTTTCTTGTGAGTACCTCTGATGCAATATCACCCATGATTTGATCCAATGGATGATCCTTGTATTCAATCAGTTGTTGTAAGCCTGTGATTGGAGATGGCTCTTGAACTTCATCAAACAAACCACTGAGGTTAATAATATCTCGTTCAGCTGTATGTATAGGTTCAGGAGTCTGTGGAGTTGAATCAGTTGTTTGAATTTGTTCATCGTAGTTGTTGAAATAGAAGTTTGTAAAACTTCTGACGGTTTAAAAGTTGATTTAATGACTGTTTTAGGAGTCCATGATGGAGGACCATCATCATCAAAACCTTGATCACCATAATAAGTAGGTTTAGACGAAGTAACAGTATTTTCAGGTCTGAAATGAAAACTGTCAAGGTCAAAGAGTTCAGCATGATGTGCTGGAATGAGAGTGTGTTTTGACTCATTAAACTTGACAATCAGTGTTTCTTCAACTATCTTGGTTCTGGAATTGAATACCTTGTAGGCTTTTCTAGTGGAAGAATAGCCAAGAAAATAACCTGAATCAACTTTTACAGCAAACATTGAAACAAATTTTTTGATGTTTAGAATGAAACATTGACATCCAAAAGCCCTAAAAAAGGAGATAAGGGACTTGATGCCATGACCCTATTTTGAATATAGCAGGCAGTGTTGACTGCTTTAGCCCAAAAATATAATGGTAGGCCTGAATCACCTAACATAGTTCTTGCTGCTTCAATTAGTGTTCTATTCTTCCTTTTTACCACACCATTTTGTTTAGGAGTTCTGGGAATGCTGAACTATCTAACAATCCCTTTAGACAAACAGAATTCATCAAGAGTTTTGTTCCTGAACTCTCTCCCATTGTCACTCCTGATGACTTTCACAGATAGAGAATATTGCTTCTCTATTTGTAGAATGAAGAATTTGATGATATCAGCTGCCTCATCCTTGGAATATAAGAAGAAAACCCATGTGAATCTTGAGTAGTCATTAATGATGACCAAGCACTATTTCTTCTTACCAAGGCTCATGATCTTGACTGGTCCAAATAAATCCATATGGAGTAGTTGAAGACATGCAGATGTTTTTTATTCTTTAATAGACTTATAGGAGGACTTATGTTGTTTACCTTTAAGACAGGAAACACAGTGTTCTTTACATTGGTATTCCTTCAAATGTAGACCTCTGACCAAGCCCATTTTAGTGACTTTATTTATGGTTTTAATGTTCACATGGCCAAGTCTACTGTGCCAGAGATCAGTTTCAGAAGATGATGCTCTTGAGAAGAAGTAGGCAGTGTTGTTTAGAACTTTGTCTTTTTCAATGTCCACTGCATAGACATTGCCACATCTTATGGCTATCAACAAAGTATGATCTTCGATTATCTTCCCTATCAAGTTTTGGACTTCGGGTGATTTGATCTTGCATGCTGTTTTGGTGAAAAAAGGAAGAATATCCTTTGTCACACACTTGAGAGACACTAAGCAAGTTGTATTCCAAGTTTTTAACCAGATTGACCTTATCAAACTGTATTTTACCAGAGGATACATTGCCATGTCCTAGCACATATCCCTTGGCATTGTTCCCAAAGGACACAGATCCTTCTCTTTGACTGATAAAATTGCTTATCAGGTATCTGCATCCTGTCATGTGCATTGAGCCTCCACTATCAACGTACCAAATGTTATTTAGACCATTGGAGACCCTCTACACAATATAGCAAATTAGTTAGATCTAGGGACCCAAGCCAATTTGGCTTTGGGTTTGCTCTAGAGAACATGAACAGTTTGTTGTGGACCATTTTTAGAAATCCATGTCTTTTTGGCAATGGATTTATCTTTAAGAGCAATGGTAGAACCCTATTGAGGTTCACCATCAACTTTGGTGATCAGAAGTTTAACCATGTTTATCAATTCTTTTACCTCAGAAGTTTGTGAAACTGCTAAAGGTTTTGGTCTATCTTCTGAAGAAGAATTTTGAGAAAAAGTCTTATGTTAAGATTTAGTCTTTTTCTGAGAAAATGTGTTACTTGGTTCTTGTTTGTTTGGATAAAAAGTTTCTTCAAAATCTTGCTTGATCTGTTTTCCCACAACCAGTTGTAAAATTTTCTTGTTGTACTGATTTCCTTTTCTGTATCCACAAAATTCTGTTTTGTGGTTAAACAGGCCACAAATTTCACATTCTATTGCCTTCTCCTTCCTTTTAAATTCATCATAACATGTGGAAGGAAAATTACTAACAGTTTTTGTGTTTTGAATTAGGTCATCAGTAGTTTTCAGGTTCTCAACTCCTGATGTAGATGAAACTACTGATGGCTTAATGTCAGCATTTTTAACTTCTGCAGAACTTCCTTTTTCAATTTTGAAAAAGTTCTGATGAAAAGATGTGCAGTCTTTCATATCAGAAGTTTGATTTTGAACTATTCTACTACCATCATCAGCAGTTTTGGGAGTAAAATCAGTTGGTGTTTCAGTATGATTGTACCCTATGCCAAACTTAACATTTGATGCAGTTTCTTTGTTAAGCAGCATTTGGTAACCTCTACATGACTCAACCCAATTTTCACAATCAACCTTGGTGTCAGCAAGCTCTTTTCTGACATTTCCTTGGTCTACCATCATGATTTTAATCTGTGCTTGGGTTTGAGTAGCATTATTAGTTAATTTAGAAATTTCTTTTGATTTTTCAGCAAGTTTTCTCTCTAAATCACATTTTATTTGAGTATATTTTCTCTTAGAGTCATTGGCTTTGCCTTGTAGATGCACATTGGTCTCTCTTATGAGAGCAACAGATTCTTTGCAAGAAATTGAGCAAAGTTTTAACAACGATTCCTTTGATACCTGAGAAAGGAAGATTTAGAGGTGCATCCCTCAAAAGCCATTAAGGAAAAATTCTATCTACCATTGTCATGTTCTCCCCAGTTGATATCATAGACTTTATTGTCCGCATCTGGACTGCATTCAGATGTATCAAATGGAAGACTGCTCCAGTGAACATACCCTAAAGTAAAAAGACTTTGTTGAGAAGGTTGTTGAGTTTCTGGAGGTTGTTGAGCAGCTGGAATGGAAGGCATTTGTTGTTTGCCCTGTTGTTGAGCAGGGATCTGTAAATATTGTATTTTAGTCACATATTGGATTTGTGGAGCTTGTGCCTATACAAAATGTGCGCTTCCCTGTGTTCCATTATTCCTATTATAACTGGAGTTTGACTGATTTCCAGACTGTGTTTGGTTATAGCTAGAGCTTCTACACTCTCTCGCAAAGTGTCTCAACTTCTGACACTTATGACATCTAAGTTTTAATTTGTCAAAACCAACTTTTGTTGAACTGTTTAGTCCTGGAAATTTCCTTCCTGACCTTTTATAAAATTTAATCAGGAAATTTCCTTCCTGACCAATTGGTGTAAAATATCCGTTTCTTCTAAATCAGCACTACTGAAATTTTTTAAGTCGTCCATTATAAAACACATGTAATCAGTAGGTTGACTATTTTCTTCATTGTCATAAGATGGATATGACCTTTCTGATGAGATCCCAGCAGTTATGTCAATGTGATCAAAGGATCCAAAATCATTTGAACAAGAAGGTGAGTCTTGTCCTAAAAGTGTTGTACTACCTGGAACATAGTCATCAACTGTTTTGTCAGACTTTTGTAACTTTTTCTTTTGATTGATTTCTCTTTCAAAAGTCAACAGTCTCCCATGTAATTTTGTAAGAGTGAGTGAGTTAAAATCTGGTCCAGATCTGAGAACTATAGAGTAAGTTTCCCATTATTCAGGTAAAGACCTTAAAAATCTATGAAGCATAGATACATTTGTGTAGGTCTGACCATTTAACTTTAACTCAGAGATTAATGAGGAGAATCTTTCAAATTGTTGTGTCAAAGTTTCCCCATTAATGTGAGTAAATGTTTCATATTGTTGAGCAAGAATTTCTCTGGTGTTGGCAATCACCTCTTCAATTCCTACAAACTGTTCTTTTAGGCAATCCCAAAGCTCTTTGGTACTTTTACAATGTAAAAGTCCAGAGTAAATTTCATATGGGAGAGCCATTGCCAACATAGAGAATGCCTTAGCATCAAGCTCAAGTTTTAGGAAATCTTCATCAGTGTAGTCTTTTGGTTCCTTTGGTATTTATACTATAGTTTCAAGATTTATGTTTACTGGTTTATGTGGTCCATACATGACATATCTCCAACAGCCAGTGTTTGTCTGTGACAAAGTATGTGCCAATCCCCTTTGGCATATATTTTATTCATTTCTGACCAGCATAGGAGGTTTATTGGCAGATCCAGTATTGTGACGATCCATTTTTGAGATTTTTAAATTGTCAAGATTTTCTCAAAGTGATGGATGTTTTTGAAAAAGTAAACTTTTATCCTTTATTGAATATAAATAAGAGCTTGTGTCTGATTCTCAATTTGTTAGATTGATATTTGATCAGATGAACCAGCGCTTTGATACCAATTGTTGAATCAATTTCTTCTTTTAACAGTTCTTATTCATGAACAGTTATGTGTAATAGATATATCAAAGCAGTTTGCACACAGGAATAAGTAAAGTGTTCAGTTAAAGTATCACTTTTTAACAGGAGTTATTACTCCCCGTCAATGAATGAAGTAAGTAGTAAAATGATAATCAATAATAGTAAATGAATATAACAGTAAATGCAGAATGATTCTCAGATATATATTGAAATGGCTAACTATTCAAAGTGTTGAAGGAAGTATTCAGATCTTGGATGATGTCTAAAATAGTGGGATTTAACCCATCTATTTATAGACAGACAATTAAATACAAGCTAAGTAATCAAAAGATTATAATAATGTAAGATAATACTACTACAGGCTGTAGTATTGAAACTTGAACAAAGACTTTAAGAATATTAATATAATACTAAACTAAACTACCGAAGATTAAGGGCGGTTGGAAGCTTCTAATCAAAGTACTGATGAGTGACAAACTTTTGATGAGTAACTTATGTTTCTTTACTCTTCAAGACTTGGTAATCTTCTACATCAGCAGTTTAATCAAAATCTTAAGAGGATGTAAGACTATGGTTTATACTGGCTTGTCAATCCTCTTTGACCCTACATCAACCCAAGAACATGGTTGCTCATAGACAAGCTCTCCATCTTCAAGTGCTATGCATCTGACAAATTCATGACCCTCGATGTATTATTGCATATGAACTACTCTACGATCCTCTTCTTGGCAAAGCTAATCAAGGTAGGACGAGGCCTAACCTTGGTGGGATGTTAGTAGGGCCATAAGGCCTCCCACAAGACCCCAAGAGCTGTGCAAGACTCCTGGAAGTAGGCCAAAGAAAGCACAAGAAGGGATGAACAAATGGTGAGGGGTAGCTTGCTATTTATAGACCTCTAGGGCAAGCACGGGCATGCATCAGGTGTGGCACGGGTGTGCCAGCAGATACACGTACGTTCTGTTGCTGCAGTTCTGTCTTGTCTGAGCACGGGCGTGCCAGGATAGGAGCACGGGCGTGCAAGGGATCTTTCATTAGTTTTCTTGTTCCCCATGCTTGCTGCTTTGTCTTCTAGTGTGCAGGGCCTCCATGCAAGTGTCCGTGGGCATGCTGAATCTGTCTCGGGCTGTTTTTATCACTGTTTAAGTCCCAGAAGGGCCTTCAAACATACAGGGAACATGATGGAAGTCCCGTATCCTCAGGAATCTCCAGATTTTGCCTGATTTTGCCTGAAAATCTCTTGTTTTCGGCTTGGAGCTCCAGTTTCCTGATAAACACAAATAGGAACGAATTAAGTACCAAAAATCAATATTTTAAGTCTAGTTACAACCTATTATGGGTATGTTTATGCATACTTTATATGTTAATTATGTGATTCATCAGTCATCCTGAGTCTTAGCCTTCTTTTTGCCTAGAAGATCCTTAAGATGGCCCTTGCTAAGAAGATATGCAATCTCCTTTCTCATGGCAATGCAATCTTCAGTCACATGACTAAAGTCTTCAAGGAAAGCACACCATTTGGACTAGTCTTTCCATCCTGTTTTATTGTTCTTCCTTGGCCATCTTGCCTTCTCATCGAGATCCTTCATTTCATACATGGGACCTGTTACATACATAGAAAAACAATAATCTGTTAACTTAGGGCAATCCTCATCATCATCCTTAACCACATGAACCTTTTTATTATCATTTTTAGTATAAGTTTTAGGTTTGTAAGGTTCATATGTGGATGTCGACTTTCGATTAGGATTGTTATATCTTGAGGATGCTTCTATTCTCTCTTGAATCTTTTTGTCACCCTCAAGACGGATGAATCTCAATGCTCTATTTCTGACTTTATCGAGATTCCTACAAGGGTTCATCACCAGCTCTTGATAGAATGGTGAATCCTTCTATAGTCCCATCTTGAAGGCTTGAACCGCAATTGTGACATCAAAGTTTGGGATGTCAAGTAATTCCTTCCCAAATTTGGTAATATACTCCATGAGTGATTCTCCTCGTGTCTGTGTTACCCTGTAGAGATCACTTGTTAAACGTTCAAAAGTACGACTACAAGAAAACGATTATTAAACATTTTAAGCGAATGAGCAAATGAAGTAATAGAGTAAGGAGGAAAACTTAGCAGCCATTTTAAGGCTGGACCAGTGAGGGTGGATCCGACACGTTTACATAAACATGCCTCTTTATGGTGAGCAGGAATGGGGTTTATCTCCATCCTCTCCCTATATTGAGCAACATGTTCTTCAGGATCTGTGGATCCATCGTAAAGCTTCATACTGGGGGTCTGGAATCTCTTAGGGATTTCAGCATCACATATTGGAGGTGCAAATCGGGATATCCCGTGACATGCTGAGGATACCTCAGGGATAGGTTGTACTATCCCTGGTACACTAGACACCATGTCTTTGATCTTCTGGAGTTCCCTTTCCAATTGAGGGCTTATACCTGTATGCTGCATATAGCCAAAATCATTAGTAGCAAAAGTATTAGTATTCACGTTGTTACCATAGTTATATCCTCGATATGGTTCTTTTGTATATCCCGGATCCGTGGTTGTTGTCACCCTGACTATTGGGGTAGTTTCAGGAGCAGTAGATCCTAAGTTCATGGGGATAAAATCTCCATGATGGTTGACCCCAGAGATGGCAGAATTGAAGTCTAACGCCCTAGGATGCAGAGGTGTCACCACATCTTCAACCGGTCTTTTTGAGGATGTTTTGAGAGATTCCATCTCCCTCATTAGCATTTGGTTAGTTTCTTTTTTCCTCTTCATTTGATCCTTAAACATTGTAAACATGGATAGGACTTCTTCATTTGACACCAAAACAGGAGGAGTAGAGCCAGATGTGCCCATCCCAGATCTGGGATTAAATTGAGAAGTGGTTTGTGTCATAGAATCAGCACTCCTAGAAAATGCAGGAGGAGGTGGTAATGACACATTTTGAGTAGAAGTTGAGGATGGCATGGATGAAGACACAGATTTTGGGTTTGAATCCATAGTTGTCAAAATTTTCGAGATAAATTAATTGAGAATGAAATTTAACAGAGTTTTTGTTAAAAATAGCACCACTTTCCCCACTGTGGGCACCAAATTGTTTTGGTAAAAAATTATCAAGTAGAAAACAATTTTGTATTCCAAATCAGAAATACGAGGTAGAGTGCTAAAAGTGTTTGTTATGTTAAAAAATCGGGTATATCGTAAGGAAGTCATGTTTAGGATATAGAAAGAATAAGCTTTGACAGCTACGCTCCGGATAACAAAGGAAATCATAAAGACAGATAGTTATATCCTCAGGATGGACTTGTCAAAGATAAAATAAAATACTTGAACAGAAATGAGATGAAACAATGCAAGAACACTCGATATGTGAGGAAAACCCTTGATCAATGATGATCGCCGACACAAAACCTCAGGAGGAGTCAAAGCCCCTGCCTTTGTTGTTTTTATTAATAACAAAAAATACAAAGCACAAAGTTGGAAATGAAATGGACGAAATTCTATGATTACAATGAGTGTTATGTGTGTGAGCTTATAGAAAGAAAGAATAACTGAAATCAAGTGTCCTATACTTGTCCATAACACCCCTATTTATAGCGCAAGTAATTAACAAGAATCCCCAGAAATCCGCCATCCTTGGGACGTTCTTTGATTGTTTCAACTCAACTACTACATAACTTTAAAGCAGAATTAGTCGATACAGACATTACATTAACTAATTCGGAGATTCCCACCTGATATTCACTTCAGGCAGTTACGTCCTGACCTTTTCTTCATCAAGAGACTTCTTTCACACGTTTTCTTCTCCATTTTCTCCTCTTTTGACTAGAGTAGGTTAATCTAAGGAAGATCTACAAGACTTAGCGTCATCCAAGTTTACCTGTATTCCCATAAATTCAAGTTACTATGTTAGTCTATCCTCAGGATGTACACAGGATAATATAAAGTTATATCCTGAATCTGGCATAGCCTTTAGTATCCTGAAGATGTCAAATAGTAAACACAAGTAAATAACATTCTGAAGATTTCACCACCAACAACATCATTGTATGATCTTGGCTCCACCTGTGACACATAACAAGGAAATGACTAATCATTTTGTTCACCTGATTTCTGAATTTTATAATAAAGAGCAAGGGCTCCAAGAATATCATTAGACGAATTTCACCTCAATTGACCACGTTTCATCACACTGCTACCACAATCACCAATAACTTGTTCCAACGGATGATTAGTGTTGATCCGAGATTTCAAATGTGTGGGAACATGAATCACCATCTGAACGTTAACATTCTCTACTGAATCCAGATCATGACGCACATTTAAAGTAGAAGGTACGTCTGTAGACTGATTTGGGTTCACTAGAGGTGATACGGTATTCTGGTTCAAGACTTCTTCTCTAGTAACTTCTTCATCATATTCCGACTCCGAAGAATCCAATAATCAGAAACATCTTGAAAAAACCTCTTCTTCATTTGAAGTAGAAACAGGAGCATTAGTATCCTTAGAAGCTGTGGTAGGAGGATTTATGGTGATCGGACGCATCACTGGTGAAGTGACAACATTTTCACACTCGTAATATTAATGAAGAACAGCTTCTTCAACCAGGCATTCTAGATCAAATGACTCAAATAACTCTTTGTAGTCAAACATCGAATCGGATCCTACGCCGGGAGCATTTTGAGTGTAGCGTTGAACATCCACATTAGACCACTCTTTAACACATTTGGTTCTTTTTTTGAAAACACGCTTATTAGGAGTAGCGTATCCCTCAAATTATCATTCCTCTGCTTTTGCTCCAAATAATTGTCAACACTCGATTCAAAGTGTAACAAGCTACATGGATAGCTTCATTCCAGGAAAATAACCGGAAGATTAGAATCAACAAGCTTTGTTCTTTCCGTCTCAATTAGAGTCATGATCTTTGTTTCTGCAGCACCGTTCTATTGTGGAGTATAAGGTTCACTGTATTCATGATGAATACCTTTTGCTTCACACAATGCATCCATAGATGAATTCTTAAACTTCGTCCCATTGTGACTTTGAATTCTTTTGATCTTTAAACCACATATGTTCTCCAAACGGGTAAACAGAAGCTTCAAATTGTCAAACGTTTCACTCTTGTGTTGCATACACATCATTGATGAAAATTGTGAGTAATCCTCAGTAATAACTAAACAATATAAGTACCCACAGATACTTTTACGTTTCACAGATCCAAAGAGGTCCATGTGCAAACGTTCAAGCGGCACACTTACGGAATTCACTTTCTTAGGTTTGCGTGAAAGTTTGTGTTGTTTGCCCTTCTTGCATGACACACATTTGTCATTTAGATGAAAGTGTTTCACGTTGACACCATCAACAAGACCAGTCTTCACAAGATTATTCATTTTCCTGAGATGAATATGTCCCATTCTCCGATGCCACATGATTGACTCCTTCTCTGTAGCTTTTGACATGAAACATGTAACTTGGCTCTTTGACGTGGTTGCCTTGCTCATATCAAGAATGTAAATACTATTCACTCTTGGAGCTTGCAACAAGATGCATTCTTTAGAAATCTTGAGACTAAGCTTTAGGATGTAGCAATCTTCATCATTAAAGTAAACTGCGAACTTCTTATCACAAATTTGAGAAACACTCAGAAGATTGTAATCTATCTACTTCACATAAGATATCTTCTTAAAACTCACAATTCCATTGTTTACACTTCTTTCCATAGTTATATAACCTCCTTTGTTACTGGCAAAAGCATCATAACATCCATTGATATTTTTTATGTCAAATAGGAGTGTGATGTCCCCTATCATGTGCCCGGAAGCTCCACTGTCAAAAATCTAAAGACTGTTAACAGGGCCAACTGGAACTCCCTGCACAACCAATTAAAAGATTAGTTTTTACGGGGGACCCAAGCCCTAATGGTCTTGGGTCGTCCAGAATCAACATTCATAGGAACAACATTTCTTCGATCAATATTCTCAGAAACTTTGATTGACTCACTTGAAGTTGAGGTAGAAGCATCAGAAGAACCTTTAGGTAACCAGGTTTGCTCAGGTCTTTTCGTAATTCGTATTTGCTTAGAATTATCAATTTTACCATTTTCATTTTTCTTTGTTAAAACCTTTTGTTGAGCATTCTTAATAACCTTGTCTGATTTAACAGACGAAGGACCAACATTAGATGTAACAGATAGTTTAGCGGTGTGTTTAACTACATAAACTTTCTGTTTATCTTTTACCATGTTTACCATTGGTTTCTTCTCTGTTCGGTTCATAGCAATTCGATTATGATTGTTATAGACAATCGGTTTTTTCCCCTTGGTTGACCATTTTGCCTTTGAGGATAAATATCTCTCGAATTCCTAGAATGTTTTCCAACCTCAACTTCATGCCTTTTGTGTCTTACATATGGATAGTGAACAAGTAAATGTCATCGCTCCCCATATTTAAAATAGGCACGATATTATTCAAACTTTGGCTTGTCATGACCTCTCACGAAACTGTTTACTGGGTATTGATCCTCAATACACTTCCTTCTTAAACTCTCAGGAGCAGGCTCTAGTGAGTAAGACGGTTCAACACTCTCGGCCGGTTTGACAAACTCAGTCACATGAATCTTATTTCTAATAATCATCACCATACAGTTTTTTAATTAATTCTGGTGGAAAGTCATTAGTCCTTTCAGATTTAGGAAACCAAATTGTACTTTCTTGCCAGATTTTTGAAATCTTAAAATAATTGACAACCTGTATGGGATATTCCTCTTCAGAAAATATTTGATTGGATCCTTCCACCCGATAGAATATTTTCACACCCTTTTCTGATTCTTTCTCATTAGTTTTCTTAACTGATTCTTTCAATTCAGTATTCTTGACTGATGGTTTCAGTTTTGTTTCAGCTTTGGGAGGAACCTGAACCTTTGGAACCGGATCACATGTAATGTGATTTTCTAAAGGAATTTCAACTTTTTGTTTAGATTCGTCCTAACCATCCGAATGAGAATCATCTATGACTGCTACCACATTTTCATTGTTTATTCCTAGAATCGGTTTCACATTTGAATATGGATCACCCACACTTGAGGTGTTTGATTCATTTTCAGATGTGGAAGTTGATGTTTCAGAACTCTCAGTGCTATTTGTATCAAAGTTATGATTTTCAAATAGCAGTGGAGATGGAACTGACATATAATCGATATTAGTTAGAACACCATCTTTTTTTGGTAGTTCACATTGAGATAACTTTCCAACTTTCTGTTCATCTTCTAATAAAGACATCTGACTTTGGCCATTTCTACTTTTGTGTCTTCAATTTCATTGATATAATTATTAATTGCATCTTGTTTATTAGCAAGAGTTTTAGTTAACTCAGACACATCCTTTTTATAACTTTCAAGAGTTTTGTTTAAAGTCTTCTCATTTTTCCTAAAACTCTCATTTGTTGTTTAGCACTGGCCAAGTCAGATTTTGTGATTGAAAGATTTTAGCTAAAACAGAAATATATGATCATACAAGTAACAAAACCAGGTGCGGAAACCCTAGTTATGAACAAACTGATAAAACTCGGATCAAAACACAGTAAACATCATTTTCAAAGCCTTTTCATAGATTAACATTCATAAAAACTTGTTACAATGAGTATCCTAGTTAATCTAATCAATCCTGACACTTTAACAAAAACACCTAGAACCTGACCACAACACACACTTCAACTAAAACTCTCTATAACTCAAAAACTCACAAAATCTATTTATAGGACCTGCACATTCGCCCACTTGTGATGGTCGAATGTGGAATTCTTCCACATTCGCCCACACTAGGGTACGAATGTGTTCTTCTGATCAGCTTCAATCTACCTTCGCCCAGAAGCAATCTACCTTCGCCCATAATCCTCTACATTCGCCCAGTCTGTTCCACTTTCAACCCATCAGAACTTTCTAACATATGTTAACTTTGTAGATCCAATCACTAGTCGCACTTCGTGCATCTACAAACTCCCCCTCGACTATTGATTGGATCGTTTTCTGTCTTCGTCCATTGCCTTGTTCAACAAGTAAATTCTGAGCTTCTTCTTTTGCTCTTTAGTCATTTCAGGCTCCAACTTTCTTTTCACTGGTTTTGACACATTAGCCATCTTCACCATTTTACCAAGTTTGGCATCCAAGTTACTCCCCGAGTTTATGTCATACGCAAAACAAACTCCTACAACTTGAGTATACTTCTTTGCCTGTTCAGCATCGTTAGGATCATGATGAATCGGATTGTAGAAAAGCATGATGATGTCTTCAAACGTACAGTTAATCAACCACATAGGATCAAATACATGAACATGCTTGTATTTGTCCTTCACATCTCTCAAAACTATCACTGCTTCAGCCTTCCTCCAATCGTAATACCAAAATATAAAGTCAGCACTGAAATGTTGTGGCATAGGCATCAAAGGTATCTTTCTCATCACTTCTGGTGCTTTGTAGATCAAAGTTACCCTCTTCAGACCAGTTCTAGAATCAATATCCCTGTGAACTTTTCTTCTTGGATATTGAGGCTTGAATCTGTTCCACTTTGTTCTACTCTCCCAGACTAACTTATCTGCACACCAACCGACTTGCGTATTATTCACTGAAGCACCAGACATTGGGAATCTGCAAAGATCTCTGACCGCCCAATACGGTAGAGTTAGCAAATCAATGAATCTGTAGAAGTACAGAATTCCTGATTCCCATTTGGCAGCTAAACACTTCAGTCTACTCAAATAAGTCCACCCGAGAGCTCTGCCTTTGAATTTAGCATTATGAAATCTATAGAAACTTCCTTGAGCTTCAGGCTTTGGTCGGTTCTCT
The DNA here is from genome assembly GCA_032199755.1 of Ambrosia artemisiifolia. Classification (NCBI taxonomy): domain Eukaryota; kingdom Viridiplantae; phylum Streptophyta; class Magnoliopsida; order Asterales; family Asteraceae; genus Ambrosia; species Ambrosia artemisiifolia. Next base: position 34,410,502 of record CM063517.1, read on the forward strand.
TCCATTTCTCTCAACTTCTGCAAGTAAATCTTCAATTCATCAGTTTGACTTGAAGATTGTTGCTTATCAGCTCCAAACACCTTCTCAACAAACTCTTCACTTCTTTTCTTAGCTTTCTTCTTCGCTGAAGTGTTTGGAATCTCTGTGAAGTCAGGAAATACCACATTTTCATCATTCTGTCTGAAGTATTGTGGATATTCCTTATGTGTAATATCTTCAATCTCCACTTCATCCATCTCTGGAGTATTCTTATCATCTGAGTGATTTCCAATATCCTTTTCAGGAATATTTGGAATCGACTCATCCATCACAAACTCCTCAAAAGATTTCCCTACTCTCTGTGCAAGACCATCAAGAATTTCTTTAGCCACAGTAGCAGGTACTTCACCCTCTTCTAAGTCAGGATCGTTATACTCCAGTTCATATCTCATGTCATCAGTCTGGAATATCTCAGCAAAACGACCTGTGAACTCTATCGTCCATTCTCTTTTCTCTAACATATCTCTGTACACTTTCTTCGCATCATCACTCAGAGATCTCACCTTTTCATTCCAAAAGATACTTTCATCCGAATCTACGTTCCTACCTTTCTTCTTTTTAGAACTAGATTCTCCAACATCTTTCTTCGGTGTTCTCTTCTCAAATGTAAATTTAGAAGTATCATCTCCCCCTTCATCATCATCACTATCACTACTATCATCATCTTTCTGACTCCCAGATCCCTCAGCATCATCATCATCATTTTTATCGCTTTTCTTACTCTCCTCATCATCACTTTCCTCAGACTCATCATCTTCCTCATCATCCTTTTCTTTCTCAGAATCAGAAGGTTCAAAGTCTACCTGTTCTTCCTCTTTTTCCTTATCCTCTTCACCTTCTTTTAACTTGGGTACTTCATTATACAAACTATCTAACAAATCACTAAGGCGTTTGTTTTCAGCCTTTAGTTCTTTGTTATCCTCTTTGATCACCTTAATCATACTCCTATTCTTTGAACATTTACCCTCAAGCTTCTTATTCTCAGCTTCCAGTTTCTTTACCTTCTGCTCAATCTCATCTTGATTATTCTTTGAAGCAACCACTATCTGAAGCATTTTCTCCTCATTCTGCTTGAACTTAGCAATCTCTGCTTGTTGAGGTACAATCATTTTCATCATCTCATCCATCTTTTTGTTCACCTGCTTCATCACATCATCAGAAACAGTGACTTTCTTAGACTTGGATGGCTCAACTTCTTTTGTTTTCTCCTTCTGAGGCTTCCTGAACATATCTAAAACATTATCCAGTGCAACATTGAACTCATCAACTGGTAATGTTTCAGCCTCTTTAGTCTTTTTCTGCTTCTTAGTAACCGGTGAAGACAACTTGGATGATGTACCAGCATCTGGTATCCTTTTTCCTTTCATCAGCTGGGCTATCTCTTTCTCCCTCAACTGTTTAGTGCTAGACTTCTTTGCCATTGATTTATGCTTTGGTTTCGGCAAATTCACTACAACAGTTTCTCCTGTTTCCAGCTCATCCATATCAATACCTAATCCTCCTTCTTCAACATCAACAGACTTCTTCTTCTGTTGTACCTCCTCAATTGTCTGGTTAAGAGATTCAGACTCACCAACCATAGTGGCCTTACGTTTGTTGGTCCTAACTCTTTCTTCATCCGAATCCCATTGTTCATCTATCTCTGTTTCTTCTGAATCAACAGAATCCTCATCAATCAAACTCGTTCCCTTCTTAGCAGTAGTTTTCTTCCTCACCACTTGTTGCTTGGAACTTCCCTGGTCTGTCTTTGCCTTGCCCTTCCCTTTGGCTCCAGCATTGACAACCTGCCTTTTTCTCTTAGTGTTTGCATCTGCATACACCAAAGGATCGTCATTGTCAGAATCACTCTCAGTATGTCTGGCTTTGTTCTTTCCAGGATGAGTGTAATCTTGTTTAGCTAGAGCTCCAAACAATCTCCTATATGGTGGCTTATCTTCATCAGGCACACCCTTATACCCTTTCATCCTCACCAAAGTACGGATGTTCATATGATCTTGACCTATGATCTGTGTTGGATCCTTCCTCAATTCAGGATAATTATGGTCAAAAATCATCATCAGAAATCTTGGGTATAGCATGAACTGTTTCTTCTTCAAACCCTTTAACATTTCGAGCATATGATCTAATATCATCCCAGAAACATTGAATGGTTTGTTGAGAGTCAACGCAACCATCAATGAACTCAAACTTCTTCTCATGACGTCATATCCACCACTTACACATCCAAATACGTGAATAATGACATGTGCAAAGTACTTGAACTGCACGCTCAGCTTCCCTTTATGCATAGAACCATCAGTGATCGGTCCTTTGTACTTCATCCTTAGGAAGCAAGCCTTCTGTTCAGTCCACGACAATTCCCTGGGATCTTCACTTACTTCAAACTTAATCTGAAGTGCTTCTCTAATATCAGACTCCGTCAAGAACATCTCCATTCCCTGTATCTTGCTCTTGATAATTGTTTGGTTTTCCCAGAAATCATACATCGCATTCTTGTAAAAGTCCTCAACAATGTCTTTGTAGATAATCGTTGGTGTGGGTAAGGCATGCACAATCCTGCTCCTCTTCAAAAACTCAATAATCCCGGTAAACTCTGTGTTCTTTTCTACATCACCAAGATACGCACAGCAGTTGTAAGATCGTTCGAATGGCCAACTGATTGGAACTGATGCTTCAGCCTCCTGAACTGGATCTGGAATGACATTTTCCACTTGTACTTCAATATTTTCTGGTTGCTCAGCCATCTGTACATCAAAATCAGAAAAATACGTTTCGAAAACGACAAAAATTGAAAATTTTAAAGATTTTCAGATTCCACATTCGCCCCTTTTTATCAGGTCGAATGTGAGATTTTATGGTACGAATGTGAACAAAAATGGTACGAATGTGAAAATGTGTTGATTAAAAGTTACATTCGTCCAAAGTAAAATACATTCGCCCGTTATTCTCCACTTTCGCCCATTTTATCAACCGAAAGTGAAACCTAATAAACCCTAAAATTCAAAAATCTGTCAAACATGTTTTTAACATATAATTTTGATTAAAATGTGTCCTAATGTGACCGATCAACACTCGTCCACAACCAATTGTTCCTAAATTTCAATTTTCATCAGTTTTTCAAAGGAATTAGAATTAGGTTACGACTGGTTCAATCGATCAATTAATCCTCTAAATGTTGTTATAAATCTAATTCCTTCATCATTCTCCCCCTAAAACTGATGGGGATTGAAATGCAATCAACATCAAACATTAACAAACATCCTAAAACCCTAGATTCTAAAACCCTAGGTTCGGTCATAAAACCATGGATTCCGAACTTGTTATTGCTCCATTACCTGTGAATAATGACTTAAAATGATCAGGATATGGTAGGGAACAAAAGGCACAGGTCAAAAGAATTCCAGCAACAAGTTTTGGTATCGAAGAAAAATTATGAAAACTTTGTGAATGAGGGTCGAATCTGAAATGACATTATATATAAAGGCCACGTTCGCCCGTTTATATGGTCGAATGTGGGTTTGTTCCACATTCAGCCCAAGCAAATGACCCGAAAGTGAAATTTTTCACCCGAAAGTGGAATTTGGATTAAATTCCCACATTCGCCCAAATTAAAACGCCCGGAGGTGAAGGTTTTTCCACATTCGACCCAATTAAGGGGCGAAGGTGAAATGGAAAAATCTGAAAATTTTGCCAAATCACGAATTCGAATCCCGTTCAACATTTTTCAATCTGTTAAACTTTAAAAACTCATATTTTCACTTTTTGAATGATACAAAGCCCAGATGGTGTTATCAAATCTCAGAAATTGACCATCAAGCACCGTCGGTTATCAAAAATAAGGCAGAAATGCAAAAATTTTGGTTTTTCTGAAATTTTATCAAAACACACCTAAAATCTTTTTGGATTTTGTATCTTTTTGACAATAAAAGTAAAATGCATCAAAGTAAATGAAAGCAGTAAACATTTTGTGATATCCGGTAAGAGGATCATATCAGTTTTCTGAGAAATCTGATCACAGCGTTGATCTGTTTGTTTAATATTATCATTAGAAACAGTATGTGACACGGCAATTGCTGATATATTGGTCCACTGAAGCTCACATGCAGACTATTACGCAATGCTTTAAAATGATACGAGTTAGGTGTATTAGACTAACACGTTGTGGTGCCCACACACACGACATACTCCCGTATCAAGTAATTGGACAAAGCTTCGTCGTAACGCGTGATTATGCCAGAGTTATCCGTAAAAGTTACAAAGTATATAGCACAGAGGTGTACAGGTCAGCAAATGAATGCAGCAGAGTAACATGTGCGTATACACTAGGTTGAGGCTGATATCAACCACCGATTTGCATCAGTAAGTCGATACGATGTAATAATGATCTTTGATCAATAAAACATAAAGTTCCTCAATTCGGTAACTTCCGGTTTTGGCATTCAAGCTCTTTTTAGCAAATATTCTGATGAAACTAGGTCCGTAAATCAATACGACAAAAGTTTAATCAGAATATCCCGGATAACCATAACATAACGACCCGAAACCTCAGATTTTGGCAATCCTATCAAACGAAATTACGGTACTAAGACCATATGCCCATGAGGTGTTCAGCCACGAACGCGTAGTTCGTTATGTTTGTATCACTAATGCACGCAATTTTAGTCTACGAAGCCTATCAGCATATCACACGTAATCAACACACGCCTCATATTACTATACAATTCTTTAGCCTGTGACAGATCCCCACTGATGTACTATCATTTCCTCTTTTTATCCAGGAAATCATTTTTGGTTTTTCTAATTTTTAGGTCTTTTTGAGTTTTTCAATGTTTTTGGTTTTTTTTTTTTTTTTGATAAAATGGCTCCCCCTAAAATAAAGAACATATTTTTTGGGTTTTTAATTTTCTGAAAAACAATAAAAACAAAAATTTGAAACAATCCACTCGAAAGCATCAACTTCTTTGAGGATTAAACAATCCACTCGAAAGCATCAACTTCTTTGAGGATTACGATAGTAAAGAGAAATTCCCGATTAGCAAAGAGAAATTCCCAATTAGCAAAAATCAGAAAAATAAGACTAAAAAGCGATAAACCGAGGTGCCGATTAGTCCTGTTTTTCCTTTATGTTATTGACTTTTAAAAGATATTCAAAACGGGATCTGTCAAAAGCTCTTGTAAACAAATCTGCACGTTGGTAGTCAGTATGGATTTTGACCATATCTATCAATTCTTTAGCGTAACAATCACGGATAAAATGGTATTTGATCCGGATATGTTTCGCTTTAGAATGATTTTCAGTATTTTTAGTTAATGCGATAGCGGCTTCGTTGTCACAGTATATAGGGGTTTTAAGAAACTGCAAACCGTAATCCACCATCTGCTGTTGGATCCAGAGCACTTGCGAACAGCAACTCGAGGCTGCGATGTACTCGGCTTCACAGGTAGACAGCGCCACGGAAGTCTGCTTCTTACATTGCCAGGTGACTAACCTGCTCCCTAAAAACTGGCAACCAGCTGTAGTAGATTTGCTATCCTTATCACAGCCGCCCCAATCTGCATCACTAAACGAAATGAAATCAAAATCATCATCATTAGGGTACCAAAGTCCTCTCGAGGGACAACCCTTTAGATATCTAAGGATACGCTTGACCGCCGTCAGATGACTTTGTTTCGGCTTCGATTGATAGCGGGCACAGAGACACGTTGCATACATAATATTTGGTCGAGACGCCGTTAAATACATCAGAGATCCGATGATTGCTCCGTATGTAAATGGGTCAATCAGCTCCCCCTTAGCGTCCACTCCAATCCTGTGATTGGGTTGAATCGGGGTATCCATCGGCTTGGAATCCTCCATCTGGAACCGGCTCAAGACTTCGGATACGTATTTCGTCTGGTGAATGAAGATCCCCGTGGGTCTTTGGTCCACCTGCAAGCCTAGGAAAAACTGCATCTCCCCCATTGCGCTCATTTCGAACTTTTCCTGCATGACAGTTTCGAACTCCCTGCATAAAAGCTCGTTAGTTGAACCAAATATTATATCATCAACGTAAATCTGCACCAGAAGCAAATCATCCCCTGATTTCTTCGTGAATAGGGTGCAGTCGACGAGTCCGCGCTTAAATCCTTTTGCCATGAGGTATGTACTTAGCTCCTCGTACCACTGTCTCGGAGCCTGATGCAAGCCATATAAAGCTTTGTTCAGCACGTAGACCTTATCCCGGTGGATTGGGTCCTCAAAGCCTGGTGGCTGCCCGACATAAACCTCTTCCTTGACTTTCCCGTACAGAAATGCGCTCTTGACGTCCATTTGATATACTTTGAACTTCTTATAGGAAGCAAACGCAAGAAACATCCGTATAGCTTCAATGCGTGCTACAGGTGCATAGATTTCGTTATAATCAATCCCTTCGATTTGATGGAATCCCTGCACGACCAATCTGGCTTTGTTACGAACAATAACCCCACGATCATCCTTCTTGCACTTAAACACCCATTTAGTGCCAATCTTCTTTCTTCCCGGTGGCGAATCCGTGAGCGTCCAAACTCCCAATTTCTGAAATTGTAATAACTCCTCCTGCATTGCCTCAACCCAGGCATCCTCCCGCAAAGCGTCCTTGTATGTCCTTGGCTCTACCTGCGACACATAACACGCAAACGACCAATCATTTTGACTACCAGATTGTTGAATTTTGGCATATAACGCTAAAGCACCAAAACTCTCTGGCGAGTTAACACTTCGCAGCTGCCCTCTGGTCATCACACTGCTTCCAGGATCACCGATAACTTGCTCCAGCGGGTGAATACGATGAATCCGAGATTCCAGATGTACAGGTACAGTAATTCCCGTCTGAGTAGTCAAGTTCTCTACAGCATCCAGATCATGACCCGTGTTAGACGATGAAGCAACATCTGGAGTTGGAGTTGGGTTCACTGGCGGTGCCTCTGGTTCTTCTGCATGCTCAAGAATGACTTCTTCAAATGGTTCATCTTCAGATTCTGAAGAGTCTAACGAAGTAGAAGCCTCCTGAAACACTTCTTCCTCTTGTACAGGAGCATTGGTATCATTAGAAGCTGGTAGGGGGTTCACGGTGATCGGACGCACCAACGGTGAAGTCGCCGCGTTTTCACACTCGTAAAGTAATCTGATAACAGCTTCTTCAACCAAGCTATCTAGATTGAATGATTCAAAGAAATCTTTGTAATCAAACATCCAATCAGGACCCGCCCCTTGCACATTTTGAGTATATCGTTGAACTTCCACGTTAGCCCAATCCTCCACCCGACGAGTTCGCTTGTTGTATACCCGTTTGAGCGGGGTTGCATATCCAACAAAGTATCCCTCTTCAGCTTTAGGACTAAACTTCTCGCTTGGATTCAACATCGTGCATGGTGCCCCAAAAGGTTCTAGATACTCTAAGTTCGGCTTACGTCGGTGTAACAGCTCATAAGATGTTTTTCCAAACTTCTTCACTGTTAGAACCCGATTGAGTGTATAATTTGCTGCATAAATCGCCTCGTTCCAGAACATTACCGGAAGATTTGAGTCTGCGAGCATTGTTCTAGCCGCTTCAATTAGAGTCCTATTCTTGCGTTCAGCAACACCGTTCTGTTGTGGAGTGTACGGAGCCGAATATTCATGATGTATCCCTTTGCTTTCACAAAGTTCATCCATCTTGGCATTTTTGAACTCCGTCCCATTATCACTCCGAATTCTCTTTATCTTCAAGTTGTAGAGATTCTCCAATCGAGTGAACAGAACTTTCAAGTTGTTAAAGGTGTCACTTTTATTCTGCAAACACATCACCCATGAAAATATTGAATAGTCATCAGTGACAACTAAACAATAGAGCTCTCCAAGATGACTTTTGCGCTTGACCGGTCCGAATAGATCCATGTGCAATCGCTCAAGTGGCATCTCAACAGAGTTAACTTTCTTCACTTTGTGGGACTGTCTGTGTTGCTTCCCTTTCTTACAACTTACACACTTGTCATTAAGATGGAAATGTTTCACGTTTACTCCATCGAGAAGCCCATTCTTCACAAGATGATTCATTTTTCTCAGATGAATGTGCCCCATTCTTCGGTGCCACATTATTGATTCCTTCTCGGTCGCCTTTGATAGAAAACATGTTATTTTCCCCTGTGATGTCATCGCCTTGGACATATCAAGAATATAGAGGTTGTTGACGCGAGGTGCCTTCAACATTACCCACTCTTTTGGAATTTGAAAGCCCGGTTTGAGAATATAGCAGGATTTGTCATCAAAATGCACAGTGAATTGTTTATCACAAATTTGACTGACGCTCAACAGATTATAATCGATCTGCTTCACATATGATATCCTTTCAAAGCTCACTATTCCATTACTCACGCTCCCCTCCATAGTGATATATCCGCCTTTATTTCCAACGAATGCAACATATCCACCATTGATATTCTTCATGTCGAACAGCAACGCAAGATCCCCTGTCATGTGGCCTGAAGCTCCACTATCAACAATCCAAAGACTGCTAATAGGGCCAGCTGAAGCTCCCTGCACACATAAAGTAAATCATTTAGTTCTTTCGGGGGACCCAAGCCTAAGTCTTGGGTCTTGGAATATCATTGTTCAAACAAACATTCTCATCAACAATTTGTTTTGGATCAATCCTTTTAGGATTATTCAAAACATTTTCCTTTTTCTCATTTGATTTTGAAGTTGAGGCACCTGGAGAACCATTGGGTGACCAAGATTGTTCAGTTCTTTTTAAGATACGAATCTGAGATTTTGGGTTCTCAGACGGTTTCTGAACATTGTTTACAAATGAAACTTTCTTGGTTACCCTATCTGATTTAACAGACTTAGGTCCAACATGTGACTTGACAATAGGTTTAGGTGGAACCCTTTGCCTATCATTTGTTGTGTTCACCACTGGTTTTCTCCATGATTGTTCCATAGCAATCCGATTTCTTCGATCATACTGAATTGGACGATTGTTCCTCTTTTGATAAAAATTGTTTTGATTATAAAACTGTTGTTGTTGAGGAACAACACGTCTGTGTGGTGGAACATAATAATCAATCGGTTTCCTCATGGAATTCCTCACTTCAACTTCGTGCCTTTTATGCCTTACATACGGGCATTGAGCAAGTAAATGCCCTCTCTCCCCGCATTTAAAACATGCACGGTATTCCTCAAAAACATTTGGAGCATTCGGTTGAGCAAATGATCGAACAGGATATTGATCATTATACTGTTGCTTCCTCAAACTCTCAGGGAGTGGCCCTTTTGAGTAAGCAGGCTCATGAAAACCGTTAGCTCTGTTTTTGGGTCTAATGAACTCTGTGACATGGACCTTTGGTTCTTGAGGAACATCCAAATATAATTTCTTTAAAATGCAGGTGGAATTTCATTTGTTCTCTCATGTTTTGGGAACCAAATGGTGCTTTCTTGCCAGATTTTATCAATTTTAGCATAGTTAGCATTTTTGATTGGAAATTCCTCGTCAGAGATGATCTTATCGGATCCTTCCATCCGATAAAACACCTTGACTGGTTTGTCACACGGTTCATCCTTAACACTCTTCTCAAATTCTTTCTTAACCACATTCTTTTCAGACTTTTTCTCACGATGAGCATTTGCCATCGGATGCACATGTTGAGATGGTGAAACTGGTTCAGTAGTAATGATGTGATTTTCTTTTGGAATTTCACATGCATTAACAGTTTGGTGACAACCAGTATCATCACTCTCAGAGTCTGAATCAACACTCTCAGTAGTAACACCCTCATCATTCAAACCTAAAATCGGCCTCACATCGGAATGTGGATCACCAATACTCGAGGTATTAGATTCATTTTCCGAAGATGAGTCTGATTTTACCGAGCTCTCCGGTGTCACTTGATGACAATTATGGTTTTCAAAAAGCACCGGAGATGGCACAGACTTGTAATTAGTGGTTTGATCATCAATGATGTGGTCTACCACGTAAGCAATGTGCTTATAACTTTCCAACTTTTTGTTTACTTTTTCAGCAAAGCACTTGATGGCGGCCATTTCCAACTTAGTGTTTTCAATTTCATTTATATAGTTATTAATTGCAAGTTGTTTTAATGAAAGAGTATTTTTCAAGTCAGAAATGTCCTTTTTATAGCCATCTAGTACTTTGTTGAAAGCATTCAACTCTTTGCGAGTAGATTGACAGTTCATGATAGCACTATCACGTTGAACACGGAGTTCTTTGTTCTCCTCTGTCAATCTATCACAAGTACCACAATATTTATTACTAGTAATATCAGTGCTACACTCAGAACTTACAGGTTTTGGCGGATCAGTCATGGCCATCAAAGCGAAATGAGCTTCCTTTCCAGCGAAAAACTTGGAGTAATCAATCTTGGTGAAAGCATCATCAGTAATGCACGAGTTCCTCGTCTTCAGAAAATCAGCTTCTGCTAGCCACTGATCAATATCATCATCCAGGGATGTAACACTTGCTTCTGTATCTGATTCACTGTCTGAATCTGATTAAACTGATTCACACTCCTCAGGAACATCAGAAACAGTGTCAATCACCACTCCAGAATTTGCTTCCTCAGCCTTAACCTCCACAGGTTCATTCACCACTTCCACTTCTGCTTCAGATACATCAACTTCAACCTCAGTTTCTTTCTTCTCATCAACTATCACCGACTCTTCAATATCAAACTGTCGAGCAACACAAGCCACATTTCCACCAGTTGTAATCTCCTCAACCCCAATTTGCATTCCCGACCAATCAAACCGTTCATCCTGTTGAATCACCAACGCTTGATTCTGATTGGTATTCTGTTGTGTCTCATTTGGTGTAGTAATCGGTATGACTGTTCGGTTAGTGTTGGTTGGTGATTGGTTTTGAGTCTGGTTTGGTGTGTTTGGTTGTCTGTTCTGGTTGTTGTTAGGGTTGTTTTGTCGGTTTTGATAGTTATTTTGGTTTTGATAGTTGTTGTTGCTTTGGTATGAAACTTGGTTTTGGTTTTGTTGTTGACGGTTCTGGTATTTTGCATTGAAAGGGTTTCTGTTACCTTGTTTTGGTGGCTGGGTGCATTCCCGTTTGAAGTGACCTTTCCCTCCTGTAGAGGAAGGATTTGACAAAAAAACAGGATTATATGATCATACAAGTTGCTAAACCAGGTGCGGAAACCCTAGCTTAGAACAAACTGATATAAACTCAATCAAAACACAATCAAGGTCATTTTAAAAGCTTTTCATAGATTAACTTGTTCAAATAAACCTTTACAGACTGATAACAGTTAATCTAGACCTCAAACAGACAATCTCAAACCTCTCAGGAACACACACAAAACACACACTCTCAATGACTCGTTATACATTACAAAAACTTGAAATCTATTTATACTAGCTGTACGTTCGCCCAGATGAACTGGTCGAAGGTAAGCATTTCCACATTCGCCCAGATAGTCTGGTCGAATGTGTCTCTTGTGCATTCCTGTTCTTCATTCGTCCATGACAAAGCTTCCTTCGCCCCTTTCTAATACTCCTTCGCCCCTACAGATACTCATTCGCCCATTAACACATGTTAGTATCTAATCCTTAGTCGCAAAACGGCATCTACAAACTCCCCCTCGACTATTGATTAGATCGTTTCCTATCTTCGTCCATGGCTTTGTTTAACAGCTTGATTCTCAGAATACTCTTCTGTTCTTTCGTCATCTCCGGCTCTAACTTTCTCTTAACCGGCTTCGACACATTCGCCATCTTAACCTTCTTGCCAAGCTTCCCTTCCAAATTACTTCCAGCGTTAATGTCATAAGCAAAACAAACACCCACAACTTGTGTGTATTTCCTTGCTTGATCTGCATCGTTTGGTTCATGATGAATCGGATTGTAGAATAACATGATGATGTCTTCGAAGGTGCAATTTATCAGCCACATAGGATCAAATACATGAACATGCTTGTATATGTCCTTTCCATCTCTCAACACTATCACAGCTTCAGCTTTCCTCCAATCATAATACCAAAATATGAAATCAGCACTGAAGTGTTGAGGCATAGGCATCAAAGGAATCTTCCTCATAACTTCAGGTGCCTTGTAAATCAAGGTAACCCTTTTCAACTTGGTTCTGGGATCAATATCCTTGTGAACTTTCCTCCGAGGATATTGAGGCTTGAATCTATTCCATCTCGTCCTACTTTCCCAAACCAATCTGTCTGCACACCAACCAACATGCGTATTATTCACTGAAGCACCAGACATAGGGAATCTGCATAAATCTCTAACCGCCCAGTACGGTAGAGTTAGCAAGTCAATGAATCTGTAGAAATACAAGATTCCTGATTCCCACTTGGCAGCTAAGCACTTCAGCCTGCTCAAGTATGTCCACCCAAGAGCTCTACCTCTGAACTTTTCATTATGAAACCTATAGAAGTTTCCTTGAGCTTCGGGTTTTGGTCGGTTTTCATCCATCAATCTTAGTTTCTTCAAGTACTCTTTCAACTCATCAGTCTTGCTTGAAGATTCTGGCAAATCAGCTCCAAGTACTTTTTCAACAAACTCAGCACTTCTTGTTCTTGCCTTTCTCTTAGCAGACGTATTATGCCTTTCTGTAAAATCAGGAAATACCACATCTTCATCATTTTGTCTGAAGTACTGTGGATATTCCTCATGTGTAATATCCTCTATCTCAACTTCCTCAAACTCAGGGGTTTCTTTATCATCAGAGTGAGTTCCAACATCCTTTTCAGGAATAGGTGGAATCGACTCATCAACAATGAACTCTTCAAAAGTTTTCCCCATCCTCTGTGCAAGTCCATCCAATATCTCCTTTGCCACAGAAGCAGGTACTTCCCCCTCTTCAAGATCAGGATCGTTATATTCCAATTCATAACGCATATCATCTGTTTGGAATATTTCTGCAAAACGACCTGTGAACTCAATTGTCCACTCTCTCTTCTCTAACATATCTTTGTATACTTGTTTTGCATCATCAGATAATGACCTCACCTTCTCATTCCAGAACACGGTTTCATCATCTACATTCTCTCCCTTCTTCTTAGAACTAGACTCACCTGTGTCTTTCTTCTTCTTAGAAGGTGGTCTCTTCTCAAATGTGAACTTAGCAGTATCATCTCCTCCATCATTGTCATCACTGCTACTACTATCATCATCTTTTTGGCTTCCTGAACCTTCAGCATCATCATCATCATCATTGTTATCATCTTCATCATCATTCTTATCCGATTCTTCATCCTCATCATCCTCATCCTCCTCTTTATCAGATTCAGATGGTTCAAAATCTACTTGTTCAACTTCTTTCTCAGTATCTTCTTCACCCTCCTTCAGCTTGGGTGCAATGTTGTACAAGTCATCAATCAGATCACTAAGGCGTTTGTTTTCAGCCTTCAGCTCTTTGTTATCTTCTTTAATTGCCTTGTATCTGTTCTTATTTCTCAGAACTTTACCTTCAAGCTTCTGATTCTTTGCTTCAAGCTTCTTTACCTTCTCATCTATTTCATCTTGATTAGATTTAGAAGCAACAACGATCTGAAGCATTTTCTCTTCATTCATCTTAAACTTGGCAATCTCAGATTGTTGAGCCACAAGCATCTTCATCATATCGTCCATTCTTTTATTCATCTGCTTCATCACTTCATCATCCACAGTGATCTTTTTAGACTTGGATTTAGACTTAGATGGCTCATCCTCAACAACTTTTCCTTTCTGAGGCTTAGTAAACATATCAAGAACATTATCCAGTGCAATGTTGAACTTATCCACTGGTAATGTTGTAGCCTCCACAGTATTTTGCTTCTTGGCTGCTGGTGAAGATTGTTTAGATGATGTTCCAGCATCAGGTAATCTCTTTCCCTTCAACAATAAGTTCAACTCCTTCTCTCTGAGTTGCTTAGTGCTTGTCTTCTTAGCCATAGATTTGTGTTTGGGCTTGGGCAAATTCACAACAACTGTTTCACCCTCATTCAACTCATCCAGATTAACAGTCAAAACTTCATCTACAGCATCAATAGATTGCTTACCCTTATTAGCTTCTTCTATCGATCTGTTCAAAGATTCAGACTCACCAACCAAAGTGGCCTTTTGTTTGGTAGTCCGGACATTCTCAGCATCCGAATCCCATTGTTCTTCAGTTTCAGTCTCCTCAGAATCAACAGACTCCTCATCTACCAAACCCGTGCCCTTCTTTGCAGTAGTCTTCTTCCTCACTGTTTGTTGTTTTGAACTACCCTGCTCTGTCTTTCCCTTGCCCTTCCCTTTGGCTCCGGGATTGACAACTTGTCTCTTCCGTTTCGTGCTTGCATCAGCATAGACTAACGGATCATCATTATCACTATCACTGTTAGGATGCCTTGCTAGATTCTTTCCAGGATCCTCATAATCCTCTCTAGCCAAAGCTCCGAATAACCTTCTGAAAGGTGGTCTTTCATTTTCCGGCACACCTTTATAAGCCTTCATTCTTGCTAAGGTTCTAACATTCATATGATCCATATTGAGTATCTGTGTTGGATCCTTCTTCAAGTGTGGATATTTGTGATCGAAGATCATCATCAGAAATCTAGGATAAAGCATGAAGTATTTCTTCTTCAAACCCTTCAACATCTCCAATATGTGATCTAAGATCATCCCAGCAACGTTAAATGGTTTATTGAGAGTCAATGCAACCATTAACGAGCTTAAACTCTTTCTCATCACGTCATAACCCCCACTAACACATCCAAATACTATTAAAATGACGTGAGCAAAATACTTGAACTGCACGCTCAGCTTGCTTTTATACATAGAACCATCAGTAATCGGTCCTTTGTATTTCATTCTCAGAAAACAAGCTTTCTGCTCAGTCCAGGATAATTCTCTTGGATCCTCACTTGTCTCAAACTGGATCTGGAGAGCTTCTCTAATGTCAGCTTCAGTAATAAACATCTCCATTCCCTGAATTTTGCTTCTAATGATCGTCTGATTATCAAAGTAATCATACTTCGCATTGTTATAAAAGTCCTCAACTATATCCTTGTAGATAATAGTTGGTGTTGCCAATGCATAAACCACTCTACATCTCTTCAAGAACTTAATAATCTCTGTGAATTCTACATTCTTTTCCACATCACCAAGATATGCACAGCAATTATGGGTCTTCTCAAACGGCCATTTGCTACCGCTTGATGATCCTTCTTCTTGCACATTCTCTGGAATAGGATCTGTCACTGCAGTCTCCACAGGAATATCAGCAGTTGATTGTTCTTCAGCCATCTGAAATGAAAAATCAAAATAAAACGTCAAAACACAAAATCGTCAAAATTTCAAAATTTTAGGTTTTTATAATTTCACATTCGCCCATATAAAACTGGTCGAATGTAAGTAAATGAGGCCGAAGATGCAATTTTTCTGGTCGAATGTACAAAGATTTTGACTCAAAGATACATTCGCCCATTCAGTGTTACCTTCGTCCAAATTGTTCTACCTTCGTCCGGTCGATGACCCGAAGGTGAATCTGATTCAAACCCAAAATTTGAAAATTTTTCAATCTTGTTTTTAAACATTGATTTTGATTAAAACCAATCCTAATAAGGCCGATTATGCTTCGTCTATCATCAATTTACCCTAACATTCATTTTACATCAGTTTTTAAACGTAATTAGGGTTTTTATATTTCAAGCAATCAATCAAGCAATTTATCAGTGTTATAATCCTAATTCTTAAAACATTCTCCCCCTAAAACTGATGTGGGATGAATGTGAATCAAAATCAAACATTAAAAACCACTGAAAATCTCTCAAACATTAAACCCTAGGTCCGGTTACTAAACAACCGATTCCGGCTTGAATCCATGTCCATTACCTGGAATACTTATATAGAAATGATCAGTGATATGCAATGATTAAAACGCACAAGCAGAGGAAACAAAATCAACAAGGTCTTGTATTGAAGAAAAATTTTGAAAAAGTAGAACTGTTTGGTCGAACCTGTGTTGGTGTATTTATAAGACTGTACCTTCGCCCGTTCACTCTGGACGAACGAACCAAATATCCACCTTCGCCCCTAATAAAAAGGCACGAAGGTAAACTGGTTTTACCCGAACGTAAAATTTGTGATAAAACCACATTCGCCCAAAATTGAAACGGCCGAACGTAACAAAAATCCCACATTCATCCCAAATTAAGGGCGAATGTAAAATGGGAATTTTGAAAAATTTTGCCAAATTACCAATTCGAATCCCGTTCAACATTTTTCAATCCGTTAAGCATCCAAAACACAATTTTCACTTTTTGAATGATACAAAGCCCAGATGGTGGTGTCAAATCTCAGAAATTGACTATCAAGCATCCCCGGTTATCAAAAATAAAGCAGAAATGCAAAAACTTTTGGATTTTCTGAAATTTTTATCAAAACACACCTAAAATCTTTTTGGATTTTGTATCTTTTTGACATTAAAAATAAATTGCAACAAAATAAAATGCATCAAAGTAAATGAAAGCAGTAAACATTTTGTGAAATCCGGTCAGAGGATCATATCAGTTTTCTGAGAAATCTGATCACAGCGTTGATCTTTTTGTTTAATATTATCATTAGAAACAGTATGTGATACGGCAATTGCTGATATTGTGGTCCACGTAAGCTCACATGCAGACAATTACGCAATGCTTTAAAATGATACGAGTTAAGTGTATTAGACTAACACGATGTGGTGCCCACACACACGACATACTCCCGTATCAAGTAATTGCACAAAGCTTCGTCGTAACGCGTGATTATGCCAGAGTTATCCGTAAAAGTTACAAAGTATATAGCACAGAGGTGTACAGGTCAGCAATTTAATGCAGCAGAGTAACATGTGCGTATACGCTAGGTTGAGGCTGATATTAATCACTGATTTGCATCAGATGATCAATACGATGTAATAATGATCTATGATCAATTAAAACATAAAGTTCCTCAATTCGGTAACTTCCGGTTTTGGCAATTAAGCTCTTTTAGCAAATATTCTGATAAAACTAGGTCCGTAAATCAATACGACAAAAGTTTATCAGAATATCCCGGATAACCATAACATAACGACCCGAAACCTCAGATTTTGGCAATCCTATCAAACGAAATTACGGTACTAAGACCATATGCCCATGAGGTGTTCAGCCACGAACGCGTAGTTCGTTATGTTTGTATCACTAATGCACGCAATATTTAGTCTACGAAGCCTATCAGCATATCACACGTAATCAACACACGCCTCATAAACTATACAATTCTTTAGCCTGTATCAGATTCCCACTGATGTACTATCATTTCCTCTGTTTTACCAGGAAATCATTTTTGATTTTCTAATTTTTAGGTCTTTTTGAGTTTTATAATGTTTTTTTGGCTTTTCTGATAAAATGGCTCCCCCTAAAATAAAGAACATATTTTTGGATTTTCATTTTCTGAAAAACAAAATAAAAACAAAATATAAAAGAAACAATCCACTCGAAAGCATCAACTTCTTTGAGGATTAGACAATCCCCTTGAAAGCATCAACTTCTTTGAGGATTATGAAAGTAAAGAGAAATTCCCAATTAGCAAAGAGAAATTCCCAATTAGCAAAATATAAAAACTAAAAACTAAAAAGCGATAAACCGAGGTGCCGATTAGTCCTGTTTTTCCTTTATATTGTTTACTTTTAAAAGATATTCAAAGCGTGAACGATCAAAAGCTTTAGTAAACAGATCTGCACGTTGGTAGTCAGTGTGTATTTTGATCATATCGATCAATTCCTTAGCGTAACAATCTCGGATAAAATGATATTTGATCCGGATGTGTTTCGCCTTAGAATGATTTTCCGAATTTTTAGTTAATGCAATTGCGGCTTCGTTGTCACAGTAAATAGGAGTTTTTAGAAACTGCAAACCGTAATCCACCATTTGTTGTTGAATCCAGAGTACTTGAGAACAGCAACTCGAGGCTGCAATGTACTCGGCTTCACAGGTAGATTGTGCTACGGAAGTCTGTTTCTTGCATTGCCAGGTGATTAACCTGCTCCCGAAAAACTGGCAACCAGCTGTAGTAGATTTGCTATCTTTGTCACAGCCGCCCCAATCTGCATCACTAAAAGATATGAAATCAAAATTATCATCATTAGGGTACCAAAGTCCTTTTGAGGGACAACCCTTCAGATATCTAAGGATACGCTTGACCGCCGTCAGATGACTTTGTTTCGGCTTCGATTGATAGCGGGCACAGAGACACGTTGCATACATGATATCTGGTCGAGACGCCGTCAAATACATCAGAGATCCGATGATTGCTCTGTATGTAAAAGGATCCGTCAGCTCCCCCTTAGCGTCCACTCCAATCCCGTGATTGGGTTGAATAGGGGTATCCATTGGCTTTGAGTCCTCCATCTGGAACCGGCTCAAGATGTCGGAGACATATTTCGTCTGGTGAATGAAGATCCCGTCGGGTCTTTGATCCACCTGCAAGCCTAGGAAAAACTGCATCTCCCCCATTGCGCTCATTTCGAACTTTTCCTGCATGACAGTTTCGAACTCCCTGCATAAAAGCTCGTTAGTTGAACCAAATATTATATCATCAACGTATATCTGTACTAGAAGCAAATCATCTCCCGTCTTTTTCGTAAAGAGGGTGCAATCGACGAGGCCGCGCTTAAATCCTTTGTTGATGAGGTATGTGCTTAGCTCCTCGTACCACTGCCTCGGAGCCTGGTGCAAGCCATAAAGAGCTTTGTTCAACACGTAGACCTTATCCCGGTGGATTGGGTCCTCAAAGCCTGGTGGCTGCCCGACATACACCTCTTCCTTGACTTTCCCGTACAGAAATGCGCTTTTTACGTCCATCTGGTAAACTTTGAATTTCTTATAAGAAGCAAACGCGAGGAACATCCGAATAGCTTCGATTCTTGCTACCGGTGCATAGATCTCATTATAATCAATCCCTTCGATTTGATGGAACCCCTGCACGACCAATCTGGCTTTGTTCCGAACAATTACCCCACGATCATCCTTCTTACACTTAAACACCCATTTGGTGCCAATCTTCTTTCTATCCGGCGGCAAATCCGTGAGCGTCCAAACTCCCAATTTCTGGAATTGTAATAACTCCTCCTGCATAGCTTCCACCCAGGCATCATCCTTCAAAGCGTCCTTGTATGTCCTTGGCTCTACCTGCGACACATAACACGCAAACGACCAATCATTTTGACTACCAGATTGTTGAATTTTGGCATATAAAGCTAAAGCACCAAAACTCTCTGGCGTATTAACGCTTTTAAGCTGCCCTCTGGTCATAACACTACTTCCAGGATCACCAATAACTTGCTCCAGCGGGTGAATACGATGAATCCGAGGTTCCGGATAATCAGGTACTTGTACTCCCGTCTGAACAGTCAAGTTCTCTACAGCATCCAGATCATGACCCGTATTTGATGATGAAGCCACATCAGAAGTTGGAGTTGGGTTCACTGGCGGTGCCTCCTGTTCTTCAGCTTGATCAAGAATAGCTTCTTCAAATTGTTCATCTTCAGATTCTGAAGTGTCTAATGAAGTTGAAGCCTCTTGAAAAATCTCTTCTTCTTGGATAGGAGCATTGGTATCATTAGAAGCTGGTAGGGGGTTCACGGTGATCGGACGCACCAATGGTGAAGTTGTTGCATTTTCACACTCGTAAAGTAATCGAATAACAGCTTCTTCAACCAAGCTATCTAGATTGAATGATTCAAAAAAATCTTTGTAATCAAACATCCAATCAGGACCCGTGCCTTGAATATTTTGAGTATAACGTTGAACGTCCACGTTAGCCCAGTCTTCCACACGACGAGTTCGCTTGTTGTATACCCGTTTGAGTGGGGTTGCATATCCAACAAAGTAACCCTCCTCGGCTTTAGGACTAAACTTTTCGCTTGGATTCAACATAGTACAAGGCGCCCCGAAAGGTTCTAGATACTCTAAGTTCGGCTTCCTTCGGTGTAACAGTTCATAAGATGTTTTACCAAACTTCTTCACTGTTAAAACCCGATTTAATGTGTAATTTGCTGCATAAATCGCCTCGTTCCAGAACATTACCGGAAGATTTGAATCAGCAAGCATTGTTCTAGCCGCTTCAATTAGAGTCCTATTCTTTCGTTCAGCAACACCGTTCTGTTGAGGGGTGTACGGAGCCGAATATTCATGATGTATTCCTTTGTTTTCACAAAGTTCATCCATCTTGGCATTTTTGAACTCCGTCCCATTGTCACTCCGAATTCTCTTTATCTTCACATTGTAGAGATTCTCCAATCGAGTGAACAGAACTTTTAGATTCATAAAAGTGTCGCTTTTATTCTGCAAACACATCACCCATGAAAATCTTGAGTAATCGTCAGTGACGACTAAACAATAAAGTTCTCCAAGATGACTATGGCGCTTGACCGGTCCGAAAAGATCCATGTGCAATCGCTCTAGTGGCATCTCAACAGAGTTAACCTTTTTCACTTTGTGGGACTGTTTGTGCTGCTTCCCCTTTTTACAACTTACACACTTGTCATTCAAATGGAAATGTTTCACATTTACTCCCTCGACAAGTCCATTCCTCACAAGTTGATTCATTTTCTTCAGATGAATGTGCCCCATTCTTCGGTGCCACATTATCGATTCTTTCTCAGTCGCCTTGGACAAAAAGCACGTTATTTGTCCCTGTGATGTCATCGCCTTGGACATATCAAGAATGTATAGATTGTTGACGCGAGGTGCCTTCAACATTATCCACTCTTTAGGAATTGTAAAGCCCGGTTTCAAGATATAGCAGGATTTGTCATCAAAATGCACAGTAAATTTCTTGTCACAAATTTGACTGACACTCAACAGATTGTAATCTATCTGCTTCACATACGATATCCGCTCAAAACTCACTATCCCATTGCTCACACTCCCTTCCATCGTGATATATCCACCTTTGTTTCCTGCAAAAGCTACATACCCGCCATTGATGTTCTTCACGTCGAACAACAACGCAAGATCCCCTGTCATGTGGCCTGAAGCTCCACTATCAACAATCCAAAGACTGCTAATAGGGCCAGCTGAAGCTCCCTGCACACAAAAAGTAAATCATTTAGTGCTTTCGGGGGACCCAAGCCTGAGTCTTGGGTCTTTCAACATCAGGTTTCACAATAACATTTTCACAAACATTTTTAACAACTTTTTGATCAATCTTTTTCTGATTGCTCAAAATTGTTTCCTTTTTCTCATTAACCTTTGAAGATGAGGCTCCTGGAGTACCATTGGGTGTCCAAGATTGTTCAGTCCTTTTCAGGATACGAATCTGAGACTTTGGATTCTCAGTCGGTTTTTGAACATTGTTAGCAAATGTAACTTTCTTGGTAACCTTATCTGATTTAACAGACTTAGGTCCAACATTTGAATTGACAATCGGTTTTGGTGGAACCTTTTGCCTATCAACTGTTGAGTTCACCACAGGCTTTCTCCACGAGTGGTCCATTGCAATCCGATTCCTTCTATCATAGTGCATTGGACGAGTGTTCCTCATTTGAAAATTGTTTTGATTATAAAACGGTTGTTGTTGTTGAGGAACAACTCTCCTATGAGGTGGCACATAATGATCAATCGGTTTCCTCATGGAATTCCTCACTTCTACCTCGTGCCTCTTTTGCCTAACATAAGGACACTGAGCAAGCAAATGCCCACGTTCCCCACACTTAAAGCACGCACGGTACTCTTCAAAAACATTTGGAGCATTTGGTTGAGCAAATGATCGAACAGGGTATTGATCATTGTACTGTTGCTTCCTTAAACTCTCAGGGAGTGGCCCTTTTGAATAAGTAGGCTCATTGAAACCATTAGCTCTGTTTTTGGGTTTAACAAACTCTGTGACATGGACCTTTGGTTCTTGAGGAACATCCAAATACAACTTTTTCAACAAAGCTGGTGGAATTTCATTTGTTCTCTCATGTTTTGGGAACCAAATAGTACTTTCTTGCCAAATCTTTTCAATTTTAGCATAGTTGGCATTTTTAATTGGAAAGTCCTCGTCAGAGATGATCTTATCGGATCCTTCCATCCGATAGAACACCTTGACAGGTTTGTCACATTGTTCGTTTTTCTCATTCTTTTCAAGATCTTTCTTAACCACATTAAGATCTTTCTTCACAACATTCTTCTCAGATTTTTCCACATGATGAACATTTCTCATTGGAACAATTTGAGATGATGAAATTGGTTCATTTGTAATGATGTGATTTTCTTTTGGAATTTCACATGCATTAACAGTTTGGTTACAACCATTTTCATCACTCTCTGAATCTGAGTCAACACTTTCAGCAGTAACACCCTCATCATTGATTCCCAAAATCGGTCTAACATCGGAATTTGGATCACCAACACTTGAAGTGTTAGATTCATTTTCCGATGTTGAATCAGATTTTACCGAACTCTCCGGTGTCACTGAGTGACAATTATGGTTTTCAAAGAGAACCGGAGATGGTACAGCCCGATAATTGGTTGTTTTGTCATCAATGATGTGGTCTACCACATAAGCAACATTCTTGTAGCTTTCCAACTTTTTGTTTACTTTCTCAGCAAAGCATTTGATGGCGGCCATTTCCAACTTGGTGTTTTCAATTTCATTGATATAGTTGTTAATTGCCAATTGTTTTAAAGACAAAGTGTTTTTCAAGTCAGAAATGTCCTTTTTATAGCCATCTAATACTTTGTTAAAAGCATTCAACTCTTTGCGAGTAGATTGACTGTTCATGATAGCACTATCACGTTGAATACGGAGTTGTTTAACCTCCTCAGTCAATCTATCACAAGCACCACAATATTTTTCACTAGTATTGTCAGTACTACATGCAGAACTTACAGGTTTTGGCGGGTCAGTCATGGCCATTAATGCGAAATGAGCTTCCTTTCCTGCAAAGAATCTGGAATAATCAATCTTTGTGAAAGCATCATCTGCAATGCACGACTTCCTTGTCATCAGAAAATCTGCTTCTGCAAGCAACTGATCGATATCTTCATCAAGAGAATTAACACTTGCTTCTGTATCCGATTCACTGTCTGAATCAGAATAAACCGATTCACACTCCTCAGGAATGTCAGAAACAGTATCAATCACAACTCCCGAATTAGTTTCCTCATTCTCAACCTTAACATTAACCTCAGAATTAACCTTAACAGGTTCAAAATCACCATCCATCTCGACCTCAGACTCATCACTATCAACTTCAGTTTCAACCTTCTCCTCCATTGTCACTGAATCTTCAAGATCAACCTGATAGGCAACACACGCCACATTTCCTCCAGTTGTGATTTCTTCAACACCTATCTGAATGCTCGACCAGTCAAACCTCTCGTCTTGTTGAGTAACCAATGCTTGATTGGTATTCTGTTGTTCAGCTGGTGTAGTGATTGGTATGACTGTTCGGTTAGTATTGTTTGGTGTTTGGTTTTGTGTTTGGTTTGGTGTGGTTGGTTGTCTATTTTGGTTGTTGTTAAAGTTGTTTTGACGGTTTTGGTAGTTGTTGTTGTTTTGGGAAGAAACTTGGTTTTGGTTTTGTTGTTGACGGTTCTGATAGGTAGCATTAAATGGATTTCTGTTGCCTTGTTTCGGTGGTTGAGTACATTCACGTTTAAAGTGACCTTTACCCCCACAATTAAAACAAGTCACTTTCTCCTTATTAAACCCGTAGGTTGTGTTAGGAGAAGTTCCCAAGTCGGTTCTACCTGTTTTCTCAATAAACTCCGTTGCTCTTCGCATTATGCTCGCAAATGCCCATTGAATATCAATGAGTTCCATTTCTTCCTTATCAATCTGTGCGTAGTCTTCATTGGTCAAGTTGTTATTACCAATTTGACTAGCAACTAACCCATTGTAGGAAGAAACCATTGCAGAGACTAATGCAATGTGTTGCTGAGCAACTTCAACTGTTACATTTCCAAGATTGGAAGTCTCCAAAACCACAGTTGGTTGGTTAGGTTGGTTCATTGGTTGTGGTTGAGTTTGACCAGCAGTGTAAAAAGCTGCTTGTTGTTTTGGTGAGAATGGTGGAATGTATGAATATTGATATGGAACTTGTGGTTGTGGTTGTGATAAAGATGAAGTTTGTTGATGGTAGTTAATGATAGGTGATTCTACAGCATTGGATATACAAGCAACATGTGGTGTAACTAGCCCTCCAGAACTTGTGCTTGCTGGAACTAAAGATCCTCCAAAGTATAAGTTTGGATTCTGAGGAATCTGTGCTCTCCTAGCCTTCCTCTTCTCTTCCAACTCTTTGTTTTCCAGCTTCTCAACGAACTCTTGAAGAGACCAGTATTGAAAAGCATCCTTCTCCTTCAGAACATCCACATGCTGATCCCAGTTTGGTGGTAAAGCTTCAGCAAACTTGTCCACCTGTTTAGCCATAGGAATCTGTACACCATAGCTAGACAATTCAGATATTAAATGATTATATCTAGGAGTTAGTTCTTTCAAAGTTTCATTTCCAACATAAGAAAAATTCTCAAACTCCTTAACAAGTTCTTCCATCCTCAAATTCCTAGTCTTCTCATTTCCATCATGCTTCCTTTTAAGCATATCCCACAAAGCCTTAGAAGTTGTGCACGTTCCAAACTGATGCAGAAGATCATTTGTAATGGCTTGTGTCAGTTGTGAGAACGCCTTCTTTTCCACAGCAAACTTTTTCTTTTCATCCTCCGCCATGCTCTCCAATGGCACTGGTTCACCCGTGTTCTCCAGAACTGGTGGTGTGTATCCTTTAGCTATCATGTTCCATGCTTCAGCACCTTCTACTCCCATGCCTTCCAAGTGTATCTTGAACTTTTTCTGCCACTGATTGTATTCTTGAATCTCCATGAGCTTCGGTGGCCGAGTCCCGCTACCTGAAGACAAATCATTAATCAGTGTGGAAATAGCATTAGTAGTTTGAGTGTTTACCACCGCTGCTGCTACTCCCCAGTAGTCAGACTGTGGTACTGTAGGTGCACTCTGAGTCATGTAGTTAACCGGCTGCGAAGACTGTGTGCTCGTCTTCTGTGCTGCCACGGTCCATGGGTCCATCACCTGCTGTTGTGGTTGTGTAGTTGCTGGTGTAGGAGTAGTCTGATAACGCCACATAGTCACGCACTTCGAGAAATTCAACACTTAGAAAAATTTTCAAAAACTTATCCTAGGTTCGCCCAAAAGACTTTCAGATTCGTCCCTTTTGTTGCAGGTTCGCCCAAAAATCTCTCACCCGAATGTGAAAACTCACCAGAAAGTAAATTCACACTAACACGTTCTACGTTCGCCCAAATAAACCTAGGTTCGACCGTTTCTGATCTACGTTCGTCCGCCCGACTTCCCGGATGTAGAAAATATGACCCGAATGTAAAATATTCTAGTGAAAAACTCTACGTTCGCCCGAAAAACTCTAGGTTCGCCCGAAAAACTACTCACCTTCGACCAAAAACACTCACGTTCGCCCACTCACACCAGATTCGCCCATTTTAAACTTTTGAAAAACGGTTACACTTTGAAAAACGGTTATTTTGATCTCTGATTTTCAAAAGTTTGTGGATTTGATTGATCTTAATCAGGTTATGCTTCGGAGATGATTTGGAACAACTTTAATACTTGGAATTTTGAACTTTAACCACAAAATCACCTCTAAATCTTTCAAAAACACACAAAAACCATTTTTAGTTGAAAACAGATGTGAATTGATGAAAATAAGGTCCAAATCAGCTCTGAGTTTATCAATTTGTTGTTGTATGATCCTCTATGCTCTGATACCACTTTGTAGAGGAAGGATTTGACAAAAACACAGGATTATATGATCATACAAGTTGCTAAACTAGGTGCGGAAACCCTAGCTTAGAACAAACTGATATAAACTCAATCAAAACACAATCAAGGTCATTTTAAAAGCTTTTCATAGATTAACTTGTTCAAATAAACCTTTACAGACTGATAACAGTTAATCTAGACCTCAAACAGACAATCTCAAACCTCTCAGGAACACACACAAAACACACACTCTCAATGACTCGTTATACATTACAAAAACTTGAAATCTATTTATACTAGCTGTACGTTCGCCCAGTCTTACTGGTCGAAGGTAAGCTATTTCCACATTCGCCCAGATAGTCTGGTCGAATGTGTCTCTTGTGCATTCCTGTTCTTCATTCGTCCATGACAAAGCTTCCTTCGCCCCTTTCTAATACTCCTTCGCCCCTACAGATACTCATTCGCCCATTAACACATGTTAGTATCTAATCTTTAGTCGCAAAACGGCATCTACACCTCCACAGTTAAAACAAGTAACTTTCTCCTTGTTGAACCCGTAGGTTGTGTTAGGAGAAGTTCCCAAATCCGTTCTTCCCGTCTTCTCGATAAACTCTGTTGCCCTTCTCATAATACTCGCAAAAGCCCACTGGATATCAATCAATTCCATCTCTTCTTTATCAATCTGTGCATAGTCTTCATTGGTCAAGTTGTTGTTCCCAATTTGACTAGCAACCAACCCATTGTAAGATGAAACCATTGCAGAGACTGGTGCAATGTGTTGCTGAGCAACTTCAACAGTCACATTTCCCAAGTTAGAAGTCTCCAAAACCACCGGTTGTTGATTAGGTTGAGTAATTTGGTTCATTGGGTTCATGTATTGTGTTTGTTGAGGTGGTTGTTGAGATTGACTGGCAGCATAGAAAGCTGCGTGTTGCATTGGTGAGAATGGTGAAATGTAGGAATTGTTGTATTGTTGTTGTGGTGGTGGTGTGTATGATGGTTGTGAATAGGATGAAGTTTGAGCAATGTAATTGATGGTAGGTTTTGGTGGTTCCATGACATTAGAAATACAAGCAACATGTGGTGCCACTAATCCCCCTGAACTTGAGTTACTAACTGGTACTGAAGTGCCTCCAAAATATAAGCTAGGATTCTGAGGAATCTGTGATCTTTTAGCTTTCCTCTTCTCTTCAAGCTCTTTGTTTTCCAGCTTCTGCACAAACTCGTTAATAGTCCAGAATTGGTATGAATCCTTCTCCCTGAGAACTTCCACATGCTGATCCCAGCATGGTGGTAGAGCATCTGCAAACTTATCCACCAAAGCTGTCATAGGAATCTGTATATCATAACTAGACAATTCAGTTAGAAAATTACAATATCTAGGAGTTAATTCTTTTAAAGTTTCATTGCCAATATAAGTAAAATTCTCAAACTCCTTTCGTAACTCTTCCATCCTCAATCTTCTAGTCTTCTCATTCCCATCATGCCTAGTTTTAAGCACATCCCACAGTTGCTTAGACGTGGTGCAAGTCCCAAACTGATGCAGCAGATCGTTTGTGATCGCCTGAGTCAACTGGGAATAAGCTTTCTTCTCCACAGCAAACTTCTTTTTCTCCTCCTCAGACATACTCTCCAATGGAACTGGTTCACCGGTGTTCTCCAAACCGGTGCAGTGTACCCTCTAGCAATCATACTCCATGCCTCTGCACCCTCCACTCTCATGCCTTCCAAGTGGATCTTAAACTTTTTCTGCCACTGATTATATTCTTGCATCTCCATGAGCTTAGGTGGCCGATTCCCGCTACGTGAAGATAAGTCATTAATCAGTGTGGAAATAGCATTTGTGGTTTGAGTATTTACCACCGCTGCTGCTACTCCCCAGTAGTCAGGTTGTGGTGCTGGAGGTGCCACACTTTGAGGCATCGAGCTAGTCATCGCGATGTAATTAATCGGTTGCGAAGACTGTGTGCTCGTCTTTTGTGCTGCCACTGTCCATGGGTCCATCACATGCTGTTGTGGTTGTGTCGTTGCTGGTCTCGGAGTAGTCAGAAAATTCCACATGATGTTCACGAACTTCGAAAAATTCAACACTTAGAAAATTTTCCAAAAACAGTTCTAGGTTCGCCCGAATCCTTCTACTTTCGTCCCTTTTATTCTACTTTCGTCCAAACTGAATTTACCTGAATGTAGAACTTCAACAGAAAGTAAAATATCCTAACACAATTTCCACGTTCGTCCAAAACTAGTCACCTTCGACCACTTTGATTCCACATTCGCCCGCCCGACGAATCGAAAGTGGAAATATCAGCCCGAATGTGGAAATTTCAAACAACAAATTCCAGGTCCGCCCAGAAATTAGCTAGGTTCGACCAGAAAACACACACCTTCGCCCACAAATGGTCAGGTTCGCCCACTACCCAACACGTTCGCCCATTTCAGATCTGAAAAACGGTTACACTTTGAAAAACGGTTATTTTGATCTCTGATTTTCAAAAGTTTATAGATTTGAATGATCTTTATCAGGTTTTGATTCGGAATTGATTTGGAACAACTTTAATTCTTGGAATTTTAGAATTTATCCACAAATTCAACTCTAAATCAATCAAAAACACTCAAAAACCATTTTTAGTCAAAAACAGATGTATTTTGATCAAAATTATGTCCAAATCAGCTCTGAGTTTATCAAATTTGTTGTTGTATGATCTGTATGGCTCTGATACCACTTTGTGATTGAAAGATTTTAGCTAAAATAGGAATATAGATCATACAAGTAACAAAACCAGGTGCGGAAACCCTAGTTATGAACAAACTGATAAAACTCGGATCAAAACACAGTAAACATCATTTTCAAAGCTTTTTCATAGATTAACATTCATAAAAACTTGTTACAATGAGTATCCTAGTTAATCTAATCAATCCTGACACTTTCACAAAAACACCTAGAACCTGACCACAACAGACACTTCAACTAAAACTCTCTATAACTCAAAAACTCACAAAATCTATTTATAGGACCTGCACATTCGCCCACTTGTGATGGTCGAATGTGGAATTCTTCCACATTCGCCCACACTAGGGTACGAATGTGTTCTTCTGATCAGCTTCAATCTACCTTCGCCCAGAAGCAATCTACCTTCGCCCATAATCCTTTACATTCGCCCAGTCTGTTCCACTTTCAACCCATCAGAACTTTCTAACATATGTTAACTTTGTAGATCCAATCACTAGTCGCGCTTCGTGCATCTACAGATTTCAAATTCAGAATCTGTTCTTCTATCTATCACACTTTCCTAACAAGGTAACACAATCATTACATTTAGGAATTGAGTTAGAACTTATCAGGGTCGAAGAATCAGTTATAACCATAAGAGAAAAATGTGCTTCCTTCCCAGTGAAGAACTTTGAATAGTCAATCCGAGTGCAAGCATCATCAACCATACATGACTTCTTGCTGATTAGAAAATCAGCTTCAGCTAATAACTGATATCATCATCACGCGAGTTCAGACTTGCCTCATAATCGGTTTCACTTTTAGAATCTGAGCAACCTGAATCTTGAACATTCGATCATTCTTCAACAACCATCTCAATCACATCTTCTTCAACTATTTGTTCTAAAACCGATTCATCTCTTCATTCATCCACCTCTTCTACTATTTCCATAGAATAACATGCCACAGTCCCACTAGATAACTCTACAACTCCCAACTTCATGTCACTCCCGTTAAACCCTTCATCTTGTTGAATCACCAATGTTTTATTATCAATATTGTTTTGATTGGTGGGAGTGGTTACTAGGACAATGTTTCTTTCAGTGTTTGGGGTATTTTGAGTTTGATGGGGTGATGATGTTTGTCTTTGGTTAGTATTGAAAGGAGTATGTTGTCGGTTTTCGTTTTAGTTTTGATTTTGATAGATGCTTTGATGGTTTTGGTTTTGATAGATGTTGTTGAATGGATTTCAGTTTCCTTGTTGTTTAGGATTGGTGCATTCACAAGAAAGTGTCCTTTGGTTCCATAATTAAAACAAGTAACTTTAGCTTTGTTGAAGCTATAGGTTGTGTTAGGTGAAGTGGCCAAATCGGTCCTTCCAGTTCGCTCCATAAACTCTTGAGCTTTCCTAACAACACATGCAAATGCCAATTGAATGTCTATAAGCTCAATTTCATCCTTATCAATTTGCGAGTAATCTTCATTTGTCAAATTACTATTCCCAATTTGACCCACCACGAGTTCATTGTAGGAAGCTACAAAAGCAGACAACAAACCAACATGCTTTTGAGCGACTTCTATTGTTACATTATCCAATTTGGAAATCTCCAATACAATAGAACTCAAACTCGAAGAGTCTTGTCCAGCATTAGAAGAGGATGCTTGATTCATGTTCAATGATGAAGTAGCCATCCTGGTGTTGAAGGAGCTGTAGTTGATGTAACATAGGATGAAGATGATGGAATGCCATAGTAATTCACCGGATTAGTTTGCTCAACACTCGAAACAAAAGCTGTTTGTGGTGCCGAACTCACACCAACTTTTGGTACGGTTGAAGAAGAGGAACTAGCAAAGTACAAATCAGGATTCTAAGGAATTTGTACTCTTTTTGCCTGTTGGGTTAGATTGAGACCACAGTTACCAGGATTAAGTGTTTTTGATAGTTTGTAATGATGTTTAGAAGTTAGAGGGTTATTTGTGTAATTATGGCATAGTTGTAGCAACTAAACCCTAGGCTGCGTACTTAATACACGGGCTCTGCGCACTTAGCTTAAGTGCGCAGGCCCATCAGTTCTCCTATATAAGGAATGATATGCTGCAGCTAGGGTGTAGGGTTTTGGTCATTGTATTAGATAGCACAAGTGTGTAGGTGCGTACTTAGTTATTTCCATGGTGTTGTAATGCTCAAATCAGTAATGGAATCTTCGTATTATTCATCTTGTGTGTCGGTTTCTATCATATTCATCTAGTTTCTTTGTTTGTATAGATTAATCACCTAAAACACCTAACAAATAGGTGTTTCTAGGTGATAACAATCTTGTGCACTTAAAAGATCTAGTATTTTGGGACTACAATTTGGTATCAGAGCATCTGTGCTCTAGATTGTATCTATTTAAAGATACCAAAACCCTCATCTTGTTAGTTTCTACTATCAAGATTTTTATAAATTTTTGTGTTTATCAAAACTTTGAGTGTTTTTCTTAGTTTTTGGCTTCAAAATCTCGTGGATAAAGTGTTTCTAGGGTGTTAAAAGTTGGTTATTTTTAGTAGAAACATCATCCGAGGACTTCAAATTGATTGAAAAACTCTTGGATAAGTTTCTGATATGAGTTGTGCAATTTCAGCAGCTTTTGCGTACTTATCGTGCGCACTTGCTTCATAATCTGCGTACTAGTTTCTTATTTTGAGTACTTAGTTTATGTGCTGAGTACTTAGCTCATAAGTTGCATACTTGGTATTACAAGCTGTGCACTTATCTCAGGAATACATTGCGCACTTATCTCATAAGTGTGCGCACTTGTGTCTTGGGTTGAGCACTTAAATTTTCACAAGGCTTTAGAGCTCTCTCTCTCCTGATATCACAACTAGGGTTTCTGCGTACTAATCAGAAACAACTAGTTGGGGTGCGTACTTGCTGGAAGGTGCAGTTTTTGAGTACTTGGCTAGGGTTTCTGCGCACTAAAATCTTAAACAAGAGTTTAAGTGTCTGTGTACTTAGATAAGTACGCAGACTGATCCGTCAAAGACTGAGCACTTGTCTTGCTCAGCCCTGACTGACCTGCGCACTTAAGCCATCGTGTGTACTTCAGGGACTGCGCACTTATCAGGGGATCAAGAACTTAACCCTTCTGTTTAATTACTGTTTCAGGTTGTTGCTCAAAAGTGTTCTGCGTACTTGCTCTTGCGTACTTGTCTGCGCACTTGTGGACTGATCATCAAATTATAAGGACTTTGGACTGTTCTTTGGACTGTAACCCTTAAAATTACTTAATCAGAATTTTAAAATCAATCTAAATCAATGGCTGGTAACAACTCATTCCAAGTTAATCCCATAACCCAAGCAGAACTGGAAACTGGAACAATAACCCGAATTCCCAAGTTGATGGGTGCTGAAGATTATGGTACCTGGAAAAACAGGATGAAAGCATTCTATTTTGTTAATGATCATACTTAATGGAACTCTGTGCAACTTGGACCTCACATCCCTGTGAGGACCACTGATGCAGGAGAGGTGTTTAACACTGATCCTACTACCTACACAGATCTTGACAAACAGTTGATGCAACGAGATCACAAAGCCTACGGTGCTCTCACCATGGCTTTGTCCAATGATGTGTACAATATGTTTGAAGAGTACGGATCGGCGCATGATCTGTGGTTTGCTTTGAGTGAATACTACGAAGGAAATGCTGAGATGAGACAGAACAAGCAGGACATGATTCAGAAAGAATATGATATGTTTGAAAGTGTTCGTGGTGAAAGCCTGTCGTCACACATTGACAGGTTCATGAGTCTGTTAACCAAAATGAAGAAAGCCGGTATTCCCGTCAACAACCGTAACTCCATTAAGAAACTACTTGACTCTCTTCCAAAGGAATGGAGTGTTTAATGCATGCTGATTAAGAAAGATTACTTGGATGCTCAATCCACTCTGGCTGATCTTATAAACACATTGAAGTCATTTGAAATGGATATCACAAAAAGAGAGATGAATCAGACTGTTCCAAAGGTGACTTCTAGCAGTGCAATGAAGAATCTGGCATTGATGACTCCGATTGGTGAGATGGGTTCAAGTTCACTACATCCATATGTGGACTCACTAGGTGGTGGAAGTTCCAGTTCAGGCAAAGCACCAATGTACTCTGAAAAGGCAGCGAAGACACTGACTCCACAGGTCGCCAAGCTGGCTACCGAACATGTGGAACTCTTCAACACCTTCATGAGTAGTTTTGAAGCTCTAAAGACTGGTGAGATCAAGAATGAGATGATGTCTCCGGAGGATATGTACCAAGTGGATCCAGATGATATGGAGGAAATGGATCTCAAATGGCAGATGACAATGATTACTCTAAGAGTTAAAAGGTTTCAAGACAGAACTGGTAGGAGAGTGGGAATGGGAAAAGCTGGGTTTGACAAGTCAAAGATCAGATGTTATAAATGCAAAATTCTTGGGCATTTCAAATACGAATGTCCCACTTTGAACCAAGCTGAAATCAAGCCTGCTAAGAGGTTGGTGGCTGTCACTGATGGAAATGAAGGAAATGAGAAGGAACCACAGAAGGCATTGGTTGTTGAAGATTTTGACTGGGGAGAAGAGGCAGCTGCAGCAGAAGTTGAAGTCAACAAAGCCCTGATGGCCACAATTTGCACCAAATCCTCTAACGGTGTGAATTCTCTAGAAGGGTCATCTACTGAGGTGCTGAAGGGTGAAATGCTGAAGAATGCTGGACTAAAGAATGTGCTGGTTGATGAGAAAGTGAAAGATTAGACTAGGGAGGAGGCGTTGATAGCTGAGAAGACTTCTCCAGAGAAAGCTGCTGAAGAGGTGAAGAGTGCTTCCAAGAAAGCTGAGGAGAAAGACATGGTAAATATTCCTCTCGAAATAAAATCTAAGCTGTGCTCACCTAGGTGTGTTACAGCTGTTGCTTACTGTTTGTCACACAACAGAAGAGTTTTAAGAGAAATGGATGATATTCGTAAAATTAATTCTGAAATGAAAGAAAACGAGTGGGCATATCAGCGAAAGTTAAATGCAACTCTAGCTGAAATGCAAACTTTAAAAGAATTTGTTCTCAAGAAAGATTTTCTAATAAATGATCTAACTTCAAAATTAGAAAAATCTAGAAATGAAACAACTCGTCTTCAAATTATTGTTGACAAATGGAATGTAAGCAAACAGGCTCATACTGATATCATTGATTGTGCAAGGCAATCATTTGTAAAGGATGGAATCGGGTATAAGGATAAGAATGGAATCGAAAGATCACTATTCTTACCCTTGAGCCGAAGTGAATACATACCCATTCTAACACCTCATCCAAAAAATGACCTTTTTGAAAACAAATGTGTTGAGTCTAAGTCAAATGCTAACATAAGTAAAAGCGATGCAGATGTGACCCAACAGGCTCGTGTGGAAGATGATGAAAGTTGTGGTGGACAGATTGTGGGGTTAGGACATCCAGGTGCCAATTACTCAACAGTGAATTGGTTTATCTGGAACAATGAAAAGTCTAAAAACAATTCTATTTTGGATGACTGTAATACTTTAACTAATTTGGATGACTGTAATAGTTTATCTAGGATGGATAACTGTAATAGTTTATCTAGGCCGGATGACTGTATTAACGTGTCTTCTAAACTTGATTTAAAGGGTGCTGTGGCCCCTAAAGATAGGAAACTTCCTATTAAACGTTCAAATGTTTGTGTTGAAAATGTTATGCCTGTCTGTGTTGATCTTAATGCTGCATTCTCTGATGATAAACAAACGTGCAAACCACGTGTGTTTGTGCCAGAACTAAAGCTTAACAGGTTTGGGAAATTTCTCACTGTGGAAATCCCAGAATTTATCCCTTAATCCACAGATGTATCAGGTTCTGAAGAATCACAAAGTGAAACAGGTAACTCAAGTTCTGAAGAATCACTAAATGATACAGAGAGCAACACCAGCCTACCTAACCTCAACACTAATGAAGAATCAAGCAGCAACAAGGATGAATCAAGTTCAAGCGAAAGCCCCAGATCAGACAAGCTCGAGAAAAGAACATCACAACCATCATCATCCAGATCTTCTCCTAAGATCAAGCCTAAGCATTCAAAATGCTTCAGATGTGGAAAAGAGGGTCACGTGGTCAAAAACTGTCATTTGAAACCTAAACCACAGAAAGATGTCAAATCATAAAACTCTTTTTCTGATCAGATAAAAAATCTTCAAGAAACCGTAAAAAGTTTTGTTAAAAATACACAAATCTGGAAGAGACAAGAGTCAATTTTGGGAGAAAATCACGACAGATCAAAGCTAAAACAGACTTGGATTCCCAAAGTCACTTAATTAAATGTCAGAGTCGTGATTGTACATAGTTTCTCTTTAGTTTATCTTTGCTTTTCTTTTGTTTTTGATTGTGCAGAATAAATTACAGAAATGGTTGATAGCTCTTATGAGATATCTATGGCATGTCGATAGCGGCGCTTCAAGACACATGACTGGATTGAAAGAACTCCTCAAGAACTGTCGGTTCATTGATGGAGAGTTCGTAGCGTTCGCTGGAAATGAAAAGGGTGGAAAGATCGTTGGCATAGGAGATGTGGTCTCTGACGCACTAACACTAGAAGATGTCAACTATGTTCCAGAACTGTGCTACAATCTGTTGAGTGTATCACAAGTCTGCGACAAAGGAATCTCGGTGTTGTTCAACGACATGGAGTGCATCTTCCTTAAGCCAGGATTTAAGCCACCCGCCGACATGATCATGCTGAAAGCCCCTAGGCAGAATAACACATATGTGATAAACATGAGAGATGCCAAGTCTGAACACCCAATGACTTGCTTACTATCAAAGGCATCTGAGTCAGAGTCACTATTATGGCATAGGCGATTAGGTCATGTGAATTTTAAAAATATGAACAAACTTTCTAAACTAAATCTAGTCAGAGGTCTTCCTTCCAAGGAATTTCCTTTTTCTGAAAAATGTTTAGCATGTGCAAAAGGTAAACAACACAAGAAATCGCACAAGTCCAAAACAGTGAACTCAATTGACTCTCCACTTCAATTATTACATATGGATCTCTTTGGTCCAATTAGTGTAAAAAGCTTGGGTAAAAAGTCTTACTGTTTGGTGATTAAAGATGATTTCTCTCGCTTCACATGGGTGTACTTCTTGGAATTCAAGAGTGAAGCTGCTGAGACTTTGATGCTGTTCGTTCCTTTGATCGAGAACATAATCAAATTGAAAGTGAAATCAATCAGAAGTGATCATGGAACAGAATTCAAGAACCAAAGCTTTATGACATTCTGCAGCGGGAAAGGAATTCATCTTCAATATAGTGCTACAAGGACTCCTCAGCAAAATGGAGTGGCTGAAAGGAAGAATCGTACACTCATTGAAGCTGCCAGAACCATGCTCATCGACTCTAAATTGCCGATCATCTTCTGGGCAGAAGCTGTGAATACCGCCTGTTATGTTCTTAACAGAGTCTTGATTGTCAAGCCACGTGGGAAAACGGCTTATGAATTGCTTTTTAAAAGAAAACCTCTCATTGATTATTTTAGGCCGTTTGGATGTTCCTGCACTCTTCTGAACAACTTTGAGAATATCATGAAGTTTGATGCTGTTGGAGACGAATGTTTCTTCGTTGGATACTCTTCTAGTCAAAAGGCTTATCGAGTATACAACAAACGTACCAAGATGGTTCTCGAATCTTTTTATGTTGACTGGCAAGAATCCAACTCCACTAATGTTGGAACTGGTCCTGACTGGTTCTTTGATGTGGATGTTGTGTTTAACCACTTTGTCATATCTGAACATCATGTTCTTGCAGATCAAACTCCTGAAAATCAAGCAACAAGTTCATCTCCCTTTGAGAATATTCTCTACTCTTCTGACGACGAAGTTGCACCACTCACCACTCGCTTTTCTCCTCTTGTTGCCGATCCAATCGTTCCTCCTCAACTCAATAATGGTGATACAGCTGCTGAAACCTCTCACATTCCTGAAAGCACTTCAAATGCTGAAGGAACACAATCAAATCAGCAGTCTGTAAATGAACCATCCAGCTCATCAGCACGTGGAGATCATCTTTCAAACCTACCTCCTCAAGTGCAAGAAAAAGAGAATATGGGATACAAATCTTCAAAGAATCATCCAATTGAAAATGTCATTGGACCAATCAGTGAGGGTGTTCTTACAAGAAATCAGACAGACAAGCTCAACACCGCTCTCTCAGCATTCTTATCTCAAACAGTACCTTTCAGCATTGAAGATGCAGTTAGAGATGCAAGCTGGGTAGAGGCCATGCAGGAAGAGTTATTTTAGTTCAGAAAACTCAAGGTGTGGGAGCTTGTGGATCTGCCTGAAGGAAAATATCCTATTGGGACGAGATGGGTTTTTCACAACAAAATGGATGAACGTGGAGTAGTGATCAAGAACAAAGCTCGTCTGGTTGTTCAGGGGTTTCGTCAGCAGGAGGGGATTGACTATGAGGTAGTCTTTGCACCGGTCGCTCGACTTGAAGCCATTCGCATTTTCTTGGCATATGCTTCATACCGAAATTTTAAAGTTTTTCAGATGGATGTGAAGAGTGCTTTCTTATACGGGTAGATCAAGGAAGAAGTCTATGTGTGTCAACCGCCAGGATTCAAAGACCCTCATCATCCAAACAGATACTACAAGTTGGACAAGGCTCTCTACGGTCTCCATCAAGCTCCTAGAGCTTGGTATGAGACCTTGTCCTCATATCTGCTACAGAATGGATACACAAGAGGGAAGATTGACATGACCCTGTTCACCAAAGAAGTCAACAAACACTCTATCCTTGTTCAAATATATGTTGATGATATTATCTTTGGTTCAACTGACGAAAATCTTTGCAGGGAATTTGAAAGCATTATGAAGTCTCAATTGAAATGAGCATGATGGGAGAACTGTCATTTTTCTTAGGTCTCGAAGTCCAACAGAAAGAAGACGGCATTCTCATTCACCAAGCAAAGTATACAAGAGACATTCTGGCAAAGTACAACCTGTCTGACTGCAAACCGTCCAACACTCCTTTTGCTGCTCAAACAACGCTTGTACCAGATCTTCAAGGCCCTTCTGTGAACCCTCACACTTATCGTTCTATGATCGGATCCTTGATGTATCTCACAGCCAGCAGACCAGATATCATGTGGGCAGTAGGATGCTGTGCTCGTTTTCAGTCAAATCCAAAGCAATCTCATGAAACTGCAGTAAAAAGAATCTTCCGCTACCTCAAAGGAACACCAAAACTTGGTTTATGGTATCCTAAGAGTGACAATTTTGACCTAATTGCGTACTCTGATAGTGATCATGCAGGTTGCAGGATTGACAGAAAATCTGTCTCTGGTGGTTGTCAATTTCTGGGAAACAGGCTGGTGTCTTGGCAGAGCAAGAAGCAGACAACAGTGTCTATCTCCACCGCTCAGGCTGAGTACACAGCCGCATCCAGTTGTTGCTGTCAAGTGTTGTGGAT
Source organism: Ambrosia artemisiifolia (assembly GCA_032199755.1). NCBI lineage: Eukaryota > Viridiplantae > Streptophyta > Magnoliopsida > Asterales > Asteraceae > Ambrosia > Ambrosia artemisiifolia. The sequence goes on from CM063517.1 coordinate 34,448,475, forward strand.
TCAAAATCAGCTGTTGGATTACGGTTTGAATGTCATGAGAACCCCTATCTACATTGACAATGATGCTTGTCGTGACATCGTGAAGAATCCAATTGATCATTCTAAAACCAAACATATAGAAATTCGGATTCATTCAATTCGCGATGCGCACGACAAAGGGTATATACAGGTGTTGCCAATAGATACTGCTGATCAAAAGGCAAATATCTTTACAAAAGCTTTCGACAAAACTCGTTTTCGTCAGTTGGTAGCATGGCTTGAAATGATCAATTTTGAATAATTGAAACTTATTTAAAAAAAAAAAACTTTGTCTATAATTTATAGAAAAATCTTATTTTTAAGTAAAATAAAGATTTTTGGGGGAGAAATAAACCGGCAGATCCCTAATTGCAAAATTTAAACTCTTTCAAAAAAAATCAAGAAATGATAGTGACTAATCATATTTTGTCAGCATGTGAATAGGACCCAGAGGACGTTGCGGCTTCAAGCAACGACATGTCGGTAGGTTCAGCCTGGAATCAAGTAATCTGCTAAAGGTGATAAACTGAAAAGATCTACACGAAAAGCTGGATTCCCACTGTGTTTTAGGTCTACACAAGCTGAGTCCGGTCATACACAGGTTGAGAGATTAAAAGACACAGAAAATTTTGTGCATAAGCAATCAAAAGACACCTAAGAGTGCAAGCTAGCAAAGCGGGGCTATTAAATCAAATGAGCAACAAAAGACACGCAATGTTAGTGACGTGCAAACATATAGATAGCTCAAAAAGCAATCAGATGATCATCTTCTCTGCTTATGGGAACATAGACCTGAAGCTCTCATCATCTGATTGACATAATGATCATCTTCTCTGCTTATGGAAACATAGACCTGAAGCTCTCATCATTATATCTCAATAAACCTTGAGGATTGGTAGGCTTATACCTAGCATGAGTGGGGTCCATTAACTTTTCATCAATATTACAAAAACATGATAAAGCTCATCACATAAAGTATGTTGAAAGACGAGAGGCATGGATTTAAGTGGACAGACTTACCAACAGTTTTTCTTGAGCTGCAGCTATCCAACGGAAAGTTGAAATGTTATCCGGCAGGTATGGCTAGTATGATCTTGATGCAAAAGGTGAGAAACGGTTGATCTCCAGACCCTGATATTTGATTAAAGCTTACTTTTATTAATTTTTGGGCCTGCGCACTTACTTGGGCCTTTGGGCCTTGCGCACTTAAGCCAAGTGCGCAGCCCAAACCCTTTACCTATAAAAACCACAGTAATTTTCTTTTTTTACCTTTATCTCAAAAATTCAAAAAACCCTAATTTATTTTCATCAGCCACCATCTTAATCGTTCATCAAACTGTTCTTCTCATTAAACCACCATTGAACCACCATTAAACCACCGTTAAAATCACACCTATTTGATCCATCTTCTATCCTTTATTACCTGTTTGTGTGTCTGTTCTAAGGTAGCCATTGTTCTAACAAAGATCTTCGTTGTGTTAACAGGATTTGTGTACGAAATATGAGGAATGAACCGTTGAAGATTTGGGGTTTTTCATTAAATGCGCACTTATTTCTTGAATTATTACGCACTTGTATCATAGATTGCGTACTTGCATCATATGATACAAGCTTGAGAAACCCTAGAATCACTGCGCACTTGGATGCGAACTTAAAATCTTAAACGAAGGTTTAAGTGTCTGCGTACTTGACTAGTACGCAGACTTGACCATTGTGACTAAGCTGTTACCATGCCCGAGTCAAGGCTGCCCTGCGTACTTGTAATCTTGTGTTCAAACAGTTCAATGGACTGCGTACCAACCCAAGTGCTCAGTCAAGGTTGAGTACTTGGGTGCGCACTTGACTGAGCACTTAGCTGAAAATCTCTGACTCGGGATGCGCACTTAAAGGATCTGAGAACTTAACATTGAAACAAAAATATGACCATTGACTTGACCATTCATGACATTTGACCGGACTGCGCACTTTGACTCATTCACCCGTAAACCATGACTGGACTTAAATGATCATTAAAATGAAAGACAAATATACCGTGTACACTGTTAAAACTAATCCATCAAAGGTGTCACACACATGAAACCAAATAAAATAAACTAAGTGTACGTACGTTGTTCGTCAAAGTCAATGATAAGTCTTTCAGTCGTCAACTCAAAATCAAAAGTTCTAACTTACTTTTCGTGCACGTGACCCATACAGATGGCTCTTGACTGGGATCCAAGATGAATGCACAATCAACCAATGAATCTTGAGACTGATGACACAAAGTTCGGAGATGTTGTTACTTGGATCAGACGAAGCAGAATTGGATACGCTGTGGAGCAGAATGTACAAGTTTACAGCTCGCACATTGAGGACTTCTGGAGGTCTGCCAAAGTAGAGGTCGTGGCACGTGTCAAGAGAATCAAAGCTACAGTCAGAAACAAGGCAGTTGTCATCACAGAAGATACTGTTCGAAACGTTCTGAGATTTCAAGATCAGCAAGCTACTGTTAGATTTCTACCAAAAGCCGACATTCACCAGGAATTCAAGAACTTTGGATACAAGGGAGAGTTTGACAAAAGAGGGGATATCAAGAAGAGTCAGCTGACAAGAGACTGGAAACTCATCAGCCACGTGTTTCTTATGTCTCTATGTCACAGGAAAGGAGGTTACAACGCACTTAGCCCTGATTGGTCGACCGCCATTATAAAGATTTGCAAAAATGAACCATTTAATCTGTCAGGAATGGTGTTTGATTATATGGTAAAGAATGTTGAGGCTGGGAATGGCAAATAGGCGATGTACCCCAGATTTGTGCAGATGATGATCAACGCACAACATGAGGATCTGCCCCTTGGTGATCAGTACAACTTCGCAAAAGGTGCACGATTCTTTACAGAGTGCAATACACCTGACTGGGAACCTATGCTTGAGAACATGTATGCAGCACAACGATATCCTATCGTCATGGAACTGTACAACAAAATCAAGAAGAGGAAACAGTCTGCTACAGAAGCGCGTCAGTCATCCACAGCTGCACCTGAATCATTTGCACCTGCTCCCACAGCAGCCCAGCCAACTGCTGAAGAGATTGCTAGAGAAAGATCAAGGGGCAAGAGAGTAGCATCTGAACCAGTTGCACCAAGGCCAACCAAAAGGAATAGGCCGACTGGTTTGCTACAAGAAGGCAGAGAATCACTAACACAAGTGGAACTTGATTTAGCTGAAGCTGCAAGACAAAGTGCTGAATTGGCAAGGGCAGAAAGAAAGAAAAGAAGAGAACAGTTACCAGAATCTGAGAGGCCACGAGTTATGACTGAAGAAGATCTTGAGAATGAAGAGATTTGGGAGTCTATGTTCGGGGGAGCGGATCAACCAAGGCCTTCCACTGCCAGGGCTCCTGTTCCTAAACCTCCAGTGAAGAAGCCAACTGCACCATCCTCATCTGTTCCTGCTGCACAACGTCGAAAACCTGTGCATTAAGAACTGTATGAGACATTATCAAAAGAGGTGGGAAAGAATGCAGCAAAAGAAATATGCACCTTGAAGAATCAGATTTACAACAATCAAGAGTTGAGGAAAAAGATAAAGAAGTTGAAGCATAAGAATAAGAATCTGGAAAAGGTTGTTAAGGATCAGCGTTATCTGATAAAATTTCAGACTCAGGTACAGATGAAAATGTTCGATATGATTCAAGAGCTGAAGAAACAAGAAACAGGTGCTTCTGGTACGTCATTTGATGAGATGTTTGATTTTGGGAAGTTTATGGAAGAAGAGAAAGAAAAAGAGAGAATAGCTGAAGAGAGCGACGTGGACGAAATAAGTGAGGATGAAATGCCTGAAACGTTTGTGGAGATGGGTGCAGGAGAAGATACTGTGTATGAGATGTCAGACGGATACAAGTTGGACCCTGAGAGATCTACCTGGTTTCCCAGAAGACCTATTACCATTCCAGCTCTGCACCAAAACATCCATCACACAAGAGAAGCTCACCAAGAAAGAATCATCTCATGGGGATATGATTGGTTCAAAAGATTGTTTGTTGTGAAGAGAAGAGGAGGAGTGATACAGTATTACAAAGGTAGACCAGATCTGAAAACCCTTCCTCGCTGGGATATCAGGGAAATGTGCAGAACACCATTCATCAACCACTCCAAGTGCGCCCAAGCTGACATGATCTCTGTCTTTATAGAAAAGGAGTGTGAGACTGACTTCCAGAACTGGAAACCACAAAAGCCAAGAAGAAGAATCTCCAAAAAGAGAATCGATCCAGAAACAGGACGGTGAATGACCACCTATGTGATTGACCCACCCAGGTCGTCACAAGAGTTCCCATAAGTCCCGAGCTTCCTGTGATGTTGACAGAGTTTAAGAAATGGTTCTATGACAGCTTGACTGGTGAAGCTGTCATCAAGCTGAGAGACGATTCCGAGGCTTTGAGAATTCTAGATCCAGTGGATGTGTTTGCTCTTAACCCTTCAGATTTGACTGTTCTGTTTGCAAACTAGATTAACGTGGGTGCTGGGAATGTGTTATTTGAAGAAGCAATCCTATTTAGGAGAGCGGTGGAACGGGCATTGAATCGAAAAAGGGAGTTGCTCGATTTGGTAGACAGGATCAACGCGGCCGACAAAGCAAGAGATGAAAAAGAGAAAGCCGCCCAAGCTGCTGCTGCAAAAACAACTGAAGCTGAGGTCATCTCAGAGGTGCAAACACAGGTTCCTGCAGCAACAACTGATCCAGAAACAGAGTCTACTCAAGCCCCACCAACATCTTCAGAATCAGTTCCAGAAACTCAGAAGGAACCAGAACCTGTAGACCTTGCTGAGTTATTCATCCAAGATCCACCAGTTGAAGAAACAAATGTTGATGAAAGTATTGTTCAAGCACTCCCGGCGCACCAAGCAAGAGAAGAGGGGGAGTTAAGCGATGTGGAGATTGACTGAGAACAAAGAGCTGGTAGTTGTGGTCTAGGGGGAGTATTGTTGGGTTAGATTGAGACCACAGTTACCAGGATTAAGTGTTTTTGATAGTTTGTAATGATGTTTAGAAGTTAGAGGGTTATTTGTGTAATTATGGCATAGTTGTAGCAACTAAACCCTAGGCTGCGTACTTAATACACGGGCTCTGCGCACTTAGCTTAAGTGCGCAGGCCCATCAGTTCTCCTATATAAGGAATGATATGCTGCAGCTAGGGTTTAGGGATTTGGTCATTGTATTTGATAGCACAAGTGTGTAGGTGCGTACTTAGTTATTTCCATGGTGTTGTAATGCTCAAATCAATAATGGAATCTTCGTATTATTCATCTTGTGTGTCGGTTTCTATCATATTCATCTAGTTTCTTTGTTTGTATAGATTAATCACCTAAAACACCTAACAAATAGGTGTTTCTAGGTGATAACAATCTTGTGCACTTAAAAGATCTAGTATTTTGGGACTACATTGCCTTCCTCCTTTCTTCAACTTCTTTGTTCTCCAACTTCTAAATGAAATCAGTCAATGTCCAAAGATGGAAAGTATCCTTCTCTTTCAACACTTTAACAAGTTGGCTCCAATAAAGCTGGTAATGCATCTACGAATCTTTCTACACATTCAGTCATAGGATAAGAGATGTTATAATTATACAACTCGGACAATAGATGATAAAACCGAGTGGTCAACTCTTTCAAAGTCTCATTTCCCACAAAGCTAAAATCCTCAAATTGATGTAAGAGATTTTGAGACAAAGTTCCCATCATTTCGACTTTGAAGTGCATCCCACAATTGCTTTGAAGTTATACATGGCCCAAACTGATGTAAGAGATTTTGAGTCAAAGTTTGAGATAATTCTGAATACGCCTTCTTTTCAGCAGCATACTTCTTCTTCTCTACATAAGCATATCATCTAAAGCAATTAGATTAGTTGAGTTTCCACCATTGGTCTCACATATCCTCTTTATATGACTTGCCATACCTCACCACCATCCAAACCTTCCAAATGAATCTTAAATCTTTTACGCCATGATGGATATTCAGTCATGTCCATCAACTTTGAAGGTCGGTTTCCATTCTCAGTGGACAAATCATTCATCAAAAAGTTAATCTAAGTAGTTGTCTGATTTTGTGCCACCGCTGCTGCAACACCCTAACAATCCGGAATTGGTTGAGAAGGAGGTTGCACAATTGGTTATATCGGGGCTGCGATTGCCCAATAGTTAACCATTAGTTATTGAGGTTGTTGTGCGATCTGCTTTCCTTTCTCAGCTGCATAAGCCTAAGGATTCATCGGTGGTTGTTGTTGTTGAGTTGAGTAGTGTTCGGTCGAGTCATAGGAAAACCCCACATGTTGTCCGTTGTCACAAAATTCAACGCTTAGAAAATTTTGGTTGCACGAATCAAGTAACATTAGCATGAATGAGAATCAAAGCCTTGAATAAAAGGAAAATAACTGCTATTCGTGTCAAAACTAGCACGAATGAGTATCAAGAAAGTTCAGTCAACCTAATTTCAGCTGCCATTTGACCTGTCCAGAACCCATGTTCATATTTTCTTCAAAAACACACAATTTTGATCTGATTTTCGAAAATTATCTCAATTTGGATTGAAATTTGTTAGATTTTGGATCGGAATCAAATCTAAGCAACTTTTGTGAAAGAACCTTTGAATTGACACCAAAATTACTTCCAAATCAATCAAAAACCATGTTTAATGTTCAAACTATGAAAACAACAAAAAATTTGATGATTTTGGACTGAAATCAACACGATATCTAAACCGCCAGGTGCGGAAACCCTAACGATCGAGCAAATTGATGAAAACCGATGTCAAAACACAAAAGAAATAAATTTCAACATTTAAGTTAATCATTAACTTCAAATAAACGATTACAGACTCGGTTAACAATAAACTCTCCATACTAGGGTTTTCTGGACAGAGTATTAGCGCTAATGAACACTGACAATAACTGACTATAACCGCTGCCCAACTACCCTATATATAATCATACTTCGTTTGACTTATCAAAGGTCCGAACCAACTTCATTCGACCTTAACAAACCCCGAATGAAAACATTCTATTTTCACTTGTACCAACGATAACCTGAACCAAAACTTATAAACAAAACACAAACTTAACAATCGGTAATTAATGACCTAGTCTACCCGAAAGCTACAAACACATATATGAAATATGCATCTATATCTGCCTACCAAAAAATCTAAGTCCCACCCACCATAATAAAAAACCTAAACCCCCCACCCAAAAACTAACTGGACATTTACTACACATGTGCATTAGAAGTCGCATGTTTTTTTAATTATTTTTATATTTTATTATTTTTTATGGAGGAGTGATGTACAACATGGTAATTTGCATTTCCGTACAACTGAACTAGCAATATGCACAACATATTTAAGAAATAAATTTAAGGGTATTATTGAAATAGTTGTGACAATTAAGACACTTAGGAGGATAATATAGACATTTTACCAATCTCCTCCTTTACAATATTAAAGCACTTTTACAATACTACCCTTCATTTCTACCATCTTGAAACCTACAATCCAAATCAAAGGTCCGTAATCTATTCTCTAAGACATCCTTCTTTCAATTCTCAGACTTCTCAACTACTCAATTGAAGGTTCTTAATTACTCAGTTGAACGGAAATTGTTTCTTTATTATTTTAAGCTTTCTTTGTTGGTCTTGTGGTGATATGTGAGGTAAACCTAATAGAAGTTTAGACATCGATATGAATTTTATAATTCATTATGTCATGTTTCTTGTATTTTTTTGTTATTACATACCTAATTTTTTTGGAACTCAATCTATTGTGTTTCAAAGGTTCATCCTGCTCCTCACATGGATAATTTGGTGAGCATATACAAGAACATGGAGATTTCTTCAGGAGTGAACATTTTAGTAACTTAGACATAACCTCAAACACAAGGTATTGTATGGTGGTATAAAATTTCGACTCTAAATATAATAAGTGTTAAACACCATAAGTGGAATTGATGAAACTGTTTGGTATTTTATTTTAAGTATTTAGGTAATGTGAATCAAATAATGAAATCATTTGTGGAAGAAAAACAAGCGGCAAAGGTCGTAGAATCATACCTAACACACAGAAGCAGAGGAAAAACAAAGCGCAGGTAGTGAATGGATCATCAAAGGGGCGTAAACGATGTCATTCAAATATAAAGAGACCGTTTTTTCCATAAAGAAAAGGATCCAGGTGTCACAACATCCTCCACAAGAGACAACGACAAGGACCGCAGATCTTATTTTATTATATGGGTTCAAATATCATCCACTGTTGTATGTTGTTTTTAAATATTTTTTATTGATGAAATTAACGGCAGAAAAAGATTTTGATTATCGTATATTTGTCAAAGAGATATCAGGGGATGTCACCAGTGTCAATTGTTTCGACAAAATTTTTTGACTCTCAAGTTCATTAATTTCCAAATTGTTAATCTTGCATTAAATAATTGGTAATTTTACCAACGCCTTATGATTAGTTGAAGATGCTATACATAGAAACGCATCGACCAACTCAGTTTATCAGTTTTTTAGTGTTGATATGCCTTTGAATAGCGATGTTTTTGCAGTGACTCCTGATTATAATGCTCCACAACCGGTGGTTAATATTCCTTATCTATGTGCTCACAAGTTTATAATGGGTATATGTTTGTGGGTGTATCCGTATTTGTAGGTACGTGATTATTGATAGTATGTTAGTTTTTGGCACATTAAGTGTGAGTTGTGGTGATTTGGCTTTGTTAGGTTCGATATGTTTTTCTATTTTGTTGTATTGGCCTGAATGGGTCTGCATGGGTTCTTAAATCGGTTTATTAATCTACTTTGAATGAGATGTTGGTAACTCAATTATTTGACCTCTATTCAGAGTAAAAATTAACTGAATTGTCGATTATGAATACCAAACTTGAAGGTGCTTAAATTTTTACAGCTATGTACACATTCTAATATATGAATGTCACATACTACCAAGATCAACAAAAAAAAGTGTTAAGAGAATTTATTTGACACCAAAGCAGGAGGTGCCCTGAGGATTACCTACTCACACAACATTCACGACCTAGATTAATCTGTAAGTTTGTAAATCGCATATCTTAATTTTATTTAAATGAAGAAAATAAGTGATTGATGGTATATCCATAACAAAAAATAGTTAATGATATCACTTGCAATGAACTTATTGTTATTTTGCTTATGGATATTGTTATAAGGCCTTGAGACATACTTTAACCTTTTTTAACTCCACCTAGATGTCGTCACAACATCAATTTTTCCCTATTTCATTTCATGTCAACACAAGGAAATGGTTTAATCCCATTAAATTCACCTAACCATATATTTTTATTGTTTTTTGGTTTAGAAAATGAAACAAATTTAATGCAGACTTTTAACATTCGGTTAACATGTTAACAAATAACTCCTTTAATGCCCCTTAACATCAGGAGGGAATGGTATGCAATGGAAGTTAACATGCCATGTCATCTTTAACACCCTAGATATTATAGTTCACCCCATGACCTAAGTGTTTAGAAACATTGAATCGTACTTTAAAATTGAAAGATCAGGAATGTATAATTGATGAAAATTATTAAATTTAGAAATCATGTACGTATTTGATTGCTAACTAGAGTAATTGTCATCAGGTATCTATAATCTATCTATAACTTATAATAAAAGAATTGAACTTTGATGTTCTGGCATTCAATGGAGGCCTCAACCCCTACTTGAATGTGCCATGTGGCATCATGTAGGATTTTTTAATTTTTGAGTTTTTTTTAATAAATCTATATATATTATAATTATTTTAGGAAAAGATAAGAATTTAAAAACAAAATTAAATTTTTTCTCTAATGTTTCCTCCCATAACTTTTAAACGTTAATATCTTTTATATACGAGATTTTTTAAAGAAAAAAATTACACCAAATTAACGAGCGTTTTATTATATTTCCAACGAGTACCATAGTGTTATATAAAAAACGGAGAAAAAAAAACAACTATTTTTGTGGGGATTTGTTTTCAAATATATTTTACTCTACTAATAAATCACAAACGATAAACATAACTTCATAGGCAGAGATTCCTTTTTTTTATATTTGAATATGATAACTTATGGCAGAAATTTGTTTAAAATAAATAATAATAATAATAATAATAATAATAATAATATTCATTAATCATGTATTGGATTTATATTATATATTTCAACCCCGGGACACTCCCGGGATAAAAGCTAGTATACATATAATGCAAAGTGAGAAATACTACATGTCATTTATTTAGACATTCTGCCTTCCAAAAAAAAATTATTTAGACATTCTCTCCTTTGAGATATGCCATGTAAGATCATATGTGGCACCTACTACACCAATTAAAAAAAAGCAAATAATATATTAAAACATAATCTACTAAATTTACATATTAAACATTTATTATTTTCTCTCTCATGTTTCATCCCATAACTTTTAAACGTTAATATCTTTTATATACGAGATTTTTTAAAGAAAAAAATTACACCAAATTAACGAGCGTTTTATTATCTTTCCAACGAGTATCATAGTGCTATATAAAATACGGAGAAAAAAACGACTATTTTTTGTAACCCGACAGGTATTGTGTCGGGTTTGGGATTAGTTTAAAAAAAATTGTGGGTTTGGGTCGGGTCTGGGATTAGGTGATACCCGACCCCATTACCCGAAACCGCATACCCAATTACCCGAACTATATACCCGATCATATACCCATTAATTTTTTAACGCATCACATAACCCTTAGACTAATGCAGTCGATATTTGCAATATACGTGCACCATCATAAACTAAAAACTTTATAGTATGTAACTAAAATATATGTATGGTTATTATAATACTATTTCAATAAATAACTTTTTTTTCTTATTTCATGTTAGTTCTTTTTAGAATGACCTATTACAGTTTTCCTGCATATAACTGTAAAGCGCATCAGTCTATTCCATATGTAAAATTGATATGTTATATTAGATATTTTAACCCGGGACGCTCCCGGGATAAAAGCTAATGATACATATTGAAACACTTTTTGAAAATTTGTGGAAGGATTTGATCTTAAAAGGTATTTTTAGCATAAATGAATTTAAATTGGTTAATGGGTAGAAAACAAGGAGTATGTTTATTGGAGTATTGACTTATCAACTTATTATTATGCAACGAATAGTATGAACATTTTAATAAGGTATCACTTAATTGGTTCATAGGTTTTATATTAGAATTTTCTTCCCTGCTCCATTGTAGGTGTGGTGATGAAACTCCGTAAATTCTTTATTCTACTTTTATACATGTTGTAATATAGTATAAACTAGTGGTTATCAATATCGCGCGTTGCGCGATTTTATATTGGCGTGGGTTTTATTCATATAACGGAATGGTTGCAGTACAATCTTAGTAAAACAGGAAATACTATCTACTTTTAAACAGTTTATTAAACTATTATTTTAGTAGTCCAAAAGTTGTTTGGTTCCTGCTACAGTTGATTTCCTGCAAAAGAGAGTTTCATGTTTTAGTTGAAGGCGCATAATAGTTTGAACTTTTTGGCTGCAAATATTATTAGTTTGACTGCAACGTTTTCCATGCCAAACCCATACCTTTGTATGCTGGATATGGTATCTTTGTGGTTTCCATATTGTATCCCCATCCTAAACCAAGGTAGTAAACAAATTCCAGCGTAAAGAGAAATGCATTCTAGGAAACTCTCTTGGTTCACATACCTGCACCATTTTCAACCATCTATATGTTAAAATGGACATAATTCCTATTTTTTTTATTTTAGACAAAATAAGGAAAAGAAAAGAGTTAATACCACAAGAAATAAACATAATTTCTTCCATTTCAGCGAAAAAGATCGGCAACCTGTAATAAACTATAATCAGGCCATAAACTAAAAATGCTAGTATTTAAACATTTCCTCTCTAGATGGATGGTTCACCATGGGCGCTCTGCTTATTTCCTAGAATTGTTGTAGTAGCTACGATCATCAATTCAATCGTTCAAGTTTCCCTGTGTCAAATCTACTTTGTACTCTATTGTCTTGCAAATTTAAAAATTTAAAACTCCTATAGAATCATGTAACTTTTTCATAAATTACAACTGACATTTAATCAAACATATTGCATTTCATATCTAATTTGGACAACAAATTGCAACTATCATGATAAAGCTTGTTATTTTGCAGTAATGGCTGACCATTCATCAAACAAATTGTCATAAGCATAACTATAGGTTAACATAATTGGTAGATTGAATCCATATTATGATCTTGGTTTAAAAAATAGTGCCTCATAATGCCTAAGGCGTGAGGCGCTCGAGACGCTCAGGAAAACGCCTTGTGGCCTTGAGGCGGCTCTTCATGACATCTAGATCAAAATTGGTCAACATTGGGGTTAATAAAAGGGTACCAAACGGATAAAAAAGGGTAACAAATTGGTCAACACTTGAGTTAATAAAAGGGTGCCATGTAGAAACAACCAAACGGATGAAAAGAATATGTTACATGATAAAAAAAGGCTGAGATGTAAAACGCCTCATGCCTCGTGCCTCAGCTTTTGAGGCCTAAACGCCTCGTGCCTCGGCTTTTGAGGGCTAAACGCCTCATGGCGCCTTGCGACTTTTCAAAACCAAGATTATGACCAAATGTTGTCCATTCAAATATGATTATAAAGAGGGGAAATAAATTTGGATCTCACATACTTTTACTCATTTCGTTATGATACTTGCACGTAAGATCTCCCTCTTTTTTACTATAGTTCCAACGCTTGCTAACCTAATTAGCAAGTGCCTGCAAAATCAAAATCAAAAACAACATTTCAATCAGAATTTCAAAATTAGCTTTGCAACTTTATAAAATAACAACAATCAAAAGTACCTTCGAAGACGTCAAAGAACAGTTTTGCGACGGCCGACGGGTAGCGAGTTTTGTGCCCAAATATGCAAATGCAGTCTTTCTTGTAGTCGTGATAAGGATCTTTACACGTATGCATAAGAAATACTGAGATAACCAATATAACTTCCATAGGCGAGGTGAGGATATGACCAAAATAACTTCCACAGGCGGGAAGAGCATATGAGTTTTGAGAAGTAAACAGTTGTAATTTTGAAGTAAATGCTATCGATGTCTAAATCCATCCCCATTTACAAGTCGATAAAAGGACTTCTAAACCTACAGATTCAATTTTACCAAGAACAAATCCATTTATACCTATTCAATCTATGATCATATTTGAGTTTTTTAGAAATAAAAGGTTGAAATTCTAAATGTGAAATAAATTAACTACAGCAAGAAGAAAGCCAATTAAAGATCGAAGGTTGAAACCAAGAAACAAACCTTTTCAAACCACGTACGTATGGGAAACCATGGGTTGCATTGAACATGGATTGTCAAATATCTCACGTAATGAGACTCGGCAAACGGGACATGTGCAGTGTTGCTGCAGCCATATGTCGATACATGATGAATGGAAAAAGTGTCCACAGGAGTGCAGAATGCGAAGCGTGTCATCTGCATGGTAGTTTGAAAGACAAAGTATGCATCTAAAAGAATAAAAAGAGAATGTGAAAAATAAGTGACTTTACATATTCAGTTAGCTAAAAAAAGGTTTACTTACTGGGCATCTTTTGCATAAGAAAAGAACGGATCGGTATACTTCTTTGTGCGGAAGCTTGCTGCAACAAAAAATTCAGCACCACGCATGCCACGCTATAGCCTCACAATTTTTTAGAAACAACTTTAAGGCTCAGAAAGGGTGATCAATTGTGGCTGCGACTAAACTATCACCTCGCCATAACAATACAATCAACCCTTCTATAACATCATCGCCTTAAACCCTCTTTTTCCATCATCGCCAACACAAACAATCACAATAATGGCACAGGTACTGATCAGAACGCATCATAGCCTCACGTTTTTATAGCCTCACATTTTCTTAGAAACAACTTTAAGGCTCAGAAAGGGCGATCAATTGTGGCTGCGACTAAACTATCACCTCGCCATAACAATACAATCAACCCTTCTTTAACATCATCGCCTTAAACCCTCTTTTTTCATCATCGCAAACACAAACAATCACAATAATGGCACAGGTACTGATCAGAACGCATCATAGTGTCACTTTTTTTTAGAAACATACTTTAAGGCTCATAAAGGGCGATCAATTGTGGCTGCGACTAAACTATCGCCTCGCCATGACAATACAATCAACCCTTCTTTAACATCATCGCCTTAAACCCTTTTTCCCATCATCGCCACAAAACGATAATAAGCTACAGATCCCGTTTAACATATGATATTAACAGTTGTAAAAGGCATAATGCAGATTCCGTTTAACAAATGATATTAACAGTTGCAAAAGGCATAATGAAAACACATACCCATCAAGGTAAGCAAGCGAAATGAGGAAAGGGCCCAAATCGGCCATGAAAATAAGTCCGTGTTCATAGCACTGCCACCATCCACCACCATCCAAACGGAAGGCGACAAAAGTGGCAGACAAAACCACCGTCCGAAACAAATCACCATTTAAAACAGTGGTACACCTGCGGCACCACCAACATGCATCAACGTTCACCGCATCATCACCATCACACCACCAATGGCACATATACTGTTCAAATCACTTTGATTATTGGTTGTGTTCGGGCAGTGAAACCCTAGTCAGCACCCCCAAGATGGCGGCGAAACCCCACATACACAACACCGGAAGCAAACCGTTAAAACCAGAGAATCGCCGCCGTCAAGGGTTACAAATACAATCATCAGATGCCCAAAATCACGAAATCTGATCTTGGGGTTTGTCGATATACCCGAAAAAGGGACATGCATCTTGATCGGAATCTGATGGTGGTGTGAATGGCGGCGGAAACATGCCAGTGGGGGTGACCGGACGCGATGCCTCCCCAAATCCATTTACGATGCCTTGAAAGCTCCGGTGAGAAGCTGTGAAGGTTGTGTATGGTGGTAATGGCCAAGGTTAGGGTACAATCGGTGGTGGTAGGTGAAGATAAAGCAAGAAATAATAATCTGAAAGATAAAGAGAGATAAGAAGATGAGATATAAAATTAGCCATAAAACCAAATTTAATTACAGAAATGCCATCAATCACTGTTTAAATCCTAAGGTATGTTATTATAGTTTATTAAGTAAAAATATACTATCTTGATGGTAATAGAACATCTGGTAATTGTCTCTTTTAGGCCCTTCATTGTGGAGGCGCGAGCGAACGGAGTTTTAACACCGGTGGTCATTCCTAGCCACAAGAGCCTGACGCGAACCTGGCGCGAGCGAGCACAATGGACGGTGGTCGCGTGGGTTAACGGGAGAAAGTGTCCTTTTGCCACGCCGATGCTTACCTCTAGCCACAACGTGGTCAATTGATCGAGTTACTTGAGAGTCAAGTTGATGGCTCGCGTCTTGTCGCTTGCGCCTCCACAACGGGCGACCTAATCGTAAGTAGCCATGTTCTTTTTGTTCCTTTATTGCAGTATTCAATTTTAAATGTAAGCTGGTTTTCTAAATACAATCTATATCTATATCACTAAATCCTGCATGGCAGGATCCTCCTCCTTATTTCCATCCAAAATTCTTTTTCTATCTCATGTTTCTCCCACAATTTTAAAACGTTAATAACGTTTTATTATCTTTCCAACAAGTACTATAGTGATATACAGAAAACGAAATAAAAACATTTTTTGTGGGTTTTTGTTCATACAGGAAAAAAACACAATGCATTCGAGTAATTCATTAATCATGTCTAAGCAAGTCAGTAATCATGTTCAAACTAGGAATTCTATTTTCATCAAGAGCAGAATAGGTTAAAACTACTCATTTTCAAAAAAAAAAAAAGAAAAAAAAAGAGAAAAATTCACACCTTCAAGACCACCGCCTCAATCACGCTCTGCAATGGTTGGTTCTAGCTCTGCTCCTCATCCAAACATGCATCTATTTTTAATATACATTTTTATTTTTATTCACATGATTAAAATTGTTGTTTTCTGATAGTATAGTACATTAATTTCCACGTTAAATCATAACACATATTTTATCACGTCATAATAAATATATCTATCCTGGAAAGCTTCCGGGATATAATCTGGTTTTCATATATTTGTACATGCAGGTGGCAGCCTAATATAATACAAACCATACAAAAGGAGGTCGAATGTTGCCGCTGCAATGCGCGATGGGAGAATTTCTAGTTTAAGTTAATTATTTAACAAATCCTATTTCTACAAAGTATAGTTAATTACAATTTTTTTATTTTTTTAAATTAAATTTATATAAATAAAATGTAGAGTGGTCCAAAATAATCGTTTTACAATGTTATTTTTAAATATACGATTATGTGAAATAATATATATTCCTATACAAATCTGCTAACAAAATCCAAGTAATGCAGGTAGCTTAACTAAGTTACTTAATATCGGTGTTATCAAAACCAGTACTAGTATTTGTTTTTATGGATTTTCAGATCAATGTAAATCAAGTGTTAATATCCTATTGGTCGTATTACGATTTCATTTTTTGGTTTTTCATATCGATATGACACGAGTTGAATCAATATCAACCGAGTTCCCGTTGCGTAGCGCGGAGTAGAGTTTTATCATGGAAATACATGAAATAAAGTCATATGAATGTATGATTGCGTTCTTGGCCACTAAGTGCAGTGGTTGTGAGCTGTCTATTTTTAGTCTTTGTCGTATCTTTTTCCTACTTAATTATAGGTGGTTACTTTTTAGTTAAACAAAATAATTCCTTTATTTTCTACTGCCATTAGAAATATATAATAACTATTTGTTAATACTAAGCTAGATAATCTATTGATAACTGTAAATAATAAACTTATAATAATAAATATAATCAATGATCCTATCTATAAAAAGTTTTAAATAGTTTAAAATAGTTTAGCATATATTTTATTATTTAAAATAATCAAAATTTATGATATACACAAAAATGTAAATTTCATATACCAAATAACAGAAAAGTTTCGCATATTACAATTATAATTTATCTCGAAATATATAGTACCTGAAGGTAAATGAGTTTTTCAGGTCGTAACGAAGTTAAGTTAACAAAGCTTATAATTGTTACCTTAACGTACACATTAAATTCATATATTAACACTGTATATATTAACAAATTACATTATATATTATTATGTTATTATAATAGATTTACCAGTAGATTTTTCAACCAGTGTAATACAAGGAATTATAACCTAGTATGTGTGTGTTTATATATATCTAGGGGAAGGATTAAATGCTTAACGTAAGAAGTGTATGAGACATTTTCGGCCATTGATCACATTCTAATGGTTGAGTTGAGTGGTCCCCAGTATTTATCAACCACATAGAGAAATCAAGTGAAACAAGTTGAAAGGTGTAACATCCCGTTTTTGTTATATAAATAAAATCTCTTGGTTCATATTTATTAGTGAATAAAATGAGTTCTTGATCTGTAAAATGAACCAATAACACGTAAGATGGATATTCTGGTGTTTTATAATAGCTAATAAGTAAGTTATTGATAACATTTGTAGGATCAGTTTTAGGCAAAAAAACGTTTAATCAACACGAGTAGAGATACATCAGGTGCGGAAACCCTAATGATCATGCAAAATGATGAAAACTATAATCAGAACACGTTAATTTCCATTTTCAAAGTTTTCCTTAATCATTAAATTGATAATGACAGTTACAGACGTGATTAACTAGAAAAAACATAGTTCACGTGTCAATATCATTCCTTGAGTAGTTTATAATCCACATTGGATCAAATACCCTTATCTTCTTACACATAATCTTTGGGTCTTGTCATGTAATACTATCACTGCTTCACCTGTCCTCCAATCATAGTACCAGAATGCGAAATCAGGACTAAAGTTTTGTTCGATCGGTATCAAGGGAATCATTTTCAAACAGGTTGGCGGTTTATAGTTGAGAGTCACAAATGGAAAATTATTCATCAGATTTATCTTCTTGTGCACAATACAATGAGGATACTGTAGTCTAAACATGTCCCACTTCGTTTGGCTTTCCCTTGTCATCTTCTCTGCAAACCATTCTAGCATACTTGAATGTGTCGCATCAATCAGCTTGTTACGACAAACATCTCTAACAGCCCAATACGGTAATGTCTTAATGTCAAAGAATTTGTTGAAGTAGAGAATGACTCGTTCCCACTTAATTCTAACACACTTCAACTGAGGGAAATACTTCCAGCTGATCGCCCTACCTTTAAACATCTTGTTATGATAACGATAGAATTCACCTTGAATAGGAGGTAGCGACGATTATCAGCTTCTTCTCTCAACCTTCGAAGATAAGCTTTCAACGTATCTGACTGATGATCCATGTCAACTTTTTCAGCTCTAGAAAACACTTCGTCAATCGCTTTCTTTCTTTTATCATCTGCAACTTTTTCTGCTTCCCTAAGTATGTCTTCATCAACGAATGGAATTTTTGTTTTGTCCTCTATATTGTAATACTTTGGATATTCTTCGTGTGATATATCTTCAATCTCTACTTCATCAAAGTTATTCACATTCGTGTCATCTGAATGACAACCCGGTTCAACCACTAGAATATCTGGAATCTGATTGGTCTTTATCAAATCATCAAGAGTTATTCCAGCTTGCTGCACGACACCTTCAAGTATTTCTTTTGTAAACAATACTTCATATGTTCATTCACAATGATATCCCGGAACTTGGTTGTAAGTTGCACCGACACATAACCTCTCTTAATCATTCTTTTCAACCTTTCTTTATCAGCATCATTCATCTGTGTATCATCTTTCTTACTTGACTCACCAGACTGATCTTCATCCTTCTTTTTCCTTCGTTCATACGAGTAATCTTCAATATTGTCATCAGTATCACCAAAACTCGCTGAACTTTCATCATTCTTACCATCCCCATCATTATCATCATCATTTCCACCATCTGATCCATCATCATCACGATTATCGTCCTTTTCCTCATCTTCCTCTTCCTCATGATCATTACCCGACTCATCAACATCATCAGTTCCCTTAAGTTGCGGAACTTTCTGATACAAACCCTTTATAATCTTCTTTAGTTTCTTATTCCCTTCTCGACAGCTACTATAAGCCTTTCATTATTCACGTTTGTCAATTTTAGCTTCGAGTTTTCTAACTTCAATTTAGACACCTCATTCTTCAACACATCTTGCTTTTCCTTTGACTTCATGTAGGACCGGTTTTTCACAAATAAATGTTTAAATCACGTATGATCACACGAGTAGAGATGAATTAGGTGCGGAACCCTAATTATCATGCAAAATGATATAAACCGTAATCAGAACACGTTAGATTTCATTCTCAACATGTTTTCATTAATAATAATCAAGATATGACAGTTACAGAACCCTATTAACGAAAACATAAACTTCTAGACACTTCCTGGAAACACACACAAATACCTAGACAAAATGACCAACTGTTAAAATTGAAAACAACTCAATCCTATATATAGACTTACTGGTTCGACCCTTTGACGATTCGAATCAGTCCATTCGACCTTTAATTACCACGAACCAATATAATTAACACATTCAACCTTCAATAAAACTGGTTCGACTATAATAACTTTGATTCGACCCTTCGATCACCTGAACCAACATTACTTTGTACCAAAATCTTGACATCTTCAATATTATCTTGTAAATCCGAATGCAACAGACACAAATGTGCAGATACACTTTGCTATAATCTTCAGCATAGCTTTCTCATTCTCCTTTAGGTGTTTAATCTTTTCGCGATTCATTCATGTAACAGCTTTCTGCAAGTTAAAGGACATCATTAATCGAGTAATCTACTACTGCATCAGATTCAATGCATCATCAGATATTGTCATAGTTGGTTGTGATGGTTGTGGAGTAGAAGAAGACGATTTCTAAAAACTAGATCACAAATCCTTCAATGACTTAGACGTGTCTTCTTGTACCGTCTTTGATACTGATCTCACAACTTCCACACCTTTCTCAACTCTTTTTCTCTTCTTGATTGGAGATGTAACCAATGGTGTTGTTGAAGCAGTAGGAACTTTCTTTCCTTTCAGTAGAATGTCAACATCGTTCTGTCTTTTGGTCTTTTAGTTTCCTTCTTTGACATAGACTTCAAACGTCCACGTTTTGTTGACTTAGCTGCCACAGGAGAACCCAATATATCAACGTCAACATCCAAAATCAACTCTTCATTTTGTTCTTCATAACCTCTTTGAAGTTGTGCTACTACTAACTCATCCACAATACTAGGTGTAGCTGAATCACCAGTGGACTTGGGATTAGCTTCCCTATCAGAATCAGAACTAGACACCCATTCCTCTTTGGTTTTAGTGTCTTTGTCTATCAACAATGATTTCTTCCCCTTTTTCTCGGAAGCAGATTAACTAATGGTGAATCTAAATCCGAATCACTGTTCATATGTCACACCCTCAAAATCCACTTGCGGAGTTTTACCGCGAGGCGCATGACAAACCAGGATCCAAGTCAATGATCACAATAAACAATACTAAATGAATTTCAAAAACATAGTTTAAAAATCCCAAACATCAGCGGAAGCTAAATGTCGTTACATAAACAAAATAAAACCAAATGTTTAATGTTCAAAACCATGCAACTCTAACTAGACGCCGTGCAGACGCGTGCGCCCTAGTTCCACTTTGCTACCTTAGCGACCTGAGAAAACATGTAAGAGTTTACGTCAGCACAAAAATGCTGGTGAGTTTACAGGTTTGTAATCAAAGTTCCAAGTATAACCTGTCCATACTATAACAATTGTAAACCAAGTACGCTAGCTAGGCGCATGTACCATTACTACTACGATTGGAAAACCATTACTAACTCGCAAACCAGTTGTTGTGCCCGAATAGTAAACCTGTTCCTGTTTGAGACAATATGCACCCGCCCGGCGCTCCATGCCGACGGGTGGGGTTGGTCACTCCCAATAGCGCTATTCACATTTCCCCGTTGTGCAAACCAGCACATTCATGGTTTCCCCCCGGGACTTCCAAAGATCGTATAGTAAACCGTTTGAAAACCCATAGTATGACAGTTGTTACCAAATAGTTGTTTAACACATGTTTTCTCCCCCGAAAACGAAAACCAAGTAAAGTGGGGCCGTAAACTCACCTTAGGTTGCGTTAACTTCAGATAATAGAATAGTTCAACAAGCTATGCTAGTCCCGTAAAACAGCGACCTAACATATGACAGTTACAAGTACTTAGACTAATAACCCTTAGGTTAGTTAGTCCCTAGATGTCCAGACCATAACCAAGTTCGTTTGAAAACACCGTGACTGTTTAACCGACCCAAAGTACAAGACTCGACATCCCATTGGTGACCCGAGACTCCCCGTGTTATGTTTACGCTCCAAAACATACAATAACGCAAGTACACTTAACATACGTTAACGCACAACAAGTTATAGCACATAGTTCAATTAACGCGTTACTGACCCGAACACATGTTACTGAGTTATTAGACATGTTACGGGGTTCCTAGCATGTTCCTAGGTGTCAAAACGGGTCTCGGAATGCTAAAATATACATACAGCAGCAGTACAGGCGATTAGGAAAAGTCAACTAGCAATTACGTTGGTCAACAGGCAATTATGAATGCTAATCGCCTACAATGCAGGCGATTAGGGTCATGTGACATGCAAATTTTTGAGTTTGCATGCAATTAGGGTCATGTGACATGCATTTCAGAACTTATCAGGCGATTAGGGTCATGCAGCATGCAAAAACACAACATAGCAGGCGATTAGCCCCTAATTGCATGTATATCAGGCGATTAGCTTCACACACCAGGCGATTAGCTTGCTAATCGCCTAACCCTTAGGCGATTAGCCTTGCTAATCGCATGCTACCCAGCAATTCCGGTTTTTCGCGCGTTTAACACTCCAAATCAAACCTAGAACGTGTAACAACCTCCAATATCGATCAAACAAGTATCCTAAACATGTTTACATCAAAATCCTTCGTTTAACCTCGTATAATCAGTCCTGCATGAAGTCAAGTAATCCAAACACCATACACATAGCATGCAATCATCATACTAACATGCATAACAATAACCCTAATAATCAATTACTGAGATTCCTATCATCATAATATCAATATCAATACTGATCTATCATAATAACATAGCAAATCATCATCATGAACCATAAAAACCCTAGCTTTTTAATCATACACACTCATAATACATGCATATTAGTTATAATCCGATTAACAACCCTTATTGACGATTTTCAGAAAGCTTTTTCGTTTAACAACAGGTCTGGACCCTTAGGGATTGATTAAAAACGTTTATAAAGGGTTATGGATGAAAATCAAACCTTAGAATTATGAAAGTATGATGATTCAAGCTTGAAACCTTGAGTTTTGATCAAAAATCGCCTTCCAGAGGTTGTTTATGTGTTGGGGCGGTTTATGGGACGACTAGGGTTTGTATAATGAAGTTTAGGAGGTTAAGTATGGTATTTATAGTCGTTTTTAGTCGTCACTTACGTTGCAGGCGATTAGCTTTCAGTTGCAGGCGATTAGGGCTGCTAATCGCCACCCCCTTAGGCGATTAGCCCCCTACTCGCCACCTTGAGGCTGCTAATCGCCTCCTGGAGGCTGCTAATCGCCATCTGGGGTGAGCTAATCGCCACCCTATAGGTGATTAGCTCACCCTAATCGCCTGTAGTGTCCCGTTCCAAGTATTTTGCGCGTTAAACCCCGTTTTAACATATGTTAACACATTTTCCCATACCGACAAGTCACATAATGATTGTAAACACATAACACTTGTAAATAAGCACATTCACACTCGTTCACCAATTCCCGGGACTCGAGACTTGCATGTTTCCTATGCTTTGACGATTCTCCGAATCGTCACCCCTTGTACACTTGGTTAAGGACTGACATCTAACGATCCTCTAGGCCAACATCTAATGATTCCCTAGACTCCCATAACAGTTCCCGAACCATAACCCGACTCAACTAACCCAGTTAAGTACAGACTACGCGTGACTCGCTAAGGTAGACTTTAATTTAGACGACGTTGTTAACTTGAATTTGCCGGGTGTCACATCATCCCCACGTTAAAAGAATTTTCGTCCCGAAAATTATGTAAGTACCAAGAGTATGAACAAAAGAAACAGACAAAAATAGAAACCAAGAGAGAGAATTACCCGAGTTGTCACATCATCCCCACGTTAAAAGGAATCTCGCCCCGAGATTCATTCCGTTGCAGTGGTAACGTGTCTCGACTCGAATGCCTCTTTAGGAAAAAGATGAGGATACTTAGACTTCATCTGATCCTCGCGTTCCCAAGTGTATTCCGGTCCCCGGTTCGAGTTCCATCGAACCTTAACAATACGAATCTTACTGTGACGCAGACTGCGAATCTTGTAATCAAGGATCTCGACAGGTTCCTCCACTATCCGAAGACGATCATCAACCTTGATCTCTTCTAGTGGAACAATGAGAGACTCGTCAGTCAGACACTTCTTCAGGTTAGATACGTGGAAGACGTTATGTACGTTACCGAGCTCCGTCGGTAAATCAAGTCGATATGCCACCGGTCCGATCCGTTCCAGGATCGTAAATGGACCGACATACCGCGGGTTAAGTTTGCCACGCTTCCCAAAGCGTATGACGCCCTTCCACGGTGAAACCTTTAGAAGCACTTTGTCACCAACTTGAAACTCCAATGGCTTACGGCGATGATCAGCATAGCTCTTCTGTCGATCCCGTGCCGCTGCCAATCGATTACGAATTTGTACGATCTTTTCAGAAGTCTCGTACACCAGTTCTGGCCCAGTGAGCTGACTCTCACCCACTTCGGCCCAACAGAGAGGAGACCTGCATTTCCGTCCGTACAATGCCTCGAACGGAGCTGCTTTGATGCTCGTATGATAACTGTTGTTGTAAGAGAATTCTACTAACGGTAAGTGAGCTTCCCAACCTTTGCCAAAATCGATCACACATGCCCGCAGCATATCTTCTAGAGTTTGAATGGTACGCTCACTCTGACCGTCAGTTTGTGGATGGTAAGCTGTACTCATGTCCAACTGGGTACCCAAAGCCTTATGCAAAGACTTCCAGAAATGCGAAGTAAAATGAGAATCACGATCCGAAATAATAGAAACTGGTACCCCATGCTTAGAGACGACTTCTTTCAGATATAAACGAGCCAACCGATCCATGGTGTCGGTCTCCTTAATGGCAAGGAAATGGGCTGATTTCGTCAAACGGTCGACAATCACCCATATCTTATCATTCCCGCTCGGTGACTTAGGTAACTGTGTGACAAAGTCCATTGTAATCCGTTCCCATTTCCACTCTGGAATTTCGGGTTGTTGCAATAGACCCGACGGTTTCTGGTATTCCACCTTGACCTTAGCACAGGTCAAGCACTTACTCACGTATGAGGCTATATCCGCCCTCATGTTTGGCCACCAGTACAGTATTTTTAGATCCTGGTACATCTTGTCTGAACCAGGATGAATGGAATACCGAGACTTGTGAGCTTCATCAAGAACCAGCTCCCGAAGTCCCCCGAATAAAGGAACCCAGACGCGTTCTGCGAAGTAGCGCAGGCCATCAGGCCTTTGCTCGAGGTGTTTGTCGGCACCGTGCATAGTTTCAGCCTTAAGGTTTTCCTCCTTCAAGGCTTCTAACTGAGCAGAACGGAGTTGATCAGGCAGAGAGGAATGGATTGTGAGTTGCAACGCCCGAACGCGACGAGGGTTTGTCGATTCCTTCCTGCTCAAGGCGTCTGCCACAACATTCGCCTTGCCAGGATGGTACTTAATGGCACAGTCATAGTCGTTCAGGAGTTCAACCCAACGGCGCTGTCGTATGTTCAGGTGCTGTTGGTCAAAAATGTGCTGGAGACTCTTGTGATCGGTGTAGATGGTGCATTTGGTACCGTACAAGTAATGCCTCCAAATTTTTAACGCGAATACCACCGCACCCAATTCTAAATCGTGGGTAGTGTAGTTCCTCTCGTGCACTTTGAGTTGACGGGAAGCGTACGCAATCACCTTCTCGCGTTGCATCAACACGCAACCGAGACCATGAATAGAAGCATCACAGTAAACAACAAAATCCTCAGTGCCTTCAGGCAAGGACAAGATAGGAGCAGAACAAAGCTTAGTCTTCAGTTTTTGGAACGCTGACTCCTGTGGTTCACCCCAGTCGAACTTTCTATCCTTCTGAGTGAGAGTGGTGAGGGGTTGAGCAACCTTCGAGAACCCCTTAATGAAACGGCGATAATAACCCGCAAGGCCTAGGAATTGCCGCACCTCAGTTGGCGTCTTCGGTGCTTCCCAGTCCTTGATCGCTTCGATCTTAGCTGGATCGACATGGATTCCCAGTTCATTGACCACATGCCCTAGGAATTGGACTTCGCGTAACCAAAAATCGCACTTCGAGAACTTGGCGTACAGATGTTCTCGTCGTAAGAGTTCCAAAACTAACCGTAGATGTTCTCCATGTTCGGTCTCGTTCTTGGAATAGATCAGAATGTCATCAATAAACACGATGACGAACTTGTCAAGATACGGTTTACAAACGCGGTTCATCAAATCCATGAAAACCGCCGGTGCGTTAGTGAGACCAAAAGGCATGACCAAGAACTCGAAATGGCCATAACGTGTACGAAAGGCTGTCTTAGCAACATCAGCTTCCCTTACGCGCAACTGGTGATAACCGGACCTTAGATCAATCTTGGAATAATAGCTAGAACCCTGGAGTTGGTCAAATAGGTCATCAATACGAGGAAGAGGATAACGATTCTTGATGGTCACCTTGTTCAGTTCTCTATAATCCACACACAGTCGAAAACTGCCATCCTTCTTCTTAACAAACAAAATCGGGGCTCCCCAAGGGGAAGAACTAGGTCTGATGAAACCCTTATCCAAGAGTTCCTGTAACTGGTTAGACAATTCTTGCATCTCAGGAGGTGCAAGACGGTAGGGGGCCCGAGCAATAGGAGTAGCGCCAGGTACAAGATCAATACCGAACTCAACCTGACGATGGGGAGGAAGACCAGATAAATCATCAGGAAAGACATCAGAAAACTCGCGTACAACCGGGATATCGTCGATCTTCTTCTCGCTGGTAGTGGAAACAGATAAAAGTGCTAGAACAGCCGAATAACCCTTCCGAAGATACTTAAGGGCTTTCATGCTAGAGATGAGACTTAGCGGAGCACCGCTCTTGTCCCCGTACACAGAAAGAAATTCTCCATCAGGGAGAGGAATCCGGATGACCTTGTCGTAACAAACGATCTCAGCGCGATACAGCGACAACCAATCCATGCCTATAACCACGTCAAAACTACCCAAAGATACCGGCATAAGGTCGATAGGAAAAGACAAACCCGACAACTCTATGTGACATTCCCGAAGAACGCAAGTAGCTTCTATCTTCTTACCGTCAGCCAATTCTATAATATATTTAGCCTCTAAAGGAACAGGTACTACATCTAGCAAACGACTAACTTCCACAGATATGAAACTTTTGTCGGCACCAGAGTCAAATAAAACACTAACAGAGCGATCGTTGAGAAGAAACGTACCAGTGACTGTGTCAGGGTCCTGTCTTGCCTCTGCAGTCCCAATAACGAAGGCACGTGCGTTCCTGTTTCCGCCCCCGTTGTTACCATTTCCATTCCCATTACCATTCCCGTTCCCTCCCTGTTTCAGTTTTGGACACTCCTTCTTGTAATGCCCCGTTTCCCCACAGTGAAAACATCCCTGTTTACCCGCAGTCCCCTGAGTAGTAGAAGTCGGAGTAGTAGTTGGGGCCTGAGTCGGTGGAAGAGTCGCCCTACAGTCTTTGGCAAAATGCCCCAACTTCTGGCAGCGATGGCAACGATTGTTGTCGCAACTCCCGTGATGATGGCGTCCACACTTATTGCATTTCGGTAACTTCCCTACATAACCACCACTTGGCTTAGAACCCAATGAAGACGAACCCCCACTATCAAACCTTTTCCCCTGTTGAGCTGGTGCTGGTGTAGAACTCTTCACATCACTATCCCACTTTCGCTTGTTGCTGTCTGGAGCCTTAGCAGTTGAACCTTTGGCAGGCAAGATACCCTCACTCACCTTCAAGTTAGTCATCCTATGAGCAGATCGGACCACCTCCACATAGGTAGGAAGATTTCCCGCAGCCACCAACCCTGCGATTTCTGGCACAAGACCCGAGATATAATGCTCAATCCTCCTATATTCCGGCACATGTAGATCAGGACAAAGTACAGCCAACTCGTTCCGCCTCACAGTATACTTCTCGATTTCCGACCCAGACATCTTGAGGTTCCACACCTCGTGTTCCAGCTTTTGAATCTCCTCCCTGGGACAGTATTCCCTCTTCAGCAGTTGCACAAAGTTCTCCCAAGGCATAGCATAAGCCTCCCCTATACCCATAGTCTGGGTGATATCGTTCCACCAGGTCAACGCAACATCCTGAAGTAACCCAGCAGAATACTTGACGCGATCCTCCGGAAGACAGTTACACATCAGGAAAACAGACTCCACCTTCTCCAACCACCTGAGCAAACCTACTGCACCCTCAGTACCCGAGAACTCATGGGGCTTGCAGTCCCGAAACATTTTGTAGGTGCACATGGGTGGTGGTGGTGGATTAACATGACCACCTGTAAAGAAACACGTAAGAAAACCACGGGAAATGTAAACAAAGTTCACCGATGAGATAGAAGTGGTTAGGTCAACTTACCGCCATTTTGCCCTAGCTGGAAGGCAGCCTGCAGCAAGTTGTTCAAGTCATCCTGCGTGAGATTCACACCCCCACGACCACCATTTCCACACCCACCATTGCGACCACCTCCACGTCCTCCTCATGCTCCAGACATGATTCTGGCAAAAAGGACGAGAAAATTTAGTTTCACAGCCAATGATAACCACTAGCGTTCACAAGATCAAAGCTAGATCCAACCCAGGACTATCCATTCGAACCCAGAGCTCACTAGGGCTTTCATGCATTTCGGTTTATGATTTTGTGTGCACCCAAAATGATAAACCGCTCTACATGGTCCTCCCAGTGTTCTCCTAGTTCAAAGTTCAAATCACCAGACATAGATTCTTAGCTATACACCGTAATACTACGGTAGTTCATGACAAGGGTTTCTATTGGGGTAGGAAGGGAGATGTCCGAGTCTTGGACCAATCTCAAGAGTATACGGTTAACCCCAATGTACCTCACTGTCTAGTAAGCAAGTAACCCAGTAAAAGAGAATGGATGATGTAACACAGAAGGGTAAGATGATTTAGAGACACCCCGACAAGTCTATAAGTAACCCAGTATAAAGTTTAGTACCATGTGATCATCTAGTGTGTGCGACTCAGTTATAGACTAGACTCTACATGCAGTCCTAGTTCACTATAACCATTGGCTCTGATACCAATCTGTCACACCCTCAAAATCCACTTGCGGAGTTTTACCGCGAGGCGCATGACAAACCAGGATCCAAGTCAATAATCGCCACCCTATAGGTGATTAGCTCACCCTAATCGCCTGTAGTGTCCCGTTCCAAGTATTTTGCGCGTTAAACCCCGTTTTAACATATGTTAACACATTTTCCCATACCGACAAGTCACATAATGATTGTAAACACATAACACTTGTAAATAAGCACATTCACACTCGTTCACCAATTCCCGGGACTCGAGACTTGCATGTTCCCTATGCTTTGACGATTCTCCGAATCGTCACCCCTTGTACACTTGGTTAAGGACTGACATCTAACGATCCTCTAGGCCAACATCTAATGATTCCCTAGACTCCCATAACAGTTCCCGAACCATAACCCGACTCAACTAACCCAGTTAAGTACAGACTACGCGTGACTCGCTAAGGTAGACTTTAATTTAGACGACGTTGTTAACTTGAATTTGCCGGGTGTCACATCATATGCGTCCACCCATCTTGATCTGGCACTTTGAAACCAGGAGTAATAAGATGACCAAACAATCTCCTAGTTGGTGGTTTCTCAGACTTACCCATGTATATCGTCATTCTGTTCAATGTCATAACAATCATGTGCTCTTAATAAAGAATCTGTATTAGATCTTTCACCAAGTTTGGGTACGTGTAATCGAATATCATCTGAAGAAATCTCGGATACATCAAGAACTTTTCTGTCTTTGTTCCATCCAATACTTCCTTCATATGGTGAAACAACATTCCCGTGATGTTGAAATCATTGTACAAAATGAGTACTACTTACATGGAACATGTGGTATCACGTAATACATCAAAAGCTCCTCTGATTGGGGGCAAAGATGTGAATAATAACATGCAGCAAATATTTGAAAGTTGGGCACACATTAGACTTGAAAAGTTGGCAATCTGTTATCTTTCCCAAGTACTTCATCCTTAAGAAACACCCCCTTTGCACATTCCATGGTAACTTTATCGGATCTTTCGCAGAATCTTTCAACCTTAAAACTCTTCGAAAGTCTTCTTCACCAACTAGCATTGTCTTGTCTTGCACATTACCGTGAATGACTAATTTCCCATCAAAAAAAGTCTAAACGTGTATTTCTCCAGAATTCTTCTTGACGGTCTTTCTAAATTGTGTGAGGTTATGCAATGGAGTATATTATTCGGGATCTTATCAAGTAATCTATCATTCCTCTGAATTCTGCATATTTATCTTCACGTCTCCCAGATAAGCACAATTATTATGTTTCTTCTCAAACTAATGTTCTGCCATTTCTGCACATACAAACAATTACAAAACAGATTAGACGGATAAACAAATCATCACATTTGAATATTTTTTTGTCATTTTCAATTTCATTCGACCTTTCGAGTGGTCGAATAAAAATGCACAGGTACGAATCAAATATAAAACTTTTCATTCGACCCAAAGAAGGTTCGAATGAATCTCATCAGAATTTGAAAAATCAATCTGTGAATTTGATGAGTTTAAAACTCCGATTCTTATTGCATTAACCTCTAAAACCATCGAACAAACTTAATCAATCATCAGTTTACATTTAGAATCCTTAATCGATTGTTTTTAATCAAAATTAGGGTTTATAATCACCGAACTGTTAATTAATCATGTTAAACACCTAATTTTGTTTCATTCTCCCCCTAAAACTATCGATTAAGTGATTTGAATTATCAAAACATGTTCAGGTTTAACAAATAAGGTCTAATTGATCATGTTAAGGTTCAATAATAAAAATCCCTTTTTCGGATCGAATCAATGGTCAAAAACTTCTCAAATTCCAGCATGCGATACCTGAGATGATGAGTAACAAGATTATAAGATCGAAAATCTGAAATAAAAAAAAACTCGTCTTAGAGAGAATGGTGAAAGGGAACAGTGATGTCGAATGAAAAGTATGGGGTAAAATGGACAATATGATTATATATACTGAATTTGGTTCGGCCCATTGTGACACCCGGCAAACTCCGGTGATTAACTTTTTGAAAACTCAGTAAGTCTACTTTAGCGAGTCGTGCATACATTACACATGACAAGGTCAGTCGAGTCGAGTCACGTTAAGTATTGTTCAGCGATCAATGATTCGGAGGATCATTGGGGTTTTAACACACGCAGGTCTCGAGTCCCGGGAATTGATGAACGATTGTGAACGTGTTTGTTTTCATGAATTATGTGTTTATAATCTTTATGTGACTTGTTTTAAACGACTGTAGCTGCTGCGTAATCGCCTGACGTGTTTTAAACGACTAGAAACGCCGATAAATACCACCCTTGACCTCTAAAACACCATTTGTGCAACCCTAGCCGTCCCATAACCAATCCCAACTCACAAACACCCTCTGGAACTCGTTTTTACATCAAAACATCCATTTCCAAGCATTACCCATCGATTTCTCCTAAATCCAAGGTGTGTTCTTCACCCCAAACCTTTACATGATTATGTTTTGTTCCCTAAAAGTCCAGACCTGATTTCTAAATGTCTTTGTCTTTGAAAATCCATTAAAAACCGTTTTTAAACAAACCCAAACTTTTATGCATGTTATATGTGTTATATGTGATTAAAGGTAGGATTTTTATGATTGAAACATGATTGATCTTGTGTTATTAAGGTGTTTATAGCTGGTATGAGTTAGTATGATGATGTCCTAGGAGTTTGGATGGTTTTGGTTGTGTATTGTTGATGTTTGGTATTTTGACCCATTTGAATGATTTTGAATGATTAAGGATGTTATGAGGTGTTTGTTAGTCATATGATGTTAGGGTTTGCTTTAGGGTGATGCTAGAGCAGTAGGATACTATCGGACAACGTTGTTACGTGATGAAATCTGGATATTTGCTATTTAGGGCAAGTTCTTGCATGTTGATGTGATGTTTACATGTTAAGCTTACTATTTTGGGAAACGCTCGCATTCGGGACTGTTAGAATGATGGTAACTTAGGGGTTTTGCTTGAAATACGTTTGTTAATGTGTTATGATTGATATTGGGTGTTTACACATGTTTCGGATCTGATTTGGAGGGTTAAACGCACGAAAAAGACGGAACAGAACAGCATAGGCGATTCGGAATCCCCAATCACCTATGCTGTAGGCGATTGGCCCCTAATCACATGCTCTATAGGCGATTAGGGAGCCTAATCGCCTTCCCACCATGCAATTGTGATCCTAATCACTGTTTAACTTCTGATAGCATGTCTTATGACTCCTAATCACTAGTTAACTTCAGAATAGCATGTCTTATGACTCCTAATCACTAGTTAACTTCAAAATAGCATGTCTTATGACTCCTAATCACCAGTTGACTTTTCCTAATCACTAGTTGAGTTTTCCTAATCACATGTAATGTTGATGTAAGTGTAATTTAGCATTCCTAGACCCGATTTGACACATAGGAACATGCTAGGAATCCCGTAACATGCCTAGTAACATAGTAACACGTGTTTGGACTTATTTGTGCATTATTTGATTTATTTGTTAGACTTGTTGAACTTTAACACGTGTTAAGTACTGGTTGCATGATTTGTATGTGTTAATGGATGAGATGAACATGCGGGATGTCGGGTCACCAATGGGATGTCGAGTCTTTTCTCATGTAGTCTGGTTGTCGGTCAAACGCGTTTTTCAAACACATAATGGTCATGGACTGGACATTAGGGACTAATGAACCCCACGAGTTATTAGTCTAACTTGACACAAATCTTATGATAGGTCGCCACTAGTTGGGGCTATCATATCTCATAAACGGTTTACTCATAAACGGAAGACGCAACCTAAGGTGAGTTCACGGCCCCACATTTTACGGTTTTTGTTTTCGGGGGAGAAACATGCTTAAACCCTTTTATGACACATTTTCATGTTATACTATGGCTCTCATCTTATTACTATACGGTTCATCAAAAGTCCCTTAGAAACCATTAACATGGGGATATGGCGGGGAAATGTGGATAGCGCTATTGGGAACTGACAAGCCCCACTCGACGGCTGGAGGCCGGGCGGGTGCATATTGTCTCTAAAAACACAAGGTCTACCGGTGATGACGGTAGTCCATAGGAATTAAAGGTCACAGAAACGGCATAGTCAGCAATGGTTTCGCCCGTAGTAGTAATATTACCCGACGCTTAGCTAGCGTTCTCATAAGCATAGTAGTAACAGCAACGGTAACGGTTTTCAAAGGATTGCTTTAAACATTTAAATAAAACCTGTGAACTCACCAGCATTATATGTTGACTCTTTTAGCATGTTTTCTCAGGTCGCTAAGGTAGCAGCTGTCAGCTAGGCGCACGGAGTCGCACAGGAGTCGTACTCGCGTCTAGGGTCGTTCATGCATGTCTCTTTATGTTAAACATTTGAACTTATGTCTTTATTTACTCATGACTTGTAAACTTTAAATGCTTCTGCACTTTCAGATGTTGGTTTAAATCTTACGCATGGTTTTTTATTTACGTATATTTTTACATATAGACGTCGTTTATTGTGACCGTTGACTTGGATCCTGGTGTGTCACACGCCTCGCGGTAGAACTCCGCACGTGGGAATTTGAGGGTGTGACAGATTGGTTTCAGAGCCAATGGTTATAGTGAACTAGGACTGCATGTAGAGTTTAGACTATAGCCGAGTCTCACACACTAGACGGTCATATACGTTTGAGTCGTGTCTTTTGGTAAACATACTAACCTTTTCGGGGTGTCGGTATCCTTACCACACAGTTTCATATTATTTATAACATTCTTGGTTATTCCTAGTTTCATTTTATCTTCTCCTTCGGATTTGCAGTCGAAGGAACTCGTTGTTAATCTTTTGAGTTGGTTATATCTTTCTAAGATGTGGGTACCAGGTGACTTGAGGTTCGAGCTCGGGGCATGCCTTGAGGACCATGTAGAGCAATTTATTATTTCGGGTGCACACGAAATCAAAAGTTGAAATGCATGGAAGACTTGGTGGATCTCGTGTTGGGATTAATGGTCACATTCGAACCCGATCCTAGACACTTCACATTCTCTTGGTTTAGCGTTGGTGATGGGTCTGAGTGTTTGTTTCTTGTCTTTCTCAGAAGATGTCTGGACGCACTGGAGGACGTACTGGGGGATGACGTGGAGGCTGCACTGGCGGGGGTAGAGGTGGTGGTAACATCACCTTGACGTACGATGAACTCAGTGAGATGATGCAGCAACAGTTGGGCGTTACACTGGCTGCCTTTCAGGCTGCCCAGCAGACGTTCATGGGTGCTGCCGCTCCTCCGATTCAGGCGGGAGTTGCCTATAAGCGGTTTAAGGATTGTCAGCCCCTCAGCTTCCAAGGCACGGAGGGAGCTGTGGAGTTGCTTAGGTGGTTGGAGAAGACTGAGTCGGTGTTTGCTTTATGTGAGACTCCAGCAGCGGATTGGGTGAAGTTTGCTTCGGGGACTTTTGTAGGACCCGCCCTGACGTGGTGGAACTGCGTCACTCAGACACTTGGTCTCAGGGAGGCCAACGCCATGCCTTGGGCGGATTTCGTGCGTAGGTTGAAGGATGAGTACTGCCCGTGAGTGGAGATCAAGAGGTTGGAACAGGAATACGGGAATATTAAGATAGTGGGTTCTGAGGTTGAGGAGTACACGATCAGGTACAACGAGTTAGCAGTGATGTGTCCAGGTTTATCGACACCAGAGTATAGGAGGATAGAGCAGTATCTTGCGGGTTTGGTGCCAGAGATTGCTGGGTTGGTGTCTGCGAGGGATCCTAGTACCATGTCTGAGGCTGTGCGGTCGGCTACCAAGATGACCAACTTGAAGATTACTGAGGGTGTCTTGCCTCCTATAGGCTCTTCTGTGAAGGCGCCGGCGGATAACAAGAGGAAGTGGGAGAGTGTGGAGAAGAGTTCAGCGGTGGTTCAGCGACAACCGGCAGCGAAGAAGGCTGAAGCTTCAGGGTCAGCGTCAGATCAGAAACAGGGAGGCTATGCTGGAAAGAGCCCTAAGTGTGGACGGTGTGGTTTTCATCATTATGGTACTTGTGAGAGTTTTCGTTGTGAGCGTTGTCAGCGGACGGGGCATCTTGCGAAGGATTGTGGGGTCAACCTTTCATCCAGGCCGACTCAGACTGCTGCTACGACTACCCCTGCTCCACAGGGGAACCAGGGTTGCTATCATTGTGGGGAAGCATGGCACTTCAAGCAAAGCTGTCCAAAGTTGAACCAAAGGGGCACAGGGACTGCTGGAAAGGATGGAGACAACGAAGGTGGTGGTCGGGTTACACGTGCTCGTGCTTATGTGATCGGTGCTAGGGAGAACCAGGAGGACCCAGACAGTGTTACCCGTACGTATTCTCTCTTATCTCTCGTTACACTTTGGTTTTACTTTTATCCGCATCGTTGTACATTCATGTCTTCGGGTGTTTTCTTTTTGGTTTGGTCTCTATTTCTCATTCTTTGGGTGGATGAGGGTCCTTTGGGGATGCTACGTGGACGGTACCGGTGGGTTAGTTATACCGATCATAGTAGTCTCCAGTGGGCCTTCGATCGGGGGGTCTCTAATCTTGTATTCACATTTGGGGAAATGGTTTCCCGGTTGTTAGTAACACGTTTTGGTTCACGACCTTCATTTCGTTGCATTTTGGGAAACGTTACTTGGGCACACACAGAGGTCGACACTCATCACTGTTGAAGCCAAAAGAATCTTGGGACGAGATTCCATTCAACAGGGGGATGATGTGATGACCCGGAAAATTTTTCTTCTTATTTGTTCTCTCTCTTCGACTTCGGGAAATTTTCGGGACGAAAATTCTTTCAACAGGGGGATGATGTGACACCCGGCAAACTCCGGTGATTAACTTTTTGAAAACTCAGTAAGTCTACCTTAGCGAGTCGTGCATACATTACACATGACAAGGTCAGTCGAGTCAAGTCGCGTTAAGTATTGTTCAGGGATCAATGATTCGGAGGATCATTGGGGTTTTAACACACGCAGGTCTCGAGTCCCGGTGTGACTTGTCGGTATGTGTATACGTGTTTACATATGTTAAAACAGCGATTACACGTGATTGTATGACATTATAGATGATTACGCGTAATTGCATGATGTTATAGGTGATTACGCGTAATTGCATGGTGATAAGCGGTGATTACGCATAATTGCATGCTGATAGGGGTTGATTAGCCCTAATCGCCTATAGGGTAGGCGATTAGGAGGTTTGGGTAGGCGATTAGAGCCCTAATCGCCAATAGGGTAGGCGATTAGCAATCCTAATCGCGTGTAGCTGCTGCGTAATCGCCTGACGTGTTTTAAACGACTAGAAACGCCTATAAATACCACCCTTGACCTCTAAAACACAATTTGTGCAACCCTAGCCATCCCTAACCTATCCAAGCTCACAAACACCCTCTGGAACTCGTTTTTACATCAAAACATCCATTTCCAAGCTTTACCCATCATTTTCCCCTAAATCCAAGGTGATTTCTTCATCCCCAAACCTTTATATGATTATGTTTTGTTCCCTAAAAGTCCCGACCTGATTTCTAAATGTCTTTGTCTTTGAAAATCCATTAAAAACCGTTTTTAAACAAACCCAAACCTTTATGCATGTTATATGTGTTATATGTGATTAAAGGTAGGATTTTTATGATTGAAACATGATTGTTCTTGTGTTATTAAGGTGTTTATAACTGGTATGAGTTAGTATGATGATGTCCTAGGAGTTTGGATGGTTTTGGTTGTGTATTGTTGATGTTTGGTATTTTGACCCATTTGAATGATTTTGAATGATAAAGGATGTTATGAGGTGTTTGTTAGTCATATGATGTTAGGGTTTGCTTTAGGGTGATGCTATAGCAGTAGGATACTATCGGACAACGTTGTTACGTGATGAAATCTGGATATTTGCTATTTAGGGCAAGTTCTTGCATGTTGATGGGATGTTTACATGTTAAGCTTACTATTTTGGGAAACGGCCGTATTCGGGACTGTTAGAATGATGGTAACTTAGGGGTTTTGCTTGAAATATGTTTGTTAATGTGTTATGATTGATATTGGGTGTTTACACATGTTTCGGATCTGATTTGGAGGGTTAAACACAAGAAAAAGATGGAACAGAACAGCATAGGCGATTCGGAATCCCCAATCGCCTATGCTGTAGGCGATTGGCCCTTAATCACATGCTCTATAGGCGATTAGGGAGCCTAATCGCCTTCCCACCATGCAATTGTGATCCTAATCACTAGTTAACTTCTGATAGCATGTCTTATGACTCCTAATCACTAGTTAACTTCAGAATAGCATGTCTTATGACTCCTAATCACTAGTTAACTTCAGAATAGCATGTCTTATGACTCCTAATCACCAGTTGACTTTTCCTAATCACTAGTTGAGTTTTCCTAATCACATGTATTGTTGACGTAAGTGTAATTTAGCATTCCTAGACCCGATTTGACACATAGGAACATGCTAGGAATCCCGTAACATGCCTAGTAACATAGTAACACGTGTTTGGACTTATTTGTGCGTTATTTGATCTATTTGTTAGGCTTGTTTAACTTTAACACGCGTTAAGTACTGGTTGCATGATTTGTATGTGTTAATGGATGAGATGAACACGCGGGATGTCGGGTCACCAATGGGATGTCGAGTCTTGTCTCATGTAGTCTGGTTGTCGATCAAACGCGTTTTTCAAACACATAATGGTCATGGACTGGACATTAGGGACTAATGAACCCCACGGGTTATTAGTCTAACTTTACACATATCTTATGATAGGTCGCCACTAGTTGGGGCTATCATATCTCATAAACGGTTTACTCATAAACGGAAGACGCAACCTAAGGTGAGTTCACGGCCCCACATTTTACGGTTTTTGTTTTCGGGGGAGAAACATGCTTAAACCCTTTTATGACACATTTTCATGTTATACTATGGCTCTCATCTTATTACTATACGGTTCATCAAAAGTCCCTTAGCAACCACTGACATGGGGATATGGCGGGGAAATGTGGATAGCGCTATTAGGAACTGACAAGCCCCACTCGACGGCTGGAGGCCGGGCGGGTGCATATTGTCTCTAAAAACACAAGGCCTACCGGTGATGACGGTTGTCCATAGGAATTTAGGGTCACAGAAACGGCATAGTCAGCAATGGTTTCACCTGTAGTAGTAATATTACCCGACGCCTAGCTAGCGTTCTCATAAGCATAGTAGTAACAGCAACGGTAACGGTTTTCAAAGGATTGCTTTAAACGTTTAAATAAAACCTGTGAACTCACCAGCATTACATGTTGACTCTTTTAGCATGTTTTCTCAGGTCGCTAAGGTAGCAGCTGTCAGCTAGGCGCACGGAGTCGCACAGGAGTCGTACTCGCGTCTAGGGTCGTTCATGCATGTCTCTTTATGTTAAACTTTTGAACTTATGTCTTTATTTACTCATGACTTGTAAACTTTAAATGCTTCCGCACTTTCAGATGTTTGTTTAAATCTTATGCATGGTTTTTTATTTACGTATGTTTTTACATATAGACGTCATTTATTGTGACCGTTGACTTGGATCCTGGTGTGTTACACGCCTCGCGGTAGAACTCTGCACGTGGGAATTTGAGGGTGTGACACCCATTCATGGTTCGAATGAAAGAAATAAAATTGGTTCTAGCCATACTAGGTTCGAATGAGCCTAAATAAAAGCACGAATTAAAATCTAAAATTTTCATTTGACCTAATGAAAGGGGCGAATGGAAATTTTGAAAAACTGGTTTTCACAAAAATTTACATTTAGTCATTTTCAAACTTTTATACTTCAAACATTCGAAAATTTTGATTTTGAGATACAAAAATGTGGTTGGTATGTCAAACTTCGGAAAACGATCGTCCTCCAATATCGATTATCGAAAATAAAACAGAATTGAAAAATCCTTTGGATTTTCTGAAGTTTATGCTAAAACACACCAAAAAGCTTTTTGAGTTTTGCATATAATGAAGAACATCAAATATAAAGCAATAAGTAAATATATACAGACAATCTTTTTGTGATTTTTCGATACGAGGATCATATCAGTTTTCGAGAAATCTAATCACACCGTTGTTCATTATGATATTAACTTTAAAGACTGTGAGACTCGGCAATTACTGATATTGTTATCCGCATAAGCTCACATGCAGACCATTATGCAATGCTTTATAATGATACGCGTTAGGTGTGTTAAAAGTTACATGCTTATGATTCCCACAGACACGACATACACTCGTATCAAAGAATTCGCACAAAGCTTCATCGTAACGCGTGAGTATGCCGTTGTTATCCGTATTTTACAAGGTATGAGGCACATAGGTGTACAGGTTAGCAAATTAATTCTACAAGGTAACATGTGCACTCTACCAGGTTGAGGCTTATATCAATCATGATTTTCATCATAGATATGATGTGAGGCATTACATGATCTTTGATTATCTTCATACATTTTAAGTTCCTCATTTGATAACTTGGGTTTTGGCATTTAAGCTCTTTTAAGATACCCTGACTAAATATAGGTCCGTACATTAATACAACAAAAGATCAGTCAGGCTACCATAGCTAACAATCAACATAACAACCCAAAACCTCTAATTTTGACAACCCTATCAAACGAAATTACGGTACCAAGACCATATGCCCATGAGATGTTCAGCCACATAGCAAGTAGTTCGTTATGTTTGTATCACTATGGCACACATTAATAGGTCTACGACTCCTACCAACACATCACACAAAGTCATCACATGTCAAATTTAGACATTACAATTCTTTAGCATGTGACAGATCCTCACTGATGTACTATCATTTCCTTTTTTTGTCCAGGAAAAATCATTTTGAGTTTTTCTAATTTTTATGGTTTTTCAAATTTTTCGATGTATTTGGTTTTTCTGAAAGAAGCTCCCCCTAAAATTAAAAATACACTTTTGGATTTTTAATTTTTGAAAAGAGGAAAACGAAAGAAAATTTGATAAATCGATGAGGTTTCAATCTTGCTTTCTTTAATACCATTAGCCTTTAATTAAAATTTAAATCTAGATTTATCAAAAACTTTGGTGAAAAGATCGGCTCTTTGGTAATCAGTGTGGGTATTCACCATATCAATCAAACATTTAGCATAGCAATCACGAATAAAGTGATACCGTATTCGGATATGCTTAGCCTTAGAATGATGAACAATGTCTTTTGTGAGTGCAATGGCTGCTTCATTATCACGGTGAATGGGAGTTTTAAGAAATTGCAAACCGTAGTCGCGCATCTATTGTTGAATCCAAAGCACTTGTGAACAGCAACTCAAGGCCACCACATATTCTTATTCACACGTTGAAAGTGCAACTGGTTTCTGCTTTTTGCATTCCCAGGTAATAATCCTGCTCCCCAAAAATTGACATCCAGCCATTGTGGATTTAGCGTCAATATCGCAGCCACCATAATCTGCATCACTAAAAGCAATGAGGTCAAAGTTATCATCTTTAGGATACCATAACCCGTGTGATGGACATACCTTCAGATAACGTAGGATTCATTTAACTGCCGCGAGGTGATATTTTTTCGGCTTCGACTGGTATCTTGCACAAAGGCATGTAGCAAACATTATATCTGGGCTGGAAGCGGTCAAATACATCAACGATCCAACGATGGCTTTGTAAGTGTAAGGATCAATGAGCTCCGCCTTAGCGTCAACTCCTATCCCGTGATTAGGTTGAATGGGAGTGGCAATCGGTGTTCAATCCTCCATTTGGAATTGGCTCAAGACTTCAGAAACATACTTCGTCTGATGGATGAAGATCCCTAACAGTAATTGGTCTACTCGCAATCCAAGAAGAATTGCATTCCGTTAGTCGAACCAAATATAATATCATCTACATAAATTTGTACCAGGAGCAAATCACCCTTTGTTCGTTTCGTAAACGGGGTACAATCAACTTGTCCTCCTTTGAAACCTCTGGAAAGTAAGTATGTGCTGAGCTCTTCGTACTGTTGTCGAAGGGCTTGGTGTAAACCGTATAACGCTTTATTCAGTTTATATACATTATCCCGGGGAATAGGATCCTCAAAACCCGGTGGTTGCCCAACATACACTTCTTCCTTTATCACTCCATATTGAAAAGCACTTTTAACATCCAGAAAATTTCTTGCTTGATAAAACATTCTTGTATGTTTTGAACCCATATCTACTAAATATTATAGGTGTTTCATACTTTCATCATTTATTGTTTCTTATTACATCAAAACAACTCATCTTTATTAGTTTACATGACCGTGACCGCGACCCCATGTCATTGAATCCTCCCATCAACTCAAGATATCAATCTAGGAAGCCTCACACTTTGTGCCACGCTATGACCGTCGTTCCCCCTCCACCTTGTCACCACCATTTTCGGCCAAGGAGCCATCGCCATCAACTTGGTATCATATCCTAGGCTCACAAGTCAGGTAAAAGTGAATTACCTTTCATGGATATGTTAAGATCCATGATCAACACTAAGAACTATAATGGTAGTTATCCAAAAATAACCCACCATCACATCTGTAAGAGAAGGATTTTGACTAAAACAGGATTAATTTGATCATACAAGTCACAAAACCAGGTGCGGAAACCCTAGCTTTGAACAAACAGATAAAACTCTAATCAAAACACAATCAACATCATTTTCAAAGCTTTTTCATAGATTAACCTTTTCAAATACTTGATTACAATCACACACTAGTTAATCTAAAACACTTAATCACTTTCTCAAAATCTCCTGGAACCTAACCTGAACACACACACAACTGAAAACTGTTTATAAATAAAAAATACACAAAATCTATTTATAATGACTGCACATTCGCCCACTGTGAATGGTCGAATGTGGACTTCTTCCACATTCGCCCATTATAGGGTTCGAATGTGTTCTTCATGCCAGGTTCCATTCTTCCTTCGCCCATTTGCTCTCCACCTTCGCCCTCTTTTCTTTACATTCGCCCAGTCTGTTTTCACCTTCAATCCATCAGCAACCTTTAACGTATGTTAACATGTAGATCCAATCACTAGTCGCAATACGTGCATCTACAAACTCCCCCTCGACTATTGATTGGATCGTTTTCTGTCTTCGTCCATTGCTTTGTTCAACAAGTAAATTCTGAGCTGTTTCTTTTGCTCTTTGGTCATTTCAGGCTCCAACTTTCTCTTCACCGGTTTCGATACATTCGCCATCTTCACCATTTTGCCAAGTTTATTATCCAAGTTACTCCCCGAGTTTATATCGTATGCAAAACAAACTCCTACCACCTGAGTATACTTCTTTCCTTGATCAGCATCATTTGGCTCATGATGAATCGGATTATAGAAAAGCATGATGATGTCTTCAAATGTACAATTAATCAACCACATCGGATCAAATACATGAACATTCTTGTATTTGTCCTTCCCATCTCTCAAAACTATCACCGCTTCAGCCTTCCTCCAATCATAATACCAGAATATAAAGTCAGCACTGAAATGTTGTGGCATGGGCATCAAAGGTATTTTTCTCATCACTTCAGGTGCTTTGTAAATCAAAGTAACCCTCTTCAACTTGGTTTTAGGATCAATATCCCTATGAACTTTCCTTCTGGGATATTGAGGCTTGAATCTATTCCACTTCGTTCTACTCTCCCAAACCAACTTATCTGCACACCAACCGACATGTGTCTTGTTTACTGAAGCTCCAGACATTGGGAATCTACACAAATCTCTGACCGCCCAATACAGTAGAGTTAGCAAATCAATGAATCTGTAGAAATACAGAATTCCTGATTCCCATTTGGCAGCTAAACACTTTAGTCTACCCAAATATGTCCACCCGAGAGCTCTGCCTTTGAACTTAGCATTATGAAATCTATAGAAACTTCCTTGAGCTTCAGGCTTCGGTCGGTTTTCATCCATTTCTCTCAACTTCTTCAAGTAAGTCTTTAATTCATCAGATTGACTTGAAGATTCTTGCTTATCTGCTCCAAACACCTTCTCAACAAA
This sequence comes from Ambrosia artemisiifolia, assembly GCA_032199755.1. Lineage (NCBI taxonomy): Eukaryota > Viridiplantae > Streptophyta > Magnoliopsida > Asterales > Asteraceae > Ambrosia > Ambrosia artemisiifolia. Next base: position 34,490,978 of record CM063517.1, read on the forward strand.
CTCTGCACTCCTTTTCTTTGCCTTCTTCTTTGCTGAAGTGTTTGGAATTTCAGTGAAATCAGGAAATATCACATCTTCATCAGTCTGTCTGAAGTACTGTGGATATTCCTCATGTGTTATATCTTCAATCTCCACTTCATCAAATTCTGGAGTGTTCTTATCATCTGAGTGATTTCCAATATCCTTTTCAGGAATATTTGGAATCGACTCATCAACTACAAACTCCTCAAATGTTTTCCCTACTCTCTGTGCAAGGCCATCAAGAATTTCCTTAGCCACAGTAGCAGGTACTTCACCTTCTTCAAGATCAGGATCGTTGTATTCCAGTTCATATCTCATATCATCTGTCTGGAATATCTCAGCAAAACGTCCTGTGAACTCAATCGTCCATTCTCTACTTTCTAACATGTCTCTGTACACTTTCTTAGCATCATCTGTCAAAGATCTCACCTTCTCGTTCCAAAAGATACTCTCATCTGAATCAGTGTTCTCTCTCCTTTCTTCTTCTTAGAACTTGATTCTCCAGCATCTTTCTTCTTTGGTGTTCTCTTCTCGAAAGTAAACTTAGAAGTGTCATCTCCTCCATCATCATTATCACTATCACTACTACTATCATCATCTTTCTGACTCCCAGACCCTTCTGCATCATCATCATCATATTTCTTACTATCCTCATCATCACTTTTCTCTGACTCCTCATCTTCCTCATCATCATCTTTTTCTTTATCCGAATCAGAAGGCTCAAAGTCAACCTGTTCTTCTTCTTTCTCCTTGTCTTCTTCACCATCTTTCAACTTGGGTGCTACATTATACAAATCGTCTATCAAATCACTAAGGCGTTTGTTCTCAGCCTTTAGCTCTTTGTTATCCTCCTTGATTGCTTTTATCCTGTTCTTGTTTCGTGAACATTTTCCCTCAAGCTTCTTATTCTTAGCTTCAAGCTTTTTAACCTTCTCATCAATCTCATCTTGATTTGACTTCGAAGCAACCACAATCTGAAGCATTTTCTCCTCGTTTTGCTTGAACTTGGCAATCTCAGCTTGTTGAGCAACTATCATCTTCATCATCTCATCCATCTTCTTATTCACTTGCTTCATCACGTCATCAGCAACAGTGACTTTCTTGGATTTAGATGGCTCAACTTCTGTTTCTTTTTCCTTTTGAGGCTTCCTGAACATATCTAACACATTATCCAGTGCAATGTTAAATTGATCAACTGGTAATTTCTCAGCCTCCTGTGTCTTTTTCTGCTTCTTAGAAACTGGTGAAGACAGCTTTGATGATGTACCAGCATCGGGTACTCTTTTTCCTTTCATTAACTGGGCAATCTCCTTTTCCCTCAACTGTTTAGTACTTGATTTCTTTGCCATAGATTTGTGCTTTGGTTTTGGCAAGTTTACTACAATAGTTTCTCCAACATTCAGTTCATCCATATCAACACCTAAACCTTCATCTTCAACATTAACAGACTTCTTACTCTGCTCTGCTTCTTCAATCGTCTTGTTAAGTGATTCAGACTCACCAACCATAGTGGCCTTACGTTTGGTTGTCCTAACATTTTCTTCATCAGAATCCCACTGTTCCTCTACCTCATTCTCCTCCGAGTCAACCGATTCTTCATCAACCAAACCTGTTCCCTTCTTTGCAGTTGTTTTCTTTCTCACCACCCGTTGCTTCGAACTTCCTTGGTCTGTTTTCCCTTACCCTTCCCTTTGGTTCCGGGATTAACAACCTGTCTCTTCCTCTTAGTATTAGCATCTGCATATACTAAGGGATCGTCATTATCAGAATCGCTTTCAGTATGCCTAGCCTTGTTCTTTCCAGGATCAGTGTAATCCTGTTTCGCTAGAGCCCCAAACAATCTTCTGTATGGTGGCCTTTCATTGTCTGGCACACCCTATCCTTTCATCCTCACCAAGGTTCGAATATTCATGTGATCTTGACCAATAATCTGTGTAGGATCCTTTCTCAAATTAGGATACTTGTGGTCAAATATCATCATCAGAAATCTTGGGTATAACATGAATTGCTTTTTCTTCAAACCCTTTAACATCTCCAGCATATGATCCAGTATCATCCCAGACACGTTGAATGGTTTGTTGAGAGTCAACGCAACCATCAACGAGCTTAGACTTCTCCTCATAACATCATATCCACAGCTCACACAACCAAACACGTGGATTATGACATGTGCAAAATATTTGAATTGCACGCTCAGCTTTCCCTTATGCATGGAACCATCAGTAATCGCTCCTTTATACTTCATCCTTAGGAAACATGCTTTCTGTTCAGTCCAGGATAATTCTCTGGGATCTTCGCTCACTTCAAACTTGATCTGAAGTGCTTCTCTTATATCAGACTCAGTCAAAAACATCTCCATATCTTGTATTTTGCTCTTGATGATTGTCTGATTATCCCAAAAGTCGTACTTCGCGTTCTTGTAAAAGTCTTCAACTATATCCTTGTAGATAATAGTCGGAGTAGCTAAAGCATGTACAACTCTGCTTCTCTTCAAGAACTCTATAATCCCGGTAAACTCAGTGTTCTTTTCCACTTCACCGAGATATGCACAGCAGTTATGGGATCTTTCAAACGGCCAACTGCTTGCACTTGATGATTCAGCCTCCTGAACATTCTCTGGAACTGGATCTGTAACAATATTCTCCACTGGAGTCTCAATATTCTCAGTTTGGTCAGCCATCTGCACATCAAAATCAGAAATATTCATCAAAATACAAAAACGACAAAAATGAAAAATTTTAAGAGTTTAAAGTTCCACATTCGCCCATTTTCATAGGGTCGAATGTAGAATTTATGGTGCGAATGTGAAACATTCTGGTCGAATGTGAATAAGTTTTGATTGAAAATCACATTCGCCCAATTTAAGATTCATTCGCCCGTTTTATTCCTCCTTCGCCCATTTAATGACCCGAAGGTGAAATCTTAAACCCTAAAAATTCAAAATTTTTCTATCTCTGTTTTTAACAACTAAATCTGATTAGGATGTGTTCTAATATGACCGAACAACACTCGTCCATCATCAATTGTCCTTTAATTTCAGTTTACATCAGTTTTCAAGAAGAATTAGATCAAAACTGTTTCATACGATCAATTATCCATTTAATCAATGTTATAATCCTAATTATTTCAATCTTCTCCCCCTAAAACTGATGTCAATTGAAATGCATTCAAAAACAATGATCAATAAGCATCCTAGAACCCTTAATCATAAAACCCTAGGTCCGGTTCTAAAAACGATGATTCTGATCTCGTTAATGCTCCATTACCTGTGAAATTGGTATAGAAATGATCAGGAATATCACAGGAATAAAAATCACAAGAAAAAGGAATCAAAGCAACAAGTCTATGGATCGAAGGAAAAATTTTGAAGAACAATGAATGAGGTTCGAACCTGAAAAACAACTTATATATAAAAGCCACATTCGCCCGTTTTTGTGGTCGAAAGTGGGTTGTTCCACATTCGGTCCAAATAAATGACCCGAAGGTGGAATATTTCACCCGAAGGTGGAAATTTGTGATAAAAACCCACATTCGTCCACTGTGTACAGCCCGAAGGTGAAGATTTTTCCACATTCGACCCAATAAAGGGGCGAATGTGAAATGGAAAAATCTGAAAATTTTGCCAAATCAAAAATTCGAATCCCGTTCAACATTTTTCAATCTGTTAAGCTTTCAAAACTCATATTTTCACTTTTTGAATGATACAAAGCCCAGATGGTGTTACCAAATCTCAGAAATTGACCATCAAGCATCCCCGGTTATCAAAAAAAATAAAGCAGAAATGCAAAAAAAAATTTTGGGTTTTCTGAAATTTTATCAAAACACACCTAAAATCTTTTTGGATTTTGTATCTTTTTGACAATAAAGGTAAAATGCAATAAAGTAGAATGCATCAAAGTAAATGAAAGCAGTAAATATTTTGTGATATCCGGTAAGAGGATCATATCAGTTTTCTGAGAAATCTGATCACAGCGTTGATCTATTTGTTATTAATATTATCAGTAGAAACAGTATGTGACACGGCAATTGCTGATATTGTGGTCCACGTAAGCTCACATGCAGACAATTACGCAATGCTTTAAAATGATACGAGTTAGGTGTATTAGACTAACACATTGTGGTGCCCACACACACGACATACTCCCGTATCAAGTAATTGCACAAAGCTTCATCGTAACGCGTGATTATGCCAGAGTTATCGGTAAAAGTTACAAAGTATATAGCACAGAGGTGTACAGGTTAGCAAACGAATGCAGCAGAGTAACATGTGCATATACACTAGGTTGAGGCTGATATTAACCACTGATTTGCATCAGTAGATCAATACGATGTAATAATGATCTTTGATCAATTAAAACATAAAGTTCCTCAATTCGGTAACTTCCGGTTTTGGCATTTAAGCTCTTTTAGCAAATATTCTGATGAAACTAGGTCCGTAAATCAATACGACAAAAGTTTAACCCGAAACCTCAGATTTTGGCAATCCTATCAAACGAAATTACGGTACTAAGACCATATTCCCATGAGGTGTTCAGGCACGAACGCGTAGTTCGTTATGTTTGTATCACTAATGAACGCAATATTTAGTCTACGAAGCCTATCAGCATATCACACGTAGTCAACACACGCCTCATATACTATACAATTCTTTAGCCTGTTTCAGATCCCCACTGATGTACTATCATTTCCTCTTTTTATCCAGGAAATCATTTTGGATTTTCTAATTTTTAGGTCTTTTTGAATTTTTCAATGTTTTTGGTTTTTCTGATAAAATGGCTCCCCCTAAAATAAAGAACATATTTTTGGGTTTTAAATTTTTCTGAAAAACAATAAAAACAAAAATTTGAAAGAAACAATCCACTTGAAAGCATCAACTTCTTTGAGGATTAAACAATCCCCTCGAAAGCATCAACTTCTTTGAGGATTACGATAGTAAAGAGAAATTCCCAATTACCAAAGAGAAATTCCCAATTAGCAAAAATAAGAAAAATAATAAAACTAAAAAAAAACGATAAACCGAGGTGCCGATTAGTCCTGTTTTTCCTTATGTTGTTTACTTTTAAAAGATATTCAAAGCGGGATCTGTCAAAAGCTTTTGTAAACAAATCTGCACGTTGGTAGTCAGTATGGATTTTGACCAAATCTATCAATTCTTTAGCGTAACAATCACGGATAAAATGATATTTGATCCGGATATGTTTCGCTTTAGAATGATTTTCAGTATTTTTAGTTAATGCGATTGCGGCTTCGTTGTCACAGTGTATAGGGGTTTTAAGAAACTGCAAACCGTAATCCACCATCTGCTGTTGGTTCCAGAGCACTTGCGAACAGCAACTCGAGGCTGCAATGTACTCGGCTTCACAGGTAGATAGCGCCACGGAAGTCTGCTTCTTACATTGCCAGGTGACTAACCTGCTCCCTAAAAACTGGCAACCAGCTGTAGTAGATTTGCTATCTTTATCACAGCTGCCCCAATCTGCATCACTAAAAGCAATAAAATCAAAATCATCATCATTAGGGTACCAAAGTCCTTTTGAGGGACAACCCTTCAGATATCTAAGGATACGCTTGACCGCCGTCAGATGACTTTGTTTCGGCTTCGATTGATAACGGGCACAGAGACACGTTGCGTACATAATATCTGGTCGAGACGCCGTCAAATACATCAAAGATCCGATGATTGCTCTGTATGTAAATGGGTCCGTCAGCTCCCCCTTAGCGTCCACTCCAATCCCGTGATTGGGTTGAATCGGGGTATCCATCGGCTTGGAATCCTCCATCTGGAACCGGCTCAAGATATCGGATACGTATTTCGTCTGGTGAATGAAGATCCCCGTGGGTCTCTGGTCCACCTGCAAGCCTAGGAAAAACTGCATCTCCCCCATTGCGCTCATTTCAAACTTTTCCTGCATGACAGTTTCGAACTCCCTGCATAAAAGCTCGTTAGTTGAACCAAATATTATATCATCAACGTAAATCTGCACCAGAAGCAAATCATCCCCTGATTTCCTCGTGAATAGGATGCAGTCGACGAGTCCGCGCTTAAATCCTTTTGTGATGAGGTATGTACTTAGCTCCTCGTACCACTGTCTCGGAGCCTGGTGCAAGCCATATAAAGCTTTGTTCAGCACGTAGACCTTATCCCGGTGGATTGGGTCCTCAAAGCCTAGTGGCTGCCCGACATAAACCTCTTCCTTGACTTTCCCATACAGAAATGCGCTCTTAACGTCCATTTGATACACTTTGAATTTCTTAAAAGAAGCAAACGCAAGAAACATCCGAATAGCTTCAATGCGTGCTACCGGTGCATAGATTTCGTTATAATCAATCCCTTCGATTTGATGGAAACCCTGCACAACCAATCTGGCTTTGTTACGAACAATAACCCCACGATCATCCTTCTTGCACTTAAACACCCATTTAGTGCCAATCTTCTTTCTTCCCGGCGGCAAATCCGTGAGCGTCAAAACTCCCAATTTCTGGAATTGTAATAACTCCTCCTGCATAGCTTCAACCCAGGCGTCCTCCCGCAAAGCGTCCTTGTATGTCCTTGGCTCTACCTGCGACACATAACACGCAAACGACCAATCATTTTGACTACCAGATTGTTGAATTTTAGCATATAACGCTAAAGCACCAAAACTTTCTGGCGAGTTAACACTTCGCAGCTGCCCTCTGGTCATCACACTGCTTCCAGGATCACCGATAACTTGCTCCAGCGGGTGAATACGATGAATCCGAGATTCCGGATATTCAGGTACAGTAACTCCCGTCTGAGTAGTCAAGTTCTCTACAACATCCAGATCATGACCCGTGTTAGACGATGAAGCAACATCTGGAGTTGGAGTTGGGTTCACTGGCGGTGCCTCTGGTTCTTCTGCATGCTCAAGAATTACTTCTTCAAATTGTTCATCTTCAGAATCTGAATAGTCTAATGAAGTAGAAGCCTCCTGAAACACTTCTTCCTCTTGTATAGGAGCATTGGTATCATTAGAAGCTGGTAGGGGGTTCACAGTGATCGGACGCACCAACGGTGAAGTCGCCGCGTTTTCACACTCGTAAAGTAATCTGATAACAGCTTCTTCAACCAAGCTATCTAGATTGAATGATTCAAAGAAATCTTTGTAATCAAACATCCAATCAGGACCCGTGCCTTGCAAATTTTGAGTATATCGTTGAACTTCCACGTTAGCCCAATCCTCCACCCGTCGAGTTCGCTTGTTGTATACCCGTTTGAGCGGGGTTGCATATCCAACAAAGTATCCCTCTTCAGCTTTAGGACTAAACTTCTCGCTTTGATTCAACATCGTGCATGGTGCCCCAAAAGGTTCTAGATACTCTAAGTTCGGCTTTCGTCGGTGTAACAGCTCATAAGATGTTTTACCAAACTTCTTCACTGTTAGAACCCGATTAAGTGTATAATTTGCTGCATAAATCGCCTCGTTCCAGAACATTACCGGAAGATTTGAGTCTGCAAGCATTGTTGTAGCTGCTTCAATTAGAGTCCTATTCTTTCGTTCAGCAACACCGTTCTGTTGTGGGGTGTACGGAGCCGAATATTCATGATGTATCCCTTTGCTTTCACAAAGTTCATCCATCTTGGCGTTTTTGAACTCCGTCCCATTATCACTCCGAATTCTCTTTATCTTAACATTGTAGAGATTCTCCAATCGAGTGAACAGAACTTTTAAGTTGTTAAAGGTGTCACTTTTGTTCTGCAAACACATCACCCATGAAAATCTTGAGTAGTCGTCAGTGACAACTAAACAGTAAAGCTCCCCAAGATGACTTTTGCGCTTGACCGGTCCAAATAGATCCATGTGCAATCGCTCAAGTGGCATCTCAACAGAGTTGACTTTCTTCACTTTGTGGGACTGTTTGTGTTGCTTCCCCTTCTTACAACTTACACACTTGTCATTCAGATGGAAATGTTTCACGTTTACTCCATCGACAAGCCCATTTCTCACAAGTTGATTCATTTTTCTCAGATGAATGTGCCCCATTCTTCGGTGCCACATTATCGATTCTTTCTCGGTCGCCTTGGATAGAAAACATGTTATTTGCCCCTTTGATGTCATCGCCTTGGACATATCAAGAATATAGAGATTGTTGACGCGAGGTGCCTTCAACATTACCCATTCTTTTGGAATTTGGAAGCCCGGTTTGAGAATATAGCAGGATTTGTCATCAAAATGCACAGTGAATTGTTTATCACATATCTGACTGACGCTCAACAGATTATAATCAATCTGCTTCACATATGATATTCTCTCAAAGCTCACTATTCCATTACTCACGCTCCCCTCCATAGTAATATATCCACCTTTATTTCCAGCGAACTCGACATATCCACCATTAATGTTCTTCACGTCGAACAATAATGCGAGATCCCCTGTCATGTGGCCTGAAGCTCCACTATCAACAATCCAAAGACTGCTAATAGGGCCAGCTGAAGCTCCCTGCACACAAAAAGTAAATCATTTAGTTCTTTCGGGGGACCCAAGCCTGAGTCTTGGGTCTTTGAAGATCAGTTTTCAAAGAAACATTTTCATTAACATCTTGTTTTGGATCAATCTTTTTCTGATTGTTCAAAACATTTTCCTTTTTCTCATTGACTTTTGAAGTTGAGGCACCTGGAGAACCATTTGGTGTCCAAGATTGTTCAGTTCTTTTTAAGATGCGAATCTGAGATTTTGGGTTCTCAGTCGGTTTCTGAACATTGTTTGCGAATGAAACTTTCTTGGTTACCTTATCTGATTTAACAGACTTAGGTCCAACACTTGACTTGACAATAGGTTTTGGTGGAACCTTATGCCTATCAGTTGTTGTGTTCACCACTGGTTTTCTCCATGATTGTTCCATAGCAATCCGATTCCTTCGATCATATTGAAATGGACGATTGTTCCTCGATTGATAAAAGTTGTTTTGATTGTAAAACTGTTGTTGTTGAGGAACAACTCGTCTATGTGGTGGAACATAATGATCAATCGGTTTCCTCATGGAATTCCTCACTTCAACTTCGTGCCTTTTATGCCATACATACGGGCATTGAGCAAGTAAATACCCTCTCTCCCCACATTTAAAGCATGCACGGTACTCTTCAAAAACATTTGGAGCATTTGGTTGAGCAAATGATCTGACAGGATATTGATCATTATACTGTTGATTCCTCAAACTCTCAGGGAGTGGCCCTTTTGAGTAAGCAGGCTCATGAAAACCATTAGCTCTGTTTTTGGGTCTAATGAACTCTGTGATATGGACCTTTGGTTCTTGAGGAACATCCAAAAATAATTTCTTTAAAATAGCAGGTGGGATGTCATTTGTCCTCTCATGTTTTGGGAACCAAATGGTGCTTTCTTGCCAGATTTTATCTATTTTAGCATAGTTAGCATTTTTGATTTGAAATTCCTCGTCAGAGATAATCTTATCGGATCCTTCCATCCGATAAAACACCTTGACAGGTTTGTCACTCAGTTCATTCTTAATATCCTTTTTCTCAAATTCTTTCTTAACCACATTCTTTTCAGACTTTTTCTCACGATGAGCATTTGCCATCGGAATCACAATCTGAGATGGTGAAACTGGTTCATTAGTAATGATGTGATTTTCTTTTGGAATTTCACATGCATTAACAGTTTGAACATTACCAGAGTCATCACTCTCAGAGTCTGAATCAACACTTTCAGCAGTAACACCCTCATCATTGAAACCTAAAATCGACCTCACATCGGAATGTGGATCACCAATACTCGAAGTATTAGATTCATTTTCCGACGATGAGTCTGATTTTACTGAGCTCTCCGGTGTCACTTGATGACAATTATGGTTTTCAAAAAGTACCGGAGATGGCACAGACTTGTAATTAGTGGTTTGATCATCAATGATGTGGTCTACCACGTAAGCAATGTGCTTATAACTTTCCAACTTTTTGTTTACTTTCTCAGCAAAGCACTTGATGGCGGTCATTTCCAATTTAGTGTTTTCAATTTCATTGATATAGTTATTTATTGCAAGTTGTTTTAATGAAAGAGTATTTTTCAAGTCAGAAATGTCCTTTTTATAGCCATCTAATACTTTGTTAAAAGCATTCAACTCTTTGCGAGTAGATTGACTGTTCATGATAGCACTATCACGTTGAACACGGAGTTGTTTGTTCTCCTCAGTCAATCTATCACAGGTACCACAATACTTATCACTAGTAACATCAGTGCTACACTCAGAACTTACAGGTTTTGGCGGATCAGTCATGGCCATCAATGCAAAATGAGCTTCCTTTCCAGCGAAAAACTTGGAATAGTCAATCCTTGTGAAAGCATCATCAGCAATGCATGACTTCCTCGTCTTCAGAAAATCAGCTTCTGCTAGCAACTGATCAATATCATCATCTAGTGATGTAACACTTGCTTTTGTATCTGATTCACTGTCTGAATCCGAATAAACCGATTCACACTCCTCAGGAATGTCAGAAACAGTGTCAATCACCATTCCAGAATTAGCATCCTCAGCATTAACCTCAACAGATTCATTCTCCACTTCCACTTCAGCTTCAGACATATCAACTTCAACCTCAGTTTCTTTCTTCTCATCAACTATCACAGACTCTTCAATATCAACCTATCGAGCAACACAAGCCACATTGCCACCAGTTGTAATCTCCTCAACCCCTATTTGCATACCCGACCAGTCAAACCTTTCATCCTGTTGAATCATCAATGCTTGATTCTGATTGGTATTTTGTTGTGTCTCATTAGGTGTAGTAATCGGTATAACTGTTCGGTTAGTGTTGTTAGGTGATTGGTTTTGAGTCTGGTTTGGTGTGTTTGGTTGTCTGTTTTGGTTGTTGTTATAGTTGTTCCGTCGGTTTTGGTAGTTGTTATTTTGGTATGAAACTTGGTTTTGGTTTTGTTGTTGACGATTCTGGTAGCTTGCATTGAATGGGTTTCTATTTCCTTGTTTTGGTGGCTGGGTACATTCCCTTTTAAAGTGACCTTTCCCTCCACAGTTAAAACAAGTAACTTTCTCCTTGTTGAACCCGTAGGTTGTGTTAGGAGAAGTTCCCAAATCTGTTCTACCTGTTTTCTCAATAAACTCTGTTGCTCTTCTCATTATGCTTGCAAAAGCCCACTGAATATCAATCAATTCCATCTCTTCTTTATCAATCTGTGCATAATCTTCATTGGTTAAATTGTTGTTCCCAATTTGACTAGCAACCAACCCGTTGTAAGATGAAACCATTGCAGAGACTAGTGCAATGTGTTGCTGAGCAACTTCAACTGTCACATTTCCCAAGTTAGAAGTCTCCAAAACCACTGGTTGTTGATTAGGTTGAGTACTTTGGTTCATTGAGTGAGGTGGTTGTTGAGATTGGCTATCAGTATAGAAGGCTGCTTATTGCATTGGTGAGAATGGTGAAATGTAGGAATTGTTATATTATTGTTGTGGTGGTGGTTGTGGGTTTGATGGTTGTGAGTAGGATGATGTTTGTGCCATGTAGTTGATGTTAGGTTTTGGTGATTCCATAACATTGGAAATGCATGCAACATGTGGTGCCACTAATCCCCCTGAACTTGAGTTACTAACTGGAACTGAAGTGCCTCCAAAATATAAGCTAGGATTCTGAGGAATCTGTGATCTTCTAGCTTTCCTCTTCTCTTCCATCTCTTTGTTTTCCAGCTTCTCTATAAACTCTTGAATAGTCCAGAATTGGTATGCATCCTTCTCCCTGAGAACTTCCACATGCTGATCCCAGTGTGGTGGTAGAGCATCTGCAAACTTATCCACCTGCTTTGTCATAGGAATCTGTATACCATAACTTGACAATTTTGTTAGCAAATGACTATATCTAGGAGTTAATTCTTTTAAAGTTTCATTGCCAATATAAGAAAAATTCTCAAACTCCTTTCGTAATTCTTTCATCCTTAAACTTCTAGTCTTCTCATTCCCATCATGCCTCCTTTTAAGCATATCCCATAGTTGCTTAAATGTAGTGCATGTCCCAAACTGATGCAACAGATCGTTTGTGATTGCCTGAGTCAATTGGGAAAAGGCTTTCTTCTCCACTGCAAACTTCTTTTTCTCTTCCTCAGACATACTCTCCAATGGAACTAGTTCACCTGTATTCTCCAAAACTGGTGCTGTGTAACCTCTAGCAATCATGCTCCATGCCTCTGCACCCTCCACTCCCATGCCTTCCAAGTGGATCTTGAACTTGTTCTGCCACTGATTATATTCTTGTATCTCCATGAGCTTCGGTGGCCGATTCCCGCTACCTGAAGATAAGTCATTTATTAGTGTGGAAATAGCATTTGTGGTTTGAGTGTTTACCACCGCTGCTGCTACTCCCCAGTAGTCAGGTTGTGGTGCTGGAGGTGCCACACTTTGAGGCATCGAGCTAGTCATCGCCATGTAGTTAATCGGTTGCGAAGACTGTGTGCTCGTCTTTTGTGCTGCCACCGTCCATGGGTCCATCACTTGCTGTTGTGGTTGTGTCGTTGCTGGTCTCGGGGTAGTCGGAAAATTCCACATGATCACGAACTTCGAAAAATTCAACACTTAGAAAATTTTCCAAAACTGAAATCTAGGTTCGCCCGAATTTTCTTACTTTCGTCCCTTTTTGGTTCAAGTTCGCCCAAACAATATTCACCCGAATGTAAAACTTCACCAGAATGTAAAACACCCTAACACACTTCCACTTTCGCCCAAAATGTCCTAGGTTCGACCAGTAATTTTCCACGTTCGCCCGCCCGATCAATCGAATGTGGAAAATTGTACCCGAAAGTGAAAAATTCAACCAACAATTTCCAGGTTCGCCCAGAAATTACTCAGGTTCGTCCAAAAACGACTCTCGTTCGCCCAAAACTAGTCAGGTTCGCCCACTAGGTTCCAGGTTCGCCCATTTCAGGTTTGAAAAACGGTTACACTTTGAAAAACGGTTATTTTGATCTCTGATTTTCAAAAGTTTGTGGATTTGAATGATCTTAATCAGGTTTTGATTCGGAATTGATTTGGAACAACTTTAATTCTTGGAATTTTAGATTTTAACCACAAAATCAACTTCAAATCAATCAAAAACACTCAAAAACCATTTCCATTCAAAAACAGATGTATTTTGATCAAAATTAGGTCCAAATCAGCTCTGAGTTTATCAAATTTGTTGTTGTATGATCTGTATGGCTCTGATACCACTTTGTAAGAGAAGGATTTTGACTAAAACAGGATTAATTTGATCATACAAGTCACAAAACCAGGTGCGGAAACTCTAGCTTTGAACAAACAGATAAAACTCTAATCAAAACACAATCAACATCATTTTCAAAGCTTTTTCATAGATTAACCTTTTCAAATACTTGATTACAATCACACACTAGTTAATCTAAAACACTTAAACACTTTCTCAAAATCTCCTGGAACCTAACCTGAACACACACACAACTGAAAACTCTCTATAAATCACAAATACACAAAATCTATTTATAATGACTGCACATTCGCCCACTGTGAATGGTCGAATGTGGACTTCTTCCACATTCGCCCATTACAGGGTTCGAATGTGTTCTTCATGCCAGGTTCCATTCTTCCTTCGCCCATTTGCTCTCCACCTTCGCCCTCTTTTCTTAACATTCACCCAGTCTGTTTTCACCTTCAATCCATCAGCAACCTTTAACGTATGTTAACATGTAGATCCAATCACTAGTCGCAATACGTGCATCTACAACATCACCACCTCACCACCACCCACATCCCCATTTTCCTTTTTTTAAGACAAAGCACTTGTGGTGTATGTAGAGGATCGTTTTGTCAATAAACAGATTAGTCGATCATACAAGTCTACCAATCTAGGTGCGGAAACCCTAGATCAGTTACAATATGATAGTTAACGAATCAAACACACAGATTTACCTTTTCAATATCCATTTTCATTAATTACTTGTCAAAAGATGTTAACAATAACGTTTACAAGTCAATCACACAGTTTCAGAATAAACACAAACCCTAGAGAGAACCTAGACTGAACACACTCACTCAAATGGAAAAAGTTACATCATAAAATAAAGTTCAAGCTTATATAGGTCTGCAGGTTTGCCCCTTCTACTAGGTCGAATGTGGATGTTTTCCACATTCGCCCCTTCTACTTCACGTTCGACCCTGAGAATTCCCACATTCGCCTTTTTGTAATCAACTAAAAAACTTTTGATTTCGCAATCCAAAGCACTAGTCGCACATTATGCACTAACAAGCACCCCCTCGACTATTGCTTGGATTGTCTTCGCTCTTCGTCCATCTGCTTGTAATCAGCTTAATCCTGAGTTATTTCTTTTGATCTTTCGTCATCTCAGGCTCAAGCTTTCGCTTCGTCGAATGTTTCGGAACTTCATTCATTTTCAATTTCTTACCTAGTTTCTTCTCCAGATTACTACCTGAGTTGATATCATATGCAAAACAAACTCCAACCACCTGTTGATACTTTCTCGCTTAATCTGCATCCTTCGGTTCACAATAGATTGGGTTGTAGTAGAGCATTATGATGTCTTCAAAAGCACAATTAATAATCCACATCGGATCAAAAATGTGTATCTTCTTGTAAGCATCCCTCCCATCTTTCAACACTATTACCGCTTCTGCTGTTCTCCAATCATAATACCACATAACGAATTCAGAGCTGAAATGCTGCTGAATCGGCATCAAAGGTATCTTCTTCATTACAACTGGAGGTTTGTACATTAATGTCACTTTCTTCATACCTGTATTCGGATCAATCTCTTTATGCACTTTTCCCAAGATAGCTTATCAGGAAACCAACCAACTGCATCACAATTCGCTGAAGCACCCGTAATAGTAAATCTGCATATGTCTCTTACCGCCCAGTACGGTAGAGTCTGAATGTCATGGAATCTGTAGAAGTACAGAATTCCTTTCTCCCATTTCACCGCTATGCATTTCAAATATCTCAGATATTTCCGACCTAAGGCTCTGCCTTTGAATAGTTGGTTGTGAAACTTATAAAATCCACCCTGTGCTTCAGGTTTTGCGCATTTATCGTCCATTTCCTTCAAATTCTTTAACAAAGTCTTCAAACTATCACTCTGTTCATTCGTTGGTTTCTAATTACCTTCTCCAAACACATTCTTCATGAAAGTCTCGCTTTTCTTCTTAGCTCTGTATTCTGCTTCTTTCATGTTTACTTCAGTAAAGTCTGGGAAAACTTCATGATTTTTATCTCTGAAGTATTCAGGATATTCCTCGTGTGTTATATCCTCAATCTCAATCTCTTCCTTCTCAAAAGATTGTTCATCAGAATGATTCCCTGCATCCTTTTCAGGAATGTCAGGTATCACCTGTTTTGCCATAATTTCCTCAAGTGTCTTACCAACCCGCTGCGCAATTCCTTCAAGAATCTCTTTCGATACAGCAGCTGGCACTTCTCCCTCTTCAAGATCTGGATCGTTATATTCTAGCTCAAATCTCATATCATCAGCTTCAAAGATTTCAGGAAACTTTCCTGTGAGCTCGATTGTCCAGACTCTTTTATTCAACATCTCTCTATACAACTTCTTGTCATCATCTGATAAAGATTTGATCTTTTCGGTCCAGAAAATATCATCGTCACCATCTACGTTCCCACCAAACTTCTTTTGGGAACTAGATTGACCTTCACTACCTTTCTCAGTCTCTCTCTCCTCAAAACAAAACTTATTTGCATCATTATCATCATCATCATCATCACTACTACTATCATCATCATTCTTTTTCTCACTAGATTTCCCATCAGCATCATCATCATCATCATCAGATCCATCATTTGATTCATCATCATTTCCTTCATCTGATGAGTCCCCATAATCTAACTTCTCTTCTTCCTCCTCCTCTTCCTCTTCACCTTCCTTGAGTTTAGGAGCTTCATTATAAAGTTTATCTAACAATTTGTTCATTCTCTCATTATCTTTAATCAACTTCTTATTCTCATCTCTCATTCCAGTAATCAATCTCCTGTTTCTCTTACTTCGAGCATCAATATCATCTTTCTCCTCTTCTAACTTTTTCAATTTCTTTTCCAATTCATCCTGATTCTCTTTCCCTGCCACAACAATTTGTAACATCGTTTCTTCATTATTTTTAAATTTATCAACTTGAGATTGTTGTGCAGTGATTATCTTCATCATCTATTCCATCCTCTTATTCACAACCTCCATCACATCATCAGAAACAGAAACCTTAGGAACAGAAGATTCAGCTTCAGGAGTTTTCTGCTTCTTCTGGAATAAGTTCAGAACATTCTGTAAAGTAGTATCCAGATCAGGAACTACCTCAGCTTCAGTAGTAGTCTTCTTTGCTTTCTTAGTTATTGGAGAAGTAACTTTTGATGACGTGCCACTTTCTGGGACTTTCTTTCCCTTCAATAACATCTCAATTTCCTTCTCTCGTCTTTTCTTAGGATTCTCTTTCACATCCCTTTTCGACATCGTCTTATATTTGGGTTTCTTCTACTTAACTACAACAGGAGAACCACAAAAAAAATCATCAGCACAAAGACCAAGATCCCCTTCACCTCCTTCTAAGTCAATTGGACTTTGTTCTTCAATCGTCTTGTTTAAACTTTCAGACTCTCGAACCACAGTGGCCTTGCGCTTAGAAGTCTAACTCAAAGTCTCATCAGCAGAATCCCATCTCTCTTCTTCTTCTGTCTCTTCAGAATCAACAGAAGATTCTTCATCCACCAGCTGAGTACATTTCTTTGCAACACTTTTCTTTCTTTTAGGTTGCTTCTTTGTCTGTTCAGCTTCATCAATCTTTGCCTTGCCCTTCCCTTTGGCTCCAGCATTCTTTACTTGTCTTTTTCTCTTGGTTGTTGTATCTGCATGGACTAACGGATTATCAGTATCAGACTCACTGTTAGCATGCCTTGCCTTGTTCTCACTCGGATCCGTGTATCCTGGATTTAGTAAATGCCCAAACAAATTCTTGTGAGGTGGTTTCTCATTATCAGGAACATTTTGGTAACCCTTCATCCTTATCAAAGTCTTCAAGTTCATATGATCCTGAACTAAAATCTTTGTCGGTTCTTTCTTCAAAGTTTGATACTTTTGGTCAAATATCATTTGCAGAAACCTAGGATACAACATAAACTTCTTTGTCTTCAATCCCTTCAGTCGTTCAAGCATGTGATCTAGAATTATCCCAGCAACATTTAATGGTTTATTCAACACTAATGCAACCATCAACGAACTCAAGCTCTTTCTCATCACATCATATCCTCCACTCACAGTACCAAACACATGAATAATGAAGTGGGATAAATATTTAAATTGAGGACACAATTTCCCTTTGTTCAATGCCCCATCAGTTATTTGACCTTTGTACATCATTCTAAGGAAGCATAACCTCTGCTCAATCCATGAAAAACTTTTCGGATCAGTCGGTTCTTCATCTCCTAACTTCAGTGCCTGTCTAATGTCATCTTCAGTAACCATTGCAAGCTCCCCCTGAATACTACTGACTATTGTAGTCTTATCATCCCAGAAATCATAACGTGCGTTTCTCCAGAATTCTTCCATGTGATCCTTATAAATGATAGCTGGTGTTGCAATAGCATCTAAAATTCGGCTTCTTCTAAGAAAATGAACAATGCTTGAAAATTCTGTCAGTTTATGCACTTCTTCAACAAACGCACAGCAATTGTGAGCACTCTTGAATGGCCAATCTTCCAGAACTTCTTAAACTGGAACCTCTACATTCTCTTGTTCAACTTGTGGTTCAGCCATTTGTATATCTGCAAAAACGACACATTGAAAATTCGTTAAAAACGAACAAAATCGACAAAATTTGAAATTTGGTTTTTAAACTTCTACATTCGCCCCAACGTGGGTACGAATGTAAGATTTTTGAGGTTTTAATGTATAATTTTGGTTCGAATGTGAAACTTCATGACAAAAATCCACTTTCGTCCTATGACTCTTTTACATTCGACCTAAGCTGGCCACATTCGACCCTTATTCTAGTCGAATGTACCGGATCATCAAACCCAAAAATCAAATTTGCAATTCAACTAGTTTTAACATCTGATTTTCATTCATTTAGCTTCTAAAACAGCCGACTAAACATACCTTATGATCAATTGATTGAATTAACCAGTTTTAGATGATTTTTATTAACAATCTAGGTCTAAATCAATTTAAAAATCAAACACATTCAATCAGTTTGAATTATCACTAGATTGTTGCAATTTCTCCCCAAAAAATCAACTAAAACCAAAACCTAAGTATCAATTTTATCTATAACAGCCTTAAAAGGGTCCAATAATCATGTTCTAGGGTTCGTGCAAACAAAACCCTAATCTGACTTCGTTTGGTGTCCATTACCTGCAATATTAGTGTCAAATTGATGAGAAACAAGATGCTGTGTTTTTGAAAAAATTTGAAAAATTTGGAATGAGGGTTCGAAAGAGAAGAGTTGGTTATATAGGGTGTCACCTTCGACCTAATAGCCAGGGCGAATGTAAAACTATTTCCATATTCGACCCTATTTATTGGTTCGAATGTGGACCTAGGGTTCGAATGTACAAAATGTCATTTGAACTCTCACATTCTTCCGTTTTAAAAGGTTCGAAGGAACAAAAATTTCCACATTCGACCCAACGAAGGGGCGAATGAAAAATGGAAATTTTGAAAAATTACCAAATCTCAAAATCGAATCCCGTTCAGACAATTTTCAACATTTTAAGCCTCAAACATTCATTATTTCAGATTTAAATGATACAAAACTCAGATTGGTTCATCAAGTTTCAGAAAATGACCATCAAACACCATCGGATATCGAAAATAACTCAGAAATGTAAAAATTTTAGTTTTTCTGAAATTTATGTTAAAACACACCTAAAATCTTTTTGAGGTTTTGTATCTTTTGCAAAACAAATGTAAAATGCAGAAATGTAAACACAAAGCAGTAAATGTTTTGTGATTTCCGGTAAGAGGATCATATCAGTTTTTGAGAAATCTGATCACACCGTTGATCTTTATAATATATTATCATTAAAGACTATGTGTGATCCGGCAACTGCTGATATTGTTGTCAACATAAACTCACACGCAGACCGTTATGCAGTGCTTTAAAATGATACGCTATTAGATGTATTATACTAACACGTTTATGGTTCCTATGCACACGACATACTCCCGTATCAAGGAATTTGCACAAAGCTTCGTCGTAACGCGTGATTATGCCAATGTTATCCGTTTAGTTACAAGATATATAGCACAGAGGTGTACAGGTCAGCAAATAAGTGCAGCAAAGTAACATGTGCATATATACCAGGTTGAGGCAGATATCAATCATAGATTTTCATCAGTGAATTGATACGATGCAATTAATGATCTTTGATCAATAATACACATAAAGTTCCTCAATTCGGTAACTTTTAGGTTTTGGCATTAAAGCTCTTTTAGCAAATATGCTGATTGAATCTAGGTCCGTAAATTAATACGACAAAAGATCAATCAGAATACCCTGGATAACAATTAACATAATGACCCGAAACCTCAGATTTTTGCAACCCTATCAAACGAAATTCCGGTACTAAGACCATATTCCCATAAGGTGTTCAGCCACTAACGAGTAGTTCGTTATGTTTGTATCACTAATGCATGCATTAATAAGTCTACGAAGTCTATCAGCACATCACACGAAATCAACACACGCCTCATATTGCATTACATTTCTTTAGCATGTGTCAGATCCCCACTGATGTACTATCATTTCCTCTTTTATTCCTGGAAATCATTTTGGGTTTTTCTATTTTTATGGCTTTTTAGATTTTTCAATGTTTTTGGTTTTACTGAATAAAGACCCTCCTTAAAATGAAAAACATATTTTTGGGTTTTTGAAATTTTCTGAAAAACAGTAAAAACTTAAAAAAAAATTGAAAAACAAAAGGTGATAAACCAAGGTGATGATCAGTCTTGTTTCTCTTTTATACTGTTAGCTTTTAAAAGATATTCAAATCTGGATTTATCAAAAGCTTTTGTAAAAAGATCCGCTCTCTGATAATCAGTGTGGATTTTGACCAAATCGATCAACTCTTTCGCATAGCAATCACAGATAAAGTGATACTTAATCCGGATGTGCTTATATTTTGAGTGATTGACCATGTCCTAAGTTAATATAATTGCGGCTTTGTTGTCAAAGTGAATAGGGGTTCTTAGAAATTGCAAACCGTAATCGACCATCTGCTGCTGAATCCAGAGAACTTGTGAGCAACAACTAAAGGCCGCTACATATTCAGCTTCGCAGGTAGATAGTGCGACCGACGTCTGCTTCTTACACTGATAGGTCACGAGCCTGCTCCCTAAAAATTGACATCCTGCCATTGTGGATTTGCTGTCTTTGTCACAACCGCCCCAATCTGCATCACTAAATGCTATGAAGTCAAAATTATCATCATTAGGGTACCAAAGTCCTCTCGACAGCCAACCCTTCAGATATCTTAGGATTTGCTTGACTGCCGTTAGGTGACTTTGTTTCAGCTTCGATTGAAAACGTGCGTAGAGACATGTAGCGAACATTATATTTGGCCTTGATGCAGTGAGATACATCAGAGATCCGACGATTGCTCTGTATGTAAATGGGTCTGTCAGCTCCCCCTTAGCGTCAACTCCAATCCCGTGATTAGGTTGTATTGGGGTATCCATCGGCGTGGAGCCTGGTGCAACCCGTAAAGCGCTTTGTTGAGAATGTAAACCTTATCCCGGTGGATAGGATCTTCAAAGCCCGGAGGTTGACCGACGTAGACCTCTTCCTTGACCACACCGTATAGAAACGCGCTCTTGACATCCATTTGGTACACCTTGAATTTCTTGTACGAGGCAAACGCTAGAAACATGCGGATAACTTCTATAGGTGCCACAGGTGCATATATCTCATTGTAGTCAATTCCTTCCACTTCATGAAAACCTTGAACTACCAATCGAGATTTGTTTCTCACGATCACGCCTCTATCATCTTTCTTGCATTTGAAAACCCACTTGGTTCATATCTTTTTCCTTCGCGGAGGTAAATCTGTAAGTGTCCAGACACCCAATTTCTGGAACTGCAACAACTCTTCCTGCATCGCCTCTACCCAAGCATCATCCAAAAGAGCTTCCTTCTAAGTCCACGGCTCGCCCTGCGAAACATAACAAGCAAAAGACCAATCATTCTGACAACCAGATTTTTGAATTTTTGCATATAAAGCTAAAGCGCCAATATTTTCTAGTGAGTTTGCACTACGAAGTTGTCCTCTAGTCATGACACTGCTTCCAGGGTCACCAATAACTTGCTCGAGCGGGTGAATACGATGAATCCGAGATTCCGGATGATCAGGTACTGTAACTCCCGTCTGAGTAGTCAAATTCTCCACTGCATCCAGATCAGAACCCGTGTTAGACGATGAAGCAACATCTGGATTTGGGTTCACTAGTGGTGCCTCTGTTGCATGATCTAGAATAGCTTCACTAAAGTCTTCATCATCTTCCGATTCTGAAGTATCAAGAGTAGTCGAAGCTTCTTGGAACACTTCTTCTTCTGCTGCAGGAACATTGGCATCATTAGAAGCTACCGAAGGAGTTACGGTGATCGGACGCACCAACGATGAGTCACCGCGTTTTCACACTTGTAAAGTAATCGTAGAACAGCCTCTTCAACCAAACTATCTAGATTGAATGATTCAAAAAAGTCTTTGTAATCAAACATCTAGTCAGGACCGTTTCCTGTACGTTCTGAGTATACCGTTGTACCTCAACATATGCCCAATCCTCCACCTGTCGAGTTCTTTTGTTGAATACCCATTTCAGAGGGGTTGCATATCCAACAAAGTATCCCTCTTCAGCTTTTGGACTAAACTTTTCACCCGGATTCACCATCGTACACGGAGCCCCAAATGGTTCTAAATACTCCAAGTTCGGCTTTCGTCTGTTCAACAGTTCATAAGAAGTTTTGCCAAACTTCTTCACTGTTAAAACACGATTCAGTGTATAACAAGCTGCGTAGATAGCTTCATTCCAGAACATTACTGGAAGATTGGAATCCGCGAGCATTGTTCTTGCCATTTCTATTAGAGTCCTGTTTTTCCTTTCAGCGACACCGTTCTATTGTGGGGTATACGGAGCAGAATATTCATGATGAATTCCTTTATCTTCACAAAGAGCCTACATCTGTACATTTTTGAACTCCGTCTCATTATCACTCCGAATTCTCTTAATCTTTAAACCATAGACATTCTA
The DNA here is from genome assembly GCA_032199755.1 of Ambrosia artemisiifolia. Taxonomy (NCBI): domain Eukaryota; kingdom Viridiplantae; phylum Streptophyta; class Magnoliopsida; order Asterales; family Asteraceae; genus Ambrosia; species Ambrosia artemisiifolia. The sequence continues at coordinate 34,513,249 of CM063517.1, forward strand.
TAATCGAGTGAACAGAACTTTCAAATTGGTAAACATGTCACTTTTATGTTGTAAGTACATCACCCACGAGAATCTTGAAAAATCGTCGGTAACCACAAGACAGTAAAGCTCTCCGACATGACTCTTACGCTTGATAGGTCCGAATATGTCCATGTGCAGACGGTCAAGTGGCATTTCAACAAAGTTCACTTTCTTCGGTTTGTGGGACTGTTTGTGCTTCTTACCCTTCTTGCAACTCACACACTTGTCATTTAGATGAAAATTTTTGACATTAACGCCTTCGACAAGCCCATTCTTCACCAAATGATTCATTTTTCTTAGGTGAATATGTCCCATCCTCCTGTAGGCTTCGATAGGAAGCACGTAACTTAGCCCTAAGTTGTCATCGATTTCGACATATCAAGAATGTAAAGATTATTAACTCTCTGTGCCTTTAACATGATCCACTCCTTTGGAATAACAAAACTTGGTTTGAGGATATAGCAAGATTTGTCGTCAAAGTGCACAGAAAACTGTTTGTCGCAGATTTGACTGACACTTAACACATTGTAATCAATGTGCTTCACATAGGAAATCCTCTCAAAACTCACTATCCCGTTACTCACACTTCCCTCCATAGTGATGTAACTTCCTTTATTTCCAGCAAACGCTACAAAACCTACATTGATATTCTTCACATCAAACAGCAACGCTAAATCACCAGTCATGTGGCCTGAAGCTCCACTGTCAACAATCAAGAGACTTCTAACAGTGCCAGTTGAAGCTCCCTGCACACATCAAGAAAAATCATTAGTTCTTTCGGGGGACCCAAGCCTGCTCGGTCATGGGTCTTTGAACATCAACTTTCAAAGATTCATTCACATCAACATCAGGCTTTGAATCGACCTTCTTCTGTTCGTTCAAACCTTTTTCATTTTTAGGTTTATCATTTGACTTTGAGGTAGAAGCACCCGGAGAACCCTTAGGTGACCAAGATTGTTCCGAACGTTTTAGAATCCTGATATAGTTTTTAGAGTCTCAGTCGGTTTCGTAGTATCGTTCTTAGATGAAACTTTCTTAGTTACCTTCTCTAATTTAACATAGACAGGTCCAATTGTCGTCTTAACATCAGGTTTTGGAGAAACCTTTTGTTTATCAACAGTTGTGTTCACCATAGGTTTCTTCAACGGTTTTTCCATAGCGATCTGATTTCGACGATCATAGTTGAATTGACGATTATCCCTCCTTTGATAATAATTGCTTTGATTATAAAACGGTGCTGGTTAAGGGACAAATCGTCTTTGAGGATAACTATGATTATCAACAGGCTTTCTAAAAGATTGCCTCATCTCAACTTCGTGTCTCTTATGTCTCACGTACGGGCAATGAGCAAGTAAATGCCCTCTCTCCCCGCACTTGAAACACGCACGGTATTCCTCAAAAACATTTTGAGCATGTGGCTTAGCAAACGAATTGATCGGATATTGATCATCCACACATCGTCGTTTTAAACTCTCAGGAGCTGGGTCCTTTGAGTAAGCCAGCTCAAGAAAACCCTTTGCCTTTTCTTTTGGTTTGATGAATTCAGTGACGTGAACCTTAGGTTCTCTTGGAGTATCCTGATAGAGTTTCTTTAAAATTTCTGGTGGTACATCATTGGTCCTTTTGTGTTTAGGAAACCAGATTGTACGTTCTTGCCAGATTTTCTCAATTTTAGAATAATTTGCAAATTTTATTGGATACTCCTCGTTAGAGATAATCTTATCGGATCCTTCCATCTGATAAAATACCTTGACAGGTTTGTCAACTGATTCATTTTTCACTTCATTCTTTACTGATTGATTCACAGGATATGCATTTGCCATCGGATGAGAAATCTGAGAAGGTGATATTGGTTCATTTGTGATAATGTGGTTTTCCTTAGAAATATCATTCACTTTCTCAGTTTTCTCACTCTCTGTGTAAGAATCATCAGTCACAGCAGTTACGCCTTCATCATTCAACCCCAAAATCGGTCGTACATCGGAATTTGGGTCGCCAACACTAGAAGTGTTAGATTCATCTTCCGATGCAGATTCAGATTTGACCGAACTCTCCGGTGTTACTGCATAGCAATTGTGATTCTCAAATAACACTGGAGATGGAATAGCCTTGTAATTTGCATTACCAGGTTGTGATGGTTCTTCAATGATATGGTCAACCACATATGCAATGTGTTTATAACTTTCAAGCTTTTTGTTGACCTTTTCTGCAAAGCACTTGATGGTGGCCATTTCTAACTTTGTATCTTCAAATTCATTTATATAACTGTTAATTGCAAGTTGTTTTAAAGAAAGAGTTTTCTTTAGGTCAGAAATGTCCTTTTTATAACCATCAAGCACCTTGTTAAACTCTTTGGCTTCCTTGCGATACGATTGACAGTTGATTATCGCACTCTCAAGTTGAACCTTGAGTTGCTTGTTTTCGTCTGTCAACCTATCACAAGTACCACAGTACTTCTCACTAAGCATATCAGTTGTGGATTCAGAACTTACCTGTTTCGGATGATCAGTCATAGCCATGAGAGCGAAATGAGCTTCCTTTCCAGCAAAGAACTTTGAGTTGTCAATTCTGGTAAAGGCATCATCTACAATACATGACTTCCGAGTCATAAGAAAATCAGCTTCGGCCAAGAGTTGATCAATCTCATCATCTAATGAGTTAACACTTGCTTCTGAATCTGTCTCACTCTCCGAGTATGAATATACTGAGTCATTCTCTTCAGGAACAGCAGTAACTGAGTCAATAACAATTCCCGAAGTCTTCTCATCATGTTGTTCTTCAATAGGATCAGTCACAGAAACATCCACTTCTTCAACCAACTGCTCAATCTCTTGTTCAGAAACACTCTCAGTCTCCAAAACCTCTCCAACTATCTCCGACTTCTCTAAATCAATCTTCTGAGCAACACAAGCTACATTCCCAGCTGTAACCTCTTCAACACCTAGTTGCATCCCCGTCCAATCATATCCTTCATCTTTTTGAATCACCAATGTCTGATTTTGAGTATCTGTCTATTGTTGGTCATTTGGTGTTGTGATAGGAATGATGGTTCTGGTTGGGTTATGCTGAGTCTGGTTAGGTGTCGTTGTTTTTCTTGCAGAGTTGTTTTGTGAGGTGTTTTGTCGGTGTTGGTTATTGTTCTGATTTTGATAGTTGTTGTTGTTTTGGCTTTGATAGGTAACTTGGTTTTGAGATTGACGGTTTTGGTAATTTGTGTTAAATGGATTTTGGTTACCTTGTTGAGCTGGCTGTGTGCATTCTCTCTTGAAACGACCTTTTCCACCACAATTGAAACAAGTAACTTTGGCTTTGTTGAAGCCATAGGTGGTGTTTGGTGATGTGGTCAAATTCGTTCTTCCTGTTTTCTCCACAAACTCAGTTGCCATTCTCATAACACTCGCAAAAGCCCACTGGATATCAATGAGCTCCATCTCTTCTTTATCAATCTGAGCATAGTCTTCCTAGGTTAGATTGTTGTTCCCAATCTGACTAGCTACCAGCCCATTATAAGAAACAACCAATGCAGAGACCAAAGCAACGCGCTGCTGGGCAACCTCAACTGTGACATTGTTCATGTTGGATGTCTCCAACATGATTGGACTTTGACCTGAATGATTTTGATTCATCTGAGGAATGTAAGATTGTTGTTGAGCTTGATTCACATTTGCTGTGTAAAATGCTGCTTGTTGCATTGGTGAAATAGGTGAAACGAAAGAATTAGTGTATGATGGTGGTGGTGTGTATGGTGGTGGTCTGTAGGATGAAGTTTGAGCAAGGTAATTGATTGGGTTTTTGGGTGGTTCCATCACACTTGAAACACAAGCAATGTGTGGAGCAACTTTACTACCAATACTTGAGCTACCCACAGTAGAATATGTACCAGCATGATACAACTCTGGGTTCTGAGGTATTTGTGATCTCTTTGCTTTCCTCTTCTCTTCTAGCTCTTTGTTCTCTTATTTCTGAATGAATTCATTTATGGTCCAGTATTTATAAGAATCTTTCTCCTTTAGAACCTCAATATGTAGATCCCAATATGGTGGTAAAGAATCAGCAAATTTATCCACCAAGTTTGACATCGGAATCTGAATCTCATAGTTGGACAATTCAGTTAACAGATGACAATATCTGTGAGTCAGCTCCTTCAGAGTCTCATTTCCAACATAACTGAAGTTCTCAAATTCCTTTTTCAATTCTTCAATCCGCAACCTTCTCGTTTTCTCATTACCATCGTGACGATTCTTCAACATATCCCACAGTTGTTTGGAAGTAGTACAAGATCCAAACTGGTGTAGAATATCATTAGTGATAGCTTGAGTTAGTTGAGAATACGCCTTTTTCTCCACCGCTAACTTCTTCTTTTCAACTTCAGCTAAACTTTCAAGTGGAATCGGTTCACCGGTATTCTCCAACAATGGTGCAACATATCCCTTGGCAATCATTTGCCACGCTTCAATACCTTCAAGTCCCATCCCTTCCAAATGAATCTTGAACTTTTTCTGCCATTGATTGTACTCTTGCATGTCCATCGGCTTCGGTGGTCTGTTCCCACTATCTGAGGACAAATCATTTATTAGAGTAGATATAGCATTTGTAGTTTGAGAATGTACCGCCGCTGCTGCTACACCCCAATAATCAATTATTGGTTGTTGTGGAGGTGGAGCAACACTCTGTGGAATCGAACTACTCATCGCGAGATAATGGATTGGCTGCGATGGTTGAGTATTCGACTTCTGAGCAGCTATAGTCCAAGGGTCCATGGTAACGTGCTGTTGTTGTGTTTTACCAGGCCTAGGTGTTGTCGGAAATCCCCACATATCGTCTTTGAAGTTGGAAATATGAAAACACTTAGAAAAATATCAAACAAGTTTCTACGTTCTTCCCTTTCTGAGATGACGTGAGTACGAATGTGGAAAGTACACAGGTTCACTCCAAACAGATGACACAAATGTTGTAGAAATGTAAACAATCAAACTCACTTTCGACCAGACAGATCCCACTTTCGACCTCACGTTCGGTCGAATGTAACAAACTGACTCGAATATGAAAACACAACACAACAAACTTCTAGGTTCGACCTAAAATAGACACTTTCGACCTGAATTATGCTAGGTTTGACCCTTAAAAGCACACTTTCGACCCTTTCTCTCTAGGTTCGACCTGACCCATTTGAAAAACGGTTATTCTTTGAAAATCAGTTAATTTAATCCCAATTTTTCAAAAGTTGATGAATTTTGATGATGTTAATCAGGTTTTGCTTCAGAATTGATTTGGAACAACTTTAATGAATCGAATACTTGAATTTATCCATGAAATCTAATCCAAATCATTCAATTTTCATCAAAAACCATTGTTCTTTGAGAACAGGGAAATTTTGATCAAATTTGGGTCCAAATCAGTTCAAAAACTATCAAATTGTAGTTGTATGATCTGTATAGGCTCTGATACCACTTTGTAGAGGATCGTTTTGTCAAAAACAGATTAGTTGATCATACAAGTCTACCAATCTAGGTGCGGAAACTCTAGATCAGTTACAATATGATAGTTAACGAATCAAACACACAGATTTACCTTTTCAATATCCATTTTCATTAATTACTTGTCAAAAGATGTTAACAATAACGTTTACAAGTCAATCACACAGTTTCAGAATAAACACAAACCCTAGAGAGCACCTAGACTGAACACACTCACACAAATGGCAAAAGTTACATCATAAAATAAAGTTCAAGCTTATATAGGTCTGTAGGTTCGCCCCTTCTACTAGGTCAAATGTTGATGTTTTCCACATTCGCCCCTTCTACTTCACATTCAGCCCCGAGAATTCCCACGTTCGCCCTTTCGTAATCAACTAAAAAACCTTTGATTTCGCAATCCAAAGCACTAGTCGCACATTATACACTAACAGGGTAAACCAAAACTATGCTTTTACTTGTACACTAATCTTATAAATGTTCACCCAAGTAATAGACGCAAATTTCTAGTAACCAAAACTCTAATGTTTTACAATAAAGATAACTTGGATAAACTTTCATGTGTATAGCTATGTGCATCTCTATGTGCGTGTGGTATATATATATGCGTGGTTAAGTGTGCATGAATACATATGTATGCGTGTGTTATATATGTATAATGTATGTAGGTGTAAAGTGAATATTTATCTATATAAGTGTCTAGATGTCACAAACATAAATCTTGATGTGTATGTGTCAAAACATATACATATATGGGTACGTATGTGTGACGATTCTATAAACATAGATATTTATGTATGTGTTGAGTACATGGATATACGTGGATATTTATGTATGGGTGTGTTATATATGTATAATATGTGTAGGTGTAAAGTGAATATTTATGTATATAAGTGTATAGATGTCACAAACATACATGCTGATGTGTATGTGTCGAAACATATACATATATGGGTGTGTATGTCTGATGATTTTATAAACATAAATATTTATGTATGTGTCGAGTACATGGACATACACGCATATATGTGTGTGCGGGTGTGTATATATGTGACGCCCCGCATTTTCAGGTTCATACTTTAACTAAACTCTAGTTAACTTATACATATATTGGTAGCATTTTACTTGACTGGAGTTAGTTAAGTGAGTCACACGATACACGGTTATAGGTGAACAAGTGCATACACGAGTCTTGAACCCTAAACGTTGGTGAAACAATAAAACAAATAATTGTAGAATAACTCGTTTGATATTATTTGCAATTATATGCTTATGTGAAATTATTTGTGAACTTATGTGACGTTACATGTTATTATGCGAAAACACGGTACCGAGCACGTAACCGACGCTTGACAGACTAAGGATCATATATAAGTTATAAAATATTGGGTTAAATATTTTATAGATTTATTATATTTTATGTATAAACTATTACGCGAAATTATTTAGAATTAAGCAAAACTAATTTTTGTACGCGAGTGTATGAGACCGGGTACCTAACCGACTATGGTCAGACCAGGAGTTATAAACTAGTTATAAGATATTTGGGTTAAATATTTTATAGATTAATTAGTATATATATTATTTATTATATATATAAAGTGTTATTTGAAAAAAAAAACAAAACAAATTGTGTCAACCCCTACGTTGACTATCTCAACATCTCCAAATAAGATTATATGCAACACAATGAGATTTGATAGAAACAAAAAAAAATGACGATAATGAAAAGTTGGAGCTCTTTGCGTGGAAAGCAAGTGGTGCTCGGCCCAACAACTTTAAAAAAAAAACCCATACTAGAATATTATAAAATCTAGTTTGACCAGATTTTATTATTATTAACTTACCCTAATCTGCCCCCCTACAACAATATTACGAAAATAATACTCAAAACTATGGCCATTAGCATAAACATAAGGATTTTGAAGCTTGGGAAGGTATAGGATCAATTGTTTGAAGTGCTAAAGGTATAACAACAATCTTTTATGTTTTGATCTCTTTAATTGTGTTATAAAGCACCATAAACAAGTTGTCCAAGATCTAAAATAAACTTACAAAGATTAAAACATGGTTTTTATAAAGGTTTAATGGTATTAAACAAGGTCTTGTGTGTTATTATGTGTTAGATGTTATGTTGTTGTATGATTAAGGATTATTGAACATCTAGGGTTTATAGATGATAATATTTACCAAGAAACTTGCATGTTTTGATCAGATTGATGTGTGATGAATCTTGTATGATGTTTATTTGATGTTCTTGATTGATGATATGCAACTAGGGTTTGATATAGTGAATATATCGAATGATTAAAATATGGACAGAATCTGAATGTCGAAATTTAGGCCCTATATCACGACTTTAATATATCGTTTTTGATCGATTCTTTGCATAAACATGTTGTACAAGGTCTTAGCTTTTTAGAATGGGCAAAATCATCAGATTTGGACATCGGTTGATATGTTTTTGGAATTTTCTTTGATTAAAGGTCATATCAGATTTTCGAATTAGTATTTTGGGTCAACTTTAAACGACCATAACTTGAGTTTTACAAAGAGTTAGATTATGAAATTTGGACAGTAGGTCGACATTGATGAAACTTGACCTTTCCAAGTGGATTCATCCCGTTTAGATGAATACACAATTTTTAGGAATTTTTTCACTAAACTGACCTGTTATGGAAATTTTCTGGACATAGCTGTGTTGTACGAATTTTCATAATATTTGTGTTTTGTTTTAAGACAAAGAAAAAATAGGGGTTATCAAATGAATCCCAATGAATACTCAGTAAAAATTTGGGACTTTAATTCATTCGTTAAGTATTTTAAATAATTCGTTTTTCACAGCGTACAATCTGCCCTAAAAACGCAGATTGTGTGCGGAGTCTTTATGTGACTATTTGGAGTCTTATATGGTATGTAATTGACATGAACTTGTATGGACACTTGTATGTGATGTATTTGAGATACTAGACTGATAATAATCACCATGATCACCAACGGGTTACGTGGGACTTACTTCTGCATGTAGAGTCATTAGGTGTCACTGCACGGTTTTGAACATGTAAACGTCTTTGACAAACGCGTTATATGGTGTAATGGTATTACACATATACTCATTTAGTGACACATGTATTAGGGAGTCGGTAGCACACCCTATTTTGGAGTTTGGATTTATTTGCTTGCAACCAAAGGTGAGTTTCACTACTTTTACTCAAAAGCATGCGTCTTGGGTTTGAGACAACGTACTAAACTTTTCTAGTCCGGTTTGGAACTACTTTTACATCCCGGGTTTTGGGGTGCTATGACTCCTTATGTGGGTCGGGTTTACGATTCCTTGTGTGGATCGCGTTCTTAATCAGTTTTGCAACTTTAACTGTCCTTTGTGAACTAAACACACTCTATCACTTTAAGTCCTTACATATTATTGGGTTAATCGCTGGAGGCGAACGGGGTATTAGTTGATAGCGCTATTAGGTTGTGCAGCAACCTCATGCTTGAGGTGCTTGGGTCACGGGCATGAACTTTTGACCACGCTCTTGAGGAGCTGAACAAACTAGTGTTGATAGACACTAGTACTAAGGCAAATTAACAACTTCTGTATGTTCCCAATAATCTCCTGTTTAGTTACAATGAGTGGGCTAGCTACCCCTGACAAGCTTAAAACTGATGACTCTCACGACTTTTGTAATCGACAACTATACACTCGTTATATAAACTGTGAACTCACCAACATTGTTTGTTGACCCACGATATACATGCTTTTGCAGGTAGTTAGCTTCCGGTGTCACGATTAGGAAGCACTGCATGTTTCACTGCATTCGGGGTCTTGGGCATACACTTAAATTACATATCATGCTTTTACATTTTCTTTCATATGGTTTTAATTTGGGCGCGTTGTTTTGGGCATGGTTTTAAAATGTTTAAATTTGGTTTACGCTTCCGCAGCTTAACTAAACTTGATTTTTTTTAAACGATCTAAATGGTTTGGGCATTTAGAGTTCGTTCATATGACTTATGGCTATGGGATCCTGGTATGTCATGCGCCTCGCGGTATAAACCCCGCAGTGGAAATTTGACGGTGTGACAGATTGGTATCAGAGCCATTGGTTATAGTGAACTAGGACTGCATGTTGAGTCTAGTCTATAACCATCATAGCATAAGTATTAGTACACTCACAGTTTAAGTGCACAATTAGCTTTTGGCTACATATATCTACAACACATGATTTCAGGAGATATGTTATCTCCTAGTTCTAAACCTGATTCTGAACATGTCACTGGTGGGAACCAAGGGTTACACCAGGTGGCGCATTACTGGGATTAGTATCCTAACAAACCCCATGGGTGAGGAAACGATAAAAGTACAAGGGAGAAAGCCCATGCGAGCGTTGTGGCGCATGTACACAGGAAGTTGCACGATGTGCATGACGTGGTACCATTAAACCAAATCAAATTCGAAGAAAGACAAATACTTAGACTTATCCTTTTTCAATGAGCAAGGAGATAATTAGTTTCTGTTCCTTGTTATTTGATCTTTCTTACTCTCATTGTAAACTCAGACGATACTGGGTTGCTTATATTGAATTTTGTTCTTATCCTAGTACATTTACGCTCAGTACGAGCAAGCGATTGTATGACATGCATATCTCTGTTCCTCTTGAGTATATAGTGGATTCATGGGAACACATCAGATAGGGCTTGTTACACCCACTCTTGGGGAGTTATGTAAAGGCCTACGACGTAGTGCAACATCTCAAGGAAAGACGAAACCTACTAATGACTGACAACCACGATTGGAGGAACGAGTGCTGCAGCTGACCACCGAACTGACTTGCATAGGACCAGAGTTGGAGACTATATGCGGCGAGATCCACAGAACATCGATACCCGCGAAAGAGGAAGAAGAAGGGATGGAAGGAAAACTCGAGTAGAACGAACACATGGGAAAGTAAGGATGAATGCTCCACTATCTTGTCAGAATGTGACGGCGACTTACTCCTACCCTTCCTTGCTAGTATTTTCTTTCCTTTCCGCTTGTGAACTTAGATAAGAGAGAAATCTTATGAGCAACAACAGGGTGATTGAGGCCCTCGTACCTTTCCAAGCTAGTAAGGGTCTATTCTGCTAAATCATTCTTTTCCCTTGACTTTCGCATTTGAACTTCCTTATTCCTTGAACGCACATACCGCAACAACAACTCACTAGCGTATTTCCAAGGTTTTTGTTGGTTATAAGCTTCAATAACTCCAACGGGATGGAAGGAGACTGTTTGATTTTGACATATGCAATTGCCCAGGTAGGATGGGTAATGTATACTATAATCACTCTCGATGAGTTACGGATACTCGGGTGGAGAATGTAACACCCTGTGATGAAATTTAGAAATTTTTTATCTAAAGACGGTTGGGTCTGAGATCGACGCCTACACTACCAAGCTACAGGAGTTAGCTATTATATGCTTAAATCTATTTAACCTACCTTACCAGTGAATCGAGCTTCTTAACAGAAGGGTTGTCCACACAGATTCGTGGCGGGACTACCACAGCACACAAATCCAGAATCTGACAAATCTTTCACCTGGCTCACAACCTCATTGACGAGGCTGTCGAGCATAGTACTTTTCGAAACATAGTGCTTCATCTCATGCCGTTGGTGTTAGCAAGAGAACGTAGGATAGTGTGAGGTACGAGTCCTTCAACAACAACAACCACAACGGTAACAACAACAATGGGGCGCGTGGAAGAGCATTTGTGATGGGCTCTGGGGAAGCTAGGACTGATAACAATGGCGTGACGGGTGCGTGTTCCTTGAACAACACTTTTGCTTCTATTTTATATGATACCGGTGCGGACTATAGTTTTGTGTCATAAAAAGTTAGCAAACAACTAGGGATGGTTCCTACTCTTCTTGATACCCCGTGCACCATAGAGTTAGCTGATGGGAAGCCTGTTGAGGTAACCCACATTCATCGTGACTGTAAGCTCGAACTTGATGGGCAAATGTTTGCCATCGACCTCTTACCTATCACTCTAGGAAGCTTTGATCTTGTGATTGACATGGATTGGTTGTCCAAACAACACGCTGAGATTCTCTGTCAGGAGAAGATTGTTCGTATCCCCCTCCCTAGTGGAGAACTCTTATCTGTCCAGGGTGATCGTGGTGGTGCCATGGTGGGCATCATCTCCTTCTTGAAAGCCCATAAGTGCATTCGGAAGGGCTACCCAGCCATATTGGCTAACATTTCTGATACTCGAGCTGCAGTTGAAACAAAAATGGAGGACATTCCTGTGGTTCGGGATTTTCCAGACGTCTTCCCAGAGGAACTACCTGGACTTCCACCTGTTCGACAAGTGAAATTTCAAATTGATCTTGCACCAGGAGCGGCCCCAGTTGCGCGTGCACCTTACCGCCTAGCACCGGGCGAACTTCACAAACTAGCTACCCAACTCCAAGAGCTATTGGATAGGGGTTTCATTAGACCTAGTTCTTCACCTTGGGGAGCCCCCGTCTTATTTGTTAAGAAGAAGGACGGGAGTTTCCGTATGTGTATCGATTACCGAGAGTTGAATAAGGTGACAGTTAAGAACCGCTACCCTTTACCTCGTATTGATGACTTATTCGACTAGCTTCAAGGGTTCAGTTACTATTCCAAGATTGCCTTGAGGTCAGGGTATCACCAGCTGAGAGTCCGAGAGGAGGATGTGGCGAAGACAGCCTTTCGAACTCGTTATGGGCACTATGAATTTTTGGTAATGCCATTCGGGCTGACCAACGCACCAGCTGTGTTCATGGACCTTATGAACCGTGTGTACAAGCCCTACTTGGACAAATTTGTCATAGTGTTCATAGATGACATTTTGAGCTATTCCAAGAGCAGGGAAGAACATGAGCAACACCTGCGGCTGATCTTGGAAATCTTGAGAAATGAGCAATTGTATGCAAAGTTCTCCAAGTGTGACTTCTGGATTCGCGAGGTCCAATTCTTGGGTCATGTGGTGAACGAGGCAGGAATACATGTCGATCCCACCAAGATCGACGCGATTAAAAAGTGGGAGGCTCCTAAGACTCCTACGGAGGTGCGGCAGTTCCTTGGCCTTGCAGGTTATTATCGCAGTTTCATTGAGGGATTCTCAAAGGTCGCTCAACCCCTCACTGCTTTGACACAGAAAGGGGTTACTTACAAGTGGGGAGATGCCCAAGAATCTGCTTTCCAGTTATTGAAGGCAAAACTTTGCATTGCACCAATATTATCACTACCTGAGGGTACGGAGGACTTTTGTGGTGTACTGCGATGCATCTATCCAAGGTTTAGGGTGTGTTTTGATGCAACGCGAAAAGGTGATCGCGTAAGCTTCACGACAACTAAAAGTTCATGAGAAGAATTACCCCACTCATGACTTGGAACTGGGAGCGGTGGTCTTCGCTCTCAAAATTTGGAGGCACTACCTCTATGGGACAAAGTGCATGATTTTCACTGATCATAAGAGCCTCCAACATATATTTGATCAGAAGGTGCTGAACATACGACAACGTCGATGGGTCGAGCTCTTGAATGATTATGATTGTGCCATCAAGTACCATCCAGGGAAGGCTAACGTAGTAGCAGATGCCCTGAGCCGTAAAGAAACAAAAGCCAAACGTGTGCGAGCCTTACAACTTACCATACATTCTAACCTGCCTGATAAAATACGCGAAGCCCAGGGCGAGGCTTTGAAGAAGGAAAAAATCGGGTTGGAAACCTTGCACGGTGCTGATAAGCACCTGGAACTAAAGACAGACGGCCTTCAGTACTTCATGGATCGAGTCTGGATCCCACGTTTGGGAATCTTAGACAACTAGTGCTCAATGAGGCTCACACATCTCGTTATTCGGTACATCCCGGTTCGAAAAAAATGTACCAGGACCTCAAAACTCTTTACTGGTGGCCGAACATGAAGGCAGAAATAGCTACTTATGTTGGAAAATGTCTGACCTGTGCCAAGGTCAAGATTGAATACCAGAAACCTTCAGGCTTGCTCCAGCAACAAGAAATCCCGATGTGGAAATGGGATGGAATTTCTATGGACTTTATCACAAAGCTCCCTAGAACGCCAAGTGGGCATAACATGATTTGGGTCATCGTCGATCGTTTGACCAAATCAGCACATTCCCTTGCAATAAAGGACACAGACAAGCTGGAGAAGCTGGCCAACATCTATATCAAAGAGGTTGTCTCTAGGCACGGGGTGCCTACTTCTATTATATCGGATCGCGAATGGGGACTCGTTTAGACATGAGCACAGCCTATCACCCTCAGATGGATGGACAGAGTGAACGTACCATCCAAACACTGGAAGATCTACTACGAGCATGTGTGGTGGACTTCGGAAATAATTGGGACAAGCACTTGCCTCTGATTGAATTCTCCTGTAACAATAGTTACCACACTTCAATTCAGTGTTCGCCTTTTGAGGCAATTTATGGACGCAAGTGTAGATCTCCCCTCTGCTGGACTGAAGTTGGGGATAGCCAACTGACAGGTCCCGAACTTGTGCATGTGACTTCTGAGAAGATAGTACAAATAAGAAATCGAATGGCTGCTGCTCGTGACCGACAGAAAAGCTACGCTGATAAACGTAGGAAACCTTTGGAGTCCCAGGTTGGGGACAAGGTACTATTAAAGGTGTCACCATGGAAGGAAGTGATACGCTTCGGGAAACGGGGAAAGTTGAACCCGCGGTATGTCGGACCATTCGAGATTGTCGAAACTTACAGGTTAAACCTGCTTAATATACCCAGTGGGGTACACGGTGTAACCCACGTATCGAATCTAAAGAAATGCCTGTTGGATACAACACTGGTGGTGCCACTAGAGGAGGTCCAGGTGGACAATCAGCTACAGTTCGTGGAAGAACCAGTGGATATTCTTGAGCGGGGCATCAAGAAACTCAAACAGAGCACCAAACCCATTGTTAAGGTGCGATAGTATTCTCGTCTAGGACCGGAATACACATGGGAAGACAGGGATCAAATGCGGCTTAAATACCCACATCTCTTTACCGAACCTGAACTTGTGCATAGACCAAACGCTGAACATAAAGCAGCTCTTTCAAAGTGAATTTCGAGGCGAAATTCCTTTCAACTTGGGGATGATGTGACATCCGGGAACCAAGCACACACTTTTCTAGCTGGCTTTATTGTTTACTTGCTGAATTTCGGGACGAAATTCTTTTCAACTTGGGGATGATGTGACGCCCCGCATTTTCAGGTTCATACTTTAACTAAACTTTAGTTAACTTATACATATATTGGTAGCATTTTACTTGACTGGAGTTAGTTAAGTGAGTCACACGATACACGGTTATAGGTGAACAAGTGCATACACGAGTCTTGAACCCTAAACGTTGGTGAAACAATAAAACAAATAATTGTAGAATAACTCGTTTGATATTATTTGCAATTATATGCTTATGTGAAATTATTTGTGAACTTATGTGACGTTACATGTTATTATGCGAAAACACGGTACCGAGCACGTAACCGACGCTTGACAGACTAAGGATCATATATAAGTTATAAAATATTGGGTTAAATATTTTATAGATTTATTATATTTTATGTATAAACTATTACGCGAAATTATTTAGAATTAAGCAAAACTAATTTTTGTACGCGAGTGTATGAGACCGGGTACCTAAACGACTATGGTCAGACCAGGAGTTATAAACTAGTTATAAGATATTTGGGTTAAATATTTTATAGATTAATTAGTATATATATATTATTTATTATATATATAAAGTGTTATTTGAAAAAAAAAAACAAAACAAAACAAATTGTGTCAACCCCTACGTTGACTAACTCAACATCTCCAAATAAGATTATATGCAACACAATGAGATTTGATAGAAACAAAAAAAATGACGATAATGAAAAGTTGGAGCTCTTTGCGTGGAAAGCAAGTGGTGCTCGGCCCAACAGCTTTAAAAAAAAACCCATACTAGAATATTATAAAATCTAGTTTGACCAGATTTTATTATTATTAACTTACCCTAATCTGCCCCCCTACAACAATATTACGAAAATAATACTCAAAACTATGGCCATTAGCATAAACATAAGGATTTTGAAGCTTGGGAAGGTATAGGATCAATTGTTTGAAGTGCTAAAGGTATAACAACAATCTTTTTATGTTTTAATCTCTTTAATTGTGTTATAAAGCACCATAAACAAGTTGTCCAAGATCTAAATTAAACTTACAAAGATTAAAACATGGTTTTTATAAAGGTTTAATGGTATTAAACAAGGTCTTGTGTGTTATTATGTGTTAGATGTTATGTTGTTGTATGATTAAGGATTATTGAACATCTAGGGTTTATAGATGATAATATTTACTAAGAAACTTGCATGTTTTGATCAGATTGATGTGTGATGAATCTTGTATGATGTTTATTTGATGTTCTTGATTGATGATATGCAACTAGGGATTGATATAGTAAATATATCGAATGATTAAAATATGGACAGAATCTGAATGTCGACTCTTAGGCCCTATATCACGACTTTAATATATCGTTTTTGATCGATTCTTTGCATGAACATGTTGTACAAGGTCTTAGCTTTTTAGAATGGGCAAAATCATCAGATTTGGACATCGGTTGATATGTTTTTGGAATTTCTTTGATTAAAGGTCATATCAGATTTTCGAATTAGTATTTTGGGTCAACTTTAAACGACCATAACTTGAGTTTTACAAAGAGTTAGATTATGAAATTTGGACAGTAGGTCGACATTGATGAAACTTGACCTTTCCAAGTGGATTCATCCCGTTTAGATGAATACACAATTTTTAGGAATTTTTTTACTAAACTGACCTGTTATGGAAATTTTCTGGACATAGCTGTGTTGTACGAATTTTCATAATTTTTGTGTTTTGTTTTAAGACAAAGAAAAAATAGGGGTTATCAAATGAATCCCAATGAATAATCAATAAAAATTTGGGACTTTAATTCATTCGTTAAGTATTTTAAATAATTCGTTTTTCACAGCGTACAATCTGCCCTAAAAACGCAGATTGTGTGCGGAGTCTTTATGTGACTATTTGGAGTCTTATATGGTATGTAATTGACATGAACTTGTATGGACACTTGTATGTGATGTATTTGAGATACTAGACTGATAATAATCACCATGATCACCAACGGGTTACGTGGGACTTACTTCTGCATGTAGAGTCATTAGGTGTCACTGCACGGTTTTGAACATGTAAACGTCTTTGACAAACGGGTTATATGGTGTAATGGTATTACACATATACTCATTTAGTGACACATGTATTAGGGAGTCGGTAGCACACCCTACTTTGGAGTTTGGATTTATTTGCTTGCAACCAAAGGTGAGTTTCACTACTTTTACTCAAAAGCATGCGTCTCGGGTTTGAGACAACGTACTAAACTTTTCTAGTCCGGTTTGGAACTACTTTTACATCCCGGGTTTTGGGGTGCTATGACTCCTTATGTGGGTCGGGTTTACGATTCCTTGTGTGGATCGCGTTCTTAATCAGTTTTGCAACTTTAACTGTCCTTTGTGAACTAAACACACTCTATCACTTTAAGTCCTTACATATTATTGGGTTAATCGTTGGAGGCGAACGTGGTATTAGTTGATAGCGCTATTAGGTTGTGCAGCAACCTCATGCTTGAGGTGCTTGGGTCACGGGCATGAACTTTTGACCACGCTCTTGAGGAGCTGAACAAACTAGTGTTGATAGACACTAGTACTAAGGCAAATTAACAACTTCTGTATGTTCCCAATAATCTCCTGTTTAGTTACAATGAGTGGGCTAGCTACCCCTGACAAGCTTAAAACTGATGACTCTCACGACTTTTGTAATCGACAACTATACACTCGTTATATAAACTGTGAACTCACCAACATTGTTTGTTGACCCACGATATACATGCTTTTGCAGGTAGTTAGCTTCCGGTGTCACGATTAGGAAGCACTGCATGTTTCACTGCATTCGGGGTCTTGGGCATACACTTAAATTACATATCATGCTTTTACATTTTCTTTCATATGGTTTTAATTTGGGCGCGTTGTTTTGCGCATGGTTTTAAAATGTTTAAATTTGGTTTACGCTTCCGCAGCTTAACTAAACTTGATTTTTTTTTAACGAACTAAATGGTTTGGGCATTTAGAGTTCGTTCATATGACTTATGGCTATGGGATCCTGGTATGTCATGCGCCTCGCGGTATAAACCCCGCAGTGGAAATTTGAGGGTGTGACAATATAGGTGTGTGTTATGTGCATATGTAGAGTTGTTTGTCTGTTGTACATATATATGCACGAGTATATATGTATGTATGTATGTATGCATGTATGTGTGACATAATGCCCATGTACATGCATATACCAAGGGTAAATATTTTGATACAAGATTCTATAAGAATAATAACCCTTTTTAAGAAATAACATATGTTTTATAGCTAAAACATATAGTAGAAAGCTATGAGTTTTTGAAAGAATACTTTGTATAATAAAACATTTTAGATAATGTTTTGGGAAGTATAAAGTCACTAATGATACTAAACTAACTTACCACGAAAGTTGGGTGAACCACGAATACAATAGAACCTTTTTTCTAGACCTAAGATGTCCATTTATATATATAAGACGTGTAGGCCAGGTTTCCTAGTACATCGGGCATATATTCTTGCAAGCTTTCGCACAGACTTGAGGTGAGTTTCATGGTCCCTTTTTACTGTTTTATATTTTGGGGAAGGACATGCATTGTTTAATTAGTTTTAGAATGATTTCCAAGTAGACCTTATGTGTACAGGAGACAATATGTTTAGAGTACTCAAAAAGCGCCCATGTTATCTAGTTTACTGCAACCATTAGCTATGTACTTCGCCATGAAAAACTTGAATAGATCTATTAGGTTGACACCCCCACTCTTTGTTAGTCGCTCTAACCCGGATACATATGATAAGAGAGTGCTTGTATTTCACATAGGATGATACAATGCCTTCATTGTACTATGTCCGGGGCACAACTCGTCATGGTTTGGTTATGGACTCATGATTGGTCACATTGGTCATTGTCTTAGCTAGACATTGATTGGTCATTCACGGATTTCATTAACTTTTATTTTATAACTATTTTAAAACCTGTGAACTCACCAACTTTATGTTGATAAAGTTTCTATGCATGTTTTTTAGGTAACTAAATCTATGGATGGAACTTAGGGCTTGTTTGGGCATTCATTCACGGACATCACCCTTTTGCGTTTTTAAATTTATGAACATGTGGTTTTTGAAGCAGTACGTTTGTGAAGATTGTTAACTTTAATGGAACTAAGTAGGAGTGTGCTAAAGTCAAGAAAACTCCCAAACACATACTGGGAGGAAGCTGTAAGTTTTACAACATATCTCTTGAATAGAACTACAACTAAGAGTATCAATGACAAAACCACTAAAGAAGCATGGACTAGAGTATACCAGATGTATCAAACTTGCGCTATTTGGATGTCTTGCTTATGTACATATTCCAGAACAAAAGTGTGGTAAACTTGATGATAAAACAAAAAAAGGCAATCTTTATTCCATATAGTGAAAACAGTAAAACCTACAAGTCATATCATCCAACTGCGAGAAAAAATATAGTTAGCAGGAATGTCATATTTGATGAAATAAGAAGTTGGGAAGAGAGTCAAAAAGAAGATATTATAGCGTTAAATGAAGATGAAAACAAAGAAAGTAGTGAAGAAAACACAGAAAATCAGGCATCATGGAATGAAGGTGAAATGCCACTACAAACCTTAAGAAATGAAGATGATGCTCCATTACATGATACCTCAAAAATAGAAAGACAGGAAGAGTAGGATGCATAGATTGCAAATGAAAATTTAGATGCTACAACATCCACTCAGAGTCCACCTTAAAGATACAAACCTTGAATGATATCTATATTAGAACTCAACTATTAAGTAGTCCAGAAGTACAAGATTCATACAGAAGACACAGAGAAGCTGCAAATTTGGTGTTCTACATAGACTCAGACCCAATTGATTATGAAGAAGCAAGCAAGGATGGAAAATGAAATATCATGCATCCATCACTTCCATAATCTCTTCATAATCTAACCAAAATCACCTTTGTTAGATCCTAAACCAAATAAGGAAAGATGTTCTCTTTCACCTTTCCTAAACCATTATGACTTACCATTCACAATTGTTATAAATAGGACCAATGTTTAGAGAGTTTAGTACACCAAAAAAATTAACACAACCCTATCCCTCCCTCTCTCTAGGCACCCTACCCCCACCAAAACCATCACCACCACTCGGCACCCTCACTACCACCGAACCACTACTTCACCACCCCTCGGTTTTATACACACACTCAAAGACCACCACTTTCAAGGGATTCTTAGGGGTACAAGGAGCATAACCAATGCGTACAAGGCCCCTAACTCCCTCATTTAATAGGCACTAGGAGGTATAATCTTATTTTTAAACTTGTGCTTTTATTTTCTTTCATACACTAAGTTGTTCACTAGCATGTTTAGTCTTGTAACTAAACCAAGTTAAATGAGTGAGTTCATGCTTTAAAATACATTATGTTAGTTTGAAAATGTATGTATTTACACACACACTATGGCTGAAACATATGTATATATACAAGATCATGGTGGCCGAAAGTTTTATAAGAAAATGTGCATATTTTCCAAAGCTCATTAACATGAGACATAATGTGGATAATTATAAATCATGTGTGATATGTTAGATCCATAACAAGGCTTACAAGGTATATGTGTTTTCAAGAAAATAGATGTTTAATATGAGATATTGTTATTTTCACAAAAGTTGCTAAACTTATGAAATAATAGGTTAAAGAAACCTAGGTATTATGGATCTACACACATGACAAGTTAAAGGTTGTAAGACCTACAATACATGAACACCTACACAATCCAAAATGTATAAAAATACATATTTTTACAAGTAAAAGTGGTGTTTTCATAAAAGGTAATACTATCTTTTTTCCCAAGACACTAGTGTACATAAAGATGATGGATCTTGCAACACAAAACATGAGGTTCATATTTTGAGTAGGGTTGCACATAAAGACCATAACATTAAACATTAAACATTTTGTTAAAGGCAAACATTGTAAGTTTTAGGGAAACAAAGTGTTGAATACACGAATCCCTACCTCATTAGCACACCTAATTTAAAGAGTTAAGTTACAATGACAAACATGACAAGACAACAACTTGTAGATAGTACAAGTGACATAGACCTAAAATGTCCCTTTTGACATAGGACACATAGGTGGATCTCTCTTGCTCAAAGCTCATTAGTTCATTTCTAGACACACCCATAAGGTGAGTTTTTCACGGCCCCTTTTCACTGTTTTACATTTTTCCGAGGGAAAAACATGCGTATCCTTTTCAGTTACAATCATGACTATTATGTGAACATGAGAAATTAAGGTTTAGGATCCATTAAGCCCTCGTGTCATACGTCATACCATAACCATTAGCTATGAATTTAGCCATGAAACACCGGGATAGATTTATTGGGTTGACACCCCCACTCTTGCTCAGTCGGTTTTTGGATTACATGTCCACTCATTAAAACTCGTGAACTCACCAACTTTGTGTGGACCTATATTTTTATATGCATGTTTTTCAATTAATTAGCATAAAGCATGGAACTTGGGAGGTCGCGTGCGAGCATCATGTGATACCATCTTTTGAACAGTTGTTGTATTATTTTACACATTAACAATTTCCTACAATGGTTTTATTCCAGACAATTAACATAATGTTTTGTAAAACTATGTTATCTTATGGAAGACACTCTTTTACATAAATCGATGCTTGCGTGACCTTTTGTGCTAGGAAATCATTTCAGTCGCATCCCGTTTTCCCGCCTAGGTAGGGTGTGACATAAGTGGAGCTTTAAAATTCAAACCGGTCAAATTAAAAAATTTATGCTAAAACATCCAAAGGTAGATGGTGATAAAATAGAGTTGGATCACATGAATGATTTAGGAATGTCTCGAATGAAATCTTACAAAAAAGGAAAGAACCACCAACCAAGAATGATTGGACACATTGCAAGAGTTGACTATCAAGAAATCTTATAAAATAGAGACATGATGATAGTGATAGTGATACACTATCTAATGAAGAGGAGAGTGATGATGATGATGATGACGACGATGATGAAGGCTCTTAGGGGAATCTATCTAGACCTTCACCGAATCACAAAGTTCCAATTGACACATCTGCCACGTCTGCTACTACTGAGCCAGGAATCTCAACGCCAGAATCTGGTAAACCAAGATCTGAAGCTCCTAGTTCCACACATGTTGAAGTTGAACCTTCGAGGATGAGTAGACGTGATCTTGGTAAAGCCATAGCTCAAGATGTCCCAGTTACTAAGCATGTGCCTGCAAGAGGTGATGAATCAGATAGTGAGGCAACTGATGAAGATACTGAAATCAGTCAATTTCAAAATGGCATGGCGCTAAGCAGGAAAAGTTTAGAGGAAGAAAGATTGAAGCAGGCACGCAAACATGATGCCCTACAAGAATGTGAGGCACTGCACAAAGATAGAGAAGAACATAATGCTCCGGAGTATACGGTGAGTATAGAGGAGTTAGATGCTGAACTGGAAAAAGAAAAACATTCACGAAAATGTGTTATTACTTGTTCTAGAGAATCTAGAATATCACATTTATCGAAGAAAAGAAAGAAAGCTATGAGGGAAACAGTTTTGATTATCAGGGAACCATATGCCTTAACCACCCAATCCAAAACATCCAAAGCAACCAAGAAATCCAAGAAAGCTAAATCTAAAACAAAATCACCAACCATAGCAAATGAAACCACAACATCTGCTCCCAAGCTATGTTTTGGAAGAACTGGAATCTTCACTGAGCCCGTCTCAATTGCACTTTCTGTCATAGCTACGATAACACAACCATCAATTGATGCTGAACTTCAAAGACCTACATCTGAGCTTGGAATCTCACAATTTCAGATACCTTAACAGATAGAACAAGTACCCTTCATGTTTTCCATCTCACTTATCTCAACCGCATCAGCTAGGCCATCTCTCCAATCTCAAATGAACAATCTGGTGAGCATGTTTCGTATGCATGTTGCTTAGAATTTGGAGAACCAGTGCAGGTAAGCTGAATCTAAACAAAGAGATCGACAGTTCCTGACTATTATCAATTAAACAAGGTCAAAGAATAGAAGATTATCTACTGCTTTAGAATCCGCGATGTTCAAGCTAACTAACAATGAGCAAGAGATTCTACAATTAACGGAATATAGACAACGAAGATAGATAGTGTAAACGAAGAATTTTAGCAATAGACAGGAAATCTGATCATACAAGTCACAATTCTAGGTGTGGAAACCCTAGAACTGAACAAAATGATAATACGAAAATCACAACACACGGATTACCTTTTCAAACATCATTTTATAGATTAACTTGTTCAAAATGTTAACATAAAGCAAATACAAGTTGATCTACACACTTTGACACAATCTTAATCTAGAGAGCAACCTGACCATAACACACACACAATAACCAACTTCTCTTACTTACAAAACAAGCTAAAGCCTTTTATAGCAGCTGCACATTCGCCCCTGTTGAAGGTACGAATGTGGACTTTGTCCACATTCGCCCACTACTATGGTACGAATGTACATCTCTTCTTTGTAGCTTTCCACCTTCGGCCTCTAGACTCTACCTTCGACCTTCATGACTCCACCTTCGCCCTTCTAACTGGTCGAATGTATCTTAATGTTTAAGTCTTGGTCGTTTTCTGATTATCTGGACCTTCGACATTTAGTACCGGATCACTATCTAGGGACATACATGAATAATGCACTTACAATCTCCCCCTTGGACCTAGCTAGTGACGTACCAAAGCAAAAAGTTATCAATTCTTCAAGTCTTGATCTCATCATCTTGAACGACATTAAAAACTTTCCATGTTCATGCACGTTTGTGTCGAGGTTCCTGTCTATCTCTCCAGTAAGCATCAAAATCTCAGACAGACACAAAAAAAAAACTTGGCTTTATCATTTGTTGGTCCAGTCATGAAGATAGACAATAATCTTGAATTCTTCAATCTTCAGTCATTTCTTTAACCTCTTACTAGCTTCTGTTGTTCTGGTGATCTTGATGTTCAGGTTTGGGTTTTGTTTAGTTACACGCTTTGTCGATGAGTCTTAAGCAGTGCACCTGTTGTGTTTGATTCTGCAGAAAAATTTACGAAAAACTGCACAAACTACAACCAGCGTTAGACACGACAAATATCTCGGAAGTAGTCTTCACATTCCTTTTGACCCTCAATAGTTCTCCCCCTGAACTATAAAACATTTCAATATGTACCAGAAACTTGAAAATTTGCAATCTTTTTCAACTTTTAAGTATCTGATCCTTCACATTCAGTATTCCAACATCGGTTATCGAATATAAAATTGAAACAAAACTTTTTGATTTTTCAAAGTTTATGCTAAAACACACCAAAAATCTTTTTGGATTTTCAAATGTAATTGCATAAAAGTAAACTAAACATATTTTTGTGAATTT
Source organism: Ambrosia artemisiifolia (assembly GCA_032199755.1). Lineage (NCBI taxonomy): Eukaryota > Viridiplantae > Streptophyta > Magnoliopsida > Asterales > Asteraceae > Ambrosia > Ambrosia artemisiifolia. Next base: position 34,537,352 of record CM063517.1, read on the forward strand.
TACGGTAAGAGGATCATATCAGTATTGAAACAGTCAGTCATAACTCTTTTTGATCAATTTTCTGTTTTTGTCATTGAGCATCTTACAACCATTACCAGTATGTTTGTCCACTTAAACTCAAAATCATCATTCATTGCTCAGCACTTTAGATACATTATGGTAATATGAGATACTGAGTAATCTATGGTCCCCGTGCTCGCGGCACATTCCCGTATCAAGAATTGCACAAAGCTTCATCGTAACGCGTGATTATATTGAAGTTATCCGTTAGTTACAAGGTATGAGGCACAGTGGTGTCAGGTCAGCAAATTAATGCTTCAAAGCGACTTATGCACTCTACCAGGGTGAGGACTAATATCATACATGACTTTCATCATAGTATTGATACGATGCATTAGATAATCTTTGATTATCATCACACATGTTAAGTTCCTCATTCGGTAACTTATGGTTTTGGCTTTATTAGCTCTTTTAATAAGATACCCTGACTGAATCTAGGTCTGTAAATCAATACAACAAAAGATCAGTTAGGCCATCCCCAGATAACTTTCAATATAACGACCCGAAACTACTGATTTTGGCAATCTATCAAACGAAATTTCGGTACTAAGACCATATGCCAACGATACGTTGATCCACATGATTATCAGTTATTGATTTTAAGTTTATATCACCATGCTGAACTTTAAACTTTGATTTCAAGCCTACCAATATATAATTGTAGTGGCTACTCAATGTTTATCAATTCATTTTTATTAATTGTAGTGCCTACTCAATGTTTATCAATTCATTTTTGTTTTTAGAGTAGTCTGACAGTCCATTGATGTACTATCATCTCCTCTTTTTCTCCAGGAAAACTCATTTTTGATTTTCTATTTTTTATTTTGATTTTTCTAAAATTTTCTCCCCCTAAAAATCTAAAAATAAGCATATTTTTGGATTTTTAAACTTTTGAATAAAAGCCAAATAAAATAATATCCGACGCGGTTTACTCATGGAGTTTCAAAAACCATTTTTCACTCAGATTCCATGACTCAATAAGATCTTTCAATTAATAAAAGCCATTAACAAATATAAGAGTGTTTAGAATAAACCGTTTTGTCGTATCTGTTGTTGAAATCCAATACCTGAGAGCAATTGCATGAGATTGCAACTTTTTCCGGCTTCACAGGTAGGAAACAGATGACAAACACTCTCTTCTCTGTTGAAATCATATTTTCCTTCTTCAAAAACCTTCTTTTTGACCTTCACCTCTCCAATAAATAGGTTGAATACAGATGCTCCACTATCAACTATCAAAAGATAGCTAATAGGTCTGTCTGGAACAATCTGCACACTTATTAAATAATTAGCACGAGAGAGGTACCCATCCCTTCACAATGATGGGTCGTCCAAGGTCATCAATCCTCGGACATCAATCCATTCTCCTTTTGAGAAATCAATTGTTTTTTCAATGGATTGATTTGAAGTAGAAATTGCTATTGATTTAGAAATTGACTTGGGTTTCCAAACACGTTCAGAGTTTATTTTAGTTTTTGTTGAAATTATTTTGATTTTTGACTCTTCAGATTTCTTATTTGAAACCTGCTTTTGAACTTTGTTTGGAATCTTCTCAGACTTAACTGATGAAGACCCAGGTTTAGATTTGTTCTTAGGGTTAGGCTTAGAACTCCCTCTTACCTCAGCAACCCGTCCACAATCTCCATTTTTATTCAAGGCAATTTTGTTACGATTTTCATACACAACCTGTTTCCCCTTTTGCTTCTTCATTGGGTTTGGGGATACAGGCTTTTTGACATTGCCTGAATTTTTAGCAAATTTCACTTCGGTCCTTTTCTGTTTAACATACGGACAGGCAGCAACTAAATGTCCACACTCTCCGCAGTTATAACAAGACCTATATTCTTTAAAATCACATGCTATCCATCATCCCAATACCAGTAGGGACAATGAGCAGCAATATGACCAACTTCACCACATTCAAAACAGCTTCTCCGTTCAACATAACCATGAGAATACTGTGGTGAATTGTCTCCCCAATAACCATCAAATCGAGAGGTATATGAATAATCATAAGAATCATATGATCTAGATGAAAAATTTCTTGAATTCTTTTGATGAGAATTCTTCATCTGATCATTTCCTTTCGATTTGTTTGGTTTCGGTCCTTTTACTTTAGAACCTTTCTTATTTTCAACATTTTTCTTTTCAATGTTATTCGTTTGATCTATATGTTGGTTAGGATTTAGTTCAAATGACAAATGACCAAATTGATTTTTAAATTGATTTAACAAATCGATATTATCAACATATATACATTTGAGTAACGATTGTTCGATATTATCTATTGAAAAATCTTTATTTAGAATCAACTTGTCATGTCCTACCAACATATAAGATCCTTCCATTCCATCAGGAAATTTAAATATGATTTTCTCTTCAGACTCAGGTTCTGAAGTGACTACCACATTTTTATTTTTCTGACTAGAATCGGACTTCACCTCAGAATTTGAAGCTTTAACACAAGATGTTGTATCTTTCAATTCTGATGTGGGGTTATTCTTTGAAAAAAATTTATTCATTTCTAACATTTCTTTCTTTAAAGATTCAATTTTATTTAACAAATCTTTTTCATTCTTTTCACAAATTTTATTTTGATTTTGACAATTTTCTAGTTCATTTGCTAGGTTCTGTTTGTCCTCAATAAGTGTCATCAATTCATGTTTCAACTTGACACATTCAGAACAACTAGCACAGTCAATACTAGATCTTACCTCATCATCTGATTTATTACCATTATCAGATATAGCATCAACATTTGAGATATTACTCTCTCTTGATTCACTCTGTTCTGAATTCGTATCAGAACCCCATACACTCTCTGACAATTCACTGGAATCATCATTTCTCATTTGTTTGACTAAACACACAACATTACTTTGAACACCTTCTCTGTTAACACACTTGTCAACATGTACCATATTAACAATTGGTTTCGGTGTCTTTGGAAATCCCCAAATGTTGTCAACTTGAGAATTTCGTCTTTGTAATTGTTGTCGTTCAGCTTCTATCATAGCTCTTATTTGCTCATCAGTTCTTGATATGGTCAAGTAATTCATCATTTTACACCTTAAATTCTACGTTCGCCCTGTATATCTCATTTTCGCCCTAAAAATGAGACCCGAATGTAGAATATCACAGATAATTCCCACTTTCGTCCGAAAATATTCACTTTCGTCCTCCTTAAACCCACTTTCGTACCCCCGATGCCCCGAAGGTGGAAACTAACACCCGAAAGTGAAACAGTTAACACAACACTCCTAGGTTCGTCCTGAAATGAGCTACCTTCGCCCAGAAAATAACCAGGTGTGATACTCGGGAAAATCAAGGTAAACCTGAACTAAAACATAACGTTTAACTAATTATAAGACTTGACCCCATGTGCTTTAGGTGATGCCTAGGACATGAAATAGAAAACATATGACCATTAGAAAATAACCTAGGAGTATTAGGGCCTTGGTCATGTGTCAAAAACTACCAAAAAAAAAAAAATTTGATTACCAATTAGCAGAGCCTTTGTTGTGAACTCGCGATCTTTATCTTCCACATATGCATTATATCGTTAATCAAGCCCATAAAAATTAACCAAACACTTATATATCCTATATTAAACAAAATGTTTATGAGTATTTGGTTGGATACAAGTGTAGGATCAATTATGAGGAACACCCAAAAACTATTAAAACCCGTCTCGTTTTCTGACTGTTGATCGAATCGTAGGCGCGTCTAAACTCGGGTACATGAACAAATAACAAAATATCTTGTTATAGCTATCTTGAATTATTGAAATTTGTGTTTTACCCAACCCAAGGAACCGCCAACCCCTTTGTTATCTTCGGTTGATTTGGATAAACAATTCACCCCTCCTTTTATTTTGCCTCAAGGCAAACCTCACATATACCTAAAGTTGTTCCTCAAGAATTTTAAGGTAAACAATTACTTATTGGTAATTTTGGTGTTTTGTTACAACTTAGAACATATACTTCTAGATGGAAAAAAAAAAGAAATAAATAACTAAAATAAAATTCTTGTTTAAGGGCTTGATTATGGATATGATGAATCTGTTGGTTCTGGATATTGATTGTAGGTTGTTTACATAGAGACATACAGGAAGTTGGTGCGAAGAAATCATCCGAATTAGCACCAATCTTGAGGTATAACATCCCAAACTCGAAACTAGACGCGTGTTATGAACCTTAAGGTCAAAAATAGGGTTGTAGGTATCCAAACCCTACGAAATTTTATATGGTGATCACATACCATCAGACTAAGACTCGTACCAAGTTTGGTATTTTTTTGATAATCTGAGAATTTTTGGTGAATTTATTGGTGTTTAATGGCATTAAATCGGGATGAGTTGGAAACAGGTGAGACTGTTGTAGTGAATTTGCCAAAACCGAAGCACAAAACAATGGCAAAGAAGTCAAGCACTAAACAGTTAAGGGAGAAAGAGATTGCTCAATTGATGAAAGGAAAAAGGATACCCGATGCTGGTACATCATCAAAGCTGTCTTCACCAGTAACAAAGAAGCAGAAAAAGACTAAAGAGGCTGAAACATTACCAGTTGATCAGTTCAATGTTGCACTGGATAATGTGTTAGATATGTTCAGAAAGCCTCAGAAAGAGAAAGCTAAAGAAGTTGAGCCATCCAAGTCTAAGAAAGTCACTGTTGCTGATGATGTGATGAAGCAAGTGAACAAAAAGATGGATGAGATGATGAGAATGATTGTAGCTCAACAAGCAGAGATTGCTAAGTTCAAGCAGAATGAGGAGAAAATGCTTCAGATAGTGGTTGCTTCAAAGTCCAATCAAGATGAGATTGAGCAGAAGGTAAAGAAACTGGAAGCTAAAAATAAGAAGCTTGAGGGTAAATGTTCAAGGAACAAGAGTATGATTAAGGTGATCAAAGAAGATAACAAAGAACTAAAGGCTGAAAACAAACGCCTTAGTGATTTGTTAGACAGTTTGTATAATGAAGCACCCAAGTTAAAAGAAGGTGAAGAAGATAAGGAAAAAGAGGAAGAACAAGTAGACTTTGAGCCTTCGGATTCTGAGAAAGAAAAAGATGATGATGAGGAAGATGAGGAGTCTGAGAAAAGTGATGATGAGGATAGTAAGAAAAGCGATAAAGATGATGATGATGCAGAGGGATCTGGGAGTCAGAAAGATGATGATAGTAGTAGTGATAGTGATGATGATGAAGGGGGAGATGACACGTCTAAGTTTACATTTGAGAAGAGAACACCGAAGAAGGATGCTGGAGAATCTAGTTCCAAAAAGAAGAAAGATGAGAATGTAGATTCAGATGAAAGTCTCTTTTGGAATGAAAAGGTGAGATCTCTAAATGATGATGCGAAGAAAGTGTACACAGATATGTTAGAGAAAAGAGAATGTACGATAGAGTTCACATGTCGTTTTGCTGAGATATTCCAGACTGATGATATGAGATATGAACTGGAGTATAACGATCCTGATTTAGAAGAAGGTGAAGTACCTGCTACTGTGGCTAAAGAAATTCTTGATGGTCTTGCACAGAGAGTAGGGAAATCATTTGAGGAGTTTGTGATGGATGAGTCGATTCCAAATATTCCTGAAAAGGATATTGGAAATCACTCAGATGATAAAAATACTCCAGAAATGGATGAAGTGGAGATTGAAGATATTACACATGAGGAATATCCACAATACTTCAGACAAAACGATGAAAATGTGGTATTTCCTGACTTCACAGAGATTCCAAATACTTCAGCAAAGAAGAAAGCAAAGAAAAGAAGTGAAGAGTTTGTTGAGAAGGTGTTTGGAGCTGATAAGCAACAATCTTCAAGTCAATCTGATGAATTGAAGACATACTTACAGAAGTTGAAGGAAATGGATGAAAACCGACCGAAGCCTGAAGTTCAAGGAAGTTTCTATAGATTTCATAATGCTAAGTTCAAAGGCAGAGCTCTCGGGTGGACTTATTTGAGTAGACTGAAGTGTTTAGCTGCCAAATGGGAATCAGGAATTCTGTACTTCTACAGATTCATTGATTTGCTAACTCTACCGTATTGGGCGGTCAGAGATCTTTGCAGATACACATGTCGGTTGGTGTGCAGATAAATTGGTTTGGGAAAGTAGAACAAAGTGGAACAGATTCAAGCCTCAATATCCAAGAAGAAAAGTTCACAGGGATATTGATTCTAGAACTGGATTGAAGAGGGTAACTTTGATCTACAAAGCACCTGAAGTGATGAGAAAGATACCTTTGATGCCTATGCCGCAACATTTCAGTGCTGACTTTATATTCTGGTACTATGATTGGAGGAAGGCTGAAGCTGTGATTGTTTTGAGAGATGGGAAGGACAAATACAAGCATGTTCATGTATTTGATCCGATGTGGTTGATTAACTGTACCTTCGAAGACATCATCATGCTTTTCTACAATCCGATTCATCATGAGCCTAATGATGCTGAACAGGCAAAGAAGTATACTCAAGTTGTGGGAGTTTGTTTTGCGTATGACATAAACTCAGGAAGTAACTTGGATGCTAAGCTTGGTAAAATGGTGAAGATGGCTAATGTATCAAAACCGGTGAAAAGAAAGTTGGAGCCGGAAATGACTAAAGAGCAAAAGAAGCAGCTCAGAATTTATTTGTTGAACAAAGCAATGGACGAAGACAGAAAACGATCCAATCAATAGTCGAGGGGGAGTTTGTAGATGCACGAAGTGCGACTAGTGATTGGATCTACAAGTTAACATATGTTAGAAGGTTGCTGATGAGTTGAAAGTGGGATTTCTGGGCGAATGTAGAAGAAATGGGGCGAAGGTGAAGACTTACTGGGCGAAGGTAGATTGGAACCTGATCAGAGAAACATATTCGTACCAAGTAGTGGGCGAATGTGGAAGAATTCCACATTCGACCATATCTACTGGGCGAATGTGCAGACATTATAAATAGAATTTGTGTGTTTTTGAGTTATAGAGAGTTTTAGTTGAAGTGTGTGTTTGTGTCAGGTTCTAGGTGTAATTGAGAAAGTGTGTGTACTGAATAGATTAACTAGGAAGCCTATTGTAACAAGTTTTTATGAATGTTAATCTATGAAAAAGCTTTGAAAATGATGTTTACTGTGTTTTGATTAGAGTTTTATCAGTTTGTTCAGAACTAGGGTTTCCGCACCTGGTTTTGTGACTTGTATGATCAATTAATCCTGTTTCATCTAAAATCTTTCGTTTACATTTAATACAGACTTTCTTGCTTTTTGTGTACTTGTATGTTTAATATTATCACCAACCAAGATGTATTTCTATGTGTTTTGTGTATTATAGACATGGATCCAGAGAGAGCAAATCCCATTTCTGAAACTGATATCGCGCGAATGATCGCACAACAACTTCAGGAAACGATCCCTACTGTCGTATCACAGGTCACTGCCGGTATCAATGCAGGAATGAATAATTCCCAACAAAACACTAACACTCCAAATACCAATACGAGCACCCCGAGACAAGAGTGTTCTTATAAACAGTTTATGGCGTGCAAACCGCTAGACTTTAAAGGTACAGAAGGACCAAATGGAATTGTGAAATGGATCGAAAGGATGGAGTCAGTTATTAACATCACTAACTGCCCAGGTGATTGTATTGTGAAGTATGCTACGTGCACGTTTCAGGATGACGCGTTAACCTGGTGGAATACTATTGTGCAAACTCGTGGGCACGAAGCAATTAACCGAATGACATGGGATGAACTGAAAGTGATAGTACTTGAACAATTTTATCCTAGAAACGAAATACAAAAGTTAGAACATGAGTTATGGAATCACCAAATGCAGGGAGCAGACCATATTGGGTACACCAATAGGTTTCATGAGCTGGCTCGACTTCTACCACATATGGTTACCCCGGAATCCAAGCGTATCGAACGTTACATATGGGGACTAGCACCTGAGGTTCGAAGTATTGTCAATTCGGTCGACCATCCCACTATTCAGAGTGCCGTGTATAGGTCCGGCACCATCACCTTTGATATGGTTAGAAGGGGGATTCTCAAAATGCCAGGGGAAGCAGTGGGCGCAAAAAGAACTACTGATGAGGGAAGAACGGGGAATAACCAACTTAATAAGCGAATAAGACCAGCAGCACGGAACTATAGTATGACCACTGCTGAAGCGACGCCAGAACGGTACAAAGGACCACTGCCAAAGTGTGATAAGTGTAAGTATCATCACTTTGGGGACTGTCGATCAATGGTGTGCAATAGATGCAGAAAGAGTGGACATTATGCAAGAAACTGTAGGACTGTTCTTGAGACCACAACCAACCCACAACAACAAAACCGTCCACGACCACCTCGACCCCAACCAATACAACGACAACCACAACAATACCAGCAACAACAACTAGTACCACATCGCGCCTGTTACGAATGCGGCAGCACTGAGCACCTTAAGAATGCTTGTCCAAAACTAAATCGAGGCCCAGTTGGAAGACCTGGGCAAGGCCAGACATCAAACCCTAACCAAGCTAGTGGTCGCGCCTTTTTGATCGGAATAGGTGATGCGCGACATGATCCTAATGTAGTGACAGGTACGTTCCTTGTCTCTGACCAGTATGCATCTGTATTGTTTGACACTGGTGCTGATAGGAGTTTTATCTCCATTGACTTCCAATCTTTCCTTGGTGTGAAATCCAGCGAGCTAACAAATCCTTATTCTATAGAATTAGCTAATGGTAAACGGATAACCACTAACGAGGTGATCCGAAACTGTACCTTAACTCTTAATAACCAACACTTCCTTATTGACTTATTACCTGTAGAACTCGGGAGTTTTGATGTAGTTGTGGGCATGGACTGGTTAGCAAAGCATAAAGCCGAGATTGTTTGCTTTGAGAAAGAGGTTAAAATTCCATTATCCACTGTGGAAATAATTGTGGTAAAAGGAGACAAACCTGGAAGAACATTACCCCTTGTATCTCAATTAAAGATGCAAAAGTATCTCCGCAAAGGTGGTATAGCCTATGTGGCAAATGTGGCGGTAAAGGATTCAAAAGAAAAACGCATCGAAGACATCCCTGTAGTATGTGAGTATCCCGACGTATTTCCGGACGAATTACCTAGACTGCCACCCACACGACAAGTCGAATTTCGTATTGATTTAATACCCGGGGCAGCCCCAATCGCCAAACCACCATATCGGCTAGCTCCTTCAGAAATGCAGGAGTTGTCTAGCCAGTTACAGGAGATGTTAGACCGAGTCTTTATACGACCCAGTTATTCTCCCTGGGAAGCACCGGTGCTATTCGTCAAGAAGAAGGACGGTAGTTTCCGAATGTGTATAGATTACCGAGAGTTGAACAAGGTCACCATTAAGAACCGGTATCCCCTACCTCGTATAGATGACCTATTTGACCAACTGCAGGGAGCGAGTTACTTCTCAAAAATCGACCTTCGGTCGGGGTACCACCAAGTTAAGATCCAAGAAGAGGACATCCCAAAAACCGCTTTTCGAACCCGGTATGGACATTACGAATTTTTAGTTATGCCTTTTGGACTAACTAACGCGCCCGCTGTGTTTATGGACCTTATGAACCGGGTTTGTAAACCTTACTTAGACAAATTTGTGATCGTGTTCATTGATGATATCCTAATCTATTCCAAAAGTAAGGAGGAACACGAGCAACATTTGAGATTGATTTTGGAGTTACTCAGACAAGAGAAATTGTATGCGAAGCTTTCAAAATGTGACTTCTGGCTAAAAGAAGTACAATTTTTAGGCCATGTTGTTAACCAACAGGGAATTCAAGTAGATCCCAGCAAAATTGAAGCCATTAAAAATTGGCAGGCTCCTAAGTCCCCTATGGAGATTCGCCAGTTTTTGGGTTTGGCTGGTTACTTTCGGCGTTTTATTGAAAACTTCTCTAGTATTGCTCAACCCTTAACTCTTTTAACTCAAAAGGATAGGAAGTTTGAGTGGGGAGAGGAACAAGAGGCGGCCTTTCAGTTGCTAAAGCGGAAGTTATGTCATGCTCCAATATTAGCTCTTCCTGAAGGAACCGATGATTTTGTAGTGTACTGTGACGCGTCCCGAAAAGGATTGGGATGTGTACTGATGCAAAGAAAGAAAGTTATTGCATATGCATCTCGACAATTAAAAGTACACGAGAGAAATTATACTACTCATGATCTAGAACTGGGATCGGTCATCTTTGCACTTAAGATTTGGAGGCATTACCTATATGGTACCAAGTGTACTATTTTTACTGACCACAAAAGTTTACAGCACATATTCAACCAGAAAATGTTAAACATGAGACAAAGGAGGTGGGTGGAGTTGTTAAATGATTACGACTGCGAGATCCGCTACCACCCGGGGAAGGCGAACGTGGTAGCCGACGCATTAAGTAGAAAGTAGAGAGTAAAACCTATTAGGGTGCGAGCACTTGGGATGACTATTCAGACGAGTCTCAAGGATCAAATACGTATTGCCCAAAAAGAAGCACTAAGAGGCGAAAAATTGGCAAATGAAGACCTATATGGGAATGAAAGAAACTTTGAGTCCAAGAATGACTAAGTACTCTACTTCAAAAATCGAATGTGGATCCCAACTCTTCATAACCTACGGGAACTGATCATGGATGAGGCACACAAGTCAAAATACTCTATTCACCCAGGCACTGACAAAATGTATCAAGTCCTCAAGGAGTTCTATTGGTGGCTAGGCATGAAAAAGGATGTAGCTATTTATGTTAGTAAGTGCTTAACTTGTGCTAGAGTAAAGGCTGAATACCAAAAACCATCTGGAATGCTACAACAACCCGAGATTCCTCAATGGAAGTGGGAACAGATCACAATGGATTTCGTGACTAACCTCCCTAAAACACCAAGAGGCCATGATGCAATTTGGGTAATTGTTGATAGATTAACAAAATCATCACATTTTATACCTATACATAGAAACTATAAGCTGGAAAAACTTGCACAGATCTATATCAATGAAATTGTGTCTCGCCATGGAGTCCCGATTGCTATTATCTCAGATCGGGACAGTCATTTTACTTCCCGTTATTGGCAGAAGTTACAGGAAGCTATGGGAACCCAAATAAACTTAAGCACAGCTTATCACCCTCAAACCGATGGTCAGTCGGAACGGACCATCCAAACTTTAGAAGATTTACTCCGATCCTGTGTTTTAGACTTTGGGGGAAGCTAGGATCAACACTTGCCACTAATAGAATTCTCTTATAACAATAGTTACCATAGTAGCATCCAAGCAGCACCATTTGAGGCGTTATATGGTCGAAAATGCCGATCGCCGCTGTGTTGGGCCGAAGTTGGAGATAAACAACTTACCGCCTCTGAACTTATTCAGGAAACAACCAACAAAATATATAGAATTAAAGATAAGTTGAAAGCAGCTCGGGATCGACAGAAAAGCTATGCTGATAACCGGAGAAAGCCGTTACAATTTGAGGTTGGCGATAAAGTGTTCTTAAAAGTATCACCGTGAAAAGGGATCATAAGGTTTGGTAAAACCGGTAAATTAGCCCCACGATACATCGGACCCTACAAAATAATTTCTAAGATAGGCCCTGTTGCATACAAGCTACAGTTACCACCAGAATTGAGCAACATACATGATGTCTTTCATGTATCCAACCTAAAGAAATGTGTTATGGACGATGGTGCAATTATGCCACTAGAAGATGTAAGAGTGAATGACAAACTCAACTTTGTGGAGGAGCCCGTCGAGATTGTAGACGGAAAAGTCAAGAGGCTACGACACAATAAGATTTCTATTGTTAAAGTCCGGTGGAATTCACAACGAGGACCCGAGTTTACCTGGGAGCGTAAAGATCAATTCAAAAAGAAATACCCCCAACTGTTTCCTAGAAAACAGACTAATAACTTGGATTGAATTTTGGGGACAAAATTTTTCTAACCGGGGAAGACTGTGATACTCGGGAAAATCAAGGTAAACCTGAACTAAAACATAACGTTTAACTAATTATAAGACTTGACCCCATGTGCTTTAGGCGATGCCTAGGACATGAAATAGCAAACATATGACCATTAGAAAATAACCTAGGAGTATTAGGGCCTTGGTCATGTGTCAAAAACTACAAAAAAAAAAAAAAAATTTGATTACCAATTAGCAAAGCCTTTGTTGTGAACTCGTGATCTTTATCTTCCACATATGCATTATATCGTTAATCAAGCCCATAAAAATTAACCAAACACTTATATATCCTATATTAAACAAAATGTTTATGAGTATTTGGTTGGATACGAGTGTAGGATCAATTATGAGGAACACCCAAAAACTATTAAAACCCGTCTCGTTTTCTGACTGTTGATCGAATCGTAGGCGCGTCTAAACTCGGGTACATGAACAAATAACAAAATATCTTGTTATAGCTATCTTGAATTATTGAAATTTGTGTTTTACCCAACCCAAGGAACCGCCCAACCCCTTTGTTATCTTCGGTTGATTTGGATAAACAATTCACCCCTCCTTTTATTTTGCCTCAAGGCAATCCTCACATATACCTAAAGTTGTTCCTCAAGAATTTTAAGGTAAACAATTACTTATTGGTAATTTTGGTGTTTTGTTACAACTTAGAACATATACTTCTAGATGGAAAAAAAAAGAAATAAATAACTAAAATAAAATTCTTGTTTAAGGGCTTGATTATGGATATGATGAATCTGTTGGTTCTGGATATTGATTGTAGGTTGTTTACATAGAGACATACAGGAAGTTGGTGCGAAGAAATCATCCGAATTAGCACCAATCTTGAGGTATAACATCCGAAACTCGAAACTAGACGCGTGTTATGAACCTTAAGGTCAAAAATAGGGTTGTAGGTATCCAAACCCTACGAAATTTTATATGGTGATCACATACCATCAGACTAAGACTCGTACCAAGTTTGGTATTTTTTTGATAATCTGAGAATATTTGGTGAATTTATTGGTGTTTAATGGCATTAAATCGGGAAAAATAGCAAACGGATTCAATAATTTCTCAAATTTTTCAGGCAGTCTTTATTTGGTACAGGGAAGTCCCACACAAATTTCTGGAGCCACGGGATTATCCTAGATATGGTTTCAAAAATCATGTTTCACCGAACTATCGATAGCCGAAAATCGTATCTAGGAAACTCGGTTGGCCATAAAACTTTTTACAGGAAGTATTGGGATATAATTATCCATTGTGGGAAATTTTTAGAATTATTTGATGTTGGTTGATAGGATTCGCCAATTTGACGGTTAATCGGGATTTTAAAACTAAAATTTTGATGTTATTAAACAAATTTAATATTTTACAAACTTAATTTTCCTATCAACTACATGGCAATAGGATTATTTATAAAAATTTCCAAGACTTAATAAAATTTTGAAGTATAATTATAAAAATTACGCTTTAAAAACCTTATTTTGACATAATCGGAAACAAGAATTCTAGATAAACATGTTGGGACTACTTGGGTATTCAAGGGGCTAATGGGTAGGGTTCAGAAGGCCTGAAGTGAATCGGACTTTTCGGGGATAAATCGGACAATGTAGGAAAATTATATACGATGTGACGCTTTCTAAACACCAGGGACTAAAACTGTCATTTAGGCAAACTTAGCTATTTAACACCCAACTTTTGTTTATAAAACATACCATTTTATGTTACTAAATGAGTCTTTAATTTGTATGTGATCATATCGGTATCTTAGATACATAAACACACAACTGTGACAATCACAGAAAACGGTGAATTTGAGCCAAATCTAATTTTGAACTCAAAACATCACCCAATGCCACAACATAGGTCTATTGAACCAATTTTGGGTTACTAGATGCACCCACCGTTAGTCAATAGCAAGTGTCAATCTAAGAGTTATTTTTAGTAATTAATAATGTTTATCGATACTAGATCGGATTAACTTACTGTGGCACTAGCTGTGTTGAAGTAGTACGTGAGCATATATTATCAGGTGAGTTTCATGGCCCTCTTTTATACATGTTTTATCATATGTTTTGGGGGAAAAGCATGTTATGTACACATATGCACAGAAATACAATTTTGATGCGAATTATCTAAGTTGAACATCTAACACATTGAAAATCCCCACAAACACAAGTGATCAACCATTAGGCCTGTGAATATTGTGAATAGTACTATTTGGCCCGACAAGCCCAACCCGCATGGCTAGGACGCCATAAGGAACTATGCGTTGCACATATTCATGCATATACATTACACGCTCTGTTGTGTTAGGCATAGCTATTCGGGGTGGTGATACTATTATGGTGGTTTGAGTGGCCACGATGGGTTATATACAGTCAAGGCTTCATTTGTGGACTTAGTATAATTACATCAACTGTGCTAAATTCTATTGATATGCTTACCAATTAAATACGGACAAAACCTATGGAACTCACCAACTATGTGTAGTTGACCATTTTTTTAAACATGCTTTTCAGGTAAACAGGAACTTGAATAATGTGTATGTTTACTACTCCAGTTTGCATGACGGATAGATATGCACGTAGAAGCAGACTTACTATAGCAATAAAGCGGTTCACAGGAACCAGCCAACGTTATCATACTCATCGTGTGTAACGACAATGTATTATGATGTAAATTAGTGTGTAATATAGTTTCTTTATAAACCATGTGCTTTATACCAGAGGTGTCTGTTACATTCCATTGTTTCCGCTGCTATTTGGGGTGTGACACCAGGTTCGCCCTAAAAAAGTCCAGGTTCGCCCCATGCTCTCCAGATTCGACCCATACATGTTTAAAAAACGGTTACACTTTGAAAAACGGTTATTTTGATCTGAAATTTTCAAAAGTTAATGGATTTTGATGATCTTTATCAGGTTATGATTCGGAATTGATTTGGAACAACTTTAATTCTTGGAAATGTTGATTTTATCCACGAAAAATGATCCAAAACCTTCAAATTGTATCAAAAACCATTTTCAATGAAAAACAGAGAAAATTGGATCAAAATAGGGGCCAAATCAGTTCTGATATTATCAATTTGTTGTTGTATGATCTCTATGGCTCTGATACCACTTTGTAAACGAAGAATTTTAGCAATAGACAGGAAATCTGATCATACAAGTCACAATTCCAGGTACGGAAACCCTAGAACTGAACAAAATGATAATACGCAAATCACAACACACGGATTACCTTTTCAAACATCATTTTATAGATTAACTTGTTAAAAATGTTAACATAAAGCAAATACAAGTTGATCTACACACTTTGACACAATCTTAATCTAGAGAGCAACCTGACCTTAACACACACACAATAACCAACTTCTCTTACTTACAAAACAAGCTAAAGCCTTTTATAGTTGCTGCACATTCGCCCCTGTTGAAGGTACGAATGTGGACTTTACTATGGTACGAATGTACATCTCTTCTTTGTAGCTTTCCACCTTCGCCCTCTAGACTCTACCTTCGACCTTCATGACTCCACCTTCGCCCTTCTAACTGGTCGAATGTATCTTCATGTTTAAGTCTTGTTCGTTTTCTGATAATCTGGACCTTTGACATTTAGTACCGGATCACTAGCTAGGGACATACATGAATAATGCACTTACAGATAGATAACGAAGATGCCTTTGGCATCTTCACTGGGTTAGATCTTCATTTTATATTCAGCCCATGCAAGTATAAATACCTTGAATGAGGTGTAGGCTAGGGTTGTTGGTCAAATTGTAGCTTGTAATTGATAATATTCCATTGAAAGTTTATCAATAGACAACTAGTTTAAAAGTATTCGCGTGTGCTTACGTTTGTTAGATTCCTTAGTTGCATAAACATCTATCAAGGGATTCCGCACCTTGATAGATCTGATCCGTCTTGTTAATCAATCCATTATAAAGACCTACAATTGGTATCAGACCATTTACACTTGATTGTATGGTTCAAGATTGGTTTTTGCAATAATTGAATCTTTCAAACTCATTTTACGTGTGTTTCTTCTGTTTTTGGGCGTCTTTAATTATCTTTAGTCATTCCCAGTTGATCTCAAAAAGTTTTCAGTGTTTTTGTTGTGTTTATGGCCAAAATCGACTTTAGGGTTCGACTCAGATAGCAAAACAATATTATGGATCGAAAGAAGATACCACCATCTTCATTTGTAACCATCTTCGTTTGTGACCGTATTCGCTTGGCATGCATCTTCATCTTTTGAGCATCTTTGTTTTCAGATATTTGTTTCTAGAGCATCTTCGTGTGATTAGATCTTCGTTAATAGGGGATCTTCGTTTATTGCAATTTTCGCTAATATCAGAAACGTAAACAATACCTTTGCTTTCGACGTTAAGCTTGGACTTTGGACTTGGACAATATTAATAGAACTTAAATTTTATTAAACTTTAATAATATAAATGACAACTTTAAATAAGCTTGTTGAAATGCATCATCAACTGAGAATATTGGTGCCCTTGCCCTATACTAGAATACAGAAATCCGGTGATCAAAATGATTGGTCTTTTGCTTGTAATGTTTCGCAGGTTGAGCCTCGGACCTACAAGGAATCTTTACAGATGAATCATGGGTGGATGCGATGCAGAAAGAGCTACAACAATTCAAGAAACTCGGGGTCTGGACATTGACCGATTTACCACCAGACCGGAAGAAGATTGGCACCAAGTGGGTGTTCAAATGTATGAAGGATGATCGAGGGGTTATTGTGAGGAACAAAGCTCGATTGGTGGTACAAAGATTTCGTCAAATGTAGGGAATTGACTATAACGAAGTCTATGCACCTGTTGCACGCATTGAAGCTATTCGAATGTTTCTTGCGTATGCATCATACATGAAATTCAAGATGTATCAGATGGATGTTAAGAGTGATTTTCTCTATGATGTGGCAAAGGAGGAAGTGTATGTCGGGCAACCACCGGGTTTTGAGGATCTTATCGACCGGGATAAGGTCTACAAGCTAACAAAAGCGTTGTATGGTTTGCAATAAGCCTCGAGACAGTGGTACGAGGAGCTCAGCACATATCTTCTATCCAAAGGATTCAAGCGAGGACTAGTTGACTGTACCCTTTTCACGAAACGAACAGAGGGTGACTTGCTTCTACTACAGATTTATGTTAATGATATTATATTTGGTTCTACTAATGAAGTTTTGTGCAGGGAATTCAAAAAGGTTATGCAGGAGAAATTTGAGATGAGCTCTATTGGAGAAATGCAATTCTTTCTTGGATTGCAGGTTGATCAATTGTCGAGGGGGATTTTTATCCATCAGACGAAATACATTTATGAAGTCTTGAGCCGATTCTAGATGGATGATTCAAAGCCAATTGATACTCCTATATAACCCAATCATGAGATTGGAGTTGATGCTAAGGGGGAGCTTACTGATCCCTTTACATATCCAGCCATCGTTGGATCTTTGATGTACTTAACCGCTACCCCGGCCAGATATCATGTTCGCAACATGTCTTTGTGCACATTTTCAGTCGAACCCGTAACAGAGTCACCTAGCAGTAGTGAAACGAATCCTTCATTTTTTGAAGGGTACTCCATCACGCGGATTATAGTATCCTAATGATGATAATTTTGACTTTATTGCCTTTAGTGATGCAGATAATGCAGGTTGCGATATTGATGCCAAAACCACAACGACTGGATGTCAATTTCTAGGGAGCAGGCTTGGGACCTGGGAATGCAAGAACCAGACGTCCGTTGCTCTGTCTACATGCGAAGCAGAATATGTGGCAGCCTCGAGTTGCTGTTCACATGTGCTTTGGATACAACAGCAGATGCGCGACTACGGTTTGCAATTTCTTAGAACCCCCATTCATTACGATAATGAAGCAGTATAGCACTCACTAAAGACACTGTCAATCATTCCAAGGCTAAGCATATCCGAGTTCGGTATCACATTATTCAATATTGCTATGCAAAAGGATTGATTGACATGGTCAAAATCCACACTGATTATCAAAGAGGTGATATTTTTACCAAAGCTTTTGATAAATCACGATTTAAATTTCAATTAAGAGCTAATGGTATAATTGAAAGGCAAGATTAGACTCCTCATCAGTTTATCATTTTTTATCATTCAAAAATTGAAAATCCAAAAATATATTTTTAATTTTAGGGGAGCATTTCATGTCAGAAAAACCAAAAACATTGAAAAATTGAAAAACTATAAAAATTAGAAAAACCCAAAATGATTTTTCTGGAGAAAAGAGGAAATGATAGTACATCACTGAGAATCTGTCACATGCTAAAGATTTGTAATGCTTAATTAGGCGTGTGATGATTTTGTGTGATGTGCTGGTAGGCTTCGTAGACTTATTAATGTGTGCTTTGGTGATACAAACATAACGAACTACTCGCTAGTGGCTGAACACCTCATAGCCATATGGTCTTAGTACTGTAATTTCGTTTGATAGCGTTGCCAAAATTTGAGGTGTTAGGTCGTTATGTTGATTGTTATCCGGGGTATCCTGACTGATCTTTTGTCGTATTGATTTTCGGACCTAGATTTAGTCAAGATATTTGCAAAAAGAGCTAATATGCTAAATCCTAAATGTTATCGAATGAGGAACTTCATGTATGATAATGATCAAAGATCATTTAAATGCATCGTATCATATCTATAATGAAAATCATGATTGATATACGCCTCAACCTGGTACGTGTGCACATGTTACTTTGTAGCGTTGATTTGCTGACCTGTACACCTCTGTGCCTCGTATCTTGTAAATAACGGATAACAATGGCATAATCACGCGTTTCAAAAGAAGAAGGGTAAAACACATGTCATAGAGAGAACCAGCTAAGAAAAGAAGAGATAAAGACATTGATCTTTTACTGAAAGGGAAGAAGATGCCTGCAGTTTCTAGTTCAAAAGCAGCAACTCCAACAGCTTCTCCGGTAGCAAAGAAACAAAAGATTGTGAAGGAAACTGTTACTACTACATCCATCTTAATCCGGAAAATATATCATTTTCGTTGAACAATGTATTGGCTAGCATGAAGTCTAAAGTTGCTAAGCCTGCCGCTGAATCTAGTTCTAGTCCTAAATTGATTGTTTCTGATGACATTATGACATTAGTTAACTAGAAGATTGGTGAAATGATGAAGTTGTTTGAGAAGCAAGAGGCAGAGATCAAACAGATGAAAGAGAATGAGAAAGACATGTTTCAGATAGTGCTTGCTTTGAAAGATCGACAAGATGAGTTAGAGAAGAAAGTTGGGAAGCTACAAGGCAAGAATGCTCAACTAAAGACATCTAACAAGAGGAATACAAAGAGGATTACTTTGATTGAACAAGAAAATGAGAAGTAAAGAAAATTCTTGATGATTTATATGAATGAGCACTGAAATTAAAGGGTGTTGAAGATGAGGAAGGGGAGAATGAAGAAGAACAGGTTGATAACAGTGGTACAGATAATGATGATGATGAAGATAAGGATGATAAGGATTCTAGTGATGATGATGAAAATGCAGGTGGTGGTAATGCAAAACAGGATAAAGAGTCAAGTGATAAGGATTCAGATGATGATGAAGATCCTAATCAGTTCAAGTTTGAAAAGAGAAAGACAGAAAAAGGAGACTAAGGAGAATCGAGTTCAAAGAAGAAGTCAGGTGGAATGAATGAAGAAGATAGAGATATATTTTGGACTGAAAAGATTCGTGCATTGTCTGATAAAGATAAGAGATTGTACGAGAAAATGTTGAAAAGGAAATACTAGACAATAGAGTTAAATGGAAGCTTCCCCGAGATCTTTGAGAATGATGACATGAAGTTTCAGATTGAATATCAAGATCCAGAGTTAGAGGATGGGGATGTCTCTGCTTCAATGACAAGAGTCATTTTGGAGGGTCTTGCGAAGTAAGTTGGGAAGTCTCTAGATGATATTTTTATAGATAAATAGATTGCTAATGTTCCAGTAACTTAACCAGGGCAACATTCTGATGATCAAGATACTCCTTACTTTGATGAAGTTGAGATTGAAGATATTTCACATGAAGAATACCCTGAGTACTATCCTATGAAAGTGAAAGTTAGTATTCCTGAGATTAATGGTCAAACACTCAAAGAAGCTGAAAAGTTAGCTGAGAAGAAGGGAAAGAAGATTATAGATGAGTTGTTTGAGAATGATGCTGATAAAGAGAAAGTATTCAGGCAGCCTGATGAGTTGAAAGAATTACTGAGAAAGTTGAAAGAAGATGAAGCAAACAAACCAATTCCAGAAGTTCAAGGTGGATTCTACAAAGTGTTCAAAGGTAGAGCTTTGGGATGGAAGTATTTTCCACAATTGATATGTGTTGGAGTTGAGTAGGAAAAGGAATTCTATACTTTTATAGATTTCATGATATCAAGACTCTACCGTACTGGGCTGTGAGGGATAAATGTAGACACACACTTGGTGGAACTTATGTGAACAATGATTTTGTGAGTTGGTTTGATGAAAAGATGACTCATGAGAGTAGGACGAAGTGGGACATGTTTAGACCGCAATATCCTAAAAGAATTATGCATAAAGATGAGATTGATCGAAAGAATGGTTTGCTAAAGGTCACTTTGAAGTATAAACCACCTGTTGTTATGAAAAAAGATTTCGTTGATGCTGATACAACAACATTTCAGCAAGGATTTCGCGTTTTGGTATTATGATTGGAAGACAGCTGAAGCTGTGATCGTGCTGCATGATAAGAATCCGAAGTTGATGGTACGTGTGTTCGATCCAATGTGGTTGATTAGCTTCTCAAAGGGAGATATTGACACATTGTATTTCAATCCGATTCACTTTGATGTTGAAGATTTGGAACGAGCATGGAAGTATTACAGAGTCGTATGCTTTAGCTTTACGTGGGATGTATATTGTAACACCCCGGTCTGAGACCCGAAAATTTTTCACGCATTCTTATTTTAATGAAATAATGAATAACTAAGACAAATAATAAATAATACGGTTATGTACAAAATCGAAACGCGAACAAATATATATGAATATTATTGAATAAAACGCGTTACGTAACCGGACCAAAACCTGTTAACGAACCCACCAACCCCATTGGTAAGTCAATGGCGAGGACACATTCTTATAAATATCTCCCTCTTAGAGCATTCACAATAGGTTCTCTAAATTTATGTGAGAGAAGCCTCCATAATTTGATAAGTGATAGTAAATGGTTGTGAATGGAGGAGAGAGAAAAGTTACTGTTCATTAGTAAATTTGGAGGAGATACTGTTCACCCTATATAATTTTTTAATATTTTTAAAAGTGGTTGTGAGTAGATGAGAGAGAAAAGGTAATGATAAAAGTATAGAATAAGTATTATTAAATAGAAACGGAGAGAGAAATGAGATGATTTTTAGTATAATATGTGGTTGTGAGTGATTGTGAATGGATGGAGATAAAGAAAATTTGGAGAAGCTATTGTGAATGCTCTTACTCACATAACAAACACTCTCAGGCTACTGTCTCTCTCATCTCGCACACACACAGCAGACTTTAACCTTCACACATATTAAGACACACTACAAATCTTAGAGAGAAACTGTGAGAAGAAACATGGTAGAAAGAGAGAGAGACGCCAAAGAGAGAGAAAGCAGAGAGAGAAGGAAGGGAAGGGCAGAGGGACTTGATGGTCTACGGTGGAGATCCGGCGAAGAAGTGGCGGTGCTACCATCTTCACTACCACGAATCAACCCACAAACCCCTTTATTGATTAAAGTAGAGAGAGAGTAACTTGAGAAGGTCACCGGTGACTGCCTCCAGCCGTCCGATTCCGTCATTAGAGAAGGAACACAACGACGGTGGTTTTGGTAGCGGAAGGCGGTGACAGATCTTAGTGGAGTCCGACGATGTACCAACAACCAAAGGTAATACTCGGCGAACTCTCCTCATTTTTGTTTATGGTGGAAGTTGGTGGTTGTACGACGGTTGTGAGTAACTAGTTGTGGTAGTGGTTTCGGGTGACTGTCGGACTATCATTGTAATATAGAATTGAGGTTTGATAGTGGTTAAAGCTAAGATGATGATAATGGCCTGTGGGTTGGTTGGATGTGGTTATGAGTTACCAAATTGAGGGTGAGGGTACGGTTATGGTGTTGTAGATGGGTCAACCAAAGTCAACAATGTCGAGGTAGTCAACTGCAGTCAACGTAATCATTCGGGTGAGCTCTACTCAACCCGACCTATGGCTGGAATGTGAGGTACAATCCGACTTGATCACTCGATAATAATATTTATGTATAAACTTTATATATACAATAACGTGTATGATACATGATGAGCTTGATAAAGTGAACTGAACATAGAAATATATGTTAAGCATAAACCATTAGGACTTAAGGTTTGAGCTTAATTGTGGGACAATGGAGACTTTAACTCAATACTTTGAATTTTAAGGACCATGACGCGGACATTGAACATAAACTGGAAACGGACGGACATATATAAATATAAAACGGATCATAGAGTTAGTGAGCTTCGGATATAGGAATGCCATCTATGGGTACATATTAGTTTAGAATCGACAAGAACAAACTTAAGGGTATATATATGTGAAAGTATTCTATAGATCAAGACGACTAGAGCATCGATTACTAAGACGAAACATGGGGGGAATTGCTTAGATTAGTGAGTACCTGGTATGCCTTGGACGATTAGAACAAAACATGACATAAGGAATTATAGACAACACATATATAAATAATATAACTAGCCCTAACAATCATGTAACCACTAGAAATGAATAAACATATTAATATGTACATGATAAAAGTGCGAAACACAAAAACATAGAACCATACACTCAAGCTCGTCAATACATGTGATCTTTATAAATAAAACCAAAACTAACAATAATTTTCGACTTAGGATTCGACTAGGAGAATCAACACCGGCTATCAAGAACATCGTTATCATAGACTATTCGTGCGCATTACTTCCAGGTGAGTTCCGTGTACCATCCCCTCTTTTGGTTTTTATAAATGTTTTGGGGTGAATGCATGCTTCTGTGTATAAACTGTATGATGTGACATGGTGCTCCCGAAACCAGATTCACTCTCATTAACCCAAGGGATTAGGCCACTTAATGTATGGGTAGTACTACTTGGGGAATCCCCCACGCACAGTGGATCCGGAATCCCGGAAGACCCTCCACTAAGGTCTGCGGACCGTTGTGGCATATATTTTGCCATGGGAATCCATAATGGGAGTAGATGGATTTAGTGTCAGGTTTGAGGTGTGACTTGTACATCACCAAGTGTCGTGTTATGTGAATTTGTGAACTTACTTTTGAAATGACAATTTGTTTTGGATTTACGTAACTATTTACACGGACTCACCAGTATAATTGCTGACCCAAATATTTTTAAGCATGTGTTCAGGTACTGCATTCAGAGGATTATGAGGCATTCGGATTATGTTCATATGATGCGGATTATAGGTGATGTTTGCTAGACGACTTTGATAGAAGATTCGGCTATAAGGGTTGCGGATTATAACATTAAAGATAAGCGTTGGTAGAAGTATGGAACGATTAGTGGACTACACTCCTCAACTGCTTCGACGATCGCCGCGTTTCGTCCCTGCATAGCTATTAGTCTATTTATTTATGTTTTTGTATTTATATTTTTGAATTAGAAATTGTATAAATGTAACGACCCTGGCGTCGGTGCCGGGTCGTCGGGTCGGGTTTCAGAGCTACGCAGCGGATTCGGATCATAACAGTCTTTACTCTTCTAGGATCCATGTCATCATATCTATTGGGTTACCTGAACACATGCCAAAAATAGTTTTTGTCAACATAAAGTTGGTGAGGTCGTGTATTTTATAAAGCGAATGGCCAGTTCGTTTATTAATAATTATTTAATAACCATCTTTTATAAATATGCTTTACAATTCTAATTCTGGAGGGGAAATTATATGCTATTATATTCTATTAAATTATACCGATTATATGTCAATCTATTATATTCTATTAGTTGCCATTCCTATCGATGGTACCACTCTGTTTGTGGTAAATATAATTATTCCTACCCTCTACTCCGGTAAGACTGGTTCTTGTCCTCTAGTCGGACAAGAAAAGAAATGGCGATATACCGGTCAGTACTGTCCTTGTCGTTTCTATTATCCCCTTTTCCATTATATAACTTCTAATAATTAAATAAACTCTATTATGTAAAGCATTTCTATATTTTCTAATAATTGACATGTATTCTCCCGAAAACGCTTAATAAAACAGTAAAAGTGGGGAGTTCACGATACTCACAGGTTTGCGTATAATCTTCTATAGTCTCTTTTATTACAATTATATGTCATATATATATTGATACGTTTTACGCGTGGGACTTGTTAGATTGTAATACTTAGGATATACATCATATATACATTTATATATATAGAATTCGGTATATATTAGATAGTCCTAAACTCGGGGTTCATTATTGACACGACACGGACATCCTAAATCTAGCTGGCCATTACAGCTTGGCACTCGTAGCTAATAAAGCTGGCCATTACAGCTTGGCACACGAACCTAAAGAACTCTAGACACGAACATACCCGGATGATGGTTCGGCAGAGCATATTATTATTAACCCGAGTCTAGTATATCGTTTTATATATCGAATCTTATATATATAAACATATATATTTTATATATGTTTATTATTCTCTTATTATTATTATCAAGTCCGTACGTTCCCGTATTATATATATATTCGTATAATTCTAATAATCCTCGTCTAGCTATTGGACCGGGTTCTATTCCGGGTGTTGACCGAGTCACTGCGTTGACTCGGTATCGGGTCATATTCTCCAACTTGGTTAATGGTACCTCGTAACAATCATAATCAATATATTAGTAAGAGATTATGAGATTGTAACCAAATAACCAATAGATTAATATTTTAGAACTTACAAATATAATAACCGGATACTCTCTAGGTTATTACCGGATTCTAATCGGAAGTGGACCGGAGTTTGCATAGAGCCGGGTATCGGACCCGTCTTCTACGTATAGTACCTTATAACAATCAACATATCAATATGTCAATAATCATAACCAAGGTATTCTTTATAATCAAAATATACACTTATATATATAAATTGAATATATAAAGATAGTATAACAATCCTCCATCGGGTCATAGAGGGAACCCAATCGGGTTATATGTTGGTGGGATTTTGTAGAGTATGTGAATTGACAAGAAAACAGGATTATATGATCATACAAGTTACTAAACCAGGTGCGGAAACCCTAGCTTAGAACAAACTGATATAAACTCAATCAAAACACAATCAAAGTCATTTTAAAAGCTTTTCATAGATTAACTCTTTCAAATACTTGAGTACAACTTGATTACAGTTAATCTAGCACACACAATAACACTCTCAGACCTCTCTGGAACACACCTCAAAAACACACACACTAAATGACTCGCTTTGGGCTCCCTACTCTCAAAAACTCACAAAATCTATTTATAGACTCTACACGTTCGCCCAGTTGTGATGGTCGAATGTGGAACACTTTCCACATTCGCCCCTTTGTGTTGGTCGAATGTGGAATCTTTCCACATTCGCCCAAACTGATTCTACATTCGCCCAGTTTGTTCCACGTTCGCCCACTTTTTCTGTGTAATTTCCACGTTCGCCCACTTTTTCTGTGTAATTTCCACGTTCGCCCACTTTTTCCACCTTCAACCCATCAGCATTCCACTTTCAACCCATCAGCACTTTTTAACACATGTTAACTTTGTAGATCCAATCACTAGTCGCAATACGTGCATCTACAAACTCCCCCTCGACTATTGATTGGATTGTCTTTGGGTTTAAGACTTTGTCGTTCTCTGATTATCTGAACCTTCGACATTCTATACCGGATCACTAGCTAGGGACATACATGAATAATGCACTAACAATCTCCCCCTTGGACCTAGCTAGTGATGTACCAGATCAGAAAGTTATCAATGTTTCAAGTCTTGATTGAAGACTTTCCATCTTCATGCACGTTTGTGTCGAAGTTCCTGTCTATCTCTCAGTAAGCTTTGAAATCTCAGACAGACTCAAGAAATCTTGGCTTTGTCATTTGCTGATTCAGAGATGAATATGGACGATAATCTTGATTTCTTCAATCTTCATCATTTCTTTAACCTTTTACTAACTTCTGTTGTTCTGGTGATCTTGATGTTCAGGTTGGGTCTTGTTCAATTACACTCTTTGTCGATGAGTCATGAGAAGTGCACCTGTTGTATTCGATTCTGCAGAAAAAATTTACTAAAAACTGCACAAACTACAACCGGCGTTAGACACGACAAAAATCTCGGAAGTACTTTTCACATTCCTTTTGACCCTCAATAGTTCTCCCCCTGAACTATAAAACATTTTCAATATATATACCAGAAACTTGAAAATTTGAAATCTTTTTCAACTTTTAAGTATCTGAGCTTTCACATCCAGTATCCCAACATCGGTTATCGAAAATAAAATTGAAACAAAACTTTTTGATTTTTCAAAGTTTATGCTAAAACACACCAAAAAAAAAATCTTTTTGAATTTTCAAATGTAATTGCATAAAAGTAAATTCAACATATTTTTGTGAATTTTCCGGTTAAGAGGATCATATCAGTATTGAAACAGTCAGTCATAACTCTTTTTTGATTAATTTTCTATTTTTGTCATTGAGCATCCTACAACCATTACCAGTATATTTGCCCACCTTAAACTCAAAATCATCATTCATTGCTCAGCACTTTAGATACGTTATGGTAATATTAGTTTCTGAGTAATCTATGGTCCCCGCATTCGCGACACATTCCCGTATCAAGAATTGCGCAAAGCTTCATCGTAACGTGTGATTATATTGAAGTTATCCGTTAGTTACAAGGTATGAGGCACAGTAGTGACAGGTTAGCAAATTAATGCTTCAAAGCGACTTGTGCACTCTACCAGGGTGAGGACTAATATCATACATGACTTTCATCATAGTATTGATACGATGCATTAGATAATCTTTGATTATCATCATACATGTTAAGTTCCTCATTCGGTAACTTATGGTTTTGTCATTAAAGATCTTTTAATAAGATACCCTGACTGAATCTAGGTCTGTAAACTAATACAGCAAAAGATCAGTTAGGCCATCTCCAGATAACTTTCAATATAACGACCCGAGACCTCTGATTTTGGCAATCTATCAAACGAAATTTCGGTACTGAGACCATATGCCAACGATACGTTGATCCACATGATTATCAGTTATTGATTTTAAGTTTATATCACCATGCTGAACTTTAAACTTTGATTTCAAGCCTACCAATATATAATTGTAGTGGCTACTCAATGTTTATCAATTCATTTTTTGTTTTTAGAGTAGTCTGACAGTCCACTGACGTACTATCATCTCCTCTTTTTCTCCAGGAAAACTCATTTTTGATTTTCTATTTTTTATTTTGAATTTTTCTGAAATTTTCTCCCCCTAAAAATCTCAAAATAAGCATATTTTTGGATTTTTAAACTTTTTGAAGAAAAACAAAATAAAATGATATCCGATGCGGTTTACTCATTGATTTTCAAAAACCAATTTCCTCTCAGATTACTAGATTCATTAAGATTTTTCAATTAGCAAACCATTTTGTCGTATCTGTTATTGAAATCCAACACCTGAGAGCAATTGCCTGAGATTGCAATGTTTTCCGGCTTCACAGGTTGGAAACAGACTACAAACACTCTTCTTTCTGTTGAAATCATATTTTCCTTCTTCAATAACCCTTCCTTGACCTTCACCTCTCCAATAAATAGTGTGTATACAGATGCTCCACTATCAACTATTAAAGAATAGTTAATAGGTCTGTCTGAAACAATCTGCACACTTATTAAACAATTAGCATGAGAGAGGTACCCATCCCTTCACAATGATGGGTCGTCCAAGGTCATCAATTCTTGGAACATCAATCCATTCTCCTTTTGAAAAATCAATTGGTTTTTCAATGGATTGATTTGAAGTAGAAATTGCTATTGATTTAGAAAGTGCTTTGGGTTTCCAAACACGTTCAGAGTTTATTTTGGATTTTGTTGAAATTGTTTTACTTTTTGACTTTTCAGATTTCTTATTTGAAACCTGCTTCTGAACGTTGTTTGGAATCTTCTCAGACTTAACTGATGAAGACCCAGGTTTAGAGTTATTCTTAGGCTTAGCCTTCGAACTCCCCCTTACCTCAGCAACCCGTCCACAATCTTCATTTTTCTTCAAGGCAATTTTGTTACGATTGTCATACACAACCTGTTTCCCCTTTTGCTTCTTGATTGATTTTGGGGATACAGGCTTTCTGACATTGCCTGAATTTCTAGCAAATTTCACTTCGGTCTTTTTCTGTTTAACATACGGACAGTAAGCAATTAAATGCCCACACTCTCCGCAGTTATAACAAGACCTATATTCAACAAAATCATATGCATACCCGTCATCCCAATACCAGTAAGGACAATGAGCTGCAATATGACCAACTTCACCACATTCAAAGCAGTGTCTCCGTTCAACATAACGATGAGAATACTGTGGTGAGTTGTCTCCCCAATAACCATCAAATCGAAAGTTATATGAATAATCATAATAGTCATATGATGTAGATGAAAAAGTTCTTGAATTCTTTTGATAAGAATTTTTCATCTGATCATTTCCTTTCGATTTGTTTGGTTTTGGTTCTTTTACTTTAGAACCCTTTTTATCTTCAACATTTTTGTTTTGATCCTCTTTATTCTCATGTTGGTTAGGACTGAGTTCAAAATGAAGATGATCAAATTGATTTCTAAACTGATTTAACAAATCGATATTATCAACAAAAATACATTTAAGTAGAGATTGTTCGATATTCTCAATTAGAAAATCTTTGTTGAAAATCAATTTGTCACGTCCTTCCAACATATAGGATCCTTCAACTCCTTCAGGAAAACTGAATATGGGTTTTTCTTCAGATTCAGAAGTTGTTTCAACATTTTCAGTTTTCTGTTCAAACTTTGGTTTCACTTCACAATCAGAATTAGCAACACAAGATGTTGTTATTTCCAACTCTGATGTGGAAGTATTCTTTGAAACACTTTTATTCATTTCTAACATTTCTTTCTTTAAAGATTCAATTTTATTTAACAAATCTTTTTCATTCTTTTCAAAAACTTTAATTTGGTTTTTACAATTTTCTAGATCATTTGCTAGTTTCTGTTTGTCCTCAATAAGTGTCATCATTTCACATTTCAACTTGACACAATTAGAACAACTAGCACTTACCTCATCATCTGATTTATTACCATTATCAGATTTTGCATCACCATTTGAGGTATCACTCTGTTCTGATTTACTTTGTTCTGAACTCGTATCAGAACTCAAATCACTCTTTGACAATTCACTGGAATCATCATGTCTCATTTGTTTGACTAAACACGCAACATTCCTATGAACACCTTCTCTGTTAACACACTTGTTAACATGTACCATTTCATCAGTTGGTTTCGGTGTTATTGGAAATCTCCACATGTAGTCATCTTGAGAATTTTGTCTCTGTAATCTCTGTCTCTTTCTATCAGCTTCTATTAAAGCTCTGATCTCCTCATCCGTTCTTGGCATGGTCCAGGTCATCATTTTTCCGACAAAAATATTTCAAAAATTTTCTAAAATCTACGTTCGCCCCTGATACTTATACTTTCGCCCAAAGTAGTATACCCGAATGTAGAATTTTGACCAGAATGTAAAATATCCAAACACAAGTTCTAGGTTCGTCCGTTTCTTTTCACTTTCGACCCTTCTGATGCAGGTTCGCCCGTTTTCGTTCTAGGTTCGTACCCCCGATCAATCGAATGTGAAAAATGTGACCCGAAAGTGAAAAATTCAACAGAAAATTTCCAGGTTCGCCCAAAAACTCCTAGGTTCGCCCAAAAATTTCTCAGGTTCGCCCACTACAGTGTCAGGTTCGCCCATTTCAGTCCAGGTTCGCCCATATCAGTTTTTGAAAAACGGTTACACTTTGAAAAACGGTTATTTTGATCTCTGATTTTCAAAAGTTTGTGAATTTGATTGATCTTAATCAGGTTTTGATTCGGAATTGATTTGGAGCAACTTTAATTCTTGGAATTTTGAATTTTAACCACAAAATCAACTCTAAATCTTTCAAAAACACTCAAAAACCATTTTTATGCAAAAACAGATGTGAATTGATGAAAATAATGTCCAAATCAGCTCTGAGTTTATCAATTTGTTGTTGTATGATCCTCTAGGCTCTGATACCACTTTGTAGAGTATGTGAATTGACAAGAAAACAGGATTATATGATCATACAAGTTACTAAACCAGGTGCGGAAACCCTAGCTTAGAACAAACTGATATAAACTCAATCAAAACACAATCAAAGTCATTTTAAAAGCTTTTCATAGATTAACTCTTTCAAATACTTGAGTACAACTTGATTACAGTTAATCTAGCACACACAATAACACTCTCAGACCTCTCTGGAACACACCTCAAAAACACACACACTAAATGACTCGCTTTGGGCTCCCTACTCTCAAAAACTCACAAAATCTATTTATAGACTCTGCACGTTCGCCCAGTTGTGATGGTCGAATGTGGAACACTTTCCACATTCGCCCCTTTGTGTTGGTCGAATGTGGAATCTTTCCACATTTGCCCAAACTGATTCTACATTCGCCCAGTTTGTTCCACGTTCGCCCACTTTTTCTGTGTAATTTCCACGTTCGCCCACTTTTTCTGTGTAATTTCCACGTTCGCCCACTTTTTCCACCTTCAACCCATCAGCATTCCACTTTCAACCCATCAGCACTTTTTAACACATGTTAACTTTGTAGATCCAATCACTAGTCGCAATACGTGCATCTACAGATTTCAATACCACACACACATCGGTGTGTGTGTGGGTGATAATATTATTGGGTGTTTTCTCAAGAATCAGTTAGGAATGAAAGGAGGGTTCCTGGTGGTTTATTTATCAAGTACAAAGACCCGATAATAGTGGGTTATCGGATGGATTCAGTGACCACAGACGACAGTAACCAAGACCGGTGACTGTCTTGGGTTCGCTCCCCATAAACAGAGGATGAACGGTCAAAGGTTGTTATCAAAGCAGGGACATGGTTCGGCTATATAGATGGAAAGATGGAGGGTTACCAGACTGATGACAGTCACCAGAACCGGTGACTGTCTCAACTTCGTATAACAACAGAAAAGAGGCCAGGTTCACCGAATATACAACAGTAGCATATGAGAGGTGGTGACTCGATGGGTTACTGACTGTTTATCAAAACATGTAAGTGACTCGATTGGTGGTTACAAAGGTTTCACGAGTACAAACCGGAAAAGAGAGAGATAGTTCAATGATTGGTTACCGATGACAGTCACCGATTATGGTGACTGTCTGACTTTGTTTAACAGGAATAGAGAGACGAACATGGTGGTTTATTGAATTATTATCAGAATCAGAGAACGGTTCTCGGTAGTTTGATGTTGACTTGATGGAACCGAAGGGTTGTGGTGTTCACCGGTTGTTAACAGAAGCAAAAGAGGAGGGATTGTGGTGGTTATCGGCTTACCTAAGAAGAAGGAGCAGGGCGGCGGCAGCGCCGGAGATGTTGGCCGGAGACAGCAGCGGAGGCGGCAGCAGCCGCCATGGCTGTCCGGCTGAGAGCTCTTGGGTGTGTGTATTATGTTTGTCTGTGTATGAACAAGGAGGTAGGAGCAAGGTTTATAAAAGAGAAGGTATAAAACAAGGGGTGTTTGGTAACGGTATAACAATAAAATAAGAAACGTTTGATAGTGATTGAATAGCAGAATTCGAGATAATGATATTTTTGTCCGAATTATCATTTAATTCTTGGAGGAAAATATACAAATTTTTATTAAAAATCAAAATACTTGATTCAGTATAAAATAGGAAGGACTGGGAATGAATTCAGTAAAGTTCAAACTCATACCGAAAATATTTAAAACAACTTGGGTTATCGTAGGATCTGTCCGATTTCTGGTTATATAATCGGGAAAATTTCTTTAGAAACACAATTTTCGTATGTTTCTAGCATATCTGATTTATAATAAAATTTCGGAAATTATAAAAATAATATTTCAGGAAACTCGATCATAGGAATGTTCAAGTTGGAGCATAGTATTCGTATTTAATTTACATTCTCTTTATAAATATTGGAATAATCGCAAGGTTAACGATCAAATCATATATAAATAGCCACTGAGACTGGAATAATTCAATAAACTTATACGAAGTTTCTTGAATCAACGATGGATGATTTATGTTTTATGATCTATTCATATATTTTTCTATATAAACATATATATACACTTTTATAACTTTATTCATTTCTTATTTATTTCTCGATTTACTTTCTGGTTTCTTTTAATATTATGGTTTTTCTTCTATATTGTTTCTCAATTCTTATAGCCATAATATCCTGTAAGATTTCCCAGAAATTAGATGTGAACGTAAATTCACAATTGTGTACAAAATTGTCAATTTACCCCACATAATCATTCTAGTAATATCCTGTAGTGGATTTGTTCTGATTTCTATTATACTGTTATGGTTCTCACCAACTTTATAATGGTTTGGCATTTAGGTACCCAAAAATTTTATCTTCTAATATTCGTTTACTTTATACATATTTCTAATCAAAATTTCTTTTAGAAGACATTCTGGTAGATCCTGGACTAGTAAAGACTTCAAGACTGTCATTAAGCGCCGCTCTGATACCAACCTGTAACGACCCTGGCGTCGGTGCCGGGTCGTCGGGTCGGGTTCCAGAGCTACGCAGCGGATTCGGATCATAGCAGTCTTTACTCTTCCAGGATCCATGTCATCATATCTATTGGGTTACCTGAACACGTGCCAAAAATAGTTTCTGTCAACATAAAGTTGGTGAGGTCGTGTATTTTATAAAGCGAATGGCCAGTTCGTTTATTAATAATTATTTAATAACCATCTTTTATAAATATGCTTTACAATTCTAATTCTGGAGGGGAAATTATATGCTATTATATTCTATTAAATTATACCGATTATATGTCAATCTATTATATTCTATTAGTTGCCATTCCTATCGATGGTACCACTCTGTTTGTGGTAAATATAATTATTCCTACCCTCTACTTGGGTAAGACTGGTTCTTGTCCTCTAGTCGGACAAGAAAAGAAATGGCGATATACCGGTCAGTACTGTCCTTGTCGTTTCTATTATCCCCTTTTCTATTATATAACTTCTAATAATTAAATAAACTCTATTATGTAAAGCATTTCTATATTTTCTAATAATTGACATGTATTCTCCCGAAAACGCTTAATAAAACAGTAAAAGTGGGGAGTTCACGATACTCACAGGTTTGCGTATAATCTTCTATAGTCTCTTTTATTACAATTATATGTCATATATATATTCATACGTTTTACGCGTGGGACTTATTAGATTGTAATACTTAGGATATATATCATATACACATTTATACATATAGAATTCCGTATATATTAGATAGTCCTAAACTCGGGGTTCATTATTGACACGACACGGACATCCTAAATCTAGCTGGCCATTACAGCTTGGCACTCGTACCTAATAAAGCTAGCCATTACAACTTGGCACACGAACCTAAAGAACTCAAGACACGAACTTACCCGGATGATGGTTCGGCAGAGCATATTATTATTAACCCGAGTCTAGTATATCGTTTTATATATCGAATCTTATATATATAAACATATATATTTTATATATGTTTATTATTCTCTTATTATTATTATCAAGTCCGTACGTTCCCGTATTATATATATATATTCGTATAATTCTAATAATCCTCGTCTAGCTATTGGACCGGGTTCTATTCCGGGTGTTGACCGAGTCACTGCGTTGACTCGGTATCGGGTCATATTCTCCAACTTGGTTAATGGTACCTCGTAACAATCATAATCAATATATTAGTAAGAGATTATGAGATTGTAACCAAATAACCAATAGATTAATATTTTAGAACTTACAAATATAATAACCGGATACTCTCTAGGTTATTACCGGATTCTAATCGAAAGTGGACCGGAGTTTGCATAGAGCCGGGTATCGGACCCTTCTTCTACGTATAGTACCTTATAACAATCAACATATCAATATGTCAATAATCATAACCAAGGTATTCTTTATAATCAAAATATACACTTATATATATAAATTGAATATATAAAGATAGTATAACAATCCACCATCGGGTCATAGAGGGAACCCAATCGGGTTATATGTTGGTGGGATTTCAATACAACACACACATCGGTGTGTGTGTGGGTTATAATATTATCGGGTGTTTTCTCAAGAATCAGTTAGGAATGAAAGGAGGGTTCCCGGTGGTTTATTTATCAAGTACAAAGACCCGATAACAGTGGGTTATCGGATGGATTTAGTGACCACAGACGACAGTCACCAAGACCGGTGACTGTCTTGGGTTTGCTCCCTAGAAACAGAGGATGAACGGTCAAAGGTTGTTATCAAAGCTGGGACATGGTTCGGCTATATAGATGGAAAGATGGAGGGTTACCAGACTGATGACAGTCACCAGAACCGGTGACTGTCTCAACTTCGTATAACAACAGAAAAGAGGCCAGGTTCACCGAATATACAACAGTAGCATAAGAGAGGTGGTGACTCGATGGGTTACTGACTGTTTATCAAAACATGTAAGTGACTCGATTGGTGGTTACAAAGGTTTCACGAGTACAAACCGGAAAAGAGAGAGATGGTTTAATGATTGGTTACCGATGACAGTCACCGATTATGGTGACTGTCTGACTTTGTTTAACATGAATAGAGAGGCGAACATGGTGGTTTATTGAATTATTATCAGAATCAGAGAACGGTTCTCGGTAGTTTGATGTTGACTTGATGGAACCGAAGGGTTGTGGTGTTCGCCAGTTGTTAACAGAAGCAAAAGAGGAGGGATTGTGGTGGTTATCGGCTTACCTAACAAGAAGGAGCAGGGCGGCGGCAGCGCCGGAGATGGTGGCCGGAGACAGCAGCGGAGGCGGCAGCAGCCGCCATGGCTGTCCGGCTGAGAGCTCTTGGGTGTGTGTATTATGTTTGTCTGTGTATGAACAAGGAGGTAGGAGCAAGGTTTATAAAAGAGAAGGTATAAAACAAGGGGTGTTTGGCAACGAGGATAATAACTGAAACTCGGGTGTTTGGTAACGGTATAACAATAAAATAAGAAACGTTTGATAGTGATTGAATAGCAGATAAGGAGCGTTTAGCAAAGATACTAAAAATTTAATAATTATTATCTATCTAATCGGTTGAAACGTTTGGTCGCGAGATTCGAACTTGAATATTTTATAATAAATAGTCGGGTGGTCGGGTACGACCCGACCTGTTTAAGAAACCCGTAACACCTCGAGGTGTTACAATAAACATTAAATATTAGTCATCGTTGCTTCCGTTGTGCAAGTCTGTTACCAAACTGTCATTTCTTCCAGCCCCCACCGGGTCGGGTTGTTACATATATGCTAGATGTGGTTACAAGAAGCTGCTGGGCAAGACGCTAAAGATAGAACTGAACTGAACCTAAGGTCAAAACGCACTATTTCGAAGGAACAATTAAAAAAAGATGAGAAGGCAAGGAAGACAGCCAAGATCAAGCTAAAGATCGTATAAACAATCCGAGCAATAGCCAAGGGGAGTTTGTAGATACATAATGTGGCTATCGCTTTCGGATTGTACAAAGATCGTTGAGTTTTGAAGATGTTCATGTAATGACAAGTTCATTCGACCAAACGGGAGGTCGAATGAAGTTGAAGATAGGTCGAATGTATTGTTGACATGTTAGTTTTGTTTATGATGATGTTCATTCGCACCTTCGAAGGTCGAATGAAGTCCTTCTAACCCTACAAGAGTCGAACGGACAGTCTATATATATGTGAAAGATGGTTTCCAACTTAACTTTTGGTCATTTGTCTAGGTGTGTCTGTGTGTGTATTTCCAGGAAGATCTAGAAAGTTCTTAGGAGAGTCGTTTTCATTTATATTTGTGTTTGTAAGGTTTATATCTTTTATATTAATGAAAACTATTGGATTGATATGGATTTCATTGTGTTCTGATTCTGATTGATATCATTTTGCATGTTGACGTGCTTGTCGTCGTACACGTAAAATTTCCCAATTACTACTAATAAATAGTGGCAAGAAGGTATCGAACACAGGGAGTTCGTGGAATGTGTGTAAACTAACAACTTTGTAAATTAACTAATATTTA
This sequence comes from Ambrosia artemisiifolia, assembly GCA_032199755.1. NCBI lineage: Eukaryota > Viridiplantae > Streptophyta > Magnoliopsida > Asterales > Asteraceae > Ambrosia > Ambrosia artemisiifolia. The sequence goes on from CM063517.1 coordinate 34,573,682, forward strand.
ACTACTAACAAAATTAAAGATCAAAGATTGTTGATTGGTTTGGATTTAGACTTAATAAAAATAAACTAAATTACTGATTTGAAATGGGTTTTGTTCTTCAAGTTAACAAAGCAATGACCATCCCTGGATCCATTTTCCTTAAATCTTTATGCAAAAGTTCCACTAGAAAGAGTTACATAGACATAACTGGTGTTTAAACAATTGTTGTGATAAAAGGGAACAAAGTACTCGGATTATAGCAATGCGAGGTTGTTTCTCGATGACCGATTAATCAATTATCCAACCCAAATCCTTGCCGCAATATCCCGATTGTTAGCAACACCAAGAACGTACGATTGAGACTAGAAATTGAGAAATTGATTAACTACTACAAACAATTGTTCAAACACCACAACAATCAAGCATACATATACTAGATTATCATTCTAGAAATTAAAGGAACAAACATAAAAGAGTTTAAGAAAAACTTCACCAAAGATGGTCATCAAGAGTTCTAGCCTAGCATCATGAAATGGATCATCATAATCTTCAAATGATTGTTCATAGGAATCAAAAACAATAACCGAATGATTAGAATTGTTCTTCCACCTAGTTCTAGCCCCAAAATCGCCTAAAGGATGTTTAGAACCGTTCCCAATTTGAAGTATGTCAAAAGTCTTGCAATAACCGTCATTTAAAGCTTGGAAGTTACATTTTCGTGCATGTGCCACCGTACCTTACGGTAGCCACCGTAAGGTACGGTGGGTTTCAGAATTGAACGGTTGTTGTCTGCTGCCATACGGTGGCAATTTGATGCACAGAGGCCACCGTATCATACGGTGGCCACCGTATGATACGGTGGAGGCCTCAAAAATACCAATTTCTTCTTTAATCAATTCTTCCTTGTCCCGCTCCGTTCCGGTCCGCTCCAAAGCCCGTATTTCCTCGTTTTCACCTCTTTTATGCACCTACAACCATAACAACCGTAGTCACCCAATTCCAAGCAATATCATGAATAAATGTGGATAAAATAACCATTTTAACACTATAAAAGGGTGTTCGTTGAACCACCCGTCACATCCCCACACTTACCCATTGCTTGTCCCAAGCAATCTACTACAAATCCTTTTTACAAATAAGCGATCATTTCAAAGTCAAGTTTAATGTGCAATCCTCGTACTAACCCATCCTCAACACCCCAAATCAACACACCCCTCACAATATCTCTCCTCTCAGTATCAAGTAAGCTCTAGCAAAGATAAGCTAGACACACAAAAGGCAAACGGGTAGTTGCACAACCATAAGCTTGTACCTAAATCAATCATCCTCCTATCCTGAACATGAGTATAAATCAAAGGGACTTAACGGTTGTAACTTGGCTAAGTGTGAAGGTAGGGAATAGGATATATATAAGTAGCGCAAACTTTACCCGGTCTTTTTATTACAAAACAAATACACACGAACAAAGAAACACCACTATATAGAAACACATAACATAACTTTACTTGCTTTTTCTTTTCTTTTTCATTTTCTCTTTTCTTTTTTTTTCTCTTTTCTTTCATTTTTTTTCAAGCAAATTACATAAACATAATAAAACATACTAAACTCAACACTTTAATAATACTATTAATACAAGAATAAACTAAACACAAAAGACCGGGTCAAGTTGGGTATAATTTAGGAGCTAGTTTCAGGGTCATCAAACAATAGGCTTTAAGGCTCAAAAGTGGGCAACTAAATGTCCAAACCCCCGCCCCTCTCGCTACCGTGCTCATATATGTAATGTATGAGGTCCAACCCCCCAAAAACCCACACACGCACTCACATGACGAGGCTACCTAATGCCCTTATCATCTCTACACCCATGCCCAATTAAGGATTCAAGTTGTATTCAAGCACAAGTTCTAGTGCACCCCCACCCGTTGCCACTCTCTCAAAGAAAGAATTTATTTACTTACCTATGTGGCTTCAACTCTCACCAAGAAACAGAAACGGGTACTAAGGGTTGCCGGTGTGTCTAATAGGATTAAATCAAGGTGTTCCAATTTTTACAACATTGCACTTGACCTCAAAAATTTTCAAAAATCTCCAAAATTTTCCTCCCATCCCCACACTTGGGATGCATTGTCCCAATGCATGGCTTTGGAGAGGAATGATCGCAAATTTCAACCACAAGACCAATGTCTTTTAACTCAACCACAACTTTCTTTTTGGTATTTTTCATTTTCTCATTTTTTTTGGATTTTTTAATTTTTTTCTAACACACCACCTACTCTCACAACCCAAATTCACCATCACAAATCATCAATAATTCAATACACCACCCAACCACCCGAAAACCAAAAGCAAAAACGAAAACAAAAACAAACAAAATACAAAGCTATGTACAAAGAGCACGACCTGATTAGTAGTAGCGCGGCTGAGGCGGCCCGAACACCGAAGTGAACAAATCATTCCATTCGCCAAAACCAAACGCTCCATCACCGCTTCCTCCTTGATCCATGGGTTATTGTTGTTGCAGCTGCGGGTCGACCCATTGGGAGTGATGAAGTGGTGGGGTCAGATAGGAGATGCTTCCATCATACGGCGGTAGGGACCGTAATCCACCGGTTGTGGATTTGCAACGACGGGCCTCCCCGCATGCCAGTCATCGTTCATGCTCCTATTCTGATCATCGATATATCTATGGTTAATCTCCACCTGCTGAGAGTAAGCATGTGCCCTGTTCCACATTTCCTGACGATCAAAGCCTTGCTTCATCGTCCTCTCCATACTGGCACTCATCATTGTTTGATGATCAAATAGTGTGCGTTCCGACCCCGACCAAGTGTCAAATACCGAGGCTGGGGGACGTTGGTTTTCAATTACCTGTTGCATCGATCCCCCAAAGGCCCAACCATCAGCATACGCCCTCTCGGTAAAGTCATAAAACCCTCCACCATGTGTCCCACTGGAACTCCCCTGGCCTATATCCAAGTGTCCTCCAGCCGGATTGTCTTCATAGTCTTCATTGTCACTTGGTGGCTCTTCACCCCCACTTTCAACTTCATCCACCTCACCGGGCAAAAGTGCCCTCGCATCTCTTTTTAACACTCTCTATCTCTGACCCCCACTTTTAAGCTTGTGATATCTCTCGGACTCAGAATAAACCCAACCTTTGCCCATTGTTGCTAGCTCAAAAGGCTTGAACTTCTTTCTTTTTCTCCCAACATCTTCTTCGGTTATAGCACCTTGCTGCTTCAACAACCCAGTAATCATTCGACAATAGGGGATGATTGATCTATCCACTGAATTTCTACACATCCAGACATGATTCAGAATCACGTACCGAAGGGCAAATTTCGGACCACCATGCATCAAGGAGTATAAGATAGGAACCTCGGGAAAACGCACTTGTTCCTTGTCAGCCCGTCTCGGTAACACATTCACAATGAAAAAATTCAACAGAAGTTTGGGCTCCATCTTCAAATTCTTTCGATACAATGTACCATGATAAGAACTCGGCAAAAATAATGCATCTAACATTTCCATCCACCGTGGATGCTTGTCTGGATTAATCAACAAATCATTGAGGCTTGGGTTTTTATATTCCTTTGCCTGTAGACTATCATACTTTGCAAGCCTGCGCAATGTTTCATAGGACATTTCCACTTCTATCCCATTTACTTCACTGACTAACATCATCTTGGATGGTGAATCATATCTAGGACATCTTAATGTTGCCATCCATTCCTCGACCTCATCCAAATACACAATTTTCTCTTCTTGATCATAACAGTGGAGCGCCGCTTCCCAACCTAACGCCTTAAATCTATCAAATACCCCGAATGGTTCAAAGTCTCTTCTGCTCACCTCTCTTTCACAAATAAATGCCCCAGCCCGATCTGGCAACTTTTTGATTTAATCATGAAATAAAGTAGGTTGCCAGTCCCTTGGTTTTTCATTCAGAGGGCCCGTCTTCCATTCCGGCTTATTAGCCGGGTCTAACCTCGGCACCTCTGGTGCTTGTTCCATCTCTTCATCGAACTCATTATTCTGGGGAACATACTTCCTTCGTTTGTATTGCTGAGCGGGTTGCTTTCCTCTAGCTTTGGCAGCGGATGAACTTGATCCAGTGGCTTCACCAGTGCGTGCCATTTCCTACACAATGTACAACAACACAAAAACAAAACAAACCAACAAAGCAAATTAGCCAACATGACAAAACATCCCCACACTTGCTTGTTATCATGGTAGTAGATGTTATTGAGCATAACTTCATCATTGGTTTGACAAAAATTGGGCATGACGCCTCTATAATCATAACATTACCAAAAACTCACAATTTCCATCTCAATAATACTTCTACTACCACATTATTGCTCAAACAAAACTATTTACATACTACATTATTAACAAGCAAGTGGGTATAAATTAGGTAAGAACAAAAACCTTAATATCTTACAATGTAGCACAAACATAGACAATTTAGAGCAAATACCTTTATGTAGAAGATACTAAAACACAACAAAGCAAGAAACTTGAAAAAGCCCCAAATTTACGAAAATTAGGGTTTTGATTTGACCCACAAAAAGTGTTTTTCTTGTAATTTTCTTCCCATAATCGAAATCCTTGTGAAATTTTAGTCAAGATTGACCCAAAAATCACTAAGATTGGTTAAGTATTGAAGGATTTATGGAAGATTTATGGTGGAGAAGGGTTTGTGTTCTTGAGAGGTTTCTATGAAAGAAGAAGAAGAAATAAAGAAGTGGAAGAGTGTGTGTGCAGGGAAGACTTTCACGTGATGGTTAAAAGAAATATTATTATTATTTTTTTTAAGTTACGTAACGGACATACACAAACTCCCAGCTCCCACCGTAAAGGACGGTAGGAGCGTAATGAACGGTGGCCCAAATGTCCACTTTTTCCATCGTAAGGCAGATGCTGACCACCATTGGCTTTGTTTATTCACCAGGTCCACCGTAAGGTACGGTGGGTACCGTCCCTTACGGTAGCACCTGACACTATTTTTTTTTTTTTTTTAGAAAACACTTGTAATTTTAAACTTAAAATTGCCCTTACCCCCTCGAAAATCCCGTGTTGTCCTCAACACAATGCTAGGACATGTTCGCAACCCGAACGTCCCCACACTTGTTTCAAACACGGGTTTCGAACACACACAAAAGAAAAATAAAATAAACGCTAACTATTTAAAATACCAAACCTGGGCCTCTTACGGTTGCACTTCATCCATCGGGCGTAAAAGATAGCCCGCTTTATCCATCTCCAACGTGTTGATATCGTTGCCATCCAAGTATGGCTTCAAGTGATGCCCATTAACCGTGTAGATCTTGTTGCTTTGCTCCTCTTCAATGTCCACATCTCCAAACTTGCCAATTCTTCGAATAACATATGGACCCATCCATTTACTCTTTAGCTTACTCGCAAACATCTTCAATCTTGAGTTGTACAAGCAAACCTTTTGACCCACTTCAAAGGTCTTCCTTCTCAACTTTGCATCATGCACCTTCTTGAGCTTGTCTTTGTATGCCGAAGCACATTCATATGCTTCATCTCTAATCTCCTCAATTTCATTCAACTGCAATTTTCTCATCTTTCCCGCTTTATCATAATCGGCATTTACCGTGGTGATTGCCCAATGTGCTCGGTGTGCCAACTCCATTGGCAAATGACAACCCTTTCCATACACCAATCGATAAGGGGTTGTACCAATTGGAGTTTTGTAGGCCGTACGGTATGCCCACAAAGCGTCATCCAACTTACCCGACCAATCTTTTCTATCAACTCGAACCGTCTTCATGAGAATTTCTTTAATTTGACGGTTAGACACTTCAACTTGTCCACTTGTTTGTCGTTGGTACGGGGTGGCAATCCGGTGATTCACTCCATATCTCTTCAACAACTTCCCAAAATTGAAATTCTTAAAATGTGACCCACCATCACTAATGATCACTCTAGGAATACCAAAACGGGCAAAAATGTTGGATTGCACGAATTTGCAAACCACCGAATGATCATTAGTCCTTGTAGCAATTGCTTCAATCCACTTCGAAACATAATCCACCGCCACCAAGACGTACAAAAACCCATTAGAATTTGGGAAAGGACCCATGAAGTCAATGCCCCAAACATCGAATATTTCTACAACCAAGATTGGTTGTAGAGGCATTTCATCCCTCTTGGATATACTTCCCATCCTTTGACAATTTACACAATTCCGGGCAAATTCACAAGCATCTTTGAATATGGTGGGCCAATAGAACCCACACGATAGAACCCGGTAGCCGGTCTTGTGTCCACTAAAATGCCCTCCACAAGCAGATGAATGAGCATGTGTAAGAATATCTTTGACCTCCGATTCGGGCACACATCTTCTAATCATTTGATCGGGCCCAATCTTGAAGAGATCAGGTTCATCCCAAATATATTGCTTCACTTGGACCATAAATTGTTGTCTTCGTTTCTTGGTCCAATGATCCGGAATGACCCCCGTGGCTAAATAGTTAACATAATGAGCAAACCACGGTGCATGAATAGTAGAAATCGCCATCAATTGCTCATCGGGAAACCTCTCATTTATTTCTCCAAAATCATCATTCTTATCCACCGGAATTCGAGACAAATGATCCGCCACTACATTTTCACTTCCTTTCTTGTCCCGAATTTCCAAATCAAACTCTTGCAACAATAGAACCCACCGAATCAAGCATGGCTTGACATCTTTCTTTTCCATCAAGTAACGAACCGCACTATGGTCCGAATACACTCCCCCAAATATACGAACGAAACTTATCCAAAGCATACACCACCGCTAATAATTCTTTTTCGGTTGTGGTGTAATTCAGTTGCGCTTCGGATAAAGTTTTGCTCACATAGTAAATCACCACCGGCTTCTTATCAACTCTTTGACCCAAAACCGCTCCAATTGTAGTGTCACTTGCATCACACATAATCTCAAATGGCTTTGACCAATCCGGCGGTTGCAAGATAGGAGCCTTGACCAAGTGTTCCTTCAAAACAGTGAAAGCTTGCAAACAGTCATTAGTAAAGTCAAATGGAACATCTTTCAATAACAAATTACATAAAGGTTTGGTAATGACACTAAAACCTTTAATAAAACGTCTATAAAATCCCGCATGTCCCAAAAATGACCTTACCCCTTTCACATTCTTTGGTGGTGGCAATGATGAAATAACCCGAATTTTGCCTTGTCCACCTCCATACCTCTCTCCGAAATCACGTGACCTAACACAATTCCCTTTTGCACCATGAAATGGCTTTTCTCCCAACTAAGCACTAAATTTTTCTCAACACATCTTTTTAAAACTTTTTGTAACTCGTTGAGACAAGATTCAAAGCTAGTGCCGAATATTGAGAAATCATCCATAAACACTTCAAGCGACTCTCCAACCATGTCCGAGAAAATACTCATCATACATCGTTGGAAAGTAGACGGTGCATTGCACAAGCCAAATGGCATCCGCCTAAAGGCAAAAGTACCATAGGGACAAGTGAAGGTGGTCTTGTGTTGGTCATCCGGGTGGATTGCAATTTGATTGTACCCCGAATACCCATCTAAGAAACAATAGTATTTTTGACTCGATAATTTTTCAATAATTTGGTCAATAAAAGGAAGTGGGAAATGAACCTTAGAAGTGGTGGCATTCAATTTGCGGTAGTCAATGCACACTCGCCACCCGATTACGGGTCGAGTGGCTATTTGTTCACCACTTTCAACTTTGACTACTTGAATGCCGGACTTCTTAGGTACCACTTGAGTAGGACTTACCCAAGAGCTATCTGAAATTGGATAAATAATTCCCGCATCTAACCACTTAATTACCTCCTTTTTAACTACCTCCCTTAGGTTAGGATTCAACCTTCTTTGTGCTTCCCTTGTGAGCTTTACATCTTCATTGGTGATAATCTTGTGCATCACAATGGATGGACTAATTCCTTTGAGATCGGCAATCGTCCACCCAATAGCCCCTTTGTTTTCTTTTAACACTTCCAACAAAGCTTGCTCTTGAGCCATCTCCAAATTAGAGGCAATAATGACCGGTAATGTGTCATTATCCCCTAGAAAAGCATACTTCAAGTGGCTTGGCAAGTCTTTAAGTTCCAACTTTGGTGGTACTTCCAAGGATGGTTTGGTACCCGAATCAATCTCTACTGGTAAGCTCTCAAATTGATGAGTCCATGGTGGCCTTCCTTCCTTCAATGCCATAGCATCTTGCTTCACTTCTTCAACCCTTATCGCACAAGCATGTACCTGTTCAGAAAAATCACATACACAAACATCTATAGCATCCTCTTCATACTCATGAGGGTTGCATCCATCAATTAAATCTGCCATGAAACACTCATCAACACCAATAGCATTAGAAATGTTAGTAAAAACATTTAAACGCATTTTTCGGTTTCCAAAGGTAATATCAACCGTACCAAATCTACAATCAATCATCGCATGAGCGGTACTCAAAAATGGTCGACCCAAGATGACATTTTGTTGTTGTCTCGGGTCCGCGGTTGAATAGTCCAAAACTAAGAAATCAACCGGATATTGGGGTTGGTGGCCCAATGGTAGAAGCAAAGCTTCTAGGAACACCTAAGGGGGGAGGTCCTGGGTTCAAGTCCCATAAGGAGTAGAAATTTGCCGTTCAAAAAAAAAAAAGAAAAAAAAAGAAATCAACCGGATAATAGAACTCATCAATTTTAACAATTACATTTTTAACCATCCCTCGGGGCAACTTATGAGACAAATCGGCTAAAACAACCGTTTTCTGCACCCGTGCCAATGGACCAAAATCATATTGGTCATATAAGCCCCCCGGTAAAATGCTCACCCCGGCTCCAAGATCTAGCAATGCCTTTGCCATTTTAAAATTACCAACTTGAATGTCTATCAAAGGCGTGTCCGGATCTTGGAGCTTAGGTGGAAGCTCCCCATTCAAAACTGCACTCACTTGACCGGTAACATTTACCCGCTTAGGCACCTTTTTCTTTTCTTGCCTCTTTTGGGTGCACAATTCTTTTAAAAATTTAGCATAGGCGGGTATTTGTTTTATTGCATGAAGTAATGGAAGATTAATTTTTACTTGTTTAAACATGTCCCACATTTCTTCTTTCTGGGGACCCCTTGATGCAATAAAGTTTTTCTTACCCGGGTCAAGTAGAGCCGAAGGAAAAGGAATTTGATTCGGCTCACTTTCATTTTTCTCATTTTTATTTATCATATTTTTACTACTCTCACCCACTTCCGGTTTTTTCACACTTGAATCATTTTTTAAAACCGGTGAACTTTCTTCCTCATCACTCTCATTACCCGTTATGTCTTCAACCACCCCCTCAACAACATCCGAAGACACATTAGCCTTAAATTCTTTACCATTTCTCAACACACTCACTTGATTAACATTAACATTATTACCTCTTGAAGAGCCATGAGACGGATTTACCTTGGTGTCACTAGGAAGTTGATCCTTGCTTTTCTTCAATTCCGCCACATCGGTTGCTAGTTGGCCTATTTGAGTTGTTAATGCTTGAATGCTCTTGTCACGAACCTCATCTTTTTGGATCCGGGCTTCATCAAGTTGATTCCTCTTTTGCATATCTTGTTGCATAGCTCTAGACATGTCCATGACTTCATTCCCACTTGATGAACTTTGACCCGAATTGCCTTGACCCGTTGGTTGGAACTTTCCAAGATATCCTTGGTTACCTCCACCTCTATAATTGCCTTGATTGTATTGTTTACGAGGTGCAAAGTTACCATGAGACTCTTGAAAGTTCGGGTTCGATTAGTTAGAAGCATTCCCATATCGAAAGTTAGGATGATTTCGTAACCCGGGGTGGTAAGTGTTGGAGTTCATGTCATAATTTCTCCCACCCCCTTGAATAGCATTCACTTCTTCACTTGGTGCTTCTTGAACACCCACTCCACAAACCTCCGCCGTGTGGCCTATCTCTTGACAAGTGTTGCAAACATTGTACAATTGATTAGTACTTTGCACATTACCACCTTCTACCGCATGCACTTGTGGTCTTTGAATCACATGTCTTGCCCTTCTTGAAGATTGGGCCTTCCTTTTTGAAGTCACCACCATTTGCTCTAAATATGCCCAATCATCTTGTTCAAAATTTGTACCAAAAGTACCATTTGTGATGGACATAAGATCTCGTGCATCCTCCGGTGTCAAACCTTCATGAAAAGCATTTAACAATTCCCATAGTTGGATACCATGGTGAGGGCAATTTCGTAGCATCATGTTGAACCTCTTAAATGCTTCATGAAACATCTCTCCCGCTTGTTGTTGAAAACTTCTCAAACCCCGTCTCGCATCATTAGTCTTTTGAGATGTATAGAACTCATCCAAGAAAATTTGCTGCATGTCGGCCCATGTGAAAATTGATGCGGATGGTAAAGTGTGGAACCAACTTTTTGCCTTATCTTCCAATGAGAATTGAAAAAGAACCAACTTGACATCATCCGACGAAAATCCTTGACCCCCAATAGTGTTGCAAATAGAATCATAAGTCTCCAAATGAAAGGGTGAAGGTTGATTGAACTTGGGTAGTGTTTGGTTGGGTGGTATGAGTTGGTGAAGTTTCATGAGATACAGTTACATTTGGTGATGGTTGTGTGGAAGTTGGCATGAATGATGTGGTCGGTTGACCCGTTGTGGGTGGTACTTGGTTTTCTTGCATGATATTTCTTGGTATGATGGGTGAAGTAGGTGAACCAAGAACTCGGTTTTCACGGACTAGTACTCGGTTTCGCCTCAAAGTTCTTTCAATCTCCGGATCAAACAATAGCGGTGATGACTCGTGAGAGCTTCTAGTATGCATACACTTGAAGTACCTGCACACTAAACACAACCAGTGTAAACCCGAAAATAACAAACAAAACTATTAACTTAACACACGTTGCGCACTACTCCCCGGCAACGGCGCCAAAATTTGACGTGCTTGTCGTGGTACACGTAAAATTTCCCAATTACTACTAATAAATAGTGGCAAGAAGGTATCGAACACAGGGAGTTCGTGGGATGTGTGTAAACTAATAACTTTGTAAATTAACTAATATTTAACTACTAACAAAATTAAAGATCAAAGATTGTTGATTGGTTTGGATTTAGACTTAATAAAAATAAACTAAATTACTGATTTGAAATGGGTTTTGTTCTTCAAGTTAACAAAGCAATGACCATCCCTGGATCCATTTTCCTTAAATCTTTATGCAAAAGTTCCACTAGAAAGAGTTACATAGACATAACTCGTGTTTAAACAATTGTTGTGATAAAAGGGAACAAAGTACTCAGATTATAGCAATGCGAGGTTGTTTCCCGATGACCGATTAATCAATTATCCAACCCAAATCCTTGCCGCAATATCCCGATTGTTAGCAACACCAAGAACGTACGATTGAGACTAGAAATTGAGAAATTGATTAACTACTACAAACAATTGTTCAAACACCACAACAATCAAGCAAACATATACTAGATTATCATTCTAGAAATTAAAGGAACAAACATAAAAGAGTTTAAGAAAAACTTCACCAAAGATGGTCATCAAGAGTTCTAGCCTAGCATCATGAAATGGATCATCATAATCTTCAAATGATTGTTCATAGGAATCAAAAACAATAACCGAATGATTAGAATTGTTCTTCCACCTAGTTCTAGCCCCAAAATCGCTTAAAGGATGCTTAGAACCGTTCCCAATTCAAAGTATGTCAAAAGTCTTGCAATAACCGTCATTTAAAGCTTGGAAGTTACATTTTCGTGCAGGTGCCACCGTACCTTACGGTAGCCACCGTAAGGTACGGTGGGTTTCAGAATTCAACGGTTGTTGTCTGCTGCCATACGGTGGCAATTTGATGCACAGAGGCCACCGTATCATACGGTGGCCACCGTATGATACGGTGGAGGCCTCAAAAATACCAATTTCTTCTTTAATCAATTCTTCCTTGTCCCGCTCCGTTCCGGTCCGCTCCAAAGACCGTATTTCCTCGTTTTCACCTCTTTTATGCACCTACAACCATAACAACCGTAGTCACCCAATTCCAAGCAATATCATGAATAAATGTGGATAAAATAACCATTTTAACACTATAAAAGGGTGTTCGTTGAACCACCCGTCACATGTGAATTAGGGTTTCGCACCTAGTTTGCTTATACTTGTGTGATCATTGTGTTGTTAGATCAAAAACCGATCCTACAGAACTTAAATTGCTAAGTGCGACTGCAGCTGCATCATGTGATATACTAGTAGGCAGACTTACAATGCGTACTCAGCCCATAATATAAAATAATATACAGGACTATGGTACATGTGGGTAACATATCATCGGCATATGATTTTATGGTCTTAGTTCCTGCATTGATAGATTGCCAAAATCAGAGATTTCGGGTCTTTATATATCGTTGCAATATCCGGGGATAACCTGGTTGTCCTTCTGTTGCATCCAGATATATGCTAACTTAGGCACAACCAGGATATCTTAAAAGAGCAAAAACATATGGAAAATGCCAAATCCCTCTATGCTGAAAGGCTACCTCAAAAGTGCCTCAAGCTAAAATTCGTACCGAATGTTACTTGTCCTAACCCTAGTAGAGTTCACACTGGTCACTCTGTTGTATCCATAAATATGCTGACATGTTCACCATGTGTCTCGTACCTTATAAATTATACGGATAACAACAATATACTCATATGTTACGATGAAGCTTTGTGCATACCTTGAACGCGGGGCTATGTCATGTTGTGAGACAGGCAGTACCTACAATATAAATGCTATTAAATCGTATAAATAAAGTGAGGCTTTGAAAACAATCGTGTAAGTTTGTTTAAGAGGATCAACATACTGGTAATCTCCTTGGACTGTGACTGTGCTTTTAATTATTTATCCTTTACAATACTAACATGTGTGTTCTGTCTCATCCTAGCTGATATGATCTTTTCACCGGTGACCTCTCAACAAAAATAGAGTGATTGTATTTTGAATTTATTCTATTTCATTTTATTTTATTTTTCACTCTTCAAGTGTTTTCTTTTATTTTATTTATTTATAAAATTCAAAAATTACAAAAAGATTTTCTATTTTTATCTTCAGGTCTTAATGCACAGGAAATGGTCATCCAATGGAAGTACTCTTATCGGTCGGGAAAACATCCCATTTTCGAACCAACGTAAAGTTTTATGAAAAAGCCTAGTCCTTGTTTTTGAAAAATTTGTCAAAGGCACATTTTGGGCTCATGAGTGTTCGGCCCACAATGAAAAACGAAACTAGTTAAGGCGCAAAGAAGAAAAACGAAGAAGGAGAATAACGAAGATGCCCATTCTTATGGCATTTTCGTGAAAGGCATCTTCTCCTTGGGATGGGGTATATAAGGGGTCAAATAAGTCAAACTTGTATCAATCTCTTTCGTCTCAGCCATAAACAACCATTTTTCTTCGATTTTGCTATAAAAACTCGTATGGATCGAACTTTTGTCCATAGATTATTTATCTAAACATGACTCCGATCATAATGAACCACAAATCATCGATTTCCATTCGTAAAATAAGGGGTTTTTGAATGGGTTTAAGGTTCGGGTTAAAAACTGGAATAATAAACCATCAAACGACGTTCAAAACTTAAAATTTGTGTCGTTTATGGCTTAGTCGGACCCCTTAGGCTTTATTGTGATGATCGGATGATGTTCAAACATAAAAAAATTTGTTGGTTCAATCGACTTGTTCGTCAGTCAAAGATAACTATAAAACAAATTAATACGCCAATGAAGATGCCCCCATTTTCGTTGGCCAGCATTTTCGCCTTCTAGGTATCTTAGGTTTTTACTGTCTGACTTGAAGGACATAGTTCTTTTTCAAACCGGACATTCGCCTAACGGCTTTTCATGGACATTACTAATGTTAAAATGTTGAGTAGAGGACATAGTTCAGGAACCACGTGAATTCCACAATCAGCAGAACAGGACATTCCGATTAGCTCCTAGAGGCGCCAAAGCCGAGTACGATGATCAGATTCTTCAGTTCAGTCAACGATGACACAATCTCCTAACATTTTTTGCCATACATTACCCATGTTTGGGACACTAGTGAGTATGACTGCCGTGAAGAACCACCAGTATTTGTGATACAATATACAATCATGCTATTCAGCTCGCTGCTGATACTATTCACCAGGCTCTCAGACTTGGCACAATGGAGAAGGAAGATGGTCCTACTGAATTTCCAGCTACCTTCAGGATGGTGATTTTCTTCGCATGGGGTACTCGGGTGATATACAGAAGGATCAACTGACGAAGAGTTACTAAGAGCTTGTTGATGCACATTACGATTGTTGGCTCTTCTGCATGTAGAGCTGGTCCAGAGGCTATGGGAGCGGGTATTTAGTCAGCTATGCTTTCCTTAGTCTACAACAAACCATTCTCCTTCTCCAAGATGTTGTTATACGCCTTCGAGAAGCAGATCAGGGCTATGGGGAAGCAGCATTTTCTATAGTATCCTAGGTTTAACACCATGATTCTGAAGTTTCTTATGCCTAACTTGCCAGATGTTCCGCCATTCGTTCAGGTTGGAACAGTTGACCGACGTACTCTTGTTGATTGTCGCACAAACAACTTGAGGTGACCACCTACTAAGCGACCACAGGAGACTCCGTTGTTTGGCTTTCCCATCGATCCAACTTATCAGCCACCTGACAATGATGAGTGGTTTGACGCTCTAGCACAACAACAACAATAATAACCGATTGCTCCAGTTCAGCAGCCCGTGGTTCAGCAACAAGTGGTTGTAGTACAGGTACAGGTACCTGTTGTTGAGCAACTTGTTCAGCATACCAGGTCCAGTTATATAGGAGCAGATATAAGATGTCGGGGATTTGTTCTTCCAGGAGATAGATATTGATTTGGACCAACCTGGTCCTTCAGGCACTATTCCAGGGGGGAAAAGGTTCCTCCACTGCTATGGAAGTTCCTTCTTCTCCAAGTGATGTAGATGAAAGCACCTGTTCAGGAAGTTCAATTGTTCCATACTCACCACAGAGGTAAGTACCTTCTAGAGACTATGGGTAAGAAAAGAAAGAAGTTAGATGATGAAACTGACAAAGTCTATCAACCGGGTGATTCAGATGATGATGATGACGTTGCACCTCTCAGGCAATCAAAGAGACAGAGACGTGGCATTGTTATTCGTGAGCCGGTTTTAGTTAGCTCATAGGTTTCATCAACAGCCACAACAGCTATTACACCACCACCACTACCACCACAAGTTTAAGTTTCCACAACTACGCCACTCAGCATTACAACCTCACTCACTACAACGATTGCTACATCGTCTACACCAGCTGCAATGTTTGATTTTGATATCTCAACACTTGACTTTTCATTTGATACTTCTTTGCATGACATGGAACGTATTGTCAGATTAGATAGACGGGTGGCAGAGCTGAATGCACAAGTGACGATGGCCAATCAAACCATCACCATGCTGGTTCACTATAATAAGATTCAGCAACAGTTGCAAGCACATGATAGGTCGTTGATACAGTCTCTTCTCCAACAGAATGTTGATTTAATGATCCAATTGAAGCCTCAGGGGGAGAGTTCAACATGTAGGGGTGATGAGCTAACAACAAAGAGGCGTAAAGATGATCCGGACGATGATCCCAACTGCACTGCGAAAGTGAGCCTCCATGTTCTTCAACAATGCTTGGTGTGCTTGCTACTACACAGGGGGGGAGTCTGGTAGTGGAGCAGGGCCCTCTAGTACTGCAGACAAGGGCAATCAATCTGCTGAATATCAGCCACGACCTTCTGCTACTTTTGATGAGATATTTCCAGGATTTGAAGATGATTTTTTTAGTCACTGCTTGAGTTTCAAGATGCAACATTAAAACCTAAAGAGGCTGGGTTACATTCTGAAGGGTCAGAACCGAAGGATGTGTACGACTTAGAGGAAAGTGAATTTATTCCATACATTCTAGAAGACTGGAATCCTACACAGGAAGAAGCACGGGTAAATTGATGAGGTCAATGAGGTAGTAGAACTAAAGCTGTATACAGAGACTGTGTTAGAGGATGGTAATGCAGAGGATCAGCAGCATTTGAATGATTTGATGAAGAAGTTGAAGAAGTTCATTCGCCCAATCGATCACACACACTATAATTATAACTTAATCATATACCAAAACGTACAACGACAATAATATAAACCTAGACAAGCTACGGACACACTTGAAATGCATCTACAATTAGAAGAAATCGCTCAATCGAAGAAAGATCATTCGCTTAATTTAATTCAATATCAAATTTATTTGTTTAGTTGGACTCGTTAACCAAAGTATTCGTTATATTAGCAACCACCTTTGAGTTCAATATATAACTCTTTCATTCGTTGAGCCTTTCACCCAAATCGACCCGTTAAGAGTCATAGTTCATTCTAACCATGTTTTGACCATTCAAATGTTCATAAACCATAAAATTAACGTGCTGCAGATGCCCATTCACTTGAGCATCCTATCGCGGTACGGGTCAATTTAACTTCTTAAGGAATTTTAGGCATTATGCTCAATTCCACCCTATTTCTCTATTCATTAATAGTTGTTAACTTAGGTGCAATGCCCATTCTATATCATTATGACCCGATCCAATATTTAATCGTTGGCCAAATTAAAACAAATCCCATTTTACCCATTATGGGTAATTTCTCTATTCTTAATACTCGTAGGTATTATCACTTGTTTAAATCCATTGTTCCCATCCTATAAACATGTCTAAAAAAACATTTAGGCCCTTACGGGCGTAATTTTTACCATTTCCTTCGATGTCTCTTGTTTGGTGTTTTCTGGACGTCTAGGCTTGCTTAACTTAGTAACTCACCAAGATGCTAATCACACATCTTATGTGGTGTTCTCCCCAAATTTTCTTGGCTCAAAGGCTGCTCACTAAACTACGAACTTCCATAACTCGCAATTTCATTCAACCGTTTCATGGAAATACATGTCGTCCCCAATATTCTTACGTGTAGAAAAAGCTTAACCAAACAAATATTAAATTTTGAGGTTCAAATAGTGACCTATCACCACTTGACCCGTTTAACATTTTGAATCTTAATGCTTGACATACATGGTCTAAGTGTCGAGCTCAAATGGTGACTACATCCTACTTGACATGTTTAACCCGTTTGATCACAATGTCTGGTTTACAAACATTATGTACCAGGCTCAAATTATGACAATATGGCACACCACGCCAAGGCGAAAACGCGAGGTGCCACTTCGAAAGATTTCCAAGCACAAAGGTCACACGAGCATTAATTAAAATAACGCTGGAACTTTCATTAAACAACCAAATTTGTTCAACATAAAGTTAATTGTTTAAAACTAAAACCATTGTATGTAAATGTCTAGTTTTAAAAAAACAACACAACAGTCTAAAAGAAGGTATCCCACAAATGCTCGCACGCGACCCCGCAAATTCCATTGTCCATGCTAATTTCCTAAAAACATGCATTTAAGGAAATATAGGTCAACACAAAGTTGGCGAGTTCACGAGTTTTCCATATGGTGGACATGTAATCCAAATCCGACTAAATCATTGCCTAGCTAGGGCAATAATCAATATGTGATCTGACATGAGCGCATAACCAAACCTTGACAAGTTGTGCCTCAGCCATTGTACACTAAGACAATGAATAATGTGAAATACAAGCACTCTTTTGATATCTGTCATCCGGTCAGAGCGACTGAACAACAGTAGGGGTGTTAACCCAATAGATCTATCCCGGTGTTTCATGGCTAAGTACATAGCTAATGCTTATGATATGATGTATGACACGAGGGCTTTATGGATCCTGAACTTTAATGTCTCATGGTAACTGAAAACTGTACGCGTGTTTTTCCCCCGTAAAAACTGAGAATTCGTTTCGGATCGTAATCAAGAAACGTGAGGTGCGGAATCCCCAACGATCATGCAAAATGATTCAGAAATAAACGATAAAGATCGTGATGAAAACAGATAACGAATCACCGAGCAATTTCCATAACTTTAATCTTTGTATTAGATCAAATCAAGATGTTTACATACGAAATCTTAGACCTAACACAGAGAAAAACACACATACACACTCTAGGGAAAAGGCTCAAATGATAACTAACTCTCAAAACTAACATTTCCCTTTATATAGGCTTTCCACATTCGCCCCTGCCGTAAGGTCGAATGTGGAACTTTTCCACATTCGCCCCTTTCATGTGGACGAATGTAGCCTTTCCTATCAACCACTCTACATTCGACCCTAGACAAGCTACATTCGACCTTCCGACTGGTCGAATTTATCCTCCAGCTTAAGTCTTGGTTGTTTTCTGATTATCTGAACCTTCAACATTCAGTACTGGATCACTAGCTGGGGACATACATGAATACTGCACTTACAATCCCCCCTTGGACCTAGCTAGTGATGTATCAAATCAGAAAGTTATCAATTCTTCAAGTCTTGATCTCATCATCTTGAACGACTTGAAAACTTTCCATCTTCATGCACGTTTGTGTCGAGGTTCCTGTCTATCTCTCCAGTAAGCTTCGAAATCTAAGACAGACTCAAGAAATCTTGGCTTTGTCATTTGTTAGTCCAGAGATGAAGATAGACAATAATCTTGAATTCTTCAATCTCCAATCATTTCTTTTATAATCTCTTACTAGCTTCTGTTGTTCTGGTGATCTTGATGTTCAGGTTTGGGTCTTGTTCAGTTACACTCTTTGTCGATGAGTCTTGAATAGTGCACCTGTTGTGTTTGATTCTGCAGAAAAATTTACTAAAAACTGCACAAACTACAACCAGCGTTAGACACGACAAATATCTCGGAAGTACTCTTCACATTCCTTTTTGACCCTCAATAGTTCTCCCCCTGAACTATAAAACATTTTCAACTTTTAAGTATCTGAGCCTTCACATTCAGTATCCCAACATCGGTTATCGAAAATAAAATTGAAACAAAACTTTTTTTTTTTATTTTTCAAAGTTTATGCTAAAACACACCAAAAATCTTTTTGAATTTTCAAATAGATTTTGCATAAAAGTAAATTAAACTTATTTTTGTGAATTTTCCGGTAAGAGGATCATATCAGTATTGAAACAGTCAGTCATAACTCTTTTTGATCAATTTTCTGTTTTTGTCGTTGAGCATCCTACAACCATTACCAGTATGTTTGTCCACTTAAACTCAAAATCATTATTTATTGCTCAGCACTTTAGATACATTATGGTAATATTAGATACTGAATAATCTATGGTCCCCGCACTCGCGACACATTCCCGTATCAAGAATTGCACAAAGCTTCATCATAACGCGTGATTATATTGAAGTTATCCGTTAGTTACAAGGTATGAGGCACAGTGGTGACAGGTCAGCAAATTAATGCTTCAAAGCGACTTGTGCTCTCTACCAGGGTGAGGACTAATATCATACATGACTTTCATCATAGTATTGATACGATGCATTAGATAATCTTTGATTATCATCACACATGTTAAGTTCCTCATTTGGTAACTTATGGTTTTGGCTTTATTAGCTCTTTTAATAAGATACCCTGACTAAATCTAGGTCTTTAATCAATACAGCAAAAGATCAATTAGGCTATCCCTAGATAACTTTCAATATAACGACCCGAAACCTATGATTTTTGCAATCTATCAAACGAAATTTCGGTACTAAGACCATATGCCAACGATACGTTGATCCACATGATTATCAGTTATTGATTTTAAGTTTATATCACCATGCTGAACTTTAAACTTTGATTTCAAGCCTACCAATATATAATTGTAGTGGCTACTCAATGTTTATCAATTTATTTTTGTTTTTAGAGTAGTCTGACAGTCCACTGATGTACTATCATCTCCTCTTTTTCTCCAGGAAAACTCATTTTTGATTTTCTATTTTTTTTATTTTGATTTTTCTGAAATTTTCTCCCCCTAAAAATCTAAAAATAAGCATATTTTTGGATTTTTAAACTTTTGAAGATAAACAAAATAAAATGATATCCGATACGGTTTACTCATTGAGTTTCAAAAACCATTTTTTTTTTCATTCAGATTATTAGACTCATTAAAATCTTTCAATTACAAACCATTAACAAAGATAAGAGAGTTTAGAATAAACCATTTTGTCGTATCTGTTGTTGAAATCCAACACCTGAGAGCAATTGCATGAGATTGCAATGTTTTCCGGCTTCACTGGTTGGAAATAGACTACAAACACTCTCCTCTCTGTTGAAATCATGTTTTCCTTCTTCAATATCCCTTCCTTGACCTTCACCACTCCAATAAATTGCTTGTATACAAATGCTCCACTATCAACTATAAAAAGATAGCTAATAGGTCTGTCTGGAACAATCTGCACACTTATTAAACAATTAGCACGAGAGAGTCACCCATCCCTTCACAATGATAGGTCGTCCAAGATCATCAATTCTTGGAACATCAATCCATTCTCCTGTTGAAAAATCAATTGGTTTTTCAATGGACTGATTTGATGTAGAAATTGCTATTGATTTAGAAATTGACTTGGGTTTCCAAACACGTTCAGAGTTTATTTTAGATTTTGTTGAAATTGTTTTGATTTTTGACTCTTCAGATTTCTTATTTGAAACCTGCTTCTGAACTTTGTTTGGAATCTTCTCAGACTTAACTGATGAAGACCCAGGTTTAAGGTTATTCTTAGGCTTAGCCTTAGAACTCCCCCTTACCTTAGCAACCCGTCCACAATCTCCATTTTTATTAAAGGAAATTTTGTGACGATTGTCATACACAACCTGTTTCCCCTTTTTATTCTTGATTAGTTTTGGGAATATAGGCTTTTTGACATTGCCTGAATTTTTAGCAAATTTCACTTCGGTCTTTTTCTGTTTAACATACGGACATGCTACAACTAAATGCCCACACTCTCCGCAGTTATAACAAGACCTATACTCTTCAAAATCACATGCATACCCTTCATCCCAATACCAATACGGACAATAAGCAGCAATATGACCAACTTCACCACATTCAAAACAGCTTCTCCGTTCAACATAACCATGAGAATACTGTGGTGAGTTGTTTCCCCAGTAACCATCAAATCGAGAGGTATATGAATAATCATAAGAGTCATATGATCTAGATGAAAAATTTCTTGACTTCTTTTGATGAGAATTTTTCATCTGATCATTTCCTTTCGATTTGTTTGGTTTCGGTCCTTTTACTTTAGAACCTTTCTTATTTTCAACAATTTTCTTTTGATCCTCATGTTGGTTAGGATTTAGTTCAAACGACAAATGACCAAATTGATTTTTAAATTGATTTAACAAATCGATATTATCAACATATATACATTTGAGTAAAGATTGTTCGATATTATCAATTGGAAAATCTTTATTGAGAATCAACTTGTCATGTCCTTCCGACATATAGGATCCTTCCATTCCATCAGGAAATTTAAATATGGTTTTCTCTTCAGACTCAGGTTCTGAAGTGACTACCACATTTTTATGTTTCTGACTAGAATCGGACTTCACCTCAGAGTTTGAAACTTCAACACAAAATGTTGTGTCTTTCAATTCTGATGTGGTGTTATTCATTGAAAAACTTTTATTCATTTCTAAAATTTCTTGCTTTAAAGATTCAATTTTATTTAACAAATCTTTTTCATTCTTTTCAAAAACTTTATTTTGGTTTTGACAATTTTCTAGTTCATTTGCTAGGTTCTGTTTGTCCTCAATAAGTGTCATCAATTCACATTTCAACTTAACACATTCAGAACAACTATCACAGTCAATACTAGATCTTACCCCATCATCTGATTTATTACCATTATCAGATATAGCATCAACATTTGAGATATTACTCTCTCTTGATTCACTCTGTTCTGAATTCGTATCAGAACTCCATACACTCTCTGAAAATTCACTGCAATCATCATTTCTCATTTGTTTGACTAAACACACAACATTACTTCGAACACCTTCTCTATTAACACACTTGTCAACATGTACCATTTCATCAGTTGATTTCGGTGTCTTTGGAAATCCCCAAATGTTGTCAACTTGAGAATTTTGTCTGTGTAATTGTTGTCGTTCAGCTTCTATCAGAGCTCTTATCTGCTCATCAGTTCTTGATATGGTCAAGTAATTCATCGAAATTTTTTACACCTTAAATCCTACGTTCGCCCTTGTCTATGAAAATGTGAGTACGAATGAGGAAATTCCTTCACTTTCGTCCTCAAAATCTGACCCGAATGTAGAATTCAACTTATGAAACCCACTTTCGACCAGAAACTATTCACTTTCGTCCCTTTCCTTTTCACTTTCGACCTCGCGATCACCCGAAAGTGGAACTTTGACCCGAAAGTGGAAAATCAACACAACACAGATCTAGGTTCGACCAAAAAGATGTACTTTCGACCTCTAAAAATCCTTGGTTCGACCTAAAATCCCACTTTCGCCCTCACGAACTCACAAATTTTCTGAACATTCG
The DNA here is from genome assembly GCA_032199755.1 of Ambrosia artemisiifolia. Lineage (NCBI taxonomy): Eukaryota > Viridiplantae > Streptophyta > Magnoliopsida > Asterales > Asteraceae > Ambrosia > Ambrosia artemisiifolia. The sequence goes on from CM063517.1 coordinate 34,596,179, forward strand.
ACCCTTGCAGACCTGATCATCATTTTCAACCTCAAGAACACGAATCTGAATGGTTTTTATCAAAATTTTCACCAAATGTAATGATTTTGGATAGGTTTTGTGCGAAATTGATTTTCGACAAGTTTTTGTGAAAGAATTTTTTAAATCAACACCGAATTCAACTCCAATTTAATCAAAAACCATGTTTTTATGAAAAGCATCAAAATTTCTAGGGTTTTGATCTTTAAAACTGAATTCTAATCTGTTTTCACCAATTCAAATCAATTTGCAATCGTGAAATCGAGCCTATGCTCTGATACCAATTGAGAATTCGTTTCGGATCGTAATCAAGAAACGTGATCTTACGAATACCAACCGTAGGGTGCGGAATCCCCAACGATCATGCAAAATGATTCAGAAATAAACGATAAAGATCGTGATGAAAACAGATAACGAATCACCGAGCAATTTTCATAACTTTAATCTTTGTATTAGATCAAATCAAGATTTTTACATATGAAATCTAAGACCTAATATAGAGAAAAACACACATACACACTCTAGGGAAAAGGCTCAAATGATAACTAACTCTCAAAACTAACATTTCCCTTTATATAGGCTTTCCACATTCGCCCCTGCCGTAAGGTCGAATGTGGAACTTTTCCACATTCGCCCCTTTCATATGGACGAATGTAGCCTTTCCTATCAACCGCTCTACATTCGACCCTAGACAAGCTACATTCGACCTTCCGACTGGTCGAATGTATCCTCCAGCTTAAGTCTTGGTCGTTTTCTGATTATCTGAACCTTTGACATTCAGTACTGGATCACTAGCTGTGGACATACATGAATAATGCACTTACAAAAACCGTAAAAAGGGGCCGTGAAATACTCACCTGATATCTGAATGCTAGACGGGACAATGTTTGATATTGAAATGTCTGGACCAGGATGTCCTAAATTCATTAATAGGCAACTTAGGTCTATGTATTGTTCTTGCTACCATGCATTTGTTCACCCGACTTGAATAGCTATGGACTAGGTGTTTCTTCACCTCTATCCATATGTGTGTCACACACTGTACGTGTTAGGAATTGTTCGTTTTTGTTGTTATTTGTGATCAAGATTAACTATCATGGTAAAACCAATGTTTCAGTTTACATAATGTGATCATGCGGTATAGGTGTCGATTATTTGTGTCCAAAAGTGGAATACTTGTACATATTCCAACTAGTGTGTATCTAAATACCATTCTCATGTATTTTATACTTGTTAACACATATACCTACCTATTTAACATGTGTTTAATGGAAAAAGTAGTGTCAAAGCTAGTTAACACATGTTTATGGTTTTCAAACACATGTTTGTAAAATCACCTTTGTGTATATAAAGCAACCTTGAGTTCTAAAAACGATTGTTCTCACCTTTAAACATATCTAGACACATAAGCACATACTCACGTATGTGTGTGGGTATATGTGTGTCCATTCGTCGATGTTTATTTGTATAAATACATGACATATATGTGTATAAATACAAGTGTGTGTTAGTTACCATGTTTCTATGAGTTATAAGGTTCTTGGTCGATTATTTCTAGTTTATGGCCTTCGGGTATGAGTGTGCGAGTGTGTGGAAGGGTCGAGTGACTCCCAATATTGTTCGAAACATGTACAAAGAATCACAAAAATAGTTTGTGAACATACCACAATGTTGAGTGTTGGAATAAGAATGTGATTGATCTAGGACTTGTTTCTCCACTCCACAACCTTCAAAGCTCCTAAGTGATGTTGGGTAGGGGCTGGAACCAAGTTGTTGCTCGAAGTGGGACTCGGGTAGGGGTGTTTTTTGTTTGGCCGAGGGGTAACAAAGAGAAGATGAGTGTTTCCAAGTGTTAATGAGGTTGAGGATTGCTATGGTGTGATACTCTTGCTCTCTTGACCTCCATATATAGCCGAGAGAAAGAGAGTAGGGCCTTGGGTGATTGGTTTATAAACATGGTAAGTCAACTCCTTGCTTTTGTGTAGTGAAAAGGTTAACATTCCACTTAGGTGAAACTAGTTGACTTGGGTATTTGTTTGGTTGTGTAGGGTGGGTTTTCGGCTGCTATTCATGGGGAATGGTCAAAGAACATTTGGCAAGTCAACCATGGGTGGATGTCCAAGTGTTTTTTGTTATTGTTATGTTGGTATAAGGCATAGGAATTGATAACATGAGGATAAGAATGGTGAGGTGGTCATAAGTGTATGTATGTCGAATGTGTGTATGTATAGGATGAATGAGAGTTGTTCTTACCAAGAGCTACACATACATGCTCCTATCTGACCTTGGAACACGAAATGGGATGGTTAGGGTAGTCTTTCAAGCATAGTTTGATGGTATAGGATTGCTAGGGTCCTAAATTGGTGTAAGGTATGTTGATGGGTGGCTTGGAAGCTTGTGTTGGCCTTATGTGTGTGTGTGTGTCGTGATGCATGTATGTATGTATGTATGTTATAGATGAGTTTTCTAATCAAAAGAATTATGTAGGAATGTGATTGTGTTTACATACATAGGGATATACATGTGTGGATGGACTTTTGTGGATACAAATACTCGTATACATACATATATGTGTCGTATATATATTACTAGTTAAGAAATCTTGGTTTTTGTTTAATATCTACCCATTCATGTGTGTCCGTAGATGCTTAATTGTTTGAATGATGCCTACGTACACATGTAAATTGACAATCTAACACACTTGTGATCGTAGGGACAAATATTCATACACATGTTTATATAGCCGAATTAAATTTCTAAATAGGCATATTGTTTCTGCCATTACCCTTGAATTTTATGTTGGGTGGCCTGTTATCTTTAAAAATTGTTTGTTATTGTTCTTATCGGGGTAACAAGTTGGAATTATTGTTCAATTGCATTGCTTTCCACAATTAATGTTTTGAATGGATTTTCTGTAGTCTAGCATGTTCTATTAGACTAACTAAGGCCTTGGACTAACTAGTGTGTCTACTGTTACACTGTATGCCTTGGGATTGACTTGTTGGAACCCTGTATAGCCCAACTATGATGAAAATGATGACGTGTAACTCTATGCACACTGTATACATGTAGCTAAGTGTACAGATATGACCTGTGATTTCGACGGGTGTCACACAATATAACCACTTGACCCGTTTGATTACTTTAATAAGTTTTCACATTTTCATATTGTTTATTAAGTATCCCGACCTTCGCTAGGTTACTCGCATATATACTATTTTTAGGCGTCCCATACCAGACTTACCAATTTCCTTTTATTTATGAGATTTTAATCCATCTTTGGGTTAAATCTCATATTCCCATATTACCCGTTTGTTGGTAACTCACCATTTTATTACTAATAATTTTAGTAATTTAACCATTTACATGATTACATGGTTTTAAATCATAAGTGGTATCATTAGAATAAGCCACTTACCTTGGTCTTGTTTTATGTACTTCTTGACCTGTTAACTCGTTTGACCTATCCCGTCCAAGCTTCTACCTAGCTTGATAAGATCAAACATCACAATATTCACAAGATTAGTCTAGTTAGTCATCATGTCACTTGAATACCACATATCATGAGTTTTTACACACCATCTGATAAATACTTTTTATTTGGGTCAATTTAACTTTTAAAGGTCAAACGGTCCTTAACATATCATGTGCACTAATCTAAAGGCAACCATATATGTAAAGAACTAGACTTTTAGTCATTGTTCTACTTTCATCATATCTAGTGCACATTCATTCCTAATCATTATTAGTCCACTATTCCATCACATGGTGTGCCTCATGCATTTTAAGCTTAGAATTCATGTTTCTAAGGCATAGTTAATGGTATTTAATATCTTCAAGCTATCTAACACTTGAATAACCATATATCTCACATTCCTTATGCTATTTATCACTCATTTTTATTCCCCACATAATCTTCAACTTCATGGCGTTTCTACACACATTTTTACCAATTAACTCTAACTAGACATTTCATCAAACACTTGATGTGCATACTACATTCTAAGCAAATTGTACAAGTATTTCATGCGTAACTTCAGTAACTGTGGAATCAATGTCTTATTTCTTTCAAAGTCAATTTCTATAACAATTATTCAACTCTGATATACCATCATACTCATCATTGGAAAGTGGGTTTCACATATTGGTCAAAACCTGCTTTTCACATACTTGCTCATCTTTCTATTTTTGTGTGAATAATTTGTTTTTGCACATTTAGTTTTCATGATGATTCTAAGCACTAATATTACATCAATTAGCATTCAATTGCATAATCTAACACATAACCCATTTGTTCACCTTTTACATAATCATAGAAAACTTCATCACATATGATTTAAAGGATACCTCAAGGTGGCATAAACCCTAGATGACCCAATTTTAACTTAATGCATTTAAATCTTCCATCATTTGCCTTTAATTTGGGCTAATTAGATGATTTTAGGGTTCATGTGTGTGGAGCTCTTGTGTGAGTCAACTTACTAATGAAAAATGTCGATCCCCACACTTGCATCCTCATCTAATACACTTGTTTGTCTTCTATACAAGATTAGCCCTTCTACTTTAATCACTTACACACTTAGTTTACCCCATAGCCTAACCTTGTTATGCCATTAAAGGTTTTTTCTTTACCATTATGCAATGGATTTTTGGGGTGTTACAAAACGGAAAAAATGTTCATCTCATACAGTGTGATACTAAAGACATTCATAATAACCATCCGGTCGCAACACGCAATTTGGTGTCAACTCGTTTGTTACAAATAGCGAAGAGAGGAATATACGAACATTTCCGCAAACACATAAAAATGATATATTAAGATGAATCCCAAACTTTAAAATAAATTTCTTTTTATCATTTTTTATTTCCCTAATTATATGTTGATCTAAATAATGAGCACAGAAAAAAAATTATATAGACCATTCCTATGAGATTGTGACATACATGGTGCTAAATAGAAATACTTTTGCCTCCCATTTGAACATGTCACAATCTTTCTCTCATTTACATCATCACCACATCATTTTTTTTCCTACTTGCCTTTAACTTGCTAAATCACATGAAATGCAACACGCTTCATACGCTTCTCATATCACTGGTTGGATTATAGAGAGGGACCCACTCCACGCCTCGTTGATGCTGGACATGGTTGGCAAACACCCAACCCACCTTTCCGCATCAACAACCATCGAGCCAACTCGCCAATCTGTGTGAAGTGGTGCACATTGAGCCGCTGATAGTGATCGTTGCCAAAGGTTGCCGACGTGGTATGCCGACCTGACTCCCACACCCTTAGAACCAAAAATGTGAAAGGTAACATGAATCCACGAGTTGAATATATCTCATTTAGTCCTAATGTAAAGGAATTAATGCATATTGCAATTAATAGTTGCTTACTAAAACAAAGTAAGTTAATATGTTAATGATGCATTTATAAATGGTTACATCTCACAACAACATAAATATAAAATTTATCCACATTTATAGAGTATAAAAAACAACTGAAAGAATAAAGAAGTGATCGATTTAACAACAAATAAACCATCATTGATCCATTCTTGCATCCTCTTTTTTTTTTATTGCCACTACAACCCTATAATTCTATACGGAGAATACCTAATCCTATTAGCTTCTGAAATCGTATCAAGATTAGGTGACCATAAATGATCCTTAGATCTAACCAACTGTTGATACTCCTTCTGCAACTCAGGAGTACTACACAAAGAACTACTAGCCACATGAACACTTGTAACATCATTTTCTTGAACATAACCATGACCACCTCTACAACTAAGATGTCTTGCCATAAACTCAGGTTTCACTTTCATCAAAACACTCCCATTTGATCTATTTATGTACTGCAGTGGACCATCTTTGAGATCAGCTGCGGTATGTCTTTGATCACGTGCAACAAAGTTGGATATCGAAGAAACTGAGAGGATCTCGGTAGAGAATATATCAAGTGGGAGAACAAAATAGGTTTTACCGGGCATGAGTTGGTCGTCAATGGCTAGAGCTGGTATTGCGTGGCCGATAAAGAATCGATCAGCATCACACACCATGCTCTCTGGGAACTCAAACATGATCTCTCCTGCTAATCTTCTTCTCCCAGTTAGGGTTTTTGTGTTCCCTTCCCAATAAATAACTTTGACAAATGACCCTTTGGTTTCCATGTAACATGTACCTATTAGATTGCCCATATTACTTTTGTGTGTGTATGAGAGAGAGAGATGAGATTAGATTTGATGATAATGTCTCCTGTTCTGAAATTGTTTTTAGGTTTGCAAAAATTTTGAGCAAAGGTAAGATAAGGTGGGGTTGGATGTATACATAGGATGGATGTTTGACTTTTGCAAAAATTGGGCTTGTGTTGGTCAACGAATTAGCCGCCTTAAACTTACTAAAGTAAACCATGTCAATTTCAAAGTTATAAAAGTTTGTATATTTTATAGTTTTATGTAGCGTGATTGATTAGATCATATACTATAGTTATAGATGAAATCAACTTATTCCCACCGTGTACAATCGTACATGCCCAAGTTGGCATTAACAAGTGTTGCATCGTGTTACTTTCCTAATATTTATGCATTTCCATTGGCAAGTTGCTTTTTTAAGAATAGGACATTGAAAACCTAATCATTGACAAATTAGTGTTTTGTGTATTAAAATACAAAAATGTGCTTTTACTAACCATTTTCTTTTTTAATTTGGGTTTACTTTTGAAACACCAAGATACCAACTTGGGGTCCCAACAATGGATATTTATGGTTATATATAATAAATATAACCCAAGACATTATAGCCTAGTGGTATCTTGGTGGTGAGATAAGACTTAGGGCCATGAGGTCCTGGGTTCGAATCTCAAAAAGGGGGTTTTCTCATAATTATGAGTTTCCTCCTGAATTGGTGACTTAGTGGTGGAATATGATCGCGTGGCAACACTGGTGGCACGATGATACTCCAGTGTTCCGTGAGTGATTCCAATTTGTTGGCCGTTCAAAAAAAAATATATATAATAAATATAAGAACAAGTTTTCAACATCACCAGCTTATTAGAAAGGTTCTCCGTTGGTGTTAGTTTCGCCCTAGAATTTTGTTGATGAACCCACATGTGCACTCACTTTAATTCGTCTCCTCACCGATAATTTCTCAAAGTACTTCGATGAGTGTCATCACTTGCGATGGAGACTAGCATTATGGGATGGTGGTGGTCATAAAGACAACTAGTTGTTGGGGGGATGTTGGTGGTGGGAACAAATTAGTAGCTCGATCAGTTAGATATTCCATTAGATGTTAAAACTAGCCCAAATTCCCAATCACTGCTAAAGAAACTTTATTTGTTGTCCCAAATAATTAAATTGAAAGTAAAAAATACCTATACATTTAAGTAGTTGAAATAGAACCAATGGGATTGAAAAACGTAAATACTTTAGATACTTTAGAAACACCTAGGTTTGAAGATTTTGGATTCAAGTCCCACTAAAGATAGAACTAAAGGAACTTTGACTTAAAAAAATTGCTGATTCGTTGGATTTTGATAGCATCAGGAGATTGTATGGGCCAAAATTGTGATGAAGCTTATTAAATAATTTTCAATGTTTTCAGCGTGTGGTCTTGGTGGTGTTTGTTGTACCCTTGTAATTGGAACATAAAAAAGTTGTTCATCACTTCTGATAGACAAATTTATGTTTTTTCTAGCTTTGTTCTTCTTTCTTGTAGGCTCAAGATGCATGTGAAAACGATCACAAGTTTAAAAACTTGTTAAAGAAAGCCAATAATATGTAATACAAACATTCCCACAAACACATGACCATGATCTTTAAAAGAATCCCAACATCTTAGAAATTGAATTTGATTTAGTAATTTTAATTTCAATGGTTATATGTGGATCTAAATCATGAGGACAAAGAATACCCTTCTATGAGATTGTGAGTACTTTCATGGCCCGAAATTGAAAGACATGACGCAAAAAGTGAAAGGTACTAAGGACCCACAAGTTACATATGTCTTTATCCTTAATGTGATGGGATAGCTAATATCTTTTATACCAGGAATATATAATTAATAAAAGTAATTTAATATGTTATTGGTTCTTTATAATGCTTACTAACGTACATAAAAAATATATCCATATACATAGAATATAATAAACAATTAAAAGAATAAAGAATTGATGAATTCATCAAAAAATACACCCATCATTGATCCATTCTTGCATCCTCCTCTTTTTTTTTTTTTTTTTTTTTAATTTCAGCTACAACCCTATAATTCTATAAGGAGAATGCCTAATTTTGTTAGCTTCTGAAATGGTATCAAGATTTGGCGACCATATATGATCTTTAGATCTAACCAACTGTTGATACTCCCTTTGCAACTCAGGAGTACTACACAAAGAATTACTTGCCACATGAATACTTGTAACATCATTTTCTTGAACATAACCATGGCCACCTTTAGAACTAAGATGCCTTGCCATAAACTCAGGTTTCACCTTCATCAAAACACTCCCATTTGATCCATTTATGTACTCTAAAGGACCATCCTTGAGATAGGCTGCGGTATGTCTATGGTCACGTGCAACAAAGGCGGTTATCGAAGAAACTGAGAGGATCTCCGCAGAGAAGATATCAAGTGGGAGAACGAGATAGGTTTTACCATGCATGAGCTGGTCATCAATGGCTAAGGCTGGTATCGTGTGGCCGATAAAGAAGCGATCAGCGTCACACACCATGCACTCCGGGAACTCAAACATGATCTCTCCAGCTATTCTTCTTCCTGTTAGGGTTTTGGTGTTCCCATCCCAATATATAACTTTCACAAATGACCCTTTGCTTGCCATGCAACAAGTACCTATTAGATTGCCCATATTATTTGAGTGAGATAGAGATATATATGAAGTTTGATTTGGTGATTTTTGTTTTTTCTTTTGTGTGATTGGTTTATGTAAGCAAAAACTGTTTGAGCAAAATTAAGATATGGTGGTGTTGGATATATATATAGAATGGATGTTGAGTTAAGATAAAGCTTGGGATGCTAGTGGTCAAGGAGCCGCCTTTAAACTTACTTAAATATGTAAGCCTCATGGATTTTCCACGTTTAAACTCTGGTTTATTTTATGGTTGTAATATTTAAATCAATAAACGTGTGTGGCGTAATGGTTTGGATCATATATCGTAGTAGATAAAATCAACTTATTCCCATCATACACGCACAAGTGGGGATCAACCATTGTAACAATCTGTGGCTTTCTTAACATATATGCATTTTCATTGGGTTAGAATGGATATAGATAACATATTTTCAAATTTGTTTTTTATTCATTAATCTATTCGGTTAGACACTATTATATTAAAAAAAAAAAAACTAGGTAATATATCAGTACTTTCCTAGGATAAACAAATCGAATATTAAGTGACAAAATATGTGTTACGATTTAACATATAAATTAATATACTATAATATGATAAAACAACAATTTTAATCATATGAATAAGAATGAAAATGTATATTAAAAAGAGAATATACGTTTGGACGAGAAGTAGAGGAAGAAACAACCATTGCAATTCGTGATTGAAGCAGAGGTTTTGAAGTTTTAATTTTTTTTAGAAACAACTGATTTAACGTATTCTGCTCTAAATGAAACTAGAGTTCTCATTTACAGTTTCATTTAGTACAACTAATGCATAAGAAACTTGTGTATCACATAGGTTATAACATTTTTTTTTCAATTGGTATTAGGTTGAAAATTAATGTTATATAAGGTTCGACTAATAAAATACTAAATAGTTTTTAATAAGTGGAAACATAAAAATCACTAGTGAGAAAATAAATAAGAGATAAATGCAATATTATGAATTAATGATATTATTCATGTGACAGACTGATTTGACATATTCTGCTCTAAATGAAATAGAGTTCTCTTTTACAGTTTCGTTTAGTACAACTAATTCATAAGAAACTTGTGAAAACAGAGCTCTGCTATTTGAGGAATTTACTAGGCTTGGTTGTTGTTGTTGTTGTTGTTATTGTAATTCATCTGTGTATCACATGGGTTATAACATTTTTTTCAATTAGTATTAGGTTAGAAAATTAATATTATATGAGGTTCGACTAATAAAATGCTAAATAGTTTTTAATAAGCGGAAACATAAAAATAATTAGTGAGAAAATAAATAAGAGATAAATGCATTATTATGAATTAATGATATTATTCATATGACAAACTGATTGGACATATTATGTTCTAAATGAAAACAGAGTTCTCATTTACAGTTTCATTTAGTACAACTAATTCATAAGAAACTTGTTTATCACATGGGTTATAACATTTTTTTCAATTAGTATTAGGTTAGAAAATTAATATTATACTCCATCTGACCCAATTTAAATGTCTCAGTTAAAAAAACACACATTTTAAGAAATATTTTGTTTGTATGTGGTAAAATGAAAATAATATCCTCAAAAGTGGTGATTGTGATTTGTCTTTTATAGGCAAAATTGGAAATTACATTTCTATTTTTGGAAAGGGACATTTAATTTGGGACAAACAAAAAAGGAAAGTATGACATTTAAATTGGGACGGAGGGAGTATGAGGTTCGACTAATAAAATACTAAATAGTTTTTAATAAGCGGAAACATAAAAATAATTAGTGAGAAAATATATAAGAGATAAATGCAATATTATGAATTAATGAAATTATTCATGTGACAGAGAATTGAGATAATCAAAAGATTTTTATTTATTACATAGTAAAGTAATAATAAAGATAAAGATCATAAATTAATATATATTGTGTTAACTATAACCTAAAATTTTTTTAGACAATTCTAAGATGGGGATGGCCTTACCAAATAACATGTGTACTCACCTCAATCACTTTATTATAAAAGATAATCATAAGATTTTAATATTAAATGGTTTTTAGTAAGCAGGAACATAAAAATAATTAGTCAGAAAATAAATAAAATATAAATGCGATATTATGATTTAATGATATTATTCATATGACAAAGAATTAAGATAATCATAAGATTTTTATTTCTTATATAGTAAAGTAATAATAAAGATAAAGATATATAATTATAAATTAATAAATATAAGGTTAATTATAACCTAAAATTTTTTGCAACAATTCTAAGGTGGAGATGTTCTTACCAAATGACATGTGTACTCACCTCAATCGCTTTATTATAAGAGATAACCATAAGATTTTAGTATTAAATGCTTTTTAGTAAGTGGAAACATAAAAATAATTAGTCAGAAAATAAATAAGAGATAAATGTGATATTATAATTTAATGATATTATTCATCTGAGAGAGAATTGGGATAATCATAAGATTTTTAGTTATTATATAGTAAAGTAATTATAAAGATAAAGATTATAAATTAATAAATATTGGGTTAACAGAAAATTGATCGGATGGTCCCTATAGGTTGCCTAAATTTTAATGTTGCAACTCAACTTTTTAAAATTACACCAATAGGATCTATGGTTAACATATTATTGCAACGGTGGCCCCTGACTTAGATTGATAAGTCTTTTAGTTATATCTATGTGAAATTAATAAATTACCTCTCTTTAAAAAAAATTAAAAAAAATGTTATAAACTCTCTGTCTCAATCTCTCTCAAACACCACCACACCATTTACCTTAACCAAAGTCGCACCACTACTACCAACCATTAACCACCATCAAGTCATCAACTATCTACAACCACCAACTATCACATCGGAAACCACGAGAGCCGACAACATCTCCACCCAACCAACCACCCCCGAACGGCAACCATCACCGGCCACTGCCGCCACAAAACCTAATAGATAATATTTCTCAAATACAAACAATATATGACATTTACGTATCAAATTGAGAGGTATTGAAACAATTGGATCCTTGATCCATTCCCTCTTCGGGTTCTCATTAAACAATAATTTACAATCCCGTTATTTTAGGGATGATTACAAAAAAATAGGAAAACTATGTCAATAATATTAAACACAAATTATATCCATAAATATTATCTATTAATGAAACAATTGGATCCTTGATCCATTCCCAATTCGGGTTCTCATTAAATTATAATTTACAATCCCATTATGTAGCATCCCACATCGGTTGAGAAGGAGAACAAACACTTCCTTATAAGGGGTGAGGGAACCTTCTCTACCAGACGCGTTTTGGCCAGTCCTTCGTGGGTGTGACCAATGCAAAACCGTGAACTGCAGCGAAGCGGACAATATCGTGGTACGGGTTACCTTGGGCTGTTACAGTTGGTATCAGAGCCGGGTCCCGGATCTGTGTGCCAGTCGTGCCCGCGATGAAGCTGGGCTCCCTAAGGGGGGTGGATTGTAGCATCCCACATCGGTTGAGAAGGAGAACAAACACTTTCTTATAAGGGGTGGGGGAACCTTCTCTACCAGACGCGTTTTGGCCAGTCTTTCGGGGGTGAGACCAATGCAAAACCGTGAGCTGCGGCGAAGCGGACAATATCGTGGTACGAGTTACCTTGGGCTGCTACATGTTATTTTAGGGATGATTACAAAATAATAGGAAAACTATATCAACAATACTAAATACAAATTATATCCATAAATATTATTTATTAGACCCCCGCAGTCGAAGCCGGAGGTAACCGAAGCCTGAGACTGGATCGAAAATCTTCGAAGAGTACGCGGGGTAGTCCTTTGGTGAAGATGTCAGCAATCTGATATCGAGATGGGACATGAAGAAAACGAACTTGACCTTTCTGGACTTTCTCACGAACAAAGTGAATGTCAAGTTCTATATGCTTTGTGCGCTGATGTTGTACCAGATTACCTGACAGATAAATGGCGCTAACATTGTCGCAATAAACAAGTGTGGCTGAGGATAGCGGACGGTGAAGCTCCAAAAGAAGGTTTCTGAGCCAGAAAACTTCTGCAACGACATTGGCAACACCACGGTACTCGGCCTCTTCACTGGAACGCGAAATAGTTGCCTGCCTCTTCGACGACCAAGAGATAAGATTATCACCATTATAGACGCAAAAACCACTTGTTGAGCGGCGTGTGTCTGGGCAGCCTGCCATATCAGCATCAGTGTAAGCGATTAATCGCGAGTCTTTAGAGGGGCCGAGAGTAAGACCGAAACAGATGGTACCCTGAATGTATCTGATAATCCGCTTGAGAGCATTCCATTGATATGTTTTAGGTGCATGCATGTGAATACATATCTATTGAACCGCATAACTAATATCTGGCCGAGTAAAAGTTAGGTACTGAAGACCACCTGCAAGACTGCGGTATAAAGATGGGTCATGAAAATCTGTGCTGCATCAGAGCCAAGTTTAGAATTGGTGTCGACTGGGGTGTGCACGGGTTTGCAGGAGGGCATGCCTGGTCATTCAATTATTTCCTGAGCATACGCCTACTAAGAAAGAAACATGGTGTTTTTGTGCCGTTTGACTGATAGACCGAGGAAGAAGCTTAGGGGTCTAAGGTCTTTCATGGCAAATTCAGCAGAAAGATGAGACATAAGTGTGGTACGTAGAGTGTCTGAAGAGGTAACAAAGACAATATCACGACATATAGAAGAAGATAGGCGGCTTGATCGTCCTGATGAAAGGTGAAGAGAGAAGCATCACATTTGTTTTGTGCAAACCCCAAAGTAAGAACGTAGTTAGTAATTCGTTGATACCACGCCCTTGGTGCCTGTTTTAACCCATGTAGATACTTTTTAAGGCGACAAACATGATCTGGAAAGTCTTTGTTACGAAAACCCATAGGCTAATACATATAAATGGTCTCATTCAAGTGGCCATGTAGAAACACATTCGTGATGTCTAACTGATGTACCTGCCAAGACTGAGAAAAGGCAAGGGAGAGCACAGTACGAATGGTTGTAGGCTTAACCACAGGGCTAAATGTTTTCCCACAATCTATACTGACCTGTTGAAGGTGACTATCACAAACTAACCGCACCTTGTACCATTCCCCACAATCTCATTCCTAATAAGAGCCTGGTAATCATCAGTGATGGCTTTATACCAAACCGGTATGGACAAGGAATCGGTAGGGGACTTAGGTATAGGGACGATGGTGGAGGTGTTAAGGTTAAGGCGGTTTTTGGGTTTGGTAATACCATCCTTTGCGCGTGTGCGCATGGTGCGAGTGGACAGTGGTGGAGGTTGGGTCGATAAGGTGGGAACAGTTTATGAGGTAGTGTGTGGGTCGGGTGGTAAGTCAAAGGCAGTGGGTGATTGGGCCTGGGTAGGAGGGGTCGTTGTATGTTGGTTTAGTGGGCTTGGGGTCGTAGGAGATGGTGGGGTATTGGGTTGGGCTGTGGTTGAAGATGGTGCGGATAATATTATTGATTGTGCGAATCCTACGCTCCGCTTTTCCGTTTTGTGACGATGTGTGTGGACACGAGCGTCTAAAAAGGATGCCATGTGTGGAGAATAAGGTTTGAAATGATGAGTTAATGTATTTGGTGCCATTGTCACATTGGAAATTTTTGATAGGTCGTTCAAATTGGGTTGCAATTTGTTTATGGAAGTGACAAAAGGTGGGGTATACTTGTGATTTATTTGACAAGGGATAAGTCCATAGAAAATTAGGAAGATTATTAATAAATAAAATGTAATATCTATGACCATTAGAACTCAAAATAGGCGATGTCTATAAATCAGTATGAATCAAATCAAACGGAAAATAAATATAAGTATTAGAACTAGCAAATGGTAGTCTAATAATTTGGCCAAGTACACAGGACTGACAAACATTATTATTTTAATTAGAAAATCAACAAAACTAGACGACTTCAAAGACTGTAGTGGAGCACGCCCGGGGTGAACGAGATGTTGGTGACAGAGAGATGAGATGATAGCAGCAAAGGTTGATGGAGAGGTAGTGGTTCAAGACCGAAGCATGAGTGGATAGAGATCACCGCTGCTGTTGCACCGGAGGATAGGGATCCGTGTAGATGCACTTTATGCGACTAATGCTTCGGATTGTAGATTTAACATATGTTAGAAGATTGCACAAGGGCGAAGGTGAGAATTAAATTAAGGTCGAAGATAGAGTTCTATAGGGCAAAGGTAGAAGCTTATGGGCGAATGTGGGATGCTGAATGTAATATTGTATGTTCGTACCTGGGCTTGGGGCGAATGTGGACAAAGTCCACATTCGTACTTGGAAAAAGGGCGAACGTGCAGATCCTATATATAGGTTTTGCTTGTTTGATAAGTTAGAATAGTTGGTTGTTGTGTGTGTGAAGGTCAGGTTATAGCTCTCTAGATTAAGTTTGTTTGAAGGTCTATAGATTAACTTGTAAAGCGTTTATATTGATATTTTGAATCAAGTTATCTATAAAATGATGTTTGAAAAGGTAATCCGTGTGTTGTGATTCGTGTATTAGCATTTTGTTCTGTTCTAGGTTTTCCGCACCTAGAATAGTGACTTGTATGATCAGATTTCCTGTCTATTGCTAAAATTCTTCATCTACAATCCGCCACTTGTAGTCCTTCACAAGAAAACTAAATGGGTCAAATTCAACAGAGACAGATTTGTCAGTTGTGAACCAACGAACTGAGATTAGATTTTTAAGTAGTTTTGGTGCATATAGGACGGTTTTAAGAACAAGTGGTGGGCAGGTCGGTGGTAAGGTTTGATTGCCATGTCCATGAACCAGGATGGTTGAACCATCACCGACAACTATTTGTTGACCCAAGCTATTGATATACGTTAAATTACACATATAAAAGTCCCCGGTTAACTCCCATTTTCATATGTTTTTGACCTTATACACGAGGAATTGGTACTTATTTGGGTATCTGTAACAACCCGGTTATTAGGCTTAAAATTTTTCGCGACTAAAGGTAAGATGTCGAGGAACTAAATAATACTAACAAAAAATATAAAAATATAAAAATAAGAACACGACATCGAAAGTAATTTATAATAATTCTGACAAAATAAAAGCCGATGCTCAACGCGATGCCGAACCAATACCTCTTACGCGAACGAATCGATATGCGTTACAAACCCGAACACGTGTCGGTGACTAATGGGTGAGTCACTAGTGGGGACACATGGCACTCATGCCATGTGCCCCATGGCACTTGAATTAACAAGACACATACACAATGTGTCTATTATATAAAACCACTCACATACCCACCCCTTTATTGTCTGCACACACACACCATACAAAAGAAGAAAGAGATAGGAGGAGCGGAGGGCTCTCCTAGCCGCTGATGGCGGAGCTCCGGCGGGGCCGCCCTAACCAACACAACCACCATCATCTACTTACACACACCTCAAGTTTGAGAGAGAGAAACTGAGATAGAGAGAGAGTGAGGCGTAGAGAGAGAAAATAGGGAACCGGAGGGCTTCCGACTGCCGTCCGCGGCGGATCAGCGGCGGCGCTTTCCCCCTTCGTCTGATGAAGCTTCCAATCGACACAATAACGACTCACTGTACAGATCCAAGAGGAAGAAAGGGAACCGAGAAAGAATCAAAGCAGAGGAGCACGGTGATGGTGTTGTTCACGATAGACAACCATGGTCAACTATGGGGATTTCATTCAGGTTAGCTTTCCGGTTATCAACAAGTTGTATCAATGTTAATAAAGATTCAGATCTGTAAAACAATAATAACCAATGGTGGCTATTGTAAATGATGATTAGGCTGTACGGGATGGATGTGGAAATCGAACAGCGTGGTCGTGGTTGTATGACAGAGGATGGCGGAGTTGGTGACCGAGGAGGGTTGTTATGATGGTGGTCTCGGATTTCAGTGGTTAGGGTGATGGTACTTAAGTTAAGATTGGGTACAGGAAGATGAATGATGATGATATTGAGGATATTTGGGATTTAGATATTGTAAGGAAGATGGAGGATCGTTGACTCGGTCAACAAAAGTCAACCTCAGGTCAACTGAGGAGCCGAGAGGTATAAACATAAGAAACCGAGCCATCTTTGTGTTTAGTATATTGTTATGGTTAACACGTGTGGGACTTGGATAAATTATTGAACCCAAATCGACCATGTAGACTAAATAACGGATAGTTATTATGAAAATATATTGGACAAACTAATAATAGTATGTGTTTAACACAACGATCGTATAAGCCTAGTTTGGATATATGGACAATTGAGAAATAGAACCTTAGCTAGACGACCAAGGTATTGAACAAAATGGACTTATGAAGCATTGGACTTTAGGTGAACCATTCGGACAAGGCATGACGAGTAACTTAAATATTGAATATAACTAGGACATGGAAAACAATGGACATAGCAAACAGACATGTAGTTCCCAAAAATACTAAAACATGTAGAATTGGCACTTAGACATACAACTAATACTAGTCATAAAATGATGACGGATTGATACGTATTTGAACTATATACCATTAAGAAGCAAGGCGATAAGATGGACGATTAGACTATGGATCGCTAGTTCCATATTTGACTATTAGGCGATTCCACTAAAGACTAAAATAGCATAATATGCAAGACTTATGACGACGAACAATACATGTATAGAACACGGGACATTAAACTTGACTTATGGGATTACGGATTAGGAACTATATCATATGATAATTGGAACCATAATCCAACAACTAGGATAAATTCACATAAACTAAGGAAGGTCCTAGTCATCCACACGTGTAACCGTGATGCTCGGTTACACTCGCTAATACTTGTGATCATGATAGGACTTGGCATGTATTGGATAGACAGGCTCGAGGCATTGGAATACCATATCACTATGTGTCATGACAGGTGAGTTCGTGTACTTCCCCTTTTTCTGTTTTAACTGTTTTGGGGTGAATGCATGCTTCCTTTTTATAAACTGTTGTGATGTGACAAGATACTGGCTGCTGGATTATACTGACACTCATTAACTCAGAGGTGAGCCGCTTAATATATGGGTAGAACTACTTGGGGAAACCCCCACGCACAGTGGGCCCGGGAAACCCTCCACTGAGGCCTGCGGACCGTTGCGGCATATATTATGCCTAGTAGATCTATAATGGCAGTAGATAGATCTAGTGTTAGGGTTGAGGTGTTGCTTGTACATCACGTGTGTTGAACCGTGTAAACTTGTTTTAAACTGTTAAACTGTTTTGGATTTACTTAACTAATTACACGGACTCACCAGCGTAATTGCTGACCCAAAATCTTTTAAGCATGTGTTCAGGTACTGCAAATGGACGGATGGCAACCGCGAGGTATATGATTGCTAATAGCGGATTAGAGGTTATCTGGTTAGAAGATTCGGCTATATGTGTTGCGGCTAGAGCCTCTAGAGATAAGCGAGATAGAGATTGGATTGACTAGCGGATCACACCTTATCAACTACTTCGACGACCGCCGCGTTTCGTCCCTGCATAAATATTAGTTTATTTATTTAAGTTATGTAACTATATTTTTGAATTAGAAATTGTAAAAACAATAAATATTAGTTATCGTTGCTTCCATTGTGCAAGTCTGTTACCAATCTGTCATATCGTCCAGACCCCACCTAGTCGGGTTGTTACAGTATCTTTACGATTTCAGGTCTTAAGCGATGTCCCGGAAGCAAACCTGAAGAAAACGAGGATTTCGGCCCTTTATCAGGAGAACATACTGCTGCAACTTTTGCGCAGCAGCTGTTCGCATCGCTTTTACCCCTTGTAAAACCCGAAATCCGACTTCGACTTTCAAATAAGAATTATTCTACGCTCCGAGAGCTTTCAAGGCATATAAAGAACACCTTCTAACGATTTTTCTACGATTTTATATGAAATTTTAAAGATCGTGCTGTCGTGCTGTACTCTGTGAGCGGCCGCTCACTCTCTGTGAGCAGTCGCTCACTCGTCCAGATATTATCAGAACCTTCTAGAAGGCCTACGTCAGCACCCAGGCAACTTGTCTTCACTTTTTAAAAGTGAGTGGCCGCTCACAGGGCCTGTTCAGCTATAAAACTCCCATTCAGCCTCTGTTCGAATTATTGGGTGTTTCCAGACGATTTGGGGCGATTTCCAGGGGTGAAATACTGCTGTAAAGGCTAGGAACAAGCTCGGGAAGCTATACGATTCATCTATCATCATCCAATCCATCACACTTGCATCTTTATGGTTTGATCTATCAACTTATAAGTTGTTCAAATCTGATTTTGTTTGTAATCTGTGATGTTCTATCTTAGTTTATGTATGTTCACGGATAATATTTAGTAATCTTTAGTAATAAAAACAATTGTTTGTATCTTTAATCTAGTCTTGTATGATATTGGTGTTTTTCATGTTGAATCTTGATGATCATAATACAAACTTGTTTTATTGTTAATGGATTTGTAGTTATGTTTGATTGACTTTGATGATTATCGTGTGTGTTAGGCGGATATATGTTGAAAAACCGTTCGTTTAATCACCCGATAGTAGACTAGTTAACTTGTTAATAAGTTTACACCATGAAACTGTAACCGGGTATTGGTTTGGTTAAAGTCAGTTAAATAATTATTATAAATGCTTACCGGCACGTAAAAGGGTTTAAAAAGCTTAATGGTGTTGTTACTAATCTTTGATGCGGTTAATGATCTTTGGTAGTTATTTTGGTTGAAATGGCGATCTTAGTAGATTTGTGTTCAAAGTTAGTAAAATGGAATAGGTTGTGAAATGATTTACTTTATGCTAGTCTCGGTGGTTGTATTATGTATTCGATATTGCTTTCCTTGATTATTGCAGTTAGAAAACTCTTAACGGATGACAACTTATCTTTAGAAGATTCTCATGAGATCATATCAGCTGCTCGCTAATGAATAACTTGAGGTGGTTAACGTGTGTCTATCGTGTTAGCTTTCCGTATAGTTGTCATGTTAGGATTCCCGAAAGGGATACTAATTGTCTAAAAATGGGAATCTTGATCACACGCCTTGTATCATATGATATGTAGATGACATGCTAGGATTGGTATATTATAGTTTATATAGTTATATTATGTATTTGGATTCCTACTTATGTTAATTATACGTTTTAGAATTAATGTAGTTTAAACAAACTTCAAACTATCTTTTCTTACTGGTAAATTGTGGATACAGTTTTAGTACCATTGCTCCGCGCACGTCCATGGATCGATATCTGGTTCTTATCTGTACATTACTACATATATGACAGGGTACACTTGCCATATTGTGTGTGTTTTAATGTTAAGATTAAAAACATTCTTATAAATTTAAAACCCAAGTCGCGAGTGTACATATTTATATGTATACTCAGAACACGTCAGCTATTATTAGAAAAAGAATCAAAATTAACAAAGGTATTAGACATGTTACCTGTGGCGCCGGTGTCCATGTATCCAGTCGGTTCTTGTTGGTGATTTAGTGACATAGCATTGAGAGCCTGATCAACATATGTCGGTGTGTAGGCAGTGTGATGCGCCTGATTGGGTTTGGACCCAAGAATTCCTGCTCCATTATTATTATTTGTGGACCGGTTAAAGGTGGTGGGATAGGGGCATGGAGGAGAGGCCCAAGGTGAAGGATAAAAGGGTTGTTTGGTCGGAACAGGCCATGGGTCGTAAGGAGGAAAAAGCCATCCTAATTCTGAGGTGGGCCGGCCCAGTAGCCATAGGGGTTTTGGTCTTCGTCCATAGCCCTAGTTCTGCCTTCCACTGCCACATGACCGTCTGCGTCCCTCAGAGCGATCAGCAGGAGGGTTGTAAGTTGGCTGAGATTGTGCGGTACGAGAGGATGTTTGAAAGGTTGTACCTGCCGATTTGGACGCATGAAGGGCATGCTCAGATTTTTGTGATTCGACCATGAAAAGTTTTGACCTAGCCTTATAGAAAGGTGGTAAAGGTTCTTTACCTTGAAAGATGGTACCGAAACTTTCGTATTGTTCGGTAAGGCCAGCGATAAGTTGTAAGACAAGATCATCATTGGAAACGGGGTGACCGACACTGGCAAGTTAATCAGAAAGGGTTTTTAATTGTTGGCAATAAGCAAAGGCATTCTGGAAGTTTTCAAGACGTGTATTGGTGAATCGATGGCGAAGGTGGAGAGCACGGGCGCTCTTGTTATCTTGAAAAAGTTCTAGAATATTTTAATTTTTGATAGTTTTTGTGTTTTGAGTTTGTATATCCATATTAATATTTGACACCTAGTTTGTTGGCTACAAAATATGGGGGTTAGAGGAGGTGGTGATGGTCGTTTTGAGGATGTGGTGGTGGTGGTGGTTTGAGATGGTGGTGGTGGTTGTGGTTGTGGTATAAGAAAACTATATAAAAGAGTAAACTGCTCGGATGTTTCATTTGGGTAGTTTGGTCATTTTACATGACTTAATAGAGAAATTTAACAACATTAGCTTGTAAGGGCCATGGGGGTTATGAAATGTCAACGTTGTGGATCATTAAAGATAGATTGGGGCATCTGTGCAATTCGTGCAAACACAGGACCATACATGGAATTTACTCTTGGGCTAATTATAACCTAAAATTTTTGGCAAGAATTCTAAGGTAAGAATGGCATCACCAAATGATATGTGTCGCTACCTCAATCGCCTTATTATATATATATACAGATATAGATGGATTAAATTATTTACCTTTCATTTTAATTTTTAAAATTTATATTAAGAAATATGGTGAAATAATAGAAACAGAAAAAATAATATTAGACTCACAGAGTTGTGTCACGTGGCACACTTAATTAGTTATTCAGTAGGTATATATTAAAACTAACAATTATAAGGCAAACTTTTGTAGGTACTAGTGGGATTGATCGCGTGTTGCGACGGGTGTGTGATTGATATCAGATAAGATTACGATATCTAATACAAACCAACCCATTACGGGTTCCTAACATTTTTATTTCATAATATTTGGGCAATGTGAGGGTGGCACAAATTTACAACACAAACGAGTTGTCACTGAGCATGTTGTATACATTTCTTTAAACTTAAGTGCGATAAGTTTTTTTATTCATTGCTTGAAAATAGAGACTTAGATATTAGTACTATCGAGCATCACAAAGGTGACAGTAATGACCATCATAACCAATTGTTGGCATAAGTAAATAAGGACCATAAATTTCATACCCATAACCATACATATCATAGTAAATCCCATGTAGCAAAGCTATTGCCAAATGTTACCATCAGTTTTTAAACCGGATGCTATCAACAAATCACAAAACTAATTATACCATAAAAATATTAATTAAGACATATCAACTCCATTAGGATTTAGGTATCGTGAGTAGTCGTTCCAATCATTGGTAGCCTCAACATAATTAAAGAAAAATATGACTAAGAAATTAATATAAAGATGCTACGTCAAGCATATAACAATTTGAAATATAAAACACTTTATGAATCTACATATGAATATGTATCAAAGTACCTTCATAGTAGTATGCAGTAAAAGCATAGTTGGAAAAATAAGCTACTGATGGGCCCGTATAATCAGGAATCAAGAGAAAACAAAGTAATGTAAAGGTTGTTTAATATTTTTTTTCATTTTCTAGAAGTAACTTGCCCACCAGATTTTTGATACAACCCATCATTTGTTTTAGTTTAGCCATCATTTCTCCTAGGCCATATTTAGTAAATATATATCAATCCATTTAATAGATTATTATATTTCCTTCAATAACACATATAAGATAAAGTCAACATAGATTAAGATGATCTAAAGAATGTAATTCCCATCACCAGTTTGTATATTGGAAGACCTGATAGTTGGTTCATTGTATTTTGCGGCACCCATCATCCTTTAATCAAACTAAGTACAAAACTATTATGCACATCTACAAGAATGATAAGATGGGTCTGCATTGAACTAGTGATCCAATGTTAACTAAAGTCGATCTAAAACAAAGGTTTAACATGCTTGATGTTATCTATAATTTAAACAAAATATGAGGCACACTGGGCTTAGGTTCATCTGATTTCTTTCTTAATTTCCTACCAGTGAGTTCCTTCTTTAAACTATATTTTGTTATAGACTTGCGAAGTTCATAGCCTAGTAAAAAAACCAGATTAAATCCACGTCATTTAGCAATGAAAGACAAAAAAAATTATGAGAAATAATACCTGCTATCGTATCTAGAATCTATATTTTTTAATATAAAAAATCTTCTTGGAATATGATAAAGTCAAATGATGGTGACGAACATGAAATTTTTTTAACACAAATTTAGCTTAACTGAGAATGAACGAAGAAAAAAGAGTTGGTTTTTTTTACCAAAGTCAAAATTGTGAAAAAAAAAATAATGGAATGGAGCAAAGAGAATTACTTTTATATCTGGGATGATATAAATAACTAAATAATAAACATAGATGTTAGCTGAAAACGTTGAATCAGAAAGTATATATCATACCTCTAATAAGAGAAGACTCACATGCAATTGTTTTCATAATATGACCCTACATATTGCAGAGCATACAAGTTTCAAGGTTCTTTGATCATTGCCTAAATGATATGCTCATCAAGAAAGTGTTTTAAAATATATGAATTTTTGGTACGAGCTTAAAAGGTTCATTATGGTTCAGTTCACGTGCAACAGTATATGATTAAAGTTTAAAAAAGATGTTGAGTTAAGATGGGTCAGATAGATACACTTATACTTAATAGTAGCAAAACTGAAATAGTTATGACCTACTAAAAAAATTATTTTCTCAACAATTCAAACATTCACTTATAAATTATTAGATTTAGGTCATGTTTAATGGGTCAAGTAAGAAAACTTTAAAACTAAACGGATCAAACAGGTTCAAGAATCATGAAAGTATTTTAAATGCGCCCATTGCCTTTTGCTATAACAAAAAACATGATATGCACACCAATTAAGATCACAAACTCCACAAATATTAAGTAAATATATAATAATAACCTTCACAAAATCTTGAGGTAGTTTCTTGTGACACCCGGCAAACTCCGGTTATTAACTTTTTGAAAACTCAGTAAGTCTACCTTAGCGAGTCGTGCATACATTACACATGACAGGGTCAGTCGAGTCGAGTCGCGTTAAGTATTGTTCAGGGATCAATGATTCGGAGGATCATTGGGGTTTTAACACACGCAGGTCTCGAGTCCCGGGAATTAGTGAACGAGTGTGAACGTGTTTGTTTTCATGAATTATGTGTTTATAATCTTTATGTGACTTGTCGGTATGTGTATACGTGTTTACATATGTTAAAATAGCGATTACACATGATTGTATGACATTATAGGTGATTACGCGACACAGGGGGCGATTAAGACACCCCTGAGGGCGATTAGCCCCCTAATCGCCTGATAGGGAGGGCGATTAGGAACTTCTGAAGGCAATTGGGCCCTAATCGCCTATAGCTATAGGCGATTAGGAGCCCTAATCGCCTGTACCTGCTACGTAATCGCCTGACGTGTTTTAAACGACTATAAACACCTATAAATACCACCCTTGACCTCTAAAACACCATTTGTGCAACCCTAGCCATCCCATAACCTATCCCAACTCACAAACACCCTCTGGAACACGTTTTTGCATCAAAACACACATTTCCAAGCCGTACACATCATTTTCTCATAAATCCAAGGTGTGTTCTTCATTCCCAAACCTTTAAATGATTATGTTTTGTTCCTAAAGGTCCAGACCTGATTTATAAACTATTGTGTCTTTGAAAATCTATTAAAAACCGTTTTTAAACAAACCCAAACCTTTATGCATGTTATATGTGTTATATATGAATAAAGGTATGATTTTTATGATCGAAACATGGTTATGCTTGTGTTATGAATGTGTTTCTGACTTAAATGGATTATGATAATGTTAACTTAGGAGTTTGGAGGTCCATGGTTGTGTATTGTTGATATTTGGTATTTTGACCCATTTGAATGGTTTTGAATGATTAAGGATGATATGATGTGTTTTGTTGGTTATATGATGTTAGGGTTTACTTTAGGATGATGCTAGAACAGTAGGATATTATCGGACAACGTTGTTACGTGATGAAATCTGGATATTTGCTATTTAGGGCAAGTTTTTGCATGTTGATGTGATGTTTACATGATAAGTATGCTATTTTGGGAAAACGCTCGTATTCGGGGCTGTTAGAATGATGTTAATTTAGGGGTTTTGCTTGGAATATGATTGTTAATGTTTTGTGATTGATATTTGGTGTTTCCACACGTTCCGGGTCTGATTTGGAGGGTTAAACGCGCGAAAAATCGGAACAACAATGCTGAAGGCGATTAGGGATCCTAATCGCCTATGCTGAAGGTGATTAGGAGCCCAATCGCCTATGTTGCATGTCTTATAGCCCCCTAATCGCCTATAATACATGTCTTATAGCCCCTAATCACAAGTTAAACTCTGAATTGCATGTCTTATAGCCCCAATCGCCTTCAATGCATGTCTTATAGCTCCTAATCACTAGTTAAACCCTGAATTGCATGTCTTATAGGAGCCCAATTGCCTATAGTGTATGTCTTATAGCCCCTAATCACTAGTTAAACTCTGAATTGCATGTCTTATAGCTCCTAATCACTAGTTGACTTTTCCTAATCACTAGTTGACTTTTTCTAATCGCATGTGCTGCTGTTTTAAGTGTATTTTGACATTCCGATACCCGATTTGACACCTAGGAACATGCTAGAAACCCCGTAACATGACTAGTAACATAGTAACACGTGCTCGGACTTATTTGTGCGTTATTTGAACTATATGTTAGACTTGTTGAACTTTAACACGTGTTAAGTATTGGTTGCATGAATTGTATGTTTTAGTGTATGAGATGAACACGTGGGATGTCGAGTCACCAATGGGAGGTCGAGTCCTGTCTCACATAGTCTGGTTGTCAGTCAAACGTATTTTCAAACATATAATGGTCATGGACTGGACATTAGGGACTAATGAACCCAATGGGTTATTAGTCTAACTTTACACACATCCTATGATAGGTCGCCACTAGTTGGGGCTATCATACACATAACGGTATACTCGTAAACAGAAGACGCAACCTAAGGTGAGTTCACGGCCCCACACTTTACTGTTTTCGTTTTCCGGGGAGAAACATGCTCAAACTCTTTTACTACACATTTTCATGTTATACTATGGCTCACATCTTATTACTATACGGTTCATCTAAATTCCCTTAGAAACCACTAACATGGGGATATGGCAGGGAAATGTGGATAGCGCTATTGGGAACTGACAAACCCCACTCGACGGCTGGAGGCCGGGCGGGTGCATATTGTCTCTAAACACACAGGGCCTACCGGGGATGACGGTAGTCTGGAAATAAGGGTTACACAGTTATGCAGTAACAACACAGTCAGCAGTGGTTTCACCCGTAGTAGTAATATCACATAACGCCTAGCTAGCGTTCACATAAGCATAGTAGTTACAACAACGGTAACGGTTTTCAAAGGATGGTTTTAAACGTTTAAATGAAACCTGTGAACTCACCAGCATTATATGTTGACTCTTTTAGCATGTTTTCTCAGGTCGCTAAGGTAGCAGCTATCAGCTAGGCGCACGGAGTCGCACTGGAGTCGTACTCGCGTCTAGGATCATTTATGAATGTCTTTTGATGTTAAACTCTTGAACTCGTGTCTTTATTTACTCATGACTTTTGTAAACTTTAAATGCTTCTGCACTTTCGACAGTTGGTTTTAAATCTTATGCATGACTTTGTTACGTATATTTTTACATTTAGACGTCGTTTATTGTGACCGTTGACTTGGATCCTGGTGTGTCACACGCCTCGCGGTAGAACTCCGCTTGTGGAAATTTGAGGGTGTGACATTTCTAATACGTAAGAAACTAAACATAACATTAATTAGACATAATCAAATAATATTACACGATTTCATAATATCTATTATCTATTAAGTAACATTATATTTAACATCCCAAAAGCATTATTCACATAGTTAAAAGAACGTAAAGTTTTTTCAAAAAGGCTAATGAGAAGTATGTCCAATGTAAATAAGAATCTTACCTATGTGTCTATGCACACAGTACACCCTGTAGCATAGATCGTTTCGGCCCACAAGGCATCCAACATGTTTGAGTCAAAAGGTCAAACAAACATTTTTATAATCATGTTTTTGGTGATACGCCATAGTGTCATACTGTGTACAAATCCAAACATTAATTCATCTAATAGGTAACAATATGTAGTTTTGGGCGGTGATTTGTGCACTAAATCCCCTACAGTAACAGCAAATTGGTGATCTCATAAATTATTCATTTCCAATAAAAACAAGAACTAAAAAAATGGGCATGTTAGTCACCTTGTAATGAGTCGACAAACCGAAGCCAGTGGTTTCCTAGAAGGCATTGTTCTTTTTCTACAAAAAAAACAAAAACAAAAAAAGTGATAAAGATCATTGATTTTAATGACATAGATATAAATTATAATAGTAAACCTAGCAAACCATTAGCATTGATGATGTTCTAGTTGCGATCACCAAAGCAATCCTGTTTTGCCCAACTGAAATACCCAATATTCGTATCGCATATTCAATTTTTTTAGTAGGCTTTATAATATTATCAAACAAGTCATCTGCATCAAATAAAATAAAATAAAAGAATCTCTATCATCCATTTAACTTACCTTGTGTTCATGTAAGATGCATTACATCTCGACAATTCTCCTTAGATCCATTCGTTGCACAATCTTTATAAAAAACAAATTTGAAATATTAAAAATTTCATTAAATAGTCATCCAAAGATACCATCAAAAACCATAACTAACCACTATCAAAATTCATGAAAAGTAATGAACCCACAAACCATAATACGATTAATTAACGACGATTAAGAAACAAACAAAACCCAGATCATCAAGAACTCACCAATAGAAAACGAACTTCAAATTCTAGACAAGATATATATATATATATATATATATATATATATATATAGAGAGAGAGAGAGAGAGAGAGAGAGAAAGAAAGAGAGAGAGAGAGAGAGAGAGAGAGAGGGAGTTACTACTGAATTGATGATGATGATGATGAAAGGTTGATGATTATGAGGGGTTGAAATGATTCACATTTAAGATGCATTATAAGTTGTATTTTGTGTTCTAAATCTTGGACATGAGGGTAGAATTGAGATAAGACTTTAGAATATGAGGTATTGGACAATGTTAAATTTACTATTTTACCCTCCTAAGTATCTTATTTGTCACAACTATGCCTATAATACCCTTAAATTTCTTACTTAAATATGTTGTACAAGTTCCTTGTTAAATTGTACGAAAATATAAATTACCATGTTATACATCACTCCTCCTTAATAAGATAATATAGATATATTAAAACTAACGATTATATGCCAAAATTTCAGATTTAGTTTCATGTTTGAGATTTTTTTTTTTTTTTTTAATTTGACTCTAACTGTGAACACACTCGTCAACTTTGGTCCCTTCAATGGACAATTTTTTTGTGTAATATCGTTAAATGATTTTTTATATTCATAGCCATCTCCCTTATATAGAGAAATAACAAAACAAAACAAAAAACCCCTCTAATGTTGAGTATTCCTCTACATCTCTGTTATTTGTTTTTCGGGTATACTTTAACTTTTCTCAACTCGGCCTAGATGCTACATTACCAAGTTTTCCTACTTCATTCAACCCATCTCACGAAAAGAATCCTTTTGTTTTTCTATATATAGAATAGAAAGATCTGTGTATTTATCCAACTCATCTCATTATTCTTTTTGCTATTAGATTTGTAGACTTGATTGGGGTTGGGTTAGGTTGGAGTTTTTAACCAAACTCATGTTATGATACAAAATTCACTAGAATTGGGTATACCAAACATGGGTAGTATAATAAACACGTTGATTTCGGGCAGGAAAAGAGGAAATTCAAATAAAAAATGATCCATGGTTGGGAATTTTTTGATCGTCTTTCTCTGAGGAAGAGGCAAAATAGAAGCAACTTGAATTCGGGACCACTATTCGAAATCTTAGTGAAGCACTGGATTTGTTATCTCATGTCTGCTTTTCGTGAAAAAAATACCAATTGAAGTGGATAGTTTTTTCAGACAACAAGTGGGTGAGTCAACTATTCAATCAAATGATATTGAGCATAAGAGCTTCTGTTCGTAAAATTTGTGAAAAATGTCGACTAATCCGTCGTCGGGGACGAATTATAGTAATTTGTTCCAACCCAAGACATAAACAAAGACAAAAGCGATTCCCGTAGTAGCGGCGAGCGAAATGGGAGCAGCCTAAACCGTGAAAACGGGGTTGTGGGAGAGCAAGACAAGCGCCGTGCTACTAGGCGAAGTAGTAGAATGCGGTCTAACGAGACGTATGGACGTAATTGATACGGGAGCTTCGCTAAGTGTTCCGGTCGGTGGAGTGACTCTCAGACAATTTTTCAACGTGATTCCCCTTTTATGTGGAAAGGCCCGTATCAATAATTATGATTTTACGTATGAACAATTCCTCAATATCTTGTTCATTCGCAACAAAATACTTTAGATAATGGGTGTAAACGGAAAAAAACTTTATAACTATCTGTTAATGGAGTTGAATTTACCAAGTTCTGAGGAGTTGGTGTCCAGTTATATCTGTGCTATATCTTCTCTATATCTATAAAGGACCAGAAATACCTTGTTTACGTATCATTGGGAAGTGCATTAACATAAAAACGGCAGTCAGAAGCAGCAATACAAAAGTGTGTAAACTATAAAAACGATTCAAAGTGGATTGTCCCACACTAGCACCACAACCCCGTTTTCACGGTTTAGGCTGCTCCCATTTCGCTCACCCCTACTACGGGAATGGATTTTGCTTTCTTTTCCTTTTGTTGTTCAAAATTTATAGTTTCAAAAATAGGAATCTGTGTTATCAAAGGATTTCCTACGATTATTTCTAGTATGGAATGAGTCAATCATCCACTTTGGTATCTTATTGAACAAAAATGGTGATATTGTTCCTCCATTGATCAAGAATTTCGATTTTTGGCTAGTTGGCGTATTACCAAATCACGCTCCGATTGCCACAGTAGTAGATATAGGTATTTTCAGAATACGCCTTAACGACCAATGGCTAACGATGGCTTTGATGGGCGGTTTTGCTAGAATAGGTAATAATGAAATCATGTTTTTAGTAAATGATGCAGAGAAAGGTAGTGACATTGATCCACAAGAAGCTCAGAATGTTCTTGTGAATTATGGCCAATACTGGGTATATAAGCAGTGATTTCAAATCTAGAGGTTAATCGTACTCTGGCAACTTTACGTAAGGAAGAGTTTGGTTTTTTTGGGGTGATAGTGGAAAAGTTGACAGATAAGTCACCCACGTACCACTTTATTGGGCGAACAGCCCAACCCTTGGAACATACTACAGCCCCAGGTGGCGAAGAGCCGACATCGAGGTGCCAACCTTTCCCGTCGATGAATATTTCCTAATTGCTCTGGCGCATTTACAACCCACGAATTTGATCAATGACTCTTCGCGCTTTGTGAGCAGACATAGATATATGTTGACCTAAAGCATATACTTCTGTTGTTCTCTTATTTAACATAAAGTTCGCCTCCTACTAACTTAGCTAGGTTAAGAGATAAATGAGCATGCCACGACATTGTTACGATCTCATATAGGCCTTTATGGCCCTGGTAGGGGTCGCGTTATTGATGTGAGATGGGTCCAGAGTTCTAAGACAGATGAGACAGAGAAAACAGAAAGTATTCATGTATATATATTATAAAAACATGAAAAAAAAGTAAGCGATAAAGTACTGGAAGACATGGAAAATCTTAATGCCATAATGCCTTTCAAATCCTCCTAACCATTATCCTACTGCAATAATTCTTGCTAAGAAGAACATTCTTGTTGTGGCAATTCCAGCCAAGAGGTAATGGGTTACTCCTACAGGACGTCCTTGTACAATGCTTAAAATAAGTTGGAAGGAATCCACCGGTTAAACGGAGTTGCCCGAAGAATGAACTCTGAGAACTTCGAATAAAAATGAATATAATATGATAACATATGATAAAGTAGTCAAAATAAATATGAATCAACACGTTCAATAAAAAAATTTCTTCTTCCCAGATTCTTCTTTTTTTTTTCTCAGTATCGAGGATGATACCCAAGATCTGTATTTGTTTATAAACTCTCCTGGCGGATGGGTAATACTGGAAAAGGAGCATCGTGGAAATACATGTCACTCAGCCAAAGGAAGATGATGGAGGGATACGAAATAACTATAGCGGATGCATCGGATGGACGTCAAGTGGTTGATATTATCCCTCCGGGGCCAGAACTTCTTGTTTCAGAAGGCGAATCTATCAAATTGGATCAACCGTTGACAAGTCTGTTAGACATTTTTTGAGATAGAGATTTATAGAAAAAGTTCAATTCATACAAAAAAGTCAGGGTCTTGTTCAGAAATAATGTAATGAAAGGGAGATAGGAGTTTTTCGCTAGGTATTTGACCAAATAAGATCGTCCAGTTCCTATAGAACCTATCCCTAAAATACCCCTAGAGAGAGATAAGGCCAAGCGGAGCGAAAAGGGTTTTCGATGAGATGGGAAATGAAAAAAAAATTCTGAAGAATTCGTCATGATATATCTGATCCATGCATAATATCATGAAAAATGGATACAAATTTTTGGCTGCTACTTAGTATCGGCAATAGGTCTGAAAAAGTATATAAAAAGAAAAATTTTAGATATTAGGAATTCGTTTAATATTGTTAACGTATGCTACCTAATCTTATTTTTCTTGGTTTGAAATATAAAAAAAATAATTAATTCAATATATTAACAAATGGTTAACATGTTAACAAATAACTTTTTAACGTCCTTTAACGCAAGAAGAAAGTAATGTACAACGCCTATTAACATGCCATATGTCACCTCGGGTGTCAGGGGTACTACCCATGGTTTACTATAATAATCTACCAACTCAAACATTAAATAATTAATTAGTAGTTTTTTTATGATAACTTTTCATTTAGAGAGAATTACACAAATTATCTTTTATTTATTAGTGAAATTGCATCATATGTCATTTATGTTAATTTTGGAGTTTGTTCATCCCTTTTCTTATGAGCTTGGAGTTTGTCTTGGTCAGAGAGATCAGGGATGGATGGTTTTGAGAAGGTAGGGGTTGTCTTCTGAATCTTTGTAGCTACTGAAGTTTCAGCAGCTGTTTCTTCAGTGGCATGTGTAGTCCCTTTGGTCTTTCTCTTTCTATACTGAAGTTTAACCTCCCTCTTTTGGTTCTTCTGTTGAAGCTTGTGAGGGGATATTTCCTTCTATGGGTTTGGGTGAGGAGTGCCTTTCCAAATTCCTTATTAAGATCTGCCCATAGATCAGCTGGTCTTGTGCTTCCTTGACTTCAGCTTCACTTGCCCTGAATGAAGTTGTTTCTGGATCTATCTTCTCAGATGCCTTCTCCCCCTTTTTGGATTCATCAACTTCAGGGGAAGAGACACTTGTTAAGTGTTGAAGTTGCAGTTTTAGATCTAGAATTTCTCTTGTCAGCTCTGAGACTTTGAGTTCCATGGCATTCTTAATCATCTCTAACTGATTAGCATGTTTCAGCTCCATCTGTTTAGTAATGGTCTTGAGATGTTTGTCTAGGAGAGACTGGATCATTTGGTAGAGAGGGCCCTGAGGGTTGCACAAGTGGTCTAAGCTTATGCTCTCAGAGCCTGAATTGGCAGGATTTTTATTTGAAGTTGGTGTGTTTAGGAGATCCTCAACATGTGAGGATGCCACTTTTGGGATGGATTGGGTTAAGTGGACTTCACCTTGAGCCTTATTGGTGATTAACTTCTTGAGTTGGAAAACCTCAGACTCAAGACCTTCAACTTTATCCGTCAATTTAGTAATTTTTGACCCATCAACCAAACTAATGGTATCATCTGAATCCATGTTCTTTTGAAGAACAGTTTCAACATGACATGTGTCCAATACAGTTTTGTCATGTGCCCCTTTTTCTTGGAACTGGGGTCTTTCTGCTATAGGTTTTATACCTATATTTGCAGTTGCCATAGGTGAAGTCTTATTGATGTTACTACTGTCCTCTAGTCCACCACTGGGTGGTAAAAGAGTAGTAGCAGCTTCACCTATTACCTGATCTTCCACAATTGGACTGAGAGACCTAGGTTCACCCTCATCTCTTTGGTTTGAGTGAGTCACATCCAAATCCATAGCATCATTCGGAGAGACCTCAAAATTGAATAGAGGTGAGCTAATATTGGATTGGGCTTTGGTGCTCAACTCATAGAGAGCTTTGGCATTGATGAGTGTGGAGAAGGTAGTCATGTTATCATTAGTAGTGATGTCAAGTGGTTCACTCCCGGGCAATGGAGTGGTAGTCAATGTTTCAGTTTGAGACAAAGCTACTAATGGATCCCTTTGAAGAATTACTGTGTCCTGTTGAGAGGACACAGGCATTATGGGCTGGGGTAGGGGTGAGCAGAATTGGTCCGGACCGAAAAAAAAACCGAGTCCTGACCCGAAAGTACAAGAAAACCGACCCGAATCTGATATGTAGGTTCTGTTATCGGTCCAGTAATTTAGCTCCATCCGGTTCTCGGGTCGGGTCGGTCCAGGACAACAATGAACCCGAGACAAAACCGATGGACTGAAATACATTCCTGAATTAACTAACTACAACTATTTTAGGCGCCAAATCATGGGCCTAATACAATGGACAGCTACACCTAGTCTAATATAAACCCACCCATGGCCTAATATACCTATACGAATCATAATCTTCAAAGAACAAGAGGTTGCTGCTGTCGATCTGCAAGAACAAGAGGTTGCGGCCATCTTCCAAACCTGCAATCATTCAATCAGAATTCAGAAAGGTGTGTTTGAGTTTAGACACTGTAATTTGGTATTATTAGACAATGTTTCATATATATTTTCGCTATTTATTGCAGCAGACATATCACCTACGATTGTCTGCTGTTCTTGGTATTTATTTTTATCAAGATGGACTTTTTATTTTGATCAGTTGGTTTGTGTTTTAAGTGTTTTTAAATCAAGTTAACTTGTTCTTTCAGGTATGTTTTAAAAAACAAGCTGTACATTATTTTAGTTCTAATAAACAATTTGATTTTACTTTTTGCATTTTGCTTGTACTCATGCCAAAAAAGTGTAAAAGGTTTGTCTTATGGTTTCATAAACATTCAAGTTAATCTTTGAAATGGATAAACTGCAAAACTACTAGGTCATACACGGTATACCTAGTAAAACATTAGTGGTTATACATAATAGTGGATCAACTGTATGAACAATGAATCTATAAAAATCCGTATGAACTATGTGCCTTGGTATTTATTCATTGTTGTTGAGATGATGTTGATAATCGGGTTCGGTTCTTGTATTCTTGACCGAAGGAGCCGGTTGTTAGGGACCGATGACCGAACCGAATATTAGGGTTTGAATTCGGTTCATGGTTTATGTACATTTCGGTTCTCGGGTCGGGTCGGGTTTGTTCGGGTCGGGTCGGGTTTGGACCATTGCTCACCCCTAGGCTGGGGTCACTACGCCAAAATGTGGCTTTAGCCACACATTTCGTAAAATCGCCCTGCCACACTTTTGATTGAATGTGTGGCTAAAGGTCATTTCTAAGATTTGAAAACCTTCCAGCCCACCTTTCGCCACACATCTTATGTATTCATGTGACCATTGTATAACAGCTCAAAACCTTTAGCCACACTTAAGAAAAAAATGTGACATTTACTAGTCACACCAAAAAAAGTGTGGCCAATTGTGATCTAAGGCAACAATATTTATTTCATGTGACAAAAAACTATAACTTCTCGAATCCTTTAGCCACACTTCAAGAAAAAATTATGACATTTAGTAGCCACACTAGAAAAGTGTGGCCAAATGTGATTTACAGCCACAGTATTTGTTTGATGTATGGCTAAAAGCTAATACATATGGCCACATATATTGTTGTGTGACCAGAGACTAATCAATGGTTACACTTAAAATTAAAAAAATTCATGTGGCTTTACATAAACATTAGTCAAACCATCGAACCTTTATTTATTTTTGTATGACGGAATGATAATATATGTCATGGAAAAATATATGTGACTAAAGTTAGACAATAGTCACAATTAAAGTTACAAAAAAATCATGTGTCTTTACCTATTAGCCACACTAATGTCATTGTTTATTTTCATGTGACGAAATGATAGCAAATGTCATTGCAAAAATATGTGTAACCAAAGGTTAGATAGTAATCATAGTTAAAATTGTAAAATTTTATGTGGCTTTATATAACTATTAGCCACACCATCTTCCATTAGTTTTTTTTTGTGACGTAATAATAGCAAATGTCATGAGAAAAAAATGTATGGCCAAAGGTAAAACAACAGTCACACTTATAATTACAAAATCTTATGTAACTATACATACTATAACTTCCTTTTCAAAATATTTTTCTCTTAAAATTACAAAATTTCAATATCTCTCCAAAAACTCCCCCAAAATATTTCATCCTCTTAAAATTACAAAATTTTCATTTCCCTCCAAAAACTCTCCCCAAAATATGTAATCCTAAAAATTCCCTCTCAAATGCTATTCTCATAAAAAAAAATTACATTACTTAGTATAAATATACAAAAGATA
The DNA here is from genome assembly GCA_032199755.1 of Ambrosia artemisiifolia. Taxonomy (NCBI): domain Eukaryota; kingdom Viridiplantae; phylum Streptophyta; class Magnoliopsida; order Asterales; family Asteraceae; genus Ambrosia; species Ambrosia artemisiifolia. The sequence goes on from CM063517.1 coordinate 34,631,775, forward strand.
TAAAACTGTAAAATTTTATTTTATCATTTTAGTAATTTCTTTTCAAACTTTTATATATTTGTCTTTGTAACTAATTTAGGTAAGAATATACATAACAAATGCGTCAATTTTGAAGTTTATGCGTTTTATCATGAATGTACTAAAGGCTTACGTTGCGGTTTAATGCGTATAGATGACCTCGGAACCGAACCGGTACCGGTAATGGAGGTACCGGTCCTGAAAATGGAAGAAATAGGTACCGGTACAAGTAGAAAACGAGTATATGATATAAGAATTTGAAGGTAAATCAACCCAAAATATCGGATTGTATTGAACTGGCACCACTACCAAAAGTACCGCTGTCGAGAACGCAAAAAACGGGCACCGATACCGAAAACGGTCGTACATGTCTTAATAGACCATATTGGGCCTTAATGGATCACAATGGACACTAGTAGATCATATATGTCTTAATGGACCATATTGGGCCTTTATGGATCATAATGGATATTAATAGATCATATATGTCATTATGGGCCATATTGGGCATTATTGGATCATAATGGACAATAGCATAGCATATATGCCTTAATGGGCTAAATTGGGCCTTAATGAATCATAGTGTCTTAATAGGCCATTTTGAGTCTTTGTGGATCACAATGGACAATTGTAGTTAATACATGTCTTAATGGAACAAAGTGGACCTTAATGGATCATAATGAACAATAGTAGATAACACATGTCTTAATGGACCATATTGGGTTTAATGGATCAGAATGAAAAAAAAAATAGATCATATATGTTTTATCGGGCCATATTGGGACTTAATGGACCACAACGAACAATAGTAAATCCTGTATTTCTTGATGGACCGTATTGGGCCTTAAAGGACCAAAATGGACAACAGTAGATAATACATGTTTTAATGGACCGTATTGTTCCTTAATGTATCACAATGGAAAATAGTAAATCATACATGTCTTAATGGACCATATTGGGGCTTAATGTATCACAATGGATAATAATATATCATACATGTCTTAATTGACCATATTGGGCCTTAACGAATCAGAATGGACAATAGTGGATTATTTATGTCTTAATGGGCCATATTGGGCCTTAATGGATCAGAATAGACAATGGTGGATTATATGACATACCATTTGACACCATCCATCTCATACTAAACTATACCATACCATATATTATAGTATAGTATACCATAATCCTATACCATCGTATCATATCCTATCCCATCCCATGCTATATATTATATATACTATACTATACCATAACACTATAATAGATATACCATGCCATGCCATAGCTTGCTATACTATGTTATATACTATATTATATAATATACTAGACATGTTTTATGCTTTAAAAAAAGGAGTATATTTTATTTTAATATCATTATTAAAGTTATTTAAAATCAAAATACTATTTCCTTCATTTGTGGCTCAGTGGTAGGTGGCTCGGGTTCTCCTTTATGAGACCCGGGTTCGATCCTCATTGGCATCATTTGAGGGATACCAGGCAATGACGATGAGAACTTGTGGTCCTAGTGATGCAAGTTCGATCCCGAGCTGACCCGGTTTCATCTGGCCGTTACTCCAGCGATATATATCGTGTGAAGGCAGTACGGTTCCGGGCCGAAGCCACCGCTCCAGCATGGACCCGGTTCAGGCAACATAGTCTGGACGAGTGGGGTAGGGCCCGTCATTGCACCAGACTATTGTCTGGACGGGCGCGATGATCTCTACCGTGCTCTGAGAAAGAAAGTCGCCTTCAAAAAAAAAATTTTAAACCAAAATACTATACTATTGTATTGTATACCATAATATACTGTACTAGCTATATCATACCATTCCAAACCTATATTATAGTATAAGATACAATAGAGATGAACATTTCAGTACCTGGTATTGAAAATACCGGTATCAATCCATATTCAGTACAATGCAGTATTTGCCAATTTTTTGTCTTAACTACTTGTAATGTACCGTATGTTTTTTGGTACCAGTAATGAGCTTATTACCGGTATCAATCCATATTCAAGCATTTTGCCAAACAGTCACGAGGCTAGATTGAACTATAAAGCTGGAGTTTGTGCTGCATTCTGAAGAGGTATTAGACCATCAATAATTCAATATTATGATACAAATGCACTTCTTGAATTCTAGAAATCTTTTAAGGGTTCTCACATGTTATATGCTTTTTATGCAGAAACTAATAAGAGAATATGCTTTCAAAGAAAAAGTGTTGAACTATATTTTTTAGTTCTAGCTGACGTGTTGATTTTTTGCTTGGTTTAAAATAGCCTCTCACAAAAGCGACGAGTTCTAAACGCATCGCGCGAAGTGCAAAGCGACTGAAATTTTGCCAGAAAATCGCCTGAGGCGCGCGCCTTTGGGAAATTGGGTAGGCGCAAAGCCCTGAGGCGCGCCTTAGGCGCACTTTATAAAACCCAGATTATTGGGATTAATGCAGATTTCTTGTTTTATGTTTTTTTTCTAGCATTTACAAGGTGTTTGATTTGAAAAACTATTTTATGTCGTTTGCATTAGCCGATGTAGATGTACCAGTTAATAGCATGTCAAGTAGAATGATAATATTTTAAATCCTTGGTGCCTTTTACTACTGTAACTGGGTTAATTCTTTTAATGGTACAGTTTACTTTATGTTAAGTAGTAATTTCCAAGATTGCATATCATATATCAGTTACTACTGAATTCAAAGAATTTAGAAAAACTAAAGTGTCAACCCAAGCTGTAGACCCGTTACCAACCTACCTGGCGGCTCTCTAGTTTTGTCGCCTCTAATCAGCATACCTGTATTGCATAGGCGAAAAAGGTCTCACCTCGTCGAAGTGGCACACTTTGTGTCCAAGGCTTTCTTTTTGTTTCTTTTTATACTTCATGTTCCTCTCAATATTCTTTATATTACTCCATGTTAAATTCTGCATTTTTCTTATTGGCATTATGTAGCTTTAATCCAAGTAAAAACAAACTGAAGTTTTTTATGCACTATGTAGAGTTATGTAGTTTTATTGTTATTATTCAATTTTAATCCAAAACAAATTGCTCTTTTGTACTACAATTTTGTTAATGTGTAACGGGTCCATTTAGTCCTTCATGGCACTGTTATTGTATTGTTAATTCCATTTGCGTTTTAAGTTTTCTCATGATATGCTTTTATTTTACAAAAATTAAAAATAAGATGGCTAATTACACAAAATTGGCAACATAGAACCACATTAAATATGTGTGACCAAAGGTTAGAGAATGACACTTAAAAATTATAAAATTTCACGTGGCTCTACATCCTCATTTGCCACACTATTGTAACTTTGTTTTGTTTGTGTGACGGAATGATAGCAAAGTCATTGGAATATTAAATTATGTGTGACTAAATGTTAAACAATAGTCACACATAAAATTACAATTTTGTTTTGTGTCTAGAAATAGTTTTTAGCCACGCTTATAGTTAATTAATGTGACTATATAATAGAAACGGTCACACTTACAATGAATTCATGTTGTCGTTTCTATTCTTTAGGCACACTTAATAGACAAGATGCTTTATTACAACAACCATTTTGCCATGTTTTTATTAAATTGATGTGGCTAAAACAATTTTTTTAGTGACTATATAATAGAAATAACCACACTTGGAGTAAATTCATGTGGCTGTTACGTCCCTTTAGCCACACTTAGTGGATAAAATGATTGATTTTAGCAACAAATGTGGATATCCTTTAGCCACACTTTTAAGTTGATACGGCCACTAAATGTTATGTGGCCGTATGATACCTACGATGACTCGACCTTTGGTCACACTTGAGATGGAAAAAAAGGTGTGGCAAAAGGCATATGGTCACACTTTTTCAGTGTGGCCGTAGGCCAATTTTGGCATAGTGGATTGAGATGAAACAAGCAGCTGTGAGGATGAGCCGGCTGTTGTTTGGTCAAGTACAGAGTGTACATTGACATCCACAGGCATCTCACCTTCCTGTGGTGTCTTTTTGGTTTGTGGAGTGGGTTTAGGCTTTTTAGTGGTGGTCTTCTTGGCCTTTTTGGCCTTTTTGTCTATAGACAGAGAAGCCGTTTGGGTGGATGATGTGGGTTCCTTGGGGTCTGATGGTGTAACCTCTTGGTCATCATTAGCCTGTATGGCTGGGGTGTTATGCCTGGAAAAGGTTTGAACATCTATAGTTTTAGACTTAGATGCTACCACAAGTAGTGCATCATTACCAATGGTTTTAACGAGGCGCTGCATAACAAACCTGGGGTAAAGTAAAAAATTAAAATTTTCTTTTGAATGATTTATTAATAATTCATTGAAAAAGTAAGTTGATGCCCCAAATGGTTTACTTGCAACTATGGAATGGAAAATTTGTTGCAAGTCTGATGGCATTTGATCCCATCCAGCAGTTTTAGGACTTAAACACATTACCAGGTAATGAAATAAAAGTTTGTACTGTGGATCAAAATGTTTCATGTAAATGGTTGCATGAGAGAGTTTACCTGTATACTTGCATGCAGTGAGTGTGGCCTGGACTTCACTAGTAGGTATGGATTTTGGATCCTCAAAATCATTCAGTTTTAGTACTGTAGATAATACCTCCGGAGTGATGGCCAACACTTTTCCATTTACGGTGGATATAAGGGCTGTTGCTTTACCATTGACATCTTTTGTGTCTGCATTGGCCCAGAACTGCCTTAGGGCATCCACATGAATAGGTGGATCGATGGTGAAGGCAGTGTGATACTTAGAGTTCACTATAGTATCAATGATTTCATGGTATTGGTCCCACTGATCATCTTTTTCAAGATATGCAATCAGATTGTGAGTGGGTTTCAATTAGAGGTCCATTTTGATGAATTTAGGGTTGAGAACTTTTGTTAATCGCTTTCGGGGTTTGAGAGAGGGAATTTTTTATTTGAATTGCAGTAAATGAATCGAATAGGGTTTCAGAAGTTATAGGAGATATAACGTCTGATGTGAAAGTACTTATGTACCCCTATAGATAACTACTGATGACCAAAAGTTGTTCATCGGAAGTTATCTTATTTAACTCATTAGTAGTTTTATAACTATTGACTGCAATTTAATCATTTCCCTTTGTGCAAACCACTGACGGATAATCCAACAGCGGTTTGGCAGCTCTCCAACAGATGTTGTGTATTACTTTTCAAGAACTTAGTATTTTGTCAAAACTTTGAATTAAAGCAAAAATATATACAATGACTTTTATTCAAGATTTGACATACCTGACTTTGTTACTCCCGTGGCTCCTCTGAAATATGAGTGCAGAACAGGAACAGAAGTTTAAAGCTTTTTCTTCTTGTAACAACATCTGAGGCCCCTCATCACCAAAGATTTACAATAGGGTGATCCTTGCAACTAACATTCTCTTAAAATGACCCTCTTCTTGAATTATACCATGAATTGAGAACCACTGATGTTTATGATTTCATAATGAGGTTGAGTTCTTTTACATCAGTAGTTATGTGGAAGTTTATTTCAAGCTCTAATAGATTTTGTTCAGTATCAATTTTTGGATCTTGTCCAGGGATCTCTTATTGATACGATTTTATGAGCGTGATCAGGTTTTAATATCCAGAGTTCCATCTACTACCATGATCCTTATCAAGGATTTTGTAGGTTTTCTGGTAGATGAATAACTTAGGAAGTACCCTTTATCAACTTTTGGGTTGATGCATTTTTAGAAAATAGGTTCAAGTCTTTAAAATACTTTGTTACACTTTTTGGTGTTTTGCAAAGTATGACTTTTGCTATCTCTATCAACCTCTGGCCTTCTGGTGAGATAATCTCTTGAGCATGCTTTGTCACATACCCAAGAAGATTCAGTTCTTGAATGTCCACCAGGTTGACATAGATAACTACATCTTCTTCTGGGATACTTTCCTTTGTACAAAATGCTTATAACATCCTGTGGTGAGTACCTGCACAATGAAGCAGCTAGATTTCCTTTTAGGAACCCAAACCTTTCTGGTTTTGGACCTGCTTATTGAAAAAGAAAACGAGTAGCTATGGATATCAGAAGCTGTACCATTTTTACCAGTTGTTGCTGATTTTCAATCATCAGAAGTTAAGTTAGCTACTGATGGGAATGGTCAAACTTCTGATTCACAAGTATTTTCTCATACTTGTGTGAATTCTGTTTATACCTTTTAGACTTCTTTTGAGAAGTTACAGTCAATGTATTATAGAAAGGTTTTGTTAAACACAGATTGATTTACTAATTTTTATTTTCGAATTTAATCACCATTTAGTTATCAATTTGTGCTATTTAATTTATTTTACCTTTTCTAATTTTACAGAATTCAGATATGTGATTTATTTTCACATATCTCTCATGGAACTGCTTTTATCTTTTGATTTATCTTTTGATGAAAGCAGCTTCTTGACAGTTTTAGATATGGAGATTTATCTTCAGCAGTTGTCAGGTTCTCAATCCCTGATGTAGAGGCAACTGCTGAAGAACTACTGTCAAGAGATTTGGGTCAATTTTTATTAGAAGTTATGATATTCCTTTTATTATTGTATATCACAAACTTCTGATGTAATACCCAAAGAGTTACTCCCCTTTTTGGTGAACCCTTTTGAGGAGTAAATTAGTTGGAGGAAATGTGTGAAAAGTCCTAGTTCCAGAATTACATCTATTTATGAATACAGAGTAATACTTGGTAATCTTGACACTCCCATTTTTCAAAGTTAACCTTGGAAACTTTAGAAATCCAGATTTTTCATCTTTTGGTTTCTTTTACAGTTTCTAGGTCATTTTTCTGTGTTGGGATCAAGATTTTAAACTAGGTCATTTTAATCATACATTTATATCCTTTAATTTAGCAAAGGAGATTCTATTTTTGAAATAGAATTTAATTTACTAAGGGATTTGTTGATAACTGAAGGTCTGAGGATAGTGATGTCTTTTCTCCTTTTGGATAAAAGTTCATGACTATCCTAGCAATATTTTGGCCTAACTCAGGTATGTATCAGTTAACATCTTAAATTTGAGGAGGTGGTGCCACTTTTTATGTGCATGATGTCTTATTAGAACTGATTTTAGGTGAACTTCCCTTTACAGATGATCTATGCCAGAACTTCTACATTTTCTGACATAGTGCCCCAACTAAAAGCACTTGTGACCATCTTAAGATTGATTTTAAGTACTGGGAAAAATTCTTCCTGCTATCTAAGTGATTTTATTACATAAAAGAACCAGCTTAGAAGAATGTTCATCTTTAATACTGTTGATATGATGTCAAAAACATCTCTAGGATGAGAAACATTTTATATAATGTCAAAAACTATCTTTAGGATGAGAAACATCTTATCAACAGTGAGATTTACCAACATATTACATCCTGTGAATACCTATTATGAAGATATTCCCAGTTTTGATGTCTATGTGGTCTTCAGGTCCGACCTTATTAATACAAGTCTTATTGGACATGTCTCAACAGGGTTGTGCAGCCTGGTATGTTGTGAGAATCATATCTTGTCACTTTGATACAGTTGATTAATTAGCAACTGATCTATTATGTGGACAAGATGATAGTATATAAAAGTCTAAATCCAAATAAATCACATACAACCGAGTATAAATGATTATGACCTGATCTATTATGCCAGATTGATTGTTAGATCAAATCTGACTGACCAAGCTCTGATACCAATTGTTGGGATCGGTGTGAGCTCAAGTCCTAATTACTAGAGAGATTTAAAGCGGAAAACATAAGTAATTAAGATATTGTGACTGAGTTTATGGACTTAAACTCCCCCTCGGAATATACTCTCACAACTCAGAAAATAATAAAGCAAATGTAAGTGAAATGCATATGAGTTACTTAAAACATTCGTTTTATTATTGGCAAAGGTTTAGATGTATTAGATACAAATGGCCAAGTGCAAGTTTAGAGGTAACCATTACATGGGTATTTATAGAATACATACCCTACTGTAAAGTTGCCTCTAGATCTACAAAATACATAAACAATACAAAAGCAGATACAAGTTGAAATAGAATAATAACTGCTGCAGCTTTAATCTGGCATCTGATAAAGTAAACATCTGAGAATCTTGTTATCGTCTGATGAGGTATACAACTTCTGATGAGTAAATCATCAGTAGTTGTTCTTCAGTGGTTGTAAACTTCTGATGATCAATGAACTGCTGATGTCTTGTAAACCTCTGTTGGATTGTCTCTTCAGTAGTTGTAACATCTGCTGGTAACCTCTGTTGTAGCATAAGTGCTGTTGGGTTACAACAGACCTTCTCAGCAGACGTTTGGTAATCAGTAGTTTCAATCTTTACTAACAACTGTTGGTAACCTCTGTTGTGGCATAAGTACTGTAAGCCACAACAGAACTTCTCAACAGATGTTTGCTTCTAGCAGTGGTTTCACTTCTTTAATAAACATCTGTTTCTAACCTCTGTTGTGGCCTAAGTACTGTAAGCCATAACTGACCTTCTCATCAGATGTTTGCTTCTAACAGTGGTTTCACTTCTTCAATAAACATCTGTTGCTAACCTCTGTTGTGGCCTAAGTACTGTAAGCCATAACAGACCTTCTCATCAGATGTTTGCTTCTAACAGTGGTTTCACTTCTTCATCAGAGATTAGTTCAGCAGTGGTTTGGTTATCAGTTGTTTGACCAACAGTGGTTTGTCTCAGCAGTGGTTTGGTCTAACAGTTGTTTGATCTTCATCAGTTGTTTGTCTCATCAGTGGTTTGGTTACTTCATCAGTTGTTTGTTTAGCAGCAGTTGTCTTCAGTACTTCAGAACTTGTTCTTCAGAAGTTGTCTGGTTTGTCTTCAGAACATGTTCTTTAGTGCTTTCTGTTGTCTTCATTTTGCTCTTGTTGTTCAGTATTTCTTATTAACTAATGTGGGTGGTTAGCTAAGGTTTCATGGACTTTTAGAGTCGACCCTTTTATAGACCTTTTAGCGCTTCATCAATTCTCATCAACAGAAGACCAAGACTTGGGTTCCAAAAGACAAAAACATCGCTATGGAGGATTTTCCGGATATGGCTACGATTTATGGAAGGTCATCGGGTTCAAAGAAAACGTTGCAGGTGGTCGGGAATGGAGCTGCCTATCCTCTTCATTGTATTGGGAGGGCAGTGGTGGGTGTTGCGGAGTCTATTGCTCAATTACATTCGGTTAAAAAGATGCTTGTAAAGGCTGGTTTCAATGAAGCGGCGGTCTCCTATCTAGGCGGTTTATCTATACTAATCTCTTTCAAGGACAATATAGAGATGAATCGTTTTATTTTGGAGAAGGAGGAGGTTTGGAAGGGGGCGCTAATGGAGGTATAACCTTGGACGGGTCAGGAACTACCGTTCGAACGGATTGCGGTACTAAAAATTGTTGGGGTTCCTGTTTTGGCTCGAGAAAGTTCAACCTTCGATGACATTGGTCGATTGTTTGGGAAAGTGGTTTGGCCTTCGGACTTCTCCTGGACGGGAGTCGATAATGCGTGTGGGTACTCACATGTTTTAACAAGTTATGCGTCCAAGATTGATGAAGAGGTTCTGGTTTATTGGCGTAAGAAAGGTTTCCAGGTCTGGGTTACCGAGGAGAATTCGTCATGGGAACCAGAATTCGAAGCTGTAGAGGTGAGCGATGATGATGTTGATGAGATGGAAGAGGGCGAAATTCGGGAAACGTCACCTGAGGTAGCATCTCCGGCCATGGAGGCGGAGGAAGTTAATGATCAATTATGTCAAGCGAGTAATCCGGAACCTAATTGTGGTAACGTGCATGGGGAGAGGCAGTTACCAAATATGCATGTCGTTGACCATTCTGTTCAAAATTTGAATGTTTTGGGCCAAGGGGATTTATTGACAGATGGGCCTCAGTCTATGGGCCAATCGGTTTTTTCCACTCCCACAAAAATTGGGCCGAGTAGCCTAGGGGATAAGGAGCCCAATATTAATAACCCCTCCATTTTTACTAGCAGGAAAAGAGCACGAATGGATTTCCAGAACTCACCTGAGGATGGGTCTGTGTCAGCTTCGGTAGCAAGGCAACTCAGGTTCGACCTAAATACTCGGGCTGAAGATGTCACTACGGGTGGGAATACAGATGCAGCGGCGCCCACTGTATCGGCTGGTACACAACAGTTGGCGGCGGACTCGGGTGGGGTACCGGTGGTGGTTCCTTCAGAAGTAATTGAAGAGGCGTTGGTTGTTAATGCGGAAATTCAGGCTACAGTTCAGGTTTGTTCCCTTGTTGGTGTAGATTTGGTTAATTCTATTGGTAGGGTGGCAGATGAGGTTATAGCGGATAATGACTTGGTTGGTCCCCAATGAATTTTATGTCGCTGAATATCCGTGGGATTAGGAGACAGGGCAAGGCGGCTTGGGTAAAAAGCTTGAGGTCGTCTAGCAATTTAGACTTTGTGGCTGTTCAAGAATCAAAAATTAAGGGTCCGAATGAGAGGTTGTTGTCTTCTTTTTGGGGTAGTTCGGCGTTTGCCTTTGATTGTGTGGATTCGGATGGGGTTGCGGGTGGGTTAATATGTTGGTGGGATCCCTCAGTGTTTCGCCAGACGGGTACACTGAGATCACACCACGTTCTCATTGTTTCTGGATACTTGGTAAATTCGGCTACTCTTATGAATATTGCAAACGTTCATGCGCCTAATGATCCTGCTGGTCGAAGAGATTTCTGGGCTGAGTTATTATTTTATAGACGATCACTGTTGGGTTTATGGGTGTTATTGGGGGATTTTAATGAGGTCAGAAGCCCGGACGAGAGAGTTAATTCAGAATTTTCGGCTCAAAATGCCATGGTGTTCAATTCTTTTATTCAGGAAGCGGAATTGTTTGAATACAATATAGGAGGCCTGAAATTTACTTACATGTCTGGCTCAGGAGAAAAGTTGAGCAAGTTAGACCGTTTTTTAGTTTCCAAGGACTTTATGAACGCTTGGCCGGGAGCGAGCCTAACGGCTTTATCCCGTTTCCTTTCAGATCACTCTCCTCTAGTGCTCTCGGTTAAGAACTCGGATTTTGGTCATGTGCCTTTCCGGTTCTATAACTCGTGGCTGGAGTGGCCGGGTTTTGTTGAATATGTTAACTCTATTGCAGGTAACTTTCAGTTCCATGGCCCCCCGGATCTGGCTATAGCTGCCAAGTTAAAGTGGCTGAAAGGCCGTGTTAGATTATGGATAAATGCGGAAAAGAAGCGCAAGGAAGAGAAGTCTTTGGAATATAAAAATGTGATTGCGGGTATTGAATCAAAAGCGGAGGTTGGGGCTCTTTCTCCAGCTGAGTTGAAGTTGAGGAGTAACACGAGGAAGCTACTATTCGAAGAACGGTTAAAAGTCCAAGATGCGCACCAGAGTTAAATGGGCTTTGGATGGCGATGAGAACTCAAGTTATTTTCATAGTATTATCAAGATGAATCTAGCTTCAAATCGCATTCATGGGGTTAATAATGATGGTGTTTGGGTTAATGATCCGGTTCAAATCAAGGAAAGTGTGGTCGAATTTTTTAAAAACAAATTCAGCCAAAATAGAGGTGTTAGGCCGGATTTCGTTGTGGCTGATGTTCCTTTCTTATTACCGGAAGAGTTGGAAATTTTGGAAGCTCCTTTTTCGTTGGAAGAGGTGACAAATGCGGTGTGGGGTTGCGATGGTGGAAAGGCGCCCGGGCCTGACGGGTTTAACTTTATGTTTATTCAGAAGTTTTGGTAGAGCCTAAAGGATGATTTTATGAAATTATTCGTAGAGTTTCACGCTAATGGCTATATTCGAGAAGGTTGCTTCTCGGCTTTTATAGCACTTATCCCCAAAGGTCGTACTCAGGCGTCTTTATCTGATTACCGGCCAATAAGTCTGGTGGGCATTCTGAACAAGGTATTATCCAAGGTCTTGGTCAATCGGCTGAAACCTTTTATGCCTCGCCTTGTCTCGGAGGAACAAACGGCTTTCCTTTCAGACCGGAATATCTTGGATGGTCCGTTAATTCTTAATGAGACTATTTCTTGGTTAAAAAGGTCGAGGTTGAGTGGTATGTTTCTTAAAGTAGATATTGAAAAGGCTTACGACTCCTTAAGGTGGGATTATTTGGAAGAAATATTGGCGCAAATGAATTTTTCGGTGAAATGGCGGGGATGGATTATGTCTATAGTCCATAGCTCTCGGGCTTCGGTCTTAGTAAACGGGTCGCCTACTTAGGAGTTTTCTTGTTCACGTGGTCTTCGGCAGGGCGACCCACTATCCCCGTATTTATTTATACTCGCTATGGAGGGCCTTTCGAGGATAATGAAACGGGCTGTTATGTTGGGAGTGTTCCACGGCATTAGAGTTGGGGGTTCGGGCCCGCTTATCTCCCATTTTATGTACGCTGACGATGTCGTCTTTTGTGGGGAGTGGTCTAGGTTGAATGCGCTAAATTTGAGGCGATTATTGAGGGGTTTCTTTTTGATTTCTGGATTAAAAATTAGCCCGAAGAAGAGTAGCGTTTTTGGGATTGGAGTTTCTATAGCCGAAGTGGAGGACATGGCCAGTACTCTTAGGTGTGCAAGTGGGACTTTTCCTTTTTCTCATCTAGGAGTTCCAGTAGCCTCAAACATGAATTTAGTAAGAAGTTGGGACCCCATAGTAGAGAAGTTCAAGAAGAGGTTGTCGTCTTGGAAGTCTAAAACGCTTTCATATGGTGGCCGGATTACCCTTCTCAAGGCGGTTTTAAGTTCTCTGCCTCTTTACTTTTTCTCATTGTTTCGTGCACCGGTTCAAGTCATTAACTCGCTTGAAAGGATACGAAGAAGATTCTTTTGGGGAGGGGTTGATGTGGATGACAAAATGAGTTGGCTCGCGTGGGATAAAGTTATTGCGCCTATGAAGTATGGTGGTGTTGGGTTGGGATCTCTACGAGATACGAATGTGAGTTTATTGGCTAAATGGTGGTTCCGGTTCACAGTGGACAGGACCTCTCTTTGGCGCAAAGTAGTATGGTCGATTCATGGGAGTGCTAGGGATTGGAATTATATCCCGGTGAAGCTCTCGCTTGGTGGTACATGGAAGCAAATAGCTTCTATTCCGGATTTGCTCGCAACAAACAATAACGGTGTGCTGAATTTTGTCAAAGGGAAGATTGGGAATGGGAATTCAATTTTGTTTTGGTATGATGTTTGGTTAGGGGATGCGCCACTTAAGAACAGTTTCCCGCTGCTGTTTGCTATTGAAAAGAAGAAGCATTGTGTCGTATCTGATCGGGTTTCTGCGTCAAATCAGCATGCGACCCAGTTCACTTGGGAATGGAAACGCCCCTTAGTTGCAGCAGCTGAAATTCAGCAGCTATCGGACCTGCAGGCTCTGCTGAATGGGTTGGTTTTATCCGCAGCGCAAGATACCTGGACCTGGTCAATCGGAGGGGATGCTGTTTTCTCTGTCAAAGCGATTAAGAAATGGTTATTCGCGTCCATTAATACCCTGCCAGAAACATCGTTTCAGTGGTGTAACTGGGTCCCGAAGAAAGTGGCAGTTGTAGCTTGGAGAGCCTTTTTGGATCGGCTTCCTACTTTGGACGCTTTGCATCGCAGAAACATCCAGGTGGAATCCATACAGTGCAAAGCCTGCCAATTTGCTTCTGAGACGACTGAACACATATTTACAGGTTGCCCGATTTTTACGGTCGTCTGGCAGCTTGTTTTCGATTGGTGTAATGTTCCGGGTTTTTTCGCCTTCCACGTTAGAGATATTTTGTCCTATCACTTGACTGCAAAACAGGGTGCTCGGCCAAGGAAGGCTTTTTATGCGGTGTTATTGACGACATTTTGGAGTATTTGGCGGGCGCGTAATGAATTGATGTTCAACCAAAAGCAAGTTTCGATCCAAAAGATAATGGAGGAAGTCAAGATTATGAGCTTCTTATGGGTGTCCAACCGGGGAAGAATGACGGACATGACGTGGGATGCTTGGTGTCGGTTTGAAGCAACCAAAATGGGATAAGTTTTTATTTTTTTGTATCGGCTAATGTTAGTATTCGGATTTCTTGTTTTTGTACATTCCGGATTTTTTGCTAGTTTCTTGCTAGCTCGTTTATGAATAAAAGTTTGTTTGGCCGTTCAAAAAAAAAAATCAATTCTCATTGACCCAACAGATATTCCTCTAATTCTGCTCTATCTCAGGTATCACAACAATCTTTGTTAAAGCTTTGTTCAAATTCTTGCAAAGAATCTTTTACTTTAATTAGGGAAACAAATGTACATTTACAAGGCAAATCAAATGACATGGAAAGAAAATACACACAGATGAAGTGTGATTTAGAAAGAAAACTTGTTTCAAAAAATAAGGAAATTTCTAAATAACTGATAAATCCATTGAAACCCAGGCATAAATTAAAAGCATGATAGACAACCTAGGAATGTCAGAAAAAAGCTTGCTGACACCAAGGTTGACTGTGAAAAATGGGTTAAGTCTTGTAAGGGATACCAAATGCTGCATAACAAGCAAACTGCTGCAAATGTTAAGTTTGGCATAGGGTATACCCACACTGAATCACCAACTGATTTCACCCACAAAACTGATAATGATGGGAAGAAATTGATTCAAACTTCTGATCAGGAAGAGTGCACATCCTTCCATCAGAACTTTCTCAAAAATGAAAGTTCTGCAGAAGTTAAAACTACTAAAATAAGCCATCAGCAGTGTTATCTACATCAGGAGTTGAGACCCTGAAAACTACTAATGACCAATTGAAAAATACTAATATTGTCAGTAAATTGCCTTCCAACTCTCTTGCTGAATCCAAAAGGAAAGAGAAGGCAAAAGCATGTGATATATGTGGTCTGTTTAACCACATGACTGAACTTTGTAGATATAGAAAGGGAAATCAGTTTAATAAGAAAAATAAACAACTGGTTGTGGGAAAACAAATAAGAAAAGATTATGAAAACACTTTCTTTCCCAACAAACAACAACCAAGCAAAACCTTTTCTCAGAAAAAGACTTTATCTCAACAATAAAAATTTTCTCAAAGTTCATCTTCAGAAGTTACACCTAACCCATCAGTAGTTTCACAAACTACTGAGGTTAAAGATTTGATAAATTTGGTTAAACTTCTGATGACCAAAGTTGATGGTGGTCACCAAAAAGATGCCACCATTGTCCCTAATGAAAAATCCATTGCCAAAAAGACATGGATTTCCAAAATTGGTCCTCAACAAACTGCACATGTTCTCAAGAGAAAACCCAAAGCCAAATTGGCTTGGGTTCCCAAATCTAATTAATTTGCTATTTTGTGCAGAGGGTCTCTAGAGGTTTAAATAGCATTTGGTATCTTGACAGTGGAGGCTCAATCACACATGACTGGATGCAGATACCTGATAAACAATTTTATCAGCCAAAGCGAAGATTTTGTGTCCTTTGGGAACAATGCCAAGGGATATGTGCTAGGATATGGCAATGTATCCTCAGGAAAAATGCAGTTTGACAAGGTAAATCTGGTTGAAAACCTTGAGTACAACTTGCTTAATTAGTGTCTCACAAATGTGTGACAAAGGATATTCTTCCTTTTTCACCAAGACAGCATGCAAGATCATATCACCAGAAGGCCAGAAGTTGATAGAGAAGATCATTGAAGATCATACTTTGCTAATTGCCAAAAGGTGTGGCAATGTCTATGCAGTGGACATTGAGAAAGACAAAGTACTGAACAACACTGCCTGTTTCTTCTCAAAGGCATCAACTTCAGAAACTGATCTCTGGCGCAGGAGACTTTGCCATGTGAACTTTAAAACCATAATCAAAGTCACAAAAATGGGCTTGGTCAGAGGTCTACCTTTGAAGGATACCAGTGTAAAGAACACTGTGTTTCATGTCTTAAAGGTAAACAACATAAGTCCTCCTATAAGTCTATTGAAGAATCAAAAACAACTTCATGTCTTTAACTACTCCATATGGACTTATTTGGACCAGTTAAAATCATGAACCTTGGTAAGAAAAAGTACTGCTTGGTCATCATTGATGACTACTCAAGATTCACATGGGTCTTCTTCTTATATTCCAAGGATGAGGCAACTGAAATAATCAAGTTCTTCATTCTACAAGTAGAGAAACAATATTCTCTCTCTGTCAAAGTCATCAGGAGTGACAATGGGACAGAGTTCAGGAACAAAACTCTGGATGAATTCTGTTTGTATAAAGGGATTGTTAGATAATTCAGCATTCCCAGAACTCCTGAATAAAATGGTGTGGTAGAAAGGAAGAACAGGACATTGATTGAGACAGCAAGAACCATGTTAGCTGCTTCAGGCCTACCTTTGTATTTTTGGGCTGAAGCAGTCAACACAGCTTGTTATGTTCAGAATAGAGTTCTTATCAACAAGAGACATACCAAGACTGCCTATGAAATTCTTCATGGCATAAAGCCTCTTATCTCCTTCTTCAGGGCTTTTGGATGTCAATGTTTTATCCTCAACATCAAAGACTCTATCTCTAAATTTGCTGCTAAAGTTGATTCAGGTTATTTTCTTGGTTATTCTCCAATGAGGAAAGCTTACAAAGTCTCCAATTCAAGAACCAAGATAGTAGAAGAAACGCTGAATGTCAAGTTCAATTAATCCAAACATATTCTTATTCCAGCACATCCTGCTAAACTCTTTGACCTTGAAAGTTTTAATTTCGGACCTGGAATGACTGTTGAATCATCCAAACCTACTCAATATGGTTATCAAGGGTTTGAAGATGATGATCCTACACCACGGACCTCTAATACAGTCATCAAATCAACTTTTAAAGCTTCAGAAGTTTCACAAGCTTCTACTTCAACAACTGCTGATGAACATTTTGAAACTACTGATTCAGCTGAACCAAAAACTCCTGAACCTCAACAAATAGCTGAACCAGATATTATCAACCTCAGTGGTTTATTTGAAGAAATACCAGAGCCATCTTCAAGTACAGGTCTACAACAACTGATTGAACACAAGGATCATCCATTAGAACAAATCATGGGTGATATTGCATCAGGGGTGCTTACCAGAAACCAGCTCTCCAACTTTTTCTTTTTCTCAGCATTTATTTCTCAGTTGGAACCAAAGAAGTATCAAGAAGCCCTCAAAGATAAGAATTGGGTTCAAGCCATGCAAGATGAGCTGCTTTAATTCAAAAAGCAACAGGTTTGGGAAATACGTCCCTTACCTCCAAACAAGCAACCAATTAGTACTAGATGGGTCTTCAGAAACAAACAAGATGAAGCTGGTATGATCATCAAGAACAAGGCAATATTGGTGGTACAGGGCTGTTCTCAAGAAGAAGGCATTGATTATGATGAAACCTTTGCACCAGTTGCAAGACTTGAAGCTATCAGGTTATTTTTAGCTTATGCAATTTCCAACAACATAAAAGTTTTTCAAATGGATGTCCAAAGCGCATTTTTATATGGAAAAATAAAAGAGGAAGTGTATGTTTGTCAGCCTCCAGGGTTTGAGGATCCCTCTCATCCTGACTGGGTGTACAAGCTTGACAAAGCTCTTTATGGGCTAAAACAGGTTCCAAAAGCCTAGTATGAAACACTATCCAAATTTTTACTTAAAAATCACTTCACTAGAGGCTCCATTGATAAAACACTTTTCATCAAACATGTTGGAAATCATGTCTTACTTGTTCAGATTTATGTTGATGATATCATTTTTGGTTCAACAAATACCAAATTGTGTGATGAATTTAAGAAACTCATGCAATCAAAATTTGAAATGAGTACAATGGGAGAATTGCAGTACTTTTTAGGATTGCAAATCAAGCATCAAACAAATGGAACATTTATACATCAATCAAAATATGTTAAAGAATTATTAAACAAATTTTCTTTACAAGACTGTAAATCATGTTCCACTTCCATGACACCAACCACACAAGTTGAACCAGATGATCAAGGAAAACAGGTTGATCAAACCATGTATAGATGTATGATAGGTTCTCTTCTGTATTTAACTGCTTCTAGACCAGATATCATGTTTTCAACTTGTGTCAGTGCTAGATACCAATCTGCACCAAGAGAATCACACCTAATTGCTGTCAAAAGAATCTTCAGATATCTGAAAGGAACTCCTACTTTAGGAATTTGGTATCCTGCTTCAAGCAATACCATGTTAACTGCTTTTTCAGATAGTGACTATGCAGGGTGTAAAATGTCAAGAAAATCAGCATCTAGTGGTTGTCAATTCTTAGGAAACTGTCTGGTTTCCTGGCAATCAAAGAAACAAACATCTGTGGCAACTTCAACAGCTGAAGCTAAATACATTGCTGCTGCAAGCTGCACATCACAGATACAATGGCTCCAATATCAACTTCTTGATTATGGAATCAAAGAGACCAAGACTTCACTTCTAGTAGACATTAAATCTACCATTAGCATCATTCAAAATCCTGTTCAGTTCTCAAAGACTAAACATATTGAAATCAGGTATCATTTCATAAGAGATTGCTATGAAAAAGGCAAGATTCAGGTGAAACATGTAACAACTGCTAATCAAATAGCTGATGTATTCACCAAACCCCTTGATTCAACAACATTTCAGAGGTTAGTATCCATGCTTGGGATTCTAAATTTTGACTGAAGTCTGTAAGTGTTTTCACTTTTTCTTTTTGCACATATTTTACTTTCACTTACCTACTTATCTGTCACAAAACCTCTGATGAATAAATAAGAGAGAAACTACTAATGTTTTGAGAAACATCAAAAATGGAAAATTTCGAAAAAGAAATAACTACTGATAATTATCAGAAGTTATTTAAGTGTTGTAGAAGTCATACTCATCAGCTGTTGAAAACTACTGAAGAGATGACAAAAACCACTGATGAGGAAACCTGCTTCATTAGTAGTTTCATTAAAAGGGTAAAACTGACATTTCACTCATCAGAAGTTTTGATCTAGTCGGTTCAAAACTTCAGATAAATACCTTTTTCAAACACTTATCCATTCAAAAAGCAAAAGTCCCTCTTTCTCTCTCAAAGCAAAGACAAAACCCCTTCTTAAACCTAAAAATTACAGTTCGGTCAAAAGAAACCATGGCTCTTCTACTGAAACAGGGACATAACCTTCGAGGCTACCTTAATAAAGATGAAGCCTGGTCCTAATACGACGAAATCATTGATTTGGTCGTTAAATCCCAATATCACACAGCTTTCACCATTGATCCTCCCATTCATATAGAAACTCTCAATGTGTTCTGGGCAAATGCAGAGTCGGTGACTGTGAACAATAAGGTGATTTCCCTCAAATCAACAATCCAAGGGAAGCACATGGCAATCACACAGGAGTCACTGGGAATAAGGCTTGGCTTTAATGATGCTGATTCTCCTGAGCATATTCCTACTTCTGACATTCATCTAACCATGACTGAGTGTGGTTATCAAGGTACTTTGTCACATGCAACAGTTTACAAAAAAATATTTTGATCCAAAATATAAACTGTTATTTCATTATATTATTATGTGTCCCAAAACTGGATCATATGATCAGATGCCTTCAACTTTTCAACCTATTTTTCATTCTATAATAAATGAAACAACTTTTAAGGCATCTTCATTATTTTTCAATAAGTTGGTGTTGCATCACCAAAACGACAAAAAGAATTTTTTACTGTACCCAAGATTTATTATGCAATGCATAATAAAGGAACTTGGTGAGGGAGTACTTATGGGGGAGTCAAAAACTTTAAATCCATTGACTTCACAAGTATTCTCAAGGCATAACAAACCGGCACTTTTGCCAGAAGATGACCAAGGGGAACAAGAACAGTCCCCAAGGAACCCACATCTTCAAAACCCAAACCAAAGAAAGCCAAGAAAGCCAAGAAACCTAAACAGCAAAAACAAACATCCACCAACCTAAAGAAAATGGTAGTTCAAGAAGTTGAGATACCTGAAACTACTGATGTGCAATCTGCACTTCAAAAGGATATGGCTGAAACATCCTCTCAGTCCACTCCATCTCAACCACCCAAAAGAAAACCTGTTACAGTTACACTTCATAGAAAAAGACTTAGAAAAACTGTAACTACTGATCCTTCTTTTGAAACTGCTGACCCATTAACCATAACTACTGGTCCCTTACCTACAACTACTGAACCTGAACCCTCCCACACAACCATTGAAATTGCCCAACTTCTCTCAGGACTAAAAGAGAAAGTCCCATCCATACATGTCAATCCCCAAGAAACACATCAAACAGGGGAGATGCCTTCAGAAGTTGACATGGATATGGACATCTTTAGTCCTAACCAGGGAGATGAGGATGAACCAAGGTTTCTAAGCCCAAACTTAGATACCTTAGGTACATTTGAGGCTGCTTCTACTCATTTAGGTATAGAAGTAACATTCCTAAGACCTCAAATGTGGCAACTAATGATGAAGGCTTTATGCCTGAGGTAGGAAAACCTCAGTACCAAGACAAAGAGGTTCATGAGACTAATAGTTTGGGTCTAGCTCATGATTTAACTGATACTGCCCTCATTGAGGACACTATCAGGGATTCAGATGATTCCATTAGGTTGGATGATGATTCACAAACTCCACAACATGAATTGACGGCTCATATTGAAGGTCCTGAATCTGATGTCTCTAAGCTTAAAGAGCTGGCACAAAGGATCAGGTTAAAGACCACTTAAGCCCTGATTCCCCTAAGGTGGCATCTTTAGTACATTCTGAAGATCACTCAAAAACACCCCCTTCACTTTAACAGCCTACCCAATTCTCTAGGATGTCTAGCATAGACTGGAACCACCTATGCAACCCAGATGGTCCCTTGTACCAGATGATGAAGAATCTCATAACTGAACAACTCAAAAGTTTCACAACTGCTTGGGAGTTAAAAGCTTATGCCCAATTTAAGTTGATTAACACATAATTTGCAAACCTGAACAAGAAGATGGATGAAAACACAAGACAGCTTGCATCATTATCTGCTACAACTTCTCATTCTTTAAGGCTTCCAGAAGTGGATGAAGCCAAAAAGGGGGAGAAGATTAAGGAACCAAAGGAAGTGTCTCTAGAAGCTAAAAAGATAACATACAGACCAGAAAAAGAGATACTTCAAACTTCTGATCCATCCCAAGGGCACATAGAAGAAAAATAAACTTCTGATGACATTATTCAAACTGCTGAAGATAATTCTTCAGTAGTTGTGACTTCTATCAAACCAATCAACCCTTCAGAAGTTATATCTTCCAAGACTGATCAAGGACAGTCTTCCAAGGCACCTGAACAAAGTCCAACACCAATACCAATTCCAAAGCCTGCACCTGTAACTACTACAACCATTTTAAACCCTACTCCAATCTCAATGTCAAAAGAATTACTAGAGAAGAGTTTAAAAGAGGCAATCAAGAAGGCCAAGGAAGACAAGGTATGGAATAGCCTGGAAGCAAGGGATGGTCTAAGTTTTGATGAAAAGCTTGTCAAGTATCAAGAAAAACTTGATGAGTTAGAAGCTGAAGACAGAGCTAAAGAAACTGTTGCTGAAGAAGATAAAAGAGCACAGCTTATGTAAATGATCACAAAGAATACAAAGGCTAAGAAGGCTTCTCTGAACAGACTCTCTACAGAAAAACTGACAAGAAGAGCTCAATTTGTAGCTGACAGGTTGGCAACAAAGAAAGAAAGAAAAGCAAAGAGAGCTGAAATTATAGATGAGTTGGTAGCAAATGGATTTGGTCCAAAAAAATACTCTCTATGACACATACAAAAGATTCAAGGCAAACAAAGCTGCACATCCTGTGAAGTACAAAACTCCTGAAGTTCCACAAACCTCAGTAGTTAAGAGATCTTCTGGTGCACTACAAAAGCCTGCTACCAGAAAGAAGAAGCAAGAGGAAACAGTAAAGACTGACTTCAAGATGGTACTATTGGAAGGAAGTCAGTTAGTACATGGAGACTTTGATATTGAAGAAAAACCTCTGCTTACCCAATTTAGGAACCCTGCTACATATGGTTACCAGATACAACAGACCATCAAAGAACAATCTCACACTAAGGTTGTTACAAAACATCACATACCCAACTTTGCAATACCTAGTGCTGTGAACACTGAAGAGAGCAGGGACTCCCACCTGAAGGTCACTGAAATTAAAGATATTCCTCAATCAGGACAAACCCATGAGACTAGCTTGGTCCCCTATGCCTCAGACTTTGACAAGTCTAAGGTAAACATAGTAAGATGGTCATTCACTGATTCCAACTCAGTGAAGGTGGCCAGATAAGATCGTTCAAGCAAGGTCTATAAAAACTCCAATGAGTTGAGCATAATGTCAACAAAAGACCTACTCACCATACAACATCTAGAGCTTGAACAAGGATCTCTCACAGAGAAACAACAAATCCAGTTTAGTATCTCCATGACTGCAGAAATATGGAGAATACTGGAAGCTAGGAAAAATGAAGGTAGATAAAGATTTGGATTTGGTTTTGGTTTTGGCTTCATCAATCAAGGGGGAGATTATAGGGACAAAAAGGATTGAAGAAACCACTTTTGTTACCAATGTTCAAATCATATTTCTCCTAAATATTCTAAGTATGGAACTGCTGAAGAATAAAGATACAAGTGCTGAAGAAGAACTAGTCAAAGTGCTTAAGAGTTAAAGCATCAGAAGTTATGAAGTCTAACCAGACATTTAACTGAAGAACTACTGAAGGCAAGCTACTCATCAGTAGTTTGTCACTCATCAGTACTTTCAACAGAAGCTTTTAACCGACTTAGTATCTTCAGTAGTTTAGTATTATATTGTTTTGTTAAAGTCTTTGAACAAGTTCCCATGCTACAGTCTGTTGTATGCATTATCTTAGTTTATTATAATCTTGTAATTACTTAGCACAACAGTCTGTATTCGTCTATAAATAGTTGGGTTTATCCCACTATTTTAGACACTTGATTTTTATTGAAATCCTTCAAAGCTTTTATAACTTATTATCCATTTCACATCTGAGAATCATTCAATACTTGCATTTACTGCTTTATACTTTGAATTGCTTTAATTCTCATTTACTGCTATAATAAAGGGGGAGTGATAACTCTTGTAAAAGTGATACTTTAACTTAGAACATTTATCATTCCGCTGTGCAAATAACTTTGATAAAACTGCAAACACATAAGTGTTCTATAACTTAACTGTTAAAAGAGACCACTGATCCAACATATACCTTATGTTCTTTAAATTAACGTTCGTTCAAAAAGTTGCTTAAGTCACACATGTGCCCCTCACGTGAGGGGCAAACATGTAATTTCACTTTTATCGTCTTCCCAACTTTCTTTGTATGCAGCCACCACCACTCAAAAACGCTAGATCTCTTTTCCTACTCTCTTACTTATCTCGAAGCTCCTCCTCTCTCTCTCTCTCTCTCTCTCTAATTCCTTCAAAATCCGACAATAACAATTATTATTCAAACGATAAACCAAAAACTCTTTTAACAAATAATCACTCAATCAACCACTAGTCAATCATTACAAATCCTAAATATTATTTCCACAATGCAA
This sequence comes from Ambrosia artemisiifolia, assembly GCA_032199755.1. Classification (NCBI taxonomy): domain Eukaryota; kingdom Viridiplantae; phylum Streptophyta; class Magnoliopsida; order Asterales; family Asteraceae; genus Ambrosia; species Ambrosia artemisiifolia. The sequence goes on from CM063517.1 coordinate 34,655,273, forward strand.
CCATCAAAACCCTTACCAGAATCCAACCTCCCACCAATCGCCAATATGAAAATCAAATCCTCCTTCTCCCTTAACCACCAACACCATCCCATCCCCATCCCCGCTACCCCAACCACCATACCCAACACCGCATCAGGATCGCCGAGGACCTCTCCAACGTGAGCGCCTTCGCTATCAACTGGGCGGTCAACCAATACCTCTGTTCAGGCGACACCGTCATCCTCATCCACATCCGCCCTACCTCTGTACTCTACGGCGCTGACTGGGGCTCCGTTTAACAGTCAACCATCGTTGACCTGATTAACATAAGAGCCCAAACTAAAACTAGAGGACGAGTTCAATACTTTTACTATTACTAAATGAGAGATGACAGAGATGGTCCGAATACAGGGTGTATTGATGTTTGATTCTGATTGAAGGAGGATTTTTTTGTGTTTTATTAAACAATTAATAATGGTTATGGTTATTGTGGTATTTAAATGGTGGTTGTCGGTGGAGATGAACAATAGTGGAGTGATGGTGTAGCTTGGTGGAGATGAACAGAATTAGGGTTCATAAATTGGTGGTGGTAAGTTTGACGAAAGAAAACTATTTAATTAAGGTGAAATTACATGTTTGCCCCTCACGTGAGGGGCATATGTGTGACTTTAACAGGTTTTTTTAATGACCGTTAGTCTAAAGGACATAAGGTGTAGCAAAGTTACAAAAGAAATGTCATAAAGAGTGAAAAATTAACATAAAAGGCATAAGATACAATTTTACTAATTATATAGGCTATGGATCCTAAGAGAACCAACCCATATTTGAGAACTGAAAAAACCATTATGGACTACACATTTCATATAAAGGCAAATTTTATTTTATTTTTTGCTTTAATAGCACATTTTTATGAAAGATTTTTTTTTTAATTTTTTTTCATTTATACATATGTGTATATAGCAATTATACATATGTGTATATAGTTTTTCAGCTATACATATGTGTATATTTCAGTTATACATATGTGTATATTGCATTACACATGTGTGTATAATGCAATTATACACATGTGTATATTGAAAAAAAATACAAAAAATAAAAAAAAAATTCCTGCATATAAAGCAGCGATTAAAGCAAAAAAAAATTCTTTTTTATTTCCTTAAAGAAATTTGTGATCCAGAATGATTTTTACAGTTCTCAATTTGAGAAAAGGTTCTTATTTGAACCAAATTCTTCACTAATAACTAAAAGATAATTTAACTAATTACTCTATCTATTAATCCATAACATGCTTAGGAACAGTAACCACATCTAGAGCCGTTCATTTTCGATCCAACGGTCCAAAGCTCCCAAATCTCTAATTTTTTATTCAAAAAATCGGGCAATCGCACCAAAAAAAAAGACAAAACCACCTCAAAAAAGTTTGGGAAAAAACGCCCAGAAAAAGGGTACCAAACGCCCCGAAACTCTATCAGAACCGCATCAAAAAACATCTAAATGGCATCAAAAAAACCTACAAACCGCCTCAAAAAATCAAACCGCATCAAAAAATCAAAATGCCCCAAAACACAAAAACACTCTCTCAACCCCAGAAAACCTCTCAAACCGTCAAAAAGATCCGAAAACACCCTCAAAACGGTACATTGCCGTCGCAAAAGCGCGGCGGGGAAAATTCCTAGTTCTCAATAATTTATGTAGTAATGCATGCACAATCGTGAAATACTTGTTTTCTATTCAAAAATCTTTTTTTTTACATAGTAGTGTTTTCATTTCAATAAATTGGGCAAGTTACATAGGAATAACAGGTAGACGGACAACAAGCTGCGCCGCCACCTCTTTCTGGATAGAGAACCCTAATCTAGAGAAAACAAATCCTCGCCCCTGGGGAGTCGAGAAGTTGCTGTGGACCACCCGCTGAACTCTCGTCAGGAACCAGATCGCTTCCGGTGCCAATGAGCCAAAAATGTCAAAAGCAAAAGGAACAAAAGCATGTTGGTTATCCTCGCAGGCTTTAGCATGCTTTTAGTTATTTAACGTAAATTTTTTTTTGTGTTTTCTATTAAAAGAAATTGATTGGTTTGATTATTTCAGGGAAGAAGAAAATGGTGAGAGTTGTATGTTTGAAAAAAAACAAAATTAATCACGAGATTCACTTTTTTGAACATATTTATGTGGCGTTGCTTATATTCAGCTTGAAAAAAAAAAATAATCACGAGATTCACTTAGGCATTAGGAACACTAGAAATTATTTTTTGGCAAATCAGTCTTATGGTGGAGTGAGATTCTTTTTGCTTTCTTTATAGGAGGTGGGAAGTTCGAGTCCTTCTGGCACCAAAATGCTGCTGGTGGTTCGAGTTTTATCGCAGTGGGACTTTGGGCGGCGGGTTTTCCCAAAGAACTGGTGTGAAATTTTTTGTGGACCTGGGTTACTCTCGGAGTACCCATTTGTCCAGTGGGTACTTCGAGAGTGGTCGGGATTAATTTGTTGCAGTTCAAAAGAATTATTTTTCACAAATCGGAGAACCAAAATGCTAATATATATATATATATATATATATATATATATATATATATATATATATATATATATATATATATTCTCTCTTTAATATACATTTTCATTCTTATTTACATAATTAAAATTGTTGTTTTCTCGTATTATAGTACATAAATTTCTATGCTACATAGTATCATATATTGTCACTTCATATTAGATTTGTATATCCCGAGAATATCAAAGGATATAACCTAGTATATAATATGAAAAATAAAGATTAACGAGAAATACCTATTAGTATTTAACATTATTTTAAGTAAAAGCTTTTTGTGTTTTCTATTAAAAGAAATTGATGGGTGTGATTATTTGACGGTAGAAAAGAAAACGGTGAGGGTTGTATGTTTGAAAAATTAAAATTAAAAAAAAAAAAGAAAGAAAGATTGAAAAATAATCACGTACGAGATTCACTTTTCGAACATATTTTATGACACTTAGGCCTTAGGGACACTAGACCTTATTTTTCACAAATCGCCGAACCAAAATGCTAAAATATATCCGCATGTGATAATTGACGAATAAAAGATATGTTTAATTTGTTATTTTATACAATCTTAGGCTTTAGGGGCACGTAGATTATGCTCGGAATTGGTCTTAGGTTACTTGCAACTAACTATTCACACTGCTTTAACCCACGTTTGTTTAAAAAAACTAGTCTAACTTTCTTGATCATGACTACTTCATCCATTGTTTGATTGAAGATTATGCTATATATCTCTTTATTTCATAAACAATAACGGCGTGAAGTTAGTTTTAACCTAAGGTTTATTAACTAAATATTTTATTATTCTTTTGCTTCATCATTATTTTAAGCAACAAATTAAGTTTACAGATTTGTAAAGTTAACACGCAGGAAATAAAATAACGCATTTATAATTTAAAAAAAAACAGAAAAAGAGAAGAAAGAGAAAAAAATTGATTGGTTGAATTATGTGGACCTTAACATTTATTCTTGTTAAGGCTCGTTATTGTGCTCACATACCTCTTATAAGAAAATCTGAAAAAAAAAGTACTTTAAAATTATTAGTTGTTTTTAAAATTAAGTAGTGTGTTTTAAGTGTTAAGTAGTGTGTTTTAGTTGTTTTTTAAATTTAATGACTACAATACATTGCATTGTGTTTTAGATTGTTGTGTTTGGTGTTTTTCAAGTTAAAACAGCCTAAAACATAATTTCTATATCCAAAATATGATACCTACATGCCAATTATTAATCCTTCTCACACTTCTTACGAAATATGTACTTTGTACAGGAAGCTAAACCTGTATGTGTATATGTATGTATGTATGTATGTCATTTAGGATGACTAACAGGCCATTACAATCACTTATGTGCTCAATATCTCCCTACTTTTCTTTTGTTGTGTGCTATGTATGGGAGCCTCTACGTTTCCTCTATGAACTTTCAAATACATATATAAATCAGAACTCTCTAATTTCCTTATACTCACTCATCAAATTGGAGAGAGAATTAAGATCAATGATTAAAAAGCAAAATAGAATAGCTTTGTTACAACTTCCCATCTTTCTAATCTTACATCCTTGTTGACTAGTGAGCATTACCAATTGTAATAGTCTATGATTCGGTAGAGGTATCACTAAACATGTTAGTGATTAATGAAAGAGGTGATTACTACTTCATAAGATTAGTAAAACCTATTATATTTGTGTTTATGTATGTATGTCATTAAGGACCATTAAAATCATCAATGGGTATAACATGTTTTGTATGTGTCATGTATGTTATTACGTATATATTTTTGTATGTATTTATGTACTTGTGTGATGTGTATTTGTTACTATGTGTGTCCGTATATGTGTGTGTTGGATTTACATGTATGGTTTCGATAACTCAACGTTGTTGATTACCGAGCTATGACCCATAAGAGTTACACCTTGGGCAATGAACATAAAATCCACTTAACTTGATTAACTGTTAAATTTGAACAATTAGCGAGACAAAGTCCATTTATGTAATTATCTGGAATAGTTATGTAAATCAATAAAACAGGTTTAATTATTTATACTTGTTATAGATAATATGATATTTGTTTGTTAATAAACGGGCTGCAGAATTAGGGGGCCTTGTAGATGATTAATATATTATTAGATAATATGTCAAAAACCATGTTCTTAAACTATGTGCCTAACCCATTGTTTATCTCTAAACCATGTGCTAAACCATGTTCTTAACCCAAGGTTTATCTTAAAACAATGTGCACCCATGGTTTTTAGCCCACGATTTACCACTAGGTTTTGCCTATAAATGCCCCATTTTTAGGCAAAGAATTTCATTCCAATTTCAACCAACTTCTTCTTCCTAACCGCCACCACCGTGACAAAGGATGTCGCTGCTGTCCAGTGCCACCGATCACCGCTACATCCCGCACAGTGTTCGTGTTCATGCTCTAGCATCCATTCATTTGTATCTCGGTGTCTCAAACGGTTAATTATTAACCACTAAGGACTACTAGAAAAAAGGTCTTTCTTGACGCGCATTGCGTGTCAAGAAAGGGGTCTGATGACAAGAAAAAGAATGTCAAGGAAAGCACTGTCATAAATTTAACATGACACATTTTGGCGTGTCATCTGTTTATGACACACATTATTGACACGCGTTATGACACTTTTTAATGACACACGTTTTTATGACAGTTTTTATTGACATTTTAACGACACATTTTATGACAAAATTTATGATGTTCAATTTGCGTGTCATAATTTATTAATCTAAAAAAATTGCTGTGAAATTACAGATTTACCCTCCAGCATTTATACCCATTTTATTATACGCAAAATAATTAGCAAACTAATAACAAAACATCATTTCATTGTATATACATATTTATCAAATTACAAACCAATCTTAGACAATGTTTAATGTTTACAAAAAAATAGTATCGATAATGCATTGCCTTCATCACTTGAAAATAAATGTCACGGCGTAGCTTGACCATTCTTCGCGAATGGCATCCATGTCCTCATCCGCGTAATAATCCGCTCATCCCCCAACCTGAGATAATAACAGCAATGTCATCTACCACATTCAACAAACTAGTGGGATTCACGGGCGCGCGTTGTGCGCCTTTTGATTCAGTCGTCACTCGCGCTTACGACAGGAGTTTAGTGTCTTTCTGTGGCACGTGTTAGCTTTTCACATCATTGATTTAACCCTTCTTAACAATTTCGTTGAGCACCCTATACCCAATGTTAAAAGTATCAAAATGCATGCATTATCAGATAATTAAAGGTAAAAATGTGACACGCAGAAAATTTTTCAGAATTTTCTGTCACTTGACACTCACTTAACGCTAACTTTACTGGTTACCTACTGAATTTCGGGACGAAATTCTTTTCAACTTGGGATGATGTGATACCCCGTAATTTCAGACTATTACTTTAACTAGACTCTAGTTACTTGTACATACTTTTCATGCATTCTAATTAACTAGGGTTAGTTAGGACGAGTATACATTACACAGTTATATGTTAATAACTGCATGAGATGGTAATTTGGGGAATTACCGGACTAAATACACAAGTAGGGAACCCGAAACATTGGTGACTTGGTGAAATGTGATTATCATAAACTTACATGTTGATATTACATGCTAATATGTGATTATGTGAACTTACGTGCTTAGACGTTAACGGATCGGTAACCGGGACGGGACGGACCGGGATCCAGATATGTATGACGAACGTTTATGTGTCTTTTCGAATATCAATGTTTGGAATATTAATATTGTAAAGTGGTTAGGGTTGTAGAACAAATAAAAACAAAATTCTGATTTTTCGTTATCCCCGCAGAGCGCGGTGGGAAAGGGAAATCTCCCGTGGTCCGCGAGGGAGTGGAATTAAAACTGGGAGTTTAATTGGTTTGGGCGGACCGCGACGGGAAAGGAAATTCTCCCGCGGTCCGCGACAGAGTGCAATACGTGGAAAACAAGTTTTGAGGCCTTTAAAACGATCTTAACCTCATACAACCTCATAATCATAACCCTAATCGCCCAAATCACCTTGTTTACGAAAAATACAACCCCTAGTACCTGCTAAGGCTTAAGAACACCATTCAGGAGGCTTGGAGAGCTTTCAGTTGGTGATTTTGAAGTGCTTTCGGTATACTACTAATCCTTACATGTTTTAATTAATTCTATTATGCTTTTAACACCATAATCATGTTTGTCCAGATCTGAAACATGTTTAGAAAGATTAAAACTTGGTTTTTGTAAAGTTTAAAAGGATTAATCATGTCGTATGCATTAGTTGTTATGTGATTTGTATGATTTCACATGTTCTTGATGTTGTAGACTTCTAGGGTTTATGTATGATAATATAAACATGTATCTTGCTAGTTTATGAGCAGGTTATGTCTTATAAATATTGTAGGATGTTTATTTGGTGTTGTTGATTGATAATATGCAACTAGGGTTTGATATAGTTGATGTTATTGCATGATTAAATCTGGACAGAACGCTTATGTCGACTTGTAGGGTCTGTTACGTGGGTTAAAAGCTATTGTTTTTATCTATTCTTTGCATGGTTGTAACGTACATGGTCTTAGCTTTTCTTAATGGGAAAAATCGTTTGATTTGGACTTCGTTTGAGTAGTTTTTGGATTTTTATTTGACAAGCAGTCATATCAGATTTTCGGAGTTGTAAATTGAGTCATCTTTAAACGGTCATAACTTGAGTTTTACAAACATATAAGCTTTGAAATTTGGACAGTAGGACGACATCAGAAAAACTCGGCTTTTCCAAGTGGATTCACCCTGTTTGGGTGAATACACAATTTCTGGGAATTTTTCTACTAAACTGACCTGTTGTGGAAACTTTCTAGACATAGCTGTGTTGTACGAATTTTAATAATTTTTGTGTTTGGTTTTAAGACAAGACAAAAATATAGGTTAACAACTTAAGCTAATGAATACTCAGTAAAAATTTGGGACTTTAATTCAGTTTTAAGTATTTTAAATAATTCGTTTTTTAAAGCGCACAATCTGCCCTAAAAACGCAGATTGTGTACGGGATCTTTATGTGACTATTTGGAGTCTTATATGGTATGTATTTGACATGAACTTGTATGGACACTTGTATGGGATGTATATGAAGTGTATGACTGATGTTAATCATAATGTTCACCAACAGGTTCGTAGGGTCTACTTGTGCATATAGAAACACTAGGTGTCACTTACATGGTTTTGAACATTTAAACGTCTTGTAGAAACGGGTTATATGGTGCATTGGTTATGCACATATACTCACTTAGTGACACATGTATTAGGGAGTCGGTAGCACACCCTACTTTGGAGTTTGGATTTATTTGCTTGCAACCTAAGGTGAGTTTCACTACTTTTTCTCAAAAGCATGTGTCTCGGGTTTGAGATAACTTACTTAACTTTTCGGGTCCGGTTTGGGACTACTATTTTCGGGTACGGTTTGGGACTATTCTTACAACTTGGGTTTTGGACTCCTTGTATGGGTCGGATTTTGGACTCCTTGTGTGGGTCATGTTTTGCTAGTTTCACACTCTGTGTCCTTGATGAACTAAAGAGCATACTATCACGGAAGCCCTTCACTATTTACCGAATGAGTTGCCGGGTTATGGAAAGCGGGTTACTAGTTCATAGCGCTATTAGGTTTGACAAACCTCACACCGTGCTGGGAGCTGGGCGTGAACTACGACCTTAGCCTGTATCATTGTTGATAGGCAATGATGGAAGGCAAAAACCAGCTCGCGGGGCGAGTGCATCGTTTGAATAGCAATTCGGTATAACATTGTTTAGTTATCATGAATGGGTTAGCTACCCTTGGCATACGCTGAACTAGTGGTTTCTTGGTTTTGTTGTTGATTACTACTTATGGGTTTGGGAAACCTAACTGTTGATCTTGGTTTGGGAAACCTACACTTTTACTTACTCGCCTACTTACTTTGTGGACTCACCAACTTTATGTTGACACACGATAGCATGCTTTTGCAGCTCTCTAGGTTTGGAGCACGATAGGACATGCATCATTGTGTCATGGGTTATGAATATTATTTAACTTATACTTTGCTTACTTACAATGGTTTTATTTTGGGGCGCATTGTTTTGCGCATGGACTTAAACGATTATGTTTGATTTACGCTTCCGCAACTTATCTAAACTTTTTGGTTAAACATTAAAACAATATTTTTGAAAACGAACTAAATGGTTTGGGCATTTAGAGTCGTTCATATGACTTATGGCTATGGGGATCCTGTTATGTCACGCTCCTCGCAGTATAAACTCCGCAGTGGAAAATTGAGGGTGTGACAAAAAAGGATGCACAATCACCTATAATATAACTAGCATACCAGTCGATATTCAGGAGCCCGTTTCGGAAGCTTGAGGTAGGACACGTTACGAGTCTCATAATCCCACAAAGAAGATGTATGATGAATCCACCGATTTTTTTTTGTAACTGATTGGGTGACAATGATTCGCTGGTAACCTTCAAACGGTGTGGCCGCTATGCGGTATCCTCTCATATCCACCAGATTCACATGGAGAACACCCGCGATTACTTCTACTTCATGTGTGAAACTCTCATCACCCGTAGCTGAATGGTTTTTAAATACTTTAAATGCAACTTCTAAATCGTTTGGTAAAACACCTTTGTAGACATTTCCAAAACCTCCTCTACCGATTATGTTCTCTCTTGAGAAATTTCAGTAAGTTCATCCAATGCAAACACTGCATTACTTGTTGTTCTTCTCTTGCTACCAAACTTGCGGAGGCCAAACATATAGTCTACAAATCATTTAAAGAAAGGTCACATTGTTAATAAGTCAAACAAAACAAGGATAAGAAGTAATGGAAATATGCACATCAACGAGGATAAGAAGTAATGAAAATATGCACATCAAAGGAAAAGCATTTTCAGTTATGAGAACTACCTAAAAGAACACCAGCAAGTATAAAATATGGAACCCCATAACCTATTTGGCAATTTACGCAACCTAATTAGGATTCATATCTTCATAGTTCATATCGTTCTCACGAAGCTTGAAATCAACAATTCCTTGGAATACTTGACTGTATAATAGGCTTCTCCAAGACATGATAGGTCAAGGATATGGCTGTACATCATCCTTGTTACATATAAACGAAACAAAAATGGTCCCACTATCAACTATTACAGTCCCGCCACATGTAAACCTTCGTAAGACAAGAATTTTATCATCTAGAACAGGTTCTATTTCAATAAGTTCAACAGGTTTCCAAATAAATAAATTCATGTAAACTAATAAGGCCTCCATTATTTAACAGATGAATAGTAAACAAAGAAACTTACCCATAAATCCCCATGACTATGTTGGGTTTGTCTGTCCCATCATTAATGATGCACCAATTGTCTAATGAGGTCTGAAGAAGGCACTCATCGATCTCCAACTGCTATAGGATGGGCACTCCCTTCATTCTTAAAATATTCATCAATGGAAGTCCAGTACGCGCAACTTATCGTGTAGCCATTTAAAAAGTTTTTCATGAACCATTATATCTTTTCTTCCGGTTTTTGTTAACGTGACATTGTAACAGTCAGTATTTCCTGGTGCAATGCATTGCAAAATAGACATAGATGACTTTTTGGTCTCTTTAAACTACGCAATAGTTGGTATTTATCAACATCGATGAATGTATTTACGACATAAGTACTACCAATGACATTAACAAGAACAACAGAATCAAAACAACATAGCGTTCTCCATGAGGCATTGGTAACCGGAATAAACTGATTGCTGTAACAAACTAACCGTCGGATTTAACGGTTCCAGTACATATTAAGCTCTAATAGTGTAACCATTTCACACCATAACTCAATTATTATCCCTGCATTAAAACATGAGAAATGCATTAAAAGCTACAATTGAAAAGTAATAATTTTACCTTTGCTTGATGATGGTCCTAGTTGATGCCCCTCACTTTTGACATCTTATTTTGCGCAGGTAGAAATAAGCATCCGAAACAACACAAAATTAAGTGTTAGCTGCTAGAGAAAATATGCAATGCAAGATTTTGGGGTTATAAAACCCGAAACTCAAACTACCACAGAGAAAATTGAACCATCTATTTAAAATAGTGTAACCTCGCAATAATTCAATCGGCTAAGCAGTCCAACAACGATGTCATAAGCAGTCCAACAACGATGTCATCATTGGAGAAAAAAGCATAAATGATCAAGGAGAAAAAATTGAAAGTGAAAAGATACACTGTTCTTAAAACAAACCCAAATCAAACCATTCAATTTGATAATTAAAATCACAATACCTGCCCAAATTCCTGTTAAAGCAAACCAATCTTCGCTACTCTTATCTCATTTGTCAAAACACCTTGAATGGGAATAGAACCAAAACCTAACGAAAAGAAAGCCATGACCATTTAGCAACTTAACTCTTTCATTTGAACAAGTTAAATTTTAACAAATAACATTGGTGAGTCGAGCTCGAGCTCAAGCTGAGCTTTTGCTCGTATAAGCTATCAAAGCAAGTTCAAGCAGAGCTTTTTATGACGTTTGAAATTTGTGAATTCGTTTTAGGATCGTAAACACAAAACATGATCTCACGAATACCAACCGTATGGTGCGGAATCCCCTCCGGTTGTGCAAAATGATTCAGAAATAATCAGTAAAGATGGTGATAAAAACAGATAACGAATCACCGAGCAATTTTCATAACTTTACTCGCGTATTAGATCGAATCAAGAATATTACAGATGAAAAACCTAGACCTAATAAGAAGAATCACACACACTGGGAAAAGCTCAAATGATCAACCCTATTTTAAAATAACTAACTTTTCCCTTTATATATGCAACTCCATTCGACCCTTTCAGGGTTCGAATGAAACCTTTTACATTACATTCGACCTTTCGTTTTTCCATTTGTTCCTCGACATTCAGTACTGGGTCACTAGCTAGGGACATACATGAATAATGCACTTACAAAATTATTCTCAAATTACCTCACGCAGAGCCTAGCTTTCACTTTCTAGATGGGCTCAATCTCAAAATAGTAGGCTCGAACCAAGCCGAGCTTGAGCCTCATAAAACCATGAAGAGCTAAGCTCGGGCTCGGCTTGTTTACACCCCACAGCCCTGGTAGTTCGCTTGTTTTAAGAATAAAAAATTATAAATAATCCGATTGGTACATATCAGGATGGTTAGTTAATTTTATAAAACTCTGATGCAAACTAAACAACAGTTGTTCATTCAATTTGTTCCATACCCTAAACCCCAAATATTCCAATATTTCTCGTTTTATACCACCAAACAATAATAAATCATTTAAAAACAAACTAAATAAAAAATACAATAAACACTATATAAAATAATAAATGCTAATAATATAAACCAATATTACATTATTAGGTGTGTAAAGGAGATGCTTACACGCTAGAACGCCAAGACAGGACTTTGTTCTTGTAACAAGCAATCTCGAATTAATTTTCCATGTTTCTTTATACAAATGACTGCAACGTTCGTCAGTGTTTTTTTGTCTTAAAGGCTGCACCCTGTAAAAGGAAGAGAGTTGGTGATATTAAAAATTTTGTAAAGCTGAAGAAGGTAAAAAACTGCTTAAACCATGGTTAACATCAAACTGTGTAGAGACCACACTAAACAAAATCGCAAGTTTCTGAGCAGGAGTTTTACCTTGGTCAAGAATGTAAGTTGTTTAACAAGCTCAACCCTTTCGGTCCCCTTTCTACCACGAGCAGCATAAATCTCCTTAAACTTTGGGTGAAATGCATGTTTAGGGATTATGAGAGGGTTTTGTTCTTGAAGAAGGATTTATGTTTAGGGATTTTGCAGATCATCGAAGAAGGTTAGGGATTTGTGTTTAGGCTTTTGTTCTTGAAGAAGGATTTATGTTTAGGGATTATGCAGATCTTTGTTTTTTGTTACGAGAGAGAGAGAGAGAGGGGGGGAAGGTTTATGGGGAGGCGCGCGGGAGAGTGGAGGGAATTCAAATTGTCGTGACACAAAATCATGACACTCATTTTTGTTTACCGTCATGCTTTTTTAGTTTATGACGGAAAATTGTTGACACATAGAGAAAAACATCAAGAATTTAATAGTTTTTATCAAAGATGACCCTTTTTTATGACATACACTTTTTTATGTCATTAAATACATGTATGTCATAAAATGAATGTCAAGGAAGGGTGTTTTTCTAGTAGTGAAGGTATATCTTTCCTATTGGTAGATTAATTATTTGAACCATGTTTGTATGTTTTGTAACTTGATCATGTTTGGTTAAGCATCTGGTGTTGATATTTTATAAATATTCCGATGCGTTTATTAATTACTAAATTAATAATAAAATACCAAACCGGTTTTGATAAAAAGTAAAGTTGACACCACTAAAACCCAACAGTGGTATTAGTTGCTCTATTACAACATACAAATCGGATCCGATCTCTTTAACCGGTTATAAATCTCAAACTTTGAGTTGGTTAAAATTTCAGATTTAGAAGTTACTAGGGCAACAAATATTTGGTCAAAGTTTTTCATTTATTTTATTTGACCAAGAGATTGACCGATTTATTTTATTGGGTTGAATATGTAAATCCAGCCCGTCCTTGTTCTTTTATATTTTCATATTATTTCAATTTTGTTTAATGGTTTTGGCCCATTTTGATGGCTCAAACTTGTAATAGATTTGGGTTTTTATTTTTCTTGTATTTTATAAATATTGTAATGATAAAGACCCGATGACTAAACTGAAGAAAAAGACAGGAGTCATGAAGTCAGTGGGAGTTACCTGAGACAACAAGATTCCCTCAACAAGTCCATCGTTATGGTTGTTTATGAGTTGTGACCCCGTGACCAGTTTGGTCTTGAAAAAAGGCTCTAGGAAGATCAAACATTTGGCCATATGATTTACATATTTATTTTGTTGTTATGGTGTTGCTTTAATTTTATAATTGTTATAACATACCAACCTAATACTAAACTTTTACAAGGAATTTTTAAATTTAAACTTTTTTTACAACTTGTATATATTTGTTATAAAACAAATAGTTTATTTTAAAAATAAACAAAAAGAGTTTTTGAAATTTAACAAGATTTAACTTTCTAAAAGTCATGACTTAATAGTTGTAAAACTATTATTTTATAAATTTTTATATGTGTCTCAACGAACATAGTTTTATAGGTTATTTAAAATTGAGTGTCCCGATAGATGAAAGGGTTCATCAAATCACGACTAAATATGTTCTAAAATTGGCTCATTCGACCATATTTTGTAAATATTAAAATAAATGCCATATTTAAAATATATAGTCTATGCCAACCTAATACAAGGAAAACTTGGGGCATTATACGAAGCATCAGTGTTTGGAGCCCCAACACCACACATGTTGTCTGAGTTTATCCTTCCAAGGTGCAAGGGTTTTGTTGACATATCCGACCCTTCCACATGTACCTATCTTAGGACGACTATTACTTTTTCTTTCTCATCTCACGCTCTAGCTGTTTTGAAAGTAAAAGTTGGCATAAATGAGGCCAAAATGTATCAAATTATAAACAAAACTTGTTTTAGCGGCCTCATACCCGAGAGTTGTGCTTTTTCACACAATTGACACTCGTTGTCAGTCTGCCTAGCCACTTACTAAAGTTGCATTCCACAGTAGCCTTTAATACTGACATAGCCAGATTGTCATTCCTTATTCTATTAAATGTAATTGGGTCACTAATTAATAAGGAAATACACATTGAAAATACTAATTAAAAATCTTTGCTTATTTAATAGAGATGTCTTCTCAAAAACAACTCCACATTCACTCTCAAGTCTATACTTAGAAAGAAAAACTTACTAGCACTAGTTTTCTAGAATGGCACCGCAATCTAAGAATAGTTCTCAAAATGGCGAAGAAGCTCTACATTCTAGGTGCCCCCGTGCCAAAAAAGCCCAAAAATAGCACGGCCGCTCGTAAGGCACTTGAAAAGCATGCCACTGAGGTAGCCTGCCTTATGCAAGCCACTATGTCTATTGATCTCTAGAAGAATATGGAAGACATGAATCCATTCGACATGATCGAGCAACTTAAAGGCATGTTCCAGAAACAAGCCTGACAAGAACGTTACAACACTATGAAACAATTCATAAGTTGTAGAATGCAAGAGGGCTCATGTTAGGATCTGAGTTTTAGATTGTTTTGATTAATTATGAAATATGAATGAAGTATAAATGGAAAGTGCAGCGGAATAAAGAATAATCAAAACATAGAGAATAATTGTTATCAATCGAAAGCTTTCATTAAAGTTGAAAGATTACAAAGGTACAATTATAACTCCCCCTCAGCCTGATCACTCAGAGTTTGTTTGTCTTAGAGAGAATGACGAGTGACAAATAGAACAGTACAAGTACTGTTCTATTTATAGACAAGTACAAACCTCTGATGATCACTTAGCTGACGTCACCTAGAAAGCGACCCCTAACTGACTAACAAACTACAACATCTGATAAACAATAAACTACTGTTACATTGAAACTACTGAAGGGAAACTCTGTTAAGCTATAAACTCTGATGTCTTCTTAACATCTGTTGAACCAAAGTGCTGTTGGTTCAACAGACCTTTGTTCTTCAGATCTTGATCAGCACTTGTTCTTTATCAGACTTTTGCTCTTCAGACTTTCTCCATCAGACCTTTCATCAGCAGCAGTTGTCTTGTATCAGTTGTTTAAGCATCAGCAGTTTGGAGTCAGCAGTTCTTTGGAGGAAGCTTTCTTGTAAACTCTGTTATTTATTCTGGATCAACACTTAGTGTATTTTGGCTTTCAATCATCTGTTCTTTTCCAGGTCAGCAGACCCAACAATCTCCCCCTAGAACAGATGATGCCAAAACTCTGCTTTATTCTTGATCTTTATTCCTCATCAGACTTTCTCTAATTTGCCCTTTTAGTTGCAATTCAAAGTGCAGAGAGAAGAGGTCTTCAGCATCTCTATCCAGTGTCAAGTTTAGAAGTGACTGGAGATCTTCAGCACTTAGGCCAGGTGCCTCATCCATGCTCAACTTCTGAACACTACCATCTGATCTGAGCAATGTCAATTCATGGGTCTCTTTATCAGACTTCCATTTTAGAATTTTAGAATCAGAGGAGTGACTGGGATGCATCTTTATTTTGGATGAGTTTGGTGATGGTGGCCTTCCAATGAGTTCTCTGAGCCTGTCTGACACAGGATCAGAAAAAGATCTGATTTGGTTCAAGATCCCCTCTTTCACATAAGTATCAGTGAACTGTCTTGTTTCTTCTTCAGTCATTTCTTTTTGCTTCTTAAATTGTCTTCTAGCAGCAATGGTAAGATCTGAAGTTTCCAGTAAACTGTCTAATGTGAAGGCCTGAGAAGGTTTCTTGGGAGCATCATCATACACTGGTTTTCTTGGAAGATCAGGATTGGTCTTTCTTTCTTGTTCAAGCTTTTTATATGTCTCAATTAGCCTGATCTCTGACCATCTGGCAACAGATTTCATCTCTCCATACTTAGCAGCTACAAGCTCTTGTCTCATTCTTCTGAATTTCAAGGCTCTAGCTTCATCTCTCCCCTTTTTGAAATCAGGAGCAGAGACCTTAGCAGGAGGATTCTTGGCCATGTTCTCTATTCTGATTAGTTCTTCTCTTAGAGCATGTGTGGTCCAGCCTGTAAATTGATTCTTTGTTGCTTTATAAGGCTTGGATGCCAAGATCTGTTCCAGTAGTGAATCCCTTACTTCCATCTCCAAGTGTCTGCTGAGAGGCATGGTTGACATGGAGTTGCTCAGGGTCTTAGCATAATCTTCAATCCTTCTGAGTTTGCTAAGCTCTGCTGAATGGATGCCCTGAGCAGTCCTGTCATCCTTCCCTTTGCACTTCTCTTTGATGACAGCATCAGCCTGTTCACCCTTGTATTTGAGATATGTGTCTATATTGGGTGGAACAGGGAAGCCTTTAAGAGATGGGAAGGATCTTTCTGATGGCTGATCAGTATTATAGAAGGATTGAAGTTCCCCCTTGATTAAATCCAACTCAAGGGGATACTTCTCAGCCAATGGGGTGATGGTTGGTGGTGGTCTGTGTGATCTGAATTGGGCAGTGTGTGGTGAGTAAGATGAGAGTGGAATGGCATTGACTGGTGTAGATGAGATTGGGGTGTTAGGTGGTGTGTTGTGGATGTTTTCATCTTGTATAACAAAGGTGGATTTCCTTTTTCTGCTATATAAGATTTTGGGTGAAGGTGAGGATGTAGCAGTGGGTTGAGAAACATCTGTTGGTCCTTTTGTGGAACCAGCAGTTGTTTGGGTTTTGGGTTGTGTTGAGGTAGGTTTGGCAGTGGTTTGTGTTGGAGTAGGTTTGGGAGTTGGTTGAGTTGTGGTTGGTTTAGTGACTGGTTTGGTTACTGGTTTGGGTTGTGCAGATGTTTTAGCAGTGGTTTTAGTTTCAGTTGTTTTAGGTGCAGTGGTTTGGGTAACAGAGGTTGTGGTGGCAGTGGTTTGTGGAGCAGTAGTTGTGGTAACAGGTGTTTGTACAACAGGAGTTTCAGCAGTTAATTTGGAAGGTGGTTTTCTAGTGTGTTTGGCTGGCATTTTCCTTCTCTTTGAAGTGCTCACATCTTCCACTTCCTGTTGCTGTTCCTTTTTCAGTTGTACCAACCTCTCTGCCTTTACCTCCAATGTGTCAGCCCTTTTCATTTTGTCTTCAGCAGCCTTTTCAGCTCTTTCATTAGCTGAAGTGTCAACTTCTTTTGCCTTTGATGCTGGAGCTGGTTCAGAGACAGGGAACTGAACATTTGTTTGTTGTGTTTGTGGAGCTGATTTGGGTGACCCTGGTTTGTCAGCAGTTGGCTTCTTCCCTTTTTGTGTTTTTAGTTTTGGTAGCCTATCTCTGCCACTCTCCCCCTTTTTGGCATCATCAGCAGTGAATTCATCATCATCTTCATCTCTGAGAATTGTGGTAGGGGCAGATCCAGTGGTCTTCAGCAAGTGGTCTTTGATCACCTTGATATCAGCCTTTGTATCATTGAATCTGGCATCAACCATGTTTCTGATCACAGTCATGTAGGTTTCTTGTGTCTGATCTGCTAATTTCCGATGAGCTATGATGATTGGGGAAACAGATTTCCATAGCTCATTAGCAACATCAGCAGTTGATGGTTGACTTTGTGTAAAGTTATTCAATGTTTCCAATATTGACTTGACATCAGATTTGATGTCAGCAACAGAGGATTCAAGGTTTTGAACTTTAGCCGTCAATTCTTGTAGTTTTGACTCATCACCTAAATTAATAGGATCAGCTGAGTCCCTACCAGAGGTAGTTTTAGCTGGTTCAGTCCTAGGAGGTGAGTCCATAGAGAAAGAACCTGCTGCCCCTTGGTCTTGGTTCTGGGGACTTCCAACTGTTTTTGGAGACACAATTGTGTCTTCAGCAGTTGTTGCCTTCAAGGAAGTCTTAACAATGTAACCACTGTCCTGCTGTGAGACAATGGTCTCAACAGCAGTAGTGGCTGCTTCTCTTGAAACCTCATCAGAAGTAACATGTACTTCTGGGAGTATAACCTCCTCATCTGTTTGTGGGATGGCTGATTGATTTTCCTCAGTCCCAGTCACTGGTAGTGGCATACTCTCAGTGATAGGTGATTGAGAGGAACTGGGGTTGTCCTGAGTTTTATCAATAGCCTCAAACAGGGGTTGCATTGTTTGTGGGACATGTGGTGGTGATGTAGGTGGAGTAAGAAGCTGATTAGCCCTGGGAGATGGACTTGTAAACATATGATCAAGTGACTCATATGCCTCAGTTTGAGGTTCCCTTTGGCTTACAACAAGTTCCTTTTGTGAGGAATCTTGAGGAGTTTGCTTGGGTTGAGATATCTCCAACTGTTGTGAGGAAGTAACAACAGTGGTTTCATGTTGCTTTGGTGATGCAACAGGGTTAGCTTCTGGTATCTCATCTTCCAGAAGTCCCTTTTTGGTTTTGGTGGTTGTTTTGGTGGATGGACGTTTTCTTTTGGTGGCTGGTGTGGGTTTCACAGCACTGGATGAAGTGCCATGATCACCAGGAGCAGTGGGCTCACCAACAGAGGTTTCAACAACAGTTGTTGTCTTTGTCCTCTTTGGTTGTGTTTTGGAAACTTTTTGAACTTTTTGTGCCTTTTCTTGGGTTGAAGAACCCAGCATTCTAGTAAAAGTTTCATCAGTTAAACTTTTCATTTTAAATGACTCTCCCTTTTGAAAATCCTTTTCAGGTAAAAGCTTTTGTAGAATTACACTTAGAATTCTAGGGTAGAGCAGAAATGCATTGTTTGAGCCAGATTTTATGGCTTTCACATTTGATACCAAGTCTGAAAACAATCCCTGAGATAGGTTGAAGTCAGAGTCTGACAACATAGCATATCCCAAGTATTGTATCCTCAATGGGATTTCATTGAAGGATGTAGTCTTGGCAGAGGCACAGAGGAGGAGGGTATGGAAGAAAAATTTCATGACTGGTGGAAAAAACTTTTTGTATAGTGTGGAACCAGTCATTTGACCATCATACCCCCTCTCTTGAAACTCAGTGTGAAGCTCTGTTTTTTGAAAAGTTTCCATACCTGACAAGTCGTTCAGTGAGAAGGTAGTGGAGATGACCTCAGGGGTTATGGTGATACTGGTGGCTCCAATTTTAGAAATTATGGACGTAGGCTTTTTGTCATGATATAAAACCTCAGCAGTTGCCCAGAATTCTTGGAGTGTTTCCAGGTGAATGGGGGCATCAGCAATAAGAACATTTTTATATTTTGAATTATTGATGATGTCGATGGTGGAATGGAATGGTGTGTTGTCTTCGGTTTTAACCAAATATGGAAGGAAATTGTGAGTGGCTTTTGTTTGGAGTTCCATTTTAATGGATTTTGATTATGAAAGCAAGGATTTTTTATTGAGGGTTATGAGGAAGACGAGAGCGGTTTTTAGTATTTTGAATACAATGAGACAGTAAAACTGCTGTTGGGGGAAAGAACAGGGTTTTATAGGCTCTGGTGAAACCGCTGATGTGGCAAACATCTGATGGTTGAAACATCTGGTGGCAGACAGCTGTTTTGTTAAACCTCTGTTGCCAACATCTGTTGTTTAACCAAAAGACTGATGAAAACAGTTGTTTTATCTGATCAGATGTTTGAAACAGATTTTTCAACCAACAGTGGTTGTTTTACCTGATCAGATGTTTGAAACAGATTTTTCAACTAACAGTGGTTTTAATAAAACAGTGGTTGTTTTATCTGAATCAGTGGTTTTAAAACAGATTTTTCAACCAAAGTGTTATTTTAGCAAAATTTGATTTTCTGAAAACATTTTAATGTTTTTATTGAAAACATTTTTGTTGTTTTTAATCCATGTTTAACATTCCAATTCGAGAGATCAGATTTGTGAAGGTAGATGTGTCTAAAGCTTTTGTCAGCACATCTGCCAACTGATCCTCTGTTGGAACATGGTGCAGAGAAATCAAACCTTTTTCATAGCTATCCCTGACAAAATGATGTCTGATATCTATGTGCTTGGTGGTTGAGTGGGAGACTGGATTTTTGATGATATTTTCAGCAGCTTGGCTATCCAACATGAGTGGAGTCCTAAGTGCAGTTATCCCAAAGTCCAGTAGTTGATTTTGAAGCCACATAAGTTGGGCTGTACAGCTTGCAGCAGCAATGTATTCAGCTTCAGCAGTGGATGTTGAAACAGCTGCTTGCTTTTTGCTTTGCCAAGAAACTAAGGCATTCCCTAGAAACTGGCACCCTCCTGATGTGGACTTCCTTGTGGTATGGCAGCCAGCAAAATCACTATCTGAATAACCTGAAAGCTCAATGTTTCCATTAGCAGGATACCAGATACCAAGTGTGGGAGCACCTTTTAGGTATCTGAAGATCCTTTTCACAGCAATAAGGTTAGACTTTCTAGGAGAAGCCTGAGATCTAGCACACACACAGGTTGCAAACATAATGTCTGGCCTGGATGCTGTTAAGTACAATAAAGACCCAATCATGCATCTGTAGTGTGTCTGATCAACAAGTTCATCCTTTTCATCATCAGTGAGTGGCTTGACAGTGCTCATGGGTGTACTACATGGCTTACAATCATTCATCTCAAATTTTGTTAACAAGTTTTTCACATACTTGTTTTGATGAATGAAGGTACCATTTTGCAGTTGCTTTACTTGGAGACCAAGAAAGCACTGAAGTTCACCCATAGCACTCATTTCAAACTCTGCTGTCATGAGTTCCCTAAACTCCTCACACATTTTATTACATGTGGATCCAAAAATGATGTCATCCACATATATTTGAACAATCATTAAGTCTTTTCCTTTCCATTTTAAAAACAAGGTTTTGTCAATTTTACCTCTAGTGAAACCAATGGATAAGAGAAAAGTAGAGAGAGTTTCATACCAGGCTCTTGGTGCTTGTTTGAGTCCATACAATGCTTTGTTAAGCTTGTAGACATGATCAGGATGGAATGTGTCTTCAAAACCAGGTGGTTGACATACATAGACCTCCTCCTGAATTTTGCCATATAGGAAGGCACACTTGATGTCCATCTGAAACACCTTGATGTTGTGGTTGACAGCAAAGGCTAAGAAGAGTCTGATTGCCTCTAGCCTTGCTACAGGGGCAAAGGTTTCATCATAGTCAATCCCCTCTTCTTGTCTGAAGCCTTGAACCACTAGCCTGGCTTTGTTCTTGACAACTATACCCCTTTCATCAGTTTTGTTTTTGAAGACCCACTTTGTGCCAATAGGGTAGACATCCTTAGGCAGTGGTACAAGTTCCCATACTTGTTGTCTTTTAAACTGAAGGAGTTCTTCTTGCATGGCTTCTACCCAACTGTTGTCTTTTAGTGCCTCTTGGTACTTGACAGGTTGTGTAAGGGATAGAAAACCTGCAAAAAGACAGATGTTTGAAGATTGGCTCCTTGTGAGCACACCTTCTCTGATGTTGCCAATGATTTGATCTGGTGGATGAGCTCTTAGGTAGATTAAATCTCCCTGATATGGTATGATGGCATTTTGTGGTGAAGGACAGAGGTTTGGAGACTCTGTTGACATAACATCTGTTGGTACTTCTGAAGAGGCAACAGATGTTTGAAATGGAGGTGGAGGAATGGGTCCAAGTGGTGTAAGATTGGACTGACTTTTGTCAACAGATGATTGACTCTTGTCAACAGATGATTGAACAGTGGATTGGCTGGGTGAATCAGTGGTTTGAAGATAAGACTGGCCAACAGTGGCTGACTCAGCTGTAACAGAGTTTTGACAGTTGTTTTGAACCACTGCTTCCTCTGATACATGATAGACTTTGTAGTGGTCTGGAACCACAACATCTATTCTGTAATCTTGTTGTGAAGATTTTGGAGTACCTGCAGGGTTAGTTTTGACAGTAATATCTTCAAATTTGAATTTATCTAAATCAAACAACTCAGCAGGGTTTGCTGGGATTTTTAAAGAAGAAAGTTCATTGAACTTTACATTCAGAGTTTCTTCTATTGTTTTAGTCCTTGTGTTAAACACTTTATAGGCCTTTGCAATAGAAGAATACCCCAGAAAATATCCACAATCCACTTTGGCTGCAAATTTTGAGATGGAATCTTTAAGATTTAAAATGAAACATGGGCAGCCAAAGACTTTGAAAAATGATATCAGTGGTTTGATTTTAAACAGAATTTCATAAGCAGTCTTTTGATGTCTAGGGTTGATTAAAACTCTGTTTTGAACATAACAAGCAGTGTTTACAGCTTCTGCCCAAAAGGACAGAGGTAAACCAGAATCTGCTAGCATTGTTCTTGCAGCCTCAATGAGAGTCCTGTTCTTCCTTTCAACCACCCCATTCTGCTCTGGTGTTCTTGGGATACTGTACTGCCTTACAATCCCTTTTGACACACAGAAATCATCTAACTCCTTATTTTTAAACTCTATTCCATTGTCACTCCTAAAGACTTTTACTGGCAAGTCATATTGTTTTTCAACTTTGGTTACAAAGTCCTTCAAAATACCTGCAGTCTCATCTTTAGAGTGTAAAAAGTAAGTCCATGTAAACCTAGAAAAATCATCAACTATGACAAGACAAAATCTTTTCCTTCTTAGACTCATGATTTTTACAGGGCCAAACAAGTCCATGTGCAACATTTGTAGACATTGACTGGTTTTGGACTCATCAATGGATTTGTAAGAGCTTTTATGTTGTTTGCCTTTTAAACAGGAAACACAGTGCTCATCACACTTGAATTCTTTTGATGGTAAACCTCTGACAAGGTTTTGTTTGGAGAGTGAGTTGATAGTTTGAAGGTTGGTGTGACCAAGTCTCCTATGCCACAATTCTGTCTCTTTTGTAGAGGCAGCTGAGAACAGACAGACATTTGCAGTAGGATTATCCTTCAACATATCAACCACATACACATTGCCACTTCTGTGAGCAACAAGTTGTGCTTTGCTCTCAGCAATGATGGTGTTAATCTTTTCAACAGCCTCTGGGCCAACAATCTTACACGTTTGCTTAGTGAAGAATGACCCAAAGCCTTTGTCACTCATTTGTGATACACTAAGTAGATTAAATTTTAGATTGTCTATTAGATTAACATTTTCAAACTTAAGTCTCCCTGCTTTGACAGTACCAGAACCCAACACTTTACCTTTAGAATCATTACCAAAGGATATATCACCCCCTCCATGAGCAAGAAAGTCCAGAAGAAGGGCTCTACATCCAGTCATGTGCCTGGAGCCTCCACTATCTACATACCATAAACTGTCTAAACAAGCAGAAGCTCCCTGCACATCAGTAAGGATTTTAGTTTTGGTGAGTGTCCAAAGCCAAATTGGCTTTGGATGGGTCCTTAGCTGTCTCAGCCTTAAGTTGTGGAGAATAATCAGTGGTTTGGACTAGCTTTTGAACTAGATTCAACAGCTGCAGTTGACCATTTGCCAGTGCTTGTATGTCAACACTTGGTCCAGCAGATGTTTGATCATTTCCAATCAGTTGTTGAAAACCATGAGGATGTCTGTTCACTTTTGGTTTTGAAGGCCTCTTGGGCTCATCATAAACATGTGGCAGACGATGACAAGTGGGTTGTCCATATCCTCTTGGTAATCTGTTAACAGGTGGAGCATCTGTTACCTGAACCTCTCTGGGAGCAGAGTTTTTGTTCAGACTTTGGGTAACAGATGTTTGGACTGATTCAAAAGTCTGTTTGGATTTTCCTTTTGAAGTACTCATCACTTGACTCTCCAGAGTTTTAGCTTTATACTCTTTTATCTTTTCATCAAAATTTTTGAGATATAAGCACTCTTTTGTTTTGTGATTCTTTTTCTTGCAGATTGCACATTCTTTAGATTTTGAATCATTTAAACTTGTTGTTTTGTTGATGTCATATGCTTTTAGAAGAAAACAGTTTTTGGTGACATGGTTCTTCTTTTCACAAAAATCACAAAACAAGTTGTTCTTGGCTTTCCCTTTTTCTTTCTTCTTTTCAACAGATGTTTCATCATCTGTTGGAAGACTTACTAGAGGGATAACCTTGGCCTGTGGTGCCATTTTGCCATCAGAGGTTTTGAAGGTCATTGGTTTGAAATTTTCAAGGACTTCACACTCATCTGACCATGTTGGTTTGAATTGATATTTTTCAATTTCATCAAATGAGGGTGTACCCTCCAACTTTTCAAGAATGATTTTCTTGCCATTGGGTTCAGTAACCTTGATTTCTTGACCTTTTGAGTTTGTAGGGATGACCTCAACCAACTGTGGTTCCTTTTTGTCAGTGGTTTGTGAAACTTGATCAGTGGTTTTAAAACCAAACCCAAATTTCACATGACTTTTGGATTGTTGGTTGACAATCATCTCAAAACCCTTTGATGATTCCACCCATTTCTGACATTCAACTTGGGTGGACTCAAGCTCCTTCTTACAACTATGATATTTTGTTATCATAGTCTGAAGCTGGTCTTTGGTTATGCTTGCTTCATGTTTTAGACTGCTGATTTCAGACTCTTTTTCAGATATTTTTGATTTTAACTCTTTTGTTAATTTTTCAACCTGAATTTCTGAGTCCAAAATTTTCTTTCTAAAGTTTTCATTCACCTCTTTTATCTTAGCAAATGCTACAATACATTTGTCTGAGCACAAGTCATTTAAGATTTGAGGAGATACCTTAGCAGCAGCCATCAAGGCACAGTTACACTGGCAGTCACAGTCATCACTACCCCAGGGGTCTGATAGATTCACAACCTCCACTTCAGATTCTTCAGCTGAAACAATCTCACCAACAACACCATCAGTCACATTTTCAGACATAGACACCACTTCCTCAGAATCAGTCTCTTCAACAATTGTTTCTAGTGTCATAAAACAAAAATCCTTTTCAGTGTTGGCAACTAGGGCAATGTTGTCATCTGTTATCTCATCTGGTAGACTGCTCCAATCAACAAAGCCTTGAGTAAAGAAACTCTGTTGACCTGGTTGACTGGTCTCTGCAGGAGCAGAGGGTGGAGTAACAGTCATTGGCACAGGGGCCTGAGCAACAGGTGTTTGGACATAGTGATACTGAGGAACAGTGGTTTGGACATAATGCACAGGAACAGTGGTTTGGGTCTGTGCAAAGTGAGCAGTGTTTTGCACATTAGGTACATTAGGGATGGTCTGATAAGTGTTGGTCTGTGGTCTTTGATTTGGATAGGTGATCATAGGAACTCCATTCTGACTCCTACACTCCCTAGCAAAATGACCCATTCTGTGACATTTATAACACTTTATCTTTGATTTATCCAACCCAACCTTTGACCCACCATGTAAACCTGGGAACCTCCTGCCAGTTTTCTTATAGAAGTTATTGGTTCTAATACTGAGCAGGGCAACCTGATGTAAGATGTCCATTTCTTCTAGGTCCAAGGGGTCAATGTATTGCAAGTCATTGTACACAAAAGATGTATTATCAGAAGCCTGGATGTCACCACTGGCTGTGAAAGCACAGTTGTTTGGTGATGAGTAAGAATCATTATTGAAACCAGTTGTTATGTCAATGTAATGATCATAACTCTGATCCTTACTACTTCCAGAACCATCATCCTGACCCAACAGTGCAGTATTACCAAATACATAGTCATCTGACACTTTGCCAGAATCCTGGAGCTTCTTTTTCTGGTTAAGCTCCCTTTCATAAGTCAGGAGCTTACCATGAAGCTGGATCAGGGTTAGGTCTTTGAATCCGATAGAGTTTCTCATAACAATAGCTATAGTGTCCCATTTGTCCTGAAGTGATCTAAGAAACCTATGATTCAGTGTTGAATTAGGAAAAGTTAGACCAACCAGTTTTAGTTCACTAATTAGACAGTTAAACCTTTCAAACTGTTGTGTTAATGACTCCCCTTTTATGTGACTAAACGTTTCATATTGTTGGTTAAGTATTTCACGGTTGTTTTCAATCACATCATCAGTTCCCCCGAATTGCTCTTTAAGAGCATCCCACAGTTCTTTAGCACTATTGCAGTGCAAGAGACCGGCATAGATATCATTCGGCAGTGCCATGGCTACTATGCTGAAAGCCTTGGCATCTAGCTCGATTTTTTGAAAATCTTGCTCTGAGTAGTTCTCAACACTCTTTGGTACTTGGATCTTTGGATCCTCGGCACTCGGTACCATTGGAACATGTGGTCCAAATACTACCGATTTCCAGCACCCTGTGTTCTGTTGTGCCAACACATGAGCTACCCGACGCTGCCAGATGTTGTATTCTGACCTGACAAGCATCGGAGGCTTGTTGTGTGTGCCAGTGTTGTGTGGATCTTGATTTAGTGAAGTCATTCTCTTGGTTTTTCAAAAACAAAGTCTGTTTACTAACTGTTGAAACGAAAATAAACTATTACTCTGTTTTAACCCGACAAACAAACGATATCAATGATTGTGAGCTGATCTGTGTATTAAATTGATTGATTAGATCAGATTTAATTGACCAAGCTCTGATACCAATTGTTAGGATCTGAGTTTTAGATTGTTTTGATTAATTATGAAATATGAATGAAGTATAAATGGAAAGTGCAGCGGAATAAAGAATAATCAAAACATAGAGAATAATTGTTATCAATCGAAAGCTTTCATTAAAGTTGAAAGATTACAAAGGTACAATTATAACTCCCCCTCAGCCTGATCACTCAGAGTTTGTTTGTCTTAGAGAGAATGACGAGTGACAAATAGAACAGTACAAGTACTGTTCTATTTATAGACAAGTACAAACCTCTGATGATCACTTAGCTGACGTCACCTAGAAAGCGACCCCTAACTGACTAACAAACTACAACATCTGATAAACAATAAACTACTGTTACATTGAAACTACTGAAGGGAAACTCTGTTAAGCTATAAACTCTGATGTCTTCTTAACATCTGTTGAACCAAAGTGCTGTTGGTTCAACAGACCTTTGTTCTTCAGATCTTGATCAGCACTTGTTCTTTATCAGACTTTTGCTCTTCAGACTTTCTCCATCAGACCTTTCATCAGCAGCAGTTGTCTTGTATCAGTTGTTTAAGCATCAGCAGTTTGGAGTCAGCAGTTCTTTGGAGGAAGCTTTCTTGTAAACTCTGTTATTTATTCTGGATCAACACTTAGTGTATTTTGGCTTTCAATCATCTGTTCTTTTCCAGATCAGCAGACCCAACAGCTCATCTGTTAGTGCTCATGTCATTAAGATGAAAGGGTACATTTCGCAGCTCAACAAACTTGGTTATCCCCTACAAAATGAAATGGCAGCGGATTTCATCTTGAAATTTCTCCCAAGTTCTTAGGACCAGTTCGTAATGAATTTCAATATGAATGCATGGGAGAAAACAGTGACTGAGCTTCATGAAATGCTCAAAACTGCTGAGATGAATATACCAAATAAAACAAATTAAGTTTTGATGGTTAAATCTACTGGTGTCAAAAGGCCAAACCACAAGAAAGGTCTTACAACAGCAAAGGTAAGAAAAAGGTCAATGTTGCTGCCAAACATGCCACCAGCAATAATAAGCAAGTTGCAAAAACACCTCCTCCTGAGGAGTGCCAGTGCTTTGAATGCAACAAGATGGGGCACTAGAAATGTAATTGCCATGAATATCTAGCTAAGTTGAAATTAAACAAGGCCAATAGTGTTTGCACTTCTTCAGGTATTCTTATTTATGTTATTGAACTTTTACTTTTTCAGCAACACATGGGTATTTGATACCGGATGTGGTTACCACATTCTTAATGTCTTGAAGGAGCCTAAAAGGTGGAAGAAACTGAAACAAGGCGACATGGAACTCATCGTTGGTGATGCGAAAAGAGTACCAGTTCTTGCAACTGGCACATACTTACTTCGTGTCCTTCTAACCTTGTAGTTACTTTAAATAACTATTAGTTTACACCTAGTTTAACCAGAAGCATTATTTTAGGTTCTTTAATACTTGAACAAGGTTTCAAGTACGTGTTTCTGCCTACTTGAATGATATCTTTTATTTTGAGGCTCAGCCTCGAAATGGAATTTTTGAAGTCGATGTTCAAACAAATAATAACATATATCATCTATCTAAATGTAACCAAACTAGTATGAATGAAACATTTCTATGGTATTGTAGACTTGGCCACATAAGTAGGGCACATAGAAAATGGCTACAATCCGAGGGGATTCTTGAATCCACCGGAGTGGACTCGTTTTGTAATTGCGAATGCTTGGTTGGCAAATTCACAAACGATCCTTTCACCAGTATTGGTGAATGGGCCACTGGTTTTCGAGGACTTTTACACACAGATGTATGCGGTCCTTTCAGGACCATGACTAGAAATCATTAAAAATACTTCGTTACATTTATCAACCATTATAGTCAATATGCTTATGTCTATCTTATGAAGCATAAGCATGAAACTGTTGACAAGTTCAAAGAGTTTTAAAACGATGTTGAAAACCAGATTATTTCAACGATTAAGATACTTCGATCGAATCAAGGTGGAGAATACCTCACCTTAGAGTTCCTTAATCATCTAAAAGAGCGTGGAATTATTTCATAACCCATTCCACCTGGCACACCACAGCTTAATGATGTGAGAAAGAGGAGAAATCGAACCCTACTTAATATGGTTCAATCGATGATGTGCGGGACTAACTTGCCTCAATCCTTTTGGGGTCATGCTCTTATGACCGCAGTTTGCCTCGTCAATCTAGCTTTGATTAGAAAGGTAAACAAAACTCCATATGAGTTATGGCATGGGCACAAGCCCAATTTGGGTTACCTTAGGGTATGGGGATGTGATGCATACATCACCAATGATTCTGATGATAAGCTCGATCCTCATGGCGAAAAGGTTTTTTTTTTCGGACACTACGAAAAAAGTGGATATTATTTTTTCCATCCCGATACAAATGTTATTTCTATCAAAGGACGAGACACTTCCTCGAAGAAGAACTTCTTAGTTGAGGAACAGGAAATAATTTTGTGGATCTTGAAGAAATTCAAGAACCACAATCGACCACTAATGAAGTCAGTGCGTCTAAACAATAGGAAATTGTTGCTGAAGAAACAGACATAAGCACAAGCGTTCGTAGAAGTATCAGGACTCGTAAAGAAACTGAGAGATACCTTTGGCATCTTGAAGGTACTGAAGTCATGGTAGTAGCTGAGTCTAATGACGAAACTACTAACTACAAATCTGCTATCTCAGATCCGGAATATGCAAAATGGCATGAAGCCATGAACGCTGAGATGTATTCCACGGGTGACAATCAATTCTGGGACTTGGTTGAGCTAGCCTCTGAATCTCGGGTAGTAAGGAGCAAATGGGTTTTTAAAAGAAAAACCAACATGCAAGGAAATGTACACACCTATAAAGCACAGCCAGTTGTGAAAGGTTTCACTCAAACTCACGGTGTTGACTATAATGTAACCTTCTCGCCCGTTGCTATGATTAAATCAATTAGGATATTTCTTGCCATAGCCACGTATTATGACTATGAGATATCGCAAATGGATGTCAAAACCGCTTTTCTAAATAGGTATCTTTCTGAATATATCTACGTGGTTCAACCAAAAGGTTTTGTTAATCCAAAGTATCCTAATAAGATGTGCAAACTTAATAAGTCGATTTATGTTCTTAAACAGGCATCACAAAGCTTGAATCTTCGTTTTGACCAAAAGATCAATGAATTTGGTTTTGTCAAAAATGAAGATGAGCCTTGTGTTTACAGAAAGGCTAGTGGGAGCACTACATCATTCCTCATTTTATATGTAAATGATATATTGATCATTGGTAACAAAATCCCTATGCTTAATGAAATTAAACACTATTTGGGATCTTGTTTCGCAATGAAAGATCTTGGAGAAGCGGCTTACATTCTAGGAATCAAGATCTACATAGATAGATCTAAGCGAATTCTAGGGCTAAGTCAAAGTACATACATTGACAAAGTGATAGCACGCTTTAAATGGAAAACTCCAAGAAAGGAGGTGTTCCTATGACTAAAGGAACTATCTTGTACAAATCCCAATCTCTGTCAGCGGACATTGAAACTAAATGAATGGAAACAGTTACATATGCTTCAGCAATCGGTTCTATCATGTATGATAGACATGTCGTCTCGTATGCTTTAAGCATGACTAGTCGTTATCAGCATAGTCCTAGCATGGTCCTGTGGACTGCAGTAAAGAACATTATGAAGTATCTGAGAAGAACTAAAGATATGTTCTTAATATTTGATGCTAGTTTTTAAAGTGGCCGAGATGACTATCGCTTACAATCAGGTTTCATGTTCACTATAAATAGAGGAGCAATCTCATGGAAAAGATCCAAACAGAGTGTAGTGGTGGATTCCACCACTGAATTTGAGATTATAGCTACATAAGATGCTGCAAAAGAAGCTGTTTGGATGAAGAAATTCATAGCCAAGCTCGGTGTGGTTCCGAGCATCAAGAAACCCATTGAGATATTTAGTCATAACACAGGAAATTGCTCAAGCCAAAGAGCCTAGATCTCATCACAAGGCTAAGCACATTTTAATAAAGTTCCACTATATACAGGAAATTGTGGAACATAGAGATATCATGATAAAGAAAGTAAACACATATCAAAACCTAGCAGATCCATTTACTAAGCCCATGACTCAGGACAAGCATGATCAGCACATGGGTGCTATAGGGCTTAGATTAGCTAGCCATATGTTTTGATTTAGTATTTGGTCGGTCAGAATTTTCTCAACTGTGCATTCAATTTTGATACATTTGATCCTTGAATCTTGCATTCTTAACTATCCGTGGTCGGTCAGACTCATGGACATGATCTGAAGTAAGACTATTCTGAATTTGGGCTTATGAAGTTGACTTTCAAGTTCACAGACCTCATTAAGAATGATGTTGGATGTAACTCGCTTCAAATCATCTTCATGGATCTTAGTCATAAGATGTTTTGGTATTGGTATACTCATTTAGTATCCTCTGACCTGAGATGGATACTAGAACTTTTGTTTACCATGTACTATTTTTTGATTTCTGTCAACCGCAATCGCGTAATTGCCAGTCATAAAGGCTATAATTGGGAATAGTTCTGAAGTTCAGTGGGAGTTGTATGTAGTCAATAAGGGATTCTGTACTCTTACACAATATGTAACAGTTAGACATTGTGGCATCCTCGTTGATTCAAACTGGTGAAGTGTAAGGCCTTACCCAAATTGACTGAGCTTGATTAGACCACTATGAATCTTGACCGAGAACAATAGGTATTGAACACAGTATGAGAATGAATTTTAGTCTATGTCTCACTGGTTCAATTAATGTCTTTTACAGAAAGGATGAATGACAACGATTGCCATAAGTCTATGGTATTGCAATAGTAAGTTGTTACAAACAGCAAGATGTTGGGGTTAGTGACTTTAAAGTATCATACCTTGTTAGGGGCGGCCATGTGCAACTAGAGGACCCTTGACTGTCGGCGTTGAGGATATTATCGAATACCGTCCAACTGGGAGATTGTTGGATTTATATGTATGGTTTTGATAACTCAACGTTCCTGACTGAACTATGACCCGTAAGAGTTGCACCTTAGGTAATGAACATAAAATCCACTTAACTTGATTAACTGGTAATTATGAACAATTAGCGAGATGAAGTCCATTTATGTAATTATCTAGAATAGGTATGTAAATCGATAAAAACGGGCTTTTTTATTTATACTGGTTATAAATAATATGATGTTTATTTGTTAATAAACAGGCTGTGGAATTAGGGGGCCTGGTAGACGATTAATACATTATTAGATAATGTGCTAAACCCATGTGCTTAACCCATGGTTTATCTCCAAACCATGTGCTAAAACCTTGTTCTTAACCCATGGTTTATCTCAAAACCATGTGCACCCATGGTTTACCACTAGGTTTTGCCTATAAATACCCCATTTGTAGGCAAAGAATTTCATTCCAACCTCAACCAACTTCTTCTTCCTAACCGCTGCCACCAGTCACCGCTACAACCCACACAATGTCAATGTTCATGCTCTAGCATCCGTTCATTGTACCTTGGTGTCTCAAACGGTTAATTCTTAACCACTAAGGTATATCTATCTCATTGGTAGATTAATTATTTGTACCATGTTTGTATGTTTTTAACTTGATCCTGTTCGGTTGAGCATTTGATGTTAATATTTTACAAATATTCTATTGTCTTTATTAATTACTATCTTAATTAATAATAAATATATCAAAACAGTTTTGATAAAAAGTAAAGTTGACACCACTGAAACCGAACAGTGTGTGCATGTATCTGTGTATGTATATACATACGTAACCCTCTATATAACCACATTAAATTAAACATTTTCAAAAAAACATTAAAATCATAATCATGGGATGCAAACGTCCGGGAGGTCTTAGCCTCTCGCTAGCTTTAATTTTGTCGTTTTACCATATATGCATACTAAAGTTCAACCACTTTGAGTGCGTTCTAGTTTAATTGGGTAACTTTAAACTATAACAATTATCAATTAATACACACATACGAAATTAAGTAAATGTATAACATCCAACAAACTCTTATCTATAGCATGACTAATGCAACGTACTGTAACTGAAACATACTCAATATACTCTACATAGTTGATCAACAGCTGGTAAGAAAGAAATACATTGCCACTATAATAACGGCCTCGATGGTAACCGCCTCTTCATAACAAACCCAAAGGTAACCATCCTTTCCATGCAACGTACATACTATCAAGCTTTACATTAAGTGACTTTATCTTTAAAACATCGAGAGTAAGCACACCGCCCCAAAAATATTAAAGTAGGAGGTGTCTAGAAACTCACATGTTCTCGACTAATAACTTTTCACTAATACATTTATGCTATAATAATGTCGTACGATCGACACACGCGAGTGTCTTCAAGCATTGTCTCTGGTGACATGGTCCTAGACACCAAGTCTTTAAGTAGGTTCCCAACATTGTCGTTGGTGACAGGGATGATTAACACATTGTTGACTAACTTATGTTAGAACTTTTCATCAATCGTCAGCGACATTACCAATGTCATCGATGACATTGTCGCTGAATTATCAAAAATCCTTGGGTTTAAGCTCCTTACCCAATCTAAGCTCGTTAGTGTCCCCGAATATCGAGTGTCACCGAGAACATAACAATGATGACGCTGGAATAATGTTCAACCTTTCTAGATTAGTTTCCAACTTAAAATCCTAACTTTTTACGCTGAAAACTTTTGTATAAATCCAATCCTTATAAAGAAAACACAAGTTGTACCCAAAAGCCCCATAAACATGAAACTTAAATCTAAGCTAGATTCTTACCTGTAAATGCCACCTAAACGTTATTGTGATGATCCTTAATTGTTTGCTAAACACATCCATGTTTTTCTACATTTTATACATATTTAAATATGTGTTGTGTATATCATGCTTGTATATGTATCTATATATGTATGCATGGTTGTTTGTGTGTGTAATTATTTGTACGTAACTTGTGTGTTTATGTGATTATGTATGTAACTGTGTATGTATATATTTGTATATTAGCATATGAATAAATGTGTTTTTGTATATATGTATTTAGTAAAAAAATTACAAATATTATAATAAATTTTTGTACTTATTATTTAATATTTTAACGACATCCTTATAGCGACAAGATGGTAAAAAAATATTATAATAAATTCATTTATTAATTTTGTATATATTTTTTGATGCACTTTGTGTGTGGCTATCACTGTCGAATAGACTAGGGTTGGGTCTTAGCTGAATATGGTGTATTACATGAGGCTGTGGTGATCCATAAGGGCATTTATAGATCTGATTGTATTGTTAATATGGACCATGAGAATGGGTTTTCATGACCATGAGAATGGCTTTTCATGAGACTCATTCACATGCTTTTGGACTCATATGCATAGTTAAGCATGAGAATGGGATTTCATCACCATGGTCTAGAAATAGCAATCTCATGTTTAGGTTTCATGAAGATTGTGAGTTTATGCTTTGAATGATCTGTAAGGGAGATCATGCCCGATCTCCCCTGGCCTCGATATTGATGTTTAGCCTACTGATGACAGTGTCTTTAACCGTTTCTCATATAATATGAATATGTGTTGATGTGGTTATCATCTACTTTTGTTTTGTCTCCAATCTCCGTCTAAAACCAAGCTTTAACTGTTCAAACGATCCGGCAAACGGTTCAAAACCATTTTCACAAGTGGTATCAGAACCATAGTACCGACTCGAATGAGCTAACAGTCATTCGAATCAATCACATCTCGTTTTCATAGTTTTTTGTCGTAAAAATTGGATTTTTTGAAAGGTTGAAACCCTAGATCTATAATCGAACACAAAATGTTATGTTTTTTCCATGTTTTTGATCAATGGAGGGTTAGGTTTTCAGTTTTGCACATTTCTATACAAGTTTCATCATTGAATTCGAACTAAAATGTTTTTGATCGATTTGTTGTTGAAAACCCCAAATTTTTCTGTTAGTCTTTGCTGCTCCGATAAAGAAGATGAACTTAAAAGCTGCAGATTCGAATGGGATTTTATAATGAAGTCGAGAATGCGAATTATGATTAAAGGATACGAATGGACAAAAAATTCACACGAATGAGTTTGAAAATTATTGTGTTATGTGCGAATGAAGTTCAAAAGTACACAAATGAAGTGGTTTCATATGAATGAGAAGGCGGCTGTCATAATGTCAAGTATTTTATACGAATGGCCTTTATTACATGCGACTAATAAAATTCAATCGTGCGAATGATATTCATTATTATGAATGGAAATGATTTTTATCTAAGTGGAATTTGTAGATTATGGAGTTATGTGCTATGATGTTATAATGAAAGAGAAAATGGAAATCGAAGAATTAAAAGAAGATTATAATATTAAAGGCAATATTGAAGGCAAAGAATCTATGACACGGGTTCGACTTCAAACTGATCAGGTATAGTGTGTTCAACTGTCAATCACTGTCTTATATTTAATGTGTGATATTTTGGGAAGATGTGTTCTGGCTCTTTAACATGGGATACAAGTGATCGGGATAAACTTCATTATAAGGTTCTGAGCTTAAACACTTGGAATAATTCATCTAGGATATGAGCTTATTTCTCGTTTTCTTCTTTACACAAAGGTCAAGCGTGGGTTAGATTTATTATAAGGTTTCAAGCTTAATCACTCGGAATACTTCATCAAGGCTACGAGTTATTCCAGTTTGTTCTTTATAAGAGTTCAAGAGCTTTGGATTGAAATATAGTGTTGGATCTAGTGATTGTAACACAATGGTTTCTAATCAGGCGGTTATGATGATGAAATGTAATATTGTGGGGTAGTCAATAGAATCAAGAGTACTGCGGTATGTTAATCTGATTCAGATGACTATTATGGGCCAAAAATGGATAGATTTTATTCCGCAAGTTGTGAACAATCAACCCAGTTCTGTTGTGGTTGAGGGAACTTGTTCTGAAAGAAGAGTGTGTTTATGCAATCACAGTCATCATAGATGGAGAATTTCAATGAAAATACAAGTGTTCGAGTGGATTGTTTCGCACAAAGTCACATTTGAGAACTTCAATTGTGTACCAGCAGTAGAGTTTCTCCGGTCGGTGTGAAGGGTTTTGCATGGATAAGTTAAGGTAGGAGATGTAACTGAGTGGTGGTACCAACGTGTCACGTTGAATATCAGGTCAGTCTTTATGAAATCCAGTTTGAAGTTGTCTAATTGGATTGCGCGTGATGATACTTGTCAACTTCACATTGGCGTAACTAGGGACCTGGATGTAATTCATCTGAGCGTGTCGATTGAGTTCGCAAATGATATACTTGGTTTAGCTGACTTCCTGAGTATTAATGCTGAGGGTCCGCAGTGCATTACGTGGTCGGTCCATGAAGGATGTTGTATATATACCCAATGCAAAGGTACTTCAATTGAAGGGGAGAACTGTGAAAATTGACTGAGATGTGCAAGATATATTCGGCATTCGCCAGCAACGTCCAAAGGGGAGACAAAATAATTGATAAGATTCAAATGTTCAAGGGGGGAAGATTTGTTTCTCCAAATGGTGGTCAACATGGACAAACCTTGAAAGTTTATCTAATGCTAAACTTCAAGAATTTGATTGAGTCCGGATTACTTGTCGTATCTAATACAAGTTATAGTTTGTGTGCGGTTTTTATTAATTTTTTCTGGATGATCAAACACAACTAGTGTGCTCAGTATGATGCAAACGGCAAAGCTTGAAGCTGAACAAGACCCGATCCTGAACTACAACATGATCCTGAACAACAAGAACCAGAGAATTCCATCTTCAGAGACACTAGACCGTGGTAGAGCTACAACAGTCGAAGTTGAAGAAGATGAGAACTGAGATATGAAAGTCCAGATGTTGTTGATCTCCATCTTCATCAAAGAATCTTCAATCAAAACAGACAACATTTCTTGATTCCTCCTAAGTCATCGAAGTTGATCAAAGACAAATACGGCATCTCATGAAGGCATGACCAAAACTCAAATTAGCAAGCATTCAAGTCTTCAAGTGCACTGGGGTGTGTCTCTCCAGATTGAAGATTGTTAGATATGAAGACTTGAAGTCTTGAAGACTGGAGACCATTAGCTAGACCTTAGGGTTTGTCTATGAACGTCTTTCAAGACATTCCTAGCTCAATGACTGGTTAAGTATGCAGATCACTAGCTAGATCCAAGGGGGAGACTATTAGTGCACTTTGTGTATGTCCCCAGCTAGTGATAGGTCAATATTAGTCATAGGCATGATAAATGTACGTTTTAGATGTTATTGGGCTGTATTTTAGTGATTAAGGGGTATTTTAGTCATTTTGTGAGTGCCATACACGTATGATGGTCTCATACGTGTACCTGATGTACACGTATGGAGACGTACGCATGATATAATGTAAGGTGTATGGCACTATACTATAAATACCATCATGCCTTAACTCATTTAAAAAAAACACTTGAAAAACGTTTTCCGAATATTACAAGTTGCAGCCCTTTGTGTGTGTGCTCTCTCTAGCATATTATCTTCATTAACACTCACCTATAACGACTAACCGGATTAACCGGATTGTTGATTACGCCCTCGATCCGTTATGCACGCGATACTAATTTCTTGTTCATCCTACAAGTGGTATCAGAGTTGTGGCTCATATTCCGCATGTTATTATAGGGGTTTTGCATCAAATCTGAAAGTTTGAAGGCAATTGTTCTAGAAAATCGATTTTGACCCGTTTATAGCTTAAAACCTGGTTTCTTTGATTTTGATATGTGTTTGATGTTTCAATCTGAGATTTGATTGTGGATTCATGTTTAGAAAGTGTTTTTATCCAAACCAAACCAAATCTCAGCAAAAACAGATCAGATTTAAGATTTTTGAGAAATTTTTCATGTTTATGAGTATTATGAGTTTTTGTCTAAAATCATGATCATGGAATGATTTGTGAGATCTTATCATTCAATCATCATCCAAAATTGTTTTAGAAACTAATTGAATCAATTTCAAATGATAAACAACGTTTGATTGCTTCAGGTCATGATTTTTGATAAAAACTCATGAGTTTTGTGTTCTTTATGTTCTTATGAATTTATTTATTATAATTTTTGTTTATGGATTGATTTGGGCTTTGCAAACTTGTTAGGAATCATTCCCTACACAAAACCTAATCATTAGATCATCAAAATACCCAAAATCACCCAAAAAGTTCGATTGCATCATGATGAACCTTCATACTTGTTACTCTGAAGCAGCCACACGTATGAGCTCACGCGTATGAGCCCATATGCGTGCAAATGAACACGTATCATTAGTCCATACATCTGTCTTGTCATACTTGTTACCCTGATTGTAGTCCCAAAAACACTAGATCTTAAGTGTGCACAAGATTGTTATCAACTAGAAACACCTATTTGTTAGGTGTTTTAGTTGATTAATCAAGACAAGCAAAGAACTAGATGAAGATTGTAAGAACCGACACACAAGAACCATAAACAGATGATTCCATTAAAGATTCAGCAGTGAACAACCATGGAGTTTACAAATAAGTTCGCACCTTTAACTTGTGCTCTCAAAAGATAATAACAAAAACCCTAACCCTAGCTGCACACAAGAGGTTCTATTTATAGGCAGCCTGATGGGCCTGCGCACTTAAGCTTAAGTGCGCAGTGCCCGTCTCCTAAGTTCGCAGTCTAGGGTTTTCCACTATAACTTTACCATAATTACATACTAGACCCTCCAACTATAACTATCAACTAAACATGATCAAACCTGGTAACTGTGGTCTCATACTAACCCAACAATACTCCCCCTAGACCACAGCTACCAGTTCTACAAAATCAGTCTATCTCCACATCACTCGACTCCCCCTCTTCTCTTGCTTGGTGTGCCGGGAGTGCTTGAACTATGCTTTCTTCAACAGTTGGTTCTTCAATGTGTGGGTCTTCAGCATGTGGTTCTTCAGCTTGTGGTTCCTGAATGAATAACTCAGCGAGATCCACAGTTGCTGGATCTGGCTGAGTTTCTGGGGCTGAACTTGAAGAGACTGGTGGGCTTGAGTAGGCTCAATCTCAGGATCAGCTGTTGCTGCAGAAGTCTGTGTTTGTACCTCTGGAATGACTTCAGCTTCTGATATCTTCGCAGCAGCAGCGGCAGAAGCAGCAGCTTTTGCTCTGTCATCTCTAGCTTTGTCAGCTGCATTGATCCTAGCCACTAAATCAATCAATTCTTGCTTTCTTTTCAAAGCTCGTTCCACCGCCCTTCTGAACAGAATAGCCTCTTCAAACAGCACGTTACCAGCACCCACGTTGATCTGGTTCCCAAAAAGAGTAGTCAAATCAGAGG
This sequence comes from Ambrosia artemisiifolia, assembly GCA_032199755.1. Lineage (NCBI taxonomy): Eukaryota > Viridiplantae > Streptophyta > Magnoliopsida > Asterales > Asteraceae > Ambrosia > Ambrosia artemisiifolia. The sequence continues at coordinate 34,694,148 of CM063517.1, forward strand.
GATTTAGAGCAAACACATCTACTGGGTCAACTATCCTCAACTCCTCTGAATCGTCTTTTAGTTTGATCACGGCTTCACCAGTTCGGCTGTCATAAAACCACTTCTTGAACTCTGTCAGAATCACAGGAAGCTCTGGACGGATGGGAACCCTAGTGACGACCTGGGGAGGGTCTATCACGTAGGTTATCATTCCCCGTCCGGTGGCTGGATCTATTCTTTTCTTGGACATTCTTCGTCTCGGCTTCTGTGGTTTCCAGTTCTTGAAGTCACGCGCACACTCGTCTTCTATAAACACAGAAACCGAGTCAGCTGTGGTATCCTGAGAGTGGTTTAGGAAAGGTGTTCTGCACATCTCTCTAATATCCCATCTTGGAAGCGTCTTCAGATTCGGTCTACCCTTGAAGTACTGAATTGCACCTCCTCTTCGTTTCACAAAGAATAATCTTTTAAAACCATCATAACCCCAACAAATAATTCTTTCTTGGTGAGATGCACGAGTGTGGTGGATGTTCTGGTGCAAAGCAGGAATGGTGATTGGTCTTCTTGGAAACCAGCTTGATCTCTCAGGGTCCAATCTGTACCCATCATCCATCTCATAAACTGTGTTTTCTCCCGCACCCATTTCTACAAACGTCTCCGGCATCTCATCCTCACTGATCTCATCAACGTCACTTTCTTCCTCCTTTCTTTCCTTCGATTTCTCTTCTTCCATGAATTTTCCAAAATCAAAAGCCTCATCAAAAGTCGTTCTTGGAGCATCTGTACCCTGATTCTTTAAATCTTGAAGCATATCAAACATCTTCATTTGCACCCTTGTCTGAAACTTGATCAGATAACGCTGATCCTTAACCACCTTTTCAAGACTTCTATTTTTGTGCTTCAATTTCTTCAGCTTCTTCCTCAATTCCTGATTATTGTAGATCTGGTTCTTCAGCATGCAAATTTCCTTTGCTGCATTCTTTCCCACTTCCTTAGACAGTGTCTCATATAATTCTTGATGCACGGGTTTTCGACGCTGTGCACCAGGAACAGATGAGGATGGTACAGACTGTTTCTTCACTGGAGGCTTGGGAATGGGAGGTCTTTCAGTGGAAGGCCCAGGCCTGGCAGTGGAGGGCCCAGGCTGACTCTCCACACCAAACATGGATTCCAGTATCTCTTCATTCTCCAGATCCTCTTCTGTCATAACACGTGGCCTTTCAGACTCAGGCAACTGTTCTCTCCTTCTTCTTCTCTCTGCCTTTGCTAGTTCAGCATTTTGTCTGGCAGCTTCAGCCATCTCAAGTTCCTCAGGAGTCAATGATTCTCTCCCTTGCTGCAATAAACCTGTAGGCCTGTTTCTTTTAGTTGGCCTTTGAGGAACAGGATCAGATGCCACCCTTTTTCCAACAGTTCTTTCTCGGGCAACTTCTTCTGCAGTATGCTGAGGTACTGTAGTAGCAGGTTCAGAAGGAGCAGGTTCAGAAGGTTCGGGTTCGGTTGTAGTTGGTTGTCGAGCTCTAACAGCAGCTTGTTTTCTTCTCTTGATCTCATTGTATAGCTTCATTATGACAGGATACCGTTGAGCAGCATACATACTTTCAAGAAGAGGTTCCCAGTCAGGTGTGTTGCACTCAGTGAAGAATCGTGCACCTTTGGCGAAATTGTATTTATCACCAAGGGGCAGATCCTCATGTTGTGAGTTGATCATCATCTGAACGAATCTGGGATACATCGTCCACTTTTTCTTTTCAGCTTCAGCATTCTTCACCATACAGTCAAACACCAATCCAGACAGATTGAATGGTTCATTCTTGCAGACTTTAATCATAGCAGTTGCCCAGTCAGGACTGAGTGCATTGTAGCCACCTTTTCTGTGACACAGAGACATCAGAAATACGTGACAAATAAGCTTCCAATCTCTGGTCAGCTGGCTCTTCTTGATATCACCCCTTGCGTCAAAATCTCCTTTGTATCCAAAATTCTTGAACTCTTGATGAATTTCAGCTTTTGGTAGAGATCTAACAGTTGCTGGCCGATCTTGAAATCTCAGAACACTTCGTACTGTATCTTCTGTAATGACTACGGCCTTGTTCCTCACTGTGGCTTTAATCCTCTTGACGCGTGCCACGACCTCTACTTTAGCAGATCGCCAGAAATCTTCAATGTGCGAGCTGTAGACTTGTACGTTCTGCTCTACAGCATATCCAATTCTGCTTCTTCTGATCCAAGCAACAACGTCTCGAAACTTTGTATCATCAGTCTCAAGAATCATCGGTTGGTTGTGCATTCCTCTTGGATCCCATTCAAGAGCCATCTGTGTGGGACACATGCACGAAAAGTAAGTTAGAACTTTGGATTTGAATTGACTAATGACAGACAACTTCATTTACTTTGACGGACGACGTACGTAGACTAGGTTTAATTTTAAGTTGGTTTCACGTGTGTGATTCATTTTATGGATTAGATTTTCTAGTGTATATGATATGTTTCGTCTTTCATTTTAATAGTCATTTAAGTCCAGTTATGGTTTACGGATAAATAAGTCAGGGTACGCAGTCCGGTCAAATATCATGAACAGTCAAGTCAATGGTCATAGTTTTTGGTCCAACATTAAGTCCACACAATTCTTAAGTGCGCAGTTCATCAAATCCCTAAATCTTCAAACGATTTTACTGATTTCAAGCATAAATCCTGTAGATACAACGAAGATCTTGTTAGAATCCACAACCTACCTTATAAATTTACACAAATATATAGAGAGGAGTAGATAAAAACGGATTAACAGTGGTGGTACAACGGTGGTTTGGTGGTGGTTGGAGGAACTTGTTGGATGAAAACGGTGGTTCGATGGTGGTATAAAGATGAAGACGGTGGTGGTTAAAGATTAGGGTTTTTTGAATTTTTTTTTTTTGGATAAAAAGTTAAAACAAAAATTACTGCAGTATTTATAGGGAACGAAGATTGGGCCGCGCACTTAATCTTTAAGTGCGCAGAGCCCAAGAGCCCATTTAAGTACGCAGGCCCATTAAAAAAGAAAATAAGTATGCAAGCCCAATAGCAAGAGAATAGGCTTTTAACCAAAGTTTTGGGTTTAGAGATCAACCGTTTCTCACCTTTTGCATCAAGATCGTACCAGTCATACCTGCCAGACCACATTTCAACTTTCCGTTGGATAGCTGTAGCCCAAGAAAAACTGTCGGTATATTTGTCCACTTAAATTCATGCCTCTCGTCTTTCAACATACCTTTTGTGATGATTTTTTTTATCATGTTTTGGTAATATTGACGACATGTTAATGGACCCCACTTGTGTCAGGTGTAAGCCGACCAATCCTCAAGGTTTATTGAGATATAATGATGAGAGCTTCAGGTCTATGTTTCCATAAGCAGAGAAGATGATCATTATGTCAATCAGATGATGGGAGCTTCAGGTCTATGTTCCCATAAGCAGAGAAGATGATCATCTGATTGCTTTTTGAGCTATCTATATGTTTGCACGTCACTAACATTGCGTGTCTTTTGTTGCTCATTTTGATTTAATAGCCCCGCTTTGGTAGCTTGCACTCTTAGGTGTCTTTTGATTGCTTATGCACAAAATTTTCTGTGTCTTTTGATCTCTCAACCTGTGTATGACCGGACTCAGCTTGTGCAAACCTGAAACACAGTGGGAATCCAGCATCTCGTGTAGACCTTTTGGTTTGTCATCTATAGCAGTTTACTCAATTCCAGGCTGAATCTACCGACATGTCGTTGCTTGAAGCCACAACGTCCTCTGGGTCCTATTCACATGCTGACAAATATGATTAGTCCCTATCATTTCTTGATTGTTTTGAAAAAGTTTTTAAAACTTGCAATTTAGGGATCTACCGGTTTATTTCTCCCCCAAAAATCTTTATTTTATTTTGAACATAAGATTTTTCTATAGTTTATTTACAAAGGTTTTTTTTTTTTTTAATCATTCAAAATTGATCATCTCTAACCAAGTTACCAACTGACGAAAACGGGTTTTGTCGAAAGCTTTTGTAAAGATATCTGCCTTTTGATCAGCAGTATCTATAGGCAACACCTGTATGTACCCCTTGTCGTGCGCATCGCGAATTGAATGAATCCGAATTTCAATATGTTTAGTTTTCGAATGATCAATTGGATTCTTCACGATGTCACGACAAGCATCATTATCAATGTAGATAGGGGTTCTCATGATATTCAAACCATAATCCAACAGCTGATTTTGAATCCACAACACTTGACAGCAACAACTGGATGCGGCTGTGTACTCAGCTTGAGCGGTAGATATAGACACAGTGGTCTGCTTCTTGCTCTGCCATGACACGAGCCTGTTTCCCAGACATTGACAGCCACCAGAGACAGACTTTCGATCAATCCTGCAACCTGCATGATCACTATCAGAGTATGCAATTAAGTCAAAATTGTCACTCTTAGGATACCATAAACCAAGTTTTGGTGTTCCTTTGAGGTAGCAGAAGATTCTTTTTACTGCAGTTTCATGAGATTGCTTTGGATTTGACTGAAAGCGAGCACAGCATCCAACTGCCCACATGATGTCCGGTCTGCTGGCTGTGAGATACATCAAGGACCCAATCATAGAACGGTAAGTGTGCGGGTTCACAGAAGGGCCTTCAAGATCTGGTACAAGCGTTGTTTGAGCTGCAAAAGGAGTGTTGGACGGTTTGCAATCCGACAGGTTGTACTTTGCCAGAATGTCTCTTGTGTATTTTGCTTGATGGATGAGAATACCGTCTTCTTTCTGTTGGACTTCGAGACCTAAGAAAAATGATAGTTCTCCCATCATGCTCATTTCAAATTGAGACTTCATAATGCTTTCAAATTCCCTGCACAAATTTTCGTCAGTTGAACCAAAGATAATATCATCAACATATATTTGAACAAGGATAGAATGTTTGTTGACTTCTTTGGTGAACAGGTTCATGTCGATCTTCCCTGACGTGTATCCATTTTGTAACAGATATGAAGACAAGGTCTCATACCAAGCTCTAGGAGCTTGATGGAGACCGTAGAGAGCCTTGTCCAACTTGTAGTATCTGTTTGGATGATGAGGGTCTTCGAATCCTGGCGGTTGGCACACATAGACTTCTTCTTTGATCTTCCCATATAAGAAAGCGCTCTTCATGTCCATTTGAAAAACTTTAAAATTTCGATATGAAGCATATGCCAAGAAGATGCGTATGGCTTCAAGTCGAGCGACTGGAGCGAAGACTTCCTCATAATCAATCCCCTCCTGCTGACGAAATCCTTGAACAACCAGACGAGCTTTGTTCTTGATTACCACGCCACGTTCATCCATTTTGTTGCGAAAAACCCATCTTGTCCCAATAGGATATTTTCCCTCAGGCAGATCTACGAGCTCCCACACTTTGAGTTTTCTGAACTGAAATAGTTCTTCCTGCATGGCCTCTACCCAGCTTGCATCTCTAACTGCATCTTCAATGCTGAAAGGTACTGTTTGAGATAAGAAAGCTGAGAGAGCAGTGTTGAGCTTGTCTGTCTGATTTCTTGTAAGAACACCCTCACTGATTGGTCCAATGACATTTTCAATTGGATGATTCTTAGAAGATTTGAATCCCATGTTGTCTTCTTCTTGCACTTGTAGAGGAAGGTTCGAAAGATGATCTCCAGGTGTAGAAGAGCTTGATGGTTCATTTACAGACTGCTGATTTGAGTGTGTTCCTTCGCATTTGACGTGCTTTCAGGAATGTTAGAGGTTTCAGCAGTAGTATCACCATTGTTGAGCTGAGGAACAATTGGATCAGCAACAAGAGGAGAAAAACGGGTGGTAAATGGTGCAACTTCATCATCAGAAGAGTAGAGAATATTTCCAAAGGGAGATGAACTTGTAGCTTGATTTTCAGGAGCTTGATCTGCATGAGCTTGCTGTTCAGGAATGACAAAGTGATTGAACACAACATCCACATCAAAGAACCAGTCAGGACCGGTTCCAACATTAGTAGAGTTGGATTCTTGCCAGTCAACATAAAAGGATTCCAGAACCATCTTGGTACGTTTGTTATATACTCGATAAGCCTTTTGACTAGACGAGTATCCAACAAAGAAACATTCGTCTCCAACAGCATCAAACTTCATGATATTCTCAAAGTTGTTCAGAAGAGTGCAGGAGCATCCAAACGGCCTGAAATAATCAATGAGAGGTTTTCTTTTGAAAAGCAATTCATAAGCTGTTTTCCCACGAGGCTTGACAATCAAGACCCTGTTAAGAACATAACAGGCGGTATTTACAGCCTCTGCCCAGAAGATGATCGGTAACTTAGAGTCAATGAGCATGGTTCTGGCAGCTTCAATAAGTGTACGATTCTTCCTTTCAGCCACTCCATTTTGCTGAGGAGTCCTTGTAGCACTGTATTGGAGATGAATTCCTTTCCCGCTGCAGAACGTCACAAAACTTTGGTACTTGAATTCTGTTCCATGATCACTTCGGATGGATTTTACTTTTAATTTGATTATATTCTCGATCAAAGGAACGAACAGCATCAAGGTCTCAGCAGCCTCACTCTTGAATTCCAAGAAGTACACCCATGTGAAGCGAGAGAAGTCATCTGTAATCACCAAACAGTAAGACTTTTTACCCAAGCTTTTTACACTAATAGGACCAAAGAGATCCATATGTAATAATTGAAGTGGAGAGTCAATTGAGTTCATTGTTTTGGACTTATGCGATTTCTTATGTTGTTTACCTTTAGCACATGCTAAACATTTTTCAGAAAAAGGAAATTCCTTAGAAGGAAGACCTCTGACTAGATTTAGTTTAGAAAGTTTGTTTATATTTTTAAAGTTAACATGACCTAATCGCCTGTGCCATAACAGTGACTCTGACTCGGATGCCTTTGACAGTAGACAAGTCATTGGTTGTTCAGACTTGGCATCCCTCATGTTTATCACATAAGTGTTATTTTGTCTGGGGGCTTTCAGCATGATCATGTCAGTGGGTGGTTTAAATCCTGGCTTCAGGAAGATGCATTCCATGTCGTTGAACAACACTGAGATTCCTTTGTCACAGACTTGTGATACGCTCAATAGATTGTAGCACAGCTCTGGAACATAGTTGACGTCCTCAAGTGTTAGTGCGTCAGAGACTACATCTCCTATGCCAACGATCTTTCCACCCTTTTCATTCCCAGCGAATGCTACAAACTCTCCATCGATGAACCGATAGTTCTTGAGGAGTTCTTTCAGTCCCGTCATGTGTCTTGAAGCGCCGCTGTCGACATGCCATAGATATCTCATAAGAGCTATCAGCCATTTTTGTAATTTATTCTGCACAGTCAAAAACAAAAGAGAAACAAAGCTAAACTAAAAAAAATCTATGTACAATGATGACTCTGCCTGATAATTAAGTGACTTTGGGAATCCAAGTCTGTTTAATCTTTGATCTGTCATGATTTTCTCCCAAAATTGACTCTTGTTTCTTCCAAATTTGTGTGTTTTTAACAAAACTTTTTACGGTTTCTTGAAGATTTCTTAGTTGATCCGAAAAAGAGTTTTGTGTTTTGACATCTTTTTGTGGTTTAGGTTTTATGTGACAGTTTTTGACCACGTGACCCTCTTTTCCACATCTGAAGCATTTTGAATGCTTAGGCTTGATCTTAGGAGAAGATCTGGATGATGATGGTTGTGATGTTCTTTTCTTGATCTTGTTTGATCTTGAACTTTCGCTTGAGCTTGATTCTTCCCTGTTGCTACTTGATTCTTCATTGGTGTCCAGATTATTTAAGCTGGAGCTGCTCTCTGTATCACTCAGTGATTCTTCAGAACTTGAGGTACCTGTTTCACTTTGTGATTCTTCAGAACCTGATACATCTGTGAATGAGGGGATAAATTCTGGGATTTCCTCAGTGAGAAATTTCCCAAACCTGTAACGCTTAAGTTCTGGCACAAACACAGATGGTTTGAGCACATGATTTTCATCAGAGAATGCAGCATTAAGATCAACACACACAGGCATAACATTTTCAACACAAACATTAGATCGTTTGATAGGAGGCTTCCTATCATCGGGAGCCACAGCCCCTTTTAAATCAAGTTTAGAGATACAGTTATCCATCCTAGTTAAACTATTACAATCATCCATCCTAGGCAAACTATTACAGTCATCCGATTTAGTTAAAGTTTTACAGTCATCCAAAATAGAATTGTTTTTTGATTTTTCATTGTTCCAGATGAACCAATTCACTATTGAGTAATTGGCACCCGGTGTCCTAAACCCACTGTCTGGCCACCACAACTTTCATCATCCTCCACCTGAGCCTGTTGGGTCACATCTGCATCGCTTTTACTTATGTTAGCATTTGACTCAGATTCATCACATTTATTTTCAAAAAGGTCATTTTTTGGATGAGGTGATGGAATGGGTATGTATTCACTTCGGCTCAAGGGCAAGAATAGGGATCTTTCGATTCCATTCTTATCCTTATACCCAATTCCATCCGTTACGAATGATTGTCTTCCACAATCGATTATATCAGCATGAGCCTGTTTGCTCACATTCCATTTATCCACAACAATTTGAAGACGAGTTGTCTCATTTCTAGATTTCTCTAGTTTTGAGGTTAAATCATTTATCAGAAAATCTTTCTTAAGCACAAATTCTTTTAAAGTTTGCATTTCAGCTAGAGTTGCATTTAACTTTCGCTGATATGCCCACTCATTTTCTTTCATTTCAGAATTGATTTTACGAATATCATCGATTTCTCTTAAAACTCGTCTGTTGTGTGATAAACAGTATGCGACAGCTGTAGCACACCTAGGTGAGCACAGTTTAGATTTAATTTCTAGAGGGATATATACCATGTCTCTCTCCTCAGCTTTCTTGGAAGAACTTTTCACCTCTTCAGCGACCTTCTCTGATGAAGTCTTCTCAGCTATCAGTGCCTCCTCCCTTTTCTGATCATTTACCTTCTCATCAATTAACACACTCTTCAGTCCGGCATTCTTCTGCATTTCTCCCTTCAGAACCTCAGCAGATGACCCTTCAACAGAATTCACACCGTTAGAAGATTTGGTGCAAATTGTGGCCATCAGGGCTTTGTTAACTTCAACTTCTGCAGCAGCTGCCTCTTCTCCCCAGTCGAAATCTTCAACCACCAAAGCCTTCTGTGGTTCCTTATCGTTTCCTTCATTTCCATCGGTTATGGCCACCAACCTCTTCGCAGGCTTGATTTCAGCTTGGTTCAATGTGGGGCATTCATACTTGAAATGCCCGAGGACCTTGCAGTTGTAACATCTGATCTTTGACTTGTCAAACCCAGCCTTTCCCATTCCCACTCTTCGACCGGTTCTGTCTTGAAAACGTTTAACTCGTAGAGTGATCATTGCCATCTGCCACTTGAGATCCATTTCTTCCATGTCATCTGGGTCGACCTGGTACATATCCTCTGTGGACATCATCTCATTCTTAATCTCTCCTGTCTTCAAGGCTTCAAAACTGCTCATAAAGGTGTTGAAGAGTTCCACATGTTCGGCAGCCAGCTTGGCAACCTGTGGAGTTAGTGTCTTTGCCGCCTTTTCAGAGTACATTGGAGCTTTGCCAGAACTTGAACTGCCAATCCCCGTAGAATCCACATAAGAATGCAACGAACTTGAACTCATATCACCAATTGGGGCCATTAAAGCCAGATTCTTCATAGTACTGCCAGGAGTCACTTTCGGGACAGTCTGATTCATTTCTCTCTTTGTGATATCCATTTCAAACGATTTCAGAGTGTTTATAAGATCAGCCAAAGTAGACTGAGCATCCAAGTAGTCCTTTTTGATCAACATACATTGGACACTCCACTCCTTTGGGAGAGAATCGAGTAGTTTCTTGATAGAATTGCGGTTGTTTACAGGAATACCAGCTTTCTTCATCTTAGTTAACAGATTCATAAACCTGTCAATGTGTGACGACAGACTCTCACCACGGATACTTCCAAACATGTCGTATTCCTTTTGAATCATATCCTGTTTGTTTTGCCTCATCTCTGCATTTCCTTCATAATACTCGCTTAGAGCAAACCACAGATCATGCACTGATCCGTATTCTTCAAACATATTGTATACATCGTTTGACAAAGCCAAGGTGAGAGCACCATAGGCTTTGTGATCTCGCTGCATCAGTTGTTTGTCGAGATCAGTGTATGTAGTGGGATCAGTGTTGAACACTTCTCCTGCATCAGTGGTTCTTGTGGGAATGTGAGGTCCGAGCTGAACTGAGTTCCATTGGGTGTGATCGTTAACAAAGTAGAAAGCTTTCATTCTGTTTTTCCATGTACCATAGTCTTCAGCACCCATCAACTTGGGAATATGTGTTATAGTGCCGGTTTCAAGTTCAGCTTGGGTTATGGGGTTAACTTGGAATGAGTTGTTACCAGACATGATTTAAGATTGATTTTAGATTTTTGATTAATTAGATTAGCAAGTTACAGTCCAAAGTCCTTGAAAAATTAAAACAGTCCACAAGTTCGCAGTAGATAAGTACGCAGCAGGCAAGTTCGCAGTTCCTTAGACACCTGAAACAGTAAGAAACAAAGATGATAAGTTCTTGATCTCCTGTAAGTGCGCAGTCCCTGTAGCACACACTCTGGCTTAAGTTCGCAGTTCAGCCAAGTCAGAGCAGCACAAGTGCTCAGTCTTTGACTGATCAGCCTGCGTACTAGTATAAGTACACAGACACTTAAACTCTCGTTTAAGATTTAAGTTCGCAAAAACCCTAGCCAAGTGCTCAGAAAATGCACCTTTTCAGTAAGTGCGCACCCCAACTAGAAATTTCTGATAAGTATGCAGAAACCCTAGTTGTGGTACCAGGAGAGAGAAAGCTGTAATGCCTTGTGTAAATATAAGTGCTCACACAGACACAAGTGCACACACTTTTAGACAAGTGCGCAGTTGTTACTGTAATAAGTGCACACCTTGAAATGTCAAGTATGCAACTTATGAGCTAAGTACTCAACTCTTGAAACAGGTACTCAGAAGCAAGAAACAAGTACTCAGTTTATGAACTAAGTTCGCACAATAAGTGCGCAAATACGGCTGTAGGATTTTAAATCATATCAGAAGCATGTCCAAGAGATTTTCAATTGATCTGAAGTTCTTGAATGACGTTTCTACTGAAAATAATACCTTTTAAACACCTTAGAAACACTTGTTCACGAGATTTTAAGGCAAAACTAATGAAAATATTCAAAGTTTGATAAACACTAAATTTTTTGAAAAACTTGATAGCAAAAACTAACAAGGAGGGTTTTGATATCTTTAGATAGATACAATCTCGAGCACTTAGGCTCTGATACCAAATTGTAGTCCCAAAAACACTAGATCTTAAGTGTGCACAAGATTGTTATCAACTAGAAACACCTATTTGTTAGGTGTTTTAGTTGATTAATCAAGACAAGCAAAGAACTAGATGAAGATTGTAAGAACCGACACACAAGAACCATAAACAGATGATTCCATTAAAGATTCAGCAGTGAACAACCATGGAGTTTACAAATAAGTTCGCACCTTTAACTTGTGCTCTCAAAAGATAATAACAAAAACCCTAACCCTAGCTGCACACAAGAGGTTCTATTTATAGGCAGCCTGATGGGCCTGCGCACTTAAGCTTAAGTGCGCAGTGCCCGTCTCCTAAGTTCGCAGTCTAGGGTTTTCCACTATAACTTTACCATAATTACATACTAGACCCTCCAACTATAACTATCAACTAAACATGATCAAACCTGGTAACTGTGGTCTCATACTAACCCAACACTGATCCTACGTGTCCCACCTTATACGTGTTCATCATCCTCATACATGTCCAACTCATCCCCCACGTGTCGTACCATACGCCTCCCTCCATACGGGTACCATCAGTTCATACGTGTCACCTGGTTCATACTTGTTCCCTTGACACGTGATACGTTTCTTTATCACACTTATCGTACCATACGAGTTACTGTTCCTTCATACGTGTGCTTGCTTTGTTCATACGCGACCTACAGAGTTAGTCAAATTTTGACCATTTTAGGTGTAAAAAATTTCTAAAAACCACTTAAATGAACTATTTTACTGACATCATCCGCGCTGAAGACATAAACCAAGGGTCAATACATCTGTATCATGGGATCTGTTCTTTCAAACTCCACATCAACAAAGGATCAACTTGATAGAATCATGGGCACCCGTCGCATCCGCGAGTCAGTCGCAAAGCATCCAAAGGATCCATATGAGCGAGAGGGAAACTGGAAGTCATAACTAGGATTCGGCAAATACAGTGTTAGTCAAAGCATTGGATGAACATGCGGATAAAGAGTGTGAAAGGATGACAAGAGTTCGAGATGAAGGAGTGTTTTCAAACATTGCTCAAAGCTTAGAGGAACGAAGCAGTGGATCAGAAGAGAGTTCAAGTGAGGAAAGTCAGAGCTCCGTGTCAAGCTCAATGACTTATGCAGACGGGTCGGATGAAGAAAGTGAATCATCTAGTGATGAAAGAAGTTATGTTTTAACCAGCAGCACAAATGTAGAGTGTTCAACATCTGGAAATGATGATTCAGAGGAAGAAAAGATGGAAGTTAGAGTTGCTGACATTCCAATTCAGTCAACTGGAGATCAGACTGAACATCATACTCCAGTAAGTGCTAACTCTTCTAAGCTTGTCTGTGCAAAATTCTTAGAATATGAAGCTAGGTTAGAGCTAATCAAAGAATACAATACTGGTTTGGTATGTCATCTTTGATCATGCACTGATGCAAACACTGGCTTAAAATAAAATGAAAAAGAGTTTAAAGAAACAGTAATGTTGTTGAAAAAGGATGTTAGTGAGATGAAAAGAACCATTCTTAACAAACAAGACGCCATCAACAACTACATTGCTGATTTAACCCAAATAAAAAAGGCATTCACAATGGCATAGTATGATTACGAGGCTATAAAGAAGAAGCTTGACAATTACTCCAACTCCAAATATGTGCTAGATCAAATAACTGAGAGTCAAATAACTGAGAAAAGTGTTAGTGGGGTAGGTTACAATGCAATTCCTCCTCCTTTGCATGACAATTACTCAAAGTCACCAGAAGAGAAAGATCTCACAAAATTTGTTGTCACAACACCACTTGTTGCTGACCCATCTGAGATCAAGGAAACTGAGATTGTTAAATATGAGAATTATGTGTTGGTCGAAACTGATTATGAAGATTCTGATGAGGAATCTGAGAGACCGGGTTTAGGATTAAAACCTGTCATTCCACTTGAAAATCGCATTGAATGTGATCCTGAACCCAAAGTCAAAAAGCAACATGGTAAATTTCAACAGATAAAATCACAAGTTGCTCCTTAGAAAACTCATCAAAATCAGCAGAACCAACCAAATCAATCTAAGAAAATCAATTGGGTTCTATAGAAAAAGTCTGCAAAGAACAAGTCAATTCCCAAGACTAAAGAAGTTAAGTTTGTCAAATCTAGGGGTACGGATCAGGTGCAACATTTTGAAAACCACTCAAATTTTGAGTATTTTAAACAAAAAGATCAAAGATATGGTGCACCTAGATTTCATGACCATGAAGCATCCTTAAGTACCACTAGATTTGGAAGCTCTAGCTCTAGATCGTCTCAGTATAGCTCAAGGTATTCTCAGCATGAACCTTAATATTATGAAGAGTGGATGTCATGCATTGAATGCAACGAGGTAGGACACATTAGATCTCATTGTCCTATTTGAGAGAGATGAAGGCTAGCAGTTATAAACCCCTGAGAAATAACAACAATCACTTTGGCACTCCAAAACATAAATTTTATGCTTATTATCAAATTGAGGGACCAAACCCCTTTAAAAGAAAACAAAGAATTGTTTTTGACACTCCAAAGCTAAAAACTGAGAAGGTTGTAAAACCTAAGGTCTCAAGACCCAAGGAAAACCCAAAGGTAAGTCCAGATGGAAACTCAAAAGCATAATCTAAGGGTAAATCCAAACCTGAAAAAACCAAAAGCTTTCAAAGATAAACTCGGCAGGTTTGGAGATCTAAATCAGTAAATTCTTCAGAGGGTTCAGCATCAGGTGATCCTACTCCAACTCCTCATGGTAGGTGGATTGATCATCCAATGATTGATCACCTAGGCCGACCAATGACCATCAAGGCCTGGGTCCTCCACCAAAACTAATCTTTGAATGAGTGTGCAGAGTGGTCCAGGAGGAACTACAACAATCACTTGACTGTTGACAGTGGGCCATCTTAGCACAAAATAGGTGTCATATCGCTCCGGTAAATTGATTAGAATATTCTTGGAGGATATATAACCTTAGCCAATCAAATGAGGGGATTTGTTATCAGAGAAGAAGAAGAAAGAAGAGAAATGTCCAATGAGATTAATTCAAGACCCAGTGTTTCAACTTAACAATGGGTGTCAGTAATGAATAAGAGTGGACTGGGCCATTGCTGTAGAACGGTTCCTTCATTATCTAAAGGATTACCGACCGAAGGTCTATGGTACCTTAATGGCGATAAGTTGGATCTCGTTACCCTAAGAGATTCTGTCAATGGTGGTTTGAAAATCGAAGTTGAATCCGCAACAGGTGGATGTCAGTTGAATGGGAGGTCGTCACTTGTGTTCCTGCAACCTGCAAAGCTGAATCAGGTTGCTACACCAAGTTGTTGTTTTAGTATATTATTTCAATGTTCTAATATTATGTGATGGGGTTTGTTTTTCGTGTTTTGTTAAATTGTTTATTTTACGCATGTGTAAATGCTTTTTTACACATGTGTAAATTGCCTTATGTCCCTTATTTGTTCTGAATTACACTTTTCCAACTTATCTACACATATGTAAGTGTCTAGTTTTGTTCAATTGTATTTCTTTTCCACATGTGTAAATGCCTGTTTTACACATTTGTAAACTACTCGCTAACACATATTTGTTTCTGGATTAAACATTGAAGGCGACTTACGTAAGTGTCACTGTTGATTTACACATGTGTTAGTGTCTAGTTTTGTTAAAATGTTTGTTATTACACATGTGTACGTTCCTGTTTTACACGTGTAAACTTTAGATATTGCAACCAAACTTAAATGCATACTCAACAAAACCAAACTTTCCAGACAATGCAACCGACACATTACCAACACAAACATCCATGTATCATATATCAAAAGTTATAATCTATGATTACATGAAAATAAAAGTGATGATCCATGTTAGAGATTTGCATGGTAAGATAAAAACTAGTCATTAAATATCAACTACTCTAGCTTTTCATTTTGTTCTTCCTCCTGCAGGAATTGTTCTTTCTCAAGCTGCAATGCTTTATGGATCGCACTTTCATTATGAATATTGGCTTTTGAAAGCACAAGCTTCACGACATATTGCTTTCTTAGCAAGTTCAGTTATTCTTTCTGTTTCATGCTTTTCTTATTTTTTAAAACCACATTCCCAATTCTTCAAACAACTTTCCTTATGTTCTTCGATGTGTCTTATCAAGAATACACCACAATAAACATTGTTTTTCTTTGTTGCCCGAGATAAGTTTAGCTTTATTGGTTTCACCGCTTCCAAATCATTCCATTTCGCATTACCAACCGATTTTCAGTAGACTATAAACATGTGTTTCTGTTTTAATAAAGACCATTTGTAAGTTTTTATCATGTACTGTATATATTAGTTACCAAAACAAGTTTTTTTAGATATTTCATGTATCATTTTGTTTCTAGATTTACCAGCACTGTTTTTGTTTTAATAAATGCGTGAAAAAAAGTGAAACAACTTCAAAATTACAAAACCATTAAGTCATTTGTTTTTACTGCTATTTTAAACAAATAAACCTGCTGACTTACACGTGTATAAATAGCTTACTTACACATGTGTACACTTATCCTTTACACTATTCTGTAGAAAAAATTTGCTCTTATCCTTACTATTCTCTGACATTTATGACTGCAATTGTAGGGTTTTAATGCAAGATGTATTAAGCTAACAAGGACATTTCATCAAACACCTCGTCTAAAATTACTTAAACAAAAATAATCCAACAAATCAACCCAATCAACAATTAGACCATAAACCTTTCATCAAACACCTCCTCATATGTTAGTATTAAAACATAAGTTATTCAAAAAACACAATAAATACTTAGACCTTTAATGAAACACCTTATTTGCAACTACTTAAACAAAAGTAACCAACAAATTCAACACAACACACACTTAGACATTTCATCAAACACCTTATGTGCATATACTAAAATCTATTACATTCTATGAGCAAACAGAAACAAAGAAATCTGTACCATCTACACAGAACGAACAAATCTATACACTATATAAACAAGACCATTAACATATTCATTCTGCACAAAACGACCAACTCAAAGTTAATGAGAAAAAACGAAATCGGTACCTGTGTTGAATCGTTGAAGTAGCAATCACATGATTTAATTAATACATTGATTTTCTATTGAGATTGTGTTAACTATGGTTTGGAAGCACTGTGTTTGAAGATTCTTCTTGACAGTCAATCCATGGAGATTAGGGTTTTTTGGGGGAATGAAATCACGTATAGAAAAGAGGATGAAGAAGGGATTTTTGATTCGCTAATTTTACAAATTTGCCCTTTTACATCTAATTTTATGGTTATTTACTCATTTAGTCCCCTATTCAATCTTAGCCCTTGATTGATTATTATTGATGTATTGTAAAATACATCTATTTCCAGTGTAAAGTTTGTACAGTTTTCGAGTCGGTTAGATAGTGTTTTTATTAGTTTTAGGCTTTTACTTGTCTATTTTATTTATTATAGGTTTTTGTAGATTTTTATTAGTTTTGAGTCAGTTTTAGTATTTATGTATTTGTTTTATATTTTGTAGGTATTCATGGACGTTGGAGCGTAAACGAGCAGCTTTGGTCGAGTTAAGAACACCGGAGTATAGAGCACCGAGACATAATAATAATAATAATAATAATAATAATAATAATAATAATAATAATAATAATAATAATAATAATAATAATAATAATAATAGTGAAATTCGTGACATAACTCACGTTTCATGGCCCACCATAGCCCAAAAGAAGAAAATGGATTTTGAGGGCTTCACTAAATGGGAAAAAGAACACAGCGGAGATATATTTTTCGAAGGAAAAGAAGGCTGTCGCATGTAAATATTAGGTGGGACATTATAAAGAGGGGTGGAATATATTTTTCTTAGAGGGACGGCTGCACAAGAGTTTTCGACGACAGCAGCAGCAAAAAGGAGAAAGAGAAGGAGGTCAAGGTTGAAGCATAGGTGCGAGCACGGGTCGGTATTTATTATTTATCTATTCAAATCCGTTGTGAACACCATGAATTTGTCTGGCTTTTATTGTTTTGATTTTATCATGACTTTTAGAGGCTAAACCTTGATGCTACCTAGGTGATGATGAATACACTTGTTTGATTTATTTTCTTTTGGTTTTGGAACTTTTGGTTGTGGATGAATTTTAAAGTAAAGAACTTTTTATTTTCTGATTTAATGTATATGCGTATTTAGTTTTGTTTAAATAACTATTATAAACTTCACTTGCGTTTTTGTGAATGTCTTTCATGTATGAATGCGGGTTAGGTTGCGGACTGGGTGTTAGCAACTAGTTTATGGTTAATTCTGTAGGTTATCCATAGGAGTTGTAATTGTTAGTTAAATAATTCTAAGTGTTCTACCAATTCTCAATAGCTGTAAGGTGCGAGGTTGTTGGTCTATCTAGGGTGTTAAATTGCTAGATCTAGAGGCTTTGTAAGAAGATCTTCCTAGTTTCCCTAGTATTCCTTGTAGGTCAAGTCTTATCAGAAATATTGTAGTTACCCCTTGCACTTTCGGGTGTATTGTGACTTTTGCGCTGTGAGGTAGACTGTCTAGCGGGTGCTTTAAGATTAGAGTAGGTAAGCCTGTGAAGGTAACCTCTCAACCGGTGGTTTAACACCACAACAATATTCTAGGGTTTCCCCTTTAGAAGGGTCGAGGGTGTCTAGTTTATTCTTGATGTTTAGTATTTTAAGATCCCGGTTCCACACCAGTTCCATAGCCGTTAGAAGATTTTCATTCATGTGTAGGATTCTAGCCTAGGTAGTGCCTTCCCATCATCTGATCCCAGTTGCAGTTTTCATTTTGTGTCTTTAGTTATTTAGTTTTATTTTATTTATTTACATTAGTTTGTTAGAAAACCCCCTTTTAAGCAACAAAACATTATTAAGTCAGTATTTAGGATAAGTACTCGAGTCTAGTTTACGTTTTCCAGTAGAGTCTCATGGGTTCGATACTCGGACTTACTTTAGTTGTACTGCACTGACCGGTACACTTGCCGGTTGTGTGGTTTAGGTTTAGAGAGTCTTAGGTTATAAATTTAAAACTTAGAGTGTCTAGTTTAGGTTAATTTAGTTAGTTTTACTAAACCACTTTTAGCACATCAATTATCAAGGGATGAAAATTGTTCTTAGTGTTCTCACAAATTTTCTTGTTCTCCGGATAACCCTCCTATATATATATATATATATATATATGATTAAAAAAACGGTTTCTGATATCTGCCCCCACCCTGACCGAGATTCATTCAATCTTGTGTCTTGTAAATGGATGGTCATGGCTTACTCACCCGATATGACGAAGCTTTGCGCAATGCCTGATACGGGAATGTGTCGTGTGCATGGGGACCATTGACCGAATGTATAAATCTTACCTTAATCGTATCTAAAGTGCCGGCGAGTAAGCTTGATTTTCTAGGTTTAAGTGGATCAGTATATTGGTAATCGCTTGTTTATTGATTATCCTAATCTGAAGTAACTAAACAAAGGTTATCATGACAGATTTGTAAACTAATATGATTCTCTGCTCAGTAAGCTCGCAAAAATATTAGTTGTGAATATTAGCTTGCTGTTATGAAGTTTCTAGTTTGGAAAAATAAAAAAACAAAAAAAACATTTTTTATAATTTGCATTTATTTTCGATTAACCGATGTTAGAATACTAAATTCTTCAATTGGAATCTCAGATCCGAAGCTGAAACACAATGAAATAAAAGATTTTCAAAATTGAAGGGTCAAAATGCAACTTTCATAAATTAAAGGGTTTAATTTGACAAGTTTGAAAGTTTTGGGTGAAAATTGATAAGATTCAAATGTTCAAGAGGAGAACGATTTGTTTCTCCAAATGGTGGTCAAAATGGACAAATCTTGAAAGTTTATCGAATGATAAACTTCAAGAATTTGATTGAGTCCGGATTACTTGTCGTATCTAATACAAGTTGTAGTTTGTGATTTTGTTAACTTTTTCTGCTGTATCAAACACAACTAGTGTGCTCATCATGATGGAAACGACAAAGCTTGAAGCTGAACAAGACCCGATCCTGAACTACAACATCATCCTGAACAACAAGAACCCGAGAATTTCATCTTCAGAGACACCAGATCGTGGTAGTGCTCCAGCAATCGAAGCTGAAGAAGATGAGAATCGAGATATGAAAGTGCAGATGTTGTTGATTTCCGTCTTCGTCAAAGAATCGTCAATCAAAACAACCAAGATTTCTTGATTCCTCCCAAGTCATCGAGGAACAAAACATATATAAAATATGTTAAAATCAATTTAACATGTAAAAAAGATTTGTTAACCTTTTGCGTATAAATACATGTAAAAGCATTTTTAATAAAAAAAAGTCAAAAAACTAAAAAACTAAAAAGTTACTTAAAATAAGGTCAAATATGGTAAAAGTATATAAAAAAAATACCTTTTTTTTTGTTGGAATGGTTTTTTCATATCTTCACATTATTTGAAAAAATAATAAATTTTTATATTTTAAAATCATTTTTTTAGAATTTATTTAACTTGTTAAATACATTGTTTCCCGGTTCCCTTTTTCTGAGGTTCCCGGTTCAACCTCACTCATTCACATATCCACACACCATATATATATATATATATATATATATATAGGATTTGGATCATTTGAGAACCACCATTTAGAGAGAGAACCAAAGAACCAAGTGTGAACACAAAAACCCCTCCACCAAAAAATAAAAAAAATAATAAAAAAATTATATAACCTAAAAACATAAAAAAGTAAAAACACCAAAATGTTTTTTTAGTGTTAATCTTTCTGAAAAAAAAAATAAAAAAAATTACAAAAAAAATAAAAAAACAAAAAAATGGCTTTTTTACGTCATATTTACATCAGATTTATGCACATGTGCATTTTGCTGTTATATATATACATACATATACTGTATGCACATGTGCAATTTCACTATTAGAGCACACTTTTGAATAAATTATGAATTACCATAATGAAATGATCATTAAATGGACGTGATATGATATATAAGGTGGAAAATAATTTATTCAATGATTATTAAATAAACGCAAAGTGCATTTCACTATTATAGTTAGGTTTTTTTTCATGGGTTTAGCTTTAGGGTTTAGTTTTTAGGTATGATTGGAAGGGGGTTATGTTTTTTAGGGTTGTTGGTCAATAAATTTAAAAAACCTCTATATAAAACTATAAAATAAGATAATTGTATACATGCACATGTGCATTTCACTATTATAGTTAAGTTTTTTAATGGGTTTAGCTTTAGGGTTTAGTTTTTGGTTATGATGGAAGAGGGAGTATCTTTTTTGGGGGATGGGATGGAGCGTTTTGGTTTTGGGGGGGTATGGGGTTAGTTGCACATGTGCATTTCACAATTGGGGGGGGGGGGGGGGGGGGGTAGGGCGGTGTGGGGGATGGGGGGTTTAGGTTTTTAGAGAGTGAGGTGGGTGGGTTTAGGTTTTTAGGGAGTGGAGGTGGGGTTTTTAGGTTTTTTTTTGTTTGTGTTCACCTTGGTTCTCTGGTTCTCTCCCTAAAGTTGGTTCTCGTATGATCCCTACCCTATATATATATATGAAATAAAGGGAGGGAATCAAATGAGAATAAACTTCTTGTGAGAACAAAAAGAAGAATTTACATATTGGTAAAACATTAAATAGTTTAACTGTTCTAAGATTAATTATCATCTATCTAATTAATTAGTCATTACAACACTTTATCCTACATATTATCAAAATTTATCCTACACATATAAAAATACATCTACATATATCGAAATTATGATATGTTTATCCTACACATATCGAGATTATCATACGTTTATCCTACACATATAAACATTCATCCTACATATTACCTACACATATCGAAATTATCCTACACTCTAAATAAGGTTTGATTTAGAAGAATATTATTTTAAAAATTAATTATGAGTTTCATTTATTTAACTAGTTTAGGGGGGGTTACAAGAAAATAATCATCAAATTAACATTCAATACAATTATTAAATGAAAACTTATTGGTTAGAATTTGTTCTTTTTCTTCTTACAAAACATTTTCTTCTCAATTAAACTCTCCACTATGGAATAATTCAATAGAAAACTTATTTTATGGAGAGAACTATAAAACTCCTGATTAAATGCAAAAACAAGTGAATAAAAATCATAAATCATAACTCAAAATTAAAGTAAAAAAAATAGAAAATTAGTTAAGAGCTTCTTTTTCCCACGTCATCACCGCTCACAAAAAAATAAAAATAAAAATAAAATAAAAACGCTAATGCATATGTGTAGTATAACCGAAAAACCTAAACCCCCACCCAAAAACCTAATTCCTCCCCACCCACCCCCAACCACACCCAGAAAGTTAAACCACTTACCCAAAAACCTAAACCACCCATCTACCCCCACCCAAAAACCTAAACCCACCCCACCTACCATCAACCAAAAAAACCTTACCCCCACCCCCAGCCACCATAACCAAAACCCTAAATCTTAGAAGCTAAACTAAAAAATCTAACACTAAAAGCTAAACTAAACACTAAAGCTTAACCGAACATTTACTACACATGTGCATTAGAATTCACGTTTATATATATATATATATATATATATATATATTAATTTTTTTCTAAACGGGGATGACGTGTGAAACAGAAGCTCCAAACAAATTTTCTAATTTTTGACTTAAATTTTTAGTTTTGATTTTTTTTAATTTAATTAGGACTATTCTAATTCTCCAAAACTATAAGTTTTATACTGATCATTCCCCTATATAATATACATAGGCCACATTTCATGAGAAGTGTGAGAAACATCAAGACTTGATATGTGGGTATCATTTTTTGGACTTAGTCATGATATTTTGGATTCTTTAGGCTAAAATAACAACAAAGAAAACAATGAAAAACACAAAATAGCTTATTTTATGCTTAAATCTTAAAAACACCATGCCAAGAACATGTGTATTAAACTGTTGTGCTTTAGGTGTGTATTTTAGCTATTTTTAAATTTCGTGGCTATAATACATTAAATTGTGTTTTAATTGTTGTGTTTAGTGTTTTTCTAGCAAAAATAACCCAAAACATCATGCCTAAATCCAAAATATGATGCCTACATATTAATTTTTAATCTTTCTCACACTTCCTACGAATATGGACTTTGAATACAAAGATTTATATATATATATAGGATTTGGATCATTTGAGAACCACCATTTAGGGAAAGAACCAAGGAACCAGTGTGAACAGGTGGCATTTTTGTAAATATGAATGGTGTCTACAAAAACCCCTCCATCAAAAAATAAAAAAAAATAATAAAAAAATTATATAACCTAAATAAATAAATAAATAACAAAAGTAAAAAACACCAAAATGATTATTTTGCATTAATAATTCGAAACAAATAAATAAAAAAATGGATGATACGACGTCATATGACGTCATCCCTGATGCACATGTGCATTTCGCTGTTATATAGACAGACATATACAGTATGCACATGTGCATTTCACTATTAAATCACTTTTTTGAATAAATTGTCAATTATCATAATTAAACGATTATTAAATGGACTAAGGGGTAAAAAATTTTATTCAATGATCATTAAATATACGCAAAGTGAGATATAAAATACACTCGAATTCGTCAATTCTTTAGTCATGCATATTATAACATAAATTGAAAAATAAAACATGTGTAGGACAACAAACATGAATAAAATTAAAGAGGGGACCCAAGGACAACACGAAACATCAATCTAGGGGATATTTACACCACTCAATCGAGTTTTTAACTTTTAATTTAGATCTACGTCGAACCCAAAAGAACATGGTCGACTTAATATATTCAACTACTTAAACCGGTCGTCAACTTTTATCCGAGAAAACCTTTGCGTTCTGCTCATTCCAAAGACACCATATAGTTGTGTATATAATACCCCTGACTAAACTCCGTTGCGCACCGATCTTCATACTTGTTTCAACCACCTGCATCAGATCATCAACATCAAACAGCAGCATCGGCTGCAACCGGCACCATCTGCAGATCCTATACCAGAACTCCTGTCCGAACCAACAACCTATTAATAGATGAGTGACTGTTTCAGCAACTTCAGTGCATAACAGACAGATATCGTTTGCTAATATGACTCCATGTTTCTGCAGCTCCTATTTTGTAGGTATGCGCTTCCGAACTACCCGCCATATCACTAACTTACACTTGAGAGGAGCCCAGCCCTTCCACTTAACCTTCTGTCCGACAACATTGTTGCTGCAATCGACGAACAACTGTTTTGCCTTCCGGACCGTATAAATTCCGTCTTTGTCACCTCTCCATTCCCAACGATCACTGCCTTCTATCCATTTGTAGTCGTAAAACACCTGCAACAAAGTAAACAGATCCAAATTAACAAGAATTAAACCTTAATGCACATGTGCATTAACATTAATTTTAACATTACCATATAAACTATGCACGACCTTAATGATAACAAGAATTAAACCTTAATGAACATGTGCATTAACATTAATTTCAACATTACCAAATAAATTATGCATATGTGCATCTGTCACTCTAGTATTTGACCAGTCTGAATTCCGATTCGCTAGACACAGTTTATTTGACCAGTCGGAATTCCGATTCAGTCACTCTAGTTATCCACAGAGTATTAACCAACCCATTCTTCATCTCAAGTGTCAGATCAATCTCATTCCACTTCCTACGTTCCAAATTCTAAACCTAATCTAACAGATCAACAGTATCTATAACAAATTGCATAACTGTTGCTTAAGGCGACATCACAACAGGATCTCCACACAAACACAACCACAGCCACAAACACAAATATAGACACACAATTAACTTATTATTATTATTACTCACATTCAATATAATATACTATAATTACACTCCAAGTTATCGAAAATAATCCTTGAGTAATCTACTGTATAAATACCTCAAGGCAAAACAATGATACCTGTAACATGTTCGTCTACTTCGAATAGAACCCCACGAGCACCGGCCAGTCCTCAACTACATATCATGTTCATCCGTAATTATGAACATGTGTATATCCAAATATGTATGTTAAACATTGTGCACAACACATACCATCATTATTCACCATTTCATTATGTTTTCGCTTACTTAACCTCGTTCGTATTATTCTTTTTACTTCTATATCTACATATGGGATAGTTTGTGTGTTTAAACAAACATTTATCATTTGATATGAAAAATATACATATATGCACATGTGCATATCTTTCTAAATGGACTAAATAACTAATACCAACCTGATTTTACTTTCTGATCAACGGTTATGTCATTATCTTCAATCACATCCGGTAACTTTTTTGACCATTTCTCCCTCGATTCTAATATAAATGTTACTTTCTTCGATTTTTCCCATAATTTAACTACAAATATCAAACAACACATAAGAAAACCTGAATTTCAATCTTAATGCACATGTGCATTAACATTACTTTGTTAATTACCACAACATATGCATGTGTGCGTTATATCTAATGACATTAATGATAATAGTCTTAATGCGTATGTGCGTTAACCTTAATTTCATCATTACCAACTACATTATGCACATGTGCATTAACTAATAAACAACCTTAATAGTATATAAAATAAGTATACTATACCTTCAATATCAACACAATCAAGCTAGGGTTTGTATCCAGTCCAATCGCACCATGGCTCGTAACGAAGAGAAAGCTCAATCGATGCTCAACAAGTTAATCACCATGAAAGCAGATGAAAAAAATCCAATGAGCAGAAACTGTTTCATGTTTCCATCCAGAAACTTCCAACATAAACTTGTGAACTCCATCCTCTTGTGAAATCAAAATACTCAGAATAGGACGAATAACCATCATCAACTCATTTAAAGAAACTCCAACAAGACTACTATTAACAGAAGTGACCATTAACGAATCCAAAATTAAAGCATAGACTTCGGACAAACCAATATCGAGAACCTCTATTTTAAAATCTTGATATAAATTTCCTAAATTACCCTTCATCCATTCAAGGGATCAGTGAGATCAGTACGCCACAACAGACCGACCAGCTTCCATATTTTCAATACCGTAGACCACCGTTGGATGTTCGAAACCATCAAAACTCGGTTGAACCAACATCTGTGAGGATTCAGCTAACAGATCTTCTGTTGTAAAAGAGTTTGCTTCATAGATATTATTACCATGACGGTTGTGATGATTGTAGTGATGCTGGAATCGTGAAGAAGCAACGATGGTGATAATGATGCCATTAACGACTACGTATAGATAAGGTGGTGTGAGCCAGGATAATATAACCGACCAGATAATAGGTACGTCGTAGACGACGAAGTTGTTAACAAACAGATGTTAAGTGGGTTTCTTTATAACGGAGTTATCAAATAGGTCTTGATAATGAAGAGGTTGACATTTTTGCAGAGAATGTTCTGGAAATTATAAGGAGATTGTGAAGTGGAGAAGAAGAAGGTAATTTGTTGATGAAGAGGGGGGTTTTTTTTTGTTAATTTAATTGGATATTTACAATAATGCCCCCTGTTCACATTGGTTCCTTGGTTCTCTCCCTAAACTTGGTTATCGTATGATCTCTACCCTATATATATATATATATATATATATATATATATATATATATATATATATATATATATGGGAAAGTTCAATTAAGAACTCATAGTTAGGGAGAGAACTTGAGAACTCCTACTTAAATTAAGAAAAAAATTAAAAAAATCATAATTCAAAATTTAAGTCAAAAACCAAAAATCTGGTTCGGAGCTTCTCTTTCCCACGTCATCCCCGTTCAGAAAAAAATAAAAATAAAAAAATAAAATAGGCGACTTCTAATGCACGTGTGTAGTAAATGTCCGGTTAGCTTTAAGGTTTAGTTTTTGGGTTTAGTTTAGTTTTTAGGGTTAGTTTTGTGAAGTTTAGCTTGTAAGGTTTAGGTTTTTGGGGGTGGGGTGGGGGTGGGTAGGGTGGGTTTAGGTTTTTGGGTAGGGGGTTAGGTTTTTTGGTGGGGATTAGGTTTTTGGTTATGGCGGGAGGGGCGTAGGTTTTTGGTAAGCGGTAGGTGGGGTGGTTTAGGTTTTTGGGTGGGGGGTGGATGGGTGGCTTAGGTTTTTGGGTAAGCGATTTAGGTTTTTTGGTGAGGGTGGAGGTGGGTGGAGTGGAATTAGGTTTTTGGGTGGGGGGTAAGTTGGGATGGGGGTTTAGGTTTTTGGGTTATACTACACATGTGCAGTAGCGTTTTTTAGGTGTGTTTTTTTTATTTATTTTTATTTATTTTTTCTGAACGGGTATGACATGGGAAAGAGAAGCTTCGAACTAGTTTTCTATTTTTTTACGTAAATTTTGAGTTATGATTTTTTATTATTATTTTTTTTATTTAGTTAGGAGTTCTCTCTCTAAAATGAGTTCTCTATTGAACCATCCCCTATATATATATATATATATAGGGGATGGATAAAAAGGAAACCATATCTTCATGAAAAACCATGGAAACTCTATTGTGACCATTGATCTAGTTTGATAAATGGTCCAAAATTAATTTCTATATAATATTCAAAAGCAAGTGGGTCACTTGCTTAAAAACGTAGATTAAGGGCATTACGGTAATTTTAAATGAATTTTTTATAATTTAATTTTCTGAATCCTAGGTTTAAAAAGGTTGATTTGACACTTGTCAAGTCACCTCTCTCCTACTTTATGACACTTTCTCCAGCACGAAAAATTAACATACGTTAGTCTTGTGATGCAAAATTCTGACCTCGTGTGAGACATCGCTAACATGTGTTACCAGGCATATACTAAAAGAACATAATAAAAGAACACATAAAATGTGTATTTATTTAATAAATGATAAAAACGATCATTACAATCAATACTAAAAATGTATCAAAAAAGTTTTCATACATACATAATTATTTGTGAATGATAAAAAACTATCATAACAACATAAAAAAGATCTAGTTATGCTTTGTTCTTGATACCCATCTTCATCTTTAACACAAACACATCTCTTTACCTACAAAAAAAACACGTGTTAGTTGGGCTCCCCGAAACATATAATGAGACATCACTAACATGTGTAGTGTATTCTAAAACATATGTTTTACTGAAATAACGTATGTCCTATGAACCCTAACACACGTTAGTTGGGCATATACTACGTATGTCATATGAACCCTAACACCTGTTAGTTAGGTATATACTAGCATGTGTTAGCATCACTAACATGTGTATAAACAACACCAAATCTGCAGTGCCAAGTATATCATACTCAATTTTACAACTATGTTAATACAACTACTCAAATACGATTAAATAGGGTTTGAAATCCAACAATAATAAATTTAAAAAATCAAATCAGAACCCTAGCACCTGTTAGTTGGGCATATACTAGCATGTGTTAGCATATTCTAAAATCAAAACCCTAGCAAACGAAATATATAATATAATAAAAGACATCAGTAGCATGTGTTAGCATATTCTAAAATACATGTTTTACTAAAAATAACGTATGTCATATGGGTCCTAGCACCTGTTAGTTGGACATATACTACCATGTGTTAGCATCACTAACGTGTGTGAGCATACAAAACTCTTATCGCAAAAAATATACATGCACCCTAAACGAGTTCATAACACTTTCACTTGCCAAAAAAAATATTAAATAAAATAAATTTTTTTTTATTAAAATAGAATACAACTTTGGTGTGCTGCTACTCGTAACCAAAAATTATTAAAATAGAATACAACTTTGGTGTACTCCATATCTAGCCTAAACGCAGCCAAACACCCCCAGTTCTGTGCTAAAACCCGTAACTAAACAAACTTTGGTGTGCTGCTACTCGTTACCAAACACCACCCTATCTTCCCTCCCTATAAAAACCCCTTCTTCTCCCTTGTTAGCTATTATCAGGCACAAAGAAACACACACTTGTGTGTGAAGTTGACGAGAACATCCCGACGAGAAACACTCATCAGCGCCGCCACCTCCCTTCTCTCCGGTAACTATAACCCTTCTCCCCAGGTCCGATAATAACCCCGATAACCCCTCATCACCATCACCGATTGTCTTAATCTCCATCATCGAACCCATCTTTATCCGACCCGATAATAACATCACTATAACCTTTCCTCCTGCTCCTGTTATTCAAGGTCTGGACACACCGGTTATGGTGACCATTCACCATCTATGACCACTCCATCACCACCTTCCTCCTTCATAACCAAACTCAGATCAAACATATATTGTTGTGTCTCATCACAAACCCATAGAAGTAATAATAATAAATATTAAGAATGTACGGATCTGCTCTGTTTTGATGTAAAAAAGAACAAGAACACAACTTGAATGTTAAAGATTCAAAGATAAATAAAACTCACCAGCAGGAATGGAGGCCCAATGAGATGACGGCTGTGCTCTGTTTTGGATCTGCTCAACACCGTCGATATTTTAATCTGTTCTATTTTGGATTTTCTGTTTTGGATCTGCTATATTTTCTTAAACAGGATGGAAGGTGGATCCAGGTCATTGTCTTCAAATGGTTGGAGGAGACGCAGGTGGTGGCCGAGCGTGGTATTAGGTGGTGGTTCTAGAGAGAGACAGAGAGGGGGAGGGTAGAGAGAGGGCAGAGAAAGATTTGCAAATTGAATTTGAAAAAAAAATGAAGATAGAGGGGGGGGGTAAATAGTTTATATAGGGAGAGAGAGAAGGGGGTAATGAAAATGTCCAAATTACCCTTCCTAATATAATATTATAAAATGTTGGTTTGGTTGATGTGGATAAATATGGACCAAGCATTGGGTTTGTTGGAGTTTTTCATCTAAAGATGGTTTCTTCCGTATACTTCCCCTATATATATAACACATAAATTTCGTGTGAACCGCGAGAACACTATCTAAAACCATTCAAATTCAAAGTTTCTTTTTACATTTATTTTTATTATTGAAATACAATCTCAAAAACATAATTTTCGTGTAAAAATTTAAATGTATATGAAAATAAAATTTTTTTACACATGTGTACAAAGTTAATTTTAGAGTGTTTTTTCAAGAAAAAATAAAATATTTAGAAAGAAAAATCATATTTTAATGTTGTATTTTAATTGTGATGAGGTTGGTATTGAAAAAAATTGATTTTGATTGGTTTTCTAATTTGTTATCACGGTTTTAGCGATATTTAGCGTTCTCAAAATAATTAAATGCAAAAAAAATGAGAGAACTCAAGAACTCCTAATTGAATGCAAAAAAAAAAAAATAATGAAAAAATCACAACTCAAAATTTAAGTAAAAAAATAGAAAATTAGTGAGGAGCTTCTCTTTCCCACATCATCTTCGTTTAGAAAAAAATTAAAAAAAAATCCTAAAAACACTATTGTATGTGTGTAGTATAACCCAAAAATCTAAACCCCCCACCCCCAACTTACCCCACCCAAAAACCTGATTCCACCCCACCCCACCCTACCCCACCCTTACCCAAAAACTCAAATCGCTTACTCAAAAACCAAAACCACCCATCCACCCCACTTACCGCCAACCAAAAAAACCTAACCCCCACTCACTACAACAAAATACCTTTTTTTTAAGATGACTTTCTTTTAACCGGAAGTTGTCATACCCTCTTAGGCAGACCCTGACCCTCCACTCACTCAGTCTATGTTGTCTGAACCGGGTCCACGCTGGTGGGTAGTGTGGGCTATTATCGGCTTCCGCCCGGAAACCGTACCGCCTCCACACGAGTTCAGTTATACTGTCATCCACTGGAGTAACGGCCAGATGAAAACCGGGTCAGCTCAGGTTCAAGCCCCCTCCACCAGGAAAGGTCAAGCTCTCACCATCATTGCCATATATCAACCAAAGTGATATGGGTGGGGATCGAACCCTGGTCACTTAAAGTGAACCAAGGCCCTCCTGCCACTCCACCACTTGTGGGCTACCTAACCTCCCAACGAAAAACCTAAACCCATTCTACCCACCCTCACCTCCACCCCACTCTCAAAACCTAAACCTTACAAGCGAAACTTAAAAAAACTAATACTAAAGCTAAACTAAACCCTAAGGCTTAACCGGTCATTTACTGTGCATTAGAATTCACATTTTTTTTTATTTTTATATTTTTTTTAAATGGAGATGACGTGGGAAAGAGAAGCTCTGAACCAATTCTTTAGTTTTTGACCTAAATTTTGAGTTAAGTTTTTTTTTTAAATTTTAATTAGGAGTTATCGAGTTCTCTCACTAACTACGAGTTTTCTATTGAATCTTTTCATATATTATACATACATACATACATACATTTTATAAAAATATATTATGCCCCAATAAAAATGAATCCAAGCTGCATGAACTTCCCGGCTTGACCCATAGACAGCCCCAATAAAAATGAGTCCAAGCTGCATGAACTTTCCGGCTTGACCCATAGACAGCCCAGCTTCCATCCCAATAAGGTTTTGTGCATCCAATTAAGCAAAATAGATTTAACCCAAACCAATTAGCTAATACAAATCAATAACCAAAAATTTTGATATGGACCGGGGTTAAAACTGAACCAAACTGTCCTGTACACCTTTATTATTATCGTAAGTGCTTCTAAAATAATATCATAAGAGCTTCTAAAATGTTATAGTTTAATAGCTTAATTAAAAATGATACGTGATTTTCCCTTATTTTAATCTTGCTATTATATTGTCAACGTTAATAATATTATAGTTTTTTACTTTGTAACTTCATTAGACTTTCGTAGGGTTTTAAATCTCAAATTCTACAATCGACATAAATATTAAAACACCAACTGTACGCCTATGGATAAAGTTCAACGCCGTCTTTCACTGACCACCGACCACACCAAGACTTCATGAAATAGTCAACCATCTTCCCTCTTCTATACATACACAACCCTACCTCCATTTTCCTCTTCAACCCCTCTCTCTCCTCTTTCTCTCTCTAAAACACATACAATTTAACACCATGGGTAATGCAATGGCTACATGTTGTCTACCAAGTGAAGGTTCATCTATAAAAGTAATCTACTTTGATGGTAACATAAGAACACTAACAGGTAAAAAGTGGATAGCCGGTGAGATCATGATTGAAAACCCTGATAGCATGGTTTGTGATGCAGATTGCTTCTTCATCGGCCACCAGATCCCGGCTTTAATGATCGACGATCAGCTAAAGCCGGGAAAGACCTACTTTGTCCTCCCACTAGACATCTTCTCATCAAAAACCCTCTCAGCTTCTTCAATATCAGCTTTGGTCAGTCAAACCCCTACTAGAACAGGTCCTGTTAACTTCAAATGTCCTTTCGAGTACTTAAAGGGATCGACTGGACGTGTTTTGATCAAGGTTTCATCTGAGTTTATGGAAAGACTTCTTACTAGAAGTGGTGGTTGTCAAGATGATCAACAAAATGATGGTTCGAGTGGTGATGCAACTAATGGGTTCTTGTGTAGTACACCAGAATTGAAGAAAGTGTATGAACAATTGGTTGGGTCCAGGGATCAAACATGGTCACCTAAGCTTGAGACCATATCAGAACATAACAAGACTAGGTATTCTCCTTATAGATTGATAGGGTTAGAATGGAAAGATAAAGAGGGTGGTGCTTAGTAATTGTGAATAACAAATGTTTATTAATTTTTTAGTTTAATTTATATTGTTTTAAATGATTGTAGGTAAAGGCATTAGAAATTTTGTTAGAATCAGGTATATATTATTTATATAACAATTAATTAAGTAAAACAAACAAGAAATTTTGTTTGTTAGTTGAAAACAATTATGAATAGAGGTCGTGTTCGTTCAAATATGTTTGTAAACGTTTGGTAATGTTTTCATTTATGTTCGATAGTTCATTAAATTTTTAATTTTTTTTTTAATTTAAGTACTTCAAATTTCAAATTAATAGATTACTTAATAAAAATTAGAGTATTAAATATTAGTATTACTAATGTGGAGTTCATGTTTAATATGTGTGTTTTTTTTTTTTTTGACATTAGGTAATTATGTGATTAAAATTTTGTCAAGTACGTTTTGATAAAAGTGGGTTAGTAAATTTTTGACAGATCTATGTAATGTTTGTGATAAAAGATGCCAATTGAATTTGAAAATTTAATATATGTTTAATCGTGTTCAATTCCGTTATTGAACCCTTGTTTGTAATCGTTTGTGTTCATGTCGTCTCTTTGTGTTCGTTTGTGTTCATGATCATTCATTGGTGTTTATTTGTGTTCGACTTTGTCTAGTACCTATAATTAACAAACAATCACAAACGAACATGAATACGTTTATTTCCTTAACGAACGAACAAAAAAAAACGTGTTCTATAAGTGTTCATGAACAGTTTATAAACACATTATTGCCTTAACAAACAAACACGAAGAAAGTCTTATTGGTGTTTGTTCAGTTCATTGAAGCCTTACTTTAAACATTTTCCTATATGATAGATTTACACTAAGAAAATAATATATATATATATATATATATATTTAATTTAGCAAATGTATAATATATAGTTCATTTTTATAGATGTTTCAACGTTTCATAACGTTGTTTTTAAACCATTCGGTTTTTAAACTATCCGACATCAATTTCTAAATACACCATTGCAACGTGTATTTTTTATTTAGTCTTAAAATGACCTGATGTACTGTGCGGCCGATGTGTTTATCTTTATATACATTTTAGTATAAAATTTGTTTGAATAGTTTCGCATTCATATACATAGATGTAACTTTTCCGTGACTTTCAGATATGTCGTCGCAACATATGTAGTTTTTTTATTAGGTGTTTGAAATTTGCTTAATGGTATCAATGTTTTGAACCCGCCACAAAGCGCGACGGTTACGACTAGTTTGTTTAATAAAGTATATCAAATTGCAAGTTTTTAATGTCTTATGCGTGTTTTTATGTTTAATATATATTCTAAATTCAAAAACAATATATTTTGTAGATTCAAACGACCAGCAAGCGCACAAACATAGCATAGCAAACACCGATAAAAAAAAACAAAAAACACCGTCTACCTATAAACAGAGAAATATAACCAATATCAATAGTACAATACCATTAACCCAAGTATGAGACGAAAAAGACAATCTATGCTTCACCCAAAGTAAACCATCATTAATTTCATGCATATTTGCAACACAACTCTTGAATCTTTAAACACCTTCTCATTTTGGTTTTACAAAATTGACCGACACCCAATCTCTTTGTGGTGAAGTGGCACTCTTCTTACTTTCCTTATATGAGGTGGGGAGTTCGAGTCATACCGGCACCAAATGCTGCTGGTGGGTCGGGTTTTACCGCAGTGGGCCTTCGTGCGACGGGTTTTCCCTGGGAACTAGTGTGAAATTATTGGTGGACCTGGGTTACTCTCGGAGTACTCCTTTATTTAGTGGGTAATTCGTGAGTGATCGAGATTGATTTGTTGGCCGTTAAAAAAAAATTCACCTAGAAGTGACAATAATAATAACTTGAACTGTTTTAATTATATTTAACTAGCAATTAGACCGCGCGCGTTGCCGCACGGGTACTTCGCAAACATAGAATGGATTAGGCAAAGCATCACGTAACCGACAGCCGAGGCACCCGCGCGGTGCTGTGGTAACGCGAACCCTACCACATGACAAGGTCCACTAAAAACACACAGTACCCACAAATCTAACTTATAGAAATGAAATGCTTTCTAAATAAGCAGACATAAACCAACATCAGTCAATAGGTATGTATAAGCACCTTTGTCCAGACAGATATAGCGAAGCATTTAGTTCTATATTTTCAAGGTTATGGAGAGTAAACAACAGTAGAAGCAGTCCCTAAATCGGCCACCGACCCTAAATCCGATGACTGGAGTTCAGACGTGGATTGCAAAGAATCTAATCGAAAAGAAATATGCAGCCGGGGAAAAAAACATACCAGAAGCTAATCTGAACCGTAGCCGGCGGCGAAAGCTTTATGCGTTGTCTTCTTCGGTGGTGAATCCAAGATCAGCGGTAACAGTAGCCGACATTGCAACGTCGACCTCCGGAGTAGAAGCTAGCACCAACGATTAAGGTCAACACCTGCCAGCGACAGTCGTGAATCCGACGTTGTAGACAACGACGACCGCACACATCGCCGGCGTAGCCCAACTCACCATGCCGGCAAAGGTGCGCCGGTGACGTTGGCAGATGGAGCCAAAGAGAAGACCGAACGGCGAAAAATCCAGGCGGTGGTTCACTGTCGGTTTTAGTCGTATGAGATGGAAAAGCAAAGACGTGTAATAGAAGAAGACCGACAACTGGCTGCGGCGGTCATTCACAGACGGAAGAGGGTTCTACACCAAAAATAAGCAAGCATGGAGATTAGAGAATTGAAGAGGCACGAACAGACACCTACGACTGCAGAGAAAACCCGGTAGAAGAAAGATTCGAAACGGAGATGCCTAGGTAAGATGAGAAGCGGCAACCGGTGTAAACCAATTCAGCGGTGGTAGGCACCGACCTGTTTAGACGTTGAAGCCGATAGTGTTACGACACGTGTGGAAACCTGATTGTGAAAGAGGGAGGCATCGACTTTAGTTTTTAGTATCTATAATATAAATATATAAATATGTGCAACCCATCATGCATATGGTACAAGAGTACAAAGCATATAACACCTTTGATGCACATGGTACAACACCAAATTGCATAAGTTGTTTGTAATTTAATACTACATATAATTAACCTTACTAGCATTGAAGTGCTTAGGAATCAGCACCAAGTCCTTTAGCGAAAAGTCATAAATTGAAAGGATACGACACCATCAGCTAACACGTTGCATCCAAACATGGTTAGCAATGGAACACGAGATGAGAAGAACTTCTGCAGCTTCGTCCACCAACCCACACAAAAATATATGTTTAACACATCAGTTAGACAATCATGATCATGTGGCCTAGTGGTAAAAGGGTCGGTTCTCTCTTTGGGGGAGCCGGGTTCAATTCCCACGGGAGACATGTGATGGATACCCCCACCCTTGTGGTGGGGTAGGTGGTTGGGAAGTGATGGAGAGACCCTTGACCCTTGTGGTCATGGGTTCGACTCCTGATCCCTCAAGGTTTTACCGGTTCACTACCGTCGTGCCTTCGGGCGGGTTTGTGGGTCGGGTTTTCCCTGGAACAGGAGACGGGTGGGCCGAAGGGCTCTGTTTGTACGGACTAGAGGCCGTCTGGGGCCCCTTTCGACCATTGGGGGCCGCGTACAGAATATCCGGCAATACTTTAGTTGATCGTTCAAAACAAATACATCAGTTAGACAAATTAATATTATTATTACTATTATTACATTTATGATCAAAGGAATACGAAGGTTAATCATGTTAAAAAAAAATTATTTGTGATCATACAGTGTCATTTAATAGTAATATAAAGCAATTACTGGAAAATATATGATAGGTAAACGGGTAACAAGTTGCGTTGTTAACGTCCCTTTTTGAATCACAAAACTTATCCTGCTAAACACAAACATTGATTCCTCGGGGTTGATGAATTGCTTTGAACGACTTTTTTTGCACCCAATCCAGGAACCTGATAGCCTTGAAAGTGAGAGATCCAAATGTATCGAAGGCCAATGAAACGAAGACATGTTTCTCGATACAGGCTAGTTCATGCTTGGCAACCTTCTTTGACTCCGCCTTTAAAATTGCTTACCTCGGCATTAAATTAACCCGCTTCCCAGGAGGCGACAAAGGGACACACTCTGATGAGTTCCACACAAGCGTGTTTTGTGTCTGTACAGCCACACACAAGAGCATTCGCTGGGTGGAGAGTGAACCTCCCTACAAACGTGTCCGTCAGGAAATTGACGTCCCATAATTCATCTCTGGCATAATTAAATGATTAAAACATATATTTAGCTTTAAATAAGTATACCAACGTAGCAAATTGCAGTAATGTTGATTTTGAGAATTTAAATTCAGCATATGAGAATAAACAAAAAAAAATGATTGCATGGTTACGGGCATACTCTTTGTCAAACACTAAAGTATGGTTGAATAGTCATGTCTCTTTTTTCTTAATGGCCAATCAACCCCGAGTTGTTAAACACGAATTTTTGAAGAAAACCTGATAACTCAGCCGTCTGTAGGCATGACGTTAAAATTACTGATAAAACTCGTCTGGCTCAAAAATCAAACTCGTGATCATCTCTGGCATAATTAAATGATTAAAACATATATTTAGCTTTAAATAAGTATACCAACGTAGCAAATTGCAGTAATGTTGATTTTGAGAATTTAAATTCAGCATATGAGAATAAACAAAAAAAAATGATTGCATGGTTACGGGCATAGTCTTTGTCAAACACTAAAGTATGGTTGAATAGTCATGTCTCTTTTTTCTTAATGGCCAATCAACCCCGAGTTGTTAAACACGAATTTTTGAAGAAAACACGATAACTCAGCCGTCTGTAGGCATGACGTTAAAATTACTGATAAAACTCGTCTGGCTCAAAAATCAAACTCGTGATCTCTTTACCTAGCAATGCTTCTACCACTTGATTTCGATAGTATTGGTTGAATAGTCGTATCATAAGGACGGAAGCCAAGTCTACAATATAATAATTAATAAGTGTGTTGCCAATGTTGTTGGAGAAGTTGATTTCCATAAATGTGTTCACACTTCACATGTTCATATTGTTGTTTGCTTGTAATCCATTCATATATATTAAAGTCAAATTAGTATATAAGTTTAGTCATGATACATGGTCCATGCCAATAAAACGTACTTAAAAGTATATTAAATTTACAATTTGTATTGTAATTATTAAGCTTGTAATATTAAATCCTAAATTATTATGGATTTTTAACAACCAAACACAACATTCATAATTAATCACCCAAAAGAATCCAAGACACCACATAGCAAGGTGCTAAGCCATGCCCAAGACAAAAACATACAATCACATTACTTTACCTCATACACCCTCCTATTAAAAATTCATGCCTCCCATGTACAAGCTATCTAACACCATATGTAACCAAATTCCATTACACTAATAGACGTTCAATTAGATTCAATAACGCCCGTGTTCTTCAATCATATAAGCATCTACGTAAAGTAGTCTCCTTAACGTCTTGAATCATCTTTGTTTGTGACATATTGCACCCTTTGAGAAAACACTATCAAAAGACACACGTACCATAAAGTAGTATCCTTAAAGTTCAATTAGGAGCACTAAGCCACAAGCTCCAAACACTAAAGAAAAACACCACATAAATTACATTTTTCTTCCTCGTAAGCATGTCCAAATCATTACAGAAGTTCAAAACTAATCAAGTGAGTCAAAACGTACGGAAGAGAATGGCAGCTTGAGCCAAACCTACTTGCCGAGAGCTCATATTTTGTGAAAAGTGTGAGAAGGATTAAGAATTGATATGTAGGCAATATTTTTTTCACTTAGTAATTAGGGGTGCAAACGAGCCGAGAGCTCGGCTCAAGAAAAGCACGAAACTAGACAAGACTAACCGAGATCGAGCTCGAGCCCGAGACTAACCGAGCTCCAGCCGGGTCACGAGCCATAACAAGCCTACCATATATATATATATATATATATATGATGAGGTTCCTGTACAAAGGCCATATTTCATGAGAAGTGTGAGAAGGATACAAAATTGATATGTAGGCATCATTTTTTGAACTTAGTCATGATGTTTTGGATTGTTTTGCTTAGAAAAACACCAAACATAACAATTAAAAACCGAAAACAATGTATTTTAGGCTTAAAACTTAAAACACCATACTAAGAACATTGAGTAGTGTGTTTTAGCTGTTTTTTAAATTTAATGACTATAATAAATTGCATTGTGTTTTAGATTGTTGTGTTTGGTGTTTTTCAAGTTAATACAACCTAAAACATCATTCCTAAATCCAAAACATGATGCCTACATGTTAATTCTTAATCCTTCTCACACTTCTCACGAAATATGTCCTTTGTACAGGAACCTAAACCTATATATATATATATATATATATAGGGTAGGGTTCAAATAGGAACGATACCTTAAGTAGGAACTATAGGAACCAATCTTAGCCATTGATCTCTAATGGCATGATTGTAAATAAGTAACACATTAATTAAATCAAGGGGTATTAGTGACTTTTGGTATATGATTATTAATAGGAAGTTAATTAATTAATTAATTAGATTATGATCTTTCATTAATTATATATATATATATATTTAGTTTTTAAATTTTTTATAGACGTTTTTTTTTAATTTGTGTTTTTAATTAAATTCTTTTATACACACATGACTATAATTTGGACACACATATACATTGGTGTATATCTTTTTAAAAATGTAAGTTAAATACATCAGTGTACACCATAATATATGTTAAGGTTTCTTCCTTTTTGTATATGAACGAAATATACATTGGTGTATATCTGGCTGGAACCTATATGAAACTGAATACACCTATATCTTAGTCGAAATGTAAGTTAAATTCATCAGTGTACACTATAATAGACGTTGATGTTTCTTCCTTTTTGTATATGAACGAAATATACATTGATATATATCTGAGCTGAAACCTATATGAACTGAATACACTTGTGTATACGATCAAACAAACCCTTTGCCCGTTGACACGAATGTTTAATCAGTCAATAAAAACATAATATAACAAATTACTAAGATGAAATAAGATGTCAAAACGTTGATAAAAATAAGATGTCGCAACAACAAATTAAATATACTATCCATAATTCATAGCAAAGGCTTACTCTTAGGGAAAATATGCAAAATTCAATAATTCCAAAGGATTCGAAAGACAATCTGACTTTCTGTGCTCATTTGTGCGGTTGTGCCTTTGTTGGCTGTATCTTGATTTTTTTAATAAATAATTAGATTAGATATGCTAAATTGGAATACACAATAAACAATTAAACATGTCACATGAATTCCTTCAGATAAATTATTTTTTATATACTCAAATTAAATTCATACCCGTAGCATGTTGCCATGCTATTACAACAATTCAGACCTGTACCTCTGCTTCGATCTCTCTTTCTCTCTCTCTTTAGCTTTCTCTCGTCTCAGACTTGTATCTCTCTCTTCGGTACTTGGAGGATTGTTCGGAAGTGAAGAACACAAGAATAAAAAGGTGTGGGATTTCTTAAATGGTATGAATTGCATTAGAGATAATGGATGAGAAATTTAAGGAAATCAAATCTCATTTCAAATAAAATGGCATGATAATATGTAACTGCCATAATACATTCATAATTAAAAAAATAAAAGATAATTAATTAGATGTCTAATTACACTTATACCCTTTAGATCAAAATCAATGATGGATGGCTAGGATTGGTTCCTAAGGTTCCTAACTATGGTGGTGGTTTCTAATTGATCTCAATTATATATATATATATATATATATATAGGGTTAGGATACTTTGAAAACCCTTATAAGTTGTGAGAACCATAAGAACTCTTGTGGACCATTGATCTTCTCAATCCAATGGTTGAGATTAAATCTTGGAGTGTTTTGTCATCACATGGTAATTAATTTGTATTATGAATATTTTATTTCAATAAAGTACATTAAAGGGTGTTTTGATAAAAATACCATGGAAAGAGAAATAATTATATAACTATAATAGGGCTTCCAATTTAAACAGTAACATGGCCATATTGTAATTTATTTGTTTTTTTGGGGTATTTGTGTATCCTCATATGTTCTCTTTATCCACCTTTGGGGTATTTTTGTATCCCCATATGTTCTCTTCACCGATTGAATCTGATTCTCTCTGTCTACCCACCGATTAAATGTATTCTGTCTCTACCCATCGATACCGATTCAATCTATCACCTCCCATCACCGCCACCGCCCCCGCCACCGCCACGCTACAGTCTCCACTCACACCACCATTCCTCTGACGAAGATTCCGACCCAGATGACAAACCTAGGGTAAGATTTCGTCGTCGCCGGTGGCCGTGTCTGGCCGCCTTTGGTGGCGTCTATGTTGTGGGGTGTGGAGATGTTGTGGCCGTGTTTGGTGGCGTTTATGGTCGCCTTTGGCGGCGGTAGTGTCGCATGGTAGATCTGACCTGTAATCCTGTTTGCATGAATCTTTTACTGGCTTTTTTACGCCCGGCTACCATTTCCGGCGAGTATAGACCAACATAGAGGTCGTGGGCTTGCAACGCCGTTGCCGGCGGCTTCACAGCCGTTCATGGCGGCGGCCGTCGTAAGGTAAGTTGGGGCTTTGCCTGTTTAGCTCTTTTTAGACCTGATGTTCAGATCAAGTAAGAAGGGTTACTTGTAACCCTTGATTACGGAGTTTTTGTTGTTGATAATTCTGGCAAAAAGGTTCTGTTTTTGTTGTTGTTGGGTTTTAGTTGTTTTGTGGGATTGATTATTTGTTTCGTGGTGGTTCACAATGATTGAGATTTTTAATTACAGATTCGTTTTTGATGATAAATCTGATATTTTTGGTGTTTATTGTTAGTTTATATGGTTTTTAGGTTTGTCATGAGTTGGTGGATTCTGATCAGTACCTGTGCCATTTTTGTGATTGTTTGTGTTGGCGATGATGGAAAAAGAGGGTTTAAGGCGATGATGTTAAAGAAGGGTTGATTCTACTGTTATGGCGAGGCGATAGTTTAGTCGCAGCCACGATTGATCACCCTTTCTGAGCCTTAAAGTTGTTTCTAAAAAATGCGAGGCTATGATGCGTTTTGCCCTTTAGCAGCTTGATAACGTCATCGCTATGGGCTTTTGTTAAGCGATTAATAAGATGCTTTGGATGCTTCGTTTTATACGATGAGTGTGCATTTAACTGTTTGTCATGACAGCGTCATGCTTTGTAATGGCAAACGATTATACAGTTTCATGACTTCTCTACCGGGCTTAATGAGACGCTTTGGCTGACGCGTTTTACCTGATCACAAAGTATTCGGGCGATGATGACTTTCCTTTTAACCGTTAGTCGTGATGGCGTCATTGTATCGCAACCGACTAATGTGTCCCACTTTGTCTGAGCCTTTGTTACCTTCGTGCATGAACAGTAACCGATGGCATATTGTAATTTCATTTCTTATTTAGGGCAGCTTGATAACGTCATTGCAAAGGGTGATGCGTCACACTGGTATGCTTTACACATACATATTTTTGTTTTGTCCTGAAATATAGTGATAGTGCTTTTCATGATTCGCCGGTTGCGACAAAGGTTAATAACTATAGGACTTTTGACAGGTCACAATCTATGGGTTTGCCGTCACATATTACTAATATGCTTTGATGATATAACTGATCACTGATCACTGAATGTAATAATTTTTAGTTAGACACTATATTGAAGTCTATGGTTGTTTTGCAGTGAATGTTCATTTCAACAGTCATCTAAGTAGACCCCATGCGTGAAGTTCTTTTGGAAAGACAGTCCTGATATCCATTTAGAAAAAACCGCACACATTTTTGCGGATGCAGTTTGCCCCCTCTTTGTTGACTCATGTTGATTTCAGGATGCTTTTATTTGAAGGTTGAGTAATTTTATGAATAATTTGTTATTTTATAGGTGATTCACGGGTCAAAGAAGCCAATGTTACCTGGTTAGGTCCTCAAATAACAGCGTGGATCAAAAATCCTTTAAGGGAGCAAAAGGGTGATCTGACAATTGACATTGTACTAGAGAAAGAAACAGTAAAGAAAAACGGCGATGCGTGGAGGACGGTTATGGATGCATGCCTTCCAGTAATTCATTTGATTGACACAACACGCTCAATTCCTTATGCAATCTATACCAACTTTATATCAAAGGCTAGGTTTGTTATATGGTTTTATAGAATTTTAACTCACGCTTTATTGGTTTTGCAGGTTCGGAATACCATTTGCTTGGAAACTTTGCCAGTAGCAGGTACAAGTCTTTATGTGCCTTAAACTAAAGGTGTTATTTGCCTGAATTTTAATTATTGGTGGGATTGTGATGCAGTTGCGCCTATATGCTATGCACATCTTGCTGCTACACAGGTGGGTCAGTTCATTAAGTTTGAGGACCGTTAAGAAACTAGCTCAAGCCATGGTGGAACAGGAGTGACATCAGCGGGGGCGACATGTTCCCTGATGTTGTTGAAGTACAGGCTTTGGTTAGAACCAAAGGTCTGTTTTAGTTTTGTGAAGATGGTCATCAAGAATGCTGCCGTGTGAGGAAGGTGCGACCGTTGAGGCGGGAGTTGAAGGGTCTGCGGGCTTGGTTCAAGGTTGGTGACAACTTGGTATGTTATTATGTTCTCTTCAGTTTTGTCGATTATTCTAATATTAAGGATGCAGGATATGTAAGCTGTTCTCCAGCCATAAACTCCAATCACGAGACCAGGTTCTTCAAACAAAACATCTAAAGCTAATGTAATTTCTGTTCCATAATCTTTGTATTTTTGGTTTGTTTTATAATTTAGTGATTTATTGAATTGGTTACTGAATTGGGGCTTTTTTTTCCTTGCTTTGTTTTTTTTTTTATAGATTCATACCTATAAGAACAGTTATGGATTTCGATTACGCCGAGTAAGCGATTGGTCTTCGGTGCAGCAGGCGATGTCGGTTAAGTGCCGTAGATACATCCCTCAGGTGATCTTTTACAAGATCTGTTTGTTATCTGTTTTAAATTTGTGTTAAGTTCTAAAATGTGTTGTTTCGGACTGTGAGCTTTGTTTGATGTTCATTTTGTATTAGACTCTTAATTTGTGATCTACGCAACTGATATAACAGAGAAGAAGGGACCCCCCGCTTGGGATTATGATGTATGATAATGCAACTTTTTATAAGATGTGTAGCTTTTTCCTTAGATTATCAAGTTAGTATAATTGCTTTTTACAAACTG
Source organism: Ambrosia artemisiifolia (assembly GCA_032199755.1). NCBI lineage: Eukaryota > Viridiplantae > Streptophyta > Magnoliopsida > Asterales > Asteraceae > Ambrosia > Ambrosia artemisiifolia. Next base: position 34,737,328 of record CM063517.1, read on the forward strand.
TTCATTACATTTTATGAACTATAATATCCGATTTTCGTTTGCAGGAGGAGAAAGCTTGCTGGTTATGGAAAACTCCTCCACCTGAAAGTGGAAAACAAACAGACAACAGAGATGCTGAGGATGACTGTTGGATCAGTGGCTGTTTCTATGAACACTTATGTGTTGATCAGATTTATATAAGAGTTATTAAGCAGCGGAACGTTAAGTGTTCAAAGGTCTAAAAGATCACTTTGATGAGGAGTTATTACTCCCCCTTGACTGAATAGTAAATGAGAAACAATAAATGATCTAAGTATAAAGCAGTAATAGCAGTTTATGTTTCTCAGATGTGAAGTGGAAATTATAAGTTTAAAGCTTGAAGGATTTCAATATAATTTCAAAGATATTACACAAAATCACATATTGAAATAGATGAACAAACTCATCTATTTATAGACTATTGTACTAAACTGAAGTCTGAAGTAATCTAAGATATTTAACAAAGATATTATGCTAAGATAAGCTTACATCAGTCTGTACATTGAAACTTGAAATCAAGACTTTAACAAAACAATATAATAGTAAAACTGCTGATCTTTCAGTCGGTTAGAAGCTTCTGATGGAAAGTGCTGATGAGTGACAAACTGCTGATGAGCAGTTTGTCTTCAGTAGTTCTTCAGTGAAATGTCTGGTTAGACTTCAGAACTTCTGATGAATTTACTCTTCAGTACTTTGTGTTTGTTCTTCAGTACTTCTTCTATTTGTTTTTCAGCAGTTCTATACTTAGGCAGATATGGAAAAGACTAAGGTTATCAAAAGGTGGTTTCTTCAATCCTCTTCGTCCCAACAATCTCCCCCTGGATTGATGAAGCCAAAACCTTATCTATCCTTTATTGTTGTCCTTTTCTCTCTTCTAACATCCTCCAGATCTCTGCTGTCATCCGGGTGGTAAGAGTACATCTTTGTTGCTCAGTGAGAGGACCAAGTTCAGGTGTTAAATGTTGAATGGTAAGAAGGTCTTTGGACGATAAAACACTCAACTCCTTTGAGTTTCTATAGACCTTACTTGAACGGTCTCTCCTGGTCACAAGTACTGAGTTGGATTCAGTAAATGACCATTTCACAATGTTTACCTTTGACCTGTCAAAGTCAGAGGCATAGGAAACCAAGCCTGTTTCCTTAGGTTGACCTGATTGAGGAATGTCTTCGATTTCAGTGACTCTCAGGTGAGATTCTTGACTTCCTTGTAATTCAGCAGCACCTTGGATTGGCATATTGGGCAGGTGATGCTCTGTAACAACCCTTGTATGTGTTTCTTCTTGAATGGATTGTTGTAACTGATAAGCATAGGTAGCCTTGTCTCTGAATTGGGTCAAGATGGGTTTCTCTTCAACATCAAAATCACCATGTACCAACTGATCTCCTTCTAACAGAATCATCTTGAAGTCAGTCTTGACAATGGGATCTCCATCTGCTTTTCTTTTAGTGGCTGGCTTTCTTAATGTACCAGATGGTCTTTTGACAATAGAAGTTGTTTGGACTTCTTGGCTTTCAAATTTTTCTGGTTCAGCAGCTTTCTTTGCTTTGAGTTTCTTGTAAGCCTCATAGAGAGTTTGTTCCTTCCATTTGCTGATTGAGGCTTTTGAACCATAGTCATTAGCCACTAATTCTTCAATTACTTCAGCTCTTTTGGCTTTCCTCTCATTTTCAGTTGCTATTCTGTCAGATAGCATCTGAGCTCTTCTTGTCAGTTCTTGTGTTGAGAGTTTCTTGAGGGCCACTTGTTTGGATTTGGAGTTCTTTGTGATGAATGCTATTAGCTGTGCTCTTTTGTCATCTTCAGCAGCAGCTTCAAGTGCTCTCTCTTCAGCCTCAAGCTCATCAAGTTTTTCTTGATACTTGATCAATTTTTCATCATAGCTCAAGTCTTCTCTAGTTTCTAGGCTATTCCATACTCTGTCTTCTTTTGCCTTCTTGGCAGCTTCTTTCAAACTCTTCTCTAATAATTCTTTTGACATTCTGATTGGAGTAGGGTTTAAAACAGCTGTGGAAGTTATTGTAGGCAAAGGAGTGGGAGCAGGGTCTTTTTCAGTTGCCTTAGGAACTTCTGATGATGGTTTAGGAGGTAAAACTGCTGATGTGGTAGGTTTGGTCATAACTGCTGAAGGATTGTCTTCAGTAGTTTGAGAAATGTAATCAGCAGTTACCTCTGATGCCTTAGGTAACTTGAACTCTGGTGCTACTTCTTTTCCTGGTCTTTGTGTTGGTCTATCAGCTTCTTGATCAGGATTTTGTCTTTGTGTAGCATCTGTTGGTTCCTTAATCATCTCCCCCTTTTTGGCTTCATCCACTTCTGGAAGCCTAATGGAATGAGATGTTGCAGCAGACAACCTTGCAAGTTGATCTTGAGTTTCATCCATCTTTTTGTTCAACTCTGCAAGTCTCGAGTTGATCAACCCAAACTGCTTGTTAGCTTTTAACTCCCAAGCAGTTGTGAAGGGTTTGAGTTGATCAGTGATTATTTGTTTGAGTGCCTGATACAGGGGACCATCTGGGCTGCATAGTTGGTTCAAGTCTATGCTTGTGAGCCCAGTGAATTGGGTAGGTTGTTTTGGTGAAGGGGTGAGTTTTGGGTGATCTTCAGATTGCTCTGAAGATGCCAGTTGTGGGGATTTTTGGGCTAACTGGTCTTTAACCTGATCTTTGGTGACCAGCTTCTTGAGCTTGGAGACCTTAGATGCAGGACCTTCAATGTCAACCGTCAATTCAGTTTGTGGAAGTTTTGATTCATCAACCAACTCAATGGAATCATCTGAATCCCTGATAGTGTCCTCAGAGAGGGCAGGATCAGTTATATCATGAGCTGGACCCAAACCAGTAGTCTCATGAACCTCTTTGTCTTGGTCCTGAGGTTTTCCTACTTCTGGCCTTAGGCCTTCATCAGTAGTTGCCAGATTTGAGGTCTTAGCTATGTTACTACTGTCCTCAGGTTCACCACTGGGTGATAAGTGAGTAGTAGCAGCCTCAAAAATACCAAAAGTTTGCAAGTTTGGGCTTACAAACCCTTGTTCATCCTCATCTCTCTGTGTTGGGCTAAAGGGATCCACATTCATGTCAACTTCTGAAGGCATCTCCCCAATTTGATGTGTTGTAAGGGGAGTGACATGTGGTGAATGGGTTCCTTTAAGTCCTGAGAGAAGTTGGGCAATTTCTATGGTTGTATGTGAGGGTTCAGGTTCAGTAGTTTGGATGGGTTGGTGTTCAGGAGTTTGGGTGGGAATGGTTTCAGCAGTTTCAAAAGCAGGGTCAACAGTTATTTGTTTCTTAAATCTTTTTCTTTTAAATATAACTGTGACAGGTTTTCTTTTGGGTGGTGGAGAAGGAGTGTGCTGAGAGGATGTTTCAGCCACTTCCTTTTCAAGTGCAGATTGCACATCAGTAGTTTCAGGTTTCTCCACTTCCTGAACTTTCTTTTTCAGTGACTTGGTTGTTTTTGGTTTTTGTTGTTTAGGCTTTTTAGTTATCTTTTTGGGTTTGGAAGATGTGGGTTCCTTGGGGATGGGTTGTTCTTCCCCTTGGTCATCTTCAAGCAAAAGTGCTGGTTTGTTGTGCCTAGAGAATACTTGAGCAGTTAAAGGATTTAAAGTTGTTGTTTTTCCCTCAAGTACTCCCTCACCAAGTTCTTTTATTATGCACTGCATAACAAACCTTGGATACAACAAAAATCTCTTTTTATCATTTTGATGATGTAAAACCAGTTCATTGAAAAACAGTTTTGATGCCTTGAAAGAAGTTTCATTTATGATGGAATGAAAAATAGGTTGAAAGGTTGAAGGCATCTGATCTATTGACCCAGTTTTAGGACTAAGACACATAATAATATAATGAAATAACAGTTTATATTGTGGGTCAAAATATTTTTTGTAAACTGTTGCTTGTGCCAAAGTACCTTGATAGCCACATTCTGTCATGGTCAGATGAATATCTGAGGTTGGAATTTGTTCAGGTGCCTCAGAATCCTTCAAACCAAGCCTGATGCTTAGTGTTTCTGGTGAGATGGCCATCAGTTTCCCTTTTATAGAAGATTTGAGGGAAATCACTTCATTATTTACCTTCACCGTTTCTGAATTTGCCCAGAACTCATTAAGAGTTTCTTCATGAATGGGTGGATCAATGGTGAAAGCATCATAATATTGGGATTTTATGATGAGATCAAGTATCTCATCATACTGGGACCAGGCTTCATCTTTAACAAAGTAGCCTCTTTGGTTGTGTCCCTGTTTTAACACGAGAGCCATGGATATTTTTTGATCGAACAGTGATTTGTAGGATAGAGAAGGGGTTTTGCTTTGAATTTGAGAGAGAAAGAGGGAATTTTGCTTTTTGAATGGATAAGTGTTGGAACAGGGTATTTATCAGAGGTTTTTAACCGACTAGGTCAAACTTCTGATGAGTGAAAAGTCTGTTTTACCCTTTTAGTCAAACTGCTGAAGAAGAAAGGTTTCTTCATCAGTGGTTTTAGTTTTCTCATCAGCAGTTTCAACTGCTGATGCAGATGACTTTTAAAACACTTTTCTAACTTCTGATCTTCATCAGTAGTTATATCCATTTTGAAAATATCCCATTTTGATGTTTATCAGTAGTTTTCAAAATTTGTTCATCAGAACTTTCTCTTTTCTCAAATTTTTGGTCTTCAGAGGTTTGTGACAGATAAGTATGTAAGTGAAAAATAAAATATGTGAAGAATTAAAAAGTGAAACACTTACAGACTTTCTTCTAAGTTTAACATCCCAAGCATGGATACTAACCTCTGAAAAGTTGTTGAATCAAGGGGTTTGGTGAAAATGTCAGCTATTTGATTGGCTGTTGTGACATGCTTCACCTCAATCTTGCCTTTTTCATAGCAATCTCTTATGAAATGATACCTGATTTCAATATGTTTAGTTTTTGAAAACTGAACAGGATTTTGAATGATGCTAATGGCAGATTTGCTGTCTACAAAAAGTGGGGTCTTGGTCTCTTTGATTCCATAATCAAGCAGTTGATATTGGAGCCATTGTATCTGTGAAGTACAGCTTGCAGCAGCAATGTATTCAGCTTCAGCTGTTGAAGTTGCCACAGATGTTTGTTTCTTTGATTGCCAGGACACCAGACAGTTTCCTAAGAATTGACAACCACCAGATGTTGATTTTCTTGACATTTTGCAGCCTGCATAGTCACTATCTGAAAAAGCAGTTAACTTGGTATTGCTTGAAGCAGGATACCAGATCCCCAAAGTAGGAGTTCCTTTCAGATATCTGAAGATTCTTTTGACTGCAATTAGATGAGATTCTCTTGGTGCAGATTGGTATCTAGCACAGACACAAGTTGAAAACATGATATCTGGTCTAGAAGCAGTTAGATATAAAAGAGAACCTATCATACATCTATACATGGTTTGATCAATGTGTTTCCCTTGATCATCTGGTTCAACTTGTGTGATTGGTGTCATGGGAGTGGAACATGTTTTACAGTCTTGTAAAGAAAATTTGTTCAATAATTCTTTAACATATTTTGATTGATGTATAAATGTTCCATTTGATTGTTGCTTGATTTGCAGTCCCAAAAAGTACTGCAATTCTCCCATTGTACTCATTTCAAATTTTGATTGCATGAGTTTCTTAAATTCTTCACACAGTTTTGAATTTGTTGAACCAAAAATGATATCATCAACATATATTTGAACAAGTAAGACATGATTTCCAACATGTTTTATGAAAAGAGTTTTATCAATGGATCCCCTTGAGAAGTGATTCTTTAGTAAAAAGTTGGAAAGTGTTTCATACCAGGCTCTTGGAGCCTGTTTTAGCCCATAAAGAGCTTTGTCAAGTCTGTAAACCCAATCAGGATGAGAAGGATCCTCAAACCCTGGAGGTTGACAGACATACACTTCCTCTTTTATTTTTCCATACAAAAATGCACTTTTGACATCCATTTGATAAACTTTAATGTTGTTGGAAATTGCATAAGCTAAAAATAACCTGATAGCTTCAAGTCTTGCAACTGGTGCAAAGGTTTCATCATAATCAATTCCTTCCTCTTGGGAATAACCTTGTACCACTAGTCTTGCTTTGTTCTTGATTATCATACCAGCCTCATCTGATTTGTTTCTGAAGACCCATCTTGTTCCAATTGGTTGCTTGTTGTCAGGTAAGGGACAGATTTCCCAAACTTGTTGTTTCTTGAATTGAAGCAACTCTTCTTGCATTGCTTGCACCCAATTGTTGTCTTTGAGGGCTTCTTGATACTTCTTTGGTTCCAACTGAGAGATGAATGCTGAGAATAAGCAAAAGTTGGAAAGCTGGTTTCTTGTGAGTACCCCTGAGGCAATATCACCCATGATTTGTTCCAATGGATGATCCTTGTGTTCAATCAGTTGTTGTAAGCCTGTACTGGATGATGGCTCTACAGTTTCTTCAAATAAACCACTGAGATTGATAATATCTGGTTCAGCTGTTATTTGAACTTCAGGAGTTTTAGGTTCAGCTGAATCAGGAGTTTCAAAATGTTCATCAGTAGTTCCTGAAGTAGAAGTTATTGAAACTTCTGAAGGTTTAATAGTTGATCTTCTGACTGTGTTTGGAGTCCATGGTGCAGGACTATCATCTTCAAATCCTTGAAAACCATTTTGAGGAGGTTTGGATGATTCAACAATCTTTTCAGGTCCGAAATGAAAACTGTCAAGATCAAATAATTCAGCAGGATCTGCTGGAATAAGAGTGTGTTTTGATTCATTGAACTTGACATTCAGTGTTTCTTCTACTATCCTGGTTCTTGAATTGAATACTTTGTAAGCTTTTCTCAATGGAGAATAACCAAGAAAATAACCTGTATCAACTTTTGCAGCAAACTTAGAGATAGAGTCTTTGATGTTGAGGATAAAACATTGACATCCAAAAGCCCTGAAGAAGGAGATAAGGGGCTTAATGCCATGAAGAATTTCATAGGCAGTCTTGGTATGTCTCTTGTTGATAAGAACTCTATTCTGAACATAACATGCAGTGTTGACTGCTTCAGCCCAAAAATACAAAGGTAGGCCTGAATCAGCTAACATTGTTCTGGCTGCTTCAATTAATGTTCTGTTCTTTCTTTCTACTACACCATTTTGTTCAGGAGTTCTGGGAATGCTGAACTGTCTAACAATCCCTTTAGACAAACAGAATTCATCCAGAGTTTTGTTCCTGAACTCTGTCCCATTGTCACTCCTGATGACTTTGACAGATAGAGAGTATTGCTTCTCTACTTGTAGAATAAAGAACTTGATGATTTCAGCTGCCTCATCCTTGGAATATAAGAAGAAGACCCATGTGAATCTTGAGTAGTCATCAATGATGACCAAGCAGTACTTCTTCTTACCAAGGCTCATGATTTTGACTGGTCCAAATAAGTCCATATGGAGTAGTTGAAGACATGCAGTTGTTTTTGATTCTTCAATAGACTTATAGGAGGACTTATGCTGTTTACCTTTAAGACAGGAAACACAGTGTTCTTTGCACTGATATTCCTTCAAAGGTAGACCTCTGACCAAGCCCATTTTTGTGACTTTATTGATGGTTTTAAAGTTCACATGGCCAAGTCTCCTATGCCAGAGATCATTTTCTGAAGTTGATGCCTTTGAGAAGAAACAGGCAGTCTTGTTCAATACTTTGTCTTTTTCAATGTCCACTGCATAGACATTGCCACATCTTTTGGCAATCAACAAAGTATGATCTTCAATGATCTTCTCTATCAACTTCTGGCCTTCTGGTGATATGATCTTGCATGCTGTCTTTGTGAAAAAGGAAGAATATCCTTTGTCACACATTTGAGAGACACTTAGCAAGTTGTACTCAAGGTTTTCAACCAGATTGACCTTGTCAAACTGCATTTTGCCTGAGGATACATTGCCATATCCTAGCACATATCCCTTGGCATTGTTCCCAAAGGACACAGATCCTTCTCTTTGACTGATAAAATTGTTTATCAGGTATCTGCATCCAGTCATGTGCATTGAGCCTCCACTATCCACATACCATATGCTATTCAAACCTCTGGAGACTCTCTGCACAAGATAGCAAATTAGTTAGTTTTGGCAACCCAAGCCAGTTTGGCTTTGGGTTTGCTCTTGAGAACAGGTGCAGCTTGTTGTGGACCATTTTTAGTAATCCATGTCTTTTTGGCAATGGATTTGTCATTAAGAACAATGGTGGGTTCTTTTTGGTTTCCACCATCAACTTTGGTCATCAGAAGTTTGACCAGGTTTATCAAATCTTTAACTTCAGCAGTTTGTGAATCTGCTGATGAGTTAGGTGAAACTTCTGAAATTGAACTTTGAGAAGATGACCTTTGTTGAGATAAAGGTTTCTTCTTAGAAAGGGTTTTGTTTGATTGTTGTTTGTTGGGAAAAAATGTATTTTGAAAATCTTGTTTTATCTGTTTTCCCACAATCAGTTGTTGTCTTTGTTTATTTAACTGATTTACCTTTCTAAATTTGCAAAGTTCAGTTATGTGGTTAAACAGACCACATATTTCACATGCTTTTGCCTTTTCTTTCCTTTTAGATAGATCAAGAGAGCTAGAAGGCAATTTACTGACAAAATCTGATTTTTGAAATAGGTCATCAGCAGTTTTCAGGATCTCAACTCCTGATGTAGTTGAAACTGCTGATGGCTTATTGTCAGTAGTTTTAACTTCTGCAGTACTTCCCTTTTTGAGGAAGTTCTGATGGTAGGATGTGCAGTCCTCCATATCAGAAGTTTGAATCAATTTCTTCCCATCATTATCAGTTTTGTGGGTGAAATCTGTTGGTGATTCAGTGTGGGTATATCCAATGCCAAACTTAACATTGGCTGCAGTTTGTTTGTTAAGTAACATTTGATACCCTTTACAAGACTCAACCCATTTTTCACAATCAACCTTGGTGTCAGCAAGCTCTTGTCTGACTTTTCCTAGGCTGTCTATCATGGTTTTAATTTGTGCTTCTGTTTCAATGGATTTATCATTTAGTTTGGAAATTTCTTTGTTTTTCAACATGACTTTTCTTTCCAAATCACACTTCATTTGTGTGTATTTTCTTTCCATGTCATTGGATTTGCCTTGTAAATGCACATTGGTTTCTCTAATTAAAGCAAATGATTCTTTGCAAGATTTAGTGCAAAGCTTTAAAAGAGATTGTTGTGATACCTGTGTGAGAGCAGAATTTGAAGAGTATCCTTCAAAGGCCATTAAGGCAAAATTCTTTCTGCCATTATCAGGTTCTCCCCAGTTGACATCATAGACCTTATTGTCTGAATCCTGACTGCATTCTGACGTGTCATAAGGAAGACTGCTCCAGTCAACATACCCTGAGGTAAATAAGCTTTGTTGCTGAGTGGGTTGTTGAGTTTGTGCAGGAAGTTGAGCAGTTGGAAATGGAGGCATGAGCTGCTGTTGTTGTTGAGCAGGCATCTGTACATATTGTACTTGTGGCACATATTGAACATTTGGAGCTTGTGCCTGTACAAAATGAGCACTCCCATTAGTTCCATTATTCCTATTGTATGAGGGGTTATATTGATTTCCAGGGGACATTTGTTGGTTATAGCTAGAGCTTCTACACTCTCTAGCAAAGTGTCCCAACTTTTGACACTTATGACATCTCAATTTAGATTTGTCAAAACCAACTTTTGTTGAATTGTTTAGTCCTGGAAACTTCCTTCCTGACCTCTTGTAAAATTTGTTAGTTTTTAAGCTTAACAAGGCCAGTTGGTGCAATATTTCCATTTCTTCTAAGTCATCACTGCTAAAATATTTTAAATCATCCATGATGAAACACATGTTATCAGCAGTTTGACTTAGTTCCTCATTGTCATAAGCTGGGAAAGATCCATCTGATGAGATCCCAGCTGTTATGTCAATGTGGTCAAAAGAACCAAAATTATTAAAACAGGATGGTGAGTCATGTCCTAATAAGGCTGTGCTACCCGGAGTATAGTCATCAGCAGTTTTACCAGATTCTTGAAGCTTTTTCTTTTGATTGATTTCTCTTTCAAAAGTTAATAATTTACCATGTAACCTAGTTAGGTTCAAGGTGTTAAAATCAGAACTGGTTCTGAGGACTATTGAGTAAGTTTCCCATTTTGAAGGTAAAGACCTTAAAAATCTATGTAACATAGACTCAGTTGTATAGGTCTGATTGTTTATTTTTAACTCAGATATGAGTGAAGAAAATCTTTCAAACTGTTGAGTTAAAGTTTCACCCTCTATGTGAGTAAAAGTTTCATATTGTTGAGCTAGTATTTCTCTGATGTTGGCTATCACCTCAGCAGTTCCTGCAAACTGCTCTTTTAGGCAGTCCCACAGCTCTTTGGCACTTTCACAATGTAAAAGGCCAGCATAAATTTCATTTGGGAGAGCCATAGCCAACATGGAGAAAGCTTTTGCATCAAGCTCAAACTTTAGGAAATCTTCCTCCGTGTATTCTTTTGGATCCTTTGGTCTTTCAGTCTTTCCCTCTGGATCAGTAACAACTGGTTTGTGAGGTCCAAAAACTACAGACCTCCAACATCCAGTGTTGGTTTGAGAAATAGTGTGTGCCAACCTCTTAGACCATATGTTATATTCATTTCTGACTAACATAGGAGGTTTGTTGGCAGATCCAGTATTGTAGGGATCCATTTTTAAGAAGTTTGGATTTGTCAATACTTTCTTAAAGTGATGGATTTAAAAAGTGAGCCTTTTATCCTTTTTATTGAATATCAATATTGAGCCTGTGTCTGAATCTCAATTTATTAGATTGATTTTGATCAGATTAACCAGAAGCTCTGATACCAATTGTTGGATCAGTGGCTGTTTCTATGAACACTTATGTGTTGATCAGATTTATATAAGAGTTATTAAGCAGCGGAAAGTTAAGTGTTCAAAGGTCTAAAAGATCACTTTGATGAGGAGTTATTACTCCCCCTTGACTGAATAGTAAATGAGAAACAATAAATGATCTAAGTATAAAGCAGTAATAGCAGTTTATGTTTCTCAGATGTGAAGTGGAAATTATAAGTTTAAAGCTTGAAGGATTTCAATATAATTTCAAAGATATTACACAAAATCACATATTGAAATAGATGAACAAACTCATCTATTTATAGACTATTGTACTAAACTGAAGTCTGAAGTAATCTAAGATATTTAACAAAGATATTATGCTAAGATAAGCTTACATCAGTCTGTACATTGAAACTTGAAATCAAGACTTTAACAAAACAATATAATAGTAAAACTGCTGATCTTTCAGTCGGTTAGAAGCTTCTGATGGAAAGTGCTGATGAGTGACAAACTGCTGATGAGCAGTTTGTCTTCAGTAGTTCTTCAGTGAAATGTCTGGTTAGACTTCAGAACTTCTGATGAATTTACTCTTCAGTACTTTGTGTTTGTTCTTCAGTACTTCTTCTATTTGTTTTTCAGCAGTTCTATACTTAGGCAGATATGGAAAAGACTAAGGTTATCAAAAGGTGGTTTCTTCAATCCTCTTCGTCCCAACAATGACACAAAACCAACAGCAGTCAAAAATGACTTGAGGCTCACAATATTTTTTTATTAGTTGCAGCCTGATGATAGCAATTTTTGAATTTGTTTGACTTTAGGATGGTGTTGATTTTGTGATATTTTTTTGGATGCTTCCTGCATTGCTATTTTTTTTTGTTGCAAAACAATATGTGCAAAACGTGAATATTACACTTTCATCTAAACGTATCCCTATTTTATGTAGTGTAACTTCCCTCATTACTTCTTATATACCAATATTTCTAACTTATGTAACATGTTTTTATCAAATATTATAAACACATAACCCAAACGCGCAACGCGCGTCGATTTATCACCCTAGTTAATATAATATTATACTAATTTTTTATTTAATTATTCAAAATATCAAAAAAATTTACTATTTATTATTTTTTTAAATCCTTTAATTTTTTATAACAAATAATCAGATAAAATATATGAGGATGATTTACACTGGTATATTATTTACACGAGTGTAAATCTACCATGATTTACAAGGGTGTAATTACTTTACACCAGTGTAAAAACCAACAAAAAAAATCTACCAACAAAAACATCTATACATTCGAATTAGAGTGTAAATCTACCATGATTTACAAGGGTGTAATTATTTTACACCAGTGTAAAAACCAACAAAAAAACATCTACCAACAAAAACATCTATACATTCGAATTACACCACTAAAAATGTCCCACAACATCAACAAAAACACCTATACATTCAAATTACACCACTGTAAAAACTACCAAAACATCTATAAATTCATGCTACACACCCATACTACCTTATAAAAAAAAAGAAGAAAACCCATCATCTTCAACATCATCTTCTTCTTTCATTCATCATCTTTCACACAAAAAAAACCACCAAAAAAATTAATATACACTATGACAATCATTCTTGTAATGTGACAATCATTAAAAATAATAATAATAATAATAATGAAAAAAAAAAAACCTGGACCACCGTCATCAGCCGGACCACCATCATCATCTCCAACATTGGACCACCCATCAGCCACCCATTCGAGCCAACCCCAAACAAAACCACCATCGAACCACCTAGAAAAACATTGTCCCCCCGTCCCACCACGTCCTCCGCCCCCTGTTTCAGCTCTGCTTCACCTCCAAATACACCCCATGTTTCAGATCTGGCCAAATCTAGCCTCGAATCTCCACCACCACACAAAAACCCCCATTAGAAACCCACCAACGAAACCCCCATCACCTCCATGAACCACCACCATCGAAAACCCCCATTAGAAACCCACCATCGAAACCCCCATTAGAACCCCACCCGGTTTCCTGTTCGTCTGCTAGAGAGAGAGAGAGAGAAAGAGAGAGAGAGATATATATATATGGAGGATATGGAGGTAGGTGTATGTGAGAGTGAGGGAGGGTAAGTGATGGATGGTGAATTATGATTTTTTTAAAAAAATCCGTAACATTAAAAGGGTGTGGGTAGCTGTGGGTGTGGGTTGGGGTGGGGTGGGGATGTGATAAAATGACTTTGTTGCCCTTTATTATTAAAATGAAAGTATGCATATGTGTCATTTTATTATTGGTTTACATGAGTTCTCACAACTCAGAGGAGTTTTCAAAATATCCGGATCCTATATAGGGTTATATATATATATATATATATATATATTAACTATATATGTAAAAAATAATGACTATTATTTATAAAATTATGAAAAATAGCAAAATAATAGTTATAATTCATATTAATTAATAAATAAATCATAAACGAGTCAAGTCTGAGTCGCTCGAGCTTTAGAAACATGTGTTTTAAATTATTGTGTTTTAGCTATGTGTTTTAAATTCAATGGTTATAATACATCACATTGTGTTTTAAATTGTCGTGTTTAATGTTTTTCTAGCAAAAACAACTTAAAACATCATGCCTAAATTCAAAATATGATGTTTACATGTCAATTTTTAATCCTTCTCACACTGCTTACAAAATACGCCCTTTGTACCCGAACCTTTACAAATTCTAGATATACTCGCATAGTGGTCGGTAACCACCAACCATCTCCGACCAGCCAAAATGTACCGTAAGCATCGCCGACCACCCTCTTTTCTTCTACGACAGTTCACCCCACCCCAAACGATTCTGGCGTGTTCAAGTGAGTTAAGATCTGTTCTCCCTCCCTCTCTCTCTCTCTCTCACTATCTCTCTCTCTCTCTCTCTCACACTCTCTCTCTTCGTAAATTCAGGTGGCTAGGGATGGATTCACAGTTACGACTGGGAGAGGGAAAATGATGAAAATATTAGACCAACACCTCACTGCTGAATTTCTTGTGTAGAGAATATCGAAGATGATGAATTTGGTATTGGCAGATTTTAGCCGACGTTGTGGAGAAATAGCAATGAAAGACAGTAGAAAGATATAGAGACTAAAAAAACTACCTTTCTTTTATATATCATAGTATCTATTAATTATAGGAGACTTCTACAGTGTCCTATTACTAACATACACTGCCACCTACTAATAACTGTTATGCCCTCCTCTAAATAGACAAACAACTTAATTGCAAGAGAACGACACCTCTTTTAATATATATATAAACTTGCATTGCACTTTGGCCAAACTTTTAGCTTTTAGGATTTTGAATTTTGACCACCAAACTTTTAGCTTTTAGCTGCGAGTATTTTCTTGAAGCCCACGCAAGAATAACAGTCATTTAATATTATCTTTTATGTCCACGAAACCCTCCACGCAACAGAAGCTCCCAGAGTGACGTGCGATCTTTAACATCCACCAAATCCTCAACGTAACAGGAGCTCCCGCCGCGAAGCGCGGGGTAATAGAATCCTAGTTTACTATTAAAGTTATAGGAAAATAAAGGTAAAATGGTAATTGAATGAATTGTTTTAATTAGTTGCTTATATATGTTTGATATTTTAATTATTTTGTAATTACGTATATGATATTATGAACTTTGTACGGGTATACATGATATTTTAAAAGTTTGTAGGGATGTATATGAAATTGTCTAAAATTTATTAACATTTAAAAAAATTGAGTGAAATAAATTACTATATATATTAACTAGATTATACCCCGGAACGTCCGGGGTTGAGAAATCTAATATGACATATTAATTTTACATTTGAAATAAAATGATTCGCTTTACAGTTATATGCAATAAAGCTTCGGGTAACACCTAACCTAAAACAATTAAAAATGTATCTCCAATGTTAACGCCTAACCTTAATCAATGTATAACTCTAATATTAATATCTAAACTAAAACAATGTATAACTCCAATGTTAACGCATGTTTGAAAATAGAATTCATATTTACTAATTTGAACATAATTAGTGACTTGCCTATGTATGATTAATGATTTACCTGAACACTTTGTGTTTTTTTTTTCTGTATGAACAAAACCCCTACAAAAAATAGTCGTTTTTTTTTCTCCGTTTTTTATATAGCACTATGGTACTCGTTGAAAAGATAATAAAACGCTTATTAATTTGGTGTAATTTTTTTTCTTTAAAAAATCTCGTATATAAAACATATTAATGTTTAAAATTTTATGGGAGGAAAGATAAGAGAGAAAAATTCAATTTTACTTTTAAATTTTTTTCCCAAAAATATCTCAATGCCACATGGGATGACACATGACACACTCAAGGAGGTGAATGACTCTTTGAGTGTCATGTCATTAAAATGGCTTTGGTGTATCTCTAAGACTAGTGGGTGTGGAGATGGGTGACATTTTCATGATGGACCGCCACGTAGACGCCACGTAGGAGTGGGAGGAGAGGCATCTTGATGATGGGCCTCCAAAGGGGTGGTGTGCACTATGATGCGGGCCTTGTCATTAGTCAGAATTATTAAAAATAATAAACAAATCAATTAAAAAACAAATAATAGGCCCGGCTTCAACGGCATTATTTTGCCTCCCATGCCGCCCCTAGCCCTATGCCGGCCCAGGGGGGTGGTGTAGAGAGGCCCGACATCTCAATGCCCACCCTATGCCGCCCCCACACCCTCTAGTCTAATGTTAACGCCCAACCTTAAACAATGTATAACTCTAATTAATATCTAAACTAAAACAATGTATAACTCCAATGTTAACACATGTTGAAAATAGAATTCATATTTATTAATTTGAACATAATTAGTGACTTGACTATATGATTAATGAATAACCTGAACACTTTGTGTTTTTTCCTGTATGAACAAAACCCCACAAAAAATAGTCGTTTTTTTCCCTTTTTTATATAGCACTATGGTACTCGTTGGAAAGATAACAAAACGCTCGTTAATTTGGTGTAATTGTTTTCTTTAAAAACCTCGTATATAAAAGATATTAACGTTTAAAAATTATGGGAGGAAACATAAGTGAGAAAAATCAAATTTGATTTTAAAATATTTTTTCCTAAAATATCTCAATGCCACATGGGATGACACATGACACACTCAAAGAGAAGAATGCCTCTTTAAATGTCATGTCATTAAAATTGCTTTCTTTTATTATATATATAGATTATCAATAGTCGATAATTAATATTCACATTTTGGCCACACCACTAGTTTTAAAAAAACGTCAACAATTGCATTTAATTCTTTAGAATGATTAGCTAGTCAGAGTAGATACAAATCTATAATTTACTTATGGCGGATTGTAGAATCAGAATTGTTATTCAACAATATTTTCATAGCATAAATGCAAACATTACATTAAAATAGCGGACAGACAGGCAACAAGCTGTATCGTCATCCATTTCTGTATGGCAAACTTAAAGTTAGAGATTAAAATCACGAGTTCAGTCACAAACTAATGTTCAAAGATATCGGCAATATTTCTACAAGTGCATCTTCCAAACAAAGAATGCCTTTTTGGTCAATGAAAGTTTATTGACGAGACAAGGACATCTATGAATATCACGAGAAATAAATTATTTTTCTTATGCAAAATTATTAATTTTCTTTTAGAAGACATAGGTCGACCCATAAACCCTTTGGATATAAAACCTCTAGCTTGGAGTTCAAATCATTCATAGCGTGTTCGTCAACAAGAATCATAACACTTTAAGATATGTCATCAACCTTACTATAAAAATCAAACTAGGTACCCGATCAATATCCGTTAAAAAAAAAGGTACCCGATCAATAGAAACATTATTAGGGAAAACCTCTTACCTCACCTTTACCACTTGTGTTGAGGGTCATTTACTCCGAAATTATTAAATCATTGTGTGTTTTTAATGAACCAAACATTTCCACGAAAACGATGCACCTAGTCATTTCCATTGTTCACACTTGCTTTTTTCTTTCTTTTTTTCTTTTATAAAACGTTGTAACAAAACTCCCATTAATTTAAAAGGTTGTCAATTTTGTAAGAATCACAAGAGCCTCGCATGAAAACAAATAAAACTTCCTCTTACTACCTTTATTATTAAAAATATAAGAAATGAACTTATAATATAAATGTATGTTTACATGTACTCGTGTGTATATATATACATATATATATATATAGGGTGAGGTTCCTGTACAAAGGCAATATTTCGTGAGAAGTGTGAGAAGGATTAAAAATTGATAAGTAGGCATCATTTTTTGAACTTAGTTATGTTGTTTTGGATTGTTTTGCCTAGAAAAATACCAAACATTAACAATTAAAAACCGAAAACAATGTATTTTAGGCTTAAAAGTTAAAACACCATGCTAAGAACATTAAGTAGTGTGTTTTAGGTGTTAAATAGTGTGTTTTAGCTGTTTTATAAATTTGGTGACTATAATACATTGGATTGTGTTTTAGATTGTTGTGTTTGGTGTTTTTCAAGTTAAAACAACCTAAAACATCATTCCTAAATCCAAAACATGATGCCTATATGCTAATTCTTAATCCTTCTCACACTTCTCACGAAATATGTACTTTGTACAAGAACCTAAACATATATATATATATATATATATATATATATGAATGGGATAATATGAGAACTCACCCAAGTTGTGAGAACTAGAAAACTCCCTTAAACCACTCACAAAGTGACACATCACCACCTTTTTTGTTTTATGGATTTTATTATTTAGGGGTAACAAAGTCTTTTCTATATACCTACTTGTGGGCATTTTAGTAATAATAACACCCCACCCCACCCCACCCCCACCCCAACTACACTTTAAATAATAATAATAATAATAATAATAATAATAATAACAACAACAACAACAACACCACAATATCTGTCACTTCTCTCTCGCTAAAACACACACACACACCAGAAACTCTCTCTCTCTAAAAAACAAAGAAGCAAGGTTGCAGGCGGTGGTGGTCGTTGGTGGGTAGACCAGATCTCAAAAGGGGGGCAGCGGGTTTGATGACGGTGGGTTTGAGGCTGAGGACGCCGGAGGACGGTGGTGATGATGAAGATGGTTTTTTTTTTTTTTTTGCAGAAGAGGGGCGGATCTGTGGGTCTGTGGTGGTGATGCAAAGGGTGGAGGGATTGCAGAGGGTGGGAGGACGACGGTGACGGGGGTTGCAGAGGGAGGACGACGGTGGTTGATGGTGGTAGTGGGTTTGAAGGTGGTTTTTTACGGTTGAAGAAGGGTGGGAGGCGGTGGTGGTGATGGTGATGATGATGAAGACGACGGTGGTGGTGGCTGACGAAGATGACGATGAAGACGACGGTGGTGGGGCGGTGGCGATGAGGAACAGATCTCTGGTATGTTTTATTATTATTAATATTATTATTATTATTATTATTATTATTATTTCTATTATTATTATTATTATTTTCTGATATTGTTATTATTATTATTATTATTATTCTTATTATTAATGATTTTAGGGTGATAAGAGAGGTTTTTTATGTTGAAATTTTTGTGGGGTTTTTTTTTGGAGATGACGTTGTGAAGAAGATGATGTTTTTGCGGTTAAGGAGCCGATGCTGTGGAGACGACGATGAATGGTGGAGTATCTTGTAAGAAAACACGGGAGCGTAAATATGAATGTATAGACGTTTTGCTGTAAGAAAAAACTGGTGTAAACTGATGTCTACATCAGTGTAAATATGAATGTATAGTCGTTTGATGTAAGAAAACACCGGTGTAAATATGAATGTATAGTCATTTGGTTTTTTACACTAGTGTATTTTTGTAGAAGTTTATGTATGGCAGATTGACATTGGTGTAAATCATCCTCATTATATGTTTTGTTTCGTTTTTTACACCAGTGTTTTTGTTGTAAAAGTTTGTGTATTACAGATTACACTGGTGTAAAAAATTACACCAATGTAAAAACGAGAGTGATACAACAGAATATAAAATTCGATTTTTTGTTTTAAAAAATTAAATTAATTAAAATAATAAAATAATGTTTAAAAAAATTAAATGATATTATATTATATTATTTTTTTCTCTAACATGGTTTTTTATCTAATTACCCCTAAAGTCCTATTTTACAATAAAATAATACATACTAATCATGTAAAAACAAAAAATTCTAATCTTTGATCCCAACCATTGGATCAACAAGATCAATGGTCCATAAGGGTTCTCTAGTTCTCACAAAATAGTAGAGTTCTCATATTATCCTAGCCCTATATATATATGTCAAGATCCTGTACAAAGTGTTTTTTTTTGTGAGAAGTGTGAGAAGGTATTTTGACAATTAGATCATCTTAATCAATGGTTTGGATTTATTGAGTGGCATTTTGGTAATTAGTGTTTAATTATTAATAATAAAATACAAGGCTAAGGGGTATTAATGTAATTTGTGCACCCACATTCAAGTGGAATAATTAATAACCGTATAAATCAACCCTTTTCTTGCTCATCATTAATAACAAACCTCCTTATTTTCAGAAAGTGAATCTCTCAAATAATGGAGAATCAAACAGCGGTTTTCTATAACTAACAAATGTATGTGTGTTTTGTCTACAATCCTTCTCACGTCCGACGCTGTTGTGTTGAAATCCGACAATCTTTTTTTTTTTTCTGTTTTCAAGCAAGAGGATGAAGATGGTTAATGAAGAAGTGGTTAAACATAAAACACCTAAACGAAGGTGACGATTGTGTTAACCTACTGCTGACGATTGTGTTTTATGAAGTGGTTAAACATAAAACACCCAAACGAAGTTGTGTTTTATCTTCATCAAAAAAAGCGTGTTTTATTGTGTTTTGTATTTGTGTTTGCGTTGCGCTGTTGTAAATCCATGTTAGTGTGTTTTATGTTGTATCTCCATGTGTTTTATAGTTATGTGAAGGTGATCTCTTATTTATAAAACACATGTGATCATTGCGATAGGGGGTTTGTTTGGTGTTATAAAAGCTGGACTTTATATAAAACACATGACAGGTTTGTATCTAATTCAATATGCTCATGGTGTTTTAACCTCAACCAAAACACACCAAGAAAAACTTCGAATATATCTTCAGGAAAACAAAGATTGTTTTTTTTTTCAAAATTGTGTGAATGCAGACGGACACAGAATGCTTGTAAATTTGTGTAAAGGCGTAATTTGACACGAAAACAGGATTATATGATCATACAAGTTACAAAACCAGGTGCGGAAACCCTAGCTTTGAACAAACTGAAGTAAACTCAAATCAAAACACAATCAAAGTCATTTTCAATACTTTTCATAGATTAACTTTCTCAAAAACTTGATTACAACTCAATTACAGTTAATCTAGCACACACACAAACTATCTCAAACCTCTCTGGAACAACACCTGAAAACACACACACCTAATGACTCCCTTAAACTTACAAAATCACAAAATCTATATATAGGACCTGCACGTTCGCCCAGTTTGACTGGTCGAATGTGAAGCCTTTCCACATTCGCCCACTTGTAGTGGTCGAATGTGTCTTCTCAGTCTTGTTCCATCCAGATTCGTCCACTCTAAAACTACCTTCGCCCATCTCATCTACATTCGCCCAAACAGCCTCTTCTAACACATGTTAACTATCTAATCATTAGTCGCAAAACGCATCTACAAACTCCCCCTCGACTATTGATTAGATCGTTTTCTGTCTTCGTCCATGGCTTTGTTCAGCAACTTGATTCTGAGCTGTTTCTTCTGCTCTGTCGTCATCTCAGGCTCTAATTTTCTCTTCACCGGTTTTGACACATTCGCCATCTTCACCATTTTGCCAAGTTTACCCTCCAAACTACTACCCGCATTTATGTCATATGCAAAGCAAACACCAACAACCTGTGTGTATTTCTTTGCTTGATCTGCATCGTTCGGCTCATGATGAATCGGATTATAAAAGAGCACGATGATGTCTTCGAAGGTGCAATTAATCAACCACATCGGATCAAATACGTGAACATGCTTGTATTTATCCTTTCCATCTCTCAACACAATCACCGCTTCTGCCTTTCTCCAATCATAATACCAGAAAATGAAATCAGCACTGAAGTGTTGCGGCATAGGCATCAAAGGTATTTTCCTCATCACTTCAGGTGCCTTATAAATCAAGGTAACCCGTTTCAGCTTGGTTCTGGGATCAATATCCCTGTGAACTTTCCTCCGGGGATATTGTGGTTTGAATCTATTCCATCTTGTTCTACTTTCCCAAACCAGCTTGTCTGCGCACCAACCGACATGAGTATTATTCACAGAAGCACCCGACATAGGGAATCTGCATAAATCTCTAACCGCCCAGTATGGTAGAGTCAGCAAGTCAATGAATCTGTAAAAATACAAGATCCCTGATTCCCACTTAGCAGCTAGACACTTCAGCCTGCCTAAGTATGTCCACCCGAGAGCTCTGCCTCTGAACTTTGCATTATGAAATCTGTAAAAGTTTCCTTGAGCTTCAGGCTTCGGTCGGTTTTCATCCATCAATCTTAACTTCTTCAAATAATTCTTCAATTCATCAGACTTATTTGAAGATTTTGGCATATCAGTTCCAAATACCTTCTCTACAAACTCAGCACTTCTCTTCTTTGCCTTTTTCTTCGCAGACGTATTAGGAATCTCAGTAAAGTCAGGAAACACCAAGTCTTCATCAGTTTGTCTGAAGTACTGTGGATATTCCTCATGTGTTATATCTTCTATTTCAACTTCTTCAAACTCAGGGGTGTCTTTATCATCAGAGTGACTTCCAATATCCTTTTCAGGAATATGTGGAATCGACTCATCAACAATAAACTCTTCAAATGTTTTCCCTACCCTCTGTGCAAGCCCATCCAAGATCTCCTTTGCCACAGATGCAGGTACTTCCCCTTCTTCCAAATTAGGATCGTTATATTCCAATTCATATCGCATGTCATCAGTTTGGAATATTTCGGCAAAACGACCTGTGAACTCAATGGTCCATTCTCTTCTTTCTAACATGTCCTTGTATACTTGTTTAGCATCGTCAGTCAAGGACCTCACCTTCTCATTCCAGAACACAGTCTCATCCGAATCCACATTCTCACTTTTCTTCTTCGAACTTGACTCACCAGTGTCTTTCTTCTTCTTTGAAGGTGGTCTTTTCTCAAATGTAAACTTCGAAGTATCATCTCCTCCATCATTATCATCACTCCTACTCTCATCCTCCTTCTTACTTCCCGAACCCTCAGCATCATCATTATCATCATTATTATCATCATCTCCATCATCACTCTTTTCCGATTCTTCATCCTCATCATCATCTTCCTCTTTATCAGATTCAGATGGTTCAAAATCAACCTGTTCAACTTCTTTCTCTTTGTCTTCCTCACCCTCCTTCAACTTGGGTGCAACATTATACAGGTTGTCAATCAGCTCACTAAGGCGTTTGTTCTCAGCCTTCAACTCTTTATTATCTTCTTTAATCGCCTTGAATCTGTTTTTATTTCTTAAACACTTTCCTTCAAGCTTCTTATTCTTTGCTTCTAGCTTCTTTACTTTCTCGTCTATCTCATCTTGATTAGACTTAGAAGCTACTACGATCTGAAGCATCTTTTCTTCATTCAGCTTGAACTTGGCAATTTCAGCTTGCTGAGCCACTAACATCTTCATCATATCGTCCATCTTCTTGTTCACTTGTTTCATAACATCGTCATCCACAGTGACTTTCTTTGACTTGGACTTTGACTTTGATGGCTCAATTTCAGTTTCTTTTTCTTTCTGAGGCTTTGTAAACATGTTAAGAACATTATCCAGTGCTATATTGAATTGATCCACTGGTAATTTTGTTGCCTCTACAGTCTTTTGCTTCTTTGTGGCTGGTGAAGATTGTTTTGATGACGTACCAGCTTCAGGTAATCTCTTCCCTCTCAAAAGTTGGTTTAATTCTTTCTCTCTAAGTTGCTTTGAACTTGTTTTCTTGGCCATGGTTTTGTGTTTGGGCTTGGGCAAGTTAACTACTACAGTTTCACCTTCATTCAACTCGTCCAAATTCACAGTTAACCCTTCATCTTCAGCACCAACAGACTGCTTGCTCTTCTTAGCTTCTTCAATAGATCTGTTTAGTGATTCAGACTCACCAACCAAAGTGGCCTTTTGTTTGGTGGTCCGGACATTTTCAGCATCCGAATCCCATTGTTCTTCAGTCTCTGTCTCTTCAGAATCTACAGACTCTTCATCCACCAAACTAGTACCTTTCTTTGCAGTAGATTTCTTTCTCACAGCTTGTTGTTTTGAACTTCCCTGGTCAGTCTTTCCTTTGCCCTTCCCTTTGGCTCCAGGATTGACTACTTGTCTTTTCCTCTTAGTACTTGCATCAGCGTATACTAAAGGATCATCATTGTCACTATCACTATCAGGATGCCTTGCTGTATTCTTTCCAGGATCCATGTAATCCTCTCTAGCTAAGGCTCCAAACAATCTCCTGTAAGGTGGTCTCTCATTATCAGGCACACCTTTGTAACCTTTCATTCTCACCAAGGTTCTAATATTCATGTGATCCATAGCAAGTATCTGTGTTGGATCCTTCTTCAGGTTAGGATACTTGTGATCAAAAATCATCATCAGAAATCTAGGGTAAAGCATGAAATACTTCTTCTTCAAACCCTTCAGCATCTCCAGCATATGATCCAATATCATCCCAGCAACATTAAATGGTTTGTTGAGAGTCAACGCAACCATCAATGAGCTCAAACTCTTCCTCATCACGTCATACCCTCCACTAACACATCCAAATACATGTATAATAACGTGAGCAAAATACTTGAACTGCACGCTCAGTTTCCCTTTGTACATCGAACCATCAGTGATCGGTCCTTTGTATTTCATTCTAAGAAAACAGGCTTTCTGCTCAGTCCATGAGAGTTCTCTTGGATCTTCACTGGTTTCAAACTTGATCTGGAGAGCTTCTCTGATGTCAGCTTCTGTAATAAACATCTCCATTCCTTGAATCTTGCTCTTTATGATCGTCTGATTGTCAAAGTAATCATACTTGGCATTGTTGTAGAAATCCTCAACTATATCCTTGTAGATAATAGTTGGTGTAGCTAAAGCATATACAACTCTGCATCTCTTTAGAAACTTGATAATGTCAGCAAACTCCACATTCTTCTCCACTTCACCCAGATATGCACAACAGTTATGATTCTTCTCAAACGGCCATCTACTTCCACTAGATGATTCTCCTTCCTGAACAGGTTCTGGAACAGGATCAGGAACAGCAGTCTCAACAGGAATCTCAACATTTTCTTGTTCTTCAGCCATCTGAAACATAAAATCAAAAATAAACGTCAAAACACGAAATCGACAAAAATTCAAAATTTTAGGTTTTTGGAATTCCACATTCGCCCAAAATTTCTGGTCGAATGTAGTTTTCATTTTGGCCGAATGTGACTTATGTTGGTCGAATGTGAAATAGTTTCTGAATACAAATCACATTCGTCCAGTTTTGAGCACCTTCGTCCATTTCTGTTTCACCTTCGTCCAATCGCTCGTCCGAAGGTGGAATTGGTATTACCCAAAATTTGAAAAATTTGCAAAACATGTTCTTAACCCTTAATTTTGATCAGGAACTATTCTAACATGGCCGACTAAGACTCGCAAACCATCAATTTCCCCTAAATTTCATTCTATATCAGTTTTATTAGAAAATTAGGGTTTATCTTATATATTTAATCGATTACACACTAATAATCTGTAATAGCCCTAATTTTTGATTCATTCTCCCCCTAAAACTGTTATAGGATGAAATGCATTCAAAAGAAATCATTAACAAACACTCTAAATCGTTGAAAACCTAAACCCTAGGTCGATAAAGAAAAACGACGATTCCGGCGTCATTCGATGTCCATTACCTGTAAAATTGATACTAAAATGATCAGTATAATCCAGGGAACAAAACACACAATCAAGAGAAACAAAATCAACAAGGTCTGGTATTGAAGAAAAATTTTGAAAAATTTGAATGAGGTGGTCGAACCTGATCTGGCTATATAAAGAGGTCCACATTCGCCCGGTTAGGATGGACGAACGTAAGAGGTTTCCACCTTCGCCCCAACTGAATGGCACGAAGGTAAAACTGGGTCACCCGAAGGTGGATTTTGGTTTAAAAAGCCACATTCGTCCATTTTTACCAACCCGAATGTAGAGAATTTTCCACATTCGACCCATTTAAGGGGCGAATGTGAAATGGAAAATTCTGAAAATTTTGCCAAATCACGAATTCGAATCCCGTTCAACATTTTTCAATCTGTTAGGCTTCCAAAACACAAATTTTCACTTTTAGAATGATACAAATCCCAGATGGTGTTATCAAATCTCAGAAATTGACTATCAAGCATCCCCGGTTATCAAAGATAAAGCAGAAAAGCAAAAATTTTGAATTTTTCTGAAATTTTATCAATTCACACCTAAAATCTTTTTGGATTTTGTATCTTTTTGACAATAAAAGTCAATTGCAACAAAAAAAAAATGCATCAAAGTAAATGAAAGCAGTAAACATTTTGTGAAATCCGGTCAGAGGATCATATCAGTTTTCTGAGAAATCTGATCACAGCGTTGATCTATTTGTTTAATATTATTATTAGAAACAGTATGTGACACGACAATTGCTGATATTGTGGTCCACGTAAGCTCACATGCAGACAATTACGCAATGCTTTAAAATGATACGAGTTAGGTATATTAGACTAACACGATGTGGTGCCCACACACACGACATACTCCCGTATCAAGTAATTGCACAAAGCTTCGTCGTAACGCGTGATTATGCCAGAGTTATCCGTAAAAGTTACAAAGTATATAGCACAGAGGTGTACAGGTCAGCAATTGAATGCAACAGAGTAACATGTGCGTATACACTAGGTTGAGGCTGATATTAATCACTGATTTGCATCAGATAATCAATACGATGTAATAATGATCTATGATCAATTAAAACATAAAGTTCCTCAATTCGGTAACTTCCGGTTTTGGCAATTAAGCTCTTTTAGCAAATATTCTGATAAAACTAGGTCCGTAAATCAATACGACAAAAGTTTATCAGAATATCCCGGATAACCATAACATAACGACCCGAAACCTCAGATTTTGGCAATCCTATCAAACGAAATTACGGTACTAAGACCATATGCCCATGAGGTGTTCAGCCACGAACGCGTAGTTCGTTATGTTTGTATCACTAATGCACGCAATATTTAGTCTACGAAGCCTATCAGCATATCACACATAATCAACACACGCCTCATAAACTATACAATTCTTTAGCCTGTGTCAGATCCCCACTGATGTACTATCATTTCCTCTGTTTTACCAGGAAATCATTTTTGATTTTCTAATTTTTAGGTCTTTTTGAATTTTATAATGTTTTTGGTTTTTCTGATAAAATGGCTCCCCCTAAAATAAAGAACATATTTTTGGGTTTTTGTTAAAAAAAATTGAAAGAAACAATCCACTCGAAAGCATCAACTTCTTTGAGGATTAAACAATCCCCTCGAAAGCATCAACTTCTTTGAGGATTACGATAGTAAAGAGAAATTCCCAATTAGCAAAGAGAAATTCCCAATTAGGAAAATATAAAAACTAAAAACTAAAAAAACGATAAACCGAGGTGCCGATTAGTCCTGTTTTTCCTTTATATTGTTTACTTTTAAAAGATATTCAAAGCGTGAACGATCAAAAGCTTTAGTAAACAGATCTGCACGTTGATAGTCAGTATGTATTTTGATCATATCGATCAATTCCTTAGCGTAACAATCACGGATAAAATGATATTTGATCCGGATGTGTTTCGCTTTAGAATGATTTTCCGAATTTTTAGTTAATGCAATTGCGGCTTCGTTGTCACAGTAAATAGGGGTTTTAAGAAACTGCAAACCGTAATCCACCATTTGTTGTTGAATCCAGAGTACTTGCGAACAGCAACTCGAGGCTGCAATGTACTCGGCTTCACAGGTAGATTGTACTACGGAAGTCTGTTTCTTGCATTGCCAGGTGATTAACCTGCTCCCGAAAAACTGGCAACCAGCTGTAGTAGATTTGCTATCTTTATCACAGCCGCCCCAATCTGCATCACTAAAAGATATGAAATCAAAATTATCATCATTAGGGTACCAAAGTCCTTTTGAGGGACAACCCTTCAGATATCTAAGGATACGCTTGACCGCCGTCAGATGACTTTGTTTCGGCTTCGATTGATAACGGGCACAGAGACACGTTGCGTACATAATATCTGGTCGAGACGCCGTCAAATACATCAGAGATCCGATGATTGCTCTGTATGTAAAAGGATCCGTCAGCTCCCCCTTAGCGTCCACTCCAATCCCGTGATTGGGTTGAATCGGGGTATCCATTGGCTTTGAATCCTCCATCTGGAACCGGCTCAAGATGTCGGAGACATATTTCGTCTGGTGAATGAAGATCCCGTCGGGTCTTTGGTCCACCTGCAAGCCTAGGAAAAACTGCATCTCCTCCATTGCGCTCATTTTGAACTTTTCCTGCATGACAGTTTCGAACTCCCTGCATAAAAGCTCGTTAGTTGAACCAAATATTATATCATCAACATATATCTGCACTAGAAGAAAATCATCTCCCGTCTTCTTCGTAAAGAGGGTGCAATCGACGAGGCCGCGCTTAAATCCTTTGGTGATGAGGAATGTACTTAGCTCCTCGTACCACTGCCTCGGAGCCTGGTGCAAGCCATATAGAGCTTTGTTCAGCACGTAGACCTTATCCCGGTGGATTGGGTCCTCAAAGCCTGGTGGCTGCCCGACATAAACCTCTTCCTTGACTTTCCCGTACAGAAATGCGCTTTTCACGTCCATTTGATAAACTTTGAATTTCTTGTATGAAGCAAACGCGAGGAACATCCGAATAGCTTCGATTCGTGCTACCGGTGCATAGATTTCGTTATAATCAATCCCTTCGATTTGATGGAAACCCTGCACGACCAATCTGGCTTTGTTGCGAACAATAACCCCACGATCATCCTTCTTACACTTAAACACCCATTTGGTGCCAATCTTCTTCCTATCCAGCGGCAAATCCGTGAGCGTCCAAACTCCCAATTTCTGGAATTGTAATAACTCCTCCTGCATAGCTTCCACCCAGGCATCATTCTTCAAAGCGTCCTTGTATGTCCTTGGCTCTACCTGCGACACATAACACGCAAACGACCAATCATTTTGACTACCAGATTGTTGAATTTTGGCATATAAAGCTAAAGCACCAAAACTCTCTGGCGAATTAACGCTTTTAAGCTGCCCTCTGGTCATAACACTGCTTCCAGGATCACCGATAACTTGCTCCAGCGGGTGAATATGATGAATCCGAGATTCCGGATACTCAGGTACTTGCACTCCCGTCTGTACAGTCAAGTTCTCTACAGCATCCAGATCATGACCCGTATTCGATGATGAAGCCACATCTGAATTTGGAGTTGGGTTCACTGGCGGTGCCTCTGGTTCTTCAGCTTGTTCAAGAATAGCTTCTTCAAATTGTTCATCTTCAGATTCTGAAGTGTCCAGTGAAGTTGAAGCCTCTTGAAACACTTCTTCTTCTTGTATAGGAGCATTGGTATCATTAGAATCTGGTAGTGGGTTCACGGTGATCGGACGCACCAACGGTGAAGTTGTTGCATTTTCACACTCGTAAAGTAATCGAATAACAGCTTCTTCAACCAAGCTATCTAGATTGAATGATTCAAAGAAATCTTTGTAATCAAACATCCAATCAGGACCCGTGCCTTGAAGATTTTGAGTATATCGTTGAACTTCCACGTTAGCCCAGTCTTCCACTCGACGAGTTCGCTTGTTGTATACCCGTTTGAGCGGGGTTGCATATCCAACAAAGTAACCCTCCTCGGCTTTAGGACTAAACTTTTCGCTTGGATTCAACATAGTGCAAGGCGCCCCAAAAGGTTCTAGATACTCTAAGTTCGGCTTTCTTCGGTGCAACAGCTCATAAGATGTTTTACCAAACTTCTTCACTGTCAGAACCCGATTTAATGTGTAGTTTGCTGCATAGATCGCCTCGTTCCAGAACATTACTGGAAGATTTGAATCAGCAAGCATTGTTCTAGCCGCTTCAATTAGAGTCCTATTCTTTCGTTCAGCAACACCGTTCTGTTGTGGGGTGTACGGAGCCGAATATTCATGATGTATCCCTTTGTTTTCACAAAGTTCATCCATCTTGGCATTTTTGAACTCCGTCCCATTGTCACTCCGAATTCTCTTTATCTTCACATTGTAGAGATTCTCCAATCGAGTGAACAGAACTTTTAGATTGATAAAAGTGTCGCTTTTATTCTGCAAACACATCACCCATGAAAATCTTGAGTAATCGTCAGTGACGACTAAACAATAAAGTTCTCCAAGATGACTTTTGCGCTTGACCGGTCCGAAAAGATCCATGTGCAATCGCTCAAGTGGCATCTCAACAGAGTTAACCTTTTTCACTTTGTGGGACTGTTTTGTTGCTTCCCCTTTTTACAACTCACACACTTGTCATTTAGATGGAAATGTTTCACGTTTACTCCATCGACAAGTCCATTTCTCACAAGTTGATTCATTTTCCTTAGATGAATGTGCCCCATTCTTCGGTGCCACATTATCGATTCTTTCTCTGTCGCTTTTGATAGAAAACATGTTATCTGCCCCTGTGATGTCATCGCCTTGGACATATCAAGAATGTATAGATTGTTGACGCGAGGTGCCTTCAACATTATCCACTCTTTAGGAATTGTAAAGCCCGGTTTCAGAATATAGCAGGATTTGTCATCAAAATGCACAGTAAATTGCTTGTCACATATTTGACTGACACTCAACAGATTATAGTCAATCTGCTTCACATACGAAATCCGCTCGAAACTCACTATCCCATTGCTCACACTTCCTTCCATTGTGATATATCCACCTTTATTTCCCGCGAAAGCTACATACCCTCCATTGATGTTCTTCACATCGAACAGCAACGCAAGATCCCCCGTCATGTGGCCTGAAGCTCCACTATCAACAATCCAAAGACTGCTAATAGGGCCAGCTGAAGCTCCCTGCACACATAAAGTAAATCATTTAGTTCTTTCGGGGGACCCAAGCCTGAGTCTTGGGTCTTTGAACATCAGGTTTCAAAGTAACATTCTCACAAGCATTTTCAACAACTTTTTGATCAATCTTTTTCTGATTGTTCAAAATAGTTTCCTTTTTCTCATTAACTCTTGAAGTTGAGGCTCCTGGAGTACCATTGGGTGTCCAAGATTATTCAGACCTTTTCAAAATTCGAATCTGAGACTTTGGGTTCTCAGTCGGTTTCTGAACATTGTTAGCAAATGTAACTCTCTTGGTAACCTTATCTGATTTAACAGACTTAGGTCCAACATTTGATTTGACAATCGGTTTTGGTGGAACCTTTTGCCTATCAACTGTTGCGTTCACCACAGGCTTCCTCCATGAGTGTTCCATAGCAATCCGATTCCTTCGATCATAGTGCATTGGACGAGTGTTCCTCATTTGTTGAAAATTGTTATGATTATAAAACGGTTGTGGTTGTTGTGGAACAACTCTCCTATGTGGTGGCACATAATGATCAATCGGTTTTCGCATGGAATTCCTCACTTCCACCTCGTGCCTCTTGTGCCTTACATATGGGCACTGAGCAAGTAAATGCCCTCGTTCCCCACATTTAAAGCACGCACGGTACTCTTCAAAAACATTTGGAGCATTTGGTTGAGCAAATGATCTAACAGGGTATTGATCATTGTACTGTTGCTTCCTTAAACTCTCAGGGAGTGGCCCTTTTGAGTAAGTAGGCTCATTAAAACCATTAGCTCTGTTTTTGGGTCGAACAAACTCTGTGACATGGACCTTTGGTTCTTGAGGAACATCCAAATACAACTTCTTTAATAAAGCTGGTGGAATCTCATTTGTTCTCTCATGTTTTGGGAACCAAATAGTACTTTCTTGCCAAATCTTGTCAATTTTAGCATACTTAACATCTTTGATTGGAAAGTCCTCGTCAGAGATGATCTTATCGGATCCTTCCATCCGATAAAACACCTTGACAGGTTTGTCACATTGTTCGTTCTTAGCATTCTTTTCAAGATCTTTCTTAACCACATTAAGATCTTTCTTCACCACATTCTTTTCAGACTTATTCACATGATGAACACTTCTCATCGGAATCACAATTTGAGATGATGAAACTGGTTCATTTGTAATGATGTGATTTTCTTTTGGAATTTCACATATATTCACAGTTTGAACACAACCAGTATCATCACTCTCTGAGTCTGAATCGACACTCTCAGCAGTAACACCCTCATCATTGATCCCCAAAATCGGTCTAACATCGGAATTTGGATCCCCAATACTTGAAGTATTAGATTCATTTTCCGATGCGGTGTCAGATTTTACCGAACTCTCCGGTGTCACTTGATGACAGTTATGGTTTTCAAAGAGAACCGGAGATGATACAGACCGATAATTGGTAGTGTTATCATCAATGATGTGATCTACCACATAAGCAATATGCTTATAGCTTTCCAGCTTTTTGTTTACTTTCTCAGCAAAGCATTTGATGGCGGCCATTTCCAACTTGGTATTTTCAATTTCATTGATATAGTTGTTAATTGCCAATTGTTTTAAAGACAAAGTGTTTTTCAAGTTGGAAATGTCCTTTTTGTAGCCATCTAAAACTTTGTTAAAAGCATTCAACTCTTTGCGAGTAGATTGACTGTTCATGATAGCACTATCACGTTGAACTCGGAGTTGTTTATTCTCCTCAGTCAATCTATCACATGTACCACAATATTTCTTACTTGTATTATCAGTACTACACTCAGAACTTACAGGTTTTGGCGGATCAGTCATGGCCATCAATGCAAAATGAGCTTCCTTTCCTGCAAAGAATCTTGAATAATCAATCTTTGTGAAAGCATCATCTGCAATGCATGACTTCCTTGTCATCAGAAAATCCGCTTCGGCTAGCAACTGATCGATGTCTTCATCCAGAGAATTAACACTTGCTTCTGTATCCGATTCACTGTCTGAATCAGAATAAACCGATTCACACTCCTCAGGAAGATCAGAAACAGTATTAATCACAACTCCAGAATTTGTCTCTTCAGCTTTAACCTCAACATTGACCTTAACAGGTTCAGTCTCCACATCCATCTCAGCCTCAGACTCATCACTTTCAACCTCAGTTTCTACCTTCTCCTCCACCATCACTGAATCTTCAATGTCAACCTGATATGCAACACAAGCCACATTGCCCCCAGTAGTGATTTCCTCAACACCTATCTGTATACTCGACCAGTCAAACCTCTCATCTTGTTGAGTCACCAATGCTTGATTGGTATTCTGTTGTTGTTCATTTGGTGTAGTGATTGGTATGACTGTTCGGTTAGCACTGTTTGGTGTTTGGTTTTGTGTCTGGTTTGGTGTGTTTGATTGTCTATTTTGGTTGTTATTAAAGTTGTTTTGACGGTTTTGGTAGTTGTTGTTGTTGTTTTGGTAAGAAACTTGGTTTTGGTTTTGTTGTTGACGGTTCTGATAAGTGGCATTGAATGGATTCCTATTGCCTTGTTTTGGTGGCTGGGTGCATTCTCTTTTAAAGTGACCTTTCCCTCCACAATTAAAACAAGTCACTTTCTCCTTATTGAACCCGTAGGTTGTATTAGGAGAAGTTCCCAAATCAGTTCTTCCTGTCTTCTCGATAAACTCCGTTGCTCTTCTCATTATGCTCGCAAAGGCCCATTGGATATCAATGAGTTCCATCTCTTCCTTGTCAATCTGTGCGTAGTCTTCATTGGTCAAGTTGTTATTCCCAATTTGACTAGCAACTAGTCCATTGTAGGATGAGACCATTGCAGAGACTAATGCAATGTGTTGCTGAGCAATTTCAACTGTCACATTTCCAAGGTTAGATGTCTCCAAAACCACCGTTTGTTGATTAGGTTGGTTCATTGGTTGTTGTTGAGATTGGCTCGCAGTGTAGAAAGCTGCTTGTTGCTTTGGGGAGAATGGTGGAATGTATGAATAGTTGTATGGTTGTTGTGGTGGTGGTTGTGAAAAGGATGAAGTTTGTTGATGGTAGTTCATGGTAGGTGATTCCATAACATTGGATATACATGCAACATGTGGTGTAACTAGCCCTCCTGAGCTTGTACTAGCTGGAACTGAAGATCCTCCAAAGTATAAGTTTGGATTCTGAGGAATCTGTGCTCTCCTAGCCTTCCTCTTCTCTTCCAATTCTTTGTTTTCCAGCTTCTCAATGAACTCCTGAATAGACCAGTATTGATAAGCATCCTTCTCCTTCAGAACTTCCACATGCTGATCCCAGTTTGGTGGTAATGCATCTGCAAACTTGTCCACCTGCTTTGCCATAGGAATCTGTATATCATAGCTAGACAATTCAGATAACAAATGATTATATCTAGGAGTTAGTTCTTTCAAAGTTTCATTTCCAATATAAGAAAAATTCCCAAACTCCTTTATAAGTTCTTCCACCCTCAAACTTCTAGTCTTCTCATTTCCATCATGCTTCCTTTTAAGCATTTCCCATAGTGCCTTAGATGTTGTGCAAGTCCCAAACTGATGCAAAAGATCATTTGTGATTGCCTGTGTCAATTGGGAAAACGCCTTCTTTTCCACAGCAAACTTCTTTTTCTCATCCTCAGCCATGCTCTCCAATGGCACTGGTTCACCTGTGTTCTCCAAAACTGGTGGTGTGTAACCTTTAGCAATCATGTTCCATGCTTCAGCACCTTCCACTCCCATGCCTTCCAAATGTATCTTGAACTTTTTCTGCCACTGATTGTATTCTTGAATCTCCATAAGCTTTGGTGGCCGATTCCCACTACCTGAAGACAAATCATTAATCAGTGTGGAAATAGCATTTGAAGTTTGAGTGTTTACCACCGCTGCTGCTACTCCCCAGTAGTCAGATTGTGGTGCTGGAGGTGCACTTTGAGTCATATAGTTAACCGGCTGCGAAGACTGTGTGCTCGTCTTCTGTGCTGCTACCGTCCATGGGTCCATCACCTGTTGTTGTGGTTGTGTAGTTGCTGGTGCTGGAGTAGTCGGAAAATTCCACATGATCACGAATTTCGAGAAATTCAACACTTAGCAAATTTTCCAAAAACTAGCTCTAGGTTCGCCCAAATGAACTTCAGGTTCGTCCCTTTTTGGCTTCAGGTTCGTCCAAACAGTACTTCCCGAATGTGAAATCTCACCAGAAAGTAAAAACAAACTAACACTTTTCACGTTCGCCCAACAAGCTTCAGGTTCGCCCGTTTGGTTTCCAGGTTCGTACCCCCGATCACCCGAATGTGAAAAGTTAGACCCGAATGTGAAAAATTCAACTGAAAAATTCTAGGTTCGCCCAATTATACCTAGGTTCGCCCAGAAAAACACTCAGGTTCGCCCAAAACTACACACCTTCGACCAAAACACTCCAGGTTCGCCCATTTTGTGATTTTGAAAAACGGTTACACTTTGAAAAACGGTTATTTTGATCTCTGATTTTCAAAAGTTTGTGAATTTGATTGATCTTGATTAGGTTTTGCTTCGGAGATGATTTGGAACAACTTTAATACTTGGAATTTTGAATTTTAACCACAAAATCAACTCTAATTCTTTAAAAAACACTCAAAAACCATTTTTATGTAAAAACAGATGTGAATTGATGAAAATAATGTCCAAATCAGCTCTGAGTTTATCAATTTGTTGTTGTATGATCCTCTATGCTCTGATACCACTTTGTAAAGGCGTAATTTGACACGAAAACAGGATTATATGATCATACAAGTTACAAAACCAGGTGCGGAAACCCTAGCTTTGAACAAACTGAAGTAAACTCAAATCAAAACACAATCAAAGTCATTTTCAATACTTTTCATAGATTAACTTTCTCAAAAACTTGATTACAACTCAATTACAGTTAATCTAGCACACACACAAACTATCTCAAACCTCTCTGGAACAACACCTGAAAACACACACACCTAATGACTCCCTTAAACTTACAAAATCACAAAATCTATATATAGGACCTGCACGTTCGCCCAGTTTGACTGGTCGAATGTGAAGCCTTTCCACATTCGCCCACTTGTAGTGGTCGAATGTGTCTTCTCAGTCTTGTTCCATCCAGATTCGTCCACTCTAAAACTACCTTCGCCCATCTTCTAATCACCTTCGCCCATCTCATCTACATTCGCCCAAACAGCCTCTTCTAACACATGTTAACTATCTAATCATTAGTCGCAAAACGCATCTACAATTTGTAGTATATAATATTTGACTTTGTTATGATTTTAATAATTAATCTCTATAATCTCTCAAATATAATATTGCTAAAAATAAGAATAATAAGCAATTACCTAAATGTCCATGTCATTAAGAATAATAAGCAATTACCTTCTCATCCTTCTCACACATTTTGGCCTTTGTACAGGAACCTAAACATATATATATATATATATATATATATATATATATATATATATATATATATATAGGGAAAGGTTAAAATAGGAACCACTCTTTCATGCAAGAACTATGGGAACCATTCTAGGCCATTGATCTAGTTGATCCAATGGATGTTATTGTGCCACCATGTTTTTTGTCCTTTACTTCCACTTGTGCAAGTGGATTGTGAACAAAAAATAATAAACAATTAGATGGGGGTATTATGGTAAAAGACTCAACCTTCTCTTTCTTCTTTATTATTTTCCCTCCTGACAAACTCTCTCTCTTAATCACTCTCTCAAAATTAATAAGATTCAAATTTTTTTGTCTGTAAACCTCTTTCTTTCTCTCTTAAAATGACGATTTCATTTCCACACAAGCCACAAAACACACAATCCGACTAATAACATCATGCGACTGTGAAAAATCAAGTGACGACGATCGATTGTCATACAGTGAAGAATCATTACCACTGATTTTCTGAAGAAACATAAACGGTAAGCCAATCATTTTCTGAAAATTTTTAGGGGTTAATGAAAATTTCTTCATTTTTATGGGGTTAATGGCTGCAATTGCATTTTTTGGGGTGTGTTTGCGTCATTAGGGTTAGGGTCAGTTTTTGTGGGTGTGTTTTGGTCACTGTTGTGCCTGAAAAATTTATTTAAAGTATATGATTTAAGGTTAGGGTCAGTTTTTTGGGGTGTAGTTTTGTTTTCATCGGGTTCCCTGAAAAAATGTCTTTTGATCACTGTTAGAGTTAGAATCTGAAAATTTGGTCATTGCATGTGGGTTTTTTGGTTTTCATCGGGTTCCTTGCACTTGTGTAATGGAGAGTTTGGGTTTTTCAGTCATTGTCCGATTATGATATGCACTGTTTTTGCTGTTATACCTACTAAAAAGTCGTCTTCTAACCCCTGTGTTTTTTGGTGTTAAAAAAGATGGTTGCGGGTACTAGAAGTTCGAAGAGGAAACATATGTCAGATTCAGTTGTTGTTGATGCATCGAGCGAAATATCCGGTAAAGTTAGAATTCCTTAATGCATTGAATGAAAAAAATGCCCTCCCCCCTGTATAATTGTAGTCCCAAAAACACTAGATCTTAAGTGTGCACTAGATTGTTATCAACTAGAAACACCTATTTGTTAGGTGTTTTAGTTGATTAATCAAGACAAGTTAAAGAACTAGATGAAGATTATAAAACCGACACACAAGAAACATAAAGACACGATTCCATTAAAGATTTCTGCTTTAAACAACCATGGATAAGTTCGCACTATTCTAGATAAGTTCGCACCTTTAACTTGTGCTCTCAAAGATACATCAAAAACCCTAACCCTAGCTGCACAAATGAGGTTCTATTTATAGGCAAACCTGATGACTGCGAACTTAACATTAAGTTCGCAGTATCCGTCCTTTAAGTGCGCAGTCTAGGGTTTCTTCACTACAACTATGCTTTAATTACATATCTAACCCTCCAACTCTAACATATAACTAAACATGGTTAAACCTGGTAACTGTGGTCTCATATTAACCCAACAATACTCCCCCTAGACCACAGCTACCAGTGCTACACTATCAATCTATCTCGACATCACTCAACTCCCCCTCTTCTCTTGCTTGACGTGCCGGGAGTGCTTGAACTATGCTTTCTTCAATGATTGGTTCTTCAGTATGAGGTGCTTCAGCATGTGTTTCTTCAGTGGATGGCACATCAGTGGGTGGCTCTTGAATGAATAACTCAGCTAGATCTACAGTTGCTTGATCTTGCTGAGTCTCTGGAGCTGTGCTTGGAGAGACTGGTGGGACTTGTGAAGGCTCAGATTCAGGATCAACTGTTGCTGGAGAAGCTTGTGTTTGAACCTCTGGAGTAACTTCAGCTTCTGATATCTTTGCAGCAGCAGCAGCAGCAGCTAGCGCTCTGTCATCTTTAGCTTTGTCAGCTGCGTTGATCCTTGCCACCAAATCGATCAGTTCTTGCTTTCGCTTCAATGCTCTTTCCACAGCCCTTCTAAACAAGACAGCTTCCTCAAATAACACATTGCCAGCACCAACATTTATCTGATTTGCAAAAAGAGTAGTTAAATCAGATGGATTCAGAGCAAACACGTCCACTGGGTCAACTATTCTCAATGCCTCTGTATCATCTCTCAGTTTAATCACAGCTTCACCGGTTCTGCTGTC
The DNA here is from genome assembly GCA_032199755.1 of Ambrosia artemisiifolia. Lineage (NCBI taxonomy): Eukaryota > Viridiplantae > Streptophyta > Magnoliopsida > Asterales > Asteraceae > Ambrosia > Ambrosia artemisiifolia. The sequence goes on from CM063517.1 coordinate 34,774,861, forward strand.
ATAAAACCACTTCTTGAAATCTGCCAAAAGTACAGGAAGCTCTGGACGGATGGGAACCCTAGTGACGACCTCAGGAGGGTCTATCACGTAGGTTATCATTCCCCGTCCGGTGGCAGGATCAATTCTCTTCTTCGACATCCTTCGCCTCGGCTTCTGTGGCTTCCAGTTCTTGAAGTCTCGGGCACACTCATCTTCAATAAACACAGACACCATATCAGCTGTGGTATCCCCAGAGTGGTTTAGAAAAGGTGTTCTGCACATCTCTCGTATGTCCCATCTTGGAAGGGTCTTCAAATTCGGTCGACCCTTGAAGTACTGAATTGCACCTCCCCTTCGCTTCACAAAAAATAGACGCTTAAACCCATCATATCCCCAGCAGACAACTCTTTCTTGATGCGATGCACGAGTATGGTGAATGTTCTGGTGAAAAGCAGGAATGGTGATTGGTCTTCTTGGAAACCAACTTGCTCTCTCAGGATCCAATACGTACCCATCAGCCATCTCATACACTGTGTTTTCCGCCGCACCCATTTCTACGAACGTCTCTGGCATCTCGTCTTCACTGATCTCATCTACATCGCTTTCCTCCTCTTTTCTTTCTTTCTCTTTTTCCTCTTCCATAAATTTCCCGAAATCAAATACTTCATCAAATGTCATTCTTGGAGCATCGGTACCCTGAGTCTTTAACTCCTGAAGCATATCAAACATCTTCATCTGTACCTCAGTCTGAAACTTTATCAAATAACGCTGATCTTTAACCACCTTTTCAAGACTTCGGTTTTTGTGCTTCAATTTCTTCAATTTCTTCCTTAACTCCTGATTATTGTAGATCTGATTCTTCAACAAACAAATTTCCTTAGCAGCATTCTTTCCCACCTCCTTAGATAATGTCTCATATAGTTCTTGATGCACCGGTTTTTGACGTGATGCACCAGAAACAGACGAGGAAGGTACTGATTGTTTCTTTGCGGGAGGCTTGGGAATAGGAGGTCTTGCAGAGGAAGGGCCAGGCCTGGCAGTAGAGGGCCCTGGCCTGTCCTCCACACCAAACATTTGTTCCAGAATTGCTTCATTTTCCTCATCTTCTTCTGTCATAACCCGTGGCCTTTCAGACTCGGGCAGCTGTTCTCCTCTCCTTCTTCTTTCTGCCTTTGCAATTTCAGCATTTTGTCTGGCAGCTTCAGCCATCTCAAGTTCCTCGGGAGTCAATGATTCTCTCCCTTGCTGCAGTAAACCAGTAGGCCTGTTTCTTTTAGTCGGCCTCTGAGGAACAGGATCAGATGCTGCTCTTTTACCAACACTTCTTTCTCGGGCAACTTCCTCAGCAGTGTGCTGAGGAACTGTAGTAGCAGGTACAGTAGGAGCAGGTTCAGTAGAAGCAGGTTCAGTAGGTTCAGGTTCGGTTGCAGTTGGTTGTTGAGTTCTAGCAGCATATTGTCTTCTTCTCTTCATCTCACTGTACAGCTTCATAACAACTGGATAGCGTTGAGCAGAGTACATGCTTTCCAGCAGGGGTTCCCAATCAGGTGTGTTGCACTCAGTGAAGAATCGTGCACCTTTGGCAAAACCGTATTTATCACCAAGGGGCAAATCCTCATGCTGAGAGTTGATCATCATCTGAACAAAACGGGGATACATCGTCCACTTTTTCTTTTCAGCTTGAGAATTCCTCACCATACAATCAAATACCAACCCCGACAGATTAAAAGGCTCATTCTTGCAGACTTTAATCATGGCAGTTGCCCAGTCGGGACTGAGTGCATTGTACCCCCCTTTTCGGTGACATAAAGACATCAGAAATACGTGACAGATAAGCTTCCAGTCCTTGGTCAAATGGCTCTTTTTGATATCACCTCTTGCGTCAAAGTCTCCTTTGTATCCAAAATTCAGGAACTCTTGATGAATCACAGTCTTCGGTAAAGATCTAACAGTTGCTGGTTGATCCTGAAATCTCAGAACATTTCTCACTGTGTCTTCTGTGATGATAACTGCCTTGTTCCTTACTGTGGCTTTAATCCTCTTGACACGTGCCACTGTCTCCACTCTAGCAGATCGCCAGAAGTCCTCAATGTGAGAGCTGTAGACTTCAACTTGCTGCTCTACCGCATATCCGATCCTGCTTCTCCTGATCCATGCAACCACGTCTCGAAACTTTGAATCATCAGTTTCCAGAATTATCGCCTGGTTGTGCATTCCTCTAGGATCCCATTCAAGAGCCATCTGTGTTGGACACGTGCACGAAAATTAAGTTAGAATTTTGATTTTGAATTGACTAATGACAGACACTTCATTTTCTTTGACGGACGACGTACTTAGACTAGGTTTGGTTTTAAGTTAGTTTTACGTGTGTTATTCATTTTATGGATTAAATTTTTAAAGTGTATATGATTTGTTTTGTTTTCCATTTTAATAGTCATTTGAGTCCAGTTACGGTTTACGGATGAATCAGTCAAGTTACGTAGTCCGGTCAAATGTCCTAAAAAGTCAAGTCAATGGTCAAAATTTGTCCAATGTTAAGTTCACACAGACTAAGTTCGCAGTCCAAATCAAGACTGAGTACCAGCTGCTTGGTACGCAGTCAACAGGTCAAGTCAATTTTACTCGGGAATTTTAAGTGCGCAGTGACTTGACTCGGGCATGGTAACGGCTTAGGGTGAGACATCAGGTCTGCGTACTAGACTAGTACGCAGACACCTAAACTTTCGTTTAGGTTTTTAAGTTCACACCCAAGTACGCATATATTTAGGGTTTTCATCCTTGATTTATATGATGCAAGTTCGCAGTCATATGAACCAAGTGCGCAGTTCATCAGATTTTTAAGTGCGCAGTTCTTGAAACCCCAAATCCTTCAACTGATTTCATTGATTTCAACCTCAGATCCTGTTGGTACAACAATGAACTGGTTAGAATCATTGAACTACCTTTAACAAACACACAAACACGAAAGAGAATAGAAGGGATGGATTAAGAAGGGTGGTTCACAGGTGGTTTGGTGGTGGTTTAATGGTGGTTTGAAGGAAGAAGAACGGCGGTGTGACGGCTGAGATGAATTTAGGGTTTGAAAGATTTTGATAAAAAGTTAAAATGAAGAAAGTTACTGTGCATTTATAGGAGCCAGGTTTGGGCCGCGTACTTGACATTTAAGTGCGCAGGCCCAAGAGCCCAGTCAAGTACGCGAGCCCAGCAAAGCTTGTTAAACTGTTAAGTTCGCAGGCCCAGTTAAAAACTGTTAAGTGCGCAGGCCCATATTTAAGAAACTACCCTTTTTAACCAAAGATTTGAGTTTAGAGATCAACCGTTTCTCACCTTTTGCATCAAGATCATACTAGTCATACCTGCCAGACCACATTTCAACTTTCCGTTGGATAGCTGTAGCCCAAGAAAAACTGTCGGTATATTTGTCCACTTAAATCCATGCCTCTCGTCTTTCAACAAGCTTTATGTGATGATCTTTATCATGTTTTGGTAATATTGACGACATGTTAATGGACCCCACTTGTGCCAGGTGTAAGCCTACCAATCCTCAAGGTTTATTGAGATATAATGATGAGAGCTTCAGGTCTATGTTTCCATAAGCAGAGAAGATGATCATTATGTCAATCAGATGATGAGAGCTTCAGGTCTATGTTCCCATAAGCAGAGAAGATGATCATCTGATTGCTTTGTGAGCTATCTATATGTTTGCACGTCACTAACATTGCGTGTCTTTTGTTGCTCATTTTGATTTAATAGCCCCGCTTTGGTAGCTTGCACTCTTAGGTGTCTTTTGATTACTTATGCACAAAATTTTCTGTGTCTTTTGATCTCTCAACCTGTGTATGACCGGACTCAGCTTGTGCAAGCCTGAAGCACAGTGGGAATCCAGCACCTCGTGTAGACTTTTTAGTTTGTCATCTTTTAGCAGTTTACTCAATTCCAGGCTGAATCTACCGACATGTCGTTGCTTGAAGCCACAACGTCCTCTGGGTCCTATTCACATGCTGACAAATATGATTAGTCTCTATCATTTCTTGATTGTTTTTGAAAAAGTTTTTAAAACTTGCAAATTTAGGGATCTACCGGTTTATTTCTCCCCCAAAAATCTTTATTTTATTTTAAAACATAAGATTTTTCTATAATTTATTTACAAAGTAAAGTTTTTTTTTTTTTTTTTTTTTTAATCATTCAAAGTTGATCATTTCTAACCAAGTTACCAACTGACGAAAACGGGTTTTGTCGAAAGCTTTGGTAAAGATATCTGCCTTTTGATCAGCAGTATCTATAGGCAGCACCTGAATGTACCCCTTGTCGTGCGCATCGCGAATTGAATGAATCCGAATTTCAATATGTTTAGTTTTTGAATGATCAATTGGATTCTTCACGATGTCACGACAGGCATCATTATCAATGTAGATAGGGGTTCTCATGATATTCAAACCGTAATCCAACAGCTGATTTTGGATCCACAACACTTGACAGCAACAACTGGATGCGGCTGTGTACTCAGCTTGAGCGGTAGATATAGACACAGTGGTCTGTTTCTTGCTCTGCCATGACACGAGCCTGTTTCCAAGAAATTGACAGCCACCAGAGACAGACTTTCGGTCAATCCTGCAACCTGCATGATCACTATCAGAGTACGCAATTAGGTCAAAATTGTCACTCTTAGGATACCATAAACCAAGTTTTGGTGTTCCTTTGAGGTAGCGGAAGATTCTTTTGACTGCAGTCTCATGAGATTGCTTTGGATTTGACTGAAAGCGAACACAGCATCCAACTGCCCACATGATGTCCGGTCTGCTGGCTGTGAGATACATCAAGGAGCCAATCATAGAACGGTAAGTGTGCGGGTTCACAGAAGGTCCTTCAAGATCTGGTACAAGTGTTGTTTGAGCTGCAAAAGGAGTGTTGGATGGTTTGCAATTCGACAGGTTGTACTTCGCCAGAATGTCTCTTGTGTATTTTGCTTGATGGATGAGAATACCGTCTTCCTTTTGTTGGACTTCGAGACCTAAGAAAAATGATAGTTCTCCCATCATGCTCATTTCAAATTGAGACTTCATGATGCTTTCAAATTCCCTGCACAAATTTTCGTCAGTTGAACCAAAGATAATATCATCAACATAAATCTGAACAAGGATAGAATGTTTGTTGACTTCTTTGGTGAACAAGGTCATGTCGATCTTCCCTCTCGTGTATCCATTTTGTAACAGATATGAAGACAAGGTCTCATACCAAGCTCTAGGAGCTTGATGGAGACCATAGAGAGCCTTGTCCAACTTGTAATATCTGTTTGGATGATGAGGGTCTTCGAATCCGGGCGGTTGGCACACATAGACTTCTTCTTTGATCTTCCCATATAAGAAAGCGCTCTTCACGTCCATCTGAAAGACTTTAAAATTTCGATATGAAGCATACGCCAAGAAGATGCGTATGGCTTCAAGTCGAGCGACTGGAGCGAAGACTTCCTCATAGTCAATCCCCTCCTGCTGACGAAATCCTTGAACAACCAGACGAGCTTTGTTCTTGATTACCACGCCACGTTCATCCATCTTGTTGCGAAAAACCCATCTTGTCCCAATAGGATATTTTCCTTCAGGCAGATCAACGAGCTCCCACACCTTGAGCTTTCTGAACTGAAATAGTTCTTCCTGCATGGCCTCAACCCAGCTTGCATCTCTAACTGCATCTTCTATGCTGAAAGGTACGGTTTGAGATAAGAATGCTGAGAGAGCGGTGTTGAGCTTGTCTGTCTGATTTCTGGTAAGAACACCCTCACTGATTGGTCCAATGACATTTTCAATTGGATGGTTCTTAGAAGATTTGAATCCCATATTTTCTTCTTCTTGCACTTGTAGAGGTAGGTTCGAAAGATGATCTCCAGGTGTAGAAGAACTGGATGGTTCATTTACAGACTGCTGATTTGATTGTGTTCCTTCAGCATTTGACGTGCTTTCAGGAATGTTAGAAGTTTCAGCAGTAGTATCACCATTATTAAGTTGAGGAACAATAGGATCAGCAACCAGAGGAGAGAAACGGGTGGTAAACGGTGCAACTTCATCATCAGAAGAGTAGAGAATATTTCCAAAGGGAGATGAGCTTGTGGCTTGATTTTCAGGAGCTTGTTCTGCATGAGTTTGCTGTTCAGGAATGACAAAGTGATTGAACACAACATCCACATCAAAGAACCAGTCAGGACCGGTTCCAACATTGGTAGAGTTGGATTCTTGCCAGTCAACATAAAAGGATTCCAGAACCATCTTGGTACGTTTGTTGTATACTCGATAAGCCTTTTGACTAGACGAGTATCCAACAAAGAAACATTCGTCTCCAACAGCATCAAACTTCATGATATTCTCAAAGTTGTTTAGAAGAGTGCAGGAACATCCAAACGGCCTGAAATAATCGATGAGAGGTTTTCTTTTGAAAAGCAATTCATAAGCTGTTTTCCCACGAGGCTTGACAATCAAGACCCTGTTAAGAACATAACAGGCGGTATTCACAGCTTCTGCCCAGAAGATGATCGGTAACTTAGAGTCAATGAGCATGGTTCTGGCAGCTTCAATAAGCGTACGATTCTTCCTTTCAGCCACTCCATTTTGCTGAGGAGTCCTTGTAGCACTATATTGTAGATGAATTCCTTTCCCGCTGCAGAACGTCACAAAAGTTTGGTTCTTGAATTCTGTTCCATGATCACTTCTGATTGACTTTACTTTTAACTTGATTATATTCTCGATCAAAGGAATGAACAGCATCAAGGTCTCAGCAGCCTCACTCTTGAATTCCAGGAAGTACACCCATGTGAAGCGAGAGAAGTCATCTGTAATCACTAAACAGTAAGACTTTTTACCCAAGCTTTTTACACTGATAGGACCAAAAAGATCCATATGTAATAATTGAAGAGGTGAGTCAATTGTGTTCACTGTTTTGGACTTGTGCGATTTTTTATGTTGTTTACCTTTGGCACATGCTAAACATTTTTCAGAAAAAGGAAATTCCTTAGAAGGAAGACCTCTGACTAGATTAAGTTTAGAAAGTTTGTTTATATTTTTAAAGTTAACATGACCTAATCGCCTGTGCCATAACAGTGACTCTGACTCGGATGCCTTTGACAGTAGACAAGTCATTGGTTGTTCAGACTTGGCATCCCTCATGTTTATCACATAAGTATTGTTTTGTCTGGGGGCTTTTAGCATGATCATGTCAGTGGATGGTTTAAATCCTGGCTTTAGGAAGATGCATTCCATGTCGTTAAACAACACTGAGATTCCTTTGTCACAGACTTGTGATACACTCAAAAGATTGTAGCACAGTTCTGGAACATAGTTGACGTCCTCAAGTGTTAGCGCGTCAGAGACTACATCTCCTATGCCAACGATCTTTCCACCCTTCTCATTCCCAGCAAACGCTACAAATTCTCCATCGATGAACCGATAGTTCTTGAGGAGTTCTTTCAGTCCTGTCATGTGTCTTGAAGCGCCGCTGTCGATATGCCATAGATATCTCATGAGAGCTATCAGCCATTTTTGTAATTTATTCTGCACAAACAAAAACAAAAGAGAAACAAAGCTAAACTAAAGAAAATCTATGTACAGTGGTGATTCTGCCTGAAACTTAAGTAACTTTGGGAATCCAAGTTTGTTTAATTTTTGATCTGTCATGGTTTTCTCCCAAAGTTGACTCTTGTTTCTTCCAAATTTGTGTATTTTTAACAAAACTTTTTACGGTTTCTTGAAGATTTCTTAATTGATCCGAAAAAGAGTTTTGTGTTTTGACATCTTTTTGTGATTTAGGTTTTATGTGACAGTTCTTGACCACGTGACCCTCTTTTCCACATCTGAAGCATTTAGAATGCTTAGGCTTGATCTTAGGAGAAGATCTGGATGATGATGGTTGTGATGTTCTTTTCTTGATCTTGTTTGATCTTGAGCTTTCGGTTGAGCTTGATTCTTCCCTGTTGCTACTTGATTCTTCATTGATGTCCAGATTAGTTAAGCTGGAGCTGCTCTCTGTATCACTCAGTGATTCTTCAGAACTTGAGGTACCTGTTTCACTTTGTGATTCTTCAGAACCTGATACATCTGTGGATGAGGGGATAAATTCGGGGATTTCCTCAGTGAGAAATTTCCCAAACCTGTTACGCTTAAGTTCTGGCACAAACACAGATGGTTTGACCACATGATTATCATCAGAGAATGCAGCATTAAGATCAACACACACAGGAATAACATTTTCAACACAAACATTAGATCGTTTGATAGGAGGCTTCCTATCATCGGGAGCCACAGCCCCTTTCAAATCAAGTTTACAGTCATCCAACCTAGTTAAACTATTACAGTCATCCATCCTAGGCACACTATTACAGTCATCCGATTTAGTTAAAGTTTTACAGTCATCCAAAATAGAATTGTTTTTCGAATTTTCATTGTTCCAGATAAACCAATTCACTGTTGAGTAATTGGCACCCGGATGTCCTAAACCCACTGTCTGGCCACCACAACATACATCATCCTCCACCTGAGCCTGTTGGGTCACATCTGCATTGCTTTTACTTATGTTAGTATTTGACTCAGATTCATCACATTTATTTTCAAAAAGGTCATTTTTTGGATGAGGTGATGGAATGGGTATGTATTCACTTTGGCTCAAAGGTAAGAATAGAGATCTTTCGATTCCATTCTTATCCTTGTACCCAATTCCATCCTTTACGAATGATTGTCTCCCACACTCGATTATATCAGCATGAGCCCGTTTGCTCACATTCCATTTATCCACAACAATTTGAAGACGAGTTGTCTCATTTCTAGATTTCTCTAGTTTTGAGGTTAAATCGTTTATCAGAAAATCTTTCTTAAGCACAAATTCTTTTAAAGTTTGCATTTCAGCTTGAGTTGCATTTAACTTTCGCTGATATGCCCACTCATTTTCTTTCATTTCAGAATTGATTTTACGAATGTCATCCATTTCTCTTAAAACTCGTTTGTTGTGTGATAAACAGTATGCGACAGCTGTAACACACCTAGGTGAGCACAGTTTAGATTTAATTTCTAAAGGAATATTTACCATGTCCCTTTCCTCAGCTTTCTTAGACGAGCTTTTCACCTCCTCAGCGACTTTCTCTGATGAAGTCTTTTCAGCTATCAGCGCCTCCTCTCTTTTCTCATCATTAACCTTCTCATCAGTCAACACACTCTTCAGCCCGGCATACTTCTGCATTTCCCCCTTTAGAACCTCAGCAGATGATCCTTCAACAGAGTTCACACCATTTGAAGATTTGGTGCAGATTGTGGCCATCAGGGCTTTGTTCACTTCAACTTCAGCAGCAGCAGCCTCTTCTCCCCAGTCGAAATCTTCAACAACCAAAGCCTTTTGTGGTTCCTTATCGTTTCCCTCATTGCCATCGGTTATGGCCACCAACCTCTTTGCAGGCTTGATTTCAGCTTGGTTCAATGTGGGGCATTCGTACTTGAAATGCCCGAGGACCTTGCAGTTGTAACACCTGATCTTGGATTTATCAAACCCAGCCTTTCCCATACCCACTCTTCTTCCGGTTCTGTCTTGAAAACGCTTCACTCGTAAAGTGATCATAGCCATCTGCCATTTCAAATCCATCTCTTCCATGTCATCTGGGTCAACCTGGTACATGTCCTCGGGGGACATCATCTCATTTTTAATCTCTCCTGTCTTCAAAGCTTCAAAACTGCTCATGAATGAGTTGAACAGTTCCACATGTTCAGCGGCCAGTTTAGCAGCCTGTGGAGTTAGAGTCTTTGCAGCCTTTTCAGAATACATTGGAGCTTTCCCAGAACTTGAACTACCAATCCCTGCAGAATCCACATACGAATGCAACGAACTTGAACTCATATCACCAATTGGGGCCATCAAAGCCAGATTCTTCATAGCACTGCTGGGGGTCACCTTCGGGACAGTCTGATTCATTTCTCTTTTAGTGATGTCCATCTCAAATGATTTCAGAGTGTTTATGAGATCTGCCAAAGTAGACTGAGCATCCAAGTAGTCCTTTTTGATTAACATACATTGGACACTCCACTCCTTTGGGAGAGAATCGAGCAGCTTCTTGATGGAATTGCGGTTGTTTACAGGAATACCCGCTTTCTTCATCTTGGTCAACAAATTCATGAACCTGTCAATGTGTGAGGACAGACTCTCACCACGGATACTTCCAAACATGTCGTACTCCTTTTGAATCATATCTTGTTTGTTTTGCCTCATCTCAGCATTGCCTTCATAATACTCACTCAGAGCAAACCACAGATCGTGCGCTGATCCGTATTCTTCAAACATATTGTAAACATCATTTGACAAAGCCATGGTGAGAGCACCGTAGGCTTTGTGATCTCTCTGCAACAGTTGTTTGTCGAGATCAGTGTATGTAGTGGGATCAGTGTTGAACACTTCTCCAGCATCAGTGGTTCTGGTGGGAATGTGAGGTCCGAGCTGGACTGAGTTCCATTGGGTGTGATCGTTGACAAAGTAGAAAGCTTTCATTCTGTTCTTCCATGTGCCATAGTCTTCTGCACCCATCAACTTGGGAATACGTGTTATAGTGCCGGTTTCAAGTTCAGCTTGAGTTATGGGGTTAACTTGGAATGAGTTGTTACCAGACATGATTTAAGATTGATTTTAGGTTGATTTTAGATTGATTTTAGGGTTTTGATTGAATTGATTAGCAAGTTATAGTCCAAAGTCCTTGAAAAGTCAAAACAGTCCACAAGTACGCACTCAGCTCAAGTTCGCAGTTTTCACAAGTTCGCAGTCTAAGTTCGCAGTACCTTGAAAACCTGAAACAAATAAGAAGCAAAGATGATAAGTCCCTGAATCTCCTGTTAAGTGCGCAGTCTCTGTAGCACACACTATTGGCTTAAGTTCGCAGTTCAGCCAAGTCAGAGCAGCACAAGTACTCAGTCTTGACTGATCAGCCTGCGCACTTGTACAAGTACACAGACACTTAAACTCTCGTTTAAGATTTAAGTTCGCAGTAACCCTAGCCAAGTGCTCAGAAGATGCACCTTTTCAGTAAGTTCGCACACCAACTAGAGATTTCAGATAAGTATGCAGAAACCCTAGTTGTGGTGCCAGGAGAGAGAAAGCTATAAAGCCTTGTGTAAATTTAAGTGCTCACACAGACACAAGTGCACACACTTTTTGACTTAAGTGCGCAGCAGTGGCTGTTAATAAGTGCACACCTTGAAATATCAAGTATGCAGCTTATGAGCTAAGTACTCACTCTTGAAACAAGTACTCACAAGCAAGAAACAAGTTCACACTTTATGAGACAAGTACGCACAATTAAGTACTTAATGCTTGAAACAAGTACTCAGTTTTTGAGACAGGTACTCACAGACAAGAAACAAGTAATCACAATCAAGAAACAAGTTCGCAGATTTTGAGCTAAGTTCGCACATTAAGTGCGCAGACTCGGCTGTGGAATTTTTAAACTTACCAGAAACTGATCCAAGAGATTTTCAATTGTTTTGAAGCTCTTGAATGATGTTTCTACTGAAAATAATACCTTTTAAACACCTTAGAAACACTTTTCACGAGATTTTAAGGCAAAACAATGAAAATATTCAAACTTTGATAAACACTAAAATTTTGAAAAACTTGAAAGTAAAAACTAACAAGGAGGGTTTTGATATCTTTAGATAGATACAATCTCGAGCACAGCGGCTCTGATACCAAATTGTAGTCCCAAAAACACTAGATCTTAAGTGTGCACTAGATTGTTATCAACTAGAAACACCTATTTGTTAGGTGTTTTAGTTGATTAATCAAGACAAGTTAAAGAACTAGATGAAGATTATAAAACCGACACACAAGAAACATAAAGACACGATTCCATTAAAGATTTCTGCTTTAAACAACCATGGATAAGTTCGCACTATTCTAGATAAGTTCGCACCTTTAACTTGTGCTCTCAAAGATACATCAAAAACCCTAACCCTAGCTGCACAAATGAGGTTCTATTTATAGGCAAACCTGATGACTGCGAACTTAACATTAAGTTCGCAGTATCCGTCCTTTAAGTGCGCAGTCTAGGGTTTCTTCACTACAACTATGCTTTAATTACATATCTAACCCTCCAACTCTAACATATAACTAAACATGGTTAAACCTGGTAACTGTGGTCTCATATTAACCCAACAATAATAAATTGTTACGCAGGTGTCCACACGCCGGTTGCAAGGGGTACAAAACTTCGTCATGTTCATGTGATTTCATCAACGTCCAATACTCAGTCAAGGGCGCGACTTCGTGAGAGGAAGAAAGTAGGGCTGGACGTAGATGATTCGCACGTTGAAACATATAACGCTGTTGTAAAAAAAGAGACCCGGCAAGGGAAAGTAACAACGGTTCAGAGGAAGACCTCCTGGAATAGTTTAAAGACACGTTCGTCCCCGCGGCAGTTGTGGTTGGCTGTGAGTAACTTAAGCAGCCGACAGAAGGTCGTTGTCCGTCAGATGGGGTTCGGTGACCTAATAGGTTTTGTTGTTAATGGTATTCCAGTGAAACTAGGACACTACGTCGTCGATGCTTTCCACCCGGGGACGAGGACACTACACTTTGGATAGCATAGGGTGGCAGTGGATGCTGCATTAGTCCAACAGTTGTTTGGTATTCCGCGCGGCGACGTGAAATTTAGTTCACTTAAGGAGCGTGCCACTTTACACCCCAAAATACAAAGTTGGCGTAATCGCTACGTTGGCAAAGAGTATGTTTCGCCAAAGTTGATTGCAGAAAAAATCAAAGCTGATGAATATGACGATGTGTTCTTCTTCAAGGTTGATTTCGTTATGTTGTTTATTACCACCATGATATCTGCTACGCCCAACGGTCTTTGCAAAGACAACATCCCTTTGCGCTTTACTGATAATACGGACTTCGGAAACATAGACTGGTGTGATTTGATGGTGGAGTCCTTGTCAACGTGCAAAATCAAATGGCGCAGGGATGACCCGAGTTCTGCCTTTGTGGGTCCACTGACTTTGTTCACGGTGCGCTGACGTTTTTTTCTATACTTTTTCTAAACGTTTCCTGTAGACCCCCAAAATTTTTGACTGTTTTCCCACGAAAAATCTGGCAGTTAATATATGTAGACACCATTGCGATCGAAGGGCTGAATACCAAGGCTGGTGTACGCGCAATGCATTACTGGTCGTTGGAGTTGCTGTCTCGGAGGCAGGAACATGAGCTTACCACCGGTGGATTCGGCCTGGGCCTAAGGAAGGCACTAACAAGTGGGATCGTGGATGGGGACAGGTTCCAGCGTAGTGACGTCGAGGTAAAAAAACTGGTGTTTTGTGTCGAGTTATTTCGTTAGTTCTTTGTGTCGTTTTTTTTAATTTACCATTTTTTTTGTTGTGTTACTTTGTGCGCACAGGTGGAATTGCATGGCGCGCGTGAGAGTGTGGCTGAATTGAGACGTGTAAAAGTTGGTGCCCAGAAATGTTTGCGTATGTTAACAACAAAGTATCCCAGCGATGCTCGTGTGGTCCAACTGAACGCCGAGTATGCAAACATACTGTTGTCAGGGAATGATGCTCGTGCACATCCGGCTGGGGATAACGAAGGTACGACATAATCAGTTTTGTTTTTAATTATTATTCTTTTTTTTTACCCATTTGTAAACATAACTGTTGCATTTTTTTTAGGCGCAGCCATCAGTGACGATACGTCTGGTACAGAGGGAGAGGACAGATGGCTGTTCACGAAGTTCGCGCCTGCGGGTGGGTCGGTGCCCTTGAACACTAAGGTTGAAGGTGATGCGGTTGCCAATGAGATACCGGTTCGCAGCGTGGTGTTGGCAATTCCTGCTGACAATGTGCCTACGCGTGCAAAAAGTGGTGTTGGGGAAAGGAGAACAGTGCAAGCGTCAGGTCGTGCTGCGAAGGTGGGTACATTGGTGGGTAAAAAAAGGAATAAAGGTGAGGTTACCATTCAGAACCATATAGGTGAGAGTACGGTTGTAAAGCGGAGCATGGTGTTGGCACTTGGTGCACAAGGTGGTGTGCGGGGGTGCGCAACGGGTGAGGGGTCGCATTGTACTGGCAAGGTTGGTGGAGTTGATGGTAAAGAGACGAATACAAATGAGGCTGCCGTTGATACACAGTTCCCTGAGAGACCTGTTGTCGAAACATTACTCGCTCTAGGGACACTGAGTAGTTCAAAAAGAAAAAGCTCACCAACTAGGGACCTGAATACGCAACGGTTGAGGTTTGGTCTTCCACCCGTCTGGGTCAAAAACACAGGTATCTGTTGACTAACTAAAAAAGAAAAAAAATATATTTTACATTGGTGTTATTTTTTTTGCTTACTAAACTATCTGTCGCTACTCAGATAAACGGACTACCGAGGGAAGCCAGCCAACCTTTAGCCTTGGGCTAACACAGGAGCATGTGCCGAATACGGATGAAGTGGTCCTCGTTGATTGTAGCCAACCGAGCTTCAGCTTGGGTTTGACACAGGAATTTGGCGATTCTGAGGTTGCGGTGGGCATAGCAGATCATTGCAGGGCTGCGGGAGTGAAATGTGGTACGCTTTCTGCGACTTTCTCACATAAAAAACAAAAAAAAATAACTTAGTTAGTACTTACATCAGTGTAACTTGTGCGTAGCGTCTGCGTTGCCCTCGTCTAGTGAATCTGGTTTGGTGTCCAGTGAAGGGGGAAGCAACGTGCCTGGTAAAAGTGCAGGTCACCCTATCGCACGCCCGGGTAGGTCAAAAGCGGCGGCTGCTAGGTTACCCCCCTGGGTAAACAGAGATGAAGATCTCAGCATCCGAAACACTGAAAGGGAAAACGCGGTTTGGGAGTACCTGTTCAAGCATACGGATGAGACGAACATCGTGGAAGACACCATTGACCCAACGGACCATTATCCGTAAGTACCCCCCAAACTTCCTGCTTTTTACGTTTGTGTAACGCAGCACACATACCCTGACTAAAGACACCTGTGACTCATATAACTTATAGGTACGTCATGTTTGAGGCTCGCCACGGCTTGCGCGCAGAAACACCGTACCTGCACTCATTGGCAGTCGGGGAGCGGCTGTATGATTCAGTTATTGATGCATGGGCGCATGTGCTTAATTACGACCCAAGCTACCGATTTGCTTGCTGGCGTACCACGACGCTTATTTCTCCCTACCACCACTGTGGTGGGTTTGTTTTTCAAAAAAAAAATTAATTAGATTCTTAATAAAAAAAATTTATAGGGCTACCCTGATACAGGTAGCTTGGATGTTGCAGCCGAAAGAAGACAAAAACGGGTCTCGTGTGGCTTGCTTTAAGAGTGGCGTGTCTGGTGCTGTATGTGGCATTGAGTCAAAACTTGATTTACTGGCGTTCGACATGGTGTTCGTGCCTGTACTCGAATATGAGCACTACTACTTGGTAGCTTTTGATATGAAAAATGAAGATGTGTGCATCATCGATAACATTGTCGCGAGGAGGTCCCCAGTGCAAATGGTCGACAACGATGTTTATTCACTTAAAGGGACGCCTTACAAAGTGGTATGCACAAAAATTATATTCCTGTAATTTTTTACATTGGTGTATTTTTTAGCTGACATTACCTTAATTGCAGAAAAAAATCTTTGTCGACTACCTAACTTTGGTGAGACACCCGAAGGCAAACGTGATGGGTGGGTGTGTGATTCGGCGTCTGGATTTACCATGGGGTACGCACAGCAACGGGACTGACTGCGGTGTCTACTTGATGCGCCACATGGAGATGTACATGGGGGTACATATCGCGTTCAGGTGTGAGTTCAATCTAAATGGTCGGCGGAAACAGGCTCAGGTAGACGCTTTGCGAAAGCGGTATGCAGCAAATATTCTGTTGTCAGCCACCAACATTTATAAGAATCGCATTTGGGAGGGCGCGCTAAGTTTGTGATTATGGAAAAACACTTAATTTATGTTATTGGTTGTGCATTTGGTTGAAGAAAACATGGGTAAAAACACTTAATTTATGTTATTGTCTATGTAGCTTTTTGGTTAAAAAAACAATTTGTGTGGTTGTGCTTTTTGGTTGAACAAACATGAAGACGGGGTGCTTGTGTATTTTACACCGACGTAAACCCCAAGCATATGCTTATGTTTATTGTTTTTTGGTTTGTACTTATTTGGTTAAAAAAGAAATGAAGTTTACACCGACGTTAAAAAAAATTTCTCTACTAAAAAATGATTATCCAAATCGTTCAACTATACTGATTTACACTGGGGTTTTTTTATACTAACGACGTTTTTTATAGCCACCCCACGTGTGTATACCCACCGTGGTTTTACAAAATGGTGTAAAAAAAATAAGGTACCCGACGACCCACCGTGGTTTTACACCAATGTTTACAAACAAAAAGTCCGTCAAAATCCTCTACATCAGCATACAAAAAAAAAATAAACTATCTGATCCGTCGTTTACCCTGCGGTTTTTCGTATGGTCACTTGTGTAGTGACGTTGTGTTTTTGTGACCCCCCCCCCCCCCGGATCTTTGTGACTTACACTGAGGTTTTTTATACTGACGACATTTTTAATAGTCCGTCACAATCCTCTACATCAGCATACAAAAAAAAAGTAAAAACTAAAATAACTATCCGATTCGTATGGTCACTTGTGTAGTGACGTTGTGTTTTTTGTGACTTACGCTGGGTTTTATTTTTATACTCGGCCCCCCTTGTCTATACCTGTCGGCGACCCCCCCTATCTTTTACACTGGTCTAGACGAACCCCCCCGCCCCCTCCCCATACAAACTGATAGACAAAAATGAAAAAAAAGTTTTAAAAACACTTAACTATTTGCATTAACACCCCCCATTACAAATCCATACATATACTTGTCTGGGAAACATATACTACCCTGCGCAAAAACGTAACATCCAAAAAAGATATGCGCGGACCCACAAACGTTTTGACCATACAGCACAAGCAGACAAAAAAAGAAAAGGGACACCAAAATAAAGTAGCTACATGGGACAGGGGGTAATTTTCCACAAAAGTACCTACTCTTCTTCATCTTGGTTCTTCAGCGGGCAGTTCCTTGAGTCATGGTCGGTTACGTATTCATAGCACGTTTTGCATTGCCGGGGGTGCTTCTTCTTCTTGTTCGCAGCCTTTTCGCCCGGGCCAATTAGCCGGCGCTTTGTCCCACATCCCTTGTTCCTGATTCCTTGGGGATTGCTGCATGACACCTCCAAATTTTCTGGGACCCCTAAAAGATGGCTAATCACTTCAGCCTTCCCCTTTGAGGAACCACCTGCATCATCTCCAGTTCCAACTACTACTTCCTTCATGGCGTTTACCTGCTCATTTAACAACGCCATACGATCAGGTGACATACTAGCTCGATCAACACACTGGGAAAACATCTCAAATAGCTCATTACGCATAACAGCCCCTTCACTCTTGTCTACCCCATAACGTGCGCTTATACTAAAAACATTTTTTGGGATCGCTTCACGCCTCCAGCGGTCGAGTATATACTTCTCCGGGATTGATTGCACCTTGGTGTACCTGAAAACACAGAAAATATGGCGACACAGGTATCCAATACGGGTCCATAGATTGCACGAACAGGTGGTAGTTTCCTCCGCAGCATCAACCTTCACCTGCGCCCAAAAAAAAGAGAAAATCCCAACATTAACAAAAAGAAAACAGTTATCCAAAAGGGTCGGCGTTTCTGTGTGTGGCACGTACCGTGAAATCATTCAGCACGTCAGTGTTCTTATCAAGATGTGTGATTGTGTACACCTGCAATCCATCGATTTCATCTTGTTTTGATATAAAGCAGTACAACAAGCCTTTCAGCATTTCTTTCCGAACTTCCTTGAATATAGCTTGCGAATACACCATGGCACATTGCTTTTCGAATGGCAACCCGGTTTTCAACTCAAGGTGCCTGTCTTCTGTTTGAAAGTCCGCCAACCGCGCGTTATACCTTTGCGCATCCATTGTTGTGTCAAAGCACAGCAGGAACTGAACAAGAGTATTGGCCCAACTTGAGTTTATTTTAAACGCTGCATTGGAACTCTCGCAGCGCGACGTTGTTTTCATCAGACAGCACATCTGAATCTCGCGGAAATACGCAGGTACCCAAAGCTCTTTTATGCTAAACATGTCCTTAAGCCATTCATTGTCGTTGAGCCCATACTTGTCCAACAACTTCGCCCAACGACTTTCAAAGGTTGTAGGTTTGATGTAGATATTCCATACTAGCTTATGTAATGCCGCCCGAACCTCCGAATTATCAACACCAGTTCCTGCAAGCTGTTAAAACATTTTCAAAAACATTAGAAAAACATGACGCACTCTTGTACACTTTGTGAGCACACAAAACACATTAAAAAACAGGCCAAAAAAAGGGTTAAAAAAGGAAGTACCTTAGTTGGTAGTTTCTTCTTGATGTGCCACATGCACAGCCGATGTCGAGATTCAGTAAAAACAGCTGCCACAGCTTGCTTCATTGCAGGGTCCTGGTCAGTTAACACCAGCGTAGGCTGCTTGCCATGCGCTGCGAGGAAGTTTTGCAACAACCAGCAATACGACTCCACCGTTTCACTGAATATGAGCCCAGCCCCGAAGGTAACGCACCGTTTGTTGTTGTCTACGCCTGTGAACGGGACAAAAACCATGTTGTACCTGGGGAAAAAACATGTTTCAGCATAAAAAAAAGGTTTTCAGCTGTTGATGTTATTCAAAGGCGTGTGTCGACATACTTGTTGGTTTGGTAAGTTGCATCAAATGCAAGCACGTCGCCGAAAGCTTCGTAGTTGATCTTAGATATCTCATCAGCCCAGAAAAGATACCTAAGTTCGCCATTCACAAGACTATACTTGAAAAAGAAATTCGGTAAATTCTTCACTCTCTCATTCAGCTTCTCAATCATCAGTTGTGAGTCTCTCTCACCAATAAACAGTCGAATACTCCTTGCAAAGTTTTTAAAATCCGTTGGAGTACCCTTCACATTGTGATGACCCCCTTTTAAACTAACCTGGATTTTGTGCGACACTTTTGCCCCTACTTTGTTCATGCTAACCCTGTGAATAAATTCCTTTGTCGAAAAATCCAACCTCCGACCTAGTTTTGTAAGGTCCCTATTGTAAGTGGGAACAAGCATGTGGTTATGTGGTTCCTCAAAGTGATAGATATCCCATGAAGCAGTTTTCTCACAAAACTTCACCCTAATCGATGCCTTACAATCACAAACCTTGAAAGTTGACTCCCTAACCTTAAGAGACGTCTCGGCCATTGAGTCAAAATTCTTAGCCTTTAGGGGTTTGCCGGCCTTAGAACACAGGATGTACCTATGGGTTATACTACCATTCTTCCTCTTCACAGTTCCTAGCCTAGTCGAAAACCCACACTTCTTCGCATATGCCTCATAGAACTCTACGACCTCTTCCCACTGCCTAAAGGTGGTCATCGCCTTCGGCTTATCACACTCACGGACAATTGGTACCCAGTAACGAGTCCCATTAGGTGTAGACCAGGATGAACATCTACTGTCTACAAAAAAACAGGTTTCTGTGCGTGTTTAAAATTGGACTTTACACCAGTGTAATAACACATGTTTTATGGTTTCAAGCACAAAAGATAACTACAAAACCCACAACCACAGTTTTGAACGTCTTTTTAATCGACTTTACCTAAAAATCTATTTACAAAAACATCAAAAACTTTAAAAAAACTCAAAAACTTTAAAAAAACCTCTGAAACCAAGGGAAAATGATCCTTTCAAACCTAAAAACTTAAAAAAAAATCTTTTCAAACCAAGGGGGAAATGATCCTTTCAACCCCTAAGCCTAAAAAAAATCACTGTACACATGAAAAAAGCACACACACACACACAGACACATTAAATGAACAAAAAAAACAAAAAACCTTACCTTCATCCTCAGCAACACCCTCTTCCTCCAGGTTGTTAAGATCCGTCACATGAGATGACCCCACATCAACAACAGTCGATTGCACCTCGTGGGAAGACCCAACTTCGTCTACAACTTCCTTCCCCTTTCCCTTAGATGTTCCATGGCTTGGGCTGATCATCGACAGTGGTTGTGGGTTTTCCAGAAAAAAACGATTCACAATTTCGAGATCCTCTGTAGAGAGGAAATCTGTTTGCTCGTTGTTAGGTGTGTTCGTCGCCATTATGTTACGTTTTTCCCTCATGATTAGGGTTTTTTGGAATTTTGGTTGTAGCTTGAAGATGATCTGAATAGAGCTTTGTGTGTGTGTGTGTAAACATATATATAATATGTGGGATCAATAATAATACATAATGCACATTTTGGAGGGAAGTTGGTCTTGGGATATACAATGAGAAGTCAGAGACTTGTACTTCACTTATTATAATAAAACACATTTTAATTAATTAAAAAAATGCTTATGGGTAAATTACCTTAATTACCCTTGTATAATAACAACAAAATAATAACACATGTCATCTTATTATTGGCTCCATGGGGTTCTCTAGTTCTTGCATGAAATAGGGGTTCCTAGTAGAACCTAATCCTATATATATATATATATATATATATATATATATATATATATATATATATATAGGGTGGGTTACGGTACAAAAGGTGTGTTTTGTGAGAAGG
Source organism: Ambrosia artemisiifolia (assembly GCA_032199755.1). Classification (NCBI taxonomy): domain Eukaryota; kingdom Viridiplantae; phylum Streptophyta; class Magnoliopsida; order Asterales; family Asteraceae; genus Ambrosia; species Ambrosia artemisiifolia. Next base: position 34,795,460 of record CM063517.1, read on the forward strand.
GTGAGAAGCAATTGTGTCCTTTGGATCATTATGATGGATGGTTTACATTAAATTGGTGACAAACTTGTAAATAATGTTATAATTTAATTATTAAAATAGGTCTTGTGAGGGTATAACTGTCAAAACACCAAATAACTCATTAAAAATACTCCCTTTATTTAAGGAAATCAATCTCATATCTCTCTCTCTCCTCCATTTCTTACGATAATATTTATCTCTTCTTCATCTCTCTCTCTCTTCAAAACCCACCCCCTTTCTATTTCCCCTTTCTCTTTCACCTCTCTATCTTACGATAATATTACAATTTCTTGAACTTCTTTTCAGAGACATCACCGAATGGAAACAAGGAAGCTTTAAGGAAAGACAGATCAGCAATGTGTGTGTTTTAAAGGAAGACAGGTCGGCTAGAGGGTGTGGTTTCAACAAGATCCGGAAGAAACAAGGAAGCTTTAGGATCCCGTTTGTTCACAGGTCTTCCGTTTGTATGTGACGGCGATGTGTGTTCTTTTCAGAGCGATCATTCACTAGAAAGTTTGTATGTGACACCGATGTGTGTGTTTTAAGGGAAGACAGATCGGCTAGAGGGTGGGTTTCAACAAGAGCCAGAAGAACAGATCGGCGATGTGTGTATCTTAAAGGAAGAAAGGTGTCTTTGTGTGTTTTATGTGTGAGTATGTGTTTTCTGTTTAAATGTTGGGGGTGATGATAAAACACAACTGACAGACAGTGTTGGTTCATATTGATACATACTTTATTGTTAAAACACAAAACGTATTTGGGTGATGATAAAACACAAAACATGTTGGTTCTAGTTAAAACTTGTGTTTTAACATTATTTTGTATGTTGTCAACTAATGTTAAAAGACAAAGTTATTCTGAAAGAATTATTTTAAGGAAAAGTCATCTTCTTGTTTGTGTGTTTTAAGTTTAACAGGATAGTGTTAGTGCATGTTGGAACATACCTGATTGTTAAAAAAAACACATACGTAACGTTGCAACTGGATAAAAAAAAGAAGTTCAATGAAAACACACTAAAATCATAATGAAAAAAAAGGACCTCAATGTAACCTAGATCATGTATACATTCAAATGGATAAAAAAGCACATAATACAAATGATAAAAAAAGGACATTCGATTTCATCAGCCATAGTATTATCCATTATGATGAAGAGCGTAAAACACACTAATGTTGTCTGGGATATATTGTTCGAATTTGAAAATAAGCAATCAGTAAAACAATGAAAAAGATCGAATTATATGGAGAAATATGTGTATTGGGAAGAATAATTGAAAAATAATATCCATATAATCACTCCCTAATTAAAAAAGAATTAAATTTAATAATTTAAATGATTTGTGTATAATTACCTTCCTATCCTTTTTAATAATCTAGATTAGGGACACGTGTCACCTTGTGAGCCCTTCTTACCCTTCTCACAATATTAAGTTTTTGTACCGGAACCCTTATCTATCTATATATATATATATATATATATACTAGTGGGAAACCCGCGCGATGCGGCGACGGCGACAATTTGCAATGCGATACAACGTAGCTAATTTGTTGACAAGTGTAGATTCATTATCAATTTGTTCAAGTTCAATCTGGTAGCAACGTTCACATTCCAATTCAAGCAAGTAGAATGGTTATCAATTGGTTCAAAGTACAAGTTTTCACTATGAATGTCCATCTTGTACCGGATAGCAAATTCATTGCATATGTCAACTGATTTGCTAGGCTTGCAAGCTAAAAGTGATTGAATATGGATTGTCTTTATTACTAAGGCGATTGAATATGAATTGGCTTTATTACTATAGCGATTGAATCCACATATGTGCGGACAATGGGGTCCACCACAGATGACATACTCTAACAAGAAAAACAAAAATTGCAAACCGTGGTCAATAGTTTATAATCAAGAATGATAACTATAGCGATAAATGTACAGAAACATTACAGAAAATCTTTTATACTGAGCTTATCTCCCAACAGCTTGTCTAATCTTCTCTTGACAACCACTGATAAAATAAATGTATGTCAAATAAATGAAATTATGTATGGTAGTTGCACCAAAGTACAAGGGGGTAAGTTGCACATTCTTTATAAGAAAAAGATGACCGGATACATGATTTGGGGACTCTAAAGTAGTTTCATTTTTTAATAGAATAAAGTGGTTTCAGTTAAGAGGGTGTTTTAAAGAAAACTTTTAAATACTTGAGTAGCCTGTAGGTGGTTAAAAACTGAAATAAAGATATAACTAAAAACTCCATTAATTAATAATCATCTCAAATCAAACAGTTATCTATAGATTCACTCTCAACATATGAACCAAAACCCTTGGCCATAATAAACGGTGAGATCGAATCTCCATTCAGGTTGACCAATTAACAAGGCCTTATGGCTAATGTGAATTGCGCAGACGTATAATCTCATGAGGCGAACATGTGGCACATGGTTTCTTAGCGCCTCGGCCCTTTGAGGTGCACGTATAAAAAACACCATGAGACACGATTTCTTAGCGTCTCGCCTCGAGGCGCGCATCCAAAAAACTGAATCTAGAAGTAGTGTTGGCCACTTGGGGTGACACCATTGCTATTTGATGTTGAATCAGTTAGGGGTGATTGATACCTGATCAAAAACTGCAGAAAAGGTATAATACGCAAACTCAGTTAGGTGTTATTGATACCTGATCAAAAACTGCAGAGTAAGGTACAATACACAAAATCTCACCTTACCATGAGATTTATGTGTAGCATAAACACGTACGAAGAACTAACCACCGAATCCAACTCTCCGACTCTTTCCAAAAATCGCCTCCATGCTGATTGATTGGCCTATAGAAAATAAACATATTCCAATACGCAATGATTTATATAGTTGGAAAAAAATTATCATACAAAGAAATAAAATAATGTTTTGAGCTGCACAAGGGTGGAAAATTTAGCATGTCCGTATGATTGGGTGATGTGGGGTGGTGCGTCCCTAGCCACCTTAGCCAATAACAACCCTTAACGCCCCCAACACCAGAAAATATATGAATGCCAACAGCATATGTATTTTAGCACAAGTGTTTCACACTTTGAATGGAAGTCAAAAATAATAAAGATACTCTTTGATAATCACATATAAAACTACCTTGTGAGCATTAAACAATCGTAATGGACAAATAGGTTATTTTGCTTGAAATTAACGAAGAAATGGTTAATGGAGTACCTGATAAGAATATTTTGACATCAACTCTACAATGACCGCCAACCATATTTTTTCCTCTAAATTGCAGGTTATGAACCTACCAACACAAGTAAATATTCATGGTTATTAGAATAAAAAATATACGAATGTATATATAGCGACGCATTCAATACATAACCATTTTTAGAAGGAAACTGCGAGAACCCCATAAGCACTTGTAAGTAATTACATAACGCCTTATGTATCACACTTAAAGCATTACATATACCTAGGTAAAGCTCCATCCAAGCATACAGTAAAAGTAAACAACTCCTATACAAGTCAACAAGAGTAAAAAGTTTGTGAATGTGTGATTTGGAGTTGATTACCATAAAATCAATGGCACTTTGTAGGTGGATTGGAACCCATTAAAGCACTAATTTGCAAATATTATAGAAATTATAAACCACAAGTCAAAAAACATCAGTCAATTTAGAAACTCAACATGACTGTTTGACTATGAGAATCAAATGCTTAAAACATACACAAAAGCCATTCCATATTATGATTTCTAAAAATGTGGACCATAATCATTAACACAATCAATCTACTAATCAACTACAGACAAAACATACAGTAAAAGTAAACAATAACTATGCTCATGAACGCATAAATTAAAAGTTCTAAATTGTTTTATCAGATGTTAGATTATTAATAATAGTCAGATAGAAACTATGGCCACCCAGAGAGAATCCATTTAATGTTGTCTGCAAGGCTCTAAACGTAAGCCAGAAAATAGTCAAATGTATATAGCTAAAAAGAATGTAACAAAAATAACCATAGTTGAAAGAAGCATGCATATTTAACCATCGTGAAACTTGAAATATCTGAAAATTCACAATCACAAGCTTGCCACCACCCCAAAGAGTCAGAGACACCTCGGGGCAAAGTGATGCAGGAATTACATGTAAATTGAATAGAGTAGAAATTACTAAAATACCTATAAAGGATTTATATTTATATGTTCCAACCAGCAATACTACATAACAAGTGATACAATGCCGAGTATAGTAATAGTTGTACAATGTATAGTAGTTGTAGACTTGTAGGGGTCTGATGTTAAAGATATGATACAGGCAAACTTCCAAGGCATGCTTTACAGACACTATGCACAATGTATGTTGTACCGTCACTGTTCACATCTGTAAAAGCTGGTCATATTGAAAGGGGCTATTTGACTTTGAAATATCAAAAGTTATGTAAAACTTTGCATGAGAATATCAACAGAATCTAATTAAAGGGTTAGTAATTTTACAGCTGTAAAATGACAGCTGGCTGGTACAAGTTTGAATTCAAAAATAACAACAATGCTTTGCCCTAGTGGTGTGGGGGTGAGGGTGTATAAGGGGAGGTTGGGAGTTCGAATCCCCCCACAGCTGATAAGGGTGAATATTATGTGAGGATGTAATCGGCCGTTCAAAAAAAACAATGCACCTTTACAGTTTTTTGTTACTGTTACATGGACAGTTTGACGTGCTTATATTTGTTTGTATGTGCTTAAAGACAATTTTATTGCCCATTTGACCTGTTTATTCAAATATCTTTAGGTAGAAAATAAATTCACTTCAGTGTTTTAATTTCGTGGAAAATAGATTTTTATTTCAATTTTAAAAGCCCATTTGACACGTTTATTCAAAAAATGTAATTAACATATAAAATGGCATGCCATTATATAAGCAGTCACAGTCGAAAGTGTGCAAAAGTGAGGAATACATAAAATAAATGTTAAAAAATAGTTCGAAACGCACATGGCAAGAAACTTTGCATCATCTGATACATTGAACGCAGAAATCAGGTCCCGCCCAATGTGCTTCAAGCTAAACCGCTTCCATGTTGTGGTGTTTCACATAATGATAGTTCCTCTTGATCTTTCCGAATTGAAAAACATGGCAAAATCATTCATCAACTACACCATGCAGTATTGAAAAACAAAAACAACAGCTAACTTCATATAAACTATTAACAAGAGCAAAGATTCACCTCGCATTACAGTGACATATAGAACTTGATCATTCACATGGTTATAAAAATCTACAAAATCCGAAACATCATCCTAAAAAGGAAAGGCAAACTGAGTTAGTTGTATATCCGAATATTATTACAAGTGCATAAAACCATATTTTACCTTTTCTTTGAGTAAAGAAGCTTTACTCAGATTAACAAATGCCACTTTCTTATTAGAAACTTCCCGCCGGGTCTGCAACACATATTAACAAACACCTAATACCATGAGAAAAATTTAACCTTATAAAACTGACTTTTTACACTATTATGAATTCACTTATCCAGCAAACATGATGAACCTACAATGTAGATTTTTGACTGAGGTATGAGCATCAGTTGACTCATTCTTGTTAATTTGTAATCGTTTCTAGTAAATGCTAGAATTAAAATCTGAGATAATTAAACATGAACAGCTTATAAGATTATTTTGGGTTCGATCTTTGTTTATTTGTTTGACCCATTTCATTTCAAAAATAATAAAACCAATATGAAATGTTTGATACCTTGGTTCGTCCATATGGGTTGGCTGCAGATAAGGGGAAGTCTTCTGTACACGGTACCTTCTTTGGCCAACCATAAATAGTAGCTGATGATGAAAACACAATTTGAAATGTTTAAAAACCAAGAAAAAAATGTCAGATTATCAAACTATAGCATATTATTCATACCCACAGAATTTACAAGATGAAACAAATATTATGCCTTTTTGCATCCATGAGCTTCCAGTGCAGAGCAATTTTCCATCTGAACCTTAGATCCGATCATTTTTATAGACATTTATTCCATATAATCACTTATTAACATTTAGTGCTTAAAATAAGCTTTCAGTGTAGAGTAATTTTTTCCATCTGGTTCATAAATAAATTATTTTTATCTTCATCATTTTTCAATTTCTTGGACTTTCAGTTTACAAGCAAACTAAACAACACATAAATAACAAACACTTAACTGTATTTAGAAATAAATGACAAAACAAATGTAAAAGATGAGGAGGCAAAAAACCCAAGATTTAATTGATATTAAACAATAACATATACAAGAAATGATGAAAATTTATATATCACCTGTTGAAGTTGAATAATGCTCTGGAAACCTGAGTCAAGCAAAGAAATTATATAAGCGACATGTTGTTATAATCATCAACACAAGAGATAGAAACAAGAGCCATACACATTTAACTAATTTTTGTACAAAATCAACATAAAGTGTGACTTACCCTTGACGAATCTAGTGGAATACTCATCGATCTGGTTAAAATCGACCAATTAGTGTCTGTTTAGGGTTATGGAATGACGAATTAGTGTTCATAATCAACACAAAGTGTGACTTACCATTGAAGGAGGTCGGATTCTTCGTGGATCTGGTGAAATGTTCATCGATCAAGTCAAAATCATGGTGATGTTGTTGAAACGCCAGAGAGAGAGAGAGCACCTAATGTGTATCTGATGACCGACGAATGGGGGCGCATAAATTGTGCTGAATGAAACCCTAATGTGTATGTTTATCCGGTGTGTTTCTAACCTTGCATTATAGTCTTGTACATGATGCATTACATCTTGCACTCTTTGGAAGTTTAAGAGTTTTTATGCATTGGAGCCTTGTACAACATGCTTCCAAACCTTGTAAAGTGACAAATGACCATTTCTGCCCTTCCTATATGCTTATTAATATAGTATAGATATATATAAATTGCATTTGTGTAAATTTATCATTAAACAATTATGCCAAATTTATTACGAGTAGAAAGTGGAGAGACGAATGACTTAATAATTTTGATTGGTTTCTTTCTAATGAATATTATTTAAAGAAGGCATCATCCCACTTGAGTGTGCCATGTGACATTAATTGATTTTAGGAAAAAAAATTAAAAACAAAATCGAATTTTTCTCTCTCATGTTTCCTCCCATAATTTTTAAAACTTAATATGTTTTAGACAAAATTACACAGATTGTCCTTTATTTATTACCTAAATTGCACCTTCTGTCCCTTGTCTTTCATTTGCATCCATTATGTCCTTTATTTTCTCAGTTTGCTACACCCTCTATCCTTTAGCTTAACTAAGTTAAAAAACTTGGTTAACTTTATTTTTTAACTTTAAACTTTTAGCCCATGTAGTTTTCTTAAGTCAAAAAATTAAAAAAAATTAAAATCTCGTAAATTCGAATTACATAAAATAATCATCCATTTATTTCGCTTACACAAACATTCCAAAAATCCAATAAGAAGAGTGATCGAGGGTGACGGCTAGGATTCACGACTGGAAATTACTATGACATGAGATCAGGGTTTGTTAAACTCACTAATTTAGAAGTCCAAAAAGCTGTTGGTAAAAATGCATGATGCTCTAGGTGATGTTGCCATGGTTGTTGCTTTTTTCCGTCAATTTCGTCATATGCCGCAATGTTTGGTCTAGATTAACCATGCCCAGGTGCAGCCATTGGCAGCTGCGGCAGTGTTACGTGTTCAATTTGAATGTGTACTGTGCTCAATGATCACTTCTGAACAACTTGTTTTCACAAATGATAGCGTCACAACATCAAAGAGGATAACTATTGAACTGGTTGTGTTATTGATGACCTTTCCAATGATGAATTACCTATTATGTTAATTAGAGATTATAAAGTTCTTTTATTGAACCTTCAAAAACAAATTCTTAACATCTTAATTTTCATTGTGGAATTTAACCAAAAGCCTTTGGGCTCAAACCTAATATCTTCGCCAAATTGAAACCCAATGATTTGTTTAAAGAACCTCGTAAACATATAAGAAAAAAAACTTATATTTAAAGTTTCTAGATTTTCCAAGTCAACTAATATCTTAGATACACTAAAGATAAATATTACATTCTCTTAACTAAAAGTCTCAACAGACACATTTACGTAGCAATCTCAAACTATATATGTGGTTTTTGCTTCAACACAATAATTTCCGTTTAGAGTACGATTTGAGATAAAATCATAACACACCAAAACCGAGCTAGACTTGCCGATCTAGTTGCTAAGGCGACCTTTTGCAGATTATTTTTGGTCACATCTCACTCTGTTCTGGTTTTGTCACAGATTCACAAATGTATATATTACCACCACATTTTGATTATTAAAAAACATTGACCTTTGGGTATGTGATGTATTAAAGAGAACCATTTGCTCCACCATCTTATCTAAAATGTGATATATGAGACCGAGACAATGGTAAGACATTTAACTTCGGTTATATATATGTGTATGTTTTTCATCAATCGTTTTACTTCAAAACTATAGTTTTGATCGAAATTTGATGTAGTTTAAAAGCCCTATAATTTCGTTTCATGTCGTGCCTTAGTTTCGTCGTTTTATTTGGAGTACTGACTTAGGAAAACTACAGGGACTAAAAGTGTAAAGTTAGAAAATAAAGTTAACTAACTTTTTTAACTTAGTATGCTAAAGGATAGAGAGTATAGCAAACTGAGAAAATAAAGGACATAATGAGTGCAAATGAAAGACAAGGGACAGAAAGTGCAATTTGGGTAATAAATAAACTGTGTAATTTTGTCTATCTTTTATATACGAGATTTTTTAAAGAAAAAATTACATCAAATTAATGATCGTTTTGTTATCTTTTGAACGAGTACCATAGTGCTATATAAAAAACGAAGAAAAAAAACCACAATTTTTTGTGGGTTTTGTTCATACAGAAAAAAAAAAGCATGCAGTGTTCAGTTAATTCATTAATCATGTATAGGCAAATCACTAATTATGTTCAAAAATATGTAAATATGAATTCTATTTTCAACATGTGTTAACATTGGAGTTGTACATTGTTTTAGGTTATGTATTAATATTAGAGTTATACATTGTTTATGGTTAGGCGTTAACATTGGAGATACATTGTTAATTGTTTTTGTTTAGGTGTTACCCGAAGCTTTCCTGCATGTAACTGTAAAGCGCATCATTTTATTTCATATATAAAATTTTTATATGATATTAAATTTCTCAACCCGGGACGTTCCCGGGGTATAATCTTGTCTATTATATAATTGAAAGCCTCAAATCCTAGATGGCACTCATATAGTCATTCTCCCCCTTGAGAGTGCTATATAGGATGCCATGTGGCATTAACTAATTTTAGGGATAAAAAAGTTTAAAAACAAAATTCGATTTTTCTCTCTTATGTTTCCTCATATAATTTTTAAACGTTAGTATCTTTTATCAACGAGATTTTTTAAAGAAAAAAATTACACCAAATTAACGAGCGTTTTATTCTCTTTCTAACGAGTACCATAGTGCTATATAAAAAACGGAGAAAAAAACGACTACTTTTTTGCGGGGTATTGTTCATACAGGAAAAAAACACGTGTTCTGATAATTCATTAATGATGTATAGGCAAGTCACTAATTATGTTTAAACCAGTAGCCGAATAGGTTAATAGAGTTATACATTGTTTTAGGTTAGGTATCAATATAAGTATGTTAGAGTTGTACATTTGTTTAGCATTGGAGTTCTACATTATTTTAGATTAGGTGTTAACATTGGAGTTGTAAGTTGTTTAAGGTTAGATATTAGAATTAGAGTTATATATCAGTCTATTTCATATGTAAAACTGATGTGTCATATTAAATTTATCAACCCCGGGATGCTTCCGGGGTATAATATAGTGCCATGTATGATTTAGTCCTTTGGAATATACATATCGATAGATTATTGTTGTTGTTGTTGTTGTTATTATTATTATTATTATTATTATTATTATTATTATTATTAAGAAAAGAATTTAAAAAAAAGGCAAACGAATGAAGCTGGTTGTTGAAACTTGAAAGGGAACACGAGAAAGAAAAGAATTGAAGCACAAAGTCACGGTCCAACTGCTGCTTGGCCTAGTTGCTGCAACACAAGCCCAACAAGTTCAGCACAGCTTCTCCATTGCCGCCCAGTGCTGCTTTCCTCGGCCTAGACGCTTGGAACAGGCCCAGTCTCGTGATTTTGAGCATTCTTTGCCGTATTTAAATAACCTATCCGATTAGGAAGCGGTAGGCATTGAGATCAGCAGCTAAGGGTGAGCAAACCTTAACCGTTAACCGAAATTAACCAATAACCGAACCGTCACCGAACCAAATTAACCGATAACCTAGATTCACCGACAGTTATGGTTAAGGTTCTTCAATTAACCGGTGAATTGGTTATGATTATAGTTATAGGTGTCCCATATCCGAACATTAACTGAACCGAACCGATCTAGTATAGCACCTTGAAATATGTTTGTTTCGTCTTCAAATCACTTTTAGATATGCTTCTAGTACATGGAAAGGTATGGAAAAAATGTTCGAATAAATGAAAAAGGTATAAAAATAATGCAAACATAGCTTTGTTAATTAACTTTTGAAATCACTCATGCCTGTGTTCTTCTAAAAATGCAATAGTCCCATATCAAATTCTATTTAAAATTAATACGAAGATAAATTGGCTATAATATAAATGCAAGACTCTCGTATTTAAATTCTATTCAAAATTAAAGCTCTTCAATCTTTAGATTTTTTTTTCTTACCTAGATTTTTTTTCACTCAAACTTTAATTCAAACATAGCTTGGTTAGTTAACCGAATTAACCAAAACCGAATCATAACCGATTAACCAAAACCGAAGTTCAGTTATGGTTATGGTTACAAAAATCCTAAAACCGAAGGTAGCGGTTACGGTTATGATTAATAGTAATAACCAAACCGAACCGCCATTTGCACACCCCTACCAGCAGCAATAATTCGAATTTTTGGAGCGAATATTTAAAGGTGATTAGAAAGATTAAGGTATGGATCAAGTTTTACAAGTATTTTGGTTAATATTTTATTACTTTGTGTTTTAAAATATTATTTCCATGACTTTATTTTTGTTTGAATCTATGCTTTTAGTGATTTCTCATACTATGTTTGGCTAAAACGTTAGTTGCTACATAGGCTTAGATGATTACAAATTGATTTTTGGATTTTGTTTTGGTTTTGAATATTTTTGTCGGTTTTATTTTACAGTAATAACTTGTTAATTATTGCTATGAGTATATGCATGTTTTCTGCCAATTTACAATCTATTAATGTTCCATAAAAGTCTTAGTGAATGTCTTTCATGTTTAGACATTTATTATAATCATCTGCTTTTTTGCTTATAGTTTATTTCATTGTTTTGTCTACGATTCCTTAGGAGCATTAATTGGGAGCTAAGAGGTTTAAGTATTCTTCCTATTCTATGACGGAGAAATCTGGTAGGTAATCTAGTTTGTGTTTGGTATCAGGAGTTTAGATTTTAATGCTGAGAAATCGGGTTTGCCTAGGTTTGCTTATATTCTATTACTTATCGGAGTCATGGTGAGAGTTGGTGAGTAATTCCTTGCACTTTAGAGTGTACTCAAATTGGCAACTGAGATTTCTAAGTTAATCTTGCAAGTACTTTATTTGGATTAACTTTAAAGCCTTAGTGGGTAATTTGCTTGGAGAACCAAATGAACGTTTTCGTTAAAATTCGGTTACGGACTTATGGTTTGTAAATGTCTCCAAGTAATTTAAATGAATTTTATGAGAACTGATAAGTGTACATTTACGATAAAGCTGCTACCAAAGGAAATTTATGAGAATTAAGTAGACAAAGAATATTTTGATACATTAGAGGGGAGTTTGGGATTGCTTATGAAAAATCCTTATATCCTTATTGCATTTTATTCATAGTTGTAAGAGGCTGCCTAAGTGCGCGCTTAGGCACCCTGGTGATGTGTGGCTAGTAACACACAGATTCCAGCCATAATTTACAAATTCTTGCCAGATTCCTGTCGAAATTTGCTACTTATAATAAAATTGCAAAAAAAAAAAAAAAAAACGATACAATACAATATCCTTATAGTTGACCCATTGGTGACCTTGACGATTAGTTAAGTTTTAGACCTCACGTACATGCATATCGCGTCTATTTACTCGACCCTTAGGTTTACACTTATATGGTTACACATATATCATCTGAAGTCAACTTCCACATAACTCGACTTAGTAAACCTATCAATTCATTATAACCAAATATACACATGTAGCACATAGCTTCACATAGTCAGTACATTTTAAACTCGCTTCTATAAAAAGCCGTTTTCTACCAAAACGCGGCCATTCTTAGTAATCCTCACGTTATATAAAGAATGCCTAAACTTTTATGGAAATCATTAAAGTAATCAACTTACGAGTCATATATCACATCGATTCACATAATCTACCCAATTTATCCACATACGCTAACATATTGTCCTAGCACCTAATAAGACATGTTCTAGCAATTTTCATAGTGTACAACTTCCCAATGTCACATATCAACCTATGAACATTATATGAACTTAATTTTACACCCTAGGACCTGCATATAAACCACAAAACATGACCAAATTTGCTGTTCTAAAACATATCAACCTATGAACATTATATGAACTTAATTATACATCGTAAATGATGACTTTTATACACATTTTAACACTAAACAAGTTGTTTTACATCAGACCTGAAAATTAGTGTTTTTAACGCATAAAACTTGTCGAAAACATGCGTTTTTGCGCATCGTTTGCAAATACATTTAGGTGTTTACATTAGGACTTTCATGAGTACCTAATCACACATCATTTTCCTTAAACATAAGTCACAAAGACCTGGTTAAAACCTGAGCGTGTAGATCCTTGTTAGGTTTAATATACTCTATTGTAGACTCATCAAAACCCTCAAAACATCATCATAATCAGACCTGTCCTAAACTTGAAATAACTCAAAATCATCTTCAAACAATTCACAACACATGAACCTATTGATCAATCAAGCCACATTTCAACAAATACAACCCCATACCATTTATCTAGATCATCTAAAACATAAAAATTCCATTTCACATCAGATCCTAAATCATCATTTAAACCCTATTGCGTGTTACTAGAACATCATGATCTAAGCATAATAATCAACTGTTGAACAAAACAAATTATTCGACACATACATTTATACCTATGGCATACATACACACATACATACACCATCTTTTTGACCATTTTTCTCATTCCAATTGTTTCTTTTATAAACCCATTTCAAAACCCTTCTTTGTTTGGTGAAAAACTAAACCAAAACAGAAAATATAAAGATTTAACACAATATTTTAGTTCAAAAACTCACCCTTGATGAGAACTTAAAAAAATGGTGGGTTTTGATAGTTTCTCCCTCTAAATATTACTAGATTCTTCATAGTTTTAGCTTCCAAATCACCAAAGACTCATCATAACGTGATAATCCATACATGTTTTTGTGAAAGATTTAACAAAAAAAAATGATTATAGGATGATAACAATGATTTATGACCAAGAGAGGGAAAGGAAGGGAAGGTGGAGAGGTTTGGTGTGTGTTTTGAGTGTGTAAAAATGAACTTAAAGTGTGTTGGGTGTTTTAATAAGTAGGATTTTTGTATTGATTATATTAATCATTGAAATTAAATCTCTATAATAATACTATGGAGGTGGGCGTGGGCCGGTTATGGGTGTTGGTGTGTGTGTTTATGTATATTTTTTTTATAAACTTTATAAACAAGTTACACATACCTTTTATAAAAAACCTCAATATGTTAAATATTTATGGTTTTTACCCATTTAGCTAATAATAATACTCCCTGACTATAAATATTCATTTTAGCTAATTTGATTATATTAGGGGGTTCCCTACTGTACCGGGTCTCGTACTCGCGTTAAAACTCTAAAACACGTAATAATTAGAGCTTAGCGATTTTAAAAACAATCATAGTATTTAATGGTTTTAAGAATATTTTCATCCCAAAAATATTATTCCATGCCAAACCAAGTATTACGGGTCAAAACTATAGTTTTTAAAGTTAACCAGATCGTCACCAATGTCCAATACAGGTAATTTATCGCTTCACGATACTGATGCGTTTGGTTTTAGTATTTTAAAAAGATGTCAATTTGCCCGATGCCAAAAACTTGATGTGTCTATCCCAAAACATTGATTTGGGGGAAACGACTGATTTTTACTAAACCTTATTAATAAATTTTTAAATTTATAAAGTGAACGATAATTACTTTAGAAACTAAAACCAACACATAGGCAGAGAACCCTACTCAACCTTTTATCTGATAACTAAATACTAATCGGGTTTTGAAAAGAAAATAAAATGGAGGGGTTCTTAAAAGAAAATAGTTTTTGAAAATGTTTTAGTTTTGATAAAATGAAAAGATAATATAGTAGAGCAGACTAATATGCAAATCTCGGAGCCCTCCGTATAAATAGTTAAGTTTATTATTAAAATTAATAATTTAAATTAATTAAATGTGAGGAAGAGAGAGGGATCTTGAAGTGTTGAATCCTTTATAGAGAAGCGGGGCCACTACTAAGTAGAATGCACAACCTTCTAATGTGGGCCCACATGAAGGTACTCCGCCAGGGCCTCGCATATAGCGGGCTCCTCAAACCGCGGTCAAGTCTCTTGTCCTCGAACTTATCTTCTTCTTGAATTGGAGGCTTAACTTCTGTCCTGGAACACCGTACACCTCGCTTAGCTCTCACGTTCCGTACCGAAGGATCTCTCCTTAGGGTCACTCCCGGCAACCCCGTATCCCCTAAGTAGGTTAACGATGATGAAGACCGAAGGATCTCTTTTACAGTTGACTCAGGCGACTCGTATCCCCATTGGTTAATGGCGTTGTACTAACGAGAACTAGAAATAAAATCCTTAGTTTATTCATCTTTAAAATGACACTTTATTATTTAGTGATCAATTAAATATAAAGTTGGTTAAATGAATGACAACTTAATAACCCAATCCATAACCTCCCGAACTGAATGAAACCCTTGATAAAGGTGGCACATAATCCTAAAGGCGTGCAATCTGAAGATCACTGGTGCGCCCGTAGGGAAACCACCCTTTACCAAGAAGATCATTCAACCATCTGGTAAGTACTAGAAATGTGTCACTCAGATCTGGTCCACATCAGAAGCCATTGCTTAGAATCCGGTTTGGATATCAGAAGCCCGAAGGATCTGTCTCACTACCGTTTTTCTCGCCTTGGATCTATCTCGTGGCTACCAGAAGCTGATTATACCTCTAGTTGCTTAATTAAGTTAAAGTAATTTAAAGTATTAAGTTAATCATCATTTAAACCTGCCACAAGATAAACAAACAAGGATTAGAAAAAGATAACACAACAAATAACTAAAAATAAACTACTACTACTAATAATAAAAGTCTACAAATCGAAGTGGGTTCGGGAATAATGAAAAGACACAACCATAACAAATGATCAACACATGAACATGGCTGCTCATAGACAAGCTTTCTATCTTCAAATGATATGTATCTAACATGATTCTCATGACCCTCGATATTTATTGCATAACTACTCTACGATCCCATGCTTGGCCGAGTTGATCAAGGTAGGACGAGGCCTAACCTTGGTGGGTGTGTTAGGAGGGACCTAAGGCCTCCCAAGGGACCCTAAGATCTCTGCAAGACTCCTAGAAGTCGACCCAAAAAGTGCTAAAGTCAAAGTGGAATGGGATGATCAAATGGTGGGAGTTAGCTTGCTATTTATAGAGCTCCAGGTGAAGCACGACAGTGCCAAGGGTAGTCAGGGGCGTGCTCGCTGTCACACGTACGTTCTGTTGCTGCATTTCAGAAGCTGTATGTCCTTCTTGTCTCTGGCACGGTCGTGCCCTTGACATTGGCACGGGTGTGCATATGCTGCTTAGATTGTTTCCTTGCTCTCCAAGTTTGCTGCGTTGTCTTCTCACATGCAGGGTCTTCGTGTAAGTGTGCGTGGGCGTGCTTGGTCACTCCCGGACTGATTTTATCACTGTTTAAGTCCCGGGATGGTCTTCAAACATAGAATGAACATGCTACAAGTCTCGTATCTTCAGGAATCTCAAGTTTTTGCTTGTTTTCACTCGGAAATTATTTGTTTTCATCTTGGAGCTCCAGTTTCTTAAGAAATACAAATAGGAATGAGTTAAGCACCAATTATTAATAATATAGGCCTAATTGTACCATATTATGAGACTGTTTATGCCTGTTTTATATGTTAATTTTGTGAGTTATCACAATACCCCACACCTAGACTATTGCTTGTCCTCAAGCAATCATACACAAGTATAACTAAGGCAGACTGTAATTAACAAACCCTCAATACATTTATTTATTTTATGTTACGAGAAAAATAAATTGCATGACACGCCTACTTAACCCCTTAATTCTGCCTAAACCTATACTTGCTCACAATGTTCACTCATCACTTGGGTTTTATCATTTGGGTGAGTTTTGGGGGTGAACACTCATGTCCGTACCGAAGTTTATGGATAATATTAATTGTAGTTAGAGCATGATTTAATTACTTAAACTTAAACTTGATGCTAATAAACGAAACAACAAGATTATGGGCTTGATGGTGAATTTAATGAACATGTTTATGGATGATATTGATTGTAGGTTGTGTACATAGAAACATACAGGAGGTTTGCGAAGAATTCATCCGAACTAACACCGATCTTGAGGTATAACGCTCGAAACTGGAAACTAGACACGTCTTAGGAACTTTAATGTCAAAAATAGAGTTGTGGGTATCCAAACCCTATGAAAGTTTACATGGTGATCACATACCATAAGATTAATACTCGTACCAAGTTTGGTGACTTTTTGATAAACTGAGAATTTTAGTGAATTTATTGGTATTTAATGGCGTTAAATCGGGAAAAATAGCAAATGGATTCAATAATTTCTCAAATTTTTTCAGAGAGTCTTTATTTGGTACAGGCAAGTCCCACACAAATGTTTGGAGCCACAGGATAAGCCTAGATATGGTTTCAAACATCATGTTTCACCGAACAATCGATAACCGGAAATCGTATCTAGGCAACTCGGTTGGCCATAAAACTTTTTAGAGGAATTAATGGGATATAATTATCCACTTTGGAAAAATTTTAGAATTTTTTGATGTTTTTTAATATGAGTCGCTAATTTAACGGTTAATCGGGAATTTAAAACTAAATTTTTAATGTTATTAAACAAATTTAATATTTTATAAAATTTAATTCCTAGAGCTATATGGCATAGGGATCATCTATAAAAATTTCCAGGACTTGATAAATTTTTGAAGTATAATTATGAAAATTATGCGTTAAATATCATATGATGAAAAAATCGGCAACGCAATTGCTGAACAAATACGTCAAGACCATTTGTGTATTTTGGTGGCTAATTAGCAGGGTTTAGAAGGCATGAGTGAATCTGTACTTTCCAGGGGTAAATCCGACAATTTAGAGAAATTATATACGATTTGACAATTTCTAAACATCATGGACTAAAATTGTCATTTGGGCAAACTTGGTTATTTTAACACCCAAATTTTTTGTTTTTAAAATCTATCATTTTATGTCAATAAATGAGTCTTTAACTTGTATGTAATCATACCAGTATCCTAGATACATAAACAAACGATCGTCACAATCACGAAAAACGATGAATCGGAGCCAAATCTTTTGTTGAACACAAAACATCACCGAATGCCACAATATAGGGCAATTGACCCATTTTTGGGTTAATAGATGCATCCGCAGTTAGTCAATAGCAAGTGTCAATCTGAGAGTTATTTTTAGTGATTAATAATATTTATCGATACTAGATCGGATTAACTTACGGTGGCACTGTCTGTGTTGAATTAGTATGTGAGCATATATTATCAGGTGAGTTTCATGGCCCCTCTTTTATACATGTTTTATCAAATGTTTTGGGGGAAAAGCATGTTCGGTACACATATGCACGGGAACTTGATTTTGATGCGAATTATCTGAGTTGAACATCTAACACATAGAAAATCCCCGTAAGCACAAGTGGTCAACCATTAGGCCGGTGAATATTGTGAATAGTACTATTTGGCTCGACAAGCCCAAACCGCATGGCTAGGACGCCATAAGGAACTATGCGGTTGCACATATTCATGCATATACATTACACGCTATGTTGTGTTAGGCATAGCTATTCGGGGTAGTAATATTGTTGTGGTGGTTTAAGTGGCCACAATGGTTTATATACAGTCAAGACTTCATTTGTGGACTTAGTATAATTACATCACCAGTGTGAAATTCTATTGATATGCTTACCAATTAAATACGAACAAAACCTATGGAACTCACTAACTATATGTAGTTGACCATTTTTAAACATGCTTTTCAGGTAAGCAAGAACTTGAATGATGTGTATATTTACTACATCAGTTTTGCATGGCAGATAGATATGTACATAGAAGCAGGGTTATATATCAATAAAGTGGTTCGCGGGAACCAACCAACGTTATCATACTCATCGTGTGTAACGAACAATGTATAATGATGTAAATTAGTGTGTAATATAGTTTCTTTACAACCAATGGGCTTTATACTAGAGGTGTATGTTACATTCCTTTGTTTCCGCTGCTATTCGGGGTGTCACACCACTCCTTGCCAAAAAGAAAGTCACACCTCCAAGACTACCACCTCAATCACGCCCTGCAATGGTTGTTTCTAGCTCTGCTCCTCATCCAAACATACATCTTCTTTTTGATATACATTTCATTATTATTCACATGATTAAAATTGTTATTTTTTCATATTATAGTACATTAATTTCTCTGTTACATCATAACACATATTTTATCACATCATATTAGATTTGTCTATCCCGGAAAGCTTTCGGGATATAATCTAGTATATATATATATATATAGTGGAGACTTCAAATGAGAGAAAATGTTTTGTAAGAATAAAAAGAATAAATTCTAACCAATAATAATCTTTTATTTAATAATTGTATTAATTATTAAATTGAACTTTAATTTTTTATAACCCTCTCTAAACTAGTAAAATAAGTGAAACTCATAATTAATTTTTAAAATATATTTTTCCAAATCAAACCTTATTTAGAGTTAATTAATGATAATTTTCGATATGTGTGTGATATATGTTTTGATCAAAAATTAACTAGTAAAAATTAACTTTGTTTTCCAAATTAGAAATGTGAGGTAGCGTGCTAAAAATATTTATTATGCTCAAAATCAGTTGTATCTTAGGATGTCACGTTTAGGATGTAAAAAGAATAAGTTTTGACAACTACGTTCAGGATAACAAAGGAAACAATAAAAGACAGAGAGTAGTATCCTCATGATGGAACTGTCTAGGATGAAATGAAATACTTAAGCACAAATGAAATAACTAACACAAGAACACTCGATGTACGAGGAAGACCATTGATCAATGATGGTCGTCGACACGAAACCTCGGGAGGAATTTAAACCCCTACCTTTGTTATTTATATTAATAAGAAATAAAAATACTTCGGAAATGAGATGGACGATTAGCTAAAGTTACAATGAGTGTTGTGAGTGTGTGAGCTAATAGAAAGAAAGAATAACTGATAACAAGTGTCCTACAATTGTCCATAACACCCCCTTATTTATAATAAGAAGTTACAAACTACCATCTCGAGATATCCGGGATTGCAACTACCAAGTCTTCTAGCCGTTTGAACTACCCCACGATCACACGAGCTTCAACATTCAGTAATCAAGTCCTCCGATAATCCAACAAGACTCAGTCAAGAGCTATTTGTCATCCAACTACATTCGAATAATTTCAAGATAAACTTTTAGTCCATCCTCAGGATGTACATAGGATAATACACTGTTATATCCTGAATCTGGCATAGCCTTTAGTATCCTGAAGATGTTAATAAAGAACATAAGTAAATAATATCCTAAGAATTTCACCACCAATAATTGTCCCAAAAAATGTTACCGTTAATATCTCAACGGTAATATTTTTCATGTTTATCTATTGATTTGACGTCTTTCAGAAATGATCATTAGCTATACTCTAGCCACTAATTGTGGGATGACCGTTATACTTATCTCTTCACTGCCTATATTTATAGATGCCATCCTGCCTTTAAAACCACAACAAGCCTCTTTCAAAAGATATACATTCTTCTCTCCTTCTCTGTTTTCCAAACCTCTAAATTTTCTTCCAAAAAATCAAAGTATGGGCAAGAAAACCACCTGGGCAACTAGCTGTTTCGGAGTCCCTAGTGACTTCGTCAAACAAAACCTGTTAAAAGAACCCATGAAAGAGGTCTGCACCTTCATGGATAAGGATATCTTGGCTTTGCAAAAATTAGGGGTCTTCCCTGAGACTGCAGTGTTCTGGCCTTATGACCGGAATGCTAAGTGTAAGTGCGTTATTCATGTATGTCTACAGCTAGTGATCCTGCACTGAATGTCGAGGAACAAATGTTGATGATTACAAGACCCATTCGACCAATTGGGAGGTCGAATGGATGTGATTATAGGTCGAATGTGTTTGTTATTAGTCGAATGCATGTTATGTTGTTTACTAGATCTTCGTTCGCACCCATGAAGGGTCGAACGAGCTCATTCGAACTCTACAAGGGTCGAATGGGAATGCCTATATAAAAGGGATAAGTTAGTTATTTATTTGTAGAGTTGTTGATCATTTGAGCTTTTCCCAGTTTGTGAGGTTCTCTGTATTAAGTCTAGGTTTTTGATCTGTAATATTCTACATTTGATCTAACATACGAGTAAAGTTATGGAAATTGCTCGGTGATTCATATTCTGTTTTCATCACGATCGTTACTGATTATTTCTTACTCGGTTTGCACAACCGGAGGGGATTCCGCACCCTACGGTTGGTATTCGTGAGATGATGGTTCGTGTATACGATCCTAAAACGTTTTCACAAGTGGTATAAGAGCGTAGGCTCGATTTCACGATTGCAAACTGATCTGAATTGATGAAAACAGATTAAAATTCTGTTTTAAAGTTCAAAACCCTAGAAATTTTAAACCTTTTCATAAAAACATGGCTTTTGATTGAATTGGAGTTGATTTTGATGTTGTTTTCAAAGATTCTTTTGAAAAAACTTGTTTAAAATCAATTCCGCACAAACCCTATCCAATTTCATTACATTTGGTGAAATTTTTTGAAAACAAGATCTGATTCTTATGTTCTTGAGGTTGAAGATGATGAACAATACTGAAAAGATCGAATGAGAGAATCGAGAGGTCGAACGCATCTGATTCTAGGTCGAATCAAGTTTGATTAGGTCGAACTAGTTATTAGTTTCTCATTCGAGGTTGTTACCAAAGGGTCGAACCAAGTGTTTTCTGTTCATTCGACCCCACGACAGGTCGAACCAGTCAATCTTAGTTCATTCGACCTCACGACAGGTCAAACAAAAAATTTGTTTGTTTCATTAGTGCTATCCAAGAGGTCGAATCAAGTTTTTGATTTTCATTCGACCCATCTGAGAGGTCGAATAGGAGGGTATTTTGTTGGGTCGAACCCTCAACAGATTTGGACTATATTTTTCAAATTTTAAGGTGTAATCATTGTTGAATAATGACAAATCCATGGGAATATTATATGAGTAGAGATCAAATAGAGATGCACGACAACAATCACAAAGACAAAAACCTCAAGTTTATCCATGGGGACGAGTCATTGTACCTACAATTCAACAATCTTTTACACAACCTACAGTTGATTGTTGGGGTAACTTGATAGCTCCAGCTGTGCAACCAATTGATAAAATGGTTCATCTGAATGAGTGTGTTAACAAAGAAAGTGTTAAAAATGACGTTGTGTGTCTTGCTAAGCAAATGGGGAATGATGATTCAAGTGAATTGTCAAAGAGTGATTTGACTTCTGATACGAGTTCAGAACAGAGTGAATCGGTACAAAGTGATTCATCAAATGTTGATGCAAATTCTGAATATGCTATTAATACCGATCCTGAGGTAAACTCAAAATCTGAATGTGCTAATTGTTTTGAGTGTGTCAAATTGAAAAGCGAAATGATGAAACTTATTGAGGACAAACAGAATTTAGCAATTGAATTTGAAAACTGTCAAAATGTAAATAAAATTTTTGAAAATGAAAAAGATTTTAAAAGTCAAATTGAATCTTTTAAGAAAGTGATTTCAAAACTCCATGAACCATTTCAAAGAATAATTTTACATTAGAGTTGGATGTCAAAACACCTTGTGTTGTTGATCTTGATTCTAAGGTGAAACCAGTGTTTGAAGAGAAAACTGAAAATGTGGTTGCCACTTCAGAACCTAATTCTGAAGAGAAACCCATATTCAAGTTTCCTGAAGGAGTTGAAAGAACCTCTATGTTGGTAGGACATGACAAATTGATTTTTAACAAAGATTTTCCAATTGATAATATCGAACAATCTTTACTCAAATACATTTCTGTTGATAATAATGATTTGATAGATCAATTTCGAAAGCAATTTGGTCACCTGCAATTCAAACTCAATCCTAACCAACATGAGAATGAAAAGGATCAGTCTGGGATTAAAAAGAAAAGTCCCATGACAAAAGGACCAAAACCAAACAAATCGAAAGGTAATGATCGGATGAAAAATTCTCATCATAAGAATTCAAGAATTTTTTCATCTAGATCATATGACTTTTCTGATTATTCAAGTCACTCTCGATTTGATGGTTATTGTGGAAACAATTCACCACAGTATTCGTCTGAGTATGTTGAATGGAGAAGTTGTTTTGAATGTGGTGAAGTTGGACATATTGCTGCTCATTGTCCCTATTGGTATTGGGATGATGGGTATGATTGTGATTTTGAATAGTATAGGTCCTGTTTTAACTACGGAGAGTGTGGGCATTTAGTTGTTGCATGTCCGTATGTTAGTTAGAAAAGGACAGAAGTGAATGTTGTTAATCATTCAGGCAATGTCAAAAAGACTCTATCCCCGAACCAATTCAAGAAACAAAAGGGGAAACAATCTGTTGTTTATGAAAATCACAACAAAATTGCCTTGAATAAAAATGGAGATTGTGAAAGGGTTGCTAAGGTAAGGGGGAGTTCTAAGGCTAAGCCTAAGAATAACTCTAAACCTAGGTCTTCATCAGTTAATTCTAAGAAAATTCTGAACATAGTTCAGAAGCAGGTTTCAAACAAGAAACCTGAAAAGTCAAAATCAAAACAAAACCAAAGAAAAAGAAATATAAAATAAAACCTGAACGTGTTTGGAAACCCAAACCACTTTCTCAATCTGCAGCAGCTTTTACTTCAAATCAATCCATTGAAAAACCAATTGATTTTTCAAAAGGAGAATGAATTGAAATTCCGAGGATTGATGACCTTGGACGACCCATCACTGTGAAAGGATGGGTTCCCCTCTCCTATTAATTGTTTAACAAGTGTGCAAGTTGTTCCAGACAGACCTATTAGCTATCTTTTGATAGTTGATAGTGGAGCATCTGTATACAGAAGCGGGCTTGATTTTCCTCATATATTGTGTTTTTGCTACATCTGGAGGAGATTAAGTTTTTGCTATTTATTGGAGATGTGAAGGTCAAGGAAGTTATATTGAAAAAGGAAAACATGACTTCAACAGAGAGGAGAGTGTTTGTCGTCTGTTTCCTACCTGTGAAGCCGGAAAACATTGCAATCTCATGCAATTGCTCCCAGTTTTTAGAGTTCCACAACAGATACGACATTACGGTTTATTTTAAACTCTCTTATCTTTGTCAATGGTTTTACTAACTGAAAAAACAAAGTGAGCCAAGTAATCTGAGTGGGAAAATGGTTTTTGAAACTCAATGAGTAAACCGCATCGGATATCATTTTATTTTGTTTTTCTTCAAAAGTTTAAAAATAAAAAAATATGCTTATTTATAGATTTTTATGGGAAGAAAATTTCAGAAAAATCAAATTAAAAATTAGAAAATCGAAAATGAGTTTTCCTGGAGAAAAAAAAGAGATGATAGTACATCAGTGGACTGTCAGACTACTCTGAAAAAAAAATGAATTAATAAACATTGAGTAGCCACTACAATTATATATTTGCAGGCTTGAAATCAAAGTTTAAAGTTCAGCATGGTGATATAAATCTAAAAATAATTACTGATAATCATGTGGATCAATGTATCGTTGGCATATGTTCTTAGTACCGAAATTTCATGTGGATCAACGTATCGTTGGCATATGGTGATATAAATCTAAAAATAATTACTCATACCGCGTAATTAACGAATAACTACAATATAATAACGTATTACGATGAAGCTTTGCGCAATTCTTGATACGGGAATGTGTCGCGTGTGCGGGGACCATAAATTTCTTAGTATCTAATATTACCTTAATGTATCTGAAATGCTAAACAATGAATGATGATTTTGGGTTTTAGTGGACAAACATAGTGGTAATGGTTGTAGGATGCTCAAGGACAAAAGCAGAATTTTGGTCAAATAAAGTTTTGACTGACTGTTTCAATACTGATATGATCCTCTTACCGGAAAATTCACAAAAATATGTTTAGTTTACTTTTATGCAAATTTATTTGAAAATTCAAAAAGATTTTTGGTGTGTTTTAGCATCAACTTTGAAAAATAAAAATGTTTTGTTTCGATTTTATTTACGATAACCGTTGTTGGGATACTAACTGTGAAGGCTCAGATGCTCGAGAGTTATAAAAGGGAAATAAAATTGCAAATTTATAAGTTCCTGGTGCATATTAAAACTGTTTAATAGTTCAGGGGGAGAACTATTGAGGGTCAAATTGGATGTAAAGATTACTTTCGAGATTTTTGTCGTGTCTAATGCCGGTTGTAGTTTGTGCAGTTTTTAGTAAATTTTTCTGCAGAATCAAATACAACAGGTGCACTGCTCAAGAGTCATCGACAAAGTGTGTAGATTGAACAAGACCCAAATCTGAACATCATTATCACCAGAACAACTAACACCCAAATAAAGTTGTAAAGGAAATGACTGAAGATCGAAGAATTCAAAATTGTTTTCTGTCTTCATTTCTGGATCAACAAATGACAAAGCCTAGATTTCTTGAGTCTGTCTGAGATTTCAAAGCTTACTGCAGAGATAGACAAGAACCTCGACACAAACATGCAAGAAAATGTAAAGTTTTCAAGTCTTCCAAGATGATGAATGCAAGACTTGAAGAATTGATAAGTTTCTGATTTGGTACATCATTAGCTAGGTCCAAGGGGGAGATTGTAAGTGCATTATTCATGTATGTCCCCAGCTAGTCATCTGGTACTGAATGTCGAGGTACAAATGGTGATGATTACATGTTGGGTCTGCTGACCTGGAAAAGAACAGATGATTCAAAGACTTATGACACAAACTACTGATGACTAAAGTACTGCTGATCAAAGTGCTGCTTATGTGAAGACAACCTTTGATGAACAAAGTGCTGACAAAGGAATAAAGACAAAGTGCTGATCAAGACCAAAGGTCTGCTGGAGCCAACAACACTTAGGCTCCAACAGATGGATGAAGATTATCAGATGTTCCTTATCAGCTGTTTAGTTATCAGTGGTTTACTTAATGTAACAGTAGTTTTGTATAGCTGATGTTTTATGTTGTTAAGGTAGTTTGCTGTCACTGTCTTAGGTGACGTCAGTCATAGGTCATCAGTTGTTTAGTTTGTCTATGAGTAGAACAGTGCCTATACTGTTCTATTCATCACTTACACATTCTCTGCACAAACAAAGCAATTGAGTGATCAGGCTGAGGGGGAGAGCTTGTAATAACTTGTACTTAATTTCATCTGTGTTAACGAATGAAATGTACTCGTTTAAAAGCAATTGTTCTCTTTGTTAAGATTGCATAGTTATTATTCCGCTGCACTTTCCATTATCAGTATTCATTCATATTCATCTTACTTAACAAATCTTAACAAATGAAACTCTCAGATCCTAACAATTGGTATCAAAGCTTGGTCAATTAAATTCGATCTAATCAATCAATTTAATATAATCACATCAACTCAATATTATTGATATCACTTTGTTTTATAAACAATCAGAGAATGGCTTATATGAATCAAGATCCACATAACACTGGCACGAGCAACAAGCCACCGATGCTTGTTAGATCTGAATACATTATCTGGCAACATCGGATGAGTCATGTGTTAGCTCAATAGAACACTGGGTGTTGGAAGTCGGTTGTCTTTGGACCACATGTTCCAACGGTGCTGTGTACCGAAGATCCTAAGGTCCAAGTACCTAAAAGTGTCGAAAACTACTCCGAGCAGGATTTTCAAAAAATTGAGTTAGATGCTAAGGCTTTCAGTATTGTAGCCATGACTCTACCAAATGATATCTATGCTACGCTGTTACATTGTAACAGTGCATAAGAGTTGTGGGATGCTTTGAAAGAACAATTTGGTGGGACTGAGGATGTTATTTAAAATAACCGTGAAATCCTTAATCAACAATATGAAACATTCAGTCATGTGAAGGGAGAGTCATTAACACAACAATTTGAGAGGTTCAATTGTTTAATAAGTGAACTAAAACTGGTGGTTCTAACTTACCCAAATTCAACTTTGAATCATAGGTTTCTTAGATCACTTCAGGATAAATGGGACACTATTGCAATTGTTATGAGAAACTCAATTGGTTTTAAGGACTTGACTCTGACCCAGCTTCATGGTAAGCTCTTAACCTATGAGAGAGAGCTTAACCAGAAAAAGAAGCTCCAGGATTCTTGAAAAGTGTCTGATGATTATGTGTTTGGTAATACAACACTTTTGGGTCAAGATGAGGTACCTGGAAGTAGTAATGATCAGGGTTATGATTATTACATTGATATAACCACTGGTTTTAACACTAATTCTTACTCATCACCCAACTATGCTTTTGCAGCAAGTGGTGATATCTAGGCATCTGACAACACATCCTTTGTGTATAATGACCTTCAATACATTGACCCTATGGACTTAGAGGAAATGGACATTTTGTATCAATTGGCCCTGCTTAGTATTAGAACTAATAATTTCTATAAGAAAACTGGCAGAAGGTATCTAGGTTTACATGGTGGGTCAAGAGTGGGGTTGGATAAATCAAAGATCAAGTGTTATAAATGTCATAGAATGGGTAACTTTGCTAGGGAATGTAGGAGTCAAAATGGAAAACCTATGATTACCTATCCAAACCAAAGGCCTCAGACCAACACTTATCAGTATTCCCAAAATACCCCTGGACCAAATGTGCAAAACACTGCTCACTTTGCACAGACCTCAACCACTGTTCCTGTGCAGTATTTCCAAACCACTGTTCCCCAGATTCATTATGTCTAAACCCTTGTTGCTCAGGCACAAATGCCAATGGCTGCAACTCCATCCTCTGCTCCTGCAGAGACCAGTCAGCAAAGCCAACAAAGCTTTTTCACATAAGGCTTTGTTGATTGGAGCAGCTTACCAGATGAGCTAACAGATAAAAACATTGCTCTAGTTGCCAAATCTGAAAATGAACCAGGAAATTTCTGCTTCATGGCACTAGAAACAATTGTTGAAGAGACTGAATCTGAGGAAGTGGTGTCTAAGTCTGAAAATGTGACTAATGATGTTGTTGATGAAGTTGTTTTAGCTGAATAATCTGAAGTGGAGGTTGTGAATCTCTCAGACCCATGGGGTACTGATGACTGTGATTGCCAGTCTAACTGTGCCTTGATGGCTACTGCTAAGGTATCACCTCAAATCTTAAATGACTTGTGCTAAGATAAATGTATCATAGCATTTGCTAAGATAAAAAAGGTGAATGAAAACTTTAGAAAGAAAATTTTGGAAGATGAAATTCAGTTTGAAAAACTCACAAAAGAGTTAAAATCAAAATTAACTGAAAAAGAATCTGAAATCAACAGTTTAAAACATGAAGCAAGTATAACCAAAGACCAGCTACAAACTATGATAAGCAAATATCAAAGTTGTAAACAGGAGCTTGAGTCCACCCAGGTTGAATGTCAAAAATGGGTGGAATCATCAAAAGGTTTTAAGATGATTGTTAACCAACAGTCTAAAATTCATGTGAAATTTGGGTTGGTTTTAATGAAACCACTGCTCAAGTTTCACAAACCACTGACAAAAAGGAACCACAGTTGGTTGAAATCATCCCAACCAATTCAAAAGGTCAGGAAATCAAGGTCACTGAACCCAATGGCAAGAAAATCTTTCTTGAAAAATTGGAAGGTACACCCTCATTTGATGAGATTGAAAAATACCAATTCAAACCAACCTGGTCAGATGAGTGTGATGTCCTTGAAAATTTCCATCCAATGACTTTCAAAACTCCTGATAGTAAAAAGGCACCACAGGACAAGATCATTCCCTTGAAAGATCTTCCAACAGATGATCAAACATCTGTTGAAAAGAAGAAAGAAAAAGGGAAATCAAAAGACAACTTGTTTTGTGATTTTTGTGAAAAGAAGAATCATGTTACTAAATAATGTTTGCTTCTAAAAACATATGATATCAAGAAAGGAACAAGTTTAAGTGATTCCCAAATCAAAGAATGTTTAATCTGTAAGAGAAAGAATCACAAAACAAAAGAGTGTCTGTATCTAAAAACTTTTGATGAAAAAATAAAAGAGTACAAGGCTAAAACTCTAGAAAGTCAAATGGTTAGTACTTCAAAAGGAAAACCCAAACAGATTTTTAAACCAGTCCAAACAACTGTTACCAAAAATCTTAATGAAAACTCTGCTCCCAGAGATGTTCAGGTAACAGATGCTCCATCTGCTAACAGGTTTCCAAGAGGACACGGACAACCACCTTGTCATCGTCTGTCACATGTTTATGAAGAGCCCAAAAGGGTTTCAAAACCTAGAGTGAACATACATCCTCATGGTTATCAACATCTGATAGGAAATGATCAAACATCTGTTGGACCAAGTGTTGACATACAAGCACTGGCAAATGGTCAACAACAGCTGTTGAACTTAGTCCAAAAACTAGTTCAAACCACTGATCATTCTCCTAACCTTGAGGCTGAAAAGTCTGAGAACCCATTCAAAGCCAATATGGCTTTGGACACTCACCAAAACTAATTCTTTACTGATGTGCTGGGAGCTTCTGCATGCTTACATAGTTTATGGTATGTAGATAGTGGAGGCTCCAGGCACATGACTAGATGTAGAGCCCTTCTTCTGGACTTTCTTGCTCATGGAGGGGGTGATATATCCTTTGGTAATGATTCAAAAGGTAAAGTGTTGGGTTCTGGGACTGTTCAAGCAGGGAGACTTAAGTTTGAAAATGTTAATTTAATTGACAATCTGAAGTTTAATCTACTTAGTGTTTCACAAATGAGTGACAAAGGACATGGGTCATTCTTCACTAAGAAGACATGTAAGATTGTTGGACCAGATGTGGTTGAAAAGATTAACACCATCATTGCTGAGAGCAAAGCACAACTTATTGCTCACAGAAGTGGCAATGTGTATGTAGTTGATATGCTGAAGGATAATCCTATGGCAAATGTCTGTCTGTTCTCTGCTGCCTCAACCAAAGAGACAGAATTGTGGCATAAGAGATTGGGTCATACCAACCTTCAAACTATCAACTCACTCTCCAAACAAAACCTTGTCAGAAGTTTGCCACCAAAAGAATTTAAGTGTGGTGAGCATTGTGTTTCCTTTCTAAAAGGAAACAACATAAAAGCTCTTACAAATCAATTGATGAGTCCAAAACAAGTCAATGTCTTCAATTGTTGCATATGGACTTGTTTGGCCCTGTAATAATCATGAGCCTTAGGAAAAAGAGATGTTGCCTTGTTATTGTTGATGATTTTTCTAGGTTTACATGGACTTACTTTTTACACTCTAAGGATGAGACTGCAGGTATTTTGAAGGACCTTGTCACCAAAGTTGAGAAACAATATGACTTGCCAGTAAAAGTCTATAGAAGTGACAATGGAACAGAGTTCAAGAATAAGGAGTTGGATGATTTCTGTGTGTCAATAGGAATTGTAAGGCAGTACAGCATTCCAAGAACACCAGAACAAAATGGGGTGGGTGAAAGGAAAAATAGAACACTCATTGAGGCTGCAAGAACAATGCTAGCAGATTCTGGTTTACCTCTGTCCTTTTGGGCAGAAGCTGTAAACACTGCTTGTTATGTTCAAAACAGAGTTTTAATCAACCCTAGGCATCAAAATACAGCTTATGAAGTTCTGTTCAAACTCAAACCATTAATATCATTTTTCAAAATCTTTGGCTGCCCATGTTTCATTTTAAATCTAAAAGATACCATTTCAAAATTTGCAGCCAAAGTAGATTGTGGATATTTTCTGGGATATTCGTCTACTGACAAGGCCTATAAAGTGTTTAACACAAGGACTAGGACAGTAGAGGAAACCCTGAATGTGAAGTTCAATGAACTTTCATCATTAAAAATCCCAACAAATCCTACAGAACTGTTTGACCTAGATAAATTCAAATTTGAAGATATCACTTTGAAAACTGACAATGCAGGTACACTACAGTCTTCACAACAGGTTTACAGATATGACATTGTGATGCCACAGTCTTTCTGCAAGATTTATCCTGATTTAGGGCAAGCAGATGTACAAAACTTTGCCAGAGCTGAGTCAACCACTGTTGGCCAGTCTTACCCCCAAACCACTGCCTCATCAAGCTCAACCACTAATCCACTATTTTCTGACAAAAGTCCACTCACTGTTGACAAAAGTCCATCCATTTCCACACCACTTGGGCCTATTCCCCCACTACCATTTCAAACAGCTGTTGGCACTACAGAAGTGCAAACAGATGTTTCAATAGCTAATAACTCAAACCTTTGTCCTTCACCACAAAATGCCATAGTTCCAAACATGGGAGATCTAATCTTCCTCAGAGCTCATCCACCTGATCAAATCATTGGCAACATCAGTGAAGGGGTGCTCACAAGAAGTCAATCCTCAAACATTTGTCTTTTTGCTGGTTTTCTATCTCTCACACAACCTCTCAAGTACCAAGAGGCACTGAAAGACAATAGTTGGGTAGAAGCTATGTAAGAAGTGCTCCTTCAGTTCAAAAGACAACAAGTATGGGAACTTGTACCATTGCCAAAAGATGTATGCCCAATTGGCACAAAATGGGTCTTTTAGAACAAAACAGATGAAAGGGGTATTGTTGTCAAGAATAAAGCCAGGCTTGTGGTTCAAGGCTTTAGACAAGAAGAAGGAATAGACTATGATGAAACCTTTGCTCCTGTAGCTAGGTTGGAAGCCATCAGACTTTTCCTAGCCTTTGCTGTCAACCACAACATCAAGGTGTATCAGATGGATATCAAATGTGCTTTCCTTTATGGCAAAATTCAGAAGGAAGTCTATGTATGTCAGCCACCTGGTTTTGAAGATACATTCCATCCTGATCATGTCTACAAGCTTAATAAAGCTTTGTATGGCCTGAAACAAGCACCAAGGTCCAAGTATGAAACTCTTTCCAATTTTCTCTTATCCATTGGCTTTACAAGAGGTAAAATTGATAAAACTTTGTTTTTAAAATGGAAAGGATAAGATTTAATGATTGTTCAAATATTTGTGGATGACATCATTTTTGGATCCAGATGTAACAAAATGTGTGAAGAGTTTAGAGAACTCAAGACAACTGAGTTTGAAATGAGTGCCATGGGTGAACTACAGTGCTTCCTTGGTCTCCAAGTGAAGCAAATGCAAAATGGAACCTTCATTCATCAAAATAAGAATGGTAAAAACGTACTTAAAAAATTTGAGATGAATGACTGTAAACTATGTAGCACACCCATGAGTACTACAAAATTAGTCACTGTTGATGACAAAGATGAACTTGTTGACCAAGCACACTATAGATACATGATTGGGTCTTTATTGTACCTAACAACATCTAGGCCAGACATTATGTTTGCCACTTATGTTTGTGCAATATACCAGGCATCACCTAGAAAGTCTAACCTTATTGTTGTGAAAAGGATATTCAGATACCTAAAAGGTGCTCCCACACTTGGTATCTGGTACCCTGCTAATGGGAACATTGAGCTTTCAGGTTATTCGGACAGTGATTTTGCTAGTTGTCAAACCACAAGGAAGTCCACATCAGGAGGGTGCCAATTCCTAGGCAATGCCTTGGTCTCATGGCAAAGCAAAAAGCAAGCAGCTGTTTCAACATCCATTGCAGAGGCTGAATACATTGCTGCTGCAAGTTGTACAGCCCAAGTTATGTGGCTTCAAAACCAGCTACTGGATGTTGGTATAACTGCCTTGAGGACTCCACTCATGCTGGACAGTCAAGCTGCTGAAAATATCATCAAAAATCCAGTCTCCCATTCCACAACAAAACACATTGACATCAGACAACATTTTGTCAGAGACAGCTATGAAAAAGGTTTAATTTCTCTACATCATGTTCCAACAGAGGATTAGTTGGCAGATGTGTTAACAAAAGCTTTAGACACATCTACCTTTGCAGATCTGATCTCTCGGATTGGTATGCTAAATATGGAATAAAATCAAAATGTTTTCATGAATAAAAGCATTAAAATGTTGTTAGAAAAATAAAAAATTCATCCTTAAAAATAGTTTAGGTTGAAAAATTTGTTCAAACATCTGATCAGATAACACAACCACTATTTCATTAATTAAACCATTGCTTGTTGAAAAAATCTGTTTCAAACATCTGATCAGATGAAACAACTGTTTTCACAAACAAGTGTTGACTAAAGTCAAACAACTATTATAAACAACTGTCATCCACCATAACAGTCCTTCCATCAGATGTTTGCCACGTATGCTCTCAAAAGCAGCGTTTTGGCCACATCAGCGGTTTCCACCCGAGACTATATAAACCCCTGTTTTCCATAGCAGTTGTTCCACCGTCTCATCGAATTCAAAATTCTAAAACCGCCTTCTTCATCCTAAATCCTCCATTAAAATGCCATCGTCTTTCTCAGTCTAATCCATAAAATGGATCTCCAACTGAAAGCTCCTCACAATTATCTTCCATATCTGACTAAAACAGATGAAAACCAACATTTCCATTCCATTATCGATACCTTGAATACATATAAGTATAAAACTGCCCTGACTTCAAGTTCGCTCATTTATGAGGATACACTTCAAGATTTTTGGTTGAAAGCTGAAGTCCTGTTTGTTGACAAAAAGCCAACATCCATTGTTTCTCAAATTGGCGACACTAAAGTTGCCATCACTCCTGAAACCATATCCACTACCTTCTCCTTGAATGATCAGGCAGGTAAGGAAAGTTTTTACAAAGTTGAACTCCATCCAGAGTTGATTGAGAGAGGGTATGAGGGACAACTAACTGGGGCAACTATGTTTAAAAAGTTTTTTTTCCCCGAACATGAAATTTTTCTTTCATACTCTGCTTGTATGCCTCTCTCCCAAGACAACTTCTTTTAATGAAATCCCTTTAAAAGTCCAGTACTTGGGATATGCCATTTTAACAAACACTGATTACAACTTATCCCAAGCATTGTTTTTGGATTTGGTAAATAATGTGAAGGGGGTTCTGAGAATTCGTTTAGGAACCGAATTCACGGATCGATTAAGCGAGTTCAGCTCGGTTTCAGACGGGAGATTCAAGACGAGACAGAAATTAACGATAACAACGACATCACAGATTCGTATTACATCAGAAACGGTTACAGACACTGTCATCAGTAGGATAAACATCTATCTCGGGGCCGGGGGAGGTCGGGCATGACCTCCCCCTTGAGAGCATTCAAAGCACAAACTCAAATCTTCCAATGAAAACCAACACATGAGATTGCTATATATAGTCCAAAGCCAAAAGCCACTTTCGTCCATATGAGGAGGTCGAATGTGGAAGTTTTCCACATTCGCCCCTTCTATAAGGTCGAATCTGGCTTTCGTGTCTTGGTCTATATTTACAAATTCGTCAGATCCATAAAATGCCCTTATGGATCACCACAATCTCGTGTAACACAATACTAAGACTCAACCCTAGCCTATTCGACAGTGACGTCCACATAATAGTGCATCAACAGGTTCAGGCTGGGTTAAACAATGCTTTCTTGATGTATCCAAGACTGTTAAGTGTGATCCTGGAAAAGCTTTTACCTAAAAAGGATTACATAAAGGGACAAGGCCTTCAAATGAATAGCCTGTCTCAAGAAACTTTTACAAGGATGTTAGGTCATAACCAAGAAAAACCAGTCAAAATAAAAGTTTCTAAAACACAAGCAAAGAAGGTTAAGACAACAACTGTTGTTCAAACCTCTGTTGTTGAGCCCACTGCTCCTGGTGATCATGGCACTACATCAAGTACTGTGAAACCAACACTAGCCACACTAAAAAGAAAACTCCATCCACTAAACTCCCCAAGAAACACACTAAAAAGGTGACTCTGGAAGATGAGATACTAGAGAATATTTCTGTTGTAACACAAGAGCAACAAACAACCATTGTTGATACTTCCTCTCAACAGGTGGCAAAATCTCAGCCTAGCCAAACTCCTCATGTATCCTCTCAAAAGGATCATGTTGTAAGCGAAGGGGAAACACATCAAGGGGCAGATGATTCACTTGAACATCTGTTCACAAGTCCATCTCCCAGGGCTAACATTCTTGTCACTCCACAACCCTCACCATCAATTCCTCCTACTGTGCAACCCTTGTTTGAGGCCATTGACAAAACTCTGGACACAACCAGTTCCTCTCAACCACCTATCACTGAGACTGCACGTCAATAAGTAACTGGTCCAAAGGAAAGTCATTTGGTCAACCCACAAGTAGAGGAGGCCACACCCTTTGAGTTACATGTAACTCAGAGTGGTATTTCAAGTGAAGCAGCCACTACTGTTGTAGAGACCATTGACTCACTTCAGGACAGTGGTTACATTAATTAGACATCCTTGAAGGCAACAACTGCCGAGGCAACAAGATTGACCTCTATTCCAATTGGAGTCCCCAGTACCAAGAAAAAGGGGCATCTAGTTTCTCTCCTATGGATACTCCTCCAAGGACTACACCAGATACAACTACCTGGTAGGAACTCGGCTGATCCCATTAACTTGGGTGATGGGTTAAGATACAATGACTTGACGGATAGAGTGGATGCCATTGAATCTTCTGTGAATGAAATCAAAGGAGATATCAAGACCATTATGAACACCTTGGTGTCACTCAGCCAAAGTCAACCATCAAAAGAGGAGATAGCTAATGAGTTATGGAAATCTGTCAATCCTATCATCATAGCTCACAGAAAATTAGCTGATCAGACTCAAGAAACCTACATGCAAGTGATCAGGAACATGGTGGATGCTAGATTCAATGATAGAAGAGCACACATCAAAGTCATCAAAGATCATCTGCTAAATACTACTGGCTCTGCCCCTACAACCATACTCAGGGATGAAGATGATGATGAGTTCACGGCAGCTGATGCCAAAAAGGGGGAGAGTGGTAGAGACAGACTAAAGAAGCTGAATCCTTTTGGGGCTCCACCTTCTTCTGAAAAGTCTGCTCCAGAACCTGAACCAGAGTCTGCTCAAACCACTGCTGAAGTTGAAGCAGCCAAGATAAAAGAGGCTGATGAATCAGCCAATGTAATGGCTGAAAAGATTGCTGAAGCTAAAAAGATCAGGGCTGAGACATTACAAACTAAAGCAGAAAATCATTCCAAAAAGAAAGAAGAAGAACAGCAAGAAAATGATAATGTTGGTACCTCAAAGAGGAAAAAGAGGCCTGCTTCTCATGTCAGGAAGCCTCCATCATCTAGATCAAAAACATCTGTTGCTTCTACACCTAAAACAACTGCTAAACCATCTACCACAACATCCACAACCACTACAACAGCCTTAGCCTTGACCTTACCACCCATTCTATCACCACCTCAAACATCTGCTGGTGCTTCACCAGTGCCAACAGATGTTAACACTCCACACTCACCACCATCTCCAACCATTCTGTATAAAAGGAAGAGAAAATCTACCTTTGTTATACAAGAAGAAAATATAGCCACCACACCACCACCAACACAACCCATTCCTGCCCTTCCACTCCAATCATTCTCACCACACACCTCAAAAACCACCACCACAAAATCACCAACATCTGATATTCCATTAGCTGCTCAGTATCCTCTTGAACTTGACATGATCAAGGGGGAAATTCAGTCCTTCTATAATATTGAGGATGCTTCACAATTGTCCTTCCCTTCTCTGTCAAGTCTGAACCTACCAAAGCCCAAAAACCTTGATGAATATTTGAAACAAAAAGTTCAACAGGCAGACTTGATAATAAAAGAGAAGTGCAAAGGGAAGGATGACAGGACTGCTCAGGGCATCCATTCAGCAGAGCTTGGCAAACTGAGAAGCATTGAGGATTTTGCCAAGGACCTGAGCAAGTCTATGTCTTCCATTCCTATCAGTGGTGAAATGGCAAGGATGGTTAGCGAGTCTATTTTTGATCAAATAATGGCCACCAAGCCTTATAAAGCCCAGAGAAAACATTTCACAGGCTGGACCATTCAAGCCCTCAAAGATGAATTGCTAAGAATTGAAGAGCTGAAGAAACATAATCAAAAGGCTGATGTTCCAGATTTTAAGAAGGGCAAAGACCCTGCCAGACTTTTGAAGCTCGGAAGAATGAGGGTTGAACTTGTTGATGCTAACTATTGTGAAATGAAAAACATAGCCAGATGGTCTGAATTGAGGCTGGTGGAAACATATAAGAAACTTGAAGAAAGAAGAAAGACAGATCCAACACTTCTTCCAAAGCCAACTTACCCTGAAGATGAACAACCAAAATCCCATCAGACCCTTTCTTTTGAAGCATTACTTCCTTCAACAGACATCAATGTTGCTGCCAGAAGACAAATCAAAAGGCAGAAAGAAATGTCTGAAGAAGACCAAAAGAAGTTTGCTGACACATATGTGAAAGAGGGAATTTTTAATCAGGTCAAGTACTTCTCTGATCCCATCAGTGAAGAATATAGAAGAATCATTGGGAGACCTCCATTACCTAACTCATCCTCAATAAATTTGCAACCCAAAAATGCACCAGACTCAAAAATTCTAAAATGGAAGGTTGACAAGGCCACCCATGAATTGACACTGCTCAAGTCTAATGGAAAGATCCGAAAGCTCTCCATGGATGATGCATATGGTCTGAGTGCACATGACCTCATGGATCTTATGAGCTTGGAACTTGAAAGGGAAGCTGATGATATCTACTCCTTTGACTTTGAATTTCAATTGAAGGGTCAGATTAGAGAGAGTCTGATGAGAAATAAAGATCAAGAATAAAGACCAGTTTTGGCATCATCTGTTCTAGGGGGAGATTGTTGGGTCTGCTGACCTGGAAAAGAACAGATGATTAAAAGCCAAAATATTCTAAGTGCTGATCCTTAATAAAACAGTTCTTCTCCCAAAAGACTGATGAACAAAGTGCTGACAAAGGAATAAAGAAAAAGTGCTGATCAAGACCAAAGGTCTGCTGGAGCCAACAACACTTAGGCTCCAGCAGATGATTGAAGATTATCAGATGTTCCTTATCAGCTGTTTAGCTATCAGTGGTTTACTTAATGTAACAGTAGTTTTGTATAGCAGATGTTTTATATTGTTAAGGTAGTTAGTTGTCACTGTCTTAGGTGATGTCAGTCATATGTCATCAGTTGCTTAGTTTGTCTATAAATAGAACATTGCCTGTACTGTTCTATTCATCACTTACGCATTCTCTGCACAAACAAAGCAATTGAGTGATCATGCTGAGGGGGAGAACTTTAATAACTTGTACTTAATTTCAATCTATGATGACGAATGAAATGTACTCGTTTGAAAGCAATTGTTCTCTTTGTTAAGATTGCATAGTTATTATTCCGCTGCACTTTCCATTATTAGTATTCATTCATATTCATCTTACTTAACAAATCTTAACAAATCAAACTCTCAGATCCTAATATCCCGAGGATATCACTAATATTTAAAAAATTTATTGTTTTACAGGAACTTCGATTTCCAAGCTTTCTCCTCTTCTTGATGACGCATTTGTTAGGGTAAAACACGTAAGAGACTTACCTCAAGCAGCCAGAACTTTTGAGATCGAAGAAAGTGTGTCTACCAGCCAAGCTAGAGAGATGTCATGTAAGTTACCTTTTACATCCTGAGGGTGTTACATTCATACATCAATTACTAACATCATTCTTTGTTATTTCAGCCAAAAAAGCAACCTTCTTTGACCTAGATGACATTGACAGCTAGGATGTCTCCAAGATAGCCAAGGTTGCCTCCCCTTTAAGCTCCAGGATGACAAGTCCTCCGCGTAAGCCCAAGGCTCAATCCTCAAAGAAGAGGAAGACTGTTGTAGCCACCTCAGGCCGTGAGGCTTCCCTATTTGAGGGTCTCAGCCCTCAGGATGTTTTGGCCAAGATCTCTCACTACACTCTCCAGGTACAGTTTCATCCTGAACATAACAAAAGTTATTTTACCATAATAGAGGATAAGGAACTACTTGTGTCTCTCTTATTTCCTTTTTAGGGGCATGAATACATGTCAAATCCCTGGATGAGTCAGCTGCCCAACTCTAAGAGACCACTACAGCATTGGAGGATACTAGAAGGATTTCCCTTGCAAAAGGGAAACATCTTGAAGAGAAGCTGGCTAAGGTGGAAGCTGAGTTGAAGAAGGCTTTTGCTGAGAAGGTCAAGGCTGCTGAGTAGCAATAGAATGAGCTCGAGGACTATAGGCAGGGTTTAATCAACTCTGCTACTGTCCTCCAAGCCAGGGTGAAGATAGCCCTCCATCCCAAAGATCCCAATTTCATCCAGGATGAAAGGGATATCAAGGCGGCTGGAGAAGATTACAAGCTTAGGTGGAAAAAAGGTGGTCTATGCTCCTGCTCCTCTCCAGATCGAAGCTCCTGAGGATGCTGCTGTGGATCTTGAGTTGGATGTGCTGAAGGTGGATAAGGATGCTGAAGAAACAGTGGGCAATGAGGGCAATGATGCCTAGGCATGAGCCCACTTTTTTAGATCTTTGTGGTGGTAGTATTTAGTGGTTGTTAGCTTTTGAACAATTTCAAACATTTATTTTAATATGTAACTTTAAGACAGTTAAAGTGTTGGGGTGGAGGGATCCTGTGTTTTCAGGACGAAGCCCTAATCTTTCTGACCTGGTCCTTTAATATTGACCCCTGGTGAATGGGTCCTGGTTTTGGATGAAGCCAGGGGTTAACATGTTTTATAAATAAATAAAATGGTAAGCTTTTGGTTTTACATCCTGTGCATTTTTCTTTAGCATCCTGCAATATTTATGATGATCATATATATAATAGGATAAAAAATGCAAATTACAGAAGTATACCTTTAATTCCAGATGAATTAGCAAACAATCTCTAATGTATCCTAATAAATGACAAGGAAATACCTTAGTTCAAATCAAATGATACCATCCTAAGGATGTCCCCAGTGCCAAGTCTCCATTTCATCCTTATGATATATTCCATCTTTTCCAAGATACTCATAACTTCTTGCCATCCTTAAGATGTGCCTCACCATCTTCATGATGTCCCTAGTGATTCATCCTTGCTTTATTCTTAGGATTTATTTGAGATATCTTTGACTTCAATAGTTTTAGTACCAATTCCAGAAAACTTATCAAGGATACTTAGGAATAGTTTTAACCTAGAGAAATCAAATAAATAAAGATGATATTCTAGCGACAAGGCCTAGATTAATACTCGAGTCAAGCCCATTCTGGCGTTACAGCCTGAAGATAACCGGTGACAAGGCCTAAGGATAACTGGCGTTACAGCCTGAAGATGACTGGCGACTAGGCCAAATACTTAAGAGACATTGAAAAATGCTTAAACCTTGAGGATTCAATGTATGTCCCAAAGATGATGAAATTATAGCCACTAAAGCGTGTATTGGTCCCACCATCCTGAAGATATACATGAATAACGTGCGCTACAGGCGGGGTGTATAAACCCAATTCGTGTGAAAAGTGAAAACATTTAATCCTTAGGAAGGTACTAGATACCTTAACGTAGGAGAGGGTGGCCAACCCCCTAGTCTTTAATGATCTATCTTCAGGATAATTCTGAAAATTCTCAGGATGGACTATCTTCTAGACCAAGTTAGATGAAATATAATCATAATAATGAAACTAGATAAGATAAAGTTAAAAAATTTTGTACCTCACATATGATAATACTTCAAATAAATTGCATTCCAGGATCTTGGGAGGATTTTTCCTTCCAAAGTTGAGAGCCAATATGCTCATTTGCCAGGCTCAGAATCAATTGGGTATGGAATTTGTTGGATCAGTGGTCTCTATTGCAGTTTATATCCAAGAACACTTAAGTGTTATTAGTTTATCAAAGTAGTTTGCACAGCGGTATAATAAGTGTTCTAAGTTAAAATGCTACTTTTAACAGGAGTTAAGACTCCCCCTCAACCAATGAACTAGGAAGTAAAAGATGAGAATCACTAGTAGTAAATAAAGCAGTTAAAGCAAGATGATTCTCAATTGTTTATGAAAAGGATAAACAATAAAGTAAATTGAAGGAAAGAGTTTAAGTAATTATCAATAGATATTCGTGTGTGCTAAAATAGTGGGAGTAACATCTCTATTTATAGCCGAAAGATTACATACATATTAAGTAACAAAAAGCTTATAATAATGTTTAGATAATACTACAACATGCTGTAGTATCGAAACTTGAACAAAGACTTTAAGCTAATTAATATAATACTAAATTGCTGAGATTAAAGGGCGGTTTAGAATCTTCTAATGAAAGTGTTGATGAGTCTTCAGCAGTTCTTCAGATATTCTATCTGGTTTATCTTCAGAACTTCTGATGCATTTACTCTTCAGAACTTTACATGTTTTCTTCTTTCTTCAGCAGTTAAACAAAATGATAAGAGGTATAAGACAAAGGTTTATGCTGGCTTGTCAATCCTCTTTGACCTTACAACCTTCCCATTTGGGAGCTAACTTACCATCACTTGGGTTAGTTGTATTTTGGAAAGCTTTTCTCAAACCCAAATTTCCGACGTGAAACCTTCGAATCCTTATATTTTTGTTATATGCCTTAGCTATCCTTTGTTGGTAAGCTGCCATCCTTAACATAGCAGCATTTCTAAGCTCATCTACTGTTTCAAGATCTTGTAACAGAGCTTCTGAATTTGTAGTTGCATCCTGAAGATGTTTCCTTGCAGTGGGCATAACCATTTCTGTTGCAATCCTGAAGATCTTGGCCAGTTGCATTCTTAAAAGTGGTTCTATCAGCCCATAATACGAATGGAAGTTCTTCTGCCCATTTTCCTTTCTTTTGTCCCAACTTCCTCAAATTGTTGACAATGATTTTGTTGGAAGATTCTGCTTGTCCATTGGCATGAGGATGGACAGGTGTTGAAGTTATCATCTTGATCCCCCAGCTTTCACAAAAACTAGTTGTCCTCTTACTAATGAATTGTGATCCATTATCATAAATGATTTCAGCTAGAACATCAAATCTTGTCAGGATATTTTTTTTGATGAAGGATACTACTTCCTTATTTCTAACTTGTACTAAGGCTTCAGCTTCAATCCATTTGAAAAAAATAGTCGGTCATGGCTAGTATTTTGGTTAAAAATTATCAAGTAGAAAAAAAATTTGTATTCTAAATTAGAGATGTGAGGTAGAGTGCTAAAAGTGTTTGTTATGTTTAAAAATTAGTTTTATCTTAAGGATGTCACGTTTAAAATAAACTTTGACAACTATGTTCAGGAGGACAAAGGAAATAATAAGGATGGATAGTTATATCCTTAGGATGGAACTGTTTGAGATAAAATGAAATACTTGAATTTAAATGAAATGAGACAATGTAAGAACACTCGATGTTCAAGGAAAACCCTTGATCAATGATGATCGCCGACAAAAAACCTCGGGAGGAGTCAAAGCCCCTGCCTTTGTTGTTTATATTGTTGTGCTCAGTATCCTCTTGAACTTGTTGCTATACAAGGAGAGATAGAGTCATTTACACTATTGAGGATCCATCAGTAACATCTTTCCCATCTCTCCCAAATTCACCTAAACCAAAAAATGTTGATAAATATTTGCAGTTGAAAGCTCAACAAGCTGAAATGATTACAAGGGAGAGGTGCAAAGGGAGAGGTGCAAAGGGAAGGATGACAGGACAGAGCATCTTGGCAGCAGAGCTTAGCAAAGACAGAAAGATTGAAGACTTTGCTAAGGAGCTGAGCAAGTCCATGTCTAGAAAACCTGTTACTGGTGAACTAGAGAGGCAGCTAAGAATAGAGTACTCACATTAACCCTATAATGCCGAAAAAACCATACAAGGCCACCAGAAGTCAATTTGGTGGTCGGATTTCTCAAGCTCTCAAAGCTAAAATTGATAAAATACATAATTGCTTAAAGACCCTGAAGATAAGCTAACTCCACCTGATTGGAACAAAGGCAAATAAGAGGATCCAACATGGGTTTTGAAGCTTAAAAGAATAAGAGAAGAGTTGGTTGCTGCAAATTATGGTCTAATGAGATCAGTTGCTAGATGTGTTGAGTCAAGATTAGTTGAAACACACAAGCAACTTGAAAATCTCAATGAAAATGATCCAACCGTTCTCAGGAAACCAGTTTACTCAGATGAAGAAGATGACCATAGCTGGCATTAAGCAAACTAAAAGACAGAATGAGATGGAGAGGCTGATGAAGTGTTGTTTGCTGAAGCCTTCAGAAAAAAGGGATTGGTTAATCAATTGATGTTTTTCATAGATCCTGCCAGTGATAAACTCGGGGAAATCATTGGCAGACCACTCTCAGCCAACTCATCCCAAATAATAGTTCACCCAAGGGATCCGTCAGACTCAAGGAGTCTAAAATGGAAGTCAGACAAAGACACCCATGAATTGACATTGCTAAGGTCTGATGGAATTGTTCAGAAGATCAGCATGTATGATGCTTATGTCCAACAAGAAAATGATCTCCAAGACTTGTTGTATCTTGAACTTGAAAAGGTATTGAAGATATGGTCTTCTTTAACTTTGAACTATAAATAGAAAAGTGTCTATAATGTTCTATTTATCACTCTGCACACAACATTCTAAGTACAAACAATGCATTATTCTATTTATCACTCTGCACGCAACATTCTATGTGCAAACAAATCTGAGTTATCGAGCTAGGGGGAGTTGTATTCTTGTACTTGATAAAAACAATGTCCTGTTTGTTATGATTTAAAGTTTATTTCCGTTGCACTTTCCAGTTATATCTATCTTCTTTCACCGTTTCATTAGTTAAATTTCATAACAAACAAACTCAGATCCTAGCACGCACAATGACAAAGGATAAAGAAAACAAAACAAAAATTCGTAAAATTAATCAAAATAATATCTACATGTGTTCGGTATGTTGTAGCTATGGCTCAACTTTTGACACCAAAATGTAACATTGCCAAAATACGTCGTAATGTAAACAACTTGTGATTGTACGCCGGTGTCAACTGCACAGAAAAAATTCAAATTGAAATGCCAATTAAAATAAGTATGTTATTAACTACGTGTCGTAACGTGGGAGTTTTAACACTATAATAAACAATAATGTAATCTTAATATAAAATTCACATTTAAATGCCAATTAAAATAAGTATGTTATTAACTACGTGTCGTAACATGCGAGTTTTAACACTATAATAAACAATAATGAA
Source organism: Ambrosia artemisiifolia (assembly GCA_032199755.1). Classification (NCBI taxonomy): domain Eukaryota; kingdom Viridiplantae; phylum Streptophyta; class Magnoliopsida; order Asterales; family Asteraceae; genus Ambrosia; species Ambrosia artemisiifolia. The sequence continues at coordinate 34,839,216 of CM063517.1, forward strand.
TTGTTAATATAAAATTAATATCACTGGTATAGATAAGCACTTAATAAAACATCAATATTAAAAGTAATTTACAGGCACCAATAATGACTAAGAACTGTAGACAATTGAGAATGTTAGAATAGGAACAAGAGACATCATATCATTTATGAATGACAACATCAGTTCTTATATCCCAAAATCATTAGACATTATGAATAGAGACAGGTCAATTATAACATCCAAGACACATTGTCTTCCAAAAGAGAATAAATCTCAACATGAGGCCAATTTTATGTTCGATTAATTGAATTAATTCTTTTAAACTTAGAATCTTTAAACTTTTAATAATATTTTATTAGATTAACAATAAGTGTTTTATACTATACAAAGCACGACACAACCTTTAATGCCAAAAAAATATTACTCTTATACGCATTTATGTTTAGAATGAAACATATTTGATTTACATAGTTACGTTAAATAGCAAACCTGGAAACTTAATTAATATTAACATTTGCAATTAATACCTCCAACTTTCACCTTCCTATATATATGACCGTAGTTCGTTCTCCCATGGTATCACAAAGGCTTTTATCTCATCTATCAAAATATGGAAAACTTAAAGTTGAATATGCTTGTGGTTATGGCCATGTTGGTTGCATCCATGGAGTTCCATGGCACATCGGCAAAAGATCACGTGGTTGGTGGTCAGTTCGGTTGGAATGTGCCGAATAACAAATACTTCTTTGACATATGGTCAATCAATGAGGGGGTGACCAACGTAAATGATGTTCTTGTCTTTAACTTTCCCACAGGAGTCCATAATGTTGCAGTAGTTTCATTGTCGGCGCATGACAGATGTGACGGATCTAATGTTTATCAAATGTATACCAATTCGCCTGCTATAGTTCCCTTAAATCTCACTGGGATCTACTGTTTCATCAGCACCATAGGTTCAGATTGCCAGTCGTATATGAAAATGATTGTCAAGGTTGGGGATAACTAACATGATTGTTTCGTTGTTGCCTCATTGAGTTTGTGTTATTATGAATTGAATATAAGTTATACAAATGTTGTTTTCATAATTTGGTATCATGTTATGTGTTTTTCTGAGTATTTTCTAAAAGTTCTAAATAATTATTGTTTGGATGGTTTCAAAAACTGGATTATATCTTATAAAATCTATAATCTAAAAATATGTAAATATTAAAAGTCCAAAAAGCAGATGTTGATATATATATATATATATATATATATATGGGAATTCTAAAATGTAAACCATCCCCACTTATGCAAACCAAAGAAATCTCATTGTGTGCTCATGCTTCTTCCTGTCCAGCCTTCTGATTTTATAGAGAGGGAGTATTATAGACATTTACATCCCATAAAATCCTCTTACACAACACTGACAATATACCATTATGTTGACCTATACTTCTCTCCTCCTTTTTCGTTTCTCTCCCACCATGGTGGATCCAATCCAAAACGCACTTCTCATCTCTCTATCTTTAACATACGTGATATCTCTTTCTTTCATCTCTTAAAACTTCAAAGACAACAACACAACCTGCAACCCTATTCTCTCTCTCCCCCTCTCTCCCTCTCTCTCTCTGTACTATATAAACATAATAATAAGGGTGGTGAAAGTCGACGGTTTCGATGGATATTGCTTTGGTTCATTACAGTATCGCCACTCTCTATAGAAATAAAATAGAACCCAAAGAAAAAAAAATCATAATATGCCCCAAGGATTCGATATATGTTTTATATTGATTAAAAACTATAAAAACACAAAGGTGTTACCGGTTACGATAATATCGACATCGCTACCTAGAGCGTGTTAATTAAGTTAGTTAATTGATAACTATTAACTTTAGATATATTTGTGATTTGTTAATTAAATTATTATCATATCATAATTATAAAATTTAAGTTTATTAAAAAACGTATGATTTAAAGTTATTACTATGAAATTTAAAATGAAACTAGCGCCGGTGCACAACACAACGTGCATTTGACCGGTATCGGTTCATTTCGTTAAGGTAATGATATTTGTTATAGCAACCAAAAATAAATAAAATCATGATATAAGCAAAATGATATCTACACGCGATTGACATCGATTGAAAACAGTTGCTTGGTATAAATCGGTTTGGTTTGTTAGCAAGGGCGAAGCTTAAGAAGATACATTTGTAGCCCCGACCCTACCGTTTTTTGGTTCAATAGTATGAATGTCTCCCATGTTTATCCCATAATATTGTATATATAAAGTCCGGCCCCGCCCCCACTGATTTGAGTTGATATTGCGTACATTCAGGTATCATGACTTTCGGTCCTCACCATCTTAAAATTCCATCCTCACCACTGTTTGTTAGGCTACCGCCATGGTAGCTGGACTCAATTGCCTATGATATGAAGAAAAACTACATTTTATATGCAACGATACTCTCACCAAAATATATACCAGGAGTAAAAGGTTAAGTAAAGTTATAATAGAAAGAAAGTTTAATTACTAAAAAGCTATTTGCATATCTATACTTTCAATAATAGGAGAGTCGTGAATGACGTCAAAAAGCTGACGTGTCAAGCGGAGAGACAGTCCACCAATGCCTGCGTGATGCAAAACCTGACGTCACAAACCGCCTTAAAATATTCACAAATAATACGTGGGCCACGTTAAAGCAACGCTGCTGAGTTTAAAAACAACTGTTTCGTACCCACTTGCCTCAGCAGCGGTAACAATCCCACTTTCATTAACAGACTTTTCAACGAGTGGTGTTTTTAATTTGAGCTCCAAACTGAAATTCAAATTTCAAACTCGACACCCCGTTACACAACTATATAAAGGCATCATGTCCCTCCTTTTCTTACAGACAATTGTTAAATATCTACCATAATTTTTAAACCGTAACACCTGCTTCTCTCACATTCAAGCTAATGTTGAAGTATTCGACTATCAGGTAAAGTAATTCAACAGTGATCATATCAATAACAATAAAATTTATCCGTTTTATTTTTTCAGTGATCCTCAATCTTTTGTCTCTTTAATCACCAACCAGATTATTTACGTTAAAAAATATTTCACTTTGGTAGATTCTTACAATGAAAGGAAAATATTCGTTATATGATTACCAGCGGATGTAGATTGGCAACGTCAAACTCAAGATGGGTATGTCTCTATCTTTTTATAGCTATTTATGCTAGCGTTTAATTCGTGTTAATATTTATGTGTTTAACATTTGATTAATTTGAGTGATGCTTGATTTATTATTTTGTGAATATTTGACCATTAATAGGTACATGCGTTAGTTTTCTTACCAGTTTATGTCCTTTAGAAATAACTCATTTAAGAAACTCAGTTATCCTCAATACCCTCAAGGGTAAAATGGTCCTTTCACTACCCTTGACTCAAAATCCCTTTTTTTATTATACTTTAGTTTATTTGTGGGACCCACCCACCACCACTTCATCTTCAACCAATGGCGGATACACAAGTTAGATACGGTGGGCATGTGAGCATCGTCCAGCAACCGGCGGGCATGCCAGACAACGACGCACGTCATCAAGTAGAAGACCAAATCAAGCGTCTAGCCAAGGATCCACAGGTGGTTCTAGCACTCATTCACGTTTGTTTGAAGAATAAACATCGGTTGATGCTTTTGATTGGGGAAATTGATGATAATAATAATAATAATAATAATAATAATAATAATAATAATAATAATAATAATAATAACTAGTAATTAACAGCTTTAAACATAGAATTAAATGAATTTATACATGAAAAAACACAAATCATGTAATTATAACATACAGGTGAAGAAGCAGAGAGAGCAGTAAGGTGCCAAAACATGTTGAGATGAGGAGCTAGGGATTCACGATTGGTCGGTGAGAATGATAATAATAATTAATAATAATAATAATCGAGTGGTTTTCTGTAATGTTGATGGTGGTGGTTAAAGATGAAGTGGTGGTGGTTGAAGACAGTGGCGGATCTAGAATTTTTTGTGACGGGGGGCACAAAGTGAATCTAGTAGAAAATATGTTTAATTAAATAAAATCGGTTTAAAATGGATCGGGTATATTCATTTAATACTTATCTAGTTATACGCATAAAAATAGTCGATTAAACAGAATAATATGCCACAAGTAAAAAAACTACTTATAAACCACGAGTCAAAATACTTAGTACACCGATAAATCATTTCACTAATTCGATAATTCTACAATGTATAATTTGTCATGATTGATTATTTAAAAAATCAAATCAAATAAAATTTTGTAATTTTTAATTGTACTAGAAGGGTTAATATGAAAGTTTACATTATTTTGTTAATCACTCAAGACTCTTTGAGTTTACCTATGTCACTTTGCATACTATCTTCTCTTTCCCTCTTATCTTCCTCCTCCACTAAAACCTTCCATGACTTTTGTACCAGAGAAATCACTTAGGTTTTCATTAAAATATAATCAACCTCTTGCTTTCATTATCTTTTCTTTTTGTTGAAATGAGATGCATGGTGCGTCTACTGCTTACAGTTTCAAACTTAAACAATCAGAAGACAAATACCTAGGATTCTTAACTCATAGCATGTCAACAAAAAGCTAGCTGAAGATATTCAATAACAGAATGATAAGAACAACAAAAGATTGCATTAACAATTGGAAAGTATCCCAACCCTAAAAACTTTGATACACGACTCCGGCTGCTGGATGGTGGGCACATGCCCACCGTATCTAACATGTGCATCCGCCACTGGTTGAAGATGAAGAGGGGGTGGGTGGAGGTTGAAGATGAAGTGGTGGTCGGTGGGTCCCACAAATAAACTAAAGTATAATAAAAAAGGGATTTTGAGTCAAGGGTAGTGAAAGGACCATTTTACCCTTGAGGGGATTGAGGATAACTGAGTTATTTCTAAAGGACGTAAACTGTTAGGAAAACTGAAATTTTGGACATAAAATTCAAAAAAAAAATTTAAAGAACACGTTTCATAAATTTGATGATACATTAAGGACACAAAGTGTAAGTTTGTCAAAAAGTAATAAAATAAATACTAAAATTCGACCGTTGCAAATATTATTAATGGTTACCAGCCCGTAAACTAGAACCAACAAATGGTTCACGGGACCCTGCCAACACTGATGGCGGCGGTGTTACCATGCTAGTAGTGGGGTACTCATGAGCTTTTCTGGTGGCACCCCGTCCCCCCTTACTCCTATGTTCTCGATTTTATTGACCCGACACTTTAGGGTCTTACACACAAATATGTTTTAAGTAATTAATGATGGGAAGAGATAACGTACAAAGCTTCTTAATTTAAAAAGCATAAGAAGCAATCTCAGCCATTAGATTAACAAGATGGTTGGATGCATATTAAAAACCCTAATCATACTTGGGTCAAACTAATCAAGGGTAAATTATGAAAAACCGTCTAGTTTTTTTTTTCAAATCATAACAACAAAGTCAATCGAAAACAAAAATTTTCAACAATTGAAATCGATTAAACCAATCTGAATGATTACACAATCAAAATAACAACAAACATTTGATTACAAATGAACGAAAACGAAAAAACTAGAAAAACAGAGATTTTCACCGGGACGATTTAATCATATGAAAAAACAGACAATTATGAATAGACGCTCGTAATAGTTGTCAAATACTTTCGATTTTGTTTCAATAAGTATGATTAAACATAAAAATTAGGTTAAAAGAAGTTGCAGATGAAGAAGATGAAGTTGGTGAAAACAGAGCCTTGTAAACACACTAACAAAATTTAAACGCACTCATTAAAAAGTTTGGAAGCACTTAGTGAAAATTTAGAAGCACTCATTAAAAAGTTTGGAAACACTCATTGAAAATTTGGACGCAATCATTAAAAAGTTTGGAAACACTCATTGAAAATTTAGAAGCACTCAGTAAAAAGTTTGAAAGCACTCATTGAAAATTTAGAAGCACTCATTAAAAAGTTTGGAAGCACTCACTAAAAATTTAGAAGCACTCATTGAAATTTTAGAAGCACTCATTAAAAAGTTTGGAAGCATTCATTGAAAAATTTGGAAGCATTCATTGAAAATTTGGAAGCACTCATTAAAAAGTTTGGAAGCGCTCATTTAAAATTTGGAAGCACTCATTGAACATTTGGACGCACTCATTGAAAATTTGCAACCACTCATTAAAAAATTTGCACCCACTCATTGAACTTCTTCCTTTTTTCCGGAACCTTATCCATAACATCAGCAGCATCTTGTATCTCTTGCTCAGTGATCCATCTGTTCAAGTCCTTCCCGATATCCTTCATAACTTTGGTTTCTGGATCATTCTCAGCATTATAAGAATCTATAAACATCTGCGAGACCATTTCTTAGTGTGTTGTCATCGGCGGTAGGTGATGATGATGGTGGTGGTGGTGTGTTGGTCAGATCTCGATCGATGAAGTTAAAAAAAACGTTTGCTTCAAATGAGGATGGGTTAGGTTTATGTTCTGAAAGTTTAGATTAGGGAAGAAGAAAATAGGTTTAATCGTGGTTTAACTGTGGTTAGGTTAAATTGACAGGTGGGAAATTCTAATGGTTTCCTACACTTTTTATGTTAAGGATACTTTGTACCCTATACTTTCTCATTAATGATTATGAAGAATATGTTTGACATGGGACATTGCTAGAAAAAAAAACGAATCTGATATAAGGAATAAAGGTAGCGAACATTAAAATACCCATAGATTTAACAGATCCAACTTAAACAATCAGCAGATTATCTTAAGTTACTAGAAAAAAAAACATAAACAGTTGCATTACTCCATTAGAAATTTAAAGTCTGGATTTTCTACAAGATAAAGAGTAGGTTTCATCTTCGCAAAATCCTTTTCGTCGAGGAAGTTAACAAGATCATCAATCGTAAAGGGAATGCTGCAAACAGAAGGAAAAAAAAAACGTATTAAAAACTGTAACCTTGTTCATGGTCAACTTGTTATGAATATGGATATGTATTGCCTTATTGTATACTATTGCTTACCAAGTTTCATCTTCCAGCAAAAAAGAGGTATTATCAGCATTCTGCGAGGTTTCGGTATGATTTTCTAAATCAAAAATAACCTGCTAAAGCTAAGAGGATGAGAAAGGATCGTTACAAAGAACAAACAGTCATCACAAAGGATCGTTAAATGCGGGTAGCCTAAGAGGCGGATTAGACTCTTTGACATGCAAACACTTTTTGTCCAAGTGAAAAATGAGTTGACAATGATTACATAAATAATATTACAACATTAATAATCTGAACTTTTGAAATAATAAGACTTTGGAGGGTGTATGCATAAAAAAGTGTTCAATTTTCAACATAGTTGACTTGACCTGACCCCATCCAATTATAAGTAAACGGGTCGGAGTTCACACCTCAGGCAAAACGGAACCTCTAACTACTAAAGTAAAAGGAATAACCTATGATTGCAGTTTTATTCTTACCTTTGGGCATAAACTTCGACTATAGTAAATGTCATCCGCGCAGTGTGTGCCAATCTTGTGAAGTTGTTGAACATTTAGAATCTGAAACATGGTTACCAAGCATAAACAAAATGCCATGTGGATACTAGTTAAAAACATACATGAACAAAGAGACTTACAGGACAAAGCTCAGTTACCAGGTGATCAAACTCAATTTGATACTTCGGGTGTGTGACCTGCAAAATATAAATGGTGAGTTTTTTATATACCATGATAATTTGATTAACCGTTAACTGAAAACTCTTTCCATGTGAATAATTAGTTTTGTTACAAAGCCTATAATACTCCAGAATATGATAAAATTTTGCAAAAAGTTTTGCATCTTCAAGTGTTTCTAAGGAATAACAAAAGCATACCAGGAATCCAACCGCCTGCCTTATATGCTTAAGTTCATCCCACGAAGAGTCTGCATACTGATTTAACGAAACTAGTTAGAAGTATTTGTTTTATTGCAAATTAAAGCCATATAGACATGCCCGGACTAAAGGCGGTAATTTTCCCTCACAGCCGCCAACCAGACTACAGTCTACTTTCCCACACCAAAACCGCAACAAAGGGGAGGTCAGACAAGTCCAACTCAGCATCAGTCTTGGCCCAATCTCAGTGGACTTCAAGAAGGCTTTCTTAGCTCAATTGGTGGATGACCTAATCTCCAGCCCGTTGGTACCGACCAGTGACCATCACCATACCCATGTGGCCATGTCTAGCCTAACCGGGTTGGGCCAGCCCATTGGCTTATGGGCAGTTCTCTGGCCAACCAAACAACTCTCAACGCTGGGTTAACCAACACTGCTCAAGCCCACTTGACTAAGATTGACCCAATGGATCCTACTACTCTTGGGAAGGCTTTCCAGGCTCTTCATGTTGATGGTTCTGGTCAGTGATTCAATGACACAGGTGCATTTGAAAATGCAATCAAATGCATAAAAACCTCATATATCGCATGATTAAAGGAAGTTCAAAATTAATGTCATTGTAGTAATATTGGTTTGTGATCATATTTAACACATCAACTATAATACCTCTTCTGTTGCATGAGAACACCATAGCTTTAACTCATCTAACCCTGATTTTAGATATTCCCCATGGCTAAATGAGCAGCATTCTCGACGTAAAAGAAGGCTATTGGTTTCAGAGAAAAAAGCAATCAGTTTATGACATAATTTAAATCTTGTAATATATTCAGCCAAAAAGACTATACCTGTTAAATAGCTTTACATTAATATAAGCGAAAACTTGAGCAAATATCTTCCGAGCAAGAATTGTTGGCACCTGAAATAATCATAAGTTTCATATGGTCAAAATAATAAGGGTGTAATTTCTAATCATTAATTTTGTAGTAAAACTATACAAAATAGCATACATGGTATTCTTTCAAAGTTTTGAGCATGCCATTCAGGGATTCAATGATGTGTTGCCAGTGCATAGATGGAGGAGTGTTACTCTTTTCTCTTGCTGACTGAATATATTGTTAATAAAATACAAAAATAAGCACTATAAAATGTAATATTTGGATGCATAAGTCATATGAAAACCATGTGTACCTCGATACAACATAAGATATATTGTGACAATTCCTTCTTCAAATTGTCACGAATGATTTCGAATATTTTCTCAACGTAAGAAGTTAGTTGCATCTTGAAACAAAAAGCTGGCTGCTTACCATCCACTAGACGGACAAATTCAAGGTTGGGATATGTCGCGAAGGGATAGCTCTAAAATTATCAATTAAAAAGCTTCAAATAGACACAAATTTCACAAATGAAAATAATTTTATTTATAAATGGCGGATAATTAGAAGTTTAGAACTCAATACCAGTGCAATTCTTCCAAATACTGATGTTGGCATGGGCGGTATCCCTGGGACAGAACATAAACTCTTTTGAAGCAAAAACAGCAATGTAGACATGGAAGAGAGCCAATAAGCTATATGTTTATCGTCTTTCTCTTTCTGCGAAAGTTAGTGTACAATCGACATACAAATTTAATATCCATTCATAATTATTAAATCATAAGAAAAAGCGGTTTTGAATTTTGCAGAAACATGCATGGTTATGTGTTAAGTATATGATTTCTCACCTGTATTTCTGAACCAAACACAGTGAGAAGACGATCAAATACGTTAGTTTTTTCTGCTTCAAGTACTTTCCAATGTAGAAGGCATTTGTATATGACATATGTAACAACTGGTTTCCCATTCCTGAACCCAAGATCTTGTGTAATTGCTTTGATTAAAATATCAACTTTCTCCTGTACATATAAATATAAATACAGAAACATACAAATCAGTCATGTATTTCCATTAGAAGTCTCCATTTATCTAAATGAGAGAAAGCAAAAAACAAATTAAATGACAAGTGAATTTATTAACTCAAGTTCAAACGCGTACACGGTGTCTGTTAATAACTGATTGTCCCTGGTGATCATGGCCGTTTTCTTGACCCTGCAAGGCATTGAAATATGGATATAATAAGATACACTTTGTACATGAATTCCAAATATGACTTTGTTAATAAGTACACATTCTGGCATTTTTACCTTAGATCTAAATGTGAAACGCTTTTTCGAAGCTGTTGATGTCAGCACTGCTTGTCTAAGAATCTGCTCCGCAGTCTCCGTTTCATTAATCTTTTCTTGTAGCCTAACGTATGAAGAACCACATAACCAAACCAAAGTTTATAACTTCATATTTAGAAACTAGAGATGATATATTTTTTTTCTGATTATTTAAAGTAAATTTATATAACCTTTGCATAGTGGTTTGCATCTCAAGTGTCTTTGATTCTGCTTCGGTGATCTGTTTCAACCTCTCTTCACTCAACTTATTGCTCTCTACATATTTTTTTTCTGTTTCATCAATTTTCTGTTCCAGTAAACTAACTATATCCTGCAAGTGTTTCGAAAAACATAAAACGCAACAAATCAAATTGGGATACGACAAAAAATAAATAAAAATCAAGAACTACAAAATAAGCAATTAAATATGTTAGACTTCATAAATCCTACCTTAAGTTTCTCATTTTCAGCAGTTAGCTTATCAACAATCTCCTTGCTTGAAGCCTCTCTATCCGCATGCGCTTCCTCAAGTTCTTTCCTAGCAGCCTCTCGTTTTTCAGTTTGTTCTTTCATCTCCTTTAAAACAGACTGCCATTTTGCGGTTTCCTGATTTTTTGATTCCTCCAAACCAGCCTACAAATGTTAGAAAGGGTAAGAACCATGCATACAAATGATAGTAAAAATAAACGAAATGAACATAATATTACTAGAATACAGTAAATAATGCATACAAATACTTACTCTAATGCGCTTCTTGATCTGTAATCGCCATGTCAACTCTTCAACCTCCTTCTCCAATTTAGATTTAGCTTCTTTTAGAGTATCAATGTCCCTTGCTTTCTGCACACAACAAAATAAATTTTTAAGTTAAAGGATTGTAGAAAATGTCTTCTAACTCTATGTTTTGTTTGCCCAATCTTATGAAATGAATCAAGTGTTATTAAAAATACAAAGATGAAACAAGAATATGATTCAACATAACTTCAATTATTTGAACTTGAATCTCTAAATCTATATATAGATTGACATGTCTATGTGTTAGTTACCAAGTTTATGGTTTGACACAATACAAATTAAACATAATATTAACAGCTGATTACACAAAGACCTTTTGACTATGTTCTTTTAACGTTTTTGTTCGGTTTACAAATTTAAATTAGATTCAAAGGATATGCTAAATATAACTAAATTTCAATCTGATAAAGAAAAACAACTATTACAGATCAAGATGTTTTTCCAACAATTTTAATGGAAAAATAAACTACGAAAGATACTATTACCAGTCTAAGGAGCTTTAGTTCTTTGCGTGCCAGTCTAGCTCTCCAGAATGATTGACTAGTTATTGTAGCTTTTCTCAAACTACAATAGCGGCGGTGGGCCAGATATCGTCGACAGTGTTTCTGCGAATTGTTCATAGTGTATAATAAAAGTTTCATTATAGTGCATTATAGTTTATACAAACATTCTGTTACATCTCTTTAAAATAAAAGACAACCCATGAAGGTCATGATGAACCTTCCAACAAAATCAACAGAACTGTGATAAAAAATTAGAAGATTATAGTGGACTGTATTACATACTAACCTATATCATTAACAGACTATAAAGAGCTTGGTAAATTTCCCTTAATCTCTCCAACTAATTTACCTCTTCTTATGTCTCAAATTAGATAGTTAAAACTAATACAATCTTACACATATCAAAATGAATTACACATATCAAAATTTACTACATATGTTAGAAACTTATCATACACATAACACAAACTTGTTTTGCTTGTGCATATTCAAACTTGTCGTACACATGTATCAAGCATATTACACAAAAAGATATAACCTAAACATAAAAAAATTAACCAAATCGAAACTTACTCTACAAATGTTGATACGTATCCTACACATGTCAAAACCTATGATACACATATCAAAACTTACTACACATGCCGAAACTTTGAAAACACATATCACAACTTGTCCTGCACATATTAAAGTTGTTCTACACATGTTAGAAGTTGTCATATAATTGTCCTACAATAATTACATCAAACATACTACATACAAATGTGTAGATATTATAAATCTTTTTTTTTTCACATTTTAAGTTAACATATGTGTAGGTATAAAGTTTTGTTTTTATCGCACCTTATGATATGACGAACCATGCATTTATACCTACATGTTTGTTCGTGCAAACAATTACATCGAAGCTCCGTACAAAAATCAGTAGATGCATAAAAGAAAAATAAATGAAAGAAACATGAAAAAACCAGATGAATGATGGAAGGATCTTGATAGAGCATTACAGCCATAACCTCCAGATTAGAAAACTCAATATCACTTTAGAAATTAGAAACTCAACTTAAAGATTAGAAAATTCAAAATTTAAAAAGCATAACTACATTTTTGGATCCATCAGGTCTTTGTTTATTTTTCTTCTGGTTGAAAGAAGTTTATCAATTGGGAAGAGAGAACATTTGTATATTAATTTGAGAGAAAGAGAGAGAAATTAGGAACTAAAACTAATTAAGGATCCAATGTTTCATTAATCTTCTTGTTAATTACTAACATGTCACCATTGATGAATTGATCTATGGTCAATATTTCTTCTTTCTCTAAACTCTCTTCTGAGACTGGAGCATATGTCGTTAATACATTTACAAGTTTTGTCAATTATTCCTATATCTATCACAATTCTAGTGACCTGAATGAGGACGGCCGCTGTTTCACGCTTTTTATTGCGATACGCATTTTGTGCAGCCATTCGACGCATTCCATCTTGAATGTTGATAGCCGAAAAGGATAGAACTTTGAAAGTTTTCTTCGTGAAAAACATACGTCCATCTTTCTGAATTCTCATAGAAACCACTTCTCTCTTTCGGGACTCATTCTGACGACGTCCAACTCGCCCTGAAATCATTTATTATGAGAAGAAAATATCAAGTTTATAAAATAATTAGATCATACTACTAGCATATGTATATATACCTCTATGCATGGATTGTGTCTGTATTGATGAAAACTGTAACGATTTAAACTTCTTGCGTACATCTAGTTCTGCCATTTGAGTATTTGACCAACTCTTAATATAAACACTTTTTGTTTATTAATCAAAAACAAAGAAAACCAGATTTATAATGGAAATGAGGAACTACCTCAGGTTATATAATATTCTATATTAAATACTTCATGTTAATCTATTATAAATTGGATAATTCTGCATACGAAAAATTCAAACATCAGAAAAAATTAATAAAATTCAAATAAACAAGTATTTAAATTCACTTGAATGAATTATCTCTAAGTTATGGGGGATATGGAAGGGATTACCTTACCCTGTAATGGGGTTAGTATCTCGCATATGTTTTACGCTGACGACGCGCTTATCTTGGGGACTTGGTCGAGGCGTAATATTGTTAGTCTATCCAGGCTGCTCCGGGTGTTTAATCTGTGTTCGGGTTTGAAGTTTAATGTTCAGAAATCCTGTTTATTTGGTCTAGGAGTGTCGAATCTGGAAGTCAACAGTTTAGCAGATATTATGGGCTGTAAAGTGGGTAATCTCCCGTTTATGTACCTAGGGATCAAGGTTGGGGCAAACATGAACCGTATATCCCATTGGGACACGGTTGTTGACACTATTCGCAATAGATTACAATCGTGGAAAGCCAAAGTGTTATCTATTGGAGGTCGGTTAACTCTGATTAAATCCGTGCTTGCTAACCTTCCAGTGTATTACCTCTCGCTTTTCAAAGCTCCGGTTCAAGTCACTGAAAATATTGAGAAAATAATGAGGAGATTCTTATGGATGGGTAGTAAAGAGGGGAACGGCATTCATTGGGTTTCCTGGAGTGTCGTTACTAAACCCAAACGGTTCGGGGGTTTGGGTATTGCTAAGATTTCGGAAGTCAATGCGGCGTTACTGGTCAAGTGGGCTTGGAGGTTCAAAAGTGATAACAAAGGGCTGTGGAAGAAGTCTATCCTTAGCATACATGGCGGTAGGAATAAATGGTCGTTTTTGCCTATAAACAAAACGCTTCCCGGGGCCTGGAAAGCTATAGTATCATTGTTAAATAGCGTTCGTTTTGATGGTAGAAGTATTGATCAATTGATTTCCTGTGAACTTGGGGATGGGAATAGTATTAATTTTTGGAAGGACGTATGGGTCGGTGATACCCCTTTGTGGAGACGTTGGCCAACTCTGTTTAAGTCAGAAACAGATAAAAACGCCTTGGTTAGTAACCGGATCAAAGTGGAGAATGGGATAGTCAGGATGCTCGGGAACTGGATGCAAGGGGCTGTTACAGTGGCTGGCATTTCTGAAAGCCAAGACGCGGTGTATCTGCTGTCTAAAGTTATTTTGGGCGCTGATAGAGATCGATGGTTTGGGATAATAATCGCCGGAAGAACTTCAGTGTGGCTGAGGTGAAAAACGCTTTGAGGAAGAACATGTACGATCAGCCGAACCAAAGAATGAGGTGGGAAGCTTGGGTTCCGATAAAAGTGAACATCTTGGTATGGAGGATTGGTATGGAGAGGGTGCCTACGTGTTCAGAATTGATCAAACGAGGCGTCCAGTTGACAGCAAACACATGTTCGTTATGCAGTTCAGAAGTTGAGACGGTTAGCCATGCGTTTGTTTCGTGCAGGTTTGTGTTTGAAGTTTGGTGCAAGGTGTGGAACTGGTGCAGAATTCAGCTGGCTTCTAACGGTTCGCTGGAAGGTATGTTCACTGCTCTAGATTCTTTCCATCTGTCAGCCAGAGGTAAGAAGATAGTTCGTTGCATTATTATGGTTACCTGCTGGGCCGTTTGGAAGGAACGAAATAAGGCGGTGTTTGAGAAGTCTACTCCTAAAGTGACTGAGGTTATTGCTACAGTGAAATCTTTATCGTTTATTTGGCTTAGATATAGATCGAATTGTAATAGGCTTGAATGGAATGGTTGGACTAGATATCCATTGTATATGTTGTAAGTGGTCGTTGTGAGCGGTCGCCTTTTTGTGGCTTGCTCGTTTTTTAATGAAGTTATCTTTCAAAAAAAAAAGTTGCTTCCTTATCTCGTTTAAAACACAAGTCAATAATTCCACATGCTAAGGTGCCTGATAACTTTGAAGTTTGTTGCCTACATTAAAACTGACTCCAAACGTGATAAAAAGTCCATACAACCACCTTTTTTTCACATCATCATGTGAAAAGATTTTCATAATATACTTTTTAAGGTCACATGGCGTGGTGACCTTTAGAGGGGAGGGCAAGCCCTTCCACGCCTACCTTACGCCCCGTCTCTGCCTCCACCCAGTGTTGCCGCTTCCTTAAGTACGTCGAGTTCTCCACAGGCGTTTAGGATTTGAATTTGGTGTTGACCAAGATTTTTTTCAAAATATAGTTGTTAATAACGGCTAGTTTAATAAAAGAAACTAAAAATTAGTTAAACAACTTTATTATATAAACTAACTTCTATCATCCTATAAATCTATATCTCTACACAAACTACTTCTATCATCGTAAATTCCTCTTTTCTTAAAAAAAATGCAATCAAGTTCATCAGCATCTTCATTTGACTAATTCGTTTTATCATCTTCATCTGATGAGGGAGCCAAGCTAATTGTATCACCGGTTCAAAGATTCATACAGAGTGTTGCTGAAGATTTATGGACTCGGGAGTCCACAACCCAATAAGAGAAAATGAATTGTACCCGATCGGGTCGCCGCACATGACGATGATGACGATGATAATTAGACTATGTAATTCGGATTTCTTTTTATTTATGCAAGATTTTTAATTTATGTCATTTGTTATTATTTTTTTAATGTTATAATCAATATAATCGGGAGCGTCCCGGGGTTGAGAAATCTAATATGCCATATCAATTTTACATACGAAATAGACTGATGCGCTTTATAGTTAAATGCAAGAAAGCTTTGGGTAGCACCTAACCTAAAACAATTAACAATGTATCTCTAATGTTAACGTCTAACCTTAAACAATGTATAACTCTAATCAGTGGGGGATACAGAAAATTTTTGTACGGGGGGCACACTACGGGTTGGTTTAAAATGGGTAAAAAAGACGATAAATAACGTAGTTTGTTGAATATTGTAATGTAATAACAACATACCTCGATTACATTGTCCTCAACGTGTTTTCTTCTTTTGAAAGCGCTTAATTACATCTTCATTAGTAACATTGAGAAGTTCATCAACTTCTACAACACATAATAAACAAGCGTTCAAAAAATTATCATTAATACTATTGCGCAAACATAAATCACAATTCACAACTTGCTTAAGAGGGTAAAATATACGCACCTTGTTTAACTTTATTTTCACGCCGAACTCCTGCAATAAACAATAATAATTGCTCTTTATCATCTTTCTATGCCACTCTCAAATTTCAATACATATTTTCTTTCTCACTCTCTTCAACCAAGACCCACAATTTATGCCGAGTTAATGAAAATCATAAATATCATGTAATCTTTATTATCAATTTACGCCTCTACTCCCACATAAAAATAATTGTTAAGGACTAAAATATATAAAACGTTGCAAAAATAACAATTATCGACGACTCCAACATATAAAACCTATTTTTAATAACACCTGTGACTAGTTTAATACGTTGCTAAAGACAAATCATAGACATGGAATTGTGTGATATATATGTTTAGGAACATGAATAATGTTATATATAATTAAAAATTTATATCTTTAGCCATCCTTTAATAATGCAAAAGGCTATATGTTGGATTCCCTAGAAAACATCAAATTTCCTGTTACACCACATTACCACCACACAATTGTTTACTATGTAGTATATTAATATTGGTATATGCAATTGTTGATCTTTGTTGACTTTAGCATTTTTGATTTCAAAACTTTAGAGTTCACCCACCCCTTTCATCCTACCCGTTCTCTCCCTGTCAACCACCGAAAACAACCATTATCCACCACCTTTCGTTCCCTTCTCGCCACCACGGCACAACCACCTAGTTTCCGCCACCACAACAGGGCACAACCACCTAACGGCTAGGGAGCTACCTGCTCGCCGCCACCACTGACCTGGGCAATGGGCTTTTCAACTGTGGGTACCGGACTTTCAAATGGGTGGGCACCGGCCTTTCGAATAGGTAGGCTCTGGGCTTTTCAGGTAGAAAACATGAAGGAAACATGGATCTTACGGTGGGCACCGGCCCACCGTCTAATGTGGGTGGCTCCGCCACTGACTCTAATATTAAAACCTAACCTGAACACTTTGTTTTTTTTTTCTTGTATGAACAAAACCCCACAAAAAATAGTTATTTTTTTCTCCGTTTTTTATATAGCACTATGGTACTCATTGAAAAAATAATATTTTAAACCTTGTGGCATGTCTAGGAACCCCGTAACACGCATTGGGACCCATATGTGCATTTTGAGAACTATATGCTAGGTTTTGTGAACTGTTATTCGTATAAGATGTGTGTCTACATATATTTACTTGTTTACTTGTATTTGACTAACACGGGTATATCGGGTCACCAACGGGACGTTGGGTCTTGTCTTTGGTGGCCGTGTCAAACGTTAAACACTTTTACAAATGTACAAAGTCTATGTCTTTGACAACTTGGGGTTATTACTGGTTGCGTGTGGTTTTAGTAACTTTAACAGACACTTCCAAGATCTTCAAAACTTTATATTTTAAGACCCAAGAAGAGTGGAGTTTTACCAAAACTTCAAGTTTTATATTTAGGGAGGACGGGGTGCTACCACAATTAGTCATGGGTACCCCACTACCAGCACGGTAACACCACCGCCACCCATGCTGGTAGTGGTCTCGTGAACTAAATTCGGGTTCTAGTTACCGTGCTGGTTCACGGATGTGACACAAACTTTCACACAATTTTTTTATGGTTTAGTCTCTTCTTTCTCTCTCTCTCTATTCTTTAGTCGCAAGGTTTTTTTTTAACTCTGTTGAAAGTAAGATGAAGATGGTGATAGATATAAGTTGTGTATGTATAGATATGTGTATTGTGTGTGTGTGTGTGGAGTATATAGAGAGTCTATCCACCTTGTTCTTTAATTTATTAATATTAAATTAATAAAAGACAAAATAGCGATCTGCTTTTCTTCTTTTTTTAACGGCGTCAGTTTATTATTATTATTATGTGTGAAAATAATTGATAGTTGGGTAAAGAATCAGTGGAGTGCTGCCTACAAAAAAGTGTTTCAGTGAAGGAAATCAGTGCAGTGCAAGATTGGTAGAAATCAGTGAAGTGAAAACACCTTCAGTGGAGCGCCCCTTGTGCCATTATAAAATAAAATGATAGGCAAGAGGACCTATGGAACATAGTATAGAAAAAGCAAGTACCGAGTATCAAATCCAAAGACATGACTTTTATTACTCAGTTTTAAGTTGCTTTGAAAATAAATAAAAATAAAAGATAACTAAAGTTGCTGAGACGGTAACCAATAACTAAACGAAAGTGTGGCTCCGTGGAGTTTGGTTAGCTTACAAGTGCACGGGTTTTTACACGCCACGGGTACACTTATTAGTCCCTCCACTTCCTACCGAAAGACCCACAAGACCAAATACTAAGTTGATTGATTAATTTGTTTGGCAAACAAAGAAAGAGTAGAAAGAATTACCAAGAATACAAAATATCACTTAAAATAAACAAAAACTATATAAATCCATACCAAGATAGTCTTCACCCTAGCAACACTCTATTAATCCTAGCCATACAATGGCTTTACAACAGGTTCACTATGGATGATTTTATGGGAACTCATGGTGAGGGTTAATAGAGGATTTGGAGAGCATTTGGGTGATTCTGTGTTGTTTGTGAGCCGATGGTCTCTCTGGAAGCAGCCTCTCTACCGCATGTGGTAGAGGTAAGGTTTGCCTACATCCCACCCTCACCAGACCCAACCAATAGCTTTGCTATTTTATGGGATTTACTAGGCTTTGATGTTGTTGTTGTTGGGTGATTGTGTGTGGTTTCTCTCGAGGCTCACTTGATCTAAGTGTTTATGGAGTGATCCCAAGCTCCAAATGTCACTTACAAGACCCTAAAACAGCAGTCATGTTGGAGAGAATCAGGTGGAATAGGATGGGAAAATGAAGAGTGAAGGTCTCCTTTATAGAGCTGCCAAGGGGTACACGGTCGTGCTTTTGTGTGTGCACGCCCAGGCCAAACATCTCGGGGCAGTCGTAGTCCTTTTCAGCAGATTCTGTCGGGATTTGTTGAGGAGCACAGTCGTGCTCATAAGTGAGCATGCTAGTGCTTGTCCTTCTGCTTGCCAGGCTTGGTCCGCCGAGCCTTGGGGAGCATGTTTCAGGAGTGCACGATCGTGCCAAGTGGTGAGCACGCCCGTGCAAGTTAACTTCTTTATTCTGGTTGAGATGGAAATGTTTACTGGTTCACTTAGGCATGAGCACGACCGTGCACCATCTGCTGTAGTCTGGAAAGTCTTCAATTTCCTTCCCTTTATGCCAATTTCCGCTCCTTTTTGTTTGTTGCTTCAAAAAATCTACATTTACCACTTAGGAACAATTTAGCTATGTTTTATAAGGATAAAAGCATAATCAATGTGCAAAAATGAGGATAAATACATATGCAAAACATGTGTAATTCTCGGCACATAAATTACACAAACGTATCATTGGTCAAACACTTATATGCTGCCTATGGTAGGTCTCCAGTAGCCGGACTACCCTAACAAGCCTGGTTTATTATTATCTAGAAGACGCAACCTAAGGTGAATTTCACAGCCCCACTTTTACCGTTTTCATTTTTAGGGGATAAACATGTTGGATAAACTTATTTTCTTTAGCCCACAGTATTACATTATATCACATGGATTCTAAGCGACATTTCATCATTAAGTCCTTTCTAACTTTTGAACCATGAATATGTGGATACATAGCGTGGAAAGTGTGAATAGATCTATTGGGCCCGACAAGCCTCACTTGGGTCGACTGGAGTTCGAATGGGTATATATTTGTCCTAACTTACGACACCGGCTGATGACTAATGGCTGGTTTTAAAGGAAATTACTAACATTTAGCAATGGTTCGTAATGCTTTAGTATCGTGTAACGATGTCTAGCTAGCATCAGGTATAGATGTAAGGATTGTTAGGTTTGGTTTACGAACGTTTACTTACTTTTACAAACATAAAACTCTGTGAACTCACCAACACTTTATGTGTTGATTAACATAGCATGTTTTCTCAGGTCGCTAAGGTAGTAGTGAGACTAGTCAAACTGGGTCGCACGGAGTCTCACTTGTTTTGCATCTTATCAAACATACTTTCAACCTTTGAACTGTTAACTTTTGGTTCATGGATTGTAAACTTTTAAACTGCTTCCCTTGTATTTTATTGGTCTAACTTTTAAACTGTTGGGTCGTTCAATACGTTGTTTTCATACCATATAGTTGTCGTTTATTGTGACCATTGACTTGGATCCTGGTATGTCACGCGCCTCGCGGTATAACCCCGCAAGTGTTATTTAAGGGTGTGATAGATTGGTATCAGAGCCAATGTTTGTAGTGAACTAGGACTGCATGTAGAGTCTGGTTTATACCTGAGTCTCACACAATATACAATCACACACTTATGAGTCGTAATCACCGGGGAAACTAACTAACATTTCAGGGGTGCCAATATCATCGTCATTACATGTTGCATCATCCATTCCATTTATTATCTGTTTTTTTATATTCTGTTTCTATCTATTATTCTTCTTCTTCGGGTTTTGAAGACGAAGAAGCTAGCTTGTTGATTTTGCACGCCAGTAGCGTACATATGAGTGGCTTTCGGCTTATTCTAGAGATCTGTTCAAGATTCAAACATCTCCCTTCTATGCTCCAATGAACACACTTTCCCACACACTATCTTGCACTTATGCTCGTCGTAGTACACCTCTAAATGACTATTCATTTGGATATCCTCATTTGTATCGAACTATATGGTAGACAAGCTATAGTACTTATCTATTCCGTAAGTTTGGATATCTTGCTTGGATGATTTGTAGTTGATACAGATTGGTCTAATTGGGATGGTTCTAGTATTCTTATGTCATGACTACTAGCATTTTACAATTAGTGGCTACTCTAAATATCTTATTCTTTGTGAATGTCAGAAGATGTCTAGAGCTCGTGGTAGATGACGTGGTGGATGTAATGGTGGACGCGGTTGTGGTCGTGGTGGGGGTCATGGCAACATCAACATGACTTAGGCGGAGCTGAACAATCTTATCCAGGAGTAGGTGTCTATTGCTCTAGCTGCTTTTAAGGACGCGCAAGTATAAGGCCTTGGTGGTAATTACTACTACTCTTACCTATTTTTCTGGTACCTTATTCATTTTGGTTAAATAGTGTTGCTTGTTTGTACAGGGAATGTTGTCAACCAGCAACCACATCCACCACCACCTCCTCAGGTTCAGCCTGTTTGTACTTTCAATGCTTTTATACATTACAAGCCGCATACTTTTAGTGTTACTTAGGGAGCAATGGGATTTTTCAGCTGGATTGAGAAGTTTGAATCTGTGTTCGCAATGTGAAACTTCCCTGTTGAGGATCATGTTAAGTTTGCTTCTAGTACTCTTGAAGGTCCATCATTAACATGGTGGAACTCTACTACTCAAACCCTTAGCTTAGGTGAAGCCAATGCTATGTCATGGACAAAGTTCATCCATCGTTTGAGAAGTGAGTACTGCCCTCGAGAAGAGGTGCAGAAGTTAGAGCATCAGTTGTAGAATCATAAAATGGTGGGTTCAGAAATTAAAGAATACACCATTAAGCATCATCAGTTGGCTGTCATGTGTCCTGGTTTGGTTACTCCAGTGTTTGGGCAGATTGAGCTCTATATCGCTGGTTTGGTAACTGAGATTCGAGAGTTGGTTACTACTTCTGATTCCACTACTCTTCAGGAGACTATTCGCTTGGCTCAAAGTTGACTAATCAGATGGTGGATGAGGGTCTTTTGCCTCCAAGAGGACATGAGATGATTCTGGTATGAACTTTGCTCCTACTCAACCTCAGTAGCAGTAGAGGAAGTTTGAAACTTCCAGTTCATCTTTTGTGGCCCAGCCAGGGCAGAAATCGGGTTCTTATGCTAAAAGCTATCCGAAATGTGGCAAGTGTAATTATCATCATACCGGTCAGTGTCGAAAGTTTGAATGTCAGCGTTGTGGCAAGGTCGTCATGAGATCCAGAACTGCAGAGTCAAGTTGAATGACAAGTCAGCTCCTCCAACAGCTCATCATCCTAACCAGGGATGTTATAATTGTGGTCAGGCTGGGCATTTTAAGCATTATTGTCCAAAGTTAAAGCAGGGTGATGGTGGGAAGAACGAGAATGGTAATAGTAACAATGGGGGTAGCGGCAGGAATGCATACGCCTTCGTCATTAGTTCGGGGGAAGCCCGACTAGATCCAGACACAGTTACCGGTACGTTCTTTCTTAACGATCACTATGCTTCAGTTTTATTTCATTTTGGTGCCGATAAGAGTTTCGTATCTGTTGAGTTCTGTCAGTTCCTAGATATAATGCCTACGCCTTTAGAGGTTAAGTCCTTGGGACAATTAGCTAATGGTAAGCAAATTGAGGCTACACACATTTTGAATCGGTTCCGCCTACAGCTTTCGGGTCATTCATTCTCCATAGATCTTATGCTAGTTTCTTTGTGTAGTTTTGATGTGGTTATTGGTATGGATTGGTTATCTCTGAATCGTGCGAAAATCGTTTGTTTTGATAAATTCATTCGACTTCCTCTCCCTGATGGAGAAATCTTATCGGTGCATAGTGAGAAAAGCGGTGTTCCTTTGAGTATTATTTTGTGTATGAAAGCCCATAAGTATCTTCGAAAAGCTTATAGCGCCATTCAGGAACTTTTATCTGTATCATCTACTGAAGAGAAAAAGATTGAAGAGATTCCAGTTGTTCATGATTTTCCTGATGTTTTTCCTGAAGATTTACCTAGCCTTCCGCCTCAGCGTCAGGTCGAGTTTAGTATTGATATTGCACCTGGTGGGGGGGGGGTACCAATCCATTTTGTTAAGAAGAAAGACGAAAGCCTTTGCATGTGTATTGATTATCGTAAGCTGAACAGGTGAAAATCAAGAACCGTTATCCTCTTCCCTATATTAACAATTTATTTGACCAGCTTCAAGGGACCAGCTTTTATTCGAAGATTGATTTGAGATCCGGTTACCATCAGCTTAGGGTGCAGCAAGTCGATATTCAGAAGACTACTTTTCAAACTCGTTATGAGCATTTTGAATTCTTGGTCATGCCTTTTTGTCTAAACAATGCGCCAGCGGTGTTCATGGATTTGATGAACCGTGTTTGCAAGCGTTGTCTTGATAAGTTCGTCATTTTGTTTATTGATAACATTCTGATCTATTCCAAGAGCAAGAAGGACCACAAGGAACACTTGCAAATATTCTTGGAACTCTTAAGATGAGAACAACTTTATGCTAAGTCCCCAAAATGTGATTTTGGGTGGCGTGAAGTTCAATTTCTTGGTCATGTGGTTAATGAATCGGGAATGCATGTTGATCCAGCTAAAATAGAAGCCATTAAAGACTGGGAAGCATCGAAGACCCCAACTGAGGTGCGAAAATTCCTAGGTCTAGCCTGTGACTATCGTCGTTTCATTGAGGGATTTTCTAAGATTGCTTAACCCCTCATCTCTCTTACCCAGAAAGGCAGAAGTTCGACTGGGGTGATTCTCAAGAGTCGACGTTTCAGAAGTTGAAGCTTAAACTCTGTTATGCACCTATTATATCCTTGCCTGAGGTTACAAATGATTTTTTTGTTTATTGTGATGATTCTATCCAGGGTCTCGGTTGTGTGTTGATGCAACACGAGAAGCTTATCGCTTATGATTCTCGTCACCTTGAAGTTCATGAGAAGAACTACACCACCCATGATATGGAGTTAGGTGCAGTTGTCTGTGCTTTAAAGATTTGGAGACACTACATGTACGGTACCAAGTACACCATTTATATCAATCACAAGAGTCTTCAGCATATCTTTGATCAGAAGGATTTGAACATGTGACAGCGTCGATAGGTTGAACTCCTTAATGATTATGCGATTAAGTACAATCCTGGTAAGCCAGATGTTGTGGCAGACGCCTTAAGCAAGAAGGAATCCATAAAGCCTCGTCGTACTCGAGCTTTGCAGCTAACCATCCATTTCAGTTTGCCTGACCAAATCCGTTTTGCGTAGCAAGAAGCTTTGAAGGAGTAAAACCTTAAAGCTGAAACCATGCATGGTGCTAATAAGCATCTTGAGCTTAGGTCTGATGGCCTACATTACTTCGCAGAGCTTGTTTGGGTTCCACTATTTGGTAATTTGCGAGAGCTTATCTTGGACGAAGCTCATAAATCTCGGTATTTTGTTCACCCTAGTTCTGACAAAATGTATCAGGATTTAAAGATACTTTATTGGTGGCCAAATATGAAGGCTGATATAGCTTCATACGTGAGCAAATATTTGACTTATGCTAAAGTTAAGGTTAAATATCAGAAGCCGTCTGGTCTTCTCCAGCAACCTGAAATTCCTAAAAGGAAGTGGGAAAGAATAACCATGGATTTCGTAACCAAACTTCCGAAGTCACCAAGTGTTTGTGATACAATTTGGGTGGTTGTCGATCATTTGACCAAATCTGCACACTTCCTGGCTATTAAAGAAAATGACAAGTTTGAGCGGTTGGCTCGCATCAATCTTAAGGAAGTGGTTTCTCAGCACCGGGTGTCTTTTTTTATTATTTTGGATCGTGATTCACGTTTTACTTCGAATTTCTGGCAAGCTTTGTAGAATGCTTTAGGTACTCGGTTGGATATGAGTACGGCTTATCATCTGTAAACTGGTGGTCTAAGTGAGCGGACAATTCAAACAATGGAGGATATGCTTCGGGCATGTGTTATCGACTTTGGTAAGAGCTGGGAGAGTCATCTACCGTTGGTGGAATTCTCTTACGACAACAGCTATCATTCTAGCATCAAGGCCACTCCATTCGAGGCTCTTTACAGATGGAAATGTCGGATTGCTCTATGTTAGGCCGAAATGGGTGAGAGTCAACTCACTGGTTCAGAACTTATGTACGAGACTTCTCAGAAGATCGTACAAATTCGTAATTGTATGGCAGCAGCTCGGGAACGTCAAAAGATCTATGTCGATCGTCATCGCAAACCGTTAGATTTCCAGGTTGGCGACAAGGTTCTTTTGAAAGTCTCTCTGTGGAAAGGCGTTATACGGTTTGGGAAGTGTGGTAAACTGAACCCTCATTATGTCGGACCGTTCACAATTCTGGAACGGATTAGGCCGGTGCATACATATTTAACATACCAGCTGAACTCAGTAGCATGCAGAACGTTTTCCATGTCTCTAATCTTAAGAAGTGTCTTACTAATGAGACACACATTGTTCCTCTTGAAGAGATCAAGGTTAATAATCGTCTGCGCATTGTGGAAGAACCAGTTGAAATCCTAGATTATAAGAATCGACGCCTTCACAAGAGTAAAATCGGCATCATTAACGTTCACTGGAACTCCAGCCGTGGACTGGAGTTAAAATGGGAATGGGAGGATCAGATGAAGCTCAAGTATCCTCATCTATTCCCGAAACCAACACCTGTCACTGTCAAAGAAAATTGAATTTCGGGGCGAAAATCTTTTCAACAGGGGGATGGTGTACCAACTGGAAAATTTTTCTTTCTTCTCTTTCGCTTTCAAGCAACAGGGGGATGATGTGACACCCGACAAACTCAGGTTAATAATTTTATCAAACATAGAAGTCTAGCTTAGCAAAACATTCATAAAACATACTTAATAGGGTTAGTTGAGTCAATTCGATGATTCAGAGATCATCGGGAGTCGATTCGATGATTCGAGGAATCATCGGGAGTCGGTTCAATGGCCTGGGCATTATTGGTGGTCGGTTCGGTGACTTGGGCAATCATCGGGAGTCGGTCTAAACACATATGTCCAAGGGTTGGTGATTCGGAGGATCACCAGGTAAAAATGCACACTCTTGAGTCTCGAGTCCTAGAAGTTGGTGAATTAACGTAACATGTTAGTTATCGAATAATAAACATTTGACGATCATTATATAACTTGTTGATATGTGGATACGTGAATTGATGTGTTAGATTAGCGAACAATGCGCCAAAAACCAAACTGCCCACAAGGGGGCGACTTTGGATGCATAATCGCCTGAAAGGAGGCAAATATGGCTCATACTCACAGGTCTAGGGGCGAGTATGAACCATACTCGCCTGTTGCAACCCCATACTCGTCCAGAATGTCTGGCACGACTAGAAACACCTATAAATATCATACTTGACTTGTAAAACATCATTTGTGCAACCATAACTCACCCTAAAGTGCCCTCTCACCATCCTTAACCTCTAAAACCCATTTTTGCCCCAAATTCATCATTTCCAAGCTCAAACATCATTTTCAATCAAGATC
Organism: Ambrosia artemisiifolia; assembly: GCA_032199755.1. Lineage (NCBI taxonomy): Eukaryota > Viridiplantae > Streptophyta > Magnoliopsida > Asterales > Asteraceae > Ambrosia > Ambrosia artemisiifolia. The sequence continues at coordinate 34,865,712 of CM063517.1, forward strand.
CGAGGTGTGTTATTCATCCTAAGCTCTTATTAATTTGTTATTTTGAACCCTAAAGGTCCAGACCTAGATTAATGAGTTTCTATCTTTGAAAACCTTTGAAAAACAGTTTCTAGCCTATATCTAAACATTCACATGGTCTTTAATAAAAAATACTAGCTTGAAATGGTTTTTGATGATCTAAAACATGGGGATTCTTATGTGTATGTTATGTTAACGATTTAGGGTAGTTGTTAGGATGATTATAAAAGGTTTTGATGATTGTTTGATAGGTTATATGAATATTATGAGTTTTGACCCGTTTGAGGAGGTTAGAAGGATCTAGGATGAAATATGATTATTTGATGGTTGAAACTTTTTAGAGTTTGTGTTAAATGATTGTACAACATCATGATGATGTTTAGAATGTGATTGTGTTATAAAATCTGATAATTTGCCATTTAGGGTAACATTTTCATGAAATGATGTGACTTACCTATAATACTACTCTATTTTGAGAAATACTTGCGATTAGTATGATAAAAGGATGATAATTGGGAGATTATGATAGGGTTGGGTTGTTTGATAATTGGGGATTGATTGGGGGTGTTACAACAAGATTCGAATATGGTTTGGAGGGTTTTGCGCGCAAAATGGCAATCAGCCTGCAGAGCAGGCGACCATGAATCATAGTCGTCTAGTCAGTAGCGAGTAGCTTTCATACTCGCTTGTATGGAAGGCTACTCATGAGGTTTTGGGACGAGTAGCTTCCATACTTGCCTGGTTTGATGCTAGCCGTGTGTTTTAGTGGTCAGTCGTGTGTTTTGAGGACGGAAATGTGTTTTGGAACCCCGTAACATGTTTTGACACCTAGTAGCATATTTTAAACCCCGTAACTTTGTGAATTGTCATTCGTATAAGATGTGTGTCCATATATGATTACTTATTTACTTGTATTTGACTAACACGGATATATTGGGTCACTAACGGGGCGTCAGGTCTTTTCTTGTGTGATTGTGTCAAACGTTGAACACTTTTACAAACATACAAAGTCAAGGTCTTGGACAACTTGGGGTTATTACATAAATGTATCATCGGCAAACACTTATAGGCTATATATGGTGGGTTTCTAATAGTCGGACTACCATAACAAGCCTGGTTTATTATTATCTACAAGACGCAACCTAAGGTGAGTTTCACAGCCCCACTTTTACCGTTTTCATGTTCGAGGGAGAAACATGCTGGATAAACTTATATCCTTTAGACCACAGTACTACATTATATCACATTGGTACTAAGCGACATTTCATAATTAAGTCCTTTCTAACTTTTGAACCATGAATATGTGGATACATAGCGGGGAAGTGTGAATTGATTTATTAGGCCTGCCTAGCCCCACTCGGGTCGACTGGAGGTCGACCGGTGCATATTTATCCTATCTAACTTACGACACTAGGTGATGACCGATCGCGGGTATTAAAGGCAACTTACTAATGTTCAGCAATGGTTCATAACGCTTTAGTATCATGTAACGATGTCTAGCTAGCACCAGGTATAGATGTAAGGATTGTTGGGTCTGGTTTACGAACGTTTACTTACTTTTACAAACATAAAACCCTTTGACCTCGCCAGCAATTTATGTGTTGACTAACATAGCTTGTTTTCTCAGGTCGCTAAGGTAGCAGCGAGACTAGTCTCACTTGTTTAGCATCTTGTCAAACATTACTTTCAACTTTTGAACTTTTTACTTTTGGTTCATGGATTGTAAACTTTTAAACTGCTTCCGCTCTATTTTGTTGGTCTAACTTTTAAATTGATTGGGTTGTTTAATACGTTGTTTTCATATCATATAGTTATCGTTTATTGTGATAGCTGACTTGGATCCTGGTGTGTCACGCGCGTCACGGTAAAACCCCGCAAGTGGAATTTGAGGGCGTGACATTTAATTTTGTGTATTGTTTCCTCCTTCCCTCGATTCATTTATTCAATCTGATTAGATTTCTTATCGTTTGTTTCAATTTGTTTTTTTCATATTCGGTGAAAACAGAATCAATAGAAAGAAGCAAAAATTTCTTTTCTTTTTCGAATTCTCTCTTACAAACAAATTTATATATAGATATATATATATATATATATATATATATATATATATATATATATCGAAAAGAATTTTATACATATTATTTATCACTAAGATATGGCTACACAAGGTAGTATTCAAACCCATGTGCCAAAGTTAAAAGGATAAAATTATTATCACTGGCACATTCAAATGAAGGTTTTATTAGAATATCAAGATTTGTGGATTTTGATTGAAAATGGAGTGCGTGAATAACCTAATGATGCTATTGATTTTATAAGAAATGACCATGCAGAGCAACAAAAAAAAAGGGATAAGAGAGCACTACATTTATTATTTCAAGCATCTAGTGAGTCAATATTTAAGAAAATTACAAGATCAAAATCATCAAAGGTTACATGGGACATCCTTCACAAAGCTTATAGAGGTGAAAAACGTGTACAAACAGTAAGACTACAAACGCTTCGTTGTGAATTTGATGCACTTAGAATGACAGAAACTGAGTCCATAGAATAATACTTAGATAAAGTCAATTTAGATGTAAATCAATTAAGAATGAACAAAGAGAACTTAGAAGACAAAAGAGTTGTTGAAAAAATTCTTCGTAGCATGACTAGAAAATATGAGTCTTTGGTAGTAGCTATAAAGGAATCAAAGGACTTAGATTCCATATCAGTTGAAGAACTCATGGGTATTTTACAATCACATGAACTAAGATTAAGACAATGTGATACCAACTCCACAGAACATGCCTTCCAAATGAGAAATAAAAATTACGGTAGGGGTAAGAACAAATTTGAAAATAACGCTAGATTTAGAGGAAGAGGAAGAGATGTTGTGAACAGATATAATGGTTCCAACAATCAAATTAATAGTTAACACTGCTTTGCCGGCAAAGCCAGCAAGGCAATAAATGCTACAATTGTCATAATTATGGACATATTGTGATATTCTGTCCAAATCAAAATGAAGAAGACAAAAAGGAATTCTTGATGGTTTATGAGAATGAGGATAATAACATCATTAAATAAGAACAAGATACCATGTTTATGATTCTTAACATGGAAGAGGTTAAAAAATGTTGGTACTTAGATAGTAGATGCAGTAATCATATGACCGGAGATAAAGAAATTTTCACTACATTCAATCCTCAAGACAAGAGTGAAATAAGAACTAGAGACGATGAGAAACTACAAGTACTTAGGAGTGGTGAAGTATGCATAAAAATAAATGATCAGAAAAAGAAGATTCCAAATGCATACTTTGTAGAAGGTTTAAAACATAACCTTCTTAGTGTAGGACAATTACTACAAAAGGTGTATAGTGTTGTGTTTGAGAACAACAAATGCACAATACGAGATAGAACAGGTGCCACAATAACTACAGCAAATATGACAGACAACAAGATGTTTTCCTTATATCCAAACCACAGTCTGCCGATAATGTCAAACACATCTATTAAGGATATCTCATAATTATGGCATCAAAGATTTGGACACATAAACTTTGAAATGTTAACAGAAATGCATGAAAAGGAAGTGATGGAAGGATTACCAAATAATCACTTTTGTGAAGGTTGTACCTTAGGAAAGCATGCTAGAAAACCATTTAACATGTCTTCAAAATGGTGAGCATACTATGCCTACAATTAATTCACTCATATTTATGTGGACCAATGAAAACAAAGACCATATGAGGTTGTAGATACTTCATCACATTTATAGATGATTGTACGAGAAAAACATGGTATATTTTCTTAAAGAAAAATCATAAGCACTTCATTATTTTAAAGTTTTTAAGGCTTTAGTTGAAAATTAGGCAGAGAAACGTACTAAATGTATAAGGATTGATAAAGGTGGAGAATACTGTAGTAATGCATTTCAGAAATTTCTACAAGAATGTGGAATACAACACCAACTTACTACTAGCTACACACCTCAACAAAATGGAGTAGCGGAAAGGAAAAATAGAACCACAATGGGTTTAAGTAGAAGTATGCTAAAGATGAAGAACATGTCAAATTATTATTGGGGAGAAGCAGTCAGTTATACAACTTATCTATTAAATAGAACCAGCACCAAAAGTGTCTAAAACAAGACACCTAAAGAAGCACGGATAGGAGTAAAACCAAGTATAGAACATCTCAGAATATTTGGTAGTCTTGCATATGTTCACATTTTAGAACAAAAACGAGGAAAATTTGATGACAAAACTAAAAAGCCAATTTTTGTTGGACATGGTGAGCATAGCGAAGGGTACAAACTATATAATCCAAAAACAATGAATATTATAATAGGCAGGGATGTAATATTTGATGAGAATATAACGTGGGAAGAATATCAAGATCCAGATTTTACGCCCTACATTATTCATAGTTGTGAAGAAATAACTGTACAAGCTAATACACAAGAACAAAATCAAGAAGCACCTGAAATAGAGTATCAAGAACAGATTAACTCAGAAATAGAAAATGAGAATTTAGATGCAACTACTTTGTCTCAAAGTCCACCTAGGAAGACCAGGAGCATAAATGATATTTACAATGATGCACAGCCATTGGAGACACATGAAGTAAATGATTTATATGCAAATCAAGAACACATAACAAGTTTTTTGTTCTATACAGATGCCGATCCACTAAGTTTTGAAGAAGCTTTCAAAGAAAAGAAATGGAGAGAAGCAACGGATAAAGATATAGAGTCAATAAACAAGAACAAAACTTGGGAACTGGTAGAGCTACCGGAAAAACAAAAGGCTATTGGAGTGAAATGGGTCTACAAAACTAAATATGATGAACATGAAAATGTGGATAAATACAAAACCCCATTGGTGGTCAAATGATACAAAAAAAATATGGAATTGCTTGTCAAGATGTATTTGCTCATGTTATACGATTAGAAACTGTAAGGTTAGTAATTACATTAGCTGTATAGAATGAATGGCACTCACATCAAATGGATGTAAAGACAACATTCTTAAATAGTGATTTGAAAGAGAAAGTATTTATAGAACAACTAGAAGGCTACGTAGAAAAAGGACAAGAAAATAAGGTTTGTTTATTAAAGAAATCTCTATATAGTTTAATGCAAGCTCCAAGGGCATGGTATAGTATAATAAACTATTATTTCAAGCAAAATGATTTTAAGAAATGTACATTTGAACATACCTTATTTCACAAAAGAATAGAGACATCTAGACTGATAATCTGTCTCTACGTTGATGACTTGATCATAGCAAGTGATTCTATTCAAGAAATCGTAAAATTCAAGGAATCTATGAAGAAAGAATTTGAAATGGCAAATATGGGTATTCTAGACTATTTCCTAGGTCTGGAAATTAATTATAAGGATGGTGGAATTCAAATTTCGCAACAAAAATATGCAAAGACTTTGTTGGAGAAATTTAGAATGGTAGATTGCATACAAACTTCGACACCAATGGACTTTGGATTAAAGTTACATAAAGAAACAAACAAAGAAGATGTGAATTCAACAATCTACAGAAGTCTTGTGGGAAGTTTAATGTATTTAACCAACAGAAGGCCAAACATAATGTATGCAGTTTGCAAGGTTAGTAGGTATATGGATTAACTAAAGAAATCACATTGGAAAGCATGGAAACGTATATTAAGGTATATAAAAGGTACTATAAACTATGGATTAACATACACGAAATGCAAGTCACAACTCAAAGGCTAGAGTGATAGTGATTATGCTGGAAACCTAGATGATAGCAAGAGCACTTCAGGATACATTTTCAACATGGGTTCAGCTGCTATATCTTGGCAATTAAAGAAACAAAAAGTCGTAGCACTATCATCAATAGAAGCAGAATACATAGCTCTATCCTTAACAGGCTGTCAAGCTCTTTGGATTAAAGGAATTCTTGAATAATTAAATCTTAATTTTGAAGAATCCATTACTATGTTGTGTAACAATCAATCTAGAAAAAAGATCCAGTCTACCATGGAAAGAGCAAGCACATAAGGATCAAGTATCATTTCATTAGAGATCTTGTTAAATCAAAAGATGTGAAGATCGAGTTTTGTGACACCAAACAACAAGTTGTTGATATCTTTACTAAGCCACTTCAACCAAAGGATTTCACAAGATTAAGGGACAAGTTACAAGTCCTCCCAATCTAGCTTAAGGGAGGGTGTTAGATATAAGCTAGATTATTAGTTAGATGTAATTATGTTATATTAATAGTTTTATCCTAAGTTAATTAGTTATCTGAAGTTAATTAATGTTAGTTATGGCAGTTACTAGCCTAACTAAATGTATATATACCGAATGTTTCCCCATTATGTGGTTATCAAGATTTGACAATCAAATCCAACATCGCCAACAAGAGAAAACTTAAACCTTGAGATCTTCAAGAACAATTTGTAAACTTTTCAGTTATAATTCATTATTAGTGTAATTTTCATATCAATTTCTTTATATTTCTTGATATAATTTTTTATTTGGGAACAACAATATGTAGGTACAGTAGCATAGACTTGCATAATAACTATGCAGGTAAAAGTAGAAGCATCTTCAATTGCCTAGTAAGGAATCCAAACAAAAGATTGAGGTTTTCTATTAGTTTAATACGACCAATAAAGATTCGTGTTTTAGGAATGAAAGAATGATCAAAACATTTACTTAAATAATCAATGCTAACGGGGAAAAGCTTACGAGGGAAAACGGTTTAGGAGATAAATAAAAGTTAAGAGGTAATATGATTAATCCGTAGGTGGAAATAAAAGTTAGAAGGGAAACTGAAAAACTAAATAAAATTAAGTTTTACAACAAACAAACACGAACAAATATAAGCGAATGAACGTAAACAAACACCTTACTGAACATTCACGAATGCAATCGAATGAACAAGATCTTTGTTCATGTTTGTTTGTTTAGTTAATCGAACGAAATTTCATGTTCGTGTTTGTTCATTTATTAAACGGATGAATATAAACGAACTTCCTGCCAAACAGTTTACAAACCGTTTGCCGAACGCTTGGTTTGCTTACAGCCCTAGGTGTAGGTGAAGGTGAAAAAAATATGGAAATTGTAATATGGAGATTTGGGTGTAGGTGAAGTGACACTGTAAAGATGAGCAAAGAGTGAGTGAATTCTATAATGTTTATGTAATTATTTGCAATAACTATATTTTACAAGTACGAGATATGTATTTGAATATACACAAATATATAACTATTGCTTTTATATTGAACTCCTATTGTAAACAACTAGTATTTGAGCCCCATGCTTCGAGGGAGGGTCATAGGAAGATACTGGTGAAGATGTATTTGTTATCCGGTATATCGATGGAATAATATTAGACAATTTAATTTTTTTCTATAATCGACAATAAATATAAGCAATCAATGCGGTAAAGTAAACATGTCTAGACTTAAACATTTATCTTTAGCTATAATAGGTCGAATAAAAAAGAAAATTTAATTGCTACATGGTGTATTGAAGTGTTAATATATACCATACAGTCTTTAATCTAAACGGCGTTACGACAATGACGTGGTGGGAGTTTGATTGGTATCGCACACAATGACAAAGGATAAAGAAAAAAAAAGTCGTAAAATTATTTAAAATAATATCTACATGTGTTTGGTAAATGTAGTTACGACTCAGCTTTTGATGTAGAAATGTAATAGAGCCAAAATACGTCGTACTTTAAACAAATCGTGATTATACGCTGGTGTCAACCACATAGAAAAAATTAACACTCAAATGCCAATAAAAATAAGCATGTTATTAACTATGTGTGATAAAACGGGAGTTTTAACACTATAATAAAGACTAATAAAATCTTAATATAAAAATATTATAAAGCACAGTGTAGATAAGAACTTAATAAAATCTCAATATTAAATTATATACAAGCACCAATAGTGAACAAGACAGTAGAAATTTGAAAATGTTAGTATAGTAACAAGAGACATCGTATCATCTATGAATGACAACATTTCATCATGAAGAACCAGTTCTTATATCCCAAAATCATTAGACATTACGAAAAGAGACATGTTAATTATAACATCCCAAGGCAAATTGTCATCCAAAAGAAAATAAATCTCAACATGAGGCCTATTTTATGTTTGATTGATTAACTTAATTCTTTAAAACATAGAAGCTTTACACTTTTAAAAATATTAGATGGGATTAACATTAAGTGTTGCATACCATACAAATCACATTCACGACATAACCTTTAATGCCAAAAGAAATATTACTCTTATACACATTTATGTTTAGAATGAAACATATTTGTTTTACATAGTTACATTAAACAGCAAACATGGAAACTTAATTAATATTAATATTTGTAATTAATACCTCCAACTTTCACCTTCCTATATATATGATCCTAGTTTGTTCTCCCATAATATCACAAAAGCTTTTATCTCATCTATCAAAATATGGAAAACTCAAAGTTGAATTTGCTTGTGGTTATGACCATGTTGGTTGCATCCATGGAGTTCCATGGCACATCGGCAAAAGATCACGTGGTTGGTGGTCAGTTCGGTTGGAATGTGCCGAATAACAAATACTTCTTTGACATATGGTCAATCAATGAGGGGGTGACCAACGTTAATGATGTTCTTATCTTTAACTTCCCCACAGGAGTCCATAATGTTGCAGTAGTTTCATTGTCGGCTCATGACAGATGTGACGGATCTAATGTTTATCAAATGTATACCAATTCGCCTGCTATAGTTCCCTTAAATCTCACTGGGATCTACTGTTTCATCAGCACCATAGGCTCAGATTGCCAGTCATATATGAAAATGATTGTCAAGGTTGGGGATAACTAACAGGACTGTTTCGTTGTTGCCTCATTGAGTTTGTGTTATTATGAATTGAATATAAGTTATACAAATGTTGTTTGCATAATTTGGTATCATGTTATGTGTTTTTCTGAGTATTTTCTAAAGGTTCTAAATAATTATTGTTTGGATGGTTTCAAAAACTGGATTATGTCTTATAAAATCTATAATCTAAAAATATGTAAATATTAAAAGTCCAAAAAGCAAACGTTGATATATATATATATATATATATATATATATATATATATATGGGAATTCTAAAATGCAAACCATCCCCACTTATGCAAACCAAAGAAATCCCATTGTGTGGTCATGCTTCTTCCCGTCCAGCCTTCTGATTTTATAGAGAGGGAGTATTATAGACATTTATATCCCACACAATCCTCTTACACAACACTGACAAAGTACCATTATGTTGACCTATACTTCTCTCCTCCTTTTTCGTTTCTCTACCACCATGGTGGATCCCATCCAAAACGCACTTCTCATTTCGCTCTCTTTAACATACGTGATATCTCTTTCTTTCATATCTTATAACATCAAAGACAACACAACCTGCAACCCTATTCTCTCTCTCCCCCTCTCTCCCTCTTTCTCTCTCTCTCTCTCTCTCTGTACTATATAAACGTAATAACAAAGGTGGTGAAAGTCGACGGTTTCGGTGGATATCACTTCGGTTCATTACAGTATTGCCACTCTCTATAGAAATAAAATAGAACCCGAAGAATAAAATCATAATATGCCCAAAGGATTCGATATATGTTTTCTATCGATTAAAAACTATAAAAACAAAAAGGTGTTACCGGTTTCGATAATATTGACATCGCTACCTAGAGCGTGTTAATTAAGTTAGTTAATTGATAACTATTAACTTTAGATATATTTGTGATTTGTTAATTAAATTATTATCATATCATAATTATAAAATTTAAGTTTATTAAAAACGTATGATTTAAAGTTATTACTATGAAACCAACCTACTGCATAGACGTTTAAGAAAGTTGCGCAACGCGCAACACGGAATCCTACTAGTTACTATGAAATTTAAAATGAAATTAGCGCCGGTGCACAACACAACGTGAATTTGATCGGTATCAGTTCATTTCGTTAAGGTAATATTTGTTATAGTAACCAAAAATAAATAAAATCTTGATATAAGCAAAATGATATCTACACGTGATTGACATCGATTGAAAACAGTTACTTGGTATAAACCGGTTTGGTTTGTTAGCAAGGGCGAAGCTTAAGAAGAGCCAGCTGTAGCCCCGACCGTACCGTTTTTTGGCTCAATAGTGTGAATGTCTCCCATTTTTGTCCCAAAAGATTGTATATATAAAGTCCGGCCCCGCCCCCACTGATTTGATTTGATATTGCGTACGTTCAGGTATCATCACTTTCAGTCCTCACCATCTTAAAATTCCATCCTCACCACTGTTTAATTGTTAGGCTACCGCCACGGTAGCTGGACTCAATTGCCTATGATATGAAGAATAACTACATTTTATATGCAAGATACTCTCACCGAAATATATACCATTAGTAAAAGGTTAAGTAAAGTTATGATAGAAAGAAAGTTTAATTACTAAAAAGCTATTTGAATATTTATCTGACTTTCCACAAATTAGGCAAAAATAGTCCATTCCGTTAACTGGGTTAAGTCAGTGTCGTTAAGTCAGGGGTATAATTGTTAACTCACTTATAAAATTGTCTTATTCCCTATGTCCATTTGATTAGAATGCCCTTACATCCTCTAAAAATGATTCTGGCTCTAGGCAGGCTTCTACCCATGGTCTTCTTTCTGATTTAATTGTCCAAGGCTCTGGTCTAACTGGTTTTTCTTCACTAGTGGACAAAATCTGTGAGCAAGAAAGGCGATCCCCTACACCTAATTATTCTACCCAGAGCTATAGTCATGGTTCGGGTCCAATAAGTTCTAATATTGATAATTCTATGAATCTTACGAATTAGAATGGTTCATTGTATCCTGCAAATAACAATTATAGGGGTAGGTACCGTTTGTGTCCACCAATTCAATAACTTCTGGAAGCACAACCATGAATGAACTTTCAACTTCAAAATCTGAGCAAGATTTGACTTCTAGATCTCCACATATGGCTGACGTTGGTTCTTACATTACTAGTGGTGGTGCTCGAGTTTCTTGATCAAGTTCAAGAGGAAATACTTTCAAATATTCAGTTTCAACTCCAGGTGGGTCAATTTAACTTTCTGCATCTACTATATCTAGTTTTTATTTTACATTAGAGAACTCAATATCAAACAATTTACTTTATATTAGTCCAATCAATGATGAAGCAAAACCGTTTGCAGTCGATGGTGGTTGTTGTGAGTGATGATTGGAATTTAGGTCAGAGACACAGAGACATGAAGGACAGAAAGAACAGAAGGAGGAGGAGGGGTAAAAGGGAAAAGATTAATATTTATTGTTAATTTCTTGAATAAGATGAGAGAAAATGAAATGTGCGAGATGACGGCAACAAAAGGGGGTGACGATTGAGTTGTGGTTCCGGTGGATGATGACTGTGTAAGGAAGAGGATTGGGTCAAAGGCTCGAGGCAACTTCAACAAGGACAGCGGTGGGTGGATGGATGATGAGCAGGTTTCAGGTTAGTGGGTGGATGGTGGTGGTGGTGGTGAAAGGTGGAGGAGATGGTGGGTGGTGAAAGGTGAAGATGGTGGTGGGTGGTATAGATTGAAGAAAATGAGGTGGGTGGTGGGTCCCACTTATGTTTTTGAATATCAATTATATATTTTTTGACATTTTTAATTATTATATTTTAACAGGGAAGATTTGAGGTAAATAGACGATTATTCCCTGACTTAACGAGGTTGACATAACACAGTTAACGAAATACAAAAGTCAGGGACTGTTCATGCAATTTTTAAAGTTTTGGGCTGGACTAGCATATTGGCCTAAACCACATGGACGGTTTTGGTAATTAACTCAATTACAAAACTATGGTGGGATGATATAGGAAAAGACAGAAACACCCTTGCCTTAAATAAAAACTACAAAATTGTTTCAGGCTACTATTCAAAGTTCGGGTTTAATAATAATAATAATAATAATAATAATAATAATAATAATAATCGCTTTATAAAAAATATAATATTTAATAGCCAATATAATATATTTAACATTCACTCAGATATTGGAGTAGATAGGCCTCGGGATAAATCCCTAAAAGAAAACACATTAGAATTGTCCTTGTGAGAGTCAACTTGCCACCACTGTACAAACCAACGTGTACCAATTAGGAATTACTATTGTTCACATCATTTTGAATTGTTTGTATATACAATGTGTGTGTGTGTGTTTTTAATTTGTGATTGTATATAACTAGTATTTGATCCGCGGACGTGAGAGTAATTAGTTTTGGCCAAAAATTCTAACAGAAACCGAATGTAGGTTGTTCATTAACGATGTTTATATGTCTACAATCGCATTTTCCAACTCTAAAACCAAGGTGCGCCAAACATAACCATATCATTGCGGTCCAAGAAGTGACATACATACTTGTATGACATAGGAGTGCGTAATTATTTAGCCCAGTTGATAGCTTACTTAACTGGCCATGATGCCTAAGATAGTTATAGTGTTATACAACGAAAGAAAAGACCATAGACTTACCTTAACCAATGACCAATAAATGAAGCCAGATCTATGTACTACAAAAAAATGAGAGAAACGTAATTAGAAGACATAATATAAGAGATATAAAGTAGAAAGTAGCGAGTGCCAAGCAAAGTCCCAACAATACGCCTTAGCAAATAGATACCTACAATAATGCAACCCATATGTGAACATCATAGGCGTAACATCAACCGACCGTCATGAGCTCAGACACAGTGAAGAAAACCAATTACCACATTAGCCTGTTTCAAAACAATAAATTGTCGTCACAACTAGTGTGCAAAGGTTTCACGCACAGAAGCAGTCATCATCGCCCTAAAATACACACTCATTACAGGTTAGCATTGGCACATAGTTTGTTGGGCCATGTAATTAGAGGTTTGCGTTTGTCTTGGGTCTTAATATGTTTTGTATTGGGATTAGGTCTTTCAGGCCCATCATGTAAGAACCGTCCCTATGGTGTTATAAATAGGGGGTTTCTAGGTTGTTTTGGGGTTGCTAGTCCATTGGTTTGTTCTTGTTTGTAAACGGTTTTGGTGTACCAGACGGTTCTTGAAACCGTGTGCACTTGATCAATAGAATCATTCGGTTTAAAGTTTCTTTTTTGTTCTTTACATACAATCATTGTTTCCGCCTTTGGTTGTGTGTTGTTTGATACCCGGTAGAGAAGATCTTGGACTTACAATTGGTATCAGAGCCTAAGAAGTCTTTCGAAGGCTCGGTTGCGGTATCAAAGAAAGAAGATCAAAGAAGTTCGTGCTAGCAAAGAGGTTGATTTTATCAATTTGATTTATATTGATTTCATAATTATGTGCTTTATTACTAATCAATTTGTTTTGTGCAACCATGTTTTGTTGATTCAGTTATGATTCTCAATGTTTTTGTTCTTCATTCAAAATTTTAAAATATCTGTTTTGATCCGATTTCATTGAAAGTCAAAAGTGTTTGCTTAAATCAAGGAGATAATTTGTTTTTGAAAAGGAATTGTTTTTATTGTTTGATTATCTCCTTAAAAGTTTTTAAATTCTCGCAAAACTTGGAAAGTTTGTTGCTAATCTTTGCAGGTTTCCTTATCAGCTTGAGTTCGACATTGCACTGAGTTCGACCTAAATACTTGAGTTCGACCTTGAGATGAGTTCGACATTGCACTGAGTTCGACCTAAATACCTGAGTTCGACTTCCATGCCTGAGTTCGACCTACACCTGAGTTCGACCTACAACTGAGTTCGACCTGGCTTGTGTTCGACCTATATACTGGACTGGACTTCTACAATTTTTGGAATGGACATCATATAATCTTGAACTGATTTTTAAACACATTAATTTGAACTAATAAACTTAACTTTTACTTTCAGAAATGGATAAGATCGTTAATCAGGCTAACTTGAATGGACTAAATGCTGAACAGCTACTCATAGCTGCACAAGTGGACAAAGCCATGGAATCTGTCATTGGCACTCATCAGAAAATACCTGTTCTTCAGCTCGGAATGTCCTATTCTGAGTGGAAATTCAGGTTTATTCAAGTCATGAAAATAAAAGATGCAAAGGCCCTAAGATCTATCTTAAATGGTCCCTGTGTGATCACATATGTGGTAAATGAAACAACTGGGGCCACTGCCGTCAAACCCAAGAGCATGTACTTTGATGAGGATCACGAAAAGACTGACATTGACGAACGAGCACTTGCTTACCGTCATCAAGGACTCTCACCTGAAGTATCAATTGGAGTTCGTTATACTGCTACTGCTAAAGAGCTTTGGGAAGCTCTTGAGAATCTATATGAGGGAAACGAAGAAATGAAAGAGAGCAGAAGGGAGATGCTGAGTCAAAAATTCAATGCTTTCAATCACGTTCCTGGCGAAACTCTAGAAAGTCAAATTCAATGTTTTGTGGCTCTAGTAAGTGAGATGAAATCCAATGACATGGTGGTGGATAAGTCAGTGATGAACAAAAAATTGCTTAACACTCTACTACGGAGTTGGGACTCAAATGTAACACTAATCAAGAGAACCAAAGATCTGGCGAGACTCACCCTGTCTGAAACCATCTCCTTGATCAAGTCCTATGACCTTGATGACAGACAACGTTATCCGACTCAAACTGCAAGTTACATTAATGCAATCATTGCAACTCCTAGCAATGCTCTCTTATCTCAGCAAGAGCCTCAGCGATCCTCGTTGTACTCCTATCCTGCCAGCGGATCCTCATACCCACCAATGTTTGCACCTAGCTCATCCAAAAATTCAACCATTCCTACTCATTCAATTGTTACTACTGGATCTTCATCCTCTCCACTATCATCCTCTGCTACAACCCAGTCAACTGTGAAAATCCCAAAGGATCTCGAAAGCAACTTAAGCTTGTTTGCGGGATTTATGAATTGCTACAATGCCTTTTTGACTGGACAACTCACTGCCAAAGATGTTGGAGCTTGTGACTTGAATGATGTTAATCAAGATGATATAGAGGAAATGGACTTCACTTGGCAAATAGCTATGGTAGTTCATCGAGCAAATAAATTTGTGAAGAAGACTGGGAGAAACGTGTGGGAAAACCCTTCAAAGAAACTTGGGTGGGATAAATCGAAGATGCGCTGTTATAATTGTGATGAGCCTGCTCACTTTGCTCGTGAGTGCACCAAGCCAAAAAAGGATATAGATAATTTTGTTCCTACAGCCGCTGCTTCTGCATCTACTCCTAGCACTCATACAGCTACCACTCGCACTGACTCTGCGTCTTCAAACTCCAATAAAGCCATGGCTGCTCAATCAGGAGGTGGATGGGATTGGTCGTCACAAATGGAGGACCTGAAGATTGTTGAAGATGCTGTGTACAAAGCACTCATGGCACAGATGGATGATGATTACATTCCGTCAGCAGCTGAGGTACATTCTGATATTTTAGCTGAATCTTGTTGCATTGAAAGGTGTAAACTTAAAATTAAGGGATTTAGAGAAGAAACTCTCTCTGCATACAAACAGCTTGAATATGAGAAAATGGCCGCTTGGGACATTAAAAAGAAATTTAACTCCTATAAAGAAATGGTTGAAAAACAAAAACTTGATATCAAGCGTTTGCATCAAGAGGTGAGTGATCACAAGTGTCGATACTTACACTCAAATGACTGTCTGATACTTTGACCACGAAATTGATCGATTTAAAATCAAAATTTGAAAATGCCGATTTTCACTTTAAAAGATTTGACTGTTCTAGTGAAAAGGTTGAGAAAATGATCAATACCCAGTTAAAGTAAAGGCCAAAGGAAGTGAGAAATAAGGGGAATGGGTATGTGGAAATTCCTCCACCCTTCAATGAAAATTATTCCTCAATTCCCATGTCGGATGAAGAATTGTTGGTTCTTCCTGTGAAAGGATATGGTCCTCCAATAGAAGAGCCAACCAGTCGACCATCAAGGGATCAAGTTGACACTCCCAAACTTGAATCAGTCCCAATTAGAATCTCTAAACCTACATATAGACAACCTAAGCAAGAACAAGCTCCATCAAAAACTTTTGTCAGGTCTCAAAATGCTTCAAGGCAGACTAAGACGTTAAGCTTTGAAAAGAATAAAGAAATTGATAGAGTTTTTGAGATTAGCAAAGATGAGGTTCATATTTCAACTAAGTCAAATGAATTGTTTTTTAATTCTAAAGAGTCTAAACTTGAATCAGTAAAAGTTAATGAACCGACTCCCGCTCAGACCACTAAGTCAGACTCAAATGTACCCTATGAGTTTGACTTCATGAAACAAATCAGGGAGCTTTGTCTAAAGCAAAGGGCACACAAAGAAGATAATCTGACCAACTCTCAATCTCACTCAGATGATTCGCTAGTGACTGAACCTGAATCTGATTCTAGTACAGACTCAGGCGACACCAACGACTCTAGCTATCAGTCATGTGAAACAGTCGAATCATCTGAGGACAAGCCCGCTTTAAATGAATCTGTTTCTGTGTCTGTTCAAAATTCATTTGATTCAGATAAAGAGAGTGTAGAATCATCTGACACTCCTGTAGTTAAAAATGTCTCTGACAAAAATTGTTGTGATGTTTCTGATGCTGTGAACGTTACTAATTCAGTTAATTCTTAGGCAGAAAGTTTAATTATTGAGGATTGGGTAGATGATGGGGATGAAGTCGATGATTCTGATTCACTTGCATTAAATAATAAAAATCAGAGAACCAATTTAATCAATTTCTGCTAAAGACAAAAATATTTGTGTGGGCTCGTTTGTTTTGAGCATAAAACCTTGTGACTTATCGTCTGACTCTTTGTTTGATCATTTAGATTCTGTTATTTTGTCTAATGCTTGTGATACATCAAAAAATCTTTTGGTTAAACAATCAAGTACAGGTAGGGCTGGGAAATATATTCCACCGAAACAGGTTTTACCAAAATATGAAAAACAGAATTCTTCAAATCATGGAAAAAGGTATTCAAAACCAGCATCACACAGGTATAGAGGTGTAAACAAATCTTTTGAATATGAAGAGTCTGCAAGATCTTAGGGGGATTCACATGTGAAGCGTCAGATATGCTACACATGTGGAATCCCAGGACACATTGCCAGAAATTGTAAAACAAATCTAACGAATCTTGCAAGCTGGAAACATCAGAAGGCTCCAAACGGGAATCATAATCATTTTCAGCCAATGAAGGTTGAGAAACCTAAGGCAGTGAAAAGTGACAAATCCAAAGTGAAGCCTTCTGATGATGATTGGAATAGAAATAAGCAGCTCAAACAGTCACGTAGAATACCTAAGCATCAAATGAAAGTCTTTAAGGTATCATCTGATTGCAAAGAAAAGATGGTTTCAAAAAACAAATTACATTGGAAACCAAAATGTTCTATTCCAAATTCTTCCCCGTCAGTAGGATCTTCTTGTTCAGATAATAATCCGTCTAATCTTTGTGCTACTGTTTCAACTGCCAACATGCACTGGATGAAAGTCCAGTACATGGATAGCAATGGTGTACCCAAAACGACTATGGCTTGGGTACCAACAACTAACTGATCCTGCATCATGTGCAGGAACGGCTGTGGAGGACTATCATTCGTCTCTGGTACATTGATAGTGGCTGTGCAAGGCACATGACAGAAGACTTATCTCAACTTACCGATGTGGAATATTTCAATGGTGGATTTGTCTCTTTTGCGGGAGGTGATAAGGGTCAAATAACTCAAAGGGGAACGGTAAGAAATGGTGCTCTTCAGTTTAACAAAGTCAATTATGTTCCTGAACTGAAGCATAGTTTACTAAGCGTTTCACAAATCTGTGATAATGGTTACTCAACTCATTTTACTGATAAAGGATGTTTAATATTGAAACCTGGAGTCATAATTCCAGAAGAATGGGTGTTACTCAAATCTGAACGTCAGGGTAATGCTTATGTCATCGACATGAATAGACCTCCATCTGAAAACGTTACATGTCTTTTCTCAAAAGTTTCTCAAAACAATGCCATTCTATGGCATCGTCGTCTTGGACATGCTAATGCTAAAAACCGAAACCGGGTTGCTAAACTGGGATTGGTAAGGGATTTGCCAATACGTGATTTTATGACAATCGAAAAATGTGTTGCATGTGCCAGAGGAAAGCATCATCGTAAACCACATCATCCTAAGTTGGTAAACACCATTGATTCTCTTTTGCAACTGATTCATATGGATCTATTTGGTCCGGTTAATGTGCTTAGCATTTCTCGTAAGGCTTATTGTTTAGTAATAACTGATGATTACTCACGCTTTACTTGGGTTTTCTTTTTGGCTAACAAAAGTGAGACTGCAGAAATAGTAAAATAGTTTGTCATCTTAATGGATAATCAGACCAACTTGAAGGTAAAGGGCATTCGTTGCGACAATGGAACTGAATTCAAGAATGCAGAGTTAAATCATTTCTGTGCTCAGAAAGGGATTGCACGTCAATTCAGTTCAACAAGGACGCCACAGCAAAATGGAGTCGCCGAAAGAAGGAATCGCACTCCGATTGAAGCTGCTCACACCATGCTATGTGACTCACAGCTTCCTACCTTCTTTTGGGCAGAAGCTGTGAATACAGCCTGTTATGTGCAAAACCGAGTTCTTGTCAACAAAGCATGAATGAAAACACCCTATGAAGTGCTATTTGGACACAAACCCTCCGTTAAGCATTTTCGTGCTTTTGGTTGTCCGTGCACATTGTTGCATTTGGATGCTACACCAAAGTTTGATGCGAAAGCTGACGATTGCTATTTTGTCGGCTATGCTAGCAAAACTGCATATAGGGTTTACAACAAACAAACTAAGCTAATCGTAGAATCGTTTGACGTGCGTTGGCTGGAGGAGAATGAGACGGATGCTAGAGTGGGTCCAGACTGGTTATTTGACTATGATACTCTCTTTCGATCTTTTCATATTTTTGATGATGTGTTTAGTGGTGTTCATACAGGCTCTACAGGTACTTCCACATACGTCACTGTCTCCTCATCCTCTTTGAGTTATGATGCATCAGATGAGGGGGATGCTATACCTGGATCTTCATCGACACAGCAACACTCAGTTTCTATCGAATCCCATTTTCCCACTATGGATCCTGTGCAACAGGTAGATGACAAAGATCTATCTTCCGATACCTCAGCTCCTACTTTTTATGATCCCATACCTCCTGAATGCACGGTGGAGCACAATGCTGAGAACGAAGCTGATGCTGACACGGTGGAAGAAACTGCAACCGGTAGCATCACGCCTTTACCTGCAGATTCTTCAGTTCTAGACAGAGCCATTCCTACAAACATTCAACAAGATCATCCACTGGAAAACATCATTGGTCCAGCAGATGCAGGTGTCTTAACCAGGAGTCAAACTGGTGACATCAATAGATGCTTGTACTCGTGTTTTATTTCACAAAGTGAGCCAAAGTCTACTGCTATGGCTATGCGAGAACCAAGCTAGGTTGATGCAATACAGGATGAACTGAATCAGTTTGAGAAGCTAAAGGTCTGGAAGTTAGTCAAGCTGCCTCCGGGAAAGCGACCTCTTGGCACTAGATGGGTTTATCGAAACAAAAGAGATGACAGTGGGGTGATTGTAAGAAACAAAGCCAGATTAGTTTTGCAGGGATTCAGACAGATTGAAGGTTTAGATTATGATGAAGTGTATGCCCCGGTTGCGAGGTTGGAAGCAATTAGGATATTTCTTGCCTACGCCTCGTTTAAAGGATTTACTGTCTATCAGATGGACGTTAAAACCGCGTTTCTATATGGAACTGTGAAAGAAGAGATCTATGTTGGTCAGCCACCAGGTTTCACAAACCCAAAATATCCAGAGCATGTGTACAAACTAGACAAAGCTTTGTATGGGTTACATCAGGCACCTCGTGCTTGGTATGCTACCCTGACTAACCACTTGCTTGCTAATGGATACACCCGTGGTGTTATTGATCAGACTTTATTCATCAAGACAGTGAATGACGATCGAATTCTGGTGCAAATTTATGTGGACGATATCATCTTTGGTTCCACCAGTGATGCGCTGTGCAAGGAATTCGAAGAGGTGATGAAAAGGCAGTTTGAGATGAGCGCTCTTGGTGAAATGACCTTTTTCTTAGGTTTGCAAGTTCGTCAAAACTCTAAAGGTATCTTAATTCATCAAGGTAAATATGTGGATGACATTCTTGCAAAATTCAGCTTCAATGATGTAAAGCCAGCCGACACCCCAATGTCTGAGAGACCAGGTCTCACTCAAGATCTGGAAGGAGAAGCCGTAGAAGAAACACTTTATCGTTCAATGATTGGTTCGCTAATGTATCTGACTACTAGCAGACCAGACATCATGTTCACTGTGTGTCAATGCGCACGTTATCAGGCTAATCCTAAAACTTCTCATTTGCAAGCTGTCAAGAGAATCTTTAGATACCTTAAGGGGAAACCCAGATTTGGTCTTTGGTATCCTAGGGATTCTCCCTTTGAATTACATGCTTTTTCTGACACCGATTTTGGAGGTTGTGACATTGACAGGAAATCTACTTCTGCGGGATGTCAATTCTTAGGCGATCGGCTTATTGCATGGCAATGTAAGAAACAGCAAACAGTCTCCGTCTCAACAGCGGAAGCTGAATATGTGGCTGCCTCAGCATGCTGTTCTCAGGTTATCTGGATACAACATCAGCTGGTAGATTACGGTTTGGATTTCTCTCTCACTCCTATTTATTGTGATAATGATGCTGCTATCCAAATTGTGAAAAATCCAGTTCAATTTTCAAAAGTAAAACATATTGCCATAAAAGAAAATTTCATCCGAGACTCTTTTAACCAAGCTTTAATTGTGCCTACATACATTCACACTAATGACAATGTCGCAGATCTTTTTACAAAACTTGTTAATCGAGCTCGCTTTGAAGCTCTCTCTGAACTGCTCAAAATGGTCCATTTCGAGGACTGAACTGGTCTTTGGTGTTAAAAAAATGGGGGGGGGGGTCTTTTATTGTTAAATTTGTTCTTTAAATTTTAATTTTAAGCACAAATTTAGGGGGATGTGTCCTAAGAAAAGATCAAAACAATTTTTTTTGTTAAAAACGAGAGATGAAATGAACTTTCACAAGTTGGGTTAAGGCTGACTCACGTAAGACGTGCATCGAAACAGTTTGGGTCTAGTGTCATATGTTGGTAGGCTTAGTCCTGATGGCTGAAATGTTAATGATCTTGTGAAGCACTTAAAGATAAAGACACAACCTCAGTAAGGAACATCACTTGGAATCAGGTACAATCTCTATTTGAATGCTTGTGTGATGTCCCGAAGCATAACACTGTGGTCTAGGTCTGAAACCTTTTCTGAAAAACTCGGGTATCTCCTCTGTTTTGTGTAAGCAAAGACCTGGAGATGCTAGGCAACGAAAGCTTCTGCTGCATCCAGATATATGCTGACCTAGTTTTTCCTTGTCGTGCTATAGATCATCTTTCACCTAAAAGAGACCTCAGTGTCCAAAGATGTCCTGGCTGCTCCTCTACTGCATCCAGATATATGCTGACCTGGACACAGTCAGGATGTCATAAATGAGACCCTCTAGAGTCCAAAACCCAAAGCCCTTGTCATTTGAGAAATCATCTGACTTGTATATTACTCAAAATCTCTTATTGATCTATTCTTTTCTTCTCTCAATCCAGTCCCAGTCAAGGTTTCAGAACTCTAGAACAGATACTGTGAAAAATATGTGGTAGGGAAACTGCTTGCATGATAGAGGGTACCACTTGATATTCTAGGATTTGATTGTGACTTGCTTGAGTACTCGTACCAAATATACCAAAACATCATAGATCATCGTACAAGAAGGCCTAAGGAAATAAGTTTAAGGGGACAAATATACTGGCAATTGCTAAGACCGACTCAAGTAGATTAGAGTTGATAAGTGTAGCTCAGCCTGAAACACAGTGATTTGATCTCGTGACAAAAATAATTTAAAGTTTTTTGATCGTTTAAATAATTTGTAGCTAAATCTCTATTAGACCAGTTCACGATCTGACTTGGACCCGGTTGTAAAATACACCTCGAATTATGTTAAATGGGGCTTGGGATCCGAGTTGGGCCCACCACACGTTTGATGGGCCACACAAATCTCGGTTAAAGAAAAAAGGGGGCGGCGGGCAAGTGTGCTCTCAAAAGTCACAAAAAGAAAAAAAATTCTTTCTTCTCTCACACACACACTTTTCGATCAATTTTTCTTTGATTAAGGATGTCTTCTTCAAGAAAATCTTCAAAGAAATCAGGTAATCTTCTCCATTATGTGTATTTGTTTGGAAATGTGGGTACTTTATCTGACTTGCAGGTGTGGAAACCATGTTTTTAAACCAAGGAATGAGGCTTCAGCGATGAAAAAGGAGTTCGAGTGTCTCAGTAGGCGGCGCGTGGGTCTCACGCGCCTGGAAATTCGAGTTCGAAGTGGCGCGTGATCGTTACGCGTCTGGCATTTGAACTTATTTGAGGGAAAATTACCAAGATGCCCTCGAACACCAGTGCAAATTGACGAAACTGCCCTCGAACACAATCTGTTTAGTCGAACTCATCAAACATTTACTGATTTGCCCTCGAACACAGATGGAGTTTGACCAAAATGTCCTAGAACTCACACCTTCTCATCAAACTCACCTGTCTTTTGACCAATTTGCCCTCGAACTCCCTTGTCTTTTTACCGAAATACCCTCGAACACCCTTATGCTACTCGAACTCATCTGTTGTTGGGCTTACTGTTGACCCGAAGCCCACATGGGTCTAAATCCACAACAAATTTGGGCCTGATTTGTTAAAACTGACAAAGGGGGCCCATATAATAATTTTTTTTGTTTAATGTTTTATTCAAACTTTGATGTCTAATTCAATTTGTTTTATGCAGAGAAAACCGCTCCTCATGTGCCAACATTCGAAAACAGTCATAATGTGGTGTGCTATCTATCTAATCCCCCCGAGGAGTATAGGCAGGAGTTCAAGTCGTTGATTGTGGGCCTTAACACTTGTAGAACTGCACATGCTATGAGAGAAAATCCAGTTATTTGCACTAACTGGATCACTGAGTTTTGGGATAACGCAGATGCAAAGAAGAAAGACACTTTGATTTGTTCAAGGGTTCGAGGAACTGAGGTGGCTATCTCTGAACAAGATATAAGAGATGTATTGCTTTTTGGTGATTCTCCAAACGATCCCCTTAGCTTTCCAAAGGATAAACTCATTCCAGTGTTGAAAAAGATGGGGTATGAAGGTGAGCTGTCGGTACCACCATACTTGAAGAAACTATTTCCGAGCTACTGGAGGCTATTAGTTCATATGTATCTGGCTAGTTTGGGTGGCAACAAGAGTGGACAGGATCAGATGGGAGTGAAGTATGCTTCTGGAATGGTAGCACTGATTGAGGGTTGGGATTTTAATTACTCGAAATGTATTTTTGAGGATATGATGGTGAATGTGAAAACCCTCAACAAGAATTATTTTTACAAGTTCCCAAGATTTGTGCAAATGATTCTGGAGTCCAAGTATCCAAACCTTGAGAAGACAGTTGCAACATATGATAAGAAGTGCATGGCTCCTCAAATCTTTGGATTAATAAGACAAGTTCGTAAAGACTCAAAGCAAATTTTTGAAGGAAATTTTCCACTGGTTAAGTTTGGGAAATTTAGTGAAATTGTTGAAGAATCACCGGTTCCCTCATCTGCTCTCGTTGCTGAAGAACATGATGTACAAATTGTTGAACCTCCACCTGCTGAACAACGCTCACCATCTGAAAATGTGAACTTGTCTGATATTGAGAGTGAGAATGAAGAAGTAGTTGAGAAGGGTAACCAGACTGAAGAAGATGAAGAAGAGCAAGTTGATGAAATTGATTTTGATGATTTGAATGATGATGATGATGTTATCATGGAGAACGTTATTCAAGAAGAGACCATTACTGAAGTTCCTTCAACCACTGAGGTTGAATTTACTGTTCCTCCAGTGGATGAACTTGCTGATTTACTTAACTATGTCCGTGAAGCTGAACAAAGGAATCCTCTATTCAAGATTGCAGCTGAGACACAGGCTGAAGTTGAAGACCCGAATGCTGATTTGCAACCCAGAAAGAGAAGCAAAAGAGATCCCAGATTGACTTCTACTGCTGATGTTGTTACTGGTGCTGAAACCACACCCACTGTTATGGTCACTGGTCCTCCCATTATTCCAGATACTTCCACCACAGTACCTGCCCCAGCAACTGAATCATTCTCTCAGTATTTGAGTAAAGCACCAATTACAGGTAAGATAAATGAAGGTGTTGGATCCTCTAGTGCACCTGAATCTGGAAAGGTGATGTTTGATGAAGAAGCATTTCAGAGAGCTCAGAATGCTTATTTGGCTGATAAAGCAAAAGGAAAAAGTGTTGATGTTGAATTCCTGACAACTGAAGAAAGAGAAGCTAGTATTGGAGGTATTGATAGTGATGAAGACCTGTTTGCTGAAGTGGATGTTCATAGGCTGCAAACAAGAGTCATGAAGTTGGAGACTGATAATATATGGCTTACTGCTCAAGTTGAGAGTCTTATGGAGACTGTTACTGAGAAGAACCAACAGATCAATGAACTGGAGTCAAGCTTGGGTGATGTATCTGCCAAATTGTTGAATCTGACTCAAAAGTTGGAGAATAAGTTTGGGAAGGAGTTTTCAGAGACATCTTCATTCGTGGAGAAAGTTATGACACCTGCAGAACATGAACAGGCCCAGAAAGAACATGAAGAACAGATGAAAAAGTATTATGATGATCAGGTTCCTCGTATTCGAGATCGTCGACCAGGAAGTGCTTTCGTTCTTAAGAATACTGCTGAACCATCAATTAATCCTATGGAAGACCAACCTGAGAGGTTTGTGACGACAACTAGGGATCGGTTTGACAGGTATGGAAATCGAACATGGATAAATTGTTGGAGATACAATGATGATAAAGGGGTATTTGTGGTCCATAGAGGAAATGGAGCTGTTGAGTATTATTCTTCTACTGCAGCATTTAGCTCCTGGACCAAAGAGGATTTGACTGAACTTGCAAGGGCTCCATTCATTAATCAGGTGAGAAATCCTAAAAATAGGATTGGGGTATTGTTTCATAAGAAGATTCAAGAGCAAGCAAAGGTGAATTTCAGAGACATGAAGACTGCTAGTTCACTTCTGGTTAAATACAAAGATGTGTTGACACCAGAGGGAAAACCGTTTAAGACTGTTCAATGGCCTCCTACTGACAAAATGAAGACTATACCATTATCTAGGCCATTGGACAGAGGATGCCTGAAAGATATGAAGTTTTGGGTTTATGATCCTACCTCTCGTTCTGCAGTAATTGTCTGTGAAATTGATGAATTCAGAGTCCATGATGTGAAAGACTTGATGAGCCTGCATTCTGAAGACATTGAAATTCTGGTGAAACACCAAATTCAATGTGATCCTGATTATGAAGCATGTGCAAAATCATTCACTGGTGCAGTGGCTCAGATATCAAGGTTGGGTTTAGGAGCTGATAATAGAGGAAGAGTGGATACGAAGTTGTTTGGTCCTTATATTGGAAAATCAACTGAAGAATGGAAGAAGGCGTTAGAGAAAAAGAAAAGAGCATCAAAGAAGCGCAGCAAGAAGCAGTAGTTAACTCTTCAAGCAAACACAAAACTAGGGGGATATTGTTGGGCCATGTAATTAGAGGTTTGCGTTTGTCTTGGGCCTTAATATGTTTTGTATTGGGATTAGGTCTTTCAGGCCCATCATGTAAGAACCGTCCCTATGGTGTTATAAATAGGGGGTTTGTAGGTTGTTTTGGGGTTGCTAGTCCATTGGTTTGTTCCTGTTTGTAATCGGTTTTGGTGTACCAGACGGTTCTTGAAACCGTGTGCACTTGATCAATAGAATTATTCGGTTTAAAGTTTCTTCTTTGTTCTTTACATATAATCATTGTTTCCGCCTTTGGTTGTGTGTTGTTTGATACCCGGTAGAGAAGATCTTGGACTTAACTAGTTAATTGCATGACAACATGCATAAGATAGCTAACACAAACCTAAAACAATCAGAAAGGCCAAAATCACATGGCATTCAACCCCATGGATATCATCGACTGATTGTACATATGCAAGAAAGAGCAATAGAAACTGAAACAGTAAAATCCCTTCACAAATATGAAGTATTAATTTTAGGTTCATAAGTCTAAGATATGCATATATGTTGGTTATGAGGCTCAGATAATTCGAACAGGTTACACGTCGATTGGTTAGCATATGAACCTATGGGTTGCCCTACCAAGATACAGGATATATCATCTTTTCGGCAAAGAGGATAAGTCCACTATGACTGCAAGCCTATCGATTACATACAAAACCAAGGCAACGAAATCATCATAGCCAATGAGGCAAAAGCGATGATGCTCAAACCAATATACAGTCAAAGATTTCATCATAGCTCAAAGACATGTAAGTAGAAAATATAAATAGATAATCAAACAACTTCTTGTGTAAGCCTTTTTTTCACCATTTTCCACCGTCAATAATAACCAATATTACACAAAGTGATAATTGCAATCTTAGACTCTATGAAAAAGTGTACCTCTAGCGGTGTTGTAGAACTCGCTAGACGCTAGTCAGCTGGTGGGGTAACGAATAGCGATTAATCAGGATTATTCGGATTGGATTTATATGTATATTTTTTTCAAATTTATACATACATAATGTTAATTTTATACCTTATATGTATAAATTTAGAAGTTTATAGGCCATATAAACTAGTGAATATGGAGGGGGGTTAAATATTAAAATACCTAAACGTAAATCTACATTGGATCCAAATCATGGATTATCATCCAATTTTGTGGTAAGAACTTGTTTGATTCGATCGATTTGACCCGTTCAAATTTATTTTTTACCAAAAAATTGAGATTTACATAAAATAAGGTATTATATCTTAAGCATGTGATTTATGTTGTAAAAATTGAGATTTACTTAAAAAAAATTTACAGGATATTTAAAAAGCGTTTTATGAGATTTGCAAGTTTAGTTCTTCGGGATAGCTAGATCCTCCATCTGGCTTTAAAATAGCTCATACCTAGGGTTAAACGGCATTAAACAACCCGTTAGATGGTTAAACAAGTTAAATAAAAGAAAACTGAATAAAAAAGTGAATTCCAACAAGACTTGCTAGTCTTAGGAAATATCCTCTGCTCAGTTTTCCTTTGGTCTGAGCAAACATCCTCTGCTCATTCTTCCTCTAGTCTAGACTATCCTCTGGTCTAAGCAAATATCCTCTACTCATTCTTTCTCAAGTCTAGACTATCCTCTGATCTAGTGCAAACATCCTCTACTCATTCTTCCTCTAGTCTAGTCTGAGAAAATATCCTCTACTCATTCTTTCTCTAGTCTAGACTATCCTCTGGTCTAAGTAAGCATCCTCTAGTCATTGTTTTGCAATTACGACCCCGAGGATTGTTCATGTGTTGATATTCAATCAGGTTTTTACACGTTTATTCACTAAAAGGACTTTTGACCAGTTTAGCCTTTCTTAATGCAATAATTGACCTTCAATTAAGGTCGTCGTTAGATTTACTTACTAATAAACCCGTTTGCCTAATTGGTGCAACTTTTAACTTCTAAATAAGATTATCTTAGCCAATTTTAACAAATGACCTAACTGGCCATGCAGATGTAGTACTTAATCTTCAATCAAGGTTAGAAGTTAATGAGTTCACCAAATGACCCAATTTGACCATATTGGAGTAACACTCAACCTTCAATTAAGGTTCTTATTTGTCAAATTCACCAATTGTCCCATGTGACCATATTGATGTAATACTCAACCTTCAATTTAGGTTGCTATCTACCAGATTCACCATATAACCCATTTGACCATATTGATGTAACAGTCAACCTTTGATTAAGGTTGTAAATTTATCAAGTTCACTAAATAACTCATTTGACCATATTGATGTAATAGTCAACCTTCAATTAAGGTTGTTAACTTACCAAGTTCACTAGATGACCTATTTGACCATATTGGTGTAATACTCAACCTTCAATTAAGGTTGTTATTTACCAAATTCACCAAATAAACCATTTGACCATATTGATGTAACAGTCAACCTTCTATTAAGGTTGTTAAATTACCAAGTTCAACAAATAACCCATTTGTCCATATTGATGTAATAGTCAACCTTCAATTAAGGTTGTTAACTTACCAAGTTCACCAAATAACCCATTTAACCATATTGGTGTAATACTCAACCTTAAATTAAGGTTGTTATTTACCAACTTCAATAAATAACCCATTTAACCATATTAATGTAACAGTCAACCTTCGATTAAGATTGTTAATATAACAAGTTTACAAAATAACACATTTGACTATATTGATGTAATAGTCAACCTTCAATTAATGTTGTTAACTTACCAAGTTCACCAAATAACCCATTTGACCATATTGATGTAATAGTCAACCTTCAATTAAGATTGTTAACTTACCAAGTTCACCAAATGACTAGTTGACTATATTGGTGTAATACTTAACCTTCAATTAAGGTTGTTATTTACAAAGTTCACCAAATAACCTTTGACCATATTGATGTAACAGTCAACCTACGATTAAGGTTGTTAATTTACCAAGCTCAACAAATAATCCATTTGACCATATTGATGTAATAGTCATCCTTCAATTAAGGTTGTTAACTTACCAAGTTCACCAAATAACCCATTTGACCAAACTGGTGTAATACTCAACCTTAAATTAAGGTTGTTATTTACCAAGTTCACCAAATAACCTATTTAACCATATTAATGTAACAGTCAACCTTTGATTAAGCTTGTTAATTTAACAGTTCACAAAATAACACATTTGACCATATTGACGTAATAGTCAACCTTCAATTAATGTTGTTAACTTATCAAGTTCACCAAATAACCCATTTGACTATATTGATGTAATAGTTAACCTTCAATTAAGGTTGTTAACTTACCAAGTTCACCAAATGACCAGTTGACTATATTGGTGTAATATTCAACCTTCAATTATATTGATGTAATAGTCAACCTTTAATTAAGGTTGTTAACTTACCAACTTCACCAAATGACCAGTTAACTATATTGGTGTAATACTCAACCTTCAATTAAGGTTGTTAACTTACCAAGTTCACCAAATGACCAATTGACTTTGACCCTTGTTGCTACTACGGTTAAGAAGACTCTTATTATGTTCGGACAGTCCATGAACGAGACCTGGCTCGTTGTTAACAAGCAAATGCGAAGGAAAAAGTTTCAATCTCACATTTCGATGTCACTGCTGAATGTGGTTGCTTGAAAGAAAAATTTCACATACGGAAGAGAGAAAGCAGTCTTAGCAGGAACCCTTTTTAGGGTTTGATCATAAACCCTAGCCGAGGAGCTTCTTTGGCCAGTTGCTTCATGACATGAAAGAGAGGAACTGCTAGTCTTTAAGGAAATTTCCCAATAGTCAAGGTAGGACGAAGAATAACATTAGTGGGTATAAGGAGTACTGTCTGAGCTAGTCCACTCAAGGCAAGCAAATGTTTTTGAAAAGCAGATAGTTCACGGTGCTCGTTCTATAGAAAAACTTGAGAAGTAGTATGCCCGAAAGAAAAAACAAAAAAAAAAGAAAAGAAAAGAAAAATGCAAAATTTCAAACAAACGGTTTCATCTTCAGTGTCTAAAGTGTCTACAAAACAAATGAAAGTGTCAGTAGTGGAACGTTCTGTCAATCGGGGAAGGTTTTTGGTGACAAGTCCTGGGGATATCAGAAGTGAGAATGCTGACATGAGTAACGAGAAATCCTGCGAAAAACACGATCGCTTGCCAGTGGAAGGTTTTCTGCATTCAGTCAATCTACGCAGAGTGAATCGGTCCCTAAGGAACTCCCGAAAGGGCTGCCGTCCGATGGGTACACCAAAGTGACGAAGTTGCTTTGACTACAGAACCATGCCTGTCTGTTGGAGCGAATTGGATGATCGGGCCGAGGGCTGCCAAACCTTTTCACCTTCTAAACTGATTTACCTTCCCAGTCCACTTCCTCTCCTAATATGAGATCAGAATCGAAGATTGCTGCTAGTCTGATTTCATTTCTATCGACCTCTTTCTTCTTTCTATAATACAACTGATCGGTAAGTGAGTCCAAACTGATCGGCAAGAGAGCTCCACCCGTCCCCCTCACCACGCTGCTTCCACCTGCAGACACATACTTTGGGGTCGAAGACTCTATAGTGTCTTTAACCTACTGGATTTATGAGAGAAACCTCCATAGTGAAGCGCGCCTTTGAGGCTAAAAAGACCCTTGCCTATACATGTAAGCTTAGCTGGTAAAAGAGACCCGCTAGAGGGTTGTAATAGTCAACCTTTAATTAAGGGTGTTAACTTACAAAGTTAACCAAATGACCAGTTGACTATATTGGCGTAATACACAACCTTCAATATATTTATGTAATAGTCAACCTTCAATTAAGGTTGTTAACTTACCAAGTTCACCAAATGACCTATTTGACCATATTAGTGTAATACTCAACCTTAATTAAGGTTTTTATTTACCAAGTTCACCAAATAACCCATTTGACCATATTGATGTAATAGTCAACCTTCGATTAAGGTTGTTAATTTACAAAGTTCACTAAATGCCCCATTTGATCATATTGATGTAATTCTTAACTTTCAATTAGGGTTGATATCTAATCCTTGTTCAAATCTAGTTTAGTATCATTAACATGAAGCTTTAAGAATATACTCAGGCATACATCAATAACCATTATGTAGCAAGATTTAAGTCATCATGTGACTTACCTCACGTAAGCTTCCTTAGCCTTACTTCCATGGCTCCATGCCTACCAAATGCCATTCGCATTCACACCTAATATGTGAATATTTGTTTAGGTTGTCAGAAACCTATTTGGAACGTAATTACACAGACCTAGATAGTGTTTTTCCATTAGCATAAACCTATGCCTAATTCATGCTTTAGCTAATGTTTAACACATGTACTTTCACTTAGGCATTTTGTCAAATACTTGGTGTGCACAACTTTTCTAGTAAACTTTTCATGACCAAGTGGCATCTCTTATTTACCATTTAACAAGTTTTGCATTATATTACCACAATTTGGTTACGAGACTTGTTATGGCTACAACTATTGCCTTTTCATGAACAATATTAGCCATTTAAAGAAGTGGGTTTCTCTTGAATATGAAAACCCACTTTCTTCATCCTACTAAGATTCTTAGAATCCTAGTTTTTGCCATAATTTACAACAATTCCTACTCAAGGAATATTCCTAGTGGCTAGATTAACATCTAGCAATCACCAATTTCATCATTTAACAAGAGCCATAAATCTCATCTTTCACATAAGCACTCAAATCACCATAAACAGAAAATTAAGGGTTACCTTATGGATTGGGAGACTTTAGATGAACGAATTTCACAACATGCACGATCCCTAGCCTTGGATTTGTCTCATAATCATCAAATCTCTATGTTGTTCTTCAGAGTGTGTGTGTGTTTGTCAAAATTCATAAGTGAATGTTGATGTATACACAAGTTCACATATACCCCTTCTTTTCAAGTTTAGAAATTTACATTCTTACCCCCATGATTTGGATTCCCAAGTTTTAAGCTAATTGCCTAACCTAGTTAGTGTAGTTAGCCATTTTTATTAAGAGATAACCTGAAATCTCTAACAGAGTTATATCTTTAACTTTATTAACCCTCGTTAGAGGTGCTTGGTAAGTTAATACGCGTTTGATTACAATTTAATCAACCTAAACACGATTTGAGAATATTGGGGTGTTATAGAAAAGGATGTACCCCTGATATGCACAATACTTAAGCCTCGGAAAAGAAGCAAAAGCAAAGGTAGAGTCGTAGGCAGCTGTGTAGTCGCTGCCAAAGATGACCGTCGACGTCGGTTAACAAATAGCCTCCACCAACAAAAACTTCAAGCCTTAGATCAACCCAAAAAGTTAGGGTTCACATCATCGTCGCCGATTAAAACAACAAAGACAACCCAAAATCACCATGTGTGGCCGTAATGGCGGCGCCGCCACCTTAGAAGGTTGTCGGATGACCAGCCTCCGGTAGCGGCTAGCGCGTTCAATCCCCCACCACCCCCCCCCCCCCCCCCCACAAAAAAAAAATACAGAAAACCCACCATAACGGCGGTTTAGGCACACTTGTGCCAAAATCTTTTCCATGTAACTGACGATTAGAGAGACAAAGAAGAGAGTTACCAAGAAGGTTGTTGTATAAAAAGATGAGCTGTGAATTGAGGGTGAACAATATGAATCAATTATGTTCGTGCCATAAACAATGACCAACACGTAGAAAGCATTAGATGGTGTGCAAGACAAAAGAAGCACACAAAACCAGTTACCTGTTGAGCAGGTTACTCATGCGCAGTCAAGGGTTGTACTTTCCAAAGCAATAAGCTTCAACAAATTGTACTATCTCCAATAATACAAGGACTCTCATAAAGAAATTTAGTAATTGTATCTTTATATAATTAACCGGTTTATTTCAATTGAAATACAGTATAGTATAATGTACAGTTTATTTTACTGAATTGCTATTATCCTTAAAACGGGTACTAGATTCTACTTTATGCTTGTATTCTTGTAGGGGTTTGCGCAGGTTCTACACTGGGGGTGGCCGGTTTTCTTCGATTTATTGTCCGTATTTTTCTCAATTTTTTGTGTGCTCAGTTAGGCTATTGGTATCGCACTGGTATTGTACTAAGCCGAAATGATAATGACCAAGAATGCGCAGCTAAACGCGCAAAAATCACACTAGTTTATAAAAAAGCTATAGCCCAATGTTAACTCTAAGGAAGCAAAGTACTACTCTCTCCGTCCCATTTTAGATGTCATTTCGCTCACAAACACACATATTAAGAAATTTTTGTTTGTATGTTGTAAAATGACAATAATATCCTCAAGTTATTATTTCAAATCTTTGATTGTCTTTTGTCTTTTATGGACAAAACTGAAAATTATTTACAAATCGACATTTAATTTGGGATAACAAAAAGTGCAAAAATGGATATTTAAAATGGGACGGAGGGAGTAATAAAAAGAAGTTAGAAAAGAAAAAAAAAAGACAAAAAGAAGTTAAGCTCAGCTCGTTTCAAATTTTTTTCTAGCCTAACTCGAATAGCTCAGCTCATTTGTACCATTATGTGGCTGTCTAACTCGATGAGCTTTATTCTAACCTCGGGCTCGTGCTCTATTAAGCTATTTATATCTATTCGATCTCAAATAGCTTGTTGAGGCTTTGCTTGTTTATCACAACAACCATCGACAAAAATTTTCTGCTCTTGCATATCTGAAATCATCGAACAAACAAATCAGATTGGTGATATTATTATACGCAACCTGCAACAAGAAACAAAAAAATGGCAGCAATTTACAGCCTTTATATCATCAACAAATCAGGGGGTCTAATCTTCTACAAGGTAAATACTAAACACCCGATTCCCAGATCAACATTTAATTTAATTTCCTCCTATTAAAATCTTGTTTAATTTAATAATAATTTTTTTTTAAAAAAAAAAATGGGTACACAGGATTATGGGTTACAAGGACGAATGGATACTAACGACAGTTTAAGATTGGCCAGTTTGTGGCATTCAATGCACGCAATCTCTCAGCAATTGTCCCCTGTTCAGGGCTGCTCTGGTATTGAGCTTCTTGAAGCTGATACGTTTGATCTCCATTGCTTTCAGTCTCTTACTGGTATGTATGTTGTTGTTCCTTTGGATTGGTTGGATCGTATAAAGACGGTTTTGATGATTTGGGTTAGTAACTTAGTATGAGCTATGTTGTGATTGAAATTGACTTGGTACCCGGGTGACTTTCCGTAGGGGAGGTCGTTTGTTGGAGTCTCGTTTGTGACAAAATGTCATGGGTGAGGCGTGGGTTTTGTCATATTGGGTGTTTTTGGGCGGTGGGTTTTCCCTTGAATTGGTGACGGGATGGGTTATTGGTGCAGTCTGGGATCGCGGGCGTTGGTTGCCGGAAAAAGGGTATGTAGATACAATAGGAATAAAATAAAAAAGATTAAACTAAAGCAATAATCTACGAAATTAGAAAGAAAAAAAAAAGATGTATTTTTTTTCTAATCCATTTGGAACATAACATTGATTAAAGATTGATAAAAAAAAACCTATCATTTGTAGAGTTAAGTGCTCCGAGGCGTTTAGGTCTCAAAATCCAAGGCGTGAGGCATGAGGCGAGAGCCTCACATAAACACATAAATACGTGGGAACATAATAATATTGTTGTGTCGGCACAAAAGAGCCATCAGCTCCTACCATAGCACCAGGGATGTAAGGATTGTATGGGTTATATGGAGACTGTGCATATCCATAGCTAGGTGTATAATACACATAAGGGTAAGTTTCTGTTTGAGTGCCCTGAAAAACAAAGTAGATATTATGAGCCCAAGTACATTAAACAAAAAAAGGTACAGAATTAAGGATTGTATAGGAACACATGCTTACTACGAACCGGATATTTTGACCATCCACACCAAAAACTCTATGTTGGTCATCCCAATCACCAGGCGATTCATTTCCTGTTCATTACAAAACATAAGAAAATTGATGTAATGCAAGACGCTAACTAATGCAGGAAGCTATGCAGTTATAGCAGTAAAATAGCGGTAAAGGGCCGATATTCGATATTTGATACATAGGTTATCGCGGTGGAATATCGGTAACTTTAATATCATGCATAATATATACATAATACATATATATAAATCATAAAACTTATATAAGTTTAAAAAACATGTGTACACAGCAGCAGGATTAAGACTTAAAAATTAAGTAACATTTATCCCTAAGAATTAACAATTAAGCCCAATGACCGCCATCCCACCGCTATTGACTGCTTATGCAGGGAGACAATAATAATCAACAATCCGAAACGCACCTGTACAAACATAGCCGTAACGGGTAGCATTAGGATAGTACATGCCCTGATCAACAATATACTCCGGAGCACCTTCGTTATACATGGCTTCAAGTGGTTCAATAAAAGGAACTGTCAATTGTGAACTAGTGTTAGTGGTGGTGCCTTGAATCTGCAAAAAAATGAATAAACATTAGCATCATATCAAAACCATAACCATCACACATGCTATGTTCAATATTAACATTTATTTTGCTTCCAGGTTAAATACATATGTTTTATTACTAACATTCTCTATTTAATTAATTACCATGTAAGCATCTGGATTTCCCTGTTGAGGAACATTATACACATCCATTCCAATACTGCAACCACTGTACAACTCAAAACACATATAAACCTTTTAACATAAATCATAAAAACTTAAAACCATTTTAAATATTACTATTTCAAACCTTTAAAAAACTTCTAACTTCCTAAGCTACAAATATCCTATCAAAGAAAAGCAACTATTAAACTAAATAACACAAACCGTACATAACGCCACCCAAAACAACAAAAGTAAAAAAAAGCCCTAAAATGATTAAAATATTTCATTCATCAACACATACACAATATTATCACAGCATAAACACGATTAAAAAAAACAACAAAAAAAAAACTGTATACCTTATGATTGAGGTTTTTGTTTATCAACCTTTGGTTGTTACTATGTATTACCCTTCTACGAACCCAATCTTGACCAATTTTGACCCAAAAGTCCTGAAGTGCCGCTGCCCTGAGGTGTTTTCCTGATCGCCTTGAGTGCCTCACGCCTCAGGCGCTTATTTTTTAAACCAAGTATCTTGTAAGTATGATGATTTTCCTGTAACTCTTTCTATTTGATTGTGGTTGGTGTGTTTTAGACCTTATGGACATGAGTTTATACCACTTATCGTCTCATTAGTTCATGTATTTTACATGTCTGTGGCACTTGGGAGCTACAAGGTCTAATTAATCATGATTGTCATTGATTTTTTTGCGGCAATGTTAGAACTATTGCACACAACTCAACTACCAACCAAAAGCTTTTACAAACTAAGTAAACCCATGACACTAACAAGCATAAGGGAGGATTATAAGGTTCCTCTTGCTATGGGACCTAACTCATTTCCTTCCTTTTCTTGTAGTTAAAGGTGCCAAAGGTGTGCTCCTAGGCACCCATGCAAGGCAAGGTGCAGCAAAATCGCTTTGAGTGTAGCAAGGGCCAAGGTGCACGGAACCGAAAAAACCTCTATATAAAAAACTGACATGAACCGGACAGAGCGTGATAGCAGAGGCTTTGCTTCTTTAGTGCTCCTCATGCCTTTGAGTACTATTCTTCATAGTGCATCACATTAGCTCCCCTAAAAATTCACTGCTATAAGCCTATAAATACTAACATCGAATAAGAACACGAACACCTAGTGGAAATTCACCATTAATCCAGGCTGTTAAACATCGTTCACTGTATTGTATTCTCCTTGGATATGCACTCGATGGAGTATTGGACACACCTATCTTTGTCACAAGCTTGGTTCTTAAAAACTAGCCTCAGGCGACCTAGGCGATGGCAAAAACGATTTACCTTACCTGAAGGCGGCCAGAGGCATGGCATGCACTTTTGCCTGAGGCGGCGTTTCGTGTTAGTCGTATTATTAGGGCAATTCATGATTTGTGTATAATTCTTTCTGTTATCCTACCATTTTGTGTTTAAGGATTAACAGGTAGTAGTCATCATCATCATCATCATACTCAGTTAATCCCACCTATAGCAAAAGCTAAGGTAGGGTCTGAGGAGGGTAAGATGTAGACAGCCTTACCTCTAACCCGTGGGAATAGAGAGGCTGCTTCCAGTGAGACCCCCGGCTCGATAGTGGCTTTGTATCAAGCCTTGGACATAAGGCACATAACACTTGGCAATCGGGAATTCGGGATAAACCCGTTTGGTGCATGTACCCCCTTGTCTTTTAGCTATCAACGCCACCACATGATGCATGATTAACCGTCCGTCTTTTTAACGTTATTTTCACGAAATTAGTAAAATAACGTTAAAATTAGTGCAACTTTACTTTTGCCCCCCCGAGGGCCACACATAACTACATTATATGCGCATAGCCGTAGGGGGCTTGATGGGTCTGAGGAGGGTAAGATGTAGACAGCCTTACCTCTAACAGGTAGTAGTGCTATCCAGAAATAATATGCTAGTATTTAATAAATATCAGACCCTCGGATATGTGAGGCTCTTTGCCTCACGCCTTATAAATCAAGGTCATAAGCTGTATATACTGACCGCTCTTTGTAAAACATGGTAGCTATAGAACCATCATTAGTTTACCCCAAATAGAGAACCTTTGCAATGTCATGACATACGACTGATGTTTTTAGTACATTTTCGGAGGAACAGTTAAGTTCAATTATTATGACATACACTGATGTTTGTAGTACACAGATACACTTTGTTGACATATGGAGTTATGCACATAAGGTTCTAATAAAGTGAGAGTTTGAAATACCGAGTGTAGCCTAGTAATAGTCTTCCATAGTTGCAGGTTATATAGTTTTTGGTACTGCTTTGACAGACATCTGTTGCTACTGGTTGGGAAATATGAATCTAAGTTTCTAGTTATTAATCGTATAAGTATTAAATCCTATATTGAAACGGTCTTGTCAAGTCAATATGAACTTGGCAAATAGGGATGCAATGGGCCGGCTATCGGACAGGTTTTAGTAGGTATACTCGTGGGTATCGGGTATACTTGTTTATGGTCTTATTTAGCAAAAAGTTGCCTGTTGGGATGTCCATTACTCAAACCTTATATTGTTTGATTTTTTAATATTAGTAAATGGGTTTGGGACTTGGGTAATCGGGCAGGCATCACCTAATACCATACATGTCCTAAACATGTGAATGTTTTTAAAACCCCAATACCAATCCCAACTATTTCAACTTTTACCGTCAAGTTTAGGCTCATTTGTCATCTCTATTGGCACAAACAACTAAACGGGTCAGTCGTGGCGACCTGCTTGAGTTATGAACAAATCCTTTTGGCCCCAATAGCATTTGCCATCTTAGGAGGCTATTATAACTTTACTACAAGTAGAATATCCACCATCCTCATGATATGCAGCATATGTCCATTTCTCATCCCCTGTAGTACTAAACGTCTCTTTGCTAGTCGATTCCCTAAAACAAATACAATAATCTTATTGTGATTGCTGCCAAAATATATTTTATACAACTTTACTAACTATTTGTATATTTGGCAGGGACAAAGTTTTTTGTTGTATCCGAGCCTGGAACGCAAAATATGGAGAACCTGTTGAAACATATTTATGAACTATACACGGATTATGTTCTAAAGAATCCCTTCTATGAGATGGAGATGCCAATACGGTGTGAGCTCTTCGATATTAACTTGGCCCAAGCAGTACAAAAAGACCGTGTTTCCTATCTCGGACGGTGAAACCAAGGTTTTGCAAACAAACCCATATTTCTGTATTCCCATTTCCCAGTCAGCTTTATTTGAGTAGTTGTATCCAAAGAATGTTTCTCAAGTGATGTTATTACTTTCCAATATATGTTTTGAATATGCGTCTTGAATAAACATGTGTTTTTTTTAGCCAAGTGGATCCTTAGTTTAAAAAGGTGCCCCTGCGAGGCATCGCTTCTAACGATGCGAGGCGACAAGTGTATACATGAGGCACGAGTAAATTTGCTTGAGACGCGCCTCTAGTAAATGGGCAGATTTTTTGTGTGTGGAGGTTGTACATATAGTCTTTAAAGCTATACACAAAGGGAATTTATATATCAAGTCATATATAGAGGTTATTAGTATCCAAATTTTGGGTACATGATGATAGAAAACAATTATAAATATAAATATATTTATATAAATACTTGCTTCTTGTGTACATCGTCTACGCTTTGAGACCCTATCTCCTTGGGCCATTCGCGCTCTTTTAAACCAAGAATACATCACTTGCTCATACTGGTGTTCATAACTTACTTCACTAACTCTCAATGTTTGCTTGATTCCCTCTTAGGAGCACTAAAACATCACTCTTTACGTACATTTTGGTTGTATAGTTGTTTTACGAAAAATAGAAGTGTAATTTTTATTAATATTTTATTCTTATCAACTACTTACCTAGAATGTTAAAATTAATTTGTTTTGTCATTGCTGAAGCCTCTTGCCAACTGGGTTCCACGGCATTAAGAAGTTCATACGTGACGTGGGACATCTGTCTGCAGCGGGTTAATTCCGAGCGAGATGTCAAACCAATCCCATTCATCCTGGTCTGATCCTAACGGATCTTGTTGAAGGAATTGATCCATTGTTCTATGCCCTAATTTTGAGTTCATTTTTTCCTACTCGAACCCGCTGGACTTTCCTTTGACTACTCCTGAGATATAGTGGAAACATTTTGTTATGGTGGAGAGTGGGGAGTGAAAACACCAATGCAATAGAGAACAACCACATGAACCGGAATCTGCT
Source organism: Ambrosia artemisiifolia (assembly GCA_032199755.1). Lineage (NCBI taxonomy): Eukaryota > Viridiplantae > Streptophyta > Magnoliopsida > Asterales > Asteraceae > Ambrosia > Ambrosia artemisiifolia. The sequence continues at coordinate 34,905,185 of CM063517.1, forward strand.
TAACTTATTAAGACAGACGACTGAGAAAGAAAGGCTCCGCGTTCTCCAAGTGGTTGATCTTAGCTTAGCGTGCTAGCCGCTGCTTCACTTCGTATAGTGATAACGCTTTCTCTTTCTTAGCGCTCCGCCCCCCTTGATCATGATTTGCATCACCTCGTTGGTTCCATTAGAGACGCGGAGTTTGTACCTTCTCCCCTGCCAAGGGTTAAAACGCGACCAAGTAGATAGCTTTACGCCTCTGTTGAACGAACGAAGAGCTACCTAAGTACGGTTAAAACGCTGGCGGCATACTTAACACATGCAAGTCGGACAAGAAGTGGTGTGTCCAGTGGCGGACGGGTGAGTAACGCTCACGTAGCTATAGGCTTGGTTAGTCAGTAGATGTCTATCCCGGGCTAGGACAACTCACCTAGCTTATTACCCAACTTTTATTTAATTTTCTAGTTAAGGAAACTTTAGGTATTTTTAATTGATCTAGGCATTAAATAATACCTTTCATGTTGTTTTGCTGATTGCTAGGTGATAATTGCTTGTTTGTTCATAATGCTTACCAATATTCTCAGAAATTTTCACAAATAACTTATGTGAAACTAGGGTTTTTATGTAATTTCCTAAGAAATTTAGGGAATATGTCTAATACTTGACTAATGTGTCACAATGTTGCTCAAATAATGTATCGAAACAATATCAAAGTCAAAGGTAAAGTCAATGTTAACCTTATTAAATGACGAAGGTCACAAATAACATATTTTTGGTGTGATTGATTATCTTTTTAATTGTGTAAATCACTTTCAAATTTAACTTTTCGATGGTACTCTTGAAATCTTGATCGAATAATTTAGAAAGAACTAAGGATGAGTTTTTTTGTTTTTTTTGTTTTTTTTTAATACAATACCCAAACGGAGAAAGAAGTTTGTGTTGAAAAGATCCTAACATTTTGGTGAAACAACATAGTGCTTCATGGAAGAATGTGTCAATTTGGCAGTTAAAATGGTTCACGACTAATTCTGGTAATCGATTACTATTAATGATAACGGTATTTACTTCTGATGATTTCCTTCTAGTTAGTTTTTTTTTAATTAACTTATATTAAAACCACAAAACAAAGGCAAGCTATTCCCAAGGCGGGAATAGCAAACCGAAAACCACAATGTCACAAGAACTTACATCAAATCAGGGGGTGTTTGGGATTGATTATTCAAAACAGATTATGCGTTTTGGAAAAGCAGGGGTGGAGTTGCTTATAGATTATTGTGTTTTGATAGCTTAAAAAACTGATTATCTATGTTTTCAAAACGCAATCTCAAACACTAAAAACTTATTATCTTCGTTTTCAAAACACAATAATCTAAAAATCAGATTCAAAACGCAATCCCAAACACCCTCTCAAACATACACCATATATTCCAATCCACAACCCCTTGTTTAAACTTATGTTTATACCATAAAAAACTCAATGACTTGATATACGCAACCATCTCCACGACATTAGGGTCTTTATTCGAGAATAGTTTTTCATTCCTAGCTCTCCACATCCTCCAACAGGCGATTATGATAATCCAATGAATAACCAACTTTCTATTCCCGGACGCACCACTATAATCGTGCAAATTCACCAAATTTTTGACGTGAAAGATGAAGCTCCCTGCTATCCTGCACCAACTAGTAATCGCATTCCACACACCCGTAGAGATGCAACAACCTGTAAGAATATGCTTGACTTTCATCACTACTCTCACACCAAACACAAGCTTGATTATCCACCGGAATGTTTCTTCGAAGAAGAGCCATCTTCGTGGGAAGACGATCAATAAAAGCACGCCACATGAATATGTTGCACTTGTTTGGAACCCATTTACTCCATGAAAAAGCGAAGCTCTCACTCGAACTCTGTTGTCCGTGCATCCAGTTCTTCACATAAGCAACCAAAAAGCCATCAGCTCGCCCATCCGACCAACACCACCCATCCTGACTATCATCCATAATAACCTGCATCAAAAGAGCTTCCAAAGCCTGCTTCGATTCCAACTCTGCAACATAAACATGCGCACGCGACCATTCCCAACAAAAAAACCAAGTATCTCCTTCGATAATCAACCGACCAAAAACAACAATCCGTTTATTTTTTTCGAGGGCAAACAAAGTTGGAAACGTCTCCTTTAAAGGTTCCGCCCCCAACCATGTGTCTAACAAAAATCTTATTTGTCTCCCATTGCCAACTTTCCCCTTAATCATTCTAGTAATACCAACACCTTCAACCGAGTATTTATTCCAAAAACTCACGCAATTCTTCCAAACACCCGATACAGATGTATTAACCGGAGCTACCCCCAGCCTCGACTTGACCCATGAATCGAAACTATCACCTTACGCCACATAGCTTGTTTATCATTGAGAACCCTCCATAACCATTTAGCAATCAACGCATTGTTGTTTATTTCCAACTTTGCAATTCCTAACCCTCCATGTCGTATACTTTTTGTGACAATATCCCACAAAACCCAACTTAATTTTTTCACTTCGTCCGACCCACCCCACAAAAACCACCTCATTAATCCTTCCAAAGTTTGTATCACCTTCTTAGGCGCCTTAAAAAGGGAGAAATAATATGTTGGTAAACTGTCAAGAACGAATTTTATTAACGTCAACCGGCCGGCTATAGACAAAGTATTTGCTCTCCATTTTGATAGCCTCTTCTTGAAAGTATTCACCACCAGATCCCAATTCGATATCCTATTCATATTTGCCCCGACCTTGATACCCAAATACATGAACGGAATGGCTCCTGGTTTGCATCCTAATGATTCGGCCTCGACCATAACATCCTCATTATCAACCCCCACACCATACAAAACCGAATTATGAAGGTTGATTTTTAAACCGGAACATAAATAAAAAATTCTTAGAATCCTCTTCATTTTCAAAAAATTAAAAGTAGACCATTTCCCTATCAAAATCGCATCGTCTGCATACAATAGATGTGATAGAACCAGACCATCATTAGGTAACCGCATACCATCAAACGCTCCTATATGACACGCCTTTTTCATCAAACCCGAAAACGCCTCCATCAAAATAATGAATAAAAATGGTGATATCAGATCTCCCTGCCATATACCTTTTTAACACCCAAACTCAAAAGAAGGCGACACTAAAACTGCAGATCTAGCCGACATTAAAATGCCACTGATCCATTCGCACCACAAAGGAGGAAATTCCATTTGTTGCATGACCGATAATAAGAACTCCCAATTCACGTTATCGTAAGCCTTATCAAAGTCAATTTTGAATAAAAACATCTTTTTTCTCACTTTTTTGCCCAAGCAAGCACCTCGTTAATCATCAGTGGACCATATAATATATACCTCCCCGTTAAAAACGCCGACTGGTGCTCTGAGACAACTTTACCCATGACCAACTTTAATCGATTCGCCAACACTTTTGAAACCACTTTACTAATGCACTCAATAAGATTAATCGGACGAAAATCTCCAAGAACAGACGATTCACTAACCTTCGGAATCAACGTGATAAAAGATGATCCCACACCTGAACTAAATCGGCCGCTACAATGAAAGTGGTTCATCATATCCAAAAAATCTTTCTCGAATATCTCCCAAAAGGTCCAAATGAACCGGAAATTAAAACCGTCTGGGTCTGGTGCTTTATTTGCTCCACAATCAAAAACTGCACGCTTAACCTTTTGAGCCGAAAATTTTTTAATGAGAGTATCTGCTTCCTGCGCCTCTAACTTCTTCAACCCGAAGCACACAAGCTTGGGTCTACACCACATAGTCTCCTTAAACTTGTCTCCAAAAAAACTAAGAACTTCCCGTTTAATAACATGAGGCTTCGATTCCCAAACCCCATTAACCATTAGACCCTGAAAAAAGTTAGCCCGCCTATCGTTTGTTTATACAACCATGAAAGTACCTCATGTTATCATCCCCATACGACGCCCAATTATTTCTCGCTTTATGTTTCAAGTCACTTTGGTAGAAAGCCTCAAGTTCCCGTAATCGCCTCTTAATCTCTTCCAAACACAAAACTTCATCCTCCGATAATTGGCGAACTTCCATGGCTTTATCTAGATCACAAAGCTCCTATTCCAAAACTCTTTTTTCCTCCATTTCCATCAATCGCATTTTTCCCCGTATCCCCGAAATCATCACGTCTAAGCCAAGAATTGTAGAATCTAAATGGTTAGGACCAAAATTCCTCGACACCGTCTTCAAGAGTAATGGACTATGGTCCGAAATATTCCTCTCCAATGCTAAATACTCAGCGCTCAGCCATTCCATGAAAAAATTCCAATTGACAAAAATTCTATCAATTATACTCATTTTATTACCCGCTACGAAAGTAAATCGCCTTCTTTACAAAGAATACTCATGCAGATTCGTATCATCAATGAACCCATTAACCTCATTAGCATTTGCCGCCACATAAATAGAATTTCACCTATCACTTTCACACCTAATAGAATTAAAATCTCCCGCCACCGTCCACATCCCCTCTCCCTCCCCAACTAGACCGCCAATCTCCGCCCACAACACCCTTTTATCTACCATATTATGTGGAGCGTACACATTAAGCACATAGCTCATAACACCACTACCTTTTACCTCCGAAACAAGTAAACAGTTAGATGACTTGACAACCGCTTCCATGTTGAAAATTTTCGGATCCCATATAGAAAGCAAACCTCCCGATCCTCCTCCTGAAGGAACCCAATCAAAAGCAAAATCTCCATTACCCCAGAACCGCCCTAAGTCCACCGAGTCCATAGAAACAAATTGCGTCTCCTGGATCATAAGAAAACCCACCTCATGTTTCGCACGAAGACCACGAATCCAATCCGCTTTACTAGAACTCCCTAACCCACGTATATTCCATGATAAAACATTCATATCTAACCTTCTTGATAACCCTCTTGTCGCAAAACCTCCTGAACATTGGGAACAAAATTGTTCAAATCCTCCACGCCAAGAACACGACTCAAAGCCACTGTTTGTAAAGTTTCATTTACATTCAAATTAATATCCAAGGGAACATTCACATATTCGGAGGTATTATTGTTTTGAACATTCACATTCTGCTACATATTAACCCTATCCATATCCATCTTTTTGTTTCCGTAGTCACAAAGGACTCGCTTAACTCTGACACCTCGATATTGCTATGATCCGAATTCGCCGACATTATTCCAATGAGCTTATCCAAACCGAACATGTCGTTTTCATCTCTTAGGCGTTTCTTAGGCCGTTCATGAGAGCCGCTAGATTCGCCCCTATTTTTAAACAACGATTTCCTTCGATACTTCTTCCGAGCCTCCGAGTTAACGATCCTCACACCCGAGCCACCGTTAGTCAATCCATCCCTGAAATGCTCCTGATTACCCCCGGACCTATTCCCATCGGAATTCACCCCATTAGACTTTAACCATTCGACCTCTCCTCAGTATTATTGTCCTGAGAAGCCATCACCCTAATAATCTCCTAATCACTATTAACAGAACTCATCGAAGTCTTCCATGCAAACGGGTACCAATTCCCCCACATCTTCGTCAATCCACACCATAAAAGTCATTCCCTAGAACCATCCCACCAATACAAATCTTCGAACCAAGTCGACGACATGATCTTCTCAGCTAGAAAAATCTCAGCATCATCTCTACTGGAGGACACTAACACCACCGAAAATCCTCCCAAGTATCTAATACTCACTAAGGCCCATCCTCGACTCTTAAACATCATTTTCAAAGATGTGAGAGTATTGAAATCCACCACTTTACCCACTAAGGTCACCCCATGCCATTGAACAAAGCCTTCTACATTATCTTCCACCTTGATGACACCTACCTTATTCCGATTAAGCACTGAATCCAGAAAAGATCGCCCTCCTCCTACAACAAAGCTACTAGCTCCTCTATCATCCTTAGAGTTCGACCCCTCGTTTGCTCCCCCTACATTAGGGTTTGCATGGCTTACATTACATGATTGTTCATCTTAGTCTTACCTTTTGTATCGTCCATTGATCTTTCAATCACATTCCCATCTATGAACCTAGCAACCGCTACAAAGAGTTTATACGATCCAATCCAAACATCACCCATGTCAGCCACTAGCCTTTGCACATCTTTGACATCCCTAAACGACACAAAAGCAAATCGTTTCCCCCATCTATCCAGTTTCCTGGCGATATACGAACCCTCATACAAACCAAAACCACGGAAAACCTCTTTAAGATCCAAAGATAAACACTTTGGAGGGATATTCGATACAAAAAACTTCAAGATTACCTTCTTGTTGTTGTCGTCTAGATGCTGCTCCTTCCTGCCTTTCCTTGTGATGACATCCTGCCACTTTTCTTCCGATCGCCGTCGAGATTCCTCTGACATTTTCGGAGGTATTAGGGTTTGAAAATCTCCGTGAAGTATTAAGATCTAAAATATGTTCCCCTTCTAGTTAGTTGTATCTTAGTTACTGCTAATGATTGCTTATGTTAGAATTAACGTAATTACTACTCATTGATGCTTCCCACAATTCTAACACAAAACTACTAATAATTGCATTTACATTTTATCACATAGTTACTGCCGATCATGCCATTATTTCTAATCACTTTGTTTCTTGGCATAAATTAGTTCCTACTAGTGGACCATTTCTTAGTGTTTTTTCCATCAACAAGGCAGAACATAAGCAAGTTTTAGAGGCTTTTAGAAATGCCATCTACTTTTCTCGTGCCAGAGGGCTGCTCTATAACAACGTATATTGTAGGAAATGGGTCACAATTCTATACCATCGATACCTTCCAATATTAGTGATGAACAAGTATATTGTAGGATATGGGTCACAATTCTATTAAATTTTATACTATAAAAAATTATAAAGATATTATCTTTATGCAATTTTTGGGAAATTGTAGTACACACCATCTACGAATCCAAACGAGAATAAACAGAAACACAACAAATGTAAATAACCGATGCAAACCGTAATCTTCAACAAGATCTTCAATCACGTCTTCTTCAATCTCCTTATACATATATAAATTTATTCTAACTGGAATTTTCAAAAACTCAAATCTTTAACAAGATCCTTCTATACACTTCTTGGCTGCAAGAATGAACAAACTAATGTTGACGGTTGTGGCTGAAGAACGTGTTCAACACGCTTCCCTTAAAACAGATTTCACGCCTCTACCGAAGATAATGCGTTTGTCTCCTAGGGTATAACAACTGAAGCAGTCTATATTGCCGGAGAATGTCACGCGCCAGAGGTTACACCAGGTAAAATTGTAGTCTTTGAACTTGTAGAATGGATAAAGGTGCGAATATGATGGAATCAAGTAGAGAGCATTCCTCTCTATATACCCAACAGATGGGTATTTTCTTCTCAAAGAACTCTTCGCATATGTATTGCTCTTGTATTTTTTTCAATTATGTTTCATAGGGTGTTTGGGATTGCTTATTTAACTCCAAAAGTGCTTTTGGTTAGAAGTGTTTATTGACTTATGACTTTTTGAAAATGAGTTTCTAAAAAAGTGTTTGTATTAGCTTTTGTGGTAGAAAAGTCAATAAGTCAATAAGTTGTTTTTTAAGAAGTGTTTGGTTTAGCTTATTAGTATAAAATAACTAAAAGTCAAAAGCCAAAAGCTAGAATTTCTAACTTCTTGAAAACAGCTTTTCCACCCTTATTGAAAAGCCTAAACCAAAAGTGCTTTTGGTTTACACAAACAGTTCATTGACTTACTAGCTTTTGGAAGAAGCCAATAAGTCAATACGTTGTTTTGTAACTCAATCCTAAACGCCCTCTCAAATGAGACACATAGCCTACTATGTTCACAAGAGTTGATGGAGAGTTAAGTATCATATAATTATATAGTTAACACTCTAATAATAACCCATCAAATATCATCAAGTACTCTACTCAAGAGTTTCACCATATGAAGAGTTTAATATTATTAATATTAGTATTAATAAACAAATTTCATTTTACCATATTCTAGCCAATGGTTTTTCGACGGAGGAGTTTGATTTGGAAACGGCCGATAAAAGTGTCAATTCCTTTGGAATTTCTAAAGTTAATGCCAATCATGAGGACAATTACCTATTTGGCAGAGAATCTTCTAATTTGAGAGAGGAATTTGGGAATGATTGACTTTTTTTTTAAATGGTGGGGCATAAGATTATGAGCAGGAATAAAGAATAAACGTGAAAAATGCAAAAGAAATGAGAGCTTGGGCCGATCCAATGAGCAATACAAGAGCAGTAATGAGAGGCCCATTTAGGATCAAAGACTTTTAGGGGAGATCCTTTTGGATTGGACCCGTTCATTTTGGGTCATGACATAAATGTAACAAAACCTAGAGGTTTCTAATTCATTTTCTAAATTAATGGAGGGCGATATGCACTCTGAAAATCAAAAGGAAGGGTCAGACGATGATAACGAGGTTGGCGAAGAAAATTTACCAGCGCCCGTGGAAGTTACAAAGGCCGATAGTGGAGTTGAAGTATCCAATCGGTTGGAAAAAGGTGATGTCATTGAGAAGGAAGTTGCGGACACTATTGAGATGGACATTAAGTTGGGTGCTCAATTGCAAAATTTTAAAGATCAGGTGCGGCATACAGTGGCTACCGAAGGATTACAGGCTGGTATCTTATGAATTTTTTTTCAATGAACATCAAAGGGGTTGGGGTGAAGGGTAAACCGGGTTGAATTAAAGGTATCATAAAGGTGAATAAGATTTCATTTTTGGGTTTGCAAAAGTCCAATGTTCTGAATCTATGAATTTTAATTTCTCTCACTATTGGGGTTGTGGGGGTTTTGATGTGGATTATGTGGATGCAAATGGTAGGTTGGGAGGCTTAGTTAATATTTGAGACCGAAATTGTTTACTAAGACACGTGGGGAAAGTAATAATAATTTTCTGTTAACTTCAGGTCTTTTAAAGGAAGGGGGTATGGTGCTAAGTGTTGTTAATGTTTATGCGCCTTAGAAGGCCGCTGAAAAACGGGTGTTATGGGGGGTTTTAGAGCAGGTTAAAAGAAGAAATCAAGGTCTATGCGCTTTTATGGGGGATTTAATTCGGTTAGATGTGTGGAGGAACGAAAGAATACCCGATTTAATAACGGGAGTGCACATGAGTTAAATTACTTCATTGAGAAGTCCGAATTGAAAGAATATGTGATGAGGGGGAAAACCACAAAATGTGAATATTTCTATCCACAAATTGGCTAATCTCTACACTTGCAGTTAGGCTAGCTTACAAGTGCACGGTTTTTCACACGCCATGGGTACACTCATAAGTCCCTCCACTTCCTACCAAAACACTCACAAGACCAAAGACTAAGTTGATTAATTAATTAGTACATCAAACAAAGAAGGAGTAGAAGAAATTGTTAAGAACATAAAACACCACTTTAAATAAAAATAAACTATTTATTCATACCAAGTTCAATCATCACCCTAGCAACACCAGGAGAAATCTAGCCTAGCATGATTGATACAACGCTCACATGGTCTGGTTTGAGTGCAAATCATGGTGAAGGTTGTATAGAGATTTCTTGGTGGTTTTGAGTGATTATGGGCCTATGGGGTGTTTCTCTCTAGAATCAAGTGTTTATGGAGTGATCCCAAGCTCCAAAGGTCACTTGCAAGACCCAAAGATAGCAAAAACTTCGTGTAGAATGTGAGGAATGAGATAGGATGGGACACCCAAGTGAGAAGTGGAGGTCTCTATTTAGAGGCAGTCCAGCAGGCTGAGCACGCCCGTGCAAAACATCTGGAGTAGTTGCAGAGTCCTTACGTGCAGGTTATGTCGAGTCAATTAAGGAGCACGGGCGTGCTTATTGATGAGCAAACCTATGCTTGCCACGTGGCTAACCGTCTTGTTAGTTTTGGTCGTTTGGTGCATTGTAGTGCACGTTTGGATGAGCACGGTCGTGCCACAAGGGTGAGCACACCCGTGCACATTGACTTTTGCTTCTGCTGACTTTTGGAATGTTGACTTTTGCATTTGCAGCTGCAGCTCTCTAAGTCTCTAATTCCTTGCCTTTTGTGTCGTTTTTCTCCATTTTTCACTCCTTGACTTCAAAATTTAAAATTATCAACAAAGAAAGATAAATCATGATAAACCTAAGATAAAAGCATGATTTTGAGTGTAAAAAAGGGTGTAAATGCACATATAAAACATGTGTAAATCTCGGCACATCAGTTGCCTTGATCGTTGGGTAACTTTGATAAAAGGGATTCTTGTGTCAGTTAGGTCGGCGGTCCTAGTTAATGGAACCCCACCTTTGAGTTTAATTGTGGGAACGGTCTTAAGCAAGGGGATCCATTGTCTCTTTTCTTGATTTTGTGTGTTATGGAGGCTTTGTCTAATGTTTTGGACAAGGCGGTTTCATTGGGGGATTTACAATGCATAAGGATAAGATAGAGGGTTTGAATGTGTCCCGTCTCTTTTATGCAGATGATGCGTTAAATTTGGGAGAGTGGAGTGGGGATAATATGGAAAAGACAGCTCGAGTGTTAAGATGTTTTTTTGTGTTTTAGGCTTAAACTGAATATAAAGAAGTTGAATTTGTTTGGAGTTGGTGAAGCACTAATGAGGTGGACAGTTTGGCAGGTCTTTTGGGGTGTAGTAGAGGGGAATTTCCTTTTGATTATTTAGGCATTAGGGTCGGGTCGAGTATGAATAAAGAAAAAAATTGGGAAGGGGTGATTAAAGTGGTAGAAAGTCGGCTCAGTCGATGGAAGGCTAACATGTTGTCAATTGGAGGAAGGGTTACGCTTGTAAATTTTGTATTGGAAAGCTTACCGGTTTATTTTTTTCTCCTTATATAAAGCTCCCCAGGTGGTGATTGAGAAGCTTGAAAAGATTATGAGACGATTTCTATGGTCAGGGTCGAAAGAGGTCAACAAGGTTCAGTGGGTTTCTTGGGAGTGGGTCACATTGCCTAAGGAGTCGGGTGATTTGGGTCTTAACAGGTTGGAAGATGTCAATAATGCGCTTCTTTTTAAATGGGCGTTAGAGAAGAAAGCGATAGTTTATGGAGGAAGGTTATCTACAATTGTCACTCGAGCAAAATATGTTGGTCTTCTATCCCGTGTAATAGATACTTGACGGGATGTTGGAAAGCTATTCTTAAATAATGCGACGTGGTTAAGTCGAATGGAAAGAACCTTAGTTTTCTAATTAAAGGGTTAGTGTGGAATTATTCGAAAATCAGATTTTGGTATGATTGTTGGTTGGGAGATACTCCCTTTATGTTTATATAGCCTTCACATGTCAAATTGGAGAAGTTCAAATGGTGTACATTGAAAGATAGATTGAAGTGGGTGGGTCATGGAGAAGGGTTCAGTGGCAATGAAACCAAGATCCGGAATCAATACAAGAGGTGGCGGATCTCTTTCAGTGTTGTTCGGTCCTCTTTGGAGTAAGCTTGGGAACCGGATCGGACAGATGGTCATGGACTGGTATGGATAGAAACAGTTTTTCGATAAAGGCAATTAAGGAAGAGCTTGCAAAAGATCAAGGTATGGGTTGTTTCAGAATGAAGTGGATATATTAGGTTCCGTTTAAGTGCAATATACATGCTTGGAGCGCGAAAATGCACAAATTGCCAACAACTATGGAGTTAGAAAAGAGAAACATCTTCGTAGGGGAGCCGGGTTGTGTTCTTTGTCAAGTCGGAGGTGACTCGGTGCTACACTTGTTCACAGAATGTAGGATAGCCATGGAAGTTTGGTACAGGAACGGAACATGGTGCCGGTTACTGCCCATTTTTTCCTTTGATGTCCGAGATTTGTTATACCTATACAAAGATGCACAAGGGAGTAAGCAAGGTAAACGGCTTGTTCAATGTATTCTCATTGTGGCTTTGTAGTGCATTTGGCTAGCACGAAATGAGAAGACCTTCAATCAAAGAAATCTCAATGTAGTTGAGATCATTCATCAAATAAAGTCAAGAACGTTTTTTTGTATAAGCATAAGTTTGGCTGTAATAGTTTGTTGTGGAATGATTGGTGTATGAACCCGATGTACATGTTGTAGTCGGTTGGCTTCCGTCCGCGATTTGCGGGCCGATTGTCCTTTTTTAATGAAGTTGAATGTTAAAAAAAATCCAAATCAATATTTAATCAAATTTTCCTTTTGAGAAAATCTCATCAACAAATATTCTTTCCTAACACAAAAATCTAAAACCACACGTATATCAGATATGAGTATATGACCACAATAACACAATTACATTTGATGGATGGTTCCCTTAGCGCTAACTCAAAATCCTAATGAACGTTTATATTATTGATCACACAGTTACTACTGATCACTTGGTTCCTAATGACAACCCGTTGCTTACTAATGTTTCTATCAACAAGGCATATCAGAAGCTAGTTCTAAAGGCTTTTAAGATCATAATCGGTTTTTCTCTCTCTTCAAGCACCGCTCTATAATCAAGTAGCAACACTTGTAATCAGATTTCCCTTTTAGTAATAAATCTCAACTAACGAAGATGCTTTCACAGTTTCACTAATATCTAATACCACGTGATGTTGTCATCTCCGATTATTAAAAAAGGGATAAAGGAGGTAATCGTTTTGGTTTTATTTCATTATTAGATGTTAAGGATGTCGATGAACTCTTAAGGAATTTGAGAAAGATACGTATGGGGGATTATAAGTTGTGGTTTAATGTAGCGCGTTTCGTGTAAGAAGAAGGAGAGATCAATAGTCATAGGGCTGATAGGCCTAAGATGTATGAACCTCTGTTGGTCCAAGCAATGCAGAAGAAAATACGACGTCCAAACTGGGATCGTCGGAGGATGGGACGCGATCTTTTAAAGACATGTTGATAGGTCAATCTATTACGGTTGATCATGATGGTTTGGGGTTCGGATCGATACATGGTTTAGCAACTGTTGTCAGGATGGTGGATTTTCCAGCATTGAAGAATATAAAAGTTATTTTGAAGGAGTTGGCCTTTAAAGAAGACAAGATTCAGTACATCGGAGGACTTGATCTATTGATTACTTTTAGTGATCATGACACGGCTGCCAAGTTCATTAAGGAAGGGTCTGTATTCAAAGATAAGTTTAACATGATCGCATTATGGGATGGGCAGGTTTTGGGATTTGAAAGGATAGCTTGGATTAAAATCCAAGGGATTCCCTTGCTTATCCTTTCTGAAGATGTGATTGAAGCGGTTGGTAGCCGGTACGGTAAAATCGTTCATAAAGCCACACGAGCAGAATCAGATGTTGATTTATCATACGAATTTTTGGGTATCCTAGTGGGGGATGGGAAGCGAATTTCCGATGAAATCACTTTACAGTGGAAGGATCGTAAATTTCGCGTCTGGGTTACGGAGGATAGTGAAGACTGGTTTCCGGAATTCATGAAGCCGACTGTTATGGGTAGTTCAAAGGTGATGGTCGAGGGTCGTAATCTCGGAGCCCAGCCACCGGTGAATGATTTTATCAGCGATGCAGATATGGAAACTAATGAAGGGGTTGACCAAGCTACGTTTGAAACGGTTGGTAATCCTAATGATGGAAAGGATAAATTAGAATTCAATGGCATTAATGAGGATGAGAATATATTGGAGGAAAATGACGAGGAATTTATTCCGGGCGTTGACTATCCATTTGACCACGATAATGAAGTCCATGATGAGGAAAATGTTCTAGAAGAGGTTATTTCGGAGGATGTTGCTGCCCCAGATGAATACCCACGTGAATAAAAGAAAAAAGTTTAAAAAGGCGGAACTGGGCCGGCCCAGCGTCGGTTATACTAGTAGCCAAGAAAGTCTTAAAGTAACTAAGAGGTCCAAAAATGATGAAGACTTATTTGGAATAGATAAATTATTGGGCCTATCGGATTCTCAATTAGACCAAGTTGGTGATGAGCCTGTTCACCGTGATGGGCCTATTGGACGTGAAGCATTCGATTTGAATTCGCAACCTATATTGCCTGAGCAACTACCATTCGAACCTAATGGGCCTATTGGGCATGTCCAGGAGCCTGATGAAACTAGCAACGAGTTGATTGAACAACTTCGATGTCATGAAGCTAAACAAACCGTGGTCTTGGGTGCCAAACTGGGAGCCGACCTTAGCAATTGTGAAAAAAATTAAAGTAGATTGTGGAATTTCTTTTATTGGCTTGCAAGAATCTATGAGTAGTAATGTGAATGCCGGGGTTATTTCTAATTTTTTTTTTTTGGGGGGGGGGGGGGGGGTTATGGGGCGAAGTTTGAGGCGGTTGATGCGGTCGGAAATTCTGGTGGTATAGTTAGTGTGTGGGATCCGAAAGTTTTCTCTAAAGATAAGGTGATTAAGGACAACAATTTCTTATGTGTATCGGGCTTATTGACAGAAGGTACGGTCCGACTTAATGTCGTTAACATTTGCGCGCCTCAAAATAACGGTGAAAAAAGGTGTCTTTGGGTGAGACTTGTGAATCTAATTCAGTCGCACGAAGGCCGATGGATTGTTTTTGGTGACTTTAACGCGGTTCGTGATCGGGAGGAGAGAAAAAAATTCCATTTTTGACCCAACTTGTGCTCGGGATTTTAATGACTTCATAGAAGAGGTTGGATTGCGTGAGTATCAAATGAAAGGAATGAAGTTTACATGTATGACGGTTCGTCGCGGACAGTGTAAGTTGAGTAAGATCGATAAATTTTTCGTGTGTGATGAAATATTCAACAGTTGGTCGAATGTTTGCGTCCGAGTTTTAAAGAAAGATCTCTCGGACCACTCCCCGGTTGTGTTTTCTGTGGTTGATTCTAATTTTGGCACCAAGCCTTTCCGTTGGTTTGACTCGTGGTTGGATAAACCTATATGTGAAGATATTGTTCGGGCGGTGTTTTCTGGTTGGAATAATAGCGGCCCTAGCGATTTAAACTTGCTGTATAAATTGAAAAACGTGCGATCTTCTCTTACAGAATGGTATAGAGATTGGAGCGGCATTGAGAGAGAACTTGAAGCGGCCTTACAGGCTGACAAAGAAAAAATGGAAACAATTATGGAAACTAAAGAATTAGAAGAAGAAGACTTATGGGTGTGGTCCGAATGCTCAAAATGTTTGGAAGAGATTCAACTTCGAAAGAGTCGTGATTTGAAACAGAAATCTCGGGTTAAATGGGTTTCGATGGGGGATGAGAATTCTACTTTTTTCCATAATGTGGTGAATGGTAGAAAAGCTAGAAATGGGATTCCTGGTTTGATGATAAACGGGAGTTGGGTGTCTAAGCCTACGGTGGTAAAGAGAGAAGTTATGACTTTCTTTCATGATCACTTTAAAGAAGAATTCAGTAGTAGGCCAAGTCTGCTTTGTCCCAGTTTAAAGACGATATCCGATAGTGACCGTGATGCTTTTATCATACCGTTTACCAAACAAGAAGTGAAAGAGGCAGTTTTTGAGTGTGGTTCTAACAAGGCGCTAGGCCCAGACGGTTTTAATTTTAGATTTATTAAGAGATTTTGGGATTTGCTTGAAGATGATTTTTTGGTATTGTTTCGGAATTCTATGATTCTGGTTTTATTAACCCGGGGTGTGCTTCGTCGTTCATTACGTTGATTCCCAAGGTTAAAACTCCTTTGGGCCTTAAAGACTATAGACCGATAACTCTGATTGGGATGATTAGTAAGGTGCTTTCTAAAATCCTTACTAACCGTCTTAAAAAGGTTATGGGGCAGGTTATTTCCGAATTCCAATCAGCTTTTCTTTATGAGCGTTTCATTCTAGACAGTCCCCTGGTGATTAATGAGATTATTGCCTGGTTGAAGAAAAGGCGGCGAAAAGCTTTTTTGTTAAAGATTGATTTTGAAAAGGCATACGACAATGTTAACCGGAATTTGTTATTGTCCATTATGGAACAAATGGGTTTTCCTCCTACGTGGTGTAAATGGATTAAAGGGATTCTAGTTTCTGCTCGAGCCTCTGTGCTCGTCAATGGCTCGCCTACTTTTGAGTTTAAATGCGAGAAGGGGTTGAGACAAGGTGATCCCATTTCACCTTTTCTTTTTCTTTTAGTCATGGAAGCACTTTCATGCATTTTAAAGAAGGCCAACGAGATCGGGGAAGTGAAAGGATTGCGGTTCACAGATAATGATGCGGAGATAACCCATCTATTTTACGCGGATGACGCGTTAATTATGGGAGAATGGTCTAAAGAGAATCTTCAAAGTACGGCTCGAATTCTTCGTATCTTTCATCTATGCTCGGGCCTACGTATTAATATATTTAAGTCTAATCTTTTTGGGATTGGTACTGAAGATTACGAGGTTGATGAAATGATGGAAGTATTGGGATGTCGTAGGGGGAACATCCCTTTCGTCTATCATGGTATTAAGGTGGGGGCAAACATGGCGCAGATTTGTAATTGGGACTCGGTCATTGATGTCATTAAAAATAGGCTCGCTTCTTGGAAAGCTAGGTGTTTATCTATTGGTGGGCGTTTAATTCTAATCAAGTCGGCGCTTGAAAGCTTGCCAATATATTACCTTTCACTTTACAAAGCCCCGAGATCGGTTATTGAACAAATTGAGAGTATCATGAGGAAGTTTTTTTGGTCGGGCTCCAGTGTTGAACGAAAGATACCGTGGGTTTCATGGGACATCATAACTACTTCCAAAAAAGATGGTGGCCTTGGTGTTTCTAATCTAAAACATACGAATGAAGCACTACTTCTAAAGTGGTCTTGGCGATTTAAAAAGGAGGGCAATAGTCTTTGGAAAAGGGTTATCTCGGGTTGTAATGGGTCAGCTAGAGCGTGGTCTTCTATGCCATGTTCATCTACGGCTAGTGGTTGTTGGAAGAGTATTGTCAAAATTGGCGATAAGAAGATATCCAACGGATGCTCTTTAAATAGTTATTTTGCCGGATCTGTTGGTAATGGTTCCACAATTTCATTCTGGGGTGATACTTGGCTTCGTGATATGCCGCTTAGGCTTCTTTATCCAAACCTATTCAAACTAGAAGAGGATAAATGGGTGGTGGTGAACAATCGTATGAAGGTTATTAATGGCATCAAGACATTAGTTTGGGGCTGGAGGTCTGAACCTGCATCTCATGATGAGATCGCCGAGTTGTATCATATGTTAGAAGACTTGTTTGACTTCCAATGGACTGGGGATGCGACATATGGAGATGGAAAGTTTGGGTTCCTAGCAAATGTAAAATCATGCCGTGGAGAGCTATCCGGGATCGTTTTCCTACTTGCGCGAAGCTAACGAAACGGGGTGTTCATCTACAAGAGGTGAGTTGTATCTTTTGTCAAACGGGTCTTGAAACGGCAATGCATTTCTTTACCGGGTGTGTTTACTCATATGAGATATGGAATAGAATTACGGTTTGGTGCCGCTTGAGTCCGTTTTATGCTTTCGACGTGAAGGATGTTCTTAACATTGCTGACTCCCAAGCTTTGTCTCCGCAGCAAAAGTCGGTTCTTCGTGGCATTATCTACACGACTCTGTGGTCGATATGGAATGAAAGAAAGGCGCGGATCTTCTCACGCAAAAATAGAAGACCGGTTGAGTTGTTGGCAAACATCAAATCTACCTCGTTTTTTTGGTTTCGTCATATAACTAGAATTAAAGATGTCGATTGGAAAAAATGGTGTAATTATCCTTTGGATTTGATGTAACCGTTTGTTTTTGCCCAGGGGTCCTTGCTTTAAGGACCGCTTGTGGTGTTTTGTGAATGAAGTTTACCTTACAAAAAAAATCTAATACCACGTGCATATCAGTTGTTATCACAATACTAACCATATGTTATTAATTAATCTACATCTACATATGGGGCACATGTCACTTGGTGAGGCCATCCCTACCCTTAAATTCCCACCAAAAAAATTAGGTTATAATAAACTAATTAATCCAATATTTATTAATTTGTAATCTTTATTTTTATCTTAATCTTTATTATTACTTTACAATCTAATAAATAAAAAAGCTTATCACTACTAGAAAAAAGCCCTTTCTTGACACGCATTATGTGTCAAGAAAGGGGTGTGATGACAAGAAAAAGAATGTCAAGGAATGCGGTGTCATAAATTTAACATGACACATTTTGGCGTGTCATCTGTTTATAACACACATTTATGACAGTATTTATTGACACGCGTTATGACACTTTTTAATGACACATTTTTATGGTAGTTTTTATTAACATTTTAACGACATATCTTATGACACAAATTTATGACAGAATTTTATGATATTCATTTTGCGTGTCATAATTTATTAATAAAAAAAAATTCTGTAAAATTACAGATTTACCCCCTGAATTTATACCCATTTTATTATATGCAAAAGGGAAGAGATATTGTACAAAGCTAATTAATCCAATATTTATTAATTTGTAATCTTTATTTTTATCTTAATCTTTATGATTTTGTTTCAATAATTATGATTAAACATAAAAATTAAAGACGAATAGGTTATAATAAACGCACTTACAAAAATTTGGACGCACCATTTATCATTTGGATACAAATTTGGACGCACCATTTATCATTTACATACAAAATTTGAACGCACTATATAAAATTTTATTTATAGAAGCACTATATTATCATTTATTTGGACGCACTATATCTTCAAATCTAAAACACACTATATCTACCAATGAAACAAACAAATTATTGTGATCATAATATGTACCAAACAAACAAACAAAAAATCAAATACCCATAACATAAAATCCTAAATAATAATTAAAAAAAAAAACTTAACCTTGTGATCATAATCTGAACCAAACACCAGCGATGCAAAGAGAAGAAGGGTGGAGATCAGTGCTGCAATGGTTGAGGATCTTATGGTGGGACGCATTGGGCTCTGTCTCTTTCTTTGTTCGGATCAGATCTGTCTGACCGGGAGATTGGTAATCGTTTAGTAAAATTTCTGATGAAGATCAACGGTCGAAACAACTCGTGCTTTCTTGACCGAAGAATGGTCAGCACTGTCTTTTTCTTCATACGTATGTTCAAAATCTTTTCTTTTCTTACTACCTGGTGTCGTGTCACCCCCACAAATAGAAGTACCCATCATTAGATTGTTGTTCAGATACAAGATCCTACCATAATCTTATTAGATAGATTGTTGCTAAAGAACAAGAAATAATTGGAAAGGAGCACTACCAGATTGTGAGGGGGTTTAGTTAAGGGGTTGAGTTAACAGAGAAGAAAATGGAGGTGGTTGGGTGGTTAGGAGGAAACAATTGAAAGGGGCGCGTTTAAATGAAACAAGTTTGGACGCACCGAATTTTAAGGGTGCGTTTAAATGAAACATGTTTGTAAAATGATTTTTTAATGATGCGTTTAAATTTTAGTGTGAGCGCGTTTATAATGAATGGACCAAAACAACTCATCATCTCTCACTTTCTCTTCAGTATCAGGTGGTGAGTTTTTTAAAATTAGAGAATTCATTTACGTTTATATATTTCATCTTCTTCATTTACATCCAGTAACGATGCTCTATATTTTGATTTTTGGAATGATTCTCTATAATCGTTTTCTTTTTTTTTCCACTGTTCTTCATTTACGTTCAGTTTTTTATTTGGTGTACTTGATTTGTTTGTTCTTCGAATAATGTGTTTGATCGACTGATGTTGTATAATTCAAATTCGAATTTGAAATCGTTCACGTATGTTATGAAATCGTTTACAAAAAATAATGTGATTGTAGAAATCAGTTACAGGGAAAAAAGTCTGATATGCCCTTGGGTTTAACTACAATTAAAGTTAATTAGAGTTTAATTAGGTTAATCATGATTTGGTTTAGTTGACAGGTGCAGCTTCTAGTGGCTTCCTACACTTTTACGTTAAAGACCTTTGTACTTTATACTTTCTCTATGCAAATAATTAGCAAACTAATAACAAAAACATCATTTCATTAAATAATACATATTTAGCAAATTACAAACCAATCCAAGACAACGTTTAATGTTTACAAAAATATTGTATCGACAATACATCGGTAACATTGCCTTCAAAAAAGTTTCGATCGTTTGAAAATAAATGCCGCGACATAGCTTGACCATTCTTCGCGGACGACATCCATGTCCTCATCCCCGTAATAATCCTCTCCTCCTTCAACCACTAGACCACCTAAAGTTCACAGAGTAATTAGTAATAGATGTGTAAGGGTATATAACAGCAAATAACTCCAAGACAAGAAAAGAACATAACATGTAGGGACAAAAAGGATTGAAGAAACCACTTTTTGATAACCTTAGTCCAAATCATATTCTGCCTAAGTATGGAATGAACTACTGAAGAAGAAAACACAAGTGCTGAAGAAGAGAACAACAAAGTACTGAAGAGCAAACTGATCAGTAGTTCCGAAGTCTAACCAGACACTTCACTTCAGAACTACTGAAGACAAAACTACTCATCAGTAGTCTGTCTTCTCATCAGCAGTTTGTTGATCTTATCTTCAAACCGACTTAGACTTCAGTAGTTTAGTATAATATTGTTTTGTTAAAGTCTTTGAACAAGTTTCAATGCTACAGCCTGTTGTAAGCATTATCCTAAGTATAATATCTTAGCTAAATATCTTGTATTGCTTAGTACAACAGTCTTGTATTCGTCTATAAATAGATGAGTTTATCCATCTATTTTAAAAATGTGATTACATTGATTTTAATTGAAAATCCTTCAAGGCTTTTATAACTTATTATCGATTTCACATATGAGAATCATTCAATACTTGTGCTTACTGCTTTATACTTTCAATTGTTTTTGATTCTCATTAACTGCTTAGTAAAGGGGGAGTAATAACTCCTGTAAAAGTGATACTTTAGACTTAGAACATTTATCATTCCGCTGTGCAAATAACTTTGATATAACTGCAAACACATAAGTGTTCTAATACTTAACTGTTATAAGAGACCACCTGATCCAATAAAGGATTAAAAGGTTCACTTTTACTTTTCCCATCACTTTAAAGAAGTATTGACAATCCAAACTTCTTAAAAATGGACCCTTACAATACTGGTCTGCCAATAAACCTCCTATGCTAGTCAGAAAATGAATATAACATCTGGCAAAGAAGGTTGGCACACACAATATCTCAGACCAATACTGGTTGTTGGAGGTCTGTAATTTTTGGACCTCACAAACCAGTAATAACAGATCCAGAAGGTAATACTGAAAGACCAAAAGACCCTAAAGACTACACTGAAGAAGATTTCCAAAAATTTGAGCTAGATGCAAAAGCTTTTTCAATGTTGGCCATGGCTCTCCCAAACGAAATTTATGCTGGAATTTTACATTGTGAAAGTGCCAAAGAGCTGTGGGATAGTCTAAAAGAACAGTTTGGAGGAACTGAAGAGGTGATAGCCAACACCAGAGAAATCCTAGCCCAATAATATGAAACTTTTACTCATGTAGATGGTGAAACATTAACTCAACAATTTGAAAGATTTTCATCACTCATCTCTGAGTTAAAACTTAATGGTCAGACCTATTCAAATGCATCTATGTTACATAGATTTTTAAGGTCTTTACCTTCAAAATGGGAAACTTATTCTATAGTCCTCGGATCAAGTTCAGATTTTAACACCCTAAACCTAACTAGGTTACATGGTAAATTACTAACTTTTGAAAGAGAGATCAATCAAAAGAAAACGTTACAAGAATCTGGTAAAACCGTTGATGACTATACTCCAGGTAGCACAGCCTTATTGGGACAGAACTCACCATCTTGTTCTAATAATTTTGGATCTTTTGATCACATTGACATAACTGCTGGGATCTCATTTGATGGATCTTTCCCAGCTTATGACAATGAAGATCTAAGTCAAACTGCTGATAACATGTGTTTTATCATGGATGACTTAAAATATTTTAGCAGTGATGACTTAGACGAAATGGATATTTTACATCAACTAGCCTTATTAAGCATCAAAACTAATAAATTTTATAAAAGGTCAGGAAGGAAATTTCCAGGATTAAACAACTCTACAAAAGTTGGTTTTAACAAATCAAAATTGAGATGTCATAAGTGTCAAAAGTTGGGACACTTTGCTAGAGAGTGTAGAAGCTCTAGCTATAACCAACCTATGTCTGGAAATCAATTTAACCCCAATTTTAATAGGAATAAGGGAACTCAAGGGAGTGCTCATTTTGTACAGGCACAAGCTCCACAAATCCAATATGTGCCACAAGTACAATTAGTTCAAATGCCTCCTTTTCCAGCTGCTCAACAACCTCCACAAACTCAACAACCCCCTCAACAACAAAGTCTATTTACATCAGGGTATGTTGACTGGAGCAGTCTTCCGTTTGACAAATCTGAATGCAGTCAGGATGCAGACAATAAAGTCTATGATGTCAACTGGGGAGAACCTGATAATGGCAGAAAGAACTTTGCCTTAATGGCTTTTGAGGGATACTCCTCGAATTCTGCTCTAACTCAGGTATCACAACAATCTCTTTTAAAGCTTTGTTCAAAATCTTGCAAAGAATCTTTTTGCTTTAATTAGAGAAACAAATGTGCATTTACAAGGCAAATCAAATGACTTGGAAAGAAAATACACTCAGTTAAAATGTGATTTAGAAAGAAAACTTGCTTTGAAAAACAAAGAAATTTCTAAATTAACTGATAAATCTATTGAAACCCAGGCACAAATTAAAAGCATGATAGACAACCTAGGTAATGTCAGAAAAGAGCTTGCTGAAACTAAGGTTGATTGTGAAAAATGGGTTGAGTCTTGTAAAGGATACCAAATGCTGCTTAACAAGCAAACTGCAGCAAATGTTAAGTTTGGCATAGGGTATACTCACACTGAATCACTAACTGATTTCACCCACAAAACTGATAATGATGGGAAGAAATTGATTCAAACTTCTGAAGAGAAAGAGTGCACATCCTTTCATCAGAACTTTCTCAAAACAGAAAGTACTGCAGAAGTAAAAACCACTAACAATAAGCCATCAGTAGTTTCATCTACATCAGGAGTTGAGTTCCTGAAAACTACTGATGACCTATTGAAAAATACTGATATTGTCAGTAATTTGCCTTCCAACTCTCTTGCTGTATCAAAAAGGAAAGAGAAGGCAAAAGCGTGTGAAATATGTGGTCTGTTTAACCACATAACTGAACTTTGTAAATATAGACAGGGAAATCAGTTCAACAAGAAAAACCAACAACTGGTTGTGGGAAAACAAATTAGACAAGATTTTGAAAACACTTTCTTTCCCAACAAACAACAACCAAGTAAAAACCTTTCTCAGAAAAGATTTTATCTCAACAAAAACCTTTTTCTCAAAGTTCATCTTCAGAAGTTAGACCTAACTCATCAGCAGTTTCACAAACTGCTGAAGTTAAGGATTTGATAAATATGGTTAAACATCTGATGACCAAAGTTGATGGTGGTCACCAAAAAGATACCACCATTGTCCCTCATGAAAAATCCATTGCCAAAAAGACATGGATTTCAAAAGTTGGTCCCCAACAAATTGCACCTGTTCTCAAGAGCAAACCCAAAGCCAAATTGGCTTGGGTTGCCAAATCTAAGTAATTTGCTATTTTGTGCAGAGGGTCTCCAGAGGCTTAAATAGCATTTGGTATGTTGACAATGGAGGCTCAATGCACATGACTGGAAGCAGATACCTGATAAACAATTTTATCAGTCAAAGAGAATGATCTGTGTCCTTTGGGAACAATACAAAGGGATATGTGCTAGGATATGGCAATGTATCCTCAGGCAAAATGCAGTTTGACAAGGTCAATCTGGTTGAAAACCTTGAGTACAACTTGCTCAGTGTCTCACAAATGTGTGACAAAGGATATTCTTCCTTTTTCACCAAGACAGCATGCAAGACAATATCACCAGAAGGCCAGAAGTTTATAGAGAAGATCATTGAAGATCATACTTTGCTGATTGCCAAAAGATGTGGCAATGTCTATGCAGTGGACATTGAAAAAGACAAAGTATTGAACAATACTGCCTATTTCTTCTCAAAGGCATCAACTTCAGAAACTGATCTCTGGCACAGGAGACTTGGCCATGTGAACTTTAAAACCATCAATAAAGTCACAAAAATGGGCTTGGTTAGGGGTCTACCTTTGAAGGAATACCAGTGTAAAGAACATTGTGTTTCCTGTCTTAAAGGTAAACAGCATAAGTCCTCCTGTAAGTCTATTGAAGAATAAAAAACAACTGCATGCCTTCAACTACTCCATATGGACTTATTTGGACCAGTAAAAATCATGAGCCTTGGTAAGAAGAAGTACTGCTTGGTTATCATTGATGACTACTCAAGATTTACATGGGTCTTCTTCTTATATTCCAAGGATGAGGCAGCTGAAATAATCAAGTTCTTCATTCTACAAGTAGAGAAGCAATATTCTCTCTCTGTCAAAGTCATCAGGAGTGACAATGGGACAGAGTTCAGGAACAAAACTCTGGATGAATTCTATTTGTCTGAAGGGATTGTTAGACAGTTCAGCATTCCCAGAACTCCTGAACAAAATGGTGTGGTAGAAAGGAAGAATAGGACATTGATAGAAGCAGCTAGAACAATGTTAGCTGATTCAGGCCTACCTTTGTATTTTTGGGCTGAAGAAGTTAACATAGCTTGTTATGTTCAGAATAGAGTTCTTATCAACAAGAGATAGACCAAGACTGCCTATGAAATTCTTCATGGCATAAAGCCCCTTATCTCCTTCTTCAGGGCTTTTGGATGTCAATGTTTTATCCTCAACATCAAAGACTCTATTTCAAAATTTGCTGCTAAAGTTGATACAGGTTATTTTCTTGGTTACTCTCCAATAAGAAAAGCTTACAAAGTCTTTAATTCAAGAACCAAGATAGTTGAAGAAACACTGAATGTTAAGTTCAATGAATCCAAACACACTCTTATTTCAGCACATCCTGTTGAACTCTTTGACCTTGACAGTTTCAATTTCGGACCTGAAAAGACTGTTGAATCATCCAAACCTCTTCAAAATGGTTATCCAGGGTTTGAAGATGATGATCCTACACCATGGACCTCAAACACAGTCATTAAATCAACTTTTTAACCTTCAGAAGTTTCACAAACTTCTACTTCAACAACTACTGATGAACATTTTGAAACTACTGATCCAGCTGAACCAAAAACTCCTGAACCTCAACAACAGCTGAACCAGATATTATCAATCTCAGTGGTTTATTTGAAGAAATACCAGAGCCATCCTCAGGCACAAGATTACAACAACTGATTGAACACAGAGATCATCCATTGGAACAAATCATGGGTGATATTGCATCAAGGGTGCTTACCAGAAACTAGTTTTCCAACTTTTTTGCCTTTTCTCAGCTTTTATCTCTCAGTTGGAACCAAAGAAGTATCAAGAAGCCCTCAAAGATAACAATTGGGTTCAAGCCATGCAAGATGAGCTGCTTCAATTCAAGAAGCAACAGGTTTAGGAACTTTGTCCCTTACCTCCAAACAAGCAACCAATTGGTACTAGATGGGTCTTCAAAAACAAATTAGATGAAGCTGGTATGATTATTAAGAACAAGGCAAGATTGGTGGTACAAGGCTATTCTCAAGAAGAAGGCATTGACTATGATGAAACCTTTGCACCAGTTGCAAGACTTGAAGCTATCAGGTTATTTTTAGCTTATGCAATTTCTAACAACATAAAAGTTTTTCAAATGGATGTCAAAAGTGCATTTTTGTATGGAAAAATAAAAGAGGAAGTGTATGTCTGTCAACCTCCAGGGTTTGAGGATCCTTCTCATCCTGATTGGGTATACAGACTTGACAAAGCTCTTTATGGGCTAAAACAGGCTCCAAGAGCCTGGTATGAAACACTTTCCAACTTTTTACTTAAGAATCACTTCACAAGAGTCTCCATTGATAAAACACTTTTCATCAAACATGTTGGAAATCATGTCTTAGTTGTTCAGATTTATGTAGATGATATCATTTTTTGTTCAACAAATACAAAATTGTGTGAAGACTTTAAGAAACTCAGGCAATCAAAATTTGAAATGAATACAATGGGAGAATTGCAGTACTTTTTGGGACTGCAAATCAAGCAACAATCAAATGGAACATTCATACATCAATCAAAATATGTTAAAGAATTATTAAACAAATTTTCTTTACAAGACTGTAAGTCATGTTCCACTCCCATGACACCAACCACATAAGTTGAACCAGATGATCAAGGAAAACAAATTGTTCAAACCATGTATAGATGTATGATATGTTCTCTCTTATATTTAACTGCTTCTAGACCAGATATTATGTTTTCAACTTGTGTCTGTGCTAGATATCAATCTGCACCAAGAGAATCACATCTAACTGCTGTTAAGAGAATTTTCAGATATCTGAAAGGAACTCCTACTTTAGGAATTTGGTATCCTGCTTCAAGCAATACCAAGTTTAACTGCTTTTTCAGATAGTGACTATGCAGGGTGTAAGATGTCAAGAAAATCAACATCTGGTGGTTGTCAATTCTTAGGAAACTGTCTGGTGTCCTGGCAATCAAAGAAACAAACATCTGTGGCAACTTCAACAGCAGAAGCTGAATACATTGCTCCTGCAAGCTGTACATCACAGATACAATGGCTCCAATATCAACTTCTTGATTATGGAATCAAAGAGACCAAGACTCCTCTTCTAGTAGACAATAAATCTGCCATTAGCATCATTCAAAATCCTGTTCCGTTCTCAAAAACTAAACACATTGAAATCAGGTATCATTTCATTAGAGATTGCTATGAAAAAGGCAAGATTGAGGTGAAACATGTCACAACTGCTTGATTCAAATAGCTGATGTGTTCACCAAACCCCTTGATTCAACAACATTTCAGAGGTTAGTATCCATGCTTGGGATGCTAAATTTTGAATAAAGTCTGTAAGTGTTTTCACTTTTTAGTTCTGCACATATTTTTACTTTCACTTACATACTTATTAAAACTGATACAAAACCTCTGATAAACAAAAAGAGAGAGAAACTACTGATGTTTTAAGAAACATCAAAAATGGAAAAATTTTCGGAAAAGAAATAACTACTGATGATGATCAGAAGTTATTCAAGTGTTTTGAAAGTCATTCTCATCAGCTGTTTCAAAACTACTGAAGAGATGACTAAAACCACTGATGAAGAAACCTGCTTCATCAGTAGTTTCATTAAAAAGGGTAAAACTGACATTTCACTCATTAGAAGTTTGACCTAGTCGGTTAAATTTGACCTAGTCGGTTATAAACTTCTGATAAATACCTTTTTCAAACACTTATCCATTCAAAAAGCATAATTCCCTATTTCTCTCTCAAAGCAAAACCAAAACCCCTTCTCTAACCTAAAAATTACTGTTCGATCAAAGAAAACCATGGCTCATGTTCTAAAACAGGGACACAATCAAAGAGGCTACTTCGAGAAAGATGAAGCCTGGTTCCAATATGACGAGATCATTGATTTAGTCGTTAAATCCCAGTACATAACTGCCTTCACCATTGATCCTCCAATCCATGAACAGACTCTAAACGAGTTCTGGGCAAACGCTGAGACGGTGACAGTTAACAACAGAGTGATTTCCCTCAAATCATCCATTCAAGGGAAGCTTATGGCCATCTCACCATAAACATTAAGCATAAGACTTGGTCTAAATGATTCTGATGCTCCAGAGCACGTTTCAAACGCTGATATTCATTTGACCATGACAGAGTGTGGCTATCAAGGTACTTTAGCACAAGCAACAGTTTATAAGAAATTTATTGATCCACAATATAAACTGTTATTTCATTATATTATAATGTGTTTAAGTCCCAAAACTGGATCATATGATCAGATGCCTTCAACCTTTTAACCAATTTTTCACTCAATCATTTCTGAAAAAACTTTCAAGGCATCAAAACTTTTCTTTAATGAGTTGGTTTTACACCATGAAAATGATAAGAAAAAGTTTTTGTTATACCCAAGATTTGTTATGCAATGCATAATAAAAGAACTTGGAGAGGGAGTACTTGTGGGAGAACCAACTGTTTTAAAACCTCTAACTTCCCAAGTATTCTCAAGGCATAACAAAACGGCCACTGTGCCAGAAGATGACCAAGGGGAACAAAACCCAATCCCTGAGGAACCCACATCTTCAAAACCCAAAGCCAAAAAGCCTCAACAACAAAAACAAAAACTCTCCAACCCAAAGAAAAAGGTAGTTCAGGAAGTGGAGATCCCTGAAACTACTGATGTGCAATCTGCATTTGAAAAGGTAGTAGCTGAAACATCCTCTCAGTCTACTCCATTTCCACCACCCAAAAGAAAACCAGTTATAGTCATTTTTCAAAGAAAAGACTTAAGAAAACTGTAACTACTGACCTTTCCTTTGAAACTATTGAACCATTACCAACAACTACTGAACCAGAACCCTCACACACAACAATAGAAATCGCCCAACTTCTCTCGGGTCTTAAAGAGTCCCATACAACTCATGTCACTCCCCAAGCAACACATCAAACAGGGTAGATGCCCTTAGAATTTGACGTGGATGTGGACATCTTTAGTCCTAACCAGGGAGATGAGGATGAACCAGGGTCTCTAAGCCCAAACTTAGAAACCTTAGGTACTTTTGAGTCTGCTACTACTCACTTATCACCCAGTGGTGAACCTGAGGACAGTAGTAACATCCCTAAGACCTCAAATTTGGCAACTACTGATGAAGGCTTATTGCCTGAAGTAGGAAATCCTCAGTACCAAGACAAAGAGGTTCATGAGAAGACTAGTTTGGGACTAGCTCATGATTCAACTGATATTGCCCTCATTGAGGACCCTATTAGGGATTCAGATGATTCAATTAGTTTGGATGATGATTCACCCACTCCACAACTTGAATTGACGACTAACATTGAAGGTCCTGCATCTGATGTCTCTAAGCTCAAAGAGCTGGTCACAAAAGATCAGGTTAAAGACCACTTAAACCCTGATTCCCCTAAAGTGGCATCTTCAGCTCAAACTGAAGATCTTCCAAAAACTCACCCTTCACTCAAAAAGCCTACCCGATTCCCTGGGCCTTCCAGCATAGACCTGAACCAACTGTGCAGCCCAGATGGTCCCATGTACCAGATAATAACCAAAATCATCTATGAGCAACTCAAAACCTTCACAACTACTTGGGAGTTGAAGACAAATGAACAATTTGAGATGCTGAACAACCAACTTGCAGAGCTAAACAAGAAGATTGATCATAACACAAGACAACTTGCATTATTATCTGCTACAACTTCTCAATCTTTGAAGCTTCCAGAAGTGGATGAAGCCAAAAAGGGGGAGAAGATTAAGGAACCAGTTGAAGTATCTCCTGAAGCTGAAAAGATATCTCATAGACCAGGAAAATAGATCCTTCAAGAGTTTGGATCATCCCATAGGCAACCTGAAGAAACTTCTGATGACTATCCTCAAACTACTGAAGATAATCCTTCAGTAGTTGTGACAAGAACCAGTCCTATCAACCCTTCAGAAGTTTTATCTTCCAAGACTGATCAAGGACAGTCTTCCAAGGCAACTGACAAAGAACCAACTCAAATTCCAAAGCCTGCAACTGTAACTACAACAGCCATTTAAACCCTGCTCCTATCTCAATGTCCAAAGAACTACTTGAGAAGAGTTTAAAAGAGGCAATGAGAAAGGCTAAGGAAGACAAAGTATGGAACAGCCTGGAAGCAAGGGATGATCTAAGCTTTGATGAAAAACTTGTTAAGTATCAAGAAAAACTTAGTGAGTTAGAAGCTGAAGAAAGAGCCCAAGAAGTTGCTGCTGAAGAAGACAAAAGAGCACAGCTCATGCAAATGATTATAAAGAACTCAAAGGCTAAACAAGCTTCTCTGAACAAACTCTCCACAGAAGAATTGACAAGAAGAGCTCAACTTGTAGCTGACAGGTTGGCAACTGAAAAGGAAAGAAAGGAGAAGAGAGCTGAAATAGTTGATGAACTAGTAGCAAATGGTTATGGTTCAAAGGCCTCAGTGTCAAGATGGAAAGAAGACACTCTTTATGACACTTACAAGAAATTCAAGGCCAGCAAAGCTGCACATCCAGAAAGATATACAACTCCTGAAGCCCAACAACCTTCAGTAATCAAAAGATCATCTGGTGCACTACAGAAACCTGCTACAAAGAAGAAGCAAGAGGAAACTATAAAGACTGATTTCAAGATGGTGCTGTTAGAAGGAAATTAGTTAGTGCATGGAGATTTTGACATAGAAGAAAAACCTCTGCTCACAGAATTCAGGGATCCTGCTACATATGCTTACCAGATACAACAAACAATCAAAGAAAAATCTCACACCAAAGTTGTAACAACACATCACTTACCCAAATTTGCAATTCAAAGTGGTGTTGATATTGAAGCTAGCAGAGAATCTCACCTGAAAGTCACTGAAATTGAAGACATACCTCAATCTTCAGGTCAAACCCAGGAAGCTAGCTTGGTTTCCTATGCCTCAGACTTTGACAGGTTTAAGGTAAATATTGTGAAGTTGTCATTCACTGATTCCAACTCAGTGATGGTGACCAGAAGAGATCGTTCAAGCAAGGTCTACAGAAATTCAAAGGAGTTGAGCATACTGTCAACTAAAGACCTTCTCATCATTCAACATCTTGAGCCTGAACAAGGATCTCTCTCAAAGCAACAACAAGATACGCTTAGTACCAAGATGACTGCAGAAATCTGGATGATACTAGAAGAGAGAAAGAATGAAGGAAAATAAAGATTGGATAAGGTTTTGGCTTCATCAATCCAGGGGGAGATTGTAGGGACAAAAAGGATTGAAGAAACCACTTTTTGATAACCTTAGTCCAAATCATATTCTGCCTAAGTATAGAAGGAACTACTGAAGAAGAAAACACAAGTGCTGAAGAAGAGAACAACAAAGTACTGAAGATCAAACTAATCAGTAGTTCTGAGGTCTAACCAGACACTTCACTTCAGAACTACCGAAGACAAAACTACTCATCAGTAGTTTGTCTTCTTATCAGCAATTTGCTGATCTTATCTTCAGACCGACTTAGACTTCAGTAGTTTAGTATAATATTATTTTGTTAAAGTCTTTGAACAAGTTTCAATGCTACAGCCTGTTGTAAGCATTATCCTAAGTATAATATCTTAGCTAAATATCATGTATTGCTTAGTACAACAGTCTTGTATTCGTCTATAAATAGATGAGTTTATCCATCTATTTTAAAAATGTGATTACATTGATTTTAATTGAAAATCCTTCAAGGCTTTTATAACTTATTATCCATTTCACATCTGAGAATCATTCAATACTTGTGCTTACTGCTTTATACTTTCAATTGCTTTTGATTCTCATTAACTGCTTAGTAAAGGGGGAGTAATAACTCCTGTAAAAGTGATACTTTAGACTTAGAATATTTATCATTCCGCTGTGCAAATAACTTTGATATAACTGCAAACACATAAGTGTTCTAATACTTAACTGTTATAAGAGACCACCTGATCCAATAGAACAGTATAAGGGGTAAATGATACCATCATTTGAGTGATAGAGCCCTTTCGGTCTTCAATTCTTCCAGCATGCTCATAGATTGTTGCAAGATCAGTATACATATAACCAGGATACCCACGCCTTCCTGGCACTTCCTCTCTAGCAACAGACACCTGCAATCACTCTAGTTTATAAACATTGAACACTGAAAAAATAGATAAGCCCATGCAATAATTATGATTACCTCACGAAGAGCATCGACATTAGAGCTCATATATGTTAAGATGAAAAGAACATGCTTCCAACATTCATATGCCAAGTATTCTGTTGTTGTCAAAGCAATACGAGGAATGATAATACGCTCAATTGTTGGGTCATTTGCCTACAATATAGTGTTCAAAGATAAGCATGTTCAAGCAGGTTGTTATAACAACTAGTAGTATGCAAAGCGGTGCGTTGCGCCTAGGTTAACTAAGGATAAATAAACTATCCAGTCTTGTAAAGAGTCTTTGTCAACTAAGGATAAATAAACTATCCTAAAGCGTCTTTGTCAACTAAGGATAAATAAACTATCGAGTCTTGCAAATCATTAAATACATCAAAATTACATGCATCATGGAAGAACATCATAAACCACATAAATAAGTAAATATTTCATTTCAACAAATGTTTTTAAATACATAGTTAAATGATAAAAAGTCGAAAAATTGATAGCCTACCTCGGGACCCTGGAGGCCGTACATACGACTTTCATCGAATACGGCTTTCCGCAGAATTCTATATGTATCTATGAGATCGAGTATGAAATTCTGTTTGCTCACTTTAAATTGAGTATCCGTTTCCCTCATTTTCCTGCTAGGATTGGAATCCTGTATTTTACATATTCATACGATTTTCACGGTTTAGGCTGCTCCCATTTCGCTCGCCGCTACTACGGGAATCGCTTTCCTCTGGCTACTAAGATGTTTCAGTTCGCCAGGTTATCTCTTGCCTGCCCATGGATTCAGCAGCAGTTTGAAAGGTTAACCTATTCGGGAATCTCCGGATCTATAGTTAGGGATAGAATAATTGAGGAAATTTTCTGAAAAATATTGTGACTATAAATCCCGCTTACCCACCATCTAAATGTAACTTGTTTTGTGTAGGTAACGGAAGTTATGGAATTTTAACTAAAAAAATAATCTATATATATATATATATATATTCCAAAGGTTTATATCCTACGTGGCACTCAAAGAGGCCATTCTCTCATTTGAGAGTGTCATGTAGGATCTCATGTGGCACCTATGTGGATTAATTAAAAAACAAAAGTCATTGAGTTATTTTAGGAAAAGAAAAGAATTTAAAAACAAAATTAAATTTTCTCTCTAATGTTTTCTCTCATAACTTTTAAACGTTAATATCTTTTATATACGGGATTTTTTAAAGGAAAAAACTATAGCAAATTAACGAGCGTTTTATTATCTTTCCAACGAGTACCATAGTGCTATATAAAAAACGGAGAAAAAACGACTATTTTTTGTGGGGTTTTGTTTTCAAACATATTTTACTCTACTAATAAATCCCTACTTAGGGTTTTTTATATTTGAATAAGAAACGATAAACATAACTTCATATGCAGAGATTCATTTTTTTTATATTTGATTATGATAACTTATGGCATAAATTTGTTCAAAATAGATAATAATAATAATAATATTAATAATAGGGTTAGGATCAAATACACAGAATACTTTTTCTAGGAAGGGTGAGAAGGATTGTGATCCATTGATCATATATTTGAAGGGTTGAGATTAGTTTGTTTGAAAAAAATAAATAATAAATTAGAGGAAGGGCATAAAAGGAAAACTACATTTGTTGACTTTCTCTCTCCACATGCAATGCACATGTCAATTCCTCCCATAATTTTAAAACGTCTATAACTTTTTCATACGGTACTTTTTTTTCAAAAAAGTTTCACCATATTAACGAGCGTTTTTTTATCTTTAATATGAGTACCACATTGCTACATTAAAATTGAAAAAAAAAATCGTGTTAAATGGGTTTTCTTCTCCGTTGTGTCTTCTGCCCGTTCGTTGTGTTATAGTATGCACGTGTGCTTTATAAATATGTTATTTATGGTCTTTTTTTAGTCTACACATGATTTAACTTTGTCCATTGTGTTTTTAGTATGTTTTTCATTGTGTTTCACACAAATGAGTTTTGTATTTAGGTGTACATTGTGTTTTATTATGTTGTTCATTGTGTTTAAGTCTATTATTCATTGTGTTTTAGTCTTCTGTTCATTGTGTCTTTAGTATGTCGTCCATTGTGTTTTATTAGACTGTTCATTGTGTTTTATACCATATTGTTCATTGCATATTTAATTGGTACCCATTGTGTTTTACGTTATCTCCATTGTGTCTTATGCAACTTGGTTTTCAACTTTTTTTTTCAAAAGTATTTATTTTAGTCTTCTATTTATTGTGTCC
Organism: Ambrosia artemisiifolia; assembly: GCA_032199755.1. Lineage (NCBI taxonomy): Eukaryota > Viridiplantae > Streptophyta > Magnoliopsida > Asterales > Asteraceae > Ambrosia > Ambrosia artemisiifolia. The sequence continues at coordinate 34,939,107 of CM063517.1, forward strand.
TTATTATGTCATCCATTGTGTTTTACACAACTGGGTTTTTGACTTTTTTTTTCAAAAGTATTCATTGTGTTTTAGTCTTCTGTTCATTATGTCTTTAGTATGTCGTCCATTGTGTTTTACGCAACTGGGTTTTCAATTTTTTTTTCAAAAGTATTCATTGTGTTTTAGTTTTCTATTCATTGTGTCTTCAGTATGTCGTCCATTGTGTTTTATTAGATTGTTAATTATGTTTTATACCCTATATTTAATTGATGCTCATTGTGTTTTACACTCCATTGTGTCTTACGCAAGTGGGTTTTTGATTTTTTTTCGAAAGTATAACAGTATGGTACTAATATTAAAGATAAAAAGACGTTTGATTTTATGGTATAATTTTTTTTAAAAACGATGACGTATAAAAAAGTTACGAACATTTTAAAATAAAGGTGGAAATGGCATGTGACTTGCATGTGCATATTTTTTTGACAAAATTACCCTTCCCACTTGTTTAATCCTTTGACACATGTCAATTTCTAGTGGCTTCTCACCTCTCATTTTTTATAGCTTTTGTAGAATAACCCAACCCAATAATTATCTATACATCTAAAAAAACAAACTCAATTAGGACACTTGGCACTCCCTAATTTCACCTCAATTCCTCTCTCTTCCCATATTGTGCCATGTGTCCTTCTCTTGTAATTTATAAAATTTTTCTTTTTTTAAAAATTAAAATTAGATTAAAAATACATAAATATGGTCAAAATTGGTGAGTTAATAGTTTCCTAAAATCATTAACCTACACAATCAATACCCTAATCAAAACACACACGTTTCTCTTTCTTCCCTCATTCTTCCCTCTTCGCCGCTCTCTCTCTCTCTCTCATTCTGCGATTTGTCGATTTTTTCTTCCAAACTAAAACCAGACGATCTCCTTCAAGGTAATGATTGTTTGATTCTTTTTCATACGATTATTGTTTCATACGATTCTTTTTCATTCGATTTTGGAGGTTTAATCGGTTGTTTTATCTTTTCTCCGTTTTTTTCTGTGTTTTCATCCGATGCTGCAACACCTTCCATCGTCGATTCTTCATCTTCAACCTCTGTCTCATTCAAGGTAACCTATTTTTTTTGTATTGTGTTTTGGTTTTAAATAATTCTTCAGATTCTTCAGATTTGGGGGTTTAGGATTCTAATATTATGTTTGTTGTTTTTAAAGATTATCAATTGTTAGTTAGTCTTTAGATTTAGGATATTAAGTTTGTTTTTAATTAGGTTTACTTTTTTAGATTTTGGTTTAGGTTTTCATTGATGTTTTAAGAAATATTTTGAATGGTTTCGATGATATAATGTTTGATTAATGTTTTAAGAAATCTACTCATCAGTAGCACTGATTTAGGTCTGTATTTAAGTTTAGGTTTCGATTAGAGGTTTATGTTTTAGGTATCGATTTATCACGTTTCAGGCTTCAACTGATGTTATAAGGTTTGAATCATTGTGAGTTAGTTTTCGTTTATTATTATTCAGAATGATTATGGGTTGATGTTTAGGTTTTCATTGATGTTTTAACAATAATAAGTATGGTTTATTATGATTTAGTCTTTAGATTTAGGATATTAAGTTTGTTTTTAATTAGGTTTACTTTTTTAGATTTCGGTTTAGGTTTTCATTGATGTTTTAAGAAATATTTTGAATTAGGTTGGTTTATTATGATTTAGTCTTTAGATTTAGGATATTAAAGACTCTATTAGAGGTTTATCTTTTAGGTATCGATGAATTAGGTTTCAGGCTTCAACTTATGTTTTGGTTCTATTAGAGGTTTATGTTTTAGGTATCGATTTATCACGTTTCAGGCTTCAACTGATGTTATAAGGTTTGAATCATTGTGAGTTAGTTTTCGTTTATTATTATTCAGAATGATTATGGGTTGATGTTTAGGTTTTCATTGATGTTTTAACAATAATAAGTATGGTTTATTATGATTTAGTCTTTAGATTTAGGATATTAAGTATGTTTTTAATTAGGTTTACTTTTTTAGATTTCGGTTTAGGTTTTCATTGATGTTTTAAGAAATATTTTGAATTATGTTGGTTTATTATGATTTAGTCTTTAGATTTAGGATATTAAAGACTCTATTAGAGGTTTATCTTTTAGGTATCGATGAATTAGGTTTCAGGCTTCAACTTATGTTATAACGTTTGAATCATTGTTCTTTAGTTTGGAAGATATTATTATTCAGATGCAGAATGAATATGGGTTGATGTTTAGGTACTAATTGATGTTAAAACAAAAATGGATAATGGTTTATTATGATTTAGGGTTCGATTAGTGGTTTATGTTTTAGGTATCGTCAACCAGTTTATAGGGTTCAATGATTCAATAAGCTTTGATTGATGTTTTAGTAAAGCTATTGATGAGTATTACTGATTTAGGTTTTAAGAAAGGTACTTGAATATGTTTCAATTCAATGCTTCCTTATTTGTAAGGTGTATCATCATCTTTGTTATGGTCATTTATGTATTACAATAAATCATGAAATTGTAGTAATATGAATGATGTATTAATTTGTTTTTAAATTTAATGATTCTACAGGTTGTTCATAAGCCACTTCATAATGGTGCACGGATTTTGGCTGAAGTCTGAGGGCAACAACAGTGTATGTCAGGTAAGCAAACACTAATTTCATTAGATCTTAATATATCTTCATGGGTGAGTCATGTGTATGATTGAGGTTAATTATATTTATAATTTGCTGATATGGGTCATTCAAAACTGTTAATAAAGTTTTACATTATAACCAACTGCGTTTTGGTCATTATGTGTAGGCATTGCCTAAGGAATATGATGACTGGATTAAGAAGTATAACTTCCCTACTAGCACGACCCATATTCACACTTTAGACGAGAAATCGTTTGAAGTTAAGGTTATGAAACTCGGTCGCAAATGGTTTTTTTACAATGGCTGGAAGCATATGATTACCACTCTAAATTACCCAAGTGGTTGTAACTTTGTTTTTGAGTTCGAAGACATGCTGCATTCTTTCAGGATGATCACTTTTCACCAGGATGCCATATCTGCACCAGGCAAATTTTTCTACTGCAAACTGGATGACCCACTAAATGATGAGAATCGTCTGGTATGTATTTTTAACCGTCGTTTATCTAGATTACTTATCTGGTGATTCAAAGTAATTTGTAGTCATGTTTCAACATTGTTTTCAACTTTTCAGCATATAAGTTGCTTCGTTCATCATGGTCTGTACAACCGACAGCCTCCACTGGAACCCATTATGGTCAGCTCATTTCCAGGTCGTGTGTTGTGTATATTATGTATACACAAGATGGTTTACCATTAAATTACAATTTTTATACGTTACTAGATCTCTATTTGTCTGATTGACATTAATATTTATCTATCTTTGTTCAGGGCATGTTTTCCACATTCAGCTACAAGACGATGGTGATGATGTTTTCATTAGTCAAGGATGGCCGTACATGAAAGAAACCTTTGAGATAACAAAAGATCATCTGATCGTGTTTGAAATTTACCAACAGGTTTGTTTCTCAACTTATAAGTATCAATAACTATCATTATTCAACCCATGAGTATACTACTGATGTTCTTCTTTGTTATACGAAACAGAGATCATACGAGCTGTCCTTCTTTAAGAAAGACAAGCTCACTCTTGCTCCCGATGAGTGGGAAGACGATGACCAGTCTGGGGATGATGATAAGGTGAAAGATGAGGATATAATTGTTGTTTCTGATGATGGTGGCGAAGAAGAATCACAGGGAGATGAGGATTCAGAGGGAGACGATGAATCAGATGGAGATGATATGGAAGTTCAGGATGATGAAGTTCCTTCACTTGAGGATGTATGGAATTCAGAGGGTTGGCCCGTTCCAGTTGCGTTTGTGGTTGACAATAAGTTTGTAAGTCTTATATGTTTTATTCCATAATTATAGTCATATTGCTGGTACATAGACCCTTTTTAATAAACTGCAAATTATTTATATTGTTTTAGCGAATGAAGGCAACGTGGGCTAGGGAAAATGGATTGAACAGGTCCAGGGGATTGACAATTAAAGACGGTGAGGGTTATACTTGGGGTGTTTCTGTTGGTATTGAAGACAGGGGAACCACTAAACGTTACAGCCTCAAAGGTATGGCACCGTTTGTTGCTGATAAAGGTTTGCAGAAAGGTGATCACATTCATTTCCTGTGGTTTGAAAAACAAGGTCTGTTTAAGCTCTCTAAAGTAGTTAGGGTTGATGGTAGTTAGTTATCTTGGTGGTGGTAGTTTTTTGGTTGTTCACATACTTTTGAATCTAACTGGTGGTAGTTTGTTGGTGAACATAGTGGTGGTGGGTAACTTTTAGCACCTTGGTTATGGTGGTTTTTTGGAACATGATTAACTATTAGTGGTCACATACATTTACACCTTTTACTACTGATGTGGTAAATTGTGTGTTTTTTGGGTTGTCATGTGTTTTAAACGATACATTTGTGGTATGCTTTGTGTAGAAAACATATGAGCTTTTATGGCTTGATAGTTGTGGTATGCTTTGTGTTGAAAACAATGATTTGAATGTGGATGTTATTCTAGAATTAGGTAAATATGGATAATATGATTTGGCTGATATATAGATGCTTAAAATTTAGACAAGTTTAAATGTTAACCCTTGACTTTGTTAATAGTGTTTATACAAGTTAAATTTTGGTAATTTATTAATTCTTATCTTTAAGCATTCTCAATATTAAAAATTTAAATTTCGGTTAACAATTTTTGTTACATTGTTTAACAGACTAAACACGATCCATGTATAACCGCTTATGTAAAATTTTACCATTTATTAGTATCCACCTATTTGTTTAGATTCCATTTTTTAAAAAAATATATTTTTAAATATTTGAATCCTAATATTAGTCAAACATAATTAATAAGTATAATTATCTACAAACACCTCAATTTGCAAATAAAACCGTTTTAAGGAGGCAAACAAGAATCTAAGTTATTACTTTTTAATGATGTTTAATCAAGCTATAATTCGTCCAATTTGTCAACCTTTTAAATCATTGACTTTTTTTACAATAAATTTGTCGGATTGTATTTATGAAAAGTTTAAATGTATGATTTAAAAAACGTAAACAATAACGTTAGATGTTAGTTACTCAACATACCAGACGATTCATATATCATTAACATATATTTTTTTCACAAATTCTTATTAGTATAAAAAAAGTTTGGTTTTCTATGATAAACTAAAATGAATCAACTTGCAAACTTAATATTTACTTCTTTTAAATGTTTTTGTACAAACAAATTGTACATTTTTTTTAATAGTCCGAATAAAACAAAAATTACATAAAACTTCATTTTGGCGGTAAAGTGAATTATAGTATGATTTGACCATAATGTTTTTTTAAATTTACTAAATATATTCTTGATTTACATAATAAAGGAAAGTTTTATCATTTTTATTGATTGAAAATCGTGATTGGAAACATTTAAACATAATCAATTAGATTGCCATTTCATATCCTGTTTCCTATTTGTATAATGTATACTAAAAATACAAAAAAGCTCCCTTATGTAATACAGATGGCATCATTATAAATACATGTAAGATTTCAATCCATAATCATTCAATCTTTTTCTTCTACACTTGCTCAGGTAGCATCTAATACTTATCCTTCTTACATTCTTTATTCATATGTCACTATAATACTAACATTGTTTGTATCTCGGTTATTTGTGATACATATTACAAACGTGCAGGATTATGGATCCAAATAATATAACCTTTTTGAATGACATAACATGGCGGCTGAGTCAGTACACAATCAAAGTTAAGGTACTTAGACTTTGGAAGAGAGCAAATCGTAAGATACCAGGTGAAACTCTTGCTATTGATATGGTTGTTATGGATGAACAGGTTAGTTTTGCTATCATCATTTCTTATATCGTTTATATGTTACATGACTTTTTTGTATATTATTTCTGATCAAAGTTTCTTTTATCTCTTATAATTAAAAAACAGGGTTCCAAAATGCAAGCGATTGTGTGGAATAGATACATGAAGAAGCATGAAAAATTTTTACGTGAAAACGAAGCTTATTATATCTATAGACCACAACTAGCTGATAACAAATTTGTTAAACATTTTGATAAAAATGACATACTTTCGTTTACTTTTGACACAAATCTTACGAAGTGTAGCAGGTTTGAGGGAAGCCAATATGGTTTTAATTTCTCTTCTTTTGAGTCAATTAAGTCTGGTAACCTGTCTCAAGAACAGAGGATTGGTCTGTTTGCTAATCCTTAATCTTTTATATATGTTTACTCTTTTAATTTTGATTCTTATATTAGTTTAAATAACTTTTTAAATCTTTTAGATTTCATTGGGTTTGTTGAAGAATGGAGTCCACCGGAGCCAACAGAAACAAAAGCGGGTTTGAAAATGAAAATGAACCTTATCTTGATTGATCTGGAGTATGTCTTTCATGTGTTCATATCATTACTTATTATTTCATAATCTCTAACGTTATATTTATGTGTCATTTATACGATCAATTCTTACGAAGAGTCATTTGAAACATGTGAAGGATCTAATAAAAGTTTTATTGTATGTAGGGGGGTAAAAATGTCCTGTTCTTTGTGGGATGAATATAGTGAGCAGATGTTCGAGTACATCAAGCTGAATGAAGCCGAAGTCCATGTTGTTCTCATTGTTCAATTTGGTAGCTTTACCAATTATAAAGGTTTGTTATTTCTTACAATTTGTATTACATTTTACATATTTCAAATATGTTTTTAAAAGAAATAACAGTTGCTTATGTTTTATACGTAAAGGTAATATAAGCGTTCAAAATGGATTCAATATAACTCGGTTGTTTATCAATGAAGACATTGAGGATATTCGTGCTTTTAAGAAAAGGTGATATACCTTAATTTCTCCTGTTATTATTTACATATATATTTTAAAAATATCATAGATAAGTTGTAGAGTTTTTTTTTTCCTTACAGTTATATTGAAAAGTTTATTTCTAAGGAATCATCTTCTGTTCAACGATCTCTTGGATCGTCTGGTAGCATGAATATTACCGATGAATTCTTGAATAAAACACCTTTCAGCACTATTCGTGATCTTCCATTGATAACAGAGGTAAGAATGAGTTGATTTATCATATAATTACATACAAGTAATATTTTTATTACCTTTTTAACCGATTCCTGTTTCTTTTGTAGGTTAACAAACAGGTCATTGTTGTTGGAACCGTTAAGGGTGTCGATGATAAGGATGAGTGGTATTATCTGGGATGTGAGCATTGTAACCACAAGGTCGAGCCTACTTTAATTTTACCTGATGAAAATGAAGAAACAGATGTTACTTCATTTAAACAGGTCTTGGTTTGCGTCAATAAAGATTGTCCAAAACATATCGTCTCTGCTGATCCAGTGTATGCTTTTATCTTAAATATTACAAAACTTAAAGTAAATCAACAATGACATTTTTTTAATAATATTTTGTGATTTGTAAATTTAGGTTTAGAATTCCAATCAGGGTGCAGGATTTTACTGGTATAACATCCCTTACGTTGTTTGATCGTGAAGCCAAGAAATTGCTGGGAATGTCAGCAATGCAAATGTTAGAAAAATCTAAACAGGTAAGTTGTTTATATTCAGTCCTTAATAAGTTACGTATTTTACTTTATAATACCTATGTCATTTGTTATTAAGGTTTCTGGTGAAGAAAAAACAACTCCTGCTGAGTTTCATGATTTTGAGGACAAAAAGTTTGCGTTCAAAATTAAAGTTGGTCGATTCAACATTGATAACCACCTAGATGGATATGGTATACGTAAACTTACAGATGAGTCATCGATAGTTGCTTCACTCGAAGAAAGGTTCTCTGATATTCAGGTTTCCTTTCTCTTCCTATATTCCTTTATAAGTTGTTTTTATAAATACTTATTATTGTTTTACTTTAAGATGTGACACATACATATCGTTTTATTTTTTTAGGTGGATCAACCTGGTTTTGAAAACTTGGATGTAGGTGAATCGTCTACACAAAATGCAGTGTCTCTTAAGGTTGTTTTGACCTCTTTAATTATTCACCCAATTTAAATTTAATGTCTGTTAAACTCAAAATTTTTACCTTTCATTTACTTTTGTAGGATTCTGCTGGAGATAACAACACTCCAGAATCATCTTGCAGAGTTAGTTTCATAAATGACGAGCAGGAAGTGAAGCGTAGCCTCGACAAAGTGTACGAGCTGGACGATGATGCAAACGAGTCTACGACTAAAGTGCTTAAGACTGATAAGAAAGTTTACACTGACAAGTCACCTGAGACTCCCCTTTTGACCCCTAAGGTTGAAAAATAGAAACAATGATATGTTTGTTTACTGTTTTTTTATTTCCCGGATGTTTTTTGATGGTGTGAGACAATTTGTTTTTAACTATGCTTTGTTTGGTGTTTGATACTATTTTCATTTGAATAAATGGTGTGTTTCAACTTTATGTTTTTTGTCTTACTTTTGACAAATAAGTATTGCATTGTTGATTCAATTTTTATGATTTATACATTATGTTCATGTCTTTATAAGAATAAAAACGTTATAATTATGTACACCAATATGTAAATGACAGTTTTTGATCATATCTATACATCTAATAAAAACAGGATACCAAACAAAAAAATTCTAATACATTCAATAACATTAAGCAACAAAATCTTTCAAAATTAATAAAAATGGTAACTAATCAAACGAAATATTACCTTAAATTTACAAAGTTGCTATAATACAATTCTATTAAACAAAATTATTGTAATTACATACTTACTAAAAATCAACAAAATAAAAATGTAAATAAATTCAAATTTTAGAAAAATTTAAATTTAAAATACACCAAAAATTCAAATACTTCGCATTTTTTTAATATATGGTAAGTAATTAAGCATATTAATTAATATTTTTAAATACAAATTTAATTTGAAGGTTTTATAAAACCCATACTACTCATTACACATTTTCACAAATTTCTCCTAACTTAATCCACAATCAAACAAACAAATCAGAAGACTCAAAGCTTCAAGAGTTCATCTTTGGTTTTTTCTGCTCGGTCGCATCTCCCATCATACAAGTTGCACGTATGTCCTTTTATTTCAATTTAACATATTTTCGCATAAAATGATTATCTACATTTTTTTTTTTATTTTGATGTATTCTATATTTGTAAATAGTTCTTGATTATTTGTAGTTTACGTTGATTTATAATCTATTTTTAGTTAAGTATTATGTATCGTTGAATGTTTACATAATACTTACATATTATCATCCATAGTTTTAAGTTTCTTTATATTGTGTTACACTCTTATGATGCATTTTATGTAGAATTGCCTCCTTTTAGGTTAAATGGGACGTAAAAGACTATCTAGCAGTTCAAATGGTAATTTTGTTTTTTGATATATATACAATGTATTTCTATTTGTATTATTTTTGGTTTGTCATCTAATTTTTCGAATTTTTTTAAGGTCATGACAAACGAACGCCGTTATCTAATATCTCAAACGGTACACATATTTCATACTTATATATGTCTTTATTTATATTAGCGTTTACTTACGTAACTAATACATAATTCTTCACAGTTCTCTCCCATGAAGAAAAAGTAGAACGCGGCCGAGTGTCGTAAATATAGAACGTTACAACTGGATGCAAAGAGATGCAAGGTGAAAAATCAGAATAATGGAATTCAAAATGTGCCGCCAACTGCATTATTTAACCGTGACTCCGTTGAATGTTCCAACAATTATATTCAGCAAAGCTCAACTTTCCAAAGTACATTGAATTTTTTGAAACCCGGTAACATCAGTTAATAACGCTTTTTAGTTTTATATCTTTGTATAAAGTCTGAACTTCCAATCCATATTTATAATTTATGTCAATTTTATTTGTTCGTCTATTCTTTATAGGACAATTGCAGCAATATCCTTTGTCTACTTCATCAAATGGTATTTTTATTTATTTAATCTTCATGTTTTATCGTATAAGAATAGAGGACTTTCTTATTCACTGCAGCATAAAAACTAATATTATTTCATACGTTGTTTGTACGCTTGAAGTCAATAATAATATTGCATCAGAGTGTCGAAAATCCAGAAAACTGCAAATGGATGCTAAGAGACTCAATGCTAAACAATGTCAAAATACAAACCCATCCACATCCAAAAGTACTTTAGTTTCAATCGACGTATCATCCGTTAGAACAAGCAGAAACAACCAATTTAACGCGTCTTTTTCCGGTAATAAATTTCTATAACATTTAATAATTTCAAAGCTTTGCTTTTTTAATTTATGACAAATTTTTTACTCTAACCCTGTCTTTTTATTATTTCTTTGTGTATTCGCAGGTTCTACACAACGAACTCCTTTGTCCAATATTACAAACGGTATCATAGTTCTATGTTATACAACTTTTATTTTATATTAGTCTACTATTTTAAAACTAAAAGTTCATTTAATATAGAAACTGATATTATTTTTATCCATAGTTTCGGTGGCTGAAGTCCAAAGACACAATTCTGCAGAGTTACGAAACTTTAGAAAATCACAACTTGTTGCAAAAAGACGTAAAGTTGGTTCTGTTACTGCAGGTCGAAAACAACCCACTGTTACACATGAGTGTTCAAATAATAACACGTTTAGAACTCCTACTTATGCAACACCATCTGGTACAATTTCCTTTGTGTCTATTAATTTTATAAGTTTGTGTATCTTATTAATATTAACCTTGAAATGTTATGATTAATTACAGGTGGACTTACTCATGTTAACACGGTCTCACTTGCGTCATCTTCTGCTCAAAGAGAACCGACTAATAGATCAAGAAATAATCGACGTTGCATCTCACCTGTCCGAATGGTTAATTTGTCTGACGAAGAAGATGTGGAACCTCAAGCAATTGAAGGCTTCCAATATAAGGGTGTCTCTAAAGGTAAATATTAAATTTACAAAACATTTAAAAGGTTTTTTTTCTTTTATAAGTTAATGTTATTTTATTTATTCTGTTTGCCAGATTATCTGGATCATGGTGATCAAACGGTTGTATGTGAAATGTGTAATGCAAAATTGTGGAGATCAGAAGCTGGTAGAAGCGTAAGTGTTGGTGGAAGAACAAGCTATATGCTATGTTGTGGTTATGGAAAGGTACAACTTCCGGATTTCAAAGAGAGCAGTTTAGATTATCAGAACCTTTTCAAGAACATAGAATTAAAGAGCAAATATTTCTTAAAGCACATTCGCCGCTTCAATTCTATGTTTTGTTTTACTTCAATGGGAGGGAAGGTTGATTCAAATATCAATACGGGAAAGGCTCCGTTCATTTACAGAATAAGTGGTGAAAATTATCACACGTTGGGTGGTCTTCTTCCTAATGATGGTTTGAAACCGAAGTTTTCTCAGTTATATATATATGACACTGAAAATGAAGTCTCAAACCGGAAAAACATTTATAGGTAATATTCTTAAAATTTTCTTCTTCTTTTTTTAGCCGTTTGTATAAATATTAATTTGTTAAAATTTCTTTTTACATTCATTTCAGTAAAGAAAAGGAGACGTCTAAGGATATTTCTGACCGGCTTGACATTGAAATCATTCAGTACCTGAAGTCGATGTTAGACTCAAATAATCAGCTTGTGAAAACGTATAGGAATGTACGGGATCGATTTCATGAAAATCCTGAAGTTAGCCTTAAGTTGCGTCTTATTGGTAGGAGAACTAAAGATGGCCGAACATACAACCTACCAACTTCATCAGAGATCGCCGCTCTTATATTTACAGATAATGATGAGCAGCTTGACAATAGAGATATTGTCGTCGAGTCAAGAGCGGAGGGACTTAAGCGTATTTCTGAGCTCCATCCGTCGTATCTAGCCCTCCAGTATCCATTGCTTATTCCATTTGGAGAAGATTGTTATAGGGTTGATATACCACACAGGGAAGAGAGGAAATCTAAAAAGAAAGTAGATTCAAAGTGTTCAATGAGAGAGTATTTTGCATATCATATTCAAGACAGAGTTGGTAAGTTCTCATTGATTTTGAATGCAAGGCGGCTTCTTCAACAGTTTTTGGTGGACGTTTATACCATGATTGAGAGTGAGCGATTGTATTATGTTCGTTTCCAGCAAAGTAAACTTAGGTGTGAAACATATACTAATCTTCAAACGTTGAACCAAAATGGACCTACTGACTTGGCAAAAGTAGGGACGCCTGTGATTTTACCATCTTCTTTTACTGGTGGTCCACGCTACATGAGGGAAAATTATCTTGATGCAATGGCTATTTGTAAGAGGCATGGATACCCTGATTTTTTTATTACAATCACATGCAATCCAAAATGGCCTGAAATTAGACGGTTTCTTAAAGACAAGAAGACAAATCCAGAACACAGGCCAGATATCTTAGCTAGACTATTCAAAGTTAAGCTAGACTCAATCATGAAAGATTTACGTGAAAAAGCATTTTTGGGCAAGACTTCAGCAGGTAAAATTCATTACGAAAAAAAAAGTTCCAGTATATATTCATAGATTATCATCTTTATTCACTTACACTTATACAATTTTTATTTGTTGTTTATAAATACTACCGTGTTTTTATTAATTAACTTTCTAACTATATTGTTTTACTTTGTATTGCAGCGGTCTATACTATAGAGTTCCAAAAACGTGGACTGCCCCACGCTCATATCTGTCTGTTTCTTAAAGAAGCCAGTAAGCTTCCCACAATTGAACACGTTGATCGTTTTGTTTCGGCTGAAATCCCTGATAAGAATGTAGATCCGGAGTTGTTTAGTCTTGTGAGTGACTTTATGATTCATGGACCCTGTGGACGTGAATATCCGAACTGTCCGTGCATGGTTGACGGTAAGTGCTCCAAGAAATTTCCAAAGAAGTTTTCTTCTGCATCAACGTTAGATTCAAATGGATATCCGGTTTATAGAAGAAGAGAGTCAGGGGTATTTGTTGAAAAAGGAAGTGCTAAGTTAGACAACAGACATGTGGTCCCTTATAATGCAAAACTTTTAAGGCGTTACCAAGGTCATATCAATGTTGAATGGTGTAACCAGGCTGCTTCAATTAAGTATTTATTCAAATACATTAATAAAGGACCTGATATGGCCAAAGTTGCCTTTGTAGAAGATGGTGGAGAAGGTGAAGAAGTGATGCAAACAGATGAAATCAAAAAACATTTTGATTGTAGGTTCCTTTCAGCATGTGAAGCTTCTTGGAGAATATTTAAAAATGATGTGCATTACAGATACCCTCCGGTTATAAGACTTCCATTTCATCTGCCCGGTGAGCAAAGTGTTGTATATGATCCAAAAGAAAAAATTCAAAATGTTCTCAACAAACCCACGGTGGCTGCAACAATGTTTCTAAAATGGATGGAACTGAACCAGAACGAAGCTGTGGCACGTGAATTAAGTTACATTGATATACCAAGTAAATTTGTTTGGAAAGATGACGAAAAAAAATGGGACTTTCGAAAGATTGGTAAGGCAATTGGTTGTGTTCACATGGTTAATCCATCTATGGGCGAGTCGTATTTTTTGAGAGTTCTTTTTAATAAAGTAAAAGGACCTAGATCATTTGAGGAGATAAGAACGGTCAATGGCAAAATCTTACCAACATTTCGTGATGCGTGTTATGCTCTTGGCCTCTTAGACGATGACAAAGAATATATAGAAGCTATTGAGGAGGCTCATTATACGGGATCTGGATATTCTCTTCGTAATTTGTTTGCGATGATGTTGCTGTCTAATAGCTTATCTAGGCCTGAGCATGTTTGGGAAAAATCATGGAAGTATCTGTCAGATGGTATTATGCGTAGACACGAAGACGTATTCCAAATTGAAGGTAACAAATTTATATTTCGAAATTTAATGATTTTTTTTAACGTCGGTTTTCTTTTAAATTCAATCTTACAAACTTTTTCTTTATTAGGTTTGACTCTTCCTGATGAACAAATCAAGAACCTTACGTTGCTTGAAATTGAGAAACAGTTGCTTCGGAATAACTCAAGTCTACGTAGGTTTCCTTCTATGCCTTATCCGAATAATGATTCGATATCATCTGCAAATAACCGTTTGATTCTTGATGAGCTGAATTATCAAGTAAGTACGTTGGCTGAGGAATTTAATACCAATTCACGTTCTTTAACTGATGAGCAACGTTCGATTTTTGATGAAATCATTAATGCGGTTGATTGTAACAAAGGTGGGCTATTCTTTGTTTATGGTTTTGGAGGGACTGGTAAAACCTTTTTATGGAAAACATTGTCTGCTGCCATAAGATCTAAAGGACAGATTATTTTGAACGTTGCATCCAGTGGTATTGCTTCTCTGTTGTTATCCGGTGGAAGGACAGCGCATTCTAGGTTTCGTATACCTTTGAATGTTAATGAAAAGTCATTTTGCAGTATAAAGCCGAATAGTGACGATGCTGCTTTATTGAAGCAAACTAAGTTAATTATTTGGGATGAAGCTCCAATGATTCACAAGCATGCTTTTGAGGCACTTGATCGTACAATGAAAGACGTCTTGCAGTCAAATTCTTCAGGTAATTCTGAGTTGCCTTTTGGTGGTAAGGTTATGGTTTTGGGTGGTGATTTTAGACAGATCCTTCCTGTTGTTCCAAATGGGAGTAGAAGAGATATTTTAAATGCATCAATAACTTCGTCTGCTATTTGGAATAGTTGCAAAGTCCTTACATTAACCAAAAACATGAGGTTAACGTTGGGTAACAACACGTCTGAATCCGAAGAAACAAAGGCATTTGCAAACTGGCTTCTTGAATTAGGTGAGGGTAAAGTTGGTGAGTCAATTTATGATGATGAGTTTGATGTGGACATTCCAGATGATCTTCTTATTAAGGGTACATCAGATCCGATTTCTAGATTAATTGACTTCGTCTACCCTTCACTTCTTGAACTTTACAAAGATAAAGATTACTTTGGAGAACGAGCAATACTTGCACCTACAAATGAAGTCGTACATGATATAAATGAAAGGCTGCTTGCATTGTTTCCTGGAGATGAAGTCGAGTATCTGAGCTCTGATAGTATATGTCAGATTGAGAATGGTAATAACCGTTCACAGGAAGACTTATACTCTCCTGATGTTCTTAATGGTTTAAAAATTTCTGGCTTACCTAATCATCGTTTAGCACTAAAAGTCGGTGTACCCGTTATGTTGTTGAGAAACATAGATCAACAAAATGGTTTGTGCAATGGAACGAGATTACGAATCACCAGACTTTCAAAGCGTGTTATTGAAGCCGAGATCATATCAGGGGGAAACATTGGTACCAAAACTCTTATTCCTAGAATAAATTTGATACCATCTGATATCAAGATTCCAGTAAAGTTCCAAAGGCGTCAATTCCCAATAAGCGTATGTTTTGCAATGACCATCAACAAAAGCCAAGGACAGTCTTTATCGAAAGTTGGATTGTATTTAAGAAACCCTGTATTCTCACATGGCCAGCTTTATGTCGCATTGTCAAGAGTTAAAAGTAGGGCAGGCGTGAAGTTACTTATACTTGATGCTGATGGGAAAGTGATGACTAAAACAAAGAATGTAGTTTATAAGGAAATTTTCAGCGATATTTAAATAACTGTGTATTCGTTGCTTTTAAATTTTAATAAAATTTGTCTACTTTATTTGTCTTCTACGTTATACTACTCCAAATAATCGTACTTTAATATGTTTCAATTCAATGCTTCTTTATTTGTAAGGTGTATCATCATCTTTGTTTTGGTCATTTATTTATTACAATAAATCATGAAATTGTAGTAATATGAATGATGTATTAATTTGTTAAAAAAATTTAATGATACTACAGGTTGTTCATAAGCCACTTCATAATGGTGCACGGATTTTGGATGAAGTCTGAGGTCAACAACACTGTATGTCAGGTAAGCAAGCTTTGTTATTCGAATACTAACAAATTTGCATTTCATGTTTTTCCAGAATCAACGTGTGTTCAAGATTTCTAATGTTGTTAAGGGTGATGGTAATTAGTGGGGTTATTGGTGGTGCTGTTTTTGTATACTGATAATATTTTTCGGTGTGTAAGTTTTTATGTTTGTTAACATTTGACTTTTTATTAAATTTGGTTGATTTTTAAATGTTTTTGATTTGACGCAAATTTTGGTAAATATCCAACACAATAATATGTAATGGTTTTCATTTAAAAAGTTCAAGACATATTCGTTTTTTTTTGGCAACCTTTGATTTCATATTAAATGTAAATGTTGTATAGATTGTTTTTGTTTTAACACAAAATTGTATTACTATTAAAAATCATACAAATTTAATAATTATATTTAAGGTAAACTTTCGTATATATTGAAAATCTTATATATTACAACAAATCTCTTATACTAATTAATATGGTAACAATAACCATTAACTTTTTTAGTTTATATTTAATTATTCGAAATATAATTTCTTCAAATAACAACCACCACTTTCGTATATAGGCTGCAACTATTAGTCTTTTCAAAAGATCATCAATTAATAGGGTATCAAATATTAATTAGTATTAGTGTTGAAAATTGATGTTGTCACTTCGGTTCCCTTACACGCGTTTTCATATTTCTATATAATCATAATCACTAAATCTAAATCACATATTTACTTTCTTCAAATCAAACACACATAAATCCAAGGAAAAAAAAATTTCAACAATGGTAAGGGTTGTCAGTTGGAGGTTCTGCAGAATCAAGCGTAGGTATTTTGTGAACATGAGTGACACTACGTTATTAGTTTTTGGTTCAAGAAAGGCGATTATGCAAATGGATGAAGACTTTAAAAGAGAAGTGTATGAGTTTGGAAGAACCATCAGGTTGCCGAGCAATGAAGAGAGCAGATTGGTTGCTAAGTTGGAAGAAATCTTTGAAGAGGATGAGTTTGATGAACTTATGCAGGTATTTCATGTCCAAAGTTGGTTTTTTGCTGAAAATCTTAATGTTGCAAGTATTCTGTTTTCCAATGGTGAATATCTGTTGATGTCAAGAGATGACATTGAGAACTGCAATGACTATGACTTGCTTGTGGAACTCGATAATGTACGCATGTCTAACAAGCGTAGAACCACTACCAGTTTGAACCTGGAACAAATGATTCGCCTAAGAATCACGAATCTGGAAGAGGAAGCGGCAATGGTGGAAGCAGAGGAGGAGTCCGATTCTGAAAGGGACGATGATGATGATGATGAGGAAGTTGATTAAGTTTAGTATGTTTTATATGAACTTTTAATAGTTTTTATTGGTATGTATTTTGTACTTTATGATGCAGGTTATTAACAACTTTATTAAAAGTTGTAATTTTGATTTATATTATCTATAAAAACTTAATCAGTTATCCTTACTTATTTATTGGTTTTGTTATTAGATTAATTTTTTTCATTACTTAGATTTTAAGTTGGCTTTTAGGTTTAAAATAGAGTGTTCCAATAATTGCTTATTATGCTGTTAAGATCCGTTGATTAAAGTGTTAAGAATAGAAGTACGTTGGATATGGGTCATAGAAAGGTGATTCATGTGTATCGTAGTTCGATCATGGATATGAGTTGTATGGACTACAATACCATTCTGTACATAATTGGGAACATAAACTTCAATTGATGGTTGATGCGTTTATGCAACTCAAGTGTAATATACAAGACTACAAGTCATAGTGGTACGAGTTTGCTTACTACATGATACAGTTATGAAATTAATTTTGTGTGTTGAAATTGCTAAATTTAGGATTGACTTTTCACGTTACAAATTATTTTTGCCACTTTGCAACAGAATTTGTATATATACTGATCTGTAACGAATTTTTTAGCGATATTTGAATAAAATGTGTATTCGCTGCTTTTAAATTTTAATAAAATTTTTCTACTGTATTTTTATTATACGTTATACTACTCCAAATAATCGTACGTTGGTGAACCGCGTGTCAACGCGGGCAAATATCTAGTATTCATTAATCATGTATTGACAAGTCATTTATTATATTGTCATATTAAATATTTTAACCCGGGACGTTCCGGATAAAAGCTAGTAGTAATAATAAAAAAAGACAATGTGTGTTGTTGACATATAAAACCGAATATTACAAGAAAACTTGCTTGAATTCAATCGACAACAAGATTTAGTCTTTCCATTTACCCTTTTTTCTTCTCATTCTCTTCTCCTTAACAATCCAATTTCTTTACAATTACGTCCCCCATTAATTTCCTACAAAACAACCCTAATTTCACTTGATAACCCTCAATCACCTTCACAAATCTTTCCAATTGTTTGCATTCTCTTAATTTATAACCCAAACATGTTGAATTTCATAGTACCGAACGTTAATTGGGTTTTCATGGCTTAGGGACAAAAGCCCCAATTTTTCATTAGGGTTATGGAAGGTATGCATACCCTTTTGACCCTTTTCAGTTTTTGTTATGATTTGATGAGTTTCTTGATTTTTGAGTTGAAATTTGATTTGTTTTTGTGGAAATTGTTATTACTGTGTTGAAAATGTTTGTTAGGTTGTTTGTGATGTATGAGTTAGTTTATAATTTATTAAGAAAGTTAAGATTAGAGTTTTATTAGAATAATAATAGGTTTGATGTTAAAGATTATTGTGATGTATGTTGATTTCGTATAGAAGGAGTGTTTTAGTGCATTTTAGAAAAAAATATAAAAATATAAATAAATAAATAAATAAATTTTCCCTTTACTTTTGTCTGTGTAATTAGCGCAAGAAATTTGGTTCTGTTTACCTTGGTAAAAAAAGCGTGTGTGATGCGCGAGGTGCTTGAGGTGAGGGAAGTACCCAAGGGCCTTGAGAAGGCGCATTGTGTACATGTTTGTCAAAATTGGTTGAAGTTGGTCAAAGGTTAAGTAAGGGTGTGTAGGAGACTGATATGTAATACAGTTGAAGGGATGACGAAATTATGAACGGTTTGCTTGCTAAAAGGGTTATATGTGAAATAGATAAGAGAAGCTTTTGGTTGTAAATAAAACTTATTTGGTTATACATAGTGTAACGCTGAGGTGCTAGGCGTTTGGGAGCTAAACGCCTTGCGTTGTTTTAAACCAAGTTATTAACCTTGCTTGAATGTGAGATTATATTTGGTTACTTCAAGATTTTAAGTGAGTTATGATCAATTTAGGTGCTAAATGTTCATATTTATGTTTATTGTTTATGTTCCTTAAGCGATTGTAATTTCTAAGAGTTGAATCAAAGTGGCATGGGAAGTTGGAAAGAAGATGTTTAACATAGCCTAATCTTTACACTCATTCTTGTCTGAGAAAAACGGTGATTAAATGAGGGGCGTTGAGCTTATTGCTATTTATCTTAAAGGCATCATCCTCCTTACAGTCAAGTGTTGATGTATTGTGATTTGTGTGGGTTGAAAAAGATCCCCTTTAAGTGGAAACATTAAAGCAATATTTGTTGGAAACAACGCATAATAGATTACTGTTGTACTGTGAAGAACACAAAATTAATCGTGTGGTTTGCAAACGAATTCTAAACCATTATCACATTTATATGGACATGGAAGATGGCACATGCTTAAGATAATGTACTTAGGGAGGTATTTATTCAGTTATTCGTATGATGCGTTACGAGTGATAGTAATCTCATACTCGTGCTTAGAATATGATTGAGATTGACTGCTTCCATATCCATATTTCAGAGTATGTTGTACCTGTACCTGTACCATGTTTATTAATTCGATAATTGTTAATTAATTGATTCTACACACATGATTCGTCTTCTAATGAAATGAACCTATATTCACATGTATCTAACAGGTTACATCTGTAGGACTTGCAAGTGAAGTTCTGTCTTTGTATTTGACATTTTGGACTTTACAGTATTAAAAAAAAATAAAGATGATGTGAAAATTGTAGACAAGATATAACCTATATTTTAAAACAAGACGGGCGTGATTTTTTTTTTTGTTAGCATAGTTTCACACTGATCATGATTAAATAAATTTAATTGAATGATCTTTTAACAGTTGATGGGTATACCACTCTCTCCTTGAAAAGTTGACACGTCTCCCTATAAAAGTGGCTTTTGCTTGATCTAGTGAAATAAATTATCT
The DNA here is from genome assembly GCA_032199755.1 of Ambrosia artemisiifolia. NCBI lineage: Eukaryota > Viridiplantae > Streptophyta > Magnoliopsida > Asterales > Asteraceae > Ambrosia > Ambrosia artemisiifolia. The sequence goes on from CM063517.1 coordinate 34,959,250, forward strand.
GAATGATACTTTATTTGGTCAATAGTGTGTTTCTTAATAAGCATGATAAAAAAGGACAATCATTTCACATGGAGGGATATGTTTTTTTACTTAGTTTTCTAAAATTATGTAGCACATGTTGAATGTGTAATGTGTTAAATAAGAATTTGGATTTAAGACTACTGAAGCATGACAATATTTTATTGGTTCTAAATTCTAATATACAATTAGATTAATGTTGTAAGAGTTTGGGATTAAGATTATTAAACAATAAACGTTGCATAAATTTGGTTTTACGAATCTTTCTGTGATAAAAATTGTAGAACCTCAAGAAGTTCATAAAGATGAGAATAGAGCTGTTCCAGAGAAGAAACCAAAGAGGACTGTCAAGACACCAGCTCAAATTGACGCCCTCGAGAACTTTTATAATGGTATGCTTGTTCTTACTTCTTAGAAGTGGCATAATGGGCAGGTTGGTAATAGGTCCAAACAAGGGTCGACTTAAAGCACTTATTGTAACGTTTATTCTTTCTATATATATAATGTGTCAAATATGATAACAAAAACTTATATTATTTTAATCAGAATCTAATTATTTGGATAAAATCATTTTAAGTGGTTTTGAGCATCAAAATACACTTGTTTACTTGTAAGTCCTTTTTAGTGTTACTTTACTTTTTTAAGCCGTTAGAAGTAAGCATATTCTGAATCAACCCATTTAGCTTATATTTACTAATGCTATTATAACCAAAATTATTAAAGAAGTCTTTCTTGTTTTATTTATTATTATTATTGTTATTTATTTATTTTTATTTTTTTGCAGAACATAAATATCCCAATGAGATAATGAAAACAGAACTTGCAGAGTCAATAGGATTGACAGAAAAACAAGTTTCTGGGTGGTTTTGTCACAGGAGATTAAAGGACAAAAGACTACCAAATGAGGAAGGGGGCCCACACGGAAAACAAGATCGATCAAGTGGTGTCATACAGGATCGTGGCAGTGGACTCAGACAAGATTCATGTGGTAGCACCAAACAAGGAGATAACAAACATTATGATTTAAAAGAAGTTGAGAGTAGAAGATTTACTACTGACGGCCTATTGGTAGAAGTCCCGTTTGACTATGGAAGTCAACATAACAGGATCATGGATATGCAGGATGATGATCATGATGATGATGACGACGACGACGGCGATGATGATGACACATCGTCTGGAAGTAGCTCACCGTTAAAGGATGATTACCATCAAAATGTGGATCGATTAGGTACATTAACATCAAACTACCCAACTTTCAACGAATTAAAAAGTGCAAAGGGAAGGGCGGGCCCATCAGGATATTTAAAGTTGAAAGGTCAGGTGGAGAATGCCGCAATTACGGCTGTCAAAAGGCAATTGGGAAGGAATTATATAGAGGATGGCCCACCACTTGGTATTGAATTTGAGCCACTCCCTCCAGGTGCATTTGAGAACCCGGTCAAGCTTCCAGTCAACCGTAAGTAGTTTCATAATATATATTATTGATCGTCTTAATGACCTTAGAGTTTTTTTTTTTTTTTTACGTTCCTTATCCAAATTTAACAGCTTGCTTGTGTCCCTGTCTATCTTGCTAGTGTTTGTCTATGGGTTATAATTTGTTAATATACATCTTTTGTTATCGATGATAATCCTAGTTGAATTCCGTGGCTATAATTACCACAGTGCATCTGGAATCTTTATGAAGGGCATTTCCCGGAAAATTTATTTATAAAAATACGGAGTAATGTATTACAGACATAATTATCAATTTAGCACATTTTGGACAAACCCTTTTTTGTAGCTCGACAAATTAGTGACCCTTAGGTTTTAGAAATTTTTAATTTTGTTTCTTCGGTAAAAAATTATCTAAGTATGTTTTCCCTTGTGTGTGACTTGCTGATATACATACAGAACCCTACTATGTCGGAGACCGGATTACTCATCATCCACTAGAGAGATCCAGAACTTTTCAACTTTCTAATGGAAGCAAGGTATGCATTCATTCGACTTTCTTGAATCTAGTAACTTAATGTGAGCAAATTCAGGTTTTCGTTTTTGCTAGAAAAAACGATGGTGTGTGTATTATGTATATATGAACTGCAAATGTTACGCTCAATTTTAAACACACCAAATTAATCATAATCTCCTCCTTGCTTCGGATTGAACCCAAGACTTCCCACCTAAGAGGTTTGCCCCTCTACCATCTAGGCTAGTCCCATAAAATGATGGTGTGAATTGAATGTCGGTCCCCATCTTGGTCACGATTTTCATGTGCATAGATAAGTAATACACTAATAGCTTTGTATGGTAGAATATGAAAGCATTGAACATTTTATGCTAGGTAACAGGTCAAAATGGGAATTGTTCATATGGGTCGGGTCAAAATGCTACTTGTCAAGTAAAAATGGGTAGCTTCAAGCGTTTTCCTGGTTGTGTTGACCCAAAACACTTTTTGCAATTTTTTTTTATACATAGCGTTCCACACAATCAGAAAAAAAATAACAAAAAAAGATATTACTTGAGTTCAATGATAACCTAACCCCATCAAACCTGGGTTTCAAATAAAGTTATTCAAGTGGTTTGACCTGTTGGAGAAAAACGCAACGTAAATTGTCCCATTCATAGGTAAACAGTTGCGATTGGCACCTCATAATCATTTATGTGTTCTACAGAACAAATGCACACGTATATAGATAGATATGTAGATATGGATATTAGATACATACATATACGATTACGTACGGGTTCTTCCACATTTTGGGATATGAATAATTGGAATTTGATTGCGTATCCCACAACTTTTTTGTGAATATTATCATGCGTCCCTTCTCTTTGGCTCACTCATTTTTTTGTAAAATCTGGCGTTGATCCATTTTCATGAGCAGATTTAAGACAATGTTATGCTACATTATTTTGTTAAATTATAATATTATATCGTCTAATCGCAGATGCATGAAAGATACAATCCAAGAAGCTATGATCCCATGGATTTAGATGAATCAGCAGGCTTAGAGATAAGGCATGCCTCCAAGAATCATGAAAAAAGTCAATATAAGTCAGCACCTCCTATTTCTAAGCATAGTAGGCATTCTCTCTCTGAGCAGAGTTTGCAGAGGGTAGCAGCAGTAACTGATGATTCTGTTGGAGAAACTTCAGTCCATGACCACCAATTTGATACAAGGATAAAACATAGTCCAGGAGTTATTAGGCGACCAGATTCTTCGTCTAATCATCATCTAATTGGCTACGGGAAGAACTTTGATGGTAGGCACACGGAGAATCACACACGTAACGAGCCCCCGAAGGTTTATAGAGACCGTGTTGAACCTTTGACATCTGATTTCACCTTTAAGCGTGGTGAAGTTCTTCAACTTGAGGACAGAGGGCTGTCCAGAAAGGCACCTAAGGTCTTAACTGTATATTCTTCTGTACCATTTTTGTACAGGTGGAAAAATGGGTGGGCTGGGTGACGGGTCAAATGGGTAAATCTTTTATGCGTGGTTGAAAACAAGATGGGTCAAGTTAAAACCATCAACCACTTCCTACTCCGTTGTTTTTTTTTTCTCTAATAAATTAACATATTTAAGATGATGTATAAAAATTATATCATAAAAATTGTAAAATTCATTTCTTTCAATCAGTATGATTTAAATACCTCTAAGCATTTGAACCGCCTGCTTGACCCGTTTCATTTGTAGATAGTTTTCTACATTTGATCCGTTTGCAATTAGATGAATCCAGAAATGACCCTTTTTTATATAAATGGTCATATTACCTCGCCGTCGCCTGCCAGTTTTTGCTATATTTTTGGTAAATGAGTTATTGCCTAACAAACGTTTTATGTATTCGACTAATGTGTAGGACGTCGAATTTAATAGAGAGAGAAGAGGGATAGATGATTACTCCAATCTGGTTTCTCCAAAGATTCATCCCGGAAATGAAATGAGGGTGAGCATCGCTGCAGTGTGCACAGGTCCTTCATTACATTTGTGCAGTCTAAATTTTGACTTGAATATCATTAATGTTTATTTTATCAATGAAGGTTACTAAGAGAAGTAGGGATGAGTTCATGCACCAAGCGTATCCGAGGAAAGAGGCATTGGTTGACTTTCCTCCTACAATCAGCAAGACTAAAAGGTTAATGCTCGTACTTTATTTGCTTAATAGATTCTTCTCTTTCAACCATTTTCTCTTAGCTCTTCAAATATTTGTTATTTTTGGGCATCCGGGATAACAGATGTATAGGGTTCTCCACACAGTAAGACCAAATACTTTAATAATGTAATAGATTATGATTACATAAACAATATTATTACAACAATAACTTTAATTTTAGAATAAAATGATTTAGGGGGTAGTATGCATTAAATATAGACTTAGGGCGACTTTATACCTATCTGACCCTCTCGACCCACTTTACTATTTTGGCTAATTTTTTTTATTCTATCCGTTTGAGATAAAAACTGCAAGTCAAATCGACTCATTCATAGATACAGAGGTCGCAAAATGGGCGGGTCAAGTAGGACTGACAAATGCTTATATGCCCACATTTATTAGAAGTTTTATAAAGAATGACTTGTAATGCAAGATAAATGCAATCTTGCATTACAAGTTCAGAAAAATGAAAATTATGATTCTATGCATTTTCTGACATGATCAGGTACATTTTCAGGCCCCCTGCAAAGAGGACCTCTAGCTTTAGTGATGATGAAACTGCAGAAACTACTTCTGGTGAGTGAGAAGTTATCATGCCGTGAAACTAATATCTAGTTGTTTAATAGTTTAAGTTCTGGGAGGCTGAGGTTGGAAGTTGAAACCCATCTATCGAGCTGCTTGATTTTTCTTTTTGAAGATGTATATATCATCGGTTTTTGTCCAAATCTTTGATTATGAAGCTCGATTGTTTAATATTATATGTGGACAAGTTCATGATGTTAATTTGAAGCTTTTTTTTTGTTAAACTGTCAACTTATGGATCAACGGGTTCCTATAAACTAAGCAGTCAATAGCAGTGGGAGCGGTTATCGGGCTTTTCCAATATAGCGGTGCAAATAGCAAGCCAGAATAGCGGCACCGCTATTATTGTAGCTATTCTACCGCTATTTTCGGCGCTATTGCTGCTATTAGTGTTTTAAGTTTTAGTCAATTGCGACAATGCTACTTAATTTTTAGGTTTTAATCCTACTATTGTGTTTACTCGTGGTTATAACTTGCATATTTTTATTGATATCCCACCGCGATAGGTTATATCTCAAATATCGGTCCTTGATAGCTATTTGATTTTGGACCGCTATAACTACATATCCTATAAAGAGATTCGAGTCAGGAAAATACATGTTTATTCGCTCGCACCATTTAGCGTATTGTTATTGGTATTGTGACAAATTATAAGTGGTTTAATGAGCCATTAATTCATAAGCTTAGATTTTAAGGAAATAATAATTGGGCAAAGGTAGTTTGGTCAAACCTCCCATCTGAAGTCCATTGCAGGGATACCATAAAGTAGAAAAAGATGAAGCTATGTGCAACTTATATTGCATGATGTACAAAAGGTTGTGTTAAAGATATGGAAAAGGCTACAATTTAGCATTTATTGTTGTGGCAATACTTGGTCTGTTTTTGAAACAAGATTAAAAGGCATATCATATCATGGGAGCATGAACATGGACATGTCAAAAAGCAAGGACCCTTTGATGTGCCCACAATTATGCTTTTTTTAAGCACTCCTTAGAAAGTAATAACTTATTTGTCAAATCTACAATTGTATTGTGGGAAGGGTTCTCCTAAAAATGAGATTATGGGTATGTTTGACAAGGAGCTTTTATGAGCTTCAAGCTTTTAAGAAAAGCTTCTACTCAATAAAAAGCCTTGTTTAGTTGAAGGAGTTTGAAGCTTTTAGGTTAGAAGAAAAAACTCTATATTGAAAAGCTACTAGTACTAGCATTTAAGAAAAAAAGGCTCCTACTAGCTGCAAACTTTTAATGATTAACTGACACAAATACTCGTTCTATCATAAAATAAAAATAAAAATCTTTCTTACAAACTTTTAATTATGCCTATTTTGGTCATTTTATATACTTTATTAAAAGCTTCAGCTACTCTGCCAAACACCAAAATATATTTAAAAGGAGTAATGGAAATAAATAATCCTAACTATTGGCCAATAACAGTCCCAACTACGAGATTAACCGCTATCGGTCCCAACTTTCGACATATTGGCCACCAATGGTCCCAATTAGTCTGATCACTAACGCCGTTAGTGGGTTGCTGACGTGACGTCCTACATGTCATAACTTAACACACATGTCCAATGACGTGGGTTGCTGATGTGATGCCACATCAGCATGCGACTAACTCATGCTAACGGTGTTAGTGATCAGACTAACTGGGACCATTGGTGGCCAATATGTCGAAAGTTGGGACCGCTAGTGCTTATTTTCGTAGTCGGGACTGTTATTGACCAATAGTCAATAGTTTGGATTATTTATTTCTATTACCCCTATTTAAAAAACTATGGCTACCAGTCACTAACTAGTTTTGCCAAACATACCCTATATCTAAAGAGATATGAAGTCACAAAGAGATGTCATGTGTAAGAAAATTCCGGGTGCAATAAAACACGTGTTGACACACCGTTGGAAAAACATGCGCTAACGCATCGTTATATATTTTTAAATGCACCGTTATAACTTCTTTTTGCACTTATTAGGTGAAATCTTTTTTTTAGCTGAGCGGTTCACTATGTGTCAAATATTTTTATTTCACAATAATCTTCGTGTAATATATATCTTCTAATAAATTTAGGTTCCTGTACAAAGGCCAAAATATGTGAGAAGAGTGAGAAGGCTTCTGGTTGCGACATGTGACACATGGTCTTTGGGCAATTTAATAATTTTGGCATCTTATTAAATAAATATTAATATCATAATTATGGTAAGAGACGTGAGAGAGTATAAAAATAGGTAAAATGAGAGAGAGACAGATGGTCTTAATAATTAAATATATATTAAACGGAGAGATCCTAGAAATAGTTATTTTCCAACTTTTTTCTTTTCACTTTTTTTTTTTTTGCTTCCTTTATTAAGTTTTTTTTTTGCGTTTTGACCACCAACTTTTTTATTAAGTTTTTCTTTTCCTATTTTTGCCACATTTTCTTTTCCTTTCTTTATGTGTTCTTTTTTTCCCCTCATTTTGGCCACCAACTTTTTGGTTAGCTTTTTCTCCCACAAACTTTATTTTCCCACAGTTTTGGCCACCAACTTTTTGGTTAACTTTTTTCCCCCTTTTTTCCACATTTTATTTCTTTCTTTTTTACGTAGTGTCCGTCTACGTTCGTATAGTACTTTCGTCTCCGTTCGTCTGTAACACCCTTTTTGGTTAAGTTTTTTTTCCCCTACTTTTGCCACATTTTATTTCTTTCTTTTTTACGTAGTGTCCGCCTACATTCGTATAATACATTCGTCTCCGTTCGTCTGTAACACCCGATCTTTAACCCAAGTTGTTCTACGTTCGTATGGTATTTTCATCTACGTTCGTATAGCAATTTTTTATGCGGCGTTAGTCTACGTTCGTACAGTACGTTCGTCTCCGTTCGTCAACGTAAGTTGTTTTAATTTTCTTTCCCAATTTGGACACCGACTTTTTGGTTACGTTTTTTTCCCATTTTCGCCATCAACTTTCGTTTACGTTCGTATAATACTTTCATCTACGTTCGTCTACGTTCGTATAATTCTGCCGTCTATGTTCACGTTCTTATAGTTCTTTTGTCTACGTTCGTATAGTACTTATGCCACGTTCGTCTGCATTCGTATAGTACTTTCGCATACGTTCGTGTGCGTTCATATAGTTCTTTCGTCTACGTTCGCCTATGTTCGTATAGTTCTTTCCCCTACGTTCGATCTCCCATTGCGTAGATCATGGCCAACGGCGCAACGCGCCGTACTTCGAAAACACTAGTTATATATATATAGAATTTGTAAGTTTCGTTGTGAGTGAAAATTACTGTTTCGCTCGATACCATCATTTTAAGCACTGCGTACGTCACGTACAAGATTTTATTGCGTCCATCCCTGATATATATCTTATGCTTTCTTTTCTTTCTCTTTCTACACGTGCCATACCTTCTGCCTCTGTGTCGGTACTTCGCCGGCGACGAACACCGCCCTCACCCTCTTCTTCCTGTCAATCGCTCCAATCCCAAGTCATTCTAGAGCATCCTATTTGGCTGTACAGGAATTCGGATGGTTGTCGTGGTAGTGACGCCCGTGCTGTTGGTCTATATATCTTCTATCTATCTCCAAACCGTAGGTCTTGCTGTTGTTCTGTATATCCTATTTGTTGGCGGGTTCGATTTCTAAACCCTAGGTGGTGGTAGTGAAGGCGGTGCTGTTGTTGTGGGTTTTATTGGTGGTTTGTTTGAGACCCTGTTAGTCAGCTGTCGATCGTCGATTCCGTGTCTATACTTCTCGAAAGTCGGCCGTCGTCATGTCTGCGGTTGACATTTAGCGTCGCCGTCAGAATACGAAGACGCGCCGCCATGTGCTATGGCGCTCCGCCGTGGATGGTGGTCGGAAACCCACCGGCTCCTCCACTCTTTTCCCTGCTGCTTTCTATCTATACTCACTCTCTAATTCTAAGCAAGGTTGTAGAACTCGCTAGGCGCTAGTCGGCCGGTGGGGTACCGACTAGGGATTAATCGGGATTAATCAGGATTAATCGGGATTAATCGGATTGGATTTATATATGTATTTTTCCAAATTTATACATATATAATGTTAATTTTATACCTTATATGTATAAATTTTGAAGTTTAGGGGCCAAATATAAACTAGTGAATATGGATGGGGGTTAAATATTAAAATACCTAAACTTAAATAATCATAATCACCTTCATCGTTCACCATACCCCGTTTTTTCCTCCCATTCCTTCTTTCATTGTACGGAACCATCAGAAGCAACTAGGGTTTTTGGAGTTTCATCGATTTTGGTTCTAAATCATGGATTGTCATCCAATTTTGAGCTAAGAACTTATTTGATTTGATAGATTTGCTCCAGATTTGACCCGTTCGAATTCATTTTTGACCTAATTTTGAGTTTTTTAGGTCCGACAAGGACCAATTTGGTCAGACTAATCGGTGATTAATCGCTATTTTTACAACACTGGACCGCCACCGATTAATTTAGTGATTAGCCCAAAATTAATCAGTAAAGTGGGGACTAGCGATTAATCACCGATTAATCGGTGATTAATCGGGATTTTTACAACCTTGATTCTAAGTGCAATTGTGTATTTGTGTTATGAAAATGGGGTCAAAAATGAGTTTTCTGCTTATATATGGAAGGTCTTTGATGGTTTTCAGAAACATGGAATGGTTTTTGGGAAAACCGTTTGTGAAGTTGTTTGTTTTCAATTAAATATATAACTAGTTGAATAACATAACGCGCGTTGCGCGTTTTACAATCGAGATTCAAATGAAGTGTTTATCAATACACAAAATCATTGAAGGATTCATACACCATGTCCCATATCTTAAACCAATAAGATGCTGTCACATGAGGTATGAAACCCAGAACGCATTATAACAAAGAAATATATATATTATAATGATTTAACAATACAAAAGAATTGCTAGGTATTCAATTGTAAATGAGTAAAATAACCTTTTCCTTTTGTCATTGTCTATGTATTATTTACAATATATTTGTAGTTGTATTTACAGCACAAATTTGAAGGAAAATGACCTAACTTTTCGGCAAAAGAGGCATCGATGGAGGTTTTGGGTGATAAGGAGCAGGTCAACGTAGGTGAAAATACGTCAAAGATGGCCGCCACCGAAGACGGCGCATGACGACTCGTGGTACGCGGGCGAAGGTGAAGGCGGCGCAGGCTAGACGTGGTCGGCAGGAGGGGGCGCCCTGTTGATGGAGACGACAACGGTGGGGATGGCGGCAGATGACGGCGGCGTATTACGGCGTCAGAGTGGAGCGACGTACGGCGGTTCGGGCTGCCGGAGGAAGAGGAAGATGGTGGCGGGAGGGAGGCGGTGGCTGACTGGCTGTTGAAGTCGGTGGATGATAGTAGAGAAGATAGTGGCGGTGGTCTGTGTAGGTCAGCTGATGAGAGCAGAGACAAAGAAAGAGAAAAAGAAAGAGAAGAAAGTAAAAAAGACGAAAATACCCCTGAGAAGCAGGCATATTACAAGATTGCCATGTTACTATTCATTTTCTATATCTATAAATATATAGTTAATAATAATAACGAGTACATGTCTTCTAAATTATTTTTATGCAACATATTATAGACAAAAACGTTTTTATTTGAAGGCCAAAGGTTTTCACTTTTTAAAATTAATATTAAATTAAATTATAGCCGATGAAGTTTTATTTGAAGGCCAAAGGTTTTCACTTTTTAAAATTAATATTAAATTAAATTATAGCCGATGAAGTTGTTATATGTTAGGCCGCCCGTTGTGCGTCGCGAGCTAGTACACGTGAACAGCCCGGTGCTCACCCTCAGCCACAACAGCCTTACGCAAGTACACGCGATCAGCCTTGGCGCGAGCACACGCGACGGTGCTCACCTGCATTAACGAGAGAAAATAGCCTTTGGTCGCTCGCGAACAGGCCTGTGGCTCACCCCTATCCACAACGGGGTCAAGTGACCGGGTTATTTGAAAGTTAAGTCAGTGGCTCGCGACTGCTCGCTCGCGACTGCTCGCTCGCGACCCATAACGGATGGTCTTAGTCTATACATATGGTTTACAAATGGTGAAACTAGATAGACAATAACAACCACCGTACCCATCAAACCATCACGTTCGTGAGGCTTATAAAATTTTAGCTGGGTGTGATGAAATGATAAAACTTAAGTTGGCACAATCTAATCGGGTGTCATAAAACCCACCGTGATAACTTCCCCACCCACCCTTATAACGCTTAATCTTCGTGTCTAAAATACGTGCATGTAGCAGAACGTGATCATGAATAGAGTTTATAGTTGTGACCCTTCTCATTTTTAAACAGTTTTAAAAAACCAAACATCCGGTCGCCCCCGCCGCCGCAACGCGCGGCGGGTATAAAACTAGTTCTTTCACAAATTCTATCAAAGAAGCACGAAAATCTCTAAGGGATATAGATTCCCTATGCATATCCCCTTATGTATCAAAATCTAATTTATAATTATTAACTTCTTTTGCCGGCACATCATCATTTTGTCGAAGAGAAGAAGTGGCCACTAGCATGTACTTCACTTGTTTGTATTACATCTCCTATATGTCTTTTACCTTTACCGCCAATTTGTTGGTATAACACAACCATACAGACATGGTGTTTAACAATCAAGGTGTGTTGTTTTATGTTTTTATACAACGTTTGGTGTTTTAGTATATTCTTTGTAAATAGTGTTAATCTTATATTGTATTTTACCAATTATAAATTTTTAAAGTGTATAAAAATAAAACCAACTTATATGACCATATGAAGATAAAACACATAAATATGAATATAAAACACCACACTGTAATACAAACCTTATATGACCATATGAAGATAAAACACATAAATATAAATATAAAACACCACGGAACGAAGACCCCATGTGAAACGTTGGTGTGCCGCGATATTCATACAAACTTTGTGGATTTGGAAACACATCTGGGAATCCTTTGGAATGACGACTCCAATCTTCATTACCACAAGTAACAACCTTTAAAGAAATCAAGATTTTCTTGATCAACAGAAGTAGCTTTATGATGATTCAAAAATATAAATATATCTTCTTTGAAACCATGGCCTGCAAAGATTAATTTGAGTGAGAAAGAGAAAGAGTCGGATCGTGTGGTTGTGTTTGTGTGTGTGCGAGAGAGAAGGGAAGATATAAAGGAATTTATATGAAAAAATGAGAACTAATGGGAAGAATTTTAAAATAATTAGTCCTTTTAATTAATTTAATGAGAACAAATATACTTATAACACTATCTTTGAATTTTCATTCTAATAAAAAAGTGTGTATGTGTGATAATAGAATGGAGAAAAGGGGGTTAAGTTACACGTGCTAACCTGTGCAGACGTTGGGAAGCCAGGTGGATGACACTGTAATAGAAAATACCTTTAATGCCCTTATAAACATAAACAATTACAATAATGGCATATGTACTGTTTAAATCAGTTAGATTATTAATATATTGTAATTAATTACTTATATAATAATTGTCAAATTTATATATATATTAATAGAATGACAATTTAGTAGTATAGTTTTATGTTTTTTTTATTTGATCACAATTGTTTATTATTCGTTATTATTAGCCCACATAATTGAAGATTATTGGCCTATCTATTTGAAGAAAATTGCTAACGTAATTGAAGATTATTGGCCCACGTAATTGACGAAAATTGCTAGATAGTGGTACGACAATGTTATTTTTAATGTCCACCAAAATTATAACGACACGAGCGTCCCGCAGCGAAACGCAGGTAACTAAAACACTAGTTATATAAATATTTAAACCTGTTGTACAAAATTTTCCTACAATCATACTTTAACTTAAGTGTTTAATTTTTGTAGTAATTAACATAACATACCATATTAACCTTTTTTTAAATAAAATATAATTGTCATAACTAACATAACGAATCATTGACCCACCCATGGTCAGTGTGAGCTACAAGTCATGATACACTGACCACTTGTGGTTAATGAATTAGGGGCTTATAATATCCAATCAAATCCATTGCTATACTTTTCTTTTTTTGTTAAGCATATTACGTGTAGAGGTACCCTCTTGAATAGCCCCCGACACAATATATTAAGCTTAATCCGGATTAACTCAATCTTGGCATGCCCAAGTTGAAAGTGACCCATTAAGGTTAAATCCACCATACTTCTACAAATAGAAGTCTTCTTCTCAACATATGGGGGTGGTTTTTCCTCCCCAAACTCTCTCCACCTCTACGCAAACCTTGATGGCTACATACTAGCGTCATGTTTATACTTTTGTACATGCATACACACATCTCAATAGTGAACCCAAAACTCATTTGAGGGTCGGAGGGTGGTCCAGAGACTATTGTCTCTCTCTGACCCCTTCTAAAGTGTTTCATGGTTAGGCATATTTGAGATGAGACGGAGAAGATGAGGTGTGATAGATTTAATCTTCATCATCGCTTGAAAATTCACATGGATCTCCTTGAGATCGGGCTTTGTTTCTTCATTAAGTGAGCTGAACAAAAATATTAAAATGTGATACAAATGCTAAATATAATTCTTGACACATTCATCATGCCTTATCCAATCATCAATTATGTCCAAAAGATTGAACAAAAAATTCATGAAACATTAATGTAAAAGCTTCACCGTCGAAACTACGATCGATTGATGTATGACCAATCCAAAGTGCACATCTATTGGACTATACTTATCATTACCAGGTGAATTAATGAATACAAAAAACATAAGTTCCAAATATGAGTGTAAAAAAGTCGAGCTGAGCTATAGCTCAATTTAACAGAGTTCAAGCTCGGATGGTCATTACCCCAATTTGATGAGAATGAGGGAAGAAGTCCTTAACTATTCCCCGGGCATCTACCATTATACCCACAATGGTCGGCCTTGATGTGTTAGTTTTAGTAGTTTACAAGATATCATTTTCACGAAGCCAAAACTTTTGATGTTCAAACACCAAAAACTTTGGTTTTGGGAAAAAAATGATTTTACTAAAATAGTATCGTGTTTTAAATTTTTAAGTAAACGATAGTTACTTAAAACTAAAACTAACACATAGGAAGAGAACCTGACGTGCAAAACATAGTTTTTAGGGTAAATACCGAGTATCGTATCCAGAAGAACACACTTTCCCCTACTCAACCCTTCATCACTTTAGCTAATCAGGTTTTGAAAAAGAAAATAAAACATAGGGGGTTCAAAAAAGATAGCTGATGTGCGTGGTTTTAGCAAAATACAAAAAATATCATTTTCCCGGCAAAAAACTTTGATGTTTTAATTTAGAAACTTTGGTTTGGGATAAATGACTGATTTTTACTAAACCGGTTATTACCAAGTTTTAAATTTATAAAGTAAACAATATTTACTTTATAAACTAAAAGCAACACATAGGCAGAGAACTTGACGTGCATAGTATAGTTTATACGGTAAGTATTGAGTATCATATCCCCAAGGATCACACTTTTCCCTACTCAACCTTTTATCCATCAACTAATCGGGTTTTGAAAAGAAAAATAAAACGGAGGGGTTCTTTGATAAAAATAGTTTTTGAATAAGGGTTTTGGTTTTTAAAGTAAAAAGATAAAAATGGTAGAGAGATCAAATATGCACATCTCGGGTCCCTCCGAATAAGTAGTTAAGTTTCTTATTACAACTAATAGTTAAGTTTAAGTATTTGTGAGGAAGAGAAGAGTGTTCTTGAAGTGTTGACTCTTTGATAGAGAAGCGGAGGCTACTACTGCGTAGAATGCTAAACCTCTCCAGCGTGCGTCCACCTGGGGTCTCCGCCAGGGCCTCGCGTATAGCGGGGCTCCTCAAACCGCGGTCAAGTCTCTGGTCTTCAAACTCATCTTCTTCTTAATATGTAGGCTTCACTTCCGACTTGGAACACCGTACACCTCGCCTTAGCTCTCGCGTTTCGTACCGAAGGATCTCACTTACAACCAACCTTACCGACAGCGTATCCCCATTGGTTAACGAACTAGGTCGAAGGATCTCTCTTACAATCAGTTCAGAAGACACGTATCCCCATTGGTTAACGACGTTGTATTAACGAGAACTAGATATAAAATCTTTATTTTATTTATCTTTGGTGACACTTTAATATTTACAGGCCTGATAAATATAAAGTTGGTTTGATGATTGATGACTTAATTAACCCAACCCATAACCTCCCGAGCTGAACGAAGTCCTTAACAAAGGTGGAACATAATCCTAAAGACGTATGATACAAAAGATCACTGGTGCGCCTGTAGGGAATCCTCCCTTTGCTAAGAAAGTCATTCAACTACTGAGTAAAATCCTTGATAAAGGTGGAACATAATCCTAAAGGTGTGCAATCCGAAGATCACTGGTGCACCCGTAGGGAATCCTCCCTTTTACCAAGAAAATTACTCAGTCATCTGGTGTGTACCAGAAATGTGTCACTCAGATCTGGTCCACTTTAGAAGCCGTTGCTTAGAACCCGGTTCGGATATCAGAAGCCCGAAGGATCTGTCTCACTACCGGTTTCCTCGCCTTGGATCTAGCTCGGGACTACCAGAAGCTGATTATACCGTTAGTTATGTATTAAGTTATAGTTGATTTTTAAGTTAATTAAATTAATAATCATTCAAACCATATCGAATGATCAACCCAAGAACATGGCTGCTCATAGACAAGCTCTCCATCTTCAAGTGCTATGCATCTAACTACCTCATGACCCTCGATGTTTTATTGCATATGAACTACTCTACGATCATCTTTTTGGCCAGGCCGATCAAGGTAGGACGAGGCCTAACCATTGAGGGATGTTAGGATTGCCAAAAGGCCTCCCACAAGACCCCAAGATCTCTGGAAGAAGCTTGGAGTTTGGCCTAAGAGAGCACAAGAAGGGATGAACAAATGGTGAAGGGTAGCTTGGTATTTATAGGCACTGCAGACTGAGCATGGGGGTGCCAAATGGGCAGGCACGACCCTGCTTGCCTTGCTCCCCAAGTTTCGTCGTTTTCTAGGTTTGCTGCGTTGTCTTCTAGCGTGCAGGGCCTTCGTGCAAGTGAGCGGGGGCGTGCTTGGTCACCCCGGGACTGATTTTAATGTTGTTTAAGTCCCGGGTTTGTCTTCCAAACATACAGGGAACAGGCTTCAAGTCTGGTATCTTCAGAAATCTCCAGTTTTTGCTTGTTTTCACCCGGAAATCCTTCGTTTCCGTCTTGGAGCTCCAGTTTCCAGAGAAATGCAAATAGGAACGAATTAAGCATCAAATATCAATTATGTAAGCCTAATTGTATCCTATTTTAAGACTGTTTATGCCTGTTTTATATGTTAATTCTGTGAGTCATCAATAGTTTTTGAAAAAGGTTTTGTTTAAAAAGATAAAATAGTAGTTTAGTAAACTTGCTAATCTTAGGTACTCTACAGATAAATAGAATAATTATATTAATAGTAGTAGTAGTAGATTTAATTAATGATGTAGAAAACAGGTTTGAACAGTCCCTTTAGAGTTAGGAGACGGGAAAATAAATAAATAAGTGATGACATTCTAGCAACTAGATGGATCACGGGCAGTGCACGTGCACGAGTCCTCATGGAGGTGTCTTTGAACTGCTGTCCTGTGGGCCGGTCTTTTCCTGATCAACAAGTGTTGTCGAGCCTAACGCACACAAGTTGTACAGTTTATTGGAAAGTTTAGGTCTTGCTTTTAAGGCACTTCCTAAACAATCGCAAAACCGCTTATTTAAGCACTGGGTTTTCTAATCTATCTCCTTAAATTTAATTAAAGAGGTGCTTCAGTAGTAGTTCTTCCTCTCTTAACTCTTACGTTCCGTACCGAATGATTAGTTGTGCCGAGAAATCCCCTAAGCAATATATGACTTTGTACTAATAAGAGCTGGATCAAGTATACTAATAAGAGTTAGACAAAGTATTCTTGTTATATTTAACTTTATATAGTATTATATTTTATATCTTTAAACAACTCCAAGTCATTTCCTAAATTTTGACGATTGATAAAAATATCATTTTCACATCATCCGAACCATACCCCTTCAACTGTCCATTACCTTCCCCATCACCACAGACCCACCACCATGTTCACCATACCATCACCAAAGACCCACCACCACGGTTCACCATTTGTCCACCATCACCGACCATCTCAGGGGTTTAGGGACGAGTTGATTTTATCTTATCTTGATTTAGGGTGAGATGGGGGAGGGGCAAAAGGTTTTAAACTGAAAGGACCAAAATGCCCTTGACTTAACAGCAATGGAATAGACGAAGTTGGGGGGAGAACGGGAATGACAAAGAATGAAAACCATAGGGGTCCAAATGAAAAAAAAAATTGTATTATTTAAGCAATTTGATCCAAACCATATAGACGACTTTGACGATTAACCCTATTTTAACTACTAAGTATATAAAACAATATAAGAATTAGAATGGTACGAAAATATATGGTTTTATATTACATGACATGCAATACTATTTGTGTGTGTATATTTAGTTTATATATTTAAAATAGTGTTTTAGTCGTAATATGTTATCTAGTTACCTCTACATAGGTACACACGTGTTGAATAAATTTAATGTCATGTACTTTAGTAAATTAATATAAAAAACCGTGTATTTGCATGGATTTAATAAACCTATGTATTACATAAGTTGAATAAAATAAAATATGTTAACATATATGTCCTTAAAAATGATTTTAATTGTAACAATTATAAATTTATTTAGAGAGAATTACACAGATTGTGCTCTAGTTATTATCAAAATGGCACTCTCTGTCATTTATGTTGATTTTTCACTCCTCCTGTCTTTCATTTTCTAAATTTGCTATACCCTCTGTCCTTTAGCCTAACCTCGTTAAAAAACCTGGTTAACTTTAAAACTAAATTTACACTTTTAGCCCTTATAGTTTTTGGTTCCCAATTCAAACCTTTTCGAACCCTAAGCCTAAACCCCAAATCAATCGACAAAACTAAGGCACGACATGAAACGAAATCATAGGGCTTTTAAACTACATCAAATTCCGATCAAAACCATATTCAATAATCATACTAACCAGTTAGAAACGAGGTGTAATCGTCGATTAAAGGCTCGCGACTGTCGATTCTAGTTTCGAGTTACGTACCATTGGGAATATTTTTAGTTTCGTGTTAAGTACCATAAACCATAATTTTGAAGTAACACGATTGATGAAGAAAATATTTTGTTTTATAAAAACTCATTTTATATATAAACATACACATGTATAACCAAATTTAAGCGAATTCACGTCAAACATAACCCGACAAACATGAAACCTGATCGAAACTTGTTAAAAACTTATATCAAATCCAATTGATTCAAACCAGATCGCAAAACGGGTCAAAAACCCAAACCGAACTCGGCCCGCGTTAACAAAAACGGATCTTATACCTCCAAATCGACCCTAAACTTGGGTCTAGTTTCTACTACATGGCTCCAGCTCAAAATCGCACTCATATATGCTTTATCACATGTTTAACGTCCCAATTATTAAGCCACCATCGAATTATTATACTTTTAACGAACCCAATTGTTATCTGGACCGTTATATGATAAATTGAGACCTTTATTAACTTCATACATAAAATTCGATCACTTCTGTATCAAAACATACCAAAAACATCTACTAAAACGATCCCAATTCGAAGATTTGTCATTTCAAGTCGCGACACCTTATCGGCTAATTACACCTCGATTTCAAACAGGTTAGTATCATGTTATATATCGTTTAGATCAGAATTTGACGTTCTATAATAGTAAGGCTGACCCTAAGGGGGTGCGGGGAGGACTCCTGGCCCGGGCCTAATTTCTAAAGGGGTACTTTGAGCGGCGACGAGTGTTTTCTTTCTGCAAGTATTTTCTTTCTATTTTCGACCAAAAAAAGATCTCATCTTAAACATTACTGGTTATAAACGCAAGAAGGTCAAGAGTAGATAAGAATGAAGATGAGTCATACATGATAAACTAAATTTGAAGGATACGACATAATTAAAAAAAAGTTGAAGTGTGTTACTTAAGATTTGTGTTGTGGTACAGTAATTGTGCAGCCTTTGCAGTAAATTTTAATATATAGTAGTACAACAAAACAGTAATTGTCTCACGCTTTTGCACATGATGCAAGTCAAATTCATTTTATTAAAAAACTTTTGAAGTCTAGATATAAAATAATGGCCCTTCAAATTATTATAGAATTTTAAAAAATGGTAGTTTCTTTATGAGCCAATTAGCAAACATATTAATTTTTATAATTATTACGACACTTTCAGTTCTATATCCGGTTCGACCGGTCCGACTAGGGAACCGGTAAGGACACCGGTTCAACGTCCGCTTCAGTTATGAAAACATTTCTTAAAAGATCTAAGACTAAAGGGCACATATTTCATGGCTCGGCCAGGGCACCTGAGTTTTCATGGCCGACCCTGTAGCCTATGATTTTGTTAATTGCCATGGTTGAATTCGAGGTCAATCAAAATGAGTTCAAGCGTCAGGGTTCTAAAAGGCTTGGATTGGGAACCAGAAATTATAAGGGCTAAAAGTGTAAATTTAGTTTCAAAGTTAACCAGGTTTTTTAACGGAGTTAAACTAAAGGACAAAGGGGTATAGTAAATTTCGCTAATAACTAAAAGCAGAATCTGTGTAATTCTCTCATTTATTTATTTAAACATTTCTTTTTTTAGTCTCTCACAACAAACAATTATTATCATTATTCTTTATTTTTTAATATTTTAATTTTGAATTGGAGACATATTAAATCGAAGTTTTTAAATAAGTTTATAAAAAATTGAGTGAATAGCTAAAATCGTCCCTGAGGTTTGTACATATTTGCTAGATCTATCCAAAAAAGTTTTTTTCTCAACTGCACCACTGAGGTTTGAGAAATGTTGCTAGATCAATCCATTTCTCTAACTATGTTAAAAACTAATGTTAATTGAGGGGTATATTTGTCATTTTGTTTTTTTTTTTTGTTTTTTTTCTTACTTTCCATTTACTTTTAACATAAATAATAAAAGCTTTTTTTTTACAAAACCATCCACGGCTGCTGCTTCTGGTGCCGGAAAATACGTTCACTGCCACCACAATTGTTGTTTCTCTATTCCTCGGCAGTCGTTTCCTTGAAATATAATTTGTCCACGATATTGAATTTGAGTTGAAAAAGAGAAATCATTTTCTCTTTGAAAGGGATGGGATTTATGTTATGACCTCCACTACTGAACTAAACAAACCTCTTACATGTCTATGTTTTCTATCACAGAGTTTCCATCCCTTCCTACTCAAACAAGTGGAGAACCTTAAAGACCCCTTCGGCCGTCAATTAACTTCTTTTCTTTCTATTTTTTTTGCCTGAATATTGTGCTTTAGCTTATGATGGCGCCTTCTGTTACCACCACATACCTTCATACCTGCAACCTATTTCTTTTTTTTTGTTTCGATTTTTTTTGGGTTTCAAAAACAAAAGGTTGATGGCGCTGGGGCTGGTGATGGTGATGGCGGTGGTGATGACTGGGGCTGGTGGTGATGTTGGGGTGGAGGTGATGGTGTTGCTATGGTGATGTGTTGGTGTAGTATAGATAGGAGAGAAAAGTATCAACAGTCTACATAGAGAGGAAGGGGTGGGGGGTGGGGGTGGAGGGATGTGCTACAAAATAAACTTTGTATATTTTTATGAAAATAGTAAATGGAAATAAAAAAAACAAAACAAATATGTAAAATGACAAAATTACCCCTCAATTAACATTGGTTTTTAACATGGTTAGAGAAATGGATAGATCTAGCAACATTTCGCAAACCTCAGTGGTTCAGTTGAGAAAAAAAAGTTTTTTGGATAGATCTAGCAAAAATGTGCAAACCTTAGGGACGATTTTTACCATTCACTCTAAAAAATTCTTATTAAAAATATGTCATCGATTAGAATTAAATAATGGTTTTATTATGAGATTTGAAATTCAAAAGTTTAAAAATTCTACATCAAAATTGAAAAGTTAGAGATGGTTAAATTTTCATTCATAGTTAAGGAAATAAATTTTGCAATTTTTAAGAACCTAAATCTCCACCAATTCGATACTTCTCAGCCTTTCATTTTCAGGCCATATGGTTTTAACTGCTGACCGTTAAGTTGTGAACTCGATTATCAAGTAAAATTGTATTTTTTCAAGTACTATTTTGCTCTAGATTGTAACCCAAAAAATATTCTAACATTTATATAGGCGTTAACGAAAATAGGATCTATACTTTGTTGTTGATTAGTCAAATCAGTCTAACTAAAGAATGATAATGTTTTCCTAAATTATTTGTCAAACAAGATTAAATTAAGGAATGTACCTTTATTTGGTTAAAACACAGAGCAAAACAGGGGAGCATAGCTATAGATAGTTGATTTAAAGAAGGAATCAATGTAATTTCTAACTAGTCTCGGTCCTTTTTTTTTTTTTTGAAAGGTGAACTTCAATAAAACGCGACCGGTCCTCAAAACGAGGACCGACGCTCAAGCAATACAACATATACAACGTATTCAATCTCCAATCTTTCCACACAATCTTTTTAAACCTGGATCTAGATCTAAGCCAAATAAAAGACATAGATTTAACTTTCGCTACAATGTCGCCAACTCTAGCTTCCTTGTCTCTAAAAATCTTTTCATTTCGCGCGTTCCAAATAACCCACATAGTAACCATCACAATTCCTGGAATAATTTTCTTATCTTCTTTATTGCGCCTCCCAGTTGGTAATTGGAGAAGGTCCTTAACATCAAAAGCAAAAATCTGGCCTAGTTTGCACCAAGATCCAATTGCCGACCAAACCCCATACGAAAAACCACAACCAGTGAACATATGAACTGACGACTCTTCTTCAACTTCACATAAAGCACACGTATCGTCTTGAATGTTTATACGTCTTCGCTTCAGAGCGGCCCGGGTAGGAACACGATCCATCTCGAGACGCCAAACAAAGATTTTAACCTTTAAAGGAACCCACACAATCCACTTCATTGAAAACTGCCTCTCAGAAGCTGCACCAGAAAGAACAGTCTGCTTGAAGTCTACAACAGAAAAAATCCTACCATTATTACCTTCCCAAGCCCAATGAAAGTATGCTTTCTAACTTCCGACTAAAAAATAGTTTTGTAATAAAAGTATGCTCTATTTTCTGTTAAAAAACAACTAGAAAGGAAAAATACCATTTATTTTATGTATAAATAAATAAAAAATAATATATATATATATATATTAGCATTTAATAATAATAATAATAATAATAATAATAATAATAATAATAATAATAATAATAATAATAATAATAATAATAATAATAATAATAATAATAATAGCATTTATTTATTTATGGTTTATAAAAATTTGATAGAATATGATTCTTACTCAGATACTACACTACTTCAAAACCTTTTTTAGCACCCCCAAACCCCTTTCTCTCTCTTCTCTCTCCTCTCTCTCTCTCTCTCTCTCTCTCACACACACACACACACACACACAAACACACACAGAGAGTTAAAATAAAGGTGTGTGAACTTGTTATTCCTGCACAGCTGATTACAACAATATCATCATCATCATCCTCCTGATCTAAGTTCCATCCATCCGTCAAAATCATTCAAATCACGCAACATTTTCTCTCGCTTAC
Organism: Ambrosia artemisiifolia; assembly: GCA_032199755.1. Classification (NCBI taxonomy): domain Eukaryota; kingdom Viridiplantae; phylum Streptophyta; class Magnoliopsida; order Asterales; family Asteraceae; genus Ambrosia; species Ambrosia artemisiifolia. Next base: position 34,981,616 of record CM063517.1, read on the forward strand.
AAATTCACTCATTTTTTGTTACTTTACACTAACGATTCATCCAATATTAATATTGATTGAAGATTATTACGTGATTGAATTGAACGGAATGCGATTGGCTAACGATGACGGTGAGGTTGATTGTTGTTGAAGGAATTGGTAGTAGCTAGCTTTGTGGCTCTGTTGTTTGTTGCATATATGATGTTGATGCAGACTCCTAGGATGAATTCAGATGCTACTAGGCCTGGTGGTCCTGTTGAAAGAGACATTGAGCAGGTATATTATTATTATTATTATTATTATTATTATTATTATTTGTAATTTTGTTCAGAGTTTTTATTTTGCTGTTGTGGTAGGGTTTTATAATTGTTTCAGCATTTTTTAATCAAATAATGATTGTGTCTGTCTCGTATCGATGATGCAGTGAAGTTTTGGTGTGTAATTGTTGTGTTTATAAGATGACAGGTTATAAGTATCTAAGACAGAGTGATTTATTATGTTTTTAATATCAATTTACACAATGTGTGTCTCATCTTGAATGATTTGACGTTGTTTTGAAAGTTGAGTTTTGGTAGATAATCTTTGGTGATTTCCCCTTGCTCATTTCACTGCACATCGGATAAACTAGGAACGGATGTCACATATATTATTGCCTAGTACCTACATAGATATCTTATGTAGGTATGAGGGATTGGGCAAGTTATCCTTAATCTTATTTAACATCCTGCAGAAATTTAGGCCTAAACTGCAAACAGAATTTGAAGAAAGTCTGAATGACAGATGGATAGACAGTCATATGGGTTTCCTTCACTGGAGCGCCACTGACACGGTGTATTAGCTCCCTGCCAATATTAACTGTACTATGTTCATTGGTCAGACTAAACTTTAGACAAACTTACTAGATGTAGTGTTGTTGTCAAATATACTGTAGTAACCAAGAATTCTGTTTGAAATGAGGTATAGTGATTAGTAAGTGGTACAGCGGTTGGTGTAACAAGCTTTGGAAATCACCAGATTAAAGAAAATGTTAGGACAATAATATCCCTATTTTCATATATAGTAAGATGTATTAGTATTGTAACACCCAACCATGAACATGATATTGGCTGTGCTTTGCTCAACCTAGTCACATTTTGTCTTTCACAATAACACAAGAACTTCTCAAGAGATCACTCATACTTGTATATCACAAGTACTCCCACCTAGCACACTTGATTGCGGAGTCTTGATGTAAGCAGCCCCAAAATGTGTGCACTCTCCAATGTCTCTTGTGTCTATGGCTGATTTGGGATTTACCAAAGGTGTTAAAACAACCCTCTCTAGGACTCATCATCCTCCCCAAGTCCCCACCATCCAGTACAACACAAGAGTTGTTCTAATACCATATTGTAAAACCCCCACCAGGAGCAAGATATCATCCGCTTGCCCGGGCGGGTGGATCCTGCCATGATGGGGGCTTAGCGGTTGAGAACATGCAACATAAAACGGATGCCACGGGATCATGTGGAATATTGTGGAAGGGGAGGTGCATCCTACCATGACTTGGGTTTGAGAGTGGCTGGATGGCTTTAAAGCCGAGTCCCACATTGGAACATGGCAGATCTAAAGCCAAATTAAAGCATATGAGTTACTCCGCGTATTGCCTTTTGAGTTTAGCAGTAAGTTCGCCTGGGTAACAAGATATTGGCTAGAACATCATGCAGAGCTATGGCAGGATTCACTTTGAGTTAGCATAGTTAATAATCATTATTTGGAATTATATGTTCGTATAACAAGTAAATGTATAAGATGATGTTCATGGTGGCCTCACTTCTCAATATCTATGCAATTTGCATGATGCATATAAGTCCACGAGTGCAGTTTTTTTTCCATGAACATGCAATATGATTTCCTGGCAAGGTTGTAAAAATCGCGATTAATCGATTAATCGCTGGTCCTCACTATAATGATTAGTTTTGGGCTAATCACTCAATTAATCGGTGTCGCGATTAATCACTGATTAGTCGGACCTAAAAAACTCAAAATTAGGTCAAAAATGAATTCGAATGGGTCAAACTGGAGCAAATCGAACAAATAAAACAAGTTCTTACCTCAAAATTGAATGTTAATCCATGATTTAGAAGCAAAATCGATGAAACTCCATGAACCCTAGTTGCGGCCGATGGTTCTGTACGATGAAACAAGGAATGGGGAGGAAAAATTGGAATATGGTGAACGATGGAGGTGATTAGGGTTATTTAATATTAGGTATTTTAATATTTAACCCCCCTCCATATTCACTAGTTTATATTTGACCCCTAAACTTCTAAATTTATGCATATAAGGTATAAAAAAAGCATTATATATGTATAAATTTGGAAAAAAATATACAAAAATCCAATCCGATTAATCCCTAGTCGACCATAGGCCGACTAGCGCCTAGCGAGTTCTACAACACTGTTTCCTGGTACTCACTACTCTCACAGTAGACTATAGACCGTTACTTAAGTTAGCTAGTTGAAAGTTTATAGTCTCTTGTAAGCTGAACTCCTATTAGATAAGTTTATTTTCTGCTTTCTGAATGTTTGCGAAGTTAATTACAAGTTCATAAGTAATTAATTTCATGACGTTTTAACCTTTTTAGCATGTGAGAAAATTTCATCTTCATTGTAGCGCGTTTCAAGCCAGTTTAATGTTGTTACCTCAAGAGCACAATGTTGTAGTTGGGACATGATATGTTTATTCTGCACCAAATATGAGGATTGCAATTTTGCCTGACTGCAGTGCTATTTGTTTAAATGATATCATCTTCTATCTGGTGATATTAATTAAATGACATCTTTGGCTTTTACAATATGTGATTGTGTCCACAAATTTAAATAAATGCTCATAACTGCAGGTACTCTGCCATATCTATATCAATAAAGAAGTTAATGTGGCAGATTCAGTGTAAATGCTTTCACGTTTCTCAATAATCAAATGCCGAAAGATATCACACATAACAGTATATGTACTTACCTAAAACATAAATTAGTTTATATAATAACCAGAAAATCTTGCATTGACACAATCACTTGTCTTTTGAATCATGGAAATGAACCTCAATTTTGCATGGCCATAGCTGCTCTTTAATCACCTGTAAGCAGTGAACCCTATGAATTTGCAGGATAAATTCAATGGACCTAGAATTCTTGCTGCATGAAATATAAAATCTCAAAACTATCTTGCCAAATAGACATGAACATATGTAAAAGTTTGCTCTCTCGCATTATACAAATTCTTAATTAATATTTACTGCAGGCAATTACTGCTCTAAAGAAGGGGGCTTATCTTCTCAAATATGGGAGAAGAGGGAAACCTAAGTTTTGTCCCTTCAGACTGGCTAATGTAAGTTTGAATCTTTTTTTATTTATTTTTATTTTTTTTTTATCATTTCTATAGTATTTGTTGTTTGTCATATCAAAGTACTATTTTTTCTCAGTTTACACATGATTAGATTTGGCATTAAAGAAATGTACCATGTGTAAAAGTATGCTAACGATTGGCACACTAGGTGCTTTCTTCTCTTTATGTTGAATGCTTAACAATGTGCATAATAAGTGTATATGGAAAAGTTACAATACACATTAGGTTTTTGCTGCTTAAAGTTTGTGTGGTGGTCCTGGTGGATGCTTACCGCCTTTTTAAACTTAATAATGCATTCTATTATTACTGGTAATTGTTAGTCACTACTCACTACTTGATGATTTTGGATTTCATCTGATTTTCCAGGATGAATCAGTTCTCATATGGTTTTCTGGGAAAGAGGAAAAACACCTTAAGCTAAGCCATGTATCCAGAATCGTTTCAGGGCAGCGAACTGTAAGTTGTTTCACATATATAAAAAAACCTTTCTATGATTTGTTGGTATTTGGTTTCGCGTTGATCCTAAATCTGTAGTCATATTGTTACCTGCATGATTTCACTTCTGGTTTGACCAAACTTACATTTAGTGGTCATGTTCATGATGGGAAGTTTGGGTTGCTCCTTGTTTTTAATTTTTCAAGACCTTTATGCAACTATCACAAGTTTGCTTAGGATATCAAGTTGTCATTTTACTTTGGAGGCTTTTATATTTAATATATCACACAATTGTAAGCTTTCCCTTGTGATCGATAATGGATTAACATGTTATTTTGATGTTCATTTTTCTTGACTAGCCAATCTTTCAAAGGTATTTGCGGCCTGAGAAGGAGTATCAATCATTTTCTCTAATTTATGATGACAGGTCTCTAGATTTGGTAAGAATTTCATTGATTTTATTGATGCAGTTAATTATTTATATAGCTGTATGTCTGCCAATTAAGAAGATTATACTTTTGTGATCGTTTTAATAATGTTAAACTTGGTGACTGATTTGTTTATATTTCTAGATCTGCAAGGATAAGGATGAAGCTGAGGTATGGTTTAGTGGCCTTAAGGCACTAATATCACGTGGCCATCAGAGAAAATGGAGAACGGGATCAAGGAGTGATGGTATCCCATCTGAAGCTAATAGCCCAAGGACCTATACGCGCAGCAGCTCACCTTTACACTCTCCATTTGGTAGTGGTGATAGCTCATACAAGGTCAGATTCTCTTCTTAGCTTGATGCCTTGATATAATTCAAAAATTAGATGTGAACCTTCTTACTCATGTATATCCCTTCATGTATAGTTCTGCCTGTCAGAGCTGTCTCTTTTCGGTCTTGATCCATTTTTAGTATTAAAAATATTAAACAGGTAAAACTAAAAAAATGAAAGTTAGCTTAAATGGAAACTGGTCCATAGTCACCTAAGGTGTATTTATAATGCACACTGAAAAAGATGAATTATTATTGAAATGATATAATTTTATGATCATATTCAACACACTAATTATAATCAAGTACACAGTGAGTTCATTATAATGATGAAACATTATTATCACCGTAACAATCTGAATCTTTGGATACTTGCATTTAGGAGGTTTTATGCATAGATGTTAGCCGACGTCAGGTCTATTCAATACATAAATAATTGGGTTGAAATTGCCACATGTAGTTCAGATCATGACTACCTAAAGCATGTACGTTGATAATGTGCAACTTTTTCATCACACAGGACATGGGTGATCAGCTCCCTCTTCAAAGTCCATACGGAAGCCCTCCTAAAAAAGTTGCAGACATGAACTTTTATTGTAAGGTTCCTCCCAAGGGTGGTGGTTTCTTCCCTTCGGATTCTACCACTGGTTCTGTCCATTCATTGTCATCTCGAGGTTCTGATAGCCACCACTCAAGGGGGGTAGTAACGGGTGTAGATGCCTTTAGAGTCAGCTTATCAAGTGCTGTTAGCTCATCAAGTCAAGGTTCTGGTCATGATGACGGGGACGCCTTAGGTGATGTTTTTCTTTGGGGTGAAATCACCACAGATGGTGGACCAAATGCTAAAACTGACTCTTTATTCCCCAAAGCTTTAGAATCTGCAGTTTTGCTTGACGTTCAAAATATTGCTTGTGGTGCAAGACACGCTGCATTAGTAACCAAACAAGGAGAGATCTTTTCTTGGGGTGAGGAATCTGGTGGAAGACTTGGGCATGGGGTAGATTCAGACGTTTTACACCCAAAACTTATTGATTCCCTCAGTAATACAAACATCGAGCTTGTAGCATGTGGTGAGTATCATACATGTGCTGTAACACTCTCCGGCGAGCTCTACACATGGGGTGATGGCCATTTTGGGATTCTTGGGCACGGGAATGAAGTAAGCCATTGGGTTCCTAAACGGGTCAACGGCCCTTTAGAAGGTATCCATGTCTCCTACATCTCATGTGGACCGTTTCATACTGCTGTGGTGACCTCTGCTGGCCAGCTATTTACGTTCGGTGATGGGACTTTTGGTGTTTTAGGTCACGGAGATCTAAAAAGCGTTTCGAAACCTCGGGAAGTCGAATCTCTAAAAGGACTCAGAACAGTTAGAGCTGCTTGTGGCGTATGGCATACAGCTGCAGTTGTAGAAGTTATGGTCGGGAATTCAAGTTCTAGTAATTGTTCTTCAGGGAAATTATTTACATGGGGGGATGGTGATAAATATCGGCTCGGGCATGGTGATAAAGAAACTAAACTTGTGCCCACGTGTGTTGCTGCACTCGTTGATCCAAATTTTTGTCAAGTTAGTTGTGGACATAGTATGACGGTTGCACTTACAACCTCGGGTCATGTCTACACAATGGGAAGTCAAGTTTATGGTCAACTTGGGAATCCTCAAGCTGATGGGAAAAACCCGACTCGTGTTGAAGGCAGACTGTCAAAGAGTTTTGTTGAGGAGATAGCTTGTGGGGCCTTCCATGTTGCGGTTTTAACTTCGAGGACAGAAGTTTATACTTGGGGTAAAGGTGCTAATGGCAGGCTTGGTCATGGAGATATAGGTGATAGAAATTCTCCGACTTTGGTAGAAGCACTAAAAGACAAACAAGTTAAAAGTATAGCATGTGGTACTAATTTTACTGCAGCTATATGCCTTCATAAGTGGGTATCAGGAAGCGATCAGTCTATGTGTTCCGGGTGTCATCTACCATTCAATTTTAAAAGAAAACGGCATAATTGTTATAATTGTGGGCTTGTTTTCTGTCATTCATGCAGTAGCAAGAAGTCACTAAGGGCATCTATGGCATTGAACCCAAACAAACCATATCGTGTCTGTGATAATTGTGCTGTTAAGTTGAAGAAAGCTATAGATGCTGGAGTGCCATCATCAGTGTCATCAGCGAGTAACAGAGGAAATGTGAATGATCTAAATGAAAAGGATGATAAATCAGATCCTAGTTTCCGTCCTCGTCTTGCTAGATTTACATCAATTGAATCCTTTAAACCAATTGAAAACCGGACTTCAAAACGTAACAAGAAACTTGAATTTAATAGCAGCCGTGTGTCACCTATTCCTAATGGTAGCTCTCAATGGGGAGGTCTTAACATATCTAAGTCACTCAACCCGGTTTTAGAATCTTCTAGAAAGTTCTTCTCGGCTTCGGTTCCTGGTTCAAGAATTGTGTCTCGAGCAACATCTCCAATATCTAGACGCCCCAGCCCTCCTCGTTCAACTACCCCAATTCCAACCTTGGGTGGATTATCTTCGCCAAAGATTGTAATCGATGATGCTAAGAAGGCAAATGATGACATCAGCCAAGAGGTTGTAAAACTAAGAGCACAGGTATGTAGTTTGTTCACTATCTTAATCTTTGAATCTCATTCTTGTTATGTGATATAATTACCAAAATCCATAAAAATAGTTAAAATAAACTGAAAAAAGTTATATTTTTGGACACTCATAATTAAATGGTATCACAAATAGATTCAATATTTTGTGTTACTGAAACATTATCATGTGATTGTTTATAGTGAAACTTTACAATGATATAATGACTGCAGCTTTGACCATTTTCTTATGAATAGATCAGGTCAGGTTATATTTTATCTCATATGGGTTGAATGTGTCAAACTATATAAATAGCAATAACATAAATGGGTTGAAAGTCTCTCGTTTTTAAATGCATAGAAAGTGTGCGAATAAACTCAACCCAATGGGTCGGAACCGACCCTCACTAACTATTCCTGTTTTGACCTGAACCCGCCCATGTTGCCACTTTCTTGAGGGGACTTTACTGATTGGGAAATTTGTGCAGGTAGAAAATCTAACTCGTAAAGTACAACTTCAAGAGATTGAGCTGGAAAGAACTTCTAAACAGCTAAAGGAGGCAATAGCTATTGCAGGGGAGGAGAGCTCAAAATGCATAGCTGCAAAAGAAGTTATTAAATCGCTTACTGCCCAAGTAAGATCAGTTTTGTTCATTGTTATGTTTATGACTGTAAGCATTTTTTGGATTTGGTTTGTGATCTGATTACCGTATAAGTGACCCGCCAACACTCAGCCCCAATAGGTTGGGGTGTTACACTTACACACACACTACACCAGCACCATACACATACATGATGCACACACAATGTACAAAACAGTACACACATGGTAGACACTGGACAAGCACACCGTATAAGTACATCCGACAAAAACATCATACATGCAATACTGTGCGCACATGTTTCACTGTCTAGTTAATTAATTTATATATATATATATATATATATATATATATATATAGGGGAAAGTTAATTTGAGAACACCTATATTTCGTGCGAACCATGAGAACGACATCTAAAACCATTCAAATTCAAAATTTCTTTTTACGCTCGTCTTTATCACTAAAATACAATATCAAAAACACAATTTACGCGTAAAAATTCAAACGTATACGAAAATAATTTGTTTTTACACATGTGTAAATTTACTGTTTATACATGTGTAAACTGTTTCATTTACACATGTGTAAAAAGTTAATTTGAAAGTGTTTTTGCAAGAAAAGATGAATTATTTGGAAAGAAATTTCATTTATTAATGTTGTATTTTGATTATAATGAGGTTTGTATTAAAAAAATTTGGTTTTGATTGATTTTTTTACTTGTTCTCACGGTTCTCACAATATTTAGCGTTCTCAAGATAACCTTCCCCTATATATATATATAGGGATCGGTTCAAATACAAAGTCTCAAAAACGTGCGAAGTGTGCGAAGTCACGTAACATACAAAATTACGTAACATGGACAGAATACCTACTAGTTCCATAACTAAAATCACGTAACATATAGTCCATTACCAAAAGTTACGTAATGTTGTATATGTGATTTTTTTTAGTTATGAACTAGTAGTGATTCTGTTTATTGTACGTAATTTTGTTACGTGATTTTAGGTATGAACTAGTAGTGATTCTGTCTATGTTACGTAATTTTGTATGTTACGTTTTTAAGGGTATGGAAAATTTTTTATGTAAAGTTTTGAATGATTCTGTCTTATGGTACGTAATAACGTAATGACACTATATGTTACGTGATTTTAGTTATGAACTAGTAGTGATTCTGTCTATGTTACGTAATTTTGTATGTTACGTGACTTCGCACACTTCGCACGTTTTTATTACTTTTCACAATAACCGCCCCCTATATATATATATATATATATATATATATATATATATATATATATTTGGTTTCTCTCGTCGGAAAAATGTGATGTTTGGATTTGCCCTTAGTTTATTCATAGTGTTCGACACTTTGACCATTTTTCGAAGGGGTAATTCAATATATCCCCTTAAACTTTGTATAAATATCATATAAACCCAACATAAAATCATGATATAAGTATACTCATTATCAAATCTGTGACATGTATACCCTTACCTTAAAACTTGCATTGTGATATGATAGTTTGGAATGCAAGGAGAAAGGGAAGGGTATAATGGTCATTTATAAATCGTATATAATAAAATTAAATTAAAATTTTAATGTATTCTGAATGGGTATAGTTGATTAAGTTCAATTGCAATTCTTTTAAGCTGGAAGGAGCAACAAATAGCTGAAACTTTGTGTTTTTTTTGTTGTCAACATTAAATAGCTAAAAGACATGGCAGAAAGGTTGCCTGTGGGAGCTTCCAGGAACATCAAATCTCCTTCCCTTATTTCCAGTATTTCTTCGGGTGATATTTTATCAAATGCCCGAATTGACCAAGTTGACCGGATGATGCCATATGAAGAACCAGATTCCAATGGTTCAAACAGCCCATTAAAACCAAACACAATTAATAGCCGTAGCTCAGCCCAAATTAAACAGGTCCATTCAGAAGCAGCAGCAGCAAGAAACAGTAGCAGAGGCAACACTGGCGAATCTCAGGCTAACGTTGATGAATGGGTTGAGCAGGATGAACCCGGTGTCTATATTACGCTCACATCTTTATCTGGAGGCACCAAAGATCTTAAACGGGTTCGCTTTAGGTATGTTTTTTTCAGCTTGCATTCCCTATAACTTGATCCTAGTAGTGAAAATTTCGGCCCATTTTTAACTAAACCAGTTGACCGTTTATATCTTTTTTCTCATCCTTGTCAAATGGGTGAAATTAAAAAAAAACATCTAAAAGTGTTTTAAGAATGCCATTATTTAAATTATTTACTACGGAGTATTTAGTTACATTTGACATATTAAATTTGATAAAAAGTTATAAAAAGAAAATCTCAAAAGTGATTTTTGAGTAAATAACTAACCAACATGACCTGCCTCTTTTGCCACATCCGCTTAATGTGCTCAAAATGTTTCTATAGGAAGATGCGATTCGGGTTTCATTTAATTTATAAGATGTTTTAAGTTCATGCAAAAGCTTTCTGTATAAAATGATCGATTGTTTGTTAAAATGTAATTTATGTTGTGATACTTGATACAATCATACAATAAATACTTTCTCAAATTAGGTGGGCATTTTGCCAGAATTCATTATGACATGTTACCGAACGAACCTGTTAAATAAAATTCCGATTTCCAATTATAAAAACTGACTTGACTTGCAGCCGGAAGCGGTTCAGTGAGAAGCAAGCAGAACAGTGGTGGGCTGAGAACAGGGTACGAGTTTATGAAAAGTACAATGTTCGAATGCTTGATAAGTCGAGTGTCGGCATCCCAAACGAATGACTTAGAAGCTCGTCCACCCGCCTGCCCGCCAGTCGACACACTGATGGACATGTACATGGTATGTAAATGAATTTTCCTAATCCCCACTTTGCATCAATCATTAAAAGAAATGGTGGTCTCATATTAATTGCTAATGTTTTAGTTTCTTCAATAATTAGATTGTCGTTTGATAATATAGCTTTTTTTTCATTATATTTAGAACATTTATTGTTAAATAAAGCTAAAGAAAAGAAACACAAAAAGGTGATTGATTGTATGCTTTGATCCTTAATAAAAGAAGTTGCTCGTTCTGACCCGAATCTGTTTTATGAATTGCCTAAACAAGTTACAATCGCGTAGCAAATGGGCAACGTTTTTAGTTACAAATAGGGCTGTTCACGAGCCGAACCGAGCGGACCTTTGCTCGTGCTTGGCTCGTTTACAAACCGAACCGAGCTAAGCGGCTCATTTACAACCGAGCTGCAAACCGAGCGAGCATTCTTCGAGCGTGAATTTTTCCGAGAGAGCAACGAGCGGAGAGTAACCCGAACAACCATACAATTAGGATGTTTCCTTCAATGTTTTCGTTGTCCGGGTGACATCCAAGGTCAAATTGTCCGTTGTTGACCCTAATATTGAGGTTCGAGTGTCCGAAGATGAGGCTTATGTTGAGGTAGTGAGGGAGTGAGCATACTGTAGAGAATAAGTGTCGCATTGTAACGTAGGGTGATATTAAGCGACGTTTAGCAACGGGCGACTAATAACATAATGAAGTCAAGATTGTTTCTTCATGACTTTGGGTTTAATATTAAACTTAGTGTTAAATTTTTATTAGATTAAACGAGCTAATTATATTTTACTTGTTTATCTTGGGCCAAATGTTATATATAAAGCTATAAATATTAGTGTGATTTGAGTGTATATGTATAATTAAATACATGATAAATAAATAATAATTTATTCGAGCCGAGCGGACCTTTGCTCATGCTCGGCTCGTTTACAAACCGAAGCGAGCCGATCGGCTCATTTACATCCGAGCAGATGATCGAGTGAGCATCTTTCGAGCATTTTCCGAACGAGCGGTGAGCGATCCACGAGCGGTGAGCAATTTGAACGACGCTAGTTACACATCGATCTTAAATGTGGAACTCGTGACAAGGTCATAGACATGTAATTTTCAAATAGCAAATCTCAATGGAGGTTCAAATGGCAATCAATAAATAACTAGATAGGACATCTTTTAGTCCTTGGATCTCTGTAACTATAAAAATCATGCTTATTTATTCCATGATAAAAAGCAAAACTGCATTACAAAGGTGCATCAAGAATTTCATATCTATGCATCAATCATTACAATTATACATGTAAACACCACAAATGTGATAACATCTTGTACTATTTGAGGGTATGTACGATCTCTATAAAAAGCTGAATGTATTGAAACACGTCATTGCATAAAAAAAATAGACTTAGGTCTCATTTGATTATCGGTGCAAAAAAAAAAAAAGAAAAAAATCATACACAAATGTGGTTGTGCATTCATTGGCAAAATAGTATTTAATTGTAGGAGAGAAACTAACAAGTTTTACTTTTTTTTTTTTTTTGAACGGCCAACAAATCAATCCTGATCACTCAGGAAATACCCACCGGACAAAGGAGTACTCTGAGAGTAACCCGGGTCCACCAATAATTTCACACCAGTTTCTGGTGAAAGCCCACCGCCCGAAGGTCCATTGCGGTAAAACTCGGCCCACCAGTAGCATTTTGGTGCCGGTAGGACTCGAACTCTCCACCTCCCGTAAGGAAAACAAGGAGGGTGCCACTCCACCATAAAGAGATTGGCAACTAACCAGTTTTACCTACTTACCTTATGTTGAACCATAACAAGTTAAATTCAGTTGCGAAACCATGAATCTTCATTTGTTGGAGCAAAAAAACGGGTTGGCTGAAACTTGCAGGCAGTTGATGACAAATTTAAGGTACGCTCCTATTAACGTTTAAGATGCTACATTAAGAATTCGATAGATAAAACACCAACTAATGAAGGAACGTTAGATACATCATAGTTATATTTGCAATGTTCATAAAATCTATCTCTTGTCAACACAAAGTGAATAAACGCCTTAATTTAGTTGGTGTAAAGAGTATAGGATATCTCAAAAAAGGATTTCACCAACTCATCTCATCTCATCTCATCAATACAAAAACATGTTAACCCTTTAAAATATTGTTAGACAAATCAAAACTATATGTTCTTGTTATACACACACATACACACTAGGTGTATCAAAGCCGAGTGCTAAAGCAAACTCGATAGATTAAAGGGAAAACCATTTCCAAAATGTTATTTAACGTAAGTGGCGGAATCAGAATTTTTAACTATGGGTCGTAACATAACTTTATTAATTTTGTTAGCATACAACAAGTAGTTTAACTGTTGTACTACAAGTAGGAGAACCAATGTATGTTAGTGACAATTATAGTATTTTGTATAATCAATCTATTTAACGTAAATAGTAAACGAAAAACACCACAAAGTAAATATGCCAGAAAAAGATAAATTAAAGTTAAAGCGGGAACAAAAAGAAAAAAAAATAGAAAATTAAATTTTATATTAAAAAGAAACATTAACAAAGCAAATAGAAAAAAGAGAGAATTCCTCACCGGTTTGCTCAGAATTCACCTTTAGCCCCCAACTTTTAAACATTACAGGTATAGTCCTCAACTTTTGGTGTTTCTTAACTCGGATAGTCCCTGAGTCTAACGGACGTTAAATAATCCAGTTAAGTGGGTGTGAAATTACTAAACTACCCTTACTTTAATAAAAATATATATTTTTTTTTTAAAGGTATAGATCAGTTGGAAACCCATTAGCTTGCTTCAACCTTTTTTTGCGGAAGTCAATCCACCCGGGTTCGAATTGACACCCCACCGAAGAATAAAAATATATAATAATAAAAAATAATACTAACTAATGTGGGTCCCACACTTAATCTTCCTCACTTCATCTTCTCCACCTCATCACCTCCACAAACCACCACCACCCATCTCCACCCTGCACCACCACCGACATCCACCAACCACCACAGCCACCACCCACTTCATCTTCCCCTTTCTTTAAACCAATCGACTCCAATTCCCACTCCCAACCCCTCTCTTCTTCAACCCTCCGTCTAAATCCTGTCGGATCTCAAACATCCACCACCACAACCACCAATGACGTCATCCACGAGCGCCCTAACCTTCAAGCTCTACCCTCGCGTCATCCTCAACATCTCCAACCACCACATTCACGTCATCTACCACCCATCGTCATCGTCACACTCGCGTCATCGACCACCACACTCGTGTCACCTCTACAGGTTGCAGGTCCTTTTTTTTCCTCACGATTTTGCTGGGTTTTCTCCGAAGCATCCTTTGAATTTTTAGGAATAACCAGTTGCAAAATTGGAATGGTGTTCAAGACTTTGAAAGGATTTTCTGTACCTAACTTGATAATATTATTAATTGGGCTAAAAAACTGTTGGCCAAATTTTATTGTGTATCAGTATGTGGATAACTTTAAGAATTAAAAAGGCTGGTTTAGACTAGTCTGGTCTAGATTAAACATTTAATACATTTAATTCAAAAATTAAAATGAACTGAATCTTTAAAAAAATTTAAAATTTTGAATTTAACTTAGAGTTAATTGCTAAAATGGCCCCTGAGGTTTGGCCCAAATTGCTTGTTTGGTCACTTTTTTGAATTTTCTGCCAAAAGTACCGCTCACATATCGAAAATTGCCAAAATGGTCCATATTTAACTGAGTTTTTAACTAAGTATTGAAAGTCAGTTAAGTCTCAGGGGCAATTTCGTCCTTTCATCTGTAAACGTTTTAAAACCCCTTTTAAACCCATCTGAACTTCATCTTCTCCAACAACCCTTCAAAGCATACTAACCCTAATTCCCGATCTGTGAGGGTTAGTATGCTTTGAAGGGTTGTTAGAGAAGATGAAGTTCAGATGGGTTTAAAAGGGGTTTTAAAACGTCTACAGATGAAAGGACGAAATTGCCCCTGAGACTTAACTGACTTTCAATACTCAGTTAAAAACTCAGTTAAATATGGACCATTTTGGCAATTTTCGATCTGTGAGGGGTGCTTTTGACAGAAAATTCAAAAAAGTGACCAAACAAGCAATTTGGGCCAAACCTCAGGGGTCATTTTAGCAATTAACTCTTTAACTTACTAATGTTAACTATTACACCTACTTATTATCTTTAGATTATAGATTTTCTAATATATTTAAAATATAACAATTAATAATTTCAGTTATTAATTTCTTAAATTAGTTACAAATCAAAATTAAAATTTTAAATACCAGAATTTGAAATTATAGATTTATGTTAAACTTTAAAAATATTTGAATACTAAATGTGCTATTTAACTATAATTTCAAATTTTAATATCTATAATTTCAATTTTTAAATTTTGTTTAACATTATAAAAGTTCAAACTTTTGAATTTAAGATAATTATGGTAGCATTCATACTTAATTAATACATTTAATTTGAAATTTTGAATGTTTTTAATCTTAAAAAAAATTCAAATGTGGTAATTTAAGTTAATAAAGGTAACAATTACACTTACTTATTACATTTAAATTACAAATTTCTTAATATATTTAAAATTTAACAAATATTAATTTCGGTTACAAATTTCTCAAATTAGTTACAAGTTTAAATTTTGAATACTAGAATTTAAATGATAGATTGCAGTTAAATTTTAAAAATATTCGAGTATTAAATGTTCTATGTAAGTGTATAATTTCAATTTTTAATAACTATGATTTTAATTTTTAAATATTGGTTAATATTATAGAATTTTCAAATTTTGAATTTAAGATAATAATGGTAACAATTAGACTTAGTTAATGCATTTGATTCTAGATTTTGAATGTTATGAATCGTTTAAAAAAATTCAAACTTTTGAATTTAAGTTAATAATTATAACAACAAGCCTTCTTATTACCTTTGAATTAAGGATATCATAATATATTTAAAATTTAACAATTAATATTTTTGGTTATAAATTTATCAAATCAATTACAATTGTAACTAACAAATAAATTTTTTTCTTAATCCTAATTCAAATTATTACATATATATTCTGGTTTTCAAAGTCATTTGTCATTTGATTCATTCATAAGAAAATTACAATTCTTGATGACTGTAAAGAAATTTCAAGCATAATTATTTAAACATTTGGTTTTGAAAGTTGTTCTTCATTTCTACCTAAGTAAAACATCTTCATAACCACTTTTTATGATATAGTTTTATGGTTGTTTTTATGTTTATTGTGGTTGTACTCTAGTGTAATACACCTACGCATGTATAACTATATAAAATGCGAATGTATGCATACATATATATATATATATATATATATGGTATTTGTTTAAAAAAACAAAAATGCTTTTAAAATACAATAAGAACATAAGAGCTTTCAATCGAAGACGGTTATTTTTAATGATTTTTGCATTTCTAAGTTTTATAAAATATATAACTAATAACTTATCATCTTAGTGTAACTTCATTTTAATTTTTTTTTTTTTTTTGCAACTTGTTTGTGGCGGTTGACTTTGACTCGTAGATTATCGCCTTGAATTAGATTTTTTTATATTCATCGTTCATACCTTTTTGATTTCCTAATTAGATTATTTACTTTTTTTGCCTCAAATATTAATCAATGTAAAAAAATAATTTAAACTTTAACCCACATTTAATTTAATAATTCAACTTATATTGAATTTGTTTCTTTTTTTTAGGTGACATGAAATGAACACCATTATCTAACATTTCAAATACTATTTGAATTATATGTTTTTTTCTGACTATGAATTTTATTTTAACTATTGATTATGTTCATGTTTTATTATTCTTATATGGATATTTAACTTTTTTGTTAATGTATGTTTAGCTTTATTTTTATTTAATAAACTTTAAAATTTAAAGTTTTAGCATTTATTGAACCGCATGTCCATACTGGCAATAATCAAAGTTTTAAAATACACAATTATGTTATGCCTATTTTAACATTATCATATTTCACTACATCACTTCCCCATTCTATGTATGCCTTTTTTCTATATTATAAATTCTAAATTTCAAAAGGCAGCTAGCATTTTTATATGTATTTAGAGATATTTTTATGTATTTGGGTAATTGTTTATGTTAAACTTGTTATACGCATTATGGACAAATTCACATCGTCTTAGAATTTGGAAACCTTTTATAAATTTTTATTTTATTTGCAAATTCGGGACAACTTGAATAAAGGCCTAACAATCTCAAACCGTGAAAACAAATCAGAGCCAAACCATTACTATCGGTTTAGTTTGGTTCGATTTAAAAGCTCCACAGTTCGATTTTGGTTTACAAAAATAAAAAGTCGTTACTAATAGTTCGGTTCACGCTTTGACCTAAGAGGGTGTTTGGGATTGAGTTTGGAAATGCAACAGTGCTTTTGGTCAGAAGTGCTTATTGGCTTATGACTTTTTGAAGATTTTTTATCAGCATTTTATATATTAAATGAAATACGAAAGTTACATCACAATAGAAGGTAGACGAGCAACAAGCTGCGCAGCCACCCCTACCTGAAAATGAGTTTTAAAAAAAGTGTTTGGATTAGATTTTGGGATGAGAAACGTAAAAAAGTCAATAGATTGTTTTATTAAGTGTTTCGCTTAACTTATTGTGAATATTGGTTGTATGGGTGGTCGATTTGTAATTTTTTTCTAAAATCCAAAAGCCAGGATTTCTAACTTCTCAAAAACAGCTTTTCCACCCTTAAAAGCCAAAAGCCGAAAGTCAAAACAGAAAGTGCTTTTGGGTTACACAAACATAGTATAACTTCATTTAGTTCTTTTAATAAAGTTAATAATAATCAGTGTTGTAAGAATCATTAGGCGTTAGTCAGTCGGTGAGGTACCAGCTAACGATTAATCAGGATTAATCAGAATGAGATTTTTTATATGTAATTTCCAGCTCTATATGTATTTCGCATAGGTTTTTAGAATCAAATAGCCAAAACTAAGCTATGAATAAGTTTAATATATTACTTGATACATAAATAAATAAGCACAACCTAAATATAACTATATGTATTAACATCTTTTATTTAAGCGCAAAATTTTCATCTAAAATCACCCAAACCTTTCACTTGCAAAGATTTGAACCCATCACCTCATATTTGTAAGGAGGGACGCCATACCTATGACACCCGACAATTTTCCAGGACAATATCCGTAAACTTAACTAGATTCACAACGTTCCGTTTATGCATTAGACATTATTACAATAACTATGTCATCCCGAGTCTAGCAAAGCCCAAACAATTTCAGGAATTCATTACATTTACGCATACAACACCCGAATTATCCGCAACAATTGGCATTGAACAATCAAGCCAATTACACGCTCAACAGAGAGCAACCGGGTATCCAGTTACTACGTATGGACAAAACAACAATACATGTGACAATACCAAAGTGGGAAAATTACATAATTCCGCTCAAATCCGAACAATTCACAATGTGTTTAAGACAATTAAAGCATACAAAGTCATTAAACACTACCAAGGAACAAGCATGTGTTAACATGAGTTAAGAGCTTATCCAACAACACATGATCATCAATAATTAACATATGTGTTGCCACCTTGATTAATTATATTATTGCAATAACACAAGAATATTAACATACTAGATCAAATATATACCTATGTCACCACTCGGAAAGATATTCCTATATCATGGATGACTAGAGGTTATCAGAACATATCACATATATATGTATATACATGTATATAATCGGCCAAACTCATGAATTTTATAAACACAAACACATGAAAGATAAGTTGATTCGCATACATTTATATAAGCATGTGATCCTCTCATTGATTGAGACTAGACAATGGATATACATACACCCACACATATACACGTATGTGAATATAAAGATACACACAACTTACACTAATAAGGTTAAGAGACCAAATTCCTTGCAAACTCCCATATAAGTCAACCTATCCTTCCTTGTTTTTGTTTCTTTCTAGTCGACCCCTTCCTTGTTTTTGTTTCTTTCTAGTCGACCAAGTACAAGGAAAGATCAACATTTGTCTTGGCCATTCCTTGCACCAAAATGAGCCTTAACTACCACACATGGACCTCTTCCCTAGGATTAATCCCTTCTCTAATTACACTAACCAATAAACAAATTTTCTACACCTCCTTGTACTCGGCTGAAAGCGATCATTCACCAAGGTTTCATGACAACAACTTTATACTATAATAGGACCTTGATGATGACAAGTCCTCTTCCCTATGTGTGATTCTAACCTAAAAGAAATTGATATTCCCTTGTCCTCTTTCTTCGGCCAACAATACAAACTACATTACCACAAGTCGCTTTCAATTGGATGTCACAATCTTAAACAAAAGAAACCTATGACAACTCTCATAACAACCTCCCATAAAGCAAGAACATCCATATATAACCACACAACAAACATTTTTCCTCTTTCTTTTTCCTTGCGGCTAAGAATGACACACACACACAAACACTTTGGTGATCATTAAAGAATTTTGTCTACATTATACATGCATGGCACTTATGGACAAAGATACCATCACTTACACCCATATAGGCCTTAATTAGTTAACTTAGTACCTCCCTAGTCTTGATACAAACCAAAACAAAAAGATTTCCTTTGTCCTCTAATTCGGCTGATTCCCAAAACACCGCAATCACCTATCCTTGTCATCCAATGTCAAACCTTTACACTAGAATAGGTTGTACTTCCAAAACCTCAAAGACCAATGTGTGGGACTTGCCAATCAACGGGTTATATAAGAAGGCTCCTAGTTGAGGTTGGAGCACACACATTTCACATACAAACTTACAATCAAACAAACATCTTGTCTTTATTTTCTTTCCTCTTGGCCGAGTATCCCAACCCACAACCCAACCCAACCCAACCCAACTCAAATCCGATCCATAATAAAAAATCAACAAGCTACCTTGGAGGAAACAAGTCGTGGGAAGGATCATGAGGCAACCAGAATCCGAACCATCACCATCATCTTCTTAGGTATGTAGTTGACACTCCTACACTTATGATCTTTATATGTTTCGGCCCATATCACACATCACCCGATTTCTACCCTTGTCAATGTACATAAACATGTAATCAACTCATTTTATAACAAACATTGTGGCATTGAAGTTGAAACATACAATTATTAAGTTCAAAACATCATGTATACACATACCTACACACGTACGTATATATATAGTATATGTTGGGTCTGCTGACCTGGAGAAAAACAGATGATTAAAAAGCCAAAATATACTAAGTGTTGATCCTTGAATAAAAACAGTTGTTACAATAAAGCTTCTTCCAAAAGTCTGTTGATCCCTAACTGCTGCTGCTTGAATCAACTGTTAGAGATAACTGCTGTTGATGAAAGGTCTGATGAACAAGGTCTGAAGGATAAAAGTCTGATGAAGAACAACTGCTGATCAAAGAACTGAAGAACAAAGGTCTGTTGAACCAACAACACTTTGGTTCAACAGATGATAGAAGACATCAGAGTTTTAGTTTACAGAGTTTTGTATTATCAGTAGTTTCAATGTAACAGTAGTTATAGCTTAGCAGATGTTAGAAGTTGTTAGTCAGTTAGAGGTCACTATCTAGGTGACGTCAGCAACTGATCATCAGAGGTTTGAGTCTGTCTATAAATAGAACAGTACTTGTACTGTTCTATTCATCACTCGTCATTCTCTTTCAGACAAACATTCTCTGAGTGATCAGGCTGAGGGGGAGTTTTAGTTGTACAATTGTAATCTTTCAATTAATGAAAGCTTTCGGTTAAAAACAATTATTCTCCATGTTTTGATTTATAGTTTATTCCGCTGCACTTTCCATTTATACTTCATTCATTTATCCATACTTAATCAAACAAATCAAAACAACCAGAACTCAGATCCTAACAATTGGTATCAGAGCATGGTCAATTAAATTCGATCTAATCAATCAATTTAATAACAGATCAGCTCATAATTATTGATATCGTTTGTTTGTCGGATTTAAAACAGAGTAATAGTTTATTTTCATTTCAACAGTTAGTAAACAGACTTTGTTTTTGAAAAATCAAGAGAATGACTTCACTCAATCAAGATCCACACAACACTGGCACACACAACAAGCCTCCGATGCTTGTCAGTTCAGAATACAACATCTGGCAGCGTCGGGTGGCTCATGTGTTAGCACAACAGAACACAGGGTGCTGGAAATCGGTAGTAGTTGGACCACATGTTCCAATGGTACCGAGTGCCGAGGATCCAAAGATCCAAGTACCAAAGAGTGTTGAGAACTACTCAGAGCAAGATTTTCAAAAAATCGAGCTAGATGCCAAGGCTTTCAGCATAGTAGCCATGGCACTGCCGAATGATATCTATGCCGGTCTCTTGCACTGCAATAGTGCTAAAGAACTGTGGGATGCTCTTAAAGAGCAGTTCGGGGGAACTGAAGATGTAATTGAAAACAACCGTGAAATACTTAACCAACAATATGAAACGTTTAGTCACATAAAAGGGGAGTCATTAACACAACAGTTTGAAAGGTTTAACTGTCTTATTAGTGAACTAAAACTGGTTGGTCTAACTTTTCCTAATTCAACACTGAATCATAGGTTTCTTAGATCACTTCAGGACAAATGGGACACTATAGCCATAGTCATGAGAAACTCTATCGGATTCAAAGACCTGACCCTGACCCAGCTTCATGGTAAGCTCCTGACTTATGAAAGGGAGCTTAACCAGAAAAAGAAGCTCCAGGACTCTGGCAAAGTGTCAGATGACTATGTATTTGGGAATACTGCACTGTTGGGTCAGGATGAAGGTTCTGGAAGTAGTAAGGATCAGAGTTATGATCATTACATTGACATAACCACTGGTTTTAACAATGATCCTTACTCATCACCAAACAACTGTGCTTTCACAGCTAGTGGTGATATCCAGGCTTCTGATAATTCATCTTTTGTGTACAATGACCTGCAATATATTGACCCTTTGGACCTAGAAGAAATGGACATCTTACATCAGGTTGCCCTGCTCAGTATTAGAACCAATAACTTCTATAAGAAAACTGGCAGAAGGTACCCAGGTTTACATGGTGGGTCAAAGGTGGGGTTGGATAAATCAAAGATAAAGTGTTACAAGTGTCATAGAATGGGTCACTTTGCTAGGGAATGTAGGAGTCAAAATGGAGTTCCTATGATTACCTATCCAAACCAAAGACCACAGACCAACACTTATCAAACCATCCCTAATGTACCCAATGTGCAAAACACTGCTCACTTTGCACAAACCCAAACCACTGTTCCTGTGCACTATGTCCAAACCACTGTTCCTCAGTATCATTATGTCCAAACACCTGTTACTCAGGCACCAGTGCCAATGACTGTTACTCCACCCTCTGCTCCTGCAGAGACCAGTCAACCAGGTCAACAGAGTTTCTTTACTCAGGGCTTTGTTGATTGGAGCAGTCTACCAGATGAGATAACAGATGATAACATTGCTTTAGTTGCCAACTCTGAAAATGATTTTTGTTTTATGGCACTAGAAACAATTGTTGAAGAGACTGATTCTGAGGATGTGGTGTCTATGTCTGAAAATGTGACTGATGGTGTTGTTGGTGAAGTTGTTTCAGTTGAAGAATCTGAAGTGGAGGTTGTGAATCTTTCAGACCCCTGGGGTAGTGATGATTGTGGCTGCCAGTGTAACTGTGTCTTGATGGCTGCTGCTAAGGTATCTCCTCAAATCTTAAATGACTTGTGCTCAGACAAATGTATTGTGGCATTTGCTAAGATAAAAGAGGTGAATGAAAACTTTAGAAAGAAAATTTTGGATTATGAAATTCAGTTTGAAAAACTCACTAAAGAGTTAAAATCAAAAATAACTGAAAAGGAGTCTGAAATCAGCAGTTTAAAACATGAAGCAAGCATTACCAAAGACCAGCTTCAGACTATGATAACAAAATATCATAGTTGTAAAAAGGAGCTTGAGTCCACCCAAGTTGAATGTCAGAAATGGGTGGAATCATCTAAAGGTTTTGAGATGATTGTCAACCAACAATCTAAAAGTCATGTGAAATTTGGTTTTGGTTTCCAAACCACTGCCCAAAGTTCACAAACCACTGACAAAAAGGAACCCCAGTTGGTTGAAGTCATCCCTACCAATTCAAAAGGTCAAGAAATCAAGGTTACTGAACCCAATGGCAAGAAAATCATTCTTGAAAAGTTGGAAGGTACACCCTCATTTGATGAAATTGAAAAATATCAATTCAAACCATCATGGTCAGATGAGTGTGAAGTCCTTGAAAATTTCAAACCAGTGACCTTTAAAACCCCTGATGGTAAAATGGCACCACAGGCCAAAGTTATTCCTTTGAGAGATCTTCCAACAGATGATCAAACATCTGTTGAAAAGAAGAAGGAAAAAGGGAAAGCCAAAAACAACTTGTTTTGTGATTTTTGTGAAAAGAAGAACCATGTCACCAAAAACTGTTTTCTTCTAAAAGCATATGACATCAACAAAACAACAAGTTTAAATGATTCTAAAACAAATGAATGTTCAATCTGTAAGAAAAAGAATCACAAGACAAAAGAGTGCCTGTACCTCAAAAATTTTGATGAAAAGATAAAAGAGTATAAGGCTAAAACTCTTGAAAGTCAAGTGGTGAGTACTCCAAAAGGAAAACCCAAACAGACTTTTGAACCTGTCCAAACAGCTGTTACCAAAAGTCTGAACAAAAACTCTGCTCCCAGAGATGTTCAGGTAACAGATGTTCCATCAGCTAACAGATTACCAAGAGGATATGGACAACCCACTTGTCATCGTCTGCCACATGTTTATGAAGAGCCCAAAAGGCCTTCAAAACCAAAAGTGAACAGACATCCTCATGGCTTTCAGCATCTGACAGGAAATGATCAAACATCTGTTGGACCAAGTGTTGACATTCAAGCACTAGCAAATGGTCAATTACAGCTGTTGAACTTAGTCCAAAAGCTAGTTCAAACCACTGATCATTCCCCTCAACTTAAGGCTGAGACATCTAAGGACCCATCCAAAGCCAATTTGGCTTTGGACACTCACCAAAACTAAAATCTTTACTGATGTGCAGGGAGCTTCTGCTTGTTTAGACAGTTTATGGTATGTAGATAGTGGAGGCTCCAGGCACATGACTGGATGTAGAGCCCTTCTTCTGGACTTTCTTGCACATGGAGGGGGTGATATATCCTTTGGTAATGATTCTAAAGGTAAAGTGTTGGGTTCTGGTACTGTCAAAGCTGGGAGGCTTAAGTTTGAAAATGTTAATCTGATAGACAATCTAAAATTTAATCTACTTAGTGTGTCTCAAATGAGTGACAAAGGCTTTGGGTCATTCTTCACTAAGCAAACATGTAAGATTGTTGGCCCAGAGGCTGTTGAAAAGATTAACACCATCATTGCTGAGAGCAAAGCACAACTTGTTGCTCATAGAAGTGGCAATGTGTATGTAGTTGATATGTTGAAGGATAATCCTATGGCAAATGTCTGTCTGTTCTCTGCTGCCTCTACCAAAGAGACAGAATTGTGGCATAGGAGACTTGGTCACACCAACCTTCAAACTATCAACTCACTCTCCAAACAAAACCTTGTCAGAGGTTTGCCATCAAAAGAATTTAAATGTGATGAGCATTGTGTTTCCTGTCTAAAAGGAAAACAACATAAAAGCTCTTACAAATCAATTGATGAGTCCAAAACTAGTCAGTGTTTACAATTGTTGCACATGGACTTGTTTGGCCCTGTAAAAATCATGAGTCTAAGAAGAAAAAGATTTTGTCTTGTCATAGTTGATGATTTTTCTAGGTTTACATGGACTTACTTTTTACACTCTAAGGATGAGACTGCAGGTATTTTGAAGGACTTTGTCACCAAAGTTGAAAAACAATATGACTTGCCAGTAAAAGTCTTTAGAAGTGACAATGGAACAGAGTTTAAGAATAAGGAGTTGGATGATTTCTGTGTGTCAAAAGGGATTGTAAGGCAGTACAGTATCCCAAGAACACCAGAGCAGAATGGGGTAGTTGAAAGGAAGAACAAGACTCTTATTGAGGCTGCAAGAACAATGCTAGCAGATTCTGGTTTGCCTTTGTCCTTTTGGGCAGAAGCTGTAAACACTGCTTGCTATGTTCAAAACAGAGTTTTAATCAACCCTAGACAACAAAAGACTGCTTATGAAATTCTGTTCAAAATCAAACCACTGATATCATTTTTCAAAGTCTTTGGCTGCCCATGTTTCATTTTAAATCTTAAAGATTCCATTTCAAAATTTGCAGCCAAAGTAGATTGTGGATATTTTCTGGGGTATTCTTCTACTGCCAAGGCCTATAAAGTGTTTAACACAAGGACCAAGACAATAGAAGAAA
The DNA here is from genome assembly GCA_032199755.1 of Ambrosia artemisiifolia. NCBI lineage: Eukaryota > Viridiplantae > Streptophyta > Magnoliopsida > Asterales > Asteraceae > Ambrosia > Ambrosia artemisiifolia. The sequence goes on from CM063517.1 coordinate 35,006,625, forward strand.
CTCTGAATGTGAAGTTCAATGAACTTTCATCTTTGAAAATCCCAGCAAACCCTGCTGAGTTGTTTGATTTAGATAAATTCAAATTTGAAGATATTACTGTCAAAACTAACCCTGCAGGTACTCCACAATCTCCACAACAAGACTACAGAATAGATGTTGTGATTCCAGATCACTACAAAGTCTATCCTGCATCAGAGGAAGCAGTAGTTCAAAACAACTGTCAAAACTCTGTCACAGCTGAGTCAGCCACTGTTGGCCAGTCCTATCTCCAAACCACTGATTCACCCAGCCAATCCACTGCTCAATCATCTGTTGACAAAAGTCAATCATCTGTTGACTATAGTCAAACAACTGTTGACAAAATTCAGTCCAATTGTACACCACTTGGACCCATTCCTCCACCTCCATTTCAAACATCTGTTGACTCTTCAAAAGTGCCAACAGATGTTATGTCCACAGAGTCTCCAAACCTCTGTCCTTCACCACAAAATGCCATCATACCATATCAGGGAGATCTAATCTACCTAAGAGCTCATCCACCAGATCAAATCATTGGCAACATCAGAGAAGGTGTGCTCACAAGGAGCCAATCTTCAAATATATGTCTTTTTGCAGGTTTTCTATCCCTTTCACAACCTGTCAAGTACCAAGAGGCACTAAAAGACAACAGTTGGGTGGAAGCCATGCAAGAAGAACTCCTTCAGTTTAAAAGACAACAAGTATGGGAACTTGTACCACTGCCTAAGGATGTCTGCCCAATTGGCACAAAGTGGGTCTTCAAAAACAAAACTGATGAAAGGGGTATAGTTGTCAAGAATAAGGCCAGGTTAGTGGTTCAAGGCTTCAGACAAGAAGAAGGAATTGACTATGATGAAACCTTTGCCCTTGTAGCAAGGTTAGAAGCTATCAGACTTTTCTTAGCCTTTGCTGTCAACCACAACATCAAGGTGTATCAGATGGACATCAAGTGTGCCTTCCTATATGGCAAAATTCAGGAGGAAGTCTATGTATGTCAACCACCTGGTTTTGAAGACACATTCCATCCTGATCATGTCTACAATCTTAACAAAGCATTGTATGGACTGAAACAAGCACCAAGAGCCTGGTATGAAACTCTCTCCACCTTTCTCTTATCCATTGGTTTCACAAGAGGTAAAATTGATAAAACCTTGTTTTTAAAATGGAAAGGAAAAGATTTAATGATTGTTCAAATATATGTGGATGACATCATTTTTGGATCCACATCTAATAAAATGTGTGAGGAGTTTAGGGAACTCATGACAGCAGAGTTTGAAATGAGTGCTATGGGTGAACTTCAGTGCTTCCTTGGTCTCCAAGTAAAGCAACTGCAAAATGGCACATTCATTCATCAAAACAAATATGTGAAAAACTTGTTAACAAAATTTGAGATTAATGATTGTAAGCCATGTAGTACACCCATGAGCACAGTCAAGCCACTCACTATTGATGACAAGGATGAACTGGTTGATCAAACACACTATAGATGCATGATTGGGTCTTTATTGTACTTAACAGCATCCAGGCCAGACATTATGTTTGCAACCTGTGTCTGTGCAAGATCCCAGGCTTCACCTAGAAAGTCTAACCTTATTGCTGTGAAAAGGATATTCAGATACCTAAAAGGTGCTCCCACACTTGGTATCTGGTATCCCGCTAATGGAAACATTGAGCTTTCAGATTATTCAGATAGTGATTTTGCTGGCTGCCACACCACAAGGAAGTCCACCTCTGGAGGGTGCCAGTTTCTAGGGAATGCCTTAGTCTCTTGGCAAAGCAAAAAGCAAGCAGCTGTTTCAACATCCACAGCTGAGGCTGAATACATTGCTGCTGCAAGCTGTACAGCCCAACTCACGTGGCTTCAAAATTAACTACTGGATTTTGGGATAACTGCACTAAGGACTCCACTCATGTTGGATAGCCAAGCTGCTGAAAATATCATCAAGAATCCAGTCTCTCATTCAACCACCAAGCACATAGATATCAGACATCATTTTGTCAGAAATAGCTATGAAAAAGGTTTGATTCTCTGCACCATGTTCCAACAGAGGATCAGTTAGCAGATGTGTTGACAAAAGCTTTAGACACATTTACCTTCACAAATCTGATCTCTCGAATTGGAATGTTAAACATGGATTAAAACAACAAAAATGTTTTCAATAAAAACATTAAAATGTTTTCAGAAAAATCAAATTTTGCTTAAAATGACACTTTGGTTGAAAAATCTGTTTTTAAAACCACTGATCAGATAAAACACCCACTGTTTCATTCAAACCACTGATAGTTGAAAAATCTGTTTCAAACATCTGATAAGATAAAACACCACTGTTGGTTGACAAATCTGTTTCAAACATCTGATCAGATAAAACAACTGTTTTTCATCAGTCTTTTGGTTAAACAACAGAGGTTGGCAACAGATGTTTAACAAAACAGCTGTATGCCACCAGATGTTTCAACCATCAGATGTTTGCCACGTCTGCTCTCAAAAGCAGAGTTTTGCCACCTCAGCGGTTTCACCAGAGCCTATAAAACCCTGTTTTTCCCCCCCAAACAGCAGTTTTACTGTCTCATTGTATTCAAAATACTAAAAACCGCCTTTGTCTTCCTCAAAACTTTCCATCCAAGTTCAGTACTTTCCTAATCAAAATCCATTAAAATGGATCTTCAAACAAAAGCCACCCATAATTTCCTTCCATATTTGGTTAAAACCGAAGATAACACTCCATTTCATTCCACAATCGACATAATAAACAACTCAAAATACAAAAACATCCTCATCGCTGATGCTCCCATTTACCTTGAAACACTCAAAGAATTCTGGGCAAGTGCTGAAGTCTTGTATCAAGACAAAAAGCCCACTTCCATAATTTCAAAAATTGGAGCCACCAGTATCGCCATAACCCCTGAAATCATATCCACTACCTTCTCACTGAATGACTTGTCAGGTATGGAATCTTTTCCTAAAACAGAGCTTCACACTGAGTTCCAGGAAAGAGGGTATGATGCACAGATGACTGGATCAACCTTATACAAAAAGTTTTTTCCTCCAGTCATGAAATTTTTCCTCCATACCCTTCTTCTCTGTGCCTCAGCCAAGACCACATCCTTCAATGAAATCCCATTGAGGATTCAATACTTGGGATATGCAATGTTGTCAGATTCTGACTTCAATCTGTCTGAGGGATTGTTTTTGGACTTGGTCTCAAATGTGAAAGCCATAAAATCTGGCTCAAATAATGCTTTTCTACTCTACCCTAGAATCCTAAGTGTAATTCTACAAAAGATTTTACCAGAAAATGATTTTCAAAAGGGAGAGTCTATTAAAATGAAAAGTTCAACAGATGAAACTTTCACTAGAATGCTGGGTTCTTCAACCCAAGAAAAAGTGTCAAAAGTGACAAAAGTTTCCAAAACACAACCAAAGAGGACAAAGACAACAACTGTTGTTGAAACCTCTGTTGGTGAGCCCACTGCTCCTGGTGATCATGGCACTTCATCCAGTGCTGTGAAACCCACACCAGCCACCAAAAGAAAACGTCCATCCTCCAAAACCACCTCTCAACCCAAAAAGGGAGTTCTGGAAGATGAGATACCAGAAGCTAACCCTGTTGCATCACCAAAGCAACATGAAACCACTGTTGTTACTTCCTCACAACAGTTGGAGATATCTCAACCTAGACAAACTCCTCAAGAATCCTCACAAAAGGATCTTGTTGTAAGCCAAAGGGAACCTCATACTGAGGCATATGAGTCACTTGACCATATGTTTACAAGTCCATCTCCCAGGGCTAATCAGCTTCTTACTCCACCCACATCACCACCACATGTCCCACAAACCATGCAACCACTGTTTGAAGCTATTGACAAAACTCAGGACAACCCCAGTTCCTCTCCTTCACCTGTCACAGAGAGTATACCTCCACAAGTGACTGGGGCTGAGAAAAGTCAATCTGCTATCCCACAAACAGAAGAGGAGGTTATACTCCCAGAGGTCAATGTAACTTCTGGTGAGGTTTCAAGAGAAGCAGCCACTACTGCTGTTGAGACCATTGTCTCACAACAGGACAGTGGTTCCATAGATAAGACTTCCTTGAAGGCAACAACTGATGAGGCCACCATTGTGTCCCCAAAATCAGTTGGAAGTCCCCAGTACCAAGAAAAAGGGGCAGCAGGTTCTCATTCCATGGACTCACCTCCTAGGACTGAACCAGCTAAAACTACCTCTGGTAGGGATTCAGATGATCCTATTAACTTAGGTGATGAATCAAAACTCCAAGAATTGACGGTTAAGGTTCAAAACCTTGAATCCTCTGTTGCTGACATCAAAACTGATGTCAAGTCAATATTGGAAACATTGGGAAACTTTACAAAGAGTCAACCATCTACTTCTGACATTGCCAATGAGCTATGGAAATCTGTTTCCCCCATCATCATAGCTCACAGAAAATTGGCAGATCAGACACAAGAAACCTACATGACAATGATCAGAAACATGGTGGATGCCAGGTTCAATGACACAAAGGCTGACATCAAGGTGATCAAGGAACATCTGCTGAAGACTACTGGCTCTACCCCTACCACCATTCTCAGGGATGAAAATGACAATGAATTCACTGCTGATGATGCCAAAAAGGGGGAGAGTGGCAGAGATAGGCTACCAAAGTTAAATCCATTTGGTGCACCACCCTCTCAAAAGGGTAAGCCAGCTGCTGAGAAACCAGAGTCTCCAAAATCAGCTCCACAACCACAACAACCAAGTGTTCAAACCCCTGTTGCTGAACCAGCTCATAAAACCAAGGCAAAGGAAGTTAATACTTCTGCCAATGAAAAGGCTGAAAAGGCTGCTCAAGACAAACTGAAAAGGGCTGACACTTTGGAAGCTAAAGCAGAGTTGTTGGTGCAGCTTAAAAAGGAACAACAGCAAGAAGTGGAAGATGTGAGTTCCTCTAAAAGAAAGAAAATGCCAGCCAAACATACAAGGAAACCACCATCCAAGCTATCTACTGAAACCTCTGCTGCTGAAACACCTGTTACCACAACCACTGCCACTGCCACCACAACCTCTGCTACCCAAACCACTGAAACCAAAACCACTGCTACCAAAACATCTGTTCCAACAAAACCAGCAACCAAACCAATCACCACACCATCAACCACTAAACCAATCACAAAACCAGCCACAACTCAAACAACAACCAAACCTACCACAACACAACCAAAAACCCAAACAACTGCTGGTTCTACAAAAGGACCAACAGATGTTAACCAAACCACTACCACATCCTCACCATCACCAAAAATCTTGTATAGCAGAAAAAGGAAATCCACCTTTGTTATACAAGATAAAAACATTCACACCACACCTCCTAACACTCCAATCACACAATCCACACCAGTCAATGCCATTCCACTTTCATCATTCTCACTCACACATCACAATTCAGATCCCACAGACCACCACCAACCATCACACCATTGGCTGAGAAGTATCCTCTTGAGTTGGATTTAATCAAGGGGGAACTTCAATCCTTCTATAATACTGATCAGCCATCAGATAGAACCTTCCCTTCTCTTAAAGGCTTCCCTGTTCCTCTCAACATTGATACTTATCTAAAATACAAGAGTGAACAGGCTGATGCTGTCATCAAAGAGAAATGTAAAGGGAAGGATGACAGGACTGCTCAGGGCATCCATTCAGCAGAGCTTAGCAAAGTAAGAAGGATTGAAGACTTTGCTAAGACCCTGAGCAATTCCATGTCTTCCATGCCTCTCAGCAGAGATTTGGAAATGGAGGTTAGGGATTCATTACTAGAACAGATCTTGGCCACCAAGCCTTAAAGGAAACCAAAAATCAATTCACAGGCTGGACCACACATACTCTCAGAGAAGAACTAATAAGAATTGAGAGCATGGCCAAGAATCCTCCTACAAAGGCCTCTGCCCCTGATTTCAGTAAAGGGAGAGATCAAGCTAGAGCTTTGAAATTCAAAAGAATGAGACAAGAGCTTGTAGCTGCCAAGTATGGAGAGATGAGATCTGTTGCTAGATGGTCTGAGATCAGATTGATTGAAACTTACAAGAAATTGGAAGAAGAAAGAAAGACCAACCCTAACCTACCAAGAAAACCTGTCTATGATGATGCACCAAAGAGACCTCTACAGGCCTTTACACTTGACAGTTTGCTGGAAACCTCTGATCTTTCCATTGCTGCTAGAAGACAATTCAAGAAGCAGAAGGAAATGACAGAAGAGGAACAAAAACAGTTTACTGATACTTTTGTAAAAGAGGGTCTCATCAACCAGATCAGATACTTCTCTGACCCTGTCACAGAGAAGTTCAGAGAACTCATTGGCAGGCCTCCATCACCTAACTCATCAAGAATAAAGATGCATCCCAGTCACTCCTCTGATTCTAAAATTCTAAAATGGAAGTCCAACAAAGACACCCATGAATTGACATTGCTCAGATCAGATGGTAGTGTTCAGAAGTTAAGTATGGATGATGCACCTGGCCTAAGTGCTGAAGATCTCCAGACTCTTCTGAATTTGACACTAGAAAGAGATGCTGAAGACCTCTTCTCTCTAAGCTTTGAATTACAACTCAAAGGCCAAATAAGAGAAAGTCTGATGGGTCTGCTGACCTGGAGAAGAACAGATGATTAAAAAGCCAAAATATACTAAGTGTTGATCCTTGAATAAAAACAGTTGTTACAATAAAGCTTCTTCCAAAAGTCTGTTGATCCCTAACTGCTGCTGCTTGAATCAACTGTTAGAGATAACTGCTGTTGATGAAAGGTCTGATGAACAAGGTCTGAATGATAAAAGTCTGATGAAGAACAACTGCTGATCAAAGAACTGAAGAACAAAGGTCTGTTGAACCAACAACACTTTGGTTCAACAGATGATAGAAGACATCAGAGTTTTAGTTTACAGAGTTTTGTATTATCAGTAGTTTCAATGTAACAGTAGTTATAGCTTAGCAGATGTTAGAAGTTGTTAGTCAGTTAGAGGTCACTATCTAGGTGACGTCAGCAACTGATCATCAGAGGTTTGAGTCTGTCTATAAATAGAACAGTACTTGTACTGTTCTATTCATCACTCGTCATTCTCTTTCAGACAAACATTCTCTGAGTGATCAGGCTAAGGGGGAGTTTTAGTTGTACAATTGTAATCTTTCAATTAATGAAAGCTTTCGGTTAAAAACAATTATTCTCCATGTTTTGATTTATAGTTTATTCCGCTGCACTTTCCATTTATACTTCATTCATTTATCCATACTTAATCAAACAAATCAAAACAACCAGAACTCAGATCCTAACAGTATACACACCCACGGTTGAATGGAAACATATATATACTTGACACACAAACACACGGGTTCACATACAAGTATAATGTATCGAATGAATAACACTAGATCGGTTTTGGAACCAAAACATAACATATATGTATATCCGAACTTATCATGCATTTTGTATGTGTTTGTATACGGTTTCAAAGGAAATACACCTACACACACTCATGGTCACACTTTTATACACTAATTAACATAAGGGAAACGAATGTGCTATACCAAATAGTCGGATTTTCAACCCATTGTCAATCAAAGGTTTGGGTTATATATCGAAGCATGTGTTAAGAAGGCTTAAACACATGTTACTTCTATTTTAACACTATATTATTATAATACATTATTCAAACATTTGTAATTCCAAGATAACACCACACATGTTAAATTTGGGAAGTAGTACATAACCCATGATGACTTGTGGGGCCCGTTTCGTTAACAATAGATACATTTTTACAACAAAACTCCCGGAATTCATGAAGCCGTACACTTTACAAAAGTACCTATAAAATACGTAGCAATTGTCATGTGCATGAACAATGACCCCGTGTATACATGGTACAAGGGTCCACAAGTTGGGTAAACAACTTGTATGGTAAATGACAAAGTACACAAAACTTAAGATGTCTTTAACATTTTAGGGCACTCTTTGTCGGGATTATAGTTATTCCAGCTCCTGCTTTGCTAGATCACTTACTCAGACACCAGGTGAGTTTCACGGCCCCTTTTTACTGTTTTCATATTTTTGGGGGAAAACAGGCATCTATACAAGTTACTTTTAGTTAGAGTGAATTCTAGCATGACTACAATTGTAAACATGAGACAATTGGTTCATGAGATCTCAATAGTCCTCGTACATACATTACACTGTAACCATTAGCTAAACAGTTAGCCATGGAACACTTGAATAGATCTATTGGGTTGACACCCCCACTCTTGGTTAGTCGCTCTAACCTGCCACATGCAAAAGAGTGCTAGTATTCTACCATATTCACGTTGTCTTTATTGCACAATGTGCGAGGCACTACATGTAAGTGGTTTGGTTATGGGCTCATGGTTGGTACATAAATCTTGCCCTGGCTAGGCAATGATTGGTCAAACATGGATTCACTAATTATGTTTGTGCTTTCGCGGACTTTTCAACGCGAATAATTTACAACAATTCTCAACAATTTACGAGAATCATCAATGAATTTCCAAGAACAACTCATAGTAAGTCAATAAAACCTGTGAACTCACCAACTTTATGTTGACAAATCTTTATGCATGCTTTTCAGGTAATAGATTTTCATGATTGGAACTTGGGATTCAAGCATGTATTACACGACACCATTTTTGCGGGGATTTTTAATTGAACTATCAAGTATTACGAAGTTTGAAAGTAAAAATCCTTAGATTTAAAAAACAATGAGTTTCTCGAATTATAACATTTGACGAGCTGAAATCAAAACTTATGTTTTATTTAGTTGTTTGCTTGAATCTCATGCTTGAAAACCTTTCGAGTTACATCCCGTGTTTCCAGCTTGGCGGGGTGTGACAATACCACTAGACCAATAGGTCATGGATATACGTATAACTAGTGAATGCACTATCATGTAAAAGTTCAGGTTTGTTTTACTAAAAACTATAACTTTGAGGATGAAAATTAAAACTTTGTTAAAGCAAAAAAAATAAGAAAAAATAGGTAAGATTTATTTTAATCTCATATATCAGTCGTTACTTAATTTCTCTCAGTTGTAGGCTTCGATTAGCTTCGTTTTCCTTTCCCTTAGCACGTAGGATTTGATTTCTTCTTCATTTCTTTTCTTACAGTTTACAAGTTATGGCTGGAATTTGGCCGACTATCACCGATTTTCATCCAATTAGGATTGCTTAGCGATTATTGGCCGATTAGGTGAAAAATCCTAGGTGAACCTCCGATTAGTGATTAAGCAATTTTTACAAGTATGACGATAATATATTGGGCTATGAAAGAACTACTGCTGATGAAGGTCAAATTCCCATGGACCTATATGTCCAAATACTTGAAAAATAAAAGATTCAATGTACAAGACTTGCTTCCTCCTTGAAGGTTTCATCAAACAACACTCTGTAAACTGCTGGATTTCATAACTATTGAATACAGGGCAGAACAATTCGAAGACTGAAGAAGCTAAGTTGACTAGTCAGCTAATGGGCTAGTCAACAACCAAGTCTTGAATACCAAAACTACTTGATATATGATATGTTGGCCAACAAAAGTCAACAGATGTGTCTTGTTATGGTGTTTGACAAACTGTTCGTTTACACCAGCTGTTTGTCAAAACAAGATGTTCTTCGTGTTATTAGTGAGTCTAGTGGTTTGTGACAAACTCTCCAGCTTGATTTATAAACAACTTGAAGTTGCATTTCTCATTGTTGTTAGATGTCACTTTCATAGTGACGTCACTGGTTGTTCTCATCCTTTTTATAAATAGAACAGTACATTCGGTACTTGTTCATTATCTCTACACACAGAATCAGAGCACTCGATTGAGATCATCGAATCCAACAAGTAGTAAGTCTGAACAAGTGTAAGAGAGAGAGAGAGAGATAGAGAGTATGATAGCGAGAGTGAGAGCATTTGGTGAAGGGAGTGATCATAATATGTACTTTAAATTTTATCAATAAAATATAATCTGTGTTGACCTCACCTATCTTAAACAAAGCTCTTATTTATATAATTGATGTGTGTAGATGATTATTGATGTTTTTATGACTTCTTAGATTAAACTGTTTAAACAAAACTCAATTTATCAATCACAAAACACACACAATTCACTCAAGGATCCAACAAATGGTATTAGAGCCACGAATCTCTATTTTGATTTACTAATCAACTTAGATGATAAACCAAAGCTCTATTGACAATCATTTGAGTCGGACCAATACAAAGAGAATTCGACCACTCTGTTTTCTGAAAATTAATAGAACTCAGAGAAGATGTCAATTTCAAATGATCCTCACAATACTTGATCATCAAATAAGCCACCAATCCTCGTTCGTAACGAATTCAAAATTTGCAAACGAAGGATGGCTAATCACTTATCCCAATAGAACACCGTTTGTTAGAGATCAGTGTTATTTGGACGATATGTCCATACGTTCGTACAACACCAAGCACTGAGAAACAGATGTTCTAGTGCCGAAAAACCCCGAAAATTACTCCGAGTAGGATTTCCAAAAGTTCGAACTAGATGCAAAAGCATTTGGTATATTGGCTATGGCCTTACCGAACAAAATCTATGTTGGATTGCTCCTTTGTGAGAATGCCAAGGAGCTATAGGATGCACTAAATGAACAGTTGGTAGAACAGATGAAGTTTTAGAAAACAATAGGGAAATTCTGAACCAACAATATCATCAATATAAAACATTTTCACATGTTAAGGAAGAGACAAATACAAAACAGTTTGAAAGATTCAGTTGTTTGATAAGTGAGTTGAAAATATCAAGTTAAACCTATTCTTTGACTTCAATGAGTCAAAGGTTCCTGGGATCTCTTCCTAACAAGTGGGGTACTATTTCTATTATTACTCAAATTCGATGAGCTTTAAGGACTTAACACTTACAACTTCATGATAGACTCCTCACTTATGGGAGAGAAATAAACTAGAAGTTGAAGTTTTAGACATCAGGAAAGTCAAGTGATGACTATTCTTGTGGTAGATGAGTCATGATGGGTCTACATCGAGCAAACAAGTGTGTGAGCAGATTTATAATCACTTAATTGACATAACTACGAGATTCAATTCTGACTCACCAAACTCAACTCTAATGACGAAAGACTCACATTGTTTAAGTCTAGGTGATCAAGAAGAAGTGGACATTCTAGATCAACTTGCCTTGCTAAGTATTAGAACCAACAAGTCTATAACAAAATTGGCAGGAACTTTCCATGTTTGAATGGGAGGAGCGGATTGGATAAATTAAGAGTTCACTGCTACAATTGCAATATACTAGGTAACTTTGCTAGAGAATCTAAAAATCAATCACAGAACTCAGCACAAAATTTGACTTATGCACATCAGAGAACTCAATCTAATCCTAATCCTAACCCTATGTCTACTTTACTAATCAGCCATCAAATGAATCAAAACAATGCATAGGGGCACAATGGTCAATCTACAACTTATTTTATGCATGCACCTACATCTGCGCCACTTCCATACATGCACACACAATCACAATTCATCACTCAATCACCATACTTGAATTTTCAACATCAAATTACACCACAACATGTTGCTATTCAAAATCAATAGAAATTGCCATAGGCTGGAAATTATTTGGCCTTGAATTAGGATATTCAGAATAACAGGTTATTCCAGCTTGATATTATCAATAATTCTTACTATTACATGAGAACATGTTCATCTTCAAAATATTTTTGCCTTCAAATATTTTTTCTATTGGAGATTCCCTCATTTCTTTTATCGAGCATAATGATGCAAATAAGGCTTAGTTTCAGGAATAACCGAGCTTAGGTTCATAGCTAACGAGTTCAGAAGTAAATGGTATCATAGATAACTATACTTATAGGTGTTTATGGATAATATGGTGGAAGATCATATGTAAAGAAAATAAGCTTATGAAAACATAGATAAAATGAAATATAGCTAGTAGCTTATCAAAGTTCACAATGTTCATGGATAACCAAGTTTCATATTTACAGATAATAGAGACAACAATTATTTAAGTTCAGATTTAATTAAGTTTCATAGATGATGGCATATGGTAGAGTAAACTCTTGCTTCACATTTATGTGGTAGAATGTTGTGTAATGAGGTTGTGAGAGGACAACAAAAGTGCATGGGAAATTTAGATGTTTAATTCTCTCGTGGGTAGGATGATTTTGTTTCCGAAATACATTTGGATAGAACAAGGGTGATTGATTTTGTAGGAATGGATGATGTAACCTAAATTGGTTTGAGTTGGATGGTTCAGCGGGTCAAGAAAATACAAACATGGTGTTGGTTTAAAGTCAAGAATTTTAAAGAAATATTTTGTGTAAAAGACCTTGATCAACCTTTTAGATAAAAAATAATTAAATCTTTTTATTTTAACAAAAGTCATTTGTCACACCAATAAAGCATTTTGTAAATAATTAGAAATCAAGAGATAGATAAAGGAATCTTTTTCAAATAGTTATTTGTGGGTAGTTTGTGGGATCGTTTGTTGACAAAACATTTAACGAAACAGAGAAGACAAATTCTAGGACCAGGGGTGCGTCCAACACAAAGTGTTTAGTGAGGAAAACCGTACATACTTTAGATAAGGTGTGTGTAAAATAAACGAGAGGTTTTCAAATTGTTGGGAAGTAAGATAATTTAAGATACACATAAAATGGAATGAAGTATTTTACCCTTTTAAAAGATAAGAAGTAAACTCTCTAGATTACTAGCACATTTAAACTCGTCAATCGGCTGGCAAGGATGAGTAAACACGCTAGTACTTTGAATTTCAAAGAGTTTGAACATACATGCCAAGAGGATGCTGAGAATAACAATATCCACGCTAGGTGAATATCCACACTAGAGTAAATATGTGACACCCGGCAAATTTAGGTTAACAACGTCGTCTAGATTAAAGTCTACCTTAGCGAGTCACGCGTATTCTGTACTTAACTGGGTTAGTTGAGTCGGGTTATGGTTCGGGAACTGTTATGTGAGTCTAGGGAATCATTAGATGTTGGCCTAGAGGATCGTTAGATGTCAGTCTTTAACCAAGTGTACAAGGGGTGACGATTCGGAGAATCGTCAAAGCATAGGGAACATGCAAGTCTCGAGTCCCGGGAATTGGTGAATGAGTGTAAATGTGTTTATTTGCAAGTGTTATGTGTTTACAATCATTATGTGACTTGTCGGTATGTGAAAATGTGTTAACATATGTTAAAACGGGGTTTAACGCGCAAAATACTTGGAACAATACCCTATAGGCGATTAGGGTGAGCTAATCGCCTATAGGGAGGCTTCTAGGAGGCGATTAGCCTCCTCCAGGTGGCGAGTAGCCTTCCAAGGTGGCGAGTAGGGGGCTAATCGCCTAAGGGGGTGGCGATTAGCAGCCCTAATCGCCTGCAACTGGACCATAATCGCCTGCAACGTGGGTTACGACTAAAACCGACTATAAATACAATATTTGACCTCCTAAACTTCATAACATCAACCCTAGTCGCCCCACAACTCATCCCAACACCCACACAACCTCTGGAACACGATTTTGGATCAAACAACTTGATTTCAAGCCTATTTCATCAATCAATCATAATCTAAGGTGTGGTTTTCATCCATGCAATCTTTCCTAACGTTTTTATTGAATCCCTAATGGTCCAGACCTGTTCATAAACACTTGTGCCTTCTGTAAATCGTTAATAATCATTGTTGTGTGGATTCTAGATGCTATGCATGTTGTATGTGTATGTTTTAATTAAAAGATAGGATTTTTGAGATTCATGAAGGGTTGATAACATGATATTAGGGTGGTTACTGACCTATGATGATGGTTTGATATAGTAATCTGATTGATTGTTCATTAGGGTTGTGTTTACGCATGTTAGTGTGATGATTACATGATACTTGTGTTATGTTTTAGAAACATGATTGCATCCAGGACTGCTAGAACAAGGTTAAACGATGTATTTTGATCTAAACATGTTTAGGATACTTGTTTGTTTGATATTGGAGGTTTACACACGTTCTAGGGTTGATTTGGGGTGTTAAACGCGCGAAAAACCAAAACGGGTGTGCAGGTGGCGATTAGCATGCATAATCGCCTAAGGGATAGGCGATTAGCAGGCTAATCGTCTACCAGGGTGGGCTAATCACCTACCCCTTAGGCAATTAGGGGCTAATCGCCTACTATGTTGTGTTTTTGCATGCTGCATGACCCTAATCGCCTGATAAGTTCTGAAATGCATGTCACATGACCCTAATTGCCTACAAACTCAAAAATTAGCATACCACATGACCCTAATCGCCTACTGTATAGGCGATTAGCATTCATAATTGCCTGTTGACCAACGTAATTGCTAGTTGACTTTTCCTAATCGCCTGTACTGCTGCTGTAAGTATATTTTAGCATTCCGAGACCCGTTTTGACACCTAGGAACATGCTAGGAACCCCGTAACATGTCTGATAACTTGGTAACATGTGTTCGGGTCAACAATGTGTTAATGGAACTATGTGCTAGAACTTGATGGACTTTAACGTATGTTAAGTGTGATTGCATGATTGTGTGTTTGTGAATACTAGTGTAACACGGGAAACCTCGGGTCACCAATGGGATGTCGAGTTTTGTACGTTGGGTCATGTTAACAGTAAACGTGTTGTCAAACAAACTTGGTTAAGGTCTGGACATCTAGGGACTAACTAACCTACGGGTTATTAGTCTAAGAACTTGTAACTGTCGTATGTTAGGTCGCCGCTTTACGGGGCTAGCATAGCTTGTTGACTTATTCTGTTATCTGAAGTAACGCAACCTAAGGTGAGTTTACGGCCCCACTTTACTTGGTTTTCACTTTTTGGGGGAGAAAACATGTGTTAAACAACTATTTGGTAACAACTGTCATACTATGGGTTTTCAAACGGTTTACTATACGATCTTTGGAAGTCCCGGGGGGAACCATGAATGTGCTGGTTTGCACAACGGGGAAATGTGAATAGCGCTATTGGGAGTGACCAACCCCACCCGTCGGCATGGAGCGCCGGGCGGGTGCATATTGTCTCAAACAGGAACAGGTTTACTATTCGGGCACAACATCTGGTTTGCGAGTTAGTAATGGTTTTCCAATCGTAGTAGTAATGGTACATGCGCCTAGCTAGCGTACTTGGTTTACAATTGTTATAGTATGGACAGGTTATACTTGGAACTTTGATTACAAACCTGTAAACTCACCAGCATTTTTGTGCTGACGTAAACTCTTACATGTTTTCTCAGGTCGCTAAGGTAGCAAAGTGGAACTAGGGCGCACGCGTCTGCACGGCGTCTAGTTAGAGTTGCATGGTTTTGAACATTAAACATTTGGTTTTGTTTTGTTTATGTAACGACATTTAGCTTCCGCTGATGTCTCGGGGCGAGATTCCTTTTAACGTGGGGATGATGTGACAACTCGGGTAATTCTCTCTCTTGGTTTCTATCTTTTGTCTGTTTCCTTTTGTTCATACTCTTGGTACTTGCATAATTTTCGGGACGAAAATTCTTTTAACGTGGGGATGATGTGACACCCGGCAAATTCAGGTTATCAACGTCGTCTAGATTAAAGTCTACCTTAGCGAGTCACGCGTATTCTGTACTTAACTGGGTTAGTTGAGTCGGGTTATGGTTCGGGAACTGTTATGTGAGTCTAGGGAATCATTAGATGTTGGCCTAGAGGATCGTTAGATGTCAGTCTTTAACCAAGTGTACAAGGGGTGACGATTCGGAGAATCGTCAAAGCATAGGGAACATGCAAGTCTCGAGTCCCGGGAATTGGTGAACGAGTGTAAATGTGTTTATTTGCAAGTGTTATGTGTTTACAATCATTATGTGACTTGTCGGTATGTGAAAATGTGTTAACATATGTTAAAACGGGGTTTAACGCGCAAAATACTTGGAACAATACCCTATAGGCGATTAGGGTGAGCTAATCGCCTATAGGGAGGCTTCTAGGAGGCGATTAGCCTCCTCCAGGTGGCGAGTAGCCTTCCAAGGTGGCGAGTAGGGGGCTAATCGCCTAAGGGGGTGGCGATTAGCAGCCCTAATCGCCTGCAACTGGACCATAATCGCCTGCAACGTGGGTTACGACTAAAACCGACTATAAATACAATATTTGACCTCCTAAACTTCATAACATCAACCCTAGTCGCCCCACAACTCATCCCAACACCCACACAACCTCTGGAACACGATTTTGGATCAAACAACTTGATTTCAAGCCTATTTCATCAATCAATCATAATCTAAGGTGTGGTTTTCATCCATGCAATCTTTCCTAACGTTTTTATTGAATCCCTAATGGTCCAGACCTGTTCATAAACACTTGTGCCTTCTGTAAATCGTTAATAATCATTGTTGTGTGGATTCTAGATGCTATGCATGTTGTATGTGTATGTTTTAATTAAAAGATAGGATTTTTGAGATTCATGAAGGGTTGATAACATGATATTAGGGTGGTTACTGACCTATGATGATGGTTTGATATAGTAATCTGATTGATTGTTCATTAGGGTTGTGTTTACGCATGTTAGTGTGATGATTACATGATACTTGTGTTATGTTTTAGAAACATGATTGCATCCAGGACTGCTAGAACAAGGTTAAACGATGTATTTTGATCTAAACATGTTTAGGATACTTGTTTGTTTGATATTGGAGGTTTACACACGTTCTAGGGTTGATTTGGGGTGTTAAACGCGCGAAAAACCAAAACGGGTGTGCAGGTGGCGATTAGCATGCATAATCGCCTAAGGGATAGGCGATTAGCAGGCTAATCGCCTACCAGGGTGGGCTAATCGCCTACCCCTTAGGCAATTAGGGGCTAATCGCCTACTATGTTGTGTTTTTGCATGCTGCATGACCCTAATCGCCTGATAAGTTCTGAAATGCATGTCACATGACCCTAATTGCCTACAAACTCAAAAATTAGCATACCACATGACCCTAATCGCCTACTGTATAGGCGATTAGCATTCATAATTGCCTGTTGACCAACGTAATTGCTAGTTGACTTTTCCTAATCGCCTGTACTGCTGCTGTAAGTATATTTTAGCATTCCGAGACCCGTTTTGACACCTAGGAACATGCTAGGAACCCCGTAACATGTCTGATAACTTGGTAACATGTGTTCGGGTCAACAATGTGTTAATGGAACTATGTGCTAGAACTTGATGGACTTTAACGTATGTTAAGTGTGATTGCATGATTGTGTGTTTGTGAATACTAATGTAACACGGGAAACCTCGGGTCACCAATGGGATGTCGAGTTTTGTACGTTGGGTCATGTTAACAGTAAACGTGTTGTCAAACAAACTTGGTTAAGGTCTGGACATCTAGGGACTAACTAACCTACGGGTTATTAGTCTAAGAACTTGTAACTGTCGTATGTTAGGTCGCCGCTTTACGGGGCTAGCATAGCTTGTTGACTTATTCTGTTATCTGAAGTAACGCAACCTAAGGTGAGTTTACGGCCCCACTTTACTTGGTTTTCACTTTTTGGGGGAGAAAACATGTGTTAAACAACTATTTGGTAACAACTGTCATACTATGGGTTTTCAAACGGTTTACTATACGATCTTTGGAAGTCCCGGGGGGAACCATGAATGTGCTGGTTTGCACAACGGGGAAATGTGAATAGCGCTATTGGGAGTGACCAACCCCACCCGTCGGCATGGAGCGCCGGGCGGGTGCATATTGTCTCAAACAGGAACAGGTTTACTATTCGGGCACAACATCTGGTTTGAGAGTTAGTAATGGTTTTCCAATCGTAGTAGTAATGGTACATGCGCCTAGCTAGCGTACTTGGTTTACAATTGTTATAGTATGGACAGGTTATACTTGGAACTTTGATTACAAACCTGTAAACTCACCAGCATTTTTGTGCTGACGTAAACTCTTACATGTTTTCTCAGGTCGCTAAGGTAGCAAAGTGGAACTAGGGCGCACGCGTCTGCACGGCGTCTAGTTAGAGTTGCATGGTTTTGAACATTAAACATTTGGTTTTGTTTTGTTTATGTAACGACATTTAGCTTCCGCTGATGTTTGGGATTTTTAAACTATGTTTTTGAAATTCATTTAGTATTGTTTATTGTGATCATTGACTTGGATCCTGGTTTGTCATGCGCCTCGCGGTAAAACTCCGCAAGTGGATTTTGAGGGTGTGACAAAATAACTCGCCTAAGTCAATATTCATGACAGTAACAACTACCACACCTGGTTGACGATTATTGTTTGATAAACTCATCGGTACTGCTATGGATTACGAACAGAATCAAACTTGAACTTCTAGATTGAAATACCAATCCCTCCTAATCTGGAATTAATCCTAACTAATAAAACAAATAACCAGATCCATTTCAGTAGTAAATGAGATCGAAAGTGATAGAAATTGTGAAGAAGCAAAAATGGATGAAAAACAAACGAATAGATATCGAGTTCAAGACAACTCAATTGAGAGTAGAGTAGAGATGAGATCGAAAGTGATAGAAATTGTGAAGAAGCAAAAATGGATGAAAAACAAACGAATAGATATCGAGTTCAAGACAACTCAATTGAGAGTAGAGACCTTGATACCACTTGTGCGGCATAACAAGGATCGATATAGCTAGAACACTATCACACATGATGTGCGGCATCCATACATGTGTAAGATATCAACGTATGTAATGAATAAGATACGCCAAACATAATTTCAATAAACATTTTCTATTCCGGTTATAGAGATTACAGTGATTATAGAAATCACCTCACATATCTAAACGCTAAAAACTTACATAAAATGAAACCTACAAACCTATTTATAGTTTCTTTGAACATCCACGCCAAGGACTATGACCACACCAACTTGTGGCTTGGTTATGGCCGTCCTCGCCATATCACTAACTACGCCTAACCTATGGCGTGGTTAGTTATCCATGCTAACACTTAGATAGTATAAAATTTGCATTTTAACCATGCACTGTTACTCCATTTTGTGCATTTGCCTCTTTCGTTCCTATACTTAAAAGATAACTATTTTTACGTGCGTATTTTTTACGTGTTGATATAAATTCGAGTTGGTATACGTATCAAAGTAAACTTTTTTTTTTGGAAACTCTATTTTGTGTGTCTGTCCCTTTTGTTCCTTTACTTAAAAAAACATATTTTTTACGTGCGAATTTTTATGTACGCGTCTGTATAAATTCGATTAGGTATACGTTTCTAAGTAAACTTTTTTTTTTTTGGAAACAAGTCAGGTAAAATATAATACGTTTTCCAATTTTCTACATTTTTTCATATATTTAGTTTCGAACCGAGTGGGGTGAAATATAATACGTATTCATTCGACGTTATAAATTAGAGTTACTCTACATTTTAACCACGCTGCAACGGACTCTAGATAAAATTTCAATCCTTTATACATGTTTTATCCTTTTTATTAATGTTTCCTATGTATGAGTCAGTTCACATATAGATACGTTATGATTGTGCAGTAAAAAAATAATTGCTTTAGGTAATTTTGATCTTATCGCAATGCCATTAAGTTAAATTGGATGCCTCAAAACATGAGCTTTCATATGGTTAAAGCATCTCCTAACGTTTGAATTAATATGTTCGATGTTCTAATATACCCGCGCCCAGGGGCGGACCCACATAGAGTGGGTCGGGGTCCGGGACACCAATGTTGTGAAGATGCAGTTTTTTCAGTTAGTATAGCCTCTTTCGGAATATATAGCATTTTTTTATATAAACCCGTTTATTCATCTTTTCAAAATTTGGACTTAATTAATTCATTTGTTAAAATGGGTCCTAAAAGAATTTTTTCTGACAAAATAAAAAATGCTATATATGATTGGTCATACAATCGAGGTTACATAGATGCCTTTTATGGAACATTCTTTACTGCGGGGGTGAGAAAATTGGCCAAATTCACTCATTTTTTTTGATAGACGAATAATTAATGGAATTCCAAATGGAGTTGGTTTTATAAGTTTCTCTTTGTAGCAGAGGTTATTAAATCGGTAGGGGTGGACGTATTTCTTCTTATTTATTCTTTTATTTTTCTTATGTGTCAATCTTTTTATTCATTTATTACTTTTTTTTATCCAATTATTATCAGATTTCATTACTTTTAAACAAGTTACATTTAGATGGTGGGTAAGCGGGCATCAAGCTGCGCCGATGTATTAATTTTAAATATTTAAAATTTTTTATTAGAACCGATGTATTAATTTTAAATGGACTCAATAAATATTATAAGATGGACATCATTTTACTAGGATTAAGGATGGTAAGTCCCCACTATTGTAATTAAAAGGTCTCGGGTTCGTTCGACTCCTTAATGCTCCGATTTTCTGGTTTTTTTTTTCTTAACTCCAAGTTAGGATTGACTAATAAACATCAGACACTTGAGATTATAACAGCAGCCTCCAGAACAGCGCCTCCATCCTCTTGTCTCTCATCTCTCTCACTCAAAGTCTTACCCAATCCACGGGTCGGTCATCGTCCCATTCCAATATACCCGACCCGAGATATGAAGATCAAGATGCAGCTTTTCTTTTCTGTTGATAGATCCATGTGAAAAAAGTCTATTTTGTTGATCATACACCTCGCTCTAATTTATACAGGTTAGTTGTTTATGGTTTGTTAGTTTTACTTTTTATGTGGGTTATTTATATACTGTATGTATATAAGGAATGAAATGGGTTCACAGAACAGAGTATGTTTAAAGACCTTATGCTCTAATATGATGATACAGGTTAATTGTATGTATGTATGTATTAGTAGTATGTTTTGTTCAGTCACAACTCATGTATCCTATCCTATCCTAGGTTTGTTTAAACTATAAATTCAGATTCCTCAACATTTAAGAACATCCCATTTTTATTTTTATGTTGCTAAAACTTGAATTTATACTTTGTTAATACTTGAATTTTATGACTAATTATGCAAGAATCATTGATTGAAAACAAAGTTTGATTTGGAAGAACTTTCATGGGATCCTTCCGAACGAAAACCAATTTTATCCTACCATGTTAACCAAAGAGATCAAATTAGACCGTGCATATTTGAATATACGTCCATGCCGACCACAAGGTCATGATTTTCCACAACGAGATATTGGTGGTAGATTCAAACAATTTTCTACGGATTGGTTTAAGGAATTAATTGGTTAGAGTATAGTGTAAAAACGGACAAAGTGTTTTGCTTGTGGTGTTACTTGTTTAAGGAAAACGGGCAAAAAATGCATTTGTAACCGAACGGCAACCTGGCCGAAAACCCACATTTCGTTGTAACACCAAAAAATGGGAACCTCAGTGGCGAAAAATCCTGGGTCCGCCAGTGCCCGCGCCGCAACGCCAAGGGTCTAATTACTGGTCACAATTTAAAGTTTAGTAATCAGTTTGAATATTTGTCGAAACAAGTATAATTATTAAAATTAATATAGAAAATGACTAAAGTAAGTACCCTTTATCTACATAAACCCATCTTCTTTTAAACCCTAGTCTATCCATGGAGAGAGCGTTGTTGTTGTTATTGTAGTTGTTGTAGCCAGCGATTGGTTGAGTGATCTGAGTACACGTTAATGTGATATCAACTCAACAACCAACTCATTGTCTTATGAATTGCTGCAAACACAAACCAAACACACACACACACACACTGGAAGGAAATTCACTTTATTTAAAAACCTGCACTTTTAGGAATGTTTGCAATAATAATAATAATTTTGCATCTGTGAGTTTTATTGATTGATCTCAATTTCATTACAATTTCATGTAGATGGCATTTTCTCTAATTCACAAATCCCCCTATGAAGCCGATAGCCCACTCGAATCGTCTCTAACTGAAGCTTTTCGGCTTCTGGAACCTGAATTAAGGCCCCCTTTTCCATTAACAATCTGTACAGAAGCCGAATACTTTAATCTCAACCGCGCTATATTATACGGTATATTATCTGAAGCTCACTATGCAAAAGTTCATTTTAAGCACTTACATGGCATTGTAACTGATGGATACTGCTTTTTTACAAGTTTAGTTTGTAAAGTAGTTGATGAACTGTATGCAAAGGTTGTTGAGAGTGTTAAAGTTCAGTTGGTTTATGTTTGTTTGGAATTGGTTGATGTGTCTGCCGTTGGAGTTGATGGTTTGTTGGTGGCTTTGTTGAGGCAGATTCGTGGTGGCGATTTTAGTGAGTCGAATCTTTGGTTGTGTTCGCGGTTGGTTGATGTTTTTACTGGGAAATGGGAGTGTTTGGTTGAAGAACAGCCGATGGTTTTGTCGAGAGCGTTGTATGTGTTTCTTAGGGTCTTATCTGATCATTGCAGAGTGTGTTTGAATCCAAAGTTAAATGTTTTGAAGGAGAAAGAGATTGAATTTTGTGTTCGGGTTTTTAGGGATCAGTTTCATTTGTGTTTGAGGATCGGTAGGGATTTGATTAGGCTTTTACAAGATTTAGTTCATGTGCCTGAGTTTCTAGATATATGGAAAGATCTGTTGTCGCGTTCTAAAGATGTTTCTCAGCTGTATCGAACGAGGACTTGCAGCCGATACTTTTTGCTGCGTATCACGCCAGAGATG
Organism: Ambrosia artemisiifolia; assembly: GCA_032199755.1. NCBI lineage: Eukaryota > Viridiplantae > Streptophyta > Magnoliopsida > Asterales > Asteraceae > Ambrosia > Ambrosia artemisiifolia. Next base: position 35,029,260 of record CM063517.1, read on the forward strand.
GAGACTCATTTGCGGTTCTTGCTTACACAAGTCAAACTTGGAAGTCAAACGCGGTACCAGATTTGGTTTGGAAGGAAGTTTCTTAATGTGTCAGAGAAAGAAACCGTTGTGATTGATATTGTTAGGTTTATCTGTTGTGCGCATCACCCATCTAATGATGTACTCCTCTCAAATGTGACCCCGAGATGGGTTATCGTTGGGTGGTTACTAAAATGCTGTACCAAGAATCATGTCGAAGCTAATGCGAAGTTGGCTTTGTTCTATGACTGGCTTTTCTTTGACGAAGGCGTTGATAATATTATGAACATTGAGCCTGCGATCTTGTTGATGGTGAACTCGGTGCCTAAATATATACATATGACACATAATCTTTTGGAGTTTCTGTTCCTTTTGGTGGATCATTATGATATTGACAGGAAAGATTTGATTTTGAAGGGCGTATCCTGTGCTCTTGATGTACTTAAAAGGAAAGGCGTTGTTCAGTCGTTTGATGTTTTGACTTGTTGTGATGCGCTTTCTCCTTTTCTTAAAGAGAGACTTGTGAAGATGTTGTCGTGGAAGAATGTGAGCGGGTTCAACCACTTGCAGCCTGTTTTTCTCACGTGATTGGTGCTGGAATCTGATGGTATTACGCAGGTTTATACTAATACGGGTCACGGGTCTCTAGTCAGGTTTGCATACTTACATATCTTGATGTTTAATGGTGTAGTTATTTATCAAGATTCTTGAGTTCTTGAACTATTACTAGCTATCTTCCTCAAGTATATATACTAATTATCTAATATAGAGATAGATACCACCATGTTGTATTGAAAGTAGAGGAGATATATCATATATGTCCTATGTTTACAAGTTGCATTGTGGTTGATCCTGAGTCCTGACAGGGCTTGAGCTTGGCTCAAAAAATTAGGATGGGCCTTAGCTTGGCTCGATAGATTAGGGAGCCTTCAAGATGCAGGATCAAGCTCGGTGTGAAAAAGTAGCATTTATGCAACAATTGTTTTTTTGTAACATAACGTATTCAAGTATATGTGAACTTTATAATTGATAAGAAAACTCATTTCAAATACATATGGAAAGTATAGAACTTTGTCGTAATCAAAACCTTTCTCAGAATGTCTATAAATAATCAACTTCTACAATAATATTATTCTCTAATTTCAGTTTCTTATATATACACGTATTACATAAGGCTCGAAAAACTTGGCTTGGACCTTTGTAGGCTCTTTAAAGGTCCAAACTAACCCAAGTATTACTGTTTTGGTTCATATCCTAGGTATACCTTGAAGTTACATGCTTTCTTCTATTTTTTCCATTTCCCACAACCTACTTTCCTTATTATTCAAATAATATAATATAGAGTTTAATAACTAGAGGGTGCAATTCTAACCCATAGACTAAATTGTGAGTTTATTTGGACTTTTAAGCTTGGGCTATGGGTCATTTGGGTTAACTATAAATTCCAATGGGCCTGACTTAGTGGATTCAACAAATAATGGTGTAATGCAATGTTTTAGGTCAAAGTCTTGAATGATTTTAATAATACACATGGCTGGTCTTTATGTGGTGTTTAACAATTAACGATGGAATGTAAGGTTTTAGGTTTCACTCTTGATTTGCTTCGCTGAAGTGTCATTCCCAGTAGTAGGTGTTTAACAATTAATGGGAAGTTTTAGGTCACATTCTTGATATGTTATATTGTTTCACTTATATCATATATGGCATTGAAATAAGTTTGTTCATTTAATGGAGAAATGAAAAGTTTTTTTGACAAATTAATGGAGCTTTGTTACTCTAATGGCAAAATTTTTGATTTTTTGCTGGTGAAGTATTTTTGGAATCTAAAGTTGTATGACATGGGACTCTTGATCTTGCTGTTGAAGTATTGGTTTGGAATTTTAAAACGTTGATTACTACTATAGTGATTTACCATGATTCGATAGGTGAATTGAAACAATGTGTGATGAACCTTTCAGGTACACGACTTCACAATAGGTGTAGTGAGTTTGTGACGAAAGTGTAAAGGGCGACCCAACAAGAACTTGCTGTTAGCAAGGTATGTCGTTCCTGTAATGCTGTTTTTCTCACAATTAAAACAGGTTTTCATCTACCACAAAGCTTTGCCTATGCCTGCTTCGTCATACAAATTCAACACCACAGACCTGATTTGATTTCAGGTGATGAAGCTGGAATTGAACTTCTACTTAGGTTGCTGCAAATTCCATGGGAGATAACAAATTTCTCGAGATTGTTAGGAGGTTACCAATGAACATCTGCGTACCCAATGTAACCTATGAACACCAACACATTCAATCTGGACTGCTCATATACCTTAAAAGATTAAATGTCTAAAGTTGTTTTAATACAACATATCAAAGGTTACAAGTGCAGTCAGCTCCAATTCAGTTAAATGTATAGGTATTGTTGGAGCAAATTTTAGACATGGAATATGTAAAAATTATCTTTCATGGCTGTATGGAATATGACAGTGTAGTAATGTGTGCTTAAACTAAGTCGCGGCTTCTTCTTTCTGTTCTATCTGCCCAGACTTGTCAAGCACAATAGACATCAAGCAATATGCTTCTGCTGCCATCTCGTGATACTAATTGAAAACAAAAAGAAAACATGAAATCAGTAATGTTCAATTCATTGCTTCAAATTTGTGACTTTGAGTTTGGTCTACAAATTGGTACATTGCAAATGTGCATGCCAAATGGGTACTATAACTATCTTCTTTGTCAACTTGGTCAAAACGCTGACGATTCATTTTTATATCAGCTTGTTCTAACTTGTATTTGTTTAGTCAAAGCCATTTTGACCCGAACCTGTTCCATCCCGTCACCTTGCCTGACCCGACCTGCCTATTTTGTTATAGTAATAGTAATAAATGTTACAATTGTGCATACCGTATATAATTTACAACATATGTCATTTTTACATTAACATGGATACGTCTGTAGTTTTTAAAATAAAATCAGTTACATAATGTTTTGTATGTTATATTTTGTGGCATAAATATATCTAAATTATGGAACATCATTTATTATATGCTAGTAATAATATGTAAGGATATTTTTTTTTTCATCATTTGTGTGATATCTCTTTATCTTTCAAACAACTAGTTTCGTTAGTTCCATTACATAAAAGACACTTTAACTTGGAATTAACTCCCACCGGTATCAAGTTGTAAATGGAAATCAATTACAAAATAGATTTTTTTTTTTTTTTTTTTTTTTTGAAAGTCGAATTTCATTAAACACAAACGAGCAAGGCCCTCCAAGACGGAGAACCCCCTCAAAATTACATTACATCAATACAAAATTGGTTCCACCCTTTCCAATCTACCTTTCTACCATTGAATCTATTCCTATACCATAGAAAACCAAACGACTTAACATCGGCCACAATCTTTGCCACTTTGATCTCCTCGTTGTTGAAACGATTCCCATTTCTTGCTTTCCATAAGCACCAACATGTCAAAACAATGATCCCATATACCACTTTTTTCCGAACTCTAGAACCGTCTATCCTTTTAGCCATCTCAAGAATATCCCGAAAGGCAAACAGAAAAGCTTTCGGGATGCTACACCAATTGCATATCGCGTCCCAAACCCCATTAGCGATGATACAAGCTGTGAAGATATGATCCGTATTTTCTTCCGATTCCCCACACATCGAGCACATATTATCTCCGATAACTATATTTCTCCTTGCTAACGCTACCAAAGTAGGAATTCTATCTATGTTCGCCCTCCACATAAACAAGTTACATTTATTGGGAAGCCACTTACACCACTTGTAGACGTAAGCACTAGAACCGGTCGTATCTTGGCGTAGCCATCTTCGAGTCTCTTTCACCGAAAAATCGTTGTTGTCGTTAGTGTTCCACACCCAATCGTCCACTCTATCACAGATCCGAACATCATTGAGAACTCGATGACACTCCAGCAGCTCTAAAACTTCCTCTTGCGCTTCCGGGTACCTACTCCACTTCCAAATAATCGGGCCACCTGAAGAGCTCTCAATCCTGTCAATAACATTACACCATTTATCCTTCTCAAGACGAAATAAATTAGGGAATAAATCTTTGAGCGGAACATCTTTCACCCAAGGATCGATCCAAAACTTTATTTCCGTCCCCCTACCAATCACGCCCCTCACCATGTTAACAAATTGAGTCCCTTGCACCTTTGTTCGATATCCAATATTCACCACTTTAGACCAAGTTCCACGAATAGTAGAGCAAACCGGATACGCATCCCATTTCCTTCTAGTCAAATGAATCGCATCTATTAATCTTCTCCAAAGAGCATTTCGTTCTACTTTGTACCGCCATAACCACTTCAACATCAAAGCGTCATTAATCACATCCAACCTACTTAAACCCAAACCTCCTTCTTCCTTCGTTTTTGTCACCACCTCCCAAGCCACCCAATGCAATTTCCTTATTTCGTCACTACCGCCCCAAAGAAATCTCTTAATGATACCTTCAAGCTTGTTAATAACCAACCCCGGCGCCTTGTAAAGGGAGAAGTAGTAAGTTGGAAGACTTTCTAGAACCGATTTAATTAACACCACCCTACCTCCCATCGAGAGAGCGTTGGCTTTCCATTTGGATAAACGTTTTTTGAACACCTCTATGACCGGCTCCCAATTCTTCACTCGACCCATGTTGACACCCACGAGAATTCCCAAGTACTTAAATGGCAAACAGCCCGGTCTACACCCCAACTCGGCTGCTTCGGCTTTAAGACTACCATCTCCAACTCCCACACCGAACAATGTAGATTTATTGATGTTGATACTCAACCCCGAACACATATGAAATATACGAAGCATTCTTCTTAACGTGATCAAATTAGATTGAGACCATTCACCCATAACTATGGCATCATCCGCGTAAAGAAGATGAGAAATAACCGGGCTCCCCTCTTTGATATTCACACCATGAAACGCTCCAAAATCACACGCTTTTCTAACCATACCAGAAAACGCCTCCATAACGACAATAAATAAAAACGGAGATATGGGATCACCTTGACGTAAACCTTTACCACAAGCAAATTCAAATGTCGGGGAGCCATTGACCAGAACCGAAGATCTAGCCGATGTAATAATACCTTGAATCCATCTACACCAAGTATCCGGGAACCGCATCTGTCTCATAACCAAAATCAAGAACTCCCAATTGACGTTATCATAAGCTTTGGGGAAATCAATCTTGAACAAGAAAAGCTCCTTCTCTTTCCGCTTAGCCCAAGATAAAATTTCACTAATCATCATAGGCCCGTCCAAAATATACCTACCCGTGAGGAACGCCGATTGAGTTTCATGAGTGATCTCCCCCATAAGCAATCTCATCCTGTTCGCCAGCACCTTGGAAATAACCTTACTGATCAACCCGATAAGGTTAATAGGTCTATACTCGCCAAGAGAAACCGGATCCGAAACCTTGGGAATGAGTGTAATAAAGGACGAACCCGCACCTCTACTAACTTCGGCCGAATCAGCAAAGTGTTGAAATATCTGCACAAAATCGTTAGAAAATAAAGACCAATATTTCTTGACAAAGCGAAAATTGAATCCGTCCGGACCGGGAGCTTTATCACTGCCACAATCAAACACAGCATCTTTTATCTCCTTTTCCGAAAATGGGGCTATCAACATCTCCGCCATATCATTAGACAACGTTCGCAAACCATAACACTCCAGCTTCGGACGAACCTTCATCTCCTCTTCGAACTTGGCTTTGAAAAAACCGAATACTTCTTTTTTAACAAGAGAAGGCTTGGTCACCCATTCACCATTAACCAATAAACCAGGAATAGAGTTCGAAACTTTCCGTTTGTTGATGATGCCATGAAAATACCGAGTGTTCTCGTCGCCATCCCTAGCCCATCTCGCACGCGATTTTTGACGAAGATCTTTTTGTCTGTAGTCTTCCAACTCTTTCATTCTGGCTTTAGACTCTTCATAAACCCATTGTTCCGCTTCAGTAAAATCCCGCTCTTCTATAACCCCATCCAATTGACTCAAGTCTGCCGCTAAAGAATCGAACTCCGCAGCCTCCTCTTTCATCACTTTGTCTTTCCAGGTTCGAATAGCATTCCTCAAAACCTTCATCTTGTTCATAAGCTGTACATCCGGAGGCCCTTTACCAACAAATCTCGAACACGTGGCTGTAACAATCTCATCGAAGTCTTTGCGCTGCAACCAAGAATTAAAGAATTTGAAAGGTTTTGGACCATAATTTCGATCCTCCACCTTCAACACCAACGGACTATGATCCGAACAATCTCTCGGTAAGGCACGGTATTCGGCGTTCGGCCATTCCTCCATCACATTCCACGAAACAAAAATACGATCGATTCTACTACACTTATTCCCAACCACGTACGTGAATTTTCGCCCACGAAGATTGTATTCATGTAACTCTGCCTCTTCCAAGAACTCGTTGAAATCTTCTGTTGTGGACGCATTAAACTTCGAGTTCCGTCGCTCCTCTTTGTTCCGCACACAATTGAAATCGCCACCAATAATCACCATACCATTCCAGCTGCCAATAAATCTCTCAAGATCACCCCAAAGCGCTTTCTTCTCATTTCTCTTCTGAGGCGCATACACGTTTATAACACAAACCTCTTTACCACTTTCCTTGATTAACCCACGAGTAGCTAAAAAGTATCTCTGCTTGACCACTGAGCCAACAACAAATTTTTTCGTATCCCATAGAGAGACTAAACCTCCCGATCTCCCAGTGGCTTCAACCCATTCCATACCAAAGTTACCATTACCCCAGAATTTACTTAAGTCCACACCTTCCATAGACGAGAATTGCGACTCCTGTAAAAGAACAAACGCTGCACTGTTTTGCGTCCTAATGTTACGGATCCAATCGCCTTTACGATCATTCCCCAGTCCTCTAATATTAATGGAGATCACATTCATTGATCAACCAATTGAACGCCTTCTTTCGAGACCTCCTGAACAATAGAATCTTCAAACTTGTCCATATTCTCAACTCCTAAAACCGTCGCCAAAGCTATGGTTTCCCTTACTTCCCGATTCTGGACAAACTTCGTATGAACACCACTAACTTGAGCACCCTCCGATGGATCTAAACCTTCATTAACATTTTTTAGCATCCCTTCATCGCCGAACACATGTACATCAGTATTCAAATCAGGAGTCATGAACTCCCCTTCTTGGTTAGAAGTTTCCACCACCTTCAAGGGAGTATTCAGATCAGAAAAAATGAGTTTATCTATGTCAAACGGATCATTCCCATCCCTTAACCGCTTCTTAGGTCTATCCGGGTTCGAATTGGAGTTAGTTTTACCCAGCGACGATTTCTTTTTTGAACCCACCCTCCTCTTTTTCTTAGAGAAAGTCGACCGGACAATGCTGGCCTCCTCATTCCCATTCACCTGGTTATTCAAGCTAATATTGGCCTCCTCATTCCCATTTACCTGGCTATTTGTTTGATCCATTTCCTGATCCTGATCCCTTCCATTCTCTTCATTGTTAGCTTGTTTTTCCAATATAATCTCCCCTTCCTCCGCGCCTATGTTTTGTTCCACAATAGCTATCGGGGACTCCACAGTCATCTCACAAGCCTCCTCATCCTCAATATCAACAATACAATCCGGTATCCATCCCGATTCCTCCTCCTCTACTAGTACCGTACTTGTAACATTATGCCATTTAATGGCACAAGATTGTTTAATCCTATCCACCTTGTTTACTACTACTCCAACCACTGCATATGATAAATCCTTCCCATCTTCTTCAAATTCCGCGGACTTGATAACTCTACCAAAGTTGGAGGCAATGACATCGAACACTTGAATACTCGAAAGAGTTAGAGGCACCCCATAAACTTTTAACCAAGCAATTCTCTCTACCTCCATAACCTGCCCATTCCATTCAACACATGATGCCAAGAACGTCTCCCAACCCCCTTTATTCCCCAAGAACAACTCCTTCTCTTTCTTATCTTGAAACACCAGCAAAGTAATGAACCCCCCAACATAATGAATCTTTATGTTTGAATGAGACACCATCTTCAACAGACTCCTCAAGTTCATCAATTCCATATACCCTTTTACCTTAACCACTAACCCATTCTCATAATATTCACCAAAAGCACCAATATCCCCATCAATATTAATCTCCGGTAACCCAACCCCTACCTCCTTATTCAGTAACGTATCCAGAAAAGAACGTGAACCACTTACCACATGAACTTGTTGATCTACCTCTTTGCCTTTAGTTTTCTCCAGTTCCACCTCCATGCCGTCATCTTCTTGAACTGGTCTCACCGGCTGCCAAACCCTTTCAGACGTCTTTCTCTCCATTGAATCATTCACAAATCTTGCCGGAGATATGAAAAGTTTATAACTTCCAATCCATACATCTTTAAGACGGAATTCCAAATCAGCCATGTTTCTTTCAACTTTGAACGTAACAAAACCAAACCGCTTGCCTAGACGATCCAATTTTCTTGCAATATACGTGCCTTGTACCTCTGCATAACCATTCAAGACCCCAGCCAGATCTGCCGAAGAACACCCGTTTGGAAGATTTGACACGAAGAACTTCATACCCCCAGTTGAATCCTTGAATCGATGATCGTTTTTGTTATCCCTACCCTTCTTAGTTGGAGCATTATACCACTGATCAACCTTGTAACGCTCCCTTGCCGCCATGCATGAAGATGAAACCCTAATTCGCCTCGTATGTTTTTAATATGTTTGACTTTTAGTAATCCCCAATTACAAAATAGATAATTAATAAAACTTTAAATATGTTTGTGTGAGTTTGAAGTGTTTAACCTTTACTTGCAGTCAAAGCGGCTTCGATTATTGGGTTGAAAAGGTTTGTATACTCGAAACATCAGAAGTTTTGTTTTTCGGTTTCTAAAGTTACACACAAATAGGTCGTTGGTGGAAGTTTAAAAGACAACAACATACACCGTAGTATCCCAGTCATAGCAAAACTTTTGACAGTGTAATCGGGTCGGGTAAACAGGTATATCTGTAAATCACATGCTCGTCTCAAACCCATGAAAAAAATAAAAAATAATCAAATAATCGATTATCTGATCCCATAACATATATTTCGGTCGGTACCGCTACGGTACTAGTATTCGAATTGAAATTTCTCATCCATGTGAAAAGCTTCACAACAATTAAAACCGAATTCTTTAGAGTAGCCATTCTAAAAATTTGTAACGGAAGTTTGTAGATGATAAAAGACTAAAAATGTATACATTTTTAACAAAAGCAAGAGATATAGAACAATCATGAACACTTAACATTATTTTCAATTTGTATACATAGTTATATGACACTTGCCTTATAATTATGATTTATTTTTTTGTATACGGAATCTCATAGCTGACTTTACAAACGTTTTGACATTGTGAGAATTATCTAAGGATTCGATTGACCTAGTCTAATCATGTTTAATATAAAAGACCTTTCAAAAAAAAATGTTTAATAGAAAAGCATGCTAAAGCCTGCGAGGAGAACCAACATGTTTTCGTACCCAGGGCCGTCTCCGAAAACTGTAAAAAAAAAAATTGGGCCTGGGGCCACAACAATTAAACCGGGCCCATATATTTTAAACCCAATCATGAAATATAAAAACTCACTATAAAAAATCCGGGCTTATGGCTGGAAGTCTGTAATGTTTGGCGTTGGTTGTATAAACGGTAAACTCTTTTGCCTTTTAAACCCTCGTTTTGGGTTGGGTTTTCTTTGCTAGGTTTAAAAATTTAGTGATTTTTCGTCTTATTAGGTGGATAAATGTTAAAGAAATAATTACAATAGTCCACAACCCAAAAATATATATATAAAAACTTAAAAAAAAAAAACTTCGGGCCCCTAGGATTTTCGGGCCTGGGGCCGTCGCCCGCGCCGCCCCTATTAAGGGCCGGCCATGTTCGTACCCCTAGCTTTTGATATATTTGGGTCATTGGCACTAGAGGCTACCCGTTTCCTGACCAGGGTCCAGCGAGTTATTCATAGTAATGTCTCGGCTCCGGGTGGGCAAGGTTACGTTTTTAGTCGGTTAGGGTTTGCCATTCAGAAAGGGTGGCGGCGCAGCTTGTTGCCCGCCTTTCCGCTATCTTGATGTAATTTGTAATGTTTTTTTATTTAATGAAAGCAATAGTTTTTGCTAAAAAAAAAAAAGAATTCAAACCTAAGTTGTCTAGTTTTAAATGCTTGAGCCTTACTTATTTAATAGAAGAAAACGCTAGAAAGAAAGAAAGAGAAATATTAATAACGCGCGAACTAAAACAGTTAGTTTGAAAAAAAAAAAAAAAAAAAAAAGGAAGCGTGTTATGAGGGTGTGAGACCTCTTTGACACCGTGAAGATTACAGACATATCAGGTAAAACTAAACCATTGACGAATGAAACTTCGACGAACAAACAAACAAACAAACACACCTCTTTGACTCCTTCATACCCAACCCTACCTCTTCCTTGCACGATCCCATATTTTTAAATATGATCATTCAATTGCATTTGCAGTTATTATTACTCACCCAATCCAATTATTATTATTATTATGGCCAACCAATCTGGGCGGAAAGTGGTGGTTATTGGTGGCGGAATTGCTGGCTCCTACATTGCTAAATCCCTCCAGTTTCACTCCAATCTTACCCTTATTGATCCGTATCTTTCTTTCTCTTCTTTTTCTTTTTTTTTTTTTTGAAAGGCGGATTTCATTAAACAACCAAAACCACGGGAATCTCCAAGACGGAGACCCCCAAACCAAAATTACATCATATCAAAAGTAAAAGACTGCCAATCCTTCCAACCTATCGAAGCCTGCTTACAACGATTGGAAAACCAAAGAAAACTTAAAGCTTTTATATCATTCTCTTCTTTTTCTTATTCTTCATTTCACCTACAAATAGTTGTCGCTATTTGTGGAATTTACTGGGTCCGGTTGTTGTTGTATTTGTTATCAAATTAGGGTTATAAGTATGTAAAATTGATCTGATATGACAGTAGAATTGTGTATAAACAGGAAGGAATATTTAGAGATTCCATGGGCAAGCTTAAGAGGTATGGTGGAACCGAGTTTTGCACACAGATCTTTGATCCAGCATAAGGATTATCTAACTGGATCTCGTCTCATCGTCTCCGATGCTGTTGACATTCGTGAATCTGAAGTGTTAACATCCGAAGGACGATTGATTCCCTATGATTATCTTGTTATTGCTACTGGTCATGCCGATCCACTACCGAAAACTAGAGCTGACAGACTTAAACAGTATCAAGCAGGTATAATCGGTTACTTATTTTTCAAATTTTGATTTGCAATGTTTATATTAAGGAGGTGTTTGTATGTACATTTTGTTAATGGTCATATGATGATATCTAACAATCAAAATCTATGACCTAAAGTTCTTTTTGCGAATGTAGAGCACAAACGCATAGATTTGTTTTGTTTCTTATTACTTAATCGACGAGTATAAATAACACTAACCATCACTCTAGTTACCATCTAACACAAGTTACACAACCGCCACCACAATCATCATCATTTGCGACCCACCATCATCCACCACCCACGTTGGTCGCCTCCACTTTTAGACAACCTATAAGCAACATACCTTCAAACACTTCATACAGTGGCGCAGCATTGTAGGGGCGGGGAGGGGCGGCCGACCCCCCCGGATTTTCGCGCAGAAGTTTCGATTATATAGTATTCGTAAAGAAAATTTTGAAAATATGGGGTTTCGACATCCCGAAACTGGTTTTCGACCCCCCGAAACTATTGACTTCCGACCCCCCGGTGACTTTCGACCCCCCGAACCTTCGGGTCAAGCTTCGCCACTGACTTCATAGATATGGCCAAATCAAAGCCCGCCAACATCACCTCCATACACCGACATATATAGACGTCAATGATGTTGAAAAGGTAGTGGTCGACATCATGATATTGATATGTGACATCTTAGTCAAATCCCATATTGTTTTGTCTTGTTTCTGGACTATGGGTCATAAGGAATGCCCCACCTCAAATATCACTAACGCGTTTTGGCCCACTGGATGTGGATGAGAGAACTCCACTGTTAAGACGTGTTTGAGTGGGAGCAATCCATGATAGGAAAGTTTTCACTCGGGCAACCAAAAACAAATCTATGAGTTCTTTAGGGGCAAAAAAGACAATACTGGTTGGTATGAGGACCAAATGTTATACGCTATATGGTATATGCTTGAATCTGATTTATGCCTTGTTATAATGGCAGAAAATGAAAAAATCAAAGCTGCTCAATCAATACTGATAGTGGGAGGTGGGCCGACTGGAGTAGAACTTGCAGGAGAAATCGCAGTTGATTTTCCAGAAAAGAAGATAACATTAGTGCATAATGGGTATCGGTTGCTTGAATTTCTTGGACCGAAAGCTGCCAAGAAGACGCTAGATTGGCTAAAATCGAGACGCGTTGAAGTGAAACTGGAGCAAACTGTGAATTTGGAGGATGTTGCAGAAGGAAGCAAAGTGTATAAAACTTCAGCTGGTGAAATAATCAGAGCAGATTGCCTTTTCCTGTGTACAGGGAAACCATTGGGCTCGTCTTGGCTGAAGAACACCTTTCTAAGAGATAGCTTAGATGATAATGGGAGTTTAGTTGTTGATCCAAATCTGAGAGTTAAGGGCCGCAACAATATCTTTGCCGTAGGAGATATTACAAACATCAAGGCAAGTTGCTAGACATTGAAATATATGAGAGTTGGATTGGCGGTTTTGGTGCGTGTTGGTTGGGTTTGGTGGGTGATTTTGGTATGGGTTGGGTGGGTTATTTTTTGTGCGGGTTGGGTTGACTCCAAACACTTTTTTTAGTTATCTTCAGTGTTATAAATAGTTTTGTGTTAATTACAGTTGTAGAAAATATAATATTTTTATAATAATCTAATTCTTTGAATAAAGAAACTCAGTGGTTATAGGCTTGTTAAGCTTTGGGATTTCGACCCGTTTAATACCATAAACCACCATTTTTTCTTACTTTTTAAGAAAAAAGCCCCCTAACCTAATTTTGGTATATTAAAGTCACTCAACTTGTAAAAAATACACTTAAGAGCGGTAAACTATTTTTGTATATTAAAGTCTCTAAACTTGTTTAAATGCAGAAAATTAAAGTTGGTCAAATTTGATTGTGTAAACTATTTTTGTATATTAAAGTCTACTCGATACGCACAGAAGACACATTATCATATAATACTAAAAACTCGGATTACTTTGTAACATAACAGGAAATGAAGCAGGGTCATTTGGCTAAAAAGCAAGCAGCAACTGCAGCCAAAAACTTAAAAGTGGTGATGAGTGGAGGAAATGAAAGCAAGATGGTAGCTTACAAGGTGAGTTCAACTACTAAAGCCATTGTTTCCTTGGGAAGACATGATGCTGTGGCTCAATTACATCTCACTACAATGATTGGTTTAGTCCCTGGATTACTTAAATCCAAAGACTTATATGTTGGGAAAACAAGAAAGGAATTGGATGTTGATTCTTTCGTTCTTCATTAACAAGAATTATCAATCAGTTATTTGTAGGGTGTGTAATTATATTTTATACTCATTTGTTTAATGTTTAGTTTTATTATTAAAATTGATTAATTTGTGTGTTGTCGAATAACTTGAAGCATAAATGCATGACATTGGCTTATTGCTATGGATGAAATAATGTACAGCTTTAACATGTCATGTCACGCTAGCTTCTTAAACAGTTCTACTTTTTGTTCCAGTGCTTAGCGCAAAAACAGTTCACCTGTTTATAAACAATATCCTGATTTTGTAATGTGGGCATGAGAGAGGTGGTATAACATTAGCACCACATCACAAACACTGAGCCGCGGTGCAGTGAGCGTACTGGGATCCTCCCACTTGTGAGCCTGGTAACGAGCCTGGGTAAGCATTGAGTCGTTGGGCTCATTGACGGATGGAGAATGTGTCGATGACAGCATCTATATAAATAATGATAGTTAAATAGACCAACTCTTTAACCATTTTATACAAATTCGTCTTCTACACCATTCTCTGCACGGTTTTATACAAAATCTACAGCCCATTTTTATAGAATTTTCTTGCACCTTTTATTTGTCATTGCATTTTATTTTTATTTCTTAGTTTTGTTTGTTTTTTAATTTGTTATGGGAAGATATGGAACATCCACATATTTTTGGAAACGTATTATTCAAAATTTTCACAAGAGGTAGGGGATAACACCGTACCCTCCGATAATATCCTCTAAATGGAGGGAAATTAGGCTAAAGGTTGGTAAGTTTTACATTATATACAAAATGAAGAGGTAACGGTTCTATGGATTCGTTTCACGAGTATCAACAAGAGATGGTACTTCACATTTACTCATTTAAAAGTTTGGGACGTTGCGAAAATTGGACAAATGTCCGTATGGGGGAATCATTGAAAAAGGACGAAGACCTATAGTAGCCTGGCTACTTTGAATGCCGCTAATTAACCTCAAACGAAAGGTTAAAGCTCCATGGGAATCGACACGCCCAAGTGGGAGGAAGAGAAAGATCCTAGGGGTGTTCGTGGTCCGGTTTTCGCGGTTTTTTGGTTAAACCGTAAACCGAACCGTTAGTAACGGTTTTTGAATTTTGTAAACCAAAACCAAACCATAGAAATTGTAAACCGAACCAAACCGTTAGTAAGGGTTTGGTTCCGATTCGGTTTCGCGATTTGGAGTCGTTGAGTCTTTATACAAGATGTCTCAAATTTGCAAAAGAAAAAAAAAGTGGTCCACGACTTCAAGTTCCATTAAACATAAAACAAGCTTTTTACAATAACTAACAATCGATATAGCTCAATAGACCATCCAAACTAGCAAATACATAAAAAAAAATGTACAAATACATCAAAATATAGGTTGAATCTCAAATTTAAAAAACTTACATAAGGAATTAACTCACTCTAATCTATAATCCATAATCTATAATGTCACACCCTCGAAATCCACCTGCGGGGTTTTACCGCGAGGCGCGTGACAAACCAGGATCCAAGTCAACGATCACAATAAACAACACTATATGAACACATGCATATTTTAAAAACATAAGTTTGAAACCATAAAAACCGTAGCGGAAGCTTTGTTACAAGTTCAAATTCCAAAAGTAATTCCAACAGTTCAACATAAGTAAAACATGATCCTAACTAGACGCCGTGCAGACGCGTGCGCCCTAGTCCTCGTTTGCTACCTTAGCGACCTGAGAAAAACATGCCAAAAGTTCGTCAGCACAAAATGCCGGTGAGTTCACAGGTTTTAAATAAAAGTTACCTAGTTACAAAAGTATACCAAGTCACCTGTCCATACTATAAAACGTTCAACCAAAGTACGCTAGCTAGGCGTATGTTTTGTTACTACTACGACTGGAAACCATTACTAGACACGTCACAAGTTACCAAAGTTACAGCCCGAATAATGTCACAAGTCACAATGTTACAAGGTCGAGACAACATGCACCCGCCCGGCCCTCCAAGCCGACGAGTGGGGCAGGTCACGCCCAATAGATCTATCCACATTTCCCCCGTTGTGCTATACCGCACATTCATGGTTTCCCCGGGACTTAAAAGATCGTATAGTAACTCATAATAAACCATAGTATGACAGAACTTCTCAAAACATAGTTCTTCGTATGTTTTCTCCCCCAAAAAAGTAAAACCAGTTAAAGTGGGGCCGTGAACTCACCTTAGGTTGCGTTACTTCAACTAATGAATAAGATCAGCAAGCTATGCTAGTCCCTTAAAGCGGCGACCTAACATATGACAGTTACAAGTACTTAGACTAATAACCCGTAGGTTAGTTAGTCCCTAGATGTCCAGACCATAACCAGGTTCGTTTGAAAACACGTTGACTGTTTAACTGACCAAATGTGCAAGACTCGACATCCCATTGGTGACCCGAGACTCCCCATGTTATACTTTCACTCCCAATCACATAATCATGCAATCACACTTAACATACGTTAAAGTTCAACAAGTCTAACACATCGTTCAAACAGTACACAAATAAGCCCGAGCACGTGTTACCAAGTTATCAGGTACGATACGGGGTTCCTAGCATGTTCCTAGGTGTCAAATCGGGTCTCGAAATGCCAAAATGCCCTTACAGCAGCAGTACAGGCGATTAGGAAAAGTCAACTGGCGATTATGAAAGTCAACAGGCGATTATGGGTGCTAATCGCCTATACTATAGGCGATTAGGGTCATGTGGTATGCAAATCAGGAGTTATTAGGGGATTAGGGTCGTAAGACATGCAATTCAGGACTTAACTAGCAATTAGGATCACAATCGCATGACATGAAGGCAATTAGGCCCCCAATCGCCTATACTATAGGCGATTAGGGTTCCCTATCAGGCGATTGGGCTCCCAATCGCCTATAGCATAGGCGATTAGGGTCCCTAATCGCCTGCAGCAGCTCTGTTCCGGTTTTTCGCGTGTTTAACCCTCCAAATCAGATCCGGAACGTGTGTAAACACCAAATATCGATCATACAACATTATCAAACATATTTCAAGCAAAACCCCTAGCTTATCATCGTCCTATCAGTCCCGAATGCAAGCCTTTACCCAAAATAGTATACTTAGCATGAAAACATCACATCAACATGCACAACTTTTACCCTAAATAGCAAATACTCAGATTTCATCATGTTATCACGTTGTCCGATCATCCCCTACTGTTCTATCATCATCCTACAACAAACCCTAACATCAAACAACTAGCAAAACACTTCAAATCATCCAAAATTATTCAAACTCATTCAAATGGGTCAAAATATTCAACATTCACAATACACCTCTAAAACCATCCAAACTCCTAAGACATCATCATCCTATCATGAACAAGCTGTAAACACCTTAATAACATGATAACAATCCAATTTGAATCATAAAAATCCTATCTTTTAATCATATTTAACACATACAACATGCATAATGGTTTGAACTTGTTTAAAAACGATTTTCATAGGTTTTCAAAGGCATAAATGTTTATAAACCAGGTCTGGACCTTTAGGGAGTAAAACTCAATCATTTAAAGGTTTGGGGATGAAGAACACACCTTGGTTTTATGAGGATTTGATGTGTAAAGCTTGAAAATGAGTGTTTTGATGCTAAAACGTGTTCCAGAGGGTGTTTGGGAGTTGGGATATGTTATGAGACGGCTAGGGTTGCATTAGAGGTGTCTTGGAGGTCAAGAGTGGTATTTATAGGCGTTTCTAGTCGTTTAAAACACTATAGGCGATTGTGCAGCAGCTTTAGGCGATTATGGCTCCTAATCGCCTATAGCTATAGGCGATTAGGGCCTAATCGCCCTCAGGAACCCCCTACTCGCCCTCCCTATAGGCGATTACAGAGGCTAATCGCCTATAGCCTCTGCCTAATCGCCTATAGGGTCTGTTACTGCGTATTCGGCGCGTTAAACTTCGTTTTAACATATGTTAACATGTTTTCACATACCGACAAGTCACATAAAGATTATAAACACACAACACATGTAAGCAAACACGTTCACACTCGTTCACCAATTCCCGGGACTCGAGACTTGTGTTTCTACTAAGTTTTGACGATTCCACGAATCGTCAATCCTTGCATACCTGGTTAAATGGTCGACATCTAAAGATCCTCTAGGTTGTACTAATGACTCCCGAACTATAACACGACTTAACCGACCTAGTTAAGTATACTGTACGCGTGACTCGCTAAGGTAGACTTTGACCCAAACCATATTATTGACCTGAGTTTGCCGGGTGTCACATATAATAACTTATAATAAAAGAATTGAATATTGATGAGGTGCCATTCAATGGAGCCCTCAACCCTCTTTTGAATGTGCCACGTGGCACGTTAAGGTGAGAGTTTTTAATTTATTTTTTATTTTGTTTTTATCCATTCTCCTACACTTATCTAACCCTAATCTCTTTAAAAATTTAAAAACAAATTTAGATTTTTCTCTCTAATGTTTCCTCCCATCATTTTTAAACGTTAATATCTTTTATATACGAGATTTTTTAAAGAAAAAAATTACACCAAATTAACGAGCGTTTTATTATCTTTCCAACGAGTACCATAGTGCTATATAAAAAACGGAGAAAAAAACGACTATTTTTTGTAACCCGACAGGTATTGTGTCGTGTTTGGGATTAGTTTAAAAAAAATTGTGGGTTTGGGTCGGGTCTGGGATTAGGTGATACCCGATGCGATTACCCGAAACCACATACCCAAATACCCGAACTATATACCGATCATATACCCATGAATTTTTTAACGCATCATGTTAGTTCTTTTTAGAATGATCGATTATAAACTTCCGAATTCATTTGACATTATATAATATTTTGTAATGACACTAGATTTATACCCCGGCGCAGAGATTCGTTTTTTTATATTTGAATATGAAAACTTATGGGAGGGTTTTGTTCAAAATAAATAAATAATAATAATAATAATATATTTTATTATGTCATATTAGATATTTCAACCCGGGACGCTCCCGGGATAAAAGCTACTAAATTATATGTTAATGTGAAAATGGGTTAGCCCACTTTTGTTTACATTAATTTAGTTATAGGCAAAAACAAATTTTATTTTATTTTATTTTATTTATGTCTATACATAATATGAAAATATTTATAACAAAAAAGAACATTAACACTTACGGTCCAGCCCGGTTTTATATGGTTGGTTTTCAGTATAAACCGTAAACCAAACCGTTTGCAACGGTTTGAAAATATTGAAACCGACCAACCGAAAGTTAAGTAAACAAACCGACCGTGAAACCAAACCGACGATCGATTTGGACAGTTTCACGGTTTGAAATCAAACCATGAACATCCCTACAAGATCCTCAAACAATTCTGACTACAAACAAAGCTTCAAGACTATTAGGAATGATCGGAAGGTCTAACGACTTTCAACTTTAAAGGTCAAGACTTCAACTTTAAGGGTCAAGATGCAAAAACAGTGGCAAAGGATGACACATTAAGAACAATTTTAATCATTTGACCGGAAAGGACTGTGAATTCGCCGAGAGATGAAGCAAGACAAAATATGATCTTTTAAAAGATTTTAATGTTAGAAGAAAAAAAAATTAAGTTTGCATTCATGGGTTTGTTACTTTGTTAACACCTAAATGGATGCTAACAAGTCAAATAGTCAATCTCGGGTCAACCCATTCATGTGTTGACACTAAATTTATAATGCATTGACCAATTTATTTTTACAAATTTACTCTAGGGGTGTATTATATCAAAACATAAAATGCTGGACTATTTTATAAACCATGTAGCTCTTTTGGTAAGTACTTATGCAACAGGCAATGTACAAATTCCAGGTTCAGCGCACCAGATCAGCTCGAGCAGAGTTACAAACCATGTAGCTCAAGCTATATACGAGCAAGCTTCTACTGAGCTAATTACGACCAAGTTGATACAACAGGCTAGTTCAACAGTCGTAACTCCTACGCAAAAACTCGACCCATTTCACCCTACATAGCACTTTCAAAATAACCCTTTTATATATAAAATCTACATTCTATGTATAGATCAGGTCTAAACCAGGCTAAGGGGGAGGTAATATGTCAAGTTCAGAAAGCTTATTCAAACCTTTGTAACATCTCTCAACTGTTCATAACAAATATTATTTTCCTCGCACAACACAAACCATAGTAAAGAAAGTTTACGAAACCAGCCAACCTAAGCTCCAACCCGATCACGAGGAATCAGGCGTAGTTCTGAGCCATGTTTAAGGAAGACATTCCCTGTAAAAACCAAATTAAATCATGAATCATACAGAGTTGAATAAAAAAGAATCAAATTGCTTCGGTTAATTAAATGCCAAAAAAGGTTATCAATTGAGGGGTGTTCATGGTCTGGTCCGCTAGCGGTTTACACGAAATTCTAGGCTGGACCATTAAAAACGACAAACCGAACCTTCAGGTTGGCCGTACCAGATGGTTTCAACAATTTGACAGTTAACGCGACTTTTTTTTTCTTTTTTCAAAATCATTAATTTGTATTATAATTTTAAAAAATGTTCAATACGATTGATGACTCTCACATGAAAATATAAACAAATAAAAAAGATTAAACTGCCGGTTCCATGTTCCTAAATCCTAATAACCGTCGGCCGAACCATATAAATCTCAAACCAGCTTGTTTCCATTTGAGCAGTTTGGTCGGTTATGATGTGTTATGTTTACAATTCAGCTGAAATGTTTAGTATGTATATTTGGTAAAATCATAAACTATCATTCTCATCTCAAACTAAATGATTACAAAATATGCCTTTTGGGGCAAATAAACATGCTTTGATATGGTGATTGGTTTGTATTTAGCATAGCGTTTAGTTAAAATAAGATTAAACATAACCCATATGTATAATTCTGCATGTTTTCTAAATAGCCTAACTACTAGGCACACAAATTAAAAATGAAATTACGAAGTAAAAAAATTCAAAAATACCTGCACTTTGCTGAGGATTGATTCCAACACCATCTGTAAAGCAGAAAATTTTGGTGTTAGTATTTCGAAAAGATATTCATAACTTTGAAACCGATACTTCTATGAAGTATGAACACGTCACACAACTACAAGTCAAGATCAGTAGCAAACGTTTGTGAGAGTACAAGAGGTCCACTACTACTTCTCTTAAAAGTTATTTCATAACAAACAACATTTATGACACTCAACAGTCATGACCATAAAAGAATTGCTACTGAATAGGTCAGCAAATACTGAATGCATGGCCAAGCAATACTCATAACTTTAAAACTGGTATGAACTATCAACACATCATACAACTACAAATCAAGATCATTACTCCTTGTTTCTAAATGAACAAGGAATCAATCACTACTTCCCTTAAAAGTCATTTTACATCAATTCAACATTTATGCCACTCGACAGACAAAGTACATGACCATAAAAAGTTACAACACAATAACTATTAAAATCAAGACATGAGTACACGACCATAAAAGACTGCAGTTGAATAGGTTAGTAAACGTCAAGCGTGATGCGTGAATGTAACAATGGGGATAACATCTTTCTGTGTCACATGCCTTTAAAATCAATTGTGTATAAGCTCGCATTTTGCAAATTGCAATTAATCAGAATACTCGTCATCATTTAACTTTAACTTTCAAAAATTCCATTTCCTTGTTATCATGTTACAGGATCATAAAACTTCCAATCACCAATCTCCCATCATAATTAAATTAGAAATCAACAAACACTGAAGATTTACTTCATCCGAATAAGTAAAGTATTCACATCTACTAATTCAACAACAATCAATCAGCATACCTAATCCCTCTTTTATTCTATTTAAAAAAAGAAAACTTTCTTTCAAATCAACAAATCACAGAATCACTTCATCAAAAAAACTAATAAAAACATAACCAAAATTAAACATTCACGAAATGAATCATATAAAAAAAGTTAGAAAGAAAGTACCATTGGTAATAATAGCACTAGTTTGAGGAGGAACTTTGAACTCTTCAGCAGCAAATTTAAGAACAGCAGTGAAAGGAGCTCCTTCCGGAACGCTAAACCTACAAATCAATAATCAAAAACACAATTAGCAATATAAACTACTTTTTAAACAAGTTTTAATAAAATAAAATAAAATAAGCCCTAGAAATTGAAGGTGGAGATTGAATACATACACTTTGAACGGCAGCTTAGGATCGGAGGTGAGAGTGACCTTGAAAGAAACCTTGCCGCCGGCACCGGTAGCCATCGTTAGATCGTACGGTGGTGGTTTGATGGATTAATATTAATATTTGAGGTGAATAATAAGAAACTGTTTAGCGTACGTTTCAAGCCGGGTTATAGATGCCGGGTACGTTTCAAGCCGGGTTATGGATTAATAATAATATTTGAGGTAAATAATAAGAAACTGTTTAACGAGAAAAAAGAAAGGAAAGTAATCGAAAGAAAGGAAAGAAAAGGAAAAGAAACGATATATATCATTTCTTTCCGTTTCCTTTCAAATCGGAAGAAAACTAAACTAGAGAATTTGGCCTAGTTTTCCTTCCGTTTCCTTTCTTAAGTGAAACTCGGGAACACAACATATTTTTTTTTTTACTTTCTTTTCCTTCCTTAAATGAAACTCGGAAACACAATCAAATTTTTCTTTCCTTTCTTTTCTCTCGTTAAGTTAACTCGGAAACACAGCGTTAAGGTGGATGGGTGGTCATCACACATATTACACCATCATATTATCACACCTAATAATATTGTGTCATCTTATTTTTATCATATTCATCATAAAAACCATGGGGTGGAATGATACCCATCACTAAACCTTTTTTAAATAAAATAAAAACATTACATTAAATAAAATAAAAAATTACATTAAATAAAAAACTTAAAAAACATAAAAATAAAAGTTAACGACCAACCCCACTTGTGACAAATTTCACATTTTCGTTCGATGAGAATCGACTTGTATGATTTTTCGGCGTCTTGTGTACAAATTGATATCGGGAATGTTGCTTGACAACTCATCCGTTGATGGTGTACAGTTTCCCAAATCAGATGTTTTAGATCGTTTTTTAGAACGACCACCCCTTCACCTTCCTCCACGAGTTCCCATTGGCCCATGTTCGGTCACCCCCGGAATGTTAACAGGAACCCACTTGAAATGAACTCTTGCAACTTCCCAACCATCCAACGATAATAATCGCGGAGGGTCGCACGTATGATTTCAACATCACTCGATCTACTTGGCCAAAGACGTTTCTATTTAAAAAATATATAAAATAAACAATTTATAAAAAAAATTGTAGCAAAGTAGAAAAAGTATAAACTTAACAATTTATAAAGTTTTTTTTATTAGATTAATAGACCACTCCATTTTTGTAATAACAAACAATAATTATTATCAGTATATGGCATTGTGAAAATGTCTCAAGTCCCAACCCATAGAAACACGTATAGGAGTACTTCGGGATATAAATCAGGGCAACAAAAGTGGAGCATACGATTAATGATATACCTGTGTAATGTAGAGGTCATTGAATTGACTCATTTTTTATTTAAATCGGTCCATTTACCGGTTATTTGATCCATGCGTCGTGTGATTCCACTGGTAAGTTGTGAAAAGTGGCCCATGACTCGATGCCAAAAGGTGTCTCTTGGTTGTTGATTTCCGACGTGTTTATCCTTGGAAATATGTAAAAACGTCTTTACCAAGACCACCTCTTCTTGCGACCAAGGAGTTTTCACATTCGACATCCTGTTTATCGAATGTTTATTTTTCCATGGCGTGGTGGGGCTTGCACTTGTATCTCCTCTTCTTCCTCTTCCTTTTCCTCTACCTTTTCGTCTTCATCATCTTCATCTTCATTCGAATCTTCGATGGGAACCGGGTTACAATAAGGAGTATTTTTGAACGGTTTGTGAATCCCAAAACGGTTGAACATTGGCTCATAACTCGGATCGGGAGGTATATGGAACACCCCGGATGCGACTTGGATTGGTATGCTGGGTTGGGAGTAGTGTAGTGGATATTGGTTTGGAAGCGAAAATTGTTGGGTTTGATAAATAAGGTTTTGAAAACCTTGGTTTTGAAAGGGTGGGGTGGGCATATATGTTGAGTTTGAGACGCTTGGTGTGTAGGTTGTGGGGTTTGTTGTTCGTCTTGACGAAACCTAGCCAGTTCGCCTAAATTAGACCGAACCTTTGGTCTAAACTTTCACTTCGTAGCCGATTGTTTCTTGCTCGATCCTTCCATTTTTTTTAAGATTGAATGTATTTTGATTAAGGTTTAGGTTGTTTCATTGTTGGAGGTAGGGGTGCAAATGAGTCGAGCAGCTCGCGAGCTACTCGAGATCGGCTATGTAAAAAGCTCGAAACGAGCCGCGCCTTATCGAGCTCGAGCCGAGCTTGAGCCTAAAACAAAGCTCGTTTACTTATCGAGCTCGAGCCAGGCATATGAAGCTCGCCAGGCTCGACGAGCCTTATCGAGCCTAGTATAATATTAGGTTTATTAATATTTTATATTATTTACCCCACATTTAAAGTTGTTTAATAAGTTAGCCGAGCCGAACTTTTGACTTATCAAGCTTAAACGAGCCTATTATATATATTATTTAATTTAATATATTATTTAATAAACACTAAACGAGCCGAGCCTGAGCCGAGCTCGAGCTTGAGAAACTACTAACGAGCCGAGCTCGAGCTTTAAAAACAAAGCTCGAACCGAGCCGAGCTCGAGCTCTTATAAGTTAATCGAGCTTGAGCTCGAGCCTGGTCGAGCTCCGGCTCGGCTCGTTTGCAACCCTAGTTGGAGGTATTGTTTGTGGTATTGATTTTGGTTGAAAATGAAGATTATATATAGTGTTTAAAATTTTTTTTTTTATCTCAAACGGTCTTTTGACCATTGGCCAACGTCTCTTCTGGAGTGTGATGGCTGTCACGGTTTGATGTTGTCGCGGCCGTGATACTCATGGTGGGGCCGTGGTCGTGATGGTCACGACCACCACGGACCACCCTGACCACCCTAACTTGAACCTGTTGATTTTGAAATATATGGTTAGGGATGTTCTTCGAGTGATCTTTTTTGGGTTTCGGGTTTATTGGGTCGGTTGTTCGAGTTTTTGGCTGAGAAAAATTGACTCGATAACATAACCATTTAAAGTTCGGGTTCTGGTTGTTTGGCTTTCGGGTTTAGATGATATATGAAAAAACGTTTTTTTTCTTTTGCAAAATGTCATCAAAATTCATTATGTTAGTTAAGTAATATTATCAAAATACAGATATTAGTTGTGTTAGGGGTAGATTTTACCACTCTGGATCCCGGATTGCAAGGATAATTAGGTATCCTGACTTATTTCAGTATACTGGATCTTATATATAACTGTTACGTTTTCCTCTTGTATTTTGACTATTATTCGCAGGTCGTGTAATGTCAAATGGCTAATGGTTGGGTCTTCCTGAAATATCTCAAAGATAGTTGTTGAACAAGACTCAAGACGCGTTGAATAGAGCTCAACGGATACTTATGAAGACTCAGTAAAAAGCCGAGATAATAGGATAGTTATTTGGTTATCTATTACTATAAAGTCAACATTGTGATCGATTTAGGACTTCACTTCGCACTCTCGCAAACTGCTTGTAACACATAGCTCTCGATCAATTGCTTATCAATGTATTCGTTTTCTTTCTTTAATAAAATTATCAAGGCAGTGTGATGATTATCACCTTCTGAGGTTTTATACCAGATATCCTCAAGGACTAAAGGCTTTCCTCATACATCCTCGTGTCATTTTTACCTTTTCGTACTTAATTTATTGTTCATATTGTAAGATCCCAAAAAGCACACTGCCTAGCATTCAAAGTTTGGTTACAAGATCACTTTGATACCAACACAAGTTGACAATATGATATGGTAATGTTCAAAAGTCCTAAAACTTAATGTTTCAGATATCAAAGACTCCAAACTTAAACGATTCTATAAAAAATAAGACATTTAATGTATGGGTTGTTTTCGGGGTTCAGATTTTGGGTTTTTCGAGTCAGTTTGTTCTGGTTTTTGGTTGGGAAACGTTGACCCGATAACCAACCCATTGAAGGTTCAGGGTTTTTAGGTATTCTCTAATTCGAGTTCGGGTGACTTCAAATTCGGATCAGGTGTGGGACCGGGTAGGAGGGTATGAGACTTGGAAAAAAGATATTATGTATATATATGGGATGAGCATGGGATAAGATGATACTAGACCGAAGTATCCAAAATAATATACATGTTTACTAGAATCATATACTCCAAATATGTCCTCAATTTTTTAAATTTTTATTTATAGTAATAGTAATATGTATGTAATTAGTCGTGTTTTAACTTACTATAATTACTAAAAATGCAAAATTTATGAAAATTATAATGGTAAGTAAAATAATGTATTTGGAAACCTAATCAACTATTTTTTAAGGAATTAACAGGTATACCTGATACTGATACTCACAAGTATGTTTGCTACCGAAAGATAGTTACCGAAATATACACCGTATGTCTGCTACTGAAAGATAATTACCGAAATATACACGGAGGGTGTTGGACTGGGTATAAGACACGACTTTACAGCTGGTTTTGGGATTGGATACCAACACCCGACCCATTGTTATCCCTATTTTTAAAAATCATATTACCTAGAATAAAAATCACTGTATTATATTCGGCTAGTGCTTTGTGACAACACAAAAGAAAACATAAACCCTAATTAACCAAGTTCCTTTTTAAATGACAAGTCATACTGTTACACATCCATCTAATTTACTATTGATTCTACCCATGTAGTATAGAGCGGCTCTCAAATCCTAGAGCTTCAGAGGAGGGAGAACCATTTAACACACCAAGATACCATTGAGCTAAATGCCTTTTGGTATCTAAATTACCTAAGGTGTTGTTTGTTTTTTTAGAGGTAAAAGGCTTGCAGTCTGTAGAACACATCTGCAGAAGAAGAGGTGGACCAAAGGTCTATAGTCTGCAAGAAGAAAACTGTTTGTTTTTTTACTTCTGTAGGCTGTTGAAATAAACTGAAATGTAAATGAAATGGTTTTTTAAACATTGAAATTTAAATAAATATTCATACAGTAAAAAAATACAGTAACTAGAATACAATCAACAAACCAAAAAAATATTCATATAGTAACTAGTTTACAATCAACAAACATGTAGTAACTAGTATACAATCATCAAACATACAAGTCAACCAAACTACAAATCTGTAACAAGTAAACCAAAATACAGCTTAACAGAAATACAAAGTAAAAATATAAAACAAACAAACCTGCAGAAGAAGGATGAGATGGGAGCGGCGGCGGGCCAAGGGAGGAGGAAAGGCAGTCACGTCAAGAGTAAGAATTTTTGCCCCTCCTCTCTCAGTGCTATATAAAATAATATTAGTCGTTTGCGTTTTCTAAAGGAAATACAAGTGTATTACATCAGTTATGATAGTGTATTAGATCAAGCGTAGTGGGATGGGGGGGGACAAGCACCCATAGCGCCCGGAACACCCCCTCCCTCTTCGGCACTATGGGACTTTTGTCCAAAAGTTATTTTTTCGCATTTGGGTCTTCGAGGTTTCTTGTCGTTTCCATCCAACTCACTAACTGCATCCCTTTTTTCTGTTAACTTTTTTACAAAAAAGACTAAAATACCCTTATTTATATATTTCTTCTTCTCTCTCCCCCTCTTTCTCTCCCCCCCTTCTCTCTCAATCCAAACAACAAAGCTCTACCATTGTCAATTTGTCATCCAAACAACACCACACTATCACCCACTGTCACCCCTAACCACCACACTATCACCCCTAACCACCACCACCATCATCACCATCTCTCCTTCCCCTCTCTATGTAAATCTACCAAGAAAAAAAAAGCTAACACAGATTTGTATGTAGGAAGGAAGGAAGATGAGGTTTGGGCTTCAAGTTTCATAATTTACGCAACTGGCTCCTCGATTTTTATTTGCTTACAAAGTCAGGTTTTTACTTTAATAACTTTATTTTTTAAAACATAAATTATATAAACAAGGGTATTTAGGTCCTTTTATAAAAAGTTAATAGAAAAAATGGACGGAGTTAGTGAGTTGGATATAAACGGCAAGATTTGAAAACCTCGAGGACCCAGATACGAAAAAATAAACTTTTGGACTAAATTCACAAAAGTGACCAAACCTTAGAGACAAAAATAACATTTTATTCTAATGTTTATCAGATTCTATATTATATACATGTGATGTGAATGGTTGTTTGTCTTTAAGGTGCTGTTTGTTTTTTCTGAGGCAAAAGGTCTGCAGTCTGCGGACCATATCTGCAGACATCTGCAGGAGAAGAGGTGGACCAAAGGTCTGCAGTCTGCAAGAGGAAGACTGTTTGTTTTTTAACTTCTGCAAGCATACATACTCACAACTAAAATCAAAATGCTTCATGGATAACTAATATCGACGAGAACACAATACTCGCAACTAATTTCAATAAAAACACAATAATCACAAACAAAAATATTTATACAATACTCACAAAAAAAAAATACAAAAAAAAAAAAAAAACTGATTATATAACAATATATCAAAGAACAGATGTTTAAAACAAGAAATAAAAAACGTGTATTGGGATTTGTCATTTTCCAATTGACTTAAAGGACACTCATCTCATAAAATAAAAAAGGTTCTGCTACTTTAGCCTTTAAATGGGGACCCAAGAGGTAGTAACAACGAACAACCCAAAACATAAAACCATATTAGAAAAAGGAAAATGAAAAAAAAAAGGAAAAAAGAAAACCTGTGTTGAGTCGAGTCGGCCGGAGGGAAGGAGAGGAGAAGGGAGGATGTCAGCCGGAGGGAAGAAGAGGAGGAGCCGAGGAGGGAGGAGGTCGGCCGAAGGGAAGGAAAGGAGGAGGTCGACCGGAGGGAAGGAGAGGAGGTCGGAGGTCGGCAGAGGAGGAGGTCGGCCGGAGGGAGAAGGCGACTGGAGGGAAGAGGTTGGCAAATCTGAGGAGGAGGGAGAGAGGAGCAAATCTTGAAGAGGAGGAGAAGAGCTGTGTTGTGTTTTGTGTTTTGGAGAAGATGTTTGAAGACTTGGGTTTATGTCTGCTTGAGGAAGAGGAAGGGAAGAGCTTTTTAAGTGATATGTCTTCTAAAAAACAAACACCATGCGCGTCCCAAATGTCTGCCCGCGTCTGCACGGCGCAGACATAAGTGGTTAGAAGAGCTTCTTACAAGAAAACAAACACCCCCTAAATCTCTAAAACCTTGTCTGTGAAGTGTGAATTATTAGCAAGTCCTGAAATCTCTAAAACCATCAAATCCTATACGTGTACTACGTGATGGTTAAAATTTTTATCTCTTTCTTTATTGAAACTAGGGTTTTTGTTAACCCGCCGCAAAGCGGCGGGGCATGTTTGTTGTGCAGAAGTGTTTAGTCGCATTGTGGGCAACGATTTTCCTGCATTCTTTCGCGTAATTGTAGACGGTTTCGTGGACATAAAAGATAATATTAAGTGACTGTTATTGTCGCGTGGACATCAAAAAAATACTCGCGGCTAAAAGCTAAAAGTTTGGTGGTCAAAGTTTGGTGGTCAAATTGGAAGAAAAGAAAATACATAAGTTAGTAAGAAAGTTAATGGCCAAAGTTGGGTGGTCAAGGTTTTAAATCCTAAAAGCTAAAAGTTTGATGGTAAAAGTTTGAAATCCTAAAAGCTACCAATTAGCAATTATAGTTATACCCACAAATGTGGCTACAAAATACGTGGGCCAATAAATTACTCACAAATGTTGCTACAAAATACGTTAGCCAATAAAAAGGATTTCCTGTTCAACTGTCTTTAGATTAATATATAGAATATGTATTCATGTAAAGGTATTACAGTACATTACGAAACAAAAAGCATCTGAATGAATAGAGCCATGAAAACCGTAGATTAAAAGCCATGAAATCAGTAGATTATAAGTTGTGGACGCAACTCATGAACTCTTGATATAGTGGCATGATATTTTCCTTACAAATGTAAGATTGTTGGTTTAAATTCTTACCGGCAGAGGTGAAATTAAAGTATTAAAAAATTTTCGTTAAAAAAAATAAGTCGTGGAAGCGAATGTACAATTACCCTCACCTATGAAGAAAAGTTGATTCCAATTCACCAATTATATTCTTTCATGCAATCAATATTTTTTTTAATACTTCATATATTATTTGATTTGATTTTTCCAATAAATTTGTTCGTGAACTTTTTTTTAATTTATAAATACATAATTACGTTTAAACTTCTCGTTTCGACATTGCTTGCGATATATATTTTACTGAAAACAAAATTGTAATAAAAATAAAATATGTTGTGGTATTGTAAACGGTTTTTACAAAAATAAAATATGTTGTGGTATTGTAAACGGTTTTTACATGTGCCTAACTAACTAATTAAAACTAAGACTAGATATATGCATTTTGACTAACCCACGATAACAAAGACTAGATATTTACTTTTCTTTCTTGTAATATGCGTTTAAGTTTAGTAAAATGATGAAGAGGAGATATTTATTTTATTTTTTGTATTTTAAATTTATGTTTAGTGAATAATAGTATTTTATGAACTCTTTTTTTTTTTTTTTTTCCATTTATACATGTTTATGTGTAAACATGTAAGGTAATGTATAGGAAACATGTACGACAATGTATAGGTTTCCTGATTCATCTCCACCAACCAACTCTGCTGGATTGGCTGTTTTTCTAAACCGTAATTAGTGGTTTGGCATAGACTTTCTATTAGAACCGGTTGAACCGAAAAAATAAACATCCTAATCGTTCTTTTTCAGACTCTCATACTATATATTTCTTAATACTAATGATAGTAATAAATAATAAAATGCATATAAGAAAGTAAAGTCTTTGTTGAAATAGTTGCATAAAATGTAGTTGAGAGCAAAATGATGGTATAGGTTTTGACCAGCCAGAAAGGATATAAGAAAGAAAAGGTAAAGAAACACATGCCCACCCCCACCACTAATTCTTACCAAATATGATTACTGAAATACACTCATAACCCATGTCTCATCTTTTGCTTGTTATGCCAGTCAGATGTCAATTGGTGAGATGTAAACTCATGAATCACTCCCTACCAACTTAATTGCTTTAAAATCCTAAACCTTAAATCATAAAATCGGTGACAAGAGGTGTATAATAAAGGTGTTTATGACCAGATTTAACTTTAATATTGGTGTGACTAATCAAACCTATTGTAGCTTTAGTTTCTATGATTTTAAAAAGTTGGTTTAAAATTGTTTCATAACATTTTTTTTTATTTTATAGATTTTAACCATTTATGTGAAACCATGGTGAGATGTCAACTCATGAATCAAAATGTATACATAAAACGAAATACGTACGTTCATGTTTTCTGGTGTTAGGCTACACTGTTGGGACCATACTAGCCTTCATTTTGCTAGTCAAAGAGGGTGTTCGATTGTTAAAATGATTTTAAAATATATGGTGTTCTGCTACTAGAAGTGGAAAACAAAAAGGTAGCCTGACTGCATGCTTGTTATTAGACCACCCGTAATGGCTAGTCAAAGGGGAGTTTTCGCGCCCATTTCACACGGAAACACCGCCCCCTTGTGGGTTAAATGGGCGCTAAAGGCCTTTGCGCGAATTATTTCGCGTACACCAAAAGTTGCATTGTCCAATCATGTGGCTCCACGTGGCAAAGGTTAAAAAAAATAGCCGTTTGGCTATGCAACGGTCAAAAAAATAATAATTATTTATATAAATCCATCCCATTTAAACAAACACATATCAACCCAAAAAACACACACATCTTCCCAACTATTTTATAAAGTTTACCAAATTATTTTTATAAAAATATGAGTTCCCCGACCTCCTCATCTGCCATACGGGATTATTATTACAAAGAGTTTTTAGGTGATACGGGTGAATCAACCGACGAGGAGATCGAGCAAGAAGTCGTTACAAGTGCTTGTGTGTTGGCGGCGAAGTATATGCAACATGTTAGTAATCCTCCACGTCCTATTTTGCGAAGAAAACGTATTGAACGCGACCGCTTGGAGGCGAACGCTCGTTTAATGAAAGATTACTTTGATGAAGACCCAACTTATCCGGATCCAAGAGTTTTTAGGCGTCGTTTCCGAATGAGCAAACGTTTATTTCTACGCATTTCGGGTGATTTAGAAAACGCGTTTGAATACTTCAAGCAAAAGCCGGATGCGAGAGGGGCGCTTGGATTTACCTCGATTCAAAAGTGTACTTCAGCGCTACGCATTCTTGCGTACGGTAACACGGCTCACATAAACGACGAATACTTAAAATTCGCCGAGAAAACGACACGCGACACCTTAGAGCATTTTTGTCAAGGTACACTACAATTTCTTATATAATTTGTTTATTAATTTATGTTATTTAAAATTTATTTATTTATTCTTATAAAAGTTATATTTTGTAAAGGAATAATACATTTGTACGGGGCGCGTTACCTAAGACGACCAAGCTGGTACGATCTACAAAAGATATATGAGGTTTATTCAAATGAACATGGTTTACCAGGAATGATTGGGAGCATTGATTGTCGTCATTGGCCGTGGTATAGTTGTCCAACGGCATGGAGAGGTCAACACACACGAGGTGACCAGGGAGAGCCAACGGTAATTCTTCAGGCGATGGCTTCACATGACCTTTGGGTTTGGCCGGCTTACTTTGGTGTCGCGGGGTCATGCAATGACGTAAACATTTTTCACCAGTCCCCACTTTTCGAAGATTTCATTTCTGCTAGAGCTCCAACGGCATCTTTTTATGCTAATGGAACATACCACCCACACAGATATTTTTTGGCTGATGGAATATATCCTAAGTATTCAATTATCGTGAAGACGTTCACTAATCCGTACGATGAAAAAAAGAGCATATTTTAAGAAAGTGCAAGAGTCTCGCGAAAAGAGATTGAGAGATGCTTTGGGGTGCTTCAACAGCGTTGGCATTATATTAGAAATCTGGCTCGTGCTTGGACCAAAGAAAAATTGAGAGATGCTATGTATGCGTGTATAATCATGCATAACATGATTCTAGAAGATGAAGGAAAGACAACGTGTCAAAATTATGTAGCAGACGCACCAACGGAATTGCCACAAGCGACACCGGCGGATAGAATCCTCAACTTGCAAGAGGTGCGTAACGAGGATACACATAACGCTTTAGCGTTGGATTTGATACAACATGCATGGTCGGTTCGATATATTCCGCACGTGGGTGACGAAGAAGAGGAAGAGGAAGAGGAGGACACGTATTTTTTTTATTTTAGGATTATTTTTTTTTATTTTCCGTAATTTTTTAAATTTTTTAGGTAATTTAGTGAATTAATGTAATTTTTTTATGTTTATCTAGTTAAATATTTAAATTAAATAATAGTTTGTTTATTTAAAAATTAAAAAAATAATATAAAATGGCATGTGGCCCACATGCCACATGTCAAAAAATGTCCCATACCAAATTTCACCCACCATTACACCCATTGTCCCTTTAATTCCCTTTCACCTACAAATTTAACCTACCATTACACATGGTCTTAATTTTGAAGTTCTTATAGCCTATATCGATAAAATATTACATTTTCTAAAATGATATATATACAACACACGCATATATATACTAGATGTGTGCCAACCTAATACGATGAGAAACACGGTAAGGCGATAATCACTTAACATATTCATTTTTTAAAATTAAAACATTATAACAATACCATACACAAATTAAAGAAAATTAAACGGTAAATACCTAATCGATCAAGTGAAGCTTGCAAATCGACTAATCAATTAACTAAAGTTACAGAGAATCAAGTTATTAAGGGTTTTGTGAATCGGGTTTAGTAGGTTTTGTATATACAGAGAACGGTCGATTGATATCAAATTGTTGTACAATCTTTTTATTTAAATTTGGTTTGATATTAATAGCTGAAGAGATAAACATAGATTTACAAGGGTATGCACTGGTGCAAATTTAGCAATCGATATTATTATTGGCTGAATAGTAATGACACTACAAAATAATTACTCAAGTTATTCATATTCTATCTCTATTACCTTATAGAGATGGGATATTGTACAAAGTCTCCTTAACGTACAAAGTGTAAGAAAGATTCTCAGCCATTAGATTTAGGTGATGGCAAGATGGTAATTAATAATCCTAATCATATTTGGGTTAATCTAACCAAGGGTAAATTAGGAAACACGCGTTTAAATTTCTGTGAAATCGTAACAAACATAATCGATGCAAAAATTTTCAACGATTGAACCTGATTTTTCATCGTTTTCAACTCGATTAAACGTTCAGAATGATTAAACAATAAAAAACATTTGATTACAAACAAAATCAAAACGTATTTGCAGAAATAGAAGAAAAACAGAGTATGATAATTCAATTGATAAAATTAATCGAATCATATTCAAAAATCACTATCAACACATGTATTATTCACATAAATGAACGATGTTGATAATAGAAGAAGAATTAAAGAAAAAAATGGGTTTCAAAAAAGTTCCAGACAATGAAGATCAGAAACTGTTAAACATAAAATCATAAAACGCACTTGGTTTTTTTATAAACGCATTTGGCTTTTTAAACACTATTTAAACTGGTTTTACAAAAACGCACTTGGTTTTTTTGTAAAACGCACTTGGTTTTTTGTAAAACGCACTTGGTTTTTGTAAAACGCATTTCGTTTTTTGTAAAAAGCACTTGATTTTGGTAAAACGCATTTGGTTTTTGTAAAACGCACTTGTTTTTTTTGTAAAACGCACTTTAAACTTCTTTTGTATATTTGTTTAAACGCACCTTTCATTTCTTTAAAACGCACTTGTGTTTTGGTCTGACATACAAACATGCTTGATATCCCAAAAAATATTGAACGCATTTGTCTTTCATTTCTTTTATTCCACACCAAATCAAATCTTCTTCAAGAAGACTCACCACCACCAATCTCCCTTCCATCATCACCATTAACCTTCTCATTCCCTCCTCTACACCCTCACCAATTCACCAACAATATTCACTCAAACCTCAATTTCTAACATTAATCTTTCCTTTTTAAGGAGTTTTCATGGCTCTCGATACGCAGGTTATGCTGTTGCGACTGATCAGTCGTACGATGATAGGGCTTCAAATTCAGATGGTCTTGAGATATCTAAGCTTGGGATTAATCACGAGATTGTTGATGCTTTAGCTAAAAAAGGGAAAAACGATCGTTGTTCTTGCAGCGATTACGGTTCTTCGCAATCTGTAAGTCTCCAATTTTCTTCTCTCGATTTGTTCTTCAAAACATATCCTTGGTCAGATACCAATTGATTGAGCAAACGATTTTATGTGTTGATTTTTGTTTGAACGGTATATAAAAATGGTGGTTGGTTCAGATCTACAACAACGAAAAGGAAGGAAGGAAGAGTTGTTTGAGTTAGGTATAGTTAACCATGGTTTACACGTGTCAGTCTGTGGTGGCTTCCTACACTTCTCATGTTAAGAAACTTTGTACCATATACTTTCTCTACCTTATAAAGGAGCAAATGTGACTAACATAGTAATTTTATCACATTTTTAAGATGAGATGCAAAAGGTCTCATACTTTAAACTCTAAATGTCTTGTAAAACTTTCCTATAGTACTCTTGTTATTGCATTATCCACTTGTACAATGGTATGAATATATCAATTAGTGACTCCCTATATACATGCATTTATATGATGACTCTCCATATGTTTAACTCCTATATTTTTATTACTCTTGTATTTATGTAAGGCCTATGATGCTCCATATGCTTAACTCCTATATTTTTATTACTCTTGTAGTTATGTGTAACAGTCTCTATAAAATGAACAAATATACTTGATATAAGGATACAACAGGTACTAGAACAACACTCATGTTTCAATGATTCGAAAATTTTAATTACAATACTTTGGTAATTTATTAATGTACTCGTGTTCTTACTTGCTTTTCTTTGTAGAAGATGATAATAGAGATGAACATCCTTTTGATGGGAAGTTCGAGTTTGGTAAAAGTAATTCGTTTTATTTTGTTTTCATATTTTGTTTCATTTACTTTGTTGACTTTTGGTCATAAACTATATGGTTATGAACTTGATAGTTTAAAATTAGTTGTATATGTATTTGTAAGTGGTAAGAAGTTGTTAGATAGCTAATATAAATGATTATTATTCATATTTGAGAAATGAGGTTTTATACGGTATATACATTTTAAAATGATTATTATTCATATTTGTAGCAACCCACTTAGTATCCAAAGACGTATATGTTTATTTATTTCTCTTTATATGAATCAAAATCAAGTAATAGGTGTTTTTTTTTTCCAGAAATTTCAATTACAATACTTTGGTAATTCATTAATGTATTCGTGTTCATACTTGCTTTTCTTTGTAGAAGTTGATAATAGAGATGAACATCTTTTTGATGGGGAATTTGAGTTCAGTAAAGGTAATTCGTTTTATTTTGTTTTCATATTTTGTTTCATTTACTTTGTTGACTTTTGGTAATAAACTATATGGTTATTAACTTGTTACTTTAAAGTAGTTATATATGTATTTGTAAGTGGTAAGAAGTTATTAGATAGCTAATATAAATGATTATTATTCATATTTGAGAAATGAGGTTTTATACGGTATATAAATTTTAAAAAGATTATTATTCATATTTGTAGCAACCTACTTAGTATCCAAAGACGTATATGTTTATTTATTTCTCTTTATATGAATCAAATACAAGTAGTAGGTATTTTTTTAGATAATGTAGTACCATGATGTAGCTTGCACCATTTGATCCAACTAAAGGAAGGAGGTTATTTAAGATGTAAATTGTAAGTCTTTTTTTTGATTAATTTGTTATTCTTTACAATAAGTATTTTGTATATATGAATATGAAGTACATGCATAGAGCTAAGAGGTGGCGTTTCCAACCCATTCTCTTATAAATGGGTCAATCTTTATTGGGTCAAAAGGATAAAATAAAAGATTAGGTTAATAGAATAATATGAAACGAGTCAAATAGAGGTTGAACATGTAAAAATTTCACTGATCGAATACGAGGAATTCGACTGTGGACAAGAAATGTTTTTAATCATGGG
This sequence comes from Ambrosia artemisiifolia, assembly GCA_032199755.1. Taxonomy (NCBI): domain Eukaryota; kingdom Viridiplantae; phylum Streptophyta; class Magnoliopsida; order Asterales; family Asteraceae; genus Ambrosia; species Ambrosia artemisiifolia. The sequence continues at coordinate 35,065,933 of CM063517.1, forward strand.
AAAAGAAGTAAAAACAAGAATGGGTAGTACTCAGGATACATTTATATGAGTCATATGTGCTATATATGTTACTTTCATATGAGCTACAGAAGCGAAAGTGTGTAGAGATTAATATATTGAGGTAATATCTTTACTCCAAGATTTGTTCTTACAACAACCTTAAATAAAGGCTTAAGTTATTTCTGAAGTATCACTCGGTCAATTATAAAAATCTATGTTGAAGCTTGATGGTTTTTGTTTCTTACAAAACTTTTGGTAATCTGGTCAACAATGTGAAGTAAAAAAAGTTGATTTTTCATCTTACAAACCTTTTAAGAATTTCATTTTGGATGAACACCAAAATATACTTTTTCATTTATTTACAAACCGGAAGTTGGTATTGTTGACGCTCTTTAATAGTCCTTATGCATGAAATTATAGTTATAGATACATACATAAAATAGCTTTTACCAAGTTCTGTTAAATTTATGACTCTTAGGATGGTATCTCGAGCTTCTACATCTACCAATTTCATTTTGTTTGGCAAAATACAACGGATTTAAGAGTGCATTGTGAAAGTCCAAATTGTGGGTGAAGAATCGGAGAATGTAATGCTTTATTCTCTATGGAGGAATCACTACTAATATCTATGCCCCTAGAACTATAAAAAGATGATATAATTGGAAGCCTTTCAAAATCTACAATGTTGGCATTGTTACTCTCTTACAAATAGATATCCATATTGTGAATCTCTATTATTACAAAGAAGAGAGCTACTATGATCAGAATTGCCATGCATACTACCATAAGAGTTGCTTTAGTATGTAACTTCAATGGAAACCTGCTGCAACGTGGGGGTTTTATTACTAGTTGTATATAATTAGAGTAATCATTTTTGTAACTAGCGTAACTATTTTGTAAAAGTTTATAACTATTTCCTTATAGTGTAGTGTAATTACATAGTAATACCTTGATTATTTACATACTTTATTTTCTATAAATAGAGTAATTCTTATAACATAAATTATAGTTGTAGATTAGTAATTTTTTTATATGTAGAGTAGTTTGACTTGCAACAAAATCAGGTAATTACATCACGATCAACAATTATTTTAGTAATTACATGAGTAATAAGAATCAATGGATGATATTGAAACATAAAACTTAGGGGGAAATTAGGCTTTGGATTTTGAAAGAAGAAGTGGGAAAAGTAAAATATGTGTAGTCTACAATTGTTGACTTTTTCTAAGTTTCACCCCCATTTTTTAAACGTCCATAACTTTTTTCATACTACATTATTTAAAAAAACACCATAACAACAAATATTTTATCCTTTTTCATTTGCACACCCTATTGCTTTAGTTTTTTTTTAAATTTCGTTGGGTTTATAACGTGCATGATTATCAGATGTAACGTGCGTAATTATCAGGTATAATATGCGTCATTATGCTGCTTAACATGTGTAATTATAAGCTATAACATGCGTAATTATTTAGATTTGGTGGTGGGCAAAAATACCCTTTTGGCTAGGGCTACGTATCGCACTTTGAGCCCTTCCTATCCTTTGTATGTTAAGGATCCTGAAGGGGTAGGGTACCAAAATCCCTACGCGGATAACAACCCTACCCCCCAACTATAAAGAATACAAGGTGTTTATACAAGCTATGTCCTGTCAGCGTTGAAAAGCAGCGACGCCTACTACTACTCCACGAAGCATATACTGCGCATGATTGGTAGGCTGTGCAGAACTCCAAACACAACCAATGTAGAACATCCGCGGACAATAAGATCGCCATGCGCCTATGCGCTCCACCAGACGGCGCTGGCGATCCTCAACATAGATGCAGCCCCCTGGATGCTCCCACTTGGCTGGCTGACAGCTTTTCAGCATATCTCCCAAAGTGTCAAATCAAGTCCTCTTCCAGAGGGGGCACTTGACAAGGGAAGAAAAAGGAAGCCTATGAAGCCAATCAAGTTGCTCCACGTGAACCTATGGTAGGGTGGTATTTCTTCCTCCATATGCTTCATTTATTGCACCTAGTTATACCTCTGATTTACCAATTCGATTCTAACTATTTGGACCGAAAGAGGCAACCCATAATCTGGGCCCAAGCCCCTTGTTGAGGTTATGGGTTAATGGGTTTGGCCCCTCTCACGTCCTATAAAGAGGAGGGTTCGCCTCCTTGAAATGGACATTTGAATATACGTTCATATACACAAGATTCACAGCATACAAACGATTGTACTCCTACAACCGTTAGCCAACTACATTTTTGTGTCTGCCATAACGAGTCTTTTCAGACTTAAGGCGGTCGCCTCCATTCACTGTGCCCATTCTTGTTCTCTTTCAGGTTCGACTCGAGCTATACGTGTGGAACAAGGATTATAAACTTGTAGCAAACAAGGTATAAAATAACTCCAACCCTCTTTATACTTGTATTTACCCTGTATTGTACTTGTTGTACCTGGCGCCACATAAGAAATAGGATCAGGTTTTAGAGGAGTCTCACCCATGATCGCAAAATGCTCAGGCCTATTCTCCAGATCAGGTAGGTAGAAGCTACCAACCATCTCCTCAATGCGCGAGGCTCTATCAGCAGGTAGGGGCCCTCCACTTCAACTGCGCCTTATCGCGCAACAAAAACGCATCCAGCTTCATCATACCTGAAAAGATAGCGAATAAGTACTTTGAAATCAACAAGACTAATAGATAAAGGGTAGCGCATAAATCCATACTTACCCTCCATACTTATGTTAGGCTCTTGGTCAGGCACCAGGCGCAACCGACTCATCCCCAGAAGCGCAAGTATTGTCTCCTTGCATAATGGGACGTCGAGGCCACCAGGTAGGTAAACCACTCCTCCTCCTTATACCCAGCTAACACAGGGCGCTCTGGAAGCCTTTGGCGCTTATCCAGCACCTTCCATGGCATCGCCACAGGAATCATGCCACTGTTGACGTAGAAGAATTTCTCCTTCCAGTCATGCAGCGACTTTAGCGCGGCGGAGGCCATCGGTTGCACCTTCGAGCGCTGAGCAAAATTGAATCAAGTCTGATCCTTGGTCATCACATAGAAAAAATTGAACCTATCAAAGGTAGGTTCAATGTCTAGGGCGCGACAGCAAGCCTCAAAATGCACTAACCTCAACATCCCAAAAGCGCAGAGCTGGGTCACATGCACACCATACTTCACCAACGTGTCAACTTGGAACCTGGTGGCTGGCAGACGGAAACCACACTTAACAAAATGGGCTTCTTATAGGGCAATCTTTCCCGGAGATGGGGCCAGCACCGTCTGACCGGCAGACAGCAGCTCCGGCTCCCACGTAGGATCAATTTCAAAATATTGACAGAACTCTTCAAAACTTTTCTAACTCCACTTGACCGGAGTATTCCCCATCAACTTCTGGGCTTTCTCCTTGCCCTTCTCTTATGGTGGCTCAGGATTCTGAGAAGTAGACCTAGAGGTTTCTGACATCTTAGAAACGAGAAAGGATGCAACAGAAACTGAAAAAGGTAGCAAATTCTGGGTAGAAGTATGTCGGAAACTTCGAAGGAACGCCAGAAAGTTTGAAGACTCGCCGGAAATCTTGAAGACTGGTCGGAAACTTTGAATATCCGTCGGAATCTTCAAAGGGTTTTTGAGAGAAAAAGAATGAGAAGTTTGAAAGAATGAAGAGAGAGAGAGGAGGGGTAACCAGATATTTATACCCATCACATTAATTGCGATGGGTACCAGCTGGCACACGTCTGCACGTCTCAAAGATTTGGATTAATCTTAGCGTGACACGTGGCACATGTTTCCCAAACGACAGCTGCCCACTCGCGCATGGCGCCCACGCGCCTGACACATGAGAAAACATTGGCACCCACGTGCCTGACATGACAGCCATCATGAATGACATGTCGTCTACCCCTCTGACACACCAGTTGTACCTCCTCAGCTTCTTCCATACATCTCCTTGAAGGCCACAACAATCAATGCAACTTTTCAAATTTCTGGCGCAATAACTCCTAATCATATTCAAATTTAATATGTCGGATGCGCAATAACTATCCCAAAAAGTTCAGACACGTCATCATCTTATCTGCCACGCCATCCACACGTCTGCGCGTGAAACAACAGAAAAGACGTAATTCGCTTAACTCCTTTTTAGGACTAGGCGCAGGACCTCATTGTTGCAAATGGTTTGACGTAAACTCAAGAAAGACGTTCTCCGCCCAACTCCTTTTCAGGACCAGGCGCAGGACCTCATTTCTTGGTGATTGTTTGACATAAACTCCATAAAGACATTCTCCGCCCAACTCATTTTTAGGACCAGGCGCAGGAACTCATTTCTTGGCGATAGTTTGACGTAAACTCAATAAAGACGTTCTCCGCCCAACTCCTTTTTATGACCAGGCGTATGAACTCATTTCTTGGCAATAGTTTGACGTAAACTCAATAAACACGTTCTCCGCCCAACTCCTATTCGAGACCAGGCGCAGGAACTCATTTCTTAGCGATAGTTTGACGTAAACTCAATAAAGACGTTCTCCACCCAACTCCTTTTCAGGACCAGGCACAAGAACTCATTTCTTGGCGATAGTTTAAATGTAAACTCAATAAAGGCGTTCTCCGCCTAACTCCTTTGCAGGACCAGGCACATGAACTCATTTCTTGGCGATAGTTTGATGTAAACTCATAAAGACGTTCTCCGCCCAACTCCTTTTCAAGACTAGGCTCAGGACCTCATTTCTTGGCGATGGTTTGACGTAAACTCAAGAAAGACGTTCTCCGCCCAACTACTTTTCAGGACCAGACGCATGACCTCATTTCTTGGTGATAGTTTGATGTCAAATCAACAAAGACGTCTCCGCCTAACTCTTTTTCAGGACCAGGCGCAACACCTCATTTCTTGGCAATGATTCCACATGCGCATAAAGGGAAAAATATTTTTTCCTTTATCATTATTTACAATCTATACTCCAAAGGATGAGACGCTTCGTCATTATTTTCATCTATATGACAAAGGATGAGACGCTTTGTCATTATTTATAATCTATACGCTAAAGGATAAGACGCTTTATCATTATTTACATCTATATGACATAGGATGAGACGCTTTGTCATTATTTACAATCTATATGCCAAAGGTGGAGACATCTTCAGATATCCCACAGGCGCACAAAGAAACGTATGGAAAAATGATTCCTATTTTTTCCTGAAGCTAAAGAAACCTATGACCAAGAGGCGGACGATTTTTTGCCCTAATAATTCTCTTAGTCCAACGCCCCAACTCACCTCTTCGAGAGACCAGGAGACGCATTGGACTGTGGGACTTGAAGGGGTAGGGTACCAAAATCCCTGCGTGGATAACAACCCTACCACGCAACTATAAAGAATACAAGGTGTTTATACAAGCTAAGTCTTTTCAGCGCTGAAAAGCAGCGACACCTACTACCACTACTCCGCGGAGCATATGCAACGCAGGATCGGTAGGCTGTGCAGAACTCCAAACACAACCAGTGTAGAACATCCACGGACAATAAGATCGCCACGCGCTACACCAGACGGTGCTGGCGATCCTCAGCATAGATGCAGTCCCTTTAGATGCTCCCATTGGCTAACTAACAACTTTTCAGCCTTTCTGACAAAGTGTCAAATCAAGTCGTCTTCCAGAGGGGGCACCTGACAATGGAAGAAAAAGGATGCCTATGCAGCCAATCAAGTCACGCCATGTGGATATATGGCATGGCAGTATTTCTTCCTCTATACGCTTCATTTATTGCACCTAGTTATATCTTTTATTATCCAATTCGATTCTAGCTATTTGGGCCAAAAGGAGGCAGGCCCATAATTTGGGCCAGGCCCCTTGTTGAGGTTATAGGTTAATGGGTTTGGCCCGTCTCACGTCCTATAAAGAGGAGGGTTCACCTCCTTGAAATGGACATTCGAACATATGTTCATATACACAAGATTCATAGCATACAAACGATTCTACTCCTACAACCGTTACTCCGTTAGCCAAACCACATTTTTGTGTATGCCATAACGAGTCTTTTCAGACTTAAGGCGGTCGTCGCCTTTCACTGTACCCATTCTTGTTCGCTTTCAGGTTTGACTCGAGCTATACGTGTGGAACAAGGATTATAAACTTGTAGCAAACAAGGTATACAACAACCCCAACCCCCCTTTATACTTGTATTTACCCTATATCGTACCTGTTGTAGCCTTTTGTTTCTTTAAATCCTTTATACATTATCTTTTCCCCATGAGTAATTTGCATACCTTTTTTTCTATATATAAAGTAGTTCTTATAATATAAATTATAGTAATAACTTTTATACCTAGAGTAATTTGACTTAAAACAAAATCAAGTAATTCCATCACAATAAATAATTATTTTAGCCATACATAAAATTAATTCACAAGTCAAATAATTACACTACAAGTAATAATTACTTTAGTTATACTTAAAAATTAATCTGTTGATCAATACTTCGATTATGCCACCGTGTGTTTTCTTCTATATCCCTAGGTTACATGCTTGGTTCGTGAAACTGGTTTGTGCATGATCATTCCACTATATATTATGATGACACGAGTATGTACATTGAGCAATTAACTGGCCAAAGCAACATGTCCAATCAGATCTACTAATAGCGACCATTTAACATATTGGCGGAGTTAATTTCTCGGGACAAAGGGCATGATTGCAAAATTAGATGTGTTATAATACTAAGTTAGCGGTCTTAATAGAGGACTAATCCACCCGAACCAAAACATAATAAAAAACGTTTGAGGGGCAAAAAGCAAGCTTGAAGAAGAATCAAAGTGCCCAAGGCAGATCCGTCGGTGCAAAGCCTTGAGGGGGATGTTCCACTATATATCATGCTCCATATCCCATGCTTTTACATTATTACTAATCTTCCTCGTACTTGACTCAAAGAACATCATACATATTTTCGCATCGGGAGTTGATTGATAAAGACCTTCTCTTGCGGCGAGACTAAAGGTTTTTTAGTCTTAGCATGGTCAAAATATTAAGGGTAGCGAGGCATACACACGCAAACACTTATAATACAGGGTCTCCACGTGATGGGGTTGGGACACAACACATTGACATTGACACTGGTAAAGCGTTAAGTGTGAATTATCATATAAATTTGAAGGTTTAATAACAATTTATAAAATAAAGTAAATATGAAATAATATAAAACATAAAACAAAAGCGATATTGAGAATTTAAATAAACATGAAATTAATTGTTTTCATATTTAGATTCTAAAAGAGTTTTGTTATTGATAGTAGCAACAACATAATTTAAATTGTAGTCCAACTAGTTTATAATATTTGTAATCGATATTACTCAATTACCTTTTTTTTTGTATATAATCACATACTTCATAGGTTTTTTTAAAAGATAATTAAGGTTGTATTTAATCGCATACTTGACTTGTGGGATGAATATCATGTATACCCACTTGATTTATAATGTTATGTAAACAAATAAGTTTCATTATTAACCCATGTAATATGCGAGACTATAATCTACTGTGTGTGTGGCGCACACACAAGAAAATTTATAGGATTTATAGCATTTTGAGAGGTGGTATGATCTTAGGATCCTTCTAGTTAAAAACACGTATATTTTACATAGAATTACTAAATAGAAAAAAATTTGGTATACGATATGGTGGAGGGATGAGATTTTTTCCACCGTACCAGTATCATACCTATACTGTATCGAGTGTGCCTAAGCGGTATTGGTTACGGTATTAGGATATCTTAATTTTGGTATTTGGTAAAAGGCGGTATCGGTACAGGTATTTTTTAGTATTTCGGTATACGATTCTGATTTGGAATTTAAAGAGTTTTTCTGGGTGAATACTAATAGGCTACAAGATCTTGCATATCAGTTCCAAGTCGGCATTCAAGAATTGACGATAATCAGAAAAATAGACTGAAAGATGAATGTTATTCTTGTGTGTTTTAGATCGATACAATGGATCCTATTTTATAAGCTTTTGCATATAGTCTAAATGAGGCATATAGCCTAACGACTATAAAATTGATCTCGATAAGCTGCCATAATCTTCTATTCCGGGAAATGATGACACTGCTCCGATCCCCCTTGATTCACTTTCCAACACTCCCCCTCAAGTTGAGTAGTGGGATTCCCGATACTCAACTTGTGCAGGCAATTGTTATGAAGTCTTCCATTGACTGATTTTGTAAGTATGTTTGTTAATTGATCCTCTGACCGGATGAACTGAAGTTCTATAGTTCCATTTTTAAGTTTTTCCTTGATAAAATGCCTGTCGACTTCTACATGTTTTGTACGGTCATGTTGTACTGGATTCTCGAAAATTTGTATAGCTGCTTTGTTATCACACAAGATTTTGCTTGCTTCTTTCTGAATGAATCCAATTTCAGTAAGGAGCTTGCATATCCATATGACCTCCGCGCAGTCCCCTTGCAATACCTCGGAATTCAGCTTCAGCACTAGATAGAGCAACTATCTTTTGTTTCTTACTCCTACAAGTAACCAAGTTCTCTCCAACTAACATGAAGTATCCTGATGTAGATCTTCGATCCTGTTGATCTCCTACCCAATCAGTGTCTGTGTAGGCTTGAATCCTTGAATGTTTGTTTGGTTGGAGGAGAATACCATAGCTAACCGTCCTTTTAAGGTATCTGATAATTCTTCGACCAACATCCATGTGGTTGACTTGGGGTTGGTGCATAAATTGACTAACTACTCCGACTGCATATGTAATCTCTGGGCGAGTGTGTGAGAGATATATGAGTTTGCCCACTAAACGTTGGTATTTCCCTTTATTTGCCAATTTTGCACCTTCTTCCATGTAGAGTTTTTGATTGGTCATCAGTGGTGTATCAACTGGTTTGCAATCAATCATTCCTGTTTCGGCGAGAAGATCAAGAATGTACTTCTTTTGACATATGAAGATCCCTTTCTTTGATCTCAGGGCTTCAATTTCAAGAAAGTACTTTAGGCTTCCTAAATCTTTCATCTCGAGCTCCTTGAATAGATTTGCGTTTAGCTTTTCCGTTTCTTCTCTATCGTTTTCTGTGATAATCATATCATCGACATATAAAGTTAAACAAGTTTCGAGTTTACCTTTTCGTTTGAGGAACAAGGTATGGTCAGAATTGCTTTGTTTGAAGTTGCATTTCTTCATAGCCAATGTAAATCTACTAAACCAGGCTCGAGGAGAATGTTTTAGACCGTAGAGGGTCCTTTTCAATCAACACACTTCTTGGTTTTTGAAGTTATTTGTGAATCCGGTAGGTGCCTCCATATATACTTCTTCTTTCAACTGTCCATGAAGGAAGGCATTCTTAACATCAAAATGATGAAGAGGCCATCCTTCATTTGCAGTAATAGATAACAGAACACGGATTGTATCAATCTTGGCTACTGGAGAGAATGTCTCAGAATAGTCGATCCCATATGTTTCTGTATATCCCTTGGCAACCAGCCGAGTTTTATATCTTTCTATTGTTCCATCTGGTTTGTGTTTAATGGTGAAGACCCACCGACATCCAACTAGTCGCTTTCCTGAGGGAAGGGTTCACTTTTCCCAAGTCTCATTTTTCATAAGCGCATCCATTTCTGTTTCCATTGCATATTTTCATTCATTGGACTTCAAGCTTGTTCTACGGAGTTTGGAAGTTGTTCATTAAGGAGGGTCGTAGTGAGGGCTTTAGCTTCTTCAGTCAATTTTCCATTGGCCATATTAGCCATGGGATATCTAGTTGATCTTGTCTCCTTTTCTGGAGAATATCATTTTGGTGGTACTCCTCTATTGGCTCTAGGAGGTAGAAAGTATTTCTCGGTTGTTTCATTTTGTTCTTCTTGTATTGATTCCCCTTGATTTTCCTGCATAACCTGTTCACTTGCTATTTCACTGTTAGATGTATCATTGGGAAATTCATTATTAGTCATAATAGGAGGACTTTGTGGTTCCTCGTTTTGAGTGGTTTGAAAGTTTTGAGGTTCACCACTTTGAGGTGCAGGTGTAGGACAATGGGATCCTTGGTCAGTGGCATTAATAGGATGTGGGGTAGCAGGTGAGTTTCGTTGGGCACTGTGATGATCTCTGCTCATTGATAAGGGAGCCCATGTTAGCCAATCCAGTGGGTCAATATGCTTCATCTTCTTCTTCTTCTTCCCCTGACCACTGTATTGGCATGTAAAGAAAAATTCGGTTTCAAGGAAGTCACGGTCAAGTGTAGTGTACACATGTCTACATTTTGGACTGTAACACCGATATCCCTTTTGATCGATTCCATATCCTATACAGACGCATTTGTCTGCGCATGGGCCTAGTTTACCTCGATCATGTTTAGGGATATGAGGATAGACAGTGCATCCAAAGACTCATGGTTGTAAAGTGTTGAAGACTTTTCTACGTCCCAAAGGTAAGAATTTTGGTGCATTTGGGTATGAGCCGACTGCGTCTTGTTGCTGGGATGAAGACTTCTCTACGTCCCAAATGTAAGAATTTTTCATCTTGTTAAGTTATAATTGTTGCGGCCAGGGATCTTATGTTTGTTAAATACTACGCAAGGGATCAACGTCCCCGGTTGTGTTTGCAACAGACGTGTTTAGGTTGGGTTCAGCCATGGGTGGGCTAAAAGACGGAGTATGAGTATGTTCTAGCCGGTACGGATGGCGCCAAAGAAGAAACAACGAGTATAACGTCGGTTAATATTAAATCGACGTGGGTTACATACTCAAGTTAGCTCAGGAGTAATCCTTCACTCACCAGGATGGTTAGAACGTAACCCAAAGACGTAGCAAATAATGTGAGTGTGTGTGTGTTGTAAGTAAGAACAATAGCGTATAAGTGGTTCGGCTCGTGATAGCCTACGTCCACTGTGAAATCTAAATGATATTAATGAGAGGATTACAATAAGTATAATACAAATAGCTCTATTCTAGCTCTTGCGTCTGTATTTTCGGATCCCTTGCATGGAAGAGGAAGTCTTATATTTATAGGAGTAGTTATGGGCCATGGAAGATGGCCCATAAAGTCTTGTACTCAATTTGGGCCTTGGTCAAAGCCCAAATAATCTTGACCCACGAATATGACAGGAATCAGGTGCAATTAATGTTAATGTGAGAGAGTATGGATTATATCTTATAAGATCTCCACGTAGCAGACTGTGATAGGGCACAGTTGGCGCTTCTGCTGACAACAACACTATTGACCTACCTGTGGCGTCTGAGGTGACGTCTGTGGCAGGTGGACATGCATGCACAGTACTCTGACATGTATAGTGCAGTCGGCATGGTTGGGGCGTGGAAGCTGTCACGTTGTTGTCCTTGTGTCAGGGGTTGTTGGACCACCACTGACACGTACTGTCATCTGATTGGCGCAGAGTGCGCCCTGGGTCTGATCTGATCCTCTCGTTCCTCATTCCGTATATCCTCGTATCATAAAGCTTTGATGGAATATTTGCGCGTGTTGCACCACGCGCTGGTGAGTATTTATGTTGGTGACGTTATTCATGTGAAGGAATCTTTGACGCGTTGTAGTCTGCGGAGGTGTCATCTCCGCGGAGAGTTTCCGCGGAGTTAGGTCTTTTGTTATAGACTCAAGCTTCCGCAGACTTCCTTGGGATAGGATCGTAATTCTCCGTAGGATTAGGTACCCTATCCCTTCAGTATCTGTATTTCGGTACCAATAAGATACCGAGCTCAATCCTAATATGGTGTTTGGATTAGATTCTTCGATTGCTTGATAACTCGACCTTGTAAATTGGTTGAAACTTCTATTTTTATATTTCAAAAGAGCTAAACTATATTTTGTGTAGAAAAACATGATATTTTAATTCATTTATTTTAAAAGAAACTTATCCACCTTCATCATAACATACTAATTCATTGATTTTATAAAAGAAGACCAAGTTGTTAAGTCTCATAATGTTATAATTCAAAAAGTTTGAAGGAATTGATTTCCTCTTCCACATGTGCATATACTTCCAATTTCGTACCAAGTACAAACAATAGTAAATTCAAAAGTTTAAAGAAAAAAAAAACCAAGTGTTAACTTATATATAATAAGTATTTGGATAATTTGAGAACCTTTGGTCAAATTGAGAATTGAGAGAACTATTCTGAACCACACATTTCTCTAAGGCGAAAAAACAAATCCTTTTTTTTTTGCTAAATCGCCTATTTTTTTTTTTTTTGCATTTATAACTACAAAAACTAGTGTTGTACGTATATGTACCCCTCACCAACAAGATCGGAGCAAACACTTTTCGGGATCGAACTCTGAATAAAACTAGTCTGAATCGTTCAATCAATTATGCGAAACATACAACTATTAGTCTCCTCACAGGAAGAAAACTATCTTTATAACCATTGTCCTGCGTGAGAATTATTATCATAGCACAATGAATAATCAAGCAAGTACACGGGAGCTAGAGTAGGGATAAAGTGAATGATTTGAATTCCATAATATAATTGATATATACAGTAGCAACTCTTACTTATCATTTAGAGTAGTGGACCCCAAATGGGTGTAAGTACCGTGTAACCATATTGATAGTGATAAACGAAGACCTTATTGATGGTTATGTAACATGCACTCTACACAACTTGAAACATAGGCGAACAACGTGGATTTACTCGATAGATTGGATAAATTTGCATTCTATTTTTGCATCCATTAAAAGTCAACACGAGGGTTGTATTCCATCATTAAATGTTAGACATAAGAGTTGTGTTACAGTATATATAGATAATAAGGTGTTTGGTTCGCATAAAATGGAATTCGAATTGGAACTAAATCTATTATTCAATGGATTTTTAGAATCCTTCACATAAGTAATGAAATTTATAACATTCCAATGGAATGTTTACAAATTGCTAGAAAAGCATCTTCCTTCTTTCCTCCCTATACCTTTAGTTCTCGTCTCTATCTATCGAGTAAAAATCGCGTAGGCTTGAATAACAAAAGCAAAACTGTGAAAATCAAAGAACCCTATAAAACAAAAATCGAATAAATGTAAAATCGAAGGATTTAGACTAAACGAAGACCAGACGAAGAACCATCAAGGCGAAATCAAACAACCATTTTGAAACGAACCAAACTAATGAAGCAGACCAATTTGTACGTAGAGGCCTAACTAAGACGATGCTCAACATCAAAAAATCTGATGAAGTAAATGGTAACCTAATGTCGATCGAATAGGCGATGGTGGTTTGGATTTGGTAAAGATAGTGATCGGAAGGAGCATTTGGTGGTGATGATGAGAAATGGGTGTTTGTAAAGGACATTTATGTTATTAGAGTTCTAATTCCAAATAAGTAATTTCAACTTCTATGATTAGTTTTACCAACCAAATTACATGATATGCAATTTTTTCAAAGGAAATAATTTAAATTCAATTCAATTCATTAAATATATTCCGTACACACCTTAGAAATATATAGCAATACTAACATATTTTTCTTGTATATTGATGTCAAATATCATTTATTTTAATGGAGTAGTATGATGATGGTTTGAAAGAAGTCTAATATGCTTTAAGGGGGTAATATGATGATTACAAATGAAAGAAAGCAAAAAAGCCAAAAAGGGAAGCAGTCTTGAAGATGAAGATGAAGATTTTCAAAGGCATATAATTCAACCATAGCGTTTGCATATCAAAAGTGGGGCCAAAAAAATAATAATTTGGTCAGAATTTGATGAACCTATTTTCATATGAAATGTAATGTAATAGTATGTTGAGACAACATCATTTTTGCCAAGAAAATGACCATTATATTCGCACTTCATATGACCCACTACTCAATGCTTGCTTTTGTATCATAGTAGAAATGTTACTAAACCACTAAAAACATTTTAAAATTACTATAACAATGGTTTTAATGTGCATTTCATTGTTGATATTTATCTAAAAACATTGTATTCATATGATCTGTTTTTAAATAACACCATATTCTATAGAAACAAAAGTTTGTTTATGACTATTTTTTATTTGATAATATATTTTGTGTCACGAGAAAGAGTTTAAAGAGACAATTTGTAACAACTCGTCAAGATATTCATAAGATGCATGTCATACTTAGTATGTAAACATGACTTTAAAAAACTTATGAAGCTAAAAACTAAGGGCATAAACTTCAAGCCACTCATAAACTGCTCTAAATTGACTTGAAAAAGTTTCGATCAATTCTAGCTTAAATGAATTCAAACCTAATAGTTGTTGGAAATTTGGTGAAAATAGTATTTTCACAAAATATGGGAAAATGATTTTTCCCTAACTTTGGACTAAAATATATATTTGAAACAGATGTTTATTTATATATTTCTTTGTGGGTTTATGTTCTATGTTGTGAGAGCTTCGCAACGAACCAAACCACGTCCAAAACGGAGCTAAGATGAATGAGATATCGATGCTCAAAGATTGGTGAAAAATGCATATGATGCTGAAATGAAACAAGTGGGAACTTGTCCCACATAGGAAGAATGATGATACCATGAGTGGTATATAAGGAGGAACACTCCTTCCTAATTGTTTCATGGGAGCTCACTCTATGGAACTCGCGAAGGGTGCGGAGCACCCTAACTCGCACTCGCACTCGCACACGCACACGCGCGCTTGGCGTGGGCGATGGGCGCAATGTGGCGCTTTGATGGCGCACTTTTTGAACAAAGGCTCGTGGTCCTTAGCAGAGGACCAGTGGCAGTGGATGCGCGCGGGCACGAGCAAAACAACCAGGTAGCGCCCTGGTCAGCGATAGAGTTACGTAAAACGTACTTACGTTGTGCGCCTGCGCGCAGGCGCCCGAGTACGTTGTGCGCAGGGGCGCGTGATAGCTTCCACTGACGTAGAGTGAGACTTACGTTGTGCGCATGCGCGCAGGTATACGCGCGCGCGCGGAGCTCCGCAGCAGCTACAGATCAGAAGTGTAACAGTCCAGTCAAACAGTTTCGTCTGAAACTTTAAGAACGTAATAAATGCCATTGAAGACGTTCAATGACATTTATTTTTCGTTTTTAATGCATTCCGAAACTGATGAAGCATTGGACTCTATAAATACCAAAGGAAACCTTTGGTTGAGACACACCTTAGACACTTCTCATACTGTTCTGAATTTTCACCAAGTCTTGCCTTCTCCAGCAATCTTTTCGAGTTCTTTCCTGCTGTTCAGGTACACTTCGGGTCAGAGTCTTCTCCGGCAGCATTCTTGCTGTTCCGGCTGTTGTACCCTGGGAAACAAAACGAGTTCTTGTTAATAGACTCGGAATTTGTTTTAAGGGCCCCGTGTTCAACACGATCCTCAGCCATCTTGTTTTTCCTGTTTCTAATTTTCTTCTTGTATTTTAATTCTTTATAGTTGTAATTGTATTTATTTTCTGCATTCGTTTTCTTATTTATTTGTAATCGTAATATTATTTGTTTTTATTTATTTTATATACGAGCGGTTCCTACAATCTTAAAACAAATTTTTAAAACCGTTCGTGTATAACAAAACCATTCTAATTGTGATTCAAACCAGTTTTGTCTCACTTAGTTTGTGGTTTTAAAAACAGAATTTTTGGTTTTTCGAATCATTATAACTTGCTGTTCGTCTTCAAAGTTGGACTTAGAAGCCTACGGTTTGTTATTTTGTTAGAAAACAAGAATCGGTTACATCTAAAACCTTTGTCTAAAACTCGAAATAAAAACTTTCTGTTGGACTTCAAAGTTGGACTTAGAAGCCACAGTTTGTTCTTATTTTGTCTTAAAAGTTGACATTTTTTTTTATAAACAGGTTAAGTTTTATAAACTGAAAATATATAACGATTTTGGTTAAAATTTTCAGAATGTCGACTAGTGACAACAACGTGAACCAAGCTGTTCTTGGTACCCCTTTGCCTGCCAACACAGTGGGAGCGTCCACTGTGGCAAATCATGCTGAAAAACCCGAAAAGTTTTCGGGTTTGAACTTCAAAAGGTGGCAACAAAAGATGTTTTTCTACTTGACCACCTTGAACCTTGCGAGGTTCTTGACTGAAACCGCTCCCCTACCTAAGGATGGGGAGAACGACGTTCAATTTCAGAGCGCGTTAGATGCTTGGAAGCATTCGGATTTCTTGTGTCGTAACTATGTGTTAAACGGCCTCGTGGATGGGTTGTATAATGTATATTATACAATAAAGACTGCCAAAGAATTATGGGAGTCTTTAGACAAGAAGTATAAAACGGAGGATGCTGGAACGAAGAAATTCGTTGTAGCCCGTTTCTTGGACTACAAAATGGTTGATTCCAAGACTGTGATGAACCAAGTCCAAGAGTTGCAAATTATACTTCATGACATCCATGCGGAAGGCATGACACTTAGTGAGACATTTCAAGTGGCAGCAATGATTGAAAAGTTACCTCCTTCGTGGACCGACTTTAAGAATTATCTTAAGCATAAACGAAAGGAGATGACTGTGGAGGAACTTGTTGTTCGTCTTCGTATTGAAGAGGACAACAGAATTGCTCAAAAAGGTAGCCTTGGTCAAGCTTTGGCCAAAGCTAATGTTGTGGAAGTTGGGCAATCCTCCAAGGGCAACAAGAATAAGGGGAAAAAGGACAAGGGGAAAGCGAAGGTGGATCTTGGACCGAAAAAGGGGGCTGTGAAAAAGAAGCCTGCGCCTTTTTCGGGTATTTGTTACAACTGCCAAGAGACAGGCCACCGCGCCAACCAATGCAAGAAGCCTAAGCGTGAGCGTGCGCATATGGTGGATGAGGATGGCATGCCTCTCGTAGCAATGATAACTGAGCAAGGTGCTATGGTTGATGATGAAGTCAACGTGGTGGGCGACAACCCACCTGGATGGTTCGTTGACACTGGTGCAACCCGCCATGTTTGTGGAGACAAGGCTCTTTTCTCTACATTCAAGGAACTTGCGGGTGATGACAAGCTTTACATGGGGAATAAAGCTACTGCCGACATCAAGGGTGAAGGCGATGTGATCTTGAGGATGACTTCGGGGAAGGACCTCACGTTGAGCAAGGTGTTGTATGTGCCAGACATACGCAAGAATCTCGTCTCGGGATGGATGCTCAACAAGTTTGGATTTCGTCTAGTGTTTGAATCGGACAAGTTTGTTCTTTCTAGGCGTGGAATGTTTGTAGGAAAGGGCTATGCCCTTAATGGTATGTTCAAAATGAATGTAATGGTTGTGAACAATTCAATGAATAAAACTCCTACTACTTCTATTTATATGCTTGAGTCTTCAAATGTTTGGCATGGTAGACTAGGACATGTAAATTTTAAATCAATGCGTCGTTTGATTAAATTGGATAGCATACCAACATTCCACATTGAATCCGATTCTAAATGCGAAGCATGTGTTGAATCCAAACTAACACGATCATCTTTCAAATCGGTTGAACGAATAACCGAACCTCTTGATTTAATTCACACCGATGTTTGTGATTTAAAGGCAATTCCTACAATTGGTGGGAATAAATATTTCATCACGTTTATTGATGATTGCACCAAGTATTGCTACGTATACTTACTCAAAAGTAAGGATGAGGCAATAGATAAGTTTACCTTATACAAAAATGAAGTTGAGAATCAACTTAAAAAGAAAATTAAGGCCGTAAGAAGCGACCGAGGTGGTGAATATGTTGCACCTTTTGCGGATTTATGCGCAAAAAGTGGCATAGTACATGAGTGTACACCACCTTATTCTCCACAATCAAATGGCACCGCGGAACGAAAGAACCGCACATTGAAAGAAATGATGAATGCCATGTTGATAAGTTCGGGAGTGAACCGTGAAATGTGGGGGGATGCCATTCTTTCGGCTAATTATCTTTTGAATAGGATACCTCTAAAGACTAGGGACGAGACTCCCTATGAGTTATGGAAAGGTAGAAAACCTTCATACAGATACTTGAAAGTGTGGGGGTGCCTAGCCAAGGTGACTGTACCACCTCCTAAGGCTCTTAGGATAGGCCCCAAAACTGTTGATTGCATATTTATTGGTTATGCACATCAAAGTACTGCGCATCGTTTTCTCGTATATGAATCCAAGAATCCCGATGTACTCAAAGACACTTTCATGGAGGTAAATCCTAATTTTGTCGAGTACTTTGAACATGTGTTTCCTATGCTAGGACAAACACATGTTAGTTCATCAAGACTAATTAACGATGACCAGGCAGGTCCATCAACATTGGTTGACGATGAATTTCAAGAAGAAAGACATGAACGACCTGAGGTTGAGGAGGGTGACCTTAGAAGAAGCAAAAGACCAAGGGTTGCAAAATCATTTGGTCCAGACTTCTTGAGTTACATGGTTGAGGGTGAGCCCAACACCTACCGCGAAGCGGTTTCCTCATCAGAAGGACCTCAATGGAAAGAAGCAATTAAGAATGAAATTGATTCTATATTGCAAAATCATACTTGGGAGTTAGTAGATCTTCCACCGGGTTGTAAACCCCTTGGATATCGTTGGATATTCAAGAAGAAGATGAAAACTGATGGAAGTATTGATAAATACAAGGCAAGATTAGTGATCAAAGGATTTAGACAAAAGGAAGGTCTAGATTACTTTGATACTTATTCGCCTGTAACTCGAATAACCTCTATAAGATTGGTTCTTGCTATTGCGGCTTTGAGAAATTTGGATGTTCACCAAATGGATGTAAAGACCGCATTTCTAAATGGCGATTTAGAAGAAGAAATTTACATGCAGCAACCCGAGGGTTTCTCTGCCCCAGGTCAAGAGGGCAAAGTATGTAAATTAGTCAAGTCTTTGTATGGCTTGAAGCAAGCTCCAAAACAATGGCACCATAAATTTGATCAAGTCATGCTTGATAATGGTTTCAAAATAAATGAATGCGACAAATGTGTTTATTGCAAAGACACGCCAGGAGGTTATGTGATCTTATGTCTCTATGTGGATGATATGCTTATCGTTGGGAGTAATGATAAGATGGTTAAAACCACTAAAGACATGTTGAAAGCGAGATTTGACATGAAAGACATGGGTCTAGCGGATGTTATTCTAGGAGTAAAAATCCTTAGAACCCAATATGGTCTTGTTCTAACTCAATCTCATTATGTGGACAAAATCCTTGAAAAATTCAATTCAGGAGACAAGGCAATAGCCCGCTCTCCAATTGATACCACCCACCATCTAGTTAAAAATAGAGGAAAGGGTGTTGCTCAGGTAGAGTATTCAAGGATCATTGGCAGTCTAATGTATCTAATGACATGTACTAGACCCGACTTAGCATACGCGGTGAGTAAGCTAAGTAGATATACAAGTAATCCAAGTGATGAACATTGGAAAAGTATAACAAGGGTGCTTAGATACATAAGATTCACACGGGACTATGGACTGCATTATACCCGCGATCCAGCAGTGATTGAAGGATACACTGATGCGAACTGGATCTCGGATATAAAAGATTCCAAATCAACAAGTGGTTACGTGTTTACACTTGCGGGGGCTGCTATATCTTGGAAGTCTTCGAAGCAAACGGTTATAGCACGCTCCACGATGGAATCGGAATTTATCGCTTTAGATAAATCTGGAGAAGAGGCGGAGTGGTTACGTCAATTTGTGGAGGATATTCCAAGATGGAGTAAACCTTTACCAGCCATTTGCATACATTGTGACAGCCGATCGGCGATTGGTAGAGCTCAAAGCTCAATGTACAATGGCAAATCGAGGCATATAAGACGTAGACATAACACGATACGACAACTACTCTCAACGGGTGTTATCACGATTGACTATGTGAAGTCAAAAGATAACATTGCGGACCCGTTAACGAAAGGCTTAAGCAAAGAGGTAGTACATAAGTCGTCAAGAGGAATGGGACTAAAGCCCACGCAAAAAGGGAGTATGAGGGAAACCTAACCTAGTTGACTGGAGATCCCAAGATCTAGGTTCAATAGGACAACTTAATCATATGACCAAAAGGGAGTCACTGTGGGGGGCACCCCAAAACACTAAAGGGAGTTATACTTCCTAGTCCATTCCATATCAGTGACAGTGTGTTGAGGTTAAGCATACATAAGTTAATGATTGTGGTAAATCAATTTAACTTTTGCTTTTAATGACTCATGGGAATCACCTATGTTAGAGAGAAGTAGGGTCGCTTCGAATGGATTTGTGGGGAGGCGCAAATCCTAGAGCTCTCGCAGAACCAGGAGTGTCCATGACCATAAAGGACACGACAATGAGGGGTTGACTAAACCAAGTGGGGTGTTGTGTGAAGTGTATTGTCGTTTACACAAACGGGGATCAGTTCAAAGACATCAAGTTCTACTGATCGCTAGTAAGCTAAGTATGCTTCACAAAGGAAGGTTCAAAGGCAAAACCTACCTATCCTGCAACATTCTACTGTCGAATTGTATCATGGAAACATGTAAGAACGGATCGATCTCCATTCATGTGGGGGATTGTTGGAAATTTGGTGAAAATAGTATTTTCACAAAATATGGGAAAATGATTTTTCCCTAACTTTGGACTAAAATATATATTTGAAACAGATGTTTATTTATATATTTCTTTGTGGGTTTATGTTCTATGTTGTGAGAGCTTCGCAACGAACCAAACCACGTCCAAAACGGAGCTAAGATGAATGAGATATCGATGCTCAAAGATTGGTGAAAAATGCATATGATGCTGAAATGAAACAAGTGGGAACTTGTCCCACATAGGAAGAATGATGATACCATGAGTGGTATATAAGGAGGAACACTCCTTCCTAATTGTTTCATGGGAGCTCACTCTATGGAACTCGCGAAGGGTGCGGAGCACCCTAACTCGCACTCGCACTCGCACACGCACTCGCACACGCGCGCGTGGCGTGGGCGATGGGCGCAATGTGGCGCTTTGATGGCGCACTTTGCACTTCGCACACTCGCATCACCGCGAGCCGCTTGAGAGCCGCCTTAGTATTTTTGAACAAAGGCTCGTGGTCCTTAGCAGAGGACCAGTGGCAGTGGATGCGCGCGGGCACGAGCAAAACAACCAGGTAGCGCCCTGGTCAGCGATAGAGTTACGTAAAACGTACTTACGTTGTGCGCCTGCGCGCAGGCGCCCGAGTACGTTGTGCGCAGGGGCGCGTGATAGCTTCCACTGACGTAGAGTGAGACTTACGTTGTGCGCATGCGCGCAGGTATACGCGCGCGCGCGGAGCTCCTCAGCAGCTACAGATCAGAAGTGTAACAGTCCAGTCAAACAGTTTCGTCTGAAACTTTAAGAACGTAATAAATGCCATTGAAGACGTTCAATGACATTTATTTTTCGTTTTTAATGCATTCCGAAACTGATGAAGCATTGGACTCTATAAATACCAAAGGAAACCTTTGGTTGAGACACACCTTAGACACTTCTCATACTGTTCTGAATTTTCACCAAGTCTTGCCTTCTCCAGCAATCTTTTCGAGTTCTTTCCTGCTGTTCAGGTACACTTCGGGTCAGAGTCTTCTCCGGCAGCATTCTTGCTGTTCCGGCTGTTGTACCCTGGGAAACAAAACGAGTTCTTGTTAATAGACTCGGAATTTGTTTTAAGGGCCCCGTGTTCAACACGATCCTCAGCCATCTTGTTTTTCCTGTTTCTAATTTTCTTCTTGTATTTTAATTCTTTATAGTTGTAATTGTATTTATTTTCTGCATTCGTTTTCTTATTTATTTGTAATCGTAATATTATTTGTTTTTATTTATTTTATATACGAGCGGTTCCTACAATAGTACGTTTGTTTATACCGATAGTGTATGTCATTAGTAATGACTTATGCTATGTTTTTAAGAGTCGGCCGCACATAATGCTCAAGAAAAGAAGGGAATCAGAAGTTGGGTGCCAATGAGGCACCTACGGAACATCCCATGGCCTTGGGGAGGTGGCAATTGAGAGTCAAAGAGAAAGGAAACCACTCCCGAGAACATTTCATAAAAAGGTGAGAGAGACCGGCCGGAGAGGCAATTGGGGCTCGGGAGAGCGGAAACACTGCCTCTCTGTGTTGGTACCGAATGCGGAATTAAGCTTTCTGGTGCCGCAACCATTTTGTGTGGTCTAATGTAAAAAAAATAACAATATATTTTTCCTTGTATTTCAATCTAGTTAGCATACTCATTAATATTGATAAAGGTACCCATGCTTTCTCTCTATATGTTGATATGGAGCAAGACATATATTTATATCGGACTAACCTTTCTCTGTTGCCGAGGTGCATGTGTGGCATGTTAGTGTTGATACTACGTATGCAAGGCATTCAGTGATAAGTGTTATTTATTTTGCTTTTATTTAATAATTACTAAAAAATTTAAAGTTGTTATTAATTTTCATTTGAATATACTCTCATATTTTCAATGTAAAGTTATGAACATGTTATTGATCTAATGATCTCCATATCACAGCTATCATCTTCATCTACTATCAGTACCATCCATCACCGAACTAGCTTCCACCATCTAGATCTCGGGAACATCAATATCTAAAGGTGAATTGTGCCTTACAACTTAATCAAAATGAAGAAAATGGAATTTCATACCTAGATATGAAGAGATGTAGGTTTATTATAGAGATTACAATAAAATCCGAAGCTAATGGTAATACCCGAAATCTTAAATTCGAAACATTCTGGACAGCTATAAGGCTGGATAACCGGGTATGAGAATGCGTATATTATCACGTTTAAATTTTTTTCGTGGGTATGGTATTTGGTCATATGCACGTTTACCTGACTCGACTACCTGATAACTTATAACTGTTTACCTGATTGTAACCCGACATATTTTGTTTTTCCAAATTCCACATTCCCACCGTCCCAATTCCCAAGCCATTCCCAAAACTTGAAAATTTTGTTTAAATATATGATTCTAGAAAACATGAAACATGTTGTCATACCCTCAAATTCCACGTGCGGGGTTTTACCGCGAGACGCGTGACACACTAGGATCCAAGTCATCAGTCACAATAAACAATAACTATATGAAAGATACATAGACCCAAAACAAAAGTCTTGAATACTCAAAAACAGCAGCAGAAGCTTAGTCAAGTTTACATTCCCAAAATGACAACATAGTCTCAAATGAATTATTCAAATCATGCACTAAAAGCCCTAGACGCCATGCAAGACCCATACGCCTAGTCCGTGTGATGCTACCTTAGCGACCTGAGAAAAACATCCCAAAAGGATGTCAACATATAATGCTGGTGAGTTCACGGGTTATCATAAAATGTTACCAAAACCTTACCAAAGTGTATTAAGTTCAATCCTGTCAATACTATGCCAAGTGTACGCTAGCTAGGCATAAGTTTTGCTACTACTACGATTGGAAAACATTACTGGACACGTTTAGCAAGTTTAGCACATGTTTAAGCTGCCCGAAATGAATACAAGTTTAACATAAGTCGAGACAAAATGCACCCGTCCAACCTCCAGTCGATGAGTGGGGCAGGTCACGCCCAATAGATCTATCCACATTTTCCCCGTTGTGCAACACCGCACATTCATGGTTTTCCCCGGGACTTCCAAAGATCGTATAGTAACCCAAAAGTAACCCATAGTATGACACAAGTTCCAAAACATAAGTTCATAGTATGTTTTCTCCCCTAAAAGTAAAACCAGTAAAAGTGGGGCCGTGAAACTCACCTTAGGTTGCGTTCTTCAAAATAAAGAATAAAAGACAAGCCTTGATAATCCCAAATACCGGAGATCTATCATAGAAGTTTGTATGAGTGTTTTGACTAATAACCCTAAGGTTATCTAGTCCCCGATTGTCCAGATCGTGACTAAGTATGTTCGAAAACGTGTTTGACTGTTAAAACGACACACCAGACTGACTCGACATCCCGTTGGTGATCCATTACATGAACTAATCAAGTACACATAGATTACACATAAGGTTCAAGCGTAAAATACTTAGTTTGCATAAAAAGTCGCACATACGCAGTTGTAAGGTCAAATCAGCATGGAAATGAAGTTGGTTCGACCCAATTCAACGTTGGTTCGACCCTATGAAGTTCATTCGACCCATACACATGTTCACTCAACCTAACACATTTTCATTCGATCCTAACACATGTTAATTCGACCCTAAAACGTGTTAATTCGAACTAAATCATGTTCGTTCGACCTAACTGAAGCTCCTTCGCCCCATTTTGATGTTGGTTCAACCCCTTGAGTTCCTCATTCGACCCCACGTGGGTCAAATGAACCCTTGGTTTGACCGCAACAGCTGCAAATGTCCTAAAAAGCACCAAATCGCATCAAAACAGTCCGAAAACATCACGAATCATCACGAATAACAGCAGTCAAGTTTCATTTACCTATCCCCACAAACCCTACCAAGTTTTCTCTGAAATCAGTCCGTTTCACGAGTTATCCAAAATGGCAAAATTATGGCAATGTCACATCAATGCATGTAAACTTTACCCAATTTGGAAATTTAATGAAATCATTCAACAATCAGCTCAAAATGCTCAGTTTATTAGGTGTATGAAAACCCCCAATCATTTCATTAACATTATCATCAAGAATCAAACCCTAAATCTATCAAAAATCCCCAAAATGCAAAACATCATCATCCAACAATTAATAACCCAAGATAATCAAAACCCATCATCAGTAACAGTCCTAGAACATATCTATAACATCTAAACAACATTCAATCATCAAACATCACATACCATAACATAAAACACCATTAACACATGTTAACTTGTATGAAAACTCATTATTAATGATGGGGTTTTGTTTAGAAAGGTGTTAGAAAGGTTTTTAATCATGAAAACCATCTTAGAACAGATCTGGACCTTTGGGGTTTAATAAAAACGAATAAAAAATGCTTAAAATGGATTTTAGATCAAGAACACACTTTAGATCTTCTCTTGTTTATGATATGGAAGATGTTTGTAGGTTAGATTATGAAAAACAAGGTCAAAAACTCCTTCCTTAGTGTTTAAGGCTGAGAGAGAGTGTTCGGAGGCGACTAGGGTTTGTGAAATGATGAAAAATTGGAAAGTATGGTATTTATAGTAACTGTTCATTCGACCCTTGCAGGGGTCAAATGAGGACTTTTTGTAGTCGAATGATGGTCTCTCATATTGGTTCGACCCCCCTTAAGGTCTAACCAGTTCATGTGTTTTCCAGATTTTCAACTCTTGTCGTTTAAACACGTTTTAACACATCCTAACATTGAACATGCAATCTTAACATATGTTAAGCATATAAAATCATGTATAATCATGTTTACATCGTTAAAACACGTATTTGCACATTATATAACATATATGGATCAATCTATGTATAACACTTAATTCAATTAATGTAATTCACCAACAATGGGACTCAAGACTAGTGTGTACACAAAATACCCCCCAATGATCCTCCAGATCATTGAACCCTGGACAATACGTAACGTAACCCGACTCAACTGACCTAGTTAAATAAGTTAATAAATGTTTTTCGCTAAGGTAGACTTATATGTTTGTAAAATGTTAAGCTGAACATGCCGGGTGTCACATCATCCCCCTGTTGAAAGAATTTTCTTCCCAAGAATTGCCCGAGGCTAAAAAGGAAAGAGACGAAAAGAAAGAAAAATTTACCGGTTGCTACATCATCCCTCCGTTGAAAGGAATCTCGCCCCGAGATTCACTCAGCTTCAGTGGTAACATGCCTATACTCAAACGCACGCTTAGGAAAAAGATGAGGATACTTAGATTTCATCCGATCTTCCCGTTCCCACGTGAACTCCGATCCACGGTTTGAATTCCAACGAACCTTAACGATGCGGATTTTACTCCGACGAAGGCTACGAATCTTATAATCAAGAATTTCAACTGGTTCCTCCACAATACGAAGACGATCATCAACCTTGATCTCTTCAAGAGGGATAATAAGAGATTCATCAGCCAAACACTTCTTCAAGTTAGACACATGGAAGACGTTGTGAACACTACCGAGCTCCGCCGGTAAGTCAAGTCTGTATGCCACTGGTCCAATCTGTTCCAGGATTACAAACGGTCCGACATAACGAGGGTTAAGCTTGCCACGCTTTCCAAAGCGTATGAGGCCCTTCCATGGAAAAACTTTTATAAGTACCTTGTCCCCAACCTAGAACTCCAAAGGTTTGCCACCACGATCGGCGTAGCTCTTTTAACGATCCCGTGCTGCCACTATAAGATTACAAATCTGTACGATCTTCTCCGAAGTCTCGTACACAAGTTCTGGACCAGTGAGCTGACTCTCACCCACCTCGGCCCAACAAAGAGGAGACCGACATTTCTATCCGTAAAGAGCCTCGAACGGGGCCGCCTTAATGCTAGAATAGTAGCTGTTGTTGGAAGATAACTCTACCAATGGCAAATGACTCTCCCAATTCTTACCAAAATTGATAACACACGCTTGTAGCATATTCTCCAGCATTTGAATGGTCTGGTCATTCTGACCATCGGTTTGCGGATGATAAGTTGTACTCATATCCAACTGAGTACCCAAAGCTTTATGCAAAGTTTTCCAGAAACGGGAAACGAAATGAGAATCACGGACAGAGATGATAGAAACAGGCACCCCGTGCAGAGCAACCACTTCCTTGAGATAAATACGAGCCAACCGCTCGAGACTGTCGGTTTCCTTAATAGCTAGGAAGTGGGCAGATTGCGTCAACCGGTCGGCAATCACCCAAATGATGTCACAACCACTGGGTGATTTCGGAAACTTGGTTACAAAATCCATTGTGACCCGTTCCCACTTCCATTTAGGAATTTCAGGCTATTGCAGAAGACCAGACGGTTTCTGATACTCAACCTTGACTTTCGCACAAGTCAAACATTTGCTCACGTAGGAGGCTATATCAGCCTTCATGTTTAGCCACCAATAGAGTATCTTCAAATCCTGATACATCTTATCGGAGCCAGGGTGAACAGAATACTGGGATTTGTGAGCTTCATCCAAAACAAGCTCCTGCAATCCCCCAAATAACGGAACCCAAAGCGTCTTGCAAAGTAATGTAGGCCATCGGACCCAAGTTCGAGGTACTTATCTGCACTATGCATGGTCTCAGCCTTAAGGTTTTCCTCCTTCAAGGCTTCTTGCTGCGCAGAACGAATTTGGTCACGTAAAGAAGAATGGATGGTGAGCTGCAAAGCGCGAACACAGTGAGGTTTAGTGGATTCCTTCCTGCTCAAGGCGCCTGCCACAACATTCGCCTTGCTAGGATGGTACTTAATGGCACAGTCATAATCATTAAGAAGTTCGACCCAGCGACGCTGCCGCTTGTTCAACTCCTTCTGATCGAAGATGTACTGAAGACTCTTGTGATCGGTATAAATGGTGCACTTGGTACCGTACAAGTAATGTCTCTAGATCTTTAAAGCAAAAACAACCGCACCCAATTCCAAATCATGGGTGGTATAGTTCTTCTCGTGAACCTTAAGCTGACGAGAAGCGTAAGCGATAACCTTCTCGCGTTGCATCAACATGCAACCGAGACCACGGATGGAAACATCACAGTACACAACAAAATCATCTGTACCCTCAGGCAAGGATAAGATAGGCGCAGAACAGAGTTTAATTTTCAGCATCTGGAATGCTGATTCCTGCGAGTCACCCCAGTCAAACTTTCAGTCTTTCTGGGTGAGAGAGGTGAGGGGTTGAGCAATCTTCGAAAATCCCTCGATGAAACGACGATAGTAACTCACGAGACCTAGGAACTGCCACACCTCAGAAGGCGTCTTTGGCGCTTCCCAGTTCTTAATGGCTTCTATCTTAGCTGGATCGACGTGAATTCCTCTTTCATTAACCACATGACCAAGGAATTGAACCTCGCGTAACCAAAAGTCACACTTCGAGAACTTAGCATACAGCTGCTCTCGCCTTAGGAGTTCCAAAACCAGACGCAGGTGTTCCCTATGGTCCACCTTGTTTTTAAAATAAACTAAGATGTCATCAGTAAACACAATGACGAACTTATCAAGATAAGGCTTACAAACGCGGTTCATCAAATCCATGAAATCCGCGGGTGCTTTGGTGAGACCGAAAGGCATGACCAAGAACTCAAAATGGCCATAACGAGTACGAAAAGCAGTCTTCGGAATATCGGTTTCCTGCACACGTAACTGATGGTATCTGGACCTCAAGTCGATCTTCGAGTAAAATCTAGAACCCTGGAATTGGTAAGAAAGAGCATCAATACGAGGAAGAGGATAACCATTCTTGATTGTCACCTTGTTCAGCTCACGGTAATCGATACACATACGAAGACTTCCGTCTTTCTTCTTCACAAACAGGATAGGGGCTCCCCACGGGGAAGAACTAGGTCAGATGAAACCCTTTTTCAAGAGTTCCTGCAACTGGGTAGACAGTTCCTGCATCTCGGGAGGTGCAAGACGATAAGGGGCTCGAGCAATGTCACACCCTCAAATTTCCACCGCGGGGTTTTACCGCAAGGCGCGTGACATACCAGGATCCCATAGCCATAAGTCATATGAACGAACTCTAAATGCCCAAACCATTTAGTTCGTTTTCCAAAAAAAATATAGTTTTAATGTTTAACCAAAAAGTTTAGATAAGTTGTGGAAGCGTAAATCAAACATAACCGTTTAAGTTCATGCGCAAAACAACGCGCCCAAAATAAAACCATTGAATGTAAAGCAAAGTATAAGTTAAATAATGTTCATAACCCATGACACAATGATGCATGTCCTATCGTGCTCCAAACCTAGAGACCTGCAAAAGCATGCTATCGTGTGTTAACATAAAGTTGGTGAGTTCACAAAGTAAGTAGGCGAGTAGTAAAAGTGTAGGTTTCCCAAACCAAAATTAACAGTTAGGTTTCCCAAACCATGATCAACAGTTAGGTTTCCCAAACTCGTAAGTAATAATAACAAAACAAGAAACCACTAGTTCAGCGTATGTCAAGGGTAGCTAACCCATTCATGATAAGTAAACCATGTTATACCGAATTGCTATTCAAACGATGCACTCGCCCCGCGAGTTGGTTTTTGCCTTCCATCATTGCCTATCAACAATGATACAGTCTAAAGTCGTAGTTCACGCCCGGATCCCGGCACGGTGTGAGGTTTGTCAAACCTAATAGCGCTATCAACTAGTAACCCGCTTGCCATAACCCGGCAACTCATTCGGTAAATAGTGAAGGACTTCCGAAAACGCGATCCACACAAGGAATCGAAAACGCGACCCTCACAAGGAGTCAAACCCTGAGTTGAAAGTAGTAGTCCCAAACCGGACCAAAAAGTAGTAGTCCCAAACTGGACCATAAAGTAGTAAGTTTTCTCAAACCCGAGACGCATGCTTTCGAGAAAAGAGTAGTGAAACTCACCTTAGGTTGCAAGCAAATAAATCCAAACTCCAAAGTAGGGTGTGCTACCGACTCCCTAATACATGTGTCACTAAGTGAGTATATGTGCATAACCAATACACCATATAACCCGTTTGTCCAAGACGTTTCAATGTTCAAAATCGTGTTAGTGACACCTAGTGTTTCTATATGCACAAGTAGACCCTACGAACCCGTTGGTGCACGTTATGATTAACATCAGTCATACACTTCATATACATCTCATACAAGTGTCCATACAAGTTCATGTCAAATACATATCATATAAGACTCCAAATAGTTACATAAAGATCCCGTACACAATCTGCGTTTTCAGGGCAGATTGTGCGCTGTGAACAACGAATTATTTAAAATACTTAACGAGTGAATTAAAGTCCCATAGTTTTACTGCGTATTCATTGGGATTCAGTTGTTAACCCATATTTTTTTTTGTCTTAAAACCAAACACAAAAATTATGAAAATTCGTACAACACTGCTATGTCCAGAAAATTTCGATAACAGGTCAGTTTAGTAGAAAAATTCCTAATAATTTTGTATTCATCCAAACCAGATGAATCCACTTGGAAAAGCCGAGTTTTTCCAATGTTGACTTACTGTAAACATTTCATAACTTAATTCTTTATAAAACCCGAGTTATGATGGTTTAAAGTTGACTCAGTTTGTTAATCCGAATTTCTGATATGACCTCTTAGTCAATAAAATTCCAAAAACTACTCAAACGAAATCCAAATCAGACGATCTTGCCCATTATGAAAAGCTAAGACCATGTACATTACAACCATGCAAAGAATAGATCAAAACAATATCTTTTAACCCACGTAACAGACCCTACAAGTCGCCATAAGCGTTCTGTCCAGATTTTAATCATGCAATAACATTAACTATATCGAACCCTAGTTGCGTATTATCAATCAACAACACCAAATAAACATTCTACAACATCTCTAAGACATTATCGGATCATAACCTAGCAATATGCATGTTTATTTTATCATACGCAAACCCTAGAAGTCTAAAAATTCAAGAACATGCATAACCATGCAAAACACATAATATTCATCAATTATCAACATGATTAATCCTTTTAGTCATTATAAAAACCAAGTTTTAAATGTTTACAAAAGTGTTTCAGATCTGGACAAACATGATTATGGTGTTTAAAAACATATTAAAGAAGATTAAAACACAAGAGAATGAAGATTATACCACAAGCACTTCAAAACAATCAACCGAATGCTCTCCAAGCTTCCCGATCGATGTTCTTGAGCCTTGGTAGGTGTTTAGAGGTTAATATTTCGTAAATAGGGCAGTAGGGGCGATTAGGGTTTGAGTTTTGAGGATACAAGAGGCTTAAGGTTGCTTAAATACAAGTTTAAGTCGGTTTGGTGATAGCTGGCACCTGCGCGCGGCCGCTCGCTCCCCCCTGGCCCACTATGGGTGGCCTGCTTCGTTGTACAGTGTGTTTTCTTCGATGTTTTCGCTATTTTGGACAATAACAAGTGTAACCCCATGTGTTAAGACCCCAACCATCCTAATGGTCCATCCATTATGGTTTTTATTAACGTATTCGGTTTAAGTTCACGTAATCACATACAGTTTTCACATAGTTTCACAGAGTATCATAGAAGCACGTAATTGCAATCAATCTCAAACAATTACTTCACAATCATTTTGTTTAACAATTCACCAACGTCCGGGGTTCACTACTCATGTAAATAGTTTGGTAATTCCTCGAATTACCACCTCATGCAGTTATTAACCTATAACCGTGCAATGTGTAACTTATGTAGCTAACCCTAGTTAACTAGAATGCATAGAATGTAACCAGAGTTTAGTTAAAGTGAGAACATGAAATTGCGGGGTATCACATCATCCCCAAGTTGAAAAGAATTTCATCCCGAAATTCAGCAAGTAAACAATAAAGTTGGCGTTAAGTGAGTGTCAAGTGAGAGAAAATTCTGAAAAATTTTCCGGGTGTCACATCATCCCCAAGTTGAAAAGAATTTCGTCCCGAAATTCAGTTTGAATTTTCGATTACATGCTCTGAGTTCTCCTAAAAGAGAAGTGCCAATGCTGTTGTTGTTCTGATGTCGCTGGCCAGATAAGATTTCCCCCGCAGAACGAGGGACTCCAATCACTATCTCGTGCCAAGGGTTTAAGTTCATGGCTGGACAACCCGTCCACACCCATGACGATGTCAGAGCTACGAGGGATAGTTGGGATGATGAGATTAATACCTGATGGTTAGCTAAACCGTACGGGTTTCTGCTTGTAATAGAGCTAGGTAACTTTGATAAGCTTACCATCAGCTAGTATGTTTGAATTCAAGAGAGTTGGGTCTAACCCTAAAGTTGCACTAATGTCCAAAGGCGCGTGCTCAATCAGCATCAGAATCAAGTAGAACATTAGTAAATTACGTACCCGTCATGCGTTGTTGTCATCATTGTTCCCATTGTTGTTGTTACCGTTGAGCTGGGGACAGTCCCTTTTGAAATGGGTTTCACTCCCACACTGGAAACACCCTTTTGCAGTATTTCGACGACTCTGCTGCCCCTGCTGTTGCTACTGACTCTTTGGGAATTGAGCACGACAGTCCTTAGCTGCATGACCAGCTTTTCCGCATCGTTCACACTTTCCGTCCTCACATGGACCAGAATGATGATAGTTGCATAGTTCACACTTTGGGTGCCTCCCCTTGTAAGTGCCCTAGTTATTGTCAGAAGGGGTCTGGTCGTTGTTGTCGTTTGCACCTGACCTCTTTCACTGCTATTGACCGCCGCCACTCGAGACCTTACCCGGGCCATCTTCCCATTTCTGTTTGTTGTCAGTAGTACCGGAAGATGAAGCACCTCGAGGAGGTAACAGTCCCTCTTCCACCTTCTGATCAGTCAGCTGGTGTGCCATACGAATAACCTGCTGAAGGTTGTTGAAGTTTGCAGCAGCGACCATACCCTTGATTTGTGGCACCAAACCCTTGATGTACATTTCAATCCGTTTGTAGAGCGGTGTAGAGTAGTTAGGGCACATAGTTGCCAACTCATGTGACCTAGTAGTATAAGCTTCAATCTCCGACCCTACCATCTTCAGGTTCAGGTACTCAGTTTCCAGCTTTTGAATCTCATCCCGAGGACAGTACTCCTCCCTCGTCATCTCCTTGAAAGCATCCCAAGGCGTAGCATTTGCCACATCCATACCCAGTATCTGTTTCTGAGAGTTCCACCAGGATAATGCCGCATTCTCAAGGGTACCAGCGGCATATTTGACCCTGTCAGCTGGCAGACAGTTACACATAGCAAAGCATGACTCCAACTTCTCGAACCACCTAAGTAGCCCGACTGCTCCTTCTGATCCTCCAAAGTTCTGAGGCTTGCAGTCCATGAACGTCTTGTAGGTACAGACTGGAGGGTGATGTGGAGGTTGGCCTATGTACGAAAGTGAAAGTCACGAATGAGTAAAAGAGTTTAACGCTGGAGTTTGAAAAGAGAATAAAGCAATTTGGTGTTACCAGCTTGGATAGCTGCGAGGGCTGCAACCACCCTGTCGTTGACAAGTGCAGTAAGCTCAGCTTGTGTTAGGTTGATGTTTCCCCGTCCATGTCCACGTCCAGCCATCGTGATCCTACATTTACCATAAGCTCATGAGACATACAAATATTCGGCCGTACGATCATTCACACGTGATGTAGGCGAACTGGAATAAAAGACAAACTTCAAAAGAACAACTCAGTCTCGACTGGGTCTAGAATAAAAGAAAGAAAGATCAAGCGAATGAAGATAGGAATCAATCGTCTCCGTTCTTAGTTAAGATAATAGAGTCTCCATATTCAATCTCTTCGGGTTTGATGGGTTTGGGTTCCTTCTCTAATTCCTCTTCTTCCTCCTCAATGGTTGGTTCTTGCACTGGTACTCAATGGCTAACCCCCGTCCGTGAAGCCGGTTGGAAATTCAGTCCCAATTGATGCGCCACATGGCCGATCCTTCGTCCTTCACCAGGGATGTGCTCAATATCGGAGTTAGTGTTAAAGGATTATGTATCTACTATCTATGTTACCTTATTAAGGAGGAGACATGGCTAGAAAGGTAATTTTACACCCATTTTAAGATGGGATATCAAGAGACTCATGCTTTAACATAGATATGACATGGCTAGAAAGGTAATTTTACACCCATTTTAAGATGGGATATCAAGAGACTCATGCTTTAACATAGATATGTCATGTAAAAGTTCCCCATAATACCCCTTATTGCATTATGCACTTGTAACCCACACACTAACACCCTCATCATCAATTGCATGTTAGTGAATGCAGATTGAATTCTTCAACTGAAAAGTCATGCGTTTCTATCAATTCCATGAGCTTCCTCTCACCGCCCTCAAACTTTTTATATGCAAAAAACCTCACAAGTAGAAAAAGTTGGACAAACTTCTAATCTCAGATGCTTTCCTTGGCTAGCATGCACCTAAGCATGGTGCAACCGGGTAATATCGGACAAAGGTACACATCCTTTTGCAGTGAGATTTTAAAATACACCCTAGACAGATGTTTAGATACTTTTCTTAATATTTTTTTATATATACAGCTTGCATTTTTTCTTTATATATATTATAAATTCCTTAACTAAGGCCAACTTCTTAATAAAATTTGGTTTACATCCCATGTCTACTTACGTAAAACGAAAGCAAGAAGTTATGAAGGGATATCTTGATGGTTAAAGTGTGTAGCTTACAACCAAAATGTTGGGGTTTCAAATTTTGTAGAATCTAGGTTGTGGTATATTTTATTATTGTAATTACTCTTATGCATATTTTGTTTTTCGTTTATGGTTTTCAAGCATACATTCGCTTGATGTAAAACACGTTTCGATAATATATTGAGCATGTTAAACGGTTATTATACCACGTGTTGATACCTTATTGAACTAAAGTGATACTGACTTTAACCCGCTGCAAAGCGCGGGTAATCCCACTAGTAACTTGTTAAGCAAGTGTACGTAGCCTGAAAGCTAGTTGTGCACTTAAGTTGTGAGTGCACTAATGCAATGCTTATGCTATGACAGTTATAGACTAGACTCAACATGCAGTCCTAGTTCACTATAACCAGTGGCTCTGATACCAATCTGTCACACCCTCAAATTTCCACCGCGGGGTTTTACCGCGAGGCGCGTGACATACCAGGATCCGATAGCCATAAGTCATATGAACGAACTCTAAATGCCCAAACCATTTAGTTCGTTTTCCAAAAAAAATATAGTTTTAACGTTTAACCAAAAAGTTTAGATAAGTTGCGGAAGCGTAAATCAAACATAACCGTTTAAGTTCATGCGCAAAACAACGCGCCCAAAATAAAACCATTGAATGTAAAGCAAAGTATAAGTTAAATAATGTTCATAACCCATGACACAATGATGCATGTCCTATCGTGCTCCAAACCTAGAGACCTGCAAAAGCATGCTATCGTGTGTCAACATAAAGTTGGTGAGTTCACAAAGTAAGTAGGCGAGTAGTAAAAGTGTAGGTTTCCCAAACCAAAATTAACAGTTAGGTTTCCCAAACCATGATCAACAGTTAAGTTTCCCAAACCCGTAAGTAATAATAACAAAACAAGAAACCACTAGTTCAGCGTATGCCAAGGGTAGCTAACCCATTCATGATAACTAAACCATGTTATACCGAATTGCTATTCAAACGATGCACTCGCCCCGCGAGTTGGTTTTTGCCTTCCATCATTGCCTATCAACAATGATACAGTCTAAGGTCGTAATTCACGCCCGGCTCCCAGCACGGTGTGAGGTTTGTCAAACCTAATAGCGCTATCAACTAGTAACCCGCTTGCCATAACCCGGCAACTCATTCGGTAAATAGTGAAGGACTTCCGTGATAGTATGCAGTTTAGTTCATCAAGGACACAGAGTGTGAAACTAGCAAAACGCGATCCACACAAGGAATCGAAAACGCGACCCTCACAAGGAGTCAAACCCTGAGTTGAAAGTAGTAGTCCCAAACTGGACCAAAAAGTAGTAGTCCCAAACTGGACCATAAAGTAGTAAGTTGTCTCAAACCCGAGACGCATGCTTTCGAGAAAAGAGTAGTGAAACTCACCTTAGGTTGCAAGCAAATAAATCCAAACTGCAAAGTAGGGTGTGCTACCGACTCCCTAATACATGTGTGACTAAGTGAGTATATGTGCATAACCAATACACCATATAACCCGTTTGTCCAAGACGTTTCAATGTTCAAAATCGTGTTAGTGACACCTAGTGTTTCCATATGCACAAGTAGACCATACGAACCCGTTGGTGCACGTTATGATTAACATCAGTCATATACTTCATATAAATCCCATATAAGTGTCCATACAAGTTCATGTCAAATACATATCATATAAGACTCCAAATAGTCACATAAAGATCCCGTACACAATCTGCGTTTTCAGGGCAGATTGTGCGCTGTGAACAACGAATTATTTAAAATACTTAACGAGTGAATTAAAGTCCCAAATGTTTACTGAGTATTCATTGGGATTCAGTTGTTAACCCATATTTTTGTTTTGTCTTAAAACCAAACACAAAAATTATGAAAATTCGTACAACACTGCTATGTCCAGAAAATTTCCATAACAGGTCAGTATAGTAGAAAAATTCCTAAACATTTTGTATTCATCCAAACCAGATTAATCCACTTGGAAAAGCCGAGTTTTTTCAATGTTGACATACTGTAAAAATTTCATAACTTTATTCTTTATAAAACCCAAGTTATGATGGTTTAAAGTTGACTCAGTTTGTTAATCCGAATTTCTGATATGACCTCTTAGTCAATAAAATTCCAAAAACTACTCAAACGAAATCCAAATCAGACGATCTTGCCCATTATGAAAAGCTAAGACCATGTAAATTACAACCATGCAAAGAATAGATCAAAACAATATCTTTTAACCCACGTAACAGACCCTACAAGTCGCCATAAGCGTTCTGTCCAGATTTTAATCATGCAATAACATTAACTATATCGAACCCTAGTTGCGTATTATCAATCAACAACACCAAATAAACATTCTACAACATCTATAAGACATTATCTGATCATAACCTAGAAATATGCATGTTTATTTTATCATACGCAAACCCTAGAAGTCTAAAAATTCAAGAACATGCATAACCATGCAAAACACATAATATTCATCAATTATCAACATGATTAATCCTTTTAGTCATTATAAAAACCAAGTTTTAAATGTTTACAAAAGTGTTTCAGATCTGGACAAACATGATTATGGTGTTTAAAAACATATTAAAGAAGATTAAAACACAAGAGAATGAAGATTATACCACAAGCACTTCAAAACAATCAACCGAATGCTCTCCAAGCTTCCCGATCGATGTTCTTGAGCCTTGGTAGGTGCTTAGGGGTTAATATTTCGTAAATGGGGCAGTAGGGGCGATTAGGGTTTGAGTTTTGAGGATACAAGAGGCTTAAGGTTGCTTAAATACAAGTTTAAGTCGGTTTGGTGATAGCTGGCACCTGCGCGCGGCCGCTCGCTCCTCCCTGGCCCGCTCTGGGTGGCCTGCTTCGTTGTACAGCGTGTTTTCTTCGATGTTGTCGCTATTTTGGACAATAACAAGTGTAACCCCATGTGTTAAGACCCCAACCATCCTAATGGTCCATCCATTATGGTTTTTATTAACGTATTCGGTTTAAGTTCACGTAATCATATACAGTTTTCGCATAGTTTCACAGAGTATCATAGAAGCACTAAATTGCAATCAATCTCAAACAATTACTTCACAATCATTTTGTTTAACAATTCACCAACGTCCGGGGTTCACTACTCATGTAAATAGTTTGGTAATTCCTCGAATTACCACCTCATGCAGTTATTAACCTATAACCGAGCAATGTGTAACTTATGTAGCTAACCCTAGTTAACTAGAATGCATAGAATGTAGCCAGAGTTTAGTTAAAGTGAGAACCTGAAATTGCGGGGTATCACATCATCCCCAAGTTGAAAAGAATTTCGTCCCGAAATTCAGCAAGTAAACAATAAAGTTGGCGTTAAGTGAGTGTCAAGTGAGAGAAAATTCTGAAAAATTTTCTGGGTGTCACATCATCCCCAAGTTGAAAAGAATTTCGTCCCAAAATTCAGTTTGAATTTTCGATTACATGCTCTGAGTTCTCCTAAAAGAGAAGTGCCAATGCTGTTGTTGTTCCGATGTCGCTGGCCAGATAAGATTTCCACCACAGAACGAGGGACTCCAATCACTATCTCGTGCCAAGGGTTTAAGTTCATGGCTGGACAACCCGTCAACTCATTACGCCTAACAGTATACTCCTCGATCCTCCTAAACTCCGGTGTGTGTAGGTCAGGACACAACACTGCCAACTCATTATGCCTAACAGTATACTCCTCGATCTCCGATCCCACTAACTTATAACCCCAAACCTCATGTTCCAGCTTCTGAACTTCATCCCTCGGACAGTACTCATTCTTCAAACGATGCACAAAATCCACCCAAGGCATATCATGGGCCTCTCCCAAGTAAAAGCAGGACCCTAGAACATCGCTGTAGCATATTTCACCCGATCTTCAGCTGGGCAGTTACACATCAAGAATACCGACTCAACTTTCTCTAACCACCTAAGCAGTCCCACTGCACCCTCAGTTCTAGCAAAGTTATGAGGCTTACAGTCCCGAAACATCTTGTAGGTGCATTGCGGTGGAGGTGGGTTGACAGCAGCACCTGAACCAATGACACACAAATAAACGACAAAAGAACACGACACCCAGAAGATAGGTAAAGATGATAAAAATCAGCTTACCCCCAAGAGTGTGCAGCCTGAAATGCAGCCAGTGCAACATTCACTTGCTGCTGAAGCAGGTTGTTCAGCTCCTCCTGGGTCATGTTGACATTACCACTACCGCCACGACCACCACCGCCCCTACGACCACCACGAATGCCAGACATCCTCTGACAAAACAAGAACGAGAAACTCAGAATCGCCACTAGTGTAAACCACTAGAAATCACAAGAATTTAAATCTGGGTCCGATCCAGGACCTTCACCTCAACCACAGAGTCCACTAGGATTTCCATGCATTCCAGTTTATGATTTCATGTGCATCCGAAATGAAAAACTGCTCTACATGGTCTTCCAAGTATACTCCTAGTTTGAAGCTCGAGTCACCGAATATTTTCAGCCGCTTTCCTATTTCATTAAGGTAGTTTGCTTACTTAGTGCTTTTGGGCACCCCAAAGTGTACTACTAAGAGTACTAGTGCATGATAATGGGTGTAGGCAAGTGTGTATATTAGATTATAGAGGGGAGATGTCCTAATCCTGGACAGATCTCGAGAATGCGCCAAAGCCACTCCAATATAAAACACTGCCGTGCAAATATTAGCAAAGCCTTAAGCCTCTAAGCCATAGAGAGGTTGAAACAAAAGATAAAATGTTCCGAGATAAATAGATGATGCAGCACATAAGATGTAGCACATAAGGATGATAATACCGACACCCTGACCAAGTTAGTATGTTCCCCCATGTTACGACTCATATATATGCGACCGTCTAGTGTGTGTGTGGGACACGACTATAGACTAGACTCTAATTCCACGTGCGGGGTTTTACCGTGAGGCGCGTGACACACCAGGATCCAAGTCAACAGTCACAATAAACAATAACTATATGAAAGATACGTAGACCAAAAACGTAAGTCTTTAATACTCAAAAACAGTAGCGGAAGCTTAGTCAAGTTTACATTCCCAAATGGACAACATAGTCTCAAATGAATTATTCAAAACATGTACTAAAAGCCCTAGACGCCATGCAAGACCCGTGCGCCTAGTTCGTGTGATGCTACCTTAGCGACCTGAGTAAAACATGCCAAAAAGATGTCAACATATAATGCTGTTGAGTACACGGGTTTTCATAAAATGTTACCAGAACGATACCAAAGTGTACTAAGTTCAATCCTGTCAATACTATGCCATTACTGGACATGTTTAGCAAGTTTTGCACATGTTTAAGCCGCCTGAAATGAATACAAGTTTAGCATAAGTCGAGACAACATGCACCCGTCCAACCTCTAGTCGACGAGTGGGGCAGGTCAAGCCCAATAGATCTATCCACATTTCCCCCGTTGTGAAACCTCGCAAATTCATGGTTGTACCCGGGACTTCCAAAGATCGTATAGTAACCTAAAAGTATCCCATATATGACACAAGTTCCAAAACATAAGTTCATAGTATGTTTTCTCCCCCAAAAGTAAAACCAGTAAAAGTAGGGCTGTGAAACTCACCTTAGGTTGCGTTCTTCAAAATAAAGAATAAACGACAAGCCTTGATAATCCCAAATACCGGAGATCTATCATAGAAGTTTGTATAAGTGTTTTGACTCATAACCCTAAGGTTATCTAGTCCCCGATTGTCCAGATCGTGACTAAGTATGTTCGAAAACGTGTTTGACTATTAAACCGCCACACCAGACCGACCCGACATCCCGTTGGTGACCCATTACATGAACTAATCAAGTACACATAGATTACACATAAGTTTCAAGCGTAAAATACTTAGTTTGCATCAAAAATCAGCATGGAAATGAAGTTGATTCGACCCAATTCAACATTGGTTCGACCCTATGAAGTTCATTCGACCCATACACATGTTCACTCAACCTAACACATGTTAATTCGATCCTAACACATGTTAATTCGACCCTAACACGTGTTAATTCAACATAAATCATGTTTGTTCGACCTAAATGAAGCTCATTCGCCCCATTTTGATGTTGATTCGACCCCTTAGGTTCCTCATTCGACCCCACATGGGTCGAATGAACCCTTTGGTTCGACCCCAACAACTGCAAATGTGCTAAAACGCACCAAATCACATCAAAACAGTCCGAAAACATCACGAAACATCACGAATCACAGCAGTCAAGTTTCATTTACCTATCCCCACTTAACCCTAGCAATTTTACTCCGAAATCAGTCCGTTTCAGGAGTTACCCAAAATGGCAAAATTATGAAAATGTCACATCAACGCGTGTAAACTTTACCCAATTTGGAAACTTAATGAAACCATTCAACAATCAGCTCAAAATGCTCAGTTTATTAGGTGTATGAAAACCCCCAATCATTTCATTAACATTATCATCAAGAATCAAACCCTAAATCTATCAAAATTCCCCAAAATGCAAAACATCATCATCCAACAATTAATAACCTAAGATAATCAAAACCCATCATCAATAACAGTCCTAGAACATATCTATAACATCTAAACAACACTCAATCATCAAACATCACATACCATAACATAAAACACCATTAACACATATTAACTTGATTTGTTTTGAAAGGTGTTAGAAAGGTTTTTAATCATGAAAACCATCTTAGAACAGATCTGGACCTTTGGGGTTTAATAAAAACGAATAAAAAATGCTTAAAATTGATTTTAGATCAAGAACACACCTGAGATCTTCTCTTGTTTATGATATGGAAGATGTTTGTAGGTTAGATTATGAAAAAAAGGTCAAAAACTCCTTCCTTAGTGTTTAAGGTTGAGAGAGAGTGTTTGGAGGCGACTAGGGTTTGTGAAATGATGAAAAATTGCAAAGTATGGTATTTATTGTAACTGTTCATTCGGCGACTAGGGTTTGTGAAATGATGAAAAATTGCAAAGTATGGTATTTATTGTAACTGTTCATTCGACCCTTGCAGGGGTCGAATGAGGGCTTTCTAGGGTCGAATGATGGTCTTTCATATTGGTTCTGTCACACCCTCAAATTTCCACTGCGGGGTTTTACCACGAGGTGCATGACATACCAGGATCCCATAGCCATAAGTCATATGAACGAACTCTAAATGCCCAAACCATTTAGTTCGTTTTCAAAAACCAAGTTTAGTTAAGTTGCGGAAGCGTAAACCAAATTTAAACCTTTTAGAAATCATGCGCAAAACAACGCGCCTAAATTAAAACCATATAGAAATAAACGTAAAAGCACGATATGTAATTTAGGTGTATGCCCAAGACCCCAAATGCAATGAACGTGTAGTGCTTCCTAATCGTGACACCGGAAGCTAACTACCTACAAAAGCATGTACATAGTGGGTCAACAAACAATGTTGGTGAGTTCACAAAGTAAAGAAAGTGAGTAAGTAAATGTGCTGGTTTCCAAAAACCACGTAACCAAGTAAAAGCGTAGGTCCTCCAGACCCAAAAGTTCATGTGTTATCAGTTTAAGCTTGTCAGGGGTAGCTAGCCCACTCATTGTAACTAAACAGTTGATTATTGGGAACATACAGAAGTTGTTATAAGTTTTGCCTCAGCACTAGTGCCTATCAAAACTAGCAGTTCAGCTCCTTTAGAGCGTGGTCAAAAGTTCATGCCCGTGACACAAGCACCTCAAGCATGAGGTTGCTGCACAACCTAATAGAGCGTGGTCAATGTCGACCTACTGTCCAAATTTCAAAGCTTAACTCTTTGTAAAACTCAAGTTATGACCATTTAATCTGATATGACCTCTAATCAAATAAAATTCCCAAAACCACTCAAACGAAGTCCAAATCAGATGATTTTGCCCATTATGAAAAGCTAAGACCATGCACATTACAACCATGCAAAGAATAGATCAAAACAATTGCTTTTAGCCCACGTAACAGAACCTACAAGTTGACATTCAGATTCTGTCCAGAATTTAATCATGCAATAACATCAACTATATCGAACCCTAGTTGTATATTATCGATTAGCAACACCAAACAAACATCCTATAACATTAATAAGACATAATCTGATCAAAACCTAGCAATATATATGTTTATATTATCAATCATCAAACCCTAGATATCTAAAACATCAAGAACATACATGATCATGCAAAACACGTAACATTCATTACATAACAACATGATTAATCCTTTTAATCTCCATAAGTATCAAGTTTTAATCTTTATAAATGTGTTTCAGACCTGGACAAATGTGGTTATGATGTTTTAAAACATATTAAGGGAGATTAAAACACAAAGGATTAAACATTATACCGCAAGCACTTCAAAAATATCAACCGATCGCTCTCTAAGCTTCCCGATCGATGTTATTGAGCCTTAGCAGGTGTTTGGGGTTAATATTTTCGTAACTAGGCAGTAGGGGGGCGATTAGGGTTGAGTTTTGGGGTTGCATGAGGCTTAAGAGTGTTTAAATAGTGGTTTAAGGCGGTTAGGGCTCGTCAGACTTCCGTGAGCGGCCGCTCACAGCCCCCAGGCCCACTCCGGGCGGCCTGCTTCGTTGTACTGCATGTTTACTTCGATGTTTTCGCTATTTTGGCCCATAACAAGTGTAACCCCATGCGTTAAGACCCCAACCATCCTACTGGTCCATCCATTATGGTTTTTATTAACGTATTCGGTTTAAGTTCACGTAATCACATACAGTTTGCACATAGTTTCACAAAGTATCATGGAAGCACGTAATTGCAATCAATCTCAATCAATTAATTCACAATTGTTTAACTTCGTTGTTCACCAATGTCCGAGGTTCACTAATCATGTATACAGTCTGGTAATTCCCCGAATTACCACTTCATGCAGTTATTAACCTATAACTGTGCAATGTGTGTCCTATCTAGCTAACCCTAGTTAAGTAGAATGCAAGGAATGTAACTAGAGTTTAGTTAAAGTGAGAACCTGAAATTGCGGGATATCACAGGTTCGACCCCCCTTAAGGTCGAACCTATTCATGTGTTTTCCAGATTTTCCAGTTTTGTCGTTTAAACGCGTTTTAACACATCCTAACACATGAACATGCAATCTTAACATATGTTAGCATATAGAATCATGTATAATCATGTTTACACCGTTAAAACACGTATTTGCACATTATATAATATATATGGATCAATCTATGTTAACGTAA
Organism: Ambrosia artemisiifolia; assembly: GCA_032199755.1. Taxonomy (NCBI): domain Eukaryota; kingdom Viridiplantae; phylum Streptophyta; class Magnoliopsida; order Asterales; family Asteraceae; genus Ambrosia; species Ambrosia artemisiifolia. The sequence continues at coordinate 35,109,155 of CM063517.1, forward strand.
CCCGACTCAACTGACCCAATTAAGTATGTTAATAAATGTTTTTTGCTACGGTAGAATTATATGTTTGTAAAATGTTAAGCTGAACATGCCGGGTGTCACACATGTATAAAATAGTTATTTCTAAATTACTTATAAAGAGAATTATAGAAATTGTCCTTTAGTTATTAATAAAATTTCATTCTCTGTCCTTTATGGAAATTTTTCACTCCTTATATCCTTTATTTTATCAATTTGTTACACTCTTTGTCCTTTAGCCTAACTTAGTTAAAAAACTTGGTTAATTTTATTTTCTAAGTTTGCACTTTTAGCCCCTATAGTTTTGATCGAACCCTAACCCTTGATTGACCTCGAATTCGACCACGACAATTAACGAAATCATAAGGCTATTATAGAACATCAAATTCGATCAAAACCATGTATAATAATCGTACTGACCTGATCGTTTTTGAGGTTAAATCGAACGATTAAAATTGCGACTGGTTGATCTTGTTCTTCAAATTGCGAACGATTTGGTGAGTGTTTATTGTATATTTTTGCACAGAAACGGTCGACTAAGTCATAAGATGTTTAGCTTGTTCCATAAACGTTTAAAATGTATTTTGAGAAAATAAAGGTCTTCAAACGTTTAAAACCCACTTGCAAACTGAGCCTCTATACCATAAATTGAAACCTATTATAACATCTTATGCCTTAGTCGACCGTTTATATGCAAAAATACACTATAAACACCCACCAAATCGTTCGCAATTTGAATCACAAGATCAACTAGTCGCAATTTTAATCATTCGATTTTGCCTCAAAAACGATCAAGTCAGTACGATTATTATACATGGTTTTGATCGAAATTTGATGTTCTATAATAGCCCTATGATTTTGTTAATTGTCATGGTCGAATTCGAGGTCAATCAAGGGTTAGGGTTCGATCAAAACTATAGGGGCTAAAAGTGTAAACTTAGAAAATAAAGTTAACCAAGTTTTTTTAACTAAGTTAGGCTAAAGGACAAAGGTGTAACAAATTGATAAAATAAAGGATGTAAGAAGTGAAAATTTTCCATAAAGGAAAGAGGATGCAATTTGAATAATAACTAAAGGACAATTTGTATAATTCTCTCTTACTTATATCATTGAAACATTTCTTTTTCATCATTTTTACCTGTCATGAGAAAGGAAGTGTAAGTAGGGATAACAAAGGAAGTAGATCCCGCTAAGGAGGGTAGTCTTTTTACCTGTTATGAGAAAGCATCACTGTTAATGTTGTTGGGGGTATTAACTCAATATATTGATGTCCTGCTGTTTTAAAACAAAAGTGCGGGAGGCACCCATCTAAGGAGAAACCCTGGGCGCCCATATAATCTTTAATATAAAACCCCTAAAAATGTTTTGTCACGATGACGTTTAATTACTAGCTAATTGATACCTGCCGGGTTTTGAAACATGTTTACCCAAGGGATTAATAAATTAACCAATATATCTTAAATAAATGGATATGCCCGGTGTTCGATATGTATCACTCGATAGATACTCAATGAGTTTTAGGCCGAGATTAGATAAACCTATCCTAAACCAGACATATTGTCATCTCTTTGGTTTACACTATATTTGGAAGACCATAATATATTACATTTACATTGTCATCCCTAGATAACAAAATGTTAGAAAACTTACATTGATGATCGCCTCTTGTACATGAAGCTCGCGTGTTTCCGAGTCTCTGTACTAGCTGCAATAAACTATAACAGAAAACGAAATCATAGAAGTGAACCGGGCTTGTGTTTGACACAATTCCCTTAAACAGATTCTTCGTCTGTTCCCAGGGTACACCGGTTCGAAGCAGTGTCGATGGTGCACTGCCGGACTATCCCACTTGCCTGAAAAGAAACCGGAATAAGATTGCTTTCTGAAAACGTTGTAGCTGCAGCAATCGATCATCAATATATGCGAGTGAATATATTTCTGTTCATATTTCTGTTCCGTGTGCGAGTTGCAGACCCGTTCTCTGTTTCACAGGTTCTGCTTATATTTTTTTCAGGTTCTTGAAACTATTCTATATAGACATTCTATATAGACTTTGAAAACAAAACTGAAACAACCATGATAACTGCATTAATCGACTTGATTAATGTCAATTAATTGTGTTTAATGTTTTCATTTAAATGCGGAAGAAAACCAGGAGACTCGAAACTGTCTCTGGAACTTAGTTACAAAATTAAAACGGGTTACCATATGAGATCGTGTATCAGAATTAACGAACCAAACATAATTCATAACTTGGATATCTAGATAATCATATATAGTCAACACATCACTTTTGACATTCAGGTGAAGCTCATAACATTAAAACGTCATAGTTGATGCAAATATAACAAATTCTACGGTCAACCCATATATGTATAGGTATGGTATTTGCTTTGGTTTAGTTATAAACATTATAAGTTTATGGTTATTAGAGTTATCGCTTATATTGTTTCTTGATCTCTTGCATTAAGAAGAAAAGCTGGAAAAAGATCATAAAATCCATTTTTCAAGTCACTAGACGACTTTTTTTAAAAAAATATCATGCTATGTTTCTATGATCTGTTTGATAAGATGATTGCAATCTGAAATCTATTTAGGGATCATGAGACTTTGTGTGCTTAAGATGAAGAATCGAGTGGTTCTTCAAGTGGATGGATCGTTCTAAAGTCTTCAACGGTAAAGTTTAGGGTCATAAAGAAATCATCAGAGGCTAAAACACAAAAAAGAAATGAAGAAAAGAGTAGCAAAAGTAATGGACTTAAGTTTATTTTTATGAAAACCAGAGGAATTCACGCCTGAACGGTATTAACATGATATGTGGTATATAGAAAGGATACGATTTTTTTAAGTCTTAACATATAGATAGTTAAAAATAACTTAAAAGGTGACTATAGGGTTTTGATTTCAAGCTCACAATTTCAGTTTAATGGTGGAAAGGGAAGGACCCGCCGCCATGGCTTCAGCACGCCTAAGGCATGCAAGGTACCGACTGCCGAGGTCCTCAGGAAAACACATCAGGGGCTCGAGGTTGATTCTCATGTGCCTCTGGGTTAAAATTAAGCCCGTAGGAGGTTTTATGTAACCATTCATTCTGGAACGGTAATTATTAATTATCTTTTGGTTTGTTGCGTATTTGCAAGGACTATACTGTTTTTATGGTTTCTGCCAGTAAGTAAAAATATTGAAAGTTACTCTTCACTTAGTAGTTTCCAGTCAGGGTGTCAGTTACTATCTGATGAGTATATGCACCAGAATGGTTTTAAACTGTTGTTACATCATGATACAGGGTGTAGCAGGATTAGCTGCTGATGGGAGACAGATTGTTGCAAGAGCTATATCTGAAATGGTTACGAGATAACGTGTTTAGTAATTCTCAAGTAAAGCGACCTTTTGCATCTTTCCGTGGAAAATCGTATGCTACAGTTATTTAATTTCTTTTATTTTGTTTTGTTTTACATCCTACGGTTCTTCTACTTGAATTTGTCTATATATAAATTAAGCTTTTTCAACCCACACTTTATCACATCATATTAGATTTGTCAAGCCTTGGACGCGCTCTCGGGGTATAAACTAGTATATTAATAAATCAAAGCACTAAATCCTACATGACGCTTAGAAAGGCCACCTTCCCCTCTTGGGTGTGACACGTGGCATGCATCCTCCACCTTATTTCTATCCAAAAGTCTTTCTCTCTCATGTTTCCGCCAAAATTTTAAAACGTTAATAATTTTTATATATTTTTTGAAAAAAAAGTTACACCAAATTAACGAACGTTTTATTATCTTTTCAACGAGTACCATAGTGTTATACAAAAAACAAAAAAAAGGGACTTTTTTTTGGTGGGTTTTTGTTCATACAGGAAAAAAAAACACACTGTGTTCAGGTAATTCATTAATCATATCTAGGCAAGTCAAGTCACTAATAATGTTCAAACTAGGAATTCTATTTTCATAAAGAGTATTATAGGTTAAAACCACTCATTTCAAAAAAAAAAGTCACACCTTCAAGACCACCGCCTCAATCACACCATACAATGTTTGTTTCTAGCTCTGCTCCTCATCCAAACATACATCTTCCTTTTAATATACATTTTTATTCTTATTCATGTAAGACCCTAACCCGTAATCACGTGATTAATATCTAATCTTACGAGCTTTGACCTTACTTAAACCACTCCTGATTAAAACTTTGAAATTTATTATAACTCAACCCATTAAGAACAAATACATGTTTGATTCCCACAAATTTTTACATTTTAATAGTTAAAACATACTCTAAGATTTTGCGTTTTAACGGGAGTTCCTTAAGTTCTAATGTGGAAGCGTGATGAGTGATCGGGTGTGTTCGGCTCTTATCGCGACTTGATCCTTACTCCGGGACTTCCATCACATGTTTACCTAGCACCATTACACAAAGAATGGTTAGTGGGTTGTCAAATTATACATTTAAACTAGTAGGATAGTCGTTACACGTCGAAACGGAACGAACCAGGCCAAACGGCCCTTTATCAGGAAAACAAACTGCTGCAACTTTTGCGCAGGAGCTGTTCGGATCGCTTTTACCCCTTCTGAAACCCAAATGCCGACTTCGACTTTCAAATGTGAATTGTTCTACGCTCAGAGAGCTTTCCAGGCATATAAAGAACACCTCCTAACGATTTTTCTACGATTTTATATGAAATTTTAAAGATAAGGCTGTTAGGCTGCCCCTTTCATAGTGAGCGGGCCGCTCACTTTGGCCAGATGCATAAATGTGATTTTAAACCATGGGAATCATGTCGCAATCACATTTGATGATTCCCGAAACTTAAATATTGACTTGCCAACTAAATAACCCTCTGTTTGACTAATATTAATGGCCGGTTCATGATTCTATGACCCGGTTCATAGTCTTAGGTAGTTATATCGATTTTTACCCAAATCGACCCGTTAAGGCCTTGCATCAACAAGGCTCTATTTGACCATACCAAATTCCTACCGTTTAAGTTGTCAAGTCATTAGACACCTGATTAACCAAAGCGTTTGTCCAATTTGTCTCATTATGATTTAGTTTCTTAGATTCAACCTTTAGAAATCTTTTAAATTCCCAAAATGTCCTTCATGGTCAAATCTTTCAATTTAGCCATTCGTGGCAAAACTTCTTGTTCCAATTCCAATGTTTTTAACTCATTGACTTGTTTAAAAACCTCTAAGTCCTTCCGGACTTAGATTTTCATCCTTTCTCAAGTTTTCACTTGTTTTGTAGATTCTAAGCGCGGTAGCGTGCATTAGACATAGTTATGGAAATAACTTACTTGATTTGCACCCACATTTCTTGTGGGTAGTTTTAGTACCCTTATTGCTTCGCCCGAAGGCGTTTAACTAACTACCACTTACCGGGTGACGTTGATCCATACTTGCACCCTCATTGTTTACTTAGGCTTCATGTGCCCAATTTCCAAGTGTTTTCCTGCACCCTTTCTTGATTAACCACATTAGTCCCCCAAGACTCAATTGTGATGCATTTCCCATTGACCCGTTATCCCCAAGTTTCTTAAGGCTTAGATTATTGACTTTGATTGTCGGGTTCGAATGGTGAGAAAATCACCATTTGACCCATTAAGTCTTATGGTTCATAACCTTATGACATTCCAACTTTTAACTAGGGGGAAATGGCAATCCCACTTTACCCTTTTACCCAAATTGCATTGCTTTCTTATTCAAGTGATTTTATTATCAAGACTTGAGTTTAGACTTACCACATAGCTTTATTTATTGACCCAATTGATGATTTCCATCATATGATCAACACTCTTGATTCGTTTATTACCATAAATCCTGTTTTGACATGGATTCGCATAAATTGTCCGTTTAATAGGTTTCACCACTCGGGGTCCTACCTTTATCCCTTATCAAGGTTTAGATCATTACATCAATACAAAAGTTATATTTATGATCTAGTGAATGTAAGTATTACTTACCTCGCATCCATTCTTGTATCCATAAGTATTCGCGTTGCATCCGTTTGACCCGTTTGCTCCCTCTTTGTTGTACCTAACTTGGGGATGAGTCAAACTTGTCTATTAGAATACATAATATGGAATTTTGTTCACTATCCATAACATCATGTATTCATTATCATTTCTAGCTAAATCCATAGCCATTTTCTTACATGTCTAGTTGAGATTAACTCATCTAGGCATTTCATCAAACATTTGGTGTGCATCCACCAATATACCTAGTTTTCAACATTCCAAGTTTAACCAAAGCATAACCGATTGTGCAATTGACATCATAACATGTTATTTAAGCCCTTTTTACCTACATTTCTCATGCAACAGCTTCTAAGAGTCACAAACGGTTACTAGATATGAGTGGATTCAACCTAAAGGTTAAACCCCAAATTCTACACATTAACATAACCATATGATAAAAATCAAATACACATATTAAGTGTGATTTGTAACCGGATTATACATGTTTAAGGCTTCCCAAGACTAGGGTAACCCATATTAACCATCAATTCTACGTTTTTATCAAAACCCTAGATTTTTATCATTCACATAAACTCCCAATTTAGCATCAAGACTTAATTTGGAGGTTACCTTAGGGTTTGTTAGGACGTAGATGATGGATTTGCACTTCATGCACTCGAATTTGATCTTCAATTGCCTTTGATTCATGCTCAATTGAGGCTTAGAGAAGTGTATGTGTGTTTTGTGTGTGTATATTTCATCTCCTGATGAAATGTCGATCCACACACACATATGTGTGTTCCATATTAAATCAAGTTTATCAACTTGACCATATTGGCCCCTCAAGTTTAAATTTCCATGTTTATTAGATAACATCACTATCTAGGTTGGTCGCTATCGTTAAGTTTTAGCCCGTTTTTATCCATTGATTAAAACACCCACCATTAAATTCGTTTTGTTATTTAATTACGCCTAATGACGTATTTACGCGGGACAAAATTTTGGGGTGTTACAATTCACATGATTAAAATGTTGTTTTCTTTTATTGTAGTACAATAATTTCTATGTTACAACATAACACATATTTTATCACTCATATTAGATTTATCTATCATGAAAAGTTTCTAGGATATAATCTAGTATATTAATAAATCAAAACATTAAATTCTACATAAAACTCAAAGAGGCTATACTCCTCCCTTGGGTGTGCGAGATGAACGTTTTATTATCTTTCCAACGAGTACCATAGTGTTATAAAAAACGAAAAAAAAATGACTTTTTTGTGGATTTTTGTTCATACAGGAAAAAAACGCAATCAGAATTCATTAATCATGTCTAGGCAAGTCACTAATCATATTCAAATTATAAATTCTATTTTTATCAAGAGCAGAATAGGTTAAATCCAGCGTTTTTCAAAAAAAAGCACATCTTCAAGATCACCGCCTCAATCATACCCTGCAATGGTTGTTTCTAGCTCTGCTCTTCATCAAAACATACATCGTCTTTTTAATATACATTTCATTCTTATTTACATGATTAAAATTGTTATTTTCTCATTTTATAGTACATTAATTTCTATGTTACATCATAACACATATTTTATCGCTTCATACTAAATTTTACTATCCCAAAAAGTTTCCGGGAGATAATCTAGTCTTATATTATATTAAAACGTTTCTTTGATAATAATATTTAGATTATAATGTTTTAACGATACAAATACTCGGTAACATAATCAAATTGAAAACACGGTAAGTTATCACGATAACGAAATATAAGCTCGTTATTGTTTTATCTTGTAGATATACTTTTGAGTTATTTAAAAGATATAAAATATTTACATTCTACGTAATTATTTATATATTAACTAGATTATATTCGGGAAGCTTTCTGGAATAGATAAATCTATATGATGTGATAAACTATGTGTTGTGATGTAACATAGAAATTAATGTACTGTAATATGAAGAAACAAAAAAAATTATTTTTATCATGTGAATAAGAATGAAAATGTATATTAAAAAGAAAATGTATGTTTGGATGAGGAGCAGAGCTAGAAACAACAATTGCAGGGCGTGATTGAGACGATAGTCTTGAAGGTGTGACTTTCATTTTTAGAAAAAAGTTATTTTAACATATTTTGCTCTTGATATATATAGAATTTCTCGTTCAAACATGATTAGTGACTTGTGAAGACATGATTCATAAATTACCTGAACACATTGTGTTTTTTTTCCTGTATGAACAAAAATCGGCAAAAAGAATCATTTTTTCTTTGTTTTTTGTATAGCGCTATAGTACTCATTGGGGTGATAATAAAATGTTCTTTAATTTAGTGTATTTTTTAAAAAAATCTCTTATTTAAAAGTTATTAACGTTTTAAAATTGTGAAAGAAAGATGAGAGAGAAAGAGACTTTTGGATGAAAATAAGGAGGATGTCAGATGACACACTAAAGGGGGGGGGGGGGGGGGGGGGGAGGATGACCTCTTTGAATGCCATGTAGGATTTCATGCTTTGTAATATTAACATACTAGTTTATACCACGGGAGCGTCCCGAGGTTAAAAAATTTAATATGACATAATAAAATCTTCAATATATGATTTGCACAAGAAAACTGAAACAAATACGGTTGCAAAGAAAAACTACCATTTCAACTGCTACTGTATCCCCTAACCGCCTAATACGCTACCATCTCAATTATGTTATTCCCTTATAGATTTAATTCTTATATTAGCCACTAATAATTACAATAGAATACCATTACATCTAAGTACCATATTTCTAAAAGCCATATGTAGCTATAGTTGCCGTAAGTAGTGATATTTTATCATTGCAGTTTGTGTCTACTTATGTAGTTTTGGTTCCAAATATACATAACCTGTATTAACTAACAAATCAGAATCATATATAAGAGGATGGCAGTGGATATGCATACTGTATGTTTGTTTATAGAGATACTGTTCTAGTTATGTTGATTTTTGTATTGGCATGAACAACTTGGTAGTGAATTATGAATCCGTGTTAACTGGGTTTTTTCTTCATTGTGTCTTCTACTCGTTCATTGAGTATGCACGTGTGCATTACAAATACATTCATTGTGTTTTTTAGCGTACACATGATTTAACTTTATCCATTGTGTTTTTAGCATGCGTTCCGTTGTGTTTACGTTGTTCATTGTGTTTTACGCAACTGGGTTTTGCGTTTCTAGTGTATTTTTAGTTGGAATTCATTGTGTTATATGTTCTCCGTTCTGTCTTACACGAATGGGTTTTTTATTTTTCTTTCAATAGTATAACAATATGAGCACTCATATTAAAGATGTAAAGACGCTTGATTTTATGGTATAATTGTTTTTAAAAAAATATGACGTATAAAAAAGTTACGGATATTTAAAAATTGAGGGGGAACTAGCATGTTACTTGCATGTGTATATTCATTTTTCTTGTTTTGACAAAACTAACATTGCACTTGTTTATTCCTTGGACACATATCACTTTCTAGTGGCTTCTCATCCTTCTCATTTTTGTTAGCCTTCGTAGGATAACTCAACCCATATATTACATTCTAGTATTCTACGCTGTTGTTTTATAAATTTAGATGTCAAGTATTATTCCACCGTACAATTGAAAATTGCATGCGGATGTAGATCGAGTATAGAGAACAGGAATAAAGAAAATGAAAGACGGGAAAGAAACGAAAACCTCATATTTATAACTCATCAATTAATAAAACATAATTGAATTTGAAACGAGTGAATAGCCAAATCCGTCCCTGGGGTTTGACCAATATTGCCACATCCATCGATTTTGAGAATTTATGAAAACTGAGCCACTGTACTTTACACTTCTTTGCCAGATCAGTCCAATTCACAAACCCAGTTAAATAATTCTGTTAACTCGAGGGCATTTTAGTCATTTCACCTATAAAAATTCCCACCCCCTTTATATACCCAATCCATCCACCCAACCCTTATTGTTTCTTGACAAAACACACTCACACCACCGAAGAGAGAGAGAGGAACATGGAGGAGGGATTCCGGCCACCGGATCCGGCGGAGTCCGGCAGAAACGAACCCAAACCCCCTCCCTTTCCCCTGACTGTGCACACTCCCACATACCTAGCTGTTTTAGAGAGAGAGCAGAGAGAGAGAACAGAGTTAGAGAGAGAAAGTGACTGAGAGAGAGGGAGACCGAAGAAGGAAGAAGCAGAATAAGAGAGAGAGACGAGACACCGAGGAGAGAGAACAGAGGCAGAGGGAGAGACCAGGAGACTTCCGGCCACCACTGACGGTGGAGCTGCGGCGGCGCAACCCAGTTCCGGCTGACCTGGTGGTTTTGAATGAGGGCTGTGGTGCTTATTATCGACGGCAAGGGGTTCGAGTCGGGTTTACAGGTATGGTCATGATGTTGTTTATAATTATTGATGTTGATGATAAGAAGATTAGAGGTTAAGGGTTATGGTGGTGATGCTATTGGACGAGGAAGACGACGGCGGTGGTTTATAGGCTTTGGGTGAGGATGGTGGTTGTAGGACTGATATATGGTGAGGGTTTTGGTCGTACTCGATGAACAGGAGTAGTGGTTATGGTGATATCAGTGATGGTAGTTAGGGTGATGCGTGGTGACTCGAGTTAGGATTTGTTTGATTTGTGTTATAATGATGATAATGAATCCATTATGGGGATATTGGCGAGAGGTGGAATTATCGGGTTGTGGTGATTGTCCAGGTGGTGGAGACGGTGGCTGAGGTGGTGGTTAGTGGTGGTGGTAAAAGGTGAAGAAGGGCTTGGGTGGAAGGTGAGGAAGAAGGTGAATTGTGGGTCCCACTTAAATGTTTAAAATATTAATTTAATTTATTTATTATTTAAATATAATAATAGGGGTGAGAATTTTTATAGGTGAAATGACTAAAATGCCCTCGAGTTAACAGAATTATTTAACTGGGTTTGTGAATTGGACTGATCTGACAAAGAAGTGTAAAGTACAGTGGCTCAGTTGTCATAAATTCTCAAAATGGATGGATGTGGCAATATTGGTCAAACCCCAGGGACGGATTTGGCTATTCACTTCGGATTTTGTTCATTTTAATCATTAGTATTAGGAATTTAATTTGTTGAAAGTATGTGATATTTTGGTTAGGGGGGACCATGATTAAGGACTCCTTTACCCCACACATTGAAAATGTAAAGGTCAACAATTATCAATATTTAGTAATTTTAAATTTGAGTGAACTCAATTTGTGTATTTATTCATAATGATTTGACTTTATACATTTAAAGAACTATTTTAAACACATATGACTAATCTTATAGTGGCTAATATGGTAAAATATGATAAAATATGAGACCGTACATATTTCGTTAGTTGAGATTAGTTACGACTAATTGTTTATAGTTGAGATTATTTAGATCAATTAATACCATTTTTTTAAAGTCCAACAACGTCTGGCCACTTGAGTACACCCATAGGCAAAAGGACATTCACGTCTGTGATCGCATATAACGCTGGTGACCCGACCCATCACCATTTACAAAGAAAACCCATAGCCTAAATGTCCACTGTGATAAAACTTTTGGATCGCCCATAACATTTTGTATGAACCTCCAATCGATGACTTTCCTTAAACAAAATCATCCGGATACTGATAACCTTTGGTATATTTAATATATAACGGATAGTCTTATTAGGTTTCGTAAGTAAGAATAAAAATATAAAAATAAGATTTCAATTTAAAATTGATACAAGTTTTACAACATAAATTTCATATCTTTATACTACATTGCCGCGCTATTCATGTCGATTTGAAAACTTGTAGGGCGCTGCTCTACACCGGTCAATCTAACTCAAACTCGTGAAATTCAAATAATATTACGGAGTATGTGTGTGTATATATATATCTCATGTAACCTATTGTTCTAAGCGAGACAAACGAGTTAATTTACATGTTGTAAATGAGTTGTAGTCAACTACTAATGAATTAAAAGAGACATAACGAGTTGTAATTGAGGGACAAATGGTTCGTAAATGTGTAGAAATTAACAAACAAACTTGGACCGACCCATTTAAGCTTAACCAAAACCAACATGTTTTGGACTCATGCCGTGTTTTCAGTTTATTTTAACGACAACTTATACCTACACCATTAACCACAACTGAACTCGAAATCTCCCCACTAGAGAGATACACAATTTCGACATCTTGTATCAGGCTAAATGCATTCGTGTAATGTTATAGAAGTTTACACACACATATATATACGTAGTATATAATTTATCAAGGAATGAATGTAATTTATGAGGTTTACTTCCCTTTTAACACTTTTTACCACTTCAACTGGTATATAATGTGTATATATATTTGGCTAAGTAAATTCATACAAATCCCATTCACGGACACCTACATTCAAAGCGACTATTCAACACCTTCTTTTCAGCCAAACTATCAAACGACAAGGTGACATACCCAATGCCATCTCTCTCTCTCTTTCTCTCTCTCCTAAAGTTTCAGAGCTCAAGCTTTAAAGGTGTATCCATCTGATCAACATTTCAAGACAACCCAATAAAGCTTTCAATACCATTGTTTTCTTCAGGTGGAAAACCCCCTAAAAACATGAGAAGTCAAAGCATGGCATTTATTGTGTTCTCATCTTTCCTCATACTATTCTTTCTACAATTTACATATGTTCAAGGGTCTTCTTCATCAACTACATACAATCTTTCTCATGATCAACAACATCATCATCATCATATGCATCATGATCATCATGTTGAGTGTAAAAACGCTGGTCAAAAGTGTCAAACAGATGAAGTACATGATCAAGATGTTTTTGGTGATGACAAGAGGAAGATCCGTACAGGTCCAAACCCATTGCACAACAGATGAATATCAATCTTTATGTATATACATATATATATAGAGAGAGAGATATAGATATTTATGCTACATGAAGGATTTTCAACATCAAGTATGATCTGTAATGAGGTGATTTTTGATGGACAACAAAAGAGTAAACTTGCATAATAACTCATGGTAATTAGTAAGCATTTGTATATCATTATTTTTCATTTCTTACTCAACTTATGAGTATAATAATTTTTATTGTGAAGTTCTGATATTACAAATATATATAGGTCTTGCTTCAAGAAATGGTCTTGATATAGTAATAGAAAGATTTTTGCTGTGAAGGGTATGAATGGAGCATGGAGATTGCTTCTATATGTTAAACAAGATCCATCTCCAGATTTTTTAAATAATAAAATAAAAATATTGGTTTTGTTTTTGGTATTTTGTTAAAAGATAAAATAGATGGATTTGGCATGCAATAATTTCTGATGATTATGTTTTCCTTCTGGATTTGAGTAAAAAGCACCCATTTCTGAACTTTTGGCATATATCAAACATTCATTTGTTTATGTCGTTTTATGTTACTTAATACTTTCAACTATTGTACTTATCATTACAAAACTTGTATGGTGACAAATTGAATATTGTGCTTTTTATGGTATTCATTAATAATTCATAAATACTTTTGCTACCATTTGGCATGTATAATATAATATTTGGCATTCAAACATCCAATTGTTTACTAACTTTCAACTCTACCTACTTAATTATCATTTCAAAACTTTTAGTTATTGTTTACATGATTTCAACATAAACACGATTTTTATATGAGAAAATCATGAAAGTAGCTTGTTTTTTGTGTGTGCCTTATGTTTTTACATTCAAGTGCATATCATTTAACATCTATTCCCCTTAGATACACAAATTTCATATTTTTATATTCTTTTTAGCGGCCATGGTTAGTGAAGTGCTGGGGTAGCCTATTTGACAGAGGCTTATACCTAGGGCTGTGCAAAGGGTCTGGAACTGACCTGACTCGGACCCACCAGAACCGCATACCCTTTTATTGTGGAAATTAGGAATCACGAACCGAACCTTAAAAGGCTATGTGGTTCCGGTTCCTAAAGATTCTGATGGGCCGGGTAAAGGGTCTGACCCTCTAGAACCTTTTAGTGTAATAGCCACTTTTAGAGGATTACATATTTTTATTCTTTTACCATGCTCATAAAAGAATTCCTCCATGTGGTTATAACAATAGCCCATGAGTTACTTTTTTAAATCACTTTTCGTTTCTCGACTTATGTTTTCGTAACAATTTTGTCATTCTCATCACTCGAAACATTATGTGAATCTGTTATGTACACATCATAAATACACACACACACATCAAAGCGACATACATAAATATTTACTTCAAATATGGATATAATATATATATATATAGGGTAGAGTTCCTGTAGGAAAATTGGTTTGTGTGAGAAGTGTGAGAAGGATTAAAAATTGATATGTATGCATCATTTTCTTGGACGTATTCATAATGTTTTGGATTGTTTTGCTTAGAAAAACACCAAGCATAACAATTAATAACCGAAAAAAATGTATTTTAGGCTTAAAACTTAAAACACTATGTCAAGAACATTTTAGCAGAGTTTTTTAAGTAATTACTAAGGTGTTTTATCTGTAATTTAAATTTAATGACTATAATACATTGGATTGTGTTTTCAATTTTTGTATATTGTTGTGTTAAGTGTTTTTCCAACCAAAACAACCTAAAACATCATTCCAAAATCAAAAACATAATGGCTACATGTCAATTATTAATCGTCCTAACACTTCTCACAAAAACCAATTTTGCTACAGGATCCTCTACATATACATATATATATATATATATATATATATATATATAGGGGAGGGATAAATTGAAATCCCTCCCCAGTTAAGAAAACCCATGAAACCCTTAATCTCACCATCCATTTTACTGATCAAGGGTTAGGATTGGATCTTACTTTTGATCAAAAGTTTGAATACTTATTTGGAGGCAAAAGGGTAAGATTGTCCAAAACTTTTAAAGCCCCCCTCTCCCCTCTCCTCTCTCCTAATATAGATTTATGGTTTTTCTCTTAAAAAAATATTTAATTTTAAAAACAAACTCATGTTAACAGGTTTCATGCCTTAGGTAACAGATGTTTTTTTTTAACAAATGTGAATTATAACCGAAAACGTATGTTTTTATTCGTTGTAAGAACTGTAACATATGATAAATTATAATCTAAACTACAAAAACATATGATAAATTGTAACCTAAACATAAAAAACATATGATAAATTGTAAACCAAACATAAAAACATATCATGAATTGTAATCAGAACAACAAAAACATACGTTTTTTTAATGGAAACATATGTTTTTAAATGGAAAACAAATGTTTTTTAATGACTAAACATAAACCAGGAGAAAAAAAAAGAAGAAAACCAAAAATAACTTGTACAAACAACCGACTCCAGCTCCGCATTCGAGACCCATCACCACGGTACAGATCTGTACCATCAAAACCAAAAATAAACATAAGGCAAAGAGAGATGCTCATAAAAATACTTCGAGCTTTTCTAATTGATTATTTCTGGAAATATATAAAGGTCAACTTGAACAAACCTCAACGTTCACAAAGACTACTAAAAAAATCATGATAATAGGCATATACAATACATAAATGATAATGAAGATGGATAATCATGTGGTTGAGTTCCTTTTACCATGTTACTCTACCATAAATCAATAAATAAAGGAGAATAAAACAATAAAACTACAACCCCTAATATGAGAAAGCATAAATCCATAAATCGATGTTATATGAGAAAACATAAATCCATATTTTAGAACTGAGAGAACCATTCTGGGTCACACATTTCATATAAAGGCAAAAAAAATTAATTTTTTTTCTTTAATCACACCTTTTTATGCAAGGAAATTTTTTTTATTTTATTTTTTAAATTTTTTTCATTTATACATATGTGTATATAGCATTTTTCAGCTATACATATGTGTATATTTCAGTTATACATGTGTGTATATTGCATTACTAGTAGGAAACCCGCGCGATGCAGCGGCGACGACAATTTACAACGTGGTACTTGTTTTCTTTCAGTTTATTAATCCTCTAGTGGGTTCACCAACGTTTTGTGGCAAACCGACCGATTTGTAGACAAATTCATAAAGAAACGCTACGGTACCTAGACACAATCTCGAAGCTTGAAGATCAAATCGGCGGGGGCCGCACTCAAGTTTTTCGTATCGGTAGGGGCTGGAAGATCAAATCGGTATGGGCTAGACTCAATCCATATAAAAATTACCTACGAAAATCGCAAACTTCAACCACTGAGCCAAAAAACGGTGGGGGCCTAGCACCCCTGGCCCGCGCTAACCTTCGCCACTGCCTAGACAAATTCATACTTTTTAACCGTTTTCCTGCCACCGTGTGAAAAAAAACTTTTAATATACATTTATTTATTTATATGAAAAATAAATAAACGAATTAGTAAAGTGCTACGTCTAAAAATCTGTTTCTGGGCATGAAGGGCAAACCTCCCGAAAATGAATTTCCATAAAATTCATAAAGCTTGTGCCTCATTATTCCAGAAGGTAGATGAAGTGCTGAAGGCTATCCACATGCTACACAACACAAGAAAGTAGAAAAATACAAACATTAACAAAAATATATGGAAAGAGAAACTACAACCTACAAAAAAACCACAAAAAGGTTGATGATAGTTTACGAACATTTACTTTTTGCATCTTTGTTTCATGTTTTTTCTTAATTTTGTTATCATTCTATCCTCTGGAGAGTGGCTTGTTCTTAATATTTTACTTCTTAAACTATGATAATTTACAAACATTTGAAAATATAGTTATGGACCTGAAGAGTCGAAACTCCTAGGTGCTTACTCTAGAGCCACAACTTGATATCAGCTTGAGCTTAAAATAAAACATATAAAATCAGTCATTAGATCAACATTTTAAAAAGCAGGCCTAAGCGCTAGGCGCACTAAGGCGCAAAGGGCAACGCCTTATGTGACTTGAGGTGCACGGTGTACATGAAACGCGTGTGAGGCACAATTTTTAGGCAAAAAATAAGCCTGAGGCGCAGCTGAGACGCGCGCCTCATGTGCATTGCTCTTATTTGTGTAGCAGAGTGGTGCAAAACATGTTTTTAGGTAGTACATGTATGTTTTTGATATGTTAAAACATTGTATAAACCTTATTTATATATATTTAGTTAAGGATGCTCAAAACCTTTGAAATATATATAAAAAATTATATAATAAATTAGCACTTCGCGTATGAAAGGCGCACCACTTTTGTGCTTTGCGCCTCGGTTTTAGACCTTGTCACATCGGTGCGCTTCTCGCTTTTTAAAACCCAGTACAATACATCATGTTTAACTTAACTAATAAAAAACGTACAAACCAATATAATAACACCATTAACCAAAACCGACATTGTCGCCGCACCTCCACCATCACCACCCACCCTTTTCATTGCCGACCCCTCCACCACCCACCCTCACCACTACCGTCCTTGTTGCAACCTTATTCCCATCATCATCACATCGCCGTGGACACCTCGTTTTTCTACTGACCCCTATGCAACACTACCGCTGCCTTTGGTTCAAAACACGTTTTAATCTGAATCATATTGGTTGACATTTCATTAAAATCGCTTGTTATGACCAAACTCATCTAAACTACTTTTGACCAATGTTATGTTAAAGAAAACAATAGGATCACATTATAAAAGACAATCCAACCAAGTAATACTTTGTTTAATCTGATTCAATTCGTTATGTATTGTTAAAACCATAATTCAGTTGGTTCTCTCATTTGTAATTAGATTAGATTGGACTAAATATATCCATTTACTTGAGCTTGCGTGAAAGCGTATGGCCTATGTCATGTTTACTCCTTCAAGGAACTAAAGCGAAATAAATTCCATTCAATGTCTAAAACATAAACATGTTTGCTCTTTCAAGGAACTAAAGCGACATAAATTTTTATGAAATGTAAAAGTTACATGATATCTAAAAAACCTAAGAAATAAATGTAAAATAATAGCAATGGCCCACCTATGGCAAATCAAATATGTTATACAAACTATAACCCTTATTTACCATGATATAATATATCAAATAACTTTCTAAACAAATTTAGAAACCTTTATCTGGAATCCATTCCAACGTTAGAACTTATATTTTGTTTTTATTTTCCTTTCCCTAATTTTCACAATTAGCCAGTAGGCTGCAAGTTTCTACATTTAAAAAGGTTACAAAGATTAGCATAAAAGTAACACTAAGTATGTTTGACCAATAAGGGTCACGATTTTGACTAACCATACCTTTTTCATATCATTTTGTTCCTCCATTAGTAAAATCCCCTCTTTAAGTGTGTAGAGATTAGAAGAGCATGCTTGACTTTTTTGGATAGATAAGAAACTGTTTTTTTAGAAAGAAAGTTCATCCTTAACAACAACAAAAATACAGAAAATACATCAGGTTGCTCGTCCTGATGTGTCGAATTTTCACTAAAATAGTGATGATTCAGATACAGCGAAAAAAAGTAGGAGGTTTGACTACCCTAAGTATAATCACCAAAACAAAGAAAGCTGGTAGTAGGTCTGATTTAAAAAAAAATGGTTCAGAACTTTCACCAAGACTGACAAATCAGTAAAGGATGGGATGGGGCAAAAAACAAAAACTCAGAAAAAGTAATGTTTTATATGCAGTTTTACTACTTACCAGATTCTCCACCACATATTGTTATAAAATAAATAAATAAACAAACAAATGAATACATAAGTAAGTAAAGCAAACATTTTTTAAGCTTAAAAGTGTAATACGTGAATTTACCTTCACAAAGTTGTCATGTTTCACTCTTGACATCATGCCAACTACATAGGATAAGCGACTTTCAAGTGCATCTCATTCTTCTGTCTTACCTCAAAGTTGAGAACCTTTATTGCCACAATTCGGTCACCATACCTACGGAAACACATTATTATACACCAATCCAATAAAGATACTTCTAGTATAAAAAGAGTACTATGCTGCTTTAAAGAAAAGAAACCAAGAAAGATTGGGTAACATGGGTTTGCATCTATAATGCCATAGTTTATTCAAAACCATTCATTCTTTGGAAACTATTAGATATAGGAATTTAACAAGTCTAAAGCATTTCAAACCATTTTCTCTATTGCCAATAAACCATTGTTGGTAAAATTCGAACTATAAATGAACAAATATAGCAGCCATTCATCATTAAATCACAATGATTAAAATTTTAATGCTAAGCAGTAACTAAAGTGTGCAGCAAAGATAGTATAACAAATTATAACCAGCCAAATGTATTTATACAAAGCACAAAAAAAATGTATTACCTTTATATAAGAATCAATGTTCAATTAATAGACGTTCAATTTATAAATTTAAAGTTACTACGATACAAATTTAACGATAGAAATAAATCTAAAAAGAATGTTCAATTTACATCATCCTATCTTCATATTACTCAAAGTCGAGCCATGTTATTAATCATACATCAGTAGTGCCAAAAGTGGCATCATGTCTCTATTTTTGATGATTTGCATATTTCAAGTTTGGGAAAGGAATAAATATGTTTGTTAAATTATAATTTTAAGTTTCCAACATCCATAGCTAATAAGAGTTCCATAAAAAGATTTAATATGTATAGGCTTTTAGCTAACAAATCTAAAAATATTATATTCAATTTGAACCTGATGCATCTTATGCAAAAAAATAAAAATAAAAAATAATAAAAGGGAACATATAAAAAACTGGTTGAAAGCTTTAGAAATTTTATGGATTTGTTTCACCTAAAGTTAAAGCAAAAAAGAAAAACAACTCAATTAACATTTTAAAAACAACTCTATCATTGACTTTTAAAAGTCAAACATTATACTTTTGAAAGTCATCTTTCTTGATATCCTTATTTTTTTTATCGGCCTAGTTCACCCGGGTAAGTCGCTTGTCAATGAACCTACCCACTCCGGTTCGATCCCCCATGCATACAGGCTTTTCAACCTCTTGCCCTAAGGCTTTGCATGTGTTGCATACCCCGTGGATCGAACACAAGACTTCCCTGGCAGGAACCCCACTATTGTGGGTAAATCTTCCCACCTCCGTTGCACCCACTGGGCTACAACATCATTGGCTTCTTTCTTGATATTTTATTCTTCTCAGTTTTGACCCGATATGTGTAAATGTATGACGCTCATCAAAATTTGTAGAAAACATTCATTACTATTTATAATGACCATTATGCTTTCAGTGATCATTACATACCTTGAAAGGTTGTTTTGCAAGAGACAACGTTGGCATATTTTTCTTTGACCAATTGTTTTCTCTGCTGAGTTCGTCATTTGATCAATCTATTTTTAAAGCCAAAGCAAATTTTTGGATCAATTTTCTAAAAGCAATTCAAGTGTATGTATTTACTTATATCAGATAATACAAATGTATAAATTACCTTTCAGCAATAGTGTTGGGAACGAAACACCCAAACCTAGAAGACCCAATTGACAACTTTCGGATAGTGATCTGAAATATAGATAAACACAAAACACCACAAATATTTAATGCATCTAATATAATTACAGAACTATTTAATTCAATAATGATCTAAACACCACAAACATTTATAAAATGATTCAAAAGATTTTGTTTTGTTTTACACTTTAAACGAATTTCAATTCGTTTGACCTGTGCACTCATCCGACCAATTTTCTTCAAAACTTTTTGAACCATTTGAACCGTTAAATATTAAACAAAGCAAGTTGACCCGTTATTAGTAATTTAGTTGAACTTGCCACAAGAAGCACATGTGCAACTAAATAACGTACGTACTATATAAAAAGATAAATTAGTGCAACTTACACTGGTGGCAAAATCAAAATACATTATTCTTAAAGTTAGTGTAAATCATACTCTCTTTGTAAGGTAGATTAAAACTTTACTTTGGAGTATAGGACATAACATACACATGTTGGAATCCTTAAACATCAAGGGCAGACCGAATTGACCATACACAGCCATCCATAATGTCACTGGGGCTTACAACAACCATAGAAATCCAACTTCATTGTCGGTCATTTCCTTCCTGCATTATTGTGAAATTATAAAAATTTAAGTTTATATTTTGTGATTGATTAAATGTGAGATGCAGGTAAGTGCATAACAAACCTCGTTCAGATCTTGTACCATGTTTTCCAGAGTTTCAAGAACTTTTGCCTAAAGTAATAAATATTTTTGTTCCATATTTGGGGAACTTTAACTGTGTTTCGTACTTCAAATGTAAAAACCACACAAACAGGCCAAACTAACAACTCAATAGTTTGATGATTCGGTTCCAGAATTCACTTCATATGCCTTCATAAGCATCTTCCTATAGGCATTAATGAACAATATTTGGTTGAGAAACACCACAAAGAATTAGCTTCCACCCTATTTAAGCAAGTAACTTTAGAATCAAATACAATTGCACTTTTACATATTCTAATTGCAGTTCAAAGCAATATATTAAAACTATTTAAACATAATATGGGTAGGATTTTAATCTGTATATATTAAAAGTGATGGTCAGTGCTTCGAGTTGCACCCTTCCAAGCTCTAGATATGCAACAGGATGGTAAAGATCTGTAAGGAATGAACCGCTATAGACCCGCAAACCCCATCCAAATCACCACATCCATGTTACCCTATATTCCCCAACGTTTTATTGCCAGAACAAAGAACCACCATTATAGAGTTACTTCTTATGCTCAACATGACGATTGGAGAGCTAGTTCTTCAAATACAAAACCCTAAATTAGAATCGCTTGGAGAGAGAGAAAGAGAGAGAGAGAGAGAGTGACAATGGAGGCGGATGAATGGAATGGAATGAGGGGTTTGAAACCCTAGAAATGAAATGTATCCGGGTTTTCTTTAGGAAATACATTTGTGTATTGAGGGCTTGTACATGAAGCATTATAGCTTACACCCATTAAAAGTTTAAGAGCTTTTATGCATTGATCTTTGTACAATATGCTTTCAAGACTTGTACATGTGACAAATGACCATTTCTGCCCTTCCTATATGCTTATTAATATAGTATAGATACATATGTGTATAATGCAATTATGCACATGTGTATATTGAAAAAAAATACAAAAAAAAATTCCTGCATATAAAGCAGCGATTAAAGCAAAAAAAAATTTGCCTTACAGAAATTTGTGGTCTAGAATGGTTCTCACAATTCTCAATTTGAGAAAAGGTTCTCATTTGAACCAATATATATATGGGCAACGCTAAAATGGAAACCCTAAAAATTTGTGAAATCCCTACTTCCATGCTTTTTAGGGTTTGAAAATTTTAGGGCATGTAATATACATGTTTTTAAGAGTTTTGAGCCAAAAAAATCAAAAAGCGCGGAGCGTTTTTTTTTAATAAATAAGTTATAACACGTATGTGCAGACATGTTGCATTGTAAAAAGACATGTTACATATGTAACACAAAACTTGTTTATTTTTTTTTAAATATTTTCTCAGCGCTTTTTTGTGTTGTTTGGCTCAAAACTCTTAAAAACATTTATATTACATGCTCTAATTTTTTCAGAAAAAAAGATTGAAAAGTAGGGTTTCCTAAAGTTTTCTCATTTTAGAGGGTTTTCTGTGTATACTTAGCCTATAATATATCACATGTATGTATATACATCAAGCCAAAAAATATTTTAAGAAAAATAGATTGTTATTCTAATAAATAATACTTTTAATATTGTATTAACATTACATAAATCGATTGCAATAATACGTAAAAACGAATAGTTAAAAAACTAAAAAAGAAGATTTTTTTAAATATAAATACAAAAGGTTCTTGTGGTTCTTATATAAGTTATACCTCTTAGAAAAAAGGTCTTAGGCTTAAATATTGACAAATGTATATTTTATGTAAAATACTGTGGAAATAACATTAACTATTAAAAAAAGTTAAGTGAATTGAAATATACTAAATAACATTATGCGTGACTGTACAAAAACTCTTTTGTATATCAAGATTTTTCGGGCACACAAATAAACATTTTTAGAGTACATAAGTACAAATAATAGCTATTCAAATATGAATTATGTAACATTAATTTTGCATATGCTACTATTTGAGTCCTCGTGTTTTGATTGATTTAACTACTGAAGTCTAATTTCTAAATTTTTAAACACGTAAGCATTTGATTTTTTATGTTGCATCTATTTGAGTCTAATTGATTACAACATACTAAAAGTTAGTTAAGTACAATCCTTTAATGCATAGTTAAGGTACTTCGAAAATAATTTTACCAATTTTATTATATATAGAGGGTAGGGTTCGTGTAAAAAGTCCAATTTTCCTAAGAAGTGTAAGAAGTCTATGTAAACATTGTGTTTAAATTTTTTGGATAAATGTTTTATATTCTTTTGGTATTGTGTTATATAGAAAAACAATAAAAGTATCAATTTAAAACACATTCAAATGAATTCTAAGCATTAAATTGTAAAACACACTAATTACATTTAGAACACAATTATTATATTTCTTCGCAAGGTGTGTTAGATTTACCAAATCTATAACTTATAATAAAAGAATTGAACTTTGATGATGTGGCATTCAATGGAGGCCTCAACCCCTCCTTGAATGTGCCACGTGGCATCATGTAGGATTTTTTAATTTTTGAGTTTTTTTAATAAATCCATATATATTATAATTATTTTAGGAAAAGATATGAATTTAAAAACAAAATTAAATTTTCTCTCTAATGTTTCCTCCCATAACTTTTAAACGTTAATATCTTTTATATACGAGATTTTTTAAATAAAAAAATTACACCAAATTAACGAGTGTTTTATTATCTTTCCAACGAGTACCATAGTACTATATAAAAAACGGAGAAAACAACTATTTTTGTGGGGTTTTATTTTCAAATACATTTTACTGTACTAATAAATCACAAACGATAAACATAACTTCATAGGCAGAGATTCTTTTTTTTATATTTGAATATGATAACTTATGGCAGAAATTTGTTTAAAATAAATAATAATAATATTATTATTATTATTATTATTCATTAATCATGTATTGGCAAATCATTAATTATGTTGTCATATTAGATATTTTATTATGTTATATTAGATATTTCAACCCCGGGACACTCCCGGGATAAAAGCTAGTTAGAATATATTTGATTGTGTTTTAAATTATTACTTTTAGTGTTTTTCTATATAATACGATACCAAAAGAATATAACACATTTCTCCTAAAATTTAAAACACAATACCTACATAGACCTCTTAGATTTCTTAGGAAAAATATACTTTTTGCCTATATATATATATATATATATATATATATATATATATACACACACATACACACACATATAATATCCATACACAAACTCACACAAACAGCCAAATCTATTCTTTCTATCTCTCCCCCACCCTACCAGACCACCCTTGCCAGCCCACCGCACAATTGCCACCAATCCCACCAGCCACAACTAACAACAGCACCACCGCACCGCTTACTACTCTCATCGCACAACCCTCATCTTCAACCCCATTGCGCACCCATCAACGTCTTGTACCAATGTATCCCCAATATTGTCCAACCACCACCGTCCTGCCCTCATCCCCCCACCACAACGATCGCTAGAAAATCTAGTCATGAGCAACGGTGATGGTGGTTATCAAAACCCTAGAAACCACCACCACTCTCATTAGAGTTTTTCCTCACCACCACCCATCCAGCCACCATTGTACCCCACCCTCATCTGCCATTGTACCCCACCCTCATCTCCCATCACTTTTTCTATATCCTAAAACCCTTGGTCTCATTCCCAAACCATCTGTGTCTCTATTCTCTTTCTCTAACCCCACCACCACACATGCATGTCACACCCTCACCGTGTTTCGCAACCACGGTTATGACCTCATGATTGATAGTTTATCCAAGGCATAAAGATTTAAACCAAGAATGACTATTATTACCAAATATAAATTACATTGTCTTTGAAAGGAAAACAAACAGAATAAGCAACTTGTTTAAAATAAAATTTAGTCTTGATTTATGATATCTATCCTATCCTGTATGATCTTTGTCTTGAACCCTAAGCTTGAGCTTTGCTTCCTAAAACATGTAGGAAAATGGGTCAACTAAAAAATTGGTGAGAAACATAGGTTTGCGGTCAAATAAAGTTGAAGTCATATAATTCATAACATAGTTTCATAAAGAACATTACATAAACAATCACAAGACCATTAGGATTCACAATCAAACCTAAGAATAAAAATAAACAAGGCACACCCCTGGGTGTCATATTGATGTATGATGCGGATTTCACAATCATAGGCCTATAATGTACTAATGGTCAGCTCTTGTAAGTTGTTGACTTGTGTATAGAAGGGCACACCCCCACCGGGTGTCCTAATGCTAAAATCCTACTGACTTGTATTTAAATATTAAGGTTATATATCATTGTTATTTAAGAATTGTATATGAAAAGGTTATGGTTTATACATGTCCCACCCAAAAGGTTTAGAATAGGAAAAGGAGGGCAATGTTCTCACCTGTTTTGTTGCTAGTTTATCCATACAAGAATTTCTAACACTTGATGAAAGACCTTCCTACGCGAAGACTACAAGTATACGTCGAGAATAAGGTCTAAGAATAGTAACTAGATAAGCTTTGTTGAAAAGATTGGTGCTTTATAAGATTAATCATAAATTCATGTTACATACTGTTATGAATGTTTCTAAATGATGTTTTATGGTTTTTACATGTCATCTAACTTTGTTTGGAACCAAATTATCATGTAAACAAATTAGATTAGCAGTTAGGGTCAGATCAGTTCTAAGGGTAAATTTGTGAATCTTATTAAAATAGTACACGTTCATAAAAAAAATGTTATAATCGTTTAATGGGATGTTCCTATATGTGTCTTTGAGTTATAACTATTTTTTTTACCCTAAATAATTGTAGAAAAATTAAGAAAAATCAAACGTTACTAAAAGGCCAAAACGGTAATTTTTCGATGACAGTTTACTATAAAAATCAGTAGAAATTCTACATTTATCTGATTGATACAAGATGAGTGGGAAAATTTGAAGGACTCATAAGTTTAGATTCGGTAAAATTTTAAAGTTATTTGGATAAACATGGACTGATTTATGGCTCTCATAATTAGACACTTCCAAGTTTTTGATCTAAAGAGAGTTCCGACACATGTTTTGTAAATTCGCTAAAACACATCTACACAATTTAAAAAATTATGAAACTTTTAATACATAATTTACGCATCAAGGTAATCAATTATTATAGTGTATTAATTTAGAGTGGGGTGAATAGTATCCGCCCCCTCTCATTGGTTGAGAGGGACGGTGACATTTTATTTTATTTTTCTTTTCCACAACATTCATTCATATTAAATATAATTGGGTTAGGAATAAAACAGAAATTAGGTTTATGGTTAGGTGTATTCCCTAAAAGGGAGGTCATAGGTTCGAGACCTGGTTTAGGCAAAGCAGTTGCTTTTTTTTTTAACGTATATTAAATATAGTAAATTGCATTTCATGTTAAATATAATTGGTTTCAGAATAAAATACAAATTGGGTTGGTGGTGTAGTAGTTTAAGGTGCATTCCCTAAGGGGAGGTCACAAGTTCGAGACTTGGTTTGAGGCAAATCGACCATTTTTTTAGAACTAATGTATGTTGTGGTCGCTAAGGCTAACATTGTCACATTGGTACTCTAATAAACCAAAACGGTAAGGACAGCAAATGCGCGGCAAAGCGCGCGAGAACCCTGCTAGTTTAGACTAAAAAAACAAAGTGATTTGATGGTCTTATGACAGTGTTCTACTAAAAAATTGGATTTTACTGCTTATACAATTTTGATGTGATAATTTAGGCGTTTATGAGTTCTTTTTAACCTTAGGTTTCTGTTTTAAAATTAACAGTTAATAGCTAAAACAGTCCCTATGGTTTAGTGGTTTTTGCCAATCCAGCCTAAAATCAAATTAATTGCTTAAACTGTCCCTTTAGTTTCACGAAATGCGACAAAACAGTCCAATTGCTTAACGGGATTAACTCAACCTCATTAAGTCAGGGGCGAAATCGTCAACTCACCTCTAATATTTTTACCAGACTTTTGTTCGTTCCTTTATAAGCCTGATTTTTGTCAATTCAATGTAAACCCTAAATTTGAAATCCAAACGTTTCAACTAAAGATCCAATTGAAGATCTAGCCGCCTCCACTCTGTTTTCCCTCCACTCTGTTTCCCCTCCACATCAGCTCGTCTTCTGCAGATGATCTTGTGCTTCTTCTGAATTAGGGTTAGGTATGTGTGTATGTACTACTTCAATTAATGTAATTATTTAGGGTTTAGGTATGTATGTACTGATTTAGGGTTAGGTATGTGTGATACCCGGCATAATCAGGATAACATTTTACAAAACATATAAGTATACCTTAGAGAAAAACATTTATTAACGTACTTAACTGGGTCAGTTGAGTCAGGTTACATTACGTATTGTCTAGGGTTCAATGATTCGGATGATCATTGGGGTTATTTTATGCACACACGAGTCTTGAGTCCCGTTGTTGGTGAATTACATGAATTGAATTAAGTGTCATGCATAGATTGATCCATATATGTTATATAATGTGCAAATACATGTTTTAACGGTGTTTATATGATTATACAAGATTATATATGCTTAACATATGTTAGGATTGCATGTTCATGTGTTAGGTTGTGTTAAAACGCGTTTAAACGACAAAACCACAGAAACAAAAAAAACTGGAAATTAGTTCGACCTCATGGGGGTTCGAACCAACTTCATGGTACTCATTTGACCTCTTTTCCAAATACATTCGACCCCTGCAAGGGTTGAACGAACATGTAGTATAAATACCATACTTTGCGATTTTTCATCATTTCACAAACCCTAAACGCCTCTAAGTGCTCTCTCTCGACCTTAAACACCTGGGAAGGAGTTTTTGACCTTGTTTTTCAGAATCTAACCTACAAACATCTTTTATATCATAAACAAGAGAAGATCTAAGGTGTGTTCTCAATCTAAAATCCTTTTTAAGCATTTTTATTCATTTTTATTAAACCCCAAAGGTCCAGATCTGTTCAAAGATGGTTTTCCTGAATAAAAATCTTTCTAACACCTTTCTAAACAAAACCTTATCATTTATAATGAGTTTTTATGGAAAATAACATGTATTAATGATGTTTAATCATGTGTTATGTGTTGTTTGATGATTGAATGTTATATAGATGTTATAACAATGATCTAAGGCTGCTATAGAGGATGGTTTATGATTATCTTAGGTAACAAGTTGTTGGATGTTGATGTTTTGCCCATTTTGGGGATTTTTGTTAGATCTAGGGTTTGATTCATGATGTTAATGTAAATGTTAATGAAATGATTAGGGGTTTTCATATACATGATAATATGAGCATATTGAGCTGATTGTTAAGTGATTTCGACAAGTTTCCATTTTGGGTAAAGTTTACATGCATTGATGTGACATTTCCAGTATTTGCCATTTTGGGTAAGGTATAAAACAGACTGATTTCGGAGTAAAATTTGTGGGGTTTTGTGGGGATAGGTTAATGATGTTTGACTGCTGTGATTTGTGGCGTTTCGTGATGTTTTCGGACTGTTTAGATGCGATTTGGTGCGTTTTATGAGATTAGCAGCAAATGGGTCGAACATGGAAACTCATTCGACCCTTCGTGGGGTCGAATTAACTTCCAGGAGGTCGAACCAACTTCCAAAAAGGTCTAATGAACTTCAATTTGGTTGAACGAACATGATTTAGGTCGAATAAACATGTGTTAGGTCTAGTGAACTTGTATATATGTCAATATGCATCATGAGGGTCGAACCAACTTGTAATTGGGTTGAATCAGTCTGGTTATTCACTGATTCGACCCTACGACTGCATACAAGCGATTTTTAATGCACACTAAGTGTTTTATGCATGAACCTTATGTGTAATCTATATGTACTTGATTAGTTTATGTAATGGGTCACCAACGGGATGTTGGTTCGGTCTGGTATGTCGGTTCAACAGTCAAACACGTTTTCGAACATACTTAGTCACGATATGGACAATCGGGGACTAGATAACCTTATGGTTATTAGTCAAAACACTTATACAATCTTTTATGATAGATCTCCGGTATTTGGAAACTATCAGACTGTGTCGGTTATTCTTTATTTAGAAGACGCAACCTAAGGTGAATGTCACAGCCCCATTCTTTACTGTTTTCATACTTTTGGGGGAGAAGCATGCGGTACGAACTTACATACTTTTAGACCAACAGATTACATTATATCACATGGATACTTAGTGACATTTATTCATCGGTAAAGACCTCTCAAACTTTAGTGAGCCATTAATATGTGGATACATAGCGGGGAAAGTGTTCATAGATCTATTGGGCCTGGCAAGCCCCACTCGGGCTTATCGGAGGTCGGTGGCGGGTGCATATTTGTCCTACCAAACTTTACGGCACCGGGTGATGAACCAGTGACGGGTGCATATTTGTCCTATCATTTTCGATGCACCATTGGAGTTTATATATAGGGTGTAACGCAGCTAACCCACCACGCGTTTGGTGTTTTGAAAGCGTACTGAACATCTCCCCAGTTAACCTAAATAGAATTTCACACCACCTTAACGTACCTGTAAATTCATGATTACGTTCCGGACCGCAATCATCGATTTACCTTACATTAGGGTTTTATGTCCTTCTATGACCCTAAACTACTACAACACATTATGGCAAAATATATTTCACAAAAGATGTGTCTATGTGGTTGTGAAGATAAACACATTGGGTCACAATGGTTTGTTATCACAGTGATGAGACTAATGTGGCTATGAAAACAAACACGTTGGGTTACAACGTGTCACTTAACACAGAAATGAGATTATGTAATAATGAAAACAAACTTGTTTGCTTACAACGGTTTGCAAGTATACAAAAAGTTTAAGTATGAGCTACAACCCAAACGGGGAGCCCACTGAGTAAGATGTATGTATATAGTACAAAAAAAAATGAGTCCAACTGATGAGCAGGCAAGAAAAACCTCTACCAGACATGGAGTAGAAACCTCTACCGATTGTTGAGCAGGTATGATGGCCTCTGCCAGTCGTTGAGCAGGTTATTAGAGCCTCTACCTACTGTTGAGTAGGCTTGATGACCTCTACCAATCGTTGAGCAGGTTATTAGGTACTCCACTGACTGTTGAGCAGGTAAGTCATCCTCAACCAGTTGTTGAGTGGATAAATGTAGCAAATGTAACAATTTTTATTAAATTAAATGATCCAAATTGATAATACACACATACAAGCATGTTTGTAAATGCGACAAATATCAAGTATGGAATGCGACTTGTAATTGAGTTGCCCTTGTGACACCCGGCAAACTCCGGTTGTTAATTTTCGAAAACTCAGTAAGTCTACCTTAGCGAGTCGTGCATACATTACACATGACAGGGTCAGTCGAGTCGAGTCGTGCATCATTGGGGTTTTAACACACACAAGTCTCGAGTCCCAGGAATTGGTGAATGAGTGTGAACGTGTTTGTTTTCATGAATTATGTGTTTATAATCATTATGTGACTTTTCGGTATGTGAAAACGTGTTAACATATGTTAAAATAGGGTTTAACGCGCCAAAAACCCAAACCCAAACCCTGCAGGCGATTAGGCCACCAGGGGCAGCCCTAATCTCCTATAGGAGGGCTATTGGGGGGTCCTTGGGGGCGATTGGGGGCTAATCACTTGTGACACCCGGCAACTTCCGGTAACTAACTTTTGAAAACTTAGTAAGTCTACCTTAGCGAGTCACGCATACGTTACACAAAACAAGGTCGGTCGAGTCGAGTCGCACGTCATTTGGGTTTTAACATACGTAAGTCTCGAGTCCCGGGGATTGGTGAACGAGTGTGAACGTGTTTACTTTCATGTATTATGTGTTTATAATCATTATGTGACTTATCGGTATGTGAAAATGTGTTAACATATGTTAAAACGGAGTTTAACGCGCCAAATACACAACACCGGAGCTGATAGGCGATTAGCCTGATCAGTCAGGTGATTAGCTTGAGCCTTATAGGCGATTAGCTAATGCCCTTAGGCGATTAGCTTGTTATTCCAGGCGATTAGCACATCTGGATGGCGATTAGCACCTTTTTCTTAGGCGATTAGCACCCTAATCGCCTGATACAACTTCCTAATCGCCTGCAACATGTTTGACGACTAAAAACACCTATAAATACCACCCTTGACCTCCAAAACATTATTTACATAACCCTAGCCGTCCCATAACATATCTTAACCCACAAACATCCTCTGGAACCCATTTTTACACACAAACAACCATTTCCAAGCTTATTCCATCATCTACTCTTAAATACAAGGTGTGTTCTTCAAACCCAAACCTTTAAATGATTATGTTTTACTCCCTAAATGTCCAGACCTGACTTTTAAAGGTTTTTGTCCTTGAAAATCCATTTAAAACCGTTTCTAAACAAACCCACACCTTTACATGTGTTATATGTGTTATATGTGATTAAAGATTGAGTTTTTGGGATTTAATCATGATTGTTTTTGTGTTATTTTGATGTTTATAGCTGTTACAAGTTAGTATGATGATGTCCTAGGAGTTTGAATGGTTTTGGTCGTGTATTATGGATACTTGATGTTTTGACCCGTTTGAATGATTTTGGATGATTTAGGATGATATGAGGTGTGTTGTTGATTGCTTGATGTTAGGGTTTGCCCTAGGATGATGTTAGAACAGTAGGATGCTTTCGGACAACGTGATTATGTGATTAGATCTGAATATTTGCTATTTAGGGCAAGTTATTGCATGTTGATGTGATGTTTTCATGTTAAATTGCTATTTTGGGAAAACGCTCGCATTCGGGACTGTTAGAATGATGAAAACTTAGGGGTTTTGCTTGAAATATGTTTATTAATATGTTTGGATGATTATTGGGTGTTTTTACACGTTTCGGATCTGATTTGGAGGGTTAAACGCGCGAAAAACCACAATTGCTGCACTACAGGCGATTAGCAATCCTAATCGCCTATGTATTAGGCGATTAGGGGCATAATCGCCTGATGTATGGGCTACTCGTGTGACTTAGCATGCGATTAGCTCCCTAATTGCTAGCAAGTCATGCAATTGTGATCCTAATTGCTAGCAAGTCATGCAATTGTGACCCTAATCACTAGTTAAGCCCTGAATTGCATACCACATGACCATAATCGCCTGATATGCATGTGATTAGCCCTAATCACCTAACATAGGTGGCGATTAGCCCTGCTAATTGCCTGTTGACCATCCCTAATCACGTGTTGACTTTCCTAATTGCATGCTAAGTCCCTAATCGCGTGTAATGCTGTTATAAGTGTATTTTAACATCCCGAAACCCGATTTGACACCTAGGAACATGATAGGAACCCCGTGACATGCTTAGTAACATAGTAACACGTGTTCGGACTTGTTCGTACGTTAATTGACCTATGTGTTAGAATCATTGAACTTTAACGCATGTTAAGTGCTGAGTTGCATGTTTTGTGTATGTTTGTGTATGAGGTGAACATGTGGAATGTCGGGTCACCAATGGGATGTCGAGTCTTGTCTTACGTAGTCTGGTTGTCGGTCAAACACGTTTTTTCAAACACATCATGGTCATGGACTGGACTTAGGGACTAATGAACCCTGTGGGTTATTAGTCTAACTTAGCACATATCTTATGATAGGTCGCCACTAGTTGGGGCTATCATATCTTACAGACGGTTTACTCATATCACACAAGCGATTCGCTCATAAACGGTATACGCAATCTAAGGTGAGTTCACGGCCCCACATTTTACGATTTATGTTTTCGGGGGAGAAACATGCTTAAAACACTCTTATGACTTATGACTTATTTACTCTTATGGCTCATGGCTCTTTATCACGTTTTACTATGGCTTATTTAACATACTATGCGGTTCATCGAAAAGTCCCTTAGAAACCACTAACATGGGTATATGGCGGGGAAATATGGATAGCGCTATTGGGGACTGACAAACCCCACTCGACGGTGGGACCGTGCGGGTGCATATTGTCTCTATAAAACAAGGTCTACCGGCGATGACGGTAGCCCATAGGAACTAAGGGTCATTACACGGCTTAGTCAGCAATGGTTTCACCCGTATGAGTATCTTATTCTGCGCCTAGCTAGCGTTCTCACAAGCATAGTGGTAACACGAAACGGAAACGGTTTGCAAAAGATTATTTAACTGTTTAAACAAAACCTGTGAACTCACCAGCATTATATGTTGACCCTTTTAGCATGTTTTCTCAGGTCGCTAAGGTAGCAGCTGTCTGATAGGCGCACGGAGTCGCACAGGAGTCGTCTCGCGTCTAGGGTCTCATGGCATGTTTTGGAAATGTTAAACTTGGGAACTTATGTTTTATTTTCGGCATGACTTTTGTAAACTTTTAATGCTTCCGCACTACTTAATGTTGGAGTTTAAATCTTATGCATGGTTTTTATTTACGTATGTTTTTACATTTAGACGTCGTTTATTGTGACCGTTGACTTGGATCCTGGTATGTCACACGCCTCGCGGTAGAACTCCGCAGGTGGTTATTTGAGGGTGTGACAGATTGGTATCAGAGCCAATGGTTATAGTGAACTAGGACTGCATGTAGAGTCTAGACTATAGCCGAGTCTCACACACTAGACGGTCACATACATTTGAGTCGTGTCTTTTGGTAAACATACTAACTTTGTCGGGGTGTCGGTATCCTTACCACACAGTGTCACGTTACCTACCTTATCCTTGGTTATTCCTAACTCCATTTTATCTTCTTCTTCGGGTGTGCGCTCGAGGAAACTTGTGTGTTGGTCTTTTGAGTTGGTTATGTCTTCTTAAGATGTGGGTATCGAGTGACTTGAGGTTCGAGCTCGGGGCACGCCTTGAGGACCATGTAGAGCAATTTATCATTTCGGGTGCACACGAAATCATAAGTTGAAATGCATGGAAGACTTGGTGGATCTCGTGTTGGGATTTATGGTCACATTTGGACCCGATCTTGGACTTTTCGTATTCTCTTGGTTTAACTTTGGTGTTGGGTCTGAGTGTTTGTTTCTTGTTCTTCTCAGAAGATGTCAGGACGCACTGGTGGACGTACTGGAGGACGACGTGCAGGCCGCACTGGTGGGGGTAGAGGTGGTGGTAACATCACCTTGACGTATGACGAGCTCAATGAGATGATGCAGCAACAGTTGAGCATTGCGCTAGCTGCTTTTCAGGCTGCCCAGCAGACTTTCATGGGTGCTACTGCTCCTCCGGTTCAGGCAGGTGTTGCCTACAAGCGGTTTAAGGATTGTCAGCCTCTCAGCTTCCAGGGTACGGAGGGGGCTGTGGAGTTACTTCGGTGGCTAGAGAAGACTGAATCGGTGTTTGCTTTATGTGAGACTCCAGTGGTGGATCGGGTGAAGTTTGCTTCGGGGACTTTTGTAGGACCCGCCTTGACGTGGTGGAACAGCGTCACACAGACACTTGGTCTTGGGGAGGCCAACGCCATGCCTTGGGCGGATTTTGTGCGTAGGTTGAAGGAGGAGTACTGCCCGCGTGAGGAGATTAAGAGGTTGGAACAGGAATATGGGAATCTTAAGATGGTAGGTTCTGAAGTTGAGGAGTACACTATCAGGCACAACGAGCTAGCAGTGATGTGTCCAGGTTTGTCTACACCAGAGTACAGGAGGATAGAGCAGTACCTTGCGGGTTTGGTGCCAGAGATTGCTGGATTGGTGTCTGCTAGGGATCCCGCTACTATGGCAGAGGCTGTGCGGTCGGCGACTAAGATGACCAACTTGAAGATTACTGAGGGTGTCTTGCCTCCTAGGGGTTCGTCCGTGAAGGCGCCGGCAGAGAACAAGAGGAAGTGGGATAGTGTGGATAAGAGTTCAGCGGGGGTTCAGCGACAACCGGCGGCGAAGAAGGCTGAAGCTTCAGGGTCAGCGTCGGATCAGAAACAAGGGGGCTATGCTGGGAAAAGCCCTAAGTGCGGGCGTTGTGGGTTTCATCACTATGGTACTTGCGAGAGTTTTCGCTGTGAGCGTTGTCAGAGGACGGGGCATCTTGCCAAGGATTGTAGGGTCAACCTTTCCAGGACGGCTCAGACTGCTGCTACTACTACCCCTGCTCCACAGGGGAACCAGGGTTGCTTTCATTGTGGTGAGGCAGGGCACTTCAAGCGCAGCTGTCCAAAGTTGAATCAAGGGGGCACAGGGAACGCAGGGAAGGATGGAGACAATGAAGGTGGTGGTCGGGTTACTCGTGCTCATGCTTATGTGATTGGTGCTAGGGAGAACCAGGTGGACCCAGACACTGTTACCCGTACGTATTTTTTCTCATCTCTTGTTACGCCTTGGTTTTACTCTTTCGCATTGTTGTGTGTTCATGTCTTTGGGTGTTTCCTTGGGGTTTGGTCTTTACTTCTCATTCTTTGGGGTCGATGAGGGTTCTTTGGGGATGCTACTTGGACGGTACCAGTGGGTTGTTACACCGATCACGGTAGTCCCCAGTAGGCCTTCGATCGGGAGTCTCTTGCCTCTTATTCACTCGCTGTTCCTTGGGGAACGTTACTTGGGCATACACGGAGGTCGACGCTCATCACTGTTGGGGTCAAAAGAATCTCGGGGCGAGATTCCTTTTAACAGGGGGATGATGTGACGACCGGAAAATTTTTTTTTTTTCTTCTTGTTTGTCTTCTCTTTTCGATTTCGGGAAATTTTCGGGACGAAAATTCTTTTAACAGGGGGATGATGTGACACCCGGCAACTTCCGGTAACTAACTTTTGAAAACTTAGTAAGTCTACCTTAGCGAGTCACGCATACGTTACACAAAACAAGGTCGGTCGAGTCGAGTCGCACGTCATTTGGGTTTTAACATACGTAAGTCTCGAGTCCCGGGGATTGGTGAACGAGTGTGAACGTGTTTACTTTCATGTATTATGTGTTTATAATCATTATGTGACTTATCGGTATGTGAAAATGTGTTAACATATGTTAAAACGGAGTTTAACGCGCCAAATACACAACACCGGAGCTGATAGGCGATTAGCCTGATCAGTCAGGTGATTAGCTTGAGCCTTATAGGCGATTAGCTAATGCCCTTAGGCGATTAGCTTGTTATTCCAGGCGATTAGCACATCTGGATGGCGATTAGCACCTTTTTCTTAGGCGATTAGCACCCTAATCGCCTGATACAACTTCCTAATCGCCTGCAACATGTTTGACGACTAAAAACACCTATAAATACCACCCTTGACCTCCAAAACATTATTTACATAACCCTAGCCGTCCCATAACATATCTTAACCCACAAACATCCTCTGGAACCCATTTTTACACACAAACAACCATTTCCAAGCTTATTCCATCATCTACTCTTAAATACAAGGTGTGTTCTTCAAACCCAAACCTTTAAATGATTATGTTTTACTCCCTAAATGTCCAGACCTGACTTTTAAAGGTTTTTGTCCTTGAAAATCCATTTAAAACCGTTTCTAAACAAACCCACACCTTTACATGTGTTATATGTGTTATATGTGATTAAAGATTGAGTTTTTGGGATTTAATCATGATTGTTTTTGTGTTATTTTGATGTTTATAGCTGTTACAAGTTAGTATGATGATGTCCTAGGAGTTTGAATGGTTTTGGTCGTGTATTATGGATACTTGATGTTTTGACCCGTTTGAATGATTTTGGATGATTTAGGATGATATGAGGTGTGTTGTTGATTGCTTGATGTTAGGGTTTGCCCTAGGATGATGTTAGAACAGTAGGATGCTTTCGGACAACGTGATTATGTGATTAGATCTGAATATTTGCTATTTAGGGCAAGTTATTGCATGTTGATGTGATGTTTTCATGTTAAATTGCTATTTTGGGAAAACGCTCGCATTCGGGACTGTTAGAATGATGAAAACTTAGGGGTTTTGCTTGAAATATGTTTATTAATATGTTTGGATGATTATTGGGTGTTTTTACACGTTTCGGATCTGATTTGGAGGGTTAAACGCGCGAAAAACCACAATTGCTGCACTACAGGCGATTAGCAATCCTAATCGCCTATGTATTAGGCGATTAGGGGCATAATCGCCTGATGTATGGGCTACTCGTGTGACTTAGCATGCGATTAGCTCCCTAATTGCTAGCAAGTCATGCAATTGTGATCCTAATTGCTAGCAAGTCATGCAATTGTGACCCTAATCACTAGTTAAGCCCTGAATTGCATACCACATGACCATAATCGCCTGATATGCATGTGATTAGCCCTAATCACCTAACATAGGTGGCGATTAGCCCTGCTAATTGCCTGTTGACCATCCCTAATCACGTGTTGACTTTCCTAATTGCATGCTAAGTCCCTAATCGCGTGTAATGCTGTTATAAGTGTATTTTAACATCCCGAAACCCGATTTGACACCTAGGAACATGATAGGAACCCCGTGACATGCTTAGTAACATAGTAACACGTGTTCGGACTTGTTCGTACGTTAATTGACCTATGTGTTAGAATCATTGAACTTTAACGCATGTTAAGTGCTGAGTTGCATGTTTTGTGTATGTTTGTGTATGAGGTGAACATGTGGAATGTCGGGTCACCAATGGGATGTCGAGTCTTGTCTTACGTAGTCTGGTTGTCGGTCAAACACGTTTTTTCAAACACATCATGGTCATGGACTGGACTTAGGGACTAATGAACCCTGTGGGTTATTAGTCTAACTTAGCACATATCTTATGATAGGTCGCCACTAGTTGGGGCTATCATATCTTACAGACGGTTTACTCATATCACACAAGCGATTCGCTCATAAACGGTATACGCAATCTAAGGTGAGTTCACGGCCCCACATTTTACGATTTATGTTTTCGGGGGAGAAACATGCTTAAAACACTCTTATGACTTATGACTTATTTACTCTTATGGCTCATGGCTCTTTATCACGTTTTACTATGGCTTATTTAACATACTATGCGGTTCATCGAAAAGTCCCTTAGAAACCACTAACATGGGTATATGGCGGGGAAATATGGATAGCGCTATTGGGGACTGACAAACCCCACTCGACGGTGGGACCGTGCGGGTGCATATTGTCTCTATAAAACAAGGTCTACCGGCGATGACGGTAGCCCATAGGAACTAAGGGTCATTACACGGCTTAGTCAGCAATGGTTTCACCCGTATGAGTATCTTATTCTGCGCCTAGCTAGCGTTCTCACAAGCATAGTGGTAACACGAAACGGAAACGGTTTGCAAAAGATTATTTAACTGTTTAAACAAAACCTGTGAACTCACCAGCATTATATGTTGACCCTTTTAGCATGTTTTCTCAGGTCGCTAAGGTAGCAGCTGTCTGATAGGCGCACGGAGTCGCACAGGAGTCGTCTCGCGTCTAGGGTCTCATGGCATGTTTTGGAAATGTTAAACTTGGGAACTTATGTTTTATTTTCGGCATGACTTTTGTAAACTTTTAATGCTTCCGCACTACTTAATGTTGGAGTTTAAATCTTATGCATGGTTTTTATTTACGTATGTTTTTACATTTAGACGTCGTTTATTGTGACCGTTGACTTGGATCCTGGTATGTCACACGCCTCGCGGTAGAACTCCGCAGGTGGTTATTTGAGGGTGTGACATCACTAGTAGTTACTAGCAATTAGCAGCCCTAATCGCCTATAGACCCTGCATAATCGCC
Organism: Ambrosia artemisiifolia; assembly: GCA_032199755.1. NCBI lineage: Eukaryota > Viridiplantae > Streptophyta > Magnoliopsida > Asterales > Asteraceae > Ambrosia > Ambrosia artemisiifolia. The sequence goes on from CM063517.1 coordinate 35,147,843, forward strand.
CCTACTGCACATGACGACTAGAAACGCCTATAAATACCACCCTTGACCTCTAAAACACCATTTGTGCAACCCTAGCCGTCCCATAACCTATCCCAACTCACAAACACCCGCTGGAACTCGTTTTTACATCAAAACACCCATTTTCAAGCTTTACCCATCATTTTCTCCTAAATCCAAGGTGTGTTCTTCATCCCCAAACCTTTATATGATTATGTTTTGTTCCCTAAAAGTCCAGACCTGATTTCTAAATGTTTTTGTCTTTGAAAATCCATTAAAAACCGTTTTTAAAACAAACCCAAACCCTTATGCATGTTATATGTGTTATATGTGATTAAAGGTAGGATTTTTATGATTGAAACATGATTGTTCTTATGTTATTAAGGTGTTTATAGCTGTTATGAGTTAGTATGATGATGTCCTAGGAGTTTGGAGGTCCATGGTTGTGTATTGTTGATGTTTGGTATTTTGACCCATTTGAATGGTTTTGAATGATTAAGGATGTTATGAGGTGTATTGCTGGTTATATGATGTTAGGGTTTGCTTTAGGATGATGCTAGAGCAGTAGGATACTATTGGACAACGTTGTTACATGATGAAATCTGGATATTTGCTATTTAGGGCAAGTTCTTGCATGTTGATGTGATGTTTACATGTTAAGCTTACTATTTTTTGGAAACGCTCGCATTCGGGACTGTTAGAATGATGATAACTTAGGAGTTTTGCTTGAAATATGTTTGTTAATGTGTTATGATTGATATTGGGTGTCTACACACGTTCCGAATCTGATTTGGAGGGTTAAACGCGCGAAAAACCGGAACAGACCTGCAGGGGGCGATTAGGGATCCCAATCGCCTATGCTGAAGGCGATTAGGAGCCCAATCGCCTATGCTGAAGGCGATTAGGAGCCCAATCTGTAGATGCACGTTTTACGACTAGTGATTGGATTAGGTTTTAACACATGTTAATATGATAATATAAAGGGCGAATGTGAAATAGTATGGGCGAAGGTGTTTTGGTTAAGGGCGAAGGAAGATTAACTGTGGGCGAAGATGGAATGCTATGGATCAGAAGACACATTCGTACTGTTGTAGTGGGCGAATATGGACATTGTCCACATTCGCACCATGAAAACGGGCGAACCTGCAGATGCTATATATATGTTTTGTTCATTTTGAGAGTTAGAATAATTATTGAATGTGTGTGTGTCGAGGTCAGGTTTCTCTCTAGAGTGTGAATGTTTTATGTTGGTCTAGATTAACTTGTAGATTGATTGTATACATGTTTTGATCAAGTTATCTATAAAAATGGAGATTGAAAAGGTGTCTTACGTGTTTTGATTTGCGTATTATCGTTTTGTTCAATTCTAGGGTTTCTGCACCTGGAATTGTGACTTGTATGATCATAATATCCTGTTTTAGCTAAAATTCTTCATCTACAAAGTGGTATCAGAGCTATACGGATCATACAACAACAAAATTGATAATATCAGAGCTGATTTGGACTTAATTTTGATCAATATTCATCTGTTTTTGAATGAAAATGGTTTTTGAGTGATTTTGAAGATTTTCGAATTGAATTTGTGGTTAAAATCAAGTTTTCCAGGAATTAAAGTTGTTCCAAATCAATTCCGAATCATAACCTGATTAAGATCATCAAAATCGATAAACTTTTGAAAATCTCAGATCAAAATAACCGTTTTTAAAAGTGTAACCGTTTTTCAATGATGATATGGGCGAACCTAGAGAGAAGTGGGCGAACCTGACCTTGTTAGGGCGAACCTGAGTGATTTTTGGTCAAAGGTATCATTATTCAGGTCGAACCTAAGTTGTTGTGTTTGAATTTTCCACTTTCGGGTGACATTTTCCACCTTCGGTTGATCGGGCGGGCGAAAGTGGAAGTGAAGTGGACGAAAGTGAAGGTTTTCAGGCAAACGTGGAAAAGGAGTTAGGATATTTTACATTCTGGTTATTTTTCTACCTTCGGGAAGAACTGTTTGGACAAAAGTGAGACTTTTGGACGAACGTAGAAGGTATTAAGGCGAAAGTAGAAAAGGTATTGGAAGATTTTCTAAGTTTGGTGAATTTCGAAGTTAGTGAACATCATGTGGAATTTTCCAACTACACCGAGACCAGCAACGACACAACAACAGCAGCAAGTGACGATGGACCCATGGACAGTGGCAGCCCAGAAAATGAGCACTCAGTCTTCGCAACCAATCAATTACATAGCGATGACTAGCTCGATGCCTCTGAGTGTTGCACCTTCACCACCACAACATGTGACAGACTATTGGGGAGTAGCAGCCGCGGTGGTAAATACTCAAACTACCAATGCTATTTCCACACTAATAAATGACTTATCTTCAGGTAGCGGGAATCGTCCACCCAAGCTAATGGAGATGCACGAGTATAACCAGTGGCAGAAGAAATTCAAGATCCATCTGGAAGGCATGGGGTTGGAGGGCACAGAGGCGTCGCAGATGATAGCAAAAGGTTATGTTGCACCGATTCTAGAGAACACCGGTGAACCTGTTCCTTTGGAGAGCTTGTCAGACGAGGAGAAGAAGAAATTTGCTGTGGAGAAGAAAGCATACTCCCAGTTGACTCAGGCGATCACAAACGATTTACTACATCAGTTTGGATCGTGTACTACTTCGAAACAACTATGGGATGTGCTAAAGAATCGTCATGATGGTAATGAAAAGACGAGAAGGTTGAGGATGGAGGAGTTGAGAAAAGAATTTGAGAACTTTACTTATGTCGGGAATGAGACGTTAAAAGAGTTGACTCCTAGATATTGTCATTTACTAACTGAATTGTCTAGTTATGATATACAGATTCCTATGACAGATCTGGTGGACAAGTTTGCAGATGCTTTACCACCGTACTGGGATCAACATGTCGAGGTTCTCATAGAGAAGGATGCTTACAAATATTGGACTATCAACGAGTTTGTTCAAAAGCTGGAGAATAAAGAGCTCGAGGAGAAGAGGAAGGCCAAAAGATCTCAGATTCCTCAGAATCCAGAGTTATATTATGGTGGTACTTCAGCAACAGTTGGAAACTCGAGTGCTGGTGGAACAGTGGCACCTCACATAGCCTGTATTTCAAGTGTCATGGAACCACCAAAACAACCCATCAACTACCTAGCACAAACCTCATCCTATTCATAACCATCATATACACCACCACCACAACAATACACAAATTCTTACATTTCACCATTCTCTCCGATGCAGCAAGCAACATTCTACACTACTAGCCAATCACAACAACCACCTCAACAACCACAATACATGAATCAAGTGAATCAACCCAATCAGCAACCGGTGGTATTGGAGACATCCAATTTGGGCAATGTGACTGTGGAGGTTGCTCAGCAACATATTGCATTAGTCTCTGCAATGGTTTCATCATATAACGGTTTAGTTGCAAGTCAAATTGGGAATAACAACTTGACCAATGAAGACTATGCACAAATCGACAAAGAGGAGATGGAGCTGATTGACATCCAGTGGGATTTTGCTAGCATTATGAGAAGGGCAACCGAGTTTATTGAAAAGACCGGGAGGACTGATTTGGGAACTTCTCCGAACACAACCTATGGTTTCAACAAGGAGAAAGTTACATGCTTTAACTGTGGAGGTAAGGGTCACTTCAAACGAGAATGCACTCAGCCACCTAAGCAAGGTAATAGAAACCCTTTCAACTCAAACTACCAGAATCGTCAACAACAAAACCAAAACCAAGTTTCTTTTCAAGGTAACAACAACTATCAAAACCAAAACCGACAAAACACCTCAAACAACAACCAAAACAGACAACCAAACACAACCAACCAGAATCAAAACCACTCACCGAATAACACTAACAGAACAGTTATACCAATCACTACACCAAATGAGCAGCCACAGAATACGAATCAGAATCAAGCTTTGGTGATCCAGCAGGATGAATGGTTTGACTGGTCTGGGATGCAAATTGGTGTTGAGGAGATTACTACTGGTGGGAATGTGGCTTGTGTTGCCCGACAGGTTGATACTGAGGAGTCGGTGATAGTTGATAAAACTGAAGAAACTGGGAGTGAAGTTGATGAATCTGTGGAAGAGGTGAATGTGGAGACTGAGACTGTTGAAGTTCAGGCTGAGGAAGCAAGTTCAGGAGTGGTGATTGACACAGTTTCTGATGTTCCTGAGGAGTGTGAATTAGTTTATTCAGATTCAGATAGTGATGGATATAAAAAGGACATTTCCGACCTTAAGAAAACTCTTTCATTAAAACAATTAGCAATCAATAACTATATTAATGAAATTGAAAACACTAAGTTGGAAATGGCCACCATTAAGTGTTTTGCTGAAAAGATCAATAAGAAATTGGAAAGTTATAAGCATATTGCTTATGTTGTTGACCACAACATTGATGATCAAACCACAAATTATACGTCTGTGCCATCTCCGGTGCTCTTTGAAAATCACAATTGTCATCAAGTAACACCGGAGAGCTCAGTAAAATCAGACTCATCATCGGAAAATGAATCCAATACCTCAAGTGTTGGTGATCCTCATTCCGATGTGAGGCCGATTTTAGGTTTGAACAATGAAGGGGTAACAGTTGAAAATGTTGATTCAGACTCTGAGAGTGAATCTGGAAGTTACAAAATTGCTAATGCATGTGATATTCCAAAAGAAAATCACATCATTACTACTGAACCAGTGTCATCGTCTCAGTATGTGCATCCGATGGCTAACGCACATCGTGAGAAAAAAGTCTGAAAAGAAAGAAGTTAAGAAAGAAATGAGTGACAAACCAGTCAAGGTGTTTTATCGGATGGAAGGATCCGATAAAATCATCTCTGACGAGGAATATCCAATTAAGTTTGCTAACTATTCCAAAATTGATAAAATTTGGCAAGAAAGCACTATTTGGTTTCCAAAACATGAGAGAACAAATGAGATTCCACCGGAAATTCTAAAGAAATTGTATTTGGATGTTCCTAAAGAACCAAAGGTTCATGTCACAGAGTTTATAAAACCCAAAAACAAAGCAAACGGTTTTACTGAGCCAGCTTACTCAAAGGGTCCACTCCCTGAGAGTTTGAGGAATAGACAGTATAATGATCAATATCCTGTCAGAACTTTTGCTCAACTGAATGCTCCAAATGTTTTTGAGGAATACCGTGCATGCTTTAAATGCGGGGAGAGAGGGCATTTACTTGCTCACTGCCCGTATGTAAGGCACAAGAGGCACGAAGTTGAAGTTAGGCATTCCATGAGGAAACCGGTTGATAATCATTACTATCCACAACAAAGGCGGTTTGTTCCTCAACAACAACAATTTTATAATCAAAACAACTTTTATCAAAAGAGGAACGATCGTCCATTTCAGTATGATCGTCGTAACCGGATTGCAATGGAGAAACCGTGGAGAAAACCAATGGTGAACACAACAAATGATAGACAAAGGGTTCCACAAAAACCTATTGCCAAGTCAAATGTTGGACCTAAATCTGTTAAATCAGAGAAAGTACCCAAGAAGGTTTCTTTTGCAAACAATGTTCAGAAAACGACTGAGACCCCAAAATCTCAGATTCGTATCTTGAAACGTTCTGAACAATCTTGGACACCAAATGGTACTCCGGGAGCCTCAACTTCAAAGTCAAGTGAAAAAGTTGAAAATGTTTTGAATGATCCCAAAAAGATCGATTCAAAACAAAATGTTGAATTGAATGATTCTTTGAACGATGATATTCAAAGACCCAATACCACTCAGGCTTGGGTCCCCCGAAAGAACTAACTGTTTTACTTGATGTGTGCAGGGAGCTTCAGCTGGCCCTATTAGCAGTCTTTGGATTGTTGATAGTGGAGCTTCAGGCCACATGACAGGGGATTTAGCTTTATTATTTGATGTGAAGAACATTAATGGAGGGTATGTTGCATTTGCCGGAAACAAGGGTGGATATATCACGATGGAAGGAAGTGTGAGTAATGGGATTGTAAGCTTTGAGAGGATTTCGTATGTGAAGCAGATAGACTATAATCTGTTGAGCGTCAGTCAAATCTGTGACAAACAATTCACTGTTTATTTTGATGACAAATCTTGCTACATTCTCAAACCAGGTTTCAAAATTCCAAAAGAGTGGGTTATGTTGAAGGCACCTCGCGTCAACAATCTTTATATTCTTGATATGTCCAAGGCAATGACAACCCAGGGGCAAGTAACATGTTTTCTATCAAAGGCGACCGAGAAGGAATCGATAATGTGGCACCGAAGAATGGGGCACATTCATTTGAGGAAAATGAATCATCTAGTGAAGAATGGACTTGTCGATGGTGTGAATGTGAAGCATTTCCATTTGAATGACAAGTGCGTGAGCTGTAAGAAGGGAAAGCAACATAGACAGTCCCACAAAGTGAAGAAAGTTAAATCTGTTGAGATGCCACTTGAGCGATTGCACATGGACATATTTGGACCTGTTAAACGCAAAAGTCATCTTGGGGAGCTTTATTGTTTAGTTGTCACTGACGGCTACTCAAGATTTTCATGGGTGCTGTGTTTGCAGCATAAAAGTGACACCTTTAATAACCTAAAAGTTCTGTTCACTCGATTAGAAAACATCTATAATCTCAAGATCAAGAGAATTAGGAGTGATAATGGGACGGAGTTCAAAAATGCAAAGATGGATGAACTTTGTGAAAACAAAGGAATTCATCATGAATATTCGGCTCCATATACCCCACAACAGAACGGTGTTGTTGAACGTAAAAACAGGACTCTAATTGAAGCGGCTAGAACAATGCTCGCAGACTCGAATCTTCCAGTAATGTTCTGGAACGAGGCGATTTATGCAGCAAATTATACACTTAATCGGGTTTTAACGGTGAAGAAGTTTGGTAAAACTTCTTATGAGCTGTTACACCGAAGAAAGCCGAACTTGGAGTATCTAGAACCTTTTGGGGCTCCGTGCACGATGTTGAATCCAAGCGAGAAGTTTAGTCCAAAAGCTGAAGAGGGATACTTCGTTGGATATGCAACCCCGCTCAAACGGGTATACAACAAGAGAACTCGTCAGGTGGAGGATTGGGCTAACGTAGAAGTTCAACGGTATACTCAGAATGTGCAAGGGATTGGTCCTGATTGGATGTGTGATTACAAAGATTTATTTGAATCATTCAATCTAGATAGCTTGGTTGAAGAGGCTGTTATTAGATTACTTTACGAGTGTGAAAACGCGGCGACTTCACCGTTGGTGCGTCCGATCACCGTAACTCCTCCAACAGCTTCTAATGATACCAATGTTCCTGTACCGGAGGAAGAAGTGTTTCAAGAGGCTTCCACAACTTTAGATACTTCAGAATCGGAAGATGATGGAGAATTTGAAGAAGTTATTCTTGAAAATGCGACAGAGCCAGAGGCACCACCAGTGAACCCAAATCCAGATGTTGCTTCATCGTCTAACACGGGTCATGATCTGGATGGAGTTGAGAACTTGACTATTCAGACGGGAGTTACTGTACCTGAACATCCGGAATCTCGGATTCACCGTATTCACCCGCTGGAGCAAGTTATTGGTGACCCTGGAAGTAGTGTAATGACGAGAGGGCAGCTGCGAAGTGTTAATTCACCAGAGAGTTTTGGTGCTTTAGCTTTATATGCCAAAATACAAAAATCTGGTAGTCAAAATGATTGGTCGTTTGCATGTTATGTGTCTCAGGTCGAGCCAAGGACATACAAAGATGCTTTGTTGGAGGACGCCTGGGTTGAAGCAATGCAGGAGGAGTTATTACAATTTCAGAAGTTGGGGGTTTGGACGCTCACTGATTTACCTCCTGGTAGGAAGAAGATCGGCACCAAATGGGTGTTTAAGTGTAAGAAGGATGATCGTGGAGTAATTGCTCGAAACAAAGCCAGACTGGTCGTACAAGGTTTCCATCAAATCGAAGGGATTGATTACAATGAAATCTATGCACCTGTGGCACGCATGGAGGCAATACGAATGTTTCTTTGCATTTGCTTCCTATAAGAAGTTCAAGGTGTATCAGATGGACGTCAAGAGCGCATTTCTGTATGGGAAAGTCAAAGAGGAGGTTTACGTCGGGCAACCACCGGGCTTTGAAGACCCTATCCACTGGGATTAGGTTTACGTACTGAACAAAGCTTTGTATGGTCTGCACCAGGCTCCACGTCAGTGGTACGAGGAGCTGAGTACGTATCTCATGTCAAAGGGATTTAAGTGTGGCCTCGTCGACTACACCCTGTTCACGAAGAAAACAGGAGATGATTTGCTTGTAGTTCAGATATATGTTGATGATATAATATTTGGCTCAACTAACGAACTTTTATGCAGGGAGTTTGAAACTGTCATGCAGGAAAAGTTTGAAATGAGTGCGATGCGGGAGATGCAGTTTTTCCTCGGCTTGCAGGTGGATCAAAGACCCACGGGGATCTTCATTCACCAGACGAAATACGTATCCGATGTCTTGAGCCGGTTCCAGATGGAGGATTCCAAGCCGATGGATACCCCGATTCAACCCAATCACGGGATTGGAGTGGACGCTAAGGGGGAGCTGACGGACCCGTTTACATACAGAGCAATCATCGGATCTCTGATGTATCTTACCGCATCTCGGCCAGACATTATGTTCGCCACATGTCTCTGTGCTTGTTATCAATCGAAGCCGAAACAAAGTCATCTGACGGCGGTCAAGCGTATCCTTAGACATCTGAAGGGTTGTCCCTCGAGAGGACTTTGGTACCCTAATGATGATGATTTTGATTTTATTGCTTTTAGTGATGCAGAGTGGGGCGGATGTGACAAGGATAGCAAATCCACGACAGCTGGATGCCAGTTTTTAGGGAGCAGGTTAGTCACCTGGCAATGTAAGAAGCAGACTTCGGTCGCGCTGTCTACCTGTGAAGCCGAGTACATTGCAGCCTCGAGTTGCTGTTCGCAAGTGCTCTGGATCCAACAGCAGATGGTGGATTACGGTTTGCAGTTTCTTAAAACCCCTATACACTGTGATAATGAAGCCGCGATCGCATTAACTAAAGATACGGGCAATCATTCTAAAGCGAAACATATCCGGATCAAATACCATTTTATCCGTGATTGTTACGCTAAAGAATTGATAGATATGGTCAAAATCCATACTGACTATCAACGTGCAGATTTGTTCACTAAAGCTTTTGACAGATCCCGTTTTGAGTATCTTTTAAAAGTTAACAACATAAAAGAAAAACAGGACTAATCAGCACCTCGGTTTATCGCTTTTTAGTTTTTAAAAATTTCTTTAAAGTTTTTACAGTTTTTCAGAAAAATTCAAAACCCAAAAAATATGTTTTACATTTTAGGGGGAGTCGTTTTATCAGAAAAACCAAATGATATAATTGTTATTAATTAGACATATAATTAATAAACGCAGCGGAATGTATATAAAATTTCGACACCAAAACTAACCGAACAGGATCTGGTTACAAAACATACAAACACAGTACAATATTATTAATCTACCAATGAGATAGATATACCTGAGTGGTTAATAATTAACCGTTTGAGACACCGAGGTTCAACGAAATAATTGCTAGAATACGAACACAAAAAACGGAACATGCGGCGACAGGTCACAGCTGTTGCGCGTGGCACAGAGTGGAGGGCGGTGGCGTCCTTAGATTGTTAGTCGGAAGTCGCAAAGTCGTGCTTTGTTTCTTGCGGCTATATGAATTTTTTTTTGGGAATAAGAAATCTTATTTCGGTTGAATATTTTTTTCCAATTCCCTTGAGGAGCCGTAAGTCCACTTTATGCATTTATGGTTGAGGGTTATTATCTAGTAACAACTAGATAATGATTAGTATTTCAAATGTCAATCCATATCTATAATCTATAACTTATAATAAAAGAATTGAACTTTGATGATGTGGCATTCAATGGAGGCATTAACCCCTACTTGAATGTACCACGTGACATCATGTTGGATTTTTTAATTTTTGAGATTTTTTAATAAATCTATATATATTATAATTATTTTAGGAAAAGATAAAAATTTAAAAACAAAATTAAATTTTCTCTCTAATGTTTCCTCCCATAACTTTTAAACGTTAATATCTTTTATATATGAGATTTTTTAAAGAAAAAAATTACACTAAATTAACGAGCGTTTTATTATCTTTCCAACGAGTACCATAGTGCTATATAAAAAACGGAGAAAAAAAAACAACTATTTTTGTGGGGTTTTGTTTTCAAATATATTTTACTCTACTAACACAAACGATAAACATAACTTCATAGGTAGAGATTCCTTTTTTTATATTTGAATATGATAACTTATGGCAGAAATTTGTTTAAAATAAATAAATAATAATAACAATATTATTATTATTATTATTATTCATTAATCATGTATTGACAAATCATTAATTATGTTGTCATATTAGATATTTTATTATGTTATATTAGATATTTCAACCCCGGGACATTCCCGGGATAAAAGCTAGTCAATAAATAATTTAAATAATAATCCTTATTACAAAAGGTTTAGTATTGTTATTAGTTTGTGATTATCTATTTAATCACAACTCAATTATCTAAACAGCCCGCAACCCTTTTATTTAACTAGTAAATAAACTTTATATTATTTATAAATAGAATAAATAATAAAACCCGTTTACTTCGTTAATTGTTCGTGATTACCAGTTAATCTAGTTAAGTGGATTTTATGTTCGTTGCCCAAGGTGTAACTCTTACGGGTCATAGCTCAGTCAGTAGCGTTAAGTTATCGAGACCGTACATATAGATCCAACAATCTCCCACTTGGACGACATTCGATAAAATTCTTAACGCAGACAGTCAGCGGTGCTCTAGCTGCACATGGCTGCCCCCAACAAGGTATGACACTTTAAAGTCATTAACCAAAACATCTTGTTTTAGACAAGACAATCGACTTATGGCAATCGTTGTCATTCATCCTTTCTGTAAAAGACATCAATTGAATCAATGAGACATGGATTAGGCTCATTCTCATATGGTGTTCAATTATTATTGTTCTCGATCAAGATTGTTGGATCTATATGTACGGTCTCGATAACTTAACGCTACTGACTAAAACATTGAAAAATTCAAAAAGTCATAAAAATTAGAAACACCAAAAATGATTTCCAGGATAAAAAGAGGAAATGATAGTACATCAGTGGGGATCTGACACAGGCTAAAGATATGTATAGTAATATGAGGCGTGTGTTGATTACGTGTGATGTGCTGATAGGCTTCGTAGACAAAAAATTGCGTGCATTAGTGATACAAACATAACGAACTACGCGTTTGTGGCTGAACACCTCATGGGCATATGGTCTTAGTACCGTAATTTCTTTTGATAGGATTGCCAAAATCTGAGGTTTCGGGTCGTTATGTTATGGTTATCCGGGATATTCTGATTAAACTTTTGTCGTATTGATTTACGGACCTAGTTTCATCAGAATACTTGCTAAAAGAGCTTAAATGCCAAAACCGAAAGTTACCGAATTGAGGAACTTCATGTTTTTACTGATCAAAGATCATAATTACATCGTATCAATTTACTGATGTAAATCAGTAGTTGATATCAGCCTCAACCTGGTATATATGCACATGTTACTCTGCTGCATTCGTTTGCTGACCTCTACACCTCTGTGCTATATAACTTGTAACTTTAACGCATAACTCTGGCATAATCACGCGTTACGAGGAAGCTTTGTGCAATTACTTGATACGGGAGTATGTCGTGTGTGTGGGAACCACAATGTGTTAGTCTAATACACCTAATTCGTATCATTTTAAAGCATTGCGTAATAGTCTGCATGTGAGCTTATGTGGACCACAATATCAGCAATTGCAGTGTCACATACTGTTTCTAATGATAATATTAAACAAAAAGATCAACGCTGTGATCAGATTTCTCAAACATCTGATATGATCCTCTTACCGGACATCACAAAATGTTTACTGCTTTATTTACTTTGATGCATTTTACTTTTATTGTCAAAAAGATACAAAACTCAAAAAGATTTTAGGTGTGTTTTGATATAAATTTCAGAAAAACCAAAAGTTTTGCATTTCTGCTTTATTTTTAGATAACTGACGGTGTTTGATGGTCAATTTCTGAGATTTGATGAAACCATCTGGGCTTTGTGTCATTCTAAAGTGAAATAATGAGTTTTTGAGACTTAACGGGTTGAAAAATATTGAACGGGATTCGAATTCGTGATTTGGCAAAATTTTCAGATTTTTCCATTTCACATTCGCCCCTTAAATGGGTCGAATGTGGAAAAATCTTTACATTCGTGCGTTTCAGATAGGGCGAAGGTGGGTTTTATCTAAAATATTTTCACCTTCGGGTACACGTTCTACATTCGTGCCATTGGTTTGGGGCGAATGTGGAACAATGCCACATTCGTCCATGAGAAACGGGCGAAGGTACAAGCTTATATAAAAGCCATTCTCAGTTTCGTCCCTCAGTCTGCTATTTTTAAAAAATTTTCAATCATACGAGAACTTGTTGCCCTGATTTCTTTTGCCTCCTAATATTGATCCCTGCTTATTCGTGATCATTTTAACCTAAGTTTTACAGGTAATGGACGAGGAATCAGATCAGGATTGTGTTTTTATTTTACGAACCCTAGGTTTATCAAACTGGAACAATCTGGACTGTTTCAATGAGGATTTTTGATGTGGATTCAGTTGTTATTAGTTTTAGGGGGGAGAAGTTAATAGGAATTAGTTTATTTCGTTGTTTTTGATGTTTAATCGATGGTTTGAATAAGATAAACCCTAATTCCTTAGGAAAACTAATAAAAACTGAATGTGAATATAAATTGATGATGAACGAGTATTAGTCGGCCATTTTAGGTCACAAATGAATCAAAATCAGAAGCCTAAACATGATTATACAAATTTTCAAATTTTGGGTCAAACCAGTTTCACATTCGTCCAAAACCAAACGGACGAATGTAGAAATTAGGGACGAAGGTAACTATAATTGGGCGAATGTGATTTTTCTCTTAACATTTTGCACATTCGTACCTAAAATATCACCTTCGAACCTTTTAAACTTACATTCGACCAGTAAAAGTGGGCGAATGTAGAATTCTTTCAAAACCTAAAATTTTTAAATTTTGTCGTTTTTGTGTTTTGACGTATTTTCTAATTTTTGATTTGCAGATGGCTGAACAACCCGAGAATATTGAAGTTCCAGTGGAGAATGTTGTACCAGATCCAGTTCCAGAGGCAGAGAATATTCCACAAGCATGGTCGTTCGAACCGTCGCATAATTGTTGTGCTTACGTTGGCAATGTGGTGAAGAACACAGAATTTTCTGGAATTGTGGATTTCTTAAGGCAAAGCCGAATCATTCATGCCTTAGCTACACCTGCCATTATCTACAAAGACATCGTGGAGGATTTTTACAAGAACGCAATATATGATTTCTGGGAAGATCAAACTATTATCCGAAGCACTATTCAGGGGATGGAGATGTTCTTAACAGAAGAGGACATCAGAGAGGCGTTGAAGATTAAGTTTGAAACAAGTACTGATCCCAGAGAACTATCATGGACCGAGCAGAGAGCTTGCTTTCTTAGAATGAAGTATAAGGGTCCGATCACAGATGGAGCAATGCACAAAGGAAAGCTCAGTGTGCAGTTCAAGTATTTTGCACACGTGATCATTCATGTGTTTGGATGTGTGAGCGGTGGGTATAATGTTATGAGGAAAAGCCTAAGTTCATTAATGGTTGCGTTGACTCTCAACAAACCATTTAATGTTTCTGGTATGATATTGGATCATATGCTCGAGATGCTGAAAGGTTTAAAGAGCAAGAAGTTCATGTTATATCCAAGGTTTCTGATGATGATCTTCGACCACAAGTATCCTGATTTGAGGAAGGATCCGACGATGATTTTGGGTCAAGATCACATGAACATTAGAACGCTTGTGAGGATGAAGGGTTATAAAGGTGTGCCAGACAACGAGAAGCCACCTCATAGAAGATTGTTTGGTGCTTTGGTTAATCCGGGTTACACTGACCCATGATTGAACAAAGCAAGGCATGATAACAGTGACTCAGACAATGATGATCCCTTAGTTTATGCTGATGCAAACACTAAGAGGAAAAGACAAGTAGTTAATGCTGGAGCCAAAGGGAAGGGCAAGGCTAAGGTTGATCAGGGTTCATCAAAGAAACAAGTTACTCGAAAGAAGACTACTGCTAAGAAAGGCACAAGTTTGGTGGATGAGGATTCGATTGATTCTGAAGAAGCTGAAGTTGATGAACAGTGGGATTCAGAGGAAGAGCGTATTAAGACTATCAAGCGTAAGGCCACTATGGTTGGGGAGTCTGATTTATTGAACAATACTGTTGAGGAGATGTTACAGAAAGAGCCGGTTAATGTTGATGAAGGTTTAAGTGTTAACATTGATGATTTTGAAGGATCGACTGTGGTTGTGAACTTGAAGAAACCAAAGCATAAGTCGATGGCCAAGAAGTCAAGTACTAAGAAGTTAAGGGAAAAAGAGATCGAGAAGTTGCTTAAAGGAAAGAAGATACCTGAAGCAGGTACATCATCGAAGTTATCTTCACCTGTGACAAAGAAGCAAAAGAAGAGTAAAGAATCTGAAGCAGTACCAGTTCCTGATTTTGAAACTGCTTTGGAGAATGTGCTGAATATGTTTAAGAATCCGGGAAAAGAGAAGGCTAAGGAAGTTGAATCATCCAAGGCATCAAAAGTTACTGTTTCGGATGATGTTATGAAACAGGTTAACAAAAAGATGGATGATATGATGAAAATGATTGTTGCACAACAGGCTGAGATTAGTAAGTTTAAGAAGAATGAAGAGAAGATGCTACAGATTGTCGTTGCATCCAAATCTAACCAAGATGAGATCGAGAAGAAGGTTAAACAACTTGAAGAAGAGAATAAGGATCTTGAGGTTAAGTGCAATAGAAACCGAAGGATGATTAAGCTTGTGAAGGTTAACAACAAAGAACTTAAGAAGGAAAACAAACGTTTGAGTGATTTGTTGGATAAACTATATGGTGAAGCTCCAAAGCTAAAAGAAGGAGAGGAAGATAAGGAGAGAGAAGAAGAACAAGTTGATTTTGAACCTTCTGATGAGGAGAAAGAGGATGATGAAGAGGATGATGAATCAGAGGAGAGTTCTGACGATGAAGGAGAGAAAGATGATAAGGATGATGATGATGCTGAGGGATCGGGTAGTAAAGAAGATGATGATAATAGTGATGATTGTGATAATGATGGAGGAGACGATACTAGTAAGTTTTCATTTGAAAAGAGAAAGTCAAAGAAAAGTGATGCTGGAGAATCAACTTCAAAGAAGAAGAAAGGAAGTGAAAACGTTGAATCAGATGAAAGTATCTTTTGGAATGAGAAGATTAGATCTTTATCTGACGACGCGAAGAATGTATATAGAGAGATGCTTGAGAGAAGGGAATGGACTATTGAGTTCACAGGAAAGTTTGCCGAAATCTTCCAAACGGAAGACATGAGGTATGAACTTGAATATAACGACCCTGACTTGGAAGAGGGTGAAGTACCTGCTGCTGTTGCCAAGGAGATCTTAGAGGGTATTGCACAGCGAGTAGGGAAGTCATTGGAGGAGATTATGATGGATCGGATGATTCCAGATATTCCTGAAAAGGATATTGGAAATCATTCTGATGATAAGCATACACCTGAGATGGAAGAAATTGAAATTGAGGATATTACTCATGAAGAATATCCACAATACTTCATGGAGAATAATGAGAATGAGGTATTCCCAAACTTTACTGAGCTACGAAACAGAGAAGCTAGAAAGAAAGCAGAAAAGAGAAGTGAAGAGTTTGTAGAGAAAGTGTTTGGTGATGATCAGCAGAAACCTTCAAATCAGAATGATGATTTGAAGACATTATTACAGAAGTTGAAAGAAGCTGATGATAAATGACCAAAGCCGGAAGCTCAAGGTGGATTTTACAGGTATCACAATCAAAAGTTCAAAGGCAGAGCTCTTGGGTGGAAGTATCTGGGAAGATTGACATGTTTAGCAGTCAAATGGGAATCAGAAATTTTGTACTTCTACAGATTTCATGATCTATTAACTTTACCGTATTGGGCGGTCAGAGACATTTGTCGATTCCCTATGACTTGAGCTTCTGTTAACAACACGGCTGTTGGTTGGTTTGCTGATCGGTTAGTCTGGGAAAGTAGAACAAAATGGAATATGTTTAAGCCTCAGTATCCTAGAAGAAAGGTTCATAGGGATGTTGATCCAAGAACTGGGAAGAAGAGGGTTACTTTGATATACAAAGCGCCTGAAGTGATGAGGAAGATTCCTTTAATGCCTTTACAACAACACTTCAGTGCAGACTTCATCTTTTGGTATTATGATTGGAGGAAGGCAGAGGCAGTGATCGTGTTAAGAGATGGAAAGGATAACTACAAGAAGATCTACGTGTTTGATCCAATGTGGCTTATCAATTGCACGTTTGAAGATATTATCATGCTTTACTACAATCCAATACATTGTGATCCCAATGATGCAGAATAGGCGAAGAAGTATCAGCAAGTTGTTGGAGTTTGCTTTGCATATGATATAAACTCTGGAAGCCACTTGGATACTAAGTTGGGAAAGATGGTGAAGATGACTGATGTGCCTAAGCGTTCTGTGAAACGTAAGCTTGAGCCTGAGATGACGAAGGATCAGAAAAAGCAGCTGAGACTCAAGTTACTGAACAAGATTATGGATGAGGAACGAAGACAATCCAATCAATAGTCGAGGGGGAGTTTGTAGATGCACGTTTTGCGACTAGTGATTGGATTAGGTTTTAACACATGTTAATATGATAATATAAAGGGCGAATGTGAAATAGTATGGGCGAAGGTGTTTTGGTTAAGGGCGAAGGAAGATTAACTGTGGGCGAAGATGGAATGCTATGGATCAGAAGACACATTCGTACTGTTGTAGTGGGCGAATGTGGACATTGTCCACATTCGCACCATGAAAACGGGCGAACCTGCAGATGCTATATATATGTTTTGTTCATTTTGAGAGTTAGAATAGTTATTGAATGTGTGTGTGTCGAGGTCAGGTTTCTCTCTAGAGTGTGAATGTTTTATGTTGCTCTAGATTAACTTGTAGATTGATTGTATACATGTTTTGATCAAGTTATCTATAAAAATGGAGATTGAAAAGGTGTCTTACGTGTTTTGATTTGCGTATTATCGTTTTGTTCAATTCTAGGGTTTCCGCACCTGGAATTGTGACTTGTATGATCATAATATCATGTTTTAGCTAAAATTCTTCATCTACACAATCGCCTATGCTGAAGGCGATTAGGAGCCCAATCGCCTATATGCATGTCTTATAGCTCCCAATCACTAGTTAACTTCTGAATTGCATGTCTTATAGCTCCTAATCACTAGTTAACTTCTGAATTGCATGTCTTATAGCTCCCAATCACTAGTTAACTTCTGAATTGCATGTCTTATAGCTCCCAATCACTAGTTAACTTCTGAATTGCATGTCTTATAGCTCCCAATCACTAGCTAACTTCTGAATTGCATGTCTTATAGCTCCTAATCACTAGTTGACTTTTCCTAATCACTGGTTGACTTTTCCTAATCACTAGTTAACTTTTCCTAATCACATGCAATGATAATGTAAGTGTAATTTAGCATTCCGAGACCCGATTTGACACCTAGGAACATGCTAGAAACCCCGTAACATGCCTAGTAGCATAGTAACACGTGTTTGGACTTATTTGTGCATTATTTGATCTATATGTTAGACTCGTTGAACTTTAACACGTGTTAAGTACTGGTTGCATGATTTGTATGTGTTAGTGTATGAGATGAACACGTGGGATGTCGGGTCACCAATGGGATGTCGAGTCTTGTCTCATGTAGTCTGGTTGTCGGTCAAACGCGTTTTTCAAACACGTAATGGTCATGGACTGGACATTAGGGACTAATAAACCCGACGGGTTATTAGTCTAACTTTACACATATCTTATGATAGGTCGCCACTAGTTGGGGCTATCATATCACATAAACGGTTTACTCGTTAACGGAAGACGCAACCTAAGGTGAGTTCACGGCCCCACATTTTACGGTTTTTGTTTTCGGGGGAGAAACATGCTTAAACACTTTTATTACACATTTTCATGTTATACTATGGCTCTCATCTTATTACTATACGGTTCATCAAAAGTCCCTTAGAAACCACTAACATGGGGATATGGCGGGGAAATGTGGATAGCGCTATTGGGAACTGACAAGCCCCACTCGACGGCTGGAGGCCGGGCGGGTGCATATTGTCTCTAAGCACACAAGGCCTACCGGCGATGACGGTAGTCCGTAGGAAAGGGTCACAGTTACGGCATAGTCAGCAGTGGTTTCACCCGTAGTAGTAATATTACCCGACGCCTAGCTAGCGTTCTCATAAGCATAGTAGTAACAGCAATGGTAACGGTTTTCAAAGGATTGTTTTAAACGTTTAATTAAAACCTGTGAACTCACCAGCATTATATGTTGACTCTTTTAGCATGTTTTCTCAGGTCGCTAAGGTAGCAGCTGTCAGCTAGGCGCACGGAGTCGCACTGGAGTCGTACTCGCGTCTAGGATCATTTATGCATGTTTTGGATTGTTAAACTCTTAAACTTATGTTTTATTTACGCATGACTTTTGTAAACTTTAAATGCTTCCGCACTTTCCGATGTTGGTTTTTAATCCTATGCATGGTTTTATTTACGTATGTTTTTACATTTAGACGTCGTTTATTGTGACCGTTGACTTGGATCCTGGTGTGTCACACGCCTCGCGGTAGAACTCCGCTTGTGGAAATTTGATGGTCTGACAGCCTTATACAAGGTTTATGATCCTAGGTGTGGTTTCACTAGTTGATGATTATAGCAAACAGTTCATATTAGCTACCTATGTTTTCAAGTATCATGAATAATCAAATGTGCAAATAGATCAGTTATCAAATTCTCATGTAACAAGAAGAATCAAGTTTCACGCAACAAACAATCATTGTAGGATTAAGAATCAGGGATCAAGTTTTCAATAGTCTGGTCATCCTGGGGATCAAGTTCATGTTCGAGGAGGTGAAGGATATGAATTTGGTTTTTGAGAGGATGATGAAAACTCGAAGTAAAACCAAGGTTGTGAAAAATGGTGAATGTGAAGATGGTTAATAAAGAGTTTATTTTATTGGTTTTTCACAGGGACACAAGTAGTAAGGAGATTATGTAGCAGCGTGAATTGTGGGATTTGAATCAAGGGTTAAAATTAAGCGTATTGAGAAGACATGATTGTGGTAAATGCCAAAATTTGTAAAAGTTCGAACAAGTTGAAAATATGTAGGGGTCAATCGAGAATTTAGAGCCTAAATATTGATCTTGTCGGTGGCAAGATTTTATTTTCAAAATTGGGTTAGGATAGATAGTACAAACTAAATGGATTTAGATCGGAATGTCGAAGATTGTAAACACGATGTCGAGTTTCAAAAATCAAGAATTTATTTAGGTGTTTTGTATAATAGACTCTGATTAATCCATAGAAAATTTCATCGAAAATCATTCGTTACGCCAATAAATTGTTGCATAAACATTTGAAATTTAGAAGGTAGACGTGTGGAAATAAAAGGCTCTTTGACAAAATATTTATTTGCTACAGTTTGTGTAATCCCCAGGTGATGGAAGTTCGACAGAATTCTGTACTCTTTAGTGTTGGTGCTAGAGTATCTCCTATACACAAGTTATAAGATTATAGTTTGGACCAAGATTTTAAAATCTTGAATATGATAAAATTTTAGGGTTGAGGCTACCTTATAAATAAAATTTAGGGGAAGGTTGAAAATAGAATTGGCACGAAACATCAAAGATAATTGACTAAAGAAGTAAAATGTATAACATGTTGTAAAGGGAGGAATATGATTTGGGTTAGATGTTGAAAATAATTAAACGTACGGGTAATATTATAAGTTTGTAAAACGATTTATAATTGTGAAATCCACAAATGATTCATGAAATTTAGACTAACGAGAGAATAATATAAAATAGATTT
This sequence comes from Ambrosia artemisiifolia, assembly GCA_032199755.1. NCBI lineage: Eukaryota > Viridiplantae > Streptophyta > Magnoliopsida > Asterales > Asteraceae > Ambrosia > Ambrosia artemisiifolia. The sequence continues at coordinate 35,167,931 of CM063517.1, forward strand.
CAGTTATAAAATTTTGATATTCAAAACTTTGAATTTAAATAAAAGTAAGGGGTATAAATGAAAATGAAAACACAATAATTTAACCATTGACGAAAACGTTAACTTATCAAAACTATTCAGACCTAAGTCTAAGGAATTTGTCCTAATAATCTAAAAGTGCGTTAGGATTGCAGCCAGTAAAAGAGGGTAGACAAGACCATGCTAAGGTAAGAATAAAGGCGAGGATAGGGATGCAGATAAGGATAAGGTAGAGCTACAAGCAACTGAAGCAAGTACTGGTTAAAGTCCTAAGTTTATAGACTAGATTATTCTTCTAATAACCTAATTCCCTATAACCAAGGCTCTGATACCAATCTGTAACACCCCAACCGATGGCGGAAACATCAGGGTGCCACGTAATGATGATGGTTCAACAGCTCATGTCAACTAAATAAAATTTCAATATTTGATTAAATGAATTACATACAATTGTTCTAAAGAATTTGTACATCAAAATGAAAAAAATACTAATTCAATCTTCAAGCATTAACTCTAATCTTCAAGCAAAGCTATAACCTGAAACATGTTAAGTTTGAAAATATTTTGGGTCAACAAAAGTTGGTGAGAAATACATAGGTTTGAATATTGAATAAAAAAATGTTGTACAATTCGAGTGTCATTGCTAGTCTAGTCCATATGTGAAAACAAACTATCAGGTAAATCGAGTGCATAATCAACCCTTGAGACTAGAATACTGTGGTCCATCCCATACGCATATGGTTCACTCGATTATGTTATGTGTTCGATAACAATCACCCACGCTACCTATGTAGGAGGTACACGTATCCGGGTGGGATTGTCAGTCCAATAGATCTATCATTGTATATCGTCGGCTGATCAATGTTAATGATTATGCTAGAATAATGTGCTTACCCTAGTAATGTTTAAGACATAATGCAACATAGAATAACACATAAACACTTATGATTGAATTGTGAATTAAATGTTGTAACATGTTTCACCCCAAAATAGTGAATGGAAAAAGGGGCTATGTAAACTCACCTTAGCAAAGCAAGAAAATTTCCAAATAGTGCAAATAAGGTTGAGAGAATCCGGAAGGATCATCCTAAACAGTTTATAAAATATAACATCATAAAAGTGGCGAAAACCAAATCGAGTCGAAGGCAATCTAGGGTTATAGTCACCAAGGATTTCTAGTTTTGATTTGGGAATAATCATTAATATTACAAAATAATAGTTATAAGAATTTTTTTTTAAAATAATAATATAGAAACGTACATGTATATATATATATATATATATATATATATATTGTGTTTAAAAAAATAAATAGTAATCTATTTATATGGATTTAAAAGATAGTTATAAATGCTTCATATAGAATTTGTTTATCGGATAAAAATAACAAGTACATTTTTTTACAAAACAACGAAACCGATTTTTTTTATTAAATGACCAACTTATAGTGACTATAATAATAAAAAAATCAGTTACTCAACCTTTTACTTGAAGATATATAAAAAGATTTTGCATAGTTTCCTAATAGTAATAAAATAATCTCATGTTGGAAGTGGTGAAGCATAGCATGTTGTCCAGACTATAATAAAAATTTATAAATATTACTTCAAACAATTCTCATTCCCAAATCATACTAACCCATGACCATTCAATTAACCATTAGTAGTGAAACTTATATTGTAAACGAACGAACAAGAAGCATCAAAAGAAGGTCGAATGATAGGTGGTCGGCGTTTGGATTCCGGCCAAACTCCTGTGCACCGTCGAGAGAATAACAGGTAAATTTTAAGTGTGGGTTGCGTTAGCGAGTGCCATCTGAGTCGAAAGATGGATTATTTATAAAGATGGAGTCGTGAAAGTCTGTTTACGTTTGGAACTAAAATGCCGAGATATGGGGATCGATTTTTAGCCAGTCAAACATGCTTCAAAAGTCCGAATTTTGTGATGAAAAGATGCGAGATAGAAGTTAGTTCGAGATCGTTGGCTTAAAGTGGACGTAAATACCGATTTTACCGAATTCGAGCTCGCCGGAAAGGCCGGTTATTCCGGTCACAGGAGCTGCGAAGAAGAAGGAGTCAAGAAAGAGTTTTCAAACTTATTTTTTTGTCAAAAATAGCCCATCGAGTTTCAATCATTTACAAACTAATATCAAACTTAAATTATCTTTTTTTTTTTTTTTTAATATGTTTTTTTATATAAAATTTTTTTTTATTAAAAATGACAGAATGTCATTTGTTGGATTACAAAGATCATTACGTTGGAAAATAGAAATATAGAACTCATGTTTAATAATTTCAAGAATGACATAAAGTAAAAAAAATAATAAAAGGAAAATACGTGAGGTTACACTCAACTTGCTTCGCCAAAGCCTCATGAGATTTATCACTCACCTCATTCTCCTTCTTGTTCTCTATCATCATGTTCATGATAGCATCCAACTTTGAACTCAATGAATCATCACCACCGCCCTGTTTACGTGAAGACCCGCCTTGGTTGTAACCTTTTTTATAGTTGTCATGATTGTTGTACCATTGGCCACCATCTTGATTGTAACTATTTCTTTGGTAGCATCCTTGTTACCCCCTTGGCGGTTTTGATATTGTTGAGTCCTTTGGCTAAATGAACTCCCTTGATACTTGTTATTTAACTGATAATAGCCCTAGGAGTTTGAATAGAGTGGCTGACGATGTGAAGAAGATAAATGTGAACCTTCAGGTTTTTGTAGCCCAAAAATAATACGATCTTGTCCTTCTTTACATGCTTCAATTCTCTTACGGGCCAATGGACAATCTCGCCACAAATGATATGGGCTCCCACAACAAGGACAAGTATTATCATCATCTACCCAATACATGGTGATGAGGACGATCAAGTCTTGCTAATTTCTCAATCTTCGGATATTACACAAGTGGCACGCATGCATTATCTGTCACCTGCACACTTAACACACCATGCGTAACAACGAACAAAAAGAAGTAACCAAGATAGAAATTAAACAGTTAATCACAATAATCAACTAAAAACACAAAAACACCAAGCGCACGAACTCCCCGACAACGACGCCAAAATTTGACCGGATGTCATGGTCTAGACAAAAATAGTATTTACAAGTCCTAATTACCTCTAGTTATGTAGTAGTGGCAATAAGGGTGTCGAACCGCGATGAATTTGTGGTCGGTGAATATTGCTTAGTTGATTGGAAAATATTACTTATGAAGATGCTAGTTTAATATGAAGATGCAAGTTATTCATTTAAGAAATTTGATTTGAGAAAATTTTGATTCTTTTAACAAAACTTGAAATTAAATTGCAATGGAAATGATTGATAAAAATGGATTGTAAACAATTGATAATAAAAGATCACACCCGGGTTTCAACAAGTAAAGTCTAAGGTTTCAAAAACGGGTCAAATAACTTAAATGTAATTGATGTTAATGGATTGATTGTTCAATAGGCTTGGGTATCAAGAATCATCAACATCAAGAGATGGACAATAATATACTTTGTTACTCTAGAATCTACAATCCTAATTTCATGTCAAAGCATATGCCCATATTCATTTCACTTGCAATTGGCACAAGAACAATTAACAGAAGTGAATTCATCCCAAAATTAAAGCATTTAACACGATTGTTCAAACACACGATTATACAAATAAGAGTTTAGAAATGCCCAAATGTTATAAACCCTAGAACTTCAAATGCTTACACCCGGGAATGATACAAGAAATTAGCCAAGCATGGTTGTAGGAGCTTGAATCTTTGATGAAAGGATGATTTAGATGGATTAATATGATATCTAGATGTTAGGAGGGTCAAAGATGATGTTTTAGGTCCCCAACATTCGTTTTTATTCGTTCCATACCGAGTCAAGGGTCAAAAAGCTCATAAAGGTCCATTAAAAAGCATTAAATTTCATCAAAATTGAGTTTAACCCAGTATCTGGCGTCGTCGACGCCAGCCTTGGCATAGCCGACGCCACCTGCAGCTTCCCTATGCCATTTTTCACTGGAATATGGCAATTTTGAAGGTTTTCCTACGCCAGTGGCATTGCTGACACCATACCTGATGATGCGATTTCGGTTTTCTTGTTTTCTTCATAACTTCTTTGTTTCAACTTCGTTTTATTCCGTTTTCGCGGCCACGTCTTCGTATATAAATCCTTTTTCATTTAATACAAAAATATCTTCATTTACATTTCATATAAATTGATAGGGTTTGGTAATGGAGAATGAGGTTTAGATCTGATATAAGGATAGATGACAGAGAAATGGCGGGAAACTTTATTATAGATTTGGCGGGAAAAGGAAATACAAGGATATTCCAGGGCAAAGCCCTCTCTCACTGCCAAGCAGAAGCCTAACAACTTTAACCAATCTAAATCCCTATCCTCACTAGCTTATTACATTTATATTTATACTAATACCAAGTAATACTTTCTAGAATATTCCTATTATACCTATTATGGACATAACATATAAGTATTGATATAAATCCTTGATGTAGTGATAGGGTTCTACATCAAGAATTTATATCAATACTTATATGTTATGTCCATAATAGGTATAATAGGAATATTCTAGAAAGTATTACTTGGAATTAGTATAAATACATCAAGGATTTATATCAATACTTATATGTTATGTCCATAATAGGTATAATAGGAATATTCTAGAAAGTATTACTTGGTATTAGTATAAATATAAATGTAATAAGCTAGTGAGGATAGGGATTTAGATTGGTTAAAGTTGTTAGGCTCCTGCTTGGCAGTGAGAGAGGGCTTTGCCCTGGAATATCCTTTTATTTCCTTTTCCCGCCAAATCTATAATAAAGTTTCCCGCCATTTCTCTATCAAAAAAAAGGAAATACAAGGATATTCCAGGGCAAAGCCCTCTCTCACTGCCAAGCAGGAGCCTAACAACTTTAACCAATCTAAATCCCTATCCTCACTAGCTTATTACATTTATATTTATACTAATACCAAGTAATACTTTCTAGAATATTCCTATTATGGACATAACATATAAGTATTGATATCAATCCTTGATGTAGAACCCTATCATAAATTCTCAAAAACATATCCAATCTTTGTTCTTTGCTCCTTGTTGCTCATTTCTTGCACCCGGTTCCTCCTAGCTTCAATCCAATGCCTCATTTAACTCCCAAAATGCATTCTAAACCTATTAAGTCATGTAAAACATAAATCATATCAAGCAAAGGCGTCTCCGAAGATTTACGTGTCCTATTCAATCCTTTAAAAAATATGCCCCTTAGGCTTCAACAAAGTCCCTAATTCTAAATTTGTAAAAATTACCTAATTAAGTTATTACACTCAATTTTAGGGCATAACAAAACGCCTAATTGCAATAATAGTTCATCAATCCGCTAACAATCATAAAAAATAAACATAACCCAGGTACCCAATAAAGTAATCACACCCAATTGATAGTTAAAAAAACCATAAAAATAATTTTAATGATTAAAATCTTAAAGATTGAACTTAAAATTACAATCTAGATTGTGTGGGTATGGACAAGTGGTAGCCATAGAGGATGATAAACATTCAACTCAAAATGTAAAGTGGAAACTCGATATTCTTTTGCACGTGCCGCCAAATAGAAAGAATAGCGTTGTTTTTTTTATTTAGTAGGTTAAATAGGTATTGGGCTTATAAATGTTATGGGCCATGGGTTTATAAATTTTAAATTCGTCATTGGGCCTAACTTTTAAGTGTTAAATGTGTCTTCTATTAAAAAATACACACACACATACATATATATAGGAATTTTTATAAAATGAATTGTGCACCCCCCCCCCCAAAAAAATAGGCCCAAGCCGGATGGCGTCCCCGGCTTGGGCCATAGCTGGCCATGATATCAAGGTATATCATTTAAACTCAAATGCACCTTAAAAACTCAAACTTAGGCACCAGAACTTGAGGCTTTTCAACCATTGAAGGGATATGGTACCAAAACATCATCAAATACCATATCACAAACTCACAAGCTGCGCCTAGCTAAACATACACCCGCCTGTTTTACGTCAACTAAAGAGTTAGTGTCCATCAGACGCTTACTCACCTGTCGGTTTTACGTCAGCGGAACAGCTGGCGCACATCACATAATGACGCAGACTCACCCGCCCGTTCTACGTCAGCGGAAAGGCTAGCGTCCAATGCATACCGCCCGTTTTACGTCAGCGGGATAGACATGCTATGAAGCTTCTTCAGCAAGATAGACAAAGCTTCAACAACACGATTAACAAGATGCCTTCTAGGGCAGCCTCGAGACACATACTCCTGCCCTAGGTAACTGTTCTTGACGCCGCAGGCTGCCCGTCAGATTTCTCAGCCAATCAGTCGCTGCGCTCCACCTGACAAACAGAAAGGACGATGACGTGGCAGCTTCCTGACCAAGATATCTCTCTAAAGGCTTTTGCAACCCTCCAACTTGTCTCAGGTTCTAGAAGAGGGATGATTACCCACCGCCCTACAACAGCCATTAGGCGGACGCCACGTGTCCGCCGACCAAGGGCGTCCACTCAACGGGTGCCACGTATATTTACGTCAGGACGGTAACAACTCCCCTTTCCTCTCTTTTTTATCAAAACCACTTGCACCATCCGTGGCCTTACCACAATACTCTAAAAACAAAAGCTTTAACTTACCAGTTCATTTATTTCAAAAATGACTACACCAACCCCAAAAATCCACTCCCCCTCAGGAGTTGTCGAAGACATAACCAATCAACCAAACTCACCACAGGGCCATGACGAGGATGATCAAAACAATACCGTCATCAGCCCCCGTGCAATTGATTTTGATGTCGCCGACGCCCCACCTCCCACTCAGGAGGAAATCGATGAAATCAACAACGATTGGTATGAACGACAAAAGAAACTGCTAGATGCTCAACTTGAGCGTCGACGCATAACAGGAAAAGCCATCATGGCTTCAACATCTAAAAGCATCAAAAAATCGATTGCTACCCGTCTTGGGGGAGGTCAAGGGAAACCCATTGTAGACCAGGCCCATGTAGAGTACAACCGGTTTGACGAAGACGACTACGGCGAAAGTTCCTGGGAGGACGACGCCTCAAGGGACTACCGTCGCACCCCATACTATCGCAGAGAACGTCTCAACCATTTCAATAACGACGCAACCACCAACCTGTCACTTCCATACAGGCCAACGGCGTTCGCAGATAAAACCATGTTTACAAGACGTATCTCTCAAGCACCAATACCACCGAGGCAGCGCCTCCTGGCCAACGTCAAGTTATATGACGGCCTCACCGACCCCGACGACCACCTCGACATTTTTAACCAAGCCGGGGAAAAGGAAGAACCCCCTATATATACCCATCTGTCACACCCCGCCAAGGCGGAAACACGAGATGTAACGACCGAAAAGTTTTCAAGCACAAGGTTCAAGCAATCATAACATTTTATTCAAAATAGTACCACCATGTAGATGGGCATTATCATTAATTATTTAAAAACGTCACCATGGCGTTAACAAAAGAGAATACGTGTCTATTACTCTCATGACTAAATAAAAATAAGACAACAAGGCAAAACCATCATAGTGGTACCACACGGTGCTTGCTCGAACCTCTCCCTCAAATCCCTGTGGCCTTCCATTTAGTTACCTGTAACACATGCATAACGAGTTTTGTCAACAATAATGTTGGTGAGTTCATGGGTTTTTTTTGTGATGAGTAAAACCAACGTGTAGTTCGTGTATGGCCAATCATATGCTAGCTAGGCAAATGATCACTGTGCAAACCATGAGTCCTGTAACCAAACCTCTTGACTGTTGTGCCTCGCGCATTGTACACTAAAGACAATGTATGTATGTAGAATACTAACACTCTTTTGTATGTGACCGGTTAGAGCGACTAACCAAGAGTGAGGGTGTCAACCCAATAGATCTATTAATGTGTTCCATGGCTAGATGATTAGCTAATGGTTACAGTAAACGATGTACGAGCACTAGTGAGCTCATGAACCAAAATGTCTCATGTTCCACATGACAGTCATGATAGAATGTACACACACTTGAAAATGACACAAGTATTGATGCATGTATTTCCCCCAAAATGAAAAACAGTAAAATGGGGCCATGAAAAACTCACCTGATGATGATGTAAGTGGTCTAGTGGGCTTGCAGATGATCACCGTCCTGACAAATGATACCCTATTATCATTATGGACACGGTAAGTCATCCGGAGGTTGTTTATCATACAAATTTTTCACCCGATACTTGTGGATTGCTTGGTTTAGTGTGTCTTAGTGTACATGATACTTGTTAATGTTCTAACAAACATATAGTTCCAAAACTTTGTTGTTTTGAAAGCTAGTATCCATTGTGAACTAAAATAGGTCCCACATCCCGTCATGGGCCATGTTTTGGTACTATTATAGCATATGTGGTTAGTTTTTGGGTAAATAAGTAGTTTGTCATGGTTTGTAACCTTTTGAAAGTCAATATAGAGATAACATATGTTTCGGCCTATTCTAACACATGTCAAGGAATGATAGCCAAACTTATTCTATAACATGGGCCTCGTGATCGATCCTCTAGGGACTTTTATTAGGCCGATCCATGTTTGTAAAAGAGTAGTGAATGTTTTGAAAGCAACTTGGGTTTGTTTAAGCAGAACTCGATTGTTTTTATATCAAAAAGAATTTTAGTTTCACAAGTGTCTTAACACTAGTTTGTCTATAAAACCGATTGATAACGTGTTTTATTACACCATGAATTTTCCTCAAGACATAGAGCCGATTTGTTCTAGTTGTTAGATGATTTCGGCTAATAGGCTTAGTGTAGCATTGAACCATTATATAGTGATCATGCTTGTGCCTAGTGAGTGTGTATGTGTGTGAGCCGATAGTGATTAAAGGCCTATGGTTGGGTGTAGAGCCTTAAGGTCGAATGGAATGGTGTCTAAAAGATTAGAAGGGCTAAAGATCTTATCTATTTGAAGTGATGTGAGGCTAGTTGAGTGCTTGGTCCTTGATCCTTCCTTCGAACTAGCTCCTCTTCGGGTGTGGCTTCTAGAGCCGAGTGGTATGAGAGTGTAGTGGGTGAGTGTTTGTGAAATGGGTGGTGCAAGGTGTTTGGATGCTCCAAGGCTCCTTTTATAGGCAAATTCTAAGGTAAGTTGACAACACTTTGCCATATCTAGTCATAGGTTAGCTTCCTAATCCATGTAAGGTCTTTAGTTGTCGTTTCATTCATTCATGCTTGGTTTTCAGCCGATAGGTATGAGTCTAGGGGTGATATATATGGCAAGCCTCCTTGTGTAAGACTTATGGTGAAAGTCTACTCTTTCTACTTAGGTGTAAACTTGGTGGCATGAGTTTGATAGTGACCCTTCATGAGACAAAGATCTCTTTGTCTTTTCTAGGTGTACTTCGAACAAAAAGGGTGAGGAAAACAAGGCCATGTGTTCGATATAGGGTAGTAGTCCATAAGGGGAAAGGTTGACATTCCTATGGTGTGTTCTAGTGTTATCTATAAGGGTGTAAGTTGCTCATTCATAGCTTCCTTTGGCCGATTGTTTTCTAGTGAAGTTCCTAGGTTCTTGTTCAATCTCTATCATGTATATATATAGGGGTGTAGTAGGCCGAGTATGTGGGAAAGAATAGGGTAGTGGAAGCTTGATGTTTTAGGCACATGGTGATAATGATAGCTCCTACATTCTTCATTCTATGATTGGCTAAGTTAAGAAAGGTAGGGAGTTGACCTAGGGTGGTTAGGAAACTTTCATGTGGTTACCATTTTGGTGTAAGTTTGTGACAAACATGCTTGCAAGACATGTGTGGCCTTGAGCCTGGTGTTTCGGCCAAGAGTAAGACAAAGAATGCGGTTTTTCTAATTAAGGTTTGTCTTGTTCCTAAGTGGACTTGTTGTAAGATAATGCCTTGCTTATTTGATGATACCAAAGCATGTGTGAGGTTGCTTGTGTGCAAGGTTGTGGCCGAAAATCCATAAGAAAAGGAAAGAGGTGTCAAGGCTAGTAGAATTGTCTTATCCTATGTTTGCTTGTTTGTTTTGGGTGTCGTGTGCATGGGTGTGTATGTATACATTTGAGTATAGCTTGTGTAGTTCCAATATAAATGGTTTGTCTATGATTCTAGACCTTATTTTCTTGTATATTAATCGGCCCATCTATGTTAATGGTAGTGTGATCGTATATTATGCCAATTAAATAACCTTTGGTACCCGTTGATATTGGAATATCATCCGGTCTAGTAATGGTGAGAGTCGATCAAGTCTTGTGCCTCTTGATGACATTAACATGTACTTTGTTTCATCATGATCATGTGTTTGTTAAGTGATGCCTCATGATGATTCTTGTGTTCATGTACGTGTGTTAAAAGTAAGTCATCATGTGTTAAGACATAATAACCTCATGAGATGTTGTTTTTGATGATTTGTTCAGGTGTTGTATGACTAAACAAGTGTCCCTTGTTGAGTTTTCTGATTAACTATAGCTTTACTAGACGGGGGGGGGGGGGTATATTGTATGAAAAACTATCTAGATATGCACATATAGTAAAACAAGAACTGAACTATGTAAGAATGTTGACCTGGTTTGTTGACTATTGTCACACCATCGCATTAATTGCGATGGGAAAGGGAGTCATCATGACAAAAAAGACTTTTTTGACGCAGGCCTAATAAGAAAACGACACGTCAGACGGAGCACGTGACAGACGGCTCACGCGCGGCGCGTGTCACACTTGCCTGACGGTTACGGTACCCAACAGTTGTCACAAGGCACCGATGAACGACACGTGTCCGCCCACTAACAACTCCACCACGCCAGCTGTCGGACACGTTTCCCAGTATGATCGTACGAAACTTCAGACACGTCTATTCAAATGAAAACATTCTGTAAACGAAGAATTTTATCAGTAGACAGGAAAATATGATCATACAAGTCACAATTCCAGGTGCGGAAACCCTAGAACTGAACAAAATGATAATACGCAAATCACAACACGCAAAATACCTTTTCAATCAACATTTTATAGATAACTTGTTTCAAAACGTTCAATACAAAGTTTTCAAGTTAATCTATACACTTTTACACGACCTTAATCTAGAGAACAACCTGACCTTAACACACACACTATCAACAATTGTTCTAACTTACAAATCAAGCCAAAACTATATATAGGGACTGCACGTTCGCCCATTTACTTAGTACGAATGTGGACTTTGTCCACATTCGCCCCTTATCAAAGTACGAACGTATATTATATCTTGTCAGCTTCCTACCTTCGCCCATCAATATCTTCCTTCGCCCTTTAGAATCCTTCCTTCGCCCATCAGAAACCACATTCGACCATCTATTATTCACCTTCGCCCCTTCTATATCATTCTAACATATGTTAAGTCACAATCCAAAGTATTAGTCGCATAAAGTGCATCTACAAACTCCCCCTCGACAATTTTTTGGATTGCCTTCTAGCTTCATCCATCTCCTTGTTCATTAACTTGAGTCTCAGCTGCTTCTTTTGTTCTTTCGTCATCTCAGGCTCAAGTTTTCTCTTCGTAGATCGCTTCGGCACATCAGCTATCTTCACCTTCTTGCCTAACTTCGTATCCAGGTTGCTACCGGAGTTGATATCATAAGCAAAGCACACTCCGACAACCTGTTGATACTTCTTCGCTTGCGACGCATCATTGGGATCACTGTATATCGGGTTGTAATAAAGCATTATGATGTCTTCGAATGTACAGTTAATGAGCCACATCGGGTCAAAAACATGTATCTTCTTATACTTATCCTTTCCATCTCTCAACACTATCACAGCCTCTGCATTCCTCCAATCGTAATACCAGAAGATAAAATCTTCACTGAAGTGTTGTTGTAATGGCATCAAAGGAATCTTTCTCATCACTTCAGGAGATTTGTAATCAAAGTTACCCGCTTCTTACCCGTTCTAGGATCAACATCCCTATGAACTTTCCTCCTCGGGTATTGTGGATTAAACATATTCCACTTAGTTCTACTCTCCCAGACCAATCTGTCAGCAAACCAACCCACAGCCGTGTTATTTACAGATGCACCAGTCATAGGAAATCTGCAAATGTCTCTAACCTCCCAGTATGGTAGAGTTAGTAGGTCATGAAATCTGTAGAAGTAGAGAATTTCTGTTTCCCACTTGACTGCTATGCATTTAAGTCTTCCAAGATACTTCCAACCAAGAGCTCTGCCTTTGAACTTCTGGTTGTGATACCTATAGAATCCACCTTGAGCTTCCGGCTTTGGTCTTTTGTCGTCAGTTTCTTTCAACTTCCTTAACAACGTCTTCAGATCATCATTCTGTTTAGATGGTTTCTGTTCATCTCCACCAAATACCTGTTCTACAAACTCTTCACTACGCTTCTCAGCTTTCTTTCTAGCTTCCCGTTGACTTAGTTCGGTGAAGTCTGGGAATACTTCATTCTCATCATTCTCTCTGAAGTATTGAGGGTACTCTTCATGAGTAATGTCCTCTATTTCAATCTCTTCCATCTCTGGTGTATGTTTATCATCAGAATGATTTCCAATATCCTTTTCAGGAATACGTGGAATAATTTGATCTGCCATAATCTCTTCCAATGTCTTTCCCACTCGCTGTGCTATACCATCTAAAATCTTTTTAGCCACAGCAGCAGACACTTATCCTTCTTCTAAATCAGGATCATTGTATTCTAGTTCATACCTCATATCTTCTGTCTGGAAGATCTCAGCAAATTTTCCAGTAAAATCAATCGTCCACTCTCTCTTCTCAAGCATTTCACGATAAACATTCTTTGCATCATCTGATAGAGATCTCACCTTCTCATTCCAAAATATACTCTCATCAGATTCTACATTTTCATCAGATTCTCATTCCAGATCTCACCTTTCTTAGTCTTTCTTTTCTTAAAGGTGAACTTGCTTGAGTCATCTCCACCATCATCATCACTATCATCACTCTCATCATCATCATTCTTACTACCCGATCCCTTAGCATCATCATCCTTATCATCTTTATTAGATTCATTATCAGAACCTTCCTCTGATTCATCTTCTTCATCCTCTTCTTTATCTGATTCTTCAAAATCTACTTGTTCCTCTTCTCTTTCTTTATCTTCCTCTCCCTCTTTTAACTTGGGAGCTTCACCATAAAGTTTTTCAAGTAGATCGCTTATCCGTTTGTTCTCTTTCTTCAACTCTTTGTTATCAACCTTCACAAGCTTTATCATTCTTCTATTTCTGTTACATTTTACCTCAAGTTCTTTCTTATCTTCTTCAAGTTTCTTCAGCTTCCTATCAATCTCATCCTGGTTTGTTTTGGAAGCAACGACAATCTGAAGCATCTTTTCTTCATTCTTTTTGAACATATTAATCTCAGCTTGTTGAGCAACAATCATCTTCATCATATCTTCCATCTTCTTGTTAACTTGTTTCATCACATCATCAGAAACAGTAACTTTGGATGCTTTGGAAGATTCAATCACAGTTGTCTTCTCTTTCTCAGGCTTCTTAAACATATTGAGAACATTCTCTAAAGTAGCTTCCAAGTCAGGAACTACCTCAGGTTCTTTCGCCTTTTTCTGTTTCTTTGTAACAGGTGAAGATACCTTGGATGATGTACCAGCTTTAGGTACTTTCTTACCCTTCAGCAACAGTTCAATCTCCTTTTCTCTTAACTTCTTCGTGCTAACTTTCTTAGCCATCGACTTGTGCTTTGGCTTCTTCAAATTAACAACAACTGTTGATCCTTCAAAGTCTCCAACATCAACACCTAAGTCACCTTCTACATCAATCGGATCTTTTTGTAAAGCTTCTTCAACAGACTTATTGAGAGATTCAGACTCCCCAACCGCAGTGGCCTTGCGTTTGGTAGTCTTTACCAACTCAGCTTCAGAGTCCCATTGCTCTTCCTCCTCAGTTTCCTCTGAATCAACTGAATCTTCATCTTCCAAACTTGTACCTTTCTTTGCAGTTCTTTTCTTTCTAGCACCATGTTTCTTTGACTCGCCCTCATCAATCTTCGCTTTGCCCTTCCCTTTGGCTCCAACGTTTTTAACTTGCCTTTTCCTTTTCGTACTTGCATCAGCATGCACTAGAGGATCATCCGTATCAGAATCACTCTTAGCAAGTCTTGCTTTGTTCAATCCAGGGTCAGTGTAACCCGGATTAACTAAAGCTCCAAACAATCTTCTATTCGGTGGCTTCTCATTGTCAGGCACACCCTTATAACCTTTCATCCTTACAAGCGTTCTGATATTCATGTGATCTTGACCTAAAACCATCGTCGGATCTTTCCTCAAATTTGGATACTTGTTGTCAAAGATCATCATCAGAAACCTTGGGTACAACATAAACTTCTTCGACTTTAGACCTTTCAACATCTCCAGCATATGGTCTAGTATCATTCCAGAAATGTTAAATGGTTTGTTGAGAGTCAACGCAACCATTAACGAACTTAAGCTTTTCCTCATTACGTCATAACCACCACTAACACATCCAAAGACATGGATAATGACATGTGCAAAGTACTTAAACTACACACTCAGCTTTCCTTTGTGTAGTGCGCCATCAGTTATCGGACCTTTGTACTTCATTCTCAAGAAACAAACTCTCTGTTCGGTCCATGATAAAACTCTGGGATCTGTACTCTCTTCAAATTTGATCTTGAGAGCCTCTCTGATGTCATCTTCAGTAATGAACATCTCCATCCCTTGAATAACACTTCGGATAATCGTCTTATCTTCCCAGAAATCATATCTCGCGTTCTTCCAGAAATCTTCTACAATGTCTTTGTATATGATGGCTGGTGTAGCTATGGCATGAATGATTCGGCTTCTTCTCAAAAAGTCCACAATTCCTGTAAACTCTGTGTTCTTCAAAACATCTACAACATATGCACAACAGTTATGCGGATCTTCAAACGGCCATGCTTGTGGTATATTCTTAGCTTCTGGAACTGGATCCTGAACAATAACGTCTTCTACAGGAATCTCAACATTCTCTGGTTGTTCAGCCATCTGTAAAACAAAAATCAGAAAAATACGTCAAAACACACAAAAACGACAAACTTAGAAAATTTTAGGTTTTAACAGATTCAACCTTCGCCCATTTTTCAGGTACGAATGTGGATATTTGTGGTTCGAAGGTGGAATTTTGAACCGAATGTGGAATTTCTTGAGTTAAAACTCACATTCGTCCGTTTTAGTTTACCTTCGTCCCTTAGATTTCACATTCTCCCGTTCTATCAGGACGAATGTGAACCTGTTTTGACCCAAATTTTAAAAATTGTTATCTGTTGTGATTTGATCTCTGTTTTTTATTCAAACACATCCTAAACTGACCGACTAAGCCTAAGAAACCATCAATTGTTAATTTCATTCAATTTTTATTAGTTTTCACAAAGAATTAGGGTTTGTAACTTTCAAACAATCGATTATCAGTCAAAAACAATGAAATAACCTAATTCTTCCTATATTCTCCCCCTAAAACTAATAAGGATTGAATCCTTATCAAAAAATTGAATGAAAACAGTTCATATGAGTCCAGAATAAACACTCTAGGGTTCGAAAATAAAAACCCCAATTCCATTCGTGTTTCTTGTCCATTACCTGTGAAAATAGAGTCAAAAGAATCAGCAAAGGATAGGGAATCAAATTCTAGGGTGAAAAGAAACAGGGCAACAAGTTTTTGCAACTTAGAAAATTTTTGAAAATTTTTGAATGAGGGGTTCGAACCTGTGAAGAGGTATATATAGATGGCCACATTCGCCCTTTAGCAATGGACGAATGTGAGATAAATTCCACATTCGTCCCAATCTAATGGTCCGAATGTGAAACTTGACCCAAAGGTGAAAATATTTAATTAAGAACCCACCTTCGTCCAAAAGCAAAAGCACGAATGTGTAAAATTTTCCACATTCGACCCATTTAAGGGGCGAATGTGAGTTGGAAAATTTTGAAATTTTTACCAAATCACGAAATCGAATCCTGTTCAACATTTTTCAACACATTAAGTCTCAAACACTCATCATTTCTGTTTAGAATGATACAAAGCTCAGATGGTTTCATCAAATCTCAGAAATTGACCATCAAACACCGTCGGTTATCTAAAAATAACACAGAAATGTAAAACTTTGATTTTTCTGAAATTTATATCAAAACATCTAAAACCTTTTTGAGTTTTGTATCTTTTTGACAATCAAACTAAAATGAATAAAAGTAAATAAAGCAGTAAACATTTTGTGATGTCCGGTAAGAGGATCATATCAGTTGTTTGAGAAATCTGATCACAGCGTTGATTTTTTGTTTTGTTTTATATTATCATTAGAAACAGTATGTGACCCGGCAATTGCTGATATTGTTTGTCCACATAAGCTCACATGCAGACTGTTATGCAGTGCTTTAATATGATACGATTTAGGTGTATTATACTAACACGTTGTGGTTCCCACACACACGACATAATCCCGCATCAAAAAATTGCACAAAGCTTCCTTGTAACGCGTGATTATGCCAGAGTTATCCGTTTAGTTACAAGATATATAGCACAGAGGTGTACAGGTCAGCAAACGAATGCAGCAAAGTAACATGTGCATATATACCAGGTTGAGGCTGATATCAACTACTGATTTGCATTAGTAAATTGATACGATGTAATTATGATCTTTGATCAATAATAACATGAAGTTCCTCAATTCGGTAACTTTTGGTTTTGGCATTTAAGCTCTTTTAGCAAATATTCTGATTAAACTAGGTCCGTAAATCAATACGACAAAAGTTTAATCAGAATATCCCGGATAACAATAACATAACGACCCGAAACCTCAGATTTTGGCAACTCTATCAAACGAAATTACGGTACTAAGACCATATGCCCATGAGGTGTTCAGCCACGAACGAGTAGTTCGTTATGTTTGTATCACTAATGCACACATTTTTTAGTCTACGAAGCCTATCAGCACATCACACGTAATCAACACACGCCTCATATTACTTTACATATCTTTAGCCTGTGTCAGATCCCCACTGATGTACTATCATTTCCTCTTTTTATCTTGGAAATCATTTTTGGTTTTTCTATTTTTATGACTTTTTGAATTTTTCAATGTTTTGGATTTTTCTGATAAAACGACTCCCCCTAAAATGTAAAACATATTTTTTTTGGTTTCTGAATTTTTCTGAAAAACTGTAAAAACTTTTAAAGAAAACTTTTAAAACGAAAAAGCGATAAACCGAGGTGATGATCAGTCCTGTTTTTCTTTTATATTGTTAACTATTAAAAGATACTCAAATCCGGATCTGTCAAAAGCTTTTGTGAACAAATCTGCACGTTGATAGTCAATATGGATTTTGACCATATCTATCAATTCTTTAGCGTAACAATCACGGATAAAGTGATACTTAATCCGGATATGTTTAGCTTTAGAATGATTGCCCGTATCTTTAGTTAATGCGATCGCGGCTTCATTATCACAGTGTATAGGGGTTTTAAGAAATTGCAAACCATAATCCACCATCTGCTGCTGAATCCAAAGCACCTGAGAGCAACAACTCGAGGCTGCTATGTACTCGGCTTCACAGGTAGACAGTGCGACCGAAGTCTGCTTCTTACATTGCCAGGTGACTAACCTGCTCCCTAAAAACTGGCATCCAGCTGTCGTGGATTTGCTGTCCTTGTCACAACCGCCCCAATCTGCATCACTAAATGCTATAAAGTCAAAATTATCGTCATTAGGGTACCAAAGTCCTCTCGAGGGACAACCCTTTAGATATATAAGGATACGCTTGACCGCTGTCAGATGACTTTGTTTCGGCTTCGACTGGAAACGTGCGCAGAGACATGTGGCGAACATTATGTCTGGCTGAGATGCGGTAAGATACATCAGAGATCCGATGATTGCTCTGTATGTAAACGGGTCCGTCAGCTCCCCCTTAGCATCAACTCCAATCCCGTGATTAGGTTGAATCGGGTTATCCATCGGCTTGGAATCCTCCATCTGGAACCGGCTCAAGACTTCGGATACGTATTTTGTCTGGTGAATGAAGATCCCCGTTGGTCTTTGATCCACCTGCAAGCCGAGGAAAAACTGCATCTCCCCCATCGCACTCATTTCGAACTTTTCCTGCATAACACGTTCAAACTCCCTGCACAAAAGTTCGTTAGTTGAGCCAAAAATAATATCGTCAACATATATCTGGACTAGAAGCAAATCATTTCCTGTTTTCTTCGTGAACAGGGTACAGTCGACCAGTCCGCGTTTGAATCCTTTCGACATGAGGTACGTGCTCAGCTCCTCGTACCATTGGCGTGGAGCCTGGTGCAACCCGTACAGTGCTTTGTTCAAGACGTACACCTTATCCCGGTGGATAGGATCTTCAAAGCCCGGTGGTTGACCGACGTAAACCTCCTCTTTGACTACTCCGTATAGAAAAGCACTTTTGACGTCCATCTGATACACCTTAAATTTCTTGTAGGAGGCGAACGCTAGAAACATTCGGATTGCTTCTATGCGCGCCACAGGTGCATAAATTTCATTATAGTCAATCCCCTCGATCTGATGAAAACCTTGTACTATCAATCTGGCTTTGTTCCGTACAATCACTCCTCGATCGTCTTTCTTACACTTAAAGACCCACTTGGTACCAATCTTCTTCCGTCCTGGAGGTAAATCAGTGAGCGTCCAGACTCCCAACTTCTAAAATTGTAATAACTCCTCTTGCATCACTTCAACCAAGGCATCGTCCAAAAGAGCTTCTTTATATGTCCGCGGATCGACCTGCGAAACATAACATGCAAACGACCAATCATTCTGACAACCAGATTTTTGTATTTTCGCATATAAAGCTAAAGCACCAAAACTTTCTGGTGAATTGACACTTCTTAGCTGTCCTCTCGTCATTACACTACTTCCAGGGTCACCAATAACTTCCTCCAACGGGTGAATACGATGAATCCGAGATTCCGGATGTTCAGGTACAGTAACTCCCGTCTGAATAGTCAAGTTCTCTACTGCATCCAGATCATGACCCGTGTTAGACGATGAAGCAACATCTGGATTTGGATTCACTGGCGGTGCCTTTGTTGCATTTTCAAGAATAACTTCTTCGAAATCTCCATCATCTTCCGATTCTGAAGTATCTAACGTTGTGGATGCCTCTTGAAACACTTCTTCCTCCGGTACAGGAACATTGGTATCATTAGACGCTGTTGTAGGAGTTACGGTGATCGGACGCACCAATGGTGAAGTTGCTGCGTTTTCACACTCGTAAAGTAATCGGATAACAGCCTCTTCAACCAAGTTATCTAGATTGAATGATTCAAAGAAGTCTTTGTAATCAAACATCCAATCAGGACCATTCCCTTGCACATTCTGAGTATACCGTTGAACTTCTACGTTAGACCAATCCTCCACCTGTCGAGTTCGTTTGTTGAATACCCGTTTGAGCGGGGTTGCATATCCAACAAAATATCCCTCTTCAGCTTTTGGACTAAACTTTTCGCTTGGATTCAACATCGTGCACAGAGCCCCAAAAGGTTCTAGATACTCCAAGTTCGGCTTTCTTCGGTGTAACAGCTTATAAGAAGTTTTGCCAAACTTCTTCACCGTTAAAACCCGATTAAGTGTATAGTTTGCCGCATAAATCGCCTCATTCCAGAATATTACTGGAAGATTCGAGTCTGCTAGCATTGTTCTCGCCGCTTCTATTAGAGTCCTGTTTTTACGTTCAGCAACACCGTTCTGTTGAGGGGTATACAGAGCCGAGTATTCATGATGAATTCCTTTGCTTTCACAAAGTTCATCCATCTTGGCATTTTTGAACTCCGTCCCATTATCACTCCTATTTCTCTTGATCTTTAGACCATAGATGTTTTTTAATCAAGTGAACAGAACTTTCAGATTATTAAAGGTGTCACTTTTCTGATGCAAACACATCACCCAAGAAAATCTTGAATAATCGTCAGTAACGACTAAACAATAAAGCTCTCCAAGAAGACTTTTGTGTTTGACAGGTCCGAATAGGTCCATGTGCAATCGCTCAAGCGGCATCTCAACAGAGTTAACTTTCTTCACTTTGTGGGATTGTCTGTGTTGCTTTCCTTTCTTTCAGCTCACGCACTTGTCATTCAAATGGAAATGTTTAACATTCACGCCGTCGACAAGTCCATTTTTCACTAAATGATTCATTTTCCTCAAATGAATATGCCCCATTCTTCTGTGCCACATTATCGATTCGTTCTCTGTAGCTTTCGATAGGAAACATGTCACTTGCCCCTGGGATGTCATCGCCTTAGACATATCAAGAACATAGAGATTGTTGACGCGAGGTGCCTTCAACCTAACCCACTCTTTTGGAATTTCGAAGCCCGGTTTGAGAATGTAACAAGATTTGTCATCAAAATAAACAGCGAATTGTTTGTCACAGATTTGACTGACACTTAACAGATTATAATCGATCTGTTTCACATACGATATCCTCTCGAAACTCACAATACCATTACTCACGCTTCCTTCCATCGTGATATAACCTCCTTTGTTTCCGGCAAATACAACATACCCTCCGTTAATATTCTTCACATCAAACAACAAAGCTAAATCCCCTGTCATGTGGCCTGAAGCTCCACTATCAACAATCCAGAGACTGCTAATAGGGCCCGCTGAAGCTCCCTGCACACATCAAGTAAACATGTCAGTTCTTTCGGGGGACCCAAGCCTGAGTGGTCTTGGGTCTTTGAATATCACTTTTCAAAGAATCATTTACTTCAACATTTTGTTTTGGATCGATCTTTTTAGGATCATTCAAAACTTTTTCAACTTTTTCATTTGATTTTGAAGTTGAGGCTCCCGGAGTACCATTTGGTGTCCAAGATTGTTCCGATCGTTTCAAAATACGAATTTGAGATTTTGGGGTCTCAGTCGTTTTCTTAACGTTGTTCACAAATGAAACCTTCTTGGGTACCTTCTCTGATTTAACAGATTTAGGTTCAACATTTGACTTGACAGCAGGTTTTTGTGGAACCCTTTGTCTATCAGCCGTTGTGTTCACCATTGGTTTTCTCCACGGTTTCTCCATGGCTATTCGGTTACGACGATCATAATGAAATGGACGATCATTCCTCTTTTGATAAAAGTTGTTTTGGTTATAAAATTTTTCTGTTTGAGGAACAAAACATCTTTGTGGATAGTAATGATTATCAACCGGTTTCCTCATGGATTGCCTAACTTCAACTTCGTGCCTTTTGTGCCTCACGTACGGGCAGTGAGCAAGTAAATGCCCTCTCTCCCCGCACTTAAAGCATGCACGGTATTCTTCAAACACATTTTGAGCATTCGGCTGAGCATATGTTCTGACAGGATATTGATCATCATACTGTCTACGCCTTAAACTCTCAGGAAGTGGACCCTTCGAGTTGGCTGGCTCATGAAAACCGTTTGCTTTGTTTTTTGGTTTAATGAATTGGGTGACATGAACCTTTGGTTCGTTTGGAACATCCAAATATAGTTTCTTTAGAATTTCAGGTGGAATTTCATTTGTTCTCTCATGTTTTGGAAACCATATTGTGCTTTCTTGCCAAATTTTATCAATTTTGGAATAGTTAACAAACTTAATTGGATATTCCTCGTCAGAGATAATCTTATCGGATCCTTCCATCCGATAAAATACCTTGACTGGTTTGTCACTCATTTCCTTTTTAACCTCTTTCTTTTCAGACTTCTTATCGCGATGTACATTGGCCATCGGATGAACATGCTGAGACGGTGACACTGGTTCATTCGTAATAATGTGATATTCTTTTGGAATATCACACACATTATCACTTTTGTCACTCTCAGAGTCTGAATCATCATTTTCCACTGTTACTCCCTCATCATTCAAACCTAAAATCGGTCTCACATCGGAATGCGGATCACCAACACTAGAAGTATTGGATTCATTTTCCGATGCCGAGTCTGATTTTACCGAGCTCTCCGGTGTCACTTGATGACAATTGTGATTTTCAAAAAGCACCGGAGATGGAACAGACTTATAACTTGTGGTTTGATCATCAATGATGTGGTCAACGACATAAGCAATATGCTTGTAACTTTCTAATTTCTTGTTGACCTTTTCAGTAAAACACTTGATGGTGGCCATTTCCAACTTAGTGTTCTCAAGTTCATTAATGTAATTGTTAATTGCTAATTGTTTTAATGAAAGAGTTTTCTTTAGGTCGGAAATGTCCTTTTTGTACCCATCAAGTACTTTGTTAAAAGCAATCACTTCTTTGCGAGCAGATTGACAGTTAATCACAGCACTATCGCGTTGAATGCGAAGTTCTTTGTTTTCTTCTGTCAATCTGTCACAAATTCCACAGTACTTATCACTTGTAACATCAGTGCTAGATTCAGTACTTACCTGTTTTGGAGGATGTGTCATGGCCATTAGAGCAAAATGAGTTTCCTTCCCAGCGAAGAACTTTGAATAATCGAAACTGGTGAAGGCGTCATCCACTATGCACGACTTCCTCGTCTTTAGAAAATCAGCTTCAGCTAGCAACTGATCAATGTCATCATCCAAAGAAGTAACACTGGCCTCTGAGTCTGATTCACTGTCTGAATCCGAATAAACTGACTCACACTCATCAGGAACATCTGTAACTGAGTCAATCACCACTCCTGAACTTGTTTCTTCAGCCTGAACTTCAACAGTTTCAGTCTCGACATTCATCTCATCAACCGATTCCTCAACCTCGCTCTCAGTTTCTTTATTTTTATCAACTATCACCGGCTCCTCGATATCAACCTGTTGGGCAACACAAGCCACATTCCCACCAGTAGTTATCTCCTCAACACCAATTTGCATGCCAGTCCAGTCAAACCTCTCATCATTCTGTATCACCAAAGCTTGATTCTGATTGTTATTCTGTGGCTGTTCATTTGGTGTAGTGATCGGTATAACTGTTCTGTTTGGGTTATTTGGTGATTGATTTGGATTCTGATTGGTTGTGTTTGGTTGTCTATTTTGGTTGTTGTTAGAGGTGTTCTGTCGGTTTTGGTAATTGTTTTGGTTTTGATAGTTGTTGTTATTTTGGAAAGAAACTTGGTTTTGGTTCTGCTGTTGACGGTTTTGATAGTTTGAGTTGAATGGGTTTCTGTTACCTTGTTTAGGAGGCTGAGTGCATTCTCTTTTGAAGTGTCCTTTACCTCCACAGTTAAAGCATGTAACTTTCTCTTTGTTAAAACCATAAGTAGTGTTAGGAGAAGTACCCAAATCAGTCCTCCCGGTCTTTTCTATGAACTCGGTTGCCCTTCTCATAATGCTTGCGAAAGCCCACTGGATGTCTATGAGCTCCATCTCCTCTTTATCGATTTGTGCATAGTCTTCATTGGTCAAGTTGTTATTCCCAATTTGACTTTCAACTAAACCATTATACGAAGCAACCATTGCTGAGACTAGCGCAATATGTTGCTGAGCAACCTCCACAGTCACGTTATTCATATTGGATGTCTCCAATACTACCGGTTGCTGATTGGTTTGATTCATTTGATTCATGTAAGGTTGTTGTTGAGGTTGTTGTTGTGGTTGGTTAGCAGAATAGCATGTTGCTTGCTGCATTGGTGAAAATGGTGAAATGAAAGAATTAGTGTATTGTTGTGGTGGTGGTGTATATGATGGTTGTGAATAAGATGAGGTTTGTGCTAGGTAGTTGATCGGTTGTTTCGGTGGTTCCATGACACTTGAAATACAAGCTATGTGAGGTGCCACTGTTCCACCAACATTAGAATTTCCCACAGTCGCTGAAGTACCACCATGATACAACTCTGGGTTCTGAGGAATCTGAGATCTCTTTGCTTTCCTCTTCTCCTCGAGTTCTTTATTCTCCAGCTTCTGAATAAACTCATTGATAGTCCAATACTTGTAAGCATCCTTCTCTTTGAGTACCTCGATGTGTTGATCCCAGTACGGTGGTAATGCATCGGCAAACTTGTCCACCAGATCTGACATAGGAATCTGTATATCATAACTAGACAGTTCGGTTAGTAAATGACAATATCTGGGAGTCAACTCTTTCAATGTCTCGTTCCCGACATAGCGGAAGTTCTCAAATTCTTTTCTCAGCTCCTCCATCCTCAACCTTCTCGTCTTTTCGTTACCATCATGACGATTCTTTAGCACATCCCATAACTGCTTAGAAGTAGTGCACGACCCAAACTGATGTAGCAAATCGTTTGTGATCGCCTGAGTTAACTGAGAATATGCCTTCTTTTCCACCGCAAATTTCTTCTTCTCATCGTCAGTCAAACTCTCCAAAGTAACCTGTTCACCTGTGTTCTCCAAAACTGGTGCAACATATCCTTTTGCTATCATCTGCCAAGCCTCTGTACCTTCCAACCCCATGCTTTCAAGATGAATCTTGAATTTCTTCTGCCACTGGTTGTACTCCTGCATCTCCATTAGCTTGGGTGGCCGATTCCCGCTACCTGAAGATAAGTCATTTATTAGTGTGGAAATAGCATTAGTAGTTTGAGGATTTACTACCGCGGCTGCTACTCCCCAATAATCTGCTGCAGGTTGTTGTGACGAAGATGCAACGCTCTGAGGCATCGAACTAGTCATCGCTAAGTAGTTAATCGGTTGCGAAGACTGAGTGTTCGATTTCTGAGCTGCCACTGTCCATGGGTCCATAGTCACTTGCTGCTGTTGTTGTGTCGTTCCCGGTCTCGGTGTAGTTGGAAAACCCCACATGATGTTCACAGACTTAGAAATTTACCACACTTAGAAAATTTTCCAAAAATCCTTCTACTTTCGCCCTAACAGACTACACTTTCGTCCAAATGGAAGACCCGAAAGTAGAATGTATGATCATAATGTAGAATATCAACAATCAACTCCCACTTTCGTCCGATTACACTCACTTTCGTCCAATTAATTTCCACCTTCGCACCCCCGATCACCCTCAAGTGGAGATTGTGACCCGAATGTGGAACAAACAACACAACACACCTAGGTTCGACCTGAAATAAGCTACTTTCGCCCAGAAAATAACCAGGTTCGCCCCTAAAAGGTCCAGGTTCGCCCTAAGCTCTCCAGATTCGACCCATACATGTTTGAAAAAGGGTTACACTTTGAAAAACGGTTATTTTGATCTGAGATTTTCAAAAGTTTATGGATTTTGATGATCTTTATCAGGTTATGATTCGGAATTGATTTGGAACAACTTTAATTCTTGGAAAAGTTGATTTTAACCACGAATTCAAGTCCAAAACCTTCAAATTGTATCAAAAACCATTTCCAATGAAAAACAGAGAAAATTTGATCAAAATAGGGTCCAAATCAGCTCTGATATTATCAATTTGTTGTTGTATGATCTCTATGGCTCTAATACCACTTTGTAAACGAAGAATTTTATCAATAGACAGGAAAATATGATCATACAAGTCACAATTCCAGGTGCGGAAACCCTAGAACTGAACAAAATGATAATACGCAAATCACAACACGCAAAATACCTTTTCAATCAACATTTTATAGATAACTTGTTTCGAAACGTTCAATACAAAGCTTTTCAAGTTAATCTATACACTTTTACACGACCTTAATCTAGAGAGCAACCTGACCTTAACACACACACTATCAACAATTGTTCTAACTTACAAATCAAGCCAAAACTATATATAGGGATTGCACGTTCGCCCATTTACTTAGTACGAATGTGGACTTTGTCCACATTCGCCCCTTATCAAAGTACGAACGTATATTATATCTTGTCAGCTTCCTACCTTCGCCCATCAATATCTTCCTTCGCCCTCTAGAATCCTTCCTTCGCCCATCAGAAACCACATTCGACCATCTATTATTCACCTTCGCCCCTTCTATATCATTCTAACATATGTTAAGTCACAATCCAAAGCATTAGTCGCATAAAGTGCATCTACACATTCCCGCCATTCAATTTTCACCGAATTTAAAAAGACAAATTCAATGCGCAATAAGTGCATTTCAGCAGCCGCAGAAGCATACAAAAGGGTACTTTTTAATCTAATCTTCCACATGCGCTATAAGGCCCGACGCCTACTCAGGTTGCACGTCAGCGCCAGGAAGAAGAATTTCAAGATTTCCCTTTCCCTCATCTTCCACATGCGCTACAAGGCCCGACGCCTCCTCAGGCATCACGTCAACGCCAGGACTAAAATTTTCAAGATTTTTCTTCTTATTTTCTAGATGCGTAAAACAAGGCATGACGCCTATATACCGTTGGATTTCTAATTCCGTCATACGCCTGCAGGTTGATCACTGCGCCTTCACTAGTTGACGATGCAATAAACTTACACGTACACTTTGTTACATGAAAACCTAGTGACGACTCGATGTAACTCAAAGTACACATGTAAAAACTACACTCCTTCAAAATCTCCAAACGAGTCCAACACTCCCTTCTCAAATCAGCAAGACAGCATTGGACTGGGGGGACTTGAAGTGATATGGTACCAAAACATCACCAAATACCATATCACAAACTCACAAGCTGCGCCTAGCTAAACATACACCCGCCCGTTTTACGTCAACGGAAGAGTTAGCGTCCATCAAACGCTGACTCACCTGCTCGTTTTACGTCAGCGGAACAGCTAGCGCACATCACATAATGACGCAGACTCACCCGCCCTTTCTACGTCAGTGGAAAGGCTAGCGTCCAATACATACCGCCCGTTTTACGTCAGCGGGATAGACATGATATGAAGCTTCTTCAGCAAGATAGACAAAGCTTCATCAACACGATTAAAAAGATGCCTTCTGGGGCAGCCTCGAGACACACACTCCGGCCCCAGGCAACTGTTCCTGACGCCGCAGGGTATTCGTCAGAGTTCTCAGCCAATCAGTGGCTACGCTACACCTGACAAACAGAAAGGACGATGACGTGGCAGCTTCCTGACCAAGATATCTCTCTAATGGCTTTTCCAACCCTCCAACTTGTCTAGAGTTCTAGAAGAGGGATGATTACCTACCGCCCTACAACTGCCATTAGGCGGACGCCCCGTGTCTGCTGACCAAGGGCGTCCACTCATCGGACGCCACGTATATTTACGTCAGGACGGTAACATCCCCCATTTCCTCTCTTTTTTATCAAACCCACTTGCACCATTGGGCCTAAGGACGTGGGCCGGAGACCTAGAGACACCTCTACCTGGGACAGGCCCCACTAAGGGTAGAAGACAGGTTGAGAATGTCGTACGTCGAGGTACTATAAAAGAAGGAGTCCCTTCTCCTTTTATTGGCATCTGATATTTACGTATACTTTCACAGAAAAGACTACGAGCACATCGTACTTTTCCAACCATTGTTTATTTACAAACATTTAGAGGCTCGACTCTTCTAACTTGTTGTCTCTAAACATCGTTGGTCTTGTCTTCAGACCCATCACGTTTTATAAACACACCTTTTTATAAACACCCCGTGGAACCACTACCCAGATTAGCGCAAACTCGGTAATCTAGGATCCGTGTTTCTTCATTGGCGCCATCCGTGGCCTTACCGCAATAATCTAAAAACAAAAGCTCTAACTTATCAGTTCATTTATATCAAAAATTACTACACCAGCCCCAAAAATCCACTCCAACCAATCAACCAAACTCACCACAGGGCCATGACGAGGCTAATCAAAACAATACCGTCATCAGCCCCCGTGCAATTGATTTTGATGCCGCCGACGCCCCACCTCCCACTCAGGAGGAAATCGACGAAATCAACAACGATTGGCATAAACGGCAAAAGAAACTGCTAAACGCCAACTTGAGCGTCGACGCATAACAGGAAAAGCCATCACGGCTTCAACATTTAAAAGCGTCAAAAAACCGATTGCTACCCATCAAGGGGAGGTCAGGGGAAACCCATTGTAGACCAGGCCCATGTAGAGTACAACCGGTTTGACGAAGATGACTACGACGAAAGTTCCCGGGAGGAGGACGACTCAAGGGACTACGTTCGCACCCCATACTATCGCAGAGAACGTCTCAACCATTTCAATAACGACGCAACCACCAACATGTCGCTTCCATACAGGCGAACAACGTTCGCAGATAAATCAAAGTTTACAAGACGTATCTCTCAAGCACCAATACCACCGAGGTAGTGCCTCCCGGCCAACGTCAACTTATATGACGGCCTCCCAGACCCCGACGACTACCTCGGCATTTTTAACCATGTCGGGGAAATGGAAGAAACCCCTATATATACCCATCGCATTAATTGCGATGGGAAAGGGAGTCATCATGACAAGAACGACTTTTTTGACGTAGGCCTAATAAGAAAACGACCCGTCAGACGGAGCACGTGACTGACGGCTCACGCGCGGCGCCTGTCACACTTGCCTGACGGTTACGGTACCCAACAGCTGTAACAAGGCAACGATGAACGACACGTGTCCGCCCACTAACAACTCCACCACGCCAGCTGTCAGACACGTTTCCCAGTACGATCGTACGAACCGTCAGACACGTCTATTCAAATGCAAACATTCCCGCCATTCAACTTGCACGGAATTTAAAAGGACAAATTCGATGCGCAATAAGTGCATTTCAGCAGCCGCAGAAGCATACAAAAGGGTACTTTTTAATCTAATCTTCCACATGCGCTATAAGGCCCGTCGCCTACTCAGGTTACACGTCAGCGCCAGGAAGAAGAATTTCAAGATTTCCCTTTCCCTGATCTTCCACTTGCGCTACAAGGCCCGACGCCTCCTCAAGCATCACGTCAGCGCCAGGACTAAAATTTTCAAGATTTTCTTCTTATTTTCCAGAAGCGTAAAAGAAGGCATGACGACTATATACCGCTGGATTTCTAATTCCGTCATACGCCCGCAGGTTGATCACTGCGCGCGCACTAGTTGATGATGCAACAAACTTACACGTACACTTTATTACATGAAAACCCAGTGACGACTGGATGTAACTCAAAGTACATTTGTAAAAACTACACTCCTTCAAAATCTCCAAACGAGTCCAGCACTCCCTTCTCCAATCAACAAGACAACACTGGACTAGGGGAACTTGAAGGGATATGGTACCAAAACATCAACCAAATACCATATCACAAACTGACAAGCTGCGCCTAGATAAACATACACCCTCCCATTTTACGTTAGCGGAACAGCTAGCGCACATCACATAATGAAGCAAGACTCACCCGCCCGTTCTACGTCAGCGGAAAGGCTAGCGTCCAATACATACCGCCCGTTTTACGTCAGCGGGATAGACATGCTATGCGGCTTCTTCAGCAAGATAGACAAAGCTTCATCAACACGACTAAAAAGATGCTTTCTGGGGCAGCCTCGAGACACACACTCCGGCCCCAGGCAACTGTTCCTGATGCCGCAGGCTGCCCGTCAGAGTTCTCAGCCAATCAGTGGTTGCGCTCCACCTGACAAACAGAAAGGATGTAGATGTGGCAACTTCCTGACCAAGATATCTCTCTAAAGGCTTTTGCAACCCTCCAACTTGTCTCAGGTTCTAGAAGTGGGATGATTACCCACCACCCTACAACAGCCATTAGGCGGACGCCACGTGTCTGCCGACCAAGGGCGTCCACTCAACGGACGCCACGTATATTTACGTCAGGACGGTAACATCCCCCATTTCCACTCTTTTTTATCAAACCCACTTGCACCATTGGGCCTAAGGACTTGGGTCGGAGACCTAGAGACACCTCTACCTGGGACGGGCCCCACTAAGGGTAGAGGACAGGTTGAGAAAGTCGTACGTCAAGGTACTATAACAGAAGGAGTCCCTTCTCCTTTTATTGGCATCCGATATTTACAAATACTTTCACAGAAAAGACTACGAGCACATCGTACTTTTCCAACCTTTGTTTATTTACAAACATTTAGAGGCTCGGCTCTTCTAACTTGTTGTCTCTAAACATCCTTGGTCTTGTCTTCAGACCCATCATGTTTGATAAACACACCTTTTTATAAACACCTCGTGGAACCACTACCCAAATTAGCGCTAACCCGGTAATCTAGGATCCGTGTTTCTTCATTGGCGCCATCCGTGGCCTTACCACATTACTCTAAAAACAAAAGCTTTAACTTACCAGTTCATTTATATCAAAAATGACTACACCAGCCCCAAAAATCCACTCCCACTCAGGAGTTGTCGAAGACATAACCAATCAACCAAACTCACCACAGGGCCATGACGAGGATGATCAAAACAATACTGTCATCAGCCCCCGTGCAATTGATTTTGATGCCGCCGACGCCCCACCTCCCACTTAGGAGGAAATCGACGAAATCAACAACGATTGGTATGAACGACAAAAGAAACTGCTAGACGCTCAACTTGAGCGTCGACGCATAACAGGAAAAGCCATCATGGCTTTAACATCTGAAAGCGTCAAAAAACCGATTGCTACTCGTCATGGGGGAGGTCAGGGGAAACCCATTGTAGACCAGGCACATGCAGATTACAACCGATTTTACGAAGACGACTACGTCGAAAGTTCATTGGAGGACGACGCCTCAAGGGACTACCGTCGCACCCCATACTAGAGAACGTCTCAACCATTTCAATAACGATGCAACCACCAACCTGTCGCTTCTATAGAAACCAACGGCGTTCGCAGATAAATCCAAGTTTACAAGACGTATCTCTCAAGCACCAATACCACTGAGGCAGCGCCTTCCGGCCAACGTCAAGTTATATGACGGCCTCACCTACCCCGACACCACCTCGACATTTTTAACCAAACCTGGTAAAAGGAAGAACACCCTATATATACCCATCGCATTAATTGCGATGGGAAAGGGGTCATCATGAAAAAAAAGACTTTTTTGACGCAGGCCTAATAAGAATACGACATGTCAGACGGAGCACGTGACAGACGGCTCATGCGCGGCGCATGTCACACTTGCCTGACGGTTACGTTATCCAACAGCTGTCACAAGGCACCGATGAACGACACGTGTCCGCCCACTAACAACTCCACCACGCCTGATGTCAGGCACGTTTCCCAGTACGATCGTACGAACCGTCAGACACGTCTATTCAAATGCAAACATTCCCGCCATTCAATTTGCACGGAATTTAAAAAGACAAATTCAATGCGCAATAAGTGCATTTCAACAGCCGCAGAAGCATACAAAAGGGTACTTTTTAATCTAATCTTCCACATGCGCTATAAGGCCCGATGCCTACTCAGGTTACACGTCAGCGCTAGGAAGAAGAATTTCAAGATTTCCCTTTCCCTCATCTTCCACATGCGCTGCAAGGCCCGACGCTTCCTCCGGCATCACGTCAGGACTAAAATTTCCAAGATTTTTCTTCTTATTTTCCAGATGCGTAAAACAAGGCATGACGCCTATATACCGCTGGATTTCTAATTCCGTCATACGCCCGCAGGCTGATCACTGCGTGCACCAGTTGACGTTGCCATAAACTTACACGTATACTTTGTTACATGAAAACTGTGACACCCCAACTCGGACAGATTGAAATGTCACTATTATAGATATCAAAACCAAACATAATCCATTTTAAAAAAGAAAAAGAACCCAAACGATAACCGAGAGTCTTAAATCAAACCGTACAAAATCCTAAGTCTTAATTTATTTAAAACTGAAATAAATGAAAATGAGAGTTTAATTATTCTTGAACTTCATTACTCTCTCACTCATCCCTGATTCCCCGGATTACCTGCGAACACATAAGACAAACAAAACAAAGAAAATATGGCTGAGCCAAAGGTTGCTCAAAAACGGAGAATTCAATAGTATAAGTAAAGTCGGACATACAATATTACGAAAAGGTACCAGAGCTGAACCGAAATAAAAGTTGAAACTAAAAACAGATACTGACACGAATCGAATCTCAAAACTTATATCAGAAACATACAGAACAAATCAGATATATATCAACTCAAATCATATCATATACTAAAATACGTGACTATACAAGCCCATAAATAAGTCACGTAATGTAGAAGCACCCACGAGCCTAAACAGAGGGGTACATAAATAGCTAGTCCATGCACCTATGAGATGGTGCGTGTGGCATACACACATTCATCTCCAGAAAACAGAAACATATATCAGAAGTCAGAATCAGATCTAGGATATATCCATACGCCTCTAAGGGACCATGTTAAAGACGCCGTGATTTTGATTACGCACTCTCACGGAAAGTGTTAATGTCGCTGACGCCCCAACGACAAGTCAGAAACAGAGTGCTCGCGTGACAGAGTACAAAAGCCATATCATATTTTTTTTAAAAAAAATACTAGCACAATTAGTCTAAATGGAACATGCAACAATGATTACAAAACTAAGGTATATTGCATGCTATCAAAAATCAAAAGGAACATATGAATTCAACAAAATCCATACTACAAAGTAACGGATCGAGATTTAAAAAATAATACTATAAAGAGAGGAAAACGGAATCCGTACCTTAGTCGAGCACAGCAAAAGCAAAACAATTTATCTTCAACAAGTAAGCGAACCTAAGTCCCGTTATTTTCCAAATTAGTTTTATGATGGATTATTCAAATTAATTAATTAACTTGTTTGTTGAATCTTTCCGGCAACCACGAATCCTCGTCTAATCATTTTATTTTTATTAATTAATGAAAATCAAAAAAAATATTTGAACAAAAAAAATTACGTACACTAGACTAGAAGAAATTATGATTTGTTTTTTTTTTTTAACTTACATGTACAATTTTGATAGAACCATAAAACTTATGGATGTAAGTTAAAAGTCCTGCACCTTTAGATTTATAAAATATTTAGCTTCAAAATATTACCCCATCCAAACCCATCATATATGACTCACACACCTATATACATATTCAACACACACTCATCAACCACATAAATTAAACACACATGCACACAAGGACAATTCTTCACATGCACACACATTCATAATTAATAATATATTCAAGCCCACATACATACACACATAACTCAAGCACACATACATGCAGGTTTTCTCACACACATACCTTTGCATATTTTTCCCTCCTGTTTTAGTTTCAAAACTAAATATGATAAACACTTATTTCCTAACAGATGTGTGTATAGGTTATGAAATCAAAATGACAAGACAAAGAAATCCTATAACTTTTTAATTTAATCCTAAAAGCTTATTTCCTTATTAAACAAGATCTTTAGTGGCCGGATAGATCGGAACAAGCATGGCTATAATATGAAGGATTTATGCCGATACCTTATACCCGAATCGAAAGAAGACTGATGGACAAAGATTGGTCACGGAGTTGGTTATAATTGAAACGGGTGGTACGAAACCAACTGAACAATACCGTCAATCAAAACCAATCGGGGACGACAACCGTGGTACACGAATGCGCTGCGCATGTTAGCGACCTGATTAGTAACCTCCAACTGAATCTCTCATAAACAAGAAAAGTAAGGCGACATTGACTGTACCTGACCGTGGCCCAAACAAAGACGGATTTGCGGTTGGTGGCAACGAAGTAACGGTGGGTTGAAGGGTATCGTTAATATGGCAACTCAAACAGAAAATTTGTGAAGAGTTTTGTGAGGTGTGAATGAGACTTGGATGGGTATAATATAACTAACGGTGGGCGAAATATGGAATATCATCCCAATCCTCTCGGAATGGTTTGTTGCTGGACATAAACTTTGAAAAGAAAAAACGTGGTGTAAAGTTATCCATTTTAAGAATGAAGGTGAGTAAGGGATATGGCCATAGTCATGGGTCTTGTAATCACAACTAAATATTTTCTATTATAGTATTACTAGTTTTATCCCGGGAGTGTCCCGGAGTTAAAAATATAACCATTCTAATAATACTAATACTAATAGTAATAATTATTACTCTTGTAATTAAATAAATAAAAAAAACAACCTTGCTATAAGGTGACACCATGTGTTGCAGTGTTCCGCGATTCTTTCTCGTAGCTTCTCTTGATGAAGTATACCTATTCATCTTTAGAAGAGTAAAATTCCAATGATAGCATGACGATTGGGCTAAATTTAAACATTGTATACAAGAACCTGGTTTAAAAGAAAAAACATGATTAATGAATAAACTGAACACTTTGTGTTTTTCTCCTGTATGAACGAAACCCCATAAAAAATAGTCGTTTTTTCTCCGTTTTTTATATAGCACTATGGTACTCGTTGGAAAGATAATAAAACGCTCGTTAATTTGGTGTAATTTTTTTCTTTAAAAAATCTCGTATATAAAAGATATTAACGTTTAAAAATGATGGGAGGAAACATTAGAGAGAAAAATCTAAATTTGTTTTTAAATTCTTAAAGAGATTGGGGTTAGATAAGTGTAAGAGAATGGATAAAAACAAAATATAAAAAATAAATTAAAAACTCTCACCTTAACGTGCCACGTGGCACATTCAAAGGAGGGTTGAGGCCTCCATTGAATGCCACCTCATCAATATTCAATTCTTTTATTATAAGTTATAGATTATAGATTTTATTAAATTTTACTTTACATCTTACCTTATATATATATATATATATATATATATATATATAGGTATAGGTTCCTGTACAAAGTACATTTTTCGTACAAAGTGTGAGAAGTCTATATAGTCATTGTGTTTTAAAGTTTGGCGATAATGTTTTTGATTCCTTTTGCATTGATTTATATAGAAAAGCACAAAACGTTACAATTTAAAACACAATCAAATGTATTTTAGACATTAAATTTAAAACATACTGATTACTTGCTTCCTAGGGTGTTTTAGATTGCATTTCGAGAATACATTAATTAGTGTTTTAAATTGTTAATTTTTGTGTTTTTCTATATAATACTATGCGAAAGGAACATAAAACATCATGCCTCAAATTTAAAACACAATGCCTATATAGACTTCTCACACTTTGTACGAAAAATACACTTTGTACATGAACCCCACCCTATATATATATATATATATATATAGGGTAGGGTTCAAATAGGAACCATAGCTTAAGTAGGAACTATAGGAACCACTTTATAGCTATTGATCTCTAATGGCATGATTGTAAATATGTAAAACATTAATTAATTGTTTATTTTAATCAAGGGGTATTATTGACTTTTGTTCAATATGCTTATTAGTAGGTAATTAAGTCTAAATTTGTAACTGAATAATATTCCTTATTATTGACATTAACCCATTTAACTACGTACTACTGTGCTTAGTTTTAACAACTATGGTACACCTGTGTATATTTATTCTCACAGTTAGAAGATTATAATAACGTAGAATCATTAAAGTACTATGATACACCTGTGTATATTCATTACCAAATTTAGAACATTAGCATACTGTATAATCATTAAAATACTCTTATACACCTGTGTATATTAATTACCACAATGGAACTTTTGTCTACTGTACAATGAATAAACTAGTATAATACACCTATGTATATTTATTCTCACAGTTAGAAGATTATAATAACGTACAATCATTAAAGTACTATGATACACCTGTGTATATTCATTACCAAATTTAGAACATTAGCATACTGTATAATCATTAAAATACTCTTATACACCTGTGTATATTAATTACCACAATGGAACTTTTGTCTACTGTACAATGAATAAACTAGTATAATACACCTATGTATATTTATTCTCACAGTTAGAAGATTATAATAACGTACAATCATTAAAGTACTATGATACACCTGTGTATATTCATTACCAAATTTAGAACACTAGCATACTGTATAATCATTAAAGTACTGCTATACACTGATGTATTGTAAAATACATCTATTTGTAGTGTAATTAAAATACATGTATTAATAATAATAATAATAATAATAATAATAATAATAATAATAATAATAATAATAATAACAATAATAATAATAATAATATGAAACAAAAAGTGACCTTGAGGTCACGGCCCACAAGGCCCATGTGATTTGAAGGTAGTGATCCAAGACTTATGAGATGAGGATTGTTTTCGAGGAGGGCCTGTAGCATTACAAAAGAATATTATAAAAGGGTCGATGGCGGACAGATCAAGGGGAGAGCAGCCAAAGGATCGAGTAGCAGCACATAAATGAACGATTGTGTGTTATTTTGTTTAAATTGAATTAGAGATAATGTGATGAGAGATTTTAGGAAACCATGTAACTGTCATAATTAACAATGATAATAATAAAAAAAAGATAAATATTTAAATGTATATTTACCCTAATACCCTTTAGATTAAAATCAAAGATGGAAGGCTAGGATTGGTTCCTATGGTTCCTAACTATGGTGGTAGTTCTTAATTGATCTCTATCATATATATATATATATATATATATATATATGTGTGTGTGTATGTATATATATATATATATATATATATATACTAGCAGGGAACCCGCGCGTTGCGGCGGAGTCGACAATACAGGACGGAAACATAATTCAAACTTTAAAATGATTAAACGAATCAATATGTAAGATGTATGTTTGTGTGTGTAAGCACCTATGCTTCGTAGTGGGGTAATTTTTTAAAGTCTACAAGGAGACATGATAGCATGCTACGTTCTATATACCATATGCAATTTGACCTACATGTCGATAAAAAAATGGAAGTAGCATTTTGACTCATTAGCAACTATTATTATACCAATAGCTCCACTCAATATGTTGAAAATGCCAAATCTGGAGAGATTGCCGAGCAGAAGAAAGCTTTATAAGATCCACATTAAGAAAAGGTTGGAACGGCTCATATGTAATCAACCTGCAAAGAAGCATACCCATAACTTTTACACATGATAAACGCAAAGCAATAAAACTGCTAATCAAGTGCATCATTAATTTTAATCAGTGGCAATGACGATAATTTACAAAGTAGGAGACCCGCACGATGCAGATGCGACGACAATATACAAAGCGATACTTGTTTTGTGTTAGTTACCAATCCTCATGTAATATATTATATAGTACATATGTTGGTTTTCTTATTTGTGTAATGAATTAACAGCCAAAATCGTCACTGAGGTTTGACCAGTTTTGATCGTTACATCCAAAAAAGTTTTTTTTTCTTTTGCATTTGGACACCTGAGGTTTATCATTTCCATCCAATTAGCTAACTTGGTTTTTTCTGTTAACTACATATAATTTGACAAAATACCCGACCAAAATATATTACTTTAACTTTCAATAATGGATCATAACTCTCTTCTTTAATGATATTAAATCATTGCTTCTACAACTGTTTCGAATTCGGCGCATGCTCGGTGGTTGGATTAAACAGCCTAATCCTATCATTTGGGTAGACCGGTGTCCATGCGTGGTATTCGAAAGAGTTGCACAAGCGATTATAATCATTAAAGAACAGAGGGAGTGATGATGAGGTATTGATGGTTAAAGTAAATATATTTTGGTCAAAAAGGTATTTGCGTAAAATTACATGTAGTTAATAGAATAAACAAAAAGATTTTGCAAATTGGATGGAAATGACAACAAATGACAAACCTCAAGTGTCTAGTTGCAAAAAAAAAAAAAAAACCTTTTTGGGTGCAAGGAAAACTTGTCAAACCTTATGAACGATTTTGGCTCTTAACTCGTGTGTAATACATTACAACTTAATTAAGTCAATTTATCAATCCTCACGTGTATATTTTACCAATCTTCTCATACTTTATTTTATCGTGTGTATGTAGTTTTCTATTCGTGTAATACGTCACAAACTCAATAAATTCTTTGAAACATCTTGTGTGCCCCATCAATAGATTATGTTGTCATTTTTGCGAAAATAGCCCCCTCAGCCGTCTTGGGAAAGACGGTTCCTAGTTCCCGAGGCGTCTCAGACGTCTCCCAAGACCTCTCCCACTACAACCAATAATTTACCGCCACATCATCAACCACCCACTCTCTCTCTCTCCTTCTCTCCTCATTTATTACCTCACTCTCTCTCTCTTCACTTTCTCTCTCCTCACTTTCTCTCTCCTCTCTCTCCTCACTCTCTATCCATTTCGTTCCTCACTCTCTATCCAGTAGCAGCTTTGGAGATTTATGGTCCTCAAGCTCCCATTAATTTCCCCAACAACAATTGATTAGGCCTTTCAATCATCTAATCTAGTGTTTCTAATTAATTAATTAATATTTACTCATTGCGGATTTGGGGCTTGCTAATCGGTTTTATTATTACCGGAGACGTCACCGGAAAAGATTCTTACCGGAGACGTCAGAAGCATCACTCGAAGACGGGAGACGTCTTTGAGACGGCTTGAAGTCAGACTTCTTTGAGACGGCTTGAAGTCGGCTCCAACACCACCCCCATCTACTTCTTTTTAGAGTTACGGCTTGACTCTGAGAACTTTAGTTGACTGGCGTTCGGATTGAAAATCACCACCAAGTGACAACCCAAACTCCAATATGGCTGTGTCTGTTGGTTAACCGAGTATCTCACGTTTACCTTCTTTGTTAACCACCACTTCACCACCTGTATAAAAAAATCCCGGCGTTTATAAAAAATCCCGACGTTTGCTAGTAGCTCCGGTGGTTGCTAGTAGCTGTGACGTTTCCTGAACATAACGACCACCATGTATAGCTACCCCTTTTATATTATTACCACCTTGATCCCTGCCTGTATTTGACTCCATAAAACCTAGATTTGGGGGAAGAACAAGAGAATATTATTATTATTATTATTATTATTATTATTATTATTATTATTATTATTAATATTATTAGTTTGTAAAAAATGAAAGAGGGTTTATTATGATGAAGACGAAGAGAGAGAGAAGACTTTTGAAGGGTAAGGACGTGTAAAACCCATGAAAGTTTAAAACCCTGGAAGCCTGATCTTATTCCCGCCTTGTTGTACTAAACCGACGTGCAAGATTTTCTGATGTAATGCCCATAGGAAGAAGACAATCTTGAGCTTGTGCCATGGTTTTCACCTGGTAAATTTGGCAAGAAGCATGTCAAATCCCCAATCATATCCAAAAAAATGATAGGTATTATCACATTGAGATGTGTGTGCGTGCGCAGAGAAGGAGTACCATGGGGTAAAAAATAATTAGACTAAAAACTGTTATAACTCAAATGAAAAGACAAACCTCATTCGTATAATATGATTTTCAAGCAAGAAACACCTAGGGGGTATGGTGGCTGTGTTTGGTAGTCGTCGAATGGTGGTTATGTTATCATACATAGTTCAGGTTTGTGTAGTGAGATTTGGTAATCCAAAACCGTAATCCATACAAACACAAGTTTCACAATTAACAAGCAACAAGATCAATGAAGGTGACATCACATACACAATTGCACAGAAACATTGCTAAAAACTTACAACTTCGGTGGCTAAGTTCGCATGCTCATTCGACCTCGACTTTACATTCTCCCCGTTGCCACCACTGCCCACTTCCTTCGGTTTATGAGTGACTTCCTTGATGAATTGTTATCTTGAAGCACAACATTGGTATCAACTCCCTTTGCTTCTGAATCATCCGTATCAAATTAGTCAAGTAAAACATATAATAAGTTAAAAAAAACACAGAATTATGAGTTAAATAAAGAAACCTTTAGTAAGCTCTATAGTTTCCTAAATCCTTCACCATCAGAATGTACACCAGAATCAAGTCAAATTATCCAAAGAAACATCACAATCTGGTGCTTTCTATGAAGCAGATATTTCCTAAATTAATAACAAACTTCATGAAATTGCAAATAAAGAACGTAGATCTAGAACTATAACTAAAAGTAATTAAATATATGGCTTTCAAATGAACAAAGATTAAGATGAACAAAAGGAAAAATTTCTATACCTCTGCATACCAAGACTAACGAACTCATCGATGAGTAAAATCTAAACTTTAACGTATGCTTTCTAGGCAAGCAATTTGACTTCCTGAGAACATGTATACCCCAACCAGATCTCATATCTAACGCATACATGTGTTTACCTGGCGCATCAATGTATTATCTCTCCATCTGGTTAGGCGTGAAACCACGAAACCCTTGCTACCAACCCGTTGCTAAAAAAACCTATGTTGGCATAAAATCAAGTGGTTAATGCACGTTGGAAGTTGATATCTTGAATAATCGACTTCAAATTGACTACACAGCAAATAGGATAGAATATGGTGCATACCTGTGAGATGGGAGGGTGCAGTACCACAAAGAAATCGGATTGATGTTCTTCTTCTTTGATTTAAGGGTGAAGAGAGAGAGAGAATCCAGATCCAGATTCATTCTAGGAAATTGAGAGAGAGAGAGAGAGAGAGAGAGAGAGAGAAAGAGAGAGAGAGAGAAAATAAGTAAACACCAGCGATCATCCAGAAAGTTTAAATCAGTAAACGACTACGAACAATGAAATCAGAAAGTTGGAATAACAAGGAAGAATATTACATACCGATAATGATGCGGATCTTGAAAGTTGAAACCCTAGATCTAAAGATTACGGGTGTTCTTGAAGCCCTAGCTGGAACAAAGGATGTGGATGATGACTATGAACCGACTATGATGATGATCGCTGGTGTTTATGAAGCCACAGATCGAACAAAGCCCTACGTCTAACAAAGGAACGATGCTGTTCTTGAATCAAGAGAGAGAGAAAGGGAGAAGGGGCGGATGATGAGATCTAAAAATGAAACCATATTACTAATATGTGTATCCGTGATTTTTTCTTAGGCTTAGGGGACTTGTACATGATGCATCTAAGCTTGCACTTAAGAGTTTTTATGCAATGGGTCATTGTACAATATGCTTTCAAGGTTTGTAAAGTGGCAAATGACCATTTCTGCCCTTCCTATACGCTTATTAATATAGTATATATATATATATATATATAGGTCAATTATAAATTGAAAACCCACTTGAGTTGAGAAAACCTTCGAAAACCCATGTAAAAAAACAATTTTTTTCTTTGAAAAAAATAACAAATGTAAAATACATGTTTTTAAGCGTTTTGGGCCAAAACATAATGCCCAAAATGCTTAAAAACATGTATTTTACATTGGTTATTTTATTCAAAAAAAATAATGGTTTTTTACATGGGTTTTCAAAGGTTTTCTCAACTCAAGTGGGTTTCCAAAATATCCTTTCCCTATATATATATATATATATATATATATATATATATATATATATATGGTAGGGTTCAAATAGGAACCAAGTAGAAGTTAGGAACTTTAAGAACCAATATGGACCACTCATTCTTTTTTGATAAAAAAAATTAATTAATAAATAAAAAGGACATAATGGTAACTTCTTATTTTTTTCTCTCTCTCACTAAATATTTAATTAGATTCTCTCTCCTTTTTTCTCTCACAAGTTAATTTGTCTGCTAATTAAAAAGTATTGCCATTATTAAAGTTTATTTCATTAAGTATAAGCTTGATTAACGATGCTGCATAATTAAAATCTATAACATTTGGCAATTTAGAAATGGTGCACACATATGTACATCAACGAATACTGTTCCATTCTATCATATTCTTTTAATGCCCATGATTGATTTTGTAATGTACACTTGTGTACATTGAAGTATGCATCACTCATGAGTAGAATACGTGTATGATGTAGTTCTTCATCATTGTACATAAATGTACACCAAGCTTTATCACTATACAAATGTGTAAAATAAGTGTCTTAGATGGTTTGTTTAGCATTGTACACATGTGTATAATAAGTTTCTAAGACCGTTGTTTAGCATGCACATATGTGTATAATAAGGTTCTCTTGATATTCGTCTTCCCCAACTAGAACCCCTATCATCATTTTCGTTCTTACAAAAAAATATGTAATCAAAGTTTTTGGAAAATAATTAATATAAATATAATAGAATATTTATCATTTTGCGTCGATATGCAATTAGAAAAAGAATACATAACAATCAAAAGTAATTCCTATCTCTGTTTTTGTGCAATCATGTTCTACAAATTTGAATTTTGTTACAGTACACGCACTTACCTACAAATGATAAATTAGTCATCATTAGCCACCACAATTTGTAGTTCAAACACATTAACATGAGTAAATACATTGACCTTACTGGCAACGAACAATGATCTTTTTTAATGTTTTTTATTCGATAAAGAGTGATTTGTAGAGATAATAGAGGAGATAATTTTGAAATAATATTTGGAATGATATGCAATCGAAAAAATGAGTAGAAGAAGGAGAAAATTATGGGATTTTAAATGAAAAGGATAACCACCAAAATTAGTGGATTGATAAATTACTAAAATAACCCCTTGTCTAACAAACCAAATTAGTGGTTAGAATTGGTTCTCATGGTTCTTAACTAGGGTGGTGGTTATTATTTGATCTCAATCCTATGTATATATATATATATATATATATATATATATTACTCATAATAGTTATAGTTATTAGTTTTATTGCTTTATTTATTTTTGGAGTATTACAAAAACCCAGTGACGACTGGATGTAACTCTAACTTGTTGTCTCTAAACATCCTTGGTCTTGTCTTCAGACCCATCACGTTTTATAAACACTCGTGGAATCACTACGCAGATTAGCGCTAACCCAGTAATCTAGGATCCGTGTTTCTTCAACCATGCATCACTCTACCATGTCAAGTGGTAGCTTGTTAGCCATGCCACGGCCGACGACAAGTTATTCATAAAAGGATGGAGTCGTTAGATATCTATATTGCAACTTTGGGATGTGGGTTCGTCGAGGTTGGGTAAACACAATCTTGGGTGATCCTCCCCCTCACAGTTGAGAGGTGAGCTTACCGGGGTAGGGAGACCCTCACAATAACACTTGAGTACACAAATCGTTTTTAAGGTTATTGCGGTTATGCATGACTTGGAACACATCACTCAATTAAGCATTTACTATTAGTCTATACCAAGACAAGTCGGATCCCGAAGAAACACTCCTATTTGGTTAATGGTTTCAGTCACTTCTTTATCTTTTACTTTTATTTATCTTTAGTTTAATTTTAGCAACTTAAAGCCGAGTAGTAAAAATCGTGTCCTTGTAATTGATGCTTCGTACTTGCTTATTTCTATACTACGCTTGATAGGTACACTTGCCTAAAGTGTGGGTTTTAGAACATTAAGCAACTATCATTTTATTTATAAATTTAAAACTTGAAAGTGCAAAACAACAAAATTTTCAACTTAAATCTCTTCTTTATCAACTTTTGGCACATTCGGCCGGGAACTCGTTACTTTTAAACAAAAGTATTTTAAGTCACTAAAACTACACGCTATCAACAGTCCTTGTGGTTTGGTGTTTTTGCAGTCTAGCATATTAGAGGTAAGTTGACGAGTTTGCCCCTGACTTAACGAGGTTGAGTTAACCCCATTAAGTAATTGGACTGTTTGACGTATTTCGTGAAACTAAATGAACTGTTCAAGCAATTAATTTGATTTTGGGCTGGACTGGCAAAAACCACCTAATCATAGGGACTGTTTTGGCTATTAACTCTAAAATTAATTGTTGATCATAATAAGGTAAAATAAATTCAATAGACATTATTTAACAAGTTACTAAAGCATGATTAAGCTAATTTTAATTAAGAATATGTATTGGAAAAATAAAAGGGAAAATGACCAAAATAGCCCGTTGACCGGGCGTTTTGCACAAATAGCCCTCTCCACCCTCTTTGGAAAGAGGGGTCACGGTTCCCAACATGCCTGAACCGTCTCCCAAGGGGGTTCCCATTTCAGCCAACCGTCTCCCGCCACGTGGCGTTGTGGATCCCGAGGCAGACCTTTCTCTCTCCTGAACCCTCTTTTTCTTTCTCTCTCCTCCTGAACCGTCTTTTCTTTCTCTCTCCTAAACCCTTTTTCTCTCCTCCTCACTCTCTCTCTCCCTTTCTCTCTCTCTCTCTCTCTCATTAGATCTGCACCCAAACATCACAACTCACCCCTCTTTCTCTCCTCCTCACTCTCTCTCTCCCTTTCTCTCTCTCACTCTCTCTCATCAGATCTTGTTACTGTAATATGTAATATGGTTATACCATCGCAAAACCATCTCATATTCAAACATGAATCTTGTACACTTGACATGTCACATTGTTCGTTCATTTCCCTCTAATTTTGTAAACATATAACGATGCTTGTGAAAAAAGAATAATAATAAAAGGTACATAACTAAAGTTAATAAAGTTTCTTAATAAAATAAAGTGCGTGAAAAACAGAGGTGGGAGGTGTGCAGCTAGCTTACCGTCGGCGACAGCGACGGCGGTGTGGACGGCAGCGCATAGTAGCAACACCGACAGCATGACGGCTGCTTTCAATATTGAAATCCTGTACATTTCTAGAGAGAAGAGAGAGAGAGAGAGGATAAAGTTGGCTTTGGATTGGAAAAAACTGAGTGTGCAAAGGCCCAGTTCTAACCCCTCTTTGGAGAGACGGTTGGCTGAAGATAAACGTTGAGAAATCAACGGTTGTAAAATATCTTCCAGCTTTTTCATGCAGTGTTCGAATCGAGTACAGATCGTTCGAGAAGAAGACGCGGATGACTGTGCCTTGTGATGTTTGCAAGATGGATTCAGGGGGATTTATCAAAGCCACTCTTGATGATTATGCTGTTCAGGAGGAGAGAGAAAGAAAAGAGGGTTTAGGAGAGAGAAAAAAAAGACGGTTCAGGAGGAGAGAGAAAGAAAAAGAGGGTTCAGGAGAGAGAAAGGTCTGCCTCGGGATCCACAACGCCACGTGGC
Organism: Ambrosia artemisiifolia; assembly: GCA_032199755.1. NCBI lineage: Eukaryota > Viridiplantae > Streptophyta > Magnoliopsida > Asterales > Asteraceae > Ambrosia > Ambrosia artemisiifolia. The sequence goes on from CM063517.1 coordinate 35,212,590, forward strand.
GGGAGACGGTTGGCTGAAATGGGAACCCCCTTGGGAGACGGTTCAGGCATGTTGGGAACCGTGACCCCTCTTTCCAAAGAGGGTGGAGAGGGCTATTTGTGCAAAACGCCCGGTCAACGGGCTATTTTGGTCATTTTCCCAAAATAAAAACATTGAAGAAAACAATATTGCAATACTTAAAGTATTTGCTTGGAAGTTTGGTGCCCGGTTAGAAGAAAGGAACGTGACAGAGATTTTTAAGTGTTTCTAAGGTATTACAATGTATTTTCAACTTGAGAGGATGCAAGGAATGATTAATTAGGCTTTGCTATTTATAGGGTTAAGAATAAGAGTCGTAGTAAATTAGGATGTTACAAAAAATAGAAGGGATATGTGTATATATAAATGGAGCCAAAATTTAAAAAAAAAGTGGAGTTTTTATATTATGTTTATTGTTAGAATGATCCATGTATAGGTGTTTAATATGATGTAAATTCTAAAACTTGTTTATTAATTACCAAAAGAATAAAGATAAGCATAGGAATAAACAAATTTTTATTAACTTTTTAAATTATTTTTATTATAGTTCCAACAATTAATTATTTTCATGCGTGGTACCTGGACGATGGCACGATTATTGGTGAAGCTATCGAAGTTGCTAAAGCCTTAGACATTATCCGACTGGAGGGGCCATCCTTGGGCTTCAGTTTAATATTAATAAAAGTGAGGTTTTTTTGCTGTTTTGTAACGGGGTGAAACTTAGGGACGAGCTTATTCCCCGTGGGATTGGTAGGCCAGAAAAAGGGATGAAGCTCCTCAAATAGGCCATTAACCGCGACTCTTACTTTATCCGTGAATTGGCAAGCCTGAGAACATCGCTGTAACACCCGGAAATTTTCTTTCCGTTCGTATTATTGTATAGTTTGTATGTTTTGTCTCGAACAACTCCATCGTGACTTAAGAAACTTTTGTGGACTTATGACTCTATGAGAACGGTTAGAGGACCCGATGTGTTTAAGGGTAAAGGTATGTGGAGCCATTACATTATATTATGAAGTTATGGATTTCCATCTACACAGTAGCCCCACATAGTTCCTACTCTATTCAAATCGCCTAACCACGAAGGGTTCATATACTCTAAATATGGTTAATTTATACAATGGCTAAGAGGTGAAGGGCCTTATAACAAAAGTTGGTATCATCACCAACTTTAAAAAAACCCTACAACCTCAACCCTAATGGCACACCATAATATAGTTGTTCTTTTTCTCGGCCGACAACAACATCAGCAAATCATCGTCTATTTGGTCATCGAAAGGTAGTATTATTCTCCTTCTTCTATATAATACTCCATATCATACTATATATTCTGTCCCTTTTTGTTCTTCGACAGCAAGAAGACAAGGATCTATTATCCTTTCATTTATTTACCATATTATTCTTTGATTCCTTTTGGTCTTCGACAGAAGGAAGGAAAACAGAAAACAAGAAGCATGATATTATCAACCACTCTCTTCTTCATATATAATATAATAGAAGACTCGACACTTGCTTTTCTTTTCTTTCTTCTATACCAGCGACAAGGAGTAAGGAAAAAGAACATCATCATTCAATCGGCCGATCTTCAGGTAACCCTATTGCTCTAAACGCCTTTCTCTAGAGTTGGTTATGTATCGCCTTCGACTAATAGGGATCGGGTTCCGTTCAGGTGCGAACGGTTCTACCGTAGCTTCGGTTCATCATTCACGACCAAGAATCATCTCAGCGTTTGGTTTCGGCGTGTGTGTTTGAGGTTGGCGTTTGGATTCAGTGTGTGGATTCAGCGGATCGGTTGGCATTCAGGTAAACCTTTCTCCTGGAACCCATGAGTTCTGCAAAGTCGATGCTCGGTTTCGTGTGTATTGGTCAGCGGTACTTGGCGCGGGTTGCGCGCCGCGATGATGATTGTTGCGAAGGTGATGATCATCTCGCTTAGCCGAGGCCGATACATGGAACCTTGTTGATGTATAAAACCACTAGAAGGCTAATCGATGGGGTAGTATGGTCGCATGGATACGGTTATGTTTTTGGTGTTCATGGCAATTGTGGCTATGGGTTCTTGTGATGGTGAGTTTGTAAGATATGATGGTGGGGATAAGATCAAACTTTCTGTCATGAGTCCGAATATGATGTTGTTTAAATGGAAAGATTTATAATGAAAGTGTATATTGATAAAACTTTATAATCAATGTATATAATTATGAAATCAACATTTTATTCAACAAGTCTTTTATCCACTTATGCCTTGAACCCAAATGCGTGAGGATTGTAAAAGATATTATGACGGATGTCTTATTACTATCCTTATTATTATTATTATTATTATTTTTAAATGAGAGCAAACTCAATTAAACGGAGCGGGCAGTAACGATATGGGCAGAAGCCGTTAGAAACCATAGAAGTCTAAAAGGCCTAGTTTGTAATATAAATGGTTACTTGGCAGGTGTTTGATTGTGTGTGTCGCCTCCCGATACCAATTTGCTTGTTGGGCGTTTATTCCCGCTTTCAGGTGAATTCATGTGCCCCTTTTACTGTTTTATAACATTTTGGGCTAATATGCATGTCTTGACAGTGTATGTGGAACCTTGCTTGTTAGATCGGGATTTGCCTTGATTTATACTTGATTAGGTTTAATCCTTTACTATATATTTATACATATATAACTGTGTGTGACGGTTACTTAGTATTATAAATTGAGCTATGATAGTTATATAGTATGTCTACTCTGATCTATAATTATGGTTTGAGTCTTGGTAGGCGATATGCGCTTATGTAGACTTGATATAGTTTTGTGACAAATAAGCGATATGCGCTTATTGTAGATTTAAAATAAAGTCTTATGTTAAGTAGGCGGATTGCGCTTATTCTAGACTTTACATTTTGCTTAGGGAACATATGGGCGGATTGCGCTTATTGTAACTCTAAGGTTAAAGTATTTTGTTAACTATTAATTTGACAATTTACTTATTATTTAAGAACTTCATAAAACTTGAATTCACTCAGCTCGTCTGACTTTACGTGCATATTAGCTTGCTTTCAGGTATTTGAAGAATAAAAGGGATGCCTTGGCTTGCTACAGGACTACTCAGAGGCGATTGACATTTCGAAATAAAAGAGTCTACTTTATTTATTTGAAAACTATGTTCTTCTAAACTTATCGTTTTGTTCTACAAATATGCTTTAACCCGTCATGGGCAACTTCATGTTTGGATAACTTAACTATTTACTTTCCGCTGCGTGTTTTCTGATAATAAATAAGACTTCTTGAGTATTAATTTATGGTTTTAGCGTTTGAATGCCAACTGTTTGACCCGTCGGTTTGGAGGGTCTTACAAGTTGGTATCAGAGCAATGGTTCGAGGGATTCGGGCAGTTTGTGCTCGAACTCGAATCTGATATGGGACCAAACTGTTACTAAGAAATGTCAACTGCTGGGTAGCTGCACGCCAAAAGGTAATCCTTATTTTTACGTATGTATATATATATACACTTCATTGGATGCTTAATAGCATGAAGTCATAAACGGGAGGTTAGTGCCTTTACATTTTGATGTAGTATTGGAAGTCTACTATGTAGTGCGTAATGCACGACACATAGGTTGGGATGCTTCTCGTTGAACACCTAGATACATAAAGTGTTAGAAGGAAACCCAATAACTATATTTGTTTTAAGTATCTTATGATGGCTCTTATTGAGTGCTTAATTGTAACAATTCGTAGGGGGGTGTATGCTCTTGTGTTTTGAGGTATGGTAGAATTCCCTTCTTCATTTGTTAATTGCAAGCCTTTAAGGTTTAATAGTTAAATACCATGTGTATTTGTGTTAATGTGTAGGCAGAATTGTTAATGTGGTCGTAACTTATTGTGTTTAGGGTGACTAAAGTAAAGTAAACAGCTAATCACACTTGATCAACGTTATTAGAAGTTTACCCTTACTTTACACATCCTGAATATGCCTTGTGACGGATCATGTGACGGTTTTGTCGTGAATGTTTTGTATGGGTTGTGTCTATCACCTTTTGTATTGGGTTAGATAAGATCCCAAGGATACTAGACATTTAATCGAGGACAAGGTTGCAGCAGAAAATTCACTCTTTGTGACCAAGGTTGTAAATAATTGTCGAATCGAGTTATCGGGCCATAGTCTGCCTCTTCTCTTGTACTTAATGTCATTGGGTTGCTTTGATGTTACTCTTGGGATGGATTGGCTGGCTACCGTGGATGCTCACTTTGTATGCGGGCGGATACTCGTGCGACTTACAGCTCCTGATGGGAATCGTATTACTGTTCATGGGCACGATGGTTGCTCATTACCTCGGGTTATTTCTATGCTAAAGGCGGGGAAGATGTTTCAGCGTTGGTGTAAGGCGTACCTGTCGCAGGTCTTCGATGTGGGGGCAGATATCCCTAAGCTAGGGGATGTCCCCGTAATGCGAGATTACTCGGATGTATATTCTTAGGATTTGACGGAATCGCTATCAGACCGCGAGGTTGAGTTCCAAATAGACCTTGTGCCGAAAGCTTAACCTGTAGCCAGAGACCTTACCTCCTAGCCCCTGCGTAAATGAAATAACTCTCATCTCCGTTAGAGGATTTGCTCGTGGAAGGATTCATTAGACCGAGTATCCCACCATGGGGTGTGCTGGTTTTAATTGTAAAAGGAAAGATGGTAGCATGCGGATGTGCATCACTTGATGGTGAAGAATAGATATCATTTACCGAGAATCGACGGTTCATTTCGATCAGCTCCAATGAGCTAGTTGGCTCTCGAGAATTGATGTTAGAACTGGTTATCATCAGCTGAAAATACGAGAGTGGGACACTTTCCGTACTCGTTATTGACATGATGACCTTTGGTAATGTCTTTTGGCACTAACGTGCTGCGGCATTCATGAATTTGATGAACTGGGTGCGTAGGCCAATGCTCAACTGTTTTGCTATTGTTTCCATTGTTGACATGCCCATATACTCCGAAAGAGAAGAAGACCATAATCTACATCGCAAGAAGGTTCTTCAAACTCTAGGGAATGAGAAGCTTTGCGCTAAAATTCTCAAAGATTGTTATCGGAGGTGCGTACAAGATTTCTGTAGGATAGCTCACTGACTAAACTGACCAAGAATGAGGTGAGGTTTGCTTGGGACTTGGACCAAGAGAACGCGTTTCTTGAAACTAAAGAAAAGTTTGACACCGGATTTGCGGGTCTTACAAGTTTGTAACATGCACCGATCCTAACCTTGTCGAATTGGATGGAGGATCTAGTGGTTTATTCGGAAGCGTCACTTGGGGGTCTCGGGTGTGTACTCATGTAGCGCGGTGAGGTGATGGCTTATGCCTCACCCCTAGCTGAAGCCCCATGAGATTAATTACCGGACTCATAATTTGGAGTTAGCAGTCGATGTGTTTGCGCTCAACTGTGGAGGCACTAATTATATGAAGTTCCTTGCACCATCCATACCAAACATGAGAGTTGAAATATTTCTTTGAGAAGAAGGACCTTAACATGAGGCAACGCAGGTGATCGGAATTAATCAAGAACTATGATGTGGAGCTTGCGTATCACCCAGGAAAGGTTAACGTGGTGGCAGATGCGTTGAGCCGAAAGGAGAGGCCTAAACCCATTCGGGTAAAATCTTGTCAGTTTATTCTGAAACTGGATATGGGGAAGCAGATCTCTAGTGTTCAGAATGAAGCCTTACTCGTGGAGTGGATCATGACGGAGCGTATGTGGGGGCAGCAAGGACTTTTGGAAAGCAATGGAGACGGGGTTATGTCCATAAAAGGCCGGATGTGGATACCTCGATATGGTGGGTTTAGGGATAAAATCATGGAGGAGGCACACAAAACACGCTATTCTAATCATCTGGAAGATCTTAATAAAAACTATTGGTGGCCGACAATGAAGTACGAGGTAGCAACATATGTGACTAGGTGTTTGACACCACTTGAGTGGTGGTGGATTGGTTGACAAAGAGTACTCACTTCTTGCCGATACGGGGGACCTTTAACTACGAAAGGTTGGCAGAATTGTTCCTTCGAGAGATTGTATCTAAGCACGGTGTGTCATTGTTATTGTTTCCGATAGAGACACTCATTCTACGTGAATGGGTAATGGCTTACACATCAGCACCGCGTGCCATCCGCAAACGGATGGTCAGTTGGAAAGAACCATCCAAACTCTCGAAGATATGCTTCGGGTATGCATTATTGACTTCGGCGGTAGCTGGGATTATCACCCACCCTTGGCGGAATTCTTATATAACAATAGCCATCACGCCACTATTGGGATGCCACCGTATGAGAAGTTGCTATGTTTGGTGACTACCTGACCTTATAAACTGGGCTATGATAGAAGTAGGATATGCCTGCTCTGATCTATGGTATTGGTTTTGTGTCATGGTTGTTGCTTAGTTTATGTTATACTTGTTATTATATATAATAGACTATGTTTAATGGCTACCTGATATGTCGAACGAAGCTATGACAAAAGGGGGATATGCCTTCTCTAATCTATGATATTGGTTTTGAGTCAGGGTTGTCGCATAGTTTATATTATATGTATTTTAAACTGAGCTATGACAGAAGTGGGATATGCCTGCTTGATCTCTAGTTGTAGTTTATGTTGTATGGCGTAGATGTAGAACTCTTGTTTATTGGGTCCCATTGGGCGGAAGCAATGGGATTGTTTGGAAGTGGTTGACAACCACAGAAAAATTGATAAGATCAAAGCTTTCGTGAAGGCAGCTCAGGATAGAAAAACTTGGGTGACCGTGTCTTGTTGAAGGTGTCCCCTTGGAAGGGAATCATACGCTTTCGCAAGGTGGCTTATCGGTGGGACTTGCCCCAGGAACTCAAGGGTATCCATCCAACCTTTCACGTGTCACATTTACAGAAATGTATAGCATATGAGGAAGCTCATATACCCCTTGATAACATATGACTGGATGAGAAGTCGAACTACAAATAGGAGCCTATCACCATTCTTAACCGTAAGGAGAAGAAATTATGTAATAAAGTGGTGAGACAGGTGAAGGTACAGTGGAGACACCGAAGGGGGTCCGAAGCTACTTGGGAATCCGAATTGGAAATGATGAGGCTATACCCACACTTGTTTCCCTCGCAGCAGGATTCGTGGACGAATCCTAATGCAACGGGGGAAGACTTGTAACACCCGGAAATTTTCTTTCCGTTCGTATTATTGTATAGTTTGTATGTTTTGTCTCGAACAACTCCATCGTGACTTAAGAAACTTTTGTGGACTTATGACTCTATGAGAACGGTTAGAGGACCCGATGTGTTTAAGGGTAAAAGTATGTGGAGCCATTACATTATATTATGAAGTTATGGATTTCCATCTACACAGTAGCCCCACATAGTTCCTACTCTATTCAAATCGCCTAACCACGAAGGGTTCATATACTCTAAATATGGTTAATTTATACAATGGCTAAGAGGTGAAGGGCCTTATAACAAAAGTTGGTATCATCACCAACTTTAAAAAAACCCTACAACCTCAACCCTAATGGCACACCATAATATAGTTGTTCTTTTTCTCGGCCGACAACAACATCAGCAAATCATCGTCTATTTGGTCATCGAAAGGTAGTATTATTCTCCTTCTTCTATATAATACTCCATATCATACTATATATTCTGTCCCTTTTTGTTCTTCGACAGCAAGAAGACAAGGATCTATTATCCTTTCATTTATTTACCATATTATTCTTTGATTCCTTTTGGTCTTCGACAGAAGGAAGGAAAACAGAAAACAAGAAGCATGATATTATCAACCACTCTCTTCTTCATATATAATATAATAGAAGACTCGACACTTGCTTTTCTTTTCTTTCTTCTATACCAGCGACAAGGAGTAAGGAAAAAGAACATCATCATTCAATCGGCCGATCTTCAGGTAACCCTATTGCTCTAAACGCCTTTCTCTAGAGTTGGTTATGTATCGCCTTCGACTAATAGGGATCGGGTTCCGTTCAGGTGCGAACGGTTCTACCGTAGCTTCGGTTCATCATTCACGACCAAGAATCATCTCAGCGTTTGGTTTCGGCGTGTGTGTTTGAGGTTGGCGTTTGGATTCAGTGTGTGGATTCAGCGGATCGGTTGGCATTCAGGTAAACCTTTCTCCTGGAACCCATGAGTTCTGCAAAGTCGATGCTCGGTTTCGTGTGTATTGGTCAGCGGTACTTGGCGCGGGTTGCGCGCCGCGATGATGATTGTTGCGAAGGTGATGATCATCTCGCTTAGCCGAGGCCGATACATGGAACCTTGTTGATGTATAAAACCACTAGAAGGCTAATCGATGGGGTAGTATGGTCGCATGGATACGGTTATGTTTTTGGTGTTCATGGCAATTGTGGCTATGGGTTCTTGTGATGGTGAGTTTGTAAGATATGATGGTGGGGATAAGATCAAACTTTCTGTCATGAGTCCGAATATGATGTTGTTTAAATGGAAAGATTTATAATGAAAGTGTATATTGATAAAACTTTATAATCAATGTATATAATTATGAAATCAACATTTTATTCAACAAGTCTTTTATCCACTTATGCCTTGAACCCAAATGCGTGAGGATTGTAAAAGATATTATGACGGATGTCTTATTACTATCCTTATTATTATTATTATTATTTTTAAATGAGAGCAAACTCAATTAAACGGAGCGGGCAGTAACGATATGGGCAGAAGCCGTTAGAAACCATAGAAGTCTAAAAGGCCTAGTTTGTAATATAAATGGTTACTTGGCAGGTGATTGATTGTGTGTGTCGCCTCCCGATACCAATTTGCTTGTTGGGCGTTTATTCCCGCTTTCAGGTGAATTCATGTGCCCCTTTTACTGTTTTATAACATTTTGGGCTAATATGCATGTCTTGACAGTGTATGTGGAACCTTGCTTGTTAGATCGGGATTTGCCTTGATTTATACTTGATTAGGTTTAATCCTTTACTATATATTTATACATATATAACTGTGTGTGACGGTTACTTAGTATTATAAATTGAGCTATGATAGTTATATAGTATGTCTACTCTGATCTATAATTATGGTTTGAGTCTTGGTAGGCGATATGCGCTTATGTAGACTTGATATAGTTTTGTGACAAATAAGCGATATGCGCTTATTGTAGATTTAAAATAAAGTCTTATGTTAAGTAGGCGGATTGTGCTTATTCTAGACTTTACATTTTGCTTAGGGAACATATGGGCGGATTGCGCTTATTGTAACTCTAAGGTTAAAGTATTTTGTTAACTATTAATTTGACAATTTACTTATTATTTAAGAACTTCATAAAACTTGAATTCACTCAGCTCGTCTGACTTTACGTGCATATTAGCTTGCTTTCAGGTATTTGAAGAATAAAAGGGATGCCTTGGCTTGCTACAGGACTACTCAGAGGCGGTTGACATTTCGAAATAAAAGAGTCTACTTTATTTATTTGAAAACTATGTTCTTCTAAACTTATCGTTTTGTTCTACAAATATGCTTTAACCCGTCATGGGCAACTTCATGTTTGGATAACTTAACTATTTACTTTCCGCTGCGTGTTTTCTGATAATAAATAAGACTTCTTGAGTATTAATTTATGGTTTTAGCGTTTGAATGCCAACTGTTTGACCCGTCGGTTTGGAGGGTCTTACAAGTTGGTATCAGAGCAATGGTTCGAGGGATTCGGGCAGTTTGTGCTCGAACTCGAATCTGATATGGGACCAAACTGTTACTAAGAAATGTCAACTGCTGGGTAGCTGCACGCCAAAAGGTAATCCTTATTTTTACGTATGTATATATATATACACTTCATTGGATGCTTAATAGCATGAAGTCATAAACGGGCGGTTAGTGCCTTTACATTTTGATGTAGTATTGGAAGTCTACTATGTAGTGCGTAATGCACGACACATAGGTTGGGATGCTTCTCGTTGAACACCTAGATACATAAAGTGTTAGAAGGAAACCCAATAACTATATTTGTTTTAAGTATCTTATGATGGCTCTTATTGAGTGCTTAATTGTAACAATTCGTAGGGGGGTGTATGCTCTTGTGTTTTGAGGTATGGTAGAATTCCCTTCTTCATTTGTTAATTGCAAGCCTTTAAGGTTTAATAGTTAAATACCATGTGTATTTGTGTTAATGTGTAGGCAGAATTGTTAATGTGGTCGTAACTTATTGTGTTTAGGGTGACTAAAGTAAAGTAAACAGCTAATCACACTTGATCAACGTTATTAGAAGTTTACCCTTACTTTACACATCCTGAATATGCCTTGTGACGGATCATGTGACGGTTTTGTCGTGAATGTTTTGTATGGGTTGTGTCTATCACCTTTTGTATTGGGTTAGATAAGATCCCAAGGTTACTAGACATTTAATCGAGGACAAGGTTGCAGCAGAAAATTCACTCTTTGTGACCAAGGTTGTAAATAATTGTCGAATCGAGTTATCGGGCCATAGTCTGCCTCTTCTCTTGTACTTAATGTCATTGGGTTGCTTTGATGTTACTCTTGGGATGGATTGGCTGGCTACCGTGGATGCTCACTTTGTATGCGGGCGGAGACTCGTGCGACTTACAGCTCCTGATGGGAATCGTATTAGTGTTCATGGGCACGATGGTTGCTCATTACCTCGGGTTATTTCTATGCTAAAGGCGGGGAAGATGTTTCAGCGTTGGTGTAAGGCGTACCTGTCGCAGGTCTTCGATGTGGGGGCAGATATCCCTAAGCTAGGGGATGTCCCCGTAATGCGAGATTACTCGGATGTATATTCTTAGGATTTGGCGGAATCGCTATCAGACCGCGAGGTTGAGTTCCAAATAGACCTTGTGCCGAAAGCTTAACCTGTAGCCAGAGACCTTACCTCCTAGCCCCTGCGTAAATGAAATAACTCTCATCTCCGTTAGAGGATTTGCTCGAGGAAGGATTCATTAGACCGAGTATCCCACCATGGGGTGTGCTGGTTTTAATTGTAAAAGGAAAGATGGTAGCATGCGGATGTGCATCACTTGATGGTGAAGAATAGATATCATTTACCGAGAATCGACGGTTCATTTCGATCAGCTCCAATGAGCTAGTTGGCTCTCGAGAATTGATGTTAGAACTGGTTATCATCAGCTGAAAATACGAGAGTGGGACACTTTCCGTACTCGTTATTGACATGATGACCTTTGGTAATGTCTTTTGGCACTAACGTGCTGCGGCATTCATGAATTTGATGAACTGGGTGCGTAGGCCAATGCTCAACTGTTTTGCTATTGTTTCCATTGTTGACATGCCCATATACTCCGAAAGAGAAGAAGACCATAATCTACATCGCAAGAAGGTTCTTCAAACTCTAGGGAATGAGAAGCTTTGCGCTAAAATTCTCAAAGATTGTTATCGGAGGTGCGTACAAGATTTCTGTAGGATAGCTCACTGACTAAACTGACCAAGAATGAGGTGAGGTTTGCTTGGGACTTGGACCAAGAGAACGCGTTTCTTGAAACTAAAGAAAAGTTTGACACCGGATTTGCGGGTCTTACAAGTTTGTAACATGCACCGATCCTAACCTTGTCGAATTGGATGGAGGATCTAGTGGTTTATTCGGACGCGTCACTTGGGGGTCTCGGGTGTGTACTCATGTAGCGCGGTGAGGTGATGGCTTATGCCTCACCCCTAGCTGAAGCCCCATGAGATTAATTACCGGACTCATAATTTGGAGTTAGCAGTCGATGTGTTTGCGCTCAACTGTGGAGGCACTAATTATATGAAGTTCCTTGCACCATCCATACCAAACATGAGAGTTGAAATATTTCTTTGAGAAGAAGGACCTTAACATGAGGCAACGCAGGTGATCGGAATTAATCAAGAACTATGATGTGGAGCTTGCGTATCACCCAGGAAAGGTTAACGTGGTGGCAGACGCGTTGAGCCGAAAGGAGAGGCCTAAACCCATTCGGGTAAAATCTTGTCAGTTTATTCTGAAACTGGATATGGGGAAGCAGATCTCTAGTGTTCAGAATGAAGCCTTACTCGTGGAGTGGATCATGACGGAGCGTATGTGGGGGCAGCAAGGACTTTTGGAAAGCAATGGAGACGGGGTTATGTCCATAAAAGGCCGGATGTGGATACCTCGATATGGTGGGATTAGGGATAAAATCATGGAGGAGGCACACAAAACACGCTATTCTAATCATCTGGAAGATCTTAATAAAAACTATTGGTGGCCGACAATGAAGTACGAGGTAGCAACATATGTGACTAGGTGTTTGACACCACTTGAGTGGTGGTGGATTGGTTGACAAAGAGTACTCACTTCTTGCCGATACGGGGGACCTTTAACTACGAAAGGTTGGCAGAATTGTTCCTTCGAGAGATTGTATCTAAGCACGGTGTGTCATTGTTATTGTTTCCGATAGAGACACTCATTCTACGTGAATGGGTAATGGCTTACACATCAGCACCGCGTGCCATCCGCAGACGGATGGTCAGTTGGAAAGAACCATCCAAACTCTCGAAGATATGCTTCGGGTATGCATTATTGACTTCGGCGGTAGCTGGGATTATCACCCACCCTTGGCGGAATTCTTATATAACAATAGCCATCACGCCACTATTGGGATGCCACCGTATGAGAAGTTGCTATGTTTGGTGACTACCTGACCTTATAAACTGGGCTATGATAGAAGTAGGATATGCCTGCTCTGATCTATGGTATTGGTTTTGTGTCATGGTTGTTGCTTAGTTTATGTTATACTTGTTATTATATATAATAGACTATGTTTAATGGCTACCTGATATGTCGAACGAAGCTATGACAAAAGGGGGATATGCCTTCTCTAATCTATGATATTGGTTTTGAGTCAGGGTTGTCGCATAGTTTATATTATATGTATTTTAAACTGAGCTATGACAGAAGTGGGATATGCCTGCTTGATCTCTAGTTGTAGTTTATGTTGTATGGCGTAGATGTAGAACTCTTGTTTATTGGGTCCCATTGGGCGGAAGCAATGGGATTGTTTGGAAGTGGTTGACAACCACAGAAAAATTGATAAGATCAAAGCTTTCGTGAAGGCAGCTCAGGATAGAAAAACTTGGGTGACCGTGTCTTGTTGAAGGTGTCCCCTTGGAAGGGAATCATACGCTTTCGCAAGGTGGCTTATCGGTGGGACTTGCCCCAGGAACTCAAGGGTATCCATCCAACCTTTCACGTGTCACATTTACAGAAATGTATAGCATATGAGGAAGCTCATATACCCCTTGATAACATATGACTGGATGAGAAGTCGAACTACAAATAGGGGCCTATCACCATTCTTAACCGTAAGGAGAAGAAATTATGTAATAAAGTGGTGAGACAGGTGAAGGTACAGTGGAGACACCGAAGGGGGTCCGAAGCTACTTGGGAATCCGAATTGGAAATGATGAGGCTATACCCACACTTGTTTCCCTCGCAGCAGGATTCGTGGACGAATCCTAATGCAACGGGGGAAGACTTGTAACACCCGGAAATTTTCTTTCCGTTCGTATTATTGTATAGTTTGTATGTTTTGTCTCGAACAACTCCATCGTGACTTAAGAAACTTTTGTGGACTTATGACTCTATGAGAACGGTTAGAGGACCCGATGTGTTTAAGGGTAAAAGTATGTGGAGCCATTACATTATATTATGAAGTTATGGATTTCCATCTACACAGTAGCCCCACATAGTTCCTACTCTATTCAAATCGCCTAACCACGAAGGGTTCATATACTCTAAATATGGTTAATTTATACAATGGCTAAGAGGTGAAGGGCCTTATAACAAAAGTTGGTATCATCACCAACTTTAAAAAAACCCTACAACCTCAACCCTAATGGCACACCATAATATAGTTGTTCTTTTTCTCGGCCGACAACAACATCAGCAAATCATCGTCTATTTGGTCATCGAAAGGTAGTATTATTCTCCTTCTTCTATATAATACTCCATATCATACTATATATTCTGTCCCTTTTTGTTCTTCGACAGCAAGAAGACAAGGATCTATTATCCTTTCATTTATTTACCATATTATTCTTTGATTCCTTTTGGTCTTCGACAGAAGGAAGGAAAACAGAAAACAAGAAGCATGATATTATCAACCACTCTCTTCTTCATATATAATATAATAGAAGACTCGACACTTGCTTTTCTTTTCTTTCTTCTATACCAGCGACAAGGAGTAAGGAAAAAGAACATCATCATTCAATCGGCCGATCTTCAGGTAACCCTATTGCTCTAAACGCCTTTCTCTAGAGTTGGTTATGTATCGCCTTCGACTAATAGGGATCGGGTTCCGTTCAGGTGCGAACGGTTCTATCGTAGCTTCGGTTCATCATTCACGACCAAGAATCATCTCAGCGTTTGGTTTCGGCGTGTGTGTTTGAGGTTGGCGTTTGGATTCAGTGTGTGGATTCAGCGGATCGGTTGGCATTCAGGTAAACCTTTCTCCTGGAACCCATGAGTTCTGCAAAGTCGATGCTCGGTTTCGTGTGTATTGGTCAGCGGTACTTGGCGCGGGTTGCGCGCCGCGATGATGATTGTTGCGAAGGTGATGATCATCTCGCTTAGCCAAGGCCGATACATGGAACCTTGTTGATGTATAAAACCACTAGAAGGCTAATCGATGGGGTAGTATGGTCGCATGGATACGGTTATGTTTTTGGTGTTCATGGCAATTGTGGCTATGGGTTCTTGTGATGGTGAGTTTGTAAGATATGATGGTGGGGATAAGATCAAACTTTCTGTCATGAGTCCGAATATGATGTTGTTTAAATGGAAAGATTTATAATGAAAGTGTATATTGATAAAACTTTATAATCAATGTATATAATTATGAAATCAACATTTTATTCAACAAGTCTTTTATCCACTTATGCCTTGAACCCAAATGCGTGAGGATTGTAAAAGATATTATGACGGATGTCTTATTACTATCCTTATTATTATTATTATTATTATTTTTAAATGAGAGCAAACTCAATTAAACGGAGCGGGCAGTAACGATATGGGCAGAAGCCGTTAGAAACCATAGAAGTCTAAAAGGCCTAGTTTGTAATATAAATGGTTACTTGGCAGGTGTTTGATTGTGTGTGTCGCCTCCCGATACCAATTTGCTTGTTGGGCGTTTATTCCCGCTTTCAAGTGAATTCATGTGCCCCTTTTACTGTTTTATAACATTTTGGGCTAATATGCATGTCTTGACAGTGTATGTGGAACCTTGCTTGTTAGATCGGGATTTGCCTTGATTTATACTTGATTAGGTTTAATCCTTTACTATATATTTATACATATATAACTGTGTGTGACGGTTACTTAGTATTATAAATTGAGCTATGATAGTTATATAGTATGTCTACTCTGATCTATAATTATGGTTTGAGTCTTGGTAGGCGATATGCGCTTATGTAGACTTGATATAGTTTTGTGACAAATAAGCGATATGCGCTTATTGTAGATTTAAAATAAAGTCTTATGTTAAGTAGGCGGATTGCGCTTATTCTAGACTTTACATTTTGCTTAGGGAACATATGGGCGGATTGCGCTTATTGTAACTCTAAGGTTAAAGTATTTTGTTAACTATTAATTTGACAATTTACTTATTATTTAAGAACTTCATAAAACTTGAATTCACTCAGCTCGTCTGACTTTACGTGCATATTAGCTTGCTTTCAGGTATTTGAAGAATAAAAGGGATGCCTTGGCTTGCTACAGGACTACTCAGAGGCGGTTGACATTTCGAAATAAAAGAGTCTACTTTATTTATTTGAAAACTATGTTCTTCTAAACTTATCGTTTTGTTCTACAAATATGCTTTAACCCGTCATGGGCAACTTCATGTTTGGATAACTTAACTATTTACTTTCCGCTGCGTGTTTTCTGATAATAAATAAGACTTCTTGAGTATTAATTTATGGTTTTAGCGTTTGAATGCCAACTGTTTGACCCGTCGGTTTGGAGGGTCTTACAATCGCGCGCGGTTGAACTTATGAAACTCTTGCCCTGCCTTAGGGATCCTAGAGTGAACTCCTCTTGCTCAGGTCTTGTATAAGGGTTGCTAAGTTGCTTTTGGGTTACGGACCTGCTAACCCCCCATGATAGATGAAGATGTTTCATGTTTTGACAAAGGTCTAAGGGAAGCCATTGAAGACATAGTGGTATGTGGGGGTCGCTCTTTAGTGACCTATAGTGGAGGATGGCGTCTTTGCCAATGCAGGGCTCCTCTCCGCGAAGGATGTCAAGATGTATGCATTTGTGGCATCGTGAGCTCAATCCTAGAACTTTCAAGACCACATTCTATGGAATAGTGGGGTTGTCGGCGTAGACTTGGACTACGTGCACGCCCTCGAAAGGCTAAATTACTATCTCCTAGGTTTTGATGTTGACGGTTTTTCTAACAAGGACACCCCCAAAGCCTCAGAAAACCTTGGCGAATGCCCTTTTTAGCCAAATTGTTCAGAGCCTGGGTGAAGTTTTTGGTTTGTCCCCCACCAAAGGGCAGTTATTGAATGCTTATAAGGCCTCCACATCCAAGATTTCCTAACTGTTATCCGATCGAAGGTCAGGGCCAAAGCATGTCCGCTGTTGAATATAGTGCCATTCTTAAATATTGTTTGATGATCCCCATGTACCAGGAGGATGAAATCTGTACGATTTGTCGTAAGGCCTTCCTGGATGAATACGGGGAACATGCGGTTCATTGCAAGGAGTTACCCGGGTTCAAATATTAGCTTAATTGGGTTTGACACGTTCCGTGGGACATTTTAAGATAGGCTGGTATCTCAGCCAAGTAGGAGGCCCCTCTGAACTTCCTCTCGGATCCCGTAGAAGAGAGATCCACCTTGCGTCTAGCAGATTTCCTCGTCTTTGGGTGGATCGGGGGGAAGCATGCTTGTGTTGACCTGACATGTGTATCTCCTCTAGTCGGGTTGAGGGATAGTGGGTTGGTAGCAGGGCAAGCGGTGCGGAAAGCAGAGGCGAAGAAGGTAAAGAAAAGCATGCTAAAGCCTGCAAGGCGAACCAACACGTTTTCATACCCCTGGCTTTTGATACCTTTGGCTCATTGACACTGGAGGCTACCCGTTTCTTGACTAGGTTCCAGCGAGTTATTCATAGTAGTCTCTTGGCTCCGGGTAGGTAAGGTTTTGTTTTTAGTAGATTAGGGTTTGCCATTCAGAAAGGGGTGGTGCCGGCTGCTTGTTGCCCGCCAACCTGCTATCTTGATGTAGTTTTCTCAGTTATTAGTCAAAACAAATCAACAATGACCATGAATGATTCTCCATTTTAATAATATCTCACATTTAACACTAAAAAAGGAGTATTGGATTTAAATAATCTCAACTATTAGTAATTGGCCGTCACCAGTCCCAACTAAGAAAATATGTGCATGTGGTCCCAACTTTCAATATATTGGCCACCAATAGACTATGTCTAACAGAATACTAACTGATTTTCTAAATGGAACATATTTATTTTTAGTCATAGTCCGTTGATGGCCAATATGTTAAAAGATGGGACCGTCAGCACATATTTTGCTAGTTGGGACCGGTGGTGGCCAATAGCTAATAGTTGAAATTATTTAAATCCAATACTCCTTTCTATAAATATATTTTTTATAAAAAAAATTGTTTTTATTATTTAGTGTGATAAGTTGCATCTTTTACAAATATGCCCAATGTTTCCGCAAAATAAAATTGTACCTTTTAACTTTTATAAAGGTGTTTGAACTTTGAATTATTTGATTTTAATTCCCTAAAGTTGTGATTAAGTCATTCACAATCGCATATATTACGATGCATGTTCTGATGTTGGCCATTCACTCTCTAAGTTGCACCTCCGGTCGGCTAGCTAGGGTTTCGAACAGGTCAAAATCGTACCTTATATGGTCGTATCTCCACCAAATCTAGTAATGCTTAAAGTCCTGAAAACTGTTCTCCCTGAAGTTGGGATTGTCAGAGCTAGGTCTTTTCTTAGTGAAGGTTCCAGTGCATTAGATGTGATTTCATAGGTTGATTGTGGTCGAAAAATTAGAGGGAAAGAGGGTTTTTAGAGAGAAATGAAAAAGATATAGCAGATAAAGAGGGAAGTGTCCAAATATTTAATAATAATGCGACTATCAAAGTACGATCCAAAAAATTACACTTTGGACTGCGAACATAGAAATAATATTTAATTGTTAAATATTATTAATCATGAATAAACATAGATTGAGAAATAAGTATTTAGCGAAATATTTATTTAAAAGATTATTAGGAATAATCGTTATTGATTGTTTAGAGAAATAATAAATTGGAAGTGGATTGATCAATTGGACCATTTAAAGTGTTGAACGATATAAAAATTATTAGAGAATAATTATTGCGGTGTTATCAAATAATCGTTGTTCGATATAAATTAAGGTGATTGATTATTGTCGGGGCACGACAATTATAGACGGGTTAAATATTATGATGATTATTATTTAAAATGTTAAACAATAATAACATTATTAGTTGATAATAATATTACATAATATATGAAGTTTATTGTTAAGGTGTTAATTATAAAACAATGGTGGACTAATAATTAATTGTTAATTATTAATTAGGCAACTCCTTGAGAAGCAAGCCAATAGTTTTGCCACCTCCTTTTTTATTAAGAGTTAATTAAAACAATAAGCACCCACAACCACACCACCTTACGCCGCCACAACGACCACATCCTCACCCCCACCGTCCGGCCACCACCTTCCATGCGCCACCCAAGGCCACACGCCCCTCTCCCCTCGTCGATCTCCTCTCACGCGCAAAAACCAGGCGCGTGACTGCCTCGGTTCGCTTGATGCGTCCCTCGGGTTGCGTGCCTTCGTTTCGGGTTTCCTAGTTTTGCGTGTTCGGGAGTTAGTGTTGATAGGGATCTAAATGGATGTTCTTGGATGATTTGGGTGATTCGAAGATTGGTTATTATTGGCTAGCTAGCGTGGCGTTCGTAGATCCATCCTGTGATTTATTCGGTGTTTCGTCAAGGTGTTTTTAAAACATCCTATGGTCATGTTTATAATATCTTTCATTAGTAGCATTTGGATCACCGTGATGGGATTGCGTATTCAGTTATTAATATATATTTTGTGTTAAAATTATATATATATATATATATCGTGCGAACTGCGAGAACGCTATCTAAAACCATTCAAATTCAAAATTTCTTTTTACACTTGTCTTTATTATTAAAATACAATCTCAAAAACACAATTTACGCATAAAAATTTAAACGTATATGAAAATAAATTGTTTCATTTACACATGTGTAAAAAGTAAATTTTAGAGTGTTTTTGCAAGAAAAGATAAATTATTTGGAAAGAAAATTCATTTTTAACATTATATTTTAATTACAATTAGGTTTGTATTGAAAAAAAATTGATTTTGATTGGTTTTCTCATTTATTCTCACGGTTCTCGTGATATTTAGCATTCTCAAGATAACCCTCTCCTATATATATATATATATATATAGTATAAGGTTATACATGATTTTAAGCAGTTTGAGCCAACAAAATCAAAAAAGCGCAGAGCACTTTTTTTTAAAAAAACAAATAAGTTTTTGGGTAACACATTGTTAACACATGTTAATTTTGTCTTGTACTAATGTTACTATGTTAGTATATAACTAGTATTTTACCGGCGCCGCGTGTTGCGACGGCGCACAACGGATATGCTGGGTGTTTTTTACCCGACGCCGAGGTTTGCGGGGGCGTCACAATGTCTCGAACAGGTAGCAAATAATCAATCGATTACCCGCCGCGCGTTGTGGCGGCATAGAAACGTACATTAAATCGACATTATATTGTGAAACGGAAACGTATTATATTTGATCGACTTGCTCACGCCGCGCCTTGTGGCGGTTACCGGGTAGCGTGCGTCTGGCGAGGTGATTAAGCGGCGATAACAACGTGTTTTTGAAAGTTTAGGGTGGTTCTTTGTAATTAACTGAAACATGAGTGGGTGGCAGTGAAAAGTAGGGGACTAAACTTGCAATTAATTGAAACATAAGTTGGAGGATTAAAGTTGTATTTAGCTGAAAGTTATGAAAGTGTCAGCCGACACTTCCTAATAGTATATATATAATATAATGGATGAAAAACTAATTCGTTTTCCCTTGATATACATGTTTGCATTCCATCATATGACAATTTTGATATTTTTGACACTTCTATGTATGCCCACGAATCATCTGGTTATGAGCTTTCATTTTAGTTGACTATATATAGTTACACTAAGGGGTTGTTCGGTAGCCTCTTAATGAGGCTCTTAACCATTCAGTGCTGAATGATTCAGCATTCAGCGCGTTTGTTTCAGCTCCTGAATAGAATGGTTAAGGCTGAATCATTAAGACTTGAGATGTTGCTGAACCATTAAGCACTGAATCATTAAGCATTGAACTAGGATGAACCTTAATGAAACTCTCATACCAATGTGGGACAAGAAAACTAACTATTAAGAGGTCCAACTTAATGATTCAGCACTTAACCATTCAGACCTCTTAACCATTCAGAGCTCTTAATGATTCAACACTTAATCAACCAAACAGCACCTAAGATAAATGTTACAGCAACTTTTTATCCTTGGTAACAACAAACTCACATGTCACATGTGAGGTTGTTAACAAAGTTGGTGTATGCAATGAGCACCCTATATAAGTGGAACCAGTTTCACTATATTAAACAAGTACAATTAATATGTAAAAAAGTTAACACCATGGCCTTTCTTCTAACAAAACTTCTTATGAAAGTGTCTACATTTTCTAATCGATAATCTAAATACAAGTTAACATGATTGCCCATGTAATGGTACCTTGCGTTTGTATCGGTTCATTTTAACACTTGCAAAGACTTACACACCCAGTAACAAACCATGGTCTTCCTATAAAAGTGTGTGTATGCATACACACACTTGATTGAAATGTATATTGTGATAATTTCGTAATTAACATATAAATATAGTATGTGTGTACACATTGTGTCACTAGACCAATAAGCCATGGGCTAGTTCATCACTTCATTTGTTTTCTTATACTTCCATAATAGATGGATTGCAGGCTACATGATGTGTGGTAACTATATAAGTGTGATACGAAGATTGAGCTAAAGAGGAATATTGAAAGGAGAGACATGTTGTGTTGTGAATGTCAACTAAATCAAATAAAGAATGTTGTACAAGTAATCTTAACTTGAAATTTTAAACTTTTTATGTTGTACATGTAAGTATAAATTTTTATAAAACTGAATTATCACTCTCAAGAATAAGATAATCAACACAGGAATTCACAATGATATTATAAGTAAAAATATAAGTATATCTTTGCCTTGTTCTTGTTGCTGTATACTATTATACATTGCTTGTAACAACCAGTGACTAACAAAAGGTTTGTTTAAAAAGTTTAGTACCTTGATATGAAGTTTGAAAATTCAATACATATACATTGCTTTTGATGTGTGGTTGATACAAGAACAACAGCTGCTTGAAAAGAGAATGGGTATATTTTAACCATTGCGTTTAACTATGACATAATAATAGCGGTAAATACACTCGTGTAGTGGATAAAAAATACGATCATTTTCGTTAACATGTGATCATATCACTCTCCATTTCTTAAAACTTGGCTAAAGGCGATTGCGGCTTTTGACCCTGATCGACGGCCTAGATGCTTACAGATGAACTCACTGGTTTGCAAGAGCTTTCCAAGATCTACATTGGTTTCAATACCGAGGCCATGAAGCATGTAAACCACATCCTCAGTAGCAACATTTCCTGAGGCTCCCTTGGCGTATGGGCACCCTCCTAGACCCGAAATAGAAGAGTCCACTGTGCTTATTCCCATTTGTCAACAATTATGCATAGATTACGTATACGAAAAGTTAAGTTGACTCCATATATTTGAACATTTTTGTATAATGGGTCATGGGTGTAAGATAATACGTACATGTAGCGAGGGACCGAGGTGTTAAATAGATAACCAATTTTAAATCGAGATCCGCATAAGTATTTTACCTAGGCAGACCAAATATAGCGACTTTGACCTACTTCCTTTTTCAGCTAAGACTTCTATTTCACAGATTTGACTCTTTATAGCTCAGACTCAGAGTAACCCAAAGCAGGTCATTCATAAGTAAATTGGTTGAGCCGCCCATACTTGGTCCTATAGCATTTAGCATGTCCACATAAATCGTAACAATTCCTTGTTATATTGGTAGTATTTTTAGTTAGAATAACCAATATGTCCTCGGTCATTGTTACTACTTATTGATGCTGTTGAATTTGATCGACATGTATGCCTTAATACTTGAGTGGGGGACAATAAAGGTGTCTGACTAGAAGTCAATGATGTTATGAAGTATGAATTTGGTCAAAGTCCTCTTTTTGTGTTTGTTACAAATCTATCTATGATGGAGAAAGTAGCTTACCTGGAGGGATACTAAAATGTTGGGAAGAGATTGGCCATAAGTGTCATGAAAGTGAACCGCTAGCTTTTCGGCAGGAACAACTGAAATGGATGTTATCATCACAAAAAGGCAGTGATACGAAGCTCAATGGCTGTGAAGTACAATTCATACGCAGGGCGTAATTTGCTATTATTTTCAGCTTTATGCAACATTTTACATATCTAGAGATGGCAAAACAAGTAGGTCAAGTTGAATTTATCTGCTACATTTTAGATGTTTCTTTCAGTTGTCTTTTATTTGAATTTATGTACATATATATTTACACGCGATCAAAAAAGGACAAAGCAAATTTTATATAACACTAAGCTAAATGCAAACCAATAGGATTCTGATAGTTACCTGGTGTGCCAATCCCAATGGTATCACCGAGTGATATTTCAGAACAGCCCATATCATGAAGTTCTTTTGCAACGTGTGCAACTTTTGATGGAGAAATCATTCCTTCAACCGGGCATCCAATCACACATGATACATACCTTTTTAATGGAAAATGACATTAAATAATAAACTGAATTATGCAGAAGTCTGAAAATAAAACAGACGTATTTATTATCATATATAATTAAGACCATACCCACGAACACGAATATTGAGCTTTGTAGCAGCATGAACCACAACCCGATAACGAGAAAAGCTTTCGTCGATGGTACAATTAATGTTTGACTTTGAGAAGGACTCAGATGCTGATGCAAAAATAGCTATTTCCTTTGCTCCAGCTGCAACAGCAACTTCAAAACCCTAGTTGAAACCAAAACTAAAATCATAAGTTCATTTGTTTTAGCAAAAATATTCTCTTTTAATCCTCAAGAAATATCACGCACCTTCAAATTCGGTACCAGTACAGGCAATCTTGTATTATCCATGTTTTTTAGTGCTTCAACAACCTCCCTTGCATCAGCAAGCTTTATAAAAAATAATAATTAGATACTAGAGGATCAATAGAACCAGTGAAAAGTAACTCATAGAAAATAACTAGTTTTATAAGCATTAAGCAATCAAAAACATCTTAATGCATTAAACCTCCCAAATCGATTTACGTAAAAATTCCTTAGATTATTAGCGTTACTATGTAGTTTTCCAATCATTTTTAATGAACTAATGCATTAACTATCTATCAAATTGCACAAGAAATGGCTGTGGCTCAACCCAACTTGACCCGTACTAAAGAGAATCGAATTTGACCCATATACTAACCTGCCAGACAGGCTAATTGCCACCTCTGGTAGAGATAAAAATTAACATTAAAAAGTCAAACCATGATTTTGATACCTGAGGTACCCACTTGGGAGAAACAAAAGCTGTTGCCTCAACAACAGATAATCCGGTAGAAACAAGCCTCTGAATAAGTTCAATTTTCACAGATGTCGGCACCATATTCTTTTCATTCTGTAACCCATCCCTTGCACCAACTTCCACAATCTTCACATACTTCGGTATGCCCTTGAAAATCTAATTATAAAGAAAATCTAAA
Organism: Ambrosia artemisiifolia; assembly: GCA_032199755.1. Lineage (NCBI taxonomy): Eukaryota > Viridiplantae > Streptophyta > Magnoliopsida > Asterales > Asteraceae > Ambrosia > Ambrosia artemisiifolia. Next base: position 35,236,555 of record CM063517.1, read on the forward strand.
ATATTAGTATAAACTAATGTTGTCCATTTGTTTGTTTTTTACATTTTACACCAACATTTTTTTTTCAGTTCAGAGATTAGGTACAACGTATGACACGGCATCTTAATCTTGTTGCAATATTTATATGAATTTTGGAGAACTTGTGTTAGACCATTGAAGTTTAGTGAATCACCATATTCGTTATGTTTTGTAGTCCGACATCATTGCAGTAAGAGTTATTCTGACGGCTTGCTAAATGCCTTGAATTACACTGATTTCCATATGATGCACGGTTTCCATTTTGAGGCATATCTCTTGCATGATGTCTCCAACCGAACACTCCTTGCGCATACTCAGAATCTTCCCTGAGAATATGCATGCATCCATGTTAGTACAGTCAGTTTTAGACTTCAGTATATAAACCACATCCATGTCGGCATAAATTGTACAAAGGCATAAGAGAACCACACTATGCAAACTGCAAATTCACATACTCATCATCATCATTTGATGACGTGGAAGTATTTCCGTCAACCCAGCAACGTTCGATTCCAGAGTCCCCTCCGCTGGTACTGCAGCCGTTGGATGAGAATCTATTGAAAAGATCCATGGTGCTTAGGCTTGGCAACTTGTCCATACCAAGAGGCTCCTCCAAACTCGACATTGCAGAAGCAATACAACCCTTCAAGCTGTAAAAAGTCGGTCAATATTCTTTGTAATGATATATAAAAGAAGGCAACAAAAATTCAGGTACGTAAATCTATGTTGAAACCAAACATTTTCAACCTTAATGATTCCTTGATCCTGCCTACCAAACAATACAATGTAGTGATTCAATCCATTGTCACATGGTAACCAAAAAAGACCATGGAATGGTAATGATCCATTTTGCCATTCCATTACCTTGTTCATTCCATTCTATTACCCCATACCAAACAGACCCTAAATTCATAAATGTTGAACTTTTTCCATTTATTCAACTCACTAAACTTGCAGGACTGGATAATGTACTGAAAACATGTCCTTGTATAACACATATTATAAACTTAACATCGTTTAGACATATTTTTCTTAAACCAATAATACAATAGTTAAGGGAAAACTCCATAAAGTAGTAACAAAGTTAGTCTCTTAAAAAAAGAAGAGTATAACCGTGTCCACGTCTAAGCATTTGTTTCAAAACTCAAAAATATAAAGGTTCCAACATAAATCAACAGGCATCATATCAACTCACTTTATGCTTAGGGGCGGAAAATGATTCAACTACAACGACGATGCAGATAACATATAAATTTTCCAGTTCCAACTTTTAGAATAAACACAAATTGGCTACAAACAGTCATGTTATAACAGAGAAAATACTACAATGCTAAATGCTAAATGCTATAACCATTCACATTGCTAAAAAACAATTAAAATAAAAACATATCTAAATCATCTAATTTCAACAACTCATGATTCATGAACCAACAATTTAAATAGCAATTTCATTACAACATTCATCTAATTTCAAACAAATTAACTAGAATTCAACTCAAACAAAACTAAAACACAGCAAAAATGTACCTGTAATCCACAAAAATACAATACAGCAAATTTTGATCTAAAATTGTATATATTATTAATTACTAACAATAATAATATTAATGAATGAGGAGAGTGTGAAAAGGAGAAAACGTAAGGTACAGGACTCTACCAACTGTCCATACGCATACATGTGGTGGTGATGGGATTTGTTTAATGAATTAAAAACTACAGAAAACAAGTAGTTGAAATTGTTAGCGTCATACCTAACAAAAGGTTGTGTGAATTCAAAGCTTAGATTAGTATTATTATAATTTGAGTTGTATGTTTACATCGTTTTCTGTTTGATTGTGACGAGGAGATTCCAGTTGTTAAAGGATTTGGTCTGTGGGTGTTTGTGAAATATTTGAATGTAGAGGTGTGTGTTTTCAAGCATGTTTTTCATGATAGATGATTGCATATTCGATTTCAACGGCTTCTTGGTTGAAGCAGCTGTTGAAAAGGTTGCAATTAAGGACAAACCACCGACTAGTCGGTGGACTAACAGTTACAGCCGGAATTTTATTCATTTGATTTTTTTTTTCTTCGGGAGAAATACATATTTTGTAGTTTATGTTATCTCAAATTGTACCAGGTGTCTTTTATCTTTAAAATTTACATTGTGTTTCCTTAATTTGAAAATTTTGCACACCATAACTCCTTTACACTAATTCTATTCGATATCTTGGTTATTTTCTCTAACCTCATCCAATATTTGGATTATCTTTATTTATGTATTAGGGGGACGGGGCGCCACCAGAAAAGGTCTTGGGTACTCCACTAACAGCACGGTAACACCGTCGCCACCAGTGCTGTTAGGGGTCCCGTAAACCATTTTCTGATTCTACCTAACGGCCTGGTAACTTGGTATATTAAATGCAACGATCGAATTTTTATGTTTTTTAATTCCATTTTTGGCCGTTGAATTTAATTTGTGTTTTCAAACGATCATATTTTGTGACCGTTTTATGACAGTTCCTATAAAACACAAAATGGTCCCATGGTTTAGTATAAAAGATAATAGAAATTATCTCCGTACTTTTATAAAAATGAGTAACATTGACGTCGAAGATGAACATAGTTCCTATAAAACACAAAATGTTTTCATGTATTTTTACTTATGTTTATTATTAATGAATTTTGTTGTATGCCCTTGAAAATCTAATTATAGAGAAAATCTAAAATATTAGTATAAACTAATGTTGTCCATTTGTTTGTTTTTTTTTACATTTTACACCAACATGTTTTTTAGTTCAGAGATTAGGTACAACATATGACACGGCATCTTAATCTTGTTGCAATATTTATATGAATTTTGGAGAACTTGTGTTAGACCATTGGAGTTTAGCGAATCACCATATTTGTTATGTTTTGTAGTCCGACATCATTGCAGTAAGAGTTATGCTAACGGCTTGCTAAATGCCTTGAATTACATTGATTTCCGTATGATGCATGGTTTCCATTTTGAGGCATATCTCTTGCATGATGTCTCCAACTGAACACTCCTTGCGCATACTCAAAATCTTCCCTGAGAATATGAATGCTTCCATGTTAGTACAGTCAGTTTCAGACTTCAGTATATAAACCACATCCGTGTCGGCAAAGATGTACAAAGCCATAAGAGAACCACACTATGCAAACTGCAAATACACATACACATACTCATCATCATCATTTGATGACGTGGAAGTATTTCCATCAACCCAGCAACGTTCGAATCCAGAGTCCTATCCGCTGGTACTGCAGCCGTTGGATGAGAACCTATGGAAAAGATCCATGGTGCTTAGGCTTGGCAACTTGTCCATACCAAGAGGCTCCTCCAAACTTGACATTGCAGAAGCAATACAACCCTTCAAGCTGTAAAAAGTCAACAAAAATATAATGTAGTGATTCATTCCATTGTCATCAAACAAGACCATGGAATGGTAATGATCTATTTCATTCCTTTGGCAATTCCATTACCTTGTTCATTCCATTTCATTACCCCATACCAAACAGACCCTGAATTCATAAATGTTAAATGTTGAACTTTTTCCATTTATTCAGCTCACTAAACTTGCAGGACTGAATAATGTACCCAAAAACATGTCTTTGTTGTAACACATATTTTAAACTTAACTTCGTTCAAACAAATTTTTCATAAACCAATAATACAATATTTAAGGGAAAACTCTACGAAAAAGTAATAAAGTTAGTCTCTTCACAAAAAAAAAAAAAAACAGAGTATAACTGCGTCCGCGCCTGAGCATTTGTGTCAAAACTCAAAACTATAAGGTTCCAACATAAATCAATAGGCATCATATCAACTCACTTCATGCTTACGGCCGAAAATGGTTCAACTACAACGACTATGCGGATAACATACAAATTTTCCAGTTCCAACTTTAAGAATATACACAAATTGACTACAAACAGCCACATTATAACACAGAAACTACTACAATGCTAAATGCTATAACCATTCACATTGCTAAAAAAACAAGTAAAACCAAAACATATCTAAATCATCTAATTTCAACAACTCATGAGCCAACAATTTAAATAGCAATTTCATTAAAACATCCATTTAATTTCAAACAAATTAATAAAAATCAAACTCAATAAAACTAAATCAAAGGAAAAATGTACCTGAAATTCGCAAAAATAGAATACAGCAAATTTTGATCTAAAATTGTATATATTATTAATAATTAATAATAATATTAATGAATGAGGATAGTGTGAAAAATCAGAAAACGTAAGGTACAAGTCACAGGACTCTACCAACTGTGCATACGCATACATGTGGTGGTGATGGGATTTGTTTAATATATTAATTAAAAACTACAGAGAACAAGTAGTTGAAATTGTTAGCGTCATACCTAACAAAAGGGTGTTCGTGATCTTGTTAAATCTTTGAGAGGGTGTTTGGGATTGAGTTTCATACCAACTAATTGACTTATTAGCTTTTTGAAAAAGCTAATAAGTCAATAAGTTGTTTGTGTAACTTAAAAGCACTTTCTGTTTTGACTTTTGGCTTTTACCTTTTTAAGGGTGGAAAAGCTGTTTTGAAAAGTTAGAAATCCTAGCTTTTGGCTTTTGGCTTTTGACTTTTGGAAAAAAAAATTACAAATTTATCACCCATACAACCAATATTCACAATAAGTTAAGCGAAACACTTAAAAAAATAACAATCTATTGACTTTTTGACGTTTCCCATCCCAAAAGCTAATCCAAACACTTTTTTTAAAACTCCTTTTCAAAAAGTAATAAGCCAATAAGCACTTTTGCATTTCCAAACTCAATCCCAAACACCCTCTGAATGTAGATGTGTTTTCATGATAGATGATTGTATATTCGATTTTAAGGGTTTATCGGGAGAACCAGCTGTTGAAAAGGTTGTAATTAAGGACAAACCAAGCCGGATTTTAGTAATTGATAATACGTATTTCTTACGTACTAACTGTTTACCACGTGAAGATCCCGAATTTGAAAAATCTAATATGAATTAATAATTAATAAAAATTGATAAAAGAAGAAAACATCAAACGTAACTTTCTTAGAACTTTTGAAAACTTTAAAAAGGTTGCGGCTCTGTTTGGAAAGCCTCTGGGCTCTGACTTACACCAGTCAAAGGTAACCTCTAACCGAATCAGAGGTGATGTTGGTGATGTTGTTTGATTGGAAAAATTCAACCTCTGAACTGTGTGGTTCAATACTGACCGATTCAGCTTCATATCGATGCTAAACTGTGTGGTTCTCGGCCGGGTGCTAGTCTTTGTCCCTTTTCTTCACTCTCTCTGCAGTATGTGTGTGTATGTTTGGGTTGTAAACTTGGTTCTTGAATGTTGGTTCTGATTTGAGGTAAAAAAAACGAAAATGATTGTAACACCCCACCCGAACCCGGGTGATCATGCACGGTTGATACCTGACTTAGCAGCGGAATCTTAACCTTTCTTGTAGACTTGCTAATCCTGCGACATATATTTAAAAAGTTTTTACGTCAGCTTATGCTGGTGAGCTCATGCATAGTTGTATGAAAACATTCATTTAATATCATAAACAACAATACGGATTTTATTTACAGTACACACACTTGAGTTGGCACATACTTTAATAATCTACGTGTGTACACCTTTGCTTTTATAGGTGCGGGTATACATCCCATACACCCTACAGATTAAACAGATACCCGTACTGGGTTGGCATACTGACTTACTATTATTATTGTATTTTACTACTGGGCATCCCATACTGGGAAGGCTCACCGCGGTTTCCCCAACCTCAATACAAGACGGCGGCATACTGCTTACTATTATGATTGTATTTTACTACTGGGCAACCCATACTGGGAAGGCTCACTGCGGTTCCCCCAGCCTCAATATAAGACGGTGGCGTACTGCCTGTTATGAGCATATTTTACTACTGGGCAACCCATACTGGGAAGGCTCACTGCGGTTCCCCCAGCCTCAATACCTCATTATGAATTCATGGATCCACATTACCCCAATTCCCATGCATGTATGATACATCACACTTACTTATTTACTCAGGTGAGGTGTGTTGTCGGCCTTACATGGTCTCAACACATCCTTCACCTCACATCTATTATTCATACAAACATACATTATAATTTTGGGAACAACAATCATGATACTCATATACAATTGATGATACAAGTATATGTCACAGTTTTGGAAAAAGTCATGATAACTCACCTGGTCGCTTAAGGAATCTTTTTAGCGAATCCTTTGTTAATCACTTTTTATCTCCTCCTAATATCGAGGGCTTGATTACGCAAAACATGTGTTTGCTACCCGATTACTAAAAGACCATCTCAAATCAACAGATTGATGTTTACTACCGACACGCCACCATGCGCTCTATTGGACACCAACTTAATTTACCCCTACCCCCTTACTCGTTTGCTTAATGAACTGTCAATCTTTCTAATAGATTGTTTGAAGGTTAGGATGGCATGTATATATTAGAAAAAGTGGCCGCCATTTATAAAGATGAGATAAAAATGGCTCATGTTTACTCCACCATCTTATCTATTGGTTAGACATGTGGGTTATGGTTGATGTCATAAAATACCTACGTGGCATTTATGCTTAGTGATTAAGTTTCTACACATTCATAAAAACTAGGTTTCCACACACATATGTATTTATCTAATATAAATATGTACGTTAACATTGTATGTAGATTTTAGAGATATTAGTATGGTGGCCCATGACATGTGTAATCAAAAGAATTAGTGCTCATCTTAATATATGGATAAGGTGTCAATCGAGATAATAACGTGGCAGCCCATTTAGACATGTGTTACGTGACTTAATCTAGTTACATATAATTTATAGGTAAACACTATTGGCCGATTTTATATGCATACAATATTTGTGTATTAAAGTTCTGAACCAACTCTGTGTAGGTGAATTACATATATGCCATCGTCATTTTTTATACATACATATTAATATTATGCAAGTAATCTATAATACTAAATACTTTCTTGCACATAATGGTATTATTATTAAATAATATTTTATAAACTGATCACTCGATTAAACACCTCATATTTTGATTAGTCATTTTACTCGTAACTTACTCGCTTGACAATATATGGAATATAATTTTCGTATGTACCATTTTTGTCTACAAAACGGGGTGTTACAATGATAGAGATTAGAGAGGTGAAGAGGATGGTGTGTGTGGTGAGAAAAGATAAAGGAGATAGTTGAAGGAGATGTTGGAAAGGGGAAGTGTACGTGGTTGTTTGATTGTTTATAATAATAATAATAATAATAATAATAATAATAATAATAATAAAAATAATGCCATTCAAAAAACATAATAATAATAATAATAATAATAATAATAATAATAATAATAATAATAATAATAATAATAACAATAATAACTAGGAATTCTCCCGTCGCGCGTTGCAGCGACAACACGGGACTTCCTTTTGCATAGATTGTGAGTAGATAGAAAGTAATTAAATGATCGTCATGTAATCTAAATTGCATTGCAAAACATGGCATTTAGTGTTCATCCTCACCAACACTGAGACGGCCTAGGTATTGTACAAATTGTTTTCTGTTGTGTTTATGAAGCAAATGCTAGCATATAGAGCACAAAAGTGTTACTGGCTTTCAAGAACTCTTGCGGCTGTGGTTGTTGCAGCAAAAGGTGGCCTGCAAAAACTTGTCTGTTTATCAGCCTAGGTGCTAGCATTTAGAGCACAAAAGGACTGCTGATGACTTTCAACTATGGTTTCTGAGATGGCAAAAGATGGCGCTCAAAAGGATTGCTCTTGACTTTCATTTTGGGTACTTGATTTGCTTGGTGTCGCTGATTGGTCCTGTGAATAGAAGCTATGAATTAGTATATAGTAGTGTTGGTTTAATGAGAAATGATATGCATTACCTAGTTCTTCTAATGATAGTTGCCTTTTAGATGTCGAAATCATTGTTGTGTCAGACTTTTTGTGAATAGTAAAACGATATAACGATTTGAAGTGATTACCTGAATTGGAGTCATATGCATACGGCTGTGAAGACCAACTGAGATGAACAACCAATGTGAATCAACAAACAATAGTGAAATTTATAATGAAACATGTATTTCAAACATCTAAGGCTGCTTTCATTTATTTACAGCAGCAGCGCATAAAAGGCCGTATATATATTTGTTATTCATAGTTGTATAATAGCTTCCATAAACACATGCGTAAATGCCAAAAATGATTAGTGTTGTTGGTAGGTTGAATATCATGTAAAGAATGAGGCATGGCATGCTGTTTTTGTTGTGATAAGTAACCAATGCTTCTACCCTCTAAGGATATAGAGTCTCACTCTACAAGGCAATCCAAAAATCAACTGTAGATATTGGTTTATGTTATCTATTGCTTCCAAAAACAGGAAACACTTGTCACTTGGGGATTATCTGGATAGTTGGTGATAGACGTGTTGGTAGACGAAGGTCAGATAATGATAACCAAAGGTCACCAATGTTATAAAAGGCGTAAATTGAGTAACACCTTGGATATCATATATTTATATCAATTTACTATTTTAAAATCATGTGAAACTAAGAGAGGGTAAAAGACTTAAGTCTCCACTTGATTTTTTTTTTGGAATCACATGAAAAAGATCAACTCTTTTTGTGATGGTTGTGTCATTAGTGGACACAGATAGTAAGAAAAATGTAAGGAATTTTTTTCTCTTACCGATAAAAATCATAACCACATCAGTAATGATGGTTTTATAATATTGTATATTGACACTAATATTATTGATTAGCTTACAAAAAAATAGACTAATACCCAAATTCAGTAAATTTTGTTGCTGCTAACCATTCACGCTAGCCTTATGTATGTCTATTGTAGCTGCCTCCACTTAACTTAAAAATCATATGCACATTCTAATCTTGTTTAACTTTGCTAAATCCTCCTTTGCCCATTATCTAGAAACCCCCTAACACAAAACATATGCCATACTTTAATTGTTAGATGCACAACATATATGATATTTATCCGATATTAACATTACAAAATAAGGAATCAAACAAATAAAACACATTCAAACACTACTGTAAAATGATGTATTTTATCAAATCATATAAAAATGTAGCATGAGAACAATACAACACCGATGAACCTAACATCCGAGAAGAAGAATAAAAGGTTGTTCGTTTTACCCTCATGCCTTCAAAGTGTGTTTGCCATTGCGAAACGAAAGACCGAACATGTATTTTAGGAGAGGAATCCCTGAGGAAAACAAAATCAAGGGAAAAGACAATAACAAAAGTGTTAGAAAGGAATGAATGGGAGACAATTGACCTAAAACAACAACTTTAGGTCTGGAATCACAGATGGGTGATAGCTCCGGCAAAAAATGTTGAAAGAAATGAGAGGTTTGCTGGGTAAAAACTGAAAAGGCAGAAGTAGATGAAGAGGTATAGAAATGGCTGGCAGTATGTCGTAGCGACATGTGGCTTATTTAACAAAAAATGGTGGGAGAAAGACAACAGGACACGTGTAAAAAAACACACGTGTTCGAAGCACAAAAGGAAAGAATATAGCCCAAAAAAATAAAACAAAAGAGTTTCGAACTCGGGCACTCATGGCATCCATAAAACAACACCACCACTCCACCAGAAGAATCATATTGTTAAATTCTTGGATATCAAACATAATAACCTATAACAAAAACCGAAAAATTACTATTCATCTCCATTTTAAATTAATACATAGTATAATAATTTAGTAGGATTTTTATTAATTAGGTGGGTTTTTCGAAGCTATCGGAGTGTTATTGTTACAGGGATAAAATAGTCATTTTGCACACTCATTCAGACATACAATCAAACAACCATTACTGGTTCAGCACTTACTGGTTCAAACCCTTTTATCCATTCAGACTTCTTACTGAAACACCACTTACTGGTTCGGCACTTGCCAAATAGCCCCTGCAAATAGAAGAATTGATGCTTACCAGGCGAACCACCTTGGTACACACGACCACCATACCTTCCATAAGGCTTTTCACCTCGAAAGCCAAGTCTGTTGCTCATATTACGATCATTGCCACAGGGTAATCATATCCAACCCTGCATCATTAGTAAAATCATTTCACTAAACATTATATAAAACCTCTCTAAACACAAATTCGAAACTACATAACAGATTAGATACATATACATTCAAAACAATGTATAATCACAATCTATAAAAACATCTATTCAAATAACACATAAAACCGTTGATCTATTGAAAACCATATGAATAATACCTGAATACCATGCTCGAGACAGTAGAATTCCCAACAGGCATTGCCGACTTAGATACAGGCCATATTAGAATAAAATTTTGGTTTTGGTCCAAACAATCTAAAACCCTGAAAATCATACCAAACAAATCAAGTTATCCCATCTAATGAGTTCGATTTTCTTCAAACTATAAGCACAAACTAAACAATAAAGAAAAATAATAATGATATGAACATTTATATAATTAATAGGGGTGGACATTCTTGGTTAAGCCACCCGTACATTGGTGAAGAATCCCATCAGCTTCGGCTGGTATGGTAGGTACGACCGTCGACGATCTTCTTCTCTACTCTTCAAATAAGCCTCGTGCACCGATACCCGTTTCCTAACAACCTTTGTCGTCCCTCCAGCAACGTTGACCTTAAATGTTCCGTCAACGGTTTCCGTAGACGACGACGAAGAACCTCCTGTTTTTGTTGTGGTCTTTTTTATCAAAAGAAGTTTTAAAAAACACAAATAGGGCTGTTCACGAGCCGAGCCGATCCAAACGGAGCTTTGCTCGTGCTTGGCTTGTTTACAAACCGAACCGAGCGGAGCGGCTCGTTTATAATCGAGCCGAAAACCGAACGAGCATTCTTTGAGCTTTTCCGAGCGAGCGCCGAGCGAGAATCGAGCGGAGAATAATATGGACGATTATAAAAGTGGGATGTTTCCTCCGATGTTTTCATTATCGGGTGACAACTAAGGTCAAAAAGTCTGATGATAACACTAATATTGAGATCCCAGTGTCTAAGGATGAGGCTGGTGAGGTGATGAGCATACATCAGACAACAATTGTTGTATCGTGACGTAGGTGGGATAGCAAGCGACAATTAGCGATGGACGACTATTAACATAAAGAAGTCAAGACTGTCATCTCATGGCTTATTGTTTTACAATTAAATCTAGTGTTAATTTTTTTATTGTGTTAAGTGGGTTGGTTATATTTTGTTTGCAAATAATGAGTCAAATCCAATAGAATCTTATATACAAAGGCATAAATTTATCTGTAAATTGTACGTATATTTATTATTAAATAAATAAAAATTTATTCGAGCCGAACCGAGCCGAGCGTACCTTTGCTCGTGCTTTTCTCATTGACAAATCAAACCGAGCCGATCGGCTCATATACAACCGAGCGGAAAATCGAACGAGCAATTTCCGAGAGAATTTCGAACGGACGGCGAGCGATCGGCAAGTGCCGAGCGTTTTGAACAGCCCTAAACACAAACGCATCACGTCCGTAGTTGTTGCTACGACCGCCTTTGTCTTTTAATCTCCAGAGCTGGACTGCCTTCAACCTTGCCGGAGATCTTGGCTGCTACATAAAAAGGAGGAAGAGGAGGAGGAGGCGACGACAGAGAGTGGTGGCGGAGGTGGCGGCGACTGGAAAGGAAGAGAAGGGGGAGAGAGAGGTGAGATGAAAGTTTTGTTTTAGGGTTTGTGATGAAGGGAGGTAATACAGAGAAGAGAATTATGGAAGAGATAAAGAATGGAAAGAAGAGATCTTAAAAAGGATTAGGGTTTCAAAAAAAGATTTGATATAATAAAAATGAAAGATTAAAAAAACAAATTCTTGCACCTCATTATGCCACGTGGCACAATCAAAAGAGGGTTGAGACCACCATTGAATGCCACGTCAGCAAACATCAATTTTCTTATATATATATTTACTAGGTGAAATCCTGTGTGAAAACACGGGAAGACTATATCATTTTTTAAGGCCTGATTATTAAAGACCAAATCAAGAAGACGATCATCTGTTGTAACCAAAATCTGTTTAGTAAGATCTGTTCCATTGATGATACTCTTGAACAATTACTGATATAGATGTTTTAATACTTAAAGGTTTTTACAACCACGGAGAGATAAATCAACAGAAGCATGAAAACATGTGTTGGGATAACAAATACTAAATATGTCGAGATACAAAGGTAAATACAAAATAGAAGATTGTAAAGGAACAAATCAAAATATCTTCTTTCCATTCCTTAAATATGTCGAGATAGAATCTCATCTTTAAATAGGCACTGGATGTAGTAAACACTGGAATAAGTTTTTCGTTGATTGTAACAATCTTCTGAGAACACCAATTACATCTTAATTACCAAGGGTTTCTTGGTAGTCCATCTTTCTATCATCACTAAAAAAAATCTTTGAGAAGACTGGTTGAAGCACATCTTAACGTAATATCCTTGCATGGAGAGTTACAAAGTAACAATACTTCAAGGAATATAAAGTTGAAAAAGGACTGTTGGGATTTCCAACCCATATGAAAGCCTTTAAAACTTCATAATTAAAATTTTGATTTGTGTAACAAATGATGCTACCAAAACAATGGTAATTATTGGTCACAGTTTAACATATAATAAAGTTTATTTAATTCAACTAGTTGTATTTAGTCGCGCGCCTTGCGCGCTTTGCAAACCAAGATTCAAAATACATTATATTATAATATGATTCTCGGCCTACAAATGTCAACTATATTCAACAAACACATTTTATTCCAGGCGGCCCAGTTTTAAATATGCCAACAAATAAGGTTACAATAACGACCAAAAGTTTGATTTTCAGTTTTACTGTTTTTCAATTTCGGTCCGGTTCAAACCCAATGTAAATGAAAATGGATGAATATCTTACTTCTTGGTCTTCTAAGACAGAAGTAGCAAGAATTTGTGCATGCTCCAATCTCTGAGTCAAGCCAGATTTTTCAACCTGCAAGTGTTCATTGACTTCATCTTCCAAATCCTTCAATTTGTAAAGTTTTAACTCAATCTCTGGAACAATCCCAAGACTACCCTTGTGTTCATCTTCCTGCATCTTTTCAACGCGTTGTTGAAGATCCAAAATCCGTTCTTTGTTCTGTACAGCTTCTGATCTTAGTTTCTTCTTAAGAACATTGACTTTGGTGCGTGCAGCCTCAAGATCCGCTAAAACTTTGTTATAATCCGCCATTTGTGATTGTAATCTCTTTTTATCCTTCGCTAATGAGTCAACTTTTAAAGCTAATTTGAAGCTCCTTGACTGCAGCTTCTTGTTCTTTGAGGCTTTGATGTTCGAGTAATTGTACAACATACCAAGTTATTGCAAATGGATCCTCAGGCTTCACGATAAAAAGCTTGATTCATAACTGGAACTCTAAATCAAACTCTAAAACATCAATAATAGCATACCTGCTTTGCGGTGTTACAAACTTACAGCAAAGTAGAAACTAAAGCTATAAAAACTGGTAGTGGACAAGAGTAAGATGTCACGATGACCGAAGACCATGATAAAATGTAGAATCGTGAACTTAGTGATGATTTTGCCGAGGAACTAACTGATCAAAATTTAAAAAAAACCAGCGAATACACTTAATCAATGGAAAATTGAAATACCTCAGCAATCTAGCGATTCTGACAATAGGGAAGTGAAGACTAGCCTTCGAAGATCTTGAGGCAGCCTTGGTAGCCTTCGGCTATCCTCCACCGCCTTTCTTCACCCTCGCATCAGTAGATTTTGACGCTGATTGAGACTTTTGATTGCTAAACCTTAAGTCCAATTTACCACCGCCATACCCACCGCCATCCCCATTCCTACCACCATCCCGTCACCGCCACCGCCAAACTTCCGCCGCCATCATGAAAATCTACCATATACATACAAAATATTAAAATTAACCACATCCATAGAACAAAAATCATTCTCTACACAAAAGCGAAACAATCGAGCTTCAAACCTCGTTAGGATCGAGTTCTCGCGAAGACGGATTTGGAGGTCGCACCGGTGTTGCCTCCTCTTTCTCTCTCAATCGCAATGTCAGTGGTCGCACCGGTCGCACCTAAAATAACAGTTCACATAAGTAAATATATATATGTTTATAATTATCAAGGTTGGGGTTTGGTTATACCTCAATTTCGGAATTTTAGGTGATGACAACAGACCCGGTTGACCTCTGTTGACCGGCTTCCTGTCCTGAACTGTTGTACCACAACCATTGACACATGTTCTCCATATCAATATCCCTCGAGCAGACTGCACCTGGAAATTAAACCTGTAGTGCATTAAACCAAGAAAGCCTTCAAAATTCAAATCACAAACAAATATATGGTATTCAATAAATACATGATAATTAATTACAAGTTTTGTGCCCTCACCTACAACTTTCATATGTGGACTGTTATAAGAAACATCTCATTGGTAAGCCAACTTTCCACCTATTGAAAACAACATAAACCTAATGTATACAAATTACAACACAAATTGACAACATGAATGGATCGAAAAATGAAGATTACCAGGAGTTGAGCAGAAACGGGTGTTGGATCCGCCATTCTAGATCAATGCCAAAACCTTAAAGTAAATCAGCAGCAAACAAACACAACAACAATCTAAAACAATGTGAGATTTCTGTGGTTCAGAGTTTCCTAGAAAACATGGCTGCAAAGCAGGTTGCAGGTTAAAACCTATCATCCACTGACCTTGCCACGCCATCGTATCAGTTATCATAAAAAAACTTTCTACTCATCACAACCAAGACAAAAATCACAACAATCTACAGCCAACACTGAAACCGAAATCACCACCATCAGTGACCGCATCTCCGGCCAGAAGCCCTAATCACCACCATTGAAACCGAAATCACCACCATCATCGAGAAGGCCCTGTAGTCACCACCATCATCAGATGCCCCAAACCACGAAATTTGATCTTAGGGTTTGTCAATCTACTCGAAAAAGGGACATGCATCTTGATCGGAATCCTAAATCTGTAAAAAAAATGTTTTGAAAACAGCCAAATTAAAACAACCATCCATCTAAATCGCACAAACAAAAGCGAAATGCACAATCAAAGCAACAAACAAACTCAATAGTCAATACCATACATAAAAACAACTTAAAACAACAACGCACCATATAGCATTTCATCGAACAACTCAAGGACAACCCAAAAACCAAGTGAAAAAAAAACCATACATTTGAAAAAAAAAACTCAAATTAAACACCTGAAAATAACAATCAAACAAAAAGAGAACAAACATTTGAAAATGTCACCAATCAACAACCAAACAGAAGTCTAAAAAAGACCTCACAAAATTTATTGTGACATGGAGGCCGACGGACAAAAGCTCTTAAATCAGAAATCAACATCAACGATTTTATAACTTCAAAGCTTTGGAATAAAAAATCAACGAAAGAGATTTTAAAGCTTGCCTATAAAGTGCAGGGAGATGAATTTCTTTGATCCATTTATGCATGCAAAAAAAAACATGGTGGTGTGGATGGCGTCTTTGTCAGATGGTGTTGTGGATGGCGGCGGAAGTTGGCGGTGGCGGTGACGGGGTGGTGGTAGGAATGGGGATGGCGGTGGGTATGGCGGTGAACCAAACGAATGAGAAAGAGAGCATTTAGATGGTGTTTGGGATTGAGTTTTGAAATGCAAAAGTGCTTTTAGTCAAAAGTGCTTATTGACTTATGACTTTTTGAAAAGGAGTTTTAAAAAAAGTGTTTGGATTAGTTTTTGGGATAAGAAACGTCAAAAAGTCAACAGATTGTTATTTTTTTAAGTGTTTCGCTTAACTTATTGTGAATATTGGTTGTATGGGTGGTAGATTTGTAACTTTTTTTCCAAAAGTCAAAAGCCAAAAGCCAGGATTTCTAACTTTTCAAAAACAACTTTTCCACCCTTAAAAGCTAAAAGTCAAAACAGAAAGTGCTTTTGAGTTACACAAACAGCTTATTGACTTATTAGCTTTTCCAAAAAGCCAATAAGTCAATAAGTTGTTTTGAAACTCAATCCCAAACACCCTCTTAGAAATGTTAATCAAAGATTTAAAAATTTACAAATATGCCATCAAAATAGAAAAGTATTATATGTACTGTTCAAATGAGGATGTTTATTAGTCTAACTAGGTTGATTAAATGACGCGCGTTGCGCGTTAATGTTATGTGTTTGGAATATTTGGAATAGGCATTTGTCAAGTGAAAAGCAATACGTTAAATATGGCTGCGTAATTATAGATTAACAGACTACATAACATCCTAATAAGATTACATAACATTCTAATTTCTAGCATTACATCTAGATTGAGCCATCCTAGCCAATATCACCATCACCACGACAACCGTCAGTACTATTCTTGCTAGGTATTCGGATTGTTCACAGCTTTTTTCTTGGCAGGTTCATCTTTAAATGCTGTAAATGGAAAAATGTGCTAGTGTGGTTGTATTGATGGTAAATAAGGTTATATTGATTATACCTCCAGATTGCATCAAGGAACATTTAGCAGCAGTATCTAGACGGTTTATCATGGCAGGAGTTGTGTCAAGAACAGATGATGATAATGTTGTTGTTTTGGGGAGCGGTGTTGTAGGGGATTGCATAACGGTTCGAGAGGAGGATTCAGGATGAGGAGTCATTGGTGCTGGCGCAGTCGTTTTTGGATTTGTGATGTCTTGTGAAGTGATAACACCACTCATCCTAACGTGTTGTCGCGTATTGCGGCTTCTCAATAGTAGCTTCTTTGAGTGCTTTCATCGACGGAAACTGAGAACTATTGATGGAAGCAAATGGTCGACCAAAATAGTCTGCACCACAATAAGTTAATAACTCATTACATCTATTATAAGTTCTACATATATAATAGACCAGATCAATGCTTACGTGCGAAGACCGGTACTAATGTATTCATATGAGTTCATGACAGCATAATGGGTTCCAGCATCTTGTGGAGCTTGGAAGAGAGAATCAACCATTCCCTTACCTTTGTTGATGTCTTGTTGATCATCAGAGATGTCGTACGCGAGTCCTCTCCATCTGTCTTTATAGGTTTGTTTGGATTCTTCGAGCTCGTTCTTAGCTGCAAGTACTTTGAAGCAAGACTTGTTGTTTGTCACTCTTGAGTTCACTATCTTCTTCAAGCTGCGTTGCCGCGGCGGGGGCGACCGGATGTCTACGTTCTTTAAAGTGTCTTAAAATGAGATGGATTACAACTATAAAAAGCGTTGGCGCTCACGTGATGGTAAAAACAATCAAACAAAAATAAATCATAAGAAACGGGTCAAATGAGGTTGGGTTCATCTCTAGCAGGTTAAGTACAAAGAATAGGCTAAAAAGGAAACAAATAGAAGAGTTAGATGTGGATCAAAATCTAGCACATTAGTTGATTGTAAAAAAAATTTGCGCACAATGTTTCAGGTCAAGCCTAGTGGAACCGTTTCTGCTCGCACCAAATAATAGTTAACATCTGTTATGTCCTGTTACCAAAACCAACAGCCCTGCCATTTTGCCACATCTACATGTAAACTATAGTCATTGAGAAAACCAAGACTTTATGTGCAGGAACCAGACAGCTCAAAATTATAAGCGTATGTGTCATGAAGCGAGGGAAACTTGATTCAACTCTCCCTACTCATGTCACATGAAATTCAGAAAGTATACCACCTCAACAACAGAACGATAAACGTCATGAAATTCCAATGAAACCATAAAAATCACATGCATTTACTTGTCCATTGACACCAATAACGCCATAACTAACTTAATATAGCAATAAAATTTGTTGACGTAAATAGTTGTTTCCTTATTAGAAGCATTATAGAAACAATATCTAATGTCTTCAATCTCATCATTCCTCTAGTGGTATTAATAAGACCTAGCATTCCTCGTTTGTTCTTATAAGCTTAACCAGTCTCGTCAATTTATATTCCATAAGCTACATATTCTCCATCCTTAACATAGTATTGATGTTAGCTAATTCTAGAATTTATACATAACACTGCAAGTCAGCAACCGCCAGTTCAAATTTGTTCAATATGGTATCATCAACTACAAAACGCACATCATCAATAATTCAATACACATAAACAAACCACTCGTCCATCGCCTAGTGTAGTAAGCCAAATAAATTTAATCACTTTAATTGATAAGAACACTTCAATTTCCCAACTACCTTGGCTTTTTTTTATCAAAATAGTTTGAAATACGCGTGAAAGTCTGCTTCAACACATCTTTATACAATGTATCTTTATCATATTGCATAAGAACTTGTCTTATTAAATCGAGCTTCAAATCCACTGCGAGAACTGCTGGTGAAGTTGATGATGCCATAACTTGAAAAAAGTAATAAAAAGTATTCTCTATATACAATATGTCTATATTGTAGAATTTTCAGTAAAAGATCTACATATTTATAAGCCCATAGTTCAAATAATAACCAAAGTTACCCATTTCGTATTAATTACCGAAATTTAATACTATAAATGCGGTAGATGAAAAACTATATTTACAAGTGCCAACTGTAAATGCGGTAGATGCAATTTTAAACGTCTCTGCATAAAGTGTAAAACACGTGTACCATAGTGTGTTTAAATTTACACTCTATTCACACCATACATATATACAAAACACTCTATTACAATGCACATCTAACCTTACAATAATCAAATATACGTTACACAAAAACATGTCATCCTTCCAAAATTACCAAACCAGAGTCCAACAAACAGTTCATGAAATTCTTATTAAAGCTTTCAAAAAAGAATCTTTGAAGAAGAAACAATAAGAAACTCATGTGGAATGCTTACATCTTTGGTTGTTACGGATCTAAGGAAAAACGGCAAAACCATGACTGATATGATTGAAATTCCCGAATCAATTAAACGAAACATAGATCTACAGTACATAGCGGATCAAATCGAACTAAACGACGAGATTTCCAAGAAGATGATAGGTCTTACTCATAACGTTATTTCCATAAGCAAAGAAAGGAAGAAGCGTCGTGAATAAATTATGAAGAATAAGCAATAGTAACTGTAATTTGGCAAAAAAATGTAATTTCAGATTAAAAATCCTTGAAAAATGTAAATGTTATATATATATATATATACATATACATATATTATGCTTTTTATATTATATTGCATTTTGCACAAAATACAAATATCTACATATTAATTTTTGATAAATAAATATAAGTAAAAAATATCGAGTCACTTCAAAATTCTAGTTTCAAGGTAATGATTATTACTGGCAGTCAATAGCCCTAAAATGCTATGATGATCTCTATAAAGTTCAAGAATCTAGATGGAAACTTGCAAAATACAGCGGTAATTAATGGTAGTTGTAAATATTTTTACAATTATAAAACAACTGAAAAAACTTACCATAAATTAACATTTTTATTTTAAATTAAACAAACAAACTTATTTACTTTTAGAAAATTAATCTACACTCTTTTATTGTTCGTATAACTTTATATATATATATATATATATATATATATATATAGGATCAGGTTCAAATGAAAACCACTCCTTCGTGTAAAAACCGTAAGAACACCGACGTAAAATGTAAATTAAAATTTTTTTTTTCACACCGGTGTAAAAACGGGTAACCTCGACGTAAAAAAAAAAATTAATTAATTCTACAGTGGTGTAAACGACCATGGCCCACGCTATTTTGTCTTATTAGGCAAGAGAATATTCCATTTTCTTTTTTATTCAACTTTAATTGTGGACTACAAATCTTTTTAGATTAAAATAAGTGTGTGGTATTAAAGTGTGTTCCTTAGTTCTTTTACGAAAAGTGTGTTCTCATTTTACCCTAACCCTATATATATATATATATATATATATATATATATATTTCATAACAATAATACTTCTAATAATATATCTAAGAAACTAATTTCTTTACAAATCGATTCTTTGTAACTACTTTTTAAACTTCATTTAAAGATTACAATAAATATACAATTCAGACTGAAAAAGATTTCAAATTAAATTTTCCAATAAATTTTTAAATGAAGTAGCCTAAATAGTATTTATTATTTACTACTGAACTGTCACACCCTCAAATTCCACATGCAAAGTTTTACCGCGAGGCGCGTGACACACCAGAATCTAAGTCAACGATCACAATAAACGACAACTATATGAATTGAAAATAACGTAAACCATCCATTAAGATTTCAAAATGTAACCACAACAGCGGAATCATAAAATTTTTTATTACATTCCAAAAAGTAAAAAGTAAAAAGTCTCATATTGTTCAAAACCATGCAAGTGAAACCTAGATGCCGTGAGACCCCGTGCGCCTAACGACTGCTGCTACATTAGCGACCTGAGAAAAACATGCTAAAAATGTCAACATATAATGCTGGTGGGTTCTTAGGTTTTTAAGTAAAACGTTCTGAAAGTTTTGAAAGACCGATCACATTACTACTAAGTTATAAAGACGCTAGCTAGGCGTGTGAACTTACTAATACAATACCACGCATGGACCCTCTGATGAACTTAACGGAACTACCGACCTACGGCTAACTGGACTACCTATACACGGTGAAGTGTACTACCAAACCACGACGAACTGAACTGCCGACTCATGGCTACCGAACTTGTAGATGCGTTTTTGCGACTAATGATTAGATATGTTAACATGTGTTAGATGTGGTAAAAAGGGCGAAGGAAACAAGAATGGACGAAGGTGAAATAGACAATGGGCGAAGGTAGTTATTCAGTGGACGAATCTGGAACAGAGCTAACAAGAAGACACATTCGACCACTTGATGTGGGCGAATGTGGAAAAGGCCTACGTTCGACCATCACAACTGGGCGAACGTGCAGGTCCTATATATAGATTTTGTGTTTTTGTAAGTTTAAGCGAGTCATTTAGAGTGTGTGTTTTTGAGGTGTGTTCCAGAGAGGTCTGAGAGTGTTATTATGTGTGCTAGATTAACTGTAATCAAGTTGTAACCAAGTATTTGAAAGAGTTAATCTATGAAAAGCTTTTAAAATGACTTTGATTGTGTTTTGATTGAGTTTACATCAGTTTGTTCTAAGCTAGGGTTTCCGCACCTGGTTTAGTAACTTGTATGATCATATAATCCTGTTTTCGTGTTAAATCACATCCTCTACAAAGTGGTATCAGAGCGTAGAGGATCATACAACAACAAATTGATAAACTCAGAGCTGATTTGGACATCATTTTCATCAATTCACATCTGTTTTCATATAAAAATGGTTTTTGAGTGTTTTTGAAAGAATTAGAGTTGATTTTGTGGATAAAATTCAAAATTCCAAGTATTAAAGTTGTTCCAAATCATCTCCGAAGCAAAACCTAATCAAAATCATTCAAATTCACAAACTTTTGAAAATCAGAGATCAAAATAACCGTTTTTCAAAGTGTAACCGTTTTTCAAAAGGTCAAAATGGGCGAACCTGGAGTGTGTTGGACGAATGTGTGAGTTTTTGGTCGAAGGTGAGTGAAATTCTGGGCGAACCTAGGGATTTCTGGGCGAACGTAGAGTTTTTCAGTTGAAAATTTCACATTCGGGTCACATTTTTCACATTCGGGAGATCGGGCGGGCGAACCTGGAAACCAAACGGGCGAACCTGGAACTTTTTGGGCGAACGTGAAAAGTGTTAGTGTGTTTTTACTTTCTGGTGAGATTTTACCTTCGGGAGAGACTTTTTGGGCGAACCTGAAACCAAAAAAGGGACGAATCTGAATCACATTTGGGCGAACCTAGGATAGTTTTTGGAAAATTTTTCTAAGTGTTGAATTTCTCGAAGTTCGTGATCATGTGGCGTTATCAGACTACTCCTACACCAGCAACTAAACAACCACAACAGCAGGTGATGGACCCATGGACAGTGGCAGCACAGAAGACGAGCACACAGTCTTCGCAGCCGATTAACTACATGACTCAAAGTGCACCTCCAGCACCACAGTCTGACTACTGGGGAGTAGCAGCAGCGGTGGTAAACACTCAAACTACAAATGCTATTTCCACACTGATTAATGATTTGTCTTCAGGTAGCGGGACTCGGCCACCGAAGCTTATGGAGATTCAAGAATACAATCAGTGGCAGAAAAAGTTCAAAATACATTTGGAAGGCATGGGAGTGGAAGGTGCTGAAGCATGGAACATGATTGCTAAAGGTTACACACCACCAGTTCTGGAGAACACAGGTGAACCAGTGCCATTGGAGAGCATGGCTGAGGATGAGAAAAAGAAGTTTGCTGTGGAAAAGAAGGCGTTTTCCCAATTGACACAAGCAATCACAAATGATCTTTTGCATCAATTTGGGACTTGCACAACTTCTAAGGCACTGTGGGATATGCTTAAAAGGAAGCATGATGGAAATGAGAAGACTCGAAGTTTGAGGACGGAAGAACTTATAAAGGAGTTTGAGAATTTTTCTTATGTTGGAAATGAAACTTTAAAAGAACTAACTCCTAGATTTAATCATTTGATATCTGAATTGTCTAGCTATGGTATACAGATTCCTATGGCAAAACAGGTGGACAAGTTTGCAGATGCATTACCACCAAACTGGGATCAGCATGTTGATGTTCTGAAGGAGAAGGATGCTTATCAATACTGGTCTCTTCAGGAGTTCATTGAGAAGCTGGAAAACAAAGAATTGGAAGAGAAGAGGAAGGCTAGGAGAGCACAGATTCCTCAGAATCCAAACTTATACTTTGGAGGATCTTCAGTTCCAGCAAGTACAAGCTCAGGAGGGCTAGTTACACCACATGTTGCATGTATATCCAATGTTGTGGAATCACCTACCATTAACTACCATCAACAAACTTCATCTTTATCACAACCACAACCACAAGTACCATACCAATATTCATATATTCCACCATTTTCCCCAAAGCAACAAGCAGCTTTCTACACTGCTAGTCAATCTCAACCACAACAAATGAACCAACCTAACCAACAAACAGTGGTTTTGGAGACATCTAATCTTGGTAATGTGACAGTTGAAGTTGCTCAACAACACATTGCATTAGTCTCTGCAATGGTCTCATCCTACAATGGATTAGTTGCTAGTCAAATTGGTAATAACAACTTGACCAATGAAGACTATGCACAGATTGATAAGGAGGAGATGGAACTCATTGATATTCAATGGGCCTTTGCGAGCATAATGCGAAGAGCAACAGAGTTTATTGAGAAGACAGGTAGAACAGACTTGGGAACTTCTCCTAACACAACCTACGGGTTCAATAAGGAGAAAGTGACTTGTTTTAACTGTGGAGGGAAAGGTCACTTTAAAAGAGAATGCACCCAGCCACCAAAACAAGGAAATAGAAATCCATTCAATGCCACCTATCAGAACCGTCAACAACAAAACCAAAACCAAGTCTCTTCCCAAAACAACAACAACAACTACCAAAATCGTCAAAACAACTTTAATAACAACCAAAATAGACAACCAAACACACCAAACCAGACACAAACCCAAACACCAAACAATACTAACCGAACAGTCATACCAATCACTACACCAAATGAACAACAGAATACCAATCAAGCATTGGTTACTCAACAAGATGAGAGGTTTGACTGGTCGAGTATTCAGATAGGTGTTGAGGAAATCACTACTGGGGAAATGTGGCTTGTGTTGCATATCAGGTTGATATTGAAGATTCAGTGACGATGGAGGAGAAGGAAGGAACTGAGGTTGAGAGTGATGAGTCTGAGGCTGAGATGGATGGGGAATTTGAACCTGTTAAGGTTAACTCTGAGGTTGATGTTGAAGTTCAGACTGAAGAAACAAATTCTGGAGTTGTGATTGATACTGTTTCTGACATTCCTGAGGAGTGTGAATCGGTTTATTCTGATTCAGACAGCGAATCGGATACAGAAGCAAGTGTTAATTCTCTTGATGAAGATATCGATCAGTTGCTTGCAGAAGCAGATTTTCTGATGACAAGGAAGTCGTGCATTGCAGATGATGCTTTCACAAAGATTGATTATTCCAGATTCTTTGCAGGAAAGGAAGCTCATTTCGCATTAATGGCCATGACTGATCCGCCAAAACCTGTAAGTTCTGCATGTAGTACTGATAATACAAGTGAAAAATATTGTGGTACATGTGATAGATTGACTGAGGAGGTTAAACAACTCCGTGTTCAACGTGATAGTGCTATCATGAACAGTCAATCTACTCGCAAAGAGTTGAATGCTTTTAACAAAGTATTAGATGGCTACAAAAAGGACATTTCCGACTTGAAAAACACTTTGTCTATAAAACAATTGGCAATTAACAACTATATCAATGAAATTGAAAACACCAAGTTGGAAATGGCAGCCATCAAATGCTTTGCTGAGAAAGTAAACAAAAAGTTGGAAAGCTATAAGCATATTGCTTATGTGGTAGACCACATCATTGATGATAAAACCACCAATTATCGGTCTGTACCATCTCCGGTTCTTTTTGAAAACCATAATTGTCACCAAGTGACACCGGAGAGTTCGGTAAAATCTGATTCAGCATCGGAAAATGAATCTAATACTTCAAGTATTGGTGATCCAAATTCCGATGTTAGACCGATTTTGGGAATCAATGATGAGGGTGTTACTGCTGAAAGTGTAGATTCAGACTCAGAGAGTGATGATACTGGTTGTAACCAAACTGTTAATGCATGTGAAATTCCAAAAGAAAATCACATCATTACAAATGAACCAGTTTCATCATCTCAAATTGTTCCGATGAGAAGTGTTCATCATGTGAATAAGTCTGAGAAGAATGTTGTGAAGAAAGATCTTAATGTGTTTAAGAAAGATCTTGAAAAGAATGATAAAAACGAACAATGTGACAAACCTGTCAAGGTGTTTTATCGGATGGAAGGATCCGATAAAATTATCTCTGACGAGGACTTTCCAATTAAAGATGTTAACTATGCTAAAATTGACAAGATTTGGCAAGAAAGTACTATTTGGTTCCCAAAACATGAGAGAACAAATGAGATTCCACCAGCTTTATTAAAGAAGTTGTATTTGGATGTTCCTCAAGAACCAAAGGTCCATGTCACAGAGTTTGTTAAACCCAAAAACAGAGCTAATGGTTTTAATGAGCCTACTTACTCAAAAGGGCCACTCCCTGAGAGTTTAAGGAAGCAACAGTACAATGATCAATATCCTGTTAGATCATTTGCTCAACCAAATGCTCCGAATGTTTTTGAAGAGTACCGTGCGTGCTTTAAGTGTGGGGAACGTGGGCATTTACTTGCTCAGTGCCCATATGTAAGGCACAAGAGGCACGAGGTGGAAGTGAGGAATTCTATGCGAAAACCGATTGATCATTATGTGCCACCACATAGGAGAGTTGTTCCTCAACAACTACAACCATTTTATAATCATAACAATTTTCAACAAATGAGGAACACTCGTCCAATGCACTATGATAGAAGGAATCAGATTGCTATGGAACACTCATGGAGAAAGCCTGTGGTGAACGCAACAGTTGATAGGCAAAAGGTTCCACCAAAACCGATTGTCAAACCAAATGTTGGACCTAAGTCTGTTAAATCAGATAAGGTTACCAAGAAAGTTACATTTGCTAACAATGTTCAGAAACCAACTGAGAAACCAAAGTCTCAGATTCGTATCCTGAAAAGGACTGAACAATCTTGGACACCCAATGGTACTCCAGGAGCCTCAACTTCAAAAGATAATGAGAGAAAGGAAACTGTTTTGAACAATCCGAAAAAGATTGATCAAAAAGTTGTTGAAAATGTTTGTGAGAATGTTACTTTGAAACCTGATGTTCCAAGACCCAAGACTCAGGCTTGGGTCCCCCGAAAGAACTAACTGATTTACATTTTGTGTGCAGGGAGCTTTAGCTGGCCCTATTAGCAGTCTTTGGATTGTTGATAGTGGAGCTTCAGGCCACATGACAGGGGATCTTGCGTTGCTGTTCGACGTAAAGAACATCAATGGAGGGTATGTAGCTTTCGCGGGAAACAAAGGCGGATACATCACAATGGAAGGAAGTGTGAGCAATGGGATAGTGAGTTTCGAGCGGATTTCGTATGTGAAGCAGATAGACTATAATCTGTTGAGTGTCAGTCAAATATGTGACAAGAAATTTACTGTGCATTTTGATGACAAATCCTGCTATATTCTGAAACCGGGCTTTATAATTCCTAAAGAGTGGATAATGTTGAAGGCACCTCGCGTCAACAATCTATACATTCTTGATATGTCCAAGGCAATGACATCACAGGGGCAGATAACATGCTTTTTGTCCAAGGCGACAGAGAAAGAGTCGATAATGTGGCACCGAAGAATGGGGCACATTCATCTGAAGAAAATGAATCAACTTGTGAGAAATGGACTTGTCGATGGAGTAAACGTGAAACATTTCCATCTGAATGACAAGTGTGTGAGTTGTAAAAAGGGGAAGCAACACAAACAGTCCCACAAAGTGAAAAAGGTTAACTCTGTTGAGATGCCACTAGAGCGATTGCACATGGATCTTTTCGGACCGGTCAAGCGCAAAAGTCATCTTGGAGAGCTTTATTGTTTAGTCGTCACTGACAATTACTCAAGATTTTCATGGGTGATGTGTTTGCAGAATAAAAGCGACACTTTTATCAATCTAAAAGTTCTGTTCACTCGATTGGAGAATCTCTACAATGTGAAGATAAAGAGAATTCGGAGTGACAATGGGACGGAGTTCAAAAATGCCAAGATGGATGAACTTTGTGAAAACAAAGGGATACATCATGAATATTCGGCTCCGTACACCCCTCAACAGAACGGTGTTGCTGAACGAAAGAATAGGACTCTAATTGAAGCGGCTAGAACAATGCTTGCTGATTCAAATCTTCCAGTAATGTTCTGGAATGAGGCGATTTATGCAGCAAATTACACATTAAATCGGGTTTTAACAGTGAAGAAGTTTGGTAAAACATCTTATGAGCTGTTACACCGAAGGAAGCCGAACTTAGAGTATCTAGAACCTTTTGGGGCGCCATGTACTATGTTGAATCCAAGCGAAAAGTTTAGTCCTAAAGCCGAGGAGGGTTACTTTGTTGGATATGCAACCCCTCTCAAACGGGTATACAACAAACGAACTCGTCGTGTGGAAGACTGGGCTAACATGGATGTTCAACGATATACTCAAAATATTCAAGGCACGGGTCCTGATTGGATGTTTGATTACAAAGATTTCTTTGAATCATTCAATCTAGATAGCTTGGTTGAAGAAGCTGTTATTCGATTACTTTACGAGTGTGAAAATGCAACAACTTCACCATTGGTGCGTCCGATCACCGTGAATCCCCTACCAGCTTCTAATGATACCAATGCTCCTATACAAGAAGAAGAAGTATTTCAAGAGGCTTCAACTTCATTAGACACTTCAGAATCTGAAGATGAACAATTTGAAGAAGCTATTCTTGATCAAGCTGAAGAACCAGAGGCACCGCCAGTGAACCCAACTCCAAATTCAGATGTGGCTTCATCATCAAACACGGGTCATGATCTGGATGCTGTAGAGAACTTGACTGTTCAGACGGGAGTGCAAGTACCTGATTATCCGGAATCTCGGATTCATCGTATTCACCCGCTGGAGCAAGTTATCGGTGATCCTGGAAGTAGTGTTATGACCAGAGGGCAGCTTAAAAGCGTTAATTCGCCAGAGAGTTTTGGTGCTTTAGCTTTATATGCCAAAATTCAACAATCTGGTAGTCAAAATGATTGGTCGTTTGCGTGTTATGTGTCGCAGGTAGAGCCAAGGACATACAAGGACGCTTTGAAGGATGATGCCTGGGTGGAAGCTATGCAGGAGGAGTTATTACAATTTCAGAAATTGGGAGTTTGGACGCTCACGGATTTGCCGCCGGATAGAAAGAAGATCGGCACCAAATGGGTGTTTAAGTGTAAGAAGGATGATCGTGGGGTTATTGTTCGTAACAAAGCCAGATTGGTCGTGCAGGGTTTCCATCAAATCGAAGGGATTGATTATAACGAAATCTATGCACCGGTAGCACGAATTGAAGCTATTCGGATGTTCCTTGCGTTTGCTTCTTATAAGAAATTCAAAGTTTATCAGATGGACGTGAAAAGCGCATTTCTGTACGGGAAAGTCAAGGAAGAGGTGTATGTAGGGCAGCCACCAGGCTTTGAGGACCCAATCCACCGGGATAAGGTCTACGTGTTGAACAAAGCTCTTTATGGCTTGCACCAGGCTCCGAGGCAGTGGTACGAGGAGCTAAGTACATACCTCATCACCAAAGGATTTAAGCGCGGCCTCGTCGATTGCACCCTCTTTACGAAAAAGACGGGAGATGACTTGCTTCTAGTGTAGATATATGTTGATGATATAATATTTGGTTCAACTAACGAGCTTTTATGCAGGGAGTTCGAAACTGTCATGCAGGAAAAGTTCGAAATGAGCGCAATGGGGGAGATGCAGTTTTTCCTAGGCTTGCAGGTGGACCAAAGACCCGACGGGATCTTCATTCACCAGACGAAATATGTCTCCGACATCTTGAGCCGGTTCCAGATGGAGGACTCAAAGCCAATGGATACCCCGATTCAACCCAATCACGGGATTGGAGTGGACGCTAAGGGGGAGCTGACGGATCCTTTTACATACAGAGCAATCATCGGATCTCTGATGTATTTGACGGCGTCTCGACCAGACATTATGTACGCAATGTGTCTCTGTGCCCGTTATCAATCGAAGCCGAAACAAAGTCATCTGACGGCGGTCAAGCGTATCCTTCGATATCTGAAGGGTTGTCCCTCAAAAGGACTTTGGTACCCTAATGATGATAATTTTGATTTCATATCTTTTAGTGATGCAGATTGGGGCGGCTGTGACAAAGATAGCAAATCTACTACAGCTGGTTGCCAGTTTTTCGGGAGCAGGTTAATCACCTGGCAATGCAAGAAACAGACTTCCGTAGCACAATCTACCTGTGAAGCCGAGTATATTGCAGCATCAAGTTGCTGTTCGCAAGTACTCTGGATTCAACAACAAATGGTGGATTACGGTTTGCAGTTTCTAAAAACTCCTATTTACTGTGACAACGAAGCCGCAATTGCATTAACTAAAAATTCGGAAAATCATTCTAAAGCGAAACACATCCGGATCAAATATCATTTTATCCGTGATTGTTACGCTAAAGAATTGATCGATATGATCAAAATACATACTGACTACCAACGTGCAGATTTGTTTACTAAAGCTTTTGACCGTTCACGCTTTGAATATCTTTTAAAAGTAAACAATATAAAGGAAAAACAGGACTAATCGGCACCTCGGTTTATCGCTTTTTAGTTTTTAGATTTTATATTTTGCTAATTGGGAATTTCTCTTTGCTAATTGGGAATTTCTCTTTACTATTGTAATCCTCAAAGAAGTTGATGCTTTCGAGTGGATTGTTTCTTTCAAATTTTTGTTTTTGTTTTTCAGAAAAATCAAAAATACCAAAAATATGTTCTTTATTTTAGGGGGAGCCATTTTATCAGAAAAACCAAAAACATTATAAAATTCAAAAAGACCTAAAAATTAGAAAAATCAAAAATGATTTCCTGGTAAACAGAGGAAATGATAGTACATCAGTGGGGATCTGACACAGGCTAAAGAATTGTATAGTTTATGAGGCGTGTGTTGACTACGTGTGATATGCTGATAGGCTTCGTAGACTAAATATTGCGTGCATTAGTGATACAAACATAACGAACTACGCGTTCGTGGCTGAACACCTCATGGGCATATGGTCTTAGTACCGTAATTTCGTTTGATAGGATTGCCAAAATCTGAGGTTTCGGGTCGTTATGTTATGATTATCCGGGATATTCTGATAAACTTTTGTCGTATTGATTTACGGACCTAGTTTTATCAGAATATTTGCTAAAAGAGCTTAATTGCCAAAACCGGAAGTTACCGAATTGAGGAACTTTATGTTTTAACTGATCATAGATCATTATTACATCGTATTGATCATCTGATGCAAATCAGTGATTAATATCAGCCTCAACCTAGTGTATATGCACATGTTACTCTGCTGCATTCAATTGCTGACCTGTACACCTCTGTGCTATATACTTTGTAACTTTTACGGATAACTCTGGCATAATCACGCGTTACGACGAAGCTTTGTGCAATTACTTGATACGGGAGTATGTCGTGTGTGTGGGCACCACATCGTGTTAGTCTAATACACTTAACTCGTATCATTTTAAAGCATTGCGTAATTGTCTGCATGTGAGCTTACGTGGACCACAATATCAGCAATTGCCGTGTCACATACTGTTTCTAATGATAATATTAAACAAAAAGATCAACGCTGTGATCAGATTTCTCAGAAAACTGATATGATCCTCTTACCGGACATCACAAAATGTTTACTGCTTTCATTTACTTTGCTGCATTTTATTTTGTTGCAATTTACTTTTATTGTCAAAAAGATACAAAATCCAAAAAGATTTTAGGTGTGTTTTGATAAAAATTTCAGAAAAATCCAAAATTTTTGCATTTCTGCTTTATTTTTGATAACCGGGGATGCTTGATGGTCAATTTCTGAGATTTGACAACACCATCTGGGCTTTGTATCATTCTAAAAGTGCAAATTTGTGTTTTGGAAGCTTAACGGATTGAAAAATGTTGAACGGGATTCGAATTTGTAATTTGGCAAAATTTTTCAAACTTTCCATTTTACATTCGCCCTTAAATGGGACGAATGTGGAAATTTTTCCACCTTCGGGCGTTTAGTACTGGGCGAATGAGAAGCTTTGTCTTCATTTCCACCTTCGGGTAGAACAAATTTACCTTCGTGCCATTTGGTTGGGGCGAAGGTGGACTTTTGTACATTCGACCAGTAGAACCGGGCGAAGGTGCAGCTTATATACAAGCCCAAACCACATTCGACCCTTCATTCTATTTTTTCAAAATTTTTCTTCGTACCAAGACCTTGTTGATTTTGAAACTCTTGCTTGTGCCTTTTGTTCCTTAGTGTTTTCTGATCATTTCCATATAATTTTTACAGGTAATGGTTAAGGATTGAAGCCGGAATCATTAGTTTTATCACCGGACTTAGGGTTTTAGTGTTTATGGTGTTCGAGTGTTTCTTAATGCATAATTTTGATAAAAATTCATCCCACATCAGTTTTAGGGGGAGAATGTATTAGGAATTAGTATATAAACAAGGTTTAATCACTGATTGATTGATTGATACAATATAAAACCTAATTCCTTTTGAAAACTGATGTTGAATGAATTTTAAGGTCAATTGATGTTACACGAAGGCTAATCGGCCATGTTAGACAAGATTTGACTCAAAATGAATGGTTAATAACATGTTTTTGAAAAATTTTAAATTTTGGGTTTAAACAGTTCCACCTTCGGTTCATCGAAGTGGACGAAGGTGAACCAGTATGGACGAAGGTAAGCTAAAAACGGGCGAATGAATATTTTATCCAAAATCATTTTACATTCAACCAAAAGTTTACACCTTCGGCCACAATATCCTACATTCGACCAGTTCATTTTGGGCGAATGTGGAATTTTAAAAGCCTAAAATTTTAAATTTTGACGATTTCGTGTTTTAACGTTTGTTTTTGATTTTATGTTTCAGATGGCTGAAGAACAAGAGAATATAGAGATTCCTGTGGAGACTGCTGTTCCTGATCCAGTTCCAGAGACTGTGCAAGAAGGAGAATCATCAAGCGGTAATAAATGGCCGTTTGAGAAGACTCATAACTGTTGCGCGTATCTTGGAGATGTGGAGAAGAACGTGGAGTTCACTGAGATTATCAAGTTTCTGAAGAGATGCAGAGTGGTTTATGCTTTGGCCACACCAACTATCATCTACAAGGATATAGTTGAAGACTTTTACAACAACGCCAAGTATGATTACTTTGATAATCAGACTATCATCAGAAGCAAGATTCAGGGAATGGAGATGTTTATTACTGAAGCTGATATCAGAGAAGCTCTCCAGATCCAATTTGAAACCAGTGAGGATCCAAGGGAATTGTCATGGACTGAGCAGAAAGCCTGTTTCC
Organism: Ambrosia artemisiifolia; assembly: GCA_032199755.1. Taxonomy (NCBI): domain Eukaryota; kingdom Viridiplantae; phylum Streptophyta; class Magnoliopsida; order Asterales; family Asteraceae; genus Ambrosia; species Ambrosia artemisiifolia. The sequence continues at coordinate 35,268,689 of CM063517.1, forward strand.
TGAGGATGAAATACAAAGGACCGATCACTGATGGTTCTATTTACAAAGGGAAACTGGGAGTTCAGTTTAAGTATTTTGCTCATGTTATTATACTTGTGTTTGGATGCGTTAGTGGAGGATACGACGTGATGAGGAAGAGTTTGAGCTCGTTAATGGTTGCGTTGACTCTCAACAAACCATTTAACGTTGCTGGAATGATTTTGGATCATATGTTAGAGATGTTGAAAGGGTTGAAGCTTAAGAAGTTCATGCTTTATCCTAGATTCCTTATGATGATCTTTGATCATAAGTATCCACACCTGAAGAAAGATCCAACACAGATACTTGTTATGGATCATATGAACATTAGAACTTTAGTGAGAATGAAAGGTTACAAAGGTGTGCCTGAAAATGAGAGACCACCTTACAGGAGATTGTTTGGAGCCTTGGCTAAAGAGGATTACAATGATCCAGGGAAGAACACAGCAAGGCATCCTGATAGTGATAGTGATAATGATGATCCATTAGTTTATGCTGATGCAAGCACAAAGAGAAAGAGACAGGTTGTCAATCCCGGAGCCAAAGGGAAGGGTAAGGGAAAGACAGATCAAAGGAGTTCAAAACAACAAGCGGTGAGGAAGAAATCTACTGCAAAGAAGGGTACGAGTTTGGTAGATGAAGAGTCTGTTGATTCAGAGGAGACTGAGACTGAAGAACAGTGGGATTCGGATGCTGAAAATGTCCGGACTACCAAACAAAAGGCCACTTTGGTTGGTGAGTCTGAATCACTTAACAGATCGATTGAAGAAGCTAAGAAGAGCAAGCAGTCTGTTGGTGCTGAAGATGAAGGGTTGACAGTGAATTTGGACGAGTTGAATGAAGGTGAAACCGTTGTAGTTAACTTGCCCAAACCCAAACACAAAACCATGGCCAAGAAGACAAGCACAAAGCAACTAAGAGAGAAAGAGTTAAACCTACTTTTGAGAGGAAAGAGATTACCTGAAGTTGGTACATCATCAAAACAATCTTCACCAGCCACTAAGAAACAAAAGACAGTGGAGGCAACAAAGTTACCAGTGGACCAATTCAATATTGCACTGGATAATGTTCTCAACATGTTTACAAAGCCTCAGAAAGAAAAAGAAACAGAGATTGAGCCATCAAAGTCAAAGTCCAAGTCAAAGAAAGTCACTGTGGATGACGATGTGATGAAGCAGGTGAATAAAAGGATGGACGACATGATGAAGATGTTAGTGGCTCAGCAAGCTGAGATTGCCAAGTTTAAGCTAAATGAGGAGAAAATGCTTCAGATTGTAGTAGCTTCTAAGTCTAATCAAGATGAGATAGATGAGAAGGTAAAGAAGCTAGAAGCAAAGAATAAGAAGCTTGAAGGGAAGTGTCTGAGAAACAAAAACAGATACAAGGCGATTAAAGAAGACAATAAAGAGTTGAAGGCTGAAAACAAACGTCTTAGTGAGCTGATAGACAATCTGTACAACGTTGCACCCAAGCTGAAAGAGGGTGAGGAGGATAAAGAGAAAGAGGTTGAACAGGTTGACTATGAACCATCTGAATCTGACAAAGAGGAAGATGAGGATGATGAGAATGAAGAATCGGAAAAGAGTGATGATGGAGATGATGATGATGATGATGATGCTGAAGGGTCGGGAAGTCAAAAGGAGGATGATAGTAGTAGTAGTGATGATAATGATGGAGGAGATGATACTTCGAAGTTCACATTTGAAAAGAGACCACCTTCAAAGAAGAAGAAAGACACAGGTGAGTCAAGTTCGAAGAAGAAGAGTGAGAATGTTGATGATGAGACTGTGTTTTGGAATGAGAAGGTGAGGTCCTTGTCTGATGATGCTAAACAAGTATACAAGGACATGTTAGAAAGAAGAGAATGGACAATTGAGTTCACAGGACGTTTTGCAGAAATATTCCAAACAGATGATATGCGATATGAATTGGAATATAACGATCCTGATCTAGAAGAAGGGGAAGTACCTGCATCTGTGGCAAAGGAGATTTTAGATGGACTTGCACAGAGGGTAGGGAAAACGTTTGAAGAGTTCATTGTTGATGAGTCGATTCCACATATTCCTGAAAAGGATATTGGAAGTCACTCTGATGACAAAGAAACCCCTAAATTTGAGGAAGTTGAAATAGAGGATATCACACATGAGGAATATCCACAGTACTTCAGACAAACTGATGAAGACGTGGTGTTTCCTGATTTTACTGAAAGACATAATACGTCTGCTAAAAGAAAGGCAAAGAAGAGGAGTGCTGAGTTTGTGGAGAAAGTACTTGGAGCTGATTTGCCAGAATCTTCAAATAAGACTGATGAATTGAAGGAGTATTTGAAGAAATTAAGACTGATGGATGAAAACCGACCAAAGCCTGAAGCTCAAGGAAACTTTTATAGGTTTCATAATGCGAAGTTCAGAGGCAGAGCTCTTGGGTGGACATACTTAGGCAGGCTGAAGTGTTTAGCTGCTAAGTGGGAATCTGGAATCTTGTACTTTTACAGATTCATTGACTTGCTGACTCTACCGTATTGGGCGGTTAGAGATCTTTGCAGATTCCAAATGTCGGGTGCTTCAGTGAATAATTCACATGTCGGTTGGTGTGCAGACAAACTGGTTTGGGAAAGTAGAACTAAGTGGAACAGATTTAAACCACAATATCCCCGGAGGAAAGTTCACAGGGATATTGATCCCAGAACCAAGTTGAAACGGGTTACCTTGATTTATAAGGCACCTGAAGTGATGAGAAAGATACCTTTGATGCCTATGCCTCAACACTTCAGTGCTGACTTCATTTTCTGGTATTATGATTGGAGGAAGGCAGAAGTGGTGATTGTGTTGAGAGATGGAAAGGACAAATACAAGCATGTTCATGTATTTGATCCTATGTGGTTGATCAATTGCACCTTCGAAGACATCATCATGCTCTTTTATAATCCGATTCATTATGAGCCGAACGATGCAGATCAAGCAAAGAAATACACACAAGTTGTTGGTGTTTGCTTTGCTTATGACATTAATGCTGGAAGTAATTTGGAGGGGAAGCTTGGCAAGAAGGTGAAGATGGCAAATGTGTCAAAGCCGGTAAAGAGGAGGTTAGAGCCTGAGATGACAAAAGAACAGAAGAGTTTGCTCAGGATTAAGTTGCTGAACAAAGCCATGGATGAAGACAGAAAACGATCTAATCAATAGTCGAGGGGGAGTTTGTAGATGCGTTTTTGCGACTAATGATTAGATATGTTAACATGTGTTAGATGTGGTAAAAAGGGCGAAGGAAACAAGAATGGACGAAGGTGAAATAGACAATGGGCGAAGGTAGTTATTCAGTGGACGAATCTGGAACAGAGCTAACAAGAAGACACATTCGACCACTTGATGTGGGCGAATGTGGAAAAGGCCTACGTTCGACCATCACAACTGGGCGAACGTGAAGGTCCTATATATAGATTTTGTGTTTTTGTAAGTTTAAGCGAGTCATTTAGAGTGTGTGTTTTTGAGGTGTGTTCCAGAGAGGTCTGAGAGTGTTATTATGTGTGCTAGATTAACTGTAATCAAGTTGTAACCAAGTATTTGAAAGAGTTAATCTATGAAAAGCTTTTAAAATGACTTTGATTGTGTTTTGATTGAGTTTACATCAGTTTGTTCTAAGCTAGGGTTTCCGCACCTGGTTTAGTAACTTGTATGATCATATAATCCTGTTTTCGTGTTAAATCACATCCTCTACAGAACTGCTGATCCATGGCGAACTGAACTGGGCTTATGCCAATCGTACAACAAACACAAAATAACACTAGCATAATATGTTCTATTTGAATTACATTACACAACATGTTTTCTCGCCCAAAAACGTAAAACACTGAAAGAGGGGCCGTGTGTAGATGCACACTTTGCGACTAGTGCTTTGGATTGTACGTAATATTAGGTTTTTGTGAATTCATGGGGTCGAAGGTAGCTTTAAGAAGGTCGAAGGAAGCTTTTGATGGACAAAGGAAGAAGACCTGGTCATGAAGGTTGGTTCGAGCCCAGCTAAGGGTCGAACGTGCACATTCGACCTAGTCTAGGGGTCGAATGTGCAGGTCTATATATATTGGAAACTTTGTTTTGTAATTAACTTTTTGTCATTTGCATGTGTGTGTCGACTAGTTTTCTCTCTAAGGTCTAGAAAGTGTCTGAAACTTGTTTATTTCATTCTAAACCTAACTTGTAAAGAATTATTACAATGTTTATGAATGGAATGGAGATTGAAAAGGTGAATTACTGTGTTTGATTTGATTTCTATCATATTGTAATCATTCTAGGGTTTACGCACTTGGATTGATAGACTTGTATGATCATGTAGCTGTTTTTATCAAAAACTATCCTTTCACAAGTGGTATCAGAGCCTATCTAGATCATACAACTACAATTTGATAGATTTTGAACAAATTTAGATCCAAAATCACTTGAAATGTTTCTGTTTTGAATGATCATTGAGTTTTGATGAAAATTGATTCAATTGGATTAGATTTCATGGATAAAATCAAAATTGTCATACATTAAAGTTGATCTACATTGAATCCGATTCATAACCTGATAAACATCATCAAAATCCATAAACTTTTGAAAAATTTGGATCAAATTAACTGATTTTTGAAGAATAACCGTTTTTCAAATGGGTCAGGTCGAACCAGGAGTGTAGAGATCGATTGAATGATTTTGGAGGTCGAATCTAATTGTTTTAGGTCGAACTAGAGGTTAACTAGGTCGAATCTAGTGATTATTCAGTGTGTTGTTGTTCCTTCGAGTCATTTAATTACATTCGACCCATCGAGAGGTCGAATGTAGGTCTGAGACGGTCGAATGTGTGTCTTAGTTGGTAAATTCTTCATTCGAGTGTATTTAGTAGGGTCGAACCTAGAACTTGCTACATTTCAAACCGAACATTATGGATAACATGTGGGTATGACACCTAGACCAACAACAACACATTCCAATGAATCCATGGGCTGTAGCATCTCAAAAGACGAACACTCAACGATCTCAACCGATTAATTATCTTGCTATGACTAGTTCGATTCCACAAACTGTTACTCAACCTCCACAACAATCAGTGAATGACTATTGGGGAGTTGCAACAGCAGCGGTACACACTCAAACTACTAATGCTATTTCTAACACTAATCAATGATTTATCTTCAGGCAGTGGAAACCGTCCACCAAAGCTGATGGAAATGGCAGATTACAACCAATGGTAAAAGAAGTTCAAGATACAACTTGAGGGTATGGGTTTGGAAGGAACTGAGGCATGGCAGATGATTGCAAAAGGCTACGTTGCACCGTGTTTGGAGAATACAGGAGAACCTATTCCGCTTGAAGAATTGAAGGATGATGAAAAGAAGAAATTTGCTGTTGAGAAGAAAGCTTTCTCACAACTATCTCAAGCCATAACTACTGATTTGTTACAACAATTTGGTTCATGTACTACATCAAAACAGCTTTGGGATATGTTGAAGAACAGACATGATGGCATTTGAAAACAAGGAGTTTGAGGATGGAAGAGCTAAGGAAAGAGTTTGAAAACTTTAGCTATGTTGGGAATAAAACTTTGAAAGAGTTGATTCCAAGATATTGTCATCTTTTAACAGAGTTGTCAAATTATGACATCAATATTCCAATGACTCAGTTGGTAGATAAGTTTGCAGATTCTCTACCACCATATTGGAATCAACACATTGAAGTTTTGAAAGAAAAGGATGCTTATCAATATTGGACAATCACTGATCTTATTCAGAAGTTGGAGAATAAGGAGTTAGAGGAGAAGAGAAAAGCAAAAAGATCACAATTTCCACAGAATCTAGAATTGTATCATGCTAATTCTTCCTCATCAATGTCCAGTTCAAGTGTTGGTGGAGATGTTGCTCCACATATAGCTTGTGTTTCGAATGTTGTCGAATCACCAAGACAACCAATAAACTATCTTGCACAAACATCAACTTACCCACCAAACTTTCCAACAAAGACTTACTTTCCATCCCCACCTCAAATGTCCACAGCTCGTTACACATCAAACATGAACACACCTCAACAACAACCATACATTCCTACAATGCTTCAAACTTCATCAAACCCAAGTCCTGTCGTGTTGGAAACATCCAACATGAACAACGTTACTGTAGAAGTGGCACAACAACACATTGCATTGGTTTCTGCAATGGTCGCTTCCTATAATGGACTTATGGCTAGTCATATCGGTATCAACAATCTGACCAATGAAGACTATGCCCAGATTGACAAAGAAGAGATGGAGTTAATTGATATTCAATGGGCATTTGCGAGTGTTATGAGAAGGGCTACAAAATTTATTGAGAAAACGGGTAGAACTGATCTGGCTACTACACCAAATACCACATATGGCTTCAACAAAGCCAAAGTTACATGTTTTAATTGTGGTGCTAAAGGTCATTTCAAAAGAGAGTGTACTCAGCCAACTCAGCCAACTCACCCCTTCAATTTCAATTATCAAACCCGTCAGTCACAAAACCAGGTTACCTATCACAACCACAACCAAAATAACCATAACTATCCACAACAAAATAATTTCCAAAACCGACAAAACACCTCTCCAAACAACACATCTAGACAAACACCCATAACAAACCAAACCGAAAATCAGACCACATCTAATACAACAAGAACAATTGTTCCTATAACAACACCAAATAGCCAACCTCAAACCGAGAATAAAAATCAGGCTTTGGTAATTCAAAAGGATGAGGGTTATGACTGGAATACCATGCAGTTGGGGGTTGAGGAAATAACAAGTGGGAATGTTGCTTGTATTGCTAGAAAATTGGACTTAGAGGAGTCGGTGATAGCTGATGAAGTTTTGGAAACAGAGAAGGTATCTGAAGTGGTTTTAGAGGAAATGATTGAAGAAGAACAGATTTTTGTTACTAAGAAGACTGAAGATGAACTTACTGAGGAGGTTTCGAGGACTATCATTGATTTTGTTACCGATGTCTCCGACGAACCGGAATCTGTTTATTCTGACTCAGAAAGTGAATCAGATTCAGATGCTAGTGTCAACTCTTTGGATGAAGACATTGAGCAACTTCTAGCCGAAGCTGACTTTTTGATGACGAAGAATTCGTGTATTATGGATGATGCTTTTACCAAGATTGACTAATCAAGATTCTTTGCTGGAAAAGAGGCACATTTTGCTTTAATGACTATGATAGATCCATCCAAATCGGTAAGTTCTGACTCTACCACTGATATTCATAGTGATAAATATTGTGGTACTTGTGATAGATTGACCGAGGAAAACAAGCATCTCAAAATTCAATTTAAGAGTGCTGTAATCAATGCTCAATCTTATCGCAAGGAAGCACAAGATTTTCACAGAACACTTGATGAGTACAAAAAGGATATTTCAGATTTAATGAAAACTCTTTCCTTAAAACAACTTGCCATTAACAATTATATAAACGAACTTAAAGAAACTAAATTGGAAATGGCCACCATCAAGTGTTTTGCTAAAAAAGTCAACAAGAAGTTAGAAAGCTATAAGCATATTGCTTATATTGTTGATCACATCATTGAAGAACCATCACAATCCAAGTGTGCAAATTACAAGTCTGTTCCTTCTCCAGTGTTATTTGAAAATCCCAACTTGAATTCAGTAACACCGGAAAGTTCAGTAAAATCGGATTCCTCATCAGACAATGAATCCAATACATCCAGAATTGGAGATCCAAATTCTGATGTGAGACCGATTCTTAGATTGAATGATGAAGGAGTGACTGCAGAAACTGATGATTCAGATAATGAATATGAAGAACCTAAGAAGATTAGTGATATTCCTTTGGAAAATCACATCATTACAACTGAACCAAGAACAACTTCTCAGGTTCCACATCCTCAGAAAAATCCTGATAAATCGACTCAATCAGTTATGAAAAATGAGAAGACAAATTCAGTTGACAAACCGGTTAAGGTTTTCTATCGGATGGAAGGATCCGACAAGATAATCGCTGAAGAAGATTATCCGATACAGTTTGCAAATTATTCTAAAATTGAGAAAATCTGGCAAGAGAGTACCATTTGGTTTCTTAAACACGAAAGGACAAATGATATTCCACCAGAACTTTTGAAGAAACTGTATTGTGATAACAAAAGAAGCTAAGGTTCATGTCACTCAATTTGTGAGACCGAAAGAGAAGGTTAACGGATTTCAGGAACCGGCTTACTTAAAGGACTTTGCTCCTGAGAGTTTAAGACAAAATTGTGTTAAACATCAATTTCCAGTTAAGTCATTCGCTAAACCCGATTCTCAAAATGTGTTTGAAGAATATCGTGCTTGTTTTAAATGTGGAGAGAGAGGGCATTTACTTGCTCACTGTCCATATGTAAGACACAAGAGGCACGAAGTTGAGCAAAAGTAGAATTTCAGGAATTCTGTTGATAATCATAGACAAATTGGTGTTCAAAGACAAGTTGTTCCACAAAGACAACAAGTTTATTCACAAAGACAACAATTTTACCCACAAAGACAACAACAGTTTTAGGCAACAACAGTTTTATCCTCAAAGAAGACAATTTGATAATCAAAATCAATTTTACAAAAGGGAAAACAGACCATTTGTCTATGACAACAGAAACAGAATTGCTATGGAGAAGAATCTAAAGAAACCAATGATGAACACAACTAATGATAGACAAAAGATTTTCCAAAACCGGTTGTCAAGTCATCAGTGGGACCTAAATCTGTTAAGTCAGATAAGGTAACCAAGAAAGTTTCTTTCTCGAACGATACAAAGAAACCAACTGTGACTCAAAAGTCTCAGATTAGGATTCTTAAACGTTCCGAACACTCTTGGTCATCAACTGGTTCTTCAGGAGCCTCAATTTCATCTGCTAATGTGAAAAGTCTAAGTGAGAAAGGTTTGAACAACCAGAAAAAGGTTGATTTGAAACCAAATGTTTGTGAAAATGATTCTTTGAAACCTAACATTCAAAGACCCAAGACCAAACTGGCTTGGGTCCCTGTTAAAAACTGACTTTGTTTTTGGTGAGTGCAGGGAGCTCCACCTGGCCCTGTCAGCAGTCTATGGATTGTCTGTCACACCCTCAAATTCCACATGCAGGTTTTACTAAATGAATAAGTAAACCGACCAAAAGAATACTTCCCAAAAGAATACTACCCAAAAGAATACCAACCAAAAGAGTACCAACTAAATGAATACCTGTCACTACTACGATTGGAAAACCATTACTGGACTCGAATACATGAATACAAGAATACATGAATACACCTGCACGAATACAAGAATACAAGAGTACTCTAAGAGACAACATGCACCCGTCCGACCTCCAGTCGACGAGTGGGGCCGGTCACCCCCAAATAGATCTATCCATATTTCCCCCTGTTGTGCAACCACCGCACATTCATGGTTTTCCCTGGGACTTTAACAAATCGTATAGTAACCCAAAAAGAATACCCAATACGTAATGAATTCAAGAATACAAACACATGATTACCTTTTAACAACCAATACCTTCTTTGTGAGTTTTATGAATACGAATACTTAGTAAAACATGGATTTATGAATCCCAAAACGTTGTTAAACACATCTTTGATGAATACTAAAGCGTAAGATTGACACACGTTTAATGAATACGAATACCCAGCATGTTTTCTCCCCCGAAAGTAAAACCAGTAGAAAGAGGGGCCGTGAACTCACCTTGGGTTGCGTTCTTCTTAATGAACCACAGAAAAATGCAAATGAAAGCCCTAGTATCGGCAACCTATCATTGACTGCACATGAGTACCCGAACTGTTGACCTGCAGGTTAGATAGTCACGAAGTGTCCAGACCATAAGCAAGTACGTTTTGAAAACATGTTTGACTGTTACTTTGACCCCACAGACAAGACCCGACATCCCATTGGTGACCGATGACTCACGTGTTAGCTAAGAATGAGAAATCATGCAATCATAAGCAAACATGCCCCTACTATGCATAACAGTTCACCAAAGTCAACATATAGTTCATATATCGCATATACGAGTCTGCACGCGTGTTACCAGGTTATTAAACATGCCACGGGGTTCCTATCATGTTCCTAGATGTCATTTCATGTTCGGAATGTCAAAATAAACTTACAACAGCACAACACACGATTAGGAATCAAACATGCAATTACGAAAGTCAACTGGTGATTAGGATGGTCAAACTAGTGATTAGGAAAGTCAACTAGTGATTGGGATGGTTAAACTAGCACTTAGGATTGTAAATTCATGTTATACACATGATTGGGAGCCTAATCGCCCCTACTATCAGGCGATTGGGCTAATCAAATGTTCAAACAGGCGATTAGGACTCCCCAATCGCCCCCTACAGTTTTGTTCCACTTTTTCGCGCGTTTAACCCGCCGAATCAGATCCGAAACATGTGGAAACACCCAATATCAAATCCAAAACATTTATAAACTTATTTCAAGCAAAAACCCCCCAAATTAGCATCATTCTAACAGTCCCGAATGGAAGGGTTTTCCCAAAATAGCATATTTATCATGTAAACATCACATCAACATGCAAAACTTACCCTAAATAGCAAATATCTAGATTTCATCACATAACAATGTTGTTCAACATTATCATATTGTTCTAGCATCATCCTAGAGCAAACCCTAACCTCATACAATCAACGAAACAAATCATATCATCTTTAATCCTTCAAAATCATTCAAACGGGTCAAAACACCTATTATCAATAATATACAACTATGAACATCCAAACTCATAGATTAACATCATAATAACTCATTTAAGTCAGAAACATATCAAACACACAAGAACACTCATGTTTTATCAATAAAAATCCTATCTTTGCATGAATACATCACATATAACAAGCACAAAGGTTTAGGTTTGTTTAGAAACTGATTTTAATGAGTTTTCAAAGACACAAACATTTAGAAATCATGTTTGGACCTTTAGGGAGTAAAACAATAGCATTACAAATGTTTGGGATGAAGAACACACCTTGGATTTGCAAGAAAATGAGGTGTGAAGTTGGAAAGGTAGATTCTTAGGCAAAAATGTGTTCTAGAGGGTGTTTATGGGTTGAGAGAGGTTATGGGATGTCTAGGGTTGCACAAATGATGTTTTACAAGTCAAGGGTGGTATTTATAGGCGTTTCTAGTCGTCAGACACGTTACAGGCGATTAGGGTGCAGCAACAGGCGATTGGGAGCCTAATCGCCTATTGTAACACGTGAGTGGGCTCCAATCGCCCCTGATAACAGGCGATTAGGCCAATCACCCCTATTTACATGCATTTAGGCCAATCACCCCCTATTTACATGCATTTAGGCTAATCACCCCCTATTTACATGCATTTAGGCCAATCACCCCCTACTTACATGCATTTAGGCTAATCACCCCCTATTTACATGCATTTAGGGTTTTTGGCACATTAAACACTATTTTAACACATATAAGCACGTATTCACATACGGACAAGTCATATAATGATCGTAAACACATAATGTATGATAACTAACACTTTCTCACTTGTTCACCAATTCCCGGGACTCGAGACTTGCGTGTGTGCGTTAAAACCATGCGATTCTACAAATCACCGATCCTTGTACACATGGTTATGGACCGACTCCTAATGACGCCAAGGATCATTGTAATGACTCCCGATGATTCCCGGAACCATCCCCAAGACTCAACTGACTCAGTTATGTAATGTATGCACGATTCGCTAAGGCAGACTTATTGATTTATTAAGAATTGTTAACCGAAGTTTGCCGGGTGTCACATCATCCCCCTGTTGAAAGAATTTTCGTCCCGAAAATTGTCTGAAACCGAAAAGGAAGCGAAAAGAAAAGAAAATTTTTCCCGGTTGTCACATCATCCCCATGTTGAAAGAGATCTCGTCCCGAGATCAACTTCGCTTCCACAGTAACGAGTGTTAACCCAAGCACGCACCTAAATGACGGATGAAGTTCCCTAGATTCCATCTAGTTTCTTTGATCCCACAAGAACCCCAGTCCACACGTGAACCGTAACGAATTCGAAATATAAGAAGAACTACACATACACGCAACACTACACGAAACTCCGAGCGAATTGAAAACCCCAACTAAGAACAACAAGATAGATAGCGCGAAAGAAATGCTACAACTGGCCATAAGACTAATCATCCCCGATCGAAGACACGCTGAAGACCCTTGTGATAGGTATAAACGACGCTCCTGGTACCATCAAAGTAGTATCTCCAGGTCTCCGACCACATGCCGACGAATCCAAGATAACTAAGTCTAACCACAGACAATGCATAATGGACACGAAAACCTCTAACGGTGCCAAAATTCCAAATGAAACCAAAGCATAACGATTCGCAAGGAAGGAACATACCGGTAGCAGTATCAGGAACCACTTGGTTCTGCCTTGTACCAATGAAATAAGGACGAGCAGCTCTACCGCCACCCGCAGCCCTTGCTTCAGCCTGATTCAACTTTGGGCAATTTCGCTTGAAATGCCCCGCTTCACCACAATTGTAACAACCATGCTTACCCAAAGTCCCCTGAAGAGCAGGAGCATGAATAGTAGCCTGAACTGGTTGTGGCTGTAGAGCGACCTTGCAGTCCTTAGCATGATGACCAAATCGTTGACACCGGTGGCAGCGGGACTTATCACAATCGCCCACATGATGAAATCCACATTGATTGCACTTCGGGAGCTTCCCAGTATACCTTCCCTGCTTCTGATCAGATGATGAACCCATTGCTTCATACTTCCTCATGCGGTCCTCAGAAACCTTCACAGCAGTGCCTCAAGGAGGTAATACACCCTCATCAACCTTCTGGTTAGTCAACTTATGAGCCAACCTAATTGTGCCCTGAAGAGTAGCACAATCATTCGCAGTCACCAACCCACGAATCATAGGTACGCGCCCAGCCACATAAAATTCAATCCTCCTGTATTATGGTGTCGCCAAATCCGGACACATCAGTGCCAACTCATGGTGCCTAGCAGTGTACTCTTTAATCTCAAATCCCAACATAGTATGGTTCCACATCTCATGTTCAACCTCTTGATCTCATCCATGGGACAATACTCACTCTTCAGACGAAACACAAACTCTGTCCAAGGCATAGCATTTGCCTCAGCCAATCCAACCTCCTGAATGATGTTGTTCCACCAAGTCAAAGCACGATTCTCAAAGGTTCCCGAAGCAAACTTCTCATGATCCACAACTGGACAGTTACACATAGCAAAAGCAAACTGAATCTTCTCCAACCACTGAATTAGTCCAACTGCTACTTCGTTCCCACGGAAGTTATGAGGCTTACAATCCCTGAACATCTTGTAGGTGCACGCAGGTGGAGGTGAATTGACAGCAGCACCTCCAAGAGTCTGTTATGCAGTCTGAAAAGCAGCCAACGCAACATTCAACTGTTGCTGCATCATTTGGTTCAGTTCATCTTGTGTCAGGGTGATGTTACCACCACCTCGACCCCCGCCAGTGCGACCTCCACGAGGACCCCCAGTACGTCCTCCGCCACGCCCCAACATCTTCTTCCAAGAATAAGAACAAACACTCGAATCTATCACCAACGCATAACCATAAGAAACCAAGAGGAGACAAGGATTGGGTTCAAGCGTGACCATTGATTCAAACACGAAATTCACCAGGTCTTCCATGCATTTCAACTTATGATTTCGTGTGCACTCAAAATGATAAATTTCTCTACATGGTCCTCTAGGTGTGCTCCGAGCCTGAACTTCAAATCACCCGATACCCATAACTTAGAAGAAACAATCCACACGAAGGAATTTCCAAGTGACCCATCACTTAGAGGTGTACCACCACACTTAATCCCGGACGGAAAGATAGAGCAGATATAGAAATAACCAAAGACAAGATGGGCAATCTGATACTGTGTGATGAGGAAACCGACACCCCGACAAGGTTAGTATGTTTACCAAAAGACTCGACTAATATGTATGTGACCGCCTAAGGTGTGCGAGACTCGGCTATAGACTAGATTCTACATGCAGTCCTAGTTCACTATAACCATTGGTTCTGATACCAATCTGTCACACCCTCAAATTCCACATGCAGGGTTTTACCGCGAGGCACGTGACACACCAGGATCCAAGTCAACGGTCATAATAAACAACACTATATGATAAAATACGTAAACCAAAAACATTAAGTTTCATAACATAACCAACAGCGGAAGTCTTAAAAATCTTGATTACAACTTAAACAAACGTGACTGAAGTCTGAAATTACTGAAAACATAAAACTAGAAACCTAGACGCCAAGTGAGACTCTGTGCGCCTAAGTCCGATGCTGCTACCTTAACGACCTAAGAAAAACATGCTAAAAACGTCAACATATAATGCTGGTGAGTTCACAGGTTTTTGTGAAAAGCAACTTAGTTAGTTCCAAAGAATACTCCCAAGTAAACCAAACCATAAGTAAACCGACCAAAAGTTAACCAACCAAAAGAATACTACCCAAAAGAATACCAACCAAAAGAGTACCAACTAAATGAATAACTGTCACTATTATGATTGGAAAACCATTACTGGACTTAAAATACATGAATACAAGAATACATGAATACACCTGCCCGAATACAAGAATACAAGAATACTCTAAGAGACAACATGCACACGTCCGACCTCCAGTCGACGAGTGGGGCTGGTCATGACCAAATAGATCTATCCACATTTCCCCCGTTGTGCAACGACCGCACATTCATGGTTTTCCTTGGGACTTTAACAAATCGTGTAGTAACCCAAAAAGAATACCCAATACATAATGAATTCAAGAATACAAACACCTGATTACCTTTTAACAACCAATACCTTCTTTGTGAGTTTTATGAATACGAATACTTAGTAAAACATAGGTTTATGAATCCCAAAACGTTGTTAAACACATCTTTGATGAATACTAAAACGTAGGTTTGACACACGTTTAATGAATACGAATACCCAACATGTTTTCTCCCCCGAAAGTAAAACCAATAGAAAGAGGGACCGTGAACTCACCTTAGGTTGCGTTCTTCTTAATGAACCACAGACAAATGCAAATGATATCCCTAGTATCATCAACCTATCATTGAATGCACATGAGTACCCGAACTATTGAGCCGCAGGTCAGATTGTCCCTATGTGTCAAGACCATGACCAAGTACGTTCTGAAAACACGTTTGAGTGTTACTTTGACCCCACAGACAAGACCTGACATCCCAATGGTGACCCGACTACTCACGTGTTAGGTAAGAATGAGAAATCATGCAATCATAAGCAAACATGCACCTACTATGCATAACAGTTCACCAAAGTCAACATATAGTTCATATATCGCATATACGAGTCCGCACGCGTGCTACCGGTTTATTAGACATGCCACGGGGTTCCTATCATGTTCCTAGATGTCATTTCATGTTCGGAATGTCAAAATACACTTACAACAGCACAACACACGATTAGGAATCAAACATGCAATTAGGAAAGTCAACCGGTGATTAGGATGGTCAAACTAGTGATTAGGAAAGTCAACTAGTGATTGGGATGGTCAAACTAGCATTTAGGATTGTAAATGCATGTTATACACACGATTGGGAGCCTAATCGCCCCTACTGTCAGGCGATTGGGCCAATCATATGTTCAAACAGGCGATTAGGACTCCCCAATCGCCCCCTGTAGGTTTGTTCCACTTTTCCGCGCGTTTAACCCTCCAAATCAGATCCGAAACATGTGGAAACACCCAATATCAAACCCAAAACATTTATAAACCATTTTCAAGCAAACCCCCCCCCCCCCCAAATTATCACCTTCTAACAGTCTCGAATGCAAGCGTTTTCCCAAAATAGCATATTTATCATGTAAACATCACATCAACATGCAAAACTTACCCTAAATAGTAAATATCCCAATTGCATCACATAACAACGTTGTTCAACATTATCCTATTGTTCTGGCATTATCCTAGAGGAAACCCTAACCTCATACAATCAACGAAACACATCATATCATCTTTAATCCTTCAAAATCATTCAAACGGGTCAAAGCACCTATTATCAACAATATATAACTATGAACCTCCAAACTCATAGATTAACATCATAATAACTCATTTAATTCAGAAACATATCAAACACACAAGA
This sequence comes from Ambrosia artemisiifolia, assembly GCA_032199755.1. Taxonomy (NCBI): domain Eukaryota; kingdom Viridiplantae; phylum Streptophyta; class Magnoliopsida; order Asterales; family Asteraceae; genus Ambrosia; species Ambrosia artemisiifolia. Next base: position 35,284,877 of record CM063517.1, read on the forward strand.
ACAAACATGTTTTATCAATAAAAATCCTATCTTTGCATGAATACATCACATATAACAAGCATAAAGGTTTAGGTTTGTTTAGAAACTGATTTCAATGAGTTTTCAAAGACAAAAACATTTAGAAATCAAGTTTGGACCTTTAGGGATTAAAACAATAACATTACAAAGGTTTGGGATGAAGAACACACCTTGGACTTGCAAGAAAATGAGATGTGAAGCTTGGAAAGGTAGATTCTTAGGCAAAAACGTGTTCCAGAGGGTGTTTATGGGTTGAGAGAGGTTATGGGACATCTCGGGTTGCACAAATGATGTTTTAAAAGTCAAGGGTGGTATTTATAGGCGTTTCTAGTCGTCAGACATGTTACAGGCATTTAGGGTGCAGCAACAGGCGATTAGGAGCCTAATCGCCTGTTGTAACACGTGAGTGGGCTCCAATTGCCCCTGATAACAGGTGATTAGGCCAATCACCCCCTATTTACATGCATTTAGGCCAATCACCCCCTATTTACATGCATTTAGGCCAATCACCCCCTATTTACATGCATTTAGGCTAATCACCCCCTATTTACGTGCATTAGGCAAATCACCCCCTATTTACATGCATTTAGGCTAATCACCCCCTATTTACATGTATTTAGGATTTTAGGTGCGTTAAACACTATTTTAACACATATAAGCACGTATTCACATACCGACAAGTCATATAATGATCGTAAACACATAATGTATGATAACTAACACTTTCTCACTCGTTCACCAATTTCTGTGACTCGAGACTTGCGTGTGTACGTTAAAACCCGACGATTCTACAAATCACCGATCCTTGTACACATGGTTATGGGCCGACTCCCAAAGACTCCAAGGATCATTGTAATGACTCCTGATGATTCCCGAAACCATCCCCAAGACTCAAATGACTCAGTTATGTAATGGATGCACGATTCGCTAAGGCAGACTTATTGATTTATTAAGAATTGTTAACCGAGGTTTGCCGGGTGTCACATTATCGACAGTGGAGCTTCTGGGCACATGACGGGAGATTTGACGTTGCTATTTGACATTAAAAACATAAATGGTGGATATGTGGCGTTTGCCGGGAACAAAGGTGGTTACATAACCATGGAGGGGAGTGTTAATAACGGCGTTGTGAGTTTTTGAGAAGATTTTGTATGTTAAGCAAATCGATTACAATCTGTTGAGTGTCTCCCAGATTTGTGATAAACAGTTTTCTTTATTCTTTGATGATAAATAATGCTATATGCTCAAGCCTGGATTCAAGTTACCAAAGGAGTGGGTTATGCTCAAAGCACCAAGGGTTAACAATCTCTACATCCTTGATATGAGCAAAGCAATGACCACTCAAGGGCAAGTTACATGTTTCCTCTCTAAAGCTACAGAAAAAGAATCAATCATGTGACATAGGAGGATGGGACATATACACTTGAGGAAGATGAACCAGTTAGTGAAGAATAGGCTTGTAGAGGGCGTGAATGTGAAACACTTTAATCTGAATGATAAGTGTATCTGTTGCAAAAAGGGCGAGCAGTACAAATAGTCCCACAAACCAAAGAAAGTAAACTCTGTAGAATTGCCACTTGAACGATTGCATATGGACCTATTCAGACCTGTCAATCGTAAAAGTCATTGTGGAGAGCTTTACTGTCTTGTGTTTACAGACGACTACTCGAGATTTTCATGGGTGATGTGCTTGCAAAAAAGAGTGATTCGTTCAACAATCTGAAAGTTTTATTCACCCGATTGGAAAATATCTACGGTTTGAAGGTGAAAACAATTCGTAGTGATAACAGGTCGGAATTCAAGAATTATGAGATGGATGCTTTATGTGAAGATAAGGGAATACATCATGAGTATAGTGCACCATATACACCACAGCAAAACGGTGTAGCTGAGCGTAAAACCAGGACTTTAATAGAGACGGCACATACAATGCTCGCAGATTCGAATCTTCCAGTGATGTTTTGGAATGAAGCGATCTACGCAGCTTGTTACACATTAAATCATGTATTAACAGTGAAGAAGTTTGGAAAAACTTCTTATGAACTGTTAAATTGACGAGAGCTGAACTTTGAGTATCTAGAACCTTTCGAAGCACCATGCACTATGCTAAATCCAACTGAAAAGTTTGGGCCAAAAGCCGAAGAGGGTTATTTTGTTGGATACGCAACTCCACTGAAACGCGTATTTAACAAAAGAACTCGCAAGGTTGAAAAGTGGGCGAATGTTGAAGTACAACGTTACACTCAGAATGTGCAAGGAAGTGTGCGGGATGTTTGACTATAAAAATTTCTTTGAGTCATTCAATCTAGATAGGTTGGTTGAAGAAGTTGTGTTACGATTATATTACGAGTGTGAGAACGCAGTAATTTCACCATTAGTGCATCCAATCACCGTAACTCCTTCAGCAGCTCCTGGTGATACCAATCCTCCTGCAAATGAAGAAGAATTCTTCCAAGAAGCTTCAACTACTCCTGACACATCAGAATCAGAAGAAGATGATGAAGCTTTTAGTGATGCTGTGATTGACCATGCTACGTAGGAACCACCAGTGAACCCTAATCTAGATGTTGCATCTTCGTCTAATACGGGTGATGATCTAGATATTGCAGAGAATTTAACTACTCAAACAGGTGTTCAAGTTCCTGATCATCCGGAATCTCGGATTCATCAAATACACCCGCTTGAGCAAGTAATTGGTGACCTCGGTAGTACTGCATGACAAGAGGACAGTTGAGAAAAGCAACTTCACATGATAACATCGGTGCACTAGCCCTATATGCTAAAGTGCAAAAATCTGGTTGTCAAAATGACTGGTCATTTGCGTGTTATGTTTCGCAGGTGGAGCCGCGGGCATACAAGGAGGCTTTGTTAGATGAATCCTGGGTTGATGCTATGCAGCAAGGGCTTCAACAGTTTCAGAAACTAGGAGTATGGACATTGACAGATTTACCCCCAGATCGAAAGAAAATTGGTACAAAGTGGGTATTCAAATGTAAAAATGATGATCGAGGCGTTATTGTGAGAAACAAAGCTCGATTGGTTGTTCAAGGATTCAATTAAACTGAAGGAATTGATTACAATGGACGAGGCATTATTGTGGGTATTCAAGTATACGCACCGGTTACACACATAGAAGCGATCCGAATATTTCTAGTGTATGCATCGTATATGAATCTAAAGTTTATCAAATGGGCGTAAAGAGTGCATTTTAATATGGTGTGGTGAAAGAAGAGCTATATGTTGGTCAGCCACTAGGGTTTGAGGATCCTATCCACCGGGATAAGGTCTTTAAACTGAACAAAGCGTTGTACGGTTTACACCAGGCCCCGAGACAATGGTATGTGGAGTTGAGCACACATCTTCTTTCGAAAGGATTCAAGCGCGGATTGGTTGATTGCACGTTGTTCACCAAACGAACAGACGATGACTTGCTGATTGTTCAGATATACGTTGATGATATAATTTGGTTCTACTAATGAATCATTGTGCAGGGAATTCGAGCGTGTGATGCAGGAGAAGTTTGAAATGAGCTCAATGGGCGAAATGCAGTTTTTCCTAGGATTGCAAGTGGATCAACTACCGTCGGGGAGTTTCATCCACCAGACCAAATACGTTTCTGAAGTCTTGAGCTGGTTCCAGATGGAGGATTCGAAACCACTTGACACTCCGATACAACCCAATCACGGGATTGGTGTTGACACTAAGGGGGAGCTGACTGACCCATACACGTATAGAGCGATTATTGGATCTCTCATGTATCTCACTGCTTCTCGGCCATATATTATGTTCCCAACGTGTCTCTGTGTATGACATCAGTCGAAGCCGAAACAAAGTCATCTGGTTGCAGTCAAGCGTATCCTACGTTATCTTAAGGGAACACCATCTCGTGGTTTATGGTACCCTAAAGATGATAATTTCGATTTCATTGCCTTTAGTGATGCTGACTATGCAGATTTCGATATTGACGCAAAATCCACATCGGTTGGATGTCAATTTCTGGTGAGCAGGCTCGTGAGCTGGCAATGCAAGAAGCAGACTTCAGTTGCAATATCTATGTGTGAAGCCGAATATGTGGTAGCCTCATGTTGTTGTTCACTAGTTCTTTGGATTTAGCAGCATATGCGCGATTACGGTTTGCGATTTCTTAAAACCTCCATTCATTGTGACAATGAAGTAGCCATAGCACTCACAAAAGACACTGTCCATTATTCCAAAGCAAAGCATATGCGAGTTCGATATCATTTAATTCGTGATTGCTATGCTAAGGGGTTTGATTGACATGATCCAAATCCACACTGACTATCAAAGGGCTGATCTTTTTACCCAAGCTTTTGATAAATCTCGATTCGAATTTTTATTAAAAGCTAATGGTATAAAAGAGAAACAAGACTAATCGTCACCTCGGTTTATCATTTTTTTTTAGTTTTTAGTTGCGTTTTACTTTTCAGAAAATCAGAAAACCCAAAAATATGTTTTTCATTTGAAGGGGAGTCATTATTTTCAGAAAAAACCAAAAACATTGAAAATCCAAAAAGCCATAAAAATCAGAAAACCCAAAATGATTTCTCGGAGAATAAGAGGAAATGATAGTACATCAGTGGGGATCTGACACATGCTAAAGATTTGTAGTGCTATATAAGGCGTGTGTTGATCTTGTGTGATGTGCTGGTAGGCTTCGTAGATTTAGTATTGCGTGCCTTAGTGATACAAACATAATGAACTACTTCCTAGTGGATGAACACCTCATGGGCATATGGTCTTGATACCGTAATTTCGTTTGATGGGGTTGCCAAAATCTGTAGATGCACGAAGTGCGACTAGTGATTGGATCTACATAATTAACATATGTTAGAGGATTTTGCTGATGGATTGAAAGTGGAAAAGTGGGCGAATGTAAGAAGTTATGGGCGAAGGTAGAACAGATCAGGGCGAAAGTGAAGACTGACTGCAATGAAGAACACATTCGTACCTTAAAGTGGGCGAATGTGGAAAGCTTCCACATTCGCACCATCAAAAGGGGCGAATGTGCAGAGTCTATAAATAGATTTTGTGAGTTTTTGAGTGAGAGAGAGTTTTAGTTGAAGTGTGTGTTGTGGTCAGGTTCTAGGTGATTTTGTGAAAGTGTCTGTATTGATTAGATTAACTAGGAAACTCATTGTAACACGTTTTTATGAATGTTAATCTATGGAAAAAGCTTTGAAATGATGTTTACTGTGTTTTGATCTGAGTTTTATCAGTTTGTTCATAACTAGGGTTTCCGCACCTGGTTTTGTTACTTGTATGATCATATTTTCCTTTTTTATCTAAAATCTTTCAATCACAAAGTGTTTGTAGATGCACGAAGTGCGACTAGTGATTGGATCTACATAATTAACATATGTTAGAGGATTTTGCTGATGGATTGAAAGTGGAAAAGTGGGCGAATGTAAGAAGTTATGGGCGAAGGTAGAACAGATCAGGGCGAAAGTTAAGACTGACTGCAATGAAGAACACATTCGTACCTTAAAGTGGGCGAATGTGGAAAGCTTCCACATTCGCACCATCAAAAGGGGCGAATGTGCAGAGTCTATAAATAGATTTTGTGAGTTTTTGAGTGAGAGAGAGTTTTAGTTGAAGTGTGTGTTGTGGTCAGGTTCTAGGTGATTTTGTGAAAGTGTCTGTATTGATTAGATTAACTAGGAAACTCCTTGTAACACGTTTTTATGAATGTTAATCTATGGAAAAAGCTTTGAAATGATGTTTACTGTGTTTTGATCTGAGTTTTATCAGTTTGTTCATAACTAGGGTTTCCGCACCTGGTTTTGTTACTTGTATGATCATATTTTCCTGTTTTAGCTAAAATCTTTCAATCACAAAGTGGTATCAGAGCTATACGGATCATACAACAACAAATTTAATAAAATCAGAGCTGATTTGGACATAATTTTGATCAAAATACATCTGTTTTTGACAAAAAATGGTTTTTGACTGTTTTTGATTGATTTAGAGTTGAATTTGTGGATACAATCAAAATTTCCAAGAATTAAAGTTGTTCCAAATCAATTCCGAATCAAAACCTGATAAAGATCATTCAAATCCATAAACTTTTGAAAATCAGAGATCAAAATAACCGTTTTTCAAAGTGTAACCATTTTTCAAATCTGAAATGGGCGAACGTGCTGGGTAGTGGGCGAACCTGACTTTTTGTGGGCGAAAGTGAGTGGATTTTGGTCGAATCTAGCTGTTTTCTGGGCGAACCTGGATTTTAGTGTTTGAATTTTTCACTTTCGGGCTTACATTTCCACATTCGATTCATCGGGCGGGCGAAAGTGGAAATAGATTGGTCGAACCTGAAGTACTTTGGGCGAAAGTGGAAAGGTGTTTACTGATTCTACATTCTGTTGAAGTTCTACATTCGGGTGAATTCATTTTGGACGAAAGTAGAACAAAAGGGACGAAAGTGTAGTGTTTTGGGCGAACCTAGAACTCAGTTTGGAAAATTTTCTAAGTGTTGTGATTTTCGAAGTACGTGTACATCATCTGGAATTTTCCGACTACCCCGAGACCAGCAACGACACAACCACAACAGCAAGTGATGGACCCATGGACAGTGGCAGCACAAAAGACGAGCACACAGTTTTCGCAACCGATTAATTACATCGCGATGACTAGCTCGATGCCTCAAAGTGTAGCACCTCCAGCACCACAACCTGACTACTGGGGAGTAGCAGCAGCGGTGGTAAATACTCAAACTACCAATGCTATTTCCACACTAATAAATGACTTATCTTCAGGTAGCGGGAATCGGCCACCTAAGCTCATGGAGATGCAAGAATATAATCAGTGGCAGAAAAAGTTTAAGATCCACTTATGTGACACCCGGAAACTTCCGGTAACTAACTTTTGAAAACTTAGTAAGTCTACCTTAGCGAGTCGCGCATACGTTACACAAAACAAGGTCGGTCGAGTCGAGTCGCACGTCATTAGAGTTTTAACATACGCAAGTCTCGAGTCCCGGGGATTGGTGAACGAGTGTGAACGTGTTTACTTTCATGTATTATGTGTTTATAATCATTATGTGACTTATCGGTATGTGAAAATGTGTTAACATATGTTAAAACGGAGTTTAACGCACCAAATACACCACATCTGACCCTTAGGCGATTAGCCTGAGTCCTTAGGCGATTAGCCTGAGTCTTTTAGGCGTTTAGCTAGCTCCATTAGGTGATTAGCATGTTATGTTAGGCGATTAGCTTGTTATGTTAGGCGATTAGCCTGTTTCTCTAGGCGATTAGCACCCTAATCGCCTAATAGAGCTCCATAATCGCCTGCAACATGTCTGACGACTAAAAACACCTATAAATACCACCCTTGACCTCCAAAACATTATTTACACAACCCTAGCCGTCCCATAACATATCTCAACCCACAAACACCCTCTGGAACCCATTTTTACACACAAACAACCATTTCCAAGCTTAATCCATCATCTACTCTTAAATACATGGTGTGTTCTTCAAACCCAAACCTTTAAATGATTATGTTTTACTCCCTAAATGTCCAGACCTGATTTATAAAGGTTTTTGTCTTTGAAAATCCATTTAAAACCGTTTCTAAACAAACCCACACCTTTGCATGTGTTATATGTGTTATATATGATTAAAGATAGAGTTTTTGGGATCTAATCATGATTGTTTATGTGTTATTATGATGTTTATAGCTGTTACAAGTTAGTATGATGATGTCCTAGGAGTTTGGATGGTTTTGGTCGTGTATTATGGATACTTGATGTTTTGACCCGTTTGAAGGATTTTGGATGATTTAGGATGATATGAGGTGTGTTGTTGATTGTTTGATGTTAGGGTTTGCTCTAGGATGATGCTAGAACTGTAGGATGCTTTCGGACAACGTGGTTATGTGATTAGATCTGGATATTTGCTATTTAGGGCAAGTTCTTGCATGTTGATGTGATGTTTTCATGTTAAGTTGCTATTTTGGGAAAACGCTCGCATTCGGGACTGTTAGAATGATGAAAACTTAGGGGTTTTGCTTGGAATATGTTTGTTAATATGTTAGAATGATTATTGGGTGTTTGCGCACGTTTCGGATCTGATTTGGAGGGTTAAACGCGCGAAAAACCACATTTGCTGCACTATAGGCGATTAGCAATCCTAATCGCCTATGTTATAGGCGATTAGGGGCATAATTGCCTAAGACAAGGGCTACTCGTGTGAAGTAGTAGGCGATTAGCCTCATAATTGCTATCAGTCCATGCAATTGTGATCCTAATTGCCTTCATGTCATGCAATTGTGACCCTAATCACTAGTTAAGCCCTGAATTGCATACCACATTACCATAATCGCCTAATATGCATGTGATTAGCCCTAATCACCTAACATAAGGGGCGATTAGTCCTGGTAATTGCCTGTTGACCATCCCTATTCACGTGTTGACTTTCCTAATTGCATGCTAAGTCCCTAATCGCATGAAATGCTGTTGTAAGTGTATTTTAACATCCCAAAACCCGATCTGACACCTAGGAACATGATAGGAACCCCGTGACATGCTTAGTAACGTAGTATCACGTGCTCGGACTTGTTCGTACTTTATTTGACCTATATGTTAGAATCGTTGAACTTTAACGCGTGTTAAGTGCTCAGTTGCATGTTTTGTGTATGTTTGTGTATGAGATGAACACGTAGAATGTCGGGTCACCAATGGGATGTCGAGTCTTGTCTTACGTAGTCTGGTTATCGGTCAAACACGTTTTTCAAACACATCATGGTCATGGACTGGACTTAGGGACTAATGAACCCTGCGGGTTATTAGTCTAACTTAACACATATCTTATGATAGGTCGCCACTAGTTGGGGCTATCATATCTTACAGACGGTTTACTCATATCACACATACGGGTTACTCATAAACGGTATACGCAACCTAAGGTGAGTTCACGGCCCCACTTTTATCTGTTTTGGTTTTCGGGGGAGAAACATGCTTAAAACTCTTTTATGACTTATGGATTACTTTAACTCTTTTGTAACTCATTACTCTTTATCACGTTATACTATGGCTTACTTATCGTACTATACGGTTCATCAAAAAGTCCCTTAGAAACCACTAACATGGGTATATGGCGGGGAAATATGGATAGCGCTATTGGGAACTGACAAACCCCACTCGACGGTAGGACCGGGCGGGTGCATATTGTCTCTAACAAAACAAGGTCTACCGGTGATGACGGTAGCCCATAGGAAACTAAGGGTCACTACACGGCTTAGTCAGCAATGGTTTCACCCGTATGAGTATCTTATTCTGCGCCTAGCTAGCGTTCTTACAAGCATAGTAGTAATTGTGATGGTAACGGTTTTTTTGAAGGATTGCTCTAAACGTTTAAATAAAACCTGTGAACTCACCAGCATTATATGTTGACTCTTTTAGCATGTTTTCTCAGGTCGCTAAGGTAGCAGCTGTCTGATAGGCGCACGGAGTCGCACTGGAGTCGTCTCGCGTCTAGAGTCGCATCTGCATGTTTTTGGGAATGTTAAACTTTGAACTTATGTTTTATTACTGCATGACTTGTAAACTTTAAATACTTCCGCATACTCTGATGTCGGTTTAAATCTTATGCATGGTTTTTATTTACGTATGTTTTTACATTTAGACGTCGTTTATTGTGACCGTTGACTTGGATCCTGGTGTGTCACACGCCTCGCGGTAGAACTCCGCAGGTGGTTATTTGAGGGTGTGACAACTTGGAAGGCATGGGAGTGGAAGGTGCAGAGGCATGGGGGATGATTGCTAGAGGTTACACAACACCGATTTTGGAGAACACCGGTGAACCAGTTCCATTGGAGAGTATGTCTGAGGAGGAGAAAAAGAAATTTGCTGTGGAGAAGAAAGCTTATTCCCAGTTGACTCAGGCGATCACAAACGATCTGTTACATCAGTTTGGGACTTGCACCACATCTAAGCAACTGTGGGATGTGCTTAAGAATAGGCATGATGGGAATGAGAAGACTAGAAGGTTGAGAATGAAAGAGTTACGAAAGGAGTTTGAGAACTTTACTTATGTTGGTAATGAAACTCTAAAAGAATTAACTCCTAGATATTGTCATTTGCTAACTGAATTGTCTAGTTATGGTATACAGATTCCTATGACAGATTTGGTGGACAAGTTTGCAGATGCTCTACCACCATACTGGGATCAGCATGTGGAAGTTCTCAAGGAGAAGGATTCATACAAATTCTGGACTATCAACGAGTTTGTGCAAAAGCTGGAGAACAAAGAGCTTGAGGAAAAGAGGAAAGCTAAAAGATCACAGATACCTCAGAATCCTAGCTTATATTTTGGAGGCACTTCAGTACCAGTTAGTAACTCAAGTTCAGGGGGATTAGTGGCACCACATGACGCGTGTATTTCTAATGTCATGGAACCACCAAAACCTACCATCAACTACATTGCTCAAACATCATGCTATTCACAACCATCATATACACCACCACCACCACAACAACAATACAACAATTCCTACATTTCACCATTCTCACCAATGCAACAAGCAGCTTTCTATACTGCTAGTCAATCTCAACAACCACCTCAACAAACACAATACATGAACCCAATGAACCAAATTACTCAACCTAGTCAACAACCGGTGGTTTTGGAAACTTCTAATCTGGGAAATGTGACTGTTGAAGTTGCTCAGCAACACATTGCACTAGTCTCTGCGATGGTTTCATCTTACAATGGGTTGGTTGCTAGTCAAATTGGGAACAACAACTTAACCAATGAAGACTATGCACAGATTGATAAGGAAGAGATGGAACTTATTGATATCCAGTGGGCTTTTGCAAGCATTATGAGAGGGGCAACAGAGTTTATTGAGAAGACAGGAAGAACGGATTTGGGAACTTCTCCTAACACAACCTACGGGTTCAACAAGGAGAAAGTTACTTGTTTTAACTGTGGAGGGAAAGGTCACTTCAAACGGGAATGTTCCCAGCCACCAAAACAAGGTAATAGAAATCCTTTCAATGCAAGCTACCAGAACCGTCAACAACAAAACCAAAACCAAGTTTCATATCAAAGCAACAACAACTATCAAAACCAAAACAACTACCAAAACCGATAAAATAACTCTAACAACAACCAGAACAGACAACCAAACACACCAAACCAGACTCAAAACCAATCACCAAACAACACTAACCGAACAGTCATACCAATTACCACACCGAATGAGACACAACAGAATACCAATCAGAATCAAGCATTGGTGATTCAACAGGATGAACGGTTTGATTGGTCGGGAATGCAAATTGTGGTTGAGGAGATTACAACTGGTGGAAATGTGGCTTGTGTTGCCCGACAGGTTGATATTGAAGAGTCGGTGATAGTTGATGAGAAGGAAGAAACTGAGGTTGAAGTTGATGTCACTGAGGCTGAAATGGAAGTGGAGAATGAACCTGTTGAGGTTAAAGCTGAGGAAGCTAATCCTGGAGTAGTGATTGACACTGTTTCTGATGTTCCTGAAGAGTGTGAATTAGTTTACTCAGATTCAGACAGTGAATCAGATACAGAAGCAAGTGTTACATCCCTGGATGATGATATTGATCAGTTGCTAGCAGAAGCTGATTTTCTGAAGACGAGGAAGTCGTGCATTGCTGATGATGCTTTCACCAGGATTGATTATTCCAAGTTTTTCGCTGGAAAGGAAGCTCATTTTGCTTTGATGGCCATGACAGATCCTCCAAAACCTGTAACTTCTGAGTGTAGCACTGATATTAATAGTGATAAATATTGTGGTACTTGTGATAGGTTGACAGAGGAAAATAAAGAACTTCGCGTTCAACGTGATAGTGCTATCATCAACTGTCAATCTACTCGCAAAGAGTTGAATGCTTTCAACAAAGTACTAGATGGCTATAAAAAGGACATTTCTGATCTTAAAACTACTCTTTCATTAATACAACTTGCAATTAATAACTATATAAATGAAATTGAAAACACTAAATTGGAAATGGCCGCCATTAAGTGCTTTGCTGAAAAGGTAAATAAGAAGTTGGAAAGTTATAAGCACATTGCTTACGTGGTAGACCACATCATTGATGATCAAACCACTAATTACAAGTCTGTGCCATCTCCGGTGCTTTTTGAAAATCATAATTGTCATCAAGTGACACCGGAGAGCTCGGTAAAATCAGACTCATCATCGGAAAATGAATCTAATACTTCGAGTATTGGTGATCCACATTCCGATGTGAGGCCGATTTTAGGTTTTAATGATGAGGGTGTTACTGCTGAAAGTGTTGATTCAGACTCTGAGAGTGATGATTCTGGTTGTCACCAAAATGCTAATGCTTGTGAAATTCCAAAAGAAAATCACATCATTACTAATGAACCAGTGTCATCATCTCAGCATGTGCATGCGATGGCAAATACTTATCGTGAGAAAAAGTCTGAAAAGAATGTGGTTAAGAAACAAATTGAGAAAGATGTTAAGAATGAGCCTTGTGACAAACCAGTCAAGGTGTTTTATCGGATGGAAGGATCCGATAAGTTCATCTCTGACGAGGAATTTCCAATCAAAAATGCTAACTATGCTAAAATAGATAAAATCTGGCAAGAAAGCACCATTTGGTTCCCAAAACATGAGAGAACAAATGAAATTCCACCTGCCATTTTAAAGAAATTGTTTCTGGATGTTCCTCAAGAACCAAAGGTTCATGTCCCAGAGTTCATTAGACCCAAAAACAGAGCTAACGGTTTTCATGAGCCTGCTTACTCAAAAGGGCCACTCCCTGAGAGTTTGAGGAATCAACAGTATAATGATCAATATCCTGTTCGATCATTTGCTCAACCGAATGCTCCAAATGTTTTTGAAGAATATCGTGCATGCTTTAAATGCGGGGAGAGAGGGCATTTACTTGCTCAATGCGCGTATGTAAGGCATAAAAGGCACGAAGTTGAAGTGAGGAATTCCATGAGGAAACCGATTGATCATTATGTTCCACCACACAGACGTGTTGTTCCTCAACAACAAAAGTTTTATAATCAAAACAATTTTTATCAAACGAGGAACAATCGTCCAATTCAGTATGATCGCAGAAATCGGATTGCTATGGAACAATCATGGAGAAAGCCAGTGGTGAACACAACAAATGATAGGCAAAGGGTTCCACCAAAACCTATTGTCAAGTCAAATGTTGGACCTAAGTCTGTTAAATCAGATAAGGTAACCAAGAAAGTTTCATTTGCAAACAATGTTCAGCAACCGACTGAGAACCCAAAATCTGAGATCCGTATCTTAAAAAGAACTGAACAATCTTGGACACCAAATGGTTCTCCAGGTGCCTCAACTTCAAAATCCAATGAGAAAAAGGAAAATGTTTTGAATAATCCTAAAAAGATTGATCCTAAACAAATTGTTGATGAGAATGTTTCTTTGAAAACTGATGTTCAAAGACCCAAGACTCAGGCTTGGGTCCCCCGAAAGAACTAAACGTTTTACTTGATGTGTGCAAGGAGCTTCAGCTGGCCCTATTAGCAGTCTTTGGATTGTTGATAGTGGAGATTCAGGCCACATGACAGGGGATCTTGCGTTGTTGTTCGACGTGAAGAATATCAATGGTGGATATGTTGCATTCGCTGGGAATAAAGGCGGATATATCACTATGGAGGGGAGCGTGAGTAATGGAATAGTGAGCTTTGAAAGAATATCATATGTGAAGCAGATCGACTATAACCTGTTGAGCGTCAGTCAAATTTGTGATAAACAATTCACTGTTCATTTTGATGACAAATCCTGCTATATTCTCAAACCGGGTTTCAAAATTCCAAAGGAGTGGGTAATGTTGAAGGCACCTCGAGTCAACAACCTCTATATTCTTGATATGTCCAAGGCGATGACATCACAGGGGCAAATAACATGTTTTCTATCCAAGGCGACCGAGAAGGAATCGATAATGTGGCACCGAAGAATGGGGCATATTCATCTAAGAAAAATGAATCATCTTGTGAGAAATGGGCTTGTCGATGGAGTAAACGTGAAACATTTCCATCGGAATGACAAGTGTGTAAGTTGTAAGAAGGGGAAGCAACACAGACAGTCCCACAAAGTGAAGAAAGTTAACTCTGTTGAGATGCCACTTGAGCAATTGCACATGGATCTATTTGGACCGATCAAGCGCAAAAGTCATCTTGGAGAGCTTTATTGTTTAGTTGTCACTGACGACTACTCAAGATTTTCATGGGTGATGTGTTTGCAGAATAAAAGTGACACCTTTAACAACTTGAAAGTTCTGTTCACTCGATTGGAGAATGTCTGAGAATCCGGTTACGGACCGAACTCGCGGATCGATTACGCATAAACAACTCGGTTTCAGACGGGGAATTCGAGACGAGACAGAAAATATACGATAACAACGTCATCACAGATTCGTATTAATACAGAAACGGTTACAGACACTGTCATCAGTAGGATAAACATCAATCTCGTGGCCGGGGGAGGTCGGGCATGACCTCCCCCTTGAGAGCATTCAAAGTACCAACTCAAATCACCAAAAAAACAATAACACATGAGATTGCTATTTATAGTCCAAAACCCAAGTTCCACGTTCGCCCCTTTTGAATGGTCGAATGTGGAGCATTTCCACATTCGCCCATTTGTAATGGTCGAATGTGGAAAACTTCCACATTCGCCCAGTGTGTTTAGGTCGAACCTGGCTCAGTGTTTTGTCCTATATTTTACAAATACGTCAGATCCATAAAATGCCCTTATGGATCACCACAATCTCATGTAACACATTACTAAGACTCAACCCTAGTCTATTCGACAGTGACGTCCACAGAAAGTGCATCAACAATGTCTACAATTTGAAGATAAAGAGAATTCAGAGTGATAATGGGACGGAGTTCACAAACGCCAAGATGGATGAACTTTGTGAAAGCAAAGGAATTCATCATGAATATTCGGCTCCGTACACCCCACAACAGAACGGTGTTGCTGAACGAAAGAATAGGACTCTAATTGAAGCGGCTAGAACAATGCTTGCAGACTCAAATCTTCCAGTAATGTTCTGGAACGAGGCGATTTATGCAGCAAATTATACACTCAATCGGGTTCTAACAGTGAAGAAGTTTGGTAAAACATCTTATGAACTGTTTCACCAACGAAAGCCGAACTTAGAGTATCTAGAACCTTTTGGGGCACCATGCACGATGTTGAATCCAAGCGAGAAGTTTAGTCCTAAAGCTGAAGAGGGATACTTTGTTGGATATGCAACCCCGCTCAAACGGGTATACAACAAGCGAACTCGTCGGGTGGAGGATTGGGCTAACGTGGAAGTTCAACGATATACTCAAAATGTGCAAGGGATGGGTCCTGATTGGATGTTTGATTACAAAGATTTCTTTGAATCATTCAATCTAGATAGCTTGGTTGAAGAAGCTGTTATCAGATTACTTTATGAGTGTGAAAACGCGGCGACTTCACCGTTGGTGTGTCCTATCACCGTGAACCCCCTACCAGTTTCTAATGATACCAATGCTCGTGTACAAGAGGAAGAAGTGTTTCAGGAGGCTTCTACTTCATTAGACTCTTCAGAATCTGAAGATGAACAATTTGAAGAAGTCATTCTTGAACATGCCGAAGAACCAGAGGCACCACCAGTGAACCCAACTCCAACTCCAGATGTTGCTTCATCGTCCAACACGGGTCATGATCTGGATGCTGTAGAGAACTTGACTACTAAGACGGGAGTTACAGTACCTGTACATCCGGAATCTCGGATTCATCGTATTCACCCGCTGGAGCAAGTTATCGGTGATCCTGGAAGCAGTGTGATGACCAGAGGGCAGCTGCGAAGTGTTAACTCGCCAGAGAGTTTTGGTGCTTTAGCGTTATATGCCAAAATACAAAAATCTGGTAGTCAAAATGATTGGTCGTTTGCGTGTTATGTGTCGCAGGTAGAGCCAAGGACATACAAGGACGCTTTGCTGGAGGACGCCTGGGTTGAGGCAATGCAGGAGGAGTTATTACAATTTCAGAAATTGGGAGTTTGGACGCTCACGGATTTGCCACCTGGAAGAAAGAAGATTGGCACTAAATGGGTGTTTAAGTGCAAGAAGGATGATCGTGGGGTTATTGTTCGTAACAAAGCCAGATTGGTCGTGCAGGGATTCCATCAAATCGAAGGGATTGATTATAACGAAATCTATGCTCCTGTAGCACGCATTGAAGCTATTCGAATGTTTCTTGCGCTTGCTTCCTATAAGAAGTTCAAAGTCTATCAAATGGACGTCAAGAGCGCATTTCTGTACGGGAAAGTCAAAGAAGAGGTTTATGTCGGGCAGCCACCAGGCTTTGAGGACCCAATCCACCGGGATAAGGTCTACGTGCTGAACAAAGCTTTATATGGTTTGCACCAGGCTCCGAGACAGTGGTACGAGGAGCTAAGTACATACCTCATGTCAAGAGGATTTAAGCGCGGACTCGTCGACTGCACCCTATTCACGAAGAAATAAGGGGATGATTTGCTTCTGGTGCAGATTTACGTTGATGATATAATATTTGGTTCAACTAACGAGCTTTTATGCAGGGAGTTCGAAACTGTCATGCAGGAAAAGTTCGAGATGAGCGCAATGGGGGAGATGCAGTTTTTCCTAGGCTTGCAGGTGGACCAAAGACCCACGGGGATCTTCATTCACCAGACGAAATACGTATCCGAAGTCTTGAGCCGGTTCCAGATGGAGGATTCCAAGCCGATGGATACCCCGATTCAACCCAATCACGGGATTGGAGTGGACGCTAAGGGGGAGCTGACCGACCCATTTACATACAGAGCAATCATCGGATCTCTGATGTATTTGACGGCGTCTCGACCAGATATTATGTATGCAACGTGTCTCTGTACCCGTTATCAATCGAAGCCGAAACAAAGTCATCTGACGGCGGTCAAGCGTATCCTTAGATATCTGAAGGGTTGTCCCTCGAGAGGACTTTGGTACCCTAATGATGATGATTTTGATTTTATTTCTTTTAGTGATGCAGATTGGGGCGGCTGTGATAAAGATAGAAAATCTACTACAGCTGGTTGCCAGTTTTTAGGGAGCAGGTTAGTCACCTGGCAATGCAAGAAGCAGACTTCCGTGGCGCTATCTACCTGTGAAGCCGAGTACATTGCAGCCTCGAGTTGCTGTTCGCAAGTGCTCTGGATCCAACAGCAGATGGTGGATTACGGTTTGCAGTTTCTTAAAACCCCTATATACTGTGACAACGAAGCCGCTATCGCATTAACTAAAAATACTGAAAATCATTCTAAAGCGAAACATATCCGGATCAAATACCATTTTATCCGTGATTATTACGCTAAGGAATTGATAGATATGATCAAAATCCATACTGACTACCAACGTGCAGATTTGTTTACAAAAGCTTTTGACAGATCCCGCTTTGAATATCTTTTAAAAGTAAATAACATAAAGGAAAAACAGGACTAATCGGCACCTCGGTTTATCGCTTTTTAGTTTTATTTTTCTGATTTTTGCTAATTGGGAATTTCTCTTTGCTAATTGGGAATTTCTCTTTACTATCGTAATCCTCAAAGAAGTTGATGCTTTCGAGTGGATTGTTTAATCCTCAAAGAAGTTGATGCTTTCGAGTGGATTGTTTAAGTTTTTTTCTTTAAAGTTTTTTTGTGTTTTTCAGAAAAATTAAAAACAAAACCCAAAAACATGTTCTTTATTTTAGGGGGAGTCTTTTATCCGAAAACCAAAAACATTGAAAAATTCAAAAAGACCTAAAAATTAGAAAAACCAAGAATGATTTTCTGGATAAAAAGAGGAAATGATAGTACATTAGTGGGGATCTGTCACAGGCTAAAGAATTGTATAGTAATATGAGGCGTGTGTTGATTACGTGTGATATGCTGATAGGCTTCGTAGACTAAAATTGCGTGCATTAGTGATACAAACATAACGAACTACGCGTTCGTGGCTGAACACCTCATGGGCATATGGTCTTAGTACCGTAATTTCATTTGATAGGATTGCCAAAATCTGAGGTTTTGGGTCGTTATGTTATGGTTATCCGGGATATTCTGATTAAACTTTTGTCGTATTGATATACGGACCTAGTTTCATCAGAATATTTGCTAAAAAGAGCTTAAATGCCAAAACCGAAAGTTACCGAATTGAGGAACTTTATGTTTTATTGATCAAAGATCATTACTACATCGTATTGACTTACTGATGCAAATCAGTAGTTGATATCAGCCTCAACCTAGTGTATATGCACATGTTACTCTGCTGCATTCGTTTGCTGACCTGTACACCTCTGTGCTATATACTTTGTAACTTTAACGGATAACTCTGGCATAATCACGCGTTACGACGAAGCTTTGTGCAATTACTTGATACGGGAGTATGTCGTGTGTGTGGGCACCACAACGTGTTAATACACCTAACTCGTATCATTTTAAAGCATTGCGTAATAGTCTGCATGTGAGCTTATGTGGACCACAATATCAGCAATTGCCGTGTCACATACTGTTTCTATTGATAATATTAAACAAATAGATCAACGTTGTGATCAGATTTCTCAGAAAACTGATATGATCCTCTTACCGGATATCACAAAATGTTTACTGCTTTCATTTACTTTGATGCATTTTACTTTTATTGTCAAAAAGATACAAAATCCAAAAAGATTTTAGGTGAGTTTTGCTAAAATTTCAGAAAAAAAACCAAAATTTTTGCATTTCTGCTTTATTTTTTGATAACCGATGGTGCTTGATGGTCAATTTCTGAGATTTGATAACACCATCTGGGCTTTGTATCATTCAAAAAGTGAAAATTATGAGTTTTTGAAGTTTAACAGATTGAAAAATGTTGAACGGGATTCGAATTTGTGATTTGGCAAAATTTTCAGATTTTTCCATTTCACATTCGCCCCTTAATTGGGTCGAATGTGGAAAAATCTTCACATTCGGGCGTTTTGATTTGGGCGAATGTGGGAATTTAACACAAATTCCACTTTCGGGTGAAAAAGTTCACCTTCGGGTCATTTGTTTGGGCCGAATGTGGAACTAACCCACATTCGACCATCGAAACGGGCGAAAGTGGTCTTGTATATATATGCCATTCCAGGTTCGAACCCTCATTCTACAGTTTTTCAAAATTTTTCACCCGAACCAAGACTTGTTGCTGGAATACCTTTTGATTGTGGTTTTTGTTCCTTATCATTTACTGATCTTTTTAAGACTAATGACACAGGTATTGGAGCAGAAATCAGTTCGCAATCGTCGTTTTTGTCTTTAAACTTAGGGTTTTAAATTCTGTAATTCTAGGGTGTTTGTTAATGCTTGTTTTTGATAGCCGATCAATCTCCATCAGTTTTAGGGGGAGAATAATAAAGGAATTAGAATAACAACAACATTTAGTGGGTTAATTGTCTGAACATAACAGAAAAAACCCAATTCCTTTGGAAAACTGATGAAAATTGAAATTTAGGAACAATTGGTTATGGACGAGTGTTGACCGGCCATTTTAGAACACATTCCAATCAAAATTACATGTTAAAAAAAAAAAGATGGAAAAATTTTGAATTTTTGGGGATTTTACAGGTTTCACCTTCGATCCTTAAAAATGGGCGAAGGTGGAAATAAATGGACGAATAAGTCTTATTATGGGCGAATGTAATTTTAAATTCATACACATTCACATTCGTACCAAATTTCTTACATTTGTACCAAAATATCTACATTCGACCTGATTAAAAGGGGCGAATGTGGAATCTGAAAATCTTTAAAATTTTCAATTTTTGTCGTTTTAGTATTTTGACGTATTTTTCTGATTTTGATGTGCAGATGGCTGAGCAAACCGAGAACATTGAAGTTCAAGTGGAAAATGTCATTCCAGAACCGGTTCAAGAGGCTGAAGCATCAGTTCCAAGCAGTTGGCCATTTGAACTAGCTCACAATTGCTGTGCGTATCTTGGAGATGTGGAGAAAAACACAGAGTTTGCTAGGATTATTGAGTTTTTGAAGAGGAGTAGGATTGTACATGCCTTAGCCACACCGACTATTATCTACAGAGATATTGTTGAGGATTTCTACAAGAATGCGAAGCACGATTTTTGGGAGAATCAGACGATTATCAAGAGTAAGATTCAAGGCATGGAGATGTTTCTGACTGAATCTGATATTAGAGAAGCATTACAGATTAAGTTTGAAGTAAGTGAGGATCCCAGGGAATTGTCATGGACTGAACAAAAGGCTTGTTTCCTGAGAATGAAGTACAAAGGACCGATCACTGATGGATCTATGCATAAAGGGAAACTGGGTGTGCAGTTCAAGTACTTTGCACATGTCATTATCCATGTATTCGGTTGTGTGAGCGGTGGATATGACGTCATGAGAAGGAGTTTGAGCTCATTGATGGTTGCGTTGACTCTCAACAAACCATTCAATGTTTCTGGGATGATTTTAGACCATATGCTCGAAATGTTAAAAGGGTTGAAGAAGAAACAATTCATGCTATACCCAAGGTTTCTCATGATGATCTTTGATCATAAATATCCTGAATTGAAGAAGGATCCAACGAAGATCATAGGTCAAGATCACATGAACATCCGTACATTGGTGAGGATGAAAGGGTATAAGGGTGTGCCTGATGAAGAAAAGCCACCATATAGGAGATTGTTTGGAGCTCTAGCTAAATAGGATTACACTGATCCTGGAAAGAACAAGGCTAGACATGATGAGAGTGATTCTAACAATGACGATCCTTTGGTGTATGCTGATGCTAACACTAAGAGAAAAAGGCAGGTTGTCAATGCTGGAGCCAAAGGGAAAGGCAAGGCAAAAACAGATCAGGGGAGTTCTAAGCAACAAGTGGTGAGGAAGAAAACTACTGCTAAGAAGGGAACGAGTTTAGTGGATGAAGATTCTGTTGATTCAGAAGAGACTGAGGTAGACGAGCAGTGGGATTCGGATGAAGAAAGAGTTAGGACCACCAAACGTAAGGCCACTATGGTTGGTGAGTCTGAATCTCTTAACCAGACTATTGAAGAAGTACAACAGAAGAAGAAGTCTGTTGATGTTGATGAAGGAGGTTTAGGTGTTGATATGGATGAGTTGGAAGCAGGAGAGACTGTTGTAGTGAATTTGCCAAAACCGAAGCACAAATCAATGGCAAAGAAGTCGAGCACTAAACAGTTGAGGGAGAAAGAGATAGCCCAGTTGATGAAAGGAAAAAGGATACCAGATGCTGGTACATCATCTAAGTTGTCTTCACCAGTTACAAAGAAGCAGAAAAAGAGTAAAGAGGCTGAAACATTACCAGTTGATGAGTTCAATACTGCTCTGGATAATGTTTTAGATATGTTTAGGAAGCCTCAGAAGGAGAAAGCCAAAGAAGTTGAGCCATCCAAGTCTAAGAAAGTCACTGTTTCTGATGATGTGATGAAGCAGGTGAACAAAAAGATGGATGAGATGATGAAAATGATTGTAGCTCAACAGGCAGAGATTGCTAAGTTCAAGAAGAATGAAGAGAAAATGCTTCAGATAGTGGTTGCTTCAAAGTCTAATCAAGATGAGATTGAGCAGAAGGTAAAGAAACTTGAAGCTGATAATAAGAAGCTTAAGGGTAAATGTTCCACGAATAGGAGCATGATTAAGGTGATTAAGGCTGATAACAAAGAACTAAAGGCTGAAAACAAACGCCTTAGAGATTTGTTAGACAGTTTGTATAATGAAGCACCAAAGTTAAAAGAAGGTGAAGAGGATAAGGAGATAGAAGAAGAACAGGTAGATTATGAACTTTCTGATTCTGAAGAAGAAAAGGATGATGATGAAGATGATGAATCTGAGAAAAGCGATGATGAGGAAAGTAAGAAAAGCGATAAAGATGATGATGATGATGCTGAGGGATCTGGGAGTCAGAAAGATGATGATAGTAGTGATAGTGATGATGATGAAGGGGGAGATGATACTTCTAAGTTTACATTTGAAAAGAGACCACTGAAGAAAGATGCTGGAGAATCTAGTTCTAAAAAGAAGAAAGGTGGGAATGAAGATTCAGATGAAAGTATCTTTTGGAATGAAAAGGTGAGATCTCCAAGTGATGATGCTAAGAAAGTATACAGAGATATGTTGGAGAAGAGAGAGTGGACGATAGAGTTCACAGGTAGATTTACTGAGATCTTCCAGACTGATGACATGAGATATGAGTTGGAGTATAACGATCCTGATCTAGAGGAGGGTGAAGTACCTGCTGCTGTGGCCAAAGAGATTCTTGATGGTCTGGCACAGCGAGTAGGGAAATCATTTGAGGAGTTTATAATGGATGAGTCGATTCCAAATATTCCTGAAAAGGATATTGGAAATCACTCAAATGATAAGAATACTCCAGAGATGGATGAAGTGGAGATTGAGGATATTACGCATGAGGAATATCCACAATACTTTAGACAGAATGATGAAGATGTGGTATTTCCAGACTTCATAGAGATTCCAAACACTTCAGCTAAGAAGAAAGCTAAGAAAAGAGGTGAAGAGTTTGTTGAGACAGTGTTTGGTGCTGATAAGCCACAATCTTCAATTCAGACTGGTGAATTGAAGACATATTTGAAGAAATTGAAGGAAATGGATGAAAACCGACCAAAGCTTGAAGCTCAAGGAAGTTTTTATAAATTTCACAATGCAAAGTTCAAAGGCAGAGCTCTCGGGTGGACATATTTGAGTAGACTGAAGTGTTTAGCTGCTAAATGGGAATCAGGAATTCTGTATTTCTACAGATTTATTGATTTGCTAACTCTACCGTATTGGGCGGTCAGAGATCTTTGCAGATTCCCAATGTCTGGTGCTTCAGTGAATAATACGCATGTCGGTTGGTGTGCAGATAAGTTAGTCTGGGAGAGCAGAACGAAGTGGAACAGGTTTAAGCCTCAATATCCCAGAAGAAAAGTTTACAGGGATATTGATCCTAAAACTGGATTGAAGAGGGTAACATTGATTTATAAAGCACCTGAAGTTATGAGGAAGATACCTTTGATGCCTATGCCACAACATTTCAGTGCTGATTTTATCTTTTGGTACTATGATTGGAGGAAGGCAGAAGCTGTGATTGTTTTGAGAGATGGGAAGGACAAATACAAGCACGTTCATGTATTTGATCCTATATGGTTGATTAACTGTACTTTTGAAGACATTATCATGCTTTTCTACAATCCGATTCATCATGATCCCAATGATGCTGAACAGGCGAAGAAGTATACACAAGTTGTGGGAGTTTGCTTTGCATATGATATAAACTCTGGTAGCAACTTGGATGCCAAACTTGGTAAAATGGAGAAGATGGCCGATCTACCAAAACCGGTGAAAAGAAAGTTGGAGCCTGAAATGACAAAAGAACAAAAGAAGCAGCTGAGGATTTATTTGTTAAACAAGGCGATGGATGAAGATCGAAAACGATCCAATCAATAGTCGAGGGGGAGTTTGTAGATGCACGAAGTGCGACTAGTGATTGGATCTACATAATTAACATATGTTAGAGGATTTTGTTGATGGATTGAAAGTGGAAAAGTGGGCGAATGTAAGAAGTTATGGGCGAAGGTAGAACAGATCAGGGCGAAAGTGAAGACTGACTGCAATGAAGAACACTTCGTACCTTAAAGTGGGCGAATGTGGAAAGCTTCCACATTCGCACCATCAAAAGGGGCGAATGTGCAGAGTCTATAAATAGATTTTGTGAGTTTTTGAGTGAGAGAGAGAGTTTTAGTTGAAGTGTGTGTTGTGGTCAGGTTCTAGGTGATTTTGTGAAAGTGTCTGTATTGATTAGATTAACTAGGAAACTCATTGTAACACTTTTTTATGAATGTTAATCTATGGAAAAAGCTTTGAAATGATGTTTACTGTGTTTTGATCTGAGTTTTATCAGTTTGTTCATAACTAGGGTTTCCGCACCTGGTTTTGTTACTTGTATGATCATATTTTCCTATTTTAGCTAAAATCTTTCAATCACAAAATCTGAGGTTTTGGGTCGTTATGTTACTAGTTATCCGGGATATCTTGATTGATCTTCTGTCGTATTAGTTTACGGACCTAGATTCAATCTAGATATTTGCTTAAAAGAACATATATGCCAAATCCCAAAAGTTACCGAATTGAGGAACTTAATGTATCTAATTGATCAAAGATCATTTAATGCATCGTATCATATCTGTGATGAAAATCAAGATTTATATCAGCCTCAACCTGGTACGTGTGCACATGTTACTTTGTTGCATTGATTTGCAGACCTGTACACCTTTGTGCTTCGTATCTTGTAATATAACGGATAAATTTTGGCATAATCACGCGTTACGATGAAGCTCTGGGCAAATTCCTTGATATGGGAGTATGTCGTGTGTGTGGGAACCATAAGCTTGTTAGTTGTAATACACCTAATTACGTATCATTTTAATGTATTGCATAACAGTTGTGCATGTGAGCTTAAGTGGATAACAATATCAGCAATTGCCGGATCACACATTGTCTTTAATGATAATTCATATTAAAGATCAATGGTGTGATCAGATTTCTCAATACCTGATATGATCCTCTTTCTGGAAATCACAAAATCTTTACTACTTTATGTTTTACATTCTGTATTTTTCATTTCTGCAAAAATATGCAAAAACTCAAAAAGATTTTAGGTGTGTTTTAACATAAATTTCAGAAAATCCAAAATTTTTACATTTCTGTGTTATTTTTTTATATCTGATGGTGATTGATAGTCATTTTCTGAAGTTTGACGAACCAATCTAAGTTTTGTATCATTTAAATTGAAAATGATGAATGTTTGAAGGTTAGAATGTGTGAAAATAATTGAACGGAATTCGATTTTGAGATTTGGTAAAATTTTCAGATTTCCAAGTGTACATTCGTCCCTTCGGTGGGTCGAAGGTGAAATTGAGCCTTCATTCGAACCCAGTGTTTAGGTTGAATGAGAGTGTTCTTATGTGTAACACCCCAACCGATGGCGGAAACATCGAGGTGTCACGTAGTAATGATTGTTCAATAGCTCATGGTACTAAATGAAAGTTGAATAGTATTAAACTTTTTACAATTTGTCTTACAAATAATGATTACAAAAGTTAATTAATATAAACTAGTTCCAAAGCTCCTACGTGTTCCAAGACTTATACAACTTCCAATAGCAACCAAAACCTGAAACATGTTAAGTTGGAAAGATGGGGGGGGGTCAACTATAAATAGTTGGTGAGAATACATAGGTTTTTTAATATAATAGATAACAATAGTTTGTACAACAATCACAGTTGTAAAATGATAGAGTATGAGTCCGACATGTAACAATGCGTCTTTTGTACAATCAAACCTTGTGTCGACTGAGACCTAACTCGCAAGTTAGTAAAAGTGTAACTGTTATCGATCATCCCTGAATTTATGCGGGGGGATGGGTTTGTCAGACCTATAGCGCTATAATCTAAACAGGCGGCTTAAACAATGTTAATGATTGTACTGTGTCTTTTTGTTAAAGTCAAATGATAGAATGAGTAAATGATAGTGTATAAAATGTTTATAATTGAATCACAAGTTTCAACAATGTAAGAAAGAGTAAATGATAGTATATAAAATGTTTAAACATGTTTCACCCCAAAATGTAAAACAGAAAAAGGGGCTATGTAAACTCACATTAATGATAGTATCGAATCTCTTGATATAGAATAAGTGTGGCTTGAGTGTATCCAAGTATCACCCTATTTTAATGTAGATGAATAACTTTAGCTAAAGCAGGATAATATGATCATACAAGTCACAATTCCAGATGCGGAAACCCTAGAACTAAACAAAATGATAATATGCAAATCACAACACGCAAAATACCTTTTCAATAACCATTTCATAGATTACTTGTTTCAAAATGTTCATACAAAGACCTTACAAGTTAATCTAAAACACTCTTACATGACTTTAATCTAGAGAGAGACCTGATCTCAAAACACACACATTCAATAAATATTCTAACTTACAAAATGAGCCAAATCTATATATAGTGTCTGCACGTTCGCCCTTTTCCAAGGTGCGAATGTGGACTTTGTCCACATTCGCCCTGTTACCATGTACGAATCTACATATTCTTCATTCAGCATCCACATTCGCCCACTACATATCTACATTCGCCCAACATTAATCACATTCGTCCAGTACATATTCACCTTCGCCCCTTCTATTATCAACTAACATATGTTAATGACACAATCCAAATCATTAGTCGCAAAACGTGCATCTACAAACTCCCCCTCGACTATTGATTGGATTGCCTTCTAGTTTCATCCATCTTGTTCATCAACTTGAGTCTAAGCTGCTTCTTTTGTTCCTTCGTCATCTTAGGCTCAAGTTTTTGTTTCACTGAACGCTTCGGCACATCGGCTATCTTCACCTTCTTTCCCAACTTAGTATCTAAGTTGCTTCTAGAGTTGATATCATACGCAAAGCACACTCCGACAACTTGCTGATACTTCTTCGCTTGCGATGCATCATTGGGATCACTGAATATTGGGTTATAGTAAAGCATGATTATGTCCTCAAATGTACAATTAATGAGCCACATCGGGTCAAAAACGTGTATCTTCTTGTACTTATCCTTCCCCTCTCTCAACACAATCACAGCCTCTGCATTCCTCCAATCGTAATACCAGAATATAAAGTCTTCACTGAAGTGTTGTTGTAACGGCATTAAAGAAATCTTCTTCATCACTTCAGGAGCTTTGTAAATCAAGGTAACCCGCTTCTTACCCGTTCTAGGATCAACATCCCTGTGAACTTTTCTCCTTGGGTATTGAGGCTTAAACATATTCCATTTAGTTCTACTTTCCCAGACCAACCTATCAGCAAACCAACCTACAGCCGTGTTATTCACAGAAGCACCAGTCATAGGGAATCTACAAATGTCTCTAACTGCCCAGTACGGTAGAGTTAATAAATCATGAAATCTGTAGAAGTACAGAATTTCTGATTCCCACTTAACAGCAATACATTTAAGTCTTCCAAGATACTTCCAACCAAGAGCTCTGCCTTTGAACTACTGATTGTGGTATCTATAGAATCCACCTTGAGCTTCCGACTTAGGTCCTTTATCATCAGTTTCTTTCAGCTTCCTTAACAACGTCTTTAAATCATCATTCTGATTGGTATTCTATGGCTGTTCATTTGGTGTAGTGATGGGTATAACTGTTCTGTTTGGATTATTTGGTGATTGATTTTGATTCTGGTTGGTTGTGTTTTGTTGTCTATTTTGATTGTTGTTAGAGGTGTTCTGTCGGTTTTGGTAATTGTTTTGGTTTTGATAGTTGTTGTTGTTTTGGAAAGAAACTTGGTTTTGGTTTTGCTGTTGACGGTTTAGGTAGTTTGAGTTGAATGGGTTTCTGTTACCTTGCTTAGGTGGCTGAGTGCATTCTCTTTTGAAGTGTCCTTTACCTCCACAATTAAAGCATGTCACTTTCTCCTTGTTAAAACCATAAGTTGTGTTCGGAGAAGTTCCCAAATCAGTCCTCCCGATTTTTTCTATAAACTCGGTTACCCCTCTCATAATGCTTGCGAAAGCCCACTGAATGCCAATCAGCTCCATCTCCTCTTTGTCGATTTGTGCATAGTCTTCATTAGTCAAGTTGTTATTACCAATTTGACTCCACAGTCACATTACTCATATTGGATGTCTCCAATACCACCGGTTGCTGATTGGTTTGGTTCACTTGATTCATGTATTGTTGTTGTTGAGGTTGTTGTTGTGGATGTTAGCAGAATAGAATGCAGCTTGCTGCATTGGAGAAAATGGTGAAATGAAAGAATTTGTGTATTGTTGTGGTGGTGGTGTATATGATGGTTGTGAATAAGATGAAGTTTGTGCTAAGTAGTTGATGGGTTGTTTCGGTGGTTCCATGACACTTGAAATACAAGCTATGTGAGGTGCCACTGTTCCACCAACACTCGAGTTTCCCACGGTTGCTGAAGTACCACCATGATATAACTCTGGGTTCTGAGGAATCTGAGATCTTTTAGCTTTCCTCTTCTCCTCAAGTTCTTTACTCTCCAACTTCTGAATGAACTCGTTGATAGTCCAATACTTGTAAGCATCCTTCTCTTTGAGTACCTCGACATGTTGATCCCAGTACGGTGGTAATGCATCGGCAAACTTGTCCACCAGATCTATCATAGGAATCTGTATTTCATAACTAGACAATTCAGTTAGTAAATGACAATATCTGGGAGTCAACTCTTTCAACGTCTCATTCCCGACATAACTAAAGTTCTCAAATTCTTTTCTCAACTCCTCCATCCTCAACCTTCTTGTCTTTTCGTTACCATCATGACGATTCTTAAGCACATCCTATAACTGCTTAGAAGTAGTGCACGACCCAAACTGATGTAACAAATCGTTTGTGATCGTCTGCGTTAACTGAGAATATGCCTTCTTTTCCATAGCAAATTTCTTCTTTTCATCGTCCGTCAAACTCTCCAAAGGAACTTGTTCACCTGTGTTCTCTAAGACTGGTGCAACATATCCTTTTGCTATCATCTGCCACGCCTCTGTACCTTCCAACCCCATGCCTTCAAGATGAATCTTGAATTTCTTCTACCACTGGTTATACTCCTACATCTCCATTAGCTTGGGTGGCCGATTCCCGCTACCTGAAGATAAGTCATTTATTAGTGTAGAAATAGCATTGGTAGTTTGAGTATTTACCACCGCGGCTGCTACTCCCCAATAATCTGCTGCAGGTTGTTGTGACGAAGATGCAACGCTCTGAGGCATCGAACTACTCATCGCTAAGTAGTTAATCGGTTGCGAAGACTGAGTGCTCGATTTCTGAGCTGCCACTGTCCATGGGTCCATAGTCACTTGCTGCTGTTGTTGTGTCGTTCCCGGTCTCGGTGTAGTTGGAAAACCCCACATGATGTTCACAAACTTAGAAATTTATCACACTTAAAAAATTTCCCAAAACACTTCTACTTTCGCCCTATCAGACTTCACTTTCGTCCAAATGGAAGACCCGAAAGTAGAATATAACACACGAATGTAGAAAATCAACTAACCCTGTTCACCTTCGACCAAACTTTTCCACTTTCGTCCACTATCTATCCACCTTCGCACCCCCGATCAACCGAACGTGGAATTTTAGACCCAAATGTGGAATTATCAACACAACAATCCTAGGTTCGACCTGAAACAAGCTACTTTCGCCCAGAAAAAGCTCAGGTTCGCCCCTAAAAGGTCCAGGTTCACCCACCTCTCTCTAGATTCGACCAATACATGTTTGAAAAACGGTTACACTTTGAAAAACAGTTATTTTGATCTGAGATTTTCAAAAGTTTGTGGATTTTGATGATCTTTATCAGGTTATGATTCGGAATTGATTTGGAACAACTTTAATTCTTGGAAAACTTGATTTTAACCACGAATTCAAATCAAAAACCTTCCAATTGTATCAAAAATCATTTTCATTGAAAAACAGAGAAAATTTGATCAAAATTAGGTCCAAATCAGCTCTGATATTATCAATTTTGTTGTTGTATGATCTCTATGGCTCTGATACCACTTTGTATATGAACAACATTAGCTAAAACAGGATAATATGATCATACAAGTCACAATTCCAGATGCGGAAACCCTAGAACTGAACAAAATGATAATATGCAAATCACAACACGCAAAATACCTTTTCAATCACCATTTCATAGATTACTTGTTTCAAAATGTTCATACAAAGACCTTACAAGTTAATCTAAAACACTCTTACACGATTTTAATCTAGAGAGAGACCTGATCTCAAAACACACACATTCAATAACTATTCTAACTTACAAAAGGAGCCAAATCTATATATAGTGTCTGCACGTTCGCCTTTTTCGAAGGTGCGAATGTGGACTTTGTCCACATTCGCCCTGTTACCAGGTACGAATCTACATATTCATCATTCAACATCCACATTCGCCCACTACATATCTACATTCGCCCAACATTAATCACATTCGTCCAGTACATATTCACCTTCGCCCCTTCTATTATCAACTAACATATGTTAATGACACAATCCAAATCATTAGTCGCAAAACGTGCATGTACATTTAAGGCAATAAATAAGTGTTGGGAAAACTTAAAAGTCTAAGTTTTCTAGTCTAAAAGTATTCTAGGGTCCCTAATTTGGGGGTTGATAATTGTTTAATAGTTAACTTAGATTAATAGTTAATGAAATAATATATAAAGAAATTTAGAAAATAAATTATTAAAAAGAATTTTCCTAAGATTTTGATTAAAGGTAGTTGTATTAAAATGTAGTAAATGTATATAAAATTATTTTCTTAATTAATGAATATATAATATATTAATATTTTATTTGTCAAAACATAATATTAATATCTAAAAATGTTAAAATTATTAAGGATTCAAATTAAAATTTATACTTCTGTTCTAAATGTATAGAAATAATTTATGTAAAATTTTGGTATAAAAATAGTAAAAAAAGAATTTATTATGAATTTAATACGATTAAATTAGATTAAATTGATTAAAAATAAATATATAATATTTTTCGAAAATAAAATTCAGTTTTATAAAGTTCATTAGTTTATAAGTCTAGAATAATTTATGTGAAATTTTATAAATCTGTTTGGATATTTTTATAGAATTTTGGATTAATTTATAAATAAACTTGTAATATTTATTATATATATTAAATAATTAAATTTTCTGAAAATAAAAGTTGTATAATAAATTTTATTAGTCATATAACATAAAATAAATTTTGTAGAATTTATACATCATAGTAGCTATTTTAAATATAATATACATTAATAATCACACAAAATAACAAAAGAAATAAAAAAAAACCAAAAAAAAAAGATTGCAGCTTAAGGGAATCGAACCCGGGTTGGAGATTTAAATCACAAGCCTAGACTATCTGGTCTAGACCCTGAGAACGAGATGTTTTGGTTTCAGTTTATATATATCCTTTATTTAGATTAAATCATGAAATCCTCATAAAAAGAAAAGGCGTGGCTCGGTTTCGAACTCACGACCCGAGCCAGTTCTTATCTTAAGACAACCAACGTATCACCAACTGGTCTATCGATCAGTTGTTGTTGGTGTTGATGTAAGTGTGTCTGATACTTCAACAATTATTGACTGAAGATGCTAGGAAAAGAGAGTCATTCAGTGTGTGTGTTTTTGAGGTGTGTTCCAGAGTGTGTTGAGAGAGTTTAGAAGTGTGCTAGATTAACTGTAACTGATTTGTAACCAAGTATTTGGAAAAGTTAATCTATGAAAAGCTTTTAAAATGACTTTGATTGTGTTTTGATTGAGTTTATATCAGTTTGTTCTAAGCTAGGGTTTCCGCACCTGGTTTAGTAACTTGTATGATCATATAATCCTGTTTTCGTGTTAAATCACATCCTCTACAGTTGGTTTCTTTTCTGTTTTAAATTTAAACGATGATCGATTGTTATCATCTTCCCCAAATACTATCTTAAGAACCCTAGATTATCAATTAAACAAATTAGCGAACAATAACCCGATTATTCATGGGGTTATTGTCGATGCAGGGCCGATTAAGACAGAGATAAAACGAATTGGAACGTACCTATCCCAATTACTCCTAATCGCGATTCAATGCCTAGGTCAAACAAAGTCAAAAACTCCTTGATTTAACAACGAACAGTGACAGGGAAGAACTTTTAATGGTAGGGGTTTGTTCATCGATGTGTTTAGTTCGTCTAGGAAGGCTTAATTTATACTATTACATATGATTCATAGATTTGGAATTTTTGACCCATTCCTTTAAGAAAACGCGTATAAAGCTTATAATTGGTTAGTCTTATACAGGTTTTAGCGTGCGAATTAAGCAGAGAAGTCGGTCTATACTTACTTGCTTTCAAAAACGTGAAATCATGGTCTAATTGGAAAGATTGTTCGCAGGTTTGACTTTGTTTCGTTGACTGACTAATTGAGGAAAGGTATATGTTTGTTCGTGTCTGGGTAATAACACAAGAAAGAGTATAGCTCAGATGGTTGGTGTATAGATGGTGAGTTTGTTGGATGTGGGTTCGAGTCCCGGTTCAACCATTTTTTTGTTTTTTTTAAGCATATTATATATATATACATATATATATATAAACTATATTATATATACAATATACTAAAACAAGGATAAAATGTTACAAAATATTTTCAAAACATCAAGATCCAACGATTTCATTATAAAAATTATTGGTAATTCATGTAAAAAAAAATTTAAAAGAAAGATATATTAGCTAAAGAGGTTGTTTTTATTAATTGAAAATTTGGGGAAAATGTGCGATGTGACAGTCTCCCCTACTTTTGGGAACTTTGTCCCGAAGTTATTAAAAACACAGGGTTTAGGGGGATTGGGTAGGAGTTAGGGCAACTGTGGTTTGGAAAAAATTTGGGTTAAGGCACGACATAAATTTATAGGTAATAGAATAATCTGTTTCGAATAGTTTAGATAAGAGGTTTGATGTGTGTGACTATAGGAAAACTAAATGAACTACCAAAACCTTATTAGAATTTCACACTACCTTAACGTACTTGTAAATTCATGATTACGTTCCGGACCGCAATCACCAATTTACCTTACATTAGGGTTTTGTGTCCTTCTATAACCCTATACACACACACAATGCCAATTAAACTTGTGTTTGAATCATGTATAATGTATCCAAAAATAAGTCCAATTGTTAAGCAGGAAAAAGACTTCTACCAGTCAGTGAGTAAGAACCTCTACCGATTGTTAAGTAGGTGCGATAGCCTCTACTAGTCGTTGAGCAGGTTGTAGGGCCTCTACCGATTGTTGAGCAGGCATGATGACCTCTACCAATCGTTGAGTAGGTTATTTGGTACTCTACTAACTGTTGAGTAAGTACTTCATCCTCTATCAGTTGTTTGATTAAGTGTAACAATCATTCTACACATAAATTGCAAATTGATAATATATATATGTAAGCATCAAGTGTCAAGTATAGTATGTGAGTTGTGATTATATTATCCTAGACAAGGTCAATGGGTCTAGGTATGAATATAGCAATTAGTTCATATTTAACTAGATGTGTTTCCAAGTGTCATGAATAATCGTATGTCCAAATATATTAGATGACTAAATTCTTATCTAAGAGACAAAAACATTCAATACTAAATCTTATTACTTGAACCAAATGAGTCATTACATGGTATTCAAAAGTAAATAACATTCTAAGAGTAGGGGTTTGTCATTAGGCAGCTGAAGGGTCTTGATCTCGGTTTAGGTTAGGGCATCGGTTACGGAAGTGATTTGGGTCTCCACATTCATAGCACTGACCATAGTTGTATCTGCCGGGAAGATTAGGGTTAGCAGCCGCAGCAGGGTTGGTTGGTATTGGGGTTTGGGGCTTCACGACATGTGTTGACCAGGTGACCATATTTACCACAATTGGTGCACAAGCGACATGGTGAAACAGTGGGATGATGACGTTTGCATACACAAAGGAAAGTTTCCCGTATTAGGTTTCTTGTTAGGAGTTTGTGTAGTGAGGTTTGCATCAAGATCCCTGGTCTTGCGCTTCTGGTTCTCAGTATTTACTGCGGCTACAATACTTGCTTTCCCGCCTTTTCGAAACAAGGTGCCATTCTTTACGTGATTTTCAGTTAAGGTAGCTGCTAGACGCTTGGTCTCTTCGAGGGTAGCAGGGTTCCTTCCCCTCACCATGTCCTGAATTTGCATGGGTAAGCCACCAATATATTTTTTGATTGCAACAGGTAGGGAGAGTGACCTTATGTGGTAACAGTAAGCTAGGTTCGTGGAGACGAGCGTTGTAGGCTAGGTTTTCCCCACTGTCTTGGGAAAGATCGTGAAACTCGTCTTCTAACTTCCTGATTTCGTTGCGAGG
Organism: Ambrosia artemisiifolia; assembly: GCA_032199755.1. Classification (NCBI taxonomy): domain Eukaryota; kingdom Viridiplantae; phylum Streptophyta; class Magnoliopsida; order Asterales; family Asteraceae; genus Ambrosia; species Ambrosia artemisiifolia. The sequence goes on from CM063517.1 coordinate 35,318,817, forward strand.
GCAGAATTCCGCCTTCATGATGTCTTTGGCTTGCTCCCAAGTCAAAGCTAGTGCGACTTCAGCTCCGCGAGTTCTTTTCTCCTCGTTCCACCACGTGAGTGCCCGGTTGTGGAGGACACTCATAGCATAACGAACTTTGAGATTGTTAGGGCACTCGCTATTAATGAAGGTATTTTCGATACCTTCGAGCCATTGAAGGAGACTAGTGTCTCCTTCATCCCCGCTAAACTTAGGAGGGTTGCAAGAGTTGAAGTGCTTGAGGGTGCAAACAGGGTGAGCATTCCCGTTCTCATTGCCATTCCCATTACCATTCTCGTTGCCATTTCCATTCATTTGAGCGATTTCAGCCACCAAGTTGGGAACTAACGTCGCTATCTGTTGAGCCATTTGTTGTGAAATGATCGCAGCGAGTTGGACAGTGTTGTCATGGTTATTGTTGTTGTTGTTGCTTTCATCACCATGATCGTTGTTATTATGAGAGTTGCGATGAGGAGGCATATCTGCAAGAGACACAATGAAGGTTTCAATGAGACATGGGGGAAATCAGGGATAACGAGATGCAATGAGGAGTGTAATCATTTATTCATTAATTAAAACGAATAAACGAAAACGTTGACTTATCAAAGCTTCTAGATTCTAATAACATAGTGAAGACATGCTTTAGCCTATAAGTGAACACTCATCCCGAGAATTCCCAGGTAGGCATCCGGGTCCCTCGTCTGATTGGGATTTATGCGCAATGCCAGTCCTAGACAGAAAACTCAGAATACAGGCGTTCACCCTTCCAGATTGCACGTGTTCGTTATTAAAATCTAGAACTTTGACGGGATCTTCAAGGCAGTTCATGTTAAGACTTGAGAATCTTGTCCTATTAGTCTAAGGGTAGATCCAGTGATGGAGAGCAATTTTCTTGTAGGGACTAAAGTAGGGATAAGAAGTAGGAGGGAGATGGAGAATAGAAACAAGTAAGGTTACAAGTAAAAGGAGCAAGTACTGGTTAAAATCCTATGGTTATAGACTAGATTATTTTTATAATAACCTAATTCCCTATAACCATGGCTCTGATACCAATCTGTAACACCCCAACCGATGGCGGAAACATCGATGTGTCACGTAGTAATGATTGTTCAATAGCTCATGGTACTAAATGAAAGTTGAATAGTATTAAACTTTTTACAATTTGTCTTACAAGTAATGATTACAAAAGTTAATTAATATAAACTAGGTCCAAAGCTCCTACGTGTTCCAAGAGCTGTACAACTTCCAATAGCAACCAAACCTGAAACATGTTAAGTTGGAAAGATGGGGGGTCAACTACAAATAGTTGGTGAGAATACAAAGGATTTTAAATATAATAGATAACAATAGTTTGTACAACAATCACAGTTGTAAAATGATAGAGTATGAGTCCAACATTTAAGAATGCGTCTTTTGTACAATCAAACCTTGTGTCAATTGAGACCTAACTTGCAAGTTAGTAAAAGTGTAACTGTTATCGATCATCCATGAATTTATGCGGGGGGATGGGTTTGTCAGACCTATTGCGCTATAATCTAAACAGGCGGCTTTATCAATGTTAATGATTGTACTGTGTCTTTTTGTTACAGTCAAATGATAAACTGAGTAAATGATAGTGTATAAAATGTTTATAATTGAATCACAAGTGTCAACAATGTAAGAATGAGTAAATGATAGTATATAAAATGTTTAAACATGTTTCACCCCAAAATGTAAAATAGAAAAAGGGGCTATGTAAACTCACCTTAATGATAGTATCGAATCTCTTGATATAGAATAAGTGTGGCTCGAGTGTATCCCAGTATCACCCTATTTTAAGGCAATAAATAAGTATTGGGAAAACTTAAAAGTCTAAGTTTTCTAGTCTAAAAGTATTCTACGGTCCCTAATTTGGGGGTTGATAATTGTTTAATAGTTAACTTAGATTAATAGTTAATGAAATAATAAATAAAGAAATTTAGAAAATAAATTATTAAAAAGAATTTTCCTAAGATTTTGATTAAAGGTAGTTGTATTAAAATGTAGTAAATGTGAAAATAATTTTTATAAAATTATTTTGTTAATTAATGAATATATAATATATTAATATTTTATTTGTCAAAACATAATATTAATATCTAAAAATGTTAAAATTATTAAGGTTTCAAATTAAAATTTATATTTCCGTTCTAAGTGAATAGAAATAATTTATGTAAAATTTTGGTATAAAAATAGTAAAAAATGAATTTAATACGATTAAATTAGATTAAATTGTTTAAAAATAAATAAATTAATATTTTTCAAAAACAAAATTTAGTTTTATAAAGTTTATCAGTTTATAAGTCTAGAATAATTTTTGTGAAATTTTATTAATCTGTTTGGATATTTTTATAGAATTTTGGATTAATTTATAAATAAACTTGTAATATTTATTATATATATTAAATAATTAAATTTTCTGAAAATAAAAGTTGTATAATAAATTTTATTAGGCATATAACATAAAATAAATTTTGTAGAATTTATACATCACAGTAGCTATTTTAAATATAATATACATTAATAATCAAACAAAATAACAAAAGAAATAAAGAAAACAAAACCAAAAAAAAAAGATTGCCGCTTAACGGAATCGAACCCGCGTCTGACCCGGGTTTGAGATTTAAATCACAAGCCTAGACCATCTGGTCTAGACCCTGAGAATGTGATGTTTTGGTTTCAGTTTATATATATCCGTTATTTAGATTAAATCATGAAATCCTCATAAAAAGAAAAGGTGTGGCTCGGTTTCGAACTCACGACCCGAGCCGGTTCTTATCCTAAGACAACCAACGTATCACCAACTGGTCTATCGATTAGTTAGTGTTGGTTTCTTTTCTGTTTTAAATTTAAACGATGATCGATTGTTATCATCTTCCCCAAATATTATCTTAAGAACCCTAGATTATCAATTAAACAAATTAGCGAACAATAACCTGATTATTCATGGGGTTATTGTCGATGCAGGGCCGATTAAGTAGAGATAAAATGAATTGGAATGTACCTATCCCAATTACTCCTAATCGCGATTCAATGCAGAGGTCAAACAAAATCAAAAACTCCTTGATTTAACAACGAACAGTGACAGGGAAGAACATTTGAGGGTAGGGGTTTGTTTATCAATGTGTTTAGTTCGTCTAGGAGGGCTTAATTTATACTATTACATATGATTCATAGATTTGGAATTTTTGACCCATTCCTTTAAGAAAACGCGTATAAAGCTTATAATTGGTAAGTCTTAAACAGGTTTTAGCGTGGGGATTAAGCTAAGAAGTCGGTCTATACTGTTTCCATACTTACTTGCTTTCAAAAACGCGAAATCATGGTCTAATTGGAAAGATTGTTCGCAGGTTTGACTTCGTTTCGTTGACTGACTAATTGAGTAAAGGTATATGTTCGTTCGTGTCCGGGTAATAACACAAGAAAGAGTATAGCTCAGATGGTTGGTGTATAGATGGTGAGTTTGTTGGATGTGGGTTCGAGTCCCGGTTCTACCATTTTTTTTGTTTTTTTTGAAGCATATTATAAATATATATATAAACTATATTATATATACTATATACTAAAACAAGGTTAAAATGTTACGAAATATTTTCAAAGCATCAAGATCCAACGATTTCATTATAAAAATTATTGGTAATTCATGTAAAAAATTTTTAAAAGAAAGATATATTAGCTAAAGAGGTTGTTTTTATTAATTGAAAATTTGGGTAAAATACGCGATGTTACATTATGTATTTCTTCATTCGAACCCTTTATCTTTCATTCGATCCTTTTGGCAGGGTCGAAGGAAGCTGAAGTTTTTCATTCAAACCTCAACAGGTGTCGAATGTAGGAGTCTTTATATAACCATTACTTCATTTGAACCCTCATTCATACCTTGTTCAAAATTTCTGATTTAACAAGACTTTGTTTGCTTTTCTTTACCCACATGATTATCTTAATCTTCGTGATTCACTGATCATTTTGCACTATAAATTACAGGTATTGTCCAACAAACAAGATAAGAATGGTGCAATTTGTATTCAAAACCCTAACTATGAATTTGGACATCTGTTGGACTATTTTATGGACAATTGATGATTGAGATAGTGTGTTCGATAGTTTTAGGGGGAGAATTGTTCAAAATCTAGGATTAAAACATATTAGTTTGAACGATTAATCTTTAACGGTTTTAAAACCCTAGATTTAAATGAAAAATGATCAAACACAGGTTAATTGAATCGATTAATTGATTATAAACATTAGTCGGACATGATAGAACATAAACAAACAAGAATTAGATGTTAAAATCAACTGCATTGTGTTTTGGTCAATTCAAACTTAGAACAGTTATGTTCGACCATTTTGAAGGGTCGAATGTAGTTTTAGGGTCGAATGTATAATTCTGTCACAAAATTTTTTACATTTGAACCTGATTTTCTTCATTCGAACCTCTGTATTTCTTCATTCGAACCCACGTATGGGTCGAAGGAAGGGTTTTTGACCAAAATTCAATTTTTGTTCGATTTTGATAAATTTTCATGTTTTGTTTTGCAGTTTTAAATGGCTGAACCAACAAAATTCGGAGAAACAGGTTTCAAAATCTGAGAAACCTGCTGATAAGGGAAAAGGGAAATAAGAAGTATTGTTATTTGAAGCTGTACATAACTGTTGTGCTTACATTGGAGACGTTAAACAACATACCGAGTTCTCTGGTATTGTTGATTTTCTGAGGCGATGCAGAGTGATCTATGATATTGCAACAACAATTACAATATATAAAGATCATCAAGAGGATTTCTGGAAGAATGCTAGAGTTGATTTCTGGGTAAACAAGACGACTATTGTAAGCAGAATTCAAGGAGAGTTGGTAATCATTTCAGAAGATGATATTAGAGAAACTCTAGAATTGCAAGATTCTCCAACTGATCCCAGAGTTTTATCTTGGGTTGAACAGAGGAAGTGTTTCCTGCGTATGAAGTACAATGGTCCTATAACCGATGGTTTGCTTCACAAAGCCAAACTATGTCCTCAGTTTAAATATTTAGCACATGTGATTCTACATGTCTTTGGACTTGTTCGTTGAGGATATGACGTGATGAGAAAAAACATAAGTTCATTGATGGTTGCTTTGATCCTCAACAAACCGTTTAATGTTTCAGGAATGATTCTTGATCATCTCTTAGAACCACTGAAGGGATTGAAGGTTGATAAGTTTATGATGTATCACAGGTTTCTTCAAATGAGAGTTGATAAAAAGTATCTAAAGTTGAAGAAAGATCCCAAGCAGGTTCTTGCACAGCGTCATATGAATATGAGTACTTTGAGCCGGATGAAGGGTTATAAAGGAATTCCAGAGAATGAAAGACCACCAATCAAGAATTTATTTGGTCATCTGATTAATCCAAATTATGAAGATCCAGGTGAAGATAAAGCAAGAAATATTAAAAGTGATTCTGATAATGATGATCCACTGTTTCCAGTTGATCCTAGGGCAAAGAGGAAGCGTCAGGTAGTGAATAAAGGTCCAAAGGGTTGCAAAGTGAAAGGCAAAGCGAAGGTTGTTGAAGTTGAAACAACAACTTAGAGGAAAAAGAGCATGGCTAGAAAAGGTGCTGGTAAAACAAAGACATTGTTGATAGATGAGAAGTCTGTTGGATGAGAAGTCTGTTGATTCAGAAGAGACTCAGGATGAAGAAGAATGGGATTCTGGTAATGAAACTGTCAAAATCACCAAGCCCAAGGCCATTGTGGCTGGTGAGATTGAGAGCTTGAACAAAACTATTGAAGAACAACAACAGAAGAGTCCAATTGCTGTAGATGATGATGAAATTGATCTTGGATTAGGTGAACAAGATTTCATTGGATCTCCTGTTGCTGGAGAGAAACAGAAGAAGCCTAAGTTTAAAACAATGGCTAAAAGAGATAATCCTAAGAAGAAAAGAGATAGGGATTTAGAGATGTTGATAGCAGGAAAGAAAGTTCCTGAAATTGGAAGTTCAAAAGCTACTACTCCAGTTACTTCCCCAAGTGCTAAGAAACAGAAAAGATCTGAGAAAGAAACAACTGTAGATCCTCCTCAGGACTTTGAAACAACTTTAGAGAATGTGTTGAAAAAGTTCCAGAAGAAGAAAGATCCGGTTGCTGAGACATCCTCACCGAGAGTTACAGTTTCTGGTGATGTGATGGAAATGGTTAATAAAACGTTTGATGAAATGATGAAAGCTTTTAATCAGCAACAGAAAGAGATTGAGAAGTTAAAGAAGAATGAGGAGACTATGCTATAGATAGTTGTATCTTCTAAAGAAAGTCAAAATGAGCTAGAGGTGAAAGTAAAAGCACTTGTTGAGGAGAACAAGATGTTGTTGACTCGTGAGAAGAGAAATTCTATGAAAATCAAGGTGTTGCAGATTGAAAACACCAAGATTAAAGCAAGAAACAAAGAAATGAAGAAGTTATTGAATGATTTGTATTCCAAAGCTCCTCAGCTTGAAGGAAATGAAGAAGATAAAGATGAGGAAGAGGAACAGGTTGATTTTGAAGACTCGGATGATGAGAAAGATGATAATGAGTTTGATGATGAATCATCTGATCATGATGATGATGCTGGTGACAAATCGGGTAATAAGAAAGATGATTCAGCTGATAATGATGATTCTGATGATGATGATGATGTGAGTAAATTCAGTTATGAAGAGAGGAAGAATAAGAAAGGAGACACAGGTCAGTCTAGTTCAAAGAAGACACCTGGCGAGAATGTTGATGATGATGACATATTCTTGACAGAGAAGATTAGATCTTTGTTAGAAGAAGACAAGAGCTTATACAGACAAATGCTGAACAGAAAGGCCTGGACGATTGAATTGACAGGAAGATTTCCAGAGATCTTTCAATCAGATGATATGAGGTTTGAGTTAGAGTATAATGATCCTGAACTTGAAGAAGGAGAAGTGTCTGCTGCAGTGGGTAAGGAGATATTGGAAGGTATAGCACTGCAAGCTGGAAAGACACTAGATGAGATTATGACTGAACAGGTGATTCCAGACATTCCTGAAAAAGATGTTGGTAATCATTCTGATGATAAACAGACTCCAGAACGTGAGGAGATTGAAATTGAGGATATTACACATGAAGAATATCCAGAATACTTCAGAAGCAAAGAAAATGAAGTATTTCCAGATCTGAATGATGTTATATTAAATGAAGCTGAATATCTTGCAAAGAAGAAAAGTGAAGAGTTTGTGAAAACAGTGTTTAATGATGATAATCAGAAACCAACAGGTGAACAAGCTAATGATTTGAAAGCTTTACTGAAGAAGTTGAAAGAACAAGATGATAAAAGACCAAAACCAGAAGCACAAGGTGGATTCTACAAATTGCACAATCAATTATTCAAGGGAAGAGTGTTGGGCTGGAAGTACTTGAGACAATTGAGGTGTATTGGTGTGAAGTGGGAAAAAGGAATCTTGTACTTTTACAGATTTCTGATTTGAAGACTCTACCGTATTGGGCGGTGAGAGATATATGTAGATTCTCTATGACTGGAGCTTCTGATAACAGTATTGTAGTTGGTTGGTTTGCTGAGAAGATGGCTTTGGAAAGTAGAACGAAATGGGATATGTTCAAGCCACAATATCCAGTCAGGAGGGTTCACAAAGAGATTGATCCTGCTACACGTCAAAAGAAGGTTACATTAAAGTATGAACCTCCAGTGATATTGCGAAGAATACCATTGATGCCTATTCAGCAGCATTTCAGCTCTGAATTTGTCATGTGGTACTATGACTGGAGAACAGCTGAAGTAGTGATACTCTTCCAGGATAAGAATGGAAACTATAAGAAGATTCATGTTATTGATCCAATGTGGATCATAACTGTTCATATGAAGACATCATCATATTGTTCTATAACCCGATTTACTGTGAAGAGAAGGATGCTGAGCAAGCTGGAAAGTATCAGCGTGTTGTGAATTTCTGTTTTTCGTATGATGTAAACGCGGGGAGTAACTTAGAGAAGAAGCTGTGTGATCGTGTGAAGATGAATGAAGTGCACAAAAGATCGATGAAACGTAAACTTGAGTCTGAGATGAGTAAAGATCAGAAAAAGCAGCTCAGAATCAAGTTGATGAACAAAACGATGGATTATGAACGATAACAATCCAAGCAATAGTCGAGGGGGAGTTTGTAGATGCACGTTTTGCGACTAGTGCTTTGGATTGTACATAATATTAGGTTATTGTGAATTCGTGGGGTCGAAGGTAGCTTTAAGAAGGTCGAAGGAAGATATAATAGGTCGAAGGAAGCTTTTGATGGACGAAGGAAGAAAACTTGGTCATGAAGGTTGGTTCGAGTCCAGCTAAGGGTCGAACGTGCACATTCGACCTAGTCGAGGGGTCGAATGTGCAGGTCTATATATGTTGGAAACTTTGTTTTGTAATTAACTTTTTGTCATTTGCATGCGTGTGTCAACTAGTTTTCTCTCTAAGGTCTAGAAAGTTTCTGAAACTTGTTTATTTCATTCTAAACCTAACTTGTAAAGAATTATTACAATGTTTATGAATGGAATGGAGATTGAAAACTTGAATTACTGTGTTTGGTTCGATTTCTATCATATTGTAATCATTCTAGGGTTTCCGCACCTGGATTGATAGACTTGTATGATCACGTAACTATTTTTATCAAAAACGATCCTTTCACACCGTGAAACTCACCTTAGGTTGCATTACTTGAAAACCGTTAAATCAATAAGCTATGATAGCCCCGAATAGCGGCGACCTATCATAAAACGTATATAAGTACGCAGACTAATAACCCGTAGGTTAACTAGTCCCTGAATGTCCCGACCATAACCAAGTGCGTTTGAAAACATGTTTGACTATTAATCTGACCACACAAGACAAGACCCGACATCACACTGGTGACCCGACATCCCACGTGTTAACCAAATTTGAGAAATTAAGCAATCATATGTAAAAATGCACCCAACACGCATACTAGTTCACTAAGTCTATAATACAATTCATATATCGGATATACAAGTCCGAACGTGTGTTATCAGTTTATTAGATATGCCATGGGGTTCCTAACATGTTCCTAGATGTCAAACCATGTTTCGGGATATCAAAATACACTTACAATAGCAAAACAAACGATTAGGAATCAAACAGGCAATTAGGAAGGCTAATTGCATGTTCATCAGGCAATTAGGAGGCTACTCGCCCCTTTTAGCATGCGATTAGGCTGCTCGCCCCCTTTCAGCATGCGATTAGGCTACTTACCCCTTTTAGCATGCGATTAGGCTACTCGCCCCTGTTAGCATTCGATTAGGCTACTCGCCCCTTTTAGCATGCGATTAGGCTACTCGCCCCTTTTAGCATGCGATTAGGCTACTCGCCCCTTCTATCAGGCGAGTAGGATTCCTACTCGCCCCCTTCAGGTCATGAGCCACTTTTCGCGTGTTTAACCCTCCAAATCAGATCTGAAACATGTAAAAACACCCAATATCAAATCCAAATCATTAAACAACCCATTCCAAGTAAAACCCCCCAATTTATCATCATTCTAACGACCCTAATTGAAAGCATTTCCCAAATAGCATAATATTATGAAAACATCACATCTAGCATGCATAACTTACACTAAATGGCAAATATCCGATTTCATCACATATTAACGTTGCACAACAACATCCCACTGCTATTACATCATACTAGAGCAAACCCTAACATCATACAATCAACAAAACATACCATAACACCCAAAATCTTCCTAAATCACTCAAACGGGTTATAATGTGCATTATCATCAAAACACAATAAACAACCTTCAAATTCATATATAAACATCTTAACACCTTATTTATATCAGAAATGCATCAAACACATAAGAATCCCCATGTTTTTATCATAAAAATCATATCTTGCATGAATACACCACATAGAACACATAATGAAGGATTAGACTTGTTTAATAACTGATTTCAAAGGTTTTCAAAGACACAAACATCAAAAAAACAGGTCTGGACCTTTAGGGATCAATATAACAACATTACAAAGGTTTAGGATGGATAACACACCTTAGGTTTTGCTAAAGAATGATGTGTAAGCTTGAAAGGATGGATTCTAGGGCAAAAATGTGTTCCAGAGGTTGATTATAGTGTGGGATATCTTTGGCGAGAGTTAGGGTTTCACAAATGATGTTTTACAACACAAGGGAGGTATTTGTTTCTAGTCGTTCAAGCTGCAGCAGGCGAGTATGCCAATGTTTCAGGCGATTAGGGCATGCAATTGGGGCTACTCGCCCCCTCACCCTGCTACTCGCCTCCTGCACAACGTTTTGGGTTTTTGGCGCGTTAAACACTATTTTAACATATATAAACACGTATTCACATACCGACACGTCACATAATCATTATAAACACATAATGCATGATAACTAATACGTTCACCAATTCACGAGACTCGAGACTTGCGTGTGTGTGTTAAAACCCGACGATTCTAAAAATCACCAATCCTTGTACACATGGTTATGGACCGACTCCCAATGATCCCGTAGATCATTGTAACGACTCCTGACGATTCCCAGAACCATCATAATGACTCAACTAACCCAGTTATGTAATGCATGCATGACTCGCTAAGGTAGACTCACTGATTCGAAAAAAATTGTTAACCTGAGTTTGTCGGGTGCTACATGAACACCTTTAATCTTGAGCTTGTCTTCATAGCTCACATCTTCCATTTTATCTACCTTTTCTCATAGCTCATCTTCCTTAGCATGTTTCTTCTTCTTTAAGTCTTTCTCTAACTCCTTTGAACCTAAGGCAATAGGATCAGGGTTTAAAACAGATAAAGGGTTAGGTTGTGATTGTGATTTTGGGGATATAGTTGGTGCTGATGTTTGGGGTGTATCTTGAGTTGCAACTTCTAATGGGCGTTTCTCGTCAGAAACTGCCGAAGGATTGTCTTCAGCACTTTGTTTGACCTTCTCAGCCAGATAGATGTTCGAGTTGTCTTCTATTGTCTTCAACTTTTCTAGACACCTCTCCAAGTTTATGGTCAATAGCATTGTTTATCATCTCCAATTGGCTTTGTTTTTAAGTTCCATGGCTATTATGAATGTTTGGAGATGAGCAGAACGGAGTTGATGAACCATTTGGTATAAAGGTCCTGCTGGGCTGCATAGATGGTCAATGTCTATGCTTGTGGCACCAGGCGCAGATGGTTGGTTAGGCTGTTTTTGTTGTGATGGGTGTGTTTTTGGGTGATCCTCAATATGAACTAGGGATGCCACTTTTGGGGAATGTGGGTTTAAGTGGTCTTTAACCTGCTTATCTGTGACCAACTCATTGAGTTTGGATACATCATAGTCACGACCTTCAGAACCAGCCGTCAATTCCTTGAACTTTGAATCGTCATCCAAGTTAATGGAATCATCTGAATCCCTGACAATATCATCAATGATGAAGTCATCAGTTGTATCATGAATTAGGCCCAACCTAATTGCCTCATGAACCCCTTTTTCTTGGTACTAGGGTTTTCCTGCCTCAGGCATAAAGCCTACATCAACAGTTGCCATATGTGAGGTCTTATCAATGTTACTATTGTCCTCTAGTCCTCCACAGGGTGGTAAAAGAGTAGCAGCAACCTCAAATGTACCTAAAGACTCTATGTTTGGGCTTAGAATCCTTGGTTCCTCCTCATCTCTTGGGTTAGCGCTGGTAACATTCTCATCAATGACCATATTTGTGTTTTGATCCCCTGTATTATGTGGCGATTGGGGATTGACATTTTCTGATGGAATGTTTTCTTTCAGCCCAGAGAGAATACTAGCTATCCTAACTGCTGTATGTGATGGTTCTTGTTCAGCAGTTTTAGGTTCATTAGTTGGGTTTATTTCAGCAGTATCAAAAGAAAGGTCAGTAGTTATGGTCTTTTTAATTTTCTTTCTAGCAAAGTGAATTGATATGGGTGCTCTTTGAGGTTTTTGAGATCGATGAGACTGAGAGGAAGTTTCAGTCACATCTTTTAAAAGTGTAGATTGCTTTTCCTATTTGGGTTGGTGTGTTTGGATATTTAGATTGATGTATAAAAGTTCCATTTGCTTGTTGTTTGATCTACAGTCCTAAAAAGTACTGCAGTTCTCCCATGGTACTCATCTCAAATTTAGATTGCATGAGTTTCTTGAATTCTTCACACAGTTTTGTATTGGTTGAACCAAAAATGATATCATCAACATAAATTTGAACAAGGAGGATGTGATTTCCAACATGTTTAATGAAAAGAGTTTTATCAATGGAGCCTCTTGAGAAGTGATTTTTTAGTCAAAATGTTGAAAGTGTATCATACCAAGCTTTGGGTGCTTGTTTTTGCCCATATAGAGCCTTGTCAAGTTTGTATACCCAATTGGGATGAGCAGGATCCTCAAACCCAGGTGGCTGAAAAACATACACTTCGTCTTTTATTTTTCCATATAAAAATACACTCTTTACATCCATTTGAAAAACTTTAATTTTGTTGGAAATAGCATAAGCCAAAAGTAATCTGATGGCTTCAAGCATTGCAACTGGAGCAAAAGTTTATCATAATCAATTCCTTCTTCTTGTGAGAAACCTTGGACCACCAGTCTTGCCTCGTTCTTGATGATTAAAACAGACTCATCTTGTTTGTCTCTAAAACCCATCTTGTGCCAATTGGTAGCTTGTTAGGAGGTAAGGGACAAATTTCCCAGATATGTTGCTTCTTGATTTACAGCAACTCATCCTGTATAGCTTCAAACCAATTGTTTTCTTTGAGGGCTTCTTGGTACTTCTTTGGTTCCAACTATGAAATGAATGCAGAGAAGAAGCAAAAGTTGGAGAGCTAGTTTCTTGTAACTACCCCTGCAGGAATGTCACCTATGATCTGTTCTAATGGATGATCTCTGTGTTCAATCAATTGTAAGCCCACAGGAGTGGACTCTTGAGCTTCTTTAAACAAACTACTGAGGTTAATGATGTCTGATTCAGCTGTTTATACAGCTTCAACAGTTTTAGGAACTGAATCAGAAGATTGGGGTGTATCAGCAATTGTTTGGTTTATTGAATTAGACGTTTGTGAAACTTCTGTTGGTTTTGGAGTTGATTTGACTGTATTGGGAATCCATGATGGAGGACCATCATCAAACCCTTGGTCACCATAATAAGTGGGTTTAGATAAAGTAATGACAGTCTTAGGTCCGAAATTAAAACTGTCAAGATCAAAGAGTTCAGCAAGATGTGCTGGAATGAGAGTGTGTTATGACTCATTGAACTTGACATTCAATGTTTCTTTAACTATCTTGGTTCTAGAATTGAAAGCCTTGTAGGCTTTTCTTGTGGAAGAGTAACCAAGAAAGTAACCCGAATCAACTTTTGTAGCAAACTTTGAAATAGAGTCTATGATCTTTAGAATAAAGCATTGACATCCAAAAGCCATGAAATAGGAGATTAAAGGCCTGATGCTATAAAAATTTCATAAGAAGTCTTGGAATGTATTTTGTTGACAAGGATTCTATTTTGAACATAACAAGCTATGTTGACTGCTTCAGCCCATAAATAGAGAGGTAGGCCAGAATCAGCTAACATTGTTGTTGCTGCTTCAACCAGTGTTCTATTCTTCCTTTATACCACACCATTTTGTTCACGAGTTATGGGAATGCTGAACTGTCTAACAATCCCTTTAGACAGACAGAATTCGTCCAGATTTTTGTTCCTGAACTCTGTCACATTGTCACTTCTTATGACTTTGACAGAGAGAGAATATCGTTTCTCTACCTGTAAATCTTTAATAGTCGTCAATGACGACCAAACAGTATTTCTTCTTACTAAGGCTCGTGATTTTGACTGGCCCAAATAAGTCCATATGGAGTACTTGAAGACATGCAATTGTTTTTTATTCTTCAATAGACTTATATGAGGACTTATGTTGTTTTCCCTTAAGACAGGAAACACAGTGTTCTTTACACTTATATTCCTCTAAGGGAAGACCTCTGACCAAGCCCACTTTAGTGACTTTATTTATGGTTTTAAAGTTCACATAGCCAAATCTCCTATGCCAAAGGTCTGTTTCTGAAGTTGATGCCTTTGAGAAGAAACAGACAGTGTTGTTCAATACCTTGTCCTTTTCAATGTCCACTGCATAGACATTGCCACATCTTTTGGCAATTAGCAAGGTATGGTCTTCTATGATCTTCTCTATCAAGTTCTTGACTTCTAGTGAGATGATCTTTCATGTTGTTTTGGTTAAAAGGGAAGAATATCCATTGTCACATATTTGAGAGACACTCAACAAGTAGTACTCCAAGTTTTCAACCAGACCGACCTTATCAAACTGCACTTTACAGAGGATACATTGCCATATCTTAGCACATATCCCTTGGCATTGTTCCTAAAGGACACAAATCATTCTCTTTGGCTTATAAAATTCTTGAACAGGTACCTGCATCCTGTCATGTGCATTAAGCCTCCACTATCTACATACCATATGCTATTTAGACCTCTGGAGACCCTGTGCACAAAAAGTAGATTAGTTAGTTTTAGGAACCCAAACCATTTTGGCTTTGGGTTTACTCTTGAGAATAGGATGAGTAGTAGTTTGTTGTGGACCATTTTTAGAAATCCAAATCATGTTAGCCATGGATTTGCTTTTGAGCTCAACGGTGGAGTCTTTGAGAGGGTCACCATCAACTTTGGTCATCAGTAGTTTTACCATGTTCATAAGATTTTTAACCTCAGCAGTTTGTGAAACTGCTGATGGTTTGGTTCCAACTACCGAAGAATTCTGAGAAAAAGGCTTTGGTTGAGATTTAGTATTTTTCTAAGAAAAGGTATTATATGGTTGTTGTTTGTTGGGATAGAAAGTATTTTAAAAATCTTGTTTGATTTGTTTTCCCACAACCAACTGTAAGATCTTCTTATTGTACTGATTTCCTTTTCTATATCTGCAAAATTCTGTTATGTGGTTAAACAGACCACATACTTCACATGGTTTTGCCTTTACTTTCAATTTTTCAGGAGTTTTGGAAGGCAAAGTACTAACAATATCAGGATTTTGAATTAGGTCATCAGCAGTTTTCCGGGTATCAACTCCTGATGTAGATGAAACTACTGATGGCTTAATTTCAGTTGTAACTTCTGAAGGACTTTCTTTTTCATTTTTAAGAAAGTTCTGATGAAAAGATGTGCAGACTTTCACATCAGAAGTTTGAAGTATCTTACTCCCATTATCAGTAGTTTTGGGAGTAAAATCAGTTGGTGATTCAGTGTGGTTATACCTAATGCCAAACTTAACATTTGATGTAGTCTGTTTGTTAAGTAGCATTTGGTAACCCCTACATGACTCAACCCAGTTTTCACAGTCAACCTTGGTGTCAGCAAGCTCTTTTCTGACAATCCCTAGGTTTTCTATCATGCTTGTTATTTGTGCTTGGGTTTCAATAACATTATTTGTTAATTTAGAATTTTCTTTTGTCTTTGAAGCAATTTTTCTTTCTAAATCACATTTCATTTGAGTAAATTTTCTTTTTGAGTCATTGGCTTTGCCTTGTAGGTGCACATTTGTTTCTATTATTAAATCAAAAAAAATTTTGCATGATTTTGAGCAAATCTTCAAAAGAGATTCTTGTGATACCTGAGATAAGGCAGAATTAGAGGAGCATCCCTCAAAGGCCATTAAGGAAAAATTCTTTCTGCCATTATCAGGTTCTCCCCAATTGATGTCAAACAATTTATTGTCTGCATCAGGATTGCATTATATGTAACACTCCGGTTTGAGCCCCAGAAATTTTCACGACAATATGATAATGACCGATAAATAAATGTATTTATTAATGCGTAACCAAAACCTAATAATATATATATATGTGTGTGTAACTATTTTAACGAGATTAAAATAATAATAATAATTAATATGCGTCAGGTGATCGGACCAATACGCGTTACGAACCCAAACCCGACTCGGTTGAACTTGGTGTGTCATCAAGAGGGACACATGTCACCATCTTGGAGGGACATGTGCCCCTCCCCTTTTTACACCCGTCACTTAATCCCTTTCCCCTTATCTTTTATAACACTATAACACAACTCATACATCCCTTCCCTTTGTATTATTATTATCCAGACAATAGAGAGAGAGACGCCTAGAGAGAGAGGAAAGGAGAAACATGGAGGAGATGATCGGAGGGTATCCGGTGGAACACGGCGGAGTAGTCGGCGGCGGCGGAAGGGCTGCTGCCAAACAATAACACAACCCTCACCCCTCCATACCAATTGCACCAGTGAGAAAGAAAGGGTTAGAAAGAGAAAGGGAACCGGTGGGTTCTGACCACTGTGTAGAGAGGAACTGTTTTCAATGGGATTTCAGAGGCAAAATATTACTGCTATTGCCTCTATTATTTCTTCGATAATACTTTACAAGAGATTGGAACATTAAATAGATGGTTAATAAAACCATACAAGGAAACAAAAAATAATATGGCTGGGTCTCCTTGATTACAGGACAAACGGTCCTTAATTGGCTGATTTGGTGGAACCCATAAAAAGAGAAAAGATGTAGAGCCGATCCCGAAATATTTTCGATTTCTAACACTTCCCCTCAAGTTGAGTAGTGGGGTTTCCGATACATAACTTGCCAAGACAATGATGAAATATTTTCCGATTAACGGCTTTAGTTAGAATATCTGCTAATTGGTCTCCTGATCGAACGAAAGAGAGTTCAATAACTCCCGTTTCAAGTTTCTCTTTGATGAAGTGTCTGTCAACCTCCACATGCTTTGTTCGATCGTGTTGGACTGGGTTTTCTGAGATTTGTATAGCGGCTTTGTTATCACACATTATCGTACTAGTTTCACATTGAGTAAATCCAATTTCATTTAGGAGTTTGCGTATCCATAAGACTTCTGCCAAACCTCATGCAATTCCTCGGAATTCTGCTTCTGCACTGGATAGGGCAACAACCTTTTGCTTTTTGCTTCTCCAAGTGACGAGATTCCCACCAACTAGAGTGAAATAGCCGGATGTGGACCTTCGGTCTTCTTTATCTCCTGCCCAGTCTGCACCTGTATATGCCTGAACTTTTAGATGTTTTTTGGGTTGGAAGAGAACCCCATGCCCTGCAGTACCCTTGAGATATCTAATAATTCTCCATACTGCTTCCATGTGGTTAGCTTAAGGTTGATGCATAAACTGTCTGACAACTCCAACTGCATATGCAATATCTGGGCGAGTATGTGAAAGATATATAAGTTTACCCACTAGACGTTGGTATCTTTCCTTGTTGGCCAATTTTACTCCGTCTTCCATATAAAGCTTTTGGTTGGCTATCATTGGAGTATCAACTGGCTTACAATCAATCATTCCCGTTTCAGCTAGGAGATCAAGGATATACTTCTTTTGGCATATAAAGATCCCTTGCTTGGACCTCAAGACTTCAATTCCAAGAAAGTACTTTAGTCTTCCCAAGTCCTTCATTTCGAATTCCGTGAATAGCTTTGCTTTTAAATTCGTCATCTCCTCTTCATCATTTCCTGTAATAATCATATCATCAACATATATAATCAAGCATGTTATAAGTTTACCTTTGCGTTTAAGGAACAAAGTATGATCGGAGTTGCTTTGTCAGAAGCCATAGCTCTTCATTGCTAGAGTAAATCTACCAAACCAAGCTCGAGGGGATTGTTTAAGCCCGTAGAGAGTTTTCTTTAGTCGACATACTTCGTTATCCTGGAACTTTTCTGTAAACCCAGGTGGAGGTTCCATGTATACTTCTTCTTTTAATTCCCCGTGTAGGAAGGCATTCTTGACGTCAAACTGGTGAAGAGGCCATCCTTGATTTGCGACGATGGAGAAAAGGACACGAATTGTATCGATTTTTGCTACTGGGGAGAAGGTTTCTGAGTAATCAATCCCGTACGTTTGGGTGTACCCCTTCGCAACTAGCCGGGCTTTATATCTTTCAATGGTTCCATCGGGTTTGTGTTTGATTATGAACACCCAACGACAACCTACGGGTTTCTTTCCCGAAGGAAGGACACTCTTCTCCCATGTTTTATTCTTCATAAGAGCCCCCATCTCTTCTTCCATTGCTTTCTTCCAGTTTTGTGACTTTAAGGCTTGTTCCATCGTGTTAGGAATTTCTTCTTTATATAAGGATGAAGTGAAGGCTTGTGCTTCCTTGGAGAAGTTGCCTATAGAAATGTTTGCCATGGGGTACCTAGATGGCTTTGGTTCTTTCTCTAGAGAATAGCGTTTTGGGGGAACACCTCTATTGGCTCTGGGTAGTAAAATATATCTCTCCACTGTTTCTTCTTGTACTGATTCTTCCTGCACATGAGTTTCTACAGGTATCTCATTGTCATTAGATATATTATTTTCAAGATCATCAGATGCATTATTATTGTTGGACTCATGGTTGTCGGAAATATTATTTTGAGGGTCATCCTCAAAGGTCTGAGAGTCGCTCACCTCATGTACCAGGATAGGAGAATCTTGGTTAGTGGCACTGGTATCTCAGTGACTCATCTTGGGTATTGTGAGCAGTTTCTTGCGAGCAAGGAACAGAAGGAACCCATTTTAGCCAACTCAGGGTGTCATTGTCTTTCTCCCCCTAACCAATGTGTTGGGTGGTATAGAAATATTCGGTTTCAAGAAAGTTGCAGTCCATGGTGGTGTACATATGGCGTCTCCTTGGGCTATAACAACGATATCCTTTTTCATTGATACCATACCCAAGAAAGACACACTTTTCTGCACATGGGCCAAGTTTTCCTCGATCTGTTTTGGGTAGATGGACAAAGGCGGAACATCCAAATACCCGTGGTTCAAGTGTGAGCATAGGTGAGAGTTTAGTAAAGTCAGACAAGGCTTTTAGGGGGGTTTTAAGGTCAAGAGCTTTAGTAGGGAGTCTAATAATAAGATAGGTGGCAGTGGCTAGAGCTTCGGGCCAAAAGGATTTAGGAACCTGAGACTCTATTAGAAGTGCTCGAGTTATTTCTAAGAGAATTCAATTTTTTCTTTCACCGGTTCCGTTTTGTTCAGGAGTATGTGGGCAAGTTGTTTGGTGGATAATCCCTTTGTTTTGACAAAAAAAGTTTCATTGAATCATTTACAAATTCCCCCCATTATCGGATCGAAGAATTTGGATGTTGGTTTTAAATTGTGTTTGTGTCATTGTATAAAATGTGGTGAATTTGTCAAACACTTCTGATTTGTTTTTTAAAAAATAAATCCATGTCATACGAGTACAATCATCGATAAAAAGAACAAAGTATCGAAAATTTTGTCCTCCAATAACTTCTGCGGGCCCCCAAACATCAGAATGGATAAGCGAAAAAGGAGAATCAACTTTGGTGTTATTAAATTTATAAGTATGTTTATGGCTTTTAGCCAAAACACAAGTCTCACAATTTAAAGGTTTATTTGAAGGAAATAATTTCGGGAATAAAAGATGTAAATAACCGATAGAAGGATGCCCTAATCTTCTATGCCAAAGCCAAGCTTCTCTGTCCACGGTTCCGTGTGCAAGCATCACGTTACCATGTTGAGTCACTTCGTCCACATAGTACAGTCCCCGACGTTCAGTGCCACGCCCAATGATCACTCCTGTTCTGATATCCTGAAGGATGCAGAACGTAGGGTGCATTAAGACTGTGCAATTTAATTCTTTAGTGACATGACTTATGGATAATAATTTGTGTGATAGAGAAGGAACATAGAGACAATTTGAGAGTTTTAAAGTTGGCGATATCTCAATTGTTCCTCCTCCTTTTACAGGAGCTTCTCCCCCATTAGCGGTTTTAATATAATTAACTCTAGGTTTAGATTGTGATGTTATATCCGATACGTCAAACGTCATAGTATCGGTAGCACCACAATCAAATATCCAAGAATCAGTAACTTTTTCACAATTTTGGGCCATGTTGACTTTTCCAAAGTATCTGTTGGTCCTCTTTTTGCCTTTTTTCTTATTAATTTTAAAAAACAATTTAGAAACGTTTTTTTGTCTCTAACACAATTTGGAAGTGTTTTTTTGACTAAAAAGCTTATTTGTCTTAGTTAAAAAGTTTTGGCCGAGACACAATTTAGAAGTGACTTTTTGACTAAGAAACTTATTTTTCTTGGTTAAAAAATTCTGGCCACTGTCACAATAAATAGGTTCTTTAAGGTGGGCCTTCATTACTTTGGATATATCATAATCAAACATATTAAAATCATAAAATTGGGGGTCTGAGAATAAACTCTCAAACCCTGTACCTCCTTCATTGCTCTCTGCCTCATCACTGGTGGAAGTGAAACCTCCAAAGCCAACGTCGGTGCTCATCTCCTTGTCGCTGCTGACTCCGTAGTTGCTTTCTTCTGATTTTCCTATGGTTGCAGCGGCTTTGCCCCCTTCCTTGCTCCCCTTTTTGTGACCGTCAGTCCACCATTCCGGGTAGCCGACAAGTCGGAAACACTGGTTCTTGGTATGTCTGGTCATACCACAATGATCACATTTTAGCTTCGTTTTATCAATCCGGGATGATGAACCAAGGTTAGTGTTTTTCTGATTTGATCGCCTTTTTGACAGTAACCCTAGACCGTCGGGTTCGTGTGACCTGCTACTGTAGGTAACAACTAATGCATCCCATAATGTTTTGGCTGACGGGAATTCGGTGAGGTTACTTGCGAGGGAAGGCTCAATATTTTGTATCATCCACGAGAACACGACTAAGTCGTCTTGTTCCCATTGTTCATATTGATTATCTGTCACACCCCGACTTTTCCCCTCGTCGGTTGTGACGTTTGGTGCCTTTGCCAACGCAGCGGAAAGATGCATCTAAGACTCTGGTTCCCTGAACGCCAATTCTAACCCTCTAGGATCCCCGGTCCTAACTGCCACCTACTCCAACCGTGCCGTTACCATAGTTTAAACCTGAAAGACACACTTAAAAAGTCAACATAAAGTCGGTGAGTTCATTAGTTTTACAAATGAGTTGTTATAAGTTCCAAAGATCATATCCGTTACTACTAGGTTATAAGAACGTTAGCTAGACGTTAAGTGTTTTTACTAATACGGTTGGGAACCATTACTAAACACGGACAAGAAGATGAAACCAGCCCAGACTGACTGGGCTACCGATGCCTCGGTAACCCGAATATTAAGGACAATATGCACCCGCCCGGCCCCGCCGTCGAGTGGGGCTTGTGAGGCCCAATAGATCTATCCACATTTCCCCCCGTTGTGCATCTCCGCACATTCATGGTTTCCCCCTGGTACTTTCCGAAAAAGCCGTATAGTAATGTAAAGTAACCATAGTATAACATGACCTTTCGTAAGTGAATGAAACCAGTAAAAGTAGGGTCGTGACACTCACGCACCCATTTCATTTTTCAAAAACTTGTTCATTTGGAATTCCTCAGGTTTTCATAAAAGAAGCATGTCTTCCACCCCGAAAACATTTATAAAACAGTAAAGAGTGGTGTCATGAACTCACCTTAATTTCCATGCTAAGCTAGCAAACAAGCCCGAAGCTTTGACCGACTTCCTCGTGCCCTATAACCAACAAAGGACACCTTAAAATCTAACACATATAAACCTAGCCTATTATCCGGCTACCTAGACTCGTGTGTATCATCTCGAGTCCTAATATGCCTTAACTCGACGAACCGATCGTGACTTAAATATGTTTTATGCGACTTAATACTCAAATTAATCACTTGTTACTATTCGTGTATAAACCACGTTGGACTATTATTATGAAACGTATAACTTATCCTGAGCCGTAGCTCGTCTTATAATTATATTTTAGGAAAATACTCTTTGATAAAAATATAAGCATAGTTATTTAAAGTGATCAATAACAATGTCGCTTCTTTTCCAAAATCCGCGATCCTTTAAAGGTTTCGAAACATAAACTTTTGTATAAATCATTCTCAAATATGTCGAGCGTTTTGTGATTCAAAACCGTTTAAATAGAAATGTTTTAGTTACCAAAATCTTTGAAAATTAACAGTTGACGTTCAGTAAATAATATGTATTTGTTTTGGAAATATTGTTCGACGTTTTTCTTTAAATGTTACAAGAAATCATTTGTCGAAAACCTTTTGAGATAGCGTAGAAAACTACGTTTGTCAAAATACTTGAAGATTGTTTATAATGAAATATACAACAAATGTTACCTTCGTTTATGCTTATAAATTTTATAAAATTTCGGCAGAGTTTCCTCTGTTTTTCGTCCAAACCAGACAACACAAGTTGTCTACAATCTCCCAAAATCAATTTCCAAATACAAGACCACAATCCATTTATCCGCAACTTCCATTTAAACGAGACTCTATACGTTACGACAGCTTTCGTAAATATACATATTTATATAAGTACTCATATTTATATAAATATACTTGTATACAAATGGTCCAACAATTTTAGTCCGATGACAAAACACAAGTCACGTTTTAATATACAAGTTTTCGTTTATCTTCGTATATGGTTCGTCGCGAGTTAACACATCTTATTCGTTTATATTTATAATATGTTTTATAAATACAAGTTCAAAATATAACAATTAAATTATACCGAATCGCATACGTGAGACCCGACACGCCGCTTTATCTCGGATGACGCGTAGACAGAAGCCGAGTCTGACCCACTGACTGCGCATTTGACCGAACCAGTATGTTTGACCAGATCTGACCCGTTTGACCCGGGTTGATCGAATCCGACAGGATGCAAAACGAAACCCGGACCATCACGAACTTGTACCAAATCTGACCCGAACATACAAACTCAAACCAAAACACAGACCCCATCCACCAGAACAAACTCGAACCGACTGCATCCCGAGAACCAAAACCTTCGAGAGCTAACCCAATAACCCCCAAACCAAACCACCTCGAGCCACAATCGAACCGAACCACCTGCTGCTCCCCTCTTGAACCATCCACCATCACGAACCACCACCTCTACTTAACCAACGGACCACCATGGAATCCCGATCAAGACAGCCCCCACTGAGAACCCATCGAACCAGACCCGAACCCGAACCACAACTCTAACCCGAACCAACCATGAACCACATACAACCACCTCTGACCAAACAAACCACCACCATGACCTGACCCAGACCCGAGCCCCACCGCTGCTACCCTTCTGAACCAGACCACAAAACCCAAGCACATGTAGCCCCATCGGACTCCGAACCACCACCGAACACCACCTGAACGAAAACCTCAAACCAAACCCACAAACCATCATCAACCCGAGACCATCTACCACCGCGTTCCACCTTCTCCACCCCTGAACCAGCACCGCCTTACACACTCACCATCATCATCGGTCACCTCCTCAACAGCCTTCACCCCACTGGACCTCCATCTGGAACCAAACAACCACCTGAACCCACTAAAATGCCACCTCTATTTCTGCCCTCCCTCTTCGGCTCCCATCAACATCACGCCGCCGCCACCATAGGAGTGGTGGTCTGCCGGATCTGCTAGAAGGAGGAGGAACAAGAGAGATGAGGGTGAGTTAGAGAGGGAGAGAGAGCTAGAGAGGGAGTTGAGAGGTTAGAGAGAGAGTGAACGAGTGAGAGAGAGAGAGAGAGGTGAGGGAGAGTGTTTGGCTGCCAAAAATGAAGGAAGAAGAAGAAGCAATCCCGTTTATAGCTAGGGTTAAGATTAGGTAGGTAGGTATCGCGTTTCGAACCCGTTCTAAACGTATCGTGCCTCGGTTCGTGTTTTGGTTCAATAATTAATTATAAAAAGTAGTCGGTTTTGTTCGAAATACAAAACCGAACATAAATATAATTATTCTCGATGTCCGACGTGTGTTTTCAGAACACGCGTTTAAATCGCGTTAATTAAATCGGTCGCAGTTTGGATTGTAAAAACGGTCAGTAAACTTCCGAAACTTAATAATTAGCAATATTTGTAATAAATACTTATTTTTAATCATAAAATCACGTCAGTGTAGATCGGAAGTTGCCGGGTGTCACATTATCGGTCGGCTCTGGAGGCTTTGGATCTCCTGTCAAGTGGCTCAATAGATGTTTCGATTTGCCACCAATTGCAACTCGAATCATCTGAGACCACAAGGCATAGTTTTGATTGTTTAATTTGAGACTGAGTTTCAACGAGTCTGAAAGGCTCTGTTTTTGCGATTGATTTTGGTTGGTTATACTATTCTTGAGAAGATTTGTGATCTGCAATGCAAGATCGTTGTTGCTAGCATCATCGGACATGGTTTGTTTTTCTTTTTTTCTTTTTTTGTGCTTGGGAAAGTGGCGAATTGGATAGGTTAGAAAGGAAAAAACAGTAGATGATGAGCGGGTTAATCCTAAGATCGATCACACCGCTCTGATACCATGTTTTCAATGGGATTTCAGAGGCAAAATATTACTGCTATTGCTTCTATTATTTCTTCGATAATACTTTCCAAGAGATTGGGACATTAAATAGATGGTTAATAAAACCATACAAGGAAACAAAAAATAATATGGCTGCGTCTCCTTGATTACAGGACAAACGGTCCTTAATTGGCTGATTTGGTGGAACCCATAAAAAGAGAAAAGATGTAGAGCCGATCCCGAAATATTTTCGATTTCTAACAGGAACTGGCCGGAGCATCGGGATCAGAAGCGAAGGCGATAACAGTGACGACGGCGCTAAGGATCTAAGGGGATTTCAGGTAACATTGACTATGGTTTCTGTTGATGCACTTTCTGTGGACGTCACTGTCGAATAGACTAGGGTTGAGTCTAGGTATAGTGTTACATGAGATTGTGGTGATCCATAAGGGCATTTTATGGATCTGACGCATTTGTAAAATATAGGACAAAACAGATCCAGGTTCGACCTATATACAAATGGGGCGAATGTGGAAGTGATCCACATTCGACCAGTAACAAGGGGCGAAGGTGGAACTTGAGTTTTGGACTATAAATAGCAATCTCATGTGTTATTGTTCATTTGGTGATTTGAGTTTATGCTTTGAATGCTCTGAAGGGGGAGGTCATGCCCGACCTCCCCCGGCCACGAGATTGATGTTTATCCTACTGATGACAGTGTCTGTAACCGTTTCTGTATTAATACAAATCTGTGATGACGTTGTTATTGTATATTTCTGTCTCATCTCGAATTCCCCGTCTGAAACCGAGTTGTTAATGTGTAATCGATCCGCGAGTTCGGTCCGTAACCGGATTCTCAGTTTCGAGTACAGATTCCGATTGAGAGGTTAAGGGTAATAATTGATAATATTCATGAGTCTTTCACAGAATTAAAGTGACTATTAATGGTTATAGGTGATAACATAGGTTCAGGATATGATGTTAAGAATTAAACGATGGTCCGAGTTCTGATTAGGATTCCAATTTGGGAATCTTGATGACGGAGACGGCACAATCAGTGGAGTTAGATGGGTGTTCGAATGGATGGATAACAATGGAGGTATTAGAATAAAAGGATGGATACAAGATGAGTAGTAGTTATGGTCATTTTGGGTTCATGAACCATCTGGTCAACACATTCCACAAAGAAGTCAACACGGTCAACATACACAGAAGGTTATGAATGGTTAACATGAGTTGGCTACACAGGAGAAGGTATAAACAACAACTTAGTTATCTATTTATAAGTATAATTAATATTAATCGCGTGAGCACGTGTGGGACTATAACGAGATAAACGATCTAGACCAATTCAACAAATATATGAAGTTCACATAAAAGAAAGTATATTAATTGTTCATACTTCATATAAACCAGTACTACAAGCAAGGATTTGTGTATAATCTATAGCATGTGACTTGGACAATTAGACTTGCATTGGAATTTCTTATAGTGGATATTATTAAGTAATATACCCAACGTATGGATTTATGGACTTGTGTCAGAACATCTTAGACAATTGATTCGACAACTCTATTTATTTGAGACATACATGAAACTGGCAACATGGACATATATAATATAGTTATGAACCAGCAACTAAACATGTCACAATATTAATAACTTAACTCGTCCCCACGTGTAACCGCGAAGTTGGCTACACGCGCTAATGTTTATAAACATTGAGTAGGTTCTTGCCAGTAATTGATAGAGGGGATCATGACTTGGAATGCCATATGATTATGTGACTCGACGTGATACACCTCCAAGGTGAGTTCCGTGTACTTTTCCCCGTTTTGTGTTTTACTATTTTGGGGTGAGCATATGCTTGTTTGTGTGACTTAATTGTTTGATGCGACAAGATACTAGCTGCCAGATAACCATACTGACACTCATTAACCCAGGGGATTTTGGCCACTTAATATGTGGGTAGTACTACTTCGGGAAACCCCCACACACAGTGGATCCGGAAGCCCGGAAAACCCTCCACTGAGGTCTACAGAGCCGTTGTGACATATATTTTGCCAGGTGAATCCTTAATGGCAGTAGATGGATTATGTGTTAAGGCTTGAGGTGTCGCTTGTGCATCACCATGTGTCGTGTTGTGTAAACTTAAGAACTTGCTTTGTAAATAATAACTATTTTGGAATTGTTTAACTATTTACACGGACTCACCAGCATAATTGCTGACCCAAACTCTTTTAAGCATGTGTTCAGGTACTGCGTTTGGACGATCATGAAGACAAGGTATATGCTTGCTTGTATGGAATAGAGATCATCGTGATAGAAGATTCAAGTTATAAGCATCGCGAATTAGAGCTTCTAGAGTTATGGACGTGTAGACATCGGATTGACTAGTGGATAACAACCCGCTAACTGCTTCGACGACCGACGCGATTCGTCCCTGCATAGTTACTAGTTTATTTATTTAAGTTATGTATTTATATTTTTGGATTAGAATTTGTATTAAAACATTAAATGTTAGTCATCGTTACTTCCGTTGTACAAGTCTGTTACCAAACTGTTATTTCGTCCAGCCCCTCCTGGTCGGGTTGTTACAATTGGTATTAGAATAACGGTTGTGGCTAAATAGGATATCTCCAGATATCCTATACCACATCAGGACAATTTAGAGAACTTAGCGTTCAAGACTCTAAGACTACCTACCTAGGAATGCCATGAAATTACATAAGACTGACAAGAATAAGAAGCGAAATAAGTCGAAACTCGAGTACCTGAACACACTAGCATGCTTACAAGTAAATAGAACCAGTTTGACTAGTATACGACTTTGTTTGATAGGTGAGTTATGACTACGACAGAGATCACTAGAATAATTTCGTGAGGTAAATTGACGATTACACTTGACGTCATGTAATTGTGAATTTACAGGCACGAAAAAGTTCTAAGAAATCCGAAGAGTCGCCAAAAATTGTAAGTGTTAACCATGACAACCGTGGAATTATGTGAGGAAAACGGACTATGTTAAGAGTCGTAAGCAAAAATGTGGTAAACTTGCGTGACTAAGGATCAGGTTTTAAATTTGATATACTTGATACGACCTGGTGTGTTACGATAGTATATACACATGTGACCATATTTAAGTTATTCGAACTCATGGTGCTAGTTGCGATTGACACATCTTATAGTATAAATGACGATTTTGTTTTAGATGTATGTATATAATTGTAGCTAAATCCTAATGAATAACCTTATATATTATGTGATTAACCCTTTTATTGACCGAGTTGTGAGCTAGATAAGGAGTCCAAGACATGGCACCGTAACCAAAAGAAATCGAGGACATTCGGACCAAAAACTTGATCGAAACACGCTCGCTACCAACGCCTATTCGATAAGTATTATATATTCTTTAATATATCAATTAATTCATAGTCTATGATCAGATTCGATCATTTACGTTAATTAAGTTTCTTGTTGCATCGCCTATTCAGCGGTATCAAACTGAGAAATTGAACCTTCAAATATAGATGTTTGATTTCCTTGTTTGGACTTGATCTATATTGACTACGAAGATTTAAGATAATAAGACGTTTTGAATTTGTAATCCTATAGCAGGTCCTAGAGACGATTCCCAAGGTATAAGTCAGAGTACCAATAAACCATATTCAAGAGTGTATGTACTCCGTGAATATTCAATCCAGGGACCCGAAAAGACTAAGATTGAACACTATGTGAGGTATTCTTAAAGATTAATATGTGTTCTTTTGTTTTGATACCCTATGATGTCTTTAGATTATTACCAAATTTTTTGGAAATTGTTCAAAAAACTACTAAGCATAACGATAAGTTATTCGTATAAAGGCAGTGGAAATAAGATGGGTAGATCCAAACAGGGGGAGTGAACCCAAATGCAATGAAAACTGTACATATGACGCGTAACGCTTAGAACGATACTTTTTAGACTTGACTAGACCACCATAGTTTACCACTAGATTTTGTAAGATAAATCATAAGAATGTCATAAAAACCACTTGCGTGTCTAAGAGCATTTTTTTCTTAGTTTAAAGACTACATTGCTTATACCCACTCTTAACGTAATATCACACCTCACATCCCATAATACCAAAATATTGTAGGAAAACATCCACTATACAAGTATGTACCAAAGTTACGGACAAGGAAGTTTAGAAAATAGTCTTAGTATAAGCATAAAAGCTAGCAAGAGTGACTTATCTTAAGAACCTAAGATTATATTTTGGTTCTTAACTTACACAAAGTAAGGTTAATAAGGACTAGTAAATCTCAGAGCACACGTGTAAGAATTATTGACCAACACAAATATAATAACCATAGTCGAGAAACAATTTAGGACATCCTTTATTGCACAATATTTCACACTTTTCATCATTCTAGATGTGAAAATTCTATCAAGGTTTTGGGAAGATTTCCGGTATGTTATTAAGGCGTCAAAGGCGTGGTGGGTTAGCTGCGGTACACCCTATATATAAACGCCGATGATGCATCAAAAACAAGACCGGGAGTCCAACCATAAACAAACCCTAATCTGTCGATAGTTTGAACTATTCGTTTCAAACCTAAGTGTCATGGCCTATATCCCTTGAGCTTGATGATAGGCTCTGTAAAGTTCTTACCATCCGTTTGACCTTGAGAGATTCTGGCAAATTGTAACTGATATCGACACCAAAACTAACAATGGAAGGTATTCGTATAAATTCATTAGTATATATGTATATAAATTGGAACTAGATGATGGAAGCGATACTTGGACATGAACTTGGAGTATATAAGATAGACATATACCCTTTAGCGACTGGTGCATGCCCAAAACATTAGGCCAACTTGGACGCTTGAGATATCATACATAGACATGGAATTTTGGAGACTCTTGAATCAACATCTAGAACGTTAAAAACTAAGAAATGAACTAGATTAAACCAATCAAATATAATAACTCTTCGGATACACGCATATGTATAGGCCTTGTACACCTAAGAGTTTTGACTCAACGAACATTAACGCTTGAGATATGAACTTAGACATTAGGACTTGGGAGGCGAAACTTGTAGCAATCGATGTATGTTAAGAATGACAATTGGACCATGGGGCGATGGAACTAAGAAGCTGGATATAATTGACAACTGAACCGTTGTATATAAATTATTACTAGATAATACACGATGCGAACGACTATAACTACGACATGTTTTATGAAAAAATTACGTACACATGAGCACGTAGACTCGAACACCGAATACGGGTATGGAATATATTGGAGTCACAACGAGAGACGACCCGAAAATAATTCCGAGGACGGAATTTCAATAATGGGGGGAGAATGTAACACCCCGGTTTGAGCCCCAGAAATTTTCGCGACAATATGATAATGACCGATAAATAAATGTATTTATTAATGCGTAACCAAAACCTAATAATATATATATATATGTGTAACTATTTTAACGAGATTAAAATAATAATAATTAATATGCGTCAGGTGATCGGACCAATACGCGTTATGAACCCAAACCCGACTCGGTTGAACTTGGCGTGTCATCAAGATGGACACATGTCACCATCTTGGAGGGACATGTGCCCCTCCCCCTTTTTACACCCGTCACTTAATCCCTTTCCCCTCATCTTTTATAACACTACTAGCTAATTACCCCGGGAGGGTCCCGGGGTTGAAAAGTATAATCATTCGAATAATACTAATACTAATACTAATAATTATTACTCTTGTAATTAAATAAATAAAAAAATAACCATGCTATAAGGTGACACCATGTGTTGCAGTGTTACACGATTCTTTCTCCTAGCTTCTCTTAATGAAGTATACCAATCCATCTTTAGAAAAGTAAAATTTGAATGATAGCATGACGATTGGGCTGAATTTCAACATCGTAGATAAGAAGCTGGTTTTAAAGAAAAAACATGATCAATTAATAACCTGAACACTTTGTGTTTTTTTTCCTGTATGAACGAAACCCCACAAAAAATAGTCGTTTTTTTCTCCGTTTTTTTTATAGCACTATGGTACTCGTTGGAAAGATAATAAAGCGCTCGTTAATTTGGTGTAATTTTTTTTCTTTAAAAAATCTCGTATATAAAAGGTATTAACGTTTAAAAATTATGGGAGGAAATATGAGAGAGAAAAATTTAAATTTGTTTTTAAATTATTTTTTCCTAAAATAACTCAATCTCTTTTAGGGTTTTATCTTTTTTTTTATTATTAAAAAATCGAAATAATTCAAAATCATTAAAATCTTTCAATTATGATGCCACATGGCAGTTTCATGGAGAGGTTGAAGCCACCATTGCAGGCCACGTCAGCAACGTTAAATTCTTTTATATATATTAATAGATGTCAAATGAATTCGGAAGTTTGTAGTTGATCATTTTAAAAAGAACTAACATGAAATAAGAAAAAAAAGTTATTTATTGAAATAGTATTATAATAACCATACATATATTTTAGTTACATATTATAAAGTTTTTAGTTTATGATGGTGCATGTATATTGCAAATATCGAACTCAGTAGTCTAAGGGTTATGTGATGATCGGGTATGTAGTTCGGGTATTTGGGTATGTGGTTTCGGGTAATCGGGTCGGGTATCACCAATAATCGTTTTTTTTCTTCGTGTTTTATATAACACTATGGTACTCGTTGGAAAGATAATAAAACGCTCGTTAATTTGATGTACTTTTTTTTTAAAAAAAAAATCTTGTATCTAAAAGATATTAGCGTTTAAAATTTATGGGAGGAAACATGAGATAAAAAATAATAAAGGTTTAATATTTATTTTAGTAGATTAGATTTTAGTATATTTTTTATCCATATGTTATTTTATTTCCTTTTAAATAAATTATAATATCGGGTTTTTTTAATAATGATTAAAAATAGATTAAAATAATAAATTCAATACTATCACCTCAAGGTGCCACATGGCACATTCAATGGGGGGTTGAGGCCTCCATTGAATGCCACCTCATCTAAACTCAATTCTTTTATTATAAGTTATAGATTATAGCTTATAGATAAGACAACTCATACATCCCTTCCCTTCGTATTATTATTATCCAGACCATAGAGAGAGAGACGCCTAGAGAGAGAGGAAAGGAGAAACATGGAGGAGATGATCGGAGGGTATCCGGTGGAACACGGCGGAGTAGTCGGCGGCGGCGGAAGGGCTGCTGCCAAACAATAACACAACCCTCACCCCTCCATACAAATTGCACCAGTGAGAAAGAAAGGGTTAGAAAGAGAAAGGGAACCGGTGGGTTCTGACCACTATGTAGAGAGGAACTGGCCGGAGCATCGGGATCAGAAGCGAAGGCGATAACAGTGATGACGGCGCTAAGGATCTAAGGGGATTTCAGGTAACATTGACTATGGTTTCGAGTACAGATTCCGATTGAGAGGTTAAGGGTAATAATTGATAATATTCATGAGTCTTTCACAGAATTAAAGTGACTATTAATGGTTATAGGTGATAACATAGGTTCAGGATATGATGTTAAGAATTAAACGATGGTCCGAGTTCTGATTAGGATTCCGATTTGGGAATCTTGATGACGGAGACGGCACAATCAGTGGAGTTAGATGGGTGTTCGAATGGATAGATAACAATGGAGGTATTAGAGTAAAAGGATGGATACAAGATGAGTAGTAGTTATGGTCATGTTGGGTTCATTAACCATCTGGTCAACACATTCCACAAAGAAGTCAACACGGTCAACATACACAGAAGGTTATGAATGGTTAACATGAGTTGGCTACACAGGAGAAGGTATAAACAACAACTTAGTTATCTATTTATAAGTATAATTAATATTAATCGCGTGAGCACGTGTGGGACTATAACGAGATAAACGATCTAGACCAATTCAACAAATATATGAAGTTCACATAAAAGAAAGTATATTAATTGTTCATACTTCATATAAACCAGTACTACAAGCAAGGATTTGTGTATAATCTATAGCATGTGACTTGGACAATTAGACTTGCATTTGAATTTCTTATAGTGGATATTATTAAGTAATATACCCAACGTATGGATTTATGGACTTGTGTCAGAACATCTTAGACAATTGATTCGACAACTCTATTTATTTGAGACATACATGAAACTGGCAACATGGACATATATAATATAGTTATGAACCAGCAACTAAACATGTCACAATATTAATAACTTAACTCGTCCCCACGTGTAACCGCGAAGTTGGCTACACGCGCTAATGTTTATAAACATTGAGTAGGTTCTTGCCAGTAATTGATAGAGGGGAACATGACTTGGAATGCCATATGATTATGTGACTTGACGTGATACACCGCCAAGGTGAGTTCCGTGTACTTTTCCCCGTTTTGTGTTTTACTATTTTGGGGTGAACATATGCTTGTTTGTGTGACTTAATTGTTTGATACGACAAGATACTAGCTGCCAGATAACCGTACTGACACTCATTAACCCAGGGGATTTGGGCCACTTAATATGTGGGTAGTACTACTTCGGGAAACCCCCACACACAGTGGATCCGGAAGCCCGGAAAACCCTCCACTGAGGTCTACAGAGCCGTTGTGACATATATTTTGCCAGGTGAATCCTTAATGGCAGTAGATGGATTATGTGTTAAGGCTTGAGGTGTCGCTTGTGCATCACCATGTGTCGTGTTGTGTAAACTTAAGAACTTGCTTTGTAAATAATAACTATTTTGGAATTGTTTAACTATTTACACGGACTCACCAGCATAATTGCTGACCCAAACTCTTTTAAGCGTGTGTTTAGGTACTGCGTTTGGACGATCATGAAGACAAGGTATATGCTTGCTTGTATGGAATCGAGATCATCGTGATAGAAGATTCAAGTTATAAGCATCGCGAATTAGAGCTTCTAGAGTTATGGACGTTTAGAGATCGGATTGACTAGTGGATAACAACCCGTTAACTGCTTCGACGACCGACGCGATTCATCCCTGCATAGTTACTAGTTTATTTATTTAAGTTATGCATTTATATATTTGGATTAGAATTTGTATTAAAACATTAAATATTAGTCATCGTTGCTTCCGTTGTACAAGTCTATTACCAAACTGTTATTTCGTCCCTGCATAGTTACTAATTCTCCATTAACATGAGTAAAAGTTTCATATTGTTGAGCAAGGATTTCTTTGGTGTTAGCAATCACCTCATCAGTTCCTCCAAACTGTTCTTTTAGGCAATCCCACAGCTCTTTGACACTTTCACAGTGTAAAATCCCAGCATATTTTTAATGGGGAGAGCCATTGCCAATATAGAGAATGCCTTAGCATCCAGCTCAAGTTTTAGGAAATCTTCTTCAGTGTAGTCTTTTGGTTCGTTTGTTCTTTCTACTTTAGTCTCTGGATTAGTTATTACTGGTTTATGGGGTCCCCACATGACAAACTTCCAACATCCAATATTTTGTTGAGATACAGTATGTGCCAACCTCCTTTGCCAGATATTGTATTCATTTCTGACTAGCATAGGAGGCTTATTGGCAGATCCAGTATAATGAGGATCCATTTTTAAGAAGTTTGTTTGATCAAGGATTTCTTAAAGTGATGGATGTTAAGAAAAGTGAACAGTTATCCTTTATTGAATATCAATAAGAGCCTGTGCTTGATTCTCAATTTGTTAGATTGATATTTGATCAGATGAACCAGATGCTCTGATACTAATTGTTGGATCAATATAGCTTTAAACAGATTCTTATCAAGAACACATGCTTGGTTTTATCAAAGTTTTTAGCAGAACGGAATAAGTATAAGTGTTCTAATTTAAAACTTCACTTTTAACAAGAGTTATTAATCCTCCCCAGTTAATGAACTAAAGCAGTAAATGAGAATCAAAGTAATGAATGAATAAAATAGTAAATGCTTTGAAAGATTGTCAAAATATATTATAAGTGTTACTGCAAAAAAGGATGTCTAAAATAGAGGGGATAGTTCCATATATTTATTTACCAGCAATACGTACACTGGAAGTATTGAAATGATTATAATAATAATACAACAGGTTGTAGTATTGCAACTTGTACATAAAGTAACTTAAACTAATATAGTACTAAACTATTGAAGATCAAAGGCGGTTGGAAGCTTCCAAGGAAGTACTGATGAGTGACAAACTTCTGATGAGTAATCTTCAGGAGTTGTTCCTTAGACGTCTGTCTGGTTCATCTTCAGAACTTCTGATCTTTACTCTTCAGCACTTGTTATCTGCTTCTTCAGGACTTTGTAATCTTCTACATCAGCAGCTTCTATACAAAATATGCAGAGGCTATAAGACTAAGGTTTATACTGGCTTGTCAATACTCTTTGACCCAACAAGAAAAAGAAAAATATTCCAAAGGCATAGAAACAACTGCTGATGAAGTCAAACAGATTCTTATCAAGAACACTTGCTTAGTTTTATCAACAATTGGTATCAAAGCACTGGTTAATCTGATCAAATATCAATCTAACAAATTGAGAATCAGACATAGGCTCTTATTGATATTCAGTTAAGGACAGTAGTTCATTTTACAAAAATCCATTATTTTGAGAAATTGTCAATCTATCAATCTTCTTAGAAAATGGACCCTCTCAACACAGGATCTGCCAACAAACCTCCTATGCTAATCAGAAATGAATATAATATATGGCAAAAGAGGATGGTGCATATCCTGTCACAAACAAATACTGGCTGCTGGAGGTCTGTCAGGTGTGGACCACACAAGCCAGTAAACATAAATCTAGAAAATAAAGTCGAAACGATTAGAGAACCAAAAGACTACAGAGAAGATGATTTTCTAAGTCTTGAGTATGATGCTAAAGCCTTTCCCATATTGGCAATGGCTCTCCCAAATGAAATATATGTTGGCCTTTTACATTGTGAAACGGCCAAGGAACTTTGGGATAGTCTTAAAGAACAGTTCGGAGGAACTGATGAAGTAATTGCCAATGCCAGGGAAATCTTAGCACAACAATACGAAACCTTTACTCAAATAAATGGAGAAACATTAACACAACAATTTGAAAGATTTTCTTCACTTATCTCTGAGTTAAAACTAAATGGTCAGACCTATACAAACTCATCTATGCTACATAGATTTTTAAGGTCTCTTCCAGAAAGGTGGGAAACTTACACCATAGTCCTTAGGACCAGTCCAGATTTTGAGTCCTAAATTTAAGTAGATTACATGAGAAATTGCTAACTTTTGAAAGAGAAATAAACCAAAAGAAAAAGTTACAAAATTCCGGTAAAACTGCTGATGACTATATTCCTGGTAATATAGCACTCATGGGACAAGACTTATCATCTTTTTCAAATAACTTTAGGTCTCTTAACCACATTGACATCATAGCTGGGATCTCATTAGAAAGATCTCATTCAGCTGGTGACAATGATGGAAATCAATCTACTGATAATATGTGTTTTATTCTTGCTGATTTATAAAATTTCAGTAGTGATGATTTAGAGGAGATGTACATTCTCCATCAACTGGCCATGTTAAGTATCAAAACTAACAAATTTTATAAAAGGTCAGGTAGAAAATTTCCAGGACTAACAGGTCAGACAAAGGATGGTTTTGACAAGTCTAAACTTAGATGTCACAAGTGTCGGAAGTTAGGGCACTTTGCTAGAGAGTGTAGAAGCTCAAGCTATAACCAACCTCAATCAGGAAATCAACAACACTCAAGCTATGATAGAAATCATGAAACTAATGGAAGTGCCTATTTTGTATAGACACAAGCCCCACAAATCAATACATCCAGGTGCCTATACAACAACATGCTCCTCAACTCATGCCTGCCACTTCTGCTCATTCTCCGTATCCTCAACAACCCAGTCAACAAAGTCTTTTTACTTCAGGGTATGTTGATTGGAATAGTCTTCCATATGATACAACAGAGTGCAGTCAAGATGCTAACAACAAAGTCTTTGACATTAACTGGGGAGAACCAGATAATGGCAGAAGAAACTTTGCTTTGATGGCTTTTGAAGGATCTTCTACCTCCTCAATCTCTTCTGCACTATCTTAGGTATCATAAGTGTAGATGCACGTATTGCGACTAGTGATTGGATCTACAAAGTTAACATGTGTTAAAAGGTGCTGATGGGTTGAAAGTGGAATGCTGATGGGTTGAAGGTGGAAAAAGTGGGCGAACGTGGAAATTGCACAGAAAAAGTGGGCGAACGTGGAACAAACTGGGCGAATGTAGAATCAGTTTGGGCGAATGTGGAAAGATTCCACATTCGACCACTGTAAAGGGGCGAATGTGGAAAGTGTTCCACATTCGACCATCACAACTGGGCGAACGTGCAGAGTCTATAAATAGATTTTGTGAGTTTTTGAGATAGAGGAGCCCAAAAGCGAGTCATTTGGTGTGTGTGTTTTTGAGGTGTGTTCCAGAGAGGTTTGAGAGAGTTTATGTGTGTGCTAGATTAACTGTAATTGAGTTGTAATCAAGTATTTGAAAGAGTTAATCTATGAAAAGCTTTAAAATGACTTTGATTGTGTTTTGATTTGAGTTTACTTCAGTTTGTTCTAAGCTAGGGTTTCCGCACCTGGTTTAGTAACTTGTATGATCATATGATCCTGTTTTCGTGTCAAATCACATCCTCTACAAAGTGGTATCAGAGCATAGAGGATCATACAACAACAAATTGATAAACTCAGAGCTGATTTGGACATTATTTTGATCAATTCACATCTGTTTTTGCATAAAAATGGTTATTGAGTGTTTTTGAAAGATTTAGAGTTGATTTTGTGGTTAAAATTCAAAATTCCAAGAATTAAAGTTGCTCCAAATCAATTCCGAATCAAAACCTGATTAAGATCAATCAAATTCACAAACTTTTGAAAATCAGAGATCAAAATAACCGTTTTTCAAAGTGTAACCGTTTTTCAAAAACTGATATGGGCGAACCTGGACTGAAATGGGCGAACCTGACACTGTAGTGGGCGAACCTGAGAAATTTTTGGGCGAACCTAGGAGTTTTTGGGCGAACCTGGAAATTTTCTGTTGAATTTTTCACTTTCGGGTCACATTTTTCACATTCGATTGATCGGGGGTACGAACCTAGAACCAAAACGGGCGAACCTGCATCAGAAGGGTCGAAAGTGAAAAGAAACGGACGAACCTAGAACTTGTGTTTGGATATTTTACATTCTGGTCAAAATTCTACATTCGGGTATACTACTTTGGGCGAAAGTATAAGTATCAGGGGCGAACGTAGAATTTAGGGCCTAAAAATTTCGAAATATTTTTGTCGGAAAAATGATGACCTGGACCATGCCGAGAACGGATGAGGAGATCAGAGCTTTAATAGAAGCTGATAGAAAGAGACAGGGATTACAGAGACAAAATTCTCAAGATGACAACATGTGGAGATTTCCAATGACACCAAAACCAACTGATGAAATGGTACATGTTAACAAGTGTGTTAACAGAGAAGGTGTTCAAAGAAATGTTGTATGTTTAGCCAAACAAATGAGACATGATGATTCAAGTGAATTGTCAAAGAGTGAGTTGAGTTCTGATACGAGTTCAGAACAGAGTAAATCAGAACAAAGTGATACCTCAAATGGTAATGCAAAATCTGATAATGGTAATAAATCAGATGATGAGGTAAGTGCTAGTTGTTCTAATTGTGTCAAGTTGAAATGTGAAATGATGACACTTATTGAGGACAAACAGAAACTAGTAAATGATCTAGAAAATTGTAAAAACCAAATTAAAGTTTTTGAAAAGAATGAAAAAGATTTGTTAAATAAAATTGAATCTTTAAAGAAAGAAATGTTAGAAATGAATAAAAGTGTTTCAAAGAATACTTCCACATCAGAGTTGGAAATAACAACATCTTGTGTTGCTAATTCTGATTGTGAAGTGAAACCAAAGTTTGAACAGAAAACTGAAAATGTTGAAACAACTTCTGAATCTGAAGAAAAACCCATATTCAGTTTTCCTGAAGGAGTTGAAGGATCCTATATGTTGGAAGGACGTGACAAATTGATTTTCAACAAAGATTTTCTAATTGAGAATATCGAACAATCTCTACTTAAATGTATTTTTGTTGATAATATCGATTTGTTAAATCAGTTTAGAAATCAATTTGATCATCTTCATTTTGAACTCAGTCCTAACCAACATGAGAATAAAGAGGATCAAAACAAAAATGTTGAAAATAAAAAGGGTTCTAAAATAAAAGAACCAAAACCAAACAAATCGAAAGGAAATGATCAGATGAAAAATTCTTATCAAAAGAATTCAAGAAATTTTTCATCTAGATCATATGATTATTATGATTATTCATATAATTCTCGATTTGATGGTTATTGGGGAGAAAACTCATCACAGTATTCTCATGGTTATGTTGAATGGAGAAACTGTTTTGAATGTGGTGAGGTTGGTCATATTGCTGCTCATTGTCCCTATTGGTATTGGGATGACGGGTATGCATATGATTTTGTTGAATATAGGTCTTGTTATAACTGCGGAGAGTGTGGGCATTTAATTGCTTACTGTCCGTATGTTAAACTGAAAAAGACCGAAGTGAAATTTGCTAGAAATTCAGGCAATGTCAGAAAGCCTGTATCCCCAAAACCAATCAAGAAGCAAAAGGGGAAACAGGTTGTGTATGACAATCGTAACAAAATTGCCTTGAAGAAAAATGGAGATTGTGGACGGGTTGCTGAGGTAAGGGGGAGTTCGAAGGCTAAGCCTAAGAATAACTCTAAACCTGGGTCTTCATCAGTTAAGTCTGAGAAGATTCCAAACAACGTTCAGAAGCAGGTTTCAAATAAGAAATCTGAAAAGTCAAAAAGTAAAACAATTTCAACAAAATCCAAAATAAACTCTGAACGTGTTTGGAAACCCAAAGCACTTTCTAAATCAATAGCAATTTCTACTTCAAATCAATCCATTGAAAAACCAATTGATTTTTCAAAAGGAGAATGGATTGATGTTCCAAGAATTGACGACCTTGGACGACCCATCATTGTAAAGGGATGGGTACCTCTCATGTGCTAATTGTTTAATAAGTGTGCAGATTGTTCCAGACAGACCTATTAGCTGTTCTTTGATAGTTGATAGTGGAGCATCTGTATACAAGCTATTTATTGAAGAGGTGAAGGTCAAGGAAGGGATATTGAAGAAGAAAAACATGATTTCAACAGAAAGGAAAGTGTTCGTAGTCTGTTTCCAACCTGTGAAGCCGGAAAAAGTTGCAATTTCATGCAATTGCTCTCAGGTGTTGGATTTCAATAACAGATACGACAAAATGGTTTGCTAATTGAAAAAATCTTAATGAATCTAGTAATCTGAGTGGAAAATGGTTTTTTTTTAAATCAATGAGTAAACCGCATCGGATATCATTTTATTTTGTTTTTCTTCAAAAAGTTTAAAAATCCAAAAATATGCTTATTTTGAGATTTTTAGGGGGAGAAAAATTTGAGAAAAAAATCAAAATAAAAAAATAGAAAATCAAAAATGAGTTTTTCCTGGAGAAAAAGAGGAGATGATAGTACATCAGTGGACTGTCAGACTACTCTAAAAACAAAAATGAATTGATAAACATTGAGTAGCCACTACAATTATATATTGGTAGGCTTGAAATCAAAGTTTAAAGTTCAGCATGGTGATATAAACTTAAAATCAATAACTGATAATCATGTGGATCAACGTATCGTTGGCATATGGTCTTAGTACCGAAATTTCGTTTGATAGATTGCCAAAATCAGAGGTTTCGGGTCGTTATATTGAAAGTTATCTGGGGATGGCCTAACTGATCTTTTGCTGTATTGATTTACAGACCTAGATTCAGTCAGGGTATCTTATTAAAAGAGCTAATAAAGCCAAAACCATAAGTTACCGAATGAGGAACTTAACATGTGTGATGATAATCATAGATTATCTAATGCATCGTATCGATACTATGATGAAAGTCATGTATGATATTAGTCCTCACCCTGGTAGAGTGCACAAGTCACTTTGAAGCATTAATTGCTGACCTGTCACCACTGTGCCTCATACCTTGTAACTAACGGATAACTTCAATATAATCACGAGTTACGATGAAGCTTTGTGCAATTCTTGATACGGGAATGTGTCGCGAGCGCGGGGACCATAGATACTAATATTACCATAATGTATCTAAAGTGCTGAGCAATGAATGATGATTTTGAGTTTAAGTGGATAAACATACTGGTAATGGTTGTAGGATGCTCAATGACAAAAACAGAAAATTAATCAAAAAGAGTTATGACTGACTGCTTCAATACTGATATGATCCTCTTAACTGGAAAATTCACAAAAATATGTTTGAATTTACTTTTATGCAATTACATTTGAAAATTCAAAAAGATTTTTGGTGTGTTTTAGCATAAACTTTGAAAAATCAAAAAGTTTTGTTTCAATTTTATTTTCGATAACCG
Organism: Ambrosia artemisiifolia; assembly: GCA_032199755.1. Lineage (NCBI taxonomy): Eukaryota > Viridiplantae > Streptophyta > Magnoliopsida > Asterales > Asteraceae > Ambrosia > Ambrosia artemisiifolia. The sequence goes on from CM063517.1 coordinate 35,359,631, forward strand.
ATGTTGGGATACTGGATGTGAAAGCTCAGATACTTAAAAAATTGAAAAAGATTGTAAATTTTCAAGTTTCTGGTATACATTGACAATGTTTTATAGTTCAGGGGGAGAGCTATTGAGGGTCAAAAGGGATGTGAAGAGTACTTCCGAGATATTTGTCGTGTCTAACGCCGGTTGTAGTTTGTGCAGTTTTTAGTAAATTTTTCTGCAGAATCAAATACAACAGGTGCACTTCTCATGTCTCATCGACAAAGAGTGTAATTGAACAAGACCCAACCTGAACATCAAGATCACCAGAACAACAGAAGTTAGTAAAAGGTTAAAGAAATGATGAAGATTGAAGAAATCAAGATTATCGTCCATATTCATCTCTGAATCAGCAAATGACAAAGCCAAGATTTCTTGAGTCTGTCTGAGATTTCAAAGCTTACTGAGAGATAGACAGGAACTTCGACACAAACGTGCATGAAGATGGAAAGTTTTCAATCAAGACTTGAAAAATTGATAACTTTCTGATCTGGTACATCACTAGCTAGGTCCAAGGGGGAGATTGTTAGTGCATTATTCATGTATGTCCCTAGCTAGTGATCCGGTATAGAATGTCGAAGGTTCAGATAATCAGAGAACGACAAAGTCTTAAACCCAAAGACAATCCAATCAATAGTCGAGGGGGAGTTTGTAGATGCACGTATTGCGACTAGTGATTGGATCTACAAAGTTAACATGTGTTAAAAGGTGCTGATGGGTTGAAAGTGGAATGCTGATGGGTTGAAGGTGGAAAAAGTGGGCGAACGTGGAAATTGCACAGAAAAAGTGGGCGAACGTGGAACAAACTGGGCGAATGTAGAATCAGTTTGGGCGAATGTGGAAAGATTCCACATTCGACCACTGTAAAGGGGCGAATGTGGAAAGTGTTCCACATTCGACCATCACAACTGGGCAAACGTGCAGAGTCTATAAATAGATTTTGTGAGTTTTTGAGATAGAGGAGCCCAAAAGCGAGTCATTTGGTGTGTGTGTTTTTGAGGTGTGTTCCAGAGAGGTTTGAGAGAGTTTATGTGTGTGCTAGATTAACTGTAATTGAGTTGTAATCAAGTATTTGAAAGAGTTAATCTATGAAAAGCTTTAAAATGACTTTGATTGTGTTTTGATTTGAGTTTACTTCAGTTTGTTCTAAGCTAGGGTTTCCGCACCTGGTTTAGTAACTTGTATGATCATATAATCCTGTTTTCGTGTCAAATCACATCCTCTACAATAAGAATCTCTTGCTAAACTTTGTTCAGATTCATGCAAAGAAGCCTTTGCATTAATAAGAGAAACTAATGCATACCTACAAGGTGAAACAAATGACTCACAAAGAAAATATAGTCAAATAAAACATGAGTTAGAGAAAAAGCTCACTTTAAAAAGAAAAGAAGTCTGTAAATTAATAGATAATGCTATTGATACTCAAGCACATATAAAGGATATCAAATGGGTAGAGTGTGAAAAATGGGTAGAGTCTTATAAAGGATATCAGAAAAGAACTTGATGACACCAAGGTTGACTGTGAAAAATGGGTAGAGTCTTATAAAGGATATCAAATGCTGTTTAACAAACAAACTGCACCAAATGTTAAGTTTGGCATTGGATACAATCATACCCAATCTCCAACTGGTTTCACTCCCAAAATTGATGATGATGGGAAAGAAATAGTTCAAAAACCAACTTCTGATGATAATGAAAGCATATCTTCAGAAGTTGAGAAATTTGACACTATGTCCTCAGTAGTTTCATCTACATCAGGAGTTGAGGAAACCACTAAAGACATACCTAAAAGTACTAACAATATAAGTAAAGTGTCTTCCAAAGCTTCAGAAATAGCTAAAAGAAAAGGGAAGATAAAAGAATGTGAAGTGTGTGGTCTGTTCAACCACACAACTGAATTTTTTGGTATAGGAAAGGAAACCAGTTTAATAAGAAACATTTGCAATTGGCTATGGGGAAACAAATCAAACAGGATTTCGAAAAGACCTTTTATCCCCACAAACAACAGCAAAATAAAACCTCTCCTAAGAAAAGGAATGTCAAACAAAATCAGAACAAAACCCCTTCCAAGAAAAGAAATGACATAACTCAACATCAACCTTTTCAACAAAGACAAAATTCTTCTTCAGAAGTTAGACCAAGACTATCAGTAGTTTCACAAACTACTGAAGTAAATAGACTAATCAACATGGTCAAACTTCTGACGACCAAAAGTTAATGGTAAACCTAAAAGGGTGATTTTTGATGAATTTTCCAGTAAACTGTCGCAAACAGCTAGGTGTTGGTACCTTGCTGCGTTTGGGAATTTTTCATAAATTTTTGGAAGCCTTTTATCATGAAATAAAAGTATGGGAAGAAGAAATAAACTTGTGGGAAACCCATGTAAAAATTTGAGAGTCAAAAAAGTTGATTTAGTATTTTATCAAAAATCATTTCGACAACACAAAATCTGTCCAAAAATCACAGAATTGATAAAGTTGATATTTCAGCTTGTTTGGTAGTTTTCTTGACTTATATGTTGTATATATTGTTGTATAAACATATGTGGATCAACTGTGTATCATGTTAAGTCACATAATCTGAACATTCACCAACGGGTTGTCAGGATTAATTTGATATGCGTATATATGTTAACATTTAGGAAACTATGTGAACAAAACAAACTTTTGATTTAGAAAACATTATCATAAACATATACTTATAAAAGTTAACATTTAAATAGGGGATCTTTAGCTATTCGCCTATTTAACATTTTGAGTGGGATTTTAAACTCAAAGCAACCTAAGGTGAGTTTTCATGACTTCTTTTACGGTTTTCCTGTTGGGGGAGAAACATGTTACATAAACACAAACTTTGTAAAAACACATAACTTACATTATATCACTTGTGTATTAAGCGACTTTCATCAAACATTGGACTAACAGTTTGAATCATGAATATTGGATAGCGAGGAAAGTGTGAATAGATCTATTGGTCCTGACAAGTCCCACTCGTGTCGATTGGAAGTTGAACGGGTGCATATTTATCTTATCAAACTTTACGACTCATGTGATGCCCGGTGACGGGTTCTTACAAAAGTTCAACAATGATTCATAATGCTTAAATAACGTGTAACAATGTCTAGCTAACATCATATATATTTGTAAAAACTATGATTTGTTTTACTTAACTTTCAAACAAACAGACACTACAAACTCTTAATCGTGAACTCACCAGCATTATATATGTTGACAAAATTTAATATGTTTTTCTCAGGTAACTAAGGTAGCTATATGGATTAGGCTCACTGGAGTCTCGTGACGTCTCACTCAGTTTGCATGATCATTAAAATAAAACTTGAACAAACATATTTTCATATCCATTTGGCCTTGGAATGTAACTTTTAAAAATTGCTTCCGCTTGGTGTGTTAAACTTCTTAAAAACTATTAGTATGGTTTGAACGTATTTTCATTCATATACCTGTATTTTGTTGTAACCGTTGACTTTGATCCTGGTTAGTCATACACCTCGTGGTAAAACTCTGCAGTGAAAATTTGAGGGTGCGACAGATTGGTATCAGAGCCAATGGTTATAGGGAATAAGGACCGCATTTTAGGTCTAGTCTACAACCGAGTCTCACACACTAGACGGTCACACACTCATAATTATAATTATTGGGGAACTAGCTAACATTTTCAGGGTTGTCAACATTATCATTCTTACGTCACATCATCCATCTTAACAAATTCTGCTAATTTTTTTTTACTCCTTGTATCCTTTGGTAAAGAACTTAGAGCAAGCGCGTGGATCCTAACGCATCCATTTTGTGGTGATTGGCAGACTATGGACGCTAACCAGGGTGGCAGGCGTGGTGGTCGCAATGGCCAAGGCCATGGCGGTGGACAAGGGAATGTGGTCCTAACCCGGAGGAATTCCAAAATTTACTCCAACAAGCAGTGGCGAATGCTTTGGCTAGTCAGGCAGCTGCTCGAGGTCCAGGGGTAAATTCCTCTAACCTCATTTTATTTATTTCCTTTCCATCCATTGTTGCGTTTCTAGTGATTAACCCATGTTGTTTTTGCACAGGTGTTGGGGATAATCAAGTCCCTCCTCCTCCACCCCCGGGGCCCTCAACCCTTATGCTCCTATAAAACTTTTATGGAGTGTAAACCTAAAAACTTTAGTGGGGATGAAGGAGCTGTTGGGCTTCTTCATTGGATCGAGAAGATAGAGTCTGTCTTTTCCATGTGTAACTGCCCACCTGATTATTATGTTAAGTATTCATCTGCTACTTTCGAGGGTCAAGCCCTCACTTGGTGAAACTCAACCACCCAGAATATGGGGTTACCTGTTGCCAATGCCCTGTCGTGGAATGAATTTGTACTTCTACTCAAGGCCGAGTATTGCCCTTGAGATCAAGTAAAGAAGCTTGAACATCAGTTATGGAACCACAAGATGATAGGGTCAGAAATTGAAGAATACACTTCCAGGCATCATGAGCTGGCAGTGTTATGTCCGGATATGGTCACCCCATAGTATAAGCGGATTGAGCATTAAATTGCAGGTCTAGTACCTAAAGTTAGAGGCCTTGTGACAACATCTCATCTAGCAACCATTCGGGAGGCTGTTCGTTCAGCCCATGTGCTCACAAACCAAAAAGTCAATGAAGCTCTTCTACCTCCCAGAGGATCAGCTCCTAAAGCCTTTGATGGAAAAAAGAAATGGGAAGGAGGCAACAACTCCAACAAAAGTTCCTCTTCTGGTAAGCCTCGCAGTAGCAAAAGAAGCATGATGCTTCTAGTTCTTCTTCTCGACAAAAATCCGGTTCGTATGCTGGACATTATCCTAAGTGTGAAATATGTAACTATCATCATACACGTCAGTGCCACAAGTTTATATGCCAGCGATGTGGCAAGAGTGGAGACGAAGCTAAAACTTGTAGGGTAAGGCTTCAACCTGATACTCCAGTAGCAAACCAAAACAACAAAGGCTACTTTAATTGTGGAAAAGAGGGTCATTTCAAGAAGAACTGTCCAGACCTTAAGCGGAATGAAGGGAAAAATACCAACAAGAATAACAAGAATAGCAACAACAACAACACTGGCGGTGGTGGTGGAAATGGTCGTGCATTCGTTATCGGATCAGGTGAGGCTAAGCAAGATCCCAACATAGTTACCGGTACATTCCTATTGAATAATATTCCTGCTTCAGTGTAATTTGCTCATGGCGCCGATAAAAGTTTCATATCTATTGATTTTTGTCAGTCATTAAAAGCTACACCTGAACCATTGAAATCTAATTATTCTATCGAGCTTGCTAATGGTAAATTGATTGAAGCCACACATATTCTAACCGGTTGTAAGTTAGAGTTATCGGGTCATACCTTTGAGATAGATCGTATGCCAGTAACCTTGGGGAGTTTTGATATTGTTGTGGGCATGGATTGGTTATCATTTAATCATGCTGAGATTATTTGCTTTGTTAAGATCATACGCATTCCTCTTCTTGAAAGCGAAGTCCTATCTATTCGTGGTGAAAAGAGCAGCATTTCTTTGAGTATCATTTCTTGCATGAAAGGTCATAAATATCTTCGAAAGGGTTATACTGCCATTTTGGCACTTGTTTCTAAATCATCTGATGAAGAAAAGAAGATTGAAAATATTCCTGTCGTTCGTGATTTTCCTGATGTATTTCCCGAGGACTTACCTGGACTTCCACCGTATCGTCAAGTTGAATTTAGCATTGAGCTTAAACCTGGTGCAGCTCCTATTGCACGAGCTCCTTATCGTCTTGCACCATCTGAGATGCAAGAATTGTATAATCAACTCTAGCAATTATTGGAGAAAGGTTTCATTCGACCCAGTTCGTCCCCTTGGGGAGCTCATGTTCTATTTGTAAATAAGAAAGATGGAAGTTTTCGTATGTGTATCGATTATCGGGAACTCAACAAGGTGACTATTAAAAACCGATATCCTCTTCCTCGCATTGATGATCTGATTGATTAGCTTCAGGGGTCAAGGTTCTATTCAAAAATTGATCTAAGGTTAGGTTATCATCAGATTAGAGTTCGTGAAGCTGACATTCCTAAGACTGCCTTTTGTACTCGTTATGGCCATTTAATGAGCCGTGTTTGCAAGCCATATCTTGACAAGTTTGTTATCGTGTTTATTGATGATATTCTGGTTTATTCCAAAAGTAAAGAGGCTCACGAGGAGCACTTACGTTTACTCTTGGAACTTTTAAGACGAGAGCAGCTTTATGCTAGATTTTCTAAATGTGACTTCTGGTTGCATGAAGTTCAATTTCTTGGGCATGTAGTCAATGAGTTGGGAATTCATATTAACCCAGCTAAAATAGAGGCAATCAAAAATTGGGAAGCACCAAAGACACCAACCGAAATTCGGAAATTCTTAGGTCTTGCGGGTTATTATCGTCATTTCATTAAGGGTTTTCGAAGATCGCTCAGCCTCTTACCACCCTTACTTAGAAAGACAAGAAGTTCGAATAGGGTGAAACTCAAGACTCAGCATTTCAAGCATTGAAAAATAAACTTTGCTCTGCTCCTATTCTGTCTCTAACTGATGGTACTGACGATTTCGCGGTTTATTGTGATGCGTCTAATCAAGGCCTTGGTTGTGTGTTAATGCAACGTGATACGGTCATCGCATATGCTTCTCATCAACTTAAAGTTCATGAAAAGAACTACACTACCCATGATTTGGAGTTGGGTGATGTTGTTTTTGCATTAAAGATCTGGAGACATTAATTGTATGGTACCAAATGCTCGGTATACACCGATCACAAGAGTCTTCAGCATATCTTTGATCAAAAGGAATTGAATATGCATTAGCGTAGGTGGGTGGAACTATTAAATGATTATGAATGTGCAATCAAGTATCATCCAGGTAAGGCAAATGTTGTTGCAGAGGCTTTAAGCAGGAAGGTGTTTGCCAAACCTCGTCGTGTTCAAGCTTTACAGCTCACTATTCATTCTGGTTTGCCTGACCGAATCCGGTCTACTCAGTTAGAAGCTTTGAAGGATGAGAACCTTAAAGCTAAAACCATGCATGCAGCTGGCAAACATTTAGAGCATAAATCTGACTATTTATACTACTTTGCGGATCGTATTTGGATTCCTTTATTTGGAAATTTGCGAGAACTTGTTTTAGACGAAGCTCACAAATCTCGGTATTCTATTCATCCTGGTTCCGATAAGATGTATCAAGATCTGAAGATACTTTATTGGTGGCAAAAACATGAAGGCTGATATAGCTTCATACGTGAGCAAGTGTCTGACTTGTGCTAAAGTCAATGTTGAATACCAGAAGCCGCTAGTCTTCTACAACAACCTGAAATCCCAGAATGGAAGCGGGAGCGGATCACGATGGATTTCGTAAGCAAACTCCCGAAGTCACTAGTGGTTGTGATATGATCTCGGCGATTGTCGATCGGTTGACAAAATCTGCACATTTCCTTGCTATTAAAGAAACCAACAGTTTGGAACGGTTGGCTCGAATTTATCTTAAGGAAGTTGTTTCCCGGCACGGGGTGCCTGTTTCTATCTTTTCTGATCGTGATTCTCGTTTCACTTCATGATTCTGGAAAGCTTTGCATAAAGAATTTGGTACTTTGTTGGATATGAGTACAACTTATCATCCGCAAACTGATGGTCAAAGTGAGCGGACAATTCAAACATTATAAGACATGCTTCAGGCATGTGTTATCGATTTTGGCAAGAATTGGGAAAGTCATCTACCATTAGTGGAGTTTTCATAAAACAATAGCTATCATTCTAGCATCAAGACAGCTTCGTTCGAGGCTCATTATGGACGGAAATGTCGGTCTCCTTTTTGCTATGCTGAAGTAGGTGAGAGTCAACTTACTCGTCCGGAACTTGTGTACCAAACTATTGAGAAGATCGTTCAGATTCGTAACCACATTGCAGAAGCCCGGGATCGTCAAAAGAGCTATGCTAATCATCGTCGCTAACCTTTAGAATTCCAAGTGGGTGACAAAGTACTCTTGAAGGTTTCACCATGGAATGGTATCATACGCTTTGGTAAGCGTGGTAAAATGAGTCCTCGGTATGTTGGACCGTTCGCAATCTTGGAAAGGATTGGACCGGTGGCTTACAAACTTAATCTACCAGCTGAGCTCAGTAGCATTCTTAACGTTTTCCATGTTTCTAACCTTAAGAAGTTTTGTCTGATGAATCACATGTCTTACTTCTTGATGAAATCAAATTTGATGATAAGCTGCGTATGTTGAAGAACCTGTTGAAATCCTAGACTACAAGATTCGTAGTCTTCAACGGAGTAAAATCCGTATTGTTAAAATTTGTTGGAATTCTAATCGTGGTCCAGAGTATACTTGGGAGCGAGAAGATCAAATGAAGCGAAAGTATCCTCATCTATTTCCTAAGCGAAAGCCTAAGACTGCTGAAACAAAATAATTTCGAGGCGAAATTCCTTCCAACGGGGAGATGATGTGACAACCGAGAAATTTTTCTTTCTTCTCCTAGCAACTTCGAGCAATTTTCTAGACGAAAATTCTTTTAACTAGGGGATAATGTGACAACTGGCAAATTAGTGGTAACTTTCTTAACATTTACATAAGTCTACCTTAGTAAAACAATTAGAAAAACGAACTTAACTGGTTAGTTGAGTCAGTCTGGTGATTCGGAGAATCATCGGGTAACATACGCGGGAGTAGTAAAACCCGAACTTTGGTGAAATATTAACAAAACTGTATTGTGTCATAGTTGTGTGAAATTATGTGCAAATACGTGATTATGTGAAGCGTAGTAAATTAACGTAACCGAGTTCGGTCGAACCGAGACTCGTAAATATTTATAGTATTACCTGGTATGGTATGGTAGTTTAAACTTGTATAAATTATTAATGAGGTTGATAATTGAAATATTGCATAATTATTACATAATCATGACATAATATAAAATAAAATTTAAAAATGAATTTATTTCTCCGCCGCAGACGGCAGGGGAAGCGCGGTAGATGAAACATGGTTCCATAGTGGACCGCGGAGGAATTACTAATGTTGTCGCGGTCCGCGGGGCCAAGCAGAATGGGCTGGTGTGTTTGCTTTAAAAAAAAGTCAATTTTGATCGCATTCTTTCACAAAAACTCACCTACTAATCGATTTTAAGCTCCAAAACTCTGTTTTTAATCACCCACTATTGTTATAATCATCATCTTCATGTGGATTAAAGCTTTGGGAAGATCATTGATCAAATTTCTATTGTTTTCAAGTGTTGCAAAACTTGTGTTCTTGAGGTATAACTTGTTTTATTGTTATTTTGATTATGTTTGTATACATGTTACGTTCTAATCTGATTTACAGCATAATAACATGTCTAAAATAGATCCATACTTGATTATACTTGATTAGATGATAATATTATGATATTGAAATACAAAGTTACATATTAGAAGTTTATGCTTGTTAACTTGGATGATTTTGATATAAACTTTGATGATAAACATGGTTGCTTATATTTATGACAAAATCTGATTCTTAGGACATGTTATATTAGTTTGAGTCTTGATGGGTTTATGTCTAAACAAGTCTTGTTAATATGTTTATATCAAAGATCAAAACTAGATAGATTCAAATCCGATTTTATTTTGATGATAACTTACTGATTTGGGATCTAAAATTTATATTTTTTTATTCTAAAATATACTAATTAAATTAATCTTTTCACAAAGTCCAAACTTGTTTAATTTGGATAAGTCAAACTATTTATTTTGTATTTTACAAAATCGGATGTAAAGGCTGATTTCGGACAAAAACTTTGATCAACTTTAAAAGGTAATAACTTGAGTTCTACAAATCATCTGATAGTAAAATTTTGTGAGTAACTAAACATAGGAGTTCTACGGCCTTTCCAATTGGATTCAGGTCATTTGGACAAACGTGTGATGTTTAATGAATTTTCCACTAAACTGTCGCCAATAGCTCAGTTTCGGTACCTTGATGTGCATGGGAATTTTTCATAAATATTTGGAAGGCTTTTATCATGTAATAAAAGTATGGACATAAGAAACAAACTTGTGGGATACTACTGTAAAAATTTGAGAGTCAAAAAAGTTGATTTAGTATTTTTTATCAAAAATCATTTCTACAACGCAAAATCTGTCTAAAAATCATAGAATTGACAAAGTTAGTATTTGAGCTTGTTTGGTAGTTTTCTTGACTTATATGTTGTATGTATTGATATATAAACATATATGTATCAATTGTGTATCATGTTATGTCACGTAATCTGAACATTCACCAACGGGTTGTCGGGATTAATTTGCTATGCGTATATATGTTAACATTTAGGAAACTATGTGAACAAAACAAACTTGTTGATTGAGAAAACTTTATCATAAACATATACTTATAAAAGTTAACATTTAAATAGCGGATCTTTAGCTATTCGCCTATTTAAAATTTTGAGTTGGTTTTTAAATTCAAAGCAACCTAAGGTGAGTTATCACGAAACACAAACTTTGTAGAAACACATACCTTACATTATATCACCTGTGTATTAAGCGACTTTCATCAAACATTGGACTAACAGTTTGAATCATGAATATTGGATAGCGGGAAAGTGTGAATAGATCTATTGGGCCTGACAAGTCCCACTCGTGTCGATTGGAGGTCGAACGGGTGCATATTTGTCCTATCAAACTTTACGGCTCCGGGTGATGTCCGGTGACGGGTTCTTACAAATGTTCAGCAATGATTCATAATGCTTAGGTAACTTGTAACGATATCTAGCTAACATCAGATATATTTGTAAAAACTATGATGTGTTTTACTTAACTTTCAAACAAATAGACACTACAAACTCTTAATTGTGAACTCACCAGCATTTTATATGTTGAAAAACTTTAATATGTTTTTCTGAGGTAACTAAGGTAGCTATATGGATTAGGCGCGCTGGAGTTTCATGGCGTCTCACTCAATTTGCATGATTGTTAAAATAAAACTTTAACAAACATATTTTCATATCCATTTGGCCTTGGATTGTAACTTTTAAAAATTGCTTCTTCTATGGTGTGTTAAACTTCTTAAAAACTATTGGTATGGTTTGAACATATTTTCATTGATATATATGTCTTTTGTTGTGACCGTTGACTTGGATCCTGGTTAGACATACATCTCGCGGTAAAACTCCGCAGTGGAAATTTGAGGGTGTGACAAAATGCACGAAAAGTGACCCTAGGACTGCACGGGGCGAGTAGGAAAGCTACTCACCTGTCCAAGGGGTAATTAGGAAGCTAATTTCCTGCCTTAGGGGTGAGTAGCTCCCTAACTTGAATCACCCCGTTGTTAAGTACCCGAAATTATATATATAATCTATGATTAATTAACATAATTATCAAATATTATAACTAAGCTAATCCGGCCCAACGGAATCGGCCCAATATATCGAGCCCACCTGCATAGAAGTCCAAGAGAACTATTTATAATTAATGGGCTCTCCTAATGTAACCCAATAAAACTCGGCCCGTTAAACATCTCGGCCCACTAAGTCTACCGGCCCAAACCCACACTTGTTTTATCTCAACCCCATTTAGATACATCCCACCAAGTCAGCACCTTTCCCTGCTTACCATTTACGCTCATTTAATAAACCATCCTTGTAATGCTTTTGATTGCACACTCAACCTCCAAGATATGACCATCCATCCACCTGTTACACTTATCATCTTATAATCATCATCCTTACCCTTATCCATTCACTAATACATTCATGCACAGCCCCTTTTCTTCATCAGCTTGCATCATACGCACTATTCTCACACTCACATCTGTACACCAACGATCATCTTCATCTCATCATTACTATATTCTACACATTCATGCATACACCACCTCATGCTATCATCCTTATCCAACCTCTTCATGATGTTATTATATATACGTGCATGTATTCATTCACTGCATCAAGGATAAATAACAGACCACATGAATGCATTAAAAGAGAGAGAGAGAGAGACGTAAGTAGAAAGAGAGAGAGAGAAAGCTTGGTTACCTTCACCGCCGGTCTTCTTCTCCGGTGGGGTTCGTCCTCCGGCGATCACCAATAAACCCGACAACTCACAACCAACCCGGCCCGAGCTACACTCATCTCCTGTTTAGAACCACACCGGTTATAATGATGTCGAACCGTCCCCATCCTCTGTCACCTTCAAACACTGTGATACCCAGCAACCAACCGAAAGCTATATACCCTATTCCGATAACCCTACGACAAGAACAAACCACTGCTCATGTCGGACGTCAACCTTAGTCTAATAATCGGTAACCACTCACCTCCACCTTGATCTGTCACTGAACCGGTCACCATCCATCAACCACCGCACCATGGTCTCCATGTCCATGACCTGTTAAACGACGAACCAGTCGCTTCCCCGACCATGAATGATGATAACCGGTCATCTCCAAACAACCCGCAACCCATATTATCGATAACCAAGGTCCCACAACCACCCTCTGTTCCGGTATGAAACGTTAACCCATCTCCGGTCACATCTCCGTCTTTGGTGACGGGGTCTCGAGTGGTTCTGATCATCGCTTCAACATCTAACTCCTAACTCAACCGGGTTTGAACCCGTCAATCATATAAAGACATGAGGAGGTAGATTGTTTATAGTTATTATTATTATTATTACTTTTATTATTATTATAATAAACGTGAAACGTGTGGGACGATAATATTAACCGACAATATTAAACCGGACAGTGATAATAAACCAACTTATATTTTATATAAAAGTATTAAAGAATAATAGTACAGGATTGTTCCCCACAGTTATCACGTGCATAAGCCTTGCACGCGCTAATATTTATAAAACATATTGGGTACTATATTTGGAGAATATACCGTTAAGAAATAGACTACAGAATCCGGGAGAATACATTAGAGGTGCGTACATGATCCTTTCCCCGTTTTATTATAAAGCTTTTGGGGTGATTACATGCTTGTCCAGTCGTTATCAAAGTATTTTATATGGTTTATATTATAAAAGTGTTACCGAGTTGTTAATAGAATATCATCGAATCATGATCATGAGAATATATTAGAATTCGGTCGAATAGAAATCACGTAGGATGGATCCATTCGGTATCAATTGAATGTATTTTCTAAACCAATTAGAGGTTTGGAACCATTATATAGCATTTGTACGGTGCTACCATCGATAATACATTCCACCTTAGAATGACCGAACCATAACGTTGAGTTACATGTTTATTAAACTTGAGTTATTATATCAATATGTCTAAATCTTGGCATGTCTCACTAGTATGAAAATACTAACGTACTTTAAGCATGTGGTCAGGTATTTATACAAGATTACTAAAGAGAAAGACGACAAATGGAAGATCTGGATAAGAAGAGGATATCTTGATTACATTTTATGTATTTCATTAGTGTTGGAATCCAGTTTAATGTAATCATTACAATTAAATCTGTTAATGCTAATCCGCTGCGCCACCTGGGTCGTTACAGGTGGTATCAGAGCAGCAGGTTTAATTAATAGAAATCCTCTTCTCATCCAAGATCAACCAAAAATATTTTATAAAGAAATCTATGACCATAAAAATTATAAGAAAGTACAGAAAAATTATCAAGGAAATTACTAGAATAATATTGTGAGGTAAATTGACAATTTTTGTGCGCAGAAAATTGTGAATTTACAGGCACAATACATTTTTAGGAAATTCTTTGGTAATACCAAAATATAAGAAATACAAGAAATATGAATTATCTATAAATAAGAATTTTATGAAGTATAGATAAGTTATTATAAAAGTATTCTTTCGATCCCTCGTATCAGTCAGGAAAAATATTAAGAATAAGAATATGTTAAACAATAGATCAGGATTATAAGTTCCATATCGTATCGCAAGGAAACTTAAAAAAAATGGTGAAGATACCACCACAAGAAAACTCATATAATATTATTTACCGAGAGAAAAAGTTCAGAAATATGATAGTATTATGATCTATAGAATTTTATGATAAACTATAATCAGTATAGCCAGAAGATTAGGCAAGAATAAATTATCATAAGAATTACAGTTCGTATAAACATGTATCAAGAATATGTTAGTTCGGTAAGTACTTGATTATAAATATCATTGCTTAAGAGAAATAATAGGGTATGAGGATATCATATAACCATAAGAAAGTTTATAATAAGAATTGATGTGGCTAAAGGATTGGCCGAAGATATATAATAGTATTAGAAACCTTAGAAAGTAACCCTAGTTTTATAATCCTGGATAAGAAAGGCTCCAGAATTAAGCATCTAAGATTTTAACCCTGTCCTTATAGAATTTAGAATTTATTATCAGAAAATTAAATGGGGGACAAGTTCTATAGGTTGGGGAGAACCTTAAAAGTATATAGATTATCAAGAAATAATAACCAAAAGATATTTATAAGATAATTCGAATCGAATCTCGAGGACGAGATTCCAATAGGTTGGGGAGAATGTAACACCCCATTGTTAAGTACCCGAAATTATATATATAATCTATGATTAATTAACATAATTATCAAATATTATAACTAAGCTAATCCGGCCCAACGGAATCGGCCCAATATATCGAGCCCACCTGCATAGAAGTCCAAGAGAACTATTTATAATTAATGGGCTCTCCTAATGTAACCCAATAAAACTCGGCCCGTTAAACATCTCGGCCCACTAAGTCTACCGGCCCAAACCCACACTTGTTTTATCTCAACCCCATTTAGATACATCCCACCAAGTCAGCACCTTTCCCTGCTTACCATTTACGCTCATTTAATAAACCATCCTTGTAATGCTTTTGATTGCACACTCAACCTCCAAGATATGACCATCCATCCACCTGTTACACTTATCATCTTGTAATCATCATCCTTACCCTTATCCATTCACTAATACATTCATGCACAGCCCTTTTTCTTCATCAGCTTGCATCCTACGCACTATTCTCACACTCACATCTGTACACCAACGATCATCTTCATCTCATCATTACTATATTCTACACATTCATGCACACACCACCTCATTATCATCCTTATCCAACTTCTTCATGATGTTATTATATATACGTGCATGTATTCATTCACTGCATCAAGGATAAATAACAGACCACATGAATGCATTAAAAGAGAGAGAGAGAGAGACGTAAGTAGAAAGAGAGAGAGAGAAAGCTTGGTTACCTTCACCGCCGGTCTTCTTCTCTGGTGGGGTTCGTCCTCCGGCGATCACCAATAAACCCGACAACTCACAACCAACCCGGCCCGAGCTACACTCATCTCCTGTTTAGAACCACACCGGTTATAATGATGTCGAACCGTCCCCTTCCTCTGTCACCTTCAAACACTGTGATACCCAGCAACCAACCGAAAGCTATATACCCTATTCCGATAACCCTACGACAAGAACAAACCACTGCTCATGTCGGACGTCAACCTTAGTCTAATAATCGGCAACCACTCACCTCCACCTTGATCTGTCACTGAACCGGTCACCATCCATCAACCACCGCACCATGGTCTCCATGTCCATGACCTGTTAAACGACGAACCAGTCGCTTCCCCGACCATGAATGATGATAACCGGTCATCTCCAAACAACCCGCAACCCATATTATCGATAACCAAGGTCCCACAACCACCCTCTGTTCCGGTATGAAACGTTAACCCATCTCCGGTCACATCTCCGTCTTTGGTGACGGGGTCTCGAGTGGTTCTGATCATCGCTTCATCATCTAACTCCTAACTCAACCGGGTTTGAACCCGTCAATCATATAAAGACATGAGGAGGTAGATTGTTTATAATTATTATTATTATTATTATTATTACTTTTATTATCATTATAATAAACGTGAAACGTGTGGGACGATAATATTAACCGACAATATTAAACCGGACAGTGATAATAAACCAACTTATATTTTATATAAAAGTATTAAAGAATAATAGTACAGGATTGTCCCCCACAGTTATCACGTGCATAAGCCTTGCACGCGCTAATATTTATAAAACATATTAGGTACTATATTTGGAGAATATACCGTTAAGAAATAGACTACAGAATCCGGGAGAATACATTAGAGGTGCGTACATGATCCTTTCCCCGTTTTATTATAAAGCTTTTGGGGTGATTACATGCTTGTCCAGTCGTTATCAAAGTATTTTATATGGTTTATATTATAAAAGTGTTACCGAGTTGTTAATAGAATATCATCGAATCATGATCATGAGAATATATTAGAATTCGGTCGAATAGAAATCACGTAGGATGGATCCATTCGGTATCAATTGAATGTATTTTCTAAACCAATTAGAGGTTTGGAACCATTATATAGCATTTGTACGGTGCTACCATCGATAATACATTCCACCTTAGAATGACCGAACCATAACGTTGAGTTACATGTTTATTAAACTTGAGTTATTATATCAATATGTCTAAATCTTGGCATGTCTCACTAGTATGAAAATACTAACGTACTTTAAGCATGTGGTCAGGTATTTATACAAGATTACTAAAGAGAAAGACGACAAATGGAAGATCTGGATAAGAAGAGGATATCTTGATTACATTTTATGTATTTCATTAGTGTTGGAATCCAGTTTAATGTAATCATTACAATTAAATCTGTTAATGCTAATCCGCTGCGCCACCTGGGTCATTACATAACTGCCTGCAATAGGGGCAATTAGCTTTGCTAATTGCCTGTTTCATTTCCTAATTGCATGTTTGATTCCTAATCGTGTGTTTTGCTGTTGTAAGTAAATTTTGACATCTCGAAACATGGTTTAACATCTAGGAACATGTTTGGAACCTCGTGACATGTCTAATAACCTAATAACACGTGTTCGGACTTGTACATGTGATATATGAACTGTATGATAGACTGGGTGAACTTTTATGCGTATTAGGTGCATAGTTGCGTATGATTGCTTGATTTCTCGTATTTGGTCAACACGTGGGATATTGGGTCACCAATGGGATGTCGGGTCTTGTCTTGTGTGGTCAGATTAACACTTAAACATGTTTTCAAACATACACGGTTATGGTCTGGACACTTAGGGACTAGTTGACCTGCGGGTCAATAGTTCGGGTACTCATATGCATTTAATGATAGGTTGCCGATACTAGGAACTGTCATTTGCATTGTCTATGTTTTATTAAGAAGAACGCAATCTAAGGTGAGTTCACGGCCCCACTTTTACTGGTTTTACTTTCGGGGAGAAATATGCTATGCAAATGTATTCTTTAAACTTATGTCATACTATGATCAGCATTTGGGTTACTATGCGGTTTGTTGAAGTCTTGGGGGAAACCATGAATGTGTGGGGTAGCACACGGGGGAAATGTTGATAGATCTATTGGGCGTGACTTGCCCCACTCGTCGACTGGAGGTTAGACGGGTGCATGTTGTCTCGACCTATGCTAAACTTATTCGAACGGCTTTAACATGTATGCTAAACTTGCTAAATGTGTCCAGTAATTGTTTTCCAATTTTAGTATTAGCAAAACTCACGCCTAGATAGCAGTATTGACGGGATAAAACCTGGTATACTTTGGAACTCTTTTACAAAACCTGTGAACTCACCAGCATTATATGTTAACATTTTTTACATATTTTCTCAGGTCGCTAGGGTAGCAGTCAATGGATTTAGTGCATGGGGTCTTGCACGGCGTCTATGGTTCTAGTGCATGTTTTAAATAAATCTTTTCAAACTATGTTTATGACTTTTGATTGTAAACAAGATTATGCTTCCGCTTTCGTTTTGTGTTATTAAAACTTAATGTTTTGGTTTACGTATTTTTCATATAGTTTTCGTTTATTGTGGCCGTTGACTTGGATCCTGGTGTGTCACGTGCCTCGCGGTAAACCCCTGCAAGTGGGAATTGAGGGTGTTGAAGGATCGACTTTCGGGTAAACCGACAATCACAAGCTTGATATCAGAGTGCGAAATCCTTTGAATATGTCTAGATAACAGAAACAACGATGAAATAATGGTTACGAGGTATCAACACACACATAGATAGGTCAAAAGATTGATTCGATTAACATAAAACAAAGCTCGGGTGTTACAGACTCAAACCAGACCTTGGGAAGGGTGTTTGGGGGCTGTGTGATGTGACAACTAATGATTAGGGCAATCATTAGGTGCTTTTATACCCCTACAACACGTGTGGTATACGTCAGGCGATTACGAGTATATGCCATATGTAATTACTAGCGAGTAGGACCTATGCTATATGCTAGACATGCGATTAGGCCTCCTAATCGGATGATAAATTTCGTAATCGCCCTCAGCACATTCAAAACCCCAAAATGCTTACAAACACTCCCAAACACCCTAGAAACCGTCTAAACATCATGTATACTAGCCTAGGGACCTCATGTACTAACAGACTCCCCCTTGGACCAGGCTAGGATACGTACAAAAGACATAAAGATCAAGTTCCCAATGTAGCAAACAACTTTACAGACAAAACGGATGTGACATCCGTCACCTTTCACTTTGCACAAATATACATTTTCGATCCATCATCTATTTTAAAACTTCCATTTTAAACCCCCATATTTTACCGGGTTGAAAAATCTTGAATTTATAAAAATTTTCATAACTTATTTAATCATGGATGCACACTTTGCACTCACACACGAACCGAGCACAAATATTTTATAAACATAAAATACCCGACACTCAAAAATCTCATTTTTGGTCCTAAAACGTTTTGGAAATTCGAAGGAAACAAGCCTGGAAGTTAAAATAAATTAAAACAAAACTATTTTTGTATAATACAGCCCCGCGGACCGCGGGAGATGTTTTAAATCTCCCAGCGCTCCGCCGGGTAACATCCAAATTAATCTAAATTTTAATATCCCGCGCGGACCGCGGAGGATTATTTAATCCTCCCGCGGACCGCGATGCAAGTGTCTGCAGAATCTTGTCTTATTTGACTCGCCATCTCGAGCTCTGTCCAACCCCGTCCCCTATGCGACCTCAAAACGCGTTTAAAGACTAGCCCTCGTGACCTTTGTCTATTTCCTTACACCCAATTATGTCCAATACACCAATTATTAGTCTTTTACTCCAAATTTCTTTATAAAACCCACATTATTAACTTACTTCGAATTACACCATCAAATGATATTTTAACTCAATTAAACGCACACAAACATTCATATTATCTGTTCTATCAAGTCTGCACAAGAAGCCCCGATTATCATTTCATATTCGTGACAAATTGGAAGCTTATTCTTTGGGTTTTAACTCGGTTTTCTTTCTTCTTTTTGAGCTAGCAAAACCGTGAGTTTTTCCAATTACTTTTGCTAAATCTTTCATTTATATCAGTAGATTAAAAGCCCTCTACTTGTAGTATCAAACATAGCCTCTAAGGGTTCCAATTGAAAATCTAGGGTTTAGGGTGTTCTTGATTATTTGGGGATTTTTGAATTAAAATTTTTAAGGACTTTAAAATACCATAACTCGTATGTTACGGATCAAAAAATTATCAAACTTTGTAGACTTGTTCATATGACTGACTAGGAGTTTCAGAAAAAGTTTCGGAATTTTTAGAAACCGTTTAGTATTTTTAATTATTTATAATATGCTGTAATCATGTTTAATCCATATAAAATCAAATATAATGTATTTAAACATGAAAATTTCCAGGAATATATCTCATTATGTTAGAATAATTTTCAAGTCATTTTCCCTCTGTTTTGGTATGATTTCATATGTTATCTCATTTTTATTTGTTAAATTAGTCTTAAACAAATAATATTCATAATAAATAGATTTTTATCAAGAAAATTCTATAAAATTTATTATGGGACCTTTCAAATCAGTAAACTAAGTATTTACAGAAACTTTTATTTTCAGAAAGTGCTTAGTATTTATTTCGAAATTATATTTTATTTATCATATTTAATTCATATAAATTCGTATTTAATTCCTTTTGTTATGAAAGTTGGTGGAAATACATTTTAACATATTATAAACATTTCCACATCAGTTTTACTCTGTTTTAAAATGTTTTCATACAATATTCCATTTTTGATTAATAAACTAGTTTTAAACATATAAAATCTATAGTTCTATAAAATTATTCCAAGACTTTTTAAGTCAGAGGAATAAGTTTTCACAGGAAAATCCATTTATAAAACTATTTTTATATTTTAACTCATTTTATCCTTTAAATTAGTTTTGAAACGATAAAATTTATATTAAATAGATTTTATTCACCAAAACTTTTATAAAAATTATTTTGAGACCTTTAAGGTCAGAATATGAAGTTTTCATAGAAAACTTTATTTTTACAACTATTTCCATATTCATGTTATCTTTGATAATACAAATTAAACTAATACTTTTATATAATTACAAATACTTTCTGAGTTAAATTTCATTATTTTATAAACTCGGAAAATATCATCCTCATGAACTCAAGGTTATTTGTTACTTATCATCTCATTTATTAATCAATATAATTTTTTATATTTAATAAAACAAATATAAATAATTATAGTTTAAGATTTATCAAACTTATTTCAAACGTCATTACTTATACTATATAACTCGGTAAATATTTTGCAATATTAACCTAAGTTAGGCACGTGAAGCTTTTCATAGGTATTCTATCTCATGACACATACAAACCATTTATTCGACTCGACGCGTTACATTTTCGTCACTAAACTTAAAAACCCCAAAATCTAGACTTAACATCCTAGATGCCTTAGATTAGGAACCCTAGACTCTTGTAAGTATAAAAACGCTTACTTTATACCATAACTTTAGGTTGAGCCTTCGGGATTCACCTTGCTTTCACTCGCCGCTTAGCAAGCTTAGCGAATGTGAGTATATCTTTCCACTTTTTCATGTTTTACACTTTTGGGGTGGTGACTCATGTATGCTATTACTTCACTCACTTAATCATGTTTTATTCTATATTCACAATCGCAATTCTTGTATGTGTTTTACTTGTTGATTCGATGATAGCGTGTACCTATGACCTTAATCATTAACCCGGTGTGGGCCTAGCATAATAATGAATAGTATTAACTACTATGATTTACATCACTTGTGCCTCTGTTGTATGAGACATTGTTCATTATTATGTGTAAACTATTTGTCCAGTCGCATACTATATTCTATTGGGCGACTACTATACATAACATCCCATTATTCTAGAATGTCCATTCTATTCCAAAGGTTTGATTTTGGGTGGCATTTGTACAGCTTGAACACCAAATTGTAGACAGTATACCACGTGAATTGCGAAACATTTTTCTACTATACGTAACCAAAACAGGGTATGCTCACCAATACATTTTTGTATTGACATATACTATTTTTGTACATGTTTCAGGTTATCTTTGAGACGTATTTCTTTAAGCATTGGACTAGTATTTTGGATATTTAGTATCTTTGTATTTTCAAGTTGACTCGATTTGTTTTTGCTCCTAGAATCTTTGTATCACTCGTATTTCATTTCTTGTAATAAACTATTTAAATCAATATATCAAGTTACACTTTAGTACCATGAGCTATTGAACAATCGTCACTACGTGACATCCCGATGTTTCCGCCATCGGTCGGGGTGTTACAACGGAACAAACATAAACAAAACACACATAACAAACAAAAGCCAACAGCAACTTCTTCTATCTTCAACTTCAAGTTGTCCTGATCCTTGTAATTCTTGACCAGTCGCATCCTGCGTGAACCTTGTTAGCATGACAGAAACAAATCACCCTTTGAAACTTCCAGGCTTGATCAGCTTCTGCTTTTAAGTGCAGGATGGGATATAGAAACAGCGTCTAAATGTCTTTCTCTGAGTAGTTCACCAACTACATCGGGTCCCACACCCTGATCTTCCTGCACATCTTTGGTGCATTGTCCAACAAAATCACTGCCTCAGTAGTGGCTGCATCATAATGCCAGAACCAAAACTTCGGTGTGAAGTCCGGATCCATGTGAGGGATCGGGATCTGTGAGACAATCTCAGGTGGTGCAATCTTGTGTTCCCAGATAGGATGGTTAGTGATGGGATGCAGCTTCTTGGTTTTGTACGATTTAGGATACTGAGGCCTGAAGGTTTTCCACTCTGTCCTGCTCTCTCTTTCAATGATTCCATAAAACGAATCCAGCGCACCACGCCTTGAATTGTTTAGAGGAAAGTCTAAATGAATCAAGTCACGAATATACCAGAACGGTAAAGTGAGAACCTTCTTGAATGGTTGGAAGTATAAGATCCCTTGTTCCCACTTCACACCCAACATCCGTGCATGCTCAACATATGTCCAACTTATCACATTTCCAGACATTCTGGTCAATCGTTTCTTGGAAGCAGAAGCTTGAGTATGACCTTTCCTTTTCCTTAGTTCTTCAGCTGACTTGTACCATGTGGCACACAGTCTCATAATACGTTCAGTTCGAGAGAGAACTTCTTTAGGAATAGGAGTTGGATCAGCTTTTAACTTTTCTTCAACTTCCTTCATCATCTCCTCAGTGATGTCAGGAATCCCTGTGGTTGAATTTTCAGCAACATATTCAGGAGTTTCCACTCGGGTTCCTTCATCCATCTCAATCTCATTGTGCTCAGGAATAGTTTCTGGTCGAACTGATTCGCATGCACCGGAAGATTCTCCGAGTGACAAGCCATAAATCTCTTTCAGGTCTTCAGTTGTAAGCTCAGGAGGAATCTCACCATCTTCTAAATCAGCTTCCAAAAACTTTGGTAGCTCAATGGGATTCCCAAAATCATCATACAGAAACAAATTCTTCACCGGCTCCATAACTTCAATTGGAACCACACCATGTTTAATAAAGTCTTGCATCCTCCGAATCAACTCGCCAACAGACTCCCCCTTAGCAGAAGAACCTGCTTCAGGATCCTTGTCTCTTTTATCTTGATCTTTCTTTTGACGCTTCTCTTGGGTGCTGGATGATGATCCGCCACCACCTGTGGCACCAGGATCACCACCACCTTCATTACCACCATCACCATCATCATCATTATGATCTTCCTCCTTATCATCATCTTCTTCTTCTTCATCACCGGAACCAGCATCAGAACTGGACGCACCAGTGAGTCTAGGATGGTCCTCAATCAACTTGTCCACCCTAGCTCTGAGTTATTGGTTTTCAGCCTTATACTCTTCTATCCTTTGTTCATTGTCCACATTTGCAAGCTGAAGCTGGTTGTATTGAGACTCAACAGTAGCATGTCTAGCCACTGTTTCTTGGTTAGGCTGTACTAACTGTTTGTTTGATTCAACTAGCTGCTGATTAGACAATTGTGACAATCTGTTTGAGGCTTGCAGCTCTTTGTTTACACGAATCATTTCACCAATCAACTCTAACATTGCCCTTTCATTTTCTTCAATTGTTGACATTTTACCTCTTAATTCAGCATTTTCACGCGCTTGTGCAGTCACAATAGTAGGTAAGTCATTAACTTGGCGCTAAAGTTGTTCATTCGTACCTGATGCTGAACAAAAGGAGGGCTGACTGACTGAGGCAGAAGAAGATGGACGAATCTATTCTTGCAATCTTTTAATCATGTCAGCAACTGGATTTGAAACCAATTGAGATCCCGTCACTGCACCAGTAACTGAGATAGGCTCAGTGAAGATTACTGATGCAGGCATTGACGTGGTGACACTAGCAGACATAGTTGCACCTGCTGTTGCTGAGGTTGTTGTTGTTGTTGCTGTTTTTGCTGCAGAAGAACCTTGAGACCCAGAAAGGAAAGCCTTAGGAAGTCTTGCGAATCGTTTCTTCGACTTAGCTCGCTTAGGAGATCTCCGAACCATTCTCTTCTTGCCTCTACTTTTCTTAGTCTTTGTCTTTTGAGCACTTGAGGGCGGAGTGCTCAGATCAGTATCAATATCAGCAATATCTGTGTCAGTCTCTACTACATAAGTAAGATCTTCAGCTAGAGCCTTTTTCTCCACCCAAACTTTCTTTCTCTCAGCCACTTTTCTGGCTCTAGTACCCGGAGAGTCATCCTCTGAATCATCACTCTCTGTTTCACTTGTAATATCAACTGGTGCATCTTCATCAGCTATATCTTTTCCTCTATCGCCTTGGGAAGATCTTTGATCAATCCCAGCTGATGATGGTTCAGGCCTTCTAAAACATCCGTATCAAGTACATCATCGTGCATGATAGCAGCCTCAACAGTGCTACCAGGGATGTTTTCACCCAATTCAGCTGTACCCCTTCCAATAATATCACCATCTTTAAAAGTACGCCTTTGAACATCCACTTGTTGCCTAGTGGAGCATCATAATCAGCTCTGCTAAGATGCCCAAATAACCGTCTGT
The DNA here is from genome assembly GCA_032199755.1 of Ambrosia artemisiifolia. NCBI lineage: Eukaryota > Viridiplantae > Streptophyta > Magnoliopsida > Asterales > Asteraceae > Ambrosia > Ambrosia artemisiifolia. The sequence goes on from CM063517.1 coordinate 35,384,014, forward strand.
TCGAAGGACGTTGTTCTTTTGGTTTGCCTTTGAATACCAACATTCTGCTCATCTCTGTTTCATCTATGTTGATCAACTGAAGACGTTCAGATTCATTCTTAACTAAATTAGGTACTTGACGATCTATGATCATCTGTAGAAATCTGGGATATACAATGAATGGGCTCTTAGTTGTCTTTGACTAAATAACCTCCTTGTGATGATGTATGATCATTCTAGAGAAGTTAAACGGTTTGTTCAGTGTCAAAGCAACTACAGCTGAAGCAAGTGTGTCTCTGATCGCATCAAACGTTGCCTTTCTAGGCACAAGACATTTGAGTACGACATGGATAAGATACTTGAATAGAGGCGACACATTTCCCTTTTGCAACATCTTCTGAAACAATTAGGAGATTCTCTAGGTGGCAACATGATATTGGGTGGTGGTCCCGCTTATGGGGTCAAATCAATATGCTCTAAGAAGAATCTCTCACATCACCAAAGTATTTCATCCTCAGAAAACCACCACAGATAAGAATAGAATCAAACACAATCGGATCTTCAGACGAATCATTGAATTTCAGCTTTTCACGAATAAGAGCTTTGATGTGTGTAAATGTATATATAAAAATAATACAAGCTTTAATTAAAACGACTCACCTAAAAACTACACACGCACGGCAAGTGTACCGGTCGCAAAGCAGTAAACAGATAAGACCGAGTATCGAACCCAAAGACGTGAATGCAACTCTAGATCACAACATCTACCGAATACTAGCCTAAATAAATAAATACTTATATGGGGGGTTAAAATAATAATTATAAACTTAATTAAACTAAATAGATTAAACTTAACTTAACTCGGCAACTAATACGAACTTAAGGAACTAGAGAAATCAGATAGGAAGAAGGCTAGTAACCTGGGTAGAATCCCTAGACTCTGGTTATAAAAGCTGACCTATGTAATCCGGTTGGAGACCCTGTTTTCACCTAATAAACGTCCTGTCAAGGATAGTCAACTAGACTCAAGGCGGGACAAGTATTGAGATGCTAAAATGAAAGTGGATCGCCCCAGCGAAACCAAATCCAACAGTAATCCTTTAATCAACCATTCTTGGATCGAAAACTCCCAAACTATGAAGCAGACTTAACTAATACGAATGAAATCCTAGGAAAACTCTAAACACGAATAAGTAACCGGTCTCGCCCCAGCGATAACCAAACTACCAAACAATGCCTAGTTAGTCAACCTAGCAATCCCGAATTATATTCCTAACCTTCGGGAAGGGATTGCACACCTTAGCTAATTGATCTTAAAAACCTGTTAAACTTGCGCTATTCCTAACTGCAAGAACTAGCTCGACAACAAAAGTTAATCAAACTAGAATGATTTATAGATCTAGGGGATATTCCTATATGCCTAGAACATCAAAACCAACAAACATGTAATCAAATCAAAAAGCGCCAGTACACAAATATTCAAAATCAAACATAAAAATTAAATCATGTAACCCAACACATCCAAAACGGAAAACATAAGTCTTTAATTAAAAACTATAATCTAGTTTATCATCCCACGTCACCAATAAAAGGTTTAGCTCATAATCTTTAGAAACATCATTACAAAATAAATAAAAATAGTTTTTATCATGTCTATAAAGAAAATAAATAAAAATTAAACCAAACCCGAGGTTTCTTGAATATTGACCTTTAACGTTGTCACACCCTCAAATTCCACGTGCGGGGTTTTACCGCGAGGCGCGTGACACACCAGGATCTCAGTCAACGATCACAACAAACATTCAACAAACATGCATTCATATATATAAATATAAACCAAAATATCATGCTTTGAGCCGTAAACCAGCAGCGGAAGCATTTCTTGTTTACAACCAAAAGACATATTTAAAGTTTACAAAACATTGTTTATACGTTTCAAAATATTAGACGCTGTGCATGACTCCGTGCGCCTATTCCTTTGACTGCTACCTTAGCGACCTGAGAAAACATGCCAAAAAGATGTCAACATATAATGCTGGTGAGTTCACAGGTTTTCTTTTATAAATAAGTTTTAAAAGCTCCAAAGATCATATCCGTTACTACTAGGTTAAGAGAACGTTAGCTAGACGTTAAGTTGTTTTACTACTACGGTTGGGAACCCATTACTAAACGTGTCCAATAAATAAGTCCAGCCCAGACTGTTTGGGTTACCGATGCCTCGGTAACCCGGTAGGTAGAGACGATATGCACCCGCCCGGCATCCCCGCCGACGAGTGGGGGTTGTGAGGCCCAATAGATCTATCCACATTTCCCTCGTTGTGCTTCCCGCACATTCATGGTTTCCCCCTGGGACTTTCCGAAAAAGCCGTATAGTAAATGTAAAGTAACCACAGTGTAACATGATCTTTAATAAGTAAGTTCGTAGCATGTTTCTCCCCCCGAAAGCAAAACTGTAAAAGCGGGGCTGTGACACTCACCTTGGGTTGCGTTACTTGAAAATAGTAAAGTATTTATGCTATGATAGCCCCAAATAGCGGCGACCTATCATAAGATGTGTATAAGTATCCGGACTAATAACCCGCAGGTTAACTAGTCCCCGAATGTCCAGACCATAACCATAGACGTTTTAAAAACACTTTTGACTGATAACCGACCGAGCCAGACAAGACCCGACATCCCATTGGTGACCCGACAATCCACGTGTTAATTATATGCAAGGTATTATGCAACATATGAAGTTAAACACTTAGCACACGCAAGAGTACGTCTAGTCTAGCAAAATGCCCAATTTACGCATAATCGAGTCAGAACGCGTGTTACCGAATCATCCGGCATGTCCCGAGGTTCTTAACATGTTCCTAGGTGTCAAATCATGCTTCGGGATGTCAAAATACGCTTACAACAGCAGTACACGCGACTAGGAATTTAGCATGCAACTAGGAAAAGTCAACTGGTGACTAGGAGTGGTCAACACGCGACTAGGAGGCTAGTCACGTGTAATATCAGGCGACTAGGGCTCCTACTCGCCCCCTAGTCCCCTAGTCGCCCCCTGCAGCATGCGACTAGGAATCCTAGTCGCCTGCTGCAGGTGAGTGACGGATTTTTGCGCGTTTAACCCTCCGAATCAGATCCGAAACATGCAAAAACACCAAGTATCAATCCTAAACTCATTACCAACCCATTCCAAGCAAAAACTCCCAATTTACCACTGGTTTAACATCTTTTGTGCAATTATTTCCAAAAATGGCAAAGTACCAAGTTTCACCAACAACCTTATCTTTCTCTAAATGGAAATAATCGATTTTCATCTTCTACAAACCTGAAACTTGACATTTCTCAGTTATAACATTCCTCTAGTGTGAATCCTAACCACATTCTATCAACAAATCATACCATAACATCCTAGATTTCCAAGAATCACTCAAACGGGTCAAAATGCACATCTTCTTCAAAACACAACAACAAAAGCTCAAACTCATAAATAATCATCCTAATAACCCCTACATAACAGAAGTACAATCATTTCATGAAAACATTCATGTTAAAATCACCAAGAAGGTTAACATAAGCGTGCAAACTTCACATATAGCAATTATTGTGGTGTAGACTTGTTTTAAAACCATTTTCAAAGGTTTAAAAGACACAAACTTAACAAAACAAGGTCTGGACCTTTGGGGAATCAAAACAATAACTTTACAAAGGTTTAGGATGAAGAACACACCTTGGATTTTATCAAAGAAAGGTGTGCAAGCTTGGAAATGGTGATTTTTGTAGCAAAACGAGTTTTAGAGGTGCTCTAGGGTGTGTGGGCGACTTGGGATCAGTTAGGGTTGCTCTAAGGGTGTTTGGGGAGTTAAGGGTTGTATTTATAGGTGTTTCTAGTCGTAGGGCTGCAACAGGCGACTAGGGAGCATAACCACGCGACTAGGCCACGTGACTAGGCCTAGTCGCCCCATATGGCATGCGAGTAGGCCAAAAACATGCGACTAGGAGCTCCTAGTCGCCCCCTGGGGGCTGCTAGTCGCCCCCTGGGGCTGCTAGTCGCCCCCTGCAGCTCAGCCTTGGTTTTTCGCTCGTTAAACACTAATTTAACACACATAAACACGTATTCACATACCAACAAGTCACATAATGATTATAAACATATAATACATGATAACTAACACGTTTACATCCGTTCACCAATTCCCGGGACTCCAGACTCGCGTGTGTGCGTTAAACCCGGTGATTCCACGAATCACCACCCCTTTACACATGGTTATGGACCGACTCCCGATGATCCCACGGATCATCGTAACGACTCCCGATGACTCTCTAGAATCATCATTACGACTCGACCGATTTAGTTAAGTATGAAATAAGTATGACTCGCTAAGGTAGACTTACTAGTTTTAGTCAACGTTACTAACCTGAGTTTGCCGGGTGTCACATCATCCCCCTGTTGAATGAATTTTCGTCCCGAAAATTGCTCAAGGCCGAAAGGAAGAGACGAAAGAAGAGAAAAATTTTCCGGTTACCACAGCATCCCCCTGTTGAAAGGAATCTCGACCCGAGATTCATGCAGTTCCAGCAGAGACATGTCTAGATTCGAAAGCGCGCTTAGGGAATAAATGAGGATATTTAGCTTTCATTTGATCCTCCCGTTCCCATGTGAACTCAGGTCCACGATTAGAGTTCCAGCGAACTTTCACAATGCGGATCTTACTGTGACGAAGGCTACGGATCTTATAGTCCAGAATCTCAACCGGTTCTTCCACAATACGCAGACGATCATCCACCTTGATCTCTTCGAGTGGAACAACTAAAGATTCATCCGTCAGACACTTCTTAAGGTTAGAAACATGGAAGACGTCATGAACGTTACTGAGTTCGGCTGGCAGATCAAGCCTATATGCTACCGGTCCAATCCGTTCCAGAATTGCGAACGGTCCCACATAACGAGGATTTAGTTTGCCACGTTTCCCAAAACGTATAACGCCCTTCCACGGAGATACCTTCAATAGAACCCTGTCGCCAACCTCAAACTCCAAAGGTTTGCGACGACGGTCGGCATAGCTCTTTTGACGATCTCGAGCTGCTGCCATACGGTTGCGAATCTGTACGATCTTTTCGGAAGTCTCGTACACAAGTTCCGGGCCGGTGAGTTGGCTCTCGCCTACCTCAGCCCAGCAAAGAGGAGATCGGCATTTCCGTCCGTATAGAGCCTCGAACGGAGCTGCCTTGATGCTAGAGTGGTAGCTATTGTTGTAGGAGAATTCTACTAGTGGTAAATGATTCTCCCATCCTTTGCCAAAGTCCATCACACATGCCCGAAGCATGTCCTCTAGCGTTTGAATCGTCCGCTCGCTCTGACCGTCTGTTTGCGGATGATAAGCCGTGCTCATATCAAGTTGTGTACCCAGAGCCTTCTGCAATTTTCTCCAGAAATTGGAGGCGAATCGAGTGTCACGGTCAGAAATGATGGAGACGGGCACCCCGTGCCGAGAAACCACTTCCTTAAGGTATAAGCGAGCTAGACGCTCGAGGCTGTCAGTATCCTTGATTGCAAGGAAGTGCGCAGACTTTGTCAACCTGTCTACGATCACCCAGATCATGTTACAGCCACTGGGCGACGTCGGGAGTTTGGTCACAAAGTCCATTGTAATCCGTTCCCACTTCCACTCGGGAATCTCAGGCTGTTGCAGAAGGCCAGACGGCTTCTGATATTCAACCTTGACCTTAGCACAGGTCAAGCACTTGCTTACGTAGGAAGCCACGTCCGCCTTCATGTTTGGCCACCAATAGAGTATCTTTAAGTCTTGATACATCTTGTCGGAGCCAGGGTGAATAGAGTACCGAGACTTGTGTGCCTCGTCAAGAACGAGTTCCCGCAAGCCCCCGAATAGTGGAACCCAAACGCGTTCAGCGAAGTAGTGCAGGCCATCGGCCCTGAGCTCAAGGTGCCTATCCGCACCATGCATAGTTTCAGCCTTAAGGTTTTCCTCCTTCAAGGCTTCTTGCTGCGCCGAACGAATTTGGTCCGGTAAGCCGGAGTGGATGGTGAGCTGAAGAGCTCGAACACGACGAGGTTTGGCGGATTCCTTCCTGCTCAAGGCGTCTGCGACAACATTCGCCTTGCCAGGATGGTATTTAATGGCGCACTCGTAGTCGTTAAGAAGCTCAACCCAGCGACGCTGCCGGGTGTTCAATACCTTCTGGTCAAAGATATGCTGGAGGCTCTTGTGATCGGTGTAAATGGTGCACTGGGTACCGTACAAGTAGTGCCTCCAGATCTTCAAAGCAAAGACCACTGCACCCAGCTCTAAGTCATGGGTGGGGTAGTTCTTCTCATGTACCTTAAGCTGACGAGAAGCATAGGCAATGACTTTCTTGCGCTGCATCAACACGCACCCAAGGCCCTGGATGGAGGCATCACAGTAAACTTCAAAATCGTCCGTGCCTTCAGGTAAGGATAAGATAGGTGCAGAACAGAGTTTAGTCTTTAGTAGCTGGAAAGCTGATTCTTGCGAATCACCCCAGTTGAACTTCTTATCCTTCTGGGTGAGCGAAGTGAGGGGTTGTGCGATCTTCGAAAATCCCCCGATGAAACGGCGATAGTAACCTGCGAGACCTAGGAATTGCCGCACCTCAGTTGGCGTCTTGGGTGCTTCCCAGTCTTTGATAGCTTCTATCTTGGCCGGATCAACATGTATCCCCTCAGCATTAACCACATGGCCAAGAAATTGAACCTCACGCAACCAAAAGCTGCACTTAGAGAACTTGGCATACAACTGTTCCTGCCTCAGGAGTTCCAAGACAAGACGCAAGTGTTCCCGGTGGTCCACTTCGTTCTTGGAATAGACTAGAATATCATCGATGAAAACAATCACGAATTTGTCAAGATACGGCTTGCAAACACGGTTCATCAAATCCATAAAGATGGCGGGCGCGTTGGTGAGACCAAAAGGCATGACCAAGAATTCAAAGTGGCCATAACGAGTTCGAAAAGCAGTCTTCGGGATATCGGCTTCTTGGACTCTCAACTGATGGTATCCCGATCTCAAGTCAATCTTCGAGTAGAAACTAGAACCCTGAAGCTGGTCAAATAAATCATCGATGCGAGGGAGAGGGTAACGGTTCTTGATGGTAACCTTGTTCAGCTCACGGTAGTCGATACACATACGTAGGCTTCCGTCCTTCTTTTTGACAAACAAAACAGGGGCTCCCCACGGGGATGAACTAGGTCGGATAAAACCTTTCTCCAACAATTCCTGCAACTGGTTAGACAATTCCTGCATCTCTGGAGGTGCAAGACGGTACGGGGCTCGGGCAACTGGGGCCGCACCAGGCGTAAGTTCAATACTGAATTCGACCTGGCGATAAGGCGGGAGGCCTGGTAGTTCTTCAGGGAATACGTCTGGAAAATCGCAAACAACAGGAATGTCTTCAATCTTCTTCTCTTCCTCGGACGAGACTGAAACAAGTGCCAGGATGGCAGAATACCCCTTACGTAGATACTTATAAGCCTTCATGCACGAAATGATGCTCAGAGGGATCCCGCCCTTCTCACCGTATACCAACAGAAATTCTCCATCCGGAAGGGGAAGTCGAACAACTTTATCGAAACAGACGATCTCGGCATGATGCAAGGACAACCAATCCATACCAACAACGACATCAAAGCTGCCCAAAGATACCGGCATAAGATCAATAGGGAAAGAATAACCCGACAACTCAAGGTGACACCCCCTAAGGACATGTGTCGCTTCGACTTTCTTACCATCAGCCAATTCTATCAGGTACTTAGCCTCTAAAGGTGTAGGTACCCTATCAAGCAACTGACTAAATCCAAGGGATATAAAACTCTTATCGGCACCAGAGTCGAATAAAACTGTAGCATAGCGATTATCAAGAAGGAACGTACCGGTAACAGTGTCAGGATCCTGTCGAGCCCCGCTCGAACCAATCACAAAGGCACGAGCATTCCTGCCCCCGCCTCCATTGTTCCCATTACCCGCCCCAGTCTTCCCTCCTTCGCCCTGCTTCATCTTGGGGCAGTCCCTCTTGTAGTGACCCAGTTCACCACAGTTATAGCACCCCTGCTTTCCCTGGTTTCCCTGGGGAGTGGTAGTCTGAGGAGTTGGGGTAGGTGTAGCAGGCGTATTACGATTACCTTGAAGATTAGCCTTACAATCCTTCGCCTGATGCCCCGTCTTATGGCACCGATGACAACGGTTCCTGTCCTCACAGCGACCATTATGGTGAAAACCACACCGGTCACATTTTGGATGTTTCCCCAAATAACTCCCCAGCTTTTGCTCAGTCGACGGTCCCCCAACATCAAACCTCTTCACCTGCTGAGGTGGAGCTGAGCTCGAGCCCTTACTCGCACCTTCCCACTTCCTCTTGTTGTTTTCGGGAGCCTTCACAGCAGCGCCTCGGGGAGGCAAGACTCCTTCTGTCACCTTCATGTTGGTCAGCCTGTGAGCCGACCGAACCACTTCAGAAAACACAGTAAGGCTGCCCGCAGCCACCAACCCAGCAACTTCCGGCACTAACCCAGCAATATAGTGCTCAATCCTCCGGTACTCCGGTGTGTGCAAATCTGGGCACAGCACCGCCAGCTCATTGTGCCTAGCTGTATAGGCTTCAATCTCCGACCCCACCATCTTATGAGTCCAGACCTCGTGCTCAAGCTTCTGGATCTCATCCCTTGGGCAGTACTGGTTTTTCAAAAGTTGCACGAATTCTGTCCAAGGCATCGCATGGGCTTCCTCGATACCCCTGGTCTGTTTGATGGAGTTCCACCAAGACAAAGCTTGATCCTCAAAGGTCGCAGCAGCATACTTTACCCGGTCGCCTGCCGAGCAATTGCTCATGGAAAACACAGACTCAACTTTCTCCAGCCATCGGAGCAATCCCACTGCCCCTTCAGTCCCCGCGAAGCTGTGAGGTTTGCAATCCATGAACCTCTTGTAGGAGCACTGAACTGGAGGGGGATTGACAGCACCCCCAGCACCCCCACCTAGAACAAACACACAGGTAAGGCAAGAATGACACGGCACTCAAAACAAGATAGAATAGGCGGAGATCAACTCACCACCCATAGCAGCAAGTGCAGCCTGGAATGCAGCCAGAGCTACATTCGTTTGCTGCTGCATCAGATTGTTCAACTCTTCCTGGGTCATGTTAATGTTCCCTCGGCCACCGCCGCCACCACGGCCGCCAGCACGGCCGCCTCGGCGTCCCCCACGAGCTCCCGACATCTTCTGTCACAACAAGAAACAAAAGACTTAGGTTTGCCCGTGGTATAACCCATTAAGAATTTAATAACTAGACCGGGTCCGGCTCGGGTCCATCCGTCCAAACACAAGGCCCACCAGGACTTCCATGCATTCCAGTTTATGATCTCGTGTGCACCCGACATGATAAACTGTTCCGCATGGTCCTCCCGGTGTACTTTCTGTTCGAAGTTCAAGTCACCTAGCGCTAACACGCAATCATGATATTATTACAAGTATAAGACAATAGACGTAAGGGCGAGCACGTCCATTGGGGCATAGAAGGGAGATGTCCGAATCCTTGGACAGATCTCGAGAGTAAAAAAAAAAAAAAGAGAAGTCACCCCAATGTCCGTCGCCGCCAAGAGGGTACAAAGGTAGATCGTCCACCGACGAATCAAATAAGATGGAACAAGGAGTAGGACAAGGAAAGTCAAACAGATGATGTGGCAAAGAAGATGATGACACCGACACCTGGACAAGTTATAACATTACCCATATGTTAAGACTCGACTATTTGTGACCGTCTAGTGTGTGCGACTCAGTTATAGACTAGACTCTACATGTAGTCTCAGTTCACTATAACCGTTGGCTCTGATACCAATCTGTCACACCCTCAAATTCCACGTGCGGGGTTTTACCGCGAGGCGCGTGACACACCAGGATCTCAGTCAACGATCACAACAAACATTCAACAAACATGCATTCATATATATAAATATAAACCAAAATATCATGCTTTGAGCCGTAAACCAGCAGCGGAAGCATTTCTTGTTTACAACCAAAAGACATATTTAAAGTTTACAAAACATTGTTTATACGTTTCAAAATATTAGACGCTGTGCATGACTCCGTGCGCCTATTCCTTTGACTGCTACCTTAGCGACCTGAGAAAACATGCCAAAAAGATGTCAACATATAATGCTGGTGAGTTCACAGGTTTTCTTTTATAAATAAGTTTTAAAAGCTCCAAAGATCATATCCGTTACTACTAGGTTAAGAGAACGTTAGCTAGACGTTAAGTTGTTTTACTACTACGGTTGGGAACCCATTACTAAACGTGTCCAATAAATAAGTCCAGCCCAGACTGTTTGGGTTACCGATGCCTCGGTAACCCGGTAGGTAGAGACGATATGCACCCGCCCGGCATCCCCGCCGACGAGTGGGGGTTGTGAGGCCCAATAGATCTATCCACATTTCCCTCGTTGTGCTTCCCGCACATTCATGGTTTCCCCCTGGGACTTTCCGAAAAAGCCGTATAGTAAATGTAAAGTAACCACAGTGTAACATGATCTTTAATAAGTAAGTTCGTAGCATGTTTCTCCCCCCGAAAGCAAAACTGTAAAAGCGGGGCTGTGACACTCACCTTGGGTTGCGTTACTTGAAAATAGTAAAGTATTTATGCTATGATAGCCCCAAATAGCGGCGACCTATCATAAGATGTGTATAAGTATCCGGACTAATAACCCGCAGGTTAACTAGTCCCCGAATGTCCAGACCATAACCATAGACGTTTTAAAAACACTTTTGACTGATAACCGACCGAGCCAGACAAGACCCGACATCCCATTGGTGACCCGACAATCCACGTGTTAATTATATGCAAGGTATTATGCAACATATGAAGTTAAACACTTAGCACACGCAAGAGTACGTCTAGTCTAGCAAAATGCCCAATTTACGCATAATCGAGTCAGAACGCGTGTTACCGAATCATCCGGCATGTCCCGAGGTTCTTAACATGTTCCTAGGTGTCAAATCATGCTTCGGGATGTCAAAATACGCTTACAACAGCAGTACACGCGACTAGGAATTTAGCATGCAACTAGGAAAAGTCAACTGGTGACTAGGAGTGGTCAACACGCGACTAGGAGGCTAGTCACGTGTAATATCAGGCGACTAGGGCTCCTACTCGCCCCCTAGTCCCCTAGTCGCCCCCTGCAGCATGCGACTAGGAATCCTAGTCGCCTGCTGCAGGTGAGTGACGGATTTTTGCGCGTTTAACCCTCCGAATCAGATCCGAAACATGCAAAAACACCAAGTATCAATCCTAAACTCATTACCAACCCATTCCAAGCAAAAACTCCCAATTTACCACTGGTTTAACATCTTTTGTGCAATTATTTCCAAAAATGGCAAAGTACCAAGTTTCACCAACAACCTTATCTTTCTCTAAATGGAAATAATCGATTTTCATCTTCTACAAACCTGAAACTTGACATTTCTCAGTTATAACATTCCTCTAGTGTGAATCCTAACCACATTCTATCAACAAATCATACCATAACATCCTAGATTTCCAAGAATCACTCAAACGGGTCAAAATGCACATCTTCTTCAAAACACAACAACAAAAGCTCAAACTCATAAATAATCATCCTAATAACCCCTACATAATAGAAGTACAATCATTTCATGAAAACATTCATGTTAAAATCACCAAGAAGGTTAACATAAGCGTGCAAACTTCACATATAGCAATTATTGTGGTGTAGACTTGTTTTAAAACCATTTTCAAAGGTTTAAAAGACACAAACTTAACAAAACAAGGTCTGGACCTTTGGGGAATCAAAACAATAACTTTACAAAGGTTTAGGATGAAGAACACACCTTGGATTTTATCAAAGAAAGGTGTGCAAGCTTGGAAATGGTGATTTTTGTAGCAAAACGAGTTTTAGAGGTGCTCTAGGGTGTGTGGGCGACTTGGGATCAGTTAGGGTTGCTCTAAGGGTGTTTGGGGAGTTAAGGGTTGTATTTATAGGTGTTTCTAGTCGTAGGGCTGCAACAGGCGACTAGGGAGCATAACCACGCGACTAGGCCACGTGACTAGGCCTAGTCGCCCCATATGGCATGCGAGTAGGCCAAAAACATGCGACTAGGAGCTCCTAGTCGCCCCCTGGGGGCTGCTAGTCGCCCCCTGGGGCTGCTAGTCGCCCCCTGCAGCTCAGCCTTGGTTTTTCGCTCGTTAAACACTAATTTAACACACATAAACACGTATTCACATACCAACAAGTCACATAATGATTATAAACATATAATACATGATAACTAACACGTTTACATCCGTTCACCAATTCCCGGGACTCCAGACTCGCGTGTGTGCGTTAAACCCGGTGATTCCACGAATCACCACCCCTTTACACATGGTTATGGACCGACTCCCGATGATCCCACGGATCATCGTAACGACTCCCGATGACTCTCTAGAATCATCATTACGACTCGACCGATTTAGTTAAGTATGAAATAAGTATGACTCGCTAAGGTAGACTTACTAGTTTTAGTCAACGTTACTAACCTGAGTTTGCCGGGTGTCACAAACGTGCCCGGGACCTTCTCCTCTCCACAGCTCTTCTCGTCGATCACATCCCTGAAGCCGGCTGTGATATGTTGATGTCGATCTCAGTGGCTGTCGAATGAAAAAAATTTCCCAAATAATGTTTGCCGTCCAAGTTATAATAATAATCTTCAAAACAAAATTAGTTGCACCGCCCTTTTTGACGGATCTCGGAAACGACATGGGCCGATTCTTTCCATTCCTTTGCACTTTTATTACTTTTTTTTTGTCTTCTAACAAATGAGACATACGTCTCTTATTAACATAGACTTTTTATATAAATATTTTTTTTGTTTTATTATTATTATTACTCCATGCTTTTGTATTAGGTGTTCGCGACTTGACCAAATTTCATCGTTTACGCTCTGAATTCCATGAACACCTACAAAATATAAAATAAATACATAAATACTAAAAATGACACAAAACTAATAAAAATATAATAAAACGCTAAAATAAATTAAATAGACAAGTACAAGCCTAAAACTAATAATAACACTAATAAAAAGAACAGAAAATGACTACAAAATACATAGGAAATTAGATGTGTTTTGCAACGCATCAAGCTTCAGTAACGAACACCACCTTTTCTTGAACGCGACTCTTGATAATCGCCGGTGTAACAGTACAATCGACCTCTGCATGGTGATAGAATTCCCGCAAGATGTCGGTGTATGCTGCATGAGGATGATAGATAGCATAAAAGATCCGCGAGCGCCTCAAGAAATCAATAACGCCTTCAGAAACTTTGTTCTTCTCCTTCTTGATCGGACCAAGAAACGCACAACAGTTATTCTCCGAAGAAGTTCCCCAATTCATGATTCTACACAAAGGCAAGCCATTAGAACATAAAAACGTCAAAAATGAACAAAAACAGACAATATTCGACAAAAATTGGTCTACATTCTGCACCATGCGATTAGGATTTCTACTGGCTAAATTGTTCACGCGATTAGGTTCTAATCGCTAGCAAAATCACACGATTAAGTCTACTCGTTGTACTGTTCATGCGAGTAGACTATCCTACTCGCCTGTCAGACCATTTGATCACCAATTTTGCCAAATTTTGAAATGGGTCAATTTGGATGATGATTTTAGTGTTTCTATGCCCTAAATGAACCAGTAAACACTTCACCTTTAACATATTTTGTTATCATGTCAGATTATATGGTGAATTAACCTGGTTAGAAAGTTAGGGTTCTTGAGGTTTCAAATTTGGGGCTTTTTATTTTGAGATGATTTAGTTTGAAATTTTAACATCAAGGGAACCTAGAAGTGCCGATTAACTAACCCTCATCATCATTTGAAATTGATAAACACATTACAGTAGTTAATCAGTCACAAGCCTATATCTAGGGTTTTGGCTAATAAAACACTGATTTAAACATTCAAATCAACGAGTTTAAACCTAAAATTTTAAGGATGTGTTACCTTGATGGTGTAGAATGATTATCTAGGATGTAAAAGAAACGGGCAACAAGGTGAGGCAAGGATTGGATTAGAGGGAAAAGTATGGACACTTAAGAGAATTTGAAATAATGAAGAAAAAGTTCTAAGTGTCATATTTATACATGTTTCTAATCGTGTGTGTGTACGAGATTAGAGATCTAATCGCTTGAAGTTCTAGGCGATTAGAACGTACTCGTCCCCAAAACTAAACGAGTATAAGACACAATCGCCCTTATCACAGTTACGAAGGATAGGTAGGATAGATGCCTAATCGCTAGATGTTAAGCACGAGTAGAGGCTACTCGTTCAAAATATCACGCGATTACGACTACTCGCCTGGCCTTCATGCGATTAGACTTACCTGTTTAAACATTCATTTTACGCCCAAAATTAACAAGTGATTCAGATTTTGACTCAAAACTCTCAAAAATTTTCATTTTTCACCCAGGTACTTAAGAGAAAGTACGGTTTTGACCCGGCAAAAACACAAGTATTGCATAGTTGATATCACGACGTTTATTTCTGAGGAAGTAAGATTACAATGGATTAGGGTTCCAACATCGGCAATCAAGAATGGATAAAGATAAACTTAAACAGAAAATAAACGAAAACATAAGATCATTTAACTATACACTATATAATTTTGCGAGTTTCATCAGTTAGGGAATCATATCAGTGCACGGACTATACTGAAATCCTTCATTTATCAATTTTAGTTCTAAATTACCAATAAGCATCCTACAACAACTGCCAATATTGTTGTCCACCTAAACCCAAAATCAAGTTTTATCGTTAGCCACTTTAGATACGTTAAGGTAATATTTAGACTGATTAAAGGTGTTTCCCGTACACGCAACACAATCCCGTATCAAGGCATGCACAAAGCATCCTTGTAACCAGTGAATAAGCAGTTGTCATCCGTATTTACAAGGAATGGACTCGGTGGTGATCAGGTCTGCAAGAACGCTGCAGTAAAGAGACCAGTGAAATCCAAACCAGGGTTCAAAGTCAAATACCGTTAATATGATTTATCGGTACGATGCTTTAGGCATATGATTTGTTACCTTAGAGCGAATTCTCAATGAGAATAGGGTTTTGGCATTTCAAATCTTTTTTCTCTTTAAGGATTCCCGGACGTCTCCTGATCAGAATTTATTCTATTTTCTTTTGCTTCTCTTTTTCCTTTTCTTGGGCATGACATAGAGGTGCCTCAGTTGTAGGCTGCGAACCCAACGTACGACACATATGTCACACCATTTTATTCTGAGAGACGTCCAGTTCACCCTGGATGTACTAACGTCTTAAAGACCAGAAAACTCGGATTTTGGCATTCTATCAAACGAAATTTCGGTACTAAAACCATATGCCCACGTGACGTTAATCCACACAATTTTCAGTTGATTTAAGTTTATATCACCGTGCCGAACTTGGAATTGATTTTGAGCCTACCGACACATCATTGTGGAGGCTACTTATCGATTCCAAATCCTTTTAAATTAATGAGAATTAAGATAGTCTACTGATGAATCAATATCATTTTCCCATTTACGCAAAAGAAACTCATTTTTTATTTTCTCAATTTTTTGATTTTTGATTTTTCTCTTTTTTTTTTTTGTTGCATTTTCTGATGTTTTTGTATTTTTCTGAATTTTCTCCCCCTAAAAATCTAAAAATTTGCAAAAGAACAATATTTTTGGATTTTTCTAATTTTTAAAGAAAAAACTATTTACAAAAACGATTACCGATGAGGATCTAATCCTGCTTTTCTTTAATGCCATTTAAAACCAACAGATACTCAAAACGAGGTCTGTCAAAAGCTTTTGTGTATAAATTGTTAGTGCATGTTTGTGTGACAAACGCTTCTCTAGATTAGTATCGTTTTTCTGTTGGTTGATAGTTAAATTGTAACATGCTTGACGGTATTATAAGTCAAGTATGATAGTCTTTTGTCTGAATCCTAGCTAACAAAGTTTATGGACGAATATGGCATAGGTGAAGATGCCTTGAGCATCTTTGCTGTATAGAGAAGATGGCATAGGAGAAGATGCCTTTAAGCATCTTCTCTGAATAAGGAGTCTTCGTTGGGGAATCTTTTCTTGGGCCTTCTTTGTTCGGCCCATGCAGTATATATATGCTGTATGGGGTGTAGGCTAGGGTTGGTGATTTTGGTTAACTTGGTAATTATTAATGCAACTTCGCCAATTATCTCAACTTCGCCTTGATTAAAAGTCCATATTTGTTGATTGGAGCCGCCATTTATATTTAAATCACTTTAATTCACGTCACATTTCATCTTGTTTTGTGCTTCCATTTTAATTTCATCTCGTCAAGACTATACATTCTCAATTTTGTTTTAATAATAACCACCTTTGTTTTGTTTTAATATCAATCGTTATTTGACTATAAATTCATCCTGTCAATTTTGTTTGCTAAATTCACATAACAACATTTTCGTGGTTTTTATTATTCACAAAAGATATTACATCTTCGTTTGTTTGGACTGTGACTTGGACTTGATCATTTAAGTTGGACTTTGGACCTACATTTGAATCTTAGACATTTAAAATTAATTTAATTCATATTAAACAAAAATTAAAATGTCGAGTTTGAATAGGTTTTTAGAAATGAACCACGAGGTTGGAAAGTCAAACTCTCCACCAAAATTGATATCTGTAAACGATTATTACTGGTGGAAGGGTAGGATTGAAGAATGGGCTCGGTTTTTCAACATGAGAATATGGATTTGTATTAGAGATGGTTATTTCAAACCATCTAGGAATGTGGATGGTAGAACTATAGAAGTGGCTTTTAAGGACATGGAAGAGGAGGATAAACTTATGCTTGAAGCTGAAAATAAAGCTCATGCAGCAATTACAATGAGTCTTCCTCAGGAAATATTGCATACTTCAAAAAATATCATAAGGCAAAACAGTTATGGGATGCTCCCGAGAGGAGATTTGAAGGAAATGACAATATAAAGAAAAACAAGTTTGATTTGCTGAAGAAACAATTTGCTGTATTCAGGGGAATGAAAGATGAGTCACTTGAAGAAATCATAACAAGATTTTATCATCTTGTAACCGAGTTGGGAAATCACATGATTAAGAACACTGAGGTTGAACTGAGCACAAAAATTCTGGATTCTCTACCGGCAAAGTGGGAAGTTTATACTCTTCTTATAAGAGAGAATACAGATTTTGAAAATACTTCTCTTGATGAAGTGATAGGGAAGCTAAGAGCTTATGACTTGGCTATGAAAAGAAAGGATGCCGGTTATGATCAGGCTCAAGATCCGGGAGTATACTATGGAAAATCGACATCTAAAGCCTCGTCATCCAGCAGTAGTGGGAATGCAACTGCATTCTTCTCAGGTGATAACTCGGGAAATATAATTTTGGACTCTGATGGTGAAGTTTGTTTTGTGTCTGTTTCAGGTGAGTCTACGAAAGTGAAGGATATTCCCTCAGGAAAAGACAAGGGAACGAGCGTTGACTCCAAAGGTGATCACAAGTCATGCAAGTCTATGCCTATGAGTGTCAAATCAGCAGAAGAGCAGCTTGCAGTTTTGTCTTCCTTTGTAGCTTCCTACGAAAACTACATACAAGGGAAGATAAATGATCCAGCAGTTTTTTGATGAAGAATATGATCAAATCGATCCAGATGACTTAGAGGAAAAGGATTTGCAGTGGAATCTTGCTATGATCTCCAGAAGAGCAAAAAGGTTCATGGACAGAACTGGAAGAAAACTGGTGGGAGGTCGAGCCGGATTTGATAAATCAAAAGTGAAATGTTACAACTGCTTCAACTTCGGTCATTTTGCAAGGGAATGTTCTAGACCGAAGAACCAGAATCAGAACCAAGGTAATACTGTCAAGCAAAGCTCGTCAGTGGGACCATCTTAGAGCAACACTAGCCCTAAGGCCCTAATGGTGGCAAAACCTGTTGATACGTATGACTGGAGTTGTGTGATCGGTGCAACTGTTGGATCAAGCAATTAGGCATTCATGGCTGAGATTGTAGAGGAAAAGACTGAGAACGATGTAAAACCTGGTGTCGAGACAGAAGTGAAAGAAAGTTCAACTAAAGAGGCTGATGCAACAAAGATTGAAGATGAAGTTGTTAAGGAGTCAACTGCACAGGTGTTGGATCTGACAGCATCAACTGAGGGGATGTCTGCTAAAGAGTTCATGGCTTACATGTCAAACTTGTCTTCCAATGAGAAAAAGGTACTCCTTCCTTTACCTTTAGTCGTAGAAGCTTGTAATAAGTGTGTTGATTATGCTGAGCGTATTCTGTTGCTAGTGAAAGGGAATGATAAAGTAGCTGAGCATAATAAGGAATTAGTTGTGCTTCTGGACAAAGAAAAAAAGTTTAACATAGGCAATAAGATTAGAGAAGGGAATCTAAAAACTTCCCTTGGTGCTGCTAAGAAAGATCTAAAAGAACTCAAATATACCCTTAGTGAAAAGATAGATTATCTTAAGCTAACACAGTTGGCTCTAGTTGATATACAAGAAGAGATTGCTAAAAAAAATGCTGAAATAGACCAACTTAAGGTTAAGGTAGCCGATCTGAACAGACAAATAGATCAAGTTCGCAGTTCACAATATCTTATAAGTGCTCTAATAGACTCTGGAAGAGACACCAAGAAGTTTATTGATGAAAATGGTGGCTTAGGTTACCAAGATGTCCCACCTCCTCTAATAGGAAACTATACGTTTCTGCCAACTGAGAAGGAGGTAAATGAGGAAATCTGTAAGCCTAAGATAGATGAGAGGAAAGTTGATGTGAATGAAAATGAGAATAGTACTAAGAGTGGTAGTTCATCGAGTGTGTCTGAGGATGAAGAAACAGGTGAAGTGTTCAAGAACAATAAAGGGTCGGGGCTTAATAAAACTAATCCAGTTAAAATTAACTCAACTGAATCAAAGACTCAACCCAAAAAAACTGAACCAAAAACGATTTTGCAAAATCCTGAGAATCCGGTTAAAAACCGAATTCATGGATCGAATAAGCAAAAACATCTCGGTTTCAGACGGAAGATTCGAGACGAGACAGAAACATACGATAACAACGTCATCACAGATTCGTATTACTTCAGAAACAGTTACAGAAACTATCATCAGTAGGATAAACATCTATCTCGGGGCCGGGGGAGGTCGGGCATGACCTCCCCCTTGAGAGCATTCAAAGCATAAACTCAAATCTTAAATGAAAACCAACACATGAGATTGCTATTTATAGTCCAAACCATAATCCCACCTTCGCCCCTTTAGCTAGGTCGAACCTGCACGTTCTGCAGGTTCGCCCCTTGTAAAAGGTCGAACCAAGACTTATGTTTTGGTCTATATTTACAAACGCATCAGATCCATAAAATGCCCTTATGGATCACCACAATCTCATGTAATACCATACAAAACTCAACCCTAGTCTATTCGACAGTGACGTCCACATAATAGTGCATCAACAAATCCTAAATTTGTTAAGAAAGGTGAAGCCAAAACAGATATCAAACAGGGTAATGCTGAATGTTCAGGCAACACTTCACCCAAATCTGCTAGCAATGAGGGATCGACCTCAAGGGGACAGTACAAAAAGCCCCTTGAGAAGCGATGTTGTTTTAAATGTCATGAAAAAGGTCATGTTGCTAGCATATGTACTGTCAAAAAGAGAATAGCACTGCATCAACTGATGCAAAGAAAGGCGAGACTCCCGCTAAGTCTGAAAGCAAGAAAGAGGTAAGCCACTCTTCAAAGAAATCTTTGCAGAGACAACTAGAAAGAGAATCAGATGGTGGGTCTAGGGATCCAAGAAAACGCCCAGTAAACAATAATTTTGAAATACCTGCGTTTGTCCCTAGACAGGTAAGTGTTGGCCAGGCAAGCACATCTGGTGCTCAATCTTCTAAGCAGGCAACACCTGCAAATGCCAACAAATACCAACCACCGCATAGGCAACCAAGTCACCAAAGTCCACAAGGTGACAAATTTAATTCTGTAAATAATTATAATAATCAAATTGGTTATAGGGATAGACTGTATTCAAATAACCAACATTTTTCTAGAAATAATTACAATCCGTGATACTCCAACAGAGGGAGCTATCCTCAAAATAACAATAATGGGCCAGTGAATCAAAGAGGATATCACAATTCTCATAATCAAAGGCCCTACAGGCAATTTGACCAAATGAACAGAAACAGCCCACCAAGATCCAGGACTCCAGTGGGGAGTGATTGATACTGGAGGACGTTCACTGTTGTTGATGAAATGGGACGACCCAAGACTTTCATATATTAGGTCCCCTACTCTAACTAATCTTCTTTGTGAATGTAGGAGCTGCTTAGGAGGGTTATCAACTGGTGGTATGTTGATAGCGGCTGCTCCAGGCATACGACAGGGGAGTTGAGTTTGTTGATTGAATTTATGAAATGTGATGGAGGTTTTGTAAACTTTGCTGGCGCCAAAGGCGGGCGCATCTCAGGAAAGGGGAAGGTCACTAATGGCAAGATCACCCTAGAAGGAGTGAACTATGTTGAGGACTTAAACACAATCTCATGAGTGTCTCGCAAGTTTGCGACAAAGGGCACTCAGTTCACTTCATCTAGACTGAGGCTTTAATGTTGAAACTAGGAGTAGTAATTCCAAAAGAGTGGATAATTATGAGGGCTCCTAGAAGAAATGACACGTATATCATGGATATGAGCGTGCATGACGATTCTTCTACGGAGACTACATGTTTATTACCCAGAGCATCTGCATCAGACTCACTTCTTTGGCATAGAAAGATGGGACACATCCATTTCAGGAAATTGAACTACATTGTAAAAAACGGTTTAGTAACGGGTGTTCCTTTAAAAAGTTTTGGGATTGAGGACAAATGTGTCCCTTGTAAAAAGGGAAAGCAACACAAGAAGCCTCATCACCCAAAAACTGTTAATTCCATTTCTGCTCCGTTTGAATTACTTCACTTTGATCTTTTCGGTCCAGTGAATGTTCGGAGCATTGGTGGAAAATTTTATTGCCTTGTGATTACTGATGATTTTTCTAGATTCTCGTCGGTGTTTTTCTTAGGTACGAAGGATGAAACTGCTGAAATCTTGACGAATTTCATTCTTCAAGCAGAGAATCTGTTCAACATTACACTGAAGAGGATCAGAAGCGACAATGGCTTGGAGTTCAAGAACAGCACGTTTTCAATCTTTTGCATTCGCAAAGGAATTGAACATCAATTCAGTGCTCCCTATGAGCCTCAAGAAAATGGAGTCACCGAGAGGAAAAATAGGACTTTGATTGAATCTGCTCGGACCATGCTAGCTGACTCTAAGCTTCACGTCCATTTTTAGGGGGAGGCTGTGAACAAAGCATGTTATGTCTTGAATAGGGTTTTGACCGTTAAGAAACATAATAAAACGTGTTATGAACTCTTAAACGGTCGTAAACCTAACATCAAAGATTTTGAGCCATTTGGAATGCCTTGCACTATCCTGAAAAATAAAAACCAATCTAAATTTGGTGAGGTGGAAGACGAGGGATTCTTCCTTGGTTATGTTCCCGGCTCACCAAACAAACGTGTTTGGAATAAATCAAAGGGTGTAGTCGAAATTGCTTTTAGTATTGAAATAACAAATTACTCACCACCAGATAGTGCACAGGAACCAAGTTGGATGTTCGATTATGACTCTGTTTTTATGTCCTTTAATGTTCCTCATACCTTAAATGCAGATCCACATGAAGAAGAACTAGTGATTGTTGATAAGGATGATGATGACTTTGTTTCACCACGATCAACAGTCCCGATCTCTGCAGAAAAGGCCAAAACAGATGCAAGTACCAGCTCTTCGGGAAACAACCAGTCTTCATCCACAAAAGAGGTCACTGGAAACAAAGAAGAACCTTTCACGAATCCGTTCGGGAAAGATTCTACTGATGATGAAGTGACTGCAGGAGATATTGGCTCCAATTTAGATGAAGATTTGCCGGAAGACACTGTGATTTTAACACGCTTAAATAGAATTCATCCAGTTGACTTCATACTGGGGGATCCTAATGCGGGTATTCAGACTCGGAGAAGTTTTGCTAATGCCAACTGCATGTATGCAAGAATCGTTGACTCAGGGATTGTGAACAACTGCTTGAATTGCTTTATCTCGCAAATTGAACCTAAGAGTTATCAATTGGCTCTTCGGGACAATGCATGGGTAGAAGCTATGCAAGAAGAGCTCTCTCAGTTTAGGAAGCTCAATGTCTGGGAGTTGGTCGATCTCCCTCGGGGTGCACAGGAAATTGGCACCAAATGGGTTTTTAGAAACAAGAAAGATGACAATGGAGTAGTGGTCAGGAATAAGGCTCGTCTTGTGGTAAAAGGGTTTAATCAACAGGAAGGAATTGACTTCAATGAAGTGTTTGCACCAGTAGCATGGCTGGAAGCAATTCGTCTGTTTCTAGCTTTCGCATCTCATAAGGGCTTTAAAGTATATCAGTTAGACATTAAAAGCGCCTTTCTGTACGGTAAAGTTCAAGAACTGGTGTATGTCTCACAACCACCGGGGTTCACCATATCCAGATCGGGTCTACAAACATGATAAGGCCCTCTATGGACTTCATCAGGCTCCTCGGGCCTGGTATGAGACACTATCTTCTTACCTCTTGAACAATGGATTTGAGAGAGGGAAGATCGATAGTACACTTTTCATTCGAAGAAAAGGAGAAGATTTTCTGCTGGTTCAGGTGTATATGGATGACATCATCTTCGAATCATCTAATGAAGACTTATGCAAAGAATTTGAACAGGTCATGAAGAAAAAGTTCGAGATGAGCGCGATGGGGGAGTTGAAGTTCTTTCTCGGTTTGCAAGTGGATCAGAAGGCAGATGGAATGTTCATCAATCAAACCGAGTATGTACATCCTGGCTCGTTTCAAGATGAATGATTGCACACCTTACCATACTCCCATTCCATTAAATCACAGACTCGGCCAAGATGCAGAGAGTGACAAAAATGTTGATCCATCAGAGTACAGGGCAATAATTGGTTCACTTATGTATTTAACTGCTTCTATACCTGACATTGTGTTTGCAGTTTGTCTTTGTGCCAGGTTCCAGGCAAATCCAAAGGAGTCACATATGATTGCGGTCAAACGGATAATGACTATGGTATCCAGGCAAATCCAGGTTTCAAGTAAACCAAATTAGGTCTCTGGTATCCATCAGATGGTGGATTAGATCTCGTATCCTACACCAACTCAGACTACGGAGGATCCAACCAGGACAGGAAGTCGATGACTGGTGGCTGTCAACTGCTTAGGGGGAGATTAGTATCCTGGCAATGCAAGAAGCAAGCCTCTGTAGCGGTATCCTCTTGTGAGGCTGAATACGTTGCAGCTGGTAGTTGTTGTTCACAGGTTTCGTGGATACAACAACAGATGCGGGATTACGGTTTGAATTTTCTAGATACTCCCATACTAATTGACAATAAAGCCGCCATTTCCGTAACTGATAACCCTACCAACTTTTCTAAAACTAAACATATTCATATCAGACATCACTTCATATGGGATTGCTTTGAAAAGAAAATGATTCATTTAGAAAAAGTTGACACAAGGGACAATTTGGCAGATGTTTACACCAAGGCATTTGACAGGGCTCGTTTTGCACTGTTGGTGCAACTCAACGGGATGAGGAATCCTGAATGATTCTACATTTCCCATAAGCTTCTAAAGTTTTTGTAAATACTTTTCCATAAAAAATAGGAGTTGTCATTGCGAGAAAGAAAAGATATGATAGTACATCAGCTGCTTGACGGTCGCACTTAAAATAGAACAGAGAACTTAAACTGCTAAGTGCGACGGCAGCTTCATCATGTGATATACCAGCAGGCAGACTTACAACGCGTACTCAGCCCATAATAATAATATTAAAAAGGAGTTGGACTGTCGTACATGTGGGGAACATAACATCGGCGTACGATTTTATGATCTTAATTCTTGCGTTAATAGATTGCCAAATTCAGAGGTTTTAGGTCTTTATATTATTGATCTATCCGGGGATTACCTGGCTGTCCTTCTACTGCATCTAGAAATATGTTGACCTAGGCACAGCCAGGATATCTTAAAAGAGCAAATACAAAGGAAAATGCCAAAACCCTCTATGCTGACAGGCTATCTCAAAAGGCCCAAAGCTAAAATTCATACCAAATGGTATTTGTCTTAACCCTGGTTGAGAACACACCGGTCAATTTGCTGCATCCAGAAATATTATGCTGACCTGTACACCCGTGTGTCTCATGCCTTATAAATTATACGGATACCAGCAATACACTCACCAATTACGATGAAGCTTTGTGCATACCTTGATCGCGGGGGTATGTCATGCTGTGGGACACGCAGAACCCACAGTCAGACACTCAAAATCGTAATAAGTACATTGAGGCTTTGAAGACAATGATGTAAGTTTGTTTAAGTGGATGAGTATACTGGTAATCGCCTTGGACTGCGACAGTGCTTATAAAAATTTACCTTTAGTTATTCTAACTCGTGTGTTCGGTCTTGTTCTAGCTGATATGATCTTTTCGCCGGTGACATCTCAACAAAAATAGAGTGTTTACTTTTTGAATTTTATTTCATTTTATATTAGGTTCACTTTATTAGTGTTTTTATTTCTTTTAGTTGTTTATAAAAATTAAAAAAACAAAAAAAAAATTCAAAAATGTCAAAAAGATTTTCTATTTTTCCACTTTTGGTCTTAATGCACGGGAAATGTTCATTTAAGGGAGTAACCAAATTTTCTCAAAAGCCAAGTCATTGCTTCGTTATAAATTACTAAAAACTGAAACTTTTCGGGCATGGATTTATGTTCAAGGCCCAGTTCTGAAAAATGTTGGGTTAAGTTGTTATTCAAAAATTGTTTTCAATCCATAAGGCCCAATTTTAATTAATGAATGTTTAAGTTGTTTTGTTAATGTTTGGAAAGTGAGATTGTTGCAGACTCACCACAGACGTTGGAACCTCCTGCTGATACTGTGGGGGAGAAATGGAAGAGAGATGATGATGAGACTGACAAAGACTATCAACCAGAGGATTATGATGATGATGGTGATGATGATGTTTCACCTCTCCGGACTCGTCAGAAGAAGAGATGAGGAGTTGTTATTCGTGAGTCAAGCTCACAGATGCCATTAGCAACCTTAGCAGTCACAGTACCACAACAACCACCACTTACAGGCAAAAGATAGAGATTTGATACAGAAGCTTCTTCAACAGAATGCTGAGTTGATGAAGCAATTGCAGGCTCAGGGGGAGAATGTGATGTGTAAGGGTGATGAATTGATGATGATCCCGACAATGATCCTAACCGCTCTGCGGGGAGTGAGCCTCCAAGTGCTTCAGCAACATTTGGTGTGCAAGCTACTACTCAGGGGGAGTCGGGTACTGTAGTAGAAGTTACTGGTGCTGGTGATCCAGGGAAGAGGCCTGTTGAGGATATGCCTCAACTTGCAAATTCTTTTATATCTACTGATTTATTCGAGGAGTTGTTTCCAAGGTTCGATGAGTTTACCTTTGAGAGTTTACTTGACTTTGAAGATGCAACCGAAAACCTCAAAGAGACTGGATTACTTTCTGAATAATTAGACAGTGAAGATGTGTATGATTTGGAAGAAGTTGAGATTATTCCAGATTATTTTGAAGACTGAAGACTGCAGAAGGTTGAAGATCTAGAGAGCCTTCGTCAAGGGGGAGTTTGTGAGTGCATGATTGTGTGACAAACGCTTCTCTAGATTAGTATCGTTTTTGTGTTGGTTGATAGTTAAATTGTAACACGCTTGACGGTATTTTAAGTCGAGTATGGTAGTCTTTTGTCTGAATCCTAGCTAACAAAGTTTATGGATGAAGATGGCATAGGTGAAGATGCCTTGAGCATCTTTGTTGTATAGGAGAAGATGGCATAGGAGAAGATGCCTTTGAGCATCTTTTCTGAATAAGGAGAAGTTAACGGTGACGAAGATGCCTTAAGCATCTTCTCTGGGGAATCTTTTCCTGGGCCTTCTTCGTTCAGCCCATGCAGTATATATATGCTGCATGGGGTGTAGGATAGGGTTGGTGATGTTGGTTAGCTTGTAATTGGTATTTGTTCCCACTGAAATAATATCAATAGATAAGCAGTTTTTTAAGTATTTCCCTGTTCTCCGTTTTGTTGATTCATAGTTTGCATAAACATCTATCAAGGGATTCTGCACCTTGATAGATCAGATCTGGCTTGTAATCGATCCACTCCAAGGACCTACATAAATCGGCACGTTGGTAATCAGTGTGGATTTTAATCATATCTAACAGTCTCTTTTCATAGCAATCGCGTATGAAATGATACCGAACATAGATATGCTTCGCCTGGGAATGATTAACTGAGTCTTTAGCAAGCGCTATGGCAGACTCATTGTCACAGTAAATGGGAGTATTAAGAAATTTCAAATTGTAGTCTCTCATTTGTTCTTGTATCCATAGAACCTGGGAGCAACAGCTGGAGGCAGCTATGTATTCCGACTCACAAGTTGTTAAGGAGACAGAGGGTTGCTTCTTGCACTGCCACGAGACTAATCTTCCTCCCAAGAACTGGCATCCAGTCAATGTGGATTTTGCGTCTTTCTTGCATCCGCCATAGTCAGCATCACTAAAAGCGATGAGGTCAAACTTATCGTCATTAGGGTACCATAGACCTTTGGTCGGACAACCCTTTAGATAACGTAAGATCCTCTTCACAACAATCAGATGGGACAGTTTCGGCCTGGACTGGTATCTTGATAGAAGGCATGTTGCGAACATTATATCAGGTCTTGAAGCTGTGAGGTACATCAACAAGCCAATCATCGCTCGATAGAGAAAGGAATCAACGGTTTGTCCTTTCTCATCCGGTCCAATCCTGTGATTGGTCGGTATGGGGGTGGCTACTGGAGTAGAGTCTTCCATCTGGAACCGGCTCAAGATGTCAGCAACGTATTTGGTCTGGTGGATGAAGATCCTTGACTCTAGTTGATCTACTTATAGTCCAAGAAAGAATTGCATCTCCCCCATCGACCTCATCTCGAACTTCTCCTGCATTAACTTTTCAAATTCCCTGCACAAATCCTCATTAGTAGACCAAAAATAATATCATCAACATAAACCTGTACCAGCAGACGGTCACCATCCTTTTCCTTGGTGAATAGGGTGCAGTCCAGGAGTCCACAGTTGAACCCATTGGATATCAAATAGTTGCTTAACATTTGATGCCATTCTCTCATGCTTGATGAAGTCCGTACAACGCTTTATTCAATATGTAAACTTTTTCACGATGCAACGGATCCTCAAACCCTGGAGGTTGTGAAACATACACCTCTTCCTTCACGATTCCATACAGAAAAGCACTTTTCACGTCCATTTGATACACCTTAAACCGTTTGTACGAAGCATAAGCTAAGGACATCCGGATAGCTTCAAGGCGAGCAAATGGAGCGTATACTTCGTTCTAATCTATTCCTTCAATTTGACGGAAGCCGAGAACAACTAAGCGAGCCTTGTTTCTAATAACCACCTCGCGGTCATCCCGTTTGCACTTGTAGACCTACTTTGTTCCAATTTTCTTGGCACCAGGAGGTAAGTCAACTAAGTCCCACACTCCTAACTTTTGGAACTGCTGAATTTCGGTTTGCTTAGCTTCAATCCATGGTTCCTCCCTCATTGCTTCTTGCACAGATCTTGATTCTTGTTGAGAGACATAAAGAGCGAAGGACCAATCGTTCTGATGACCAGCTTTTCTGATTTCCGAATAGAGGGCCAAGGTACCTACATTGTCACTTGAACTAGCATTTATGAGTTGACCACGTGTCATAACTCGGCTTGTTGGATCACCAATCACACTCTGCAATGGATGAGTATCGTGAATCCGAGATGCCGGATGTGCCGGTACTGGATCATCCGAATGCAGATTGAGATTCTCCAAATTATTCGATAGAGTTGTCTCTGCAGCACTTGAATCATTTGAAGTTGAGGGTTTCACATTAAACCTAGAGAGATCAATCTGCAGATCAATCCCTGGAGTTGCAGAGGTGGAAGGACCAGCTTGATTGTTTCCTGTAGGAATAACTGGAGCTGTAGTGGTAGATTCACCATTTCCAGCTTGTTCTTCAGTAAGTGTCTCCCGAGATGATGAATCCTGAATTTCTGCAGACGCTTCCTGAAAGACTTCTTCAACCTCTACTACTGCAGCTTTGCAAGGTTACCCATAGATGTTGAAGCATTTGATGCTGCTGATGTATTAACGATGATTGGACACATCAGGGGTGAGCTGGCTGCGTTTTCACACCCGTAATATATCTGTTCAATAACATCATTTACCACAACATCCATGTTGAAAGAATCAAACAAACTCTTATTGTCGAACAACCAATCGGGTCCAACACCAGGTGCATTGGCAGTATAGCATTGAACATCGACATTTAGCCAATCTTCAACGCAATTGGTTCTTTTGTTGTACAATCTTTTATTTGGAGTGCTGTAACCTACAAAGAATCCTTCTTCTGCCTTTACACCAAACTTCCCATCAGGATGTAACATGGTGCATGGAGCTTTGAATGGTTCCAAAAACTCTAAGTTCGGTTTCCTCCAGTTCAGCAATTCGTAAGAAGTCTTACCATGCTTCTTCACCGTAAGAACCCTATTTTGAGTATAACACGCACAGTGAACTTCCTTATTCCAAAAGAACACAGGAAGATTCGAATTCGCGAGCATTGTTCTGGCTGCCTCAATAAGAGTTCGATTCTTTCTTTTTGCAACCCCGTTTGGCTGAGGAGTGTACGGCGCTGTGAATTCATGATGAATACCCTTTTCTGCACACAACGACTCCATAGCATGATTCTTGAATTCTGTCCCATTGTCACTTCGAATCCTACGGATCTTCAGCTGATAAACATTTTCAAGCTTTGTGAACAGATTCTTCAAGTTCTCGAAAGTCTCACTCTTGTGTTGCATACATATTACCCAAGAGAATCTGGAATAATCAACTGTAACTAACAGACAGTATAAGTCCCCATTTTTACTTTTGCGATTGACAGAACCGAATAAATCCATGTGCAACCATTCAAGTGGAACACTGATGGAGTTGATCTTCTTGGGCTTGTGAGATTTCTTCCTTTGCTTCCCTTTCTTGCATGAGACATAGATGTCATTGTGTAAAGGATCGTTTTATGTAAAAACAGTGAATATGATCACACAAGTCTCTATTCCAGGTGCGAAAACCCTAGAACAGATACAAAATGATAATCGATGAATCAAACACACGAATTAAACTTTTCAAATCTCATTTTCATAGATATCTTGTCAAAATATGATGATAATAACATTTACAAGTTAATCTGACCAACAATTCAATAACACACACGCTAGAGAGCTCTACACAGACTCACTCGACTCAAAATGATCAAAATTTTGAATTAAAACAAACTTCAAGCTTATATACTCTGCAGGTTCGCCCTATACGGTAGGTCGAATGTGGCTTTGTTCCACATTCGCCCTTCTGATCAGCTCGAACCTGGAACCATCTTCAATACATTTCCACATTCGCCCCACAATCTCTACCTTCGTCCCATCAAACTTCCACTTTCGCCCATACGATTACCTCAAAATTAGTTTATGGTTACAATCCAAAGCATTAGTCGCACAATATGCATCAACACATTGAGATGAAAGTTCTTAACGGAAACACTATCCACAAGCTGATTTTGAACTAGATAGTTCATCTTCCTCAAGTGAATGCGACCCATACGTCTATGCCACATGATGGTTTCCTTCTCTGTCGCCTTAAACAGAAAACAAGTGACTTGCCCCTGAGCTGTAATAGCTTGACTCATATCCAAGACATGCAAATTGTTGACCCTTGGAGCTGAAATCATTACCTGTTGGGTCAGAGAGGATAGATGAACCACAAAACCTTAACTAGTTATCCACATAATAGTAATAACTAAGTATAAGAACTAATGATGAAGAAACAGGCAACTACTGAGGGTAAAAGAGAACTATTGAAGGACAAGTTCTGAAGACGAACCAGATAACTCTCTGAAGAAAAAGTCCTGAAGTACAAAAGACAACTACTGAAGAAGGGAACTACTCAAGAGGAAACTACTGAAGACCAGTTACTGATGAACTAGTTCAAGGACAAACCAGACAACTTCCGAAGAACAAGTTCAGAAGTACTGAAGAATAAACTACTGATGAAGTATCTCATCAGTAGTTATCAATGGTCATCAGAAGTTACAAATACTAAAAGAGCAACATCTGATGATTTACTCATCAGAAGTTGTACCAAACCATCAGAAGTTCAAGATTCTCAGAAGTTAGCTTTATTAGTTGTTGTCTGTATAAAGCAACAGTAGTTAGTATATAATTAGTTTGTTTTCCACTATGTATTTGTTTATGTATTTGGTAGATCGAACAGGCTGTGGAACAGCTAGGTATGTATTCTATAAATACCTAGCTACATATAGCCTTTAGACTTGCACTTGGCCACATGTATTCATACATTTGTACATTTGCCTAATAACATACAAGTATTTAAGTTTCATTTCTTATCTCCCTTATGTTTGTTTTTTTATAATTCATGTTGTGATAGCTTAATCCGAGGGGGAGTCTAGGTCAAAATTATTGAGTCACAAGGTGTCAATTGTCTAGTTTAATTCCGTTGCATACTCTATAATACAAGCTAATTGTCCCTTTGAGCTACCAAAGATACCAACAATTGGAATCAGAGCTTGGCCAGTCAAAATTGATCTAACAATCAGTTTGACACAACAGACCAGCTCATTATTATTGATACTCGATTGACTGTGACTCTTTTATGACTTAAACTTAGTGATATCATCTTAGTCATACTAATGATAAGTTGTTAATCAATCAACTATATCAAAGTGACAAGATATGATTGCCACAACATACCAGGTAGTATAACTTTGTTAAAAGCTTATTTTATAAATCTGTTTTAAACAAAGTCAGGCCTGAAGACCACATATACTCCAAGTGAACTATCTCCTAAGTAGATTTTTCATAAAAGATGTTACAAAATGTGGGTAACTTGACTGAAAATATGTGCTTAAATATATCAGTATCATATAAACAGTAAAAGTTGACAAAAGTTGTTTCAAGCAGGCTAATCACATCAAGATCTAGATCTTAGAGCTTATCTGAGTCTTGATGTTGAAAATATAATTACTAAAGCTTGTAAATTAACTATTGTGAATCCGGTTAGGAACCGAACTCATGGATCGAATACGCATAAACAACTCGGTTTCAGACGGGAGATTCGAGATGAGACAGAAATATACGATAACAACGTCATCACAGATTCGTATTACTACAGAAACGGTTATAGACACTGTCATCAGTAGGATAAACATCTATATCGTGGCCGGGGGAGGTCGGGCATGACCTCCCCCTTGAGAGCATTCAAAGTACAAACTCAAATCACCAAATGAACACTAACACATGAGATTGCTATTTATAGTCCAATACTCAAAAGCCACCTTCGCCCCTTTTGAATGGTCGAATGTGGAGCATTTCCACATTCGCCCATTTGTAATGGTCGAATGTGGAAAACTTCCACATTCACCCAGTGTATATAGGTTGAACCTGGCTTGTGTATTGTCCTATATTTTACAAATGCGTCAGATCCATAAAATGCCCTTATGGATCACCACAATCTCATGTAACACATTACTAAGACTCAACCCTAGTCTATTCGACAGTGACGTCCACAGAAAGTGCATCAACAATCTCCCCCTTGGACGTTGCTGGCGAATCCTCAATCTCTTGCACATCAACAGTCAGAATCACAGGTCTCCCCCTCAATACATGCACCATTGCATTGAGTTAGAAATACAATATCCTTCGTGAACCGACCAAGTAATGCACTACGGACCCTTAGCATCAATACGCAGGAAGTCAACTAGACCACGTATATCATTTGCGAATTCAGCAGGTCGCTGAATTACAACCAGATCACCTAGTTACGCCAATGTGAAGTCGACAATGTAATGCACTGCAGTCTCGTAGCATCAGTACCCAGGAATGTCATCTTGACCAAGTACATCACGCGCAATCCAACTAGCCTGATAAGACCCCTACTAGAAGGATTCCATACTGACCGATTAGATATTCAACGTAACATGTAGGTACCACCACTAATTTACGTCTCATATCTGCACTTAACCTTTGCATCACCCTTCACACCAACTGGAGAAGTCTAACTGTCAGTACCCAATTAAACATCTCAAATGTGACTATGTGCAAAACAATCCACTCGAACACTAGTATTTCTATGAAATTCTTCATCTGTGCTGACTGTGATTGCATCAACACATTCTTCTCTTTTCCTAGCATCTTCAGTCAGTAATTGTTGAAGTATCAGACACTAACATCAACAATCTCCCCCTTGACTAATGCTTCACCAAGTTTCTCTGAGTTCCCGTATGATAAATTAATCATGTTCTTGAGTAACTTCATCTGTTCGACAGAATACAAGCCGTAGACGAGTGGATCAAGCCATCAAAAGTTTTCAGCACTTGAAACTTTCGTTGAACCTACGTGCCACATGACTCCTACTAGGATACCTCATTACTTTCAGAACCTTGAAATCTCAAACTTGATTTCCTTCTTCTTAACAACTCTTCAGAACAAGTTCCTTCAAACACACAGGAACTGGGTTGACTGTTCTCATCATGCGGAATAAAATCTGTCTATTTTCTGGCCCATAATAGTCATTTGAATCTGATTATCATACTGTTGATTCTCATGACTACCCCACAATAACACTGTTTCATCATCATCAATTCTTCAACAAATTTGGGTAAACCTCATCACCATTCTTCCGAAAATCTTCAAAAATATCATATTCGAAATTTTTTAGGCCTTAAATTTTACATTCGCCCCTGGGAACTCCACTTTCGCCCAAACTAGAGACCCGAATGTATAATATGAATAATACTTTTCACTTTCGCCCATTTACACTCACGTTCGTCCACTTTCTATCCACCTTCGCCCGTCCGATGAACCGAAGGTGAAATAGACACCCGAAAGTGAAAATCCACATAACAAAATTCCAGGTTCGCCCAAAACATGCTACATTCGCCCAGTAGAATTCCACATTCGCCCAGTGGAATTCCACGTTCGCCCGCCCGACTTTCTGAAAGGGGCGAATGTGCAGACTGAACTTGTTCTTGTTCAATATTTTCTTCGAATCAGTCCATAATCACTCTAATTCTTTGAATTTGATGATGAAACTTGTTCAGAAAGGTGCGGAAATGAAAACCTAACCCTCGAATTCACAAAAACATGGAGAAATCACATGATTTCGGGTTCAATTAAGAATCTAGGGTTTCTAGGGTTTCAACCTTTCAATTATAATCTGATTTTAACGTCTGAAAACAGTAAAAAACGAACTGTGATTGATTCAAACGACTGTTAGATCGTTCAAATCGGTACCACGGCTCTGATACCAGTTGTGAATCCGGTTAGGAACCGAACTCATGGATCGACTACGCATAAACAACTCGGTTTCAGACGGGAGATTCGAGACGAGACAGAAATATACGATAACAACGTCATCACAGATTCGTATTACTACAGAAACGGTTACAGACACTGTCATCAGTAGGATAAACATCTATCTCGTGGCCGGGGAGGTCGGGCATGACCTCCCCCTTGAGAGCATTCAAAGTACAAACTCAAATCACCAAATGAACACTAACACATGAGATTGCTATTTATAGTCCAATACCCAAAAGCCACCTTCGCCCCTTTTGAATGGTCGAATGTGGAGCATTTCCACATTCGCCCATTTGTAATGGTCGAATGTGGAAAACTTCCACATTCGCCCAGTGTATATAGGTTGAACTTGGCTTGTGTATTGTCCTATATTTTACAAATGCGTCAGATCCATAAAATGCCCTTATGGATCACCACAATCTCATGTAACACATTACTAAGACTCAACCCTAGTCTATTCGACAGTGACGTCCACAGAAAGTGCATCAACAACTACAACTACTGATTTAAAAGAAATATCTATTCTAAAGAATCTCAGTAGTTTTCATATCTTTGGTATTTTCAATTAAAGGGCCATTTTCAAAAAGGTTGTTATTACTAGAGATCTTCCATGGACAAAAAGTCCTTGGTTGTTGGACTTCAGATGTTATTACAATAGAAGATTTTCAAACTTCTAAATCCAAAGGGAAATTGAAAATACAAGGAAAATGAAGTATGAAAATAAGTAAATTAAACACTAAACTTAGAAACTTCTGAAAGCATATATAACATCTGAAGACATAACTACTGAAGTAGTGAATCAGTAGTTAAGTATTGGGGGTGTGAGGTGAATTGTACATCAGTAGTTATTAACTACTGAAGAGAAGCGGGGACAACTACTGACGAACAAAATTATTCTTCAGTAATTGAGAAAAGGGTATAACAGTCCTTTCATCAGAAGTTACAACTTCTGAAACCCTGATTCTTCGCATTCATTGCAATTCAAATCATATTTCCCTCTTTCAAAGCATCAACGGCGATTAACAACTAGTTTTCAAACCTAATCAATTAAAATGGAACTTCAATTGAAACCTTCCCACAATCAGATCACCTACCTTGTGAAACAAGATGACTGGGAAAAATACCATGATATTATTGATACCATAGTCAAATCTAGGTATCACACTGCCTTTACCATCGATCCACCTATCCACGTGGACGCCCTCAGGCAGTTCTGGGCTAATGCAAAAGCGTCAATGGTCAATGGCAAAGTTGTAGCCCTGAAATCCAAAGTGAATGGAAAAGTGTTGGCCATAACACCAGAGGTGTTGTCACAAGCTCTTCAACTAAATGACAACGATGCTCTAAGGTCTATCTCAACTGGTGTTATCCATGCCACACTTACAGCATGTGACTATCAAGGTAATCTCTCTCATGCTACCATTTACAAAAGATTTTTTGATCCCCAGTATAAACTCCTGTTTCATTACTTGCTAATGTGCCCTCTGACTTGCAACAAATTTTCCATTCTATAGTTGCAAACCAACCTTTTAGGGCATCAACTTATCTTTTCAATGAATTAGTTATAAACCACTCTAAAGAACAGCATAAGTTTTTAATATACCCCAGGTTTGTTATGCAATGCCTTATCACAACCATTGGTGATGATGCATTACTTGGGGTAGCCTCTGAATCTAAAAAGATAGAGGTTCAAACATTTTCTAGACATAACAAGCCAGCTCTTCTGGCTGATGATGACCAAGAGGATACAATACCAGTCCTCAAGGAACCCACATCATCTAAACCCAAAAAGACTTCTACCCCTAAAGAGAAATTCAAAAAAAAGAAGTCTTCTGCTAAACCCAAACCCTCAACAAAACCCAATAAGACACCACAGGAAGGTGAGATGCCTGTGGATGTCAATGTTCAATCTGAACTTGGACAAGCAACAACTGGGACATCCTCACAGTTGGCTGCTACATCTCTACCCCAGCCTCAAACGCCTGTAACTTCTTAACAAGTTATTTCAAAGGAACCATCACTAGTTGTGACTTCACTTGATATCACTACTACTACTCCACTGCCTAGGAGTACACAACTTGTAAGCCCTACTACTGATAATATTATAACAACCATCTCCATAATAACCAATCCCAAAACCCCAAAACTCTCTATGAGTTGGGTTCAACTGTCCCATCCACGAGTGTCTCACCTCAACACATTTTTGAGGTTTCTCCAAATGACCAAGACTTTTCTGACCTTTTCTCTGATGACATGGATCTGGACATGACCTTCTCTAACCAAAGAGATAAGGATGAACCTAGACCTCTATGTCCAGTTACAGAGGTCCAAGGTATGAGTGAAGCTGCTACTACTCCCTTACCACCCAGTGGTGGACTGGAGGACAGTAGTGACAATGGTAAGACTTCAGTTGTGGCAACTGCTGCCAGGGGTACAGAGCCCATGGACACAACAGCAGGAAGTCCCCAGTACCAAGAAAAAGGGGCACATGACAATCTGGAACTGGAATCAGGTCATGATACAACTGCTTCAAAAGAAAGCAGGGATTTAGATTAGGTCATTGAGTTGGAAAATGAATCAATAATCAAAGAATTGACGGCAAAAGTAGAAGGTCTTGAGTCTGAGGTCTGCAAACTCAAGGAGTTGCTCACCAACAAGGCTCAGGATAAAGACCACTCAACCCAAACATCCCCAAGAGTGGCATCTCCTGCGAACACAGCAGGAGATCACCCATACACACCACCTTCTACACAAGCCACCAATTCAGGACCTGGGAGCATAAACATTGACCACTTATGCAACCCCCAGGACCCTCTCTACCAAATGCTCCATCAACTTATTGATGCACACCTAAAGGACTTCATAGTCCAGATGGAAAAGAAATACAACACCCAACTCACCATGCTGAGAAATGAAGTTAATGTTAAAATCTCAGAAATCTCTAGACACCAGGAGGATATTATAAGACAAATCCAACACCTTACAGGTGTAACTCCTCCTGCTCCCTGGTTTCAAGAGGCTGATGAAGCCAAAAAGGGGGAGATTGTGTGAGAGAAGATAGATCTGGAAGCTTCCAAGAAGGCAAGGGAAGCTGAAATCAAGAGAACCTCTGAGAAAAAGAAAGCTGGTGAGAAGGCTACTGTACAAACATCAAACCTACCCAAAGCTTAACCTCCTCAAGCTACTGAAGATACACCAACAAAGGATATCAAGCTAATGTATTGCAAAAAGAAAGACCAAGGGGACAACTTCTGAAGGCATAACTACTGAAGACAAACCTTCTTCAGTAGTTGAGACTAGAACTGCTGATGATGAACCTTCAGAAGTTCACAAACTTTTCCAAACCTATCCCTAGTCCTTTTGAGCTTGACAAGATGACCATCTCTGAGCTAGTTAAGCAAAGAGACGTACTGATTGAAACACAGAAGCAGAAGGATGAAAAGGCTAAATTTGAAGAAGCAGAAAAGGAGAAACATCTCTTACTAGAGAAGAGAGCCCTTCAAGATAAAATGGCCTGGGAAAAGGTAGATGCAGATGGGATTACAGGTTATGAAGAGAGATTGCAAGCCTTTCAAGAAAATCTTCAGTATTTGGCACATGCTGAAGAGGAGGAGACTGAAAATGAGAGACAAAGGGCCATTGCTTACCTTGTTAAGCACTCAAAGACTAAAAAGGCCCACATTAAAAACCTCCCATTGAAAGACTTGAAGTTAAGGGTTGACAAGCTGAATCTGATGCTGAAAAACAAGAAAGATGCTGAAAGGAAAGCTCAGCTTGTCAATCAACTTGTAGCTGCAAAATGTGGTAGCAAAATGCAGCTGTTGAAGTGGAGTGAGACTGAGCTACTGGATGCTTACAAGAAACATGTTGAACAGAAGAAGACACATCCAGTAGGTCAGTCTTCATCAGAAGTTTCCAAATCAAGAACTCCAGGTTCAACACAAGTGTCTACCAAGGCTTCACCTTCCAAAGCCAAGTCTGATCCAAAAACTAAAAAGGATCAGGCTAAGGCTGATGTGTGTATGGAAGATAAGCCAAAGGGAAGGGACTCCAAAGCACAAGCTCATCAGAAAGTTGAAACTACTCAGCAGGATCAACCAAAGGCTGCAACTACTGATGATGCTACCAAGTCCACTGTTGAAGATCAAGAGTCTTCACAGCAACTTCCCAGGGTCTCAACCTGCACAGCTATGGTGGTGTATGAGAGCCCAGCACCTGAAACCTATATAACTCCCTCAATTCCAACTTCCTATGGTAACATCAAAAGGTGGTATTATACCCACAAAAACATGCAGATGTCCATAGAAAGAGAGGATGGGTCTAGACAGGTGTTCAGGAAACCTATGGATATGCTCAACATGTCTGATAGAGATGTACTTGATCTCTATAATACTAAATTAGAGCTATCAGGGTTTGCCAATGAAGCTTTAGCCCTAGAGACAGCTCACACAATCAGAATGTATATCAGAGAAAGGCTCCAGCTTAAATAAGTAGATGAATAAAGCTTCTAAAGCTATCAGCTAAGGTTTTGGCTTCATCAATCCGGGGGGGAGATTGTTGGGTCAGAGAGGATAGATGAACCACAAAACCATAACTGATTATCCACATAATAATAATAATAATAATAATAATAATAATAATAATAATAATAATAATAATAATAATAATAATAATAACTAAGTATAAGAACTACTGATGAAGAAACAGGCAACTACTGAGGGTAAAAGAGAACTACTGAAGGACAAGTTCTGAAGACGAACCAGACAACTCTCTGAAGACAAAGTCCTGAAGTACAAAAGACAACTTTTGAAGAAGGGAACTACTGAAGACCAACTACTGATGAACTAGTTCAAGGACAAACCAGACAACTTCCGAAGAACAAGTTCAGAAGTACTGAAGAATAAACTGCTGATGAAGTATCTCATCAGTAGTTATCAATGGTCATCAGAAGTTACAAATACTGAAGAACAACATCTGATGATTTACTCATCAGAAGTTGTACCAAACCATCAGAAGTTCAAGATTCTCAGAAGTTAGCTTTATCAGTTGTTGTCTGTATAAAGCAACAGTAGTTAGTATATTATTAGTTTGTTTTCCACTATGTATTTGTTTATGTATTTGGTAAATCAAACAGGCTGTGGAACAGCTAGGTATGTATTCTATAAATACCTAGCTACCTATAGCCTTTAGACTTGCACTTGGCCACATGTATTCATACATTTGTACATTTGCCGAATAACATACAAATATTTAAGTTTCATTTCTTATCTCACTTATATTTGTTTTGTTATAATTCATGTTGTGATAGCTAAATCCGAGGGGGGGTCTAGGTCAAAATTATTGAGTCACAAGGTGTCAATTGTCTAGTTTAATTTTGCTGCATACTCTATAATAGATGATAATTGTCCCTTTGAGCTACCAAAGATCCCAACATTACCCAACTTTTCAGAATCTTGAAACCGGGCTTCATAATGAAGCATGCATTGTCATCAAAGAATACTGTGAACCTTGTCACATATCTACGAAACACTCAGCAAATTGTGGTCTATCTGCTTGACGTAGCTTATCTTCTCAAAGCAAACAATCCCATTACTCATACTGCCTTCTTTCGTGATATAAACCCCTTTATTACCAGCAAAAGCAACATACCCCCCGTTGATATTCTTTATGTCAAAAAGCAGGGATAAGTCGCCTGTCATGTGCCCAGAAGCTCCACTATCAACAATCCACAGACTGCTAATAAGGCCCTGTGAAGCTCCCTGCACAAACATTCAAAGTTTAGTGGTTAAGGGGGACCCAAGCCTTCATGGTCTTGGGTCTTCCATCTTGGTCTACTGTCGGAAAGTCAACCCATTTTTCAGAAGGAGTTGGTGTTGATTCCGATGGTCCTACAGTATTTAAGCTAGAAGAGATGATTCCCCAGGTTTTGTCGATGATTTGGGCCTCCAAACTTACTTAGGTTTCTTTGACTTGGACTTCTTCTTTGCCTTGGGGTAGAAGGTCCAGTCGCGGAACCCTTTGGAGAAGTAGGTTTTGGAATCCTTTCAGAATTAACTGCACGCGATTCAAATTTGGGGTTTTCCTTAGATTTATCAGCAGCCTTAGTTTAAGGCTTTGGTGCCGAGTCAGTCTTAGTTGGAACTGGGCTCCCCATCATCTGAGGACCCCTACCACCAACTGGTTTTTGGTTCATAACAATTTTGTTTCTTTCATCAAAAACTGGTCGTTTCCCCAATTGCTTTTCAGTCATTTGTGGGGAGACAGACCTTTTGGTCTTGCTTGAACTAGGAGAATTATCTACCTCGATCCTCTTTTGTCTCAACGTGGGACACACAGCAACTAAATGCCCACATTCCCCACACTTGTGACAGTATCTGTACTCCTAAAAGGATGGAGCATTTGAGCTTTTACCCTTTTTCTTAGACTTCGTGGCAAATGAGTTTTTGTGCTTGAGATCCTCGAGACAT
The DNA here is from genome assembly GCA_032199755.1 of Ambrosia artemisiifolia. Classification (NCBI taxonomy): domain Eukaryota; kingdom Viridiplantae; phylum Streptophyta; class Magnoliopsida; order Asterales; family Asteraceae; genus Ambrosia; species Ambrosia artemisiifolia. The sequence goes on from CM063517.1 coordinate 35,424,068, forward strand.
TTTCTTTGCATATCTACCTCGGGATCATCATTTATCTCATTGCCAGAAGATTTAACAAACTGGGTAACATGCTTTTTAGGAGATCTTTGCTGAGCTTGAGTTGAGGATTCCATATTGTTTTTCTTTTGGTTTTTCTTATTATTTTTCTTAGATTGTTTACCCTCTCCCTGTTTGCCCTTACCCCAAGTTTCCTTTTCGACGGTAATGACAGACTCTTGCCTGATTTTCTCTACAAGACCGGGTTAAACAAATCTAAGAGGGAATTCCTCATCAGCATAGATTTTATTACTAGCTCCTTTCATGGTATAAAATACTTTAACCCTCTTATCAACAGCAAACTGCACTTTCGACTGTAATTTCTCTTGTGTTTCAGTAGTAATTATAAAATTCCTGGAGGAATTTTAATGCTCTTAGCCGGTTCTGATCAATCTCAAGCTCATCATCAGATACGTCAGTATCACAGACACTTGCATCATCCACAATTTCACTAGCCCCTACAGCTGGTTTCACACCAGACGGACGTGACTCGGCAGCTCTTGCCGCATTGGCAGAGATATCCACAATCTCCTCTTTAGGCAGGATATCATAGTGATGATTCTAAAACCTTACCGGAGAGGGAGATTGGGCATACAAGGGACTGGTGGAATTTTTATCTTTCTCTGAGGGGTCGATTATGTGATCAAGAACATACTTGTAGTTTATGTAACTTTCAAGTTTCTTCTTGATTTTCTCATAAACACACTTTACAATGACCATATGCTTCTTTGTGTCTTCTAACTCATTAATAAAATTATTGATGGCAATTTGTTTGTTAGCTAGAGTTTTAGACAATTCAGAAACATCCTTTTTGTAGTTTTCTACAGTGCTAAGAAAACTTTTCTCTTTTAATCTCAAAGCATCATTTGACCTTGGTAAAGGACCCACATCATCTTTCAGATTCAGATTCTAATCAGTTAATTCTTTGATTCTGAATCTGAGCTGATCACTCTCAGGATTTTCTTTCTTGAGATTCTCAATGGTCTTTTTGAACTCTTTCTCACTAGTTCTAAAAAGCTCATTGGATCTCTGACATTGACTTAAATCAGCTTTAAAGTTCAGAATTTCATCAGTTAAGACTTCAATTATGTACTTAAGCTTGTCACATTCAACACACGCAAGTTTAGAATTAGAAGACGAACTTACCTTGCTGGATGATTCGGTAATAACCATCAAAGCATAATGAGCTGCACTCTTCTCAGCTCCAAAAAATCGGTAAAATCTAATCTTAACACAGTCAGCATCCACCAGAAACGAAATCTTACTGATCAGTTCATCGACTTCTGCTAACAAGTCTTCTAATTCAATCCCCACATCTGAATCACACTCGGAGTCACAATCACATGTATCAATTTCAGGAATAACCACTTCTGAAGGACATGAGCATTCCTCAACTTCAACTTCTGCATCATAAATTTGTTGGGCATAACATGCGGCACCACCCTGTTGAGCATTATCTCTCGTTATGAGATGGTTCCAGTTGAACCCTTCATCACTTTGTATTACCAGGGCTTGTCCTTGTATGAGATGAGGATTCCCGATCTGTCCCGCACTAGTCCACTGTAGGAATTTACTAAGGTTGACGGTAGAGCCATGTGTTCTTGGGCTAACTCTACAGTCACCTTGTCAAAAGCCAAAGTGTTTAGCTACTCTGCGATTAGATTGTTCCGATAGCCACCCTGATTTGATGTAGAAGCACCTCCATAGCCACCATATCCTAAACCACCAAACCCTGATGGAGACGGTCCACTGAAGTTTGAGGTTGCTTGAGCTGGTGCTGCAAGATGAGAGTAAGGATTAACACCACAATTATTAGCATTATAAGTTAAAGGATACTGGTTCCCTTGAGTGAACGGATAAACTGGAGGAGGAACATCAGGTGGGGGACCATAATTATCAAATGCATAAACCAGATCAGGGTTAACCACAAACGTCGTCTGTAGTTTGGATCCTCCCACACTGGTGTCTTAAGGAGTGTTTCCATAGTAGATGTTGGGATTATGAGGAATGAGTATCTTGTTTGCTCTTTTGATTTCATCTATCTCTTTGTTTTCCAGCTCTGCTACGAATTCATTGATGATAAGTGTCTAATACACGTTGTTCGACTTCTGGATATCTAGCCATTGATGCCAATGTGATGGGAGATCATATGCAAATCTTTCCCCAAGCTCTGCTGATGTGTAAACTACCCCGTACTGATACATTTCAGACATCAGATGGTAATATCTTGCTGTCATGTCCCGCAACGACTCACTCCTTATAGCCGTGAAATTCTCAAACTCTTTCCTGAGTTGATCTGTCTTGATCTTCCTCGTCTTTGCATTCCCCTCATTTCTTTCAGCAAGCGCTAACCAAAGCATCTGTGATATAGTGCACTGAGCAAACTAATGCAGGATGTCTTTGGGAAGTGCTTGCATCAAGGCTGCTGACCACACAAGTCCGTCGATACCCTCCAGATGAGTCTTGAATCTGCCCTTCTAGCTGTGGTAGTCTGCCATAAACTGAAGCTTTGGTGCCCTGTTCGAACTACCAGTCTCCAAGTCGCTCAAAAGTACCGAAGACAAGTGATGTGTCTGTTGAGTTGCAGCAGCAGCGAGTGCCCACAGATTCGTATTCCATGACCTATTGTTGCTAGACCTGCTGTTGAGCCGCAAACGCCCACGGATTAGTTCCGGCAACACTAGCTTGCATTTGCTGTTGTTGCATCCGTTGTGCGTTACGCTCAGCTGGGTACTGCCAAGGATTCATGGGAACATTCATTTGACTGTTGATAGGCTGATTATATTGTTGTCTTGGTTGATTTAGGTGACCCCACAGATTCGCCATAGGTTACGGTTCGATAAAAACTCAACACTTAGTCAAAATTTGGTTACAGCACTGGTACACGCAAGTAGAGAATGTACTTGCTAGATAATGAGGGTGATTAGACGTAATCGCTTGCAAAATGTGACGATTAGACAAGGTAACAAGCGATTACGGTTTTTAACCACACGCGTAGGCTATGAGGTACGATTTTGGAGCGAGTTGGCCATGAGGTATGCAATAACACACAGGTAGGTCTATCGGGTATGCAAAATCATGCTATTACAAGGTCTAAATGCTAGATACTAGGCCTACTCGCCTGTTGCATGTCTGACACGAACTTTTGCACAAAAACTACCATTTTGACTTAAAATCTTACCAAAAACAATGTGTTTAATCACCAAATGATTAGGGAAGTTTCCAAAATAGTTTTAGAGCAAACCCCAATAAAAAACACAAGTTTTTATCCATGAAAACACACTTAGATTTTGATGAACGAAGTTTTTATGAAAAACCAAAAGTTTCAAAAGTTTGAAAACAGGCTTTTGATAAAAATGATAACTTTTTGACACAAAAACCACCTGTTTTGATTCGTTTCACTATCTAAACACCCGTGATAAGAGCCTTGGCTCTGATACCACTTGTAGGATTGACTTTCGGGTCAATCGATAATCACGAGCTTGATATTCAGAGTGCGGAATCCTCTAAATATGTCTAGATAATAGAAACAACGATGAAACAATGGTAACGAGGTATCAACACACATATAAATAGGTCAAAAGATTGATTCGATTAACATAAAACAGAGCTCAGGTGTTTACAGACTCAAACCAGACCTTTCAGACCTTGGGAAGGGTGTTTGGGGGCTGTGTGATGTGACAACTAATGACTAGGGCAATCATTAGGTGCTCTTATACCCCTACAACATGTGTGGTATACGTCAGGCGATTATGAGTCTATGCCATATGTAATTACTAGCGAGTAGGGCCTATGCTATATGCTAGACATGCGATTAGGCCTCCTAATCGCATGATAAATTTCGTAATCACCCTCAGCACATTCAAAACCCCAAAATGCTTACAAACACTCCCAAACACCCTTGAAACCATCCAAATATCATGTATACTAGCCTAGGGACATCGTGTACTAACAGCTGTGACATTTTTAATTGGTTTATACTTTAGATGTTTTTAATATGATGACATTGACTGGTATCTGTTTCTTTTTGTGTAATAATTATGGTTGGGATATTTTGGATATCAATTTTCCTGAAGGACCATTCGGAACCAAGGCAAGTCGAATGATTATTTATAGTTTGATTTTGCTGACTTGGGTGTTTTTCTTGTTTTTGTGTTGCTGATTAGGGTTTATTTCAAAATCGTATCTTGCTTAGTCTTTGATTCTTTCTTTGTTACTAGGTTATGTTTGGCTGGATATGATTTTAGATGTATGTGGTTGTTTGTGTGTTTTTCTAAAAGATATATGTGATATTTTATTTATGGGGTTGGATATGTTAGTGTTCATTGTTTAATATTGTTATTATACATGCTTCTATAGAAATATTATTTGAATCCCAATGTCGAATGTGTTGTACATATGGCATCGCAGGCGGCAAGTCCTGATGTTGTTCTTCCGAGTGCTCAAGTTGTTGGCAATGCATTTGCGGAGCAATACTACCATATTCTTCATAGTAGTAATGGGATCTGGATTCCGTTTATAATTTGGATAAGGACCTGATTATGGCAGTAAGTCCCATAACTTCTCTCCATTTCGTTTATGGTTACAGTTAAGTAAAACAATATTAAGATTATGGTGTTAGCGTTGGATTTATATATTGTTTTTGGTTAGGTATTGAATATTGATATTAGAGTTATGTATTTTTTTTAGCCTTTATGACATGTATTAATATTAGAGTTATACATTGTTTTAGGTTATGTATTGAATATTGATATTAGAGTTATGCATTTTTCAGCATTTATAATATGTGTTAATATTAGATTTATACATTCTTTTAGGTTATGTATCAATATTAGTATTGTGAGACTTGGTACATAGATGTGATAAGTTTTTTAATGGTTACAACTTCCAACTTAAGTGATTGTTTAGTTGATTAGGTTATGAATTATAGGAGTCATTAGAGATTGATGAGTTTCTAAATAGTTGTTGTTTACATAAGTGATTGTTTAAATGATTACTGATTAGGTTTTAGGTTAGGGAATAGGAGTTATTACTGATTAGAATACTATGGACATGCAGTGATTGAGAGATTTTGTGGTTAGTTAACTTAAGTCATTTGCAATAGGTTATCACGTCATATTAGATTTTTCAAATGTTAACATTCAAGTTATACATTGTTTAAGGTTAGGCATTAACATTGTAGATACATTGTTAATTGTTTCTCAACCTCAAGACACTCCCGGGATATAATCTAGTTGAACTATACTTGCATGCAAAACAATTTAAAAATATTAATTATGTGATGAAATCACATGAATACCGTTCTGGCAACTCCTTTTTCTACCCACAGATAAAGTTTATTAACAAATATGGTTTACACACTTTCCATAGAAATTTCAATTACCAAATATGAGGCATTGTGTATACGGGGTATACTTTTTGCATAGATAACAAAACCCTCAAGTTTTTCTTTTACCAAGAAACCTCAATACGAGGCATTAGATTAGGTTAAAGCCAGTTGAGGAATAAAGCAATTTGTGCTTAGCTTCAAGTAAAAAACATTTGCTATTAATATGAAACTGATAAGGTGATAACATTAAACAAACAAAAAATCAAAGACGAAAATGTGAAAGAAAAAAAAAGCCCATTGTTTGTTTGGTCAGCATGAACAGAAGAATAGAGACCGGATTTAGTTTACCATGGATTTTTGATAGAGTAAATTACAATCTTCATTGTTGGGGTTTGCTTTACTTAACACCTTTAGTTTGTCCTTAACACCTTCCGTCACTAACATATCATGTGTTAACATATATTGTCCCTCCGACCAACGTTCGTCCATAGAGCTGATACACGTCAACCCCCCCCCCCCCCCGGTCGCGCACCATATGCACTTCACGTGAGGGGTATTTTGTGTTTCCCCTTACAACCTTCAAAGCACTTGTGACCATCCAATTTAACCCCAATCAAATGATTTTAAAGCTAACCGTTGCAATGTGGGCATCATTATGGATAATTTGTGGTCCATACATGGTTGATTTTGACCCATTTGAGGTTCGTACCGTAAGTGTTTAAACCAATTCCATTAAAACCTAATGTAGGTTGTCTATGTTCCCTACAAATTTGTTTTCAATTTTGTGTTATTATTTCATTGTAGCAAATGATGACACGTTGTTCAGGAATATAACGTGTATATGCAAAAATGGAACAAAACTGATTGTCGGTACCATATGAATAGCGTAATAAATCAAACCGATAGTGACTGAATTCCCAACTTCTTAATAAACCACAAAAGCCACCAATTAGTTATTTTATATTACATATGGTCGTTTTATGTAATTGTTTACATACAAGCTAGCCTTTAGACACTTGGCATACGTAAATAGGCCATTCAAAAGGTAAATGATGTAAGAGTATTCGGGTCAGGTCTATCACATTTTGTGGGTACGTTTTTCATATTTTAAAAAGTAGTTTGAGTGGTTGTGATTGGAGGAGAGAAAAAGTTATTGTTCATCAGTATATTTGTGGGACACTATTCCACCCCATATAGTTTTCAATATTTTTTTTAAAGTGGTTGTCAATGAAGGAGAGAAAAAAGCTATATGAAAACTATTATTTAGTTGCAAAGGAAACATAAAATTTTATGATTTTTAATATAATTTGATAGATGAAAATAAAGAACGTGACGTGAATGCTCTAATTATCTTTAATTTTGTCATAGATTTTCTTACATTGTTTGTGTAAATGTACACTTTCGTATATATGTACTGTTTTTTATTTTTTAAATCATTAAAACATTTGTTGTCACACCCTCAAATTTCACGTGTGGGGTTTTACCGCGAGGCGCGTGACACATCAAGATCCAAGTCAACGGTCACAATAAACAACACTATATGAAAAGATACGTTGACGCAAAACATGATAATAATATCTCATAAACCACAGCGGAAGCTTTAGTTACATAACAAAATCCCAATGTCATAAAAGTTTGACTGATTATTCAAAACGTGAAACTAAGCCCTAGACGCCATGCAGACGTGTGTGCCAAGTCCAATGAATGCTACCTTAGCGATCTGAGAAAAACATGCCAAAAGTTTGTCAACATATAATGCTGGTGAGTTCACAGGTTTTCATAAGATGTTACCAAGTTCAAATCCTGTCAATACTATGTAAAAGCACACTAGCTAGGTGTAAGTGTTTGCTACTACTACGATTGGAAAACCATTACTGAACACGTTTAGCAAGTTTAGCACATGTTTAAACTGCCCGAATAATGTTTAGCAAGTTTAGCACATGTTTAAGGTCCCCCGTAGTGCATCCCCGCACATTCATGGTTTCCCCCGGGACTTCCAAAGATCGCATAGTAACCCAAAACCAACCCATAGTATGACATAATCATTAGTTTAGCGCATGTTTTCTCCCTCGAAAGCAAAAACAGTAAAAGTGGGGCCGTGAAACTCACCTTAGGTTGTGATCTTCAAACGAAGAATAAAAGACAGTCTCTTGATATTCCCAACTACCGGAGATCTATCATAAGAGTTTACATAAGTTTTTTGACTAATAACCCTAAGGTTATCTAGTCCCCGATTGTCCAGATCGTGATTAAGCATGTTTGAAAACGTGTTTTACTGTTAACCGACACACCAGCCTGACCCAACATCCCGTTGGTGACCCATTACATGAACTAATCAAGTAAACATAGATTACCCACAAGGTTTTAGCATAAAACACTTAGTTTGCATCAAAAGTTTCATCATTGGAGTCGTTGGGTCGAATCAGCATGAATTGGGTCCGGTTCGACCCCCACGAAGCTCCTTTCGACCCCTATGATGTTCATACAACTCATAAGATGTTCATTCGACCTTAACATGTGTTAATTCGACCTAAATCAAGTTCGTTCGACCTAACTAAGCTACGTTCGACCTCCAGAGCCCAGTTTCGACCCTTTGGAAGCCACCTTCTACCCCACACAGGTCGAATGTGGTCCAGGTTCGACCCCTGCAGTTCCCATCTTCCCAAAACGCATCAAATTGCACCAAAACCATCAGGAAACATCACGAAACACAGCAGTCAAGTATGAATAACATATCCCTACAAAACCCTATCAATTTCATACCAAAACCTGTCCGTTTTACAACTTACCCAAAATGGTAAAATTATGGAAATGTCACATCATGCATGAAAACTTTACCAAATTTGGAAATTAATCAAAATCAACTATCAATCATCCCAATAAGCTCAGATTATCATAGATAACAAAACCCCCCAATCATGTCATTAACAATCATACCAATAATCAAAACCCTAGATCTATCAAAATCCCCAAAATAGACAAAATATCATCATCTAACAACTTGTAACCATATATAATCATAAATCATCATACATAACAGTCCTAGATCATTATTATAACATCTATACATCATTCAATCAGCAATTAACACATAACCCATCTTTAAACATCATTAACACATGTTATTATACATGAAAACTCATCCAAATGATTAGGTTTTGTTTTAGAAAGATGTTAGAAAGGTTTTTAATCATTAAATTATCTTAGAACAGATCTGGACCTTTGGGGTTTAATGAAAATGAATCAAAAATGCTTTAAAAGAGTTTTAGATCAAGAACACACCTTGAATCTTCACTTGATTATGGTATGGATGATGTTTGTAAGTTAGATTATGAAAAACAAGATCAAAAACTCCTTCCCCGGTGATTAAAGTTTAGAGAGAGTGTTTAGAGGCGTTTAGGGTTTGTGAAATTATGAAAAATGACAAAGTGTTGTATTTATACTTAGGCTACATTCGACCCCTTACATGGGTCGAATGAGGGATCTATGGGTTGAATGAGACCCTTGAGTGGACAACAAGCCTGGTTCGACCCCCCCTCTAGGTCGAACCTGGCTTTGTGTTTTCCAGATTTTCCAGTTTTGTCGTTTTAACGCATTTAAACACATCTTAACACATGAACATGCAATCCTAACATATGTTAATCATATATAATCATGTTTAATCATATAATCACCTTTAAAACACGTATTTACACATTTCATAACATATACGAATCAATCTAGGTATAACACTTAATTCAATTCATGCAATTCACCAACAGTAGGACTCAAGACTCGTGTGTGTGCAAAATAAACCCAATGATCCTCCAGATCATTAACCCTGTACAATACGTAATGAAACCCAACTCAACAGACCTTGTTAAGTATGTTTAATAAATGTTTTTCGCTAAGGTAGACTTAAGTGTTTGTAAAATGTTATCCTGAATATGCCGGGTGTCACATCATCCCCACATTGAAGGAATTTTCGTCCCGAAAATTGCACGATACGAGAAAAGAGGAAAGAACAAAACAGGGAAATCGAAAGAAAGTTTACTGGTTGCCACAACAAAACAGGGAAATCGAAAGAAAGTTTACCGGTTGCCACAACAAAACAGGGAAATCGAAAGAAAGTTTACCGGTTGCCACAACAAAACAGGGAAATCGAAAGAAAGTTTACCGGTTGCCACATCATCCCTACGTTGAAAGGAATCTCGCCCCGAGATTCATTCGACTTGAGTCGATCGATGTCTAGACTCAAAAGCTTCCTTAGGAAAGAGATGAGGATATTTAGCTTTCATCTGATCCTCCCGTTCCCACGTGAACTCCGGTCCACGATTTGAATTCCAACGAACCTTAACAATACGGATCTTACTTCGGCGAAGGTTTCAAATCTTATAATCAAGAATTTCCACCAGTTCCTCAACAATACGAAGACGATCATCGACCTTGATCTCTTCGAGAGGAACAACTAGAGATTCATCAGCCAAACACTTCTTAAGATTCGAGACATGGAAGACATTATGAACGCCACTGAGCTCCGCTGGCAGGTCAAGCCTGTATGCTACCGGTCCAATCCGTTCTAGAATTGCGAACGGCCGCACATACCGACGATTCAACCTGCCATGCTTCCCAAATCGGATAACGCCCTTCCATGGAGAAACCTTTAACAAAACCCTGTCGCCAACCTGGAACTCCAAAGGTTTGCGACGACGATCAGCATAGCTCTTCTGTTGATCCCGAGTTGCTGCTATACGATTACGAATTTGCACGATCTTCTCGGAAGTCTCGTACACAAGTTCCGGGCCCATGAGTTGGCTCTCACCCACTTCGGCCCAACAAAGATGAGACCTGCATTTCCATCCGTAAAGAGCCTCAAACGGAGCTGCCTTGATGCTAGAATGGTAGCTATTGTTGTAGGAGAAATCCAACAACGGTAGGTTATTCTCCCAACTTTTGCCGAAATCGATCACACATGCCCGAAGCATGTCTTCTAGCATTTGAATCGTCCGCTCACTCTGACCGTCGGTTTACGGATGATAAGCCGTACTCATGTCCAACTGAGTACCCAAAGCTTTCTGCAAAGCTTTCCAGAAACGAGAAGTGAAACGGGAATCACGATCAGAGATGATCGAAACAGGCACCCCGTGCCGAGAAACCACTTCCTTCAGATAAAGACTAGCCAACCGTTCCAAACAGTCGCTCTCTTTAATAGCAAGGAAATGAGCGGACTTTGTCAACCGATCGACGATCACCCAAATCATATCACAACCGCTGGGTGACCTCGGAAGTTTGGTTATAAAGTCCATCGTGATTCGTTCCCACTTCCACTCGGGAATTTCAGGCTGTTGCAGGAGACCAGACGGCTTCTGATACTCCACCTTGACCTTAGCACAGATCAAACACTTGCTTACATACGAAGCTACATCAGCCTTCATGTTCGACCACCAATAAAGTATCTTCAGATCCTGATACATCTTATCGGAGCCAAGATGAATAGAATACAGGGATCTATGAGCTTCATCAAGAACAAGCTCCCGCAAACCCCCGAACAAAGGAACCCAAATACGTTCTGCAAAATAATGTAGGCCATCAGACCTGAGCTCGATGTGCTTATCAGCACTGTGCATGGTTTCAGCTTTAAGGTTTTCCTCCTTCAAAGCTTCTTGCTAAGCAGAAAGGATTTGGTTAGGCAACCCAGAATGGATGGTGAGTTGCAATGCTCGAACGCGACGAGGCTTAGCGGATTCCTTCCTGCTCAAGGCGTCTGCCACAACTTTTGCCTTTCCAGGATGGTATTTAATGTCACACTCATAATCATTCAGAAGCTCGACCCAATGACGCTGCCGCATGTTCAAGTCCTTCTGATCAAAGATATGCTAAAGACTCTTGTGATCGGTATAGATGGTGCATTTGGTACCGTACAAGTAATGTCTCCAGATCTTTAGAGCGAAAACAACCGCACCCAATTCCAGATCATGGGCGGTGTAGTTCATCTCGTGAACCTCAAGCTGACGAGAAGCATAGGCGATAACCTTATCGCGTTGCATCAACACACAACCGAGGCCACGAATAGAAGCATCACAATACACAACGAAATCATCCGTACCCTCAGGCAAGGATAGAATGGAAGCAGAACGGAGCTTATGCTTCAATAACTGAAATGCCGACTCTTGCGACTCGCCCCAGTCAAACTTCTTGTCCTTCTGGGTAAGAGAGGTGAGGGGTTGAGCAATCTTCGAAAATCCCTCAGGAAACGGCGATAGTAACCCGCTAGGCCTATGAATTGCCGCACCTCAGTGGGCGTATTCGGTGCTTCCCAATCTTTGATGGCTTCTATTTTAGCTGGATCTACGTGAATTCCTTTCTCATTAACAATATGACCTAGGAATTGAACCTCACGCAACCAGAAATCACACTTCGAGAACTTAGCATACAGCTGTTCTCACCGCAAGAGTTCCAAAACCAAACGCAGGTGTTCCCGATGGTCCACCTTGTTCTTTGAATAAATCAGAATGTCATCGATGAAGACAATAACAAACTTATCAAGATAAGGCTTGCAAACATGATTCATCAAATCCATAAACACCGCGGGCGAGTTGGTGCTACCAAAAGGCATGACCAAGAATTCGAAATGGCCATAACGAGTTCGAAAAGCGGTCTTAGGAATATCGGCTTCCTGGACCCTCAATTGATGGTACTCCTATCTCAAATCAATCTTCGAATAGAAACTGGATCCCTGAAGCTGGTCAAACAAATCATCGATACGAGGAAGAGGATATCGATTCTTGATGGTCACCTTGTTCAATTCATGATAGTCAATACACTTACGCTGGCTTTTGTCCTTCTTCTTGACAAATAGGATAGGGGCTCCCCACGGGGATGAACTCGGTCGGATAAATCCTTTCTCAAGTAACTCCTGCAACTGGTTAGACATATCCTGCATCTCAGGAGGCGCTAGACGATATGGAGCTCGAGCAATAGGGGCTGCTCCAGGCGCAAGATCAATACCAAACTCTGCTTGACGATACCGCGGAAGGCCAGGCAACTCTTCAGGAAACACATCAGGAAAATCACAAACAACTGGAATATCCTCTATCTTCTTCTCTTCCTCAGAAGAAACCGAAACAAGAGCCAAAATGGCAAAATACCCCTTACGAAGATACTTATAAGCTTTCATACACGAAATGATACTCAAAGGAACACCACTCTTCTCACCATGCACCAGAAGAAATTCTCCATCCGGGAGAGGAAGTCGAATAATTTTATCCAAACAAACGATCTCAGCACGATACAAGGATAACCAATCCATACCCACAACAACATCGAGACTACCCAAGGACATCGGCATAAGGTCAATAAGGAAGGACAAACCCGACAATTCAAGACGACACTCCTTAAAGACGTGCGTCGCCTCAATTTTCTTACCATCGGCCAATTCTATCAAGTACTTAGCCTCTAAAGGCGTAGGCATCCTATCTAGCATTTGACTAAACTCAACAGATATAAAACTCTTATCGGCACCTGAATCAAATAAAACAGAAGCATAACGATCCTTGAGAAGGAACGTACCGGTAACAGTGTCAGGATTCTGTCGGGCCTCGCCCGAACCAATCAAGAAGACACTAGCATTCCTGCCGCCACCCCCGTTGTTTCCATTACCAGCCCGTTCTTCCCGATCTCACACTGCCTCAACTTGGGACAGTAACGCTTGTAATGTCCCGCTTCACCACAATTAAAACAACCCTTCTTTCCTGGAGTCCCCTGAGGTGTAGGAGCAGGAACAGCAGCACGAGCCTGAGGAGGCTGAAGATTTGCCCTGCAATCCTTAGCCAGGTGCCCCAATTGCTGGCACCGATGGCAACGAGTTCTCTCACACGGGCCAGAGTGATGAAATCCACACCTGTTACACTTTGGGTGCTTCCTCGCATACCCAGTCTGCTTTTGCCCAGCAAACGGCCCTGAAGCTTCAAACCTTTTCACTTGTTGAGGTTGGACTGATGTCAACCCCTTGATGTGTTGGTGAAAACATCGTGTTAATTTGTTACTTTTGTATATATTTTAGTCTTTTATTGTGTACTTTTAGTTGGTCTTAGTTATTTATTAGCGCACATGTGTTTTGTAGGTGTTCGTGGATAATGAGCTCAAAACAAAAGAATTATAATCGAGACACGAACACTTAAGAGCAAGTGTTCATGGACGTTAGGGCGTAGATGAGAAATTTTGGTCGAGCGAAGAATACCCGAGTTGAAAGATTATAATAATAATAATAATAATAATAATAATAATAATAATAATAATAATAATAATAATAATAATAATAATAATAATAATAATAATAATAAACATAATGAATGAAAAAAATAAATAAATAAAGAGTTAATAATGGGCCTAAGGCCACTGGTCACGTGAAGAATTAAGAAACAAAGAAAAGAATGATAAGCCCAGCAAGGGGAGCGTTTGGATGGATTTTTTTAAAGGTAATCATTGGGGTTTGGACGGTTTTTTTCGGTCACGCACGAGAAGACATGATCGCACGAAGCAAGAGAATAGAGGAAGAGGTGGCAATGGGCAACATGCTTAGGCTAAATCTTTTGTGACTTCCTCTAGGTGAATGGTTCAATTAGGTTTTGCACTTTTTCTATTTATTTTGAGTGTTGGATATTGTATTGCTTGTGATGACAAACTTCTTAACATTATTGATGCATTAGTTAATTGAAACAATTGATTTGTGTTTTGAGTCGTTTCTTTACAACTTGTTCGGTTGATGACAAAACTTAGTAGCGGGTTGGGTGATATAAAGAGAGTTGACTTAACACTTACAATTGGGTAGATAATAGGTTTGTTGACAAGAACTTGTGCTACCAATTAATTAATTAATTTTCAAAACCATGTCTATGTGGTTCACAATCTATAAACTGAAAACTGTGTGAAACCTAGAACCTGAAGTCTAGAGGGAGTTACTTCTTTATTATTATTGTTTTTTGTTCAAATCTCTTAATCAACTTTTGCAAGCACGGCAGCATTCTACTTTATAAAATATTATTTTTAATTAATTAGTTTAATAGATAAAATTGCTATTAACACTAACCACATACTCCTCGTGGTTCGACAACCCTACTCCCTATACTGCAGTCCTTGTAGCTAAGGAGTTATTTTTAATATAGTTTTTGATTAGCACTCGACACGCGATCACCCTTTTCCCACGCTATCCCACTTTCTCTTGATACTCTCAGAACCCTTAACAGCAGTGCCTTGGGGATGCAGAATACCTTCAGATATCTTCAAATTCGTCATCCTATGAGCCGATCGGACGACCTCAGCATAAGTGGCAAGATTCCCAACAGCCACCAAGCCCGCAATCTCAGGCACTAACCCAGAAATGTAGTGCTCAATCCTTTTAAACTCTGGCGTGTGCAAATCAAGACACAGCACCGCCAACTCATTACGCCTCACAGTGTACTCCTCAATCTCTGATCCCATCATCCTATGATTCCAGACCGCATGTTCCAACTTATGAACCTCGTCCCTCGGACAGTACTCATTTTTCAAAAGTTGCACAAAATCCGCCCATGGCATGGCATAACCTTCCCCTAATCCCATATTCTAAGAAGTCGAATTCCACCAAGTCAAAGCAGGACCCATGAAGGTTGCTGCAACATACTTTACCCGATCCTCAGCTGGACAATTACACATCAAGAAAACCGACTCAACCTTCTCCAACCACCGGAGCAGTCCCACCGCCCCTTCAGTACCAACAAAATCATGAGGCTTACAGTCCTTAAACATCTTGTAAGTGCACTGAGGTGGAGGTGGATTAACAGCAGCACTTGAATCAAGAACACAACATAAACGACAAGAACATGACACCCAGAAGCTAGACAAGGATAATATGAATCAATTTACCACCGAGAGCATTGTGTGCCGCCTGGAATGCTGTCAGTGCGATGTTCACTTGCTGCTGAAGCAAGTTGTTCAGTTCCGCCTGAGTCATGTTCACATTACCACCGCCACGGCCACCACCACCGTGACCACCAGTTTGTCCGCCTCTACGACAACCACGAGCACCAGACATCTTCTGTCAACACGAGAATACGAGACTCGGAATTACCACTAGTGTAGACCACTAGAATTTTTAAGAAATAAAGTCTAGGTCTGATCAAGGACAATCCATTCTAACCCGAGGTCCACCAAGATTTCCATGCATTTCAACTTATGATTTCGTGTGCACCCGAAATGATAAATTGCTCTACATGGTCCTCTAGGTGTGCTCCGAGCCTGAACTTCAAATCACCCGATACCCTTAACTTAGGAGAAACAGTCCACTCGAAAGAATTTCCAAGTGATCAACTACTTAAAGTTACACTGTAATGAGTACACGTGTAAGATAATATGTGTAAGCAAATAGGTCCATTGGAGCATAGAAGGGAGATGTCCGAATCATGGACAGATCTCAAGGATGCGCTAAAGCTGCTCCAATGTACGCCACTGCCTTGCAAGGTTAACAACAAGTCCCTCGACTTCGAATCACGTAGGAGATAAGGTAAGGAAGAGAATAAACGGATGATGTAGCACATAAGTATGATACCCCGACACCCAACAAGCAAGTAATCCCACAAGTTAAGACTTAAATGTATGTGACCATCTAGTGTGTGCGACTCAGCTATAGACTAGACTCTACATGCCGTCCAAGTTCACTATAACCATTGGCTCTGATACCAATCTGTCACACCCTCAAATTCCACGTGCAGGGTTTTACCGCGAGGCGCGTGACACACCAGGATCCAAGTCAACGGTCACAATAAACAACACTATATGAAAAGATACGTTGATGCAAAACATGATAATAATATCTCATAAACCACAATGGAAGCGTTAGTTAAATAACAAAATCCCAATGTCATAAAAGTTTGATTGATTATTCAAAACGTGAAACTAAGCCCTAGACGCCATGCAGACTCGTGCGCCTATTCCAATGAGTGCTACCTTAGCGACCTGAGAAAAACATGCCAAAAGTTTGTCAACATATAATGCTGGTGAGTTCATAGGTTTTCATAAAATGTTACCAAGTTCAAATCCTGTCAATACTATGTAAAAGCACGCTAGCTAGGCGTAAGTGTTTGCTACTATTACAATTGGAAAACCATTACTGGACACGTTTAGCAAGTTTAGCACATGTTTAAGCCGCCCGAATAATGGTTAGCAAGTTTAGCAAGTTAGAGACAATATACACCCACACATTCATGGTTTCCCCCGGGACTTCCAAAGATTGCATAGTAACCCAAAACCAACCCATAGTATGACATAAGATTCAAATCATTAATTTAGCGCATGTTTTCTCCCCCGAAAGCAAAAATAGTAAAAGTGGGGCCGTGAAACTCACCTTAGGTTGCGTTCTTCAAATGAAGAATAAAAGACAATCTCTTGATAATACCAACTACCGGAGATCTATCATAAGAGTTTACATAAGTGTTTTGACTAATAACCCTAAGGTTATCTAGTCCCCGATTGTCCAGATCGTGATTAAGTATGTTTGAAAACGTGTTTGACTGTTAACCGACACACCAACCAGACCCGACATCCCGTTGATGACCCATTACATTAACTAATCAAGTAAACATAGATTACACACAAGGTTTTAGCATAAAACACTTAGTTTGCATCAAAAGTTGCACCATTGGAGTCGTAGGGTCGAATAAGCATGAATTGGGTCTGGTTCGACCCCTATAATCCATGTTCGACCCCCACGAAGCTCCCTTCGACCCCTATGATGTTCATACAACTCATAACATGTTCATTCGACCTTAACATATGTTAACTCGACCTTAACATGTGTTAACTCGACCTAAATCAAGTTCGTTCAACCTAACCAAGCTACGTTCGACCTCCAGAGCCCTGGTTCGACCCCCTGGAAGCCACCTTCAACCCCACGCAGGTCGAATGTGGTCCAGGTTCGACCCCTGCAGTTCCCATCTTCCCAAAACGCATCAAATCGCACCAAAACCATCCAAAAACATCACGGAACATAGCAGTCAAGTATGAATAACATATCCCTACAAAACCCTACCAATTTCATACCAAACCTGTCCGTTTTACAACTTACACAAAATGGTAAAATTATGGAAATGTCACATCATGCATGAAAACTTTACCTAATTTGGAAATTTATCAAAATCAACTATCAATCATCCCAATAAGCTCAGATTATCATAGATAACAAAACCCCCAATCATTTCATCAACAATCATGCCAATAATCAAAACCCTAGATCTATCAAAATCCCCCAAATGGACAAAATATCATCATCTAACAACTTGTAACCATATATAATCATAAATCATCATACATAACAATCCTAGATCATTATTATAACATCTATACATCATTCAATCAGCAATTAACACATAACCCATCTTTAAACATCATTAACACATGTTATTATACATGAAAACTCATCCAAATGATTAGGTTTTGTTTTAGAAAGATGTTAGAAAGGTTTTTAATCATTAAAATCATCTTAGAACAGATCTGGACCTTTGGGGTTTAATGAAAACAAATAAAAAATGCTTTAAAAGAATTTTAGATCAAGAACACACCATGAATCTTCACTTGATTATGGTATGGATGATGTTTGTAGGTTAGATTATGAAAAACAAGATCAAAAACTCCTTCCCCAGTGATTAAAGTTGAGAGTGAGTGTTTAGAGGAGTTTAGGGTTTGTGAAATGATGAAAAGTGACAAAGTGTTGTATTTATACTTAGGCTACATTCGACCCCTTACATGGGTCGAATGAGGGATCTATGGGTCGAATGAGACCCTTGATTGGACAACAAGCCTGGTTCGACCCCCCTCTAGGTCGAACCTGGCTTTGTGTTTTCCAGATTTTCCAGTTTTGTCGTTTTAACGCATTTAAACATATCTTAACACATGAACATGCAATCCTAACATATGTTAATCATATAGAATCATGTTTAATCATATAATCACCTTTAAAACACGTATTTACACATTGCATAACATATACGGATCAATCTAGGTATAACACTTAATTCAATTCAACCAATTCACCAACAGCGGGACTCAAGACTTGTTTGTGTGCAAAATAAACCCAATTATCCTCCAGATCATTAACCCTGGACAATACGTAATGAAACCCTACTCAACAGACCTTGTTAAGTAGGTTTAATAAATGTTTTTCGCTAAGGTAGACTTAAGTGTTTGTAAAATGTTATCCTGAATATGCCGGGTGTCACATTTGTCACATTCAATTTCCTTTTATTTTGAAAATATTAAAACATTTTTAATATTTTGCTCTCCACCGGTAGCTTTATGTGTGTTTTTTAAGTTTGTACGTATGAGCGGCTGCCACAACAAACCAAATATGTTTATGATTTATTTTCTGGGTTTTACTTTTGATTTTTATAGCGTATGCAAGTACTGTATTTAAACTGATTATTGACCGAATTATCATCACATTCTCATAGCAACACACGCACAGGTAAAAGACTAGGTACATAAAAAAAATTTCTTTTAAATGACAAAGTATTTGTAAGATGCATATGTTAGCTTACAACAAGTTAGATAAATTATTATAAATGACAAGTTTCTTTAGAATATCGTATTACGAAATATAATTATTTTTACAATAAATACAATAGTCGTTTTTCTGGTATGCATTAGACTCTATGGATATGGTCGTTTAACTTCATTTTAATTATACTCAGTGTTATTTTTGAGCTTTTACCTGCGTAGATGCACTTCAGTTGTGTCCCACTACTACAAAAATGCTATTCCTTGACACTTTTTTTGTGACATACCCTATTTTTGACATGCAAAAGTGTATGTCATAAAAAATGTTATCTTTGAAAAAAAATGACAATTTCTTGACGTTTTTTTATGCGTGTTAATTCCACATGTGGGGTTTTACCGCAAGGCGCGTGACATACCAGGATCCAAGTCAACAGTAACAATAAACAACTCTATATGAAAAGGATACGTAGACACAAATCATAATATTTAATATCTCAAAAACCACAACGGAAGCTTAAATAAGTTACAAAATCCCATTGGCAAAATAGTTCAAATGAATATTCGAAAACATGAAACTAAAACCCTAGACGCCATGCAGACCCGTGCGCCTAGTCCATGAGATGCTACCTTAGCGACATGAGAAAAACATGCCAAAAGTTGTCAACATATAATGCTGGTGAGTTCACAGGTTCTTATAAAATGTTACCAAGTCCAATCTTGTCAATACTATGTAAAAGTACGCTAGCTAGGCGTAAGTGTTTGCTACTACTACGATTGGAAAACCATTACTGGACACGTTTAGCAAGTTTGGCATATGTTTAAGCAGCCCGAATAATGTTTAGCAAGTTCGAGACAATAGGCACCCGCCCGGCTCCAAGCCGACGAGTGGGGCAGGTCACGCCCAATAAATCTATCCACATTTCCCCCGTTGTGCATCCCCGACTTTCAAGGTTTCCCCCGGGACTTCCGAAGATCGCATAGTAACCCAAAAACAACCCAAAGTATGACATAAGTTTCAAATCAATAGCTTAGCGCATGTTTTCTCCCCCGAAAGCAAAAAGATTAAAAGTGGGGCTGTGAAACTCACCTTAGGTTACGTTTACTCGAAAACAGTTTAATCACAAGCTATGATAGTCTTAAATAGCGGCGACCTATCATAAGATGTACATAAGTACCCGGACTATTAACCCGCAGGCTAACTAGTCCTGAATTTCTAGACCATAACCACGTACATTTTGAAAACACGTTTAACTGCTAAACTGACCACACAGACAAGACCCGACATCCCATTGATGACCCGACAACCCACGCGTTAGTTAAGAACGAGAAATCATGCAAACATAAGCAAATATGCACCTAACACGCATACTAGTTCACCAAATCTATCATATTGTTCATATATCGCATATACGAGCCCGAACGCGTGTTACCAGGTTATTAGACATGCCACGGGGTTCCTAACATGTTCCTAGATGTCAAATCATGTTTCGGGATGTCAAAATACACTTACAGCAGCAAAACACACGATTAGGAATTAAACATGCAATTAGGAAAGTCAACTAGCATTTAGGATGGTCAAACAGGCGAGTAGAGGGAGTATTCGCCCCATTGCCATGAGAGTAGGGGCTACTCGCCCCTCCTATCTGGCGAGTAGGCTTCCTACTCGCCCCGTGCAGATCTGTGCCACTTTTCACGCGTTTAACCCTCTAAATCAGTTCCGAAACATGTGAAAACACCCAATATCAAACCCAAATCAATTATCAACCTATTCCAAGCAAAAACCCCCCAATTTATCACCCTCCTAATAACCCTAATTATGAATGATTCCCAAAAAAAGCATATTATCATGTAAATATCACATCAATACATGTAAAACTTACCCTAAACGGCAAATATCCAGATTTCATCACATAACAACGTTGTCCAACATTATCCTACTGTTCTAGCATCATCCTAGAGCAAACTCTAATCTTATGCAATCATCAAAACACATTAAATCTCCATAAATCATTCAAATGGGTCAAAATGCATATTATCATTAAAACATCATAACCTTCCAAACTCATAGATAAGCATCCTAATGATTCATCTAGGTCAGAAACATATCAAGCATACAAGAAACAATCATGTTTTGTCAATAAAAATCCTATCTTTGCATGATAACAAAACATAGAACAAGCATGAAGGTTTTGGTTTATTTAGAATCTGTTTTTAATAAGTTTTTTAAAGACACAAACACTTAAAAATCAGGTCTGGACCTTTAGGGAGTAAAACAATATCATTACAAGGTTTGGGATGAAGAACACACCTTGGATTTTGCTAAAGAATGGTGTATGATCTTGTAAAGGTGATTTCTTGAGCAAAAACGTGTTACAGAGGTTGGATATAGTGTGTAATAGCTTTGGGGTGTGTTAGGGTTTCAAAAATGATGTTTTGCAACACAAGGGTGGTATTTATAGGCGTTTCTAGTCGTCACAAGTGCTGCAGGCGAGTACAAGCTGCTACAGGCGAGTAGGAACCCCTACTCGCCTGAAGTACACACGAGTAGCCCATTTACCAGGCGATCAGGGCACCTAATCTCCCCATGGGTGGCCCTAATCGCCCCCTGCAGCCCAACTTGGGTTTTTGGCGCGTTAAACACTATTTTAACACATATAACCACGTATTTACATACCGACAAGTCACATAATAATTATAAACACATAATGCATGATTACTAACATGTTCACGTTCGTTCACCAATTCCCGGGACTCAAGACTTGCGTGTTTGCGTTAAACCCGACAATTCTACAAATTACCAATCCTTGTACACATGGTTATGGACCGACTCCCAATGATCCCTCGGATCATTGTAACGACTCCTGATGATTCCCCGAACCATCAACACGATTCAACTGACCCAGTTCAGTATAAGGTACGCATGACTCGCTAAGGTAGACTTACTAGTTGACCGATGTTACTAACCTGAGTTTGTCGGATGTCACATTAATAATTTTCTGTCATAAAATAAAAAAGCATGACGGTTTTAAAACTAGCGTATGATAGTTTTGTGTCACCTAAAATCTCAAATGCTATCACTCCGGCGTGCTTTTCCATAAATCTTTCCCTCTCTCTCTCAAATCAAACCCCTCCCTCTCAAATTAAAACCCTCTTTCTCATAACAATCCATAAGACTATGGGGTATGGGAAGGGGAAAGGAACGGGAAAGGTGATGTGGCGTTTTCCCCGAAGGGGAACACCGCCCCCCCCCCCCCCCCCGAGCAGCCTTCGGTGTGAGCGGGACTTTCTCCCCGAGCTCCCCGTCCCAATTCCCAATACATATTTGACCGTTTGAAATTTTTTGGAACGTTGGGGAATTAATTTCTAACGGTTATTTAAAAAAAATTACCTATATACTTTCTATATATTTAACACTCACCTTTTTATATTTACATTCCAAACAATACATTCCAAACAACCAACAACCAAAACACAAACAAAATATTAATCCTTTCATCTCTTTTTTTTATAAAATTTCATGGATCCAAGACGTCCCTTCAACCCGAACACACCCGTTCACCCCACTAATCAACCACCATTCGGTTTTCCCTCGACACCCGGTACACCCTCGTCACAACCTTTTACCGGGTTTAACACCCAAACCGGGTTTAATCCTTGGCAAATGCAAGTTCAACATCACCAATGGCACATGCCACAACATCAATGGCAACCTCTACCCCAAACCCAAACCCAACCCGAGCACGATTTTGTTTCTTTGGCCTCCCACGATGATCACGTGCCCGAAACCCAAGTCCCTCCTCCCATAACCGAACCGGCCGTACCAAAAAAACTACAAAAAAAGGAGGAAAAAAACGTGCCCAAGATGAAGGTCCGAGTACGAGGGCGGATCCCATTCATTGGGAGCTCAATGAGTTGGAGGCGTTGGCAAAAGCTTGGGTTATCACTTCTACCGACCCTATTCTAGGTAAAAGTTTATTTTTTTTTAAAAAATTATCGATTTTATTATTATTTTTCTTTAAACCCACTGTTTTTATTTTTATGTTTTTTCCGGTTTTTTAAAACCCACTGTTAATGTTTTTTTTTCTTTTTTTCGTTTTTGTTTTTAAAACCTTCTGTTTGTTTTTTTTTATTTTTTTTAGAATTATTAAGTTTTTAATGTTTACTAACTTTTTTAATAATATTTGTAGCTACAAATCGGAAAAGGGACGGCTTTTGGAACCAAGTGGTGGTTCAGTTTTACAAGTTGTTACAACGTGAACAAAACCGAACCACTCACTCGGTTAGTAGCAAGTGTAGGGAAATGATGGGAAAATGTCAAGGTTTTGCGGGTTATCATCAACATGCTTGGAATAATCGTACCACGGGTCAAAGTGATGAGAACGTCTTGAAGGTGGCTCTTGAAACATACACCGACAAGAACGGGGCGTTTGGGTTGATGAAACCGTATGACATTTTCTCGAAGTGTGAAAAATTCAAGGTTGTGGATAATGAGGTGGAAAAAGCAAAGAGGTCGAAAACGAGCACATCGGGGAGTTATAGTGGTGGTCGGTCGGATGCTCGTTGTACTATCAACATCAATGACGACCCGGAGTTTGAAGACGAGGCGCCTACACCGCGTTCTGTGAGGCCGCCTGGAAGGGACACCGCCAAGAAAGCGGCATCGAGCGGAAAAGGAAAGCGTGTCGAAACCGGTTCTGGTTCCGGTTCAAAAGAGGCGAAAGATAAGGCGGTGGAGAAAATTTAGTTGTTGCTTCAAAACTTTAACGAGTTTAAACAGGAGCAAACGGAGAGGTACTTGGAAAGAAAGAAGGAGAAAGAAGAGGCGAGGGCGAGGGATATTGAGAGGCTAAACATGGAAAAAAAAGAGAAAGAAGAAACGGCGGCGAGGGAAGCGATGAGGCTAGAGTTGGAAAGAAAACGCCTCGAAATGGAGATGTCGAGACAAGAAGCAACAGAGTTGGCGTTGATGCAAGCTCCTCTCGATAACCTTACGGAGGAGGAACGTAAGGTGGCGGCGAAAGTTAAAGATAATATTATCAAAAGATGGCTCGGAGGATCGATGAATATGTAGTGTTTTTATTATTTATTTTCGGGTTTTTTTTTTAATTTCTATGTAATTTTCGGTTTTTTTTTTAATTTCTATGTAATTTTCGTTTTTTTTAAGTTATATGTAATTTGTTTTTTAATTTTAATGAAAAAAATATTAATGAAAAATAAATTCAATAAAATAAATCAATAAAACAAATAAAAAAAATAATAAAAAAAGGAAGGGGGAAGGGGAACCATTTCCCCTAGAAGGGGAAGAAAAAGGGGAAAATGAGGTGGCGCGGATGTGGACAAGGGGAAGGAAGGGGGAAGGAACCACACCCCATAGTCTAACCTTCTAAAAAAATCAAATCTCCTGCTCATTCCAAACCTGTCTCTTCTCGAGATGCATTCTCTCATTTACCGACATAAATTCTGAGAAATCATATTCTGGCCTGTGCTCGTTCCAAACGAGGTCGCCTGAAGAATCATAACAATCCATAACCTTCAACGGCAACACTGGGTTCAAGAAACGCAAACAAGGTTACCATTCTAACTCCTTTTCTTTAATCTAGATGTAGGGCTTTGATTCTGTTTTTTTTTTTTTTACACAAAATCTAATCTTTACAAATGGGTTTCTTTAGTTTTGAAAATAAATAAAATATGAATCGTTAAAATTTACAAATAGAATTTTTATGTTTGAAAATAAAGATTTGTAAGACCAGAATAACTTCGTAAGACCCACTATTGTTATAATTATTATTATTATATACCCAAAAGCTAATTCTTACAAATGGGGCTTTTGGATTTTGTTTACTTATGGGTTTGAAAATAAACAATGATTTTAAAGTCTTTTTATGTTATTTGGTTAGATTTTGTGTTTTCTTTACTAAACTGTTATGACTGTTTGAAACTATTGTTGTAAGTTGAAACCAGCTGGTTATTGTTTATTGTTGTTGTTATATTGGTCAAGTAATTGAGTGGTTGTTATTTGTTAAGTATGAGGGAAGTTGACAGTGGGTTAGTTGATATAAATATAAGTGATTAATTTATGTCATGTATATGTGACACGGTTGTCGAAATCGGTCGGTTGGTGTTATTTATGTGATTCTGTTCGGTTTTATTGGTTACAATTCTTCCAGGTAAAAGTGGGTGTGCTCCATTAGCATTCAAGTGCTTTAAAGGTTCTGGAGGGGTAGTTCCTAGCACATTAGTTAGAGTGACTCGGATATACCCTGTTCTCTACAGGGAGAGGTATAATCATTATAAAATGCATTAGTTGTTTATATTTCTGAAAGGACACGGGTTGGCAACCTGATCTGACCACTAAAAAATTACATGTTTTTCCATACAAAAAATTATGACCTGACCTATTTTATATAATAACCCACCTATTTGGCTGCTTCTTTGCCTGAATATTTGAATGTTTCTGGTTTGTTTATAGGCAACTAGACAGTCAGAGATGGATAAACTGATTGAAAAGGCATTGGAGGAAGCTGGACTAAGTAGGAGGGAAGTTAACACTCTCATGAGGTGAGAGTGGTTGGTTTAACTTCTCAAAGTTATATTCAGAAGAGCTGCCCACAGCAGGGATTGATAACAATATGGAACCCAACTAAGAAACAGGTGAATCATGTGCCTTGCCTTATGATCTAGTTATTTCTACTTTCTTCCATGCTAAAATATATGACATATAAACATGATTTCTCTTTTTCAGTAAATCTTCAGAATTTATAGAAGAGAACGAAAATGTAACTACCACCCAGCAAATGCCATCAAACTTATAACACTTTTGACTTCAGGCAATCTCTATAGATGCCTTTACAAACTTTTTTTGCATGGCTTCAAAAGGTTTAGAGTTTTAGGGGGTGAAACTAAGTTGGTTCTTTTCATATGCAAGTAACCATTTAGGAAAATAGCCCATTTCGCATAAAGTGTATTTGAGCACTCTATAAAAGTAACACAACAAAATAATTTAGTAAAAACAAAGTAATTATAATAAGCAATACTTGAAGAATATCAATGACAGTTGTTTCTATTGTTTGCTTTTGGCGATCATGGATTTATCTGTGTTATTGGCTATTGCAGCAATCAGAGTTGGTTGAAGGGCAAGCGTATACTGTAGCAGGTCTTATGCCAATTAACTCTGATAATGGCACTATTTATTTGCGTGCAAGAGGATCTACAACTAAATGGCAGCCATTATCTCCATTGACAATTCAGCATTTTAAGTAAGTTTCCATTTACTCTATCTATTTTTTCATATTGGGATGAATGCTTTATCTCTTATGACAATTTCAATCCATTTACTTATAAATGGGTTGATCTGATTTTGGTTTTATTCGCTAATGGTCAAAAAAGGAAACAGATTCAACACTTGCCAATGTTTATTTCACCATTTGGAATGCACAAAACTTTGAAACCCATTTATCTTAAAAAAAGTTAGTTTACTATTGAAACAAAACTTTTTTGTAATTATACTACTTGAAAATCCAGGACAAAGTCACCTCACCCGCAATGCATAGTAGTTGAAGGCTATAGGCGTACTCTGGCTGCAAAAAGTGAGCTTGTCGCCTAGGCGCGAGTGCCCTAGATAGGCAAAGTGCATAGTATTCCAGACCGGTTTTAGGTGTTTCCGCCTAGTTTAGGTTGGTTCCAGGCCATTTTTAGATATTCCAGACCAGTTTTTGCTGTTTCAGACTTGTTTGTACCATATTTTTTTTTTCAGAATTTTGGCTGGAGTTTGCATCTATGTCTCCGGTGCCCATGCGAGTGCGTTGTGCACCTTTGACTACTATGCTTGTTCCGCCAATGCATAAGAACGAGTAACTTTCAAGTAGAAAACTGGTCGGCCGTATTACTAGTTCATCCCCATTATTTTGACTTCCTTGTTTTTGTTATTGAGTTCAATGAAGCAATCATTTTTTTGATGGAAAGATCAAAATCCACAACAAATTTGATGTTCGAACTTCGAAAGTAACTGGCTTGAAGTCGCTTTCTATCTCTTTTTTCGAATGTTAGAGTAGTATTTAACATAAATCCGTCGGTTAGCAGCTAATTTGGTTTGTGAACCAACAATGAATCTGCTTCAATTGGTGTAGTGCTACCAATTAGAGGATTTATCATGTAGTACAATTTAATTGCTAATTGTTATTGTATATATTTATTCTTGGCAGCTTAGAGTAATGGAGGTTTTAAAATTTCGCTCCCTTATCATCTTCTCTGCCTTTCTACGTGTTTTGTTAATTGTGTATGGAGAATGGCAAGATACTCATATGGAGGTTAGGTACACAGATGTTGATTATCTTGTTTTCTTCGTTAATGGCGAGACCACGGTAAACGTTGACGGATTATTTATATTTTTTTTATTCTTAAAACAAGCGAACTACAAGGGGTATGTGGCGTAAACAAGCCGAGCCTGAGCTTTGCTCGTCATGGTTTTATGAGGTTCAAGCTCGGCTTGGTTCGAGCCTACTATTTTGAGATTGAGCTCGTCTTGAAACACTACCAGAAAAATGAGCGATTGCAACGAGTCCATGGTAAGAAATCCATATTATGATAACTCTTGGACATGACTGATGTTTATATGATAACTCTTGAACATGATTAGGTCTTATCCACCACATATATTTGTCATTTTCAATATATTTATGCAAATTATCAATTAAAAATACTTCAAATTCCAAGAATACATGTACCTTATAGCTGACCCTTTATCTTAGAACATATAGAAATTAATCTAATATATGGATTAGTTGACAAATATTATCCTTCACATCATTATAAGTTGGTAGAAAGATAGCCATGTACAATCATGCAGATGGTTGCTTCTCAAGTTGTGCTTCAAGTTTATAAGTTTAACTCTTGGGTAAGGCTTGTTTGTTATCTACCCAGGTAGGTGAATTTTATCCAGGTTTAGGTTTATTGCTTTTGTGCTCAAGTTTAGGTTTTTTGATTTTTTTTTTTGTGGAATGAATATTAATACAATATAATTTTGCTATCTAAAAAGTCTAAATCTAAAAAGAAGAAGGGTTTCACAGATTAAGCTTTATTGATCTTTTATTAAACTTTAATTGGTGGTGATGGCGTGCTGGTTTTGACGCAGAACGCGGTGGTAGCTGAAGGAGTCAGCTACGGTTGGGGAATCTAGGGTACCGGTGACTCTCGTTAGACGGTGTAGCGAGTAGCGACTTACATCTGTGTTCCACGGAGGAGGTAACTTGTTTTTTTATTTTATTTTTTACAGAAGGAGGAGGTAACTTGGATGCTTAAATAGAGTCGTTATTGAACTTGGAGAAGCAGATGAGACTTAACGGTGACGTCGCGGGTACAAAGAAGGCAGCGATCTATATTCTGCAGCTTTGTTTTGAGAATCGGGGGTGGAAGACGTTAAATGATATGAATGTTGTGTTGTCTAAGCGGCATAGTCAGTTGAAACATGTGAATGTTTTAATGTGTTTTTTTGGTTTTAAAATGAGATAGGGATCAAAGGTAGCTGTAAAAAATCGAGTATTGTAGGTTGTATAGAAGTCAGCAGTGTTATTCAAGTGAAGTTTGTGAATTTGTGTACTAGGAGCAATGGAGTCTTACACCAGAATTTGTTGATAAAGAGACATGTAGTGTTCATAAGCTCAGACATACTGTTTAGGTAGATTGGAGTCATTCTTTTAATCATTTAGTCTTGGTTTTAAATAGTCGAAGCTTGTAGAAATGACGAGGTCTAAAACCGAGGGGTGTTTGATTTTATTCTAATGTTTGTACTCATTACATATTGATTGTTTGTGACATGAGACGTTGCCTACATTTGCAATGCTTTCATGTTTTTGTTTGTATACTGATGTATAGCCCAATATGAGACACATAGCAGGTCTAGTATTGGTTACAAACCTAGTATCAACCCAATACTAGACCCTTATATTCTTCGTATAGCCCAATATGAGGAATATAAGGGTCTAGTATTGGGTTGATACTAGGTTTGTAATCAATACTAGACCTGCTATGTGCCTCATATTGGGCTATACGATCAATACCAATTTTTTTTTTCTTTTATAAAATATTAAATATAATAAACAAACTTAAAAAAAAATAAAAAATTACAAAAAATTAGTTTTATTTTTCTCAATCATATTTGATTAAATATTTTAGATTTTGTTACCGCTACGATGCGTGTTCGGTTTTTTTGTTTAGGTTAGCTCATTTTGTTAGGTTTTAAAGATGTTTGCTTTGTTTTTGCCGAGTTTGATCCGTTTATACGAAAAGTGTTTTATTCTGTTAATCGATTAATCGATGCATTTCGGTGTTTTCCAAAGATGTTGTATTTCATAAATCGATTGATCGTTGTTTTCCAGTCCGGCCGATAAATTTTAAATTTTTACCGAGGTTGATCTGTTTATATCAGAAGTGGTTTATTTCGTTAATCGATGCATTTCAGTGTTTTCGAAACTTGTTGTATTTCATAAATCGATTGATCGTTGTTTTCCAGTCCGGTCGATAAATTTTAAATTTTTACCGAGCTTGATCCGTTTATATCAGAAGTGTTTTATTTCGTTAATCGATGCATTTCGGTGTTATTCACAAGTGTAGATAAACAACATAAACGTAAATAACCAAAACTAAAATAAGTTTTATAACATATAGGAAGCGGTTCTACATACAAAATTACCGACGTAGCGGTGTACCTTAATAACTAAGACCAACCTCCTATTTATAACACATAGGACGCGGTTCTACATACAAAATTACCGACGTTGCGGTTTTGCGTTTATAACTAAGATTTGAACCTGGCCCCATCCAGGTTCATCTGTAGTGCCGCTACATTTGAACCTGGCCCCATCCAGGTTCATCTGTAGTGACCGCTACATACAAAATTTGAACCTGATCTGGAGTTCTTGTTAGTGTTGGTTTAACTAACAAGAGCACCCCATCCAGGTTCATCTCCAACAGACAAAGGATCCCGGCCTGCATCCCGACGACCGTCATCATCTGCAAAAATGTTGGCGGCGTCCATCTGTTGATACAGCCCAATGGACAAAGGATCCCCTGCCTGCACTCCGTTTTCCGCTAAAAATAGAAAGTCTTTAAATCTTCGGTTGCTGGATCCGGTGGATCATCATCATCTTCAATTTCAATCGCCATTCCTAATAAAAAAAACAATAACAATTAATAATATAAATAAAAACAACAAAAACAAAAACAACAAAAACAACAAAAACAAAAACAGAAAAAACAAAAACAACAACAACAACAAAAACAAAAACAGAAAAAAAAAAACAAAAACAACAACAACAACAATAATCAACAACAACAATAACAATAATAATATTATTATTATTCGGATAATAACAATAAAAATAATAATAATAACAACAATAATCAACAACAATCAACAACAACAATCTATCCTAATCAACAACAACAACAACAATCGGACTTAAAAAAAACAAAAAAAACGAAGAACATCAACAATCAACAACAACAATCTATCCTAACATTGATGAAAAGATAAAAAAAAAAATCATACCTTAATCGATTATAGATGAATCGGGTGTGTTTGAATAGGGTCGGGTCACCTCTGATTGACTTGGGTGTGTTGGACTCGGTGGGGTCGATCTGTGATGAGAGGTTTTGTTTGTTTGCGTTGACTCGTATGAGACCAACAGCCAACGTATTGTTGGTTATATGAGTAAAGGTATGGATCATATTGCTCTATACGAGTAATACGATGGTCTAATCAACAGTCAAGTGGAAGACAGCTGGATCTGATCAGTTATTAAAGGGTATATGGGTCGTATAGATCTATACGATGGTGGTCAAACCCTATACGAGGGAATTAAAAAGGCCTCGTATTGGGTTCAAGCCCCATATCAGTCTAAAAGCTGACTGTTGTATGCCGAATATAGCCCAATACGAGGCATATCAGCATTTTTTTTAGACTAAAAAATTTCATCTAAAAAATGTAAATGAACTAATAAAAACAATAAAATTCACAAAAAATAAATAATAAAAACAATAAAATTCACAAAAAAATTAATTTTATTTACTCAAATAATAGTTTTAGAAATTTAAATTTATTTCATAAAGTTCACAAAAATAGTAATTTTAACTAATAAAATCCATAAAATCCATCAATTGCTTTATCAACCTCTATTCCTTTCCTTGAAACTTTGTGCCCTAGAACAATCCCCCCATTGACCATAAAATGACATTTTTCCCAATTGAGCATTAATTTTGTTTCAGTGTATCTTGTCAACATTCTTTCCAAATTTGTTAAACAATGATCGAATGAGTCTCCATAGACTGAGAAATCATCCAAGAAAACTTTCATAGATGTTTCAATTGTATCTTGGAAAATGGCTACCATACAACGTTGGAAAGTGGTTGGGGCGTTACATAAACCAAACGGCATTCGACGATAGGCATACGTACCCTAAGGGCATGTGAACGTGGTATTTTTCTGATCCTTTGGTGCAACAGGGATCTGGAAATAACCTGAGAAACCATCTAGGAAGCAATAGAATTGCTGCCCTACTAGACGTTCTAGCATTTGATCAATGAATGAAAGAGGAAAATGACCTTTTCTGGTGGTATCATTCAATTTTCTGTAATTAATATGAACTCGCCATCCAGTGACAGTAAGAGTAGGAATAAGCTCATTTTTCTCATTTGTGATTACAGTCATTCCTCCATTCTTCGGAACAACTTGAGTTGGGCTTACCCATGGAGAATCTGAAATAGGGTAAATCAAGCCTGCATCCATGAGTTTTAGCACTTCCTGTTTCACAACCTATTGCAAATTTGGATTTATTCGTCTTTGAGGTTGTACTACAGGTTTATACTCATCTTCCATGAGTATGCTATGAGTGCAATACAAAGGACTGATACCTTGAATATCTTTCAATTTTGTAACACCCTTAAACCGTAATACTGAAAATTCGCAGCGGAAATGCCAACCGAAAAATTCTTTTCTTTAAAAACAACCTTGAATGTTTAGAACCCAAGCTACTAAGTATTTTTGATATTACATCCACTATTGTTTCTTATTTCGTTCGACAAAACTCATCTTCCTTTTGTTATGTGACCGTGACCACATACAATCCGCTCCCTCACTCGATCTCTATCCCTTCCATTCTTCAATAGGTATACAAGTCAAGCTGCAATCACCACATAACCGGTTCGTTAGTTCAATAGGTGACTAAATGCGGAAATAAAATCCAATGACTCTCCATGATCTCGTTCCAATGCCTTTTGCAAGTTCGGGGGTGGTACCCCAAACCAAACCTGCAAGACTCATGCATTCATATATTCATACCTGTACCTTCATCATCATTCTCAAAACACAGGTTAAAACTCAACAGTTCAAACAAGCATACAATTCCCTCATGTAACTTGCCTTAACCCGTCATGTTACCCTTTCTTCGTTATTCCCTAAAGCGAATATGACGTTCCCAATCCTATACTCATCCTACGCATAATTTCCAACCCTTACATATATGAAACTCTCACTAAACCCGAGTATGAGCACCCATATAAACATCACATTTTCAATCTACATAAGCATGACAAACTACTTACCGTATTTGACACCATCGAACGACGTATCAATTAAATTACGTGCACATGTATCATTCCGTACATGAATCATATTTGCAAATCCGACATTCCTATTACTTGTTATGCCCTTACATAGCATTACACATGGTCCAACAATGTTATTTAATGTGTTAAACGAAACCACGAGTCGCGTACATGACTGAAACATCCACATACGTTAGAAATAAACAAAACAAAAAAAATAATATTCCAGGGCCTACCGTAACTTATGGTGGCCACCGTAAGTTACGGTGGACCCCCAAAACCCCATGGTGGTTCACCACTGCCTTACGGTGGAAATAATGGTGCAGGGGCTACCGTAAGCTACGGTGCCACCGTACCTTACGGTAGGTCCTGCAAATTTCCTCCTTTTATTTCTTCTTCCACCCTTTCATGACCCATCCATGTCGGTTCATCCGAAGCCGCGTTTTACCCATTATAAGTTCAAAAACATACCTTAGCATCATTATTAATGTTCCATCATTTCATGATTCCCATTCTTGTAACACCCCAACCGATGGCGGAAACATCAAGGTGTCACGTAGTGACGATTGTTCAATAGCTCATAGACTAGAAATGTAAATTTTGATACATTAAATGGAATAATTTATTAAAGTGAAAGAAATACAACAATTAAAACTAGCAATACAGTAAAACTCAAGCTAAGCCTAAGTTCCTAAAGCTTAGAAGTGATCTCATAAGAACCTGAAACATGTACGAAAATAATTTTGTCAATACAAAAATGTATTGGTGAGCATACCCTGTTTGAATACATATAGAAAATTGTTTCGCAATATATGTGCTATGATATTGTAATATGTAAAAGGGTCAAAATCAAGCCTCACATCGTTCAATAATCGTTCACACATCGTTCAAGAAAACCATAACAATGACCAAGGACTTAACTCGTTCACGTAAGTAACCAAGGGATATAACTCGTAGTACTACTCATTGTTAGGTGCGGCCCAAAGGTTAATGACTTTGACAAATCGTTCATACAATTCACACAAAACATATCAAGAGCACATTGCTTTGTAAATAACATACGTAAGTTTAGTAATAATTGTACATGAGTCACCCCAAAAGAGTAAATAGTAAAAAGGGGAAAAATATACTCACAGCTCGCTATGTGTAAATTCCACGAAAGTTCGTCGTAAAGGATTTAGAATTCCGAAGAACTCAACCTATATATATATGATTGAATACTATTGAGGAAAAAAAATAACTTAAAAGTCTAAGGCAACCAAAATCTAAGGCATTAGGGTTTACTAG
The DNA here is from genome assembly GCA_032199755.1 of Ambrosia artemisiifolia. NCBI lineage: Eukaryota > Viridiplantae > Streptophyta > Magnoliopsida > Asterales > Asteraceae > Ambrosia > Ambrosia artemisiifolia. The sequence continues at coordinate 35,457,825 of CM063517.1, forward strand.
GCTTGTGTAGGGAAGATGAAGTTTTTTTAATAATAACTAATATATATATGTAATTAATAAAAAAAATAAATAAATAACCAAGCAAATCTGAAAAAAAAAGAACAAAAATTTGGTGGCTTCTAAGAGACTCGAACCCGAGTCAGTTTGTTGGCCATACACCCACACAACCACTAGACCAACACCACACTTTGTAAATAAATTTCAACAAAAAAATATTTAAACAACTCCTACACTTCATCTTCTTCCCCAAACCATAAACCCTAACCCTAGATTTCAAGACCTTCAATTCGTAATGGTTAGACCCCGAATCAAGAGGGCTTTTAAAGAACATGATTAAATAAGCAAAATGGCACTAAAAATAGACGCTTACAATATGTATTTCGACCGGAAACAAAGCTTCAAAGCCGTGACAAAAGGCACGAATTGGAGCCTTTCTAGGCGTTTTTACGTGGTGTTTTTTAGTGGGTTTTGAAGGAAATGAGCAAAGGATTCTAACCATACGTTTGATTTATATAGGGGTCTTGTAAAATGGCGTTTCTTTGAGCTCTAATAATTCCGATCGGTTTCAAGTGGGTTTCAGTTTCAATCGATCATTTAAACGCTCTTTAGAACTGTTTTGATGAGGGAATTTAATGGTATCAAGAGGAGAAACGTAAACCTATAATTAATTGTGAGTGAAAACGCCTAAGATGCCCAATTAATCTCGCCGGAGTTACATTCCGGCCGCCGGAAAAGCGGCCGGCGACAAGGAGCTCAAAACAGATTTTTTTTTCTTTAAAACTTTCAAAAATGACAACTTTGGTCCCTCAAGTTAGTTGGGTTTGTTTAGTCAATTGTTTGCTTATAAAACTTAACCAAAGTTAAGTATTTCCAACCAAAGACTTTTTAAAGCTTTAAAACTATATATTTTTTTCATCTTTTATAAACTTTTACCCAACATGTTTAAGTTTTTTTTTCTTTTCCATCGTAAAACTTTGACGTTTTCCAACATCCCTCGACAACATTATTTGGAGTTTTTTTTTATAATAAAACATATATAAATAAGAGTTAACAAATAATGCAACATAAATTTTATTTGAAATTCCAAAAGATCGTAATATGAGGACTAAAATGAAATTACGATAAATTAGAAAACGCGCAACTGTTACAGTCTCCCCCACTTTAGAAAATTTCGCCCCGAAATTACTTCAAGTGAAGGTTTCTATGAAACGAAAGGCGTTGTAAAAGCCAAGTAAGTTTTAAAAATTACAGCAGTTATGATTTGACAAAAATTTAATATAGTGTCTACTATCCAAATAAAAGTTCAAAAATCTTTGACAGTTGACTCAAAGTTTAGGAAGTTGAGAGTTTAAATGAGTAAGGTCTTGGGAATGTGTAACTGATGAGGGGCAGAGGTACTAATGAAGCAATCTCCCCTACTTAGAAAGGTTTCTGACCGAACTTTATTAAGGACTTGCATCAGGATTTCAACTAACGGAGAGTGTAAAAGTATACAAAGTTTAATGTTTTCTGTAGAGGTGGTCAAAAGACTCCAAGAAAAAACTAATTGAAGTTTATGTAAAATGTTCTTATCGAAAATGCTAGCTATTAGTCAATGATTTAATGAAGAGATAATTATAGAGTAATAGGTAGGTTCTTGGACAGATTCCTAGTCTGTTCCCGCAGTATCGTTTATGCTTATATATAGGGTGTACCACAGCTAACCCACCACACTCCCGATACTTTGGACTCGTACTGAGTGTCTACCAACAGCCTAAATAGAATTACACACCACCCTCATGTACCTGTAAATCAATGATTGCGTTCCGGACCGTAATCATCGATTTACCTTACACTAGGGTGTTATGCTTTTCCATAATCCTAACAAGAAATAAATGCGTGCAACCAATATGTAATAGCCACTGTAATGAAATAATGACATGGTTAGAGGTCCTTCCCTTCCGGGTTTCCCTTTAACCGTAATGTGATAAGCATGTAAGTATAAGACATGGTTAAAGGTTCTTCCCTTTCGGGTTCACCCTTAACCGGTAACTTCTGTTCACATCGTTGGCTTTAAACACTCATATTGATAAACTCTGAGGTTTACACCGTTCCCCTCGGATTAAAGAAATACTCTAACCCGAGTCGTACGTGGGCACTGGCTTAGATCTCATACAAAATTATCAACTAGTATGTTCATTGGCCATGATGATGAACAAAATAATGTAAAGTATAACAGGGATTTGCTCAAAACAGGAAAGAAAATATGCATACCAAATATGCGTCAAGTATATAAGTATAAAATTTCGATTGAAAGAATAGCATAATATAAATCAAGTAAATCACAGAATTTTCACAAAATGAAAGTAAACGAGTTAAATTAATGCTCAAAACCAGTGTTGTAAGAGTGACTACTAATAATTAGTGCAAGAATAATTGCAAATAACGCGTGAGAATAATCACCAATAAAATAATAATAGGAGGATAACCATGATCATAAATAAGATAATACGCGAATATAATAAAATAAAATGATGTAAGAGTAAGATAATGATATTTACTGCAATTGAGAGTGGACGGAACATACGTATAGTCTATTGGTCATGTGGGTTTAAATATATGCACTATATGTTAAAAGACATTTAGCAACATTCCGATAAGGATATGTCCAATGTTTAGACCAAAAGTTTTGAGACTGAAAGAGTGTAAGTGTAAAAGATAAATTATCGTTTATAAAACAAAACGTAGTTTACTCGAACTTTGTGATATATTTGAAAGAATAGTAGTGATGCATAAGAATAACTTTTTAGATTCAAAACAGCTTCACATGAAAAGACTTCGTAAGTACACACTTTCATGTGTTTACAATAAGTCGAGTTGAAAATTGTCATAAGGCATATTGTCAGTCGCAAGTTTCTTTTCTCGAAAACCATATAAATCAAATGTGTTTTCAAAAGACCAAGATTTAGAAATGACGTGAATGATAAAAGTCAATGCGATAATAGTGTAAAAGTCACAAAGCATGAATGAAAATAGTGTAAGTTTTAATGCGATAATATAGCGGATAAAAGTTTTAGTAATGATGATGAAAAATCCAAAAGCAAATGATCAATGAGTATATAAAACAACAAGAGATGGAACTTAAAATCCAAATGTTAAACAAAACTTAAGAATCAATAACAGAAAACGGAAAAAAAATGCACTAATAGCGACAGCTATTAATAGGGAAAAACTCAAAAGAGATAATAACTTCATTATAGAAAATTATGATAAGAGTTTCAAACAGCAAATGAAAAATATATCGATAATGAAATGTGATACAGAAAATATTTCTAAGGAAACTGGTGACTAGCCAAAGAAATTGAAATATTATTAGTGACTTGTGGGGAGCGTACTTAAACCTATGAGTAAATGGTCATCCTTCCCGATTGCACGTACCCGTCACTGGTAAATTTCAAAAATTTTAGCGAGACTTTTAAAACGAGATGTAGAAATAACTCCATGAGGTATGGATTTCACTCCTAGCTCAAAGTTTTATTTCTAAAGCAAAAATATAACAGAGTGGAACTAGTCACTAAGATAAGGATATCACTCCCAGCTCAGTGGTTAAGTTTCTTTTTGAAGAAATAATTCTTTGAGGTGTGGGTATCACTCCTATCTCAAAGATTTTTATCCCAAAGATGTAAAATATATAGAAGAGTGAAACTAATCACTAAGGTATGGATGTCACTCCTAACTTGGTGATATCGTTTCGTTTGTGAAATACGAGTGTCTTCTTTTCCAAGCAAAATACCGAAAGAATAACGAGAAAGAATCATAGAGAAAATATCTTGAAAGGAAATATAAGAAATAAGAGAAATATACATGAGAGGACTCGTGAAAGTAAACTTAGTTATAGACTAGGCTAAAAGGCATTCTAACCTAATTCCCTATAACCATGGCTCTGATACCAATCTATAACACCCCAACCGATGGTGGAAACATCGAGGTGTCACGTAGTGACGTTGTTCAATAGCTCATGGACTAGAAATGTAAATTTTGATACATTAAATGGAATAGTTTATTACAGTGAAAGAAATACAAAAATTAAAACTAGCAATACAGTAAAACTCAATCTAAGCCTAAGTTCCAAAAGCTTAGAAATGATCTCATAAGAACCTGAAACATGTGCGAAAATAATTTTGTCAATACAAAAATGTATTGGTGAGCATACCCTGTTTGAATACATATAGAAAATTGTTTCGCAATATATGTGCTATGATATTGTAATATGTAAAAGGGTCAAAATCAAGCTTCACATCGTTCAATAATCATTCACACTTCGTTCAAGAAAACCATAACAATGACCAAGGACTTAACTCGTTCACGTAAGTAACCAAGGGATATAACTCGTAGTACTACTCATTGTTAGGTGCGGCCCAAAGGTTAATGACTTTGACAAATCGTTCATACAATTCACACAAAACATATCAAGAGCACATTGCTTTGTAAATAACATACGTAAGTTTAGTAATAATTGTACATGAGTCACCCCAAAAGAGTAAATAGTAAAAAGGGGAAAATATACTCACAGCTCGCTAAGTGTAAATTCCACGAAAGTTCGTCGTAAAGGATTTATAATTCCGAAGAACTCAACCTATATATATGATAGAATACTATTGAGGAAAAAAAATAACTTAAAAGTCTAAGGCAACCAAAATCTAAGGCATTAGGGTTTACTAGGCTTGTGTAGGGAAGATGAAGTTTTTTTAATAATAACTTGAACGATAATTTAGAAATAAATATGTCACGATTTAGAATTTAATATGTGACTAAAACACTTATGTATTCCACATTTGCGAACATTTTCTATTTAATAGAAAAATATCCACAAAATAGATTTTATGATTTATATTTACTAAACAATTTATTATATCTAATTTAAATATAAATAGAATAAATAATACGAGATATGATCCAAAAATGATATTTCTATGAAAAATAACAATTTTCTGAGGTAACATAAAAAAATATTAATTCCATAATTTATCTCCATTTATTTGTATTTAAAACTTATTTAATGAGTTTAAATAGTGTTTTAATGATTAAAAATAGTAAAAATAATAAAAATAATCATTTTCTAAGAGATTAAATTTTGTTCAGTCTATTAAACATATAAATAAATCTCCAGAAAATTTGAGGTTAAAATAAGTTAAAATGAATTTTTAATTAATTAATTATGATTAAAAAAATTAAATCAAGAAAAATATGAAAATAATGTATTTTCCCGAAAATAAAAATATGATAATTTTCTTTAGGGTGTCAAGATGTTTCACATAAATTTTCATAATTTTTGGAGTAAAAATGAATTTTCTAGAAATATATTAAGGTCATGACTAATATATATATGTAATTAATAAAAAAAAAATAACCAAGCAAATCTAGAAAAAAAAAAGAACAAAAATTTGGTGGCTTCTAAGAGACTCGAACCCGAGTCAGTTTGTCGGCCATACACCCACACAACCACTAGACCAACACCACACTTTGTAAATAAATTTCAACAAAAAAATATTTAAACAACTCCTACACTTCATCTTCTTCCCCAAACCATAAACCCTAACCCTAGATTTCAAGACCTTCAATTCGTAATGGTTAGACCCCGAATCAAGAGGGCTTTTAAAGAACATGATTAAATAAGCAAAATGGCACTACAAATAGACGCTTACAATATGTATTTCGACCGGAAACAAAGCTTCAAAGCCGCGACAAAAGGCACGAATTGGAGCCTTTCTAGGCGTTTTTACGTGGTTTTTTTTAGTGGGTTTTGAAGGAAATGAGCAAAGGATTCTAATCATACGTTTGATTTATATAGGGGTCTTGTAAAATGGCGTTTCTTTAAGCTCTAATAATTCCGATCGGTTTCAAGTGGGTTTCAGTTTCAATCGATCATTTAAACGCTCTTTAGAACTGTTTTGATTAGGGAATTTAATGGTATCAAGAGGAGAAACTTAAACCTATAATTAATTGTGAGTGAAAACGCCTAAGATGCCCAATTATTCTCATCGGAGTTACATTCCGGGCGCCGGAAAAGCGGCCGGCGACAAGGAGCTCAAAACAGATTTTTTTTTTTCTTTAAAACTTTGAAAAATGACAACTTTGGTACCTCAAGTTAGTTTGGTTTGTTTAGTCAATTGTTTGCTTATAAAACTTAACCAAAGTTAAGTATTTCCAACCAAAGACTTTTTAAAGCTTTAAAACTATATATTTTTTTTCATCTTTTATAAACTTTTACCCAACATGTTTAAGTTTTTTTTTCTTTTCCATCGTAAAACTTTGACGTTTTCCAACATCCCTCGACAACATTATTTGGAGTTTTTTTTTTATAATAAAACGTATATAAATAAGAGTTAACGAATAATGCAACATAAATTTTCTTTGAAATTCCAAAAGATCGTAATATGAGGACTAAAATGAAATTACGATAAATTAGAAAACGCGCAACTGTTACAATTCTACTTACACACATACATACATGTTAGATTCATTATCCTAAATGGAGTAAGAATCACTTACCTCAAGTCTTCCAAGTTCATGCTTGTTTATTTGCCTACTCTTGACCCATTAGCTTCCCATGCTTGAGTCTATCCTTCCTATCCTTTCATATCATCATGTTCACATCATTGTTAGCATACATGATCATATCACACTAACAACCATTCTCAACCAAATATCACATTGACTATCATTAGTCAATTTCTATCATACCTAAAACATACATTCACAACCACATTTATTCTCACATCATGTAATACCACTTATTATCATATATGTCTCATAGTTTTTAACATGTTATGCGTCACATAGTGTTTCTAATCACACAATCAAGTATGGGAGCCTAACCATGTTATTCTACATTATTGACTTTGCGGAAAGTCAACTTTCAACCATTCCAAACTTTCTAGTTAGAAACATATAACCATATTAGTGTACTAGACCATATGAACTACACCATAACAATATTCTCATATACTACGAAACACGTACAACCACATGATCACAACGATTGTCATATACGTTCATATATTTTCTTCCATTCACACTAGAGCCCTCATAATCTCCAACTAGCAGCATAGCCCAAGAATATCTCATAACACTAAATCCCTACATGAATACTCCCTAGTACAGAATTCTCATGCTAACCCACTTTCCATTATATTTATTATCATACTACTTTCATACGTGTCCAATCTTGCCTACAATTTCACAATTTAGACTAATCTAGGCATTTCATCAAACACTTGGTGTGCATACAACATCTAAAACACAATGTACAAGCATTTCATGCATACTTTCATAGCTCATAACATAAATCATCATATTTCTTCCCTACATTACATACCATTCATTCAATAGTTATCAAACATAGTAATTTATCACTTCCTTTTACAAATTAGACTAATCTAGATATTTCATCAAACACTTGGTGTGCGTACAACATTCTAAGCTCAAAGTACAAGATCCTAATACACGCATTCCACCAAAACGCATATTCACCTTCAATCATGATTAATTTCCACATGAGTGTCACCAACTACACATTATTCTTACTATTACATGGATTTACCCCTACTTAAGCAATATCAAAGCTCTAATGAAAACCCAATATCATCATCTATGCAAATAAGCAACTTCTAGTGATTAGCTCATCTCTAAACCATTAGAGATGGTCAATATCACTTACAATCATGCCATAATATGAATTTAACATGTTTTCCTCAAAACCCACATGTGGGGTTCGAATTCATACAAATTGAGAGTTAGGGTTCATACCAAGGCTCCAAGACTTGTAGAAAACTCTAAATTTGCAATCTCATCAAGCCTACCCTCAAAACCCCTTTGCATCTTGCATCAATTTGTGAGATTTTGGGGCTTGGTTTGGTCTTGAGAAGACCTCTCCTTGGCTGAATTCGTATATGCCATGGGGGGTGTTTCTTGAACTTGTTATTCATCCACCATTTACATGAATAACCCTCCAAGTATCCTCCAATGTCCCCTTTATTAAGAAACTTAACTAACTAAGTTTATTTCTACTATTATTTATTCACTCATATACATAATAACATTCATTAGTTTATTTCCATATTAGAGCATAACACTCATTCTTATGTTCTAAATTCCATTTTATTATTTACTCAATCATTTCATTCCAAGTTTCTTGCCATCTCGCAAACCGACTTTAAAAACTATACTACGACTTTAATCGAGACTAAACATAATTATATGTCCACACTTTCTACTATCAACTTGAGCCTTCATGCAATTATCAAGCATACCACACTATCATGACCTAACTACTGTTTCACCTCCACTTAATCATACTTAACTTGAGAGTCCGACGTCAATCTATAGTCCCTACCGGACCAATGTATCTACCATACCCACCCCACCCTTTTTTGTAGATTTTATGGTCATTCTGTTCATACCTATTTGGTTGTTAGTTCATTTCATGCACTACTTACTGTAGACACGTATGTCCATTACTTAACAACACCGAGTCTAAGCTAACACTCATTCATCTTTTTGACCTTTAAAAGTCAAACCTTCCTAGCTACAACATTCATAAGATATCATTCATTCATACGTGGGTAGTATTCGACACATCAATTTCCTACTTAACAATCACAAAACAACCAAATTCACTAACCTTCCTTACGCAACATTAACCGACCATACAGATATCGGCTTGACTTTCTCCTTAACTATTCTATGCCATACCAAGCTTGGTTTTTAGGTCATTCGCATGACGAGCTCCCACTCGTTAACATTATATCACCTGCCCCCATAGAGTTCATCATATCCGAAATTTGACCAATCATATCTACAAAGTCATTGGTTATACATATCCTTTACATTCATAACAATTGACTTTCAATAGTCCATACAAAATTTATTTTACTTGAAATGTCTAATCATATACGTTTTTCCTTTACAATCTGTTTCTATCGTTAGCTACCGTATATTTTTACCCCCATTTATATATATATAGCATGGATACGGATATATGTATTGTACACATTCATTCCTTTCGTCGATTACACAACACATGTATTCCCACAAAATTATTAAACTACGTTCTTACCACCTTTAAATTTGTCATTGTTAAAGACGGTGATGTAATTCCCTTCTTCCTTCCCGTTCAGAACTACTGAATCCTGTATCCTACCTTTCATTCATGCATGCATTCTATATGCCATGCAACAGGCTTATTCTAGACTAATTTACTACACTACGCATTTAGATTATTCATGCATACGTTGGTCAGTGAAAGACACATTCTCTTCTTTTTTTTTGTTCATATCCAAATGACCCGTTACATGGGTTGTTCCACATTTCCACAAAGTAGTCACCAATTTCCCTTTTACTTGTGCGTCTTGCCACAACGTAAATTTCCAGAGCTTGGACTTGTGCATCTTGCCACAAGGCGTTTATTGTTCACTCATCAACAAAGGTATTCTACACCTATTCTAACATTCCGTTCAAAGGCTAACAAAAGACGTACATACCGGAGCTTTATGGCTTGTAAACCAACAAGTCAGTTAATCATACATTTTCAAAAGGAAACCATCCTTCCTCATCACCCTCTATAAGGTAGTCTATTACATACTTTCACTCATTCTTACACATCAAGGCCTTTCCGACCTTGTCCCATTAAGGTTCTCCTACCTATCCTACATGATCTCCACCTTATGAACTGTTAAGATATTCCCAACCGTTTGACCCGCTAAGGTCTTTCCAGCCTATTTTATATGGTTTCAACCATACGACCCGCTAAGGTCTTTCCACCCTCTTGACCCATTAAGGCCTTTCCAACCATTTTGACCTATCAAGGTCTTTCCAACCATTTTGACCCATAAGGATCTTTCCAACCATTTTGACCCGAAAGGATCTTTCTACTATTTTGACCCATTAAGGTACTTCCACAATTTTGACCCATAAGGGCACTTCCACAATTTTGACCTATAAGGGTACTTCCACAATTTTTACCCATAAGGATACTTCCACAATTTTGACCCATAAGGGTACTTCCACAATTTTGACCCATTAGGGTACTTCTACAATTTAGGTTTGATCCGTACTTGTCTACGGTCTCAAACCTTTCATTCCAACCTTTCATTCATATAGGTTTGATCCGTAACTATCTACGAACTCAAACCCTTCATTCCAACTATTCACCCACACGACCACTTACTTTCCAATTCTACCAGGCATACCTGTAATGATTCTCATGGTCTCACGTGCATCGTATGCTTCTTGTGCACTGGCCAGGTGCACAGTCCACATGCTATCCACGTGCCTTCATGTCATCATTACCTTATGCCTGGGGACTGGTTTTCAGCTTCGTGCTACATTTTCAATTTCATTTTCTAATAACATGGTTGTTTTCCATCTAATTTTACCATCCCTGAAACTTCTCCCTCTCCGGTACCAAGGTATTAATTCTACGTAGCTGCGAGCATTCTATCCTTCCCAAATTTCCGAGATCTATCTTGGATCGCGTCCTTGAGACCTCTTCATTTTCCACAAAAGCGTGCCTTAACGTAAACACCGAAATTAGTTTCTAGCCTGTCATGTGAGCTAATATTAAATTCCACCCTCGGGCCTCGATCGAGTCTTGGATTGTACGGGTCACTTATTTCATGAGCACACACGTTTGAGTTCAAGTACTTACATCCTTGTACGAGATTTCACTCAAACCAGGGCTCTGATACCAACTTGTAACACCCTAAAACCGTAATACTGAAAATTCGCAGCGGAAATGCCAACCGAAAAATTCTTTTCTTTAAAAACAACCTTGAATGTTTAGAACCCAAGCTACTAAGTATTTAAGATATTACATCCACTATTGTTTCTTATTTCGTTTGACAAAACTCATCTTCCTTATGTTATGTGACCGTGACCACGTACAATCCGCTCCCTCACTCGATCTCTATCTCTTACATTCTTCAATAGGTATATAAGTCAACCTGCAATCACCACATAACCGGTTCGTTAGTTCAATAGGTGACTTAATGCACATTACTCTTAATGTGGAAATAAAATCCAATGACTCTCCATGATCTCATTCCAATGTCTTTTGCAAGTTCAGGGTGGTACCCCAAACCAAACCTGCAAGACTCATGCATTCATATATTCATACCTACACCTTCATCATCATTCTCAAAACACAGGTTAAAACCCCACAGTTCAAACAAGCATACAATTCCCTCATGTAACTTACCTTAACCCGTCATATTACCCTTTCTTCGTTATTCCCTAAGGCGAATATGACGTTCCCAATCCTATACTCATCCTACGCATAATTTCCAACCCTTACATATATGAAACTCTCACTCAAACCCGAGTATGAGCACCCATATAAACATCACATTTTCAATCTACATAAGCATGACAAACTACTTACCGTATTTGACACCATAGAACGACGTATCAATTAAATTACGTGCACATGTATCATTCCGTACTTGAATCATATTTGCAAATCCGACATTCCTATTACTTGTTATGCCCTTACATAGCATTACACATGGTCCAACAATGTTATTTAATGTGTTAAACGAAACCACGAGTCGCGTACATGAGCGAAACATCCACATACGTTAGAAATAAACAAAACAAAACAAGTAATATTCCAGGGCCGACCACCGTAAGTTACGGTGGACCCCCAAAACCCCACGGTGGTTCACCACTGCCTTACGGTGGAAATAATGGTGCAGGGGCTACCGTAAGCTACGGTGCCACCGTACCTTACGGTAGGCCCTGCAAATTTCCTCCTTTTATTTCTTCTTTCCATCCTTTCATGACCCATCCACGTCGGTTCATCCGAAGCCGCGTTTTATCCCGTTATAAGTTCCAAAACATACCTTAGCATCATTATTAATGTTCCGTCATTTCATGATTCCCATTCTACTTACACACATACATACATGTTAGATTCATTATCCTAAATGGAGTAAGAATCACTTACCACAAGTCTTTCAAGTTCATGCTTGTTTATTTGCCTTTATTAAGAAACTTAACTAACTAAGTTTATTTCTACTATTATTTACTCACTCATATACATAATAACATTCATTAGTTTATTTCCATATTAAGGCATAACACTCATTCTTATGTTCTAAATTCCATTTTATTATTTGCTAATTGCGCCTAGTGGCGAACTTAAGCAAAATTGGATTTTTGGGGCGTTACAAATTTCCAAGAAATTGCTTGCTTATTTGTTTTCAAGACATCAAGCAGTCGACTTTTTTTCTTCATCTGTCAATTTTGATGAAATTATAACAGACAAAGTAGTATTTTCACCAAGAAAAGCGTACTTAAGATGGGATGGTAAAACTTTAAGTTCCAATGGTGGAGTTTCTAAAGATGGATTGTTACTGTTTTCTCGAATTCCTTCAGTTTCAAGTGATTTGGGAACAATGGAGTTTCTTTTATTGGGATTTGTCCATTTTGTTTATTTTTAGTGACTAAATCAGCTCCACAAACATAATCGAGGAAACGATTCACTTGTGGAATAAAAGAATTTATAAAATAAACAGAATGGTTTGGATCGCTAAAATCATCAAGGAATCCAAGATGTCTCATGGATTTGACAATATCAGAAGTGATATTTTCATCTCCCACTCGTAGGGTGATTTTCCATCAAAGACATCGATGATTGCTTTTGCAGTGCATAGAAATGGGCGACCTAAGATAATTGGAACATTAGCATTAGCATCCATATCTAGCACAAAAAAAATCCACAGGAAAAACAAACTTATCAACTTTAACTAACAAGTTTTCCACTATCCCTTATGGGACTTTGATTGATCGATCAGCCAGTGAAAGAGTCATCCATGTAGGTGTTAGATCCCCTAGGTCTAGCTTTTTGTAAAATGAATATGGCATCAAATTTATGCTAGCACCTAAGTCTACCAATGCGTCAGTGAACATTCATGGGTCAGTTAATTTTCTGGTAGATTGTTAAGAACTACCGTAGAACATCCTCCAGTTAATTTGACATTTGACAGTTCTCCTAGATTGTCATTTCTTTTGAGAAAATCTTTTAGGAATTTTGCATATTTCGGCATATGTTGAAGAGCTTCAATGAATGGTAAATTGATTTTTAATTGTTTTAACATATCGAGAAAGTGCTCATACTCTTTCTGGTGCGCTAATCAAGATGGGTATGGAACCCAAGAAAGATCATTTTCATGAATGGGTTTTGAATCAGATGAATTCTTTCCCATGGATTTTCTTCCTGAGATTTCTTGTTTGAATTTGAATTTGTCGAGATTGGTGGAGCTTCCATCTCAATTTCATCATCAACTGGTTCATTGTCTTTTACCACTCCTATTGGTGTTTTCTCCACATCTCTTCCCTTACCACTATGAGTAAAAACAACATTCATTTGAGCTTTTGGATTTGGTTCAGTATTACCTGAAAATTGACCTTCAGTTCTTTGTTTCAAGAGTTTGGTTAAATCTCTTACAGAACGTTGAAGATCTAAGAAAGTAGATTGTTGATTTTTCAAGAGAATTTCATGTTCTGTGAGAATTTCATCTTTCGCAACTATTTTGGTAAGAAGTGCTGTTTGATTTTTCCAATTTTCCTTGAAATCATTTGTTGAATAATTGTTTTCTGAATTTTCATTTTGACTTTTTCCTTGATTTTGATTAGGTTGATTTGTTTGAGAATTTGATTGAAAATTTGAATTTGTTTGGAAACCTAGAGGTCTCAAGTTTGTAATTTCTCCAATTTGAACTGTAAGAATTCATGAACGGGGTTTGAAATCGATTTTGTCCTGCTAAAAAGTTAGCTTGTTCTTCTTGTAACAAGGGACAATCTCTAGTTGCATGTCCTCCTCTGCCCATCTCACATTTGTCTACCTTGAACTTCGTATCTTTCACTTCTTTTACTAAACTCTCAAGAGCAGCAACTATACTCGTTTCCAAAGAAACGTGATAAATACCTCATGTGGACGAGGTTGCGTTAGATGTAGGAATTGGGTTAGCTTGTTATCTTTCACGTTTTATTAGAGCAAAACTTTCGAAAAGATCATTGCATTCATCTACATCCATTCTGCTCATAAGATGTTCTCCAGCAGTGGTATCGAAACGATATTTATTTTCAGCATTAAGAATTTTATAGAATTTTTCTACCAAAGCCCAATCTGAGAGACCATGCTGAGAACAGCGACTGGGAAGATTTTGAAATCTTTCCCTTGCCTGAGAGTATGACTCATTTGGTTCCATACGAAAATAATGAATATGATCTCGAAGGTGGCCAGCTTTGGCAGGTGAAAAATATGTTTTAAGAAATCTATCCCGAAGATCCGCCCACATGGTGAATGTACAGGGGGATGAGAATCAAGCCAAGTGGCAGCTCGACCAACAAGAGAGATGGGAGACGTTGAAGATATATTGCATCATCACTAGCACCTAATAGATTAAAAGTTGTTTTGATTCTGGTAAGACGAGCAATATGTGCAAGTGCATCTTCGTCATCAAGTCCACTAAATTGACATGTGTTTGCAATGGCTGACATAACATAAGCAGGTATTTGCAATGAGTTGTCTCTTGGTAATTCAGGAACTATGATTGGTGAATTTAGTCCTGTGTAACCTTCATATGCTCTTTGATGTACTGTTCTACGAAAATTTGCCATGTTTGGTTTATGTTCCGGACTATTTTGACTGGATTGGGTGGTGAGTGGTATGGAGTTTTGTCAAAAAGAGGATTTATTATAGAACTACTTTCTTCCTGTTTTACTTTGTCTTGTTTTATTGTTTGATGTTTATGAAGTCTTACATTAAGTTCTCGTTCTGGTTCTATTAAAGCAGTGAATTCAGGTGATCCTTGTGAACGAGTTCGATGCATAAACTAAAAATTTAACTCATATTAAAGTATATACAAATTTTAAGCTAGTAAATTACTAAAATCTTTTTGTTATTTTTATTTTACTTATTAATTAGCTAATAAAACTAACTAGGTTACTTATGCTATTACCAAATTGTATTCCCCGGCAACGGCGCTAAAAACTTTGATGCGTTTAAGTGTGTGTGTATATATATATATATTTAATTATCTAAAAGCATGGGAATTATATTCACGTATGCATGGGTTTTATTTACGCCAAAAATACACTTAAGTCATCAGATGGTTACCATCACAAGTGCGCGGGATATAAATGCCATATTTGCACTCGTAAGTCCTTCAATGATTGACTTTTATGTATAAGGGTTACTAACTCCGTTGGTATATACATAAGTTTTTCCCATTTAAAACAAAAGAAGAAATAAAATAAAATTACAACTAATTCTAACTAAAATATCAAAGTAATACTACGAACTATTTAAACTTGTAGATGCGTTTTTGCGACTAATGATTAGATGTTAGCATGTGTTAAGGGGCGAAGGAAGAGAAAGTGGGCGAAGGTGAACATTGTATGGGCGAAGGTATGTTAGCATGTGTTAAGGGGCGAAGGAAGAGAAAGTGGGCGAAGGTGAACATTGTATGGGCGAAGGTAGCTTAGAGGTGGACGAATCTGGAATATGCTATCAACAGAAGACACATTCGACCACATGAAGTGGGCGAATGTGGAACAGTGCTACATTCGACCAGAGAGAGTGGGCGAATGTGCAGCTGCTATAAATAGATTTTGGGTTTTTGTAATGTTAAGCGAGTCATTTGGAGTGTGTGTTTTTGGTGTGTGTTCCAGAGAGGTCTGAGAGTGTTAGTTTGTGTTCTAGATTAACTGTAATCAATCTGTAAGCAATTATTTGAAAGAGTTAATCTATGAAAAGCTTTTAAAATGACTTTGATTGTGTTTTGATTGAGTTTATATCAGTTTGTTCTAAGCTAGGGTTTCCGCACCTGGTTTAGTAACTTGTATGATCATATAATCCTGTTTTCGTGTAAAATCACATCCTCTACAAAGTGGTATCAGAGCGTAGAGGATCATACAACAACAAATTGATAAACTCAGAGCTGATTTGGACATAATTTTCATCAATTCACATCTGTTTTCATATAAAAATGGTTTTTGAGTGTTTTTGAAAGAATTAGAGGTGATTTTGTGGTTAAAATTCAAAATTTCAAGTATTAAAGTTGTTCCAAATCATCTCCGAAGCATAACCTGATCAAGATCAATTAAATCCACAAACTTTTGAAAATCAGTGATCAAAATAACCGTTTTTCAAAGTGTAACCGTTTTTCAAAAGTAAGAAATGGGCGAACCTGGAGTTGTTGGGCGAAAGTGTGAGTTTTAGGTCGAAAGTGAGTGGTTTTGTGGGCGAACCTAAGAGTTTTAGGGCGAACGTAGAGTTTTTCACTTGAATTTTTTACATTCGGGTCAAAATTTTCACTCTCGGGACATCGGGCGGGCGAATCTAAAACAGAAACGGTCGAACCTAGGTGATTTTGGGCGAACGTAGAAAGTGTTTGTGTAATTTTTACATTCTGGTGAGAATTCACATTCGGGTGACTGTCTTGGACGAACCTGAAACAAAAGGGACGAACCTAATCTCTACTGGGCGAATCTAGGATAGTTTTGGAAAATTTTTCTAAGTGTTGAATTTCTCGAAGTTCGTAACCATGTGGCGTTATCAGACTACTCCTACACCAGCAACTACACAACCACAACAGCAGGTGATGGACCCATGGACAGTGGCAGCACAGAAGACGAGCACACAGTCTTCACAGCCGGTTAACTACATGACTCAAAGTGCACCTACAGTACCACAGTCTGACTACTGGGGAGTAGCAGCAGCGGTGGTAAACACTCAAACTACTAATGCTATTTCCACACTGATTAATGATTTGTCTTCAGGTAGCGGGACTCGGCCACCGAAGCTCATGGAGATTCAAGAATACAATCAGTGGCAGAAAAAGTTCAAGATACACTTGGAAGGCATGGGAGTGGAAGGTGCTGAAGCATGGAACATGATTGCTAAAGGTTACACACCACCAGTTCTGGAGAACACAGGTGAACCAGTGCCATTGGAGAGCATGGCGGAGGATGAGAAAAAGAAGTTTGCTGTGGAAAAGAAGGCGTTTTCCCAACTGACACAGGCAATCACAAATGATCTTCTGCATCAGTTTGGGACGTGCACAACTTCTAAGGCACTGTGGGATATGCTTAAAAGGAAGCATGATGGAAATGAGAAGACTCGAAGTTTGAGAATGGAAGAACTTGTTAAGGAGTTTGAGAATTTTTCTTATGTTGGAAATGAAACTTTGAAAGAACTAACTCCTAGATATAATCATTTAATCTCTGAATTGTCTAGCTATGGTATACAGATCCCTATGGCAAAGCAGGTTGACAAATTTGCAGAAGCTTTACCACCAAACTGGGATCAGCATGTGGATGTTCTAAAGGAGAAGGATGCTTATCAATACTGGTCTCTTCAGGAGTTCATTGAGAAGCTGGAGAACAAAGAACTGGAAGAGAAGAGGAAGGCTAGGAGAGCACAGATTCCTCAAAATCCAAACTTATACTTTGGAGGATCTTCAGTTCCAGCAAGTGCAAGTTCAGGAGGACTAGTTACACCACATGTTGCTTGTATATCCAATGCTGTAGAATCACCCATCATTAACTACCATCAACAAACTTCATCTTTATCACAACCACAACCACAAGTTCCATATCAATATTCATACATTCCACCATTCTCCCCAAAGCAACAAGCAGCTCTTTACACTGCTGGTCAATCTCAACCACAACCATTGAACCAACCTAATCAACAAACTGTGGTTTTGGAGACATCTAACCTTGGAAATGTGACAGTTGAAGTTGCTCAGCAACACATTGCATTAGTCTCTGCAATGGTTTCTTCCTACAATGGACTAGTTGCTAGTCAAGTTGGTAATAACAACTTGACCAATGAAGACTATGCACAGATTGACAAAGAGGAGATGGAACTCATTGATATTCAATGGGCGTTTGCGAGCATAATGCGAAGAGGAACAGAGTTTATTGAGAAGACAGGTAGAACAGACTTGGGAACTTCTCCTAATACAACCTACGGGTTCAATAAGGAGAAAGTGACTTGTTTTAACTGTGGAGGGAAAGGTCACTTTAAACGTGAATGCACTCAGCCACCAAAACAAGGCAACAGGAATCCATTCAATGCCACCTATCAGAACCGTCAACAACAAAACCAAAACCAAGTTTCTTCCCAAAACAACAACAACAATTACCAAAATCGTCAAAACAACTTTAATAACAACCAAAATAGACAACCAAGTACACCAAACCAGACACAAAACCAAACACCAAACAATACTAACCGAACAGTCATACCAATCACTACACCAGCTGAACAACAGAATACCAATCAAGCATTGGTTACTCAACAAGATGAGAGGTTTGACTGGTCGAGTATCCAGATAGGTGTTGAGGAAATCACTACTGGAGGAAATGTGGCTTGTGTTGCATATCAGGTTGATATTGAAGACTCAGTGACGGTGGAGGAGAAGGTTGAAACTGAGGTTGATAGTGATGAGTCTGAGGCTGAGATGGATGGGGATTTTGAACCTGTTAAGGTTAATTCTGAGGTTAATGTTGAGGTTGAGATTGAAGAGACAAATTCAGGAGTTGTGATTGATACTGTTTCTGACATTCCTGAGGAGTGTGAATCGGTTTATTCTGATTCAGACAGTGACTCGGATACGGAAGCTAGTGTTAATTCTCTTGATGAAGATATCGATCAGTTGCTTGCAGAAGCGGATTTTCTGATGACTAGGAAGTCGTGCATTGCAGATGATGCTTTCACAAAGATTGATTATTCCAGATTCTTTGCAGGAAAGGAAGCTCATTTCGCATTGATGGCCATGACTGATCCGCCAAAACCTGTAAGTTCTGCATGTAGTACTGATAATACTAGTGAAAGATATTGTGGAACATGTGATAGATTGACTGAGGAGATTAAGCAACTCCGTGTTCAACGTGATAGTGCTATCATGAACAGTCAATCTACTCGCAAAGAGTTGAATGCTTTTAACAAAGTATTAGATGGCTACAAAAAGGACATTTCTGACTTGAAAAATACTTTGTCTTTAAAACAATTGGCAATTAACAACTATATAAATGAAATTGAAAACACCAAGTTGGAAATGGCCGCCATCAAATGCTTTGCTGAAAAAGTAAACAAGAAGTTGGAAAGTTACAAGAATATTGCTTATGTGGTAGACCACATCATTGATGATAAAACCACCAATTATCGGGCTGTACCATCTCCGGTTCTTTTTGCAAACCATAATTGTCATCAAGTGACACCGGAGAGTTCGGTAAAATCTGATTCAGTATCGGAAAATGAATCTAATACTTCAAGTATTGGTGATCCAAATTCCGATGTTAGACCGATTTTGGGAATCAATGATGAGGGGGTTACTGCTGAAAGTGTTGACTCAGACTCAGAGAGTGATGATACTGGTTGTAACCAGACTGTTAATGCATGTGAAATTCCAAAAGAAAATCACATCATTACAAACGAACCAGTTTCATCATCTCAAATTGTTCCAATGAGAAATGTTCATCATGTGAATAAGTCTGAGAAGAATGTTGTGAAGAAAGATTTTAATGAGGTTAAGAAAGATCTTGAAAAGTATGATAAAAACGAACAATGTGACAAACCTGTCAAGGTGTTCTATCGGATGGAAGGATCCGATAAGATCATCTCTGACGAGGACTTTCCAATTAAAAATGCCAACTATGCTAAAATTGAAAAGATTTGGCAAGAAAGTACTATTTGGTTCCCAAAACATGAGAGAACAAATGAAATTCCACCAGCTTTGTTAAAGAAGTTGTATTTGGATGTTCCTCAAGAACCAAAGGTCCATGTCACAGAGTTTGTTAAACCCAAAAACAGAGCTAATGGTTTCAATGAGCCTACTTACTCAAAAGGGCCACTCCCTGAGAGTTTAAGGAAGCAACAGTACAATGATCAATATCCTGTTAGATCATTTGCTCAACCAAATGCTCCGAATGTTTTTGAAGAGTACCGTGCGTGCTTTAAGTGTGGGGAACGTGGGCATTTACTTGCTCAGTGTCCATATGTAAGGCACAAGAGGCACGAGGTGGAAGTGAGGAATTCCATGAGAAAACCGATTGATTATTATGTGCCACCACATAGGAGAGTTGTTCCTTAACAACAACAACCGTTTTATTATCAAAACAATTTTCAAATGAGGAACACTTGTCCAATGCACTATGATAGAAGGAATCGGATTGCGATGGAAAACTCGTGGAGGAAGCCTGTGGTGAACTCAACAGTTGATAGGCAAAAGGTTTCACCAAAACCGATTGTCAAATCAAATGTTGGACCTAAGTCTGTTAACTCAGATAAGGTTACCAAGAAAGTTACTTTTGCTAACAATGTTCAGAAACCGACTGAGAACCCAAAGTCTTAGATTCGTATCCTGAAAAGGACTGAACAATCTTGGACACCTAATGGTACTCCAGGGGCCTCATCTTCGAAAGTTAATAAGAGAAAGGAAACTGTTTTGAGCAATCAGAAAAAGATTGATCAAAAAGTTGTTCAAAATGTTTGTGAAAATGTTATTGTGAAACCTGATGTTGAAAGACCCAAGACTCAGGCTTGGGTCCCCCGAAAGAACTAAATGATTTACATTTTGTGTGCAGGGAGCTTCAGCTGGCCCTATTAGTAGTCTTTGGATTGTTGATAGTGGAGCTTCAGGCCACATGACAGGGGATCTTGCGTTGCTGTTCGACGTGAAGAACATCAATGGAGGGTATGTTGCGTTTGCAGGAAACAAAGGTGGATATATCACAATGGAAGGAAGTGTGAGCAATGGGATAGTGAGTTTCGAGCGGATATCGTATGTGAAGCAGATAGACTATAATCTGTTGAGTGTCAGTCAAATTTGTGACAAGAAATTTACTGTGCATTTTGATGACAAATCCTGCTATATCTTGAAACCGGGCTTTACAATTCCTAAAGAGTGGATAATGTTGAAGGCACCTCGCGTCAACAATCTATACATTCTTGATATGTCCAAGGCGATGACATCACAGGGGCAAATAACATGCTTTTTGTCCAAGGCGACTGAGAAAGAATCGATAATGTGGCACCGAAGAATGGGGCACATTCATCTGAAGAAAATGAATCAACTCGTGAGAAATGGACTTGTCGATGGAGTAAACGTGAAACATTTCCATCTGAATGACAAGTGTGTGAGTTGTAAAAAGGGGAAGCAACACAAACAGTCCCACAAAGTGAAAAAGGTGAACTCTGTTGAGATGCCACTAGAGCGATTGCACATGGATCTTTTCGGACCGGTCAAGCGCAAAAGTCATCTTGGAGAGCTTTATTGTTTAGTCGTCACTGACGATTACTCAAGATTTTCATGGGTGATGTGTTTGCAGAATAAAAGCGACACTTTTATTAATCTAAAAGTTCTGTTCACTCGGTTGGAGAATCTCTACAATGTGAAGATAAAGAGAATTCGGAGTGACAATGGGACGGAGTTCAAAAATGCCAAGATGGATGAACTTTGTGAAGACAAAGGGATACATCATGAATATTCGGCTCCGTACACCCCTCAACAGAACGGTGTTGCTGAACGAAAGAATAGGACTCTAATTGAAGCGCCTAGAACAATGCTTGGTGATTCAAATCTTCCAGTAATGTTCTGGAATGAGGCGATTTATGCAGCAAATTACACACTAAATCGGGTTCTAACAGTGAAGAAGTTTGGAAAAACATCTTATGAGCTGTTACACCGAAGAAAGCCGAACTTAGAGTATCTAGAACCTTTCGGGGCGCCTTGCACTATGTTGAATCCAAGCGAAAAGTTTAGTCCAAAAGCCGAGGAGGGTTACTTTGTTGGATATGCAACCCCGCTCAAACGGGTATACAACAAGCGAACTCGTCATGTGGAAGACTGGGCTAACGTGGACGTTCAACGATATACTCAAAATATTCAAGGCACGGGTCCTGATTGGATGTTTGATTACAAAGATTTCTTTGAATCATTCAATCTAGATAGCTTGGTTGAAGAAGCTGTTATTCGATTACTTTACGAGTGTGAAAATGCAACAACCTCACCGTTGGTGCGCCCGATCACCGTGAACCCCCTACCAGCTTCTAATGATACCAATGCTCCTATACAAGAAGAAGAGATATTTCAAGAGGCTTCAACTTCATTAGACACTTCAGAATCTGAAGATGAACAATTTGAAGAAGCTATTCTTGATCAAGCTGAAGAACAGGAGGCACCGCCAGTGAACCCAACTCCAAATTCTGATGTGGCTTCATCATCAAATACGGGTCATGATCTGGATGCTGTAGAGAACTTGACTGTTCAGACGGGAGTGCAAGTACCTGTTTATCCGGAATCTCGGATTCATCGTATTCACCCGCTGGAGCAAGTTATCGGTGATCCTGGAAGTAGTGTTATGACCAGAGGGCAGCTTAAAAGTGTTAATTCGCCAGAGAGTTTTGGTGCTTTAGCTTTGTATGCCAAAATTCAACAATCTGGTAGTCAAAATGATTGGTCATTTGCGTGTTATGTGTCGCAGGTAGAGCCAAGGACATACAAGGACGCTTTGAAGGATGATGCCTGGGTGGAAGCTATGCAGGAGGAGTTATTACAATTCCAGAAATTGGGAGTTTGGACGCTCACGGATTTGCCGCCGGATAGAAAGAAGATTGGCACCAAATGGGTGTTTAAGTGTAAGAAGGATGATCGTGGGGTAATTGTTCGGAACAAAGCCAGATTGGTCGTGCAGGGTTTCCATCAAATCGAAGGGATTGATTACAACGAAATCTATGCACCGGTAGCACGAATCGAAGCTATTCGGATGTTCCTCGCGTTTGCTTCTTATAAGAAATTCAAAGTTTACCAGATGGACGTGAAAAGCGCATTTCTGTACGGAAAAGTCAAGGAAGAGGTGTATGTCGGGCAGCCACCAGGCTTTGAGGACCCAATCCACCGGGATAAGGTCTACGTGTTGAACAAAGCTCTTTATGGCTTGCACCAGGCTCCGAGGCAGTGGTACGAGGAGCTAAGTACATACCTCATCACCAAAGGATTTAAGCGCGGCCTCGTCGATTGCACCCTCTTTACGAAAAAGACGGGAGATGATTTGCTTCTAGTACAGATATATGTTGATGATATAATATTTGGTTCAACTAACGAGCTTTTATGCAGGGAGTTCGAAACTGTCATGCAGGAAAAGTTCGAAATGAGCGCAATGGGGGAGATGCAGTTTTTCCTAGGCTTGCAGGTGGACCAAAGAACCGACGGGATCTTCATTCACCAGACGAAATATGTCTCCGACATCTTGAGCCGGTTCCAGATGGAGGACTCAAAGCCAATGGATACCCCGATTCAACCCAATCACGGGATTGGAGTGGACGCTAAGGGGGAGCTGACAGATCCTTTTACATACAGAGCAATCATCGGATCTCTGATGTATTTGACGGCGTCTCGACCAGATATTATGTACGCAACGTGTCTCTGTGCCCGTTATCAATCGAAGCCGAAACAAAGTCATCTGACGGCGGTCAAGCGTATCCTTAGATATCTGAAGGGTTGTCCCTCAAAAGGACTTTGGTACCCTAATGATGATAATTTTGATTTCATATCTTTTAGTGATGCAGATTGGGGTGGCTGTGACAAGGATAGCAAATCTACTACAGCTGGTTGCTAGTTTTTCGGGAGCAGGTTAATCACCTGGCAATGCAAGAAACAGACTTCCGTAGCACAATCTACCTGTGAAGCCGAGTACATTGCAGCCTCGAGTTGCTGTTCGCAAGTACTTTGGATTCAACAACAAATGGTGGATTACGGTTTGCAGTTTCTTAAAACCCCTATTTACTGTGACAACGAAGCCGCAATTGCATTAACTAAAAATTCGGAAAATCATTCTAAAGCGAAACACATCCGGATCAAATATCATTTTATCCGAGATTGTTACGCTAAGGAATTGATTGATATGATCAAAATTCATACTGACTACCAACGTGCAGATTTGTTTACTAAAGCTTTTGACCGTTCACGCTTTGAATATCTTTTAAAAGTAAACAATATAAAGGAAAAACAGGACTAATCGGCACCTCGGTTTATCGCTTTTTAGTTTTTAGTTTTTATATTTTGCTAATTGGGAATTTCTCTTTGCTAATTGGGAATTTCTCTTTACTATCATAATCCTCAAAGAAGTTGATGCTTTCGAGGGGATTGTTTAATCCTCAAAGAAGTTGATGCTTTCGAGTGGATTGTTTCTTTTAAATTTTGTTTTTATTTTGTTTTCAGAAAAATGAAAATCCAAAAATATGTTCTTTATTTTAGGGGGAGCCATTTTATCAGAAAAACCAAAAACATTATAAAATTCAAAAAGACCTAAAAATTAGAAAATCAAAACTGATTTCCTGGTAAAACAGAGGAAATGATAGTACATCAGTGGGAATCTGACACAGGCTAAGGAATTGTATAGTTTATGAGGCGTGTGTTGATTACGTGTGATATGCTGATAGGCTTCGTAGACTAAATATTGCGTGCATTAGTGATACAAACATAACGAACTACGCGTTCGTGGCTGAACACCTCATGGGCATATGGTCTTAGTACCGTAATTTCGTTTGATAGGATTGCCAAAATCTGAGGTTTCGGGTCGTTATGTTATGGTTATCCGGGATATTCTGATAAACTTTTGTCGTATTGATTTACGGACCTAGTTTTATCAGAATATTTGCTAAAAGAGCTTAATTGCCAAAACCGGAAGTTACCGAATTGAGGAACTTTATGTTTTAATTGATCATAGATCATTATTACATCGTATTGATCATCTGATGCAAATCAGTGATTAATATCAGCCTCAACCTAGTGTATACGCACATGTTACTTTGCTGCATTCAATTGCTGACCTGTACACCTCTGTGCTATATACTTTGTAACTTTTACGGATAACTCTGGCATAATCACGCGTTACGACGAAGCTTTGTGCAATTACTTGATACGGGAGTATGTCGTGTGTGTGGGCACCACATCGTGTTCGTATAATACACCTAACTCGTATCATTTTAAAGCATTGCGTAATTGTCTGCATGTGAGCTTACGTGGACCACAATATCAGCAATTGCCGTATCACATACTGTTTCTAATGATAATATTAAACAAAAAGATCAACGCTGTGATTAGATTTCTCAGAAAACTGATATGATCCTCTGACCGGATTTCACAAAATGTTTACTGCTTTCATTTACTTTGCTGCATTTTACTTTGTTGCAATTTACTTTTAATGTCAAAAAGATACAAAATCCAAAAAGATTTTAGGTGTGTTTTGATAAAATTTCAGAAAAATCCAAAATTTTTGCATTTCTGCTTTATTTTTGATAACCGGGGATGCTTGATAGTCAATTTCTGAGATTTGACAACACCATCTGGGCTTTGTATCATTCTAAAAGTGAAAATTTGTGTTTTGAAAGCTTAACGGATTGAAAAATGTTGAACGGGATTCGAATTTGTAATTTGGCAAAATTTTTCAAAATTTCCATTTTACATTCGCCCTTAATTGGAACGAATGTGGAAATTTTTCTACTTTCGGCCGTTATAGATTTGGGCGAATGTGACTTTTGCATCAAAATTCACTTTCGGGTAAAACACTTTTACCTTCGTGCCTTTCATTAGGGGCGAAGGTGGAATTGTTGTACATTCGACCGGACTGAATGGGCGAAGGTGGAGCCTTTAAATACGCCAAACCCAGATTCGACCACCACTTCAAATTTTTTCAAAAATTTCTTCGATACCATACCCTTGTTGATTTTGATTTCCCTGCTTGTGCGTTTTAATCCTTGCTTCGTACTGATCATTTTTATATAAATATTACAGGTAATGGTTAAGGAATGAAGCCGGAATCGTTTGATTTATGAACCGGACTTAGGGTTTTAGTGAGTATGGTGTTTGAGGGATTCTTAATGCTTGATTTTGATAAACATTCATCCCACATCAGTTTTAGGGGGAGAATGTATTAGGAATTAGGATAAAAACAGGTTTTAATTACTTGATTGATCGATTGAAACTATAAACCCTAATTTCGTTTTGAAAACTGATATAGAATGAATGTTAAGGAAAATTGATGATAAACGAAGCTTAGTCGGTCACTTTAGATCAGATTTTAATCAAAATCAAGGCTTGAAAACACATTTGAAAAATTTTCAAATTTTTGGTCAAGAACAGTTTACCTTCGGCTCATCGATATGGACGAAGGTGGAACTAAGTGGACGAAGGTAAACCAAAACGGGCGAATGTATCTTTGGGTTTAAAATCTCTTTACATTCGACCAAAATCTTACACCTTCGGCCACAATAATTTACATTCGACCATATTGTTTGGGCGAATGTGAAATTTCATAAAAAAACCTAAAATTTTGAATTTTTGACGACTTCGTGTTTTGACGTTTTATTTTGATTTTATCTTTCAGATGGCTGAAGAACAAACAACTGTTGATATTCCTGTGGAGACTACAGTTGCTGATCCAGTTCCACAGACTGTGCAAGAAGGAGAATCATCAAGCGGTACTAAATGGCCGTTTGAGAAGACTCATAACTGTTGCGCATATCTTGGAGATGTTGAGAAGAATGTGGAGTTTACTGAGATCATTAAGTTCCTGAAGAGATGCAGAGTGGTTTACGCTTTGGCCTCACCAACTATTATCTACAAGGATATAGTTGAGGATTTTTATAACAACGCCAAGTATGATTACTTTGATAATCAGACGATCATTAAAAGCAAGATTCAGGGAATGGAGATGTTCATCACTGAAGCTGATATCAGAGAAGCTCTCCAGATCCAGTTTGAAACAAGTGAGGATCCAAGGGAATTATCCTGGACTGAGCAGAAAGCCTGTTTCCTAAGGATGAAATACAAAGGACCGATTACTGATGGTTCTATGTATAAAGGGAAGCTGAGTGTGCAGTTCAAGTATTTTGCTCACGTCATCATACTAGTATTTGGATGTGTTAGTGGGGGTTATGACGTGATGAGGAAGAGTTTAAGCTCGTTAATGGTTGCATTGACTCTCAATAAACCATTTAACGTTGCTGGGATGATTTTAGATCACATGTTGGAGATGTTGAAAGGATTGAAGAAGAAATACTTTATGCTTTATCCTAGATTTCTGATGATGATCTTCGATCACAAATATCCAAACTTGAAAAAGGATCCAACACAGATACTTGCTATGGATCATATGAATGTTAGAACCTTGGTTAGAATGAAAGGTTACAAAGGTGTGCCTGAAGATGAGAGACCACCTTACAGAAGGTTATTTGGAGCCTTGGCTAGAGAGGATTACATGGATCCTGGAAAGAATTTGGCAAGGCATCCTGATAGTGATAGTGATAATGATGATCCATTAGTTTATGCTGATGCAAGCACGAAAAGAAAAAGGCAAGTTGTCAATCCCGGAGCCAAAGGGAAGGGTAAGGGAAAGACAGATCAGGGGAGTTCAAAACAACAAGCGGTGAGGAAGAAAACTACTGCTAAGAAGGGTACGAGTTTGGTAGATGAGGAGTCTGTTGATTCAGAGGAGACGGAGACTGAAGAACAGTGGGATTCGGATGCTGAAAATGTCCGGACTACCAAACAAAAGGCCACTTTGGTTGGAGAGTCTGAATCACTGAACAGATCAATAGAAGAAGCTAAGAAGAGCAAGCAGTCTGTTGATGCTGAAGATGAAGGGTTGACTGTTAATTTGGACGAGTTGAATGAAGGAGAAACCGTTGTGGTTAACTTGCCCAAACCCAAACACAAAACCATGGCAAAGAAGACAAGCACAAAGCAGACAAGCACAAAGCAGCTTAGAGAGAAAAAATTGAACTTATTGTTGAAGGGAAAGAGATTACCTGATGCTGGAACGTCATCTAAACAATCTTCACCAGCCGCTAAGAAGCAAAAGACAAAGGAGGCTACAACATTACCAGTGGATCAATTCAATATTGCCCTGGATAATGTTCTTAACATGTTTACACAGCCTCAGAAAGGAAAAGAAACTGAGATTGAGCCGTCTAAGTCTAAGTCCAAGTCTAAGAAGGTCACTGTGGATGATGAAGTGATGAAGCAGATGAATAAAAGAATGGACGATATGATGAAGATGCTTGTGGCTCAACAAGCTGAGATTGCCAAGTTTAAGCAGAATGAAGAGAAAATGCTTCAGATCGTTGTAGCTTCTAAATCTAATCAAGATGAGATAGATGAGAAAGTAAAGAAGCTTGAAGCAAAGAATAAGAAGCTTGAAGGAAAGGTTCTGAGAAACAAGAACAGATACAAGGCGATTAAAGAAGATAACAAAGAGTTGAAGGCTGAAAACAAACGCCTTAGTGAGCTGATTGATGATCTGTACAACATTGCACCCAAGCTGAAGGAGGGTGAGGAAGATACAGAGAAAGAGGCTGAACAGGTTGACTATGAACCATCTGAATCTGACAAAGAGGAAGATGAGGATGATGAGAATGAAGAATCGGATAAAAGTGATGATGAAGATGATGATAATGATGATGATGATGATGCTGAAGGTTCAGGAAGTCATAAGGAGAATGATAGTAGTAGTAGTGATGATAATGACGGAGGAGATGATACTGCTAAGTTTACATTTGAGAAAAGACCACCTTCTAAGAAGAAGAAAGACACAGGTGAGTCGAGTTCAAAGAAGAAAGGCGAAAATGTTGATGATGAGACTGTGTTTTGGAATGAGAAGGTGAGGTCCTTGTCTGATGATGCTAAACAAGTATACAAGGACATGTTAGAGAAGAGAGAATGGACCATTGAGTTCACAGGTCGTTTTGCAGAAATATTCCAAACAGATGACATGCGATATGAATTGGAATATAACGATCCTGATCTTGAAGAGGGGGAAGTACCTGCTTCTGTGGCAAAGGAGATATTGGATGGGCTTGCACAGAGGATAGGGAAAACGTTTGAAGAATTCATTGTTGATGAGTCGATTCCACATATTCCTGAAAAGGATATTGGAACTCACTCTGATGACAAAGAAACCCCTGAATTTGAAGAAGTTGAGATAGAGGATATTACACATGAGGAATATCCACAGTACTTCAGACAAAATGATGAAGATGTGGTGTTTCCTGATTTTACTGAGAGGCATAATACGTCTGCAAAAAGAAAGGCAAAGAAAAGAAGTGCTGAGTTTGTTGAGAAAGTACTTGGAGCTGATTTGCCAGAATCTTCAAATAAGTCTGATGAGTTGAAAGAGTATTTGAAGAAATTAAGACTGATGGATGAAAACCGACCAAAGCCTGAAGCTCAAGGAAACTTCTATAGGTTTCATAATGCAAAGTTCAGAGGCAGAGCTCTTGGGTGGACATACTTAGGCAGGCTGAAGTGCTTAGCTGCTAAGTGGGAATCAGGGATCTTGTATTTCTACAGATTCATTGATTTGCTAACTCTACCGTACTGGGCGGTTAGAGATTTATGCAGATTCCTAATGTCAGGTGCTTCAGTGAATAATACTCATGTTGGTTGGTGTGCAGACAAATTGGTTTGGGAAAGTAGAACGAGATGGAATAGATTCAAGCCTCAATATCCCCGGAGGAAAGTTCACAGGGATATTGATCCCAGAACCAAGTTGAAAAGGGTTACCTTGATTTATAAGGCACCTGAAGTTATGAGAAAGATACCTTTAATGCCTATGCCTCAACACTTCAGTGCTGATTTCATTTTCTGGTACTATGATTGGAGGAAAGCAGAAGCGGTGATCGTGTTGAGAGATGGAAAGGACAAATACAAGCATGTTCATGTATTTGATCCTATGTGGCTGATCAATTGCACCTTCGAAGACATCATCATGTTATTCTATAATCCGATTCATCATGAGCCAAACGATGCAGATCAAGCAAGGAAATACACACAAGTTGTGGGTGTTTGCTTTGCTTATGACATTAATGCTGGAAGTAATTTGGAAGGTAAGCTTGGCAAGAAGGTGAAGATGGCAAATGTGTCAAAGCCTGTTAAGAGGAAGTTAGAGCCTGAGATGACGAAAGAACAGAAGAGTTTGCTGAGAATCAAGCTGCTGAACAAAGCCATGGATGAAGACAGAAAACGATCTAATCAATAGTCGAGGGGGAGTTTGTAGATGCGTTTTTGCGACTAATGATTAGATGTTAGCATGTGTTAAGGGGCGAAGGAAGAGAAAGTGGGCGAAGGTGAACATTGTATGGGCGAAGGTAGCTTAGAGGTGGACGAATCTGGAATATGCTATCAACAGAAGACACATTCGACCACATGAAGTGGGCGAATGTGGAACAGTGCTACATTCGACCAGAGAGAGTGGGCGAATGTGCAGCTGCTATAAATAGATTTTGGGTTTTTGTAATGTTAAGCGAGTCATTTAGAGTGTGTGTTTTTGGTGTGTGTTCCAGAGAGGTCTGAGAGTGTTAGTTTGTGTTCTAGATTAACTGTAATCAATCTGTAAGCAATTATTTGAAAGAGTTAATCTATGAAAAGCTTTTAAAATGACTTTGATTGTGTTTTGATTGAGTTTATATCAGTTTGTTCTAAGCTAGGGTTTCCGCACCTGGTTTATTAACTTGTATGATCATATAATCCTGTTTTCGTGTAAAATCACATCCTCTACAAAACTAAACTACAGACCAGTAAGTGTACCTATCAATTGTAATATAAGTCTTGAAAGTCCGGATATCGGTCCACTGGAAACACTTGATTTCTGGAATAGAAAACTGAGTGAGTTTTATTAACAATGATGACAATTGATATTGATTGGGGGGGGGGGGTTGAAAATGAAGTTTACAACTAAATAAGCAGTAATGTGAATTACAGAAATATTAAATGTTTTTGGTTTTTCTTTTAAGATTCAAATTATTGCTTTTAAGGTTTAGATTATTTCTTTTTGTCTTGTAATAACTACTTAGGCTAGAATCATGCTACTGTTTTATAGATCTGTCATTCGGTTATGGAACTGAATATGAAACCAGGTTTTTATTAATTGAAGAAACAACGAGTATAAAGGGGTAATAGGAGTGGGGTATAATGACTCGTGTTCGCTGCAGGGTATAATCATTTGCTCACGGCGATGGTTAATCTATGGTTATGTGCATAAGCAACAAGCAGAGTAATACAAGAGACAACGATATAAGTGGTTCGGTCTCGTGAGACCTACGTCCACTAACAAGAGATTATCTTTTATAAATGTGAAGTACAAGTAATGATACAAGTGTATTGCTTCTAATTGGTTAAATTGACCCCCCCCTAAGAAAGGAGGTGAAGTCCTCCTTTTATAGGAGGTGCGTGGGCCTAAGGTCATCAGGCCTACTTTGATTGTTGATGGGCTTGGGCTCGGAAGCTGGGCCGGTTGCTTAGGAGCCCATTTAGTCGGATCCCAACCCTTAGTTAGGTAAAGTGATCCAAGTTGAGGAGGGCTTCTTTTGATTGGGCCACGTGGCGCTATGTGGTTGGAGGGCTGGGCGGTGCCCTGCCATTGGTACATGTGGCGCATTGTGGCTGGATCTGTAGAAAGGACTCCTTTTCTCCTACTGTCAGGAAGTGTCAGGTGGCTGACCAGTTGTTAGCTGACACCTGATGGGAAGTGGCAAGTTGAGCTCCAAGGGGGATGTATCCGGCGCTATCAACTGGTGCTTCTGTGCGGAGTGAGCAGCGCGCTTCGGCGCTGCTGCTTTATCTCCTTAAGTGTGTTGCTTGGGCTGCTGTAGGCGGGGTTTCTTGGACGTTGGGTAGGGTGCGCTTGAAAGCGCTAAGAAGTAGTACCCTACCCCTTCAAGTCCCCCAAGTCCAGGGTGTCTCCTGTGCTTGTTTAGAGTGCTGGTGAGGCGCTGGACTAAATGTGTTGTGGGGCGTTCCTCTTCTGCGTTGTCTACAGCTGTATGCTTGTAAAGAAGAGTGCTCGTTGCATCTCTGTAATAAATAAATTAACGTAGGGAAAGTGTGCGCGTTGCCACTTTGGTGATTTTTCCCTTTAGTTTAGAATTTTACGTCAACCCAGCGCCAGGTGATGATGTGGCAAGCTGGGTGTGAGAAAGTAAAATCTGGCGGAGAACGTCTTTTAGATTTTACGTCAACCCAGCGCCAAGTGATGACGTGGCAGTCTGGGTGTGAGATAGTAAAATCTGGTGGAGAACGTCTTTTAGATTTTACGTCAACCCAGCGCCAAGTGACGACGTGGCAGTCTCAGGTATTTAATGTGGAATTAGAAATGAAAAGGTTTCCTTGAAATTAGGAAACATGCTTTAGAAGCTGAGACGGTTGGTGAACGTGTCAGGGTGCAGAGGGGATGTCTGCACAGTTGTCAGTCACGTCAGCATGTGGGTGGGTGGTTTATTCTTCGTGTGTCAGGCGAGTAGCCGTACACATTTGGCAGGTGAAAGGTCGTCCTTCTAACAGACGCGTGGAGTCATGTGCTGCCAGATGACTGCTGCCTTCCAGTTGTTTGCCATGTGTAGCGTCCAGATGCCTCCTCGTTTGGCAAGGTGAAGGGTTTTCTGCCAGCTGTTCCCATCGCATTAAATGCGATGGGTATATATATTCGAGGAGGCTCCTGGGATTTCTCTTTATCTCACCTTTTTCACAAAAAATCCTTCAACTTCTCTCAAGAATCCTTGTCTTCTCCGGCGAACCTTCAAGTTTTCCGGCGAGTTTGTGTCTGAAAAATTTATTTTCCTTTACTTGTTTCAATATGTCTGAGGGATCCACTGTTGGGGGAAACCTAGAGAAGTCTGTTGAGAAGTCTAAGAAGTTGATCCATAACACACCCTGCAAATGGAGTGAGAAGACCTTTTCCAGATTTGTGAAGACTATGGAGTTTGACCCGTCATGGGAGGTGGAGCTTCCTACTGGGAAGAATACTGCTCTACCCCCTCCCCTAGGGAAGATGAGCCTGTATTGGGCCCACTTTGCTCTCTGTGGGTTCCGTCATCCTGCTACCAAGTTCCAGGTGGATACTTTGGTGAAGCATGGTGTTCATATAACCCAGGTTAGTGGGTTTGGGATGCTTCGTCTTGTTCATTTCGAAGCCTGCTGTAGAGCTTTGGACATTGAGCCGTCTTTTGAACGGTTCAATGTCTTCTATTTGATGACCATGGAGCAATCTTGGTTCAGCTTTGTCCCTCGTCCTCATATACCACCGGTTGGAACCATTCCTCCTAATTATCTTCATGACTGGAAGGAGAAGTTTTTCTATGTCAAGAGGGGGGTCATACCTGTGGATATGGCATGGAAGGTTGTTGCTGAACGTCAAAAGGTGCCTGATCATCCTGTTATGGAGGGTTTTCGGGAGCAGGCATGGTTTAAGGATCTGGTGGCTCATGCTTCCCCGTTTGACACGGGTATGTGTTCGGAGGCCATGTTGGCTCTGTTGCGTATGAGCCGTGTTCAGCTTGTGGAGGGGAAGGAGCCTGTGGTTTCTGCGCCTGGTAAGTGCTTTGTCCTCATGCTGATTTGTCAGTTGTGTTTATTTTTGTTGACTGAGTTTTGTCTTGCTTGGCTCAGGGATGTCAAAGTTTGCTGCATTTTTGTTGCGTGACAAAGCGCCATTGGAGTGGAGGGATCCTGTAGATGCGTTTTGCGACTAGTGATTAGATGGTTAACATGTGTTAGAAGAGGCTGAAGGGGCGAAGGTGACAAGATTGGGCGAAGGAGAAAAGAAGTGGGCGAAGGTAGATTGATCTTGGACGAATCTGGAAGGAACTACACTGTGAAGACATATTCGACCACTTGTAGTGGGCGAATGTGGAAATCACTCACGTTCGACCAGATGAAAGGGGCGAACGTGCAGTGCCTATATATAGTTTTTGTGATTTTGTAAGTTTAAGCGAGTCATTTGGTGTGTGTGTTTTTGAGGTGTGTTCCAGAGAGGTTTGAGAGAGTTTA
This sequence comes from Ambrosia artemisiifolia, assembly GCA_032199755.1. NCBI lineage: Eukaryota > Viridiplantae > Streptophyta > Magnoliopsida > Asterales > Asteraceae > Ambrosia > Ambrosia artemisiifolia. Next base: position 35,491,700 of record CM063517.1, read on the forward strand.
TGTTTGTGCTAGATTAACTGTAATTGAGTTGTAATCAAGTATTTGAAAGAGTTAATCTATGAAAAGCTTTGAAAATGACTTTGATTGTGTTTTGATTTGAGTTTACATCAGTTTGTTCTAAGCTAGGGTTTCCGCACCTGGTTTAGTTACTTGTATGATCATATAATCCTGTTTTCATATCAAATTCATCCTCTACAAAGTGGTATCAGAGCATAGAGGATCATACAACAACAAATTGATAAACTCAGAGCTGATTTGGACATTATTTTCATCAATTCACATCTGTTTTCACATAAAAATGGTTTTTGAGTGTTTTTGAAAGAATTAGAGTTGATTTTGTGGTTAAAATTCAAAATTCAAAGTATTAAAGTTGTTCCAAATCATCTCCGAAGCAAAACCTAATCAAGATCATTCAAATTCACAAACTTTTGAAAATCAGAGATCAAAATAACCGTTTTTCAAAGTGTAACCGTTTTTCAAAAGTCAAAATGGGCGAACCTGGACATTAGTGGTCGAAGGTGTGAGTTTTTGGGCGAACCTGAGTGTTATTCTGGGCGAACCTAGGGATTAGTGGGCGAACCTAGAATTTTTCAGTTGAATATTTCACATTCGGGTCTAACTTTTCACATTCGGGAGATCGTGCGGGCGAACCTGAAAACCAAACTGGCGAACCTGGAACTTTTTGGGCGAACGTGAAAATTGTCAGTGTGTTTTTATTTTCTGGTGAGATTTTACATTCGGGAGAGACTTTCTGGGCGAATCTGAAATCAAAAGGGACGAACCTGAAGCACATTTGGGCGAACCTAGACTAGTTTTTGAAAATTTTTCTAAGTGTTGAATTTCTCGAAGTTCGTGATCATGTGGCGCTTTCAGACTACTCCTACACCAGCAACTACACAACCACAACAGCAGGTGATGGACCCATGGACGGTAGCAGCACAGAAGACGAGCACACAGTCTTCGCAACCGGTTAACTACATGACTCAAAGTGCACCTCCAGCACCACAGTCTGACTACTGGGGAGTAGCAGCAGCGGTGGTAAACACTCAAACTACAAATGCTATTTCCACACTGATTAATGATTTGTCTTCAGGTAGCGGGACTCGGCCACCGAAGCTTATGGAGATTCAAGAATACAATCAGTGGCAGAAGAAGTTCAAGATACATTTGGAAGGTATGGGAGTGGAAGGTGCTGAAGCATGGAACATGATTGCTAAAGGTTACACACCACCAGTTTTGGAGAACACAGGTGAACCAGTGCCATTGGAGAGCATGGCTGAGGATGAGAAAAAGAAGTTTGCTGTGGAAAAGAAGGCGTTTTCCCAATTGACACAGGCAATCACAAATGATCTTTTGCATCAGTTTGGGACTTGCACAACTTCTAAGGCACTATGGGAAATGCTTAAAAGGAAGCATGATGGGAATGAGAAGACTAGAAGTTTGAGGACGGAAGAACTAATAAAGGAGTTTGAGAATTTTTCTTATGTTGGAAATGAAACTTTGAAAGAACTAACTCCTAGATATAATCATTTGTTATCTGAATTGTCTAGCTATGGTATACAGATTCCTATGGCAAAGCAGGTGGACAAGTTTGCAGATGCATTACCACCAAACTGGGATCAGCATGTGGAAGTTCTTAAGGAGAAGGATGCTTATCAATACTGGTCTATTCAGGAGTTCATTGAGAAGCTGGAAAACAAAGAATTGGAAGAGAAGAGGAAGGCTAGGAGAGCACAGATTCCTCAGAATCCAAACCTATACTTTGGAGGATCTTCAGTTCCAGTGAGTACAAGCTCAGGAGGGCTAGTTACACCACATGTTGCATGTATATCCAATGTTGTGGAATCACCTACCATTACCTACCATCAACAAACTTCATCTTTATCACAACCATCACCACAAGTTCCATACAACTATTCATACATTCCACCATTTTCCCCAAACAACAAGCAGCTTTCTACACTGCTAGTCAATCTCAACAACAACCAATGAACCAACCTAATCAACAAACAGTGGTTTTGGAGACATCTAATCTTGGAAATGTGACAGTTGAAGTTGCTCAGCAACACATAGCATTAGTCTCTGCAATGGTCTCATCCTACAATGGATTAGTTGCTAGTCAAATTGGGAATAACAACTTGACCAATGAAGACTATGCACAGATTGACAAGGAGGAGATGGAACTCATTGATATTCAATGGGCCTTTGCAAGCATAATGCGAAGAGCAACGGAGTTTATCGAGAAGACAGGTAGAACAGACTTGGGAACTTCTCCTAACACAACCTACGGGTTCAATAAGGAGAAAGTGACTTGTTTTAACTGTGGAGGGAAAGGTCACTTTAAAAGAGAATGCAACCAGCCACCAAAACAAGGCAATAGAAACCCATTCAATGCCACCTATCAGAACCGTCAACAACAAAACCAAAACCAAGTTTCTTACCAAAACAACAACAACAATTACCAAAACCGTCAAAACAACTTTAATAACAACCAAAATAGACAACCAAACACACCAAACCAGACACAAAACCAAACACCAAACAATTCTAACCGAACAGTCATACCAATCACTACACCAAATGAACAACAACAAAATACCAATCAAGCATTGGTGACTCAACAAGATGAGAGGTTTGACTGGTCGAGCATACAGATTGGTGTTGAGGAAATCACTACTGGGGGCAATATGGCTTGTGTTGCATATCAGGTTGATATTGAAGATTCAGTGATGGTAGAGGAGAAGGTAGAGACTGAGGTTGAAAGTGATGAGTCTGAGGCTGAAATGGATGTGGAGACTGAACCTGTTAAGGTTAATGTTGAGGTTGAGACTGAAGAGACAAATTCTGGAGTTGTGATTGATACTGTTTCTGATATTCCCGAGGAGTGTGAATCGGTTTATTCTGATTCAGACAGTGAATCGGATACAGAAGCAAGTGTTTATTCTCTAGATGAAGATATCGATCAGTTGCTTGCAGAAGCGGATTTTCTGATGACAAGGAAGTCGTGCATTGCAGATGATGCTTTCACAAAGATTGATTATTCCAGATTCTTTGCAGGAAAGGAAGCTCATTTCGCATTGATGGCCATGACTGATCCGCCAAAACCTGTAAGTTCTGCATGTAGTACTGATAATACAAGTGAAAAATATTATGGTACATGTGATGGATTGACTGAGGAGATTAAACAACTCCGTGTTCAACGTGATAGTGCTATCATGAACAGTCATTCTACTCGCAAAGAGTTGAATGCTTTTAACAAAGTATTAGATGGCTACAAAAAGGACATTTCCGACTTGAAAAACACTTTGTCTTTAAAACAATTGGCAATTAACAACTATATCAATGAAATTGAAAACACCAAGTTGGAAATGGCAGCCATCAAATGCTTTGCTGAGAAGGTAAACAAAAAGTTGGAAAGCTATAAGCATATTGCTTATGTGGTAGACCACATCATTGATGATAAAACCACCAATTATCGGGCTGTACCATCTCCGGTTCTCTTTGAAAACCATAATTGTCACCAAGTGACACCGGAGAGTTCGGTAAAATCTGATTCAGCATCGGAAAATGAATCTAATACCTCGAGTATTGGTGATCCAAATTCCGATGTTAGACCGATTTTGGGTATCAATGATGAGGGTGTTACTGCTGAGAGTGTAGATTCAGACTCAGAGAGTGATGATACTGGTTGTAACCAAACTGTTAATGCATGTGAAATTCCAAGAGAAAATCACATCATTACAAATGAACCAGTTTCATCATCTCAAATTGTGATTCCGATGAGAAGTGTTCATCATAAGAATAAGTCTGAAAAGAAAATGGATGAAGACAGAAAACGATCTAATCAATAGTCGAGGGGGAGTTTGTAGATGCGTTTTGCGACTAGTGATTAGATGGTTAACATGTGTTAGAAGAGGCTGAAGGGGCGAAGGTGACAAGATTGGGCGAAGGAGAAAAGAAGTGGGCGAAGGTAGATTGATCTTGGACGAATCTGGAAGGAACTACACTGTGAAGACATATTCGACCACTTGTAGTGGGCGAATGTGGAAATCACTCACGTTCGACCAGATGAAAGGGGCGAACGTGCAGTGCCTATATATAGTTTTTGTGATTTTGTAAGTTTAAGCGAGTCATTTAGTGTGTGTGTTTTTGAGGTGTGTTCCAGAGAGGTTTGAGAGAGTTTATGTGTGTGCTAGATTAACTGTAATTGAGTTGTAATCAAGTATTTGAAAGAGTTAATCTATGAAAAGCTTTGAAAATGACTTTGATTGTGTTTTGATTTGAGTTTACATCAGTTTGTTCTAAGCTAGGGTTTCCGCACTTGGTTTAGTTACTTGTATGATCATATAATCCTGTTTTCATATCAAATTCATCCTCTACAAGAAGAACGCTTCTACTCCTACTACTCGGGAACAACTTCTTCTCCTTGCCGCATCCCCTCGGATTCGAGGTTCGTTGGTCGTTATAGCGACCGGGATGTGTCACCTCCGGCATATATGCTTAGGAGAGTTTAGGTTTAATTATGAAATGTGTTTAATGTTTAGTAGTTTAGGATTATGGAGTATTGTAATAAATAAATTAGGATTATGTAATGTTTTTATGTAATATTTTTATGTAATCTTTTTATTAAATTTAATAGGGTTAATTAATTTTTTGATGTTTTTTTTAATTTTTTTAACCGAACATTACTTTATTTATTTAATTTGTTTTTTTAAGAAAAACCCAACGGCCATATGTTTTGAAATAATATAATTTTTTTCATTTAATCAAATAGCCCCACAAAATGAGACCCAATAATATGCAGCCATGTGTCCCCCCCACCCAAGCCCCATGCCCATGAGATTTCTCCCCCCCCCCCTTCCACGCCCTCACGGGGCGATGTTCCTGGCGTGAAGGGCCTCCCCCTCTTCCCCCCACTCCGGTCCATCTTAATACATTAAAGTTAGTGGAATATCTGATTAGATGTAAAAGGGGTTTTGTGTATGAAAAATTGTGGGTGACATATACAAAAGTGATGCTGACGTGTCCAAAAGTTGTCTGTGAACATATATTCATAAGTCAACAAATGTTTTAGAGATCTGTTTCATATGGTCAAGTATGATTGGAATTTGTTAATGGATGACAGTTGTTTGAGAACTGTTGTTTACGAGTCACCAGCTATTGTAAAACAGTATATAAATTATAATGAGAATACTTTAAAAACTTACAGAGTTTGTGAGACAACATCTGTTGGTAAGTCAACATACGTTGTAAAATAGAGTATGCAACTTAATGATTAAGATAATGGTTACAAAAAATTGCAATTATAAAAAATCGTGTTTTCTTATTTTTCTGTTCATATTTTGTAAAGATGTTGGAATTGGTGTTCTCGGAAGAGTTTTACAACCAATGTTGTTACGTCCAGGTCTTGGTTATAGACAAGACATATATATAGCAAAACCATATGTTTCGATCTATATAAGGAATGGCAATAAGGGGTTGTCAACCTTTGTTGTGATTATATTTAATGCAAGTGTGTTAGATGTTGAATTTCCTACTTTGTTTGTTTTGTGTTTTGTTAGAAGACTTATTTTATATGAATAACTGTATTTGAATATTGTTAATTTGTTACTTGATATTAATGCAGTGTTTTACATGTATTTAGATTTGTTGCTTTAATAGATTTCTATTCTCTATTTAGTTTTTAAGTCGAATATTTTAATGAAATTATGTTATTGCAATAATAAGTTTAAATGACATAAAAGTTATTTCACAAATTTGTTAATAAGTAAACACATGTGGTAAGTAGTATATAGAATAAAATAAACATACTCTAAACAATGTTAGCGTTTGTATAAAAACATTTGTTGACAAGTCAACAGTCTTTATAAAACAGAGTATACAACAAGTTGAAGATATCTATGACTATGAGTACTATAGGATGGGTCAAAGTTATTATTATTTTATCTCAACGGATGGTCGAATGTTAAAGTTAATATTTACGATTTTCTACTTACTTAAAACCAACATTTATAGGTAAAATAATATATTTTCAGTCAACAATATTTCTTAAACATCAGAATTGTGATAAATAAAGACAATAACTATAGGAAAAATAAAACATTAGAAATTATTTATTGATTAATTTATGTAAAATTAAATAGTTTTTAATATTTGGTTAAAAAAATTACTTCTTTAATATTAATAATAAATATTATACACAATAAATTAGTGTGATTTTGTAAATAAAATAATCTAGATTCTTCATTTCTATGGTGGGTCTTATAGACTCTTAGCAGTGTCACTGCAAATAATAATTACCACTTTTGAACTCAATGTTGAAAATTACGTCTTATTTTTTAAATATTTTGTATTTAAATAATGTATGTTATCAATACTAATTATCAATTCAAACAATAGTCCAGATGGATTTACATTTGCAAACACAGACGTATAAAGTTTCATGAACAATGAACTTCGGTATTCAGATGAAATCTTCTTAATGAAAATTTTGGGCCAAACTGTCGTTTATGAAAAATTGTTTAAGTCACTTCATGTTGTAAGTTGATTTTACTCTCATGATTTTGATATAGTAATAGTTAACTATGGAAATGGGTTTGAAAAATTATTCCTCCGAGAGAAAATAGAGTATTCCGATGATTTGGAGTTTCTTGAAGAACTTGACCAGAAAACAATGAACAAGGTTAATCGGAGTACATTTCATCTTAATCTTGAACAAATGATCAGGACAATGATAATGTATTTGAAGGTGGAACAAGTTATGGAAGAATCAATCTCTTATTGGAGTTCAACTGATGAAGATGATCAAATTAAAAGTTTTTATATGCTTGCATTTTTAAATATGAAAATTGTTGTAATATAGTTATTTTGCGTATTATGTTTATGGTTTGTGATTGAAAAATATATTAATGTTAAACTGGATTTTTATTATATATCTATCTTTTGTTTTCAATATGTCATTTTAAAAAACAATAACTAATTAAGTTAAATAAGTTTTATTATATGTAAACTTGTAAGGAATAATTACCAATGCTTTGGCGGTTTTGCTTCTTCATTTATTACAAATATCAAGATTTTATTTATCATGTTGAAAAGATTTCTGTACTGTAACTTTATAGTGTTACTTTAATAACAAGTTTAATCGTGTAATAAAAGATGTTGTTACAGTGAGTCTTTTCACGGGTTTTTTCCTTCTACAGATTACACAATCCGTTGGTAAATACTGAAAGACTTTTGTGTGACAACAACTGTTGAAAACACAACAGATGTTATAAAAAAGCCCAAAAATAATGATTACCATTTTGAAGTTATTCTATTAACAATATTATTTTATTATTGTTGTTGTGTTGCAATTATCTTTCATTCTATTAAAAATAATTAAAAATTCCCAAAATTAACTTGCACTTTTATAATTACTTGAAATTCAACTGCTAAAGTTGAAAACTGACTTTATGAATAGTTAGTATATTCATCCTATAAAAGAGGAGGAATTTCCAATACTCATTTTCAATCTTTATATATTCGTTTAACTATTCTCACTTTACGTCTCTTTATCCCATATGTATAACCATATTACCTTCAAATGTGTTTCGATAAATTTTTTAAAGATTCTTACAATCAAAGGGAAATAGATTACCAACAATCCGTTGGTAAAGAATTTGGATCTGATGTTTTTCAATGATTCTTACAATCAAAGGAAAACATCAATCCATTATTACTATATATATCCAGTTCCTATTTTCAATCGTTAGGGTTTTTAGAACTGGATGATATTTAGATACGAGCATGAAAGATCATTCTCTAGGATTTGGTTGTTAGAAGACTTTTTTTATGTTTCCTTGTATTTTTATGTAGTTTGTAAACTCACATATTGATGTTGTCATTAAAGTAGTGTTTAGAGATATTTGTATTTTTTTTTCTTTTATAAGTCTTTCATTTTGTATTTATTTTTGTTAAATTAAGTATTTAACTCATATTATGGAATTGTGATGATAAGGTTGAATCGTATAACAGTTGTTTGACAAATTGGTTTATTAGTCAATAGATTTTGGTAAAAAGTGTAATGAAACTTCCGTGAAGGTTAAGATTAATTATTTGTTTTTAATATCTCTTGTTCCAACAGATATTTTCATTCGTCTCTTGATTTTTCTCTTTGTGGTTCTAACAGGCTCAGAGCGGTGAATTCCAAAGTTAATGATTATGATTTTAAGCTTAGTGTACTTTGCAATTAGACATAAGAGTAATAATAATTTAAAATCATAACAACATAATTTAAATTTAAAATTAATAAATACAAATTACCAGACGTTTAAGAAATTTTTATGGAAGGTTATTAAGTAACGATTTTTAGATAACCATTGTTAGTCACAACTTCATTTTATCAAATGATGTACTAACACATCGTTTTTTAATTCGTATATTGGAAATAAACTCAAGTGTAAGAATTCCGTATTTTGTAATCAAACTAAGATTAATAATTTATATTCACAAATAATATACTTATATTTCTTATCTTTACTTACTTATATAAAAAAAAATAAAACAACATTTTCATGTCCAATTTAGATAAGACAGGAGTTAAACAATTATTTATGATATAAAAAAACGTAAAACATCACATGTTCATATTTCTACAAATATTGGTAAATAGTATTTGTGTTTGTCTTGAAATTTCAATTTGAAAAAAATAGAATTTGAAGAGGTTTTTTAGTGGGAAAATAAACAAATTAATACAGTATGTATTCAAGATTAATAAAAGTGCATTATAGTTAATAGATTAATTATAATTAATGCATTGTTTTTTACTATAAAACATGATTTTCATTTCTTTGTATAGCAAACTATTTAAGCACTACCTTCTACATCTGCATAGGTTTATCAATCTTATAAAAATATAATTATCATGGATTCCAGCAGCAGTAAATTGTCACAAATGACAGATGTTCAGAAAATGGTTTTGGAATGTTTTAAGGAGGACGAAGAGCATGAGGTTCTTGAAGTAATTGAAGGTGCCACATGATTGCTTGAACATCACATTTGATGACGAACCTAAAATTTAGTCAGGTTATTGCTACTAAAGTATCAAGCAAACGATGGATGGCCTCTTCATTTCTTTTGAAAAACCTAAGGTCAAATAGAAAGTCAGTGAAGACCTACAAAAAATATGTAGGTCTTACAGAAACTTTGTTATAGAGAAGAACAAAATATTTAACGAACTGCTGAAAACCACAGATTAATTATTGAAACGTATTTGATATTATTATTTCTTTAAATATATTGAAAATTTTATTTTATATATTATGCCGTCATTATATAATGGTTTATGTTTATTGTATGAAAAATACAAATTTGAGTATAATAACACTGATTAGTTATATCAATAGTCTACTGTTGAAATCAACAGATGATTTAGTCTTTAGTAAATAAACATTAAAAATGTAAATGTTATGTCATTGTTAGTAGCAACTATTTAAAGCAACAACTCTTTGAACGAAATCTTTGAAGTAACATCTGTTTTCATCAACATTGTTTTAAACACAGTTTTAAAAAAAATCTGCTTAATTGACACATTGGCTTTGAAAAACGTTACCAAATACAGTTTTTCTTTCAACATTAGATTTACTTTTTAATTTGGTGATCCCCTTTTTAATTTTAATATGTGTTATCTCAACAGAGCTTTAGCCTGTCTGTAGATTTATCTTTCCTTGGTTGTAACATTTATTAAACATTTGATCAGTATTGTTAACTGGTATCGTGAAAGGAAAAGACGTTACGAAATACGGTTTTTTCTTTTAACAGTAAATTGACTCTTTCATTTGATGTTTACTAAATAAAGCATATATAATAAACCAAAGCCATTTATCCAACATGGCACTCAAAGAGGGCATCCTCTCCCTTGAGTGTGTCATGTTGCATGCCTATGTGGCATTAAGTGATTTAGGAAAACAAATATTTAAAAACAAAATTAGATTTTTCTCCCTTATGTTTCCTCTCATAATTTTTAAACATTAATATCTTTTATATACAAGATTTTTTAAAGAAAAAAATTGCATCAAATTAACGAGCGTTTTATTATCTTTTCAACGAGTACGATAGTGCTATATAAAAACGGAGAAAAAAACAACTGTAGTCCCGAAAATACTAGATCTTAAGTGTGCACAAGATTGTTATCAACTAGAAACACCTATTTGTTAGGTGTTTTAGTTGATTAATCAAGACAAGCAAAGAACTAGATGAAGATTGTAAGAACCGACACACAAGAAACATAAACAGATGATTCCATTAAAGATTCAGCAGTGAACAACCATGGAGTTTACAAATAAGTTCGCACCATTAACTTGTGCTCTCAAAAGATAATAACAAAAACCCTAACCCTAGCTGCATACAAGAGGTTCTATTTATAGGCAGCCTGATGTGCCTGCGCACTTAAGCTTAAGTGCGCAGTGCCCGTCTCATAAGTTCGCAGTCTAGGGTTTCACTATTACAACTATGCTGTAATTACATAACCAACCCTCCAACTATAACACACAACTAAACATGATCAAACCTAGTAACTGTGGTCTCATACTAACCCAACAATACTCCCCCTAGACCACAGCTACCAGCTCTACAAAATCAGTCTATTTCCACATCACTTGACTCCCCCTCTTCTCTTGCTTGGTGTGCCGGGAGTGCTTGAACGATGCTCTCTTCAACAGTTGGTTCTTCAATACGAGGTTCTTCAGCATGTGATACTTCAGCGTGTGGTTTTTCAGTGGATGGCTCCTGGATGAATAACTCAGCGAGATCTATGCCTGCTGGATCTGACTGAGTTTCTGGGGCTGAACTTGAAGAGACTGGTGGGGCTTGAGTAGGCTCAATCTCAGGATCAGCTGTTGCTGCAGAAGTCTGTGTTTGTACCTCTGGAATGACTTCAGCTTCTGATATCTTCGCAGCAGCAGCTTTTGCTCTGTCATCTCTGGCTTTGTCAGCTGCATTGATCCTAGCCACTAAATCAATCAATTCTTGCTTTCTTTTCAAAGCTCGTTCCACCGCCCTTCTGAACAGAATAGCCTCTTCAAACAGCACGTTACCAGCACCCACGTTGATCTGGTTCCCAAAAAGAGTAGTCAAATCAGAGGGATTTAGAGCAAACACATCTACTGGATCAACTATCCTCAACGCCTCTGAATCGTCTTTTAGTTTGATCACAGCTTCACCGGTTCGGCTGTCATAAAACCACTTCTTGAACTCTGTCAGAATCACAGGAAGCTCTGGACGGATGGGAACCCTAGTGACGACCTGGGGAGGGTCTATCACGTATGTTATCATTCCCCGTCCAGTGGCTGGATCTATTCTTTTCTTGGACATTCTTCGTCTCGGCTTCTGTGGTTTCCAGTTCTTGAAGTCACGCGCACACTCGTCTTCTATAAACACAGAAACCGAGTCAGCTGTGGTATCCCCAGAGTGGTTTAGGAAAGGTGTTCTGCACATCTCTCTAATATCCCATCTTGGAAGGGTCTTCAGATTCGGTCTACCCTTGAAGTACTGAATTGTACCTCCTCTTCGTTTCACAAAGAATAATCTTTTAAAACCATCATAACCCCAACAAATAATTCTTTCTTGGTGAGATGCACGAGTGTGGTGGATGTTCTGGTGCAAAGCAGGAATGGTGATTGGTCTTCTTGGAAACCAGCTTGATCTCTCAGGGTCCAATCTGTACCCATCATCCATCTCATAAACTGTGTTTTCTCCCGCACCCATTTCTACAAACGTCTCCGGCATCTCATCCTCACTGATCTCGTCAACATCACTTTCTTCCTCTTTTCTTTCCTTCTCTTTCTCTTCTTCCATGAATTTCCCAAAATCAAAAGCTTCATCAAAAGTCATTCTTGGAGCATCTGTACCCTGATTCTTCAAATCTTGAAGCATATCAAACATCTTCATTTGCACCTCTGTCTGAAATTTGATCAGATAACGCTGATCCTTAACCACCTTTTCAAGACTTCTATTTTTGTGCTTCAGTTTCTTCAGCTTCTTCCTCAATTCCTGATTGTTATAGATCTGATTCTTCAACATGCAAATTTCCTTTGCTGCATTCTTTCCCACTTCCTTAGACAGTGTCTCATATAATTCTTGATGCACTGGTTTTTGACGCGGTGCACCAGGAACAGATGAGGATGGTACAGACTGTTTCTTCACTGGAGGCTTGGGAATGGGAGGTCTTTCAGTGGAAGGTCCAGGCCTGGCAGTGGAGGGCCCTGGCCTGTCAGTGGAAGGCCCTGGCAGACCCTCCACACCAAACATAGATTCCAATATTTCTTCATTCTCCAGATCCTCCTCTGTCATAACCCGTGGCCTTTCAGACTCAGGCAACTGTTCTCTCCTTCTTCTTCTCTCTGCCTTTGCTAGTTCAGCATTTTGTCTGGCAGCTTCAGCCATCTCAATTTCCTCAGGAGTCAATGATTCTCTCCCTTGCTGCAATAAACCTGTAGGCCTGTTTCTTTTAGTTGGCCTTTGAGGAACAGGATCAGATGCCACCCTTTTTCCAACAGTTCTTTCTCTGGTAACTTCTTCTGCAGTATGCTGAGGTACTGTAGTAGCAGGTTCAGAAGGAGCAGGTTCAGAAGGTTCGGGTCCTGTTGTAGTTGGTTGTCGAGCTCTATCAGCAGCTTGTTTTCTTCTCTTGATCTCATTGTATAGCTTCATTATAACAGGATAACGTTGAGCAGCATACATACTTTCAAGCAGGGGTTCCCAGTCAGGTGTGTTGCACTCAGTGAAGAATCGTGCACCTTTGGCGAAATTGTATTTATCACCAAGGGGCAGATCCTCATGTTGTGAGTTGATCATCATCTGAACGAATCTGGGATACATCGTCCACTTTTTCTTTTCAGCTTCAGCATTCTTCACCATACAGTCAAACACCAATCCAGACAGATTGAATGGTTCATTCTTGCAGACTTTAATCATAGCAGTTGCCCAGTCAGGACTGAGTGCATTGTAGCCACCTTTTCTGTGACACAGAGACATCAGAAATACGTGACAAATAAGCTTCCAATCTCTGGTCAGCTGGCTCTTCTTGATATCACCCCTTGCGTCAAAATCTCCTTTGTATCCAAAATTCATGAACTCTTGATGAATTTCAGCTTTTGGTAGAGATCTAACAGTTGCTGGCCGATCTTGAAATCTCAGAACACTTCGTACTGTATCTTCTGTAATGACTACGGCCTTGTTCCTCACTGTGGCTTTAATCCTCTTGATGCGTGCCACGACCTCTACTTTAGCAGATCGCCAGAAATCTTCGATGTGCGAGCTGTAGACTTGAACGTTCTGCTCTACAGCATATCCAATTCTGCTTCTTCTGATCCAAGCAACAACGTCTCGAAACTTAGTATCATCAGTCTCAAGAATCATCGGTTGGTTGTGCATTCCTCTTGGATCCCATTCAAGAGCCATCTGTGTGGGACACGTGCACGAAAAGTAAGTTAGAACTTTGGATTTTGAATTGACTAATGACAGACATCTTCATTTACTTTGACGGACGACGTACTTAGACTAGGTTTGATTTTAAGTTGGTTTCACGTGTGTGATTCATTTTATGGATTAGATTTTCTAGTGTATATGATATGTTTCGTCTTTCATTTTAATAGTCATTTGAGTCCAGTTATGGTTTACGGATGAATGAGTCAAGGTACGTAGTCCGGTCAAATGTCATGAACAGTCAAGTCAATGGTCATAGTTTTTGGTCCAACATTATGTTCACACAATCTTTAAGTGCGCAGCCCGAGTCAGTTGTGCATCTAAGTGCTCAGCCTTGACTGAGTACTTGTTGCTTGGTACGCAGTCAGTTGGTCAGGTTAGGATACGGGTAACTTAAGTGCGCAGTGATTTGACTCGGGCATGGTAACGGCTTGGGAAAGTCATCAAGTCTGCGTACTAGTCTAGTACGCAGACACTTAAACTTCCGTTTAAGATTTTAAGTCCACACATTTGGTACGCAGTCATTTAGGGTTTTTGATCCTTGAATCACATGATGCAAGTGCGCAGTCATATGAATCAAGTGCGCAGTTTCTTAAAAGACTTAGTGCGCAGTTCTTCAAATCCCTAAATCTTCAACTGAATTCACAGATCTCAATCATAAATCCTGTAGATACAACGAAGATCTTGTTAGAATCCACAAACTACCTTATAATCAACACAAACAAACAGAGAGAAGTAGATAAAAATGGATTAACAGTGGTGGTGCTATGTGGTATCAGTGGTGGCCGACGGTGGTTAAGTGGTGGTATAAAGATGAAGACGGTGGTGGTTAAAGATTAGGGTTTTTTTTTTGAATTTTTTTGGATAAAAAGTTAAAACAAAAATTACAGCAGTATATATAGGTGAAAGAGTTTGGGCCGCGTACTTAACCTTTAAGTGCGCAGGCCCAAAAGCCCATTCAAGTACACAGGCCCAATATCTTTAGGAAAATAGTTTTGTAAGTTCGCAGGCCCAACAACATGAAAATAGCCTTTAAACTAAAGATCCAGGTTTAGAGATCAACCGTTTCTCACCTATTGCATCAAGATCATACCAGTCATACCTGCCAGACCACATTTCAACTTTCCATTGGATAGCTGCAGCTCAAGAAAAACTGTCGGTATATTTGTCCACTTAAATCCATGCCTCTCGTCTTTTAACAAACTTTATGTGATGATCTTTATCATGTTTCGGTAATATTGACGACATGTTAATGGACCCCACTTGTGCCAGGTGTAAGCCTACCAATCCTCAAGGTTTATTGAGATATAATGATGAGAGCTTCAGGTCTATGTTTCCATAAGCAGAGAAGATGATCATTATGTCAATCAGATGATGAGAGCTTCAGGTCTATGTTCCCATAAGCAGAGAAGATGATCATCTGATTGCTTTGTGAGCTATCTATAGATTTGCACGTCACTAACATCGTGTGTCTTTTGTTGCTCATTTTGATTTAATAGCCCCGCTTTGGTAGCTTGCACTCTTAGGTGTCTTTTGATTACTTATGCACAAAATTTTCTGTGTCTTTTGATCTCTCAACCTGTGTATGACCGGACTCAGCTTGTGCAAACCTGAAACACAGTGGGAATCCAGCACCTCGTGTAGACTTTTTAGTTTGTCATCTTTAGCAGTTTACTCAATTCCAGGCTGAATCTACCGACATGTCGTTGCTTGAAGCCACAACGTCCTCTGGGTCCTATTCACATGCTGACAAATATGATTAGTTCCTATCATTTCTTGATTGTTTTGAAAAAGTTTTTAAAACTTGCAATTTTAGGGATCTACCGGTTTATTTCTCCCCCAAAAATCTTTATTTTATTTTAAACATAAGATTTTTTTTTATAGTTTATTTACAAGGTTTTTTTTTTTTTTTTTTAATCATTCAAAGTTGATCATTTCTAACCATGTTACCAACTGACGAAAACGGGTTTTGTCGAAAGCTTTGGTAAAGATATCTGCCTTTTGATCAGCAGTATCTATAGGCAACACCTGTATGTACCCCTTGTCGTGCGCATCGCGAATTGAATGAATCCGAATTTCAATATGTTTAGTTTTCGAATGATCAATTGGATTCTTCACGATGTCACGACAAGCATCATTATCAATGTAGATAGGGGTTCTCATGATATTCAAACCGTAATCCAACAGCTGATTTTGAATCCACAACACTTGACAGCAACAACTGGATGCGGCTGTGTACTCAGCTTGAGCGGTAGATATAGACACAGTGGTCTGCTTCTTGCTCTGCCATGACACGAGCCTGTTTCCCAGAAATTGACAGCCACCAGAGACAGACTTTCGGTCAATCCTGCAACCTGCATGATCACTATCAGAGTATGCAATTAAGTCAAAATTGTCACTCTTAGGATACCATAAACCAAGTTTTGGTGTTCCTTTGAGGTAGCGGAAGATTCTTTTTACTGCAGTTTCATGAGATTGCTTTGGATTTGACTGAAAGCGAGCATAGCATCCAACTGCCCACATGATGTCCGGTCTGCTGGCTGTAAGATACATCAAGGATCCAATCATAGAACGGTAAGTGTGCGGGTTCACAGAAGGGCCTTCAAGATCTGGTACAAGTGTTGTTTGTGCTGCAAAAGGAGTGTTGGACGGTTTGCAATCCGACAGGTTGTACTTTGCCAGAATGTCTCTTGTGTATTTTGCGTGATGGATGAGGATACCGTATTCTTTCTGTTGGACTTCGAGACCTAAGAAAAATGATAGTTCTCCCATCATGCTCATTTCAAATTGAGACTTCATAATGCTTTCAAATTCCCTGCACAAATTTTCGTCAGTTGAACCAAAGATAATATCATCAACATATATCTGAACAAGGATAGAATGTTTGTTGACTTCTTTGGTGAACAAGGTCATGTCGATCTTCCCTCTCGTGTATCCATTTTGTAACAGATATGAAGACAAGGTCTCATACCAAGCTCTAGGAGCTTGATGGAGACCGTAGAGAGCCTTGTCCAACTTGTAGTATCTGTTTGGATGATGAGGGTCTTCGAATCCTGGCGGTTGACACACATAGACTTCTTCTTTGATCTTCCCATATAAGAAAGCGCTCTTCACATCCATCTGAAAAACTTTAAAATTTCGATATGAAGCATATGCCAAGAAGATGCGTATGGCTTCAAGTCGAGCGACTGGAGCGAAGACTTCCTCATAATCAATCCCCTCCTGCTGACGAAATCCTTGAACAACCAGACGAGCTTTGTTCTTGATTACCACGCCACGTTCATCCATTTTGTTGCGAAAAACCCATCTTGTCCCAATAGGATATTTTCCCTCAGGCAGATCCACGAGCTCCCATACTTTGAGCTTTCTGAACTGAAATAGTTCTTCCTGCATGGCCTCTACCCAGCTTGCATCTCTAACTGCATCTTCAATGCTGAAAGGTACTGTTTGAGATAGGAATGCTGAGAGAGCGATGTTGAGCTTGTCTGTCTGATTTCTTGTAAGAACACCCTCACTGATTGGTCCAATGACATTTTCAATTGGATGGTTCTTAGAAGATTTGAATCCCATATTTTCTTCTTCTTGCACTTGTAGAGGAAGGTTCGAAAGATGATCTCCAGGTGTAGAAGAGCTGGATGGTTCATTTACAGACTGCTGATTTGATTGTGTTCCTTCAGCATTTGACGTGCTTTTAGGAATGTTAGAGGTTTCAGCAGTAGTATCACCATTATTAAGTTGAGGAACAATTGGATCAGCAACAAGAGGAGAGAAACGGGTGGTAAACGGTGCGACTTCATCATCAGAAGAGTAGAGAATATTTCCAAAGGGAGATGAGCTTGTAGCTTGATTTTCAGGAGCTTGATCTGCATGAGCTTGCTGTTCAGGAATGACAAAGTGATTGAACACAACATCCACATCAAAGAACCAGTCAGGACCAGTTCCAACATTAGTAGAGTTGGATTCTTGCCAATCAACATAAAAGGATTCCAGAACCATCTTGGTACGTTTGTTATATACTCGATAAGCCTTTTGACTAGACGAGTATCCAACAAAGAAACATTCGTCTCCAACAGCATCAAACTTCATGATATTCTCAAAGTTGTTCAGAAGAGTGCAGGAACATCCAAACGGCCTGAAATAATCAATGAGAGGTTTTCTTTTGAAAAGCAATTCATAAGCTGTTTTCCCACGAGGCTTGACAATCAAGACCCTGTTAAGAACATAACAGGCGGTATTCACAGCTTCTGCCCAGAAGATGATCGGTAACTTAGAGTCAATGAGCATGGTTCTGGCAGCTTCAATAAGAGTACGATTCTTCCTTTCAGCCACTCCATTTTGCTGAGGAGTCCTTGTAGCACTGTATTGGAGATGAATTCCTTTCCCGCTGCAGAACGTCACAAAACTTTGGTTCTTGAATTCTGTTCCATGATCACTTCGGATTGATTTTACTTTTAATTTGATTATATTCTCGATCAAAGGAACGAACAGCATCAAGGTCTCAGCAGCCTCACTCTTGAATTCCAAGAAGTACACCCATGTGAAGCGAGAGAAGTCATCTGTAATCACCAAGCAGTAAGACTTTTTACCCAAGCTTTTTACACTAATAGGACCAAAGAGATCCATATGTAATAATTGAAGTGGAGAGTCAATTGAGTTCACTGTTTTGGACTTATGCGATTTCTTATGTTGTTTACCTTTAGCACATGCTAAACATTTTTCAGAAAAAGGAAATTCCTTAGAAGGAAGACCTCTGACTAGATTTAGTTTAGAAAGTTTGTTTATATTTTTAAAGTTAACATGACCTAATCGCCTGTGCCATAACAGTGACTCTGACTCGGATGCCTTTGACAGTAGACAAGTCATTGGTTGTTCAGACTTGGCATCCCTCATGTTTATCACATAAGTGTTATTTTGTCTGGGGGCTTTTAGCATGATCATGTCAGTGGGTGGTTTAAATCCTGGCTTCAGGAAGATGCATTCCATGTCGTTGAACAACACTGAGATTCCTTTGTCACAGACTTGTGATACACTCAATAGATTGTAGCAGCTCTGGAACATAGTTGACGTCCTCAAGTGTTAGTGCATCAGAAACTACATCTCCTATGCCAACGATCTTTCCACCCTTTTCATTCCCAGCGAACGCTACAAACTCTCCATCAATGAACCGATAGTTCTTGAGGAGTTCTTTCAGTCCCGTCATGTGTCTTGAAGCGCCGCTGTCGACATGTCATAGATATCTCATAAGAGCTATCAGCCATTTTTGTAATTTATTCATGTCTCTCTCCTCAGCTTTCTTGGAAGAACCTTTCACCTCTTCAGCGACCTTCTCTGATGAAGTCTTCTCAGCTATCAGTGCCTCCTCCCTTTTCTGATCATTCACCTTCTCATCAATTAACACACTCTTCAGTCCGGCATTCTTCTGCATTTCTCCCTTCAGAACCTCAGCAGATGACCCTTCAACAGAATTCACACCGTTAGAAGATTTGGTGCAAATTGTGGCCATCAGGGCTTTGTTAACTTCAATTTCTGCAGCAGCTGCCTCTTCTCCCCAGTCGAAATCTTCAACAACCAAAGCCTTCTGTGGTTCCTTATCGTTTCCTTCATTACCATCGGTTATGGCTACCAACCTCTTCGCAGGCTTGATTTCAGCTTGGTTCAATGTGGGGCATTCATACTTGAAATGCCCGAGCACCTTGCAGTTGTAACACCTGATCTTTGACTTGTCAAACCCAGCCTTTCCCATACCCACTCTTCTACCGGTTCTGTCTTGAAAACGCTTGACTCGTAGAGTGATCATTGCCATTTGCCACTTGAGATCCATTTCTTCCATGTCATCTGGGTCAACCGGTACATATCCTCTGGGGACATCAACTCATTCTTAATCTCTCCTGTCTTCAAAGCTTCAAAGCTGCTCATAAAGGTGTTGAAGAGTTCCACATGTTCAGCAGCCAGCTTGGCAGCCTGTGGAGTTAGTGTCTTTGCCGCCTTTTCAGAGTACATTGGAGCTTTCCCAGAACTTGAACTACCAATCCCCGTAGAATCCACATAAGAATGCAACGAACTTGAACTCATATCACCAATTGGGGCCATTAAAGCCAGATTCTTCATAGCACTGCTGGGAGTCACCTTCGGGACAGTCTGATTCATTTCTCTCTTTGTGATATCCATTTCAAACGATTTCAGAGTGTTTATAAGATCAGCCAAAGTAGACTGAGCATCCAAGTAGTCCTTTTTGATCAACATACATTGGACACTCCACTCCTTTGGGAGAGAATCGAGTAGTTTCTTGATGGAATTGCGGTTGTTTACAGGAATACCAGCTTTCTTCATCTTAGTCAACAGATTCATGAACCTGTCAATGTGTGACGACAGACTCTCACCACAGATACTTCCAAACATGTCGTATTCCTTTTGAATCATATCCTGTTTGTTTTGCCTCATCTCTGCATTTCCTTCATAATACTCGCTTAGAGCAAACCACAGATCATGCGCTGATCCGTATTCTTCAAACATATTGTATACATCGTTTGACAAAGCCATGGTGAGAGCACCATAGGCTTTGTGATCTCGCTGCATCAGTTGTTTGTCGAGATCAGTGTATGTTGTGGGATCAGTGTTGAACACTTCTCCTGCATCAGTGGTTCTTGTGGGAATGTGAGGTCCGAGCTGAACTGAGTTCCATTGGGTGTGATCGTTAACAAAATAGAAAGCTTTCATTCTGTTTTTCCATGTACCATAGTCTTCAGCACCCATCAACTTGGGAATACGTGTTATAGTGCCGGTTTCAAGTTCAGCTTGGGTTATGGGGTTAACTTGGAATGAGTTGTTACCAGACATGATTTAAGGTTGATTTTATATTGATTTTAGAGTTTTGATTAATTAGATTAGCAAGTAACAGTCCAAAGTCCTTGAAAAAATTAAAAACAGTCCACAAGTTCGCAGTAGATAAGTACGCAGCAAGCAAGTTCGCAGTTCCTTAGATACCTGAAACAGTAAGAAACAAAGATGATAAGTGCTTGATCTCCTATAAGTGCGTAGTCCCTGTAGCACACACTCTGGCTTAAGTTCGCAGTTCAGCCAAGTCAGAGCAGCACAAGTGCTCAGTCTTTGACTGATCAGCCTGCGTACTAGTATAAGTACACAGACACTTAAACTCTCGTTTAAGATTTAAGTTCGCAGAAACCCTAGCCAAGTGCTCAGAAAATGCACCTTTTCAGTAAGTGCGCACCCCAACTAGAAATTCCTGATAAGTATGCAGAAACCCTAGTTGTGGTACCAGGAGAGAGAAAGCTGTAAAGCCTTGTGTAAATTTAAGTGCTCACACAGACACAAGTGCACACACTTTTGGACAAGTGCGCAGTTGTTACTGTAATAAGTGCACACCTTGAAATGTCAAGTATGCAACTTATGAGCTAAGTACTCAAATCTTGAAACAAGTACTCAGAAACAAGAAACAAGTACTCAGTTTATGAGCTAAGTTCGCACAATAAGTGCGCACATACGGCTGTAAGATTTTTAAATCATATCAGAAACATGTCCAAGAGATTTTCAATTGATCTGAAGTTCTTGAATGATGTTTCTACTGAAAATAATATCTTTTAAACACCTTAGAAACACTTGTTCACGAGATTTTAAGGCAAAACTAATGAAAATATTCAAAGTTTAATAAACACTAAATTTTTTGAAAAACTTGATAGCAAAAACTAACAAGGAGGGTTTTGATATCTTTAGATAGATACAATCTCGAGCACTTAGGCTCTGATACCAAATTGTAGTCCCAAAAATACTAGATCTTAAGTGTGCACAAGATTGTTATCAACTAGAAACACCTATTTGTTAGGTGTTTTAGTTGATTAATCAAGACAAGCAAAGAACTAGATGAAGATTGTAAGAACCGACACACAAGAAACATAAACAGATGATTCCATTAAAGATTCAGCAGTGACCAACCATGGAGTTTACAAATAAGTTCGCACCTTTAACTTGTGCTCTCAAAAGATAATAACAAAAACCCTAACCCTAGCTGCATACAAGAGGTTCTATTTATAGGCAGCCTGATGTGCCTGCGCACTTAAGCTTAAGTGCGCAGTGCCCGTCTCATAAGTTCGCAGTCTAGGGTTTCACTATTACAACTATGCTGTAATTACATAACCAACCCTCCAACTATAACACACAACTAAACATGATCAAACCTGGTAACTGTGGTCTCATACTAACCCAACAACAACTATTTTTTGTTTGAAGTATTAGGTGTTAGCATTGGATTTATAGATTGTTTAAGGTTAGGTATTGAATATTGATATTGATATTGATATTGATATTAGAGTTATGCATCTTTTTTGCCTTTATGATAGGTGTTAATAGTAGAGTTATACATTATTTTAGGTTAGGTATTGAATATTGATATTAGAGTTATGCAGTTTTTAAGCATTTATGATAGGTGTTAATACCAGAGTTATACATTGTTTTATGTGAGATACCAATATTAGTATACTAGAGTTGTTCATTTTTTTCCTGCATGTAACAGTTGTGACACCCGGCAAACTCAGGTTAGTAACATTGGTAAACTAGTAAGTCTACCTTAGCGAGTCATACATGCGTTATACTTAACTGGGTCAGTTGAGTTGTTTTGATGGTTCGGGGAATCATCGGTAGTCATTACAATGATCCAATGGATCATTGGGAGTCGGTCCATAACCATGTGTATAAGGATTGGTGATTGGTATAATCGCCGGATTTAATGCACACACACAAGTCTTGAGTCCCGGGAATTGGTGAACGAACGTGAACGTGTTAGTAATCATACATTATGTGGTTATAATCATTATGTGACTTGTCGGTATTTGAATACGTGTTTATATGTGTTAAAATAGTGTTTAACGCGCCAAAAACCACCAAAATGTAGCAGGGGGTGATTAGGATTCCTAATCCCCCCAGCAGGGGCGATTAGGCCACAAAAGTGGCGATTAGGAGTCTAATCACCTGGTAAAGTGGCGATTAGGGGTCCTAATCACCAGCAGCAGTCCTGTATCGCCTCCAACATGTGTGATGACTAGAAACGCCTATAAATACCACCCTTGTATTGTAAAACATTATTTTTGAAACCCTAACTCACCCCAAATCTATTCCACACCATAACCAGCCTTTGGAACATGTTTTTGCTCTAAAAACCATATTTACAAGATTATAGATCATTGTTTAGCAAAATCCAAGGTGTGTTCTTAATCCCAAACCTTTGTATAGTTATTATGTTGCTCCCTAAAGATCCAGACCTGATGTCTAAATGTTTGTGTCTTTGAAAACCCATTAAAAACAATTTCTAAACAAATCTAAACCTTCATGCTTGTTCTATGTGATGTAATCATGCGAAGATAGGATTTTTATTAATAAAACATGATGATTCTTATGTGTTTGATGTGTTTCTGACCTAGATGAGTTGTTAGGATGCTTATCTATGAGTTTGGAAGTTTATGATTGTGTGTGAGGATAATATGCGTTTTGACCTGTTTGAATGTTTTAAGGAGATTTAATGAGATATGACATGTTTTGTTGATTTCTTAAGGTTAGGGTTTGCTCTAGGATGATTCTAGAACAGTAGGATAATGTTGGACAACGTTGTTATGTGATGAAATCTGGATATTTGCCGTTTAGGGTAAGTCTTGCATGTATTGATGTGATGTTTGCATAATAATATGCTATTTAGGGAAATGTTCACAATTAGGGTTGCTAGAACGATGTTAACTTGGGGGGTTTTTGCTTGGAATAGGTTGATTAATGATTTAGGTTTGATATTGGGTGTTCCAACATGTTTCGGATCTGATTTAGAGGGTTAAAGGCGCGAAAAAGTGGCACAGGACTGCAGGGGGCGAGTAGGAAGCCTACTCGCCAGATAAGAGGGGCGAGTTGGCCTACTCGCGTGTAGCAGGGGGTGATTACACCCCTACTCGCCTGTTTGACCAATCCTAATTGCTAGTTGACTTTCCTAATTGCATGTTTGATTCATAATCATGTGTTTTGCTGTTGTAAGTGTATTTTGACATCCCAAAACATGATTTGGCATCTAAGAACATGTTAGGAACCCCGTGGCATGTCTAATAACCTGCTAACATGTGTTCGGACTCGTATATGCGATATATGAATTGTATGATAGATTTGGTGAACTAGTATGCGTGTTAGGTGCATGTTTGCTTAGGATTGCATGATTTCTCATTCTTGGTTAACACATGGGATGTCGGGTCATTTTTTAATTGTTTAATAATAGTGAAAATGATTTCATCTACTATTTATAACCGTCATTATTTGTATGTTTCGATCTAGACCGTTCATGTGGACAGTGGCCACCATAGACTTTTAGGGCTCTTGACTTTTGTAATTATGAATTTAAAAAGACAGATAAAATTTAAATTTATATTTATTTCGTTAGATATTCGTTAAAAGTAAAGTATTAGAAAGTCTGTATAAACATCTGGTTATATCATCCTTCACTGGAAAATTGTAATGGATGACAGTTGTTTTAGAACATCTGTTGACCAGTCATCTAGTATTGTATACCTTTCAACTTAACATAGATTTGAATATTAAAGTTTATTATTACAATAATGAAATTTAGTTTATTCAACTCCATACTGTTTGAATGTTAATTATGATAGTAACAATAATATTAAATTATTAAAAATATTATTTTATTATTAAACATATTATATCTTGAATAATAAAAACTATAATTACACATTTTAACAATGGTAATTTTTTTAAGAATATTTATTGCTATAAAATATATGTTCATTTTTTAAATTTATAGGAATAATAAAAGAGTTCAAATCATTTGTATATTCATTTTCTAAAATGAAATAAATTTAATTGTTTAATTAAAATAAAAATGATAATAAGTAAAGTTATGGTAACATTTTTTAATTGTTTAATAATAGTAAAAATGATTTCATCTACCACTTATAACCGTTGTTTTTTGTATGTTTCGATCTAGATCGTTCATGTGGACAGTGAGCATCATAGACTTTTAAGGCTCTTGATTATTTGTAATTATAAATTTGAAAAGACTGATAAAATTTAAATTTATATTTGTTTCGTTAAATATTAGTTAAAACTAAGTATTAGAAACTCAGTATAAACATCTGGTTGTATTATCCTCCAATGGAAAATTGTAATGGATGACAGTTGTTTTAGAACATCTGTTGACCAGTCATCAGATATTGTATACCTTTCAACTTAATATAGATTTGAATGTTAAAGTTTATTATTACAATAATGAAAGTTAGATTATTCAACTTTATACTGTTTGAATGTTAATTATAATGGTAACAATAATATTAAATTATTAAAAATATTATTTTAATATTTATTATTTTTATTTGTAATGAGAAAAGTTCATGTCATTGGTTAAAAAAGTGTGTCTAGGAATAATAGATGTAGTTATTAATTTTAAACATATTATCTGTTGAATAAAAATTATAAATTCACATTTTATACATTTATGGTAACATTTTTTAGTTGTTTTATAATAGTAAAAATATGTGCATCTACCCTTAATAACTATCATATTTTGTAAGTTTCGATCTAGATCGTTCATCTGGACAGTTGCCATAAAAAACGTTTAGGGATGTAGACTGTTTTTAATTATTATGAATTTGAAAAGACTGATATAATTTAAAATTTATAGTTATTTCATTAGATATTGATGACAAGTTAAGCATTACAAAGTCTGTATATGTCATACCCTCAAATTCTCACGTGCGGAGTTCTACCGCGAGGCATGTGACACACCAGGATCCAAGTCAACGGTCACAATAAACGACGTCTATATGTAAAAACATACGTAAATAAAACCATGCATAAGATATAAACCAACATCTGAAAGTGCGGAAGCATTAAAGTTTACAAAAGTCATGCATAAATAAAAACATAAGCCTAAGAGTTTGACAATCCAAAACATGCATAAATGACCCTAGACGCGAGTACGACTCCAGTGCGACTCCGTGCGCCTAGCTGACACTTGCTACCTTATCAACCTGAGAAAACATGCTAAAAGAGTCAACATATAATGCTGGTGAGTTCACAGGTTTTATTTAAACGTTTAAAACAATCATTGAAAATCGTTACCGTTGCTGTTACTGTTACTACTATGCTTATGAGAACGCTAGCTAGGCGTCGGATAATATTACTACTACGGGTGAAACCATTGCTGACTATGCCGTTTTTGTGACCAGTGACCCTTAATTCCTATGGACTACCGTCATCACCGGTAGGCCTTGTGTTTTTAGAGACAATATGCACCCGCCCGGCCTCCAGCCGTCAAGTGGGGCTTGTCAGTTCCCAATAGCGCTATCCACATTTCCCTGCCATATTCCCATGTTAGTGGTTTCTATGGGACTTTTTGATGAACCGTATAGTAATAAGATGAAAGCCATAGTATAACATGAAAATGAGTCATAAAAGAGTTTAAGCATGTTTCTCCACCGAAAGCAAAAACCGTAAAATGTGGGGCCGTGAACTCACCTTAGGTTGCGTCTTCTGTTCATGAGTAAACCGTTTATGTGATATGATAGCCCCAACTAGTGGCGACCTATCATAAGATATGTGTCAAGTTAGACTAATAACCCATCGGGTTCATTAGTACCTAAGTCCAGTCCATGACCATTATGTGTTTGAAAAACATGTTTGACCGACCACCAAACTACGTGAGACAAGACTCGACATCCCATTGGTGACCCGACATTCCACGTGTTCATCTCACACGCCAACATATACAAATCATGCAACTTAGTACTTAACACGTGTTAAAGTTCAACGAGTCTAACACATAGATCAAATAACGCACAAATAAGTCCCAACACGTGTTACTATGTTACTAGGCATGTCACGGGGTTCCTAGTATGTTCCTAGGTGTCAAATCGGGTTTCGAAATGCTAAATTACACTTACAGCAGCAGTACACGCGATTAGGAATTTAGCATGCAATTAGGAAAAGTCAACTGGTGATTGGGGATGGTCAACAGGCGATTGGGGTGGTAATTGCCTACCTTATCAGGCGATTAGGGGCCTAATCGCCCCTTAAGGTTCCTAATCGCCTACCATATCAGGCGATTGGGATTCCTAATCGCCTGCTGTAGCTGCGCGATGCATTTTGACGCGTTTAACCTTCCAAATCAGATCCGAAACATGTGTAAACACCCAATATCAATCATAACACATTAACAAACATACTTCAAGCAAGACCCCTAAGTTATCATCATTCTAATAGTCCTGAATGCGAGCGTTTCCCAAAATAGTAAACTTAACACGTAAGCATCACATCAACATGCACAAACTTGCCCTAAATAGCAAATATCCAGATTTCCTCACGTAACAACATTGTCTGATAGTATCCTACTGCTCTAGCATCATCCTAATGCAAACCCTAACATCATACAATCAACAACACACCTCATAACATCCTTAATTATTCAAAATTATTCAAGTGGGTCAAAATACCAAACATCAACAATACACAACCATGGACCTCCAAACTCCTAGGACATGAACATACTAACTCATAACAGCTATAAACACCTTAATAATACAAGAACAATCATGTTTCAATCATAAAAATTTTACCTTTAATCACATATAACACATACAACATGCATAAAGGTTTGGGTTTGTTTAAAAATGGTTTTTAATGGATTTTCAAAGACAAAAACATTTAGAAATCAGGTCTGGACTTTTAGGAAACAAAACATAATCATTTAAAGGTTTGGGGATGAAGAACACACCTTGGATTTAGGAGAAAATGATGGGTAATGCTTGGAAATGGATGTTTTGATGTAAAAACGAGTTCCAGAGGGTGTTTGTGAGTTGGGATGGGTTATGGGACGGCTAGGGTTGCACAATTGGTGTTTTAGAGGTCAAGGGTGGTATTTATAGGCGTTTGTAGTCGTTTAAAACACGTCAGGCGATTATGCAGCAGGTACACGCGATTAGGGCTCCTAATCGCCTGACACTACATGCGATTAGGGCCCAATCGCCCCCTAAGGCATGTGATTAGGCCTAATCGCCTCATACTACAGGCGATTGGCTGTCTAATCGCCTGTTAAGGATTCCCAGTTGCCCCCTATGATATGTAATCACCTATAATGTCATGCAATCGCGTGTAATCACCGTTTTAACGTATGTAAACACGTATACACATACCGACAAGTCACATAAAGATTATAAGCACATAACTTATAAAAACAAACACGTTCACACTCGTTCACCAATTCCCGGGACTCGAGACCCGCGTGTGTTAAAACCCCAATGATGCACGACTCGACTCAAATAACCCTGTCATATGTAATGTATGCACGACTCGCTAAGGTAGACTAACTGAGTTTTCAAAAAGTTAAGTACCGGAGTTTGCCGGCTGTCACAGTATAGACATCTGGTTATATTACTCTTAAAGTGGTTTTAACATGATGAGTTCCTACAACATCTATATCCGATTCTATGATTGCAAAATTGTAATGGATCACAGTTTTTTTATATCATATGTTGACAAGTTAACAGATATTTATAGTTTCAACTTCACAAAGGCTCGAATACCAAAGTTAATGATTATGATATTGAAATATATTTTATTTATTCGACTTTTATTTATATTATTTGAATATTAATTATTAATAATATATTATATTATTTGTGTTTGTAAATGTAATTGTTTTTCAATTTATTTATAAGATGGCCCAAAACAGTATTATTATAGTAGGTATACCTATTTTTCAATCTACAAAAGGAGACTAACTCTTTATTTCACTTTGCAACTTTGTAATACCTGAACCATTGAAAAGCAAACCAAGCGTCTATACCTTCAGTGTATAATGTTATTTCATCTAAATTTCATACCCGCAGTCTTCTGCAAAATTCTCGCTCTGAAAGAAAAATGTATTACCAATAACTCGTTGCTAATAAAGTTGGAATTGGTGTTCCTGGAAGATTCATATAATCAAAAGAAAATATTTTCTCTATTATTACAACATCGAGAGCCTGTCCAAAATGAGATGGGTGTCTAGATAAATAGGATGTCTCTAATTTTTCGATGTGTTAGAGAGATATTATTGTATATGTTTTTTTCTTTGGAGCCCGACTTCTTTGGTTTTGTTTTGTGGTGTTTTGGCTGTATTTTGTACTTTGTTTATTCTCTTATAGAGGAAATGTGTTAGTTGGTATTAGTTCACTTTTGTAGCTATATCAGAGTTTTTTGTTTGAAGACTTCTATTGTGTATGTATGTAAGTATTTTTCCTTTGTGGTGTTTTGGCTGTATTTTGTATCTTCTATGTTTGTTTATCATCACATATTAAGTAAAATTATGTAATTCTAATGACGAGTTTCATTGTTATAGCCTTTTTCAATATTGTCGTATAGAATATATTCAAGATACGTTCGAGAAATGAAGATTTTGCTGAAACACACTGTTATTATTTCTTAAAAGGCTGTTACAAAAACATATAATAAAATGTTACGCAAAAATCTGACTAAAAGCTCAGTTGATCATTAACGGTATTGAGTGGTAAATAATAATTATGATCTCGTGTACTTCGTTTAAAAATTTTGTTAACAAATTTATTTTTACAAACTTCTTATTGAATCAGAAAAATAATTCTTAATATAAGGACTCAGTTGATTTATATGTAAATAATTGATATAGTTTATTACATTCAATAAGTTTCATGTATATTCTTAAAGGTATACTTATTTCATCTAAATAGATTGTCAAAATCCAAACTTAATAATTAAGATTTTGAAATTTAGTCTCTGTTCCACTGTGTAACCTCTAATTAGCTCATTGTATTCGCTGACACTTATTTCATAACATCTGTTCACAATTCAACATACGTTGTAATATTTTGTTTTAAAATATTGTTAAAAGATGTGATAAAATGTTGAAGTATAAATTATAGGAAAATTGGATTGTAATAATCCCACCTTTGTGTTGTTGGTCAATAATAATCCCACCTAAGTTTATTCTTCTCACCAGTCCCACCTTTTAATTTATTTTTTCTCATTGCACCCACCGTTAAGTCACACTAACACCGTTAGCTGAAACTCACAATTCTAGGCGATTGTTCGCCTGATTTGAAAGAGGAAATCGAGACGATGATATTGGTATGTTCAATTGCCGAATGAGCATGGTTTGATGATTTAATTGTCGGTTCCGGTCATCCCCTCGGACAAGAACATCAACCTGAAACCTATCAAACCATGCTCATTTCTGCAATTGAACATACCAATATCATTGTTTCGATTCCCTCTTTCAGATCCGGTGAACAATCGCCTAGAATTGTGAGTTTCAGCTAACGGTGTTAGTGTAAGTTAACGGCGGGTGCAATGAGAAAAAATAAATTAAAAGGTGGGACTGGTGGGAAGAATAAACTTAGGTGGGATTATTATTGGCCAACAACCCAAAGGTGGGATTATTACAATCCAATTATCCTAAATTATAAATGTGAACAAAGATCAATTGAATATTAAAGGTGTTCAATAGTAAATAATAAATACAATCTCACCTACTTCGTTTAAAAATTTTGTTGTAAAATTTAATTTCAAATCTTCTTGAATTTGAATTGTATATTTATTGTAATCTTTATTTGTAAAATTGTATTGAATGACAGTTCTTTGATAATAGATGTTGATCATTCAACAGATGTTGTAAAACAAACTATATACAATAAAATGAGTATACTTTTTTCTAAAAAGAGTTTCGAATACCAAAGGTAATCATTTGAATGAAGTAAAAAGTAATTACAAAGAATCTATTTGCAAAGAAATTAGATTTTGTGATCTTAGATATTTTTTAAGAAGTTTTATTATATATATATGTATATATGTATATATTCATATTTATAGGAATAATAAAAGATTTCAGCTTAATTTTCTAAAAGTAAATAACTTTGTTTGTTTAATTAAAATAAATATGTAAATTTATGGTATCCTTTTCTAGTTGTTTTATAATACTAAAACTAATTACAACTACCATTAATTACCGCCGTATTTTGCAAATTTCCATCTAGATAGTTCAACTTATATTTATTTATCAAAAAATTTTGTTAACACTATTATTCTATTAATTTGGTAATATGTAGGAATAAATTAATATATAGGTATTTCTATTGATTAATAAATAATAATAAATTAGGTTAAATATGCTGATTTTATATGTTATCACTGTTTGTTTTTAAAATGTGTTCTGTCAAATAAATGTATTGATCATCTGTTTAATTTTATATTGAAAATTGTACGTTTGTGCAAAATGCAATATAATTTAAAAAGCATAATATATATATATATATATATATATAAGATTTATATTTTTGAAGCATTTTTAATCCAAAATTACAGCTTTTTGCCAAATTACAGTTAGCTTTGCTGATTCTTCATAATTTCGTTCCGACGCTGCCTCTTTTCCTTACTGATGGAAATAATGTTATTAGTAAGTCCTTTCATTTTCTTGCAAATATCATCATTTATTTCGAGTTGATCCACAAGGTACTGTAGAGCTTTGTTTCGTTCAATTGATTCTGGAATTTAAACCATATCAGTCCCGGTTTTGCCGTTTTCCCTTAGGTCTGCAACTACTAGAGATGTAAGCATTCCAAATGAGTTTCTTATTGTTTCTTCTTCAAAAGACTCTTTTTTGAAAGCCTTGATAAGAGTTTCATGAGCTGTTTGTTGAACTCTGGTGTTGTAATTTTGAGAGGATGATTTTTTTTTGTTATGTAAATATTTGATTATTGTATGTCTAGACGTGCATGGTAATAGAGTGTCTAGTATATTTATATATGTATATATATATAAATATATATATGTATGGTGTTAATACAAAATAACATTGAAAACGTTATGCTACACGTGTTTTACACGTCATGCAGTGACGATTAAATTCCAACTGGTATATTATACATTAATTTTTTGTGTTATACCGTATATAGCAATAAATTTCAGTAATTAATACGATAGGGGTAATTTTGGTTATTATTTGAACTATCGGCTTATAAATATGTAGATCGTTTACTAAAAATTCTACAATATAGTCATATATCATATAGGATATTTATTATTAGTTTGTTCAAGTTACGGCATCATCATCTTCACCAGTAGTACTTGCAGGAGATTTGAAGTCCGATTTAATAAGACAAGTTCTTATACAATATGACAAAGATGCATTGTATAAAGATGTGTTGAAGCAGAGTTTCACGCGTATTTCAAATTGTTTTGATAAAAAAAAAAGCCAAAGTAATCGAAAAATTGAAAGTGTTTGCCGCCATCAACAATTTGTGACATTGGTGTAGTCTTTTACATTGATTCAATGAAAAGTGATTTGGAGTAGTTAGAAATAATTTTTGATATTGTAAATTCACTTTATATGGAGTTGAAGTTGAAGTTTTTAAATTCATTTTGAATATTATGTTTGTTATCTTTTATTTAATATGTTTATGGTAATGTAGTAGATCTTGATGTAATAGCATATTATTTAAATAAAATATTAGTTTTTGGTTTATGTTATTTGTGTAATAGATACATGGAACACAAATTAATGCAAACATATTCGAAATATACAGGTTTACATAAGAAACTCTTATTTATTAAAACATCATATTTCAGGCAAAATTGTCACACCCTCAAATTCCACGTGCGGAGTTTTACCGTGAGGCGCATGACACACCAGGATCCAAGTCAACAGTAACAATAAACAATCAACTATATGAAAATAACGTAAACACAAAACATAAACATTTAATATCTCAAAACAGTAGCGGAAGCTTAATCAAGTTGCATTCTCAAAGTGACAAGTATTCTCGAATGGTTTATTTAAAAACATTAACTAAATCCCTAGACGCTATGCAAGACCCGTGCGCCTTGTCTGTGTGATGCTACCTTAGCGACCTGAGAAAAACTTGCCAAAAGATGTCAACATATAATGCTGGTGAGTTCACAGAATTTCATAAAATGTTACCAAGTTCAATCCTGTCAATACTATTCAAAGGTACGCTAGCTAGGTGTAAGTTTTGTTACTACTACGATTGGAAACCATTACTAGACACGTTTAGCAGATATTTAGCCTGTATGTTTAAGTAGCCCAAAAATGTTTAGCATAGTTCGAGACAACATGCACCCGCCCGGCTCCCCGTCGACGAGTGAGGCAGGTCGCGCCCAATAGATCTATCCATATTTCCCCCGTTGTGCAACCCCGCACATTCATGGTTTCCCCTAGGACATCCAAAAGTCATATAGCAACCCAAAAATAACCCATAGTATGACACAATTTCCAAAACGATAGTTTATAGCATATTTTCTTCCCCAAAAGCAAAAACAATAAAAGTGGAGCTGTGAAACTCACCTTAGTTGCGTTACTTAAAAATAGTTAAATCAAAAAGCTATGATAGCCCCGAATAGCGGCGACCTATCATAAGATGTACATAAGTACCCAGACTAAAAACCCGCAGGTTAACTATTCCCCGAATGTCCAGACCATAACCAAGTACGTTTGAAACATGTTTGACCGTTAATCTGACACACAGCCAAGACCCGACATCCCATTGGTGACCCGATATCCCACGTGTTAGCCAAGAACGAGAAATCATGCCATCGTATGCAACATGCACCTAACAATCATTCTAGTTCACCAAGACTATCATACAGTTCATATATCGGATATACGAGTCCTAACGCGTGTTATCAGGTTATTAAACATGTCACGGGGTTACTAACATGTTCCTAGATGTCAAATCATGTTTCGGGATCTCAAAATACACTTACAACAGCAAAACACACGATTAGAAATCGAACATTGATGTGCAGAGAAATTGATATGTTTTCACTTATGATTATCACCCATTTTGTAGATGCACATTTTGCGACTAATGGTTGGATTGGGCTTTTAACATATATTAGTATGATTCGTACATTTGTCCACATTCGCACCATACAAACGAGCGAATGTGCAGCTGTATATATAGGATTTGCTCATTTTGAATGTTAGAATAGTTTTCGAGAGTGTGTGTTTTGTGGTCAGGTTTCTCTCTAGATTGAAGGTGTGTTAAGTTGAATTAGATTAACTTGTAAGGTGATTGTAAACATATTTTGAACAAGTTATCTATAAAAATGGTGATTGAAAAGGTATTATCCGTGTTGTGATTTGCGTATTATCGTTTTGTTCAATTCTAGGGTTTCGGCACCTGGAATTGTAACTTGTATGATCATTATATCCTGTTTTAGCTAAAATTCTTCATCTACAAAGTGGTATCAGAGCCATACGGATCATACAACAACAAAATTGATAATATCAGAGCTGATTTGGACTTATTTTTTTATCAAAATTCATCTGTTTTTGAATGAACATGGTTTTTGATTGATTTTGAAGGTTTTTGATTTGATTTCGTGGTTAAAATCAAGTTTTCCAAGAATTAAAGTTGTTCCAAATCAACTCCGAATCATAACCTGATTAAAATCATCAAAATCCACAAAACTTTTGAAAATCTCAGATCAAAATAACCGTTTTTCAAAGTGTAACCGTTTTTCAAAGATGTTTGGGTCGAATCTAGAGAGAGTGGGCGAACATGGACCAGTTTAAGGCGAACCTGAGTTATTTTTGGACGAACATAGCTTATTTCAGGTGGAACCTAGGTTGTTGTGTTGATTTTTTTTCCACATTCGGGTGTCAAGTTCCACCTTCGGTTTTACGGGCGGGAGAACGTGGGATTTGAGTGGACGAAAGTAGAATTTTTCGGGCGAACGTGGAAAGGGTTAGGTGTGTTTCTACATTCTGGTTTTTGTGCTACATTCGGGTGAACAGAAGTGGGCGAAAGTAGATTCCAGAAGGCGAAAGTAGAAAGGATTTTGGGAAATTTTCTAAGTTTGGTGAATTTCTAAGTTCGTGAACATCGTGTGGAATTTTCCAACTACACCGAGACCAACAACGACACAACAACAACAGCAAGTGACTATGGACCCATGGACAGTGGCAGCCCAGAAATCGAGCACTCAGTCTTTGCAACCGATCAATTACTTAGCGATGACTAGCTCGATACCTCAGAGTGTTGCATCTTCACCACAACAACCTGTGACAGATTATTGGGGAGTAGCAGCTGCGGTGGTAAATACTCAAACTACCAATGCTATTTCTACACTAATAAACGACTTATCTTCAGGTAACGGGAATAGGCCACCCAAGCTAACGGAGATGCAAGGGTATAATCAGTGGCAGAAGAAATTTAAGATTCATCTGGAAGGCATGGGGTTGGAAGGTACAGAGGCATGGCAGATGAT
Organism: Ambrosia artemisiifolia; assembly: GCA_032199755.1. Lineage (NCBI taxonomy): Eukaryota > Viridiplantae > Streptophyta > Magnoliopsida > Asterales > Asteraceae > Ambrosia > Ambrosia artemisiifolia. The sequence goes on from CM063517.1 coordinate 35,526,458, forward strand.
AGCTAAAGGTTATGTTGCACCAATTCTGGAGAACACCGGTGAACCTGTTCCTTTGGAGAGTTTGACGGACGATAAGAAGAAGAAATTTGCTGTGGAAAAGAAAGCATACTCTCAGTTAACTCAGGCGATCACAAACGATTTGCCACATCAGTTTGGGTCGTGCACTACTTCGAAACAGTTATGGGATGTGCTAAACAATCGTCATGATGGTAATGAAAAGACGAGAAGGTTGAGGATGGAGGAGTTGAGAAAAGAATTTGAGAACTTTACTTATGTCGGGAACGAGAAATTAAAAGAGTTGACTCCTAGATATTGTCATTTACTAACTGAATTGTCTAGTTATGATATACAGATTCCTATGACAGATCTGGTGGACAAGTTTGCAGATGCATTACCACTGTACTGGGATCAACATGTCGAGGTACTCAAAGAGAAGGATGCTTATAAGTATTGGACTATCAACGAGTTTATTCAGAAGCTGGAGAATAAGGAACTCGAGGAGAAGAGGAAAGCTAAGAGATCTCAGATTCCTCAGAACCCAGAGTTATATCATGGTGGTACTTCAGCAAACGTTGGAAACTCGAGGTTGGTGGAACAGTGGCACCTCACATAGCTTGTATTTCAAGTGTCATGGAACCACTGAAACAACCTATCAACTACCTAGCACAAACCTCATCCTATTCACAACCATCATATACACCACCACCACAACAATACACAAATTCTTACATTTCACCATTTTCTCCGATGCAGCAAGCAGCATTCTATACTGCTAGCCAACCACAACAACCACCTCAACAACCACAATACATGAATCAAGTGAACCAAACCAATCAGCAATCGGTGGTATTGGAGACATCCAATTTGGGTAATGTGACCGTGGAGGTTGCTCAGCAACATATTGCTTTAGTCTCAGCAATGGTTTCTTCATATAACGGTTTAGTTGCAAGTCAAATTGGGAATAACAACTTGACCAATGAAGACTATGCACAAATCGACAAAGAGGAGATGGAGCTGATTGACATTCAGTGGGCTTTTGCTAGCATTATGAGAAGGGTAACCGAGTTTATTGAAAAGACCGGGAGGACTGATTTGGGAACTTCTCCGAACACAACCTATGGCTTTAACAAGGAGAAAGTGACATGTTTTAACTGTGGAGGTAAGGGTCACTTCAAAAGAGAATGCACTCAGCCACCTAAGCAAGGTAACAGAAACCCTTTCAACTCAAACTACCAGAACCGTCAACAACAAAACCAAAACCAAGTTTCTTTCCAAAACAACAACAACTATAAAAACCAAAACAATTACCAAAACCGACAAAACACCTCAAACAACAACCAAAACAGACAACCAAACACAACCAACCAGAATCAAAATCACACACCAAATAACACTAACAGAACAGTTATACCGATCACTACACCAAATGAGCAGCCACAAAATACAAATCAGAATCAAGCTTTGGTGATCCAGAATGATGAAAGGTTTGACTGGTCTGGGATGCAAATTGGTGTTGAGGAGATTACTACTGGTGGGAATGTGGCTTGTGTTGCCCGACAGGTTGATACAGAGGAGTCGGTGATAGTTGATAAAACTGAAGAAACTGAGAGTGAAGTTGATGAATCTGTTGATGAGATGAATGTGGAGACTGTGATTGTTGAAGTTCAGGCTGAGGAAGCAAGTTCAGGAGTGATAATTGACACAGTTTCTGATGTTCCTGAGGAGTGTGAGTCAGTCTATTCAGATTCAGAAAGCAAATCAGACTCAGAGGCAAGTGTTACATCTTTGGGTGACGAGATTGATCAGTTGCTGGCGGAAGCAGATTTTCTGAAGACGAGGAAGTCGTGCATAGTGGATGACGCTTTCACCAGGATCGATTATTCAAAGTTTTTCACTGGGAAGGAAGCTCATTTTGCTTTGATGGCCATGACAGATCCTCCTAAACAGGTAAGTTCTGAATCTAGCACTGATGTTACAAGTGACAAGTACTGTGGAACTTGTGACAGATTGACAGAAGAAAACAAAGAACTTCGCGTTCAACGTGATAGTGCTGTGATTAACTGTCAATCTGCTCGCAAAGAAGTGATTGCTTTTAACAAAGTACTTGATGGGTATAAAAAGGACATTTCCGACCTAAAGAAAACTCTTTCATTAAAACAATTAGCAATTAACAACTATATTAATGAACTTAAGAACACAAAGTTGGAAATGGCCACCATCAAGTGTTTTGCTGAAAAAGTCAACAAGAAATTGGAGAGTTATAAGCACATTGCTTATGTTGTTGGCCACATCATTGATGATCAAACGACAATTTATAAGTCTGTGCCATCTCCGGTGCTTTATGAAAATCACAATTTTCATCAAGTGACAACGGAGAGCTCAGTAAAATCAGACTCATCTTCGGAAAATGAATCAAATACCTCAAGTGTTGGTGATCCTCATTCCGATGTGAGGCCGATTTTAGGTTTGAATGATGAAGGGGTAACAGTTGAAAATGATGATTCAGACTCTAAGAGTGACTCTGAGAGTGACAAAAGTGCTAATGCGTGTGATATTCCAAAAGAAAATCACATCATTACTACTGAACCAGTGTCACCGTCACAGCATGTGCATCCGATGGCTAACGCACATCGCGAGAAAAAGTCTGAAAAGAAAGAAGTTAATAAAGAAATGAGTGACAAACCAGTCAAGGTGTTTTATCGGATGGAAGGATCCGATAAAATCCTCTCTGACGAGGAATATCCAATTAAGTTTGCTAACTATTCCAAAATTGATAAAATTTGGCAAGAAAGCACTATTTGGTTTCCAAAACATGAGAGAACAAATGAGATTCCACCGGAAATTCTAAAGAAATTATATTTGGATGTTCCGAAAGAACCAAAGGTTCATGTCACCCAGTTCATTAAACCCAAAAACAAAGCAAACGGTTTTCATGAGCCAGCCTACTCGAAGGGTCCACTTCCTGAGAGTGTAAGGCATAGACAGTATAATGATCAATATCCTGTCAGAACATTTGCTCAACAGAATGCTCCAAATGTTTTTGAAGAATACCGTGCATGCTTTAAATGCAGGGAGAGAGGGCATTTACTTACTCACTGCCCGTATGTAAGGCATAAGAGGCACGAAGTTGAAGTTAGGCAATCCATGAGGAAACCGGTTGATAATCATTACTACCCACAACAAAGGCGTTTTGTTCCTCAACCACAACAGTTTTATAACCAAAACACCTTTTATCAAAAGAGGAATGATCGTCCTTTTCAGTATGATCGTCGTAACCGGATTGCTATGGAGAAACCGTGGAGAAAACCAGTGGTGAACACAACAAATGATAGACAAAGGGTTCCACAAAAACCTATTGTCAAGTCAAATGTTGGACCTAAATCTGTTAAATCAGAGAAGGTACCCAAGAAGGTTTCGTTTGCGAATGATGTTAAGAAAATGACTGAGACCCCAAAATCTCAGATTCGTATCTTGAAACGTTCGGAACAATCTTGGACACCAAATGGTACTCCGGGAGCCTCAACATCAAAGTCAAGTGAAAAACTTGAAAATGTTTTGAATGATCCTAAAAAGATTGATCCAAAACAAACTGTTGAAGGGAATGATTCTTTGGACAATGATATTCAAAGACCCAAGACCACTCAGGCTTGGGTCCCCCGAAAGAACTAACTGTTTTACTTGATGTGTGCAGGGAGCTTCAGCTGGCCCTATTAGCAGTCTTTGGATTGTTGATAGTGGAGCTTCAAGCCACATGACCGGGGATTTAGCTTTATTGTTTGATGTGAAGAACATAAATGGAGGGTACGTTGCATTTGCCGGAAACAAGGGAGGATATATCACAATGGAAGGAAGTGTGAGTAATGGGATTGTGAGCTTTGAGAGGATATCGTATGTGAAGCAGATAGACTATAATTTGTTGAGTGTCAGTCAAATCTATGACAAACAATTCACTGTTTATTTTGATGACAAATCTTGCTACATTCTCAAACCGGGCTTCAAAATTCCAAAAGAGTGGGTTATGTTGAAGGCACCTCGCGTCAACAATCTCTATATTCTTGATATGTCCAAGGCAATGATATCCCAGAGGCAAGTAACATGTTTTCTATCAAAGGCGACCGAGAAGGAATCGATAATGTGGCACCGAAGAATGGGGCAAATTCATTTACGGAAAATGAATCATTTAGTAAAGAATGGACTTGTCGATGGTGTGAATGTTAAACACTTCCATTTGAATGACAAGTGTGTAAGCTGTAAGAAGGGAAAGCAACACAGACAGTCCCACAAAGTGAAGAAAGTTAACTCTGTCGAGATGCCGCTTGAGCGATTACACATGGACCTATTCGGACCTGTCAAACGCAAAAGTCATCTTAGGGAGCTTTATTGTTTAGTTGTCACTGACGACTACTCACGATTTTCATGGGTGATGTGTTTGCAGCATAAAAGTGACACCTTTAATAACCTAAAAGTTCTGTTCACTCGATTAGAGAATATCTACAATCTCAAGATCAAGAGAATTCGGAGTGATAATGGGACGGAGTTCAAAAATGCTAAGATGGACGAACTTTGTGAAAGCAAAGGAATTCATCATGAATACTCGGCTCTGTATACCCCACAACAGAACGGTGTTGCTGAACGTAAAAATAGGACTCTAATAGAGGCGGCAAGAACAATGCTCGCAGACTCGAATCTTCCAGTAATGTTCTGGAACGAGGCGATTTATGCAGCAAATTATACACTTAATCGGGTTTTAACGGTGAAGAAGTTTGGTAAAACTTCTTATGAGCTGTTACACCGAAGAAAGCCGAACTTGGAGTATCTAGAACTTTTGGGGCTCCATGCACGATGTTGAATACAAGCGAGAAGTTTAGTCCGAAAGCTAAAGAGGGATACTTTGTTGGATATGCAACCCCGCTCAAACGGGTATACAACAAAAGAACTCGTCAGGTGGAGGATTGGGCTAACGTAGAAGTTCAACGGTATACTCAGAATGTGCAAGGGATTGGTCCTGATTGGATGTTTGATTACAAAGATTTCTTTGAATAATTTAATCTAGATAACTTGGTTGAAGAGGCTGTTATTCGATTACTTTACGAGTGTGAAAACGCGGCGACTTCACCGTTGGTGCGTCCGATCACCGTAACTCCTCCAACAGCTTCTAATGATACCAATGTTCCTGTTGTGAGCGAATGATTTTTACTAAAACAGGATTATATGATCATACAAGTTGCAAAACCAGGTGCGGAAACCCTAGCTTTGAACAAACTGATAGAAACTCAAATCAAAACACAATCAAAGTCATTTTCAAAGGTTTTCACAGATTAACTTTTGCATAAACTTGTTTACAATCAGTTTTAGGTTAATCTAGAACAAACTGTAGATGCGTTTTGCGACTAGTGATTAGATATGTTAACATGTGTTAGAAAAGGCTAAAGGGGCGAAGGAAGTTTGTATGGGCGAAGGTGATTAAGAAGTGGGCGAAGGAAGAGGATACATGGACGAATCTGGAATGGCTAACATACAGAAGACACATTCGACCACTCCATGTGGGCGAATGTGGAAATGACCCACGTTCGACCAGTGAAAGGGGGCGAACGTGCAGGTCCTATATATAGATTTCGTGTTTTTGTAAGTTTAAGCGAGTCATTTAGTGTGTGTGTTTTTGAGGTGTGTTCCAGAGAGGTCTGAGAGTGGTATTGTGTGTGCTAGATTAACTGTAACTGATTTGTAACCAAGTATTTGAAAGAGTTAATCTATGAAAAGCTTTAAAATGACTTTGATTGTGTTTTGATTTGAGTTTACATCAGTTTGTTCTAAGCTAGGGTTTCCGCACCTGGTTTAGTAACTTGTATGATCATATAATCCTGTTTTCGTGTCAAATTCATCCTCTACAAAGTGGTATCAGAGCGTAGAGGATCATACAACAACAAATTGATAAACTCAGAGCTGATTTGGACATTATTTTCATCAATTCACATCTGTTTTTACATAAAAATGGTTTTTGAGTGTTTTTGAAAGAATTAGAGGTGATTTTGTGGTTAAAATTCAAAATTCCAAGTATTAAAGTTGTTCCAAATCATCTCCGAAGCAAAACCTAATCAAGATCATTCAAATTCACAAACTTTTGAAAATCAGAGATCAAAATAACCGTTTTTCAAAGTGTAACCGTTTTTCTAAAGTCAAAATGGGCGAACCTGGAGTGTTCTGGTCGAAGGTGTGAGTTTTTGGTCGAAGGAGAGTGATTTTGTGGGCGAACCTAGGAATTTCTGGGCGAACGTAGAATTTTTCAGTTGAATTTTTCACATTCGGGTATCGTTTTTCACATTCGGCTGATCGGGGGTACGAACGTAGAATCAGAACGGGCGAACCTGGAGTAGAATTGGGCGAACGTGGAAAGTGTTAGTGTGCTTTTACTTTCTGGTGAGATTTTACATTCGGGAAAGAATTTTTGGGCGAACCTGAGATCAAAAGGGACGAACCTGAAGTCATTTTGGGCGAACCTAGACTAGTTTTGGAAAATTTTTCTAAGTGTTGAATTTCTCGAAGTTCGTGATCATGTGGCGTTTTCAGACTACTCCTACACCAGCAACTACACAACCACAACAGCAGGTGATGGACCCATGGACAGTGGCAGCACAGAAGACGAGCACACAGTCTTCGCAGCCGGTTAACTACATGACTCAAAGTGCACCTCCAGCACCACAGTCTGACTACTGGGGAGTAGCAGCAGCGGTGGTAAACACTCAAACTACAAATGCTATTTCCACACTGATTAATGATTTGTCTTCAGGTAGCGGGACTCGGCCACCGAAGCTCATGGAGATTCAAGAATACAATCAGTGGCAGAAAAAGTTCAAAATACATTTGGAAGGCATGGGAGTGGAAGGTGCTGAAGCATGGAACATGATTGCTAAAGGTTACACACCACCAGTTTTGGAGAATACAGGTGAACCAGTGCCGTTGGAGAGCATGGCTGAGGATGAGAAAAAGAAGTTTGCTGTGGAAAAGAAGGCGTTTTCCCAATTGACACAGGCAATCACAAATGATCTTTTGCATCAATTTGGGACTTGCACAACTTCAAAGGCACTATGGGATATGCTTAAAAGGAAGCATGATGGAAATGAGAAGACTCGAAGTTTGAACGGAAGAACTTATAAAGGAGTTTGAGAATTTTTTTTATGTTGGAAATGAAACTTTGAAAGAACTAACTCCTAGATATAATCATTTGATATCTGAATTGTCTAGCTATGGTATACAGATTCCTATGGCAAAGCAGGTGGACAAGTTTGCAGATGCATTACCACCAAACTGGGATTAGCATGTGGATGTTCTGAAGGAGAAGGATGCTTATCAATACTGGTCTCTTCAGGAGTTCATTGAGAAGCTGGAAAACAAAGAATTGGAAGAGAAGAGGAAGGCTAGGAGAGCACAGATTCCTCAGAATCCAAACTTATACTTTGGAGGATCTTCAGTTCCAGCGAGTACAAGCTCAGGAAGGCTAGTTACACCACATGTTGCATGTATATCCAATGTTGTGGAATCACCTACCATTAACTACCATCAACAAACTTCATCTTTATCACAACCACAACCACAAGTACCCTACCAATATTCATATATTCCACCATTCTCCCCAAAGCAACAAGCAGCTTTTTACACTGCTAGTCAATCTCAACAACAACCAATGAACCAACCTAACCAACAAACAGTGGTTTTGGAGACATCTAACCTTGGTAATGTGACAGTTGAAGTTGCTCAGCAACACATTGCATTAGTCTCGGCAATGGTCTCATCCTACAATGGATTAGTTGCTAGTCAAATTGGTAATAACAACTTGACCAATGAAGACTACGCACAAATTGACAAGGAAGAGATGGAACTCATTGATATTCAATGGGCCTTTGCAAGCATAATGAGAAGAGCAACGGAGTTCATAGAAAAGACAGGAAGAACTGATTTGGGAACTTCTCCTAACACAACCTACGGGTTCAATAAGGAGAAAGTGACTTGTTTTAACTGTGGAGGGAAAGGTCACTTTAAAAGAGAATGCACCCAGCCACCAAAACAAGGCAATAGGAATCCATTCAATGCCACCTATCAGAACCGTCAACAACAAAACCAAAACCAAGTTTCTTTCCAAAACAACAACAACAACTACCAAAATCGTCAAAACAACTTTAATAACAACCAAAATAGACAATCAAACACACCAAACCAGACACAAACCCAAACACCAAACAATACTAACCGAACAGTCATACCAATCACTACACCAAATGAACAACAGAATACCAATCAAGCATTGGTTACTCAACAAGATGAAAGGTTTGACTGGTCGAGTCTTCAGATAGGTGTTGAGGAAATCACTACTGGGGGCAATGTGGCTTGTGTTGCATATCAGGTTGATATTGAAGATTCAGTGACAATGGAGGAGAAGGAAGAAACTGAGGTTGAAAGTGATGAGTCTGAGGCTGAGATAGATGGGGAATTTGAACCTGTTAAGATTAATGCTGAGGTTGATGTTGAAGTTCAAACTGAAGAGACAAATTCTGGAGTTGTGATTGATACTGTTTCTGATATTTCTGAGGAGTGTGAATCGGTTTATTCTTATTCAGACAGTGAATCAGATACAGAAGCAAGTGTTAATTCTCTGGATGAAGATATCGATCAGTTGCTTGCAGAAGCGGATTTTCTGATGACAAGGAAGTCGTGCATTGCAGATGATGCTTTCACAAAGATTGATTATTCCAGATTCTTTGCAGGAAAGGAAGCTCATTTCGCATTAATGGCCATGACTGATCCGCCAAAACCTGTAAGTTCTGCATGTAGTACTGATAATACAAGTGAAAAATATTGTGGTACATGTGATAGATTGACTGAGGAGATTAAACAACTCCGTGTTCAACGTGATAGTGCTATCCTGAACAGTCAATCTACTCGCAAAGAGTTGAATGCTTTTAACAAAGTTTTAGATGGCTACAAAAAGGACATTTCCGACTTGAAAAACACTTTGTCTTTAAAACAATTGGCAATTAACAACTATATCAATGAAATTGAAAACAACAAGTTGGAAATGGCAGCCATCAAATGCTTTGCTGAGAAAGTAAACAAAAAGCTGGAAAGCTATAAGCATATTGCTTATGTGGTAGATCACATCATTGATGATAAAACAACCAATTATCGGGCTGTACCATCTCCGGTTCTTTTTGAAAACCATAATTGTCACCAAGTGACACCGGAGAGTTCGGTAAAATCTGACTCAGCATCGGAAAATGAATCTAATACTTCAAGTATTGGTGATCCAAATTCCGATGTTAGACCGATTTTGGGGATCAATGATGAGGGTGTTACTGCTGAGAGTGTAGATTCAGACTCAGAGAGTGATGATACAGGTTGTAACCAAACTGTTAATGCATGTGAAATTCCAAAAGAAAATCACATCATTACAAATGAACCAGTTTCATCATCTCAAATTGTTCCGATGAGAAGTGTTCATCATGTGAATAAGTCTGAAAAGAATGTTGTGAAGAAAGATCTTAATGTGGTTAAGAAAGATCTTGAAAAGAATGATAAAAACGAACAATGTGACAAACCTGTCAAGGTGTTTTATCGGATGGAAGGATCCGATAAGATCATCTCTGACGAGGACTTTCCAATTAAAGATGTTAACTATGCTAAAATTGACAAGATTTGGCAAGAAAGTACTATTTGGTTCCCAAAACATGAGAGAACAAATGAGATTCCACCAGCTTTATTAAAGAAGTTGTATTTGGATGTTCCTCAAGAACCAAAGGTCCATGTCACAGAGTTTGTTAAACCCAAAAACAGAGCTAATGGTTTTAATGAGCCTACTTACTCAAAAGGGCCACTCCCTGAGAGTTTAAGGAAGCAACAGTACAATGATCAATATCCTGTTAGATCATTTGCTCAACCAAATGCTCCGAATGTTTTTGAAGAGTACCGTGCGTGCTTTAAATGTGGGGAACGAGGGCATTTACTTGCTCAGTGCCCATATGTAAGGCATAAGAGGCACGAGGTTGAAGTGAGGAATTCCATGAGAAAACCGATTGATCATTATGTGCCACCACATAGGAGAGTTGTTCCTCAACAACCACAACCGTTTTATAATCATAACAATTTTCACCAAATGAGGAACACTCGTCCAATGCACTATGATAGAAGGAATCGGATTGCTATGGAACACTTATGGAGGAAGCCTGTGGTGAACGCAACAGTTGATAGGCAAAAGGTTCCACCAAAACCGATTGTCAAAACAAATGTTGGACCTAAGTCTGTTAAATCAGATAAGGTTACCAAGAAAGTTACATTTGCTAACAATGTTCAGAAACCGACTGAGAACCCAAAGTCTCAGATTCGTATCCTGAAAAGGTCTGAACAATCTTGGACACCCAATGGTACTCCAGCAGCCTCAACTTCAAGGGTTAATGAGAGAAAAGAAACTGTTTTGAACAATCAGAAAAAGATTGATCAAAAATTTGTTCAAAATGATTGTGAGAATGTTACTTTGAAACCTGATGTTCAAAGACCCAAGACTCAGGCTTGGGTCCCCCGAAAGAACTAACTGATTTACTTTTTGTGTGCAGGGAGCTTCAGCTGGCCCTATTAGCAGTCTTTGGATTGTTGATAGTGGAGCTTCAGGCCACATGACAGGGGATCTTGCGTTGCTGTTCGACGTAAAGAACACCAATGGAGGGTATGTCGCTTTCGCAGGAAATAAAGGTGGATATATTACAATGGAAGGAAGTGTGAGCAATGGGATAGTGAGTTTCGAGCGGATTTCGTATGTGAAGCAGATAGACTATAATCTGTTGAGTGTCAGTCAAATATGTGACAAGAAATTTACTGTGCATTTTGATGACAAATCCTGCTATATTCTGAAACCGGGCTTTACAATTCCTAAAGAGTGGATAATGTTGAAGGCACCTCGTGTCAACAATCTATACATTCTTGATATGTCCAAGGCGATGACATCACAAGGGCAGATAACATGCTTTTTGTCCAAGGCGACAGAGAAAGAATCGATAATGTGGCACCGAAGAATGGGGCACATTCATCTGAAGAAAATGAATCAACTTGTGAGAAATGGACTTGTCGATGGAGTAAACGTGAAACATTTCCATCTGAATGACAAGTGTGTGAGTTGTAAAAAGGGGAAGCAACACAAACAGCCCCACAAAGTGAAAAAGGTTAACTCTGTTGAGATGCCACTTGAGCGACTGCACATGGATCTTTTTGGACCAGTCAAGCGCAAAAGTCATCTTGGAGAGCTTTATTGTTTAGTCATCACTGACGATTACTCAAGATTTTCATGGGTGATGTGTTTGCAGAATAAAAGCGACACTTTTATGAATCTAAAAGTTCTGTTCACTCGATTGGAGAATCTCTACAATGTGAAGATAAAGAGAATTCGGAGTGACAATGGGACGGAGTTCAAAAATGCCAAGATGGATGAACTTTGTGAAAACAAAGGGATACATCATGAATATTCGGCTCCGTACACCCCTCAACAGAACGGTGTTGCTGAACGAAAGAATAGGACTCTAATTGAAGCGGCTAGAACAATGCTTGCTGATTCAAATCTTCCAGTAATGTTCTGGAATGAAGCGATCTATGCAGCTAATTATACATTAAATCGGGTTCTAACAGTGAAGAAGTTTGGAAAAACATCTTATGAGCTGTTACACCGAAGGAAGCCGAACTTAGAGTATCTAGAACCTTTTGGGGCGCCATGTACTATGTTGAATCCAAGCGAAAAGTTTAGTCCTAAAGCCGAGGAGGGTTACTTTGTTGGATATGCAACCCCGCTCAAACGGGTATACAACAAGCGAACTCGTCGTGTGGAAGACTGGGCTAACGTGGACGTTCAACGATATACTCAAAATATTCAAGGCACGGGTCCTGATTGGATGTTTGATTACAAAGACTTCTTTGAATCATTCAATCTAGATAGCTTGGTTGAAGAAGCTGTTATTCGATTACTTTACGAGTGTGAAAATGCAACAACTTCACCGTTGGTGCGTCCGATCACCGTGAACCTCCTACCAGCTTCTAATGATACCAATGTTCCTATACAAGAGGAAGAAGTATTTCAAGAGGCTTCAACTTCATTAGACACTTCAGAATCTGAAGATGAACAATTTGAAGAAGCTATTCTTGATCAAGCTGAAGAACCAGAGGCAACGCCAGTGAACCCAACTCCAACTACTGATGTGGCTTCATCATCAAATACGGGTCATGATCTGGATGCTGTAGAAAACTTGACTGTTCAGACGGGAGTGCAAGTACCTAATTATCCGGAATCTCGGATTCATCGTATTCACCCGCTGGAGCAAGTAATTGGTGATCCTGGAAGCAGTGTTATGACCAGAGGGCAGCTTAAAAGCGTTAATTCGCCAGAGAGTTTTGGTGCTTTAGCTTTATATGCCAAAATTCAACAATCTGGTAGTCAAAATGATTGGTCGTTTGCGTGTTATGTGTCGCAGGTAGAGCCAAGGACATACAAGGACGCTTTGAAGGATGATGCCTGGGTGGAAGCTATGCAGGAGGAGTTATTACAATTCCAGAAATTGGGAGTTTGGACGCTCACGGATTTGCCGCCGGATAGAAAGAAGATTGGCACCAAATAGGTGTTTAAGTGTAAGAAGGATGATCGTGGGGTAATTGTTCGTAACAAAGCCAGATTGGTCGTGCAGGGTTTCCATCAAATCGAAGGGATTGACTATAACGAAATCTATGCACCGGTAGCACGAATCGAAGCTATTCGGATGTTCCTCGCGTTTGCTTCTTATAAGAAATTCAAAGTTTATCAAATGGACGTGAAAAGCGCATTTCTGTACGGGAAAGTCAAGGAAGAGGTGTATGTCGGGCAGCCACCAGGCTTTGAGGACCCAATCCACCGGGATAAGGTCTACGTGTTGAACAAAGCTCTTTATGGCTTGCACCAGGCTCCGAGGCAGTGGTACGAGGAGCTAAGTACATACCTCATCTCCAAAGGATTTAAGCGCGGCCTCGTCGATTGCACCCTCTTTACGAAGAAGACGGGAGATGATTTGCTTCTAGTACAGATATATGTTGATGATATAATATTTGGTTCAACTAACGAGCTTTTATGCAGGGAGTTCGAAACTGTCATGCAGGAAAAGTTCGAAATGAGTGCAATGGGGGAGATGCAGTTTTTCCTAGGCTTGCAGGTGGACCAAAGACCCGACGGGATCTTCATTCACCAGACGAAATATGTCTCCGACATCTTGAGCCGGTTCCAGATGGAGGACTCAAAGCCGATGGATACCCCGATTCAACCCAATCACGGGATTGGAGTGGACGCTAAGGGGGAGCTGACGGATCCTTTTACATACAGAGCAATCATCGGATCTATGATGTATTTGACGGCGTCTCGACCAGATATTATGTACGCAACGTGTCTCTGTGCCCGTTATCAATCGAAGCCGAAACAAAGTCATCTGACGGCGGTCAAGCGTATCCTTCGATATCTGAAGGGTTGTCCCTCAAAAGGACTTTGGTACCCTAATGATGATAATTTTGATTTCATATCTTTTAGTGATGCAGATTGGGGCGGCTGTGACAAAGATAGCAAATCTACTACAGCTGGTTGCCAGTTTTTCGGGAGCAGGTTAATCACCTGGCAATGCAAGAAACAGACTTCCGTAGCACAATCTACCTGTGAAGCCGAGTACATTGCAGCCTCGAGTTGCTGTTCGCAAGTACTCTGGATTCAACAACAAATGGTGGATTACCGTTTGCAGTTTCTTAAAACCCCTATTTACTGTGACAACGAAGCCGCAATTGCATTAACTAAAAATTCGGAAAATCATTCTAAAGCGAAACACATCCGGATCAAATATCATTTTATCCGTGATTGTTACGCTAAGGAATTGATTGATATGATCAAAATTCATACTGACTACCAACGTGCAGATCTGTTTACTAAAGCTTTTGACCGTTCACGCTTTGAATATCTTTTAAAAGTAAACAATATAAAGGAAAAACAGGACTAATCGGCACCTCGGTTTATCGCTTTTTAGTTTTTAGTTTTTATATTTTGCTAATTGGGAATTTCTCTTTGCTAATTGGGAATTTCTCTTTACTATCGTAATCCTCAAAGAAGTTGATGCTTTCGAAGGGGTTGTTTAATCCTCAAAGAAGTTGATGCTTTCGAGTGGATTGTTTCTTTAAAAAAAAAAAAAAAAATCAAAAAAATAAAAAAAAAAATCTCAAAAATATGTTCTTTATTTTAGGGGGAGCCATTTTTTTTCAGAAAAACCAAAAACATTATAAAAGTCAAAAAGACCTAAAAATTAGAAAATCAAAAATGATTTCCTGGTAAAACAGAGGAAATGATAGTACATCAGTGGGGATCTGACACAGGCTAAAGAATTGAATAGTTAATGAGGCGTGTGTTGATTACGTGTGATATGCTGATAGGCTTCGTAGACTAAATATTGCGTGCATTAGTGATACAAACATAACGAACTACGCGTTCGTGGCTGAACACCTCATGGGCATATGGTCTCAGTACCGTAATTTCGTTTGATAGGATTGCCAAAATCTGAGGTTTCGGGTCGTTATGTTATGGTTATCCGGGATATTCTGATAAACTTTTGTCGTATTGATTTACGGACCTAGTTTTATCAGAATATTTGCTAAAAGAGCTTAATTGCCAAAACCGGAAGTTACCGAATTGAGGAACTTTATGTTTTAATTGATCATAGATCATTATTACATCGTATTGATCATCTGATGCAACTCAGTGATTAGTATCAGCCTCAACCTAGTATATACGCACATGTTACTCTGCTGCATTCAATTGCTGACCTGTACACCTCTGTGCTATATACTTTGTAACTTTTACGGATAACTCTGGCATAATCACGCGTTACGACGAAGCTTTGTGCAATTACTTGATACGGGAGTATGTCGTGTGTGTGGGCACCACATCGTGTTAGTCTAACACACTTAACTCGTATCATTTTAAAGCATTGCGTAATTGTCTGCATGTGAGCTTACGTGGACCACAATATCAGCAATTGCCGTGTCACATACTGTTTTTAATGATAATATTTAACAAAAAGATCAACGCTGTGATCAGATTTCTCAGAAAACTGATATGATCCTCTGACCGGATTTCACAACTTGTTTACTGCTTTCATTTACTTTGATGCATTTTATTTTGTTCCAATTTACTTTTATTGTCAAAAAGATACAAAATCCAAAAAGATTTTAGGTGTGTTTTGATAAAATTTCAGAAAAATCCAAATTTTTGCATTTCTGCTTTATTTTTGATAACCGGGGATGCTTGATAGTCAATTTCTGAGATTTGACAACATCATCTGGGCTTTGTATCATTCTAAAAGTGAATATTTGTGTTTTGGAAGCTTAACGGATTGAAAAATGTTGAACGGGATTCGAATTTGTAATTTGGCAAAATTTTTCAACTTTTCCATTTTACATTCGCCCTTAATTGGGACGAATGTGGAAGTTTTTCTACATTCGGGTTGGTGAAAAATGGGCGAATGTGGGTTTTTTTTTTAACCTAAAACCACTTTCGGGTGAACCAGTTTCACCTTCGTGCCATTCATTTGGGGCGAAGGTGGAAATTTTTTATGTTCGTCCATTCTAACCGGGCGAATGTGGACATCTATATATATTCCATTCACAGGTTCGACCCTCACTTCAAAATTTTTCAAAATTTCTTCAATACCAGACCTTGTTGTTTTTGAATCTCTTGCTTGTGTATTTTGATTCTGGCATTTCACTGATCCTTTTCATATAATTTTTACAGGTAATGGAGCCATAACAAACCTAGAATCATTGATTCTTTAATCGCACTTAGGGTTTTAGGGTTCTTGTCTTTCCAGTGTTTGTTAATGATCAATGTTGATAGATATTCATTCCATATCAGTTTTAGGGGGAGAGGATTAAAGGAATTAGGCTTTAACATTGTTTCAGTCGTTGATTGATTGATTAAATAAATAAAAACCCTAATTTTTATTAAAAACTGATATAAAATGAAAATCAGGGACAATTGATAGTACACGAAGGCTAATCGGCCATGTTAGAATGAGTTTTAATCAAAATAAGGTGTTAAAAACAGGTTTTAAAAATTTTCAAATTTTGGGATGAACATGTTTTTACATTCGGTCCATCTAATGGACGAATGTAAAACAGAATTGGACGAAAGTGATTCAAAATGGACGAATGTAGATTTTTAATCAACACCATTTCACATTCGGCCAATAAATTGCACATTCGACCACAAAAGTTTACATTCGACCAGAATTTTGGGCGAATGTGATTTTTCAAATTCTAAAATTTTTAAGTTTTTGACGATTTCGTGTTTTGACGTTTATTTTGATTTTATGTTTCAGATGGCTGAGGAACAAGCAAATATTGATATTCCTGTTGAGACTGCAGTTACTGATCCTGTTCCAGAAACTATACAAGAAGGTGAATCTTCAAGCGGTAATAAATGGCCGTTTGAGAAGAATCACAACTGTTGCGCGTATCTGGGAGATGTGGAGAAGAATGTGGAGTTCACAGAGATTATCAAGTTTCTGAAAAGATGCAGAGTGGTTTATGCTTTGGCTACACCAACTATTATCTACAAGGATATAGTTGAGGATTTCTACAACAACGCCAAGTATGATTACTTTGACAATCAGACTATCATTAAGAGCAAGATTCAAGGAATGGAGATGTTTATTACTGAAGCAGATATCAGAGAAGCTCTCCAGATCAAGTTTGAAGTTAGTGAGGATCCAAGAGAGTTGTCATGGACTGAGCAGAAAGCCTGTTTCCTAAGGATGAAATACAAAGGACCGATCACTGATGGTTCTATTTACAAAGGGAAACTGGGAGTACAGTTTAAGTACTTTGCTCATGTCATTATACACGTGTTTGGATGTGTTAGTGGAGGATACGACGTGATGAGGAAGAGTTTGAGCTCGTTAATGGTTGCGTTGACTCTCAACAAACCATTTAACGTTGCTGGGATGATTTTAGATCATATGTTAGAGATGTTGAAAGGGTTGAAACTTAAGAAGTTCATGCTTTATCCTAGATTCCTTATGATGATTTTTGATCACAAGTATCCACACCTGAAGAAAGATCCAACACAGATACTAGTTATGGATCACATGAACATTAGAACTTTGGCTAGAATGAAAGGTTATAAGGGTGTGCCTGAAAATGAGAGACCACCTTACAGGAGGTTGTTTGGAGCCTTGGCTAGAGAGGATTACAATGATCCAGGGAAAAACACAGCAAGGCATCCTGATAGTGATAGTGACAATGATGATCCGTTGGTATATGCTGATGCAAGCACAAAGAGGAAAAGGCAAGTAGTCAATCCTGGAGCCAAAGGGAAGGGCAAAGGAAAGACTGAGCAGGGGAGTTCAAAACAACAAGCTGTGAGGAAGAAAACTACTGCAAAGAAGGGTACTAGTTTGGTAGATGAAGAGTCTGTTGATTCAGAAGAGACTGAGACTGAAGAACAGTGGGATTCGGATGCTGATTATGTCCGGACTACCAAACAAAAGGCCACTTTGGTTGGTGAGTCTGAATCACTAAACAGATCGATTGAAGAAGCCAAGAAGAGCAAGCAGTCTGTTGGTGCTGAAGATGAAGGGCTAACAGTGAATTTGGACGAGTTGAACGAAGGTGAAACTGTAGTAGTTAACTTGCCCAAGCCCAAACACAAAACCATGGCAAAGAAAACAAGTACAAAGCAACTCAGAGAAAAAGAGTTGAGTCAACTTTTGAGAGGAAAGAGATTACCTGAAGCTGGAACATCATCAAAACAATCTTCACCAGCCACTAAGAAACAAAAGACTGTAGAGGCAACAAAGTTACCAGTGGATCAATTCAATATTGCACTGGATAATGTTCTCAACATGTTTACAAAGCCTCGGAAAGAAAAAGAAACAGAGATTGAGCCATCAAAGTCAAAGTCCAAGTCAAAGAAAGTCACTGTGGATGACGATGTGATGAAGCAGGTGAATAAAAAGATGGACGACATGATGAAGATGTTAGTGGCTCAGCAAGCTGAAATTGCCAAGTTCAAGCTGAACGAGGAGAAGATGCTTCAGATAGTTGTAGCTTCAAAGTCAAATCAAGATGAGATTGACGAGAAGGTGAAGAAGCTAGAAGCAAAGAATAAAAAGCTTGAAGGAAAGTGTCTGAGAAACAAAAACAGATACAAGGCGATTAAAGAAGATAATAAAGAATTGAAGGCTGAAAACAAACGCCTTAGTGAGCTAATTGACAATCTGTACAATGTTGCACCCAAGTTGAAAGAGGGTGAGGAGGATAAAGAGAAAGAAGTTGAACAGGTTGACTTTGAACCATCTGAATCTGACAAAGAGGAAGATGAGGATGATGAGGATGAAGAATAGGATAAGAGTGATGATGAAGATGATAATAATGATGATGATGATGATGCTGAAGGATCGGGAAGTCAAAAGGAGGATGAAAGTAGCAGTAGTGATGATAATGATGGAGGAGATGATACTTCGAAGTTTACATTCAAAAAGAGACCACCTTCAAAGAAGAAGAAAGACACAGGTGAGTCAAGTTCAAAGAAGAAAGGAGAGAATGTTGAGTCTGATGAGACTGTGTTTTGGAATGAGAAGGTGAGATCCTTATCTGATGATGCAAAACAAGTATATAAGGATATGTTAGAGAAAAGAGAATGGACCATTGAGTTCACAGGTCGTTTTGCAGAAATATTCCAAACTGATGACATGCGATATGAATTGGAATATAACGATCCTGATTTGGAAGAAGGGGAAGTACCTGCATCTGTGGCAAAGGAGATCTTGGATGGGCTTGCACAGAGGGTAGGGAAAACGTTTGAAGAATTCATTGTTGATGAGTCGATTACACATATTCCTGAAAAGGATATTGGAAGTCACTCTGATGACAAGGACACCCCTGAATTTGAAGAAGTTGAAATAGAGGATATCACACATGAGGAATACCCACAGTACTTCAGACAAACTGATGAAGACTTGGTGTTTCCTGATTTTACTGAGATTCCTAATACGTCTGCAAAAAGAAAGGCAAAGCAGAGGAGTGCTGAGTTTGTAGAGAAAGTATTTGGAGCTGACTTGCCAGAATCTTCAAATAAGTCTGATGAATTGAAGGATTATTTGAAGAAGTTAAGACTAATGGATGAAAACCGACCGAAGCCTGAAGCTCAAGGAAACTTTTATAGGTTTCATAATGCGAAGTTTAGAGGAAGAGCTCTAGGTTGGACATACTTAGGCAGGCTGAAGTGTTTAGCTGCTAAGTGGGAATCTGGAATCTTGTACTTTTACAGATTCATTGACTTGCTAACTCTACCGTACTGGGCGGTTAGAGATTTGTGCAGATTCCAAATGTCGGGTGCTTCAGTGAATAATTCACATGTCGGTTGGTGTGCAGACAAGTTGGTTTGGGAAAGTAGAACTAAGTGGAACAGATTCAAACCACAATATCCCCGGAGGAAAGTTCACAGGGATATTGATCCCAGAACCAAGTTAAAACGGGTTACCTTGATATATAAGGCACCTGAAGTGATGAGAAAGATACCTTTGATGCCTATGCCTCAACACTTCAGTGCTGACTTCATTTTCTGGTATTATGATTGGAGGAAGGCAGAAGCGGTGATCGTGTTGAGAGATGGAAAGGACAAATACAAGCATGTTCATGTATTTGATCCTATGTGGTTGATCAATTGCACCTTCGAAGACATCATCATGCTCTTTTATAATCCGATTCATCATGAGCCGAACGATGCAGATCAAGCAAAGAAATACACACAGGTTGTTGGTGTTTGCTTTGCTTATGACATTAATGCTGGAAGTAATTTGGAAGGAAAGCTTGGCAAGATGGTGAAGATGGCAAACGTGTCAAAGCCTGTGAAGAGGAAATTAGAGCCTGAGATGACGACAGAGCAGAAGAAACAGCTCAGGATTAAGTTGCTGAACAAAGCCATGGATGAGGACAAAAAACGATCTAATCAATAGTCGAGGGGGAGTTTGTAGATGCGTTTTGCGACTAGTGATTAGATATGTTAACATGTGTTAGAAAAGGCTAAAGGGGCGAAGGAAGTTTGTATGGGCGAAGGTGATTAAGAAGTGGGCGAAGGAAGAGGATACATGGACGAATCTGGAATGGCTAACATACAGAAGACACATTCGACCACTCCATGTGGGCGAATGTGGAAATGACCCACGTTCGACCAGTGAAAGGGGGCGAACGTGCAGGTCCTATGTATAGATTTCGTGTTTTTGTAAGTTTAAGCGAGTCATTTAGTGTGTGTGTTTTTGAGGTGTGTTCCAGAGAGGTCTGAGAGTGGTATTGTGTGTGCTAGATTAACTGTAACTGATTTGTAACCAAGTATTTGAAAGAGTTAATCTATGAAAAGCTTTAAAATGACTTTGATTGTGTTTTGATTTGAGTTTACATCAGTTTGTTCTAAGCTAGGGTTTCCGCACCTGGTTTAGTAACTTGTATGATCATATAATCCTGTTTTCGTGTCAAATTCATCCTCTACACAAACACACACTATCTCAATCTATCCTGGAACCTCACCTCAAAACACACACAACTAATGACTCTCTTTTTCTCAAAAACTCACAAAATCTATTTATAGACTCTGCAGGTTCGCCCCTTTTCATGGTGCGAATGTGGACACTTTCCACATTCGCCCATTAGTGATGGTCGAATGTGGAATCATTCCACATTCGCCCAGTTTGATTCTACATTCGCCCACTTTCTTCTACATTCGCCCACTTTTTCCACTTTCAACCCATCAGCATTCCACTTTAAACCCATCAGCAACTTTTAACACATGTTAACTTTGTAGATCCAATCACTAGTCGCACTTCGTGCATCTACAAACTCCCCCTCGACTATTGATTGGATTGTCTTCGTGTTTAAGTCTTGGTTGTTTTCTGATTGTCTGAACCTTCGACATTCTGTACCGGATCACTAGCTAGGGACATACATGAATAATGCACTAACAATCTCCCCCTTGGACCTAGCTAGTGATGTACCAAATCAGAAAGTTATCAATTCTTCAAGTCTTGATTGAAAACTTTCCATCTTCATGCACGTTTGCGTCGAAGTTCCTATCTATCTCTCCAGTAAGCTTTGAAATCTCAGACAGACTCAAGAAATCTTGGCTTTGTCATTTGTTGATCCAGAGATGAAGATAGACGATAATCTTGATTTCTTCAATCTTTATCATTTCTTTAACCTCTTACTAACTTCTGTTGTTCTGGTGATCTTGATGTTCAGGTTGGGTCTTGTCCAATTACACTCTTTGTCGATGAGTCATGAGTAGTGCACCTGTTGTATTTGATTCTGCAGAAAAATTTACTAAAAACTGCACAAACTACAACCGGCGTTAGACACGACAAATATCTCGGAAGAACTCTTCACATTCCTTTTGACCCTCAATAGCTCCCCCTGAACTATTAAACATTTTCAATATATACCAGAAACGTGAAAATTTGAAATCGTTTTCAACGTTTAAGTATCTGAGCTTTCATATCCAGTATTCCAACATCGGTTATCGAAAATAAAATTGAAACAAAACTTTTTGATTTTTCAAAGTTTATGCTAAAACACACCAAAAATCTTTTTGAATTTTCAAATGTAATTGCATAAAAGTAAATTCAACATCTTTTTGTGAATTTTCCGGTTAAGAGGATCATATCAGTATTGAAATAGTCAATCATAACTCTTTTTGATCAATTTTCTGTTTTTGTCATTGAGCATCCTACAACCATTACCATTATGTTTGTCCACTTAAACTCAAAATCATTATTTATTGCTCAGCACTTTAGATACGTTATGGTAATATTAGATACTGAGTAATCTATGATCCCCGCATTCGCGACACATTCCCGTATCAAGAATTGCGCAAAGCTTCATCGTAACGCGTGATTATATTGAAGTTATCCATTAGTTACAAGGTATGAGGCACAGTGGTGACAGGTCAGCAAATTAATGCTTCAAAGCTACTTGTGCACTCTACCAGGGTGAGGACTAATATCATACATGACTTTCATCATTGTATTGATATGATGCATTAGATAACCTTTGATTATCATAACACATGTTAAGTTCCTCATTCGGTAACTTATGGTTTTGGCTTTATTAGCTCTTTTAATAAGATACCCTGACTGAATCTAGGTCTGTAAATCAATACAGCAAAAGATCAGTTAGGCCATCCCCAGATAACTTTCAATATAACGACCCGAAACCTCTGATTTTGGCAATCTATCAAACGAAATTTCGGTACTGAGACCATATGCCAACGATACGTTGATCCACATGATTATCAGTTATTGATTTTAAGTTTATATCACCATGTTGAACTTTAAACTTTGATTTCAAGCCTACCAATATATAATTGTAGTGGCTACTCAATGTTTATCAATTCATTTTTGTTTTTAGAGTAGTCTGACAGTCCACTGATGTACTATCATCTCCTCTTTTACTCCAGGAAAAACTCATTTTTGATTTTCTATTTTTTTATTTTGATTTTTCTGAAATTTTCTCCCCCTAAAAATCTCAAAATAAGCATATTTTTGGATTTTTAAACTTTTTGAAGAAAAACAAAATAAAATGATATCCGATGCGATTTACTCATTGAGTTTCAAAAACCATTTTTCACTCAGATTACTAGACTCATTAAGATTTTTCAATTAGCAAACCATTTTGTCGTATCGGTTATTGAAATCCAACACCTGAGAGCAATTGCATGAGATTGCAACTTTTTCCGGCTTCACAGGTTGGAAACAGACTACAAACACTCTTCTTTCTGTTGAAATCATGTTTTCCTTCTTCAATAACCCTTCCTTGACCTTCACCTCTCCAATAAATAGCTTGTATACAGATGCTCCACTATTAACTATCAAAGAATAGCTAATAGGTCTGTCTGGAACAATCTGCACACTTATTAAACAATTAGCATGTGAGAGGTACCCATCCCTTCACAATGATGGGTCGTCCAAGGTCATCAATTCTTGGAACATCAATCCATTCTCCTTTTGAAAAATCAATTGGTTTTTCAATGGATTGATTTGAAGTAGAAATTGCTATTGATTTAGAAAGTGCTTTGGGTTTCCAAACACGTTCAGAGTTTATTTTGGATTTTGTTGAAATTGTTTTAATTTTTGACTTTTCAGATTTCTTATTTGAAACCCGCTTCTGAACGTTGTTTGGAATCTTCTCAGACTTAACTGATGAAGACCCAGGTTTAGAGTTATTCTTAGGCTTAGCCTTAGAACTCCTCCTTACCTCAGCAACCCGTCCACAATCTCCATTTTTATTCAAGGCAATTTTGTTACGATTGTCATACACAACCTGTTTCCCCTTTTGCTTCTTGATTGATTTTGGGGATACAAGCTTTCTGACATTGCCTGAATTTCTAGCAAATTTCACTTCGGTCTTTTTCTGTTTAACATACGGACAGTAAGCAACTAAATGCCCACACTCTCTGCAGTTATAACAAGACCTATATTCAACAAAATCATATGCATACCTGTCCTCCCAATACCAGTAAGGACAATGAGCAGCAATATGACCAACTTCACCACATTCAAAACAGTTTCTCCATTCAACATAACCATGAGAATACTGTGGTGAGTTGTTTCCCCAATAACCATCAAATCGAGAGTTATAT
Organism: Ambrosia artemisiifolia; assembly: GCA_032199755.1. Taxonomy (NCBI): domain Eukaryota; kingdom Viridiplantae; phylum Streptophyta; class Magnoliopsida; order Asterales; family Asteraceae; genus Ambrosia; species Ambrosia artemisiifolia. The sequence goes on from CM063517.1 coordinate 35,550,171, forward strand.
GAATAATCATAATAGTCATATGATCTAGATGAAAAATTTCTTGAATTCTTTTGATGAGAATTTTTCATCTGATCATTTCCTTTCGATTTGTTTGGTTTTGGTCCTTTTACTTTAGAACCCTTTTTATTTTCAACATTTTTCTTTTCAACATTTTTCTTTTGATCCTCTTTATTCTCATGTTGGTTAGGACTGAGTTCAAAATGAAGATGATCAAATTGATTTCTAAACTGATTTAACAAATCGATATTATCAACAAAAATACATTTAAGTAGAGATTGTTCGATATTCTCAATTAGAAAATCTTTGTTGAAAATCAATTTGTCATGTCCTTCCACCATGTAGGATCCTTCAACTCCTTCAGGAAACATGAATATGGGTTTTTCTTCAGATTCAGATTCTGAAGTTGTTACCACATTTTCAGTTTTCTTTTCAAACATTTGTTTCACTTCAGAATCAGAATTAACAACACAAGGTGTTGTGATTTCCAACTCTGATGTGGAAGTATTCTTTGAAACACCTTTATTCATTTCTAACATTTCTTTCTTTAAAGTTTCAATTTTATTTAACAAATCTTTTTCATTCTTTTCAAAAACTTTAATTTGGTTTTTACAATTTTCTAGATCATTTGCTAGTTTCTGTTTGTCCTCAATAAGTGTCATCATTTCACATTTCAACTTGACACAATTAGAACAACTAGCACTTACCTCATCATCTGATTTATTACCATTATCAGATTTTGCATCACCATTTGAAATATCACTCTGTTCTGATTTACTCTGTTCTGAACTCGTATCAGAACTCAAATCACTCTTTGACAATTCAATTGAATCATCATTTCTCATATGTTTGACTAAACACGCAACATTCCTATGAACACCTTCTCTGTTAACACACTTGTTAACATGTACCATTTCATCATTTGGTTTTGGTGTCATTGGAAATCCCCAACAGTTATCAACTTGAGAATTTTGTCTCTGTAATTGTTGTCGCTTTCTTTCAGCTTCTACTAGAGCTCTGATATCCTCTTCCGTTCTTGATACCCAGTTACTCCACATTTTTCCAACAAAAATATTTCAAAAATTTTCTAAAATCAGGCTTCGAAATTTTTAGGCCCTAAATTCTACGTTTGCCCCTGGTAAGTCTACTTTCGCCCAAAATAGTTTACCCGAAGGTAGAATTTTGACCAGAGCTAGTGATACCACTTTGTGAGCGAAAGATTTTGTCTAAAACAGGATTATATGATCATACAAGTTGCAAAACCAGGTGCGGAAACCCTAGCTTTGAACAAACTGATAGAAACTCAAATCAAAACACAATCAAAGTCATTTTCAAAGGTTTTCATAGATTAACTTTTGCATAAACTTGTTTACAATCAGTTTTAGGTTAATCTAGAACAAACACACACTATCTCAATCTATCCTGGAACCTCACCTCAAAACACACACAACTAATGACTCTCTTTTTCTCAAAAACTCACAAAATCTATTTATAGACTCTGCAGGTTCGCCCCTTTTCATGGTGCGAATGTGGACACTTTCCACATTCGCCCATTAGTAATGGTCGAATGTGGAATCTTTCCACATTCGCCCAGTTTGATTCTACATTCACCCACTTTCTTCTACATTCGCCCACTTTTTCCACTTTCAACCCATCAGCATTCCACTTTCAACCCATCAGCAACTTTTAACACATGTTAACTTTGTAGATCCAATCACTAGTCGCACTTCGTGCATCTACAAACTCCCCCTCGACTATTGATTGGATTGTCTTCGTGTTTAAGTCTTGGTTGTTTTCTGATTGTCTGAACCTTCGACATTCTGTACCGGATCACTAGCTAGGGACATACATGAATAATGCACTAACAATCTCCCCCTTGGACCTAGCTAGTGATGTACCAAATCAGAAAGTTATCAATTCTTCAATTCTTGATTGAAAACTTTCCATCTTCATGCACGTTTGCGTCGAAGTTCCTATCTATCTCTCCAGTAAGCTTTGAAATCTCAGACAGACTCAACAAATCTTGGCTTTGTCATTTGTTGATCCAGAGATGAAGATAGATACTTTCGCTCACAAAGCTAGTGATGGTCGAATGTGGAATCTTTCCACATTCGCCCAGTTTGATTCTACATTCGCCCACTTTCTTCTACATTCGCCCACTTTTTCCACTTTCAACCCATCAGCATTCCACTTTCAACCCATCAGCAACTTTTAACACATGTTAACTTTGTAGATCCAATCACTAGTCGCACTTCGTGCATCTACAAACTCCCCCTCGACTATTGATTGGATTGTCTTCATGTTTAAGTCTTGGTTGTTTTCTGATTGTCTGAACCTTCGACATTCTGTACCGGATCACTAGCTTGGGACATACATGAATAATGCACTAACACCTGTACCGGAGGAAAAAGTGTTTCAAGAGGCTTCCACAACTTTAGACACTTCAGAATCGGAAGATGATGGAGAATTTGAAGAAGTTATTCTTGAAAATGCAACAGATACAGAGGCACCGCCAGTGAACCCAAATCCAGATGTTGCTTCATCGTCTAACACGGGTCATGATCTGGATGCAGTTGAGAACTTGACTATTCAGACGGGAGTTACTGTACTTGAACATCCGGAATCTCGGATTCACCGTATTCACCCCCTGGAGCAAGTTATCGGTGACCCTGGAAGCAGTGTAATGACGAGAGGACAGCTGTGAAGTGTCAATTCACCAGAAAGTTTTGGTGCTTTAGCTTTATATGCAAAAATACAAAAATCTGGTAGTAAGAATGATTGGTCGTTTGCATGTTATGTTTTGCAGGTCGAGCCACGGACGTATAAAGAAGCTCTTTTGGATGACGCCTGGGTTGAAGCGATGCAAGAGGAGTTGTTACAATTTCAGAAGTTGGGAGTCTGGACGCTCACTGATTTACCTCCAGGACGGAAGAAGATTGGAACCAAGTGGGTGTTTAATTGTAAGAAAGATGATCGAGGAGTGATTGTACGGAACAAAGCCAGATTGGTCGTACAAGGTTTTCATCATATCGAGGGGATTGATTACAATGAAATCTATGCACCTGTGGCACGCATAGAGGCAATTCGAATGTTTCTAGCATTTGCCTCCTACAAGAAATTTAAGGTGTATCAGATGGACGTCAAAAGTGCATTTCTGTACGGAAAAGTCAAAGAGGAGGTTTACGTCGGGCAACCACCGGGCTTTGAAGACCCTATCCACCGGGATAAGGTGTATGTATTGAACAAAGCACTGTATGGTCTGCACCAGGCTCCACGCCAGTGGTACGAGGAGCTGAGCACGTACCTCATGTCGAAGGGATTTAAGCGCGGACTCGTCGACTGCACCCTGTTCACGAAGAAAACAGGAGATGATTTGCTTCTAGTTCAGATATATGTTGACGATATAATTTTTGGCTCAACTAACGAACTTTTGTGCAGGGAGTTTGAACGTGTTATGCAGGAAAAGTTCGAAATGAGTGCGATGGGGGAGATGCAGTTTTTCCTCGGCTTACAGGTGGATCAAAGACCAACGGGGATCTTCATTCACCAAACGAAATACGTATCCAAAGTCTTGAGCCGGTTCCAGATGGAGGATTCCAAGTCGATGGATACCCCGATTCAGCCCAATCACGGGATTGGAGTTGACGCTAAGGGGGAGCTGACGGACCCGTTTACATACAGAGCAATCATCGGATCTCTGATGTATCTTACCGCATCTCGGCCATACATTATGTTCGCAACATGTCTCTGCGCTCGTTACCACTCGAAGCCGAAACAAAGTCATCTGACGGCAGTCAAGCGTATCCTTAGATATCTGAAGGGTTGTCCCTCGAGAGGACTTTGGTCCCCTAATGACGATGATTTTGATTTTATCGCTTTTAGTGATGCAGATTGGGGCGGCTGTGACAAGGATAGCAAATCCACGACAGCTGGATGCCAGTTTTTAGGGAGTAGGTTAGTCACCTGGCAATGTAAGAAGCAGACTTCGGTCGCGCTGTGTACTTGTGAAGCCGAGTACATTGCAGCCTCGAGTTGCTGTTCGCAAGTGCTCTGGATCCAATAGTAGATGGTGGATTATGGTTTGCAGTTTCTTAAAACCCCTATACACTGTGATAATGAAGCCACGTTTGCATTAACTAAAGATACGAGCAATCATTCTAAAGCGAAACATATCCGGATTAAATACCATTTTATCCGTGATTGTTACGCTAAAGAATTGATAGATATGGTCAAAATCCATACGGACTATCAACGTGCAGATTTGTTTACAAAAGCTTTTGACAGATCCCGATTTGAGTATCTTTTAAAAGTTAATAACATAAAAGAAAAACAAGACTAATCAGCACCTCGGTTTATCGCTTTTTAGTTTTAAAATTTTCTTTAAAGTTTTTTTACAGTTTTTCAGAAAAATTCAAAAACCCAAAAATATGTTTTACATTTTAAGGGGAGTCTTTTATCAGAAAACCCAAAAACATTGAAAAATTCATAAAAAGTAGAAAAACCAAAAATGATTTCCAGGATAAAAAGAGGAAATGATAGTACATCAGTGGGGATCTGACACAGGCTAAAGATATGTATAGTAATATGAGGCGTGTGTTGATTACGTGTGATGTGCTGATAGGCTTCATAGACTAAAAACTGCGTGCATTAGTGATACAAACATAACGAACTACGCGTTTGTGGTTGAACACCTCATGGGCATATGGTCTTAGTACTGTAATTTCGTTTGATAGGATTGCCAAAATCTAAGGTTTCGGGTCGTTATGTTATTGTTATCCGGGATATTCTGATTAAACTTTTGTCGTATTGATTTACGGACCTAGTTTCATCAGAATATTTGCTAAAAGAGCTTAAATGCCAAAACCGAAAGTTGCCGAATTGAGAAACTTCATGTTTTTACTGCTCAAAGATCATAATTACATCGTATCAATTTACTGATGCAAATCAGTAGTTGATATCAGCCTCAACCTGGTATATATGCACATGTTACTCTGCTGCATTCGTTTGCTGACCTGTACACCTCTATGTTATATATCTTGTAACTCAACGGACAACTCTGGCATAATCACGCGTTACGAAGAAGCTTTGTGCAATTTCTTGATACGGGAGTATGTCGTGTGTGTGGGAACCACAACGTGTTAGTATAATACACCTAAATCGTATCATTTTAAAAGCACTGCGTAATAGTCTGCATGTGAGTTTATGTGGATCACAATATCAGCAGTTGCCGTGTCACATACTGCTTCTAATGATAATATATAAACAAAAAGATCAACGCTGTGATCAGATTTCTCAAACAACTGATATGATCCTCTTATCGGACATCACAAAATGTTTACTGCTTTATTTACATTGATGCATTTTAGTTTTATTGTCAAAAAGATACAAACCTCAAAAAGATTTTAGGTGTGTTTTGATATAAATTTCAGAAAAACCAAAAGTTTTGCATTTCTGCTTTGTTTTTAGATAACCAACGGTGTTTGATGGTCAATTTCTGAGATTTGATGAAACCATCTGAGCTTTGTATCATTCTAAACTGAAATAATGAGTGTTTGAGACTTAACGGGTTGAAAAATGTATTCGATTTCGTGATTTGGAAAAATTTTCAGAAATTTCCATTTCACATTCGCCCTTTAATTAGGTCGAATGTGGAAATTTGTGTACATTCGTGCTTATTGGACTGGACGAAGGTGGCTTATACAAGTTTTCTTTTCACCTTCGAGTCTAAATTTCACCTTCGTGCCATTTATTTGGGGCGAAAGTGAAATTCTCCCACATTCGTCCAAGAATAGTGGGCGAATGTAGCCTCCTATATATTGCCAAACCCACCTTCGAACCTCCATTCAGAAACTTTTTAAAAAAAATTTTCAAAGTACCAGACCTTGTTGCCCTGATCTTTTTCAACCTTGAATCTTATTCCCTACTCGTTACTAATCCTTTTGACTCATTTATTACAGGTAATGGACACCAGATACGTTCAGAATTGGGTTTTTATGTTACGAACCCTAGTTTTATTCAACTGGACCAATATGGACTGTTTCACTTTAGATTTTTGACAAGGATTCAATTGTTATTAGTTTTAGGGGGAGAATGTTCAAGGAATTAGGTTAACAAGTTGTTTGTGATTATTAATCGATTGTTCATAAGTGTTAAACCCTAATTCCTTTAGAAAACTAATAAAAATTGAAGGATAATATCAATTGATGGTTTGTTATTATTAGTCGGCCATTTTAGGTTCTAAATGAATCAAAATCAGAGGCTTAAACACAACAATGAAAATTTTCAAATTTTGGGAAAACCAGTTTCACATTTGTCCATATTAAAACGGGCGAATGTAGAAAAATAAAGACGAAGGTGATCTTAACCGGGCGAATGTGATTTTTAAATCAATCATTTCGACATTCGAACCAAATTTTCACCTTCGAACCTCAAAAACCCACTTTCGTACCTTTCAGAATGGGCGAAAGTGGAAATATGAAAACCCTAAGATTTCTAAATTTGTCGTTTTTGTGTTTCTGACGTATTTTTCTGATGTTTGATTTGCAGATGGTTGAACAACCAGAGAATATTGAGATACCAGTGGAGAATATTGTACAGGATCCAGTTCCAGTAGTCGAGAATGTTCCACAAGCTTGGCCGTTTGAAGCAACGCATAACTGTTGTGCGTATGTTGGTGACGTTTTAAAGAATACTGAATTTTCTGGGATTGTGGACTTTCTAAGGCGAAGCCGAATCATTCATGCTTTAGCTACACCAGCCATCATCTATAAAGACATTGTAGAAGATTTTTATAAGAACGCAAGATATGATTTCTGGGAAAATCAAACTATTATCTGAAGCGTTATTTAAGGGATGGAGATGTTCATAACAGAAGATGACATCAGAGAGGCGTTAAAGATTAAGTTTGAAGTGAGTACTGATCCCAGAGAACTATCGTGGGCCGAGCAGAGGGATTGCTTTCTTAGGATGAAGTATAAAGGTCCGATCACAGATGGAGCAATGCACAAAGGAAAGCTCAGTGTGCAGTTTAAGTATTTTGCACACGTGATCATTCATGTGTTTGGTTGTGTTAGCGGTGGGTATGATGTGATGAGGAAAAGTCTAAGTTCATTAATGGTTGCATTGACTCTCAACAAACCATTTAATGTTTTTAGAATGATTTTGGATCATATGCTCGAGATGCTAAAAGGTTTAAAGAGCAAGAAGTTCATGTTATATCCAAGGTTTCTGATGATGATCTTTGACAACAAATATCCTGACTTGAGGAAGGATCCGACGATGATTTTGGGTCAAGATCATATGAACATTAGAACACTTGTGAGGATGAAGGGTTACAAAGGTGTTCCAGATAACGAGAAGCCACCTCATAAAAGGTTGTTTGGGGCTTTAGTTAATCCGGGTTACACTGACCCAGGATTGAACAAAGCAAGCATGATAACAGTGATTCAGACAATGATGATCCTCTGGTATATGCTGATGCTAATACTAAGAGGAAGAGGCAGGTAGTAAACGCTGGATCCAAAGGGAAGGGCGAGGCGAAGATTGATCAGGGTGCTTCTAAGAAACAAGGTGCACGTAAGAAGACGACTGCTAAGAAAGGTACAAGTTTGGTAGACGAAGAGTCTGTTGACTCAGAAGAGACTGAAGTTGAAGAACATTGGGATTCGGAAGAAGAACGTGTTAAGACTACCAAACGCAAGGCCACTGTGGTTGGGGAGTCTGAATTACTAAACAAGACTGTTGAAGAAGTGTTGCAGAAAAAGCCGATTGATGTTGATGAAGGCTTAAGTGTTGATATTGATGATTTTGAAGGGTCGACAATGGTTGTGAACTTGAAGAAACCAAAGCATAAGTCGATGGCCAAGAAGTCAAGTACAAAGAAACTAAGAGAGAAAGAGATCGAACAGTTGCTGAAAGGTAAGAAAATACCTGAAGCAGGTACATCATCAAAGTTATCTTCACATGTGGCAAAGAAGCAGAAAAAGAGCAAAGAATCTGAAGCAGTACCAGTTCCTGATTTTGAAGCTGCTTTAGAGAACGTGTTGAATATGTTTAAGAATCCTGAAAAAGAGAAGGCTAAGGAAGTTGAATCATCCAAGGCATCCAAAGTTACTGTTTCAGATGATGTTATGAAACAGGTTAACAAGAAGATGGATGATATGATGAAGATGATAGCTGCACAGCAAGCTGAAATCAGTAAGTTTAAAAAGAATGAAGAAAAGATGCTCCAGATTGTAGTTGCATCAAAAGCTAACCAAGATGAGATCGAGAAGAAAGTAAAACAACTTGAAGAAGAGAATAAAGATCTTGAGGTTAAGTGCAACAGAAATAGAAGGATGATTAAGCTCTTGAAGGTTGATAATAAAGAACTAAAGAAAGAAAACAAACGTTTGAGTGATTTGTTGGACAAACTTTTTGGTGAAGCTCCAAAGTTGAAGGAAGGAGAAGAGGATAAGGAGAGAGATGAGGAGCAAGTTGATTTTGAGCCTTCTGATGAAGAGAAAGAGGATGATGAAGATAATTAATCAGAGGAAAGTTCTGATGAAGAAGGTGATAAAGATGATGATGATGCTGAGGGATCTGGAAGTAAGGATGATGATAAGAGTGATGACAGTGATGATGATGATGGAGGAGACGACTCTAGCAAGTTTTCATTTGAGAAGAGAAAGACAAAGAAAAGTGATGCTGGAGAGTCTAGTTCAAAGAAGAAAGCTGGTGAGAACGTTGATTCAGATGAAACTATCTTTTGGAATGAGAAGGTGAGATCTCTATCTGACGATGCAAAGAATGTGTATCGGGAGATGCTCGAGAAAAGAGAATGGACAATAGAGTTTACAGGAAAGTTCACTGAAATCTTTCAAACGGAAGATATGAGGTTTGAACTGGAATACAATGACCCTGATTTGGAAGAGGGTGAAGTACCTGCTGCTGTTGCCAAGGAGATCTTAGAAGGAATAGCACAGCGAGTAGGAAAAACATTAGAGGAGATCATGATGGATCAGATGATTCCAGATATTCCTGAAAAGGATATTGGAAATCATTCTGATGACAAACATACACCTGAGATGGAAGAGATTGAAATTGAGGATATTACTCATGAAGAATATCCACAATACTTCAGGGAGAACAATGAAGATGAGGTATTCCCAGACTTTACAGAACTCCGATAGAGAGAAGCTAGAAAGAAAGCAGAAAAGCGAAGTGAGGAGTTTGTAGAGAAAGTGTTAGGAGAAGATCAGAAGAAACCGTCTAATCAGAATGATGAGTTGAAGACGTTGTTAAAGAAGTTGAAAGAAGCTGATGATAAACGACCTAAGCCGGAAGCTCAAGGTGGATTTTACAGGAATCACAATCAAAAGTTCAAAGGCAGAGCTCTTGGTTGGAAGTATCTTGGGAGATTGAAATGTATAGCAGTTCAATGGGAATCAGAAATCTTGTACTTTTACAGATTTCATGATCTATTAACTCTACCGTATTAGGCGGTTAGAGACATTTGTCGATTCCCGATGACTGGAGCTTCTGTGAACAACACGGCTGTAGGTTGGTTTGCTGATCGGTTGGTCTGGGAAAGCAGAACAAAATGGAACGTGTTTAAACCTCAGTACCCTAGGAGAAAGGTTCATAGGGATGTTGATCCTAGAACTGGAAAGAAGAGGGTTACTTTGATTTATAAAGCGCCTGAAGTGATGAAGAAAATTCCTTTGATGCCTTTACAACAACACTTCAGTGCAGACTTTATCTTCTGGTACTATGATTGGAGAAATGCAGAGGCGGTGATTGTGTTAAGAGATGGAAAGGATAAGTACAAGAAGATCTACGTGTTTGATCCAATGTGGCTTATCAACTATACTTTTGAGGATATAATCATGCTTTACTACAATCCAATATTCAGTGATCCCAATGATGCAGAGCAGGCGAAGAAGTATCAGCAAGTTGTTGGAGTTTGCTTTGCATATGATATAAACTCTGGAAGCAACTTGGATACTAAGTTGGGTAAGAAGGTGAAGATGACTGATGTGCCATCAGTGAAACAGAAGTTGGAACCTAAGATGACGAAAGATCAGAAAAAGCAGCTGAGACTCATGTTGTTGAACAAGATAATGGATGAGGAAAGAAGGCAATCCAATCAATAGTCGAGGGGGAGTTTGTAGATGCACGTTTTGCGACTAATGATTGGATTGGGCTTTTAACATATGTTAGTATGATTCTGTAGGGGCGAAGGTGGATTCAGTGTGGGCGAATGTGGTTAAGTTTGGGCGAAGGAAGAAATGGACTGGGCGAAGCTGGAAGCTGACTGAAGAATGTTTACATTCGTACTAAGTAACTGGGCGAATGTGTGGACTTTGTCCACATTCGCACCATACAAACGGGCGAATGTGCAGCTGTATATATAGGATTTGTTCATTTTGAATGTTAGAATAGTTTTCGAGAGTGTGTGTTTTGTGGTCAGGTTTCTCTCTAGATTGAAGGTGTCTTAAGTTGAATTAGATTAACTTGTAAGGTGATTGTAAACATATTTTGAAAAAGTTATCTATAAAAATGGTGATTTGTAGAGGACGGAATTTGACAAAAACACAGGATTATATGATCATACAAGTTGCTAAACCAGGTGCGGAAACCCTAGCTTAGAACAAACTGATATATACTCAATCAAAACACAATCAAGATCATTTTAAATGCTTTTCATAGATTAACTTGTTCAAATAAACCTTTACAGACTGATAACAGTTAATCTAGACCTCAAACAGACACTCTCAATCCTCTCAGGAACACACACACAAAACACACACTCTCTATGACTCGTTTTTCATTACAAAAACTTGAAATCTATTTATAATAACTGTACGTTCGCCCAGATGAACTGGTCGAAGGTAAGCCATTTCCACATTCGCCCAGTAGAACTGGTCGAATGTGTTCTTCTATGCATTCCTGATCTTCATTCGTCCATGTCACTTCTTCCTTCGCCCACTCTTAATCTCCTTCGCCCCTTCTGATATTCATTCGCCCATTAACACATGTTAGTATCTAATCATTAGTCGCAAAACGGCATCTACAAACTCCCCCTCGACTATTGATTAGATCTTTTCCTATCTTCATCCATGGCTTTGTTTAACAGCTTGATTCTCAGAATACTCTTCTGCTCTTTCGTCATTTCCGGCTCTAACTTTCTCTTAACCGGCTTTGACACATTCGCCATCTTAACCTTCTTGCCAAGCTTCCCTTCCAAATTGCTTCCAGCATTGATATCATAAGCAAAGCAAACACCCACAACTTGTGTGTATTTCCTTGCTTGATCTGCATCGTTTGGCTCATGATGAATCGGATTATAGAATAACATGATGATGTCTTCGAAGGTGCAGTTGATTAGCCACATAGGATCAAATACATGCACATGCTTGTATTTATCCTTTCCATCTCTCAGCACTATCACAGCTTCTGCTTTTCTCCAATCATAATACCAAAATATGAAGTCAGCACTGAAGTGTTGAGGCATAGGCATCAAAGGAATCTTTCTCATAACTTCAGGTGCCTTATATATCAAGGTAACCCTCTTCAACTTGGTTCTGGGATCAATATCCTTGTGAACTTTCCTCCGAGGATATTGAGGCTTGAATCTATTCCATCTCGTCCTACTCTCCCAAACCAATTTGTCTGCACACCAACCAACATGCGTATTATTCACTGAAGCACCAGACATAGGGAATCTGCATAGATCTCTAACCGCCCAGTACGGTAGAGTTAGCAAGTCAATGAATCTGTAGAAGTACAAGATTCCTGATTCCCACTTAGCAGCTAAGCACTTCAGCCTGCTCAAGTATGTCCACCCAAGAGCTCTTCCTCTGAACTTTTCATTATGAAACCTGTAGAAGTTTCCTTGAGCTTCGGGCTTTGGTCGGTTTTCATCCATCAATCTTAGTTTCTTCAAATACTCTTTCAACTCATCAGTCTTACTTGAAGATTCTGGCAAATCAGCTCCAAGTACTTTTTCAACAAACTCAGCACTTCTTTTTCTTGCCTTTTGTTTAGCAGACGTATTATGTCTTTCAGTAAAATCAGGAAACACCACGTCTTCATCATTTTGTCTGAAGTACTGTGGATATTCCTCATGTGTAATATCCTCTATCTCAATCTCCTCAAACTCAGGGGTTTCTTTATCATCAGAGTGAGTTCCAACATCCTTTTCAGGAATAGGTGGAATCGACTCATCAACAATAAACTCTTCAAAAGTTTTCCCTACTCTCTGTGCAAGTCCATCCAATATTTCCTTTGCTACAGACGCAGGTACTTCCCCCTCTTCAAGATCAGGATCATTATATTCCAATTCATATCTCATGTCATCTGTTTGGAATATTTCAGCAAAACGTCCTGTGAACTCAATAGTCCACTCTCTCTTTTCTAACATATCTTTATAAACTTGTTTTGCATCATCAGATAACGATCTCACCTTCTCGTTCCAGAACACAGTCTCATCATCTACATTCTCTCCCTTCTTCTTAGAACTAGACTCACCTGTGTCTTTCTTCTTCTTAGAAGGTGGTCTCTTCTCAAAAGTAAACTTAGCAGTATCATCTCCTCCATCATTGTCATCACTGCTACTACTATCATCATCTTTTTGACTCCCTGAACCTTCAGCATCATCATCATCATCATTGTTATCATCTTCATCATCACTTTTATCCGATTCTTCATTCTCATCATCATCCTCATCCTCCTCTTTATCAGATTCGGATGGTTCAAAATCTACTTTCTCAACTTCTCTCTCTTCATCTTCTTCACCCTCCTTCAGTTTGGGTGCTTCATTGTACAGATTATTAATCAGATCACTAAGACGTTTGTTTTCAGCCTTTAGCTCTTTGTTGTCTTCCTTAATTGCCTTGTATCTGTTCTTATTTCTCAGAACTTTACCTTCAAGCTTCTGATTCTTTGCTTCAAGCTTCTTAACCTTCTCATCTATTTCATCTTGATTAGTTTTAGAAGCAACAACGATCTGAAGCATCTTCTCCTCATTCTGTTTAAACTTGGCAATCTCAGCTTGTTGAGCCACAAGCATCTTCATCATATCATCCATTCTTTTGTTCATCTGTTTCATCACTTCATCATCCACAGTGATCTTCTTAGACTTGGATTTAGACTTGGATGGCTCAATGTCAGCTTCTTTTCCCTTCTGAGGCTTGGTAAACATATCAAGAACATTATCCAGGGCAATATTAAATTCCTCCACTGGTAATGTTGTAGCCTCTTTTGTCTTTTGTTTCTTTGCAGCTGGTGAAGATTGTTTAGATGATGTTCCTGCATCTGGTAACCTCTTTCCTTTCAACAACAAGTTCAACTCCTTCTCTCTGAGTTGCTTAGTGCTTGTCTTCTTAGCCATAGACTTGTGTTTGGGCTTAGGCAAATTCACAACAACTGTTTCACCTTTATTCAATTCATCAAGATCAATAGTCAACCCTTCATCCTCAGCACCAACAGATTGCTTACTCTTATTAGCTTCTTCTATCGATCTGTTCAAAGATTCAGACTCACCAACCAAAGTGGCCTTTTGTTTGGTAGTCCGGACATTCTCAGCATCCGAATCCCATTGTTCCTCAGTTTCTGTCTCCTCAGAATCAACAGACTCCTCATCTACCAAACCTGTGCCCTTCTTGGCAGTAGTCTTCTTCCTCACTGCTTTTTGTTTTGAACTACCCTGCTCTGTCTTTCCCTTGCCCTTCCCTTTGGCTCCGGGATTAACAACTTGCCTCTTCCGTTTCGTGCTTGCATCAGCATAAACTAATGGATCATCGTTATCACTATCACTGTTAGGATGCCTTGCTAGATTCTTTCCAGGATCCTCATAATCCTCTCTAGCCAAAGCTCCGAATAACCTTCTGAAAGGTGGTCTCTCATTCTCCGGAATACCTTTATAAGCTTTCATCCTTGCTAAAGTTCTAACATTCATATGATCCATATTGAGTATCTGAGTTGGATCCTTCTTCAAGTGTGGATACTTGTGATCGAAGATCATCATCAGAAATCTAGGGTAAAGCATAAAGTACTTCTTCTTCAAACCCTTCAACATTTCCAGCATGTGGTCTAAAATCATCCCAGCAACATTAAATGGTTTATTGAGAGTCAATGCAACCATTAATGAGCTTAAACTTTTCCTCATCACGTCATAACCACCACTTACACATCCAAACACTAGAATGATGACGTGAGCAAAATACTTGAATTGAACACTCAGCTTCCCTTTATACATAGAACCATCAGTAATCGGTCCTTTGTATTTCATTCTTAGAAAGCATGCCTTTTGCTCAGTCCAGGAAAGTTCTCTTGGATCCTCACTTGTTTCAAATTGGATCTGGAGAGCTTCTCTGATGTCTGCTTCAGTGATGAACATCTCCATTCCCTGAATCTTGCTTTTAATGATCGTCTGATTATCGAAGTAATCATATTTGGCATTATTATAAAAGTCCTCAACTATATCCTTGTAGATAATAGTTGGTGTTGCCAGTGCATAAACCACTCTACATCTCTTCAAGAACTTAATAATCTCAGTGAATTCTACATTCTTCTCCACATCACCAAGATATGCACAGCAATTATGGGTCTTCTCAAACGGCCATTTGCTACCGCTTGATGATCCTTCTTCTTGTACTGTCTCTGGGATAGGATCAGTAACTGCAGTCTCCACAGGAATATCAGCAGTTGATTGTTCTTCAGCCATCTGAAATGGAAAATCAAAATAAAACGTCAAAACACAAAATCGACAAAATTTGAAAATTTTAGGTTTTCTGAAATTTTACATTCGCCCAAACAATATGGTCGAATGTAGTTTTTATGGCCGAAGGAATGAAAATTTTGGTCGAATGTAAATTGTTTTTGAATAAAATTCTTCATTCGTCCGTTTTATATCTCCTTCGTCCAAATTGTTTCTCCTTCGTCCAGTCGATGGACCGAAGGTGAAAATAATTCAAACCCAAAATTCAAAAATTTTTCAATCATGTTTTTAACCCCTGATTTTGATTGGAATCTTCCCTAAAATGACCGATTAACCTTCGTCTACCATCAATTTCCTTTCAAATTCATTCAACATCAGTTTTTAAAACAAAATTAGGGTTTATATTATTTTATCGATCAATCAGTGATTAAAACTTGTTTATAACCTAATTCCTAGCACAATTCTCCCCCTAAAACTGATGTGGGATGAATGTATATCAAAAATAAGCATCAAAAACCAGTCAATCATCACAAAAACTAAAACCCTAGGTCCGGTGTAAAATCAAACGATTCCGGCTTGAATCTGGATCCATTACCTGTAATTTTTATATGAAACTGATTAGAATCAACCAGGGAACAAAACACACAAGCAGAGAAATCAAAATCAACAAGGTCTTGTTATCGAAGGAAAATTTGAAAAAGTTGAACTGTGTGGTCGAACCTGTGTTGGTGTATATATAGAAGGTCACATTCGTCCGTTTCCTTTGGACGAAGGAACAAACATCCCACCTTCGTCCCTAGTTAAAGAGCCGAAGGTAACATGGTTTTACCCGAATGTGAAATGTGGGTAAAAGCCACGTTCGTCCAAACTTGAACGGTCGAAGGTGCAACAAAAAGACCACATTCGTCCCAATTAAGGGCGAATGTAAAATGGCACTTTTGAAAAATTTTACCAAAGTACAAATTCGAATCCCGTTCAACATTTTTCAATCCGTTAAGCTTCCAAAACATAAATTTTCACTTTTAGAATGATACAAAGCCCAGATGGTGGTGTCAAATCTCAGAAATTGACTATCAAGCATCCCCGGTTATCAAAAATAAAGCAGAAATGCAAAAAGTTTTGGATTTTCTGAAATTATATCAAAACACACCTAAAATCTTTTTGGATTTTGTATCTTTTCGACATTAAAAGTAAATTGCAACAAAATAAAATGCATCAAAGTAAATGAAAACAGTAAACATTTTGTGAAATCCGGTCAGAGGATCATATCAGTGTTCTGAGAAATCTGATCACAGCGTTGATCTGTTTGTTTAATATTATCATTAGAAACAGTATGTGATACGGCAATTGCTGATATTGTGGTCCACGTAAGCTCACATGCAGACAATTACGCAATGCTTTAAAATGATACGAGTTAGGTGGATTAGACTAACACGATGTGGTGCCCACACACACGACATACTCCCGTATCAAGTAATTGCACAAAGCTTCGACGTAACGCGTGATTATGCCAGAGTTATCCGTAAAAGTTACAAAGTATATAGCACAGAGGTGTACAGGTCAGCACTTGAATGCAGCAGAGTAACATGTGCGTATACACTAGGTTGAGGCTGATATTAATCACTGATTTGCATCAGATGATCAATACGATGTAATAATGATCTATGATCAATTAAAACATAAAGTTCCTCAATTCGGTAACTTCCGGTTTTGGCAATTAAGCTCTTTTAGCAAATATTCTGATAAAACTAGGTCCGTAAATCAATACGACAAAAGTTTATCAGAATATCCCGGATAACCATAACATAACGACCCGAAACCTCAGATTTTGGCAATCCTATCAAACGAAATTACGGTACTAAGACCATATGCCCATGAGGTGTTCAGCCACGAACGCGTAGTTCGTTATGTTTGTATCACTAATGCACGCAATATTTAGTCTACGAAGCCTATCAGCATATCACACGTAATCAACACTCGCCTCATAAACTATACAATTCTTTAGCCTGTATCAGATGCCCACTGATGTACTATCATTTCCTCTGTTTTACCAGGAAATCATTTTTGATTTTCTAATTTTTAGGTCTTTTTGAATTTTATAATGTTTTTGGTTTTTCTGATAAAATGGCTCCCCCTAAAATAAAGAACATATTTTTGGATTTTCATTTTTCTGAAAAACAAAATAAAAACAAAATTGTAAAAGAAACAATCCACTCGAAAGCATCAACTTCTTTGAGGATTTTACAATCCCCTCGAAAGCATCAACTTCTTTGAGGATTATGAAAGTAAAGAGAAATTCCCAATTAGCAAAGAGAAATTCCCAATTAGCAAAAACTAAAAACTAAAAAGCGATAAACCGAGGTGCCGATTAGTCTTGTTTTTCCTTTATATTGTTTACTTTTAAAAGATATTCAAAGCGTGAACGATCAAAAGCTTTAGTAAACAGATCTGCACGTTGGTAGTCAGTATGTATTTTGATCATATCAATCAATTCCTTAGCGTAACAATCACGGATAAAATGATATTTGATCCGGATGTGTTTCGCTTTAGAATGATTTTCCGAATTTTTAGTTAAAGCAATTGCGGCTTCGTTGTCGCAGTAAATAGGAGTTTTAAGAAACTGCAAACCGTAATCCACCATTTGTTGTTGAATCCAAAGTACTTGCGAACAGCAACTCGAGGCTGCAATGTACTCGGCTTCACAGGTAGATTGTGCTACGGAAGTCTGTTTCTTGCATTGCCAGGTAATTAACCTGCTCCCGAAAAACTGGCAACCAGCTGTAGTAGATTTGCTATCCTTGTCACAGCCGCCCCAATCTGCATCACTAAAAGATATGAAATCAAAATTATCAACATTAGGGTACCAAAGTCCTTTTGAAGGACAACCCTTCAGATATCGAAGGATACGCTTGACCGCCGTCAGATGACTTTGTTTCGGCTTCGATTGATAGCGGGCACAGAGACATGTTGCGTACATAATATCTGGTCGAGACGCCGTCAGATACATCAGAGATCCGATGATTGCTCTGTATGTAAAAGGATCCGTCAGCTCCCCCTTAGCGTCCACTCCAATCCCGTGATTGGGTTGAATCGGGGTATCCATTGGCTTTGAGTCCTCCATCTGGAACCGGCTCAAGATGTCGGAAACATATTTCGTCTGGTGAATGAAGATCCCGTCGGGTCTTTGGTCCACCTGCAAGCCTAGGAAAAACTGCATCTCCCCCATTGCGCTCATTTCGAACTTTTCCTGCATGACAGATTCAAAATCCCTGCATAAAAGCTCGTTAGTTGAACCAAAAATTATATCATCAACATATATCTGCACTAGAAGCAAGTCATCTCCCGTCTTTTTCGTAAAGAGGGTACAATCGACGAGGCCGCGCTTAAATCCTTTGTTGATGAGGTATGTACTCAGCTCCTCGTACCACTGTCTCGGAGCCTGGTGCAAGCCATAAAGAGCTTTGTTCAACACGTAGACCTTATCCCGGTGGATTGGGTCCTCAAAGCCTGGTGGCTGCCCGACATACACCTCTTCCTTGACTTTCCCGTACAGAAATGCGCTTTTCACGTCCATCTGGTAAACTTTGAATTTCTTATAAGAAGCAAACGCAAGGAACATCCGAATAGCTTCGATTCGTGCTACCGGTGCATAGATTTCGTTGTAATCAATCCCTTCGATTTGATGGAAACCCTGCACGACCAATCTGGCTTTGTTCCTAACAATTACCCCACGATCATCCTTCTTACACTTAAACACCCATTTGGTGCCAATCTTCTTTCTATCCGGCGGCAAATCTGTGAGCGTCCACACTCCCAATTTCTGGAATTGTAATAACTCCTCCTGCATAGCTTCCACCCAGGCATCATCCTTCAAAGCGTCCTTGTATGTCCTTGGCTCTACCTGCGACACATAACACGCAAACGACCAATCATTTTGACTACCAGATTGTTGAATTTTGGCATATAAAGCTAAAGCACCAAAACTCTCTGGCGTATTAACACTTTTAAGCTGCCCTCTGGTCATAACACTGCTTCCAGGATCACCGATAACTTGCTCCAGCGGGTGAATACGATGAATCCGAGATTCCGGATAATCAGGTACTTTCACTCCCGTCTGAACTGTCAAGTTCTCTACAGCATCCAGATCATGACCCATATTTGATGATGAAGCCACATCAGTATTTGGAGTTGGGTTCACTGGTGGTGCCTCCTGTTCTTCAACTTGATCAAGAATAGCTTCTTCAAATTGTTCATCTTCAGATTCTGAAGTGTCTAATGAAGTTGAAGCCTCTTGAAAAATCTCTTCTTCTTGTATAGGAGCATTGGTATCATTAGAAGCTGGTAGGGGGTTCACGGTGATCGGACGCACCAACGGTGAAGTTGTTGCATTTTCACACTCGTAAAGTAATCGAATAACAGCTTCTTCAACCAAGCTATCTAGATTGAATGATTCAAAGAAATCTTTGTAATCAAACATCCAATCAGGACCCGTGCCTTGAATATTTTGAGTATAACGTTGAACATCTACGTTAGCCCAGTCTTCCACACGACGAGTACTCTTGTTGTATACCCGTTTGAGCGGGGTTGCATATCCAACAAAGTAACCCTCCTCGGCTTTAGGACTAAACTTTTCGCTTGGATTCAACATAGTGCAAGGCGCCCCGAAAGGTTCTAGATACTCTAAGTTCGGCTTCCTTCGGTGTAACAGCTCATAAGATGTTTTTCCAAACTTCTTCACTGTTAGCACACGATTAAGTGTGTAATTTGCTGCATAAATCGCCTCATTCCAGAACAGTACTGGAAGATTTGAATCAGCAAGCATTGTTCTAGCCGCTTCAATTAGAGTCCTATTCTTTCTTTCAGCAACACCGTTCTGTTGAGGGGTATACGGAGCCGAATATTCATGATGTATCCCTTTGTCTTCACAAAGTTCATCCATCTTGGCATTTTTGAACTCCGTCCCATTATCACTCCGAATTCTCTTTATCTTCACATTGTAGAGATTCTCCAACCGAGTGAACAGAACTTTTAGATTGATAAAAGTGTCGCTTTTATTCTGCAAACACATCACCCATGAAAATCTTGAGTAATCGTCAGTGACGACTAAACAATAAAGCTCTCCAAGATGACTTTTGCGCTTGACCGGTCCAAAAAGATCCATGTGCAGTCGCTCAAGTGGCATCTCAACAGAGTTAACCTTTTTCACTTTGTGGGACTGTTTGTGTTGCTTCCCCTTTTTACAACTCACACACTTGTCATTGAGATGGAAATGTTTCACGTTTACTCCATCGACAAGTCCATTTTTCACGAGTTGATTCATTTTCTTCAGATGAATGTGCCCCATCCTTCGGTGCCACATTATCGATTCTTTCTCAGTCGCCTTGGACAAAAAGCATGTTATTTGCCCCTGTGATGTCATCGCCTTGGACATATCAAGAATGTATAGATTGTTGACGCGAGGTGCCTTCAACATTATCCACTCCTTAGGAATTGTAAAACCCGGTTTCAAGATATAGCAGGATTTGTCATCAAAATGCACAGTAAATTTCTTGTCACAAATTTGACTGACACTCAACAGATTGTAATCTATCTGCTTCACATACGATATCCGCTCAAAACTTACTATCCCATTGCTCACACTCCCTTCCATCGTGATATATCCGCCTTTGTTTCCCGCAAACGCTACATACCCTCCATTGATGTTCTTCACATCGAACAACAACGCAAGATCCCCTGTCATGTGGCCTGAAGCTCCACTATCAACAATCCAAAGACTGCTAATAGGGCCAGCTGAAGCTCCCTGCACACAAAAAGTAAATCATTTAGTGCTTTCGGGGGACCCAAGCCTGAGTCTTGGGTCTTTCAACATCAGGTTTCACAATGACATTTTCACAAACATTTTTAACAACATTTTGATCAATCTTTTTCTGATTGCTCAAAACTGTTTCATTTTTCTCAACAACCTTTGAAGATGAAGCTCCTGGAGTACCATTGGGTGTCCAAGATTGTTCAGTCCTTTTCAGGATACGAATCTGAGACTTTGGGTTCTCAGTCGGTTTCTGAACATTGTTAGCAAATGTAACTTTCTTGGTAACCTTATCTGATTTAACAGACTTAGGTCCAACATTCGATTTAACAATTGGTTTTGGTGAAACCTTTTGTCTATCAAAAGTTGAGTTCACCACAGGCTTTCTCCACGAGTTTTCCATTGCAATCCGATTCCTTCTATCATAGTGCATTGGACGAGTGTTCCTCATTTGAAAATGGTTTTGATTATAAAACGGTTGTGGTTGTTGAGGAACAACTCTCCTATGAGGTGGCACATAATGATCAATCGGCTTACGCATAGAATTCCTCACTTCAACTTCGTGCCTCTTGTGCCTTACATATGGGCACTGAGCAAGTAAATGCCCGCGTTCCCCACATTTAAAGCACGCACGGTACTCTTCAAAAACATTAGGAGCATTTGGTTGAGCAAATGATCTAACAGGGTATTGATCATTGTACTGTTGCTTCCTTAAACTCTCAGGGAGTGGCCCCTTTGAGTAAGTAGGCTCATTGAAACCATTAGCTCTGTTTTTGGGTTTAACAAACTCTGTGACATGGACCTTTGGTTCTTGAGGAACATCCAAGTACAACTTTTTCAACAAAGCTGGTGGAATTTCATTTGTTCTCTCATGTTTAGGGAACCAAATAGTACTTTCTTGCCAAATCTTTTCAATTTTAGCATAATTGGCATTTTTAATTGGAAAGTCCTCGTCAGAAATGATCTTATCGGATCCTTCCATCCGATAGAACACTTTGACAGGTTTGTCACATTGTTCGTTTTTCTCATTCTTTTCAAGATCTTTCTTAATCACATTAAGATCTTTCCTCACAACATTCTTCTCAGACTTTTCCACATGATGAACATTTCTCATTGGAACAATTTGAGATGATGAAACTGGTTCATTTGTAATGATGTGATTTTCTTTTGGAATATCACACACATTAACAGTTTGGTTACAACCAGTATCATCACTCTCTGAATCTGAGTCAACACTTTCAGCAGTAACCCCCTCATCATTGATTCCCAAAATCGGTCTAACATCGGAATTTGGATCACCAACACTTGAAGTGTTAGATTCATTTTCCGATGCTGAGTCAGATTTTACCGAACTCTCCGGTGTCACTTGGTGACAATTATGGTTTTCAAAGAGAACCGGAGATGGTACAGCCCGATAGTTGGTTGTTTTATCATCAATGATGTGGTCTACCACATAAGCAACATTCTTGTAGCTTTCTAACTTTTTGTTTACTTTTTCAGCAAAGCATTTGATGGCGGCCATTTCTAACTTGGTGTTTTCAATTTCATTGATGTAATTATTTATTGCCAATTGTTTTAATGACAAAGTGTTTTTCAAGTCAGAAATGTCCTTTTTGTAGCCATCTAACACTTTGTTAAAAGCATTCAACTCTTTGCGAGTAGATTGACTGTTCATGATAGCACTATCACGTTGAATACGGAGTTGTTTTACCTCCTCAGTCAATCTATCACAAGCACCACAATATTTTTCACTAGTATTGTCAGTACTACAAGCAGAACTTACAGGTTTTGGCGGGTCAGTCATGGCCATCAATGCGAAATGAGCTTCCTTTCCTGCAAAGAATCTGGAATAATCAATCTTTGTGAAAGCATCATCTGCAATGCACGACTTCCTAGTCATCAGAAAATCTGCCTCTGCAAGTAACTGATCAATATCTTCATCAAGAGAATTAACACTCGCTTCCGTATCCGAGTCACTGTCTGAATCAGAATAAACCGATTCACACTCCTCAGGAATGTCAGAAACAGTATCAATCACCACTCCTGAATTAGTCTCTTCATTTTCAACTTCAACATTCACTTCAGAATCAACCTTCACAGGTTCAAAATCACCATCTATCTCAGCCTCAGAATCATCACTATCAACCTCAGTTTCAACCTTCTCCTCCATCGTCACTGAATCTTCAAGATCAACCTGATAGGCAACACACGCCACATTTCCCCCAGTTGTGATTTCCTCAACACCTATTTGAATGCTCGACCAGTCAAACCTTTCATCTTGTTGGGTAACCAATGCTTGATTGGTATTCTGTGGTTCAGCTGGTGTAGTGATTGGTATGACTGTTCGGTTAGTATTGTTTGATGTTTGGTTTTGTGTCTGGTTTGGTGTGGTTGGTTGTCTATTTTGGTTGTTGTTAAAGTTGTTTTGACGATTTTGGTAGTTGTTGTTGTTGTTTTGGGAAGAAACTTGGTTTTGGTTTTGTTGTTGACGGTTCTGATAGGTAGCATTAAATGGATTCCTGTTGCCTTGTTTCGGTGGTTGAGTGCATTCACGTTTAAAGTGACCTTTACCTCCACAATTAAAACAAGTCACTTTCTCCTTATTGAACCCGTAGGTTGTGTTAGGAGAAGTTCCCAAGTCTGTTCTACCTGTTTTCTCAATAAACTCTGTTGCTCTTCGCATTATGCTCGCAAATGCCCATTGGATGTCAATGAGTTCCATTTCCTCCTTATCAATCTGTGCGTAGTCTTCATTGGTCAAGTTGTTATTACCAATTTGACTAGCAACTAATCCATTATAGGAAGAAACCATTGCAGAGACTAATGCAATGTGTTGCTGAGCAACTTCAACTGTCACATTTCCAAGATTGGAAGTCTCTAACACCACAGTTGGTTGATTAGGTTGGTTCATTGGTAGTGGTTGAGTTTGACCAGCAGTGTAAAAAGCTGCTTGTTGTTTTGGTGAGAATGGTGGAATGTATGAATATTGATATGGAACTTGTGGTTGTGATAAAGATGAAGTTTGTTGATGGTAATTAATGATGGGTGATTCTACAGCGTTGGATATACAAGCAACATGTGGTGTTACTAGCCCTCCAGAACTTGTACTTGCTGGAACTAAAGATCCTCCAAAGTATAGATTTGGATTCTGAGGAATCTGTGCTCTCCTAGCCTTTCTCTTCTCTTCCAACTCTTTGTTTTCCAGCTTCTCAACGAACTCTTGAAGAGACCAGTACTGAAAAGCATCCTTTTCCTTCAGAACATCCACATGCTGATCCCAGTTAGGTGGTAATGCTTCAGCAAACTTGTCCACCTGTTTTGCCATAGGGATCTGTACACCATAGCTAGACAATTCAGAGATTAAATGATTATATCTAGGAGTTAGTTCTTTCAAAGTTTCATTTCCAACATAAGAAAAATTCTCAAACTCCTTGACAAGTTCTTCCATCCTCAAATTCCTAGTCTTTTCATTTCCATCATGCTTCCTTTTAAGCATATCCCACAGTGCCTTAGACGTTGTGCACGTCCCAAACTGATGCAAAAGATCATTAGTAATGGCTTGTGTCAGTTGTGAGAACGCCTTCTTTTCCACAGCAAACTTTTTCTTCTCATCCTCCGCCATGCTCTCCAATGGCACTGGTTCACCCGTGTTCTCCAGAACTGGTGGTGTGTATCCTTTCGCTATCATGTTCCATGCTTCAGCACCTTCTACTCCCATGCCTTCCAAGTGTATCTTGAACTTTTTCTGCCACTGATTGTATTCCTGAATCTCCATGAGCTTCGGTGTCCGAGTCCCGCTACCTGAAGACAAATCATTAATCAGTGTGGAAATAGCATTAGTAGTTTGAGTGTTTACCACCGCTGCTGCTACTCCCCAGTAGTCAGACTGTGGTACTGTAGGTGCACTCTGAGTCATGTAGTTAACCGGCTGCGAAGACTGTGTGCTAGTCTTCTGTGCTGCCACGGTCCATGGGTCCATCACCTGCTGTTGTGGTTGTGTAGTTGCTGGTGTAGGAGTAGTCTGATAACGCCACATAGTCACGCACTTCGAGAAAATCAACACTTAGAAAAATTTACCAAAAACTGTCCTAGGTTCGTCCACAAAGTTTTCAGGTTCGTCCCTTTTGATGTAGGTTCGCCCAAAACAGCCTGTTCCGAATGTGAAATTTCACCTGAATGTAAAAACTCACAAACACTTTCTACCTTCGTCCAACAAACCCTACGTTCGTCCGTTTAGGTTTTACCTTCGTACCCCCGATCTCCCGAAGGTAAAATTCTCACCCGAATGTAGACTGTTCTTAGTGAAAAACTCTACGTTCGTCCGAAATTAACTACGTTCGCCCGAAAATCCTATCACCTTCGACCTAACTCACACACATTCGCCCACAAACTCTCAGGTTCGCCCATATCAGACATTTGAAAAACGGTTACACTTTGAAAAACGGTTATTTTGATCACTGATTTTCAAAAGTTTGTGGATTTGGTTGATCTTGATCAGGTTATGCTTCGGAGATGATTTGGAACAACTTTAATACTTGGAATTTTGAATTTTAACCACAAAATCACCTCTAATTCTTTCAAAAACACACAAAAACCATTTTTATATGAAAACAGATGTGAATTGATGAAAATTATGTCCAAATCAGCTCTGAGTTTATCAATTTGTTGTTGTATGATCCTCTAAGCTCTGATACCACTTTGTAGAGGACGGAATTTGACAAAAACACAGGATTATATGATCATACAAGTTGCTAAACCAGGTGCGGAAACCCTAGCTTAGAACAAACTGATATATACTCAATCAAAACACAATCAAGATCATTTTAAATGCTTTTCATAGATTAACTTGTTCAAATAAACCTTTACAGACTGATAACAGTTAATCTAGACCTCAAACAGACACTCTCAATCCTCTCAGGAACACACACACAAAACACACACTCTCTATGACTCGTTTTTCATTACAAAAACTTGAAATCTATTTATAATAACTGTACGTTCGCCCAGATGAACTGGTCGAAGGTAAGCCATTTCCACATTCGCCCAGTAGAACTGGTCGAATGTGTTCTTCTATGCATTCCTGATCTTCATTCGTCCATGTCACTTCTTCCTTCGCCCACTCTTAATCTCCTTCGCCCCTTCTGATATTCATTCGCCCATTAACACATGTTAGTATCTAATCATTAGTCGCAAAACGGCATCTACATGATTGAAAAGGTATTATCCGTGTTGTGTAAAGAAAGGCGATTAAAATCGTAATCACCTGTTTGACTATCCTAATTGCTAGTTGACTTTCCTAATTGAATGTTTGATTCCTCATCGTGTGTTTTGCTGCTGTAAGTATATTTTGACATCCCGAATCATGATTTGGCATCTAGGAACATGTTAGGAACCCTGTGGCATGTCTAATAACCTGGTAACACGTGTTTAGGCTCGTATATGCGATATATGAATTGTATGATGGATTTGGTGAACTAGTATGTGTGTTAGGTGCATGTTTGGTTATGATTGCATGATTTCTTGTTCTTGGTTAACACGTGGGATGTTGGGTCACCAATGGGATGTCAGGCCTTGTCTGTGTGGTCAGTTTAATAGTCAAACATGTTTTCAAAATGTACTTAGTTATGGTCTGGACATTTGGGACTAGTTAACCTACGGGCTATTAGTCTGGGTTAAACTATTTTCAAGTGAACGCAACCTAAGGTGAGTATCACAGCCCCACTTTGTTTGTTTTTGCTTTCGGGGGAGATAACATGCTATAAACTATCTTTTGGAACTTATGTCATACTATGGGCTGTTCTCGGGTTACTATGCGATCTTTGGAAGTCCCGGGGGAAACCATGAATGTGCGGGGATGCACAACGGGGAAATGTGGATAGATGTATTGGGCGTGACCTACCCCACTCGTTGGCTGGGAGCCGGGCGGGTGCATATTGTCTCGAACTATACTATACTTATTCGGGCTCCCTAACATGTGCTAAACTTGCTAAACGTTTCCAGTAATGGTTTTTCAATCGTATTAGTAGCAAAACTTACGCCTAGCTAGCGTACCTTTGACATAGTGTGGACAGGATTGAACTTGGTAACATTTTATGAAACCTGTGAACTCACCAGCATTATATATTAACAACTTTTGGCATATTTTTCTCAGGTCGCTAAGGTAGCATCACACGGACTAGGTGCACGAGTCTGCATGGCATTTAGGGCTTTAGTTCATGTTTGAATAATCTTTTGAAACTACTTTGTCATTTAGGATTTTGTAACTTGGTTTAGCTTCCGCTACTATTTGAGATATTAAATGTTATGTTTTGTGTCTTCGTATCTTTTCATATAGTGGTTGTTTATTCTGACCGTTGACTTGAATCCAGGTGTGTCACGAACCTCGCGGTAAAACCTTGCACGTGGAATTTGAGGGTATGATAGTGTTGCTAGGGTGATGTTGGAAACTTGGTATGAATTAATATAGTTTATCTTTTATTCTTTTGTGGTGTTTTGTGTTCTTAATAATTCTAACTATTCTAAACTTTGTTTAATGATCTAATTAATAAATCACTTAGTTTTTGGTCTTGTGGGTGTCTTGATAGGAAGTGGTAGGTCTCATAAGTGTACCCATGCTGTGTAACCACACGTTTGCCATCTTCACCATCTTGCCAAGCTTTCCTTCCAAATTACTTCCAGCATTAATGTCATAAGCAAAGCAAACACCAACAACCTGTGTGTATTTCTTTGCTTGATCTGCATCGTTCGGCTCATGATGAATCGGATTATAAAAGAGCATGATGATGTCTTCGAAGGTGCAATTGATCAACCACATAGGATCAAATACATGAACATGCTTGTATTTGTCCTTTCCATCTTTCAACACGATCACCGCTTCTGCCTTCCTCCAATCATAATACCAGAAAATGAAGTCAGCACTGAAGTGTTGAGGCATAGGCATCAAAGGTATCTTTCTCATCACTTCAGGTGCCTTATATATCAAGGTAACCCGTTTTAACTTGGTTCTGGGATCAATATCCCTGTGAACTTTCCTCCGGGGATATTGTGGTTTGAATCTGTTCCACTTAGTTCTACTTTCCCAAACCAACTTGTCTGCACACCAACCGACATGTGAATTATTCACTGAAGCACCCGACATTTGGAATCTGCACAAATCTCTAACCGCCCAGTACAGTAGAGTTAGCAAGTCAATGAATCTGTAAAAGTACAAGATTCCAGATTCCCACTTAGCAGCTAAACACTTCAGCCTGCCTAAGTATGTCCAACCTAGAGCTCTTCCTCTAAACTTCGCATTATGAAACCTATAAAAGTTTCCTTGAGCTTCAGGCTTCGGTCGGTTTTCATCCATTAGTCTTAACTTCTTCAAATAATCCTTCAATTCATCAGACTTATTTGAAGATTCTGGCAAGTCAGCTCCAAGTAATTTCTCTACAAACTCAGCACTCCTCTGCTTTGCCTTTCTTTTTGCAGACGTATTAGGAATCTCAGTAAAATCAGGAAACACCAAGTCTTCATCAGTTTGTCTGAAGTACTGTGGGTATTCCTCATGTGTGATATCCTCTATTTCAACTTCTTCAAATTCAGGGGTGTCTTTGTCATCAGAGTGACTTCCAATATCCTTTTCAGGAATATGTGTAATCGACTCATCAACAATGAATTCTTCAAACGTTTTCCCTACCCTCTGTGCAAGCCCATCCAAGATCTCCTTTGCCACAGATGCAGGTACTTCCCCTTCTTCCAAATCAGGATCGTTATATTCCAATTCATATCGCATGTCATCAGTTTGGAATATTTCTGCAAAACGACCTGTGAACTCAATGGTCCATTCTCTTTTCTCTAACATATCCTTATATACTTGTTTTGCATCATCAGATAAGGATCTCACCTTCTCATTCCAAAACACAGTCTCATCAGACTCAACATTCTCTCCTTTCTTCTTTGAACTTGACTCACCTGTGTCTTTCTTCTTCTTTGAAGGTGGTCTCTTTTCGAATGTAAACTTCGAAGTATCATCTCCTCCATCATTATCATCACTACTGCTACTTTCATCCTCCTTTTGACTTCCCGATCCTTCAGCATCATCATCATCATCATTATTATCATCTTCATCATCACTCTTATCCTATTCTTCATCCTCATCATCCTCATCTTCCTCTTTGTCAGATTCAGATGGTTCAAAGTCAACCTGTTCAACTTCTTTCTCTTTATCCTCCTCACCCTCTTTCAACTTGGGTGCAACATTGTACAGATTGTCAATTAGCTCACTAAGGCGTTTGTTTTCAGCCTTCAATTCTTTATTATCTTCTTTAATCGCCTTGTATCTGTTTTTGTTTCTCAGACACTTTCCTTCAAGCTTTTTATTCTTTGCTTCTAGCTTCTTCACCTTCTCGTCAATCTCATCTTGATTTGACTTTGAAGCTACAACTATCTGAAGCATCTTCTCCTCGTTCAGCTTGAACTTGGCAATTTCAGCTTGCTGAGCCACTAACATCTTCATCATGTCGTCCATCTTTTTATTCACCTGCTTCATCACATCGTCATCCACAGTGACTTTCTTTGACTTGGACTTTGACTTTGATGGCTCAATCTTTGTTTCTTTTTCTTTCTGAGGCTTTGTAAACATGTTGAGAACATTATCCAGTGCAATATTGAATTGATCCACTGGTAACTTTGTTGCCTCTACAGTCTTTTGTTTCTTAGTGGCTGGTGAAGATTGTTTTGATGATGTTCCAGCTTCAGATAATCTCTTTCCTCTCAAAAGTTGACTCAACTCTTTTTCTATGAGTTGCTTTGTACTTGTTTTCTTTGCCATGGTTTTGTGTTTGGGCTTGGGCAAGTTAACTACTACAGTTTCACCTTCGTTCAACTCGTCCAAATTCACTGTTAGCCCTTCATCTTCAGCACCAACAAACTGCTTGCTCTTCTTGGCTTCTTCAATCGATCTGTTTAGTGATTAAGACTCACCAACCAAAGTGGCCTTTTGTTTGGTAGTCCGGACATTTTCAGCATCCGAATCCCACTGTTCTTCAGTCTCAGTCTCTTCTGAATCAACAGACTCTTCATCTACCAAACTAGTACCCTTCTTTGCAGTAGTTTTCTTCCTCACAGCTTGTTGTTTTGAACTCCCCTGCTCAGTCTTTCCTTTGCCCTTCCCTTTGGCTCCAGGATTGACTACTTGCCTTTTCCTCTTTGTGCTTGCATCAGCATATACCAACGGATCATCATTGTCACTATCACTATCAGGATGCCTTGCTGTGTTTTTCCCTAGATCATTGTAATCCTCTCTAGCCAAGGCTCCAAACAACCTCCTGTAAGGTGGTCTCTCATTTTCAGGCACACCCTTATAACCTTTCATTCTAGCCAAAGTTCTAATGTTCATGTGATCCATAACTAGTATCTGTGTTGGATCTTTCTTCAGGTGTGGATACTTGTGATCAAAAATCATCATAAGGAATCTAGGATAAAGCATGAACTTCTTAAGTTTCAACCCTTTCAACATCTCTAACATATGATCTAAAATCATCCCAGCAACGTTAAATGGTTTGTTGAGAGTCAACTCAACCATTAACGAGCTCAAACTCTTCCTCATCACGTCGTATCCTCCACTAACACATCCAAACACGTGTATAATGACATGAGCAAAGTACTTAAACTGTACTCCCAGTTTCCCTTTGTAAATAGAACCATCAGTGATCGGTCCTTTGTATTTCATCCTTAGGAAACAAGCTTTCTGCTCAGTCCATGACAACTCTCTTGGATCCTCACTAACTTCAAACTTGATCTGGAGAGCTTCTCTGATATCTGCTTCAGTAATAAACATCTCCATTCCTTGAATCTTGCTCTTAATGATAGTCTGATTGTCAAAGTAATCATACTTGGCGTTGTTGTAGAAATCCTCAACTATATCCTTGTAGATAATAGTTGGTGTAGCCAAAGCATAAACCACTCTGCATCTTTTCAGAAACTTGATAATCTCTGTGAACTCCACATTCTTCTCCACATCTCCCAGATACGCGCAACAGTTGTGATTCTTCTCAAACGGCCATTTATTACCGCTTGAAGATTCACCTTCTTGTATAGTTTCTGGAACAGGATCAGTAACTGCAGTCTCAACAGGAATATCAATATTTGCTTGTTCCTCAGCCATCTGAAACATAAAATCAAAATAAACGTCAAAACACGAAATCGTCAAAAACTTAAAAATTTTAGAATTTGAAAAATCACATTCGCCCAAAATTCTGGTCGAATGTAAACTTTTGTGGTCGAATGTGCAATTTATTGGCCGAATGTGAAATGGTGTTGATTAAAAATCTACATTCGTCCATTTTGAATCACTTTCGTCCAATTCTGTTTTACATTC
Organism: Ambrosia artemisiifolia; assembly: GCA_032199755.1. Lineage (NCBI taxonomy): Eukaryota > Viridiplantae > Streptophyta > Magnoliopsida > Asterales > Asteraceae > Ambrosia > Ambrosia artemisiifolia. Next base: position 35,581,035 of record CM063517.1, read on the forward strand.
GTCCATTAGATGGACCGAATGTAAAAACATGTTCATCCCAAAATTTGAAAATTTTTAAAACCTGTTTTTAACACCTTATTTTGATTAAAACTCATTCTAACATGGCCGATTAGCCTTCGTGTACTATCAATTGTCCCTGATTTTCATTTTATATCAGTTTTTAATAAAAATTAGGGTTTTTATTTATTTAATCAATCAATCAACGACTGAAACAATGTTAAAGCCTAATTCCTTTAATCCTCTCCCCCTAAAACTGATATGGAATGAATATCTATCAACATTGATCATTAACAAACACTGGAAAGACAAGAACCCTAAAACCCTAAGTGCGATTAAAGAATCAATGATTCTAGGTTTGTTATGGCTCCATTACCTGTAAAAATTATATGAAAAGGATCAGTGAAATGCCAGAATCAAAATACACAAGCAAGAGATTCAAAAACAACAAGGTCTGGTATTGAAGAAATTTTGAAAAATTTTGAAGTGAGGGTCGAACCTGTAAATGGAATATATATAGATGTCCACATTCGCCCGGTTAGAATGGACGAACATAAAAAAATTTCCACCTTCGCCCCAAATGAATGGCACGAAGGTGAAACTGGTTCACCCGAAAGTGGTTTTAGGTTAAAAAAAAACCCACATTCGCCCATTTTTCACCAACCCGAATGTAGAAAAACTTCCACATTCGTCCCAATTAAGGGCGAATGTAAAATGGAAAAGTTGAAAAATTTTGCCAAATTACAAATTCGAATCCCGTTCAACATTTTTCAATCCGTTAAGCTTCCAAAACACAAATATTCACTTTTAGAATGATACAAAGCCCAGATGATGTTGTCAAATCTCAGAAATTGACTATCAAGCATCCCCGGTTATCAAAAATAAAGCAGAAATGCAAAAATTTGGAATTTTCTGAAATTTTATCAAAACACACCTAAAATCTTTTTGGATTTTGTATCTTTTTGACAATAAAAGTAAATTGGAACAAAATAAAATGCATCAAAGTAAATGAAAGCAGTAAACAAGTTGTGAAATCCGGTCAGAGGATCATATCAGTTTTCTGAGAAATCTGATCACAGCGTTGATCTTTTTGATAAATATTATCATTAGAAACAGTATGTGACACGGCAATTGCTGATATTGTGGTCCACGTAAGCTCACATGCAGACAATTACGCAATGCTTTAAAATGATACGAGTTAAGTGTGTTAGACTAACACGATGTGGTGCCCACACACACGACATACTCCCGTATCAAGTAATTGCACAAAGCTTCGTCGTAACGCGTGATTATGCCAGAGTTATCCGTAAAAGTTACAAAGTATATAGCACAGAGGTGTACAGGTCAGCAATTGAATGCAGCAGAGTAACATGTGCGTATATACTAGGTTGAGGCTGATATTAATCACTGAGTTGCATCAGATGATCAATACGATGTAATAATGATCTATGATCAATTAAAACATAAAGTTCCTCAATTCGGTAACTTCCGGTTTTGGCAATCAAGCTCTTTTAGCAAATATTCTGATAAAACTAGGTCCGTAAATCAATACGACAAAAGTTTATCAGAATATCCCGGATAACCATAACATAACGACCCGAAACCTCAGATTTTGGCAATCCTATCAAACGAAATTACGGTACTAAGACCATATGCCCATGAGGTGTTCAGCCACGAACGCGTAGTTCGTTATGTTTGTATCACTAATGCACGCAATATTTAGTCTACGAAGCCTATCAGCATATCACACGTAATCAACACACGCCTCATTAACTATTCAATTCTTTAGCCTGTGTCAGATCCCCACTGATGTACTATCATTTCCTCTGTTTTACCAGGAAATCATTTTTGATTTTCTAATTTTTAGGTCTTTTTGACTTTTATAATGTTTTTGGTTTTTCTGAAAAAAATGGCTCCCCCTAAAATAAAGAACATATTTTTGAGATTTTTTTTGATTTTTTGATTTTTTTTTTTTTTAAAGAAACAATCCACTCGAAAGCATCAACTTCTTTGAGGATTAAACAACCCCCTCGAAAGCATCAACTTCTTTGAGGATTACGATATAAAGAGAAATTCCCAATTAGCAAAGAGAAATTCCCAATTAGCAAAATATAAAAACTAAAAACTAAAAAGCGATAAACCGAGGTGCCGATTAGTCCTGTTTTTCCTCTATATTGTTTACTTTTAAAAGATATTCAAAGCGTGAACGGTCAAAAGCTTTAGTAAACAGATCTGCACGTTGGTAGTCAGTATGAATTTTGATCATATCAATCAATTCCTTAGCATAACAATCACGGATAAAATGATATTTGATCCGGATGTGTTTCGCTTTAGAATGATTTTCCGAATTTTTAGTTAATGCAATTGCGGCTTCGTTGTCACAGTAAATAGGGGTTTTAAGAAACTGCAAACCGTAATCCACCATTTGTTGTTGAATCCAGAGTACTTGCGAACAGCAACTCGAGGCTGCAATGTACTCGGCTTCACAGGTAGATTGTGCTACGGAAGTCTGTTTCTTGCATTGCCAGGTGATTAACCTGCTCCCGAAAAACTGGCAACCAGCTGTAGTAGATTTGCTATCTTTGTCACAGCCGCCCCAATCTGCATCACTAAAAGATATGAAATCAAAATTATCATCATTAGGGTCCCAAAGTCCTTTTGAGGGACAACCCTTCAGATATCGAAGGATACACTTGACCGCCGTCAGATGACTTTGTTTCGGCTTCGATTGATAACGGGCACAGAGACACGTTGCGTACATAATATCTGGTCGAGACGCCGTCAAATACATCAGAGATCCGATGATTGCTCTGTATGTAAAAGGATCCGTCAGCTCCCCCTTAGCGTCCACTCCAATCCCGTGATTGGGTTGAATCGGGGTATCCATCGGCTTTGAGTCCTCCATCTGGAACCGGCTCAAGATGTCGGAGACATATTTCGTCTGGTGAATGAAGATCCCGTCGGGTCTTTGGTCCACCTGCAAGCCTAGGAAAAACTGCATCTCCCCCATTGCACTCATTTCGAACTTTTCCTGCATGACAGTTTCGAACTCCCTGCATAAAAGCTCGTTAGTTGAACCAAATATTATATCATCAACATATATCTGTACTAGAAGCAAATCATCTCCCGTCTTCTTCGTAAAGAGGGTGCAATCGACGAGGCCGCGCTTAAATCCTTTGGAGATGAGGTATGTACTTAGCTCCTCGTACCACTGCCTCGGAGCCTGGTGCAAGCCATAAAGAGCTTTGTTCAACACGTAGACCTTATCCCGGTGGATTGGGTCCTCAAAGCCTGGTGGCTGCCTGACATACACCTCTTCCTTGACTTTCCCGTACAGAAATGCGCTTTTCACGTCCATTTGATAAACTTTGAATTTCTTATAAGAAGCAAACGCGAGGAACATCCGAATAGCTTCGATTCGTGCTACCGGTGCATAGATTTCGTTATAGTCAATCCCTTCGATTTGATGGAAACCCTGCACGACCAATCTGGCTTTGTTACAAACAATTACCCCACGATCATCCTTCTTACACTTAAACACCCATTTGGTGCCAATCTTCTTTCTATCCGGCGGCAAATCCGTGAGCGTCCAAACTCCCAATTTCTGGAATTGTAATAACTCCTCCTGCATAGCTTCCACCCAGGCATCATCCTTCAAAGCGTCCTTGTATGTCCTTGGCTCTACCTGCGACACATAACACGCAAACGACCAATCATTTTGACTACCAGATTGTTGAATTTTGGCATATAAAGCTAAAGCACCAAAACTCTCTGGCGAATTAACGCTTTTAAGCTGCCCTCTGGTCATAACACTGCTTCCAGGATCACCAATTACTTGCTCCAGCGGGTGAATACGATGAATCCGAGATTCCGGATAATTAGGTACTTGCACTCCCGTCTGAACAGTCAAGTTTTCTACAGCATCCAGATCATGACCCGTATTTGATGATGAAGCCACATCAGTAGTTGGAGTTGGGTTCACTGCGTTGCCTCTGGTTCTTCAGCTTGATCAAGAATAGCTTCTTCAAATTGTTCATCTTCAGATTCTGAAGTATCTAATGAAGTTGAAGCCTCTTGAAATACTTCTTCCTCTTGTATAGGAACATTGGTATCATTAGAAGCTTGTAGGAGGTTCACGGTGATCGGACGCACCAACGGTGAAGTTGTTGCATTTTCACACTCGTAAAGTAATCGAATAACAGCTTCTTCAACCAAGCTATCTAGATTGAATGATTCAAAGAAGTCTTTGTAATCAAACATCCAATCAGGACCCGTGCCTTGAATATTTTGAGTATATCGTTGAACGTCCACATTAGCCCAGTCTTCCACACGACGAGTTCGCTTGTTGTATACCCGTTTGAGCGGGGTTGCATATCCAACAAAGTAACCCTCCTCGGCTTTAGGACTAAACTTTTCGCTTGGATTCAACATAGTACATGGCGCCCCAAAAGGTTCTAGATACTCTAAGTTCGGCTTCCTTCGGTGTAACAGCTCATAAGATGTTTTTCCAAACTTCTTCACTGTTAGAACCCGATTTAATGTATAATTAGCTGCATAGATCGCTTCATTCCAGAACATTACTGGAAGATTTGAATCAGCAAGCATTGTTCTAGCCGCTTCAATTAGAGTCCTATTCTTTCGTTCAGCAACACCGTTCTGTTGAGGGGTGTACGGAGCCGAATATTCATGATGTATCCCTTTGTTTTCACAAAGTTCATCCATCTTGGCATTTTTTAACTCCGTCCCATTGTCACTCCGAATTCTCTTTATCTTCACATTGTAGAGATTCTCCAATCGAGTGAACAGAACTTTTAGATTCATAAAAGTGTCGCTTTTATTCTGCAAACACATCACCCATGAAAATCTTGAGTAATCGTCAGTGACGACTAAACAATAAAGCTCTCCAAGATGACTTTTGCGCTTGACTGGTCCAAAAAGATCCATGTGCAGTCGCTCAAGTGGCATCTCAACAGAGTTAACCTTTTTCACTTTGTGGGACTGTTTGTGTTGCTTCCCCTTTTTACAACTCACACACTTGTCATTCAGATGGAAATGTTTCACGTTTACTCCATCGACAAGTCCATTTCTCACAAGTTGATTCATTTTCTTCAGATGAATGTGCCCCATTCTTCGGTGCCACATTATCGATTCTTTCTCTGTCGCCTTGGACAAAAAGCATGTTATCTGCCCTTGTGATGTCATCGCCTTGGACATATCAAGAATGTATAGATTGTTGACACGAGGTGCCTTCAACATTATCCACTCTTTAGGAATTGTAAAGCCCGGTTTCAGAATATAGCAGGATTTGTCATCAAAATGCACAGTAAATTTCTTGTCACATATTTGACTGACACTCAACAGATTATAGTCTATCTGCTTCACATACGAAATCCGCTCGAAACTCACTATCCCATTGCTCACACTTCCTTCCATTGTAATATATCCACCTTTATTTCCTGCGAAAGCGACATACCCTCCATTGGTGTTCTTTACGTCGAACAGCAACGCAAGATCCCCTGTCATGTGGCCTGAAGCTCTACTATCAACAATCCAAAGACTGCTAATAGGGCCAGCTGAAGCTCCCTGCACACAAAAAGTAAATCAGTTAGTTCTTTCGGGGGACCCAAGCCTGAGTCTTGGGTCTTTGAACATCAGGTTTCAAAGTAACATTCTCACAATCATTTTGAACAAATTTTTGATCAATCTTTTTCTGATTGTTCAAAACAGTTTCTTTTCTCTCATTAACCCTTGAAGTTGAGGCTCCTGGAGTACCATTGGGTGTCCAAGATTGTTCAGACCTTTTCAGGATACGAATCTGAGACTTTGGGTTCTCAGTCGGTTTCTGAACATTGTTAGCAAATGTAACTTTCTTGGTAACCTTATCTGATTTAACAGACTTAGGTCCAACATTTGTTTTGACAATCGGTTTTGGTGGAACCTTTTGCCTATCAACTGTTGCGTTCACCACAGGCTTCCTCCATAAGTGTTCCATAGCAATCCGATTCCTTCTATCATAGTGCATTGGACGAGTGTTCCTCATTTGGTGAAAATTGTTATGATTATAAAACGGTTGTGGTTGTTGAGGAACAACTCTCCTATGTGGTGGCACATAATGATCAATCGGTTTTCTCATGGAATTCCTCACTTCAACCTCGTGCCTCTTATGCCTTACATATGGGCACTGAGCAAGTAAATGCCCTCGTTCCCCACATTTAAAGCACGCACGGTACTCTTCAAAAACATTCGGAGCATTTGGTTGAGCAAATGATCTAACAGGATATTGATCATTGTACTGTTGCTTCCTTAAACTCTCAGGGAGTGGCCCTTTTGAGTAAGTAGGCTCATTAAAACCATTAGCTCTGTTTTTGGGTTTAACAAACTCTGTGACATGGACCTTTGGTTCTTGAGGAACATCCAAATACAACTTCTTTAATAAATCTGGTGGAATCTCATTTGTTCTCTCATGTTTTGGGAACCAAATAGTACTTTCTTGCCAAATCTTGTCAATTTTAGCATAGTTAACATCTTTAATTGGAAAGTCCTCGTCAGAGATGATCTTATCGGATCCTTCCATCCGATAAAACACCTTGACAGGTTTGTCACATTGTTCGTTTTTATCATTCTTTTCAAGATCTTTCTTAACCACATTAAGATCTTTCTTCACAACATTCTTTTCAGACTTATTCACATGATGAACACTTCTCATCGGAACAATTTGAGATGATGAAACTGGTTCATTTGTAATGATGTGATTTTCTTTTGGAATTTCACATGCATTAACAGTTTGGTTACAACCAGTATCATCACTCTCTGAGTCTGAATCTACACTCTCAGCAGTAACACCCTCATCATTGATCCCCAAAATCGATCTAACATCGGAATTTGCATCACCAATACTTGAAGTATTAGATTCATTTTCCGATGCTGAGTCAGATTTTACCGAACTCTCCGGTGTCACTTGGTGACAATTATGGTTTTCAAAAAGAACCGGAGATGGTACAGCCCGATAATTGGTTGTTTTATCATCAATGATGTGATCTACCACATAAGCAATATGCTTATAGCTTTCCAGCTTTTTGTTTACTTTCTCAGCAAAGCATTTGATGGCTGCCATTTCCAACTTGGTGTTTTCAATTTCATTGATATAGTTGTTAATTGCCAATTGTTTTAAAGACAAAGTGTTTTTCAAGTCGGAAATGTCCTTTTTGTAGCCATCTAAAACTTTGTTAAAAGCATTCAACTCTTTGCGAGTAGATTGACTGTTCAGGATAGCACTATCACGTTGAACACGGAGTTGTTTAATCTCCTCAGTCAATCTATCACATGTACCACAATATTTTTCACTTGTATTATCAGTACTACATGCAGAACTTACAGGTTTTGGCGGATCAGTCATGGCCATTAATGCGAAATGAGCTTCCTTTCCTGCAAAGAATCTGGAATAATCAATCTTTGTGAAAGCATCATCTGCAATGCACGACTTCCTTGTTTTCAGAAAATCCGCTTCTGCAAGCAACTGATCGATATCTTCATCCAGAGAATTAACACTTGCTTCTGTATCTGATTCACTGTCTGAATCAGAATAAACCGATTCACACTCCTCAGAAATATCAGAAACAGTATCAATCACAACTCCAGAATTTGTCTCTTCAGTTTGAACTTCAACATCAACCTCAGCATTAATCTTAACAGGTTCAAATTCCCCATCTATCTCAGCCTCAGACTCATCACTTTCAACCTCAGTTTCTTCCTTCTCCTCCATTGTCACTGAATCTTCAATATCAACCTGATATGCAACACAAGCCACATTGCCCCCAGTAGTGATTTCCTCAACACCTATCTGAAGACTCGACCAGTCAAACCTTTCATCTTGTTGAGTAACCAATGCTTGATTGGTATTCTGTTGTTCATTTGGTGTAGTGATTGGTATGACTGTTCGGTTAGTATTGTTTGGTGTTTGGGTTTGTGTCTGGTTTGGTGTGTTTGATTGTCTATTTTGGTTGTTATTAAAGTTGTTTTGACGATTTTGGTAGTTGTTGTTGTTGTTTTGGAAAGAAACTTGGTTTTGGTTTTGTTGTTGACGGTTCTGATAGGTGGCATTGAATGGATTCCTATTGCCTTGTTTTGGTGGCTGGGTGCATTCTCTTTTAAAGTGACCTTTCCCTCCACAGTTAAAACAAGTCACTTTCTCCTTATTGAACCCGTAGGTTGTGTTAGGAGAAGTTCCCAAATCAGTTCTTCCTGTCTTTTCTATGAACTCCGTTGCTCTTCTCATTATGCTTGCAAAGGCCCATTGAATATCAATGAGTTCTATCTCTTCCTTGTCAATTTGTGCGTAGTCTTCATTGGTCAAGTTGTTATTACCAATTTGACTAGCAACTAATCCATTGTAGGATGAGACCATTGCCGAGACTAATGCAATGTGTTGCTGAGCAACTTCAACTGTCACATTACCAAGGTTAGATGTCTCCAAAACCACTGTTTGTTGGTTAGGTTGGTTCATTGGTTGTTGTTGAGATTGACTAGCAGTGTAAAAATCTGCTTGTTGCTTTGGGGAGAATGGTGGAATATATGAATATTGGTATGGTACTTGTGGTTGTGGTTGTGATAAAGATAAAGTTTGTTGATGGTAGTTAATGGTAGGTGATTCCACAACATTGGATATACATGCAACATGTGGTGTAACTAGCCCTCCTGAGCTTGTACTCGCTGGAACTGAAGATCCTCCAAAGTATAAGTTTGGATTCTGAGGAATCTGTGCTCTCCTAGCCTTCCTCTTCTCTTCCAATTCTTTGTTTTCCAGCTTCTCAATGAACTCCTGAAGAGACCAGTATTGATAAGCATCCTTCTCCTTCAGAACATCCACATGCTGATCCCAGTTTGGTGGTAATGCATCTGCAAACTTGTCCACCTGCTTTGCCATAGGAATCTGTATACCATAGCTAGACAATTCAGATATCAAATGATTATATCTAGGAGTTAGTTCTTTCAAAGTTTCATTTCCAACATAAGAAAAATTCTCAAACTCCTTTATAAGTTCTTCCGTTCTCAAACTTCGAGTCTTCTCATTTCCATCATGCTTCCTTTTAAGCATATCCCATAGTGCCTTAGAAGTTGTGCAAGTCCCAAATTGATGCAAAAGATCATTTGTGATTGCCTGTTTCAATTGGGAAAACGCCTTCTTTTCCACAGCAAACTTCTTTTTCTCATCCTCAGCCATGCTCTCCAACGGCACTGGTTCATCTGTATTCTCCAAAACTGGTGGTGTGTAACCTTTAGCAATCATGTTCCATGCTTCAGCACCTTCCACTCCCATGCCTTCCAAATGTATTTTGAACTTTTTCTGCCACTGATTGTATTCTTGAATCTCCATGAGCTTCGGTGGCCGAGTCCCGCTACCTGAAGACAAATCATTAATCAGTGTGGAAATAGCATTTGTAGTTTGAGTGTTTACCACCGCTGCTGCTACTCCCCAGTAGTCAGACTGTGGTGCTGGAGGTGCACTTTGAGTCATGTAGTTAACCGGCTGCGAAGACTGTGTGCTCGTCTTCTGTGCTGCCACTGTCCATGGGTCCATCACCTGCTTTTGTGGTTGTGTAGTTGCTGGTGTAGGAGTAGTCTGAAAACGCCACATGATCACGAACTTCGAGAAATTCAACACTTAGAAAAATTTTCCAAAACTAGTCTAGGTTCGCCCAAAATGACTTCAGGTTCGTCCCTTTTGATCTCAGGTTCGCCCAAAAATTCTTTCCCGAATGTAAAATCTCACCAGAAAGTAAAAGCACACTAACACTTTCCACGTTCGCCCAATTCTACTCCAGGTTCGCCCATTTTGACTTTAGAAAAACGGTTACACTTTGAAAAACGGTTATTTTGATCTCTGATTTTCAAAAGTTTGTGAATTTGAATGATCTTGATTAGGTTTTGCTTCGGAGATGATTTGGAACAACTTTAATACTTGGAATTTTGAATTTTAACCACAAAATCACCTCTAATTCTTTCAAAAACACTCAAAAACCATTTTTATGTAAAAACAGATGTGAATTGATGAAAATAATGTCCAAATCAGCTCTGAGTTTATCAATTTGTTGTTGTATGATCCTCTACGCTCTGATACCACTTTGTAGAGGATGAATTTGACACGAAAACAGGATTATATGATCATACAAGTTACTAAACCAGGTGCGGAAACCCTAGCTTAGAACAAACTGATGTAAACTCAAATCAAAACACAATCAAAGTCATTTTAAAGCTTTTCATAGATTAACTCTTTCAAATACTTGGTTACAAATCAGTTACAGTTAATCTAGCACACACAATACCACTCTCAGACCTCTCTGGAACACACCTCAAAAACACACACACTAAATGAGTCGCTTAAACTTACAAAAACACGAAATCTATATATAGGACCTGCACGTTCGCCCCCTTTCACTGGTCGAACGTGGGTCATTTCCACATTCGCCCACATGGAGTGGTCGAATGTGTCTTCTGTATGTTAGCCATTCCAGATTCGTCCATGTATCCTCTTCCTTCGCCCACTTCTTAATCACCTTCGCCCATACAAACTTCCTTCGCCCCTTTAGCCTTTTCTAACACATGTTAACATATCTAATCACTAGTCGCAAAACGCATCTACAGAATGTTGCATCAAACGAAATCACATCTCCAAATTCCATGTAATTCCTCTTACATAAAGCATCCGCCCAAAATAATCCGGTTAATGCATTCTTTTGATCAACAGAATACTCAAATGAAAAATCTGGCAGGAACTTCTTCTTGTCCCTAAGCCTAGACACAATCATATCTGCATCAAACTCACCAATGAAGCTGTTTAAGCCACCTTTAAAGTTCTTACAATCAGTTGCAGTTGCACCGACATGCTCAAAACCTCCATATTTGGTCTTCATAATGTTAAAAGCTTTGACAGGACCCATGTTCAATGAAGACAGCTCACATATCATCTCTTCTTGAGTATGTGTCAGCTTCCTATTTGCTGCTAGAAAATGAATGTCACTTTCATGAACAAATGGATGATTATGACCTTCCTTAAAGCCATAAACCTTGAATTTTTTTCCATCCTCAGAGTTTAGCCTGACATGTGCAGGACATCCAGTCCTGATCGAAGGCCTTTTCCTTGACTTAGCATCTTTGCTAGAACTCTCTTCACCTAGTTTGACTGGCTTCAAACCCTCCTTATAGCATACAAAGTACCTAAGTTTTAGAATACCTTTTCGCACTTCTGAAGTGCCCTTTCGAATAGCAAAACCACTAGCCTTTGCATATTTTGCATAAAACTCTTGTGCATGCTCAATACTAGGAAACTCCATATCCTTTAAAGGTTTGAGAGAATCAGGTACATCAGGTATATATGTGTTACTAGCTAAGTCATCAACAGGAACATCAGTTGCAACACCTACAAAAAACAAAAACAAACGCACTCATACAGAAAAACAAACGCACTTATTAAAAAAAAGTTTGTAATCCAGACGCATTCATGTATACAAATCAGACGCATTCACATATTATCATTATCAGAGAATAAATCGAATACAGTTTGCAACAGACGCACTAACATATTAGATCAGACGCATTTGAATATAATTGCAGGTTAAAAACTAACTGAATACCTTGAACTCTAAATTCGTTGAGGAGGTTCAAACTATGAATATCAACATCCTCATTAGTGTTTTCGATCAAGTCTGAACACAAATAAAAAACATCATGTTAAGAAATCTAACCAAACACAAAGCTCTGTTTTCAACTAAAAACAGAGGATGATAATCCTACCATGAAAAGCATTATGATCAGGCACTACATTAGAATTCTCAACATTAACATTCTGCTCTTCAACTGAGAAGTTTAAATCTGATAAAAACAAAAACAAAAATTAAACAAAACTACTAAAAAATGGATTAATTAAGTACGAATACACTTACCGAACATGATGAATTGATCGATTAAACTGTAATCGTGATAAAACAAATTGAGAGATTGAATCGTAATTGGAATGAAACGTAATGTGTGTGTGTGTGATCGTCTGTGTTTTTAGAATTCAAATTATGATTTGAAATATCGTTTACAAAAATAACTACCGTGAATCACGTAATCAGTTACGTGTGAAAAGGTCTGTAATGCCCTTGGGTTAAACTGATTTAATATTAATTATAGTTTGGTTAGGTTAACTGAGGTTTGGTTAATAGGACACTTGGCATTCACTGGTGGCTTCTTATTGCTTCTTATGTTAAGAAGCTTTATACCATATACTTTCTCTTCCTGAATTGCTGTTACTTAATTTTTTCAGTTAGAAAAAAAAACACTACTTATCCTCATAATAATCATGTTTTCATTTGAATTTCAAGACTTTTTAATATTATTTCTGTGTCCATAATGATGTCGTTTTTATGTGAAAACTATTATCATCAGTTTTAGTTTTTTAATTATATTGAACTCTCTGGAACGGTTTGGGTTTGATACGCGATCTTTATATCCCTTTGCGAAGAGGATGCTTAAATTCCTTGAGTCATGGAAGTCCTCACCGTAACTAATCCTTATAGAACTCGGGTCTTATGTGTTTTTTTAAGTGTGTATGCTATCACTTGATCCGCCCATTTAAAAAAAAAAACAAGTATAGTACTCTATCTTTAAAATATAAACTTATAATTAACGTAAAATTAGTCGTTAATAGATCTCTCTTTCTCTCCCCTCTATCTCCCCCGGTCTCTCTCTCTTTGTTTTAGATTATTACTTTGTTGTTTGATGAGTGATGACCATCAATAGTAACTTTTAAAATCCTTATATTAATTTCCCCTCTCCTATGAATAGCCAATGACACTATGAGTATTTGGGTCTTCGTCAAACAACCTAGAGCAACGATGCTTCGTTATCGGCTTGGGCCACCTTGTAGTGATTGCGACACGTCGTACTAACATGGCTTCGGTATTTTAGCGATTTGTACCTGCCCAACGACATGTCTTTTAAGCATGTGGGAAGAATTGGCACTCCATTTAGAGAATCTATCCCGGCAACTTATAGTAACTACACTTAAAAACTGTTTCTTTTAGTTTTCTTTTACTCTTGATTAATATATAAGAAAAAGTAAAAAAGATAACTTAACCTGTCATTGTGAAACAAATTCGAAGTTGAAGGGCCGGAATGAAATTTGAGTGGAAGGATAATGGAGAAAATACGGGTGAAATTAAAATTACCAACTAAAGAATCGACTTATTTCTTGCATACGTAGAATAAACTTAAAATAGAACGACAATTTGACAAACGAAATTTCATGACTCACATATACAGGTTATGATTATGATACACGTTAGTTCATATTATGATAGCCTGAATCGGATGGTTACGTGCATTACAATTTTTATATCGTGTATTACTTTTTCTGATTGTCTTTCAACATTTGGTTTCTTTTAGTAATATCCATCTTTAAAGCTTTTACTAAATCTGATAACACTTTTCAAATTCTTTCTGTGAAGTAATCATTGCTTTCATTTCATTTTTGAAAGATTGACCCTTCCCCTTCTATTTTTTATGTTTATCCCCGTTGTCACCACCACATCCCACGGTCTTAGAATGTCTTTTTGTGTACCATAATTGTATCTTTTTTTTTTTACTTGAAAGCATATTATTTTTATGTGAAAATGATGCTTTGTGCAACATGTTGCTTTCCCCCATTATATGTAGTCGTTTGTAACTATTCCAGATAACAATGGAGCATTGCTATACTAGTATCCGGATGACTTTCTTGAGTGAAGGTCGCCGATTGATGTCTCATTTAAGAAAAAATGTCATGTGCGACTCAGAGGTTTAACATACTGGGCCTTTCGGCGACATGTTTCCTCGGGCATTGGTGACGGGTGGGATCACCAATGTTGTCTGCAATCACGGGTGGGGCTTTTGTCTATAGGTGTACTTGGGTAGCGGGGCTTTGTTTGATGTAAAAAAAAAAAAAAAAAAAAAAAAACTATTTCGGATGTTACTTAGTTTTAATTAATTTACATTATTAGCAGTTTTGATTTATTAATAAGCGTAATCCTTTTGACTTCAAAACATAAATTTATAATCAACTTAAAGTTGGACGTTAGTAATTCTATTTCTCTCTTGCACCTTCTAATAGTTAAATTTTTACCAAACTACATTAGTCGTCAAATAAATTTTACTTATTCATATCAATTTTTCATATTATTTTTTATTTATTAATAATTGTATATATGCCCTATATATGTGTGTTTCAAGGATTGTATACGTTATATATATTTTTTTAATCTTGTATATTGTGTTAGCATGATGTTAGTTACATATAAGTATCCATAAATCCATAAAAAATTAATACAAGAAAATGATAATTAAGCAGGTTATTTGTATTTCATTTGCATTTATTAATAATTTAAACGACTTTTAGTCACGAGATAAATAACTACTGAAGATAATATGATAGCAACCCCAAGTTAAATACATCTTATCTAAAAGAGTTATGATTAAGTTTAACGCAATGACAAAGCAAAATTCTTTCCATTCCAAGTAGTTTTCTTTTTATCGGTGCCAATTTGTCGGTGCCAATTTGTGAAAACGTCCATCTTTTTTTAAAAGGAAAAAGTTGGTATATATTTAACAACTCATTTGTGTTTTCCCTCACGCTTGAGTTATTTAATTTGTATTTATCCGAGAGAAAAATTATATGCTAAATAATATATGGTAGTTTTTAGAGCTGCATACGAACTGAACTTTCAACAAACAGTTCACGAATTATTTGGCGGGAAGTTTGTTTGTGTTCGTTCGTTTAATAACTGAACGACAATATTGAACAAAAATATTTGTTTGTTTTGAACAAATGTCGCGTTCGTTCGTTTATGTTCGTGAAAGTTCGGTAACATGTTCGTTTATATTCGTGAACGTTCGATAACATGTTCGTTTAAGTTCATTTATGTTCGATAGTTTAATAGGGTTTTTAATTTTTATAATGTTTTTACATTCTTTAATTTTTTATTTATTTTATCTAAATAAGTAGATAATATATGAGAGGTAAGTATATTGCTATAATGATCAACAAACCCTATTTTTATTATAATCATTAAATTATAATCAATAAAAAGTTCAAGTTTAAATAACCTTAAACTTCAAGTTTAATTTAAAATCCTATTTCAACTCACTTGTAACGTCAAATCAAACAAACATGTAATGATAGCCATAAAATAAAGTTGGTTGGAGCACTAATCTTCGAATAAATTCAACAATATAAACCTTGATTACATTTCAATAACTCATACGCGAAGTTAATAACGAAGTTGAAAATTTATAGTTGCTAATTACCTCTAACGATCGCCAATATCGGGACGGTACCTAGCATATAGCTGAAACTGTCAAAGGGCATAGATTGTAGTTGTCACATCCTCAAATTTCACATGCGAGGTTTTACCACAAGGCGCGTGACACATCAGGATCCAAGTCAACGCTCACAATAAACGACAACTAAATGTAAAAGATACGTAGACCATTCATTAAATTTTCAAAATATAACCAAAGTTAGCGAAAGCATTAAACATCTATACAACCCAAAACATAAATAATATAAGTTCGACAACATTTAAAAACCATGCAAATGAATCCTAGACGTCATGCGACATCATGAGCCTATCAACAATTGCTACCTTAGCGACTTAAGAAAACATGCTAAAAACGTCAGCACAAAATGCTTGTGAGTTCACAGGTTTTGAGTAAAACATTTCCAAAAGTATTAAATGTTGCATCATGTTTCTACTATGTTATAAGGACGTTAGCTAGACGTATGAACCCGCTAATACGATACCATGTATGTACCACCCATATGTCTGACCGAACTGCCGACTCACGGCTAACTGAACTACTGAACCACGACGAACTGAACGGCCGAACACGGCCAACTGAACTACCGATCCACGGCTAACGGAACTGCTGATCCACGACTAACTGAACTGGGTTTACACATATCGTATAGCAAACACAAGATAACACTAGTATAACATGATCTATATGATTACAAGTGCGTAGCATGTTTCTCCCCCGAAAAAGTAAACATTGAAAGAGGGGCCGTGAAACTCACCTTAGGTTGCGTCTTCAGACCAATAGGATATCCAACCCGAACTGGTAGTCCCAACTACGGGCGACCTATCATAATGTATGTATAAGTGTTTCGACTAATAACCCTGATAAGTTGTAAAATATATATGTTTTTAGTATAAATATTATATTGTTTTTAAGTAAATAAATGTGATTTTAATGTGTTTTACCTTTGTACTTAGTATTTTGTAATTTCTCAGGTGTTTGTATATAAATAAAGAAAAACGCGCAAGAAAATGGAAGAAATCAAGAAGACATCACTATCTCAAGAAACGAAAGAACAAAAATGACAAAACTTGAGAAGATTTTACAAAAACCAAGTAGAGAAAAGGCAGAAATTTAATCCACAATCAAAGCAAAAAAAATCTGAAATTTGAGTCCCGAGAGGAGATTTTCAGACTGTAAAAGTACAAATTTACGGGGGTGTAAGATCTTTGACCGATCTTACAAAGTGGGGCGGCAATATTTTAAGAGAAAGCTGCTTTAGGCGATATTACGGTCTGTAAGGAGGTAAATTTACGGACCGTAATAAATTAAAAACTCAGAAGTGGATTATAATCATATTTAAATAATTCACACCCCCATAAAATCCCATCCTACGATCTGTAAAGAAGAGTTTGTTACCTCATATAGAGTTTGTCACGCTGTGAGGTAGATTTACATTAAAGGTACTTTATCATAATTGGAGAAACTGTGAAGTAATTTAATAAACCAGTAACATAATAACTTATAGTTTTATTTTGGTAATATCTTGAGAATGATTAAAGATAACTAACGGAAATTATCAGTTTATTAATGAAGGGGTAGGGTACTACTTCTTAGCGCTTTCAAGCACACCCTACCCAGCGTCCAAGAAACTCCGCCTACAGCAGCCCAAGCAACACACTTAAGGAGATAAAGCAGCAGCGCCAAAGCGCGCTGCTCACTCCGCACAGAAGCACCAGTTGACAGCGCCGGATACATCCCCCTTGGAGCTCAACTTGCCACTTCCCATCAGGTGTCAACTGACAACTGGTCAGCCCCCTGACACTTCCTGACAGCAGGAGAAAAGGAGTCCTTTCTGCAGATCCAGCCACAATGCGCCACGTGTACCAATGGCAGGGCACCGCCCAGCCCTCCAACCACGTAGCGCCACGTGGCCCAATCAAAAGAATCCCTCCTCAACTTGGATCACTTTACCTAACTAAGGGTTGGGATCCGACTAAATGGGCTCCTAAGCAACCGGCCCGGCTCCCGGGCCCAAGCCCATCAACAATCAAAGTGGGCCTGATGACCTCAGACCCACGCACCTCCTATAAAAGGAGGACTTCACCTCCTTTCTTAGGGGGGGGGGTCAATTTAACCAATTGGAAGCAATACACTTGTATCATTACTTGTACTTCACATTTATAAAAGATCATCTCTTGTTAGTGGACGTAGGTCTCACGAGACCGAACCACTTATATCGTTGTCTCTTGTATTACTTTGCTTGTTGCTTATGCACATAACCATAGATTAACCATCGTCGTGAGCAAAGGATTATACCCTGCAGCGAACACGAGTCATTATACCCCACTCCTATTACCCCTTTATACTCGTTGTTTCTTCATTGGCGCCATCTGTGTCGGCTGAAAGATTCAAAAAACTCTCAAAATTCCATCCTTTAAGCTCACCAAATGGCTGATCTAACCCCTACCGGAGCCGCAGGAGCAACCCCTTCTGCAGTCATTCAGACTACCAGAACGGGCATGCTCCAAACTCCGGACAAGGGCATAGCAACAGCAGCCACATGGGAAGAAAAACCGCCCCGGGCGGTTTCTTGCTCAGACTCATCTGAATCTGACATACCCACTGCACCGGTGGACCCCGACGAGTGGCTTTTTCGCAAACAGCTCAAAAATACAAAGATCTATCAAAACATGTTGGCGAAACTCCAAACCGATAAATCCAAGGCTTCCCCATCGGCCAAACACAGCCGAAAAGGGAAAGAAAAGCAAGTCACACGTCCCAAGTCTCGGGGTGGAGATCGCAGTAAGCACACACGCGATCAGGACCCCGCAGGCACTACTTCAGAATCTGATAGCTACCAGCCAACCAGTGACTCAGATACCACAAAAATCTCAAAACCCAAAAGGCGAAGGGTCACAAGAAACCAATCGGCGTCATCACACAGGAAAGAGGACGACGACTTAAACAAGCCGTACAGACCTAAGTCGTTTGCCCTCAGCTCCAAATTTTGTCAGCGGATAGCCACTGCGCCTATCGAAAAACAGGCTAAACTCCCAAGCAGCATCGGCAGGTACGATGGCATGCGAGACCCCACTGATCACTTACACGACTTTGAATGCGCAGGAACCACAGTCCTTTGGCCTGTACAAGTCTGGTGCCACCTGTTCGCACAGACCCTCACAGGCGCAGCCCGAGTTTGGTTTGACAACCTTCCGGTAGGAGGCATCCTAGACTTCGATGACCTCATCCAGAAGTTCAAGGATCACTTCTCCCATCTCATGCGCCACAAAGGAGACAAAGCCCACATCCTCCTATGTCAGCGCACAGACAACGAATCAATAGAAGACTTCATCGTGCGCTACAACAAGGAGGCACTACAAATCGGCTGCGGAGAAGAGCTCATGCGCGCAGGCTTCATTAATGGAGTACGCAGTGAGGATTTGATGAAAACACTGTCCGGAAAAACAGGCGTCCCAGATTCTTGGGAAGAAGTCATCAAAGCCTCTAAAATATACGCATCCTCAGAACGCTCCATCAAGCAGCAACGCGGCTACAGCCAAACAAACAATTCTAACAGAAATAAAGGCAAGCAATCCGTTTGGTCACGCATTTCAGGACCAACGAATGAAGGAAAGTACTCACCTGCCAACGATGTTTGACAGACAATCAGCAACAAACAACAAAGGGACCAGAGTGGCCAACCCAAAAAGAATACCGACTGGATGCAACTCACAAAAACTCCGTCACAGGTACTAAAGACGAAGTAGGTCACTTTCAAGGAGCCCAAAGTGCTGGGCAAAAGAAAAAACGTTGACGACACCAAGTTTTGTGAATTCCATAACGATTATGGCCACTTGACGGACAACTGCTACAGTCTGAAACTAGAGATTGAGGCGGCACTAAAGACAGGCCAGCTAGGTCATCTTATCAAAAACGTCAACAAAGGCGGGCGCAACACCACTCAAGACGACAAACGAGAAGAATCCGGAAAGAAACAAATCCGGAATCTGCAAACAAGTTACGTACAATATGCCCCGCACCACCATTGCAACATGTTCTCCGCCGCGGGAACACGCCAGAATACGGGTAAGCGCCCAAGAGAAACAGATGACTCCTGGAAAGACGTGCACGTCCTCCTCCCCCGAGTGCGAGGAGGACCCTCCGCAACAGCGCCACTAATCGTCACCGCCGTCCTAGGACATTACCGAACGCAATCCATGTTCCTAGACGGCAGAAGCAGCACTGACATAATCTATGATCAGTGTTTTCAACAACTGGATGAGGATGACAAAGCCCGCCTCGTTCCAGTTAATGCACCGATCTCAGGCTTTATCGATGAAGTCATCATGCCACGGGGCATAATCACCTTCCCAGTCACTTTGACAGACGGTACCCACGAACGCACAGAAATGTGTGACTTTATGGTTTTACCGGTAACATCGCACCATGACATCCTGTTAGGGCGGGAAGGCCTGGCGAAGTTCAACGCCAACGCCTCCACTCCCCACCAGATGGTAGGCTTCCCTACCCACACCGGCGTCGCAATAATTTGAGGAAACAAACAATGCCACGCAATAGAGGTGGCAAAACCACAAAAAGCGCAAACCCGTTCGGAGCCGGAAAACTGGGTCCAGAACCCAAAATTCCCGGACCAAACGGTCATCATCGGCCATGAAATCTCCAACACCATAACAGCGCACCTCAAGCAACTCTTGGTCAAAAACATAGACATATTCGCCTAGCAACCATCTGACATGATCGGTGTTCCAAGGGAAATCGCGGAACACAAACTCAACACTTACAGATCTGTGGAGCCAGTCGCCCAGAAAATGCGCAAAATGGTGCCGGAGAAAACAAAGGCGATGAATGAGCAGGTCAACAAACTTCTCCACGCAGGCATCATCCGCCCGATACGCTACCAAACCTGGGTAGCCAACCCCGTCATGGTAGGGAAAACAACGGGCGGATGGCGCATGTGCGTCGACTACAAAGATTTAAATAAGGCCTGTCCAAAAGATTGTTACCCTCTACCAGAAATCGACTTAAAGGTGGACTCCCTCGCACCGTACCGCTTCAAATGCTTCCTTGACGCCTACAAAGGCTACCATCAAATCCAAATGGCAAAGGAAGACGAAGACAAAACGTCCTTCCACACAGATACAGGAATTTTCTGCTACACCAAAATGCCTTTTGGCCTCAAAAATGCGGGAGCCAGATATCAGCGACTCATGGACAGCGCTTTCGTTAATGAGATAGGCGTACGTTTGGAAGTATACGTCGACGATCTCGTCATCAAAAGCAAGGACGAGGACCACATGCTGGAAGATATTCAGAAAACATTCAATCAACCGCGAAAGGTGCGCATGAAGCTCAACCCCAGCAAATGCTCCTTCGGCATGGAAGAAGGAAAATTCCTGGGAGTTGTTGTCACGCGGGACGGTTTCCGCGCAAATCCAGACAAGGTTCTCTCCATCGAAAGAATGCCTTCACCAACATCCATAAAGGAAGTTCAAACACTAATGGGATGCCTCGTCGCCCTCAACCACTTCCTTTCAAATTATGCTTCTAAGTCTTTTCCATTTGAAGACACTCTAAAGAACTGTCTGAAAAAAAGTAATTTCTGCTAGACCCCTGAGGAGGAAAACGCTTTTCAAGAAATGAAAAAATGTCTTATGAATTTACCTACTCTCACCGCACCATTACCCAAGGAACCGTTAACCTTATACCTCTCTGTCATAGAGAGGGCAATCGGCGCGGTACTCCTTGTGGACCGAAAAGGCGTTCAAACACCCATCTACTATATTAGCAGAACCCTGCTAGATGCGGAGACTAGGTACTCTACAATGGAAAAACTAGTACTAGCTCTCATTCACGCATCGCGCAGACTGCGCAGGTATTTCCACGGCCACCTAATAAACGTCCTAACAGACTACAGAATCAGCGATGTATTACGAAAGCCTGAAACCTCGGGGCGCCTAGCAAAATGGGCAATCGAACTGGGTGAACACACCATAAATTACAAACCTAGACCCGCAGTCAAGGGACAAGTACTCGCTGACTTCGCCACCGAAATACCAACGGACAAAATTGCGGAATGCTTAGCCGAGCAAGACCCCGCACCACCAACCCCTAGAGATGAAAGCTGGAAACTCTAAACCGACGGCGCCTCAAATAACGACGGCGCAGGTGCAGGTTTACGCCTAATCAGTCCAAACAAAAAAGAATACACGTACGCCATTCGCCTAGATTTTGCCGCAACAAACAATGAGGCAGAATATGAAGCGCTACTAGCAGGACTACGTATCGCACAACAAATGGGAGCCTCCCATCTCGAAGCGCACGTTGATTCGCTGTTAGTAGCCGGGCACATCAACGGTACGTACGGCGCCTGGGACGCCACAATGGCCCTATATCTACAGCAGGCCAAGTTACTCATGCGCAAATTCACTTCATGCACGGTCACCCACATCAACCGGAGCGAAAACAAACCCGCATATGCACTGAGTAAGATGGCTTCAACGGTCTTCGACCACATGGCCAAGGACGTCCGTATTGAACTACAAGAAAGACCATCCGTCCCGCCAAGACAAGTAAACGTCATCCAAACCGGTACTATATCTTGGATAGCGCCGCTAAAAGCATACTTGACATCCGGATCATTACCCGACAACAAGGCGGACGCAAGAAAAATACAACACAAAGCCCTACACTATGAGCTGACAGAGGGAATCCTCTACCGACGATCATACCTGGGCCCGTTACTGCGATGCGTCGACAAAGAAGAGGCCTCCTTCCTCATCAGAGACATTCACGAGGGTATCTGCGGCATACACGCCGGGCCCAGAATGGTGGTTGCCAAGTTAATGAACGCAGGTTATTATTGGCCAGGCATGCACCCAGACGCGGTTGCAGAATTGCGCAAATGCGAATCCTGCCAGTGCCACGGGCCAAGCACCTTGCGCCCCAAAAAGCGACTTGGTACCCGTCACAGCGGCATGGCCATTCCAGAAGTGGGCTATAGACCTTGTCGGCCCATTTCCCACAGCACCAGGAAACGTCAAATTCTTAATAGTGGCAATCGACTACTTCACAAAATGGATCGAAGCAAAGCCACTAGCAAAGATAGACGGCCCCCACACCAAGAAGTTCATATGGGAATTCATCATATGCAGATTCGGCTTACCGTATCAGATCATAAGCGACAACGGAACCCAATTTACAGACCAACACTTACAAGAATGGCTGGCACAAATGGGGGTCCAACAGGTCTTTACATCAGTCGCTCATCCCCAAGGAAACGGCCAAGTCGAAAGATCAAATCGAAGCATAATCGAAGGTATCAAAAAACGACTCGGAACCAAAAGAACCGGATGGGTGGATGAGGTTCCACATGTTCTATGGGCAAATCGCATTCTCACGAAAACCAGCAATGGTGAAACCCCATTCAGCCTAACCTACGGGTCCGAAGCCGTTATACCAGCAGAAATCAGATGCCCTTCCGCGAGTGTACTCATGGCGGATAAAGGGCAAAACAACAAAGAACTACGACTAAATCTGGACCTACTTGAAAAGCGACGAGAACTCGCCGCCATCAAAGAGGCCAGATACAAAAATCAGTTGGAGCGCTACTACAACAAGAAGGTCAAACTACACGAGTTTGACATCGGAGATTATGTTCTCCGCAACAACAGCGCTTCTAACACAGAAAAACAGGGCAAACTTGCTCCAACCTGGGAGGGGCCTTACAGAGTTCAAGAGATCCTAGGCAAGGGTGCCTATGCGCTAGAGAAGATTGATGGTACGCTCGTCCCGCACTCGTGGAACGCGGCTCAGTTACGTTTCTGTTACATGTAATAACTTTTGTAAACACTTAGGCTACACATGCCTAAGTCCTTTTCTAAAGGTTTCTATGAAGTTTTCGAACGCCTACCTTATTGTGTGCACTATTGGATCCTTGGGTCTTCAAGGCATAGATATTAAACATAACTATCGCCGGACTCGATAATCAAATCCAAACACATCACACAACAAGATTCAACAATATATACAAAACAAACTTGGAAATTTCATAGAACCAAAAAGGGGCATTCAAGTTGCCCAAAGCATTAAAAAACCGAAACCAAACACAAACCAACATACAAACCTCTAATCCCCCCCAGACTCCTCAAAATCCACCAACTGCTCCTCCATTCCCTCTAGAGTTGCCCCAGACGTCCCTTCGCCAGATGCTTGCTTTGCCTTCTTGTGCGCCTCCGCACCCAAACGGTCAGATTCTTCAATAAAGTAACGGAGGGCGCCCGCAGGGTCAGCATACTGATTATAGTCCTCCACCGGCTTCAGTATAGGGAATTCGACTTGCTCAAACTTAAGGAGTTCAGCTTCATACTCCTTATCCCTGGGTTTACCATGGTGCGCACTTTCAGTTATACGCCCTTGATTCAGCGCATGGTAAAACCCAGTCTCGAAACCCTCAGCCTCCCCAACAGCACGTGCAGCAGCAGCAATAGCAGCAACCTGATCGCCGAGATTCGGTTCATTCCAGAACCGCTTAAAAATCTGCAAACAAGGGATAAAACAGTCAAAAGATAGCCTATACAAAAAAAATAAAACATAGAGTTAGGAGAATACTTACCCCGGCGATACCCTGGGTCATCACCCAGCGAACAGACTCCTGGGCCTTCTCCTGCGCAACGTTGGCTTCGTCCAGCGGACTCTTAGCGTTCTCCGCCTCAGTCTGTGACAAAGTTAGGGACTCCTCTAAGGAAGCCCTCTCCTCCGTCAGCGCCGCCTTCTCCTTCACCCAGGCCTCTTTCTCACCCACCAACTCAGACAACTGGGTAGACGCGTTCACAAGCTCCTGATCTTTGGCATTTAAATCAGAGCGCAAGCCTGCCACCACCGAATCTTCTCACCTAAAACCTTCTAATGACCTTCGGCAGTCTCTTGCAGCTTAGAATTTTCATTCCTCAGCGCTTGGATCTGCCCTTCAAGCCTCATCATCTTCTGGTTAGTGACTTGGCAGGCTTCCGTCCACCTCTTCTGAGCTAGCGCATGATCACGCTCAAGCACCTTCACCTTATCCTCAGATTTGTACGCCCTGTCCCGGTACCTCTCAACATCAGATTTCAGCTTCTCCTCCCTCTGCGCCCGCACTGACCTCCTGGAGTTAAACTCAACAATATCACGGGCAAACGCTTCATCACGTCGCTTCAGCGACTCTACAGCAGCAATCTGAAGCGCCTGCCCAACACAGATGTCAGTGATCAGCTGTGAGCGAGGCAAGCTATCCTGATAGAGCCTTTCCTTAGGAGGAACCACTTGGGACACAAACTCCTCCGTAGTAAGAGGATTTGCAAAACGGGAGTTCTCCCGAATACTCCAGTGCGGGCTCCAGATTACATCGCCCGCGGAGTAACTCGAGTCACCCAGTTCCACACTTACCCTTCCACCAGAAGGCATATCACCCACCACCCCGGTATCACCACCACCAACAGGAGAACTTTCAGGCACCACCTGCTTAGAGGCAACTTTTGTGGCCTCCTCAACAGCCTTAGCCTTGGCCTCCGCCTCGGCTTTCTCCTTCTCTAGACGCAGCTTTTCAGCTGCTGCCTCCTCCTCATCCTTCTTAGCCATCTCCTCCATACGCAGCTTTTCAGCTGCAACCCTCTCCTCCTCCAGCTTCTTGGCGGCAGCTTCCTTGGCCTGCTTCTCGGCCTCAGCTGCCTCTTTCTCCGCCCGAGCTTTCTCAGCCTCCGCTCGCGCTTTCTCCTCTTCCTGCCTTTTCTTGGCAATCTTCACCTCAGAGGGAGTAGGACCTGAGTAGCCATGAGCTTGCGGAGAAACGACTACAACAAAACAAAGTGTAACTCAGAAACTTTACTACAACAAAGACAAGAAAGATAGGCTGAAAATCACTTACTAGTTACTTTCTTCACAGTCTTCTGAAACAGAGGACGGCGCTCCGGCGGTGGACTGATCTCCAGCGAAAACGGCACCGTCCCACCTCCACCAGCACCTTCAGACCTGGAAGACCCAGACTTCGTACTCTGGGCTTTCCCCAGCTTTCGCTTCTTCTTCAGCGGACTCTCCGGTACATCCACATCTTCAGGGGCGGAGGACGATGACTCCAAAGTCTTATCGCGCTGCCCAAAATAAGGCCCTTCACCACCTGAACTCAAAGGCAAAGATTTAACTTTGGATAACACCTTATGCTTATGCATACGCGGCGCACTCTTCTTACGACCACGCAAAGGCGGTGGATGAACCAGTTCCACAGAAGACCCAGTTGATTCCTCATCAGAGGAAACAACAAAATAAGGGGTCGTTACATGTGAAACAGAACATAAAGGATCAGGATTTATAGGATGCTCACGTGAAATAATCATACCAGAGGGCTTGAACTCCAGATATGGGAAATAGAATCTATCAACCATCTGGTTAATCATAGACACCCTACCCTCCGCAGGATCTGTAGAGGATGAATTTGATATGAAAACAGGATTATATGATCATACAAGTTACTAAACCAGGTGCGGAAACCCTAGCTTAGAACAAACTGATGTAAACTCAAATCAAAACACAATCAAAGTCATTTTCAAAGCTTTTCATAGATTAACTCTTTCAAATACTTGATTACAACTCAATTACAGTTAATCTAGCACAAACATAAACTCTCTCAAACCTCTCTGGAACACACCTCAAAAACACACACACCAAATGACTCGCTTAAACTTACAAAATCACAAAAACTATATATAGGCACTGCACGTTCGCCCCTTTCATCTGGTCGAACGTGAGTGATTTCCACATTCGCCCACTACAAGTGGTCGAATATGTCTTCACAGTGTAGTTCCTTCCAGATTCGTCCAAGATCAATCTACCTTCGCCCACTTCTTTTCTCCTTCGCCCAATCTTGTCACCTTCGCCCCTTCAGCCTCTTCTAACACATGTTAACCATCTAATCACTAGTCGCAAAACGCATCTACAAACTCCCCCTCGACTATTGATTAGATCGTTTTCTGTCTTCATCCATGGCTTTGTTCAGCAACTTGATTCTGAGCAAACTCTTCTGTTCTTTCGTCATCTCAGGCTCTAACCTCCTCTTTACCGGCTTTGACACATTTGCCATCTTCACCATCTTGCCAAGCTTTCCCTCCAAATTACTTCCAGCATTAATGTCATAAGCAAAGCAAACACCAACAACTTGTGTGTATTTCTTTGCTTGTTCTGCATCGTTTGGCTCATGATGAATCGGATTATAAAAGAGCATGATGATGTCTTCGAAAGTGCAATTGATCAACCACATAGGATCAAATACATGAACATGTTTGTATTTGTCCTTTCCATCTCTCAACACGATCACTGCTTCTGCCTTCCTCCAATCATAATACTAGAAAATGAAGTCAGCACTGAAGTGTTGCGGCATAGGCATCAAAGGTATCTTTCTCATCACTTCAGGTTCCTTATAAATCAAGGTAACCCGTTTCAGCTTGGTTCTGGGATCAATATCCCTGTGAACTTTCCTCCAGGGATATTGTGGTTTGAATCTGTTCCACTTAGTTCTACTTTCCCAAACCAGCTTTTCTGCACACCAACCGACATGTGAATTATTCACTGAAGCACCCGACATTTGGAATCTGCACAAATCTCTAACCGCCCAGTACGGTAGAGTTAGCAAGTCAATGAATCTATAAAAGTACAAGATTCCAGATTCCCACTTAGCAGCTAGACACTTTAGCCTGCCTAAGTATGTCCACCCGAGAGCTCTGCCTCTGAACTTCGCATTGTGAAATCTGTAAAAGTTTCCTTGAGCTTCAGGCTTCGGTCGGTTTTCATCCATCAGTCTTAGTTTTTTCAAATAATCCTTCAAATCCTCAGTCTTATTTGAAGATTCAGGCATATCAGTTCCAAATACCTTCTCTACAAACTCTGCACTTCTCTTCTTTGCCTTTCTTTTTGCAGACGTATTAGGAATCTCAGTAAAATCAGGAAACACTAAATCTTCATCCGTTTGTCTGAAGTATTGTGGGTATTCCTCATGTGTGATATCCTCTATTACAACTTCTTCAAACTCAGGGGTGTCTTTATCATCAGAGTGATTTCCAATATCCTTTTCAGGAATATGTGGAATCGACTCATCAACAATAAATTCTTCAAATGTTTTCCCTACCCTCTGTGCAAGCCCATCTAGAATCTCCTTTGCCACAGATGCAGGTACTTCCCCTTCTTCCAAATCAGGATCGTTATATTCCAATTCATATCGCATATCATCAGTTTGGAATATTTCAGCAAAACGACCTGTGAACTCAATGGTCCATTCTCTTCTTTCTAACATGTCCTTATAGACTTGTTTAGCATCGTCAGTCAAGGACCTCACCTTCTCATTCCAAAACACAGTCTCATCAGAATCAACATTCTCACTCTTCTTCTTTGAACTTGACTCACCTGTGTCTTTCTTCTTCTTTGAAGGTGGTCTTTTCTCAAATGTAAACTTAGAAGTATCATCTCCTCCATCATTATCATCACTACTGCTACTCTCATCCTCCTTTTGACTTCCCGAACCTTCAGCATCATCATCATCATCATTATCATCATCTCCATCATCACTCTTATCCGATTCTTCATCCTCATCTTCCTCTTTGTCAGATTCAGATGGTTCAAAGTCAACCTGTTCAACTTCTTTCTCTTTATCCTCCTCACCCTCTTTCAACTTGGGTGCAACATTGTACAGATTGTCTATCAACTCACTAAGGCGTTTGTTTTCAGCCTTCAATTCTTTATTATCCTCATTTATAGCCTTGTACCTGTTCTTGTTTCTCAAGCACTTTCCTTCAAGCTTTTTATTCTTTGCTTCTAGCTTCTTCACCTTCTCGTCAATCTCATCTTGATTTGACTTTGAAGCTACAACTATCTGAAGCATCTTTTCCTCATTCTGCTTGAACTTGGCAATTTCAGCTTGCTGAGCCACTAACATCTTCATCATGTCGTCCATTTTCTTATTTACTTGCTTCATCACTTCGTCATCCACAGTAACTTTCTTTGACTTGGACTTTGACTTTGATGGCTCAACTTCCGCTTCTTTCCCTTTCTGAGGCTTTGTAAACATGTTAAGAACATTATCCAGTGCTATATTGAATTGATCCACTGGTAATTTTGTTGCCTCTACAATCTTTTGTTTCTTAGTGGCTGGTGAAGATTGTTTTGATGACGTTCCAGCTTCAGGTAATCTCTTCCCTCTCAAAAGTTGGCTCAACTCTTTCTCTCTGAGTTGCTTTGTACTTGTTTTCTTGGCCATGGTTTTGTGTTTGGGCTTGGGCAAGTTAACTACTACAGTTTCACCTTCGTTCAACTCGTCCAAATTCACAGTTAACCCTTCATATTCAGCACCAACAGATTGCTTGCTCTTCTTAGCTTCTTCAATCGATCTGTTAAGTGATTCAGACTCACCAACCAAAGTGGCCTTTTGTTTGGTAGTCCGGACATTTTCAGCATCCGAATCCCACTGTTCTTCAGTCTCAGTCTCCTCTGAATCTACAGACTCTTCATCTACCAAACTAGTACCCTTCTTTGCAGTAGATTTCTTTCTCACAGCTTGTTGTTTTGAACTTCCTTGCTCAGTCTTTCCTTTGCCCTTCCCTTTGGCTCCAGGATTGACTACTTGTCTTTTCCTCTTTGTGCTTGCATCAGCATATACCAACGGATCATCATTGTCACTATCACTATCAGGATGCCTTGCTGTGTTCTTCCCTGGATCATTGTAATCCTCTCTAGCCAAGGCTCCAAACAACCTCCTGTAAGGTGGTCTCTCATTATCAGGCACACCTTTATAACCTTTCATTCTAGCCAAGGTTCTAATATTCATATGATCCATAGCAAGTATCTGTGTTGGATCCTTCTTCAGGTGTGGATACTTGTGATCAAAAATCATCATCAGAAATCTAGGGTAAAGCATGAACTTCTTAACTTTCAACCCTTTCAACATCTCCAACATGTGATCTAAAATCATTCCAGCAACGTTAAATGGTTTGTTGAGAGTCAACGCAACCATTAACGAGCTCAAACTCTTCCTCATTACGTCGTATCCTCCACTAACACATCCAAACACGTGTATAATGACATGAGCAAAATACTTAAACTGCACTCCCAGTTTCCCTTTGTATATAGAACCATCAGTGATCGGTCCTTTGTATTTCATCCTTAGGAAACAGGCTTTCTGCTCAGTCCATGACAACTCTCTTGGATCCTCACTAACTTCAAACTTGATCTGGAGAGCTTCTCTGATGTCAGCCTCAGTAATAAACATCTCCATTCCTTGAATCTTGCTTCTGATAACAGTCTGATTATCAAAATAATCATACTTGGCGTTGTTGTAAAAATCCTCAACTATATCCTTGTAGATGATAGTTGGTGTAGCCAAAGCATAAACTACTCTGCATCTCTTCAGAAACTTGATAATGTCTGTGAACTCCACATTCTTCTCCACGTCTCCCAGATACGCACAGCAATTGTGATTCTTCTCAAACGGCCATTTACTTCCGCTTGATGATTCACCTTCTTGAACAGTTTCTGGAACAGGATCAGGAACAGCAGTCTCCACAGGAATCTCTATATTTTCTTGTTCTTCAGCCATCTGAAACATAAAATCAAAAACAAACGTCAAAACACGAAATCGACAAAAATTCAAAACTTTAGGATTTTGAAATTCCACATTCGCCCAAAATAAACTGGTCGAATGTAGTAAATTGTGGTCGAATGTGTAATCTGATGGTCGAATGTGAAATATTATTTCATTAAAATGTACATTCGCCCGTTTAGGAATACATTCGCCCACTTAGTTTCACATTCGTCCATTCGATGGACCGAATGTAAAACTTGTTCATACCCAAAATTTGAAAATTTTGCAAAACATGTTATTAACCTTTAATTTTGATTCAGATATTGTCTATCATGGCCGACTAAGACTCGTGTACTATCAATTTCCCCTAAAATTCATTTTACATCTGTTTTCAACTGAAATTAGGTTTCTTATCATTTCAATCGATCAAACACTGATTAAACTTTGTTATTAACCTAATTCCTTGTAAACTCTCCCCCTAAAACTGATGTGAAATGAATTTCTATCAAAATTAATCATTAACAATCACTAAAAATACATAAACCCTAAAACCCTAGGTCCGGTAATAAAACAAAGGATTCCGGCTTTGTTACAGCTCCATTACCTGTAATTGTTATATGGAAATGATCAGTGATATGCAAGGAACAAAACACACAAGCAAGAAAATCAAAATCAACAAGGTCTGGTATTGATGAAAAATTTTGAAAAATTATAAGTGAGGGTCGAATCTGGAAATGGCTTATGTATAGGCTGCACCTTCGTCCGTTCATAGGGTCGAATGTGGGATTTTTCCACATTCGCCCACAAGCTAATGTGCCCGAATGTAGAATATTCACCCGAATGTGAAAAACAAGCAAATAACCCACATTCGCCCGTTTGAAACAACCCGAAGGTAGACAAATTTCCACATTCGTCCCATTTAAGGGCGAATGTAAAATGGAAAACTTGAAAAATTTTGCCAAATTACAAATTCGAATCCCGTTCAACATTTTTCAATCCGTTAAGCTTCCAAAACACAAATTTTCACTTTTAGAATGATACAAAGTCCAGTTGGTGTTGTCAAATCTCAGAAATTGACTATCAAGCATCCCCGGTTATCTAAAATAAAGCAGAAATGCAAAAAATTTTGGATTTTTCTGAAATTTTATCAAAACACACCTAAAATCTTTTTTTGGATTTTGTATCTTTTTGACAATAAAAGTAAATAGCAACAAAATAAAATGCATCAAAGTAAATGAAAGCAGTAAACATTTTGTGAAATCCGGTCAGAGGATCATATCAGTTTTCTGAGAAATCTGATCACAGCATTGATCTATTTGTTTAATATTATCATTAGAAACAGTATGTGCCACGGCAATTGC
Organism: Ambrosia artemisiifolia; assembly: GCA_032199755.1. Lineage (NCBI taxonomy): Eukaryota > Viridiplantae > Streptophyta > Magnoliopsida > Asterales > Asteraceae > Ambrosia > Ambrosia artemisiifolia. The sequence goes on from CM063517.1 coordinate 35,612,322, forward strand.
TGATATTGTGGTCCACGTAAGCTCACATGCAGACAATTACGCAATGCTTTAAAATGATACGAGTTAAGTGTATTAGACTAACACGATGTGGTGCCCACACACACGACATACTCCCGTATCAAGTAATTTCACAATGCTTCGTCGTAACGCGTGATTATGCCAGAGTTATCCGTAAAAGTTACAAAGTATATAGCACAGAGGTGTACAGGTCAGCAAATGAATGCAGCAAAGTAACATGTGCGTATACACTAGGTTGAGGCTGATATTAATCACTGATTTGCATCAGATGATCAATACGATGTAATAATGATCTATGATCAATTAAAACATAAAGTTCCTCAATTCGGTAACTTCCGGTTTTGGCAATTAAGCTCTTTTAGCAAATATTCTGATAAAACTAGGTCCGTAAATCAATACGACAAAAGTTTATCAGAATATCCCGGATAACCATAACATAACGACCCGAAACCTCAGATTTTGGCAATCCTATCAAACGAAATTACGGTACTAAGACCATATGCCCATGAGGTGTTCAGCCACGAACGCGTAGTTCGTTATGTTTGTATCACTAATGCACGCAATATTTAGTCTACGAAGCCTATCAGCATATCACACATAATCAACACACGCCTCATAAACTATACAATTCTTTAGCCTGTGTCAGATCCCCACTGATGTACTATCATTTCCTCTGTTTTACCAGGAAATCGTTTTTGATTTTCTAATTTTTAGGTCTTTTTGAATTTTATAATGTTTTCTGTTTTTCTGATAAAATGGCTCCCCCTAAAATAAAGAACATATTTTTGGGATTTTTTAATTTTTCTGAAAAATAAAAACAAAAATTTGAAAGAAACAATCCACTCGAAAGCATCAACTTCTTTGAGGATAAACAATCCCCTCGAAAGCATCAACTTCTTTGAGGATTACGATAGTAAAGAGAAATTCCCAATTAGCAAAGAGAAATTCCCAATTAGCAAAATATAAAAACTAAAAACTAAAAAGCGATAAACCGAGGTGCCGATTAGTCCTGTTTTTCCTTTATATTGTTTACTTTTAAAAGATATTCAAAGCGTGAACGGTCAAAAGCTTTAGTAAACAGATCTGCACGTTGGTAGTCAGTATGAATTTTGATCATATCGATCAATTCCTTAGCGTAACAATCACGGATAAAATGATATTTGATCCGGATGTGTTTCGCTTTAGAATGATTTTCCGAATTTTTAGTTAATGCAATTGCGGCTTCGTTGTCACAGTAAATAGGGGGTTTAAGAAACTGCAAACCGTAATCCACCATTTGTTGTTGAATCCAGAGTACTTGCGAACAGCAACTCAAGGCTGCAATGTACTCGGCTTCACAGGTAGATTGTGCTACGGAAGTCTGTTTCTTGCATTGCCAGGTGATTAACCTGCTCCCGAAAAACTGGCAACCAGCTGTAGTAGATTTGCTATCTTTGTCACAGCCGCCCCAATCTGCATCACTAAAAGATATGAAATCAAAATTATCATCATTAGGGTACCAAAGTCCTTTTGAGGGACAACCCTTCAGATATCGAAGGATACGCTTGACCGCCGTCAGATGACTTTGTTTCGGCTTCGATTGATAACGGGCACAGAGACACGTTGCATACATAATATCTGGTCGAGACGCCGTTAAATACATCAGAGATCCGATGATTGCTCTGTATGTAAAAGGATCCGTCAGCTCCCCCTTAGCATCCACTCCAATCCCGTGATTGGGTTGAATTGGGGTATCCATCGGCTTTGAGTCCTCCATCTGGAACCGGCTCAAGATGTCGGAGACATATTTCGTCTGGTGAATGAAGATCCCGTCGGGTCTTTGATCCACCTGCAAGCCTAGGAAAAACTGCATCTCCCCCATTGCGCTCATTTCGAACTTTTCCTGCATGACAGTTTCGAAATCCCTGCATAAAAGTTCATTAGTTGAACCAAATATTATATCATCAACATATATCTGTACTAGAAGCAAATCATCTCCCATCTTTTTCGTAAAGAGGGTGCAATCGACGAGGCCGCGCTTAAATCCTTTGGTGATGAGGTATGTACTTAGCTCCTCGTACCACTGCCTCGGAGCTTGGTGCAAGCCATAAAGAGCTTTGTTCAACACGTAGACCTTATCCCGGTGGATTGGGTCCTCAAAGCCTAGTGGCTGCCCTACATACACCTCTTCCTTGACTTTCCCGTACAGAAATGCGCTTTTCACGTCCATTTGATAAACTTTCAATTTCTTATAAGAAGCAAACGCGAGGAACATCCGAATAGCTTCGATTCGTGCTACCGGTGCATAGATTTCGTTATAATCAATCCCTTCGATTTGATGGAAACCCTGCACGACCAATCTGGCTTTGTTACGAACAATTACCCCACGATCATCCTTCTTACACTTAAACACCCATTTGGTGCCAATCTTCTTCCTATCCGGCGGCAAATCCGTGAGCGTCCAAACTCCCAATTTCTGGAATTGTAATAACTCCTCCTGCATAGTTTCCACCCAGGCATCATCCTTCAAAGCGTCCTTGTATGTCCTTGGCTCTACCTGCGACACATAACACGCAAACGACCAATCATTTTGACTACCAGATTGTTGAATTTTGGCATATAAAGCTAAAGCACCAAAACTCTTTGGCGAATTAACGCTTTTATGCTGCCCTCTGGTCATAACACTGCTTCCAGGATCACCGATAACTTGCTCCAGCGGGTGAATACGATGAATCCGAGATTCCGGATAATCAGGTACTTGCACTCCCGTCTGAACAGTCAAGTTCTCTACAGCATCCAGATCATGACCCGTATTTGATGATGAAGCCACATCAGTAGTTGGAGTTGGGTTCACTGGCGGTGCCTCTGGTTCTTCAGCTTGATCAAGAATAGCTTCTTCAAATTGTTCATCTTCAGATTCTGAAGTGTCTAATGAAGTTGAAGCCTCTTGAAATACTTCTTCCTCTTGTATAGGAGCATTGGTATCATTAGAAGCTGGTAGCGGGTTCACGGTGATCGGACGCACCAACGGTGAAGTTGTTGCATTTTCACACTCGTAAAGTAATCGAATAACAGCTTCTTCAACCAAGCTATCTAGATTGAATGATTCAAAGAAATCTTTGTAATCAAACATCCAATCAGGACCCGTGCCTTGAATATTTTGAGTATATCGTTGAACTTCCACGTTAGCCCAGTCTTCTACACGACGAGTTCGCTTGTTGTATACCCGTTTGAGCGGGGTTGCATATCCAACAAAGTAACCCTCCTCGTCTTTAGGACTAAACTTCTCGCTTGGATTCAACATAGTACATGGCGCCCCAAAAGGTTCTAGATACTCTAAGTTCGGCTTCCTTCGGTGTAACAGCTCATAAGATGTTTTACCAAACTTCTTCACTGTTAGAACCCGATTTAATGTGTAATTTGCTGCATAAATCGCCTCATTCCAGAACATTACTGGAAGATTTGAATCAGCAAGCATTGTTCTAGCCGCTTCAATTAGAGTCCTATTCTTTCGTTCAGCAACACCGTTCTGTTGAGGGGTGTACGGAGCTGAATATTCATGATGTATTCCTTTGTTTTCACAAAGTTCATCCATCTTAGCATTTTTGAACTCCGTCCCATTGTCACTCCGAATTCTCTTAATCTTCACATTGTAGAGATTCTCCAGTCGAGTGAACAGAACTTTTAGATTGATAAAAGTGTCGCTTTTATTCTGCAAACACATCACCCATGAAAATCTTGAGTAATCGTCAGTGACGACTAAACAATAAAGCTCTCCAAGATGACTTTTGCGCTTGACTGGTCCGAAAAGATCCATGTGCAGTCGCTCAAGTGGCATCTCAACAGAGTTAACCTTTTTCACTTTGTGGGACTGTTTGTGTTGCTTCCCCTTTTTACAACTAACACACTTGTCATTCAGATGGAAATGTTTCACGTTTACTCCATCGACAAGTCCATTTCTCACAAGTTGATTCATTTTCTTCAAATGAATGTGCCCCATTCTTCGGTGCCACATTATCGATTCTTTCTCTGTCGCCTTGGAAAAAAAGCATGTTATCTGCCCCTGTGATGTCATCGCCTTGGACATATCAAGAATGTATAGATTTTTGACGCGAGGTGCCTTCAACATTATCCACTCTTTAGGAATTGTAAAACCCGGTTTCAGAATATAGCAGGATTTGTCATCAAAATGCACAGTAAATTGCTTGTCACATATTTGACTGACACTCAACAGATTGTAGTCGATCTGCTTCACATACGAAATCCGCTCGAAACTCACTATCCCATTGCTCACACTTCCTTCCATCGTAATATATCCACCTTTATTTCCCGCAAAAGCTACATACCCTCCATTGATGTTCTTCACGTCGAAAAGCAACGCAAGATCCCCTGTCATGTGGCCTGAAGCTCCACTATCAACAATCCAAAGACTGCTAATAGGGCCAGCTGAAGCTCCCTGCATACAAAAAGTAAATCAGTTAGTTCTTTCGGGGGACCCAAGCCTGAGTCTTGGGTCTTTGAACATCAGGTTTCAAAGTAACATTTTCACAATCATTTTGAACAACTTTTTGATCAATCTTTTTCTGATTGTTCAAAACAGTTTCCTTTCTCTCATTAGCCCTTGAAGTTGAGGCTCCTGGAGTGCCATTGGGTGACCAAGATTGTTCAGACCTTTTCAAAATACGAATCTGAGACTTTGGGTTCTCAGTTGATTTCTGAACATTGTTAGCAAAAGTAACTCTCTTGGTAACCTTATCTGATTTAACAGACTTAGGCCCAACATTTGATTTGACAATCGGTTTTGGTGGAACCTTTTGCCTATCAACTGTTGCGTTCACCACAGGCTTCCTCCATGAGTGTTCCATAGCAATCCGATTCCTTCGATCATAATGCATTGGACGAGTGTTCCTCATTTGGTGAAAATTGTTATGATTATAAAACGGTTGTGGTTGTTGAGGAACAACTCTCCTATGTGGTGGCACATAATGATCAATCGGTTTTCGCATAGAATTCCTCACTTCAACCTCGTGCCTTTTGTGCCTTACATATGGGCACTGAGCAAGTAAATGCCCTCGTTCCCCACATTTAAAGCACGCACGGTACTCTTCAAAAACATTCGGAGCATTTGGTTGAGCAAATGATCTAACAGGATATTGATCATTGTACTGTTGCTTCCTTAAACTCTCAGGGAGTGGCCCTTTTGAGTAAGTAGGCTCATTAAAACCATTAGCTCTGTTTTTGGGTTTAACAAACTCTGTGACATGGACCTTTGGTTCTTGAGGAACATCCAAATACAACTTCTTTAATAAAGCTGGTGGAATCTCATTTGTTCTCTCATGTTTTGGGAACCAAATAGTACTTTCTTGCCAAATCTTGTCAATTTTAGCATAGTTAACATCTTTAATTGGAAAGTCCTCGTCAGAGATGATCTTATCGGATCCTTCCATCCGATAAAACACCTTGACAGGTTTGTCACATTGTTCGTTTTTATCATTCTCTTCAAGATCTTTCTTAACCACATTAAGATCTTTCTTCAACACATTCTTTTCTCCTTCGCCCAATCTTGTCACCTTCGCCCCTTCAGCCTCTTCTAACACATGTTAACCATCTAATCACTAGTCGCAAAACGCATCTACACTTCTTCTATCACATCTCTAAGTGCTTCGTACTCCTCCTCGGTTGGCTCCCGAGGAACACGGGTGGGTGTAGTCTGGTGGTGGGGGTGGGTGTAGTCTCCCTACACCGGGGGGTGGGTGCCGACAACCTTAGACGGTCAATTTTCCTCAGAGCCATGATATAATCCAGCCTAGACCAAATCCTCATCCGTGAAATCATCATCTTCTTGAGTAGCAGGAAGAGGAGGAGAGAATGTTGGTTGTGCAGGAGGAGGAGATGAAAATGGTAGTCGTCGAGGCCGGCCCCGGCAAGAGTAACGCCGGAGATTAGACGGTCTGGCAGCTTTCTAAGCATAACCGCCACCCATATCTTTCATTAGTTTGAGGAGGAGGAGGAGGAGTTGTGACTGAGAATGAGTTTTGGTGTTGTATTTATAGGGTTAGAAATATGACCGTTTGAGGGGGAAAACGTTTGAAATCCAAACGTTTGAATATTTTTTTCGTTATTTTTTATTTTAATAAATATTATTTTTTATTATTAAATCTTTTTTATTATTATTTTATTAATTTAATAAATTTTTGGTTTAAATTTTTATTATTATTATTTTTACTATGTTTATTAATTTATTAAACTTTTTTTATAAAGAAAATAAAAAAAAATGAAATTCCACATGGCACTCCCCCCCTTCCACTCCCCAAAATCCCCCCCCCCCCCCCCACACACACCCCCACATGGGTCCCACAAGTGCCACATGACGCTTCACCCCCTCTCCCCCCCCCCCCCTTCCACTTTGTATAGTCTAAAAAACCAGAAAAGCGCTTCATTATCAATTACGACCTAAATCCATTCAACTACGAAATTTTAAATTTCCTGTCTTATTAAATTCCTAATTTGATTTCAATTGGTTTGTCTCAATCATTTTCATGGGTATTCAATTAAGAACCCCCCCCCCCCCATAACTATCTACCATATCTGGTTAAACACAACATAACCATCAATTTCAATTTATAATCGATGTGCTCTGCAAATCGAAATACCTACCAATCCTCATCGCTGATGCTCCAATATATGTGGATACTCTGAAAGAATTCTGGAATAAAGCCGAGTGCTAGGAGAAAGACAAAAAGACTTATGCAATTGTCTCCAATATTGGAAATACAGATATCGAGATAACACTGGAATTCATCTGCAACACATTCTCCCTAAACGATGTGCAAGGTAATAATTCATTTCTGAAAAATGAAGTTCAGACAGAGTTAATTGAGAGAAGGTATGAAGGTCAATTGACTGCCTCAACAATGTTTAAACGAATTTTTCCCCCACCAATGAAGTTATTTTCATACCCTTCTTATATGTTTGTCTGCAAAAACAACATCATTTAATGAGATACCATTGAAAACACAGTATCTTGGATATGCAATTTTAACGGACAGTGATTTCAACTTATCTCAGATAGTATTTACTGATTTAGTATCTAATGTAAAGGCTATAAAATCTGGATCTAGTAATGTTTTTTTTACTATATCCAAGATTGTTGAGCTTCTACTTACAAAACTTGTTGTCTGATAGTGATTTTAAAAAAGGAGTAGCTATTACAATTAATTTTACTTATCGAATGAAACTTTTACAAGAATGTTAGACGTTAATAGTACAGAAAAGGTCACTTAAGGTAAAATTTTTAAAAAACAAACAATGATGCTTCACCATATGTTGTTGTAACATCTGTTGCCGCGCCAATTGCTCCTGGTGAAAATGAAACCACACACACTTCTATGGAAATAATTCCAGTGATTTCAACAAAGAAACCACCAATAAAAAAACAAATAAAAAAGAAGCAAAACACTGTATCTCTGAAGCCAAAGGAAACTACTACAGCCACACAAGAGCAGCAAACAACAACCGTTGATGGTTCCTCTGAACCAATGGAAATAACAGCAATCACAGATATTGTCAATGTATCCTCTTAACCAGATCATACTGTAAAGGAAGAACACATACAACATGACCTAGATGATTGAGTTGTACATTTGTTTAAAAGTCCTTCTTATGGAGCTGGATCTCTTTTAGCTCCACCACCGTCCCCCTCATATGCACCAACAAAAATTCCACCTACCTTTAATCCATTGTTTGAGGCAATTATTAAGTCTCAAACTGAAAACAGTCCCTCTCAATCACCCATCACTGAGAATATACAGCCAGAAGAGAATCGTCTAGCCCACAGGCAGAGAAGACCACATTCTCTGACTTGCAAGTCAATACTGTTGGTAGTTTAAATAAAGTAGCCACTACAAAAGCTGAGACAACTGATTTTGAGTTGGAAATTGATTACCTAAATCAGACATCCTTGCAAGAAAAAACAGTTGAACCTACAATTGTAACCTTTGTTACAGTTGAAACTGGTCACAACTTAGAAAAACTTCCAGTTGCTGAAAACATTGAAACAAATACAACAACAACCGGTGGGAATGCACCTGATCCTGCTAATTTAACGCATGCTTCAAAATATCAGAATTTGGCGAAAAGGGTAACTAAACTTGAAGCCTTATTTACAAAATTTGATTCAATACAGGAAAAGTTCCTAGAGAAAATCACTAAGATGGAGTTGGTAAACATGAAAGTGGATGCTTTATACAAGGATACTAAAACTGATATGAAAGCAGTTAAAGATCATCTGTTAAGGACAACTGGGTCTGCCCCAAGTTTTGTTTTTGAAACAGACGTAGATGAAATTAAAAAGGGGAACAAAGATCAAACAACTGATATGCAAACATCTGATAAACCACTTTGTACTACAGTTTCAACCACTAACCAAAAGAATTCGCTCCTGTTTCTTCTGACAAAACCACTGAAACCACAACATCTGTTGGGACTGGAAATATCCAATCAAATGTTACAAGCACAACTGTCATTAGAAACTTGACAACAACTTGCCAACAACAGCTAACAACAATGAAAATATCAACTTTCGATGACACAACTGCCAGAAAACAAACTGCAGAAGTTTGTAAACTACCTATTGAATACTCAAAAAAATCAGCCATCACTACTACAAATCCCATTACAAAAACCACAACATTGCCACATCAATCACCAATCCAAATAAGATATGCTGCTTCTTTGCGCACAATTGAATGTTTCGAGCACAACTGCCCTTGTACTCTACCAAGGACAAACAGATGTTACATCAACAACTAAACCCATTCCAACTGCCCATATTTCATCATTTCCACTATAAACATCCAATCCCATCACCATATCAACACAGACTTAGAACCATTGGCTGCTAAATATCCTCTTGAAATATTAATAATCCAGCATGATATAGAATGTTTCTACTCAACAGACGATCCTTCATCATTAACTTTCGCATCTATTGAAGGTTTTGACAAACCTATGAATGTTGATCAGTATCTGGAGATAAAACGGCAACAGATTGAAATGAGTGTCAAAGAACTATGCGAGGGCAAAGATAACATTACTGCTCTTCGAATCCAACAAACACATCTTGAGAAGCTTAGTATTGCATGGGAACTGAGCCAGAAAATGCATGAAACAAATCCAATTTCTGAAGTGGAGTGAAGTGTAAGAAAAGAATTCATAGATCATATTTTAAAGCTCAAACTTTATAACGTCACTGAAAGACAATTTGCTGGTTTGACTTCTGAAGAACTCAGGACTCACATATACAAACTTGAAGAGTTGCTTAAAGAGCTCAAACTTTATAACGTCACTGAAGAACTCCAACTGACTCGAAGAAGGACAAAGAAAGTGAATCTAAAAAAGATTTAAAATTGAAGAGAATGAAACAAGAGTTAGTTGCGGCAAAATATGGTCAAACGAAATATTTTGCCAGATGGTATGAATTAGTTTTGGTTGAAAACTACAAACTACTAGAGATAAACATATAAAAGGATCCAACTCTCCCTAGCAAGACAATTTATCCTGACGAACAGCAAGCTCCTGAGCAGACGATTCCACAGAAACGTAGGTCCTCAGCGACAAATCTTACCAGACAGACCATCAAACAAATAAAAAAAGTGAAGACTGAAGATTATTAACAGACGGGAATAAAAGTCGGTTCAGGACTAAAGAACTGATTTCATAAAAACTCTGTTGTTTGTAGTAGATGTTTTTTAAAAGAACAAATGTTATATTTGTGATAATATATCAAAGTTAAAAACTTTGATTAAAACGTTTTCATATTTAATGAAATGGCAGAGCTTTAAATAATAAATTATTATCATAAAAACATTTACTTTCAAACTTTTGAATAAACAGATGTTTTGCTAACAATTGTTTCTAGAGAGTACATTGGGACTTTCAAAAATATGTAATGTACTTGATAAAATATCAATGTTAAAAATATCTCAACACTAATTAAACTGGCAATACTTACATGAATTAACTATTTAAAAACAAAACACTAAATGTTTAAGACGAAATCTAATGATAATATTCATAGTAATAAACTTCAAGTCCAAAAGTAATGACTTGAAATTAATTGACATCTTACAAAATATTAATATTTTCTGCTAAAACCGCATATACATGGTTCAAGTTTAAACATTCCAAAAAATTAAACTTTCTATTAAAGTTTCATACAACATCTTACTCCATAATCACATAATTTTTATCCTAGATAATCTCCTCTGGGTTCTTTTGGCAGTAGACGATAGGTCATCAACATTTAAAATATCAACATCTTCAATAATTTTTTTTTTCATTGGGGCTTGTACCAGAATCCTTTAAAGCTTCATCGACGGAAGAGTCAGTAGTAATACAAAAAACATCCTTGAAAAAAATTAAAAATAACTACTGAACTATTAAAATGAAGAAAACAAACTCTATCAACAACTTAAAGAACTTGCAAAAATATATACTCACCTTTGACAACATTTGGAAACCACCATGAGAAGATTCATCAAGGTTAGCACACTTGTATTCACCATCATCCTGACTAACTTAAGAAATGCTAATACAAAAAAAACTAACAGACAACTTCAAAATCTTTGTTTACCAAATTTAACAACACAACACAAAGGTAATTAACTACCTCTCCAGCATTATCATTTTCATAATCATTGCCCATAACCAACTCAATAATTATTGTAGGATAATCACATATATTCTGAATAGTGTACACACGGTAGTCATTTTTAAGATTGTATTTAGAAACTTCAATCTTGAAAGCCAAAAGCTTATCTACTAGCCGGAATAATTCTTGGGGAAAGCCTTCACTATCCTCAAGCTTTAACTGTCTTTCCCTTATATCACTTGCAGATGAACCAACAATACTGGATACATCTATATCAAACAACATAAATGACACACTATCATTCTTATCCTGAACCCTAACATGAACCTTAAACCTGAAATAAATAACTTACAATAAGTTGACTGTAATCTTATAAAACTTGAACAAATTGTAAATAAAAATTATGTCTTACTTTGTTGAGATGGATTTACATTCACACTCGCATTTAGGACAAACGAAAGCTGCAACAGGCAAATCGAGAATTTCTTCAGAAGCTTTTGAAGCAATTTGTAAGTACTCTGATTTAGTTTGCACCTTTCTGAAACATTTCCTGCAAGCAACATAAAACCAGCCAGACCCTTCTTGCACAATTTTTATACTTGCAACCACGACACAACACATTGCTTGGAATACAACAATATATTGATCATTGTGTTTATTCAAATATAAAAAAAATTACATGTAACAAAGTAAATAAACAAATATGAAAACTATTAAAACAAATACTAAAACCGTGTCTATGTAGCTAAGCTGGTCATCATCTTTCTTTGGAGTTAAAAAAACGAATTCTTGATGCAATGAGTAAAGAGACTGGGAGAAACGTAGTGTTTGAGAAGTAGAACCAGATTCTTGATCTTGCTTCCTAAGAAGACTAAAAAATGGTAAAAAGAATTAGCATAAAAAATGACATACAAGGCTCAAAAGAATGACAAAAAAGGTTAAAAACATTGCCCTTTCTGTATAAAATTGTACTAAGTATTGAACCTTCTCCTTATTGGTTAACTTCATCAATTTCTACATTCAGAAACAGTCGAGTTCCATACTTGTCGCTTTGTACGGTAATTTGTTCTATTTATAAGAATATATACACACACACACGCGCACACACTTAGTGACTTCATTTCACGTTAACCATTATTTTAAAAAACACAAAACTAACACAAAGTTACCTTTCCAGTCCTTAACTTTACCATGTTTTATAACAGCCATCACATGCTCATTAGCAGGGTTATTAGAAATGAGGTTCTTAAAAAGTATTGCATAATCATTCCACATTGTACATCTTAAAATGGTACCTCTACACGCAAACAATAATTTTAAACTTGTAAATACATATAAAAAAGGGAACTCAACATTTGAAATACAACATTTATTAGATCACTAAATAACATACAAGTCCGTTAATTTAAGAGAATATTCTTGATTACATTTACTACACAACTTCGTTAATTCTTTCCATTTATTATACAAATGATTGTATGTATTAACTTTTGGAAATATTAGAACAAACAAAACTTATAAAATACAAAGCAATGCTTACTCCAAATCTTGAAGATCAAAGTTCATCTGTTGCATTAATTTTGGAGGTTTTCCAAATACATCCAAATCACCATACCAAATAAGACTACCAGTAACATCTGCAGCAAAAATATAAAATACAACTATATCAAAAATCTATACAAATTGAACCCTCAAAAACCTCAGTAACAAAATATGAAAATAGACCAACCAACAGTCAATAATTTATTTGCTTATCCACTCAGAATATCTTTAAATGGAATGAACCTGAACCCATACTAAAGACCTTTCCATCCCACATCATGCTTCACAATAATACAACGATAAAAAACGATTTTTAAATCATGCGCAACAATAGTGTATGGGTCCTTATTTTCACCAACGCCGACTTTGGAGAGAACGACAACATCATCCTCATGAACTTTACTATTAGAAAATTGCACCAAATGGCCTTTAATAGAAGCCCGAATCTTATCACCCTGCGAATAATCATAAACAAAAGATAAACATCAAACACAATAACTTTTTCAAAATACAGATTTAAGTATATAACATGAAGGTAAGATAACAACATTAACCTAAATCAAAATATAAGTTGTTCCCCAAGTAGTCCATTGCTAAAGATACCCCGAACTCTATTTCTCCTAACTAGTTGTCTTGGATGTACCCGGATATTTATTGTGCAAGTTCAAAGGCTAAACTTGAATTATACTCTCTTTCTCCAAAGTCTCTTTCCCCAAGTAGTCCAATGCTAAAGTTACTCCGAACCGTTTAGGTTCTATAACTCGTGGCTTCGTCGTGAAGGGTTTGAACAGGTTATGGAGGGAGCAGTGGGCAATGTGTCTTCGTCTTCTGTTCCGGATTTGAACTTGATGGGCAAATTTAGGATGTTGCGTACTAAATTAAAAGAGTGGCATATTAATCAAGTTAAATGTGAAAAGGAGGAGATTGAAGCTTTACATGCTGAGATGAAGGAATTGTAATTGATTTTGGAGGATCGCGATCTTACCGAAGCCGAGGCTTGGGTTATGGAAGAGGCGGGTAAAAGAGTGAAGGAATTGGAGCTGTTACATGCCCGGGATTTGAAACAAAAAGCGAGAGTTAAGTGGGCGAAGGATGGTGATGAAAACTCTTCTTTTTTCCTTTGTGTTATTAATTTGAGGAGAATGTCAATGCTATCCCGGGTTTGGTCATCAAGGATAAATGGGAGACGAAACCTCAGGTGGTTAAGCAAGAGGTGGTTCGCTTCTTCAGAGAAAAATTTATCGATGATATCAAGACTCGGTCGAGTATTATTGTTGAGGATATTAAGAAGTTGGAGCCTCAAGTCGCTGAAAGTATTATTGCCCCATTCCATGAGAAAGAAATTAAAGAAACAGTTTGGGACTGTGGGAGTGATAAGGCGCCGGGTCCGGATGGTTTTAATTTTTGTTTTATTAAAAAATTTTGGCATTGTTTTCAGGTGACTTTATGGAAATTTTTAAATCTTTCGCGGAGACAGGTGTTATAAGCAGGGGAGTGGGGTCTTCGTTTATCACGTTGGTTCCTAAAGTCAAAGACCCGGTGGAGCTTAGAGAGTATCGCCCTATCAATTTGATCGGTGTGATCAACAAAGTTATTTCTAAGGTATTGGCGAATCGGTTAAGGAAGGTGATTGATGGTTTGATATCTGAAACGCAAACAGCATTTATTGCAGGCAGATACATTCTAGATGGGCCGCTTATTATTAGTGTTCTCTCTTGGGCTGGAAGGAGTGGAAAGGAGTTATTCATGTTTAAGATTAATTTTGCTAAGGCTTATGATAATGTTAATTGGGAATTTCTGGTATCTATTATGCGGCAGATGGGTTTTCCAGAGGTGTGGTGCAGGTGGATTAAAGGTGTCTTATCTTCAGCTAGATCGTCGGTGCTTGTTAACGGGTCTCCTACGTTCGAATTCTCGTGTGAAAAAGGTATGAGACAAGGTGATCCTATCTCTCCTTTTTTATTTATTATAGTTATGGAAGCTCTAGCTGTCATGATGAGAAAGGCTTGTAGGTTGGGGGCGTTTAATGGTATTTCTCTCCCTAATAGTAGTATGGTTCTTTCTCATTTACTTTATGCGGATGACGCTATGATAATGGGGGAGTGGTCTGGTAGTAATTTTGAGACGTTGCGCCGGGTTCTTAGAGTGTTTCATTTGTGTTCGGGTCTTCGTATAAACATCCAAAAGTCTACATTGTTTGGAGTGGGGAGGGATATGGCCGAGGTTGTGGAGAAGGCACGGTCTCTTGGGTGTTGTGTGAAGGATATTCTGTTTACATACTTGGGGATCACTGTGGGTGCAAATATGGGGAGGATTAGGAATTGGGATCCGGTGGTCAAGGTATTCAAGAATAGACTCTCTATATGGAAGTCCAAGGTGTTATCTATTGGTGGACATTTGGTTTTAATAAAATCTGACATGGAAAGCTTGCCATCCTATTATTTTTCTCTATTTAAGGCGCCAGCAACAGTTATTGATAGTCTTGAAGCGTTAATTAATAGATTTTTGTGGGGTGGTGATTCGGATAATAGAAAGTTTCATTGGGTGGCTTGGGACAAAGTTACGCTTCCTAAAAAGCTTGGTGGGTTGGGTCTTAGCCGGCTTGGAGAAAGTAATAATGCTTTTCTTTTAAAGTGACTTTGGAGGTATAGGGTTGAAGTTGGTTCTATGTGGAGAAGGGTTATTGATGCTATCCATGGTTCGGCTCGTCAGTGGGAGGTTTTTCCGAGTAAGTCTACTTTTACCGGTACGTGGTCTAAAGTAGTGAAAAGTTGTAATAATATGCGTGTTGGGGATTTAGTTGGTTCGAATATGATTCGGGGGTTACTCGGGATGGGGTTCAAATAAGGTTCTGGTTGGATCTCTGGCTTAGTTCGGTCCCTTTAAAAGTTATGTTTCCGAACCTGTTCCGGATTGAAAGACATAAATGGTGCAGTGTCGCAGATCGGTTGGCGGCCTTTAATGGGAATGGGCCGGTTTCATGGGAGTGGAAATCTTACCCTACTACGGCCCAGCAGGTTACTGAGCTAATTGAATGTCATCGTTTATTATTGGGACATGTTTTATTAGATAGCCCAGATAGATGGGTATGGTTTGATAATGGGCCGGTGGACTTCTCGGTGTATCAAGCGAAACAGTGGCTGAGATCTGATCGGGTTGGGAGCCATAGTGATTTGAGTGGTTTCCATTGGTGTAAGTGGGTGCCGTTGAAGTGTAATGTGTTCATGTGGAGAGTGATGCTAGATAGTATTCATACTAAGGTGGCTCTTCATCGAAGGCATATTAGGAATGGGGATACTAGTTGTGATTACTGTGATTTTGAAGAGGAAAGCGTGGATCATATTTTTACGGGTTGTATTATGGCTAAAAGTGGTTTATGGTTTGTATTTCTTGATAATCTCATAATACAATAGAGATCCCATTATATAGGGATTATGATACAAGATAAGTATAGAAACAAATATTATCTCCTAATCTATACAATCAATTCAAATCTATACTAAATATAAGATAATGCTAAGATCCCCCCGCAGTTTGATCGGGCGCGGAGCAGACGGTCAAACTGGAGCGAAATGATTGAAACATCTCTCGAGATAACCCCTTCGTGAAAATGTCGGCATACTGAGAAGAAGACGGGACATGCAGCACACGGATATGACCAATACGAACCTTCTCACGCACAAAGTGTATATCAATCTCAACATGCTTAGTGCGTTGATGATGAACCGGATTATTCGAGAGGTAGACCGCAGAAACATTATCACAATAAACCACAGAGGCCCGCTGTAATGGAACATGAAGTTCAAGAAGCAAGTTTCGTAACCAAGTGGCCTCAGCAACCGCATTTGCTACTCCGCGATACTCAGCCTCCGCACTTAAACGGGAAACAATAGGCTGACGTTTAGATGACCAAGATAGGAGATTATCACCCAAGAATACACAATAACCACTCGTGGAACGACGGGAGTCGGGGCACCCACCCCAATCAGCATCTGAATAGGCAACAAGAGAATTGACCGTTGATTTAACGATCCGTATACCATACGCAATGGTACCCTGTAAGTAACGAATGATGCGTTTCATGAAATTAAAGTGCGGATCCCGTGGTTCATGCATGAATAAGCACACCTGCTGAACGGCATAAGAAATATCCGGTCTAGTGAATGTTAAGTACTGCAAGGCACCCGCTAAACTGCGATATAAAGTGGGGTCATGAAAGAGTGCCCCATCCGTGGCACTAAGCTTGCAGGATAAGTCGACCGGTGTGGTACAGGGCTTGCATGAAGACATCGAAGCTCTGTCAATAATCTCTTTTGCGTATTGTGACTGTGAGAGAAACAGGCCGCTTTGCTGATGAGTGACTTTAATGCCGAGAAAGTGGTGAAGGCGACCCAAGTCAGTCATGGCAAACTCTCGTGAGAGTGCACCAATAATCTCCTGTAAAAACGCATCCGTAGATGCGGTAAGAATAATGTCGTCTACATATAAAAGAAGATAAGCAACATGAGGGCCCTTGTGATAAATAAATAGCGACGTGTCGCAGGTGCTACTCCAAAAACCCTGTGAAAGAATAAATGTGGCAAACCGAGTATACCACGCACGAGGGGCTTGTTTCAACCCGTATAATGACTTCTTCAACTTGCAAACAAAATTCGGGAACCGTTTATCCACGAAACCCGGTGGCTGATGCATAAACACAGTCTCCTGTAAGTGCCCATGTAGAAAAGCATTCTTGACATCCAATTGATGGATTGGCCAAGAACGAGATACAGCCAAAGAAAGCACAGTACGAATGGTAGCCGGTTTGACAACCGGACTAAAAGTCTCCTCACAATCAATGCCCACAGTCTGAGATTTACCATTTACGACTAATCGTGCTTTGTAACATTCCAAGGAGCCGTCCGACTTGAATTTGTGACGAAATAGCCACATACAACGAATAACCGGGCTATCAGTCGGACGGGGAACCAAATCCCATGTATCATTTTCCTGCAATGCATTAAATTCGGCCTGCATGGCGTGTGTCCAATTATGATCTAGGAAGGCCTGGGCATAGGACTTTGGAACTGGTGAGACGGTAGATGTGTGTAAATTGAGAGGGGTATGGGGTTTAAGAGAACCGGTCTTGGACCGGGTCGTCATTGGGTGAACGTTGGTCGTAGGGTGAGGATGGGCCGGTGTAGGAGTAGATGGATGTGGAATGGGTGGGGGCTGATGTACCGGGTGTGCATGTTGGGGTGTTTGGGCCGTGGGCTGGGAAGATTGTGTGGGCCGGAGAGGTGGGAAGCTGGGTGGGGGCATGGGCTGAGTAGCAGCTGAAGGTTGGGCTAGGGGCTGTGGGCGGTTTCTTCGTGTGTAAGTGATGGGTTGGGCCGGAGCAGTAGGTAATGGGCTGGGAGTGATGGGTATGGCCGGGTTGGGTGTGAAGGTAAAATTTTGGGGAATCAGGTCATCCAAAAATGTGTAGGATGAGGCCGAAGTAGGTATAGTGTAAGGAAAAGTATTCTCGTCAAAAGTGACATGGCGAGAAATATGCACCTTACCCGTGGTAGGATCAAAACAACGGTAACCACGAAAGTCTGGTGGGTACCCTAGGAAGATGCAATGAATGGAACGGGTATGAAGTTTGTGAGGTTGAGTGGCAGATGTATTTGGGTAACAGGCACACCCGAACACTCGTAAGTGATCATATGTCGGGTGGCGAAGGTATAGGGCAAAGGTGGGGGTGAAAAAATTTAAACGTTTGGTAGGTAGGATGTTGTGAAGGTAGGTGGCAGTGTGAAGGGCTTCCACCCAAAAGGAGGGTGGGAGGTGAGCATGAATAAGGAGGGCTCGTATGATGTCGTTTAAGCGACGAATCATACGCTCCGCACGGCCGTTCTGGGAAGAGGTTTGGGGACAGGAAAAGCGGAAAAGAAGGCCGTTTTGGTGGGCAAAGTTTTTGAAGGCGTTGTTATCAAATTCGCCTCCTAAATCACACTGAAAGGTTTTAATAAGTCTGTTAAATTGGGTGTGAATGAGACGGTGAAATTTCACAAATGTTGGGAATGTTTCAGATTTATATTTTAAAGGATAAACCCAAACAAAATGTGAAAAATTATCGATGAGGACCATATAATATTTATAGCCGGTTTTACTCATAACAGGTGAGGTCCATAAATCACAGTGTATAATATCAAACGGTGCAAATGTAAAAGTATTAGAAGCATGAAAAGGTAAACGTTTACTATTCGAAAGTTGACAAGAATTGCAAAAAGTAGACCTATGGTCTTTATTACAAGGAAAATCAAAATTACGACTAAGAATATCAAGAACTTGAGAGCCTGGATGACCTAGACGGTCATGCCAGGGTAAGGAAGCAGTGGTGAGGTAGCAGGCTTGAGGCGGCAGTTTTGGTGAGGTGAATGGATACAAGTCCCCGTTGCTATTGTGGCACGAGAGAATTCTTCCATTGTGAAGGTCCTTCAAAGAAAAACCAAACGGATCAAATTCTACGGAAACCCAATTATCACGAGTAAAACGACGTACGGAAATTAGGTTTTTAATAATTTGGGGACTGTGAAGTATGTTAGGCAAGATATAGGTGCGGTTAGGAAGGGTGTAAAAACCTGTCCCAGATTTCATAATCGGAACACATTCGCCATTACCGACCAATAATTTATTACAAGCAGTAGATGATGAAGGGATTCGAATCATACCTTGGTCCTGAGTAACATGCGCCTCGGCCCCGGTGTCCATGTAAGAAGTAGGATCCTGTTGTTGCATATGCATAGCAGAGAATGCCGCGCTCAGGTCGGAAGGACACAATGCATTGTAATGATAACCGGATGGGGGAGCCGATGGTTGGGGCGGTGCAAGCCCGGTGAACTGTGCCGATGGGTGCTCGGGTTGGGTATTGGGTTGGGCTGAATAACCTGGACCCGAGAAACTGGAGTGGCCCGTGGGCTGTTTAGTGTTGGGGTTGGGCTGCCAAGCAGGTTGCGTCGGATATGGACAGGGTGGGGTGGCCCACCAGGCCCAATTTGGGTAGGAAGGCATCTGTGGAAACCAGCCAGTGGGATTACGAGTACCGCGTCCTCTGCCTCCACGGCCAGAACGGCCCCTGCCCCTCCCCCGTCCTCTGCCATAGCCATACGACTGTGGAAAAGGGTTTGGGTTTGGGTTGGGTGACGGGTTCTGCGAAGCCGAGGAGGAAGAGGAGTTGGACGAGTGGGATTGTTGAGCGACAAGAACTGATGATGCGGTAGGTTGATGGGCTTCCATACGTATAACCTCGTCCTGCAACATGGTGCGAGCAGTGTCCCAATCGGCATTACTTTGATGGATAAGTGAAGCTGTAGTATCATACTCTTGAGGCAGGCCATGAACGAGCTGGAGAACAAGACGAGATTCGGTAACCGGTTGATCCACGTCTTCAAGCTGATTAGCCAGATCGCTCAAACGTTGGCAGTAGTCGTCCACCGAAGAGCAATTGGCCAGGGTGAGGTTACAGAACTGTGTTTCCAAGGCAGCCGCACGTGCCTTGTTGTTACTCAGGAAAGTCTTCTCAAGCATCAGCCAGGCGGCTCTGGCAGTTGACACATGGCCGAGCAGCCGAGGGAGTTGGCTGTCTGAAACGGTATTCACGATCCATTGGAGCACCAAGGCGTCGAGTTCAACCCATAGTGGGTACTCGGCAGCCGTTTCTTCCGGTGGGGGAGTCCCGTCGATGTGGTCTAGCACCTTGTAAGCGACTGCGTGCAGTCGGAAAAGCTTGACCCAAGAAGTGTAGGTGACCGTTTTTCCGTCTAGGGTACGGATTTTAGACTGGATGTTGGTGACGGAATACGCCGGATGAAGTGGTGTGGGCTTTACGGCCGAAGCCGATGACTGAGGGTTGTCGCCGTCTTTGGTCATGATCGGATGTAGGAGAAAAGAAAAGAAGAATGGCCGGCGGCGATTAGGTTAAAGAGCCGTAGCTCTGATACCATAAAAGAGGTTTATGGTTTGTATTTCTTGATAATCTCATAATACAATAGAGATCCATTATATAGGGATTATGATACAAGATAAGTATAGAAACAAATATTATCTCCTAATCTATACAATCAATTCAAATTAATTCAAATCTATACTAAATATAAGATAATGCTAAGAGGCTTCAGGTATGTGGCAAGGTATAGCTAATTGGGTGCATCTCCCGCCTATTTTCCTTTTTTCTGTCAAAGATATTATGGAGGTGGTTAAAGCGTCGGGGTGGTCTGACCGAAAGATGGAGATTTTGTTTGGGATTTTCATAGTGGCTTGTTGGCGGCTCTGGAAAGCAAGGAACGAGAGAATTTTTTACCAGAATTTTGATGTGATGTAATTGGTTAGGGTTCTCGTCTTGGGAGTCCCTCGTTTTGTGTTGTGTTAATGATATTTGCCTTTAAAAAAAATATGATGTTGTAATATAGGGCCAGCTTGAGAGTGGCATATAGATAGCTGTTAAAAGGCTAAACTTGAATTATACTCAAGGTACCAAACATTTTCAAAATGAGGTCGAGTTGCTCTCAAAGGTTGAATCACGGTATTGTGGTCCAGCTTATTGGCTAGTACTGTATTTATGGCAAAGATGGGCTTTTAATATACCAATTTTTACCGAATGGAAGTCTAGAGAAGTATCTATTTGGTAAATATTATTGGGCAAGCGAATTTACACTTGTAATCATTGTAGTTAATTTATGTTGTAAATGATGCCTATCTTGTTGACTCATGTAGATACATTGGCTTGGGAGAAAAGGCGTAAAATCATAAAAGATGTTGCCAATGGACTCCAATATCTCCATGAACGAGCTATTAAAAAAATAATTCATCAGGATTTGAAACCCCATAATGTTTTGAACTGGAACGCTAAAATTGGAGATTTGGGCTCACAAGGTTATTTAAAAACAATGAATCTAGATGCCATACACAACAGATAGCTGGAACCCCGTATGTGTATTACGAATCCGTGGTTAATTAAATTTATTAACAGTTTATTACCCCTATGATGCTAAATTGATTAGTTTTTCTTGTATAGTGGTTATATAATGTTCACTAGAGAAGGCAGCATCACGTACCAAACCAATGTTTTTAGTTTTGGCATTATGGTATTAGAGATTATAGATGGCAGCTAAATTGATTTGTCTTTTTCCTTTTTCATATCAAATTGTTATTTATATTTTTAATTATCTTAATACTTCCTAAACCAAATAGAACTTCAACTCTTACCCTATAAATATTATAGCATACCCATTCATTCTTAATACCATCTCACTAAAAACCACTCTCATACCTTCCCTAAAACTAAGAATTTTCAGCCAAACCTCCAATCTTAAGCCAAAAACCAAGCGCTAGTAAGTAATTTAAGTTACACAATGTTGTTTTCTTATGCGCTTTTATTAATTTATTACTTATTACCTTTTAAATCTAGCTTGATAATTCTTTTAAAACCTGTAACATAAAGTTTATACACTTATTTTATCATATATTAACTAAAAACATTTTTTAAAATATTCAAAGGTGCACATAAGTGCAGCCCTTGATTTGGATAACATGCAAAACTGAACGTAAAACCACCATAACTAAAATTTTACAACACTTTTAAAGAAAAATCAGATACCATGATCAAGATCGCCAAATTCTCGTTTCAATGGTATATTATATGTCGAAAAACTCATCCGTTTTGACCCTTAACGAACCCAAACAAAACAGGGGGTTCAAATCTGGATGTGCTGTTTTGTTTCACGTTTTTGACCTAGTTCTAGGGCTCAAACGAAAAACTTTCCTAAAATAAAGTTGTTCAAAATACATTTCTTTAGTTTACTGTAAATTTTCAGAATTTTTGGAGTTTGTTTGATTTTTAAAATGTAATTTAAAACAATAGCTACAATCTGTCCAAAACATGATTTTAACAAATCTAACCTATCTAACACTCCACCTATTATTCTTTTGATTATCCTAATCGTATAAGAACTCTAGAATCTTAATATGACCCTAAAACAACACTTCTTATCACTTTAGGGCATTATTACTAAACGTTCTCACGCTCAAGAAAACGCACGAACTCATTAAGCACCTAAGGTAAGTTTACATATCCTCACTCTTTTACAGTTTTTCAATGCTTTTTGGGGTGAAACATGTTAAACTTTATTCTTTAAACTTATGCAATTCAATTATGTGTCGTGTGTGATTCTTTGTGTTATGTGTCTTAAACTTGCTAAGTAAACTAAACTAAGACTTGCATAATCATTAACGTTTATCAAGCCAACAGTAACAAGAGATAAGTTTTATCCGCTAAGATAAGGATATGTCCCAAAGTTGACATATTGTTTTCTTTGAATACAGCAAAGTTGGATAGCTTGGTGGCACGTAACCTTCCCGTCTTTACAACGAACCACGGATTTAACCTCCTCCTCACTTAGTCGAACTTGGGTCCGAATACGCTATTATTTGTCAGATCAACAAAACAAAGTCACCCCCTTTTTCTTTATCCAATTCTAAAATCTCTAGCTCTTACCTAGCAAACAACAAGAATGCATATACTAATAATTTTTTCTTTTTTTCTCACCTTTTCCAAGGTTATAGAAGCACCACCACCTATAAATAGCATTGAATATGCATACTGCTACGAAGATGGAAACTTCACCAAATATAGCATATATGAAACAAACCTTAAAAATGCACTCTCAACCTTACCCTCCACCAACTCAAGGAAGGGTTACTTTAATATATTAACCGGAATAGGTAATAATACAGTCCACTGTTCGGCACTTTGTCGAGGAGATATAAACAATGACGTGTGCATGCATTGTGTTAATAGTGCAATTGTCAATATAATAATTGCATGTCCCAATCAAAAAGGGGCTGTCCTTTACCTTAATCTGTGTTGGTTGAGTTACTATAACTCATACCTTCACACCGATGATCTTCGAGCGATTTTCCCATCCGGCGAAAACATAATAAATCCCACGTATCTAAGTGAAGTGAGATCACTTCTTAAGGATCTCACTTTAGATGCTGCAGTAGGTGATCACCTACGGAAGTATTCATGTGGGAATACGACTGGCTGGGATAATATTACAGTATACGGGTTCGTGCAGTGCACACCGGACTTTAGTGGTCCAGAGTGCATTGATTGCTTGAACAATGCTATCACGGAACTTTTTGTGAAACAAAACAAGAGTGATATTCAAAAAGTTGGAATTAGCCTAAAACAACCAACTTGTATGTTTGAGTATAACATTACCCGTTTTTTCAACTTGACAACAATTGCGAGGTCTCCACCTCCCCAGCAACCGCTGATTCAAACCCCAACCATACAGAACTTATCTCCTCCACCCAAAAATACCAAAGGTATGATAGTAACTTTCAGCAAAATACTTTCTTGGAATCCTGCCGAAATACCTTGTAATTTCAGTACCAGTTTCTATTTCAGCGAGCATGAGATCTAAAGTAAAGATGACAGTACTACTTGTCATTTTGCCAGCTGGTATCATCACACTATTAGTTGTTGCTTCTGTCTCTATATTCTTAAGAATAAAGAAGAAGCAAACGGCTCAGACCAACTTTGATGAGTGTAAGTTCCCATTCTTCCTCTTACGCCTTTGAATTACATATACAACATAAATAAGTTGTTCCCAAGTAGTCCATTGCTAAAGTTACTCCGAATTCTCTTTCTCCTAACTAGTTGTCTTGGATGTACCCGGATGTTTATTGTGCGAGTTCAACATAGTAAAGACTGCAACAAATAATTTTTCAGAAGACAATTTGTTGGGAAGAGGTGCATATGGACTCGTTTACAAGGTAAGCACAAAAACAATGTTCCTCCTTACAAAAAGTTACCACATATATGTCAGTTTAAAGTTGTTGATATCATATGATGTTGTAATATAGGGCCAGCTTGAGAGTGGCATACAGATAGCTGTTAAAAGGCTAAACTTGAATTATACTCAAGTTACCGAACAATTTCAAAATGAGGTCAACTTGCTATCAAGGTTGAATCACCGTAATGTGGTCCAGCTTATTGGCTACTGTATTGATGGCAAAGATGGGCTTCTAATATACGAATTTTTACCGAATGGAAGTCTAGAGAAGTATCTATTTGGTAAATATTATTGGGCAAGCGAGTTTACACTTGTAATCATTGTAGTTAATTTATGTTGTACATGATGCCTATCGTGTTGACTCATGCAGATTCATCCAAGAGATCCGTTTTGGCTTGGGAGAGAAGGCGTAACATCATAAAAGATGTTGCTTATGGACTTCAATATCTCCATGAACGAGCCTTTAAAAAAATAATTCATCGGGATTTGAAACCCCATAATGTTTTGTTGGACCACAACTGGAACGCTAAAATTGGAGATTTTGGCCTCGCAAGGTTATTTAAAAACAAAATCTAGATGCCATACACAACGGATAGCTGGAACCCCGTATGTGTATTACGAATCCATGGTTACTTTATTAAATTTGTTAACTGTTTATTATCCCTATGATGCTAAATTGATTAGTTTTTCTTGTATAGTGGTTATATAATGTTCACCAGAGCAGGAAGCATCACGAACCAAACCAATGTTTTTAGTTTTGGCATTATGGTATTAGAGATTATAGCGGGAAGGAAAACCTTTCTTCATCACGTGCTATGCTTCAAGACCTTGTACGCTCACGCCTTCTAAAGTTATATAAAAATTGATATACATAAAATATAAAACGTAATATATGTATGCTGATGTATATATGTGTTGTCCTCACGGGGCAAAAATAGAGTTGCACAAATTTTAAAGTTATTTTACTAATTTCGTGAAAATAATGTTAAAAATAACGGACGGTTAATCATGCATCATGTTGGATTAACTGAGTTGATGATGATTAATATATGTATGCTAACATTTAGAAAAACTAATTTCGATTCATAATATCTTGTAGGCACGTGAAAGCTGGCAGAGACAGAAAACCGAGGATATTATAGATCCCTGGTTAAGACAGGAAGTAACTAATTCGCTGGGAGTGGAAATCTTACCCTACTACGGCCCAGCAGGTTACTGAGCTAATTGAATGTCATCGTTTATTATTGGGACATGTTTTATTAGATAGCCCAGATAGATGGGTATGGTTTGATAATGGGCCGGTGGACTTCTCGGTGTATCAAGCGAAACAGTGGCTGAGATCTGATCGGGTTGGGAGCCATAGTGATTTGAGTGGTTTCCATTGGTGTAAGTGGGTGCCGTTGAAGTGTAATGTGTTCATGTGGAGAGTGATGCTAGATAGTATTCATACTAAGGTGGCTCTTCATCGAAGGCATATTAGGAATGGGGATACTAGTTGTGATTACTGTGATTTTGAAGAGGAAAGCGTGGATCATATTTTTACGGGTTGTATTATGGCTAAAAGTGGTTTATGGTTTGTATTTCTTGATAATCTCATAATACAATAGAGATCCCATTATATAGGGATTATGATACAAGATAAGTATAGAAACAAATATTATCTCCTAATCTATACAATCAATTCAAATCTATACTAAATATAAGATAATGCTAAGATCCCCCCGCAGTTTGATCGGGCGCGGAGCAGACGGTCAAACTGGAGCGAAATGATTGAAACATCTCTCGAGATAACCCCTTCGTGAAAATGTCGGCATACTGAGAAGAAGACGGGACATGCAGCACACGGATATGACCAATACGAACCTTCTCACGCACAAAGTGTATATCAATCTCAACATGCTTAGTGCGTTGATGATGAACCGGATTATTCGAGAGGTAGACCGCAGAAACATTATCACAATAAACCACAGAGGCCCGCTGTAATGGAACATGAAGTTCAAGAAGCAAGTTTCGTAACCAAGTGGCCTCAGCAACCGCATTTGCTACTCCGCGATACTCAGCCTCCGCACTTAAACGGGAAACAATAGGCTGACGTTTAGATGACCAAGATAGGAGATTATCACCCAAGAATACACAATAACCACTCGTGGAACGACGGGAGTCGGGGCACCCACCCCAATCAGCATCTGAATAGGCAACAAGAGAATTGACCGTTGATTTAACGATCCGTATACCATACGCAATGGTACCCTGTAAGTAACGAATGATGCGTTTCATGAAATTAAAGTGCGGATCCCGTGGTTCATGCATGAATAAGCACACCTGCTGAACGGCATAAGAAATATCCGGTCTAGTGAATGTTAAGTACTGCAAGGCACCCGCTAAACTGCGATATAAAGTGGGGTCATGAAAGAGTGCCCCATCCGTGGCACTAAGCTTGCAGGATAAGTCGACCGGTGTGGTACAGGGCTTGCATGAAGACATCGAAGCTCTGTCAATAATCTCTTTTGCGTATTGTGACTGTGAGAGAAACAGGCCGCTTTGCTGATGAGTGACTTTAATGCCGAGAAAGTGGTGAAGGCGACCCAAGTCAGTCATGGCAAACTCTCGTGAGAGTGCACCAATAATCTCCTGTAAAAACGCATCCGTAGATGCGGTAAGAATAATGTCGTCTACATATAAAAGAAGATAAGCAACATGAGGGCCCTTGTGATAAATAAATAGCGACGTGTCGCAGGTGCTACTCCAAAAACCCTGTGAAAGAATAAATGTGGCAAACCGAGTATACCACGCACGAGGGGCTTGTTTCAACCCGTATAATGACTTCTTCAACTTGCAAACAAAATTCGGGAACCGTTTATCCACGAAACCCGGTGGCTGATGCATAAACACAGTCTCCTGTAAGTGCCCATGTAGAAAAGCATTCTTGACATCCAATTGATGGATTGGCCAAGAACGAGATACAGCCAAAGAAAGCACAGTACGAATGGTAGCCGGTTTGACAACCGGACTAAAAGTCTCCTCACAATCAATGCCCACAGTCTGAGATTTACCATTTACGACTAATCGTGCTTTGTAACATTCCAAGGAGCCGTCCGACTTGAATTTGTGACGAAATAGCCACATACAACGAATAACCGGGCTATCAGTCGGACGGGGAACCAAATCCCATGTATCATTTTCCTGCAATGCATTAAATTCGGCCTGCATGGCGTGTGTCCAATTATGATCTAGGAAGGCCTGGGCATAGGACTTTGGAACTGGTGAGACGGTAGATGTGTGTAAATTGAGAGGGGTATGGGGTTTAAGAGAACCGGTCTTGGACCGGGTCGTCATTGGGTGAACGTTGGTCGTAGGGTGAGGATGGGCCGGTGTAGGAGTAGATGGATGTGGAATGGGTGGGGGCTGATGTACCGGGTGTGCATGTTGGGGTGTTTGGGCCGTGGGCTGGGAAGATTGTGTGGGCCGGAGAGGTGGGAAGCTGGGTGGGGGCATGGGCTGAGTAGCAGCTGAAGGTTGGGCTAGGGGCTGTGGGCGGTTTCTTCGTGTGTAAGTGATGGGTTGGGCCGGAGCAGTAGGTAATGGGCTGGGAGTGATGGGTATGGCCGGGTTGGGTGTGAAGGTAAAATTTTGGGGAATCAGGTCATCCAAAAATGTGTAGGATGAGGCCGAAGTAGGTATAGTGTAAGGAAAAGTATTCTCGTCAAAAGTGACATGGCGAGAAATATGCACCTTACCCGTGGTAGGATCAAAACAACGGTAACCACGAAAGTCTGGTGGGTACCCTAGGAAGATGCAATGAATGGAACGGGTATGAAGTTTGTGAGGTTGAGTGGCAGATGTATTTGGGTAACAGGCACACCCGAACACTCGTAAGTGATCATATGTCGGGTGGCGAAGGTATAGGGCAAAGGTGGGGGTGAAAAAATTTAAACGTTTGGTAGGTAGGATGTTGTGAAGGTAGGTGGCAGTGTGAAGGGCTTCCACCCAAAAGGAGGGTGGGAGGTGAGCATGAATAAGGAGGGCTCGTATGATGTCGTTTAAGCGACGAATCATACGCTCCGCACGGCCGTTCTGGGAAGAGGTTTGGGGACAGGAAAAGCGGAAAAGAAGGCCGTTTTGGTGGGCAAAGTTTTTGAAGGCGTTGTTATCAAATTCGCCTCCTAAATCACACTGAAAGGTTTTAATAAGTCTGTTAAATTGGGTGTGAATGAGACGGTGAAATTTCACAAATGTTGGGAATGTTTCAGATTTATATTTTAAAGGATAAACCCAAACAAAATGTGAAAAATTATCGATGAGGACCATATAATATTTATAGCCGGTTTTACTCATAACAGGTGAGGTCCATAAATCACAGTGTATAATATCAAACGGTGCAAATGTAAAAGTATTAGAAGCATGAAAAGGTAAACGTTTACTATTCGAAAGTTGACAAGAATTGCAAAAAGTAGACCTATGGTCTTTATTACAAGGAAAATCAAAATTACGACTAAGAATATCAAGAACTTGAGAGCCTGGATGACCTAGACGGTCATGCCAGGGTAAGGAAGCAGTGGTGAGGTAGCAGGCTTGAGGCGGCAGTTTTGGTGAGGTGAATGGATACAAGTCCCCGTTGCTATTGTGGCACGAGAGAATTCTTCCATTGTGAAGGTCCTTCAAAGAAAAACCAAACGGATCAAATTCTACGGAAACCCAATTATCACGAGTAAAACGACGTACGGAAATTAGGTTTTTAATAATTTGGGGACTGTGAAGTATGTTAGGCAAGATATAGGTGCGGTTAGGAAGGGTGTAAAAACCTGTCCCAGATTTCATAATCGGAACACATTCGCCATTACCGACCAATAATTTATTACAAGCAGTAGATGATGAAGGGATTCGAATCATACCTTGGTCCTGAGTAACATGCGCCTCGGCCCCGGTGTCCATGTAAGAAGTAGGATCCTGTTGTTGCATATGCATAGCAGAGAATGCCGCGCTCAGGTCGGAAGGACACAATGCATTGTAATGATAACCGGATGGGGGAGCCGATGGTTGGGGCGGTGCAAGCCCGGTGAACTGTGCCGATGGGTGCTCGGGTTGGGTATTGGGTTGGGCTGAATAACCTGGACCCGAGAAACTGGAGTGGCCCGTGGGCTGTTTAGTGTTGGGGTTGGGCTGCCAAGCAGGTTGCGTCGGATATGGACAGGGTGGGGTGGCCCACCAGGCCCAATTTGGGTAGGAAGGCATCTGTGGAAACCAGCCAGTGGGATTACGAGTACCGCGTCCTCTGCCTCCACGGCCAGAACGGCCCCTGCCCCTCCCCCGTCCTCTGCCATAGCCATACGACTGTGGAAAAGGGTTTGGGTTTGGGTTGGGTGACGGGTTCTGCGAAGCCGAGGAGGAAGAGGAGTTGGACGAGTGGGATTGTTGAGCGACAAGAACTGATGATGCGGTAGGTTGATGGGCTTCCATACGTATAACCTCGTCCTGCAACATGGTGCGAGCAGTGTCCCAATCGGCATTACTTTGATGGATAAGTGAAGCTGTAGTATCATACTCTTGAGGCAGGCCATGAACGAGCTGGAGAACAAGACGAGATTCGGTAACCGGTTGATCCACGTCTTCAAGCTGATTAGCCAGATCGCTCAAACGTTGGCAGTAGTCGTCCACCGAAGAGCAATTGGCCAGGGTGAGGTTACAGAACTGTGTTTCCAAGGCAGCCGCACGTGCCTTGTTGTTACTCAGGAAAGTCTTCTCAAGCATCAGCCAGGCGGCTCTGGCAGTTGACACATGGCCGAGCAGCCGAGGGAGTTGGCTGTCTGAAACGGTATTCACGATCCATTGGAGCACCAAGGCGTCGAGTTCAACCCATAGTGGGTACTCGGCAGCCGTTTCTTCCGGTGGGGGAGTCCCGTCGATGTGGTCTAGCACCTTGTAAGCGACTGCGTGCAGTCGGAAAAGCTTGACCCAAGAAGTGTAGGTGACCGTTTTTCCGTCTAGGGTACGGATTTTAGACTGGATGTTGGTGACGGAATACGCCGGATGAAGTGGTGTGGGCTTTACGGCCGAAGCCGATGACTGAGGGTTGTCGCCGTCTTTGGTCATGATCGGATGTAGGAGAAAAGAAAAGAAGAATGGCCGGCGGCGATTAGGTTAAAGAGCCGTAGCTCTGATACCATAAAAGAGGTTTATGGTTTGTATTTCTTGATAATCTCATAATACAATAGAGATCCATTATATAGGGATTATGATACAAGATAAGTATAGAAACAAATATTATCTCCTAATCTATACAATCAATTCAAATTAATTCAAATCTATACTAAATATAAGATAATGCTAAGAGGCTTCAGGTATGTGGCAAGGTATAGCTAATTGGGTGCATCTCCCGCCTATTTTCCTTTTTTCTGTCAAAGATATTATGGAGGTGGTTAAAGCGTCGGGGTGGTCTGACCGAAAGATGGAGATTTTGTTTGGGATTTTCATAGTGGCTTGTTGGCGGCTCTGGAAAGCAAGGAACGAGAGAATTTTTTACCAGAATTTTGATGTGATGTAATTGGTTAGGGTTCTCGTCTTGGGAGTCCCTCGTTTTGTGTTGTGTTAATGATATTTGCCTTTAAAAAAAATATGATGTTGTAATATAGGGCCAGCTTGAGAGTGGCATATAGATAGCTGTTAAAAGGCTAAACTTGAATTATACTCAAGGTACCAAACATTTTCAAAATGAGGTCGAGTTGCTCTCAAAGGTTGAATCACGGTATTGTGGTCCAGCTTATTGGCTAGTACTGTATTTATGGCAAAGATGGGCTTTTAATATACCAATTTTTACCGAATGGAAGTCTAGAGAAGTATCTATTTGGTAAATATTATTGGGCAAGCGAATTTACACTTGTAATCATTGTAGTTAATTTATGTTGTAAATGATGCCTATCTTGTTGACTCATGTAGATACATTGGCTTGGGAGAAAAGGCGTAAAATCATAAAAGATGTTGCCAATGGACTCCAATATCTCCATGAACGAGCTATTAAAAAAATAATTCATCAGGATTTGAAACCCCATAATGTTTTGAACTGGAACGCTAAAATTGGAGATTTGGGCTCACAAGGTTATTTAAAAACAATGAATCTAGATGCCATACACAACAGATAGCTGGAACCCCGTATGTGTATTACGAATCCGTGGTTAATTAAATTTATTAACAGTTTATTACCCCTATGATGCTAAATTGATTAGTTTTTCTTGTATAGTGGTTATATAATGTTCACTAGAGAAGGCAGCATCACGTACCAAACCAATGTTTTTAGTTTTGGCATTATGGTATTAGAGATTATAGATGGCAGCTAAATTGATTTGTCTTTTTCCTTTTTCATATCAAATTGTTATTTATATTTTTAATTATCTTAATACTTCCTAAACCAAATAGAACTTCAACTCTTACCCTATAAATATTATAGCATACCCATTCATTCTTAATACCATCTCACTAAAAACCACTCTCATACCTTCCCTAAAACTAAGAATTTTCAGCCAAACCTCCAATCTTAAGCCAAAAACCAAGCGCTAGTAAGTAATTTAAGTTACACAATGTTGTTTTCTTATGCGCTTTTATTAATTTATTACTTATTACCTTTTAAATCTAGCTTGATAATTCTTTTAAAACCTGTAACATAAAGTTTATACACTTATTTTATCATATATTAACTAAAAACATTTTTTAAAATATTCAAAGGTGCACATAAGTGCAGCCCTTGATTTGGATAACATGCAAAACTGAACGTAAAACCACCATAACTAAAATTTTACAACACTTTTAAAGAAAAATCAGATACCATGATCAAGATCGCCAAATTCTCGTTTCAATGGTATATTATATGTCGAAAAACTCATCCGTTTTGACCCTTAACGAACCCAAACAAAACAGGGGGTTCAAATCTGGATGTGCTGTTTTGTTTCACGTTTTTGACCTAGTTCTAGGGCTCAAACGAAAAACTTTCCTAAAATAAAGTTGTTCAAAATACATTTCTTTAGTTTACTGTAAATTTTCAGAATTTTTGGAGTTTGTTTGATTTTTAAAATGTAATTTAAAACAATAGCTACAATCTGTCCAAAACATGATTTTAACAAATCTAACCTATCTAACACTCCACCTATTATTCTTTTGATTATCCTAATCGTATAAGAACTCTAGAATCTTAATATGACCCTAAAACAACACTTCTTATCACTTTAGGGCATTATTACTAAACGTTCTCACGCTCAAGAAAACGCACGAACTCATTAAGCACCTAAGGTAAGTTTACATATCCTCACTCTTTTACAGTTTTTCAATGCTTTTTGGGGTGAAACATGTTAAACTTTATTCTTTAAACTTATGCAATTCAATTATGTGTCGTGTGTGATTCTTTGTGTTATGTGTCTTAAACTTGCTAAGTAAACTAAACTAAGACTTGCATAATCATTAACGTTTATCAAGCCAACAGTAACAAGAGATAAGTTTTATCCGCTAAGATAAGGATATGTCCCAAAGTTGACATATTGTTTTCTTTGAATACAGCAAAGTTGGATAGCTTGGTGGCACGTAACCTTCCCGTCTTTACAACGAACCACGGATTTAACCTCCTCCTCACTTAGTCGAACTTGGGTCCGAATACGCTATTATTTGTCAGATCAACAAAACAAAGTCACCCCCTTTTTCTTTATCCAATTCTAAAATCTCTAGCTCTTACCTAGCAAACAACAAGAATGCATATACTAATAATTTTTTCTTTTTTTCTCACCTTTTCCAAGGTTATAGAAGCACCACCACCTATAAATAGCATTGAATATGCATACTGCTACGAAGATGGAAACTTCACCAAATATAGCATATATGAAACAAACCTTAAAAATGCACTCTCAACCTTACCCTCCACCAACTCAAGGAAGGGTTACTTTAATATATTAACCGGAATAGGTAATAATACAGTCCACTGTTCGGCACTTTGTCGAGGAGATATAAACAATGACGTGTGCATGCATTGTGTTAATAGTGCAATTGTCAATATAATAATTGCATGTCCCAATCAAAAAGGGGCTGTCCTTTACCTTAATCTGTGTTGGTTGAGTTACTATAACTCATACCTTCACACCGATGATCTTCGAGCGATTTTCCCATCCGGCGAAAACATAATAAATCCCACGTATCTAAGTGAAGTGAGATCACTTCTTAAGGATCTCACTTTAGATGCTGCAGTAGGTGATCACCTACGGAAGTATTCATGTGGGAATACGACTGGCTGGGATAATATTACAGTATACGGGTTCGTGCAGTGCACACCGGACTTTAGTGGTCCAGAGTGCATTGATTGCTTGAACAATGCTATCACGGAACTTTTTGTGAAACAAAACAAGAGTGATATTCAAAAAGTTGGAATTAGCCTAAAACAACCAACTTGTATGTTTGAGTATAACATTACCCGTTTTTTCAACTTGACAACAATTGCGAGGTCTCCACCTCCCCAGCAACCGCTGATTCAAACCCCAACCATACAGAACTTATCTCCTCCACCCAAAAATACCAAAGGTATGATAGTAACTTTCAGCAAAATACTTTCTTGGAATCCTGCCGAAATACCTTGTAATTTCAGTACCAGTTTCTATTTCAGCGAGCATGAGATCTAAAGTAAAGATGACAGTACTACTTGTCATTTTGCCAGCTGGTATCATCACACTATTAGTTGTTGCTTCTGTCTCTATATTCTTAAGAATAAAGAAGAAGCAAACGGCTCAGACCAACTTTGATGAGTGTAAGTTCCCATTCTTCCTCTTACGCCTTTGAATTACATATACAACATAAATAAGTTGTTCCCAAGTAGTCCATTGCTAAAGTTACTCCGAATTCTCTTTCTCCTAACTAGTTGTCTTGGATGTACCCGGATGTTTATTGTGCGAGTTCAACATAGTAAAGACTGCAACAAATAATTTTTCAGAAGACAATTTGTTGGGAAGAGGTGCATATGGACTCGTTTACAAGGTAAGCACAAAAACAATGTTCCTCCTTACAAAAAGTTACCACATATATGTCAGTTTAAAGTTGTTGATATCATATGATGTTGTAATATAGGGCCAGCTTGAGAGTGGCATACAGATAGCTGTTAAAAGGCTAAACTTGAATTATACTCAAGTTACCGAACAATTTCAAAATGAGGTCAACTTGCTATCAAGGTTGAATCACCGTAATGTGGTCCAGCTTATTGGCTACTGTATTGATGGCAAAGATGGGCTTCTAATATACGAATTTTTACCGAATGGAAGTCTAGAGAAGTATCTATTTGGTAAATATTATTGGGCAAGCGAGTTTACACTTGTAATCATTGTAGTTAATTTATGTTGTACATGATGCCTATCGTGTTGACTCATGCAGATTCATCCAAGAGATCCGTTTTGGCTTGGGAGAGAAGGCGTAACATCATAAAAGATGTTGCTTATGGACTTCAATATCTCCATGAACGAGCCTTTAAAAAAATAATTCATCGGGATTTGAAACCCCATAATGTTTTGTTGGACCACAACTGGAACGCTAAAATTGGAGATTTTGGCCTCGCAAGGTTATTTAAAAACAAAATCTAGATGCCATACACAACGGATAGCTGGAACCCCGTATGTGTATTACGAATCCATGGTTACTTTATTAAATTTGTTAACTGTTTATTATCCCTATGATGCTAAATTGATTAGTTTTTCTTGTATAGTGGTTATATAATGTTCACCAGAGCAGGAAGCATCACGAACCAAACCAATGTTTTTAGTTTTGGCATTATGGTATTAGAGATTATAGCGGGAAGGAAAACCTTTCTTCATCACGTGCTATGCTTCAAGACCTTGTACGCTCACGCCTTCTAAAGTTATATAAAAATTGATATACATAAAATATAAAACGTAATATATGTATGCTGATGTATATATGTGTTGTCCTCACGGGGCAAAAATAGAGTTGCACAAATTTTAAAGTTATTTTACTAATTTCGTGAAAATAATGTTAAAAATAACGGACGGTTAATCATGCATCATGTTGGATTAACTGAGTTGATGATGATTAATATATGTATGCTAACATTTAGAAAAACTAATTTCGATTCATAATATCTTGTAGGCACGTGAAAGCTGGCAGAGACAGAAAACCGAGGATATTATAGATCCCTGGTTAAGACAGGAAGTAACTAATTCGCTGGGAGATATAAAGAGATGCATTCACATAGCCTTGTTATGCGTAGAAGAAATGCTTGATTCCAGGCCAACCATGACTTCTGTCCTTGATTGGCTAAATAATCCTTTAAATACCCCTTCCGGCTGTTCCAGTTGAACTTTCAGATCCGTTAGCATCTCAATATCATAATCCAATAAATGAATCCAGGAGTACTATGTCATCCAGGGGTACTATGTCACTCTCTATAGAGGCTAGATAAAATATATCCTCCGATATTCCTATTCTCAGTGACGGATATTTAGGTTATTGTCGAGCATTGGGCTGCGGGACAGTAAAGAAAGATATGCTATTTGGCATTATGTTTATTATGTGTTAGGCGGTTTTGGAAGGCAAGAAATGAGAAGGCTTTTGATACGATCCAAGATCTTAAGGCAAGTACTGGCAACATGGACCCAGGGACTAGTGGGCTCAAGAATCCAGGACCCGACCCGGTAACCGACCCAGTCAAGAAGACAACCGCATAACCCGCAAGACCCATTCAAATTAGTTTTTTCAATTATTTCGCACGTTGCATGCATGTAGGCCACTATCTATGTTTTATCTTTATTGTTGCAATCATTTAGTAAGTAGTGCTCCATGTTTTAGTAATCATGCATCAGTACGTTACATTTGTTTGCTTATTTAAGTTGGAAGTTGATGAATGAA
This sequence comes from Ambrosia artemisiifolia, assembly GCA_032199755.1. Taxonomy (NCBI): domain Eukaryota; kingdom Viridiplantae; phylum Streptophyta; class Magnoliopsida; order Asterales; family Asteraceae; genus Ambrosia; species Ambrosia artemisiifolia. The sequence goes on from CM063517.1 coordinate 35,648,214, forward strand.
AAAAACAGAGAAAATTGTTCCAAGTTTGTGTTTATTTTGTTTTGGAGATTGACCCACTCTAAGGGTTTACCAGCTTTCAAGGGACTAATGTGAACAATAAGCATATTATTTCCGATGTTAAATCATTGAGTTTCCTTTGGTTTAATAGTAGTGGCAAAAAGGATAGGGTGGAGTGGAAGGGTTGGCAACCTTTTTCTTTCAATGTAATGTAATTGATTGACACGCGTATCTCCACCTTAGAAGTAGGGGTTTTGTTTGGTTGTATAATGAAATTTGCCCTTCAAAACAAAAAAAAAGATAAAACATATCCATTACCATCTCAATATAATAATCAAGTTGTACAGAATGGCATGTCCGGATCTCAATTGATGTGTAGTCGTGTATAATGGTGGAACTTGAACAATTAAATTAAGGGGCTAAAAATATACATATAAAAACCAAATTTTTCACAAATAACCGTCAAATTTTTCACATAAATTAAGTGTCATGATGTGTAGACTGGGCACTTTGGATATAGATCATTATCTACACATTTATTATGTGTAGGTATATAGCAAGTAAACCTACACATATATGTGTGTCTAAAACTAATATATATGTGTTGGTAGAAGTATAGCAACTTGCTATATTGGCGTATGACGTGGCAGCTGTAGTGACATCCAACGTGGCAGCTAATTATGTGTAGGTAAATTTAAGATGTGTAGGTGTTGATCTTAACATATGGAGGCATTAATCTTAACATGTGTAGAAAGAATATATATTGATATGTTGGTAAAAATATTTAAATGTGTAGATAATAACCACGTTTATTAAAATAATAATTTTTAAATGTATACAAACAAATACAAAAACAATTATAGAAACATACACTACCAAATTAATATTCTTAATAAAATCATATGTGTTCAAACAACCAAACAAATAAAGAAAATATCGACCAGAATACTAACGGGTTATATAAAATTCCTAAACAACATCACTCATCGATACTTTCATCACCCTCTAGAATATCACCTTGAGATTGTTCAGATGTGCTTGATGAAGTTGGCATGATATTATTCTCAACAAGTGTTTGTTTCATAATTGCACATTTACTTGTCACTCTTTTAAGTGCATGGACCAACTCATCATAAGTAGGAAGCTTTGTTTTTTTAGTTGTACCCATTGTGCTATCAACAATAATTGCATCACGTCCCCACCCATGCAAACGAATAGAGCTTCGTCCAAGTACATTCTAAATAATCAACTTGTCTCTCATTGATTCCACGGTATGTTGGTTTCCCGACTTCATCATTTCTTCTTTTTAGGAAGAAAAACGAATACAATAAATTAACTTTTTATCAAATAATGAATACTTAGCGGTAAAAAAGAAAACGTAAACTTACTTATATTGCAGCCGCATTTTTGTACATCCAACCTTTTGCTGAGCGGACAAGAGCGAGGACAGATGGACGGAAGGTTATTAAGAGAAACAAGTTATTCTTGCATCGCGTGTTCTATGCCACAAGCACATCAATATAAGCACAATTAAAACAAGATAATACCTTATTGATCAAAAGATCTTAAAAAACTTGTATGTTTGTAACAGATAAATAACTAAAGAAAGATAAAATCATAACTATTACCGTGGACAACAATACATGCAAGTCACAAAAGTTAACGTCACCATCCCAGAAATTAAGCATTAAGCATTCCAACGAATGTAGAGATGGTTGTAGTGAGAATCAAGTTTGATTAACTATTTAACAATTATTTTTTTGTAGGAAGGCAATTAAGTATAGCTTAATATGCCATATAATAATTCTAAAAGCTTCCTCCCATTGATAAAATCTAGCGCAAATGCAAGGTCCTCCACATGCCTATGAGACAGTCTTCCTCCCCGAGTCGTATACCTTGAGAATAAACATATATAATAAAGATGACAAGACATTTAATACCAACCCGAGACAAATGATTTTATGCTTCATTCATAAGGTTTGCTATAATTAAAAGAACCATGTGCAAACAAAACCAAATTGTATAATTAGGTCGCTGTTGGAATAGAGCTGGCCGGTCCAAAATAGTAGTCGAAATGCGTATTTTTTTATAAAGCTTCAGAAAACATGAAAGCTTGTACACAAAAGTGAACAATAAGCATAAACTTCGTTTTATATTTTACACTCATATATTTTAAGATGTGGCTTTTAATTTAGAATCTACTTCATTGCTTAATTTCCAGTTCAAACATCCATACCAATTAGCCTAATTATGTTTTACATGGCTTTTAATTTAGAACCTACTTTTGGCAATCACATAGGCTGATATATTACCCCCACTAATAATATATAGTCAAACCAAGGTTTTAAGATTGGAACATTGTCATATTTCTGAACATGCGAGTAAGCAAACTACTTCGTTTTTCTTTATAATTTGTTCTCTTTGTGCCCTGTTAGTTGTTATCCCGTGACTTGTGAACAGTGTAATTAACAAATTCATAGTTGTAAATTACAAATTGGTAAGAATTTTGTAGTTATTTGTAATATTATTGTACCATTTGGTGCATATATATAAACCTCTATATATATATATATATATATATATATATATATATATATATATATTTTGGTGAGTTCATTAGTAATAAAGTAAATGCCATTTTAGATAGTTTGAAATATATCAAGCAAAATAGTATGGTATTGTTTAACCATCAATTTGATAACTAACAATTACGATGATGTTGTGGTCGAGATTTAGCACATTAGTTTTTACATTTCTGACTCATTTAGTTCTTCTTCTTATTCTTAATATTATTTAGTTGATGTAAAACAAAAGCAAATAAATTTCGAGATGACAAGTTTATACGGGCTCATATTATTACTGAGGGATGAAACCAACTTTTGATGTATGTAACTTTGTTTTTATGCGTCATCACATTGTAATAGCTCATGTTGTAACTCTACTTTGGAATATGAAGATATCATAAATATATAAGGTAATGGGAAGAGATAACGTATAAAGCGTGTCTAAAAATACGAAGCATAAGAAGCCATTTGAGCCATTGGATTTAGGCGGTGGCAAGATGGTAATTAACAGCCTTAATCACACTTCAGTTAACCTAACCAGGGGTAATTTAGGGAAAACGCATTTTAATTTGCAGAAAAAACGTAAGAACAGAGATTCAACAATTGAACGAATCGTAACATCAAAACAAAATTATTTCAACAATTAAGCAAATAATTGAAATCCATTAAATGTTCCGAATCATCAAAACAATCAAAAACATTGATTAGAATCATAAACAGTTAGTGATTTGCAGAAAAAAAAGAAAAACAGAGCACTGCATTCGATGGTTTAAAATCACATTAATCCTATTCAAAAAACACAATCAACGCATATAATATTAACAAAAACATACAATTTTAATAAATATAATTACAATTACAGAAAAAATATGCATTTAAAAACATTCAGATTAAGGACACTTGAATACATAAAAACAGACGCACTCATATTTTTAAAGGTGCGTCTAAACAAAATCATTAAAACACTGGGTAAAAAAATGCATAAAACAAACGCACACACTATAAAAATCAGACGCACTCTTATAAAAACAGACGCACTCACTGTAAAAATCAAACGCACTCACAGGTTTATTTCAATTTTATAAAACTGTACATGTAATGATTAACATATACAAGTTGCATATATTATTAATTGTATAAAATAATCATTAAATCCCTACATGTTTATTTAATTGCTAAAAACTAAAAAATCTTACTGTGTATTAACTATGATTTGATTGGTAATAAATTTAGATAAATCTTGAACTTCAATATTCAACTTGTAACACTCCGAGGTGTTACGGGTCTCGTAAATGGGTCGGGTACGACCCGATCACCCAATTATATTATTATTATAATAGACTCCAGTTCGAATCTCGCAGTCAACCGTACCACCCGTTTATAAAATAATAATAAATTAAGTTTATTATTATAACCAAACGCTCCCAAATCTGTCTTTATACTCGCTGCCAAACATCCTCTTATCTGATGTTAAACCCGTCACCAAACATCTTTTATCAACTACTATCCTCATAACCAAACACCCTCTATTTGTCTTGAGTATATAAAGCGCCATCCCCTTGTTCTTTCACCTCTGCAGATTTAAAACACAACACACACCCGAGAGCTCCTTCCCGATCATTATCACCGGTCACCCTCTGGCGCCGCCGCTGGACGCCGCCGGCCACCGCTCGTCTTCCCTCCGGTAAGCACCACCATATCTCCTCCTCCTTGTTTCCTATACCAACCCGATAACCCACCTTACTCCTCCCTCTGTTATCAATCGGAACCACCAAGTTCCTTCCTTTTGTTCCTGTTAAACGGATCCGGACAGTCACCGGTTCTGGTGACTGTCGTGTATCCTCCTTTGTTTCTGTCGTGAGCCTTTTATAATCCCAAACCATCCTTCTGTTAACTGTTTCAGACCCATCGAACCCATATAGAAACCCAAACCGTAAACTCCTGTTTATACTCGTAAACCCTCTGTTATCATACCATATTAACCTCCTGATTAAACCATCTGATTGTTCTTGATAAACAACGATTGGAAACTGATAACTGTTTTCGGGTCTTGTGTTAACCGGTTGATATAATCATTTGCACCCGCGCGTTGATTCTGATGTGTACCGGATACGATAACCCAATCATCTTCCTGTTCCTGATTATGAATTCCGATAACTGATAATGTTTCTCTTTGTCTCTGTTAAGAATCGTACCGGTAATCGATCCTCCTGTTGGTGCTCTTGACTCGTCCTTAGGACGGGTTAGAGTGCATCTGATCAAGTATTGAGTTGTATAATATAACCATTTGGGTTTCCTCCTCATGAACCGATTGTAGTTGGTTATTGATAGTTATCCTTTGATTAGTGTTACTGACTTATGTGTCGTGTATAAATAATCAGGAAACTCGGGAGTTGAATCGATGATGGTGATTATCTTTCTTGAATGTCCGATTGATCCTTGGTTGTGTCCGATAGGAACTCGGTAAGTATACGGTTATGATTTTGGAAAATATAGTTTCATTGGATTAATTGGTTATACCACCTCGTGAATAGTTATTAATATAAAGATTATGTTGATTGCGAGGTACCGTTAATCGAATCGGAAAGTGGAACTCGATACCGAGTCACTCAGTGACTCGGTCAACACCCGGAATAGAACCCGGTCCAATAGCTAGACGAGGATTATTAGAATTATACGAATATATATATATAATACGGGAACGTACGGACATGATAATAATAATAAGAGAATAATAAACATATATAAAATATATATGTTTATATATATAAGATTCGATATATAAAACGATATACTAGACTCGGGTTAATAATAATATGCTCTGCCGAACCATCATCCGGGTAAGTTTGTGTCTAGAGTTCTTTAGGTTCATGTGCCAAGCTGTAATGGCCAGCTTTATTAGTTTACGAGTGCCAAGCTGTAATGGCCATCTAGATGTAGGATGTTCGGGTCGTGTCTCATATAATAAATATCAATAATACACCCCGAGTTTAGGACTATCTAATATATACCGAATTCTATATGTATAAATTGTATATATGATATATATCCTAAGTATTACAGTCTAACAAGTCCCACGCGTAAAACGTATCCATATATATATGAAATATAATTGTAATAGGAGAGACTATAGAGGATTATACGCAAACCAGTGAGTATCGTGAACTCCCCACTTTTACTGTTTTATTAAGTGTTTTCGGGGGAATACATGTCATTTATTAAATTTAGAAATGCTTTACATAATAAAAGATTATCAATAGAAATAAAAGAAGTATAATAGAAAAGGGGACATAGAAACGACGAGGACAGTACTGGACGGTATCCGCCATTTCCTTTCTTGTCCGACTAGAGGACAGGAACCAGTCTTACCCAAGTAGAGGGTAGGAATGTCCAAGTAGAGGACCAAAACCATTCTTGTCCAAGTAGAGGACAAGAACGGGTATTTTATCACAATCAGAGTGGTACCATCGATAGGAATGGCACGAAATATAATCGATATGATAGAATGGAGATATAATAGAATTGATATATAATAGCGTTGGTATAATAGAAATATAGTTTCCCCTTCAGAATTATAACTGTAAAGCATGTTTATAAAAGAATGTTTATAAAAGAATGTTTATAAAAGAATGTTTTATATAAAAGAATTATCAATAAATGAGCTGGCCATTCACTTTATAAAATACACGACCTCACCAACTTTATGTTCACAGAAACTATTTTTGGCATGTGTTCAGGTAACCCAAAAGATATGATGACGTGGATCCTGGAAGAGTAAAGACTGTTATGATCCGAATCCGCTGCGTAGCTCTGAAACCCGACCCGACGACCCGGCACCGAAGCCAGGGTCGTTACACAACTACCACCTAATTAACTTTCTATTTTTTAGTCTATAAATACACTATGATCTAAACATACTGAAACAGCAAAAAACACAACAAAAAAATGGCTGAAAATCACATTGAAGCAATAAACAACCTTCATGTCAAAACAGTTGTAATGGTTGATTGCATTTCAGAGGTTAGAGATGACCTTAACTCATCTTGTGTGATTCTGGGAGCACAAAATGAGGTTCAGATGCAGTATATGAAGAACCTGGATCTGATAGAAAAGCTGATGAAGGAAGAGGAGAAGACACCATTCACACATGCAGCTATTGAGCAACTACACACTCAAGCATCTCTTGACAACCTCATCTCCGAGACACTTAGCAACACACAAACATGCATCCTCAAAAACATGTCAACAAAACAGAAGGCAAGGGATGCAATATTGGGTGGCAAGTGATGGTGGTGGTTATGTGATGGTTTTTTGTGGTGGTTGTTTATATATCTTTTTATTTTCGTCTGTAATGTAGGTGGGTTGGTTGGTGGTTTTTTTTTGTTTTTGATGATGATGGTAATGGTGGTGGTGATGGTAATAGTGGTAGTGATGGTGGTGATGGTAGTAGTGGTGGTGGTGATGGTAGTGATAGTGGTGGTGGTGGTGGTGTAATAGTGGTAGTTTCATATGTACTACCTTTTTTTGGAAATATAATATGAAGTTTTTAGTTATTTTTAAAACAGACGCATTCATTATATAAGCAGACACATATGTATAAAAAATAATAAGTAACTAAAATAAAAACCATGAAACAGACGCATTTGTCTAAAATAAAAACATTCTGACGCACTCATGTCTAAAAAAGTTTACAAATGTCCACTGCAAACTATCAAACACAACTCCTCATCATCATCAGAAACTTCTAAATCTATCTCTTCATTATCATCAACATCATCTGCAGCAAATTGATCATTTTGTTCGCCTTGCGTCTGCGTCGTCTGCGTTGAAGCACCCTCTTTGGCATGTTTTCGTCGATCATGGCCACTTTCTCCACATATTGCACATTTCCTCTTTCTTTTGCCGGATCGACTAACCTTTACTTCCTTGCTGGACTTTATTTGCTTCTGCTTGCCACGTCCTTTGTTCTTTATACCATTCGGAAGTCGAATAGTGGGTTCAGCATTTGATGGTTTCTCATAACCAAGAAGAGAAGCATACCTGTCATGCTTACTCTGATGACTAGGTCTTTTAAACCTGCCCTCATCAACCTTCTTAACCATCTCTTTGATTTTATCATTAACCAAAGTTAACTCAGCTAAATTTGAAATTAGAGAGTTTGCAAGATATTCACCAGCCAAAACGATCTCCCGTGCAATACGCTTTGCTTCTTTCGTCTTGTCATCACCAAACTCTCCTATTTCAAATGAATACTTGATTTCATTTGGAACAACATCTTTTGTCCACCTCTTCAGAATGTATTTTTTCGGGAATCTATACACTTTCATCAACCTTAATATGAAAAAAATATGCCTACACAAAAGCCCGTACTGCTCAAACCTCCTACATGTACATAATGTAGTCACATCCTCAACACCATCAACAAGTTCCTTTTTGAACAGAACCTGTAAAAAAGGATAAAAAACAATAATTTGCAGTTTGGACGCACTCATTAATAGAACAAACGCATTCATTGTAAACAAACAAAAAAACAATAATGTGCAGTTTGGACGCACTCATTAACATAACAGACGCATTCATTTGTTAAAAACACCAAAAAAAAAACAAATACCTCAATAAAGCCTTGTCCCTGTGCTTGTGGATCATTAACATAAATCTTTAAAAACCCTTCTTCATCAGCCCTTTGCATATGAACACTTATTAATCCTTCATAACTGGCATATATTTCTTCTTGGATATCAAAGATGATAGTCCGGGTAAATATTTTAGCAGCCTGTTGTTCAATAGGGTTTTGAGTCCACATATCAGGAATTGTATGTCTTGAGTCATGGTCATTCTTCTTATGATTAAATCTCTGAGCTTCAAGGGACGTCTCAAAATGGTTGAAAAACTCAACAAGAGTCAACTGAGAATTTGCCACCTGGCAAAAAAAATGATTCTCACTCTCAGATCTTGATGTTGTCCTCATTAGCCCAGACATAGGTTCATTCCGGTAAAAAGCAGGGATCCGCATCGATTTCAGGTCAAACATGTGAGACAACCAAGTGTTCTCATTTAATTTGTAATAAAAATAAGTACACCCCACTCGAAATCAAAATTCTCCGGACTGATGGAATCTGTCCAGACAATTGCACAAATTCTCTTTTTGAACTCATCATCACTGCACAATGCACTACCCACCTACAAAAACATAGAAACAAACGCAGCTAGTTAGTAGTTTGGACGCAGTCACATTAGAAAACAAAGTCATCTAACAAACGCACTCATTGATAAGTTTGGACGCACTCAGTGCAATGCATCAAAAAAAGACACTATTTAGACGCACTCTTATATAAAACAGACGCACTCATAATTTAAAACAAAAAAAGTTGATACAAACCTTATCAGTAACCTTCTTCATGATATGCCACATACATAGCCTATGTCTGCTGTTTTGAAAAACTAACTGGATTGCATTTTTCATAGAAGGATCTTGATCAGTTACAACCACTTTGGGATGCTTTCCAAAACATTTGGAAAACGATTGTAACAACCATGTATAAGATTCATTTGTCTCTGATGACAACAAACCTGCACCAAGAGTGACATTCCGGCAGTGATTATCAATTCCAGTTAATGGTACAAAAACCATCTTGTACCTACAATAACCAATAAAACAAAGTTTAAAAAAATAAAAACATATAATATTTGGATAACAAGCTTAAAAAATAAAATTTAAAACATACTAGTTAGTGTTAAATGTTGCATCAAACGAAATCACATCTCCAAATTCCATGTAATTCCTCTTACATAAAGCATCCGCCTAAAATAATCCCGTTAATGCATTCTTTTGATCAACAGAATACTCAAATGAAAAATCTAGCAGGAACTTCTTCTTATCCCTAAGCCTAGACACAATCATATCTGCATCAAACTCAACAATGAAGCTGTTTAAGCCACCTTTAAAGTTCTTACAATCAGTTGCGGTTGCACCTACATGCTCAAAACCTCCATACTTGGTCTTCATAATGTTAAAAGCTTTGACTGGACCCATATTCAATGAAGAAAACTCACATATCATCTCTTCTTGAGTATGTGTCAGCTTCCTATTTGCTGCTAGAAAATGAATGTCACTTTCATGGACAAATGAATGATTATGACCTTCCTTAAAGCCATAAACCTTGAATTTTTTTCCATCATCAGAGTTTAGCCTGACATGTGTAGGACATCCAGTCCTGATAGAAGGCCTTTTCCTTGACTTAACATCTTTGCTAGAACTTTCTTCACCTACTTTGACGGGCTTAAAACCCTCCTTATAGCATACAAAGTACCTAAGTTTTAGAATACCTTTTCGCACTTCTGAAGTGCCCTTTCGAATAGAAAAACCACTAGCCTTTGCATATTTTGCATAAAACTCTTGTGCATGGTCAATACTAGGAAACTCCATGTCCTTTGCAGGTTTGAGAGAATCAGGTACATCAGGGATATATGTGTTACTAGCTAGGTCAGCAACAGGAACATCAGTTGCAACACCTACAAACAAATGCATTCATAAAGAAAATCAAACGCACTTAGTAAAAAAAAAGTTTGCAATCCAAACGCATTCATGTATAAAATCAGACGCATTCGTATATTATCAAAATCAGAAATAATCAAAATACAATTTAAAACAGACACACTCGTATATAAAATCAGACACATTCGTATATAGTACAGGTTAAAACTAACAACATACCTTGAACTCTAAATTCGTTGATGAGGTTCAAACTATGAATATCAATATCCTGATTAGTGTTTTCGATCAAGTCTGAATACAGATAAAAACATCATGTTAAGAAATCCGTCGAAACACATAGCTCTGTTTTTTAAACTAAAAAACAGAGGATGATGATCCTGCCATGAAAAGCATTAAAAGCAGGCACTTGATTCGAATTCTCAACATCAACTATCTGCTCTTCAACAGAGAAGTTTAAATCTGATACAAACAAAAACAAAAATTAAACAAAACTATTAAAAATGAATTAATTAAGCACGACTACACTTACCGAACATGATGAATTGATCGATTAAACTGTAGTCGTGATAATCAAAATTGAGATTAAATCGTAATTGGAATGAAACGTAATGTGTGTGTGTAATCGTCTATGTGTTATGATTTCAAATTATGATTTGAAAATATCGTTTACAAAAATAACGAACGTAAATCACATAACTGATTACGTGTGAAAAGTCTGGAATAACCTTGGGTTAACTGATATTAAGATTAATTATAGTATGGTTATGTTAACTGTGGTTTGCTTAGCAGGACACTTGTCAGTCAATGGTGGCTTCTTATTGCTTCTTACGTTAAAACACTTTATACCGTATACTTTCTCTGAGCTAATTGTTGTGTTTAAAAATTCTTAGTTTGCTTACTAACTTTTCAGGGTAAGGAATTATGGAAATAAAGTTAATTGAAAGAATCAACAAATCTAAACAATTCAAATTACATATACGATTTTAATAATAAAAAAGCAACATTGCCGAACACAGGAATGAAAGAAATAAAATAATTGAAGATAGAAATGAATTTTGGCCATTAAAAAGAAAACGAAATGAGTTTGTGATATGTTTAGTGAAGGTGAGATCGAGCTTTAGCCCACCCAATTTTTTCGTTTCGTAGTTTAAATTTTACCGAAAATTTCCAAAAATTTTATATGTATTGTGTCCGGCTCATCCAGATTAAGTCTGGCCCAAACAGATTTTTCGTTCAAGATCCGCCGCTGTTGACAATGCATACTAATTTAGTGATGTTACGTTACATATGATATGCATTATTATATTTTTTTGAACTAAAGGAAATATCAATTTATTAATACATATATGATCATATCAACACCATGGATGCATCAATTTTCTACCATCTTTTTCTTCCCCTCAAATCTCTATTTGTGGGCACACTCATATGCTTGTGAATAATATCTTGGAGGAGTGATGGCAAACATAGTCATTTTCATTTATGTACAACTTATATTTAAGCATGAAATTTAAGGGTATTACGGGGATAATTATCACAATTAACACACTTAGAACCTTAGTAGAGTAATTTTATATTTTATTTTAGTTAAAAGCTAAAATATCACTCCTATGGTACGCCTAACTCCCTTCACCTTCCTCTTGGACCATGCGAAGAGCTCTCCCAAGTTAATTATTCATTGTTTATGTTTTATTTATATTAATCATTCATAACAAATTCTCTTCTATTCCATGAAGAAACTTCTATTGATAGTATGCAGAGCTTTATCTTCATATTATTGGAGTCATAATGAACTATTAACCAAACCTAAATAATAATGGAGTAATATGTTGCTTATACTAATGCAGCTGTCACTAAATGTTATTGGAATTTTTATTAGTAGACTCATAATTTAATAACTCCATCTAAATGCTATATTGAAGACTTATTGTGATAAAGTCAGCAACCCTATTTTCTCGAACACTAACAGTTCGAGCGAAGCTGCACTAGAAATTCGATATGAAATTGATTGTTCACTTATTTTATGAACAAGTAGAGGAAACTAACTCTTTGTGTCAAATACATTCATGATATGTGTAACACCGCAACCAATGGCGAAAACATTGGGATGTCACGTAGTGACGATTGTTCAAAAACCTCATGGTAACTGAAGTTGAAATAGTTTATTAATCCAATTCAAAAAACCAATAAAAAAAACATATTGTTCAAAGAAACAAACATAACAAATGTATAATTATTAGTATAAAGGCTTTAACTAATGATCCAAAAACAAACATATTGTTCAATAAAACATGTTAAGTTTTTGGAACATAGAGAGGTCAATTATAAAGTTGATGAGAGTACACACTACGCCCAAAAGTGGCTTTAGCCACACATTTCCTAAAATCACCTTGTTACACTTTCGATTAAATATGTGGCTAAAGGTCATTAATCACGTTTCAAAAAATTCTAGCCTACTTTTAACCACACATCATATGTATTCAAGTGACTATTGTACAACTTTTGGAAATATTTAGCCACACTTTAAGAAAAACTATGACATTTTATAGCCACACTAAAAAAGTGTGGCCATTTGTGATCTACGACCCCAATATTTGTTTCATGTGACCATAAAAACATCAACTCGAAATCTTTAGCCACACCTTAAGAAAAAAATGTGACATTTAGTAGCCACACTAGAAAAGTGTGGCCAAATGTGACTTACAACCACATTATTTGTTTGATGGTGTGCCTAAAAGCTAATGAATATGGCCACATATATTATTGTGTGACCAAATGCTAGATAATAGCATGTTAGGATCTGAGTTTTGGTTTGTTTTGATTTGTTTGATTAAGTATGAAAAATCAACGAAGTATAAATGGAAAGTGCAGCGGAATAAACTATAAATCAATACATGGAGAATAATTGTTTTTAACCGAAAGCTTTCATTAATTGAAAGATTACAATTGTACAACTAAAACTCCCCCTCAGCCTGATCACTCAGAGAATGTTTGTCTGAAAGAGAATGACGAGTGATGAATAGAACAGTACAAGTACTGTTCTATTTATAGACAGACTCAAAACTCTGATGATCAGTTGCTGACGTCACCTAGATAGTGACCTCTAACTTACTAACAAACTCTAACATCTGCTAAGCTATAACTACTGTTACATTGAAACTACTGATAATACAAAAACTCTGTAAGCTAAACTCTGATGTCTTCTATCACCTGTTGAACCAAAGTGTTGTTGGTTCAACAGACCTTTGTTCTTCAGTTCTTTGATCAGCAGTTGTTCTTTATCAGACTTTTATCCTCCAGACCTTGTTCATCAGACCTTTCATCAACAGCAGTTATCTCTAACAGTTGATTCAAGCAGCAGCAGTAGTTAGGGATCAACAGACCTTTGGAGGAAGCTTTATTGTAGCAACTGTTTTTATTCAAGGATCAACACTTAGTATATTTTGGCTATATAATCATCTGTTCTTCTCTAGGTCAGCAGACCCAACAATCTTCCCCTAGAACAGATGATGCCAAAACTCTGCTTTATTCTTGATCTTTATTTCTCATCAGACTTTCTCTTATTTGGCCTTTAAGTTGTAATTCAAAGCTTAGAGAGAAGAGGTCTTCAGCATCTCTTTCCAGTGTCAAATTAAGAAGGGTCTGGAGATCTTCAGCACTTAGGCCAGGTGCATCATCCATACTTAACTTCTGAACACTACCATCTGATCTGAGCAATGTCGATTCATGGGTCTCTTTGTCAGACTTCCATTTTAGAATTTTAGAATCAGAGGAGTGACTAGGATGCATCTTTATTTTTGATGAGTTAGGTGATGGAGGCCTGCCAATGAGTTCTCTGAACTTCTCTGTGACAGGGTCAGAGAAGTATCTGATTTGGTTTAAGAGACCCTCTTTTACATAAGTATCAGTAAACTGTCTTGTTTCCTCTTCTGTCATTTCCTTCTGCTTCTTGAATTGTCTTCTAGCAGCAATGGTAAGATCAGAGGTTTCCAGCAAACTGTCTAGTGTAAAGGCCTGTAGAGGTCTCTTAGGTGCATCATCATAGACTGGTTTTCTTGGTAGGTTAGGATTGGTGTTTCTTTCTTGTTCCAATTTCTTGTATGTTTCAATCAATCTGATCTCTGACCATCTAGCAACAGATCTCATCTCTCCATACTTGGCAGCTACAAGCTCTTGTCTCATTCTTTTGAACTTCAAGGCTCTAGCTTGATCTCTCCCTTTACTGAAATCAGGGGCAGAGGCCTTTGTAGGAGGATTCTTGGCCATGCTCTCAATTCTGATAAGTTCTTCTCTGAGAGCATGTGTGGTCCAGCCTGTAAATTGATTCTTGGTTGCTTTGTAAGGCTTGGTGGCCAAGATCTGTTCTAGCAATGAATCCCTAACCACCATTTCCAAGTCTCTGCTGAGAGGCATGGAAGACATGAAATTGCTCAAGGTCTTAGCAAAGTCTTCAATCCTTCGAACTTTACTAAGCTCTGCTGAATGGATGCCCTGAGCAGTCCTGTCATCCTTCCCTTTACATTTCTCTTTGATGACAGCTTCAGCCTGTTCACTCTTGAATTTAAGATAAGTGTCAATGTTGAGTGGAACTGGGAAGCCTTTAAGAGAAGGAAAGGTTCTGTCTGATGGCTGATCAGTATTATAGAAGGATTGAAGTTCCCCCTTGATTAAATCTAACTCAAGGGGATACTTCTCAGCCAATAGTGTGATGGTTGGTGGTGGTCTGTGGGATCTGAATTGTGATGTGTGAGGTGAGAATGATGAAATTGGAATGGCATTGACTGGTGTGGATTGTGTGATTGGGGTGTTAGGTGGTGTGGTGTGAATGTTTTCATCTTGTATAACAAAGGTGGATTTCCTTTTTCTGCTATACAAGATTTTTGGAGATGGTGAGGATGTGGCAGTGGTTTGGTTAACATCTGTTGGTCCTTTTGTAGAACCAGCAGTTGTTTGGGTTTTTGGTTGTGTTGTGGTAGGTTTGGTTGTTGTTTGAGTTGTGGCTGGTTTTGTGATTGGTTTAGTGGTTGATGGTGTGGTGATTGGTTTGGTTACTGGTTTGGTTGGAACAGATGTTTTGGTAGCAGTGGTTTTGGTTTCAGTGGATTGGGTAGCAGAGGTTGTGGTGGCAGTGGTTTTGGGAGCAGTGGTTGTGGCAACAGGTGTTTCAGCAGATAGCTTGGAAGGTGGTTTCCTTGTATGTTTGCTGGCATTTTCTTTCTCTTGGAGGTATTCACATCTTCCACTTCTTGCTGTTGTTCCTTTTTAAGCTGCACCAACAACTCTGCTTTAGCTTCCAAAGTGTGAGCCCTTTTCATTTTATCTTGAGCAGCTTTATCAGCCTTTTCATTGGTTGAAGTATCAACTTCTTTTGCCTTGGTTGTTTGAGCTGGTTCAGTAACAGGGGTTTGAACACTTGGTTGCTGTGATTGTGGAGCTGATTTTGGAGACTCTGGTATGTCAGCAGCTGGCTTACCCTTTTGAGAGGGTGGTACACCAAATGGATTCAACTTTGGTAGCCTATCTCTGCCACTCTCCCCCTTTTTGGCATCATCAGCAGTGAATTCATTGTCGTTTTCATCTCTGAGAATGGTGGTAGGGGCAGAGCCAGTAGTCTTCAGCAGATGTTCTTTGATCACTTTGATGTCAGCCTTTGTGTCATTGAACCTGACATCCACCATGTTTCTGATCAGTGTCATGTATGTTTCTTGTGTCTGATCTGCCATTTTCTGTTAGCTATGATGATGGGTGAAACTGATTTCCATAGCTCATTGGCAATGTCAGAGGTGGAAGGTTGACTCTGGGTAAAGTTTCCCAATGTTTCCAATATTGACTTGACATCAGTTTTGATGTCAGCAACAGAGGATTCAAGGTTTTGAACCTTAACCGTCAATTCTTGTAGTTTTGATTCATCACCTAAGTTAATAGGATCATCTGAATCCCTACCAGAGGTAGTTTTAGCTGGTTCAGTTCTAGGAGGTGAGTCCATAGAATGAGAACCTGCTGCCCCTTTTTCTTGGTACTGGGGACTTCAAACTGATTTTGGGGACACAATGGTGGCCTCATCAGTTGTTGCCTTCAAGGAAGTCTTATCTATGGAACCACTATCCTGTTGTGAGACAATGGTCTCAACAGCAGTAGTGGCTGCTTCTCTTGAAACCTCACCAGAAGTTACATTGACCTCTGGGAGTATAACCTCCTCTTCTGTTTGTGGGATAGCAATTTGACTTTTCTCAGCCCCAGTCACTTGTGGAGGTATACTCTCTGTGACAGGCGAAGGAGAGGAACTGGGGTTGTCCTGAGTTTTGTCAATAGCTTCAAACAGTGGTTGCATGGTTTGTGGGACATGTGGTGGTGATGTGGGTGGAGTGAGAAGCTGATTAGCCCTGGGAGATGGACTTGTAAACATATGGTCAAGTGACTCATATGCCTCAGTATGAGTTTCCCTTTGGCTTACAACAAGATCCTTTTGTGAGGATTCTTGAGGAGTTTGCTTGGGTTGAGATATCTCCAACTGTTGTGAGGAAGTAACAACAGTGGTTTCATGTTGCTTTGGTGATGCAACAGGGTTAGCTTCTGGTATCTCATCTTCCAGAAGTCCCTTTTTGGGTTGAGAGGTGGTTTTTGAGGATGGACGTTTTCTTTTGGTGGCTGGTGTGGGTTTCACAGCACTGGATGAAGTGTCATGATCACCAGGAGCAGTGGGCTCACCAACAGAGGTTTCAACAACAGTTGTTGTCTTTGTCCTCTTTGGTTGTGTTTTGGAAACTTTTGTCACTTTTGACACTTTTTCTTGGGTTGAAGAACCCAGCATTCTAGTGAAAGTTTCATCTGTTAAACTTTTCATTTTAAAAGACTTTCCCTTTTGAAAATCATTTTCTGGTAAAATCTTTTGTAGAATTACACTTAGGATTCTAGGGTAGAGTAGAAAAGCATTGTTTGAGCCAGATTTTATGGCTTTCACATTTGAGACCAAGTTTAAAAACAATCCCTGAGACAGATTGAAGTCAGAATCTGACAACATTGCATATCCCAAGTATTGAATCCTCAATGGGATTTCATTGAAGGATGTAGTCTTGGCTGAGGCACAGAGAAGAAGGGTATGGAAGAAAAATTTCATGACTAGAGGAAAAAACTTTTTATATAAGGTTGATCCAGTCATCTGTGCATCATACCCTCTTTCCTGGAACTCAGTGTGAAGCTCTGTTTTAGGAAAAGATTCCATACCTGATAAGTCATTCAATGAGAAGGTAGTGGATATGATTTCAGGGGTTATGGCGATACTGGTGGCTCCAATTTTAGAAATTATGGAAGTGGGCTTTTTGTCTTGATACAAGACTTCAGCACTTGCCCAGAATTCTTGGAGTGTTTCCAGGTAAATGGGAGCATCAGCAATGAGGATATTTTTGTATTTTGAATTGTTTATTATGTCAATTGTGGAATGAAATGGAGTGTTATCTTCGGTTTCAACCAAATATGGAAGGAAATTATAGGTGGCTTTTGTTTGGAGATCCATTTTAATGGATTTTGTTTATGAAAGTGCTGAACTTTGGATGGAGAGTTTTGAGGAAGACGAAGGCGGTTTTCAGTATTTTGAATACAATGAGACAGTAAAACTGCTGTTGGGGAAAAACAGGGTTTTATAGGCTCTGGTGAAACCGCTGAGGTGGCAAAACTCTGCTTTTGAGAGCAGATGTAGCAAACATCTGATGGTTGAAACATCTGGTGGCATACAGCTATTTTGTTAAACATCTGTTGCCAACCTCTGTTGTTTTAACCAAAAGACTGATGGAAAACAGTTGTTTTATCTGATCAGATGTTTGATACAGATTTTTCAACGATCAGTGGTTTGAATGAAACAGTGGTTGTTTTATCTGATCAGTGGTTTTAAGAACAGATTTTTCAACCAAAGTGTCATTTTAAGCAAAAATTTTGATTTTTCTGAAAACATTTTAATGTTTTTATTTTAAACATTTTTGTTGTTTTAATCCATGTTTAACATTCCAATTCGAGAGATCAGATTTGTGAAGGTAGATGTGTCTAAAGCGTTTGTCAACACATCTGCCAACTGATCCTCTGTTGGAACATGGTGCAGAGAAATCAAACCTTTTTCATAGCTATCTCTGACAAAATAATGTCTGATATCTATGTGCTTGGTGGTTGAATGAGAAACTGGATTCTTGATGATATTTTCAGCAGCTTGGCTATCCAACATGAGTGGAGTCCTTAGTGCAGTTACCCCAAAATCCAGTAGTTGATTTTGAAGCCACATGAGTTGGGCTGTACAGCTTGCAGCAGCAATGTATTCAGCCTCAGTTGTGGATGTTGTAACAGATGCTTGCTTTTTGCTTTGCCAAGAAACTAAGGCATTCCCTAGAAACTGGCACCCTCCAGAGGTGGACTTTCTTGTGGTGTGGCGGCCAGCAAAGTCACTATCTGAATAACCTGAAAGCTCAATGTTTCCATTAGCAGGATACCAGATACCAAGTGTGGGAGCACCTTTAAGGCATCTGAATATCCTTTTCACAGCAATAAGGTTAGACTTTCTAGGTGAAGCCTGGGATCTTGCACACACACGGGTTGCAAACATAATGTCTGGCCTGGATGCTGTTAAGTACAATAAAGACCCAATCATGCATCTATAGTGTGTTTGATCAACCAGTTCATCCTTGTCATCAATAGTGAGTGGCTTGACTGTGCTCATGGGTGTACTACATGGCTTACAATCATTCATCTCAAATTTTGTTAACAAGTTTTTCACATACTTGTTTTGATGAATGAATGTGCCATTTTGCAGTTGCTTTACTTGGAGACCAAGAAAGCACTAAAGTTCACCCATAGCACTCATTTCAAACTCTGCTGTCATGAGTTCCCTAAACTCCTCACACATTTTGTTACATGTGGATCCAAAAATGATGTCATCCACATATATTTGAACAATCATTAAATCTTTTCCTTTCCATTTTAAAAACAAGGTTTTATCAATTTTACCTCTTGTGAAACCAATGGATAAGAGAAAAGTGGAGAGAGTTTCATACCAGGCTCTTGGTGCTTGTTTCAGTCCATACAGTGCTTTGTTAAGCTTATAGACATGATCAGGATGGAATGTGTCTTCAAAACCAGGTGGTTGACATACATAGACCTCCTCCTGAATTTTGCCATATAGGAAGGCACACTTGATGTCCATCTGATACACCTTGATGTTGTGGTTGACAGCAAAGGCTAGGAAAAGTCTGATAGCTTCTAACCTTGCTACAGGGGCAAAGGTTTCATCATAGTCAATTCCTTCTTCTTGTCTGAAGCCTTGAACCACTAACCTGGCCTTATTCTTGACAACGATACCCCTTTCATCAGTTTTGTTTTTGAAGACCCACTTTGTGCCAATTGGACATACATCCTTAGGCAGTGGTACAAGTTCCCATACTTGTTGTCTTTTAAACTGAAGGAGTTCTTCTTGCATGGCTTCCACCCAACTGTTGTCTTTTAGTGCCTCTTGGTACTTGACAGGTTGGGAAAGGGGTAGAAAGCCTGCAAAAAGACAGATATTGGAAGATTGGCTCCTTGTGAGCACACCTTCTCTGATGTTGCCAATGATTTGATCTGGTGGATGAGCTCTTAGGTAGATTAGATCTCCCTGATATGGTATGATGGCATTTTGTGGTGAAGGACAGAGGTTTGGAGACTCTGTTGACATAACATGTGTTGGTACTTTTGAAGAGTCAACAGATGTTTGAAATGGAGGTGGAGGAATGGGTCCAAGTGGTGTAGAATTGGACTGACTGTTGTCAACAGATGATTGACTTTTGTCAACAGATGATTGAGCAGTGGATTGGATTGGTGAATCAGTGGTTTGGAGATAGGACTGGCCAACAGTGGCTAACTCAGCTGTGAGAGAGTTTTGACAGTTGTTTTGAACTACTGCTTCCTCTGATGCAGGATAGACTTTGTAGTGATCTGGAATCACAACATCTATTCTGTAGTCTTGTTGTGGAGATTGTGGAGTACCTGCAGGGTTAGTTTTGACAGTAATATCTTCAAATTTGAATTTATCTAAATCAAACAACTCAGCAGGGTTTGCTGGGATTTTCAAAGATGAAAGTTCATTGAACTTCACATTCAGAGTTTCTTCTATTGTCTTGGTCCTTGTTTTAAACACTTTATAGGCCTTGGCAGTAGAAGAATACCCCAGAAAATATCCACAATCTACTTTGGCTGCAAATTTTGAAATGGAATCTTTAAGATTTAAAATGAAACATGGGCAGCCAAAGACTTTGAAAAATGATATCAGTGGTTTGATTTTAAACAGAATTTCATAAGTAGTCTTTTGATGTCTAGGGTTGATTAAAACTCTATTTTGAACATAACAAGCAGTGTTTACAGTTTCTGCCCAAAAGGACAGAGGTAAACCAGAATCTGCTAGCATTGTTCTTGCAGCCTCAATGAGAGTCCTGTTCTTCCTTTCAACCATCCCATTATGCTATGGTGTTCTTGGGATACTGTACTGCCTTACAATCCCTTTTGACACACAGAAATCATCCAACTCCTTATTCTTAAACTCTGTTCCATTGTCACTTCTAAAGACTTTTACTAGCAAGTCATATTGTTTTTCAACTTTGGTGACAAAGTCCTTCAAAATACCTGCAGTCTCATCCTTAGAGTGTAAAAAGTAAGTCCATGTAAACCTAGAAAAATCATCAACTATGACAAGACAAAATCTTTTTCTTCTTAGACTCATGCTTTTTACAGGGCCAAACAAGTCCATGTGCAACAATTGTAAACACTGACTAGTTTTGGACTTATCAATTGATTTGTAAGAGCTTTTATGTTGTTTTCCTTTTAGACAAGAAACACAATGCTCATCATATTTAAATTCTTTTGATGGCAAACCTCTGACAAGGTTTTGTTTAGAGAGTGAGTTGATAGTTTGAAGGTTGGTGTGACCAAGTCTCCTATGCCACAATTCTGTCTCTTTGGTAGAGGCAGATGAGAACAGACAGACATTTGCCATAGGATTATCCTTCAACATATCAACTACATACACATTGCCACTTCTATGAGCAACAAGTTGTGCTTTGCTCTCAGCAATGATGGTGTTAATCTTTTCAACAGCCTCTGGGCCAACAATCTTACAAGTTTGCTTAATGAAGAATGACCCAAAGCCTTTGTCACTCATTTGAGACACACTAAGTAGATTAAATTTTAGATTGTCTATCAGATTAACATTTTCAAACTTAAGCCTCCCTGCTTTGACAGTACCAGAACCCAACACTTTACCTTTAGAATCATTACCAAAGGATATATCACCCCCTCCATGTGCAAGAAAATCCAGAAGAAGGGCTCTACATCCAGTCATGTGCCTGGAGCCTCCACTATCTACATACCATAAACTGTCTAAACAAGCAGAAGCTCCCTGAACATCAGTAAAGATTTTAGTTTTGGTGAGTGTCCAAAGCCAAATTGGTTTTGGATGGGTCCTTAGCTGTCTCAGCCTTAAGTTGAGGAGAATGATCAGTGGTTTGAACAAGCTTTTGAACTAGGTTCAACAGCTGCAATTGACCATTTGCCAGTGCTTGTATGTCAACACTTGGTCCAGCAGATGTTTGATCATTTCCTATCAGATGCTGAAAACCATGAGGATGTCTGTTCACTTTTGGTTTTGAAGGCCTTTTGGACTCTTCATAAACATGTGGCAGACGATGACAAGTGGGTTGTCCATATCCTCTTGGTAATCTGTTAGCTGGTGGAACATCTGTTACCTGAACATCTCTGGGAGCAGAGTTTTTGTTCAGACTTTTGGTAACAGCTGTTTGGACAGGTTCAAAAGTCTGTTTGGGTTTTCCTTTTGGAGTACTTACCACTTGACTTTCAAGAGTTTTAGCCTTATACTCTTTTATATATTCATCAAAATTTTTGAGATATAAGCACTCTTTTGTTTTGTGATTCTTTTTCTTGCAGATTGAACATTCTTTGGTTTTAGAATCATTTAAACTTGTTGTTTTGTTGATGTCATATGCTTTTAGAAGAAAACAGTTTTTGGTGACATGGTTCTTCTTTTCACAAAAATCACAAACCAAGTTGTTTTTGGCTTTCCCTTTTTCTTTCTTCTTTTCAACAAATGTTTGATCATCTGTTGGAAGATTTATCAAGGGGATTACTTTGGCCTGTGGTGCCATTTTACCATCAGGGGTTTTGAAGGTCATTGGTTTGAAATTTTCAAGGACTTCACACTCATCTGACCATGTTGGTTTGAATTGATATTTCTCAATTTCATCAAATGAGGGTGTACTTTCCAACTTTTCAAGAATGATTTTCTTGCCATTGGGTTCAGTAACCTTGATTTCTTGACCTTTTGTATTTGTAGGGATGACTTCAACTAACTGGGGTTCCTTTTTGTCAGTGGTTTCTGAATTTTGGTCAGTGGTTTGAAAACCAAACCCAAATTTCACATGACTTTTAGATTGTTGGTTGACAATCATCTCAAAACCTTTTGATGATTCCACCCATTTCTGACATTCAACTTGAGTGGACTCAAGCTCCTTTTTACAACTATGATATTTTGTTATCATAGTCTGAAGCTGGTCTTTGGTTATGATTGCTTCATGTTTTAAACTGCTGATTTCAGACTCTTTTTCAGTTATTTTTGATTTTAACTCTTTAGTGAGTTTTTCAAACTTACGCCCCACTTACGGTGTGCGCATATAATATATATATGTGTGGTCCTCGGGGGGCAAAAGTAAAGTTGCACTAGTTTTAACGTTATTTTACTAATTTCGTGAAAATAACGTTAAAAAAGACGGACGGTTAATCATGCATCATGTGGTGGCGTTGATAGCCAAAAGACAAAGGGGTACATGCACCGATCGGGTTTGTCCCGATTGCTAAGTGTTTTGTGCCTTATGTCCAAGGCTTGATACCAAACCACATCGAGCCGGGGGTCTCATTGGAAGTAGCCTCTCTATTCTTAGGGGTAGAGGTAAGGCTGTCTACATCTTACCCTCCTCAGACCCTACCTTAGCTTTGCTACAGGTGGGATAAACTGAGCATGATGATGATGATGATGAGTGAGTTTTTCAAACTGAATTTCATAATCCAAAATTTTCTTTCTAAAGTTTTCATTCACCTCTTTTATCTTAGCAAATGCCACAATACATTTGTCTGAGCACAAGTCATTTAAGATTTGAGGAGATACCTTAGCTGCAGCCATCAAGGCACAGTTACACTGGCAGTCACAATCATCACTACCCCAGGGGTCTGAGAGATTCACAACCTCCACATCAGATTCTTCAGTTGAAACAGCTTCACCAACAACACCATCAGTCACATTTTCAGACATAGACACCACATCCTCAGAATCAGTCTCTTCAACAATTGTCTCTAGTGCCATAAAACAAAAATCATTTTCAGAGTTGGCAACTAAAGCAATGTTATCATCTATTATCTCATCTGGTAGACTGCTCCAATCAACAAAGCCCTGAGTAAAGAAACTCTGTTGACTTGGTTGACTGGTCTCTGCAGGAGCAGAGGGTGGAGTAACAGTCATTGGCACTAGTGCCTGAGTAACAGGTGTTTGAACATAGTGATACTGAGGAACAGTGGTTTGGACATAATGCACAGGAACAGTGGTTTGGGTTTGTTGAAAGTGAGCAGTGTTTTGCACATTAGGTACATTAGGGATGGTTTGATAAGTGTTGGTCTGTGGTCTTTGGTTTGGATAGGTAATCATAGGAACTCCATTTTGACTCCTACATTCCCTAGCAAAGTGACCCATTCTATGACACTTGTAACACTTTATCTTTGATTTATCCAACCCCACCTTTGACCCACCATGTAAACCGGGGTACCTCCTGCCAGTTTTCTTATAGAAGTTATTGGTTCTAATACTGAGCAGGTTAACCTGATGTAAGATGTCCATTTCTTCTAAGTCCAAAGGGTCAATATATTGCAGGTCATTGTACACAAAAGATGAATTATCAGAAGCCTGGATATCACCACTAGCTGTGAAAGCATAGTTGCTTGGTGATGAGTAAGAATCATTGTTAAAACCAGTGGTTACGTCAATGTAATGATCATAACTCTGATCCTTACTACTTCCAGAACCTTCATCCTGACCCAACAGTGCAGTATTCCCAAATACATAGTCATCTGACACTTTGCCAGAATCCTGGAGCTTCTTTTTCTGGTTAAGCTCCCTTTCATAAGTCAGGAGCTTACCATGAAGCTGGGTCAGGGTCAGGTCTTTGAATCCGATAGAGTTTCTCATAACTATGGCTATAGTGTCCCATTTGTCCTGAAGTGATCTAAGAAACCTATGATTCAGTGTTGAATTAGGAAAAGTTAGACCAACCAGTTTAAGTTCACTAATTAGACAGTTAAACCTTTCAAACTGTTGTGTTAATGACTCCCCTTTTATGTGACTAAACGTTTCATATTGTTCGTTAAGTATTTCACAGTTGTTTTCAATCACATCATCAGTTCCCCCGAATTGCTCTTTAAGAGCATCCCACAATTCTTTAGCACTATTGCAGTGCAAGAGACCGGCATAGATATCATTCGGCAGTGCCATGGCTACTATGCTGAAAGCCTTGGCATCTAGCTCGATTTTTTGAAAATCTTGCTCTGAGTAGTTCTCAACACTCTTTGGTACTTGGATCTTTGGATCCTCGGCACTCGGCATTGGAACATGTGGTCCAAATACTACTGATTTCCAGCACCCTGTGTTCTGTTGTGCTAACACATGAGCCACCCGACGCTGCCAGATGTTGTATTCTGACCTGACAAGCATCGGAGGCTTGTTGTGTGTGCCAGTGTTTTGTGGATCTTGATTGAGTGAAGTCATTCTCTTGGTTTTTAAAAAACAAAGTCTGTTTACTAACTGTTGAAACGAAAATAAACTATTACTCTGTTTTAACCCGACAAACAAACGATATCAATGATTATGAGCTGATCTGTGTATTAAATTGATTGATTAGATCAGATTTAATTGACCAAGCTCTGATACCAATTGTTAGGATCTGAGTTTTGGTTTGTTTTGATTTGTTTGATTAAGTATGAAAAATGAACGAAGCATAAATGGAAAGTGCAGCGGAATAAACTATAAATCAAAACATGGAGAATAATTGTTTTTAACCGAAAGCTTTCATTAATTGAAAGATTAAAATTGTACAACTAAAACTCCCCCTCAGCCTGATCACTCAGAGAATGTTTGTCTGAAAGAGAATGACGAGTGATGAATAGAACAGTACAAGTACTGTTCTATTTATAGACAGACTCAAAACTCTGATGATCAGTTGCTGACGTCACCTAGATAGTGACCTCTAACTGACTAACAAACTCTAACATCTGCTTAGCTATAACTACTGTTACATTGAAACTACTGATAATACAAAATCTTTGTAAGCTAAACTCTGATGTCTTCTATCACCTGTTGAACCAAAGTGCTTGTCGTTCAACAGACCTTTGTTCTTCAGTTCTTTGATCAGCAGTTGTTCTTCATCAGACTTTTATCCTTCAGACCTTGTTCATCAGACCTTTCATCAACAGCAGTTATCTCTAACAGTTGATTCAAGCAGCAGCAGTAGTTAGGGATCAACAGACCTTTGGAGGAAGCTTTATTGTAGCAACTGTTTTTATTCAAGGATCAACACTTAGTATATTTTGGCTATATAATCATCTGTTCTTCTCCAGGTCAGCAGACCCAACATAGCACTACTTGAAATTACGCAATTTCATGTGGCTTTAATAAACATTTGTCACACCGTCTTCACTTTGTTATTTTTGTGTGACGAAATAATAACAAATGTCATGGAAAAATATGTGTGGCCAAAGGTTAGACAATAGCCACACTAAAAGTTACAAAAAATCATGTGGCTTTAAAAAATTGTTAGCCACACTTTTGTCATTGTTTATTTTTTGTGTGACTGAATGATAGTAAATTTTGTGGGAAAATGTGCGTGACCAATGTCTAGATAATAACTACATTCAAGATAAAAAAAATTCGTTTGACTTTATATAACTATTAATCATACCATTGTCACTTTTGTTTTTGTGTGACGGAATAATATCAAATGTCATGGAAAATAGTATGTGTGGCCAAAGCGTTAAACTATAGCCACACTTAAAGTTACAAAATTTCATGTGGCTATACATACTACAACTTCCCTCTCAAAATATCACCCAATAAAAATATAAAATTTGGTGCGGTTATACATACTAAAACTTCCTTCTAAAAATATCACACTCTTAAAATTCAGATTTCGGATTCCCTCCTAACAATCCCCCTAAAAAATTTTTGTTGTAAAATTTCTCTATCAAATTCTATTATCAGCTAACAATTTACATTGTTTAACATATAAATATATAAAATCGTAACTTTTCATTTTATTATTTTAGTCATTTCTTTCAAACTTATATATACTTGATGTTGTAACTAGTATAGGTAAGAATACATAACAAATACTTCAATTTTGAAGTTTATAGGTTTTATAATGTTATATTACGTACTAAAGGGCTAGATTTTGTCCTAATAAGTAGGGATGAACTCGGTATTAAACCGATACTGGTTATGGCAAATGGAAAAATGGGTATCAGTATAGGTACTGAAAATGAGCATTATAGTACAAATATTCAAATAATAAATCAACCCAAAGTATTGGACCATACTCAAATCAGTATCGCTTCCAAAAAAATAGAAAAAAATAGTGTCGGTAGGAAAATGGTCGTGTATGCTGTAATGGATCACAATGGACAATACTAGATCATAGATATTTTAATGGACTTTATCGAGCCTTAATGAATCATATATGTCTTAATAGAATATATCGGCCTTGATGGATCACAATGGGTAATATTAGATCAAACATGTCTTAATGAATCATGTTGGTCCTTAATGGATCACACATTGGGGAATTGTAGATTATATATGTCTTAATGATCATATTAGGCCATAATATATCATAATGGGAAATAGTACATCATACATGTCTTAATGGACCATATAGGAACTAAATGGATCACAACGCGTACCAGTAGATCATAAATGTCTTAATGGATCATATTGGGCATTAATGGATCGCAATGGGGCAAACAGTGGATCATATTGGGCCTTAACGAATCACAATGGAGAATAGTATATTATATATGTCTTAATGGATCACAACAGGCACATAGTGGATCATACATCTTAATGGACCATATTGTGTCTTATTGGATTCGAATGGGATATGGTAGATCATGCATGTCTTAATGGATCATAATGGGTAAATAGTGGATCATGCATGTCTAAGGATCATTATGGGCCTTAATGGATCATATTAGATCATAATATATCACAACAAGCAAACTATATTATACATGTCTTTAACGGATCATATAAGGCCTTAGTGGATCATATTGGGCAATGGTAGATCTTGAATATCTTAATGGATCATATTTGACCTTAATGCATCACAATGCGCAAATGGTGGATCATACTGGCCCTTAACGGATCATAATGGGCAATAGTATATTATATATGTCTTAGCATACCATTTTGGACAATAATAGATCATATATGTCTTAATAGACCATTTTGGGCCTTAACGGGTCAGAGTGGACAATAGTGTATCATATACCTTTTAATCGACTATGTTGGGCCTTAATGGATCATAGTGGACAATGGTAGATTATATGTTTTAATAGACCATATTGGGCCTTAACGGGTCATAATGGAAAATAGTATATTATACATGTTTCAATGGACCATATTGGGCCTTAATATGGTCCATAATGGAAAATAGTAGATCATAAATGTCTTAATGGACCATATTGGTCCTTAATGGGTCACAATTGTAAATCATATATGTTTTAATAGACCATATCGGGCCTTAATAGATCTCAATTGGACAATGGTAGATTATATATGTCTTAACAGAACATATTAAGCCTTAAATGGATCACAATGGACATTAGTAGATCATGTATGCCTTAATGAACCATATTGGGCCTTAATGGATCACAATGGGCAATGGTAGTTCATGTATGTCTTAATGGACCATATTGGACTTAACTGATCACAATGGACAATATTAGATCATATATGGTTTAATGGATCACAATAAGCATTAATGAATCACAATTAGGGATGAGCATTAGGTATCGGGTGCCAAACCATTTATGGTACTAGTATTTTCAGTACCATACCGGATTTGTTCGGTACGGTATAGTAAGGACCTGTCTTTTACCTTTAAATACCATTATTATACCAATACTGTGCAGATACCAAGTTTTGAAAATTTTTGGTACCGGTTGTAATGAGTCGTTTTATATGAAGCATATTAAGGTTTAATAGACTTGATAGAATTCTTTTTTCAAATAATATTTATTAATTTATATAAGAGTAAATAGCCAAATTCGTCCTTGTGATTTCGGCTAATTTACCAAATCCATCCAAAAAAGATATTTTTCTCATATGAACCATTGAGGTTTCCCAAAAGTTGCTAGATCCATCCAAATGTCTAACAAGGTTAAAAACTAACTTTAAAAGAGGGGGCATTTTGGTCATTTTCTTTATTTATTTAGTTTTTATATTTTTTAAACATCTTATATTTTCCCCACAGTGTTTTATTTGTTTCGTATATATAATAGTTATATGAAATATAGCATTCAAAGTGAGACTTCAGCAGTATGGAAATGGCGACTATTTTGGAACTATTAGTAGTGAGTTTAGTCTAATGAACCCCATTTTATTTTATGATCCCATGAAGTCTTTTATTTTATTTTACTTCCTTACATGTATGAATTTAGTATAATGGACAATTATGGTGTATGGAATTGTGCTTGTTCTTTTTTTTGATTCGTCAATATTTCATGAAAACATTGCTACAACAGAGAATATCGCAAAAGAGTGGCAAAGGAATAGCAATCATAAAACATAAATGGGAGGTTAGTTACGGATGTGATAATTAAAAGACTTTTGGGCTTTTGGTATATTTTGTATAATCACAATAGTCAAGAGTTTACACAGGAATGAGAGTGTAGATACACGTTTTGCGACTAATGATTTGGATTGTAACTTTAACATGTGTTAGTTTGTTTAAGAAGGGGCGAAGGTGAAATAAGGTGGGCGAATGTAAGTATTGAAGGGCGAATGAAGATACAGTTGGGCGAATGTGGAAGACATCAGTGTAACAATGTATGTTCGTACTTGGTCAGTGGGCGAATGTGGACAAAGTCCACATTCGCACCTTGGAAAAGGGCGAACCTGCAGACACTATATATAGGATTTGCTCATTTTGTAAGTTAGAATAGTTATTGATAGTGTGTGTGTCGAGGTCAGGTCTCTCTCTAGATTAAAGTTGTGTGAAAGTGTGTTAGATTAACTTGTAAGGTCATTGTATTGAATATTTTGAACAAGTAATCTATAAAATGGTGATTGAAAAGGTATTTTACGTGTTGTGATTTGCGTATTATCAGTTTGTTCAGTTCTAGGGTTTCCGCACATGGAATTGTGACTTGTATGATCATATAATCCTGTTTTAGCTAAAATTCTTCATCTACAAAGTGGTATCAGAGCCATAGAGATCATACAACAACAAAATTGATAATATCAGAGCTGATTTGGACCTAATTTTGATCAAATTTTCTCTGTTTTTCAATGAAAATGGTTTTTGATACAATTTGAAGGTTTTTTATTTGAATTCGTGGTTAAAATCAAGTTTTCCAAGAGTTAAAGTTGTTCCAAATCAATTCCGAATCATAACCTGATAAAGATCATCAAAATCCATAAACTTTTGAAAATTTCAGATCAAAATAACCGTTTTTCAAAGTGTAACCGTTTTTCAAACATGAATGGGTCGAATCTAGAGAGATGTGGGCGAACCTGGACCTTTTAGGGCGAACCTGAGCTTTTTCAGGGCGAAACTAGCTTATTTCAGGTCGAACCTAGGTGTGTTGTGTTGTTATTTCCACATTCGGGTGTAAAGTTCCACTTCCGGTTGATCGGGGGTGCGAAAGTGGGAAAATACAGGATGAAAGTGGACTGTTTAGGTTGAAGGTGGAAAGTGTTTGTGGCTTTTCTACATTCTGGTTATTATTCTACATTCGGGTGACTAATTGTGGACGAAAGTAGGATCATTCAGGGCGAAAGTAGAAATGTTATTGGGAAATTTTCTAAGGTTCGTGAATTTCTAAGTTTGTAAACATCATGTGGAATTTTCCAACTACACCGAGACCGGCAACGACACAACAACAGTAGCAAGTGACTATGGACCCATGGACAGTGGCAGCTCAGAAATCGAGCACTCAGTCTTCGCAACCGATTAACTACTTAGCGATGACTAGTTCGATGCCTCAGAGCGTTGCATCTTCACCACAACAACCTGCGACAGATTATTGGGGAGTAGCAGCGGCAGTGGTAAATACTCAAACTACTAATGCTATTTCCACACTAATAAATGACTTATCTTCAGGTAGCGGGAATCGGCCACCCAAGCTAATGGAGATACAGGAATATAATCAGTGGCAGAAGAAATTCAAGATTCATCTTGAAGGCATGGGGTTGGAAGGTACAGAGGCTTGGCAGATGATAGCTAAAGGATATGTTGCACCAGTTTTATAGAACACCGGTGAACCTGTTCCTTTGGAGAGTTTGACTGACGATGAGAAGAAGAAATTTGCTGTGGAGAAGAAGGCATATTCTCAGTTAACTCAGGCGATCACAAACGATTTGCTACATCAGTTTGGATCATGCACTACTTCGAAGCAGTTATGGGATGTGTGTTAGGATCTGAGTTCTGGTTGTTTTGATTGTTTGATTCAGTATGAAATGAATGGAATGGAATGAAATATAAATGGAAAGTGCAGCGGAATAAACTATAAATCAAAACATGGAGAATAATTGTTTTTAATCGAATGCTTTCATTAATTGAAAGATTACAATTGTACAAGTAAACTCCCCCTCAGCCTGATCACTCAGAGAATGTTTGTCTTAGAGAATGACGAGTGATGAATAGAACAGTGTAAGTACTGTTCTATTTATAGACAAACCTAAACCTCTGATGATCAGTGCTGACGTCACCTAAGACAGCGACCTCTAACTGACTAACAACTTCTAACATCTGCTAACTATAACTACTGTTACATTGAAAACTCTGGTAATACAAAACACTGTAAAGTAAAACTCTGATGATCTCTATCATCTGTTGAACCAAAGTGCTGTTGGTTCAACAGACCTTTGTTCTTCAGTACTTGGTCAGCAGTTGTTTCTTCATCAGACCTTTGCTCATCAGACGTTTGTTCAGCAGACCTTTCAGCAGCAGCAGTTGTCTTTATCAGTTGTTTGTAGCAGCAGTTGTTAGGGATCAATAGTCTTTTGGGGAAAGCTTCTTTATAACAACTGTTTTATTCATAGGATCAAAAGATAGAATATCTTGGCTTTTCAATCATCTGTTCTTCTCCAGGTCAGCAGACCCAACAATCTCCCCATAGAACAGATGATGCCAAAACTCAGCTTTATTCTTGATCTTTATTCCTCATCAGACATTCTCTTATTTGGCCCTTGAGTTGCAATTCAAAGCTTAGAGAGAAGAGGTCTTCAGCATCTCTTTCCAGCTCTAGATTCAGCAGAGTTTGAAGATCTTCAGCACACAGGCCATGTGCATCATCCATACTTAGCTTCTGAATCTTTCCATCTGATATGAGCAATGTCAATTCATGGGTGTCTTTGTTAGACTTCCATTTTAGAATTTTAGAATCAGAGAAATGGTTGTGATGCATCTTTATTTTTGATGAGTTGGGTGATGGAGGTCTTCCAATGAGTTCTCTTAGTCTCTCTGTGGTTGGATCAGAGAAATATCTAATCTGGTTTATGAGACCCTCTTTCACAAATGTACCAGCAAACTGTTTTTGTTCTTCTTCACTCATCTCCTTCTGCTTTTTGAACTGTCTTCTTGCAGCAATAGAGAGATCAGAAGTTTCCAGTAAACTGTCAAGTGTAAAGGCCTTTGGAGGTCTCTTTGGCTCATCATCATAGATAGGTTTTCTTGGAAGGGTAGGGTCTGTCTTTCTATTCTCTTCTAGTTTCTTGTAGGTTTCAATCAATCTGACTTCAGACCATCTGTCCACAGATCTCATCTCTCCATATTTAGCAGCTACTATCTCTTGTCTCATTCTTCTGAACTTGAGAGCTCTAGCTTGATCTCTCCCTTTGCTGAAATCAGGGGCAGAGACCTTTGATGGAGGATTTTTGGCCATGCTTTCAATCCTGATTAATTCTTCTCTAAGAGCATGTGTGGTCCAGCCTGTAAATTGTTTCTTGTTGGCTTTGTAAGGCATGGTGGCCAAGATCTGTTCTAGAAGAGAATCCCTAACCTCCTTTTCCATATCTTTGCTAAGAGGCATGGAAGACATGGAGTTGCTCAGGGTCTTAGCAAAATCCTCAATCCTTCTTAATTTGCTAAGCTCTGCTGAATGGATGCCCTGAGCAATCCTGTCATCCTTCCCTTTACACTTCTCTTTAATGATGGCATCTGCCTGTTCACTCTTGTATTTCAAGTATGTATCAATGTTGGGAGGAATAGGAAAATTATTAAGAGAAGGGAAGGATCTGTCTGATGGCTGATCAGTATTATAGAAGGATTGAAGTTCCCCCTTGAGTAAATCAAGTTCAAGGGGATACTTCTCAGCCAATGGTGTGATGGATGGTGGTGGTCTGTGTGATCTGAATTGTGAAGTGTGAGGTGAGTATGATGAGAGTGGGATGGCTGGGACAGGTGTGGACTATGTGATTGGGGTGTTAGGTGGTGTGGTATGAATGTTTTTATCTTGTACAACAAAGGTAGATTTCCTTTTTCTGCTGTACAAGATCTTTGGTGAGGGTGAGGATGAAGCAGTGGTTTGGTTAACCTCTGTTGGTCCTTTTGTAGAACCAGCAGATGTTTGGGTTTTTGGTTGTGTTGAGGTAGGTTTGGTTGTTGATTGTGTATTGGTTGGTTTGGTAGTTGATGGTGTGGTGATTGGTTTGGTTGGAACATGTGTTTTGGTGGCAATGGTTTTGGTTTCAGTGGTTTTGGTAGCAGAGGTTGTGGTGACAGGGGTTTCAGCATCAGTGGTTTCAGAAGATAATTTAGATGGTGGTTTCCTTGTATGTTTTGCTGGCATTTTCTTTCTTTTTGAGGAACTCACATCTTCCACTTCTTGCTGTTGTTCCTTTTTGAGCTTAATCAACCTCTCTGCTTTAACTTCCAAAGTGTCAGCCCTTTTCGGCTTATCTTCAGCAGCTTTATCAGCCTTTTCATTGGCAGAGGTATCAACTTCCTTTGCCTTGCTGGTTTTGGATGGTTCAGTAGCAGGGGTTTGAGCACTTGGTTGTTGTTGTTGTTGTTGTGGTGCTGATTTGGTAGACTCTGGTTTGTCAGCAGTTGGCTTACCCTTTTGAGAGGGTGGTGCACCAAATGGATTCAGTTTTGGCAGCCTATCTCTGCCACTCTCCCCCTTTTTGGCATCATCAGCAGTGAATTCATCATCATCTTTATCTCTGAGAATTGTGGTAGGGGCAGAGCCAGTAGTCTTCAGCAGATGGTCTTTGATCACCTTGATGTCTGCCTTTGTGTCATTAAATCTGGCATCCACCATATTTCTGATCAATTTCATATAAGTCTCTTGTGTCTGATCTGCTAATTTTCTGTGAGCTATGATGACGGGGGAAACAGATTTCCATAGCTCATTAGCAACATCAGCAGTGGATGGTTGACTCTTTGTAAAGTTAGCCAAGGTTTCCAATATTGACTTGACATCAGTTTTGATGTCAGCAACAAAGGTTTCAATGGTTTGAACTCTAGCCGTCAATTCTTGTAGTTTTAATCCATCACCTAGGTTAATAGGATCATCTGAATTCCCACCAGTGGTAGTTTTAACTGGTTCAGTCCTAGGAGGTGAGTCCATAGAATGAGAACCAGCTGCCCCTTGGTCTTGGTTCTGGGGACTTCCAACTGATTTTGGGGACACAATGGTGGCCTCATCAGTTGTTGCCTTCAAGGAAGTCTTAGCTATGTAACCGCTGTCCTGTTATGAGACAATGGTCTCTACATCAGTAGTGGCTGCTTCACTTGAAAACTCACCATGAGTTACATTGAACTCAGGGAGTGTAACCTCCTCATCTGTTTGTGGGTTAGCATATTGACTTTTCTCAGGCCCAGTAACTTGTGGAGGTATACTCTCTGTGACAGGTGAAGGAGAGGAACTGGGATTATCCTGAGTTTTGTCAATTGCCTCAAACAGAGGTTGCATGGTTTGTGGAACATGTGGTGCTGATGTGGGTGGAGTAAGAAGAGAATTAGCCCTGGGAGATGGACTTGTAAACATATGGTCAAGTGACTCATATGCCTCAGTATGAGGTTCCCTTTGGCTTACAACAAGATCCTTTTGTGAGGATTCTTGAGGAGTTTGTTTGGGTTGAGATATCTCCAACTGTTGTGAGGAAGTAACAACAGTGGTTTCAGGTTGCTTTGGTGATGCAACAGGGTTAGCTTCTGGTATCTCATCTTCCAGAAGTCCCTTTTTGGGTGTAGAGGTGGTTTTTGAGGAGGGACATTTTCTTTTGGTGGCTGGTGTGGGTTTCACAGCACTGGATGAAGTGCCATGATCACCAGGAGCAGTAGGCTCAGCAACAGAGGTTTGAACAACAGTTGTTGTTTTTGTCCTCTTTGTTTGTGTTTTTGAAACTTTTGTCACTTTTGACACTTTTTCTTGGGTTGAAGAACCCAGCATTCTTGTGAAAGTTTCATCAGTTAAACTTTTCATTTTAAAAGACTCTCCCTTTTGGAAATCATTTTTAAAATCTTTTGAAGAATTACACTTAAGATTCTTGGGTAGAGTAGAAAAGCATTATTTGAGCCAGATTTTATGACTTTCACATTTGAAACCAAGTCCAAAAACAATCCCAGGGAAAGATTGAAGTCAGAGTCTGACAACATAGCATACCCCAAGTATTGAATCCTTAATGGGATTTCATTAAAGGATGTGGTCTTGGCCGAGGCACAGAGAAGGAGAGTATGGAAGAAAAATTTCATGACTGGAGGAAAAAACTTTTTGTATAATGTTGATCCAGTCATTTGTGCATCATACCCTCTTTCCTGAAACTCTGTGTGAAGCTCTGTTTTAGGAAAGGATTCCATACCTGACAAGTCATTTAGTGAGAAGGTTGTGGATATGAGTTCAGGGGTAATGGCGATACTGGTGGCTCCAATTTTTGAAATTATGGAAGTGGGCTTTTTGTCTTGAAACAAGACTCCCAAAATTCTTGGAGTGTTTCTAAATGGATGGGAGCATCAGCAGTGAGGATGTTTTTGTATTTTGAATTGGTAATGATATCAATGGTGGAATGGAATGGTACGTTATCCTCTGTTTTAACCAGATATGGAAGGAAATTGTGGGTGGCTTTTGTTTGAAGATCCATTGTAATGGATTTCGATTATGAAAGTACTGAACTTTGATTGAGGGTTTTGGGGAAGACGAAGGCGGTTTTAGTATTTTGAATATAATGAGACAGTAAAACTGGTGTTGGGGGAAAAACAGGGTTTTATAGTCTCTGGTGAAACCGCTGATGTGGCAAAACTCTGCTTTTGAGAGTAGACGTGGCAAACATCTGATGGTTCAACAGATGTTTGATCATATCTTGTCAGATGCTGAAAACCATGAGGATGTCTGTTCACTTTTGGTTTTGAAGGCCTTTTGGGCTCGTCATAAACATGTGGCAAACGATGACAAGTAGGTTGTCCATGTCCTCTTGGTAGTCTGTTAGCTGGTGGAACATCTGTCACCTGAACATCTCTGGGAGCAGAGTTTTTGTTCAGACCTTTGGTAACAGCTGTTTGGACTGGTTCAAAAGTCTGTTTAGGTTTTCTTTTTGGAGGACTCACCACTTGACTTTCAAGAGTTTTAGCCTTGTACTCTTATATCTTTTCATCGAAATTTTTGAGATACAAGCACTCTTTTGTTTTGTGATTCCTTTTCTTACAGATTGAACATTCATTTGTTTTAGAATCATTTAAACTTGTTGCTTTGTTGATGTCATATGCTTTTAGAAGAAAACAGTTTTTAGTGACATGGTTCTTCTTTTCACAAAAATCACAAAACAAGTTGTTTTTGGCTTTCCCTTTTTCTTTCTTCTTTTCAACAGATGTTTGATCATCTGTTGGAAGATCTCTCAAAGGGATAACTTTGGCCTGTGGTGCCATTTTACCATCAGGGGTTTTGAAGGTCATTGGTTTAAAGTTTTCAAGGACTTCACACTCATCTGACCAGGATGGTTTGAATTGATATTTCTCAATTTCATCAAATGAGGGTGTACCTTCCAACTTTTCAAGAAGGATTTTCTTGCCATTGGGTTCAGTAACGTTGATTTCTTGACCTTTTGAATTGGTGGGGATGATTTCAACCAACTGTGGTTCCTTTTTGTCAGTGGTTTGTGAACCTTGAGCAGTGGTTTCTTGAAAACCAAAGCCAAATTTCACATGACTATTAGATTGTTGGTTGACAATCATCTCAAAACCTTTTGATGATTCCACCCATTTCTAACATTCAACTTGGGTGGACTCAAGCTCCTTTTTACAACTATGATATTTTGTTATCATAGTCTGAAGCAGGTCTTTGGTTATGCTTGCTTCATGTTTTAAACTGCTGATTTCAGATTCTTTTTCAGTTATTTTTGATTTTAACTCTTTAGTGAGTTTTTCAAACTGATTTTCATCTTCCAAAATTTTCTTTCTAAAGTTTTCATTTACCTCTTTTATCTTAGCAAATGCCACAATACATTTGTCTGAGCACAAGTCATTTAAGATTTGAGGAGATACCTTAGCAGCAGCCATCAAGGCACAGTTACACTGGCAATCACAATCATCACTACCCCTGGGGTCTGAGAGATTCACAACCTCCACTTCAGATTCTTCAGCGGAAACAACTTCACCAACAACACCATCAGTCACATTTTCAGACAAAGACACCACTCTCTCAGAATCAGTCTCTTCAACAATTGTTTCTAGTGCCATAAAACAAAAGTTATTTTCAGAATTGGCAACTAAAGCAATGTTATCATCTGTTA
Source organism: Ambrosia artemisiifolia (assembly GCA_032199755.1). Taxonomy (NCBI): domain Eukaryota; kingdom Viridiplantae; phylum Streptophyta; class Magnoliopsida; order Asterales; family Asteraceae; genus Ambrosia; species Ambrosia artemisiifolia. The sequence continues at coordinate 35,685,340 of CM063517.1, forward strand.
TCTCATCTGGTAGACTGCTCCAATCAACAAAGCCTTGAGTAAAGAAACTCGGTTGACCTGGTTGACTGGTCTCTGCAGGAGTAGAGGATGGAGCAGCAGTCATTGGCACTGGTGCCTGAGTAACAGGTGTTTGGACATAGTGATACTGAGGAACAGTGGTTTGAACATAGTGCACAGGAACACTGGTTTCGGTCTGTGCAAAGTTAGCAGTGTTTTGCACATTTGGTATAGGGATGGTTTGATAAGTGTTGGTCTGAGGCCTTTGGTTTGGATAGGTGATCATAGGTGTACCATTTTGACTCCTACATTCCCTAGCAAAGTGACCCATTCTATGACACTTGTAACACTTTATCTTTGATTTATCCAACCCCACCTTTGACCCACCATGTAAACCTGGGTACTTCTTGCCAGTTTTCTTATAGAAGTTATTGGTTCTAATACTGAGCAGGGCAACCTGATGCAAGATGTCCATTTATTCTACTCCAAAGGGTCAATATATTGCAGGTCATTGTACACAAAAGATGAATTATCAGAAGCCTGGATATCACCACTAGCTGCAAAAGCATAGTTGTGTGATGAGTAAGAATCATTGTTAAAACCAGTGGTTATGTCAATGTAATGATCATAACTCTGATCCTTACTACTTCCAGAACCCTCCTCTTGGCCCAAAAGTGCAGTATTCTCAAATACATAGTCATCTGACACTTTTCCAGAGTCTTGGAGCTTCTTTTTCTGGTTAAGCTCCCTTTCATAAGTCAAGAGCTTACCATGAAGCTAGGTCAGGTTCAGGTCTTTGAATCCGATAGAGTTTCTCATGACTATAGCTATAGTGTCCCATTTGTCCTGAAGTGATCTAAGAAACCTATGATTCAGTGTTGAATTAGGAAAAGTTAGACCAACCAGTTTTAGTTCACTAATCAGACAATTAAACATTTCAAACTGTTGTGTTAACGACTCCCCTTTTATGTGACTAAACGTTTCATATTGTTGGTTAAGTATTCCACGGTTGTTTTCAATCACATCTTCAGTTCCCCCGAACTACTCTTTAAGATCATCCCACAGTTTTTTAGCACTATTGCAGTGCAAGAGTCCGACATAGATATCATTCGGCAGTGCCATGGCTACTATGCTGAAAGCCTTGGCATCTAGCTCGATTTTTTGAAAATCTTGCTCTGAGTAATTCTCAACACTCTTTGGTACTTGGATCTTTGGATCCTCGGCACTCGGTACCATTGGAACAAGTGGTCCAAATACTACCGAGTTCCAGCACCCTGTGTTCTGTTGTGCTAACACATGAGCCACCCGACGCTACCAGATGTTGTATTCTAACCTGACAAGCATCGGAGGCTTGTTACTAGTGCCAGTGTTGTGTGGATCTTGATTGAGTGAAGTCATTCTCTTGATTTTTCAAAAACAAAGTCTGTTTACTAACTGTTGAAACGAAAATAAACTATTACTCTGTTTTTAATCCGACAAACAAACGATATCAATAATTGTGAGCTGATCTGTTTATATTAAATTGATTGGTTAGATCGAATTTAATTGACCATGCTCTGATACCAATTGTTAGGATCTGAGTTCTGGTTGTTTTGATTGTTTGATTAAGTATGAAATGAATGGAATGGAATGAAATATAAATGGAAAGTGCATCGGAATAAACTATAAATCAAAACATGGAGAATAATTGTTTTTAATCGAATGCTTTCATTAATTGAAAGATTACAATTGTACAAGTAAACTCCCCCTCAGCCTGATCACTCAGAGAATGTTTGTCTTAGAGAATGACGAGTGATGAATAGAACAATGTAAGTGCTGTTCTATTTATAGACAAACCTAAACCTCTGATGATCAGTGCTGACGTCACCTAAGACAGCGACCTCTAACTGACTAACAACTTCTAACATCTGCTAACTATAACTACTGTTACATTGAAAACTCTGATAATACAAAACACTGTAAAGTAAAACTCTGATGATCTCTATCATCTGTTGAACCAAAGTGCTGTTGGTTCAACAGACCTTTGTTCTTCAGCACTTGGTCAGCAGTTGTTTCTTCATCAGACCTTTGCTCATCAGACCTTTGCTCATCAGACCTTTCAGCAGCAGCAGTTGTCTTTATCAGTTGTTTGTAGCAGCAGTTGTTAGGGATCAACAGTCTTTTGGGGAAAGCTTCTCTATAACAACTGTTTTATTCATAGGATCAAAAGATAGAATATTTTGGCTTTTCAATCATCTGTTCTTCTCTAGGTCAGCAGAGCCAACAATGTGCTAAAGAATCGTCATGATGGTAACGAAAAGACGAGAAGGTTAAGGATGGAGGAGTTGAGAAAAGAATTTGAGAACTTCAGCTATGTCGGGAACGAGACATTGAAAGAGTTGACTCCCAGATATTGTCATTTACTAACTGAATTGTCTAGTTATGATATAAAGATTCCTTTGTCAGATCTGGTGGATAAGTTTGCTGATGCATTACCACCGTATTGGGATCAACACATCGAGGTACTCAAAGAGAATGATGCTTATAAGTATTGGACCATAAACGAGTTTATTCAGAAGCTGGAGAATAAAGAACTCGAGGAGAAGAGGAAAGCTAAAAGATCTCAGATTCCTCAGAACCCAGAGTTGTATCATGGTGGTACTTCAGCGACTGTAGGAAATTCTAATACTGGTGGAATAGTGGCACCACACATAGCTTGTATTTCAAGTGTCATGGAACCACCAAAACAACCAATCAACTACCTAGCACAAACTTCATCTTATTCCCAACCATCATACACACCACCACTACAACAATACACAAATTCTTTCATTTAACCATTTTCTCCAATGCAGCAAGCTGCATTTTATTCTGCTAACCAACCAAAACAACAACCTCAACAACAACAATACATGAATCAAGTGAACCAGACCAATCAGCAACCGGTGGTATTGGAGACATCCAATATGAGTAATGTCACTGTGGAGGTTGCTCAGCAACATATTGCGCTAGTCTCAGCAATGGTTGCTTCGTATAACGGTTTAGTTGCAAGTCAAATTGGGAATAATAACTTGACCAATGAAGACTATGCACAAATCGACAAAGAGGAGATGGAGCTGATAGACATTCAGTGGGCTTTCGCAAGCATTATGAGAAGGGCAACCGAGTTCATAGAAAAGACCGGGAGGACTGATTTGGGTACTTCTCCTAACACTACTTATGGTTTTAACAAGGAGAAAGTTACATGCTTTAACTGTGGAGGAAAAGGACACTTCAAAAGAGAATGCACTCAGCCACCTAAGCAAGGTAACAGAAATCCATTCAACTCAAACTACCAAAACCGTCAACAGCAGAACCAAAATCAAGTTTCTTTCCAAAGTAACAACAACTATCAAAACCAAAACAATTACCAAAACCGATAAAACACCTCTAACAACAACCAAAATAGACAACCAAACATAACCAACCAGAACCAAACTCAATCACCAAATAACCCTAACAGAACAGTTATACCCATCACTACACCAAATGAACAGACACAGAATACTAATCAGAATCAAGCCTTGGTGATCCAGAATGATGAAAGGTTTGACTGGTCTGGCATGCAAATTGGTGTTGAGGAGATTACTACTGGTGGGAATGTGGCGTGTGTTGCCCGACAGGTTGATATCGAGGAGTCGGTGATAGTTGATCAAAATGAAGAAACTGAGAGTGAGGTTGAGCTATCGGTGGAAGAGATGAATGTGGAAACTGAAACTATTGAAGTTTAGGCTGAAGAAGCAAGTTCAGGAGTTGTGATTGACACAGTTACAGATGTTCCTGAGGAGTGTGAGTCAGTTTATTCAGATTCAGAAAGCGAATCAGGCTCAGAAGTCAGTGTTACATCTTTGGATGACGAGATCGATCAGTTGCTGGCAGAAGCAGATTTTCTGAAGACGAGGAAGTCATGCATAGTAGATGACGCCTTCACCAGAATCGATTATTCAAAGTTCTTCGCTGGGAAGGAAGCTCATTTCGCTCTAATGGCCATGACAGATCCTCTAAAACAGGTAAGTTCTGAATCTAGCACTGATGTTACAAGTGACAAGTACTGTGGAACTTGTGACAGATTGACAGAAGAAAACAAAGAACTTCGCGTTCAACGTGATAGTGCTGTGATTAACTGTCAATCTGCTCGCAAAGAAGTGATTGCTTTTAACAAAGTACTTGATGGGTACAAAAAGGACATTTCCGACCTAAAGAAAACTCTTTCATTAAAACAATTAGCAATTAATAACTATATTAATGAACTTGAGAACACTAAGTTGGAAATGGCCACCATCAAGTGTTTTGCTGAAAAGGTCAACAAGAAATTAGAAAGTTACAAGCATATTGCTTATGTCGTTGACCACATCATTGATGATCAAACCACAAGTTATAAGTCTGTGCCATCTCCGGTGCTTTTTGAAAATCACAATTGTCATCAAGTGACACCGGAGAGCTCAGTAAAATCAGACTCGGTATCGGAAAATGAATCCAATACTTCAAGTGTTGGTGATCCTCATTCCGATGTGAGACCGATTTTAGGTTTGAATGATGAGGGGGGTAACAGTTGAAAATGATGATTCAGACTCTGAAAGTGACAAAAGTGATAATGTGTGTGATATTCCAAAAGAAAATCACATTATTACTAATGAACCAGTGTCACCGTCTCAGCATGTGCATCCGATGGCTAACGCACATCGTGATAAGAAGTCTGAAAAGAAAGAAGTTAAGAAAGAAATGAGTGACAAACCAGTCAAGGTATTTTATCGGATGGAAGGATCCGATAAGATCATCTCTGACGAGGAATATCCAATTAAGTTTGCTAACTATTCCAAAATTGATAAAATTTGGCAAGAAAGCACAATATGGTTTCCAAAACATGAAAGAACAAATGAAATTCCACCAGAAATTCTAAAGAAACTGTATTTGGATGTTCCGAAACAACCAAAGGTTCATGTCACCCAATTCATTAAATCGAAAAACAAAGCAAACGGTTTTCATGAGCCAGCCTACTCGAAGGGTCCAGTTCCTGAGAGTTTAAGGCGTAGACAGTATAATGATCAATATCCTGTCAGATCATTAGCTCAACCGAATGCTCCAAATGTGTTTGAAGAATACCGTGCATGCTTTAAATGCGGGGAGAGAGGGCATTTACTTGCTCACTGCCCGTATGTAAGGCACAAAAGACACGAAGTTGAAGTTAGGCAATCCATGAGAAAGCCGGTTGATAATCATTACTATTCACAAAGGCGTTTAGTTCCTCAACCACAACAATTTTATAACCAAAACAATTTTTATCAAAAGATGAATGATCGTCCATTTCAGTATGATCGTCGTAACTAGATAGCCATGGAGAAACCGTGGAGAAAACCAGGGGTGAACACAACAAATGATAGACAAAGGGTTCCACAAAAACCTGATGTCAAGTCAAATGTTGGACCTAAATCTCTTAAATCAGAGAAGGTACCCAAGAAGGTTTCATTTGTGAATGATGTAAAGAAAACGACTGAGACCCCGAAATCTCAGATTCGTATTTTGAAACGTTCGGAACAACCTTGGACACCAAATGGGACTCCGGGAGCCTCAACTTCATAATCTCATGAAAAGATTGAAAAAGTTTTGAATGATCCTAAAAAGATCGATCCAAAACCAAATGTTGAAGTAGATGATTCTTTGAACAATGATATTCAAAGACCCAAGACCACTCAGGCTTGGGTCCCCCGAAAGAACTAACTGTGTTACTTAAACCGCATAGCCTTGTGTCCTCTTTGATAATCGTTGATGAAATGGTAGCTTCAACTTTAAGGATGTCTTCAACGCTAACTGTTAGACAATCAATCTCCTTCAAAATAGCAGCTGTTCCAACTACTTGATTTGGATGAAGGTTGTTCCACACAGAATTCTACATCGTTGAATGCATGTTAAAGATTATTAAAGTGTGACATCATCAAATAAAATAATTTGTGTTGTTTAAAAAACTGTTTATATAATCAGATAAAAGACAAGAAATAAGTGTTCCAAGTTCCAACCTGCAAATAGTACTTTTTTTGCTATTCAGAAAATGGTTTGTTATTAATGCCTGATGAGTATGTGCATAAGTAGGGGTGGCAAAATGGGTAGGTTGGTTTCGTTTGGGTGTTGGGTTAGGATGGGTTTGGGTTAGGATGGGTGTGGGTCAAGATGGGTAAATTAAAAAAATAGGTTAGGATGGGTTGGGTCAGGATAGGTTTGGGTATGGATGGTTTGGCCAGGCCCGGTAGCGACCCGAACCGTTTCGACCCAGCGGAGCCCGGTAGCGACACGGACTGTTTCGACCAGACCGGGCCCGGAAACGACCCAAACCATTTCAGCCTGACCCGTCCCGTAGCGACCCGGACTGTTTCGTTCCAGCCGGGCCCGGTAGCGACCCGGACCGTTTTGACCCGATCGGGGACGGTAACGATCCAGACCGTTTCAACCTGACTCGTCCCGTACTGACCCAAACCATTTCGACCGGACCGGGCCCGGTAGCGACCCGGACCGTTTAGACCCGACCGGGCCCGATAACGACCCAAACCATTTCAACCTGACCCGTCCCATAGCGACCCGGACTGTTTCGACCCAACCGGGCCCGGTAACGACCCGGATTGTTTCAACCCGACCGGGCCCGAAAACGAACCAGACCATCTCAGCCTGACCCGTCCCGTAGCGACCCGGATCGTTCCAGCCGTGCCCGGTAGCAACCCGGACCGTTTTGACCCGATCGGGCCCGGTAACGACCCGGACCGTTTCAACCTGACTCGTCTCGTACTAACCGGACCATTTCGACCGGACCGGGCCCGGTAGCGACCCAGACCGTTTAGACCCGACTGGGCCCGGTAACGACCCAAACCATTTCAACCTGACCCGTCCCGTAGCGACCCGGATTGTTTCGACCCAGCCGGGCCCGGTAGCGACCCGGACCGTTTCTACCCGACCGGGCCCGGTAATGACCCATACTATTTCAACCTGACCCGTCCTGTAGTGACCCGGACAGTTTCGACCCGACCGGACCCGGCAACAACCCGGACCGTTTCGAACCGACCGGGCCAGCCAACGACCAGACCATTTCGACCCGAGCTGGCCGGTCAACAACTCAGGTTGAACCAGACCATTTCGACCCAGTCGAACCGGTTCATTCGACCCTTATGGGAGGTTGAACGAGCTGGGCCTATATATAGCAATCTCATGTGTGTTTTTCATTTAAAAAAAGATTTTGAGTTTATACTTTGAATGCTCTCAAGGGGGAGGTCATGCCCGACTTTCCCCGGGCCCGAGATAGATGTTTATCCTATTGATGACAGTGTCTGTAACCGTTTCCGATTTAATACGAATCTGTTATGACTTTGTTTTCGTCTATTTCTGTCTCGTCTCAATTTTTCTGTCTGAAACCGAGCTGTATTCGTTTATTCGATCCATGGATTCGGTTTTTACCATATTCTCAGCTGGTACTAGAGCCGTGATACCGATTTGAACGATCTAACAATCGTTTGAACCAATCACATCTCAATTTCATGGTTTTCAGACGTAAAAATCAGATTTTTGAAAGGTTGAAACCCTAGAAACCCTAGATTCTTAATTGAACCAAAAATCATAGGATTTTATCAAGTTTTTGATCAATCGAGGGTTAGGTTTTCATTTCCGCACCTTTCTGTACAAGTTTCATCATTGAATTGGAACAATTAGAGTGTTTATGGACTGATTTGCAGAAAATATTGAAGATGAACATGTTTTTCTGCAGAAGGTCGAATGGAAGAGGTTGATTCGACCATTCGGTAGGTCGAACGAGAGTTTTATAGGTCGAATCAGCTTGTTTCATGTTCATTCGTGGTCTTTACAGAGGTCGAACTAGTTAGATTTTCTTTATTCGACCTCGCGACAGGTCGAACAAGAGATTTTTGTTTTCATTCAAGCTTGACAAGACTCATTCATACTAATTGATGTTCATTCGACCTTGTAGGATCGACGAACGTGTCTACCGACAATCACGAGGGTTATATTCAAGGTGCGGAATCCCTTGAATATTCTCTAACAACAGAAAAAAACTTCAAACTAAGATAAACGAGTAATTATCACACACATACGGGTCAAAAGATTAATGTTTATATCATTAAAACAGAGCGCGAGTGTTACAATGATCAAACCAAGCAATCTCAGACCAGGGGAGGGTGTTTGGAGAGTGTGTGTGGCAAAGACTAATGATTAGGGTTGTGATTGGGCCTATTTATACCTCCCGGATACGTACAGACCCCTGAAGGCGATTAGGAGGCTATACCGCATGTTGCTATAGGCGATTAGGGTTTAATCGCCTATAACAAGCCTCCAATCGCATGAACTGTAGTGGTGGATAGGGTCTAATCGCCTATCTCCACTCTGTAATCGCCTTCAGCTTTAATCACACCCAAAAACGCGTATAAATGTCTCCAAACACCTCGAAATACGTCCAAACATCCTATATACTAGCCTAGGGACATCATGTACTAATAGACTCCCCCATGGACCAGGCTAGTATACGTACAGAGATTGCAAAAGACAACATTTATAACATCGCAAAACAACTTTACAGACTCGAAAAATAGAATACAAACATAACATAACAAGCAACATCTTCAGTCTTCACTTCAGGTTGACATTGTCCTGATCCTCGTAAGTCTTGACCAGTCGCATCCAGCATGAACTTTGTTGGCATAGCAGAAGCGAATCACTCTCTGAAACTTCATTGCTTGATCTGCTTCATTTGGTAAGTGTTGGATTGGATACAAGTACAGCGTCTCCACATCTTTCTCCGAACAATTGATAAGCCACATCGGGTCCCAAATTCTGATTTTTCTGCAAGGTTTAGGAGAGTTGCTCAAGAAAATCACTGCCTCAGTAGTAGCTGCATCATAGTGCCAATAGTAGAGCTTAGAGGAGAAGTCTTGTTCAACTGGGACGATTGGAATCTTCGATACACACTTTGGTGGCTTGATCTTATGTTCCCAAATCAGACTCTTGGTGGTCGGATGAATCTTATCGGTTTTGTATGACTTTGGATACTGAGGCTTAAGTTCATCCCATCCCTTCTCACTTTCTCTTTTCAACTTGGTGTAGAAACCTTGAAGAGGATGGGCTTTCTCCTTGTACAAAGGATAATCGAGTCGAACCAGATCACGAATATACCAAAACGGCAGACTAGGAACTTTCTGAAAAGGCTCAAAGTACAATAGACCTTCCTGCCATTTAACACCGAAAATCCTGGTATGACTAATGTAAGCCCAGCTGATCACATTACCTGACATCTTCGATAGACGCTTCTTGAAGATAGATGCCCGCTCAACATTTTTCTTCTTCTCTTCAGGTTTGAACCATTTGGGATATTTCTCCCTGATCTTGTCCTGTCTGACTTTAACTGCATCAGGAACAGGAGCAGAATCAGACATTGGCTTCTCTTCAGCCTCGTGTATCATCTCCTCAGAAATATTAGGAAACCTAGTGCCCGAATCGTCTACAACATACTCTGGAGTTGGCACACTGGTTCCTTCTTCTAGATCAACCTCATTGTTCTCTGGATGCATCTCTAGTGGAGGAATTTGACTTGCACCGGAAGATTCTCCGCATGCGAAACCGTACACCTTTTCCATGTCATCTGACGTCATCTCAGGAGGTATCTCGCCTTCTTCTAAGTCATGTTCTGGCATAGCAGGAGGAGGGAGTAGGTTGCCTTCATCATCATAAGCGAAGTAACAGTTTAAAGGCTCAACAAACTCGACTTGAACTACGGCTTTCTTCATTGAGTCCCGCAGTTGCTGAATCTTGGTTTTCACAGGCCCTGGCTCCCCATGAGCAGAAGAACCTGCTTCGGGATCATTGCCTTGTCTGTCATGAATCTTCTTGGTACGTCTAGACCCCGATCCAGCTGATGATCCGCCACCACCTGTGGCTCAGGATCACCACCATCACCATCTTTACTAGTATCATCACCATCATCATCCGATTCATCATCGCTATCATCCTCGTCATCATCTTCTTCTTCGTCACTTCCTTAATCATCATCATCACCAGCACTAGCACTAGCCCCAGCTTCTGAACTTGCACCACCAGTGAGTCTAGCTTGAGTTCCAGCTAACTCGTTCAATCTAGTCCTCAGTTTTGTGTTCTGCTTCTTGTACTTGGTGATTCTTCGCTCATTGTCGACATTAGCGAGCTGAAGTTGGCTGTACTTGGATTCAACACGTGTAAGTCTCTCCAAAGTGCTTTGGTTTGACTGTATCAGCTGCTGGTGTGATTCCATGAGCTACTGATTCGATTCAATGATCTGCTGATTTGACAGCGTAAGCGCGTCGACAGTCGCTTGCTGCTCTTTGTTGGACTGAATAGTTTCACCGATTAGCTCTAGCATCGCGGTCTCATTTTCTTCAATCGTAGCATTCTTGCTTCTTAACTCAGCCATCTCACGCACTTGTGCAGCAACTATAGTAGTTAGTTCGCTGACTTGGCGTTGAAGTTGTTCGTTTGATGCAGATGCTGAGGAAGACGTAGGGTGATCTGTAGACTTGGAAGCCGACGGTCTAGCTTCTTGTCTTAGCTTCCGAATCCTTTCACCGATCGGATTTGAAATAATCTGAGAACTTGTCGCTGCTACGGTAACTGAGACTTGCTCAGTGAAGATTACCGAAGTAGGCATTGACATGGTGACTCTCTCTGGCATAGCTGCACTAACAGATGTGGGAACTGATGTGGTTGCTGTTGTTGTTGTTGTTGTTGCTGTTGTGGTTGTTGTTGTTGCAGCCGGGGAAGTAGGAGTTCCAAAAGTTTCTGGAAGATTCAAAGTAGCACGTCTAGACATAGATCTCTTAGGAGTCTTTTCAGTAGAAGCTTGTTTGTGTGCCATTCTCTTCTTTCCCCGACCTTCTTTCATTGCTTTTGTCTTCTGTCTATTTTGAGGAGGAGGAGTGCTGAGCTCTGCATCTATTTCAGCAACTATATCGCCCGGTTCCACAGTAAATGTGGGATCATCAGCAAGAGCTCTCGCCTCAGCTGCGCGAGCTTTCTCCTCAAGTATCTTTCTCTTTATCCTCTCTTGTTTCTCGGCAAACGTATCAGGAGAGTCATTATCAGTATCTTCAGAGTCATCATCTTCTTCATCAGTAATGTTAACAGGGCCTTCATCTTCAATCTGTGTCTTTCCTTTGGCAGCACTGGATGGTTCACTGATATCAAGAGACTCCGGATCAAACATATCATCATCGTGTGTAAGTTCTGCATCAACAGTATTCCCCGGAGTATTTTCTCCCAACTCTACTGTCGGTCTTCCAATTATATCATCGTTTTTGAATACTTGTCTATGAATAAGAATGTCGTCTTCAGATTCACTGTCGTCGTGTCTCCACCTGTTGCTTGGTGGTGACTCATAATCTTCTTTCGCTAAAAGCCCATACAAACGTCGACTTGGAGGATATTCAGACTTTGGCTTGTTCTTGTATGTCGACATTCTGTTCAACTCTGCTTCATCTATGTCGTTGATGTTGATAATCTGATGAGGATCTTTTGCCAAATGCGGAATCTGACTATCAATGATCATCTGCAGGAAGCGAGGATAGACGATGAATGGTTTCTTTATCGTCTTCTGTAGTATGACTTCTTTTAGATGGTGCATGATCATGCCGGAGAAGTTGAATGGCTTGTTCAATGTTAGGGCAACAATTGCTGAAGCTAATGTGTCTCGGATTGCATCGAACGTCCCTTACCTGGACCGATGCACATTAAGACCACATGAGTAAGATACTTCAACTCTGGCGGCAGATTCCCCTTCTGCAGCATCTTCTGTGCTCTCACATCGCCTGCATACTTCATTCTGAGAAAGCCGCCACGTATCAAAATTGAATCAAACACAATCGGATCATCCTTGTTGTCTCTGAACTTGAGAATCTCCCGAACCATCTCTTCAGTGATCATCACGTCTTTCCTTTGTACCGTGCTTGTGATAACAAAAGGATTGGACTCGACATCGACCTTTGCGTTCTGGTAGAATTCAAGCAGGATGTACTTGTATGCAGCATGTCTTTCAGATATGGCGAAGTTTATCTTGGAGCGCTTTAGAAACTCTATTACGCCTTCGAACTTCTTGCAATTTGCCTTCTTAATGGGTCCAAGAAAGACACAACAGTTGTGGCGAGCAGACGTTTCCCACTGCATGATTCTATATCACAAAGCACGACAAACTTATCACAAACAAGTCAAAAAAACGCATAAAACGGAAAAAATCGGACACAAGTTTGACCAAAATTGGTCAACAGAAGGTTATAGGCGATTACAGCTTGTAATCGCTTATACCTAGACACGATTGGGGCTAATCGCCTGATCTTATACGCGATTAGAAGGGGCGAGTAACGTAATCGTGTTACTGTTCACACGATTAGGAGGCCTAATCGCGTGACAGTTCAAATATTCACCAATTTGCCAAAATCTTTGAAATGTGTCGTTTTGGGTCAGATTTTTGTCACATTGAAACCTAATAGTACCGGTTAAGAAAACCCCTTTCTAATCTTTCATTTTCAAGTTCGTTTATGGGGTGTATTGATCGGGTTGAAAAACTAGGGTTCTTAGGTATTCAAAATTGGGGTTTTTCAATTTAGATTGTATAACACAAAAGTTTTGGTATCCAAAGAATCTACACACCCCGATTAACCATCCCCAACCAACGTTTATCATCAACAAACTTGTTTTAAATCGAAACGATCAACAATGAGATAGTTAGGGTTTCGGATAGAAAAGTAGGGATATAACCATTAAAAACGTGATGTTTGTGCTTGAAATTTTGGATATAGATTACCTTGATTATGTAGAGCAATAATCTAGGGCGAAAAGAACACGGGCAACAGGTTTTGTTTAAGTCGGATTAGAGGGAAATCACTCAACAGTTTGTGTGTTTTGAAATAATGAAGAAACTGAAACGAAGTTTTCCTTTTATACCCTGCTCCTAACCGCTTCTACAGTAGAGCGATTAGGATGTAATCGCTTGGGAGAAAGGTGTAATTGTCTGCTACAGTTGAGTGATTATGCTCTAATCGTTTAAGGAGTCAGGCGATTGAACCTACTCGCTTATGAAGACACACGATTACACGTTTGGCTAGCTTAATGACTTAAAGAGCTAATCGCTATTAGTTGAACACGATTAGGACGTAACCGTATGCACATACATACGATTACACCATAATCGTCTATACACATAGGCGATTAGATTCTAATTGCATATGTCCTTTTTCACAAATTACCAAATTGCCCCTGCAGTACCAAATCTCACATTTTTGACCCGTTAAGGTTCAAAACATGCGTTTTTCACCCCGTTTTAACACACGACTCAGATGATGACTCAGATACTTGAAAATATTTCATTTTCCACCCATGTACTTAAGAGAAAGTACGGTTTTGACCCGGCAAAAACACAATTTTCAATTAGTTGATTTTCGGTGTTTTATTCTTGAAGAAATAAAATTACAGTGGATTAGGGTTCCATCATCGGCAATAAAAAATGACTAAACTAATAAAATTAAACAGAAAATAAGCGAAAACATGAAATCAACTAACTATACACTATCATATTTTTGCGAGTTTCATCAGTTAGGGAATCATATCAGTGTACGGACCATGTTAGAACCCTTATATGTTCAGTTTTAGATTAAATTACCGAAAAGCATCCTACAACAACTGTCAGTATTGTTGTCCACCTAAACTCAAAATCAAGTTTTATCGCTAGGCACCTTAGATACTTTAAGGTAATATTAAGACTGATTAAAGGTGTTCCCCGCACACGCGACATATTCCCGCATCAAGGCATGCACAAAGCTTCCTCGTAACCTGTGAATAAGCTGTTGTCATCCGTATTTACAAGGAATGGATCCAGTGGTGATCAGGTCTGCAAGAACGCTGCAGCAGAGAGACTAGTGAAATCCAGACCAGGGTTAAAGTCAAATACCGTATTTTTGATTTTTCACGGTACGATGCTTTAGGTATATGATTTGATACCTTAGAGCGATTCTCTTTGAGATTAAGGTTTTGCCATTCATGATCTTTTTGCTCTTAAAGGATTCCCAGACATCTCCTAATCAGAATTTATTCTGTTTTTGTTTTTCTTTTCTTTTTCTTTGGGAATCGCAAAGAGGTGTCTCAGTTGTAGGCTATGAACCCAACGTACGTCACTTATGCCACCCCATTTTATTCTGAGAGACATCCAGTTCACCCCAGATGTACCAACCTCTTGAAGACCAGAAACCTCAGATTTTGGTATTCTATCAACAAGATTTAGGCTTTTAGACCATATGCCAACGCGACGTTAATCCACACAATTCTCAGTTGATTTAGGTTTATATCACCGTGCCGAGCTTGGAAATGATTTCGAGCTTATCAACACATCATTGTAGAGGCTACTTACCAGATCCAATGTTTTTAAGATGATAAAGATCCAGACAGTCCGACTGATAGGTTAATATCATCTTCCCTATTTTCACCAAAGAAACTCGTTTGTGCATTTTTCAATTTTTTTTGATTTTTTGATTTTCTCATTTTTTTTTATTTTTCTGATGTTTTTGTATTTTTCTGAATTTTCTCCCCCTAAACATCTAAAAATTTGCGAAAAGACAATATTTTTGGATTTTTCTGATTCTTGAAGAAGAAAAATATTTACAAAAACGATTACCGATGAGGATCTAATCCTGCTTTTCTTTAATGCTGTTTAAGATTAACAGATACTCAAAACGAGGTCCTTCAAAAGCTTTGGTGAATAAATCGGCACGTTGGTAATCCGCGTGGATGTTAACCATATCGATAAGTTTCTTTTCATAGTAATCGCGTATGAAATGATACTTAACCAAGATATGCTTCGCCTTGGAATGTTTAACTGATTCTTTAGCGAGACTTATAGCAGACTCATTATCACAGTGAATTGGAGTATTAAGAAATTTCAAACCGTAGTCTCTCATTTGTTGTTGTATCTAAAGAACCTAGGAGCAGTAGCTAGAAGCAGCTACGTATTCCGACTCGCAGGTGGATAAGGCAACTGAGGCTTGCTTCTTGCACTGCCACGAGACTAGTCTTGGTCCCAAAAACTAGCATCCAGCCGATGTGGATTTCATGTCTTGTTTGCATCCGCCATAGTCAGCATCACTAAAGACGATGAGGTCAAATTTATCGTCATTAGGGTACCATAGACCTTTGGTCGGACAACCCTTTAGATAACATAAGATCCTCTTCACAGCAACCAGGTGGGACTGTTCAGCCTTGACTGGTATCTGGACAGTAGACATGTCGCGAACATAATGTCAGGTCTTGATGCAGTGAGGTACATAAGTGAGCCAATCATTGCTTGATAAAGAAAAGGATCAATGGCTTGTCCTTTCTCGTCAGGTCCAATCCCGTGACTGGTCTGAATTGGGGTGCCTATAGGAGTAGAGTCTTCCATCTGGAACCGGCTCAAGATCTCAGCAACGTATTTGGTCTGGTGGATGAAGATCCCCGACTCTTGTTGTTCTACTTGTAGCCCTAAGAAGAATTGCATCTCCCCCATCGAGCTCATCTCGAACTTTTCCTGCATAAGCTTTTCAAAATCCCTGCACCTAGCATCATTAGTAGACCCAAAAATAATATCATCGACATAAACCTGTACCAGAAGACGGTCACCACCCTTTTCCTTGGTGAATAAGGTGCAATCCACAAGTCCACGTTTGAACCCGTTGGATATAAGATAGTTGCTAAGCATTTGATACCATTCACACGGTGTTTGATGGAGTCCGTACAATGCTTTGTTCAATTTGTAGACTTTATCACGATGAAGCGGATCCTCAAAACCCGGTGGTTGAGCAACATACACCTCTTCCTTCACGATACCATACAGAAAAGCACTTTTCACGTCCATTTGATAAACCTTAAACCGTTTGTATGAAGCGTAAGCTAAGAACATCCGGATAGCTTCAAGGCGAGCAACTGGAGCGTATACTTTGTTGTAATCTATTCCTTCGATTTGATAGAAGCAGAAAATAACTAATCGAGCCTTGTTTCTAATAATTACCCCGCGGTCATCCCGTTTACACTTGTAGACCCACTTTGTTCCAATTTCCTTCGCGCCTGGAGGTAAGTCAACTAAGTCCCACACTCCTAGCTTTTGGAACTGCTGAAGGTCTGTTTGCATTGCATCAATCCATGGTTCTTCTCTCAAAGCCTCTTGGACGGTTCTTGGTTCTATCTGAGAAACATATAGAGCAAAAGACCAATCGTTTTGGTGACCTGCTTTTCTGATTTCCGAATAAAGAGCCAGGGTAGTTGCATTGTCACTTGGACTAGCATTTCTGAGCTGACTGTGTGTCATCAATATGCTAGCTGGATCACCAATCACATTCTGCAGTGGATGAGTGTCGTGAATCCGAGATTTCGGATGTGCCGGCACTGGATCATCCGAATGCAGATTGAGATTTTCAAGTCCTTGAGAAATATTTGTCTATGCGGCGCTTGAACTGGAGGGAGCAGTGGGTTGCAAATTAAAACTAGTGAAATCAATCTATAGACCAATTCCAAGAGCTGCTGAAGTAGAAGGACCAGCTTGATTATTCCCAGTAGTAGGAACTGGAGCTGTAGTGGTAGATTCACCATTTCCAGCTAGTTCTTCAGTGAGAGTTTCCCGAGATTCTGCATATTCCTCATCTGAAGAAGATTCCATAATCTCTGACGCCTCCTGAAAGACTTCCTCAACTTCAACAAACTCTTATAGTCGAACAACCAATCAGGTCCAACACCGGGCGCATTGACAGTGTCACGTTGAACATCGACATTTGTAGATGCGTTTTGCGACTAGTGATTGGATGTTAACATATGTTAGAGATGCTGATGGGTAGAATATGGAAATGGTAGTGGGCGAATGTAAGATAAAAGGGGCGAAGGTAGAAGACTTCTGGGCGAAGGTGAAATGGAGCTTGACTGAAGATGTAGATTCGTACCATCTACTGGGCGAATGTGGAAGAAGTCCACATTCGACCAGTGTAAACGGGCGAATGTGCAGGTAGTATATATAGAAGTTGTGTTTTTGCAATGTATAGAGAGTGATCAGTTGTGTGTGTGTTTGAGTCAGGTTCCAGGTTAGATTGAGAGTGTCTGTAATTGATCTAGATTAACCTAAATGTCATTGTAATCAAGTTTATGAACAAGTTAATCTATGAAAAGCTTTGAAAATGATATTGATTGTGTTTTGATTTGAGTTTTATCTGTTTGTTCAAAGCTAGGGTTTCCGCACCTGGTTTTGTAACTTGTATGATCAATTAATCCTGTTTTAGTCAAAACCTTTCGCTCACAAAGTGGTATCAGAGCTATACGGATCATACAACAACAAATTTGATAAACTCAGAGCTGATTTGGACCTAATTTTGATCAAAATACATCTGTTTTTGAATGAAAATGGTTTTTGAGTGTTTTTGATTGATTTGAAGTGGATTTTGTGGTTAAAATTCAAAATTCCAAGAATTAAAGTTGTTCCAAATCAATTCCGAATCAAAACCTGATTAAGATCATTCAAATCCACAAACTTTTGAAAATCAGAGATCAAAATAACCGTTTTTCAAAGTGTAACCGTTTTTCAAACCTGAAATGGGCGAATCTGGAACCTAAGTGGTCGAACCTGAGTAGTTTTGGGCGAACCTAGGTAGTTTTTGGGCGAACCTGGAAGTTCTTAGTTGAAGTTTTCACTTTCGGGTCACATTTTCCACTTCAGATTGATCGGGCGGGCGAACGTAGAAACAAAACGGTCGAACCTAGGATCATATTGGGCGAAAGTGGATCTGCGTTAGTGTGTTTTTACTTTCTGGTGAATATCTACCTTCGAGTGACACTGCTTGGGCGAAGGTAAACAGAAAGGGACGAAAGTGAGTTACAAACGGGCGAACCTAGGATTAAGTTTTGGAAAATTTTCTAAGTGTTGAATTTTTCGAAGTTCGTGATCATGTGGAATTTTCCGACTACTCTGAGACCAGCAACTACACAACCACAACAGCAAGTGATGGACCCATGGACGGTGGCAGCACAAAAGACGAGCACGCAGTCTTCGCAACCGATTAACTACATGGCGATGACTAGCTCGATGCCTCAAAGCGTAGTACCTCCAGCACCACAATCTGACTACTGGGGAGTAGCAGCAGCGGTGGTAAACACTCAAACTACAAATGCTATTCCACACTGATTAATGATTTGTCTTCAGGTAGCGGGAATCGGCCACCGAAGCTTATGGAGATACAAGAATATAATCAGTGGCAGAAAAAGTTCAAGATACATTTGGAAGGCATGGGAGTGGAGGGTGCAGAGGCATGGAATATGATTGCTAGAGGTTACACAGCACCAGTTTTGGAGAATACAGGTGAACCAGTTCCATTGGAGAGTATGGCTGAGGAGGAGAAAAAGAAGTTTGCTGTGGAGAAGAAAGCCTTTTCCCAATTGACTCAGGCAATCACAAATGATCTTTTGCATCAGTTTGGGACTTGTACTACGTCTAAGCAATTGTGGGATATGCTTAAAAGGAGGCATGATGGGAATGATAAGACTAGAAATTTAAGGATGGAAGAATTGAGAAAGGAGTTTGAGAATTTTTCTTATATTGGCAATGAAACTTTAAAAGAATTAACTCCTAGATATAGTCATTTGCTAACTGAATTGTCAAGTTATGGTATACAGATTCCTATGACAAAGCAGGTGGATAAGTTTGCAGATGCTTTACCACCACACTGGGATCAGCATGTGGAAGTTCTCAGGGAAAAGGATGCATACCAATTCTGGTCCATTCAAGAGTTTATAGAGAAGCTGGAAAACAAAGAATTGGAAGAGAAGAGGAAAGCTAGAAGATCACAGATTCCTCAGAATCCCAACTTATATTTTGGAGGTACTTCAGTTCCAGCTGGTAACTCAAGTTCAGGAGGATTAGTGGCTCCACATGTTGCATGTATTTCCAATGTTATGGAATCACCAGAACCTACCATCAACTACCATCAACAAACATCATCCTTCTCACAACCATCAAACCCACAACCACAACAACAATATAACAATTCTTATATTCCACCATTCTCCCCAATGCAACAAGCTGCTTTCTATACTGCTAGCCAATCTCAACAACCAATGAACCAAGTTACTCAACCTAATCAACAACCAGTGGTTTTGGAGACTTCTAACTTGGGAAATGTGACGGTTGAAGTTGCTCAGCAACACATGGCACTAGTCTCTGCAATGGTTTCATCTTACAATGGGTTGGTTGCTAGTCAAATTGGTAACAACAATTTAACCAATGAAGACTATGCACAGATTGACAAGGAAGAGATGGAATTGATTGATATTCAGTGGGCTTTTGCAAGCATTATGAGAAGAGCAACGGTATTTATTGAGAAAACGGGTAGAACAGATTTGGGAACTTCTCCTAACACAACCTACGGGTTTAACAAGGAGAAAGTTACTTGTTTTAACTGTGGAGGAAAAGGTCACTTTAAAAGAGAATGCACCCAGCCACCAAAACAAGGTAATAGAAACCCATTCAATGCAAGCTACCAGAACCGTCAACAACAAAACCAAAACCAAGTTTCTTACCAAAACAATAACAACTACCAAAACCGTCAAAACAATTTTAATAACAACCAAAACAGACAACCAAACACATCAAACCAGACTCAAAACCAATCTCCTAACAACACTAACCGAACTGTTATACCGATCACTACACCTAGTGAGACACACCAGAACACCAATCAGAATCAAGCATTGGTGACTCAACAAGATGAAAGGTTTGATTGGTCGGCAATGCAAATAGGTGTTGAGGAAATTACTACTGGTGGAAATGTAGCTTGTGTTGTTTACCAAGTTGATATTGAAGAGTCATTGACAGTTGATGAGAAGAAAGAAACTGAGTTTGAAAGTGATGAGTCTGAGGCTGAAATGGATATGGAGACTGAACCTGTTGAGGTTAAGGCTGAGGAAGCTAACTCTGGAGTGGTGATTGACACTTTTTCTGATGTTCCTGAGGAGTGTGAATCGGTTTATTCAGATTCAGACAGTGAATCGGATACAGAAGCAAGTGTTACTTCTCTAGATGATGACATTGATCAGTTGCTAGCAGAAGCTGATTTTCTGATGACGAGGAGGTCGTGCATTGCAGATGATGCTTTCACCAAGATTGACTATTCCAGATTCTTTGCTGGAAAGGAAGCTCATTTCGCTTTGATGGCCATGACTGATCCGCCAAAACCTGTAAGTTCTGATTGTAGCACTGATAATAAAAGTGATAAATATTGTGGTACATGTGATAGATTGACTGAGGAGAACAAACAACTCCGTGTTCAACGTGATAGTGCTATCATGAACAGTCAATCTACTCGCAAAGAATTGAATGCTTTTAACAAAGTATTAGATGGTTATAAAAAGGACATTTCCGACTTGAAAAACACTTTATCTTTAAAACAATTGGCAATTAACAACTACATAAATGAAATTGAAAATACCAAGTTGGAAATGGCTGCCATCAAATGCTTTGCTGAGAAAGTAAACAAAAAGTTAGAAAGCTATAAGCACATTGCTTATGTGGTAGACCACATCATTGATGATCAAACCACTAATTACCGGTCTGTGCCATCTCCGGTGCTTTTTGAAAACCATAATTGTCATCAAGTGACACCGGAGAGCTCGGTAAAATCAGACTAATCGTCGGAAAATGAATCTAATACTTCGAGTATTGGTGATCCACATTCCGATGTGAGGCCGATTTTAGGTTTCAATGATGAGGGTGTTACTGCTGAGAATGTGTATTCAGACTCAGAGAGTGATGATACTGGTTGTGTTCAAACTGTTAATGTATGTGAAATTCCGAAAGAAAATCACATCATTACAAATGAACCAGTTTCACCATCTCAGATTGTGATTCCGATGGCAAATGCTCATCGTGAGAAAAAGTCTGAAAAGAATGTTGTTAAGAAAGACCTTGAGAAAAAGAATGATAAAAATGAACCGTGTGACAAACCTGTCAAGGTGTTTTATCGGATGGAAGGATCCGATAAGATCATCTCTGACGAGGAATTTCCAATCAAAAATGCTAACTATGCTAAAATTGATAAAATCTGGCAAGAAAGCACCATTTGGTTCCCAAAACATGAGAGAACAAATGAGATTCCACCTGCCATTTTAAAGAAATTGTATTTGGATGTTCCTCAAGAACCAAAGGTCCATGTCACAGAGTTCATTCGACTAAAAAACAGAGCTAATGGTTTCATGAGCCTGCTTACTCAAAAGGGCCACTCCTTGAGAGTTTGAGGAATCAACAGTACAATGATCAATATCCTGTTAGATCATTTGCTCTACCAAATGCTCCAAATGTTTTTGAAGAGTACCGTGCATGTTTTAAATGTGGGGAACGAGGGCATTTACTTGCTCAGTGCCCATATGTAAGACATAAAAGGCACGAAGTTGAAGTGAGGAATTCCATGAGAAAACCGATTGATCATTATGTTCCACCACACAGACGAGTTGTTCCTCAACAACAACAGTTTTACAATCAAAACAATTTTTACCAAATGAGGAACAATCGTCCAATTCAATATGATCGAAGAAATCGGATTGCTATGGAACAATCATGGAGAAAACCAGTGGTGAACACAACAAATGATAAGCAAAAGGTTCCACTAAAACCGATTGTCAAATCAAATGTTGGACCTAAGTCTATTAAAACAGATAAGGTAACCAAGAAAGTTACATTTGTTAACAATGTTCAGAAACCGACTGAGAATCCAAAATCTCAGATTCGTATCTTGACACGAACTGAACAATCTTGGACACCCAATGGTTCTCCAGGAGCCTCTACTTCAAAAGTCAATGAGAAAAAGGAAACTGTTTTGAACAATCAGAAAAAGATTGATCCAAAACAAAAAGTTGTTGAAAAAGTTTCTAAAAATGTTTCTGTGAAAAATGATGTTCCAAGACCCAAGACTCAGGCTTGGGTCCCCCGAAAGAACTAAATGATTTACTTTTTGTGTGCATGGAGCTTCAGCTGGCCCTATTAGCAGTCTTTGGATTGTTGATAGTGGAGCTTCAGGCCACATGACAGGGGATCTTGCGTTGTTATTCGATGTGAAGAATATCAATGGAGGGTATGTCGCATTCGCTGGAAATAAAGGTGGATATATTACGATGGAGGGAAGCGTGAGTAATGGGATAGTGAGCTTTGAGAGAATATCTTATGTGAAGCAGATCGATTATAATCTGTTGAGTGTCAGTCAAATTTGTGATAAACAATTTACTGTGCATTTTGATGACAAATCCTGTTATATTCTCAAACCGGGCTTCAAAATTCCTAAGGAGTGGATAATGTTGAAGGCACCTCCCGTCAACAATCTCTATATTCTTGATATGTCCAAGGCAATGACATCACAGGGGCAAATAACATGCTTTCTATCCAAGGCGACCGAGAAAGAATCGATAATGTGGCACCGAAGAATGGGGCACATTCATCTGAGAAAAATGAACCAACTTGTGAGAAATGGGCTTGTCGATGGAGTAAACGTGAAACATTTCCATCTGAATGACAAGTGTGTGAGTTGTAAGAAGGGGAAGCAACACAAACAGTCCCACAAAGTGAAGAAAGTTAACTCTGTTGAGATGCCACTTGAGCGATTGCACATGGATCTATTCGGACCGGTCAAGCGCAAAAGTCATCTTGGGGAGTTATACTGTTTAGTTCTCACTGATGACTACTCAAGATTTTCATGGGTGATGTGTTTGCAGAATAAAAGTGACACCTTTAACAACCTGAAAGTTCTGTTCACTCGATTGGAGAATCTCTACAATGTGAAAATAAAGAGAATTCGGAGTGATAATGGGACGGAGTTCAAAAACGCCAAGATGGATGAACTTTGTGAAAGCAAAGGGATATATCATGAATATTCGGCTCCGTACACCCCACAACAGAACGGTGTTGCTGAACGAAAGAATAGGACTCTAATTGAAGCGGCTAGAACATTGCTCGCTGATTCAAATCTTCCGGTAATGTTCTGGAACGAGGCGATTTATGCAGCAAATTATACACTAAATCGGGTTCTAACAGTGAAGAAGTTTGGTAAAACATCTTATGAACTGTTACACCGAAGAAAGCCGAAGTTAGAGTATCTAGAACCTTTTGGGGCACCATGCACGATGTTGAATCCAAGCGAGAAGTTTAGTCCTAAAGCTGAAGAGGGATACTTTGTTGGATATGCAACCCCGCTCAAACGGGTATACAACAAGCGAACTCGTCGGGTGGAGGACTGGGCTAATGTGGAAGTTCAACGATATACTCAAAATTTGCAAGGCACGGGTCCTGATTGGATGTTTGATTACAAAGATTTCTTTGAATCATTCAATCTAGATAGCTTGGTTGAAGAAGCTGTTATCAGATTACTTTACGAGTGTGAAAATGCAACTACTTCACCGTTGGTGCGTCCGATCACCGTAAACCCCCTACCAACTTCTAATGATACCAATGCTCCTATACAAGAAGAAGAAGTGTTTCAAGAGGCTTCAACTTCATTAGACACTTCAGAATCTGAAGATGAACAATTTGAAGAAGTCTTTCTTGAACATCCAGAAGAACCAGAGGCACCGCCAGTGAACCTAACTCCAACTCCAGATGTTGCTTCATCGTCTAACACGGGTCATGATCTGGATACTGTAGAGAACTTGACTGTTCAGACGGGAGTTACTGTACCTGAATATCCGGAATCTCGGATTCATCGTATTCACCCGCTGGAGCAAGTTATCGGTGATCCTGGAAGTAGTGTTATGACCAGAGGGCAGCTGAGAAGTGTTAACTCGCCAGAGAGTTTTGGTGCTTTAGCATTATATGCCAAAATTCAACAATCTGGTAGTCAAAATGATTGGTCGTTTGCGTGTTATGTGTCGCAGGTAGAGCCAAGGACATACAAGGACGCTTTGAAGGAAGACGCCTGGGTTGAAGCTATGCAGGAGGAGTTATTACAATTCCAGAAATTGGGAGTTTGGATGCTCACGGATTTGCCGTCGGACAGGAAGAAGATCGGCACTAAATGGGTGTTTTAGTGCAAGAAGGATGATCGTGGGGTTATTGTTCGTAACAAAGCCAGATTGGTCTATGCACCGGTAGCACGCATTGAAGCTATTCGGATGTTCCTTGCGTTTGCTTCCTATAAGAAATTCAAAGTCTATCAAATGGATGTCAAGAGCGCATTTCTGTACGGGAAAGTCAAGGAAGAGGTTTATGTCGGGCAGCCACCAGGCTTTGAGGACCCAATCCACCGGGATAAGGTCTACGTGCTGAACAAAGCTTTATATGGCTTGCACCAGGCTCCGAGACAGTGGTACGAGGAGCTAAGTACATACCTCATCACCAAAGGATTTAAGCGCGGACTCGTCGATTGCACCCTCTTCACGAAGAAGACTGGGGATGATTTGCTTCTAGTACAGATTTACGTTGATGATATAATATTTGGTTCAACTAACGAGCTTTTATGCAGGGAGTTCGAAACTGGCATGCAGGAAAAGTTCGAGATGAGCGCAATGGGGGAGTTGCAGTTTTTCCTAGGCTTGCAGGTGGACCAAAGACCCAACGGGATCTTCATTCACCAGACGAAATACGTATCCGATATCTTGAGCCGATTCCAGATGGAGGATTCTAAGCCGATGGATACCCCGATTCAACCCAATCACGGGATTGGAGTGGACGCTAAGGGGGAGCTGACGGACCCATTTACATACAGAGCAATCATCGGATCTCTGATGTATCTGACGGCGTCTCGACCAGATATTATGTACGCAACGTGTCTCTGTGCTCGCTATCAATCGAAGCCGAAACAAAGTCATCTGACGGCGGTCAAGCGTATCCTTAGATATCTGAAGGGTTGTCCCTCAAAAGGACTTTGGTACCCTAATGATGATAATTTTGATTTCATTTCTTTTAGTGATGCAGATTGGGGCGGCTGTGACAAAGATAGCAAATCTACTACAGCTGGTTGCCAGTTTTTAGGGAGCAGGTTAGTCACCTGGCAATGCAAGAAGCAGACTTCCGTGGCGCTATCTACCTGTGAAGCCGAGTACATTGCAGCCTCGAGTTGCTGTTCGCAAGTGCTCTGGATCCAACAGCAGATGGTGGATTACGGTTTGCAGTTTCTTAAAACCCCTATATACTGTGATAACGAAGCCGCTATCGCATTAACTAAAAATACTGAAAATCATTCTAAAGCTAAACATATCCGGATCAAATATCATTTTATCCGTGATTGTTACGCTAAAGAATTGATAGATATGATCAAAATTTATACTGACTACCAACGTGCAGATTTGTTTACAAAAGCTTTTGACAGATCCCGCTTTGAATATCTTTTAAAAGTAAACAATATAAAGGAAAAACAGGACTAATCGGCATCTCGGTTTATCGCTTTTTAGTTTTAATTTTTAATATTTTGCTAATTGGGAATTTCTCTTTGCTAATTGGGAATTTCTCTTTACTGTCGTAATCCTCAAAGAAGTTGATGCTTTCGAGGGGATTGTTTAATCCTCAAAAAAGTTGATGCTTTCGAGTGGATTGTTTCTTTCAAATTTTTATTTTTGTTGTTTTTTAAGAAAAATTAAAAACCCAAAAAATATGTTCTTTATTTTAGGGGGAGCCATTTTATCAGAAAAACCAAAAACATTGAAAAATTCAAAAAGACCTAAAAAGTAGAAAATCAAAAATGATTTCCTGGATAAAAAGAGGAAAGGATAGTACATCAGTGGGGATATGACACAGGCTAAAGAATTGTATAGTTTAATGAGGCGTATGTTGACTACGTGTGATATGCTGATAGGCTTCGTAGACTATATATTGCGTGCATTAGTGATACAAACATAACGAACTACGCGTTCGTGGCTGAACACCTCATGGGCATATGGTCTTAGTACCGTAATTTCGTTTGATAGGATTGCCAAAATCTGAGGTTTCGGGTCGTTATGTTATGGTTATCCGGGATATTCTGATTAAACTTTTGTCGTATTGATTTACGGACCTAGTTTCATCAGAATATTTGCTAAAAGAGCTTAATTGCCAAAACCGGAAGTTACCGAATTGAGGAACTTTATGTTTTAATTGATCAAAGATCATTATTACATCGTATTGATCATCTGATGCGAATCAGTGATTAATATCAGCCTCAACCTAGTGTATACGCACATGTTACTCTGCTGCATTCGTTTGCTGACCTGTACACCTCTGTGCTATATACTTTGTAACTTTTACGGATAACTCTGGCATAATCATGCGTTACGACGAAGCTTTGTGCAATTACTTGATACGGGAGTATGTCGTGTGTGTGGGCACCACATCGTGTTAGTCTAATACACCTAACTCGTATCATTTTAAAGCATTGCGTAATTGTCTGCATGTGAGCTTACGTGGACCACAATATCAGCAATTGCCGTGTCACATACTGTTTCTAATGATAATATTAAATACACAGATCAACGCTGTGATCAGATTTCTCAGAAAAACTGATATGATCCTCTTACCGGATTTCACAAAATGTTTACTGCTTTCATTTAATTTGATGCATTTTTACTTTACTGCATTTTACTTTTATTGTCAAAAAGATACAAAATCCAAAAAGATTTTAGGTGTGTTTTGCTAAAATTTCAGTAAAACCCAAAATTTTTACATTTCTGCTTTATTTTTGATAACCGGGGATGCTTGATGGTCAATTTCTGAGATTTGACAACACCATCTGGGCTTTGTATCATTCTAAATGTGAAAATATGAGTTTTGGATGTTTAACAGATTGAAAAATGTTGAACGGGATTCGAATTCGTGATTTGGCAAAATTTTCAGATTTTTCCAGTTCACATTCGCCCCTTAATTGGGTCGAATGTGGAAAAATCCTTACCTTCGGCCGTTTAACATTGGATGAATGTGGGCATTTTAAAACAAAATTCACATTCGGGTGAAATTTTCACCTTCGGGCCATTCATTTGGGACGAAGGTGGAACAGTCCCACTTTCGACCATTAAATCGGGCGAAAATGCTAGGTTTCACATTCGAACCTTCATAACTGTTCTTCAAATTTTTCTTTCGATCTGGTCACCTTGTTGCTTTGTTTAATTTTCCTTGTGCGTTTTGTTCCCTGATCCTTACTGATCATTTTCATATCAAAATTGCAGGTAATGGATGCTTTATGAGACCAGAATCGTTGGGTGAATGACCGGACCTAGGGTTTTAGATTTTAGGGTCTTAGAGTGTTTGTTTTTGATTGATTTTGTTTACATCCCAATCTATATCAGTTTTAGGGGGAGAAGATTAATAGAATTAGGTTAATAACATTGTTTGATTGGTAGATTGATCGAATGAAACCATTTTAACCTAATTCTTCTTTAAAACTGATATAAATTGATTAAATGGAACAATTGGTGATTCACGAGTCTTAATCGGCCACTATAGAATATATCCTGATCAAAACCAAGTGTTAAAAACAAAATTTTTTTGGGGAAGAACTTTTTCACCTTCGGGTCTAGAAACAGGCGAAGGTGGAATGGTTTGGGCGAATGTAACATGAAAACGGGCAAATGTGATTTTCATTCAAAATCTTTTCACATTCGACCAGAAATATTCACATTCGCACCATAACTTTCACATTCAACCAGTTCAAAATGGGCGAATGTGGAATCTTAAATACTTAAAATTTTGAATTTTTGACGATTTTGTATTTTGACGTTTGTTTCTGATTTTGATGTACAGATGGCTGACCAGACTGAAAATATTGAGACTCCAGTTGAGAATATTATTACAGATCCAGTTCCAGAGACTGTTCAGGAAGGTGAATCTTCAAGTACAAGCAATTGGCCGTTTGAGAAAACTCATAATTGCTGTGCTTATCTGGGAGATGTAGAAAAGAACGTTGAGTTTGCTGGGATCATCAAGTTCTTAAAAAGAAGCAGAGTTGTATATGCGTTAGCTACTCCTACTATTATCTACAAGGATATAGTTGAGGATTTTTACAAGAACGCGAAGTATGATTTCTGGGATAATCAGACTATTATTAAAAGCAAGATACAAGACATGGAGATGTTCATTACAGTGTCTGATATCAGAGAAGCGCTCCAGATAAAGTTTGAAGTGAGCGAAGATCCCAGAGAACTATCATGGACTGAACAGAAGGCATGTTTCCTCAGAATGAAATACAAAGGAGCAATCACTGATGGTTCGATGCACAAAGGGAAGTTGAGTGTGCAATTCAAATACTTTGCACACGTTATAATCCATGTGTTTGGATGTGTTAGTGGAGGATATGACGTGATGAGGAGAAGTCTAAGTTCGTTAATGGTTGCGTTGATTCTCAACAAACCATTCAATGTATCTGGGATGATTCTGGATCACATGCTGGAGATGTTAAAGGGCTTGAAAAAGAAGCAGTTTATGTTATACCCTAGATTCCTTATGATGATATTTGATCACAAGTATCCTAATTTGAGGAAGGATCCTACACAGATACTTGGTCAAGATCACATGAATATACGAACTTTGGTGAGAATGAAAGGCTATAAGGGTGTGCCAGACAATGAAAGGCCACCATACAGAAGATTGTTTGGAGCTTTAGTCAAAGAGGATTACACTGATCCTGGAAAGAATATGGCTAGGCATCCTGAGAGTGATTCTGATAACGATGATCCCTTAGTATATGCTGATGCTAATACTAAGAGGAAGAGACAGGTAGTTAATCCCGGAGCCAAAGGGAAGGGTAAGGGAAAAACTGACCAAGGAAGTTATAAGCAACAGGTGGTGAGGAAGAAAACAACTGCGAAGAAGGGAACAGGTTTGGTGGATGAATGTCAGGGCCACCAAACGTAAGGCCACTATGGTTGGTGAGTCTGAATCACTTAACAAGGCGATTGAAGAAGCTGAGAAAAGAAAGAAGTCTGTGAATGTTGAAGATGAAGATTTAGGTGTTGATATGGATGAATTGAATGCTGGAGAGACTGTGGTAGTAAATTTGCCAAAGCCTAAACACAAATCCATGGCAAAGAAGACAAGTACCAAACAGTTGAGGGAGAAAGAGTTAAATCAACTTTTGAAAGGTAAAAGAGTACCCGATGTTGGTACATCATCGAAGCTGTCTTCACCAGTCACTAAGAAGCAAAAGAAATCTAAAGAGGTAGAGACATTACCAGTTGATCAATTCAATGTTGCACTGGATAATGTGCTTGATATGTTTAGAAAGCCTCAGAAAGAAAAGGAAGCTGAAGTTGAGCAATCTAGATCCAAATCTAAAAAGGTCACTGTTGATGATGATGTAATGAAGCAGGTGAATAAGAAAATGGATGACATGATGAAAATGATCGTTGCTCAACAAGCTGAAATAGCTAAGTTCAAGCAAAACGAAGAGAAAATGCTTCAGATTGTAGTAGCTTCAAATTCAAATCAAGATGAGATTGACGAGAAGGTTAAGAAGCTTGAAGCAAAGAATAAGAAGCTTGAAGGTAAATGTTTGAGGAATAAGAATAGGTTGAAAGCTGTCAAAGAAGACAACAAAGAACTAAAGGCTGAGAACAAACGCCTTAGTGATTTGATTGATGATTTGTATAATGTTGCACCCAAGTTGAAAGAGGGTGAAGAAGACAAGGAGGAAGAAGAAGAGCAAGTTGACTTTGAACCGTCTGAATCGGATAAAGAAAAAGATGATGATGAGGATGATGAGGAGTCAGAGAAGAGTGATGATGAGGATGATAAGAAAGATGATGATGATGATGATGATGCAGAAGGGTCTGGGAGTCAGAAAGAGGATGATAGTAGTGATGATAGTGATGATAATGATGGAGGAGATGATACGTCCAAGTTCACATTTGAAAAGAGATCACCGAAGAAGAAAGATGCTGGAGATTCGAGTTCAAAGAAGAAGAAAGGTGAGAACACAGATTCAGATGAATGTATCTTTTGGAACGAGAAGGTGAGATCTTTGACTGATGATGCTAAGCAAGTATACAAAGATATGTTAGATAGAAGAGAATGGACGATAGAGTTTACAGGACGTTTTGCTGAGATATTCCAGACAGATGATATGAAATACGAACTGGAATACAACGATCCTGATCTTGAAGAAGGTGAAGTACCTGCTTCTGTGGCAAAGGAAATTTTGGATGGTCTTGCACAGAGAGTAGGGAAAACATTGAGGAGTTCATAGTGGATGAGTCGATTCCAGATATTCCTGAAAAGGATATTGGAAATCACTCAGATGACAAGAATACTCCAGAATTTGATGAAGTGGAGATTGAAGACATAACTCATGAGGAATATCCACAGTACTTCAGACAGACTGATGAAGATGTGATATTTCCTGACTTTACTGAAATACCAAACACTTCAGCAAAGAAAAAGGCAAAGCAAAGAAGTGCAGAGTTTGTGGAGAAAGTGTTTGGTGCTGATAAGCAAGAGTCTTCAAATCAATCTGATGAATTGAAGAATTATTTGAAGAAATTGAGAGAAATGGATGAAAACCGACCGAAGCCTGAAGCTCAAGGAAATTTCTATAGATTTCACAATGCTAAGTTTAAAGGCAGAGCTCTTGGGTGGACATATTTGGGCAGATTGAAGTGTCTAGCAGCCAAATGGGAATCAGGAATTCTATACTTCTATAGATTCATTGATTTGCTAACTCTACCGTACTGGGCGGTCAAAGATTTATGCAGATTCCCTATGTCTGGAGCTTCAGTTAATAATACTCATGTCGGTTGGTGTGTAGACAAGCTGGTTTGGGAAAGTAGAACGGGATGGAATAGATTCAAGCCACAATATCACAGAAGGAAAGTTCATCGGGATATTGATCCTAAAACCAAGCTGAAAAGGGTTACTTTTATATACAAAGCACCTGAAGTGATGAGGAAAATACCTTTGATGCCCATGCCACAACATTTCAGTGCTGACTTTATTTTCTGCAATTATGATTGGAGGAAGGCTGAAGCAGTGATAGTGTTGAGAGACGGAAAGGACAAATACAAGCATGTTCATGTATTTGATCCGATGTGGTTGATAAACTGTACTTTCGAAGACATCATCATGCTTTTCTATAATCCGATTCATCATGAGCCGAATGACGCTGATCAAGCAAAGAAATATACTCAAGTGGTTGGAGTTTGTTTTGCATATGATATAAATGCTGGGAGTAATTTGGATAACAAACTTGGCAAAATGGTGAAGATGGCGAATGTATCGAAACCGGTGTCATTCTTTTCAAAAACTTTATTTTGGTTTTTACAATTTTCTAGTTCATTTGCTAGTTTCTGTTTGTCCTCAATAAGTGTCATCAATTCACATTTCAATTTGACACATTTCGAACAACTAGCACTTACCTCATCATCTGATTTATTACCATTATCAGATTTTGCATCACCATTTGAGATATCACTCTGTTCTGATTCACTCTGTTCTGAACTCGTATCAGAACTCAAATCACTCTTTGATAATTCACTGGAATCATCATGTCTCAATTGTTTGACTTAACATATAACATTCCTATGAACACCTTCTCTCTTAACACATTTGTCAACATGTTCCATTTCATCATTTGGTTTTGGTGTCATTGGAAATCCCCAAATATTGTTAACTTGAGAATTTTGTCTCTGTAATTGCTGTCGTTCAGCTTCTATTAAAGCTCTTATCTGCTCATCCGTTCTTGATACGGTCCAGTAATTCATCATTTTTCCAACAAAAATATCTCAAAATTTTTCGAAATTTTTTAGGCCCTAAATTCTACGTTCGCCCCTGGTAAGTCTACTTTCGCCCAAAATAGTATACTTTCGCCCACTTTGGATGACCCGAAGGTAGAACAGTAACCAGAATGTAGAATATCCAAAACCCTTTTCCACGTTCGTCCAAAATAGCCTAGGTTTGACCACTCTACTTCCACGTTCGCCCGCCCGACGAATCGAATGTGGAAATTCTTACCCGAATGTGGAAAGTTCAAACACCAAAATCCAGGTTCGACCAAATCTAACCCACTTTCGACCAGAAATCACACACGTTCGCCCACTCTAGGTCAGGTTCGCCCACTTCAGTGTACGTTCGGCCATTTTACTTCTGAAAATCGGTTACACTTTGAAAAACGGTTATTTTGATCTCTGATTTTCAAAAGTTTATAGATTTGAATGATCTTTATCAGGTTTTGATTCGGAATTGATTTGGAACAACTTTAATTCTTGGAAAACTTGATTTTATCCACAAATTCAACTCTAAATCAATCAAAAACACTCAAAAACTATTTTTAGTCAAAAACAGATGTATTTTGATCAAAATCATGTCCAAATCAGCTCTGAGTTTATCAAATTTGTTTTTGTATGATCTGTATAGCTCTGATACCACTTTGTAAATGAAAGATTTTATCTAAAACAGGATTAATTGATCATACAAGTAACAAAACCAGGTGCGGAAACCCTAGTTATGAACAAACTGATAAAACTCGGATCAAAACACAGTAAACATCATTTCAAATACCTTTTCATAGATTAACTTTCATAAAAACGTGTTACAATCAGTTTCCTAGTCAATCTAATCAGTACACACACTATCACAACTTAACCTTGAACCTGACCACAATACACACTTCAACTAAAACTCTCTATAACTCAAAAACTCACAAAATCTATTTATAGACTCTGCAGGTTCGCCCCTTTTCATTGTGCGAATGTGGAATCTTTCCACATTCGCCCATTTCTAAGGTACGAATGTGGAATCTTTCCACATTCGCCCAGACTAATTCTACATTCGCCCATATCTTCTTACATTCGCCCACTTTTTCCACTTTCAACCCATCAGCACTTTCTAACATATGTTAATTTTGTAGATCCAATCACTAGTCGCACTTCGTGCATCTACAAACTCCCCTTCAACTATTGATTGGATCGTTTTCTGATTATCTGAACCTTCGACATTCTGTACCGGATCACTAGCTAGGGACATACATGAATAATGCACTTACAATCTCCCCCTTGGACCTAGCTAGTGATGTACCAAATTAGAAAGTTATCAATTTGACTTGAAAACTTTCCATCTTCATGCACGTTTGTGTCGAAGTTCCTGTCTATCTCTCCAGTAAGCTTTGAAATCTCAGACAGACTTAAGAATTCTTGGCTTTGTCATTTGTTGGTTCAGAGATGAAGATAGACAATAATCTTGAATTCTTTCAATCTTCAGTCATTTCTTTAACCTTTTACTGGCCTCTGTTGTTCTGGTAATCTTGATGTTCAGGTTTGGGTCTTGTTCGTTTACACTCTTTGTCGATGAGTCATGAGTAGTGCACCTGTTGTATTTGATTCTGCAGAAAAATTTACTAAAAACTGCACAAACTACAACCGGCGTTAGACACGACAAATATCTCGGAAGTACTCTTCACATTCCTTTTGACCCTCAATAGTTCTCCCCCTGAACTATAAAACATTTTCAATATGTACCAGAAACTTAAAAATTTGTAATCTTTTTCAACTCTTAAGTATCTGAGCTTTCACATTCAGTATCCGAACATCGGTTATCGAAAATAAAATTGAAACAAAACTTTTTGATTTTTCAAAGTTTATGCTAAAACACACCAAAGTTTTTTTTTTTTTTTTGAATTTTCAAATGTAATTGCATAAAAGTAAATTCAACATATTTTTGTGAATTTTCTGGTAAGAGGATCATATCAGTATTGAAACAGTCAGTCATAACTCTTTTTGATCAATTTTCTGTTTTTGTCATTGAGCATCCTATAACCATTACCAGTATGTTTGTCCACTTAAACTCAAAATCATCATTTGTTGCTCAGCACTTTAGATATGTTATGGTAATATTAGATACTGAATAATCTATGGTCCCCGCATTCGCAACACATTCCCGTATCAAGAATTGCACAAAGCTTCATCGTAACGCGTGATTATACTGAAGTTATCCATTAGTTACAAGGTATGAGGCACAGAGATGACAGGTCAGCAAATTAATGCTTCAAAGCGACTTGTGCACTCTACCAGGGTGAGGACTAATATCATACATGATGTTCATCATAGTATTGATACGATGCATTAGATAATCTTTGATTATCATCATACATGTTAAGTTCCTCATTCGGTAACTTATGGTTTTGGCTTTATTAGCTCTTTTAATAAGATACCCTGACTGAATCTAGGTCTGTAAATCAATACAGCAAAAGATCAGTTAGGCCATCCCCAGATAACTTTCAATATAACGACCCGAATCCTCTGATTTTGGCAATCTATCAAACGAAATTTCGGTACTAAGACCATATGCCAACGATACGTTGATCCACATGATTATCAGTTATTGATTTTAAGTTTATATCACCATGCTGAACTTTAAACTTTGATTTCAAGCCTACCAATATATAATTGTAGTGGCTACTCAATGTTTATCAATTTTAGTTTTTAGAGTAGTTTGACAGTCCACTGATGTACTATCATCTCCTCTTTTTCTCCAGGAAAACTCATTTTTGATTTTCTATTTTTGATTTTGATTTTTCTGAAATTTTCTCCCCCTAAAAATCTAAAAATAAGCATATTTTTGGATTTTTAAACTTTTGAAGAAAATCAAAATAAAATGATATCCGATGCGGTTTACTCATTGAGTTTCAAAAACCATTTTCCACTCAGATTGCTTGACTCACTTTAATCTTTCACTTAGTAAAAACCATTAACCAAGATAAAAGAGTTTAGAATAAACCATTTTGTCGTATCTGTTGAAAAAAAAATAAAATAAAATCCAAAACCTGAGAGCAATTGCATGAGATTGCAATGCTTTCCGGCTTCACAGGTTGGAAACAGACTACAAACACTCTCCTCTCTGTTGAAATCATGTTTTCATTCTTCAATATCCCTTCATTGACCTTCACATTTCCAATAAATAGCTTGTATACAGATGCTCCACTATCAACTATCAAAGAACAGCTAATAGGTCTGTCTGGAACAATCTGCACACTTGTTACATAATTAGCACGAGAGAGGTACCCATCCCTTCACAATGATGGGTCGTCCAAGGTCATCAATTCTCGGAACATCAATCCATTCTCCTTTTGAAAAATCAATTGGTTTTTCAATGGATTGATTTGAAGTAGAAATTGCTATTGATTTAGAAAGTGATTTGGGTTTCCAAACACGTTCAGAGTTTATTTTAGATTTTGTTGAAATTGTTTTAATTTTTGACTTTTCAGATTTCTTATTTGAAACCTGCTTCTGAACTTTGTTTGGAATCTTCTCAGACTTAACTGATGAAGACCCAGGTTTAGAGTTATTCTTAGACATAGCCTTAGAACTCCCCCTTACCTCAGCAACCCTATCACAATCTCCATTTTTATTCATGGCAATTTTGTTACGATTGTCATACACAACCTGTTTCCCCTTTTGCTTCTTGGTTTGTTTTAGGGATACAGGCTTTCTGACATTGCCTGAATTTCAAGCAAATTTCACTTCGGTCCTTTTCTGTTTAACATACGGACAGGCAGCAACTAAATGCCCACACTCTCCGCAGTTATAACAAGACCTATATTCTTCAAAATTACATGCATACCCGTCATCCCAATACCAATAGGGATAATGAGCTGCAATATGACCAACTTCACCACATTCAAAACAGTTTCTCCATTCAACATAACCATGAGAATACTGTGGTGAATTGTCTCCCCAATAACCATCAAATCGAGAGGTATATGAATGATCATAATAGTCATATGATCTAGATGAAAAATTTCTTGAATTCTTTTGATGAGAATTTTTCATCTGATCATTTCCTTTCGATTTGTTTGGTTTTGGTCCTTTTACTTTAGAACCTTTCTTATTTTCAACATTTTTCTTTTGATCCTCTTTATTCTCATGTTGGTTAGGACTGAGTTCAAAATGAAGATGATCAAATTGATTTCTAAATTGATTTAACAAATCGATATTATCAACAAAAATACATTTAGGTAGAGATTGTTCGATATTCTCAATTAGAAAATCTTTGTTGAAAATCAATTTGTCATGTCCTTCCAACATGTAGGATCCTTCAACTCCTTCAGGAAACATGAATATGGGTTTTTCTTCAGATTCAGATTCTGAAGTTGTTACCACATTTTCAATTTTCTTTTCAAACATTTGTTTCACTTCAGAATCAGAATTAACAACATAAGGTGTTGTGACTTCCAACTCTGATGTGGAGTTATTCTTTGAAAAACTTTTATTCATTTCTAACATTTCTTTCTTTAAAGATTCAATTTGATGTAACAAATCTTTTTCATTCTTTTCAAAAACTTTATTTTGGTTTTTACAATTTTCTAGTTCATTTGCTAGTTTCTGTTTGTCCTCAATAAGTGTCATCAATTCACATTTCAATTTGACACATGTCGAACAACTAGCACTTACCTCATCATCTGATTTATTACCATTATCAGATTTTGCATCACCATTTGAGATATCACTCTGTTCTGAACTCGTATCAGAACTCAAATCACTCTTTGATAATTCACTGGAATCATCATGTCTCAATTGTTTGACTAAACATACAACATTCCTATGAACACCTTCTCTCTTAACACATTTGTCAACATGTACCATTTCATCATTTGGTTTTGGTGTCATTGGAAATCCCCAAATATTGTCAACTTGAGAATTTTGTCTCTGTAATTGCTGTCGTTCAGCTTCTATTAAATCTCTTATCTGCTCATCCGTTCTTAATACGGTCCAGCAATTCATCATTTTTCCAACAAAAATATCTCAAAAATTTTCGAAATTTTTTAGGCCCTAAATTCTACGTTCGCCCCTGGTAAGTCTACTTTCGCCCAAAATAGTATACTTTCGCCCACTTTGGATGACCCGAAGGTAGAACAGTAAGCAGAATGTAGAATATCCAAAACCCTTTTCCACGTTCGTCCAAAATAGCCTAGGTTCGACCACTCTACTTCCACGTTCGCCCGCCCGACGAATCGAATGTGGAAATTCTTACCCGAATGTGGAAAGTTCAAACACCAAAATCCAGGTTCGACCAAATCTAACCCACTTTCGACCAGAAATCACACACGTTCGCCCACTCTAGGTCAGGTTCTCCCACTTCAGTGTACGTTCGCCCATTTTACTTCTGAAAATCGGTTACACGTTGAAAAACGGTTATTTTGATCTCTGATTTTCAAAAGTTTATAGATTTGAATGATCTTTATCAGGTTTTGATTCGGAATTGATTTGGAACAA
The DNA here is from genome assembly GCA_032199755.1 of Ambrosia artemisiifolia. NCBI lineage: Eukaryota > Viridiplantae > Streptophyta > Magnoliopsida > Asterales > Asteraceae > Ambrosia > Ambrosia artemisiifolia. The sequence continues at coordinate 35,722,567 of CM063517.1, forward strand.
CTTTAATTCTTGGAAAACTTGATTTTATCCACAAATTCAACTCTAAGTCAATCAAAAACACTCAAAAACCATTTTTAGTCAAAAACAGATGTATTTTGATCAAAATCATGTCCAAATCAGCTCTGAGTTTATCAAATTTGTTTTTGTATGATCTGTATAGCTCTGATACCACTTTGTAAACAAAAGATTTTATCTAAAACAGGATTAATTGATCATACAAGTAACAAAACCAGGTGCGGAAACCCTAGTTATGAACAAGCTGATAAAACTCGGATCAAAACACAGTAAACATCATTTCAAATACCTTTTCATAGATTAACTTTCATAAAAACGTGTTACAATCAGTTTCCTAGTCAATCTAATCAGTACACACACTATCACAACTTAACCTTGAACCTGACCACAATACACACTTCAACTAAAACTCTCTATAACTCAAAAACTCACAAAATCTATTTATAGACTCTGCAGGTTCGCCCCTTTTCATGGTGCGAATGTGGAATCTTTCCACATTCGCCCATTTCTAAGGTACGAATGTGGAATCTTTCCACATTCGCCCAGACTGATTCTACATTCGCCCATATCTTCTTACATTCGCCCACTTTTTCCACTTTCAACCCATCAGCACTTTCTAACATATGTTAATTTTGTAGATCCAATCACTAGTCGCACTTCGTGCATCTACAAACTCCCCCTCGACTATTGATTGGATCGTTTTCTGATTATCTGAAGCTTCGACATTCTGTACCGGATCACTAGCTAGGGACATACATGAATAATGCACTTACAATAGGTACCTCAAAGGCAACAATTTAGGTCTCAAGGGCAACTATCGTTTTTCCCACAAAGACAACTATTTTATAATCAAAATCAGTTTTACAACAAAATGAAAAACAGACCGATTGTGTATGATAATAGAAACCGAATTTCCATGTAGAAGAATTTGATGAAACCAATGGTGGACACAACATATGATAAACAAAAGAAACCTACTGTGACTCAAAAATCTCAAATAAGGATTCTTAAATGTTCTGAACAATCTTGGACATCAATGGGTTCTTCAGGTGCTTTTACTTCTCTGCTAATGTGAAAAATCAAAATGAGAAAGGTTTGAATGACCAGAAAAAGGTTATTTCAAAACCAAGTGTTTGTGAGAGTGATTCTTTGAAAGCTAACATTCAAAGACCGAAGACCAAACAGGCTTTGGTCCCTGTTAAAAATTAACTTTGGTTGTGATGGGTGCATGGAGCTCCAGTTGGCCCTGTTAGCAGTCTTTGGATTGTCGTCAATGGAGCTTCTGGGCACATGAACGAATATCTGATGTTATTGTTTGACATCAAGAACATTAATGGTGGATATGTAGCGTTTGCTGGAAACAAAGGATGTTATATTACGATGGAAGGAAGTGTTAGTAATGGAATTGTGAGTTTCAAGAGGATACCTTATGTAAAGCAAATTGATTATAATCTGCTGAGTGTCTCCCAAATCTGTGATAAATAGTTTTCTGTTCACTTTGATGACAAATCTTGCTATATTTTGAAGCCGGGATTCAAGATACCAAAAGAGTGGATAATGTTGAAAGCACCAAGGTTGAATAATCTTTACATCCTTGATATGAGTAAAGCGACAACCACTCAAGGTCAAGTGACATGTTTTCTTTTGAAAGCTACAGAAAAAGAATCAATTATGTGGCACAGAAGAATGGGACATATTCATTTGAGAAAAATGAATCAATTGGTAAAAAATGGGCTAGTAGATGGCATGAATGTGAAACACTTTCATTTGAATGATAAGTGTGTAAGTTGCAAGAAAGGCAAACAGTACAAACAGTTCCATAAACCAAAGAAAGTAAACTCTGTAGAATTGCCACTTGAACGTTTGCATATGGATCTTTTCAGACCTGTCAAACTGAAAAGTCATTATGGAGAGCTTTACTGTCTTGTGGTTACAGACGATTTCTCAAGATTCTTGTGAGTGTTGTGCATGCAACACAAAAGTGAGACGTTTAATAATCTAAAGGTTCTGGTCACCCGGTTGGAAAACATCTACGACTTAAAGATTAAAAGAATAAGTAGTCACAACGAGACGGAGTTCAAAAATTCACAGATGGATGCACTATGTGATGTTAAAAGAATTCAGCACGAGTATAGTGCACCATACACTCGACAGCAGAACGGTGTTGCAGAACGTAAAAACAGGACTCTAATAGAAACGGCGAGGATAATGCTTGCGGACTCAAATCTTCCAGTGATGTTTGGAATGAAGAAATCTACGTATCTTGTTACACACTGAATCGTGTTGAATAGACGAAAGCCGAATTTAGAGTATCTAGAACCTTTCGGAGCACCATGCACAATGTTAAATCCTACAAAGAAGTTTGGACCAAAAGCTGAAGAGGTTATTTTGTTGGATACGTGACACCACTAAAACGTTTGTTTAACAAAAGAACTCGACAATTCGAAGAGTGGGCGGATGTTGAAGTACAACGCTACACTCAGAATGTGCAAGGAAATGGGCCCGATTGATTGTTTAACTATAAAGATTTCTTTGAGTCACTCAATCTAGATAGCTTGGTTGAAGAGGTTGTGTTACGCTTATATTACGAGTGTGAGAACGCAGTAAATTCACCGTTGGTGTGTCCGATCACCGTAACTCCTCCAGCATCTCCTAATGATACCAATGCTTCTGCTAATGAAGAACAATTTTTCCAAGAAGCTTCTACTACTCTTGATTCATCAGAATTAGAAGATGATGATGAAGTTTTCAGTGATACTGTCTTAGATCATGCTACGGAGGAAACACTAGTGAACCCAAATCCAGATGTTGCATCTTCGTCTAATACGGGAGTCCAAATTCCTGATCCTCCGAAATCTCAGATTCACCCGCTTGAGAAAGTTATTGGGGATCCCGGTAGTAGTGTCTTGACTAGAGGACGGCTGAGGCCTGCAACTTCACATGATAATATTGGAGCCCTAGCCCAGTATGCTAAAAATACAAAAATATGGTTGTCAAAATGATTGGTCATTTGCTTGTTATGTTTCGTAGGTGGAGCCGCGAACATACAAAGAAGCTTTATTAGATGAATCCTGGGTTGAGCAATGCAGCAAGAACTTCAACAGTTTCAGAAACTGGGAGTGTGGACACTGATAGATTTACCTGCAGATAGGAAAAAGATTGGTACAAAGTGGGTATTCAAGTGTAAGAAGTATGATCGAGGTGTTATCGTCATAAACAAAGCTCGATTGGTCGTTCAAGGATTTCGTTAAGGTGAAGGTATTGATTACAATGAAGTATATGCACCCGTTGCACGCATAGAAGCAATCCGAATTATCTTAGGGGAACACCATAGTCATCTTGTAGTCATGCGTATCCTACATTATCTTAAGGGAACACCATATCGTGGTTTATGGTACCCTAAATATGACAATTTTGATTTCATTGCCTTTAGTGATGCTGACTATGCAGGCTCGTGACCTGGCAATGCAAGAAGCAGACTTCAGTTGCTCTATCTACCTGTGAACCCGAGTATGTGGTAGCTTCGAGTTGTTGTTCATAAGTTCTTTGGATTCAACAGCAGATGCGCGATTACGGTTTGCATTTTCTTAAAACCCCTATTCATTGTGATAATGAAGCAGCCATAACACTCACAAAGGACATTGTCAATCATTCCAAAGCTAAGCATATCCGAGTCCGGTATCACTTTATTCGTGATTTGTATGCTAAGGAATTAATTGACATTATCAAAATCCACACTGACTATCAGAGAGCTGATCTTTTTATCAAAGCTTTTGACAAATCACGATTTGACTTTTTACTAAAAGCTAATGGTATTAAAGAAAAACAAGACTAATAATCACCTCGGTTTATCAAAAAAAAAATTTGTTTTAGTTTTTAGAAAATCAGAAAATCCCAAAAAATGTTTTTCATTTTAGGGGGAGTCTTTATTTTCAGAAAAACCAAAAACATTGAAAAATCCGAAAAACCATAAAAATCAAAAAACCTAAAATGATTTTCCATGAGAATAAGAGGAGATGATAGTATATCAGTGAGGATCTGACACATGCTAAAGATTTGAGTGTTGTATAAGGCGTGTGTTGATTTTGTGTGATGTGCTGGTAGGCTTCGTAGACTTATTACTGCGTGCCTTAGTGATGCAAATATAATGAACTACTCGCAAGTGGCTGAACACCTCATGGGCATATGGTCTTGGTACCGTAATTTCGTGTGATAGGATTGCCAAAATATGAGGTTTCGAGTTCTTATGTTAGTTATTATCCGGGGTATCTTGATTGATCTTTTGTCGTATTAATTTACGGCCCAAGATTCAATCAAGATATTTGCTTAAAAGAGCTTATATGCCAAAACCTGAAGGTTACCGAATTGAGGAACTTAATGTATCAAAAAGATCAAAGATCATTAATGCATCGTACTTATCTTATCTATGATGAAAATCATGATTGATATCAGCCTCAACCTGGTATGTATCCGCATGTTACTTTGTAGCATTAATTTGCTGACCTGTACACCTCCGTGCTTTGTATCTTGTAATATAACGGATAACATTTGGCATAATCACGCGTTACGATGAAGCTTTGTGCAAATTCCTTGATATGGGAGTATGTCGTGTGTGTGGGAACCATAAGCTTGTTAGTTTTAATAAACCTAATTGTGTATCAGTTTAAAGCATTGCATAATGGTCTGCATGTGAGCTTAGGTGGAAAACAATATCAGCAATTGCCGGATTACACATTGTCTTTACTGATAATAAATATTAAAGATCAATGGTGTGATCAGATTTCTCAAAACTGATATGATCCTCTTACCAGAAATCAGAAAATGTTTACTGATTTGTGTTTACTTTTTGCATTTTACATTTTCTACACAATATACAAAAACTCAAAAAGATTTTTGGAGTGTTTAGCATAAATTTCAGAAAAATCCAAAGTTTTTACATTTCTGTGTTATTTTTGATAACCGATGGTGATTGATGGTCATTTTCTGAGGTTTGACAGACCAATTTGAGTTTTGTATCATCCAAATGCTAAATGATAGATGTTTGAAGGTTTAAATGCTTGAAAATGATAAAACGGGATTCGATTTTGAGATTTTCTAAAATGTTCAGAAATCCATATCCTCATTCGCCCCTTCGGTGGGTCGAAGGTCGATAGGAGTCTTCATTCAAACCATCCATCTTCTTTCGAGCCTTTAACCAGGGTCGATGGAGGGTTGGATTTTCTCATTCGGACCCATGACAGGGTCAAATTTGGAGCTTATATATACAACAGTTGACTCATTCGAACCTCATAATTTTTTGCAAAATTTCCCTCTGCACCAGACCTTGTTGCTTTTGTGTTTATTATCATTCAAATGTGTTCCTTGTTGATTACTGATCTTGTTAATCCAAAAATCACAGGTAATGGCTTCATATTCATGACAGAATCATGGATTTAAGTATAAAACCGTAACGAGCTTAATCAGGGACTTTGGACATTGCTTGGACTTAAATTGATCCTTGATACACCATTATTGATGGTTTTAGAGGGAGTAGGAATCAAAATCCAGGGTTAAAACGAATTAATAAATCCAATTGATGTTTAAAAACTGATAAACCCTAGATTTTAGGGTAAAACCATAGATAATAGGTTAATAATATAAATTGATGAATGATAAGTGTTTCGGTCATATTAGAATGCAAATGAATTAAAATGTGATGTTTAATCAAGCAAAATTGTGTTGTAGAAAATTTGAATTTCAAACAGTCATGTTCGACCATTTTAGCAGGGTCGAATGTGACTTCATAAGGTCGAATGAGACTTTATAAGGTCGAATGAGACTTTGCAAGGTCGAATAAGACTTTCAGTGGGTCGAATGTAGAAATTTAGGTCGAATGAAACTTTGTTGACCTATTTCTCACATACGAACCAATGAAACATCTCATTCGAACCCCCGATAGGGTCGAATGAAGAATGTTTAGATCAAATTTCAAATTTTGTCCGTATTTGATAAATTTTCATGTTTATTATTTTGTAGTGTTTAACGACTGAACAACATAATCCTGAGGAGTTAGTTCATGTTCAAGAACAACCAGAAAAACTAAAGGAGTTAGTATTTGAAGCAGCACACAATTGTTGTGCTTTCATTGGTGATACGTGTAATGCTTTTAATGGTGACACCGGAAGCTACTTCATGCAAAAGCATGTAAATCGTGTGTCAACATAAAGCTGGTGAGTTCACAGTTTAAGTTACGAGTGTAAAGTTGTCGACTTCCAAAAGTCATAAGAGTTATCAGTTTAAGCTTGTCATGGGTAGCTAGCCCACTCATTGTAACTAAACAGTTGATTATTGGGAACATACAGAAGTTGTTAATTTGCCTTAGTACTAGTGTCTATCAACACTGGTTTGTTCAGATCCTTTAGAGCGTGGTCAAAAGTTCATGCCCGTGACACAAGCACCTCAAGCATAAGGATGCTGCACAACCTAATACCGCTATCAACTAATACCCCGTTCGCCTCTAGCGATTAACCGAATAATATGTAAGGACTTTAGAGTGATAGAGTGTGTTTAGTTCACAAAGGACAGTAAAAGTTGTAAAACTGATAAAAACGCGACCCACACAAGGAATCGTAAACAAGACCCACACAAGGAGTCAAAGCATCTCAAACTCGAGATGTACGGTAGTCCAACCAAACTAGGAAAATGTTTATCAAAGTTGTCTAAAACCCGAGACGCATGCTTTCGAGAAAAAGTAGTGAAACTCACCTTAGGTTGCAAGAAAATAATCCAAATTCCACAAATAGTAATATGCTACCGACCCCTTATTACAAATGTCACTTAGTGAGTATATGTGTAATACCATTACACCGAATGACCCGTTTGTCCAACACGTTTAAAAGTTCAAAACCATGCTAATGACACCTTATAGTTCTAAATGCACAAGTCCTACGAACCCGTTGGTGAACGGATAGATTATCATCATACATACACTTCATATCCATCTCATATAAGTGCCCACACAAGTTCATGTCAAATACATGTCATATAATACTCCAAATAAACATATAAGCGTACACTACACAATCTGCGTTTTTAGGACAGATTGTGCACTGTGAAAAACAATTTATTTAAAATACTTAACAAATGAATTAATCCCCCAAAATGTTACTGAATTTTCTAGGGAATACGCTCGACAAACACATATTTTTGTTTTGTCACAACATGTCAGATCAGTATAAAAATTCTCTAAAATCGTGTATTCATCCAAACAAGATGAATCCACTTAGAAACGCCACGTTTTTCCTTCTTTGACCTTCTGTCCAAATTTCATAACCTAACTCTTTGTAAAACTCAAGTTATGATCGTTTAAAGTTAACCGAATTTACTGATCCGAAAATCTGATATGACCCTTAATCAAATAAAATTCTGAAAACCACTCAAACGAAGTCTAAATCAGATGATTTTTCCCATTACGAAAAGCTAAGACCATGTACAATACCACCACGCAAATAAATCATCAAAAATAATAATTTAACATCATGTTACAGACCCTACAAAACACCCTAACGAATCTGTCATAAAACTGAAACTTGCGTATCAAGTTATTCATGAACCCTAACCATGCATATACATAATCCATATCATCATAATCAAACTCATGTATTAACATAACCCTAATTATGAATACTAACAACAATTCCCATCATCAATTCACAATAAACATCCAAGAACTCATACAAACCCTATATATGCGATTTCATGTATATAGTTTCTAGGGTTTTTAAATCTTTTAAAACATTGTAAATCATTAAGAAACATGTAAAACGTATACCTTTCAATGCTAAACTCCTCAAATCCTAGGGATTGCACCCATATCAACCTGGATTAGTGAAAGAGATTTGTCGTTTGATTGAAAATTGAGAGAGGGGTTGGGGTTTGGTTGTCCATGGCGCAAAGGGGTATGGTTAGGGTTCTTTTTTTATCTATAATTATAATAGGAGTTAGCTTTTTGCTCAAGTAATTGAGTATTATGGGTTTTTAACTTTCTAACAAGACCCGTTAATAATGTTTTAAACCCGATACTAGACCCGATAATATTAACCACCCTAACTTAGATAAAAACTGTTGTTTTTATCATCCCATAACATATTAATTGTAGAGGGGACATAATTCGCTGGATTTACATACTGACTAACTATTAAGCACTAGTTCACATAAACATGTAATTCACATAAACATGTTAGTTTACATTCTTCATCATTCAATTTCACATATACTCATGTATGTTAAACAAATCTCCAACGCTTGGGATATAGGACTCGTGTGTGTATTATGATGATAACTTTTCTTATTATAATGTAACGTATATTATTATAACATAACATATGTTCTTACCCTATAACATATAAGAAGACCTTCCTAACTAACCCTAGTCAAGTGTTTAGTCACGTATGCACATGAAAGTTAACTAAAGTTCAATTAAAGTAGGAACCTGAAAATGCGGGGTGTCACATCATCCCCATGTTGAAAAGAATTTCATCCCGAAACTCAGCAAGTAAACAATAAACCCAGCTAGAAAAGTGTGTGCTTGGTTCCCGGATGTCACATCATCCCTAAGTTGAAAGGAATTTCGCCCGAAATTCACTTTGAAAGACGTGCTTTATGTTTAGCGTTCGATCTATGTTCAGTTTAAAATTCAGAAAAGAGGTGTGGGTATTTGAGCCGCATTTGATCTTTGCGTTCCTATGTGTATGCCGATCCTAGACGGGAATTCCATCGCACCTTAACAATAGGTATGGTGCTCTGTCTGAGTTTCTTGACGCCCCGCTCAAGAATCTTCACTGGTTCTTCCACGAATGGTAGCTGATCATCCACCTGGATCTCCTCTAGTGGTACCACCAGTGTTGTCTCCAATAAGCATTTCTTTAGATTAGATACGTGGAATACATCGAGTACCACACTGAGTTCATTAGGCAGGTTTAACCTGTAAGTTACTGGACCAATCCCTTCAACAATCTCGAATGGTCCGACATATTACGGGTTCAACTTTCCCCGTTTTCCAAAGCGTATGACACCTTCCCAAGGTGACACCTTTAATAACACTTTGTCCCCAATCTGGAACTCCAAAGGTTTCCTACGCTTATCAGCGTAGCTTTCTGTCGATCACAAGCAGCAGCCATCCGATTTCTGAGTTGCACTATTTTCTCAAAAGTTTCGTGCACGAGTTCGGGACATGTAAGCTAGCTTTCCCCAACTTCAGTCCAGCAGATAGGAGACCAACACTTGGTTCCATAAACTGCCTCAAAAGGCGCACACTGAATAGAAGTGTGGTAACTATTGTCATACGGGAATTCGAATAAAGGCAAGTGCTTATCCCAACTATTGCCAAAGTTCACCACGCACGCCCGTAGCAGATCTTTTAGTGTTTGGATGCTACGTTCAATTTGGGCATCCGTCTGAGGGTGATAGGCTGTGCTCATGTCTAAGCGAGTCCCCAATGCCTCATGGAGAGCAGTCCAAAAACGAGAAATAAATCGCGTATCGCGATCAGATATGGCAGATGTAGGCACCCCAGGCCTAGAGACAACTTCCTTAGTATATATATGGTAGCTAGACTTTCCAACTCGTCCGTATCTTTAATTGCTAAGGGGAATGTGTTGATTTTGTCAAACGGTCAACGATGACCTAAATCATATTGTGCCCACTCGGTGTTTAAGGAAGTTTAGTAATGAAGTCCATAGAAATTCCATCCCATTTCCACATAGGAATTTCCGTTTGCTGAAGAAGGCCCGAAGTTTTTTTGATACTCAATCTTAACCTTGGCGCAAGTTAAGCACTTACTAACATAAGTGGTTATTTTAACTTTCATATTTGGCCACAAGTAAAGAATCTTAAGATCTTGGTACATCTTATCCGAACCAGGATGTACCGAATAGCGGGAAGTGTGAGCTTCGTCGAGCACGAGTTGTCTGAGATCCCCAAAACGTGAAATCCAGACCCGATTCATGAAATATTGAAGTGTAAAGGATTGTTTTATGTAAATCAGTTGAAATCGATCATACAAGTCTCTATTCCAGGAGCGGAAATCCTAGAACATATACAAAGTGATAGATTATGTATCAAACACACATATTAAGCTTTTCAATCAACATTTTCATTAATTACTTGTAGAAATATGATAACGATTAGGTTTACAAGCAATATAGACCGACTTTGAATAAACACAAGCACTAGAGAGCTCCATCCTGACACACACGACTCGAATGATCAAAGTTACAATGAAAAATAAACTTTAAGCTTATATAGGTCTGCACATTCGCCCTCAGCGTGAGGTCGAAAGTGGCTTTCTTCTACTTTCGCCCTTTATCAACGCTCGACCCTGGAAACATACTTTAGTAAATTCTACCTTCGACCATATACTTCCACATTCGCCCCTATAATATTCCAGGTTCGCCCTTACGATCTCCAAAACAAACTTTGTAATTCGCAATCCAAAGCACTAGTCGCACATTATGCATCAACAAACTCCCCCTCGACTATTGCTTGGATTGCCATCGCTCCTCATCCATACCTTTGTTCATTAGCTTCAGACGAAGTTTTTTACGTTGATCCTTTGTCATTTCTGGTTCCAGTTTTCTCTTCGTCGAATGCTTTGGCACTTCATTCACCTTCACACGCTCACCAAGCTTCTTCTCAAGATTGCTACCAGAATTTATATCATATGCAAAGCAAACTCCAACCACCTGTTGATATTTCTTTGCTTCTTCTGCATCATTGGGTCACTGTAGATAGGATTGTAGTATAGCATGATGATGTCTTCAAAAGTACAGTTTATGAACCACATTGGATCAAAAACATGTATCTTCTTGTAAGCAGCCTTGCCGTCTCTCAACACTATAACCTGGCTCCGATACCACTTTGTAAATGAAGAGTTTTAGCTAGAAACAGGAAATCTGATCATACAAGGCACTATTCCAAGTGCGGAAGCCCTAGAACAGAACAAAATGATAATCAATGAATCAAAACACACGAATTAAGCTTTTCAATCTCATTTTCATAGATAACTTGTTCAAATATTGTTTACATAAGCCTTTACAAGTTAATCTAATCACAATTTCAATGACACACCCTAGAGAGCTTAACTCAGACCTTAACAAAACACAATGACCAAAGTTCTTACACTTAAAACAAACTTAACCTATTTATAGTTCTGCACTTTCATCCCCTGTATAGGTACGAATGTGGAATTCTTCCACACTCGTCCTTCTATTAAGTACGAATCAAGACTTTCTTCATTCCATCTTGTACCTTCGACCTTCTATCTTCACATTCGACCCTACAAAACTCCACCTTCGCCCTTGCTATTATCAAAACAAACTTTGTGTTTTTACAATCTAAATCATTAGTCTCACAAAACGCATCAACATCACCGTTTCAGCATTTCTCCAATCTTAATACCAAACAATAAAGTCTGCACTAAAATGCTGTTGTATTGGCATTAGCGGTATCTTCTTCATAACCACTGGAGATTTATATTTCAAAGTCACCTTCTTTCTACCCGTCTTTGGATCATTAGCTTTATGAACCTTCCTTCTCAGGTACTGATGTTTAAACATATCCCACGTCGTCCTGCTCTCCCAGACAAGTTTATCAGCCAACCATCCAACCACACTATTATTCACTGAAGCACCGGTCATTCGAAACCTATAAATATGTCTAACCGCCCAGTACGGTAGAGTTTGTAAATCATAGAATCTATAGAAATATAGAATTCCCTTCTCCCACTTCACAGCAATACATTTTAGATTTCTCAAATACTTCCATCCCAATGCACTTCCTCTAAACAATTGGTTATGGTATTTGTAGAATCCTCCCTGTGCTTCAAGTTTAGGTCTTTTCTCATCCGTTTCCTTCAGTTTCTGCAACAAAGTCTTCAATTCATCACTTTGTTCAGAAGATGGTTTCTGATTGCTATCACCAAACACATTCTTCACAAACTCTTTGCTTTTCATCTTGGCTTTGTATTCAGCATCTTTCAGATTTACTTTAGATAGATCTGGGAAAACTTCATTACATGTATCTCTGAAGTATTCAGGATATTCTTCGTGTGTTATATCTTCTATCTCAATCTCTTCAGTCTCAGGAGTTTGTTTATCATCATAATGATTACCAACATCCTTTTCAGGAATGTCTGGAATCATCTGATCAGCCATGATCTCCTCCAGTGTCTTTCCAACCTGCTGCGCAATACCATCTAGTATTTCTTTAGAAACTGCAGCTGACACTTCTCCTTCTTCAAGATTAGGATCGTTATATTGCAATTCAAATCTAATGTCATCAGATTGAAATATCTCAGCAAACTTTCCAGTAAATTCAATTGTCCACTCTCTCTTATTCAACATTTCTCTGTAGACATTCTTAGCATCATCAGATAAGGCTCTAATCTTCACTGTCCAAAATATGTCATCATCAGTATCGACATTTTCTCCAGATTTCTTTGAGCTAGACTGACCAGAACTACCCTTCTTAGTCTGTCTTTCTTCAAATGTATACTTACTCGCATCATCATTATCATCATCATCATCATACTTTTTCCCACTATCTTTCCCCTCAGCATCATCATCATCAGATCCATCATCTGATTCATCATCTTTTTCTTCATCATCAGACGAATCTCCATAGTTTAACTGCTCTTTTTCTTCCACTATATCCTCTTCTCCCTCTTTCAATTTAGGAGCCTCATTGTAAAGTTTATCCAACAGTTTAATAATTCTCTTATTATCTTTCTTCAATCTTTTATTCACAATCTTTATACCTTTAATCATCCTCCTGTTTCCATTACACTTTTCATCAATATCATTCTTTTCATCCTCAAGCTGTTTCAACTTCTTCTCAAGTTCATCTTAATTAGCTTTAGAGGCAACAACTATCTGCAACATCTTTTCCTCATTCTTTTTGAATTTCTCTATCAGTGCTTGTTGTGCAGATATCATCTTCATCATCTCTTCCATTTGTTTATTAACCATCTCCATAACATCATCAGAAACAGTTACTTTGGGTCTAGATGATTTTGCTTTAGGAGTTTTCTTTTTCTTCTGGAATAAATTGAAAACATTCTCCAAAGTAGTTTCTAAATCAGGAACTACTTCAGGTTATTTTGAAGTCTTTTTCTGCTTCTTGGTGATTGGTGAGGAAACTTGTGAGGATGTGCCTGCATCTGGAATTTTCTTCCCTTTTAGCAAAATCTCAATCTCTTTCTCTCTCAGCTTCTTCATGCTTTCTTTCACATCTCTTTTTGCCATTGACTTATGCTTGGGTTTCTTCAGATTAACAACTACTGTAGAACCCTCAAAATCTTTAGCATCAAGTCCTAGATCACCTTCAAGATCTATTGTCTCCTCTGTAATTGCTCTTCTAAAGCTTTGTTTAAAGATTCAGACTCTCCATCAGCAGTGGCCTTGTGCTTGGAGTTCTTTCTCAACAATTCAGCATCCGAATCCCAATGTTCATCTTCTTCTGTTTCTTCCGAATCTACAGAAGATTCCTCATCGACTAACCAAGTACCTTTCTTCGCAATACTCTTCTTTCTAGTCTTCTGCCTTTTTTGCAGATTCAGCTTCACCCATCTTTGCCTTACCCTTCCCTTTGGCTCCGGCATTTGTCACTTGACGCTTTCTTTTTGTTGTAGCATCAGCATGTACTAGTGGATCATCAGGATCAGAATCACTGTTATCATGTCTTGCTTTGTTCTCTCCTGGGTCAGTGTAACCCGGATTAATCAAATGCCCAAATAGATTCTTATGTGGAGGCTTCTCATTGTCCGGAATCCCTTTATAACCCTTCATTCACAACAAAGTTCTAATATTCATATGATCCTGGCCTAAGACCATTGTAGGATTTTTCTTCAAATTCGGATTTTTATGATCAAAAATCATCATCAAGAATCTGGGATATAATAAGAATTTCTTCGACTTCAACCCCTTTAACATTTCTAACATATGATCCAGAATCACCCCAGCTATGTTGAATGGTTTATTCAACGTTAAAGCAACCATCAACAAGCTTAGAGTATTTCTCATAACATCATAACCTCCGCTCACTATTCCAAACACGTGAATTATAACATGAGCAAAGTATTTGAATTGAACGCTCAGCTTCCCTTTGTGTAACGCTCCATCAGTAATCGGACCATTGTATTTCATTCTAAGAAAACCCACTCTCTGCCCCGTCCATGACAAACACCTTTTGATCAGTACAATCGTCATCTTTGATCTTCAACGCTTCTCTGATATCGTCTTCTGTTATCATAGCAAATGCACCTTGAATCTCACTAACAATAGCAGTTTTAGATTCCCATTAGTCATAACGAGCACTTCTCCAGAACTCTTCAACGATGTCTTTGTAGATAATAGCAGGTTTTGCAAGATCATGAATAATCCTGCTTCCCTTGAGAAAGTCTATTATTCCGGAGAATTCAGTGTTTTTTTGTACGTCTCCCACAAAAGCACAACAGTTATGAGGAGGTTCGAAAGGCCACGCTGCTACTACATTCTGAACTAGAGCATCTTGTTCAGTTATCTCCAAGTTCTCAGCTTGTTGTACAGCCATTTGAATATCTGTATCACAAAGCAAAGAAAAAACATTAAAAACATTCAAAATCGACAAAATTCAAAATTTTGATTTATGATGTTCTAAACTTTGTTCTTGATTCAAACACCTTCGAATATGTCCGAATAAGGATTATTACCAAGCAATTTTGTTATTCAGTTAGTTTTTATTGATTTTCAATGTAATCTAGGGTTCGACAATTCAATCAAACAATTAACACCCATTTACTATGAATTAACCCTAGATTAACTAATCTTCTCCCCCTAAAATCAAGAAGAACTAAATCCTAATAAAAAAATTTAACAAAAACAGTCAGAAAATCATCCAAGTGATCTGTTCTAGGGTTCGGCGACAAATAACCCTTTTATGTCTTCAAAATTGGTCCATTACCTGTGTTTTTGGAATGAAACTGATGAGAATAAAGCAGGGAATGATAATCAGCAACAATAAAAACCAGGGCAACAAGGTTTGGCAATTTTGAAAAATTTTGAAAACTGAACGAATGAGAGGTAGAATGAAGAAATGGTATATATATAGGTTCTACTTTCGACCGATCCATATGGACGAATGTGAAATTATTTCCACATTCAACCCTAGTGAAAGGTTCGAATGTGGATACAAGGTTCGAAAGTACAAATTTCAAAAGAACACTCACATTCGACCATTCTGTAAGGTTCGAAAGTAGGAAAATTTCCACCTTCGACCCACTGAAGGGGCGAAAGTAAAAATGGAAATTATAAAAATTTACCAAATCTCAAAATCGAATCCCGTTCAAATGTTTTTCAACATTTTAAGGCTCAAACATGTATTATTTCATTTTTAAATAATACAAAACTCAGATTGGTTCATCAAATCTTAGAAAATGACCATCAAACACCATCGATTGTGTAGAGGGAGAATTCGACACGAAAACAGGATTATATGATCATACAAGTTACTAAACCAGGTGCGGAAACCCTAGCTTAGAACAAACTGATATAAACTCAATCAAAACACAATCAAAGTCATTTTAAAAGCTTTTCATAGATTAACTCTTTCAAATAATTGCTTACAACTTGATTACAGGTAATCTAGAACACAAACTAACACTCTCAGACCTCTCTGGAACACACACCAAAAACACACACTCTAAATGACTCGCTTAACATTACAAAATCACAAAATCTATTTATAGAACCTGCACATTCGCCCAGTTTCACTGGTCGAATGTAGGCCTATTCCACATTCGCCCATATTAGATGGTCGAATGTGTCTTCCTTCAGTCTTTGTTCCAGATTCGTCCAACTCTATATACCTTCGTCCACTTTGTAATTCACCTTCGTCCATCTATTCTTCCTTCGCCCCTTTTACCACATCTAACACATGTTAACGCATCTAATCATTAGTCGCAAAAACGCATCTACAAACTCCCCCTCGACTATTGATTAGATCGTCTTCTGTCTTCATCCATGGCTTTGTTCAGCAACTTGATCCTGAGCTGTTTCTTCTGCTCTGTCGTCATCTCAGGCTCTAGTTTTCTCTTCATAGGCTTTGACACATTTGCCATCTTCACCTTTTTGCCAAGCTTTCCCTCCAAATTACTTCCAGCATTAATATCATAAGCAAAGCAAACACCCACAACTTGTGTGTATTTCCTTGCTTGATCTGCATCGTTTGGCTCATGATGAATCGGATTATAAAAGAGCATGATGATGTCTTCGAAGGTGCAATTGATCAACCACATAGGATCAAATACATGAACATGCTTGTATTTGTCCTTTCCATCTCTCAACACGATCACCGCTTCTGCCTTCCTCCAATCATAATACCAGAAAATGAAGTCAGCACTGAAGTGTTGAGGCATAGGCATCAAAGGTATCTTTCTCATCACTTCAGGTGCCTTATATATCAAGGTAACCCGTTTCAGCTTGGTTCTGGGATCAATATCCCTGTGAACTTTCCTCCGGGGATATTGTGGTTTGAATCTATTCCATCTTGTTCTGCTTTCCCAAACCAGCTTGTCTGCGCACCAACCGACATGAGTATTATTCACTGAAGCACCCGACATAGGAAATCTGCATAGATCTCTAACCGCCCAGTACGGTAGAGTTAGCAAGTCAATGAATCTGTAGAAATACAAGATCCCTGATTCCCACTTGGCAGCTAGACACTTCAGCCTGCCTAAGTATGTCCACCCAAGAGCTCTTCCTCTGAACTTTGCATTATGAAACCTATAAAAGTTTCCTTGAGCTTCAGGCTTTGGTCGGTTTTCATCCATCAATCTTAATTTCTTCAAATACTCTTTCAACTCATCAGACTTATTTGAAGATTCTGGCAAATCAGCTCCAAGTACTTTCTCAACAAACTCAGCACTCCTCTTCTTTGCCTTTCTTTTTGCAGACGTATTATGCCTTTCAGTAAAATCAGGAAACACCAAGTCTTCATCAGTTTGTCTGAAGTACTGTGGATATTCCTCATGTGTGATATCCTCTATCTCAACTTCTTCAAATTCAGGGGTTTCTTTGTCATCAGAGTGATTTCCAATATCCTTTTCAGGAATATGTGGAATCGACTCATCAACAATGAACTCTTCAAACGTTTTTCCTACCCTCTGTGCAAGCCCATCCAATATCTCCTTTGCCACAGATGCAGGTACTTCCCCTTCTTCTAGATCAGGATCGTTATATTCCAATTCATATCGCATGTCATCAGTTTGGAATATTTCTGCAAAACGACCTGTGAACTCAATGGTCCATTCTCTTTTCTCTAACATGTCCTTGTATACTTGTTTTGCATCATCAGACAAGGACCTCACCTTCTCATTCCAAAACACAGTCTCATCATCAACATTCTCTCCTTTCTTCTTTGAACTTGACTCACCTGTGTCTTTCTTCTTCTTTGAAGGTGGTCTCTTCTCAAATGTAAACTTAGAAGTATCATCTCCTCCATCATTGTCATCACTACTACTACTATCATCCTCCTTTTGGCTACCCGAACCTTCAGCATCATCATCATCATCATTATTATCTCCATCATCACTCTTATCCGATTCTTCATCCTCATCATCCTCATCTTCCTCTTTATCAGATTCAGATGGTTCATAGTCAACCTGTTCAGCCTCTTTCTCTGTATATTCCTCACCCTCCTTCAGCTTGGGTGCAATGTTGTACAGATTATCTATCAGCTCACTCAGGCGTTTGTTTTCAGCCTTCAATTCTTTGTTATCCTCTTTAATCGCCTTGTATCTGTTTTTGTTTCTCAGACACTTACCTTCAAGCTTCTTATTCTTTGCTTCAAGCTTCTTTACCTTCTCATCTATCTCATCTTGATTAGATTTAGAAGCTACCACAATCTGAAGCATTTTCTCTTCATTCAGCTTAAACTTGGCAATCTCAGCTTGTTGAGCCACTAGCATCTTCATCATGTCGTCCATTCTTTTATTCACCTGCTTCATCACATCGTCTTCCACAGTGACTTTCTTTGACTTGGACTTAGACTTTGATGGCTCAATCTCAGTTTCTTTTCCTTTCTGAGGCTGTGTAAACATGTTAAGAACATTATCCAGGGCAATATTAAATTGATCCACTGGTAATGTTGTAGCCTCCTTAGTCTTTTGTTTCTTAGTGGCTGGTGAAGATTGTTTTGATGACGTTCCAGCATCAGGTAATCTCTTTCCTTTCAAAAGTTGGCTTAATTCTTTCTCTCTAAGTTGCTTTGTGCTTGTTTTCTTTGCCATGGTTTTGTGTTTGGGCTTGGGCAAGTTAACTACAACGGTTTCACCTTCATTCAACTCGTCCAAATTCACAGTCAACCCTTCATCTTCAGCATCAACAGACTGCTTGCTCTTCTTAGCTTCTTCTATTGATCTGTTTAGTGATTCAGACTCACCAACCAAAGTGGCCTTTTGTTTGGTAGTCCGGACATTTTCAGCATCCGAATCCCACTGTTCTTCAGTCTCTGTCTCCTCTGAATCAACAGACTCTTCATCTACCAAACTCGTACCCTTCTTAGCAGTAGATTTCTTCCTCACCACTTGTTGTTTTGAACTCCCTTGTTCTGTCTTTCCCTTACCCTTCCCTTTGGCTCCGGGATTGACAACTTGCCTTTTTCTCTTTGTGCTTGCATCAGCATAAACTAGTGGATCATCATTGTCACTATCACTATCAGGATGTCTCGCTGTATTCTTTCCAGGATCCATGTAATCCTCTCTAGCCAAGGCTCCAAACAATCTCCTGTAAGGTGGTCTCTCATTTTCAGGCACACCTTTGTAACCTTTCATTCTCACTAAAGTTCTAACATTCATATGATCCATAACTAGTATCTGTGTTGGATCTTTCTTCAGATGTGGATATTTGTGATCAAAAATCATCATAAGGAATCTCGGATAAAGCATGAACTTCTTAAGCTTCAATCCTTTCAACATCTCCAACATGTGATCTAAAATCATCCCAGCAACGTTAAATGGTTTGTTGAGAGTCAACGCAACCATTAACGAGCTCAAACTCTTCCTCATCACGTCGTATCCTCCACTCACACATCCAAACACCAGTATAATGACGTGAGCAAAATACTTAAACTGTACTCCCAGTTTCCCTTTGTAAATAGAACCATCAGTGATCGGTCCTTTGTATTTCATCCTCAGGAAACAGGCTTTCTGCTCAGTCCAGGATAATTCCCTTGGATCTTCACTTGTTTCAAACTGGATCTGGAGAGCTTCTCTGATATCTGATTCAGTAATAAACATCTCCATTCCCTGAATCTTGCTTTTAATGATCGTCTGATTATCAAAGTAATCATACTTGGCGTTGTTATAGAAATCCTCAACTATATCCTTGTAGATAATAGTTGGTGTGGCCAAAGCATAAACCACTCTGCATCTCTTCAGAAACTTAATGATCTCAGTAAATTCCACATTCTTCTCCACGTCTCCCAGATACGCACAACAATTATGAGTCTTCTCAAACGGCCATTTAGTACCGCTTGATGATTCTCCTTCTTGCACAGTCTCTGGAACTAGATCAGTAACTGCAGTCTCCATAGGAATCTCAATATTTGCTTGTTCTTCAGCCATCTGAAATGTAAAATCAAAATAAACGTCAAAACATGAAATCGACAAAACTTGAAAATTTTTGACTTTTGGAATTCCACATTCGCCCATAATAACTTGGTCGAATGTAGATTATTTTGGCCGAAGGTGTAAACTTTTGGTCGAATGAAAAAAGTTTTTGAATAAAAATATACCTTCGTCCGTTTTAGTTTACCTTCGTCCAAACTAGTTTACCTTCGTCCAATTCGATGAACCGAATGTAGAACTGGTTCATTCCCAAAATTTAAAAATTTATCAAACATGTTTTTAACCCTTAATTTTGATTACAATCAATCCTAATATGGCCGATTAAGCTTCGTCTATCATCAATTGTCCTTAACATTCATTCTATATCAGTTTTCAAAAGAAATTAGGGTTCTTATCATTTTATTGATCAATCAGTGATTAAACCTTGTTAATATCCTAATTCCTAATACATTCTCCCCCTAAAACTGATGTGGGATGAATGTGTATCAAAAATAAGCATCAACAATCAGTTAAACACCATGAACCCTAAAACCTAAGTCCGGTTCAAAAACAAACGATTCCGGCTTCAATTCTTGTCCATTACCTGTAAAACTTATATGAAAATGATCAGTAAGATGCAAAGAACAAAACGCACAAGCAGGGAAATCAAAATCAACAAGGGTCTGTTATGGAAGAAATTTTGAAAAAATTTGAAGTGAGGGTCGAATGTAGGTTTGGCTTATATATAGCCTCCACCTTCGCCCATTCAGTATGGTAGAATGTAAAAGTGTTTCACCTTCGCCCCTAGTTAAAGACACGAAGGTAAGAGTATTTGCTAAAAGTCACATTCGGCCAGGTTGAACCAACCCGAAGGTGAAATGGAACCAAAAATCTTCATTCGCCCAGTACCAAAACGCCCGAAAGTGGAAAAATTTCCACATTCGTCCCAATTAAGGGCGAATGTAAAATGGAAATTTTGAAAAATTTTGCCAAATTACAAATTCGAATCCCGTTCAACATTTTTCAATCCGTTAAGCTTCCAAAACACAAATTTTTACTTTTAGAATGATACAAAGCCCAGATGGTGTTGTCAAATCTCAGAAATTGACTATCAAGCATCCCCGATTATCAAAAATAAAGCAGAAATGCAAAAATTTGGATTTTTCTGAAATTCTATCAAAACACACCTAAAATCTTTTTGGATTTTGTATCTTTTTGACATTAAAAGTAAATTGCAACAAAATAAAATGCATCAAATTAAATGAAAGCAGTAAACATTTTGTGAAATCCGGTCAGAGGATCATATCAGTATTCTGAGAAATCTGATCACAGCGTTGATCTTTTTGTCTAATATTATCATTAGAAACAGTATGTGATACGGCAATTGCTGATATTGTGGTCCACGTAAGCTCACATGCAGACAATTACGTAATGCTTTAAAATGATACGAGTTAGGTGTATTAGACTAACACGATGTGGTGCCCACACACACGACATACTCCCGTATCAAGTAATTGCACAAAGCTTCGTCGTAACGCGTGATTATGCCAGAGTTATCCGTAAAAGGTACAAAGTATATAGCACAGAGGTGTACAGGTCAGCAAATGAATGCAGCAGAGTAACATGTGCGTATACACTAGGTTGAGGCTGATATTAATCACTGATTCGCATCAGATGATCAATACGATGTAATAATGATCTATGATCAATTAAAACATAAAGTTCCTCAATTCGGTAACCTCCGGTTTTGGCAATTAAGCTCTTTTAGCAAATATTCTGATAAAACTAGGTCCGTAAATCAATACGACAAAAGTTTATCAGAATATCCCGGATAACCATAACATAACGACCCGAAACCTCAGATTTTGGCAATCCTATCAAACGAAATTACGGTACTAAGACCATATGCCCATGAGGTGTTCAGCCACGAACGCGTAGTTCGTTATGTTTGTATCACTAATGCACGCAATATTTAGTCTACGAAGCCTATCAGCATATCACACGTAATCAACACACGCCTCATTATACAATACAATTCTTTAGCCTGTGTCAGATTCCCACTGATGTACTATCATTTCCTCTGTTTTACCAGGAAATCATTTTTTGATTTTCTAATTTTTAGGTCTTTTTGAATTTTATAATGTTTTTGGTTTTTCTAATAAAATGGCTCCCCGTAAAATAAAGAAGATATTTTTGGATTTTCATTTTTCTGAAAAACAAAATAAAAACAAAATTTGAAAGAAACAATCCACTCGAAAGCATCAACTTCTTTGAGGATTAAACAATCCCCTCGAAAGCATCAACTTCTTTGAGGATTACGATAGTAAAGAGAAATTCCCAATTAGCAAAGAGAAATTCCCAATTAGCAAAATATAAAAACTAAAAACTAAAAAGCGATAAACCGAGGTGCCGATTAGTCTTGTTTTTCCTTTATATTGTTTACTTTTAAAAGATATTCAAAGCGTGAACGATCAAAAGCTTTAGTAAACAGATCTGCACGTTGGTAGTCAGTATGAATTTTGATCATATCAATCAATTCCTTAGCGTAACAATCACGAATGAAATGATATTTAATCCGGATATGTTTCGCTTTAGAATGATTTTCCGAATTTTTAGTTAATGCAATTGCGGCTTCGTTGTCACGGTAAATAGGGGTTTTAAGAAACTGCAAACCGTAATCCACCATTTGTTGTTGAATCCAGAGTACTTGTGAACAGCAACTCGAGGCGGCAATGTACTCGGCTTCACAGGTAGATTGTGCTACGGAAGTCTGTTTCTTGCATTGCCAGGTGATTAACCTGCTCCCGAAAAACTGGCAACCAGCTGTAGTAGATTTGCTATCTTTGTCACAGCCGCCCCAATCTGCATCACTAAAAGATATGAAATCAAAATTATCATCATTAGGGTACCAAAGTCCTTTTGAGGGACAACCCTTCAGATATCGAAGGATACGCTTGACCGCCGTCAGATGACTTTGTTTCGGCTTCGATTGATAACGGGCACAGAGACACGTTGCGTACATAATATCTGGTCGAGACGCCGTCAAATACATCAGAGATCCGATGATTGCTCTGTATGTAAAAGGATCCGTCAGCTCCCCCTTAGCGTCCACTCCAATCCCGTGATTGAGTTGAATCGGGGTATCCATCGGCTTTGAGTCCTCCATCTGGAACCGGCTCAAGATGTCGGAGACATATTTTGTCTGGTGAATGAAGATCCCGTCGGGTCTTTGATCCACCTGCAAGCCTAGGAAAAACTGCATCTCCCCCATTGCGCTCATTTCGAACTTTTCCTGCATGACAGTTTCGAACTCCCTGCATAAAAGCTCGTTAGTTGAACCAAATATTATATCATCAACATATATCTGTACTAGAAGCAAGTCATCTCCCGTCTTCTTCGTAAAGAGGGTGCAATCGACGAGGCCGCGCTTAAATCCTTTGGTGATGAGGTATGTACTTAGCTCCTCGTACCACTGTCTCGGAGCCTGGTGCAAGCCATAAAGAGCTTTGTTCAACACGTAGACCTTATCCCGGTGGATTGGGTCCTCAAAGCCTGGTGGCTGCCCTACATACACCTCTTCCTTGACTTTCCCGTACAGAAATGCGCTTTTCACGTCCATCTGATAAACTTTGAATTTCTTATAAGAAGCAAACGCGAGGAACATCCGAATATCTTCGATTCGTGCTACCGGTGCATAGATTTCATTATAATCAATCCCTTCGATTTGATGGAAACCCTGCACGACCAATCTGGCTTTGTTATGAACTATAACCCCACAATCATCCTTCTTACACTTAAACACCCATTTGGTGCCAATCTTCTTCCTATCCGGCGGCAAATCCATGAGCGTCCAAACTCCCAATTTCTGGAATTGTAATAACTCCTCCTGCATAGCTTCCACCCAGGCATCATCCTTCAAAGCGTCCTTGTATGTCCTTGGCTCAACCTGCGACACATAACACGCAAACGACCAATCATTTTGACTACCAGATTGTTGAATTTTGGCATATAAAGCTAAAGCACCAAAACTCTCTGGCGAATTAACGCTTTTAAGCTGCCCTCTGGTCATAACACTGCTTCCAGGATCACCGATAACTTGCTCCAGCGGGTGAATACGATGAATCCGAGATTCCGGATAATTAGGTACTTGCACTCCCGTCTGAACAGTCAAGTTCTCTACAGCATCCAGATCATGACCCGTATTTGATGATGAAGCCACATCTAAATTTGGAGTTGGGTTCACTGGCGGTGCCTCTGGTTCTTCAACTTGATCAAGAATAGCTTCTTCAAATTGTTCATCTTCAGATTCTGAAGTGTCTAATGAAGTTGAAGCCTCTTGAAATATTTCTTCTTCTTGTATAGGAGCATTGGTATCATTAGAAGCTGGTAGGGGGTTCACGGTGATCGGACGCACCAACGGTGAAGTTGTTGCATTTTCACACTCGTAAAGTAATCGAATAACAGCTTCTTCAACCAAGCTATCTAGATTGAATGATTCAAAGAAATCTTTGTAATCAAACATCCAATCAGGACCCGTGCCTTGAATATTTTGAGTATATCGTTGAACATCCACGTTAGCCCAGTCTTCCACACGACGAGTTCGCTTGTTGTATACCCGTTTGAGCGGGGTTGCATATCCAACAAAGTAACCCTCCTCGGCTTTAGGACTAAACTTTTCGCTTGGATTCAACATAGTGCAAGGCGCCCCGAAAGGTTCTAGATACTCTAAGTTCGGCTTCCTTCGGTGTAACAGCTCATAAGATGTTTTTCCAAACTTCTTCACTGTTAAAACCCGATTTAGTGTGTAATTTGCTGCATAAATCGCCTCATTCCAGAACATTACTGGAAGATTTGAATCAGCAAGCATCGTTCTAGCCGCTTCAATTAGAGTCCTATTCTTACGTTCAGCAACACCGTTCTGTTGAGGGGTGTACGGAGCCGAATATTCATGATGTATCCCTTTGTTTTCACAAAGTTCATCCATCTTGGCATTTTTGAACTCCGTCCCATTGTCACTCCGAATTCTCTTTATCTTCACATTGTAGAGATTCTCCAATCGAGTGAACAGAACTTTTAGATTTATAAAAGTGTCGCTTTTATTCTGCAAACACATCACCCATGAAAATCTTGAGTAATCGTCAGTGACGACTAAACAGTAAAGCTCTCCAAGATGACTTTTGCGCTTGACCGGTCCGAAAAGATCCATGTGCAATCGCTCTAGTGGCATCTCAACAGAATTAACCTTTTTCACTTTGTGGGACTGTTTGTGTTGCTTCCCCTTTTTACAACTCACACACTTGTCATTCAGATGAAAATGTTTCACGTTTACTCCATCGACAAGTCCATTTCTCACAAGTTGATTCATTTTCTTCAGATGAATGTGCCCCATTCTTCGGTGCCACATTATCGATTCTTTTTCTGTCGCCTTGGACAAAAAGCATGTTATCTGCCCCTGTGATGTCATCGCCTTGGACATATCAAGAATGTATAGATTGTTGACGCGAGGTGCCTTCAACATGATCCACTCTTTAGGAATTGTAAAGCCCGGTTTCAGAATATAGCAGGATTTGTCATCAAAATGCACAGTAAATTTCTTGTCACATATTTGACTGACACTCAACAGATTGTAATCTATCTGCTTCACATACGAAATCCGCTCGAAACTCACTATCCCATTGCTCACACTCCCTTCCATTGTGATATATCCACCTTTGTTTCCTGCAAACGCTACATATCCTCCATTGATGTTCTTCACGTCGAACAGCAACGCAAGATCCCCTGTCATGTGGCCTGAAGCTCCACTATCAACAATCCAAAGACTGCTAATAGGGCCAGCTGAAGCTCCCTGCACACAAAAAGTAAATCAGTTAGTTCTTTCGGGGGACCCAAGCCTGAGTCTTGGGTCTTGGAACATCAGGTTTCAAAGTAACATTTTCACAATCAATTTGAACAACTTTTTGATCAATCTTTTTCTGATTTTTCAAAACAGTTTCCTTTTTCTCATTAACCCTTGAAGTTGAGGCTCCTGGAGTGCCATTGGTTGTCCAAGATTGTTCAGTCCTTTTCAGGATACGAATCTGAGACTTTGGGTTCTCAGTTGGTTTCTGAACATTGTTAGCAAATGTAACTTTCTTGGTAACCTTATCTGATTTAACAGACTTAGGTCCAACATTTGATTTGACAATTGGTTTTGGTGGAACCTTTTGCCTCTCAACTGTTGCGTTCACCACAGGCTTTCTCCATGAGTGTTCCATAGCAATCCGATTCCTTCTATCATAGTGCATTGGACGAGTGTTTCTCATTTGAAAATTGTTATGATTATAAAACGGTTGTGGTTGTTGAGGAACAACTCTCCTATGAGGTGGCACATAATGATCAATCGGCTTTCTCATAGAATTCCTCACTTCAACTTCGTGCCTTTTGTGCCTTACATATGGGCACTGAGCAAGTAAATGCCCTCGTTCCCCACATTTAAAGCATGCACGGTACTCTTCAAAAACATTCGGAGCATTTGGTTGAGCAAATGATCTAACAGGGTATTGATCATTGTACTGTTGCTTCCTTAAACTCTCAGGGAGTGGCCCTTTTGAGTAAGTAGGCTCATTGAAACCATTGGCTCTGTTTTTGGGTTTAACAAACTCTGTGACATGGACCTTTGGTTCTTGAGGAACGTCCAAATATAACTTTTTTAACAAAGCTGGTGGAATTTCATTTGTTCTCTCATGTTTTGGAAACCAAATGGTACTCTCTTGCCAAATCTTTTCAATTTTAGCATAGTTGGCATTTTTAATTGGAAAGTCCTCGTCAGAGATGATCTTATCGGATCCTTCCATCCGATAAAACACCTTGACAGGTTTGTCACATTGTTCGTTTTTATCATTCCTCTCAAGATCTTTCTTAACCACATTAAGATCTTTCTTCACAACATTCTTCTCAGACTTTTTCACATGATGAACATTTCTCATCGGAACAATTTGAGATGATGAAACTGGTTCATTTGTAATGATGTGATTTTCTTTTGGAATTTCACATGCATTAACAGTTTGGTTACAACCAGTATCATCACTCTCTGAGTCTGAGTCAACACTTTCAGCAGTAACACCCTCATCATTGATTCCCAAAATCGGTCTAACATCGGAATTTGGATCACCAATACTTGAAGTATTGGATTCATTTTCCGATGCTGAATCAGATTTTACCGAACTCTCCGGTGTCACTTGGTGACAATTATGGTTTTCAAAGAGAACCGGAGATGGTACAGCCCGATAATTGGTGGTTTTATCATCAATGATGTGGTCTACCACATAAGCAATATTCTTGTAGCTTTCCAGCTTTTTGTTTACTTTCTCAGCAAAGCATTTGATGGCAGCCATTTCCAACTTGGTGTTTTCAATTTCATTGATGTAGTTATTAATTGCCAATTGTTTTAAAGATAAAGTGTTTTTCAAGTCGGAAATGTCCTTTTTGTAGCCATCTAATACTTTGTTAAAAGCATTCAACTCTTTGCGAGTAGATTGACTGTTCATGATAGCACTATCACGTTGAACACGGAGTTGTTTAACCTCCTCAGTCAATCTATCACATGTCCCACAATATTTTTCACTTGTATTATCAGTACTACATGCAGAACTTACAGGTTTTGGCGGATCAGTCATGGCCATTAATGCGAAATGAGCTTCCTTTCCTGCAAAGAATCTGGAATAATCAATCTTTGTGAAAGCATCATCTGCAATGCACGACTTTCTTGTCATCAGAAAATCCGCTTCTGCAAGCAACTGATCGATGTCTTCATCAAGAGAATTAACACTAGCTTCCGTATCTGAGTCACTGTCTGAATCAGAATAAACCGATTCACACTCCTCAGGAATGTCAGAAACAGTATCAATCACAACTCCCGAATTTGTCTCTTCATTCTCAACCTCAACATTAACCTCAGAATTATCCTTAACAGGTTCAAAATCCCCATCCATCTCAGCCTCAGACTCATCACTATCAACCTCAGTTTCAACCTTCTCCTCCATCGTTACTGAATCTTCAATATCAACCTGATATGCAACACAAGCCACATTTCCACCAGTAGTGATTTCCTCAACACCTATCTGAATACTCGACCAGTCAAACCTCTCATCTTGTTGAGTAACCAATGCTTGATTGGTATTCTGTTGTTCATTTGGTGTGGTGATTGGTATGACTGTTCGGTTAGTATTGTTTGGTGTTTGGTTTTGTGTCTGGTTTGGTGTGTTTGGTTGTCTATTTTGGTTGTTATTAAAGTTGTTTTGACGATTTTGGTAATTGTTGTTGTTGTTTTGGGAAGAAACTTGGTTTTGGTTTTGTTGTTGACGGTTCTGATAGGTGGCATTGAATGGATTTCTATTGCCTTGTTTTGGTGGCTGGGTGCATTCTCGTTTAAAGTGACCTTTACCTCCACAGTTAAAACAAGTCACTTTCTCCTTATTGAACCCGTAGGTTGTGTTAGGAGAAGTTCCCAAGTCTGTTCTACCTGTCTTCTCGATAAACTCCATTGCTCTTCGCATTATACTCGCAAACGCCCATTGAATATCAATGAGTTCCATCTCCTCCTTGTCAATCTGTGCGTAGTCTTCATTGGTCAAGTTGTTATTACCAATTTGACTAGCAACTAACCCATTGTAGGAAGAAACCATTGCAGAAACTAATGCAATGTGTTGCTGAGCAACTTCAACTGTCACATTACCAAGGTTAGATGTCTCCAAAACCACTGTTTGTTGGTTAGGTTGGTTCATTGGTTGTGGTTGAGATTGACTAGCAGTGTAGAAAGCTGCTTGTTGCTTTGGGGAGAATGGTGGAATGTATGAATATTGATATGGAACTTGTGGTTGTGGTTGTGATAAAGATGAAGTTTGTTGATGGTAGTTAATGGTAGGTGATTCTACAACATTGGATACACATGCAACATGTGGTGTAACTAGCCCTCCTGAGCTTGTACTCACTGGAACTGAAGATCCTCCAAAATATAAGTTTGGATTCTGAGGAATCTGTGCTCTCCTAGCCTTCCTCTTCTCTTCTAACTCTTTGTTTTCCAGCTTCTCAATGAACTCCTGAAGAGACCAGTATTGATAGGCATCCTTCTCCTTCAGAACATCCACATGCTGATCCCAGTTAGGTGGTAATGCATCTGCAAACTTTTCCACCTGTTTTGCCATAGGAATCTGTATATCATAGCTAGACAATTCAGATATCAAATGATTATATCTAGGAGTTAGTTCTTTCAAAGTTTCATTTCCAACATAAGAAAAATTCTCAAACTCCTTAACAAGCTCTTCCTTCCTCAAACTTCGAGTCTTCTCATTTCCATCATGCTTCCTTCTAAGCATTTCCCACAGTGCCTTAGAAGTTGTGCAAGTCCCAAATTGATGCAAAAGATCATTTGTGATTGCCTGCGTCAGTTGGGAAAACGCCTTCTTTTCCACAGCAAACTTCTTTTTCTCATCCTCCGCCATGCTCTCCAATGGCACTGGTTCACCTGTGTTCTCCAGAACTGGTGGTGTGTAACCTTTAGCAATCATGTTCCATGCTTCAGCACCTTCCACTCCCATGCCTTCCAAATGTATCTTGAACTTTTTCTGCCACTGATTGTATTCTTGAATCTCCATAAGCTTCGGTGGCCGAGTCCCGCTACCTGAAGACAAATCATTAATCAGGGTGGAAATAGCATTTGTAGTTTGAGTGTTTACCACCGCTGCTGCTACTCCCCAGTAGTCAGACTGTGGTGCTGGAGGTACACTTTGAGTCATGTAGTTAACCGGCTGCGAAGACTGTGTGCTCGTCTTCTGTGCTGCCACTGTCCATGGGTCCATCACCTGCTGTTGTGGTTGTGTAGTTGCTGGTGTAGGAGTAGTCTGATAACGCCACATGATCACGAACTTCGAGAAATTCAACACTTAGAAAAATTTTCCAAAAACTATCCTAGGTTCGCCCAAATGTGACTCAGATTCGACCCTTTTGGTTTCAGGTTCGCCCAAAAGTTCTCTCCCGAAGGTAAAATCTCACCAGAAAGTAAAAATACACTAACACTTTTCACGTTCGCCCAAAAAGTTCCAGGTTCGCCCGTTTGATTTCCAGGTTCGCCCGCCCGATCTCCCGAAAGTGAAAAATGTGACCCGAATGTGAAATATTCAACTGAAAAACTCTACGTTCGCCCAGAAATCCCTAGGTTCGTCCAGAATATCACTCACCTTCGACCAGAAACTCTCACATTCGCCCAAACACACTCAGGTTCGCCCATTTTAACTTTTTGAAAAACGGTTACACTTTGAAAAACGGTTATTTTGATCTCTGATTTTCAAAAGTTTGTGAATTTGAATGATCTTGATTAGGTTTTGCTTCGGAGATGATTTGGAACAACTTTAATACTTGGAATTTTGAATTTTAACCACAAAATCACCTCTAATTCTTTCAAAAACACTCAAAAACCATTTTTGTGTAAAAACAGATGTGAATTGATGAAAATAATGTCCAAATCAGCTCTGAGTTTATCAATTTGTTGTTGTATGATCCTCTACGCTCTGATACCACTTTGTAGAGGGAGAATTCGACACGAAAACAGGATTATATGATCATACAAGTTACTAAACCAGGTGCGGAAACCCTAGCTTAGAACAAACTGATATAAACTCAATCAAAACACAATCAAAGTCATTTTAAAAGCTTTTCATAGATTAACTCTTTCAAATAATTGCTTACAACTTGATTACAGGTAATCTAGAACACAAACTAACACTCTCAGACCTCTCTGGAACACACACCAAAAACACACACTCTAAATGACTCGCTTAACATTACAAAATCACAAAATCTATTTATAGAACCTGCACATTCGCCCAGTTTCACTGGTCGAATGTAGGCCTATTCCACATTCGCCCATATTAGATGGTCGAATGTGTCTTCCTTCAGTCTTGGTTCCAGATTCGTCCAACTCTATATACCTTCGTCCACTTTGTAATTCACCTTCGTCCATCTATTCTTCCTTCGCCCCTTTTACCACATCTAACACATGTTAACGCATCTAATCATTAGTCGCAAAAACGCATCTACAGATTGTCTAAAATAACTCAGAAATGTAAAAATTTTTGATTTTTCTGAAATTTATATTAAAAACATACCTAAAATCTTTTTGAGTTTTTGTATCTTTTTGTAAAACAAATGGAAAATGCAGAAATGTAAACATAAACAGTAAATGTTTTGTGAGTTCCGGTAGGAGGATCATATCAGTACTTGAGAAATCTGATCACATCGTTGATCTGTTTTTATATTATCATTAGAAACAATGTGTGATCCGGCAACTGCTGATATTGTTATCCACATAAACTCACATGCAGACTGTTATGCAGTGTGTTAAAATGATACGATATTAAGTGTATTATACTAACACGTTGTGGTTCCCACACACACGACATACTCCCGTATCAAGAAATTGCACAAAGCTTCCTCGTAACGCGTGATTATGACAATGTTATCCATTTAGTTACAAGATATATAGTACAGAGGTGTACAGGTCAGCAAATAAATGCAGCAAAGTAACATGTGCATATATACCAGGTTGAGGCTGATATCAATCACAGGTTTTCATCAGTGAATTGATACGATGAAATTAATGATCTTTGGTCAATAATAAACATGAAGTTCCTTAATTCGGTAACTTTTGGTTTTGGCATTAAAGCTCTTTTAGCAAATATTCTGATTGAAACTAGGTCCATAAATTAATACGACAAAAGTTCAATCAGAACATCCCGGATAACAATAAGACCCGAAACTCAGATTTTGACAACTCTATCAAACGAAATTATGGTACTAAGACCATATGCTCATGAGGTGTTCAGCCACGAACGAGTAGTTCGTTATGTTTGTATCACTAATGCACGTGGTAATAAGTCTACGAAGCCTATCAGCACATCACACGAAAAAAACAAACACCTCATATTGCATTACATTTCTTTAGCATGTGTCAGATCCCCACTGATGTACTATCATTTCCTCTTTTTATCCTGGAAATCATTTTGGGTTTTTCTATTTTTATGGCTTTTTGAATTTTTCAATGTTTTTGGTTTTTCTAAATAAAGACTCCCCCTAAAATGTAAAACATATTTTTGGGTTTTTTTTTTTTTGAATTTTTCTGAAAAACTGTAAAACTTAAAAATTTTAAAACTAAAAGTGATAACCGAGGTGATGATCAGTCTTGTTTTTCTTTTATACCATTTACTTTTAAGAGATAATCAAATCTGGATTTATCAAAAGCTTTTGTGAAAAGATCTGCCATCTGATAATCAGTGTGGATTTTGACCATATCGATCAACTCTTTTGCATAGCAATCACGGATAAAGTGATACTTAATCCGGATATGCTTAGCTTTCGAGTGATTTACCAAGTCTTTAGTTAATGCAATTGCGGCTTTATTATCATAGTGAATAGGGGTTTCAAGAAATTGCAAACCGTAATCAACCATCTGCTGCTGAATCTAGAGAACCTGTGAGCAACAACTCGAGGCTACTACATACTCTGATTCGCAAGTAGATAATGTGACCGATGTCTGCTTCTTACATTGCCAGGTCACGAGCCTGCTCCCTAAAAACTGACATCCAACCGTTGTGGATTTGCTGTCTTTGTCACATCCACCCCAATCTGAATCACTAAACGCGATAAAGTCAAAATTATCATCATTAGGGTACCATAGTCCTGTCGACAGACAACCCTTCAGATATCTAAGGATACGCTTGGCCGCCGTCAGATGACTTTCTTTCGGCTTCGATTGGAAACGCGCGCAGAGACATGTAGCGAACATTATGTCTGGCCTTGATGCAGTGAGATACATCAGAGATCCGACGATTGCTCTGTATTTAAATGGGTCTGTCAGCTCCCCCTTAGCGTCAACACCAATCCCGTGATTACGTTGTATTGGGGTGTCCATCGGCTTCGAATCTTCCATCTGGAACCGGCTCAAGACTTCAGATACGTAGTTGGTTTGATGAATAAAGATCCCCGTTGGTCTTTGATCCACCTGCAAGCTGAGGAAAAACTGCATTTCTCCCATCGCACTCATCTCGATCTTTTCCTGCATTACACGTTCAAATTCTCTGCAAAGAAGTTCGTTACTAGAGCCAAAAATAATATCATCTACATAAATCTAGACGAGAAGCAAGTCATCCCCTGTTTTCTTCGTAAACAGTGTGCAATCGACCAAGCCTCGTTTGAATCCTTTGGATAGCAGGTACGTGCTTAGCTCCTCATACCATTGGCGTGGAGCCTGGTGCAACCCATACAACGCTTTGTTAAGAACATAAACCTTATCTCGGTGGATAGGATCTTCAAATCCTGGAGGTTGAGCGACGTAGGCCTCTTCCTTGACCACACCGTAGAGAAACGCGCATTTGGCATCCATTTGATACTCCTCTAATTTCTTATAGAGGCAAACGCTAGAAACATGCGGATAGCTTCTATACGTGCCACAGGTGCATAGATCTCGTTGTAGTCAATTCCTTCAACTTGATGAAATCCTTGAACAACCAATCTGGCTTTGTTTCTCACGATCACGCCTCTATCATCTTTCTTGCATTTGAATACCCATTTAGTACCAATCTTCTTCCTACCAGGAGGTAAATCTGTATGTGTCCAGACACCCAATTTCTTGAATTGCAACAACTCTTCCTGCATTGCCTCGACCGAAGCATCATCGAAAAGAGCTTCATTGTATGTCTGCGGCTCAACCTGCGAAACATAACATGCAAACGACCAATCATTCTGACAACCAGATTTTTGTATTTTTGCATATAAAGCTAAAGCACCAAAACTTTCTGGTGTGTTGACACTGTGTAGTTGTCCTCTAGTCATAACACTGCTACCAGGGTCACCAATAACTTGCTCGAGCGGGTGAATATGATGAATTCGAGATTCCGGATGTTCAGATACAATCACTCCCGTCTGAGTAGTTAAGTTATCCATTGCATCCAGATCATTACTCGTGTTGGACGATGAAGCGACATCTGGATTTGGGTTCACTGGTGGTGCCTCTGTTGCATGATCAAGAATAGCTTCATCAAAATCTCCATCATCTTCCGATTATGATGTATCAAGTGTAGTCGAAGCTTCTTGAACAAACTCTTCTTCTGCTACAGGAGCATTGGTATTATTAGAAGCTGTTGGAGGAGTTACGGTGATTGGACGCACCAACGGTGAAGTCGCTGCGTACTCACACTCGTAAAGTAATCGTATAACAGCCTCTTCAACCAAGCTATCTAGATTGAATGAATCAAATAAATCTTTGTAATCTAACATCCAATCAGGACCACTTCCCTGCACGTTTTGAGTATACCGTTGAACCTCAACATTTGCCCAATCCTCCACCTGTCGAGTTCTTTTGTTGAATACCCGTTTGAGTGGGGTTGCATATCCAACAAAATATCCCTCTTCAGCTTTTGGACTAAACTTCTCACCTGGATTCAACATCGTACATGGAGCCCCAAATGTTTCTAGATACTCCAAGTTCGGCTTTCGTCGGTTCAACAGCTCATAAGAAGTTTTGCCAAACTTCTTCACTGTTAACACCCGATTCAGAGTATAACAAGATGCATAGATCGCTTCGTTCCAGAACATTACTGGAAGATTTGAATTTACGAGCATTGTCCTTGCCGTTTCAATGAGAGTCCTGTTTTTCCTTTCAGCGACACCGTTCTGTTGAGGGGTATACGGAGCAGAATATTCATGATGAATTCCTTTGTCTTCACAAAGAGCATCCATCTGTGCGTTTTTTAACTCCGTCCCATTGTCACTCCGAATTCTTTTAATCTTTAGACCATAAACATTCTCCAGTCGAGTGAACATAACTTTCAGATTGTTAAAAGTGTCACTCTTATGTTGTAAGCACATCACCCATGAGAATCGTAGAAAATCGTCAGTAACCACTAAACAATAAACCTCTCCGATATGACTTTTACGTTTGACAGGTCCGAATAGGTCCATGTGCAACCGCTCAAGTGGCATCTCAACAGAGTTTACTTTCATCAGTTTATGAGACTGTTTATGCTGCTTGCCTTTGTTACAACTCACACACTTGTCGTTTAAATGGAAATGTTTGACATTCACGCCTTCGACAAGTCCGTTCTACACCAAATGGTTCATTTTCCTGAGGTGAATATGCCCCATTCTTCTATGCCACATGATAGATTCTTTCTCTGTAG
Source organism: Ambrosia artemisiifolia (assembly GCA_032199755.1). Classification (NCBI taxonomy): domain Eukaryota; kingdom Viridiplantae; phylum Streptophyta; class Magnoliopsida; order Asterales; family Asteraceae; genus Ambrosia; species Ambrosia artemisiifolia. The sequence goes on from CM063517.1 coordinate 35,757,409, forward strand.
CCTTTGATAGAAAACACGTCACTTGGCCCTGAGTTGTCATCGCCTTCGACATATCAAGGATGTAGAGATTGTTAACTCTCGGTGCCTTCAACATTATCCACTCTTTTGGAATCTTAAAGCCTGGTTTGAAGATATAGCAAGATTTGTCGTCGAAATGCACAGAAAATTGCTAGTCACATATCTGACTGACACTTAACACATTGTAGTCAATTTGCTTCACATAGGAAATCCTCTCGAAACTCACAATCCCGTTACTCATAGTTCCCTCCATTGTGATGTAACCTCCTTTATTTCCCGCAAAAGCAACATACCCTCCATTAATATTCTTCACGTCAAACAATAGTGCTAGATCACTAGTCATGTGGCCTGAATCTCCACTGTCAACAATCCAAAGACTGCTAACAGGGCCAGCTGAAGCTCCCTGCACACATCAAATAAAGAAATTTGTTCTTTCGGGGGACCCAAGCCTGTGTGGTCTTGGGTCTTTGAATATCAGCTTGCAAAGATTCATTAACATCAACATTTGGTTTTGAATTGATCTGATCTGATTCTGTCCATTCAAAACTTTCTCATCTTGAGATTTACCAGATGATTTTGAGCTAGAAGCACCTGAAGAACCTGTAGGTGACCAAGATTGTTCCGAACATTTCAGAATTTGAATCTGAGTTTTTGGAGTCTCAGTCGATTTCTTCGGATCATTCTTAAATGAAACTTTCTTAGTTACCTTTTCTAACTTAACAGAAACAGGTCCAACAGTTGATTTAACAGCAGGTTTTGGTGGAACCTTTTGTTTGTCAACCATTGTGTTCACCATAGGTCTCTTCAATGGTTTTTCCATAGCGATCCGGTTTCGACGATCATAATTTTATTGACGATTATCCCTCTTTTGATAAAAATTGTTTTGATTATAAAACTGTGTTTGTTGAGGAACAAAACGTCTTTGAGGATAATAATGATTATCGACTGGCTTTCTAATGGATTGCCTCATCTCAACTTCGTGCCTTTTGTGCCTCACGTACGGGCAGTGAGCAAGTAAATGCCCTCTCTCCCCGCACTTGAAACATGCACGACATTCTTCAAACACGTTCTGAGCATGCGGCTTAGCAAATGTATTGATGGGATATTGATCATCAACACATCGGCGCCTTAAACTCTCAGAAGCTGGGTCCCTAGAGTAAGCAGGCTCAAGAAAACCGTTTGCTTTTTTGCTTTGGTTTAATGAATTCAGTGACATGAACTTTTGGTTCTCACGGAGTATCCAGATATAGTTTCTTCAAAATTTCTGGTGGTACTTCATTGGTCCTTTCATGTATAGGAAACCAGATAGTACTTTCTTGCCAGATTTTCTCAATTTTAGAATAATTTGCAAATTTAATTGGATACTCCTCGTCAGAGATAATCTTATCGGATCCTTCCATCCGATAAAATACCTTGACGGGTTTGTCAATTGATTCATTCGTAACCTCTTTCTTCTCTGATTGATTGACACAATGTGCTTTAGCCATCGGGTGACAAAGCTGAGAAGGTGACACTGGTTCATTTGTGATAATGTGATTTTCCTTTGGAATATCACTCACGTTCTCAGTTTTCTCACTCTTAGTGTCCGAATCATCAGTTACAGTAACAACTCCCTCATCATTCAAACCTAAAATCGGTCGTACATCAGAATTTGGAACTTCAACACTAGAAGTGTTAGATTAATCTTCCGATGCAGAATCAGATTTTACTGAGCTCTCCGGTGTCACTTGATGGCAATTGTGATTTTCAAACAACACTGGAGCTGGCACAGCTTTGTAATTTGCATTACAGGTTTATGATGGTTCTTCAATGATATGGTCAACCACATAAGCAATGTGTTTATAGCTTTCAAGCTTGTGGTTGACCTTTTCTGCAAAACACTTGATGGTGGCCATTTCTAACTTAGTTTCTTCAAGTTCATTTATATAACTGTTAATTGCCAATTGTTTTAAAGAAAGTGTTTTCTTTAAGTCAGAAATGTCCTTTTTGTAACCATAAAGCACTTTGTTGAATTCTCTAACTTCCTTGCGAGAAGATTGACAGTTAATTACAGCACTCTCAAGTTGTACCCTGAGTTGCTTGTTCTCATCTGTCAATCTATCACAAGTACCACAATACTTTATCACTATGAATATCAGTTATGGATTCAGAACTTACCTGCTTCAAAGGATCTGTCATAGCCATGAGAGCGAAATGAGCTTCCTTCCCAGCAAAGAACTTGGAATAGTCGATTCTGGTAAAGGCATCATCCACTATTCATGACTTCCTAGTCATCAGAAAATCAGCTTCGGCCAACAGTTGATCAATTTCATCATCTAAAGAATTCACACTTGTTTCCGAATCTGAATCACTCTCCGAATCTGAGTTCACTGATTCATTCTCTTCAGGAATATCTGTGACCGAGTCAATAATGATTCCCGAACTCTTCTCCTCATGGTGTTCTGCTACTGAATCAGTCATCAAAACATTCATCTCTTCAATTGACTCCTCAATCTCACTTTCAGTTTCTTCAACTTTCTCAACTATCTCTGACTCCTCCACATCAATCTGCTGAGCAACACAAGCTACATTTCCAGCTTCTATCTCTTCAACACCAAGTTGCATATCAGTCCAGTCATATCCCTCATTATTTTGAATCACCAAAGCTTGATTCTGATTATTTGTCTGTGGTTAATCATTTGGTGTTGTGATAGGAATGACAGTTCTGGTTGGATTATTTGGTGTTTGAGTTAGAGTCTGGTTGGTTGTAATTGGTTGTCTAGTAGAGTTGCTCTGAGAGGTGTTTTGTCGGTTTTGGTAATTGTTTTGATGTTGATAGTTGTAGTTGTTCTGATCTTGGTAAGAAACTTGGTTTTGAGATTGACGATTCTGGTAGTTTGAGTTGAATGGGTATCGGTTACCTTGTTTAGCTGGCTGAGTACACTCTCTTTTGAAATGACCTTTACCACCACAGTTGAAACATGTGACTTTTTCTTTTATGAAGCCATATGTTGTATTTGGTGTAGGAGCCAAGTCAGTTTTCCCGGTTTTCTCAATGAATTCTGTTGCTCGCCTCATGATACTTGTGAAAGCCCACTGTATATCGATAAGCTCCATTTCTTCTTTATCAATTTCAGCATAGTCCTCATTGGTTAGATTGTTGTTACCAATTTGACTAGCTACCAGACCATTGTATGAGGCAACCATTGCTGAAACCAAAGCAATGTGTTGTTGAGCAACTTCCACTGTGACATTATTCATGTTAGATGTCTCCAACACTACTGGCCTTTTATTAGCTTGATTCATCTGAGACATGTATTGTTGTTGTTGAGGTTGTGGTTGGTTAGCAGTATAACATGCTGCTTGTTGCATAGGAGAAAATGGTGAAACAAAAGAATTTTGGTATGATTGTGGTGGTGGTATATATGATGGTTGTGTAAAAGATGAGGTTTGAGCAAGATAGTTGATCGGGTTTTTGGGTGGTTCCATCACACTTCAAACATAGGCAATATGAGGAGCAACTGTCCTACCAATACTTGAGTTACCCACAGTAGATGATGTACCTGCATGATACAACTCTGGGTTTTGAGGAATTTGTGATCTTTTGGCTTTCCTCTTTTCCTCAAGCTCTTTGTTTTCCAATTTCTGGATGAATTCATTGATGGTCCAGTACTTGTAAGCATCATTCTCCTTAAGTACCTCAATGTGTTGATCCCAGTATGGTGGTGAAGAATCAGCAAATTTATCCACCAAATCTCACATTGGAATCTGAATTTCATAATTTGATAATTCAGTTAACAAATGACAATATCTGGGAGTCAGCTCCTTTAGTGTTTCATTCCCAACATAACTGAAGTTCTCGAATTCTTTCTTCAGTTCCTCAATTCTTAGCCTCCTCATCTTCTCATTACCATCATGACGATTCTTCAACATATCCCACAATTGTTTGGAAGTAGTACACGATCCAAACTGATGTAAAAGATCATTGGTTATCGCTTAGGTTAGTTGAGAATACGCCTTCTTTTCCACCGTAAACTTTTTCTTCTCGTCATCTGACAAACTCTCAAGTGAAACCTCTTCACCGGTATTCTCTAACACTGCTGCCACGTATCCCTTTGCAATCATTTGCCACGCCTCAGTTCCTTCAAGTCCCATTCCTTCCAAATTAATCTTGAATTTCTTCTGCCATTGGTTATACTCCTGCATCTCCATTAGCTTGGGTGGTCTGTTCCCACTTCCTGAAGACAAATCATTGATTAGAGTAGATATAGCATTAGTAGTTTGAGTGTGTACCGCTGCTGCTGCTATGCCCCAGTAATCAGCTGCTGGTTGTTATGAAGATGAAGCAACATTCTGAGGAATCGAACTCGTCATTGCAAGGTAGTTAATTGGTTCCGAAGACTGAGTATTCGACTTCTGAGCAGCTACAGTCCAAGGGTCCATGGTAACTTGCTGTTGTTGTGTTATACCAGGCCTAGGTGTAGACGGAAATCCCCACATGTTGTTTTTTAAGCTGGAAATACGACAAACTTGAAAATCTCACAAATCAGAATCTACTTTCGTCCCCTTTTCTGTTTACGTGTTGTCGAATGTGGCTTAATCCTCACCTTCGTCCTCTTTAGCTGGTACAAATGTAAAATCCAACAGACCTATCTCACTTTCGTCCCTAACACTTTCACTTTCGCCCTCCCATTTGGACAAATGTGGAACTCTGACCCGAAAGTGGAAACTCAACACAACAAAATCCTAGGTTCGACCACAAATAGTCACTTTCGACCACTGAATACCTTGGTTCGACCATAAAAACCCACTTTCGACCCTATGCTCTCTAGGTTCGACCCATTCATCTGAAAAACGGTTATTCTTTGAAAATCAGTTAATTTGATCTCAATTTTTCAAAAGTTAATGAATTTTGATGATCTTAATCAGGTTTTGCTTCGGATTTGATTTGGAACAACTTTAATAAATCAAATTCATGATTTTATCCATGAAATCTAATCCAAATCCTTCAATTTTCATCAAAAACCATTGTTCTTTGAAAACAGCAAAATTTTGATCAAATTTGGGTCCAAATCAGTTCAAAAACTATCAAATTTTAGTTATATGATCTCTATTGGCTCTGATACCAGTTGAGAATCCGGTTAGAAACCGAATTCATGGATCGAATAAGCGAAAAACAACTCGGTTTCAGACGGGAGATTCGAGACGAGACAGAAACATACGATAACAACGTCATCACAGATTCGTATTACTTCAGAAACGGTTACAGACACTGTCATCAGTAGGATAAACATCTATCTCAGGGCCGGGGGAGGTCGGACATGACCTCCCCTTTGAGAGCATTCTAAGCACAAACTCAAATCATCCAAATGAAAAACACACATGAGATTTCTATATATAGTCCAACACAATAAGCCACCTTCGCCCCTTAGTATAGGTCGAATGTGGAATATTTCCACAGTCGTCCTTACCTAGGTTCGAACCAAGACTTTGTGTATTGACCTATATTTACAAATGCATCAGATCCATAAAATGCCCTTATGTATCCCCACAATCTCATGTAATACACTACAAGACTCAACCCTAGTCTATTCGACAATGACGTCCACATAATAGTGGATCAACAATCTCCCCCTTGGACGTTGCTGGCGAATCCTAAACACAACTTGCATCTTCAGTCAGTTATTTTTAAAGTATTAGACACATTGTTACATCAACAATCTCCCCCTTGACTGATGCTTCACAATGTTTCTCTGAGATCCCGTATGATAAATCAACATGTTGTTGAGTAACTTCATCTGTTCGACATAATACTAGCCGTAGACGAATGGATCAAGCAATTAGAAGTTTTCAGCGGGAACTACCAATACTATTGAGGACTTGAAACGCTTCAGAAACTGAAGTTTTTGACGGGGCCAACAATATCTACCAATAGCTCTGAAAGTGTGGAAAATGTGGGATATACACTGATCAACACGATAGAAGAACATGTGGTAAAGCACCAGTCAAAGAAGGATCAAAACAAAATGCGGAAAATTCAGCAAGAAGGTAGTATATAGACAGATGATGATTTACTATTATGATTAAGTATGTCGTTGTTTTAAACTTTATGTTTTTTCATATCTGGATTTGAAAATATGTTGCTAGTACCTTAAATGCACTATACAAATGGTTAAATAACTGAGAATGTTTTTCTCCAAAATAGTTTTGCTGTAGTTTTTGACCCATTTTAGCACATTTTTGCCAGCAGTTTTTTGACCCATTTCGGATGTAGTTTTGGCACATTAAAATGCAATTTTTAACACATTTCGACTCTAAATTGGCTGTAGTTTTTAGCACATTTGTTTTTTTTTCCCTTTTCGATGCTAAATTGGCTGTAGTTTTAACATATTTTGACACATTTTGGCTGCAATTTTTGACCCATCCCGGCATGTTTTGATGAAAATGTGCAGTTTTAGATATAATGCACATTCTCTCTGTATCAAATATATGGGACACAGATTTAGAAGCGCAATCCTGGTCCATGTTTCTAATAGTGGACTATTTGGCCAATTAGTTAATGATTTGGAATTGTTTGGGTATACATAAAAAATAAAAAATAAGATGAAAACCATCTCAAACAAACAATAGATTAGTTAAAAAGAGTATACAACATTCTAAGTTTCCCAAATAAAAAAGATCTGCACTGTGCGAATGTCAAGACTAGATGGAGTGATGATGGGGGGCAAGAGACTTTTGCCCACACCACGTAGGCGCCACATAGGCAATGGGGGATTCACCCTTCACGTAGGAAAAAGGAAGGGATGGTGAAAGGCAAGGGCAAGGGACAAAAAACAACGAATCAAAACACAAAATTCAAAAAAAATACAATCAAACAAAACAAAAAGGGGCAACGACGGTGAGATTTCTGCTTCCCCAAGGGGCGATGCCCAAAAAAAGTGGTGGAGGGGTGGTGTGGGTGGCATGGAGGGCCAAAGGGCTTGCCCTCCCCCTCTCCACGCCACACTCCTTTTGCTCTAAGTGCGAGAGGGAATATGAGGTGTTCTAAAAGAACTATGACCGTTAACAGGCACATAAGTAGATTGGCAAACAAGGTACAACTACAATGGTTGAAAATTAAAAATAACCGATTCAAGCATCATTCAGTGTTAGTTTTTCGTATAACAAGTGATTAGCTTGGAACCAACTACAACTACAATTAAACCTAATCTGGACTTTCTATTGATAAATTCGTCATACGAAATGCGAGTGACACACTTACTGGCTTTGATTATATTTGTTGTTTAAGACACTGCAGCTGTTAAACACAGCAGTGGCAAGTTAAACACATAAACAATGTTAAACACAAACAACATCTATAGGTTGTTTGTTAAGCTTCTAGCACATTGTGCCACAAATGCAACTGAAATGGGTCAAATGCAGTTTTCAACACATTTCGGCACTAACTTGGCTGTATATCACATTTGCATCAAATTGACGTAATTAGTTTGAAAATCTTATAAACTATACAATAACAAGACTATTTAACATGTTAAACAATTTAGATTTAATACGTTAAATCTTTTTATTGTTAAGTTTTACAAGAATGTAGGAAACTCAAACAGGAATAAAATAATTTAACATGTTGACTTGAAAGTTCCCGGTATCTTTTCAGTAAGAAATAAAAATTGCAAATAATTTCCGACACTTACAGGAAAAGAACCAGTAAAGATATTATTCTGTAGATACAACACCAAGAACCTAGTTCGACGACCACCTTTACTAATCCCTTCAGGAAGCCACACTGAAATCCGATTATAACTCATATCAAAACTCTCCAAAATCACCATCTCAAATAATGAATCCTTCAACTCACCAACATAATTATTTAACCAAAGGTTCGACACCTTGAACCTACTAAAATTCCAAAACATATCCATCCGTAACTCGCCTAAAATATTATTCCGGGACAAATCAACCACTTCCAACAACAGACATGATTTAAATCTTTGAGGAACCATACGATATAATAAAATCATCATGTAAACAAATTTCAACTGAACCAAAGACATAACAAAGAGAAATGTCAGATCTAAACAAAATTTCCAGATCTAAACGAATTTCCACAAAAAAAATTATAACAAAGAGAATTGTCAGATCTAAATAGAAATTCTAGATCTATACAATTTCAACTAAAACATAAACATAAGAAAGGGAATTACCATATCTAAGCAGAATATTCAGATCTAAACACAAAGCAACCTATTTAATTGTCAAATATAAACGAATTTCAACTTAAAACAGTAACATAACAAAGAGAATTTCCAAATGAGACCAAAAAATTAAATCAAAACCTAATTTTAACTAAAAAACGTAAACATAACAAAAAGAATTTCCAGATCTAAACAAATTTGTGTTTAAAATCATTAGATCGAATTTTCAAAAAAAAACATGGGCATTGATGGTTGATGGTAGAGATCGATGGATACATTGCAGGTAGAGATCGGTGGTTGCATTTCTGGTAGAGATGGATGGTTGCAGGTAGAGACGAGGAAGAAAGAATACTGAAGCAAAGAAAGAGAGAGAGAGAGAGAGTGAGTAGAGAGAGAAAACAGAAGAGATAGAGAGAGAAGGAAGATCGTAGAGAGAGAGAGAGTAAAGAGAAAGCAGAAGAGATGGAGAGAGTGGGGGAGGGAAGATCGCAGAGAGAGAGAGAGAGAAAGAAAGTGTATAGAGAGAAAGTTAAGTGAACAATATTTTCTTTAAATTCCAATTTTACCCTTAGCTAAAAATTAAGCTTATGATTAATTGGTTTGATCTTATCCATTGATTTTCATAATCCAAGGGTTCTAAGAGGGGTTCCCCAGTTCCCCACTTTTTTGTGCTTCCCTACTGAAACTTTCACTATACATATATATATATATAGACACACACTCACATTCTTTGGTGATACATAATTGAAAACCCAAGAGGAAAAAATTACTAAAACATGGTAATCGTTTATTTTACTTGCTTATTATAACCACATGCCTTATGGAAACAAAGAACTACATGAACAATGGCAATGATTATTGTCAAGGCATTTTCCATGTGCATTTATATTCCAGTGGTTGCAACTAAATTCACATGTTGATGGCTGACAATCTCCTACTATGATAGTCATCTCGCATGATAGTGTAGTTTCCTTCCTTGGTAACTCATTTCCTGCATTCATATAGATTGTATTGATGATTCTTTACGTTTACGGTTAACTTGACATATAAAATTGCATAAATAATAAAATAACTCTTAGTTGTGACAAATGTAAAATCTTACCATAACCAAGCAATAATGTGCTAGCAATAACAAACATGGCCAAAATAGATATAGGTTTCATGGCTTTTCCTTTATGTTTGTTTTGTGTTAGGAAAAATAAAAGCTTTATAGTTGTACGACTAAATGAAGGCATATGACCATATATATAGAGAGTGAGAGCCAATAATGACAAATCATATCATATTTGATGGTATGGTATGTTATCGTATCATATCATATCATATCATATCATATCATATCATATCATATCATATCATATCATATCATATCATATCATATCATATCATATCATATCATATCATATCATATCATATCATATCATATCATATCATATCATATCATATCATATCATATCATATCATATCATATCATATCATATCGTATCATATTATAACATATCATATCTAATCATATCATACCATATGGTGTCGTATCTTATAACACTAGTGTTTTTAGAGTCAATGCCATACCCTCAAATTTCCACTACGGGGTTTATACCGCGAGGCGCATGACAAACCAGAATCCCATAGCCATAAGTTACATGAATGACTCTAAATGCCCAAACCATTTAGCTCGTTATTGTAAATCAAGTTTCATGTATAACCAAACATTTTAAATAGTTGCGGAATCGTAATTAAAGAAAACAGTTAACCAATAGTCTGCTCAAAACAACGCGCCAAAAAGCAAAAGTAAATAATTAAGTATTCAAAATAGTTAAGTGTTCATATCCCAATGACACTATATGATGCATGTCCTATACGTGCTCCATACCTAGCGACCTGCAAAAGCATGCTAGCGTGTGTCAACATAAAGTCGGTGAGTTCACAAAGTAAGGTAGGTGAGTAAATAAATACGCAGGTTTTGCAAAAAACCAATAAAATAAAAAGTAATAGCTAATTCACATGGCAAGGGTAGCTAACCCACAAAATGACAACTAACACTGGTAATACCGAACTGCTAAACAACAAGATTCCACAATGTGAGCAAAGTGCCTTGTGTCATTGTTTATAACCAATTATAATAAATGTTAAGTTATAATTCACACCCATGCTCCCAGCATGATGTGAGGTTTGTGAAACCTAATAGCGCTATCAATTAGTAACCCGCCTGCCCACCCGACAATTCATTCGGTATTTAGAAGGACTTCAACGATAGAGTTGGTTTAGTTCATCAAATACATAAAGCATGAATTAGTACTACACCCATACCACCCACCTTTGATAATTTTCGGTCTCAACAAGGCCAAACATCATCACAAATCCAGTCCACCACTCAACAACCACCCATCATCTCACAATCCTCACCGTATGTACGAGTGTTACCCGATGACCCAACATCCACATAACTACCTGTTTTCCCCCAATACATACAACCGACCATTCCACAACCTCAGCCTACCACTAGTTTTGCCAATAGGTTTGAGGAGGGATACTTTACTTCTGCAGAGGATGGATCGGATGCAAGTGATTTAGATCCAGAGGGATACGAAGTAGTGAGGAGGAGGACGTGGCATCAACGACATAACACCCAGCAGTTTCCTGTGAACCCGTTATATCAACAGGTTCCACCTTTAGAGCAGCATGAGATAGTACAGCCCATTCGCCCAAGGCATGCCCCATTACAGATGCATCCGGGAGGCATTCCTAGGCGACTTGACAGAGGTCCCATCCGCGGGATTGAAAGTCATTTTAGACCAGCTATTATCACCAACCCTTCGGCTATTGTGATTCCATAACGCCAGGGTAGGTCTTTTCAGGTTCGATCACAGGCGATTTGGAGTTTGCCTAAGGTGGGGACTAGCTACAGAGGAACCATCCATGCACATCAGAGCCAATGTTGCTAGGTGCAACACTGTGGGTGGACAGGGGTTCACAACTGAGGAGGTGATATTAGTGCTTTTCCAATTCACTTTGGAAGACAAGGCACTAGTATGGTTTCAATCATTACCTTCAGCTTCTATTCGCTCACGGCGAGAGATGCAACAGGAGTTCTTAGATGAGTATTATACCTCACAAAGAACTAATGAAGCTAGGAGGAACATTAGAGGATTTTCACAACAGACAGGGGAGTATTTTCATGAGGCCTTTACTAGATTTAAAATGCTTATTCATAATTATCCTCGTCATGATATTCAACTGTGGGAACTAATTAGCTCTTTTTATGATTGTTTGAGCAGTGAGGATCAGTTCGCCTTAGATTCTATATCCAATGGCACATTCACCTTTAATGATGAACATGTAGACTGAGAGAACTTGGAAAGGCCGCCGGCGATCTCCAAAAGGATAGCACAATCATAAAGGAGATCAATGCAGTTGACTATTAAAGTAGTTGAGGATGTAGGTACAGGTGACAAGGAGAAGCTCACCAGATTGGAGCAGCAGTTGGCGCTGCTAGGAACTGGAGGCCCAAAGCAACCCCGGATTGAGAAACCATCCTAACTTTAGCTATGGTAACTCTAATAACCAAAGCAACCCTAATTTTCAGGGTAATAGACAAAGTGGTAACCAACAATAATTTCCACCAAGAACTCAATATAATCAAAATAACTACCAAGGTTGAAATAATGGTGGTTACCAAAAGAGATACCAAAGAGCAGGTCCATCAAACCAAGGAAATAATGAAATGATGGACGTGTTAAAACAAATCCAACAAGATTTACAATCTGTTAAACATAGGCTTGAGGTTAATGAAAAATCTACTCAATCCTTAAATATGCAGATGGGTCATGTTACGGGAGAGATGTCCGAATGGAAGAAAAACAATGGTAAGCTTCCTAGTGACACTAAGGTTAACCCTGCGCATCAAGCATCAGCTTCTAACTCAAAGAATGCGCGGATCAACTCGGTAACTTTAGCACCTAGTCTTGTGGATTGTGAGGATGAACGGGATTTACTTTCACAAAGTAAACATAAAAATCTTAAAAAGTTGTTCTATGAAAGATTTTTAAATGAAAAGATTGAAAGCAATGATGATATAGAACTTACTATACTTAAACAACCATTGCTTAATGTATTGAAAGATAATCCCATTCAAGTCAAGAATGAGGATGAAAACCGGCCTTGCAAGCCATTAAAAACTTTTCAATTATCCAAACTTGCTCTGGCCGTTTTTGTCACACCCTCAAATTTCCACTGCGGAGTTTTACCGCGAGGCGTATGACATACCAGGTTCCCATAGCCATAAGTTATACGAACGAACTCTAAATGCCCAAACCATTTAGTTCGTTTTCAAAAAAACCAAGTTTAGTTAAGCTGAGTAAGCGTAAACCAAATTTAAATCTTTTATAACCATGAGCAAAACAACGCGTCCAAATTAAAACCATATAGAAACAAACATAAAAGCATGATATGTAGTTTAAGTATATTCCCAAGACCCCAAATGCAATGAACGTGCAGTGCTCCCTAATCGTGACACCGGAAGCTAACTACCTGCAAAAGCATGTATATGGTGGGTCAACAAACAATGTTGGTGAGTTCACAATGTAAAGAAAGTGAGTAAGTAAATGTGCTGGTTTCCAAAAACAACGTAACCAAGTAAAAGCGTAGGTCCTCCAGACCCAAAGTTCAAGTGTTTTCAGTTTAAGCTAGTCAGGGGTAGCTAGCCCACTCATTGTAACTAAACAGTTGATTATTGGGAACATACAGAAGTTGTTATAAGTTTTGCCTCAGCACTAGCGTCTATCAACACTAGCATTTCAGCTCCTTTAGAGCGTGGTCAAAAGTTCATGCCCGTGACACAAGAACCTCAAGCATGAGGTTGCTGCACAACCTAATAGCGCTATCAACTATTACCTCGTTCGCCTACAGCGATTAACCCAATAATATGCAAGGACTTTAAATGATAGAGTGTGTTTAGTTCATAAAGGACAGTTAATGTTTTAAACTCATAAAAGCGTAACCTACACAAGGAGTCCAAAACCCGACCCACCCAAGGAGTCCAAAACCCATGTTGCAAGAGTAGTCCCAAACTGGACTAGAAAATGTTTACCCAAGTTGTCTCCACCCGAGACGCATGCTTTCGAGAAAAAGTAGTGAAACTCACCTTAGGTTGCAAGTAAGTAATCCAAATTCCACAAATAGTAATGAGCTACCGATAACCTATTACAAATGTCACTAGGTGAGTATATGTGCATAACCAATACACCATACAACACGTTTGTCCAAGACTTTTAAAAGTTCAAAACCGTGTAGTGACACCTAATGACTCTACATGCACAAGTATGTCCTACGTATCCCGTTGGTGATCATAGTGATTATTATCAGTTTAATACTTCAAATACATCTCATACAAGTTTCTATACAAGTTCATGTCAAATACATACCATATAAGACTCCAAATAGTCACATAAAGATCCTGTACACAATTTGCGTTTTTAGGACAAATTGTGCGCTGTGAAAAACGAATTATTTAAAATACTTAACGAATGAATTTGAGTCCCAACTTTTTACTGAGTATTCATTGGGATTTAATTGCTAACCCATATTTTTGGTTTGTCTTAAAACCAAACACAAAAAATTACTAAAATTCGTACAACACAGCTATGTCCAGAAAACTTCCACAACAGGTCAGTTTAGAAGAAAAATTCCCAAAAAAAGTGTATTCACCCAAACGGGGTGAATCCACATGGAAAGCTTAACTCTTTGTAAAACTGGGTTTTTCCAATGTCGACCTACTGTCCAAATTTCAAAGCATAACTCTTTGTAAAACTCAAGTTCTGACCATTTAAAGTTGACCCAATTTACAACTCCGAAAATCTGATATGACCTCTAATCAAATAAAATTCCAAAAACCACTCAAACGAAGTCCAAACCTGATGGTTTTGCCGATTATGAAAAGCTAAGATCATGTACATTACAATCATGCAAAGAAATCATCAAAACAATCAATTTAACAACACAATACAGACCCTACAAAACGTCATAGCGAATCTTCCAGAAACTGAAACTTGCATCCCAAGTTATTCACAAACCCTAATCATGTATAAAAGTCTCTAATACATGCATAAATCATATTATTCTGATTAAACACATATATTATCATACAAAAACCCTAATTATGATTACTAACAACAATCATCATCATCAAATCACAATGAACATTCATGAACTCTCACTTTAACACATGCATGCGATTAATATACGTGTATGTTCTATGATTTCTACAACTTGTCAAGCACTAATAATTATCATAAAACACATTAGGATTAGACCTTTCAAAGCGAGAATCCTCAAAGCCTAGAGATTACACCACAACTAGCTTGAAGAGATGATTAAGTTGATGTTTATTGAAAATTGAGAGTGTGTGTGTATGGGTATTCACGGTGCAATAGGGTTTGGGTTTAGGGTTTTTTTTTTGATCTATAATTATAATAGAGTTTGGCTTATTGCCCAAGTAATTGGGTATTATGTCCCTTTTAGTCCACTAATTAGACCCATTAACCATGTTTTAGACCAATACCGGACCCAATAATATTGACCACCCTATCTTGCATAAAAATCATTTTTTTTATCATTCCATAACATATTAATCATAAGGTGCACGTATTTTGCATGATTTACATATTAGCTATCACTCAAGCGGTAATTCACGTAAACATGTAATCCACATAAGCATGTATCTTCACATCCTTCATAATTCAATTGTACAAATTATTTTGTATGTCAGACCAATCACCAACGTTCGGGATACAGGACTCGTGTGTGTGTCAAACAAGGATTCTTCGTAATTATAACATATGTTACTATCATCTAACATATGTTAAGCTTCCTTAACTAACTCGAGTTAAGTATTTAACCACGTATGAACATGTAAGTTTACTAGGGTTCTGTAAAAGTGTTAACCTGAAAATGTGGGGTATCACATCATCCCCAAGTTGAAAAGAATTTCATCCCAAAATTCACCAAATAAACAATAAAGCCAGCGTAATAATGTGTGTTGGTTCCCGGATGTCACATCATCCCCAAGTTGAAAGGAATTTCCCCCAGAAATTCACTTTGAGAGAGCTGCTTTATGTTTAGTGTTTGGTTTTTGCATAGTTCTAGGTTCAGTAAAGAGATGTGGGTATTTAAGCCGTATTTAATCCTTGCATTCCCACGCGTATTCCGGTCCTAGACGGGAATTCCATCGCACCTTAACAATAGGTACGGTGCTTTTCCTGAGTTTCTTGACGCCCTGCTCAAGAATTTCCACTGGTTATTCCACGAACCGTAGTTGTTCGTCCACCTGGATCTCCTCCGGCGGCACTGCTAATGTTGAATCTGACAGACATTTCTTCAGATTCGATACATGGAATACATTGTGTACTCTGCTGAGTTCCTAAGGCAGATTTAATTCGTAAGCTACTGGATCCACCCTTTTGACAATCTCAAATGGTCCAACGTATCGTGGGTTCAGTTTTCCCCGTATTCCGAAGCGTATCACACTCTTCCATGGTGACACCTTCAGTAGTACCTTATCCCCAACCTGGAACTCCAAAGGTTTCCTACGTTTATCAGCGTAGCTTTTCTGTCGATCACGAGCAGCAGCCATCCAGTTTCTAATTTGCACTATCTTCTTAGAAGTTTCGTGCACAAGTTCGGGACCTGTCAGTTGGCTATCCCGAACTTCAGTCTAGCAGAGGGGAGATCTACACATGCGTCTGTAAAGTGCCTCAAAAGGCGCACATTGAATGGACGTGTGATAACTATTGTTATAAGAGAATTCAATCAAAGGCAAGTGCTTGTCCCAACTGTTTCCGAAGTCCACCACGCATGCTCGTAGTAGATCTTCAAGTGTTTGGATGGTACGTTCACTCTGCCCATCCGTCTGAGGGTGATAGGCTGTGCTCATGTCTAAACGAGTTCCCAAAGCATCTTGGAGAGTTTCCCAAAAATGAGATGTAAATCGCGCGTCACGATCCGATATGATAGAAGTAGGCACCCCGTGCCTAGAGACAAACTCTTTGATATAGATGTTAGCCAGCTTCTCCAGCTTGTCTGTGTCCTTTATTGCAAGGAAATTTGCGGATTTGGTCAAATGATCGACGATGACCCAAATCATGTTATGCCCACTTGGAGTTTTAGGACGCTTTGTGATAAAGTCCATAGAAATTCCATCCCATTTCGACATAGGGATTTCTGGTTGCTGGAGCTAGTCCGAAGGTTTCTGATATTCGATCTTAACCTTAGCACATGTTAGGCACTTACTAACATAAGTAGTTATCTCTGCTTTCATGTTTGGCCAACAGTAAAGTGTTTTGAGGTCTTGGTACATTTGATGCGAACCAGGATGTACCGAATAACGAGATGTGTGAGCCTCATCGAGCACTAGTTGTCTGAGATCCCCAAAACGTGGAATCCAGACCCGATTCATGAAGTACTAAAGGCCATCTGTCTTCAGTTCCAGATGTTTATTAGCACCATGCAAAGTCTCTAGCCCAATGTTTTCCTTTTGTCAAAGCCTCGCCCTAGGCTTCACGTATTTTATCAGGCAAATTAGAATGTATGGTAAGTTGTAAGGCTCGCACTCATTTAGGTTTTGTTTCCTTACGGCTCAGGGCATCTGCTACTACATTAGCCTTCCCTGGATGGTACTTGATGGCACAGTCATAATCATTCAAAAGTTCGACCCATCGACGTTGTCGCATGTTCAACTCCTTCTGATCAAATATGTGCTGGAGACTCTTGTGATCAGTGAAGATCGTACACTTTGTCCCATAGAGATAGTGCCTCCAAATCTTGAGAACGAAAACCACCGCTCCTAATTCCAAATCACGGGTGGTGTAATTCTTCTCATGAACCTTCAGTTTTCGTGAAGCATACGCGATCACCTTCTCGTGTTGCATCAGTACACACCCTAACCCTTGGATAGACGCATCACAGTACACCACAAAGTCCTCTGTACCCTCAGGTAGTGATAGTATAGGTGCAGTGCAAAGTTTTTCCTTCAATAATTGAAAAGCAGAATCTTGGGCATCTCCCCACTTGTAAGTAATCCCCTTCTGTGTCAAAGCAGTGAGGGGTTGAGCAATCTTTGAGAATCCCTGAATGAATCTGCGATAATATCCCGCAAGACAAAATAACTGTCGCACCTCTGTAGGAGTCTTATGGGCCTCCCACTTTCTAATCGCGTCAATCTTGGCGCGATCGACATGTATTCCTGCCTCGTTCACCACATGACCCAAGAATTGGACCTCACAAATCCAGAAGTCACACTTAGAGAATTTTTCATATAACTGCTCATTCCTCAGGAGTTCCAAGATCAGCCGCAGGTGTTGTTCATGCTCTTCCCTGCTCTTGGAATAGATCAAGATGTCATCTATGAACATTATGACAAATTTGTCCAAATAAGGCTTGCACACACGGTTCATATGGTCCATGAACACAGCTGGTGTGTTGGTTAGCCTAAATGGCATTACCAAAAATTCATAGTGCCCATAACGAGTTCGAAAGGTTGTCTTCGCCACATCCTCCTCTCGGACTCTCAGCTGGTGATACCCTGACCTTAAGTCAATCTTGGAATAGAAACTTGACCCTTGAAGCTGGTCGAATAGGTCGTCAATACGAGGCAAAGGGTAGCGGTTCTTAACTATCACCTTGTTCAACTCACGGTAATCAATACACATGCGGAAACTCCCATCCTTCTTCTTAACAAACCAGACTGGGGCTCCCCTAGGTGAAGAACTAGGCCTAATGAAACCCGTATCCAATAGCTCTTGGAGTTGGGTAGATAGTTCTTGAAGTTCGCCCGGTTCTAGGCGGTACGGTGCACGCGCAACTGGGGCCGCTCCTGGTGCAAGATCAATTTGAAATTCCACTTGATGAACAGGTGGAAGTCCAGGTAGTTCATCTGGAAGACATATGGAAAGTCTCGAACTACGGGGATGTCCTCAATTTTCATTTCAACTTCAGCTCGAGTATCAGAAATGGCCAATGTGGCTGGGTAGCCCTTCCGAATACACTTATGGGCTTTCAGGAAAGAGATGATGCCCACCATGGCACCACCACGATCACCCTGGACAGATAAGAGTTCTCCACTAGCAACTTAGATCTTTACTAGCTTGGAAAGGTGAGAAGGCCTCAACCACCCGATTGTTGGTCATAAGAATTCACTCTTATCTAGGTTTACAAAAGAAAAGGAAAGAGAATACTAGCAAGGAAGGGTAGGAGCAAATCATCGCCACACTCTGTCGAGATAGTAGAGCCTTCATCCTCACTTTCCATGTGTTTGTCCTGCTCAGGTTTTCCTTCCATCCCTGGTCCTTCCCACTTCGCAGGTGTCAGTGTTATATGGAACTCGTCGTGTATAGTCTCCAACTCCGGTCTTGTATAATTAGTTCAGTGGTCAGCTGCACCACTTGTTCCTCCAATCTTGGCTGTCAGTCTTTAGTAGGTTTCGTCTTCCCTTGAGATATTGCACTACATCGTAGACTTTCCATGACTCCTCAAGAGTCTGAGTAACAAGTCCTGATCTGATGTGTTACCATGAATTTACTTTATACTCACGAGGAGCAGTGACACACATGTCATATATCGCTCGCTCGTACAGGGCGTAAATGTACTAGAGTAAGGATAACATTCTATATGAGTAACCCAGTCTCGTCTGAGTTTCAAATAAGAGTAAGAAAGGTCAAATAACAAGGAACAGAAACTAATTGTCTCCTTGCCCAGTGAAACAGGATAAGTCCCAGTATTTGACTTTCTTCGAATTTGATTCGGTTTAATGCTACCACGTCATGCGCATCGTGCAGCTTCCTGTGTACGTGCGCCACAACGCTCACAAGGGATCTCTCCCCTGTACTATTGTTGTTTCCTCATCCATGAGGTTTTTCAGGATATTAATCCCAGTAATGCGCCACATGGTGTAACTCTGGGTTCCCACTAGTGACGTGTTTAGAATCAGGTTTAGAACTAGAAGATATAATATCTCCTGAAATCATGTGTTGTAGATATATGTAGCTAAAGCTAGTTGCGCACTTAAGCTGTGAGTGTACTAATACTTATGCTATGATGATTATAGACCAGAATGCAATTCCTAGTTCACTATAACCAATGGCTTTAATACCAATCTGTCACACCCTCAAATTTCTACTACGGAGTTTTACCGCGAGGCGCATGACATACCAGGATCCCATAGCCATAAGTTATATGAATGAACTCTAAATGCCCAAACCATTTAGTTCGTTTTCAAAAAAACCAAGTTTAGTTAAGCTGAGGAAGCGTAAACCAAATTTAAATCTTTTAGAACCATGCGCAAAACAACGCGCCCAAATTAAAACCATATAGAAAAAAACATAAAAGCATGATATGTAGTTTAAGTGTATTCCCTAGACCCCAAATGCAATGAACGTGCAACGCTCCCTAATCGTGACACCAGAAGCTAACTACCTGCAAAAGCATGTATATGGTGGGTCAACAAACAATGTTGGTGAGTTCACAAAGTAAAAAAAAAAGTGAGTAAATAAATGTGCTGGTTTCCATAAACCACGTAACCAAGTAAAAGCATAGGTCCTCCAGACCCATAGTTCAAGTGTTTTCAGTTTAAGCTTGTCAGGGGTAGCTAGCCCACTCATTGTAACGAAATTGTTGATTATTGGGAACATACAGAAGTTGTTATAAGTTTTGCCTCAGCACTAGCGTCTATCAACACTAGCAGTTCAGCTCCTTTAGAGCGTAGTCAAAAGTTCATCCCGTGACACAAGCACCTCAATCATGAGGTTGTTGCACAACCTAATAGCGCTATCAACTAATACCCCGTTCGCCTACAGCGATTAACCCAATAATATGCAAGGACTTTAAATGATAGAGTGTGTTTAGTTCACAAAGGACAGTTAAAGTTTTAAACTGATAAAAGCGTAACCCACACAAGGAGTCCAAAACCCGACCCACACAAGGAGTCCAAAACCCGATTTGCAAGAGTAGTCCCAAACTGGACTAGAAAATGTTTACCCAAGTTGTCTCGACCCGAGACGCATGCTTTCGAGAAAAAGTAGTGAAACCCACCTTAGGTTGCATGTGAATAATCCAAATTCGACAAATAGTAATGAGCTACCGACTCCGTATTACAAATGTCACTAGGTGAGTATATGTGCATAACCAATACACCATACAACTCGTTTGTCCAAGACTTTTAAAAGTTCAAAACTGTGTAGTGACACCTAATGACTCTACATGCACAAGTATGTCCTACGTATCCCGTTGGTGATCATAGTGTTGATTATCATTTTAGTACTTCAAATACATCTCATACAAGTTTCTATACAAGTTCATGTCAAATACATACCATATAAGACTCCAAATAGTCACATAAAGATCCTGTACACAATCTGCGTTTTTAGGACAGATTGTGCGCTGTGAAAATGAATTATTTAAAATACTTAACAAATGAATTTGTGTCCCAACTTTTTACTGAGTATTCATTGGGATTCAGTTGCTAACCCACATTTTTGGTTTGTCATAAAACCAAACACAAAAATTACTAAAATTCGTACAACACAGCTATGTCCAGAAAACTTTCACAACAGATCAGTTTAGAAGAAAAATTCACAAAAATTGTGTATTCACCCAAACGGAGTGAATCCACTTGGAAAAACGGAGTTTTTACAATGTTGACCTACTGAACAAATTTCAAAGCTTAAGGGGCTGTTTGGTTGATTATGTGCTGAATCATTAAGATGGTCTGAATGGTTAAGAGACTCTGAATGGTTAAGAGCTGAATCATTCAGCATCCCTTATTAGCTTAATGGTTCAGCACTTAATCATTTCATTCAGATGCTAAAACAAACAGTCTAAATGCTGAATGATTCAGACCTGAATGGTTAAGAGGCTGATTAAGAGGCTACCAAACAGCCCCTAAATCTTTGTAAAACTCAAGTTATGACCATTTAAAGTTGACCCAATTTACAACTCTGAAAATCTGATATGACCTCTAATCAAATAAAATTCCAAAAACCACTCAAACGAAGTCCAAACCTGATGGTTTTGCCCATTATGAAAAGATAAGATCATGTAAATTACAATCATGCAAAGAAATCATCAAAACAATCAATTTAACAACACAATACCGACCCTACAAAACGTCGTAACGAATCTGCCAGAAACTGAAACTTGCATCCCAAGTTATTCACAAACCCTAATCATGTATAAAAGTCTCTAATACATGCATAACTCATATTATTCTGATTAAACACATATATTATCATACAAGAACCCTAATTATGATTACTAACAACAATCATCATCATCAAATCACAATGAACATTCAAGGACTCTCACGTTAACACATGCATGCGATTAGTATATGTGTATGTTCTATGATTTCTATAACTTGTCAAGCACTAATAATTATCATAAAACACATAAGGATTATACCTTTCAAAGCAAGAATCCTCAAAGCCTAGAGATTACACCACAACTAGCTTGAAGAGATGATTAAGGTTGATGTTTATTGAAAATTGAGAGCGTGTGTGTGTATGGGTATTCACGGTGCAATAGGGTTTGGGGTTAGGGTTTTTTTTTATCTATAATTATATTAGAGTTTGGCTTGTTGCGCAAGTAATTGGGTATTATGGCCCTTTTAGTCCACTAATTGGACCCATTAACCATGTTTTAGCCCAATACTGGACCTAATAATATTGACCACCCTATCTTGCATAAAAATCATTTTTTTATCATTCCATAACATATTAATCATAAGGTGCACGTATTTTGCATGATTTACATATTAGCTATCAATCTCCTACTATGATAGTCATCTCGCATGATAGTGTAGTTTCCTTCCTTGGTAACTCATTTCCTGCATTCATATAGATTGTATTGACGATTCTTTACGTTTACGGTTAACTTGACATATAAAATTGCATAAATAATAAAATAACTCTTAGTTGTGACAAATGTAAAATCTTACCATAACCAAGCAATAATGTGCTAGCAATAACAAACATGGCCAAAATAGATATAGGTTTCATGGCTTTTCCTTTATGTTTGTTTTGTGTTAGGAAAAATAAAAGCTTTATAGTTGTACGACTAAATGAAGGCATATGACCATATATATAGAGAGTGAGAGCCAATAATGACAAATCATATCATATTTGATGGTATGGTATGTTATCGTATCATATCATATCATATCATATCATATCATATCATATCATATCATATCATATCATATCATATCATATCATATCATATCATATCATATCATATCATATCATATCATATCATATCATATCATATCATATCATATCATATCATATCGTATCATATTATAACATATCATATCTAATCATATCATACCATATGGTGTCGTATCTTATAACACTAGTGTTTTTAGAGTCAATGCCATACCCTCAAATTTCCACTACGGGGTTTATACCGCGAGGCGCATGACAAACCAGAATCCCATAGCCATAAGTTACATGAATGACTCTAAATGCCCAAACCATTTAGCTCGTTATTGTAAATCAAGTTTCATGTATAACCAAACATTTTAAATAGTTGCGGAATCGTAATTAAAGAAAACAGTTAACCAATAGTCTGCTCAAAACAACGCGCCAAAAAGCAAAAGTAAATAATTAAGTATTCAAAATAGTTAAGTGTTCATATCCCAATGACACTATATGATGCATGTCCTATACGTGCTCATGAAATAAAAACTTTTCAATTATCCAAACTTGCTCTGGCCGTTTTTGTCACACCCTCAAATTTCCACTGCGGAGTTTTACCGCGAGGCGTATGACATACCAGGTTCCCATAGCCATAAGTTATACGAACGAACTCTAAATGCCCAAACCATTTAGTTCGTTTTCAAAAAAACCAAGTTTAGTTAAGCTGAGTAAGCGTAAACCAAATTTAAATCTTTTATAACCATGAGCAAAACAACGCGTCCAAATTAAAACCATATAGAAACAAACATAAAAGCATGATATGTAGTTTAAGTATATTCCCAAGACCCCAAATGCAATGAACGTGCAGTGCTCCCTAATCGTGACACCGGAAGCTAACTACCTGCAAAAGCATGTATATGGTGGGTCAACAAACAATGTTGGTGAGTTCACAATGTAAAGAAAGTGAGTAAGTAAATGTGCTGGTTTCCAAAAACAACGTAACCAAGTAAAAGCGTAGGTCCTCCAGACCCAAAGTTCAAGTGTTTTCAGTTTAAGCTAGTCAGGGGTAGCTAGCCCACTCATTGTAACTAAACAGTTGATTATTGGGAACATACAGAAGTTGTTATAAGTTTTGCCTCAGCACTAGCGTCTATCAACACTAGCATTTCAGCTCCTTTAGAGCGTGGTCAAAAGTTCATGCCCGTGACACAAGAACCTCAAGCATGAGGTTGCTGCACAACCTAATAGCGCTATCAACTATTACCTCGTTCGCCTACAGCGATTAACCCAATAATATGCAAGGACTGTAAATGATAGAGTGTGTTTAGTTCATAAAGGACAGTTAATGTTTTAAACTCATAAAAGCGTAACCTACACAAGGAGTCCAAAACCCGACCCACCCAAGGAGTCCAAAACCCATGTTGCAAGAGTAGTCCCAAACTGGACTAGAAAATGTTTACCCAAGTTGTCTCCACCCGAGACGCATGCTTTCGAGAAAAAGTAGTGAAACTCACCTTAGGTTGCAAGTAAGTAATCCAAATTCCACAAATAGTAATGAGCTACCGATAACCTATTACAAATGTCACTAGGTGAGTATATGTGCATAACCAATACACCATACAACACGTTTGTCCAAGACTTTTAAAAGTTCAAAACCGTGTAGTGACACCTAATGACTCTACATGCACAAGTATGTCCTACGTATCCCGTTGGTGATCATAGTGATTATTATCAGTTTAATACTTCAAATACATCTCATACAAGTTTCTATACAAGTTCATGTCAAATACATACCATATAAGACTCCAAATAGTCACATAAAGATCCTGTACACAATTTGCGTTTTTAGGACAAATTGTGCGCTGTGAAAAACGAATTATTTAAAATACTTAACGAATGAATTTGAGTCCCAACTTTTTACTGAGTATTCATTGGGATTTAATTGCTAACCCATATTTTTGGTTTGTCTTAAAACCAAACACAAAAATTACTAAAATTCGTACAACACAGCTATGTCCAGAAAACTTCCACAACAGGTCAGTTTAGAAGAAAAATTCCCAAAAAAAGTGTATTCACCCAAACGGGGTGAATCCACTTGGAAAGCTTAACTCTTTGTAAAACTGGGTTTTTCCAATGTCGACCTACTGTCCAAATTTCAAAGCATAACTCTTTGTAAAACTCAAGTTCTGACCATTTAAAGTTGACCCAATTTACAACTCCGAAAATCTGATATGACCTCTAATCAAATAAAATTCCAAAAACCACTCAAACGAAGTCCAAACCTGATGGTTTTGCCGATTATGAAAAGCTAAGATCATGTACATTACAATCATGCAAAGAAATCATCAAAACAATCAATTTAACAACACAATACAGACCCTACAAAACGTCATAGCGAATCTTCCAGAAACTGAAACTTGCATCCCAAGTTATTCACAAACCCTAATCATGTATAAAAGTCTCTAATACATGCATAAATCATATTATTCTGATTAAACACATATATTATCATACAAAAACCCTAATTATGATTACTAACAACAATCATCATCATCAAATCACAATGAACATTCATGAACTCTCACTTTAACACATGCATGCGATTAATATACGTGTATGTTCTATGATTTCTA
The DNA here is from genome assembly GCA_032199755.1 of Ambrosia artemisiifolia. NCBI lineage: Eukaryota > Viridiplantae > Streptophyta > Magnoliopsida > Asterales > Asteraceae > Ambrosia > Ambrosia artemisiifolia. The sequence continues at coordinate 35,782,414 of CM063517.1, forward strand.
AAACTTGTCAAGCACTAATAATTATCATAAAACACATTAGGATTAGACCTTTCAAAGCGAGAATCCTCAAAGCCTAGAGATTACACCACAACTAGCTTGAAGAGATGATTAAGTTGATGTTTATTGAAAATTGAGAGTGTGTGTGTATGGGTATTCACGGTGCAATAGGGTTTGGGTTTAGGGTTTTTTTTTTTGATCTATAATTATAATAGAGTTTGGCTTATTGCCCAAGTAATTGGGTATTATGTCCCTTTTAGTCCACTAATTAGACCCATTAACCATGTTTTAGACCAATACCGGACCCAATAATATTGACCACCCTATCTTGCATAAAAATCATTTTTTTTATCATTCCATAACATATTAATCATAAGGTGCACGTATTTTGCATGATTTACATATTAGCTATCACTCAAGCGGTAATTCACGTAAACATGTAATCCACATAAGCATGTATCTTCACATCCTTCATAATTCAATTGTACAAATTATTTTGTATGTCAGACCAATCACCAACGTTCGGGATACAGGACTCGTGTGTGTGTCAAACAAGGATTCTTCGTAATTATAACATATGTTACTATCATCTAACATATGTTAAGCTTCCTTAACTAACTCGAGTTAAGTATTTAACCACGTATGAACATGTAAGTTTACTAGGGTTCTGTAAAAGTGTTAACCTGAAAATGTGGGGTATCACATCATCCCCAAGTTGAAAAGAATTTCATCCCAAAATTCACCAAATAAACAATAAAGCCAGCGTAATAATGTGTGTTGGTTCCCGGATGTCACATCATCCCCAAGTTGAAAGGAATTTCCCCCAGAAATTCACTTTGAGAGAGCTGCTTTATGTTTAGTGTTTGGTTTTTGCATAGTTCTAGGTTCAGTAAAGAGATGTGGGTATTTAAGCCGTATTTAATCCTTGCATTCCCACGCGTATTCCGGTCCTAGACGGGAATTCCATCGCACCTTAACAATAGGTACGGTGCTTTTCCTGAGTTTCTTGACGCCCTGCTCAAGAATTTCCACTGGTTATTCCACGAACCGTAGTTGTTCGTCCACCTGGATCTCCTCCGGCGGCACTGCTAATGTTGAATCTGACAGACATTTCTTCAGATTCGATACATGGAATACATTGTGTACTCTGCTGAGTTCCTAAGGCAGATTTAATTCGTAAGCTACTGGATCCACCCTTTTGACAATCTCAAATGGTCCAACGTATCGTGGGTTCAGTTTTCCCCGTATTCCGAAGCGTATCACACTCTTCCATGGTGACACCTTCAGTGGTACCTTATCCCCAACCTGGAACTCCAAAGGTTTCCTACGTTTATCAGCGTAGCTTTTCTGTCGATCACGAGCAGCAGCCATCCGGTTTCTAATTTGCACTATCTTCTTAGAAGTTTCGTGCACAAGTTCGGGACCTGTCAGTTGGCTATCCCGAACTTCAGTCTAGCAGAGGGGAGATCTACACATGCGTCTGTAAAGTGCCTCAAAAGGCGCACATTGAATGGATGTGTGATAACTATTGTTATAAGAGAATTCAATCAAAGGCAAGTGCTTGTCCCAACTGTTTCCGAAGTCCACCACGCATGCTCGTAGTAGATCTTCAAGTGTTTGGATGGTACGTTCACTCTGCCCATCCGTCTGAGGGTGATAGGCTGTGCTCATGTCTAAACGAGTTCCCAAAGCATCTTGGAGAGTTTCCCAAAAATGAGATGTAAATCGCGCGTCACGATCCGATATGATAGAAGTAGTCACCCCGTGCCTAGAGACAAACTCTTTGATATAGATGTTAGCCAGCTTCTCCAGCTTGTCTGTGTCCTTTATTGCAAGGAAATTTGCGGATTTGGTCAAATGATCGACGATGACCCAAATCATGTTATGCCCACTTGGAGTTTTAGGACGCTTTGTGATAAAGTCCATAGAAATTCCATCCCATTTCGACATAGGGATTTCTGGTTGCTGGAGCTAGTCCGAAGGTTTCTGATATTCGATCTTAACCTTAGCACATGTTAGGCACTTACTAACATAAGTAGTTATCTCTGCTTTCATGTTTGGCCAACAGTAAAGTGTTTTGAGGTCTTGGTACATTTGATGCGAACCAGTATGTACCGAATAACGAGATGTGTGAGCCTCATCGAGCACTAGTTGTCTGAGATCCCCAAAACGTGGAATCCAGACCCGATTCATGAAGTACTAAAGGCCATCTGTCTTCAGTTCCAGATGTTTATTAGCACCATGCAAAGTCTCTAGCCCAATGTTTTCCTTTTGTCAAAGCCTCGCCCTAGGCTTCACGTATTTTATCAGGCAAATTAGAATGTATGGTAAGTTGTAAGGCTCGCACTCATTTAGGTTTTGTTTCCTTACGGCTCAGGGCATCTGCTACTACATTAGCCTTCCCTGGATGGTACTTGATGGCACAGTCATAATCATTCAAAAGTTCGACCCATCGACGTTGTCACATGTTCAACTCCTTCTGATCAAATATGTGCTGGAGACTCTTGTGATCAGTGAAGATCGTACACTTTGTCCCATAGAGATAGTGCCTCCAAATCTTGAGAACGAAAACCACCGCTCCTAATTCCAAATCACGGGTGGTGTAATTCTTCTCATGAACCTTCAGTTTTCGTGAAGCATACGCGATCACCTTCTCGTGTTGCATCAGTACACACCCTAACCCTTGGATAGACGCATCACAGTACACCACAAAGTCCTCTGTACCCTCAGGTAGTGATAGTATAGGTGCAGTGCAAAGTTTTTCCTTCAATAATTGAAAAGCAGAATCTTGGGCATCTCCCCACTTGTAAGTAATCCCCTTCTGTGTCAAAGCAGTGAGGGGTTGAGCAATCTTTGAGAATCCCTGAATGAATCTGCGATAATATCCCGCAAGACCAAATAACTGTCGCACCTCTGTAGGAGTCTTATGGGCCTCCCACTTTCTAATCGCGGCAATCTTGGCGCGATCGACATGTATTCCTGCCTCGTTCACCACATGACCCAAGAATTGGACCTCACAAATCCAGAAGTCACACTTAGAGAATTTTTCATATAACTGCTCATTCCTCAGGAGTTCCAAGATCAGCCGCAGGTGTTGTTCATGCTCTTCCCTGCTCTTGGAATAGATCAAGATGTCATCTATGAACATTATGACAAATTTGTCCAAATAAGGCTTGCACACACGGTTCATATGGTCCATGAACACAGCTGGTGTGTTGGTTAGCCTAAATGGCATTACCAAAAATTCATAGTGCCCATAACGAGTTCGAAAGGTTGTCTTCGCCACATCCTCCTCTCGGACTCTCAGCTGGTGATACCCTGACCTTAAGTCAATCTTGGAATAGAAACTTGACCCTTGAAGCTGGTCGAATAGGTCGTCAATACGAGGCAAAGGGTAGCGGTTCTTAACTATCACCTTGTTCAACTCACGGTAATCAATACACATGCGGAAACTCCCATCCTTCTTCTTAACAAACCAGACTGGGGCTCCCCTAGGTGAAGAACTAGGCCTAATGAAACCCGTATCCAATAGCTCTTGGAGTTGGGTAGATAGTTCTTGAAGTTCGCCCGGTTCTAGGCGGTACGGTGCACGCGCAACTGGGGCCGCTCCTGGTGCAAGATCAATTTGAAATTCCACTTGATGAACAGGTGGAAGTCCAGGTAGTTCATCTGGAAGACATATGGAAAGTCTCGAACTACGGGGATGTCCTCAATTTTCATTTCAACTTCAGCTCGAGTATCAGAAATGGCCAATGTGGCTGGGTAGCCCTTCCGAATACACTTATGGGCTTTCAGGAAAGAGATGATGCCCACCATGGCACCACCACGATCACCCTGGACAGATAAGAGTTCTCCACTAGCAACTTAGATCTTTACTAGCTTGGAAAGGTGAGAAGGCCTCAACCACCCGATTGTTGGTCATAAGAATTCACTCTTATCTAGGTTTACAAAAGAAAAGGAAAGAGAATACTAGCAAGGAAGGGTAGGAGCAAATCATCGCCACACTCTGTCGAGATAGTAGAGCCTTCATCCTCACTTTCCATGTGTTTGTCCTGCTCAGGTTTTCCTTCCATCCCTGGTCCTTCCCACTTCGCAGGTGTCAGTGTTATATGGAACTCGTCGTGTATAGTCTCCAACTCCGGTCTTGTATAATTAGTTCAGTGGTCAGCTGCACCACTTGTTCCTCCAATCTTGGCTGTCAGTCTTTAGTAGGTTTCGTCTTCCCTTGAGATATTGCACTACATCGTAGACTTTCCATGACTCCTCAAGAGTCTGAGTAACAAGTCCTGATCTGATGTGTTACCATGAATTTACTTTATACTCACGAGGAGCAGTGACACACATGTCATATATCGCTCGCTCGTACAGGGCGTAAATGTACTAGAGTAAGGATAACATTCTATATGAGTAACCCAGTCTCGTCTGAGTTTCAAATAAGAGTAAGAAAGGTCAAATAACAAGGAACAGAAACTAATTGTCTCCTTGCCCAGTGAAACAGGATAAGTCCCAGTATTTGACTTTCTTCGAATTTGATTCGGTTTAATGCTACCACGTCATGCGCATCGTGCAGCTTCCTGTGTACGTGCGCCACAACGCTCACAAGGGATCTCTCCCCTGTACTATTGTTGTTTCCTCATCCATGAGGTTTTTCAGGATATTAATCCCAGTAATGCGCCACATGGTGTAACTCTGGGTTCCCACTAGTGACGTGTTTAGAATCAGGTTTAGAACTAGAAGATATAATATCTCCTGAAATCATGTGTTGTAGATATATGTAGCTAAAGCTAGTTGCGCACTTAAGCTGTGAGTGTACTAATACTTATGCTATGATGATTATAGACCAGAATGCAATTCCTAGTTCACTATAACCAATGGCTTTAATACCAATCTGTCACACCCTCAAATTTCTACTACGGAGTTTTACCGCGAGGCGCATGACATACCAGGATCCCATAGCCATAAGTTATATGAATGAACTCTAAATGCCCAAACCATTTAGTTCGTTTTCAAAAAAACCAAGTTTAGTTAAGCTGAGGAAGCGTAAACCAAATTTAAATCTTTTAGAACCATGCGCAAAACAACGCGCCCAAATTAAAACCATATAGAAAAAAACATAAAAGCATGATATGTAGTTTAAGTGTATTCCCTAGACCCCAAATGCAATGAACGTGCAACGCTCCCTAATCGTGACACCAGAAGCTAACTACCTGCAAAAGCATGTATATGGTGGGTCAACAAACAATGTTGGTGAGTTCACAAAGTAAAAAAAAAAAGTGAGTAAATAAATGTGCTGGTTTCCATAAACCACGTAACCAAGTAAAAGCATAGGTCCTCCAGACCCATAGTTCAAGTGTTTTCAGTTTAAGCTTGTCAGGGGTAGCTAGCCCACTCATTGTAACGAAATTGTTGATTATTGGGAACATACAGAAGTTGTTATAAGTTTTGCCTCAGCACTAGCGTCTATCAACACTAGCAGTTCAGCTCCTTTAGAGCGTAGTCAAAAGTTCATCCCGTGACACAAGCACCTCAATCATGAGGTTGTTGCACAACCTAATAGCGCTATCAACTAATACCCCGTTCGCCTACAGCGATTAACCCAATAATATGCAAGGACTTTAAATGATAGAGTGTGTTTAGTTCACAAAGGACAGTTAAAGTTTTAAACTGATAAAAGCGTAACCCACACAAGGAGTCCAAAACCCGACCCACACAAGGAGTCCAAAACCCGATTTGCAAGAGTAGTCCCAAACTGGACTAGAAAATGTTTACCCAAGTTGTCTCGACCCGAGACGCATGCTTTCGAGAAAAAGTAGTGAAACCCACCTTAGGTTGCATGTGAATAATCCAAATTCGACAAATAGTAATGAGCTACCGACTCCGTATTACAAATGTCACTAGGTGAGTATATGTGCATAACCAATACACCATACAACTCGTTTGTCCAAGACTTTTAAAAGTTCAAAACTGTGTAGTGACACCTAATGACTCTACATGCACAAGTATGTCCTACGTATCTCGTTGGTGATCATAGTGTTGATTATCATTTTAGTACTTCAAATACATCTCATACAAGTTTCTATACAAGTTCATGTCAAATACATACCATATAAGACTCCAAATAGTCACATAAAGATCCTGTACACAATCTGCGTTTTTAGGACAGATTGTGCGCTGTGAAAATGAATTATTTAAAATACTTAACAAATGAATTTGTGTCCCAACTTTTTACTGAGTATTCATTGGGATTCAGTTGCTAACCCACATTTTTGGTTTGTCATAAAACCAAACACAAAAATTACTAAAATTCGTACAACACAGCTATGTCCAGAAAACTTTCACAACAGATCAGTTTAGAAGAAAAATTCACAAAAATTGTGTATTCACCCAAACGGAGTGAATCCACTTGGAAAAACGGAGTTTTTACAATGTTGACCTACTGAACAAATTTCAAAGCTTAAGGGGCTGTTTGGTTGATTACGTGCTGAATCATTAAGATGGTCTGAATGGTTAAGAGACTCTGAATGGTTAAGAGCTGAATCATTCAGCATCCCTTATTAGCTTAATGGTTCAGCACTTAATCATTTCATTCAGATGCTAAAACAAACAGTCTAAATGCTGAATGATTCAGACCTGAATGGTTAAGAGGCTGATTAAGAGGCTACCAAACAGCCCCTAAATCTTTGTAAAACTCAAGTTATGACCATTTAAAGTTGACCCAATTTACAACTCTGAAAATCTGATATGACCTCTAATCAAATAAAATTCCAAAAACCACTCAAACGAAGTCCAAACCTGATGGTTTTGCCCATTATGAAAAGATAAGATCATGTAAATTACAATCATGCAAAGAAATCATCAAAACAATCAATTTAACAACACAATACCGACCCTACAAAACGTCGTAACGAATCTGCCAGAAACTGAAACTTGCATCCCAAGTTATTCACAAACCCTAATCATGTATAAAAGTCTCTAATACATGCATAACTCATATTATTCTGATTAAACACATATATTATCATACAAGAACCCTAATTATGATTACTAACAACAATCATCATCATCAAATCACAATGAACATTCAAGGACTCTCACGTTAACACATGCATGCGATTAGTATATGTGTATGTTCTATGATTTCTATAACTTGTCAAGCACTAATAATTATCATAAAACACATAAGGATTATACCTTTCAAAGCAAGAATCCTCAAAGCCTAGAGATTACACCACAACTAGCTTGAAGAGATGATTAAGGTTGATGTTTATTGAAAATTGAGAGCGTGTGTGTGTATGGGTATTCACGGTGCAATAGGGTTTGGGGTTAGGGTTTTTTTTTGATCTATAATTATATTAGAGTTTGGCTTGTTGCGCAAGTAATTGGGTATTATAGCCCTTTTAGTCCACTAATTGGACCCATTAACCATGTTTTAGCCCAATACTGGACCTAATAATATTGACCACCCTATCTTGCATAAAAATCATTTTTTTATCATTCCATAACATATTAATCATAAGGTGCACGTATTTTGCATGATTTACATATTAACTATCACTCAAGCGGTAATTCACGTAAACATGTAATCCACATAAGCATGTATCTTCACATCCTTCATAATTCAATTGTACACATTATTTTGTATCTCAGACCAATCACCAACATTCGGGATACAGGACTCGTGTGTGTGTCAAACAAGGATTCTTCCTAATTATAACATATGTTACTATCATCTAACATATGTTAAGCCTCCTTAACTAACCCCAGTTAAGTATTTAACCACGTATGAACATGTAAGTTAACTAGGGTTCAGTAAAAGTGTTAATCTGAAAATGTGGGGTATCACAGTTTTATTGGGTAAATGTCCACCTAAACTCCAAGATCCGGGAATGCCTTTGATTCCCATTGAAATTGAAGGTTTTGACATTAAGGAGGCATTAATGGATCATGGAGCATGCTTTAGTATTCTCCCGGGTAGCTTATATGACCAATATGATTTTGGACCTTTACAAGAAACAAATATTAATGTCATATTGGCGGATTGAAATGTAGCATTTCGCATTTTGTGACGCATTTAGACCCCTAATGCTATATTATATATATATAGTAGATATATATATATAAGAAATAGTTGTAAAAAAAATAATGCTGGGGCCGGGATTCGAACCCGAGCCCTCAGCCGGTCCAAACACCACCAACACATTTACCAACTGGTCTACTGCCTAGTGGTGTTCTAAATCAAACAAAGTTTGATATTAACCCCTCGTGACTCACACCACTTTGACTTCCAAAAGTCAAGCTGCGAATTCAAATCTTTCCAAGGATCTCGTCCAATCCGCGTTTGGTTTCAAATTCGTTTTTGGTAATTTGTGACCGACCTCGTATGATTGTTTCCCACGCCAAACCACCGTTAAAACCATTCCAATTTTAAGTCAATCACGCGTTTTTAATAGTTATGGGTCAATAATTTCCAATTAAACGAATACGAACTATTGTTATAAATTGAACCCTCAAACACAACCCCTATACACCGATATGCAATCCTTCACTATCAATTTTTGTTAAATATTCGTGAATCGTTCAATAAAGTTCGTGTTTGACTCTACGTTGACCGAGCCTTCCAACCTTCAATTCTGTTCGTAGGTACAATAACTGTTTGTGGGTTTTGTTTATCGGCTTACACACAACAATAACCCAGTGATTAATTGGGTTATTGTTGTGTAAATCGTTGGATTGATAAATCTAGGGTTTGTTCGTTTGAAATTGGGGAAGAACACAGGTTGTTACGTTTTAAAGGAATTTAAAAACAAAACAAAACAACCATTTGATTCATAGATCAGATGGTTGATTGTCTGGTTATATGATTAAACGACCTGGGTTCGAGTCCGGGCCAAAACACTTTTTTTTAAAGCAAATAACAATAGTAGCCAAACACTCTTTATAAACTATTTAAAACAATATTACTCACACCCAGGGTCCAGACCAGTTGGTCTGGACTAATGGTTTAAGGTACTGAACCGGCCAAGGGTCTGGGTTCGACCCTTGGCACAAGCAGTTCTTTTTTTTATATACCCTTTAATATATAATAAGCCTAATTCTTTTATAAATGGTTTTTAAATACTAGAATTACTTTATAAATTCTATAAAATTTATTTTATGCTAATCTGAGGATGGAGTTTAATATCCAACTTTTACTTTTCAAAAATTATTTATTTATTTTATATAATAAATATTACAAGTTTATTCAATTTTATTTATAAAATTCTATAAAAATATCAAAACGATTATATAAATTTCCACAAAAATTATTCTGAGTTTATATAACATTAAGCTTTTCTGAAATTATTTTTATTTATGAAAAATCATTTATTTAATATTTTTAATCAATTTTTGTTAGTTTTAATCATAAATAAATCATACTAAATTCATTTTTCAATATTTTTGTACCAAAATTTTATATAAATTATTTTTGATTATTTGGATCAGGATTATGATTTTTAACTTAATAATTCTGTAAATTTAATATTTTTAAATATTAAAAGTTGTATTTCAACGAAATAGAAATAAATACATTAAATATTCAACTTTTGAGAAAATAATTTTATAACAATTATTTTCATACTTAAAACTTTATATTGTGACCACCTTTAATCAAAAAGCTACAAAAAGGACTTTTGTCATTTATTTCACGAATTTCTCTTATTTAATAAACGATTCATTTATTAACCCAACGAATGTTTATCCCCAATTCGAAACCCTAGAAATTACTTGTAGACTAGATAGACTTAGACTTATTTGTTACCTTATACGTAGGGTAATACTTAGCATCTTTGGGGCTACACGTATTCTATTTTTCGTTTCGAGACTTAACATTTTGCTAAGGTGAGTTTACGTAACCATGTCTATGCAATTCTTCATACTTTCAACATTATACTTAAGCAATTCTACATGCATGTCTAGTTGTAAACATTAATGCCTCATGAATTAGACAACAACAACAGTTTCAACGAGTTTCAACACTACATAATCATTAGCTCTGGCCAAGCCGGCGATACTCAATAATAGATCTATTGGATTGACAATCCCACCCGGATACGTGTACGTCCTACATAGGTAGCGTGGGTGATTGTTATCGTTCCAACGTATTATTAAGGTGAACCGTGGAAGACGGGATGGACCTAAACTAGTCGGAGGTTTGATTATGTCGATTCAACATATCATGTTTATTCATGTAGACTTAAACTTACGATAGACATATGAATTGCTAAACTTTTATACTTAAACTACTTGCTTGACATGGCTTATGTATTCTCACCAACTTCTAGTTGACCCCCCATTTTTCCAAACTCAACAGGAAATACTGATGCTTGAAGTCTAGAGCTAGCATGAGGAGATATTTGAAGCTTTGTTGATTACTTGATGTAGGCTTTAATGTAATTCAATATTGTAATGTATTTAAGGATTATTTAAACTTGTGTACTACCATGAGCTACTGAACAATCATCAATACGTGACATCCCGATGTTTCCGCCATCGGTTGGGGTGTTACAGATTGGTATCAGAGCCTTGGTTATAGGGAATTAGGTTGTTAGAAAAATAATCTAGTCTATAACCATAGGATTTTAACCGGTATTTGCTCCTTTTACTTACAACCCTACTTGTTTCTATTCTCTATCTCCATCCTACTTTCTATCCTTACTCTAGCTGCTACAAGATGATTGCTCTCCATCACTAGATCTACCCTTAGACCAATAGGACAAAATTTTCAGGTCCAACCTGAACTGCCTTAAAGATCCTGTCGAAGTTCTAGATTTTAATAACGAACACGTGCAATCTGGAAGGGTGAACGCCTGTATTCTGAGTTTTCTGTCTAGGACTGGCATTGCGCATAAATCCCAATCAGACGAGGGACCCGGATGCCTACCTGGGAATTCTCGGGATGAGTGTTCACTTATAGGCTAAAGCATGTCTTCACTGAGTTATTAGAATCTAGAAGCTTTGATAAGTCAACGTTTTCGTTTATTCGTTTTAATTAATGAATAAATGATTACACTCACTTCCCTTAAAACTAAGCTCTAAAATCTCAAAATTTTACAGCTTAAATCAATCCCATTTCATAATCATAATTGGACTTCACAGTCACACTTCACCTTACCATCTTAGCCACTTGTTTAAATACTTTCAACACCTACCCAAATCATACTATTTCGTTTCTCAACATTATATATTTTTAAACTATAACCTCATAACCTGAGTATACCCTAGCACAACACTAAAAAGATTTCTTAATATTGTCACATTTTCATAAATTATGGAAAATACATATTTTTGTCAAAAGTTGTCCTCAAACTTAATTTCTAAATTCAAATGTTTATTCATTAGCGTAACAAACGATTTTCAGTATAATGTCACCTTGATCTATAAAACCTAATGTCGCGTTTAAAATCTCCAAATAACTTGAATATTTTAATCAAAGCTCACTTAGTTTGTACTATTTAACGACTTTTGCTTTGTGTACAAAACCAATTTTGAAAAAAAATAAAATCTTCTCATCCATAGGAACAATATTTACTCTCCAAATACCCCATTAACAACAACTTATTTTCAACTTGTTCAAATTTTTACAATATTTGGCATATACCACAACCATGTTTTCTCATACACTTGATTCTAACCTTTGATCCAAACCCCACAATTTACACTACTACATAATCTCCTTACTATAAAATAAACTCTTTATCAACTATCCTCACATTCACTATCTCTCACAACCTTGATTTTGTTTGAAGATTTTTCATCATTTTCTCAAGAACTAAATTCATATTCTTTACCTTCTTGAACATGAACTAGATACCCATGATAACCAAACTATTGAAACTTGATTGTGTGTTGCATCAAAACTTAATCCTTAGTTATACATGAGGATTTGATTATCTACCATATTTGAACATTTGATACTTGAAAGCATGGAACATGAACTATTTGCTATAGACACACCTAGAGTCATTAACCTTATCTAGGGCAACTCTATTACTACTCGTATGCTATACTTGATACTTGTTTGCTTCCATGTACATACTATCAATTTGCAATAATTGTTACAACTGGTAGGGGATGAAGTACTTGCTCAACAGTTAGTAGAGTACCTAATAACCTGCTCAACGATTGGTAGAGGTCATCATGCCTTTTCAGCAGTCGGGAGAGGCCCTACAACCTTCTCAACGACTGGTGGAGGCTATCGAACCTGCTCAACAATAGGTAGAGGTTCCTATTCACTAACTGGTAGAAGAGTCTTTTTCCTGCTCAACGGTTGGATTCAAGTTTTAATACCATTCAATCACAAGCTTGTTCTACACTACTTACATGTGTGATAGAAGGACACAAAACCCTAATGTAAGGTAAATTGGTGATTGCTGTCCGGAAACGTAATCATGAATTTACAGGAACGTTAAGGTAGTGTGAAATTCTATCCAGGTTTCCAGTAGGTACCAACACCCATGTCCAGCAGACTCTCCAACTCCAACTTCAGGACGAAGTTCCTAAAAGTATGGGAGACTGTAACATTTCGCATTTAATAATTGCACGTTACGATTATTTGAATAAAACGTCAAGATTCATTATTATTTCGTCTTTAAATTTTTTTTTTTTGTGACGCATTTAGACCCCTAATGCTATATTATATATATATAGTAGATATATATATAAGAAATAGTTGTAAAAAAAATAATGCTGGGGCCGGGATTCGAACCCGAGCCCTCAGCCGGTCCAAACACCACCAACACATTTACCAACTGGGCTACTGCCTAGTGGTGTTCTAAATCAAACAAAGTTTGATATTAACCCCTGGTGACTCACACCACTTTGACTTCCAAAAGTCAAGCTGCGGATTCAAATCTTTCCAAGGATCTCGTCCAATCCGCGTATAGTTTCAAATTCGTTTTAGGTAATTTGTGACCGACCTCGTATGATTGTTTCCCACGCCAAACCACCATTAAAACCATTCCAATTTTAAGTCAATCACGCGTTTTTAATAGTTATGGGTCAATAATTTCCAATTAAACGAATACGAACTATTGTTATAAATTGAACCCTCAAACACAACCCCTATACACCGATATGCAATCCTTCACTATCAATTTCTGTTAAATATTCGTGAATCGTTCGATAAAGTTCGTGTTTGACTCTACGTTGACCGAGCCTTCCAACCTTCAATTCTGTTCGTAGGTACAATAATTGTTTGTGGGTTTTGTTTATCGGCTTACACACAACAATAACCCAAGGATTAATTGGGTTACTGTTGTGTAAATCGTTGGATTGATAAATCTAGGGTTTGTTTGTTTGAAATTGGGGAAGAACACAGGTTGTTACGTTTTAAAGGAATTGAAAAACAAAACAAAACAACCATTTGATTCATAGATCAGATGGTTGATTGTCTGGTTATATGATTAAACGACCTGGGTTCGAGTCCGGGCCAAAACACTCTTTTTTTAAAGCAAATAACAACAGTAGCCAAACACTCTTTATAAACTATTCAAAACAATATTACTCACACTCAGGGTCCAGACCAGTTGGTCTAGACTAATGGTTTAAGGTACTGAACCGGCCAAGGGTCTGGGTTCGACCCTTGGCACAAGCAGTTCTTTTTTTTTTATTATTTACCCTTTAATATATAATAAGCCTAATTCTTTTATAAATGGTTTTAAAATACTAGAATTACTTTATAAATTCTATAAAATTTATTTTATGCTAATCTAAGGATGGAGTTTAATATCCAACTTTTAGTTTTCAAAAATTATTTATTTATTTTATATAATAAATATTACAAATTTATTCAATTTTATTTATAAAATTCTATAAAAATATCAAAACGATTATATAAATTTCCACAAAAATTATTCTGAGTTTATATAACACTAAACTTTTCTGAAATTATTTTTATTTCTGAAAAATCATTTATTTAATATTTTTAATCAATTTTTGTTAGTTTTAATAATAAATAAATCATAATAAATTCATTTTTCAATATTTTTGTACCAAAATTTTATATTAATTATTTCTGATTATTTGGATCAGGATTATGATTTTTAACTTAATAATTTTGTAAATTTAATATTTTTAAATATTAAAAGTTGTATTTTAACGAAATAGAAATAAATAGATTAAATATTCAACTTTTGAGAAAATAATTTTATAACAATTATTTTCATACTTAAAACTTTATATTGTGACCACCTTTAATCAAAAAGCTACAAAAAGGACTTTTGTTATTTATTTCACGAATTTCTCTTATTTAATAAACGATTCATTTATTAACCCAACGAATGTTTATCCCCAATTCGAAACCCTATAAAATACTTGTAGACTAGACAGACTTAGACTTATTTGTTACCTTATACGTAGGGTAATACTTAGCATCTTTGGGGCTACACTTATTCTATTTTTCGTTTCGAGACTTAACATTTTGCTAAGGTGAGTTTATGTAACCATGTCTATGCAATTCTTCATACTTGCAACATTGTACTTAAACAATTCTACATGCATGTCTAGTTGTAAACTTTAATGCCTCATGAATTAGACAACAACAACAGTTTCAACGAGTTTCAACATTACATAATCATTAGCTATGGCCAAGCCGGCGATACTCAATAATAGATCTATTGGATTGACAATCCCACCCGGATACGTGTACCTCCTACATAGATAGCGTGGGTGATTGTTATCGTTCCAACATATTATTAAGGTGAACCGTGGAAAACGGGATGGACCTAAACTAGTCGGAGGTTTGATTATGTCGATTCAACATATCATGTTTATTCATGTAGACTTAAACTTACGATAGACATATGAATTGCTAAACTTTTATACTTAAACTACTTGCTTGACATGGCTTATGTATTCTCACCAACTTCTAGTTGACCCCCTCATTTTTCCAAACTCAACAGGAAATACTGATGCTTGAAGTCTAGAGCTAGCATGAGGAGATAATTGAAGCTTTGTTGATTACTTGATGTAGACTTTAATGTAATTCAATATTGTAATGTATTTAAGGATTATTTAAACTTGTGTACTACCATGAGCTACTGAACAATCATCAATATGTGACATCCCGATGTTTCCGCCATCGGTAGGCTTTAAAACCTAGGGGGATGTTAGTGGACATGATTGTTAAAATCAAAGGATGCATGTACCCAATTGACTTGCTAGTCTTAGATGATGTGCCCGATCCACCGGACACACCACCTTTGATTATATTGGGTAGACCATTTTTGGCGACCGCACAAGCGAATATTAATTGTGTTTAAGGAACGGTCCGGATAAAGGATGTGGATTCACGGGAGGTTAAGTTACATTTTAATGATAATATTTCTAACCCGTGTATTGAGAATGTGAAGGGAGTTGACTCAAGGAGTGAGTCAAAGTATGGAGAGAAACCCCATTCCACGAACACTATATGGGATGGAAATGGAAATTCGGATTCAGCAACAAACAGCTTCTGTGAGAAAACTGATTTTTTTATTCCATCGCGGACCGCGTGGAATTCACTAAAAACGTCGCTGTCCGCCCGAACTTTTCAAAAAATCAGATTTTAGTAATCTTACGCGGATCACCTCATGAATTTTTATTCTCTAAACGGTCCGCGACAGGGTAAGCCCTAGCCCATTTTGATTTAGGCCGCGAAGCACCCCTGAATTATCATTTCTAGGGCGGTCTGCGACGGGGTGCCACGACACCACCACCACTATATCACCATAACCACCATTGTCACCACCTCCAATCACCATGTAACACCCCAGCCGATGGCGGAACCATCGGGGTGCCACGTGGTGACGATTGTTCAATAGCTCATGGAAAATATAAAGTTTCGATAGATTAATTAATTAAATTACAAATATGTACATACAACTCAAATAAGCTCAAACAAAAATAACATGTTTAATTAAATTGAATCTAAGGCTTCAACTCCTATGTGATCCACAAACAAATGCTAAAACTTCCAAGCAATTGAATACCTGAAACATGTTAAGTTTGGAAAATGGAGGGAGTTAACTAAAAATAGTTGGTGAGAATACATAAGTTTTAATTAAAATAGTGATAAGAATTCATGTAGCAAATACTGTGACAGATAACAATCAAAGATAATACGCGTGAACATGATCTACTGGTAGCTCAAGTCATTGTTTTGTACAATCAACCCTTGAGTCGACTGGGACCTAACTCGCAAGTTAGTAAAATGTTGTTACTGTTTCGATCATCCCTGAATTTATGCGGGGGATGGGCTTGTCAGACCTATAGTGCTATAATCTACACAGGCGGCTTGATCAAAGTTAATGAATGTACTGAGTCGTACTATATATACCACAACCAGTTCACAAGTATATGAGTTTATTGTATGATACGTGAATGTAATTGCACAAGTTTAACACATGTTTCACCCCAAAAACATTGAAAACAGTAAAAAGTGGGGATATGTAAACTCACCTTAGCAAGCAAATAAGTATCCACAACACAACGAACAGATGGCAATATGATTCACGAGGAATCAAGCAAACAAAGTCTAAGAATAAACACGTCTTAAAAGTCTACGGTTTTCTAGGTCGATCGATTAGGGTTCCTAGCTTTGGGAAAACTTAAATGTTAATGCTTTAGTTAAAAAATGTAATAATATTTAAAACATTATTAATTTGTACATAGACTAGAAGATATAACTTTTGAAACTATGAAAAATATCTTTCTATAAATTATTTCTTTTTTATTTTGTATTTAAAACAATTTATTTACACCAAAGATTATAGGATAAATATAAAAGTATAAAAAAAATTTTCTCGAAAATTTTATATCTTTGATCGATTAGATTAGAAATAATTTTAGAAAAATTTTGGCTTTTGATTTGTTGAAAACGGAATTTTTATGAATTAGTTATGATTAAATCAAGTTTATATTAATAAAAGTTTGTAATACCTTTATTTGAGTTATTAATAAAATTTTGCCGGGGTACCGTCCCCTTTTTCCAAAAAAATCAAGTTTATATTATTAGTTTATATTAAATAACAATTAATATTGAGTTTAAAAAAAATGGGTTAAACCCGGTTCTGCAAGGGCTCGAACTCGGGAACCTTCTGTTTACAAGCAACCTTCTAACCATCTGATCTACCTGATCAGTGGGTTTTTATACCAGTTACATGCTTTATAACTTACTAATACAAATTCAGTTTATTTATTTATTTAAATAAAAAGTTGAAACCGGTTAACAGAAGATTCGAACCTGGTTTTTATGAGATAATCACGAATTTGAAACGAAATAGAGGTAATGATAAGAGATTAGGATCGAATGGATGATAAGAATGAAGATAATGGTTGCAAAGATAAGAAGTTATAAACAAGAAGTGAAAACCATTAACCAAGTTATCATATAGATTAGTTGGTGGGCGCTTTGGATGCTAAGGCATTGGTCTTGGGTTCAAACCTTGTGTTTGACCCTTTTTTATATATATTTTTATATATAAATATATATATTTCAAAAACTTAAAGGATATGTATTATAGGACATGTATTAATTAATTAAATAATCGAATCCATTGCCAATGTAATTAAAATAATAAAGTTTCACGGATAAAATTTTAATAAAAAAAAATACATAGAGTCTTGATCAATCAAAAGAGAAATATGCTAAAAGAATCACAAATGGAAAAATACGCGAGGTTACAGTCTCCCCTCCTTTTGGGAATTTCGTCCCGAAATTAGGGTGAAAGAGGTTTTAGGAAAGAGATAAGAAAGTTTAGCTTGGTTAATTTTTAAGAAAAAAAGAGTACGTACGGACTTGAAAAGCAGAGCTGATAGCTTATAGATGATCAAGGTAAGTGGATAACTAACTATGTTTACTAAACGATGATGGTTGGATTATATGGCGTAAAGGTCCAAGTTTCAAGAGGTCACAAATACTAAGTTTTAAACGAAACAAATATGGTGGTCAAATCTAGATAATAGGAAGACTTACAACACAAAACAATGGTTAGTCCTGAGTACAATCCTCAGTCTCATTTTCGATGCACGATTAACGTTTATATATAGGGTGTACCGCAGCTAACCCACCACGCCTTTGGTGTATCGAAAGTGTACTGAACATCTCCCAAGTTAACCTAAATAGAATTTCGCACAACCTTAACGTACCTGTAAATTCATGATTACGTTCGGGACCGCAATCACCAATTTACCTTACATTATGGTTTTATGTCATTCTATGACCCTAATCTACAACAACATATCAAAGCAAAAATAAATTTCAAAAGAATGATGCGTCTATGTGGTTGTGAAGACAAACACATTGGCTCACAATGGTTTGCTATCAAAGTGATGAGACTAATATGGTTGTGAAAACCAACACGTTGGGTTACAACGTGTCTCTTAATAGAGAAATGAGATTATGTAATAATGAAAACAAACATGTTTTGTTACAACGAGTTGCAAGCATACAAAAAGTTTAATTATGAGCTACAACCCAAACGGGGAGCCCACTAAGTTAGATGTTTGCACATAGTATACAAAATGAGTCCAACTGATGAGCAGGCAGAAAAACCTCTACCAGTTGTGGAGTAGGAACCTCTACCGATTGTTGAGCAGGTACGATGGGCTCTGCCAGTCATTGAGCAGGTTATTAGAACCTCTACCGATTGTTGAGTAGGCATGATGACCTCTACCAACTGTTGAGTAGGTTATTAGGTACTCCACCGACTGTTGAGCAGGTAATTCATCATCTACCAGTTGTTGAGTGGATAAATGTAGCAAATGTAACAATTTATTTTTTTTCAACACAAACATACAAGAAAGTTTGTAAATACGACAAGTATCAAGTATCGAATACGACTTGTAATGGAGTTGCCCTAAACAAGGTAATGAGCCTAGGTGTGGTTTCACTAATTGATGATTATAGCAAATAGTTTATATTAGCTACCCATGTTTTCAAGGATCACGATAATCAAATGTGCAAATAGAATAGGTAATCAAATTCTCATGTATCAAGAAGAATCAAGTTTCATGCAACAAACAATCAATGTTGGATTAAGAATCAGGGATCAAGTTTTCAATAATTTAGTTATCATGGAAATCAAATCTATGTTCGAAAAGGCAAAGAATATGTGCCTAATCATTGAGAGAACGATGAAAACCATTAGTATAATCAAGGTTGTAAAGAATTGTGAATGTATAAATAGTTGATGAATGGTTTAGTTTATAGGTCAAGAAAAGGAATAAAGTAATCGTGTTTGTGGTAAAATAGGGATATGGATACCGAATGGTGTGATCCGAAGAGGGTTTTGTTCTTTGTTTAAAGTTGATTTTTAAATACATTTTTTGTTTTCAAAATTTAACTGAGCATCTGCTATGGGAACCTTTATAATTTGTTTGGAAAACGTTTTGGTTAATATCTTTATGTTGATAAGTCAAATTAAAACATCAAAGTTATTTTGAAAAAAAAGGGCAGGTTTGTAAAAATGGATGATATCTTTGTTAAAATAATGGTTATTTGCATAATTGGTGAAGATTTCGATGAAAACAGTAATTGTAGATTTTGGAATCAGGGTATATACTATACAAAGATTTAGTGTAGGAATATTAGTAGTCAAATCAATAGCTTTTTTTTTAAATAATACGTTAAAACATTTGTAGTTTAAATGAATAAGTTTTCAAACAAGAGGACACAAGAAGTAATGAGGTTGTCATGTATAGGTAAATGTTTATGTAACAGGGAGATTTATGAGGTTTGGAGCAAGGCTGGAAAGAGTAAAACACATGTGACATAAGGGATCCTTGCAAAAAGAAGCATGTTTGTGATAGAAACAAGGATCATAAAACTTAGACTGGGTGATATCACCAAGCAGGGGAATGGATTTTGTAACTCAGGAATTAAAACTAAGTATGCTGTTAGGATGAAGCTTCGTAAAATAATATGAAGCTCAATCATTTAAAGGGATTGAAAATCAAGGAATTAGGCACCAAGCCTAGGGAAAAAAAATCTTCAGCAGATTCCTCTTCGGGATGATCCATTGTAACACCACTGTGGATGATGTTGAAGGTTCTTAGCATGAGGAAAGAGAGTGAATGAAGGAGAAATAAGCAAGATAAGAGGACAAAAGATGAATTGGAGAAACACAAACAAATAGCAAGCAAGAAATAGGTCACTCGTGTTGGACTCTAAAGGTTATAGTCTAGGTCATGTGTCTAATAACCTAATTCCATATAACCATGGCTCTGATACCAATCTGTAATACCCCAACCGATGGCGGAAACATCGGGGTCCCACGTGGTGACAATTGTTCAATAGCTCATGGAAAATATAAAGTTTCGATAGATTAATTAATTAAATTACAAATATTTACATACAAATCAAATAAGCTCAAACAAAAATAACAAGTTTAATTAAATTGAATCTAAGGCTTCAACTACTATGTGATCCACAAGCAAATGCTAAAACTTCCAATCAACTTAATACCTGAAACATGTTAAGTTTTGAAAATGGAGGGGGTCAACTAAAAATAGTTGGTGAGAATACATAAGCTTTAAATAAAATAGTGATAAGAATTCATATAGCAATTACTGTGACAGAAAACAATCAAAGATAATACGCGTGAACATGATCTACTGGTAGCTCAAGTCATTGTTTTGTACAATCATCCCTTGTGTCGACTAGGACCTAACTTGCAAGTTAGTAAAATGTTGTTACTGTTTCGATCATCCCTGAATCTATGCGGGGGATGGGCTTGTCAGACCTATAGCGCTATAATCTACACAGGCGGCTTGATCAAAGTTAATGAATGTACTGAGTCGGACTATATATATCACAACCAGTTCACAAGTATATGAGTTTATTGTATGATACGTGAATGTAATTGCACAAGTTTTAAACATGTTTCACCCCAAAAACATTGAAAACAGTAAAAAGTGGGGATATGTAAACTCACCTTAGCAGGCAAATAAGTATCCACAACACAACGAACAACTAGCAATATGATTCACAAGGAATCAAGCAAACAAAGTCTAAGAATAAACACGTCTTAAAAGTCTACGATTTTCTAGGTCGATCGATTAGGGTTCCTAGCTTTGGGGAAAACTTAAATGTTAATGCTTTAGTTAAAAAATATAATAATATTTAAAACATTATTAATTTGTAGATAGACTAGAAGATATAACTTTTGAAACTATGAAAAATATCTTTCTATAAATTATTTCTTTTTTATTTTGTATTTAAAACAATTTATTTACACCAAAGATTTAAAACAATTTATTTGCATCGTACATGAAGTTAAAAGTTTACCAAATGGATGTTAAGAGTGCATTCCTATACGGTGTGGTGAAAGAACAGGTTTATGTTAGTCAGCCGCGGGGGTTTGAGGATCCTATCCACCGGGATAAGGTCTATAAACTGAACAACGGTATGAGGAGCTGAGCACGTATCTTCTTTCAAAGGGATTCAAACGAGGATTGGTTGATTGCACTCTGTTTACTAAACGAACAGATGATGATTTGCTTATCGTTCAGATATATGTTGACGATATAATTTTGGTTCTACTAACGAATCACTTGCAGGGAATTTGAGCGTTTTATGTAGTTTTTTCTTGGATTGCAAGTGGATCAGCTACCGTCGGGGATTTTCAACCACCAGACAAAATACGTTTCCGAAGTCTTGAGCCGGTTCCAGATGGAGGATTCGAAACCACTTGACACTCCGATACAACCCAATCACGGAATTGGAGTTGACGGTAAGGGGGAGCTGACTGGCCCATTCACGTACAGAGCAATTGTCGGATCTCTCATGTATCTCACTGCTTCCCGGCCAGATATTATGTTTGCAACGCGTCTGTGCTCCCGGCATCAGTCGAAGCTGAAACAAAGTCATCTTGTTGCAGTCAAACGTATCTTACATTATCTTAAGGGAACACCATATCGTGGTTTATGGTACCCTAAAGATGACAATTTTGATTTCATTGCCTTTAGTGATGCTGACTATGCAGGCTCGTGACCTGGCAATGCAAGAAGCAGACTTCAGTTGCTCTATCTACCTGTGAACCCGAGTATGTGGCAGCTTCGAGTTGTTGTTCAAAAGTTCTTTGGATTCAACAGCAGATGCGCGATTACGGTTTGCATTTTCTTAAAACCCCTATTCATTGTGATAATGAAGCAGCTATAACACTCACAAAGGATATTGTCAATCATTCCAAAGCTAAGCATATCCGAGTCCGGTATCACTTTATTCGTGATTTCTATGCTAAGCAATTAATTGACATTACAAACCTTCAGGGCTTCTCCTGAAATCCTCCAAAAAGTTCCAATTAGCGCATTCAAGACCTAAACTTCTATATTTTCATTATTTCAATTCCTATCGAATGTATTACGTTTAATGGGTTATTTTATGGTGTTTAACCCTAGGAAAGCAGGTACGCGAAACGGATGATGATCAAGACTAGAATAAGAACAAAACGTACATGACTCGTCCACTTCCGTAACTTTTGAACTTAATCTTTTATAACATGGTTTTTGGAAGGTGTTATCGTTATCGTTTTCGATTTTAACTAGTCATTGCGTATATTTTGAATTCCGATGATTCTGTACTACAAGTTTGTGGAACTTGTTTAATATGTAATGTTTTGACTTGAAAATCAAAACTAAGTGTATTTCCATGTAAATTATTATATAATTACCCGTATAGAAGGATAAAGGTTATGATTGGAATACTATGTGTTAGGATCTGAGTTCTGGTTGTTTTGATTTGTTTGATTAAGTATGAATAAATGAATGAAGTATAAATGGAAAGTGCAGCGGAATAAACTATAAATCAAAACATGGAGAATAATTGTTTTTAATCGAAAGCTTTCATTAATGGAAAGGTTACAATTGTACAACTAAACTCCCCCTCAGCCTGATCACTCAGAGAATGTTTGTCTGAAAGAGAATGACGAGTGATGAATAGAACAGTGCAAGTACTGTTCTATTTATAGACAGACTCAAACCTCTGATGATCAGTGCTGACGTCACCTAAGACAGTGACCTCTAACTGACTAACAACTTCTAACATCTGCTAAGCTATAACTACTGTTACATTGAAAATACTGATAATACAAAACTCTGTAAACTAAAACTCTGATGTCTTCTATCATCTGTTGAACCAAAGTGCTGTTGGTTCAACAGACCTTTGTTCTTCAGTTCGTTGATCAACAGTTATTCTTCATCAGACTTTTATCCTTCAGACCTTGTTCATCAGACCTTTCATCAACAGCAGTTGTCTTTGATAATTGATTGAAGCAGCAGCAGTTAGGAATCAACAGACTTTTGAGGGAAGCTTCTTTGTAACAACTGTTTTATTCATGGATCAATCACTTAGTATATTTTGGCTTTTCAATCATCTGTTCTTCTCCAGGTCAGCAGACCAAACAATCTCCCCCTAGAACAGATGATGCCAAAACTCTGCTTTATTATTGATCTTTATTTCTTATCAGACTTTCTCTTATTTGACCTTTGAGTTGTAACTCAAAGTTCAAAGAGTAGAGGTCTTCAGCATCTCTTTCCAGTGTCAAATTCAGAAGTGTTTGGACGTCTTCAGCACTTAGGCTAGGTGCATCATCCATGCTTAACTTCTGAATACTACCATCTGATCTGAGCAATGTCAATTCATGGGTGTCTTTGTTTGACTTCCATTTTAGAATTTTAGAATCAGAGGAGTGACTGGGATGCATCCTTATTCTTGATGAGTTGGGTGATGGAGGCCTGCCAATGAGTTCCCTGAGTCTGTTTGACACAGGATCAGTGAAAGATCTGATTTGATTTATAAGACCCTCTTTTACAAATGTATCAGTGAACTGTTTTTGTTCTTCTTCTGTCATCTCCTTCTGCTTCTTGAATTGTCTTCTTACAGCTATGGAGAGATTAGAGGTTTCCAGCAAACTGTCAAGTGTAAAGGCCTGTAGAGGTCTTTTTGGTGCATCATCATAGATTGGTTTTCTTGGAAGGCTAGGGTTAGTCTTTCTTTCTTCTTCCAACTTCTTGTAAGTTTCTATCAATCGGATTTCAGACCATCTAGCAACAGATCTCATCTCTCCATACTTGGCAGCTACAAGCTCTTGTCTCATTCTTTTGAATTTTAAAGCTCTAGCTTGATCTCTCCCTTTACTGAAGTCAGGGGCAGAGGCCTTTGTATGGGGATTCTTGGCCATGCTCTCAATTCTTATAAGTTCTTCTCTAAGAGCATGTGTGGTCCAGCCTGTGAATTGATTTTTGTTTGCTTTGTAAGGCTTGGTGGCCAAGATCTGTTCTAGTAAAGAATCCCTAACCTCCTTTTCCAAATCTTTGCTGAGAGGCATGGTAGACATGGAATTGCTCAGGGTCTTAGCAAAGTCTTCAATCCTTCTTACTTTGCTAAGCTCTGCTGAATGGATGCCCTGAGCAGTCCTATCATCCTTCCCTTTACATTTCTCTTTGATGATGGCATCAGCCTGTTCACTCTTGTATTTTAGATAAGTATCAATGTCGATAGGAACAGGGAAGCCTTTAAGAGAAGGGAAGGATCTATCTGATGGCTGATCAGTATTATAGAAGGATTGAAGTTCCCCCTTGAGTAAATCAAGCTCAAGAGGATACTTCTCAGCCAATGGTGTGATGGTTGGTGGTGGTCTATGGGATCTGTATTGTGATGTGTGTGGTGAGAATGATGAAAGTGGAATGGCATGAACTGGTGTGGATTGTGTGATTGGGGTGTTAGGTGGTGTGGTGTGAATGTTTTCATCTTGTACAACAAAGGTGGATTTCCTTTTTCTGATGTACAAGATTTTTGGTGAGGGTGAGGATGTGGCAGTGGTTGGGTTAACATCTGTTGGTCCTTTTGTGGAACCAGCAGTTGTTTGGGTTTTTGGTTGTGTTGTGGTAGGTTTGGTTGTTGTTTGTGTAGTGGCTGGTTTTGTGAGTGGTTTAGTGGTTGATGGTGTGGTGATTGGTTTGGTTGTTGGTTGGTTGGAACAGATGTTTTGGTTTCAGTGGTTTGGGTAGTAGTGGTTGTGGTGGCAGTGGTTTTGGGATCAGTGGTTGTGGTAACAGGTGTTTCAGCAGCAGAGGTTTCAGTAGATAGCTTGGATGGTGGTTTCCTTGTATGTTTGGCTGGCATTTTCTTTCTTTTAGAGGAACTCACATCTTCCACTTCTTGTTGTTGTTCCTTTTTAAGCTGCACCAACAACTCTGCTTTAGCTTCCAAAATGTTAGCCCTTTTCAGTTTGTCTTGAGCAGCTTTATCAGCCTTTTCATTGGCAGAGGTATCAACTTCCTTTGCCTTGGTTGTTTGAGCTGGTTCAGCAGCAGGGGTTTGAACACTTGGTTGTTGTGGTTGTGGTGCTGATTTTGTAGACTCTGGTTTGTCAGCAGCTGGCTTACCCTTTTGAGAGGGTGGTGCACCAAATGGATTTAGCTTTAGTAGCCTATCTCTGCCACTCTCCCCCTTTTTGGCATCATCAGCAGTGAATTCATCATCATCTTCATCTCTGAGAATGGTGGTAGGGGCTGAGCCAGTAGTCTTCAGCAGATGTTCCTTGATCACCTTGATGTCAGCCTTTGTGTCATTAAATCTGACATCCACCATGTTTCTGATCAAAGTCATATAGGTTTCTTGTGTCTGATCTGCCAATTTTCTGTGAGCTATGATGATGGGGAAAACAGATTTCCATAGCTCATTGGCAATATCAGAGGTGGATGGTTGACTCTTTGTAAAGTTGCCCAATGTTTCCAATATTGACTTGACATCAGTTTTGAGGTCAGCAACAGAGGATTCAAGGTTTTGAACCTTAGCCGTCAATTCTTGTAGTTTTGATTCATCACCTAAGTTAATAGGATCAGCTGAATCCCTACCAGTGGTAGTTTTAGCTGGTTCAGTCCTAGGAGGTGAATGCATGGAATGAGAACCAGCTGCCCCTTTTTCTTGGTACTGGGGACTTCCAACTGATTTTGGGGACACAATGCTGGCCTCATCAGTTGTTGCCTTCAAGGAAGTCTTATCTATGGAACCACTGTCCTGTTGTGAGACAATGGTCTCAACAGCAGTAGTGGCTGCTTCTCTTGAACCCTCACCAGAAGTTACATTGAACTCTGGGAGTATAACCTCCTCTTCTGTTTGTGGGATAGCAGATTGACTTTTCTCAGCCCCAGTCACTTGTGGAGGTATGCTCTCTGTGACAGGTGAAGGAGAGGAACTGGGGTTGTCCTGAGTTTTGTCAATTGCTTCAAACAGTGGTTGCATGGTTTGTGGGACATGTGGTGGTGATGTGGGTGGAGTAAGAAGCTGATTAGCCCAGGGAGATGGACTTGTAAACATATGGTCAAGTGACTCATATGCCTCAGTATGAGGTTCCCTTTGGCGTACAACAAGATCCTTTTGTGAGGATTCTTGAGGAGTTTGCTTGGGTTGAGATATCTCCAACTGTTGTGAGGAAGTAACAACAGTGGTTTCATGTTGCTTTGGTGATGCAACAGGGTTAGCTTCTGGTATCTCATCTTCCAGAAGTCCCTTTTTGGGTTGAGAGGTGGTTTTGGAGGATGGACGTTTTCTTTAGGTGGCTGGTGTGGGTTTCACAGCACTGGATGAAGTGTCATGATCACCAGGAGCAGTGGGCTCACCAACAGAGGTTTCAACAACAGTTGTTGTTTTTGTCCTCTTTGGTTGTGTTTTTGAAACTTTTGTCACTTTTGACACTTTTTCTTGGGTTGAAGAACCCAGCATTCTTGTGAAAGTTTCATCAGTTAAACTTTTCATTTTAAAGGACTCTCCCTTTTGAAAATCATTTTCTGGTAAAATCATTTGTAGAATTACACTTAGGATTCTAGGGTAGAGTAGAAAAGCATTGTTTGAGCCAGATTTTATGGCTTTCACATTTGAGACCAAGTCTAAAAACAATCCCTGAGACAGATTGAAGTCAGATTCTGACAACATTGCATATCCCAAGTATTGAATCCTCAATGGGATTTCATTGAAGGATGTAGTCTTGGCCGAGGCACAGAGAAGAAGGGAATGGAAGAAAAATTTCATGACTGGAGGAAAAAACTTTTTGTATAAGGTTGATCCAGTCATCTGTGCATCATACCCTCTTTCCTGGAACTCTGTGTGAAGATCTGTTTTAGGAAAGGATTCCATACCTGACAAGTCATTCAGTGAGAAGGTAGTGGATATGATTTCAGGGGTTATGGCGATACTAGTGGCTCCAATTTTTGAAATTATGGAAGTGGGCTTTTTGTCTTGATACAAGACTTCAGCACTTGCCCAGAATTCTTGGAGTGTTTCTAGGTAAATGGGAGCATCAGCAATGAGGATGTTTTTGTATTTTGAGTTGTTTATTATGTCGATTGTGGAATGGAAGGGAGTGTCATCTTCGGTTTTAACCAAATATGGAAGGAAATTGTGGGTGGCTTTTGTTTGAAGATCCATTTTAATGGATTTTGAGGATGAAAGTACTGAACTTGGATGAAGGGTTTGGAGGAAGACGAAGGCGGTTTTTAGTATTTTGAATACAATGAGACAGTAAAACTGCTTTTGGGGGGAAAACAGGGTTTTATAGCCTCTGGTGAAACCGCTGAGGTGGCAAAACTCTGATTTTGAGAGCAAACGTGGCAAACATCTGATGGTTTAAACATCTGGTGGCATACAGCTGTTTTGTTAAACATCTATTGCCAACCTCTGCTGTTTAACCAAAAGACTGATGGAATAACAGTTGTTTTATCTGATCAGATGTTTGAAACAGATTTTTCAACCAACAGTGGTTGTTTTATCTGATCAGATGTTTGAAACAGACTTTTTAACTATCAGTGGTTTGAATGAAACAGTGGTTGTTTTATCTGATCAGTGGTTTAAAAACAGATTTTTCAACCAAAGTGTCATTTTAAGCAAAATTTGATTTTCTGAAAACACTTTAATGTTTTTATTGAAAACATTTTTGTTGTTTTAATCCATGTTTAACATTCCAATTCGAGAGATCAGATTTGTGAAGGTAGATGTGTCTAAAGCTTTTGTCAACACATCTGCCAACTGATCCTCTGTTGGAACATGGTGCAGAGAAATCAAACCTTTTTCATAGCTATCTCTGACAAAATGATGTCTGATATCTATGTGCTTGGTGGTTGAATGAGAGACTGGATTCTTGATGATATTTTCAGCAGCTTGGCTATCCAACATGAGTGGAGTCCTTAGTGCAGTTATCCCAAAATCCAGTAGTTGATTTTGAAGCCACATGAGTTGAGCTGTACAGCTTGCAGCAACAATGTATTCAGCCTCAGCTGTGGAAGTTGAAACAACTGCTTGCTTTTTGCTTTTCCAGGAGACTAAGGCATTCCCTAGAAACTGGCACCCTCCAGATGTGGACTTCCTTGTGGTGTGACAGCCAGCAAAATCACTATCTGAATAACCTGAAACCTCAATGTTTCCATTAGCAGGATACCAGATACCAAGAGTGGGAGCACCTTTTAGGTATCTGAATATCCTTTTCACAGCAATAAGGTTAGACTTTCTAGGTGAAGCCTGGGATCTTGCACACACACAGGTTGCAAACATAATGTCTGGCTTGGATGCTTTTAAGTACAACAAAGACCGAATCATGCATCTATAGTGTGTTTGATCAACCAGTTCATCCTTGTCATCAATAGTGAGTGGCTTGACTGTGCTCATGGGTGTACTACATGGCTTACAATCATTCATCTCAAATTTTGTCAATAAGTTTTTCACATATTTGTTTTGATGAATGAATGTGCCATTTTGCAGTTGCTTTACTTGGAGACCAAGGAAGCACTGAAGTTCACCCATAGCACTCATTTCAAACTCTGCTGTCATGAGTTCCCTAAACTCCTCACACATTTTGTTACATGTGGATCCAAAAATGATGTCATCCACATATATTTGAACAATCATTAAATCTTTTCCTTTCCATTTTAAAAACAAGGTTTTATAAATTTTACCTCTTGTGAAACCAATGGATAAGAGAAAAGTGGAGAGAGTTTCATACCAGGCTCTTGGTGCTTGTTTCAGTCCATACAATGCTTTGTTAAGCTTGTAGACATGATCAGGATGAAATGTGTCTTCAAAACCAGGTGGTTGACATACATAGACCTCCTCCTGAATTTTGCCATATAGGAAGGCACACTTGATGTCCATCTGATACACCTTGATGTTGTGGTTGACAGCAAAGGCTAGGAATAGTCTGATAGCTTCTAACCTTGCTACAAGGGCAAAGGTTTCATCATAGTCAATTCCTTCTTCTTGTCTGAAGCCTTGAACCACTAACCTGGTCTTGTTCTTGACAACTATACCCCTTTCATCAGTTTTGTTTTTGAAGACCCACTTTGTGCCAATTGGACAAACATCCTTAGGCAGTGGTACAAGTTCCCATACTTGTTGTCTTTTAAACTGAAGGAGTTCTTCTTGCATGGCATCCACCCAACTGTTGTCTTTCAGTGCCTCTTGGTACTTGACAGGTTGTGAAAGGGATAGAAAGCCTGCAAAAAGACAGATATTTGAAGATTGGCTCCTTGTGAGCACACCTTCTCTGATGTTGCCAATGATTTGATCTGGTGGATGAGCTCTTAGGTAGATTAGATCTCCCTGATATGGTATGATGGCATTTTGTGGTGAAGGACAGAGGTTTGGAGACTCTGTTGACATAACATCTGTTGGCACTTTTGTAGAGTCAACAGATGTTTGAAATGGAGGTGGAGGAATGGGTCCAAGTGGTGTAAAGTTGGACTGACTTTTGTCAACAGTTGTTTGACTATAGTCAACAGATGATTGACTTTTGTCAACATATGATTGAGCAGTGGATTGGATGGGTGAATCAGTGGTTTGGGGATAGGACTGGCCAACAGTGGCTGACTCAGCTGTGACAGAGTTTTGACAGTTGTTTTGAACTACTGTTTCCTCTGATGCAGGATAGACTTTGTAGTGATCTGGAATCACAACATCTATTCTGTAATCTTGTTGTGGAGATTGTGGAGTACCTGCAGGGTTAGTTTTGACAGTAATATCTTCAAATTTGAATTTATCCAAATCAAACAACTCAGCAGGGTTTGCTGGGATTTTCAAAGATGAAAGTTCATTGAACTTCACATTCAGAGTTTCTTCTATTGTCTTGGTCCTTGTGTTAAACACTTTATAGGCCTTGGCAGTCGAAGAGTACCCCAGAAAATATCCACAATCTACTTTGGCTGCAAATTTTGAAATGGAATCTTTAAGATTTAAAATGAAACATGGGCAGCCAAAGACTTTGAAAAATGATATCAGTGGTTTGATTTTAAACAGAATTTCATAAGCAGTCTTTTGATGTCTAGGGTTGATTAAAACTCTGTTTTGAACATAGCAAGCAGTGTTTACAGCTTCTGCCCAAAAGGACAAAGGCAAACCAGAATCTGCTAGCATTGTTCTTGCAGCCTCAATAAGAGTCCTGTTCTTCCTTTCAACCACCCCATTCTGCTCTGGTGTTCTTGGGATACTGTACTGCCTTACAATCCCTTTTGACACACAGAAATCATCCAACTCCTTATTCTTAAACTCTGTTCCATTGTCACTACTAAAGACTTTTACAGGCAAGTCATATTGTTTTTCAACTTTGGTGACAAAGTCCTTCAAAATACCTGCAGTCTCATCCTTAGAGTGTAAAAAGTAAGTCCATGTAAACCTAGAAAAATCATCAACTATGACAAGACAAAATCTTTTTCTTCTTAGACTCATGATTTTTACAGGGCCAAACAAGTCCATGTGCAACAATTGTAAACACTGACTAGTTTTGGACTCATCAATTGATTTGTAAGAGCTTTTATGTTGTTTTCCTTTTAGACAGGAAATACAATGCTCATCACATTTAAATTCTTTTGATGGCAAACCTCTGACAAGATTTTGTTTGGAGAGTGAGTTGATAGTTTGAAGGTTGGTGTGACCAAGTCTCCTATGCCACAATTCTGTCTCTTTGGTAGAGGCAGCAGAGAACAGACAGACATTTGCCATAGGATTATCCTTCAACATATCAACTACATACGCATTGCCACTTCTATGAGCAACAAGTTGTGCTTTGCTCTCAGCAATGATGGTGTTAATCTTTTCAACAGCCTCTGGGCCAACAATCTTACATGTTTGCTTAGTGAAGAATGACCCAAAGCCTTTGTCACTCATTTGAGACACACTAAGTAGATTAAATTTTAGATTATCTATCAGATTAACATTTTCAAACTTAAGCCTCCCTGCTTTGACAGTACCAGAACCCAACACTTTACCTTTAGAATCATTACCAAAGGATATATCACCCCCTCTATGTGCAAGAAAGTCCAGAAGAAGGGCTCTACATCCAGTCATGTGCCTGGAGCCTCCACTATCTACATACCATAAACTGTCTAAACAAGCAGAAGCTCCCTTA
Organism: Ambrosia artemisiifolia; assembly: GCA_032199755.1. Classification (NCBI taxonomy): domain Eukaryota; kingdom Viridiplantae; phylum Streptophyta; class Magnoliopsida; order Asterales; family Asteraceae; genus Ambrosia; species Ambrosia artemisiifolia. The sequence goes on from CM063517.1 coordinate 35,813,820, forward strand.
GCAGCAGCCATCAAGGCACAGTTACACTGGCAGTCACAATCATCACTACCCCAGGGGTCTGAGAGATTCACAACCTCCACTTCAGATTCTTCAGCTGAAACAACTTCACCAACAACACCATCAGTCACATTTTCAGACAAAGACACCACATCCTCAGAATCAGTCTCTTCAACAATTGTTTCTAGTGCCATAAAACAAAAATCATTCTCAGAGTTGGCAACTAAAGCAATGTTGTCATCTGTTATCTCATCTGGTAGACTGCTCCAATCAACAAAGCCCTGAGTAAAGAAACTCTGTTGACCTGGTTGACTGGTCTCTGCAGGAGCAGAGGGTGGAGCAGCAGTCATTAGCACTGGTGCCTGAGTAAAAGTTGTTTGGACATAATGATACTGAGGAACAGTGGTTTGAACATAATGCACAGGAACAGTGGTTTGGGGATGTGCAAAATGAGCAGTGTTTTGTACATTTGGTACAGGGATGGTTTGATAAGTGTTGGTCTGAGGCCTTTGGTTTGGATTGGTGATCATAGGTGTAGCATTTTGACTCCTACATTCCCTAGCAAAGTGACCCATTCTATGACACTTGTAACACTTTATCTTTGATTTATCTAGCCCCACCTTTGACCCACCATGTAAACCTGGGTATCTCCTGCCAGTTTTCTTATAGAAGTTATTTGTTCTAATACTGAGCAGGGCAACCTGATGCAAGATGTCCATTTCTTCTAAGTCCATAGGGTCAATATATTGAAGGTCATTGTACACAAAGGATGAATTATCAGAAGCCTGGATATCACCACTAGCTGTGAAAGCATAGTTGTTTGGTGATGAGTAAGGATCATTGTTAAAACCAGTGGTTATGTCAATGTAATGATCATAACTCTGATCCTTACTACTTCCAGAACCCTCATCCTGACCCAACAGTGCAGTATTCCCAAATACATAGTCATCTGACACTTTGCCAGAGTCCTGGAGCTTCTTTTTCTGGTTAAACTCCCTTTCATAAGTTAGGAGCTTACCATGAAGCTGGGTCAGGGTCAGGTCTTTGAATCCGATAGAGTTTCTCATGACTATAGCTACAGTGTCCCATTTGTCCTAAGTGATCTAAGAAACCTATGATTCAGTGTTGAATTAGGAAAAGTTAGACCAACCAGTTTAAGTTCACTAATTAGACAATTAAACCTTTCAAACTGTTGTGTTAACGACTCCCCTTTTATGTGACTAAACGTTTCATATTATTGGTTAAGTATTTCACGGTTGTTTTCAATTACAACTTCAGTTCCCCCGAATTGCTCTTTAAGAGCATCCCACAGTTCTTTAGCACTATTGCAGTGCAAGAGACCGGCATAGATATCATTCGGCAGTGCCATGGCTACTATGCTGAAAGCCTTGGCATCTAGCTCGATTTTTTGAAAATCTTGCTCTGAGTAGTTCTCAAGACTCTTTGGTACTTGGATCTTTGGATCCTCGGCACTCGGTACCATTGGAACATGTGGTCCGAATGTTACCGATTTCCAGCACCCTGTGTTCTGTTGTGCTAACACATGAGCCACCCGACGCTGCCAGATGTTGTATTCTGACCTGACAAGCATCAGAGGCTTGTTATGTGTGCCAGTGTTGTGTGGATCTTGATTGAGTGAAGTAATTCTCTTGATTTTTCAAAAACAAAGTCTGTTTATTAAATATTGAAACGAAAATAAACTATTACTCTGTTTTCAATCCGACAAACAAACGATATCAATAACTATGAGCTGATCTGTTATTAAATTGATTGATTAGATCGAATTTAATTGACCAAGCTCTGATACCAATTGTTAGGATCTGAGTTCTTGTTGTTTTGATTTGTTTGATTAAGTATGAATAAATGAATGAAGTATAAATGGAAAGTGCAGCGGAATAAGCTATAAATCAAAACATGGAGAATAATTGTTTTTAATCGAAAGCTTTAATTAATTGAAAGGTTACAATTGTACAACTAAACTCCCCCTCAGCCTGATCACTCAGAGAATGTTTGTCTGAAAGAGAATGACGAGTGATGAATAGAACAGTGCAAGTACTGTTCTATTTATAGACAGACTCAAACCTCTGATGATCAGTGCTGACATCACCTAAGACAGTGACCTCTAACTGACTAACAACTTCTAACATCTGCTAAGCTATAACTACTGTTACATTGAAAATACTGATAATACAAAACTCTGTAAACTAAAACTCTGATGTCTTCTATCATCTGTTGAACCAAAGTGTTGTTGGTTCAACAGACCTTTGTTCTTTAGTTCTTTGATCAGCAGTTGTTCTTCATCAGACTTTTATCCTTCAGACCTTGTTCATCAGACCTTTCATCAACAGCAGTTGTCTTTAACAGTTGATTGAAGCAGCAGCAGTTAGGAATCAACAGACTTTTGATGGAAGCTTCTTTGTAACAACTGTTTTATTCATGGATCAATCACTTAGTATATTTTGGCTTTTCAATCATCTGTTCTTCTCCAGGTCAGCAGACCCAACACTATGCAATTGGGAGTTGAAGAAATGACGGTGATAGATGAAGATGTTTTGGAATCTGAAAAAGTGTCTAAAGTTGTGATTGAGGAGATGGTTGATGAAGTTTAAGTTTCTGTTGCTGAAAAGATTGAAGACACAAGGGCTGAAAAGGTTTCAGGGACTATTATTGACTCAGTTGATGATGTCTCTGATGAACCAGAATCTGTCTATTCTGATTCGGAAAGTGAAGCTGATTCGGATGCTAGGGTTAATTCTTCGGATGATGATATTGAACAAATGCTAGCTGAAGCGAACTTTTTGATGACGAATAAATCATGCATAGTGGATGATGCCTTCACGAAGATTGATTATTCGAAGTTCTTTGCTGGGAAAGAGGCTCACTTTGCACTGACGGCAATGATAGATCAACCTAAATAGGTAAGTTCTGACTCTACTACTGACATGTGTAGTGATAAATATTGTGGTACTTGTGATAGATTGACTGAAGAAAACAAGCAACTCAAAGTTCAATTTGAGAGTGCTAGAATCAACATTCAATCTTATCATAAGGATGCACATGATTGCCACAAAACACTTGAAGGGTATGAAAAAGACATTTCAGAATTAAAGAAAACCCTTTCTTTAAAACAAACCGCCATTAACAATTACATTAATGAGCTTAAGGAAACAAAGATGGAAATGGCTACTATCAAGTGTTTTGCGGAAAAGGTCAATAAAAAGTTAGAGAGTTATAAGCATGTTGCTTATGTTGTGGACCACATTATTGAGGAAGCATCACAATCCAATAGTGCAAACTACAAATTTGTTCCTTCTCCAGTGTTATTTGAAAGTCACAACTTTAATTCCGTAACACCAGAAAGTTCAGTAAAATCGGATTCCTCATCGGACAATGAATCTAACACATCAAGTGTTGGAGATCCAAATTCCGATATGAGACCGATACTTGGATTAAATGATGCGGGAGTGGTCGCAGTAACTAATGATTCAGATACTGAAGATGAGGACCCTAAGAAGAGTGGTGATATTCCTTTAGAAAATCACATTATAACAACTGAACCAAGAACACCTTCTCAGGTTGCACATCCTCAGAAAAATTCACATAAATTGAATCAGTCAGTAACGAAAAATGAAAAGAATGATTCAGTTGACAAACATGTAAAGGTTTTCTATCGGATGGAAGGATCTGATAAGATAATCGCTGATGAGGATTATCCAATACAGTTTGCCAGTTATTCAAAGATTGAGAAACTCTGGCAGGAGAGTACCATTTGGTTTCCTAAACATGAAAGGAAAAATGATATTCTTCCTGAACTTTTAAAGAAGCTGTATTGTGATAATTCTAAAGAACCAAAGGTTCATGTCATTGAATTCATAAGGCCAAAAGAAAAGGTTAACGGATTTTATGAACCGGCTTACTCAAAGGATTTCGCTCCTGAGAGTTTAAGGCCAAATTGTGTCAATGACCAATATCCTAAATCATTCACAAAACTTAATTCTAAGAATGTGTTTGAAGAGTACCGTGCATGTTTCAAATGTGGGGAGAGAGTGCATTTACTTGCTTACTGTCCATATGTGAGACATAAAAGGCACAAAGTTGAGCAGAGGCAGAATTTTAGGAATTCGGGTGATGATCATATACAACATAGTTTTCAAAGACAATTTGTTTCACAGAGGCAACAATTGGTACCTCAAAGGCAACAATTTAGGTCTCAAGGGCAACTATCGTTTTTCCCACAAGACAACTATTTTATAATCAAAATCAGTTTTATAACAAAATGAAAAACGGACCGATTGTCTATGATAATAGAAACCGAATTTCCATCTAGAAGAATTTGATGAAACCAATGGTGGACACAACATATGATAAACAAAAGAAACCTATTGTGACTCAAAAATCTCAAATAAGGATTCTTAAATGTTCTGAACAATCTTGGACATCAATGGGTTCTTTAGGTGCTTTTACTTCTCTGCTAATGGGAAAAATCAAAATGAGAAAGGTTTGAATGACCAGAAAAAGGTTATTTCAAAACCAAGTGTTTGTGAGAGTGATTCTTTGAAAGCTAACATTCAAAGACCCAAGACCAAACAGGCTTTGGTCCCTGTTAAAAATTAACTTTGTTTATAATGGGTGCATGGAGCTCCAGTTGGCCCTGTTAGCAGTCTTTGGATTGTGGACAATGGAGTTTCTGGGCACATGAACGAAGATCTGATGTTATTGTTTGACATCAAGAACATTAATGGTGGATATGTAGCGTTTGCTGGAAACAAAGGAGGTTATATTACGATGGAAGGAAGTGTTAGTAATGGAATTGTGAGTTTCAAGAGGATACCTTATGTAAAGCAAATTGATTATAATCTGCTGAGTGTCTCCCAAATCTGTGATAAACAGTTTTCTGTTCACTTTGATGACAAATCTTGCTATCTTTTGAAGCCGGGATTCAAGATACCAAAAGAGTGGATAATGTTGAAAGCACCAAGGGTGAATAATCTTTACATCCTTGATATGAGTAAAGCGACAACCACTCAAGGGCAAGTGACATGTTTTCTTTCGAAAGCTACAGAAAAAGAATCAATTATGTGGCACAGAAGAATGGGACATATTCATTTGAGAAAAATGAATCAATTGGTAAAAAATGGGCTAGTAGATGGCGTGAATGTGAAACACTTTCATTTGAATGATAAGTGTGTAAGTTGCAAGAAAGGCAAACAGTACAAACAGTTCCATAAACCAAAGAAAGTAATCTCTGTAGAATTGCCACTTGAACGTTTGCATATGGATCTTTTCGGACCTGTCAAACTGAAAAGTCATTATGGAGAGCTTTACTGTCTTGTGGTTACAGATGATTTCTCAAGATTCTCGTGAGTGATGTGCATGCAACACAAATGTGAGACGTTTAATAATCTAAAGGTTCTATTCACCCGGTTGGAAAACATCTACGACTTAAAGATTAAAAGAATAAGTAGTGACAACGAGACGGAGTTCAAAAATTCTCAGATGGATGCACTATGTGATGTCAAAAGAATTCAGCACGAGTATAGTGCACCATACACTCGACATCAGAACGGTGTTGCAGAACGTAAAAACAGGACTCTAATAGAAACGGCGAGGACAATGCTTGCGGACTCAAATCTTCTAGTGATGTTTGGAATGAAGAAATCTACATATCTTGTTACACCCTGAATCCTGTTGAATAGACGAAAGCCGAATTTAGAGTATCTAGAACCTTTCGGAGCACCATGCACAATTTAAATCCTACAAAGAAGTTTGGACCAAAAGCTGAAGAGGGTTATTTTGTTGGATACGTGACACCACTAAAACGCGTGTTTAACAAAAGAACTCGACAATTTGAAGAGTGGGCGGATGTTGAAGTACAACGCTACACTCAGAATGTGTAAGGAAATGGGCCCGATTGATTGTTTGACCATAAAGATTTCTTTGAGTCACTCAATCTAGATAGCTTGGTTGAAGAGGTTGTGTTATGCTTATATTACGAGTGTGAGAACGTCGTAATTTCACCGTTGGTGTGTCCGGTCACCGTAACTCCTCCAGCAGCTCCTAATGATACCAATGCTTCTGCTAATGAAGAACAATTTTTCCAAGAAGCTTCTACTACTCTTGATTCATCAGAATTAGAAGATGATGATGAAGTTTTCAGTGATACTGTCTTAGATCATGCTACGGAGGAAACACTAGTGAACCCAAATCCAGATGTTGCATCTTCGTCTAATAGGGGAGTCGAAATTCCTGATCATCCAAAATCTCATATTCATCCGCTTGAGAAAGTTATTGGGGATCCCGGTAGTAGTGTCTTGACTAGAGGACGGCTGAGGCCTGCAACTTCACATGATAATATTGGAGCCCTAGCCCAGTATGCTAAAAATACAAAAATATGGTTGTCAAAATGATTGGTCATTTGCTTGTTATGTTTCGTAGGTGGAGCCGCGAACATACAAAGAAGCTTTATTAGATGAATCCTGAGTTGAAGCAATGCAGCAAGAACTTCAACAGTTTCAGAAACTGGGAGTGTGGACACTGCCAGATTTACCTGCAGATAGGAAAAAGATTGGTACAAAGTGGGTATTCAAGTGTAAGAAGTATGATCGAGGTGTTATCGTCATAAACAAAGCTCGATTGGTCGTTCGAGGATTTCGTTAAGGTGAAGGTATTGATTACAATGAATTGTATGCACCCGTTGCACGCATAGAAGCAATCCGAATCTTTCTTGCGTATGCATCGTACATGAAGTTCAAAGTTTACCAAATGGATGTTAAGAGTGCATTCCTATACGGTGTGGTGAAAGAAGAGGTTTATGTTAGTCAGCCGCGGGGGTTTGAGGATCCTATCCACCGGGATAAGGTCTATAAACTCAACAATGGTACGAGGAGCTGAGCACGCATCTTCTTTCAAAGGGATTCAAACGAGGATTGGTTGATTGCACTTTGTTTACTAAACGAACAGATGATGATTTGCTTATCGTTCAGATATATGTTGGCGATATAATTTTTGGTTATACTAACGAATCACTTGCAGGGAATTTGAGCGTTTTATGCAGGAGAAGTTTGAGATGATCTCCATGGGTGAAATGCAGTTTTTCTTGGATTGTAAGTGGATCAGCTACCGTCGGGGATTTTCAACCACCAGACAAAATACGTTTCGGCGATATAATTTTTGGTTATACTAACGAATCACTTGCAGATGGAGGATTCGAAACCACTTGACACTCCGATACAACCCAATCACGGGATTGGAGTTGACGCTAGGGGGAGCTGACTGACCCATACACGTACAGAGCAATTGTCGGATCTCACATGTATCTCACTGTTTCCAAGCCAGATATTATGTTCGCAACGCGTCTGTGCGCCCGACATCAGTCGAAGCCAAAACAAAGTCATCTTGTTGCAATCAAGCGTATCCTACATTATCTTAAGTGAACACCATATCGTGGTTTATGGTACCCTAAAGGTTCATTTTCCTGAGGTGAATATGTCCCATTCTTCTATGCCACATGATAGATTCTTTCTCTGTAGCCTTTGATAGAAAACACGTCACTTGGCCCTGAGTTGTCATCGCCTTCGACATATCAAGGATGTAGAGATTGTTAACTCTCGGTGCCTTCAACATTATCCACTCTTTTGGAATCTTAATGCCTGGTTTGAGGATAAAGCAAGATTTGTCGTCGAAATGCACAGAAAATTGCTTGTCACATATCTGACTGACACTTAACAGATTGTAGTCAATTTGCTTCACATAGGAAATCCTCTCGAAACTCACTATCCATTAATCACACTTCCCTCCATTGTGATGTAAACTCCTTTATTTCCCGCAAAAGCAACATACCCTCCATTAATATTCTTCATGTCAAACAATAGTGCTAGATCACCAGTCATATGGTCTGAAGCTCCACTGTCAACAATCCAAAGACTGCTAACAGGGCCAGCTGAAGCTCCCTGCACATATCAAATAAAGAAATTAGTTCTTTCGGGGGACCCAAGCCTGTGTGGTCTTGGGTCTTTGAATATCAGCTTTCGAAGATTCATTAACACATTTGGTTTTGAATTGATCTGATTCTGTCCATTCAAAACTTTCTCATCTTGAGATTTACCAGATGATTTTGAGCTAGAAGCACCTGAAGAACCTGTAGGTGACAAAGATTGTTCCGAACGTTTCAGAATTCGAATCTATGTTTTTGGAGTCTCAGTCGATTTTTTCGAATCATTCTTAAATGAAACTTTCTTAGTTACCTTTTCTAACTTAACAGAAACAGGTCCAACAGTTGATTTAACAACAGGTTTTGGTGGAATATCAGTTATGGATTCAGAACTTACCTGCTTTGGAGGATCTGTCATAGCCATGAGAGCGAAATGAGCTTCCTTCCCAGCAAAAACTTGGAATAGTCGATTCTGGTAAAGGCATCATCCACTATTCACGACTTCCTAGTCATCAGAAAATCAGCTTCGGCCAACAGTTGATCAATTTCATCATTTAAAGAATTCACACTTGTTTCCGAATCTGATTCACTCTCCGAATCTGAGTACACTGATTCATTCTCTTCAGGAACATCTGTGACCGAGTTAATAATGATTCCCGAACTCTTCTCCTCATGGTGTTCTTCTACTGAATCAGTCATCAAAACATTCATCTCTTCAATTGACTCCTCAATCTCACTTTCAGTTTCTTCAACTTTCTCAACTATCTCCGACTCCTCTACATCAATCTGCTGAGCAACACAAGCTACATTTCCAGCTTTTATCTCTTCAACACCAAGTTGCATATCAGTCCAGTCATATCCCTCATTATTTTGAATCACTAAAGCTTGATTCTGATTATTTGTCTGTGGCTGATCATTTGGTGTTGTGATAGGAATGACAGTTCTGGTTGGATTATTTGGTGTTTGAGTTTGAGTCTGGTTGGTTTTAATTGGTTGTCTAGTAGAGTTTTTCTGAGAGGTGTTTTGTCGGTTTTGGTAATTGTTTTGATGTTGATAGTTGTAGTTGTTCTGATTTTGGTAAGAAACTTGGTTTTGAGAGTGACGATTCTGGTAGTTTGATTTGAATGGGTTTTGGTTACCTTGTTTAGCTGGCTGAGTACACTCTCTTTTGAAATGACCTTTACCACCACAGTTGAAACATGTGACTTTTTCTTTGATGAAGCCATATGTTGTATTTGGTGTAGTAGCCAAGTCAGTTTTCCCGGTTTTCTCAATGAATTCTGTTGCTCGCCTCATGATACTTATGAAAGCCCACCGTATATCGATAAGCTCCATTTCTTCTTTATCAATTTCAGCAAATTCCTCATTGGTTAGATTGTTGTTACCAATTTGACTAGCTACCAGACCATTGTATGAGGCAACCATTGCTGAAACCAAAGCAATGTGTTGTTGAGCAACTTCCACTGTGACATTATTCATGTTAGATGTCTCCAACACTACTGGCCTTTTATTAGCTTGATTCATCTGAGACATGTATTGTTGTTGTTGAGGTTGTGGTTGGTTAGCAGTATAACACGCTGCTTGTTGCATAGGAGAAAATGGTGAAACAAAAGAATTTGGGTATGATTGTGGTGGTGGTATATATGATGGTGGTGTAAAAGATGAGGTTTGAGCAAGATAGTTGATCGGGTTTTTGGGTGGTTCCATCACACTTCAAACATATGCAATATGAGGAGCAACTGTCCCACCAATACTTGAGTTACCCACAGTAGATGATGTACCTGCATGATACAACTCTGGGTTTTGAGGAATTTGTGATCTTTTGGCTTTCCTCTTTTCCTCAAGCTCTTTGTTTTCCAATTTCTGGATGAATTCATTGATGGTCCAGTACTTGTAAGCATCATTCTCCTTAAGTACCTCAATGTGTTGATCCCAGTATAGTGGTAAAGAATCAGCAAATTTATCCACCAAATCTCACATTGGAATCTGAATTTCATAATTTGATAATTCAGTTAACAAATGACAATATCTGGGAGTCATCTCCTTTAGTGATTCATTCCCAACATAACTGAAGTTCTCGAATTCTTTCTTCAGTTCCTCAATTCTTAGCCTCCTCATCTTCTCATTACCATCATGACGATTCTTCAACATATCCCACAATTGTTTGGAAGTAGTACACGATCCAAACTGATGTAAAAGATCATTGGTTATCGCTTGGGTTAGTTGAAAATCCCCACATGTTGTTTTTGAAGTTGGAAATACGACACACTTGAATATCTCACAAATCAGAATCTACTTTCATCCCCTTTTCTGTTTACGTGTCGTCGAATGTGGCTTAATCCTCACCTTCATCCTCTTTAGCTGGTACGAATGTAGAATCCAACAGACCTATCTCACTTTCGTCCCTAACACTTTCACTTTCGCCCTCCCATTTGGACGAATGTGGAACTTTGACCCGAAAGTGGAAACTCAACACAACAAAATCCTAGGTTCGACCACAAATAGTCACTTCCGACCACTGAATACCTTGGTTCGACCCTAAAAACCCACTTTTGACCCTATGCTCTCTAGGTTCGACCCATTCATCTGAAAAACGGTTATTCATTGAAAATCAGTTAATTTGATCTCAATTTTTCAAAAGTTAATGAATTTTGATGATCTTAATCAGGTTTTGCTTTGGAATTGATTTGGAACAACTTTAATAAATCGAATTCTTGATTTTATCCATGAAATCTAATCCAAATCCTTCAATTTTCATCAAAAACCATTGTTCTTTGATAACAGCAAAATTTTGATCAAATTTGGGTCCAAATCAGTTCAAAAACTATCAAATTGTAGTTGTATGATCTCTATTGGCTCTGATACCAGTTGAGAATCCGGTTAGAAACCGAATTCATGGATCGAATAAGTGAAAAACAACTCGGTTTCAGACGGGAGATTCAAGACGAGACAGAAACATATGATAACAATTTCATCACAGATTCGTATTACTTCATAAACGGTTACAGACACTGTCATCAGTAGGATAAACATCTATCTCGGGGCCGGGGGAGGGCGGGCATGACCTCCCCTTCGAGAGCATTATAAGCACAAACTTAAATCATCCAAATGAAAAACACACATGAGATTGCTATATATAGTCCAACACAATAAGCCACCTTCGCCCCTTAGTATAGGTCGAATGTGGAATATTTCCACATTCGCCCTTACCTAGGTTCGAACCATGACTTTGTGTATTGGCCTATATTTACAAATGCATCAGATCCATAAAATGGCCTTATGTATCACCACAATCTCATGTAATACACTACAAGACTCAACCCTAGTCTATTCGACAGTGACATCCACATAATAGTGCATCAACAATCTCCCCCTTGGACGTTGCTAGCGAATCTTAAACACAACTTGCGTCTTCAGTCAGTTATTTTTGAAGTATTAGACACATTTTTACATCAACAATCTCCCCCTTGACTGATGCTTCACAATGTTTCTCTGAGATCCCGTATGATAAATCAACATGTTCTTGAGTAACTTCATCTGTTCGACAGAATACTAGCCGTAGACGAGTGGATCAAGCAATTAGAAGTTTTCAGCGGGAACTACCAATACTATTGAGGACTTGAAACGCTTCAGAAACTGAAGTTTTCGACGGGGCCAACAATATCTACCAATAGCTCTGAAAGTGTGGAAAATGTGGGATATACACTAATCAACACGATAGAAGAACATGTGGTAAAGTACCAGTCAAAGAAGGATCAAAACAAAATGCGGAAAATTCAGCAAGAAGGTAGTATATAGACAGATGATGATTTACTATTATGATTAAGTATGTCGTTGTTTTAAACTTTATGTTTTTTCATATTTGGATTTGAAAATATGTTGCTAGTACCTTAAATGCACTATACAAATGGTTAAATAATTGAGAATGTTTTTCTCCCAAATAGTTTTTCTGTAGTTTTAGACCCATTTCAGCACATTTTTGCCTGCAGTTTTTTGACCCATTTCGGATGTAGTTTTGGCACATTAAAATGCAATTTTTAACACATTTCGACTCTAAATTGGCTGTAGTTTTTAGCACATTTGTTTTTTTCCCTTTTCGACACTAAATTGGCTGTAGTTTTAACATATTTTGACATATTTTGGCTGCAGTTTTTGACCCATCCTGGCATGTTTTGATGCAAATTTTTACTATAGTTTTTAATTTAACATGTTAAAATATTTTGAACTTAACACGTTAATTCCTTCGAGTGTTAATTTTAAATTAAAAATTTTAAGTTAATTTTAATTTAACATGTTAAATAATATTAACTTTTAAACAAATTATGGATCACTAAAAGAAGTACAATAATCTTTTTAATAATTTTAACTGAACATGCTAAATCTTTTAAATGTTAAGTTCATTCTCCTGAAGTCACAAAATAATATGAACATGGGTGGAAAGCTAGCATGACACTAGTTTATGATTGCATTTTTTTTTTTTTGCATAAAATTTAATTTAACATTTTAAATCATTTAATTCTAAAGCTTTACAAAAAATAAGAAAAAGGCAGACATAAATTAAATAATTTAACATGGTAAATTCATCTTTCTTTAATGCACAATCTAATTTAACTTGACACGCTATTAAATATTTTCAAGAAATCACGTTCAAAATTCAAATATCAAAACAATTTCAATTTAACATGTTATATCATAGTATTGTTATGTTTTATAAATCTGTACATGGTTTTAAAAAGTAATAGGCGCACAAAAGCGACACGGTCTAAGCGCACCGCACGAAGCGCAAAAGCTAAAAGCGTGGGTTTTTCATATCCGAAACGCTCATTAATTATATACTTTTTTATATATCAAAAATATTCCCGTAGGTTTTTAGTTTCATTTACCCAACATATAGCTAAAAATAAGGTTTTTATATGATTTTACCTATATGTACAAGGCAAAAACACGAAGGTACAAAATTTGTAGGCATAAAAATATTTGGTGTGCAAAAGGCGCGCGTCTCAGGTACAAAAGTGACTGAAAAAATGTAAAAAAAATCTCTTTTTATGTGCCATTAGGAAAATGGGTAGGCACAAAGCCCTAAGGAGCCCTAGGCTGCGCCTTGCGCCTATGCGCGCTTCAAGTGTGATTTTTGAATCACAAAACCTGTATGAAAGTAGAATTGAAATACGAAAATTTAACATGTATGAAAGTAGATGCCGAAATGTATTAAAGATGCAGTTGTGACACCCGGCACTTTCCGGTAACTAACTTTTGAAAACTTAGTAAGTCTACCTTATTGAGTCGCGCATACGTTACACAAAACAAGGTCGGTCGAGTCGAGTCGCACATCATTAGGGTTTTAACATACGCAAGTCTCGAGTCCCGGGAATTGGTGAACGAGTGTGAACGTGTTTGTTTTCATGTATTATATGTTTATAATCATAATATGACTTGTCTGTATGTGAATACGTGCTTATATGTGTTAAAATAGTGTTGAACGCGCGAAAAACCCAAGGCAGGCAGCAAGGGGTGACTAGGACCCCATAGGGGGCGACTAGAGGCCCTAGTCGCCTGATTTATGGCCTACTCGCATGGTAGGGGGCGACTAGGCCTATCCATGTGGCCTAGTCGCGTGGTGTTGATCCCTAGTCGCCTGTTGCAGCCCTAACGACTAGAAACGCCTATAAATACCACCGTTGACCTCTCAAACACCATTTATGCAACCCTAGCCGTCCCATAACCTATTCCAACTCACAAACACCCTCTGCAACTCGTTTTTACATCAAAACAACTATTTCCGAACTTTACCCATCTTTTTCTCCTAAATCCAAGGTGTGTTCTTAATCCCCAAACCTTTATATGATTATGTTTGGTTCCCAAAACGTCCAGACCTGGTTTCTAAATGTTTTTGTCTTTGAATATCCATTAAAAACCGTTTTTAAACAAACCCAAACTCTCATGCATGTTATATGTGTTATATGTGATTAAAGGTAGGATTTTTATGATTGAAACATGATTATTCTTGTGTTATCAAGGTGTTTATAGCTGTTATGATTTAGTATGATGATGTCCTAGGAGTTTGAAGGTTCATGGTTGTGTATTGTTGATGTTTGGTATTTTGACCCGTTTGAATGGGTTTGAATGATTAAGGATGTTATGAGGCGTATTGTTGATTGTATGATGTTAGGGTTTGCATTAGAATGATGCTAGAGCAGTAGGATACTATCGGATAACGTTGTTACGCGATGAAATATGGATATTTGCTATTTAGGGCAAGTTCTTGCATGTTGATGCGATGTTTACATGCTAAACTTACTATTTTGTGAAAACGATCGCATTCGGGACTATTATGATGGTGATAACTTAGGGGTATTGCTTGAAATATGTTTGTTAATGTGTTATGATTAATATTGGGTGTTTACACATGCTTCGGATCTGATTTGGAGGGTTAAACGCGCGAAACCCCGTTACACAACTGCAGCAGGCGACTAGAAATCCTAGTCGCCTGATGCAGGGGCGAGTAGGGCAAGATGGGGGCGAGTAGGCCCCTAGTCGCCTACTATGTCAGGCAACTAGCCTCCTAATTGCCTGTTGACCAACCCTAGTCACCAGTTGACTTTTCCTAGTTGCATGCTAAATTTCTAATCGCGTGTACTGCTGTTGTAAGTGTATTTTGACATTCCGAAACCCGATTTGACATCTAGGAACATGCTAGGAACCCCGTAACATGCCTAGTAACATAGTAACACGTGTTTTGACTTATTTGAGCGTTATTTGATCTATGTGTTAGATTCATTGAATTTTAACATGTGTTAAGTGTTGGATTGCATGATTTGTATGTGTTAGTGTATGAGATGAACACGTGGGATATCGGGTCACCAATGGGATGTCGAGTCTTGTCTCATATAGTCTGGTTGTCGGTCAAACGCGTTTTTCAAACACACAATGGTCATGGACTGGATTTGGGGACTAATGAACCCGACGGGTTATTAGTCTAACTTAACACATATCTTATGATAGGTCGCCACTAGTTGGGGCTATCATATCTTACAGACGGTTTACTCATATCACACGTACGGTTTACTCTTAAACAGAATACGCAACCTAAGGTGAGTTCACGGCCCCACATTTTACGGTTTATGTTTTCGGGGGAGAAACATGCTTAAAACTCTTTTATGACTTATGGTTTATTAAACTCTTATTGCTCATGACTCTTTATCACATTATACTATGGCTTACTTATCGTACTATACGGTTCATCAAAAAGTCCCTTAGAAACCACTAACATGGGTATATGGCGGGGAAATATGGATAGCGCTATTGGGAACTGACAAACCCCACTTGACGGTAGGACCGGGCGGGTGCATATTGTCTCTAACAAAACAAGGTCTACCGGTGATGACGGTAGCCCATAGGAAACTAAGGGTCATTACACGGCTTAGTCAGCAATGGTTTCACCCGTATGAGTATCTTATTCTGCGCCTAGCTAGCGTTCTTACAAGCATAGTAGTAATTGTGATGGTAACGGTTTGAAGGATCACTTTAAACGTTTAAACTAAACCTGTGAACTCACCAGCATTTTTATGTTGACTCTTTTAGCATGTTTTCTCAGGTCGCTAAGGTAGCAGCTGTCAGATAGGCGCACGGAGTCGCACTGGGGTCGTCTTGCGTCTAGGGTCTCATGGCATGTTTTGGAAATGTTAAACTTTGGAACTTATGTTTTATTTTCTGCATGACTTTTGTAAACTTTTAATGCTTCCGCACTGTTAAATGTTGAATTTTAAATCTTATGCATGGTTTTTACTACGTATGTTTTACATTTAGACGTCGTTTATTGTGACCGTTGACTTGGATCCTGGTATGTCACACGCCTCGCGGTAGAACTCCGCAGCTGGATATGTGAGGGTGTGACAGCAGTAAATTGTGCCAGAATTGTAACTAAAATGGGTCAAAACTACAACAAAGTATGCCAAACTGCAGCAAAAAATGTGTTAAAAAACTATAGCAAAGTTAGTCTCGAAATGTGCTGAAAACTGTAGTATGATGTGCAAAAACTATAACTAACGTCCAGTAAATTGTGACATCACTGCAACTTAAATGGGTCAAAACTGCAACAAATTATGCCAACCTGCAGCGAAAATGTGTTAAAAACTATAGGGAAGTTAGTCTCGAAATGTGTTCAAAACTGTAGTATGATGGACAAAAACTATAACCGATATGGGCTGTGGATTTCGCCTCTGCTGCTATGGAATACAAGTTGCAGCAAATGTCGATTTCGCCACAATTGTCAAACATCTAAATTTATTGTTGATGTGCTAACAGCTTAACAAAGAACCCGCAGCAACATGTTTAACATGTTGTGGTGTTTAACAATTGCAGTGTCTTAAATGACAGTCATGAACAAAGCCGCCAAATGGGTCAAATAGGTCACTCGCATATCGATCAAATGGGTCACTCGCATTTGGTATGACAGATTTATTAATAAAAAAACCAGATTACTTTAAATTTTGGATTGCAGATGCTCTTTTATCTGCCACTCCGCTGATACACTCTGCATCGTATCATATGCTCTAGAAGCCTCTACATCACCCCCGATGCCATTGTCTAAATAGTAGTAATTTCATTCATTACTACCCTTCTATATATGTTTATTCATTCATTCATTTTTTGACTTGGAGGTTACAAAGCCATATTTTGGGATTTGGGTGTTAAAAAAGAGAAATATGTGCTACTGCCTATTTTTGCTAATGTTGTCATTAAAAAAGGCCATCTGCAGGCTTGACACAGCGTCTACTCCGTTAGAATTGAGAAGCCCTCCCAAAGCTTAGTGGTAAGATACTGGGAAATTTCAATTTAACATGTTAAATTATTTTATTTTTGTTTTGAGTTTCCTAACTTCTTGTAAAACTTATCGGTTAAAAGATTCTACTTGTTAATTAAAATTGTTGAACATGTTAAATAGTCTTGTAATTATAAAGTGTATCAGATTTTTAACCAAATTACCTTAACTTGATGCAAAGGTGATATACAATAGTTTTTTATTTTACTAGTTCTTACAGCAAAGTGTTAAAAACTATAGCGAAGTTAGTCTCGAAATGTGTTCAAAACAGCTGTAAGATGTGCAAAAACTGTAACCAAAATGGGCTATCAATTTCGCCTCTAGTGCTGCGGAATACAACTTGCAGCAATTGTCGATTTAGAGCGGATGATGTAACGCAAGGAACTTGATGATTTAGAGACACCCCGACAAGCCCGTATGTAACCCACTGTAACGACTCGTACCATGTGACCGTCTAGTGTCTGTCACCCGGCTATAGACTAGACTCTACATGCAGTCCTAGTTCACTATAACCATTGGCTCTGATACCAATCTGTCATACCCTCAAATTTCCACATGCGGAGTTCTACCGCGAGGCGTGTGACATACCAGGATCCAAGTCAACGGTCACAATAAACAACACTATATGAGACATATGTAAATTCAAAACATAAGTTTAAACCATTTGACATAACAAGCATTGTTTTACAAAATGAAACCCAAAAGTAACCAAACTTGTTCTACAATCAAGACCATGAAACCTAAACTAGACGCCGTGCAGACGCGTGCGCCTAAGCCCTGAGATGCTACCTTAGCGACCTGAAAAAACATGCCAAAAATACGTCAGCACATAAGGCTGGTGAGTTCACAGGTTTAAGTTTACAATTAGTTTCCATGCGTTGAGAGTTTGATCACAAAATACCATGTCATGAGATGCGTCAAATAAACAAATAAGCGTTTCATACTACTACCACGACTGTGATGCTGAAACCATTACTGACAGCGTTTCTTGCGTTGCTGCCCGTGTTTGAGATGCTAGTGTTACCAAAGTACAGAGACAATATGCACCCGCCCGGCTCCAAGCCGACGAGTGGGGTTTGTCAAGTCCAATCGATCTATCCACATTTCCCCGTTGTGCCCAGCACATTCATGGTTTCCCCCAGGGACTTCCGTGTTTCGTCGTGTAGCAATCAAAAGTGTTGCGTATCAAAAGTGTTGTGTTTCAAAAGAGTTGCATGTTCATAAGAAATGCATTTCAAAGGAGTTGCGCGTTTAGAAATGTTACATTCCAAAAGAGTTGCGTGTTCATAACGAGTGTTGCGTTTCCAAAAGAGTTACATGTTTATATAAAAGCGTTGAGTTTGTTAAATCATGTGGCATGTTTCTCCTCCGAAAGAAAGACATATAAAAGAGGGGTCGTGAATTAACCTTAGGTTGCGTTACTTGTAAGTGCTCAAAACCAGTAAGCTATGTTAGTCTCGTATAGCGGCAACCTAACATATGACAGTTGTAAGTACTTAGACTAATAACCCGTAGGTTAGTTAGCCCGTAGATGTCCAGACCATAACCAAGTTCATTTGAAAACGCGTTTGACTGACAACCAGACTATGTGAGACTAGACTCGACATCCCATTGGTGATCCAATATCTCACGTGTTCATCTTTTACAAGGTATCATTCATAATAGGCAAACAACACTTAACACGTGTAAGAGTTCACCGAATCTAGCATACAGTTCAAATAACGTACAAATAAGTCCGAGCATGTGTTACCATGTTACTAGGCATGTTACGGGGTTTCTAGCATGTTCCTAGGTGTCAAATCGGGTCTCGGAATGCCAAAATACACTTACAACAGCAGCACATGCGATTTGGAGAAGTCAACTAGCAATTAGGAAAGTCAACTAGCAATTAGGCGCTATAAGACATGCAATTCAAGGTTCAACTAGTGATTATGGGCTATAAGACACGCAATTCAGGGTTCAACTAGTGATTAGGGGCTATAAGACATGCAATTCAGGGTTCAACTAGTGATTAGGGGCTATAAGACATGCAATTCAGGGTTCAACTAGTGATTAGGGGATATAAGACATACAATATAGGCGATTGGGAGCTATAAGACATACAATATAGGCGATTGGGCTCCTAAACACCTTCAGCATAGGTGATTAGGGTCCCTAATCGCCCCCTGCAGGTCTGTTCCGAGTTTTCGCGCGTTTAACCCTCCAAAACAGATCCGAAACGTGCGGAAGCACCAAATATCAATCCCAACACATTAACAAACTTATTCCAAGCGAAACCCCTAAATTATCATCATTCTAACAGTCCCGAATGCGAGCGTTTTCCCAAAATAGCATACTTATCATGTAACTATCACATCAACATGCAAAAACTTACCCTAAATAGCAAATATCCAGATTTCATCACGTAACAACATTGTCCGATAATATCCTACTGTTCTAGCATCATCCTAAAGCAAACCCTAACATCATATAACCAACAAAACACATCATATCATCCTTAATCATTCAAAACCATTCAAATGGGTCAAAATACCAAACATCAACAATACACAACCATGGAGCTCCAAACTCCTAAGTAAACATTATCATAATCAATTTAAGTCAGAACCACATTCATAACACAACAATAACCATGTTTCAATCATAAAAATCCAGCCTTTATACAAATACAACACATATAACATGCATAACGGTTTGGGTTTGTTTAGAAACGGTTTAAAATAGATTTTCAAAGACAACAACATTTAGAAAACAGGTCTGGACCTTTAGGGAACAAAACATAATCATACAAAGGTTTGGGGATGAAGAACACACCTTAGATTTATAGGAAAATGGTGTGTAAAGCTTGGAAATGTGTGTTTTGATGCAAAAACGTGTTCCAAAGGGTGTTTGTGAGTTGGGATAGGTTATGGGATGGCTAGGGTTGCACAAATGATGTTTTACAAGTCAAGGGTGGTTATTATAGGCGTTTCTAGTCGTTTAAAACACGTCAGGCGATTACGCAGCAGTGCAGGCGATTAGGCCTCCCAATCGCCCTCAGCTATAGGCGATTAGGGCCTAAGCACCCTCACTATAGGCGGTTACAGCTTCTAATCGCCTATAGGAGCTTCCTAATCGCCTATACACATAGGTGATTACGCATAATCACCTACAATGTCATGCAATCACGTGTAATCGTTGTTTTAACATATGTAAACATGTATACACATACCGACAAGTCACATAAAGATTATAAACACATAATTCATGAAAACAAACACGTTCACACTCGTTCACCAATTATCGGGACTCGAGACTTGTGTGTGTGCATTGGACTCGGTGATTCTACAAATTGCCAACAACCGGACTCATACCTCGTGTGTGTGTGTGTTAACCCCAATGATCCTCCGAATCTTTGATCCCTAGACACTTACTTAACGTGACTCGACTCAACTAACCCTGTTATGCATGATGTATGCGCGATTCACTAAGGTAGACTTTCCGGATTTTCAAAAGTTACTAACCGGAGTTTGCCGGGTGTCACATCATCCCCACGTTAAAAGAATTTTCGTCCCGAAAATTTCCCAAAGTCAAAGAGAGTGAAGTGATAAAAAGAAAAATTTTCTCGGTCGTCACATCATCCCCACGTTAAAAGGAATCTCGCCCCGAGATTCGTTCGGTTTCAACAGAAAAGAGTGCTGACTCCTACGTGTACCCAAGCAATGTTTCCCAAAATGCAATGAAATGAAATTTGTGGATGAAAAGTGATGGTAACAGCCCGGAAACCACTTTCCCATGGTGAATACAAGACAAAAGACTCCTCCTGATCGAAGGCCTAATGGAGACTACTGTTGATCGGTATAAATGACCCACCGGTACTCCCCTAGTAGCATCTCCAAACGACCCACATCAACCCAATAAACTCGAAATGATGACCAATCCAATATCAAAAACGCTCAATGGATATGAAATGCGCAACGACGTGGGTAAGAGTAAAACCAAAGTATAACGAAAGATAAGGGAGAAAACGCACCGGTAACAGTATTAGGATCCTCCTTGTCCTCCCTAGCACCAATAACATAAGTACGAGCAGCCACACCACAACCTTTGTTGTTTCCACCATGCCTTGCTGTACTTGCCTCCCCCTGATTCAGCTTCGGGCAATTTCGCCTGAAATGCCTTGTTTCACCACAATTGAAGCACCCTTGATTTCCCTGAGGAGCAGGAGTGGGGACGACTTCTTGAACCTGTCCTGGCTGAATGTTGGCCCTACAGTCCTTAGCTAGGTGACCATTGCGATGACAACGGTTGCAACGAAACGTATCATAGCCCCCAACTTGATGGTACCCGCACTGGTTGCACTTAGGGTTCTTTCCAGTGTATCCACCTTGATTCTGAGTCAACGGTGACCCCACCGCCCCTAGCTTCCTGGTCTGCTGCTGTGGCTGTTCTTGGGCTGAACTCTTCCCCGAGCCTTCCCACTTGCGCTTACCGCTCTCTGGGGCCTTGACAGTCGAACCACGAGCAGGTAAAATACCCTCATTCACCTTCAGATTAGTCATCCTATGAGCCGATCGAACCACATCTGCATAAGTAGGAAGATTTCCTGCAGCCACCAACCCCGCTATCTCTGGTACTAGCCCTGAAACATAGTGCTCGATCCTCCTATACTCCGGTGCATGCAAATCAGGACACAGCACCGCCAACTCATTACGCCTCACAGTGTGCTCCTCTATCTCTGACCCAACCATCTTGAAGTTCCACACCTCATGTTTCAACTTTTGGATCACTTCCCTAGGACAGTACTCCCTCTTCAAGAGCTGAACGATGTTCTCCCATGGCATGGCGTAAGCATCCCCCAGACCCATGTTTCGCGTAGTAGAGTTCCACCAGGTCAAAGCAACATCCTGGAAGAGCGCGGCAACATACTTAACACGATCTTCAGTAAGACAGTTGCACATCAAGAATACCGACTCCACCCTCTCCAGCCACCTGAGCAGTCCTACTGCTCCTTCAGTGCCAGAAAATTCGTGGGGCTTACAGTCCTGAAACATCTTTTATGTGCATATAGCTGGAGGTGGGTTAACAACACCACCTGAAATGAAACACATAAGAAAACCACAAAAGAAAGATACCATACTCATAACGAGGCGTAGTTGATAGAATCAACTTACCACCATGAGCATTGTGTCCAGCCTGGATGGCAGCTTGCAGCAGGTTATTTAGATCCTCCTGAGTTAGATTAACGCCTTCACGACCATTGCCACCATCGCGTCCACTAGTACGGCCACCTCTACGTCCTCCACGAACACCAGACATCATTCTGACAACAAGGACGAGAAATTCAGATTTACTGCTAGTGTCAACCACTAGAGTACATAAAATCGAGGCTAGGTCCAGTCCAGGACTATCCATTCAAACCCGGAGCTCACTGGGGATTTCATGCATTCCACTTTTTAGATTTTGTGTGCACCCGTAATGATAAACTGCTTTACATGGTCCTCCAACTGTTCTCCTAGTTTAAAGTTCAAGTCACCGAACACGAACACCTAGCAGTGTGCCACAATGACATGAATGCCAAAGTATGAGTATGGGCAAGTGTGTTTATTGGAGTACGGAGGGGAGATGTCCGAACCCTGGACAGATCACAAGAGTACACAAACTACCCCAATATACAACACTGCCTGGCCAGTCAACAATTCAACCCCCTATCATCTTCCTATCCCGAAGAAGAAAGGACCAAATCAAACACAAGGAGAGCGGATGATGTAACGCAAAGAACTCGATGATTTAGAGACATCCCGACAAGCCCGTATGTAACCCACTGTAACGACTCGTACCATGTGACCGTCTAGTGTTTGTGACCCGGCTATAGACTAGACTCTACATGCAGTCCTAGTTCACTATAACCATTGGCTCTGATACCAATCTGTCACACCCTCAAATTTCCACATGCGGAGTTCTACCGCGAGGCGTGTGACATACCAGGATCAAAGTCAACGGTCACAATAAACAACACTATATGAGACATATGTAAATTCAAAACATAAGTTTAAACCATTTGACATAACAGCAGAAGCATTGTTTTACATAATGAAACCCAAAAGTATTCAAACTTGTTCGAAAATCAAGACCATGAAACCTAAACTAGACGTCGTGCAGACGCGTGCGCCTAAGCCCTGAGATGCTACCTTAGCGACCTGAGAAAACATGCCAAAAATACGTCAGCACATAAGGCTGGTGAGTTCACAGGTTTAAGTTTACAATTAGTTTCCATGCGTTGAGAGTTTGATCACAAAATACCATGTCATGAGATGCGTCAAATAAACAAATAAGCGTTTCATACTACTACCACGACTGTGATGCTGAAACCATTACTAACAGCGTTTCTTGCGTTGCTGCCCGTGTTTGAGATGCTAGTGTTACCAAAGTATAGAGACAATATGCAACCGCCTGGCTCCAAGCCGACGGTGGGGTTTGTCAGGCCCAATAGATCTATCCACATTTCCCCGTTGTGCCCAGCACATTCATGGTTTCCCCCAGGGACTTCCGTGTTTCGTCGTATAGCAATCAAAAGTGTTGCTATTGGGTCTGCTGACCTGGAGAAGAACAGATGATTAGAAAGCCAAAATATTCTATCTTTTGATCCTTGAATAAAAACAGTTGTTACAAAGAAGCTTTCCCCAAAAGACTGTTGACCCTAACAACTGCTACACCAAACATCTGATAAAGACAACTGCTGCTGCTGAAAGATCTGCTGAACAAACGTCTGATGAACAAAGGTCTGATGAAGAAACAACTGCTGATCAAGTACTGAAGATCAAAGGTCTGTTGAACCAACAACACTTTGGTTCAACAGATGATAGAGACCATCAGAGCTTTACTTTACAGTGTTTTGTATTATCAGAGTTTTCAATGTAACAGTAGTTATAGTTAGCAGATGTTAGAAGTTGTTAGTCAGTGAATGTACTGTTCTATTTATCACTCGTCATTCTCTTAAGACAAACATTCGCTGAGTGATCAGGCTGAGGGGGAGTTTATTTGTACGATTGTAATCTTTCAACTTAATGAAAGCATTCGATTAAAAACAATTATTCTCCATGTTTTGATTTATAGTTTATTCCGCTGCACTTTCCATTTATATTTCATTCCATTTGTTTCATACTTATCTAAACAATCAAAACAAACAGAACTCAGATCCTAACAGTTGCGTATCAAAAGTGTTGTGTTTCGAAAGAGTTGCGTGTTCATAAGAGTTGCATTTCAAAAGAGTTGCGCGTTTATAAATGTTACATTCCAAAAGAGTTGTGTGTTCATAACGAGTGTTGCGTTTCCAAAAGAGTTACATGTTTATATAAAAGCGTTGATTTTGTTAAATCGTGTGGCATATTTCTCCCTCGAAAGAAGACATATAAAAGAGGGGCCGTGAACTCATCTTAGGTTGCGTTACTTGTAAGTGCTCAAAACCAGTAAGCTATGTTAGTCCCGTATAGCGGCGACCTAACATATGACAGTTATAAGTACTTAGACTAATAACCCGTAGGTTAGTTAGCCCCTAGATGTCCAGAACATAACCAAGTTCATTTGAAAACGCGTTTGACTGACAACCAAACTATGTGAGACAAGACTTGACATCCCATTGGTGACCCGACATCCCACGTGTTCATCTTTTACAAGGTATCATTCATAATATGCAAACAAGACTTAACATATGTAAGAGTTCGCCGAATGTACCATACAGTTCAAATAACGCACTAATAAGTCCGAGCACGTGTTACTGTAACAACCCGACCGGGTGGGGGCTGATCGAAATGACAGATTGGTAACAGACTTGCACAACGGAAGCTTACGAAACTATTCGTTATTATGCTTAAGAGTACGTTTGTTAGCGTTTATTCTTAGTTTTCTCTTGTCGGGGAGGACATTAGATGGTTATGTATTTGCGTCATACTTGAGTCTAGGTCGCCTCCCTTCCATTTAACATTCTTGAATCATCTTAAAACCTGTTATGCAATTATGACTCCAACACTTCATACTAATCTTAAATCTGCCGAAGTCGATATCAATCAACCTTGAATGAAACAACCCAGAAATCAGTGTCTTAATCACTTATTTTCGGTTTAATTGGTAATGCAAAACTTAATCTATACACCAACATGAATCACATGATAACGAGCCATATGATCTACAATACTTATTTGGATGGAAGAATAGCCTTATCAGATTATCCATTTGTTTATTTGATCGAAGCCCATTTTGGTATTCCAGGCTCTTTCAAATGGTTGCGTCACGTTTCTACGAGGTACCTGATTTTTATAGTTAGCGCACATCTTGATCATGGAAAGTTAGTCAATCATAATATTATTTACTATTAGTTATATTTATGTAATGTTTATAGGATAATTTCTACTATAGTCATGGAATCGTATACATATATATCATACCAAAGTCGCAAAATATCTCGATCCTAATCACATAAGTGTATCACATACTTCCAAAATACGCCACATTATATCGACTATATCAACTTCAACACCTTCACTATGGTCACGCATGCCTATCGAGTAAATGTTTACGACCCTAACATAGTCCGTTTACTTCTCATATATCTATGGTTATCTTGGTTATTACTTATAATCTTGGCGACTCTTCGGATTTCTTAGAACTTTCGCGTGCCTGTAAATTCACGATTACGTGATATCAAGTGTAATCGTCAATTTACCTCACAAGATTGTCCTAATAATTTCCGCCGTAGTCATTTTTCACGTATCACTCAAAGTTCATATACTAGTCACACTAGTTTTAAGTCCCTGGTAAGCATCCTAGTGTGTTCAGGTACTCGAGTCTTGACTTATTTCATTCATTATTTCCGGTCAGTCTTATATAATTTCAAGGCATTCCCTAGCTAGTTAGTCTTAGAGCCTTAAACGCTAAGTTCTCTAAGTTGTCCTGGTGTGGTATAGGGTATTCGGAGATATCCTATTTCGCCACAACCGTTGCTCTGATACCATCTGTAACAACCCGACCGGGTGGGGGCTGGTCGAAATGACAGATTGGTAACAGACTTGCACAACGGAAGCATCGATAACTAATATTTAAGTGTAAAATACAAATTCTAATCCAAAATATAAATACATAACTCAATTTAATATTCTTCTAGCTATGCAAAGACGAGTCGCGGCGGCCGTCGAAGCAGTTGATAAAGTGTGTTCCGCTAGTCGATCCGTATCCCAATCCATGCTTAGCTCTAAATGCCCTAAACCGCAATACTTGCAGCTTGAATCTTCTACCGTAACCATCTCTAATCAACACAAGCAAGCATATACCTCGTCTTCATGTTTATCCTAAAGCAGTACCTGAACACATGCTTAAAAGAGTTCGGTCAGCAATTATGCTGGTGAGTCCGTGTAAGTAGTTAAATAAATCTAAAACAGTTTAACAGTTCGAAAACAAGTTTTCATAGATCAAACACACGGTGATGTACAAGTCACACCTCAATCCTAACACGGAATCCATCTACTCCCTTTATGGATTCCCTACGGCATAACATATGCCGCAACGGTCCGCAGACCTCAGTGGAGGGTTTTCCGGGCTTCCGGATCCACTGTACGTGGGGGATTCCCCAAGTAGTACTACCCATACATTAAGTGGCCCAACTCCCTTGGGTTAATGAGTGTGCCTCTGGTTTTGGGAGCCCTTGTCACATCAAGTAAGTTTATACACAAAACAGTTTAGACACACAAGCATGTATTCGCCCCAAAACAGTAAAACAAAAAGGGGAAGTACACGAACTCACCTTTGGTTGCGTTTCACATCACGTCGCATCGTCACACATCATTCCAAGTCAAGATCCTATTCAGAGATATAAACATTAGCGCGTGTAACCAATATCGCGGTTACACGTGTGGGCACTAGGACCTTTGGTTATTGTTACCTTATAGAAATTGTTCAAGAACTCTACTTGGTGTTTAAAGGTCACTTATTCATCTTATGGTATAGACGTATCTAAGTCTCATGTAATCGATCACATCCAAGAGTCTTAGTTTAAATACATATGTCTACTCATTTGTCTTACCTATGGTCCGTGGTCCGAACCGTACCAGTGACCAAGTTATTCATTGTATTTCTCCTTTCTAACGCTTAGGTTAAGGTATATTATTTCTTGTGTCCAGATAATGCGTCTCTAGTCTAATGTATTATTCGTCCATTGTCCAAAATACACATCACGTTGTGCATTGTCTCTCGTGTCCAATATTATGTTCCAAGTTTCCAAGTCTTAATTGTCTATTGTCTTATGATTGTCAAGATATCCTAATATCAATTAGCGTACAGGTCTTGAATAAGTAAATATATATTATGTTGGGTTAGTCAACCTTGTTGTATATAAATATTTAAAGCTCCAATTGCCAGTGACATGTTTTCGAAGTCAAATATTTATTTATAGTTCCTTATGTACACTAGTTCAATCCGCGTACCATATGCATTTCCTAACTTCTTTTGTACCATTTACCATCATTGTTAAAGTAGCCCATACCAAATCAAGTAACATAATATACAATCACATATAGTTATTAGGTTCTATTAGTACATAGGCTTGTTTAATGGGTCGGGTCAGGTCCGGGTCCAAGATGCTTGCTAAAGTCCCACACGTGGCACGCGAACGAGTATAAGAACATAACTTAGGTGACTCGGATTCTCGTCTATACCTCTCGGGTCCCCTCAGTTTCACCGAGTCTTCCGTCTGTTGACTTTTGTTGACCGAGTCAACTAGGTTGACTCGGGTCTTACCCTTCATCTTCTTCCTAATAACCATCATCAATAATCATCACAATCCTAAACTCTATTTCAATTAATCAATCAGCCATGAAAATTGTAAGAAGATCTTAAGCTTACCCGGCTTGCGGACTTCCTTCACCGAACCCTCATCAAAACCCGACCGCCACAGCTTGCTAACAATAACCACCATCAGAATCTCCATCGACCCCTGATAATACCGCCATCGCTACCACCATAACCCTAAACCACCTAGTTCTACTGCCATCATCATCCTGTCACCGTCTCTTGTACAAGTCATCTGGCAGAAGGTCACAGCCGGAGAACAAAGATGCACCACCATACACGGTGGTGCTTCGCCGTCGGGTTCCGTCGCTGTGTTGGTGGTCGGCGACTGATCTCCTCCTCTGTCTCCCTCATTCTTCTGCTCTCTGCCTCTCTAGACGCTTCCGTTTCCCTTTCTCTCTATCTCGTGTTCTAACAATAATGGGGTTGGGTAAAGGGGGTTGTAGGGTGTGTGGTTTGGGTGCGGCTGCCGGAGCTCAGCCTTGGCTCCGCTGTGAAAATCCTACCGGGATCCCACCGGTTCCACTCCATCTCTCTCTCTGATTGTTTATGTGTGTGTGTTGAGATGTAAAAATAACACACTGATATGTGTGTATAGCTTTTATAATAAGCAAAGGAAAAGGGGTGGTGTGTCATAGGGGAGGAGGACAAGTGTCCTCCTCTTGGTGACTCACCCCTCATGTTTGGGTACGGGTTCGTTAACGGGTGTCGGTCCGTTCACATAACGGGTGCAATATTATTCTTTTCGTTTAAATAATTACGTAACTCATCGGTTCGGCTTCGTATTTGACTATACACAATTATTGGTTCATTCGCTATAATATTTTTAGACACGAAAAATTTTGGGCCCTATGACCGGGTTGTTACATTACCAAGTTACTAGGCATGTTACGGGGTTTCTAGCATGTTCCTAGGTGTCAAATTGGGTCTCGGAATGCCAAAATACACTTACAACAGCAGCACATGCGATTAGGAGAAGTCAACTAGCAATTAGGAAAGTCAACTAGCAATTAGGGGCTATAAGACATGCAATTCAGGGTTCAACTAGTGATTAGGGGCTATAAGACATGCAATTCAGGGTTCAACTAGTGATTAGGGGCTATAAGACATGCAATTCAGGGTTCAACTAGTGATTAGGGGCTATAAGACATGCAATTCAGGGTTCAACTAGTGATTAGGGGTTATAAGACATACAATATAGGCGATTGAGAGCTATAAGACATACAATATAGGCGATTAGGCTCCTAATCACCTTCAGCATAGGCGATTAGGATCCCTAATCGCCCCCTGCAGGTCTGTTCTGATTTTTCGCGCGTTTAACCCCCCAAAACAGATCCGAAACATGTGGAAGCACCAAATATCAATCCCAACACATTAACAAACTTATTCCAAGCAAAACCCTTAAATTATCATCATTCTAACAGTCCTGAATGCGAGCGTTTCCCAAAATAGCACACTTATCATGTAACCATCACATCAACATGCAAAAACTTACCCTAAATAGCAATTATCCAAATTTCATCACGTAACAATGTTGTCTGATAATATCCTACTGTTCTAGCATCATCCTAAAGCAAACCCTAACATCATATAACCAACAAAACACATCATATCATCCTTAATCATTCAAAACCATTCAAATGTGTCAAAAGACCAAACATCAACAATACACAACCATGGACCTCCAAACTCCTAAGTTAACATTATCATAATCCATTTAAGTCAGAACCACATTCATAACACAAGAATAACCATGTTTCAATCATAAAAATCCAACCTTTATACAAATACAACACATATAACATTCATAAAGGTTTGGGTTTGTTTAGAAACGGTTTTTAATATATTTTCAAAGACAACAACGTTTAAAAATCAGGTCTGGACCTTTAGGGAACAAAACATAATCATACAAAGGTTTGGGGATGAAGAACACACCTTAGATTTATAGGAAAATGATGTGTAAAGCTTGGAAATGTGTGTTTTGATGCAAAAACGTGTTCCAGAGGGCGTTTGTGAGTTGGGATAGGTTATGGGACGGCTAGGGTTACACAAATGATGTTTTACAAGTCAAGGGTGGTATTTATAGGCGTTTCTAGTCGTTTAAAATACGTCAGACGATAACGTAGCAGTACAGGCGATTAGGCCTCCCAATCGCCGTCAGCTATAGGCGATTAGGGCCTAATCACGCTCACTATAGGCGATTACAGCTCCTAATCGCCTATAGGAGCTTCCTAATCGCCTATACACATAGGTGATTATGCGTAATCACCTACAATGTCATGAAATCACGTGTAATCGCTGTTTTAACATATGTAAACACGTATACACATACCGACAAGTCACATAAAGATTATAAACACATAATTCATGAAAACAAACACGTTCACACTCGTTCACCAATTCCCGGGACTCGAGACTTGTGTGTGTGCATTGGACCGGCGATTCTACAAATCGCCAATAACCGGACTCATACCTCATGTGTGTGTGTTAACCCCAATGATCCTCCGAATCGTTGATCCCTAGACACTTACTTAACGTGACTCGACTCAACTTACCCTGTTATGCGTGATGTATGCGCGATTCGCTAAGGTAGACTTTCCGGATTTTCAAAAGTTACTAACCGGAGTTTGCCGGGTTTCACAGTCATGAACAAAGCCACCAAATGGGTCACTTGTGTTTAACAGTTTCAGCATATAAACATAAACATAAAGCAAAATAAGTTACTACAAAGAAATTTTAAGCCAATGAGAGCAGAGTTTGATTGGCGAACAGAAAACAATAAGGAAGATTGTGGAATTTTCCATATTTAAGAAACTATGGTTGCTGATATAAACAAAAAGAGAGAAAAAGTCATTGTTGATGCAAATGAGTTTGATAAACTACAAACGGAAGACAAGAAGAAAAAGAAGCAAGAAGCATAAAAATATTGGAAGAATTAGAAATGAAGAAAAAAATATTAAAGTACGTTTTCTTATCAGATTTGAATTATCTTTTTGCTAGGTTGACCCTCTTAAAACCATTTTCTGCACGTTTTATATCTTTTATGTATATTATCTTAAGTTAGATCCATCAAAGATTTCCATTTATTCTTAAATCAGTCCAAATCAATAACATTGTTAAAAATTAATGAAAATAGATGGGTAGTTTGGTGTCTTACCTTGTTTTTAATTTGTTTAAGTATAAAGAACACAACATTGGGTCTGCTCAACATTCATAACTCCCACCATAAACCTTAATTCCGAACTTGCTCATGACCCATTTGACCAAATTTTTGGATTTGATGAATTGTACACATGCAAGTAACCCATTTGACCCATTACATAGACAGCCGAGGTTAAATCTATAACCAATGTAGCATATATCGGACGGCAGTAGAGACGAAATTGACAGCCCTACAAGATTTATTCCACAACAGCATAGACGAAATTGACAACTGGCTTATGTTGTATTTGACATCCACGGAAGCGAAACTGACAGCTGCTGTAAGTTGTATTCGACTGCAACTGTAGGCAATCGACAACCATAGAAATTTGAAGTAATAAAGACCCTTATTAAAGTCATAAAACTAGACAACAGTATGCTGACATTCAGCAACAACTAACGCAACTAGCTTTTTTTTCATTTTTGGTGGTGTCTGTAATCGTAAGTAATTAGGGTTTAAGGAATGTAATTTTGCAAGTCTAATGTTATTGTGAGGTTTATACATGGAAAACATTTGGATTTTAAAGAGGGGAAATTACAAATATGTCCTTCAGATTTCATAACTTATTAACAATGTTAGTGATTTGGACGGATTTTGTATTATACGAGAAACGTTGGTGGCTTAGGTGAAAAAAGAAACCTCTTTAGATGGATCTAACAAAAGATAAGGAAATCTTAGGAACGATTTACTATATTAACATGTTCTAAAGTGTTATAATATTGAACATATGATCAAGTACAGGTGTAGTAGCATTCAGATGGTTAGAAGTTACAACAGGTCAAAAGCAAAGCCAAATAGATACTTTTACTATTGAAATTAAATCTGACATTAGAAGACATTTAATGGGAGAACTGTTATTGACATTTTGATGACAATGGATGACAAATCTAGTATTTACTAAGATTTTAGTAGTTCGTGAGACTTTTGTATTTGTTTATGGGTCAGTTTCCATTCAAATCGTTAGAATTTAGAATGGTTGAATTGTTTCCTTTGGCATGGATGACATAATTTTATAGTACATATTGACATGTTACGAATTTTGGTATAATATGTTAGTAAATTGCAAAAAAAAAAAAAGGTAGATATGTCATTTGTATATATATATATATATATATATATATATATATATATATATATATATATATATATATATATCAAACATTAATATAAGCTTGCTCGAACTTGGTAGTTTTAAACCTCGAAAATTCTTTAATGCATAGGATATTTAACATGCTAAATTATTTTAATTTAACACGATATGAACATGGGTAGAAAGTTACCATAACTTAAACTTTTAATTTAACATGTTGAATATATTAAATAATTTTAACATGAAAAACCTATTAAATAATTTTCCTGAAGCCACTTTTTTGTTTCACCCCATTTTCGTTTAAAATTAACATGTTAAATAATTTTAATTTAACATGTTAAATCTATTAATTGTTAACTTCTAAAAAAGATAGGAAACTCAAAAAGAAATAAAAATTATTTAACATGTTAAGACACTACAACAATAAATTTACATGTTTTACAGCTGTGGCGAAATCGACAGATGCTGGAGGTTATAATCAATAGCAGTGGAGACAAAAAATCGACGGCTGTTGCAGGTTATATTCAACAGCAGCAGAGGCGAAATCGACAGCCCATTTCGGTTACAATTTTTACACATATTACTACATTTTTGAACACATTTCGGCACTAAATTCGCTGTAGTTTTTAACCCATTTTTGTTGCAGTAATTAGTTTGAAAATCTGATAAAATTTTTAATAACAAAACTATTTAACATCTTAAACAATTAATTGCAAGGCTATTTAACAGGTTAAATATCTTAAATGTTCAATTCTAAAACAAACTAGAAAAGTCCAAAAGAAATAAAATAATTTAACATGTTAAGTTCATTTTGTTAAGCCAAAAAAATATAGGTGGAAAGTTATCAAAACGCTTGTGTATGACTGAAATTTTTTGGTGCAGTTTTTTACCCAATTAAGCACAATTTTGCTGCAGTTTATCACCCATTCCGGTTGCAGTTTTGGAACATTTTACTGGTCTGGCCGGTATCGAAACCGTAGGGTTTGATTTGTAACAACCAGTAAAATATAAAATTGTTGTATATCACCTTTGCATCGAGTTGACATAATCAGGTTGAAAATATGATAAACTCTATAATAACAAGACTATTTAATATGTTAAACAATTATACTTAAACATGTAAAATCTTTTAACTGTTCAGTTTTACAAGAAATTAGGAAACTCAAAAAGAAATAAAATAATTTAACATGTTAAATTGAAATTTCCCGGTATATTTCTAGTGAGCTTTGGGTGGCCTTTTCAATTCTATCAGAGTAGAAGCTGTCTCGAAACTGCAGATAGCCTTGTTTAATGACAACATTAGCAATAGAAGACAGTAGCACATGTTTCTCTTTTTTCAACCCAAAAATATGGCTTTGTAACCTATAAGTCACAGAATGAACGAATGAACAAACATATACCGAAGATTAGTTATAAATGAAATTACTACTATTTAGAAAATTGCATTGAGGTGATGTAAGAGTATCAACAATCCAAAATTTTAAATAATCTAATCTTTTTATAGGTAAATTTTTTCATACCAAATCTGAGTGAACCATTTGATCCATTTGCAAGTGATCAATTTGACCCATTTGTTGGCTTTGTTCATGATTGTCGTTTAAGACACTGTTGTTAGCCCGACATAATTTAAATATTATGCAGCTGTTAAACACAGCAGTGGCATGTTAAACACAGAAACAACTATTAAACACAAACAACATGTTAAACTTGTTGTTGCACGTTGTTTGTTAAGTTGCTAGCACGGCAACAATAAATTTACATGTTTGATAGTTGTGGCGAAATAAAAAGCCGGTATAGGTTATAAACAATAGTAGCAGAGGCGAAATCGACAGCTGCTGCGAGTTGTATTCCACAGCAGAACAGGCGAAATCAACAACATAACTCAGTTACAGATTTTGCACATCTTACTACAATTTTGAACACATGTCGAGACTACCTTCGCTATAGTTTTTAACACATTTTTTGCTGCAGTTTATGACCCATTTTGGCTGCAGTTTGGCACACTTTGTTGCAGTTGTTTTGAAAACTGCATCAAATTGTGCCACAAATGCAAAGGAAATGGGTCAAAATGCAGGTTTCAACACATTTCGGCACTAACTTGGCTGTATATCACATTTGCATCGAATTGACGTAATTACGTTGAAAATCTGACATACTTTACAATAACAAGACTATGTAACATGTTAAACAATTTTAAATTTAATATGCTAAATCTTTTAAATGTTATGTTTTACAAGAAGGTAGGAACCTCAAACATAAATAAAATAATTTAACATGTTAAACTTAAACTTCCAGGTATCTTCAAGAAAACAAAGATAAAAACAAAGGTCACTTGTTATTCAACATTTCTCTTCTTCGCCTCTCATGACATGCTTTATTCTCGGCCCTACTGCACGAATTACCGTGTACCCTATTATGCGATTAGACAGTATGAATAAGTTATTATTTATAACATTAACGATTTATAAGAACTAAGAGCGAAAAGAATTTATAAGTTTTATGAACACTACAAACATTATCTCAAAATGTGCAGTTTTAGATATAATGCACATTCTCTCTGTATCAAATATATGGGACACAGATTTAGAAGCGCAATCCTTGTCCATGTTTCTAATAGTGGACTATTTGGCCAATTAGTTAATGATTTGGAATTGTTTGGATATACATAAAAAATAAACAATAAGATGAAAACCATCTCAAACAAACAATAGATTAGTTAAAAAGAGTATACAACATTCTAAGTTTCCCAAATAAAAAAGATATGCACTGTGCGAATATCAAGACTAGATGGAGTGGTGATGATGGGGGCAAGAGACTTTTGCCCCCACCACGTAGGCGCCACATAGACAATGGGGGTTTCACCCTTCACGTAGGAAAAAGGAAGGGATGGTGAAAGGCAAGGGCAAGGGACAAAAAACAACGAATCAAAACACAAAATTCAAAAAAAATACAATCAGACAAAACAAAAAGGGGCAACGACGGTGAGATTTCTGCTGCCCCAAGGGGCGATGCCCAAAAAAAGTGGTGGAGGGGTGGTGTGGGTGGCAACTAAATTCACATGTTGATGGCTGACAATCTCCTACTATGATAGTCATCTCGCATGATAGTGTAGTTTCCTTCCTTGGTAACTCATTTCCTGCATTCATATAGATTGTATTGACGATTCTTTACGTTTATGGCTAACTTGACATATAAAATTGCATAAATAATAAAATAACTCTTAGTTGTGACAAATATAAAATCTTACCATAACCAAGCAATAATGTGCTAGCAATAACAAACATGGCCAAAATAGATATAGGTTTCATGGCTTTTCCTTTATGTTTGTTTTGTGTTAGGAAAAATAAAAGCTTTATAGTTGTACGACTAAATGAAGGCATATGACCATATATATAGAGAGTGAGAACCAATAATGATATATTATATAATATCTCATTATATTTTTTATGTAAAACCCTATTACATCTTGTAATAACAAGGTACAACTACAGTGGTTGAAAATTAAAAATAAACGATTCAAGCATCATTCAGTGTTAGTTTTCGTATAACAAGTGATTAGCTTGGAACCAACTACAACTACAATTAAAACTAATCTGGACTTTTTATTGATAAATTCATCATACGAAATGCGAGTGACACACTTACTGGCTTTGTTCATATTTGTCGTTTAAGACACTGCAGCTGTTAAACACAGCAGTGGCATGTTAAACACATAAACAATGTTAAACACAAACAACATCTACAGGTTGTTTGTTAAGCTTCTAGCACATTGTGCCACAAATGCAACTGAAATGGGTCATATGCAGTTTTCAACACATTTCGGCACTAACTTGGTTGTATATCACATTTGCATCGAATTGACGTAATTAGTTTGAAAATCTTATAAACTATACAATAACAAGACTATTTAACATGTTAAACAATTTAGATTTAATACGTTAAATCTTTTTATTGTTAAGTTTTACAAGAATGTAGGAAACTCAAATAGAAATAAAATAATTTAACATGTTAACTTGAAAGTTCCCGGTATCTTTTCAGTAAGAAATAAAAATTGCAAATAATTTCCGACACTTACAGGAAAAGAACCAATAAACATATTATTATACAGATACAACACCAAGAACCTAGTTCCACGACCACCTGAAATCC
Source organism: Ambrosia artemisiifolia (assembly GCA_032199755.1). Lineage (NCBI taxonomy): Eukaryota > Viridiplantae > Streptophyta > Magnoliopsida > Asterales > Asteraceae > Ambrosia > Ambrosia artemisiifolia. Next base: position 35,849,827 of record CM063517.1, read on the forward strand.
GATTACAACTCATATCAAACCTCTCCAAAATCACCATCTCAAATAATGAATCCTTCAACTCACCAACATAATTATTTAACCAAAGTTTCGACACCTTGAACCTACTCAAATTCCAAAACATATCCATCCGTAACTCGCCTAAAATATTATTCCGGGACAAATCAACCACTTCCAACAACAGACATGATTTAAATCTTTGAGGAACCATACGATATAATAAAATCTTCATGTAAACAAATTTCAACTGAACCAAAGACATAACAAAGAGAAATGTCAGATCTAAACAAAATTTCCAAATCTAAACGAATTTCCACAAAAAAAAAATTATAACAAAGAGAATTGTCAGATCTAAATAGAAATTCTAGATCTAAACAATTTCAACTAAAACAAAAACATAACAAAGAGAATTACCATATCTAAGCAGAATATTCAGATCTAAACACAAAGCAACCTACTTAATTGTCAAATATAAACGAATTTCAACTAAAAACAGTAACATAACAAAGAGAATTTCCAAATGAGACCAAAAAATTAAATCAAAACCTAAATTTAACTAAAAAAACGTAAGCATAACAAAAAGAATTTCCAGATCTAAACAAATTTGTGTTTAAAATCATTAGATCGAATTTTCAAAAAAAAACATGCGCATTGATGGTTGATGGTAGAGATCGATGGGTACATTGCAGGTAGAGATCGGTGGTTGCATTTCTGGTAGAGATGGATGGTTGCAGGTAGAGACGAGGAAGAAAGAATACTGAAGCAAAGAAAGAGAGAGAGAGTGTGAGTAGAGAGAGAAAACAGAAGAGATAGAGAGAGAAGGAAGATCGTAGAGAGAGAGAGAGAGTAAAGAGATGGAGAGAGTGGGGGAGGGAAGATTGCAGAGAGAGAGAGAGAGAGAGAGAGAGAGAGAAAGAGAGAGTATAAAGAGAAAGTTGAGTGAACAATATTTTCTTTACATTCCAATTTTACCATTAGCTAAATATTAAGCTTATGATTAATTGGTTTTATCTTATCCATTGATTTTCATAATCCAAGGGTTCTAAGAGGGGTTCCCCAGTTCCCCACTTTTCTGTGGTTCCCTAATGAAACTTTCACTATATATATATATATACACACACACTCACATTCTTTGGTGTTACATAATTGGAAACCCAAGAGGAAAAAAATTACTAAAACATGGTAATCGTTTATTTTACTTGCTTATTATAACCACATGCCTTATGGAAACAAAGAACTACATGAACAATGGCAATGATTATTGTCAAGGCATTTTCCATGTGCATTTATACTCCAGTGGTTGCAACTAAATTAACATGTGGATGGCTGAAAATCTCCTACTATGATAGCCGTCTCGCATGATAGTGTAGTTTCCTTCCTTGGTAACTCATTTCCTGCATTCATATAGATTGTATTGACGATTCTTTACGTTTATGGTTAACTTGACATATAAAATTGCATAAATAATAAAATAACTCTTAGTTGTGACAAATATAAAATCCTACCATAACCAAGCAATAATGTGCTAGCAATAACAAACATGGCCAAAATAGTTATAGGTTTCATGGCTTTTCCTTTATGTTTGTTTTGTGTCAGGAAAAATAAAAGCTTTATAGTTGTACGACTAAATGAAGGCATATGACCATATATATAGAGAGTGAGAACCAATAATGATATATTATATAATATCTCATTAAATTCTTTATGTAAAATCCTATTACATCTTGTAATAACAAGGTACAACTACAATGGTTGAAAATTAAAAATAATCGATTCAAGCATCATTCAGTGTTAGTTTTTCGTATAACAAGTGATTAGCTTGGAACCAACTACAACTACAATTAAAACTAATCTGGACTTTTTATTGATAAATTCGTCATACGAAATGCGAGTGACACACTTACTGGCTTTGTTCATATTTGTCGTTTAAGACACTGTAGCTGTTAAACATAGCAGTGGCAAGTTAAACACATAAACAATGTTAAACACAAACAACATCTACAGGTTGTTTGTTAAGCTTCTAGCACATTGTGCCACAAATGCAACTCAAATGGGTCATATGCAGTTTTCAACACATTTCGGCACTAACTTGGTTGTATATCACATTTGCATCGAATTGACGTAATTAGTTTGAAAATCTTATAAACTATACAATAACAAGACTATTTAACATGTTAAACAATTTAGATTTAATACGTTAAATCTTTTTATTGTTAAGTTTTACAAGAATGTAGGAAACTCAAATAGAAATAAAATAATTTAACATGTTAACTTGAAAGTTCCCGGTATCTTTTCAGTAGGAAATAAAAATTGCAAATAATTTCCGACACTTACAGGAAAAGAACCAATAAACATATTATTATGCAGATACAACACCAAGAGCCTAGTTCCACGACCACCTTCACTAATCCCTTCAGGAAGCCACCCTGAAATCCGATTACAACTCATATCAAACCTCTCCAAAATCACCATCTCAAATAATGAATCCTTCAACTCACCAACATAATTATTTAACCAAAGTTTCGACACCTTGAACCTACTCAAATTCCAAAACATATCCATCCGTAACTCGCCTAAAATATTATTCCGGGACAAATCAACCACTTCCAACAACAGACATGATTTAAATCTTTGAGGAACCATACGATATAATAAAATCATCATGTAAACAAATTTCAACTAAACCAAAGACATAACAAAGAGAAATGTCAGATCTAAACAAAATTTCCAAATCTAAACGAATTTCCACAAAAAAAAATTATAACAAAGAGAATTGTCAGATCTAAATAGAAATTCTAGATCTAAACAATTTCAACTAAAACATAAACATAACAAAGAGAATTACCATATCTAAGCAGAATATTCAGATCTAAACACAAAGCAACCTACTTAATTGTCAAATATAAACGAATTTCAACTAAAAACAGTAACATAACAAAGAGAATTTCCAAATGAGACCAAAAAATTAAATCAAAACCTAAATTTAACTAAAAAAACGTAAGCATAACAAAAAGAATTTCCAGATCTAAACAAATTTGTGTTTAAAATCATTAGATCGAATTTTCAAAAAAAAAACATGCGCATTGATGGTTGATGGTAGAGATCGATGGGTACATTGCAGGTAGAGATCGGTGGTTGCATTTCTGGTAGAGATGGATGGTTGCAGGTAGAGACGAGGAAGAAAGAATACTGAAGCAAAGAAAGAGAGAGAGAGAGTGAGTAGAGAGAGAAAACAGAAGAGATAGAGAGAGAAGGAAGATCGTAGAGAGAGAGAGAGTAAAGAGAAAGCAGAAGAGATGGAGAGAGTGGGGGAGAGAAGATTGCAGAGAGAGAGAGAGAGAGAGAGAGAGAGAAAGAGAGAGTATAAAGAGAAAGTTGAGTGAACAATATTTTCTTTAAATTCCAATTTTACCCTTAGCTAAAAATTAAGCTTATGATTAATTGGTTTGATCTTATCCATTGATTTTCATAATCCAAGGGTTCTAAGAGGGGTTCCCCAGTTCCCCACTTTTCTGTGGTTCCCTACTGAAACTTTCACTATATATATATATATACACACACACTCACATTCTTTGGTGATACATAATTGGAAACCCAAGAGGAAAAAAATTACTAAAACTTGGTAATCGTTTATTTTACTTGCTTATTATAACCACATGCCTTATGGAAACAAAGAACTACATGAACAATGGCAATGATTATTGTCAAGGCATTTTCCATGTGCATTTAAATTCCAGTGGTTGCAACTAAATTCACATGTTGATGGCTGACAATCTCCTACTATGATAGTCATCTCGCATGATAGTGTAGTTTCCTTCCTTGGTAACTCATTTCCTGCATTCATATAGATTGTATTGACGATTCTTTACGTTTATGGTTAACTTGACATATAAAATTGCATAAATAATAAAATAACTCTTAGTTGTGACAAATATAAAATCTTACCATAACCAAGCAATAATGTGCTAGCAATAACAAACATGGCCAAAATAGATATAGGTTTCATGGCTTTTCCTTTATGTTTGTTTTGTGTTAGGAAAAATAAAAGCTTTATAGTTGTACCACTAAATGAAGGCATATGACCATATATATAGAGAGTGAGAACCAATAATGATATATTATATAATATCTCATTAAATTCTTTATGTAAAATCCTATTACATCTTGTAATAACAAGGTACAACTACAATGGTTGAAAATTAAAAATAATCGATTCAAGCATCATTCAGTGTTAGTTTTTCGTATAACAAGTGATTAGCTTGGAACCAACTACAACTACAATTAAACCTAATCTGGACTTTTTATTGATAAATTCGTCATACGAAATGCGAGTGACACACTTACTGGCTTTGTTCATATTTGTCGTTTAAGACACTGCAGCTGTTAAACACAGCAGTGGCAAGTTAAACACATAAACAATGTTAAACACAAACAACATCTAGCTTCTAGCACATTGTGCCATAAATGCAACTGAAATGGGACATATGCAGTTTTCAACACATTTCGGCACTAACTTGGTTGTATATCACATTTGCATCGAATTGACGTAATTAGTTTGAAAATCTTATAAACTATACAATAACAAGACTATTTAACATGTTAAACAATTTAGATTTAATACGTTAAATCTTTTTATTGTTAAGTTTTACAAGAATGTAGGAAACTCAAATAGAAATAAAATAATTTAACATGTTAACTTGAAAGTTCCCGGTATCTTTTCAGTAAGAAATAAAAATTGCAAATAATTTCCGACACTTACAGGAAAAGAACCAATAAACATATTATTATGCAGATACAACACCAAGAACCTAGTTCCACGACCACCTTCACTAATCCCTTCAGGAAGCCACCCTGAAATCCAATTACAACTCATATCAAACCTCTCCAAAATCACCATCTCAAATAATGAATCCTTCAACTCACCAACATAATTATTTAACCAAAGTTTCGACACCTTGAACCTACTCAAATTCCAAAACATATCCATCCGTAACTCGCCTAAAATATTATTCTGGGACAAATCAACCACTTCCAACAACAGACATGATTTAAATCTTTGAGGAACCATACGATATAATAAAATCATCATGTAAACAAATTTCAACTGAACCAAAGACATAACAAAGAGAAATGTCAGATCTAAACAAAATTTCCAAATCTAAACGAATTTCCACAAAAAAAAATTATAACAAAGAGAATTGTCAGATCTAAATAGAAATTCTAGATCTAAACAATTTCAACTAAAACATAAACATAACAAAGAGAATTACCATATCTAAGCAGAATATTCAGATCTAAACACAAAGCAACCTACTTAATTGTCAAATATAAACGAATTTCAACTAAAAACAGTAACATAACAAAGAGAATTTCCAAATGAGACCAAAAAATTAAATCAAAACCTAAATTTAACTAAAAAAACGTAAGCATAACAAAAAGAATTTCCAGATCTAAACAAATTTGTGTTTAAAATCATTAGATCGAATTTTCAAAAAAAAAAACATGCGCATTGATGGTTGATGGTAGAGATCGATGGGTACATTGCAGGTAGAGATCGATGGTTGCATTTCTGGTAGAGATGGATGGTTGCAGGTAGAGACGAGGAAGAAAGAATACTGAAGCAAAGAAAGAGAGAGAGAGAGTGAGTAGAGAGAGAAAACAGAAGAGATAGAGAGAGAAGGAAGATCGTAGAGAGAGAGAGAGAGAGTAAAGAGAAAGCAGAAGAGATGGAGAGAGTGGGGGAGGGAAGATTGCAGAGAGAGAGAGAAAGAGAGAGTATAAAGAGAAAGTTGAGTGAACAATATTTGTAGATGCGTTTTGCGACTAGTGATTGGATAGTTAACATATGTTAGAAGGTTTAGTCTGGGCGAAGGTAAGAAGATTTGGGCGAAGGTGAATATGAAGTGGGCGAAGGTAGAATAGACTGGACGAATGAAGATTGGAACTACACAGAAGACACACATTCGACCACTACTGTGGGCGAATGTGGAAAAGACTCACTTTCGACCAGATGAAATGGGCGAATATGCAGTGCCTATAAATATAATTTGTGTTTTTGTAATGTAAAGTGAGTCATTAGGTGTGTGTATTTTGAGGTGTTGTTCCAGATTAGTTTGAGAGGTTCAGTGTGTGTTCTAGATTAACCTAAAGTGAATTGTAAACAAGTTTATGAATGTGTTAATCTATGAAAACGTTTGAAAATGACTTTGATTGTGTTTTGATTTGAGTTTATATCAGTTTGTTCAAAGCTAGGGTTTCCGCACCTGGTTTTGTAACTTGTATGATCATATAATCCTGTTTTCGTGTCAAATCGTTCCTCTACAAAGTGGTATCAGAGCGTAGAGGATCATACAACAACAAATTGATAAACTCAGAGCTGATTTGGACATTATTTTGATCAATTCACATCTGTTTTTGCATAAAAATGGTTTTTGAGTGTTTTTGAAAGATTTCGAGTTGATTTTGTGGTTAAAATTCAAAATTCCAAGAATTAAACTTGTTCCAAATCATCTCCGAAGCAAAACCTGATCAAGATCATTCAAATTCACAAACTTTTGAAAATCAGAGATCAAAATAACCGTTTTTCAAAGTGTAACCGTTTTTCAAACCTAAAATGGGCGAATCTGGAACTGGGTGGTCGAACGTGTAGAGTTTTGGGCGAACCTGAAAGATTTTTGGGCGAACCTAGGGTATTTTGGGCGAACCTGGAAATTTTCTGTTGAATTTTTCACTTTCGGGTCACATTTTTCACATTCGGTTCATCGGGCGGGCGAACCTAGAACTAAAACGGGCGAACCTGGATTAGTTTGGACGAACGTGGAAAATTGTTAGTGTGTTTTTACTTTCTGGTGAACATTTACATTCGGGTGAGTGTTTAGGGGCGAAAGTGCATCAGAAGGGACGAAGGTGGAGCATTTCTGGGCGAACCTAGACTAGTTTTTGGAAAATTTTTCTAAGTGTTGAATTTTTCGAAGTTCGTGATCATGTGGAATTTTCCGACTACTCCGACACCAGCAACTACACAACCACAACAGCAAGTGATGGACCCATGGACGGTGGCAGCACAAAAGACGAGCACACAGTCTTCGCAGCCGGTTAACTATATGACTCAAAGTGCACCTCCAGCACCACAATCTGACTACTGGGGAGTAGCAGCAGCGGTGGTAAATACTCAAACTACAAATGCTATTTCCACACTGATTAATGATTTGTCTTCAGGTAGCGGGAATCGGCCACCGAAGCTTATGGAGATTCAAGATTACAATCAGTGGCAGAAAAAGTTCAAGATACATTTGGAAGGCATGGAAGTGGAAGGTGCAGAAGCATGGAATAACTGAGAAGACTAGAGGTCTAAGGATGGAAGAACTGAGAAAGGAGTTTGAAAATTTTTCTTATATTTGAAATGAAACTTTGAAAGAACTAACTCCTAGATATAGTCATTTGTTATCTGAATTGTCTAGCTATGGTATACAGATTCCTATGGCAAAGCAGGTGGATAAGTTTGCAGATGCATTACCACCAAATTGGCATCAGCATGTGGAAGTCCTTAGGGAGAAGGATGCTTATCAATACTGGTCTATTCAAGAGTTCATAGAGAAGCTGGAAAACAAAGAGTTGGAAGAGAAGAGGAAAGCTAGAAGAGCACAGATTTCTCAGAATCCCAACTTATATTTTGGAGGAAATCTAGTTCCAACTAGTACATCAAGCTCAGGAGGGCTAGTGGCACCACATGTGGCATGTATTTCCAATGTTATGGAATCACCTACCATTAACTACCATCAACAAACATCATCTTTTTCACAACCATCAAATCCACCACCACAACAACAATACAACAATTCATATATTCCACCATTCTCCCCAATGCAACAAGCAGCTTTCTATACTGCTAGCCAATCTCAAAAACAACCAATGAACCAACCTAATCAACAACCGGTAGTTTTGGAAACTTCTAACTTGGGTAATGTGACAGTTGAAGTTGCTCAGCAACACATTGCATTAGTCTCTGCAATGGTCTCATCCTACAATGGATTAGTTGCTAGTCAAATTGGGAATAACAACTTAACCAATGAAGACTACGCACAGATTGACAAGGAAGAGATGGAACTCATTGATATCCAATGGGCCTTTGCGAGCATCATGAGAAGAGCAACAGAGTTCATTGAGAAAACCGGTAGAACTGATTTGGGAACTTCTCCTAACACAACCTATGGGTTCAATAAGGAGAAAGTTACTTGTTTTAACTGTGGAGGAAAAGGTCACTTTAAAAGAGAATGTACCCAACCACCAAAACAAGGCAATAGGAACCCATTCAATGCAAGCTATCAGAATCGTCAACAACAAAACCAAAACCAAGTTTCTTACCAAAACAACAACAACTACCAAAACCGTCAAAACAACTTTAATAACAACCAAAACAGACAACCAAACACACCAAACCAGACACAAAACCAATCACCCAACAATGCAAACCGAACAGTCATACCAATCACTACACCTAATGAGACACATCAGAACACCAATCAGAATCAAGCATTGGTGACTCAACAAGATGAGAGGTTTGACTGGTCGAGCATGCAAATAGGTGTTGAAGAAATTACTACTGGTGGCAATGTGGTTTGTGTTGCGTATCAGGTTGATATTGAAGATTCAGTGATGGAGGATGAGAAGGTAGAAACTGAGGTTGAAAGTGATGAGTCTGAGGCTGAGATGGATGTGGAGACTGAACCTGTTAAGGTTAATGCTGAGGGCAATGTTGAGGTTAAGATTGAAGGAACAAATTCTGGAGTTGTGATTGATACTGTTTCTGATGTTCCTGAGGAGTGTGAATCGGTTTATTCTGATTCAGACAGTGAATCAGATACAGAAGCAAGTGTTAATTCTCTAGATGAAGACATTGATCAGTTTCTAGCAGAAGCGGATTTTCTGATGACAAGGAAGTCGTGTATTGCAGATGATGCTTTCACAAAGATTGACTATTCCAGATTCTTTGCAGGAAAGGAAGCTCATTTCGCATTGATGGCCATGACTGATCCGCCAAAACCTGTAAGTTCTGATTGTAGCACTGATGTTACAAGTGATAAATACTGTGGTACACGTAATAGATTGACTGAGGAGAATAAACAACTCTGTGTTCAACGTGATAGTGCTATCATGAACAGTCAATCTACTCGCAAAGAGTTGAATGCTTTCAACAAAGTATTAGATGGCTACAAAAAGGACATTTCCGACTTGAAAAACACTTTGTCTTTAAAACAATTGGCAATTAATAACTATATCAATGAAATTGAAAACACCAAGTTGGAAATGGCCGCCATCAAATGCTTTGCTGAGAAAGTAAACAAAAAGCTGGAAAGTTATAAGCATATTGCTTATGTAGTAGACCACATCATAGATGATCAAACCACCAATTATCGGTCTGTACCATCTCCGGTTCTCTTTGAAAACCATAATTGTCACCAAGTGACACCGGAGAGTTCGGTAAAATCAGACTCAGCATCGGAAAATGAATCTAATACTTCAAGTATTGGTGATCCACATTCTGATGTTAGACCGATTTTGGGTATCAATGATGAGGGTGTTACTGCTGAGAGTGTAGATTCAGACACTGAGAGTGATGACACTGGTGGTAATCAAACTGTTAATGCATGTGAAATTCCAAAAGAAAATCACATCATTACAAATGAACCAGTTTCACCATCTCAGATAGTGATTCCGATGGCAAATGCTCATCGTGTGAATAAGTCTGATAAGAATGTTGTGAAGAAAGATCTTGAGAAAAATGTGGTTAAGAAAGATCTTGAAAAGAGTGTTAAGAATGAACAATGTGACAAACCTGTCAAAGTGTTTTATCGGATGGAAGGATCCGATAAGATCATTTCTGACGAGGACTTTCCAATAAAAAACGCCAATTATGCTAAAATAGAAAAGATTTGGCAAGAAAGCACCATTTGGTTCCCAAAACATGAGAGAACAAATGAGATTCCACCGGCATTATTAAAGAAATTGTATTTGGATGTTCCTCAAGAACCAAAGGTCCATGTCACAGAGTTTATTCGACCCAAAAACAGAGCTAATGGTTTTAATGAGCCTACTTACTCAAAAGGGCCACTCCCTGAGAGTTTAAGGAAGCAACAGTACAATGATCAATACCCTGTTAGATCATTTGCTCAACCAAATGCTCCGAATGTTTTTGAAGAGTACCGTGCGTGTTTTAAATGTGGGGAACGAGGGCATTTACTTGCTCAGTGCCCATATGTAAGGCACAAAAGACATGAGGTAGAAGTGAGGAATTCCATGAGGAAACCGATTGATCATTATGTGCCACCACATAGGAGAGTTGTTTCTCAACAACCACAACAGTTTTTCAATCAAAACAAGTTTTATCAAATGAGGAACAATCGTCCAATTCAATATGATCAAAGGAATCGAATTGCAATGGAACACTCATGGAGAAAGCCTGTGGTGAACGCAACAATTGATAGGCAAAAGGTTTCACCAAAACCGATTGTCAAATCAAATGTTGGACCTAAGTCAGTTAAATCAGATAAGGTTACCAAGAGAGTTACATTTGCTAACAATGTTCAGAAACCGACTGAGAACCCAAAGTCTCAGATTCGCATCTTGAAAAGGTCTGAACAATCTTGGTCACCCAATGGTACTCCAGGAGCCTCAACTTCAAGGGTTAATGAGAAAAAGGAAACTGTTTTGAACAATCAGAAAAAGATTGATCAAAAAGTTGTTGAAAATGCTTGTGAGAATGTTACTTTGAAACCTGATGTTCAAAGACCCAAGACTCAGGCTTGGGTCCCCCGAAAGAACTAACTGATTTACATTTTGTGTGCAGGGAGCTTCAGCTGGCCCTATTAGCAGTCTTTGGATTGTTGATAGTGGAGCTTCAGGCCACATGACAGGGGATCTTGCGTTGCTGTTCGACGTGAAGAACATCAATGGAGGGTATGTAGCTTTCGCGGGTAATAAAGGTGGATATATCACAATGGAAGGAAGTGTGAGCAATGGGATAGTGAGTTTCGAGCGGATTTCGTATGTGAAGCAGATTGATTATAATCTGTTGAGTGTCAGTCAAATATGTGATAAACAATTTACTGTGCATTTTGATGACAAATCCTGCTATATTCTGAAACCGGGCTTTACAATTCCTAAAGAGTGGATAATGTTGAAGGCACCTCGCGTCAACAATCTCTACATTCTTGATATGTCCAAGGCGATGACATCACAGGGACAGATAACATGCTTTCTATCCAAAGCGACAGAGAAAGAATCGATAATGTGGCACCGAAGAATGGGGCACATTCATCTGAGGAAAATGAACCAACTTGTGAGAAATGGACTTGTTGATGGAGTAAACGTGAAACATTTCCATCTGAATGACAAGTGTGTGAGTTGTAAAAAGGGGAAGCAACACAAACAGTCCCACAAAGTGAAGAAGGTTAATTCTGTAGAGATGCCACTTGAGCGATTGCACATGGATCTTTTCGGACCGATCAAGCGCAAAAGTCATCTTGGGGAGTTATATTGTTTAGTTGTCAGTGACGACTATTCAAGATTTTCATGGGTGATGTGTTTGCAGAATAAAAGTGACACCTTTAACAATCTAAAAGTTCTGTTCACTCGATTAGAGAATCTCTACAATGTGAAAATTAAGAGAATTCGGAGTGACAATGGGACGGAGTTCAAAAACGCCAAGATGGATGAACTTTGTGAAAGCAAAGGGATACATCATGAATATTCGGCTCCGTACACCCCACAACAGAACGGTGTTGCTGAACGAAAGAATAGGACTCTAATTGAAGCGGCTAGAACAATGCTCGCTGATTCAAATCTTCCGGTAATGTTCTGGAACGAGACGATTTATGCAGCAAATTACACACTAAATCGGGTTCTAACAGTGAAGAAGTTTGGTAAAACATCTTATGAGCTGTTACACCGAAGAAAGCCGAATTTAGAGTATCTAGAACCTTTTGGGGCGCCATGCACTATGTTGAATCCAAGCGAGAAGTTTAGTCCTAAAGCCGAGGAGGGATACTTTGTTGGATATGCAACCCCGCTCAAACGGGTATACAACAAGCGAACTCGTCGAGTGGAGTATTGGGCTAACGTGGAAGTTCAACGATATACTCAAAATCTACAAGGCACGGGTCCTGATTGGATGTTTGATTACAAAGATTTCTTTGAATCATTCAATCTAGATAGCTTGGTTGAAGAAGCTGTTATCAGATTACTTTACGAGTGTGAAAATGCAACGACTTCACCGTTGGTGCGTCCGATCACTGTGAACCCCCTACCAGCTTCTAATGATACCAATGCTCCTATACAAGAGGAAGAAGTGTTTCAGGAGGTTTCAACTTCACTAGAATCTTCAGAATCTGAAGATGACCAATTTGAAGAAGCTATTCTTGAACAAGCAGAAGAACAGGAGGCACCGCCAGTGAACCCAACTCCAACTCCAGATGTTGCTTCTTCATCAAATACGGGTCATGATCTGGATGCTGTAGAGAATCTAACTGCTCAGACGGGAGTTACTGTACCTGAATATCCGGAATCTCGGATTCATCGTATTCACCCACTGGAGCAAGTTATTGGTGATCCTGGAAGCAGTGTTATGACCAGAGGGCAGCTTAAAAGTGTTAACTCGCCAGAGAGTTTTGGTGCTTTAGCTTTATATGCCAAAATTCAACAATCTGGTAGTCAAAATGATTGGTCGTTTGCGTGTTATGTGTCGCAGGTAGAGCCAAGGACATACAAGGACGCTTTGAAGGATGATGCCTGGGTGGAAGCTATGCAGGAGGAGTTATTACAATTCCAGAAATTGGGAGTTTGGACGCTCACAGATTTGCCGCCAGACAGAAAGAAGATAGGCACTAAATGGGTGTTTAAGTGCAAAAAGGATGATCGTGGGGTTATTGTTCGTAACAAAGCCAGATTGGTCGTGCAGGGTTTCCATCAAATCGAAGGAATTGATTATAACGAAATCTATGCACCGGTAGCACGAATCGAAGCTATTCGGATGTTCCTTGCGTTTGCTTCATACAAGAAATTCAAAGTTTATCAAATGGACGTTAAGAGCGCATTTCTGTACGGGAAAGTCAAGGAAGAGGTTTATGTCGGGCAGCCACCAGGCTTTGAGGACCCAATCCACCGGGATAAGGTCTACGTGCTGAACAAAGCTCTATATGGCTTGCACCAGGCTCCGAGGCAGTGGTACGAGGAGCTAAGTACATACCTCATCACCAAAGGATTTAAGCGCGGCCTCGTCGATTGTACCCTCTTTACGAAGAAGACGGGAGATGACTTGCTTCTAGTGCAGATTTACGTTTATGATATAATATTTGGTTCAACTAACGAGCTTTTATGCAGGGAGTTCGAAACTGTCATGCAGGAAAAGTTCGAGATGAGCGCAATGGGGGAGATGCAGTTTTTCCTAGGCTTACAGGTGGACCAAAGACCCGACGGGATCTTCATTCACCAGACGAAATATGTCTCCGACATCTTGAGCCGGTTCCAGATGGAGGACTCTAAGCCGATGGATACCCCGATTCAACCCAATCACGGGATTGGGGTGGACGCTAAGGGGGAGCTGACGGACCCATTTACATACAGAGCAATCATCGGATCTCTGATGTATTTGACGGCGTCTCGACCAGATATTATGTACGCGACGTGTCTCTGTGCCCGCTATCAATCGAAGCCGAAACAAAGTCATCTGACGGCGGTCAAGCGTATCCTTAGATATCTGAAGGGTTGTCCCTCAAAAGGACTTTGGTACCCTATTGATGATAATTTTGATTTCATATCTTTTAGTGATGCAGATTGGGGCGGCTGTGACAAAGATAGCAAATCTACTACAGCTGGTTGCCAGTTTTTAGGGAGCAGGTTAATCACCTGGCAATGCAAGAAGCAGACTTCCGTGGCACTATCTACCTGTGAAGCCGAGTACATTGCAGCCTCGAGTTGCTGTTCGCAAGTGCTCTGGATCCAACAGCAGATGGTGGATTACGGTTTGCAGTTTCTTAAAACCCCTATATACTGTGACAACGAAGCCGCTATCGCATTAACTAAAAATTCTGAAAATCATTCTAAAGCTAAACATATCCGGATCAAATATCATTTTATCCGTGATTGTTACGCTAAAGAATTGATAGATATGATCAAAATTCATACTGACTACCAACGTGCAGATTTGTTTACAAAAGCTTTTGACAGATCCCGCTTTGAATATCTTTTAAAAGTAAACAACATAAAGGAAAAACAGGACTAATCGGCACCTCGGTTTATCGTTTTTTAGTTTTTAGTTTTTATATTTTGCTAATTGGGAATTTCTCTTTGCTAATTGGGAATTTCTCTTTACTATCGTAATCCTCAAAGAAGTTGATGCTTTCGAGGGGATTGTTTAATCCTCAAAGAAGTTGATGCTTTCGAGTGGATTGTTTCTTTCAAATTTTTGTTTTTATTGTTTTTTTCAGAAAAATTAAAACCCAAAAATATGTTCTTTATTTTAGGGGGAGTCATTTTATCAGAAAAACCAAAAACATTATAAAATTCTAAAAGACCTAAAAATTAGAAAATCAAAAATGATTTCCTGGTAAAAAGAGGAAATGATAGTACATCAGTGGGAATCTGACACAGGCTAAAGAATTGTATAGTATATGAGGCGTGTGATGACTACGTGTGATATGCTGATAGGCTTCGTAGACTAAATATTGCGTGCATTAGTGATACAAACATAACGAACTACGCGTTCGTGGCTGAACACCTCATGGGCATATGGTCTTAGTACCGTAATTTCATTTGATAGGATTGCCAAAATCTGAGGTTTCGGGTCGTTATGTTATGGTTATCCGGGATATTCTGATTAAACTTTTGTCGTATTGATTTACGGACCTAGTTTTATCAGAATATTTGCTAAAAGAGCTTAATTGCCAAAACCGGAAGTTACCGAATTGAGGAACTTTATGTTTTAATTGATCATAGATCATTATTACATCGTATTGATTATCTGATGAAAATCAGTAATTAATATCAGCCTCAACCTAGTGTATACGCACATGTTACTCTGCTGCATTCATTTGCTGACCTGTACACCTCTGTGCTATATACTTTGTAACTTTTACGGATAACTCTGACATAATCACGCGTTACGACGAAGCTTTGTGCAATTACTTGATACGGGAGTATGTCGTGTGTGTGGGCACCACATCGTGTTAGTCTAATTCACCTAACTCGTATCATTTTAAAGCATTGCGTAATTGTCTGCATGTGAGCTTACGTGGACCACAATATCAGCAATTGCCGTGTCACATACTGCTTTTAATGATAATATTAAACTAATAGATCAACGCTGTGATCAGATTTCTCAGAAAACTGATATGATCCTCTTACCGGATTTCACAAAATGTTTACTGCTTTCATTTACTTTGATGCATTTTATTTTGTTGCAATTTACTTTTATTGTCAAAAAGATACAAAATCCAAAAAGATTTTAGGTGTGTTTTGATAAAATTTCAGAAAAATCCAAAATTTTTGCATTTCTGCTTTATTTTTGATAACCGGGGATGCTTGATGGTCAATTTCTGAGATTTGACAACACCATCTGGGCTTTGTATCATTCTAAATGAGAAAATATGAGTTTTTGAAGCTTAACGGATTGAAAAATGTTGAACGGGATTCGAATTTGTGTTTTGGCAAAATTTTCAGAATTTTCCATTTCACATTCGCCCCTTAAATGGGTCGAATGTGGAAAATTCTCACCTTCGGGCTGTTTAAACGGACGAATGTGGGACTTTTAATCAAAGAACCACTTTCGGGTGATCAAGTTTTACATTCGTGCCATTCATTTGGGGCGAATGTGGAATTCTTTCACATTCGTCCACATCAAACGGTCGAAGGTGGACATCTATATTTATACCAGTTTCACATTCGAACCCCAGTTACAATTTTTCAAATTTTCATCTTCGATCTGTCACCTTGTTGCTTTGCTGATTTTTTTTCTTGTGCATTTTATTCCCTGATTCTTCCTGATCATTTCTATACCAATATTACAAGTAAAGGAGCTATAACGAGACCAGAATCGTTCGTTTTCTTTACGGACCTAGGGTTTAGAATTCCTGATCTTCGAGTGATTGTTAATGTTTAATTTTGATAGACATTCATTCCATATCAGTTTTAGGGGGAGAGGTGTGAAAGAATTAGGTTATTAACAGTGTTTAAGGTTTGATTGATCGATTGAAACACAAATAACCCTAATTCTTAATAAAAACTGATATAGACTGAATTTTAGGGGCAATTGACAATGGACGAGTGTTTATCAGCCACATTAGACCATGACTGAATCAAAACAAAGTGTTAAAAACATGTTTGCAAAATTTTTAAATTTTGGGGAAGAACATGTTTCACCTTCGGATCATTGTTTGGACGAAGGTGGAAATGTTTGGACGAATGTAATTCAAAATGGACGAATGTATATTATTAGTCAATATTATTTCATATTCGACCAGAATGTTGTACATTCGACCAGAATAATCTACATTCGACCAGGATTTTTGGGCGAATGTGAATTTCTAAAACCTTTAAAATTTTAAATTTTGTCGATTTTATGTTTTGACGTTTGTTTTTGATTGTGTAATACAGATGGCTGAGGAACAAGAAAATGTTGAAATTCCTGTTGAAATAGTTGTTCCAGATATAGTCCCAGAACCTGTTCAAGAAGGTGAATCATCGAGCAAAAGCAAATGGCCGTTCGAGAAGAATCACAATTGTTGTGCTTATCTGGGGGACGTAGAAAAGAATGTGGAGTTTACTGATATAATCAAGTTTCTGAAGAGAAGCAGAGTAGTTTATGCTTTGGCTACACCAACTATTATCTACAAGGATATAGTTGAGGACTTCTACAACAATGCGAAGTACGATTTTCTGGATAATCAGACCATTATACGAAGCAAGATTCAAGACATGGAGATGTTCATTACAGAGTCTGACATCAGAGAAGCTCTCCAGATCAAGTTTGAAGTTAGTGAAGATCCAAGAGAACTCTCGTGGACTGAGCAGAAAGCTTGTTTCCTTAGGATGAAATACAAAGGACCTATCACTGATGGTTCAATGTACAAAGGGAAACTGAGCGTGCAGTTTAAGTATTTTGCTCACGTCATAATCCATGTGTTTGGATGTGTTAGTGGAGGATATGACGTAATGAGAAAGAGTTTGAGCTCATTAATGGTTGCGTTGACTCTCAACAAACCATTTAATGTTGCTGGAATGATCTTGGACCACATGTTGGAGATGCTGAAAGGGTTAAAGAAGAAGTATTTCATGTTATACCCAAGATTCTTGATGATGATATTTGATCACAAGTATCCAAATCTGAAGAAAGATCCAACACAGATACTTGCTTTAGATCACATGAACATTCGTACCTTGGTTAGAATGAAGGGATACAAGGGTGTGCCAGACAATGAAAGGCCACCGTACAGAAGGTTGTTTGGAGCCTTAGCTAGAGAGGATTACAATGATCCAGGAAAGAATACAGCTAGGCATCCTGATAGTGATTCTGATAACGATGATCCCTTGGTATATGCTGATGCTAATACTAAGAGGAAAAGGCAAGTAGTCAATCCTGGAGCCAAAGGGAAGGGCAAAGGAAAGACTGATCAGGGAAGCTCAAAGCAACAGGTTGCTAGAAAGAAATCAACTGCTAAGAAAGGTACTGGTTTGGTGGATGAAGAGTCAGTGGATTCAGAAGAGACTGAGGAGGATGAACAGTGGGATTCTGATGCTGAGAATGTGAGGGACACCAAACGTAAGGCCACTATGGTTGGTGAGTCTGAATCATTAAACAGATCCATTGCAGAAGCTGAGAAGAGCAAGAAGTCTGTTAGTGCTGAAGATGAAGTTTTAGGTGTGAACATGGATGAGTTGAATGTAGGAGAAACTGTGGTTGTTAACTTGCCCAAGTCTAAACACAAAACCATGGCTAAGAAAACAAGTACAAAGCAGCTGAGAGAAAAAGAGTTAGCTCAACTCTTGAGAGGTAAAAGAGTTCCTGAAGCTGGAACGTCATCAAAACAATCTTCACCAGTCACAAAGAAACAAAAGACTAAAGAGGCAGCAACATTACCAGTTGATGAGTTCAATGTAGCACTGGATAATGTACTTGACATGTTTAGAAAGCCTCAGAAAGAGAAAGAAGCTGAAGTTGAGCCATCCAGATCTAAATCCAAGTCAAAGAAAGTCACTGTGGATGATGATGTTATGAAGCAGGTGAACAAGAGGATGGATGATATGATGAAATTGATTGTGGCTCAGCAAGCTGAAATAGCCAAGTTCAAGCAAAATGAAGAAAAGATGCTTCAGATTGTTGTAGCTTCAAAGTCGAATCAGGATGAGATTGATGAGAAAGTAAAGAAGCTAGAAGCAAAGAACAAAAAGCTTGAAGGAAAGTGTTTGAGGAACAACAACAGGTTTAAGGCTATCAAAGAAGATAATAAAGAACTGAAGGCTGAGAATAAACGCCTAAGTGAGTTGATTGATAACCTGTACAATGTTGCACCCAAATTGAAGGAGGGTGAAGAAGATAAAGAAAAAGAAGTTGAACAAGTTGATTATGAACCATCTGAGTCTGATAAAGAGAAAGAAGATGATGAGGATGATGAAGAATCGGAAAAGAGTGATGATGAGGATGATAATGATGATGATGCAGAGGGTTCGGGAAGTCAAAAGGAGGATGATAGTAGCAGTGATGATGATAATGATGGAGGAGATGATACATCGAAGTTTACATTTGAAAAGAGACCACCTTCAAAGAAGAAAGACACTGGAGAATGAAGTTCAAAAAAGAAGAAAGGTGAGAATGTTGATTCGGATGAAACTGTATTCTGGAATGAGAAGGTGAGGTCCTTGACTGATGATGCTAAACAAGTCTATAAGGACATGTTAGAAAGAAGAGAATGGACTATTGAGTTCACAGGTCGTTTTGCTGAAATATTCCAAACTGACGATATGAGATATGAATTGGAATATAACGATCCTGATTTAGAAGAAGGGGAAGTACCTGCATCTGTGGCAAAGGAGATTTTGGATGGACTTGCACAGAGGGTAGGGAAAACGTTTGAAGAGTTTATTGCAGATGAGTCGATTCCACATATTCCTGAAAAAGATATTGGAAGTCACTCTGATGATAAAGATACCCCTGAATTTGAAGAAGTGGAAATTGAGGACATAACTTATGAGGAATACCCACAATACTTCAGACAAACTGATGAAGATGTGGTGTTTCCTGATTTTACTGAAATTCCAAACACTTCTGCGAAGAAGAAAGCCAAGCAGAGAAGTGCAGAGTTTGTTGAGAAAGTATTTGGTGTTGATAAGCCAGAATCTTCAAATAAATCTGATGAATTGAAGAGTTATTTGAAGAGACTGAGAGAAATGGATGAGAACCGACCAAAGCCTGAAGCTCAAGGAAACTTTATAGATTTCATAATGCTAAGTTCAGAGGCAGAGCTCTTGGGTGGACATATTTAGGCAGGCTGAAGTGTCTAGCTGCCAAATGGGAATCAGGGATCTTGTACTTTTACAGATTCATTGACTTGCTAACTCTACCGTACTGGGCGGTTAGAGATCTTTGCAGATTCCCTATGTCGGGTGCTTCAGTGAATAACACACATGTCGGTTGGTGCGCAGACAAGCTGGTTTGGGAGAGTAGAACAAGATGGAATAGATTCAAACCACAATATCCCCGGAGGAAAGTTCACAGGGATATTGATCCTAGAACCAAGCTGAAGCGGGTTACTTTGATATATAAGGCACCTGAAGTGATGAGAAAAATACCTTTGATGCCCATGCCACAACATTTCAGTGCTGATTTTATCTTCTGGTATTATGATTGGAGAAAGGCAGAAGCGGTGATTGTGTTGAGAGATGGAAAGGATAAATACAAGCATGTGCATGTATTTGATCCTATGTGGTTGATAAATTGCACTTTCGAAGACATCATCATGCTCTTTTACAATCCGATTCATCATGAGCCGAACGACGCTGATCAGGCAAAGAAATACACTCAAGTGGTTGGTGTTTGCTTTGCATATGACATAAATGCGGGTAGTAATTTGGATGGAAAACTTGGCAAAATGGTGAAGATGGCAAATGTGTCAAAACCGGTGAAGAGAAGGTTAGAGCCTGAGATGACAAAAGAGCAGAAGAAATTGCTCAGAATCAAGTTGCTGAATAAAGCCATGGACGAGGACAGAAAACGATCCAATCAATAGTCGAGGGGGAGTTTGTAGATGCGTTTTGCGACTAGTGATTGGATAGTTAACATATGTTAGAAGGTTTAGTCTGGGCGAAGGTAAGAAGATTTGGGCGAAGGTGAATATGAAGTGGGCGAAGGTAGAATAGACTGGACGAATGAAGAATGGAACTACACAGAAGACACACATTCGACCACTACTGTGGGCGAATGTGGAAAAGACTCACTTTCGACCAGATGAAATAGGCGAATGTGCAGTGCCTATAAATATAATTTGTGTTTTTGTAATGTAAAGTGAGTCATTAGGTGTGTGTGTTTTGAGGTGTTGTTCCAGATTAGTTTGAGAGGTTCAGTGTGTGTTCTAGATTAACCTAAAGTGAATTGAAAACAATTTTATGAATGTGTTAATCTATGAAAACGTTTGAAACTGACTTTGATTGTGTTTTGATTTGAGTTTATATCAGTTTGTTCAAAGCTAGGGTTTCCGAACCTGGTTTTGTAACTTGTATGATCATATAATCCTGTTTTCGTGTCAAATCGTTCCTCTACAATATTTTCTTTAAATTCCAATTTTACCCTTAGCTAAAAATTAAGCTTATGATTAATTGGTTTGATCTTATCCATTGATTTTCATAATCCAAGGGTTCTAAGAGGGGTTCCCCAGTTCCCCACTTTTCTGTGGTTCCCTACTGAAACTTTCACTATATATATATATATATATATACACACACACACACACTCACATTCTTTGGTGATACATAATTGGAAACCTAAGAGGAAAAAAATTACTAAAATATGGTAATCGTTTATTTTACTTGCTTATTATAACCACATGCCTTATGGAAACAAAGAACTACATAAACAATGGCAATGATTATTGTCAAGGCATTTTCCATGTGCATTTATATTCCAGTGGTTGCAACTAAATTCACATGTTGATGGCTGACAATCTCCTACTATGATAGTCATCTCGCATGATAGTGTAGTTTCCTTCCTTGGTAACTCATTTCCTGCATTCATATAGATTGTATTGACGATTCTTTACGTTTATGGTTAACTTGACATATAAAATTGCATAAATAATAAAATAACTCTTAGTTGTGACAAATATAAAATCTTACCATAACCAAGCAATAATGTGCTAGCAATAACAAACATGGCCAAAATAGATATAGGTTTCATGGCTTTTCCTTTATGTTTGTTTTGTGTTAGGAAAAATAAAAGCTTTATAGTTGTACGACTAAATGAAGGCATATGACCATATATATAGAGAGTGAGAACCAATAATGATATATTATATAATATCTCATTAAATTCTTTATGTAAAATCCTATTACGTCTTGTAATAACAAGGTACAACTACAATGGTTGAAAATTAAAAATAATCGATTCAAGCATCATTCAGTGTTAGTTTTTCGCATAACAAGTGATTAGCTTGGAACCAACTACAACTACAATTAAACCTAATCTGGACTTTTTATTGATAAATTCGTCATACGAAATGCGAGTGACACACTTACTGGCTTTGTTCATATTTGTCGTTTAAGACACTGCAGCTGTTAAACACAGCAGTGGCAAGTTAAACACATAAACAATGTTAAACACAAACAACATCTACAGGTTGTTTGTTAAGCTTCTAGCACATTGTGCCACAAATGCAACTGAAATGGGTCATATGCAGTTTTCAACACATTTCGGCACTAACTTGGTTGTATAGCACATTTGCATCGAATTGACGTAATTAGTTTGAAAATCTTATAAACTATACAATAACAAGACTATTTAACATGTTAAACAATTTAGATTTAATACGTTAAATCTTTTTATTGTTAAGCTTTACAAGAATGTAGGAAACTCAAATAGAAATAAAATAATTTAACATGTTAACTTGAAAGTTCCCGGTATCTTTTCAGTAAGAAATAAAAATTGCAAATAATTTCCGACACTTACAGGAAAAGAACCAATAAACATATTATTATGCAGATACAGCACCAAGAACCTAGTTCCACGACCACCTTCACTAATCCCTTCAGGTAGCCACCCTGAAATCCGATTACAACTCATATCAAACCTCTCCAAAATCACCATCTCAAATAATGAATCCTTCAACTCACCAACATAATTATTTAACCAAAGTTTCGACACCTTGAACCTACTAAAATTCCAAAACATATCCATCCGTAACTCGCCTAAAATATTATTCCGGGACAAATCAACCACTTCCAACAACAGACATGATTTAAATCTTTGAGGAACCATACGATATAATAAAATCATCATGTAAACAAATTTCAACTGAACCAAAGACATAACAAAGAGAAATGTCAGATCTAAACAAAAGTTCCAAATCTAAAAGAATTTCCACAAAAAAAAATTATAACAAAGAGAATTGTCAGATCTAAATAGAAATTCTAGATCTAAACAATTTCAACTAAAACATAAACATAACAAAGAGAATTACCATATCTAAGCAGAATATTCAGATCTAAACACAAAGCAACCTACTTAATTGTCAAATATAAACGAATTTCAACTAAAAACAGTAACATAACAAAGAGAATTTCCAAATGAGACCAAAAAATTAAATCAAAACCTAAATTTAACTAAAAAAACATAAGCATAACAAAAAGAATTTTCAGATCTAAACAAATTTGTGTTTAAAATCATTAGATCGAATTTTCAAAAAAAAACATGCGCATTGATGGTTGATGGTAGAGATCGATGGGTACATTGCAGGTAGAGATCGGTGGTTGCATTTCTGGTAGAGATGGATGCTTGCAGGTAGAGACGAGGAAGAAAGAATACTGAAGCAAAGAAAGAGAGAGAGTGAGTAGAGAGAGAAAACAGAAGAGATAGAGAGAAAAGGAAGATCGTAGAGAGAGAGAGAGTAAAGAGAAAGCAGAAGAGACGGAGAGAGTGGGGGAGGGAAGATTGCAGAGAGAGAGAGAGAGAGAAAGAGAGAGTATAAAGAGACAGTTGAGTGAACAATATTTTCTTTAAATTCCAATTTTACCCTTAGCTAAAAATTAAGCTTATGGTTAATTGGTTTGATCTTATCCATTGATTTTCATAATCCAAGGGTTCTAAGAGGGGTTGCCCAGTTCCCCACTTTTCTGTGGTTTTCTGCTGAAACTTTCACTATATATATATACACACACACACACACTCACATTCTTTGGTGATACATAATTGGAAACCCAAGAGGAAAAAAATTACTAAAACATGGTAATCGTTTATTTTACTTGCTTATTATAACCACATGCCTTATGGAAACAAAGAACTACATGAACAATGGCAATGATTATTGTCAAGGCATTTTCCATGTGCATTTATATTCCAGTGGTTGCAACTAAATTCACATCTTGATGGCTGACAATCTCCTACTATGATAGTCATCTCGCATGATAGTGTAGTTTCCTTCCTTGGTAACTCATTTCCTACATTCATATAGATTGTATTGACGATTCTTTACGTTTATGGTTAACTTGACATATAAAATTGCATAAATAATAAAATAACTCTTAGTTGTGACAAATATAAAATCTTACCATAACCAAGCAATAATGTGCTAGCAATAACAAACATGGCCAAAATAGATATAGGTTTCATGGCTTTTCCTTTATGTTTGTTTTGTGTTAGGAAAAATAAAAGCTTTATAGTTGTACGACTAAATGAAGGCATATGACCATATATATAGAGAGTGAGAACCAATAATGATATATTATATAATATCTCATTAAATTCTTTATGTAAAATCCTATTACATCTTGTAATAACAAGGTACAACTACAATGGTTGAAAATTAAAAATAATCGATTCAAGCATCATTCAGTGTTAGTTTTTCGCATAACAAGTGATTAGCTTGGAACCAACTACAACTACAATTAAACCTAATCTGGACTTTTTATTGATAAATTCGTCATACGAAATGCGAGTGACACACTTACTGGCTTTGTTCATATTTGTCGTTTAAGACACTGCAGCTGTTAAACACAGCAGTGGCAAGTTAAACACATAAACAATGTTAAACACAAACAACATCTACAGGTTGTTTGTTAAGCTTCTAGCACATTGTGCCACAAATGCAATTGAAATGGGTCATATGCAGTTTTCAACACATTTCGGCACTAACTTGGTTGTATAGCACATTTGCATCGAATTGACGTAATTAGTTTGAAAATCTTATAAACTATACAATAACAAGACTATTTAACATGTTAAACAATTTAGATTTAATACGTTAAATCTTTTTATTGTTAAGCTTTACAAGAATGTAGGAAACTCAAATAGAAATAAAATAATTTAACATGTTAACTTGAAAGTTCCCGGTATCTTTTCAGTAAGAAATAAAAATTGCAAATAATTTCCGACACTTACAGGAAAAGAACCAATAAACATATTATTATGCACATACAACACCAAGAACCTAGTTCCACGACCACCTTCACTAATCCCTTCAGGAAGCCACCCTGAAATCCGATTACTACTCATATCAAACCTCTCCAAAATCACCATCTCAAATAATGAATCCTTCAACTCACCAACATAATTATTTAACCAAAGTTTCGACACCTTGAACCTACTAAAATTCCAAAACATATCCATCCGTAACTCGCCTAAAATATTATTCCGGGACAAATCAACCACTTCCAACAACAGACATGATTTAAATCTTTGAGGAACCATACGATATAATAAAATCATCATGTAAACAAATTTCAACTGAACCAAAGACATAACAAAGAGAAATGTCAGATCTAAACAAAATTTCCAAATCTAAAAGAATTTCCACAAAAAAAAATTATAACAAAGAGAATTGTCAGATCTAAATAGAAATTCTAGATCTAAACAATTTCAACTAAAACATAAACATAACAAAGGGAATTACCATATCTAAGCAGAATATTCAGATCTAAACACAAAGCAACCTACTTAATTGTCAAATATAAACGAATTTCAACTTAAAACAGTAACATAACAAAGAGAATTTCCAAATGAGACCAAAAAATTAAATCAAAACCTAAATTTAACTAAAAAAACATAAGCATAACAAAAAGAATTTTCAGATCTAAACAAATTTGTGTTTAAAATCATTAGATCGAATTTTCAAAAAAAAACATGCGCATTGATGGTTGATGGTAGAGATCGATGGGTACATTGCAGGTAGAGATCGGTGGTTGCATTTCTGGTAGAGATGGATGCTTGCAGGTAGAGACGAGGAAGAAAGAATACTGAAGCAAAGAAAGAGAGAGAGAGTGAGTAGAGAGAGAAAACAGAAGAGATAGAGAGAAAAGGAAGATCGTAGAGAGAGAGAGAGTAAAGAGAAAGCAGAAGAGACGGAGAGAGTGGGGGAGGGAAGATTGCAGAGAGAGAGAGAGAGAGAAAGAGAGAGTATAAAGAGACAGTTGAGTGAACAATATTTTCTTTAAATTCCAATTTTACCCTTAGCTAAAAATTAAGCTTATGATTAATTGGTTTGATCTTATCCATTGATTTTCATAATCCAAGGGTTCTAAGAGGGGTTGCCCAGTTCCCCACTTTTCTGTGGTTTTCTGCTGAAACTTTCACTATATATATATATATATACACACACACACTCACATTCTTTGGTGATACATAATTGGAAACCCAAGAGGAAAAAAATTACTAAAACATGGTAATCGTTTATTTTACTTGCTTATTATAACCACATGCCTTATGGAAACAAAGAACTACATGAACAATGGCAATGATTATTGTCAAGGCATTTTCCATGTGCATTTATATTCCAGTGGTTGCAACTAAATTCACATCTTGATGGCTGACAATCTCCTACTATGATAGTCATCTCGCATGATAGTGTAGTTTCCTTCCTTGGTAACTCATTTCCTTCATTCATATAGATTGTATTGACGATTCTTTACGTTTATGGTTAACTTGACATATAAAATTGCATAAATAATAAAATAACTCTTAGTTGTGACAAATATAAAATCTTACCATAACCAAGCAATAATGTGCTAGCAATAACAAACATGGCCAAAATAGATATAGGTTTCATGGCTTTTCCTTTATGTTTGTTTTGTGTTAGGAAAAATAAAAGCTTTATAGTTGTACGACTAAATGAAGGCATATGACCATATATATAGAGAGTGAGAACCAATAATGATATATTATATAATATCTCATTAAATTCTTTATGTAAAATCCTATTACATCTTGTAATAACAAGGTACAACTACAATGGTTGAAAATTAAAAATAATCGATTCAAGCATCATTGAGTGTTAGTTTTTCGTATAACAAGTGATTAGCTTGGAACCAACTACAACTACAATTAAACCTAATCTGGACTTTTTATTGATAAATTCGTCATACGAAATGCGAGTGACACACGTACTGGCTTTGTTCATATTTGTCGTTTAAGACACTGCAGCTGTTAAACACAGCAGTGGCAAGTTAAACACATAAACAATGTTAAACACAAACAACATCTACATTTTGTTTGTTAAGCTTCTAGAACATTGTGCCACAAATGCAACTGAGATGAGTCATATGCAGTTTTCAACACATTTCGGCACTAACTTGGTTGTATATCACATTTGCATCGAATTGACGTAATTAGTTTGAAAATCTTATAAACTATACAATAACAAGACTATTTAACATGTTAAACAATTTAGATTTAATACGTTAAATCTTTTTATTGTTAAGTTTTACAAGAATGTAGGAAACTCAAATAGAAATAAAATAATTTAACATGTTAACTTGAAAGTTCCCGGTATCTTTTCAGTAAGAAATAAAAATTGCAAATAATTTCCGACACTTACAGGAAAAGAACCAATAAACCTATTATTATGCAGATACAACACCAAGAGCCTAGTTCCACGACCACCTTCACTAATCCCTTCAGGAAGCCACCCTGAAATCCGATTACAACTCATATCAAACCTCTCCAAAATCACCATCTCAAATAATGAATCCTTCAACTCACCAACATAATTATTTAACCAAAGTTTCGACACCTTGAACCTACTCAAATTCCAAAACATATCCATCCGTAACTCGCCTAAAATATTATTCCGGGACAAATCAACCACTTCCAACAACAGACATGATTTAAATCTTTGAGGAACCATACGATATAATAAAATCATCATGTAAACAAATTTCAACTGAACCAAAGACATAACAAAGAGAAATGTCAGATCTAAACAAAATTTCCAAATCTAAACGAATTTCCACAAAAAAAAATTTATAACAAAGAGAATTGTCAGATCTAAATAGAAATTCTAGATCTAAACAATTTCAACTAAAACATAAACATAACAAAGAGAATTACCATATCTAAGCAGAATATTCAGATCTAAACACAAAGCAACCTACTTAATTGTCAAATATAAACGAATTTCAACTAAAAACAGTAACATAACAAAGAGAATTTCCAAATGAGACCAAAAAATTAAATCAAAACCTAAATTTAACTAAAAAAACGTAAGCATAACAAAAAGAATTTCCAGATCTAAACAAATTTGTGTTTAAAATCATTAGATCGATTTTTCAAAAAAAAAAACATGCGCATTGATGGTTGATGGTAGAGATCGATGGGTACATTGCAGGTAGAGATCGGTGGTTGCATTTCTGGTAGAGATGGATGGTTGGAGGTAGAGACGAGGAAGAAAGAATACTGAAGCAAAGAAAGAGAGAGAGAGAGTGAGTAGAGAGAGAAAACCGAAGAGATAGAGAGAGAAGGAAGATCGTAGAGAGAGAGAGTAAAGAGAAAGCAGAAGAGATGGAGAGAGTGGGGGAGGGAAGATTGCAGAGAGAGAGAGAGAGAGAGAGAGAGAGAGAAAGAGAGAGTATAAAGAGAAAGTTGAGTGAACAATATTTTCTTTAAATTCCAATTTTACCCTTAGCTAAAAATTAAACTTATGATTAATTGGTTTGATCTTATCCATTGATTTTCATAATCCAAGGGTTCTAAGAGGGGTTCCCCAGTTCCCCACTTTTCTGTGGTTGCCTACAGAAACTTTCACTATATATATATATATACACACACACTCACATTCTTTGGTGATACATAATTGGAAACCCAAGAGGAAAAAAATTACCAAAACATGGTAATCGTTTATTTTACTTGCTTATTATAACCACATGCCTTATGGAAACAAAGAACTACATGAACAATGGCAATGATTATTGTCAAGGCATTTTCCATGTGCATTTATATTCCAGTGGTTGCAACTAAATTCACATGTTGATGGCTGACAATCTCCTACTATGATAGTCATCTCGCATGATAGTGTAGTTTCCTTCCTTGGTAACTCATTTCCTGCATTCATATAGATTGTATTGACGATTCTTTACGTTTATGGTTAACTTGACATATAAAATTGCATAAATAATAAAATAACTCTTAGTTGTGACAAATATAAAATCTTACCATAACCAAGCAATAATGTGCTAGCAATAACAAACATGGCCAAAATAGATATAGGTTTCATGGCTTTTCCTTTATGTTTGTTTTGTGTTAGGAAAAATAAAAGCTTTATAGTTGTACGACTAAATGAAGGCATATGACCATATATATAGAGAGTGAGAACCAATAATGATATATTATATAATATCTCATTAAATTCTTTATGTAAAATCCTATTACATCTTGTAATAACAAGGTACAACTACAATGGTTGAAAATTAAAAATAATCGATTCAAGCATCATTCCATGTTAATTTTTCGTATAACAAGTGATTAGCTTGGAACCAACTACAACTACAATTAAACCTAATCTGGACTTTTTATTGATAAATTCGTCATACGAAATGCGAGTGACACACTTACTGGCTTTGTTCATATTTGTCGTTTAAGACACTGCAGCTGTTAAACACAGCAGTGGCAAGTTAAACACATAAACAATGTTAAACACAAACAACATCTACAGGTTGTTTGTTAAGCTTCTAGCACATTGTGCCACAAATGCAACTGAAATGGGTCATATGCAGTTTTCAACACATTTCGGCACTAACTTGGTTGTATATCACATTTGCATCGAATTGACGTAATTAGTTTGAAAATCTTATAAACTATACAATAACAAGACTATTTAACATGTTAAACAATTTAGATTTAATACGTTAAATCTTTTTATTGTTAAGTTTTACAAGAATGTAGGAAACTCAAATAGAAATAAAATAATTTAACATGTTAACTTGAAAGTTCCCGGTATCTTTTCAGTAAGAAATAAAAATTGCAAATAATTTCCGACACTTACAGGAAAAGAACCAATAAACCTATTATTATGCAGATACAACACCAAGAGCCTAGTTCCACGACCACCTTCACTAATCCCTTCAGGAAGCCACCCTGAAATCCGATTACAACTCATATCAAACCTCTCCAAAATCACCATCTCAAATAATGAATCCTTCAACTCACCAACATAATTATTTAACCAAAGTTTCGACACCTTGAACCTACTCAAATTCCAAAACATATCCATCCGTAACTCGCCTAAAATATTATTCCGGGACAAATCAACCACTTCCAACAACAGACATGATTTAAATCTTTGAGGAACCATACGATATAATAAAATCATCATGTAAACAAATTTCAACTGAACCAAAGACATAACAAAGAGAAATGTCAGATCTAAACAAAATTTCCAAATCTAAACGAATTTCCACAAAAAAAAAATTATAACAAAGAGAATTGTCAGATCTAAATAGAAATTCTAGATCTAAACAATTTCAACTAAAACATAAACATAACAAAGAGAATTACCATATCTAAGCAGAATATTCAGATCTAAACACAAAGCAACCTACTTAATTGTCAAATATAAACGAATTTCAACTAAAAACAGTAACATAACAAAGAGAATTTCCAAATGAGACCAAAAAATTAAATCAAAACCTAAATTTAACTAAAAAACGTAAGCATAACAAAAAGAACTTCCAGATCTAAACAAATTTGTGTTTAAAATCATTAGATCGAATTTTCAAAAAAAAACATGCGCATTGATGGTTGATGGTAGAGATCGATGGGTACATTGCAGGTAGAGATCGGTGGTTGCATTTCTGGTAGAGATGGATGGTTGCAGGTAGAGACGAGGAAGAAAGAATGCTGAAGCAAAGAAAGAGAGAGAGAGAGTGAGTAGAGAGAGAAAACAGAAGACATAGAGAGAGAAGGAAGATCGTAGAGAGAGAGTAAAGAGAAAGCAGAAGAGATGGAGAGAGTGGGGGAGGGAAGATTGCAGAGAGAGAGAGAGAGAAAGAGAGAGTATAAAGAGAAAGTTGAGTGAACAATATTTTCTTTAAATTCCAATTTTACCCTTAGCTAAAAGTTAAGCTTATGATTAATTGGTTTGATCTTATCCATTGATTTTCATAATCCAAGGGTTCTAAGAGGGGTTCCCCAGTTCCCCACTTTTCTATGGTTCCCTACTGAAACTTTCACTATATATATATATATATATATATATATATATATATATATATATATATATATATATACATACACACTCACATTCTTTGGTGATACATAATTCGAAACCCAAGAGGAAAAAAATTACTAAAACATGGTAATCGTTTATTTTACTTGCTTATTATAACCACATGCCTTATGGAAACAAAGAACTACATGAACAATGGCAATGATTATTGTCAAGGCATTTTCCATGTGCATTTATATTCCAGTGGTTGCAACTAAATTCACATGTTGATGGCTGACAATCTCCTACTGTGATAGTCATCTCGCATGATAGTGTAGTTTCCTTCCTTGGTAACTCATTTCCTGCATTCATATAGATTGTATTGATGATTCTTTACGTTTATGGTTAACTTGACATATAAAATTGCATAAATAATAAAATAACTCTTAGTTGTGACAAATATAAAATCTTACCATAACCAAGCAATAATGTGCTAGCAATAACAAACATGGCCAAAATAGATATAGGTTTCATGGCTTTTCCTTTATGTTTGTTTTGTGTTAGGAAAAATAAAAGCTTTATAGTTGTATGACTAAATGAAGGCATATGACCATATATATAGAGAGTGAGAACCAATAATGATATATTATATAATATCTCATTAAATTCTTTATGTAAAATCCTATTACATCTTGTAATAACAAGGTACAACTACAATGGTTGAAAATTAAAAATAATCGATTCAAGCATCATTCAGTGTTAGTTTTTCGTATAACAAGTGATTAGCTTGGAACCAACTACAACTACAATTAAACCTAATCTGGACTTTTTATTGATAAATTCGTCATACGAAATGCGAGTGACACACTTACTGGCTTTGTTCATATTTGTCGTTTAAGACACTGCAGCTGTTAAACACAGCAGTGGCAAGTTAAACACATAAACAATGTTAAACACAAACAACATCTACAGGTTGTTTGTTAAGCTTCTAGCACATTGTGCCACAAATGCAACTGAAATGGGTCATATGCAGTTTTCAACACATTTCGGCACTAACTTGGTTGTATATCACATTTGCATCGAATTGACGTAATTAGTTTGAAAATCTTATAAACTATACAATAACAAGACTATTTAACATGTTTAACAATTTAGATTTAATACGTTAAATCTTTTTATTGTTAAGTTTTACAAGAATGTAGGAAACTCAAATAGAAATAAAATAATTTAACATGTTAACTTGAAAGTTCCCGGTATCTTTTCAGTAGGAAATAAAAATTGCAAATAATTTCCGACACTTACAGGAAAAGAACCAATAAACATATTATTATGCAGATACAACACCAAGAGCCTAGTTCCACCACCACCTTCACTAATCCCTTCAGGAAACCACCCTGAAATCCGATTACAACTCATATCAAACCTCTCCAAAATCACCATCTCAAATAATGAATCCTTCAACTCACCAACATAATTATTTAACCAAAGTTTCGACACCTTGAACCTACTCAAATTCCAAAACATATCCATCCGTAACTCGCCTAAAATATTATTCCGGGACAAATCAACCACTTCCAACAACAGACATGATTTAAATCTTTGACGAACCATACGATATAATAAAATCATCATGTAAACAAATTTCAACTGAACCAAAGACATAACAAAGAGAAATGTCAGATCTAAACAAAATTTCCAAATCTAAACGAATTTCCACAAAAAAAATTATAACAAAGAGAATTGTCAGATCTAAATAGAAATTCTAGATCTAAACAATTTCAACTAAAACATAAACATAACAAAGAGAATTACCATATCTAAGCGGAATATTCAGATCTAAACACAAAGCAACCTACTTAATTGTCAAATATAAACGAATTTCAACTAAAAACAGTAACATAACAAAGAGAATTTCCAAATGAGACCAAAAAATTAAATCAAAACCTAAATTTAACTAAAAAACGTAAGCATAACAAAAAGAATTTCCAGATCTAAACAAATTTGTGTTTAAAATCATTAGATCAAATTTTCAAAAAAAACATGCGCATTGATGGTTGATGGTAGAGATCGATGGGTACATTGCAGGTAGAGATCGGTGGTTGCATTTCTGGTAGAGATGGATGGTTGCAGGTAGAGACGAGGAAGAAAGAATACTGAAGCAAAGAAAGAGAGAGAGAGTGAGTAGAGAGAGAAAACAGAAGAGATAGAGAGAGAACGAAGATCGTAGAAAGAGAGAGAGAGAGAGAGAGTAAAGAGAAAGCAGAAGAGATGGAGAGAGTGGGGGAGGGAAGATTGCAGAGAGAGAGAGAGAGAGAGAGAGAAAGAGAGAGTATAAAGGGAAAGTTGAGTGAACAATATTTTCTTTAAATTCCAATTTTACCCTTAGCTAAAAATTAAGCTTATGATTAATTGGTTTGATCTTATCCATTGATTTTCATAATCCAAGGGTTCTAAGAGGGGTTCCCCAGTTCCCCACTTTTCTGTGGTTCCCTACTCAAACTTTCACTATATATATATATATATACACACACTCACATTCTTTGGTGATACATAATTGGAAACCCAAGAGGAAAAAAATTACTAAAACATGGTAATCGTTTATTTTATATTCAAGTGGTTGCAACTAAATTCACATGTTGATGGCTGACAATCTCCTACTATGATAGTCATCTCGCATGATAGTGTAGTTTCCTTCCTAGGTAACTCATTTCCTGCATTCATATAGATTGTATTGACGATTCTTTACGTTTATGGTTAACTTGACATATAAAATTGCATAAATAATAAAATAACTCTTAGTTGTGACAAATATAAAATCTTACCATAACCAAGCAATAATGTGCTAGCAATAACAAACATGGCCAAAATAGATATAGGTTTCATGGCTTTTCCTTTATGTTTGTTTTGTGTTAGGAAATATAAAAGCTTTATAGTTGTACGACTAAATGAAGGCATATGACCATATATATAGAGAGTGAGAACCAATAATGATATATTATATAATATCTCATTAAATTCTTTATGTAAAATCCTATTACATCTTGTAATAACAAGGTACAACTACAATGGTTGAAAATTAAAAATAATCGATTCAAGCATCATTCAGTGTTAGTTTTTCGTATAACAAGTGATTAGCTTGGAACCAACTACAACTACAATTAAACCTAATCTGGACTTTTTATTGATAAATTCGTCATACGAAATGCGAGTGACACACTTACTGGCTTTGTTCATATTTGTCGTTTAAGACACTGCAGCTGTTAAACACAGCAGTGGCAAGTTAAACACATAAACAATGTTAAACACAAACAACATCTACAGGTTGTTTGTTAAGCTTCTAGCACATTGTGCCACAAATGCAACTGAAATGGGTCATATGCAGTTTTCAACACATTTCGGCACTAACTTGGTTGTATATCACATTTGCATCGAATTGACGTAATTAGTTTGAAAATCTTATAAACTATACAATAACAGGACTATTTAACATGTTAAACAATTTAGATTTAATACGTTAAATCTTTTTATTGTTAAGTTTTACAAGAATGTAGGAAACTCAAATAGAAATAAAATAATTTAACATGTTAACTTGAAAGTTCCCGGTATCTTTTCAGTAAGAAATAAAAATTGCAAATAATTTCCGACACTTACAGGAAAAGAACCAATAAACATATTATTATGCCGATACAACACCAAGAGCCTAGTTCCATGACCACCTTCACTAATCCCTTCAGGAAGCCACCCTGAAATCCGATTACAACTCATATCAAACCTCTCCAAAATCACCATCTCAAATAATGAATCCTTCAACTCACCAACATAATTATTTAACCAAAGTTTCGACACCTTGAACCTACTCAAATTCCAAAACATATCCATCCGTAACTCGCCTAAAATATTATTCCAGGACAAATCAACCACTTCCAACAACAGACATGATTTAAATCTTTGAGGAACCATACGATATAATAAAATCATCATGTAAACAAATTTCAACTGAACCAAAGACATAACAAAGAGAAATGTCAGATCTAAACAAAATTTCCAAATCTAAACGAATTTCCACAAAAAAAAAAATTATAACAAAGAGAATTGTCAGATCTAAATAGAAATTCTAGATCTAAACAATTTCAACTAAAACATCAACATAACAAAGAGAATTACCATATCTAAGCAGAATATTCAGATCTAAACACAAAGCAACCTACTTAATTGTCAAATATAAACGAATTTCAACTAAAAACAGTAACATAACAAAGAGAATTTCCAAATGAGACCAAAAAATTAAATCAAAACCTAAATTTAACTAAAAAAACGTAAGCATAACAAAAAGAATTTCCAGATCTAAACAAATTTGTGTTTAAAATCATTAGATCGAATTTTCAAAAAAAACATGCGCATTGATGGTTGATGGTAGAGATCGATGGGTACGTTGCAGGTAGAGATCGGTGGTTGCATTTCTGGTAGAGATGGATGGTTGCAGGTAGAGACGAGGAAGAAAGAATACTGAAGCAAAGACCGAGAGAGAGAGGGAGTGAGTAGAGAGAGAAAACAGAAGAGATGGAGAGAGAAGGAAGATCGTAGAGAGAGAGAGAGTAAAGAGAAAGCAGAAGAGATGGAGAGATTTGGGGAGGGAAGATTGCAGAGAGAGAGAGAGAAAGAGAGAGTATAAAGAGAAAGTTGAGTGAACAATATTTTCTTTAAATTCCAATTTTACCCTTAGCTAAAAATTAAGCTTATGATTAATTGGTTTGATCTTATCCATTGGTTTTCATAATCCAAGGGTTCTAAGAGGGGTTCCCCAGTTCCCCACTTTTCTGTGGTTCCCTACTGAAACTTTCACTATATATATATATACACACACACACTCACATTCTTTGGTGATACATAATTGGAAACCCAAGAGGAAAAAAAATTACTAAAACATGGTAATCGTTTATTTTACTTGCTTATTATAACCACATGCCTTATGGAAACAAAGAACTACATGAACAATGGCAATGATTGTTGTCAAGGCATTTTCCATGTGCATTTATATTCCAGTGGTTGCAACTAAATTCACATGTTGATGGCTGACAATCTCCTACTATGATAGTCATCTCGCATGATAGTGTAGTTTCCTTCCTTGGTAACTCATTCCCTGCATTCATATAGATTGTATTGACGATTCTTTACGTTTATGGTTAACTTGACATATAAAATTGCATAAATAATAAAATTACTCTTAGTTGTGACAAATATAAAATCTTACCATAACCAAGCAATAATGTGCTAGCAATAACAAACATGGCCAAAATAGATATAGGTTTCATGGCTTTTCCTTTATGTTTGTTTTGTGTTAGGAAAAATAAAAGCTTTATAGTTGTACGACTAAATGAAGGCATATGACCATATATATAGAGAGTGAGAACCAATAATGATATATTATATAATATCTCATTAAATTCTTTATGTAAAATCCTATTACATCTTGTAATAACAAGGTACAACTACAATGGTTGAAAATTAAAAATAATCGATTCAAGCATCATTCAGTGTTAGTTTTTCGTATAACAAGTGATTAGCTTGGAACCAACTACAACTACAATTAAACCTAATCTGGACTTTTTATTGATAAATTCGTCATACGAAATGCGAGTGACACACTTACTGGCTTTGTTCATATTTGTCGTTTAAGACACTGCAACTGTTAAACACAGCAGTGGCAAGTTAAACACATAAACAATGTTAAACACAAACAACATCTACAGGTTGTTTGTTAAGCTTCTAGCACATTGTGCCACAAATGCAACTGAAATGGGTCATATGCAGTTTTCAACACATTTCGGCACTAACTTGGTTGTGTATCACATTTGCATCGAATTGACGTAATTAGTTTGAAAATCTTATAAACTATACAATAACAAGACTATTTAACATGTTAAACAATTTAGATTTAATACGTTAAATCTGTTTATTGTTAAGTTTTACAAGAATCTAGGAAACTCAAATAGAAATAAAATAATATAACATGTTAACTTGAAAGTTCCCGCTATCTTTTCAGTAGGAAATAAAAATTGCAAATAATTTCCGACACTTACAGGAAAAGAACCAATAAACATATTATTATGCAGATACAACACCAAGAGCCTAGTTCCACGACCACCTTCACTAATCCCTTCAGGAAGCCACCCTAAAATCCGATTACAACTCATATCAAACCTCTCCAAAATCACCATCTCAAATAATGAATCCTTCAACTCACCAACATAATTATTTAACCAAAGTTTCGACACCTTGAACATACTCAAATTCCAAAACATATCCATCCGTAACTCGCCTAAAATATTATTCCGGGACAAATCAACCACTTCCAACAACAGACATGATTTAAATCTTTGAGGAACCATACGATATAATAAAATCATCATGTAAACAAATTTCAACTGAACCAAAGACATAACAAAGAGAAATGTCAGATCTAAACAAAATTTCCAAATCTAAACGAATTTCCACAAAAAAAAATTATAACAAAGAGAATTGTCAGATCTAAATAGAAATTCTAGATCTAAACAATTTCAACTAAAACATCAACATAACAAAGAGAATTACCATATCTAAGCAGAATATTCAGATCTAAACACAAAGCAACCTACTTAATTGTCAAATATAAACGAATTTCAACTAAAAACAGTAACATAACAAAGAGAATTTCCAAATGAGACCAAAAAATTAAATCAAAACCTAAATTTAACTAAAAAACGTAAGCATAACAAAACGAATTTCCAGATCTAAACAAATTTGTGTTTAAAATCATTAGATTGAATTTTCAAAAAAAAAAACATGCGCATTGATGGTTGATGGTAGAGATCGATGGGTACATTGCAGGTAGAGATCGGTGGTTGCATTTCTGGTAGAGATGGATGGTTGCAGGTAGAGACGAGGAAGAAAGAATACTGAAGCAAAGAAAGAGAGAGAGAGAGAGAGTGAGTAGAGAGAGAAAACAGAAGAGATAGAGAGAGAAGGAAGATCGTAGAGAGAGAGAGAGAGTAAAGAGACAGCAGAAGAGATGGAGAGAGTGGGGGAGGGAAGATTGCAGAGAGAGAGAGAGAGAGAGAAAGAGAGAGAGTATAAAGAGAAAGTTGAGTGAACAATATTTTCTTTAAATTCCAATTTTACCCTTAGCTAAAAATTAAGCTTATGATTAATTGGTTTGATCTTATCCATTGATTTTTATAATCCAAGGGTTCTAAGAGGGGTTCCCCAGTTCCCCACTTTTCTGTGGTTCTCTACTGAAACTTTCACTATATATATATATATATATATATATATATATACACACACACACACACTCACATTCTTTGGTGATACATAATTGGAAACCCAAGAGGAAAAAAAATTACTAAAACATGGTAATCGTTTATTTTACTTGCTTATTATAACCACATGCCTTATGGAAACAAAGAACTACATGAACAATGGCAATGATTGTTGTCAAGGCATTTTCCATGTGCATTTATATTCCAGTGGTTGCAACTAAATTCACATGTTGATGGCTGACAATCTCCTACTATGATAGTCATCTCGCATGATAGTGTAGTTTCCTTCCTTGGTAACTCATTCCCTGCATTCATATAGATTGTATTGACGATTCTTTACGTTTATGGTTAACTTGACATATAAAATTGCATAACTAATAAAATTACTCTTAGTTGTGACAAATATAAAATCTTACCATAACCAAGCAATAATGTGCTAGCAATAACAAACATGGCCAAAATAGATATAGGTTTCATGGCTTTTCCTTTATGTTTGTTTTGTGTTAGGAAAAATAAAAGCTTTATAGTTGTACGACTAAATGAAGGCATATGACCATATATATAGAGAGTGAGAACCAATAATGATATATTATATAATATCTCATTAAATTCTTTATGTAAAATCCTATTACATCTTGTAATAACAAGGTACAACTACAATGGTTGAAAATTAAAAATAATCGATTCAAGCATCATTCAGTGTTAGTTTTTCGTATAACAAGTGATTAGCTTGGAACCAACTACAACTACAATTAAACCTAATCTGGACTTTTTATTGATAAATTCGTCATACGAAATGCGAGTGACACACTTACTGGCTTTGTTCATATTTGTCGTTTAAGACACTGCAACTGTTAAACACAGCAGTGGCAAGTTAAACACATAAACAATGTTAAACACAAACAACATCTACAGGTTGTTTGTTAAGCTTCTAGCACATTGTGCCACAAATGCAACTGAAATGGGTCATATG
Source organism: Ambrosia artemisiifolia (assembly GCA_032199755.1). Taxonomy (NCBI): domain Eukaryota; kingdom Viridiplantae; phylum Streptophyta; class Magnoliopsida; order Asterales; family Asteraceae; genus Ambrosia; species Ambrosia artemisiifolia. Next base: position 35,888,763 of record CM063517.1, read on the forward strand.
CAGTTTTCAACACATTTCGGCACTAACTTGGTTGTGTATCACATTTGCATCGAATTGACGTAATTAGTTTGAAAATCTTATAAACTATACAATAACAAGACTATTTAACATGTTAAACAATTTAGATTTAATACGTTAAATCTTTTTATTGTTAAGTTTTACAAGAATCTAGGAAACTCAAATAGAAATAAAATAATATAACATGTTAACTTGAAAGTTCCCGCTATCTTTTCAGTAGGAAATAAAAATTGCAAATAATTTCCGACACTTACAGGAAAAGAACCAATAAACATATTATTATGCAGATACAACACCAAGAGCCTAGTTCCACGACCACCTTCACTAATCCCTTCAGGAAGCCACCCTAAAATCCGATTACAACTCATATCAAACCTCTCCAAAATCACCATCTCAAATAATGAATCCTTCAACTCACCAACATAATTATTTAACCAAAGTTTCGACACCTTGAACATACTCAAATTCCAAAACATATCCATCCGTAACTCGCCTAAAATATTATTCCGGGACAAATCAACCACTTCCAACAACAGACATGATTTAAATCTTTGAGGAACCATACGATATAATAAAATCATCATGTAAACAAATTTCAACTGAACCAAAGACATAACAAAGAGAAATGTCAGATCTAAACAAAATTTCCAAATCTAAACGAATTTCCACAAAAAAAAATTATAACAAAGAGAATTGTCAGATCTAAATAGAAATTCTAGATCTAAACAATTTCAACTAAAACATCAACATAACAAAGAGAATTACCATATCTAAGCAGAATATTCAGATCTAAACACAAAGCAACCTACTTAATTGTCAAATATAAACGAATTTCAACTAAAAACAGTAACATAACAAAGAGAATTTCCAAATGAGACCAAAAAATTAAATCAAAACCTAAATTTAACTAAAAAACGTAAGCATAACAAAACGAATTTCCAGATCTAAACAAATTTGTGTTTAAAATCATTAGATTGAATTTTCAAAAAAAAAAAACATGCGCATTGATGGTTGATGGTAGAGATCGATGGGTACATTGCAGGTAGAGATCGGTGGTTGCATTTCTGGTAGAGATGGATGGTTGCAGGTAGAGACGAGGAAGAAAGAATACTGAAGCAAAGAAAGAGAGAGAGAGAGAGAGAGTGAGTAGAGAGAGAAAACAGAAGAGATAGAGAGAGAAGGAAGATCGTAGAGAGAGAGAGAGAGTAAAGAGAAAGCAGAAGAGATGGAGAGAGTGGGGGAGGGAAGATTGCAGAGAGAGAGAGAGAGAGAGAAAGAGAGAGAGTATAAAGAGAAAGTTGAGTGAACAATATTTTCTTTAAATTCCAATTTTACCCTTAGCTAAAAATTAAGCTTATGATTAATTGGTTTGATCTTATCCATTGATTTTTATAATCCAAGGGTTCTAAGAGGGGTTCCCCAGTTCCCCACTTTTCTGTGGTTCTCTACTGAAACTTTCACTATATATATATATATATATATACACACACACACACACTCACATTCTTTGGTGATACATAATTGGAAACCCAAGAGGAAAAAATTACTAAAACATGGTAATCGTTTATTTTACTTGCTTATTATAACCACATGCCTTATGGAAACAAAGAACTACATGAACAAGGGCAATGATTATTGTCAAGGCATTTTCCATGTGCATTTATATTCCAATGGTTGCAACTAAATTCACATCTTGATGGCTGACAATCTCCTACTATGATAGACATCTCGCATGATAGTGTAGTTTCCTTCCTTGGTAACTCATTTCCTGCATTCATATAGATTGTATTGACGATTCTTTACGTTTATGGTTAACTTGACATATAAAATTGCATAAATAATAAAATAACTCTTAGTTGTGACAAATATAAAATCTTACCATAACCAAGCAATAATGTGCAAGCAATAACAAACATGGCCAAAATAGATATAGGTTTCATGGCTTTTCCTTTATGTTTGTTTTGTGTTAGGAAAAATAAAAGCTTTATAGTTGTACGACTAATGAAGGCATATGACCATATATATAGAGAGTGAGAACCAATAATGATATATTATATAATATCTCATTAAATTCTTTATGTAAAATCCTATTACATCTTGTAATAACAAGGTACAACTACAATGGTTGAAAATTAAAAATAATCGATTCAAGCATCATTCAGTGTTAGTTTTTCGTATAACAAGTGATTAGCTTGGAACCAACTACAACTACAATTAAACCTAATCTGGACTTTTTATTGATAAATTCGTCATACGAAATGCGAGTGACACACTTACTGGCTTTGTTCATATTTGTCGTTTAAGACACTGCAGCTGTTAAACACATCAGTGGCAAGTGAAACACATAAACAATGTTAAACACAAACAACATCTACAGGTTGTTTGTTAAGCTTCTAGCACATTGTGCCACAAATGCAACTGAAATGGGTCATATGCAGTTTTCAACACATTTCGGCACTAACTTGGTTGTATATCACATTTGCATCGAATTGAGGTAATTAGTTTGAAAATCTTATAAACTATACAATAACAAGACTATTTAACATGTTAAACAATTTAGATTTAATACGTTAAATCTTTTTATTGTTAAGTTTTACAAGAATGTAGGAAACTCAAATAGAAATAAAATAATTTAACATGTTAACTTGAAAGTTCCCAGTATCTTTTCAGTAAGAAATAAAAATTGCAAATAATTTCCGACACTTACAGGAAAAGAACCAATAAACATATTATTATGCAGATACAACACCAAGAACCTAGTTCCACGACCACCTTCACTAATCCCTTCAGGAAGCCACCCTGAAATCTGATTACAACTCATATCAAACCTCTCCAAAATCACCATCTCAAATAATGAATCCTTCAACTCACCAACATAATTATTTAACCAAAGTTTCGACACCTTGAACCTACTCAAATTCCAAAACATATCCATCCGTAACTCGCCTAAAATATTATTCCGGGACAAATCAACCACTTCCAACAACAGACATGATTTAAATCTTTGAGGAACCATACGATATAATAAAATCATCATGTAAACAAATTTCAACTAAACCAAAGACATAACAAAGAGAAATGTCAGATCTAAACAAAATTTCCAAATCTAAACGAATTTCCACAAAAAAAATTATAACAAAGAGAATTGTCAGATCTAAATAGAAATTCTAGATCTAAACAATTTCAACTAAAACATAAACATAACAAAGAGAATTACCATATCTAAGCAGAATATTCAGATCTAAACACAAAGCAACCTACTTAATTGTCAAATATAAACGAATTTCAACTAAAAACAGTAACATAACAAAGAGAATTTCCAAATGAGACCAAAAAATTAAATCAAAACCTAAATTTCACTAAAAAAACGTAAGCATAACAAAAAGAATTTCCAAATCTAAACAAATTTGTGTTTAAAATCATTAGATCGAATTTTCAAAAAAAAACATGCGCATTGATGGTTGATGGTAGAGATCGATGGGTACATTGCAGGTAGAGATCGGTGGTTGCATTTCTGGTAGAGATGGATGGTTGCAGGTAGAGACGAGGAAGAAAGAATACTGAAGCAAAGAAAGAGAGAGAGAGAGTGAGTATAGAGAGAAAACAGAAGAGATAGAGAGAGAAGGAAGATCGTAGAGAGAGAGAGAGAGAGAGTAAAGAGAAAGCAGAAGAGATGGAGAGAGTGGGGGAGGGAAGATTGCAGAGAGAGAGAGAGAGAGAGAAAGAGAGAGTATAAAGAGAAAGTTGAGTGAACAATATTTTCTTTAAATTCCAATTTTACCCTTAGCTAGAAATTAAGCTTATGATTAATTGGTTTGATCTTATCCATTGATTTTCATAATCCAAGGGTTCTAAGAGGGGTTCCCCAGTTCCCCACTTTTCTATGGTTCCCTACTGAAACTTTCACTATATATATATATATATATATATATATATATATATATACACACACACACACTCACATTCTTTGGTGATACATAATTGGAAACCCAAGAGGAAAAAAATTACTAAAACATGGTAATCGTTTATTTTACTTGCTTATTATAACCACATGCCTTATGGAAACAAAGAACTACATGAACAATGGCAATGATTATTGTCAAGGCATTTTCCATGTGCATTTATATTCCAGTGGTTGCAACTAAATTCACATGTTGATGGCTGACAATCTCCTACTATGATAGTCATCTCGCATGATAGTGTAGTTTCCTTCCTTGGTAACTCATTTCCTGCATTCATATAGATTGTATTGACGATTCTTTACGTTTATGGTTAACTTGACATATAAAATTGCATAAATAATAAAATAACTCTTAGTTGTGACAAATATAAAATCTTACCATAACCAAGCAATAATGTGCTAGCAATAACAAACATGGCCAAAATAGATATAGGTTTCATGGCTTTTCCTTTATGTATGTTTTGTGTTAGGAAAAATAAAAGCTTTATAGTTGTACGACTAAATGAAGGCATATGACCATATATATAGAGAGTGAGAACCAATAATGATATATTATATAATATCTCATTGAATTCTTTATGTAAAATCCTATTACATCTTGTAATAACAAGGTACAACTACAATGGTTAAAAATTAAAAATAATCGATTCAAGCATCATTCAGTGTTAGTTTTTCGTATAACAAGTGATTAGCTTGGAACCAACTACAACTACAATTAAACCTAATCTGGACTTTTTATTGATAAATTCGTCATACGAAATGCGAGTGACACACTTACTGGCTTTGTTCATATTTGTCGTTTAAGACACTGCAGCTGTTAAACACAGCAGTGGCAAGTTAAACACATAAACAATGTTAAACACAAACAACATCAACAGGTTGTTTGTTAAGCTTCTAGCACATTGTGCCACAAATGCAACAGAAATGGGTCATATGCAGTTTTCAACACATTTCGGCACTAACTTGGTTGTATATCACATTTGCGTCGAATTGACGTAATTAGTTTGAAAATCTTATAAACTATACAATAACAAGACTATTTAACATGTTAAACAATTTAGATTTAATACGTTAAATCTTTTTGTTGTTAAGCTTTACAAGAATGTAGGAAACTCAAATAGAAATAAAATAATTTAACATGTTAACTTGAAAGTTCCCGGTATCTTTTCAGTAAGAAATAAAAATTGCAAATAATTTCCGACGCTTACAGGAAAAGAACCAATAAACATATTATTATGCAGATACAACACCAAGAACCTAGTTCCACGACCACCTTCACTAATCCCTTCAGGAAGCCACCCTGAAATCCGATTACAACTCATATCAAACCTCTCCAAAATCACCATCTCAAATAATGAATCCTTCAACTTACCAACATAATTATTTAACCAAAGTTTCGACACCTTGAACCTACTCAAATTCCAAAACATATCCATCCGTAACTCGCCTAAAATATTATTCCGGGACAAATCAACCACTTCCAACAACAGACATGATTTAAATCTTTGAGGAACCATACGATATAATAAAATCATCATGTAAACAAATTTCAACTAAACCAAAGACATAACAAAGAGAAATGTCAGATCTAAACAAAATTTCCAAATCTAAACGAATTTCCACAAAAAAAATTATAACAAAGAGAATTGTCAGATCTAAATAGAAATTCTAGATCTAAACAATTTCAACTAAAACATAAACATAACAAAGAGAATTACCATATCTAAGCAGAATATTCAGATCTAAACACAAAGCAACCTACTTAATTGTCAAATATAAACGAATTTCAACTAAAAACAGTAACATAACAAAGAGAATTTCCAAATGAGACCAAAAAATTAAATCAAAACCTAAATTTCACTAAAAAAACGTAAGCATAACAAAAAGAATTTCCAAATCTAAACAAATTTGTGTTTAAAATCATTAGATCGAATTTTCAAAAAAAAACATGCGCATTGATGGTTGATGGTAGAGATCGATGGGTACATTGCAGGTAGAGATCGGTGGTTGCATTTCTGGTAGAGATGGATGGTTGCAGGTAGAGACGAGGAAGAAAGAATACTGAAGCAAAGAAAGAGAGAGAGAGAGTGAGTATAGAGAGAAAACAGAAGAGATAGAGAGAGAAGGAAGATCGTAGAGAGAGAGAGAGAGAGAGTAAAGAGAAAGCAGAAGAGATGGAGAGAGTGGGGGAGGGAAGATTGCAGAGAGAGAGAGAGAGAGAGAAAGAGAGAGTATAAAGAGAAAGTTGAGTGAACAATATTTTCTTTAAATTCCAATTTTACCCTTAGCTAGAAATTAAGCTTATGATTAATTGGTTTGATCTTATCCATTGATTTTCATAATCCAAGGGTTCTAAGAGGGGTTCCCCAGTTCCCCACTTTTCTATGGTTCCCTACTGAAACTTTCACTATATATATATATATATATATATATATATATATATATATATATATATATACACACACACACTCACATTCTTTGGTGATACATAATTGGAAACCCAAGAGGAAAAAAATTACTAAAACATGGTAATCGTTTATTTTACTTGCTTATTATAACCACATGCCTTATGGAAACAAAGAACTACATGAACAATGGCAATGATTATTGTCAAGGCATTTTCCATGTGCATTTATATTCCAGTGGTTGCAACTAAATTCACATGTTGATGGCTGACAATCTCCTACTATGATAGTCATCTCGCATGATAGTGTAGTTTCCTTCCTTGGTAACTCATTTCCTGCATTCATATAGATTGTATTGACGATTCTTTACGTTTATGGTTAACTTGACATATAAAATTGCATAAATAATAAAATAACTCTTAGTTGTGACAAATATAAAATCTTACCATAACCAAGCAATAATGTGCTAGCAATAACAAACATGGCCAAAATAGATATAGGTTTCATGGCTTTTCCTTTATGTATGTTTTGTGTTAGGAAAAATAAAAGCTTTATAGTTGTACGACTAAATGAAGGCATATGACCATATATATAGAGAGTGAGAACCAATAATGATATATTATATAATATCTCATTGAATTCTTTATGTAAAATCCTATTACATCTTGTAATAACAAGGTACAACTACAATGGTTAAAAATTAAAAATAATCGATTCAAGCATCATTCAGTGTTAGTTTTTCGTATAACAAGTGATTAGCTTGGAACCAACTACAACTACAATTAAACCTAATCTGGACTTTTTATTGATAAATTCGTCATACGAAATGCGAGTGACACACTTACTGGCTTTGTTCATATTTGTCGTTTAAGACACTGCAGCTGTTAAACACAGCAGTGGCAAGTTAAACACATAAACAATGTTAAACACAAACAACATCAACAGGTTGTTTGTTAAGCTTCTAGCACATTGTGCCACAAATGCAACAGAAATGGGTCATATGCAGTTTTCAACACATTTCGGCACTAACTTGGTTGTATATCACATTTGCGTCGAATTGACGTAATTAGTTTGAAAATCTTATAAACTATACAATAACAAGACTACTTAACATGTTAAACAATTTAGATTTAATACGTTAAATCTTTTTGTTGTTAAGCTTTACAAGAATGTAGGAAACTCAAATAGAAATAAAATAATTTAACATGTTAACTTGAAAGTTCCCGGTATCTTTTCAGTAAGAAATAAAAATTGCAAATAATTTCCGACGCTTACAGGAAAAGAACCAATAAACATATTATTATGCAGATACAACACCAAGAACCTAGTTCCACGACCACCTTCACTAATCCCTTCAGGAAGCCACCCTGAAATCCGATTACAACTCATATCAAACCTCTCCAAAATCACCATCTCAAATAATGAATCCTTCAACTTACCAACATAATTATTTAACCAAAGTTTCGACACCTTGAACCTACTCAAATTCCAAAACATATCCATCCGTAACTCGCCTAAAATATTATTCCGGGACAAATCAACCACTTCCAACAACAGACATGATTTAAATCTTTGAGGAACCATACGATATAATAAAATCATCATGTAAACAAATTTCAACTGAACCAAAGACATAACAAAGAGAAATGTCAAATCTAAACAAAATTTCCAAATCTAAACGAATTACCACAAAAAAATTATAACAAAGAGAATTGTCGGATCTAAATAGAAATTCTAGATCTAAACAATTTCAACTAAAACATAAACATAACAAAAAGAATTACCATATCTAAGCAGAATATTCAGATCTAAACACAAAGCAACCTACTTAATTGTCAAATATAAACGAATTTCAACTAAAAACAGTTACATAACAAAGAGAATTTCCAAATGAGACTAAAAAATTAAATCAAAACCTAAATTTAACTAAAAAAACGTAAGCATAACAAAAAGAATTTCCAGATCTAAACAAATTTGTGTTTAAAATCATTAGATCGAATTTTCAAAAAAAAACATGTGCATTGATGGTTGATGGTAGAGATCGATGGGTACATTGCAGGTAGAGATCGGTGGATGCATTTCTGGTAGAGATGGATGGTTGCAGGTAGAGACGAGGAAGAAAGAATACTGAAGCAAAGAAAGAGAGAGAGAGAGAGTGAGTAGAGAGAGAAAACAGAAGAGATAGAGAGAGAAGGAAGATCGTAGAGAGAGAGAGAGTAAAGAGAAAGCAGAAGAGATGGAGAGAGTGGGGGAGGCAAGATTGCAGAGAGAGAGAGAGAGAGAGAGAAAGAGAGAGTATAAAGAGAAAGTTGAGTGAACAATATTTTCTTTAAATTCCAATTTTACCCTTAGCTAAAAATTAAGCTTATGATTAATTGGTTTGATCTTATCCATTGATTTTCATAATCCAAGGGTTCTAAGAGGGGTTCCCCAGTTCCCCACTTTTCTATGGTTCCCTACTGAAACTTTCACTATATATATATATATATATACACACACACTCACATTCTTTGGTGATACATAATTGGAAACCCAAGAGGAAAAAAATTACTAAAACATGGTAATCGTTTATTTTACTCGCTTATTATAACCACATGCCTTATGGAAACAAAGAACTACATGAACAATGGCAATGATTATTGTCAAGGCATTTTCCATGTGCATTTATATTCCAGTGGTTGCAACTAAATTCACATGTTGATGGCTGACAATCTCCTACTATGATAGTCATCTCGCATGATAGTGTAGTTTCCTTCCTTGGTAACTCATTCCCTGCATTCATATAGATTGTATTGACGATTCTTTACGTTTATGGTTAACTTGACGTATAAAATTGCATAAATAATAAAATTACTCTTAGTTGTGACAAATATAAAATCTTACCATAACCAAGCAATAATGTGCTAGCAATAACAAACATGGCCAAAATAGATATAGGTTTCATGGCTTTTCCTTTATGTTTGTTTTGTGTTAGGAAAAATAAAAGCTTTATAGTTGTACGACTAAATGAAGGCATATGACCATATATATAGAGAGTGAGAACCAATAATGATATATTATATAATATCTCATTAAATTCTTTATGTAAAATCCTATTACATCTTGTAATAACAAATCGTATCATATTTTATGGTATGGTATGTTATCGTATCATATCATATCATATCATATCATATCATATCATATCATATCATATCATATCACATCATATCATATCATATCATATCATATCATATCATATCATATCATATCATATCATATCATATCATATCATATCATATCATATCATATCATATCGTATCGTATCGTATTATAACACATCATATCTAATCATATCATACCATATGGTATCGTATCGTATAACACTAGTGTTTTTAGAGTCAATGCCATACCCTCAAATTTCCACTACGGGGTTTATACCGCGAGGCGCATGACAAACCAAAATCCCATAGCCATAAGTTACATGAATGGCTCTAAATGCCCAAACCATTTAGTTCGTTATTGTAAATTAAGTTTCATATATAACCAAACATTTTAAATAGTTGCGGAATCGTAATTAAAGAAAACAGTTAACCAATAGTCTGCTCAAAACAACGCGCCAAAAACCAAAAGTAAATAATTAAGTATTCAAAATAGTTAAGTGTTCATATCCCAGTGACACTATATGATGCATGTCCTATACGTGCTCCATACCTAGCGACCTGCAAAAGCATGCTAGCGTGTGTCAACATAAAGTCGGTGATTTCACAAAGTAATGTAGGTGAGTTCACAAACTACAATGGTTGAAAATTAAAAATAATCGATTCAAGCATCATTCAGTGTTAGTTTTTCGTATAACAAGTGATTAGCTTGGAACCAACTACAACTACAATTAAACCTAATCTGGACTTTTTATTGATAAATTCGTCATACGAAATGCGAGTGACACACTTACTGGCTTTGTTCATATTTGTCGTTTAAGACACTGCAGCTGTTAAACACAGCAGTGGCAAGTGAAACACATAAACAATGTTAAACACAAACAACATCTACAGGTTGTTTGTTAAGCTTCTAGCACATTGTGCCACAAATGCAACTGAAATGGGTCATATGCAGTTTTCAACACATTTCGGCACTAACTTGGTTGTATATCACATTTGCATCGAATTGAGGTAATTAGTTTGAAAATCTTATAAACTATACAATAACAAGACTATTTAACATGTTAAACAATTTAGATTTAATACGTTAAATCTTTTTATTGTTAAGTTTTACAAGAATGTAGGAAACTCAAATAGAAATAAAATAATTTAACATGTTAACTTGAAAGTTCCCAGTATCTTTTCAGTAAGAAATAAAAATTGCAAATAATTTCCGAGACTTACAGGAAAAGAACCAATAAACATATTATTATGCAGATACAACACCAAGAACCTAGTTCCACGACCACCTTCACTAATCCCTTCAGGAAGCCACCCTGAAATCTGATTACAACTCATATCAAAACTCTCCAAAATCACCATCTCAAATAATGAATCCTTCAACTCACCAACATAATTATTTAACCAAAGTTTCGACACCTTGAACCTACTCAAATTCCAAAACATATCCATCCGTAACTCGCCTAAAATATTATTCCGGGACAAATCAACCACTTCCAACAACAGACATGATTTAAATCTTTGAGGAACCATACGATATAATAAAATCATCATGTAAACAAATTTCAACTGAACCAAAGACATAACAAAGAGAAATGTCAGATCTAAACAAAATTTCCAAATCTAAACGAATTCCCACAAAAAAAATTATAACAAAGAGAATTGTCAGATCTAAATAGAAATTCTAGATCTAAACAATTTCAACTAAAACATAAACATAACAAAGAGAATTACCAAATCTAAGCAGAATATTCAGATCTAAACACAAAGCAACCTACTTAATTGTCAAATATAAACGAATTTCAACTAAAAACAGTAACATAACAAAGAGAATTTCCAAATGAGACCAAAAAATTAAATAAAAACCTAAATTTAACTAAAAAAACGTAAGCATAACAAAAAGAATTTCCAGATCTAAACAAATTTGTGTTTAAAATCATTAGATCGAATTTTCAAAAAAAACATGCGCATTGATGGTTAATGGTAGAGATCGATGGGTACATTGCAGGTAGAGATCGGTGGTTGCATTTCTGGTAGAGATGGATGGTTGCAGGTAGAGACGAGGAAGAAAGAATACTGAAGCAAAGAAAGAGAGAGAGAGTGAGTACAGAGAGAAAACAGAAGAGATAGAGAGAGAAGGAAGATCGTAGAGAGAGAGAGAGTAAAGAGAAAGCAGAAGAGATGGAGAGAGTGGGGGAGGGAAGATTGCAGAGAGAGAGAGAGAGAGAGAGAGAGAGAAAGAGAGAGTATAAAGAGAAAGTTGAGTGAACAATATTTTCTTTAAATTCCAATTTTACCCTTAGCTAAAAATTAAGCTTATGATTAATTGGTTTGATTTGATCCATTGATTTTCATAATCCAAGGGTTCTAAGAGGGGTTCCCCAGTTCCCCACTTTTCTATGGTTCGCTACTGAAACTTTCACTATATATATATATATATACACACACACACACTCACATTCTTTGGTGATACATAATTGGAAAACCAAGAGGAAAAAAATTACTAAAACATGGTAATCGTTTATTTTACTTGCTTATTATAACCACATGCCTTATGGAAACAAAGAACTACATGAACAATGGCAATGATTATTTTCAAGGCATTTTCCATGTGCATTTATATTCCAGTGGTTGCAACTAAATTCACATGTTGATGGCTGACAATCTCCTACTATGATAGTCATCTCGCATGATAGTGTAGTTTCCTTCCTTGGTAACTCATTTCCTGCATTCATATAGATTGTATTGACGATTCTTTACGTTTATGGTTAACTTGACATATAAAATTGCATAAATAATAAAATAACTCTTAGTTGTGACAAATATAAAATCTTACCATAACCAAGCAATAATGTGCTAGCAATAACAAACATGGCCAAAATAGATATAGGTTTCATGGCTTTTCCTTTATGTTTGTTTTGTGTTAGGAAAAATAAAAGCTTTATAGTTGTACGACTAAATGAAGGCATATGACCATATATATAGAGAGTGAGAACCAATAATGATATATTATATAATATCTCATTGAATTCTTTATGTAAAATCCTATTACATCTTGTAATAACAAGGTACAACTAAAATGGTTGAAAATTAAAAATAATCGATTCAAGCATCATTCAGTGTTAGTTTTTCGTATAACAAGTGATTAGCTTGGAACCAACTACAACTACAATTAAACCTAATCTGGACTTTTTATTGATAAATTCGTCATACGAAATGCGAGTGACACACTTACTGGCTTTGTTCATATTTGTCGTTTAAGACACTGCAGCTGTTAAACACAGCAGTGGCAAGTTAAACACATAAACAATGTTAAACACAAACAACATCTACAGGTTGTTTGTTAAGCTTCTAGCACATTGTGCCACAAATGCAACAGAAATGGGTCATATGCAGTTTTCAACACATTTCGGCACTAACTTGGTTGTATATCACATTTGCGTCGAATTGACGTAATTAGTTTGAAAATCTTATAAACTATACAATAACAAGACTATTTAACATGTTAAACAATTTAGATTTAATACGTTAAATCTTTTTATTGTTAAGTTTTACAAGAATGTAGGAAACTCAAATAGAAATAAAATAATTTAACATGTTAACTTGAAAGTTCCCGGTATCTTTTCAGTAAGAAATAAAAATTGCAAATAATTTCTGACACTTACAGGAAAAGAACCAATAAACATATTATTATGCAGATACAACACCAAGAACCTAGTTCCACGACCACCTTCACTAATCCCTTCAGGAAGCCACCCTGAAATCCGATTACAACTCATATCAAACCTCTCCAAAATCACCATCTCAAATAATGAATCCTTCAACTCACCAACATAATTATTTAACCAAAGTTTCGACACCTTGAACCTACTCAAATTCCAAAACATATCCATCCGTAACTCGCCTAAAATATTATTCCGGGACAAATCAACCACTTCCAACAACAGACATGATTTAAATCTTTGAGGAACCATACGATATAATAAAATCATCATGTAAACAAATTTCAACGAACCAAAGACATAACAAAGAGAAATGTAAAATCTAAACAAAATTTCCAAATCTAAACGAATTTCCACAAAAAAAATTATAACAAAGAGAATTGTCAGATCTAAATAGAAATTCCAGATCTAAACAATTTCAGCTAAAACAAAAACATAACAAAGAGAATTACCATATCTAAGCATAATATTCAGATCTAAACACAAAGCAACCTACTTAATTGTCAAATATAAACGAATTTCAACTAAAAACAGTTACATAACAAAGAGAATTTCCAAATGAGACCAAAAAATTAAATCAAAACCTAAATTTAACTAAAAAAACGTAAGCATAACAAAAAGAATTTCCAGATCCAAACAAATTTGTGTTTAAAATCATTAGATCGAATTTTCAAAAAAAAAACATGTGCATTGATGGTTGATGGTAGAGATCGATGGGTACATTGCAGGTAGAGATCGGTGGTTGCATTTCTGGTAGAGATGGATGGTTGCAGGTAGAGACGAGGAAGAAAGAATACTGAAGCAAAGAAAGAGAGAGAGAGAGTGAGTAGAGAGAGAAAACAGAAGAGATAGAGAGAGAAGGAAGATCGTAGAGAGAGAGAGTAAAGAGAAAGCAGAAGAGATGGAGAGAGTGGGGGAGGGAAGATTGCAGAGAGAGAGAGAGAGTATAAAGAGAAAGTTGAGTGAACAATATTTTCTTTAAATTCCAATTTTACCCTTAGCTAAAAATTAAGCTTATGATTAATTGGTTTGATCTTATCCATTGATTTTCATAATCCAAGGGTTCTAAGAGGGGTTCCCCAGTTCCCCACTTTTCTATGGTTCCCTACTGAAACTTTCACTATATATATATATATATATATATACACACACACTCACATTCTTTGGTGATACATAATTGGAAACCCAAGAGGAAAAAAATTACTAAAACATGGTAATCGTTTATTTTACTTGCTTATTATAACCACATGCCTTATGGAAACAAAGAACTACATGAACAATGGCAATGATTATTGTCAAGGCATTTTCCATGTGCATTTATATTCCAGTGGTTGCAACTAAATTCACATGTTGATGGCTGACAATCTCCTACTATGATAGTCATCTCGCATGATAGTGTAGTTTCCTTCCTTGGTAACTCATTCCCTACATTCATATAGATTGTATTGACGATTCTTTACGTTTATGGTTAACTTGACATATAAAATTGCATAAATAATAAAATAACTCTTAGTTGTGACAAATATAAAATCTTACCATAACCAAGCAATAATGTGCTAGCAATAACAAACATGGCCAAAATAGATATAGGTTTCATGGCTTTTCCTTTATGTTTGTTTTGTGTTAGGAAAAATAAAAGCTTTATAGTTGTACGACTAAATGAAGGCATATGACCATATATATAGAGAGTGAGAACCAATAATGATATATTATAATATTATCTCATTAAATTCTTTATGTAAAATCCTATTACATCTTGTAATAACAAATCGTATCATATTTTATGGTATGGTATGTTATCGTATCATATCATATCATATCATATCATATCATATCATATCATATCATATCATATCATATCATATCATATCATATCATATCATATCATATCATATCATATCATATCATATCATATCATATCGTATCGTATCGTATTATAACACATCATATCTAATCATATCATACCATATGGTATCATATCGTATAACACTAGTGTTTTTAGAGTCAATGCCATACCCTCAAATTTCCACTACGGGGTTTATACCGCGAGGCGCATGACAAACCCGAATCCCATAGCCATAAGTTACATGAATGGCTCTAAATGCCCAAACCATTTAGTTCGTTATTGTAAATCAAGTTTCATATATAACCAAACATTTTAAATAGTTGCGGAATCGTAATTAAAGAAAACAGTTAACCAATAGTCTGCTCAAAACAACGCGCCAAAAACCAAAAAGTAAATAATTAAGTATTCAAAATAGTTAAGTGTTCATATCCCAGTGACACTATATGATGCATGTCCTATACGTGCTCCATACCTAGCGACCTGCAAAAGCATGCTAGCGTGTGTCAACATAAAGTCGGTGAGTTCACAAAGTAATGTAGGTGAGTTCACAAACTACAATGGTTGAAAATTAAAAATAATCGATTCAAGCATCATTCAGTGTTAGTTTTTCGTATAACAAGTGATTAGCTTGGAACCAACTACAACTACAATTAAACCTAATCTGGACTTTTTATTGATAAATTCGTCATACGAAATGCGAGTGACACACTTACTGGCTTTGTTCATATTTGTCGTTTAAGACACTGCAGCTGTTAAACACAGCAGTGGCAAGTTAAACACATAAACAATGTTAAACACAAACAACATCTACAGGTTGTTTGTTAAGCTTCTAGCACATTGTGCCACAAATGCAACTGAAATGGGTCATATGCAGTTTTCAACACATTTCGGCACTAACTTGGTTGTATATCACCTTTGCATCGAATTGACGTAATTAGTTTGAAAATCTTATAAACTATACAATAACAAGACTATTTAACATGTTAAACAATTTAGATTTAATACGTTAAATCTTTTTATTGTTAAGTTTTACAAGAATGTAGGAAACTCAAATAGAAATAAAATAATTTAACATGTTAACTTGAAAGTTCCCGGTATCTTTTCAGTAAGAAATAAAAATTGCAAATAATTTCCGACACTTATAGGAAAAGAACCAATAAACATATTATTATGCAGATACAACACCAAGAACCTAGTTCCACGACCACCTTCACTAATCCCTTCAGGAAGCCACCCTGAAATCCGATTACAACTCATATCAAACCTCTCCAAAATCACCATCTCAAATAATGAATCCTTCCACTGCGGAGTTTTACCGCGAGGCGCATGGCATACCAGGATCCCATAGCCATAAGTTATACGAACGAACTCTAAATGCCCAAACCATTTAGTTCGTTTTCAAAAAAACCAAGTTTAGTTAAGCTGAGTAAGCGTAAACCAAATGTAAATCTTTTAGAACCATGCGCAAAACAACGCGCCCAAATTAAAACCATATAGAAACAAACATAAAAGCATGATATGTAGTTTAAGTGTATTCCCAAGACCCCAAATGCAATGAACGTGCAGTGCTCCCAAATCGTGACACTGGAAGCTAACTACCTGCAAAAGCATGTATATGGTGGGTCAACAAACAATGTTGGTGAGTTCACAAAGTAAAGAAAGTGAGTAAGTAAATGTGTTGGTTTCCAAAAACCACGTAACCAAGTAAAAGCGTAGGTGCTCCAGACCCAAAGTTCAAGTGTTTTCAGTTTAAGCTTGTCAGGGGTAGCTAGCCCACTCATTGTAACTAAACAGTTGATTATTGGGAACATACAGAAGTTGTTATAAGTTTTGCCTCAGCACTAGCGTCTATCAACACTAGCAGTTCAGCTCCTTTAGAGCGTGGTCAAAAGTTCATGCCCGTGACACAAGCACCTCAAGCATGAGGTTGCTGCACAACCTAATAGCGCTATCAACTAATACCCCGTTCGCCTACAGCGATTAACCCAATAATATGCAAGGACTTTAAATGATAGAGTGTGTTTAGTTCACAAAGGACAGTTAATGTTTTAAACTGATAAAAGCGTAACCTACACAAGGAGTCCAAAACCTGACCCACACAAGGAGTCCAAAACCCGTGTTGCAAGAGTAGTCCCAAACTAGACTAGAAAATGTTTACCCAAGTTGTCTCCACCCAAGACGCATGCTTTCGAGAAAAAGTAGTGAAACTCACCTTAGGTTGCAAGTGAGTAATCCAAATTCCAAAAATAGTAATCAGCTACCGACAACCTATTACAAATGTCACTAGGTGAGTATATGTGCATAACCAATACACCATACAACACGTTTGTCTAAGACTTTTAAAAGTTCAAAACCGTGTAGTGACACCTAATGACTCTACATGCAAAAGTATGTCCTACGTATCCCGCTGGTGATCATAGTGATTATTATCAGTTTAGTACTTCAAATACATCTCATACAAGTTTCTATACAAGTTCATGTCAAATACATACCATATAAGACTCCAAATAGTCACATAAAGATCCTGTACACAATTTGCGTTTTAAGGACAAATTGTGCATTGTGAAAAACAAATTATTTAAAATACTTAACGAATGAATTTGAGTCCCAAATTTTTACTGAGTATTCATTGGGATTTAGTTGCTAACCCATATTTTTGGTTTGTCTTAAATCCAAACACAAAAATTACTAAAATTCGTACAACATAGCTATGTCCAGAAAACTTCCACAACAGGTCAGTTTAGAAGAAAAATTCCCAAAAATTGTGTATTCACCCAAACGGGGTGAATCCACTTGGAAAGCTTAACTCTTTGTAAAACTGAGTTTTTCCAATGTCGACCTACTGTCCAAATTTCAAAGCTTAACTCTTTGTAAAACTCAAGTTCTGGCCATTTAAAGTTGACCCAATTTACAACTCCGAAAATCTGATATGACCTTTAATCAAATAAAATTCCAAAAACCATTCAAACGAAGTCCAAACCTAATGGTTTTGCCCATTATGAAAAGCTAAGATCATGTACATTACAATAATGCAAAGAAATCATCAAAACAATCAATTTAACAACACAATATAGACCCTACAAAACGTCATAGCGAATCTTCCAGAAACTGAAACTTGCATCCCAAGTTATTCACACACCCTAACCGTGTATAAAAGTCTCTAATACACGCATAAATCATATTATTCTGATTAAAAACATACATTATCATACAAAAACCCTAATTATGATTACTAACAACAATCATCATCAAATCACAATAAACATTCATGAACTCTCACTTTAACACATGCATTCGATTAATATAAATGTATGTTCTATGATTTCTACAACTTGTCAAGCACTAATAATTATCATAAAACACATAAGGATTAGACCTTTCAAAGCAAGAATCCTCAAAGCCAAGAGATTACACCACAACTAGCTTGAAGAGATGATTAAGGTTGATGTTTATTGAAAATTGAGAGCGTGTGTGTGTATGGGTATTCACGGTGCAATAGGGTTTGGGGTTAGGGTTTTTTTTATCTATAATTATATTAGAGTTTGGCTTGTTTCCCAAGTAATTGGGTATTATGGCCCTTTTAGTCCACTAATTGGACCCATTAACCATGTTTTAGCCCAATACTAGACCTAATAATATTGACCACCCTATCTTGCATAAAAATCATTTTTGTATCATTCCATAACATATTAATCATAAGGTGCACGTATTTTGCATGATTTACATATAACTATCACTCAAGCGGTAATTCACGTAAACATGTAATCCACATAAGCATGTATCTTCACATCCTTCATAATTCAATTGTACACATTATTTTGTATCTCAGACCAATCACCAACGTTCGGGATACAAGACTCGTGTGTGTGTCAAATAAGGATTCTTCCTAATTATAACATATGTTACTATCATCTAACATATGTTAAACCTCCTTAACTAACCCCAGTTAAGTATTTAACCACGTATGAACATGTAAGTTTACTAGGGTTCAGTAAAAGTGTTAACCTGAAAATGTGGGGTATCACAGTTTTATTGGGTAAATATCCACCTAAACTCCAAGATCCGGGAATGCCTTTGATTCCTATTGAAATTGAAGGTTTTGACATTAAGGAGGCATTAATGGATCATGGAGCATGCTTTAGTATTCTCCCGGGTAGCTTATATGACCAATATGATTTTGGACCTTTGTTTATATTGGGTAGACCGTTTTTGGCGACCGCACAAGCGAATATTAATTCTGTTGAAGGAACGGTCCGGATAAAGGATGTGGATTCGCGGGAGGTTAAGTTACATTTTAATGATAATATGTCTAACCCGTGTATTGAGAATGTGAAAGGAGTTGACTCAAGGAGTGAGTCAAAGTATGGAGAGAAACCCCATTCCACGAACACTATATGGGATGGAAATGGAAATTTGGATTCAGCAACAAACAGCTTCTGTGAGAAAACTGATTTTTTTATTCCATCGCGAACCGCGTAGAATTTACTAAAAACGTCGCGGTCCGCCCGAACTTTTCAAAAAATCAGATTTTAGTAATCTTACGCGGATCACCTCATGAAATTTTATTCTCTAAACGGTCCGCGACAGGGTAAGCCCTAGCCCATTTTGATTTAGGCCGCGGAGCACCCCTGAGTTATCAGGTCTAGGGCGGTCAGCGACGGGGTGCCACGACACCACCACCATATCACCATAACCACCATTGTCACCACCTCCAATCACCATGTAACACCCCAGCCGATGGCGGAATCATTGGGGTGCCACGTGGTGACGATTGTTCAATAGCTCATGGAAAATATAAAGTTTCGATAGATTAATTAATTAAATTACAAATATTTACATACAACTCAAATAAGCTCAAACAAAAATAACATGTTTAATTAAATTGAATCTAAGGCTTCAACTCCTATGTGATCCATAAAAAAATGCTAAAACTTCCAAGCAATTGAATACCTGAAACATGTTAAGTTTGGAAAATGGAGGGGGTCAACTAAAAATAGTTGGTGAGAATACATAAGTTTTAAATAAAATAGTGATAAGAATTCATGTAGCAATTACTGTGACAAAAAACAATCAAAGATAATACGCGTGAACATGATCTACTGGTAGCTCAAGTCATTGTTTTGTACAATCAACCCTTGAGTCGACTGGGACCTAACTCGCAATTTAGTAAAATGTTGTTACTGTTTCGATCATCCCTGAATCTATGCGGGGGATGGGCTTGTCAGACCTATAGAGCTATAATCTACACAGGCGGCTTGATCAAAGTTAATGAATGTACTGAGTCGGACTATATATACCACAACCAGTTCACAAGTATATGAGTTTATTGTATGATACGTGAATGTAATCGCACAAGTTTAAAACAAGTTTCACCCCAAAAACATTGAAAACAGTAAAAAGTGGTGATATGTAAACTCACCTTAGCAAGCAAATAAGTATCCACAACACAACAAACAGCTTGCAATATGATTCACGAGGAATCAAGCAAACAAAGTCTAAGACTAAACACGTCTTAAAAGTCTACGGTTTTCTAGGTCGATCGATTAGGGTTCCTAGCTTTGGGGAAAACTTAAATGTTAATGCTTTAGTTAAAAAAATATAATAATATTTAAAACATTATTAATTTGTACATAGATTAAAAGATATAACTTTTGAATCTATGAAAAATATCTTTCTATAAATTATTTCTTATTTATTTTTTATTTAAAACAATTTATTTACACTAAAGATTATAGGATAAATATAAAAGTATAAAAAAAAAATTTCTCACAAATTTTATATCTTTGATCGATTAGATTAGAAATAATTTTAGAAAAATTTTGGCTTTTGATTTGTTGAAAACGGAATTTTTATGAATTAGTTATGATTAAATCAAGTTTATATTATTATTTTATATTAAATAACAATTAATATTCAGTTTTAAAAAAAATGGGTTAAACCAAGTTCTGCAACGGCTCGAACTCGGGACCCTTCTGTTGACAAGCAACCTTCTAACCATCTGATCTACCTGATCAGTTGGTTTTTAAACCGGTTACATGCTTTATAACTTACTAATACAGATTCAGTTTATTTATTTATTTATTTAAATAAAAAGTTGAAACCGGTTAAAAGAAGATTCGAACCTGGGTCTTCGACGGTGTTAAACGATTTTAAAACCAGTTGGTCTAGGTGAGCAGATGTTTATTATACAGATCAGAACGTTTATAAACGAAGTCTCTACAAGTCATCTTCACCAATTTAACCAACCCAAACCCTAACCCCACGACAGTTTCAATAACCACAGCAAAACACTACCATTGTTCCAGATGATAAAGGGGTTTTAATGCCTAAGTATAATTGACCAAATATCAGAAGCTAATTGGATTAAAACGTACCAGATTCGAAGAACAGAATGCGAAGAAAGAAGGCTCGATTCCAGATTCGAAGGCGTCGAACAGAGGGAATTGTTTTGTGTTTTGAGTTGGTATGATTGTAGAGGGTAATGGGGAGGGGTATTTATAGGGTGCTGGACGATAATGAAAACGAATTAGGATCGAAAATGATAAGGGTAAATGTCGGTTAAAGATTTGATAATAATCCAAAAATTCAACCTTTGGATCTCGATTAGGATGCTTTTCAAACCAGTTTTTATGAGATAATCACGAATTTGAAATGAAATCGAGGTATGGATAAGAGATTAGGATCGAATGGATGATTAGAATGAAGATAATGGTTGCTAAGATAAGAAGTTATAAACAAGAAGTTAAAACCATTAACCAAGTTATCATATAGATTAGTTGGTGGGCACTTTGGATGCTAAGGCATTGGTCTTGGGTTCAAACCTTGTGTTTGACCCATTTTTTTATATTTTTTTTTATTTTTTTTATATATAAATATATATATTTCAAAAACATAAAGGATATGTATAAACCTTGTGTTTGACCCATTTTTTTATTTATTTTTTTATATATAAATATATATATTTCAAAAACATAAAGGATATGTATTATAGGATATGTATTAATTAGTTAAATAACCGAATTCAATGCCAATGTAATTAAAATAATAAAGTTTCACGGATAAAATTTTAATAAAAAGAAATACATAGAGTCTTGTTCAATCAAAAGAGAAATATGCTAAAAGAATCATAAACGGAAAAATACGCGAGGTTACACACCACCCCTCACCACTCCGATCACCCACACCACCATCATCGTCATCATCCACCATCATCACTCGAAACACCCACCACCTCGGACCCTTCCTGTCACCGTAAACCACCACGATCCACCACTACCCCTGATCCCCATCACCCATTGATCATCCCCACTGAGCATCATCCACCATTATCATCGTCACTGACCATCACTCACTGCCACCACCACCAGACCGCCGCCCTGTAACCACCACTGTTGACGACCATTGACCACTCACGTCACATCAGTCATTTCATTCCTTCGACTACCAGGTACGTTTTCGGTTGCGATAATCCAATACATGTTGGAATTTAGGCAATTTAATATAATTATTTAGCTAATTCGTAGGTTACTTGATTATGTATTACCATTGGATTATACTTAGTTGCTTAATATGATTGTTTAGATAATCCGCTAGTCGTTTGATTATGTTAGATGGATATAATTGGATTATCGTTGGGTTATAGTTATAGTTATTTGTGTAATATGGTTATTTAGCTATTTTGTTAGTTCTTTGATTATGTTATTTGGATAACTTGGGGTCGATACAAAATAGATATGATATCACTGCTTATTGTTCGACTTTGCTAATAAGAATTAAAGACAATTAGCGACTAGGTGGGTGGAGCGAATCGTTGGTAGGTCACTTCATAATTAGGACATGATTGGTGATGTTTACTTCATAATGGGTGTATTGGTAAGTTAGATAGGATGATGATTGCCCCATATAGTATTGTCGGTTTGTTATGATAAATTGAGGACAATTTAGTATTCTCTTGTGGGGGTGGGGCATGTTACTTCATAACTAGTGCGTTTAGTGATATTACTTCATAAATGGTATTGGTTATCGTTACTTCATAATTAATTGGAAATGCGTGGTGCGTTTTACTTCATAATCTTGCGTTCCATCCTTGTTTAGCGACTTTTTGTGTAGATAATAATAGTTAGTGTCACACCCTCAAATTTCCACTGCGGGGTTTTACCGCGAGGCGCATGACATACCAGGATCCCATAGCCATAAGTCATACGAACGAACTCTAAATGCCCAAACCATTTAGTTCGTTTTCAAAAACCAAGTTTAGTTAAGCTGCGGAAGCGTAAACCATATTTAAATCTTTTAGAAAACATGCGCAAAACAACGTGCCCAAATTAAAACCATATAGATATAAACGCAAAGGCATGATATGTAAATTAGGTGTATGCCCAAGACCCAAAATGCAGTGAAACGTGCATTGCTTCCTAATCGTGACATCGGAAGCTAACTACCTGCAAAAGCATGTACATGGTGGGTCAACAAACAATGTTGGTGTGTTCACTAAGTAAAGTAAATGAGTGAGTAAACACGTAGGTTTCCAAAAACCACGTAACCAAGTAAAAGCGTAGGTCCTCAAGACCCAAAAGTTCAAGTGTTATCAGTTTAAGCTTGTCAGGGGTAGCTAGCCCAATCATTGTAACTAAACATGTGATTATTGGGAACATACAGAAATTATAAGTTTTGCCTTAGTACTAGTGTCTATCAACACTAGCAGTTCAGCTCCTTAAGAGCGTGGTCAAAAGTTCATGCCCGTGACACAAGCACCTCAAGCATGAGGTTGCTGCACAACCTAATAGCGCTATCAACTAATACCCCGTTCGCCTACAGCGGCTAACCCAATAATATGTAAGGACTTTCAGTGATAGAGTGTGTTCAGTTCACAAAGGACCGTTAAAGTTTTAAACTGATAAAAGTGTGATCCACACAAGGAATCGTAAAACCCGACCCACACAAGGAGTCCAAAGCATCTCCAAACCCGAGATGTAAAGTAGTCCCAAACCAGACTAGAAAACGTTAAGTAAGTTGTCTCAAACCCGAGACGCATGCTTTTGAGAAAAGAGTAGTGAAACTCACCTTAGGTTGCAAGCAAACAAATCCTAACTCAAAAGTAGGGTGTGCTATCGACTCCCTAATACACGTGTCACTAAGTGAGTATATGTGTAATACAATTACACCATATAACCCGTTTGTCCAAGATGTTTAAATGTTCAAAACCGTGTAGTGACAACTAATGTTTCTATATGCACAATTAAGTCCTACGTAACCCGTTGGTGAACGTTATGATTATTATCAGTCATACACTTCATACACGTCCCATACAAGTGTCCACACAAGTTCATGTCAAATACATACCATATAAGACTCCAAATAGTCACATAAAGACCTCATACGCAATCTGCGTTTTTAGGGCAGATTGTGCGCTGTGAAAAACGAATTATCTAAAATACTTAACGAATGAATTAAAGTCCCAAATTTTTACTGAGTATTCATTGGGATTCGTTCATTAACACATATTTTTGTCTTGAATTAAAACCAAACACAAAAATTATTAAAATTCGTGCAACACAGCTATGTCCAGAAAATTTCCATAACATGTCAGTTTAATAGAAAAATTCCTAAAAATTGTGTATTCATCCAAACGGGATGAATCTACTTGGAAAAGCCGAGTTTTTCCAATGTTGACTTACTGTAAAAATTTCATAACTTAATTCTTTATAAAACCCGAGTTATGATGGTTTAAAGTTGACTCAGTTTGTTAATCCGAAATTCTGATATGACCTCTTAATCAATAAAATTCCAAAAAGAAATCCAAATCAGACGATCTTGCCCATTATGAAAAGCTAAGACCATGTACATTACAACCATGCAAAGAATATATCAAAACAGTAGTTTTTAACCCACGTAACAGACCCTACAAGTCGACATAAGCGTTCTGTCCAGATTTTAATCATGCAATAACATCAACTATATCGAACCCTAGTTGCATATTATTAATCAACAATACCAAATAAACATTCTACAACATCTATAAGACATTATCTGATCATAAACTAGCAATATACATGTTTATATTATCATACGCAAACCCTAGTTATCTAAAACATCAAGAACACACATGATCATGCGAAACACATAATATTCATTACATCACAATATGCTTGACCCTTTTAATCTTCATAATCATCATGTTTTAATTTTTATAAAATACTTTCGGACCTGGACAAACAAGGTTTTGATGTTTTAAAACAATTGAAAGAAGATTAAAACACAAGAGAATGAAGATTATACCACAAGCACTTCAAAACAATCAACCGAATGCTCTCAAAGCTTCCCGATCGATGTTCTTGAGCTTTAGCAGGTGTCTAGGGGTTAATAATTCGTAAGGAGATAGTAGGGGGCGATTAGGGTTGAGTTAGAGGTTGCATGGGGCTTAAGAGTGTTTAAATAGTGGATTAAGTCGGTTAGGGTTCGTCAGGACCCGACGCGCGGCCGGTCGGATTAATCGCG
This sequence comes from Ambrosia artemisiifolia, assembly GCA_032199755.1. NCBI lineage: Eukaryota > Viridiplantae > Streptophyta > Magnoliopsida > Asterales > Asteraceae > Ambrosia > Ambrosia artemisiifolia. The sequence goes on from CM063517.1 coordinate 35,914,352, forward strand.
CGGCCGGTCGGATTGATCGCGCCCGTTCCGGGTGGCCTGCTTTGTTGTAGAGTGCGTTTTCTTCGATGTTTTCGCTATTTTGGACCCTAACAAGTGTAACCCCATGCTTTAAGACCCCAACCATCCTAATGGTCCATCCATTATGGTTTTTATTAACGTATTCGGTTTAGGTTCACGTGACACATACAGTTTTCACATAGTTTCACAGTGTATCATAGAAGCACGTAATTGCAATCAATCTTAAACAATTACTTCACAATCATTTTGTTTAACAATTCACCAACGTCCAGGGTTCACAACTCATGTAAATAATTTGGTAATTCCTCGAATTACCACCTCATGCAGTTATTAACCTATAACCGTGCAATGTGTAATTTATGTAGCTAACCCTAGTTAACTAGAATGCATAGAATGTAACCAGAGTTTAGTTAAAGTGAGAACCTGAAATTGAGGGGTATCACATCATCCCTAAGTTGAAAAGAATTTTGTCCCGAAATTCAGCAAGTAAACAATAAAGTCAGCTAAGAAAATAGTATGCTTGGTTCCCGGATGTCACATCATCCCCAAGTTGAAAGGAATTTCGCCCCAAAATTCACTTTGAACGAGCTGCTTTATGTTTCGCGTTTGATCTATGTACGATTTCAGGTTCGGTAAAGAGGTGTGGGTATTTTTTTCGCATTTGATCCCTGCGTTCCCACGTGTATTCCGATCTTAGACGGGAATTCCACCGCACCTTCACAATAGGTATGGTGCTTTTTCTGAGTTTCTTATTGCCCTGATCAAGAATTTCTACCGGTTCTTCCACAAACCGTAGTTGTTCGTCTACCTGGATCTCCTCCAGCGGTACAGCTAATGTCGAATCTGACAGACACTTCTTCAGATTCGATACATGAAATACGTTGTGTACTCCACTAAGTTCCTCAGGCAGATTTAATTCATAAGTTACTGGACCAACCCTCTTGACGATCTCAAACGGCCCAACGTATCGTGGGTTCAGTTTCCCCCGTTTTCCAAAGCGTATCACACCCTTCCATGGTGACACCTTTAATAAGACCATGTCCCCTTCCTGGAACTCCAAAGGTTTTCTACGTTTATCAGCGTAGCTTTTCTGTCGATCACGAGCAGCCGCCATCCTGTTTCTGATTTGTACTATCTTCTCAGAAGTTTCATGCACAAGTTTGGGACCTGTTAGTTAGCTATCCCAAACTTCAGTCCAGCAGAGGGGAGATCTACACTTGCGTCCATAAAGTGCCTCAAAGGGCGCACACTGAATCGAAGTGTGGTAACTATTGTTGTAAGAGAATTCAATCAGTGGCAAGTGCTTATCCCAATTGTTTCCAAAGTCCACCACGCATGCTCGTAGCAGATCTTCTAACGTTTGGATGGTACGTTCACTCTGTCCATCCGTCTGAGGGTGATAGGCAGTGCTCATGTCTAAACGAGTCCCCAAAGCATCATGGAGAGTTTTCCAGAAATGGGATGTAAATCGCGCGTCGCGATCAGCTATGATAGTAGTAGGCACCCCGTGCCTAGAGACAACCTCTTTGATAGAAAGATTGGCCAGCTTCTCCAGTTTATCAGTGTCTTTTATTGCAAGGAAGTGCGCCGATTTGGTCAACCGATCGATGATGACCCAAATCTTGACATGCCCATTTGGCGTTTTAGGGAGCTTTGTGACAAAGTCCATAGAGATTCCATCCCATGACCACATAGGGATTTCTGGTTGCTGGAGCAAGCCCGAAGGTTTCTGATATTCAATCCTAACCTTGGCACACGTTAAGCACTTACTAACATAAGTGACTATCTCAGCTTTCATGTTTGGCCACCAGTAAAGAGTTTTGAGGTCCTGGTACATTTTATCCGAACCAGGATGTACCGAATAACGAGATGTGTGTGCCTCATCGAACACTAGTTGCCTAAGATCCCCAAAATGTGGAATCCAGACTCGATCCATGAAGTACTGAAGCCCATCTTTCTTCAACTCTAGGTGTTTGTCAGCACCGTGCAACGTTTCCAGCCTGATGTTTTCCTTTTTCAAAGCCTCGCCCTAGGCTTCACGTATTTTATCAGAAAGATTTGAATGTATGGTAAGTTGTAAGGCTCACACTCGTTAAGGTTTTGTTTCCTTACTACTCAGGGCATCTACTACTATATTAGCCTTCCCTGGATGGTATCTGATGGCACAGTCACGATCATTCAGGAGCTCGACCCATCGACGTTGTCGTATGTTCAGCACCTTCTGATCGAATATATGTTGGAGGCTCTTATGATCAGTGAAAATCGTGCACTTTGTCCCATATAGATAGTGCTTCCAAATTTTGAGAGCGAAAACCACTGCTCCTAGTTCTAAGTCATGGGTGGGATAGTTTTTCTCATGATTCTTTAGTTGTCGTGAAGCATACGCGATCACCTTTTCGCGTTACATCAAAACACACCCTAGACCTTGGATAGATGCATCACAGTACACTACAAAGTCCTCCGTACCCTCAGGTAATGATAATATCGGTGCGCTGCAGAGTTTCGTCTTTAATAACTGAAAAGCAGACTCTTGGGTCTCTCCCCACTTATAAGTAATCCCCTTCTGTGTCAAGGCAGTGAGGGGTTGATCGATCTTTGAGAATCCCTTAATGAACCTGTAATAATATCCCACAAGGCCAAGGAACTGTCGCACCTCCGTAGGAGTCTTAGGAGCCTCCCACTTCTTAATCGTGTCTATCTTGGCAGGATCGACCTGTATTCCTGCCTCGTTCACCACATGACCCAAAAATTGTACTTCACGAATCCAGAAGTCACACTTAGAGAACTTTGCATATAGCTGCTCATTTCTCAAGAGTTCCAAGATCAGTCGCAGGTGTTGCTCGTGCTCTTCCCTGCTCTTGGAATAGATCAGAATGTCGTCTATGAACACTATGACAAATTTGTCCAAATAGGGCTTGCACACATGGTTCATAAGGTCCATGAACACAGCTGGTGCATTGGTCAGCCCGAATGGCATTACCAAAAATTCATAGTGCCCATAACGAGTTCGAAAGGCTGTCTTTGCTACATCCTCCTCCCAGACTCTCAGCTGGTGATACCCTGACGTTAAGTCAATCTTGGAATAGTAACTTGGCCCTTGAAGTTGGTCGAATAAGTCGTCAATACAAGGCAAAGGGTAGCGGTTCTTAACTGTCACCTTATTCAATTCTCGGTAATCAATACACATGCGGAAACTCCCATCCTTCTTCTTAACAAATAGGAATGGGGCTCCCCAAGGTGAAGAACTAGGCCTATTGAAACCCCTGTCCAATAGCTCATGGAGTTGGGTAGATAGTTCTTGAAGTTCGCCTGGTGCTAGGCGATACGGTGCACGCGCAACTGGGGTGGCTCCTGGTGCAAGATCAATTTGAAACTCCACTTGACGAACAGGTGGAAGTCCAGGCAGTTCCTATGGGAAGACATCTGGGAAATCTCAAACCACGGGGATGTCCTCGATTTTTGTTTCGACTACAGCTCGAGTATCAGAAATGTTAGCCAATATGGCTGGGTAGCCCTTCCGAATACACTTCTGGGCCTTCAAGTAAGAGACGATGCCCACCATGGCACAACTACGATCACCCTGGACAGATAAGAGTTCTCCACTAGGGAGAGTGATACGAACAATCTTCTCCTGACAGAGAATTTCAGCGTTTTATTTGGACAACCAGTCCGTGCCAATCACAAGATCAAAGCTTCCTAGGGTGATAGGTAGAAGGTCGATGGCAAATAATTGCCCATCTGGCTCGAGATTACAGTCGCAATGGAAGTGGGTTACCTCAACAGGTTTCCCATCAGCTAACTCTACAGAATGTGTGGTATCAAGAAGAATAGGGAACATCCCTAGTTGTTTGCTAATTTCAAAAGAAAACACAAAGCTGATATTCACACCAGAATCGAAAGGAACAGCAGCAGGATTGTCCTCTCCAGAAAACTTACTTGTCAACTCATTGTTTTCGCCCTTGGCTCCTCCCGAGCCAACTATGCAAACTGTTCTCCGAGCTGCTATTGTGTTTTCACAGAACTTATACCTCACACTATCCCACGTTCTCTTGCTATCACAAGAAACAAAAGGTGAAGCACCATGCTCTGGAAAAGCACCGTGCTCAAATGCCTCACTAGGGTGTTTGTGAGCTAGGTGAAAAATTTGTTAGATTCTGGGTAGGTGAGCTGCAGTGACCATGCCATGAACCTGTGGGGCCAACCCCTTTGGTATGAAGCTCGATCCGCCTGTAAGGTAGGTTAAATATGTTTGAGCATATAGTAGCTAACTCCTGTAGGTTGGTAGTGTAGGCGTCGATCTCAGACCCAACCGTCTTTAGATAACAAATTTCTAAATTTCGTTACGGGGGTTACAGTCTCCACCCAAGTATTTGTATTTATGCGCTTGGTCTGGCTGAAATGATCTGAGAACTTTCAATTCCTTGATGTTGTCTATTTTTCCATTCGGCAGGCTGTCGAACCATACTCGCGTTGCACCCGTGAGTGTTTGCGCGAACATGTGACACCATGCTGGCAAGCTCCGTTACGTGCATTTTCCTGCGACCTCGAAGGTTCTCAGGTGATCGTCTGGGTCCCCAGTGCCATCGAATTTACCCAAGGTGCTTGGGATCTTTGTCCTTGGGGGTAGGGGGCCAGCGCGATGCGCGGAGTGAATTTTGATTTTTCCATGAACGATGGGGGGGTAGTAAGGTTTTGTGAGGTCGTCATCACCGGTCATAAAGTGCCCTCGGACAACGGTGTTGTTCAAGGGCTGGCTTATGTCGCGGGTGAATCGGCTTTGAGACTCATTTGAGTCTTCTCTCCATGTAGGGTCTGTGTCATGGTTGCTTCTGCCATTATTCTTAGCAGCGCCGAATGCCCCTTCAGACGCGCTGATGAGTCTTCCTTCGCTGTAAGAAAGTGTGCGGGCAGTCTCTCTGAGTTGTTGCTCTTTCATTTTTTGTGTGTAGACACGTTTCAGGGATTCCTTTTGCTGAGCGTACAATACCTCCGGACTAACCATCGGCGTGGCATTGTCAACTGGGAAAACCTGATTTGTCTCTGCTAGATACTGAAAGGATGGGGTCCGCCTTGTCTCCGAGGATGGAGTGACAATCGGACCCGTGTTTGTCACGTTTTGTTGGACTTCTGTGTTATGCCCTGACTGGCCGGTGCCTGCCTGAGCAGTGTCGGTGCCTGGGTTAACGCTGGTGAAGTCCAGCGGTGGAGGTATGAGAGACATAGTTGTCGTATTCGAAAGATAGAAGTTTTTAGTGTTTTGCTGTTCTGAAATACTCAAAAGACGGATGGCGCCGATGAAGAAACACCGATATAACCATGTACTAAGTATAAAAGCACGAGTAATGATATGATTCTTATTGATAATCAATGGACATTACAAGACTCTGGACTCGTAATCGTTACAGCGCTTCGACTATAATCTATCTTTCCTAACTATGTGGAATTCTCTCTTCAATGGTTCATCCTCCTCCTTGTCTGACCTAGGAGGGTATTTATAGGCCTTTGGGGTGGCCTGTGATTGGATGGAGAAGGAATGACAGCTGGCTGTACGATCTGGGCCGTTGTCATCCGCTGCGCTGTCACTCTGTTATTAGTCCACGTGTCTCGTCGCTGTCCTTTCTCGTACTATTCTGTACCACGTACCTGCAGGTGATCATGGAGCAGGGAATGATCGCCTCTGATTGGCTGGATGTCCCTTTCCTTGTCGGGTATTAGCTGTCATGTACGAGGTATCCTACGCATGCTTCTGGAAGCCCACGTCAGCGTCATGTGCTGGCTTGTGTGGGGATATGGGCCCGTGCGCATGCGCGGGTATATATCTCTTCACAACTTTACAAAGTTAATTGTTTTTCTCTATTGTACGTTGTGTCGACGCCCAGTAGGCTCGAGCTTGGCTCGTCATGTTTTTATGAGGAGCTTGGCTCGGTTCGAGCCTATTATTTTGAGTTTGAGCTCGGCTAGAAAGTAAAACCTAAGAGCTCGAGTTCGGCTCGACTCGAGGTAATTAAATACGACTTTTAAATGAACTAAAATATCGGTCCGAGCTCGCTTCGATAGCTTATACAAGCAAAAGCTCGGCTCGAGCTCGACTCATCAATGTTATTAAGTAAAATTGAACATGTTCGAAACAAGCAAAAGTCTCGAGCTCGACTAATTAATGTTATTAGTTAAAACTATACATGTTTATATGGACAAAATCGCATACATAGAAACCAAGAACATTTGTTTAGGCTTGCTAGGCTAAAAAAACTTTGTAAGTAAAGCTCGAGCTCGGGCTCCATAACTAAACAAGTCATATTTCAGGCTCAACCTTGAGCTCGACTAATTTTCTTATTGACTCCCTTCATTTCCCCATGTGGTTGTTTGTCTAGTAATTTCAACTCCACTTTCTCCAACATCTAATCGAAACCTACAAAATCAACCATTGTTGGAGTAGTTTTCATCGACGACGTTAAAGCCGGCCGCAGCGATAAAGCCATAGCCAGCGGATATGTATGCAGTGAGACAGAAGTTGGTGACGATATGATGAGACTGTACACGAAAAAGACGAACAAGAGTAACCATGGTTATTTTCTCTCTCACACTAAAACACATAGTAACCATGGTTGTTTCTTCATCGGTGAAAAAGACGAACAAGAATGGTGGTGGTTGGGACAGAGATGGGTTCGTGGGAACCGTTGCCTTCGTCAACTTCGGCATCCGTCCTCTACTCCCCCGTCTCATCTCCTTCTTCCCCATCTTCTTCGATCATACATACGTCATGATCTAAGGCTGCAACTTTTTAGAGACGAAAAAACCAGCGCAATTTTGATTGATTTGATTTCCAGTTAACTGTTTCAATTCATATGTAACCGAAAGAAATACTAATCATCATATGAAGAAGAAACCCCCAAACCTACAAGAACCGCCTTCAAAACCCCCCAAAACCCTAATTCAAAACCAGCTGAAGGTTAATTAAATTCTGATCGTTGGCGCACCCGGTGTTCTCTTCTTTGTTTTAGTAAGTCATCGAAGTTTGATGAACTAAATTCAACAACTGATACTTGCAGGGAAGGAAATATGTGTTAGTTAGCAAATCTACTATGTCTCTACAACAGTTTTTTTTATCAATCTGTTTGAGGCATTCAACCTCTATTTTGTTGTTAGTGATAAGAATTATCTAGTCATTTTTCTCAACCTATCATGAGGTACTTAAACCTCCATTTTTGTTGTTAGTGATAAAAATTGCCTGGTCAAAATCTAACTGATTCCTAATTTACTATTTCTTCTGTTTTGTTAAATGGTTTATAGGTGGTGGTTGTCTTTTTTTTACAACATGTTCATGCGTAGAATAATTATAACGTTGACGTTAATATGAAATTTGGCATGTTGTCTCACATTCAGTTATAAAAAATGGATATGTGATTTTATATTTTTAGGAATTTATGGTGTTCTTATTGAAGCCATATGATTAATAGTGAGTTTTTTTTTAAGATGATTAGTAAGCCATATATTAACGACTAGTAAAAATACCTGCGCGTTGCCGCGGGTGTTTATATTTTTGCCCTGTTCGTTGTGCTACAAGTTTCGCTTATGTTATTTATAAAATTTATGTGCTAATTCAACAATATATCAATTTTTAAAGGACAATTTATTATCTGACCACCAAATACAAATTGGTATATATTTCCCTCGGTTCGAGAGAATGGTAAACTGTAATTTTCAAGCTCAATAAATGATTTTGGTGCTTCTATAGTCATATACGATAGCATCTTGCATCTTAATCACCTAAAGAAATGGAAAAACCTTTGTCATCATACCAAAATAAAATAAAGAATAAACAAATCTTTTGCAACAATATTATCTATAAGATAAAGCATATAGAGAGAACATGCAAAATATAGGTATTGACCGAGTGAAATGTTATGTGAACACTAATACATGTGAACTGTGGTTCATTACCTTGACACCGTCCATACAAACCAATCAGTTGTAGAATAAGTACCTAGCAAGTAGCTTCCCTTAACGACGTCATACATGCATAATAATAATAATAACAACAACAACAACAACAATAATAATAATAATAATAATAATAATAATAATAATAATAATAATAATAGAGATGACTTGCATTAGTCATTTGTACAATTGTAATCAAATGTTGCACATAGGGGCATAAAGGGAAGGATTTGGCAAAAATATAGTTGTTTACCTTGTGACCTTTTGTATGCCATCTTAAAATGATGGTGAAATTACCTTCTTACCCATCTCTCCTCCTTAATAAGGTAAGTAGAGATAGAGATAAAAAAAACTTACGTAAATAAAACTTTAAAACATAAACAAAACATGAGGAAAACGAAACTGAAGAAAAAGCTGTCGCACACGTTGCGGATTTGGAAAAAAAAACTTACGTAAATAAAAAGCATAAAAGAAAAAAGCGTGAGGACTCAAAATCTTCCCGTCGCTTACAGATCGCATGAACACCATCCACCGAATTTGAGCCACCTTTGTTTGCTCTCTTTCTCTCTGGATTTCTGTAGCATTTCTCTGTTTCTGTCTCAGTCTATGTTGCATTTTTCTTTTCTTTGTATCTCAAAATGTGAAAAGCAGGCCTGGCTGAAGCCCAATTATTTTGAGGCTAGGGCTTTGGGCCCCCCCAGTTTTATAAGGCCCCACTTTTTTCAGTCTAGGGTTTAGTGTTTACTGCAAAGAGAGGATGCTTTATCATCACCTTTGTTCACGTCCAGCCACAAATCCGAATTTGTGTTCCTAATTCTCAGGCTCTTAGCAACAAATCCTCAAAGGAAGAATCATCGATTCATAGTAATCGATAATCTTCAGTTCTCGAAATCGAAATAGATTCAACTATTCGGAAATCATAATAATCTCATATCGTTTTATGTTCAATTGTTTTAGTTGCTCCGTATATAATATTAATCTCATATCGTTTTATGTTCAATTGTTTTAGTTGCTCCGTATATAATATTTCCACCTATTATGGCCGTTTTCTAATTGTTTTTATTAATCTTCATACTAATTGACTTTTGCAGGTTTTTTCGGAGTCTTTGACCTACTTGAAATAGGCATTTTAAATGGTTTAGCTGTGGCATTAAAGATTAAGGTTTGTGTGTTCCCTGTTCATTTTTATCCAGTTGATGTATTATGCATATTGTTTTATGTCAGTGGTTTTTCAAAGTTGGTCCTAACATCTTGTAGGTTTCTAATTGACTTTTGCAGGTTTTTTCGGAGTCTTTGACCTACTTGAAATAGGCATTTTAAATGGTTTAGCTGTGGCATTAAAGATTAAGGTTTGTGTGTTCACTGTTCATTTTTATCCAGTTGATGTATTATGCATATTGTTTTATGTCAGTGGTTTTTCAAAGTTGGTCCTAACATCTTGTAGGTTTCGAATTGACTTTTGCAGGTTTTTTCGGAGTCTTTGACCTACTTGAAATAGGCATTTTAAATGGTTTAGCTGTGCCATTAAAGATTAAGGTTTGTGTGTTCACTGTTCATTTTTATCCAGTTGATGTATTATGCATATTGTTTTATGTCAGTGGTTTTTCAGAGTTGGTCCTAACATCTTGTAGGTTTCTAATCACATTGACACAGTCACACAGGGAGCAAAAGGCCCAATTTTAAGACTCGCTTTAGGCCTCCGTGAAGGTTGAGCTGGCCCTGGTGAAAAGTGTTTTTTATTGTGTGAAAGTATGTGTGGTTTGACACAAATGACCAGGGCCGGCTCTAGGGGTGGGCGAGCCGCACCCTCGGCCGAGGCCCGTTCTTTATGAGGGCCTAATATTTTATATATTATACATATTTTAAAAAAATATAAAGGCAAAAACTAGAAGGTAAATGGTGTAAAATGAGAGAGAGAAGTGATGAACTCATTGATCTGAATTTTCCGATGTACCAGTAGCTTATGAAGACAGAGGAGCATTGTGAAAATTGGAGAAGAACAGTAAAAGTTGAGTGGAAAAAAGAAAATAGAGAATTTTGTCTTTACCCACTATATCACCTTAGAAGTAAAATAATATTATCTCATTTTAAAGGAGTTCTCACTTCAAAACTTTAAAATGTTTTTAAGATAGTTTTACACCAATATTTTGTTGAGATCAACGCCAAATAATGGAAATTTTTTGTAGAAAGTGTTTTTTTAATATTATTACGGCTTTATTTCTTTAATGCTTAAAAGAATTAGACTACTATATTAATAGATGAATGCATTTGAACAGTAATTTTTCTCTTGTCTTTATCTGTTTATAACTTTATATATTTTGTTGTGGATTTAAAAACTGATTGAAACTTCTAGCTGAGTGGTTCGTGCGTCTATTTATGTTCAGTAATGCCACGGGTTCGAATCCTAGCTCCGTTTTTTCTTACCCTTTTTTGGTTTTGTACACGTGTTCCCTTTGTTTATTTATTTCAACACACGTGTCCTAACACATATATCACACTCTCTCTTTAGAGTTTACAGAACAAATCATACACCGCAAACCACCCACCTCTTCACCTACCTCCGCCACTCACCACGTTTTGCACCGCCGTCACATCCCCCAATACCCCTATCTGCAACCACCATCATCATCCACTGAGGCCTTTCAAGGGGAGATTAAGGAGGACCTTGGACGCGCCGTTAGGGTTATTCGATGGAGTTGCACCTCCGTCCATGCCGCCTTTAGCTTTTGCGCCGAAGGAAGGTTCCAAATCCATTGTATGGAATCTTTACTATTTTAAATCAACTTATTGTTACTGGGTTTTTGTTATTGTGTTTCTTTAATTGGGTGCTGATTGTTACCTGGAGAACAAAGCAGTGGAAGATAACGCCAGGCCATTACCAATTACAATTGCAGCATACAATGGAACGGTACTCGACGGTGAGCATTGCAACTATATAAATATGTTTGTTAATCTTCTTTTATAGTATGTAATAGTTGATGGGGGTCATACTATAACAACCATATTGATATTTATATAGGGCTTAAATGCGGAAGTCAGCCAAAGAGTAAAGGCTACTTAATTATATTTATATAGAACATTGCAACTATATAAATATGTTTGTTAACTTCACCAGAGGCTATATAAATATGTTTGTTAAATTATTCAGAATGTTGGTTTATTAAAGTTTGATTTTTATGTTAGTTGTTGATTGATTTGTTGGTTTAAAATTAGGTATATATTTATGGTTGAATTTTGGGATGTTTGGGTTTGATCAATTTATGAGATTTGTTAAGGATTGAAAATGTTAATTTAGTCAGAATGTTGAGTTTTTGCACTTCAAGTTTATGTTAGTTGTTGAATTTGATCTATTTGTTGCAAGTTTGGTACACAGGTATTGTCGAATTAGTCTAAATGTTGAGTTCTTACGCTTTAACTTGCAGAATATGATCTATTGGTTTAAAATTGGGTATGTATTTCACTTCAAATTTTGGAATGTTGCAGTCGAATTCGGTTAATGTGATTGTGATTATGATTTTGATATGGTAAGCTTTTCACTTCATTTGATTTATGAAGCATTGAAATTGTTAAATTAGTCCGAATGTTGAGTTGTTAGAGTTTAAATTAGTCTGAATGTTGAGTTGTTAGACTTTAAATTAGTCCGAATGTTGAGTTACTAGACTTTATTAAAAAACTCAGATTGGTGTTTCAATAAGAAGTTGACCGATTTTCGAAGATATCTTTTTGCATTATACTTCTAAGTTGTAGCCCATGTTCAACATCGGAAGGTAACCTATTTACAAAGGAAATTGGTTACATGTGCAATGCCACTGTGGCACTACATTTCGTGGCTGATATTTGATGAATGCTGCTGTATGTTAGTCTTTTGACAATAAAGATATAATAAGCCAATTGTCATATCTTCATTGACTTTTAGTGCTTGACTTTTCCTGGGTGTATGCTGCAAATATATTTAATGCTCTTTGTTTGGACCCTATATAACATTGACACATACTGCTTGCAAAGGTCCCTGATATTGCACAGGTGAGAAGCAAAATGATTTATGCGAGCTCTAAGGATAGATTCAAGAGGGAATCGGATGGAATTCTGGTGGAGTTTCTGGCAACTGATCCTACAGAGATGGATCTTGATGTTTTTAAAAGTCGGGCCAACTAATTAAATGGTAAGTATATGACTATGGTCATTGCATTAGAGGTGTTAATAGTTTGTTCTTTATTGTGATAAAAGCATATTAATAGTAATCACATCTTTTGGTGGTCATTTTGCATGTTAACAACATCAGACATGAGAACAATAAGAAGAAAGCAAATCTAAAATCTAATCATGTTAAAGAGGTAAAAAAAAGGACAACTCCAGGTTGTTATGGTGGTCAAAGTCACTAATGTCAAAATTCGTACTTATATATGGTTTACACATAACGGTGGAAATACCCCTTAATAAGGTTCCGTAGTAAATAGTTTGGATTTATATTGAGTTACCAAATTATGCTTCTTCGTTGGCTCTCATTTTTTTCATCAGCTGTGAATTGTGCAACTATTTTCCTTATTTATCTTCACTGACCAGTTAACATGCATCATATGAAAGCATTCCACTCAACAACCCAAAAACTGCACAACAAGCACTGATTGGTATATTAGACCGGAGGAGAAGCACAGATAACAAACTGCCACTAAACCCTGAGATTCGAACCGTCACATGGTACGTCAATTACTTATTTTCTAAGTCAATTGATGTCGCCGCAACGCGAGGCAGGATAGAAAATCTAGCCATATTAATAATCGTCTCTATTTGAACAGTTATATGATTTGCCATTTTCGTAAATACTTGATCTTAAAGGGTATTTTGGTCCTTCTGTGTCGCTGACGGTCCATGTGTTATTGTGTTGACAACATGTCTACCATATTTCCATGGCAAACATATCCACACGTCATCTTCATTTTTACTCTGCCAAAGAAACCCAACTCCTTCTCCCATCCTTCCTAAACGCTAAACCCAGCATAACCACCACCGTAAATCATCTCTTGCACACATGACACAACCCCTCATCTTCTTTACTTTATATTGTACCCACACACACAAACCTCATTTTCTACACAATATCTTAACACACACATTTGACACCGAGAGACAAGATCAGGTGACCTAACATGAGTTCCGGCGAGGTATATTGACCTGAATGTTCTGCATCTGTGTAAATCAGCAACCACAAAGGTTAGTTTCTTCTATTCCCTACTGATTTTTGTAGTTTCCGGTTACTAATTTTCATTTCTATGGTTGTTTCCAGTGACGCTGTTACAGCTTCATGCTGGTTGATGACGCTTATGGGTGGTTCCTGTGATGAAGTTGTTGAAGGTATTTGATATACATATGGATCAACATAGTCAATTGGATTGTTTATTCAAAAAGAAAAGCATGCAACCATCCACGTTTACATGTGCTCCTTCAGTTTATTTCTCATGCTTTTTTCTAGTTGTACTTTTAGCTTAACTAGTAGTACCTTGCTTTTCAGTTTCCTTTGTGGTAGTTTCTATTTTTCCTATATGTAGTGGTAGTTTATTAATGAAAGGCAGTGAGTTTTATGATGAAAAATGTGTGTGTTAGTTTTTCTCAAATGGATTTTTGAGAATAATTAATTCTCTTCCAATGCTAGTTCAAGATTAGCAAACTTGAATGGTGTTCTTTGGAATCTAAATTAGGATTGAGTGGTGTATCTGTATCTCAATTCAAGTTTAGAATTTGCTCAACGACTAGTTCGGGTGGTGTTTTCTGTATCTCGAATTATCGTTGCCTATCCGTTTTATTCAAATTTTGAATTCCTATCCGTTATCGTGTTCTGATTCCTATCAGTATTATTCGTGGTTGTTTGCATTCTGGATTTGTACCTGAATATGGGTAAGAGAGGATGAGATAGGGTGTGGCTGAGAAGACAGAGAACCGGCAAGGTAAAGAGTGCTTGGAAGCCACCGCCTAGATTCCATTTTACAGTTGATGTTTTCTCCTAATTGGAATCTACATTGGTTTGCGACAACTGTAAGTCTTTCAGTCATCATTCATACCCTCTTACTTTCATCTATTATCAATGATCTACCTGTCTTTTTTTATCGTATGAAATTCGAATCTGTGTTACTAAATTGCTAGGTTTTATAACGAATTGGGGAAACAGGTGCGACAAAACTTTCAAAAGTAATTGTAATGAGAACACCTTCTTTCCAAGAAAAACAAGGTTTCCAAGATTTTGTTATTTTCTAATATGGGTTCAATAAAAAATCTCATGGGTTTTGTGATCGAAAGTGTAGTTATGGTGGTAATTTAGTGGGCACATCGATTTTTGTTATGCACATGAATTATTTTTTAAACGAATATGATGCTTTGGAAAGGAGGTCTACGTTGCTTATCTTCTAGGATTGATTGTTAATGATGAAATTAATATGTTGATTTATTTAAAAAAATGACTAATGGTTTTATTATCTTTTCATTGTTTGCTTTCTAAATCATTTGTGTTTTAAACTAGGGAGAAGAGCTCGGAACATGTTGGCAAATATGCGCTGCTACATGTGGAGGAGGCGTCTCTTATGAGTTGGATGAAAGACAAGGACATGGAGGCGGACAAAGCGAAACTGTGCAACAAACAGTTAGACGCTTAAAAGGCACATCTTAGCGCGGACTCACATAGGACATAGGAATTGGAAGCGGTGGCGTTGCTGTGGGCGCTATCAACTGCTGTTTATGAGGTTCTCCTATAACTATAAGTGACCATGGCTCATTACCTGCTTAATTAAATTTACAGTTGAACCCCTATATTAGTAGTCATTAGGTGGAACATACTGTTGCTTTTTGACACCTAAAAATGACGTCTTCTGTGCAGCTGATGGTACAAAAATGGCCAAGTTAAGAATTAAGATTATCCCGTTGGTAGGTATTGTTAATATTTGTTTATCACTGCAAGGTGTACAGAACTTTATTTGGCTTATTTAATATTTAATATTTTGATTATATAGTTAAGTCTCTTTTGTTGCAACACCAAGTCACCAACTAACTAGCTGCTGTTTGCTTGCAACCAAGAAGCCCAAAATTTTTCAGCCTAAATGAATAATTGGTCCAACCCATGAACGGTTTACATCCGACCCGCCATACCTGGAACCAGTTCATTATCAAACGGTGCCCCCACCCCACCACCACACACACACAAACTTGCTTGAATTTTGCGGCAGAAAGTAAACATGGAACTCATTTGTAGTTGTGATCGCTTTTTCAGTAAATACATAATTGGTTTTCAGTGTGTGGATAGGTTTTGAGTGTCTGGATAGAGTAATGATGGTTACCTTCCCATTGATCAATACACAAAGTTGCAAAAAATCGGTTTTTTAGACGACGGGAAGGCAAAATGATAAGGCGCGCAACGCGCGCCCTTTAAGACGACTAGTTGGTTTTAATTTTTATTTGTTTTTTTTTAATTTAACATGCTTCAGATTTTATTTATTCTTGTTTCGAATTATTAATTTAACGGCTAAAAATATATTTATTTTGAATCAGTAAAAGTTATTGTTGTACCCTAGTATATATAGTGACTAGTTTTTATCCCGGGAGCGTCCCGGGTTGAAATATTTAATATGACATAATAAAATATATTATTATTATTATTTTAAACAAATTTATGTCATAAGTTATGATATTCAAATATAAAAAAACGAATCTCTACGCCGAGGTATAAATCTAGTGCCATTACAAATGAATTCGAAATTTTGTAATCGATCATTCTAAAAGAACTAACATGAAATAAGAAAAAAAAAAGTTAATTATTGAAATATCGAACGCATTAGTCTAAGGGTTATGTGATGCGTTAAAAAAATTCATAGGTATATGATCGGGTATATAGTTCGGGTATTTGGGTATGTTGTTTCGGGTAATCGGGTCGAGTATCACCTAATCCCAGACCCGACCCAAACCCACAATTTTTTTAAAACTAATCCCAAACCCGACACAATACCTGTCGGGTTACAAAAAATAGTCATTTTTTTCTTCGTTTTTTATATAGCACTATGGTACTCGTTGGAAAGATAATAAAACGCTCGTTAATTTGGTGTAATTTTTTTCTTTAAAAAATCTCGTATATAAAAGATATTAACGTTTAAAAGTTCTGGGAGGAAACATGAGAGAAAAAATAATAAAGGTTTAATATTTAGATTTAGTAAATTAGGTATTTAATATATTAGGTTAAAGGTTATAATAGATTAGGTTAAATCATATTTATTCCTTTTTTTTAATTTGTTTACACTTGCCACATCACATCCTATGTGGCATCTCTCAAACGAGAGATTGCATAAAATTATGACATGTTGGATTAATCTCTTTGCAATATATATATATATATATATATATATATATATATATATACACACACACACTAGCTTTTATCCCGGGAGTGTCCCGGGGTTGAAAAATATAACCATTCTAATAATACTAATACTAATAGTAATAATTATTACTCTTGTAAATAAATAAATAAATAAATAACCTTGATATAAGGTGACATCATGTGTTGTAGTGTTGCGCGATTCTTTCTCGTAGCTTCTCTTGATGAACTATACCTATCCATCTTTAGAAGAGTAAAATTCCAATGATAGCATGGCGATTGGGCTAAATTTCAACATTGTATATAAGAACCTGGTTTAAAAGAAAAAACATGATTAATAAATAACCTAAACACTTTGTGTTTTTTTTCCTGTATGAACGAAACCCCATAAAAAATAGTCGTTTTTTTCTCCGTTTTTATATAGCACTATGATACTCGTTGGAAAGATAATAAAACGCTCGTCCAATGATAGCATGGCTATTTGGCTAAATTTCAACATTGTATATAAGAACCTGGTTTAAAAGAAAAAACATGATTAATGAATAACCTGAATACTTTGTGTTTTTTTTCCTGTATGAACGAAATCCTATAAAAATAGTCGTTTTTTTCTCCGTCTTTTATATAGCACTATGGTACTCGTTGGAAAGATAATAAAACGCTCGTTAATTTGGTGTAATTTTTTTTCTTTAAAAAATCTCGTATATAAAATATATTAACGTTTAAAAATGATGGGAGGAAACATTAGAGAGAAAAATCTAAATTTGTTTTTAAATTCTTAAAGAGATTAGGGTTAGATAAGTGTAGGAGAATGGATAAAAACAAAATAAAAAAATAAATTAATCACTCTCACCTTAAAGTGCCACGTGGCACATTCAAAGGAGGGTTGAGGCCTCCATTGAATGCCACCTCATCAATATTCAATTCTTTTATTATAAGTTATATATATATATATATAGGGAATGGTTATATTGGAAACCTTAGTTATTTGGTAAACTATGGAAACCCAATCCTAGCCATCCATCACATAACATCAATGGCTAGGATTGAGTTAATGTACCTTACCATAGATATATTAATATTTTAATACATAAAGACACATGGAGGGGCATTTTAGGGACACAACACAATCTCTCATCTCTCCTCTCTCATCTTTCCAATACCATCACCTCTCTCCTCTCTCATCTTTCCAATGCCATCACCTCTCTCCTCTCTCATCTTTCTTATCATATTTAGAATCCCAACACAATCTCTCTCCTCCCTCCTTCTTCTTCTTCTTCTTCTTCATCATCATCATCATCTTCAAAGAAATCATTAACCACCTTCTACACTAATGAAAAACAACAAGCATACACCTTCAAAAAAATCATCAACCACCACCACCGTCGTTCCGTCTCTCTCTCTCAGCAACCCTCTCTCGTTTTCGTCTTTATCTTTCTCTCTCTCTCTCTCTCTCATCCATCTTCCCTCCCCCATCTTCATATTCTTGGTGTTCTTCATCTTGTTGTTAAATGTTAGCAATAGTGGTGGTAACCGGATCTATTTGGTTTATCTTCATCTTCTTGGTGTTCTTCATCAACCACCCCCGCCACCACCGTTCCATCTTCCATCTCCTCTCTCCTCTATCGTTCCCTCCCTCCCACGACCTTAAATGTTTAGATCCGACGACATTGGTGATGATCTTCAATTTTAACAGGTACGGATGTGTTCTTGATTTGGGTTTTTGTTGGGTGATATCCCAGTTTTTTATTTGGGTTTTTTTTTTCATTTATTCAGTTTTATTATTTTTATATAAGAAAATTGAAGTGGGTTTTGCTTTGATTGTGAAGATATTCATCCGCGGTGTTAGAAGGTGACTGGAGATGGTCAGAGAGGATGTCCAGTGTGTACAGAGAAGAAGGGGTTGAAGGTGTTCTTTATGGTTGTGTCCTTAATGTGGTTTTGTCCTTAAACAAGTTCTTTGTAGTTGTGTCCTTAATGTGTAAGTTATTTGTCAGAATATGTAACATGTGTTATGTTTTATAGATATTCTTTGTAGTTGTGTCCTTAATGTTTGGTCTGAACCTGTGGGAATCAGCACAAAAAACACAGTTATAATTTCTGTTAACACGTGTTATTGTTATGGTTGTAAGCTAACATGTGTTAAGTTAAACAAAAGAGTAAAATACTATGTCAGTTTGAGATGTGTGATCACATGTGTTATCCTTGTGTATGCAAATATGGTAACATGTGTTAACCTGATAAAAACCTTTAAACCACGTTTGTGGTGATTAGAGTGAGACGTGTATTAACAGTTGGTAGTGCTTGATATATGTACTAACAACTGTTAACAAGATAATACAAAGCAGCAATTTACGCAACCACATACAGCCTAGATTCCAAAAGGGACACCATGGGCGTCGCATAGTTTAACTTATACATATCAAAGGTTTTAAAAAGGTCATATGCACTAAGTAAACGCTAGACGCAAAAAAGTTGGCGACATAGATATCCAATTTTGATATATTAAAACTGTTAACATGTGTTAGCATATCTTACCAGCCTTATTGGAAAAAAAGAAAAACCTTAGTAGAGATGTTAACGTCTGTTAACATGTTAACACATGTTAACAGTTTTAGTAAAATCTGTCCCATAAAACTTTGTTAACACTTGTTAATAAGTTGACGTATAAAAACGTTGTTAACACTTTGTTATGACATGTTAACAGTTTTAGTAAATCTTTCCTATAAAACTTTGTTAACACTTGTTAACACTTGTTAATAAGTTGATGTCTAAAAACTTTGTTAACACTTTGTTATGACATGTTAACAGTTTTAGTAAATCTGTCATATATTAAAAGTGTTAATATGTGTTAACATATCTTACCATCCTTATTGAAAAAAAAAAGGAAAACCCTATAGGACAGATTTACTAAACCTGTTAACATGTGTTAACATAACACATGTTAACACATGTTAACAGTTTTAGTAAATCTGTCCCATAAAACTTTGTTAACACTTTGTTAACACTTGTTAATAAGTTGACGTATAAAAACTTTGTTAACACTTTGTTATGACATGTTAACAGTTTTAGTAAATCTGTCCTATAAAACTTTGTTAACACTTGTTAATAAGTTGATGTCTAAAAACTTTGTTAACACTTTGTTATGACATGTTAACAGTTTTAGTAAATCTGTCATATAAAACTTTGTTAACACTTTGTTAACACTTGTTAATAAGTTGACGTATAAAAACTTTGTAGATAGTTGGTGCTAAAAACAAGAAATCATAATTGAGATATTAAAAGTGTTAACATATCTTACCAATCTTATTGGAAAAAAAAAAAGGAAAACCTTATTAGATTTACTAAACCTGTTAATACATGTTAACAGTTGTAGTGAATCTGCCCTATACAACTTTGTTAACACTTGTTAATAAGTTGACGTATAAGAACTTTGTTAACACTTGTTAATAACAAAAAGAACCTAACTGTTAACATGTAATATCAACACAAGAAGTATCATTCTGTAATAATAACATAAACAAAACGTAATTTATAATACAACACAAGAAATATCATTCTGTAATAATACCATTCTGTAATAATACCATAACCACTTTATTACAAAGTATCGTTACAAACAATTAACCACTTTAACAAAATAAATCTAGTAACTCTATACATTGAGTACAAAAAAGAAAACATTATAAAAAAATTTTTCTACATATTTTTCTCGGCTTCCTTCGACTTCGTTTGTTAACATATGTTAACCAATGGGGTCTTCGTTATCAACTGCAAAACAATAGATGAGATATTAACCGGTGTGACCAACTCATCATTTAACATACTAAAACAGGAGTAACATGTGTTAGTCGGGGCCCAAATAACAACTTAAAGTCACAAAATCTAAATTTCCAAATTCCAACTGTTAATATTAATTCAATATTTCTACCTCATAGCTTTCAACTAATAAACACATCATTCTAACATCAATTAACCTTCAATCCTCACTAAACTGAAATCGGCCCAAGTTCAAAACCTAGGGCTCCAAAACTAACAAAATCTATTTAAACAATACGAATCCGAAACTCAAACGAACTCTTGACCTTCACATAAATGATAAACCTACTATATATACATATAACATGCATCAATAACCATCTTTAACATCAAACTGTAGAAGAGAAACCAGATCTACAACCTCATGTCCCCAATCCAATAACAATCTAACATAAACAAAATAATAAAAAAAATCAAAAAGGTTAAAATAAGTTTTTTTTTTCATTCAAGCATTTGATCAAACACTTGGTATGCAAACAAAAAAAATCTATGATTTGAGTGAAAAAAAGTTAAAACAATCTTATGTTAATCGACCAAAAAGCTTTAGCAACGACCATAAACAGAAAAACAAAGAAAAATCTTAAAAAAACACTACATAAACGAAAAAAAACTTACCTTCAATTTCAACATGTGGAGACATACATAAATGAAAAAAAAGCTTTAGCAACGACCAACTCGTTGCTCCTCTCAGATCTGGAAACATCTTCAAAAACCATAGATTAGCAGCAGCTCCAGCTCATCCGGGTTTCAAACAAGATCTAAGAGAGGGTTTCAAACAAGATCTAGGAGAGGGAGACACAAGATATAGAGTTATAAACCCTAGATCCCAACTTAAAAAGAGAAAGAATGAAGAAATGAAAATCCATATAGAGAGAATGAAGAAATGAAAATCCATATAGAGAGAGAGATGAGTTATACAGATATTATAAATTTCAAATTAAGAAACAAGACTAGTCTGACAAAAAAAATGAGAGATGTGATGGTTAGGGGGTAATGACTATCCTAACCTTATCTTATTATTATATTGATTTTGGATTGTGGTGATGTGGCTTCATTGTAGCCACAACTTGGGTTTCAAGAGTTTACTAAATAACTTGGGTTTCTTGTATATACTTATACTATATATATATATACGCGCAAGAGTAATTATTATTTTAGAAATATTATTAGTAATAAACCTAAATAATAAAAGTGACATTATTTTTAACACTTTTTTTTAATTTCAAATTTGTTGATAAATGCGAAAAATTACATTAAGATAGCGGGCATGCAGGCAACAAGCTGCACCGCCACCCCTTTCTAAACGGCAAACCCTAACCTACTAAATTCATTATAGTTCTAAATTCTAATCAAGTCACTTATTGGCTTTTTTTCTTTGTTTCACTCAGGTTACTCAAGTTTATTTAAATGTTTCAATTCTATATATTTACTTAAACATGTAACCAATCTTATATGACAAAAGTAACTTAAAAAAATTAACCTCATAACTTAGGGGGCCTTTTTTTCTGGCTCGTACAAGACACTTTAATTGTTAGGACCGGCTCTGCAAATGAGGGTAGCTGTCATGACCTTGGAGTAGTGTATAACACTTAATTCACTAGGTTTCTATAATGTAATCTTCACTGTATAACATTATTTACGCCACAAGTTATTCTTCTCGATAATTGTTTATTTTAGTATAAGTTAACTTTTCAAGTTTTTCCAAGTATTTGACTCGAGTCTGTGCAAGTATAATACATTTTGTTCACGTACGAAGCTCATCATCGTTAAATATAACACATTTCATTCGATGGTATATATTCGAGTTACTCTACATTTAGTGTGTTTCTATGTCTTTAAGGCTATATAAACCTTTTTTGATCGGCCCCTGCTCACACGACAATTGCACTAATCAGTTTGATGTTTGCAATGTATCCGCGCTGCAATGGGCACGGATCTATTTACTAGTTTTCATTATATATTATAATATAAATAAACAAATTTCCTACATTAAAAATAATCAAGCGAGCCACCGAGCGATTGAACTTGGCTCGGCTCGTTTACGAAATGCCAATTTCAAGCTACTTATCTCAAAATTTTCTTGAATGAGTCTCGAAGCACGAGGTATTTAAACGTCCCAAGATTTTGGTGGATTTAATGAAGACTATAATGAAAAAGATTAGGCTATATGTATATTGCTTGCACCGTACAAAAGGCATTGCAAGTATACAAGTGTAATGGTTATTTTTAATTAATATATTATATACTAGGTTAGAGCCTCGCGTGTACACGCGGTACATGTCCATGTCAAATGAAAAAAAATCTATAAAGATGGTAGTATACAAATTTTATTTATTGAAAGTTACGTAATACAATTCATATGAATTTTGGTTGATTGTAAATTATCATAAAAAAGTTTAATGTTACCCAATAACAGACATATGAATCAACAAATGTTTGATTAGACGTGATTTAAAAACAAATAATGAAATGAATAAACATATATTTATTGTAACGGCATGCAAATGAAGATTAAAGTAAATAAATGTAGCTTAACAAATCATACAACCAAAAAATTATAAAAAAAAACGATTTATGCAAAATATGATCGCATACTTATTCACAAACTTCAAAATATTTTTTATAGACAACATTTGTTATTTATTATTAACGTTGTCATCTTTATCCAATATTAGTATGTTCAGGCCATTTCTACTTTTGTCACTTGGCAGCGACATACAACTGCCCATATGTGAAAACATGATCTTTCAAATACAGACCTATCCAAAATAGGGTTCGTCCTTGACTCTTATTTATTATCATTGCAAAACATAAAGTAAGAGGGAATTGTTTTCTGTTAAATCTGAAAGGAATCTTCTTATCAGATGGGGACAGCCTAATTCTCTGGATAAAAGTTCGCATTCCAATGTTACTCCCTGAAATTATTTTAGCGTCTATAACACGGTTTGATATGGCAAGACGATTTGGAACTTGTGGCTTTGAAAAGAATTTATGTCTACTTATAGGATCCCTGAACCGTTAGAATAACAAAACAGTAAAATTTGTCAAAAAAAAAAAAAAAACTCTGGTGAGAAAAAGAAAGACATTTGGCATTGTAACTGTATTATCATCAAGAATTTAAGGTAAATATATCTAGAAGACCCTGAACTGTTTTGATGGTTTGACTCATAACCAATGACCTAAAAATCAAGCTAAAACCACGATGTTTTAAATTGACTTACCAATTATCGACAAATTATTATTGACATCTTAAAATTTGCATATTACTATTGAAATTATTATTACGAATAGTAAAACTAAAATCATAAAATTAGTATTAGTATTAGTAATATATTGGGTCAACAATACTATTTTTACGATTAGTAAAACTAAAATCGTAATATTAGTTAGTATTAGTAATTCATTCTTAATATAAAAATTTAATTCGGTCAATAAGAAATAAAGGAGATTAAAATTAAAAATCGTAATATTAGTTTTAGTATTAGTAATTTAATTTGGTCAATAATAAATAAATGAGATTAAAAATCATAATATTAGCATTAGTATTAGTAATATGTTAGTAATTTAATTCGGTCAATAATAAATAAATGACAATAAAAATCGTAATAAATAACACTAAATTCATTTAATTATTATTAATGTCATTAAAACAAAAAACAAATACCATTAAAAATGAATAAATCCTTTTAATTGTAGGCAAGACTAATAATAATTGAAAAAATACTAATAAAAGTAATATTAAACATAATTTCGTAAACAGAGATTAAAAATAATTTTGTAAAATAGTAATATAAATAAATGAAATTCAAAAATCAAAATAAATGACATTAATAGGGGTCAATTATTATTGAAATGATTTTGATGATTATCATTTAATGAGAATTGATTAAAGGAAAGTCATAATATATAAAAAATTAAATTCGGTCAATAATATAAAATATAAATTTGAAAAAACAGTAATATAAATAAAAGAGCTTAAAAATATTAACAAATAACATTAAATTCGGTCAATTATTATTAATGTCAATAAATATTATTAAACATAATTTCGCAAAAATAGATTAAACATAATTTCGTATTAATAGTAATATAAAAAAATGAGGTTAAAAAATCGTAATAAATAAAATTAAATACGGTCAATTATTATTAATGTCCATAAATAAAATTAATTCTAACATAATAAAAATATATTAAAAATAATTTAAGGAAAGTCATAATATAAAGGAAATGATTTTGATGATTTTCATTTAATAAGACTTTACTAAAGGAAAGTCATAATATAAAAAATTAAATTCAGTCAATAATATTAAACATAAAGTAAAAAAATTAATATAAATAAATGAGATTAAAATTTTTAATAAATAACATTAAATTCGGTCAATTATTATTAATGTCAATAAATAATATTAAACATAATTTCATAAAAATAGATAAAGCATAATTTCATATTAATAGTATTATAAATAAATGAGGTTAAAAATCATAATAAATAACATTAAATTCGGTCAATTATTAATAATGTCCATAAATAACATTAAATCTAACATAATAAAAATATATTAAGAATAATTAAAGGAAAATCATAATATAAAGGAAATGATTTTGATGATTATCATTTAATGAGAATTAATTAAAGGAAATTCATAATATAAAAAATTAAATTCGGTCAATAATATTAAACATAAATTCAAAAAAAAGTAATATAAATAAATGAGATTAAATTTTTTAATAAATAAATTAAATGCGGTCAATTATTATTAATGTAAATAAATAATATTAAACATCTAAATAAATAACATTTAAAGTTAATAAATCTTATTAATTGCAATCAAGACTAATCATAATTCGTAAACACGGTAAGATTATTAATTTTAATAAATAACCTCAAAAATCGTAATCAATAATTCACATAAATTACATTAAAAACATAAAAGATTGTAATTTAAATTTTAAAATCAATGACTTCTTGTGGTGTTACCTTAGTAAAAAATAGCCTGTGCTGGATTGAACACCATTTAAAGACAAAATATTCGTCAATGGAAATACTTTCTGATTGAAGCAAATCAGGCCATCCAATCACAGTAACATTTACAAAAGCATTATGTATAGTAATTTAGAATGTCAATCTAATTATAAAATAAGAGTATTGTAAACATAATGTTTAATAATTGAATAACAAACCTGGCGAGTTGAGCAGAAATTTCTACATGCACCGGCATAAACCATGCGTACCCATCCGTAAATTTAATCTTGGTTTTCATTGATTCATTTAAGTTTTCCAATTCAGCAATCGTGTTAGGAATTATCTGCATAGTAATAAGCATTAAATAAGGAAAAAAATAAAAATAAATTAGAGTTATTATGCTAAACCATAAATTTGAAAAATTATACGAAATCACTTTAATCAATTAGAATTTAACCAATATTATCATTCATATAATTTAATCAATTATACAAAATCAGAGATTCAAAAATCTCGTATTAATTTAATCAATTTGTATAATTTAATCAATTTCGTATTAATAGTAATATAAATTAATGAGATTAAAAAATCGTAATAAATAACATTAATTCGGTCAATTATGGTAATCCTAAATTTCGGGAATGATTGATAATAAATCAAACATTCATACAAAAAAATTAATACGTTTTATTATGTTAAACCATAAATGAAATGATTTTAATGACAATTAATTATATTACGAAAATCATAATATAATAATTAAATTATCAAACTAATCATATTACGGAAATCAATGAATAATGCTTAAAAATAGCAAACTAATTGCAATCATTTAAACAATAAAACTGGAAAATTGAAATGAGTTAAATGACAATTAAGTATATTACGAAAGTCATAATATAATAATTAAATTAGCAAACCAATTATATTACGGAAATCAATTAACAATGCTTAAAATTCGCAAACTAATTGGAATCATTTGAATTATAAAAATGGAAAATTGAAATGATTTTAATGACAATTAATTATATTATGAAAGTCATAATATAATAATTAAATTAGCAAACTAATTATATTACGGAAATCAATGCATAATGCTTAAAATTAGCAAACTAATTGCATTCATTTAAATTAGAAAAATGGGAAATTGAAATAATTTTAATGATAATTAATTATATTACGGAAATTAATGAATGATGCTTAAAATTAGCAAACTAATTGCAATCATTTGAAATATAAAAATGGAAAATTGAAATGAGTTTAATGACAATCAATTATATTACCAAAGTCAAAATATAATAATTTAATTAGCAAACTTATTATATTATGGAAATCAATGAATAATGCTTAAAAATAGCAAAATAATTGCAACCATTTATGTTATAAAAATGGAAAATTGAAAGGATTTTAATGACAATTTATTATATTACGAAAGTCATAATATAATAATTAAATTAGCAAACTAATTATATTACGGTAATCAATGAATAATGCTTAAAATTAGCAAACTAATTGTAATCATTTGAATTATAAAAATGGAAAATTGAAATGATTTTAATGATTTTAAAAAAAGAATAGTTTTTTAAAAAACAAATAGGCATATGAACATGGAAAATTGAAATGAAATAATTTGAATGACAATTAATTCTATTACGGAAATAAATGAATAATGCTTAAAATTAGCAAACTAATTGCAATCATTTGAATTATAAAAATGGAAAACTGAAATAAGTTAAATGACAATTAAGTATATTACAAAAGTCATAATATAATGATTAAATTCGTTCAACATCAAAAAAACCGAAAATCATAAAAATATTGACATTAATAATTTATTAACAATGCTTAAAATTCGCAAACTAATTGGAATCATTTGAATTATAAAAATGGAAAATTGAAATGATTTTAATGACAATTAATTATATTATGAAAGTCATAATATAATAATTAAATTAGCAAACTAATTATATTACGGAAATTAATGCATAATGCTTAAAATTAGCAAACTAATTGCATTCATTTAAATTAGAAAAATGGGAAATTGAAATAATTTTAATGATAATTAATTATATTACGGAAATTAATGAATGATGCTTAAAATTAGCAAACTAATTGCAATCATTTGAATTATAAAAATGGAAAATTGAAATGAGTTTAATGACAATCAATTATATTACCAAAGTCAAAATATAATAATTTAATTAGCAAACTTATTACATAATAAAGCAAAAATAATAATAGGAACTAACATTAGAAGAGTATGATAGGATTACCTTGAATCGTTTGTGGAAAATCAACAAAATATGAAAGATGAAGAAGAAGGATAGAAAGATTCTTTAGGAAGAAATAGAGAATTATGTTGGTGAGAATGAAAAAGTAAAAAAAGAAAATGGTTTATATATACTTGAAACTTGGAGCTCCATATTCAATATGGATACCTCAAACCCTCTCTAAGGCCTTGATTCAACCCAAGTGACCTCAATTATGAAGGTGAACCTTTTGTTTATTTTTCTATGTAATTCAAGTAATATACGGAAAATGGGACTATACACTCCATTCATACGTATATTTATGTATTAAATTATAAAAAGGAAAGTTTTTAAATTTACATAGGTTTACCCAAATTTTATGGAAATTAGACAACCTATTGGCTAATTAGAAGATATTACTTATCTATTAATAGAAATAATTTTATTGATTAAAAGGAATTGATCTCTCATTTATAAGAAATTAATGTCTAGAATATTAATTAATTACAATTAATGAGAAGCACAATTTCGGCAAGGATGTAGAAATAATTGTAACATTTACATAATTTACATAACTTATACTAATTAATGTACACAATCACGATTTGTTTTTTTTTTAATGTTATTAAATAGGCAAAACACGAATTTTGATTTAATGAAATATTTTTTCTTTGTATACTAATTAATATGGTATGTTGTAATTACAATTATGATTTTTGTTGCAAGCGTAGAGATTTTTTTTTAAGGAATTAAATTAAAAAAAGGAAAGTTTTTAAATTTACATAGGTTTAGCAAAATTTTATGGAAATTAGACAACCTATTGGCTAATTAGAAGATATTACTATTCTATTAATAGAAATAATTTTATTGATTAAAACGAATTGATCTCTGATTTATAAGAAATTAATGTCTAGAATATTAATTTATTACAATTAATGAGAAGAACAATTTCGGCAAGGATGTAGAAATAATTGTAACATTTACATAATTTACATAACTTATACTAATTAATGTACACATTCACGGTTTGATTTTTTTTTTAAGTTTTTAAATAGTCAAAATACGATTTTTGAAATTAATTATTCTAGTTAATGTTATTAAATAGGCAATTAAAAAGGAAAGTTTTTAAATTTATATATGTTACGCTCAAATTTTTGGAAACTTGACAATCTATTGGCAAAAGTTATTGATTTTCGTAAATATTATTCTAAATAGTCAAAATACGATTTTTGAAATTAATTATTCTAGTTAATGTTATTAAATAGGCAATTAAAAAGGAAAGTTTTTAAATTTACATTAAATTACGCAAAAAAAAATTTGGAAATTTGACAACCTATTGGCAAAAGTTTTTGAATTTTTTTAATGTTATTAAATAGTCAAAACACGATTTTTGAAATTAATTATTCTAGTTAATGTTATTAAATAGGCAATTAAAAAGGAAAGTTTTTAAATTTACATATGTTACGCTCAAATTTTTGGAAATTTGACAATCTATTGGCAAAAGGTTTTGAATTTTTTTAATGTTATTAAATAGTCAAAGTACGATTTTTGAAATTAATTATTCTAGTTAATGTTATTAAATAGGCAATTAAAAAGGAAAGTTTTTAAATTTATAATGGTTACGCCAAAATTTTTGGAAACAAAGATAATTATCCAGACGAAATTTACAATCATACCAAAACTCTTGCGGAAGGGTCATGCATGACCTTGAAGAATTGCTCTCCCTTGTGATAAGCCATATTCGCAACTTTGTATTCGGATGGTAGTCTAGTATTCAAATGACAAAACAATCAAAACATTCAATGAATATCATATTTGACTCATAAACATAAAGATGACAATGAATCACCTATGGATCTCAAATGAAAAAAGATCCAACCACAGTTAATTAAAGCCTAACCATTTCATATACAATTATTAACTTAACAATCTGATCTTGCTTCCATTTTACGGATTGTATTCAAGATGTACATATATAATTAAAACGCTAAGAATGAAGATTTTGTCTTCAAATATGAAAATGGTTAGGCATTAAATATTGCTTCCAGATTTTGTCTTCAAATATGAAGATTTTGTCTTCAAAACCGGATTGAATATGGAGTTGTTCCTCAAATCGTTAAATGCTTGCATATTATCACTAACCATTATAAATCACGATGTATTCCTTCGATATTCAATCCGGTTACATGAAAGTAATGTTTTCATATAACATAACATAAAAGATTTACAGGTTTGAGAACCATATGTATTGATCTTGCTTCGATCTAATGAAAAAGAAAACATACCTAGAATGAAGAATGAGAAAAAAGAAGAGTGAATAATGGTAATTGGAAGATTTGTTAGTTAGGTATTGGAGGAGTATAATGGAAGAATGTAGGAATGTAGGAAATAAAAATTAGAAAGAGTATTTATAGGAAGCTAGTTGGAGCTTCATATTGAAAATGGATAGCTCAAACACTCTCTAAAGGCTCCATTCAAACCAATCTCACCTCAATTATTATATAGATAGATTTTAATAAAATGTAGGGTTGAATTATTTTACAAAGAGTATAAAAAAAAAGGTGAAAAGCCACTAGAAAATGACATGTGTCCAAAGGGTTAAACAAGTGGAAGGGGTAATTTTGTCAAAACAAAATATGCACATGCAAGTCACATGTCATTTCCACCTTCATTTTTAAACATCCGTAACTTTTTTATACATCATCTTTTTAAAAAAAATTATACCATAAAATTGAACCTCTTTTTATCTTTAATATGAGTACCATATTGTTATACTTTTGAAAACAAAAAAGTCTAAAACTCAGTTGCGTAAGACATAATGGAGTGTAAAACACAATGAGCACCAATTAAATATGCAATGAACAATAAGGTATTAAACATAATCAACAGTCTAATAAAACACAATGGACGACAAACTAAAAACGCAATAAACAGAAGACTAAAACACAACGAATACCTTTGGAAAAAAAAGTTGAAAACCCACTTGCGTAAGACACAATGGATGACATACTAAAGACACAATGAATAGAAGACTAAAACACAATAAATAATTTTGAAAAAAAAAAGTCAAAAGCCCAGTTGCGTAAAACACAGTGGACAACATAATAAAGACACAATGAACAGAAGACTAAAACACAATTAATACTTTTAAAAAATCGAATTGAGATATCTTAAACTCAATGAGTACCAATTAAATATGCAACGTACTAAAACACAATGAACAACATAATAAAACACAATATACACCTAAATACAAAACTCATTTGTGCAAAACACAATGGAAAACATATTAAAAACACGATGGACAAAGTTAAATAATGTGTAGACTAAAAAACATAAATAACATATATATAAAGCACACGTGCATACTATAACACAATGAACGAGCAGAAGACACAACGGAGAAGAAAACCTATTTAACACGATTTTTTTTTCAATTTTAATGTAGCAATGTGGTACTCATATTAAAGATAAAAAAAGATCGTTAATATGGTTAAAAAAATTTTAAAAAAAAATCGTATAAAAAAATTATAGACGTTTTAAAAAGATTGGGGAAATTGACATGTGCATTGCATGTGGAGAGAGAAAGTCAATAAATGTGGTTATCCTTTTATGTCATTCCTCTAATTTATTATTTATATTTTTTAAACAAACTAATCTTAACCCTTCAAATATAAGATCAATGGATCACAATCCTCACGATCCTTCTCACCTTTCCTAAAAAAATGTCTTGTGTATTTGATCCTAACCCATTGAAAATAATCAAGCGGGCCAACGAGCGATTGAACTTGGCCAGCTCGTTTACGAAATGCCAATTCCAAGCTACTTCAAAATTTTCTTGAATGAGCCTCGAAGCACGAGGTAGTTAAACATCCTAAGATTTGGTGAATTTAATGGAGACTGTGATGAAAAAGATTACGATATATGTATAATACTTGCACGACAAATGCATTGCAAGTATACAAGTGTAATGGCTATTTTTAATTAATAAATGACCATTATAAAACGTTAGTATAGTCGTGGTAAGACGAAGAAATCACGTGAACTCAAAGATATGAACATCGCCAAGGACAAATGTTCGGTCACATGTCCATACAAAAATCTCCTTGAGTGGGTTCGACATCAAATATCTTTTCTGTTTCATCACATATTAGAATTAGAATATATATACCCTTCTTTTACTTTTCTGATAAATAAATGAACGTTTTTATTGATTCAAAAATGATTATGCAATTTTTATGCGTAAATCTAATTTCTTTTACAAACTGTCGAAATAAAAATAAAAATAAAACTTCAAATATTAAAGTATAGATCTTTTCACAAGGCATGGTCTATTTCCACCCCCCAGCTTCTATTTTCACCCCCTTGAAAGCGCCTCGCTTAGGCCTAAGCGAGGCGCTTTCTTTGCTTTTTAACTACCTCGGTACGAGGTCAGAAAAAGCTGATTTTTGACCCAAAGCGCCTCGCTTAGGCCTAAGCGAGGCGCTTCGAATAATATTTTTTTTTTTTTTTTTTTTTTGGTCTTTTGAGATTAAGGTTTAACATTTTTTTTTTTTAAGTCAGACGTTTTTCAAAAAAACATTTTTTATGTCAATGGGAGGGTAAACAAAATCGTCGATCCGACTGTTGATTTCTTTCTGCAACAAGAAACAAAATGTCAGCTTTTTCCTGAATTTTACTTGCTTGTATGAAAAGTATATTTTAATTGTTCGTTTGACAAACGTCTGGCTAACCTGTCCAGTTATCAATCTCACTGTCCAACAACTGAATTTTACTTGCTTGCATGAAAAGTTTATTTTAATTGTTCGTTTGACAAACGTCTGGCTAACCTGTCCAGTTATCAATCTCACTGTCCAACAACTGAATTTTACTTGCTTGCATGAAAAGTTTATTTTAATTGTTCGTTTGACAAACGTCTGGCTAACCTGTCCAGTTATCAATCTCACTGTCCAACAACTGAATTTTACTTGCTTGCATGAAAAGTTTACTTGCTTGCATGAAAAGTTTATTTTAGTTGTTCGTTTTGACAAACGCCGGCTAATGAATTTTACTGTAATGATCAGAAACATTCCAAATAACTGTTCAATTTCAGCTTTTGTTTAACTATTTTAGCAACTTCCATAGAGAAGGTATCAATCTTATTTCTTGAGTTGAACTTTCCATGATCTACCTTTATCATCTCAGAGAGATATGTGTCAACGATGAAAGGGAACCCGAAACAATAGAAGTGAGATTGATAACTTCTTTCATCATTGTACATATACCTCCTTATCTAAAAACAAATCACATCATTTGTATGAGTAGTGACCCTCTGGCAAACCTGCGTATGAATAGTGACCCTCTGGCACACCACTAGAACATTAATCGGTTTCATCTTTGTTTTCTTGGGTTTTGCTTTTTTTGGTGAAATGAACTTGAAGAAATGATTTGGTTGAAGAAAGTTGTGTGCCAGAGGGTCACTATTCATACACACAACTTTTTGCTCTAGTGGTGTGGCCTACCTTTTTGACAAACACCTGGCTAACCTGTCCAGTTTGCCAGAGGGTCACTATTCATACACACAACTTTTTGCTCTAGTGGTGTGGCCTACCTTTTTGACAAACACCTGGCTAACCTGTCCAGTTTGCCAGAGGGTCACTATTCATACACACAACTTTTTGCTCTAGTGGTGTGCTCTACCTTTTTGACAAACACCTGGCTAACCTGTCCAGTTTGCCAGAGGGTCACTATTCATACACACAACTTTTTTGCTCTAGTGGTGTGCTCTAACTTTTTGACAAACACCTGGCTAACCTGTCCAGTTATCAATCTCACTGTCCTTTACGCAGGTTTGCCAGAGGGTCACTATTCATATTATTATTATTATTTACATTATTATCGTATTTTCTTTACGATAATAATGTAAATAATAATAATAATAAGGAATGAAGGTTTTTGCAAAAACGAAGGTTTCCGCGTTAATGAAAATTATCATTTCTTGACATGCTTGGTAACACCTTGATCTGCAATATATGAAAACAGGAACATTCCAAATAACAGTTCAAATTTTAGTTCAAACTTTTCAAACTCCTGCAACATCTCAAGAGTCGAGGTCCTCTGAAAAAAGACATCGTACAATGATTTGGACTTGCAATATTTGAAAATTATCATTTCTTGACATGCTTGGTAACACCTCTGCAATATTTGAAAATTATCATTTCTCGAAAAGTAATTAAAAACACTTAAATATGAATTAAAAACAATTTGTTGTGTCGAATGTTTAGTCGGAGGACCACTTACAATGATTCATCAAAGTTGTACAAAGCTGGATGTTTTTACTGGAAAACCAAAACGAGCAATAAACGAAGCGAAACGGAGAGATATAATTTTCTTGGCTTGGAAACAACTTAAAAGAAGCAAAAATGAATTAAAATTATTTTTTGGTGATTAACAGATAATTTTAAAGAATTAAAAGAAATTCAAGTTTTTAAAAAAAAAGGCCAAAGCGCCTAGCTTTGGTCAAAGCGAGGCGCTTGGGTGCCTAGCTTTGGCCAAAGCTAGGCGCTTGGGTGCCTAGCTTTGGCCAAAGCTAGGCGCTTGACTGGTTTGATTAGACCACAAGCTCCTCGCTTTGACCAAAGCGAGGCGCTTTGGCCTTTTTTTTAAAAAACTTGAATTTCTTTTAATTCTTTAAAATTATCTGTTAATCACCAAAAAATAATTTTAATTCATTTTTGCTTCTTTTAAGTTGTTTCCAAGCCAAGAAAATTATATCTCTCCGTTTCGCTTCGTTTATTGCTCGTTTTGGTTTTCCAGTAAAAACATCCAGCTTTGTACAACTTTGATGAATCATTGTAAGTGGTCCTCCGACTAAACATTCGATACCCATATTTTTTCAAAACATAATTTTTGCATGTTTAATTGATATCTTTGACTTCCAGACTATATTATAATTGATCGTTGGTGGTTTTCATAGCACCTTGTTTGATTACACTCGTGTTCAGCCTTTATCAGGCTGCCTTCATCGTTGACAGTTATCTCTCCGATAAACAACTGTAAAGTTGTTTTACTAATTTCATAGTCTTGATACTTTTAACATATGACTTTTACTTATGGAATCTTTTCAAAGATGATCAAAAGAACTAGACAGTCTGTTCCCATGTTCTCCATATCCACTATATTATAATTGATCGTTGGTGGTTTTCATAGCACCTTGTTTGATTACACTCGTGTTCAGCCTTTATCAGGCTGCCTTCATCGTTGACAGTTATCTCTCCGATAAACAACTGTAAAGTTGTTTTACTAATTTCATAGTCTTGATACTTTTAACATATGACTTTTACTTATGGAATCTTTTCAAAGATGATCAAAAGAACTAGACAGTCTGTTCCCATGTTCTCCATATCCATACCTTGTTCCAACCACTAGACAGTACCTGTGGCCAAAAGAACTAGACAGTAAAATCATCTTCTTGTAATTACTTTCAAGTTTTTTAGAATCATTGAAGACACCTTTTCAGTTGTTATCCGAGAGATAACGATCATTTCGTTATCATTGCTAACAGACTTTGACCGATCAACGATGAAGACAACCTGAACAGTGGATACCATGGATCAGAGAGATTTAAGCTAATCAAACTCATATCTCAAGCCGGTGCAAGTTATGTTGTAGCATCTTTGATCATCTTCTTGTAATTACAACTTTTTCAGTTGTTATCCGAGAGATAGCGATCAACGATGAAGACAACCTGAACAGTGGATACCATGGATCAGAGAGATTTAAGCTAATCAAACTCATATCTCAAGCCGGTGCAAGTTATGTTGTAGCATCCTTGATCATCTTCTTGTAATTACAACTTTTTCAGTTGTTATCCGAGAGATAGCGATCAACGATGAAGACAACCTGAACAGTGGATACCATGGATCAGAGAGATTTAAGCTAATCAAACTCATATCTCAAGCCGGTGCAAGTTATGTTGTAGCATCCTTGATCATCTTCTTGTAATTACAACTTTTTCAGTTGTTATCCGAGAGATAGCGATCAACGATGAAGACAACCTGAACAGTGGATACCATGGATCAGAGAGATTTAAGCTAATCAAACTCATATCTCAAGCCGGTGCAAGTTATGTTGTAGCATCTTTGATCATCTTCTTGTAATTACAACTTTTTCAGTTGTTATCCGAGAGATAGCGATCAACGATGAAGACAACCTGAACAGTGGATACCATGGATCAGAGAGATTTAAGCTAATCAAACTCATATCTCAAGCCGGTGCAAGTTATGTTGTAGCATCCTTGATCATCTTCTTGTAATTACAACTTTTTCAGTTGTTATCCGAGAGATAGCGGTCAACGATGAAGACAGTCTGAAAAGTGGATACCATGGATCAGAGAGATTTAAGCTAATCAAACTCATATCTCAAGCCGGTGCAACACACACTTTCAACCCATTCCTGGTAAACCCAGGGGAAAATGGCTATATTAACAAAACTTCAAGATTATTGTTTTGTTTTGTGGATCAGACGAGGACTTGCCTGTGTCTTGAAAACACAAGGATGACACACGAAGCTTTAGACTCCAAGCAGATCCCTTGATTGCCGCATTTAATGAAATTTAACGCGCATACCGCATTCGGAGTCTGATTGCACCGAATCCAGTCTTCTAGGTGGACTTAAGCACCTGAAAGGGAAGTTGAAATTTTGAATGATGTTTTGTTTTGTGGATCAGACGAGGACTTGCCTGTGTCTTGAAAACACAAGGATGACACACGAAGCTTTAGACTCCAAGCGGATCCCTTGATTGCCGCATTTAATGAAATTTAACGCGCATACCGCATTCAGAGTCTGATTGCACCGAATCAAGTCTTCAAGGTGGACTTAAGCACCTGAACGGGAAGTTGAAATTTTGAATGATGTTCGTCGACTGCACCTTGAGCGAGCCGCGTTTAATGAAATTTAACGCGCATACCGCATTCAGAGTCTGATTGCACCGAATCAAGTCTTCAAGGTGGACTTAAGCACCTGAACGGGAAGTTGAAATTTTGAATGATGTTCGTCGACTGCACCTTGAGCGAGCCGCGTTTAATGAAATTTAACGCGCATACCGCATTCAGAGTCTGATTGCACCGAATCAAGTCTTCAAGGTGGACTTAAGCACCTGAACGGGAAGTTGAAATTTTGAATGATGTTCGTCGACTGCACCGAATCTAGTCTTCAAGGTACCATGGATCAGAGAGATTTAAGCTAATTAAAAAACATTTGGAAACACAAAGATGGAAAAATTCACTAAAAAGCCTAAAATTTCGGACCCTAACACACACAAGACGAATGTTGCAACATGAGTTCGACCAAGATGACACACGAAGCTTTAGACTCCAAGCAGATCCCTTGATTTGGGTGGAACAAGGTATCATCAATCTAGTGTTATCGGGCATGAACGGGAAGTTGAAATTTTGAAGTTGGTTGATGATGTAAAGTTTAAGTCATTGACAATGATTAGGGTTATTACTTTGTTTTTTAAATTTTTTTAACTTTTTATAATTATTAAATTAAAAAAAAAATAAAAAAACCAACTCAAAACATCAAAACAACTACCAAAATAAATTACCCCCTTGAAGCGCCTCGCTTAGGCCTAAGCGAGGCGCTTGGAATTTGAAAATCAGCTTTTTCTGATTATCGTACTGACGGCATCGAAGTTAGCTCAAAGCGCCTCGCTTTGGCCTAAACGAGGCGCTTTGAGGGGGTTAAAATAGAAGGGTGGGGGGTTTAAATAATACAACCCTTTCACAAACTAAATCGTTATCGTGGATTGGTGTCAACTCGAGGTACCTAACATCTTTTTATGTCTTTCAGTTCAGGATTCCCTCATTTAAAAGTATTTGAAATAAATATAAATTGTATGATTTGTAATAAATATAAATGACGTACCTCGTTTAAAAAAATAGATTTTTTTTTCTACTCAAGGTATCTAAAATCTTGTTATCACTTTCAAGTCCCCTGTGAAAGAATTAAAAAAAATATATATATAAAATATTATCACGCACATTTAAAATATTTGGAATAAATAGAAATTATAAAATTTATTGTCATGGTATTGCATATTATCATTTATATCAATAGTTAGGCATTTAGATCAAATTGATATAACAAAAACGAATCATGTTTCAAATACATATGTGTATCTATATATATATATAAAAGAAAGCCCTTTTGCTGACGTGGCGTCCATTGGTTCCTTCAATCCCCCCTTGAAATCGCCACGTGGCATAATAATTGAAAGTTTTTGGTGTTTTTGAATATTTTCGTTTTTTTATTAAAAAAAGGGAGAAAACCTATCATCTAACGCTATCTCTGAGCCTCTTTCCCACATTATCACAATCTAAACCCTAACCATCCACATCCCCATTGTCACCTCTTTCCCAACCTTCACCTTCTCTCCTATTATTATTATATATCTATACAAATACTAACTTAACGACAAGACAATAGGGTTAAGATAGCAACCGTTAAATAACTTACGGCAACAGCAGTAACTGAGTAACGAACAACCGCAATAGTGCCACCGCCGTTGATTTAACGACCACCGTTTCTTTCCGCCTTCCACTCTATAACGACCCAACGTTTCTTGCATTCTTTGAATCATTGCCGACTCCGATGGTCCTTCTTTATATTCTTTAACGACGCCTCTGTGAACGGGGCACTCAGACGTCAATTGAAATTTATTTCAATTGTTCATTCTCCCATATTCTCTTCAACTTTGCCTCTGTCTTCAACCGCCAATTCCATTTTCTCCAAGCGTGCGTACTAAATATGTTGGCTTTTAGGGTTTTGTACGCCAAAGTGGTATGTTTCTTTTACTGTTATCTTGGTTTCTATTTGCATACATGAATTGCCCGTATCCATTTTTTTTTAATTCAAATTTTGTGTTTGCGGTGACTGATGTTCACATAGCATCTCTAGAGGATTAGATAATCAATCACTTTGGGTTGGTCTGAATTGGGGATTGCGGATCTAATTAAGGTTAAGAATCGGTAATGTATTTGTCATTTATATATTAATCATGCTATTTTTCCCTGATCGAAGTTTGTGTTTGATTCAATTTTTTTTTTCAATTAGGCTGCAATATACAATAAATTGACCGATGAGGCTGCATTTCCTTCTATAGTTTAACAAGTTTGCTTCATTAGTTGTAGTTCATGTTTTTTCCCTTCAGTGCGTCTCATTTTTTTTCTTGATTTCTTACATATTACAACATTTACATGAACATATTTGATAACTTTTGTTTATGATTTTAAGTTTACAACTTGCAGATTGGTAATAGATAGGATATGGCTTCACTTTAAGCCTTTTTGGTTTTACTATGCTTCCATATTGACTGATTGTCTCCCCTTTGATGGGAGGTATTCTTAAGTTGGATTTTAAGCAACCCAGATTTCTCAATGAATGATGCTTTATTAATTTTTGTGACGGGTATAGTGCTTAAGAAGATGGAAGCAAGAAACTGAGAAGTAGAATTGTACATAGATTGATAATGCACATACATGACTCTGTGTGTTTTATTTTTTGGGTTTTGTCATAAAAATATAACTTTAGTCGCTGGAAAGTTTAGTCCAGGCTGCTTATTGCTTGACCGTAATTAATTATTGTTAGTAACTTCATTTTGCAATGTAAGGTCTACTAATCTGATTTCTCTTAGAACAAATGTGTTTTTACGCTTTTCATTACTCTGATTGTTCTCTGATTACTCGGTTCTCTGTTTGCCTTGTATGAATAACACATCCGTTTTCATGTTTACAATTTGTACGTAAATTTTTGTTTCTAAAATCTATTAATACAAATGCTTAGGCGAATAAATGTTATCACACACCATAGGGATATTTTGATGTAACCCATAAAAGTTTTTTTCTGGTCAATTAGATATAACGAAACGCCATCCTGAATTTATGTACATCTGCAAATTTGCATTTGTCGTTTTTACTCTTTTTTTTGTTGTATGTGCCATTTATACATGAGTTCAATAATTGTAAAATAAAAAAGAATGAAACATGCTTCTGTGCAGTGGTCAACCATTGTCAAGGTGGCCTAAAAAAAGGAAAGAAATTTATACAAAGAAATATGAAGCACTCCTTATTTAGAAGTAGACCTTAAATTCAGAGGATGAATTTGACTTTTGGCATTGACTTTGACCTAAATGTCTAACTTTGTATTGAAGGTTGCTATTGGAGTTAGGGAGTATAACTGCTTCTGTGTTGCTCAAGTCAATGTTGTCTTCTATGATCGGGTTGTGGGGTTCTCTATCTGAATGTATGTAACATTTTGTACATATGGTTTTGTGTAACCCAACTATCTAGATGTGTCAAATAGGTTTGCGAATTGACCTTATAAAGTATTATAATTCTTGAATGGGTTGACAGGTAGACACATTTTAATTAAAATGGTTAAGCATGTCACTCCAAACACTATGTGTTTATTACACGGGTAAGAGTCGTGGCCCTGAACCAAAACCTGACTACTTTTGTGTTGTGTCAAGAATTGCCACCCATAGAAAGAACAGGTAACATGTGTAATAAATATTCAGTTTTTTTTTTTATATAAGGAGGTAGTGCTATAAACGAAAAACTGATAATTTGCAAAATTTACAAAATTGGCGCCTAAATATTATCTAAATGATTGGTTATCTGCAGCTATTCAACTCCAACAAGCATTATAGAATTCATGACAAGTGTGGCGATCAATTTGATCATCACTACACTGTATGCAAGAATCAAGAATTACAATTCTATGAACAATCTTTGCTTCTTGGAGCCGACATATGATGCTTTTTTTTCAGTGGCTGAATGGCATTGTAGGAAAAAAGAATAGATATCTCCATTTAACAGTCATGTTGACTTTTAGTCAACTTTTAGTCAAACATTGTCATTGTAGCTCGAGATCATCAGGTGTTGATTCAATACGATTTTGTGTGATTCTAAGTCAATCGATGTGTTTCGATACAATACGATATGTTTTGATGTCATTTCGGTGTGAAGAAGCAAATTCAATGGGACTCCAGTATTAGTGGATTTGGGGATAGTAGAATAGCATAATTGTATTCAATTTTCTTAATTGTGAATTAAGTTCTAATTCTTTTCTAAACTAATGTACCCTAAACTTGGTCAGTATATTAAAATATGTACTATTCGTTAAGCTTGGAAATGTTAATCATTTAGCGTAACATTTTTGGTGTGGCTAAAACATGTTCGGTTTAAAGTTATACCATAAAGATTGGGTTATTCCTCAGAACACTTTCTATCTTTTGAAAGTAAAGTGCTAGAGTCGTTTTGTAGGGTAGAGGTAAGGCAAAATGAAAAGACGTTTTGCTTAAACTTAATAATTTTCGCATCTTGATACTAAAGAAATTGATAATCAACATCCCGCCGCAACGCGCGGGTTAACGTTAACTCGTATATATATAAAACAAAGCCCTTTTGCTGACGTGGCGTCCATTGGTTCATTCAATCCTCTCTTGAAATCGCCACGTGGCATCCTAATTGAATGTTTTTGGTGTTTTTTAATTTATTTCGTTTTTAACAATTTTAATAAAAACCAACTCAAACCCTATTCCCAACCCTATTCCCGTATTCCTCAATCACAATCCTTCTTCCCTTCAACCCTAATCCTCTCATTCATTAGCCCCTCCTTCCATTCGATTTCATTCTTCATTCATATTATCTCATTGTTCTTAATGATCGGCTGATACAGGTTTGTCTCACAGATCATTATTTTTTTTTAATCTATAAATATTGGATCGTAAATCGAACCGTAATTAAAAGATATTACTCAATCAAATATCATAATCTTTCATGCATAAATATAAATTAAAGACGTAATGAATGTGGCTGAATTAAATTGATGCTCGAATAATATTTGCAGTGGAATAATATTTATGGTCGGTAGTGGGAATAATATTTGAAGGGGACAATGGACTGAAGATGCAGTCGGCCGGTCATAAGACAAAAAAAAGGAAGAGGTGATGACGGCGGATAGGGTAGGGAAGAAGAAAAGAATTTTATATATATAATTGTTTTATATATATATATATATATATATATTTTATCGTACCAGATATTGAATAAGTAGCTTATAATCCCTGTGTTTGATAGTAGGGTTCGTTCTACAGACGTCAGATCTGTAAGTTGTGTTATATTGGGATGTTTGTTTAGTGTTTGGTTGTCGAAGGCGCACTCGAGGCGCAAAGGGTGAGCCTTAGTTAGGTCTAAGTGCGAGGCGCTTAAGCATTAAACAATGAGGGCTTTTTAAGGCGGGGCGTATAGTATAGAAGAAATAATATACAACTTTTAGGGGTTTAAGACATGCTTTAGGCTTATTTAGAGGTAGCTTAGGTTGATTACAATAGGTTTACTTCATGTTATTGGGTTAAGATTATCTAGCTGTAGATTACTAGGCTTAAAATTGGGTTTGAAGTTGTGTTGTGAGCTGTGAGTTATGACTGTGATAGTATATTAGTTGAAATAAAAGAAAAGGTTGTGGGATGTGTGATGATTCTTTTAATATTTTGAGACGCTTCATATAATATGTCATGTATCCTTTATCGATTCGGCTAGGTTTTTAGTGTTTCTTCATGTTGAAGTATTAGGTGTTAGCATTGGATTTATAGGCTGTTTTAGGTTAGGTATTGAATATTAATATTAGAGTTATGCATTTATTTACACTTTATGATAGGTGTAAGAGTTATACATTATTTTAGGTTGGTATTCGCATTACAGGTATAGATGGTAATGGGATTTAATGGTACCGTATTAGCTTAAGTAATTGCTAAAATACTTAATGGATATGATACTGTAATGGTCATGGTTGACTGTCGAATAGTTACTTGATGATTGTTATTGTAGGTATGCCATTGTTATTGATGTAGGCTTTGGTGACCGATGGTTGGTGGTGCTGAGGAATTGTAACTTGCGCCACATTTGCTTCATGGTTCAGGTCAGTGAACGCAAATGAGAATTATTGATCCGTATTATTAAATCATATTAAATTTTTCAACCCCGGGACCTTCCCGGGGTGATCGGCTAGTTGTTCATATACAAAGTTAATGGCTTGGTAACAACTTAAACCACCAATTGCCTCATCTGAGAAGACCCCATTTTTAATGACTAATCTTTTTAATTGTTTTGTTTTTTCTTTTGTTGTATAGAGGAATCATATGGAAATAATTGCCTCATCTGAGAAGACCCCATTTTTAATGACTAATCTTTTTAATTGTTTTGTTTTTTCTTTTGTTGTATAGAGGAATCATATGGAAATAATTGCAGTAGTCATCAGAGTGAAAATTAAAAAAAAAAAAAAAAAAAAACAAGTCATAAACTTTAAAATGTTAATATACATTTTTTTAACAGATCGTGTTTGCATTGACCAATTTAATAAACAGGTTATATAAGCAAACCCAAAAACTGTTTATTTATCTTCAATCGTGTAAGGAATGTTTTATTCAGTTAATCCTCAAAATTAAAGAATAACCCTCAAGAGACTCCAGTATATTATTCAAAATTGTTATATACCTTCAAAAATCCAAATATTCATTTACTTAATGTCCTTTTATTACAAAAATATTTTTGTTTTTATTGCCTACAAGATGACATTTAATAGCATTTCACTCTTTGAATATTATTTAAAAACCAACCAAAGTGGTCTAA
The DNA here is from genome assembly GCA_032199755.1 of Ambrosia artemisiifolia. Lineage (NCBI taxonomy): Eukaryota > Viridiplantae > Streptophyta > Magnoliopsida > Asterales > Asteraceae > Ambrosia > Ambrosia artemisiifolia. The sequence continues at coordinate 35,957,363 of CM063517.1, forward strand.
CACATGTGAAATTCTTCAACCTTAAATTCAGGATTCTAATGGTCCACTGACTCCAGAAATCATCCTCATTTTCTGGCCACTCCTTGTCTCATTTAGCCTCAGTACATATTCATCATACCACACATTCTTCATTATTCTCAAACACAAATATGCAGCCTGCTTCACTTCCTTCCTTCTACCTTAGTGCACCCACAAGCCCGAGTTGGCGAACCGCGGAAACCGTTCAGTTCTATAGCGCGCGGTCAAGCCCATTTCACCAAACCGAGCCGGACTTGTTTGGTTATGAGTCTGGTGCTGATAAGACCAAGAATGATGATTTTGAGTTTGAGTTCAAGAGTGGTCAACTTTTAGCTAATGGATGGGACCAAGAGGACCTGAAGTATAGGCTACCAGCTCGGGCCAATTCGTTTTCGACCATATTGTTTGCAGATGAACTTTTCTGTGATGGTCAGGTTTTGCCTTTGAAACCACCTCCACGGCTGCAGTGCTCGGTCCCCACCTCGCCAAGGTCATTTAGCTCGCGGGTCAGGAGCCCATTTAGCCAGCGGTGCACATGGAATGACGGTTTTGATCCTTTCAAGAGTGCATTGGAGAAGGTCATTGAGGAAACAGAAGGAAGGGTGAGTGTCCACAGACGGTCTCGTTCGTATTCACCGTTTAGGGCACGTAGTATCTCTCACAGGGTCAACTGCACTGAAGACTCTGACCAAGGTGAAGAAAAAGAACCAACGGTAACTGCAATGGTGGAGCGCAAAGGCTCGATGTATTCAAAATGGGTCCGGAGTCAAACCATGGTCAAGAAAAGGTCAGACTGGAGTATGCAACAAAACCCGTCAGCCCGAACTATGGTCAAAAGGTTATGTCTGGGCCAAAAGGAGCCCATGAAGCCGGTTAAGCCGAATGAACCGACCGCTAGAGGATCAAAGATGCAGAAACTTAAGTCAGTTTTACTTCGGTATGTATCTGTAAAGAAGGAATCCAGTGAAGGAAAGCAGACAAGAGACATAATGACGATATCGAAGATAAGTTATATGAAACGCTTGAGCCACTCGTTCAAGACAAACCTGCGGAAGAAAGAATCGATGGAACCCAAAATGTCTATTGTAAAACACGACACAAAGCTGCCTCGACGCTTAGTCTACGCTCAGGGTAGTAAAAAATGGCTATAGTTTACTTGAATAAGATACAAAGATTCTTACAGTCATGCTGGCGAGTTAATTCCCGCCACATCTGTACCATGTAACCCTCCACATCAATTTTACATATTGCTGTTTTCAAATTTTGTAGACATGCAACTGTTTTTAGGGGTAAAACAGAACAGTTTACCCAAAATTAAACAAGACACATCCTGATTACAAACAATGACTTGTCAGGGGTGTTTCATGGGTCATGTTCACAGGTTGACGGGTCGAACACAACATGACCTGAAAATTGTGTCAATGAACCCGAACACAATGCACGTATTTGTAGGTTGCCATAAACACCACCCGTTTAACCCAAGTTTTTTTTTTTGTTTTTTTTTTTTTTTTATTTTTGCATAGCATGATAGCAATACTAATGTAATATTAAGAAATTGCATTCAAACTCTAAAACTTTATTAATTTTTTGGGATGGAATATCCAAATAGTTTAAGTTGTGACCAAGAAAAGAAAAACAATTTTTAATTTAAAAAAAAAATAAACAGTTCAACTAGCACCTATTTAGCTAAACGTGTACACTGGTTCGACCTGGAACTCACTCAAACCTCTTTAAAATAAACCGAAACAGGAAAAAAGAATCTAATTCATTCAAAGTTACAAGCAAAGATCAGTATGCTTATACAATATATTTTCATATTTGAATGATTGAATAATAGTAACAATATATGGCCGTTCTAAAATCTTCAACTAGTCATTAAGAATATATAATCCTAAAAGACGGGCCGGAAATCGTGTAAAAGAGAACCTAAGATTCTATTTTCTAACAATAATTGTGGTAAAATATTAATTCATAGAATTGACCTCTCTTATTCCAGGATTTCAGCAGGCCAAAATTGTTGCCACATAGATATCTCATCTTTGTTATACAATTTTCTGATTCCGCCATAAAACCCATCAGCTTCGTTCCCTTCCTCTCGATGGTATGCCCTGTTGATCATTGTATGTCTCCATCTTGAACCAGGAGTATACTGGTTGAACTCGAGCACCACGGTATCTATCAACATGCATATTTGTCATCAGCCAATATATTAATAGTAAATTCTCATTTCTAAAAAATTTTGGAAATGAATTCTAAAAGATTTGGAAATGATTATCTGTTAATACAGTTTGAAGTCATAATAATCAATTTTCAAAGTTTATTTGTTTGGATATAAGATTTTGTTCTTCTATTTGATAATTCAGCAAAAAATCAGTTTTGGAAATTACATGAGCAACAAAACTAATTATATAAGAGTAGAAAACAGCCTGGCAATATGGGCGGGTCGGGAGGGTCAGAGGTCGAAACAAGTTCAGGTCAAAACGGGTTATAATCAAAATGGGCTTGCCAAAACGGTTTCACCTACTATATTTGCTTTCGTAGTGGCTAGTGGCAATGACTGGTGGTGGTGGTGGAGGCTATCTGTGGATGTACCAAAGCATCTTTTCCATTTTACTGAAATTCATTTTTTCCATCTTATCTATTAGTTCTTTAAAATCAGATATATCAACATCCATAATTTTTTGTCGGTTTTTTTTTTTTTTTTGTAGATTTCCATAGTAGTAAAGGAAAATTCCTTGTTTTATGAGAGCTGAATAGGTCATGGATTAAATGCTCCAAGACTCGGCTCCACAGAATGATATTCATTCTCGTTCATATGAAAGCAAAAGAAAACCGACAATATAATTGCAGCCTCAAGCTGAATAATTAATTCATGATAGCTTCACATCAGAGGTAAAGGGAACACTAGTCTTTTTAGATTGTGATTGGCATACACCATGGTCCATATGCAATTGACACAACAATATGCAATGCTTAAAAATGATTATGAAAAAACGATAGTGATACATCTTACAGGACCATTTTAAGATGGAAAAGGAGGGCATGAAAAACGACATCAGTGTACTAACCGTAGATTCACGGATGCTAATAAAGATATGGGCCGTCTAGAACCCAATCACAGAAGCATAAATATTTAATACGAACACTTTGTTCCAACACTTGGGTTCACATATTTTTATATATATTAAAATGGATTAATAGATCAGATTTGACTATTGATAAAAAAATATATATATATATAATTACATTCCTATATATTGAACTCACCACTTTCATGGCAATGGCAGTAACTGATATTACCATCACATGCTTCTAAGTGGCCAACAACACCATACCACCAACCTGCAACAACATAATTTTACAGAATTTTTTTTTGTATCCTCCACAAGGATAGGACAGACATGAAAAAAAAAAATCTTTATAAATCCTATGAAAACTAGAAAGGAAGCTTTCATATTTTAAAGAACAAATCGTCATTTTTTACGCAACTTTTTTGCCAATCTTTAATTTGTTAGCCATCCTAGGATAATGGAAACTTTTTAAAAGTAAAGTGGTTTGAATTATTGGTTATTATATTCAAATAAGATAACTTTAGTACAAGAAAAGAAGAAATGGATTCCATGTGCCCCTTAAATTATGTTACTTGCAGCGAACTAAACATATCAATGCGTCATGGTGTAAAGGGCATTGGTTTTCCATTTATTATTATTATAAAAAAAGATTTCATACCATGTTATATGATGTCATCTTTCTCGACAAGAAATCGACTAGAGGTGGCAAGTTGGACCCAGTATACTTTTGAATGTGTCGATTGGGTGTTTATCTCAAAAGGGCCAAATGGGCCCTTCCAAAACATTTAGTGAAAGTCGCCTAAATCCATTATTGACGATGCATACGACCTCCTAAACCACTTTATTTACAGATATAGATTATATGTTGTAATAAACTAATAATATTGTTTTCGTAGCCATATTAATGCATTATTGATTTACAAAGAGTTCCTGAAAATGGACAAAAGATGTTTGTGGGTCAAGTTTCGAGGGATAATTGAAAAGTGGCCCATATTAATGCCAACCAACTTTAACTCGCTACCCGCCCTGCCAGCCCATCTTGCCACCTCTACGAGTGACACTCCTATCTTCAATCATGAAGAATATTGGTTAGATTTTAATGGCTCGTTCAGGTAGGCATAAAGATCTAATAAAATAGCATATTCAGGATGAAAAACAAACCATATGGAAATTGTTTGTTCCTCCTCCATTGAATCTCAATGTGATCTTTTGGGCGTAAATCATTCAAACAGTCTGAAATATGTAGATCATGAGGTGATGTCTCGATGGGTGGGGCCCTTAGCCTATCCCAACTCACCCCTATTTCTATTGCTGCTGCCCTCCTACCATGAGGAGGATATCTGTGGCACAAATAAAACCTTAAAAGATCACAAAAACTTCCAAAAAGGTAAAAAACTAAAAGAAAGATACTTTTGGAAATCATTTTAGACTCGTTGTACCTAGCCTGAAACGTATCGGTATGAGAATCATAGCTAAGATCAGCATCATAACAAGACAACACGAATCCAACATGCCCATTCTATAAAAACCAAGAAAATGAAAACAAAAAAAAAACACAATAAATATCACGCAAAATGTAACGAATTCACGTCATGAGTTACGAACAACTGTCAAGACACCGCCATACCTCACGGTTGAAAACCTGAGCCGGGAACCAAAACTTTCCAGTCTCAAGCGCTCGATAGCAAGACACAATCGAATCAACGGATGGTTGAGACGAAACCTTCATCTCCGTAACATCATCATCATGATCATCTATATAACTAGTGGAGTTGGGTCTAATCAACATAACAGGCCAGAGTTTACACAAATAACTCATTAAAATCCCTCTTCCTTTATCACCAGCAAGAAAGTAATTTGATTCCTTGTTAGTGGCAACTTGCAACTGCCATTCTTTAACAGCAGCATAACCAATAATCCTACCCCATCTTTTCTTCATATGATTTTCCCACAAATGATCACTCAAACACATGTCCCTTAAATAACTACAAACACAAGCCATCTTACAAAGCCCTGCAGGCTCAAGCCTCTCAAGAATACACTCCAATGCTAAATTAGGCAAATCCAACACAGACATCCCCTCATTCATCACACTTTCATTACTCTTTGAGATCAAAAGAGAATTAATAATATTATTATTATTATTATTAACCTTTTTAGCAGCCTTTGGTGACAAGATATTGAAGAGGGTATGTTTAAAAAGATTAGCAAAAGGGAACAAGATAGACAAATCTTTCCAAAAATAGAAAGATAATAATCTCATTTCAGAAGCCCATGAAGGAAGTGGCTTTATGGGTAAAGAGTATCTAAAAAACAAGATGAAAGAGAAGCAAGTAACAAAGATTAATAGCATTTTCAAAGGGTAAAATTGTAAAAATCTTATCTTTCTTCACTTTCTTGCAACCAAGATATGTAAAGATAATTTCTTTCTCATCTGTTTTTCAGACAAAGCCCACCATAACCTACCATGGGCCTTGTCCCATTGGATAAAAACCTCTTGGTTTGCCTTCAACAATGGAGGTACTTATTTGCAGCTTCTAAAAGTTTATTTATATAAAAGATAGTGTCAAGAACAATAATCAGATAAAAAGAGATAAAAGATTCAGATCTATGAGTGTTCTGACACAAACACTAGTGGACATGTGGATCAGATTAGATTCTCAAGAAATCATCATAATAATAACCCAAATGAAAGATCAAAATGTAACTAATAATAATAATAAAGTATAAATTTGTAAGAAGAATTAGGAGCAGCTCATCACCTAAAAGTCACCTAAAAACACAAAAAGAAAGGATAAATGTGAGTAATATGGTGGGATGGATGAGACCCAGAAAATATTATTGAAGAAAAGAAAGGAAAGGAAAGTGGTTGTGTTTTTTTAATGGTTTGGTTGGGGAATTTTAACAAACAGGTTGTGGGCAATAAAAGGGAAGGAGGATGAGAAGAGGGGATTGGCTACTGGCATTGACGTGCGTGTGGCTGCTTCTGTGGATATGGTTTTGGGAACTCTTTATTCTCTCTCCTATCAGAGTTTGGATGAAGGAACTAACTTTATTATTGGGTTTGTTTATTGACATTACATTAAAGTGTTTGTTACCTACTAAAGATTGGACTCATTTTATTTTTGAATTGTTGTATGAGGTGGCAAAGTGTATGTTTTTGAACCTACAAGAATCGGTTTGATACGACTCATCTACGCTAATGTTGTTTTCAAGTAGAAATCAATGAGACCTCCTATTATTTTGAAGAATACCAGGATATAGAGAGCAGGGAAAGAACCACTAAAGATTGGACTAATAAGAGCCGGTAGAGATTTGTGTTTATTCAGATCATACAAGGTGCAAGTATAGGTGGATAATATAAGACTATAAATCAGGTGTAGATGATACTCATGAGCCAATCTTTAGTGGGTTTGATGTGTAATTAATGAGTAACGAGTATGAGCATGGAGGGACGTTAAACAAAATTTATAAACGCTTTTGAGATTAGGACTACCGTACGGTTCTTGTACCCTATGTGTTGTCAACCCTATTGTATAATGTTCTTGTGGGTTTTTTTTAAGTCGATGAAGCTCAAATTAGAGGCGAAAACTAAACTCATTATATGCTATAGAGTAGTTGATAGAAGCTGGAGTACTGAGTTAAAGCTTAAACAAGCTTGAGTTGAGCTCAAACCTAAATTGAAAATCATTTGATAAATAAACTCGAGCTTGAAGTTCATTTATCAAGATTGAATAGTAGTTTGTTGAGAAGAATCAAGAATGAATTGGATATATAAGATACAATGATATTGTTTTATATGTAAACCTACAAGTAGGTACAAAAATTTCATGATCACTTTCATTGATAACTTTAATACCTTTGATACATTTAAACATGTGAAAATGATAATTTGGAATCAACATTAGCTAATTAGACTAACTAACCACTTCATCAAATTGACGTTCTAAGCCTATTTTGATATTTCCGTAAAAATAAAACTGTATTCGTAATTCAACCGCATAATTTGATATAATCACTGCCAAGTGGAGACAAACGACATCCAAAGTTAAAAGCGTGGAAACTCTCAATGTAGAGGGGAGGAGTATAGGCATGCCGAAGCTAACTTGGGAGCGGATTAGGCAGGATTTGCTCACCTCTTCGAGGACATGGTCCATGTGAGGAGTTCGTGGAGATGTAGGATTAAGGTTAAGGACTTTTAGAAGGATAGTATGAATCAGCATTAAACTTGTTTCTTTAAGAGTTTAGGGTGTCGGTCTTTTAGATTAGTTTACTAGTTTGTTTTGGTCTCCCTTGCACATTATTGCTTGTCTGTGTACTTTAAGATATGTTGGTTGTACATATTATACGTTTTCCAATTGCCTATTTGGTAACTTACTAAGAAAATCTTTAGTGCACTATGTTTTATGCTTTTTTTATAGTAGCTATTTGCCTATATATGTGTTTTGTGATCTTATTGTATGTATATGGCCTAGGAGCTAGAGGTCTCTCTGGAAGCAGTTTCTTTGTCCTTCGGGATAGAGGTAAGGTTGTATACATCTCACCATCCCATAACCTACTAATAATTTGGCCATGAGTAAGATTTAGTGGGTACGGTCGTTGTTGTAATCAATCCCAATTAGTGACTTTAGTTTATCTTCATTAGTTAGTGATATCAAGAACAAATATAAGACCATATGTAGTGGGGGCTTTATTTATAAAGCCCCCCTTTCTGATTGGTCCATGTGGCAGCTGAGTTAGCATGGAGAGATAAAGTGAAAAAAGGGTGTAGTGGTAGGGGCTTTATTTATAAAGCTCCATTTAAAAATAAAGCCCCGTTTATAAAGCCCCTTTTCTGATTCTCCGCCACGTGTCACGTGGGTATTGGCCACATCAAAATGTGTTGAGCGCTATTAAAGTGGCGCTGGAATTGGTTTTGAGGGGGTCGCGCCCCACCGTTTTGGTGTACGGGGCTTTATTTTTCAATTTTTGGGTAAATATAACGCCCACTACGAAGGGTCTAAGCATATCTTACATTGGGCTATCTCAACTTTAATGAATTCTAGCAATCATCATATGAAATGTTTCCACTTTCCACACCTAGGAAATGTATGACTTGTTGTACATCATAGGTCTAGAAACGTCACATGTAAATTTAATTGGTGTAGAAACATCACACATAATGTTTATAACTTGTTGAACTCATTGGTGTACGTACTCATTTAATTAACAAAATGTCATTACAATTATACACATTTAAATATAGTTTGAGGGTTTTAACATAATACATTCTTTCCATTTTGGTCCATTTCATTTTCTTAAAGTTTTCGGATTATTCATATGAGCATTTAAATATGGGAAAATATAACGTAATATAGAAAATTGGAAATGTCAGATGCGTTTTATTTTCCTCTTATAGAACTTGTTTTTGTTAGGGGTGCAAAGGAGTCGAGCGTAGCATCAAATCGTCTAAACTCGAACTTAGCTCGATTGGCTTAAAAAAATATATTGATTAGTAGTACTTGACGAATTCAAAATGGTGGTCAAAAGTGATGGTTGGTGGTGATGGATAAGATTCTCAATTAGTACTACTTGACAAACTTGGATGAACAAAGAGATTAATCAAAATGAGTACGTAATTGACAATAACTAATCTAATCAACTTTTAGTAATAATACCAACTAGGTGGAATCCCGTCTGAAACACTCGGGAGATCGAGTCCTAACTTAAGGCCTGTTTAGTAAAAAACAACATTAAAAAGCCAATCGTCTGTTTAGTACCGTCTGTTTATTTCTTTATAACAGTTATTATTATAACCACCCAAAATATAAAAAAAACGTATACAGACCAACTGTTATGGTCTGTTTAGTAAACCCCAAATTAATCATCAATCTATTGTTGAAAAAGAAAAACTGTATTTCGTAAGGTCTGTTCCTTTCATGATACCAGTTATAATACCGATCAGATGTTTAATAACTGCAACTGTTACAACAAACCAAACATAAATCTACAGACGGATTAAACCTCTGTTGAGATAACACATATAAATCTACAGACGGATTAAAGGTCTGTTGAATAAAACACAAAAGTTAATACGATTCAATTTAGCATCACAAAACATAAAAAACCATATATAATCTTGAAAGACATACAAAACTAAAAACATAAATAAATAAAATCAACGTTAAACATCAAGATACATAGCTAGTTAAAGGAATTAATAAACTTAAGCTTCAATTCCATTGAGGATTCAAGTTGTGCATGTAGATCTTTCAATTTTGCCAAAAAATCTACGTCCTTACTCCCGGCTTCTGAATTGTACAACAACGCCAAATCACGAACAGCAGTCGAAGGCATTGACTTCAAAATCCGTTGCACATCATCTCGCTCAAACGTGCCCAAGTGCAAACTGTCAAAACAAATCTTCAAATCTCTTGTAGTCTTCAAATCTTGATAGTACTGTGCTCTAATTTGCTGATACATCAGATGTTAAGTCAATATTCGGTATTTGGTCAGTAACAGAAAGGAGAAAAGACGAAGATGTTAGAAATGAAGTAGAGAAGATGGAAGAAATAGTTAAGCAAAAATCATGGATAAACATTGGGGTGCTAGATATGGTGTTGCATGAACCTCCAACTGCTTTGAGAGACAAGATAGAAGACTACATGACTCAACAACTACAAATCGACAACAACATTAACGAAGCATTGCTGGAGTTAAAAAAGAATCTTTCAACAGAGATTCTGAAAAAGAAACACAGGGTTTTAGAGATTTTAATTAAGTAGTTTATATAGTAGATATGCTTTTTATTATGTATGTTTTAAATGTTAAGAACTGTTTAGTAAAAACAACATCAAGAAGCAAATCGTCTGCTGCAAATAAAATCTGTTTATTACCATTTGTTTGTTTCTTTAAAACAATTACTTTACCGTCTGTTTACTAAAACCAACATTACGAAGTCAATAGTATGCTGTAAACAAAATCTGTTTACTAACATCTGTTTCCTTCTTTAAAACAATTACTACTGAAAATATAAAAAAACGTAAACAGACCAACTGTTATACTCTGTTGGTAAAAACCAAATTAAAGAGTGAATTTACTGTTAAAACAAAAATTGTATTTCGTAGCGTCTGTTTCTTTCACAATACTAGTTAATAATACTGATCAGATGTTTAATATTTGAACCTATTACAATCACGGAAACATAAATCTACACACAAATTAAATCGTTGTTGAGATAACACATATTAAAACAAAAAAAAAAAGGATGAGGAAATTAAAAAGTAAATCTAATGTCAATATAGCAGAATTTTTAAAACACCGTGTTCAAAAAACTATTGATTAAAACAGATGTAAATTTAACATGTGATGTTTTACGTTATTCATATTCTTTTTTTTAAACAAAATTCCATACGAAACAAATACTATTTACCAATATTTGCAGAAATATGAACATGTGATGTTTTACGTTATTTAGATTATAAATAACTATTTAAGTTATGTCTTATGTAAATTGAAAATGAAAAGCTTGTTTAAGTTCATTTGGAAAATATCTGTCGGAAAAACAGATATTAGAAACAAACAATTAATCTTAACTTTCAACGGAACTTTCATAACACTATTTATTCAAATCTTTTAGAAGTCATCAAAAAATTTGGGAAACAGCAGTTACACGATTCAACTCTATTATTACAATTCCATAATTTGAGTTATACATTGAATTTAACATAAATAAATACAAAATGGAAGACTTATAAAAGAACAAATACAAATATCTCTAAAAAACTACTTTAATGACAACAGAATTACAATATGTGACTTCACAAACTACATAAAAATACAAGGAAACATAAAAAAACCCTACTAACAACCAAACCCTAAAGAATGATCTTTGTTCCCAACATCATCCAAAGAAATCACAAACGAAAACAATGAAAAGCAGTACACGACAGCAGGTCGTATTTAAATATCATCAGGATGCAAAAACCCCTAATATTGAAAATAAGAAGGGGATGTATATATATAATAATGAATTGATGTTTTCCTTTGATTGGAAGAATCATCATAAAACAACAATTCGAAGTTGCTAACCAACTAACTGTTGGTAACCTATTTTCCTTTGATTGAAAGAATCTTTCGAAAAATTTGTGAAAACAAATTTGAAAGTAATATCATAATGCATATTGGATGGAGAGATGTAAAGTGAGAATGGGGTAATGAATATTGAAATTCATCCCCTTTTATAGGCTGAAATATAATAACTATTCATAAAGTTGGTTTTCAACTTTATTAGTTGGATTTCAAGTAAATATAAACTTCGAAGTCACTTTTGAAAATTTTAATTTATTTTTTATAGAATGAAAGACGATTGCAACACAACAATAATAATAATAAAATAATAAAGTAACTTCAAAATCGTAATCATTATTTTTGGGACTTTTTATAACATCTGTTGATATGTGTAATAAATGATGAATTTCGTTACTTTCCCACTGAAAGAGCTCTTGAAATTCTATTTTATTTTTATTTAACAATCAAATTTCCTAAGAAACACAAATACTATTTAGTAAAATTTGTACAAACATGAACATGTGATGTTTTACATTTTTTATATTATATAATAAGTGTTTAACTTCTGTTTTATCTAAATTGGTCATGAAAAGTTTTTTTTTTTCTTATATAAGTGAGTAAAGATAATAAATATAAATATATAATTAGTGTACATGAATTATTAATTTTACTTTAATTGAAAAATATTGAATTGTTAAACTTGAGTATATTTACGACATACAAAATAAACATATAGCGAGTTAATACATGTAAGATCATCAATATCTTCATTAGAAAACAAAAAACTGTTTTATTATATTTTAACGCCTGTTTAGTAATATCTATTCCATTCAAAACAACTGTTAATAGTACTGATCAGATTTTTAATACTAAATACAATCAAAACTAAACAAACACTTTAAATATCTAATTTAAAAAAAATACATATAAATACTTGCAACAACATGTGAAAACACGGAAGTATATCTTTTTTTAAAACAATTACTCATGAAATTAAACTTCAAATATCTAGAATCAGTTAAGGTCATTGTTTTTTAAACCGTTGTTAGCACAAACAGTTGTTGATTCAAAACAGATGATTCACAAACATTGTCCATAAAATAGATGTTCAATTAAACCATTCTTACTAACAATATCATCAAATTTACGATTACGAAATTGTTGGTGTAAATTTATATCAAAATTGATCAACCTTTGCTGACTTAAAATAACAACATTCAGGAATACAAAATAAACATTCATCAACTTAATTCCTTTAACCTAAGATTTACAATTAAACCCCATCAACATGAAAGCATTGTATCAACATCAAAATATTTCCACTCTCTATCATGCCATCAATTTTTAGTTATAACCAAAATTCCTAATGATTGATCAAACTTGAAATTACACCAGTCACATATTTTCAATCCTTTGGACGTTATAAAAGTTACTCATCTCCTAATTGCAAACCAATAAAGTTAGAATATAAGAGTGTTATTTTTTTTTTGTGGAATTTGACTTTCATTAAAAAACATGTACAAGGGGAACTTACACCAATCCTCCAATTGGAGATCTTTAAATTTTGACCTATGCTTCAACCATAAAAACGACAAAGACTTAATATTCCCTACTACTATGGAAACTTTAGCTTCAACACCTTTGAACCTCTTCTCGTTTCTAGCTCTCCAAATAGCCTAAAGGGTCACCACGACAATACCTTGAAATATAAGAATGTTATTTATATTATTAAAATTAAATGCAAATTTAATTATTAAAATTTAAGTAATACATTTGGTTACCCCTATCTTTTTCCACATATAGTTTAAACTCGTTCACTTCACCATCATTCACTTGAACAAAAATCTTATGCGGCAAACTACGGTTAGCTAACATAATTGTAGGAGCAGAAAGCCGTTGAAAAGTTTATGTATTTATAAGATTATTAGTTAATTAAGTTCAGTAAGATAATGAAAAATATAACACATAAACTAATATATAACTTACATAACGTATATCAATGACAGCATTATGCTCATAAACTTTAAAACTCATATTCTCATCCAAATCATCTACCTGTACAATCATTTTAAATAAATGCATTAGAACATAACATTATATACGATGGAATATTAATTGAATATAAATACTTATATTATACACAAAACGTATAAACGGTTTTTTAACCTGCATATCAAGATGACCATCATCAGACATTTCAATATCTTGACCTGATGGTTCAGATTGGTGAGTTTGCTGAAAAAGAGCAGTAACATTGTTTAAAAAGACCTTAATTTCAAATGTGAAGAGGTCTTTCATCTCTAGAAAGACAAAATCGAAAACATCCAACTGAAGATCTTTAACTACATTCAACCATCCATCACACAAATAACAGTGTTTGTCGAAGCAAATTATCTTTAACCGCCATGAATGATTACCAAATATAATAGTTATTAAATCTTCAGTAAATTCAGCATCAAAATCTTTAGTAACTTTAGCATCACCATAGACACAAGAAAAACTATCAGGTACTCTCTGTGATTAAAACAAATAATAAAATTCTGTTATTTGTTATTTTTAATGGTAAATATGCGTATAACAATAGTAGAAAAATACATACTAAAAACTCACTTGAAGGGTCATATATAAACTGTATGAAAGAAGTCCCGCAAATCAAGTTCCGGAAACAGGACATTAACAAAGTATATTTAGAAACATACTCAAATAATAATATATCATGCACTTCAAGTCCCATATCCTTAACAACAGTTTGTCATCCTTCACTGAACACAGCTTCATTTAAAAAATGGCTCGTTAAAACAACTTCCCATTTCCTTCTATCTGCTGTAGTAGTTATAATTACATGATTATCCATAGCTTTAGAAGGATTAGAGTTATCAACAACATTTTCTGATAAATTCTATAAACACAAAACATTTAAAAAATGTAAGAACCAAAAAATACTTTGTTACAGGTTTTAGAACTAATATAACTTTCAATAACATAATAAATACCAGATTTTCAGCTTCAAGATCAACAACACATCCAATGAATGAGCCCATTTCAACTGTTTAACATATTAGAATCAATGTAAAACAAATTACTAACACAAATATATTATCTTAGATGAATCATAAAAATATAATCACAATAAAAAACACGGCTGATTTCCATGTTAGTTAAATATTTGAATAAATAAATGAATCACTAAAACTGATAAAAAAACAAAAGTTAATACTAAAATACTATAGTTAACTAACTTGTAAATATTCACATAAGATAACTTGATTTAGAAATGATTTTACCAGATTTAATGTTTGTGAACTTAACTTTAGTAATTGTAAATAATGGATATCTAGATTACAGATTCAGTTGGAAAGTCTTTTAGTTTTTTCACAACTTTGATACAAAACTTTAACTCTGATAATAGACAACTTATATATTGGGTGGGGACACCGATGTAGTTTACACTATAGTTAGTTGTATTTCAAATATTGTATTATAAAAATGCACTTAAAAACTCAATATTAAATTAATTTTTACTTAAATGACTTTGATTATTAACTTATAACTTAAATGAAATATTTATTTGATATATTTTTACTAATTTAAATTACAACTATAAATTCATTTAAGTACTATTAAATCAATAAAAGTTACCAAGAATTTCTTAATCTTATCTTTTATGTATTTTCTAATCATGTGTTCCAGTAAACAGATTTTACAAACATCTGATACTGTTGCCATATCCTCAAATCATTCTACAGTAGATTAAATATCTGCTAACGTTTATCATCTATCTTGTCTTAAATCTCTGTTGACTCAAACAGAATATCAATTAACTTTTTTTTTACAACAGATGTTGGTCATTGTAAAAATGTGTTTACTTTCTGTAGAGTTATAACAATTTTTTAAAATAAAATGAGACAATGTTTAAGTACTTTTGGAGAATAGTTAACCACAATGCATTTTTTAATCCTATCTTTTATATCTTTTCTAGCCATCTGTTCGACAAAACAGATTTTACAAACATCTGATAAAATAATAAAGACTGTTACGTATGGTCAAATCATACCACAGTAGTTTAAATATCTGCTGATGTTTATAATCAGTTTTGACGTAAAATATGATTTTTTTTTTAAAATAAGACTTTCTCATCGAGTATATATCAAATATGTTTGGATTAATTTGTGTTGAATGTACCTATTATACAAATAACATAAACAAAACACTAATATTTTATTTAAATATTATGATATTACATCAAGATCTAATACATTACCATAAACATATAAAAAAAAGATAATAAACATGACATTCAAAATGAATGTAAAAACTTCAACTTCAACTCGATAGACAACTTAAGTGACATTACAATATTAGAAATTATTTCCAATTGTTCCAGATCACTTTTCATCGAATCGATGTAAAAGACTACACCAATGTCACGAATTGTTGATGGGGGCAAATACTTCAATTTCCCCACTACCTTGGCTTTTTTATCAAAACAATTTGAAATACGCGTGAAAGTCTACTTCAACACATCTTTATACAATGTCTCTTTATCATATTGGATAAGAACTTGTCTTATAAAATCGATCTTCAAATCCACTGGGAGTACTGCTAGTGAAGATGATGATGGCATAACTTTAAAAAATTAATAAAAAGGAATCTATATACAATATGACTATATAGTAGAAATTTCAGTAAAAGACCTACATATTTATAAGCCGATAGTTGAAATAATAACTGAAGTTACCCATTTCGTATTAATTAACGAAATTTAATGCTATAAATGCGGTAGATGAAAAACCATATTTACAAGTGCCAACTGTAAAATGTATAGACTTCCAATTTAAACGTCACTGCGTAAAGTGTAAAACACGTGTATCATACCGTGTTTAAAGTTATTTTCTATTCACACCACCATATATATATATATACACACACATAAAATACCCTATTACAATGCACATCTAACCTTACCATAATCAAATACTTACATTACATAACATAAAACATGTCATCCTCCCAAAATTACCAAACCAGTGTACAACAGACAGCTCATGAAATTCTTATTAAGTCTTTCAAAAAAGAATCTTTTGAAGAAGAAAAAATAAGAAACTCATGTGGAATACTTACATCTCTACTTGTTACGGATCTAAGGAAAAAGGGCAAAACCATGATTGATATGGTTGAAATTCCGGAATCAATTGAACGAAACATAGCTCTACAATACCTAGCGGATCAAATCGGACTAAACGACGACATTTCCAAGAAGATGAAAGGTATTACTGATAACATTATTTCCATCACCAAGGAAAGGAAGCAGTGTCGTGAAGAAATTATCAAGAATCAGCAATAGTAACTGTAATTTGTCGCAACAATGTAATTTTGGATTAAAAATCCTTGAAAAATGTAAATCTTATTTATCTATATATACATATATTATGCTATTTTAATTATATTGCATTTTAAACAAACATAGAGCAAATCAAACAGAAATTAAATAGATGATGAAAACATTTATTTCACAAAACACATTTTATAAACAAACAGTGATAACTTAGTCAAATGTGCAAACGTCAACTTGTAAATAAATCATACCATTATTAATCGATCTCATCATCATCATCCCAACAAATATCCACCTCCTCTCTCTCTACTCTCTCTGTAAACCACCATGGCCGTTAATTTGTTATTATTTTTTAATCAATACAAATATCTATGTATTAATTTTTGATAAATAAACATAAGTAAAAAATATCGAATCACTTCAAAATTCGAGTTTCAAGGTAATGATTATTATTGGCAGTCAATAGCCCTAAAACGCTATGATGATCACTCTACAGTTCAAGAATCTAGATGGAAACTTGCAAAATACGGCGGTAATTAATGGTAGTTGTAAATATTTTTACTATTATAAAAACAACTAAAAAAGGTTACCATAAATTTACATTTTTATTTTAAATAAAAAAAACAAACTTATTTATACTTTTAGAAAATTAATCTGAACTCTTTAAAAATATGTGTGTATATATATATATATATATTATTTCATAACAATAAAACTTCTAATAAAGTATCTAAGATCAACAAATCTAATTTCTTTACAAATCCATTCTTTGTAACTACCTTTTATATTTCATTCAAATGATTAAATTTGAAATTCGAACTTCTTTTTAAATAAAAGTATATTGATTTTATTGTATATAGTCTGTTTTACAACATTTGTTGAATGATAAACAGCGGTTATCAAACAACTGTCAATAAATACAATTTTACAATTAAAGATTAAAATAAATATATAATTCAGATTGAAAAAGATTTAAATTAAATTGCAAAACTTTAATCCTTAAATTTGAATTTTGACAATATATTTAGATGAAATAAGTATATCTTACGGCCTGCGTTACATTGTCTGAGCCTTTTCTTACGCTTATAGCATCTTTATATCAGTTCCACATGTTGCCCTTTAAGCTAATTTCCCCGTTTGACCCGTTAGTCGACCCCCGGCCATAGGTAAACAAGATGCAATTATCACATGGCAAATGGTAACGGTGTACCCATGGCAGCTTAATCCTCTTTGTTTGGTTGTTTATAAATATGTTAATACTCATGCATCATGGATTAGGTTCCATTTATTCGTATTTTTAAAGAGGCTATGATGATGGCTTTTCATACGCCTGGGTGAGCCTGAACAAACATAAGGTTATCTTCATCTTGGCAGGGCAACCGAGATAGTCATGTGATTTGCTCCCTTTTCACATGGCAACCGGTAAAGGTGCAGCCATGGCAGATTAATTCTTTTTGTTTGGTTCATAATCGTAATTGTATTTTAGAAACTTCTTGCCCCTACTGTTATTTCTTAGACAAGAACCGTATCATGATCTTTATATTTTTTAGCTCCTTCATCAAATTGAACACTGTTTGTTATTAACGGCGTGACATGTTTGGTTATGGTATCATGGATTATGTTCCATCTTATCATATTTTTAAAGAAGCTATGATGATGATTTTCTATGCGGCCTGTGACAAAGTTTACTGCAATTGTTTAAAGGTATCATCATAGATGCTACCAATTATATTCATACATGACCTTCGGTACTACCGCGACCCCACAGCGGAATCTCCAACCCAACTGCCACATCATTGAGACTAGCTTTCCGCAAATGATTTTTAACCTTCGCTGTTGCGTTGAGAATGGTCTAGGTTATTTCTTGATGCTTGAAGTCATTGAAGGTTAGGAATCATTTGCGGAAAGTCGGTCTAAAGGATGTGGCAGTTGGGTTCAAGATGGCAGCTATAAAAACATGCAAATCCTTGGAGCAACCGAAACTGGGAAATGTGAAGGTGACACATGTTATCTTATGTTATTTTGAAATCTTTTGATCTATATTAAAATGTAACTTATTCCACATTGCAGGACGTTTTAGGTATTCATCTACCAACTTTAGGTATGTTGTTCAACCTGAAAGCAATAATCTTTAGGCTTTTTATTTTTTTTATTGTTTCTTGATGATTAGAGTTGGCCTTAGATCTAGGTACAATATTTCCACATTCCTTGGAGTGTCTGCTTGATTATTAATTTGATTATAAGTTCATAATTTGAAAAAACAATAAAATTTACTTTTTTTTGAAACAATGGATTGTCCAAAAACTCATGGTAGGCGGGTCACAGAAAGGTAGATAAATCAGAGCCCAAATTACCCAAGGTCGTTAATACTAATCATGATGATCAACGGAGAATGCATTACTGCTGTTAATGGTCTAGAGTTCGTCTCTCTAGCTGAAAGAACGCAGTCTCTAAAGAAAAACAAAAGAGAGCATGATGGTGGGTTAGCGAAAATCTCCATGCTACTCTCTCTTGGTTTTCTTTGAAGTCTGCATTATTTCAATTGAAGAGATGAACTCTAGACCATCAACATCAGTAATACATTCTCTCTTAATCATCATCACCAACATTAATTATCTCAGGTAATTGTCTGCTATGAGATTTTGTAACATATGTTGCTTCCCAAAAGAAAAATATTTATTTTTACAAATTGTGTGCTCAACTTACTACAAATATATCCAAACAATATGCAAATTTTGTGCCTAAATTTAATTCGCACTTCAACCATCAAGAAACTAAAAAAAAAACCTAAGGATTGTTGCTTTCTACCCATATCCAATTTCAGGTTCAACTATCGCATACGAATAAGTCAAAACGGATGTTAACATCGACATGCCTCAGATGCTTAAACTTCAAGAATAAAAGGTTACTTTAATCTATAACCTTCTTTGTTGTTTTTTAACTTAGATTGTGTTTATCTTACATGACTTTTAACATAGCTAGACTAATGAAAAAATTCAAATGGGGTTTCTATTGCAGGCATAAAAAGCGTGGATGGTCAGCAGCGTACAACCTACGATACACTTTGTATTCAGTTGTTTATTATCGCTGTGTTATTGCTGTAATTGTGTAACTTTACGAAAGTAATGTGACGAGTCTAAGACGTTAGTTTGGCTTAATATTCTAACTTTCGTTAGTTACAGGCAATTATATTTCACATCAGTATACTAAACTGATCACATTAATCTTAAAGCTTCATTTTGACTTGATATTCAAACTAGAGTTGCAAACCCGTTTGCAGAACAAATTTATAAGGCGCGCAACGCGCGCTTTACATGACACTAGTTTAAATTATGTCCAAGAGGAGTCATCAACTTAACGTTGGTGTCTGTACTACTTCACTTATTCCATACATCATACGTTTTTTTACCAATTGAGTTTTCAATATTTAATAGGTTTTGATTATTCACAATATCCTTGATATTTACATACCATTTTGTACTTATACGTCACGTATAGATCAACATTTCCTGACACAATCATTTGGCAGCTACCCTATACGTAGAGTATTGAACTATACACCACTTTATAGAGGGGATGTGTATTCAGGTTTAATGCAACTTTTGGATAAATCCTATCCTTATACGTGGAGTATATCACTATACAAGCCTTATAGGTGTTATTTTTTATTTTATTTTATTTTGATTTTTTTAGAGTTTTGAATGTTGTATAGTGCTTGTATACAATATATATACTTATTTATCATTTTTTAAAGTTTTTCAATATATATTTTATACTTATTCGTTTTATCAACGTTTTAAAAGTTTTAATATTAAGTTCTTTTTAGATGTTTGTTCAATATTTATCACTTTCGTCATAAAAAAATGTAAGTAACAAATCAACGTTCTAAATTTAACAAACATTACATTTTAATCATCACTTAATTAACGAACCATGAGCCCTGACCTATAGGTGCTATGGTATTTAAATCCTTACAAGCTACAAGAGTAAAGTTAGCTGGTATTAAAGTAAAAATTGTTGCTAAATATAACTAAAACAATCGATTAGTCAATTTAATATTCATGCTTGCGTTGCAAACAAATAATTTTTGCAACGCAAACATGACTACTTAACAATTTGATTTTAAGAATTCAAAATCACCTTAACTATTCATGCTTGCGTTGCAAATAATTTTTAAAACCTATCTACAAACCCCAACATCATCACAAGTTACTTGCAATTTAAACAAGTCTCACAAGTTTTAAACCTTCTTCCTTACCATCGTTTCTAAGCTATTAAAAATGTTACTTTTTCTTCTAAAACCAAGTCACCAGATATAATCATTGGGTCAAAGTCCCACTCTCAAATGATGTTTAAATCCTTTTTTAATCTTTACTTCAGTACACGAGGCACAAACCCAATGTACTCGGCCAATCGCTCTGCTCTACGGGTACACCAGTCAGACCGCTCTTATAATCAGCGCTAAACCAATATCCTGACGGCTGCCGCCATATTCATCACTTCATCGTCTGTCACACTCTTCCACAAACCACCAATCATCAATCCATTCTTCACACCTTCAAAAAACAACCCATCTTCTTCCTCACAAGATTTCACTTTCTTAACATCTGAATCATCCAAAACCAGTAATGAAGTATCAGCTTCTCTCTTGCTACATGTTTTCTTTTCTTCTAAATTTGTATCTTCTTTTTCTTCTTCCACATCATCAACAATGTCAAGAACGGGTACAACACCTGAAGAACCAACATCACACGGTAGCATACCGATTGGGCACGGTTTCCAAGATTTTGCCACGCTCCATCTCTTTTTTATCTTCCCAACTGCAGGTTTCTTCAACTTCATTCTCTGAGATAGCTTTTGTTTCAAAAGTTCAAGTTTTTTGGATTCTTGTTTTATAAACGTCTCTTGCTGGTTATAAAAGCGTTCCGGATCGTCAGCAAGTTCACTAACTGTATCTGTGTTTGATGTATGTAAGGATGCTAGCTTGTTTAGTTTCTGGACCAAAGTGTGATTACCAGCCGTTTGTGCAAGAACCGAGGCTGCACTTGCTAGATGGTTATTACCGAGTGAAGAAATTGTGAGACATTTTACTAGGAGATGTATGAGCGTTGACTTGGGGAGACTTTTGTCTTTTGGTGAAGTCACTATATCTGTCGTCGTAATTTTCCGGCGAGAAGGCTTTAGATCCTTAATGTTTCCCACGAGCCAGTTAAATAGATAAGAAAGATGCTCGGTTTGGTGAAATCCGGACTTGTGCTCGGCTTTGCGTTGTTCTCCTGATAAATATACAACATTTTGTTAAGGGATGGCAAAATGAACGGGTCGACAAATCCGGGTCGAAAAGGAAATCTGGGTTGAAACGGGCTAGGCGCGACCCGCTAACACATTTTTTTATTTATTTTCAAAAATTGTTGTAAAAAATACACCATCAAAACTTTAGTTCCCAATATAGAGAAATAATCTACAAAAGCTTATCCGGCATTTTCAAAAAAGATTTTTAAATAACAAAAAATGCTAAAAAAACCAAGATAATGACACATCACCATGCCAACTCAGCATTTTGACCTGCTTAGGTTTTCAAGTTAGTAACGACCATGACACACAAAAATAAGTAAATTTTAATGTTCACTACATACCTGATTCATGTTCTAAAGATTCACGGTTCTCGATCATATGAACTACTGCTTTGAGAAGACTTAGAAGCATGTCTGGTTCTTTATTTGACAACTTTATAATTATCGATTTCCAATCATCAAGTTGAGAACTATCTGCAACATCAGCAGATTCGTGCGCCTTTAGCAGAAATTCCAACAAGATAGATACGACTTCTGAGGGGAAGGAAGAATATAACTTGAGTACATTCTTCAATGCCTTTTTTATATGCTTCTTGGAACCTTCAATTATATATATACAGCCATCATCACATGTTTGAAATAGATATTAACAAAAGAAGAGGTGAACATAAGATAATAAGCATCAAATCAATACAGTAAATCTTATTCTTTTCTCTTAGCAAAATAACAAAAACCAAAAATGTTTCTGTCTGACTTCTAGACTAGTAGACGTGTAAAAGGACCTCTTTTGGCAACAGCTAGTAAGAAACAACCAATTGCAAAAAAAAAAAAAAAAAAACAAGGGAAGCCAATCGTGTAGGTTGAATTGTTGAACCCGAACACGGCCCATATCTTTATGCTGTCACAGGCATCAACCCTAAATCAAACACACTTAAAAAGTACCCCGAAATTGACATGTTCAACCCATTTACCTAAGCGTGTCAAACTGGTTGATGGGTTGTAATCAAGTTGTGTGCATGTCAAACGAGTTGTAAATAACTAATATATGGGTTAAATGGGCTGACATGTTCTGTTTATATAAACGGGTTAAACTGGAAAAACCCATTGACAACCTGTTTAATTAAGTGGGTTAAACAAGTCAAACCCAAACACAACTGGTATATTAAACGCTTAGCTTTGACAACCCAAAACATGACTATTTTCATGCCGTGTACATGTGGTTTGATTGACAACCCTATAAAAACCACACATAAAACAGTGCATGCAAACATGAAGAAAAGCATAGAAAACTACTACATATCAGATTTCATATGATCTTTAAAGAACAAAAATGTTAGCCTGCATACTTACGTTTTCTCTTCACAACTGGAGAATCTGACGATGTAGCTTGCTTAATATCTAAACTGAAGGCCAGTTCACGTATCTTTGACTTGATTTCTTTTCCAAAGTTGGCAGTGCGATCAGTGGCGTATGGAATTGCCATCTTTTGGGGCTCCCAATAATAAGCTTTTAACCAATCAAGTGCCTAAACGAAAGCATATAGAGTCACAACTTGAAATTGTTACAGTAACTGATATAAATGTAAAGCAACATAAACATGAAAGACCGTAGAATTAATGTTCAATTAACAGTCACACAGAACCATCAACATAATAACCTCAACTTCCATTACCATCTTATGAACAATGAAATTACCTAACTTATTCCTTTTTTTTCCACATTAATTGATACCATTGTCAGTGTGACACATGGTTATGCAATCAAATAAACTTTTTATCTGTTCATGTTAATTCTTCTAGTTGTCTAATATATAGGCTTAACAAATTCTACATAAGGTCCATAATGGGTTCTCTTATAAATTTGCTAACTTGGAATAGGTCCAAATGTGCAATGACCACCTACTGCTAGCCGACCACTGTAATTAGCGCCACTGCCCTTGTCCATTCAATAAAAACAAATAAAGCAGGTAAAAAGAAAAAATATAGCTAGTAATCCTATCTCGATGTGTATTCTTTTCTAAGGCTGTCCCTTTCAACCAAAACCTGTTTCGGTCACCCTTTTTTAACCGAACAAAATTAATACCTTTTCTTAAAACAACCCGTTACCTGACCCGACCCAACCCAACCCAGCCATTTTGCCAGACATTAATGAAAACCCATGTGTGCATAGAAACTCATACCTGAAAGTCAACACTAAGATTGAATCTGTAGGTGATAGTGTTTTACTACTCAACACATACGTCTGAGTTCAGTAAGGTTGCTAAAAGGCCATTTTTTTTACCAAAATCTTTGTTACTAGATAGCACCTAAATTTCACTTTTTCACATGCAAGTACCATTTTAGGCTTTAAAGTAACTTCCATAGTAAGATAGTGAATTTACATAGCAAAAACCACTAACTAAGATGTGAAAAATAGAACAATTTTTGTAATAACTTTAGACCTTATGTTTATAGATATAGGTATTAGTTTTATACCTTCATTGATGCAAGCCGAACCAGCCTCAGTGAAGGAAGATCACGATGTGAACACTCTACAAGATAAGCGAAGATAAAAGATATATCCAACTATATTGAGTTTATGCTATAACAATAAACACCTAGCTGCATATCTGTATTCCTTACCATGACGAATATCAATCAGCATACGAGGAATACCAATCACATCAGCTGCCTCTCCAATTGAAACTTCATTCTTCTTACGGGTCTTCTCCACAATACCATTCACAAGCCTACAATTGTTAAGTTTCAGTAAGTACACTATAAACCTCGTGATGGCAGATAAAACTTAGTGGCAGCAAAATAATCCATCAAAACAACAAAAAGAAAAAAAAAACAAGAATCAAAGTTGAAGAAACAACAGTTGCAAGATATGAATGAAAATATGGTGGCAAGTTAGCATGTGTACTGTAACATGTATACAGATAGATTAGTCTAAAACCAAAGTAATACAACATATCATTCATATGGACTCTTAGCTCGTCAATCATAGTAGTCAAAGGCACAGCCATACAACCTTGTGTCCATCAAAGCGCTTCAGCCAATTCCAGCCATATTCTGCAAATTCTGGTCTGTACAGCTAAACCTGGCCTATAACATTCAAAAATGGCCTAGCCTAAAACATGTCAAAACCCTAAAACTGGTACATTTATGCCATACACCTTACTTTAAAAAGCCCACGCGCTTTGCAACTAACGCCTTTGACTACCTAGTCATCTATAAAATCCTTTTGAATTAGATTCATACACTACTAGATGGGATGTAAGTGTTATGTGTTAATCTAGAATTCTAGAAAAAAATTGTTGGCATACAAATATACATACAAAACACTATGTATACATATATAAGTTCATAGTATGTATTGATAATTTTATTTTGATCTTTCATTCATGTTTGGTTAAAGCTGTTCATTATCCCACATTTAAAAACATAATAATATGAAAGTGTTTAGTGTGTACCTCATAATGGTCATACAATATAACATTGTTAACACATTCTCTGCAAGTAAATCACTCTCAGATAGTCCATCCCTGCAGTAAACATAACAAATATAATATCAAAAACCCCATGAGATCATAATATTATTATGCATTATAACATTATTAATTAATCAACTATATAAGCGAATACAACAATAAACATAATTACTAAAAAAAACTAATCAAATCATATCTCCTAAAGATAACAATTACAACAAACCCTAACAAATAATAATAATAATAATAATATTGAGAGCAATGAATGACCTAAAGTAAGGATCTTTTTGTTGGGTTTCAAGAATGGAAGCAGTAACTTCAATAATGACAGGAAGACATCCTCTGCTTCTCCAGGCAGATATCTAAGCAACAAATTATCAATCAATACATATGAATAATAATAATAATAATAATAATAATAATATAATAATAATAATAATAAAAAGATAGGTAATTTAAGAAATGGTTGATTACCCTTTGAAGAGCAGAGTGTATAGAAAGAGGGGAAGAGGAAAAAAGAGAGTCTGAGACGAAATCCCAATCGTCCCAGGTTATCCATGGAACTAATTTGTGATTTGATTCACCCATTGTTGCTTCCTTAAAGCCTACAACTTTCATTGTAATTAGGAAATAGTGTATCGTTGAAGTGAAAGAAGGCGACTGAAGGATTAAAGAACCATTTATCAAGGTTTTGGCTATGGTAGGGTTTATGGCAATGTTTTCATGAACGGACCGGGTTAGAGTATTAGACCGTTTTGCAGGTGGGCGGCCGGTCTGACCGCTGCCCGGAGGTCGAACCGGTGGTTGAAGCGGTTCGTTCGTCACCTTGTTCTACTTTGACCTTCTTAAAATTAAGCCAATATATAGAACCGGTGGGCTTTTTATATTTTTTTACTATATTTATAATTTATATTATTTATGATGTCATTCGGTTCGACCGGTTAGTTTGGACTAGTGAACCAGTAAAACGGCCAGTTTGATGTCTGATCCGATTTTAAAAACATTTGTTTATGGTTAAACAAGTTCAACTCAGTTTTTAGGTCCAACATAAAAACGTTTATTTACATGTGTCGTGTTAGTTTCAACTATCAAGGTGGTCATCGCCACTTTGTACTTATTAGTTAGCCACCTAGGAAAAAATTGTCATGTCAGTGTCGTAGGAAAAAAACTGTCACCTAAGCCAAAAAATTAACCTGGTTGGTATTTGGTTAGTTTTAAGGTGACACATAAAAAAAAGTTTAAAGTATAGAGTAATGATGATGGCTAATTTGATAGTTGAGGATGACAAGCGACAAATAAATGAAAAATTAGGTTAGTAAAATCTAAACTTTATTACCACTTACTAAATTGAGGGTTGTTTGTAAGTAAAGTAGCGTTGATAATTTTATTTTTTAACATATAATTTTCTTTTAATTTGAGTTTCTTTTTCCATAACTTCCGTTGTGTAACTTTAAAAAGGAAAAAACTACTCATGAGCCGAGCTTGAGATTTTGAAATAGAGCTTGAAGAAGTCGAGCTCGAGCTCTAGTAAGTTAAACAATGTGGGGGCTCTTTTAAGTTAAACAAGCCGAACTCAAGCCACGTTACCACCATAATGTAACTACAATCCTACATATACGCATTGATGGTGGCAACAAACACTTTTTAGAAGCTATACATAAACATATTATTCTTGGATTCATATTTTTAGTTTTGTACCGTGCTTTATCATTGTCAAAACATATTTTTCACCTATAAATACGCATCAAAATGTTTAGATAGAATTATGGAAACATCACAAAATAATGAAAAGAAAAATTTATCAACATTGTAGCGGCACGCGTTAAATTATTGATGTGATGAACAACAATGTTCTTATTTTTTTTTAGTCCGGAACAAGGGCTAAAAACTATCACAATTTCCTGCACATTCCAACAGTAATCTCTCTGCCATTTTACAAAATCAAAGCTACCAGAAATACTTTTAAAATGACAAAAATAATACCATTTCAGTCCTTGATCCTTAACTTCTGATTCTTTTTAAACACGCTTCAGGAACGCGACAATACCCCTTTTGAGCTGCATATACAAAACCAAGATGGTAAAATGAAAATCTAGAGTTATAGCATACATCCTTAACTTAATGAACAACAATATTGTTTTGTCTATGTTGAAAAAATGGCACAATGCCATTAGAAAGCTATGCATATTTGGAAATATGTATTGAGAACAAACCTAGGGACAGTGCCACGTCGCCGTGGGTCGTATTCTATCGCTTGTCTAAGAGCTCTTGCGAAAGCTTTGAACGTTGCCTCAATTATATGGTGAGAATTTTTCCCAGCAAGCTGCATTCATATGTTAAAGAGAAAATGCTTAAGAAAAGATGATAAAAAGACAAGTAGCAGTTTCAACCCATTTACTTACATGGTCACAATCTTGGTTGTGTTTAATCTATAACGGAAATGGGTCGAACAAAACGATCTGAAAGTTTCCCCAAGCCTACTTTTAATGCATACAACCCCCTAGATCATTTTATTTGTTTTTTTTTTTTTTTGTAATCAACCCTACTCTATCCTGGCTGTTTTGAGTTTTGACCAGTACAAAGAAATAGCCAGTTTAAACCAATATCCATTTAGACTCGTTATCTAACCCATTCAATTGCCATCTCTAGTAAGTGGTTTAAGTTAAACATACAAAGAGAAAAATGCCAGCATAATATCAGAATTTACTCAAATTACCTGCCGGATGTGAAGCGTCATTCCAGATGTATTAACCACTGACTGGAAGAAATGCTCTACAAGCTGTTGTTAACAAAAAAATGTAAGTACATGCTAGCATATTGATGATATCACATCATAAAGTAATTTGACACTAATAATGAAGAAGATATGCAAAAGCATCACGAACAAAAAACATGAAAAAGAAACATTATATGAAGTATATCTGAAGAGAAATGTTCACCTGTGTGTCATATGTTCCAACTCTCTCTGTGGGAATTTGCAAGTCATAACTTAAGTGTGGCCGTCCAGATAAATCCTAGAAAAACAATTGCAATAAAGAGTTATATTGTTTGCACAAGAAGATAGATAAATTTGGGCTGCAGATACACACACAAATAATCAATTTCATTATATATATATACCAGGCAGAAGCATAGAGTGATGTACTATATATAGCTCATGATTGTCAACTCATAATATGAACGTGGTAGGTTTTAACAAACCTAAAGTTTATTGATGCTGTAATTTAGGAAAGAGATCATAGTTATCAAAGGCGCTAGGCGCACTCAAGGCGCATAGGCCTTGCCTAGGGCCTAGGCGTGAGCCGCAAAAAAAAGCGAGGGCCTGAGATAAAAAAAATGCGAACAAAGAAAATAAAGTAAAAATATATTAAAATAATACTATATTTCATCTAGGTAGTATCAAAAGTTTTAAAACCTTGATGTATTAGTGTATAGAAGTAGTTTTCCTTAGATAAAAGTAGAATATGGCTAAAATCTAGCCATAATTTAACGAATTTGGTTGGAAACTCTCCGGAATTTGGGAATCTAGCTGAAATCTGTGCCTAAACCATCACCTAGAGAATTAAAGCGCATTTTCCTCGACTCAAAGCACAAATGCATCGCCTCGCCTAAAAAATGGGCCTAGGCACAAGAGGCGATGGCTTTTAACAACCAAACCATCCATACCCAAACCCATCCTGACCCAACCCATCCTAACCCATTTTTTTAATCTTCCCATCTTGACCCAAACCCATCCTAACCTAAACCCATCCTGACCAAACAACCAACCCAACCTACCCATTTTGCCACCCCTATGTAAAACCATGAGGCAGACGCCATTGGCAAAATAGCAAACATTTGCAGAATGTGAACTAGAAAAAATAAAGACTTGATACATTTTTTTGTTGATTAGCAATCTAGATAAAAAAAATATAATTCAACAATGCTCAAGCATAGTGGTGATGCATCAGGATGTCGCGTCCTTTTCAAGATTATGTAAACAATTAGCAGTATGTGCAAAATACAAGAGGTCGATGCAATATTGATCAGCAAATGGTATAATATGCCTCTGCCCTACCGTTTAATCACACATTGTAGGTTATCTCAAAGCTTCTCACATCTCACCTAGAGTAAACATGCAAACACATCCACACATGCTTGGGTACCTTCTCATGAGTCACATTTGGCTTTACAGATTCTTATATTTCTTATCACTAACAATTTTGATCGAATCTATACTAATCTAAATGCAAGAAAGTAATGCAATACATATTAATACTATACTTACTAATCACCAACATACATAGCATGACATACACAGTCACATATATTATCAATTATCATTCATTTTGAATTGTGTTATTGCCATCAAAAGCAGCATGCTTGTTGTTATTGCAAAGTCATTTATGCAATTGAAACTTACCAAAGTAACATGTACCAATGCTTCATCAAGGGGAGCCGTGAAGTCACCAAACCGGTTAATTCCTTTCCTATCACCAAGTGCATTCAACAAAGCCTGGCGACCAAGGAGACAAAATGAGTAAATGTTTCGTAATAAATACACATAAAAAACCTTTTATTCTTCTAGAAAAAAATTCTTTAATAACATGTGCATATAATAATATTCCCTGATGCTGAACCATTGACGAATTATGAAGATATCAAATTCAGAAATATATTAAAATCACCGTTCCAATGGCAAGGCCAACATCTTCATTGGTGTGATGGTCATCAATGTGAGTATCACCAACAGCCTTCACATGCACATCGAATAATCCATGGGAAGCAAGTTGCTGATACAAAAGAAACACAATTATGAGCATTAGATCAGAAGATAAAGTTAACTACACCAAGTAACCAACAATCACAAAAGTTTTTTTTCCTAATACACGTGCCTAGGCATGAGGTGATGCTTGAGGCGAGGGTGCTCGCTTTAGACTAGGACACTATGCGAGGCGCATGTTATACAAAAGGCATAGGAAAGGCAAGGCATGCTTTTCACACGAAAAGGGACACAGGGTGCGCTCTTTGTACAGCAGATGGATTTGTGCATCAGGTCATTTAGATATTAAACTGTACATAGAGCGTATTTATGTCTAAATTTTGGGTAAATGATGCTAGAAACCTATCACCAAAGAGAAATAGCAAAAAAAATTAAATACATTAATACATTGTGCCTCGCGTACAACATGTGATTTTGCACTTTGTGCCTAGCACCTACGCTTGCGATCCTATCGCCACGGTGTGCCTCCCACTTTTTAAAACCAAGTTTTTTGCTACTTTCAATGAAAATGCACGTCATACTTCAACAATTAGTGTCGGATGCATGTGCAGATAAAAGATAAAAATCCCATAAAGAAACAAAAACGATTGTAACATCATTTGTAGTTTTAATAAAAGTCCGAGTAACAGTGTTGAAATCACTACACTGGAGCTTCTAAAAGTCTTGATTGATAAGTGATCACACCAGATAGAATTGCAGAGTAAAGTGAAACACATTTGTATTATCATTCAGGATCATATACCATTTTCAGTTGAAAGTAACAAAATCAACAAAAATTTAAAAGGGCAGAGCTACACAAACACAGCTAAACACACTATCCACTGATGTGTCAAACAGTCAGTAAGATAATACTAAAAATGGTCAAGACAGACGTATATAGTCATATGGGCCGTAGGATACGGAAAAAGTGGTCCCTAAGTGTATGAGCCCAAATCATACAGTCAGACTAACAAAAAAAAATGACTAATGTGACCACTGACAAACCCGTATAGCCCGTGTGACCTTCTAAAATCTCAAAAGTCGAAAAAAGAGTATACTAACATCCAACATATGATCAAGAAACGGAATCCCAGTGCTGCTATCAGGCGAACCAACACCATCAAGATTCAACTCCACCTCCACATTCGTCTCATTCGTAACCCGTTTCACCGACCCAATCCGCTCAATAACTGAAACCCAAAAACCAAATTCAAATAAAACAACAAAATCTGCAAACAAAAACCCAACATGGGTTGATAGTTCATACCATCATCATCATCATGAGCAGCAGGTGTTGTTGTATGATGGCCCTTGACTGTAGAGGAGGCGTTACATAATATTGTTGGTTTTTTATGTGGGTGGTCCATTGTGTTGTTGATTGAGAGGAGTGGATGGTTGGTTAAAGATGTGGGAAGGAGGAGAAGGCTAGGGGTGAGTGGGTGTGATGAGGAGGAAGGAGATGAATTGGTGGGTATGGGTATGATACAACAGGGTACGTTGGGGACACAGAGTTCCATTAGAGGAAGGAATAAAGGTTAATGGTGAATTGGGTTGGTTTTGAGGGCGCTTGCCTGCTCACGTCCACAAGAGGCAGGTAGCAGATACTTGGTTAGGTTAATACTTAAAAAATGGATCTACTGTAAATGCTACCAGCTACCTAAATTTGTTTATTTATGTTAACCTATTGTTTGTTTATCCTATGCATAAATAATCTACTAATCAATATCAACTAGGACTCTATTACTCCGTGCGAAGCGAGAACTCCTGTTGTGTTGAGGGTTTGGTGACCGCTAAACATCGCGTGTCGCTGTGAGAGCTTCTGTTGCGTGGAGGGTTTCGTGGACCTAAAAGATAACATTAAGTGACTGTTATTCTCGCGTGGGCTTCAAAAAAATACTCGCTGCTAAAAGCTAAAAGTTTGGTGGTTAAAGTTTGAAATCCTAAAAGCTAAAAGGTTGATGGTGAAAATTTGGTGGTCAAATTGGAATAACTTAAAGTGTCTCAGGTTGGCAGCGTATTTTATCAATTACAATGAGGGCATAATAGTAATTTATTGGAGGGACGCTGTAGAAGTGTCCCTCCTTTAATAGATACTATAATACTTGTGTTATTCGGGTTTTTTTGGGATTCGAGCTTTTTGAGTTGGGTTGTTCGGGTTTTTTGGATGAGAAGAGTAAGGGATGAATTTGATACCGGTATTTAAAATGCTCAGTATAATACTGGCATTAGAAGGGAAAATAATGGTACCATACTGAATCAGTAGTGAACTGAAAGTACTGATCTCGAAAATGCCAAAAGGTGGGTACCAAATTGGTAACAAAAATCATTCGGTACCGTTACGATACATGTTCAATTCTGGTACCCGGTACCATTTGCTTATCCGCGTGAATAGTGATAGATAATCAACACATTTAACGTTCGTGTTAGTTTAGGTTGACTTGTTCGTTTTTGGATTCAGATGTAATATCTATAACTTATAATAAAAGAATTGAACTTTGATGATGTGGTATTCAATGGAGGCCTCAACCCCTCCTTGAATGTGCCACGTGGCATCATGTATGATTTTTTAATTTTTGAGTTTTTATAATAAATCTACATATATTATAATTATTTTAGGAAAAGATAAGGATTTAAAAACAAAATTAAATTTTCTCTCTAATGTTTCCTCCCATAACTCTAATGTTAATATCTTTTATATACGAGATTTTTTAAAGAAAAAAATTACACCAAATTAACGAGCGTTTTATTATCTTTCCAACGAGTACCATAGTGCTATATAAAAAACGGAGAAAAAAAACAACTATTTTTGTGGGGTTTTATTTTCAAATATATTTTACTCTAGAAGTATTCGGATACAAGGGATATGCTCTGGGACGGAAGGATTCGAACCTCCGAGTAATAAATCACAAACGATAAACATAACTTCATGGGCAGAGATTCTTTTTTTTATATATATTTGAATATGATAACTTATGGCAGAAATTTGTTTAAAATAAATAATAATAATAATAATATTATTATTATTATTCATTAATCATGTATTGGCAATTCATTAATTATGTTGTCATATTAGATATTTTATTATGTTATATTAGATATTTCAACCCCGGGACACTCCCGGGATAAAAGCTAGTGATAAATAAATAAATAAAAAGACAATACGTCATCAAAATTTATCACACTGCTAAAAAACTATCATCATAATATGATGACGTTCAAAAGTCCCAAACAACTGGACTTGGGCCCTTAGTCGATTTTCGAGTAAACGTGAAACTTATAAATCAATATTGATGATAAAATACTTCATATTGCCCTCAAATAAACTTAAACCCTTAATCTTTTATTGCTTGAATGAGACTACATATTAGCAAACACGTTGATGCCATTAAACTGAAAGCCATTTGGTCTATGCATAAATTAGCTAATATTTTTTAAGGACATCGTTGATAAGAATTTTGGATTGTCAATAATAAGAGTAAAATATAAGTTGCATCGAAGTATTTATTGTTATTTACTTACTTTATCATGTGTTTTTACCCCACTTGTATTCCCTCTGGCTCCAAATTAGAAATTTCCCATATCAAACATTGTAATACATTTAACATTGTAAAATGTAAATCATCATTAGTTGTTAGTTGTTTTTTTTCCGTTAAGAGTGGAGCATATACACTTTGATACTTGACCGACAGAAGTGCCTAGATTATTTTTTAAAAGATGATAGGAATTTATGTCACTTCAAACATTTTATTTTATTCATCTCTTACAATTTATTTTGGGTGTTAATATTGAGACACAAGAAATGTGTCTCAGTATTAATTTGGGGTGTCCTATTAAGAGAACTTTTTATTTATCATCCTTTTTTTTAATGTAAAAAGTCCACGTAGTTTGTTAAAAGGATGAAAGGGTTATTATATAAAAACTTTAACATAAACTTTAGGAGAAGCCGATAAGGTAATACTAACCTAAACTCATTACCAATTAATCTAGTTTATAAATTTAAAATTATAAAATAAGAGGGTAACAAAATCAATTACATTACTTTAATTTAACCCAAACACACTTTTAAGGTAGATAACCAAAACATGCACCTTTTTAAGTTTAAACTTTTAAAGTGTGACTAAGTTAAATTAAAGTAATGTACTTAACTCCGTTACCCTCCTATTTTATAATTTTAAATTTATAAACTATATTAATTGGTCATATAATAACCTATTCATATTTCTTGATCATGCAATATGGAAGAAAAGTTGCACTGCGCCTTATAATTTATGACAAAAAAACGAGGATGTATAGAAAGCAGAAAAAATAATGGCGTTGAATGTTGATGTCAAAGATGCCAAAAGAAGAAAAAAACTTTCACATTCACATTAAAATGTAAAAGCATTAGAGAAATACCAAACTTCATCATCTAACAACAATTAACAAACTCATAAATCAATATTCTTGGGAAATTCTAACTCAGAATTTAAAGATTTTACACGAATAACAGTCGACTACCGTCGAAAACCCGCCCACTGTTTTTCTTTTTGTTCTCAATCTCCATGTCACTATTCAGTCGTTGAATAACATCCCCGTGATCTCGGGCCTCATTCGTTTTCAAGATTCATTGGTAGCCGCATTTTAGCCAACGATTCGGTAAATTGTTGCATACTTCTCATATACATATCAATGATTTGTTGTCGCATCTCGGATTCTTCTTTCACCTCGTTATTTTTTCTCAACTTAGGGGTTGTTTTTTTAGCTCTTAAAGGGACATAATTTTGCATGAGTCAGACACGGTTCATTCAGACTGTTTGTTTCACGAGCCGATGTCTGAATCGGTCAGACATTTGCCTCTGAATGGGTAAACATTATACTGAGTCTGAATGGTTCAGACATCTTACTCATTCAGCACTTAATGGTTCAAAGCTCTTACTGATTCAACGTTTACTCATTTAGAAGTTGTCAAACAGCCCCTAGAAGACAAACCTTCCACATTTGCAGAAACCGACCAGTCACCCACTAAACCATTCTTTTTATCCAACGAGTTAGCCAAGTTCCTATCGTCACGTAAACTCGTCATAGTAGAATTAAACAACCCTGAATTTTGGACCTCTTATTGGGAGAGATCGGGCCATATTTCGTAAGCATGTCATAGTCATCCACAACATGGTTGGACCCAGATGCACCTAAACAAAGAAATGATCCGGATCCATTCCCAACCCCAAGCCCGGGTTGAAGAACCCTCAGGCCCTGATCATTTGGGCGAGACTACATCTTAACAAACACCTTTCTATTTGTTAGCTAATATTTCACGGGATATAGCTAACTGGATTATTAATATGAAGAAATACTAGTTATATTAAAATGTTTAACGTTATTTTATCATGTGTTATTAATATATATTTATTTTTTTCCTTTTAGTATCTTTTATATCAAGTTTATAGTCCGTTTACATTCCGTTTCAACTAAAAACAACCATAACAAATTATATGAGAATGACAGATTGACAGGTAGATGAATAACGACCTACGTCGCCACCCATTTTTGAATTGCAAAGCCTATCCGGCTAAAGACAAACTCTTGGTATCCAACAAATGAAAATTTCTGGTTATATTAAAGTATTTAATGTTATTTTATCATCATGTGTTTTTTACCCACCCTGTTTTCCCCTCCCGCAAGAAATGGAAAATTTCTGGTATCCCAACATTGTACGAAATAATAATTTCTTGTTCGGTTGAGGATTTTAGTTATAACTGGAGAATAAACACTTTAAGATACTCGACCAACATATGGTATATATGGATTAAAAGTACGTCTTGATTTCTTTTAACAATGATAGGACTTTCAATCACTTCAAGCATTTTCTTTTATTCATCTCTTATAACTTGTGCAATTTCTTTTATTTTTCTCATATAATTAATCACAAAAAATAAGCAATGTTATCATTCCTTTTCTTTATAGACATTTCATGTAGTTCGTTAAAAAAGGAACAATTTGTTTTATTAAAACTTAACACAGTCATAAACTTTAGGACAAGGTAATGCTAAAATCCATACTTATTATAAAATGAAACTACATAATCAAAACACGTAACCTTTTAAATTTAAACCTTAAAAAGTGTGACTAAATGGTCAAATTAAAGTAATGTAATTTAATTAACTCTATTATCTTCCTATATTATTTATTAATTTGTCATATAATAACCTATTCATGTTTCTAGATAAAATATGGCAAAAAAGTTGCAATGCGTCTAAGACGTGTGACAAAAAAACGACGTCGTATAGATTTCTTAAATAGTCAGAAAACAGAAAATAATGGTGGTTGATGACAAAGATGCCAAAAGAAGAAAAATACTTTCACATTCACATTTAAAATGTAAAACCATTAGAGGAATGAATATTAAATGACTCGATACCAATTACCAAACTTCATCATCTTAACAACAATTAACAAACTCATAAATCAATATTCTTAGTGAAATTCTAACTCATAATTTAGAGATTTTACACAATGATTAATATCATAATCACATTATTATTATTAGAAGAACGCGCGACTCCCGTAGAAAACCCGCCCACCTTCTTTCTTCTTGTTCTCAATCTCCACATCGTTATTCGGTCGCTGAATAACATCCCCTTGATCCCGGACTTCATTTGTTTCAAGATTCATTGGTAGCTTCATTTTAGCCAACGACTCGGTAAATTGTTGCATACTTCTCATATACATGTCGACGATTTGTTGTTGCATCTCCGATTCTTCCTTTACCTCTTTCTTTTCACTTAACTTAGAAGACGAACTTTCTACGTTAGCAGAAACCGACGACTCATGACCCACTAAACCATTCTTTTTATCCAACGAGTCAGCCGAGTTCCTATCGTCACTTAAACTCGTCATAGTTGAACTAAACAACCCTGAATTCTGGACACTCTCGTTAGGAGAGATTGACCCGGATTTCGTAACCATGTCATAGTCATCCACAACATGGTTGGACCCGGATGCACCTAAGCAAAGAAATGATCCGGGTCCAGCCCCAACCCCAACCCCAACCCCAGGCTCAGTAACCCCGAGCCTGGGCCTGACACTAGAGCAACAACCCGCTAACCCAAAATACTCCGAAACCATTTGTTGATTCTCTTTAACAACATTAATATCCGGGAACTCGATTCGTGAATACTCAACCGGATCCAACAACACAACTTCAGACGTGATCGATGAATCTAAACCCAAACCCGAACCTGAACCGATCGCGTGTTTAAACTTAAACGGCAAATTCGTGTTCAACGAAAGACTCAATTTAACAGTTCCAGCAGGAGAATGAAACAGATCAGTTGAAGAAAGACTAAAATCTTGAGTCAACTCTCCATTATCAATAACCAAAGACACTGGCACCAAAGAGAACCCCAACAACTGATCTTCCATAAAGTTCTTAGCCCTACTCATCATCCACATTTCACACTTGAGAACAGCATCACATTGGTTGACTTTGATCACCAACTTTTCATTGAATTCAGGGTTCTTGCCACCACCATTGATGACCCTTGTTGAGAAGGTCTCATCAGGGTTATAAGTGAGTGAGAATTTAGCATAAACATCTTGGTTTTCATAGATGCATATGTTATGTATGTTCCTAGCATGATGAACAAAGATTTCAAGAATTCCTGAGAATTCGGTCCCATTTTCGACAGGATTGTATCGAAAACGAGTAGTTTGATCAAAAGAATCCATACCCAGATTAGAGAAAAGGATCTAGGATCATACCCAGATCATGAAATTGTAGAGAGAGAGAAGGAAGGAAGGAAAGATTTGAGTTTGATATTATGGGGTGAGTGGGGGGGTAGTAGGTGGGGTAAAGCAATGAAGAAAAATGATCATATGGTATGATAATGATGGTATGTGAGTGGTTGAATTGCTGTTGATATTGTTGATGCTTGTGTCTTTCTTTCTCCACTTATGTTTCTCTCTCTCTCTCTCTCTCTCTATAGGCAGATGTATATAGATATAGATACATATATATAGAGAGTGTGTGTTATATTGTGTTGTGTTGGTGGGTGATTGCTTGATATTGCAGCCTCCACAAAGAGGAAGAGGACAAAGATATGTACACTCAGTTTCAAGGTTATGACTTATGAGACATGACAGGAGGTATATTTAGGTGTCCCCAATGTTGGGAAATTTTGTCATTAACTAATTCTAACACTTTATTCAATTACACGTACAGAGTGGTTAAAGTGGATATAACCTTTTTTTTTTTCAAAAAAGATTATGGACATGACACGGTTACGTGTGTGAGTTTCAGCTGAAAGGTATACGCGTCAAATCATATATAAGTTGAATGTGTCGCTTAATCATATATAAGTTGCATAATGTGCCGCTTAATGACTTGCATGTTTCGTTGTAGTGCGATAAGGATAGTTGTGTAACCAATGAGTTTCAAGGCTTTGTTTAGAGAAATATGTCAAACTAGTAACATACTATCAACTTTTATATATTCCTGAGGACCATAATAACATACACTACAGTCTACAGTAAATACACAACAAATATTTCTAGATAAAGATAATCTATATGATTTTCATGTACAAATTTATGTAATAACTTATACAAAATATATGATATGATAATTTACCAACCAGTAAAACATTAGCATAAACATAAATAGTGATTTTTAGACTTTCACTAAATACTTCAAGGAGTATTCAAGTCAACAAAAGTAAAACAATAATAAGTCTAATTGGCATGTTTAAGAAATATGATGAAAACTGAGAACACAATCAACTACTTTCAACAATATTATTTTTGCATGCTTTCAGTTGGACTATGTACCTTTTATCATATATGCCCTTAACTAAATACAAAAAACAATTAGTTAGAATATCATAAATATATATTAAATTAACATATCATAGCCTATAAGGTACTCATTGAAGCCTAGATAAAACTTTAATTAATACTCAAGACACAAAGTTTGACTTGAAAATTTCAACTTTCTTCTTGGACAACTTTGAACAACAAATTGGATTAAATTCATCATGCTTGCTAAGCCTTTAATCTAGTATATAAAGAAATTAATAAAAAAAATCAGAAACATGAAATGAGAACAGTTTAATTATCAGCAACCCTAATAGACTTGAGTAAGATCCATATGGGTCCTGCACAGTATGAACCCCTATCTTCTCACTAAAACTAAACTAAAACATTTATTCCACTAATGTTGAAGAAACACTGTACAGGGAGATGAACTCGGGCTTGCACAAACAGGTAAATCAGCCACGTCCAAGCCTAACCAAACGCTGCTGATGTTTCTCAGCAGCAGCTTTGTCTGCAGCTTCACGTTTGAGCGCCCTCTTAGCTCTCCGCCCCACTGCCGCCTCGTCTCTAGCGGAAGCGTTTTTCTTTTTTGGCTCGCGTGAAGAAGATCCAGCACCTGAGTCCTGAGAATGAGGTTGATGACGGATGGGTCTTGCCTCTTGCTTTCCAGCTCTGACAAACCCGTTATTACCCCACCTTCGGTTACCGATACGAATGTTGATATTTGATGAACGGCCCAAATAGACTTCATCTAGATCTTCGTCTTCATCGTCATATGCTTCTTCATACGCGTAAGGGTAAACGTCTTCCACCACATGATCATCCAATACTTCACGGCTCTCCACGCTCAATGGATGAAACCATGAAGCTCTTAAAAGGAGACAAACGCTCTCCTCAAACATATAGTCATGAATGCTGAAGAAATACAGAAACAAAAATTACTATGATTCATATTTACTTGAATATCTTCTTTATTTTGCATCTCTAAGTGCCCATCTACCCCATCTCATGATTACTAATTCACCCCACGTAAATTAGGAAACTTTTCTCTGAGGTAATATGAAAGGAAAAGATAATCTGCTGATGATTTCTACTTAAACAATACTCTTGTCTGCATTAAGTGCTAGGTAATTAGAGGCTCAAGATGACAAGGGCGAGTCTGCCGCCTAGGCGCAAGGCACTTAAGAAGTGCACACCTAGACAAGCAAGGCACATGTATATTCCAGGCCATTTTTATCTATTTACTTACTTTTGGCTGCTTTAGACTGTTTCAGAGTGTTCTCGATCTGTTTTTGGCTTGTTCAAACAGGCTTTCCCAGTTCAGGCCGGTTTTTTCCCAGCTCAATGAGCCTGTGCGTCTGGCCGCACTTAAAGCAGTTTGCACCATTGGCGCATTTAACTATATACGTTCAGTGTTATAAATCAATTTAAATAAAAACAATTGGAGCAGTCTTTCTTCTTTTAACAAAGCAAAAACCACATAAAAATAGCAAAAGATGAAGAATTTAAACCACTAAGGGTTTGGATGTGCGTTTTAAAAGTGATTTATGTGATTTTGATTAGTTAGAATCCAATAGCTTGAAAGAAAGGAAAATGATAAGTGTTTGGAAGTTCAAACATAATCATCTGATCAGAGGCTTCAATGTTCTATCATTATCTTATTATTTAAGGAACCAATAGATACAATGACAAGAATAGCATTTTTTTAGAAAAATGTTCGATGTTTGCAAAATGAATGCAGAAGTCCCTCAAATTGAGATAAAGAAAGACGCAAAATCAGTAAATCAATATGACCATTAAACAATCAATTATGTTATATGTGGTGTGAATCATACCATTTGACAATCTAGAAGTAGAACATATGCATCTAATGAGTTAAACATTAAACAACTGACTATTGCAACTTGAAGTTGCAACAATTGGTTAACAATTCTTTTATGCGTACCTGCCATCAAGCGATCGATGGACGTTGAGGAACTCGAAAGGATTCTTGCATTGTGGGCACGTTGGCTCCTTCTTATATGTGGCCCATCGGAGGATACAAATCACACTAGAGTAAAGAATGATATGTTACTTTTACTGTTACACATTGAATATTTGTGGGAAAAAAATGCTCAATTCAATGTGAATCGAATAAACCCAAGAA
Organism: Ambrosia artemisiifolia; assembly: GCA_032199755.1. Taxonomy (NCBI): domain Eukaryota; kingdom Viridiplantae; phylum Streptophyta; class Magnoliopsida; order Asterales; family Asteraceae; genus Ambrosia; species Ambrosia artemisiifolia. Next base: position 35,998,279 of record CM063517.1, read on the forward strand.
TATACAATGACATATAAATGGGGAGTACATCATGTTTCAAGTCATGTGAGCTGTGAAGTCTGAGTTACCTAATAATAGCGTACAATAACTACAAAAATCTACGCATATAACCAAATATGATCCAAGTGCAACAAGATGATGCGCATACCATCCTAGCAAAATCAACCATTTGTTCTCGATACACTGAACTAAAAGTATAAAACCAAATTGTTACCTAGATGGAGACTAAATCATGTTTCAAGTCATTTGAAGTGTGAATTGTCTAATAATGGAATATGATCCAAATCATAATAAATAATGATAAATATGATCCAATCATGGCTGTCAACAGTGGCGATAGCACTCGCTACATCGTATTAGGTCATGTGTTGCTATGTAGTATATAACAATTAACAGCAACATTTTTTATATTATTTTTTCATTTTGTTTTTTATTTATTTTTTCTCATCTCCACTTCTTGATAGGTCAGGTTTGTTCTTATAACATGTACTTTTCCGTTTCACTACTTCATCGCAAAACACGAAACAACGATCACTAGATGTTAATATCATACAATTGTTTCCCAATACACAATCACAACTCACATGAACAAACCCTATAGGACTAAATCAGTTAACATAAAGGAAATAATAAAGAATGACAATTGTGAGAGAAACAAACCAGTAGGCATGCTCGCAACCTTTAACCAAAGCGGTTTCCTGTAACGCAATCTTATTCAAACAAATTGCACAACACCCATAAAGATTCTCATCAGTCGATACCATTTCCAGACACCCACTCTTACTCTCCTCACAACTACAATCCACTTCAACCTCCTGCCCAAATTCACAACCCTAAGTTTTACAATTATAAAACATAAATAAATTACATAATAATGCACATATAATCAAAACCCTAACATAATATTACGGCATCAAATCAGCGTATAACATAAATTGAAGGATTTAACGTACCTGGTTATGGATCGAGAGATCTGGAAACGCGTTGACCAGCTGTTGTTGTTGACCGTCGATCTCAATCGATGTATCCATAACCTATGGTTGAAATTTTTTTTTTTGGGGGAAATTGAAGAGAATAATAATATATATTATATATTATTAGAGGATTTTAGATGAAATGATAGATGAAGGGGCAAGTGCCCTGAACAACAAGAGGGGATGGGTTAGGATGTGGCTATCATAGGAAGCAGGTGTTTTTTATGGATGTTTTTATATATTACTAGATTATACCCCGGGAATGTCCCGGGGTTGAAAAATCTAATATGACATATTATTTTACATATGAAATAAAATGATGCACTTTACAGTTACATGCATGAAAGCTTCGGGTAGCAGCTAACCTAAAACAATTAAAAATATATCTCCAATGTTAACGCCTAAGCTTAAACAATGTATAACTATAATATTAATATCTAACCTAAAACAATGTATAACTCCAATGCTAACGCATGTTGAAAATAGAATTCATATTTACTGATTTGAACATAATTAGTGACTTGTCTATACATGATTAATGATTTACCTGAACACTTTGTGTTTTTTTTTCCTGTTTTAACAAAACCCAACAAAAAATAGTCGTTTTTTTTCTCCGTTTTTTATATAGCACTATGGTACTCGTTGGAAAGATAATAAAACACTCGTTAATTTGGTGTAATTTTTTTTCTTTAAAAAATCTCGTATATAAAATATATTAACGTTTAAAAATTATGGGAGGAATCATAAGAGAGTAAAATCTAATTTTGATTTTAAATTATTTTTTTCCTAAAATATCTCAATGCCACATGGGATGACACATGGCACACTCAAAGAGGAGAATGCCTCTTTGAGTGCCATGTCATTAAAATGGCTTTGGTTTATTATATGTATAGATTATTACCTCTTTTTCACCGACTCTGGTTTTGGTCTTAGGCCCAGTGCATGCTTAGCCCATAATATAGGCCCACTTTATATCCAAACCTAAAAGTACCAAACGTACACTGATGACCTTATTAACTACATCAACAGCTTCAATTGGAAGTAGCAACATGGTAATGGTGGTGTATTAAAGAGCTCAAATAGGGTTTTGTGAAGGGTGCTCATATCTACGTACCCCTAAATGTATTTGCACACCTTGCCACTTTCATATGGGGCCTATGGACCCATTTATCACGTATAGGTCTATACTTTATTGACTTTTGTGTCAGCAATTATCGAGTGTTAAATCGGCCAACATTAGAAGCCCTATACGTCTCATATGACGCCATACACGGTATATGGCTATGTTTGTTTTGTTAGTGTGTATAAACTATGGTTTTCCTTGGTTGACACATTTAATTTTTAAAAATTTTAAATGTTCAGTATAGACACGCGGTATATGTTGTTTTTTTTTCTGCATAGACATGTTACGAGTTATGCTTTGTTAAAATGTCATGAATTATTTTTTTAACAACATACACATGTTTTTTATTGACAAAATTACACTTTGTGTATCACTGAAATTATGAAATGTGTCCTTTATTTTATTTTTTGCATTTTATGTCCAAAATCTCTTTATTTATTGCACATTGTGTCATTTATAACTAACTGGGTTTAAAATCTCAGTTAACTTCAATACACCCAGGGATATAATTGTCCATTCATGTCCCTCATCATTTTCCCCCTCTTATAACATACCTGCACACAATTTTACACCCTAATCGACCATCTAAAACCCTAGAAGTACCAAAGAAAATATTAATGGTTATTTATCTGATTCTGTTCTTTATTTAGCTCATCTCAAAAGCCTCAATCTTTACACCCTAATCGACCATCGACCCGAATTCGTGATCTTAGATTTGCTGTGAATTATTTTAGTGGAACTATTCCACTTGAATTCGCCAACTATTTCTCACTGAACTTGAAAAACAATTCTTTAGATGGTTCAATGAATTTCAACTGCTCGGCGATGGTTAATCTCACTTCGGTTGATCTGGGGACTAATAACTTTTCGGGAACGATTCCTGCAAATCTTGTTTCTTGCAAGAAGTTAAAAGGTTTAAATCTTGCAAGAAACAGATTCGCGAGCCAAATGCCAGAAAGTTTCAAGAATTTTGAGTCTTTTGCTTTCCTTTCGGTTTCCAATTGCAGCTTCAGTAACCATTCATCATATCTTAAAATCCTGCAGCATTGTTCTAATCTAACTGTGTTGATTCTTACAAAGAACTTTTATGGCGAGAAGTTGCCGTCTAATGATGATCTACTGTTCTATTACCATTGGAGTAGGTAATAGCTTGTTTTGGTCGATTAGAGTTTCAGATGGTCGATTAGGGTGTAAAATTGTATGCAGATCTGTTATAATAGGGGGAAAGATGATGAGGGACATGAATGGACAATTATACCCCTAGGAGTATTGAAGTTAACTGAGATTTTAAACTCAGTTAGTTATAAATTACATAATATGCAATAAATAAAGAGATTTTGGACATAAAATGCAAAAATAAAATAAAATAAAGGACACGTTTCATAATTTCAGTGATAAATAAAGGACACAAGTGTAATTTTATCTTTTGTATTTTAAACATTTTACAAACAACTTATACGAATTATTTTCTCTTAACAATTTTCCTACTTATAATTGATAGTTATCCGTTTTGTAATATTTAACTTAGTAAATAATAAGTCATTTTAGATGTTTGTTGTTCATTATTAACATTTTTAACCGGTTTATTAAAATTTTAAACAACAAACCAAATCACACCAAACCAAACATACTAATAAAATAACAATACACAACCAAAATATAAAATATCCATCGATAATATGATTCGAGTTCGTACATAACAAAACAAACTAAAACAACATACCATAAAAACTAAATAAACCTCCAACCAACCATCCTAACCCTCACCCGTGTCGTCCTCCTCCGAATCCTGTGATGTCGGCGGCAAATCTAGTAACGGGCGGACATCCTCTCGCCGCATCTTGTCCATCTCCCGGTTAACCAGCGAGCCACAAAATTGCTCGACATGGGAGACCCGACGGGGTCACACCCTCAAATTTCCACTGCGGGGTTCTACCGCGAGGCACGTGACATACCAAGATCGTTGTCAACAGTCGAATGAACGAACTCTAAATGCTTGCAAAATCATACCTAATGAAACTCAAAAGTTTTCACAGTTCAAAGTTTAGTAGTTCAGCGGAAGCAGTTAATAAAGTTCATGCAATCGTCTCGTAAAACAAGTACGAGTTTACCAAAACCAGCATAATAAAATAAAATGTTTGAAAAAAAAACCCAAAATAATGTTTGTGATGCAAGTAAGATTCCAAGTGAATCCTAGCAGCAGTTACTTTAGCGACATGAGAAAACATGCTAAAATGTGTCAACACTTAAGTCGGTGAGTTCACAAGTTTTCTGTAAAGTAAATTTCGTTTGTCTGTTTAGACTCACATCCGTTTACTAATTATATCCAATGCTAGCTAGACATTAACAAGTAACTATGCGTACATAAACCATTGCTGACTGCTGGTAGTTGTGTTGGATCAGTGGTCTCTTTATAGCAGTTTATATCCAAGAACACTTATGTGTTATAAGTTTATCAAAGTAAATTGCACAGCGGAATAGTAAGTGTTCTAAGTTAAAGTATCACTTTTACAGGAGTTATTACTCCCCCTTGATTATAGTAGTTAATGAGAATCAAAGCAATTCAAAGTATAAAGCAGTAAATGCAAGTATTGAATGATTCTTAGATGTGAAAATGGATTATAAGTTATAAAAATATTTGAAGGATTTGATTACAATCAAGTGTCTAAAATAGTGGGATTAACCCATCTATTTATAGACGAATACATACTGATGTACTAAGTAATCTAAGGATTATAATACACAAAGATAATGCTTACAACAGACTGTAGCATTGGTATTTGTTCAAAGACTTTAACAAAACAATATAATATAAACTACTGAAGTAACTGGGTCGGTTAGAAGCTTCTATCAGAAAGTACTGATTAGTGACAAAACTAGTGATGAGTAGTTTTGTCTTCAGTAGTTCTTTAGTGACCTTGTCTGGTTAGACTTCAGAACTTCTGATCATTTACTCTTTAGCACTTTGATATCCTCTTCTTCAGTACTTCAATCTTTAGTCTTCAGCAGTTCTATACTTAGAATAATTAGCAGAAATATGATTTGGACTAAGGTAACAAAAGTGGTTTCTTCAATCCTTTTTGTCCCCACAATCTCCCCCTGGATTGATGAAGCCAAAACCTTATCCAATCTTTATTTACCTTCATTCTTTCTAGCTTCCAGTATTCTCCAGATTTCTGTAGTCATGGAGACACCAAGCTGATGTTGTTGTTGCTCTATTAGAGATCCTTGTTCAGGCTCAAGATGTTGTATAGTGAGAAGGTCTTTTGTTGAAAGTATGCTCAACTCTTTGAAGTTTCTGTAGACCTTGCTTGAACGATCTCTTCTTGTCACTTTCACTGAGTTTGAATCAGTGAATAACCACTTAACAATGTTCACATTAGACATGTCAAAGTCTGATGTGTAGGAGACCAAGCTAGTCTCCTGGGATCATCCTGATTGTGGAATATTTTCTACTTCAGTGACCTTCAGGTGGGAATCCCTACTTTCTTCTGTATTCACAGCACTAGGCATAGCAAAGTTTGGTAGATGATGTTCTGTGACAACCTTGGTGTGTGATTTTTCTTTGATGGTTTGTTGTAGTTGGTAAGCAAATGTTGCAGGGTCCCTGAATTGAGTAAGCAGATGTTTTTCTTCTACATCAAAGTCTCCATGTACAACTGTGTTGCCTTCTAGCAACACCATTTTAAAGTCTGTTTTGAGTGTTTCCTCTTGCTTCTTCTTGGTAGCTGGCCTTTGCAGTGCACCAGAAGATCTTTTAACTACTGAAGTTTGTGATACTTACGAAGTTTTGAACTTCTTAGGATTAGCAACCTTATTTGCCTTGAATCTTTTATAAGTGTCATATAAGGTGTCTTCTTTCCATGTTGACACTGATGTTTTTGGACCAAATCCATTGGCTACCAGTTCTTCAATTATCTCAGCTCTCTTTGCTTTTCTTTCTTTTTCAGTGGCCAACTTGTCAGCTACTAGTTGTGCTCTTCTCATAAGTTCTTCAGTAGAGAGCCCTTTGAGTGAAGCCTTTTTAGCCTTGGTATTCTTTGTAATCATTAGCATGAGTTGCTGTCTTTTGTCTTCTTCAGCAACAGCTTCAAGTGCTCTTTCTTCAGCTTCTAACTCATCAAGTTTAGCTTGATACTTGACAAGTTTATCATCAAAACCGAGATCATCCCTTGCTTCTAGGCTTTTCCAAACTTCATCTTCCTTAGTCTTCTTTTGTGCTTCTTTTAAACTCTTCTCCAGAAGTTCTTTAGACATTGAAATGGGAGCAGGGTTTAAAACAGTTGTTGTTACAGGTGCTGGCCTTGGAATTGGAGTTGGAATATGTTCAGTTGCCTTAGAAGACTGTCCTTCTTCAGTCTTGGAAGTGTTAACTGCTGAAAGGTTGATGGTTTTCTCAACTACTAAAGGATTGTCTTCAGCACTTTGAAAGTCTTCATCAGCAGTTTCTTCATTAGGGCCTTGGGATTCATCAGTAGTTTCTTGTATCTCTTTTCCTTTTCTTTTGGCTTGTAGTCTAGCTTCAAGAGACACATGTTGTTCTGGTTCCTTAATCTTCTCCCCCTTTTTGGCTTCATCCACTTCTGGAAGCCTTGAAGGTTGAGGAGTTGTAGCAGATAATGCAGCAAGTTGTCTTGTGTTGTTGTCTATCTTCTTGGACAGCTCACTAAGTTGCTTCTTAATCAATTCAAATTGAGTGTTTGTCTTTAACTCCCAAGCAGTTGTGAATGTTTTGAGTTGTTCAAATATAAGGTTAGTCATCATCTGGTAGAGGGGACCATTTGGGTTGCATAGGTGGTTCCAGTCTATGCTTGAAATCCCAGAGAATTGGGTAGGCTTTTGTAGTGAAGGGTGTGTTTTTGGGTGATCTTCAGTATGAAATGAAGATGCCACTTTAGGGGAGTGAGGGTTCAAGTGGTCTTTAACCTGATCTTTTGTGACCAGCTCTTTGAGCTTAGAGACATCAGATTCAGGACCTTCATTATCAGCCGTCAATTCATGTTGTGGAGAGTTTGAATCATCATCCAAACTAATGGAATCATCTAAATCCCTGATAGGGTCCTCAATGAGAACAGTATCAGTTAAATCATGAGCTAGGCCCAACCTAGTTTTCTCATGAACCTCTTTGTCTTAGTGCCGAGGTTTTCCTACTTCAGGCATAAAGCCTTCATCAGTAGTTGCCACACTTGAGGTCTTAGCTATGTTACTTCTGTCCTCAGGTCCACCACTGGGTGGTAAATGAGTAGTAGCAGCCTCAAGTGTACCTAAAGTATCTAAGTTTGGGCTTAGACACCTTGGTTCATCCTCATCTCTTGGGTTAGGGCTAGTAATGTCCACATCCATGTCAACTTCTGAAGGTATCTCCCATGTTTGATGTGTTTGTTAGGGAGTGACATGTTTGGATGGGACCTTTTCTTTTTAGCCCAGAGAGAAGTTTGGCTATTTCAATTGTGGTGTGAGATGTTTCAGGTTCAGTAGTTTTGGGTAAAGGTTCAACAATATCAAAGGAAGGATCAGTAGTCATGGCTTTTCTAAGTTTCTTCCTATGAAATAAAACAGTTATGGGTTTTCTTTTGGGTGGTTGAGATGGGTTAGACTGAGAGGATGTTTCAGTCACATCCTTATGAAGTGCAGATTGCACATCAGTAGTTTCAGGTATCTCATCTTCCTGAACTACCTTTCTTTTTGGGTTGGTGGTTTTTGCTGTTTTGGTTTCTTGGCTTTCTTTGGTTTGGGTTTGGAAGATGTGGGTTCCTTGGGGACTGTTTCTTGTTCCCCTAGGTCATCTTCAGGCAAAAGTGCCGGTTTATTTTGCCTGGAGAATACTTGTGAAGTCAAAGGATTTAAAGTTGTTGACTCCCTACAAGTACTCCCTCTCCAAGTTCCTTTATTATGCATTGCATAGCAAATCTTGGATACAACAAAAACTTCTTTTTAGTGTTTTGGTGACGCAACACCAACTCATTAAAGAAATGTGAAGATGCCTTAAAAGTTGTTTCATTCACAATGGAATGAAATATTGGTTGAAAAGTAGAAGGCATCTGATCATATGATCTAGTTTTAGGACTTAGAAACATGATAATATAATGAAATAACAGTTTATATTTTGGATCAAAATATTTTTTGTAAACTGTTGCATGTGACAAAGTACCTTGGTAACCACACTCAATCATGGTTAAGTGGATATCAGCAGTGGGAACATGCTCAGGAGCTTCAGCATCATTTAAGCCAAGCCTTATTCCCAGAGATTCTTGTGTGATTGCCATATGCTTCCTTTGGATGGTTGATTTAAGGGAAATCACTTTATTGTTCATAGTCACCGCCTCAGCATTAGCCCAGAACTCATTAAGAGTTTGTACATGAATAGAAGGATCAATGGTGAAGGCTGTGTTGTATTGGGATTTGACGACCAAATCAATGATTTCGTCGTATTGGGACCAGGCTTCATCTTTCTCGAAGTAGCCTCGTTGATTATGTCCCTGTTTCAGAACGAGAGCCATGGTTTTCTTTGATCAAACAGTAAATTTCTAGGTTAGAGAAGGGGTTTTGACTTTGCTTTGAGAGAGAAAGTGGGAATTTTGCTTTTTGAATGGATAAGTGTTTGAAAAAGGTATTTATTAGAAGTTTTTAACCGCCTAGGTCAAACTTCTGATGAGTGAAAAGTCTGATTTACCCTTTTTAATGAAACTGCTGATGAAACAGATTTCTTCATCAGTAGTTTTCATCTTCTCTTCAGCTGTTTCAAACAGCTGATGAGAATAACTTTCAAAACACTTTTATAACTCCTGATAATTATCAGTAGTTATTTCTTTTCTGAAAATTTCCATTTTTGATGTTATAAAAACATCAGTAGTTTCTCTCTCTTTTTTTGTTTATTCATCAGAGGTTTTTGTGACAGATCAGTAAATATGTAAGTGAAAGTAAAAATATGTGCAGAAGAAAAAGTGAAAACACTTTGTTGGGACAAAAAGGATTGAAGAAACCACTTTTTGATAACCTTAGTCCAAATCATATTCTGCTAAGTATGGAAGAAACTGCTGAAGAAGAAAACACAAGTGCTGAAGAAGAAATCAACAAAGTACTGAAGAGCAAACTGATCAGTAGTTCTGAGGTCTAACCAGACACTTCACTTCAGAACTACTGAAGACAAAACTACTCATCAGTAGTTTGTCTTCTCATCGGCAGTTTGTTGATCTTATCTTCTAACCGACTCAGACTTCAGTAGTTTAGTATAATAATGTTTTGTTAAAGTCTTGGAACAAGTTTCAATGCTACAGCTTGTTGTAAGCATTATCCTAAGTATAATATCTTAGCTAAATATCTTGTATTACTTAGTACAACAGTCTTGTGTATTCGTCTATAAATAGATGAGTTTATTCATCTATTTTAGATGTGTGATTACATTGATTTTAATTGAAAATCCTTCAAGGCTTTTATAAACTTATGATCCATTTCACATCTGAGAATCATTCAATACTTGCACTTACTGCTTTATACTTTGAATTGCTTTTGATTCTCATTAACTGCTTAGTAAAGGGGGAGTAATAACTCCTATAAAAGTGATACTTTAGACTTAGAACATTTATCATTCCGCTGTGCAAATAACTTTGATATAACTGCAAACACATAAGTGTTCTAATACTTAAACTGATATAAGAGACCACTGATCCAACAATTGGTATCAGAGCAACTGGTTTATCTGATCAAATATCAATCTAACAAATTGAGAATCAGACACAGGCTCTTATTGATATCCAATAAAGGATTAAAAGGTTCACTTTTACTTTCTCATCCATCACTTTAAAGAAGTATTGACAAATCCAAACTTCTTAAAAATGGACCCTTACAATACTGGATCTGCCAATAAACCTCCTATGCTAGTAAGAAATGAATATAACATCTGGCAAAGAAGGTTGGCACACACCATATCTCAGACCAATACTGGCTGTTGGAGGTCTGTAATCTTTGGACCTCACAAACCAGTAGTAATAGATCCAGAAGGTAAAACGGAGAGACCAAAAGACCCTAAAGACTACACTGAAGAAGATTTCCAAAAATTTGAGCTAGATGCAAAAGCTTTTTCAATGTTGATCAGATTTCCAGAAGGTGATCAGATTTCCAATTTGTCTCATTTTTTTCCTTTTTGGGATATTTACTTAACATCAAAAAGCGTAATCTATAAGTTTTGCTCTTCAAAAGGGGAAATAAAGAAGTTTTAAAAGAGTTTGGAAAATTGATTCCTCAAGTTAAGTTAAGTTAAAGAAAGACATAAAAATAAGAAAGAATCAATCACATCTGTTGTACAAGTAATTAACAATCAGAATTTGTTTGTTTATCTGATCACCCATTAAAAACAACTGATGTTCAGATCCCTAGATTTCAACACAAGTTTTATTTTTCTATAAAATATGTTTTTTTCTTCAAGTATGTTCTATTTTTTCTACCACACACCGTGACAACAAAATAATCAGACTGAACAATATTATTTTTCTACAAAATTTTACCCTCACATAAGTTTACAACACTCAAGTGTTAAATAATAAGTACATGGAAGCTTACCCTCACATATTGTTGAACCTTTTCAGCTATTGCTTATGGTGGACATTTCTTTATATGTTCATGTCTCTTAATCAATGAATATCTGTAAAAAACATATATAAGACATCAACAAAGTATAAACACATAATTGTGGTTAAATGTTTTAAATGTTTGTCTTTAGCTCATTATCATACTAGTTTATGCAGTCTACTCAATTTCAAAACTTCCTTGTCAATTATAGCTGAAGAACTTTTTATCTTAACGAAATAAACTAAGTAAGTTCAATTGTTTTCTATTTTCATACAACAAACAAAACACATTTTCATGTCTACCTACAAAAGAGGGGCGAGCTTCCATTGACTTGACTGACATAAGTGAAACATAAATAGTATACGTGTAACGACTTACCCTCTGATTGTAAGCTTTCGAATTGATCAATCTTAGGTTCTTCAGTGGCTACAGAATGCACTGTCGTTGACATTCTTGCCTTATTAACAAACACCGATCTATAATGGAGAAAATACAAAGAGACATTAACATTGATATTAATTAAAATATGACACAAATCCTTAGCAGAGATGCGAACCCAAAGTCTGGTGCCAAAAGCAACTAAAAAAATGAAACAACACAAATGCTCTATACCCTAATATACATGCAAAGCCCTAACTAAGAAGTTGTAATCTAAACCTGTGAAGCTCGAATCGACACAAAGCCTTAACAGAGAAGTGAAGCCCTAATCTGTCATCATCGCCTCTCCGGGTGACTCTCACAACACCATTACCGTCAGTCCGTCACCATCCTCAGCCGTCACCGGTGAACCCTTGATAACTTTTGTTGGGATTATAGTCCGAGAACCAGCTTTTTCAGCCATTCTCATCCAGTCAACCATTTTTGCATCCATAGAGGATAGGTTAAGGAGAACCAACGATGACCTTGGTCCCAGTTTCAAAATTCAAAACATAGAAAATGGAGCCAAATGATCCCTGCATTGTCATTACTTTTTGTGCTTTAAAGCATTGTACGTTATGCTTTAAAGCATTGTACCATTGGTAAATTAGCTCTAGTGATTTGTACACTATGCATTTAGTGTAGTAAACTCTTAATTTCAAGTTCTCTTGCCAATATAAATGATCATGAGATGGAAATTTCAACCTGTTTACTTATGAATGGAACGAATCATGTTATGTTTTACTCCAGCAGGTCAAACAGGCCGGTCGGAATTCACCTGGAGGGCAATTAGATGGATCCATAAAACCAACAAATGTCTGGAATGAATAGCAAAATAGTGGGTTTTAGGTCTACATAAATCGACAAATACCACAAGCAAACCCATTTTTACTTGACAAGTACCATTATGACCTGACTTGTATGAAAAATTCTCATTTTACAAGTATCATCACTTCAAAAGGATAACCAACCATACCCAGTCAAACACAAACATCTGTTGGCACTGATAATATGCAAGCAGATGTTAGCCAAACCACTGCCTTTATCACCTTCCCTGTCATACCACAACCTTTACCCCAAACTGTCACACCCCGCCTAGGTAGAAACACAGAAGTGTAATGCCGAAAGGTTTTCAAGCACAAGGTTCAAGCAACACATAAGAAACAGATATAATTGCTACCAAACATTCAAATAGTTTTACAAAAACATGAATTAAATTGTCTCAAAGGGTAAGCCATCATAAAAACACATAAATTGTTCAATTGATTTAAGACATGACCCACAAAAGCTGGTACCACACGATGCTAGCTCAAACCGGTTTCTCAAGTCCCGACTGTCCATAAAATCAATTACCTCAAAAACATGCATAAAAGATTTGTCAACATAAAGCTGGCGAGTTCAATGATTTTTGTGCCAACATGAGTCCCATAACCAAACCTCTTGACTATTGTGCCTTGCGCATTGTACAATAAAGACAACGTAAGAATCATACAAAACTAGCATTCCTTTGTATGTGACAGGCTAGAACGACTAACAGGCCAAGAATGGGGGTGTCAACCCAATAGATCTATTTAAGTGTTCCATGCCTATCTGTTTAGCTAATGGTTACAATGTAATGTGTGTACGAGGACTGTTGAGCTCATGAACCGTTTGTCTCATGTTTCACATGGTAGTCATATAGAAACTTATTGAATGACTAGAGTCTGAACGAAAGTGCCCTAGAATGTTAAGGACAACTTAAGTCTTTGTACTTGATTATTTACCATGCAAGTTATTCACCCAAGTTGTAGATCTTTGGACTATTTGTACATATTGTTATAGTCCATACCCTTGACAATTATTACGTACCATTGCTTGTACTTTTAAAAAGATGTACGGTTTTAACTTGTAGATCTTGAAAACTCTCGTTAGATCCATTCGTTTTATCGTTGTAAAAATAACTAATCTTGGCAAAACCGGGTTCACAAGTTACCATATGTCACCATATGATACCTCATGTTATCACATGTTAAGATTCTTATGTAAAATGGGATTTTAACATATGTTTGAGGATTCTTGTGTAAAATCGTAATTAACACATGTTTGGTCATTCTTAACATATGTTTCATAATAACCATAAATTTGTACAAGGTTATGTTTAAAGTTTCAAGAGTCGATTTGGTGGTTTATATACCTCAATATAAACACACATACGCGTATATGTAGTACACACATTGTATGTGAGTTGATTTATGTATTTGTGCGTGTATATATATGTTTTATATATGTATATGCGTGTGTGTATAATATGTATTAACTCCAAGGTTTGTAAGTTTTAACCATTATCACTTAGTGTGTGTTAGAGTGTCGTGACCTCGGGTTGTAACACCCCGGCCCGGCTAGGCCTAGTGTGTCACTCTTACATATATAAAATCCAAAAGCCAATCCATAATACTAAAATGAAAAGATCTTAATTACCATTTATTACGTTGCAGAAATAAATTAATGAATACTGATTCTTCAACTTCTTTTAACTATCCTCACTAAATACCCAATATCCAAGATTACCTGATAAACCAATACGAAAACACAACAAAAGAAAATACGGCTGAGCCAAAAATTACCCAGTAACGGAGGAATCAACAGTAAAGCAAATATCAATCAGCAGAAGCGAAATAGAGCTGACTAAACCGATAATGAAACTTTTAAGAACTTATTCGAAATTAAAATGAAACCGATATGACAATAGAGGTCATATAAATGTATACTTTTATAAACAATCTCATCTTAAACATCATTAATAATTCTATGATTTTGAAAACCAATTAATTGTCATTAGTATACAGAAATCCCAAAAGCATTACATTTTAATAACCAGAAAATTATTTAACAACACAATATTAGTTTACTAAGTTTAAAAATGTATATTTAATATAAAAATTATTTTGGAAATAATCTGAGTTAAAAAAAAGATTTAATTTATAAAAATTTCATAAACCGATATGTAGACCGACAGAGAAACAAAGACAGATATGGAAACAAATAATGTGATAGACGCCGAAACAAATACTGAGTCAAAACAGATATCATATATTGAACATAATGAGACCCAAGCTGTAATCATGAACCCAACATAATCAGAAACTAAACATACTCAGAAGCATAATCCGAAACAAAACAGATACATAACATATACTAAACTACATGGCGGATGTATATCAACAAAACAAGTCGTGTAATACAGAAGCACCCGGAGCCGAAACAGAGGGGTACATAGGTAGCTACTCTATGCACCAATGAGATGGTGTGTGTCTGGCGTTCACATATTATTCAATCCCCCAAAAGTCAGAAAACAGAAATCAGAAACAAAACTAATATCAATCTATACGCCTCTAAGTGGCCAAAGTACTATACAAGTACAAATTAGAGACGCCGTCATTTTGATTACGCACTGTCACGGAAAGTGTTCATGTCATCGACGCCTCAACGACAAGTCAGACATGCTCGGGTGATGGAGCACAAAAATGCTAATGGTCATGTAATTTTATACACGCAATCGATAATAATTACAATGGAAACATGCGACCATGAGTACAAGTCTGAGGTATGACATGCTATGATACACTCACAAGCAAATAGACAAACACAAAAACTGACTCATAAATCATATCACATACCTAACGAAAGTAGAGGTATCAAATTATACTTTAACATAGAGACCGAAATCCGTACTACAAAGTAACGGATATAAATTTATACTATATGACAAAAGAATTTATAAAAAACTAAGGAAAACAAAATTTATACTATGATGAGAAAGAATCAGAATTCGTACCTCATAGCCTTTAGGATATGCCATAATAAATCCGATTCTTGATGCAAACATCTTGAAGTCCTATTATATCATAGCGTTCGAAACATTTATATTCCAAGGTTTCGTATGTTCGTTTTTTAGTATATCCACTTCGGAGACCTTTATACACTAATATGATACAAAAATCTCACTGACGTATCTATATATATATATATATATATATATATATATAGGGTTAGGATAATATGAGAACTCTACTATTTCGTGAGAACTAGAGAACTCTTATGGACCATTGATCTTGATGATCCAATGGTTGATATCAAAAGTTGTGAATTTTGTCTTTATTTGTTTAATAAGCATTTTTTTAATATGTTAAAGTACAATTAGGGGCATTTAGGTAAAACCCCATGAGAGAGAAGATTTATTATAATATTATGTTATTTCTTATTCCATAACTAATAACAATCATATTTATTAAACTTATTTAATTAAAATAATTTACTTTTTATAAAAAAAATAATTTAAAAAAAACGTGCAGTTTTTTGTCTTCCTACCCCCCCCCCCCCCCCCCCCGTTTTTACACTGGTCTAATTTTTTTACACCAGTGTAAATCCGTCATACACAAACATTTACAACAATTACACTAATGTAAACCCAATAAAAAAATTCAGCCATACACAACTTTTACAAAAAAAACACTAGTGTAAAAAACCAAAACTAGATGGTGTGCTTTACATTCATATTTACACTGATGTAACTGATGTTCTACACCAGTGTTTTTCTTACATAAAAAACGACTATACATTATACATTCATATTTACGCTAGTGTAAACCGATGTTTACACCAGTGTTTTCTTACAAAACATACTACACCATTCACCGTCGTCTCCACAGCATCGCTCTTCTTTGCCTAACAAAAAACCCCAAAATTTTCAACATAAAAAACATATCTTTTCACCATAATAATAATAATAATAATAATAATAATAATAATAATAATAATAATTAATCATATATTGGCAAGTCATTAATTATGTTGTCATATTAGATATTTTATTATGTTATATTAGATATTTCAACCCGGGACGCTCCCGGGATAAAAACTAGTTATAAAATAAGTTGAATGAGTTCGAAAATAATAAATTGAGATAACTATTAATTTCGTAAGAACTTTATTTTTTTCATAAAACTCATTAAATAATTATCATAACAAAAATTGCTATGTGGCTCATTTATACGAGTATGACCATTCAATTTTTTTTTGAGAATAGTGTTTCAGTGGTAAATCCCGTGTTGAAAAGCGACCACTGTTCAGGATCGAATCCCATAGCACCACACGGGTTTCTCCTTTCAAACCCAAGCGGTTATTTTTTCGATGGAGCGTGAGATTCGAACCTGAGACCAAACCCGGGCAGAAACCCTCCAAGAAGGTAAACCTTCCCACCTCAAACCAGCTAGGCTGGAGATCATTGGCATATCACTAGACCAAATACCCTTTTTATGTATGACCAGTCAATTAGTTTAAAACTTCACTTATGTTGAAACAAAGAATTTAGTTAATTAGAGATGATCAAGTCATTGTTATCTCCATCACAGAATTCTTGAAGTCGCCATAAATTTCACAACCATTTTGCAGATTACACAGCATAGTAGAGTTCGAGAAAAATACCTTAACAAAGAGTCGGTATCATTGTTAAGTGGTTCAGTGATCGTCGCTAGATTTTACGGCTTTTGTACGATGGCGGTTCGTGATGTTTGAAGGGTGTACATGGAGAACATAGACGATCGAGAATGGGTTCTAACCGATGTGCTTGGTGTTGGATTTATATGTACGGTCTCGATAACTTAACGCTACTGACTGAGCTGTGACCCGTAAGAGTTACACCTTAGGCAACGAGCATCAAATCCACTTAATTTGATTAACTGGTAACTACAATCAATTAACAAAACATATTTATATAATTATCTAGAATAATTATATAGTTTTTCTGGAACGGGATTTTATTATTTATATTAGTTATAAATAATATAACGTTTAATTACTTAATTAATTAAACAGGTTTTTAGGCCTTATACCATATCTTAGACTTGATCGACATTATTAGATCTAAGGCCCGGCGTATCATAAAATTGTGTGATCAGATAACAATTGTTTAAATTAATCATTATCTAATCATCACAAAAATAATAACTGAATTATTATATGGTTATCACAATGGCTATCACAATATATCCCTATATATAGGAACTAGGATTATGCCCGTGATAAGTACCGATCGGATAGAAACCCGTTGAGTGGGTCAAGCTCAAGAAAATAGAGAGAATACTAGAAGAACTTTAGAGAGAGTCTTAGACTAATTTTTCTGCATATGTTTATTCTCAAAGCAAAAAGCCTTTATAGGCCTACAAGTAACAACTACAATGAAAGCTATAAACTAAATTATTGGAACATAATACTCACTATCTTAATTAACTTTGACTCTAAATAAATTAACTTTGACTCTAAATAAAAGATTTGACTCTAAATAAAAGATAAATAGAAACAAATGTAGCATTAAGCCATCCATGTTCAACATGAAATCATGAGAGTGGCACATATCATTTCCCACCGCTTCAAAACGTTCTTGTCCTCAAGAACGGAACGAGTTTGCCATGGTGGCCGCCATTTGGTCCTCTGCGCGGCATTCGGAGCAATCATAACCAAACGCCACGGTGGCCGTCACTCTTCAATGTTTTTACCGTAGGTACCAACATTCTTGATGGGTTGGTCATGCCAAAAAGTAGCAAGGCATAACATAGATAGATCCTGTTTTTTATCAAATTGAATTTGAAAACAACCTAACAAGGGATTATCAAAGGCAAACTTCGAGACCCATGCACTAACAATTTTTGTTGTTTGTGATATTTCAGCAACACTTGATGGCTTTAACGGCTTACTCATGTTTTCCATTGGAGGTTGATTTTGACCATCAAGAGGATCGACTGAAAATTGGGAGATTGGATGAACTTGTTTATGTGGTGGTGCGGTATTAAGGGTTGGTGGTCTTGGTGGTGCGGGGGCGGAAACGGTTTGTGTTGGTGTTGATGCAATCGTTGCCTTGGCGGTGGTGGAGTCTCCTGTAACGGAGGGGAGAGACAATGGCGGCGTGGTATGGGCTTGAAGGGCATCCTGCACAGTTCGGATCGATCGGAGCTCATTGAAGATTGTTTGAAGCTGTGACTCGAGTCTCATAAAGGATTCATTCATCCATTGATAAAACTCAGTTTCAGATAGAGTTTGAGCGACCATGATGCACGGTGGATCACGACTGCTCTGATACCACTGATAAGTACCGATCGGATAGAAACCCGTTGAGTGGGTCAAGCTCAAGAAAATAGAGAGAATACTAGAAGAACTTTAGAGAGAGTATTAGACTAATTTTTCTGCATATGTTTATTCTCAAAGCAAAAAGCCTTTATAGGCCTACACGTAACAACTACAATGAAAGCTATAAACTAAATTATTGGAACATAATACTCACTATCTTAATTAACTTTGACTCTAAATAAATTAACTTTGACTCTAAATAAAAGATTTGACTCTAAATAAAAGATAAATAGAAACAAATGTAGCATTAAGCCATCCATGTTCAACATGAAATCATGAGAGTGGCACATATCATTTCCCACCGCTTCAAAACGTTCTTGTCCTCAAGAACGGAACGAGTTTGCCATGGTGGCCGCCATTTGGTCCTCTGCGCGGCATTCGGAGCAATCATAACCAAACGCCACGGTGGCCGTCACTCTTCAATGTTTTTACCGTAGGTACCAACATTCTTGATGGGTTGGTCATGCCAAAAAGTAGCAAGGCATAACATAGATAGATCCTGTTTTTTATCAAATTGAATTTGAAAACAACCTAACAAGGGATTATCAAAGGCAAACTTCGAGACCCATGCACTAACAATTTTTGTTGTTTGTGATATTTCAGCAACACTTGATGGCTTTAACGGCTTACTCATGTTTTCCATTGGAGGTTGATTTTGACCATCAAGAGGATCGACTGAAAATTGGGAGATTGGATGAACTTGTTTATGTGGTGGTGCGGTATTAAGGGTTGGTGGTCTTGGTGGTGCGGGGGCGGAAACGGCTTGTGTTGGTGTTGATGCAATCGTTGCCTTGGCGGTGGTGGAGTCTCCTGTAACGGAGGGGAGAGACAATGGCGGCGTGGTATGGGCTTGAAGGGCATCCTGCACAGTTCGGATCGATCGGAGCTCATTGAAGATTGTTTGAAGCTGTGACTCGAGTCTCATAAAGGATTCATTCATCCATTGATAAAACTCAGTTTCAGATAGAGTTTGAGCGACCATGATGCACGGTGGATCACGACTGCTCTGATACCACTGATAAGTACCGATCGGATAGAAACCCGTTGAGTGGGTCAAGCTCAAGAAAATAGAGAGAATACTAGAAGAACTTTAGAGAGAGTATTAGACTAATTTTTCTGCATATGTTTATTCTCAAAGCAAAAAGCCTTTATAGGCCTACACGTAACAACTACAATGAAAGCTATAAACTAAATTATTGGAACATAATACTCACTATCTTAATTAACTTTGACTCTAAATAAATTAACTTTGACTCTAAATAAAAGATTTGACTCTAAATAAAAGATAAATAGAAACAAATGTAGCATTAAGCCATCCATGTTCAACATGAAATCATGAGTTGAGTGGCACATATCAGCCCGCCGCGCGTTGCGGCGGCGGAGCATTGTTATAGGCTTTTAGTTTGTTTTGACTGATTTATATGATTAGCAAAGTTAGTATATCGTAATTTGTTTTTAGGGCGATCTAGCAAATATGATTTATATACATAGAAGCTCACATGGAATAAAACAACTTTATACTACTTGTGTTGGAAATTGTTTATGTGAATGTGAGTTGGCCTTGTCCCACATTGGTTGGGAGATGGAAAGTGGAAGACTTTATAAGGTAAAGCTTATGTGGAAGATTCAAAATGTTAAGTTACTTTATACTCTAGCACCTACCCGCGCGCGCAGGGGGGGGTGCAAAAATGGGCTCTGGTTCGGGAAAAATTCTTGAACCAACGCGACGCCCGCATCTGCGGACACGAATGCAGCTCGAAAAACCCGGGTCCGCGCGACACGGTTTTTGCTACCCATTTATTTTTGTGACTTAAAAGAATGCTTCCAGAAGGAGGAGTTACACACCTCCTGGTCTTCAGCTACGGTTACGAAGACTCTTGGTCTTCAGCTTTAAGAGTGATTAATCCGTAATCATTACCATCATTATTTGTGATTAATAGTGATTAATCACGTCAGTTTCATGCTGATGGTTTTGATTATATAATAGAACTTCCTGTGTTGCAGCATAGAGACACAACACAGATAAAACACTCTCTCACGTAAACTCTGTTGCTGCAGTAAACATCTGTTCAGAAGCAGGCGACTTCCGGTTAATTTTCAGGCAAGTGTTATAGTCCGCAGTGCACCGAGCCGCGCTGTTGAACCGGTGTACCCTGGGAACAGACGACGAATCTGTTTAAGGGAATTGTGTCAAACACAAGCCCGGTTCTGTTAATCCGTTTATTTCTTCCTGTTTGTTTCTTTTGCAGAATTTGATCGGTCTCCATTTACTGTAAGTATTCTAACAAACTTAAACAGATTCTGTTCTAATATTTCTGATTTAATTTTCAGTAATGGAGAATTCGTCCCAGCCCTTGATTTCTTCTGCTCCTCTCACGAGTTCCACTGTTGGACTCTCTGCAGTGTTCACGTCTGCAGTTGCTGTTACCGCTGCCTTGGTGGCGCCTTTGCCTGCTGCTATGGCTAGCCACGCAGAAAAACCCGAGAAGTTTGCTGGTGTAAACTTCAAACGATGGCAGCAAAAGATGTTGTTTTATTTAACAACATTGAACCTTGCTAGGTTCTTGACTGAAACCGCTCCTCGTGTTGCTGAAGAGGATATGAATGCTCAAACTGTGAGCGCGGTTCAGGCTTGGAATCATTCTGATTTCTTGTGCAGAAACTATATCCTGAATGGAATGGTTGATTCGCTCTACAATGTGTATTGTAAAGCTGTTACTGCCAAAGAGTTATGGGAATCTTTGGAACGCAAGTATAAAACTGAAGATGCGGGCACAAAGAAATTTGTGGTGGCTAAGTTCTTGGATTTTTGTATGGTGGACTCAAAAACTGTTATGAGTCAAGTTCAAGAATTGCAAGTGATTCTTCATGATATTCATGCCGAAGGAATGATGTTGAGCGAGACATTCCAAGTTGCGGCTATCATTGAAAAATTGCCACCAAGTTGGATTGATTTCAAGAACTACTTGAAGCATAAGCGAAAGGAAATGACTATTGAAGATTTAGTTGTGCGTCTTCGTATTGAAGAAGACAACAAGGTTGCTCAAAAGAAGAATGTCATTCCTGAAACCGCTAAAGCTAATGTGGTTGAACATGGTCAATCATCTAAGGGTAACAAAGGCAACAAAAGCAACAAACGGGCTGGGTTTAAGAAAACCAATGGGAAGAACTCCCACCTTGGACCTAAAGGTGGGGTTGGGAAGAAGAAGTTCAATGGAACTTGCTATAACTGTGACAAACCGGGGCATAAAGCGAGTGAATGCAAGCTTTCCAAGAAGGAAAATGCCCAACAAGCTAACATGATTGATAAGCTTGTTGCTATGATTTCTGATTTGTCAATGATGGTGACCGAAGCAAACCTGGTTGGTACGGATGCCAAGGACTGGTGGGTTGATACCGGGGCAACCCGGCATGTGTGCTTTGACAAGAGCTTGTTCGAAACCTTCAAGGAGGTTACTGGTGAAAAGCTCTTTATGGGAAACTCCGCAACTGCTGATGTCAAAGGAGAAGGAAATGTGATCTTAAAGATGACTTCGGGAAAGGAACTTACTTTGTCAAATGTGTTGTATGTTCCTGAGATTCGTAAGAATCTCGTGTCTGGTTGGCAGTTGAACAAGTTTGGCTTTAAAATGGTGTTTGAGTCTGATAAGGTCGTGTTGACCAAAAATGGTATGTATGTTGGTAAGGGCTATGCCCTTAATGGTATGTTCAAGTTGAATGTAACCGTCATGAATGGAATGAATAACGCTAGTTCTGCTTACTTGCTTGAGTCTTCTAATGTGTGGCATGGTAGACTAGGTCATGTGAACTTTAATTCTATTCGTCACTTGATTAAATTGAATAGCATACCAAAAATTGACATTGACTCAAACTATAAGTGTGAAACTTGTGTCGAAGCAAAACAAACACGAACGTCATTCAAAAAGGTTGAACGAATCACCGGTCCCCTTGATTTGATCCACACAGATTTGTGTGATTTGAAAGCTATTCCTACTAGAGGTGGGAACAAGTATTTCATAACATTTATTGATGATAGCACACGATTTTGCTATGTGTACTTACTTAAGAGTAAGGATGAGGCTATTGACAAATTTGTTGTGTTCAAAGCCGAAGTTGAAAATCAACTTAACCGAAAGATAAAAAAGGTGAGAAGTGATAGAGGTGGTGAGTATGTTTCACCTTTTGCTGATGTGTGTGCAAAAAGTGGAATCATACATGAACTCACACCTCCTTATTCTCCACAATCAAATGGCATGGCAGAACGGAAAAACCGAACATTGAAAGAAATGATGAATGCCATGTTGATAAGCTCTGGGATGAGCGAGGACATGTGGGGGAAGCGCTGTTATCAGCAAACTTCATTCTAAATCTAGTTCCCCGTAAGAAGAAGGACGTAACACCGTATGAATCATGGACGGGAGTCAAACCTTCATATAACCACTTGCGAGTGTGGGGGTGCCTAGCTAAGGTGGTAGTGACACCACCAAAGCGTCTTGTGATAGGACCCAAAACTGTAGATTGTGTGTTCATTGGATACACTCGTCTGGGTGGTCCACTTCGATTTCTAGTGCATGACTCGAAGAATCCTGGAGTGTCAAAGGACACTATATTAGAGTCTAAGGATGCTTCTTGGTTCGAACACATATTTCCATGCTTGGAAAGGCCTAAACTGGGTTCACCAAACCCATTTGATGAGAATGTTCTATATGATGAACCAGGCCCATCAAACCCAATTGGGGAAAGGTCTTCAAGAGAAGAGGTTGCAAATGATGAACCTCAAACTGATGTAGGAGAAATCCGAAGGAGTAAAAGACAAAGGACTGAAAAATCCTTTGGTCCAGATTTCCTCACCTATGTGGTCGAGGAGGAACCGCAAACTTACCAACAAGCGGTAAAATCCTCAGATGGACCTCAGTGGAAGGAGGCCATAAAATGTGAAATAGATTCTATTTTACAAAACCACACATGGGAATTAGTGGATCTTCCTGCGGGATGCAAACCACTAGGATATCGATGGATCTTCAAGAAAAAGATGAAGCCAGATGGCACCATTGATAAATACAAGGCAAGATTGGTGATCAAAGGATATAAACAGCGAGAAGGCTTGGATTATTTTGACACATATTCGCCCGTTACGCGAATAACATCCATCAGGATGGTTCTTGCCATTGCAGCCATTAGAAATTTGGAAGTTCACCAAATGGATGTGAAAACGGCTTTCTTAAATGGAAATCTAGAGGAAGAGATTTACATGGAACAACCCGAGGGCTTCATAGCCAAGGGACAAGAAAAGAAAGTATGCAAGCTTGTGAAATCCTTGTATGGTTTGAAACAAGCTCCAAAACAATGGCATCAAAAGTTTGATCATGTGATGCTTGATTCTGGATTCAAGATCAATGAATGTGACAAGTGTGTGTATGTGAAAGACACACCAGATGGATATGTCATCTTGTGTTTGTATGTGGATGACATGCTCATTGCTGGTAGTAATGAGAAAATGATAAAATCTACAAAGGACATCCTGAGAGCAAGGTTTGACATGAAAGATATGGGATTAGCGGATGTGATTTTGGGAGTACAAATCACGCGAACCCAGAATGGACTTGTGATAAGTCAGTCTCACTATGTGGACAAAATTCTTGAGAAATTCAATGCAAATGACTCTAATGTGGCTAGAACTCCTATTGACACGAGTCAACATCTAACTAAAAATCGAGATGAGCCTGTTAACCAATTAGAGTACTCAAGAATTATTGGCAGCCTAATGTATCTAATGAGTTGTACCAGACCAGACTTAGCATATGCTGTAAGCAGACTAAGTAGGTACACGAGCAACCCAAATTCAACTCATTGGGGTTGCATGACACGGGTACTTCGGTACTTGAGATACACACGGGATTACGGACTGCATTATAGTAGATATCCAGCAGTTATTGAAGGTTACTGTGATGCAAATTGGATATCTGACACGAGTGATTCCAGAGCAACAAGTGGGTATGTATTCACACTTGGTGGTGCAGCGATATCGTGGAAATCATCTAAGCAAACTGTTATTGCTAGATCCACGATGGAATCAGAATTCATTGCTTTAGATAAAGCAAGTGAAGAGGCAGAATGGCTACGTCAATTTGTTGAGGATATACCAAGGTGGCCGAAGCCGGCATCGGCCATATGTATACATTGTGATAGCCAATCGGCAATTGGCAGAGCTCATAGCACAATGTATAACGGTAAGAACAGGCATATAAGACGTAGACATAAGACGGTACGACAACTAATCTCTACAGGAGTTATCGCTGTTGACTATGTGAAGTCAAAGGATAACATTGCGGATCCGCTAACAAAAGGCTTAAGCAGAGAGTTAGTTCAGAAGTCGTCAATGGGAATGGGACTAAAGCCCATGAAAGGCTAGGTTTATGCGAAGGAAACCTAACTCAGCTGACTGGAGATCCCAAGATCTGAGTTCAATAGGACAACCTAATTGTATGAACTGGCGAAGGTCACTGTGGGGGGAGTTGGCCCACGTTTGAAAAAGGGAGCTTACTTTAAACTAGCTTCCTAGTCCATTCCTAAAAGTGACAAAGGTTGAGGTTAAGCTTATGGCTTTTAATGATTTGACTGAGGTAACCAGTCCCAGTAAATCACCTATGTGAGAGAGAAGTGGGGTCGCTTCAAAGGGTATTGTTGGGGCACAATACTTAATAGCTCTCGCAGAACCAGGCACGTGTCCATGACCATAACGGACACAACAATGAGGACTTGACGTTGTCAAGGAGAGTTTTGTGTGAAGCGTATTGTCGTCTACACAAACGGCAGACGAGTTCAAAGACATCGCGTTCTACTCAGAGCCAGTAGGCTAAGTGCGTTTCATAAGCGAAGGTTCAAAGGGTCACACCTACCTATCGTATGCAAAACTCAACTGTTGAAATTTAATCGGAATGAGATTGTTTCTGTGAATAACTCCCATTCATGTGGGGGATTGTTGGAAATTGTTTATGTGAATGTGAGTTGGCCTTGTCCCACATTGGTTGGGAGATGGAAAGTGGAAGACTTTATAAGGTAAAGCTTATGTGGAAGATTCAAAATGTTAAGTTACTTTATACTCTAGCACCTACCCGCGCGCGCAGGGGGGGGTGCAAAAATGGGCTCTGGTTCGGGAAAAATTCTTGAACCAACGCGACGCCCGCATCTGCGGACACGAATGCAGCTCGAAAAACCCGGGTCCGCGCGACACGGTTTTTGCTACCCATTTATTTTTGTGACTTAAAAGAATGCTTCCAGAAGGAGGAGTTACACACCTCCTGGTCTTCAGCTACGGTTACGAAGACTCTTGGTCTTCAGCTTTAAGAGTGATTAATCCGTAATCATTACCATCATTATTTGTGATTAATAGTGATTAATCACGTCAGTTTCATGCTGATGGTTTTGATTATATAATAGAACTTCCTGTGTTGCAGCATAGAGACACAACACAGATAAAACACTCTCTCACGTAAACTCTGTTGCTGCAGTAAACATCTGTTCAGAAGCAGGCGACTTCCGGTTAATTTTCAGGCAAGTGTTATAGTCCGCAGTGCACCGAGCCGCGCTGTTGAACCGGTGTACCCTGGGAACAGACGACGAATCTGTTTAAGGGAATTGTGTCAAACACAAGCCCGGTTCTGTTAATCCGTTTATTTCTTCCTGTTTATTTATATACATAGAAGCTCACATGGAATAAAACAACTTTATACTACTTGCTAGTGTTGAGTAACTGTCACTGCAAGTTCCGTTGCCTGATCGTTGCTTCCTTTCTCTTGCAAGTGATGCTCTGTTTCTATCCATGAGTATCCCTGGCTTTCCTTCTATTTCTTTGTCTGGATAAAAAGGGTAAAAAAAATAAGACCATAACCACCTACTTTGAAAATAACAAAGATTATCTACCAACAATTTGCTAGTTGTTACATGTGTGGTTTTTTTTCCTTTAATTCACTCCTGAATATTTTGTTGATGCACAATGCAGTTATCCATATGTTAGTGATTTTTTCCTTGAGACACAAAAGTAGTGCTGGTTTAATAAAATATATGTTTCAGTAAACATATGTACGTATGGATTTTTATTGGTGAAACTTCATGTTGAAGAAATCGATTAAAATAGTAATACTCTTGTGTAAAAGAACAAAAGGAAGTAAAGATGTGTGTGTATTCTTTGCTAAAAGGCAAATGGGTAAAGTGGTTTGCAATTTACCTAGGAATTTGGTAACCAGGATTGCTGTAACAGCCTGCGTCTATTGCATCACCCTGCGATAAGTTGAAAGTAGTATTAGCTTCTTTGTACAGAATAAAAATAAGAGTGTCTCATGGCTAACGTATACGTTTGTCTAGAAAAAGGAACATCACTTATGTAGAAAACATGAATGTACAGAATAAAAGTAGTATTAGCTTCTTTTGTCTTTCACTTTTTGAGGGCTTTAATCTGCACTGGTACGGGTTCTTCCTCTTGTTTAGCATCACTGGTGAAATGCATTCTTTAGACTAGAGGGAGTGGGGCGGGAAGGGAGGGGCGGGAAAGCTTCAAAGGGCGGGAATACCATTCCATGATGGCATGGAAGAGGGCGGGAGCCCCTTGGGCGGGAGATTCTTCAGGGGCGGGGGGCGGGTGGTGGAATGAGGTGGTGCTTTGTGATTGGTCCGATTTTTTTTAACTTTAACAAAATATAATATTATTCCCTTCCCCCTTCCCCCCTTCCACTCCCCACAATTTTCACCCTTCAAACACGGTCCCCACAAGTGCCACATGGCGCATCACGCCCCTCCTTCCCGCCCCACCACTCCTTCCAGTCTTACTGGCTGGAAAATGTAACAGAAAATTGATAATCATTATTTTGTTTTATAAAAGGAACATCACTTATGTAGAAAACATGAATGTACCTATGGTATAGGACTATAGGTCTTAAAAAAGGAAATGCAACAGAGGTAAAGGTAAAGCAAATGACTATGATTATGTAGTATAAGCACATAAGGTTTAGTAATAAGCATGTGTCAGTATGAGTACTTTGAAGGTTTTAGTTATTGGCTATGGTATCATCTATTTCTCTTAGGAAGTCAGAGTATACTATATTTTTCATGGAATTTGGAGTCTGACTTTCGTTTGAGATACTTAAGATTTTCAGTGATCGGGGATATGTTGCTCGTGAAAGTGCCACGTAAAGTTGACCATGACTGAACACAGGCTCAGGAAGGTACACACCGATTTTGTTCAATGACTGACCTTGGATTTTATTTATTGTCATTGCGTAACAAAGTTTTAGCGGGAATTGTTTTCTTTTGAAAGTAAATGGGAGTTGCTTATCAATATGTGTTAACGTGATACGTGGTATATACACACGACGTCCTATTGCCGTTCCCGTCATTATTTGTGCCTCAATGACCTTTGATAATAGTTGGGTAATTATCATTCGTGTGCCATTGCATAGTCCACATGTTTGGTTGATGTTACGTATAAGTATAACATGAGCATTGACCTTAAGCGTTAACTGATGTGGAGGTAAGCCAAAAAAATTTAGCATGCCTAGGTATTCTGAGGGATATAGCAAGTCTGTGTCACCATGGCATCCAGCATTTGGGATTATGGAGTCCGTGCTTTGATAAGTCATGCTGTTTCCAGGAGTCATGTGAAGAATCCGCATGTTAATTTCGTTGGCAGTTTCATTTTTTGGACAAACGATTGCCTTTTGAGAAAGATTTTGAGCAGTTGGGTTGTCAAGAGTAGATCGGTCATAGATGAATTCAATTAGTTCTTTGATGGCGTTGTTCGTTACTGGTATCATATAATCAGGAGGTACTTCAATTGTTTTTGCATTCGTTGGGTCATCATTATCAGGTATGCCCAGGACATCGTCACCAACCGCAAGCAGCCAGGATGAGAATGTTGCGACCGGAAGTCTATCTGTCGTATCCCTGTCCGGTCTCTTTAGACGCATGTTTTCAGTCAGCTTGTAAACCTTAAAGTATGTCCATAGATATGACCTAGGTAACGCCGAGTTTAAGATTTTCGTTTTAGATGCCTTTGGTTTTACAGGTAAAGTTTGACGAAAATCTCAGCCTAAAAGCACTGACTTGCCGCCAAAAGGCTTGTCGTCTGCAAGTAAATCCTTCAAACTTTTGTCTAAGGATTCAAAACACCTGCGGTCGTTCATTGGTGCTTCGTCCCAAATTATAAGTGTGGTCTCTATAAGCAATTGGGCAAGGTGTGTGTTTTTTTAATGTAGCATAGTGATTCATCAGTAAGATCTATTGGTATCTTAAACCTTGAATGAGCCGTTCTGCCCGAGGGAAGAAGTAATGATGCGATGCCGGAGGCTGCAACCGCTAAAACAATTTTGCCCTCTGAACGAAGGCCGGCGATAATTGTTGTCCATAAGAAGGTTTTCCCGGTTCCTCCATGGCCATAGACAAATGCTAAAACTTGTATATTTCTTGCCAAATTTTCCATGACATAATCATATATAAGCTTTTGTTGCGGATGAAGAGTCGTGTGAAGTGATTCATGTTCCATTTTTAGCCTTCGTCTATCATAGTTTTTCTCTTCCATGAGAAGTCTATTTGTCAAAAGAAGCAAGTATTTCTGGTTTTGGTAAAGATAGACCAAAATCAGACAACGAATAGGAGGCCGCCCCCGAGCGTAACAATAGCTCAATCTCATACAAAACATATTGCATTTGGTCATCATCATTTATTATGCCATGGGTATAAGTTGCATCGTCGGCCATTTTTTTCCATTGTTCATTGAAGAGCCTTTGAGGATTTGATATTTCGCAAAAAAGTAGCATGTGTGTAAATAAGGATCTTAATTCAGAAGCTGTTGCCCATGCAGATGATTCCTCTATTGCATGTGACCATTCATTGTCATCTTCTAGTAAACCAAGCAGCTCGCACGCCGCACGGTAAGTTGGAAGAAGTTGAATTCGAAGGTAAAATAGGTCACCTGCAGACGATGTATAAATGCAAGCCTACCAATCGCTGGCGTCCTGTTTGTTACCCTACGTATCCAACATTTTCCGTTAGAGTCCCATCTGTACTCGGAAATGTAGTCGATATAGAGGAGATGGAGACCGCTATCATCAATGCAGTTATTTGTAGCCATTCAGTCAAAGTAGTGCGTTTGGCGAAGTCATTCCTTAGAGACATTTTTGAGATTTTCACTGTCTAAGAGAGTACCTATAAAGTTGCAGATTCATTCATAAGAAAGAATTATGTGACCATCACATTAGAGTAGAGGTAAATTAGATAAATAAAGTAAATGTACTTGAACGGGGGGGGGGGGGGTACGTTCATGAATCGAAAATTCAAAAATCCTCCATGCTGATTCATGTGGACATATGAATCTTCCGTCAACAAAGTCTTTGATTTCGTCAATTTCAACTGCAGAATTGCCTTCAGAGTGACTCATGGAGTTTGGGGCATTTTTAATTGCATATCTTATCCGGTCTGTCCCTTTTGATATGTATTTGAATAGGTACTTTATAAGCATACTCCATCCTGAGTACTCAATGTTTATGTGAGCGTTATACCGAAGTAGCAAAGTACGATTGTATGGAACTACATAATCATTATGGAGCATAATGCCATTTTTCTTAACAAAGTGAGTATTCCGCCGTCTCTTATAATGTGCATAGCCATTCTCATCAAATCTTGTTACCGGTTCATGGTCCTTTGGAAATTTCTTCTTGCATGACCCCATATGCATGGAGCATTAGGTTTGGCGAGCCCACATGGACCATGAATCATGAAGTCGGTGACAATTTTATGCAAAGCAGGATCACTAACAGGATCAGGAATCTCTGCTGATATATAGCTATCTAATTGTTCAGCATTCTTTATCTTGTTTGAATCGTCAACCCATAATAGTAAATGACAATGGGGCAAACCTCGCTTTTGAAACTCTATTGTGTAGAGATCTGCACAAATGAACAATAGCATTCTTATATAGTTGAATATGCCGTATAACTATGGAAATTTGTCTAAAGTATGTGACAGAAAAGTAACCTGCGGTAACAGCTCCGAATGGCTTGTTAACTCGAAGAAAATTCACAAACGAAACAACTTTCATGTGGAACACTCTAGCAATGATGTCGGGTCGATCCTCTGCCTTTAGCGTTGGAAATTGTGCCATGTATCTAGAGATCTCAGGCCATTTAACATTGCATGTGAACGTAATGAAGTATTGTGGATTTCCATGAAGTCTGCATATAGCCAACGCATCTTGATAATGTTTATACATGTATCGAGGCCCGCCGATAAATGTTGTTGGCAAAATTATGCGCTTGCCTATATCTTTTCCGACGGTATCACCACGTGTAACAGCATCATGTATACCTTGCATATATTCACTTCTAAGAGCCTGTTGATTGTATCTATGATAGTTAAGCCTGTCTTGTTCAATGCAAACATAGGCATCCACCAAGTATTGTTGGAAAAGACGTCCAGCTCTTAGTAGCAAAGTATAAACATTAGTACGATCATGTATTTGGTATCTGTAAAACATATTCATTGTCAGCTTATTATTATTGTCCGAACTACTGCCTTGTAAACGTAGTTTAGGTGACCAACCACTTTCACCGTGAACAAATAGCAAAGGATATTGCAATGACATATACAAAGGATGTAATATATTTATACGTTGAGGACCGGTCACTCTATGTCTTATAACAACGTCAAATCCATGAGACCCAGGCCCTGGGTCACTGACAATTGCACCTATACAGCCTGGGCTAGGATTGTCGTAACACAAAGAATTGTACGGAGTATACAAACGAATACAGAAGGTGGGTACATCAGATGATTGACAAAGATCTCGTGCGTTTCTAAAAAGCCTGACCAACTCATTACTATTGCTAAGGATTTGAATAAGCAAAGTAACAACGTCTGGATCCAACCGCGAGTGGCTATCATTTGGAAATATGCTAAGTCTATTAGAAAGCTCGTTCTCAGTATCATACACATACATTTGTAAAAACCGAGGACGTTCATTTGGCGGTGGGCAAAAAGAACCAATCCAGTGATAAATTCGGCCTTCAATCTTGAAAACATAAGGACCATAGCCACTATTGATGGATTCGTCTACTTTGCCACCAAAAGATGTCATCGAAAACATGTTATTGTAAGCACGTATATTAGCAAGAAAATCGGGTTGATCAAATAGATGTAACAACGACGGATGAGGCAAAGCAGGGGACTTAAGCTTAACACGCCCATGTTTACAATAGTGATTATAACATGGGCGAGTAGAATACATGGCATTAACACGCTCATCATACCAAAATAATGCATGGCAATGTTCACACACGCTGGTACAATCACCATTATCTAAATAGTTAGAATTAGTAAGTTCATATTGTGTAGAACATGGAGTAGACGCATCAGAAACATTACGGTTTCTTTTTCGTGAGGTTGACATAACACAAACCTTAATCTTATGTAGCCACTAACTAAGTTGAAGCACACCCAAGAAAAAAACACAGCAGCAAGTAAACAACAAAAGTAAATAAGAAAGCATACACTAAATGAATTTCATACATACCTAAGTAAGCGATATCACGAAAACACATGAAACATAGATGAAAAAACCGTGCGTCATAATACCTCTCATAACTTTTATAGGTAGCTATATAACATTTCCTTACAGTTTTGACATATGCGAAGAGTGTAAGCGTATACGAAGTTGGTTACCTTGTGTTGTTATTCGCAATATGTTTACCTATGGCATTTGAAGGGGTTAAAATGCTTCTTTTCCTTATCTTGTTTCATTAAGGGAGCATACGTAAAACAATAGTGATAGATAAGTAAGCAGTTGACACCACCAAGACACCTGAAATATAGGGAAAAAATCATTAGATCTAGAGTAGTCACATGCCGCCTATGATAATAGCATGATGAAAGGAAAGTAGGTTATGTAATTATATTCATATCAATAGAAAATGCAGCAAACGTAAGAAACATTATAAGCAGCCAACTACAAATTGATATATAGCGCTAAACTGATGAATTCTGAATACTATTATCTATATACTATTATGAAGTGTCGGCTGACTTCATTCATAATGCCTACATCCCTGCAGATTCTCCTCTTTACATCTTTAGTCCTTGGGTTGACATTTTATACCCTCCTACGTCTCTCTGGAATCTTCCCTTCTCACAAGCAATTATCCCCTCTTTTGTTTCCCTTCCTTTCTTCTCTATAAGTGGCCCTCATTTTTTACTTCGAATTCGCTGATCATTGGCATATTGGAGTCCTTTGTTTCTTCTGGTGAATCATCGCAGGCTACGCCCCGTTATAATCTTTTTTCGTAATTTTTTTCCCGTCTTTTGTTGCTTTGTTACTGTTGAGAATGAAATCGAAAGCTACTCGTCGATAACATGTCTTTTATTATGGGGTTTTGTTACTGGATCGATTTCATGTTAATTTTCCACTTCAAATCTTACTACAACACCACTGTCGTACCAATGACTGTTCTAACTAATGAAGGTTAATGTTATCGACGAGTAGCTTTCGATTTCATTCTCAACAGTAACAAAGCAACAAAAGACGGGAAAAAAATTACGAAAAAAGATTATAACGGGGCGTAGCCTGCGATGATTCACCAGAAGAAACAAAGGACTCCAATATGCCAATGATCAGCGAATTCGAAGTAAAAAATGAGGGCCACTTATAGAGAAGAAAGGAAGGGAAACAAAAGAGGGGATAATTGCTTGTGAGAAGGGAAGATTCCAGAGAGACGTAGGAGGGTATAAAATGTCAACCCAAGGACTAAAGATGTAAAGAGGAGAATCTGCAGGGATGTAGGCATTATGAATGAAGTCAGCCGACACTTCATAATAGTATATAGATAATGAGCCGTAAAAGGCACAATCCAATAAAAACCACAAAAGGTGCAGCCGCATTTATATATATAATTGCTTCTAATCTGCGTGGATCAAAATCAAGAACTAAATTCTTGTTTTATTCGAGTTTTATTCACCAAACGAGACAACCGTTTCATTTGCTTTGTGTTTGTGTTCTAGCGTTTCACTCGTTGTACCTCAGTGTCTCAAACGGTTAATTATTAACCACTCAGGTATATCTATCTCATTGGTAGATTAATATTGCTTGTACTGTATTTGTATGTTTTGTAACCAGATCCTGTTCGGTTAGTTTTGGTGTTAATATTTTATAAATATTCCGCTGCGTTTTATTAATTATATGTTTAATTAATAACAAATATATCAACCCCGTTTTGATAAAAAGTAAAGTTAACACCACTCAAACCCAACAGTGGTATCAGAGCCTCGGTTACAACATACAAATCGGATCCGGTCTTTTAACCGGTTATAGATCTCAAACTTTATATTATTTGATGTTGTTAAATACAGTTAATGAGAGTATCGATCAGTTAACCAAACTCTCTTATTCCCGCCTTTTCTCTCCCTTCTTCTCCCTCTCTCTGTTTCTTATCTACCATATCACCACCACCAACAACCATTAACAACCATTATTTCATTCCACAGTCCACTCATATAAAATTCATACAAAAATTATTCGGTTGTGAAGTGAATACTAGTTGATATGCGAACTCGTAACCAAACCAATGATGATACTGATCACAAACAAAAGCATCATTAATCAAATTGATGAACTACTTCAATTGAAAAGAAAAAAACACTTTAAAACACATAACCGAACCATTAACAGCGTAATTCAAAAGCATAAACAACTTCAAAACATATAACAAGATTTAAAGGCATGTTCTTGAACAGATTCAACTGACAAGCAACTCAATTCCCTACTGAATGCACAATAGAGACGAATATGAAGAAATCAATTGAGTAAAAACAATGCAATAGTCTAATCAATTCAATAACAAATTAGGTCAAATAAGCACAACAATTGAACTAAAAATAAAGCAGTAATCAAAACAACTAAGTAACAAATTAGATCAAATAATAACTAGGTCAATAATAACCAAAATCCGTGCGATGATGCTTTGATGGAAAGAGATTTTGTGTGACTTGTAGCTCACTCGAAAAAAAGCTCCAACAAATCTAATAAAACCATAATTTGAAATAATATGAGTCGAGCTAACTTATTTTGTAACCGAGCCCAGGCTCAGCTTGGCTCGTTGGCTCGTTCTTAGGCTCGTTTCACTTCAGTATCGTGCTCAAGACGAGCCAAACTACCTCATTTAAGCCACCGTGACTTGACTCGACTCGACTCATCTAGGTTACAACCCTAGCCTTAGCCCTAGTATGTAGGGATTGGATCATACGTGATGCATGCATCATCCCAATGTTTGTGCTCCTACCCGCAAGTGGTTAAGGTTGAGAGTAGCAAGTATTTCGGATAAGATAGGGAAGGGGATGTTGAGATGGTTTAGGCATGTAAAGAGGAGACAAGCGACATCCACAGTTAGGAGAGTTGAAGGTTTCATTGAGGAGGGGAGGAAAAGTAGAGGCAGGCTGAAATTAACTTGCGGGGAGCAGCTTGGAAAGGATTTGTTATACTTACACCTTTCTGAGGACATGGTCGAGGATAGGAGTTCGTGGAGAAGTAGAATACTTTTAGGGGGTCCGCGTTGTGTTTTTTTTTGTTCTACTGTGTTATTTGTTGTCTTAAGTAATGGGCATGTTATCACTTATATAAGGTTTTCTAATGTGAGGTGTGTTTGTTTGCTTACGAAGTATATTTTCTAGTACAGCATGTTTCTCTGCAATCTTTTACCTAGGTGTGTGCATATGTATATTATATGAATCATATATGTGGAAACGTTGTTCGAGCCGGGGGGTCTCAAAGGAAGCAGCCTCTCTATCTCTTGGGATAGAGGTAAGGTGTGCCTACATTGCACCCTCCTCAGACCCTATCGATAGGTTTGGCTATAAGTAGGATTATACCGGGTATGATTGATTGAAGATTAAAAGAACAACATTCTTGAGTTTGAAGTTTTTCTACTTCATGAAGCTAGTACTTGACTTTTATCTACATTCTTGAGTTTGAAGTTTTTCCACTTCATGAAGCTAGTACTTGACTTTTATCTACTTGTTAGAGGATACATATACAAGGATTTACAAATAGTGTCGAGTAAGAAATTTTTAGTATTGTAAAATGAATTGTGTGTGTTATCTGCACGTATTCAAGTGAATAAAAGGTTCAATACTGGGACACTAATATTCAAGTATTTGGAATGTGTAATATAGAAAATTGTATTTGGAAGGTTTTATCATTTACGCACCAAAATCATCTTTTTGTGTCTCTCAACCCACAGGACATTTTTTCTTCTAAGCTATTTGTTTAATTTGACTCTTTCCATAGAATTGTTGGAATCATAAAACAAACACCTCATTCTCCTTTTCCAAGACACTTCATCAACCACCCTCCATCTCTAATCCATAGTACCACGACCACCTGTCCCTTTATCGTCTCCCATAATGTCACACTCCGCCAAGGCGGAAACACGAGAATGTGACTTCGAAAGGTTTTTAAGCACAAGGGTTGAGCAACACATAAGATAAAACATGATTGATACCAAGATATTTCAAATTGTCTTACATAAGGAAAATATAAATTGTCTAAAATACGGAATCAAATATTAAACACAAATTATTAAATTGTTTTTAAGACTTGACTCCTAACAGAGGTACCACGTAGTGTCCACTCAAACCCTTCTCTTAAATCCCTAAGCTCCATGATCAATTACCTAAAAAACAAACGTAAAAGAATTGTCAACATAAAATCGATGAGTTCATAGGTTTAATGTAGTAAATGTAAGGTTTGTGAATTTCGTGTATGATCAATCAAAGCTAGCTAAGCTAATGATTACTATGCCAACCATGAGTCCCATAACCAAACCTCTTGACTGTTGTGCCTCGCGCATTGTACAATAAAGACAACTTATGAGGAAATAACTACATGTATATTATAGTTTGGTTACATATAGGTAAAAGGCTAAATTATACATATGTAGAACATTTACATGTATGAAAAACAAAAAGATTCATATCCAGATTCCACACTCTAAGTTACAAATATTCATTAACAATTTAATAAAAACTATTAATTTGATTACTATCAAAATCATCGATATGATTATAGGCATAGTCTCAAAAAAGGGTGTTAAAAAAAATCCGAATCCGAAATATTCGATACACGTATCCAAAATATCCGAAATTTTGGATTCGGATATGAATTTTGAAAATTTTCGGATATTTGAATTTTCCGAGTCCAAAATCATAATACACACACACATTATATTACACAAATACACACCGTTCATTCCAATCCTAACCCTAAACATACGCCTCTTTTTTTAAGACACTTAATCAGCCACCCTCCATCTCCTATCAATTCCACCTTCTCCTGCCGTCTCTACCACGACCACCAGCCACCCTGCCGTCTCCCATAATGACTACCAGCCACCCTACCCTTGACCATCCTTTTTCCCACTCTACCGTCTCTAGTCTCCACTCGTAAAACTTTTTATATTACTTTGTTCCTCTGTCGACCATCTTTTCTGCTATTTTTTATGTTATGTTGTTTAATTTATATGGTTCACACTTGCTATTCGTATGTACAAATCTTGATTATAGTAACAAATATTATTATCTAGTTTTTAGAGATTTTATTGTTATAAGTTTTTGCTAGATTCTTGAGTATAGATCTAATTGGATTAAGCAGCTTTGGTTTTAATATAAACGGAAAATGATCTTTTTTGCTTTTTTTAAGATTCGGATATTCTAAATTTCGGATTCGGATTCGGTTGTCAGTATTCACTATTCGCAATTTTCGGACATCCAAAACCCGGATAATCTGGTTTTGAACACCCCTAATCTCAAAGCTTGATTTGCAAAGTACATAAAACTTGAAGTTTATTTTATCACAACCACTGTATACATCATCATCAAAGTAAATATAGATAGAACTATCTATCAGACATATTCTAAGTGAAGGGTTCTTGACCGGTCACACACGAAGTGTGCGACTCTGTTCGGTATAGTAAACCAACATCACAAGAGAGATATAGCCGTCAATTTGACTTCTGGAAGCCAGGAAACTTTTTCATCTTGATATCATTTTAAGCTCTCCGACAACCCTCAACCAAATCCCCTGATCGCCACGCAACTTCTTTTCCAACATCCTAAGCTGGCGCTCCTCAATATCCGTTACGAAGGTTAACAACATCTTCTGGTCTGACTTTAAGGCCTGGAACAGTTTGATACAAACACCCAGAACAGTGTTAGTTCCATTCACCTGTGAACTGAGGACAAAAGTCCCTAGTTCGGGAATGACTTTGACATCGCGAGGTATTGCAAGGCTGAAGAGAAAGCTTGTTGCGGCTTGAGGGGGGTGGCGAGCTGGATTGAAGTGCCATGAACGTTGGTGGTGTGTAGATCCACCTGTGCCCCCTCGAGACCAGACGTGCCCACCAAAATGTAGAGAACAACACACATAAAAAAGATGATAAAAGCCACCAAGGCAACTAACAGATAGCGTGCCTTGGTGCTTAGTGTAGCCAGCTGAGATAAGCATATACGTATGTTAGAGTATTTATTATTATGCATCACAAGAGAAATACAATTCAAGTTCATACCTGGTTGAAGTTAGGAGTGTTCAAAGTTGGATAATACGATTTTCGGATATCCGAAAATTGGATAACCTAAAATTTCGAATAGTCAATATTGAGATCTGAATCTGGATCCAAAATTTTGGATTATTTTTCGGATATCCAAAATTTCGGATTCGGATAATCTAATGGATAATCCGAAACTTAAAAAAAATCACATCCTCTTATGTTGAAAGTCTAAAACCCAACTTTCTTAAAACAAACATTCAATATATATTATATTTTTTAATATTTCAGATTCGAGAAAGGCGTATCATGTTAGTTTAAGGTTAGGATTAAAATGGAATGGATTAACTATCTATCAGACATATTCTAAGCGAAGGGTTCTTAACCGGTCACACGCGAAGTGTGCGACTCTGTTCGGCATAGTAAACCAATATCACAAGAGAGATATAACCGTCAACTTGAATTCTGGAAGCCAGGAAACTTTTTCATCTTGATATCATTTTAAGCTCGCCGACAACCCTCAACCAAAGCCCCTGATCGCCACGCAACTTTTTTTCCAACATCCTAAGCTGGCGCTCCTCAATATCCGTCACGAAGGTTAACAACATCTTCTGGTCTGACTTTGAGGCCTCGAACAATTTGATACAAACACCCTTTTCAGTGTCAGTTCCATTCACCTGTGAACTGAGGACAAAAGTCCCTAGTTCGGGAATGACTTTGACATCGCGAGGTATTGCAAGGCTGAAGAGAAGGCTTGTTGCGGCTTGAGGGGGGTGGCGAGCTAGATTGAAGTGCCATGAACGTTGGTGGCTTGTAGATCCACCTGTGCCCCCTCGAGACCAGACGTGCCCACCAAAATGTAGAGAACAACACACATACAAAAGATGATAAAAGCCACCAAGGCAACTAACAGATAGCGTGCCTTGGTACTTAGTGTAGTCAGCTGAGATAAGCATATACGTATGTTAGAGTATTTATTATTATGCATCACAAGAGAAATACAATTCAAGTTCATACCTGGTTGAAGTTAGGGGTGTTCAAAGTTGGATAATACGATTTTCGGATATCCGAAAATTGGATAATCCAAAATTTCGAATAGTCAATATTGAGATCTGAATCTGGATCCAAAATTTTGGATTATTTTTCGGATAACCAAATTTTCGGATTCGGATAATCTAATGGATAATCCGAAACTTAAAAAAATCACATCCTCTTATGCTGAAAGTCTAAAACCAAACTTCCTTAAAACAAACATTCAATATATATTATATTTTTTAATATTTCGGATTCGAGAAAGGCGCATTATATTAGTTTAAGGTTAGGATTAAAATGGAATGGATTAACTATCTATTAGACATATTCTAAGTGAAGCGTTCTTGACCGGTCACACACGAAGTATGCGAACCTGTTCGGTATAGTAAACCAATATCACAAGAGAGATATAGCCGTCAACTTGAATTCTGGAAGCCAGGAAACTTTTTCATCTTGATATCATTTTAAGCTCGCCGACAACCCTCAACCAAATCCCCTAATCGCCACGCAACTTCTTTTCCAATATCCTAAGCTGGCGCTCCTCAATATCCGTCACGAAGGTTAACAACATCTTTTGGTCTGACTTTGAGGCCTGGAACAGTTTGATACAAACACCCAGAACAGTGTCAGTTCCATTCACCTGTGAACTGAGGACAAAAGTCCCTAGTTTGGGAATGACTTTGACATCGCGAGGTATTGCAAGGCTGAAGAGAAGGCTTGTTGCGGCTTGAGGGGGTGGCGAGCTGGATTGAAGTGCCATGAACATTGGTGGCGTGTAGATCCACCTGTGCCCCCCGAGACCAGACGTGCCCACCAAAATGTAGAGAACTACACACATACAAAAGATGATAAAAGCCACCAAGGCAACTAACAGATAGCGTGCCTTGGTGCTTAGTGTAGCCAGCTGAGATAAGCATATACGTATGTTAGAGTATTTATTATTATGCATCACAAGAGAAATACAATTCAAGTTCATACCTGGTTGAAGTTAGGGGTGTTCAAAGTTGGATAATACGATTTTCGGATATCCGAAAATTGGATAATCCAAAATTTCGAATAGTCACTATTGAGATCTGAATCTGGATCCAAAATTTTGGATTATTTTTCGGATATCCAAAATTTCGGATTCAGATAATCTAATTGATAATCCGAAACTTAAAAAAAATCACATCCTCTTATGCTGAAAGTCTAAAACCGAACTTTCTTAAAACAAACATTCAATATATATTATATTTTTTAATATTTCCGATTCGAGAAAGGCGTATTATGTTAGTTTAAGGTTAGGATTAAAATGGAATGGATTAACTATCTATCAGACATATTCTAAGCGAAGGGTTCTTGACCGGTCACACACGAAGTGTGCGACTCTGTTCTGTATAGTAAACCAATATCACAAGAGAGATATAGTCGTCAACTTGAATTCTGGAAGCCAGGAAACTTTTTCATCTTGATATCATTTTAAGCTCGCCGACAACCCTCAACCAAAGCCCCTGATCGCCACGCAACTTCTTTTCCAGCATCCTAAGCTGGCGCTCCTCAATATCCGTCATGAAGGTTAACAACATCTTCTGGTCTGACTTTGAGGCCTGGAACAGTTTGATACAAACACCCAGAACAGTGTCAGTTCCATTCACCTGTGAACTGAGGACAAAAGTCCCTAGTTCGGGAATGACTTTGACATCGCGAGGTATTGCAAGGCTGAAGAGAAGGCTTGTTGCGGCTTGAGGGGGGTGGCGAGCTGGATTGAAGTGCCATGAACATTGGTGTCGTGTAGATCCACGTGTGCCCCCTCGAGACCAAACGTGCCCACCAAAATGTAGAGAACAACACACATACAAAAGATGATAAAAGCCACCAAGGCAACTAACAGATAGCGTGCCTTGGTGCTTAGTGTAGCCAGCTGAGATAAGCATATACGTATGTTACAGTATTTATTAATATGCATCACAAGAAAAATACAATTCAAGTTCATACCTGGTTGAAGTTAAGGGTGTTCAAAGTTGGATAATACGATTTTCGAATATCCGAAAATTGGATAATCCAAAATTTTGAAAAGTCAATATTGAGATCTGAATCTGAATCCAAAATTTTGGATTATTTTTCGGATATCCAAAATTTCGGATTCGGATAATCTAATGGATAATCCGAAACTTAAAAAAAAATCACATCCTCTTATGCTGAAAGTCTAAAACCGAACTTTCTTAAAACAAACATTCAATATATATTATATTTTTTAATATTTCGGATTCGAGAAAGGCGTATTATGTTAGTTTAAGGTTAGGATTAAAATGGAATGGATTAACTATCTATTAGACATATTCTAAGTGAAGGGTTCTTGACCAGTCACGCACGAAGTGTGCGACTCTGTTCGGTATAGTAAACCAATATCACAAGAGAGATATAGCCGTCAACTTGAATTCTGGAAGCCAGGAAACTTTTTCATCTTGATGTCATTTTAAGCTCGCCGACAACCCTCAACCAAAGCCCCTGATCGCCACGCAACTTCTTTTCCAACATCCTAAGCTGGCGCTCCTCAATATCCGTCACGAAGGTTAACAACATCTTCTGGTATGACTTTGAGGCCTGGAACAGTTTGATACAAACACCCAGAACAGTGTCAGTTGAATTCACCTGTGAACTGAGGACAAAAGTCCCTAGTTCGGGAATGACTTTGACATCGCGAGGTATTGCAAGGCTGAAGAGAAGGCTTGTTGCGGCTTGAGGGGGTGGCGAGCTAGATTGAAGTGCCATGAACGTTGGTGGCTTGTAGATCCACCTGTGCCTCCTCGAGACCAGACGTGCCCACCAAAATGTAGAGAACAACACACATACAAAAGATGATAAAAGCCACCAAGGCAACTAACAGATAGCGTGCCTTGGTGCTTAGTGTAGCCAGCTGAGATAAGCATATACGTAAGTTACAGTATTTATTATTATGCATCACAAGAGAAATACAATTCAAGTTCATAGCTGGTTGAAGTTAGGGGTGTTCAAAGTTGGATAACACGATTTTCGGATATCCGAAAATTTGATAATCCAAAATTTCGAATAGTCAATATTGAGATCTGAATCTGGATCCAAAATTTTGGATTATTTTTCGGATATCCAAAATTTCGGATTCGGATAATCTAATGGATAATCCGAAACTTAAAAAAAATCACATCCTCTTATGCTGAAAGTCTAAAACCGAACTTTCTTAAAACAAGCATTCAATATATATTATATTTTTTAATATTTCGGATTCGAGAAAGGCGTATTATGTTAGTTTAAAGTTAGGATTAAAATGGAATAGATTAACTATCTATCAGACATAATCTAAGTGAAGGGTTCTTGACCGGTCACACACGAAGTGTGCGACTCTGTTCGGCATAGTAAACCAATATCACAAGAGAGATATAGCTGTCAACTTGAATTCTGGAAGCCTGGAAACTTTTTCATCTTGATATCATTTTAAGCTCGCCGAAAACCCTCAACCAAAGCCCCTGATCGCCACGCAACTTTTTTTCCAACATCCTAAGCTGGCGCTCCTCAATATCCGTCGTGAAGGTTAACAACATCTTCTAGTCTGACTTTGAGGCCTGGAACAGTTTGATACAAACACCCAGAACAGTGTCAGTTCCATTCACCTGTGAATTGAGGACAAAAGTCCCTAGTTCGGGAATGACTTTGACATCGCGAGGTATTGCAAGGCTTAAGAGAAGGCTTGTTGCGGCTTGAGGGGGTGGCGAGCTAGATTGAAGTGCCATCAACGTTGGTGGCTTGTAGATCCACCTGTGCCCCCTCGAGACCAGACGTGCCCACCAAAATGTAGAGAACAACACACATACAAAAGATGATAAAAGCCACCAAGGCAACTAACAGATAGCGTGCCTTGGTGCTTAGTGTAGCCAGCTGAGATAAGCATATACGTATGTTAGAGTATTTATTATTATGCATCACAAGAGAAATACAATTCAAGTTCATAGCTGGTTGAAGTTAGGGGTGTTCAAAGTTGGATAACACGATTTTCGGATATCCGAAAATTTGATAATCCTAAATTTCGAATAGTCAATATTGAGATCTGAATCTGGATCCAAAATTTTGGATTATTTTTCGGATATCCAAAATTTCGGATTCGGATAATCTAATGGATAATCCGAAACTTAAAAAAAAATCACATCCTCTTATGCTGAAAGTCTAAAACCGAACTTTCTTAAAACAAGCATTCAATATATATTATATTTTTTAATATTTCGGATTCGAGAAAGGCGTATTATGTTAGTTTAAGGTTAGGATTAAAATGGAATGGATTAACTATCTATCAGACATAATCTAAGTGAAGGGTTCTTGACCGGTCACACACGAAGTGTGTGACTCTGTTCGGCATAGTAAACCAATATCACAAGAGAGATATAGCTGTCAACTTGAATTCTGGAAGCTTGGAAACTTTTTCATCTTGATATCATTTTAAGCTCGCCGAAAACCCTCAACCAAAGCCCCTGATCGCCACGCAACTTTTTTTCCAACATCCTAAGCTGGCGGTCCTCAATATCCGTCGTGAAGGTTAACAACATCTTCTGGTCTGACTTTGAGGCCTGGAACAGTTTGATACAAACACCCAGAACAGTGTCAGTTCCATTCACCTGTGAACTGAGGACAAAAGTCCCTAGTTCGGGAATGACTTTGACATCGCGAGGTATTGCAAGGCTTAAGAGAAGGCTTGTTGCGGCTTGAGGGGGGTGGCGAGCTAGATTGAAGTGCCATGAACGTTGGTGGCTTGTAGATCCACCTGTGCCCCCTCGAGACCAGACGTGCCCACCAAAATGTAGAGAACAACACACATACAAAAGATGATAAAAGCCACCAAGGCAACTAACAGATAGCGTGCCTTGGTGCTTAGTGTAGCCAGCTGAGATAAGCATATACGTATGTTAGAGTATTTATTATTATGCATCACAAGAGAAATACAATTCAAGTTCATACCTGGTTGAAGTTAGGGGTGTTCAAAGTTGGATAACACGATTTTCGGATATCCGAAAATTTGATAATCCAAAATTTCGAATAGTCAATATTGAGATCTGAATCTGGATCCAAAATTTTGGATTATTTTTCGGATATCCAAAATTTCGGATTCGGATAATCTAATGGATAATCCGAAACTTAAAAAAAAATCACATCCTCTTATGCTGAAAGTCTAAAACCGAACTTTCTTAAAACAAACATTCAATATATATTATATTGTTTAATATTTCGGATTCGAGAAAGGCGTATTATGTTAGTTTAAGGTTAGGATTAAAATGGAATGGATTAACTATCTATCAGACATAATCTAAGTGAAGGGTTCTTGACCGGTCACACACGAAGTGTGCGACTCTGTTCGGCATATTAAACCAATATCACAAGAGAGATATAGCCGTCAACTTGAATTCTTGAAGCCTGGAAACTTTTTCATCTTGATATCATTTTAAGCTCGCCGAAAACCCTCAACTAAAGCCCCTGATCGCCACGCAACTTTTTTTCCAACATCCTAAGCTGGCGCTCCTCAATATCCGTCGTGAAGATTAACAACATCTTCTGGTCTGACTTTGAGGCCTGGAACAGTTTGATACAAACACCCAGAACAGTGTCAGTTCCATTCACCTGTGAACTGAGGATAAAAGTCCCTAGTTCGGGAATGACTTTGACATCGCGAGGTATTGCAAGGCTTAAGAGAAGGCTTGTTGCGGCTTGAGGGGGGTGGCGAGCTGGATTGAAGTGCCA
This sequence comes from Ambrosia artemisiifolia, assembly GCA_032199755.1. NCBI lineage: Eukaryota > Viridiplantae > Streptophyta > Magnoliopsida > Asterales > Asteraceae > Ambrosia > Ambrosia artemisiifolia. Next base: position 36,042,870 of record CM063517.1, read on the forward strand.
TGAACGTTGGTGGCCTGTAGATCCACCTGTGCCCCCTCGAGACCAGACGTGCCCACCAAAATGTAGATTACAACACACATACAAAAGATGATAAAAGCCACCAAGGCAATTAACAGATAGCGTGCCTTGGTGCTTAGTGTAGCCAGCTGATATAAGCATATAGTCATATACGTATGTTACAGTATTTATTATTATGCATCACAAGAAAAATACAATTCAAGTTCATACCTGGTTGAAGTTAAGGGTGTTCAAAGTTGGATAATACGATTTTCGAATATCCAAAAATTCGATAATCCAAAATTTCGAATAGTCAATATTGAGATCTGAATCTAGATCCAAAATTTTGGATTATTTTTCGGATATCCAAAATTTCGGATTCGGATAATCTAATGGATAATCCAAAACTTAAAAAAAATCACATCCTCTTATGCTGAAAGTCTAAAACCGAACTTTCTTAAAACAAACATTCAATATATATTATATTTTTTAATATTTCGGATTCGAGAAAGGCGTATTATGTTAGTTTAAGGTTAGGATTAAAATGGAATGGATTAACTATCTATCAGACATATTCTAAGTGAAGGGTTCTTGACCAGTCACGCACGAAGTGTGCGACTCTGTTCGGTATAGTAAACCAATATCACAAGAGAGATATAGCCGTCAACTTGAATTCTGGAAGCCAGGAAACTTTTTCATCTTGATATCATTTTAAGCTCGCCGACAACCCTCAACCAAAGCCCCTGATCGCCACGTAACTTCTTTTCCAACATCCTAAGCTGGCGCTCCTCAATATCCGTCATGAAGGTTAACAACATCTTCTGGTATGACTTTGAGGCCTGGAACAGTTTGATACAAACACCCAGAACAGTGTCAGTTCCATTCACCTGTGAACTGAGGACAAAAGTCCCTAGTTCGGGAATGACTTTGACATCGCGAGGTATTGCAAGGCTGAAGAGAAGGCTTGTTGCGGCTTGAGGGGGGTGGCGAGCTAGATTGAAGTGCCATGAACGTTGGTGGCTTGTAGATCCACCTGTGCCGCCTCGAGACCAGACGTGCCCACCAAAATGTAGAGAACAACACACATACAAAAGATGATAAAAGCCACCAAGGCAACTAACAGATAGCGTGCCTTGGTGCTTAGTGTAGCCAGCTGAGATAAGCATATACGTATGTTAGAGTATTTATTATTATGCATCACAAGAGAAATACAATTCAAGTTCATACCTGGTTGAAGTTAGGGGTGTTCAAAGTTGGATAACACAATTTTCGGATTATCCAAAAATTGGATAATCCAAAATTTCGAATAGTCAATATTGAGATCTGAATCTGGATCCAAAATTTTGGATTATTTTTCGGATATCCAAAATTTCGGATTCGGAAAATCTAATGGATAATCCGAAACTTAAAAAAAATCACATCCTCTTATGCTGAAAGTCTAAAACCGAACTTTCTTAAAACAAACATTCAATATATATTTTATTTTTTAATATTTCGGATTCGAGAAAGGCGTATTATGTTAGCTTAAGGTTAGGATTAAAATGGAATGGATTAACTATCTATCAGACATAATCTAAGTGAAGGGTTCTTGACCGGTCACACACGAAGTGTGCGACTCTGTTCGGCATAGTAAACCAATATCACAAGAGAGATATAGCCGTCAACTTGAATTCTGGAAGCCTGGAAACTTTTTCATCTTGATATCATTTTAAGCTCGCCGACAACCCTCAACCAAAGCACCTGATCGCCACGCAACTTTTTTTCCAACATCCTAAGCTGGCGCTCCTCAATATCTGTCGTGAAGGTTAACAACATCTTCTGGTCTGACTTTGAGGCCTGGAACAGTTTGATACAAACACCCAGAACAGTGTCAGTTCCATTCACCTGTGAACTGAGGACAAAAGTCCCTAGTTCGGGAATGAGTTTGACATCGCGAGGTATTGCAAGGCTTAAGAGAAGGCTTGTTGCGGCTTGACGGGGGTGGCGAGCTGGATTGAAGTGCCATGAACGTTGGTGGCGTGTAGATCCACCTGTGCCCCCTCGAGACCAGACGTGCCCACCAAAATGTAGAGAACAACACACATACAAAAGATGATAAAAGCCACCAAGGCAACTAACAGATAGCGTTCCTTGGTGCTTAGTGTAGCCAGCTGAGATAAGCATATACGTATGTTACAGTATTTATTATTATGCATCACAAGAAAAATACAATTCAAGTTCATACCTGGTTGAAGTTAAGGGTGTTCAAAGTTGGATAATACGATTTTCGAATATCCGAAAATTGGATAATCCAAAATTTCGAATAGTCAATATTGAGATCTGAATCTGGATCCAAAATTTTGGATTATTTTTCGGATATCCAAAATTTCGGATTCGGATAATCTAATGGATAATCCGAAACTTAAAAAAAATCACATCCTCTTATGCTGAAAGTCTAAAACCGAACTTTCTTAAAACAAACATTCAATATATATTATATTTTTTAATATTTCGGATTCGAGAAAGGCGTATTATGTTAGTTTAAGGTTAGGATTAAAATGGAATGGATTAACTATCTATCAGGCATATTCTAAGTGAAGGGTTCTTGACCAGTCACGCATGAAGTGTGCGACTCTGTTCGGCATAGTAAACCAATATCACAAGAGAGATATAGCCGTCAACTTGAATTCTGGAAGCCTGGAAACTTTTTCATCTTGATATCATTTTAAGCTCGCCGACAACCCTCAACCAAAGCACCTGATCGCCACGCAACTTTTTTTCCAACATCCTAAGCTGGCGCTCCTCAATATCTGTCGTGAAGGTTAACAACATCTTCTGGTCTGACTTTGAGGCCTGGAAAAGTTTGATACAAACACCCAGAACAGTGTCAGTTCCATTCACCTGTGAACTGAGGACAAAAGTCCCTAGTTCGGGAATGACTTTGACATCGCGAGGTATTGCAAGGCTTAAGAGAAGGCTTGTTGCGGCTTGACGGGGGTGGCGAGCTGGATTGAAGTGCCATGAACGTTGGTGGCGTGTAGATCCACCTGTGCCCCCTCGAGACCAGACGTGCCCACCAAAATGTAGAGAACAACACACATACAAAAGATGATAAAAGCCACCAAGGCAACTAACAGATAGCGTTCCTTGGTGCTTAGTGTAGCCAGCTGAGATAAGCATATACGTATGTTACATTATTTATTATTATGCATCACAAGAAAAATACAATTCAAGTTCATACCTGGTTGAAGTTAAGGGTGTTCAAAGTTGGATAATACGATTTTCGAATATCCGAAAATTGGATAATCCAAAATTTCGAATAGTCAATATTGAGATCTGAATCTGGATCCAAAATTTTGGATTATTTTTCGGATATCCAAAATTTCGGATTCGGATAATCTAATGGATAATCCGAAACTTAAAAAAAATCACATCCTCTTATGCTGAAAGTCTAAAACCGAACTTTCTTAAAACAAACATTCAATATATATTATATTTTTTAATATTTCGGATTCGAGAAAGGCGTATTATGTTAGTTTAAGGTTAGGATTAAAATGGAATGGATTAACTATCTATCAGGCATATTCTAAGTGAAGGGTTCTTGACCAGTCACGCACGAAGTGTGCGACTCTGTTCGGTATAGTAAACCAATATCACAAGAGAGATATAGCCGTCAACTTGAATTCTAGAAGCCAGGAAACTTTTTCATCTTGATATCATTTTAAGCTCGCCGACAACCCTCAACCAAAGCCCCTGATCGCCACGCAACTTCTTTTCCAACATCCTAAGCTGGCGCTCCTCAATATCCGTCACGAAGGTTAACAACATCTTCTGGTCTGACTTTGAGGCCTGGAACAGTTTGATACAAACACCTAAAACAGTGTCAGTTCCATTCACCTGTGAACTGAGGACAAAAGTCCCTAGTTCGGGAATGACTTTGACATCGCGAGGTATTGCAAGGCTTAAGAGAAGGCTTGTTGCGGCTTGACGGGGGTGGCGAGCTGGATTGAAGTGCCATGAACGTTGGTGGCGTGTAGATCCACCTGTGCCCCCTCGAGACCAGACGTGCCCACCAAAATGTAGAGAACAACACACATACAAAAGATGATAAAAGCCACCAAGGCAACTAACAGATAGCGTTCCTTGGTGCTTAGTGTAGCCAGCTGAGATAAGCATATACGTATGTTACAGTATTTATTATTATGCATCACAAGAAAAATACAATTCAAGTTCATACCTGGTTGAAGTTAAGGGTGTTCAAAGTTGGATAATACGATTTTCGAATATCCGAAAATTGGATAATCCAAAATTTCGAATAGTCAATATTGAGATCTGAATCTGGATCCAAAATTTTGGATTATTTTTCGGATATCCAAAATTTCGGATTCGGATAATCTAATGGATAATCCGAAACTTAAAAAAAATCACATCCTCTTATGCTGAAAGTCTAAAACCGAACTTTCTTAAAACAAACATTCAATATATATTATATTTTTTAATATTTCGGATTCGAGAAAGGCGTATTATGTTAGTTTAAGGTTAGGATTAAAATGGAATGGATTAACTATCTATCAGGCATATTCTAAGTGAAGGGTTCTTGACCAGTCACGCACGAAGTGTGCGACTCTGTTCGGTATAGTAAACCAATATCACAAGAGAGATATAGCCGTCAACTTGAATTCTGGAAGCCAAGAAACTTTTTCATCTTGATATCATTTTAAGCTCGCCGACAACCCTCAACCAAAGCCCCTGATCGCCACGCAACTTCTTTTCCAACATCCTAAGCTGGCGCTCCTCAATATCCGTCACGAAGGTTAACAACATCTTCTGGTCTGACTTTGAGGCCTGGAACAGTTTGATACAAACACCTAAAACAGTGTCAGTTCCATTCACCTGTGAACTGAGGACAAAAGTCCCTAGTTCGGGAATGACTTTGACATCGCGAGGTATTGCAAGGGTGAAGAGAAGGCTTGTTGCGGCTTGAGGGGGGTGGCGAGCTAGATTGAAGTGCCATGAACGTTGGTGGCTTGTAGATCCACCTGTGCCCCCTCGAGACCAGACGTGCCCACCAAAATGTAGAGAACAACACACATACAAAAGATGATAAAAGCCACCAAGGCAACTAACAGATAGCGTTCCTTGGTGCTTAACGTAGCCAGCTGAGATAAGCATATACGTATGTTACAGTATTTATTATTATGCATCACAAGAAAAATACAATTCAAGTTCATACCTGGTTGAAGTTAAGGGTGTTCAAAGTTGGATAATACGATTTTCGAATATCCGAAAATAGGATAATCCAAAATTTCGAATAGTCAATATTGAGATCTGAATCTGGATCCAAAATTTTTGATTATTTTTCGGATATCCAAAATTTCGGATTCGGATAATCTAATGGATAATCCGAAACTTAAAAAAAATCACATCCTCTTATGTTGAAAGTCTAAAACCGAACTTTCTTAAAACAAACATTCAATATATATTATATTTTTTAATATTTCGGATTCGAGAAAGGCGTATTATGTTAGTTTAAGGTTAGGATTAAAATGGAATGGATTAACTATCTATCAGGCATATTCTAAGTGAAGGGTTCTTGACTAGTCACGCACGAAGTGTGCGACTCTGTTCGGTATAGTAAACCAATATCACAAGAGAGATATAGCCGTCAACTTGAATTCTGGAAGCCAGGAAACTTTTTCATCTTGATATCATTTTAAGCTCGCCGACAACCCTCAACCAAAGCCACTGATCGCCACGCAACTTCTTTTCCAACATCCTAAGCTGGCGCTCCTCAATATCCGTCACGAAGGTTAACAACATCTTCTGGTCTGACTTTGAGGCCTGGAACAGTTTGATACAAACACCTAAAACAGTGTCAGTTCCATTCACCTGTGAACTGAGGACAAAAGTCCCTAGTTCGGGAATGACTTTGACATCGCGAGGTATTGCAAGGCTGAAGAGAAGGCTTGTTACGGCTTGAGGGGGGTGGCGAGCTAGGTTGAAGTGCCATGAACGTTGGTGGCTTGTAGATCCACCTGTGCCCCCTCGAGACCAGACGTGCCCACCAAAATGTAGAGAACAACACACATACAAAAGATGATAAAAGCCACCAAGGCAACTAACAGATAGCGTGCCTTGGTGCTTAGTGTAGCGAGCTGAGATAAGCATATACGTATGTTAGAGTATTTATTATTATGCATCACAAGAGAAATACAATTCAAGTTCATACCTGGTTGAAGTTAGGGGTGTTCAAAGTTGGATAACACGATTTTCGGATATCCGAAAATTGGACAATCCAAAATTTCGAATAGTCAATATTGAGATCTGAATCTGGATCCAAAATTTTGGATTATTTTTCGGATATCCAAAATTTCGGATTGGGATAATCTAATGGATAATCCGAAACTTAAAAAAAATCACATCCTCTTATGCTGAAAGTCTAAAACCGAACTTTCTTAAAACAAACATTCAATATATATTATATTTTTTAATATTTCGGATTCGAGAAAAGTGTATTATGTTAGTTTAAGGTTAGGATTAAAATGGAGTGGATTAACTATCTATCAGACATAATCTAAGTGAAGGGTTCTTGACCGGTCACACACGAAGTGTGCGACTCTGTTCGGCATAGTAAACCAATATCACAAGAGAGATATAGCCGTCAACATGAATTCTGGAAGCCTGGAAACTTTTTATCTTGATATCATTTTAAGCTCGCCGACAACCCTCAACCAAAGCCCCTGATCGCCACGCAACTTTTTTCCAACATCCTAAGCTGGCGCTCCTCAATATCCGTCGTGAAGGTTAACAACATCTTCTGGTCTGACTTTGAGGCCTGGAACAGTTTGATACAAACACCCAGAACAGTGTCAGTTCCATTCACCTGTGAACTGAGGACAAAAGTCCCTAGTTCGGGAATGAGTTTGACATCGCGAGGTATTGCAAGGCTTAAGAGAAGGCTTGTTGCGGCTTGAGGGGGGTGGCGAGCTGGATTGAAGTGCCATGAACGTTGGTGGCGTGTAGATCCACCTGTGCCCCCTCGAGACCAGACGTGCCCACCAAAATGTAGAGAACAACACACATACAAAAGATGATAAAAGCCACCAAGGCAACTAACAGATAGCGTGCCTTGATGCTTAGTGTAGCCAGCTGAGATAAGCATATACGTATGTTAGAGTATTTATTATTATGCATCACAAGAAAAATACAATTCAAGTTCATACCTGGTTGAAGTTAAGGGTGTTCAAAGTTGGATAATACGATTTTCGAATATCCGAAAAATGGATAATCCAAATTTTCGAAAAGTCAATATTGAGATCTGAATCTGGATCCAAAATTTTGGATTATTTTTCGGATATCCAAAATTTCGGATTCGGATAATCTAATGGATAATCCGAAACTGGAAAAAAAAAATCACATCCTCTTATGCTGAAAGTCTAAAACCGAACTTTCTTAAAACAAACATTCAATATATATTATATTTTTTAATATTTCGGATTCGAGAAAGGCGTATTATGTTAGTTTAAGGTTAGGATTAAAATGGAATGGATTAACTATTTATCAGACATATTCTAAGTGAAGGGTTCTTGACCAGTCACGCACGAAGTGTGCGACTCTGTTCGGTATAGTAAACCAATATCACAAGAGAGATATAGCCGTCAACTTGAATTCTAGAAGCCAGGAAACTTTTTCATCTTGATATCATTTTAAGCTCGCCGACAACCCTCAACCAAAGCCCCTGATCGCCACGCAACTTCTTTTCCAACATCCTAAGCTGGCGTTCCTCAATATCCGTCACGAAGGTTAACAACATCTTCTGGTATGACTTTGAGGCCTGGAACAATTTGATACAAACACCCAGAACAGTGTCAGTTCCATTCACCTGTGAACTGAGGACAAAAGTCCCTAGTTCGGGAATGACTTTGACATCCCGAGGAATTGCAAGGCTGAAGAGAAGGCTTGTTGCGGCTTGAGGGGGGTGGCGAGCTAGATTGAAGTGCCATGAACGTTGGTGGCTTGTAGATCCACCTGTGCCCCCTCGAGACCAGACGTGCCCACCAAAATGTAGAGAACAACACACATACAAAAGATGATAAAAGCTACCAAGGCAACTAACAGATAGCGTGCCTTGTTGCTTAGTGTAGCCAGCTGAGATAAGCATATACGTATGTTAGAGTATTTATTATTATGCATCACAAGAGAAATATAATTCAAGTTCATACCTGGTTGAAGTTAGGGGTGTTCAAAGTTGGATAACACGATTTTCGGATATCCGAAAATTGGATAATCCAAAATTTCGAATAGTCAATATTGAGATCTGAATCTGGATCCAAAATTTTGGATTATTTTTCGGATATCCAAAATTTCGGATTCGGATAATCTAATGGATAATCCGAAACTTAAAAAAAATCACATCCTCTTATGCTGAAAGTCTAAAACCGAACTTTCTTAAAACAAACATTCAATATATATTATATTTTTTAATATTTCGGATTCGAGAAAGGCGTATTATGTTAGTTTAAGGTTAGGATTAAAATGGAATGCATTAACTATCTATCAGACATAATCTAAGTGAAGGGTTCTTGACCGGTCACACACGAAGTGTGCGACTCTGTTCGGCATAGTAAACCAATATCACAAGAGAGATATAGCCGTCAACTTGAATTCTGGAAGCCAGGAAACTTTTTCATCTTGATATCATTTTAAGCTCGCCGACAACCCTCAACCAAAGCCCCTGATCGCCACGCAACTTTTTTTCCAACATCCTAAGCTGGCGCTCCTCAATATCCGTCACGAAGGTTAACAACATCTTCTGGTCTGACTTTGAGGCCTGGAACAGTTTGATACAAACACCTAGAACAGTGTCAGTTCCATTCACCTGTGAACTGAGGACAAAAGTCCCTAGTTCGGGAATGAGTTTGACATCGCGAGGTATTGCAAGGCTTAAGAGAAGGCTTGTTGCGGCTTGAGGGGGTGGTGAGCTGGATTGAAGTGCCATGAACGTTGGTGGCGTGTAGATCCACCTGTGCCCCCTCGAGACCAGACGTGCCCACCAAAATGTAGAGAACAACACACATACAAAAGATGATAAAAGCCACCAAGGCAACTAACAGATAGCGTGCCTTGGTGCTTAGTGTAGCCAGCTGAGATAAGCATATACGTATGTTAGAGTATTTATTATTTTGCATCATAAGAGAAATACAATTCAAGTTCATACCTGGTTGAAGTTAGGGGTGTTCAAAGTTGGATAATACGATTTTCGGATATCCGAAAATTGGATAATCCAAAATTTCGAATAGTCAATGTTGAGATTTGAATCTGGATCCAAAATTTTGGATTATTTTTCGGATATCCAAAATTTCGGATTGGGATAATCTAATGGATAATCCGAAACTTAAAAAAAATCACATCCTCTTATGCTGAAAGTCTAAAACCGAACTTTCTTAAAACAAACATTCAATATATATTATATTTTTTAATATTTCGGATTCGAGAAAGGCGTATTATGTTTGTTTAAGGTTAGGATTAACATGGAATGGATTAAATATATAGTAAATATGTAAATAATATATATATATATAATATAGAATCTTTTTAATATTTCGGATTCAGATAATCCGATTATCCGAAATTTATTAAAAATAGGATCCGAATCCGAAATTTCTGATTATATGGATACGGATTTTTAGATATTTCGGATTCAAATTCGAATCCAGATTCGGATTTTTTTAACGCCCCTAGTTGAAGTTGCACATGTTGAATGCTTTGGTAAGATGCCAGTGGAGAGTAGCAAGTTAATGTAAGTGAAAATGGAGATGACTCTTTATAATAGCTAGCATGTTAGTGACTTGCTCGTACAAGAAAAAGAAGCAAAAAAGAATACAAGCGTTGCCAATAAAAGTAAAAACAAAATCCAATTTGTCTCATTTTTTTTTCCTTTTTGGGATATTCTGAAAGGTATGCTCATGGAGGAGTACTGCCCCCGCAATGAACTACTGCAAATTGAGAACGAGTTCTGGAACTTGGTCATGGATGGCGTAGAAGTCTCAGCATACACCACTCGATTTCATGAACTCTCTCGACTTGTCCCACATATGGTTACACCCGAGATCAAGAGGATTGAGCGGTACATTTGGGGTCTCGCTCCTCAAATCCAAAGCATGGTACGTCGTCACGACCTACCACTATCTAGAGTGTTGTGAATTTAGCACATAGTTTGACTGACCAAGCTATTCGATCTGGAGTATTGGTGAAGAGAGATGCCAGTGGCTAGAGTTCTGGAGAGAAAAGGAAATGGAATGAAGTGTCGGGGAAGAAATCTGATAATCATTCGGGTAAAAATCAAGAAACTGTAAAGGCTTACGATGCAAGCACAACGCGGAAGAAGCAATACAATGGACCTCTCCCAAAGTGCAATGAGTGTGGTTTCCAACACACAGGAACTTGCGAAAGCTTCAGGTGTACCAAATGCAAGAGGCTAGGCCACGTAGCCCAGAACTGCAGGTCACAGAAATGCTTTGAATGCGGCAGTTTCGAGCACTTTAAAAACGCTTGCCCTAACCTGAAGAGCCAAACTGCCAATGTTAGCCCGGCTCGAGGAAGAGCATTCGTAATTGGAGCAAGAAATGCTCATTAAGATCCAGATGTCGTCATGGGTACGTTCTTTTTTTATGATCAATACGCCATTAAATTATTTATACGAATATGATAGATGACCCAAACTAAATTTCGCGGACGAAATTCTAATAATATGGGGAGAATGTGACACCCGCCAATTTCGCAAGTCCTAACTCAATGAACCCTATCTTTATTGTGTGCATTAGACATAATTATTATTAATTGAGTCAATAAGTCTAGCAAAGTCCTAACATGTCATTTGGTAATCCAAGAGAATCGTCGATATGTGGTTATTATATATATGTCGAACATGAACGTTGGCGATAGTAAAATAATAATACGAATGATTTTCCTATTTATCTGAATGATCACACTAGCGGATATTCAACATTTTAAAACATTTCTAATATATCGTATGTTGTATATTAATATAGATAGCGTCATATGTAGATATCTAAAGTATCAAGCGAGTAGGTTTATATACGCCGATGCGATGCCGAACTCTTTAACTCGAAAAAGTTTATTTCCCTTTTCTTCGCACCAATGATTCCATCCATTAACCTCTCTAGTAGAACCGTTTTTTATGCAAATAATTTCACAATACTTTTATTTTTTATTGAGTCTCTTAGGTAATTAGTTATGAGAAGATATTGGAAAGTTGAATATTTCCCTAGTTCAAGGATGAAACTCTACTAAGCATGGCTAGTGAAATTTTGGAGGAAGGTGAAAAATTACATCTCATATAAACTTTTCCTAGAATGAGATAAATAACTAGTATTATACCCGTCCGCTGGGACGGGTTCTAAAATTTACAACATTCAAAACTATGTGTATAATGAAGATCTCGATAACGTATTATCCAACTGGGATTAGCAGGCACAGAAGTTGATTAAGTCTCATACATGTTCACTCAAACTTTGTCATTTAGATCTCAATAACGCATTTTCAAAATATCACAACATCCAACTCCAGCACTTCAAGTTTGCATTGGGGCCTTTTCAGCAATATTTTCTTTTACTTATTCAGCGGATTCGAGGTTCATAACTTGCATAACGACATTGATCCCACGTAAAGCAAGCACATGCACAGTTTCTAAGCCGATACCCCTTATAGCTCTTGAAAGTTACAAACACCTTCTAAACATGTCCTATAGTAATTATTCAATTAACCAATGTGTTTAGCTTAATAGGAACAATTAGCTCTATTGAAAGATCCATTGTTGATAGCAATCGCCCGGGTCAAAGAAGTCAAGTGTAAAATTCTTGTAGATTGCATCTCCCGAGGCTTTCTTTTCCATTATTTTAAAAGTTTTAAAAATTTTAAGCAGCTTCGTATTGCAAAAGTTTATAGGGTCGGTTGACCCGTTTTTGACCCTTACTGAAAATAACCCACTAACGGGCCCATTTATCTTGTCTATTTAACCCATTTGACCCATTACCTTTAGAGCACTTATTAACTCAACCCAAATCTATTCATTCATTACTAAATGAGTCCAAATTGCCACCTCAAAAATGTAAATGAATGGGTGGATATAGTTTTTTTTTTGACAAATTTAGATAAAGATAATAAAGCAAAACCGATATAAAAGATACTTGTACTAATGGTGATATTAGACTCACACCACCTTCACGCTCCATGTGTGCTATATAGTGAATGCAATTCTCAGCTTTCTACAAAGAAATTTATCATAATTAGACACCACATGATGGAAAAAGTACCGGTTTAATGTTTCTCCAACAAACAAACACTAAATGGGTTAACCCAAAACATAACACGTACACAACAAAATTTTAAAATGTGTTTGGGTTAGGACGCTAGGTTTGATTCCTTTGAGGCTTGAGCCGTGTTCGAGATCATTTATTATACGGGCCAACCCGACAAATGCCTGAACACAAAAATGCCCATGAAAATGTTGAACACAGTAGCTAAATTGCAAAAAAAAACTATGAAGGAAAATAAAAGGAATACCATTTACTTCAATGTCAACATACAACATGACACTAAAAAGTAAATCAAGAATACAACTATTTACGGTAAATTAAAATTTGGTTGTGTAAAGGTTGCGTTCGAATACAACTACGGGCAGCAGAATCTACATAATTACAGAAGTGGTTTTTCGCTTCGCGGCGGTTTGACGTAATGCAAGTGAACCCCGCGCTTCGTTGCGGGTAAGACTTTATGCAGACCAAGTTTTAACATTTCTCATTGTGTGGCTCGGTAGTATATTCCTGCTTTTATATGCTTCGTGTAATCTCCATTTGGTTCTCACTAAGTTCAAAGACAAAACCTAAGAGCTCTATTAGGATGTCAATCGCGACATACAGGCCGTTAATTTCCAACGTGTCAGGCGTTAGCTTCTTTTGCAAGATTTCTAGTGCTCTACTTTGATGAGTTGATTTTGTCTCCTATAATGATATGCAAAAAATGGTTATTCTCTGAGTTTGAAAAAAACCAAATCACAACCACTAACATATGCTGGACATATAAAGAAAATGAAGTAGTTATTCAATAACACTAACATATGAATAAGCTTGTCTCTGCATTCTATTAGGCCCATAACAAACGGATAAAAAAAACTGCAAAGTGCATAAAGAATAGAAGAATCAAAATATTGAATGTTTATCAGTCATAAACATGTATTCATAACAGTCTCAAGTAATGTATTTTGTTCAAAGATTTAGATTGTTATTGTAACATTATTGTTTTTTAATCATACTTAATAAACTAACTATTTATTTAAAATACATAAAAAATGAGTAAGAGAAGTGGTTCCAGAGTTCCAGGTCAATCTGTTTGGACCAGTATTAAAAAGGACATGTTTGACCCGTACACATTTTGACATGTTACCAACCAGCCCGACCGACACATATTGCTACCTCTATTTAGAAACTTCACTAAATAAGCATAGGAAAAAGATGGCATACCTTAGGCTAGCATTTACAGGTGGATTTATATCTGCTTTAACATTTGAAAGACGATTATTTTGAAAATCACTGCAACAGACGATTTGTTTACTCGTCAAGACATGAGTAATGAAATTCATATTTGAAGTATAAAGAAATTAGAGTCAACTCTTAAGGTTTTAAGTTTTATATAAAAGAAAATGGCCTTTTAATATGCAATATTTCTTAGCGTAGAAGTTTTGAGGTTAAATTAAAAGACTTCTTTTGCACTTTTGCTATAGATCAGCCAAGATGGTACCATTTAAAAAATATTTCTGCATAGTTGTATATTTCACTTTCTCCAACTCTCCCCCCGGGCATAGATCTTCGGTCTCCGATTTAGGGGGTGGGTCGGATGAAAGGTAATGGGCAAATCAGTGATTCAAGTATTCGACAAAAAAACGTTGTAATTATATAGAACAGAAAATGAACAGCTTCTAAACTCACAACTTTGATATGTTGATCGTCAACTTCGTGTTCCTTAATCTGATCAATGGCTGTAACTATAGTGCCACCAAAAAGTTAGTATAATACAAAAATAAAATGAGCAGAAACAAACTAAAAACAAAGTTACCTGTTGCTAGCACAAGATCTACAACAACTCTCAAGTTCCTTAAGAAAATTTTCAGGTAACTTGCATAAAATGTATAATTAACTAACTTATTAATAATTATTCAAACTTGTAAAAGTATATTTAAGAGTTAAGGCCATACTCATTTTAATGGTCTCAATGATAAAGTTTTTAACACTATACCTCTTCTATAAATTATTTTAATTTTTAGATTTGGTATAACCTGGTGGCGTGGATAGTATTACACCAATAGATTGCATCGTTTGGGTGTGTTGATTGGAGATGGTTACATCAAATTTTACACCATTTTGATGATATGATGCGTACCTTGGAGATGATCTATATCTAACAAAAGCCATACATGAATCAAACTATAAAATAATAAAGGAAATCAATAAACGATACGATATCATAAAGCTTTTGGAAGCTTCCTATTGGCTATTGCACATTATAACCTCTAAGTTAAATGTGACCTGTTTAGTAATAACTAACAACTCTTGTTGGAACTTCTTACTTGTTCATATTTACCGTTGGTTGAAGAGTCTCCTTGTCTTTGCTAACACCTTCATTTATGTAAAAAGATGTACACATAAATTACACTTGGACATTAACATTATTAATTACCTATGTGGTATGTCTTGCTCCATTATCAATAATCATTTGGTGAACTTCTTGATCAATTGCATCTGTGGGGACACCTGGCTGCCAATACATTAGCCTGTTCAGATTAAAGGATAAATAAAAACAAAAAAGAGAGAAGAAAAATATTACCTTGACTAATGTACCCGCATACTGAAGAACCTGTGCAGCAAGCTTACCAAAAGCTCGCATACATTCTATTCCCTTCTCATCATGCACTTCAGGTCCACTTGCTATGCCAGGTGGCTTCTTAGATGTCACATAAGGAGGCTTTAATATGTGATCAGGAACAGGACGACGGGGATACAATTTTCCTGGCTTTAAACGTATGCGGGTGCTGTTTTGTATTTCATCTGTATTTCTGCTTTAGACCCCTACACCCGGTTCCGTGTTGAGCAATTTGTACTTCTTTAGCCAAATTGATTTAAAACAGTAAATGAAAACTCTAAAGTAGGCTTAACACTAAAAAAATTGATTCAAAACTTACAAAAGGATTTTTTTTTCCTTTTCCGCACGGTCTTTTCGCTTCCGTAAGTTTGCTTTAGCCTTAGATAAGGCGCATCAAAAGAGATGCCAGCCCTATCGCTTGCATCCAAAGAACTCCCATTTGCACTAGATTTCAAGGAAACATTATGAGATCCGTTACTATAACATTTTCAATTTGTTTGCTAGAACCGTAGATATTAAAGAGTAAGGAGAAGGCTGACTCGGTACTCAACACATATCAGCCCTAGATTAGAAAGAAACAATAACCAAATTAATTAAACTCATTCAAAAAATTCAACACAGGGATCAAAATTCAAACGGAATTTTTTTTTTTGAAACAAACCTTCACCACAGCCACCGATAGAAACACCTCTCCGCCACCCCGACATCTCGAGCTGCACCAAGCCTCTCCGCCGCTAAGACCCGCTCTGATTTGAACCCATCGCCAAAACCACCTTCACCAGAAGCACCGATCGAAAAACCTCTCCACCACTGGCTATCGTGAAGTGAACCGACATTTGATAAATACCAACACAAAACAACACATGAAGTAATGAATTAGCTTATATATAATACCAATGCCAATTCAGCAAATATGAAACTGCCAACTTGAATACAATCGTAGGCGTGTAGTGACAATCACATACCTTCATTGGCTTAGTTTATATAAGAGCTTAAGCGGTAATAATTTGAACCAAGAAAGTAGTCCTTAATCTTAATCTTTAACCTGCATCGGAAATGTATAGAGTGCAAAAGTAAATTCACCTTGCATGCCTCAACTAAAACAGTCAGAACATGTGCATTTTGCTATTCTACTACAAAATAACTAAGAATCATATCATATTCAATTTATAAAGAACATAAAACTATTAAATAAAGCAAACAATGTTTCTTGAACTTTGACTCATCCACACTGATGATAGAAGTGAAAGAAAAAGGAGAAATATTTACCTTTAAAATGAGTCTTTATTACTAATATTACCCAATTTGACCCTAATCCACCCAGTTCAGGAAAACTTTAGTTTAAAACGTTTTGCAATATTTCTTGAAAATCAGTAAATAAAGCAACAAAACCCTAAAACATCAACAACTTTTAAAATCAATCTTAAAAGGAGTCAAAGGAAGATGACCTGGTATCCAGAATCATTACCGGCGGCGGCGAAGGTAGAATCAAAGAACGGCACAGACGAAGGTTTGTTTCTAGAGAGGGAAAGCACGGTGAGCAACGCACCCACCACCATCAAGTACGAGCCACGGACCTCTTTAACGATATTAACCACATCGTCGGTCATCTAACCACACCTATGGTTTCAAATCGTATCTTGATGTAACGATTGAACCACCTTTCTTAGTCGACACGGTTTTTTTCTCCAGGAAAGGGACAACGGTTGTTTATGCGAGACAGAGGAGAAGGAGATGAGCAGGGGTTTAGAACTTTAGATCATGATGGGAGAAGAAAGGTAACACAAAGAGTTGATAATAGAGGAGAGAGAGATGACAGGGGTTGTCTGGAGAGAGGTAGGTTAAAAGCAGGTGAACATCAAGTTGGATGAAAAATGAACGGTAAAGATGTGTGTACTGGAGTGTACCACGTCCTTCAACTCCTGATAATCAGGAACCGCTAGATGAAAAACAAAACTGTCAAATTCCTAGAATAACCACCAATTTATTGTGGTCATGATTAATCCTCATCAATAACCGTTTTAATCTGACGGTGAAGAAATGGTCAAAAACGGTTATAACCGCCAAAATTAGAAGTTACAAGTGTGCTGAACAATATAATAATAATTAATAAGTTTGGGAGTTTCAGCTTATTTTCATCCTCTCAAATTGAGAGATGAGAGGTGAGAGTGGAGAGAACTGGAATGACGTAGACTACCGAAAAAAGCGAACTCCGGTAACGACCTTCTTCGTGGCAAACCTTCCTGGGGGTGTATCGGATTCTCTATTATGGAAGGCGTTTCAACCGCACGGCGTGGTGAAGGATGCATACGTGGCTCGGAAACGAGATACTAGGGGAAATATCTTTGGATTTGTAAGGTTAGCAGGAGTGAAGGACGTTATCACTGTGCTGAGTGGGATGAACACGGTTAAGATGTTCGAAGCTAAAGTGAATGTATCGTTAGCCATGTTTGATAAGAAACATAATAAGATTGTGCATAAATTCCCTGGTGTGCAACATGTCCATAGCAACGTTCTACCTTCTCCATAGTGGCCGAGAAAGGAGGATCCGTCATTGACGGCCGGTCCATCGGTGAAGTCGAATGTCAGTACTTTCAGAGCTGCCGTCACAGGGTTTCCGGAGGAAGAAAATTTACAACTGAAAGAAGTGGTGGCGGATGACAGAATTGCAAGCTATCCGGATCAATGCTTGATGCGTGCAGTCATCGTCGAAGTTAAGGATGTGATGGGCTTAGAGGAGTTGAGAACTTTGCTGGACATTGGAGGATACATGGAGCAACCGGTAAGTTATTTGGGTGGTCTGAGGTGTTTGATTGATTTCAGAGATAAGACATCGGCTTTACAGTTCATCGAAAAGGAGGCCAAGGCATGGAATAGTGTGATAAATGGGGCGGTTTTGTGGAAAGGGCAGGATCATGTATATGAACGCCTGGCGGGGTTGAGGATGGAAGGGGTTCCGGTACACCTTCGGGATAGCAAACTGTATGACAAAATTGGAGGAAGAGTCGGTAAACTAATAGGTGAATCAGATTTCTCGTGGTCGAAACCAGATAATTCATGTGGGTTCTGCTGGGTTTTGGTGGAAGTAGGGAGAAGGATTGAGGAGGAGGTGACAGTGTCCTGGGCTGGGAATAAGTATAAGGTCTGGGTTTCGGAAGATACTAATCCGAGCTTGCAAGCCGTTATTGCCGAATTGCCATCTAACCGACAATCATCTCCGGTCAGATCTGAGGGATCTACGGTTGACATCCCGTATGATATAGAAGAGGGTGAAATTATTGGGGAGGAAGGGATTGGTCTAGGTGCTCGGAATGAAGGTGCTCCGACGAATGTTCCGATGGACGGAAATTCAGAAAGGCGGGAACAGGAAGACGTAGGAGCTGTCTTGGGAAATGTTTTGCATGTGTGACAACCGTCACCCTCATTTTTACTAAGATTGTCAATTCTAGTCCTTCGTATATTCAACTGTTTCTATTTTAGTCCCTGTAAGGTTCGACGTTTTCAAATTTTAAAAGAGCGAATTCGATGTTTATCATTTTTTTTATGGAACGTATCTACGTATATTGAAACATATTCGAAATAGATTTTATAAAAAAATTTAGTTAAGTTTAAAAAAAAAAGTTTATATAAATGATCAAGTTAACTTAGGTAGTATAGTTAGTGTTTTATAAAAGAAAATCTAACCAAATTATAATATTTCTAACCTAGTTAGAACTTAAGGGACCTATATTGCCAAAGGCTCAAAGTTTCAAATCTGAAGTCTTTCCTCCTGTGCTCCACGTTTTTTTTCCGGCGAACTGTTGCCAGAATCCGGCGAACTTTTCCGGCTACCCATTTTTTTTTCGACTTTCAATGCTCTTTAACGTCCAATTTTGTACCCCAAACGTTTCTTAACTTAAATCATTTAAGTTCCATCATTTAATCGGTTCATAAACGTGTGTTTAAAGGCTTTAAAGCGAGTTTTAAACATATAACCGTCGAGCTTTAAACTCGACATTAAACCCGTCGGATTAATCGTTTATAGCATATAATAATGATTGAAATCACTTGCTGCATCATTACACATATCAAACCCACGAAAATTCGACCTTAAACAAGTCCAGAAAGCTTCCAATCGGCACCTACAAAGCTCGACTTTTTGAGCCTCCAAATCGATCCGCAAACGTGTTTGTAAGTTCGATTAATTACTTTCATCTTTTTATTCGTCCTTCATAGATTAAAACCCCTCTATTACAGATCGTTTATCGAGCCTTAATCGAGTTAATTGGAAATGGGATGGGGTTAGGGTTCTTGCTAGTTGAATTGGGGAAGAAGATGATGGATATTTATATTAATATAAGTATATATTGTTTTGGATTAAATAAACAAAAGTGGTTATGGAGTAGTGGTTGTATGGTTGTTATTGAAACGTGAAGGGCCGGGTTCGAACCTTACCACCCGCGTCCCTTGTCTTCCTTTTCAGATTTTAATCTTTAAAATTCTATATATTAATATATAAAAACATTAATCTTATAATATTCATAGAAAATTCATTTTTGATCCAAAATTTATGAAAATTTAGGTATAGCTTCTTGTCAACTTATATAAAATTATCATATTTTTAGTTGCTGAAAAGTATTTATTTTTCATAATTTTACTAAATTAAATAGTTTTAATCATAAATAATTGATTAAAAATTCATTTTTAATGAATTAAATCTCAAATTTTCTGAAAAATTATTTTTATGGATCATGAACCTAAATAAAAAAAATTAGTGGTTCAGAAAACATTTATTTTTATTAATTTCCTATTTTTAATTATTTAAACATGATTTAAACTCATTAAATTTATTTTAAATACAAATAAATTGAGAAAAATTATGGAAAAATTATTTTCACCTTTATACATCAGAAAATAATTATTTTTCATAAGAATATCATTTTTGGATCATATCTTGTATTTTTAGTTTAATTACATTTAATTAGATATAATTGATTATTTAGTTAAATGTAAATTATTAAAATATGTTTTATGAATATTTTTCTATAAAATAGAAAATATTCCTATATGTGGAAACCTAGTATTAAAAATTATTCGCCACGTATTAAATATTAGATCATGATATATTTTATTTAACCTTTTTATTAAATTCAAGATATAATAAGACGTCATCTTCCCTATACAAGTCTAGTAAACCCTAATGCCTTAGACCCTAGATACTTTAGACTCTTAGACTTTTCCTCATTAGTATTCATATACATTATAGGTTGAATTCCTCGGAATTCCCATTATTTAGCTCACGACCGCTTAAGTTGGATTTGATCGCTTTCGCAAACTGTGAGTATATCTTTCCCCTTTTTCATGTTTTACTATTTTGGGGCTACTCATGTACATTATTATCAAATGTTATTTTTATACTTAATGCAATTCTCATGTGTGTTTGCTTTATGTGAATTTGTGTGTATGCTTAGTCATAATCATTAACCGTTCTGCGGCCTAGCATTTCAATGAATAGTACTATGGTATACCCCCTTGAGACTCTGTTGAGAGAATCTTGGTCATTGTCTTGTTAATTCATTATTCAGTTGGTTATTCATGTGTTAGTCATTATTCATCAAGGCTTGGTTTTGACTGATACTGCTAATTAAATACATAATTGCAAACGGTATACAACACATGAATTGCTAAACACTTTTTCTACTATATGTATTCAAACAGGGTATGCTCACCAATACATTTTTGTATTGACCAAATTATTTTCGTACATGTTTCAGGTTGTTTTGAGACGCTTCCTTTAAGCTTTTGGATTTATATTTAAGTTTTGACTTTATTGTACTTTAGTTAGACTTGTCGCTTTAGAATCTTTGTAACTTGAATTTCTTGTCAATGTAATAAACTATTTATTCAATGTATTCAAATTTACATTTTTAGTCCATGAGCTATTGAAAAATCGTCACTACGTGACACCTCGATGTTTCCGCCATCGGTTGGGGTGTTATGGAAATCTCAAGCACGTGAGGCCGGAGAAGATGCCGGACTACTAACCGACGATGAGAATATGAATGGTCACCAGGAGATAGATGGGAAGGTGAACGATTGCGGGGTTCAACCAATGCAAACTTCGGACATAGTGCATGGCATGGGAGATAACAATGACGTTACACTTTCCGAGAAGCAATTACATACAACTGACTTTGAAAATCATGGTGGGACCGAGACATTTATGGGCGAACAAGGCCACGACATGGAGCAGGTTAGACAATATTAGTAAAGGAGGGGTGGATGGCGTGCATGGCATGTATGGGATTAATAAAGTGGGAGGTATTGAAGGAATAAATAGTTATAAAAACTTGGATGGTGGAGGCATTATTAATAAGAATATTTATTTCTTTGGTTCAAAGGGGGGAGTGAAGCAAAACATCAAGAAAAATGGTGAAGGTTATTATTTTGATTTAAGGGGGGGGGGGGGGAGTGGAGCCAAAGATCGAGACTATTCCAAAAAAGTGGACTAGACGTAGGAGAAACCAAGTTGAAGAAGGCCAAGCATCTGTGAGGAATGGCGAGGAGAACAACCATACGAACGGGGGAGATAACACAAAAAGATGAATTCGGTATACCCAATTGGCGGGATCCTTGGAGAAATGCATCTCAGGGTTTTCATTGGGTACAAACATAGGGCGACTAAACGCAGTATGGAGTGGGAGATATGCGCGATTTTTGATGACATGGGGTAGGAATTAGGTTGTAACAGTAGTAACTACAGGTGATTTTACGGGCGTTTTACATTGTGTTAGTGTCTTACTTGTACAATGTAATGTATATTTTGGGTGTTGAATGAAAGTAATTTGCCGTAAAAAAAAAAGGTAATTAGTTATGACACCCCATAATTATTAAATCACAAGAACTACTCATTTATCCTTGCTTGCCTTGGGAAGTCACGGTGACACCAGCTCAAAAGGTACGGCAAGTCATGCCAATTTTTTTTGTGAACCAATCAAATCCTAGGTACATGCCTTGCTAATTGATGTATGCCCATCATGATAAAAAAAAAAATGATATTCAACCTCCATATTCGATAGAAACAAACTAGCGTTTGACGCCGCCGCGAAATAGGATTTAAGTTTTACGTTTGTTGGTATTGTTCTGATGCGTAAAATTATGAAAAAATCTTTTAAAAGATGCTAAATACATATATGATAATAGAATTTAATGGAACATATTTTTTTATTAGAAAACCCAAATTAAAATTTTAGTTTGAAGAACCAATTTTGTTAAATTTAAACCAAAATGAGTTGTTAACCATTTTTAGGTGTTGGCCATCTCACTTCAAGCAACATTTCGGCTACTTGCCTTGTTGTCTCGCTTGTCTTCATTTTTCTAAAACCTGATAATTTAACGGTTTATTGGTCATACCGTATTAACTGGAAAACATGGTATATTATTTATTTTTGAGAAGTTAAAAAAACTCGAACATACATAAAAGTATATTTCCTCTTCTTTTTGTTCTTTTTTTTTGAACGGCCAACAAATTGGAATCACTCACGGAACACTGAAGTATCATCGTGCCACCAGTGTTGCCACGCAAATTGAAATCTTCTTTTTGTTCTGGTCTTATAGATTTCAAAATTCATGATATAATCTTTTTGAAAGTAAAAGAGTATATGAAAGAAGTTTAATGAATGAACAAACTATACAAAGTAATAAAATGCAGCCCTAAATTGCACAAAGTAAACCCAAAGCCTACTTGTTTTCGTGGCTGGTCAACAATTGCCACCCATAAGACTCATATCACCATCATATTAAGGCATCTTGTATATGATTATTATGGAAACCAATATTACAAAGTTTATTTGCATTCCTTGAGAAAACAACAGGAAACGATGCTAACCTAATACACTAATTCAACTTAAAAAAAAAAAAAGCTAAAAAAAAAGTTTCTTGTGAACATTTAACAAAAAGAAAAAAAAAAGCTAAAAAAAAGTCACTGGAACATTAACACAAACACTTGGTGTGCACAAAAAGTCTACATCAATCAAACACCAAGAACTTGAAGAGAGAAACATAATAAAGTAATGCAAAAGACTACCGAAAACAAAAGAAAGAAAGGAATGACCAGTGAAGGAGATGATCGGAAAAGAAAAACATACGCATCAACAGATTAAAAATAGCACAATATATTCAAATTTGAATTGATAATTTACCCAGAAAAAGAACCCATTATAATTCAAAATGTAAGGATAAATGATAAGAGAGATGGAGAGCATACCAGCAGAGGGTGAAATTGCAAATCAACACAACAATGGGAGATATATAAACTTTGAATGATATAGTCAACACCTACTAATATAGGCTGTTTACGTGGTTAACACAAAGAGACACAGGTAATACATAAAAGAAATTACCACGTGTTAAGCAATCAAAGTACCCACCTAAGAATTACTACTGTTCACAATAAGAATTGTTAGGTTATAGAATTCTTGAAACCATAGACACATGCATGCTTGATGTGTTTCCTTTTTTTATTCAATATATATATATATATATATATATATATATATATATAGGGAATGGATATAGAGGAAACCCAAGTTATTTGGTAAACTATGAAAACTCTATCATAGTCATCCATCTCATATTATCAATGGTTGAGATTAAACCATTGTACTTCCCACTAGATATATTAATATTTTAATATACAAAAGGACCTTCAAGGGCATTTTGGGGACACAAAGAAATGCTCTCTCTCTCAAGTACTAGGGTCATGTCACACACTCTCTCATACTTTTTTCTTAAAAAATATTATTATAATGGGTCATGTCACACTTTCTCTCCTACTTTTTCAAAGTCAACATCACCATTCTCTCTCCTCTCTCCAACTTTTTCTTTAAGAAAATATTATTATAATAGGTCAGGTCATGTCATATCATCTCTCTCCTCTTTCCTACTTTTTGTTTAAGAAAATATTATAATAAGTCATGTCACACTCTCTCTCCTACTTTTTGTTTAAGAAATATTATTATAATGGGGCAAGTACATGTGTTAACATATCTTACCAGCCTTATGGAAAAAAAAAACCTTAGTAGAGATATTAAACCTGTTAACATGTGTTAACCTATGTTACAAGCCTTTTCAAAACCTTAATAAACCGCCTAAAAACAACCTTTGTTAACACATAGTAGAGATATTAAACATGTTAACGTTAACATGTTAACACATATTATTATCTCTCTCCTCTCTCCTACTTTTTGTTTAAGAAAATATTATTATAATGAGTCATGTCACACTCTCTCTCCTACAACAGGTTTAAGAAATATTATTATAATAGGGCAAGTACAAATAATGTGTTAATGTTGCATACGAGGGTAACATGTGTTAGTTGGTCATAAAGGGCTAACATGTGTTAATCTAATCTGATAAAAGTTAAACCTGTTGCCCCCGTATACCTATGAGAAGATCTAACATTTGTTAGTATGTGTGGTGTGGTAACATATGTTAAACCTGTTGCCCCCATATACCCCTATACTTTTCACTTCTTAAGTTTACTAAGAAAATAAAGCACACAAACTATTAACACACGTTGTTACAAAGTATCATTACAAACTATTGAACTGCATGGAACGTTAACATGTGTTAGTTGGCCATAAAGGGCTAACATGTTTTAATCTAATCTGATAAAAGTTAATCCTGTTGCCCCCATATACCCATGAGAAAATCTAACATTTGTTAGTATGTGTGGTGTGGTAACATATGTTAAATCTGTTGCCCCCATATACCCCTATAGTTTTCACTTCTTAAAGTTTACTAAGAAAATAAAGCACACAAACTATTAACACATGTTATTACAAAAGTATCATTACAAACTATTGAACTGCATGGAAGGTTAACATGTGTTAGTTGGTCATAAAGGGCTAACATGTGTTATCTAATCTGATAAAGAAAATATTATTATAATGGGTCATGTCACACCATCTTTCTCCTCTCTCCTACTTTTTGTTTAAGAAAATATTATTATAATGGTTCATGTCACACCCTCTCTCATGCTTTTTGTTTAAGAAAAGATTATTATAATGGGGCAAGTACAAATAATGTGTTAATGTTGCATACGAGGGTAACATGTGTTAGTTGGTCATAAAGGGCTAACATGTGTTATCTAATCTGATAAAGTTAAACCTGTTGCCCCCATATACCCATGAGAAGATCTAACATTTGTTAGTATCAGTGGTGTGGTAACATTTGTTAAACCTGAATCATTTGTCAACCTTTTTGTCTTTCTTACCACTCCTGTTTTCACTTCATAAGTTTACAAAAAAGAAATAAGTAAACATAGCATACAACTATTAACACACATTAGGTTAACACATGTTATTTGGTAACACGTGTTATTACAAACTATTGAACAAGAGATGAACCTACCCCAAGACATTCAAATCATAAGTTTACTGAGAAATAAAACACAAAAACTATTAACACACGTTATTACAAAGTATCATTACAAACTATTAACCACTTTAACAAAATAAATCTAGTAACTCTATGCATTGAGTACAAAAAAGAAAACGTTGTTAAAAAGTTTTTCTACATATTTTTCTCGGCTTCCTTCGACTTCGTTTGTTAACATATGTTAACCAGTGGGGGTCTTCGTTATCAACTGCAAAACAATAGATGAGATATTAACCGGTGTGACCAACTTATCATCTAACATACTAAACAGGAGTAACACATGTTAGTCGGGGCCCAAATGTGAACTTGTGTTAACAAACACAATTGTTACGATCAAAACCTATTGTGTAAACTTTCTTCATGACTCAAACACTTGACCAATGTCGCCCTTCCTATCACTTGCCATGGTCAGATCTGACTTAAAATCAAGGTCAGATCCTTTTCTAATTGGACCACATAAATGACCAACATGGTTTAAAAGATAACAGCAGTACCAAATAACACATGTTAACCTATATTGCTCGCGAGTGACTCAGCTCGTTTGCACCCCTCGAACAAAACCCAAATAACACATGTTAACCTATGAATTATGATGTTATATTTTTTTGCGAATTAATATTATTATCGTATAATAAAATGAACCAAAACCAATTATGAATGAGACGGTTGTATGCGGAACTAAAAACCGAATCATTAAAATATATAAAATATTATTATCATACACGTCACGAGCCCGAACTAATACTGTTAACGAACCCATCCTGAGACCAAGTGATTAGTCATGACTTGGGGGGCATGTATCAGCTCTTTGAGGGGGACACTTGCTCCCGTCTTTCATTTGACAATTAATTAGTAATATTAATTAATATTAAACTCTCAAAAAAAATTAATATTAAATGGTTAACTACACAGTTATTAAAATTAAAACCAAACTATCTTTAGTAGTATAGGATCGTTTAAAATATAAAACAAAATAAAGATATATTTTTATTACTTTACCTAAACTTAAGGGCTAAATGTGAAACTTAATAAATTATCAAGTCACCACTAACATCACCTCCATCCCCAAAACTCTGCAACTTAAAGAAACATTCATGGAACAAAATAAACTCTCCTTCCTAATCTTCTTTGTAACTCTTTGTTTCCTTCTAACTCGGCTTCGATCTTAGGAATGGGGCTTTTTGATTTTTGGGAAAAAGCATATAAAAAATGGTCAAAACTTTTCACTGTTTTGACGGATTCTGGTGGGTCACCGGAGAAAGCACATGCCCATCCTACTCGTGAAGTAAATCCGCCACTGGTACGGGCCCTAAAATGTTTCTGGCCCTCAGCAATCGCCCACCCTGCCCATGCCCCCGGCCGGCCCTGCAGAGATCCATAGAGAGAGAGAGAAAGAGAATCGACAGAGAGAGAGAGAGAGAGAGAAAGAGAGAGCGGAGGAGGGTAGACTGAGATCAAAGGAAAAAGGGGATTAGAGGAAGAAGAAGGGTCTGAAGGTGAATCTTGAAGGTTAACATCCATGTTTGAAGGTGAATCTTGAAGGTTAACATCCATGAAGTGAAAAGAAAAAAAGTAAAATTACGATAAATAAAAGGTGTGAACGAGATGTTTAATCTACGAACCTGCAACAGTTAAATCTCCTGCGAACTTGTTGAGAATCACACCACGTGGAGGAGATGAAAATGCAGGATCCATGTCTAGAGGTGGATCTTGAAGGTTAACTTCCATGGAGGAGGGAAAATAAAATATGGTAAGAGGATGAAGAAAGGTCTTGTTTAGAGTGTGGGTTGGTAAGAAAAATCGTGGGTTTTGGGGGGTTGGTAAGAAAAAGTAGATAGTACAAATATGGGAGAATGTGAAAAAGAAAGATGGGTGTACTTTATGGAAGATGAAAAAGAAAGATGGGTGTACTTTATGGAAGATTGTGAAAAGTACACCCATCTTTCTTTTTCACATTCTCCCATATTTGTACTATCTACTTTTTCTTACCAACCCCCCAAAACCCACGATTTTTCTTACCAACCCACACTCTAAACAAGACCTTTCTTCATCCTCTTACCATATTTTATTTTCCCTCCTCCGTGGAAGTTAACCTTCAAGATCCACCTCTAGACATGGATCCTGCATTTTCATCTCCTCCACGTGGTGTGATTCTCAACAAGTTCGCAGGAGATTTAACTGTTGCAGGTTCGTAGATTAAACATCTCGTTCACAACTTTTTATTTATCGCAATTTTACTTTTTTTCTTTTCACTCCATGGATGTTAACCTTCAAGACTCACCTTCAAACATGGATGTTAACCTTCAAGATTCACCTTCAGACCCTTCTTCTTCCTCTAATCCCCTTTTTCCTTTGATCTCAGTCTACCCTCCTCTGCTCTCTCTTTCTCTCTCGTTCTCTCTCTCTCTCGATTCTCTTTCTCTCTCTCTATGGATCTCTGCAGGGCCGGCCGGGGGCATGGGCAGGGTGGGCGATCGCTGAGGGCCAGAAACATTTTAGGGCCCGTACCAATGGCGGATTTACTTCACGAGTAGGGTGGGCATGTGCTTTCTCCGGTGACCCACCAGAATCCGTCAAAACAGTGAAAAGTTTTGACCATTTTTTATATGTTTTTTCCCAAAAATCAAAAAGGCCCATTCCTAAGATCGAAGCCGAGTTAGATGGAAACAGAGAGTTACAAAGAAGATTAGGAAGGAGAGTTTATTTTGTTCCATGAATGTTTCTTTAAGTTGCAGAGTTTTGGGGATGGAGGTGATGTTAGTGGTGACTTGATAATTTATTAAGTTTCACATTTAGCCCTTAAGTTTAGGTAAAGTAATAAAAATATATCTTTATTTTGTTTTATATTTTAAACGATCCTATACTACTAAAGATAGTTTGGTTTTAATTTTAATAACTGTGTAGTTAACCATTTAATATTAATTTTTTTTGAGAGTTTAATATTAATTAATATTACTAATTAAATTGTCAAATGAAAGACGGGAGCAAGTGTCCCCCTCAAAGAGCTGATACATGTCCCCCAAGTGATGACTAATCACTTGGTCTCGGGATGGGTTCGTTAACGGTATTAGTTCGGTCTCGTGACGTGTATGATAATAATATTTTATATATTTTAATGATTCGGTTTTTAGTTCCGCATACAACCGTCTCATTCATAATTGGTTTTGGTTCATTTTATTATACGATAATAATATTAATTCGCAAAAAATATAACATCATAATTCATAGGTTAACATGTGTTATTTGGGTTTTGTTCGAGGGGTGCAAACGAGCTGAGTCACTCGCGAGCAATATAGGTTAACATGTGTTATTTGGTACTGCTGTTATCTCTTAAACCATGTTGGTCATTTATGTGGTCCAATTAGAAAAGGATCTGACCTTGATTTTAAGTCAGATCTGACCATGGCAAGTGATAGGAAGGGCGACATTGGTCAAGTGTTTGAGTCATGAAGAAAGTTTACACGATAGGTTTTGATCGTAACAATTGTGTTTGTTAACACAAGTTCACATTTGGGCCCCGACTAACATGTGTTACTCCTGTTTAGTATGTTAGATGATGAGTTGGTCACACCAGTTAATATCTCATCTATTGTTTTGCAGTTGATAACGAAGACCCCCACTGGTTAACATATGTTAACAAACGAAGTCGAAGGAAGCCGAGAAAAATATGTAGAAAAACTTTTTAACAACGTTTTCTTTTTTGTACTCAATGCATAGAGTTACTAGATTTATTTTGTTAAAGTGGTTAATAGTTTGTAATGATACTTTGTAATAACGTGTGTTAATAGTTTGTGTGTTTTATTTCTCAGTAAACTTATGATTTGAATGTCTTGGGGTAGGTTCATCTCTTGTTCAATAGTTTGTAATAACACGTGTTACCAAATAACATGTGTTAACCTAATGTGTGTTAATAGTTGTATGCTATGTTTACTTATTTCTTTTTTGTAAACTTATGAAGTGAAAACAGGAGTGGTAAGAAAGACAAAAAGGTTGACAAATGCTTCAGGTTTAACAAATGTTACCACACCACTTATACTAACAAATGTTAGATCTTCTCATGGGTATATGGGGGCAACAGGTTTAACTTTATCAGATTAGATAACACATGTTAGCCCTTTATGACCAACTAACACATGTTACCCTCGTATGCAACATTAACACATTATTTGTACTTGCCCCATTATAATAATCTTTTCTTAAACAAAAAGCATGAGAGAGGGTGTAACATGACCCATTATAATAATATTTTCTTAAACAAAAAGTAGGAGAGAGGAGAAAGATGGTGTGACATGACCCATTATAATAATATTTTCTTTATCAGATTAGATAACACATGTTAGCCCTTTATGACCAACTAACACATGTTAACCTTCCATGCAGTTCAATAGTTTGTAATGATACTTTTGTAATAACATGTGTTAATAGTTTGTGTGCTTTATTTTCTTAGTAAACTTTAAGAAGTGAAAACTATAGGGGTATATGGGGGCAACAGATTTAACATATGTTACCACACCACACATACTAACAAATGTTAGATCTTCTCATGGGTATATGGGGGCAACAGGTTTAACTTTTATCAGATTAGATTAACACATGTTAGCCCTTTATGGCCAACTAACACATGTTAACCTTCCATGCAGTTCAATAGTTTGTAATGATACTTTGTAATAACGTGTGTTAATAGTTTGTGTGCTTTATTTTCTTAGTAAACTTAAGAAGTGAAAAGTATAGGGGTATATGGGGGCAACAGGTTTAACATATGTTACCACACCACATATACTAACAAATGTTAGATCTTCTCATAGGTATACGGGGGCAACAGGTTTAACTTTTATCAGATTAGATTAACATATGTTAGCCCTTTATGACCAACTAACACATGTTACCCTCGTATACAACATTAACACATTATTTGTACTTGCCCTATTATAATAATATTTCTTAAACCAGTTGTAGGAGAGAGAGTGTGACATGACTCATTATAATAATATTTTCTTAAACAAAAAGTAGGAGAGAGGAGAGAGATAATAATATGTGTTAACATGTTAACACATGTTAACAGGTTTAATATCTCTACTATGTGTTAACAAAGGTTGTTTTTAGGCGGTTCATTAAAGTTTTGAAAAGGCTGGTAACATAGGTTAACCCATGTTAACAGGTTTAATATCTCTACTAAGGTATTTTTTTTCCCATAAGGCTGGTAAGATATGTTAACACATGTTAACATATGTACTTGCCCCATTATAATAATATTTCTTAAACAAAAAGTAGGAGAGAGAGTGTGACATGACTTATTATAATAATAATTTCTTAAACAAAAAGTAGGAAAGAGGATAGAGATGATATGACATGACCTATTATAATAATATTTTCTTAAAGAAAAAGTAGGAGAGAGGAGAGAGAATGGTGATGTTGACTTTGAAAAAGTAGGATAGAGGGTGTGACATAACCCATTATAATAATATTTTTTTAAGAAAAAGTATGAGAGAGTGTGTGACATGACCCTAGTACTTGAGAGAGAGAGCATTTCTTTGTGTCCCCAAAATGCCCTTGAAGGTCCTTTTGTGTATTAAAATATTAATATATCTAGTGGGAAGTACAATGGTTTAATCTCAACCATTGATAGTATGAGATGGATGGCTATGATAGAGTTTTCATAGTTTACCAAATAACTTGGGTTTCCCCTATATCCATTCCCTATATATATATATATATATATATATATATATATATATATATATATATATATAGGGTGAGGTTAGGGTACAAAGGATGTGTTTTGTGAGAAGGGTGAGAAAGAATTGTGGCCTTTAGATCATGTTGATGGATGGTTTAGATTAAATGGATGGCAGAATTGTAAATTGTGTTATAATCTAATTAATAAATTGGGACTTGTGAGGGTATAGTTGTCAAAACACCAAAAAAATCATTAAAACAAATCCTAAATTTAAGGTCTCTCTCCTTATTATTTATTGTCCCCCCTCTCTCTATTATCAATCGATTTTATCCTATTCTTCTCTCTCCTCTCTTTCTCTCCCTCTCTGTTTCCTATGTTGAAAGTGAACGACATCATAAAGATGGGGTTCAAAAAGACAGAACGATCCTCATCATGTTGTGTTTTATCTTTAAAAATGATGACACCACAACAACTATTTTCATTAATTACGAAGCACTACCCTCTAGATTTGGATGATTCTAGTATTCTACACCTCCCACTCATTTGTGTTTAAATCAACCAGAGTGTAATAATTTTCAAAGAAGGTTGAGATCCAAAACTTCAAGACCTGGTTGATTTGGCCTTAAATTATAAAAGAAGTAAGATTTTTATTGTCTTTTCTCTTCAATCACAACATTTCTTGAAAACATTAGTAAAGCATGAGTCTTTTTCATGTCCTCTTTTCTGGATTTGATAAAGAGATATGTTTTCTCTTAACTGGTCAGAATTATTGCAGACTTGGTTCAGATTTAGCAACAAAAAAAAAAGATAAACCCATCACTAAAATTGAACCTGACATGAAACAAAGGTTACAATTCAAACGATGGTGTTTAACCTACTACTGGTGTGTTTTATCTTCCACGAGATAGTGGGTTTCTATTTAAATGTTTGTATGGATTTTGTGTTTTAGCTTCATTGTGTTTAAAACACACTGACGTGTAAAAACACATTGACGTGTAATTTGTTGTTGCTGATAATGACACAGCTGTGTAAAACACATCATTTGTTTGTGCTGAAAATTTGTTGTTGCTGATAATGACACAGCAGTGTAAAACATATATAGAATAGTGTAAAACACAAATTTCTTGTTACACGTTATGTAAAACACAGTATTGGTTTTTTTGGGTCGGTTATAATGGAAAAATGACAAACCAATGTAAAACACACCATTGTGGTATGGGTTTCTTGTTTAAACTCGCAACATACAATCAGAAATACCAGAGAACCTTGTGAATTATAGATAGAATATTTGTATAATTTAGTTAGTTAGTTGAAACAAAATCCCTATAATCACTCACTAATTAAAACTAATTAAAATTAATAAATTATTTGATTTGTGTATAATTACCTAAATAACCTTTATATTAATGCAGACTGGTGCCACATGTCGCTTTGAGAGTCATTCTTACCCTTCTCACAATTTCAACCCTTTGTACCGGAACCCTTATCTATCTATCTATATATATATATAGGTGAATTCTAATTTGCAAACCACTCTCACTTGTGCAAACCAAGGAAACCTAATTGTATGGTCTTGCTTCTTCCACATCTACCATGCTTCAAGGGCAATTTAGGTACTACATATTTTAACATGTCTTTCTACCTGGCACCTTTTTCTTTATAACCTGCACCTATTTTTGTCTTGATTCATTGTTCTCTTTCTGGTGGTTTCAAACCATTTCCCACAACCAAACCCAGATTCCTCAAAATCCCTCAAAACCCCTCAAAACCTATTTGTGTCTTGATTCATTTTATTGCTTCTTATAAAGTTAGGAGATAGTTAAAAAGAAGATTAATATATGAAAATGGCAGATTGCTTCGTATGGCTTTTATTAATTAGTTTTTTTTTAATTTGGGATGTATCGTGGTTTTGTGATGTGATTTTTGAATTGTGTGGGAATGATTTGTGAATTTATTGTTTGGAAGGTGTATTAGTGGTTAATTTTGTTTCATTATTTGACAAACTCAACACTTTTGTTTCCCGTTTAGTGAATTTTATAGATTTAGATGTACAAGATGAAGTTGGTGGTGACCTCGTTTGTGATGGTGGCGTGGCGAACGACTTTGGTGGTGGCGACCTGGAACAGGTTCGGTGAATCAAGATTTGATGGGCCAACAAAAAAAAATCCCGGATTTGCAATCGGAACATGGGTGTCGAAGAAGGACATCGGTTTTTTTTGTCTATCATAGCTTATTTTTCAAAGAACAAGAATCCTCATCGAATAGAGGATTCAACTTTTTTTTTTGTCTCTACTTTAAAGTTTTGTTTTTCATCTATAAACATATGTTTTTTTTGTTGTTTGGACTTATAATTTGAATTTTTTAGTGAGATAAGTATGTGAAAACATATGTTTTTGTTGTTAGGTTATAATTTATTATATGTTTTTGGTGAGGTAAGTATGTGAAAACATATGTTTTTGTTGTTGGGTTATAATTTTATATGTTTTTTTTGTCAAATAAGTATTCTTAACTATTCTTTCGGTTTGTTAACTCGAGTGGGTTGTCAAATAGTTTTCTTAACTATTCTTTCGGTTTGTTACGATCACGACCCAAGTTAAATTATTATATCCGTTAGTTTTTACCGACTAAGTTCGTAGGAAGTTAATGAATATTAAAGTGTGTATATGCGTAAGTTTATTCGAAATTAGAGTGAGTTACCGGATGGTGTTTGGTTGGGTCGAGTGTGTGTGTTTACAGGTGTACGTGTGAATGATGTGTGTGCTTGTGTGATCAAAGTGTTGTGTGTTTGCATGGTGTTGTGTATAATATATTGTGTGTGCATGATTGCGTGAGTTTTAATGTATGAATACAAAGTGTGTTGAGTGTGTTTTGGAAATTAAAAAGTATACAGAAGGTATGTGCATGTGTGCGTGAGTTTATGTGTGATTCCTTTAAAGTGTGTGTAGTGTTAATAGAAAAAGAAAGTTATATTCTATGTAAAATTTTATATTCATATCATGAAATAATGGGTGCTAAAGGGATTGACCTAAAGTTTATGGAGATGTTATGAGATATAACTCTATGATTTTTATATAAGTATGTATTGAGATTACAAGAGGAAGTATCAAAAATAAATATATATTTTTGGATGTATATTGATACTTTGAGTCGAGTACCTATACATATATGTATTCCTATATACGAGTTTGGTTTTATACGCGATAAAATTATCTAAGCACATCTTGGGATAACTATATATATTTTCATAATAAGAACTAAACCACCAACGGGTCGATGTGTCGTAACAAATGAGAAACGAGTTAACGCAACTAGCCAATTGGACGATTGGCTATGGCCATCACATATGTTAGGGTTCTGTTCCGTAGACCTTAATGTATCCCTTTTATGATTTAGGGACAAGTTGGTCAAGTCTTTAATATTCGCGGACCTATAATTGGTAGCTTTTGTACGGACTTCAAGGTGAGTTTGCGGCCCCTTTTTACTTGGTTACTTTTGGGGGAAAAACATGTTACATATATTTTAATACATGCATCCATTACGAATGTGTTACATGAGTTAAATTCACGCATCACACTTAAAGTCCCTGCATGACATAACCATTAGCTTTTGGAAAAGCCATGGATTATATGAATAGTACTATTTGGGTCGGTACGCCCCATTCATCTAGTTGGTCACGCCAACTAACAAAGTTAATGAACGCATATTAATCCATATTTCATTCAATGTTTGTGATGGGACATTGACGGGGCAACCACATGAGGTGTCAGGGTTGGTTATGTGACTCATGGTAATTCATCAATATTATGGCATGATGTATATTATTTTTAGTTAATGTATTTTTATCAACGAAGTCACTTTTGGGTCATCAAACCTGCAAACCCACCAACTTTATCGTTGACGTTTTAAGCATGTTTTTCAGGGAATAAGTAAGTGAAACAAGAAGCAAACGTAGGAATGCATGATAACATGGAGACAAACGTAGGAACGCATGAAGAAGCCTTTGGTGTTATTATTTTGTTGTAGTCATTGAGCACTTTTGCTAAGGCTTGTAATCCGTATTTGACATTTTGACCTTATTTGTTTTTGTGCAATGAATGGCATTTAGTATTTCTCGCATAAACAATGTTTGTGAAACCATGTTCGTCTCACTCCGTGTTTCCGCTTTAGCGGGGTGTGACAATGGAAGCTTACCCTCACATATTGTTGAACCTTTTCAGCTATTGCTTATGGTGGACATTTCTTTATATGTTCATGTCTCTTAATCAATGAATATCTGTAAAAAAACATATATAAGACATCAACAAAGTATAAACACATAACTGTGGTTAAATGTTTTAAATGTTTGTCTTTAGCTCATTATCATACTAGTTTATGCAGTCTACTCAATTTCAAAACTTCCTTGTCAATTATAGCTGAAGAACTTTTTTATCTTAACGAAATAAACTAAGTAAGTTCAATTGTTTTCCATTTTCATACAACAAACAAAACACATTTTCATGTCTACCTACAAAAGAGGGGCGAGCTTCCATTGACTTGACTGACATAAGAGAAACATAAATAATATAAGTGTAACGACTTACCCTCTGATTGTACGCTTTCGAATTGATCAATCTTAGGTTCTTCAGTGGCTACAGAATGCACTGTCGTTGACATTCTTGCCTTATTAACAAACACCGATCTATAATGGAGAAAATACAAAGAGACATTAACATTGATATTAATTAAAATATGACACAAATCCTTAACAGAGATGCGAACCCAAAGTCTGGTGCCAAAAGCAACTAAAAAAAATGAAACAACACAAATGCTCTATACCCTAATATACATGCAAAGCCCTAACTAAGAAGTTGTAATCTAAACCTGTGAAGCTCGAATCGACACAAAGCCTTAACAGAGAAGTGAAGGCCTAATCTGTCATCATCGCCTCTCCGGGTGACTCTCACAACACCATTACCGTTAGTTCGTCACCATCCTCAGCCGTCACCGGTGAACCCTAACTTTTGTTGGGATTATAGTACTGAGAACCAGCTTTTTCAGCCATTCTCATCCGGTCAACCATTTTTGCATCCATAGAGGATAGGTTAAGGAGAACCAATGATGACCTTGGTCCCAGTTTCAAAATTCAAAACTTAGAAAATGAAGCCAAATGATCCTTGCATTGTCATTACTTTTTTGTGCTTTAAAGCATTGTACGTTATGCTTTAAAGCATTATACCATTGGTAAATTAGCTCTAGTGACTTGTACACTGTGCATTTAGTGTAGTAAACTCTTAATTTCAAGTTCTCTTACCAATATGTATTATATAATAGTATGTGTTCTGTATAACACATAAATGATCATGAGATGGAAATTTCAACTTGTTTACTTATGAATGGAACGAATCATGTTATGTTTTACTCCAGCAGGTCAAACAGGCCGGTCGGAATTCACCTGGAGGGCAATTAGATGGATCCATAAAACCAAATGATGTATTGAATGAATAGCAAAATAGTGGGTTTTAGGTCTACATAACTCGACAAATACCACAAGCAAACCCATTTTTACTTGACAAGTACCATTATGACCTGACTCGTATGAAAAATTCTCATTTTACAAGTACCATCACTTCAAAAGGACAACCAACCATACCCAGTCAAACCCAAACATCTGTTGGCACTAATAATGTGCAAGTAGATGTTAGCCAAACCACTGCCTTTATCACCTTCCCTGTCATACCACAACCTTTACCCCAAACTGTCACACCCCGCCTAGGTAGAAACACAGAAGTGTAACGTCGAAAGGTTTCCAAGCACAAGGTTTAAGCAACACATAAGAAACAGATATAATTGCTACCAAACATTCAAATAGTTTTACAAAAACATGAATTAAATTGTCTCAAAGGGTAAGCCATCATAAAAACACATAAATTGTTCAATTGATTTAAGACATGACCCAAAAAAGCTGGTACCACACGATGCTAGCTCAAACCGGTTTCTCAAGTCCCGACTGTCCATAAAATCAGTTACCTCAAAAACATGCATAAAAGATTTGTCAACATAAAGCTGGTGAGTTCAATGATTTTTGTGCCAACATGAGTTCCATAACCAAACCTCTTGACTATTGTGCCTTGCGCATTATACAATAAAGACAACGTAAGAATCATACAAAACTAGCATTCCTTTGTATGTGACAGGCTAGAACGACTAATGTGACAACCGTCACCCTCATTCTTTAGCAAGTTGTAAATTATAGTCCTTTGTGTATTCAAATATTCCTATTTCGGTTCCCGTAAGTTTTGTCGTCTTCAAGTTTAATAAAAAATTAAACGAACTCAATATTAATCATTCGCATTTATTAAGGAGCGTATCTACGTTTAAGTTAAATCCGTTTATTGAAAAGTTATTCAAAGTGGGTTTATAAAGGTTAAATAAAAAAAAAACATTTAAGTAAACTTGGTTAGTATAGTTAGATTTATAAAAGAAACATTTAACTTAGTTAACTATAGTACCAACCAAGTTAACAAGGAGGGACCAAAATTGCCAAACTTGAAAACTTTCAAACCTGAACCCAAGTTCCCTCCCTTGTCCCGTCGATCTTTTTTTTTCCGGTCACCGGAATACAAATCCGATGAGTCTCCGGCGGTACATAAAAACCTGTTAATACACCTCTTTAATCCGTTTTAGTTGCATAGTTTATGTTTCTCCATAAATATCGATCGATTACAATAGTTATTACATGAATTAATCATGTTTAAATGGAGCATTAATCGCGAGTTATAGTGTAACCGTCGGAATTTAAAATCAAATCAAAGCTCGTTATTGAATGGCCTATAATACATACCGAACCTACCATTCGTTTTCTGGACCTCATAACGTTCGAAACCACGAAAAACCAAGACGCAAATGGTCCAGAAAAACTTCCAATCGAACACGTGTTTGCTCGGGTCTTGAAGCTTTGATTCCGTTCGATATATATATTGTAAGCATCGAATCTTTATGCCGTTTTAATCTTTATATCTTCCTCTTCGAAAGCCCTCTGTAACAGAGTTGTTAACTCGTGTTCGATCCTCACACTCACCCCCTTTTTCTTTCTATTTTTTCAGATTTTTTTTGGTTGTATTATCTATATATTAATTATATAAATATGTTTATCTTACAATATTCATAATAAATTCGTTTTTGATCCAAAAATTATGAAAATTTAGGTGTAGCTTCTTGACACCCCATAGAAAATTACCAGACTTTTATTTTCTGGAAAATATCTTATTTTTATATTTTTATTGATTTAATTTGTTTTGATCATATTTAATTGATTAAAAATTCATTTTTGATGATTTTATTCTCAAACTTTTTGGGGAATTATTTCTAGTTATCATAAACTGAAATAGAAATTATTGGTCCAGAAAAATAATTATTTTTATTGATTTTTCTAATTTTAATCATTTAAACATGATTTAAATTTATTAAATCAGTTTTAAATACAAATAAATTGGTAAAAATTATGAAAATTTTATTTTAATCATTTTTCATCAGACTTTATTTATTCCTCACAAAAATATTATTTTTGGATCATATCTTGTAATTTTGGTTTATTTATATTTAATTAGATATAATTAATTATTTAGTTAAATGTAAATTATTAAGATCTGTTTTATGGATATTTTTCTATAAAATAGAAAATGTTCCTAATCGTGGAAACATAGTATTATATTTTCCTAGTCACATATTTAATCTTAAATCATAATAAGCTTTAATTAAAACTACTACTAAATTCGAGTTATCATAAAAACTTCGTCTTCCCCACATACGCCTAGCAAACCCTAATGCCTTAGACCCTAGATACTTTAGTGTAACGTTATGTGTTTTTTTTTAAGTATAAGTGTAAATAAAAATATTTGGATTTATATTCCGAGTATTGTCAAACAAGTAAGTAACGAACGAAATAGTAAATTAAAGTACGAGATCTCATATGGATCATTAATATTACGGATACAACTTAATAAAAATACATATGCTTATACAAATTCCTTTCTAGACATAAATAAAATATTAGTTGTTTTATCATATACCAAGCAATTATAAACGGAAAATTAATAAGGTGAAACAATCGTTTGAGTTGGTGAGCGAACGTCTAAAGTTATCAAACTTCGTTTAATGAGTAAGGCGAACTAGCGACCAATTATACCCAAATAATATATGTATAACTTTATACTCGTTGAAATACATATTGTATGCCTATAAACATACTAAGACGTCATATAATTATGATTAGTACATATAGTTTTATTTGGACGTTGAAGTGAACTAATATAATTATAATGTATACCTTTACATATTGACAATAAAATCTTGATTGATATTTGATGTATTTAATTATGATTATGAATTTCTATAAGTATATTGAAAGTAAATTCTAGATAGGAATGAACTATAAAATAAAGAATTGGGTGCCACGAGTACATGAATGCCACTAATTCTTCTTCAAGTAGTACACGTCCTTTCACTGCATATTTTACAGCCACTCGCCGCCTATTAATTCACTTAAAGAGTTTTGAATACATCTGAATAATTTACGTACATATGCGATTAATTAGCCACAAGAATCCACTCAAATAAATAAATAAATAAAGGAGGGTGATATCTATTTTGTGTGCCGTGATTGAGAGAGACAAAAACTACAGAAACAGTTATGAGTGGTAGCAACGCCTAGCTAGGCAATTGAACAGGCGGTGTCGATGGCGCCACCAAACAGTGTTCTTTGGCAATCCATGGCGGTTGTGGTGGTGACGATGGTCACTTGCTATGGTGATCCATCGTGTTGCGCAACATATTTAGTTTGGTTTGTATACCCAAGTCGTGTTCATCGGGAGGTTTACAAAGTCTGGAGATATAATACTGGATCCTACGATGATCTAAATTATTGATCTAGAAACCTAATCAATTAGAAACCAAGTTTTGAGGCTCTGTTCAACTTTCCAGGTGAATACATTTAACTCTTTTACAAAAATTAAATTGTTTTCTATCTTTAAAAAATAGCATGTTGATGTATTAAATACGTTTGATGCATAAGGTAGTCTATGGATAAGCATTCAGGCCATAGGTACACGTATTGCTTGATCAATTGATACACGTATTACGGATGAAAGGCCGTAATAGGGCTGGCACGGTCTCTGTAGTAGGAAAGACATAAAACTTGGGCAGAAACCCGAGTAGTAAACCTACCTTAGCAAAGATGCCAGTGTGTGCAGTGGTTGTACACTCAGGATATGGCGGGTTGATCATAGTCCTGCTGAATGTGTAGGCTACTAATACAAATATGGTTAAATGGCTTTAGTACTATTCATGCTTAAAATTATTTTGTGTCTGTTAGATGTTATTCACCAGCTTTTCGCTGACGTATTATTTTCAAAACGTTTTCAGGTAATCATGAATGATTATATTTAGCAAGGATAGATGCTGAAGGGATTATGACTCCTTAGGCACGATAAAACCTTGTGGCGAGAATTTTGTAAAAACTGTCAAGAGACAAGGAATGATGTAAAGATTACCTTTTTATACAAAAACGTTTTGTACAAATGAGAGATATTTTAATCCCAGTTGTTAAAGAATATTTCATTCAACTTACGAGTTGTTTAAATATGAAAATAAATAAAAACGTTTTTCCGCTGCGTATTTACTTAAAACATGTACCAACCGAATGGTCGCACGCCCGGGGTGTCGAAAAACCGGGGTGTGACAGGTTGGTATCAGAGCCACAGGTTTTAGCGAATTAGATACTTGGTAGTATCTAGGCTTTAACCAGATTAAGATTTGACCCTTAAGGATAAGATAAGTGGTTTTGTAGAATAGCATGTTTTATGCACTATGTTGTTTCATTAATAAATATGTGTTATGTAAAACTTTGATTATAGGATTTGGCATTCCTTGGTCTACAGAATGTCAAAGAAAAGATCTGATATACATGCCGAACTTTGTATGATTAAGGGACCATATGGTAGTTGGGAGTATCATGGTGTGT
Organism: Ambrosia artemisiifolia; assembly: GCA_032199755.1. NCBI lineage: Eukaryota > Viridiplantae > Streptophyta > Magnoliopsida > Asterales > Asteraceae > Ambrosia > Ambrosia artemisiifolia. Next base: position 36,083,876 of record CM063517.1, read on the forward strand.
ATCATATATTGCTCTCATACCTGGCCAGTATGAAGGTTAATGTATGCCACCGCTATGACCTCGCAAATATCATATTGTACTGAAATCAATAAATAGTAGGCAAGGATTTAAGAATATAGTTGGACCTTAGAATTATGCTAGTAAAACTTGTATACAGGTTTGGCTATGTGAGCATATCTTGCTTACTACGTTTTTATTTGTTTTCTTTGTGCGACAATACTTGATAGGATAAAGAAGAGCAGATTTTATGTCTCTAAATTAAATAGGGAAGTTTATATACATTCTCTAAACATATGTCTCTAAGCATGCCAACGGATTTTGTGTAGTGTAGATGAGTATGCATGTTTGTGGGCATTAAATGAAATCCTAGAACACTTAAAAGGGGTAGAATGATATGATGCTTGAATAGAATACCCTAGGTATTATAGTCGGCAACCGAGTGATGAATTGAAACGAACTTGGTGTCTCCACCTTCCTATGAGAGTTAATTAGATACAGGCTCGGGAGGGGTCCCGAGACAGATTGTAGTGGAGTAAGGAAGACTTTCGAAGCTAATATTTCCTTTTGTATTGGATAAGTTATAAAACTCTCTTAGGATTTTAGTCAAGAATATCAAAGGTGTATTAGTTTAGAAACCACCTGAAAAGGTTGAGGAGGTGTCAATGGTTGATGTTCAGTCATCTAAGCGCATGTACAAGGACTGTGGGCATTACGAGCTGAGGCATTAGAAGCCACAGTAACAATCGTCATTTAGATACAGTAGAAGAAAACCCCAGACCGTATTCTTAAGAGAAAATAGGACAATAATCAGGATCAAAGGATATCTATTTTCTTAAAGATTATATAGTGCAACATGGATCCACACTTCAATGTCTGACATACGGAAAAGGACGTTCTTATCCATGTCCAAAGTTAGTTTGTAGAAATTGTAAGAAACCCAGACATGCCTTGTATCAATGTAGAGAGCCCGTTAGTGTTTTTAAGATTTTAAGGATTACTGCCTTAAGAAATAAAAGAATGAAGAACACGATAGAGCAAGATGCACGACTTTTGATATAAAGATTGAAGAAGCCATAGGAACCTTGACGAGATAATGGGTACAATACTTGTAAACAACTTCTATGATAAGATACAGTTTGATGCTGGTGTTGATAGATGTTTGATATCTAAACCTTTTTAGAGTCTCATTTAACTAGATTCGTTGTAAGCTAGGTAAACCATTTATAGTAATAGCTGAGAATGGAAGGGAATAAGAAATTGGGAGTGAATCAGTAAATACCTTGATACATATAGACTTACTATCAATGAAACTTGGATTGTTGGATATAATACCAGGGATGGAATGGTTAGTTCGCTCAACTTGTATATTGAGTGATAAGAAGCAAATTCAAATCAAGGACCTGAAGGGAAACTTCAATAATTCTTGATGAAACATCTAGTAATCCCATAAGCATAATTACTAGGATATAGGCAACTAAGTGTATCCGAAAGGTCACCTAGCCTAACTAGCGCATGCACTAAAGGCAAGGAAGACAAGAATTCATAGGATGTGAAAGCAGTGGTCGAATTTCATAGGTATTCAATAAAGATCTTTCCAGGCTACCACCCGGGAAGAAAATTGAATTTAGAACCAACTGGATCTCGGGGTAACCTTATTGCTAAAGCCATGAACCACCTCGTCTTAATTTAAATGGAGGAATTAAGAAACCAAATGTAAGAATTACTCGACAATGGATACATATATATTCCAGCTTGCAGCTATGGATCTTTGTCAAGAATAAGGATGGCGAATTAAGGATGTATATCAGTTATAGACCAGAGTAAGACCAAGTAAAGAACTGATACCCATAGTCAGGAGGTTAGGACACGATACGATCACAGAGTTGTTAGTAATGCCATAAGACCAACATATCTATAGTATTCATAGATCTCATTAATTGAGTTGCAAGACAAACACGTCGTGGATACATTCACTAGAAAAGAAAGAGCCTAACCGATAATAAACTTCATGCATTTAGAAGTGGTGTTAAGATAACTCTCTTATACCAAATTTAGAATGCGATGATAGGCCTTAATGGAAAATCATATCAAGAAAGAAATGATATTGGTAGCCAAGATTATTAAGATCTATGAATGATAGTATCTTAAGTTCGATAATCGAATATGATACTCTTGGTTTTGACAGGTAGGGGATATGATACCAGAGGAAGCTCGTAAGTCAAAATACACCAGTAGCAATAAAATGTAGGATTTAATAAATAATTATTGTTAGTTGGGAATAAAAAGCTATATCACAAGACAAGTAGAGAAATACCTTACATACCTAAAAGTCAAGGCCGGGCATCTAAAACCATTTGGCTATATATAGAAACCTGAAATCCCATGAAGAAACAGGAGATGATAATAATGGAGTTTGTTTCTAAGGTTCCAAGATTGAGTCATGAGCACAAATTAGACAACAACCGATAGATTTGCCAAATCTAATGATAGAAATATAAGAATAATGATTGATTTCTTGAAATAAGATTAATGGTTAGAATACTCAAGGAAAGCAAGTTAAGAACTTCAATGTAATGATAGAAATTGTTGCTGCAAGTAAACCCGAATATATTTTGTCAATCAATGATAAGTGAGACTACATATGTGTACCCAAATATATATAAATCGTTAAGTTGTAAGGAGAAATCAAATAGCAGAAATTTTGATTCGAAATAGTAAATAGTATCGTTCACATATAGAAATAGCATTTATTGTATTAGTTGATTATGGTATAATATTAAGAATCGAATGATTTACACGTAAACCACTATGCGTCAAAGAATATACACAACTAGAAGGACTGATATAGACAAAAGACCAATCATAGTGAAGTTATGAAAATAGATGCTAAGGGAAATTGTCTGAATGACATGAAGTGTCATCACATCTAGACATAAATAATATAAGTGTATAGTTACATTTAAAGCTTTAACTACGTGTATGATTAAAGAAATAAAATATGCTTGAAACCATGTTTATTTGTATAGAAAGCATACTTATTCATTGAATGAAGTAAAACTTCGAAAATAAATAAATAAGTAAATAAATTGTTACCTAATAGTATTATAAGGAAGAATAATGAAGGACAAACAAATCGATAATAATGGTATTAAGGTATACCCAAACTAAAGGTTTCGAAATCTTCTTAGAACAAATCTCGAGGACGAGATTTAAATAAAGGTGGGGAGGATGTAACGTTATGTGTTTTTTTTTAAGTATAAGTGTAAATAAAAATATTTGGATTTATATTCCGAGTATTGTCAAACAAGTAAGTAACGAACGAAATAGTAAATTAAAGTACGAGATCTCATATGGATCATTAATATTACGGATACAACTTAATAAAAATACATATGCTTATACAAATTCCTTTCTAGACATAAATAAAATATTAGTTGTTTTATCATATACCAAGCAATTATAAACGGAAAATTAATAAGGTGAAACAATCGTTTGAGTTGGTGAGCGAACGTCTAAAGTTATCAAACTTCGTTTAATGAGTAAGGCGAACTAGCGACCAATTATACCCAAATAATATATGTATAACTTTATACTCGTTGAAATACATATTGTATGCCTATAAACATACTAAGACGTCATATAATTATGATTAGTACATATAGTTTTATTTGGACGTTGAAGTGAACTAATATAATTATAATGTATACCTTTACATATTGACAATAAAATCTTGATTGATATTTGATGTATTTAATTATGATTATGAATTTCTATAAGTATATTGAAAGTAAATTCTAGATAGGAATGAACTATAAAATAAAGAATTGGGTGCCACGAGTACATGAATGCCACTAATTCTTCTTCAAGTAGTACACGTCCTTTCACTGCATATTTTACAGCCACTCGCCGCCTATTAATTCACTTAAAGAGTTTTGAATACATCTGAATAATTTACGTACATATGCGATTAATTAGCCACAAGAATCCACTCAAATAAATAAATAAATAAAGGAGGGTGATATCTATTTTGTGTGCCGTGATTGAGAGAGACAAAAACTACAGAAACAGTTATGAGTGGTAGCAACGCCTAGCTAGGCAATTGAACAGGCGGTGTCGATGGCGCCACCAAACAGTGTTCTTTGGCAATCCATGGCGGTTGTGGTGGTGACGATGGTCACTTGCTATGGTGATCCATCGTGTTGCGCAACATATTTAGTTTGGTTTGTATACCCAAGTCGTGTTCATCGGGAGGTTTACAAAGTCTGGAGATATAATACTGGATCCTACGATGATCTAAATTATTGATCTAGAAACCTAATCAATTAGAAACCAAGTTTTGAGGCTCTGTTCAACTTTCCAGGTGAATACATTTAACTCTTTTACAAAAATTAAATTGTTTTCTATCTTTAAAAAATAGCATGTTGATGTATTAAATACGTTTGATGCATAAGGTAGTCTATGGATAAGCATTCAGGCCATAGGTACACGTATTGCTTGATCAATTGATACACGTATTACGGATGAAAGGCCGTAATAGGGCTGGCACGGTCTCTGTAGTAGGAAAGACATAAAACTTGGGCAGAAACCCGAGTAGTAAACCTACCTTAGCAAAGATGCCAGTGTGTGCAGTGGTTGTACACTCAGGATATGGCGGGTTGATCATAGTCCTGCTGAATGTGTAGGCTACTAATACAAATATGGTTAAATGGCTTTAGTACTATTCATGCTTAAAATTATTTTGTGTCTGTTAGATGTTATTCACCAGCTTTTCGCTGACGTATTATTTTCAAAACGTTTTCAGGTAATCATGAATGATTATATTTAGCAAGGATAGATGCTGAAGGGATTATGACTCCTTAGGCACGATAAAACCTTGTGGCGAGAATTTTGTAAAAACTGTCAAGAGACAAGGAATGATGTAAAGATTACCTTTTTATACAAAAACGTTTTGTACAAATGAGAGATATTTTAATCCCAGTTGTTAAAGAATATTTCATTCAACTTACGAGTTGTTTAAATATGAAAATAAATAAAAACGTTTTTCCGCTGCGTATTTACTTAAAACATGTACCAACCGAATGGTCGCACGCCCGGGGTGTCGAAAAACCGGGGTGTGACAGGTTGGTATCAGAGCCACAGGTTTTAGCGAATTAGATACTTGGTAGTATCTAGGCTTTAACCAGATTAAGATTTGACCCTTAAGGATAAGATAAGTGGTTTTGTAGAATAGCATGTTTTATGCACTATGTTGTTTCATTAATAAATATGTGTTATGTAAAACTTTGATTATAGGATTTGGCATTCCTTGGTCTACAGAATGTCAAAGAAAAGATCTGATATACATGCCGAACTTTGTATGATTAAGGGACCATATGGTAGTTGGGAGTATCATGGTGTGTATCATATATTGCTCTCATACCTGGCCAGTATGAAGGTTAATGTATGCCACCGCTATGACCTCGCAAATATCATATTGTACTGAAATCAATAAATAGTAGGCAAGGATTTAAGAATATAGTTGGACCTTAGAATTATGCTAGTAAAACTTGTATACAGGTTTGGCTATGTGAGCATATCTTGCTTACTACGTTTTTATTTGTTTTCTTTGTGCGACAATACTTGATAGGATAAAGAAGAGCAGATTTTATGTCTCTAAATTAAATAGGGAAGTTTATATACATTCTCTAAACATATGTCTCTAAGCATGCCAACGGATTTTGTGTAGTGTAGATGAGTATGCATGTTTGTGGGCATTAAATGAAATCCTAGAACACTTAAAAGGGGTAGAATGATATGATGCTTGAATAGAATACCCTAGGTATTATAGTCGGCAACCGAGTGATGAATTGAAACGAACTTGGTGTCTCCACCTTCCTATGAGAGTTAATTAGATACAGGCTCGGGAGGGGTCCCGAGACAGATTGTAGTGGAGTAAGGAAGACTTTCGAAGCTAATATTTCCTTTTGTATTGGATAAGTTATAAAACTCTCTTAGGATTTTAGTCAAGAATATCAAAGGTGTATTAGTTTAGAAACCACCTGAAAAGGTTGAGGAGGTGTCAATGGTTGATGTTCAGTCATCTAAGCGCATGTACAAGGACTGTGGGCATTACGAGCTGAGGCATTAGAAGCCACAGTAACAATCGTCATTTAGATACAGTAGAAGAAAACCCCAGACCGTATTCTTAAGAGAAAATAGGACAATAATCAGGATCAAAGGATATCTATTTTCTTAAAGATTATATAGTGCAACATGGATCCACACTTCAATGTCTGACATACGGAAAAGGACGTTCTTATCCATGTCCAAAGTTAGTTTGTAGAAATTGTAAGAAACCCAGACATGCCTTGTATCAATGTAGAGAGCCCGTTAGTGTTTTTAAGATTTTAAGGATTACTGCCTTAAGAAATAAAAGAATGAAGAACACGATAGAGCAAGATGCACGACTTTTGATATAAAGATTGAAGAAGCCATAGGAACCTTGACGAGATAATGGGTACAATACTTGTAAACAACTTCTATGATAAGATACAGTTTGATGCTGGTGTTGATAGATGTTTGATATCTAAACCTTTTTAGAGTCTCATTTAACTAGATTCGTTGTAAGCTAGGTAAACCATTTATAGTAATAGCTGAGAATGGAAGGGAATAAGAAATTGGGAGTGAATCAGTAAATACCTTGATACATATAGACTTACTATCAATGAAACTTGGATTGTTGGATATAATACCAGGGATGGAATGGTTAGTTCGCTCAACTTGTATATTGAGTGATAAGAAGCAAATTCAAATCAAGGACCTGAAGGGAAACTTCAATAATTCTTGATGAAACATCTAGTAATCCCATAAGCATAATTACTAGGATATAGGCAACTAAGTGTATCCGAAAGGTCACCTAGCCTAACTAGCGCATGCACTAAAGGCAAGGAAGACAAGAATTCATAGGATGTGAAAGCAGTGGTCGAATTTCATAGGTATTCAATAAAGATCTTTCCAGGCTACCACCCGGGAAGAAAATTGAATTTAGAACCAACTGGATCTCGGGGTAACCTTATTGCTAAAGCCATGAACCACCTCGTCTTAATTTAAATGGAGGAATTAAGAAACCAAATGTAAGAATTACTCGACAATGGATACATATATATTCCAGCTTGCAGCTATGGATCTTTGTCAAGAATAAGGATGGCGAATTAAGGATGTATATCAGTTATAGACCAGAGTAAGACCAAGTAAAGAACTGATACCCATAGTCAGGAGGTTAGGACACGATACGATCACAGAGTTGTTAGTAATGCCATAAGACCAACATATCTATAGTATTCATAGATCTCATTAATTGAGTTGCAAGACAAACACGTCGTGGATACATTCACTAGAAAAGAAAGAGCCTAACCGATAATAAACTTCATGCATTTAGAAGTGGTGTTAAGATAACTCTCTTATACCAAATTTAGAATGCGATGATAGGCCTTAATGGAAAATCATATCAAGAAAGAAATGATATTGGTAGCCAAGATTATTAAGATCTATGAATGATAGTATCTTAAGTTCGATAATCGAATATGATACTCTTGGTTTTGACAGGTAGGGGATATGATACCAGAGGAAGCTCGTAAGTCAAAATACACCAGTAGCAATAAAATGTAGGATTTAATAAATAATTATTGTTAGTTGGGAATAAAAAGCTATATCACAAGACAAGTAGAGAAATACCTTACATACCTAAAAGTCAAGGCCGGGCATCTAAAACCATTTGGCTATATATAGAAACCTGAAATCCCATGAAGAAACAGGAGATGATAATAATGGAGTTTGTTTCTAAGGTTCCAAGATTGAGTCATGAGCACAAATTAGACAACAACCGATAGATTTGCCAAATCTAATGATAGAAATATAAGAATAATGATTGATTTCTTGAAATAAGATTAATGGTTAGAATACTCAAGGAAAGCAAGTTAAGAACTTCAATGTAATGATAGAAATTGTTGCTGCAAGTAAACCCGAATATATTTTGTCAATCAATGATAAGTGAGACTACATATGTGTACCCAAATATATATAAATCGTTAAGTTGTAAGGAGAAATCAAATAGCAGAAATTTTGATTCGAAATAGTAAATAGTATCGTTCACATATAGAAATAGCATTTATTGTATTAGTTGATTATGGTATAATATTAAGAATCGAATGATTTACACGTAAACCACTATGCGTCAAAGAATATACACAACTAGAAGGACTGATATAGACAAAAGACCAATCATAGTGAAGTTATGAAAATAGATGCTAAGGGAAATTGTCTGAATGACATGAAGTGTCATCACATCTAGACATAAATAATATAAGTGTATAGTTACATTTAAAGCTTTAACTACGTGTATGATTAAAGAAATAAAATATGCTTGAAACCATGTTTATTTGTATAGAAAGCATACTTATTCATTGAATGAAGTAAAACTTCGAAAATAAATAAATAAGTAAATAAATTGTTACCTAATAGTATTATAAGGAAGAATAATGAAGGACAAACAAATCGATAATAATGGTATTAAGGTATACCCAAACTAAAGGTTTCGAAATCTTCTTAGAACAAATCTCGAGGACGAGATTTAAATAAAGGTGGGGAGGATGTAACGTTATGTGTTTTTTTTTAAGTATAAGTGTAAATAAAAATATTTGGATTTATATTCCGAGTATTGTCAAACAAGTAAGTAACGAACGAAATAGTAAATTAAAGTACGAGATCTCATATGGATCATTAATATTACGGATACAACTTAATAAAAATACATATGCTTATACAAATTCCTTTCTAGACATAAATAAAATATTAGTTGTTTTATCATATACCAAGCAATTATAAACGGAAAATTAATAAGGTGAAACAATCGTTTGAGTTGGTGAGCGAACGTCTAAAGTTATCAAACTTCGTTTAATGAGTAAGGCGAACTAGCGACCAATTATACCCAAATAATATATGTATAACTTTATACTCGTTGAAATACATATTGTATGCCTATAAACATACTAAGACGTCATATAATTATGATTAGTACATATAGTTTTATTTGGACGTTGAAGTGAACTAATATAATTATAATGTATACCTTTACATATTGACAATAAAATCTTGATTGATATTTGATGTATTTAATTATGATTATGAATTTCTATAAGTATATTGAAAGTAAATTCTAGATAGGAATGAACTATAAAATAAAGAATTGGGTGCCACGAGTACATGAATGCCACTAATTCTTCTTCAAGTAGTACACGTCCTTTCACTGCATATTTTACAGCCACTCGCCGCCTATTAATTCACTTAAAGAGTTTTGAATACATCTGAATAATTTACGTACATATGCGATTAATTAGCCACAAGAATCCACTCAAATAAATAAATAAATAAAGGAGGGTGATATCTATTTTGTGTGCCGTGATTGAGAGAGACAAAAACTACAGAAACAGTTATGAGTGGTAGCAACGCCTAGCTAGGCAATTGAACAGGCGGTGTCGATGGCGCCACCAAACAGTGTTCTTTGGCAATCCATGGCGGTTGTGGTGGTGACGATGGTCACTTGCTATGGTGATCCATCGTGTTGCGCAACATATTTAGTTTGGTTTGTATACCCAAGTCGTGTTCATCGGGAGGTTTACAAAGTCTGGAGATATAATACTGGATCCTACGATGATCTAAATTATTGATCTAGAAACCTAATCAATTAGAAACCAAGTTTTGAGGCTCTGTTCAACTTTCCAGGTGAATACATTTAACTCTTTTACAAAAATTAAATTGTTTTCTATCTTTAAAAAATAGCATGTTGATGTATTAAATACGTTTGATGCATAAGGTAGTCTATGGATAAGCATTCAGGCCATAGGTACACGTATTGCTTGATCAATTGATACACGTATTACGGATGAAAGGCCGTAATAGGGCTGGCACGGTCTCTGTAGTAGGAAAGACATAAAACTTGGGCAGAAACCCGAGTAGTAAACCTACCTTAGCAAAGATGCCAGTGTGTGCAGTGGTTGTACACTCAGGATATGGCGGGTTGATCATAGTCCTGCTGAATGTGTAGGCTACTAATACAAATATGGTTAAATGGCTTTAGTACTATTCATGCTTAAAATTATTTTGTGTCTGTTAGATGTTATTCACCAGCTTTTCGCTGACGTATTATTTTCAAAACGTTTTCAGGTAATCATGAATGATTATATTTAGCAAGGATAGATGCTGAAGGGATTATGACTCCTTAGGCACGATAAAACCTTGTGGCGAGAATTTTGTAAAAACTGTCAAGAGACAAGGAATGATGTAAAGATTACCTTTTTATACAAAAACGTTTTGTACAAATGAGAGATATTTTAATCCCAGTTGTTAAAGAATATTTCATTCAACTTACGAGTTGTTTAAATATGAAAATAAATAAAAACGTTTTTCCGCTGCGTATTTACTTAAAACATGTACCAACCGAATGGTCGCACGCCCGGGGTGTCGAAAAACCGGGGTGTGACATTTAGACACTTAGACTTTTCCTCATTAGTATTCATATACATTATAGGTTGAATTCATCGGAATTCCCATTACTTAACTCATGACCGATTAAGTTGGATTTTGACCGCTTTCGCAAACTGTGAGTATATCTTTCCCCTTTTTACTGTTTTACTCTTTTGGGGTGACTCATGTACCATTATTATTAAACTTACGTATATTATTTACAAAGCAATGTGCTCATTGATATGTTTTGTGTAAATTGTATGAACGATTTGTCAAAGTCATAAACTTTTGGGCCGCACCTAACAATGAGTAGTACTACGAATTATTTCCCTTGGTTACTTACGTGAACGAGTTAAGTCCTTGGTCATTGTTATGGTTTTTCTTGAACGATGTGTGAACGATTATTGAACGATGTGAGGCTTGATTTTGACCCTTTTACATATTACAATATCATAGCACATATATTACGAAACACTTTTCTATATGTATTCAAACAGGGTATGCTCACCAATACATTTTTGTATTGACCAAATTATTTTCGTACATGTTTCAGGTTCTTATGAGATGACTTTTAAGCTTTTGGAATTTTACTTAGATTTTGGATTCATTGTATTTCTGTTAGTTGGAATTTAGAATCGTTGTATTTCAATTCAATGTAATAAACTATGTAATCAATATATCAATATTTACACTTTTAGTCCATGAGCTATTGAACAATCGTGACTACGTGACACCTCGATGTTTCCGCCGTCGGTTGGGGTGTTACAGATTGGTATCAGAGCCATGGTTATAGGGAATTAGGTTATTAGAATGCCTTTTAGCCTAGTCTATAACTAAGTTTACTTTCACAAGTCCTCTCGTGTATATTTCTCTTATTTCTTATATTGTTTTTCAAGATATTTTCACTATGATTCTTTCTCGTTATACTTGGAAAAGAAGACACTTGTATTTCACAAACGAAACGATATCACCAAGTTAGGAGTGGCATCCATACCTTGGTGAATAGTTTCACTCTTCTATATATTTTACATCTTTGGGATAAATATCTTTGAGATAGGAGTGATACACACACCTCAAAGAATTATTTCTTCAAAAAGAAACTTAACCACTGAGCTGAGAGTGATATCCTTATCTTAGTGACTAGTTCCACTCTTTCCTATTTTTGCTTTTGAAATAAAACTTTGAGCTAGAAGTGAAATCCATACCTCAAGGAGTATTTCTACATCTCGTTTTAAAGTCTCGCTAAAAGTTTTGAAATATACCAGTGACGGGGTGCGTGCAATCGGGAAGGATGACCATTTACTCATAGGTTTAAGTACACTCCCCACAAGTCACTAATAATATTTCAATTTCTTTGGCTAGTCACCAGTTTCATTAGAAATATTTTCAGAATCACATTTCATTATTGGTATATTTTTTATTCGTTGTTTGAAACTTTTCTATAATGAAGTTATTATCTCTTTTGACTTTTTCCCTATTAATAGCTATCGCTATTAGTGCATTTTTCCGATTTCCATTATTGATTCTTAAGTTTTGTTTAACATTTGGATTTTAAGTTCCATCTTTTGATGTTTTATACTCATTGATCATTCGCTTTTAAATTTTTCATCATCATTATTAAAACTTGCATTAAAACTTACACTATTTTCATTTATGCTTTGTGACTTTTACACTATTATCGCATTGAATTTTATCATTTACCTCATTTCTAAATCTTGGTCTTTTGGAAACACATTTGATTTATATGCTTTTCGAGAAAAGAAACTTGCGACTGATAATATGCCTTATGACAATTTTCAACTCGACTTCTTGTAAACACATGAAAGTGTGTACTTACGAAGTCTTTTCATGTGAAGCTGTTTTGAATCTAAAAAGTTATTCTCATGCATCACCACTATACTTTCAACTATATCACAAAGTTTGAGTAAACTACGTTTTGTGTTATAAATGAAAAATTATCTCTTTACACTTGTACACTCTCAGTCGCAACACTTTTGGTTTGACAAAACAATGGACATATCCTCATCGGAATGTTGCTAAATGTCTTTTATCGTATAGTACATATATGCAAAACTATTAAATTTAAACCATCATGCCAGTACACTTTACGTGTGTTCTGCACACTCTCAATTGCATTAGATTTTATTATTTTATTCCTACACCATTTTATTTAAAGTTATGTTCGCGCATTATCTTATTCTCGCATTATTCTTTTATTCGTGGTTATTCTTGCGTGTTATTTGTGGTTATTTTCACACTAGTTATTAGCAGTTATTCTTACATCACTGATCTTGAGCATTATTTAACTCGTTTACTCTCATTTTGCACAATTGTGTGATTTACTCGATTTATATTCAAATCGAAATTTTATGCTATACTTATTTACTTATATGAACGTGTATTTTTGTATGCAAACTTTCCTATGTGAGCAAGACCCTGTTAGATTTTTTTTTCACAAATAGAACCGGTTATTTGTGCGAGTGAACCCGAAAGGGGAAGCACCGCTAACCGTGCGTGATACTTACACTTTATTACGGTTATTCGGGTGAACCCGAAAGGGGAAGGACCTTAAACCGCATTTTATACTTGAGCAGTATCTATTATTTAACACATATTGGTTGCATGCATTTATTTCTTGTTAGGGTTATGGAAAAGCATAACACCCTAGTGTAAGGTAAATCGATGATTACGGTCCGGAACGCAATCATGGGTTTACAAGTACATAAGGGTGGTGTGTAATTCAATTTAGGCTGTTGGTAGACAATCAGTACGAGTCCAAAGTATCGGGAGTGTGGTGGGTCAGCTGCGGTACACCCTATATATAAGCATAAACGATACTGCGGGAACGGACTAGGAGTCTGACCAAGAACCTACCCATTACTATCTCTTCATTAGATCGTGGATTAATAGCTAGCATTTTCGATAAGAACATTCTTACATGGGCTTCAATCCGTTTTCTTAGAGTCTTTTTCTTGACCACCCACACAGAAAACTAAAACCTTATATACTCTTACACTCGGATATTTGGATTCTTGTTGCATACTTTAACAACGCACAATCAGAAACCTTTCTAAAGTAGGGGAGACTGCCTTCGTTAGTACCTCTGCCCCTCACCCGTTACACATTCCCAAACCTTACTCATTTAAACTCTCAACTTTTTAACTTTGGGTTAACTATCGAAGATTTCGAAAATTTTACTTTGGATATGAGAAAACTATTTTAAATTTCGGTCAAATCATAACTGATATACATATTGTTAACCTACTTGACTTTTACAACACCTTTTGGTTTCATAGAAACCTCCGCTTAAAAGAAATTTCGAGATGAAATTTTCTAAAGTAGGGGAGACTGTGACAACCGTCACCCTCATTCTTTAGCAAGTTGTCAATTATAGTCCTTTGTGTATTCAAATATTCCTATTTCGGTTCCCGTAAGTTTTGTCGTCTTCAAGTTTAATAAAAAATAAAACGAACTCAATATTAATCATTCGCATTTATTATGGAGCGTATCTACGTTTAAGTTAAATCCGTTTATTGAAAAGTTATTCAAAGTGGGTTTATAAAAGTTAAATCTAAAAAAAAAAAAAAACATTGAAGTAAACTTGGTTAGTATAGTTAGATTTATAAAAGAAACATTTAACTTAGTTAACTATAGTACCAACCAAGTTAACAAGGAGGGACCAAAATTGCCAAACTTGAAAACTTTCAAACCTGAACTCAAGTTCCCTCCCTTGTCCCGTCGATCTTTTTTTTCCGGTCACCGGAATACAAATCCGGCGAGTCTCCGGCGGTACATAAAAACCGGTTAATACACCTCTTTAATCCGTTTTAGTTGCATAGTTTATGTTTCTCCATAAATATCGATCGATTACAATAGTTATTACATGAATTAATCATGTTTAAACGGGGCATTAATCGCGAGTTATAGTGTAACCGTCGGAATTTAAAAATCAAATCAAAGCTCGTTATTGAATGGCCTATAATACATACCGAACCTACCATTCGTTTTCTGGACCTCATAACGTTCGAAACCATGAAAAACCAAGTTGCAAATGGTCCAGAAAAACTTCCAATCGAACACGTGTTTGCTCGGGTCTTGAAGCTTTGATTCCGTTCGATATATATATTGTAAGCATCGAATCTTTATGCCGTTTTAATCTTTATATCTTCCTCTTCGAAAGCCCTCTGTAACAGAGTTGTTAACATGCTTGAATTGGATTATTGAATCTTAGGGTAAGGTTAGCGTTTATGTGTAGGTTATTTGGGGAAGAAGATGACACTTTGTTATTTAATAAAATCCTTTCTTTTTCACTTATCACAACAAAAGATGCACTGGAGTAATGGTTGTGGACGTGTTCAGAGTCCCGATGGACTCGTGTTCGATCCTCACACCCACCCCCTTTTTCTTTTTATTTTTTCAGAATTTTTTTGGTTGTATTATCTATATATTAATTATATATATATATACGTTAATCTTACAATATTCATAATAAATTCGTTTTTGATCCAAAAATTATGAAAATTTAGGTGTAGCTTCTTGACACCTCATAGAAAATTACTAGACTTTTATTTTCTGGAAAATATCTTATTTTTATATTTTTATTGATTTAATTTGTTTTGATCATATTTAATTGATTAAAAATTCATTTTTGATGATTTTATTCTCAAACTTTTTGGGGAATTATTTCTAGTTATCATAAAATGAAATAGAAATTATTGGTCCAGAAAAATAATTATTTTTATTGATTTTCCTAATTTTAATAATTTAAACATGATTTAAATTCATTAAATCAGTTTTAAATACAAATAAATTGGTAAAAATTATGAAAATTTTATTTTAATCATTTTTCATCAGACTTTATTTATTCCTCACAAAAATAGTATTTTTGGATCATATCTTGTAATTTTGGTTTATTTATATTTAATTAGATATAATTAATTATTTAGTTAAATGTAAATTATTAAGATTTGTTTTATGGATATTTTTCTATAAAATAGAAAATGTTCCTAATCGTGAAAACATAGTATTATATTTTCCTAGTCACATATTTAATCTTAAATCATAATAAGCTTTAATTAAAACTACTACTAAATTCGAGTTATCATAAAAACTTCGTCTTCCCCACATACGCCTAGCAAACCCTAATGCCTTAGACCCTAGATAATTTAGACACTTAGACTTTTCCTCATTAGTATTCATATACATTATAGGTTGAATTCATCGGAATTCCCATTACTTAACTCACGACCGATTAAGTTGGATTTTGACCGCTTTCGCAAACTGTGAGTATATCTTTCCCCTTTTTACTGTTTTACTCTTTTGGGGTGACTCATGTACCATTATTATTAAACTTACGTATATTATTTACAAAGCAATGTGCTCATTGATATGTTTTGTGTGAATTGTATGAACGATTTGTCAAAGTCATTAACCTTTGGGCCGCACCTAACAATGCGTAGTACTACGAATTATTTCCCTTGGTTACTTACGTGAACGAGTTAAGTCCTTGGTCATTGTTATGGTTTTTCTTGAACGATGTGTGAACGATTATTGAACGATGTGAGGCTTGATTTTGACCCTTTTACATATTACAATATCATAGCACATATATTACCAAACACTTTTCTATATGTATTCAAACAGGGTATGCTCACCAATACATTTTTGTATTGACCAAATTATTTTCGTACATGTTTCAGGTTCTTATGAGATGACTTTTAAGCTTTTGGAATTTTACTTAGATTTTGGATTCATTGTATTTCTGTTAGCTGGAATTTAGAATCGTTATATTTCAATTCAATGTAATAAACTATGTAATCAATATATCAATATTTACACTTTTAGTCCATGAGCTATTGAACAATCATCACTACGTGTCACCTCGATGTTTCCGCCATCGGTTGGGGTGTTACAACTAACAGGCCAAGAATGGGGGTGTCAACCCAATAGATCTATTTAAGTGTTCCATGCCTATCTGTTTAGCTAATGGTTACAATGTAATGTGTGTACGAGGACTGTTGAGCTCATGAACCGTTTGTCTCATGTTTCACATGGTAGTCATATAGAAACTTACTGAATGACTAGAGTCCGAACGAAAGTGCCCTAGAATGTTAAGGACAACTTAAGTCTTTGTACTTGATTATTTACCATGCAAGTTATTCACCCGAGTTGTAGATCTTTGGACTATTTGTACATATTGTTATAGTCCATACACGTGACAATTATTACGTACCATTGCCTGTACTTTTAAAAAGATGTACGGTTTTAACTTGTAGATCTTGAAAACTCTCGTTAGATCCATTCGTTTTATCGTTGTAAAAATAACTAATCTTGGCAAAACCGGGTTCACAAGTTACCATATGTCACCGTATGATACCTCATGTTATCACATGTTAAGATTCTTATGTAAAATGGGAGTTTAACATATGTTTGAGGATTGTTGTGTAAAAGTGTAATTAACACATGTTTGGTCATTCTTAACATATGTTTCATAATAACCATAAATTTGTACAAGGTTATGTTTGAAGTTTCAAGAGTCGATTTGGTGGTTTATATACCTCAATATAAACACACATATGCGTATGTGTAGTACACACATTGTATGTGAGTTGATTTGTGTATTTGTGCATGTATATATATATTTTATATATGTATATGCGTGTGTATATAATATGTATTAACTCCAAGTTTTGTAAGTTTTAACCATTATTACTTAGTATGTGTTAGAGTGTCGTGACCTCGGGTTGTAACACCCCAGCCCGGCTAGGCCTAACGTGTCACTCTTACATATATCAAATCCAAAAACCAATCCATAATACTAAAATGAAAAGATCTTAATTACCATTTATTACGTTGCAGAAATAAATTAATGAATACTGATTCTTCAACTTCTTTTAACGATCCTCACTAAATACCCAAAATCCAAGATTAGCTGATAAACCAATACGAAAATACAACAAAAGAAAATACGGCTGAGCCAAAAATTGCCCAGTAACGGAGGAATCAACAGTAAAGCAAATATCAATCAGCGGAAGCGAAATAGAGCTGACTAAACCGATACTGAAACTATTAAGAACTTATTCGAAATTAAAATGAAACCGATATGACAATAGAGGTCATATAAATGTATACTTTTATAAACAATCTCATCTTAAACATCAATAATAATTCTATGATTTTGAAAACCAATTAATTGTCATTAGTATACAGAAATCCCAAAAGCATTACATTTTAATAAACAGAAAATTATTTAACAACACAATTTTAGTTTACTAAGTTTAAAAATGTATATTTAATATAAAAATTAATTTGGAAATAATCTGAGTTAAAAAAAGGATTTAATTTATAAAAATTTCATAAACCGATATGGAAACCGACAGAGAAACAAAGACAGATATGGAAACAAATAATGTGATAGACACCGAAACAAATACTGAGTCAAAACAGATATCATATATTGAACATAATGAGACCCAAGCTGTAATCATGAACCCAACATAATCAGAACCTGAGACCAAACCCGGGCAGGAACCCTCTAAGGAGGTAAACCTTCCCACCTCAAACCAGCTACGCTGGAGATCATTAGCATACCACTAGACCAAATGCACTTTTTATGTATGACCAGTCAATTAGTTTAAAACTTCACTTAGACTAGGGGGAGTGGAGGGGCGGGAAAGAGGGGCATGATGCGCCATGTGGCACTTGTGGGGACCGTGTTTGAAGGGTGAAAATTGTGGGGAGTGGAAGGGGGGGGGGGGGGAAGGGAATAATATTATCTTGTGTTAAAGTTAAAAAAAACAAAAAAAAAATCGGACCAATCAGAAAGTGCCACCTCACCCATCCCCCCCCCCCCCCGCTCCCGCCTGGCAAAGGGCTCCTGCCCCTCCTCTCCCGCCCCACTCCCTCAAGCCTTATGTTGAAACAAAGAATTACATTACAAAATGTATTATTAAAGAAAGAAGATGAATAGTAAATAGTAAATAGGGCATTTTTGTAATATAAAGTCCTGGCTTTAGGGTGTTTGGGTAATTTGTGATTTTGTGGTGTTCTTCTACGTGGTGTTTTGGTCAACACGTGTCTACAGCCTCTACACGTGTCCTCATGTGTTTTCTACCAATTTAAAGGTTTTTTTCTGCATATCCTCAGGCTCTAGAGAGAAAGAGAGATTGGCTCTGGGAGAGAGGCAAACCGACGCCATA
This sequence comes from Ambrosia artemisiifolia, assembly GCA_032199755.1. Classification (NCBI taxonomy): domain Eukaryota; kingdom Viridiplantae; phylum Streptophyta; class Magnoliopsida; order Asterales; family Asteraceae; genus Ambrosia; species Ambrosia artemisiifolia. Next base: position 36,102,574 of record CM063517.1, read on the forward strand.
ACCACCGTCATACGATCACCACTCCATCATGGTTTTTAATGGTGGTGGTTCCTTTCGACTTCATCGTCATCTCCACAGGTAATTTAAAAATTCACCCTGGATCTTTGTGTTGTTTTACTTCTTGATTATAGATGTAATTGAAATTGTAATAATCGCCTTTCTGATTATTTTCGTATCATTAATAGATGATGAAGTTGAACAGGACTTTGTGGTCTTATTCTAATTTCTGTTCTAAAGCAGGCCATTTTGTTAATTTGATGTCTTTTCCTTTTGGATCAACGACATATGTTTCTTTTGAATCAATGACACGTGTCTTTCTTTTATCTTTTATTTATTATGCCTTCTTTTCAGATGCACACCCCAGAAGAGAGAGAGAGAGAGAATAAGAAACAGAAGGTGGCGGAGGTCCGGCGGAGAGAAAGTGAGAGTCGGTGAAGCAGAATGAGGAATCCGGCGACATTCCGGCACGTAAGTGGCGTGTCAATCACTCCAATTAAGAGCTAGGGTTATCGCGAGTATGGTGGTGCTGCCAGACTCTTTGTTGCATGCTTTCTTCCTCATTCATTTCTGTCGCAGCTGCTAATTATGTATTCCTCTCTGCTACGTTTTCTTCTTCTAACTGCTTCACAGGTATGCTTTTGGGGTTTTAGTCTAGGCTTCAGGGGATTGTGCATTTAGCGAAATTGAATTACTTATAGCTGCTTTGAATCATAAAGTTCTTTATTGTAATATTTGAAACTAACCTTTATGTTACCTTTTCTGTAAGTTAGGAGTTGTTAGTCTTTGTGTTACTTTTTATTTAAAAACCTATGGTATATATTGATTTCCTTTCATAAGGTACTTCAAAATTGGTTCTATCGTGATATTTTCTTGCTTTTTTATGTTGCTATAAATGTCTAAAAATTAAGATTACTTAAAAACAATTTTTGGTTGCTTTGTGGTGTAATTGATTTGTTTTGCCAGTGTTAATGTATATATGGGTATGTGAACTGCTTAATGTTTGATAGCCTAAGATTGTGACAGTGATTAAAAATGTAGTATAGGCAATCATTATGTGGTGCTAGATTGGTTGTCGGTGCGTAGTCGTGACTCAGTGAAGGTGGTTTAGCGATGGTGGTGTTTGACGGTTTATTTGATTTGATCTGATCATATGTGGGCGCTAGGGATGGATTAGCAACGGAGACTATCTTCAAAGAAAAAGAGAGAGGGTGCGCTGATGGAGATTGTAGAAGAACAAGTTAGATGTCCGGCTGGCAGTGTTGGTGTGGAGGAGAAGACGAACAGAGATTTGATGTTGGTGGTCACCCAGAAGGAACAACAACGTCGAGGTCACAATCTCTACACGACTTGAACGTACGTGTAATATAGAGTTTCAGTCGAGTTCTTCTGGTTTGGCAAAGCGTGACTAATATTTTTGTTCTTCATAATGTTTAACTGTTAATTTACTTTTAATTTTTTTGGTTGCTTTACTAAAGTTCATTAAATCTATGGTTTTATGTTGATGTATTTTGCTTCATTTAAATTTGTTTCGAAAATTCAGTTCAGTCATACGGGCATTTCTATCAAAAAGTTTGTTTTCCCCAGTCTTTTAGTTATGAACACATTGATATCTGTAGTGACAAGGTGAAGAAATGGGTAATCCTAACAACTTTTGAACCTAACAGGAAAAATAAATGCAGTTGGTGAGGTGAAAACAATTTATATCACCTATGAACCTAATCAAGTTCATTCTATTTATGCGAGGAAGAAAACTCAGGTTCTAGATCACCAAACAGTTGCGCCAAATGAAGATAATAAGCTAAAAAAGAAGCTGGATCAACATGCTTGAACAGGTTGTTACTCAGTCCAGTTGTTTTTTTAGTGCTGCACGTAAGTTGTTTATTTACTTTTGCGTCTTTCGTGTGGGTTTTAGTTTCTTATAATTGTTGTACTCCAAATAGAGGTACTAACCATCATTTTTGGTGTGCTACCTATCTGTTAAAAAGAGTGTTGTTGAATTGAATAACTGTTTTGATTGTTACCTGGTTGAAAAAATGCATGTTGAATTTTGTTCATGTTACCTTTTTGATAAAATCTTGTCCACATAAAGTAAAAGAAGTATGTAATTATTTCAGTGTTGCATTTCTTAGGTTGCCTCACAACCATTTTGGTGGTTTCCCAATTGTGTAGATAAGAATAAGCAAAGAATATCATGTCACACCTACTTTGACGGGTTAGCGCAAAAGTGTCGCACCACGCCACAACACAGTGAGTACAATGTGCAATGTGAGTCATGTGACAATGTTGCTCTACCAAATGATGGTGATTGTTTTAATCCGAAGTATGTTCAGTTCCTACATCTTGAGCAAAACTCCGAGGTTGGATTGTTTCAAAGTTGCTATAGACATCTTATTTGATATACTTGCCAAGGTTTTTTTTTTGGTTCAAATCATGTGATCGAAAATATAAATTACATGAATTTCTACAGTCATTTAATATTACTTCATAAATGAAACAGTGTTAGTTTACATGAGAATATGTTGTATTATCGATCAATAGGGAAATCAAATGTGAATTTTGCCACTTCAATTAAGAAGAGAACTAAAGTGGAATGTGGATATTATAATAAATTCACATCATTGGAGTAAAACTCACTAAAGCAAAACAGTATACACAAGTGCAATTACCTATATCTATGAATTGTCATAACCATTGGCCTCGATACACCGTTAGCTTTCACAAATTGGCAGTTTTCGAGAGGGGTGTGTGTATCATTTTGAAACTCCGGTCTGCCATGAAATGAACAGGTTCAGCTTTTCTTATATTAATGAATATGTGTTGCACAAACTGGTTTATGCAGGTAACAGTGTCACTGATGAGTTTGTGGAGATTTAGATTACATAGATCTTAATGACATTGACAACCAACATCACACGGTAAAAAAAAGTTTAAAGATTTCTTTCAAAATTATAGCAATATATTGGTAAGGTAATTGACTGTTGGATATATAAGTTGCTCAAAAGACCGTTTGCATTTTTCATGAATTGGCTGGCTATATGTAATTAGATGGGCTCCGACATAATTAATGAACGGTTGGATATTGTTGTGGCTCGACTTTGGTCCTGGCAGTGGGAACTATAACAGAACCAGATTGTTCGTAGCAGCAGCCCAGTCAAACTCTCCAAGGCAAGTTATTTAGCTTTGTGATGGACCAGGCTGGAAATATGTTTTAAGCAGGAAAGCGGTGGGGTTGACCCACTACAACTTTCAGTCCTTCGTGTTTGTTATCGTCACTATAATTTCCTGTTTAATCAAAATATACCCGCCGCGAAGCGCGGGCGAAACCTACTAGTTTAGTTAATTAGAGATGATCAAGTCATTGTTATCTCCATCACAGAATTCTTGAAGTCGCCATAAATTTCACAACCATTTTGCATATTACACAGCATAGTACTAGTAGAGTTCGAGACAAATACCTTAACAAAGAGTCAGTATCATTGTTAAGTGGTTCAGTGATCATCGCTAGATTTTACGGCTTTTGTACGATGGCGGTTCGTGATGTTCGAAGGGTGTACATGGAGAACATAGACGATCGAGAATGGGTTCTAACCGATGTGCTTGGTGTTGGATTTATATCTACGGTCTCGATAACTTAATGCTACTGACTGAGCTGTGACCCGTAAGAGTTACACCTTAGGCAACGAGCATCAAATCCACTTAATTTGATTAACTGGTAACTACAATCAATTAACAAAACATATTTATATAATTATCTAGAATAATTATATAGTTTTTCTGGAACGGGATTTTATTATTTATATTAATTATAAATAATAAATGTTTAATTACTTAATTAATTAAACAGGTTTTTAGGCCTTATACCGCGTCTTAGACTTGATCGACATTATTACATCTAAGGCCCGGCGTATCATAAAATTGTGTGATCAAATAACGATTGTTTAAATTAATCATTATCTAATCATCACAAAATAATAACTGAATTATTATATGGTTATCACAATATATCCCTATATATAGGAATGAGCCGTAAAAGGCACAATCCAATAAAATCCACAAAAGGTGCAGCCGCATTTATATATATAATTGCTTCCAATCTGCGTGGATCAAAAACAAGAACTAAATTCTTGTATTATTCGAGTTTTGTTCACCAAACGAGACAACTGTTTCATTTGTTTCGTGTTTGTGTTCTAGCGTTACACTCGTTGTACCTCGGTGTCTCAAACGGTTAATTATTAACCACTCAGGTATATCTATCTCATTGGTAGATTAATATTGTTTGTACTGTATTTGTATGTTTTGTAACCAGATCCTGTTCGGTTAGTTTTGGTGTTAATATTTTATAAATATTCCGCTGCGTTTTATTAATTATATGTTTAATTAATAACAAATATATTAAACCCGTTTTGATAAAAAGTAAAGTTGACACAACTCAAACCCAATAGTGGTATCAGAGCCTCGGTTACAACATACAAATCGGATCCGGTCTTTTAACCGGTTATAGATCTCAAACATTATATTATTTAAAGTTTCAGATCTAGATAATTTTTTGGGCAACAAAATATTTTTTGGTCAAAGTTTTATTTATTTTATTTGACCAAAGATTGCCCGATTTATATTGATTGTGTAAAATATGTAAATCTGGCCCGACTTTGTTGTTGAATATTTTATATTTATTTCAATTTTGGTTTTATGGTTTTTGGCCCACTTTGATGACTCAAAGTTGTAATAGTTTACGGTTTTTGTTTTTTTTTATATATTTTTGTAAATATTAAATGTTGAAGACCCGAAGACAAAACATAAGACAAAGACAGGAGTCACAAAGTCAGTGGGAGTCTCTCAAGACAAGAAGATGCACTCAAGTCCAAGTCCATCCTTGTGGTTGTTTATGTGTTGTGACCCCGTGACCCTGTTTGGTCTTGCTAAAAGGCTCTAGCAAGATCAAACAATTTTTGGCCATATGATTTACATATTTATTTGCTATTGTGGTTGCTTTATTTTTAAAAATAGTTATAACATACTAATCTAATACCAAAACTTTTAAAAAGTAAGTTTTTAAAATATTGACACAATCAAATAAAACAAGTTCTAAACTTATTTTTATAACTTGTAAAATTTATCATAAAACAAATAGTTTGTTTTTAAAATAAATAATAACCACTAGAGTTTTTGAAATTTAAACAAATTTTAACTTTCTAAAAACTCACAACTTAATAGTTTTAACTATTAACTTTAATTGGTTATTCAAGTCGCGACAAACTTAGTTTTAATAGGTTGTTTAAAATTAAGTGTCCCGAGTGATGAAAGGGTTAATTATACTGTCGCGAACATTATATAGTAAAACTGGCTTTTACGACCCTATTCGGTAAACTCTAAAATTAAATCCCATATTTAAAATCAATAGTCTATGCCATCCTATTATAAGGAACACTCGGAGCATAAAGCGAACCATCAGTGTTGGGAGCCACAACACCGCACTTGATTTCTAGTTTATGCTCCAAGTTGCAAGGGTTTCGTAGACACATCCGGGCCTTCAACACGTACCTATTTAAGGGCGACTATTAATTTTTCCTCTTGGCATGCCACAGCGTCCTGGAGAGTGAAAGTGGGCATAGATGAGGCTAAACGTATCAATGCTTAGACAAGAGTTGTCATAGTAGGCCTCATACTCGAGAGTTGTGCATTTCTCACAATTGACACTCGTTGTCTGTTTGCCTAACCACTTACTAATGTTGCATGCCACAACTGCCTTTAGTAACTGATATAGTCAGATTCTCATTCCCTATAATTACTGTAAATGGGTCATTAATTAACAAGGAAATTAAACATCGATAATACTAATTAAAAATTATTTTGCTTATTTAACAGATGGCTAATGAAAACAACTCTACCTTTCCTCTCAAGTCAATACTTGAGAAAGAAAAACTAAATGACACTAACTTTCTCGAATGGCACCGCAATCTGAGAATTGTTCTCAAGATGGCAAAGAAGCTCTACGTTCTATATGGCCCAGTCCCCAACGAGCCTGAAAATAACACTGCTGCTGCTCGTAGGGCACTAGAAAAGCATAACGAGGATGCCGTTGAGGTAGCCTGCCTTATGCAAGCCACTATGTCTCCTGATCTCCAAAAGAACATGGAAGACAAGAATGCATTTGACATGATCGAGAAACTTAAGGACATGTTCCAGAAACAAGCCCGACAAGAACGCTATGACACCCTGAAACAGCTCATAAGCTGTAAAATGCAAGAGGGCTCATCTGTTAGTGCTCATGTGCTTAAGATGAAAGGGTACATTGACTAACTCAACAAACTTGGTTATCCCCTGCAAAATGAAATGGTAGCGGATTTCATCTTGAACTCTCTCCCCAGCTCTTACGACCAGTTCGTTATGAATTTCAATATGAATGCCTGGGAAAAGAAGTGACTGAGATTCATGGAATGCTCAAAACGGCTGAGATGAATATACTTAAAAAAACTAATCAAGTTCTGATGGTCAAATCTGCTGGTGTCAAAAAGCCCAACAACAAGAAAAGGGGTTATAATGGCAAGGCAAGAAGAAAGTTAATGTTGCTGCCAAACCTGCCACCAACAATAACAAGCAAGTTGCAAAAGCACCACCTCCTGAAGAGCGTCAGTGTTATGAATGCAACAAGATGGGGCACTGGAAACGCAACTGCCCTGAATATCTGGCTAAGCTGAAATTGAACAAGGCCAACGGTGTTGGCACTTCTTCAGGTATTCTTATTTATGTTATTGAACTTTTCACAGTTTCTAGCAACACATGGGTTTTTGATACCGGATGTGGTTACCACATCATTAATGTCTTGTAGGAGCCTGAAAAGTGGAAGAAGCTGAAACAAGGCGACATGGAGCTCATCGTTGGTGATGGGAAGAGAGTACCAGTTCTTGCAACTGGAACATATCATCTTTCATGTCCTTCTGGCCTTGTAGTTACTTTAAGTAATTGTTTGTTTGCACCTGGTTTACCAAGAAACATTATTTCGGTTTCTTTATTGTTTGAACAAGGTTTCAAGTACGTTTTTAATGGTATTGCTATTTCTACTTACTTGAATGATGTCTTTTATTTTGAGGCTAAACCTCGAAACGGTATTTATGAGATAGATCTTCAAACAGACAATAACATATATAATCTTTCTAAACATAACAAAGCTGGCAGTAATGAAACATTTCTATGGCATTGTAGATTTGGCCACATAAGCAAGGCACGCATAAAATGGCTCCAATTCAAGGGGATTCTTGAATCCACTGGACAGGACTCCTTTAATGATTGCGAGTCTTGCTTAGCTGGCAAACTCACCAAAGATCCCTTCACCCATGTTGGTGAACGAGCCAATGGTCTACTAGGACTCATACACACTGATGTATGTTGCCCTTTTAAAACCATGACTAGAAATCATGAAAGATACTTCTTCACATTTATCGACGATTATAGTCGATATGCTTATGTCTATCTCATGAAGCATAAGCATGAAACTTTTGACAAGTTCAAAGAGTTTCAAAACGAAGTTGAAAACCAGCTTAGTACAACGATAAAGATACTTAGATCAGATAGAGGTGGAGAATACCTCAACTTAGAGTTCCTCAATCATCTAAAAGAGCGTGGAATAATTTCACAGCCCACTCCACCTGGCACACCCCAGCTTAATGGCGTGAGTGAGAGGAGAAATCGAACCCTACTTAATATGGTTCGATCGATGATGTGTAGGACTAACTTGCCACACTCCTTTTGGGGTTATGCTTTTATAACCGCCACCCGCCTAATCAATCTGGCTCCGACTAAGAAGGTAAACAAAACTCCATATGAGATATGGCATGGGCGTAAACCCAATTTGGAATACCTAAGAGTATGGGGATCTAATGCTTATATCACCAGTGATTCTGATGATAAGATCAATCCTTGAGGCGAAAAAGTTGTTTTTGTCGGATACTATAACAGAAGCGGATATCTTTTCTACCATCCTGATGCAAATACTATTTCCATCAAAAGGAATGGAAAGTTTCTTGAGGAAGAACTTCTTAATCGAGGAACTGGAAACAGTATTGTGGATCTTGAAGATATTCGAGAACCACAAACAACCGCTGATGAAGTCGGAACGTCTGATCAACAAGAAGTTGTTTCTAATGAATCAGACATAAACACAAGCGTTCACAGAAGTAGCAAGACTCGAAAAGAGCCTGAAAGATACCTCTGGCATCTTGATGGTTCTGAAGTCCTGGTAGTAGCTGAGTCTAATGACGATCCTACTAACTACAAATCTGCTATCTCCGATCCTGAATCTGCGAAATGGTTGGAAGCCATGAATGCTGAGATGCAATCTATGCGTGACAATCAAGTCTGGGACTTGGTTGAGCTACCCCCCGAATCTCGGGCAGTAGGGAGCAAATGGGTTTTCAAGAAGAAAACTGATATGCATGGAAATATACACACCTATAAAGCACGGCTAGTTACGAAAGGTTTCACTCAGACTCAAGGTGTTGACTATGATGAGACCTTCTTGCCCGTTTCTATGATCAAATCGATCAGCATATTGCTTGCCATAGCCGCGTACTATGACTACGAGATATGGCAAACGGATGTCAAAACCGCTTTTCTTAATTGACATCTCTCTGAAGATGTCTATATGGTTCAGCCTGAAGGTTTTATTGATCCAAAATATCCTAATAGGGTGTGCAAACAGAATAAGTCCATTTATGGACTTAAACAGGCATCTCGTAGCTGGAATCTTCGTTTTGACCAAAAGATCAAAGAATTTGGTTTTCTCAAAAATGAAGATGAGCCTTGTGTTTACAAGAAGGCTAGTGGGAGCACTATATCATTCCTCATCCTGTATGTGGATGATATACTGATAATTGGAAACAACATCCCTATGCTTAACGAAGTTAAGCACTATTTGGGAACTTGTTTCGCAATGAAAGATCTTGGAGAAACAGCTTACATTCTAGGAATCAAGATCTATAGGGATAGATCTAGGCGGCTTCTAGGCCTAAGTCAAAGTACATACATATATAAAATGATGACACGCTTTAAGATGGAAAACTCCAAGAAAGGAGGTGTTCCTATGACTAAAGGTACTGTCTTGAACAAATTGCAATCTCCTTCAACGGACATTGATATTAAGCGAATGGAAGCAATTCCATATGCTTCTGCGATTGGTTCTATCATGTATGCTATGTTATGCACTATACCTGATGTCTCATATGCTTTGAGCATGACTAGCCGTTATCAGCAAAGTCCTGGCATAGCCCATTGGACTGCAATCAAGAACATTCTAAAGTATCTGAGAAGAACTAAAGATATGTTCTTAGTATTTGGAGGAGTTGAAGAAGAGCTCAATGTAAGATGTTACACTGATGCCAGTTTTCAAAGTGACCGAGATGATGCTCGCTCACAATCAGGTTTTGTATTGTGACACCCGGCAAACTCAGGATAGAAATCTTTACAGGAAACATTTATTAACAAACTTGACCGGGTCAGTTAGGTCGAGTCAGGATAGGATTGTCCAGGGTCCAATGATCGGGAAGATCATTGGGGAGTCATTTGGTAGTTACACTAGACTTGAGTCCCGTTGTTGGTGAAATTATACGAACTAAGGTAAGTGGACTATGTGTGAATTATTAATACGTGTTGCATTATGAGAATATGTGCTATGGAAGTGTGAACATTATTATATGGGGTAGATTCTTAACATGTGTTAGGATTGAATGATCGTATGTTAGAATGTGTTTAAATACGTTAAAACAACAAAACTGGAAAATCTAGAAAAAACACAGTTCCTGGTTCGACCGTATGCATAGGGGCGAACCTGGGATTTGGGGGTCGAACTTGGAAGGAAGAACAGAGCATGTACATTCGACCTATGTGAAGGGGCGAATGTGGCTACATTCGACCTCACATAGGGGGCGAATGTGGAACAGTATAAATACCACACTTTGTCATTTTTCACCATTTCACAAACCCTAGTCGCCTCTAAACACGCTCAACCGATTTTAATCACTAAGGAAGGAGTTTTTGCTCTTGTTTTGCATAACCTAAACCACAAACATCATCTAATCAAGAATCCAAGGTGTGTTCTTAATCTAAAACCTTTTTATGTACTTTTTGATTCGTTTTCAATCGGTCCTTAATGTCCAGACCTGTTTCAAGGATGTTTTTATGAATAAAAACCTAACCAACACCTTTCTAAACAAAACCTAATCATCTAACATGAGTTTTCTTATGATTTAACATGTGTTGATAAAGTATTATGTGTTAAAATGTATTGTTCATTGGTTTGTTGATGTGTGGATGTTAGAAACATGATCTAGGGCTGCTATGAATGTTGGGTTATGATTAGTTTAGGTTGTGAGTAGATGGTTGTTGATATTATACTAGATTTGGGGATTTTAAGGAATCTAGGGCTTGATAAATATGTTGTTTACTAATAAAACGATTGGGGAAAACACTTAAACAAACAAAACAAAGGGCTTTTCAATCGAAAATGAGAGTAGTTGAAAGTTTCCTAATTGGGAAAAGTTTTCATGCATGATGTGACATTTCCATAATCTTTGCCATTTCGGGTAACCTACGAAACGGACTGTTTTTGGAGTAAAATTGGTAGGGTTTTGTGGGAACATATTAATAATAATTAACTGCAGTGTTTGGGGATGTTTCGTGATGTTTTCGGATCGTTTTGACGCGTTTTGTGGGATTTGGGGCTGCAGGGGTCGAACCTGGCCACATTCGAACCCACGTGGGGGCGAAAGTGGAAATACAGGGGGCGAACCTGCAGCACTGGGGGGCGAACCAAGCCTTGTAAGGTGCGAATGTGGAATTTAGGTCGAACCTAGAAATATTGAGCCACCTTCGACCATTATTTGGGGCGAACGTGGAACCATAGGGGCGAAGGTGACTCAAAAGGGGCGAATGTAGCCCAAAGAGGTTGAACCTGGACTTAAACTAGTCGGGGATGGACTGTTAAATGCAGGTTCGACCCTACGAATGTAAGAATAGGATTTTTGATGCAATCTAAGTGTTTTGTGCTTGAACCTTGTGTGTAATCTGTGTACACTTGATTAGTTATTTTAGTAGGTCACCAACGGGATGTCAAGTCAGTCTAGTGAGTCGATTTAGTAATCCACGTGCATTAAAACATAACTTGAACACGATCTAGTTTGTCACACGCCTCGCGGTAAAACCTCGCACGTGGAATTTGAGGGTGTGACAGATTGGTATCAGAGCCAATGGTTATAGTGAACTAGGACTGCATGTAGAGTCTAGTCTATAGCCGAGTCACACACACTAGACGGTCACATGGTACTAGACGGCATAGTGGGCTACATATGGGCTAGTCGGGGTGTCTTTGAATCATCAAACTCCTTGTGTTACATCATCCGCTCTCCTGTTTGATGGGTTGTTACTTTCCAGGGTAGTGTTGTATATTGGGGTGATTTGTGTGCTCTTGAGATCTGTCCAAGGTTCGGACATCTCCCCTCCGTACTCCAATAAACACACTTGCCCATACTGTACTGTGGCATTTATGCCATTACGGCGTACGGCTAAGCGTCCGTGTCCGGTGACTTGGACTTTAAACTAGGAGGACACTAGGAGGACCATGTAGAGCGGTTTATCATTTCGGGTGCACACGAAATCATAAACCGAAATGCATGAAAGTCCTAGTGAGCTCTGGGTTTGAATGGATAGTTCTGGATTGGATCTAGCCTTAATTTTGTGAACACTAGTGGTTGTCACTAGCTGAGAATCTGAACTTTCCCTCGCTCTTGTTGCCAGAATCATGTCTGGAGTTCATGGAGGACGTAAAGGTGGCCGCAGTGGTGGACGTGATGGTGGCGGTGGTCGTGGAGGTGTGAACCTAACACAAGAAGATCTGAACAACTTACTGCAAGCTGCCTTTCAGGCAGGACACAATGCTCATGGCGGTAAGTTGATCCTATCAGCTTTGCCTCGTTATGAGCATGGTATCTTTCTTTTGTGGTTTTCTTACGTGTTTCATTTCAGGTGGCGTTGCTAACCCACCCCCATCTATGTGCATGTACAAGATGTTTCGGGATTGTAAACCCCATGATTTCTCTGGCACTGAGGGGGCGGTGGGCTTGCTCAAGTGGCTGGAGAAGGTGGAGTCGGTATTTTTGATGTGTAACTGTCTTCCTGAAGATCGGGTTAAGTATGCTGCCGCGATCTTCCAGGATGTCGCATTGACTTGGTGGAACTCTACTACTCGAAACATGGGTTTGGGGGATATTATTGTCATTTTACCACATACAAACAAAAGATTTCTTAAAATGTGTGATTTTGGACATGAGACATTTAAAATGGGACAGAGGGAGTAAATGAATTATTATATGGTAATCACAGTGGCTATCACAATATATTCCTATATATAGGAATGAGCCGTAAAAGGCACAATCCAATAAAAACCACAAAAGGTGCAGCCGCATTTATATATATAATTGCTTCCAATCTGCGTGGATCAAAAACAAGAACTAAATTCTTATTTTATTCGAGTTTTGTTCACCAAACGAGACAACCGTTTCTGTGTTCTAGTGTTTCACTCGTTGTACCTCGGTGTCTCAAACGGTTAATTATTAACCACTCAGGTATATCTACTCATTGGTAGATTAATATTGTTTGCACCGTATTTGTATGTTTTGTAACCAGATCCTGTTCGGTTAGTTTTGGTGTTAATATTTTATAAATATTCCGCTGCGTTTTATTAATTATATGTTTAATTAATAACAAATATATCAAACTCGTTTTGATAAAAAGTAAAGTTGACACCACTCAACCCAACACTTGACAGCAATGTCGCTATGGATTGATGCGGTTTTTGTGGCGGCTTGTTTGTGACAGCGATCAACCACCAAAATTCGGAGGTGGTGTACCATGTTTTTTTTTCTTTTATCTAATCCTATGATTGAGAATCTAAGCTCATGGATTTAACAATGGAGAGTTGTGTGATGTCGGTTAAAAACGAATTGCCTTGAAACCAAATAGGTTTATTTTTCCTCACATTAATACACTACAATTTTCATTTATGAGCCATTAGAAGATTTAAATATATTTGTCTAATTGTCTTTAACTCCATTTATGTGGTTTTATTTCTAGACAAGACGCTAACTTACGTTTAACATTCTTATAACTTCCCAATGAACTTTTGGTGATTATGGGTATGTTTTGCAATAAGCTTATATTAGTTTTTATGAGCTTTAAGCTTTTAAGAAAAAACTCATACTCAATAAAAAGTCTTATTTGGTTAAAAGAGCTTAAAATTTTTAGGTTAGGAAAAAAAACTTTATATTGAAAAGTTACTAGTACTAGTGTTTAATAAAGAGTTTTCACTAGCTACAAGCTTTTAATGAGTACCAACATAAATACTCATTCTATCCTAAAAAAATAAAATAAAAGTAACATGCATACAAGCTTTTAGTTAATACCCATTTTGTCATTTTATACATTTTATTAAAACGTCCAGCTACTTTGCGAAACACCAAGATATATTTAAAAAGCTATAGCTACCAGCTTCCAGCCATCAGCTAGTTTTGCCAAACATACCCTATGTAGTTTATTATTTATTTTAATCGTTTTAAGATTCGGTTGTCGTTTCCTCTTTGCCCCTCAGGTATATATTTATATTATGTAGTGGGTAACCCGCGCGTTGCATCGTAGTAGACAATACGCGGTAGGAATATGATATGCATCAGACACAAGTATTTTGCATGTATTTTAACTAAGTCCCTTTTCGCCTTTCGAGGAGATAGCATGTCCTTCTTCATTCGCAATATTGCTAATGCAAAAAGAGGATTACCAAAGTGTACTTCAAATGCATTCCTAATGTTGCCATGAATAATATTTCTTTTTGGAGTATTAAAAATATACATTTGGGTAAAAATATGTACATGTTTTGAGGAATTTGCGCAAGCTATTCCCTTTTTAACCCATTTGGGTACAACCGTAAAATACTACTCGTAAATGTAACCTCTAAATATAACAGTGTCAATAAATCAAATTAAAAATATATATAACATTCAAAACTCAAAGCATGTACGTAGGTTTCACTGTTTTAGCCCCTAAACTATCATAAGGATAAAAAAAGTTATGTAACTTTCTGTTTAAGTACCTAAAAATTGAGGGACCTTATAAATGATGAGAGAATCAAAAGCATTAACCTCGCTAACATTTTGTTTGCTTTGTTTGCCATCATTTGGAGTCATGTTTCAAGTGCTAGAACAAACAATTTATACTAACATATTTAAATCATAGGGTCAGGAGTAAAAGCATGTTTATTATAGTGAAAGAAGATGTAAACTCAACTGGACTTCTGTATAGTAACCTACAAATTTCGTGTGCTTTTCATTAATTTAGATATAATTGATCATAAGACATGTACATACAATAATTATTAACTAAGCATTTTTCAAGTGGGTTGGGAGTATAAACAAGGGTGTATCACAAAGGTAGATACAAAAATAATAAAGTATAACTTGGTTGTGAATTTTTGATAATTTAATGAAATAAAATTACCCCATAGGAAAAAGATGTAATAATTCAATGTAGATATAAAAATAATGAAGGATAACTTGATTGTGAATTTTTAATAATTTAATGAAATAAAGTTACCCCATAGGCATTTAGGGAAGAAAAGTGGTAAAATTTAGAAAATTGTAAAGAAACCATTGGTATACCATCTTAACTTTGGACAATTTGGACATATTTACCAATGCCTCTTCCTTTATAATGTAGTATAAATTATAATACACATAGTTTCTAAATAGTTAAATTAGAAAACTTATTCTTGTTCATATCCTTTCTAAAAGAAAATATGATAAAACAATTAAATTTCATATTAAATTTTAATAAAAAAATAAGAATGTTATCGTATAATAATAATAATAATAATAATAATAATAATAATAATAATAATAATAATTTCTGAAAATCGGGGTGTTACACGGGTGAACATAATATTGATCGAAATAATGGATTAGAAAAAGAGTATAGTTTGGCTTTAACATACCGCATAATGAATCTGAAGTAAATAATGAATTGGCCGAATTCCTAGTCGACTTCTCCCATAATATGACTTCTAAAACTTGAAAGATGTTCAAAGATGGCTGGTTGTTGTGATTTGCGATTGGTTTCGAGTCGGGTGGGGGCTGTTATGTTCAACTGAAAACAAGGGAGAAAGGAGTGGGTGTGTGTTATGTGGTAATGAGTTTTGAAAGGTTTGTGTGTGGAGAAACAATGGCCATTCGGCCCTATATATACACCGTGAGAGAGAGGAGAATGGGTAGGGTGGTTGTTTTCTTTGGGAAGGCCAAAGATCATGGAACTTTGTTATTCAAAAAGCAATTGCCTAAAACATATAAGAAGTTGACTTGAACATGCATGCTCTCTTCTTGGTCCTTGTGAGTCGTTCCTAGGGAAGGGAGGAGGTGTTTTTGGATAGTCAACTTGCATTGGTTGGATGTGCTGGCTTGGATTTGAAGTAGGTTTGGTGAAAGTCTAGATTAGAGTGGTTCATGGAAGTGTATGCACATGTAGCTTTCAAACAACACACACATGAATGTATGTATCATGTGTATGTATATATGAGTGTATGTATGTTGTATGATGTGTGGGTGCATAAATGTATAGTTGTGTTGTGATGAAAGGTCTCCATCACCCTTTAATGTATGTGTACCATAATATATATGTATGTACACATAATTTGCTTGTTTGATTCAATCACCCATTCACACACATAGATCATATCGTATATGTGTAGGCTCATATGCGTTGTCTTGGACTTTGATCACACACATGTTAACATATCTATATGTGTATCATATGGATGTATAGATGTTAATATGATGTTTTCTTGTCTTGATTATACACACACATATATTTAGCCGATTATGTATCTATGTGTATATATATATATAATATGTAGTTTGAAATCTATCAAGTCTATACACATTTTAGAAATCAATTTTGACATGATCATATATAGAGTGTTAGTGTTTTGACATTGATAACATATGTATAATAATAACATGGTTTTGATTTCATAGAATGTCATGTGTAAATTATGTTTAAACATATGATGTAATTGTATAATAACTCATGTTTACATATGTTTTTAATTGGAATTGATCAATGACAAAACTCTTTGAATTAACATGTCGGATATTCATAAAATATCTTATAAATACTCGGTGAAGGGGTAGGGTACCAATAATGGCGCGCAGGCGTAACCCTACCCCTAAATATCAAACCTGCAGAAGAATTACCATTCGAAATGGTTAACTCAAAGAGCATAACAAACCTCTGCGCAACATCAAGCCTGGGCGGAGGACAGCTTTCATAAACATCATACGTGGAGTGCAATCCACCCGCGTCACACCATGCGCCAGTCCTGGCGATGGTCACCCGCGGAAGATAGCTGTGCCAAGGTACAACTGCAATTAAACCCACTTGCTGCACAACCCCTCTAGGTGTCAGGCATCACTTCACCCAATCTTCTAAAGGAAGCTAAGCCGCCTGACACACTCTAACGAAGGAAGAAAAACAGATCCCTGCAGTCAACCACAGAACGCCAGGTGGATGAACGGTAGGGCACCGCCCTTGACAGCCAACCAGAGTGCACCACGTGGACCAGTTGCAAGGCGATGTTCCCTGTCTAGTGTGTTTTAGACAAACTCCTAGTCCAACTCCAACGTAATGGGCCGACTGAAGCCAGGCCCGCTGCTCCAAACACGGGCCAAAGTATTTGGCCCACACAATCCCTTTAAAAGGAGACCTACACCTCCTTTGAAAAGGTCGATCAACTCACCATTCAAACATACACACTTGTATTACACTTGTATGTCGTCTTTATATTTGTAATCATTCAAAGCAATAAAGACCACATTTTCAATGGACGTAGGTCAATGTGATCGAACCACTTATAACTTGTGTATTTGTGTATCATCTCTTTACTCCTTCTTTATCTTATGGGTCACGGATCTAGTCTCGGTGTGAGCAAAGGATTATATCCTATAGTGAACATGAGTATCCACCCCATATTGTACCCGAGTTATACTCGTTGTTTCTTTACTCGGGTTTTGTGTGGAATTGTATAGTTTCCAATTTTGATATTGGCACGTGTAATCTTGTTTTGTTTATACGTAATAATTAGACATTCGGTTGCTCTCTATTGAGAGGTGATTAGCTTGATTGTTCATTGCCAATTGTATCGAGTTAATCGGGTGTTGCATAAATGGACATTGTTGAAAAATGTAACGAATTCATGAAATTGTTTGCGCTTTGCTAGACTCGGGACGACATAGTTAATATAATAATGTCTAATGCACACATAAAATGACGTAGTTCACCATGTGGAAATTTGACGGGTGTTGCAAAAACATCCACCAGAATACCTACTTCACCACCAAAATCTCCTGTTATCATGTACAAAAGAAAGAAAAATTTTCATTGTGCAAGATGATGAGGATTCCCAACCAACACCATCACCAACATCTGTTCCCATACCTGCCATTCTATTATCCTCATTCTCCTCACACACATCCACATCAACATTCACCACCTTTAACCCTCGACCACATCCAAATTTTCAACCACTAGGGGCTCAGTATCCTCTTGAACTCATTGCACTTCAAGGGAAGATAGAATCTTTCTATGAAACTGGTGACCCATCATCATTATCCTTTCCATCTCTTCCCAACTTTGATAGGCCAAAGAATGTTGATGAGTATTTGCAGATGAAAGCCATACAGGCTAATCAACTTGCTAGGCAAAAGTGAAAAGGAAAGGATGACAGGACTGCTCAAAGTATCTTGTCAACAAAGCTTATCAAAGTCAAAAAGATTGAAGACTTTGCTAAGGACTTGAGCAACTCCATATCAGAAAAGCCTATCAGTGGACAACTGCAAAGGGACATGAGGGAAGCTTATCTTGACCATATCATGCAACACAAGCCATACAAGGCCACCAGAAGTCAGTTTGCTGGGTGGACCTCAAAGGCTCTCAAAGAATAGATAGACAAAATTCAAGAACTACTCAAGGACCCTCAACATAAACCAACTCCTCTTGATTAGAAGAAGGGAAAGCACAAAGATCCCAAGAGGGCCTTGAAACTGAAAAGAATGAGAGAAGAGCTTGTGGCTGCTAATTTTGGGCCCATGAAGTCTGTTGCTAGGTGGTCTGAATCAAGACTGGTGGAAACATACAAGAAACTAGAACAACTCATGGAAAAAGGTCCTACATTGCCCAAGAAACCAGTCTATCCTGATTTTGATGACGAAACCCCACACCAGACCCCAACACTAAAAAATTTTATATCAATAAAAAAAGAAGAAGGACATGGCTGATGAAGATGAGCAGATGTTTGCAGAATACAGGAAATTGGGGTTAATGAATCAGCTAAAAGATTTCACTGATCCATCAAGTGAAAAGTTCCGACAAGTACTTAGCTGCCCAATTGCACCAAACTTATCCAAGATAACTCTTCAACCCAGAAATCCTGTGATTCAAAAATTCTAAATTGGAAGTCCAACAAAGACACCCATGAATTGACTCTGCTCAGATCAGATGGGACACTTCAGAAGATCAGTAGAGAACAAGCTTATGGTCTGGAAGCTAGTGATCTCCAAGAGTTGTTGGATCTTGAACTAGAAAGGGATCCTGAAGACATGGCCTCCTTTGACTTTGAACTACAATTCAAAGGCCAAATAAGGGAGAGCCTGATGAGGAATAAAGATCAATAATAAAGTTAAGTTTTGGCATCATCTGTTTTAGGGGAAATTGTTAGACTCTGCTGATCCAAAAAAGAACAGATGATTGGAAAGCCAAAGCAGCTAACGCCTGATCATAAATGAAACAATACTTAGAAGAACAAATCCTTCCAAAAGACTGATGTCACAACAACTGTTGAGCAAACAACTGCTGATACAAGGTCTGTTAGACTTAACAACTGCTGATGAAGAATGCTAAAGTCTACCAGAGATAAAGTCTGCTGAGAAGAAGCAAAGTCTGTTGAAGCCCAGGAGTGCTTAGGCTTCAACATATGGTATAGAAAAGTTGTTATGTAAACAGATGATAGAATAGCATAGCTTAGCAATATAACAATGTTTGTATAGAACAGATATTGTAGTTGGAGTTGTTAGCTGTCATTGTCTTATGTGACGTCACTAGGTCATCATATGTTTGGTTCGACTATAAATAGAATAGTGCTTGTACTGTTCTATTCATCACTCTTCACCCAACATTCTCTGCACGAACAAACACTGAGTATCAGGTTAGGGAGAGTTGTAATTCTTGTACTAGTAAATATGTTTTGATTGAATGAAAACTACTTGATGAAAACACTATCCTCTTTGTTATGATTTATAGTTAGTTTCCAATTTTAATTTGTCTTCAGTCACTGTTTCATTCAATAAACATCATAACAATTGAATTCAGATCCTAACATAGACAAATCTAATATGAAGTGACAAAATGTGTGTTATGATGTAGTATAGAAATTAATGTACTATAATATGAAAACGCATTTTAAAGAAACACTGTATGTTTACATTTTAGCCCTCTAAAAATGTTGTTGTTGTTGGAAGAAGATGTTTTTTAATAGAGAATGAAATTAATGATATTAGTTGAGGGCTTTAGTGGTGGTCCTTGAGTTTAAGGATTATTCTTTTTAGCCCTTTAAAAATTAAGATAATCATAAGATTTTTATCTATATATATTAATAAATCCAAGCTAAAGTTCCTACATGGCACTCAAAGAGATAAACATCCCCTTTGAGTGTACCACGTAGCAGTAAGCATTAAAAAAGAAAAAAAACCTCATCCCGTGTAAAAGCTTTCTCCCATCCCAAACCCTAAAACTCACTCTCTTGTGTAACCACACACACACAGATGACCCAATAATATTAGCGACAAATAGGGAAGAGAAGTTGATAATTATGGGAATTAGTTGTCCACCGCCTTTACTGCAATCTATCTACAGAAGAAGAAAGAGAGAAAGAGGAAAGACAGATACTACCAATTAAAGAATGGATAAGTTGTTAATAAAAAAGTGTGTGAGACTAGTTGTTAATCGATATCGACTTGTTGAAATTTTGTGGCCATTGCCTAAATATAAATATAAACCCATTGTACACCGCCTTTATCTTTTGAAATTTCCATTATTTTCCTATATATATTAACAAATTAGGACTTCATAACAATAATCACCATCAATGTCGAACAACAACAACATGTGGAACTGGGAAGTCAGTGGCTTCGAGCCGAGAAAATCTCTGCGAAGACGCCATCGTCAGCTCCACTTACTCTCATCCTCCGTTACTTGATCTCTACTCCATCCATTGTTCTGCATTCCGAAGCTCTTTATAAACAGGCTGTCTCTACTAATTGAGGGAATTAGTTGTCCACCTCCTTCACTGCAATCCATCTACAGAAGAAGAAAGAGAGAAAAAGGAAAGTCAGATTAATAGAGTGTGTGAGACCAGCTGTTAATCGATATCGACTTGCTGAAATTTTGTAGCCATTTCCTAAATATAAATATAAACCCATTATACATCGCCTTTATCTTCTGAAATTTCCATTATATTTTCCTATATATACTAACAAATTCGGACTCCGTAACAATAATCATCATCAATGTCGAACAACAACAACAGATTGAAATAGGAGATCAATGGCTTCGAGCTGAGAAAATCTCCTGTGGAGTCGCCACCGTCAGCTCTGCCTCCTCTCGTCCGCCGTTACTTGATCTCTACTCTGTCCATTGTTCCGCATTCCGAAGCTCTTTATAAACATGTTGTCTTTACTAAGCTTCATAATTTAAAGGATAAGCTCAAGGTGGTGGTTGTTTTCGTCATCGTCGTTGTGGTGGTGGTCCTTGAGTTTTAGTGGTGTTACTTGAGTTTAAGGATTGTTCTTCTTAGCCCTCTAAAAATCTTGGTTTTAATATTTTAAGATGCTTCGTATAATAGGTCATGTATCTTTTTTCGATTCGGCTAGGTTTTTAGTGCTTCTTAATGTTGAAGTATTAGGTGTTAGTGTTGGATTTATAGATTGTTTTGGGTTAGGTATTGAATATTGATATTAGAGTTAAGCATTTTTTTAGCCTTTATGATAGGTGTTAATATTAGAGTTATACATTGTTTTAGGTTAGGTTGAATATTGATATTAGAGTTATGCATGTTTTTAGCATTCATGATAAGTGCTAATATTAGAGTTATGCATTGTTTTAGGTTAGGTTGAATATTGATATTAGAGTTATGTATTTTTTTAGCCTTTATGATAGGTGTTAATATTAGATTTATACTTTGTTTTAAGTTAGGTATCAATATTAGCATATTAGAGTTGTACATTTTTTTAGCCTTTAGGATAGAGTTCATATTTACTGGTTTGAAAATAGAATTCACATTTCCTGGTTTGAAAAATATACAACTCTAACATACTAATATTGATACCTAAACTAAAACAATGTATAACTCTAGTAACCTATTCTGCTCTGTTTGAAAATAGAATTCATATTTACTGGTTTAAACATAATTAGTGACTTACCTATACATGATTAATGAATTACTTGAACACGTGTTTTTTCCTGTATGAACAAATCCCCACAAAAAATAGTCGTTTTTTTTTTCTCCGTTTTTTATATAGTAATATGGTACTCGTTGGAAAGATAATAAAACGCTCGTTAATTTGGAGTATTTTTTTTTCTTTAAAAATCTCGTAGATAAAAAATATTAACATGTAAAAATTATGGGAGGAAAGATGAGAGAAAAAAATTCAATTTTGTTTTGAAACTTGTTTTTTATCCTAAAATTACTTAATGTCACATGACACTCTCAAAGGGAATAATGACTATATAAGTGCCATGTAAGATTTATCCCTTTGAAATATATATATATATATATATATATATATATATATATATATATATATAGGGGAAAGGATAGGGAAAACCCTCCAAAACGAAGAAACCCGGGAAACTCTAACTTCCCGAACTTTTTATCATCTGAAAAAATTAGGATATGTAATGTACATGATTTTAAGAGTCTTGAGCCAAAAAAATCAAAAAAGCGCCGAGTGGATATTTTAAAAAAAATAAATAAGTTTTTTTTGTGTTACGTATGTTACACAAAAACAGACATGTAACATATGTAACACAAAAAACTTATTTATTTTTTTTTAAATATCCACCCGGCGCTTTTTTGATTTTTTTTGGCTCAAAACTCTTAAAATCATGTATATTACATACCCTAATTTTTTCAGATGATAAAAAGTTCGGGAAGTCAGAGTTTCCCGGGTTTCTTCGTTTTGAGTGGGTTTTTATTTTAACCACCCCCTATATATATATATATATATATATATATATATATATATATATATATATATATATACATATATATATATATATATATATATAGGGGAAGGTTCAATTGAGAACTCATAGTTAGAGAGAGAACTCGAGAACTCCTACTTAAATTAAAAAAAAATCATAACTCAAAATTTAAGTCAAAAACCAAAAATCTGGTTTGGAGCTTCTCTTTCCCACGTCATCCCGGTTCAGAAAAAAAAAAATAAATAAATAAAATAAAAAATAGGCGACTTCTAATGCACCTGTGTAGTAAATGTCCGGTTAGCTTTAGGGTTTAGTTTTTTGGTTTTAGTTTAGCTTTTAGGGTTAGTTTTTTTTAGTTTAGTTTGTAAGGTTTAGGTTTTTGGGGGTGGGGTGGGGGTGGGTAGGGTGGGTTTAGGTTTTTGGGTAGGGGGTTAGGTTTTTTGGTGGGGGTTAGGTTTTTGGTTGTGACGGGTGGGGCTTAGGTTTTTGGTAGGCGGTGGGTGGGGTGAGTTGAGGTTTTTGGGTGGGGGGTGGATGGGTCGTTTAGGTTTTTGGGTAAGCGATTTAGGTTTTTTAGTGAGGGTGGGGGTGGGTGGGGTGGAATTAGGTTTTTGGGTGGGGGTAAGTTGGGGGTAGGTGGTTTAGGCTTTTGGGTTATACTACACATGTGCAGTAGCGTTTTTTAGGTGTGTTTTTTTATTTTTTTTTATTTTTTTTTATTTTTTTTATTTTTTTCCGAACGGGTATGACGTGGGAAAGAGAAGCTCCGAACTAGTTTTCTATTTTTTTACTTAAATTTTGAGTTATGATTTTTTATTATATTTTTTTGTATTTAATTAGGAGTTCTCGAGTTCTCTCAATAAAATGAGTTCTCTATTGAACCATCCCCTATATATATATATATAGGGTAAGGATTGGTAGAAAACCCTAAATATTTGAGTACACTCTGGAAACTCTGACTTCCCGAGCTTTTTTTTTTGAAAAAATTAGGGCATGTAATATACATGTTTTTAAGAGTTTTGAGCCAAAAAAATCAAAAACGCGCCGAAGGGTTTTTTTAAAATAAATAAATAATTTTTCATCATAACATATGTTACCAGGAAAAAATAAGCTAACATATGTTATGATGCACAACTTATTTATTTTTTTTTTAAAACCCTTCGGCGCTTTTTTGATTTTTTTTGGCTCAAAACTCTTAAAAACATGTATATTACATGCCCTAATTTTTTCAAAAAAAAAAACTCGGGAAGTCAGAGTTTACAGAGTTTACTCAATTTAGAGGGTTTTTTCCCAATACTTCCCCTATATATATATATATAGGATTTGGATCATTTGAGAACCACAATTTAAGGAGAGAACCACAGAACCAAGTGTGAACACAAAAACCCCTCCACCAAAAAATAAAAAAAATAATAAAAAAATTATATAACCTAAAAAAATAAAAAAAGTAAAACCCCAAAATGTTTTTTTAGTGTTAATCTTTCTGAAAAAAAATAAAAAATACAAAAAAATGGCTTTTTTTACGTCATATTTACGTCAGGTCTGATGCACATGTGCATTTCACTATTAGAGCACACTTTTGAATAAATTATTAATTACCATAATGAAATGATCATTAAATGGACGTGATATGATATATAAGGTGGTAAAAAATTTATTCAATGATCATTAAATAAACGCGAAGTGCATTTCACTATTATAGTTAGGTTTTTTTTTCATGGGTTTAGCTTTAGGATTTTAGTTTTTAGGTATGATGGGAATGGGGTTAGGTTTTTTGGGGTTGTTGGTGAATAAACTTAAAAAAACCTCTATATAAAACTATAAAATAAGATAATTGTACTACATGCACATGTGCATTTCACTATTATAGTTAAGTTTTTTAATGGGTTTAGCTTTAGGGTTTAGTTTTTGGGTATGGTGGAAGAGGGGGTATCTTTTGGGGGGGGGGGGGATGGGATGGAGCGTTTTGGTTTTTGGGGGGGTGCGGGGTTAGCTGCACATGTGCATTTCACAATTGGGGGGGGGGGGGGGGTGGAGCGGTGTGGGTGATGGGGGGTTTAGGTTTTTAGGGAGTGAGGTAGGTGGGTTTAGGTTTTTAGGGGGTGGAGGTGGGGTTTTTAGGTTTTTTTTTTTGTTTGTGTTGACACTGGTTTTCTGGTTCTCTCCCTAAAGTTGGTTCTCGTATGATCCCTACCCTATATATATATATATATATATATATATATATATATATATATGGAGAGGCTAACGTAAAAAGAGCATAAGCGTACAAAGTGTAAGAAGTAATCCGGACCATTAGATTAGGCGGAGTATGAGGGACACGATGGTAATAAACCATACGTCATTAAATTCCATGAAAGTTTTCTCAAAGAGAAAATTAGTAATTGTGACATAAAACTGCATTAAAAAAAATAAAATCAAACAAAGCGTGGTTGAATTACAATTACGTAAAAATCGTTACAAAACCAAAACACACTGAAAATTAGGGTTAATTGAAAGATGATCAAAGCACAACACATACCAAAAGAATGCAGACGAAGATGATGAAGAAAGGTAACGTAATTTTTTACAATTATATTACGTATTAGCGAAATTTTCGTGGAATTAACTAAATAATCCTAATTGATTATCATGATCAGATGAAAGAGAATCAATTGAAAGAAGATCAAAAAAACTGCATGACAAACTGACGACGAATGTTAATGAAGGTACGTTGTATGTCAATTTTTTAAAGTGTAGTTGTAGATCTGCATGGATAACTTACTGTTTCATATACGATTATGATTTTCAGTTGCATGAAGTCGTTCAGTACTCGCGTATAGATTTAATGTTTTGCGTTTAAATAAATTTATTGTTGCATATAAAAATTTATGTGCTTGCGTTTAATTAATTATAGTATAATTGTTGTGTTGTAGATCCAGATGATGACTTCCAAACCCCTTTGGATAGTTTACAAAAAAAATAGTCATCTTAGCCGAATTGAAAACAATACACTTGACTCAGACAATGATTTTGAAACACCAAAAAAGAAGTTAAAGATTAAATCAAAAGAGTTCGTGCAGTACAGTCACAAGAGACTTAAAATGAGATATTCTCCAGGTAATTTTATGGCGACTGTAAATTACTTAACGGATGCACAAAAGAATGATGTTAAAGGGATGGGATTTGGCAGCATACTATCAATGGTATACGAGTCAATTGCTACGGCATTGGGATACTGGTTGTTGATTAACTATGATGATGAAACAAGCATATTAAATTTGGGAGATCATAGTATCAAAATAACATCAGCAACAGTACATGAGGTTTTTGGAATTCCTAATGGAAAGATACCTGTTCTGGAAAAAAATATGCCAAGGAAGGGTGCTGATACTACTATAGATGAATTTAGAAACCAGTTTGATAATACACGAATAAGTGTTGGAAGGGTTTTGACACTAATTGGAGATAATGTAGATGGTGGAAGACTATTCAAATTGAACTTTCTGGTTGCCTGAAATACAATGTTTGGTGAAATCACAAAAACAACAACAGTGAACCAAAATTTATTAATGGGTATTGATAATGAATCTGAAATTCCAATGATGAACTGGTGTGGGTATATGCTTGAATGTTTGAGGAGAACTAAAGCTGGATGGCTTGGTGATAAAGACCATTACAATGGATCAATTGCATTATTGAATGTGAGTACATATTTCAAACAGTTTTAAAACTAACGCAAATGTTATTTTTTTAGACGCAAGTTATTATAAACATATTAATTGTATTTTTTAAACTACTAGATATTGTACCTGCACGATTACAATAAAAGACATCGTAGAGGACTTGGGGTCAAAATACCAGCAATCTCTTACATCACACACAACTCATTAGACGAGATGCAATCGTACCTGCGTAACAATGTTCCATTGAGTCAGCTTAGTATAAAGGGCAGTGGTGGTGATAATAAAAGAAAAAAAAATCAATACCAACACATGTAGCTATGAAGGCGCAGATGATGTTATTAAAGCTATAATGTCTATGCCTTCACAGCTTCTGATGGATGATGATGAAGCTAAAGACGTCTGTGATTTCGGAAAAGAGCAAGCTGCCGAAGAAGAATTCAATGATGATGATGCATATATTGAAGAATATTTAAATACAATAGATGAAGAAATAGAAAAGGCAAAGGGGAAACGCATTGAAGTTGAAGACATAACGGTAGATAATGAGTTGAATAAAGAAACAGTTGTCGTGCATGACGGGGAAGAGTACAACTTACAAGAAATTCATAATCAAAAGGGTAATGAAACTGAAATAATGAAGGAAGAAGATATTGATAATCTGGAAAATTACATTGATGAGGACTACATGTTACCCGAGGTGTGCACACCATTGACTAAAAAAAGTGTTGATATTGAAGGAAACATTGAAAGTAATGAACAGTATGACATGTATTGGGAAGATGTGGATGAGCTAGAAAATTGGTATAATATGGATTTGGGGACACAAACACAAGAAATGCTTCAATACTACATAACTCAATATCCGATGACCGGTGTTGAATACAACAAAGAAGGGTATGAAAGAAGCCAGAAAGCAAAAAAGGTAATATTTACATATGTAGATGTTATGTTTTATAAAAATACGCAAGTTTATTTTTATAAAACGCAAGTTGTTTGTTATATAAAACGCAAATACTTTTATTTAGACGCAACTGTATTTTTTTAAAAAATTATTTTATTAAATTCTATTAATAAGGTATGGATGGAGGAAATGGATAACAAGATGAGATCATACAAGGAAATTGAGGAAGAGATAGATGAAATGGTAGAAGAAATAAAAACAAAGTATCTTTGGTGTACTAAGTTGATGGAAAGGTATGCAAAGTGGGAATCATTTAAAAGTAAAAAAGTACGTGTAGAAGAAGCAAGTAATGATGACAAGAATGAGGAGTGTAATGACACAAAGGAGATTGTTGTTCATTTAAACGAAAGGAGAGAAAATGAACAAGGTTTAAGAATTGAAGAGGTATATGAGGATGTGGTTACTACAAACAATATACCAGCCAATGCTAATGAAGCAATTGTAGAACCAATGACTGATGCTGATGAAATAACTGACTCAGCAATAAATCAACTACAGACAGTCGATCACTGTGTTTATGCTATGAAAAAAATCAAACAAGAAAAAAATGGCATGCCTGAAAGACAGCATCACAATTCTCCAGCAATGAAAACACCATTTCTTGGCAGAGTGGTCGACATTACTGAAAGAGTTACGGACCATGAACTCAAAATATATCAGTACATTATGGCTCCAATACAGAGAAGTAGTAATCAACCGTCCTTATATGTTTACTTATATAAATTGCAAAAAAAAAAACAATAAAAAAAACAAAATGATAACATTGTTTGTAAATGTGTGCAGCAAAATAGTATTCCGTTCAGAGTTGGGAACAGATACTCCAAAACTAATGTTTGAAAGTATGTATCCTGGTATATGGTTAAACACACATGTCATTGACATGTGGACAGAAGTCCTGAACATAGAAGAAAAAAAAAGAAAAACCAAGGTTCATTGAAGAGATTGTTTTGCCCAACAAACATGATGGTAAGTTGTATTAAACAATATAAATTAAGCAAATCATTAATGTGTCTTACCTTTGTTCCACATAATACTGCAGCCAAATGAATATTATACAAAGGAAGAGAGTTAGGAAAAAAAGACATTCAGTCTTCACAAGCAATATGTTAGATCTAATGAGGAAATTAAAACTGCAAAGCCTACAAGGATTTGACATAATCATGGTACCGATGCTTATAGACCTGCATTACTACGTGGTAGGCTTCAACCTCCGGAATGCCATTGTAGAGCTACTGGACAACTCAAATGATGAAACAAATTTTGAAGAACGATACAAAGGAGTGCCACAAGTCCTGGTAACAAATCAGTAAATAAATTTGTTCAACAATCATATATTAATGTACGTAATAAATTTCTTATCTTGCACTTTGCTTATAGCGCCATACGTTGTATCTTTGCTTGAAGACTATAGGCATTAGATGCAACAACATCGAAAACCTCGCCATTGTACCAATAAACAGGAAAGAAATGAGCTGGCGGACCACAGAAAACGCAGTAGGTTGCGGAGTGTTTGCAATGCGGCACATGGAGACATACAATTCAGAGCAAGATTGGACATGTGAACTGGCAAACGAATGGGAGTTTCAAAAAAAAAGCAGTTAACTATGTTACGACTAAGATACGTAGCAAAGATTATAATGTCTGAATATGTAGTTGAAAGATTTTAGCTAAAAACAGGATGTAATGATCATACAAGTCACAAATCCAGGTGCGGAAACCCTAGATATGAACAAAATGATAATACTCGAATCAAAACACGTAAAACATCATTTTAATCACCTTTTTCATAGATTAACTTTCATAAAACTTGTTACAATTGATCAACACGTTAATCTAGACCTATCACACACAATCACAAACTTGACACGAACCTGACCTTCAAACACACACTTTCTAAAACTCTCTCTAACTTACAAATGACCAAAAACTATTTATAAGCTCTGCAGGTTCGCCCAGTGTTATGGTGCGAATGTGGACATAGTCCACATTCGCCCATTTCACTAGTACGAATGTGTCTTCCAGTCTTTAGCCTTTTACCTTCGCCCAACTTTCTTCTACCTTTGCCCATTCCTATCCACCTTCGACCCACCAGAATCAAACTAACATATGTTAATAAAGCTAATCCAATCACTAGTCGCAATTGGTGCATCTACAAACTCCCCCTCGACTATTGATTGGATTGTCTTCGTTCCTCATCCATAATCTTGTTCAAAATCTTGATTCTCAGTTGCTTCTTTTGATCTTTTGTCATTTCAGGCTCCAACTTACGCTTAACCGGCTTAGGCACATCGGCCATCTTCACCATCTTGCCAAGTTGCTTCTGGAGTTTATATCATAAGCAAAGCAAACTCCGACAACTTGTTGATACTTCTTTGCCTGATCTGCATCATTGGGATCGCAATGAATAGGGTTGTAGAATAACATGATGATGTCTTCGAACGTGCAATTGATCAACCACATAGGATTAAATACATAAACATGCTTGTATTTGTCCTTTCCATCTCTCAGCACGATCACCGCTTCTGCTTTTCTCCAATCGTAATACCAAAAGATAAAGTCAGCACTGAAGTGTTGAGGTAATGGCATCAAAGGAATTTTCTTCATCACTTCAGGTGCTTTATATATCAAAGTCACCCTCTTCCTTCCTGTTCTCGGATCAATATCACGATGAACTTTCCTTCTGGGGTATTGAGGCTTAAACCTGTTCCTTTTAGTCCTACTTTCCCAAACCAACTTATCAGCAAACCAACCAACAGCCGTATTGTTTACTGAAGCTCCAGTCATAGGGAATCTGCAAATGTCTCTGACCGCCCAGTACGGTAGAGTTAATAAATCAATGAATCTGTAAAAATACAAGATTCCTGATTCCCATTTGACAGCCAAACATTTCAATCTTCCCAGATACTTCCAACCGAGAGCTCTGCCTTTGAATTTCTCGCTGTGATATCTGTAAAAACTACCTTGAGCTTCAGGCTTTGGTCGTTTGTCATCAGTTTCCTTCAACTTCTGTAAAAATGTCTTCAAATCATCATTCTGGTTTGAAGGTTTCTGCTGATCAGTACCAAACACTTTCTCTACAAACTCCTCGCTTCTCTTCTCTGCTTTCTTTCTAGCAAGTCTGTTTGGTATCTCAGTGAAGTTTGGGAAAACCACATCTTCATCATTTTGCCTGAAATATTGTGGATATTCCTCGTGAGTAATATCCTCAATCTCTACCTCCTCCATTTCAGGTGTCTGCTTATCATCAGAGTGATCTCCAATATCCTTTTCAGGAATATCTGGAATCGACTGATCCATCATGATCTCCTCTAAAGATTTCCCCACTCGTTGTGCAATACCATCCAAAATTTCTCTGGCAACAGCAGCAGGTACTTCACCTTCCTCCAAATCAGGATCATTGTACTCAAGCTCATATCTCATATCATCTGTTTGAAAAATCTCAGCAAACTTTCCTATGAACTCAATGGTCCATTCTCTTTTCTCAAGCATATCTCTGTAAACCTTCTTCGCATCATCATTCAAAGATCTCACCTTTTCATTCCAGAAAATGCTTTCATCTGAGTCTATATTCTCACCTTTCTTTTTCTTCGAACTAGATTCTCCAGCATCTTTCTGTGGTGTCCTCTTCTCAAAAGTAAACTTACTAGTATCATCTCCCCCATCATCATCATCACTTTCATCACTACCATCATCATCCTTACTACCTGATCCCTCCGCATCATCATCATCTTTATCACTTTTCTTGCTTTCTTCATCAGAACTCTTATCAGATTCATCATCCTCCTCATCATCCTTATCCTCTTCATCAGAAGGCTCATAATCAACCTGTTCCTCCTCTTTTTCCTTATCTTCCTCACCGTCTTTCAACTTCGGTGCTTCACTATATAGCTTGTCCAACAAATCACTAAGACGTTTGTTTTCAGTCTTAAGTTCTTGGTTGTCAGCCTTAATAATTCTAATCATTCTCCGATTCCTGGTGCACTTAACCTCAAGATCCTTGTTTTCTTCTTCAAGTTTCTTAACTTTCTGTTCGATCTCATCTTGGTTAGTCTTTGATGCAACAACAATCTGTAGCATTTTCTCCTCATTCTGTTTAAATTTGCTTATCTCAGCCTGCTGTGCTACAATCATTTTCATCATGTCATCCATCCGTTTGTTAACCTGCTTCATCACATCATCCGAAACAGTAACTTTCTTTGATTTGAATGGTTCTACTTCTTTTGCCTTCTGCTTTTGAGGATTCTTGAACATATCCAAAACATTATCTAAAGCAGCATTGAAATCATCAACTGGTAAAGCTTCTGACTCTTTGCTCTTTTTCTGCTTCTTAGCCACTGGTGAAGATAGCTTAGATGATGTACCTGCATCAGGTATCTTTTTACCTTTCAGCAACTGAGCAATCTCTTTCTCCCTCAACTGCTTAGTACTAGACTTCTTTGCCATTGACTTGTGCTTCGGTTTTGGCAAATTAACAACAACAGTCTCACCGACTTCAAGTTCATCAAGATTCACACTCAGACCTTCATCAACATCAACAGTCTTCTTCTGTGAAACCTCTTCAATAGTCTTGTTCAAAGATTCAGACTCACTAACCATAGTGGCCTTACGTTTGGTGGTCTTTACTCTTTCCTCTTCAGAATCCCATTGTTCATCAACTTCAGTTTCCTCCGAATCCACTGAATCTTCATCAACCAAACTAGTTCCTTTCTTTGCTGTTGTCTTCTTTCTAGTAACCTGTTGCTTTGAACATCCTTGATCAGTCTTTGCCTTACCCTTCCCTTTGGCTCCAGCATTGACTACCTGTCTCTTCCTCTTAGTGTTTGCATCAGCATACACTAATGGATCATCATTGTCTGAATCACTTTTGTCATGTCTTGCTTTGTTCTTACCAGGATCAGTGTAACCCTGATTAGCCAAAGCACCAAATAGCCTCCTGTGAGGTGGCTTTTCATTGTCTGGCACACCTTTATACCCTTTCATTCTCACAAGCGTACGAATATTCATGTGATCTTGACCTAGGATCATAGTTGGATCCTTCTTCAAATTAGGATACTTATGGTCAAAGATCATCATCAAAAACCTTGGATACAGCATAAACTGCTTCTTCTTCAATCCTTTCAACATCTCAAGCATGTGGTCTAAAATCATACCAGATACATTGAATGGTTTGTTAAGTGTTAACGCAACCATCAATGAATTAACTAAGACTCTTCCTCATCACATCGTATCCACCGCTCACACACCCGAATACATGGATAATTACGTGTGCAAGATACTTGAACTGCACACTTAATTTTCCTTTGTGCATCGAGCCATCAGTAATAGGGCCCTTGTACTTCATCCTCAAAAAGCACGCCCTCTGCTCGGTCCATGAAAGCTCTCTAGGATCATCACTCACTTCAAACTTGATCTGCAAAGCTTCCCTGATGTCTGATTCAGTCAAAAACATCTCCATTCCCTGAATCTTGCTGCGAATAATGGTCTGATCTTCCAAGAAATCATATCTTGCATTTCTGTAAAAGTCCTCCACTATGTCTTTGTAGATAATTGTTGGTGTAGCTAAGGCATGAATAATCCTGCTTCGCCTTAAAAACTCCACAATACCAGCAAATTCAGTGTTCTTTTCTACATCTCCAACATATGCACAACAATTGTGTGTCGGTTCAAACGGCCATCCACGTGGAACATTTTCAGTTTCTTGGACAGGATCTGGTACAATGTTCTCCACTGGTGCCTCGACATGTTCAGGTTGCTCAGCCATCTGCACATCAAAAGTCAGAAAAACACGTCAAAACACAAAAACTACAAAAATTAAAAATTTTAAGTTTTCACAGATTCCACATTCGCCCATTTTTGTTTGGCCGAATGTGAAATAATAAGTACGAATGTAATTATTTTGTTTCGAATGTGGAAATTATCAGGTTTAGAAACACATTCGTCCAAAACATCTTACTTTCGCCCATAAAGTTCTACATTCGCCCAGTTCGATTGGGACGAATGTGAACCTGAAAAACCCAAAAATTCAAAATTTTGCCAAAGTTGTTATTAGATTCTGATTTTGATCAAAACATGCTCTAATAAGGCCGAATAACACTCGTGTACCAACAATTGTAAAAATGATTCAATTATTATGTGTTTTTAATAAGAATTAGGGTTTATAATATTTCAATCAATCAATTAGTCCTCTAATCTTGTTGTTATCCTAATTCTCTGTAATATCTCCCCCTAAAACATATAATAATTGAAATCATATCAAAAACACCCATTAAAATCAGTCTATTATTTCCAGATTAAGAACCCTAGGTTCGAAAGCCTAAAACCCAAATTCTGGTCTGTTAAATGCTCCATTACCTGTCAAATTTGGTTCAAAAGAGTCAGAAATCAACAGAGAACAATAATCAAAGGCAGAGAAAATCAAAGCAACAAGGTTTGGTTATGATGAAAATTTTTTTGAAAAATTCAGAATGAGAGGTCGAACCTGTTACTTGGCATTTATAGGAAGGTACATTCGCCCGTTTAAGATGGACGAAGGTGAGTATATTCCACCTTCGACCAAGTAAATGGCACGAAGGTGAAACTTTACCACCCGAAGGTGAAATGGTTTTAAAGTATCCACTTTCGCCCAACCAAAAACGCCCGAATGTGAACATTTTTCCACATTCGACCCAATTAAGGGGCGAATGTGAAACGG
This sequence comes from Ambrosia artemisiifolia, assembly GCA_032199755.1. NCBI lineage: Eukaryota > Viridiplantae > Streptophyta > Magnoliopsida > Asterales > Asteraceae > Ambrosia > Ambrosia artemisiifolia. The sequence continues at coordinate 36,136,238 of CM063517.1, forward strand.
AAAAATCTGAAAATTTTGCCAAATCACGAATTCGAATCCCGTTCAACATTTTTCAATCCGTTAAGTCTCAAAAACTCATAATTTCACTTTTAGAATGATACAAAGCCTAGATGGTTACATCAAATCTCAGAAATTGACCATCAAACACCGTCGGTTATCTAAAATAAAGCAGAAATGTAAAAAATTCTGGTTTTTATGAAATTTATATCAAAACACACTTAAAATCTTTTTGGATTTTGTATCTTTTTGACAATAAAAGTAAAATGCATCAAAGTAAACAAAGCAGTAAACATTTTGGGATGTCCGATAAGAGGATCATATCAGTTTTCTGAGAAATCTGATCACAGCGTTGATCTTTTAGGTTAATATTATCATTAGAAACAGTATGTGACACGGCAATTGCTGATATTGTGGTCCACGTAAGCTCACATGCAGACTATTACGCAATGCTTTAAAATGATACGAGTTAGGTGTATTAGACTAACACATTGTGGTGCCCACACACACGACATACTCCCGTATCAAGTAACTGCACAAAGCTTCGTCGTAACGCGTGATTATGCCAGAGTTATCCGTTAAAGTTACAAAGTATATAGCACAGAGGTGTACAGGTCAGCAAACGAATGCAGCAGAGTAACATGTGCATATATACTAGGTTGAGGCTGATATCAACCACTGATTTGCATCAGTAAGTCAATACGATGTAATTATGATCTTTGATCAATAAAAACATAAAGTTCCTCAATTCGGTAACTTTCGGTTTTGGCATTTAAGCTCTTTTAGCAAATATTCTGATGAAACTAGGTCCGTAAATCAATACGACAAAAGTGTAATCAGAATATTCCGGATAACCATAACATAACGACCCGAAACCTCAGATTTTGGCAATCCTATCAAACGAAATTACGGTACTAAGACCATATGCCCATGAGGTGTTCAGCCACGAACGCGTAGTTCGTTATGTTTGTATCACTAATGCACGCAATTTTTAGTCTACGAAGCCTATCAGCACATCACACGTAATCAACACACGCCTCATTATACTATACAAATCTTTAGCCTGTGTCAGATCCCCACTGATGTACTATCATTTCCTCTTTTTATCCTGGAAATCATTTTTGATTTTTCTAATTTTTAGGTCTTTTTGAATTTTTCAATATTTTTGGTTTTTCTGATAAAAAGACTCCCCCTAAAATATAAAACATATTTTTGGGTTTTTAATTTTTCTGAAAAACAATAAAAACTTTTAAAGAAAATTTAAACTAAAAAGCGATAAACCGAGGTGCTGATTAGTCCTGTTTTTCCTTTATGTTATTAACTTTTAAAAGATATTCAAAGCGGGATCTGTCAAAAGCTTTAGTGAACAATTCTGCACGTTGATAGTCAGTATGGATTTTGACCATATCTATCAATTCTTTAGCGTAACAATCACGGATAAAATGATATTTGATCCGGATATGTTTCGCTTTAGAATGATTGCCCGTATCTTTAGTTAATGTGATCGCGGCTTCATTGTCACAGTGAATAGGGGTTTTAAGAAATTGCAAACCGTAATCCACCATCTGCTGTTGGATCCAGAGCACTTGCGAACAGCAACTCGAGGCTGCAATGTACTCGGCTTCACAGGTAGACAGCGCGACCGAAGTCTGCTTCTTACATTGCCAGGTGACTAACCTGCTCCCTAAAAACTGGCAACCAGCTGTAGTGGATTTGCTATCCTTGTCACAGCCGCCCCAATCTGCATCACTAAAAGCGATAAAATCAAAATCATCATCATTAGGGTACCAAAGTCCTCTCGAGGGACAACCCTTCAGATATCTAAGGATACGCTTGACCGCCGTCAGATGACTTTGTTTCGGCTTCGATTGATAGCTAGCACAGAGACACGTTGCAAACATAATATCTGGCCGAGATGCTGTAAGATACATCAGAGATCCGATGATTGCTCTGTATGTAAATGGGTCCGTCAGCTCCCCCTTAGCGTCCACTCCAATCCCGTGATTGGGTTGAATCGGGGTATCCATAGGCTTGGAATCCTCCATCTGGAACCGGCTCAAGACTTCGGATATGTATTTCGTCTGGTGAATGAAGATCCCCGTGGGTCTTTGGTCCACCTGCAAGCCTAGGAAAAACTGCATCTCCCCCATTGCACTCATCTCAAACTTTTCCTGCATGACAGTTTCAAACTCCCTGCATAAAAGTTCGTTAGTTGAGCCAAATATTATATCATCAACGTAAATCTGCACCAGAAGCAAATCATCCCCTGATTTCTTCGTGAATAGGGTGCAGTCGACGAGTCCGCGCTTAAATCCTTTTGCCATGAGGTATGTACTTAGCTCCTCGTACCACTGTCTCGGAGCCTGGTGCAAGCCATATAAAGCTTTGTTTAGCACATAGACCTTATCCCGGTGGATAGGGTCCTCAAAGCCTGGTGGCTGCCCGACATAAACCTCTTCTTTGACTTTCCCGTACAGAAATGCGCTCTTGACGTCCATTTGATAAACTTTGAACTTCTTATAGGAAGCAAACGCAAGAAACATCCGAATTGCTTCAATGCGTGCTACAGGCGCATAGATTTCGTTATAATCAATCCCTTCGATTTGATGGAAACCCTGTACGACCAATCTGGCTTTGTTACGAACTATAACACCACGATCATCCTTCTTGCACTTAAACACCCATTTAGTGCTGATCTTCTTCCTTCCAGGCGGTAAATCAGTGAGCGTCCAAACCCCCAATTTCTGAAATTGTAATAACTCCTCCTGCATTGCTTCAACCCAGGCGTCCTCCAGCAAAGCGTCCTTGTATGTCCTTGGCTCTACCTGCGACACATAACACGCAAACGACCAATCAGCAGCTGCCCTCTGGTCATCACACTGCTACCAGGATCACCGATAACTTGCTCCAGCGGGTGAATACGATGAATCCGAGATTCTGGATATTCAGGTACAGTAACTCCCGTCTGAATAGTCAAGTTCTCTACAGCATCCAGATCATGACCCGTGTTAGATGATGAAGCAACATCTGGAGTTGGAGTTGGGTTCACTGGCGGTGCCTCTGGTTCTTCTGCATGTTCAAGAATAACTTCTTCAAATTGTTCATCTTCAGATTCTGAAGAATCTAATGTAGTAGAAGCTTCTTGAAACACTTCTTCCTCCGGTACAGGAACATTGGTATCATTAGAAGCTGGTGGGGGATTTACGGTGATTGGACGCACCAACGGTGAAGTCGCCGCGTTTTCACACTCGTAAAGTAATCTGATAACAGCTTCTTCAACCAAGCTATCTAGATTGAATGATTCAAAGAAATCTTTGTAATCAAACATCCAATCATGACCAAGCCCTTGCACATTTTGTGTATACCGTTGAACTTCCACGTTAGCCCAATCCTCCACCTGACGAGTTCGCTTGTTGTATACCCGTTTGAGCGGGGTTGCATTTCCAACAAAGTATCCCTCTTCAGCTTTAGGACTAAACTTCTCGCTTGGATTCAACATCGTGCATGGTGCCACAAAAGGTTCTAGATACTCTAAGTTCGGCTTTTGTCGGTGTAACAGTTCATAAGAAGTTTTACCAAACTTTTTCACCATTAAAACACGATTGAGTGTATAATTTGCTGCATAAATCGCCTCGTTCCATTATCACTCCGAATTCTCTTTATCTTCAAATTTTAGAGATTCTCCAATCGAGTGAACAGAACTTTCAAGTTGTTAAAGGTGTCACTTTTATGCTGCAAACACATCACCCATGAAAAACGTGAATAGTCGTCAGTGACAACTAAACAGTAAAGCTCTCCAAGATGACTTTTACGCTTGACAGGCCCAAATAGGTCCATGTGCAATCGCTCAAGTGGCATCTCAACAGAGTTAACTTTCTTCACTTTGTGGGACTGTCTGTGTTGCTTCCCCTTCTTACAACTTACACACTTGTCATTCAAATGGAAATGTTTCACATTCACGCCATCAACAAGTCCATTCTTCACAAGATGATTCATTTTTCTCAGATGAATGTGCCCCATTCTTCGGTGCCACATTATCGATTCCTTCTCGGTCGCCTTGGATAGAAAACATGTTATTTGCCCCTGGGATGTCATTGCCTTGGACATATCAAGAATATAAAGGTTGTTGACGCGAGGTGCCTTCAACATTACCCACTCCTTTGGAATTTTGAAGCCCGGTTTGAGAATGTAGCAGGATTTGTCATCAAAATGAACAGTAAATTGTTTATCACAGATTTGACTGACGCTCAACAGATTATAATCTATCTGCTTCACATATGATATCCTCTCAAAACTTACAATCCCATTACTCACACTCCCTTCCATAGTGATATATCCGCCTTTGTTCCCAGCAAATGCAACATATCCACCATTAATATTCTTCACATCGAACAGTAACGCAAGATCCCCGGTCATGTGGCCTGAAGCTCCACTATCAACAATCCAAAGACTGCTAATAGGGCCAGCTGAAGCTCCCTGCACACATCAAGTAAAACAGTTAGTTCTTTCGGGGGACCCAAGCCTGAGTCTTGGGTCTTGGAATATCATTGTTCAAAGAAACATTCACTTCAGCATTTTGTTTTGGGTCAATCTTTTTGGGATCATTCAAAACATTTTCCTTTTTCTCATTTGATTTTGAAGTTGAGGCACCTGGAGAACCATTTGGTGTCCAAGATTGTTCAGATCTTTTCAAGATACGAATCTGAGATTTTGGGGTCTTAGTCGGTTTCTGAACATTGTTTGCAAAAGAAACTTTCTTGGTTACCTTCTCTGACTTAACAGATTTAGGTCCAACATTTGACTTGACAATAGGTTTTGGTGGAACCCTTTGCCTATCATTTGTTGTGTTCACCACTGGTTTTCTCCATGAGTTTTCCATAGCAATCCGGTTTATGCGATCATACTGAAATGGACGATTGTTCCTCGTTTGATAAAAAATGTTTTGATTATAAAATTGTTGTTGTTGAGGAACAACTCGTCTATGTGGTGGAACGTAATGATCGACCGGTTTTCTCATGGAATTCCTAACTTCAACTCCGTGCCTCTTATGCCTTACATACGGGCAGTGAGCAAGCAAATGCCCTCTCTCCCCGCATTTAAAGCATGCACGGTATTCCTCAAAAACATTAGGAGCATTCGGTTGAGCACATGATCGAACAGGATATTGATCATTATACTGTTTGTTCCTCAAACTCTCAGGGAGTGGCCCTTTTGAGTAAGCAGGCTCATGAAAACCGTTTGCTTTGTTTTTGGGTTTAATGAACTCTGTGACATGAACCTTTGGTTCTTGAGGAACATCCAAATACAATTTCTTTAAAATTGCCGGTGGAATCTCATTTGTTCTCTCATGTTTTGGGAACCAAATAGTGCTTTCTTGCCAAATTTTATCAATTTTAGCATAGTTAGCATTCTTAATTGGAAATTCCTCGTCAGAGATGATCTTATCGGATCCTTCCATCCGATAAAACACCTTGACTGGTTTGTCACACGGTTCATTCTTAACATCTTTCTTAATTTCTTTCTTAATCACATTCTTTTCAGACTTTTTCTCACGATGTGCGTTAGCCATCGGATGAACATGTTGAGATGATGACACTGGTTCATTAGTAATGATGTGATTTTCTTTTGGAATTTCACATGCATTAGCACTTTGGTAACTTCCAGAGTCATCACTCTCAGAGTCTGAATCAACGCTCTCAACTGTAACACCCTCATCATTCAAACCTAAAATCGGCCTCACATCGGAATGAGGATCACCAATACTCGAGGTATTAGATTCATTTTCCGATGATGAGTCTGATTTTACCGAGCTCTCCGGTGTCACTTGATGACAGTTGTGATTTTCAAAGAGCACCGGAGATGGCACAGACTTATAGTTAGTGGTTTGATCATTAATGATGTGGTCTACAACATAAGCAATGTGCTTATAACTCTCCAACTTCTTATTGACTTTTTCAGCAAAGCACTTAATGGCGGCCATTTCCAACTTAGTGTTCTCAATTTCATTAATATAGTTATTAATGGCAAGTTGTTTTAATGAAAGAGTGTTTTTAAGATCTGAAATGTCCTTTTTATATCCATCAAGTACTTTATTGAAAGCAATCAATTCTTTGCGAGTAGATTGACAGTTGATGATAGCACTATCACGTTGAACGCGAAGTTCTTTGTTTTCCTCTGTCAATCTATCACAAGTTCCACAGTATTTATCACTTGTAACATCAGTGCTAGATTCAGAACTTACCGGTTTAGGAGGATCTGTCATGGCCATCAAAGCAAAATGAGCTTCCTTTCCAGCGAAAAACTTGGAATAATCAATTCTGGTGAAAACATCATCAGCAATGCATGACTTCCTCGTCTTTAGAAAATCTGCTTCTGCTAGCAACTGGTCAATATCATCATCCAAGGATGTAACACTCGCCTCTGTGTCTGATTCACAGTCTGAATCTGAATAAACCGATTCACACTCCTCAGGAACATCAGAAACTGTGTCAATCACCACTCCATAACTTGCCTCCTCAGCTTTAACCTCAACAGGCTCAGTCTCCACTTCCACTTCTTCCACAGATTCATCAACTTCAACCTCAGTTTCGTCATTCTTATCAACTATCACCGACTCCTCAGTTTCAACCTGTCGGGCAACACAAGCCACATTTCCACCAGTTGTAATCTCCTCAACACCAATTTGCATCCTAGACCAGTCAAACCTTTCATCCTGCTGGATCACCAAAGCTTGATTCTGATTCGTACTCTGTTGGTTTTCATTTGGTGTAGTAATCGGTATGACTGTTCTGTTAGTGTTGTTTGGTGATTGGTTTTGAGTCTGGTTTGTTGTGTTTGGTTGTCTGTTCTGGTTGTTGTTAGAGGTGTTTTGTTGGTATTGGTAGTTGTTTTGATTTTGATAGTTGTTGTTACTTTGGTAAGAAACTTGGTTTTGCTTTTGTTGTTGACGATTCTGGTAGCTTGCATTGAAAGGGTTTCTGTTACCTTGTTTCGGTGGCTGAGTGCATTCACGTTTGAAATGACCCTTACCTCCACAGTTAAAACAAGTCACCTTCTCCTTGTTGAACCCGTAGGTTGTATTTGGAGAAGTTCCCAAATCAGTCCTACCCGTCTTTTCAATAAACTCCGTTGCCCTTCTCATTATACTCGCAAAAGCCCACTGGATGTCAATTAGTTCCATCTCTTCCTTATCAATCTGTGCATAGTCTTCATTGGTCAAGTTATTGTTCCCAATTTGACTTGCAACCAACCCGTTATATGATGAAACCATTGCAGAGACTAATGCAATATGTTGCTGAGCAACTTCAACAGTCACATTTCCCAAATTGGAAGTCTCTAAAACCACCGGTTGTTGATTGGGTTGATTTACTTGGTTCATGTATTGTGGTTGTTGTGATTGGCTAGCGGTGTAGAATGCTGCCTGCTGCATTGGAGAGAACGGTGAAATGTATGAATTAGTGTATTGTTGTGGTGGTGGTGTGTATGATGGTTGTGAGTAGGATGAGGTTTGTGCAATGTAGTTGATGGTTGGTTTTGGTGGTTCCATGACATTAGTAATACAAGCAATGTGTGGTGCCACTGTTCCACCTGCACTTAAGTTTCCAACTGTTGCTGAAGCTCCTCCAAAGTATAACTCTGGATTCTGAGGAATCTGAGATCTTTTAGGTTTCCTCTTTTCCTCGAGCTCTTTGTTCTCTAGCTTCTGCACAAACTCGTTGATAGTCCAGAATCTATAAGCATCCTTCTCTTTGAGAACTTCAACATGCTGATCCCAGTATGGTGGTAAGGCATCTGCAAACTTGTCCACTAGATCTGTCATTGGAATCTGTATACCATAACTAGACAACTCAGTTAGTAAATGACAATATCTAGGAGTTAATTCTTTTAGAGTCTCATTTCCAACATAAGTAAAATTCTCAAATTCTTTTCTCAACTCCTCCATCCTCAACCTTCTTGTCTTTTCATTCCCATCATGCCTATTCTTTAACACATCCCACAGTTGCTTAGACGTAGTACATGTCCCAAACTGATGTAGTAAGTCATTTGTGATCGCCTGAGTCAACTGGGAATATGCTTTCTTCTCCACAGCAAACTTCTTTTTCTCCTCGTCTGACATGCTCTCCAATGGAACTGGTTCACCGGTGTTCTCTAGAACCGATGCAGTGTAACCTTTAGCTATCATCCTCCATGCCTCTGCACCCTCCACTCCCATGCCTTCCAGATGGATCTTGAACTTTTTCTGCCACTGGTTATATTCTTGCATCTCCATGAGCTTGGGTGGACGATTCCCGCTACCTGAAGATAAGTCATTTATTAGTGTAGAAATAGCATTGGTAGTTTGAGTATTTACCACCGCGGCTGCTACTCCCCAATAGTCAGGTTGTGGTGCTGGAGGTGCAACACTCTGAGGCATCGAGCTAGTCATCGCTATGTAATTGATCGGTTGCGAAGACTGTGTGCTCGTCTTCTGGGCTGCCACTGTCCATGGGTCCATCGTCACTTGCTGTTGTTGTTGTGTCGTTGCTGGTCTCGGTGTAGTCGGAAAATTCCACATGATGTTCACAAACTTCGAAAATCACAACACTTAGAAAATTTTCCAACTTCAAATCTACTTTCGCCCCAAATAGTTCTACTTTCGTCCAATAATTGTCACGTTCGTCCAAACAGTGTCAACCGAAGGTAAAATATTCACCAGAAAGTAGAAACACTCTAGACCCTTTCCACGTTCGCCCGTAAAAAGCTACTTTCGTCCACTTGATTTTCACCTTCGCCCGCCCGACTGATCGAAAGTGGAAATATATGCCCGAATGTGGAAAATTCAAACACAACACTCTATATTCGTCCAAAATAAAGCTACGTTCGACCAGAAATCACTCAAGTTCGCCCTCACTAGGTCAGGTTCGCCCACAGACATCCAGATTCGCCCATATTTGTTTTGAAAAACGGTTACACTTTGAAAAACGGTTATTTTGATCTCTGATTTTCAAAAGTTTATGGATTTGGATGATCTTTATCAGGTTTTGATTCGGAATTGATTTGGAACAACTTTAATTCTTGGAAAACTTGATTTTAACACCAAATTCAATTCGAAAATCCTCAAAAACACTCAAAAACCATTTTCAATCAAAAACAGATGAATTTTGACCAAAATTAAGTTCAAATCAGCTCTGATATTATCAATTTTGTTGTTGTATGATCCGTATGGCTCTGATACCACTTTGTAGTTGAAAGATTTTAGCTAAAAACAGGATGTAATGACCATACAAGTCACAAATCCAGGTGCGGAAACCCTAGATATGAACAAAATGATAATACTCGAATCAAAACACGTAAAACATCATTTTAATCACCTTTTTCATAGATTAACTTTCATAAAACTTGTTACAATTGATCAACACGTTAATCTAGACCTATCACACACAATCACAAACTTGACACGAACCTGACCTTCAAACACACACTTTCTAAAACTCTCTCTAACTTACAAATGACCAAAAACTATTTATAAGCTCTGCATGTTCGCCCAGTGTTATGGTGCGAATGTGGACATAGTCCACATTCGCCCATTTCACTAGTACGAATGTCTCTTCCAGTCTTTAGCCTTTTACCTTCGCCCAACTTTCTTCTACCTTCGCCCATTCCTATCCACCTTCGACCCACCAGAATCAAACTAACATATGTTAATAAAGCTAATCCAATCACTAGTCGCAATTGGTGCATCTACAGAATACAACTTGATACGAGCCGATGTAGTTGATGACGCGGAGAATTTTCAGAAAGTGCCAAACAAAGGAACACTGATGGCTAACTTGTACAAAAAATTAAAGTAAAGACAGGATGATATATAGAAATTTATATGGTTTTTTTATTTACACGCAATAACATTAGTAAATAATACGCAAGTACATGTTTTTGATACAGTTGTAATATAGATAACACTATTAGCTTTGATTGTTGATAACACGCAAATGGTTTTACATTTATACGCAAATATATCAAATTAACCTGTTGAAAAAATATAATATCAAAAGTATTTGATTAATACTAAAACGCAATAAGATTTTATATTCTAATGTTAAAACGCAAATATAAATTCTAATGTTATAATCCTAATGTAAAATAATGTTTACACATCAATAACACAATTCATACATGTTCTACAAATCACTTGACAAAAATTATTCACCCTACACATCATCCATCACCTGATCCTCTTCAAACACATCTGAATCATTAACTTCAACATCTTCATCAGGTTCATTAACAAGCTCGAGATTCTGACCAATTTGCTCCTTCGCATGCTTACGTCTGTCATCCCTATTTCACCACAAATCTTGCATGCGCGTTATTTTTTGCCACTGCGACTTATAGCCTTCTCTTTCTGTGACATGATCCTCTTTTGTTTACCTCGACCTTTATTCTTTATACCATTGGGTAATCTGACAGTTGCCTCCAACGGTTTGTTGTAGCCAAGCAAACTCGCATATCTATCATATTTGGTCTGCCCCGATTTACTTGCCCTCACCTCCTCAACCTTATCCGTCATCTCCTTCATCTGATCCCTAACCTTTAGAAGCTCATCCACATCATGTATTAGATTGTTGGCAAGATACTCACCAGCAAATACAATTTCTCTAGCAAGTTGTTTAGCCCGCTTGATTTTATCATCCCCAAGATCAGCAGCATCAAACGCGTGGCTGATCTCATTAGAAACAACCTCCTGTGTCCACCGTTTCAATACATATCGATTTGGGAAAATTTTGACTCTATACAACTTGAACACAAAGAAAATGTGTCTGCATAACAATCCATATTGTTCAAATCTTTTGCATGTGCATATGCCAATTGCACCTTCAGGATTCTTCTCTTCCTTCTTGAACAAAACCTGTGTTTTTAATTAAGACGCAAATAGTAAAATGTTAAGACGCAAACAATAAAATTTACATACAGAAAACATCAAAAAATCATAAAAAAAAAACAAACTTTACCTGCAACAAACCTTCTCCATATGCCTTGGAATCTTCTACAAAATGCTTCAAAAAACCTTCAGTATGTTTTTGTGTTTGAATATTTATCAAATCAGAGGCATCATATATTTCATCCTGAATGTCATACAAAATGGTGCGTGTGAAAATCTTCGCTGCTTGCGCCTCAAGTGGACTGTCGGTCCAAAGATCAGACTTAGTGTGCCTAGAGTCATGATCATTTTTCCTGTGCGAAAACCTTTGCGCCTCCATTGTTGTTTCAAAATGATTTAAAAACTCAACAAGTGTTAGTTGAGAATTAACAGCTTGACAGAAAAAGTGGTTCTCACTCTCTGATCTTGAAGTTGTTCGCATCAGACCAGACATAGGCTCGTCACGATAGAAAGCTGGAATCCACATTGATCTCATCTCAAACATATCAGTGAGCCAGTTATTGTCATCTAGATGGTAAGTAGTCATTATAACACCCCATTCAAAAGAAAACTTCTCCGGGCTAATTGAATCTGTCCAAACTATACTACATATGCGACGTTTGAACTCATCATCACTACATAACGCATTTCCAACCTATAAAAAAAGGTTTCAGCAAAAATAACCAATATGGGAACACAATGAAATGATAAAAAAAAACTAATACGCAACTTTATAGTAGTTTGAACGCAACTGTTATATTGATGATAAACTTTAAACGCAAACGTAATATTAAAAGGACGCAAGTATAATTAAAATATAAAAGGTTACCTTATCAGAAACTTTTTTCATTATATGCCACATGCACAGTCTATGTCTGCTAGAATGAAATACACGCTGTATAGCATTCTTCATCGCAGCGTCCTGATCAGTAACAACTACTTTTGGATGTTTTCCAAGTGATTTAACAAGCATCTCCAGCAGCCACTTGTATGATTCTGTAGTTTCAGAAGACAACAAACCAGCACCAAGGGTTACATTGCGACAATGGTTGTCGTTACCAGTAAATGGGACAAATATCATCTTGTATCTAAAAAAACATAAAATCAATATTAGATAAAAGAATAGAAAATATACATAACATGCAAAAAAATATATATATATATATATATATATTGGACCTACTTGTTGGTGTTAAATGTCGCATCAAATGAAATGACATCTCCAAACTCCATATAGTTCTTCTTGCATAGAGCATCAGCCCAGAATAACGCAGTAAGAGCATTACTAGAATCAGTGGAATACTCAAATGAATAGTCCGGAAGATACTTTTTCTTGTCATTCAACTTAGAAACAATCATATCAGCACCATATTCACCAATGAAACTGTTTAAACCACTTTTAAAGTTTTTACAATCAACAGCAGTTGCCCCCACATGTTCAAATCCACCATATTTTGTCCGCATAATATTGAATGCTTTCACCGGACCAAGGTTCAATGCAGATAGATCACAAATCATTTCTTCTTGAACATATGTTAAGTGCCTATTAGCTGCTAACAAATGCATATCAGACTGTGACACAAAAGGGTGATTGTGGCCTTCAACAAACTTATAAATCATGTACTTCTTTCCATCCTTAGAACAACAGCAAATATGTGCTAAGCATCCAGTACGAATAGACGGTTTTTTCCACGGCCTTTTAATCTTTTTTTTAGAATTGTCGCCATGAATAACTAAATCTTCACTACTGCCTTTCTTAAATCCCTCTTTATAACATGTAAAATACTTAGTAGTGATAATATTCCGAACAACAGTTTGAGCGCTCTTCCTAGCACAGAAACCTGACTTCCTTGCATACTCCTTATAAAACTCGTAGGCTTGTTCTAGACTGTCGAACTCCATTCCAACTTCTGGCTTGGGAATTTCTTCAACCTCTGGGTTAAAAATCTTTTGTACTTCTTCTACAACATCTTTTTCACACAAATCTACAAATTTACATTTAAACGCAACTTGATCAAAAATTAAACGCAAATAAAGTAATGATTAATAACTGAAATTATCATGAATAAAAATACAAATTAAAACATAAAAAAAAACAAAGTTTGGGAAAAGAATAAAAGAACTAAATACAATTAGAATTCCATTACACATATATCAAAAACCTTAATCTAGTACATCATTGTATAAAAAATATAATAACAGCACCTTAAAATCTTAAACAAACTTTTAAACGCAATTACTAATAATTAAAACGCAAATATTCAAACTGTTAATAAATTATATAACATGCATAAAACTTACAATAAACATGCATGACACTCTTAAATAAGACATTTATACGCAATTTGAGAGTTACTATTCATTTTAATATCCAGATCTTTTATTATTTATGAAAACAAGTTACATTTAGATGGTGGGTAAGCGGGCAACAAGCTGCGCCACTATCCCCTTTTGAATCGCAAAGCCTATCCTGCTAAATGCAATTACTTATAATTAAACGCAAATAATAATAGTGTAAACAACATGACATTAACATGCAGGAAACCTACAATTAACATCCAGGAAACTTATAATCAAAACACATTCAATCAGATATAAACAAATACATACTAGATCTACAAAAAAACGTTGTAATATACAAACACAAATGACTGAATAGTAAATTTAAGGGGCAATTTCATATATACCCCTACAAAACATCAAAATTTCATATATACCCAAAACATGCTTTAGGACCATTGTACAATATGCATGAAAAACTTGTACTTTGGGTATATATGATATTTTACAAGTTTACAATGGCATATATGAAATTGTACCTAAATTTAATGACAAAACCTTGAACTCTTCGGTGTTCTTCAATAAAATTGAAATCCTCATTCGAATTCACTTGACCTTCGTTATTAGGATCATCAGGCACAATATCTGAAAACAAAAACAACAACTGAATCATATATCAAAACAAATCAAGCTATAGAATAAGTAAAATTAACACATTACTTTCAAAATCTCCATCAACATTGGCGTTAATGTCTGGAATTTCATTTAGATCTGCAAAAAACAAGTATAATTCCACACAATTCATATAAATTAAACATCAATTGGACGATGATCAAGTATAGATTAATCACGCAAACATTATATATTAATTTCGAATATTATTTACCAAACATGATGTATGAATCTTCAATTGTTAATGCAAACTTAAGAACTTTGATACTGTTATTGAAAATCGCCGACTGATTAAACGTCGAATTAGGTTTATTATGATTTTGAATTTGTACGTGATCATGCAGTTATATTTTGATAAAGGATTGCAACGTGATTGCAGCGATATATAAAAAGAATATATTACCCTTTGACTGGCGTACTTAATTGCAGGATAAAAAAAAACCATCTGCCACGTGGCGAGTTCTAGTTGGTTCTTACAGTTTGTACGCTTTTATACTTTGTACTGTATACTTTCTCATATGTGTGAGACATACCTTATAACCACTCTACTTAACGTATCCTTTAAGCAATGTCATTCTCACATGTTCTTCTTATATGTGATAATAATCAAACATTCCAAATATGCATATATATTTTTTTGAAAGTGACAAAACCAAACCTTATAAATCCCACAATGCTAATCTTATATCTACTATTAAAATAAGCAACACTCCTAGAAAACTCACTAAAATTACGTTGGCAAAAACCTACGTGAGTAACCAAAGTTTGCGACTGTCTTGCAAACCGATCAGTGACCGGTGTGATTTTGGTCGCAAATTCGTTGCTAAATTTGCGAGTGTTCCTTTTTTTTGTGTTGCAATTTTTTTTTTTTTTTGAAAACTGTCTAGTTTTCTAGAGTGAACCTTTGGTGGAGTTAGAACATTGCTAAACGATACTCTTAGTTGATCTTCACAAAAACTGTATAAATAAAAAGATGTAAAAATTATCATCAATTAGAAAGCTAGAAAACCTCTGAACCCTTAGCAATATTATTGATATGCCAAAAAAGGAAAGATGATGTAACAAACAAAAGACTGGTTCAAGTTGTGGTGAAATTTTCCATTCCTACAATCCCTCTCCAATATTCATCCAATGTTTCATCTCTCTCTAGATTCCCTTTCTAACTCCCTAAACCTTCGGTTTGATCAATCTCCGAAAGACCCATTCGCGTTGTTGCTCTCTCTCTCTATCGGGTCCTCCCCTCCCTCCCTCCTACCATCCCAATGGGGAACTGTTGTTCCCAATCTCAACCTCAAGATCATGCAGATCCTGAAGCTCAAAAATCCTTAAAAGGAGACACCTCAAAGGAGGAAAACACACCCGATGCGACCCCTAAAACCGCTCCTACAGCTCAACCTCCAAAGAATGGCAAGCAATCACCTATTGGGACGGTTTTGGGACGTCCAATGGAAGACGTTAGATCTCTTTACACCATTGGAAAAGAGCTTGGTAGGGGCCAATTTGGTGTCACACATTTGTGTACTTGCAAGAGTTCAGGAGAACAATTTGCATGCAAAACAATTGCAAAGCGAAAACTTGCCAATAAAGAGGACATTGAGGATGTGAGGAGGGAAGTACAAATCATGCATCATTTGGCTGGACAGCCGAATATTGTTGAGTTAAAGGGCGCTTTTGAGGATAAACACTCGGTTCATTTGGTGATGGAGTTGTGCGCTGGAGGCGAGTTGTTTGATCGAATTATCGCCAAGGGCCATTATACGGAGAGGGCTGCAGCTTCGTTGCTTCGGACCATCGTTAAAATCGTTCATACTTGTCATTCCATGGGTGTTATTCATAGAGATCTTAAGCCTGAAAATTTTCTTCTTTTGAATAAGGAAGAAGATGCTCCCCTTAAAGCTACAGACTTTGGCCTTTCTGTGTTCTACAAACAAGGTCATTCTCAAATAAATTCATTCCTTCTTTGAAAAATTAGCAACGAAAACTATATCGGTTGCAAAATTTAGCTACCAAAACCAAATCGGTCACAAAATTAACGACTCCAACAAAACCGGTCGCAAATACAACCTCTGAAACTGTTTCTGTTGCAAATAAAGTATATTTAGACATGAAAATCTTTGCTAAATTGTTATTACATGCTCACATTTATGTGTGAAAAATATAAAAAACAATAAGATTTGTTTAAAGTGTCACAACTACAATATACAAACATGCTTTCCTATAATTGTATGCATGACATAATTTCATCTGAATTATTTTGTACTTTACAAGCATGTAGATGTGAACATTTTTACATGTATGTCAAAACATGTTTACTAACATGATTTAGCACATTTTTTCTATGCTTTGAGAAGATGTACAGCTTGCATCTTATATCATATATATAGTATGATCAAGACATGGTTCTCAAAAATCAAATTTCATGCTTCTTTTTTTTTTTACAATAAAGGTATTTTTTTTTTTAAATAAAGGATAGAGTCTGGGAAATGTTATAAATAACGATAACAACAATACAATTACAAAGCACACCCCACCCTAGGACAAGTCAAAACACGAAAATGTAACAACACTAAACTAGCAACTAATAATGTAACCAAACGACCCCAATGCAGGCGAAGTATTCAAGGATATTGTGGGAAGCGCATATTATATAGCGCCTGAGGTCTTGAAGAGAAAATATGGACCGGAAGTTGATATATGGAGCATAGGGGTCATGTTATATATACTTCTAAGTGGAGTTCCTCCTTTCTGGGCAGGTAATTGTTATCAAGAACTTTCAGTCCCTTATCACTCACTATAAACATTAATGGTAAAATATGTTGTGATGCAGAATCGGAGCATGGTATATTCAATGCAATCTTGCGTGGGCACATCGACTTCACAAGTGATCCTTGGCCATCCATATCTACTCCGGCCAAGGATCTTGTAAAGAAGATGTTGACTTCAGATCCAAAGCTGAGGTTGACAGCCCATCAAGTTCTTTGTGAGTACTTATCAAAGCTAACTAAAGCATGTTAATTACCGCGATAACTGGCATGTTCATAATTGTTTTCTATGTCTTTAGCTCATCCCTGGATTGTGGAAGATGGAGAAGCACCTGATAAACCACTTGACAATGCTGTTCTTGGCAGGCTCAAACAATTTAAAGCTATGAATAATTTCAAAAAAGTTGCACTTCGGGTACCTACAAGATCATCCTTTATTGTCACACATATATGTAGTTATCCATATTACAACGGCATTGCACACCATTGCCCCCTATACATCATGTATACGTGACGTGGTGTAAATTCAAAAATCGAGGCAATTTTGGTAAATTAAACAAATAAAACTCTTAGGATCCTAACACATGAGAAAATGATGACATACAATTTTTCTATATAATTTCTAAAAGACACACACTCACACATATTGGAGATGTAGCGAGTTTACTGAAAAGAAAGCCATTCGAAGTATAACGATTCTTTGCTTTCCTTGTCAAAAACCGAAAAAATAAACTAGCTGCCCAAGCATTAGCTTATTTATGATTTTTTTTTTTTTTTTTTTTTGGAATGAGCAGGTGATTGCAGGATGCCTTTCAGAGGAAGAAATCATGGGTCTGAAACAAATGTTCAAAGGCATGGATTCTGATAACAGTGGAACAATAACACTTGAGGAACTGAAACAGGGACTGTCTAAGCAAGGGACAAGACTAACTGAATCTGAAGTCAAACAATTGATGGAAGCTGTAAGAATATTATCAAATTTCTCACTTTATTTTAGTGTTGTAAATGATCTTAATTAGCCAGTGTGGGCTCGGGATTGGCTTGTCAAAAGCTCGAGTCAGCCTCTCTATTTTTGATCTTTTAAAAACATATTTTTTTTATCACATATTGATACATGTAAATAATCGTTTTAAAAAACACAAAGACTAATTATCTGTTCCTTGAAAAAATAACAGGCTGATGCAGATAGGAACGGAACCATAGACTACGAGGAGTTCATAACAGCAACAATGCATTTGAATAGAATGGATAGAGAAGATCATCTCTACACTGCATTCCAGTACTTTGATAAAGATAATAGCGGGTATATACACGACTAATATTCTGGTTTGACATTAAGAAAGCAATGGTTTGTTTGTTTTCAATAATGGGTCGGTTTCTCTATTGCTAGGTACATTACTATAGAAGAACTTGAGCGTGCTCTCCGTGAATTCGGAATGACAGATGACAGGGATATACAGGAGGTTATATCTGATGTTGACTCTGATAATGTAAGTAACTATAAAACTGTTAAACTTGTTTAGCACACAAATATATATAAATACAGATACATATATACATGTAAGTAACTATAAAACTGTTAAACTTGTTTGGTCATAAGTTTAGGAACCAACATACAAAAAAAAAAAAATAATAATAATGACATTTTAGTGTTAAAAAATGGAGAATATATTGACTACCATCTTTTTTTATATTCAAATGATTATAAACTTTGCAGGATGGCCGAATAAACTACGACGAGTTTGTGGCAATGATGAGAACAAAAACCCAAGCAGACACAATGAATCCTAAGAAACTAAGACAATCATTCGTCGCTAAATGATAGCTGCGAGCGAGTTTTGCCTAAGCATGTCCGAATAGGATGAAGACGAAGGAACTGTCCGAGTGGGGATGACTGAGGCAACAATAGTTGGATCTGGTCTGGAGGGAACTAGAACCGGTGGGGATATTGTTTTGGCAAGAAAATTTATATTTGTTGCTTTTGTAGACTATTGAACAACAATTGTAAAGGGTATATGGCTTGGCTTAGATAATGCGTTCCAATTTGCATGCACAGGACATACATATTTTTTCAATCATTTGGAATCTTTTGTTTAACATGTTTATATGCACACATCAAATTTACCAATTGTAACCTCTTGTTTTGATCTTTGTTTTCTTGTGTCCTCCCATGTTGTCACTACTATTGCAACTAAACAAATTACCACAACAACAACAACAATCATATCTTTTATCTAGTAATTCTCACAAATAGTAAAACTATTGGTAAGGTCTGAGGAGGGTGAATGTAGAGTTTTTTGCACAAATAGTGTCATCTCTTGAAGGATGTAGGATCGATGAGGGAAAAGATTTTGAGAGAGAATACTTGAAAGTTTAAGAATCAATACATTAACAAATGAATACATGTGTTCCCTATTTATACATGATGAAGGGGTGTGTCCCCTTGATTGTAACCAACGTGTTGGTTGGTATATAACCAACATAACTAATGACTAACTTAGGATATATATATATATATATATATATATATATATGTATTAGGAATTAATGTTTAACATTCTCCCCACTAATTCTTGATTTCCCCAAGGTCTTCAACTCCTATTAGACTTCGCAGCTTTATGAATTTTATTCTTGGTAGTGCCTTGGTGAGGATGTCTGCTTTCTGCATCTCTCCACGATCAACTTGCATCTGCTCGTTCTCTATGCATTCTCGGATAAAATGATACCTTATGTTGATATGCTTTGATCTTCCATGAAACACTGGATTCTTCATAAGTTGTATTGTTGACTTGTTATCTACTCGTAGAGTTATCTTCTTTGGTTTTTCACCTGTGAGTTCGCTTAGTACTCTTTGTAGCTATATTGCTTGACATGCTGCTGATGTAGCTTCCATAAATTGAATCTGACTATACTTTGAATCTGACTTGTCCATGTGATGGGTGAATCTTTGTAGTAGAATATTGTTCCTGTTGTTCGTTTTCCATCGTCTTGATCTCCATATCTGTTATCGGTGTATCCAATGATTTTTGCTTCTTTTCCTCTGTTGTATTGAATTCCATAATTCAACGTGCCTTTGATGTATCTTATCAAGTGTTTAACTGCCTTCATGTGAGTTGTTCTTGGCTTCTCCATAAATCTGCTCACATATCCAAATGCGCAGGTAATATCTGGTCTGGTATGTGTAAGGTACCTTAAGCTTCCAATTAGTTTTCTATATTCTGTCTCATTGACTAGTTCACTTTCATCTTCTTTAGTGAGCTTTAGACATGATTCCATTGCATATTTCGTTGGATTGCAGTCTTCTAGTCTAGCTTCCTTAATAACTTTCTTCGTATAGGCTGATTGCTTCAATTGTATCTTTCCTTGTGTTTGACGTACTTCTATCCCTAGATAGTATGTGAGTGGTCCTAAATCAGTCATTTCAATCTTGCCTTGCATTTCTTTCTTGAAGCTTGATATGTCTTTGATTGAACTTCCTGTCACTATTATGTCATCGACATAAACTCTAATAATTATTCTTGACTGCTTTGAAGTTCTCTTGTACACTACTTGCTCTTGTGGACATCTTGAAATCCAATTTCCTTTAAGATGTTGTTCAGCCTTAAATTCCATGCTCTTGGTGCTTGCTTCAAACCATATAAAGCTTTCTTTAGCTTGTAGACAAGGTTCGCTTTTCCTTTCTTTACGAATCCATCTGGTTGTGAAACGTAGACATCTTCCTTTAGTTCACCATGTAAGAATGTTGATTTTACATCTAAGTGATGTACTTGCCATCCTTTCTGTGCTGCCAATGCTAGTACTAGCCTGATTGTTTCCATTCTTGCAACGGGTGCAAATACTTCATTGTAGTTTATACCTTCTTGTTGTACATATCCTTTTGCTACTAATTTGGCCTTATGTTTAGTGATCTGTCCACTTGCGTCTATCTTGACCTTAAATACCCATTTTAGACCTATTGGTTTATGACTTGAGGGAAGTGTAGTCAGTGTCCAAGTATTGTTCTTTTCTATAGAGTCTATCTCGCTTTCCATTGCTTCTATCCATTGTGGGGAATCTGCTGCTTCTTTGTAATTTGCAGGTTCTTCATCGTATGCTAAATATATATGTTCATAATCTTCTAGTCTAAGAGGTTCTGTGGCTGCATAGATTTCACTAGGTGATCTGAGGGCTCGTACTGGTCTATGTTGGGAGCCTGGTGAGTCTTCTAACTCTTGTATGCTTGATTCAACTGTTGGATCACTTATTGGTGTCTCTTGAACTTTTATTGGAGTTCTTGTAGCTGTAAATGGACTGCTAAAAACTTCATTATCACTTTTATGATCTTCATTGTCCTCATTACTTTGTTCTTGTACAGCTTCACTTTCGTGATCTCCATAGACTTTGAATCTTGTCCAAGATGGTTCGTCATTACTTCCTTCTTTTAAGTAGTTGTTCCAATCCCATGGTTCGTTTTCTATGAATTGGACATCTCTACTAATATGTATCTTTTCTTCTATGGCATCATATAATCTATAGGCTTTTGAACCATTTTCATTTCCTAGATGTACCATTTTCTTGCTTCTATCTTCTAATTTCTTTAAGTAGGGCGTTGTTACCTTCACATATGTTGTGCATCCAAATACTCTATTGTGCTTGATATTGGGTGCCTTGCCATTTACTGCTTCGCAGTGTGTCATTCCTTGTAGTGCTTTGGTAGGTAACCGATTTTGTATGTAAATTGCTTGTCGTGTTGCTTCTACCCATAAATTTTGTGGTACGTTCATAGTCTTTAACATGCTTCTTGTCATATTCATTACTGAACGGTTTTTCCTTTCTACTACACCATTCTGTTGAGGTGTGTAAGGTGTTGTAAGCTGTTTGAGGATTCCTTTGTCCTCACAATACGTGGTAAGTGCTTTAGAAGTAAACTTTCCTCCACGATCCGTTCTTAGTCTTTTGAGCTTGTGGCTTTGTCTCTGTCCGAGCTTCGCTTAGAAACTTCTTGAAATTCTCATAAACTTGATCTTTTTTACTTAAGCATGTAGATCCACATATATCTTGAATAATCGTCAACTATCAGGAAGAAATAGTTGTTGCCTGCTAATGATGTGAGTGTAATCGGTCCACATAAGTCTGCATGTACTAATTCTAGAGGTCTCGTAGCTCTAAAATTTCCTTGAGAGGGAAATGAAAGTCTGCTTTATTTTCCCGTAATACATGCATCACATACTTGAGATGGGTGCTGAATCTTTGACAATCCACGTGCCATTCCTTTTATGCTCAATTGTCTTAGTGAATCAAAATTCACATGCCAAATACATGCATGCCATAGCCATGCAGGTGTATCTATTTTAGCTTGTAAACAAATTAGACTTGTTATTCTGAGCTTTATCTTGTAGAGTCTATTTTTAGCTCTTGGGACTTTCATCAATAGGTTGTTGTAGGCGTCATAAATCCATAGATGTTCATTCTCCATAATTACTTTGCACCTTGATTCTGTAACTTGCCCGGGGCTTAAGATGTTGCTTTGGAGTGTTGGAATGTAGTAAACTTCTGTAACTAGTCTTTGTTCTCCGTTGTAGCATTCCAATAATATTGAGCCTTTACCTTTGATGTTGACACACGATCTATCTCCAAATTTTACGCTTCCTGCTATCTTTTCATCTAACTCTGTGAAATAGGAGCGCCTTCCTGTCTTATGATTGCTTGCTCCATTATCTAAATACCATACTTTATTTCCATTTTCTTCACTGTGATAGCGTTATGGTATTATCTTCTTTTCTTCAAGAACTACATTTGTTTCTTCACCAACTGCCATAAGTAACGTGGAATCCTCTTCTTCCATTACTAGGTGAGATTCTTCTTGCTTATTTCGAGGTTTAGGACATCTGGGAGCTATATGTCCTAATTCATTGCAATTGTAATATCTTATATTGCTTGCATCTTTCTTGGGCTTATAATTGTTGTCGTCATGACGATTTTTAGTGAAACTTCTGTTACTTCTCTGATCTTGATGGCCATTTCTGTTTAAGTTCTTTTTATCATATCTTTGACTCTTATTGAACTTCCTAAAGTTCTGTCTACCTCGATTCTTATTATAGTTCTTGTAATCTTTGTAAGGTCTTCTTTCTTGCCTTGTAAATAGCAGCTTCTCTTGACCCGATGGTCCATATTTCTCCTCATCTCTTGACTTAAGACGTTCTTCATAAGCTTTAAGTCTTCCAAGCGCTTCATCTAGCGTCATGGTATCCAGATCTGAATATTGTTCTATGAATGCAACAATCTGTAGGAACCTTTCTGGTACGGAGTCCAACAATTTTCGTACCAAGACTAACTCTTCAATTTTCGTTCCTAGGGTTTTTGAATTTGTACTAATCACACTTAACCTACCAGCAAACTGGTCTATGGTTTCTGTCTCTCTCATTTATAGCATTTCAAATTCTGTGCATAATGATTGAAGTCTTGCTTTTTGGACTCGGTCAATTCCAATATATCTTATCTTTAATGTTTCCCAAATTTCTCTTGTTGTAGAATGTGACGCCACCTGCATCACCATATCTTCTGGAATTGCCTGAAATAGATAGGCAATCGCTGTCCTATCTTTCTTTACATCTACCGTTGACTTTCCTTCTCTGGGTTCCACTACTTCCCAGAGGATGTTGGCATTCAATATTGCCTTTACACGAACAGCCCAAATAATGTAATTTATAGATGTTAACATCGGTATTTGGAAGCTGAAAGTGAGTTTCTCATTCGTGACTGTCTCCTCTTTCGTCATTGTGGGTTTAAGGGGTGTCTTTTGTGGACTCTTGTTTTTATTTTTCTTCCCTATTGTCCAAATCTAATATGGACTGCCCAACACTTCTTAGGAACTTTGTTTGACCACTTCTTTGTCAAACTTTAACAAATTTCGACCCTTTCTCAAAGTCGAAAAATATATTGACATTCTTTAAAAACTATATAGATTTGACAAACTTTGATACTTTGTAAGGCCTTGAACAATTTATCAAAAGTTTTTGTCAATCTTATATAGTTTTATAAAATTTGAATATGAAAGTGTTCCTTTTAAATTTATAAAGCCAATTCTTTTGACTTAGTGATTCTCCAATAATATGATTAGTGTTTTCCAAATGACACTCAATCTTAAACACCCTTTTATAAAATAAACCATTTGTTTGTTTATTTGCAAAAATCGACTTCAAAAAAAAAATTTGATCAGTGAACAAAACCCAAAGTCACTGATAATATTCTATAACACAACCCTCAATATAATAATCTATTATTTTTGTGAGTTTGACTTTTGAAAGTCAACCTTTCTTCCTTTTCACGAAAAAAACTACTGCCCTAAAAAATAAAAACTTCTGTTTGTGTCTGAACGATCTGATTGGAACACAAGATCTTTGTTCCACAATGATTGTATTGGATCCTTTAACAAGTCTTTCTAACTTGTTCTAAAAATAATCGAATATGAAAAAGTTTTCAAAAATGTTTCGGTTCTTGAATCCGAGAAAAATCTTAATCCTTTGATGTTTTGATATAAGTTTTTATAAAATGAATCTGTTTTGTATCAGTGGGTGTTTGAAGATAAGTTTTGAAGTATAAAACTTGGTTTTGGTTTATAAAAAAAAAAATTGGCGGGAATTTTTCAAACAAGAAAAAAAACAGAGTATGATCTTTGATTCGAATCTTTTGGTTGAATTAAGTGTTTTGTGTATTCGATTATGATAATAAGAGGGGAAGGGAAAGATATAACCGTTTTAGTGCGTTTAATCGATCTAGTCGTCGGTTCCGATGTCTCACCGGAAAGACTGAGTTTCGCCGGAATCTTATCCGGTTCTGTTTCTTCTTCTTTAAACGGTTATAACCCCTATGTATTGATCTTATGATAATCCTGATTTGGCCTTGGTTGATTGTTCCAACGTTTGACGATTGAACAACAACTATCTCTGTTTCGGAGTAAAACATGGATCGAATTATGATCGTCTTCTTCTTCTTCGTGTTCTATGTAACCGGTGGAACCAAATGAATCTCCTTATGCTCTGATGCCAAATGAAGGACGTAGGATCGATGAGGGAAAGGATTTTGAGAGAGAATACTTGAAAGTTTAAGAATCAATTCATTAACAAATGAATACATGTGTTCCCTATTTATACATCATGAAGGGGTGTGTCCCCTTGACTATAACCGACGTGTCGGTTGGTATATAACCAACATAACTATTGACTAACTTAGGATATAACAATACTTTGGATATATATGTATATATACGATATAATATGGAAATCAGGAATTAATGCCTAACATCTCTCTCGACCTTTTCACCTGTAGAGCCATTCTCTCCCACTTTTCACCTCTAATTCTGTCACCGTTTAACGGCGAAATCAGAGGAGGCCTTACAAAAGCTGAAAAATTATGCACAAAAGGACTGAACCTCATAAAAACAGTTCGCCCAGCCATGCTACAGTTGATGGTCGCCATTACAAATGGCAAAAGCTGCCATACCGCCATTAACAATGGCAAAGACCTGTTTATTCTCTCTCTCAAAATAAAGCAGTCAAAAGAAAGCATATCAAAGCATGAATTAAGCAATGATGGATTTAAACAACTAGTTATTATGTCATTTAAAAGTTAGTTTTTCGTTTTAGATAGATATGTAGAATGAGTTGAACATGTACCAGTGTCTTTGTTTTGGTCAAAAATTACTAAGTAGAAATAATTTTGTTTTCCAAATCAGAAAATGTGAGGTAGAGTGCTATAAGTGTCAAACAAGTTTATGTATTTCAAAATACAAATTTTGTATGTCTAATCGATATCCTGGATCTCCAGACTCTGTTTGACGCGTTTCGGTACGTTTAATTGATCGTTGGTGGTTTCCAGAAGATACATCTGATCAATTAAACGAACCGAAACGTGTCAAACAGGTCCGGAAGTCCAGGATATCGATTAGACATGCAAAATTTGTATTTCAAAAAAAAGGTATCGACTGTATAGTCCGTGTATCACGTACAATGATTTATGAAAGTTGTTCAAACTCGAATGTTTCTACCCAAAACCACAAACGAGCAATAAACGTACTGAAACGCGTCAAACAAATTTTTTTGGATTGGAAACAACTTAAAACACTTAAAAATGAATTAAATTTTTATTAATCAATAAAAAATATTTAAAATGAATTAAAACAAATTATTTTTAAAAAAAGCCTAAAGTGTTTGACTATGGCCATAGCGGGGCGCTTCAAGTCCAATATGGCCTGTGAAGCGCCTCGCTTTTGCCATTGCGAGGCGCTTTTAGCTTTTTTTTTAAAAGTATTTTTTTAATTCATTTTAAATATTTTTTATTGATTAAAAAAATTTAATTCTTTTTTAAGTGTTTTAAGTTTTTTCCAATCCAAAAAATATCCGTTTGAGACGTGGAGGTGAGATTGAGGTTTTGTTTTCCGCGTGACCTGTGAAGATAGGTGATGAGATTGTTGTCAGTTTGTTGTTCGTAACACCATTGGTAAAGGTCTGATTTAGATATGTAACCCATAACCAAAGCCATAGATCAAAAGCTATTGTCCAGATCTGTCGGAAGAAAAGGAAACGAAATGGAGTATAGAAAGATTAAACCTATTGCTTATATATGTTTATTGGAAACTGAAAATTTCTGATGTAGAAGGAATGTGACAGTAGTTATTGGAAGAAACAATATTAACCCTAATTTTAGTAGCCTTAAGTTTTTTTAAACATTAATGTATATTTGGGCTTATTTTCCATGAGTTAATTTTAAATTTATATTACGCTATAGATTTTCTAAATCAATTACAAAATATATATTGAGCAATTTGACAATTGGAGTCCAAAGGCTTCTCCTTTCATACCCTTGAACCCAAATGCTTCTTCTTTACGTGAATCCGAGATCTTGTAATCTCAGCAACCTTTGCACTGTGAAACATGTTGAACCAAAATGCTTCTCCTTTACGTGAATCCTCGCTATTTTATGTATTACCACATGCGAATATCCTTGGAGTCTAAAGGCTTCTCCTTTCAAACCCTAGAACCCAAATTCCCCTCCTTTCAAACCCTTCCATCGTATACCTAACACACTACAATCATTCACCATTCTGTACATACAACACACACCTTCAACCCATTACTCGTAAACCAGGGAAAAAATGGCTATAGTAAAACACTTCAAGACGATGGTTTTGTTTTGTGGATCAGATGAGGACTTGCCTGTGTTGTTTGAGCCTTGCTATGGCCATAGTGAGGCGCTTTGAAGTGGGTCACTATTCATATATAAAGAATATTAAAGAACGACTTGTGCTATTTCTTTTCAATTATAATGACCTGAAACTTCATGGCATATTTCACCAACACGATCCAAACAGTAAAATCAACAATGTTCAATACCAAATCTCAGCACCATTCACTTTACAATTACTACCACCACCAATAAACCCCACACAGACATTATTCAAATTTCAACCTTCCCACTAAGCTCTGCGCTTCTTCGGCGACAGTAAACCAACGATCTTCCTCCATGGCACTCCTAAGAGGACTCTGCTTATATCACAGTACGATTTAGGGTTTCACTTTTTTTTTTTTTTTTTTTTTGCTTTTTAATAATAAGTTTTGTGTTTATCAAACCCTAATGTCTAGTATTAGGATATCGTTTATCTTTATGTTCGAATTATGGATCTCGTTGTTGCTACGGTTAGTGGATACCATGGATCAGAGAGATTTAAGCTAATCAAACTCATATATCAAGCCGGTGCAAGTTATGTTGGAGCAATGATTCGAAGCACCTCGCTATGGCCATAGCGAGGCACTTTGTTGTATTTTCTTTATGCCATTCACTCTTTTGCTTCACTCTGTTCTCTTGGTAAAACGGTTCATAAACCATATCAAACATGGCCAGCGCTTCTTCGATCTTCTCACCCTTTTTTGTGTTCCTTTTGAGATACAATGGTGGGTGTGTCTTCATGACTATCCATCTAACTATTTCTATTTTTAAATAATAAATGAAAACAACATCTTTCTGATCATTGTCCTTTTAGTTTCCCAGCAAATGTTCTTCTCCATAACTTCTGCACCTCTGTTTATCTTCTTCTTCTAGTTTCTTTCTCTTGATCTTCACACTTGCTTTTGGAACTCTGATCTTCTTCCTATTATCTTGTTTATCACAACTTGAAGCTTTGATCATTGATTATCTTGACCATTGATCAAGGTAACTCTTCAAAAATTTGGATCAACATATTTATACGTTACATACTATTTCATACTAGGTAAATCGTCGCATGATTGTGTTTAAGTTCTTTTATAAGATGAAAATTGTGCAATGAATGTTCTTAGCGTTAAGTTTTGCAAAGTTGTTAACATTTGTGGTTGTGGTTGACACGTGGCGGGGGTCGTACCACATCCTGCATCAAGTGACATTTAGGACATCCGTTTGTTAGCGTCGGTCCTACTGTTGATTTCTTTCCACAACCAGTACAACGAACTCCGTATAGATGATATTGTTGTTGTTTTTTATGGTGTTTTTGTGGTGGTTCTATTGGTATGTGTGATAATGTGGTGGTTGTTTGTGATGGTGGTGGTGGTTCCATTAGTATAGAATAATAATAAAATTGTTTGTGGGGTGGGTGTTGGTGGTGTGTGTTTTTATAATGTGTCTGAATAGTGATAGAGAAATGATGGGGATAAGCCATGAAGAATGACAACAATCGGTTTACAATGCCGAAAACGACTATCATCAATCTGTACAAACCTTTCTAAAAGTAGAAAAAACTAGAACAACAATAACAACTAACAAAGATTGTAGAACAAAAGAAGAAAGTGTTCATCTCTGTTACTAAGCATGTCAAGAAATGATAATTTTCAAATATTGCAGATCAAGGTTTTCATTAATTTACTGCAGATCAAGGTCTTAATTAATTTCATTTTGGCTAATGATAGTTTGATTAGGTTATTACTTTGTTTTGTTAAAAAAATTAAAATATTATAACAATTAAATAAAAGATCCATAACTGAACAGTTGTTAGGAATTGTTTGAGAATATATTTTCTGATCAAAGGATCCATAACTGAACATTTATTTGGAATGTTCCTGATCATTACACAAGTGGAACGATCATCTGGATGAAGAGGAATAATCTCTCGAAACGTATTACAACAAGCAAAGGATAACCAAGATGAATGTTTTATCTTTCACGGAAGTACCGAACAACAGAGATAACAACTCCAGTTTTATCTGAAGACGAATGTGGTGTTCAACAGCTTTAGTGGTGGTGATAGTAGGTAGGGGGTTGCTTGTTCCATTTTTATGAAAACTGTAATGGAAGAACGTTGCACTCCTTGTTCGAATTATAGATCTCGTTGTCACTAAGGTTAGTGGATACCATGGATCATAGAGATTTAAGCTAATCAAACTTATATCTCAAGTCGGTGCAAGTTGGTGGTTTTCAGAAGAGACATCCGATTAAAGAATAATAAAGATGAATGTTGTATCTTTCACGGAAGTACTGAATCATTTAGGGTAAAATCTAGAAAGGTATAATTTTTATTTTAGTTAATGATAGTTGCCCGTCTACCTTCTATTGTGATCTAACTTTCGTATTTCGTTTTAATAAAATTTAAATTTTATTCTAAAAAAATGATAGTTTGATTAGGGTTATTATTATTATTTTTAAATAAAACATAAAAAAAAACAATTCTAGGGTTATTAATGATAGTTTAATTAGGGTTATAATTTTGTTTTTTTAATTTTTTTACAATGATTAAATAAAAAAACACTTTAAAACACACACACAAAAAAAACAATTCTATGGTTATTAATGATAGTTTAATTAGGGTTATAATTTTGTTTTTTTAATTTTTTTACAATGATTAAATAAAAAAAACACTTTAAAAACACACACACAAAAAAAAACTCTCCCAACACAAATCCCAACACCCAACCCACCTAGATGTCTAGGTTCATCCCGCTGACCTTAAGCGCCTCGCTATGGTCATAGCATAGCCATAGCGAGACACTTTGGGTTTACTTTTTCAGACTTTCTTGCAACCTCATACGGACGTCATACTTTGGAGGGGTAGATGGTGCCTAAAAATAGTTTTCCATGTTTTTTTTAAGACCCCAAGAAGAAAAGACAAGAGAAGGGAAGAGCAGAGAAGTGAGTCGCCTTTGTGAAGTCTCCTGGATCATCAAAAAGTCAAAATCAAAGACCACCCTCCCCCTTCCTCCTCCTTCCTCCTCATAACCTGCGGTGACCATCAAATCAAATCACACACTCTTTTCTTCATCCTACGCCCACCAACATCATCCCTCTTTCTTCCATTTCTTTCACATAAATCCCTTTAACTTACCATCTTTTCTTGGTATGTTACTTACTTATTATTCTAACCCTTTTAACCTCTTTTTACCCAATTCCCACATCCTTATTTATTATTATTATTATTATTATTATTATTATTATTATTATATCTGTTTTATGAATTTTCTTATTTTCTTCACCAAATGAAATTGGGTTTTCTTAATTTTCATTTCATTGTCTTTTACCTTCTAATTTCATTATGTTGCAGACTCTTCTTTTTAGTATTTTTGATTTATGGGTTTTTCTGGGTTTGGGTATTATTACAAGTATTGCTTAAAAAGATTGTTTTTTTTTGTTGGAGTATAAGACATCAAGATTCTTAATTCTTTGTTTTCCTGATTTGTTCAACTGTTTGGGGTTTGGTTATGAATCAGTAGTGAAAGACATGAGAAAACATGTGTTTGTAAAGTACTAGGCTTTGGCTGGTATTAGTTATGGAAGTGTTGTTACCTTCTAATTTAGTTTTGACATTAGTTGACTTGGGTTTAGGTTTTGCTGCGCTTTCCAATACATGTTTTGATAGGGTCCTGCTATACGTACACCATCCTCATGTATCATAGGTTCTATATAATGGTTATACGGTCGTATAACTGTTGCAAGCCACCTTAAAAGGAATCGTAAAACGGCTTGTGTAAAAGCTTATTTTTTTTGCTGTGGATATCGTGTCAGTGTTGTAGGTAGAGCCTGTCCTATTCAAATCATGTCATGTAGTCAGCATAGTGGCAGTCCCACAAGTTCCTGTGTCAAGAGTATGCATTCCTGTTACTGATATTGCCACTGTCATTAAGTTAGTTTTGATATGCATGATTAGCATAACTTTCCCAATTTATAAAAAAAAGTGTGCTTGATAAGGTGCATGTTTTGAATAAAATTAAGAGGCTTTTCAATTCTCGACATTGTATTTGGGTGAATAAGTATGTGTTCTATTACATATTTACATCAGATTATAACATGCAGTGTTTTTCTTTTGATGATGTTCAGAATTCAGATCATAAACCAAGATCAACTTCCTCGTTGTATATCTGACGTTGTGCCATTGCAAGTTTTTAATGAGGTGATGAGTTAACTCCGATGTTCTTATTTCAGTAATATTACAATATATTATTTCTTTATATAATTTCATTTCATATCTTTCTTAAGATCTTGCTAAGGCTCACCTTTAATGGCTTAATTTAATTTGTTGAGATTATATGTATGCAGAGTCAGTTGGTATCACAAAATAAGTTGGATACAAATTTAATCATTTGTGTTACCTGAGAGTTGATAATGGCAGAGCTCAGTCCCAGGACTGATACCTCAACAGACGGGGACACAGAAGACAAGGGTTTGGGGGTAATATGTTTTTAATTTTTGAATTATTCTTAGCATAAATAATGTACTTACTACTTAGATACGTTAACTACGTTGCTTTGACCGACCACTATTTAGTATCTACTAACTACTAAGTAACAAGAGATATATTTCGAGAATAAAATTTAATGACCTACTCTCCTTTTAGTAATTTTTTTTTATTTTACTCGTTTAAAATAAAATAAACCAAAGCAACCCATTCATAAATAAATCGGTCAAAATTGCCACCTCTAATTTGCAAATTGAGTTGAAAGTTTCTAATATGCAATATGTGTTATTTTGTTGCAGTTTCACAGCGGTCAATCACATGGGCTTGTGGTTTCTGATGCCAGTGATAAGTCAAGAGATCAAAAGGTTGACTATCAGTTACAAGTTCATATTTTCCTTTTTAATTTCATAGACATTTGGTTTTAAAATGTCCCAAACTGATTGCTTTTTCTTTATAACTCAGAATCCAAATTTGAAAACAAAGAGAAAAATGCAGAGCTAGATTTTGTAATAAAGGAAACAATTTCACAATAAGCTGCTGATTTTTGGGACACATAATGTATTCTTGTAATCATTTTGTAGTTTTGCTGATTTTTATTTGACCATGTTTTTCAGACACTTCGTAGGCTTGCCCAAAATCGTGAAGCTGCAAGAAAGAGCCGCCTGCGGAAGAAAGTAAATTTCTTTAGTTTGTTTTTGTGTTTTGTTACATTGTTCTTTTGCTGTGTTTTTTGATTGGTGTAATTACCTGACATTAATCACAACAAGAAAAAATGGGGTAAATCTTTAGAGGTATTTGATAATAATAAAACTTCATAGGACTGGTTCTTGGTGTTAAACATGTCGTGTTGGAAGGTGGAACTTAACAAAAACCTGAAAATTTTACAAACACATGAAGACACTTGTATTCACTGGTTGACTCCCAAGACAACCCATTTATGATTTAACTTGATTTTTTTAATTTTTTGTAATGCTCCAACGTTACAAAATTATAATAAAAAATACCAGTACGCTTAAATACACAAAAGATGATCCTTTTTTTTTAAATTCTGGTACACAACCAGTTTGAGTTGGACATCAAACATATTTTCTTTGAAAATTGTGAAGAAAAAAAAACAGGTTAAATGGGCCACCTGCGAATCTGCGAGTTTGACCTGTCAAACGACCCGTTTAAAAAAATTGTGTTTGATAGGTTCGACCCAAAAAAGTAATGTGTGGGCTACCCATTATTTTATTTTCCATTATAGTTCTGATTATATGTTGGTTATCTCTAGGCCAGTTTTATACTACGAGCAGAGGAATAGTTATGCAATACCTGGGAAGTTTAAACATCCGTTTAAAGTTTTTGGCTTCATGAGGATTGTCATATTGACATATATATATAGGATCATGCTTTTTATTCATAAGTTATGTTCAATGATTAGGGGTGTCATAAAGATGAGCAATAATTTTTTTTATAATAATATATTACTCCCTCAGAGTCACATGAACTTAGATTAGTTTCATCAAATTTCATCAGCATAAGTCATCAGTAACAGATGAAATGATTATCAAATAATTAGTCTATTGTGTAAGAAACAGCTGATTATGAACTAGGCTAATCTTGGACATATAATATGTTAATTTATTTTTTGGATTTGTTTTTTTTTTTTTAAATTTTTCAAAACTCTGCTAATAGCCTAAATATTTGGTGTATTTGCTTGCTGGTCAATCGTAATTAGTATAGGTCCTTTGTTTTGATCATGGGAATAATGTGCTTAATTCATGTAAAGCATTCAAACTAATGGTTTTGCTTTTAATTTGTGGTTTATAGGCTTATGTCCAACAGTTGGAAAGTAGTAGAATGAAGCTGACTCAACTTGAGCAGGAGCTTCAGCGAGCTCGGCAGCAGGTACGGAATCATTATTTTCTCCACATTTCTTTTAGAGTTCACCAGATACTATTTTAAAAATGATCTCAGTTGTCTTAATGAACTCCTTTGCTGTTCTGAAAGGGCATCTTCATTTCAAGTTCCGGAGAACAATCTCAATCAATGAGTGGGAATGGTAAGACACTCATGATTTTTTTTTTTTTTAAATCTATGTTTTTATGAGTACTCTACTTAAGGTAGTTGTTTTAGACACCAATGAAATGTAGCAATCTTTTTTGATTAAGAATATAACCTGTAATAAACACTAAGAATTTGAAATAGTAAATTGGTTGACACGGTGAACTTATTTAATAAACGGGTAGGTTAGAGACTTAGAGTTGACCTGACCAACATGTTAAGCGCCCATTTTGATATCACATTGGTCATTCGTCCTTTTGCTCTTATATTGTTTCATTCATATTTGTGGTCTTAGGTTACTATCATCATCATCATTATCTTCTTTTTTCTTTCTTTAATCTTATATTAGTATCTTTTGTGTTTTAATAGTTAAATTATGGATATACTATGCATACAAGCTATTTTGTAAACAGTGCTAAGTCATTTATTAAACATGTTTGGGTTAGCGTTCAACTTTTTGACATGATCAACTAATGTGGTTGGTTACAAAATAGCTTGTATTTAACTATAAAAACACAATGGATAGTAATATAAGATCAAAAGATTGGCAAGACAGGTAACTCGCTAAAGCAGGTTTATTTTTGTTTTTTGAAATCACTAGAGTTCGGGCTGGAGACACTTCTCTGTCTAGCTAAAAAGAAAAGAACTAATTTAATCTATCAGATAGGGTGATTTGTTTGCAACTGTTTGAACTAACCCAAATCGGCCCTTTGTTAACTACCTATACAGGAGCGTTGGCTTTTGATGTTGAATATGGGCGGTGGCTGGAAGAACACAACCGCCGAGTTAATGAACTGAAAGGGGCAGTTAGCAATCACGCAGGTGATGGTGAATTGAGGATCATAGTTGATGGTGTTGTTGCACATTATGAAGATATTTTCAGAATAAAAAGTGATGCTGCTAAGGCCGACGTCTTTCATGTTCTCTCAGGCATGTGGAAAACACCTGCCGAAAGGTGTTTCCTTTGGTTAGGTGGATTCCGTTCATCAGAACTCCTAAAGGTCAAGATAATATATCCCTTCATCTTCAGTCTTAATTATGCTAAATATCTTGATTTAGATCCAGTTAAACCTATAAACCCGTTTACAATATTCCTTTTTTTTTTCTTTCAAA
The DNA here is from genome assembly GCA_032199755.1 of Ambrosia artemisiifolia. Taxonomy (NCBI): domain Eukaryota; kingdom Viridiplantae; phylum Streptophyta; class Magnoliopsida; order Asterales; family Asteraceae; genus Ambrosia; species Ambrosia artemisiifolia. The sequence continues at coordinate 36,170,676 of CM063517.1, forward strand.
ATCTCATTAATGGCTCGGTATTTTCATTTATTTAAGACTTTGATTTTTTAAAATTGCAAACCCACACTAAAAGATAAATTAGTTTCATATTTTATTTTTAATTTCTTATATATATATATATATATATAGTTTCAATTTTTTAATTGTTTATGACACCATCTGGTTTTTGAAACTGGTCCGACGAGTTGACTGGTAAGGCGGCCGGTTTGATCCCCTGTCCGGTTATTGATAAAAAGACGAATAGTGATGTGTGTGAAACTGACTATTTGACATTTTTTTGCTTGCAGCTGCTTATAACACAATTGGAACCTTTAACCGAGCAGCAGTTATTGGCGATTGGGAACCTACAACAGTCATCACAGCAGGCTGAGGACGCGTTATCACAAGGGATGGAGGCATTGCAGCAGTCACTAGCCGAGACCATAGCAGGGTCTCTTGGTTCCTCCAATTCATCAGGCAATGTAGCCAACTACATGGGTCAGATGGCTATGGCTATGGGTAAACTAGGAACCTTAGAGGGCTTCATTCGACAGGTTAGCTTATGCTCTAACTCTTAATCCTAATCCCTGAACCTGAAACTCTAAACATGTATCCCGTTCTGATTTATCTGTTTACCAGGCTGACAATTTGAGGCAACAAACCTTCCAACAAATGCATAGGATATTGACAACACGGCAATCAGCTCGAGCACTCATCGCCATTCATGATTATTCCTCTCGGCTTCGAGCTCTGAGCTCGTTATGGCTTGCACGCCCTCGTGAGTGACCAAGTCCTTTGTTCTACTCCAAGTTGTTGTACCAGTTATTATACCTTTAAATGAAGACAACTCCATGTACAAGAAAGTAAGGATTTGTAACAACCAGGGAAGGCAGCAAGCATCTATAACAGCCCCCAAATTCTTGGACTCATTCCTGGTATATTTTTCAAAGCTGCTGTGATGGTGTTGAGTTTTACTTTACCTTTGTTTTTTTCTTAGTCTTTTATGGATTGATTATATTCAACTTTTAACTTATAATTTACAATAATTTGGTGTCAGCTTTGGAATTGGTTTGTATTTTGTTACTAGTATTATGTTGTGGGAATAGACAGTAGTAGACAGTCATTGTTAATAGCAAGCAACTAAAGTTTGTGATTACATGTTTCTTTATGTTTTGTAATCTCTTGATGTAGACCCTGAAGGACTGTTTGATCACGTGATTTAAAATGTATTTTTCATGCTTTAATCATTAAAATGATGTAGTTTAGACTGCAATCTAGTTTTAAAACTAAGCTAGTTACAAAACTATAATATGACTATAATGTAGTTTTTACGTGACCAGTGATAGAATTTGAACTTATAGATGGTGGGGTTGAAAGTCGGGACACCCAAATTTTTTTTTTCAAATATATAGAAAATTTTTGGATGAAAACGGAGAAATTTACACTACCGAGCTAAAAGCGTTGGGGCCAGGGCACCCTCGGGCGCTTCTAATGCTTCGCCCGTGAACATGACTGGTTCGTGTTTAAAAATTTTAGTACCACTGTAATAAAGTGAATATTATAAAATTTAGAATTCTACTGTATTATTGCTTGAATGTTAGAATATGATCCTAGTTTATTATTTTATTTTCTAAAAAAGCTTGTAAAAGGATTGTAATATAGTTCTAATCAATATGTTTAAAAGATATTATATAACTATAATATAGTTTTTAAATGACACTGTTTTCAAAATTATATATAATAATACGACACTGACCACTTGAGAAAGTGGACGAATGGTTTGGTGAAATTTATAAAATTAAAGTGGTTAGTATTTTATAACCAAAAGGAGAAGTGACACTTTGAGCATTTTTGGAAAAGCAAAATGATGATAAATAAATGGACATTGGCAAAAGGTGATCATAGGTGGAGAAACTTTATTGCAAATTTTTATATCAAGTTGCAAAAGAGTTGAATAGTTAGAATAGTATTGGTGCCCACACAAATAAAACTTAGGAACATGATTATGATTATGATGATATTCATCTTAAACACAAGGGAAGGAGGGTGCAACCAGTGAGTGACACTTGTAACCCACTACTCATACGGGTTTACCATTGTCGATGACCTGGCTAGTGGGTTTCTGGTAGTCCCGTATACCATTTTCGTAGTCTACCTCATGTGTGCAGAGGAGAGAGTGGAACCAGAAAAATCTATAGGTGGTGTTATCGGTGGGAGGGGTTCATGAGTGGTGGTCCAGGTGGCGGGTTGCGACTGTTGTGGTAAAGGCGCTCCTTTGATGCTCCACTATGGGCGCCCATCTTTCCCTAAGAAAGTATGATCCAGTAAAATTTAGTAAATAGAGAAAATTCGATACAAACAACTTATAATTTCTAAGGGGTGAAAATTAACTTTTTATCTCTACTCTACACATATATTTAATGTTTTATAGTAGTTATTGGAGTCCCAAATTATGTAGAGGCATGGTCACATGACGTTTTATGGTTATGAAAGAATAGCTGTTTTCAACATTACCATAGTTTCATTTACTATCCTAGAGGTCTTAAATTAATGAGGATTGCTATTATTAGTCACTTATACAATCAACCTCTTTTTATAAAGTAGGACTTTACAAAGTGTGACTGAAGACAATTGAGATTTTAATGTATAAATAACACTATTTTTTTCATGGGAAATGACAGAGCTTCTGTCTAGGCCCGTTCTTGTGGCTTTATCCTTGTTAGTTGTTAGATTAGAGAGAATGGTCATAGGGGACAAAGCCCCTTTGCCCCGTTACATAGGCAAAGTGGGCTTTGCCCACCACGTAAGAAAAAGAAAGGATGGTGAAAAACAAGGGGGCAATTACACGTGGCAAAAACAATCAATCAAAACAAACCATTAAAAAACAAAAAAAAAATAGAAAAAGAAACAAAATCTGCCCCCATGCCCGTGGGATTTATGCCGCCCCAAGGGGTAACTCCGACTCACTTTCATAAAGGGGGTGGCGTGGAGGGGCTTGCTCTCCCCCTTCCACACCCCCACTCCCAATAAGAAAACACATTTTGTAATTGCTTGAGTTGTATCAATAACTGCTACAGGCTACTAACTCGCCCACTTAATAGCAGTTTTAGTTGTAACTACAACACAATATTCACATAAGTTATAAGTGGCGTTTAATTTATTGTAGCTAGAGCTTCGAGTACACACGAAAGAGGGTGTTCGTTGTGAGTCACCAACTCACCACCTCTAGGGGAGCTCACATAGATGTGGACATAGAGCTTACACGTCGAGAGGTATACTGTTTCGGTATTTTAATCATAATATCAATGAAATGATTTTCTACATCTTTTTATCTTGTTTGTTTATGTTTATGATTGACTCACTAGCTCTCCTTCTCAATCAAGATTGATGTTCTGTTAAGTCGAACGATCCTACAAAGTCTACACAAACTTTCAGGTGGTATTAGAGCAATGGTGCTCGAGTCGAAAGGACTAACCCCCTATATAATGCACCACTGCTCTTGATTTGGGGATTGATTCTTCATAATCCGCCATGAGACGTAAAGTCATAAGCATTCATCACTAAAACCTCTGACGGAGAGGATGGCGTAGGTGTGTTCAACGAGAAACACTCAAAATCCACCAACTTCTAATAAGCTCCCAAGCTTAAATGATAAAAGCTTAAAAACATCTTTTTGATGGGACATCTACAGTAATACTCATCAGGCCTAGTCGCCGAATACAAGTACCCATGCTCACTATAGCACGTAGTTAGATGAAGGAGTCCCATTGTCCGGTAGGCAATAGCGTTAATCACCCAAAAGGATAAAGTCTTACCTGCACCCGAGGAAAGACAGAACCGCCTTACCATTTTAGCCAATGAGTTGGTCTCCCATAGCCAGCTGCCTCAGCTTGCTTGACTATATAATGATGCCTTGGGCATCTCAGGTAACACATGTTCTAACCGCACTCTTACAACTCCCGCAAGAGCAACTAACTTATTCTCCCGCCAGAGTTAAAACACAAGAGACCCCCTCTTGCGTTAGGGTTAACAGTTTTATTTGCCTTGTAAAACCCTTCAAGCCTTTGAGCCTAGAAGACGTCTACACCATCCTTTACCGTTATTTATTGAAGCAACAAAAATTAAATATGTACTTTCTCAAACCAAGAAACAAAATCGCAACAGTAACCTACTAGAAGGGCTATTATATGTAATTCTTTCTTATTATAACTTCACCTTTTAAGAGGGTGTTTAGGTTTGAGATACAAAACAACTTATTGACTTATTGGTTTCTTCCAAAAGCTAATAAGTCAATAAACTGTTTGTGTAAACCAAAAACACTTTTGGTTTCGACATTTCAATAAAGATGGAAAAGTTGTTTTCAAGAAGTCAGAAATCCTGGCTTTTGGCTTTTAGTTATTTTACACTAATAAGCTAAACCAAACACTTTTTAACAAATAACTTATTGACATGTTGATTTTTTTTCACCACAAAAACTAATCCAAATACTTTATTAAAAACTATTTTTTAAAAAGTCATAAGTCAATAAGCATTTTTAACCAAAAACACTTTCGAGTTAAATAGGCAAAATCCCAAACACCTTTTGAAATAAGAATGGGTCCAACCATTCATAACTTCTAAGAGATGGCAAGATATGCTAGTGTGGCAAGTTGGCTGTTCAATATTGTAATAAAAGAGCTACAAACAATAACTCAAACACATGATTTAACGTTGTTAAACATACATAAGTGGTGCAATAACCCAATAGATATTTCCTCAAGTGTTTTAAAGTGTTGTATCATATAACCCTGGCTACAAATATTTATAAAACACAAGACCCTAACACCTGCCGATCCAAACGATCCTCTATTCTGTGAATTTAGGGTGCCTGGAATGCAATCGGATGAGGAGCATAGGAAGATGGAGGGCCACATAGGATGAACAGGATCAGGATGGAAGGGATGGCAGTCCTGATCAGGATGGATTATGAACAACAAAATCAAGATGGATCGGGATGGAGAGAATCCAGATGATCTGCCCATGCCGGTGCCATTGGTACCGAGCAAACTTTCAGGATCAGGAACATAAATCTGTGTCGTATGCATCATGCTACTACGAGTCATGCTCAAAACATAAACCGATAGTATGTGTTATTGAACTAAAACCAATATTATCTATGAGTAATACCATTTCTTCCAAATATTAGCATATATATAGTTATAAAAACTACGAATTGTGGGATTTACTTGGTAAGGTTGTTATTGTATGGTTATAAAAACTATACTACTTAACTTATGCTTTAATCTGTTTAATAAAATGATTTATAAGTTCTTTAAACTTAATGTCTCGTTTTACGTGTTTGACTTGTCAAAGCTAAGCGTACCTGTAGTCAAGTTAATAAAAAAAACATACATACACTAACCAAGTAGAGCCGTAGAGGTTTTTGTATATGAAAAAACTAAATAAAAAATAATAATGTTAATCCATGGTAAGTTGGTAACCTCCTGAGTCAATTTATTAGATTATTTTTCTATAAAAGATTTAAATTATTACCGTGACAATTATATCAAAAAAAAAAAAAAAAAACTATTTATAACAAATGTAAAACCTCTGAACTATAAGGAATCCGAGTCAACTCAGTCCGACCTGTTTTGACCCGGTATAAAACCAGACAAAAGCATAGGTCAAGTTAAGAAAATCCTGCATTGATAATATATGTACAGCAAAAGCAAAACAAAAATTCATTGATAAAAGAAGCTGATCATCCACTCAAGAGTATTAACGACTTGCATCTATCTATTCTTCAATAGGATCCGGGGTGAGGGGCAAAACCGTCTATAACGAAAGAAAGCATGCAAATATGATAAAGTATGATGTATGATAATACTATGGGTCAGCAATAGAAGTTAAGCACGTTTAACAGACGATTGTGGCTTCTTATCGACGTCCATAGGTTTAGCTGCCTTTGAGACTTTCTTATCGACAGCATCCACAGCCTTTCTTTTGTCTTTCTTCTCTCTCTTTTTCAAAGACGTCATGCGCGCCTTCAAAATGGTAGCATACGATGCTTGAAACCGTTGATGATCCTTTGCTCCAACCTGTTTGTTATTTAAACCAAAATCGTCAAGTTCTAACAGTTGTAATTTTGAGCACTTTCACTTTATTTGGTCAAATGGGTCAAAGTCAATCAAAGCGTATTCAAATGCATAGAACCTCCAAAATTGTTTTACTAGAAGAAAGAAAACACAATAATATAGTTTTCTGAATCATATAATACAAAAAAGTATTTGCAACATTTATAAAAAAGAAATTAAAGTTATAATGATCAGCCGACCTCACCCAACCCATTTTGATAGTTGCCCAACCTGTTACCCGCCCATTTTGCCATCTCTACTCAAAAAGATATGTCGAATATATTACCAAGGTGGATATGTTCTTCTTTCCATCAGTTGCCCTAACAAGACATTTGTACTCAAGTTCTTTACCAGCAGATGTTATCTTATTCCTTTGCACCTTAGACTTGTCAGAGGCTGAGAAGGAAACAAAAATGAACATACAATCAATATTTTGGATGAAAAAATAATTGGAGAAAAAACATTAAAATAGAAGAAGCAAAAGAAGAAGAAAATTACAGTGTTTGAGTGTTACCCACACAGAGCCCTTTTCTGTGGTGTGCTCAAACATGCTAGTTAGTTCATTGAGAAATGGGTCAAGCAGTAGACGTACCTAACATTGTTACAAAATAGCAAGTAATTCAGACTAAAGGATAACGGGGCCAAACAAGTTGAAAGTCACCAAAAGTATAATTTTTTTATAGATATAACCTCTTAGTGTCTTGTTCCAAGATTCGGATTACTACTGTGATAATAGTGTTTTGTAACCATGATTAGCGCATTTATTATTGATTAAATATGTAAAAAATGGCAGTGGTTCAACCCAAACCGACATCATACTAAATCAGCATAAGAAACCAGAAGTAAATAAGATTAACAAGTCAAAATTACTTTTTGAATAAATCAAAATAGTGAATGAGTAAAACCACCAGCAAAAAATTTCATGAGTAAACAAAATGCTGAAACCTGAAATTTAGTATCAGCATTAGCCTTATAAATAAGGACCCAATATTGTGAGATATACCATAAGTCGATAACCATCTAACACTCTGTTTTTGAAGGTTTTAGACCAGAAAATTAGAATTCTACAGCTCCACATACTAATATAGAAAGAAACTTTATATGCAATATCAGTTTAATCCCATCCTAAGTAAACAGATGACTTGCCAAATTAAAAGTGAAATCTTCAAAACAAAACAAAACTATATCAACCATGGGCAGTGAAAGCAATTAATTATTTCGGGAATGCATGCACCTTTGACTCGTTAACGTTATAAAAGGGCATTTTGTTCCACTAGTATATCACATAATCACTATTTTTTGCTGATTTGCACAGTCCTAGAGGCTACGTATAGGTAAGTAGAGAGGATGTATAATGATATTAGAAACTAAGAATAGAATGAAAAAATATCGTCTATTTCAAAATACTAGCTGGAAGTTTTGATCCCCCAAGTGTAGAGACTCTCGATAAAAATGTCTTATGGTTAAAAAACATCAACATGGTTTTGCTGCCATTATTGATTAATTCATGAGAACACATCAAGCACACACTCTCCAATAGCTTAAGATCTATACACTATCATTAAAATCAAAACGCAATCTTAAAATGTCCTCAACCACAATAACAAAACAATTTTAAGAGTTCAAAAAATTACTGACGATGTTCTTGCTAGTTGGAACAAGAGACTACATTGTACCCTCACAGATTTTTTTCTAGTAAGTTTAAAAAAAACAAGGGTTATAAGCTAAACTGTATAATGAAACAAGATTAAAAAGCAGTTACCAAAAAACAGTCAGCTATTTATATGTACTAAGATAGGGTAAAAGGCAGAAAAAACCTAGAAAACAGATCAAAATGTACAAAACCCAATCTTAACAAGCCTAAACTAGTCTAGACCATAGTTATCAAAGGCACTAGGCGCACTCAAGGCCGATAGACCTCGCATGGGGCCTAGGCGCAAGCTGCAAAAAAGGCTAGGGCCAGAGATATAAAAAGCGAACAAAGAAAAAAATATATATTATGTACTAGAAAAATTATACTATTCTTCAAATAAAATAAACAAAAGATTTAATATAACATTTCATATCATCTAGTTAGTATCACAAGTTTTAAAATATTAGTGTATAAAAGTAGTTTTCCTTTGATAAAAGTAGAAATTTGGCTAGAATCTAGCCATAATTTTAGAGAATTTCGCTGAAAACTCTCTGGAATTAGGGAATCTTGCTAGAAATCACGCTTAAACCATCACTTTGAGAATTAAAGCGCAATTGCCTAGACTTAATGCGTGATTGCCTCGCCTTGCCAGAAAAATGGGCCTAGCTAGGCCAAGAGGCGGTGGCTTTTAACAACTATGGTCTAAAACAGCTAAAAATGCCTGTTTACACTTGGCACCTTGCTTGTCTTGGGATGTAAGTAATTTCGGTTTGTGAAACGTGCGTGTGTTCTGGATCACCTTACCACTTTACTAACTTAACAACATGGTTGTTCAACTCTAGCGTATATGTTTTGTTGAATAATCTGTTCTTGACACACATTATTAAAGAAAATTACGCATTCAAGATAAAATCAAACTTATTATTACAAATATTAAAATTACTCCAAAATATAAAACGAAACTCAAGATAATACATAAAACCAAAACAATATCATCAACAGATCATACATCGGCGTACAACGACAAGGCTTCTTACGAATTCCGATAACACATTCAAACATTAATCAGTAGACTAGAAATAGATCTCCGTATTTCAACGATTAACGTAACGAACAAGCAAATACGATTATTATTATTATAAGAACCAAAAGAAAGAAAGAAAAAAGAGATTGAATGAGTTACCATTATGATCGGCGAACAAGAAGAGAATTTCGTCAAAGTCGAGGGATGTAAGTAAAACTGTAATTCCAAATTAGGGCCAGCTATTATAAGCACGATCTATATCTAATTTTTACATTTTTTTTTTATTTTGGTTAAACTCTACTTTTAATTTTTTAAGTTAGGGCTTTTGTGAATATTTAGTTTTGTTTTGTTTTTTTTTTTTTTTTTTAAGGCGAATTTTAATAAAACACACAAACGAGGGGAAAAATCTTCAAGGCGGAGACCCCCAACCCAAGCGATTACATTACATCAAAACAAAATCGTTGCCAATCCTTCCAACCCACGGACCCCTTATGAAATCTACTAGAAAACCAAAGAAAACCCAACGCTTTGATGTCCGAAACAATCTCAACCACATTTCGCCGAACATCCCTGAAAATGAGATCATTCCTAGCCTTCCAAATCCGCCAACAAATCAAAATAATAACACCATGCAAAGCTGATTTCTTTATTTTCGACCATCCAGATGATGAATAAACCTGCAATATATCGTTGGTAGAGAAGAAAAAGAATTGTGGAAGATTAACCCATGAAGCAATCCCATTCCATACACCACTCGTTAACATGCACGCCGTGAATATATGGTCTACGCAATCCTCCTGTTCATCACAAAACTTGCACCTTAAATCTCCACAGTCAATACCTCTTCTCTGTAACGCCTTCTTCGTCGGAATTCTATCCATCAACATACGCCACATAAACACGTTACACTTAATCGGAAGCCATTTACACCATTCAAAAATCGAATCCAGCTGAATCAAACGACCACTGCTTAGCCACTTTCGAACCTCAGCCACTGAAAAACTTCTCCCGAATCTGAGTCCCACATCCAACGATCATTGCTAGCCCCCAACGCAATACCGTCTAACAGTTGAACACAATCATCGAATTATTCTAACTCTATCACTGTATTAGGACTAACCCGCCACTTCCAAGATAAAGTCCACACCATGTCTTGCAACTCTATTCTCTGAAATACCTTACAATCTTTTTCTAACTCAAGTCGAAACAGATCCGGAAACAAGCTTTTTAACGGAATACGAGCAACCCAAGGATCTATCCAAAACCGAATAATCCTACCATTTCCCAACACACCCCGAATCATACTCAAATTGGTAAACCCGCCCACATTGAGCCGAAACCCATTTTTAACCATCTTAGACCATGTACCTGAAAAGCTCGAGTTAGTTGGAAACGTGTTCCAGTTTCTGTTTGAACCATGAATCGCCACAACCACCCTTTACCATAACGCTCCATCTTCATGTCTAAAACGCCAAAGCCACTTAACTAAGAAAGCGTTATTACATTCTTCTAGCCTTCGAATACCCAAGCCTCCTTGTTTGATGGGACGAGTCACTACATCCCAACTTACCCAATGTAATTTTTTTGAATCTACACTTCCTCCCCATAAAAACCGTCTCATCAACCCTTCTAGCTTGTCTATAATGCCGATAGGCGCTTTGAATAGAGAAAAGTAATATGATGGGAGACTCTCCAATACCGACTTAATGAGGGTGAGCCTACTGCCCAATCGACAGTACTTTCGATTTCCACTTCGATAATCTATTCTTGAAAACCTGCACCACCGGATCCCAATTGGTGATTCTATTCATGTTTGCGCCAACTAGAATACCCAAATACGTGAACGGGGTTTCCCCCGCTCGGCATCCCATCTCTAACGCCATGTTCCCCACGTCCTGCATACTCTTCCCTACTCCATACACTATGGATTTATGAATATTAATTTTAAGACCCGAACACATATGGAAGATCCGAAGCAACCGTCTTAAACATATAAAATTACTTTCCACCCATTCACCCATCACCAGAGCGTCGTCCGCGTAAAGTAAATGAGACACAACCGGCCCATCATTGGGAGTACTCACCCCCCGAAATTGCCCAATATCAATAGACTTTTTAATAAGTCCCGAGAATTCTTCCATGATAATAATAAATAAAAAAGGTGATATTGGGTCACCTTGTCGAATTCCTTTCCCACAATTGAGCTCAAATGTCGGCGACCCATTGACAAGAACCGAAGAACGTGCCGACTTCAAAATGCCTTCTATCCATTTACACCATCTATCCGGGAAATTCATTTGCTTCATAACCGAAATCAAAAAAGCCCAATTAACATTATCATAGGCTTTTTCAAAGTCAATTTTAAACATAAATAACTCCTTTCCTCTCCTCTTCGACCAAGATAAAACCTCACTAATAATAAGCGGACTATCCAGAATATATCTACCGGCCACAAACGCCGATTGCGTCTCATTAATAATACTATCCATGACCAACTTCAATCTGTTTGCCAGCACCTTCGAAATCACTTTTGACACCACCCCTATCAAGTTAATGGGACGGTATTCCCCAAGCATAACCGGGTCGTTCACCTTAGGAATCAGCGTAATAAAACTCGACGCCACACCACGGTTAATTTCCCCGGTCTCTGCAAATGTATTAAGAATATCAACAAAATCATTAGTAAATAAATCTCAATACCTCTTTACAAATCGAAAATTGAAGCCATCAGGTCCTGGAGCCTTATTACTGCCACATTGAAAAACCGCCTCCTTGATTTCCTTCTCCAAGAACGGCCTCGTCAACCGATCAGCGTCTTCATTACTTATTCTTTTTAAGCCATAACACGTCAATCTCGGCTGGACATGAGTATCTTCCACGAACTTACTACTGAAAAAACGCAACACCTCCTTTTTAATATCCTTCGGTTTACTTATCCACATCCCATCAACTGTCAAACCCGTAATCGTATTAGAACGTCTTCTACAATTAATCGATCCATGAAAAAAACTAGAGTTCTCGTCTCCCTCTTTAGCCCAACGCACTCTAGATTTCTGTTTCAAATCTTTAACCTTGAAGTACTCGAGTTGCTTCAATCTCCTTCTCGCTTCATCTAGAATCCACACCTCCTCTTCCAACAAATCCCTCTCCTCCAAGATTAATTCCAATTCTTTCACCTCACTCGATAAACATTTGGCTTCCTCCATTTCAGCATTATACACATCCTCCTTCCAAATTTTGATCCTAGCCCTCAATAATTTAAACTTGTACAGAAGCCTTAAAACCGGCGGCCCTTCAAACATGACATTACATACCGTGTCTTTAACCAATTCGTCAAAACCATCTCGCAGCAGCCACGAATTGAAAAATTTAAAAGGTTTAGCTCCGAAATTTCACGACTCAATTTTCAGAACTAGAGGACAATGATCCGAACCATCTCGGTCCAAAACCCGATATTCCGCGTTTGGCCATTCATTGACAAACGACCAATCAACGAAAATCCTGTCAATACGACTAAGCTTATCCCCCGAAAGAAACGTAAACTTTCTCCCTTAAACCGAGGTTTGATTACGTATTATAAATTAGAATATTTAATTAAAATAAAATACGAAAGTTACATCACAATAGAAGGTAGACGGGCAACAAGCTGCGCCGTCACCCCTTTCTGAATTGCGAACCCTAGTCTACCAAAGATAAATCTTTGCCCCTGGAGATGAACTATTGTTGTGGACGACCCGTTGGACCCTGGTCAAGAAACGAATAGCTTCTGGCGCTAGGGAGCCAAAGGTATCAAAGGCCAAAGGGATAAAGACATGTTGGTTTTCTGCACAAGCTTTAGCATGCTTAACTACTTTCTTCGATTCCGCCTTCCTTGATACTTGCCCAGCTACAAACCCAGTTTCCCTTAACCCAACCAAAGGAGATACCCCTGTGAGGTCCACGCAAGCATGTTTCCCCCTCTCCCAACCAAAGACAAGCAGATCTGCTGGTCGCAGGGTGGATCTCCCTTCCGTAGGGTCTGTGAGAAAATTACGTATGATATTTTAAATTAGTAAGATGGCCGACTTAGCTCGGCTTGACTACTTGTTGGTGAGTCGAGGAGGTGATGCGTGAGTGATCGACCGAAGGTTATGAATACAGGCAAATAGATTAAGGATTAAAGATTTCATTCATTATTATTTTAAACTTAATGGGTAGATGCTTACTGAATACTGTCTGATTCAGATGTGTTATTTCAGTTAATAACACATTAAGAGGCTACTAAACAGCCCCTAAGTTGTTTGGTTGGTCCATATGCTTATCTTTGCAAATATAGCACCATTGATTTTTGAATGTTTAATAATTGCACAAGTGATCCTAATGGTATAAATTTTTTAACTATGGTGGTCCTTACCAAGGATAGCAGTTAGATTTTTTTTTTGTATTAAATGTCTATTTTATTTATATGCTAAAACACAAAAATATTAAACAAAATAGATGCACATTGTTTAATAACAAGGCCTATTAACAAACAAGTATTATGAAGAAAATAAGAAAGGGGAGAGTTCTTTCATTGAGATATCTAATAGCACTACAATGACCATTATTTATAGGATATAGTAATAAGTATAGACATAAATGAGATAGGAGTTAGTAAAATGGATAGTCACTAATAATAACATTATTTATAACACTCCCCCTTGACTATCCATCTCATACGCTTTTAGATGCTGTCTCGTTAAAAACCTTGCAAGGAAAACCCAATGGGACAAAACCTTAGCTAAGGAAAAAAGGGTGCAACGCGTATTTATCTCCCCCTGATGATGATCAGTTAAGCTCCTTGAGTTGACATATCCCAATCCCATGAACCAACTTCTTGAATATTGAGGTTGGAAGTGATTTGGTAAACAAGTCTGCCAAATTTTCGCTGGAACAAATTTGTTGGACGGTAATATCTCCATTCTTTTGCAGATCGTGTGTAAAGAAGAACTTTGGTAGAATGTGCTTTGTTCTATCACCTTTGATGTATCCTTCCTTAAGTTGAGCAATGCATGCTGCGTTGTCTTCATGTAAAATAGCTGGTCCCTCATCTTTCGAAGAAATACCACAAGACCCACGAATGCGTTGTATTATATTTCTTAACCAAACACATTCTCGACTAGCTTCATGAATCGCCAATATTTCAGCATGGTTAGATGATGTGGCTGTGATTGTTTGCTTTACAGAACGCCATGAAATTGCAGTACCTTCACATGTGAATAAATATCCAGTTTGAGATCGTCCAGTGTGAGGATCAGAAAAATACCTTGCATCAGCAAAACCAACCAAACTTGTTTTCGATTGGTTAGTAAAATACAAACCCATATCTTTTGTACCTTGAAGGTATCGAAATATTTGTTTTACCCCATTCCAATGCCTCTTTGTTAGGCATGAGCTATATCTTGCCAATAAATTTAAAGAGAACGATATATCTGGTCATGTATGGCTAGCAAGAAACATTAATGCACCAATTGCACTTAAATATGGTACTTCTGGACCAAGAATTTTCTCTCCATCACTCGGAGGTCGGAATGGGTCTTTTTCAACATCAAGCGACCTTACAACCATTGGGGTATTCAATGGATGAGGTTTCCCCATATAAAACATTTTGAGTAATTTCTCTATGTAAGTTTCTTGGTGCACAAGGATTCCACCCTTAAGGTGTTCAATTTGTAGCCCGAGACAAAACTTTGTCTTTCCAAGATCCTTCATTTCAAATTCTCTTTTCAAATATTCAACCGCCCTTTGTAACTCCCCAGGAGTTTCAATTATATTTAAGTCATCAACGTATACGACAATTATAACATATCCCGAGTTTGATTTTTTTATTAAGATACACGGGCATACTAAGTCATTTTTGTAACCTTCTTTCAACAAATACTCACTAAGGCGATTATACCACATACGCCCAGATTGTTTTAATCCATATAATGATTTGTTCAGTTTAATAGAAATATGTTCTCGAGAACTGGATTTACATGAGTTTGGCAATTTGAACCCTTCAGGTAGTTTCATGTAGATATATGTATCAAGTGAGCTATAGAGGTAGGCTGTCACAACATCCATTAGATGCAGATCAATTCCTTCTTGTATTACTAGACTAACGAGATAACAAAAAGTTGTCGCATCCACCACTAGAGAATATGTCTCCTCATAATCAATCCCAGTTCTTTGCGAAAATCCTTATGCAACTAATCTTTCCTTATATCACACAATTTCATTTTTCTCATTACGTTTTCGCACAAAGACCCACTTATAGCCAACAGGCTTTACACCTTCAGGTGTATGGACCACTGGTCCAAAAACATTTCGTTTATTCAGGGAATCCAATTCTGCCTTAATCGCATCTTTCCATCTTGGCCAATCTTTTCTTTGTTTACATTCATCCATGAATTTTGGTTCTTGATCCTCATTGTTTCTCATTACTTCTAGCGCTACATTATATGAAAATTTGTCATCGACGTCGATTTTTTTTCTGTTCCATATCTTTCAGACATGATATAATTTATTGAGATCTCTTCGTTTTTAGGTACCTGAGGTTCTTCTGGAACCATCATGTCTAGTGTCTCTTCAGGAGACTCATTTCTTGGTTTACCGTTACCTCGACTTGACCATCTAAATTATTTGCTCCTTTCTTCTTTCGAGGATTTTTATCTTTAGAACCGATTGGTCTACCACGTTTGAGGCATGCATTAGACTCATTTCCAACATGTGGTTGTCCTTCTGGCACACTTATTCTTACTGGAGCATTGGCGGCTGGTATATGTGACTTTGTCACTCTCTTGGGGTCAGTGAATGCGTCTGGTAGTTGATTTGCTAATCCTTGTAAATGAATTATCCTTTGAACATCTGTTTCACACTGTTTAGTTCTAGGATTAAGATGAGATAATGATAATTCATTCCAACTTAAATTATTATTTTCAGCTGTTTTTCATCTTCCCCTAGTGTTGGGAATGTTGATTCAACAAAATGACAATCACCAAATCGAGCCGTAAATAAATCTCCCGTTGATGGCTCCAAATACTTAATGATGGATGGTGATTCATACCCAACATATATTCCTAACCTCCTTTGAGGCCCCATCTTTGTTCGTTGTGGTGGAGCGATAGGTACATATACGGCACAACAAAAAATTCTTAGATGGGAAATATCTGGTTCCTGACCAAAAACCAACTTTAATAGGGAGGAAGTGTGATAACTCGTTGGCCTGATGCGAATTAGTGTTGCTGCGTGTAGAATTGCATGGCCCCAAGCAGATGCTGGTAATTTTGATTTCATAATCATAGGTCTTGAAACCATTTGGAGTCGCTTGATAAGCGATTCAGCAAGTCCATTTTGTGTATGTACATGAGGCACATGATGCTCTACACTTATCCCAATAGACGTACAATAATCATTAAATGTTTGGGATGTAAATTCACCAGCATTGTCCAACCGAATTATCTTGATGGGGTAATCTGGAAAATGTGCTCTTAACCTTATTAATTGAGCAAGTAGCCGTGCAAATGCCATATTACGACTTGATAGTAAGCACACATGTGACCATCTAGTTGATGCATCAATTAAGACCATAAAGTATCTGAATGGTCCACTAGAAGGGTGTATAGGTACACATATGTCCCCATGTATTCTTTTCAAAAAACTCAGGGATTCTCTCACCACCTTAATTGGTGATGGTCGAGTAATTAACTTCCCCTGTGAGCATGCAACACATGTAATGTCCTTAGATTGAAGAATTTTTTTGTTCTTCATAGAATGTACACATGAATTTTCTATAATTTTTCGCATCATTATTGACCCGGGATGGCCTACCGGTCATGCCAAATGATATAATTTTCTTGGTCCATAAACTTCTGGTTTATGACTGCATTTGTTTCCACTGCACTAATTTTAGTACAATACAAACCAGAGGTAAGTGCGGGTAACTTCTCTAATACATGCTTTTTACCCGAAATCATATTTGTGATTTGAAGGTACTCATCATGTCCCTCACATGTAGTCTCAAGATGATATCCATTTAGACGAATATCTTTAAAACTTATTAGATTTCTTTGAGATAGTGGGGAAAATAATGCATTGTTAATTTTAAGTGGAGTTCCGCCCTGTAGTATTATATAAGCTACTCCAAAGCCTTCAATCAACTTTGATTTACCAGATATGGTACTAACGCTTGCCTCTTTCATAGATAAACTAGAGAAATAATCTCTTTTCTGTAGAATTGTATTTGTAGTCGCACTATCTATTAGACTTACATCTTCACCATTAGTAGGAAGTTTAGTTAAACACTCCATATGCTTCAAAACAAAAGTTCATAAATAAAATATATATTATGGTTCAAATATAGCAAATCCCATAAAATGCCACAAAAGTTCTCAAAACGAAACATAACAAAATCTCAAAAGAAACGTCTTAAAAAAACATAAAGGAAATACGATAATTTAAAATCTAAGCACTCATATGTAAGGAAAATTGCAAGCATCCAACTGGGTTATATCAACCTTGATATCACCAGAATCCAAATTAGTTGGCTCGATAAGGAAATCATCATAATCCAAGTTAGTTGGCTCAATATGTTCTTTATGACCATCAGGGGCATCAATATTTCCATCTTCATATGTAAAGTTTGTCTCTATTGCTTTCCCTTGTCTTTGATGGATTGTTGGTAAAGTTCCACCAAGTGTTTGGGCGTACGACATGCACGGGCCCAATGATTGTTACTTCCACATCGGTGACATGCATTTGGTGGAGCCACATTTTTCTTTCTACCCTTTTCATCATTAGATTTCTTTTCATTAGCATGCCATTTATGGTGGGTCCCTTTGTTTTTAAATTGAACACCATGATAATTTCCCCGGCCACATCCACGACCATGACCATGATCACGACCACGACCACTTTGATAACCACGACCACGTCCATGACTTTCACGTTGGCCATTATATGTTGCCACATTCGCTTCTGGGAATGGGGCTGCACCAACTGGACGAGTCTCATGATTTTTCATTAACAGCTTATTATTTTGCTCAGCCACAAGAAAACATGATATTAAGTCACTATATTTGGTGAAACCCCTTTCACGATATTGTTGTTGCAAGACAATGTTTGAGGCATGAAAGGTGGAGAATGTTTTTTCCAACATCTCCTTATCAGTAATATTTTCACCACAGAGAATTAATTGTGATGTGATTCTAAACATTGCCGAGTTATACTCGCTTATAGACTTAAAGTCTTACAACCTTAAATTGATCCATTCATAACGAGCTTTTGGTAATATCACAGTTTTCTAGTGATCATACCTTTCTTTCAAATTGGTCCATAGGACGAGTGGGTCTTTGATAGTAAGGTATTCACTTTTCAATACCTCATGAATATGGTGGCGTAAGAAGATCATCGCCCTTGCTTTATCTTGGGTATTTGTTTTATTTCCTTCTTTAATTGTATCACCAAGATTATTGGCATTCAAATGGATTTCAGCATCCAATACCCATGACAAATAATTCTTTCCAGTGATATCTAGAGCCATAAACTCAAGCTTTGAAAGATTCGACATGGTTAACTATATCAAAATAACTGTGAATTAATATATGTTATTAAAATTGTAAACCCAAATATTAAAATTAAAGTAATGTTAGTGTGTATATATATATATATATATATAAATAGACAATAATGCAATAATAAACAGTTACGATGAAATTTGATCTGCCTCCTTTTCGTTCGTTTCATTTATTTTTTCACTGGGTTAGGTATTTTGTGATTTTGTTTATGCTTGTATAAATTCTCTTTTATTAGATGTATCAACCAATTATGGGGATCACACTAGTAATGAGGGACACATCAGTTATGCCTATGAAATTTTGATCGATGATATTTAATTAAAGATCTCTTTGAGATGAGCGAATAAAGTTTATTTCATAAGTGGTTAAAATCTTGTGCTTTTCTAATGGGTCGAAAGGTAAGCAAGACAAGAACATGATTTAAAAAAAATTAGGACATGACTTACAAAAAAAACATATATTAAATCGTTCTTACACCCATTTTAAAATGAAGATTTGCAGGTGAACGTTTTGGACTATTAATTGTGTTCAGGCATAAAATAATAGATCTTTATGCCTACTCTTTCCCAGTTTTTCTTAAGTTGGGGATTAAGGTTTAAAGAAATCACAATGCTTATAAATATTAATGATAAATTTAAGATTTTTTGAAATAGTTCATACATAAATAACTAATACGAATTCACTAAAAAAACAGCCTGCTTCAATCCAAATTTGTTTCACCCACATAATTTTAACCAACCCAATATAACATATGAAAGAATTACGAACAATAATCTCTACGCAACCAAAAGCTGTATTAATTACAATATGGATTTAGTTTAAGAGATAATAACAAGTCTCTAATACAACCCAAAATTGTATAAATTACAATATGGATTATATATGAGATAATAAAGAATAATGATAAAGGAACAAGACAATATGATATACCTTATGATGGTATGATTCTATTCCAAAAGAAACTCGTGCTGATAACGTGTTTAATAACAAGGCCTATTAACAAACGAGTATTATGAAGATAATAAGAAAGGGGAGAGTTCTTTCATTGAGATATCTAATAGCAATACAATGACCATTATTTATAGGACTCTAGTAATAAGTATAGACATAAATGAGATAGGAGTTAGTAAAATGGACAGTCACTAATAATAACATTATTTATATCACACATGACTTTCTTATATTAAATTAAATAAAAACCCAACCCCTATCTCGGACTTCACCACTTTGTGAGACCTACCTACTTTCATCTCCACCTTCCCTTCCACCCACTACCACCATGCATCACCCCTCCCCTCATCAAACTTAGCCATTAGTCAACACGCCACCACCAATGCATCTATCCTCTTCCAATCATCGAAGCTGGTGGTTGGGCCTTCATGATGTAGATTTTGTTGTCAGTTTGCTAGACCTCAAAGTTGTCGTCACTGTTGCATACTGCGGCGGTTTGAGATGGTCCAAAACTCGATCTCGTGTCGTCGTGAAGCCATAAGTCGACCACACAACCATTGTTGTTGGTCGGATATGACTTTGATATGTGGTTATGTGATTCAAGGGTCCTTATTGGAATGTTTGATGATGTATAATTTGATGAAGAAAAAATTACACCGTTAATCCTTATGGTTTTCACCTAGTTTCAATGTAAGGTACTAAGGTTTTATTGTTTCTGTTTAAGGTATTAACCTTTTAATTTGTTTCAATGTCAGGTATTAGGGACTAACCTAGTTAAAACTTAACTGAGTTTGAGGGGTATTATGGTACATTCACCTATATATTTCTTTTAACCAACAAAGAAGGCGAGTATAGATTTTGAGGGACTAAACCTGTCAAGTTTTCAAAGTTTTAAAACCAAACCTTCCCTCCCTCTTCTTTTGTTTTTCCGATCAGATTCCGGTCACCGGAGTAAAATTCCGACGAGTATAGATTTTGAATTTTAGTGTGTTTCATCTCGATTAAATGGTTGGGTTTACGTTTCTTCACCTCAAATGATTATTTCCCATCATAATATCGACTTAATAGCGTTGTTTAATGAAGTTTTAATTGTGGTTTTAAGTGTAACCGATCGGAAACTTTAATCGCCTTAAAACGTGTCTTTTAATTGTCCAGTATATAAGCCGTTTGTGTCAAATTACTTCTGCACATCTATACTTCGCAAACCCACAAAGAACACATAACAAATCGCTATCTAAAGCCTCCAATCGGCTATTTTTGTTCAGATCTTGAAGTTTTATTTTCCACCACCATTCGTGCTTGTAAGTTCATTTCATTAATGTTGTTTTGTTTTGTTTTATAATCGTGTCTGATAAATAGCCCTATGATTCCTCGACGTTTATATATGGTATCGGGCCGATTGGATTTTAGGTTAGGGTTAGGGTTTATAAGCAATTTTAGGAAGAAGATGATATTATGTTAATAAATAAATAACTTTTCTTTTCCACAAACATCAAACAAGTAACTTGTGGTGTAGTGGTTGTTAGTGTGGGTTTGCTATGATCAGGTCCGGGTTCAAATCCCACCCAGCCGACCTGTTTTGTGTTTTTTTCCTTATTTTTATTTGTTGTTACAGATCTCTGCCTCTCTTTATCATTTATGCTAGTTATTAAACCAACTGATCATGTAGATCAGCTGGTTGGGTTGTTATCTTGTACAATGAAGGTGCCGGGTTCGACCCTTGGGTCCGACCGGTTTCTTATTATTTTTAATATATGTATTAATTAGTTAAAAGAAATATATAGGTGAATGGACCATAATACCCCGCAAACTCAGTTAAGTTTTAACTAGGTTAGTCCCTAATACCTGACATTGAAACAAATTAAAAGGTTAATACCTTAAACAGAAACAATAAAACCTTAGTACCTTACATTGAAACTAGGTGGAAACCATAAGGACTAACGGTGTAATTTTTTCTTTGATGAATCTCCAATAACAGAGAAGTCATCCATGAATATTTCCATAGAATCCACGACCGTATCTTGAAATGGTGTTATTTTGCACCTTTGAAAGGTGGTTAGCGCGTTAAACAACCTTAAAGGCATGCCTCGATATGCAAATGTCCCAAAAGGACATGTAAATGTTGTCTTTTCATACCTTGAAAAAATAGGAATTTAGATGTATCCCGAGAAACCCTTTAGGAAATAGTATAATTGTTTTCCTGATAACGCTTAAGCATTTCATCAATGAATAGGAGAGGAAAATGATATTTTCACATGACATCATTTAATTTTCTATAATCAAGGCATACACCCCATCCTATCATCATTCCCGTTTAAATGAACTCATTCTTTTCATTATCCATGACGATTATTCCACCCTCTTTAGGCATGACTTGAACTGGACTGGCTCACTTGGAGTCAGAGATAGGATAGATCAAACATGCATCTAAAAATTGATAACTTCTTTCTTAACTACTTCATGCATTTTAGGGTTTAGTATCCTTTGATGCTGCACCATTGGTTTATACTATTCTTCTATTAGGATCTTATTTGTGCAGTTGCCTTCTTGTGACTTTTCAAAATAATCAGTAACTTATCTTTCTCGGTTTCTTGTAATTCTAAGGATATAATCACTGGTAGTTTTCCTACGTCATCTAAGAATGCATGCTATATATGTGAATGAAGCTCTTTTAATTCTATGGTGGGCGACTCTTTACCCGAAGTTATCAATTTTTGAAAACAGGAACCAGAATCAGGGTGGCTATCAGGGGAATTGTCCTAAGTGCACCAAGTGCAATTAGCATCATAGTGGGCCGTGTAATAAGGGAAAATGTGAGCGTTGTGGTAATGTATCGAAGGATTGTAGGGTTCATTTACAGGGGATGCAGCAGAGGCAACAACAAAGGAATGGTAAGGGGTGCTATCAGTGTGGGAGTGAGAATCACTTTAAGAGGGACTGCCCACAGTTGAACAGGAATGGTAATAACAACACCGGTGGCAACAACAGCAACATCGGGGGCAATGACAATAATGGTGGTGGTAACAATAATGCCACCAATGCTGGGAACAACAACAATGGTGCTCGGGGGAGAGCATTTGTGATTGGCTCAGGAGAAGTCAGGAATGACAACCATGTGGTGGCGGGTACGTGTTCCTTAAGCAACTGCAAAATGGAACATTTATTCACCAAAATAAGTATGTTAAAAACTTACTTACAAAATTTGAAATGAATGATTGCAAACCATGTAGTACACCCATGCGTACCACTAAGTTACTCACTGTTGATGGTAAAGATGAACTGGTTGATCAGACACATTATAGATGCATGATTGGGTCTTTATTGTATCTAACAGCATCCAGGCCAGACATTATGTTTGCCACTTGTGTCTGTGCAAGATCCCAGGCATCACCTAGAAAGTCAAATCCTATAGCTATGAAAAGGATATTCAGATACCTAAAAGGTGCTCCCACACTTGGCCTCTGTTATCCTGCTAATGGAAATATTGAGCTTTCAGGTTATTCAGACAGTGATTTTGCTGGTTGTCAAACCACAAGGAAGTCAACATTAGGTGGGTGCCAATTCTTAGGCAATGCCTTGGTCTCTCTGCAAAGCAAAAAGCAAGCAGCTGTTTCAACATCAACAGTAGAGGCTGAATACATTGCTGCTGCAAGTTGTACAGTGTAACTCATGTGGCTTCAAAACCAGCTACTGGATTTTGGTATAACTGCCCTAAAGACTCCACTCATGTTGGACAGTCAAGCAGCCAAAAATATCATCAAAAATCCAGTCTCCTGTTCAACCACAAAGCACATTGACATCAGGCACCATTTTGTGAGAGACAGCTATGCAAGAGGTTTGATTTCTCTGCACCATGTACCAACAGAGGATCAGTTGGCAGATGTGTTGACAAAAGCTTTAGACACATATACCTTTTCAAATTTGATCTCTTGGATTGGTATGCTAAACATGGATTAAAAGCAAAAGTGTTTTCCTTAAATAAAAACATTAAAATGTTGTCAGAAAATCAAAAATACTTCCTTAAAAATAGCTTTGGTTGAAAATCTATTCGAGATAAAACAACCACTGTTTCATAAAATTGTATCATCTGTTAGTTGAAAAATCTGTTTCAAAACTCTGTTCAGATACAACAACCACTGCTGGTTGAAAAATCTGTTTCAAACCGCTGATCAGATAAAACAACTGTTTTCTCAAACATCTGTTGACTACTCAACAGATGTTATAAACAACTGTCATCCACCAATTTTATCCTTCCATCATATGTTTGCCACGTTTGCTATCAAAAGCAGTGCTTTGGCCACATCAACAGTTTCCTCTGAGACTATAAAAACCCTGTTTATCCCCAACAGTTGTTACACTGTCTCATTGCATTCAAAATTCTGAAAACCGCCTTCCATCAACCTCAAACCCTCGACCTAAATTCATCGACTTTCTTACTTGAATCCACAACCTGGATCTTCAAGTGAAAGCTCCCCACAATTATCTACCATATCTGTCCAAAACAGAGGAAAACCGTCTCTTACATTCCATCATCGACGTATTAAATGAATCAAAATAATTGCGTGTTCTCACCGCAACTTCTTTAATCTATATTGACACTCTCCAAGAGTTTTGGTTAAATGCTGAAACTCTGTTTACAGATAAAAAGCCAACAGCCATTATCTCAAAAATTGGTGAGACACATGTCACCATAACCCCCCAAACCATATCCACAACCTTCTCATTGGATGACCTGGCAGGTAAGGATTCTTTTGATAAAACTGAACTTCACACTGAGTTCATAGAGAGAGTATATGAAGG
The DNA here is from genome assembly GCA_032199755.1 of Ambrosia artemisiifolia. Classification (NCBI taxonomy): domain Eukaryota; kingdom Viridiplantae; phylum Streptophyta; class Magnoliopsida; order Asterales; family Asteraceae; genus Ambrosia; species Ambrosia artemisiifolia. The sequence continues at coordinate 36,194,751 of CM063517.1, forward strand.
TCAAATGACTGGGGCAACCATTTTCAAAAATTTTTCCCCCAGCCATGAAATTTTTCATTCATACCTTGCTCATATGCCTCTCTGCTAAAACTACTTCTTTCAATGAAATCCCATTGAAAGTTTAGTACTTGGGATATCCAATTTTGTCAAACACTGATTGTAATCTATCCCAAGGACTGTTTTTACATTTAGTAGCAAATGTGAAGGGTGTCAAGTCTGGGTCAAACAATGCTTTTCTCTTATACCAAGACTTTTAAGTGTTTTCCTACAAAAGGTTTTACCTGAAAAGGAATTTAAAAAGGGGGAAGGACTTCAAATGAACAGTCTTTCCCAAGAAGCTTTTACAAGAATGTTGGGTCCTAACACCCAAGAAAAAGCACCAAAAGCAAAAGTTTCCAAAACACAAGCAAAGAGTGTTAAAACAACAACTATTGTGCAAACCTCTGTTGCTGAGCCCACTGCTCCTAGTGATCATGGCACTACATCCAGTGCTGTGAAACGCACACCAGCAACCACCAAAAAGAAGCTTCCATCCACAAAGCCCAACAAAAAGAAAACCACAAAGGTGACTCTGGAAGATGAGATACAAGAGGAAAATCCTGTTGTAACACAAATGCAACAAACAACCACTATTGATACTTCCTCTCAACAGTTGGAAATATCTCAACCCATCAAAACTCCTCATGTATCCTCTCAAAAGGATCATGTTGTAAGAAAAGGGGACACACATAAAGAAACATATGATTCACTTGAACATCTGTTTAAAAGTCCTTCTCCCATAGATAATTCTCTTCTCACTCCACAACCCTCACCATCACAAAACACTCCCATTCCACCCACTATGCAACCATTGTTCGAAGCTATTGACAAAATTCAGGCAAATACCAGTTCCTCTCAATCACCTATCACAGAGAGCATACCCCCACAAGTGACTGGGCCTGAGAAAAGTCAAGTGGCTAGCCTACGAACATAGGAGGCCATACCCTTTGAGTTACATGTAACTCAAGGAGGTATTCCAAGTGAAGCAGCCACTACTATTGTAGAGAACATTGTCTCACTACAGGACAGTGGTTACATTGCTTAGACTTCCTTGGAGGCAACAACTGCTGAGGCTACTAGAGTGACCCCAATACTAGTTGGAAGTCCCCAGTACCAAGACAAAGGGGCATCTGGTTTCTTTTCAATGGACTCACCTCCTAGAACTGAACCAGTTACAACTACCACATCTGGTAGGAAAAAGCACCAAAAGCAAAAGTTTCCAAAACACAAGCAAAGAGTGTTAAAACAACAACTATTGTGCAAACCTCTGTTGCTGAGCCGACTGCTCCTAGTGATCATGGCACTACATCCAGTGCTGTGAAACGCACACCAGCAACCACCAAAAAGAAGCTTCCATCCACAAAGCCCAACAAAAAGAAAACCACAAAGGTGACTCTGGAAGATGAGATACAATATGAAAATCCTGTTGTAACACAAATGCAACAAACAACTACTATTGATACTTCCTCTCAACAGTTGGAAATATCTCAACCCATCAAAACTCCTCATGTATCCTCTCAAAAGGATCATGTTGTAAGAAAAGGGGACACACATAAAGAAACATATGATTCACTTGAACATCTGTTTAAAAGTCCTTCTCCCATAGATAATTCTCTTCTCACTCCACAACCCTCACCATCACAAAACACTCCCATTCCACCCACTATGCAACCATTGTTCGAAGCTATTGACAAAATTCAGGCAAATACCAGTTCCTCTCAATCACCTATCACAGAGAGCATACCCCCACAAGTGACTGGGCCTGAGAAAAGTCAAGTGGCTAGCCTACGAACATAGGAGGCCATACCCTTTGAGTTACATGTAACTCAAGGAGGTATTCCAAGTGAAGTAGCCACTACTGTTGTAGAGACCATTGTCTCACTACAGGACAGTGGTTACATTGCTTAGACTTCCTTGGAGGCAACAACTGCTGAGGCTACTAGAGTGACCCCAATACTAGTTGGAAGTCCCCAGTACCAAGACAAAGGGGCATCTGGTTTCTTTTCAATGGACTCACCTCCTATTCATTTAGGTGATGAATTAAGGTACCAAGAATTGACGGAGAGTGTTAACACCATTGAGTCATCAGTTAATGAAATCAAGACTGATCTCAAAACGATGATGCAAACTTTGGTCACCCTCACCAAAAGTCAACCCTCTACCCAAGAGATTGCTAGTGAGCTATGGAAATTTGTCAATCCAATTATCATAGCTCATTGATAACTAGCAGATCAAACACAAGAAACTTACATGGCTATGATCAGAAACATGGTAGATGCTAGGTTCAATGATACCCAAGCAGACATCAAAGCCATTAAGGAACATCTGCTGAAGACCACTGGCTCTGCCCCCACAATTATTATAAGAGATGATGATGATGATGATGAGTTCACAGTTGATGATGCCAAAAAGGGAGAGAGTGGCAGAGATAGATTACCAAAGCTTGATCCATTTGGGTTTCCACCTTCTCACAAGGGTCAACAACAAAAGGGTCAAAAGTCTGCTAACAAACCAGGGTCTGCTTCAGCTCCTCAATCCACTGCTCAAACCTCTGCTGACATTGCCAAAGCTGACAAGGCAAAGAAGATTGATGAATCTGCCAATGTCATAGCTGAAAAGGCTACTGAAGCAAAGTTAATCAGGTATGAGACCTTGGAAACCAAAGCAGAGAATCTTTTGAAATGAAGACAAAAAGAACAGCAGGAAAAAGATAATGTTGGCTCCTCAAAAAGGAAGAAAAGGCCTGCACAACATGTTAGGCAACCACCATCTAAAACCTCTGTTCTCCAAACATCTGCTACCACCACCACTACAACCACTGAACCTATCAACACAACAACCACCACCACTGCATTATCCATAACCATGTCACCCACACCATCTTTACCACCTCAAACATCTGCTGGTACTAAACAAGTGCCAACAGATGTTAACACACCCATTACTTCACAATCACCATCATCATCTATCATCCTGTACAAAAGAAAAAGGAAATTCATCTTTGTAGTACAGGATGAAAACATTGAAACTACACCTACACCACAATCATCTGAACCCATACCAGCAATTCCATTATCATCCTTCTCACCACACACTTCATAATTTTCATCCAATCCTTCCACCACCATAAGTGTAATTGAAGAATTTTAGCAATAGACAGGAAATCTGATCATACAAGTCACAACTCTAGGTGCGGAAACCCTAGAACTGAACAAAATGATAATACGCAAATCACAACACACGGATTACCTTTTCAAACATCATTTTTATAGATTAACTTGCTTAAAATGTTAACATAAAGTGATTACAAGTTGATCTACACACTTTTACACAATCTTAATCTAGAGAGCAACCTGACCTTAACACACACACAATAACCAACTGTTCTTACTTATCAAACAAGCAAAAACTATTTATAGGACCTGCACATTCGCCCCTTTTCAGAGTACGAATGTGGACATTCGCCCCCTTCCAAGGTACGAACATACATTTTCTTCATTCAGTTTCCACCTTCGCCCTCTAGACTTTCACCTTCGACCTTCATTAATCCACCTTCGACCTCTATTATCCACCTTCGCCCTTCCAGACTGGTCGAATGTATCTTCATGTTTAAGTCTTGGTCATTTTCTGATTATCTGAACCTTCGACATTCTGTACCGGATCACTAGCTAGGGACATACATGAATAATGCACTTACAATCTCCCCCTTGGACCTAGCTAGTGATGTACCAAATCAGAAAGTTATCAATTCTTCAAGTCTTAATCTCATCATCTTGAACGACTTGAAAACTTTCCATCTTCATGCACGTTTGTGTCGAGGTTCCTGTCTATCTCTCCAGTAAGCTTCGAAATCACTAGCTAGGGACATACATGAATAATGCACTTACAATCTCCCCCTTGGACCTAGCTAGTGATGTACCAAATCAGAAAGTTATCAATTCTTCAAGTCTTAATCTCATCATCTTGAACGACTTGAAAACTTTCCATCTTCATGCACGTTTGTGTCGAGGTTCCTGTCTATCACTCCAGTAAGCTTCGAAATCTCAGACAGACTTAAGAAATCTTGGCTTTGTCATTTGTTAGTCCAGACTTGAAGATAGACAATAATCTTGAATTCTTCAATCTTCAGTCATTTCTTTAACCTCTTACTAGCTTCTATTGTTCTGGTGATCTTGATGTTCAGGTTTGGGTCTTATTCAGTTACACGCTTTGTCGATAAGTCTTAAGCAGTGCACCTGTTGTGTTTGATTCTGCAGAAAAATTTACTAGAACCTGCACAAACTACAACCAGCGTTAGACACGACAAAAATCTCAGAAGTACTCTTCACATTCCTTTTGACCCTCAATAGTTCTCCCCCTGAACTATAAAACATTTTCAACATGTACCAGAAACTTGAAAATTTGAAATCTTTTTCAACTTTTAAGTATCTGAGCCTTCACATTCAGTATCCCAACATCGGTTATCGAAAATAAAATTGAAACAAAACTTTTTGATTTTTCAAAGTTTATGCTAAAACACACCAAAAATATTTTTGGATTTTCAAATGTAATTGCATAAAAGTAAACTAAACATATTTTTGTGAATTTTCCGGTAAGAGGATCATATCAGTATTGAAACAGTCAGTCATAACTCTTTTTGATTAATTTTCTGTTTTTGTCATTCAGCATCCTACAACCATTACCAGTATGTTTGTCCACTTAAACTCAAAATCATCATTCATTGCTCAGCACTTTAGATACATTATGGTAATATTCGATACTGAGTAATCTGTGGTCCCCGCGCTCGCGACACATTCCCTATCAAGAATTGCACAAAGCTTCATCGTAACGCGTGATTATACTGAAGTTATCCGTTAGTTACAAGGTATGAGGCACAGAGGTGACAAGTCAGCAAATTAATGCTTCAAAGCAACTTATGCACTCTACCAGGGTGAGGACTAATATCATACATGACTTTCATCATAGTATTGATACGATGCATTAGATAATCTTTGATTATCATCACACATGTTAAGTTCCTCATTTGGTGACTTATGGTTTTGGCTTTATTAGCTCTTTTAATAAGATACCCTGACTGAATCTAGGTCTGTAAATCAATACAGCAAAAGATCAGTTAGGCCATCCCCAGATAACTTTCAATATAACGACCCGAAACCTCTGATTTTGGCAATCTATCAAACGAAATTTCGGTACTAAGACCATATGCCAACGAGACGTTGATCCACATGATTATCAGTTATTGATTTTAAGTTTATATCACCATGCTGAACTTTAAACTTGGATTTCAAGCCTACCAATATATAATTGTAGTGGCTACTCAATGTTTATCAATTCATTTTTGTTTTTAGAGTAGTCTGACAGTCTACTGATGTACTATCATCTCCTCTTTTTCTCCAGAAAAACTCATTTTTGATTTTCTATTTTTTTATTTTGATTTTTCTAAAATTTTCTCCCCCTAAAAATCTAAAAATAAGCATATTTTTGGATTTTTAAACTTTTGATGAAAAACAAAATAAAATGATATCCGATGCGGTTTACTCATGTAGTTTCAAAAACCATTTCCACTCAGATTGCTTGACTCAATAAGATCTTTCAATTAGCAAACCTTTAACAAAGATAAGAGAGTTTAGAATAAACCGTTTTGTTGTATCTGTTGTTGAAATCCAAGACCTGAGAGCAATTGCATGAGATTGCAACGTTTTCCGACTTCACAGGTTGGAAACAGACTACAAACACTCTCCTCTCTATTGAAATCATGTTTTCCTTCTTCAATATCCCTTCCTTGACCTTCACCTCTCCAATAAATAGCTTGTATACAGATGCCCCACTATCAACTATCAAAAGATAGCTAATAGGTCTGTCTGGAACAACCTGCACACTTGTTAAACAATTAGCACAAAAGAGGTACCCATCCCTTCACAATGATGGGTCGTCCAAGGTCATCAATCCTCGGAACATCAATCCATTCTCCTTTTGAGAAATCAATTGGTTTTTCAATGGATTGATTTGAAGTAGAAATTGCTATTGATTTAGAAAGTGATTTGGGTTTCCAAACACGTTCAGAGTTTATTTTAGATTTTGTTGAAATTGTTTTAATTTTTGACTTTTCAGATTTCTTATTTGAAACCTGCTTCTGAACTTTGTTTGGAATCTTCTCAGACTTAACTGATGAAGACCTAGGTTTAGAGTTATTCTTAGGCTTAGCCTTAGAACTCCCCCTTACCTTAGCAACCCGTCCACAATCTCCATTTTTATTCAAGGCAATTTTGTTACGATTGTCATACACAACCCGTTTCCCCTTTTACTTCTTGATTGGTTTTGGGGATACAGGCTTTTTGACATTGCCTGAGTTTCTAGCAAAATTCACTTCGGTCTTTTTCTGTTTAACATACGGACAGGCAGCAACTAAATGCCCACACTCTCCGCAGTTATAACAAGACCTATACTCTTCAAAATCACATGCATATCCATCATCCCAATACCAGTAGGGACAATGAGCAGCAATATGCCCAACTTCACCACATTCAAAACAGCTTCTTCGTTCAACATAACCATGAGAATACTGTGGTGAGTTGTTTCCCCAATAACCATCAAATCGAGAGGTATATGAATAATCATAATAGTCATATGATCTAGATGAAAAATTTCTTGAATTCTTTTGATGAGAATTTTTCATCTGATCATTTCCTTTCGATTTGTTTGGTTTCGGTCCTTTTACTTTAGAACCTTTCTTGTTTTCAACATTTTTCTTTTCAATGTTTTTCTTTTGATCCTCATGTTGGTTAGGATTTAGTTCAAACGACAAATGATCAAATTGATTTTTAAATTGATTTAATAAATCGATATTATCAACATATATACATTTGAGTAAAGATTGTTCGATATTATCAATTGGAAAATCTTTATTGAGAATCAACTTGTCATGTCCTACCAACATATAGGATCCTTCCATTCCATCAGGAAATTTAAATATGGTTTTCTCATCAGACTCAGGTTCTGAAGTGACTACCACATTTTTATTTTTCTGACTAGAATCGAACTTCACCTCAGAGTTTGAAACTTCAACACGAAATGTTGTGTCTTTCAACTCTGATGTGGTGTTATTTATTGAAAAACTTTTATTCATTTCTAACATTTCTTTCTTTAAAGATTCAATTTTATTTAACAAATCTTTTTCATTCTTTTCAAAATCTTTATTTTGGTTTTGACAATTTTCTAGTTCATTTGCTAGGTTCTGTTTGTCCTCAATAAGTGTCATCAAATCACATTTCAACTTGACACATTCAGAACAACTAGCACAATCAATACTAGATCTTACCTCATCATCTGATTTATTACCATTATCAGATATAGCATCAACATTTGAGATGTCACTCTCTTTTGATTCACTCTGTTCTGAATTCGTATCAGAACTCAAGACACTTTCTGACAATTCAATGGAATCATCATTTCTCATTTGTTTGACTAAACACACAACATTACTTTGAACACCTTCTCTGTTAACACACTTGTCAACATGTATCATTTCATCAGTTGATTTCGGTGTCTTTGGAAATCCCCAAATATTGTCAACTTGAGAATTTTGTCTTTGTAATTGTTGTCGTTCAGCTTCTATCATAGCTCTTATCTGCTCATCCGTTCTTGATATGGTCAAGTAATTCATCATTTTTCCAACAAAACAATATTTCAAAAATTTTCTGAAATCAGGCTTAATTTTCGAAATTTTTTACTCCTTAAATTCTACGTTCGCCCCTGACAAGTTCACTTTCGCCCAAAAATAGTGACCCGAAAGTAGAATATCTAACCCGAATGTAGAATATCAAAGGATAAGGTCCACTTTCGTCCGGAAATAATCACTTTCGTCCCTATAAATCTCACCTTCGCACCCCCGATGTCCCGAAGGTGAAATATAACACCCGAAAGTGAAAAACTCAACACAACACACCTAGGTTCGACCTGAAAATAGCTACCTTCGCCCAGAAAATGTCCAGGTTCGCCCTAAAATGTCCAGGTTCGCCTTATGCTCTCCAAATTCGACCCATACATGTTTAAAAAACGGTTACACTTTGAAAAACGGTTATTTTGATCTGAAATTTTCAAAAGTTAATGGATTTTGATGATCTTTATCAGGTTATGATTCGGAATTGATTTGGAACAACATTAATTCTTGGAAATGTTGATTTTATCCACGAAAAGTGATCCAAAACCTTCAAATTGTATCAAAAACCATTTTCATTGAAAAACAGAGAAAATTTGATCAAAATAGGGTCCAAATCAGTTCTGATATTATCAATTTGTTGTTGTATGATCTCTATGGCTCTGATACCACTTTGTAATTGAAGAATTTTAGCAATAGACAGGAAATCTGATCATACAAGTCACAACTCTAGGTGCGGAAACCCTAGAACTGAACAAAATGATAATACGCAAATCACAACACACGGATTACCTTTTCAAACATCATTTTTATAGATTAACTTGCTTAAAATGTTAACATAAAGTGATTACAAGTTGATTTACACACTTTTACACAATCTTAATCTAGAGAGCAACCTGACCTTAACACACACACAATAACCAACTGTTCTTACTTATCAAACAAGCAAAAACTATTTATAGGACCTGCACATTCGCCCCCTTCCAAGGTACGAACATACATTTTCTTCATTCAGTTTCCACCTTCGCCCTCTAGACTTTCACCTTCGACCTTCATTAATCCACCTTCGACCTCTATTATCCACCTTCGCCCTTCCAGACTGGTTGAATGTATCTTCATGTTTAAGTCTTGGTCGTTTTCTGATTATCTGAATCTTCGACATTCTGTACCGGATCACTAGCTAGGGACATACATGAATAATGCACTTACAATAAGACCACCTCCATCCATGATTCCATTGGCTGCTCAGTATCCCCTTGAACTTGACATCATCAAGGGGAAATTCAATCCTTCTATAATAATGAGGATCCATCACAGCTATCCTTTCCATCTCTCTCAAACCTGAATCTTCCTAAACCCAAGAATGTTGATGAATACTTGCAATTGAAAGTAAAACAGGCAGATATCATTATTAAGGAGAAGTGTAAAGGAGAGGATGACAGGACTTCTCAGGGTGAAATGGTGAAGTTGATCAGGGATTCTCTTCTAGATCAAATCATGACAGTTAAGCCTTACAAAGCAAATAGAAAACATTTTGCAGGCTAGACCATTCATGCTTTACAAGAAGAGCTGAACAGGATTGAAGAATTGAGTAAGCAACCAAATCAGAAGGCTTCTATTCCTGACTTCAGAAAAGGTAAAGACCTTGTCAGAGCCTTGAAATTCAGAAGAATGAGGGTAGAATTAGTAGATGCTGGTTTTGGAGAGATCAAGTCTGTTTCAAAATGGTCTGAGCTAAGGCTAGTTGAAACCTACAAGAAACTTGAAGAACAAAGAAAAACTGATCCTACACTTCCAATAAAACCAATTTACCCTGATGATGCAGAAGTTAGAAAATCCCAACAGACCTTCTCACTTAATAGCCTACTTCCATCCTCTGATCTCACTATTACTGCCAAGAAGCATCACAAAAGGCAAAAGGAGATGTCTGAGGAAGATCAAAAGAAGTTTGCCGATACTTTTGTGAAAGAAGGGATTTTCAACCAGGTTCATTACTTCTTTGATCCCATTAGTGAAGAGCTCAGAAAACTCATTGGCAGGCCTCCACCAGCAAACTCATCAAGAATAAATTTGCAACCCAAAAACTCCTCAGATTCAAAAATTCTAAAGTGGAAAGTCAACAAAGACACCCACGAATTGACTCTGCTCAGATCTGATAGAGAAGCTCAAAAGCTAAGCATGGATGATGCATATGGTCTGAGTGCAAATGATCTCCAAGACCTGCTGAACTTAGATCTAGAAAGGGATGCTGAAGACTTGTTCTCTTGTGATTTTGAATTACAAATGAAAGGTTAAATTAGAGAAAATCTGATGAGGAATAAAAATCAACAATAAAGGTTGAGTTTTGGCATCATCTGTTCTAGGGGAGATTGTTGGGTCTGCTGACCTGGAGAAGAACAAATGAAATGAAAAGCCAAAACATACTAAACATCTGATCTTCAATAAAACAGTATTTTGCATACAAGATCCTCCAAAAGATTGTTGACACTAACTACTGTTTCCTAACAACTGCTGGACAAACTGCTGCTTACAAAGACTGATGAAGAAACCACTGTTTGCCAAAGTGCTGATGAAGATACAAGGTAAAGTGCTGATGAAGATACAAGGTCTGTTGGAGCCAACATCACTTAGGCTCCAACAGATGATTCAAGCAAACAGGGTTTACCCCATCAGCTATTAGTCATCAGAGGTTTAATCATCAGAGTTTTCAATGTAACAGTAGTTGTATTAGAGCAGATGTTTTATGTTGTTATGTTAGTTAGCTGTCACTGTCTTAGGTGACGTCAGCCTTAGGTCATCAGATGTAAGACCCTAACCCGTAAATACGCGATTATTGCTTAATCTTACGAGTTATAGCCTTAAATAAAAACCACTCCCGATTAAAGCTTTGATATTTAAGAAAAACTTACACCGTTGTAGTCAATACATTTTTTGTTTCTAAACTCATATATTAAGATCCCCTCCTTTATAAAGAGTTGCCCTGTAGTTTCTGTGAGTGATGGGTTTCACCCCCAGGCCATTTTTTTTGCGTTGCAACGGGAGTCTCTTGAATTCTGGTGCGGAAGCTTGATGAGTGCTCGAGTGTGTTCGGTTCTTCTCACGACTTGATCCTTGCTCCATTTCACAAGAAGTGGTTAGTGAGATTGATAGTATTGCATTTAGATTAGTGGAAGTGTTTATCGTTGGTATTTGGGTTTAACGAAGAATAAGCAGTATGAGTTTATGAAATTTTTACAAATCTTCCACCCATATTAGGCCAAGTCAAACCATGACTTTTTGACTTCAAAATACTTATAACTTTCATGTGTGCACTTTAGAGAAATAGGTCCCATTAATCCGTTTAATGAGATTCGAGAATAATTAACCAAATTCTCAAAACATACATATGAGAATGTTTTCTTATTATATAGAAACCCAGATTTCACATCCAGTTTCACATGCTTAGTTTCTCCACTAGTTTAGCGATTTATTATCCGAAGGCGCTACTTGACCCATTAGGAGACCTTAAGCCTTTAATCCATGCCTTCTTATATCATAATAAATACCTGACGGGTCAAAGTTATGACCGAGTACAAGTACCTTACAAATTCCACTTAATATGCTAGGACAACGCGTGCCCTTTGCCTTTATGCTTACCTGTAGAGGAACATCTCGACAAGGCAACATTAAATTCTGGATTCAAATGGTAATGACTTCCCCATTTGCCCCAATGAACCGTTTGGTTGATTTAACCCGTTCTAAACTTGTTCTTAAGGCATCCAAACCTTATATCTTAAGGTTTGCAGTCAAATAAGATTTATTCCGTTTTACTTTGTTTACTCAATTCGACCAATTATAGTTTATGACCTAGGGTCTTTCTTTATTATGTCAATGTCTCAATCAATATGATATAACTCTACAACATTTTGACGTACTTTTAACAACATTTTCGTTGTAGTTTTCTTTAGCATTTTGCTGCATTTCAACAGCTTTTCGCAGGCATTTTGCTGCAGTTTTCTGCAGCATTTTCGCTGCACTTTTAACAACATTAAGTAGGCATTTTGCTACAGTTTTCTGCAGCATTTTTGCTGCACTTTTAACAGCATTAAGCAGGCATTTTGCTGCAGTTTTCTGCAGCATTTTCGCTGCAGTTTTTCTGCAGCATTTTGCTGCGTTTTCAGCAGCATTTTCGCTGCATTTCAGCAGCGTTTTCTGCAGCTTTTAGCTGCATTTTCGCTGCAGTTTTTCTGTAGCATTTTGCTGCATTTTCAGCAGCATTTCGGAACCATTACGCTGCAGTTTTCTGCAACATTTACAGCAGCTTTTTGCTGCATTTTTTGCAGCTTGTTCACTGCATTTCCAACTGCGTTCTAGCCGCTTTTCAGCAGCTTTTCGCTGAACTTTTGTGCAGTGCTTCAACAGTGTTCGGCTGCATTTTTATGCAGCGTTTCAGCAATGTTTGGCTGCACTTTTGTTCAACGTTTCAGCCTAGTTTTAATAGCGTTTTACACAATGTTGGTAAATCTTAGGGCCTAAGAAATACTTACATTGTATCCACTCTCAATTCCTTGCACTTTAAGCTTGTATCCGTTTGACCCGTTTTGCTCGTTGATCCATTCTTTCCAAGCTTGCACCTAGCTTGACAAGACCAACATTCACTATACTCATAAGATTAGTTAAGTTAGTCATCATATTCAACAACTAACACATCTCATGAGTTTATTCACACCATCATATCACTTTCCCAATTATCATTGGGCTATATTTTCCATGTGTGGTGTGATCCATCTTTTAAATATGTGTTTCACATTTTATATGCGGGTAAGTCCATGATTACCCAAATCAAGTTATCACCTCAATTTGCAAACAAGACTATTGAGACGTTTCATCAAATACTTGGTGTGCACCTACCAAATTCAATTGATTTTCATGGGTTTAAGTTTAGCTAAAACACACCTATTTATCAATCATCATCATATCATGTTGTTTAGGCTCTTTAGTCTTTATTCCTCATTATAACAACTCCTAAGAGTCAACTAAATCATTAAACATAGAGGGTTTCAACCTAGAGGCTAAAACCCAAATTTTGCATACTAACATAATCCTTATGAGCATGATCAATTTAACACGTAAAAATGATTCATACCCAAACTAAGCATGATTGTGGCTCCCCTAAGCTAGAGAAACCTTCAACAACTTAGAATCCCACGTTTTTACAAAACCCTAGATTTTCATCATAACCAAGCATGAACATACCAACAAAATTAGCCAAATAAAATGTTACCTTGGTGTGTATTATGCTTGGATGATTCGTTTTAGGGATAATGCACACAAAAGCCCCTTGATTTCATCTTGATTTAGCTTGATCATAGAGTTTCTCTTATGTGTGTGTTTTGAGTGTGTGTATGGATGATTTTCCTGATGAAAAATCGATACTCCCTTTTTCCTTTATCAAGTTCATAAGTCAACTATGGCTTAATGACACATTTGGTCCTTCAAGTTTCACACAAGTGGATTTGGTTAAACCCACTAAATAAGTTAATCTCTTATAAGGGGTCTTAGCCATGTTTAGCTAACAAGGTTAACGGGGTCATTTTCCTATGTTAGGAATTTCATATAGGTCGCGCCTTTAAAAGTCCCGTGTGTTTATATTATCATAAAATACGATTTAGAAATTTTGGGGTGTTACATCAGAGCTTTAGTTTGTCTATAAATAGAACAGAGCCTGTACTGTTCTATTTATCACTCCAAACATTCTCTTGCACAAACAAAGTCTGCGAGTGATCGGGCTAAGGGGGAGAATTGTATACTTGTACTGAAAATTTGTGAGACTTATGAAAAGTACTTGTTAAAAACAATTGTCCTGTTTGTTATGATTTAGAGTTTATATTTCCGCTGCACTTTCCATTTTATTCATCATTCATTACTGTTTCATTACTTAAACTTCATAACAAGTCAAACTCAGATCCTAACAGATTGAATGATCTTCTTGGTAAAGGGAGGATTCCTTACAGGTGCACCGGTGATCTTCAGATTACACACCTTTAGGATTATGTTCCACCTTTGTCAAGGGTTTCATTCAGCTTGGGAGGTTATGGGTTGGGTTCATTAAGTCATCAATCATCAAACCAACTTTATATTTAACTGAACACTAAATATTAAAGTGTCACTTTAAAGATAAATAAAACAAGAGTTCTATTTCTAGGTCTCGCTAGTACGAATCCGTTAACCATTGGGGATACATGTCGTCTAGGCTGACTATAAGAGAGATCCTTCGGTCTTCATGATCGTTAACCTACTTAGGGGATATGATGTCACCATGGACTGACTGTAAGAAGAGATCCTTCGGCAAAGAAAGCGAGAGCTAAGGGAGGTGTATGGTGTTCCAGGTCGGAAGTGAAGCCTCCATTACAAGAAGAAGATGAGTTTGAGGACCAGATACTTGACCGCAGTTTAGGACGCCTGCTACATGCAGGGCTCAGTCGGTGTACCTTCATGCGGACGCGCATTGGGAGGTTTAACATACTACTCAGTAGTGGCCCCGTTTCTTTATCAAGGAGTCAACACTTCAAGATCACTCTTGTCCTCCTCACAAATAATTAATCTTAAATATTAATTGTAATAACAGATTTAACTGCTTATACGGAGGGCCCGAGATGTGCATATTCGCTATCTCTACTATTTTATCCTTTTATTTTATCAAACCCAAAACTTTTTAAAATCATTTTCTTAAAACCCCTCCATTTTATTTTCTCTTTTAAAACCCGATCAGTCATCTGATGAAAGGTTGAGTAGGGGAAAGTGTGTTCTTTGGAATACGATACTCGGTATTTACCCTAGAAACCTATACTATACACGTCAGGTTCTCTGCCTATGTGTTGGTTTTAGTTTCTAGGTATATATCGTTTACTTATAAATTTAAAACTTGTTAAAAAGGTTTAATAAAAATTAGTCTTTTTCCCGAAACCAAGGTTTTGAACTTACCACACAAGTTTTTGGCGCCGGGAAAAATGACATCTTTATAAATTACTAAAACCAAACACATCAGTATGGTAGCTGTTGTTGTAGGAGAATTCAACCAAGGGTGAATGAGAATCCCAATTTCCACCGAAATCAATCACACAGCATTGAGCATGTCCTCTAGGGTTGGGATAGTCCGTTCGCTCTGGCCATCGGTTTGAGGGTGATAGGTTGTACTCATGTCCAAACGAGTGCCTAGTGCCTCCATATAGGTTTGCCAGAACCGGGAAGTGAATCTACTGTCACGGTCGGAAATGATTGAGACAGGCACACCATACCTAGTCACAATCTAGTTGATATACAGCTTGGCAAGTTTCTCCAACTTGTCGATTTCCTTAATTGGCAGGAAATGTGCAGACTTGGTCAATCGGTCAACAATTACCCAAATCGTGTCGTTACCACTGGACGTCTTATGCAGCTTGGTAATGAAATCCATAGAGATTTGTTCCCACTTCCAAACGGGAATATCGTGCTGCTGAAGTAGACCTGATGGCTTCTGATACTTAACTTTGACATTCGAATATGTAAGGCATCGACTGACGTATGATGCCATTTCACCCTTAAGGTTGGACCACCAATAGAATTCCTTCACGTCTTTGTACATTTTGTCGGCTCCAAGGTGAACCGAGTACTTAGACTTGTGGGCCACCTCAAGAATTAAATCGCGTAGTCTGCCGAAATGTGGTACCCAGATCCGATTAGCAAAATAAACTGTGCCGTCAGATCTTGGTTCCAAAAGATCAACCAACTTGAATAAAGACTCATCCTTCAGATTTTCACCTTTCAGAGCTTCCTGTTGGGCTTCAGGAATACGAGAAGTGAGGTTCGTGTGGATGGTCAAACCTAGCGCACGCACACACATATTCTTGACTCTTTCCTTCCGGCTCAAGGCATCCGCCACAATGTTGGCCTTTCCCGGATGGTATTGGATCTCACAATCGAAATCATTTAGCAATTCAACCCATCTACGTTACCGCATGTTCAGATCCTTCTGATTAAAGATGTGGGTTGTTGTAACACCCCAAAATCATTTGTTTCGCTTAATTACGCCATTAGGCATGATTAACAAAATAATAAAACGAGGCTAAAATCATTACTAGAAACTATTCTAGTTAATGTTATAATATAAAATTGAACTCGAGATTAAACTTGAGGGACCATAGTTGCCAATATGTCAAAGTGGGTTCTATAAATAAAAAATAAAACAATAAAACACACACATTGTGTGTGTGTGTGTGTGTCGTATGAATGATCAGGAGATCATTCTCCTACAACCTCCAACCCTAAACACTCAAATTCAAGCTCAAATCCAAGCCAAATCAAAGGGGTTTCGATGCATGAGCTAAAATCCGGATTATCCAAGCTTATTACATAAAAAGGTATCATTTATTTGGTACAATTTGATGTTAAATCCGTTTTTGATCATGGTGAAAAATTAGGGTTTTATAAAAACGTGAATGTGTATGTTGATGGAGGTTTCCCTAACCTTAGGGAGCCCCGAACATGTTTAATTTGAGTATAAATAGCACTTTACATGTGTTCTTGCTATGTTCATATGAATATGTAATATGTGAAAATTTGGGTTTATACCTCTAGGTGGATACTACATAAGGTTAGTAGTTGTGATAACTCTTAGGAGTTATTATAATGAGAAATTAGACTAAGAAGTCTAGATAACATGATATGGTGATGTTTAGCTAAATGGGTATGCTTTGGCTAACTTAAAACTCATGAAAATCAATTGAATTGGTGAGTGTACACCAAATGTTTGATAAAATACTTGAATGAGAAAATAAATGTGTAAACATGTATGAACATGAATACTTGAAATGTGAGGTTGAGCTAGAGGTAAAATGAATAAATGAATGCCATGGATAATGAAAGAAATCCATATAATGTATTCTAAAAAAACAAGGTTTGACATGTCCCTAAGTTAGGTACAAGAACTAGGGATGCAAACGGGTCAAACGGATGCAAGCTCAATGCGCATGGAAGCAAGAATGGATATGAGGTAAGTTCTACTTACACTACTAGACTATGACATGGATTAAGTGTTATATATATTGGTATTGAGTGTGTACTAAAGACAAACCCCAAGGGGTGAAATTATTAAGTGGGTCAATTTATGTGGATTCACAATAAATCAAGGTTTATGAGATTAATTGAAACCATGAGTGGTGACCGAATGGTGAAATTCATCAAACGGGTCAATTAATAATGATATGTAAGAAATGATGTTTTAATCCAAGATGGGTCACTTAAATCATTTGAATGAAGTTGTTAAGCATGTTGTTAAATGGGTCAAGTTTGTGACACTTGAACCATGTATAAAAACTTGGATAACTTAGTACTATGAACTACGAGTCTAAACGGGTCAAATGGTGATATCCTCACCATGTGAGTCTAATACTTGATGCTTGTATTTCAAGCATTAAGATTCATGAGGTTAAATGGATCAAATGGCAAGGTATTACCATTTGAGTTCCGAGGAATTAATGTGTATATTTAGAAAGCACGCAGGTAAATGCACTTGCGCATGCACGCTTGATGCTAAGAATCATGGAGGATACGCACAAGGTATGAGAATGGGTCAACACCACCCGGTAAGTCCGTAGCTAATTAAACACCTTCGGGCGAAGCAACATGGGTACTAAACTACCCACATGAAGTGTGGGTGCAAATCAAGTAAGTTATTTCCATAACTATGTCTAATGCGCGCTAATGCGCTTAGAATCTACTAAACAAGTGAAAACTTGAGAAAGGATGAAAATCTAAGTCCAGGAAGGACTTAGAGGTTTTTAAACAAGTCAATGAGTCAAAAGCATTGGGATTGGAACAAGAAGTTTCGCCACGAATGACTAAATTGAAATATTTGACCATGAAGGGCATTTTTGGAATTTAAAAGATTTCTAAAGGTTGAATCTAAGAAACTAAATCATAATGAAACAAATCGGATAAACGCTTTTGTTGATCAAGTGTCTAATGACTTGACAACTTAATCGGTAGGCATTTGGTGTGGTCAAAAAGTGCCTTGTTTGATTCAAGGCCTTAATGGGTCGATATGGGTAAAAATCAACATAAACACTTAAAACTTTGAACCGGGTCATAGCATCATGAACCGGACTATAATTTCAGTCAAACAAAGGTTTATTTAGTCGGCAAGTCAATATTTAGGCTTCGGGAATCATCAAATGCGGTTGCGACATGATTACCATGCTTAAAAATCACCAAAAAATGATCAGAAGCTGTGCGCGGCCGCGCACTTAGACCGACCGGCCGCGCACAGAGACCTGCATGACAGCACGATCTTTAAAATTCCATATAAAATCGTAGAAAAATCGTTAGGAGGTGTTCTTTATATGTCTGGAAAGCTCTCGGAGCGTAGAACAATTCTCATTTGAAAGTCGAAGTTGGATTTTGGGTTTTAGAAGGGGTAAAAGCGATCCGAACAGCTGCGGCGCATAAGTTGCAGCAATTTGTTCTCCTAATAAAGGGCCGTTTGGCCTGGTTCGTTCCGTTTCGACGTGTAATTACTAACGTACTAGTTTAAATGCTTCATTTGACCACTCACTAACCATTCTTTGTATAATGGTGCTAGGTAAACATGTGATGGAAGTCCCGGAGCAAGGATCAAGTCGCGAAAAGAGCCGAACACACCCGATCACTCATTCAAGCTTCCGCACTAGAATCTAAGGAACTCCCGTTAAAACACAACATCTTAAAATATGTTTTAACTATTAAAATGTAAAAATTTGTGTGAATCAAACATGTATTTGATCTTAATGGGTTGACTTATAACAAATTTCAAAGTTTTAATCGGGATTGGTTTTTAGTTAAGGCTATAACTCGTAAGATTAAGCAATAATCGCGTATTTACGGGTTAGGGTCTTACAGTTGTAAGCTCTTGTGATCGGTGAAGATGGTGCACTTAGTACCATAAAGATAGTGCCTCCAAATCTTGAGGGCAAAGATTACTACACCTAACTCTAGGTCATGAGTGGTGTAATTCATCTCATGGACTTTGAGTTGACAATATGCATAGGCTATAACCTTATTCCTTTGCATGAGTACACATCCAACACCTTGATGTGAAGAATCGCAGTAAACCCCGAAATCATCGACACCTTTAGGATGAGAAAGAATCGGTGCACTACACAATCGTTTCTTCAAATCTTGAAAAGCTTCTTCTTGCTTGACTCCCCAATCAAACCTTTTGTCTTTTTGTTTTAAGACTGTAAGTAGTTGGGCAATCTTTGAGAAATTTTCGATGAACTGACGCTAATAACTGGCTAAACCCAGAAATTGTCGCACTTCGGTTGGGATTTTCGGCGCATCCCAATCTTTGATTGCTTCAATATTGGTTGGGTCAACTTGAATACCCTTCTCGTTCACAACGTGACCAAGAAAATGAACTTCTCAAATCTAAAACTCGCATTTCAAGAACTTGGCAAACAACTTCTCGTTTTTGAGCAACTCCAATATCAATCTAAGATGATGTTCGTGCTCGTGTTTGGTTCGCGAGTAGATCAATATGTCATTAATGAAAACGATCACGAACTTGTCCAAGTAGGGCTTGCAGACACGATTCATAAGATCCATAAAAACCGTGTGAGGTTTATAAACATTGACTTCTGTCTCACATGTGTGCACAAGTGTGGTTTCTTTGAAAATGTGTTAAAACTTAAAACACTCATACAAGTATAATATGTTTGGCTATATATATACTTTATGTATTGATAGTGAGCTGAAGATTTTGAACATATTCGATCGTTAATATAGATTCTAGTTTTGAGTTCAAGTGATCTACTACTATGGTGGAGATTTAATACAATGTGATGATGAAAATTGTATGCACAATGTCGACATGTTAATCATATAATTATGTTTTATGAAACTAAGTCATCACATAGTTGATTGCTGATTACAACACTAGTTTTTAACTTGTCTACGAACCGATTATTGTGTGACATGGGTCAAGGGTCAGGTGCCCTTGTTATACTGATTCATAATGGAGGTTTTTGGGAAGTTAAGGATCATACCTAAAGTTTTGGAGTTTAGAGGGATCGATGATGTTGTGGAGCCTCCTTTGATCCACAAGATTGAAATGAGGCTCTTGTTATCCTAGTGGCTTGATCGAAAGATGGAAAAGGAAGATAGAAAGTAATTGTTTGATGTTGGTGGTGGTTCGGCCGAGAGAGATATGGAACAAAGAAAATGAAGTACCTTACTTGCACTTTCCAAGACGAAGCTCTTACTTGGTGGAATCTCCAAGTGTAAACCTTGGGTAGAGACGCGGCCTACAACCTCATTTAGGCTGATCTGAAAACTCTACATATGGAAAAGTACTGCCCTAGGAGTGAACTACAAAAGCTTGAAGCAGAATTCTGGAATTTGTCTATGGTGGATGCTAATGTGACTGCCTACATTACCCGTTTCCACGAGCTCTCTCGGCTTGTACATTATATGGTCACTCCTGAATTCAAGAGATTCGAATGGTATATTTGGGTTTTGTCCCTAAAGATTCAAAGCATGGTTACTACGTCTGCACCCACTACTATCCAGAATGCTGTTACTCTGGCTCATAGTCTCACCGATGATGTTGTTTGCATGGGTTCGTTTAATCAAAAGGTTGTAGTTGCTGGTGAGAGTTCTGCGGAAAAGCGCAAGCGATCTGGTTCCAAGAAGGGTAAGAACTCCTCCCATAAGCGCCAAGATTCTGTGAAGGTTTTTGCTGCCACCACTGCTGCGGAGCCCAAAATGAAGTACAACGAGCCCCACCCCTACTGCAGAAAGTGCAATTACCATCATGTCGACACTTGTGAGAGTATCCAATGTAAAACTGCAACAGCCGTGGCCACCGAACCGCTAACTACAAAGCCAAAGACACCAACACCCCTGCCAAAAACGAGTGTTATGAATGTGGTGCAACCGGTCACTTCCGCAAGGATTGCCCGAAGGCTAAGGATCAAGCTCGCGGTCGAGCATTTGTGCTAGGAGCCAGTGAAGCATGTTATGATCCTAACATGGTTGCCCGTTCGTTCCTCCTTAGCAACCATTATGCATCGGTTCTTTTTTATTCAGGCGCTGATTTTAGCTCTGTATCGACCGAATTTGAGAAATCCCTTGGATTAGAAACAAGTAAGTTGGATACACACTATACCATAGAATTGGCCAATGGTTAGTTAATTTCGTCTGAAGAAGTTGTTAGGTATTGTGTTCTAGAACTTGGTGATCGTATTTTCTGTATTTATCTGCTGCCTATTCAGTTGGGTAGTTTGATGTTGTCATTGGTATGGATTGGTTATCCAAGAATCGTGTAGAGATTGTCTATTACGAGAAGATGATTCGTATCCCCTTGTCCAATGGTTATATTCTCTCGATTCGAGGAGATCGTGGTGGATCTACTCTTTGCGTTATATCTTGCATCAAGGCGTAGAAATGTTTAAGGAAAGGTAGTGTCACGTTCCTGGAACACGTCGTTGAAAAGAAAGCTAAGGATCGAAAACTCAAGGACATTCCGGTAGTGCGAGACTATCCTGAAGTTTTTCTAGAAGACTTGCCAGGGCTGCCACCACCACGACAAGTTGAGTTTGCATTTACCTAGTCCCATGAGCTGCCCCAGTAGCTCGTACTCCATATCGTTTGGCACCATCTGAGATGCAAGAATTGTCTAGCCAGCTTAAGGAGTTATTAGATGAAGGTTTCATTTGCCTGAGTTTTTCGCCGTGGGGAGTGCTAGTTTTGTTCGTGAAGAAGAAGGACGGAAGTTTTCGCATGTGCATCGATTATCATGAGTTGAACAAGCTTACCATCATGAACAAGTACCCACTACTGAGGATTGACGATCTGTTTGACTAGTTGCAGGGTTCCACCTATTATTCGAAGATCAATCTGCGTTCGGGGTATCATCAGTTGCGGATCCAAGAGGACACATACCGAAGACTGTTTTCTGGACACGTTATGGGCACTATGAGTTCTTGGTTATGTCATTCAGTTTGACGAATACACCTGCTGTTTTTATGGATCTTATGAATCGAGTCTGCAAGCCCTACTTGGACAAGTTCGTGATCGTTTTCATTGATGACATCTTGATCTACTCGCGAACCAAAGATGAGCATGAACATCATCTTAGATTGATATTAGAGTTTCTTAAAAGCGAGAAGTTGTTTGCCAAGTTCTCGAAATGCGAGTTTTGTATTCGAGAAGTTCATTTTCTTGGTCACGTTGAGAATGAGAAGGGTATTCAAGTTGACCCAACCATGATTGAAGCAATCAAAGATTGGGATGCGCCCAAAACCCCAACCGAAGTGCGACAATTTCTGGGTTTAGCCGGTTATTACCGTCCGTTCATTGAAAATTTCTCAAAGATAGCCCAACCACTTACAGTCTTGACATAAAAAAGAATAAAGGTTTGATTGGGGAGTCAAGCAAGAAGAAGCTTTTCAGGCTTTGAAGAACCGATTGTGTAGTGCACCGATTCTTTCTCTTCCTGGAGGTGCCGGTGATTTCGTGGTTTATTGCGATGCTTCACATCAAGGTCTTGGATGTGTACTCATGCAAAGGAATAAGGTTATCGCCTATGCATCTCATCAACTCAAAGTCCATGAGAAGAATTACACCACTCATGACCTAGAGTTAGGTGTAGTAATCTTTGCCCTCAAGATCTGGAGTCGCTATCTTTATGGTACTAAGTGCACCATCTTCACCGATCCCAAGAGCTTACAACACATCTTCGATCAGAAGGATCTGAACATCCGTCAATGTAGATGGATTGAATTGCTAAATTATTACGATTGTGAGGTCAAATACCATCCGGGAAAGGCCAACGTTGGGGCGGATGCCTTGAGCTGGAAGGAACGAGTCAAGACTATGTGTGTGCATGCGCTACGTTTGACCATCCACATGAACCTCACTACTCGTATTCGTGAAGCCCAACAGGAAGCTCTGAAAGGTGAGAATCTAAAGGATGAGTCTTTGTTCGAGATGGTTGATCTTTTGGATCCAAGATTTGACGGCACAGTTTATTTTTCTAATCGGATTTGGGTACCACATTTTCGGCGGACAACGCGATTTAATTCTTGAGGAGGCTCACTAGTGTAAGTACTCGGTTCACTCTAGAGCTGACAAAATGTACAATGACATGAAGGAATTCTATTTGTGGTCCACCCTTAAGTGGGAAATTGCATCATACGTCAGTCGATGCCTTACCTGTTCGAAGTTCAAAGTTGAGTATCAGACGCCATCAGGTCTACTTTAGCAGCCCGATATTCCCGTTTGGAAGTAGGAACAAATCTCTATGGATTTCATTACCACGCTTCCTAAGATGTCCAGTGGTAACAACACGATTTAGGTAATTGTTGACCGATTGACCAAGCTGTATATTAAGGAGATTGTGACTAGGCATGGTGTGCCTGTGTCAATTATTTCCGACCGTGCTAGTCGATTCACTTCCCGGTTTTGGCAAACCCTTATGGAGGCACTAGGCACTCGTTTGGACATGAGTACAACCTATCACCCTCAAACTGATGGCCAGAGCGAACGGACTATCCAAACCCTTGAGGACATGCTCCATGCTTGTGTGATCGATTTTGGTGGAAATTGGGATTCTCATTTACCCTTGGTTGAATTCTCCTACAACAACAGCTACCATACCAGTATCAATGCCGCCCCATTTGAAGCCTTATATGGACGTAAGTTTCGATCTCCTTTGTGTTGGGCGGAAGTTGGAGACAAATATTTGTCTGGACCCGAGCTAATTCAAGAAACAACCGATAAGATCTTTCAGATCCGTCATCATTTGAAAGCTTCTCGAAATCGTCAAAAGAGTTATGCTGATCGCCGTCGCAAACCACTCAAATTTCAGGTTGGCGATAAGGTACTCTTAAAAGTCCACCTTGGAAGGGTGTACAACGGTTTGGCAAACGTGGGAAGCTTAACTCTCGATACATTGGTCCTTTCAAAATACTTGCTACGATTGGTCCTGTGGCATACAAGCTCAAGTTGCCTGAAAAGCACAGTGGTGTTCATGGATGTGAGGAAAAGACAAGAACCCAAGTCCCATGCATGCCATTAGAGGACAAGATGGTGATTTGCCTACCATTACACCATTCTAGTCTCTTTTCCTTAAACCAAAACCACTTCCACTACAAGATTGA
This sequence comes from Ambrosia artemisiifolia, assembly GCA_032199755.1. NCBI lineage: Eukaryota > Viridiplantae > Streptophyta > Magnoliopsida > Asterales > Asteraceae > Ambrosia > Ambrosia artemisiifolia. Next base: position 36,218,601 of record CM063517.1, read on the forward strand.
TTACCCGAAATACATTCCCATATCCATCCATATGTATCGGCCGAAAACCACTAGACAATGCACCTCTCTTGTCACTTTCAAATGGTCAAACTATTTCACAAGATGGGAGTGTACTTGTATGCCTCAAATTATCAAATGAGTTTTCTTGTCTTGAACATCACAAACCTCCAAAAACACTTCAAGACTTGCGGCCTATATAAAGGAGAATTGGGATCACTTTCATTCCACATATACCCGCATTCTTTCTTCCTTGTCTCTCTCGGCCGAACCACCACCAACAACAAACACTTACTTTCTATCTTCCTTTTCCATCTTTCAATCAAACCACTAGGATAGCAAGAGCCCCAATTCAAGCTTGTGGATCAAAGGAGGCTCCATAGCATCATCGAGCCATCTCAACTCCAAAACTTTAGGTATGATCCCTAACTTCCCAAAAACCTCCATTATGAATCGGTATAACAAGGGCACCCGACCCATGACCCATGTCACACAATAATTGATTTGTAGACAAGTTATAAACTAGTGTTGTAATCGGCAATCAACTATGTGATGACTTAGTTTCATAAAACACAATTATATGATTAACATGTCGACATTATGCATACAATTTTCATCATCACATTGTATTAGATCTCCACTATAGTATCAGATCACTTGAACTCGAAACTAGAATCTATATTAAGGATCGAATGGGTTAAAAATCTTCGGCTCACTAGATCAATGCATAAAGTACATATATAGCCGAACATATTATACTTGAATGAGTGTTTTAACACATTTTCAAAGAAACCACACTTGTGCACACATGTGAGACACAAGTCAATGTTTATAAACCTCACACGGCCTTGAAAGTTGTCAAGGGATCGATTTTTGGAATCAAAATATACATACATATATACTAAAAATTATATCATTTTTTGAGAATAATTATACCCGATTTCCTTAATGACACACTAGCACACACTTATGGTCATTAATTTGTACATTAACAAACATAAACGAGTTGCTTTGGATGCATGAAACATTTGGATTTTAAGACAAGATTATGAAAGGTTTTGGCTTAGCAAACGTGGAAGGATGTACCATGGTTTGGCAAATGTGGGAAGCTTAACCTCTGATACATTGGTCCTTTCGAAATACTTGCTAGGGTTTGTCCCATGGCATACAAGTTCTAGTTGCATGAAGAGCTCAGTGGTGTTCATGACACGTTCCACATCTCTAATGTTAAGAAGTGTTTATCCGATGAATCCTTGATCATTCCCCCCGAAGAAATTCAAATCGATGATCAACTCTACTTCATTGAGGAGCCGATCAAAGTGACCAATTGGAATGTCCAGAAATTGAGAAGGAGCCGAGCAAAACTTGTCAAAGTCAGATGGAATGCAAAACGCGGACCCGAATTTACATGGGAACGTGAAGACCAGATGAGACGAAAGTATCCTATGCTCTTTTCAAAGACAGTTGAGACCCGTAAGTCAAATCGATTTCGCGGACGGAATTCCAAAAACAAGGGGAGAATGTGACACCATTCAACGATCCAGGTCAACATCCGTACACCTTTGCTTGTCATTGTCATTTCATGTGCATATTAGACACTTTTACGCACACTATACCCCCCGAGTCTAGTAAAGCCTGAGTTATTGTACAAATACAATAGATAACCCGTTTACGCATACAACACCCGAAAAATACAAGACAATTGGCGTTGAGCAATCAAGCCAATCACACGCTCAACAGAGAGCAACCGGATGCCCAGTTACTATGCACAAACAAAACAACAATATAGGTGACAATAAATACGTGGGAAATTACACAAGTCCACTTCGAATTCAAGATGTGTTCGATGGGAATAACACCCAAGAATCATGGAACATTATCTAGAACTCAAATGCGTGTTAACATGAGTTAATATTATGTTTAATGTATACCTAATTAAAGCACAAACATATGTTAATGAGGATTTCAAACATCAAACAACATATGAAAGTTAATACATGTTAATATCTTCATCGAGACACACACATGTTAATTTCCCAAAAATCCATCACTACAGATAACTTGTGGATTTTAATAACACCTCTTGTACAATTCGACTATATGTGCATACATACATATATATATATATATATATCTACATATATATACACAACACATCAATGTAGATACCTAGCTTATAAAAACCATGTGTTGGTGTACCTGTAATCGGCCGTCTATATCCATTCATGACCACGATTCCATACCCATTTCCCACATGAATAATATGTTAAACAAATAACCATCCACTCACTACTTTATACAAATCGGCCCATGCATACAAACAAACACATACATTGACAACCTTTTATACAAAATTGGAAGCCTAGAACCTAGTAATACCATAGGTAGCCAATGGATCCTACCTAAACTTGATTATTTCCTTCTCTTTTGTCTCTACATTCGGCCGAAAACACAAGAATGAAGTATAGCGTTGTCCCTTTCATATGATCTTGCCCTTTTCTAACAAAACATAGGAGCTTAAACCTCCCACCATTGATCACTTTCCACTTATAGTTTAAAGAAAACCCATTCCCTTTCCTTTCCTTTCAATCGACCATCACCATCACCATCACCATGTCTTGGCTTGCATTAATTGATATTGTCATCATTTGCCATGTATGACAACAAAAAGACAAACCTTAACACTTACACTCTTCCATAATCCTTCCAAATCATCTTATTCCACTCCTGGGCTTGATCACTTTCCTTTTATGTTGAGGATCATCCTAATTGGCCTATGGCATGGAAACAAGAAGATATTTGTCAAACCTATACACTATTAAGGAAACTTCCACTAATACACAACAGATTCCCACATTTGTCCACCTACCTCAATTAACTAAACAACAATCCTATCCTCTCTTTCTTTTCATTCGGCTGAGACAAGCATACACACACACACACACACACACAAGTGTATCTAATCTATTAGATGTGAGGAAAAGACAAGAACCCAAGTCCCAGGCATGCCATTAGAGGACAAGATGATGATTTGGAAGGATTACGGAAGTGTATAAGTGTTATGGTTTGTCATTTTGTTGTCATGCATGGAAAATGATGACAATATCAATTAATGCAATCCAAGACATGGTGATGGTGATGGTGATGGTGATGGGTTCGGTCGATTGAAAGGAAAGGAAAGGGTATGGGTTGTCTTTAAACTATAAGTGGAAAGTGATCAATGGTGGGAGGTTGAAGCTCCTATGTTTTGTTAGAAAGAGGCATGATCATATGAAAGGGACAACACTATACTTCCTTCTTGTGTTTTCGGCCGAATGTAGAGACAAAAGAGAAGGAAATAATCAAGTTTAGGTAAGATCCCTTTGCTAGCTATGGTACTACTAGGTTCTAGTCATCCAATTTTGTATAAAAAGTTGTCAATGTATGTGTTTGTTTGTATGCATGGGCCGATTTGTATAAAGTAGTGAGTGGATGGTTAGTTGTTTAACATATTATTCATGTGGAAAATGGGTATGGAATCGTGGTCATGAATGGATATGAATGGACAATTACAGGTACACCAACACATGGTTTTATGAGCTAGGTATCTACATTGATGTGTTGTCTATATGTATGTATATATATATATATGTATGCACATATCGTCGAATTGTACAAGACGCGTTATTAAAATCCACAAGTTATCTATTTTGATGGATTTTCAGGAGATTAACATGTGTGTGTCTCGATGACGATATTAATATGTATTAACTTTTATATGTTGTTTGATGTTTGAAATCCTCATTAACATATGTTTGTGCTTTAATTAGGTGTACGTTAAACACAATATTAACTCATGTTAACACGCATTTGAATTCTAGATAATGTTCCATGATTCTTGGGTGTTATTCCCATAGAACACATCTTGGATTCGAAGGGGATTTGTGTAATTTCCCATGTAGTTATTGTCACGTATATTGTTGTTTTGTTTATGCATAGTAACTGGGCATCTGGTTCCTCTCTGTTGAGTATGTGATTGCCTGATTGCTCAACGCCAACTGTCTTGTATTTTTCGGGTGTTGTATGCATAAACGGATTGTCTATTGTATTTCTACAATAACTCGGGCTTTACTAGACTTGGGGGGGGGGGGGGTATAGTGTGTGTAAAAGTGTCTAATATGTACATGAAATGACAATGACAAGCAAAGGTGTACGGATGTTGACCTGGATTGTTGACTGGTGTCACATCAGTTTTATATGATACTGGTGCGGATTATAGTTTTTTGTCATTAAAACTTAGCAAACTCTTAGGATCAAACCCAACTCTTTTTGATTCTAAGCCCTCTGTAGAGTTAGCTAATGGTAAGCCCATTGAGGTGACCCATGTCCATTGCGAGTGCAAACTCGAGTTAGATGGACAAACATTCGATATTGATCTTATACCCATCACTCTTTGTATTTTTGACATTGTTGTTGGTTTGGACTGGTTGTCCAAATATCGTGCAGAGATACTTTGAAGGAGAAGATTGTTCGCATCCCTCTCCCTAGTGGAGAATTCTTTTCTGTTTAAGGTGATCGGGGTGGTGCTATGGTGGGCATTATCTCATTCCTGAAAGTCCAAAAGTGTATTCGAAAGGGCTATCCAGCCATTTTGGCTAATATTTCTGATACTCACGAGAGGAGTTGAAAAATCAAAAACATCCTTGTCGTTCGTAATTACCCAAACATTTTTCGAGAAGAACTACCAAGACTTCCACCTATTCGCCAACTGGAGTTCCAAATCGATCTTGCACCTGGAGCAGCTCCAGTTGCACGTGCTCCATATCGACTTGCATCAGGCGAACTTCAAGATTTATCCACCCAACTCCAATAGCTATTGGATAGGGGTTTCATCCGACCTAGTTCTTCACCTTGGGGAGTCCAGTACTGTTTTTCAAGAAAAAGCATGAGACTTTCCGCATGTGTATCGATTACCGTGAGTTGAACAACGTGACTGTCAAAAACCGATACCCACTGCCACGTACTGATGATTTGTTTGATCAGCTTCAAGGGTCAGGCTTCTAGTCTAAAATTGATTTGAGGTCAGGGTATAACCAACTAAGAGTCCGAGAGGAGGATGTAGCTAAGACAGCCTTTCAAACTCGATATGAACATTATGAGTTTCTGGCCATGCCATTTGGTTTAACCAATGCACCAGCGGTTTTCATGGATCTTATGAATCGTGTGTGTAAGCCATACATGGAAAAATGCGTTATCATGTTTATCGATGACATTCTAATCTATTCCAAGAGTAGGGAAGAGCACGGGAAACATATGCAGTTGATCTTGGAAATTCTGAGATAGGAGCAGCTTAATGCTAAAATTTTCAAATGTGACTTCTGGATTCGAGAAGTCCAGTTCTTAGGACATGTGTTAATGTAGCTAGAATACATGCCGATCCAGCAAAAATCGGTGCTATCAAGCATTGGGAGGCACTTTAGACTCCTACTGAGGCACGCTAATTTCTTGGTATTGCGGGATATTATCGCAGATTCATTGAGAGATTTTTAAAAATTGCTCAACCACTCACTGCTTTAACAGAGAAAGGTATCACTTATAAGTGGGGAGATTCCCAAGAATCTACTTTCCAATTGTTGAAACGAAAACTCTGCAGTGCACTAATCCTATCATTACCAGAGGGTATAGATAACTTCGTGGTGTACTGTGATGCTTTTATTCAAGGTCACGGGTGCGTTTTGATGTATTGTGCGAAATTTATCGCGTATGCTTCACGCCAACTGAAGGTTAATGAGAAGAACTATACTACTCATGACTTGGAACTAGGAGCAGTTGTGTTTGCTCTAAAACTCTAGAGTCACTACTTATATGGAACAAAGTGCACCGTCTTCACTGATCATAAGAGCCTTCAACATATATTCAATCAGAAGGACTTGAACATGCGACAACGTCACTGGGTCGAGCTCTTGAACGATTATGACTGTGCCATCAAATATCATCAGGGTAAAGCTAACGTAGTAGCGGATGTCCTCAGTCATAAAGAGTCGAAACCCAAGTAGGTTCGAGCCTTGCAGCTCACTATTCACTCTAACCTTCCTAATCGGATTCGTGAAGCTCAAGTTGAAGCATTGAGGGAAGAGAATATTAAACTCGATACTCTGCATGGCGCTAATAAGCACTTAGAACTCAAATCTGATGGGCTTCAGTATTTTATAAATCGAGTCTGTATTCCACTCTTTAGGGATCTCAGGCAACTTTTCCTTGATGAAGCTCATACCTCTCGTTACTCGGTACATCCTAGATCTGATAAGAAGTACCAAGATACCAAAACACTCTATTGGTGGCCAAACATGAAAGCTGAAATATCAACTTATGTTAGCAAGTGCTTGACTTGCGCCAAGGTTAAAATTGAATATCAAAAACCTTTCGGCTTACTTCAACAACCAGTTGACAGTTCCATGGATTTTATCACCAAACTCCACAAAACACCCAGTGTGTGTGATACCATTTGGGTTATTGTTGATCGTTTGACCAAATCCACTCACTTCTTGGCAATTAAGGAGACGGATAAGATGGACCATCTGGCTACTATCTACGTTAAGGAAATTGTTTCTAGGAATGGGTGCCTTCTTCGATCATATCTGATCACGATACGCAATTTACTTCTCGTTTTTGGATCACTCTCCATGAGTTTTTGGGAAATCGCTTAGATATGAGCACTACTTATCACCCTCAGACTGATGATCAAAGTGAGCCACTATCCAAACATTGGAAGATCTACTACGAGCTTGTATAGTAGATTTTGGCAAGAGTTGGGAGAAAGATTTGCCCTTGGTGGAATTCTCATATAACAACAGTTATCACACTTTTATTCAGTGTGCACCTTTTGAGGCGTTGTATGGACTCAAATGTAGGTCTCCCATATGTTAGGCTGAGGTTGGAGATGAACAGCTGACAGTTCCCGAACTGGTACATGAAACGTCTGAGAAAATTGTAAAAATCCGAAACCGTATGACCGCTAATCGTGATCGAGAGAAAAGCTACGCTGATAAACGAAGGAAACCTTTGGAGTTCCAGGTTGAGGACAAGGTACTTTTGAAAGTGTCGCCTTGGAAAGGTGTGATTCGTTTTGGGAAACGAGGCAAGTTAAACGCGCGATACTTTGGACCATTCGAGATAGTGGAAAGAATTGGTCCGGTGGCTTACAGGTTTAATTTACCTAATGAACATAGTCGAGTATATAACGTATTTCACGTGTCGATCCTTAAGAAATGTCTGGCTGACGGAACATTGGTAGTTCCACTAGCAGGTGGATCAGTTGCAGCTTATGTTAGAACTTGTAGAGATTCTAGAACACGGTGTTAAGAAACATAGACAGAGCAATATACCTATTGTTAAGGTACATTGGCATTCCCGTCGAGGACCGAAATACACTTGGGAATGCAAGGATCGGATGTGGCTTAAATACCTACACTTATTTGCTAAACTTGAACTACTACATAAAGCTAACTCTAAACCCGAAGCGGAAAGCTTAAACTGAATTTTGGGTCGAAATTCCTTTCAACTTGGGGATGATGTGACATCCGGGAACTTTAAACACTTTTGTACACTTGCTTCATGGTTTGCTTACTGAATTTCGGGACGAAATTCTTTTCAACTTGGGGATGATGTGATACCCCGCATTTTCAGGTTAACACTTAACTAAACTCTAGTTAACTTGTACTTACATTCGTAGCATTTTACTTAACTAGGGTTAGTTAAGGGAGTCACAACTCACACGGTACACGGTTATAGGTTAATAAATGCATAAAGCGGCAATTCAGGGAATTACTAGACCGCATATACGAGTAAATGACTCCGAACATTGGTGCAACAACAAAACTAATAATTGTAGAGTAGTTTGTTTGATATTAATTGTAATTATGTTCTTTCGTGTATTTAAATGTCTAAGTCTGTATATTTAAGTGAAACGCGTTACCGAACCTGTAACCGACACTTGACGAACCGAGAAGGTACTTAGGGTCATGAAATATTGGGTTAATTATTTATGGTGTTAGTCTAGATGTTCAAAGCCCAAATAATGTGCAAAAAAGGACAGAGCAACATCGTGCTGCGTGACTAGAAAGATCCAACCCTTCACGCTACGCGACGGGGTGTCAGGTCAGCAAAATTCGCAAATTCCTTATAAAAATAGATTTTTAAATCGATAATCCTCATAACCACAACTCTAATAAACCTAATTACACCATACGAAAAATACCTCTCCTACCTCTGCCATAATCATTCCCAATCGATTTTTGAAGTATTCGAACGCCTAGGATCCTTATTTGAAGTGCTTAAGGTATAACAACACTTATAATATGTTTTAATATCTTTCATTATGCTTTTTAAACATCAAAATTTGTTTGTCCAGACCTGATATGAAACACTAATGATTAAAACATGAGTTTTATAAAGATTTAACATGATAAATAATATGATTAGTTGATATCATGATGATACTTTGCATGAAACTTGCATGTACGTGTTTATCATTTATCTAGGGTTTATAGAAGTTACTGTATATGATGAACCTTGCATGTTGGGTATGATCTAAGTTGTGAGCATGTGTTATTACATGATTATGATGATTGTTAGGCGATATTATGGGTTTAGGGTTCATTAATATTGAGATATATGTATCATAAAATTTGGACAAATTCGAAGACGCAACTTGTATGTGATATATCTTGGGCTTTAACAATTGTTTTGGTTGTTACTTGATACGAGCACGTAGCTTATGATGTTAGAATTTCAGAATGTGCAAGTTTGTGTGTTTTCGATACCGTTTAATATGTTTTTGTGATTTTATAAAAACAAAGGTCAAATATGATTTTCGGATTTAAAACTTGGGTCGATTATAAAAGGCCATAACTTGAGTTTTATAAGATATAGACCAAGAAATTTGGTCAGTAACTAGATACATGAGTTTTCTATCTTTTCCAAGTGGATTCATCCCGTTTGGATGAATCTATAATTTTAAAAATTTTTCTCGTGAACTGTCGCAGCTGAAACGTTTTCATAACCTAGTTATGATAAGTGATTTTTCATAATTTTTCAACATGGTTTTGTCATGAAATAAAAATAGTGATATGTAGGATGGACATGTAGGGATTCTCATAAAAAAATTGACTTATAATTTGCTCAGAAAATGCAGATTATAGAAATAGTTCATATGAGCTTATTTAATAATTGCATTGACTTGTATGTAACTTGTGCTTATGTGTAAATTTGTGTGTATCATATATAAAGTATGTGATTATATGTAAACTTAATATTCACCAACGGGTCGTAGACGCGTTGGGTCACTTGTTGCATTCACCAATGGGTTGTAGACACGTAGGGTCACTTGTTGCATGTAGAAACATTAGTGTTACTGAAACATATTCACATCATTGGATGCCTTGAATAAACGGGTCTTGTTGTGTGTTGGTTATACAAATGACCTAAGTCTTGTTGTGTGCTGGTTATACAAATGACCTATAGAGTGACACATATAATAGGGAGTCGTTAGCGGGTATCTATTACTTGTGGATTTGGATTTTAGCAAACACAACCTAAGGTGAGTTTCACTACTCTATTCTCAAAAGCATGCGTCTCGGGTTTTGAGACAGCTTAATTTATGGTTTGAAATTACTTAATTTTTTAGTTCTTGGTTTGGAACTACATTGATTCCCTTGGGTGAATCGGGTTTTATAGTTTCACAATTTTTGTCCTTTGTTAACTAAATGGGAAACTCTATCATTTAAAGTCCTTACTTTTACCGGGTTAACCGCTGGAGGCGAACGGGGTATTAGTTAGTAGCGCTACTAGGTTGTGCAGCAGCCTCACATCTGATGTACTAGAGGCATGGGTGTGAACTATTGACCACTTTTTACTAGTGTTGATAGACACTAAGGCTAAGGCAAATAAACTTCTATATGTTCTCGGTACTACTTTTGTTTGGTTATATTGTATGGGTTAGCTACCCCTGGCATGCGTTGAAACTGGTGGTTGGTTACTTTTGAAACTTTACTTTTGCTTACTTAAACTATGAACTTACCAACTTTATGTTGACACACGCTAGCATGCTTTTGCAGGTCACTAGGTTTGGATCACGTAGGGCATGCATCATTTGTGTCGTGGTGATTTGAACATTATTAAACTTATTTTGATTTACTTTACATTACTTTGGTTTTTAGGCGCATTGTTTTGCGCATGGATATAAACGACTTATGTTTGTTTACGCTTCCGCAATTATCTAAACTTTTTTGTTAAAGGTTAAACTATATTTTTGAAAACAAACTAAATGGTTTGGGCATTTAGAGTCGTTCTTATAACTTATGGCTATGGGGATCCTGGTGTGTCACACACCTCGCGGTATAAACCCCACAGTGAAATTTGAGGGTGTGACAATACAAATGGGTAACAGTAGATCATTCACATCCCATCCACCATAACTTGCCTCATCCTTAAATTATAAAGAAATCACTCAAAAACACTCTACGTCTCATCATCTATCTTCATGCCCCATCTTCTTTTCTTTTAAGGTAAAAGCTAGATTGAAACCTAAAATGAGGGAGCCACTATTCATCACCCCTAAAGTTTTTAACTAATTATTTAAAACTACATATGTGTGTGTGTTTTTTTGTGTGTGACTTGGCATGGTTAGTATCTTTTAGGATAAAATTTAATAATAAGTTTCAGATTTTGTTGTGGTTATCATCTTTGCAAGATAGTTGGTCTGAAATTGTTATTATGCTATTTAGTAATGTAAGGACGGGTGGATTCACTTTTGAAGGTATGCGAGATCTTATTTAGGTTTGTCAAAAGGAGGAATTCAAGTGAATCATGAAGTAGTGAATTGTTGAATATTGATAGAGGTAAGAGAAATAATAAGGACAGTGGGAGTATGGGTAGGAGTTCATCTGGAACTTGTAAGAATGTAAAGTGTTACGACTGTAAAGAGCTAGGACACAAAATAGAATAGGCACTGTCAAAATGCTCAAAGGGGCGTGAATTATGCATTGTACACAAAAGAGTGATCCAAAAACGAGAAGTAAATTGCGTATCGTGATCAGATATGATCGAAGTAGGCACCCATGCCCAGAAACAATTTCCTTAACGTAGATAGCAGCCAAATGGTCCATCTTATCCATCTCCTTAATTGCCAAGAAGTGAGTGGATTTGGTCAAACGATCAACAATAACCCAAACGGTATCACACACACTGGGTGTTTTGTGGAGTTTGGTGATAAAATCCATTGAACTGTCAACTGGTTGTTGAAGTAAGCCAAAAGGTTTTTAGTGTAAAAGGCAGTGTTGAGTTTTATGCATTGTACACAAAAGATGATGCATTGATTCTTAGTGTAAAAGGCAATGTTGAGTTTTGGGTTATGGACTCTATTGTTTCATTTGATGGTTATCCACTTAATTGAACCATTGAAGAGTCTAACGTAGCTTTGGGAAGGTACAATTAAGTTCTTGAAGCTATGGGCTTAGGAGATGTTGATATGAGAACTCCTATGGGAACTACATGGAACTTGAAAGATGTTAAGAGTAATTCCAAGTCTGTTGATAAAGCTTATCTCTACCGGGTACCGTTTGATGAATAGGGATTGCATGTCAAATTTGGTGGTATCAAATGGAAGGTCATCAATGGTAAGCTTGTAGTTGCTTGTGGAAAGAAACGGGGATCGTAGTACATAGTTGAGGTACCGCCATAATGAATGAACCAAATATCGAGTAATTTTTTTTAAAATTCATAAAATATTAGTAACATACAATACATAACATATTAGAAGAAACAATTTAGAAAAATTAACATAGTTCTCATGAATATCTCAATTCCAACTAGTTCTCAACGGATCCATCTATAGATATCTATTAGCAAAATATATCTATCAAATAAAGTTAATTTCCTTACAATGTTATTAACTAATGTGTTGAATTGTGTATTTAAACTCACCCTATCTATCTAATAAAGTTTGTTTCCGTTATTAACTAATGCGTTTTTTAATTTTGTTTTTCCTAGAGTTTAGTTGCCGGTAAAACCCAACTTTTTTAGGTCACCAGACCATTTAAGTGCTCCATATATTTTGTTGTCGAATAGTTTCCAAAGAACACAGTTTGGTTGTTTTTTTTTTTCTGGATATAACATGCGTTAAAGTAATGTTATAATAATAAGAATAATAACCAAAAGTGTAAAAGAAAATAATAAAAAACACCTTACTAAAAAGAATTGGTAAAGAGCCGTAATAACCATTGGAGGTGGTGCGGCATGTGACCTTTAAAGGAAAGTAAAAAAGATGGGCATGATATTAAACTCCTCTTTCTGACTTTGCCACCCAATTGACTTGTGAACTTAATAAATTGTCACCAACTGCACTTTGTATACCAAAAATATCTGATATTTACTTACACCCTTTAACAATTCAGATGGTCCCCTTTAGTCCCTCAATTTAATTTGCACTCATCTTGATACAAGCATAAAAACAATGATAATATCTATTATTTCTGTACAATATACTACTTCTGAAAAAATGTAAAAGAATTACACTTTTTTTTTGTAACGGATGATGTGCGCATATAATGAATTTATGGGTGGGTCATCAGGGTAGGAATAAAGTAAAATTGCACTAATTTAATGTCATTTTACTAATTTTGTGAAAATTAACGTTAAAAGTGGCGGACGGTTAATCATGCATCATTTGGTGGCGTTGATAGCTAAAAGACAAGGGTGTACATGCACCAGTCGGCCTTTGTCCCGATTCCTAAGTGTTATGTGCATTATGTCCAAGATTTGATGTAAAACTACTATCAAGTCGGAGGTTTCACCGGAAGCATGCTCTCTATTTCTACAGGTAGAGGTAAGGTTGTCTACATCTTACCCTCTTCAGACACTACGTTAACTTTGCTGTTAGTGGTATTTATTGAGTATGATTGATGACATTTTTTTATAACGATCAGACTATGTTTTATGCATTATGCCCATACCATATGCGATGTTCCGATTGGTTATTGAATTAATTCCAAACACATATCCATACACTCACGCCTAAGCCCTTAACGACCCCATGGCGGTAGTGTTTCACGCGCTTTTGAATTAATGTGCGATGAACATAAATACATAACATATGTCCTTATATTTTAAAAAAAGTAGCATTTAAACTAACCTAGGCTCAGTATTGTTGATTTCAAAAGTCACTAAAGTTATAATATTGTTTGTTGATTTCAAACCTCATAAACTAGTTTCCTACTTAAGGTTTAAAACTTAAAAGTGTCATGTTTGACTTTCAAAAGTAAAATAGAAAGCAAATTTTGATTTTTAAAAAGTGAACCAATATCTGTATTAAATGAATTAATCTGAACTACATTAGTAGATTGGTTTTGATATTTAAGGAATCCTTATGAATTTATAGTTTTAACAATACCATGATTGACTTTTGAAGTCAAACAGGTTGCTTATCAACATTGTATTTGATGGGCATCCCATAATTAAATAGCACAAACTCCTTGTACTGAATGTATATAGATAAAGCAAAAGATTTGTTTAATTTTCAACTTCCAATTTCTAATGGTGTGATGTTTGACTTTAAAAAGTCAACGCTAAAGCTAATTTTAGAATGTTAATTGAAATGTTTTTCTTTTTACTCTAACTTCAGGTGGAACAAATACATAAAATCTTTAAGCTTTGTGGATCCTCATGTGAATATTATTGAATAAGCATGGGGCAAACTTGGTAATTGAACAACACACATTATCATTTGTTAAAACCCCTCAACAAACTTGGTAATTATATAAATGACATCATTCCCAAAGGTAGGGAACGTCTCTGTAGTTACGTATATACGAAGTTAAAAGGTTTTATAGTAATACTAGCTGATTACCCCGGGAAGGTCCCGGGGTTGAAAAATTTAATATGATTTAATAAAAAATGATAAAAAAAAAAGAAAACTCAAATCACGAAAAGAGTAAATAACTTAAACATAATCAATCTTAGTTAAAAAACATTTATTTAAAAAGTTAAAAAAATAAAAAGCATAAACCATATTAAACATAATAAAGTATTAAAAGGATAACCTTCAACATATAATCATCTTCACGTAAATTAAAATATGTTACAATTTGATTAATGAATAACATGAACACTTTGTGTTTTTTTCTGTATGAATATAACCCCACAAAAAATAGTCGTTTTTTTTTCGTTTTTATATAGCACTATGGTACTCGTTGGAAAGATAATAAAACGCTCGTTAATTTGGTGTAATTTTTTTATTTAAAAAATCTCGAATATAAAAGATATTTATGTTTAAAAATTATGGGAGGAAGATAAGAGAGAAAAATTTAAATTTGTTTTTAAATTCTTTTTTCCTAAAATAACTCAATTTAATTTTAGTAATTGAGAATTAAGAGATAGAGAGATAAATTTAGAAAAATACTCAAAAACACCAAAAACACTCAATTATTAAGCCACGTGGCACTCTCAATGGGCATATATGCTTTCTTTTATATATATATATATAGATGTGATACTAGATTATACCCCGGGAACGTTCCGGGGATGAAAAATCTAATATGCATATTAATTTTACATATGAAATAGAATGATGCGCTAGTTACATGCATTAAAGCTTCGGGTAGCAGCTAACCTAAAACAATTAAAAATATATCTAACCTAAAACAATGTATAACCCCAATGCTAACGCATGTTGAAAATAGAATTCATATTTACTGATTTGTACATAATTAGTGACTTGCCTACACATGATTAATGATTTACCTGAACACTTTGTGTTTTTTTTCCTGTTTGAACTAAACCCAACAAAAAATAGTCGTTCTTTTTCTCCATTTTTTATATAGCACTATGGTACTCGTTGGAAAGATAATAAAACGCTCGTTAATTTGGTGTACTTTTTTTCTTTAAAAAATCTCGTATATAAAAGATATTAACGTTTAAAAATTATGGGAGGAAACATAAGAGAGAAAAATCTAATTTTATTTTTAAATTATTTTTTCCTAAAATATCTCAATGCCACATGGGATGACACATGGCACACTCAAGGAGGAGAATGCCTCTTTGAGTGTCATGTCATTAAAATGGCTTTGGTTTATTATATGTATAGATTTTCCCTTTGGTAAAGTTATAAGATCCTCTAGGTTAAACTTATAAAAACCTGTAAATAATAACATGATTTTTAGCCAATCCCTTTATAGTGGGTTTTACAGCAGTGGGCCTTCAGGCGACGGGTTTTCCCCGGGAACTGGTGTGAAATTTTTGGTGGACCCAGGTTACTCTCGGAGTACTCCTTTGTCCAGTGGGTACTTCGAGAGTGGTCGGGATTAATTTGTTAGCTGTTAAAAAAAAAATTGATTTTTATGATTGTCTTTATGTGATTAATATATAATACTGAAACTTAGGGATTTTATGGATTTTTAGTCTATTTAGAGTTAAGAAAATGTTTGGATCGATGACTTTAATGAAATAAGGTTAAATACTATGATTTAAGCTCTACCTTCTTAAAAAAACGGATGTAGGTATGAACCAAAAAATGAGTAAAGAGTAAAGACGGTCTTGCCTCACATAAATTGTCACGTACACAATTGAAGGAATCCTTTGCAGAAGTAGGTTAGTTATTAGATTACAAATTATAAATGGGTGGTTCAATGGAAAAGTTGTGTTTATGGTAATGCTTCTAAATGGTTTAGCGGCTTCAATCATCAAACGATAGGCTTCTGCAAAGGTGTCTGTGATGCCGCTGAATGAGTTGGAGGTTTCTGTGATGCCGCTGAACGAGTTGGAGGTTTCTCCCTTGATGCCGCTGATCCAGTTAGAAGATTCATTGATGCCGCTGATCCAGTCGTACCATCAATGTTGTCTTTTTAATGTTGTTTACTTTCAATTATCTTTATCATCAATCACCCTTTGCTATCATGGATGCGTTGGGTGACTAATCAATTTCTGTTCGAGTTTTATTTAGTAATGGCAGCGTTATTATTATCTTACTGTTAATGTTAATACTACTACTATTATTAATAAATAATTTAGGATTATTACATTACTTAATAATACTAAATTTATTTAAAACGAATAATCTTTAATGTTTAATAGTGAATAAATGTAATAATCATAAATTTATTTAAAACGAATAATACAAATTTATTTACAACAATTTTTTCATCTGATGCCTTAGAGTGGTTTGGCGACATCATTTGATGGCTTAGAGTGGTTTGGCGACTTCATTATTTGATCCCTCCCTGTGGTTTGGCGACATCATTTGATGGCTTAGAGTGGTTTGGCGACTTCATTATTTGATCGCTCCCTCTCATTTAATTATGGTCGAACAAGAGAAAGCATGAAAATAAAAAAGCTGGATGCCTCTAACTCGTTCAGCGGCATTAAGTCTGAATCCCCTAACTGGATCAGCGGCATCACAGAAACATCCAAGTCGTTCAGCGGCATCACAAAAACATCCAACTCATTCAGCGGCTTCACCTTACATTTTGCAGAAGCCTATAGTTTAATGATTGAAGCCGCTAAACCATTTAGAAGCATTACCATAAACACAACTTTTCCATTGAACCACCCATTTATAATTTGTAATCTAATAACTACTGCAAAGGATTCCAATTGAAGTGCAACAACATGACTTATATTATCATTCGAAACCATAGTGTCTAGCACAAATGGGTCTCTTCAATTCCTAGTGATGTAGTTACAGATACACATGAGGTTTTCCCATATACATGACTTAAGTTATACGATGTTCATAATTTAATTATATAACTGTTGAACCAAATATATTAAATTATTAATGGAAAAAAAATAAAACATATGAGGTAAAACGTGTAGATATTCCCAAACATTAGGGGTCCAAG
Organism: Ambrosia artemisiifolia; assembly: GCA_032199755.1. Classification (NCBI taxonomy): domain Eukaryota; kingdom Viridiplantae; phylum Streptophyta; class Magnoliopsida; order Asterales; family Asteraceae; genus Ambrosia; species Ambrosia artemisiifolia. The sequence goes on from CM063517.1 coordinate 36,235,469, forward strand.
AAGAACATAGAAACAAACAGCATTAATATTCACAAGTGTATAAATATATTACCGCAAAAAAAGAGTGAGTGTTTTGGAGGGAGGAATTGGAGGTAGCTATAGCCATGGGGAGGCCACCATGCTGTGATAAGGTTGGCATCAAGAAAGGTCCATGGACCCCTGAAGAAGACATCATTTTGGTCACCTACATCCAAGAACATGGTCCTGGAAACTGGAGATCAGTGCCTACAAACACTGGTAAATTATCAAACCTTTGATCTATTCTCTATCACCCTTAATTAATTCTCCTTAATTTGTGCACATCCATGCATCTTTCACATCCATGTTTTTCAAACTAAATATATTGAAAACTCAAGAAAATGCCTCTACTATTGACCAATTGACAAATCTAATACGTTTTAGTTATGATCTAGTAGAACTAAACTTTTGATGTGCCGTCTTAGAGAGATTGTTTGTTTTCCTTTCACAAATGGGTTCTTTTGAAAACCAATAATAATAAATGAGTGTACATCAAATATGGGTTAGTAGTTGTCTAGATAGATAGAACTAGATAGCTACTATAAGAATCTAATCAGACTCAAGTTCACGATTTATTTTTGTCTTTTTACCGCTAAGTTCAACTGTTACACTACATAAAAATACAGAAAGGTTAACACTAGTTCTGATCCGGTCAATTTTTTTTGCATTGTTCAAAAATATGTATTTGTTACGTTAGATAACGAATAACCTCGCTGATTTGAAGTGCAACAAAAAATAGATTTTTCATCTTAGTTTTTTTTTAAACCCGCATTATTAAAAATGAAACAAAAGCCATTTTTCAGTTATTAAAAATGAAAGTCTCCCTTCAAAAAAAAAAAATTATTTCATTTTATCAGGTTCAGTGTTAATGAAATTACTCAACATTTTTAATGTTTTAATGCAATAACAAGAAGCTATTTATAACAAGTAGTTTTATTGGTTGAATAACGGATCACATTTTATTCAGAAAATGGATTTAGTTATCTTAATAACTTAATTAAAAAAAGACTTAACTTGAATAAAATAGATTTATCTTAATGACTTAATTAAAGAAAGACTTAAAAAAGGCTTACAGAAGACTTGAAGATTTAAAAAATAATAAATCAATAAAAAGATCAATACATAATAAAAATAAAAGAACAAATAAAAAAAGATACGTCTGCCCTCAGCTAACAACTAACCTAGATATGAAAAAAAAAAAAAAAAATCATCCAAAGAAGCTTTCAGTTTAAGAACATGTTTTTGATATATATTAGTATCACTTGGAAAACTTATTTAATTCAAAGAAAATTCAAAAACCATAAGTTAATTTAAAATTTTCATTAGCAACATAATATACAAAAAATTAAAAGATTTAAATGTACTGCTTGATGAATTATAAACACACGTGATTTGGACTTCTCATGGTTGCCATGCAATATTGTTAAAAAGCCTAAAGAATCTATTTGCTCAAGAGACTTTATTAGTTAACAAAGCGCGCAATGGATACATGCTAACGTTGTACCATTGTTTGCAAACACAATTTCATGTCGAATATTATTTTAAACTCAACATTATGATCATGATCAAATGTGGAGCAGTTTTTATACATTTAAAAGTCAAATGTTCTAGTTGGTTTATTAGATGTGTTATGCGATATTATTGAAATTTAGTGGGATATTGGTACTCAAAGATTGATTCTTGAATCAAATATTAAGGTTTGCTAAGGTGTAGCAAGAGTTGCAGACTGAGATGGACTAATTATTTAAGGCCTGGTATCAAAAGAGGCAACTTTACCCCACATGAAGAAGGGATGATAGTTCACCTCCAAGCATTATGGGGTAACAAGTAAGTTTAATCAGCATAATATTATTAAAAGATAAGTAGTTCTAAAGGTGTTTTGTGATTGCTTATCCACAAAGTTTATCTGATTATTTATGAGTGAAATAAGTTGTTTTAAATAAGTAGTTTGGAATTTGCAGATGGGCTGCGATCGCATCATATCTTCCACAAAGAACAGATAACGATATCAAGAATTACTGGAACACACATTTGAAGAAAAAGATCAAGAAGTTGCAATCAGCATTCGATTCACAAATGACGCCAACTGATTCAACTACATATCCTCCTTTATCGATATCCAAGGTACCATCAGGCAAAAGCCACCATAACACAACAAGTGCAAAAAACCCTCACCATTATCCCAACATCTATGCTTCAAGCACTCAAAATATCTCAAGATTGTTGGAAGGATGGATGATATCATCTTCATCATCAGCTCCAAAAAAGAAACTTGTGGATCAAGAAACAAACAAAGAGTGCCTCAATGGTCTTGTGGAAAGTGTTGACTTTGAATTCGAGTCGGTCCTTGGTTTCGATAATGGATGTTGGGACAAAATGATGAGTGGGGATTATTACCCAAAGGGTGGATATGGCTACAATGATAAGGCTGCATGTATTTTGCATGAAAGAAAGCTTCAGAAACAAGAAAGCATGAACAATCCCCCGTTGACTTTCTTTGATAGATGGCTACTGGATGAATCTGCAAGTCAACTTGACGGGGCCATAGAACAGCAAGTAAACTAACGGTTCTCTATGGCTTTGTGTTTTTAATTCCTTTCTCTAATTCTTCTATCCAACTGTAACTCTATTTTAAGTGGTAGAATAAAATTCTACCTTAATAAAATCCTTAACTATAATTCAGTATGATGATTTCCAACTTATAAAATCTAGACATATACTTTTGCCGCCTTCATTTCAGAACTGATGATACGTTAAGAACCAAAAATTGAGAATTATAGGTGATTACAGTTTGATAATATTTAAAGCAATTGTTGGAAATTTAGAAGTGAATGTGAGTTTGGTTTGTCCCACATTGGTGGGGAGATGGAAAGTGGAAGAGTTTATAAGATGAAACTAAACTTGAAGGAGTGAAATGTTAAAGTCACATTATCCTCTAGCTCCTACCCGCGCGCAGGGGGGGTGCAAAAATGGGTTCGGGCTGGAAAAAATTCTTGAACCAACGGGACGCCCGCATCTGCGGACACGAATGCAGCTCGAAAAACCCAGGTCCGCGTGACACTGGTTTTTGCTACCCGTTTTAGTTTTTAAATGTGTAACTAGAAATGCTTCTAGAAGAAGACTGTTAGAGTCTCTTTACTGCAGTTAATAGACGAGTTTAATTGACATTAATCTCAAATTGATTAAGTCATTACTGCATTGTAAGTTTCATTCTCAAACTCTTTTAATTAACTCCATTAATTGATTTAATGGAGATCATTATGATGAATGATAATCATCTTATAAGAGGACATGTTCTATTCAGAAGTAGAAATCCTTATGCTTAGACGCATACATGGACATAGAATCAGTTTGGGGTTTTTCGTGACTCTACATGAGTATGCAAAGAATAATAATATTATTTTGCAACTTGTCTTGCACGTGGACTAAAAACACTTCCTGATTGTCCATGTCACATACACACACATATAGAAATAGAGCAACAACCAACTTCTGGTTATTATTTCAGGCAAGTGGGATAGTCCGGCAGTGCACCAACACTGTTAAAGAACCGGTGTACCCTGGGAACAGACGAAGAATCTGTTTAAGGGAATTGTGTCAAACACAAGCCCGGTTCATGTCTATGATTTTGTTTTCTGACCAAGTGCAGGGACTGGGAAACACGCGAACTTCATGTACAAGAGGCGTTGAGGCGATCACAATGTAAGTTTTCTAACAAACTTAAACAGATTCGTAAACAAACCTTCGTGTTCTTCCTAAGGAATTTGGGTTCGCGAAAGTTTGTAAGTGTTTTATTTTGGTACATCGAATCGGATTAAATTTGTGATTGGAGTGAAATCTTTAATCCGAATATTTATGGTTTTTCGGGTTCATGGGTTTTGTGTCGTGTTTAGATAAACTGGATTATTAACATGTATTTAGACGTTTTTGAAATACTAAATTTCTAATGAGAGTATTAGAAAAGTCATAATATTTGTAAACCCATGAAAACATTTGATAACGTTTTCTTTCTAGTAAGAGTATAAGAAAGATAATTTCAAATTATTTGAAATGTTTATATTTTCTAATAAGAGTATTGGAAAATAAAAGGTTTCGAAATATGAGGTTTTGAAACATGTACTTCTATCAAGCGTGTTAGAATCGACGACGTTGAAAGAATAACGTGTCATTTCTAATAAGCGTATTAGAAATTAATATTTACAAAATCGTAAGTTTAATGTGTAAACTTATATATTGATTTTTCTAACGGGCATGTTAGAAATTGATGATTTTGTAAAGACTAAATAAGGTGTTTATATTTCTAACAAGTGTGTTAGAAAAAATTGTTGTACAAAATACACAAACGTGTTGGAAATGATTATTTTGGAAAAATAATCAACATTAAACCGGTTTAGTTAAAATTTGACGGTTTCGAACAAGCGAGTTTGAAACGGGTATATTTTGGAAAATCCAAAGTCAATACCATTTATGTAGATGGTTTAATTTTCTAACGAGCGTGTTAGAAATGGTTTATTATATATAAACCAATAAGTTCTAAAATGATTGTCATAATCATATATTTCTAACAAACATGTTAGAAAAGGTTGAGAATATAAACCAATGATGTTTAAAACGATTTTGGGTAATCGTTTATTTCTAACGGGTGTGTTAGAAAAGGTTTATTTAACCAAAACTCTATATGATGAAACGTGTAATCGTTTGTATTCTAACAAGTGTGTTAGAAATGGTTTTGAATAATAAACTATATTAGAGTTCATGGTTTTGATTTATAATCAAAACATAAATATGTATACTTTATGGAAAATACTTGTAAAAGTAGAAATGTTTGTATGAATAAAACATGTCTTTTGCAAATTATATATGGTTTGATACTTGTATGAAAAGTATGATGACTTTAACCATATAATAGTCTAGATAGACTATTTAGTGTAAAACAACTTGATGTTGTTTTGGACATATTTACTTGTTCGACTACTTGAAAGTAGTTAAGTCCAAACAACTTTGTTGCTTTGAACAGTGTATCGAGGAAGTACCTCGAAACACGCCATGAGACGATATAATTGTTATCATTTCGTCGAACGATAAAGTGTTGAAAAGAATAACACTTTGAGATTTGATATGAATCCGGTTAAAGATATATATATAATATGTTATATATATTTTGGATTATATTGAAATTATAATTTGGTAAATTATAATTATTAATTGGTAAAACTCTTCATATGGTGAATTGAAGAAAAACTCTCTAGTAGAGTTAATTTATTTATGACACTTGATTATAGTTTTAAGACTAAATTAAGTGTATGATTGAAACTCTTGAGTAGAGTTCTTAATGCCAATTGATGAGGTTTTATTTCATATGGTGAAACTCTTGAGTAGAGTTCTTAATGCCATTTGATGAGGTTTTATTAGAGTCTTAATTAGAGTCTTAAGTCTCTAATTAAGTGACTAAGAAGAAAAAACTCTTCATCCATCCCCATTGAGATAATCATGGTCAACGTGGCAAGTGTATTGAAGTTAAGTACACGAAAACGAGATATGTCATCAAATGTTGAAAGCATTTACGTAGAAATGCACAAATGTAGTTTTGATGACTATAACATATGATAGAAATGTATGTTATTATTCATAAGTCTTTGAGAAATATTGTGAGATTTATTATAAAAGACTTAGAATATTGATGGACAAGTAGAGTCTCTACAAACCATCAATGTTGGTTGAACTATATGCAGGATTCGTGATATATTTTGGGAGAGTCGCCCAATAAATAAGTTCAACAAATATATACATATCACTTAGGGACATGTAAATGTCATGTCGTCGGGTGTCAATCTAATTGACTAGTTGATGATGAATATGTTCATCAAAGTGATTTATGTTAAGACTTATGTATAAGTCCTAAAGAGTTAATGGTGAAGCCTTGGAGATTAAAGGCAAACGAGTCTTTGTCCTAATGGATGGAATTAATTATGGTTTTGAAGCATTCTTTAAACCAAGGTTTTGGAATGGTAAACAAATCTCATTTTGTGTCTAAACTAAGACGTGAATGTTAGGAAGAGATAGTGAGTTATCTCTTAAGGCTGTGAAGAATCAGAATGAGGCATCTTCTGTTCACATGCTAAGTATTCGTAGTCTAAAGCATGCTAGACTAATACTTGTTAATTTAGATGCTCCACGGAGAATAAATTAACTTTGAACATTCAAACATATGTGACGACATAAGAATGGATTTTGTAAAAGCAAATATATAATTCATTAAAAAGGATGACTCGAAAAGACCGAATAAATAGTTCATTGGTTATGATACTATTTAGCTAAATATGAGAACTCATATAGCACAGAAAACGGTTCGTGTGAGTAATATGGGTTGAGTAATATAATGGATGACCCCAATAACACAAAGATATAGATAGTCACTATCTTATCACGGGTGTCTTATGTCATCATGAGTGATATTACTCAAACTTAATCAAAGTGCAAGCAATGTGGGGGGAAGAGCCATTTAAGAAACAATCCGTAGGGATGTAAAAATGGTACTTGAGAAGTTTTAAGCGACATATGAAAGGAAGAAACTTTCATCACCCCATTTGATAGTTATCCAATAACAAGTGTGGAGGTGACTTGCATTTGAAAATAGAAGGTTTGATATGAACAGATGTGATTTTGGGATATACAAATCACACAAACCTAGAACAGACTTGTTATAAGTCAGTCCTATTATGTGGACAAAATTCTTGAGAAGTTCAATAGAAATAACTCTAATGTGGCTAGAAATTTTATTGACACGAGCCAATTAGAGTACTCAAGAATTATTGGCAGCCTGATGTATCTTATGAGTTGTATCAGACCAGACTTAGCAAGCAAGCTAAGTAGATACACGAGCAACCTAAGTTCAATTCATTGGAATTACGTGACACGGGTGCTTTGGTAATTAGGATACATACGAAACTATGGGCTGCAATATAAAAGATATCCAACAGTTGTTGAAGGTTATTATGATGCGAATTGGATATCTTACACGAATGATTCCAAGGCAACGAGTGGGTATCTGTTCACACTTAGAGGTGTTGCGATAACATGGAAATAATCTAAGCAAATTGTTATTGATAGATCCATGATGGAATCAAAATTCATCTCTTTAGAGGATGAATTGGCAAAATGGCTACGTCAACTTGTTAAGGATATACCTAGGTGGCCGAAGCCGGCATTGGCCCAATGCATACGCTGTGATAGTCAATCGGTAATTGGCAGAGCTCATATCACAATGTGTATCATTAAGAATAGGTATATAAGACGTAGGCATGATTGGTACGACAACTAATCTCTATAAGAATTATCACTATTGACTATGTGAAGTCAAAGGATAAAATCGCGGATCCGCTAATAAAAGGCTTAAGCAGAGAGTTAGTTTAGAAGTCGTCAATGGGAATGGGACTAAAGCCCATGAAAGGCTAGGTTTATGCGAAGGAAACCTAACTCAGCTGACTGGAGATCCCAAGATCTGAGTTCAATAGGACAACCTAATTGTATGAACTGGCGAAGGTCACTGTGGGGGAGAGTTGGTGGAAACCCCACGTTTTGAAAAAGGGAGCTTAATATAAATTTAATAAGCTTCCTAGTCCATTCCTAAAAGTGACAAAGTTGAGGTTAAGCTTAAGGCTTTTAATAATTTGACTGAGGTAACCAGTCCCAGTAGATCACCTATGTGAGAGAGAAGTGGGGTCGCTTCGAAGGGTATTGTTGGGGCACAATACCTAAGAGCTCTCGCAGAACCAGGCACGTGTCCATGACCATAATGGACACAACTATGAGGACTTGACGTTGTCAGGGAGAGTCTTGTGTGAAGCGTATTGTCGTCCATACAAACGGCAGACGAGTTCAAAGACATCGCGTTCTACTCAGAGCCAGTGGGCTAAGTGCGTTTCATAAGCGAAGGTTCAAAGGGTCACACCTACCTATCGTATGCAAAACTCAACTGTTGAAATTTAATCGGAATGAGGTTGTTTCTGAGAATAACTCCCATTCATGTGGGGGATTGTTGGAAATTTAGAAGTGAATGTGAGTTTGGTTTGTCCCACATTGGTGGGGAGATGGAAAGTGGAAGAGTTTATAAGATGAAACTAAACTTGAAGGAGTGAAATGTTAAAGTCACATTATCCTCTAGCTCCTACCCGCGCGCAGGGGGGGTGCAAAAATGGGTTCGGGCTGGAAAAAATTCTTGAACCAACGGGACGCCCGCATCTGCGGACACGAATGCAGCTCGAAAAACCCAGGTCCGCGTGACACTGGTTTTTGCTACCCGTTTTAGTTTTTAAATGTGTAACTAGAAATGCTTCTAGAAGAAGACTGTTAGAGTCTCTTTACTGCAGTTAATAGACGAGTTTAATTGACATTAATCTCAAATTGATTAAGTCATTACTGCATTGTAAGTTTCATTCTCAAACTCTTTTAATTAACTCCATTAATTGATTTAATGGAGATCATTATGATGAATGATAATCATCTTATAAGAGGACATGTTCTATTCAGAAGTAGAAATCCTTATGCTTAGACGCATACATGGACATAGAATCAGTTTGGGGTTTTTCGTGACTCTACATGAGTATGCAAAGAATAATAATATTATTTTGCAACTTGTCTTGCACGTGGACTAAAAACACTTCTTGATTGTCCATGTCACATACACACACATATAGAAATAGAGCAACAACCAACTTCTGGTTATTATTTCAGGCAAGTGGGATAGTCCGGCAGTGCACCAACACTGTTAAAGAACCGGTGTACCCTGGGAACAGACGAAGAATATGTTTAAGGGAATTGTGTCAAACACAAGCCCGGTTCATGTCTATGATTTTGTTTTCTGACCAAGTGCAGGGACTGGAAACACGCGAACTTCATGTACAAGAGGCGTTGAGGCGATCACAATGTAAGTTTTCTAACAGCAATAGCGCGATATATATGAATACATTGTTGTTCTCGCAGTCTCCAACATGTATAGGTTCTTAAATTAGCATCCGTATCTGTGTGTACGTGTATGTATATATAGATACGTATACAGAGATGGCTGTTTGGTAGCCTCTGAATGGTTATTAAGAGGCTACATCTGAATGGTTCATAGTCTTATAATGGTTAAGATGTAATTTTAAGTATTAATGGTTAAGAGGTAACATCTTAATGGTTGTCTCTTAACCATTCAGACTTAAGGTTACCTCTTAACCATTCAGAGGTTATTGATCATTAAGAGTTAGCCTCTGAATGGTCATTAAGAGGCTACCAAACAGCCCCTACTTAGTGTTGCAACAACAAATATTGAACCGATGATAGTAACGATATCAAGGTAAAAGAGTTCTAAGGGTTTAGATTTGCTAAACACAGGTCGTGGGGTCTTCCCACGTTTGCAATTCATGGTTTAGAATCTTGTTTTAGTTAATATTTTAGATTCTGGATTGGAGAATTTCCAAACCAGAATATTTAGAGATTTATGTGTTTATTGTTATCTGGAGTGAAGAAATGATCAAGTAAAGTACAAGATCTTGAGAGAGAATGAGAGATATGATGTGGTTGTTTAGTCAGGATTCCTTCTCATTTAGATTATAAGGAGTGGAGGGGGGAAAGAGGGGATGAAGCGTCATGTGGCACTTGTGAGACCCATGTGGAGTGGGGAAAATTGTGGGGAGTGGAAGGGGGGAGGAAGTGCCACGTGGATTTTTTATATATATTTTTAATAAACTAAATAAAAAACACATTTTTAATAAAAACATAATTAAAAATCCTAATAATTAATATTAAAATTAGAAAAAACCTACAAAATAAAAACAATAAAAAACTAAACATAAGAAAATACGCCAAAAGAAACAAAAAAAAAACCTACATATTATATTTTTTCATTATCTTGCGTTTCATTTGTAGGATCATCTCCAACTCTTGACCGCTTAGGTGATCGACGGACATGGCGAGAAATCTAATATCTTCGCGCTTTTCGCGCTGTTCTTTCATACTCAATTTTTTTCAAAGGCTTCACGAATGGTTCTTTTCTCCTCGAGCCTTTGTTGTTGAATCGTGTTGAATTGGGCGATGTTGGCATTTAAGTCGGCCAAGTCACCCCTGTAAGCACCTTTGCCCAATCCCAAACCCGAAGCAGAGGACTTTTGCGCCCTCTTTTTTGACTTATCTCGACTGGGTCGACGACTCATTTCCTCGTCGAAGTCGTCATCATCCAAGTTAATTGGCTCCAAGTCTTCACATCCAACCGAACGGTTATGAGATGAAGATGTTTTCGTCCTTTTTGACGAATCGGTTGCAGAGGGGACATTCGCCCATTTTGAATGGTTTTTTACGATCTCCCAGCAATGCAAAAACTTGAAGTCCATACCCTTCTCGTCGCGATAAGCTTTTAGCGCATTGCAAGGTAGTCGACGTCCATTTCATCGCTTCTTAGATTATTTCTAGCGTGATAATAATGGCCATTGAAGGAATTTATCGCCTTGTTTATCTCGGTCCACTTAGACGAGAGACAATCGTTTGCTCGATAGAACTCTCGATCCATCAACTTATGAAGCGCGTTGTTTATATCGATCCAATAGTCGATTTTGTGGTGATTATTTCCTAAAAAAAAATATGTTAGTCATACGTAAAAATATATTTTTAATAAAATATATAATGTTTAAAAAAATAGAATAAATACCTTGAGCCCAGGATTCTGACTCGCTTATCCAAGCTTGGGTTATGGCAACCTCTTCGGCGGTTGTCCACTTTTGAGGTTGGCGGTTGGCGGTGGCCAACGCTTTCTCCTCCGCCGTCTTCTTTTTGTGAGTTCTTCTAATAGTTTGTTTTTTACTCGACGATGATCCCACAATATTTTCTTGTTGTGTTTCGGGTACGCTTTCCGGTTGGGTTAAAGGAGTTGGCGGTTGTAAAGGAACGAGGGAATCATTAAATGGAAAATTAGGATAAATTTGCCCACTAAGGTAACTCACGAAAGCCGCGTATTCAGGACAAGGTGATTGAATGGGTGGACGGTTTGGTATCGGACGAACAGGTGGTGTATTCAGGTTTGGGATGAAGTTGTATGGGTTGTTCGGGTCAAAGCCTCGATTATATGGGTTCATTTTTTCTAAAAAAGTATGAAGAAATATAAAAATGGATGAATATGGGAGGTAATTGGAAGTGAAGTGGGTGTTTTTTTTATAAAAATGGGGTTATATATATAATTTGATTTGAACCGTTACACTTCAACGTTTAGAAATTTTAATTTTTTTTATTAAAATTCAAACGGTCAAACAAGCCCCCCCTCCCAATAAAAAATCGCCACGAGGCATTCAAGCCCCTCCCCCCGCCGGTGATTCCTTCCCCGTCCAAGGGGCTCCCCGCCCCATTCACCGACCCGGGGCGGTGTTCCGGGCTTGAAGATCTTCTTCCCGCCCTTCTCCCCCCCCCCTTCCGGACACACTTATAGAAAGAATAGATCTTCTATTTGAGAAAGGCCTTGACCATTGATCCTAGATTTCAGAAGGGAGTGTCCTCTTTTAGGTAGGTGGAAGCAGGGGCGAAGGTTTGTGAAGGCTAGGGGGTGCCCCTGCCCTGTCGTTTTTTGGCGCAGTGGTGGAATTTTGCAATTTTCATAGATAATTTTAATATGAAATCCGGTCCCCACCGATTTGATCTTCCGGCCCCTACCGATCGGAAAATAATGAGCCCGGCCCGGTTGATTCGATCTCCAAGCTTCGCCACTGGGTGGAAGGGTTTGAACCTGCGGGTAAAAGAGATCACTTTTCCCATGTGCGCTGATGTCTTGGGTGGGAGAGTTGAATCTCAAGTGTGATGTGACAAAACCACTGTATGTTTTTTTTGCTACCGTAATGATCAGTCTGCGTTTGAAACCTTTTAGCTTTGACTAACTGCGTCATCACTTAGTTTTCTTTCTAATAAATTATTATCTAAGTTCATGGAGAAAAAGGAAATACGAAGATATTAAAAATGCTACTGTATGCGTATGTTTTTGTGCATATCTTGCATGTAATGCATGTGTATGTTTTAAGTTTACTTGTGTAGTGTGTAGTGTCTAGCGACCCATTTAAACTAGTGTAATTTAAGACCGCTGAAAACATTAGGTGCAAATGTGCCCACATGTTTTTTAAGCACTCATAAGGTTCAAGACCCACAGTCATTAAGTAACATTAATTCCACACGGTAACGAGTTAAGATACATATGCACACAGAGATACTACGTGGTACTATTTTTTTTTTTTTAATGGTTAAAGATTTCAGTTCAATAAAAGGGGCAAATTACATAAGGATAGCATGTATTGTTTGCATACATACATACATACATACATACATACATACATACATACATACATACATACATACATACATACATACATACATACATACATACATACATACATACATACATACATACATACATACATACATACATACATATACACACACTAATATAGTTTCATGTAATGATCAATTGATCATCTGGTACGAGATTATGTCGCTTCTCTCCATCGATTTTATATAACATAAAATGATAATATAATCACGAATGGATACACAGTTTGATAACAAATGATATAAACAAGTAAAAACAAAGTGTTATGCAATTGTGAAATAAGATTAATTTCCATGTAAAGTCTTAAAAAGGTTTGGTACACGAGATTGGAGTTTATGAGTAGGCATGTGACTGAGGTACCAAGTAAGCAATTAGTCATCACTAAAGGTAGGTGTATCATTCATGTGCATCTATAACTTTAGATGCATCAAAATTAATGCTATATCGACTTTTAGTTGCACTCACATTTTGTAACACAACCTTTTTGTAGTATGAAGAGAATATTCATACATATTACAACAAATAGTTAATACACGAGTTGTTTATGAATTGTAATTTAATTACTGGCATTTCTAAAAGTATATATTCTTTTGTGGTTGCAAATAATTAAAAATATACAAAAACTTCTGTGATACAGATTTTAAAATTTTGTTAGAAAATTAATGTAGCTAAAGTGTGTTTAGATAAACTTCTTAACGTATATACATGATATGGTACCTGATTGTATCCGCGAGAAGCACTACAAGGGTTAAAGCCTATAAAGATGACATTTTTAAGGGTTATGGTGGCAGCATGTCGATGATATAGGTCATTTTGACTCATACAACGACATGTTACTGATATAAGGTTTGTTGCCGTATATAGGTTTGTGGCGGATCCAGGAGTTTTATTTAACGGGTTCATTATTTTTAGATAATCCGATTTCATATGAATGGATAAAATAAAGTTTAGGGTCGGTTCGACAATTCGGGTCGGGTAATGAAAATACTAAATAATAGAAAAACTATCAATTAATGCTTACATTTACAAGCGAAAGAACTATCGACTCCCCAATATCGCTTCACGGGTCACAATCCGTGTATAAATTAGCTTTCTAGTGCTTACATTTAATTGTTTTTATATGTATTGATTGTAACTTAAAGCTATAATAAGCTATGAAATCTTTCACTGTTGCTTACATTTTCCTTGAAGATTACTTTGGCCATCTTATACAGACTAGAAGGAGTAAGCATTCAATTGATGCATTCTATCATAAACTAAATATCGGTAAATTAATACAACTATTGAAACAAAAAGATTTGCACTTGCAGTCACAGATGTAAAGAAAAATAATAATAATAATAATAATAATAATAATAATAATAATAATAATAATAATAATAATAATAATAATAATAATAAATTGAATGATTATATGAGAATCATCATACATAGATATACGAATACCACTATGTTCTAGGAAGTATGAAGTATTCAAGCTTCAATAAATCATTCATTTTTACATCTAATTCAATTTTATATTTTCACAAAATCATTAAAGTATTCAAGTTTTAACAAAATTCAAAACATAGATAAGTGAAGAATTTGTAAGTTAACCTCAAAAAAGTAAGAAATTGGAAAAAGGAAACTTAAAAAAACAAGAGAGAGAATTTGGAATTTGGAAGTTTACCTCACAAAAAGAATTTGGGTTTCAGCATTGAAAAGAATTAAGAGAAAAAAAAACTTAAAAGAAAAACCACAACGTTCAGTTGAGCGCCCCGTCAGGAAACGAAGCAATATCGACTACACTGTGAGGTGCGGGATAGCGATGATGAAGGACCGAGGAATAAACACCAAGATCCTCTCAGAAATCGCCGTTAAACAAGCCGCGCTCCGTTACAGCCCTCCTCCACGACTTGCTGCCTTTCGTCTATGACTGCCCACCACGGTTTGGTAACTCATCCCCCTTCTCGTATAATAAAAGAAAAAGAGTTTTACTTTAGTAGTTTTAGCACCCCTACATTACAATCCTATCAAAAGTCCTCTTGATTTACCTTAGTTATTCAATTTAGAGACGAGGACTTGATTTGCATACAAGCCTGTGACTTGTGTCGGCTTCGGTTCGGATTTGAGTGGTCACCCTCAAAACTCACCAGAAAGATAAACCTGAGTGTTGAGTGAACCTTGTGAGCAGGGATAGGTATAAGGATAATCCAAGGGTTAAGTAGACGTGTCATTCAGTTTTTATTTTTCTTACATAAATAACCAAGTGGCTTGAGGATTTGCATATTGTTATTCGCCTTAGGTAGGTTCCTACTCAAAATACTCCTCCTGATCATGTAGCATCAGTTGATGCATCAGTTGCGCATCTTGATACATCTTCTGACAATCCAACTAATAAAAGCAAGCAGCCTTTCAAATTCATTTTTAGAAAGAACGATCGCTTTCAACTCATTTAGTTCTCCCACAAGAGAACTATAGTTATCTTGTACTAAAGTTAGCCTTTGTCTCATGGGGGACCTCTTAATCAGGAAATGTTTTTTAAGTTCACAGATGACATCTAGTGCCTGTACTTAGTTGATCCAAGTAAAAATATGTAGAAATTAAAAGATGATTAATTTCAAGAAAAACATATTGTTGGAATTTTAAGAAAAATAACCAAATATATATTTTGGATGTGGGAAAAATAATATTACGTCGATAATCAATTATTCCTATAATATATATATATATATCAACTTGTATTATTCGGGATACGGGAATATATAAATACGAATAATCAAATGTGGACGTATTTATATTCCGACGTGTTAATTGACAAAATGTGAAATGGACTGATAAGTATATATCGTATAACTTCCTAAAAGATATGCATACACGTTATTGCGTCAAATGTGGGCGTGAAAATATATTTTAAGAACTAAAATATATAAGTTAATTATGGGTGAAAAATGTATAACACTTTCCTAAGTGTTGGAAAAGTATTCGTGGGAGAATTAACGTTAAATAATCTATAACGATTACATGTTTAAAATCAAGTTAAGTATGAGAACTTGACAATGTAAAATATGTTATCGAATCGACAAGATCCTAGTATTTTTATTTAATGGAAAAATAAATATATGGTAAAGTGAGTCGAGTCGAATGTTGAAAATGAAATATCGATTGACAAGACCCTAGTATAATTATTTAATGGGAAAATAATTATATGGTAAAGTGAATCGAGTCGAGGATGATGTATTACAAGTTAATTAATATGGAAATCTAAGTTTAACTTGTAACAAGGGTAATCCATCACCAACGATCCTAGGATACGTGTTTAATTAAACAGGGGATTGTATTCAATAGTGGTGTTAGGAGTTTGGTGTACAACTCGTCGGAAAATACGCGTGATAGACATAGTGATTTATATGTCATGCAATAACAACATATTTTACCACAATAATATGATTTCCATTAAATTTCACAATAACGAGTACATCATTTGTTTCAATCATAACAAAAGGTGGGTCACAACATCCCACATACACCGTTTGAAATATAACAAAATATGATAATATAGGGCTGGCACAACTTGCTCAGCTAGGTAAAGTGCAAAAGACTACAACTGGTGCTACTACTACATCACTGACTATTACCATATACATCTACATCTACATCTACATCCACTGTCTCGCTGCCACAAGGTTATGTCAACTGCTGCAAATCCGCGCTACTAATGAGGGGGTGGCTAGAAGTGATACTGAGGAACATGCAAGCTAATGGCCATGTTAATGGCCGTGATGCGATCATAGAAGTACTGCATATGGGTGAAGTGATCCTTTCCCGTGATGCCCTGCATGGCATCCATCCGTAGGAGGTCATCCACATAACTGGACAAGGCAAAACTTGCATCAATTATATGAGCCCACATCACACGGGCCTGGTAGTCCATGTGGGTGACCGTACGCTGGATAGTATCGTCCAGTGCCTAAAAGTCTCGCCTAAGGCAAGCAAGGTAGTCATGACAGGAGCAGGTGAAGGGGCCGCCCCGTAGGGCTGAGATGGCTCGGCTATATCAGGGTGCGTCGGCTGAGAAGGGCCAACAATGTCTTGCACAGGTAGAGGCCGTGGTACAAACTGCTGGGGCAGGCTCGCCGCCCCAGGGACAATAGATGAATACATCAATTAACAGTCGCCCACACCCAAGGTATACGGCGTAGGGGGTGGGGTCATAGACACTATAGGGACTGGTGGGGTCACAAACATGGTAAGAACCGGTGTAGTGTGTATGGGATACAAGGATGGAATGGTGGGTGCTGGAGAGGGTAACACAGACTCTGCCAATGGTGTAACAGTGGGGTGAGGTGAGACTAGTATCCCAGGAGTGAGCACAACAGAAACCGAAGTGTCCGAGCTAGAGGAGGGGTATGCACTCATACCTGCTCGCCTCAGCTCAAAACTACGAGCGGGACTGCCCTCAAGGATGACTCCAGTGCACCCATCAATAGCGAGCTCAGATGCCACTGACTCGTCACGAGTAACGGGAGGGAGAGGTGCAACCGGCACCTCAACTGAAACATGAGCAGTGGGCAAAACAGGATTAGCGGGTTGATGTGCTATCATTTACACATATAAAACATGCATAATTAGTCTCATAATAGGGCCAAATTGGGCTTAAATGGATTATTAGAGTTACTTAATCGTTCCTATTTGAATTTTTCAGAAAATTGGAGCTCCCACCAAAAAATAGGTGATTTTCGGGTAAAAACAACTAAAACCAGATATTCCTGAAGATAAGAGAAACATGTTTCAAGAATGTGTAAACACTTTCTCAGGGCTTAAATGATGATAAAATTAGTTCGAGGTTGACCAAGCATGCCCATGCACATCAGTATGAAGGCCATGCGCACTAGAAGAAAAAGCATCCTACTTGGGGAGCAAGGAAACAACATCTGACAGCAAGCACGCCCGTGCTCGAAAACAAGGACAAATAGGAGTGGCCCGGCAGTAATAGAACATACCTGGACAGAAGCATGGGTGTGCCACACTTTGAGCATGGGCGTGCACATCCTGATTTGCTTATAAATAGCAAGCTCAACTCAATCAATTGGTATTCCTTCTTGTGCCCTATTGGGTCGACTTCCAAGCTTCTTCCAGAGATCTTGGGTTTTGTGGGAGGCCTTAGGGCAATCCTGATATATCACCAAGGTTAGGACTCATCCTACCTTGATTATCTTGGCCGAGAATGGAATAGTAGGAGTAGTTACATGCAATAAAACATCGAGGGTCATGAGGATCACATTAGATACATAGGATCAAGGGGTGGAAGGCTTGTCTATGAGTTCGAAGCATCCACGTTCTTGTGTTGACTATCATTTATGGTTGTATCCATCTAGTATCCTCTTTACCTATTTCAATTTGAAGACTTATATTATTATTAGTAGGTTATCTTTAGTTATTCGGTGTGTTTATCTTCTTAACTAATTCTTGTTTGTTTATCTTTGTGATAACTTCAATTAGTGATTAACTTGATAAAACTTTAAAATCAACCCTAACTTAAATAATAAAATTAACTATCATGGGGTTCGCACGACTTCTGTGTCACACCCTGTAGATGCCGTTTTGCGACTAATGATTAGATACTAACATGTGTTAAGGGGCGAAGGAGAATCAGAAGGGGCGAAGGAGAATAGAAGTGGGCGAAGGTAGCTTTCATGTGGACGAATCAGGAACTAGAATACACAGAAGACACATTCGACCAGTCTATCTGGGCGAATGTGGAACAATGCTTCATTCGACCATTGAGTTTGGACGAATGTACAGCTACTATATATAGATTTCAGGTTTTTGTAATGTATAACGAGTCATTTAGAGTGTGTGTTTTCAGTGTGTGTTCCTGAGAGGATTGAGAGTGTTTAGAAGTGGTCTAGATTAACTGTAATCAATCTGTAATCGTTTATTTGGAAAAGTTAATCTATGAAAAGCCTTTAAAATGACTTTGATTGTGTTTTGATTGAGTTTATATCAGTTTGTTCTAAGCTAGGGTTTCCGCACCTGGTTTAGCAACTTGTATGATCATATAATCCTGTTTTTGTTGTCAAACTCATCCTCTACAAAGTGGTATCAGAGCGTAGAGGATCATACAACAACAAATTGATAAACTCAGAGCTGATTTGGACATAATTTTCATCAATTCACATCTGTTTTCAACTAAAAATGGTTTTTGTGTGTTTTTGAAAGAATTAGAGGTGATTTTGTGGTTAAAATTCAAAATTCCAAGTTTTAAAGTTGTTCCAAATCATCTCCGAAGCATAACCTGATCAAGATCAATCAAATCCACAAACTTTTGAAAATCAGAGATCAAAATAACCGTTTTTCAAAGTGTAACCGTTTTTCAAAAAGTCAGATATGGGCGAACCTGGACTTTGTGGGCGAATGTGTGAGTTTTAGGTCGAGGGTGAGTGAATTTCTGGACGAACGTAGAGAAGTTTGGTCGAACGTAGAATTTTTCACATAAAATTTTTTACATTCGGGTCAATTTATTACCTTCGGGAGATCGGGGGTACGAAGGTAAAACTCAAACGGACGAACCTAGGATTGTTTGGACGAAGGTAGAAGAGTGTTTGTGTATTTTTACATTCTAGTGAAATCTTACCTTCGGGAGTGACTGTTTTGGGCGAATCTGAAACAAAAGGGACGAACCTGAATTTCTGTTGGGCGAACCTAGGATAAGTTTTTGAAGAATTTTTCTAAGTGTTGAATTCTCGAAGTTCGTGATTATGTGGCGCTATCAGACTACTCCTACACCAGCAACTACACAACCACAACAGCAGGTGATGGACCCATGGACAGTGGCAGCACAGAAGACGAGCACACAGTCTTCGCAGCCGGTTAACTACATGACTCAGAGTGCATCTACAGTACCACAGTCTGACTACTGGGGAGTAGCAGCAGCGGTGGTAAACACTCAAACTACTAATGCTATTTCCACACTGATTAATGATTTGTCTTCAGGTAGCGGGACTCGGCCACCGAAGCTCATGGAGATTCAAGAATACAATCAGTGGCAGAAAAAGTTCAAGATACACTTGGAAGGCATGGGAGTGGAAGGTGCTGAAGCATGGAACATGATAGCTAAAGGTTACACACCACCAGTTCTGGAGAACACAGGTGAACCAGTGCCATTGGAGAGCATGGCGGAGGATGAGAAAAAGAAGTTTGCTGTGGAAAAGAAGGCATTCTCCCAACTGACACAAGCTATTACCAATGATCTTTTGCATCAGTTTGGGACGTGCACAACTTCTAAGGCTTTGTGGGATATGCTTAAAAGGAAGCATGATGGAAATGAGAAGACTCGAAATTTGAGGATGGAAGAACTTGTGAAGGAGTTTGAAAATTTTTCTTATGTTGGAAATGAAACTTTGAAAGAACTAACTCCTAGATATAATCATTTAATATCTGAATTGTCTAGCTATGGTGTACAGATTCCTATGGCAAAACAGGTGGATAAGTTTGCTGAAGCATTACCACCAAACTGGGATCAGCATTATGATGTTCTGAAGGAGAAGGATGCTTTTCAATACTGGTCTCTTCAGGAGTTCGTTGAGAAGCTGGAAAACAAAGAATTGGAAGAGAAGAGGAAGGCTAGGAGAGCACAGATTCCTCAGAATCCAAACTTATACTTTGGAGGATCTTTAGTTCCAGCAAGTACAAGTTCAGGAGGGCTAGTTACCCCACATGTTGCTTGTATATCCAATGCTGTAGATTCACCCATCATTAACTACCATCAACAAACTTCATCTTTATCACAACCACAACCACAAATTCCATATCAATATTCATACATTCCACCATTCTCCCCAAAGCAACAAGCAGCTTTTTACACTGCTGGTCAAACTCAACCACAACCAATGAACCAACCTAATCAACCAACTGTGGTTTTGGAAACTTCCAATCTTGGAAATGTGACAGTTGAAGTTGCTCAGCAACACATTGCTTTAGTCTCTGCAATGGTTTCTTCCTATAATGGATTAGTTGCTAGTCAAATTGGTAATAACAACTTGACCAATGAAGACTACGCACAGATTGATAAGGAAGAAATGGAACTCATTGATATTCAATGGGCATTTGCGAGCATAATGAGAAGAGCAACTGAGTTTATTGAGAAGACAGGTAGAACAGACTTGGGAACTTCTCCTAATACAACCTACGGGTTCAATAAGGAGAAAGTGACTTGTTTTAACTGTGGAGGTAAAGGTCACTTTAAACGTGAATGCACTCAACCACCAAAACAAGGCAACAGAAATCCATTTAATGCTACCTATCAGAACCGTCAACAACAAAACCAAAACCAAGTTTCTTCCCAAAACAACAACAACTACCAAAACCGTCAAAACAACTTTAACAACAACCAAAACAGACAACCAACCACACCAAACCAGACACAAAACCAAACACCAAACAATACTAACCGAACAGTCATACCAATCACTACACCAGCTGAACAACAGAATACCAATCAAGCATTGGTTACTCAACAAGACGAGAGGTTTGACTGGTCGAGCATTCAGATAGGTGTTGAGGAAATTACCACTGGGGGAAATGTGGCGTGTGTTGCCTATCAGGTTGATCTTGAAGATTCAGTGACGATGGAGGAGAAAGTTGAAACTGAGGTTGCTAGTGATGAGTCTGAGGTTGAAATGGATGGGGATTTTGAACCTGTTAAGGTTAATTCTGAGGTTAATGTTGAGGTTGAAAATGAAGAGACAAATTCGGGAGTTGTGATTGATACTGTTTCTGACATTCCTGAGGAGTGTGAATCGGTTTATTCTGATTCAGACAGTGACTCGGATACGGAAGCTAGTGTTAATTCTCTTGATGAAGATATTGATCAGTTACTTGCAGAAGCAGATTTTCTGATGACTAGGAAGTCATGCATTGCAGATGATGCTTTCACAAAGATTGATTATTCCAGATTCTTTGCAGGAAAGGAAGCTCATTTCGCATTGATGGCCATGACTGACCCACCAAAACCTGTAAGTTCTGCATGTAGTACTGACAATACTAGTGAAAAATATTGTGGTGCTTGTGATAGATTGACTGAGGAGGTTAAACAACTCCGTGTTCAACGTGATAGTGCTATCATGAACAGTCAATCTACTCGCAAAGAGTTGAATGCTTTTAACAAAGTATTAGATGGCTACAAAAAGGACATTTCTGACTTGAAAAACACTTTGTCTTTAAAACAATTGGCAATTAACAACTATATCAATGAAATTGAAAATACCAAGTTGGAAATGGCCGCCATCAAATGCTTTGCTGAAAAAGTAAACAAAAAGTTGGAAAGTTACAAGAATGTTGCTTATGTGGTAGACCACATCATTGATGACAAAACAACCAACTATCGGGCTGTACCATCTCCGGTTCTCTTTGAAAACCATAATTGTCACCAAGTGACACCGGAGAGTTCGGTAAAATCTGACTCAGCATCGGAAAATGAATCTAACACTTCAAGTGTTGGTGATCCAAATTCCGATGTTAGACCGATTTTGGGAATCAATGATGAGGGTGTTACTGCTGAAAGTGTTGACTCAGACTCAGAGAGTGATGATAATGGTTGTAACCAAACTGTTAATGCATGTGAAATTCCAAAAGAAAATCACATCATTACAAATGAACCAGTATCATCATCTCAAATTGTTCCACTGAGAAATGTTCATCATGTGGATAAGTCTGAAAAGAATGTTGTGAAGAAAGATCTTAATGTGGTTAAAAAGGATCTTGAAAGAAATGAGAAAAATGAACATTGTGACAAACCTGTCAAGGTGTTCTATCGGATGGAAGGATCCGATAAGATCATCTCTGACGAGGACTTTCCAATTAAAAATGCCAACTATGCTAAAATTGAAAAGATTTGGCAAGAAAGTACTATTTGGTTCCCAAAACATGAGAGAACAAATGAAATTCCATCAGCTTTGTTGAAAAAGTTGTATTTGGATGTTCCTCAAGAACCAAAGGTACATGTTACAGAGTTTGTTAAACCCAAAAACAGAGCTAATGGTTTCAATGAGCCTACTTACTCAAAAGGGCCACTCCCTGAGAGTTTAAGGAAGCAACAGTATAATGATCAATATCCTGTTAGGTCATTTGCTCAACCAAATGCTCCAAATGTTTTTGAAGAGTACCGTGCGTGCTTTAAATGTGGGGAACGCGGGCATTTACTTGCTCAGTGCCCATATGTAAGGCACAAGAGGCACGAAGTTGAAGTGAGGAATTCTATGAGAAAGCCGATTGATCATTATGTGCCACCTCATAGGAGAGTTGTTCCTCAACAACCACAACCGTTTTATAATCATAACAATTTTCAAATGAGGAACACTCGTCCAATGCACTATGATAGAAGAAATCGGATTGCGATGGAAAACTCGTGGAGGAAGCCTGTGGTGAACTCAACAGTTGATAGGCAAAAGGTTCCACCAAAACCGATTGTTAAATCAAATGTTGGACCTAAGTCTGTTAAATCAGATAAGGTTACCAAAAAGGTTACTTTTGCTAACAATGTTCAGAAACCGACTGAGAATCCAAAGTCTCAGATTCGTATCCTGAAAAGGACTGAACAATCTTGGACACCCAATGGTACTCCAGGGGCCTCAACTTCAAAGGCTAATGAGAAAAAGGAAACTGTTTTGAGCAATCAGAAAAAGATTGATCAAAATGTTGTTAAAAATGTTTGTGAAAATGTTATTGTGAAACCTGATGTTGAAAGACCCAAGACTCAGGCTTGGGTCCCCCGAAAGCACTAAATGATTTACTTTTTGTGTGCAGGGAGCTTCAGCTGGCCCTATTAGCAGTCTTTGGATTGTTGATAGTGGAGCTTCAGGCCACATGACAGGGGATCTTGCGTTGCTGTTCGACGTGAAGAACATCAATGGAGGGTATGTAGCGTTTGCGGGAAACAAAGGTGGATATATCACGATGGAAGGGAGTGTGAGCAATGGAATAGTGAGTTTCGAGCGGATTTCGTATGTGAAGCAGATAGACTACAATCTGTTGAGTGTCAGTCAAATTTGTGACAAGAAATTTACTGTGCATTTTGATGACAAATCCTGCTATATCTTGAAACCGGGCTTTACGATTCCTAAAGAGTGGATAATGTTGAAGGCACCTCGCGTCAACAATCTATACATTCTTGATATGTCCAAGGCGATGACATCACAGGGGCAAATAACATGCTTTTTGTCCAAGGCGACTGAGAAAGAATCGATAATGTGGCACCGAAGAATGGGGCACATTCATCTGAAGAAAATGAATCAACTTGTGAGGAATGGACTTGTCGAGGGAGTAAATGTGAAACATTTTCATTTGAATGACAAGTGTGTGAGTTGTAAAAAGGGGAAGCAGCACAAACAGTCCCACAAAGTGAAAAAGGTTAACTCTGTTGAGATGCCACTAGAGCGATTGCACATGGATCTTTTTGGACCGGTCAAGCGTCATAGTCATCTTGGAGAGCTTTATTGTTTAGTCGTCACTGACGATTACTCAAGATTTTCATGGGTGATGTGTTTGCAGAATAAAAGCGACACTTTTATTAATCTAAAAGTTCTGTTCACTCGATTGGAGAATCTCTACAATGTGAAGATAAAGAGGATTCGGAGTGACAATGGGACGGAGTTCAAAAATGCCAAGATGGATGAACTTTGTGAAGACAAAGGGATACATCATGAATATTCGGCTCCGTACACCCCTCAACAGAACGGTGTTGCTGAACGAAAGAATAGGACTCTAATTGAAGCGGCTAGAACAATGCTCGCTGATTCAAATCTTCCACTAATGTTCTGGAATGAGGCGATTTATGCAGCAAATTACACACTTAATCGGGTTCTAACAGTGAAGAAGTTTGGTAAAACATCTTATGAACTGTTACACCGAAGAAAGCCGAACTTAGAGTATCTAGAACCTTTTGGGGCGCCGTGCACCATGTTGAACCCAAGCGAAAAGTTTAGTCCTAAAGCCGAGGAGGGTTACTTTGTTGGATATGCAACCCCGCTCAAACGGGTATACAACAAGCGAACTCGTCGTGTGGAAGACTGGGCTAACGTGGAAGTTCAACGATATACTCAAAATATTCAAGGCACGGGTCCTGATTGGATGTTTGATTACAAAGAGTTCTTTGAATCATTCAATCTAGATAGCTTGGTTGAAGAAGCTGTTATTCGATTACTTTACGAGTGTGAAAATGCAACAACTTCACCGTTGGTGCGTCCTATCACCGTGAACCCCCTACCAGCTTCTAATGATACCAATGCTCCTATACAAGAAGAAGAGATATTTCAAGAGGCTTCAACTTCATTAGACACTTCAGAATCTGAAGATGAACAATTTGAAGAAGCTATTCTTGATCAAGCTGAAGAACAGGAGGCACCGCCAGTGAACCCAACTCCAACTTCTGATGTGGCTTCATCATCAAATACGGGTCATGATCTGGATGCTGTAGAGAACTTGACTGTTCAGACGGGAGTGCAAGTACCTGATTATCCGGAATCTCGGATTCATCGTATTCACCCGCTGGAGCAAGTTATCGGTGATCCTGGAAGTAGTGTTATGACCAGAGGGCAGCTTAAAAGCGTTAATACGCCAGAGAGTTTTGGTGCTTTAGCTTTATATGCCAAAATTCAACAATCTGGTAGTCAAAATGATTGGTCGTTTGCGTGTTATGTGTCGCAGGTAGAGCCAAGGACATACAAGGACGCTTTGAAGGATGATGCCTGGGTGGAAGCTATGCAGGAGGAGTTATTACAATTTCAGAAATTGGGAGTTTGGACGCTCACGGATTTGCCGCCGGATAGGAAGAAGATTGGCACCAAATGGGTGTTTAAGTGTAAGAAGGATGATCGTGGGGTAATTGTTCGGAACAAAGCCAGATTGGTCGTGCAGGGTTTCCATCAAATCGAAGGGATTGATTATAATGAGATCTATGCACCGGTAGCACGAATCGAAGCTATTCGGATGTTCCTAGCGTTTGCTTCTTATAAGAAATTCAAAGTTTATCAGATGGACGTGAAAAGCGCATTTCTGTACGGTAAAGTCAAGGAAGAGGTGTATGTCGGGCAGCCACCAGGCTTTGAGGACCCAATCCACCGGGATAAGGTCTACGTGTTGAACAAAGCTCTTTATGGCTTGCACCAGGCTCCAAGGCAGTGGTACGAGGAGCTAAGTACATACCTCATCATCAAAGGATTTAAGCGCGGCCTCGTCGATTGCACCCTCTTTACGAAAAAGACGGGCGATGACTTGCTTCTAGTACAGATATACGTTGATGATATAATATTTGGTTCAACTAACGAGCTTTTATGCAGGGAGTTCGAAACTGTCATGCAGGAAAAGTTCGAAATGAGCGCAATGGGGGAGATGCAGTTTTTCCTAGGCTTGCAGGTGGACCAAAGACCCGACGGGATCTTCATTCACCAGACGAAATATGTCTCCGACATCCTGAGCCGATTCCAGATGGAGGACTCAAAGCCAATGGATACCCCGATTCAACCCAATCACGGGATTGGAGTGGATGCTAAGGGGGAGCTGACGGATCCTTTTACATACAGAGCAATCATCGGATCTCTGATGTATTTGACGGCGTCTCGACCAGATATTATGTATGCAACGTGTCTTTGTGCCCGTTATCAATCGAAGCCGAAACAAAGTCATCTGACGGCGGTTAAGCGTATCCTTAGATATCTGAAGGGTTGTCCCTCAAAAGGACTTTGGTACCCTAATGATGATAATTTTGATTTCATATCTTTTAGTGATGCAGATTGGGGCGGCTGTGACAAGGATAGCAAATCTACTACAGCTGGTTGCCAGTTTTTCGGGAGCAGGTTAATCACCTGGCAATGCAAGAAACAGACTTCCGTAGCACAATCTACCTGTGAAGCCGAGTACATTGCAGCCTCGAGTTGCTGTTCGCAAGTACTCTGGATTCAACAACAAATGGTGGATTACGGTTTGCAGTTTCTAAAAACTCCTATTTACTGTGACAACGAAGCCGCAATAGCATTAACTAAAAATTCGGAAAATCATTCTAAAGCGAAACACATCCGGATCAAATATCATTTTATCCGTGATTGTTACGCTAAGGAATTGATCGATATGATCAAAATACATACTGACTACCAACGTGCAGATCTGTTTACTAAAGCCTTTGACCGTTCACGCTTTGAATATCTTTTAAAAGTAAACAATATAAAGGAAAAACAGGACTAATCGGCACCTCGGTTTATCGCTTTTTAGTTTTTAGTTTTTATATTTTGCTAATTGGGAATTTCTCTTTGCTAATTGGGAATTTCTCTTTACTTTCATAATCCTCAAAGAAGTTGATGCTTTCGAGGGGATTGTTTAATCCTCAAAGAAGTTGATGCTTTCGAGTGGATTGTTTCTTTCAAATTTTTGTTTTTTTTTTTGTTTTTCATAAAAATTGAAAATACCAAAAATATGTTTTTTTATTTTAGGGGGAGCCATTTTTCAGAAAAACCAAAAACAATATAAAATTCAAAAAGATCTAAAAATTAGAAAATCAAAAATGATTTCCTGGTAAAACAGAGGAAATGATAGTACATCAGTGGGAATCTGACACAGGCTAAAGAATTGTATAGTTTATGAGGCGTGTGTTGATTACGTGTGATATGCTGATAGGCTTCGTAGACTAAATATTGCGTGCATTAGTGATACAAACATAACGAACTACGCGTTCGTGGCTGAACACCTCATGGGCATATGGTCTTAGTACCGTAATTTCGTTTGATAGGATTGCCAAAATCTGAGGTTTCGGGTCGTTATGTTATGGTTATCCGGGATATTCTGATAAACTTTTGTCGTATTGATTTACGGACCTAGTTTTATCAGAATATTTGCTAAAAAGAGCTTAATTGCCAAAACCGGAAGTTACCGAATTGAGGAACTTTATGTTTTAATTGATCATAGATCATTATTACATCGTATTAATCATCTGATGCAAATCAGTGATTAATATCAGCCTCAACCTAGTGTATACGCACATGTTACTCTGCTGCATTCATTTGCTGACCTGTACACCTCTGTGCTATACACTTTGTAACTTTTACGGATAACTCTGGCATAATCACGCGTTACGACGAAGCTTTGTGCAATTACTTGATACGGGAGTATGTCGTGTGTGTGGGCACCACATCGTGTTAGTCTAATACACTTAACTCGTATCATTTTAAAGCATTGCGTAATTGTCTGCATGTGAGCTTACGTGGACCACAATATCAGCAATTGCCGTATCACATACTGTTTCTAATGATAATATTAAACAAAAAGATCAACGCTGTGATCAGATTTCTCAGAAAACTGATATGATCCTCTGACCGGATTTCACAAAATGTTTACTGCTTTCATTTACTTTGATGCATTTTATTTTGTTGCAATTTACTTTTAATGTCAAAAAGATACAAAATCCAAAAATATTTTGGTGTGTTTTAATAAAATTTCAGAAAAATCCAAAATTTTTGCATTTCTGCTTTATTTTTGATAACCGGGGATGCTTGATAGTCAATTTCTGAGATTTGACAACACCATCTGGGCTTTGTATCATTCTAAATGTGAAAAAAATTTGTGTTTTGGAAGCTTAACGGATTGAAAAATGTTGAACGGGGTTCGAATATGTAATTTGGTAAAATTTTTCAAAAGTTCCATTTTACATTCGCCCTTAATTTGGGACGAATGTGGGCTTTTAGTTTCACCTTCGGGCTGTTTATTTGGGCGAATGTGGCTTGCAGCTAAATTCCACCTTCGGGTGAGATGGTTTCACCTTCGTGTCTTTTACTAGGGGCGAAGGAGGAATATCTTTTTACATTCGACCGACTGAACGGGCGAAGGTGCAACCTTATAAGTATGCCAACCCAGATTAGACCACCATTCTAATTTTTTCAAAATTTTTCATCATAACAGAACCTTGTTGTTTTTGAATTCTCTGCTTGTGCCTTTTAATCATTGCTTCTCACTGATCATTTTCATATAATTTTTACAGGTAATGGACAGGAAATGAACCCGTAATCATTCGTTTTGTATACGGCCTTAGGGTTTTAGAATTTTTGATGTTCCAGTGATTGTTTATGACTAATGTTGATTGTAAATCATTCCACATCAGTTTTAGGGGGAGAATGAATTAGGAATTAGGTTATAAACAAGTTTTAATCACTGATTGATCAATAAAACAATATAAACCCTAATTTCGTTTTAAAACTGATATAGAATGAATGTTTAGGGAAATTGATGATAGACGAAGCATAATCGGCCTTATTAGGATTGGTTTTAATCAAAATCAAGGTTTAAAAACAAGATTGAAAAATTTTCAAATTTTGGGTATGAACCAGATTCACCTTCGGTTTGTCGATATGGGCGAAGGTGGAATGAAACGGACGAAGGAAACAATAAACGGGCGAATGTATCTTTTGTTCAAAATTATTTTACATTCGACCAGAAATTTTATACCTTCGGCCATAATTATCTACATTCGACCATATTATTTGGGCGAATGTGAATTTTCAAAACCTAAAATTTTGAATTTTTGACGATTTCATGTTTTGACGTTTTATTTTGATTTTTCATTTCAGATGGCTGAAGAACAAGCTAATGTTGATATTCCTGTGGAGACTGCAGTGACTGATCCTATTCCAGAGACTGTGCAAGAAGAAGGATCATCAAGCGGTAGCAAATGGCCGTTTGAGAAGACCCATAATTGTTGTGCGTATCTTGGAGACGTTGAGAAGAACGTGGAATTCACTGAGATCATCAAGTTTTTGAAGAGATGTAGAGTGGTTTATGCTTTGGCCACACCAACTATTATCTACAAGGATATAGTTGAGGATTTTTATAACAATGCAAAGTATGATTACTTTGATAATCAGACTATCATCAGAAGCAAGATTCAGGGAATGGAGATGTTTATCACTGAAGCTGATATCAGAGAAGCTCTCCAGATCCAGTTTGAAACAAGTGAGGATCCAAGGGAACTGTCCTGGACTGAGCAGAAAGCATGTTTCTTGAGGATGAAATACAAAGGACCGATTACTGATGGTTCTATGTATTAAGGGAAACTAGGAGTGCAGTTCAAGTATTTTGCTCACGTCATCATTATGGTATTTGGATGTGTTAGTGGAGGTTATGACGTGATGAGAAAGAGTTTAAGCTCGTTAATGGTTGCATTGACTCTCAATAAACCATTTAACGTTGCTGGGATGATTTTAGATCACATGTTGGAGATGTTGAAGGGTTTGAAGAAGAAATACTTTATGCTTTATCCTAGATTTCTGATGATGATCTTCGATCACAAATATCCAAACTTGAAGAAGGATCCAACACAAATACTTGCTATGGATCATATGAATGTTAGAACTTTGGCTAGAATGAAAGCTTATAAAGGTATGCCTGAAAATGAGAGACCACCTTACAGAAGGTTATTTGGAGCTTTGGCTAGAGAGGATTACATGGATCCTGGAAAGAATCTAGCAAGGCATCCAGACAGTGATAGTGATAATGATGATCCACTTGTTTATGCTGATGCAAGCACGAAGAGGAAAAGGCAAGTTGTCAATCCCGGAGCCAAAGGGAAGGGCAAGGGTAAGACAGATCAGGGTAGTTCAAAACAACAAGCAGTGAGGAAGAAGACTACTGCTAAAAAGGGTACAAGTTTGGTAGATGAGGAGTCCGTTGATTCAGAGGAAACAGAAACTGAAGAACAGTGGGATTCGGATGCTGAAAATGTCCAGACTACCAAACAAAAGGCCACTTTGGTTGGTGAGTCTGAATCACTAAACAGATCGATTGAGGAAGCCAAGAAGGGCAAGCAATCTGTTGGTGCTGAAGATGAAGGGTTGACTATTAATTTGGATGAATTGAATGAGGGTGAAACAGTTGTAGTGAATTTGCCCAAGCCCAAACACAAGACTATGGCTAAGAAAACAAGCACAAAGCAACTCAGAGAGAAGGAGTTGAACTTATTGTTGAAGGGAAAGAGATTACCTGATGCTGGAACATCATCTAAACAATCTTCACCAGCAGCCAAGAAGCAAAAGACAAAGGAGGCTACAACATTACCAGTGGATCAGTTCAATATTGCCCTGGATAATGTTCTGAACATGTTTACACAGCCTCAGAAGGGAAAAGAAGCTGAGATTGAGCCATCTAAGTCTAAGTCCAAGTCTAAAAAGATCACTGTGGATGATGAAGTGATGAAGCAGATGAATAAGAAAATGGACGATATGATGAAGATGTTAGTGGCTCAGCAAGCTGAGATTGCCAAGTTTAAGCAAAATGAGGAGAAAATGCTTCAGATCGTTGTAGCTTCTAAATCTAATCAAGATGAAATAGATGAGAAGGTAAAGAAGCTTGAAGCAAAGAATAAGAAGCTTGAGGGGAAATGTCTGAGGAATAAGAACAGATATAAGGCAATTAAAGAAGACAATAAAGAGCTGAGGGCTGAAAACAAACGCCTTAGTGATCTGATTGATGATCTGTATAACATAGCACCCAAGCTGAAGGAGGGTGAAGAAGATGCAGAGAAAGAGGTTGAGCAAGTAGATTTTGAACCATCCGAATCTGATAAAGAGGAGGATGAGGATGATGAGGATGAAGAATCGGATAAGAGTGATGATGAAGGTGATAATAATGATGATGATGATGATGTTGAAGGTTCGGGAAGCCAAAAGGATGATGATGATAGTAGCAGTGATGATAATGATGGAGGAGATGATACTGCTAAGTTTACATTTGAGAAGAGACCACCTTCTAAGAAGAAGAAAGACACAGGTGAGTCTAGTTCTAAGAAAAAGGGAGAGAATGTTGATGATGAGACTGTGTTCTGGAACGAGAAGGTGAGGTCCTTATCTGATGATGCAAAACAAGTTTACAAGGACATGTTAGAGAAGAGAGAGTGGACCATTGAGTTCACAGGTCGTTTTGCAGAAATATTCCAAACAGATGATATGCGATATGAATTGGAATATAACGATCCTGATCTTGAAGAAGGGGAAGTACCTGCTTCTGTGGCAAAGGAGATATTGGATGGACTTGCTCAGAGAGTAGGGAAAACGTTTGAAGAATTCATTGTTGATGAGTCGATTCCATCTATTCCTGAAAAGGATGTTGGAACTCACTCAGATGATAAAGAAACCCCTGAGTTTGAGGAAGTTGAGATAGAGGATATTACACATGAGGAATATCCACAGTACTTCAGACAAAATGACGAAGACGTGGTGTTTCCTGATTTTACTGAAAGGCATAATACGTCTGCAAAAAGAAAGGCAAGGAAAAGAAGTGTTGAGTTTGTTGAAAAAGTACTTGGAGCTGATTTGCCAGAATCCTCTAATAAGTCTGATGAGTTGAAAGAGTAGTTGAAGAAACTAAGACTGATGGATGAAAACCGACCAAAACCTGAAGCTCAAGGAAACTTCTATAGGTTTCATAATGCAAAGTTCAGAGGAAGAGCTCTTGGGTGGACATACTTGAGCAGGCTGAAGTGTTTAGCTGCTAAGTGGGAATCAGGGATCTTGTATTTCTACAGATTCATTGATTTACTAACTCTACCGTACTGGGCGGTTAGAGATCTATGCAGATTCCCTATGTCTGGTGCTTCAGTGAATAA
Organism: Ambrosia artemisiifolia; assembly: GCA_032199755.1. Classification (NCBI taxonomy): domain Eukaryota; kingdom Viridiplantae; phylum Streptophyta; class Magnoliopsida; order Asterales; family Asteraceae; genus Ambrosia; species Ambrosia artemisiifolia. The sequence goes on from CM063517.1 coordinate 36,267,445, forward strand.
TACTCACGTCGGTTGGTGTGCAGACAAATTGGTTTGGGAGAGTAGGACGAGATGGAATAGATTCAAACCACAGTATCCCCGGAGGAAAGTTCACAGGGATACTGATCCCAGAACCAAGTTGAAAAGGGTTACCTTGATTTATAAGGCACCTGAAGATATGAGGAAGATACCTTTAATGCCTATGCCTCAACATTTCAGTGCTGACTTCATATTTTGGTATTATGATTGGAGGAAGGCAGAAGCGGTGATCGTGTTGAGAGATGGTAAGGATAAATACAAGCATGTTCATGTATTTGATCCTATGTGGCTGATAAATTGCACCTTTGAAGACATCATCATGTTATTCTATAATCCGATTCATCATGAGCCAAACGATGCAGATCAAGCAAGGAAATACACACAAGTTGTGGGTGTTTGCTTTGCTTATGATATCAATGCTGGAAGTAATTTGGAAGGGAAGCTTGGCAAGAAGGTGAAGATGGCTAATGTGTCGAAGCCGGTAAAGAGAAAGTTAGAGCCTGAGATGACGAAAGAACAGAAGAGTATACTCAGAATCAAGCTGCTAAACAAAGCCATGGATGAAGATAGGAAAAGATCTAATCAATAGTCGAGGGGGAGTTTGTAGATGCCGTTTTGCGACTAATGATTAGATACTAACATGTGTTAAGGGGCGAAGGAGAATCAGAAGGGGCGAAGGAGAATAGAAGTGGGCGAAGGTAGCTTTCATGTGGACGAATCAGGAACTAGAATACACAGAAGACACATTCGACCAGTCTATCTGGGCGAATGTGGAACAATGCTTCATTCGACCATTGAGTTTGGACGAATGTACAGCTACTATATATAGATTTCAGGTTTTTGTAATGTATAACGAGTCATTCAGAGTGTGTGTTTTGTGTGTGTGTTCCAGAGAGGATTGAGAGTGATAGTTTGTGTGATAGGTTAACTGTATTGAATCTGTAAACGTTTATTTGAACAAGTTAATCTATGAAAAGCTTTTAAAATGACTTTGATTGTGTTTTGATTGAGTTTATATCAGTTTGTTCTAAGCTAGGGTTTCCGCACCTGGTTTAGCAACTTGTATGATCATATAATCCTGTTTTAGTTGTCGAATTCATCCTCTACACACCCCTCGAAGGTGGAAACGCGAGGTGCGACGTCGAATGATTTCTAAGCACAAAGGTCACATGAGCATTAATTAAAATTAAACAGGAACTTCCATTAAACAACCAACTTTGTTAAACATAGCGTTAATTGTTCATGTTTAATACCATTGTATAAAAATGTCTAGGATTAAAACAACACAACGGTTCAAAAGGAGGTATCCGATAAATGCTCGCACGTGACCTTTACAAGTTCCATTATCCATGCTAATTTCCTGAAAAACATGCATGTAAAAATATAGGTCAACATAAAGTTGATGAGTTCACGGGTTTTCTATATGATGGACATGTAATCCAAAACCGACTAAATCATTGCCTAGGTAGGGCAATAATTAATATGTGATCTGACATGAGCCCATAACCAAACCTTGACATGTTGTGCCTCGCCCATTGTACACTAAAGACAATGAAATAATGTGAAATACAAGCACTCTTTGATATCTGTCATCCGGTCAGAGCGACTGACCAAGAGTGGGGGTGTCAACCCAATAGATCTATCCTGGTGTTTCATGGCTAAGTCCATAGCTAATGGTTATGATATGATGAATGACATAAGGGCTTAATGGATCGTAAACCTTAATGTATCATATTCACATAATAGTTATGTATGTAACTGAAAACTGTACGTATGTTTTCCCCCCAGAAAAATGTAAAACAGTGAAAAGGGGCTGTGAAAAACTCACTTGATGTCTGGATGCTAGACTGAACTGAATCTGATGCGGTGTGTCTGGTTTGGGATGCCCTAAGTTCAATTAAAGGCAACTTAGGTCTATGTTTGGTTCTAACTACCATGCAATTGTTCACCCGACTGGAACACCTAGGGACCAGGGGTTTCTGTACCACTATCCACGTGTGTCACACACTGTATGTGTCGGAAAATGTTCGTTTTTGTCCTTAATGTGGCCATGTTTAGTCTGTTTATGGTGAAACAAATGTCTTGACTTACTTAATGTTACCGAGTGTTACTTATGCCTCAGTTATTTAAGTCTAGGGTGAGATATGGACATATCTTTTTGGAAATTTTGTATAAAAACAACATACTTATGTATTTTCCTCTTGTACATACACACATATTAGTGTTTATCATAGGTTTTCAAGAAAACTCTTGTGTTAAGCTTGTTAACACATGTTTTTAGTGTCTTTAACACATTTTTATAAAACAAGCTTTAGTATATGTTATGAAACTAAGAGAGATTGACTTGGTTTGGGCCGGCCTCGGCCCTATACACTCACGCATACATGCATATGTATGTGTGGGTGTACGCGTATGTCCATACACGTGTTCTAGGATAGGTGAAATCGTTTACATATGTGTGCGTATCTTTAAGTGAAAACATTGAACTTTAATCATAAAACTTATGTGTTTAAGTTGGTTTTACTCGAAAACTAGTAGCCTAGTGGTGTGTTCGAGTGAGTGCCTTTGGGTTAACTCTCACGTGTTCGAATATTATGCAAAGAAAGGAATTGAATTGGTTTTTATACCTCACTTGTGTGTAGCCGAATATATCAAAAGAAAATAAGCTAACTTCCCACAATGTGACTCCTAAATCCTTTCTAGTGACTTGTATCTTCAAAATGATGAGGGTGATTGATCGAAACCAACTCTTTGGTTGTGTGTGTCTTCAGCCGAGGGGTAACAAGAGGGAAAAGAGGTGTTTCCAAGTGTTAGTGAGACTTGTGGTGTTGTGGTGTGATCATAAGTGTTCTAATACTCCTATATATATAGCCAAGAATGGGGAAGGAGGCCATGGATTCATTGGCTCACAATTATGGAAGGTCAATACCTTGCTTTCTTGGTGTGTATTCCACAAGAGGCTCTTAAGGTGAAAATGGTTGACTTGGAGGTTTTGGTTGGATATGTAGGGGTGGTGTAGTCGGTCGAAAGTCATGGGGAAGGGCAAATCATTTTTGGCAAGGTTGACAAGGTATAAAGGTTCATGTGTTTTATGTTTTGCCATGTTAATATAAGGGGTTGACTACTGTTCTTGTTTGTTTGTGTGAGAGATCTTGTGGGCCGAAAATTATGGGGAAAAGGAAGGAATTTCATGTAAGTCAACTTAGCTTTGGAGGTTGTGAGAGCTTATGTTGGTTCCATGTTTGTATAAAGGTTTAAGATTAGTGGCTTGTAAGGATAAGGATGGTGACATGTTTGTAAGTGTATGTGTGTCGTATGTGTTTATATATATATATGTATACGTGTGACGTGTGTATGATATGTAGAGTGTTGGTAGGTTAAAACAATATAATTTGGTTTCTTGGGAATGTAAGGGCCGAAATCTAGGCCTTGGGAATAGTCATGGTTAGTCTTTGGAGGTTAAACAACATGGTTCCTAGTGATCTTACAATGGCTTGCCAAATTAGGAAGTGATCTTGGGAATAGAGTGTCATGGTGTGGAGTTGGAGAAGTGTGGGACTTGTGTGTGTACTAGTGTATATATATACATATATGGGTCTTGTGTGTGTTTTGTGTGAATGGTGATATATATGTTGGATGTTATTAATAACACAAGCATAGTACGGATTGAATTTTAGGGACATTCGTGGACACATTGTTTGTGGTTTTACTAGTTTTCCATAGATAACGCATCGGTGATCTTATTGTTATCAAATATTGTTTGTTTTTGTTCTTGTCGGGGCTAACTTTGGAATCTTATGTTCAATTGCATGGTTTTCCACAACTAGGGTTTTGCATGGATTTCCTATAGTCTAGCATGAACTATTTGACTAACTGAGACCTTGTACTACTTAGTGTGTCTACTGTTAGACTGCATGTCTCGGGATTGACTCGTTGGAACCCTATATGGCCCAACTACGATGAAATAGATGACATGTAATGTTATGCACACTGTATACATGTAGCTAAGTGTACGGATATGACCTGTGATTTTGACGGGTGTCACATTCTGGTAGTCCCGAGATAGATCCAAGGCAAGGAAACCGGTAGTGAGACAGATCCTTTGGGTTTCTGATATCCAAACTGGGTTCTAAGCATTGGCTTCTAAAGTGGACCAGAAATGAGTGACACATTTTCGGTTCTTACTAGATGAATGAGTGACCTTCTTGGCAAAGGGAGGATTCCCTATGGGTGCACCAGTGATCTTCAGATTACACACCCTTAGGATTATGTTCCTCCATTGTTAAGGATTTCATTCATCTCGGGAGGTTTTGGGGTGGGTTTGTTAAGTCACATAATCACTAAACCAAATTTAAATTTATCTAATCAATAAATTATTAAGTTGTCACTTTTAGAAGGTAAATTAAACAAGGATACTTTATCCAGCTCTCGTTAGTAAAACGCCGTTAACTTCTTAGATGGTCGCACATCACACAAGCTAATTGCATGTGAGATCCTTCGGTACAAAAAGTGAGAGTTGAGAGAGGTGGAAGGGATTCTCGGTTGGAATTAAGCCTCTACATAAATTTAGGATGATAAATTAGAGAACCCAGTGCTTAAACGTGTGGTTTGGCGGTGGTTTGGGAAGTGCCTAAAAAGCAGGACTCAAACTTTCCAAAAAGCTACATGGCAGTGTGAGTTAGGTAACACCGCATTGTCAATTAGGAGAAGACCGGTTTACGGGCCAACAGTCCGAAGACACCTTTATGGGGACTCGTACATTTCCCCTATGCGTGACTCATAGAGTTTCCAGAACGTCATCACTTGTTTATTTCTTTTCTCATCCCCAACTATGAAGGGACTGTTCACCCCTGTTCTCCTTGCCGAAAATTAATCTTAGTACTGCATTTACAATAAAATTGACTACTTATACGGAGGGTCCCCGAGATGTGCATGTTTGCTATCCCTACTATTTTTATCTTTTCACATTTAAAAACCAAACCCTTTTCAAAAACCATTTTTCTTTTAGAACCCCTCCGTTTGATTTTATTTTTCAAAACCCAATTAGTTAATGTGATGAGGCTGAGTAGGGGAAAGTGCGTTCTCTGGAATACAATACTCGGTATTTACCCTAGATGGCTAGAAATATATACTATACATGTCAGGTTCTCTGCCTATGTGTTGGTTTTAGTTTCTAAGTAATTATCGTTTACTTATTAATTTAAAACTTGTTTAATGGTTTAGTAAAAATTTATCTTTTTCCCAAAACTAATGTTTTGAAATTAACACTTCAAGTTTTTGGCACTGGGAAAAAGGATATCTTTTCTAACTACTAAAACCCGACACATCACGGGTACTACTGGTCCGTCCGAGCCGAAGATACCGTCCTGAACGACAGGTGCAGGCTCAACATGGATCGCAGGTAAACCGAGAAAGACTGATCTAGTGCGAGCTCTACGGGCTAGATAGCAAATCAGTGAACCCTCCCTAGACAGAACCATCTACTCGACGGAAGACACGGACTCCTCGCCAGCAGGTCGTCTCATACGGAGCTCTCGATGCATGGGATTCAAGAACCCAACAGATCGTCCCCGGACATAAGACGCCAGTCTGATGCCAGGTGGGACGGGAATGGATGGAACAGGGTTGGGTACGTGGTCGACATGAGTGTGATGATCAAATGGGGACTCGACAGACTCTGATGAGGTAGGGGCTACCCTACCCCTGAATGGGCTAGTTGGACCTCTACAACCTATGGGGAAGTCCCTAACGACATGGACTAGGTGAGTAGAGAGGGGAACAGCAGGGGGTGGAACAATGGGTGACAATTCAATAGGCGGCTCGCTGGCAGTAGTGGTCGGGGAAGTGACATAATCGGAGTAAGACATATCCATGGACAGGTCCTCCTCCTCGCTTGCGTCCATGTCCTTAGTATCATCGCCGCCCTCATCCTCATCGGCTGCCTCGGCTCCATATTGATGCCCAACTCTACAGGGTCCTCCTCTGGGACTGCCTCCTCAGGATTTAGGTTTATGATCTCAACTGGCTCGGCTGGAATGACGTCTACAATCTGAAGGCTACTATCAAAGTTGGGACTGGGACTCCGTGACTAGCAGTAGACATATCCTGGCAAAAGGAGGGAACAACACAAGACGGGGCCAAGATTGAGATTTTCTAGTTGAAAAAAATAACATAGGAGATAGCCCAAAATAAAAAGGAGCCCAAAAAAATAGAGAGACCCAAATAGAGAGCTCAAGGTAACAAAAGTTCTACAAAGTTAAAAATTTGGTCTTTGACCGATGAGACCTAAAAGAATTGGAAATCTGCTCTCTCTCTCTCTCTCTCTCTCTCTCTTTGCTCTTTCTACTCTCTCTCTCTCTCTTTACATTCTCCCTGTGATCTCCCATCTCTCTCTTGCTCTGCCCCTTGCTTTCTTAAAATGCATACTCTTGATCGTCATTTGCTAGCTTGCTTGAACTTCGCTCAGCCACAACTGGCTCCAGAGTTGATACAAATCATTTTTGAAAAGACTGCGGAAGAAAGCAAATTTTGGCATAGGATGGAGTAGAATCCACCCTTCTGTGGACAATCAAAGAGTGCTGCCAAGAGACGGGCCAAATGGTATGAAAGATGTGTCAAATGTGGAAATTGGACATATGAAGGCAGGTGCAGTAAAAACATGACTCACTCAAAGTTTGAGTATACGATGCTGATCTAGGAGGGCGTTATTCGATACAAAGCTGAGCGCCGTGTTAGGAAAGGATGCAATATCGACTACATATGAGGTGCGAGATAGCGACGATGAAGCACTGAGGATTAAATACCAAGCTCATCTCAGAAATCACCGCTGAACGAGTCGCGCTTCGTTACAGCCCTCCTCTGCGACTTGCTGCCTCTCATCTATGACTGCCCACCATGGTTTGGTAACTCATCCCCCTTCTTGTATAGAAAAAGAAGAGTTTTACTTTAGTAGTTTTAGCACCCCTACATTACAACCCTGTCAAAAGTCCTCTTAATTTACCTTAGTTATTCGATTTAGAGACGAGGACTTGATTTGCATACAAGCCTATGACTTGTGTCGGCTTCGGTTCGGACTTGAGTGTTCACCCCCAAAATTTACCAGAAAGATAAACCTGAGTGTTGAGTGTGGATCACATTTGAGGCATTAGATCAAGGAAGTTGAAGGCTTGTCTATGAGTTAGAAACATCCATGTTCTAGTGTTGATTATCTATTTTGGTTGTATCCATCCACTATTCTCCGAACCTATTCGATTCGTTAGACTTTTTATAATATTAGTAGTTTAGTTTTAGTTATTTGTTGTGTATATCTACTTAACTAATTCTTGTTTGTTTATCTTTGTGAAAGGTTAAATTTGTGATTAACTTAACAAACCCAAAATCAACCTAAAAGTTAACTTATAAAACAAACTATCATGGGGTTTGTATGACTTCTGGTAATCCCAAGCTAGATCCAAGGCAAGGAAACCGGTAGTGAGATAGATCCTTAGGGTTTCTGATATCCAAATCGGGTTCTAAGCAATGGCTTCTAAAGTGGACCAAATCCGGGTGATAAGTTTCTTGTTCATACCAGATGTGTGAGTGACTTTCTTGTTCATACCGGTAGTGAGATAGATCCTTAGGTGCACCAGTGATCTTCGGATTGCACACCTTTAGGATTATGTTCCACCTTTGATAAGGATTTCATTCATAAGTCTTGGGGGTTAAGGGTTGAACTTGTTAAGTCACATAATCACTAAACAAAACTTATATTTACCTGATCAATAAATTTTTAAGTTGTCACTTTTAAAAGTAAATAAAACAAGGATACTTTACCCAACTCCCGTTAGTACAAAGCTATTAACTTCTTAGAGGGTCCCCCGTTACACAAGCTGATGGTATGTGAGATCCTTCGGTACAGAAAGCGAGTGTTGAGAGAGGTGGAAGGGATTCCCGGTCGGAATTAAGCCTCTACATTAATTTAAGAAGGAAAATTAGAGAACCCAATGCTTAAAAGAGTGTTTTGGAGGTGGTTTGGGAAGTGCTTAACAAGCAGGACTCAAACTTTCCAATAAGTTACATAACTCATGTGCGTTAGGTAACACCGCACTTGTCAACTAGGAGAAGACCGGCCTATGGGCCAGCAGTCCAAAGACACCTTTATGGGGACTCATACATTTCCCTTCTGTGTGACCCATAGAGTTGCAAGAATGTCATTCCTTGTTTATTTCTTTTCCCATCCCCTAACTCTGAAGGGACCGTTCAAAACCCGTTCTCCTCACCAATAGTTAAATCTACTACTACTTTTAATATACTTAGCCTACTTATTCGGAGGGTCCCCGAGATGTGCATGTTTTCTAAACTTACTATTTTTATCTTTTTATTTTAAAACCAAAATCTTTTCAAAAACTAATTTTCTTTTCCAAAATCCGATTAATTAAAGTGATGAAAGGTTGAGTAGGTGAAAGTGTGTTCTTTGGAATATGATACTCGGTATTTACCTTAGATGCCTATACTATATACGTCAGGTTCTCTGCCTATGTTTTGGTTTTAGTTTCTAAATAATTGTCGTTTACTTATAAATTTAAAACTTGTTAAACGGTTTAGTAAAAAATCATGCTTTTCCCAAAACCAAGGTTTTGAGATTAAAACATCAAGTTTTTGGTACCGGGAAAAATGATATCTTTTCTAATTACTAAAACCAAGCATATCAAGTATTTAGCACCGTTGTCAGGGAACACAATTAATTTCCAAAGAAAGACCTAAATCACTTTGTTAATTGGTTTATTTTTCTTTTTCGTTCTTCCTTTCACTTTATTTTTCTTCTATATTTTTCCTTTTCATTTTTATTTTTCCTTTAATTTTTTAAAATTACAATTGTATTATTTATTTATTTATTATTTTTTTTGCAGGTTTACTTCCTGATTGGCCACTTTGGAGAATTCTTGTAAAGGAAGCTGAAACCACCAATTTTATCAATTTTCATTTTGGAGTGTTTTTATTTCTGCTTTATTTTCGTTAGAGAGAGGTTTGTCTTGCCATGAAGATCGACAGGTAAGTGTAGGAAAAAGTGAAAAATAAGTCGGGGGAAAAGTTTTCAAAGTTTTTAAACTTAAATTGTTTTTGGAACTTAAAATTGGGTTTTAAAATCAATTTAGAGAAATCCACCTAAAACTTTAAAACCATATCTTTAAAAACAGTTTAAAATTTGAAAAACACGAAAAACCGGACACCTTGGTGACACGCACGCCCGTGCAGATCAGTTGGGGTATTTAAAGGGGCTTTTGACCAGTCATAACCCATTTCATCTTCTTCCCCACTCGCACCACCTTCGCCTGCCCCTTTAAAAAACCATCATTTTCCACCATTGTTCTTAGGTCCTGATCTGTCCGGATTCTTGAGTTTTTTAGTAGCACCATTTCTTGAATAAAACCCTAGATTTCTAGCATTTTAACCCAAATCTGAGCATGAAAATTTTGGGAAATGATTAGGGTAGTGCTAGGAAGATAATGTGGTAAAAATTGTTGAGAAATTTTGCGGAAAAATTCGCGGGAATTCTGACAGGTTTGAAACCCGTCACTTCAGACAAGTGCACGACCATGCCCACCTTTGGCATGACCGTGCTCATCTTGACATGGAAAACCACCATAACTTCTTAAGTTTCAATTTTAAACTAGTAGTGCAGTTAAAAAATGGTTTTAGGGTGTTTTAGATAAAAAATCAGTTTAAACAGTTAAATAGTAGTTAATCAAACTTACTGACTAAGCCACACGGCCGTGCACAGCCCTATGCACGGGCGTGCAACCACTGGTACACAGAACTATTTATATTTCTGCATTTTTAAATCCAAAGAAACCGAACCGATTTTGTTGTGTTTCGCAGGAAAAATTGCACCCTACGGGAAGAGACTAGCATAGCATTCACCTCCAGTTTCTTCGAGCTACCACCATTCCCACAAGTCGGGTGACTCACCACCGCTGGAGGTGCCTCCTCACCAGATGCAGTAGCTGATGGATCCATCCCTGATGGAGTCCACCCATGGTTGTACTTCAACCAGCATGGTGATGGGAGCAATGCTCACAGGCGTTTGCTCAGGATTATGCCCAGACAGATTGGCAATTACAAGGCTGTAGACTTTAATGCAGTGGCCTCTACAAAACTGTCTTCATGTTCTACAACATACTCTCTCATCAGTGGACTCGTTTCCAATAGATCGCTAAGCATACCTACAGGGAGCTCACCCTAGAGTTTGTGTCCTCATTTTCTTACACTCCACCTATAGGGTTCATGATGGGTAGGATGTGTTACAGGCTCACTTTTGGTAAATTTGGGATTAGACCGGGATTGTATAAGTAGAGGGAAATCTACTCGCCGATCTTCACTAAGAGCCTCTTCGACTGGCCAGCCGGTATGCAGCCCGCTGATTTTTAGGCCTAGATCTCTGATGTTCCAAACAATCCTAGGAAGCATAAAAGGTCTAGCTTCTAGGATACACTGCACAGGTGGCTTCACATGATCATTGCTAGCACGATCGGGGCACACAAGGATAGTACTAGGGGAGTGAATGAGAAGGAAGTTTTCTACCTTTATACTATCATTGTGGGTGCTCACTGCAACCTCGCCTACGCACTAGCTGAGTTTTTCACCCCCTGTTTCGGTGTCACCGCTGCGAGCCACATCTTTGGTAGACCCTACATTGCACGTCTGGCCACCAGTCTGGGAGTTGTCCATCCCCAGGCTAAGGCTAATCTTACCACTACGGGTCAGGTTCGCCCTCTTAATACAGCAATGATGAAGAACATTGGTGTCCTGAAAACGGTAGGAAATGTATTAAGGTTGGTTGACAATAGGAAATGGATGTTGGATGAAAAAGCCGCTTTCGAGGAGCAGTTTGAGGATACACAGGATGCAGTTGAGATAGGAGGAGCAGAGTCTTCAGCCGCTACAGCAGGGGTAGGCCGCCAACTGATGTCGTGTGGATTAGGTCGTTAAAACGTCCTTTTTAAAACTAACACTTTCCCGAAGGAAGTGTCAAGACTCGGTGAAAAAGGGTAATTAAATGCGACCTTCAAATTAAAACACTTATCGAAGTTTTAAATTTATAAAAATAAAACGATATCTGCTGATTATTCTAAACCCACACGATAGGCAAGTGGACCTATCGAGCGTAGTATAGACTATAGCAAATACCGAGTATCGAACCCTAAGATACGACTTCCCCTACTCAGTTCTAAGTTGCTTCAATAAAAACAATGATAAAATAAAATAAAGGAAGAGAATGAGAGTGACCAGAATAAAATTCAATACCAAACAAAGTGCTGCTTCGGGATCCAACTTTATCTTGGGACAAATTAGTAATAGCTAGTTACTTAAGCCGTGTCAACAAGTGCGCACTTATGCTTAACATGGAGTTGCTACAACATTCTCCAGAGGTGACTGTTTTTGCAAAACGAGTTGTGTTCTTGTTGTAATGTGAGGGTCTCTCGAACCAGTAAGCTCACCTCTCAACAATGACAGACGGACTACTCAAAACTGTGTATACCCAACCCCGAATGATCCACCTCCCAATGTTGCAATAAAGACATCTAATCACTTAAAGCTTTAATGGACAACTTGCTGGTGGCCGGAGCATGACCGAACTACAAACCACTTGATATCATAAGAGAGTTGTGACTAACCAGCACACGTGCATCCCTTACTTGAACCGATTAACCTTCTAAAAAGTGAGTGGTCTATCATTAACTGTGCAGCAGTATAATGATGAAAAAAAATAAAGACTGTTTTCTTTCAACATAGGTTCACCAATTCTTAACCTGCGCCGAAGCTAAGTCGCAAGATTAAGCCTATGCTTATCACTAGGACCAAGTATAAAGACCATACCGACCCTAAGTGAGATCTTGATAGTAGAAAATTAAGCCACTAAGTGTGTGTGTATTTCTACCCACAAATGGGCTAATCACTACTCGCGGGATTAGGTTAGCTCACAAGTGCATGGGTTTTTACACACCATGGGTAAACTCATGAGTCCTCACACTTCCTAGCAAAACAACCACAAGACCAAAGAAAAGTTAATTAGTTAGTTATTTCATCAACCAAAGTTTTAAGTGAAAAGAATTAAACAAGAACACAACACCACGTAACAAATAAAAACTATATAATCCATACCAAGATAAGTCTTTACCCTAGCAAAACTCAATTAATCTAGCCAAGCATTGGCTTTATAACTTGCACACTATATTGGGTGTTGAAAGAACACATAGTAGTGAGTGTATGTGGGATTAAAGAAGGTTGTTGGGTGAGTTTTAGTGATCTCTCTCTCAACTCTCAATCAACAGGTGTTTATGGAGTGATCCCAAGCTCCAAAGGTCACTTGCAAGACCCTCAAGGTGGCTGAAGTGTGAAAGAAACTTGGGTGAAAAAAGATGCCCAAAATGTGGAGTGGAGGCCTATATTTATAGGCAAAACCGCCTTGGCACGCCCGTGCTTACGTTTTGGCACGCCCCTGATCGATAGTACGTACTGTTGCAGAGTCCTTTCACACATAATTGTCTTGTACTAGGGCTGGCACGCCCGTTCTTCTTTCCCTGGCAAGTCCATGCTCACTGCATATTGTAACCGTCTTGTCAGTCTTGGTCAGTTTAAACCTTGGAGAACACGCTACAGTAAAGCACGCTCGTGCCACAAGGTGGGGCACGCCCGTGCACATCAGAAAGCCACAATTTTGACTCCTGTTGACTTGGAAATGTTGACTGGTTGACCTGAGATAGGTGCACGTTCGTGCACAGTCGTGAGCGCGGTCGTGCTTCATCTGGATCTTCTCTGAAAGTCTTCAAATCCTTGTCTTTTATGCCGATTTTCACTTCTTTTCACTTTCCACCTTCAATACCTGCAATTATCATCAAAAGGAAACAAACCGTGACAATACCAAGATAAAAGCATGAATTTGGGTGTTAATTAGGTGAAAAGATGTATATAAAACCTGCTAATTTTGGGACTCATCAAATCACCTCACACTTAGACGTTTGCTTGTCCCCTAGCAAACCAAACCTAGGCAACGAAAGTAGAGTAAAAATAGGCGAGTGTGGTGTGACAAGTCACAACAACCCACCTCCTATAAGTCCAACCTACTCAATACGTCCCTGGTGGATGTTTCAGACAGCCTTGGCGGCCTAATCAAACGCCCCTCAAGTGCTTTACTTAATATTTTTCTCACTATTACACTCGGGTGTTATTTTGGGGGTGATCGCTCAGATTCAACCCAAGGCACGCACAGATCATAGGCTTGTACACAAATCTAATCTCCACCGCTATATAATGGCGAGAAACTGCAAATCACAAGGTCTTTTGAGGGGTGCAAATGATGTAGTAGTAAATAGGTTGGAAGGGTGTCTACTGTCGTGTCTGGCTCGGGAAACGGCTGCGACGTAATGCGTGAATGTCAAACTCTAAATGGTGGGCTTCACGAAACTCCTTCCCTGAAGACTTACTGCTCTGACGTCCCTATTCTGTGAATCTTTCGGTCTTCACACCTAATTACCTCCGCTAGGAATGTCCTAGAAATAAATCTTCAAACTGAATTGTTTCTTTTAGCCCGCTCTTTGTTGAGCTTTTTGACATATTTTTCAAACTTTCTCTCTCTTTTTTTAACAAGAAAATACAAGTATTGCTTCTGGTGAAGCTTATTCTTTGGTATGTTAACTCTGGGTGGCTGTTTTTCTTCAGTTGCCAAAACTTTTCTTAGTGAACACCGTAACGTCTGGTATATTCTTCTTCATCTCGAAACTACCCAAGAGTGTCCCAATAGCCTGCAACACGCCTTCTTTTCCAAGATCACGACAGGTGTTAAGTGTGATGAGTGAAATGAAAAAGGCTAAGGCTAAAGTGGGGTAACTAGGTGAGGAATAAATTTATAGAAGGCTAATGAAAAATGGAAGGGGTGTGTCCTAGGTGCCTTGATCACTTTTACAATCTCTCACCTCGAGTGCGGTCTCGAAACGCATAAGATGCACAAGTTCTAACTGTAACATGCCAAGGGTGAATATCTCTGTTAGTCAAATGAATGAGCATCGGTGGTATCTGTAAGTGGGTATGCTCGAGAAGGCTCATGTCACACCCCAACCGATGGCGGAATACATCGGGGCGAGACTTGGGATAGATTGTTCAAAGACTTCATGACACTATATTTTGTGGCAATATAGTTTAAAGATAGAATTTCATTTATTGTCTAAAAATAGAAATACAAGTAGTTCATATAACGAAAAATACAACAATAAGCATATGGTAACTTGAACTAGAGTGTGTTTCTATGTCCAATCCTAAGTAGATTTCTTGAATGTCCTGCAACAAATATTTCCTGCAACATGTATAAAATACCTGTCAACACATAAAGCATTGGTGAGCATACTAGTTTTCACATACATACATAGTATAATAAAGTTTTGCTAATAGGCATATGCAAGAGAACCATACAAACGGCGACTAGCCACGAAAAATTTTGCTTAACATGACCCATGTAGGGGGCGGATAGCCAATCCTATAGCGCTATATATGCAAGGTGGGTTGTCAACTATATGAACATTTGTATGTTAGAGTAAATAATTCTACATAGCATATCGTACAAGCATATAATAGACTTTAGATTGCGCATGATAGAATTTAGAATACGATAGACTTTAGACTAAGCATAATAGATTGTAGAGTTCAAAATCGTTTGAGTTTTTATAGTGATACATGTTGAGCCCCAAAGGATAAAGGATAAAAGGGGGACAAGTATGAACTCACCTTTGGGTGCGTTTAGTAAGGTTCCAAAGACGAGTCTTAGGAGATTAGTTCCTTAGCCTTGGTTAACTAGAATTAGAGAATAAAGGGTCTTAGGTTCGAGTTTAGATTATAGATTCACGAGAGTCATGCAAGCCTTTTAGGCAAACCAAGCACAAATTGCCTTTAGGGCAATCCGGATGGTCATGAGTTTAAATTAGACCAAGCACAAAATCATCATAGATGATTCGGATGGTATAAGGTTAGGAATGTGAATCCATTTGATAGGTTCATGTGATAACCACTTCGTTTATGCAATAAACGTGGGTTTTGGACACGGGATTTCCCCTTTCTAGTGTGGATAAATCCATAGCACAAGAAGGGTCAAGAGAGTTGGTAAGGTAGGGTGTAACCACAAACCTTCCAAAGATTAATAATAGGATAATAAGATAGAAGATTGAAAGTAAGTTTATAATAATACATAGTATAACTAATACCATAGCACAAATCCATCTAACATTAGATTGTTAGTAGACTTGGTTGGTTCCTTCACAACAAACATTCTTAGAACATAAAAACAATTCAGAAAAATAAACCCATTTGGGACCTCTTTTAGGTGCTCTACCCTTATCACACTTTTGTGGATAAACATGGGGAAGATCCTAGAGGTTTCTCCAAGGAGTTTTGGATAGAAAATAGAAGGAAAATTAGAATAATAGAGCAAGTTTGAGCTTAGAACTTACTGATTATGTTTTCAGAAAGTTTGCTCAATAAACTTGAAGATTAGAGAGTGTTTTAGGGAGAAATGAGATGAACAAGAGGTTAAGGAGTGGGGAGGGGTTGTATTTATAGGTGGGTTAAGGTGGTTGGGTATTAAATGGATTAAATGGGCTGGTTAGAAAGAGATTAGGTGGGGGTTAAGTTTAGTTATAGTGATGATGGCTCATGCTTTTGTGTTTTGCTGTTGCCAACGAAAGAAAGAAAAAAAAATATGGAACGTACATATATATGATCTTGTTGTTTTGGCATTTTGTTAAGAAAAAAAAGATCGAAGTCACTTAAACTAAGTGACGTTTTCCCCTTTTTTTTGTTTTTTTTTAATCTAAAAGTATAATTATTATAAATATATAATGTTTTTAAAAAAAATAAATATATATTAAGATCTTAACTAAATGGGTTTCTTGTTATAACGCCCAAATTGAATAGGGTAAATTATATTGACGACACGTCAAGAATTGGTAAAAGTAACAAAAAAGAAGCGAATAAAGGCGAACTTGGAATTTGTTAAATATAGAATTTAAAATATATGTAAAAGTAAAAATAACGCGATGTTACAGCTCAAGATACTCACTTGGAAAGGGTAGACGCTCGAATATGAAGTAGAAAACACTTTGAGTTGGTTCTTTCGGCTATGCCAATACCTCCAAAAATCTCCTATTCAGGTCTTTGGGGTGGACTCACAGGGTTTGAAAAAGATTTTTAATTACTCTAAAAACATTTTGAAAACTCTTGCCTTTTAAATAGGTTTTTGTTTGCTTGGCTCAAGAGGTGGTAAAATTATAAAATTTTATCACCTCACACTTAATTCTTTAGCATATTATTGAAATTGTAAATTTGTAAAAAGTATATGCTAAGAATTAAGCGGGACATAGTTACGTCTTTCCCTAATAGGCTAGAAGCTGTTCGGGCATAATTTGAAATTGAGCTGTGAGAGAGAACACCTGGCATGGATATATATTGCTACCTACAAACTAAGAAGAATAAAAACTACTACTACTAATAATCTACTAAGTCCTAACGCCGAGAAGGCATACCTGGCGGTGAGAAAATAAAAGGGGAACGATCATACCTGAGGGTCCTCGATTGCTTTCTTACCGTATCCACCAACCTCTCAACTTATTCTTCTAATCTACTAATCCGGGCTGCCTCCCAGGTAGCGCCACGTTTTTAGCTAGACGAAAGGCGGTCTGGTCAAGGGTGAGCTGGCATGTCATCTACCTCCTCGTCGACCAAGAACTCGAAATATGGTTTAAGCCGGTGACCATTGACTTTGAAAAGAACTCCCGTTTCTGTCTCCAAATCTACTGCCCCATAAGGATAGATCTTCTTCACAATGTATGGCCCAGTCCATCTTGACTTCAGTTTTCCAGGAAACAACTTGAGCCTAGAACTATAGAGTAAACCTTTCTGACCTTCTTGAAATGGCTCCTTTCTTCTAAGTCTTCGATCATGGAACTTCTTGGTCTTTTCTTTGTAGATGAGAGAATTATCATAAGCTTACTGGTGGAGTTCTTCAAGTTCATGAAGTTGAAAAAGTCGGTGTTGCTTGACATCTTCAGGATCATAATTTGCTGCTTTCAATGCCCAGTAAGCTCTATGCTCTACTTCCAATGGTAAGTGACACGCCTTCCCGTACACGAGTCTGTATGGTGTGGTACCAATCGGGGTCTTGTATGCTGTACGTAGTGCCCAAAGTGCATCGTCGAGTCGGTCGGCCCAATCTTTTCTTTCTATCCCCACAGTTTTTTCAAGGATTCTCTTTATGGCCCGATTTGTAACTTCTACCTGACCATTGGCTTGGGGATGATAAGGAGTGGAGAACCTCTGCTGAAAACCATATCTCTATAGTGCTTTCTCCAACTGCTTGTTGCAAAAGTGGGATCCTCTGTCACTGACGAGAGCTTTTGGTACACCAAACCGAGATAAAAGGGCATTCAAAAACTTGACAACACCCTTGGAATCATTTGTTGGCAGTGCCTGTGCCTCGACCCATTTAGAAACATAGTCGACTGCAACAAGAATGTAGAGATTTCCCTTGGACGGTGGGAATGGTCCCACAAAGCCTATACCCCAAATATCGAAGATTTTGCAGACAACAAACCCGGTCTGACGCAACCTTGGATGAAAGCGGCAGCGTCTTTAAAGATTGTGGGCCAATAAAATCCTGCTTCGTAAAATTTTCGAGCCGTATTTACCGCGGCGTGGTGCCCTCCTGTAGGACTTTCATGGCATTGTCGTAGAATCTCTTGGGCTTCTTTCCCGTGAACACACCGGAGAATAACACGATCGGGGCAGATACAAAAAAGGTAGGGATCTTCCCACAGATAATACTTCAAGTCGGAAAAGAATTTCTTCCTTTCATAATATGACTGTCCTTTAACGAGCATCCCACTGGCCAAATAATTTGCGTAATCAATGCACCAGGGGTATGAGTCGGGGTCTTCGATCCGGAGAATTTGTTCGTGCGGGAAGTCGTCATGAATTTCGTCTCCCTTTTTGTCAGGTGGTACTTCTTCGAGACGAGACAAATGATCGGCTGCAACATTTTCGGCCCTCTTTTTGTCTTTTATTTCTATATCAAATTCCTGCAGCAGAAGAATCCATCGTATGAGCCTTGGCTTTGCGTCTTGGTTGTTGAAGAGATGGCGCAAAGTAGCATGATTAGTGTAGACGATGGTCTTTGAGAAGATAAGGTACGAACGGAACTTGTCAAAAGCGAACACTAAGCAAGGAGCTCTTTTTCGGTCGTCGTATAATTTTCTTGTGCATCACTGAGGGTCTTGCTTGCATAATAGATTGGATGAAAACATTTGTCTTTCCTTTGCCTCAAAACTGCTCCTACCGCCATATTGCTTGCATCACACATTAATTCAAATGGTAGGTCCCAATCTGGAGAAATGACAACCGATGCTTCAACCAACTTTCTTTTTAGGCAATTGAACGCCTCAAGACACTCTTCAGTGAAAACGAACTCGCGATCTTTTTCAAGGAGCTGAGTGAGTGGACGAGCGATCTTCGAGAAATCCTTGATGAATCTTCTACAGAAACCCGCATGACCGAGAAAACTACGAATTCCTGTAACCGTGGTAGGACGGGGAAGCAATGAAATCGCTTCAACTTTGGCCTTGTCAAACTCAATCCCATTGTCTGAAATCTTGTGCCCCAGCACAATTCCTTCTTTTACCATAAAATGGCACTTTTCCCAATTGAGTGCCCAATTCACTTCTTCACATCTTGCCAACATTTTCTTGAGATTGCTCAGACAATGATCGAACGAACTTCCAAAAACCGAGAAGTCATCCATAAAAACTTCCATGAAGTCTTCGATCATGTCATGAAAGATGGCTACCATGCAGCGTTGGAAAGTGGCGGGGGCGTTGCATAGCCCAAATGGCATCCTCATGTAAGCATACGTGCCATATGGACAAGTTAAAGTGGTTTTCTCGTGGTCTTTGGGGTCAATTGGGATCTAAAAGTACCCAGAAAAACCATCGAGAAAACAATATCATTGGTGCCCGACCAATCTTTCCAACATCTGATCAATGAATGGTAGGGGAAAATGGTCCTTCCTTGTAGCATCGTTGAGTTTCCGATAATCAATACAAACCCGACAACCCATGACCTTTCTTGTGGGAATAAGCTGATTTTGTGCATTGGTCACGACTGTCATACCGCATTTCTTTGGGACCACTTGGACAGGGCTTATCCAAGGTGAGTCAGAAATGGGATAAATTAAGCTGGCGTCAAGCAGCTTATTTACTTCTTTTTTCACGACCTCCTACATCTTGAGGTTAACTCTTCGTTGCCTTTGCAAACAAGGGCGGTATTCATCTTCCATGAGGATCTTGTGTGTGCAAAGTGAAGGGCTAATACCATTAATATCCATCAGCTTCCACGCGATTGCTTTCTTGTAATGCTTCAAAACTTCCATCAACTTTTCTTTTTCTTCTTTTGACAAATCGCCTGCTATGATAACGGGAAGCTTTTAGTCTTCTTCAAGAAAAGCATACTCCATGTGGGATGGAAATTCTTTAAGCTCTAAGGATGGTGGTTCTTCAATTGAGGGCTTTTATCTCTTCTTCGCTAGCAACATCTTCCATAGCATAAATATACCTGAAGTAGTTTTTGACAACCTCAAGATTTCTGCGAACTTCTTCAAGTCAATCAGTGGAGGGTCTGGTTCAGGTATGGATTCGGGTTCAGGTTCAAATTGACTTGGTGGTGGTGAGGAAAATAAGTGGGCTAATGGAGATGGCATGTAAGGTGATGGGCTAGGGATAGGTGCTGGTAAAGGTGGGGAAAATTGGTAGGGTTGTGGTAAGATGTATGGTGGTGAGTCACCCTAGTGATACATTTTGTCGAGTGCATCAGGTGATGGTGGGATAGGATCAAATGGTAGTGGTGGAGATCTAGGAGGTGAGGGTGGTTGAGAGCTCAATCGATAACCATCAACATGGTAAATTTCTTCAGTGGGGTTGTGAGGAAATGGTGAATGGTTGTAAGGTGGTGGTTCAAGCGGGGGTGAATAGTGGCTGATGTAAACTGGAAGGTACCAAGACAAATAGTCTTCACAGTTGTGGTAGAATGAAAGTCCACCACAATATTCACAGAACTGCTAAACATAAAACCCTTCATAGTCGAAAAAGTTCTCTGCCACGAACCGATCTTCATCCATGCGATCCATCTGAAAAAAGCTATCAAAAGCAAACTGGCAAAATAATTAGTAACAAGCAACTTAAAACTTTTTCTCTGGAATATGTCATATCCCTAGAAACGGCGCTAAAAACATTGATGTCGTGTGGATTAGGTCTTTATAAATGTCCTTTTTAAAACTAACACTTTCCCGAAGGAAGTGTCAAGACTCGGTGAAAAAGGGTAATTAAATGCGACCTTTAAATTAAAACACTTATCGAAATTTTAAATTTATAAAAATAAAATGATACCTGCTGATTATTCTAAAGCCATACGATAGGAAAGTGGACCTATCGAGGTGACTGTTTTCGCAAGACGAGTGTGTTCTTGTTGTAATGTGAGGGTCTCCCGAATTGGTAAGCTCACCTCTCAACAATGACAGACGGACTACACAAGACTGTGTATACCCAACCCCGAATGATCCACCTCCCAGTGTTGCAATAAAGACATCTAATCACTTAAAGCTTTTATGGACAACTTGTTGGTGGCCGGAGCATGACCGAACAAGAAACCACTTGATATCATAAGAGAGTCGTGACTAACCAGCACACGTGCATCCCTTAATTGAACCGATTAACCTTTTAAAAAGTGAGTGGTCAATCATTAACTGTGCGGCAGTATAATGATGAAAGAAAATAAAGACGTTTTATTTCAACACATGTTCACCAATTCTTAACCTGCGCCAAAGCTATCACATAGACAATGAGGCTAAGTTGCAAGATTAAGCCTTGGCTTATCACTAGGATCAAGTATAAAGACCATACCGACCCTAAGTGAGATCTTGATAGTAGAGGATTAAGCCATTAAGTGTGTGTATTTCTACCCACAAATAGGTTAATCACTACTCGCGGGATTAGGTTAGCTCACAAGTGCATGGGTTTTTACACACCATGGGTACACTCATGAGTACTCCCACTTCCTACCAAAACACCCACAAGACCAAAGACTAGTTAATTAGTTAGTTAATTCATCAACCAAAGTTTTAAGTGAAAATAATTAAACAAGAACACAACACCACTTAACAAATAAAAACTATATAATCCATACCAAGATAAGTCTTCACCCTAGCGACACTCAATTAATCTAGACAAGCATTGGCTTTACAACTTGCACACTATATTGGGTATTGAAAGAACACATAGTAGTGAGTGTATGTGGGATTAAAGAAGGTTTTTGGTTGAGTTTTAGTGATCTCTCTCTCACCTCTCAATCAACAAGTGTTTATGGAGTGATCCCAAGCTCCAAACATCACTCGCAAGACCCTCAAGGTGGCTGAAGTGTGAGATAAACTCAGGTGAAAAGGGATGCCCAAAATGTGGAGTGGAAGCCTCTATTTATAGGCAAAACAGCCCCGGCACGCCCGTGCTTACGTTTTGGCACGCTCCTGCTCGACAGTACGTACTGTTGCAGAGTCCTTTCACCTAGAATTGTCTTGTACTAGGGCTGGCACGCCCATGCTTCTTTCCCTGGAAGGCCCGTGCTCACTACTTATTGTAACCGTCTTGTCAGTCTTTGTCGGTTTAAGCCTTGGAGAACACGCTGCAGTGAAGCACGCCCGTGCACATCAGAAGGCCTCAATTTTGACTCCTGTTGACTTGGAAATGTTGACTTGTTGACCTGATATAGGTGCACGGCCGTGCACAGTCATGAGCGCGGTCGTGCTTCATCTGGATCTTCTCTGAAAGTCTTCAAATCCTTGTCTTTTATGCCGGTTTTCACTTCTTTTCCCTATCCACCTTCAATACCTGCTATTATCATCAAAAGGAGACAAACCGTGACAATACCAAGATAAAAGCATGAATTTGGGTGTTAATTAGGTGAAAACATCTATATAAAACCTGCTAATTTTGGGACTCATCACCAACGGAGGAGCATCTTATGTACTATCATGGATCGGCTTGACACACTTTCTGCTGAGTTCACATCTTTCCGAGCAGACTTTGCCCGTCACATGGCGTTCTGCACAGGTTCCAGCTCTCAGTCCAGGCCACATTCACTTCCCCGTCGCAACCACTCTGTTTGACTCTTCCAGGTTCAGATCAGTGATTTCCAGTGGTATTAGTTGATAGTTGTTTGTTTGTGACGCTTGACTTGATACACTCTCTTTATTTTCTTTTTATGTTATATATGGTTGTACTGCATGCTGGATGCATGCTCAGACATGTCCCACCACTAGCGTTGGTGCGCTAGTATCTATCCCTATCTTTAGTATTTATTTAACTTGTTTTTATCATAATTTTATTTTCTAGTTATTTAGGACAGGTTGAATGTTACTTGTTAGGACAGGGCTGATTTTTGGGCGTTCTTGCTTTGAGGATGTTGGTTTGACCACACGCTGGTGGATTCGCAGCTATGAGGAGAGTATTAGTTTCTCTTGCCTCTTTTTTCCATTTCTATACTTAAAATTTTTGCAAAATTTTAAGTGTGAGTTGGACCATTTTGCTGCTTGTTTATATATCTAGTGGGTCATATTATTGTCGTTATGCACTATCTGATGCCTTCTTAGCTACTTGATACCCGTAGCCCAATTCACGATCACTTAGGGAAAATTAGTAAAGTCTATTAGACTCATTCGAGTGGACGTTATTATGCATCTCGCCGAACAGTTCACACAAAAAGAATAGTCAAAATATGACAATTTTTATAAATCCAAAAAGTCCACTTAATATATATATATATATATAAATTAAAACAGAAAAATAGGTTGCATGGCCAAGAGAAAACAACCCAAAAAATATGCTTAAAATCTATACTTTATCTTACCCGCTTATCCATGAGAGTTTCTTGATCCTTATAGAGCACTACACTTATATATATATATATATATATCATTTATTGCACATTTCATTTGCTTGAGGGATATCCGAACTTAGTCCGACACAGTTAGAACTTGTGAGTTTATGCATATTCTTGTTTTAAAATCGGTAGCTAGATGAAATCGATAGAGGCATTTAGGAATTAACTCAAATAGAAAATACCCCTAGATAACCATTTTGAGCCTTAACCTTTCGTTTCTTCACCAAATAAAATGAGTACCAAGCGTTAGTCATGAGAGCATCATCAAGTATTTTTGTCCATCTTTGAGGGTTCGAGACGAAAAGCTAGGAAAAGGTGATGCCGTCATTAAAAAGGAGGGAACAACACAAGACAGGGCCAAGAGGGAGATCTTCTAGTTAAAAAAAGTAGGAGAGAGCCTAAAATAATAAGAGAGCCCAAATAAATAGAGAGCTCAAAAGCAATAAAAGTTATACAAAGTTAAAAATTTGGTCTTTGACCGATGAGACCTAAAAGAACTGGAAACCTTCTAGTATTCTCCGAACCTATTCAATTACCTTTTATATTATTGTTTATCTTTGTGACAGATTCAATTAGTGATTAACTTAACAAACCCAAAATCAACCTAAAACTTAACTTATAAAACAAACTATCATGTGGTTCGTACGGCTTCTAGTAGTCCCGAGCTAGATCCAAGGCAAGGAAACAGTAATGAGACAGATCCTTAGGTTTCTGATATCCAAACCGGGTTCTAAGCAATGGCTTCTAAAGTGGACCAGATCCTGGTGACAAGTTTCTGGTTCAAACCAGATGTGTGTGTGACTTTCTTGACAAAGGGAGGATTCCCAACGGGTGCACCACTGATCTTCGGATTGCACACCTTTAGAATTATGTTCCACCTTTGTTAAGGATTCCATTCATAAGTCTTGGGGTTAAGGGTTGAACTTGTTAAGTAACATAATCACTAAACCAAACTAATATTTACTTGATCAAAACCCGATTAATTAATGTGATGAAAGGTTGAATAGGGGAAAGTGTGTTCTTTGGATTACGATACTCGGTATTTACCCTAGAAGCCTATATTATACACGTCAGGTTCTCTGACTCTATGTTGGTTTTAGTTTCTAAGTAATTATCGTTTACTTATAAATTTAAAACTTGTTAAACGGATTAGAAAAAAATCGTCTTTTTCCCAAAACCAAGGTAATGAGATTAAAACATCATGTTTTTAGTACCGGGAAAATGATATCTTTTCTAATTACTAAAACCAGGAACATCAACAACCATTATGCTTCTATTTTTTTAAACCGGTGCCGATTTTAGTTCCGTATCTATTGATTTTAAGCGGTCTCTTGGATTGAGAACAAGTAAATCAGATACACCTTGTTCCATAGAATTAGCCAATGGTAAAACTATAGAAACGTGTGAAGTGGCAAAAGGATGTAAGTTGGATCTCTGTGGGCATGAGTTTAGTATTGACCTGTAACCGGTACTCTTGGGCTGTTTCAACGTAGTCGTTGGTATGGATTTGTTGTCTACGCATCGCGCCATCATTGTTTTTTATGATAAAATAATTCAAGTTCCCATCGTATATGGTGAAAATTTCTCGGTACAAGGGAAAGGCATGGGGCGCCATTGAGAATTATTACTTGTATGAAGGCCAGAAGTGCTTGCAGAAGGGTCTTGTTGCATTCTTGGCTCATGTGATAGATAAGAAGGCCAACGAGCGAAAACTCGAAGATACTCCGGTTGTGAAGGATTTTCCTGATGTGTTCGATGAAGATTTACCGGGGTTGCTACCACCTTGACAAGTCGAATTTCATATTGATCTTGTTCCTGGAGCTGCTCTTGTAGCGCGATCACCATATCGCTTAGCTTTATCTAAAATGCAGGAACTATCCAATCAATTGTAGAAATTATTGGAAAAAGGTTTTATAAGACCGAGTTTCTCACCCTGGGGATTTCCTGTCTTGTTCGTAAAGAAGAAGGATGGTACCTTTCGTATTGTGCATCGATTATCGCGAGTTGAACAATATAACCATCAAGAATGGTTTTCCCCTTCCCAATGTCATGTTTAACTAACTCCAAGGATCTAGCTTTTATTTCAAGATCAATTTGAGATTCGATTATCATCAACTTCGTATCCAAGAGGAGGAAAACTGCTTTCCGTACTCGATATGGTCATTATGAGTTCTTGGTGATGTAGTTTGGCTTGACCAACGCTCTTGCAGTTTTCATGGACTTGATGAATCGTGTATGTAAACCCTACTTGGACAAGTTCGTGATCGTGTTCATTGATGACATATTGATCTATTCTCAAACCTAGGAAAATCATGAAAATCACCTTCGTTTGATTTTAGGGTGGGTTATTACGGAAGGAGAAGTTGTATGCCTAATTCTCTAAATGCGATTTATGGATTAGAGAAGGTTATTTCCTAGGCCACGTGATGAATGAAAACAGTATACATGTTGATCCTGCCAAGATCGAGGAAATCAAGAATTGGGAAGTGCCTAAAACTCCTACTTAAGTTTGACAATTTCTTGGCCTTGCGGGTTACTATAGAAGATTCATTGAGAATTTTTCTAAGATAGCACAGTCTCTGACAATGCTAACCCAAAAGGATAGAAAGTTCGAGTGCATTGAAAAACAAGAATCGGCTTTCCAGTTATTGAAGGATAAATTGTGTGGTGCGCCTATACTTTTGTGGTCTATTGTCATGCTTCGCATGAAAGATTGGGTTGCATGGTATTGCAATGGGAAAAAGTGATTGCATATGCTTCTAGAGAATTGAAGACTCATGAGAAAAACTACACTACACACAATTTGGAATTGGGTGTAGTACTATTTGCTCTCAAGACTTGGAGGCATTATCTATGGGGCACCAAGTGCACAATCTTCACGGATCATAAGAGTTTGCAACACATTGTTTTATCAAAAAAATTTGAATATGCAACAACGGATATGGGTTGAGTTGTTGAATGATTATGACTGTGAAATAAAATACCATGTCGGGAAGGCAAACGTCGTAGGGGATGCCATAAGTCATAACGAACGGGCTAAGGATTGAGAATGTGAAGAAAGAAAGCTGGTGCGTCTGGTTTTAGTAATTAGAAAAGATATCATTTTTTCCGGTGCCAAAAACTTAAGGTTTTAATTTCAAAACCTTGGTTTTGGGAAAAAGATTAATTTTTACAAAACATTTAGACAAGTTTTAAATTTATAAGTAAACGATAAATACTTAGAAACTAAAACCAGCACATAGGCAGAGAAGCTGACGTGTATAGTATAGATTTCTAGGGAAAATACTAAGTATCATATTCCAGAAACACTCAACCTTTTATCACATTAACTAATCAGGTTGGAAAAAGAAATAACACCTATGGGTTCTAAGAGGAAAATGTTTTTTGAAAAGGGTGTGGTTTTAAAATAAAACGATAAAAATAGTAGGGATAGCAAACATGCACATCTCGAGGACCCTCCGTATAAACAGACGGTTTAAAATAAAAGCAGTAATAAGATTAATTATCAGTGAGGAGAAAAAGGGTGAATGGTCCCTTCAGAATTGGAGATGAGAAAAGAAATAAAAAAGGGATGATGTTTTGGAAACTCTGTGGGTCACGCATAGGGAATGTGTACGATTCCCATAAAGGTGTCTTCGAACTGCTAGCCCGTAAGTCGGTCGTCTTCTGGTTGACAGTGTGGTGTAACCTAACTCACACTAGCGGTGTAGCGTTTTGGAAAGCTTGAGTCCTGCTTTTTAGACACTTCCCAAACC
Organism: Ambrosia artemisiifolia; assembly: GCA_032199755.1. Lineage (NCBI taxonomy): Eukaryota > Viridiplantae > Streptophyta > Magnoliopsida > Asterales > Asteraceae > Ambrosia > Ambrosia artemisiifolia. Next base: position 36,294,219 of record CM063517.1, read on the forward strand.
ACTTCCAAACCATTCGTTTAAGCACTGGGTCTTCTAATTTACCTTCTTAAATTTATGTAGAGGCTTAATTCCGACCGGGAATCCCTTCCACCACTCTCAACTATCGCTTTTCGTACCGAAGGATCTCACCTGCCATCAGCTTGTGTGACGGGGGACCCTCTAAGAAGTTAACGGCGTTGGTAACGATTGAGTTGAGCTTGCGATTTATAGAGTTGCCAGGTTAAGCACGGGCGTGATCAATGATGGTGCACATCCGTGCAGCTGTCCCGCGTACGTTCTGTTGCTGCAGAATCTTTCTTGTTTGTCCTTCTGGTCGAGCACGAGCGTGCAGGTTGACAAACCTGCTTTTCTTGTCTCCAAAGTTGACTGCTTTGTCTTCTAGTGCGTGAGTCCCTCGTGCAAGGGACCATAGGCATGCTAGGTCAACCCCGGGTCAATTTTATCATTGTTTAAGCCCCGAGAAGGTCTTTACACATACTTGGAACATGCTTTGGGTCTCGTATTCTCAATAATCTTTAACTCTAAAATCGTCAATATTCGGGTTGGAGCTCCAATTTTCTGATAAACGCAAATAGGAATAAGTAACCATAATTATCAACTTAAGCCCAATTTTGCCCTACTATGAGACTAATTATGCATGTTTTATATGTGTAATTGATGGCACAGCACAATACCCCACACTTAGACAATTGCTTGTGCTCAAGAAATCAAACCAACCTAAGGCAAACAGCAATATGCAAATCCTCAATCCACTTGATAAAAGACGATCAAAAAATTCCCAACCATGGTCCTTGCGGATCGGATCATCCCTGTAATATTATTTTATGTAAGAAAAATAAAAATTGCATGATACGCCTACTTGACCCTTGGATTATGCTCAAACCTATAGCTGCTCACAATGTTCACTCTACACTTGAGTTTGGCAGTACTCTTTGATTGCCCACAGAAGGGTGGATTCTGCACCATCTGTCGCCACAACTTTCTTTCATCGGTCGTCTTCCCAAAAATAATCTGAATCAGCTTTTGAGGCAAATGTGGTTGAGCGAATTGGAAGCACGCAAGTAAGTGTTTATCCAGCGGATGCATCTTAAGAAAGCGAGGAGGAGGGCAAGAGAGAGATGAGAGATCACAGAGAGAATGTAGAGAGAGAGCAGAGTTCCAGTTCTTTTAGTTCTCACCAGTCAAAGACCAAATTTTTAACTTGCGGATCTGTTATTTTCCCTGGGCTCTCTTTTTATTTTGGCTCTCCCCTACATTTTTTAGAAGGTCTCCCTCTTGGCCTCGTCTTGTGTTGTTCCCTCCTTTTTAACAACGACGTCACCTTTTCCTAGCTTGTCTTGAACCCTTGAAGATGGACAAAAATTCTTGAAGTTGCTCTCATGACTAATGGTTGGTACTCATTTTATTGGGTAAAGAAGCGAAAGTCTAAGGCTCAAAGTGGTTTTCTAGGGGCATGTTTTATTTTGGAGGAGTTCCAAAATGCCTCTATCATTTCTACCTAGTTACCGATTTTAAAACAAGAATATGCATAAACACTCAAGTACTAACTGTGTTGGACTAAGGTCGGAAATCCCTCAAGCAAACGAAGCAAGCAATAAATGATGTATATATAAGTGTGGTGCTCGATAAGGCTCAAGAAATTCTCACGGACAAGCGGGTAGGGAAAAAGTATAGATTTTAAGCATAACTTTCAGGGCATTTTCTACTTGCCATGCAACCTATTTTTCTGTTTTTACTTTATTTATTTTAAGTGGACTTTTTGGATTTTTATAAAAGTTGTCTCATTTCGACTATCATTTTGGTGTGAACCATGCATAAATGATAATAAATGGCCCGCTAGACGCATATAAATAAGCAGCAAAAATGGTCCACCCACACTTAAAATTTTGCAAAAATTGTATAGAAATGGAAAAAGAGGCAAGAGAAACTAATACTCCCCTGATTGTGGCGAATCCACCAGTGTGTGGTTGAAACCCGCATCCTCAAAGCAAGATCGTCAAAAAGTCAGCTCCATGCTAACAAACTGTCCTCAACCTATCCTAAATAACTAGAAAAGAAAATAAAGTAATAAAGATAAATAAAATAAAGCTACGCCCTACGATAGATACTAGCGCACCAGCGTTAGTGGGTGAAACATGTATGGGCATACACCAAGCATACCAAATACAAACCATACAAACATAACCCAAAATAAAGAAAAGAAAAAGAAAATAGTGTTTTGGGTCAAATGTCAACACAAACCATCATAAAAATACCACTAAAATGATCAACCTGAGAATGGGGGAAATCATGTTGAATGGATGCGACGGGTGCGTGACTGAGACCTGGAGCGGCAGCTAGAACTTGTGCATGAAGCCATGTGGCGGGCAAAGTCTGCCGTAAAGCAGTGAACTCAGCAGACAAAGTATCGAGCCTATCCAAGATAGTGCGGAGGATGCTTTTCCGTGGGCAGGTCTGACGGCCTGCTCCAGCTCCTCCTGGTGTGGATGGTCCTCCTGATGCTCTGGCTACTGTGGTTTTTGGAAAGGGTTTGGTTTTAAAATAAAAAGACAAAAATAATAGAGATAGGAAACATGCACATCTCGAGGACCCTCCGTATAAATAGACAGTTTATAATAAAAGCAGTAATAAGATTATTTATCGGTGAGGAGAACAGGGGTGAACGGTCCATTCAGAGTTGGGGATGAGAAAAGAAATAAATAAGGGATGACGTTCTGGAAACTCTATGGGTCACGAATAGGGGAAGTGTACGATTCCCCATAAAGGTGTCTTCGGACTGTTGGCCCGTAAGCCGGTCTTCTCCTGGTTGACAATGTGGTATTAGCTAACTCACACTAGTCGTGTAGCTTTTTGGAAAGCTTGAGTCCTACTTTTTAGGCAATTCCCAAACCACCGTCAAGCCACTCGTTTAAGTACCGGGTCCTCTAATTTACCTTCTTAAATTTATGTAGAGACTTAATTCCGACCGAGAATCCCTTCCACCTTTTTCGACTCTCGCTTTCCATACCGAAGGATCTCACATGCCATCAACTTGTGTAACGGGGTACCTTCTAACGAGAGCTGGGTAAAGTATTCTTGTTTAATTTATCTTTTAAAAGTGACAACTTAATAATTTATTGATTAGATAAATTTAAGTTAGGTTTACTGATCATTGACATAACAAACCCAACCCTTGACCCCCGAGACTTCTAAATGAAATCCTTAATAAAGGTGGAATATAATCCTATAGGTGTGCAATCCGAAGATCACTAGTGCACCCGTAAGGAATCCTCCCTTTGCCAAGAAGGTCACTCACACATCTGGTAAGAACCAGAAACTTGTCACCTGGATCTGGTCCACTTTAGAAGCCATTTCTTAGAGCCCGGTTTGGATATTAGAAACCCGAAGGATCTGTCTCACTACTAGTTTCCTTGCCTTGGATCTAGCTCGGGACTACCAAAAGCCATACGAACTCCATGATAGTTAATTTTATTATTAAATTTAGGGTTGATTTTAAAGGATTATCAAGAATTGAACCTATCAGAAAGATAAACAAAGGAGAATTAGTTAAGAAGATAAACACACTGAATAACTAAAAATAAACTACTACTAATAATAATAAAAGTCTAAAAATCGAATTAGATACGGAAGATACTGGATGGATACAACTATAAATGATAATCAAGACAAGAACATGGATGCTTCCAACTCATATACAAGCCTTCCACCTCTTTGATCCTATGTATCTAATGTGATCCTCACGACCCTCGATGTTTTATTGCATATAACTACTCCTGCGGTTCCATTTTCGGCCAAGATAATCAAGGTAGGATGAATCCTAACCTTGGTGATATGTTAGGATGGCCCTAAGGCCTCTTACAAGACCCCAAGAACTCTGGAAGAAGCTTGGAAGTCGACCCAAGAAGGCACAAGAAGGAACACCAAATGATTGAGTTGAGCTTGCTATTTATAGAGTTGCCAGGTGAAGCACGGGTGTGCTCAATGATGGTGCACGGCCATGCAGCTGTCCCACATACGTTCTATTGCTGCAAAATCTGTCTTTTCTATCATTCTGGTCCAGCACGGGCGTGCAGGTTGACAAACCTGTTTTTCTTGTCTCCCAAATTGGCTGTTTTGTCTTCTAGTGTGTGGGGCCCACATGCAAGGGAGCATGGACGTGCTAGGTCAACCCCGGGTCAATTTTATCTTTGTTTAAGCCCCTAGACGGTCTTTACGCATACATGGAACATGCTTTGGGTCTCGTATTCTCAGGAATCTCCGGTTTTAGCTGTTTTTACCTGAAAATCGTCTATTTTTGGGTTGGAGCTCCAATTTCCTGATAAACACAATTAGAAACAATTAAGTAGCAATAATTATCAATTTAAGCCCAATTTTGCCCTACTACGAGACTAATTATGCATGCTTTATATGTGTAATTGATGGCACATCAAAAACCTTCGAGGAGTGGTTGATTTATAAGAGCCTAAGGTGGATCGAACTCTATACTTCATGAATAGAGTTTAGGTACAATTATTTGGTGGATTACGTCAGCTAGTGTTGGCTGAAGCTCACAACTCTCGATATTCTATTCATCCCGGTGCCGATAAAATGTTCCATGATTTGAAGAAATATTCTTGGTGGCCGAATTTCAAAAGAGATATTGCAACTTTTGTTGCGCGCTGTTTGACTTGTTCAAAAGTTAAAGCCGGATATGAAAGGTCGTCTAGTTTACTTCAACAACCAGAAATTCCAGTATGGAAATGGGAACAAATTTCCATGGACTTCATTACCAATTACCCAAGACATCGAGCAGCCATGATACGATTTGGGTAATTGTTAATCGGTTGACGAAGTCTGCACACTTCCTTCCAATCCGCGAAACAGATAAAATGGAAAAATTGACCCATTTGTATATCAAGGAAATGGTGTCTAGGCATGGCATGCCTATCTCTATTATCTCTGATCGGGATATTCGTTTTACCTTGAGGCTTTGGCAAACCGTGCAACACGCCTTAAGTACTCACTTGGACATGAGTACCGCATATAATCCCAAAACCGATGGTCAAAGTGAACAGACTATCCAAACCCTGGAGAATATGCTACGGGCATGTACAATTGATTTTGGTGGTAATTGTGATGCACATTTGCCACTTGTGGAATTCTCGTATAACAACAACTATCATATGAGCATCCAAGTTTCACCATTCGCTTTATATGGACGTAAGTGTAGATCTCCGCTATGCTGGGCTGAAGTTGGAGAGAAACAACTTACGAGGACCGAAATTGTTCAAGAGACAAACGATAAGATCTTTTTGATAAAAGGTCTCAAGGCAGCCCGAGACCGACGGTAAGTTATGCGGATATGAGGCGTAAGCCTTTGGAATTTCAAGTTAGTGATAGAATTATGTTGGAGGTATCACCTTGCAAAGGTGTTGCACATTTTGGGTAGCGTGGGAAATTGAATCCTCTATATGTTGGTCCTTTCAAAATATTGGCAAGAGTAGGCACCGTAGCCTACAAGCTCAAGTTGTCGCAAGAGCTTATTGGGATACATGACACGTTTCGCATGTCAAATTTGAAAAAGTGTCTATCTGATGAGACCCTGATTATCCCTGCCGACAAAATCCATATCGACGGTAAGCTTCACTTTGTTGAAGAACCAATTAAAGTGACTGATTGGAAGGTTTAAAAGCTTAGGCATAGTACGATCAAGTTGGTCAAAGGGCGTTGGAATGACAAGCATGGACCAGAGTTCAGGAGGGAAAGATTAGATCAAATGAAGCGTAAATATCCCACCCTTTTCAAGAAGACCCCTATACCGAAGGACTTGAACTTAATTCCGGGATGGAATTCTCCTAACTGGGTGAGAATGTGACAATAGGCAAAAATAAGGTAATTCCGTACTAATTAATTTTGCTTAATTAACGTAATTAAGTGCAATTTTTTGTTAATTATAATAACTGGACCTTAACGAATAGCAAATTCCTTATAATGCATATGAATGTACATGTTAATATTGAAGCACGACGAAATCTCGTGCAAATAAACTTTTCCGGAACGGACGTTGGTGATTACCCAATAACAATTAATTAACCAAAAATGATCCTGAACACCCAAGATATATAATAAAGGGTGCTTTCATGAAATATTATGTGTTTTTGAACTCCAAAACCATAAATGGAAACTCTAAATATAAATATCATGGTAACGAATAAAGTTTGCGTATCACACCCTACGTGCGAAACTTATAAATTCACCCAATTAAAGCCGAAATAACTTACCAATGCCGAAACTAGTCTATGTTTAAGGGTGATTGGGATTCGATTAAATGTCCGTAATAGCTTGTAATAAACACGCGTTAAGACCCCAAAAACCCTAACCGAAACACTTAGAATCTAACCAAGATAATTAGGAGATATTTTTGCAAAAGGTGTGGGCCCACAAGAGCCCCATGGCCGGCCTAGGTGTGGTCACCAAGACACTCTATGGTTGCTTCTCCTTTTTTTGCAAAATGGTTATGTATTAAGGCATGCTTAAGGCTTTTCTAATCTTAGTACAAGTTAACCTTTTATAAACCACCAATCTTTCCATTATATTATCAAACAAAAAAACACAACTCTCCTCCTCCCTTGTGAAAACCTACGGCCAAGAAGAAACACCCACCACCACCCTTTGTTTTTCAACTAAACATACACAAAAAATACCTCCATTCCATACCCTAATCAAGTGTGTACAAGATCTAGGAGCTTAACCTTTGGAAGACACACTTAAACCTCCCTTCTATATTGAGTTTTGAGTCTTCCCTAGCCTTGTGCTAGTTGTAAGCTTCTTATCCTTGCTTTTTGGTTTTTAAATGTTCTTGTTTACATGTGTTAAAAGCAAGTTGTACATGGGTTAGGGTTATGGATGTTAACATAAGAAAACACATGTTATCATAAGACTAAAATGGGTTATTAAATGGGTTACTAGGGCTGTGGGTATGGGGGTTGTGTTAATATTGTTTTAGTAAGTTAAAAGTTAAACATACACTTGCCATTTTTAAGATCTAAACATATTATGTAACATGAGTTTTAAACATGAAATGTCATATGTTTTTACAAAGCTAACATGTGTGATTAAAAGCATCCATATGGGCCGTAGGTTCATGGTAATAATGTATTGATTTTGTAAGTTATAAAAATGCACATACACTTGCTAAAATGGTGATCTAAGACATTGTTTGTAAATACAACTTGAATACACTAAAATGTGTTTTTGATCTTCCTAAAATGACTATTTAAAACATAATATCATGATAGATCCTTAAAAGGTTACAAGATACAATCTTCAAAGTTAGTAACATTCAAGAATCAAAAATGGACATTTTGGACTAAATCTACAAAATACACTTATTATTATCCTTAATATTATCATTATGGACTATTAGAAGTGTTAGAATACTAAAACAATCTATAATGAAAATTTGACATAACAAAGTTTACAAGTTTAGTAAGAACTTTTCACATTAGAAAAAATAAGGATAACAATTGCAACTTTTAAAAGTAAAAATAATGATTTGGTAAGTTTAAAAGTTGAATGTTGTAATATGACATTATAGAAAACTCATGTCTTAAAATGTGTCTTTGGGAAGTTAGGTGTTGATAATGGAAGATTATAACTTTCCAAAGTTGTTAGGTGAAATATTTACAAACATACAAAAATGTATTTTTATAAAACATGATTTTATAAAAATAGAAATTACCAAATATGTTGAGAAATATAAAAACATAGGTTTTTATAACAAAATTTTGGGACTTGGTAAAATTGTATAAAAATTAACATTTTTATATCTATGGGAATATAAAAATGTTAGAGCATTAACATTTTTGTGTTAAAAATAACCAAGCCTTGGTTTTGAACAGTGCTTTTAAAACTGGACCGGCCGGTCCAACCGGCTCGGCTAGGATTCGGCACAAGCAGCGGTCCAGTCAGGCTATCCAGACCATTCTGCAGAAGACCCGGCTGGTTCTAGCGGTTTAGAGGTTGGACCGGCAGACCGTTGACCACGGTCAGACCAGATAGCGAGATTTTTAAACTACTAAACTAGAATAGAGACTAGAAAATACAGATTTGAATGGTGAAGAAAATACGAAACAGAACTGCAATGATAATGACGAATCTAAATTCTAAACATCTACAACGGTGAACCAAGATACAAACGTTATCAAGCAAGAAAAGAAGAGAGTTTGTTATGATTTCCAACATTTCATTTTACATAGAAGAATTATAATTTAGGAAGAAGAAAGGAGTGGGGAGAAGAAAGGATTTTAGGGATTCGTGAGTGAGTGTTGTCCTTTTCTAATTCACTATTTTTTTCTCAAGTTTTTTAAATGTAAATACTATTTTTGTATTAAATTTGTTATTTCTCATTTGTTACATTTTAATTTAAAAGAAAATAAACTTATACATTTTTATATCTTAATCTTAAACACAAATATTGATATATTTTTTAAACCTTTTAAACTTGTATAAAGAAGTGTAGCATTGTTAATATATAATATATTTCATTTAATGTGTTATACTTTTTATAATTTTCTTTATCTATATTTTTTAAAATATAAATTAAATATGACGTCATCCGGTTCTGGAATCCGGTCTGACCTGTTGAACCGGTCCGACCAATGAACCCATAAAGCGTCCTATTCGCTGTCTGGTCCGGTTATGAAAACATTGGTTTTCAAAATACAAAAGTTATTATATAAATTCTCAAGTAAAAATATGTAGAAATTAAAAGATGATTAATTTTAAGAAAAACATATTGTTGGAAATTTAAGAAAAATAACCAAATATATATTTTGGATGTGGGAAAAATAATATTACATCGACAAGTAATTATTCCTACAAAATATATATGAACAACTTGTATTATTAGGGAAACCGGAATATATAAATAAAAATAATCCAATGTGGACGTATTTATATTCTGACGTGTTAACGGACAAAATGTGAAATGGACTGATAAGCATATGCCGTATAACTTCCTACAAGATATGTATACACGTTATTGCGTCAAATGTGGGCGTGAAAATATGTATTTTAAGAACTAAAATATATAAGATTAATTATGGGTGAAAAATGTATAACACTTTCCTAAGGGTTGGAAAAGTATACGAGGGAGAATTACGTTAAATAATCTATAACGATTACACGTTTAAAACCAAGTTAAGTATGAGAACTTGATAATGTAAAATATGTTATCGAATCGACAAGATCCTAGTATATTTATTTAATGGAAAAACAAATATATGGTAAAGTGAGTCGAGTCGAATATTGAAAATGAAATATCGATCGACAAGACCCTAGTATAATTATTTAATGGGAAAATAATTAAACGGTAAAGTGAGTCGAGTCGAGGATGGTGTATTACAAGATAATTAATACAGAAATATAAGTGTAACTTGTAACAAGGGTAATCCATCACCAACGATCCTAGGACACACGTTTAATTAAACTGGGGATTGTATTCAATAGTGATGTTGGGAGTTTGGGGTATAACTTGTCGGAAAACACGCGCTATAGACTTAGTGATTTATACGTCTAAGGCATTTGTAGGTTCTTGACCTTGGACTTGCTATTTCTCTATTATTTGATTGCACGTTGTACTTCAGGTGAGTTTCACGGCCCCATTTTACTGTTTTTTTTTTTTGGGGGGGGGGAGATACGTTTTGTTAAAATGTTGTAAATTGAGGGAATATGTTAAGTGACATGATGTGTACTTGGATTTGTTGTATACCACTAGGGGTGAGTCCTCGCTACTGTAACCATTAATTTGTGTGTGTGTGTGAAATCGAAAACCGAAGGAATATTTGGATAGAACTATTGGTGCCTTACAAGGCTCACCCCTAATCGATAGCGTCGATTATGTAACTGTGTATACCATGGGTGCACGTATTCTGAACTAAGTTGTTATATTCCTAGAAACAACTAGCGGAACATTGCTTTTCTTGATTTGGTTATAGGCTCAAGTGATTAGAGGAGATCGCTACTCTTTACAATATTCACTACTTATGTTTATTTCACACTGTTTGTTGATAAAATGTTTTGTGTAGAACTAAAACCTGTGAACTCACCAATATGTATATATTGTACATATAGAAGTCTTTTCAAACATATCTCTCAGGTAACTAAGTACTAAAGGAAGACATGGCTAGTATGGGGGGAGCACCAAACGTCAGATCTTTTAGGGGGGTTTACTTTTATTTTTAATGGGATTAGGATATAGTTGTGAAAACCTACTTTTAATTAAACTAGGTTTGTTTAAGTGATGTATGAAACATGAAACACTTTTCGGCATTATGATAAAATGATCCATCTCTTAATTAGTTATGGTTTGTGTTAATCTTGTCCTTGATGCTCTTCGAACGTGTCACACCTGACATGCACATCGGAAGACCTGTCATGTGGTAATGGAGGTTGTTACCATATAAATGTTTAGTAGTCACACAATAAATACATAATTGACATTTTACTTCAAATCCTCTAGTCAAACAAGGTTAGTTTTTCCATTAATAATAAAAGTAAAAACATTATTCAACAAAGATTTATGTTTTGAAAAGAGAAACATAGTTCAACAAAAGAGGGCGACGCCCTAAGAGTTAGGTCCCAAACACATTTCCAATATGCAGTGCATGCCAAATCTTGTTTTCAAATCCCATGCATCAAGTACATGTAAAACATGCTGAAAAATATCAACATAAAGTTGGCAAGTTCATATGTTTAAGGCAAATACAAATATTTCCTTGTTCAAAAATGTATGATCGAGTACCGATTAAACTAAGAACCAAGTAGACTAGCTAGGTCATACAAGCATGATCGCAACCTAAGGTGTAAGACCTGCAAAACCGGTGTCAAACAATTGGCCCCCAAAGACTAAAACCTTATTAAATACTCAAAAGAAGTCTTATTTTATTTCAAAAAATATGCAGTGGAATGACAAAATAAGTTTTTAAATGTCCAAACATGGGTTTCCCGAAACGGGTCAAAACAATATTTATAAAGAAACTAAAATCTTAGAAATAATATAAACAACGTTCAAGCAAAATCACTTAGACGTCCTCTTATTCGAAATGTCAGCTGCAACTAAGTAGCTCCACTGCATGCCAATGCGTCTCTTTTATTCACCATCAAACTTGAAATCAATCTAATATGAACGCAAAGTCAGACGAGCTGAGTGAATTCAAGTTTTATATTTTTTAAGTAAATCATCAAAATAAGACTTAACAAAGTAATTCAACCTCAGAGTCAACAATAAGCTCAATCCGCTAATTTGTTTTTTCCCAAGAAATAATCAAAGTCTAGGATAGGCGCACTCCGCCTATTTATCTCAAGACTTCAATTACCACATATAATAAGCGCATTCAGCCTATTGACAGAAAGAACAATCAAATCAAAGTCTAGGATTGGCGCAATCCACCTATTTATCTCAAGAATTCAATTACCAAATATAATAAGCGCATTCAGCCTATTGATACAAAGTACAATCAAGTCTATCTAAGCACATTCCGCTTACTAGACTCAACCACATTAGGCGCATTCCGCATATCTGACACAAAACAAAACCAATGTCTACATAAGCGCGTTCCACCTAATCAACTCAAACCATGTTCAAAAATCAGAGCAATCATATCATATAACTATCACAGCTCGGTTTATAACATCAGGTAACCGTCAAACACAATCTATTATATATATATAACACATATAACTCAAACCGTGTAACAACCATGAAAAGGCCTAATTTAACAACTAAGATTTCAAATACGCATTCATGGCATGTATATTAGCCCAAAAAGTTATAAAAACAGTAAAAAGGGCATCATGAATTCACCTGAATGCGAGAACAAGTACTCAACAAGATAATTGATATTCGGAGGCTACACACACAATCAAGCACCTGCCAAATAACAATTTATATCACATATTAAGCCTATAAGACTTCTATGGTTCCAAACGGGTCTACCGGGTAACATAGAATTCCCCATAAAGGTGTAGTTCATCAATTACACTCCCTAGTATAGAACTATTTTACCTTAGACCCCAAACATTATTTATAACCTTAAAACATTAGCTAATATGTTTGGGAGGCAATCGGATGTGATGCTACACCCATTTCATTTTAGATATTCACATTACCCGAGCTAGAACCGTACCAAAGGTGTAACTAACCAATTCAGCCGCTATAAATCCAAGGTTCATTTATAACAATTCCAAAAGTCGTTTTAATAATCTAGGACCTAATTTGGTGACTCAAATGATGACCCATCACTTAGATTGCGAAAATCCCTAAAATTGTCGATCCGAAGGCCCTGTTTCGCAAAGTAATTTTTCCTTACTCAATTCAGCCCTATTATACACTTAAACCATATTTTATATTGTATTTTATCATTAGAAGCATTTGGGATCATATTTGCACTACAACAAAAATGGCTTTTAAGGACCTTTAGTGTGGGACGCTTGTAAAATAGGGTCCTAAAAACTATTTAATAGGACAAATGAACTTTTGAGGTCCTTTTATAATATGCACTACTAAACCGGTGTCCTAAAAAGCTATTTAATAGGATGGATGATTCTTTGGGGTCCTATTATCATATAACTTAATAAGACACTTAAAATGTAGATCCTAATAAAGTAAATTATAAGACATTTAGTTGTTGGTGTCCTATTATATGGTAATGTAATAGGACACTTGATCACGGGGTCCTATTATAACATAACTTAATACGGCACTTTTTAGTTAAGTCATAAATGTTTGATGTTATAAGACCCTTTCTAGTCAAAGTCATATTAGATTATAACTTAATAGGACATTTAACACATGGGTATTATACCTTTAACCTTTATAGGACGCTTAATCATTGTGGTGTTATAATATACCTTAATAGACATATGATATTTGAGTCATAAAATATCAATTTTAGAGGCGGCTTATTCGCTAGAGTTTTATTATAACATAACTTAATAGGACACTTAACACTTGAGTCTCATAACTTTAACTTTTATAATGGTGGACGGTGGTGGTGGTGGGTGGTTTTGGTGGATGGTGATGGTAGTGGACAAACCGTTTTATTTGATATATAGTATTTTAATCTTTAAACGGTTCATTATTTTTTAAAAAACCGTTTTATTTCATAACGTGACGAATAGTAATTCTAACACTACCCTCAACCTCACCTTACCATATAATGCTCGAGCAAAAAATTGAAGTCTAGGAGGGTGTTTGGGATTGATTTTTCAAAACAGATTATGCGTTTTGGAAAATCAGGGGTGAAGTTGCTTTTAGATTATTGCGTTATGGTAGCCTAAAACTCTATTTCAAAACTCAACTCCAAACACTAAAAACTTATTATTTAAATTTTCAAAACGCAATAATCTAAAAATTTATTTGAAAACGTAATCTCAAACACCCCTAGGTTACTCTCTTTTCCCTCCCTCTAAAACCTCTTCCCCGCCTAATATCCTAAAAACCCTCTAATTCGATCTCTTCCACGCATTACCACAACCATTATATCAGAAACCCTAACCCTTCTCCATTGTCACTGCCACCATCCACCCTCGCTACTACCAACATCGGAACCACCCCCATTCCACAATTTTTTTTTTGTTTCTCTCTGGTAAAATCGCACTCCATGTATATTTTTCTGTGTAATTTACTTTGTTTCTTTTGATTGTGTAGTTTTTAGGTTTGATTATTATGTCATTTGTTTTGGGTTAACATCAGGTTCTGTTTTACTGTTTTAGATTCGTTTGACCATTGGTGCTCTATTGTTTGTGGTCTGGGAAATATGTTAAACTTTTATTTTAAACCTTTTTGTTTGTTGAATGCTCTATTGTCTATTATAAGGCAAGGAATAATATAATATTGTTTAAACGAGCAAAAATTTCAAACCTAAAATTTTCGCCTCCTTAAAGTTTCCCCGCCCTCAAATTATTTACTTTAGGGTTATGTCAAGTCACAAGGAAATATACAAAGAAACGCCATTGTAAATTGTTTTAATTTTGGAGATATATGTTACTTGTTAAACTATCCAACTTTACTTGAGCAGTTTCTATTTGAACGAAAATTTCTTCCATATATCATATATCTATTTTTTGTTTTCTCATAAAGTAGGCTTAGGTCTTTGGTTTTCATGGGCGTTGTGATTAGTTATGCACACCAACGTAAATGGCTGTTATGACTCATTATTTGGCTTATCTAACTTTTCATTAAGTACCAAGAGTCTCTATTTAATGAAGCTTAGCCAAGTACCAAGACTATTATTTGGATGCAAATAGTTTTCTTTGGATCAAGAGTTCAAGACATGGTCATCCAGATTATGAGCGAACACAGTCCCTAAAGCCAGAGCTGGCCCATGGGCATTAGAGTGAAGCTAGGGCTTTGGACCCCATTTGATTAGGCCCCCAATTAAAAAAAAAATTACATAAGTAAAGTGGGCTTATAACAGTGATGGGAAAGGATATAGAGGAAACTGGGCCCGTGTAGAAATTTTGAAATCAGCGGCTGTTAGAATTTATGTGCTAACAATGAGATCTTGCAAAGACAAAATAAGTTGGAAATTGAATTGTTCTCCTTTCATCTTGCCGTCTGCTACTCTCTTAGTTCGATGGCGAAATCAGGGATTCTAAGTATAATGTCTCATTCTGCTCTAAATCTTCCGCGATTGTGTGCTGGTTCTGGGCAATTCAATTGTATGAAGAAAGGAAGCAACCAGTTCAATTAGTTTGATTGGTTGATTAAAAGAAGCAGTCAGCTCAATCTAGAACTGTGAGTTACATTTACGGGTTTTTTTTTATTATGTTCAATGACAATTGCATCTAATATTTTATTTAGTAATCTGTTTTAGCACTATTGAATATACTTTAATCTATTTACTTTTGGTACATTAGTTTGTGATTTGTGTGAAAAAAACAAAAACTCAATTTTTATATATGTTTATTTACTTATTTGAAACATTAAAAAATGATTCAGTTTTTATATTCAAGAACTCGCGACAGAAGACAACTTGTGAACAAAATGATTGGATGCTTCGTTCAAGTTTAAGCAAGAAAACAACTTTTCACACTTGGTTTATCCAACAAGTTTAACCATGAGTGGACACTGAACAAAGTATTATATCATTTTAAGCAATAAGTATTTGTTATAGTCTAGTTCAAGTGTGTGTATTTGTGTATTTTCTGCAGATGATCAGCTACATTGTACCTGAGGTACAATCAGTTTTTTCTATTCATGTGCAACAAACTGCCTTTCTGAATATGAATTGAAGGGTATCGAGTACCAACTGGTTGTATAATCAAATCAGTGATTAATGAGAATTGTTTCCCACTAGGGATCGATGTAACTATTCAAGAGGCAACCAAACTCCAGCATGAACTTTTTCTTGCTACTTTAATCTTTTTACCCCTAGACTATTAGTGTTTATATTTAGTATGTTAATTCCACCGTCTTACATATGAGTTTATATATGATATGATTTTTGAATGTCAAATGGTGTTCCGACAGTCATTCCTTAGCCTAGATAAAATATAGGAGTTTTAATACTGAAAATCGTAAAGGCCCCGAATTTTCATTTTACTTTAGGCCTCCAAAAGGGTTGAGCTGGCCCTGCCTAAAGCTATGTTGATCATGAGTAAATGTTCAACTTTCAAGTGTTACCTGCCACATGAAAAAGAATTTGTTTTCTAGAAGGAACATCATCTCAAGGTTATTTTATGTCATTGTCTTGGTATTGAAGTTCCTTTCTAGGATTCACTAAATCTTTTTTTTTACTTCTACCATAAGTTGCACCTCCCTTCTGCCCTGTCTGGTTTTGACTTGGTTTAGTCTTTGAACTTTTTATTTTCTAGTGTAGCTAGCTCATACACTTGCATAAATCTTGTTATGCCAATTCTTGTCTATTTACCTATATGTTTGTGCTGGACATATGTGTAGCTCATAATCAAACACACGTAATCAAGAAAAGAGGGACTGCTGATAGTGTAAATCTGGAATCACTAGAACCTTCTCAATCCAATGGAGTGCGGCATGAAATTTTACACAGATGCAGCTCTAAGGTATATGCATTGTCCTAAAAGACAAGTTTACTGTTCATGTTATCATGATTGTGCTTCATGACATCTTTATGTTTTATATAAATTTATTTACAGGTTGAATACAGATCAGAGATCAGTTTTGAGCTACGATAGGGAATGACGCTTTTCT
This sequence comes from Ambrosia artemisiifolia, assembly GCA_032199755.1. NCBI lineage: Eukaryota > Viridiplantae > Streptophyta > Magnoliopsida > Asterales > Asteraceae > Ambrosia > Ambrosia artemisiifolia. The sequence goes on from CM063517.1 coordinate 36,310,432, forward strand.
TACGACAGGGAATAATGCTTTTCTTACGACAGGGAATAACGCTTTTGTTATGAATATGCTTACTTGAAATATAATAAAGTTATATTTATTTCATTAGTTGATGTTATATAGACATTAACTAATAGGATTTTATATGTTGGCCTTTTTATTGTATAATAAAAACATTATTTGGATGTCCATAACCATATCGTAAAATTGTGTGTGTGGATGTTTAACAAGCGTTGTATCATATGACTTATTAGGACTTCGAAATATTGTCCTACTAAACTTGTTAGAACATTGTAAAAGAGTTCGAATATGCTTTTCTTAGGACGTTATATGGGTTGCTCATAGACATATTATGCGACCATAAAATTGGTTTCATAATCTTGTTTGCGATATTAGGACCCTTTTTTTGGTACTAAGTACTTATAATGTTACATCATAAGGGTCCTATAAATTAATTTTTAACGACGCTTGTATGTGTATTAAAAGATTAAAAGTAGGTAATCACATGATAGAACATTGTAAAAGTGTCCTAATATGTTTTATTAGGAGTTTTTTGGGTTGTTCATCGACATATTATGCGACCATAAAATTGGTTTCATAATCTTATTTGAGATATTAGGACGCTTTTTAAGTTTCGGGATTTTTTACGACCCCTTTACATGAAACGCTTTTACCGTTGGTCCTATTAAATAAAAGGTCCTATAAAATAACATTTTAGGACACTTTTGTGTGTACTAAAAACCCATTTTTGTTGAAGTGTTGGGTGGTGTGTGCACAACAACACATTGTCCCAAATCACCCCTTTTCTGACATACCGAAAACCCCGATTTTTCTATTGTTGACCAACGAACTTCCCAGCCATGTTAAATCATAAAACACATTAAAACAAGTCCTATATGGGTTTTGAGGGCTGTATTGAACACCTAATTGATTAATCATCATAAGGAACACAAAATCCCCAAAACAAGAACCCTAGAAACTCTAGTTTCACAATTCTTTCAATTGACCCACTAAACCTTAACCAATTGCTCCATTTTCAAATATGATGTTACCCACATACCATAGGATTGTTTGGAAGCAAACACCGCAAATAAATCAATCAAATCGGCCTCCAATTACCCTAGCCGATTTACAAAACCCTAGTTATAATATCATTCGATTAATCGGTTTACCACAATATTTGATCACGAATTCGGTTAGAGACTTAATAGATTCACCTTGTAGGATGATTTAGAGGCAAAATCAGCAAATATTATCCTTCAATAGAGGTCCCAATGATTCAAGCCGATTTGAACCCTATTTCACAAATAATTTTAATTTCATCTATTTTATATAACAATTGATTATAATTTTGACTAGGGAATGATAAATTAATCTTGTAGGATGATATAGGAGCCATGGGAGCTTCTAAAAAATTCGAAAAGAGGATGGGGAGGGGGGATATGTTTTCTAAGGGAGGAGGGGTAAGGAATTAGGGTTTTGTTATTATTTTCAAATTTTACTATAATAGCCCCTCCATTTTAATTCTCATGTGACTTGCCCCCCAAAGCTATCTTAAATGAGTTTTGAAATGTGCCAAAGAATCCCCTCAATGAAACCAAAGTAGGAATTCAAGAAAATTACACAACTCTACAAAACGAATCATGAGTCGGGAATTTACGGGTGTTACATAAGGATCTTAATCAAAACAAGACATTTCTTCCCAATTGTGCAACTATGTACACATCAAACGTGTCTCTTGGCGTCTTTCAATAAAGTATGCTCTCCCAGTGTGGCACATCGCGACTGCCCTGGGAGGGGGAGTCAAACCCAATAGATCTATCAACATAATCCATGACTCTAACCCTAGAGCTAATGATTAAGAAATACAAGGAAGTATGCACCTACGGGGATAGACGGGCATCCAACACTCACGTCGTGCATCTACCAAAGGCCATCATATGTTCTATATAGTTCTAGTCAACCCCATCATACAAGCATGTTAATACCCCAATTATAAAATGTTCAAAAACATTTAAAATAAAAGGGGCCGTGAAACTCACCTCGTAGCGTAGCACTTTAGAAAATATTTAGTCCAAATAACGATAAGTCGTTCCTAACAATACCCTAAACACGAAGGGCTATTTTAGCAAACGAACTACAAGTCTTTCCTATGTTATTCACCAAACTTTCAAGACTTAGTAAAAGGTTTACGTTTTTCTCAAAAACATGTTACACAAAGGACCCGTTGGTGATAGTGATAAATGGTTAAGTCTTTAGAAACCAAAAATATTTGTCGAGTCAAAATACATTGATCCTAAGGTTTTAGTTATATGTTCACACACATACTAGCATTAGAAGTAGTGTTCACATATTAAACTTAGTAAAACCTAACACACTTTCAAGGACAACTTTCATATAGTCATATTATTCGCACATAATATACTAAATGTGACATTTAATACTTGTTTTCCATACAAAGCTGTTTTTCACCAAAACGCTACATTTATAGAAACCATCCTTTCTTATGAAAATGCCTATCTTTTTTTTGGAAATCATATGAGTTTATAAAATATCAAGTCTTAAGTTATTTTTGGCTTTAAATAATCTATTTAAACCAAAATACATGTTCAAAACCTTAATACCCTTAGTTCCCCGCATATGCGAATTTATTTTTTCCATACAAACGACTAACTTTATCTAATCAAATTTCACAAATTTGATACTCATAATCATATTAGCCATCATATATCACCCATATTATCAAGTTACAACACACTTTAACCACTAACACATAATCAAACCGCTTAAGTCAATTTATCACCTGGTAAGGCGATTTCTAGCAATTCAGTTGCAATCTAAGCAACATACAACATGTATAAACTCTTGAACATCCCAGGAACTTAATATTCCTACTAGGACCTGTATGAAATACACAAAATATGACCCAAGTTTCTGATCTAAATCAATTTTATAATACGACCGTTTCGCGCCTATGGCGACTTTTAACGCATAGTTTTACCTTGTAAGCATCCATTAACATAGCAAACTTAATATACATCCAAAATTATGATATTTATACATATTTTCACACCAAATAATCTGTTTTACATCAAACCTGATAATGGTTATTTTAGTAGCTCAAAACTTGACAAAAAGTGCAATCTTTGTGACTATTTTTGCAAAGACACTTAGGTTTTATGTTAGGACTTTTATCAACACATTAACATGTCTTATTTACCCTTAAAATAATGTCCAAAAACCTGCTCAAAACCTGTTTTGCATCAGATTTACAAATAAGAGTTTCTACATACTAAAACCCACTAAAATGATGCACATTTTGGCACTTTTTGCAAACGCATGCAAGCCTACAAGCTATGACCTTCAAATGTAAACAATAACTTAAGTTTTTCCTTCCAAATAAACCATTATTTGCTGTCAAAAATCTGATTTTGCTGTAAACCACCGTTTACTTGTTAAATTTCCCCATTTTGAAGCCGAATTTGAGCTTCGGTCGTGTATGCGAAATCACCCAAGCATGTAGATCATTATTAAGTTTAATAATATCCATTTTATACTCAAAATATACTTCAAAAAATTTTTTACTTTTAGATTTAATAAAATCGATTTAAACAATCACAACAATCAACACCTATGTTCATATTCATCATGAAAATCACATAACCATCAAACTTATAAGCCTATTAATTTAGTTGACTAAATAGTCAAAATCCTAATAAAACTCAAATTCAAAACAACTTCAAAACCCTCTTGCATGTATTATCAATCACTAGATTTAAGCATCTAGCAGCAACACAAACCATCTACAACACACACACCTCACGGCACAGACACACACACACACACACACACACATTTTTCACCCATTTTCATCCACTTTTCCATCTCCATGTTTGTTTTATAGAACCCATTTTGTTTGGTGAACATCTTGTAAAAACAAAACCAAATCAGAAATCATCACAAGTTTTTAGAAAAGATTTCATACCCTTGATGCATACTTATAAGAAGATGAAGAGTTTTTCATGATCTAAGTGAATGATGATCTTTGTTTTGCTTGATTCTTTACCAATAAAGCTTCCATTATAAAAATCTAGCTTTAAAATAATGGAGATGAGCTAGAGATGGAAGATCATGGAGCTAAAACTCAAAAATGGTGGGGTTCTTGGTGGGTTACGGTCAGGAAAGGGAGGAGAGGGAAGGAAATGTACGTTCTTTTCTTATGTGTGTGTTTTTACTGGGGGTTATGGAAGACTTATGTGAGGATGGAGTGTTTAGGATGGTTAATACCCATTTATTTTGTATTAATAAAATATCCAATGTGTAGGACCCACCTTGGGCCGAGAATGGGGAGTCTTGGGTTGGGTTATACATTTTTTTTATAAAAGCTAACCAACATTTATAAAGGTCTTGTGTTTTATAAATCCAATATTATTAAGTATCTAAGATTTTCACCTAATTAGCCACTAATAATATTCCCCATCTAAAAATATTCATTTTTAGCTAATTTTATTATATTAGGGGATTCCCTAGTGTACCGGGTCTTGTATACGCGTTAAAACTCGAACGCACGCAAATATCGGACAACTACGACACAAAACTATCAACTATACTTTTTATTGTTTTAACCAATATTTTCACTCTTAAAATATTATCCCATGCTAAACTAAGTATTATAGGTCAAAGCTAGACTCTTTAAAGTTAACCGGGTCATCACCAACGTCCAGTACGGATGTTTTATTGCCTCGCGATATGATAATTCCTAGAATTACCAATAACAACCTATAAAATACTTTGGACTTTGCTAATGTTTCCAATGACACTAATTATCACAAATTAAGTCTAATACGCATTTAGATATTAATATATCACATTTTATATTTTAGTACGGATAATGTCCTGAAAATGTCGGATGTCACACTAATGTCCCTATGACATACAATGACTACTTTAAAAGGATTTCCAACCATGCCACTAACGTCTTTTTTTTTTTTTTGCAATTTTTATTTAGTATTTAGATTTATATTCATAAGACTTATCTTTTTTTTTCCATGATCTCTCTACCAGATGTCACATGCGCTAATATGGTCACAGGAAGCTACATTTTGGTATATTCTTATTTTGTTAGAATTCATTTTCGCGTTTTTGATCATTACACAATCATATTGGATTTTGAGTAGCTTTTATTGACCGATAGTAGTTTGATTTGCATTTTGGTTTCGGAATATAGATCTAATAATCTGGATTTCGAACTGCAGAGTACGATGTTCCCCACCATAATTAGCTTCATATGCGGCGATTAAGGTAATTTGATTCTTTTGTTACAAATTAAGGAAAATATTATAATTTTTCTTCACAAAATTACAGGTAATGACCTTGTTGTACATGGGTCTGTTTGCCATGCAGTATATGGTGTTATGGATGTTCTAGGGATACAATATGTTTGGGGAATCAACAACAAAATTATAATTCACTCTTAACTTGTTAATGAATTTGCTTGCCTCCAAAATTTTTGTGTACATTAAATTTCACATTCTCTTTCAATAGATTCGAATGTGTTACGATGTATGGCATATTATTTGTAGCACGTTATGAGTTCTCAGTACATAAGGTATTAAAAATGATTGTTTTTTGTATTCTTCTTAAATCTTTAGTTTTTATTAATCCATAACTATAGTTATTGACCATGTATTATATTGTTGCTTTATATCAATTCTTTTGTTTATATTCACTTGCTCTTCGTGAATTGATATCTTAATTGCATTACCAAATTAATATCATAACTAAATTGCGTTATACTCAACACACAACATGCGGCAAAAAAATAATAAAACTCGTGGTAACGCGCGATCATTTCTACTAGCTGTTATTATATAAAAAAATCATGTGGGGTGGTGTTGTAGAAGTAGCGGTGCAAATGAGCTGAGCCAAGCCCGAGCTCGGCCAGGATCGAGCTCGATTGACTTATGAAAGCTCGAGCTCAAGCTCGGCTCGTTGATAGTTTCTCAAACTCGAGCTCGGTTCGTTTATTACTTAGTATTTAATATATTAGATAAACATAATATAAATAATAGGCTCATTTAGGCTTGCAAGCTCGATAAATAAAGATCGAGCTCGACTCGTTTGTTAAACAACTTTAAATGACGGGTAAGTATTATTAAACATTAATATAACTAATATTATTAAGGCTCAATAAGGCCTGACGAGCTGCAGAAGCCAAGCTCGAGCTCGGGCTCGATAAATAAACGAGCATTGTTTAAGGATCAAGCTCGGCTCGGCTCGTTTTGAGCTTTTTCTTGAGTAGCTTGCGAGTCCCTAGGCTTGTTTGCATCCGTATATAGTACCCAATTAAGTTATACCCATTTTCATGTTTAACACATGTTGGTAGTAGAACTTGAAATCATAATCGAATGTATGCCGACTTTGTTGCGGATGAAACTGAGAACTCGATTAGCGAACTCGAAAAGTGGTCCAGCTACCCATACACCTCAGGGTTAGGATCAAATACACAATGAAAGAAAAATAGGAAGTCATAGGAAGGATATCAAACGGACTCCGATTGAACTCATTCAAGCGGCATTGGAAGCGTCTTATAGAACCCTACGACGATAGTTTTTAGGTCTTTGTTTTTTGGGGTTTATCTTGTAGTTTTTAGAATATGCGTTATATCACTGTGTCTTTTATGCACCATTGTGTCTTTTTCTTATTTTCATCATTGTGTCATTTTTTCAATTCATTGTGTCTTTTTTCTTCAGCATTATGTTATATTTTTTGGCACTGTAATATATTTTTTGACTCATTGTGTTATATTTCATGATCTGTTGTGTTTTCTGTATCATTTTCACTTTTCTCATTTTTGTTACACTGTGTCGAATAACTTAACTCTAAACCTGATTTTTTTTTTCACATAAAAGGTCAAAGTTTAGAAACTTCAAAAACCCAAATAACCCTATTTGCAAACACTTTTCAATCTATAAGGACCAAGTTGCAATGAGCTTTTTGCAATTTCTATTAAAAAGAAGGATCACATTTGTTAAATAAAATATACGGCCCATTATAAATAAACAAACCTTAGTTCTGTTTTCATTCGCCGATGGTTTCAGCATTATGGCCGGCTTAAGCAAACAAACCCTAGATCTGTTGTTGGTGCACTCTTTTAAGGTATATCCGACGTCGTTTTTATTCACCCTAATTCTATTTGATTCTTTCTTTCTATATATTTACCGCATATGATTGATAAGATTGATTTATATCATTATTATTTTCCATGTGCTGAAATTAATTTTTAGCTCTAAATTTTTAAATGTTTTTTATTTTTAAATTTTTTATTGCAGTTGCTCTAGAAGTTGGATTAGATCCAAAGAATATTTGAGTAGATGTTTTTGAAGGTCACCAGCAATCTATTATAATGACTAGATTGTTATTTGTATAAATTATTAGTTGAAGTCAGAGATCTTAGTTCTTATCTAGCAATATATTGGAGCTTTTTATGTCACGGTGTATTACTATTTGTTGGTACCAAAGGATTATGAAGGTAGTTTAGTCCACAAGTAATATAAATGTTTATCTTGAGGTATTGGCTCACATGAGACTCGTGCGTCCGAAAATTTGTGTCGTCCTTGTGTCACGTGAGAGTCCAATGACTCTAGATAACCATTTTGTGTTACTTGTGGGCTAGCTTACCGTCATAATCCTTTGTTGTAATAACAAATAATGATATATCGTGATGTAAAAAGCTCTAATATCATGTTAGATAAGAAATAAGGTTTACTTGAGAGTTATCTTTGTATCCTTCATTGTGAAACTGTTTAGTTTTTGAAATGTACCCCATGGTATTGCATTTTGTTGGTGTTTGCTATCTGAATGATTTAGTTTGTTGAATCATGATAAAAAATAATGACATCACTATAAATAGCCCGTGCTTAGAGCATGTTTGGCTCTCCTTCTCCTTATTTCCTTCTTCTACCTCCTTATCTCCTTAATCAAAAAGTTACAAATTCTTACTTATAACTTATCTCCTTTTCAACCCACAAAAATCTCCTTTTCAACCCATTACCCAAACAAACTTATCTCCTTATTAACTTTTTGATTAAGGAGATAAGTTATAAGGAGGACAAATAAGGAGAGCCAAACATGGCCATAAGTTTGGTTTGTTTAAAGTTTTTTTCTAAATCTCGCATTTGTTATTTTGAGTTCAACTTATCTCGTTTATTATTTAGTACTTTAAGATTGGCAAGACGAACATAATTGCAACTTTCATTATTTAAACATTTGTCACACCCTCAAATTTCCACTGCGTGGTTTTACCGCGATGCGCATGACATACCAGGATCCCATAGCCATAAGTCATACGAACGAACTCTAAATGCCCAAACCATTTAGTTCGTTTTCAAAAACCAAGTTTAGTTAAGCTGCGGAAGCGTAAACCAAATTTAAACCTTTTAGAAACCATGCGCAAAACAACGCGCCCAAATTTTTAACCATATGAAAGAAAACTTAAAAGCATGATATGTAGTTTAGGTGTATGCCCAAGACCCAATGCAATGAAACATACAGTGCTTCCTAATCGTGACACCGGAAGCTAACTACCTGCAAAAGCATGTAAATGGTGGGTCAACAAACAATGTTGGTGAGTTCACTAAATGAAGTAAAAGAGTGAGTAAACGCGTTGGTTTCCAAAAACCCACGTAACCAAGAAAAAACGCAGGTTCTCAAAACCCAAAAGTTCAAATGTTTTCAGTTTAAGCTTGTCAGGGGTAGCTAGCCCACTCATTGTAACTAAACAGTTGATTATTGGGAACATACAGAAGTTGTTATAAGTTTTGCCTCGGCACTAGTGTCTATCAACACTAGCAGTTCAGCTCATTTAGAGCGTGGTCAAAAGTTCATGCCCGTGACACAAGCACCTCAAGCATGAGGTTGCTGCACAACCTAATAGCGCTATCAACTAATACCCCGTTCGCCTACAGCGATTAACCCAATAATATGTAAGGACTTTCAGTGATAGAGTGTGTTTAGTTCACAAAGGAACGTTAAAGTTTTAAACTTATAAAAGCGTGATCCACACAAGGAATCGTAAAACCCGACCCATACAAGGAGTCCAAAGCATCTCCAAACCCGAGATGTAAAGTAGTCCCAAACCGGACTAGCAAACGTTAAGTAAGTTGTCTCAAACCTGAGACGCATGCTTTTGAGAAAAGAGTAGTGAAACTCACCTTAGGTTGCAAGCAAATAAATCCAAACTCCAAAGTAGGGTGTGCTACCGACTCCCTAATACATGTGTCACTAAGTGAGTATATGTGCATAACCAATACACCATATAACCCGTTTGTCCAAGACGTTTAAATGTTCAAAATCGTGTAAGTGATACCTAGTGTTTCTATATGCACAAGTAGACCCTATGAACCCGTTGGTGCACGTTATGATTAACATCAGTCATACACTTCATATACATCCCATACAAGTGTCCATACAAGTTCATGTAAAATACATATCATATAAGACTCCAAATAGTCACATAAAGATCCCGTACACAATCTGCGTTTTCAGGGCAGATTGTGCGCTGTGAAATGCGAATTATTTAAAATAGAGTTAATGGCCAAATCCGTCCCTGAGGTTTGATCAACATTGCCACATCCATCCAAAATGAGAATTTATGACATCTGGGCCATTGTAGTTTCTACTTTATTGCTTAATCAGTCCAAATGACAAACCCAGTTAAAAAAGTTTGTTAACTCGAGGGTATTTTTGTAATTTCACCTTATAAAATCCCCAATTCTCTTCTCCACCTCCACCACAATCTCTAATCACCATCATCATCTCCAGTTAACAAACACCACTAAACTGTTAAGCGTCATCATCCTTCGTTGTGTACCACCACTATTTCACACCCATGACACCGTCGATCACCATCTCCACCGTCATCTATTCAAAACACTTCGATACCAACATAACCATCCTAAAACTTCTGATTAAGCTCCATTCACAAACAATAAACCTGCAACTTATCAAATCTATAGTGTTTGATTTGAGAGGATTTTGAAAATAATGAAACAGAAAACCCAAGATCCCTTCCTTTTATTTACGTGGGCCCACTATAGCTCCACCTTATTCAATCCCATCCATTCTCCTCTCTGCCACCATCACCTATTTTGCCAAAAGCTACCGCCGCATCAATCACCCAAACTTACAGAACCGTACCCAGACCTGCACCTTTTACTCATTTATAACTTAATCCACTACATGGCTGCTGTTTGAAACCACACACAATACACAAACGCACATCTACACTCGTGTATAGTTAGCCACCGAGAGAGAGGTCTGAGAAGGAAACTGTTAGGATGTCTAGACTATAGGCCGATCGGGTCTCTGGTAGAACTCCGATTTATCTCCGGTAAAGATCTAGTCAAGAACCCGGTGGTGGTGGTTGTCTTGGCTTGCTGTAACAGGATGACAGGGGAGTCGGAGCCGCTCGTCAACCACCACCATCCGCCGTTGGCTCTGTCAGGGGAGTCGGAGCCGCTCGTCAACCACCACCATAAAGGGTTGCAGTGAAGAACAAATGGAGGTGGAGAAGAAAATTGGGGATTTTATAAGGTGAAATTACAAAAATACCCTCGAGTTAACAAACTTTTTTAACTGGGTTTGTCATTTGGACTGATTAAGCAATAAAGTTGAAACTACAGTGGCCCAGATGTCATAAATTCTCATTTTGGATGGATGTGGCAATATTGATCAAACCCCAGGGACGGATTTGGCCATTAACTCTTTAAAATACTTAACGAATGAATTAAAGTCCCAAATTTTTACTGAGTATTCATTGGGATTCAGTCGATAACCCATATTTTTGTTTTGTCTTAAAACCAAACACAAAAATTATGAAAATTCGTACGACACAGCTATGTCCAGAAAATTTCCATAATAGGTCAGTTTAGTAGAAAAATTCCTAAAAATTGTGTATTCATCCAAACGGGATGAATCCACTTAGAAAGGCCGAGTTTTTCCAATGTTGACTTACTGTAAAAATTTCATAACTTAATTCTTTATAAAACCCGAGTTATGATGGTTTAAAGTTGACTCAGTTTGTTAATCCGAAATTCTGATATGATCTCTTAACCAATAAAATTCCAAAAACTACTCAAACGAAATCCAAATCAGACGATTTTGCCCATTATGAAAAGCTAAGACCATGTACATTACAACCATGCAAAGAATAGATCAAAACAATAGCTTTTAACCCACGTAACAGACCCTACAAGTTGACATAAGCGTTCTGTCCAGATTTTAATCATGCAATGTTATCAATTATATCAAACCCTAGTTGCATATTATCAATCAACAAAACCCAACAAACATCATACAACATTAATAAAAGCCAAGTCTGATCAAAACCCTAATGATACATCATAATCATCATCATTCATAAACCCTAGTAGCCTAAAACATCAAGAACATCACAAACTTGCGCAACAAGCAACCTATCATATTACCAATTGCATAGGATCATGTTTAACCGATTCAATCTCTATAAACTTCAAGTTTTAATCTTTTGGAAAACGTTTCAAACCTGGACAAACTTAGTTATAAGGTTTTATAACATATTAAAGGAGATTAAAACACAAGAGATTGAAGATTATACCACAAGCTCTCCAAAACAATCAACCGAATGATCTTGAAGCTTCCTGATCGATGTTCTTGCGCCTTAGTAGGTGTTTAGGGGTTAATATTTCGTAAAAGGCCAGTAGGGGGCGATTAGGGTTGAGTTTTGGGGATACAAGAGGCTTAAGGTTGCTTAAATAGGGGTTTAAGTCGGTTTAGTTACGTCAGGATTTTTCGCGCGGCCGCTCGCTCCTCCCTGGCCCGCTCTGGGTGGCCTGCTTCGTTGTACAGCGTGTTTTCTTCGATGGTTTCGCTATTTTGGACAATAACAAGTGTAAACCCATGTGTTAAGACCCAAACCATCCTAATGGTCCACCTATTATGATTTTTATTAAAGTTTTCGGTTTATGTTCACGTAATCACATATAGTTTGCACATAGTCTCACTGAGTATCATAGAAGCACATAATTGAAATCAATCTCAAACAATTAATTCACAATTGTTTAATTTCATTGTTCACCAACGTCCGAGGTTCACTATTCATGTATACAGTCTGGTAATTCCCCGAATTACCACTTCATGCAGTTATTAACCTATAACTGTGCAACGTGTGTCCTATCTAGCTAACCCTAGTTAAGTAGAATGCAAGGAATGTAACCAGAGTTTAGTTAAAGTGAGAACCTGAAATTGCGGGGTATCACATCATCCCCAAGTTGAAAAGAATTTCATCCCAAAATTCAGCAAGTAAACAATAAAGCCAGCTATAAAAATGTGTGCTTGGTTCCCGGATGTCACATCATCCCCAAGTTGAAAGGAATTTCGCCCCGAAATTCACTTTGAACGAGCCGCTTTATGTTCCGCGTTTGATCTATTTACGATTTCAGGTTCGGTAAAGAGATGTGGGTATTTAAGCCGCATTTGATCCATGCGTTCCCACGCGTATTCCGGTCCTAGACGGAAATTTCATCGTACCTTAACAATAGGTATAGCATTCTGTTTAAGTTTCTTGACGCCCCGCTCAAGAATCTCCACCGGTTCCCATGAACCATAGCTGATCGTCCACCTGGATCTCTTCCAGTGGCACCACCAGTGTCGTATCCAACAGGAATTTCTGTAGATTCGGTAAGATATGTGGGATACCTCGTGTACCCTACCAAGTTTGCTAAGCAGGTTTAACCTGTAAGCTACCAGACCAATCCTTTCGACAATCTCGAATGGTCCAACGTTTCGTGGGTTCAACTTCCCCCATTTTTCGGAGCGTATCACACCCTTCCAAGGTGACACCTTTAATAGTACTTTGTTCCCAATCCGGAACTCCAAAGGTTTCCTACGCTTATCAGCGTCGCTTTTCTGTCGATCACGAGCAGCAGCCATCCGTTTCCTGATTGCACTATCTTCTCAGAAGTTTCGTGCACAAGTTCGGGACCTGTTAGTTGGCTATCCCCAACTTCAGTCTAGCATATGGGAGATCTACACTTGCGCCCATAAAGTGCCTCAAGAGGCGCACACTGAATCGAAGTGTGATAACTATTGTTACAAGAGAATTCAATCAAAGGCAAGTGTTTGTCCCAACTGTTTCCAAAATCCACCACGCATGCTCGTAGTAGATCTTCTAGTGTTTGGATGGTATGTTTACTCTGTCCATCCGTCTGAGGGTGATAGGTTGTGCTCGTGTCCAAACGAGTCCCCAAAGCATTTTGGAGAGTTTTCCAAAAATGGGAAGTAAATCGCGCGTCGCGATCCGATATGATAGAAGTAGGCACCCCATGCCTAGAGACAATTTTTGTAATACAAAGGCAGCTAGACGTTCCAACTTGTCCGTCTCTCTAATTGCCAAGAAATGCGCTGATTTGGTCAAACGGTCAATAATGACCCAAATCATATCGTGCCCGCTGAGCGTTTTAGGAAGTTTGGTGATAAAGTCCATGGAAATACCATCCCATCTCCACATGGGATTTTCCGGTTGCTGAAGTAGGCCTGAAGGTTTCTGATATTCAATCCTAACCTTGGCACACGTTAAGCACTTACTAACATAAGTGACTATCTCAACTTTAATGTTTGGTCACCAGTAAAGAGTTTTGAGATCTTGGTACATTTCATCCGAACCAGGATGTACCGAATAACGAGAGGTGTGTGCCCCATCGAGCACTAGTCGTCTGAGATCTCCAACACGTGGAATCCATACTTGATTCATGAAGTGCTGAAGACCCTATGTCCTCCGTTCCAGGTGCTTATCAGCACCGTGCAAGGTTTCAAGCCCGATGTTTTCCCTTTCAAAGCCACGCCCCGGGCTTTACGTACCTTAACAGGAAGATTAGATTGTAGGGTAAGTTGCAAGGCTCGCACTCGTTTGGGTTTTGTTTTCTCACGACTAAGAGCATCCGCTACTACATTAGCCTTCCCTGAATGCTACTTGATGGCACAGTCATAGCCATTCAGGAGTTCGACCCATCGGCGTTGTCGTATGTTTAGCACCTTCTGATCAAATATATGCTGGAGGCTCTTATGATCAATGAAAATCGTGCACTTTGTCCCACAAAGATAGTGCCTCCAAATTTTGAGAGCGAAAACCACCGCTCCAAGTTCCAAGTCATGGGTGGGGTAATTCCTCCTCATGAACTTTTAGCTGCCGTGAAGTATAAGCGATCACCTTTCCGCGTTGCATCAAAACACACCCTAAACCTTTGATAGATGCATCGCAGTACACCACAAAGTCCTCTCTACCCTCCGGTAATGATAATATAGGTGCACTGCAAAGTTTTGGTTTCACCAATTGGAAAGCAGATTCTTGGGCATCTCCCCACTCGTGAGTAATCCCCTTTTGCGTCAACGCAGTGAGGGGTTGAGCGATCTTAGAGAATCCCTCAATGAATCCGGTGGTAATAACTCGCAGGGCCAAGGAACTGTCGCACCTCTGTAGGAGTCTTAAAAGCCTCCCACTTCTAATAGCAACAATTTTTGGCAGGATCGACATGTATTCCTGTCTCGTTAACCACATGGCCCAAAAATTTGGACCTCACGAATCCAGAAGTTGCACTTAGAGAACTTTGCATACAACTGCTCATTTCTCAAAAGTTCCAAGATCAGTCGCAGGTGTTGCTCGTGCTCTTCCCTAATCTTGGAATGGATCAGAATGTCGTCTATGAACACTATGACAAATTTGTCCAAATAGGGTTTGCACACACAGTTCATAAGGTCCATGAACACAGCTGGTGCATTGGTCAGCCCGAAAGGCATTACCAAAAATTCATAGTGCCCATAACGAGTTCGAAAGGCTGTCCTTGCCACATCCTCCTCTCGGACTCTCAGCTGGTGATACCCTGACCTCAAGTCAATCTTGGAATAGAAACTCGACCCCTGAAGCTGGTCGAATAAGTCATCAATACGAGGCAAAGGGTGGCGGTTCTTAACTGTCACCTTTTTCAACTCTCGGTAATTAATACACATGCGGAAGCTCCCATCCTTCTTCTTAACAATTAAGACTGGAGCTCCCCAGGGTGAAGAAATAGGTCTAATGAAACCCCTGTCCAATAGCTCTTGGAGTTGGGTGGATAGTTTTTGAAGTTTGCCTGGTGCTAGGCGATATGGTGCACACGCAATTGGGGCGGCTCCTGATGCAAGATCAATTTGAAACTCCACTTGACGAACAGGTGGAAGTCCAGGCAGTTCCTTTGGGAAGACATCTGGGAATTTTCGAACCACGGGGATGTTCTCGATTTTTGTTTCGACTACAGCTCGAGTACCAGAAATGTTAGCCAATATGGCTGGTTAGCCCTTCTGAATAAACTTCCGGGCCTTCAAGTAAGAGACGATGCCCACCATGGCATCCCTACGATCACCCTGGACAAATAAGAGTTCCCCACTAGGGAGAGGGATACAACAATCTTCTCCTGACAGAGAAGTTTACCGTTTTGCTTGGACAACCAGTCCATGCCAATCATAAGATCGAAGCTTCCTAGGGTTATAGGTAAGAGGTCGATGGCAAACAATTGCCCATCCAGTTCGAGCTTGCAGTCGCAACGAATATGGGTTACCTCAACAGGTTTCCCATCAGCTAACTCTATGGTGTACGGGGTATCAAGATGAGTAGGAATCACTCCTAGTTGTTTGCTAAGTTTTGATGACACAAAACTATAGTTCGCACCAGTATCATCTACAATAGAGGCAAGAGTGTCGCTCACGACATTGTTATCGGTCCTAGCTTTCCCAGAGCCCATCACAAATGCTCCTCCATGAGCCCCATCGTTGTTGTTACCGTTGTGGTGGTAGAAGGACTTATACCTCACTCTATCCCACGTTCTCTGGCTATCACAAGAAACGCAAGGCGAAGTATCATGCCTCGGGAAAGTACCATGCTCAACAGCCTCACTAGAATGTTTGTGAGTTAGGCGAAGGATTTATTAAATTCTGGGTAGGTGAGCTGCAGTGTCCATGCAACGAATCTGAGGGACCCACACTTTTGGTATGAAGCTCGATCCGTTTGTAAGGTAGGTTAAATATGTTTGAGCATGTAGTAGCTAACACCTGTAGCTTGGTAGTGTAGGCGTCGATCTCAGACCCAACCGTCTTTAGGTAACAATTTCTAAATTTGGTCACGGGGTTACCTTCTCACCCAAGTATCTGTAACTCATCGAGTGTGCATGTAGTGATTAAACAGTCTCCTTCAGTCCCGTTGAAGTTATTGAGGTTTACAACCCCCAAAAGTCTTGGAAATACGCCAGCGAGTTGTTGTTGCGGCATATGTGTTCAAGGAATAAGGAAGTTCAATCGCGAAAGTCAAGGGAAAAGAATGATTTAGCAGAATGGGTCCTTACTAACTTGGAATGGTACGAGGGCCTCAACCACCCTGTTGTTGCTCATAAGATTTACTCTTATCTAAGTTCACAAATGAAAAAGACAGATAAGAAAAGGCAAGAGCCAATCATCGCCATGATCTGTCTAGATAGTAGAACCTTCATTCTCACTTTCCATGTGTTTGCCCTGCTCAGGTTCTCCTTTCGTCTCTCCTTCCTTCTCCGTAGGTTTCTGTGTTATATAAATCTTCTCGCGTATAGTCTCCTACTCTGGTCCTATGTAAGTCGGTTTAGTGGTCAACTTCACCACTCGTTCCTCCAATCGTGATCTTCAGTCATTAGTAGATGTTGTACTACGTCGCAGGCTTGACACCACTTCCTCAAGAGTGCGCGCAACAAGTTCTGATCTGATATGTCCCCGAGAGTCAGGGATATGCAAGTCATACGTTCGCCCGCTCGTACTAGGCGTAAAGGTACTAAGGTAAGAAATAAATTCTATATGAGTAACCCAGTCTCGTCTGAGTTTCAAATGAGAGTAAGGAATATCAAGCGACAAGGAACAGGAACTAATTGTCTCCTTGCTCAAAGTAAAAGAAAAGGTCATAACATTTGACTTCTTCTAATGTGATTTGGTATAAAGGTACCAAGTCATGCGCATCGTGCAGCCTCCTGTGTACGTGCGCTCAATGCTCGTAAGGGTTCTCTCCCCTGTTCTATTGTTGTTTCCTCATCCACGAGGTTTGTTAGGATACTAATCCCAGTAATGCGCCACCTGGTGTAACCCTGGGTCCCCACCAGTGACATGTTCAGAATCGGGTTTAGAACTAGAAGATATCATATCTCCTGAAATCATGTGTTGTAGATATATGTAGCTAAAAGCTAGTTGTGCACTTAAACCGTGAGTGTACTAATGCTTATGCTATGATGGCTATAGACTAGACTCAACATGCAGTCCTAGTTCACTATAACCTGGCTCTGATACCAATCTGTCACACCCTCAAATTTCCACTGCGGGGTTTTACCGCGAGGCGCATGACATACCAGGATCCCATAGCCATAAGTCATACGAACGAACTCTAAATGCCCAAACCATTTAGTTCGTTTTCAAAAACCAAGTTTAGTTAAGCTGCGGAGGTGTAAACCAAATTTAAACCTTTTAGAAACCATGCGCAAAACAACGCGCCCAAATTTTTAACCATATGAAAGAAAACTTAAAAGCATGATATGTAGTTTAGGTGTATGCCCAAGACCCAATGCAATGAAACGTGCAGTGCTTCCTAATCCTGACACCGGAAGCTAACTACCTGCAAAAGCATGTAAATGGTGGGTCAACAAACAATGTTGGTGAGTTCACTAAATGAAGTAAAATAGTGAGTAAACGCGTAGGTTTCCAAAAACCCACGTAACCAAGTAAAAACGCAGGTTCTCAAAACCCAAAAGTTCAAATGTTTTCAGTTTAAGCTTGTCAGGGGTAGCTAGCCCACTCATTGTAACTAAACAGTTGATTATTGGGAACATACAGAAGTTGTTATAAGTTTTGCCTCGGCACTAGTGTCTATCAACACTAGCAGTTCAGCTCATTTAGAGCGTGGTCAAAAGTTCATGCCCGTGACACAAGCACCTCAAGCCAAGGTTGTAGAACTCGCTAGGCGCTAGTCGGCCGGTGGGGTACCGACTAGGGATTAATCGGGATTAATAAGGATTAATCGGGATTAATCGGATTGGATTTATATATATTTTTTTCCAAATTTATACATATATAATGTTAATTTTATATCTTATATGCATAAATTTAGAAGTTTAGGGGCCAAATATAAACTAGTGAATATGGATGGGGTTTAAATATTAAAATACCTAAACTTAAATAACCCTAATCACCTCCATCGTTCACCATATCCCGTTTTTTCCACCCATTCCTTCTTTCATAGTATGGAACCATCGGATGCAACTAGGGTTCATGGAGTTTCATCGATTTTGGTTGTAAATCATGGATTATCATCCAATTTTAACGTAAGAAGTTGTTTGATTTGCTTAGGTTTTGACCCGTTCAAATTCATTTTTGACCTAATTTTGAGTTTTTAAGGTCCGAATAGGACCAATTTGGTCCGACTAATCGGTGATTAATCGCGATTTTTACAACCCTGGATCGCCACCGATTAATTTAGTGATTAGCCCAAAATTAATCAGTAAAGTGGGGACTAGCGATTAATCACCGATTAATCGGTGATTAATCGGGATTTTTACAACCTTGCCTCAAGCATGAGGTTGCTGCACAACCTAATAGCGCTATCAACTAATACCCCGTTCACCTGCAGCGATTAACCCAATAATATGTAAGGACTTTCAGTGATAGAGTGTGTTTAGTTCACAAAGGACCGTTAAAGTTTTAAACTGATAAAAGCGTGATCCACACAAGGAATCGTAAAACCCGACCCACACAAGGAGTCCAAAGCATCTCCAAACCCGAGATTTAAAGTAGTCCCAAACCGGACTAGAAAACGTTAAGTAAGTTGTCTCAAACCTGAGACGCATGCTTTTGAGAAAAGAGTAGTGAAACTCACCTTAGGTTGCAAGCAAATAAATCCAAACTCCAAAGTAGGGTGTGCTACCGACTCCCTAATACATGTGTCACTAAGTGAGTATATGTGCATAACCGATACACCATATAACCCGTTTGTCCAAGACGTTTAAATGTTCAAAATCGTGTAAGTGACACCTAGTGTTTCTATATGCACAAGTAGACCCTATGAACCCGTTGGTGCACGTTATGATTAACATCAGTCATACACTTCATATACATCCCATACAAGTGTCCATACAAGTTCATGTAAAATACATATCATATAAGACTCCAAATAGTCACATAAAGATCCCGTACACAATCTGCGTTTTCAGGGCAAATTGTGCACTGTGAAATGCGAATTATTTAAAATACTTAACGAATGAATTAAAGTCCCAAATTTTTACTGAGTATTCATTGGGATTTAGTCGATAACCCATATTTTTGTTTTGTCTCAAAACCAAACACAAAAATTATGAAAATTCGTACGACACAGCTATGTCCAGAAAATTTCCATAACAGGTCAGTTTAGTAGAAAAATTCCTAAAAATTGTGTATTCATCCAAACTGGATGAATCCACTTGGAAAGGCCGAGTTTTTCTAATGTTGACTTACTGTAAAAATTTCATAACTTAATTCTTTATAGAACCCGAGTTATGATGGTTTAAAGTTGACTCAGTTTGTTAATCCGAAATTCTGATATGATCTCTTAACCAATAAAATTCCAAAAACTACTCAAACGAAATCCAAATCAGACGATTTTGCCCATTATGAAAATCTAAGACAATGTACATTACAACCATGCAAAGAATAGATCAAAACAATAGCTTTTAACCCACGTAACAGACCCTACAAGTTGACATAAGCGTTATGTTCAGATTTTAATCATGCAATGTTATCAATTATATCAAACCCTAGTTGCATATTATCAATCAACAAAACCCAACAAACATCATACAACATTAATAAGAGCCAAATCTGATCAAAACCCTAATGATACATCATAATCATCATCATTCATAAACCCTAGTAGCCTAAAACATCAAGAACATCACAAACTTGCGCAACAAGCAACCTATCATATTACTAATTGCATAGGATCATGTTTAACCCATTCAATCTCTATAAACTTCAAGTTTTAATCTTTTTGAAAACGTTTCAAACCTGGACAAACTTAGTTATAAGGTTTTATAACATATTAAAGGAGATTAAAACACAAGAGATTGAAGATTATACCACAAGCTCTCCAAAACAATCAACCGAATGATCTTGAAGCTTCCCGATCGATGTTCTTGCGCCTTAGTAGGTGTTTAGGGGTTAATATTTCGTAAAAGGGCAGTAGGGGGCGATTAGGGTTGAGTTTTGGGGATACAAGAGGCTTAAGGTTGCTTAAATTTGGGATTAAGTCGGTTTAGTTGCGTCAGGATTTTTCGCGCGGCCGCTCAGAGGGAGTTCGCGGCCGCTCGCTCCTCCCCGGCCCGCTCTGGGTGGCCTGCTTCGTTGTACAGCGTGTTTTCTTTGATGTTTTCGCTATTTTGGACAATAACAAGTGTAACCCCATGTGTTAAGACCCCAACCATCCTAATGGTCCACCTATTATGATTTTTATTACAGTTTTCGGTTTATGTTCACCTAATCACATATAGTTTGCACATAGTCTCACTGAGTATCATAGAAGCACATAATTGCAATCAATCTCAAACAATTAATTCACAATTGTTTAATTTCATTGTTCACTAACGTCCGAGGTTCACTATTCATGTATACAGTCTGGTAATTCCCCGAATTACCACTTCATGCAGTTATTAACCTATAACTGTGCAACGTGTGTCCTATCTAGCTAACCCTAGTTAAGTAGAATGCAAGGAATGTAACCAGAGTTTAGTTAAAGTGAGAACCTGAAATTGCGGGGTATCACAACATTATTTCATTATATCTAAAAAAATAAGTAACATTGCAACATTTTTGAAGTAATTTCAATGCATAGAGAGTAGAATAGAGTATAAAGATGAGTGCGTTTTAAATTTGAATATTTTTAAGTTTTGTTTTTTTTAATTGCCCAACGATCTTGAAGATTGTTCCCCGGCGGTAACAATCAACTGATTTTACACCACGTTCCAATATCGATCAAAGGGACAATGTACCACTTAGTATTCGCCGAATTCATTGGATACTTGGAGGATTGAGTTCTCGACACCCTCACCCCAAGGGTAGAGTGGCACCCAATGCTATATTTTTTTTATTTGTACAATTAAACTCTATACATTATCTAAACCAAAGTGTTACTTTATTAAATAAAAATAAGAGTACAATATCTAAAAAATAAGTAACAATGCAACTTTCAGCAAAAAAATCTATATCACTTGAATTGGATGAGTCAAAAAGAAATTTTTCAAAACCACCCAAACTCGATACGCCCATCTTCGATGGCAACTTAATATCAGTAGGACGGGGATAATTCATTAATAACTTTATCAAGTAATTTTAATGTATAGAGAGTAGAATAGAGTGTAGAGATGAGTGTGGTTTAAGTTTGTTGAAAAGTTGAATATTTATTTGGTTTGATTTTTTTTAAATTGCCCCACAGTAACAATCTACCGAGTTTCACACACATTTCAAACTCGATCAAGGTACTCGAATCAATGGAACAATGTACCCCTTGATACTCACCGAACTCGATGGGTACTCACCACTCGGAGGTTTCAAGTTCTCGACCCCCTCAACCCAAGGGTAGAGTGGCACCTTACCCAAATACTCAATTCACCTAAGCAAAGGAACACCACAAAACTACAAAAAACTACTATTTTTTAGAAACAAAGCACTTCAAAACTACTCAAACTATAAAAATTAATTAAACATTTAAATAAAATTGACATTTTCATTAATTGAAAAACTAAAATACAAGAATTAAACTTAGAAAAACCTAAAAAAAACTATAAATATTAAGTAAAAATAACTAGAAAAAACCCGTAAAAGTTGGATGGTTGGGTTGGAATTATTGGGTGGGAAGCGGTTCGGTTCATTTAGGAAGCGGTAGGGTTGATTGGACATTCGACCTAAACTTTCTTGGCTTTGATGCGGGTTTTTGGGAAGATGAGCTTTCCATTTGATTTTTTCTTTTGGTACAAAAATTATAGAGAATAGAAAAGAGTGGTGAAAAATGTTAAAATTATGATCTCTATATAGTTTAGAAAATTGTTTTTACAAGTAACGGTTATATTGCCATCGTTCAACAGCTACAAACACACTCCCAGATCCGAGTACTACAACTCGCTCCACCTAATCGGCCACACTCCTCAAGAAGGGGGGTGGGGGTCGTTATTCTGAAATGCTCACTCAAAATTTTTTTATTTTTTTATTTAAACAATTAAATTATATACATTATTTAAATTAAAGAATTATATATATATTAATTTACAAGTTAGTTATGCATTAGGTTGTTGTACATTGTGCTTATGAAGTTTTTTGTGCTTCACATTGTTGTACATTGTGCTTGGTACATGTGACAATGACTATACCACCTGTTGAATTTTGCTTTACTTGCCACTGTACATTGCTTCCTTCTGTCAATTCTATCTCTAAAATCCTCTAAATTAATGGATTGTTTGATGGGTTAATTAAGATGTTAATATGTGAGATCAGACCACTTTATACATAGAGAAAGAGGAAAAAAAAAACAGGTTGAATACAAGGGGAGGCGGATATCAATACCGTTATGGAGGTTGTAGCGGTAGACGTTGTTAAAGGCGGTCGCGGTAGATGGCGGACAAAGGATATGGAGATGGCGGACAAAGGCGTAGATTGAAAGAGGGTGTAACGTGGTGGTTATGGAGGTTGTCGTGACCATGGATATGGAGATGGCGGACAAAGGCGTAGATTGCAAGAGGGTCGCAGTAGCTGGATTTAGTGGTGGAAAAAAGGTTGTATGCGGAGGCGAGGATGTTATAGTGGCGCCGTGGTGGTGGTGTGGTGATAGACAGAGAATGACCTGGCGGTGACGCAGAGAAAAAAGAGGAGATAAGGAAAGAGATGTACACCTAAAATAAAATAATTTTACAAAAATGTCTATTTAGTTTAGATGGCTATTCCTACATTTAAACTTCAAACCGTGATAAAAAAAGAAATATTATATTTATATTATATGTAGTAACAGATATATAAACTTTATTGTAGAAGTCTACTTAATTTTCCAAAATCTATATATATATATAAAAGAAAAGACTTTTGCTGACGTGGCGTGCAATGGAGGCCCCAACCTTGTGTCACGTGGCATCATAATGGAGAGTTTTTGGTGTTTTTGAATTGTTTTCTTTTTTAATTAAATTGAGTTATTTTAGGAAAAAAGAATTTAAAAATAAATTTAAAATTTTCTCTCTCATATTTCCTCCCATAACTTTTAAACGTTTATATCTTTTATATACGGGATTTTTTAAAGAAAAAAATTACACCAAATTAACGAGCGTTTTATTATCTTTCCAACGAGTACCATAGTGCTATATAAAAAACGGAGAAAAAAATCTACTATTTTTTGTGGGGTTTCGTTCATACAGGAAAAAAATACACAAAGTGTTCACGTTATCACGTAAAATTAGATTTTGTGGGGAATATGAGTTATTACTGATTAGAATACTATGAACATGCAATGATTAGAAGATTTTGTAGTTAGTTAACTTGAGCCATTTGTAATAGGTTATCACGTAAAATTAGATTTAGCAACCCCGGGACCCTCCCGGGGTAATCAGCTAGTTTATTTAATATACGTGGAAACCTTCAATGAGGGTTCGTTACTACTATCATACTTACATATTAAGTTTCATCTATCTAACTAATCTTCATGTCTTGCCTAATTTTGCAAGTTAATACAGTATGATTTGTATGGGTATTTAATGTTTTTACGTCTAT
This sequence comes from Ambrosia artemisiifolia, assembly GCA_032199755.1. Lineage (NCBI taxonomy): Eukaryota > Viridiplantae > Streptophyta > Magnoliopsida > Asterales > Asteraceae > Ambrosia > Ambrosia artemisiifolia. Next base: position 36,334,270 of record CM063517.1, read on the forward strand.
TTTTCCTATTTAACAACTTATTCATAACACAAGGGCCCTAGATCGACTTAAATATTTTTCTTTACATGTTTTACATTTCACGTGCGTGATTTAACATTTTTACATCCACTTTTCATTCGATTTATATTTTCAGTTTCTCTTTTACCTTTTTACGAGCTTTCTTCGGTATTGGTGGTCGTTGACGGTGATGTAGCATTGGTGTAACTTGGCATAATTTTTTGCCCCCGCAGCAACGCAGGGGCCTAATACTAGTTATTTAATTAAATAAAAAGATGTGGTTTATATTTGTTAAAAAAATTAAATATTTATAAGGTTTGATTTTTTAGTTTCCCAACGGTCTTCAAGACCGCTCCCCAATGGTAACCATCAATCAAGTTCCTTGACTCACTCCATTTAAGAAGGGTCTGGTACCCTTCTAGCGAGCTCCAAAGGGGGTGTAGAACTTGGGCGAGGCCCAAAACATAAATCCAACAACTTAATCCCATGATCTATAAATCTGTCAAGTCCAACTTCTATCAAGCCCATGCCTTCTTCAATTCTCCAACAAGCCCAATATCATGAAACAATATAACAACAAATAAACCAAATAAATAAGAAAATGAGACACAATAAACATAAAGGATAAAATGTGACAATGTCCCAATAAGGCTTTTTAAGATAATTCATCATGTACATATATCTATACTATATTAATAAGCATATAGGAAAGGTAAAAATGGTCATTTGTCACTTTACAATACTTTAAAGCTTGTTTTACAAGCCCTTGATGCACAAAAACTTTAAAACTCTTAATTGGTGCAAGCTTAAATGCATGTTGTACAATCATTCAAAGCACAAGACACATCCTGCACTAAAAAAACACAGATGCCTGACTTCAAATTAGGGTTTGTCAATCAATCCCTTATTATCCGCCGCCATCTCCCATATGGTTTCTCTCTCTCTCTCTCTCTAGCGAAATCTAGATCTACATTTCAGGTCTTTTATTCCTTCTACACCATCGTCTACATGTAAGATCAACATTTGATTTCCCAACCGTTTGATGATTTTGACTTGCTAAATGGTAAGCTAATCATGTATGTTCATTTAGAAAATGAATTGTGTATGTTTGAACTCACAAAAAAATTATATTCCAACCATTAAATATTGAATAGTGGCTTTAATATCCAGATGGATTAATTCTTAATATTACGAGTTTGTATAGATTCTACAAGGAATTCAAATGTCTTATCTATTAAGAATTAGTATTGATAACAAAGTTGAAGTTTATAACCAACAATTACTTCAAGGAAACGAAATGACGACGGAGAGGGTAACGCAAAGAGAAAAGGCAGAGTCACAAGGAGAGGGTAATATGTTTACTTCTGCACCTTTTAGTTTACATGCTTGATTTTCAATTCTGACCTCATTGACCATGCGATTAATTCTGGTGCAGACCTCAACAACAGCAAGAAGTTGAGACCTGGATGCTCGAGCCTTTTGTTGTAAGTGATTCTTACCAGGTTATGCAAATAACATTTTGTAAGTGGAAAGTTTGTGTATGAATGCTTCTTTTTAGATTACTATAGTGTTATTACAAGGAAAATGGATTTCTAGATTACTAACAAATAACTATCCTTGATTTTCTATTCTGTGACAAGCACACAATCGCTTAAGAGCGGCAAATGGGTTGGTCGTAGCGTAACCATACATTTCACTGTTAATTTCATGTTCGAACTAGCTATAAATCATTTTTAAATGTGTTTAAGTAGATTGATTATGCTTTTGGATTATCTAATAAGTTGGAGTTTGAAAAATAAGACTTATGATGATGATTATATTTGGTGTAAGAAAATTGATAATTGAGATAACTTTAGTAAATTACATGTCTTAACTAACCCTAGCTATATAGGATAGATTATGATTAGTTAAATCTGAAAATTATGAAAGTTGTCTTCACGGGAGTTTTAGAATGGAGTATTACAGTTTGAGTAAATATGTTAGTGTTAGCATTCGGAAAGTGCAAGATTTATAAAATTTATCTCAATGACCAGCTTTCCTAACACATATTCAGAAAAAAAACTGCAGTTCTTTTAATCACTTTACTACTTTAGACATTTATCGAAACGCCTCTTTTGAAGATAAAAGTGATTAAGTACTTTGAACCATAAGAAATTATAAAAAAATGTGGAGCTAAGAGACTAAAACGTTGAGTCAACTTTATATTTGGAAGTATTTGGTTCAGATTTGTACATTAGGAGTGCAAAGTACTCTTTCTCATGTGTTATTGTTCTAATTATTTTGGTTATTTTGGGTTAAAGTTTACACTATTTGATTCTTATCAGGATACTAACAGAAGTGACTTGAAATCTGGGATATTGTGAAACCGAGCATGCCTTGCTAAAGTCGTTTTCCCCTTTTCCCTATTTTTTATTTGACCCATGTGAGATATACAACAACTCAACTCGACCCATACTTAATGAGTTGAAGTTGCCACTTCTAAATTACACGTTTCTCATGTTTGTTTCCTTTTCTTTTCCTTTCATGTGTGTGAAGCTTATTTGAAAGACACATATCGTCTGAATCTGGGTTTTAGAAATTGAATGGTGGGACTTCTATTCCCGTTGAATGAGATTGGTGGACTCTTATATCCGTAGAATGATCTATTTCACCTATCTTATCCTTGGAGGTTTGTTTCATAATTCATTTTCTATTTATGTTATTTCATCATTTAATCTATATTATATTTATCATTATTTTTTATTATTGTTTTAATGATAATGGTACACTCATGGCACATTAATCTAGAGAAAGCAAGGGAAGAATTTCGTGATGCAAGCAAGAAGAATGGTGGAACTAGAGTCAAAGATTTCATGGATGGCATGGGAGTTGGAATGCTTTCTGATCAAGTATATATAGAGTCGTGGGTTGAAAGCCAATATGCCTTCTGTCCACATAAAGGTAACATTAGACTAAGTAGACAATTTTATAATGAATAATTATGTTTTCATAAGATAATGTTGTGCATTAGTTTTCTTATTGATTTTGGTATGTATTTTTATGATAACTCATGCATCAAATATCTACAATGCAATAAAAAGTTTCCACTATTGAGGATTTATGCCTGCATATGAACAATCCAAAATCGATGATCAGTTGTGGAACATCTTGAAATGACTTTCAGCCGTGGTGCAGATCTATCCCCCTTGGAGGTAACCCATTTTTAACCAAAAATCAGTGTCTTTTTTCACGCATCATTTTTTTCACACAAATGATCTTTTATATATATTTTTTGTGTAGAAAATTGATGTTGAGGTAGTTCCATTACCCATAATGGGTCCAAGAAAGTTACGTGAAGTAGGGGAATACCTTACATTGGATAAAATGGAAGAGATGGTGTGGTCGTTGGCCATGCCTGTGGAAGACTTCCCACAACCTCCACTCCTCAGGGGTTTACATGTTAGGTCATAAGTGCAGGTTAGTTTAGGTTTTTTTCAAAGTTTAAAAGAACGGAAACTAGCCTCAAGGCGTTTTCCCTACGCCTCATGAGGCGTAAGCCTCGAGGCGAACCGAGGCGTAAGCTCTAGGCGTACGCCTCACCCGTTTTTTAAACCATGGTTTTTTTAGAGTTTTATGGTTGATGATTGTGTTTGTTATTGTATGCATGAGGTGTTAACTAAATACTGTTGAGATCATATACTCGCTTGACTATCATATCTTTTGATAATCTTAAAGAAGTTCTTATAAATGTAGACTTGTAGGGCATTCATTTGATAATCGGCTTCTAAATTACCATGTTTAACTTGCTATTATTTAAAAGTCCTACTAAATTACTAATTGACTTCTTGTATGCAAAATTTCCACAATCCTACTTTTTAAGTACGAGGCATGACAACTCTTATAATCCTTCTCTGGAATACATTGAGATTAGTCGCTTACAGGTAAGTTAGTTCCTTTATCTAACATGCAAATTATATATATATATATATATAGAGCTATAAATGAAATTTAGAGTTGGTGATTTCAATTAGAGAATGGGACTATTTAGTTTATTATTATTGCTTAATGGGTCAAACTAATTAGTTAAAAGGGTGTTGTAATATTGTAATAATATAGTTTGTGGGCACTAATTATTTATAACAAATAGAAATATAGAATGTGTTGCTTCGCATTAATTATTTTCCAATTTTCTTTTACAAATAGAGGGTGGTAATAGTTATGTTTTGAGTTAGTAGCTATTTCTTGCCTTCGAAATCAGGATTTTGATTCCTTATCAAATGGTAGAAAATGGTCAAAGAGTGCAGAGGCTATAAAATGATGAAAGGGTGCAGGTTGCAGAAATGATCTGCTCTCACTGATTTCCCTAATTGGTGAAATAGTGCAACTGGGAAATGGTCTCACACTGCCAAATGGTCTGATCAACACTATTTCACAGATTTAAATAAAATATTGTATATCTTGAAGTGTGTGTATGTGTAAAACAATGTGTGTGTATGTGCAAAAGGACAATGTGTATGTGTTTATTGATTGTATGTTTGTATGTGGAATGTGGTCAAAGCAGTGTCTGTGTATAATCACATTTTTTGGATGTTTATAGATTTTGATTCTTATACATTGCAAGTTTATAAATGTGCTACGGTATGAATCTTCATAGACTTATCCACCTCACTTTGTACCAGATATACCTTCTGTAACATGCAATTATGCACCAAAAAATACTTGAATAATCTGCAGATGAACCAATAAGTAGGGACACAAACATTATCTTATTTATGATTATTTATAGAAAATATATGTTAAAGCCTGCGAGGAGAACCAACACGTTTTTGTTCCCCTGGCATTTGATACCTTTGGCTCGTTGGCACCGGAAGCCATCCGTTTCCTAACTAGAGTTCAACGGGTTATTCATGGCAGTGTCTCGACTTCGGGGGGACATGGGTTCGTTTTTAGTAGGTTAGGGTTTGCCATCCAGAAAGGGGTGGCGGCGCAGCTTGTTGCCCGCCTGCCCGCTATCTTGATGTAATTAGCTGCGTTTATGTGTTTTTGAATTTTATTTAAAAAAAATTAACTGTTAAAAAAAATATATAATGATAATAAATCCTATTTACTTACGTAGGCATGTTGATACCGAGCTTGATTAAGGGGCAACTCTAGGTGCAAGAGTCCATCCCGTTTGCCATTCCGATGCATGAGCAGTCCATAATGTTGCAATTAACATATAATATTGAAACAATTATAACTATTGGTAACCATTAAAAATTCATTACAAGATATTATAATCATTATATTTTAACAACTCACATGTAGAAATAGTTCTTGCTTCTACGGTTATTACTTTTTTGTATAATTTATGAAGCTGAATATGTTTTTGTGTAGTTAAAACAAAATTGGTATACTTTTTTTTATTATTATTATAAACCTTAAATAAGTCCTTACAAATTTTCTGCTAACAGATTTACCTAACTTGTCGTTTTCTTATATTCTAACCGCTCAATTTGTTTTTTTTGAACGGCAAGTGGTGCAACCGGTCTCCGGCTAACACCATGGGGCAGCCTGTACTGATTATCCATTCCACCTGGATTGGGGATCTCCCCAGGTGGAACCCCCACGTGTGGTAAATATGGCTCCGACAGAAATCGAACCCTCAATCTTCACATGACCTCCACTCTAGCTCCCCCAATTTTCACCAATTGAGCTAGGCTTCATCGGCATAACTGCTCAATTTGTAGTTCTACAAGTAGGATAATCTTGCCCATTCCTTTTTCAAACTTTGCCCTTGTACTAAAATTTAAAATCTGCTAAAACTCGATATCTATTTTTAAGTAGATTTTTTTTGTATTTTTTACAAATATTTTCTTTGTTTTCTATATTTCCTTTTTTATGTTATGATAATGAGTTTTCCTTTTTTTTAATTATATTTTTTCTTCTTTTGTAAACTTTTATTTATTATTTATTTTTTACAAACATTTGATGTGTATGACAAAGATTTGTGGGCAAACAATATTCCTGGCAATTGAGGTCTGCAAGACTTATGACCAAAGAAATCATATTTTTTGGATCACATACTTCATCCGTTGTAACTTTAGGATATAAAATTGGTGATTTTTTAAACTCGATGATCGATGGACTTTATGGTTTTTAAAACGTTTGTACCTTTATTTTTGAATCTTTTTATTTTTATGTCTTATATTTTCTTGCTCTTAATATATGTTATGTGCATATTTTATGGAATACCATAATAGAAGACCATAAAATTGTTGAAGATTTATTGGGTTTCACGTAGTATAGAGTTTGATATTTTGTGCCATTTTGTTAAGGTAAGTTTCATGTGGTGGATCCTTGTTAAAGGATACTAATCGTTGTATTGCTCGATAAAAATGTTATTTGTTTATTTCAAATTTACATAAGAATAAATACACACGTCAGATGTAGCACATAAGGATTAATAAGTTAATGTAACTGGCTTGTAACATATTACACCAACAAGTAAACTAACTTAAGAACTATACAATATATCATTAGACGATTGATAAACAAACAGAAAACGAGTACCGCGGTTGTATACTAACACTGCCGCCGCATCGCGCGGGTTTCCCACTAGTATACATATATATACATAGGGAAGGGTTATCTTGAGAACAAGGAAATTTGTGAGAACACTAAGAACCATTTTCATCCCTTGATAATGATCAATCAAGGGCTAAGATTAAATGGGGGATTAAATGAGTAAGGAACTATAAAATATGATGTAAAAGGGCAAAATTGGCAAATAACAAATAAACAACCCTGCTCCTTCGAAAAAAAAACCTGGCCTATTGTGGATGATCAGAACAACAATGAAAAAGGGGGTGAACGCGAAAAGCTTTGATTGCCGAACTATTTGGTGATTCAACCTATTTGATCGACTCGATTGTTGCAGGGATTTTGGAGAGCGGTCGATTCATGAGTTACAAGTAAAAGAGAGCCATGGAAGTATAGGTTCTCTTGCGGTTCAACGTGAGCCTGTAGATTACGATGGCGCTGGTGGTTTGTGGGTTTCCGGTGAGGTTAATGGTACAATTGGTGGTGGTGTAGAGGCAATTCTTCCTATTCGTGGATGAAGATGAACAGAAAACCACCATTAACGATGTGTTTTCAACTTGACGCAATTTAACCAAAGTTAAGAATTTCATAACACTTTTCTCACCATTATAGTTAATTAATAGGAGATGTCAGTTTGTCACCAACTTCTTCGGTAATAAAACTGTTGATGACCACAAATCCATAGAAATTTACATTTGTTTTCATCCACTTCTTTACTTTATATCCTTTATTATTATTATTATTAAGTCACTGGTGGTGAAGGTAATAGTTTGTTGTATTAACTAGTGTATTGATGTGGTTAAAGCAACCTAACTTTTGACTGTATTTCATGTTTTTTAGCAATTTTCATAACTTGATACATTGATTTTATTACAGTGTGTGATAGTCCTATTTTTTTCCTAGTGTTTAATACCTTTTGTAAAAAGGCCAATCTTGAAATATATATTCCTAATGAAAGCAGTTGATCTCTTCAGATATTTGAACATATAGAAATTTACTTGGAATATTTCAATATTGGTTTTAAAAGGTGTGCCTCAAGACGTAGCAAGGCTCACAACCTGTTAGCTTTTCGCATTGCGTCTAAGGATATACAAGCAGCGCAATTATAGGTTTTTGCTGGAAAAATTTGCGCATGTGACGCGCCTCCTGTACTCAGGAAGTTTTTGTGCATCAACGTAATTGTTTTTGGTTAAAGCCAAATTTGCATATCGAACTTTTACGCTAATCATGCTTGCCTTTTTTATATCCAATGGTCGAAAATTATCCTCCACGTTTGATGGAGAAATGAGCAGTTTTGGTTAATTAGTGGCACTAGTGCACATCCGCTTATGGTCATTCAAGTTCTGTTACACATGTGTAAATGAGCAGTTTACACGTGTGTAAGTCAACAAGTTTATTTGTTTAGAATATCAGTAATGATAAATGATTTAATGGCTTTGTATTTTTGTCACTTTGGCCAGGTACATTGAAAAAAATGTAAATTCTATTGTTGGTTGGAGAAAGGACAAGAAGAACTTTGAGAGATCAATTATGGAAGGCCATAAAATGATGCAAATATTTAACTTTCAAAAGCGAACGATCATCGAGAAGATGTGATCCAAAGAGCATTGGAGTTCGAGAGAACAAAATGAAGATAAAGACTAGTTAAAATCTGAGTAATGAATTGTTTTTATATTCTAATGCATACCACATGTAATGGATGGTGACTTGTTTCTTATGTAATCGTGAATACCATACCTCAAATATTATATGACTTGTTGGGAAATTTAATACTTTTGATATATGGATAATACTATTTTGGTTTAAAAACAGTGAACAGTTTACACATGTGTAGATCAGCTGCAAATATGTAATCCAGAAACAAATAAATGACAATGAGCAATTTACACACGTGTAAAATACACATACACATATGTAAACAGAAGCACTTAAACTTGTGTAATACAACTTAAGATATGTAAAACAGAAATAAAAGACAGTGTACATTTTACACATGTGTAAATCAGCTACAAATGTAAAAAGACATGACCTTAAATAATGCACATTTACATTAGCGTTTGAAAATGCATCTTTACAAGCGTTGTACATTAAAACATGTATATGTGTAATACAACTTAAGATATGTAAAACAGAAATAAAAGACAGTGTAAATTTTACACATGTGTAAATCAACTACAAATGTAAAAAGACATGACCTTGAATAATGCACATTTACATTAGCGTTTGAAAATGCATCTTTACAAGCGTTGTATATTAAAACATGTATAGACATGTGACAATGAACAATGAACAGTTTACACATGTGAAAACAAGCTAACCATATGTAAACCATACACAAATATGTGACCTTAAACACTTTAGACATGTGTAATTTAGTTTCATACATTTAAATAGACACAAATATATGTTAGAGATCAGTTTACACATGTGTATTCTAGGTGCACATATGTAAAACAAACATAGGAAAGTAAAATGGACAAATTACACATGTATAATACAACTGAACATTTTTAAAATAGACACAAATAAGTGACAACGAACACTTTACACCTGTGTAATTCATATGCAAATGTGTAAAACAGATTAAAAGAGGTGACAACGAATAATTTACACATGTGTAAGACAGGCACTTACACTTGTGTAAAACGAATACTTACACATGTGTAAAACATACACTTACACAAATATAATTTGATAACGATTAAGAAAAGAAGCACAAACATATTAATATCATAACATTAATATTATAATATATAATACTATAAAATCCAACATAAAAAAAGTTCAAATTCAACTACATGATAAGTGTTTAAATTCATAGTACATGATACCTTATTCACACTAGTACTAACGAACTAAAAGAATAAACTTCATTCATCACTATATTTATCACAATGTCGCTCTTCTTCACTATGACTACCTTCAAAGGATGGACTTTTTTAGCACATTTCTGAGAATCATGCGAGCCATGTTTGTCACAAAATTCACACTTCCTGTTATTCTTCTTCTTGTTTTTAGCCTTAGCTTCCTCTTCCGAACCAATTAAACAATAAGTTGTACCATAACCTCTGTTTCTAATACCTTGCGGAGAAAACAACAGATAATGATTGCGGAGAAAAAATAGATACATTATTTGGATTTAAATATGTGATTAATCTTTCAAAGACACCTCCTTTTTTTTAGAACTTGGGTCATTTGGAACTCTTAAAAAACTCTTTTTCTAATAGCCTTGATTTCTTGAACAAAAGAAGCAAGCTTTACCGGTTCACACCTTAATCAGCCACACATGTGTAGATCAGACAATGCCAATAGATTTTCTCTGCAAAAATAGCCCTAAGAATCTACACATGTGTAAATTAGAAGAGAAAACGATATTACAAATTACAATGGAAACAACACCTCATAAATATACATGTGTAGTCAACTTAAAATTATGTAAAGATAACGACAAGATATCAAAAAACATACTTTTCAGAAAATTGAAGAGTGATATTTTATCAACCAACAAAGATCTAGAGTAGTGCCTTCCTCATGAATAATACTACTATTAATGGTTCACTGCAACATAAAATATAATACTACTATTAATGGTTCACTTCAACATAAAACATAATATTTTTTTTCCAGGGATTGAAAAATTCTTTTACAATTCAAATCATAAAGGAAGTGAAATCATGGTAAAAAAAGTCAACAACTGGTTACGAACTCAATACCACCTGGAATTCGAATTAAAATCAATGTTATGAACACTACTTGAAGGTTATAATCAAACGTGTCAAACTACCTACAAACAAATTGATGAAATTAAGTTCAACAATATTAGTAGAACGACCCAACCCTAAACCATAATCAAATGTGTATGATTACGAAATACTTGTAAACAAATAGATTGATCAGGAATGAATTGGACGAAGCTGTGATTCAGGTCTGGATGAAGCTTCAATTGATTAAAAAAGATTGAATCTGGTGTGAATGAGAGAAATAGTAAAGCCAAACCCTAAGCCATAATTAAACGCACATGATTATTAAATCCCTATAAACGAATCATTCGATTATGAGCGAATCGAGTGAATTGGTTTGGTTTAGCTCTATGTGAAGCTTTGTTTATTACAGGAACAAATGAATCTGGTGTGAATGATGAAGCAATAAAAATATAGGGAATGTTTAAATTACCAATCTAACCTTTTATTAAAATACAAGGGATTATAAATGGGTGGCTGGGATTTGTTCTCATGGTTCTCACAAAATATGGGTGTTCTCATTTAAACTCTCCCCTATATACATATATATACATATATACATATATATATATACTTACACTATATATATAGGGGATGGTTCTATAGAAAACCCTATATTAGGGTGAAAACCGTGGAAACTCTAACTTCCCGAACTTTTTAGGGTCTGAAAATTTTAGGGCATGTAATATACATAATTCTAAGCATTTTGAGCAAAAAAAAAATGAAAAAAGCTCCAAGCGTTTTTTTTTTTTAAAAAATAAAGTTTTCGGGTAACACATGTTACACGAAAATAACACATGTTATTTTTCACTAACATGTGTTACCAGAAAACGGTTTTTTATTTTTTTTTTCTAAAAACCGTTCAGCGCTTTTTTGATTTTTTTGGCTCAAAGTGCTTAGAATTATGTATGTTACATGCCCTAAAATTTTCAGGCTCTAAAAAGGGAAGTTAGAGTTTCCACGGTTTTCACCCTAATATAGGGTTTTCTATGGATACTTACACTATATATATAATTGACACATATCAATACTTATCCTACACACTAAAATTTACCCTACATTTATCTTTGACATCTCTAAATTAATTATAAACATATCGGTTGTCTACCTGGAAAGCTAATTCGTTATCTATGGGGGGCGTCTTACCTTAATAAAAGCGGTTTTATCTAATCTCCCTATATACTACTTGTCTTTGTACAAAGCTCCCGTGCAGGTTTTGGATCAAATAGAACAATTGATGAGGAATTTTCTTTGGGCCGATTCTAATGATGTTAAGAAAATGCACTGGGTGGCGTGGGACGTGGTTACTTTATCTAAAGCTGATGGCGGCCTGGGCATTGCTAGACTTGAAGATGTTAATAATGCTTTGATAACTAAATGGGTCTGGAGGTTCAAAAAGGACCCGAATAGTTCGTGGCGTCGGATTTTGGAAGCGCTTCACGGCGGGAATGGGAAATGGGACTTCCTTCCTGTGAATAGAGGGCTCACTGGTTGCTGGAAGTCGATCGTCTCCTGTGTTAGTAAAGTGAGGCTTGGTGGCAAAGATGTTAATAATATTATTGTTGCAAAGGTTGGAAATGGGTTACACACTTGTTTTTGGTCCGACAAATGGTATGGGGCTTCTTTACTCATGCACAGATGGCCAAAATTATATAGATTGGAGGCGCAGAAACGCTGCTGCATTGCGGAGAGGATACGATACCATAACGGTGAGTACCTCCTCGTAGACGAGTGGCAGAAAGGTATTAGCTCTGTGGAGGAAATTTCGGAGTTCAGCGACTTGCAGAGAATGCTCCAGGCCTGCAGTTTTTCGGTGACCGATGACAGATGGAGCTGGGAAGCGGCTTCGGACGGTGCCTTTTCAGTCAAAAATGTTAAAGATGCGCTTCGTAAGGATATGGATAACTCCAGAAATCAGAAGATGATATGGACCGGGTGGATTCCCCTGAAAGTTAATCTATTTTTCTGGCGTTTAGAGATGGACAGGTTGCCTACTCGAAAGGCGATGGAGAGAAGAGGCATTAACGTGAATAATACTATGTGTCCTTATTGCCAATCGGTGGAGGAAACCTCCTGTCATCTCCTCACAGGCTGCTGGATTTCGAGTGGCATTTGGGGTTTCATAGAAAAGTGGTGCAAATTAGATCCGGTATTCTTCTTTGATGTTCAAGATATTATATGCATGGATAAGAAGGTTGGCGGTTCAAAATGGAAGAAAATTATTCTAAGGGGTATTGCTATGACTGCTTCTTGGGTGATATGGAGAGCTCGAAATAAAACGGTCTTTGAAGGCGTTCCTCCTAGGGTGTGTGACATGATAGCTTGTATTAAATCTTGGTCTTTTTTGTGGTTGAAAAATCGCTCCAAGTTTAAAGATATAACTTGGAAGGATTGGAGTAGGTTCCCTATGTATATGTTGTAATTGTGTTTGGTGTGGCGGTCCTCGGTTTTGAGGGCTTAGCCGTTTTTTAATGAAGTTATCCTTTCAAACAAAAAAATGTATCCCTCATTTATTTTGTAAGGATATATTTTGAAAAAAAAGTTGTAAGTATTAAACTAGTTTAAGGGGTTACAAACATTTAATACAAATATCAATTGATTAATAAACTAATAATGGTACTAATTTAATTGGAGAGAGTACCTAACGTACTATCTCCTATTAAATGTATCTTCTTTAATTATCTTTATTAAATTTTATTAAATGCACATTTAATAAGAGTACCTAGTGATGATAAGGAGAGTTTAAAGTTTTTAGAGCTCTTTTTTTAACGGTAGTTTTTAGAGCTTTTGATATCTTTATCTCAACTTACAAAAAGACATCAATAATCGTCCTTGAGGTTTCCTCACTTTTGTTATATCCATCCATAAAAAGTTCTTTTTTTCTCAACTGAACCATTGAGGTTTTAAAACCATTGTCAGATCCATCAAAATGTCTAATTTTGTTAAATACAAACTTTAAAAGAATGGCATTTTGGTCATTGTCTTTATGTATCTAGTTATTCTATTTTTTAACCTGCTTTTATCCCCCCTACCTACCATAAACCCTAATTTCCATAAACGTATTCGAAGAATTCAGCACCACAACTACAATGGTTCTCCGTAATTGTGGTTTCCCGACCATCATTCGCACATCTTACACCTCACTGAACTATGGACGACGATTCCACTGCTTCACTAAACAGGTATGCATATTCAATTACATTCTTTTAATTTAGAAAGTAACAAATTTCAAAACTGGGTCATGGTTAATTTGGATACACATATGTTGCCTTGGTGGTCCGGTTGTGAAAAAAAACTTTTTGAATGGATCTGACAAAAATAAGGAAACTCAAGGACGATTTAGGCTATTCATTAAAAGTGTTATGATACCTATCTATGTATGTGTATGTATACTATTCATCGTAATCTTTTCTATTTTATATACGTATTCGTTATTGGGTACTTAGAGTGACATTAAACGTAAATTGAATGTGTTTTTTTATTAAACAGGTTAAGCGGTCCTATAGAGTAGAGAGAATCACATGGTTGGTCCGTATGCTTTCCAGAAATTGCAATCTTGATCCTAGTGGTTCACTAATTACAATGTTGGTACTTAGGATTAACATAAGTACACTCATGTGATCCCCATAACTAACAACTGTTATCTTTTCTGGTTAAGTCCACCCACGTGCTTCGCACGTGGAGGGTATTATAGTCTTTTTGCCTTCAATTATACAAATTATAATATCCATCCCACTTCTGCCAAACTTACCACCACCACCATAGCCATTCATCACTCTTTTGATACTCTCCACCACACTTGCAACCACCATCATACACCTCTCTCCACCTCCACCACCATTACCACAACCATAACCGTCTCTGCTACCATTACATATACCACGTCTCTTCAGCAAACCACCATAACGACACCACAACCTCCATCGTCACCACCATTAAATCTGCACCACCTCCAAACATCCACTAGTCACCAGCCACCATCATCACCAATATAGAACAACTACAAACCCGAATATTTCTCTAACAAAGTATAAAATTAAACCTAACAAGAAATCCCAATTAGTGAACTTTGTGTTTTTTGGGGGATCAAATCATACATACAAAAAGTAGTAGAAAGAGAATCAACAAAAAAGCTTGTACCATCGTACCAGCCACCACCCATAGCCCCCATAAGTGATTCAGCAACACTCATCTCCTTTCTTCACTGAAGTGACGTAACTATGAGTTCTCCGGTCAATAACGCCGACATAATCCGAACACACACCACTCATGAATCCTTTCCCTCTTAAATCTACCCATCTCTGTGACGAATTAACCGCATGCGTCATGGTGAGTTCTCCGTCCAAGAACGTCGACACAAAACAAGCACCATTTAAGGTAATATTACCACCTTTCTACTCGATTACACACGCTAAAGAAAAGCCCTAAGGTTCTGTTTATGATATGAGGTTCATGAACTCGAATTATGCTGTTAGAGGAGGAGGGGTGATTTGTGGAGATGGTGGTCATTTGGGGAAGCAGAAAGGAGTCGGGTACAGAAGAATGGGAAGGTGGTGATAGGTGACGGTGGTGTTTATGACGACGGTGGTAGTGATTTGTGAAGGTGGAGGTGGTGGAAGAAGAATGGGGTATTTATTATAAAAAAAAAAGGATTTAGGGTGATGGGGTAACACGAAAAGACCATAATACCCCCACGTGGGAAGCAAGTAGGAAGACTTAACCAAAAAATATAACAGACGTTAGTGATGGGGATCACACGAGTGCACTTTTATTAAACCTAAGTACCAACATTGTAATTAGTAAACCACTAGGATCAAGATTGCAATTTCTAAAAATCACAAAGACCAACCATGTGATTCTCTCTATAGAGTATAGACATACATATAGTTTGAAAATGATTATTTTGAAATAGTTTAAAAGGAAAAAGAGTTAATTTATATTTAAAAGAAGAAGACATTATTTGAAAGACACGTAGATGGTGCGCACCATTAGCTGTAGAGCATGTCACATGATACCTCACATGATTCATTGAAATTAGTACCTTTATTCCGCCAACATGAATAAATTCATTTCTTCGTACGTCCGACGCCTTTCTTGCATGAAATGTTATACGAACCGGACCGTATTGGTTGATCGCATCGGTTAAATAAGAAACCAATCCTATCTGATCAAGTTATGAACATTCAACTGTCTCAATCAAGTCGAGAAAAAAAAAAGCTTTTTAGGTTCCAACAAAAGAAATATATTTTATAACCATCGATTAACGTTACAGCAATAAACATAACAAAAATATAGCATTAGGGCTCAACACTAACGGTTACTAAATTCTAATTTAAATATTAACAATTAGTCAATTCTAAATCCCATAATTAGCGAAACACCCAATTTAAAGCTTAAGATTCAACAACACACCCAATTTAGGGTTTAAACTTAAATAAACACCAAATTGAAGGCTAAATTTAAAATTATTAAATAAGGAAATACTGTGTGAATCAAGTAAGTGGGAAAAGAAAAAGAGAACATAGCCTAAAGGTGGTCGGCCGTGGGTTGTGGTGGTATGCCGGTGGGCAGTGTTGTTCCGCCCACTGTTGTTCTGTATCTCCATTAAATTTTTGTTTTTTTGTATTTTATTGTTATATTATTATTTAGATACGATAATTAGATGATTATAATTAGATAATTGAATATTTGGATTATTAATTATGAATTAAATAGGGCCAACTATAAGTTATAAATCTCTAGTTCTTGATAATTATAAATGGCCCAATACGTTTTAAGGTTCTCAAATTTAGAAATAACCTAATAAGTTTTTTTTGTTTTTATGCTTTTTAATATATAAATTTTGCCCGATCGGTAAAATGGGCTTAGCCAGGGGTGCAACTCGCCCAACCTAGGGCCAGCCTAGAATACATAACCGGTCTTGTAGGCCCGACCCTGAGGGTGGGCTACTGCTCGGGGCCCAGTCTCCAATAGACCCGAAATTTTTTAATATATATATATATGATTCGGTTCTATGAGAATGAGGTTGAGTTGTAAGAACCGTGAGAACTCTGACGTAAAATGTGAATTTTAATTTTTTTCACAAACTAATGTAAAAACGACTAACCCCGCCATAAAAATTGAAAAAATAAAAATTTATTTACGACGTTTTTACACTGGTGTAACAAAATGACTACACCTATATAACTAAATTAATATTATATTCAATATTTTGTTATTATGGTTTAATTATAACTACAAATTCATTACACAATAAAATAAGTGTGTGATTATAAAGTGAGTTCCTTAGTTCTCTCAACTCAACCTAGTTCTTACTTTAACCCAAACCTATATATATATATATATATATATATATATATATATGCTTAGTAGACATAAAAATCTTGTTAATTGAGTTGAAAAGGTCATTTACATATAATGTAATGGTCTCAAGTCCAAGACTTGTCTATAGCACTAATGTTTTTTTTTCCATTCATTCTTCTTTTAGAAAAATTTTGAACCCATTTTTTTTGTATGTTGACCGATTCCCAATTTTTTTGTTGAGGATTCTTAAGGACAGCTCTACGGTCTTGTTAGCGGTGTTTGAACAACGTTTATTTGAACTGATAGACTATTAGTCGGATAAGCTTTCTGAATTTAAGTAATTTTTCCTTTAAAATACTATTTAATGATTATTTACTACTTTAAATTCTTTATTATCCTATATATTAATAACTAAAGTTCATGAATAGTGCTCTGAAGATGAGTCATCTGCATGGTTACCTGGCCTTTTCTCCTTATGACACCAACACCTGCTTGCCTGACTCTTTTCTTGATAGCTTAACGTGTCCTTTGTCGAAACCATACTTGATAACACCACCCACAACAAACACACTCTTTATCTCTCCACCGGTTGCAGCCACCGGTTTCCACATACTACCCTACCTCTGATGAACCCCCGGTCTGCTCACCTTCTCGCTTTGCCTCTAACACCACGTTCTAGAGCTTCCATGTTGGGGTTATGGTTATAGGTAGGGTTTCGCTTCGCCTCCAACTCTAGCTACCGGCTTACGATTCCGGTCACAGAATCAGAGCTCCGATCATTGATAAAAAAGAGAGAGAGAGAGAGAGAGAGGCCACAATAAGTACAATTTTTTAAATAAGTCATCCTCCTTAATTAACACTGTGTCAATACCACTATATTGTTTAAGACTTTTTATATTACCTATATATTTATCTTTTTGTTTTATGTGTTTCTTTCAAGTCATGATCAATGAACGCATAAAACGATATGTTAAAATGCCCATTCAATTGAACAATAAATAGTGTTTTTATTTTTGTTTTATTCCAACTTCTTCAAACTTCTATATTTATCATTTTACTGTAACTTTAATACACTATTTTTATAAAAAGGTATGTAATTGTGACGTGTCTATTATATCTGTGTGTCGATATAATTTTTTTTAAACCGAGTTGTAAGTAGTTATTTTTAAGTAATCAAAGGACAAACATACATAATATCAAAGTTATTTCACAAACATGCATTTCCGTTTTATCAACATTTTGATATAATTGACGCTATTTATCTATTTCGTTCTTAATATACGCTTTATAAAATTTTGAATATACCTATGGATGACAATCAAACCCAAATGGTAAATCGGAAACATTTGGGATGAGAATAGTATGGGATTAGTGTTAAAAATATTCTGTGGGGTATGAGATTAATGATACATCTGTTTACCCAACTCAGTTACCTAAAAACATATACATTTACCCCATAATTTACCTGGAGTTATTTTCTTTTTATTATTTTTATTTTCTTATGTATCTAATACTAATCCATTAAACTAAATGTGATGTAAAACTGAGTATATATTTTAAGCTATATTCATATATTTCTGAAATTTGTATAAGTATTTGGAGAGTATGATGTATATAGTATGCACATAATTAATGATTAATTGTTGAAAAAATAGAATGGTAAGAAATTTTTGTTTTTAAAAATCCTAACGGGCATACTTGATAGATACCCCGTGGGTGGACAATCGGGTATCGGGTTGAATTATCCAAACCCGCTATGTTGTCATCCCTCAATATACCGTTATGACGTGCTTAATTTTATCTACGTTTCAATAAAAAAGTATTTTTCAAAATCGAACGGGTCAATTACAGATGGGTTTTTTTTTAAATTTAACCGCTATGAATCTAACCGAGTTAGTATCTTACCAGCATCACGTCGATTCTAACTGAACAACATCGATACTGTTCTCGCAACTTGGGATGGTTTTCAACGAAGCCATTCCCTATATATATATTTACACACACACACTATATTATATTATACACCGAGATGATAAAAATGTAATTTACACAATTTTAAGAGTTAAGTAACTAAAACTTTTAAAACATATGGTATAATCTTTCAAAACATATTCCTAACTTTTAAACCAACTTCCCTCATGATTTTTAAAATGAACATAACATTTTCTGACGTTAATATATTTATAAACTGGTACCATAAAACAAGCATTTAATTCTCTTGGAGCATGGTGTTGCTATATTTTTTTAATTTAAAAAAATTAATATGTTATGTGATTACCAGTGTCTCTGTCCCGCCACATTGGCGACCTTACTGGTTTAAATTCTTGTCACACCCTCAAATTCCACTTGCGGGGTTTTACCGCAAGGTGCATGACATACCAGGATCCAAGTCAACAGTCATAACAAACGACAACTATATGAGAGAATAACGTAAACAAACCATGCCAACCAAGACATAGCGGAAGTGTAAAATAAGTTTACAGACCAAAATCCAAAGTAGATAGTTTTCAAAACAATTTTAAATTGCAAATCCGACAATGCAAATGATAAATGGATGTGGTGGACTCTGTGCATCCTAACCGTGTGTAGTTAGCTACCTTAGCGACTTGGGAAAACATGCTAAATGTGTCAACATAATAATGCTGGTGAGTTCACAGGTTTTTCAAAATAAGTATCGTAAGTATGAAAGATCAAATCTGTTTTTACTATTTTATTGAACGTTAGCTAGACGTTAAGTATGTTGTTACTGCGATTGAAACCATTGCTGACTGTGTTGTTAATCAATAATGTGTGTACCCTTCGAATTACCATCATCCTCGGTAAGCCCTGTGTGTTTGAGACAATATGCACCCGTCCAACCTCCAGTTGACCTGGGTGGGGTTTGTCAGACCCAACAGATCTATCCACATTTCCCTGCTATATACCCATATTAGTGGTTTCCTTGGGATTTAGATGAGTCGCATAGTAATCAAATGATAACAATAGTAATAATTGATCTTTAAGTAAACAAGTGTGTAGCATGTTTCTCCTCCATGAGAAAATGTGTAAAAGTTAGGCCATGAGATTCACCTTAGTGCGTCTTTTAGTATAAAAGTAAACCGTATGTGTGATGACAGTCCCAACTACCGGCGACCTAATATAAGACGCGTATAAGTGTGTTGACTGATAACCCGTTGGTTATTTCGCCCTTGGTTGTCCAGACCATGACTGTGTATGTTTGAAAACATGTTTGGTGTTTGACACGACCACATAAGACTCGACATCCCGTTGATGACCCATTATATTAGTTTAATCAAGTATACATGGTTCTGACACAGGTAATGCACGTAATACACTTGGTTTATACAAAGGGTTCATATTTTTTTCATGTTGGTGCGAATGAGACTATTTCCAGTCTCATTCGTACCTACTTTTATGTGAATGAGGTCTGAGGTTGAGTCATTCGCTACAACAGAATGGATGTTTGGCGCCAATGGACCAATTTGGTGCGAATGGGCAACAATCCCTCTCATTCACACCATCGATCATGCGAAGGAGGGAACTTCCCCCTTGTTCACACCTTCGATCGTGCGAATGAGGACCCATTCATGACTGTTTAACTGTTAAGCTATTTTGATGAACAAAAACCCATCAAACCCAATCAAAACCCAACGAATCACAACCAAACACTGCAGTAGTACCTATCTATCCTAATAGCATGCTACTACACCTAATTCATTCATTAATCTATCCATTTTACATACCAAATCACATATTACCTAAAATGGCAAATTATGGAGATGTCACATCAATTGCATAAAAACTTTACCCAAAAAGAAAAGCATTGAAATTTATCTAACAACTTCATTTCCAGATTGTCAAACATAGCTTAGATCATCCTAATGAATTTGTAATCATGTTATTATCATCATACTCATGTTACAAACACTAGATCTATAACATAAACCCCGAAAGTGGGTCAAAGTCCACAAAACATCAATAAACCACTCATACAACACCTAATCATGCTCCTAACCAGTACCCAATCATCTAGTCATCATCCAAATATCATTCAATTAATATACAACTCATAATTCCCAAATATATGGTCACCAACAACATCCAAACTTAGGTTTTATAAAGAAATTCGTTGTGTAGGTCTAGATCTAGTTTAGAAATGTTTTCGAAAGGTTTTTATTTAGGAAAACACTTTGAAATCAGATCTGGACATTTAGGGTTTGTCAAAAATACATAAAAATGTAATGAAAAAGGGCAAAAACTCGTTTCTAAAAGTTAGGGCAAAAAACACACCTTGAATCTTCACTTGATAGTGTTATTAAACTTGTTTTAGCTTGAGGATCCAAGAAATAAGGTTAAAAACTCATTTGTATAAGTTAGGGTTTGAGAGAGAGCACTTAGGGGTGAGTTAGGGTTGTGAAATAGTGAAAATAAGGCAAAGAGATGCTTATATAGTCTGTTCTCGTTCGCTCCTTCATTGGTGCGAATGGGAAATTTTGTGACTCATTGCACCTTTATATGTGAGAATGAGAAATATTATGACTCATTCACACCTTTCATAGGTGAGAATAAGAAACTTTGTTCATTTGCACCTTCGTTGGTGAGAATGAGAAATTTTGTGACTCATTCGCACCTTCATTGTGAGAAATTTTGTGATTCATTCGCACCTTCATAGGTGAGAATAAGAAATTATGTCTCTCATTCGTCCCAACGACCCAAAATGACACTTGGAACATATATTATCATACCAATTCACATATACACGTATTCACAAGTTGTTAATTGATCCTAGAATATATAATACTCGATAAGTTACCCCAATTATGTAATTTCACCAACAACGGGACTCAAGACTTGTGTGTATGTGTGTGTTCCCCGATGGTTATCCAAATCATTAAACCATGGACATTGTGTGCGTGTAAATACTGACTCGACTAATCCTGTTAGGTACGTTTTATGAATGTTTCGCTAAGGTAGACTTATATGTTTCATAAAAGTATTAACCTGATTTTTCCGAGTGTCACAATTTTAACGTTGTTATCCATTTACACGATTTTAATAATATAATGCTATGAAAATTCCAAATATACGGTTACGACATGCTTACTTTGTATCTCATTTCTATAAGTTCTTTTATTAAAAACATAATGAATTAAATAAAATTAATTATTTTTTGGGTACTAAACCACTAAATGGTTGCACCCAAACCTGGATTCAAGATCCCGCGGAAGGACTGTCCGCGCAATCAGGAAAACTTCCTCACCATGTAAGGCAATAACTAACTTCCTAAAATCATGGAGTAATACCCGCGCGCATAGCGGTAAAGGCGGTAACCGTTCCATGTTTCCTTATTTATAGATTTCCTTAACTACTTTACTAATATAACTTAGGGTAGTGGAGACAACCCTAATCGGGCCTAGCCCATTACGATTAGGGATTAGGGTAATGGTGGCATACGCCCACCTCTATATAAGGGATCACATCCCTAATAGAGAGGACACTTTTGCTAACCCAAAGAGCTATCAATGATAGTATCTCCATTCACCCCGTTTTTGTTATAAACTACTACCTTGTGTAGTCGTCTCCCTACCCACTTCATATTCTTACTTGCAGGTCAGTTCCATCCGGGAAGCTACTAGTGAAGGATTAACCTTGTGGAAAAAATAGTCTAATGATCCCTAAAGGAGGTTAGACTATTTGTTTCTTCATTGGCGCCATCTCTATCGGTCTTTCATCTTTCAAACTAGTACTCACAGATCCGGTAACTGAGGCAAATATCAACACTGTCAATGCTGAAGCAACAATTCAAGATAATGTCGATGTCATGACACCAAACACTGTGATAAAGAACGTAAACCAAAAGCATCCAGCCAGTCCGTTCCAATTATTCTCGTCCAGAGGAGGGGCAACGACTGCTAAGAAGAAACAGAATGATCAAGTTTTGCTAGATCCAGATGAATGTCTAGCCCAGGAAAACGCCAAGACAATAGCAGCATAACAAAAGATGGTCATGAAAAAAGCCAAATTGGATACTAGGAAGGCTTTAAGCTATGGCACTTTGGAAGATTCTCAAGACACGGTTCCTGAGAACAACAATGGCAGTCCTCCGATCGGGCCTCGCCAGGCGGTACGTGGTGGAGAACGTGGTAGAAATACTCACGTTCAGGACCACGTCAACCTGGATAAGGAACCCGATGGCTATGAGTCTAAAAACAAAATTCAGTACGAATCAAACCGCAAGCAACGTTCTAAGTCAGTTGCTAGTGTAGATGCACGTTTTGCGACTAGTGATTGGATTAGAGCTTAACATATGTTAGTTTGAAGTTTCTGAGTGGGCGAATGTAAAAGGATTTTGGCGAAGGTGGTCATGACTCGACGAAGATGGAATGAAGTCAGAAGTGTGTCCAGGTTCGTACCAAGGCAGTGGGCGAATGTGGACATTGTCCACATTCGCACCAACAAACTGGGCGAACCTACAGACCCTATATATATGTTTTGGTCATTTTCATCTTTAGTGTAGTTTTTGAAAGTGTGTGTTGAGAGGTCAGGTTTTGCTCTAGATTGTGAATGTTTATGTGAAGGTTAGATTAACGTGTGAGTTGATTGTAAACAAGTTTTGATAAAGTTAATCTATAAAATGGAGATTGAAAAGGTGTCTTACGTGTTTTGATTTGCGTATTATCATTTTGTTCAGTTCTAGGGTTTCCGCACCTGGAATTGTGACTTGTATGATCATTACATCCTGTTTTAGCTAAATTCTTTCATCTACAAAGTGGTATCAGAGCTATACGGATCATACAACAACAAAATTTATAATATCAAAGCTGATTTGGACTTAATTTTGATCAATATTCATCTGTTTTTGATTGAAAATGGTTTTTGAGTGATTTTGAGGATTTTCGAATTGAATTTGTGGATAAAATCAAGTTTTCCAAGAATTAAAGTTGTTCCAAATCAATTCCGAATCAAAATCTGATTAAGATCATCAAAATCTATAAACTTTTGAAAATCTCAGATCAAAATAACCGTTTTTCAAAGTGTAACCGTTTTTCAAACAAGAAATGGGCGAATCTAGAGTAAAGTGGGCGAACCTGACCTTGCTAGGGCGAATCTGAGGGAGTTTTGGACGAAAATACATTCATTCAGGTCGAACCTAGGTTGTTGTGTTAAGATTTTCCACATTCAGGTGAGATTTTCCACTTTCGATTGATCGGGCGGGCGAACGTGGAAAACTTGTGGGCGAACGTAGGTGATTCCGGGAGAAAGTGGAAAGGGTTTGGTGTTTTCTACATTTTGATTCCAGTTCCACATTCGGGTCAACAAAGTTGGGCGAAAGTAACCTAGTTTGGACGAAAGTAGAACATTAAGGGCGAACGTAGAACTGTGTTTGGAAAATTTTCTAAGTTTAGTGTTTTTCGAAGTTCGTGAACATCATGTGGAATTTTCCGACTACACCGAGACCAGTGACGACACAACAACAGCAGCAAGTGACGATGGACCCATGGACAGTGGCAGCTCAGAAAACGAGCACTCAGTCTTCGCAACCGATCAATTACATAGCGATGACTAGCTCGATGCCTCAGAGTGTTGCACCCCCACAACCACAACCTGTGACAGACTATTGGGGAGTAGCAGCTGCGGTGGTAAATACTCAAACTACCAATGCTATTTCTACACTAATAAATGACTTATCTTCAGGTAGCGGGAATCGTCCACCCAAGCTAATGGAGATGCATGAGTATAACCAGTGGCAAAAGAAATTCAAGATCCATCTGGAAGGCATGGGATTGGAGGGCACAGAGGCATGGCAGATGATAGCGAAAGGTTATGTTGCACCAGTTTTAGAGAACACGGGTGAACCAGTTCCATTGGAGAGTTTGTCAGATGAGGAGAAAAAGAAATTTGCTGTGGAGAAGAAAGCATACTCCCAGTTGACTCAGGCGATTACAAATGATTTACTACATCAGTTTGAAACCTGCACTACCTCAAAGCAACTATGGGATGTGCTAAAGAATCGTTATGATGGGAATGAAAAGACGAGAAGGTTGAGGATGGAGGAGTTGAGAAAAGAGTTTGAGAATTTTACTTATGTTGGAAACGAGACATTAAAAGAGTTGACTCCTAGATATTGTCATTTACTAACTGAATTGTCTAGTTATGGTATACAGATTCCGATGACAGATCTGGTGGACAAGTTTGCAGATACTTTACCACCGTACTGGGATCAACATGTCGAGGTTCTCAAAGAGAAGGATGCTTACAGATATTGGACTATCAACGAGTTTGTTCAGAAGCTGGAGAATAAAGAACTCGAGGAGAAGAGGAAAGCCAAAAGATCTCAGATTCCTCAGAATCCAGAGTTGTATTATAGTGTTACTTCAGCAACAGTTGGAAACTCGAGTGCTGGTGGAACAGTGGCACCTCACATTGCTTGTATTTCTAGTGTCATGGAACCACCAAAACCAACCATCAACTACCTAGCTTAAACCTCATCCTATTCACAACCATCATACACACCACCACCACAATAATACACTAATTCCTACATTTCACCATTCTCTCCGATGCAGCAAGCGGCAATCTACACTGCTAGCCAATCACAACAACCACGTCAACAACCACAGTACATGAATCAAGTGAATCAACCCAATCAGCAACCAGTAGTTTTGGAGACTTCCAATTTGGGAAATGTGACTGTGGAGGTTGCTCAGCAACATATTGCATTAGTCTCTGCAATGGTTTCATCATATAATGGTTTGGTTGCAAGTCAAATTGGGAACAATAACTTGACCAATGAAGACTATGCACAGATCGACAAAGAGGAGATGGAGCTAATTGACATCCAGTGGGCTTTTGCGAGTATTATGAGAAGAGCAACGGAGTTTATTGAAAAGACTGGTAGGACTGATTTGGGAACTTTTCCTAATACAACCTACGGTTTCAACAAGGAGAAGGTGACATATTTTAACTGTGGAGGTAAGGGTCATTTCAAAAGAGAATGCACTCAGCCACCGAAGCAAGGTAACAGAAACCCTTTCAACTCAAACTACCAGAATCGTCAACAACAAAACCAAAACCAAGTTTCTTACCAAGGTAACAACAACTATCAAAACCAAAACAACTACCAAAACCGACAAAACACCTCAAACAACAACCAAAACAGACAACCAAACACAACCAACCAGAATCAAAACCAATCACCAAATAACACCAATAGAACACTTATACCTATTACCACACCATATGAGCAGCCACAGAATATAAATCAGAATCAAGCTCTGGTGATCCAGCAGGATGAAAGGTTTGACTGGTCTGGGATGCAAATAGGTGTTGAGGAGATCACAACTGGTGGAAATGTGGCTTGTGTTGCCCGACAGGTTGATACTGAGGAGTCGGTGATAGTTGAGAAGAATGAAGAAACTGAGAGTAAAGTTGATGAATAGGTGGAAGAGGTGAAAGTGGAGACTGAGAAAGTTGATGTTCAGGCTGAGGAAGCAAGTTCTGGAGTGGTGATTGACACAGTTTCTGATGTTTCTGATGTTCCCAAGAAGGTTTCTTTTGCAAACAATGTTCAGAAAACGACTGAGACCCCAAAATCTCAGATTCGTATCCTGAAACGCTCTGAACAATCTTGGACACCAAATGGTTCTCCGGGTGCCTCAACTTCAAAGTCAAATGAGAAAATGGAAAATGTTTTGAATGATCCTAAAAAGATTGATCCAAAACAAACTGTTGAGAAAAATGATTCTTTGAACAACGATATTCAAAGACCCAAGACCTCTCAGGCTTGGGTCCCCCGAAAGAACTAACTGCTTTACTTGATGTGTGCAGGGAGCTTCAGCTGGCCCTATTAGCAGTCTTTGGATTGTTGATAGTGGAGCTTCAGGCCACATGACCGGGGATCTAGCATTATTGTTTGATGTGAAGAACATTAATGGTGGATATGTTGCATTTGCTGGGAACAAAGGCGGATATATCACAATGGAAGGAAGTGTGAGTAATGGGATTGTGAGCTTTGAGAGGATATCGTATGTGAAGCAGATAGACTATAATCTGTTGAGCGTCAGTCAAATCTGTGACAAACAATTCTCTGTTTATTTTGATGACAAATCCTGCTACATTCTCAAACCAGGCTTCAAAATTCCAAAAGAGTGGGTAATGCTGAAGGCACCTCGCGTCAACAATCTTTATATTCTTGATATGTCCAAGGCAATGACAACCCAGGGGCAAGTAACATGTTTTCTATCAAAGGCGACCGAGAAGGAATCGATAATGTGGCACCGAAGAATGGGGCACATTCATTTGAGGAAAATGAATCATCTTGTGAAGAATGGACTTGTTGATGGCGTGAATGTGAAACATTTCCATTTGAATGACAAGTGCGTGAGCTGTAAGAAGGGGAAGCAACACAGACAGTCCCACAGAGTGAAGAAAGTTAACTCTGTTGAGATGCCACTTGAGCGATTGCACATGGACCTATTCGGACCTGTCAAGCGCAAAAGTCATCTTGGAGAGCTCTATTGTTTAGTTGTCACTGACGACTATTCAAGATTTTCATGGGTGATGTGTTTGCAGCATAAAAGTGACACCTTTAACAACTTGAAAGTTCTGTTCACTCGATTGGAAAATCTCTATAATCTAAAGATCAAGAGAATTCGGAGTGATAATGGGACGGAGTTCAAAAATGCAAAGATGGATGAACTTTGTGAAAACAAAGGAATTCATCATGAATATTCGGCTCCGTATACCCCACAACAGAACGGTGTTGCTGAACGCAAAAATAGGACTCTAATTGAAGCGGCTAGAACAATGCTTGCAGATTCGAATCTTCCAGTAATGTTCTGGAACGAGGCGATTTATGCAGCAAATTATACTCTCAATCGGGTTTTAACGGTGAAGAAGTTTGGCAAGACTTCTTATGAACTGTTACACCAACGAAAGCCGAACTTAGAGTATCTAGAACCTTTTGGGGCACCATGCACGATGTTGAATCCAAGCGAGAAGTTTAGTCCGAAAGCTGAAGAGGGTTACTTTGTTGGATATGCAACCCCGCTCAAACGGGTATACAACAAGCGAACTCGTCAGGTGGAGGATTGGGCTAATGTAGAAGTTCAACGATATACTCAGAATGTGCAAGGGATTGGTCCTGATTGGATGTTTGATTACAAAGATTTCTTTGAATCATTCAATCTAGATAGCTTGGTTGAAGAAGCTGTTATTCGATTACTTTACGAGTGTGAAAATGCGGCGACTTCACCGTTGGTGCGTCCGATCACCGTAACTCCTCCAACAGCTTCTAATGATACCAATGTTCCTGTACCAGAGGAAGAAGTGTTTCAAGAGGCTTCCACAACTTTAGATACTTCAGAATCGGAAGATGATGGAGAATTTGAAGAATTTGAAGAAGTTATTCTTGAACATGCTACAGAACCAGAGGCACCTCCAGTGAACCCAAATCCAGATGTTGCTTCATCGTCTAACACGGGTCATGATCTGGATGCTGTAGAGAACTTGACTATTCAGACGGGAGTTATTGTACCTGAACATCCGGAATCTCGGATTCATCGCATTCACCCGTTGGAGCAAGTTATTGGTGACCCTGGAAGCAGTGTGATGACGAGAGGACAGTTGAGAAGTGTTAATTCGCCAGAGAGTTTTGGTGCTTTAGCTTTATATGCCAAAATACAAAAATCTGGTAGTCAAAATGATTGGTCGTTTGCATGTTATGTGTCTCAGGTCGAGCCAAGGACATACAAGGACGCTTTGCTGGAAGACGCCTGGGTTGAAGCAATGCAGGAGGAGTTATTACAATTTCAGAAATTGGGGGTTTGGACGCTCACTGATTTACCTCCTGGTAGAAAGAAGATTGGCACTAAATGGGTGTTTAAGTGTAAGAAGGATGATCGTGGTGTAATTGTTCGCAACAAAGCCAGATTGGTCGTACAGGGTTTCCATCAAATTGAAGGGATTGATTACAATGAAATCTATGCGCCTGTAGCACGCATTGAGGCAATTCGGATGTTTCTTGCGTTTGCTTCCTATAAGAAGTTCAAGGTATATCAAATGGACGTCAAGAGCGCATTTCTGTACGGGAAAGTCAAAGAAGAGGTTTATGTCGGGCAGCCACCAGGCTTTGAGGACCCTATCCACCGGGATAAGGTTTATGTGCTGAACAAAGCTTTGTATGGTCTGCACCAGGCTCCAGGACAGTGGTACGAGGAGCTAAGTACATACCTCATGGCAAAGGGATTTAAGCGCGGACTCGTCGATTGCACCCTGTTCACGAGGAAATCAGGGGATGATTTGCTTCTAGTGCAGATATATGTTGATGATATAATATTTGGCTCAACTAACGAACTTTTATGCAGGGAGTTTGAAACTGTCATGCAGGAAAAGTTTGAGATGAGCGCGATGGGGGAGATGCAGTTTTTCCTCGGCTTGCATGTGGACCAAAGACCCACGGGGATCTTCATTCACCAGACGAAATACGTATCCGAAGTCTTGAGCCGGTTCCAGATGGAGGATTCCAAGCCGATGGATACCCCGATTCAACCTAATCACGGGATTGGAGTGGACGCTAAGGGGGAGCTGACGGACCCGTTTATATACAGAGCAATCATTGGATCTCTGATGTATCTTACCGCATCTCGGCCAGATATTATGTTCGCAACGTGTCTCTGTGCTCGCTATCAATCGAAGCCGAAACAAAGTCATCTGACGGCGGTCAAGCGTATCCTTAGATATCTGAAGGGTTATCCCTCGAGAGGACTTTGGTACCCTAATGATGATGATTTTGATTTTATAGCTTTTAGTGATGCAGATTGGGGCGGCTGTGACAAGGATAGCAAATCCACTACAGCTGGATGCCAGTTTTTAGGGAGCAGGTTAGTCACCTGGCAATGTAAGAAGCAAACTTCGGTCGCGCTGTCTACCTGTGAAGCCGAGTATATTGCAGCCTCGAGTTGCTGTTCGCAAGTGCTCTGGATCCAACAGCAGATGGTGGATTACGGTTTGCAGTTTCTTAAAACCCCTATACACTGTGATAATGAAGCCTCGATCGCATTAACTAAAGATACGGGCAATCATTCTAAAGCGAAACATATCCGGATTAAATATCATTTTATCCGTGATTGTTACGCTAAAGAATTGATAGATATGGTCAAAATCCATACTGACTATCAACGTGCAGATTTGTTCACTAAAGCTTTTGACAGATCCCGATTTGAGTATCTTTTAAAAGTTAACAACATAAAGGAAAAACAGGACTAATCAGCACCTCGGTTTATCGCTTTTTAGTTTTTAAACTTTTCTTTCAAGTTTTTATTGTTTTTCAGAAAAATTCAAAACCCAAAAATATGTTTTACATTTTAGGGGGAGTCATTTTATCAGAAAAACCAAAAACATTGAAAAATTCAAAAGATATAAAAATTAGAAAAACCAAAAATGATTTCCAGGATAAAAAGAGGAAATGATAGTACATCAGTGGGGATCTGACACAGGATAAAGATATGTATAGTAATATGAGGCGTGTGTTGACTACGTGTGATGTGCTGATAGGCTTCGTAGACTAAACATTGCGTGCATTAGTGATACAAACATAACGAACTACGCGTTCGTGGCTGACACCTCATGGGCATATGGTCTTAGTACCGTAATTTCGTTTGATAGGATTGCCAAAATCTGAGGTTTCGGGTCGTTATGTTATTGTTATCCGGGATATTCTGATTAAACTTTTGTCGTATTGATTTACGGACTTAGTTTCATCAGAATATTTGCCAAAAGAGCTTAAATGCCAAAACCGAAAGTTACCGAATTGAGGAACTTTATGTTTTTATTGATCAAAGATCATAATTACATCGTATCAATTTACTGATGCAAATTAGTAGTTGATATCAGCCTCAACCTAGTGTATATGCACATGTTACTCTGCTGCATTCGTTTGCTGACCTGTACACCTCTGTGCTATATACTTTATAACTTTAACGGATAACTATGGCATAATCACGCGTTACGACGAAGCTTTGTGCAATTACTTGATACGGGAGTATATCGTGTGTGTGGGCACCACAATGTGTTAGCATAATACATCTAAATCGTATCATTTTAAAGCATTGCGTAATAGTCTGCATGTGAGCTTATGTGGATCACAATATCAGAAATTACCGTGTCACATACTGTTTCTAATGACAATATTAAACAAAAAGATCAACGCTGTGATCAGATTTCTCAAATAACTGATATGATCCTCTTACCGGACATCACAAAATGTTTACTGCTTTGTTTACATTGATGCATTTTTACTTTTATCGTTAAAAAGATACAAAACCCAAAAAGATTTTAGGTGTGTTTTGATATAAATTCCAGAAAAACCAAAAGTTTTGCATTTCTGCTTTATTTTTAGATAACCGAAGGTGTTTGATAGTCAATTTCTGAGATTTGATGAAACCCTATGGGCTTTGTATCATTCTAAAGTGAAATTATGAGTTTTTGAGACTTAACGGGTTGAAAAATGTTGAACGGGATTCGAATTCGTGATTTGGCAAAATTTTCAGATTTTTCCATTTCACATTCGCCCCTTAAATGGGTCGAATGTGGAAAAATCTCTACATTCGTGTGTTTTAAGGTGGGCGAAAGTGGGTTTTACATAAAAACTTTTCACCTTCGGGTGCATATTCCACATTCGTGCCATTTGCTTGGGGCGAATGTGGAATCACACCACATTCGACCATTGGAAATGGGCGAATGTACATGCTTATATAAAGCCACATCCAGATTCGACCTTTCATTCTGCACTTTTTCAAAATTTTTCAAACTAAAGAGACCTTGTTGCCCTGACTTCGTTTGCCTTAGAATCTTATCCCTTGTTGATTCATGATCATTTTAATCTAATTTAACAGGTAATGGACGTTTAAACAGATCAGAATTTGGTTTTTGGGGTTACGAACCCTAGGGTTATTAAACTGGACATTTTGGACTGTTTTGATGTGTGTTTTTGTTAGGGATTCAATTATCATCAGTTTTAGGGGGAGATATTACAAGGAATTAGATTACTAACATGTTTAAGTTGGTCAATCGATTGTTTGAATGTTCTAAACCCTAATTCCTTTTTAAAACAGATAATAATTGAATAATAATAACAATTGATAATGAATGAGTGTTATTCGGCCATATTAGGTTAGGTTTCAATCAAAATCAGAGGCTGAAAACAAGATTGGCAAATTTTCAAATTTTGGGGTAATTCTGTTTCACATTCGTCCAAATCTAAATGGGCGAATGTAGAAAATCAGGACGAAGGTGATATAATCTGGGCGAATGTGATTTTTTAATCTGATTTTTTCCACATTCGATCCAAGTTTTCTACTTTCGAACCTTAAATTTCACATTCGGCCAAACAAAAATGGGCGAATGTGGAAACTGTGAAAAACCTAAAATTGTTAATTTTTGTCGTTTTTGTGTTTTGACGTATTTTCTGACTTTTGATGTGCAGATGGCTGAACAACCAGAGAATCTTGAAGTTCCAGTGGAGAACGTTGTACCAGATCCAATTCCAGAAGCAGAAAACATTCCACAGGCATGGCCATTCGAACCGTCGCACAACTGTTGTGCTTATGTTGGCGACGTGGTGAAGAATACAGAGTTTTCTGGAATAGTGGAGTTCTTAAGGCGAAGCCGTATTATTCATGCCTTAGCCACACCAGCCATTATTTACAAAGATATTGTGGAGGACTTTTACAAGAACGCAAGATATGACTTCTGGGAAGATCAAACGGTGATTCGAAGCACTATTCAGGGAATGGAAATGTTTTTAACAGAACAAGACATCAGAGAGGCATTACAGATCAAGTTTGAGACTAGTACTGATCCCAGAGAACTTTCATGGACTGAGCAGAGAGCGTGCTTTCTCAGGATGAAGTATAAGGGTCCTATCACAGATGGTTCGATGCATAAGGGAAAGTTAAGTGTGCAATTCAAGTATTTCGCACACGTGATTATACATGTGTTTGGATGTGTGAGCGGTGGATATGATGTAATGAGGAAGAGCCTAAGTTCATTAATGGTTGCGTTAACGCTTAACAAACCATTTAATGTTTCTGGTATGATATTGGATCACATGCTTGAGATGCTTAAAGGTTTGAAGAAGAAGCAGTTCATGTTATATCCGAGGTTTCTAATGATGATCTTTGACCACAAGTATCCTAATTTGAGAAAGGATCCAACTATGATTCTAGGTCAAGATCACATGAATATTAGGACGCTGGTGAGAATGAAAGGTTATAAAGGTGTGCCTGACGATGAAAAGCCACCTCACAGGAGATTATTTGGAGCTTTGGTTAATCCGGGTTACAATGACCCAGGATTGAACAAAGCTAGGCATGATGATAGTAATTCGGATAATGATGATCCCTTAGTATATGCTGATGCAAATACTAAGAGGAAAAGGCAAGTGGTTAATGCTGGGGCTAAAGGGAAAGGAAAGGCAAAAGTTGATCAAGGTAGTTCAAAGCAACAAGTTACTCGTAAGAAGACGACTGCAAAGAAAGGCACAAGTCTGGTTGATGAAGATTCTGTAGACTCAGAGGAGACAGAAGTTGATGAACAATGGGATTCGGAAGAAGGAAGAGTAAAGACCACCAAGCGTAAGGCCACTATGGTTGGTGAGTCTGAATCTTTGAACAAGACTGTTGAGGAAGTTTTACAGAAGAAGATTGTTGATGTTGATGAAGGATTAAGTTTTAATGTTGATGATTGTGAAGGATCGACTGTGGTTGTTAATTTGAAGAAACCAAAACACGAGTCGATGGCAAAGAAATCGAGTACTAAAAAGCTGAGAGAAAAAGAGATTGCACAGTTGCTTAAAGGCAAGAAGATACCTGAAGCAGGTACATCATCAAAGCTATCTTCACCCGTAGCAAAGAAA
Source organism: Ambrosia artemisiifolia (assembly GCA_032199755.1). Lineage (NCBI taxonomy): Eukaryota > Viridiplantae > Streptophyta > Magnoliopsida > Asterales > Asteraceae > Ambrosia > Ambrosia artemisiifolia. Next base: position 36,367,786 of record CM063517.1, read on the forward strand.
CAAAAGAAAAGCAAAGAAGCTGAAGCAGCACCTGTTGTTGATTTTGAGACTGCTTTGGAGAATGTGCTTGATATGTTTAAGAATCCTCAAAAGGAGAAGGCTAAAGAAGTTGAAACATCCAAGTCTTCAAAAGTTACTGTTTCGGATGATGTCATGAAGCAGGTTAACAAGAAGATGGATGAAATGATGAAGATGATTGTAGCACAGCAAGTTGAGATAAGTAAGTTCAAAAAGAATGAGGAGAAGATGCTACAGATCGTTGTTGCATCCAAAACTAACCAAGATGAGATCGAAAAGAAAGTTAAGAAACTTGAAGAAGAAAATAAGGATCTTGAGGTTAAGTGCAACAGGAATCGGAGAATGATTAAGATTGTGAAAGCTGACAACAAAGAGCTTAAGACAGAAAACAAGCGTCTGAGTGATTTGTTGGACAAGCTGTATGGTGAAGCTCCTAAGCTGAAGGAAGGTGAGGAGGATAAAGAAAGAGAGGAAGAACAGGTTGATTTCGAACCTTCTGATGAAGAGAAAGAGGATGATGAGGAGGATGATGAATCGGAAGAGAGTTCTGATGATGATGGTGAGAAAGGTGACAAAGATGATGATGATGCGGAGGGATCAGGTAGTAAGGATGATAATGATAGTAGTGATGAGAGTGATGATGATGATGGAGGAGACGATACGAGCAAATTTTCATTTGAAAAGAGGAAGTCAAAGAAAGATGCTGGAGAGTCTAGTTCGAAGAAAAAGAAAGGAGGTGAGAATGTAGACTCAGATGAAAGTATCTTCTGGAACGAGAAAGTTAGATCTTTGACTGATGATGCGAAGAAAGTGTATAGAGATATGCTTGAGAGAAGAGAATGGACCATTGAGTTCACAGGAAAGTTTGCCGAAATCTTCCAAACGGAAGACATGAGGTATGAACTTGAATATAATGATCCAGACTTAGAGGAAGGTGAAGTACCTGCTGCTGTTGCCAAGGAGATTTTGGAGGGGATTGCACAGCGAGTAGGGAAGTCGTTGGAAGAAATTATGATGGATCAGATGATTCCAGATCTTCCTGAAAAGGAGATTGGAAATCATTCTGATGATAAGCAGACACCTGAGAGGGAAGAGATAGAGATTGAGGATATTACACACGAAGAATATCCACAATATTTCAGGAAGAATGATGAGAATGAGGTATTCCCAAACTTTACTGAGATACCAAACAGACTAGCTAAAAAGAAAGCAGAAAAGAGAAGTGAAGAGTTTGTAGAAAAGGTGTTTGGTGTTGATAAGCAGAAACCTTCAAATCAGAATGATGATTTGAAGACATTATTACAAAAGTTGAAGGAAACTGATGACAAACGACCAAAGCCGGAAGCTCAGGGTGGATTTTACAGATATCACAATCAAAAGTTCAAAGGCAGAGCTCTTGGTTGGAAGTATTTGGGAAGATTGAAATGTTTAGCAGTCAAATGGGAATCAGAAATCTTGTACTTCTACAGATCTCATGATTTATTAACTCTACCGTACTGGGCGGTCAGAGACATTTGCCGATTCCCTATGACTGGAGTTTCTGTTAATAATACAGCTATTGGTTGGTTTGCTGATCGGTTGGTTTGGGAGAGCAGAACTAAATGGAGCATGTTTAAGCCTCAGTACCCTAGAAGGAAGGTTCATCGAGATGTTGATCCGAGAACAGGGAAGAAAAGGGTTACTTTGATTTATAAAGCGCCTGAAGTGATGAGGAAAATTCCATTGATGCATTTACCTCAACACTTCAGTGCAGACTTCATATTTTGGTATTATGATTGGAGGAAGGCAGAGGCAGTGATTGTGTTGAGAGACGGAAAGGATAAGTACAAGCATGTCTATGTGTTTGATCCTATGTGGCTTATCAATTGCACTTTTGAAGACATCGTCATGCTATTTTACAATCCGATACATTGTGATCCCAAGGATGCAGATCAGGCGAAGAAGTATCAGCAAGTTGTTGGAGTTTGCTTTGCATATGATATAAACTCTGGAAGCAACTTGGATACTAAGCTGGGTAAGATGGTGAAGATGGCTAATGTGCCTAAACTAGTGAAACGAAAGCTTGAGCCTGAGATGACGAAGGACCAGAAAAAGCAACTGAGAATCAAGATACTGAACAAGATCATGGACGAAGAACGAAGACAATCCAATCAATAGTCGAGGGGGAGTTTGTAGATGCACGTTTTGCGACTAGTGATTGGATTAGAGCTTAACATATGTTAGTTTGAAGTTTCTGAGTGGGCGAATGTAAAAGGATTTGGGCGAAGGTGGTCATGACTGGACGAAGATGGAATGAAGTCAGAAGTGTGTCCAGGTTCGTACCAAGGCAGTGGGCGAATGTGGACATTGTCCACATTCGCACCAACAAACTGGGCGAACCTGCAGACCCTATATATATGTTTTGGTCATTTTCATGTTTAGTGTAGTTTTTGAAAGTGTGTGTTGAGAGGTCAGGTTTTGCTCTAGATTGTGAATGTTTATGTGAAGGTTAGATTAACGTGTGAGTTGATTGTAAACAAGTTTTGATAAAGTTAATCTATAAAATGGAGATTGAAAAGGTGTCTTGCGTGTTTTGATTTGCGTATTATCATTTTGTTCAGTTCTAGGGTTTCCGCACATGGAATTGTGACTTGTATGATCATTACATCCTGTTTTAGCTAAATTCTTTCATCTACAGCTAGTAACCAGGCACGTCCAGATGACGACCTATGCAAACCATATCGCCCAAAGTCGTTCGCGGAAAGATCTAAGTTCTGCGCACGTATTGCACAAGCTCTGATGCCTCATGAATTTAAACTCCCAAGTACCATTGGGAAGTACGATGGGTTACGCGACCCAGATGATCACCTACATGCCTTTGACTACGCAGGAAGTTCTAAACCGTGGCCTGTCCAAGCTTGGTGTCACCTGTTTGTTCAAACCCTAACAGGCGCAGCTAGAGTTTGGTATGAAAGTTTGCCTATGGGAAGTTTGGTTGACTTTGATGACCTAATCAAGAAATTCAAAAACCACTTCTCACACCTCCGGAAGCACAAGAAGGACAAGGCACATATCTTGTTACGGAATGACAACGAGGCATTGGAGGACTACATAGTCCATTACAACAAGGAAGCCCTTCAACTGGGGTGCGGAGAAGAACTCACTAGAGCTGCATTCATACATGGAGTTCGAAATAATGATCTCATGAGATGTCTTACAGGAAAGGAAGGTGTACCTGATGCTTAGGATGAGGTCATTGAAGCCGCGAAGGTCTATACGTCCTCGGAACGCTCCTTCACGCGGACAAAGAATTTCCATCACAACAATAATCATAATGCTGGCCCAAGCAACAAAGGGAAAGGAAAGCAGTCCGTTTGGTCAAGAATTTCGGGCACAACGGATGAAGGAAAATACTCTTCCGCACATGACGCATGCAACTATCTGAACAATAAGCACTCGCGTGATCAAAAGGTGCACTAGAAAAAGAATTATGAGTGGACTCCGTTGTCCAAAATGCCTTTTGAATTCCTGAAAACTGAGCAAGTCCAGTTCCCGAAGCCAAGAGAGCTAAGCCGTGACAGAAGGAACGTGGATACAACAAAGTATTGCGAGTATCATGAAGACTATGGTCACCTGACGAACAACTGTTACAGCTTGAAAATGGAGATAGAGAATGCAATCAAGTTCGGCCAGTTGGCTCACTTAGTAAAGAAAGTGCGGAAGAAGCAAAGGATCATACCGATGGAGGTGAACCCTCTCAGAAAAAGATCTGCAATCTTAACACGCATCATGTTCATCACACCCCGCGTCATCATTGTAACATGACTCACCGGGGACACCAACATAAGAGAGCATTCAAAGCTATGCATGATGATTCTTGGAAGGAATCACTTGTTATGCCACGAGTCAAGGGAGGAGCCTCTTCTACGGATCCACTAATCATAATTGGAGTCATTGGTCACTACTGCACGCGGTATATGTTTTTAGACAATGGCAGTAGTACGGATATCGTGTATCAGCAGTATTTCAATAAGTTGGACGAGGAGGATAATGCAAAGCTTATTCCAGTTATGGAGCCTATCTTAGGCTTTATCCATTAAGTGATTATCCCTGTCACCTTGACAGATGGGAAGCTCTCAAGAACAGAAGTCTGTGACTTTATGGTCTTACCTTTCAATTCGTCACATGATGTTTTACTCGGACGGGAAGGCCTCGCAAAGTTTAACTGCAACGCATCAACACCACACCAAATGGTGGGTTTTCCCACTCGAAACGAAGTGGCCTTCATACGCGAAAACAAAAATTGCCATGCAACTGATGCGCAGAAGCCTGCAAAAATGTTGAAACCAACTATCCGCACTGAACCAGAAAAATGGGTTATTAACCCTAAATTCCCGGATCAGACGGTTATCATTGGCCCAGTAATCTCCGACACCATTCGCACTCACCTGAAGCAACTCCTCATCAAGAACATAGATGTGTTCGCCTTTCAACCGGCAGACATGGTCGGCGTTTCGTGCCACATCGCAGAACATAAGCTTAATGTTTACAAATCTGTCGAGCCAATTGTCCAAAAGAAGCGCAGCATCGGGCCAGCATGCATCCTGCGCAAGACAAGATACCAAACATGGGTGGCTAATCCAGTTATGGTGGGAAAGTCAAATGGCAGCTGGCGTATGTGTGTGGACTATAAGGACTTAAACAAGACGTGTCCAAAAGATTGTTACCCGTTGTAGATGAAGAATTTTAACTAAAACAGGATAATATGATTATACAAGTCACAATTCCATGTGCGGAAACCCTAGAACTGAACAAAATGATAATATGCAAATCACAACACGTAAAATACCTTTTCAATCACCATTTTTATAGATTACTTGTTCAAAATATTCTTACAAAGACCTTACAAGATAATCTAAATCACTTTCACACACTTTTAATCTAGAGAGGAACCTGACCTCGACACACACACAATCAATAACTATTCTTAGTTACAAAATGACCAAATCCTATATATAGATACTGCACGTTCGCTCATTTGCAAGGTGCGAATGTGGACTTTGTCCACATTCGCCACGTTCTTCAGTACGAACGTACATATAAACTTGTCAGCTTCCACCTTCGCCCTTCCATATTCTACTTTCGCCCATTACAAAACACATTCGCCCATCTGAAACTCACCTTCGCCCACATATATTCGCATTCGCCCATCTCAGACAATCTAACATATGTTAAATGTACAATCCAAATCATTAGTCGCAAAACGTGCATCTACAAACTCCCCCTCGACTATTGATTGGATTGCCTTCTAGCTTCATCCATCTCCTTGTTCATCAACTTGAGTCTAAGCTGCTTCTTCTGATCTTTTGTCATCTCAGGCTCAAGTTTCCGTTTCACTGAACGCTTCGGCACATCAACTATCTTCACCTTCTTACCCAACTTAGTATCCAAGTTGCTACCAGAGTTGATATCATAAGCAAAACAAACTCCTACAACTTGCTGATACTTCTTCGCCTGCGATGCATCATTGGGATCACTGAATATCGGATTGTAGTACAGCATGATTATATCCTCAAAAGTACAATTAATGAGCCACATTGGATCAAACACGTGTATCTTCTTGTACTTATCCTTCCCATCTCTCAACACAATCACAGCCTCTGCATTCCTCCAATCATAATACTAGAATATGAAGTCTTCACTGAAGTGTTGTTGTAACGGCATCAAAGGAATCTTCATCATCACTTCAGGAGCTTTGTAAATCAAAGTAACCCGCTTCTTTCCAGTTCTTGGATCAACATCCCTGTGAACTTTCCTCCTCGGGTACTAAGGCTTAAACATATTCCATTTAGTCCTACTTTCCAAGACCAACCTGTCAGCAAACCAACCTACAGCCGTGTTATTCACAGAAGCTCCCGTCATAGGGAATCTACAAATGTCTCTAACCGCCCAGTACGGTAGAGTAAGTAGATCATGAAATCTGTAGAAGTACAGAATTTCTGATTCCCATTTAACTGCAATACATTTCTGTAACGCCCTAAACTATTTTACATAAAACTCGCAGCGGAAAAAGCCAACAAAAAAAATTCTTTTCTTAAAAACAAACTTAAATGTTTAGAAACCGAATCTTCTAAGTATTTTTGTCGTTACATCTTAAAAATACTTCTTAATACATTCAACGTGACTGATCTCTATCTAATTATGTGACCGTGACCACGTACAATCCGCCTCCTCGCTCGATCTCCATCCTTTCCTTGCTTCATTAGGTAGACAAGACAACCTGCATTCACCACATAACCATTTCGTTAGTTCAATAGGTGACCTCGAGTAATCTACTTGTGATGCGGAAGTAACATCCAACAATACTCTGGGATCCTGTCCAATAGATTTCATTCAAGTTCGGGTGGGTTACCCCGATCCGATCCGAACCTCCACGTCTCCTGCAATCATACTTACATACCTACATTCCCCATCATTCTCATAACAAAGGTTAATAACCCCACAATATGTCCAAACATCTAATTCCTTCGTATAATTCCACAATACATACAAGCATACAATTCCCTCCAATAATATCACAATACATACAAGCGTACAATTCCTTCCTTTAATACCACAATACATACAAGCATACAATTCCTTCGTATAATTCCACAATACATACAAGCATACAATTTCATCCTATAATACCACAATACATACAAGCATACAATTCCTTCGTATATTTACCCAACCTTTGGTTGGACTTTTACTTAGGTCCTCGACCATCCCCAAGGACCCTTGGGAACTCGTTTAACATTGCTATAAAATGTTCTAAGGATACCAAGTCTCATGTTTGAGTACCCTTTTGGTTCTTTAAACATTTATGCCATTTTACCCATTTGACCCACTATGAGTTTTAACTTATTATGCATATAAGTAAACCAACCTTTTTGCTGTCAACAACTATTTACTGACAAAACAATCGCCAAAACCACATCAAACATGTTCGAAAAAATGTATAAAAATTACCGAGCATCCTTTATGTTGTAAAACAACTTTTGACCAAGTAACGTGTCGAAACTCAATGGTTAAGACCACGAAACAGGCTCTGCAATTAGCGGACCTGATTCTGTCAACGACTAATTTCTTGACAAAACATCCGCGAAAACCACGTTAAACGACTTTAGAATAATCTATAAAAATTACCCAACATCCTTTATGTTGTAAAACAACTTCTGACCGAATTTCGTGTCGAAACGCAATGGTTAAGACCACGAAACAGGCTCTGCAATTAGCGGACCTGATTCTGTCAACGACTAATTTATTGACAAAACATCCGCGAAAACCACGTTAAACGACTTTAGAATAATCTATAAAAATTATCCAACATCCTTTATGTTGTAAAACAACTTCTGACCGAATTTCGTGTCGAAACGCAATGGTTAAGACCACGAAACAGGCTCTGCAATTAGCGGACCTGATTCTGTCAACGACTTATTTATTGACAAAACATCCGCGAAAACCACGTTAAACGACTTTAAAATAATCTATAAAAATTACCCAACATCCTTTATGTTGTAAAACAACTTCTGACCGAATTTCGTGTCGAAACGCAATGGTTAAGACCACGAAACAGGCTCTGTAATTAGCGGACCTGATTCTGTCAACGACTAATTTATTGACAAAACATCCGCGAAAACCAAGTTAAACGACTTTAGAATAATCTATAAAAATTACCCAACATCCTTTATGTTGTAAAACAACTTCTGACCGAATTTCGTGTCGAAACGCAATGGTTAAGACCACGAAACATCCTCTAACTCATTTGACCCGTTTATTTCAATTCTCAATTATAATGTTACTAATCTTGGGCCCAAGTGACATCCACCTCACTTGACCCATTCTCGTTTATCTATATTTGGGCGTCCTATCCCAAACTAAACAATTTTTCTTTCATTTTAATGATTCTAACCCATATTGAGTTAGAATCCCACATTCCCATAATCCATATTTTCTTGCACTTACACAATCATTTAGTTACTATGAGACTTATTGAAGATAAGTCACTTACCTTGGCCTCATTTATGCATTCCATGGTCGGCTTATCCGTTTGATCCTTTCCTCCTCAAGCTTCCACCTAGCTTGACAAGATCCACTTCTCTATACTCAAGATAGATCAAGTTAGTCATTGTTTCAAATAACTAACTCATATCATGGGTTTTCACACTTTAATTTATTAAAACTCATATTCGGGTCAGTTTGACTTTTTATTAGTCAAACTAACCTTTTACATGTTGTGTACACTAATCATAAGGCAATAGTCTTAATTATGAACTATCCCTTCTATTTACCATATCAATTCATTAAGTTTAGTGCACATTTAACTTCCTAATTATCATTAGGCAACTCATTTCATCATAAAGCGTGTTTTCAACATAATATTCATTCAACATTACTAACTAGGCATTTTCACAAACACTTAGTATGCATAACTATACCATCCTTGGTTATTCCAAATACTAGTTACCTAGTAAGTAACCAATTCATGAACTCATCATGAAAACACCATTCTAGCCATTATGTTTAGCTATCCTTTCAATTCAACTTGCAATCAACCTAGCACATAAGTATCATGCAATACACATAGGATGGAATTTTTACACAACCCATGCTAGAAACATAGATTTACAACTATTTTAGCAACTTCAAAGCTACTAATGAAAACCTAAAATCATCATCTTTTGTAACCAAGCAATTTCAAGTAATTAAATAATCTCTATGTCATTAAAAATGATCAATATCATTTATAATCAAGCAATCATATGAATTTAACCCTATTAACCAAAACCCACTTGAGAGTTTCGAATTATAGACAAAATGGATGCTAGGGTTCTTACCTTAAGCTTAAATCTTAAGGATAAACTCTCTAGAACACACCCTTCATCTTGTTCTTCGATTTCCTTGCATAATCTCTTCAAGTTAGTGATTTTAGGGTTTGATTTGGCTCAAGAATGCCCCTTTTGGGGCTGAATTCGTTTTTGACCCAAGTGGGTGTCATTTGGACCTTGTTTTAACCTCAAAATTACACTATTGGCCCTTCAACTTAGCCCCCATGAACCCTTATAAGTATTTAACCCAAAATCTAACTTAGTTAGGTTCTTTTGTGTTATCTACATCACATTCTAGAAAACAATATTAAAAAGGTTATTTCGATATTAGAACATAACCCTCATCCTTACCAACTAAATCTCGTTTCGTTTATCCATAAAACGTTCATTTTACTATTTACTTCGTTTGTATTTGTTAACCACGCCTAATAGCGTAATTAAGCGAAATGGATTTTTGGGGTGTTACAAGTCTACCCCCCTTAAAGAGGTTTCGTCCCCGAAACCTTTCTCTTGTATTTACTTTGGTTACCTCAAAATACTTTGACTCTCTATACCAATTTGAGCACTGCCCGTTCCTTACCATTCTATAGCCTAATAAACTAGTGCTATATACTTAGGGTGATTATCCATTTGTTCGACTTCACACCTTTTTAATTTTATATGATAGCCTTAGCTTTCATAATATGACTTGGGTTATTCTATTCTTTCGGTTAACTAGGCACAATTACCTAGGCACTACCGAATCGGTACATCTACCATATGCACCCCACCCTCTTTTTGGTAAATTTCAAAGTCATTCTATTCACACTACTTTGTTTGCTAGTTCATTTCATGCACTACTTACTGTAACGCGTATGTCCGTTACTGCGCAACACCGAGTCTAACAAATATTCATTCATCTTTTGACCTTTTAAAAGTTAACTTTCCCACTACATCATGTTTGAACTACCCTTCATTCATACGTGGGTACTATTCAGCCTGTATAAATTTCTACTTAAAAACCACGAAATATCTAAGTTTACTAACCTTCCAATAGTTCATACAAAATTCGTTTCAATTAGAATGTCTAATTATATACATCTTTCTTTTACAATCTGTTTCTATCGTTAACTACCATATATTATTACCGATCCTTACACATCAAGGTCCTTCCAACCTTGCCCCATTAAGGTTCTCCTACTTATCATACATGATTTCCACCCTATGAACCGTTAAGGTCCTCCCAACCCTTTTTGACCCGCTAAGGTCTTTCCATCCATTTTGACCCACAAGGGTACTTCTACAATTTTGACCCATAAGGGTACTTCTACCATTTTGACCCATCATGGTCATTCTACCATTTTAACCCATAAGGATATTTTCACCATTTTGACCCATCATGGTCATTCTACCATTTTAACCCATAAGGGTATTTCCACCGTTTTTGACCCATCATGGTCATTCTACCATTTTAACCCATAAGGGTATTTCCACCATTTCGACCCATCATGGTCATTCTACCATTTTAACCCATAAGGGTATTTCCACCATTTCGACCCATCATGGTCATTCTACCATTTAACCCATAAGGGTATTTCCACCATTTCGACCCATCATGGTCATTCTACCATTTTAACCCATAAGGGTATTTCCACCATTTTGACCCATCATGGTCATTCTACCATTTTAACCCATAAGGGTATTTCCACCGTTTTGACCCATCATGGTCATTCTACCATTTTAACCCATAAGGGTATTTCCACCGTTTTGACCCATCATAGTCATTCTACCATTTTAACCCATAAGGGTATTTCCACAATTTTGATTTGATCCGAACTTGTCTACGGACTCAAACCTTTCATTCCAACTATTCACCCACACGACCACTTACTTTCCAATTCTACCGGGCATACCTGTAATGATTCTCATTGTCTCACGTGCATCGCATGCTTCTTGTGCACTGGCCAGGTGTACAATCTACATGCTATCCACGTGCCTTCATGTAATCATTACCTTATGCCTGGGGACTGGTTTTCAGCTTCGTGCCACATTTCAATTTCCTAAACAACATGGTTATTTTTCCTCCTATGTTTTACCATCCTTGAGGATTTTCCTCCCACCGGTACTAATAGTTAATTATCGCGTACCTGTGATTGTTCCATCTTATCTACAATTTCCGCGATCTATCTTGGATCGTGTCCTTAAGACCTCTTCATTATCCACAAAAGCTCACCTTAACATAAACACCACAATTAGCTTTTAACATGTCATGTGAGTTAATATTAAATTCTACCTTTGGGTCTTGATCGAGTCTTGGATTGTACGGGTCACTGCATTCAGGAGCACACAAGTTTGAGTTCAAGTACATACTTCCTTGTACTAGATTTCACTCAAACCAGGGCTCTGATACCAACTTGTAACGCCCTAAACTATTTTACATAAAACTCGCAGCGGAAAAAGCCAACAAAAAAAAAATTATTTTCTTAAAAACAAACTTAAATGTTTAGAAACCGAATCTTCTAAGTATTTTTGTCGTTACATCTTAAAAATACTTCTTAATACATTCAACGTGACTGATCTCTATCTAATTATGTGACCGTGACCACGTACAATCTGCCTCCTCGCTCGATCTCCATCCTTTCCTTGCTTCATTAGGTAGACAAGACAACCTGCATTCACCACATAACCATTTCGTTAGTTCAATAGGTGACCTCGAGTAATCTACTTGTGATGCGGAAGTAACATCCAACAATACTCTGGGATCCTGTCCAATAGATTTCATTCAAGTTCGGGTGGTTTACCCCGATCCGATCCGAACCTCCACGTCTCCTGCAATCATACTTACATACCTACATTCCCCATCATTCTCATAACAAAGGTTAATAACCCCACAATATGTCCAAACATCTAATTCCTTCGTATAATTCCACAATACATACAAGCATACAATTCCCTCCAATAATATCACAATACATACAAGCGTACAATTCCTTCCTTTAATACCACAATACATACAAGCATACAATTCCTTCGTATAATTCCACAATACATACAAGCATACAATTTCATCCTATAATACCACAATACATACAAGCATACAATTCCTTCGTATATTTACCCAACCTTTGGTTGGACTTTTACTTAGGTCCTCGACCATCCCCAAGGACCCTTGGGAACTCGTTTAACAATGCTATAAAATGTTCTAAGGATACCAAGTCTCATGTTTGAGTACCCTTTTGGTTCTTTAAACATTTATGCCATTTTACCCATTTGACCCACTATGAGTTTTAACTTATTATGCATATAAGTAAACCAACCTTTTTGCTGTCAACAACTATTTACTGACAAAACAATCGCCAAAACCACATCAAACATGTTCGAAAAAAATGTATAAAAATTACCGAGCATCCTTTATGTTGTAAAACAACTTTTGACCAAGTAACGTGTCGAAACTCAATGGTTAAGACCACGAAACAGGCTCTGCAATTAGCGGACCTGATTCTGTCAACGACTAATTTCTTGACAAAACATCCGCGAAAACCACGTTAAACGACTTTAGAATAATCTATAAAAATTACCCAACATCCTTTATGTTGTAAAACAACTTCTGACCGAATTTCGTGTCGAAACGCAATGGTTAAGACCACGAAACAGGCTCTGCAATTAGCGGACCTGATTCTGTCAACGACTAATTTATTGACAAAACATCCGCGAAAACCACGTTAAACGACTTTAGAATAATCTATAAAAATTATCCAACATCCTTTATGTTGTAAAACAACTTCTGACCGAATTTCGTGTCGAAACGCAATGGTTAAGACTACGAAACAGGCTCTGCAATTAGCGGACCTGATTCTGTCAACGACTTATTTATTGACAAAACATCCGCGAAAACCACGTTAAACGACTTTAGAATAATCTATAAAAATTACCCAACATCCTTTATGTTGTAAAACAACTTCTGACCGAATTTCGTGTCGAAACGCAATGGTTAAGACCACGAAACAGGCTCTGTAATTAGCGGACCTGATTCTGTCAACGACTAATTTATTGACAAAACATCCGCGAAAACCACGTTAAACGACCTTAGAATAATCTATAAAAATTACCCAACATCCTTTATGTTGTAAAACAACTTCTGACCGAATTTCGTGTCGAAACGCAATGGTTAAGACCACGAAACAGGCTCTGTAATTAGCGGACCTGATTCTGTCAACGACTAATTTATTGACAAAACATCCGCGAAAACCACGTTAAACGACTTTAGAATAATCTATAAAAATTACCCAACATCCTTTATGTTGTAAAACAACTTCTGACCGAATTTCGTGTCGAAACGCAATGGTTAAGACCACGAAACATCCTCTAACTCATTTGACCCGTTTATTTCAATTCTCAATTATAATGTTACTAATCTTGGGCCCAAGTGACATCCACCTCACTTGACCCATTCTCGTTTATCTATATTTGGGCGTCCTATCCCAAACTAAACAGTTTTTCTTTCATTTTAATGATTCTAACCCATATTGAGTTAGAATCCCACATTCCCATAATCCATATTTTCTTGCATTTACACAATCATTTAGTTACTATGAGACTTATTGAAGATAAGTCACTTACCTTGGCCTCATTTATGCATTCCATGGTCGGCTTATCCGTTTGATCCTTTCCTCCTCAAGCTTCCACCTAGCTTGACAAGATCCACTTCTCTATACTCAAGATAGATCAAGTTAGTCATTGTTTCAAATAACTAACTCATATCATGGGTTTTCACACTTTAATTTATTAAAACTCATATTCGGGTCAGTTTGACTTTTTATCAGTTAAACTAACCTTTTACATGTTGTGTACACTAATCATAAGGCAATAGTCTTAATTATGAACTATCCCTTCTATTTACCATATCAATTCATTAAGTTTAGTGCACATTTAACTTCCTAATTATCATTAGGCAACTCATTTCATCATAAAGCGTGTTTTCAACATAATATTCATTCAACATTACTAACTAGGCATTTTCACAAACACTTAGTATGCATAACTATACCATCCTTGGTTATTCCAAATACTAGTTACCTAGTAAGTAACCAATTCATGAACTCATCATGAAAACACCATTCTAGGCATTATGTTTAGCTATCCTTTCAATTCAACTTGCAATCAACCTAGCACATAAGTATCATGCAATACACATAGGATGGAATTTTTACACAACCCATGCTAGAAACATAGATTTACAACTATTTTAGCAACTTCAAAGCTACTAATGAAAACCTAAAATCATCATCTTTTGTAACCAAGCAATTTCAAGTAATTAAATAATCTCTATGTCATTAAAAATGATCAATATCATTTATAATCAAGCAATCATATGAATTTAACCCTATTAACCAAAACCCACTTGAGAGTTTCGAATTATAGACAAAATGGATGCTAGGGTTCTTACCTTAAGCTTAAATCTTAAGGATAAACTCTCTAGAACACACCCTTCATCTTGTTCTTCGATTACCTTGCATAATCTCTTCAAGTTAGTGATTTTAGGGTTTGATTTGGCTCAAGAATGCCCCTTTTGGGGCTGAATTCGTTTTTGACCCAAGTGGGTGTCATTTGGACCTTGTTTTAACCTCAAAATTACACTATTGGCCCTTCAACTTATCCCCCATGAACCCTTATAAGTATTTAACCCAAAATCTAACTTAGTTAGGTTCTTTTGTGTTATCTACATCACATTCTAGAAAACAATATTAAAAAGGTTATTTCGATATTAGAACATAACCCTCATCCTTACCAACTAAATCTCGTTTCGTTTATCCATAAAACGTTCATTTTACTATTTACTTCGTTTGTATTTGTTAACCACGCCTAATAGCGTAATTAAGCGAAATGGATTTTTGGGGTGTTACAATTTCAATCTTCCAAGATACTTCCAACCAAGAGCTCTGCCTTTGAACTTCTAGTTATGGTATCTATAGAATCCACCTTGAGCTTCCGGCTTAGGTCTTTTATCATCAGCTTCTTTCAGCTTCCTTAACAATGTCTTCAAATCATCATTTTGATCAGACGGTTTCTGTTGCTCTCCACCAAACACTTTCTCTACAAACTCCTCACTACGCTTCTCAGCCTTCTTTCTAGCTTCTCTCTGTCGGAGTTCTGTAAAGTTTGGGAATACCTCATCTTCATTATTCTCTCTGAAGTATTGTTGATACTCTTCATGAGTAATATCCTCAATTTCAATTTCCTCCATCTCCGGTGTATGTTTGTCATCAGAATGATTTCCAATATCCTTTTCAGGAATATCTGGAATCATCTGATCCATCATGATTTCCTCCAGTGTCTTTCCCGTTCGCTGTGCTATACCATCTAAAATCTCCTTAGCCACAGCAGCAGACACTTCACCTTCTTCCAAATCAGGGTCATTATATTCTAATTCATATCTCATATCCTCCGTTTGAAAGATTTCAGCGAACTTTCCTGTGAATTCTATCGTCCATTCTCTTTTCTCAAGCATCTCACGATAGACATTCTTCGCATCATCGGATAGAGATCTCACCTTCTCATTCCAGAAAATAGTCTCATCAGAATCAACATTTTCACTACCTTTCTTCTTTGAGCTCGACTCTCCTGCATCACCTTTCTTTGTCTTTCTCTTCTCAAATGAAAACTTACTTGAGTCGTCTCCACCATCATCATCACTATCATCACTCTTATCATCATCATCTTTACTCCCCGATCCCTCAGCATCATCATCATCCTTATCATCTTTATCACCTTTATCAGATTCTTCATCAGAACTTTCCTCTGATTCATCTTCTTCATCATCTTCTTTTTCTTCATCTGAGGGCTCAAAATCTACTTGCTCCTCATCTTTCTCCTTATCCTCTTCTCCATCTTTTAACTTTGGAGCTTCACCATAGAGTTTGTCAAGTAGATCGCTCATTCTTTTGTTCTCTTTCTTTAGCTCTTTATTATCAACTTTCACGAGCTTTATCATCCTCCTGTTTCTGTTACACTTTACCTCAAGATCTTTCTTCTCTTCTTCAAGCTGTTTCACTTTCTTCTCAATCTCCTCTTGATTAGACTTTGATGCAACCACAATCTGAAGCATCTTCTTTTCATTCTTCTTGAACTTACTGATTTCAGCTTGTTGAGCAATGATCATCTTCATCATGTCATCCATCTTCTTGTTAACTTGTTTCATTACATAACTTTAGATGCCTTGGATGATTCTACTTCTTTAGCTTTCTCTTTCTCAGGATTCTTAAACATATTCAGAACATTTTCTAAAGCAGTCTCAAAGTCAGGTACTGGTGCTACTTCGGGTTCTTTTGTCTTTTTTTGCTTCTTAGCCACTGGTGAAGATACCTTTGATGATGTTCCAGCTTCAGGTACTTTCTTACCCTTAAGCAAAAGTTCTATCTCTTTCTCTCTTAGTTTCTTCGTACTTGTCTTCTTAGCCATCGACTTGTGTTTTGGCTTCTTCAAGTTCACAACAACTGTCGATCCTTCAAAATCACCAATATCAACACTTAAGCCTTCTTCTACATCAACCGGCTGTTTCTGCAATACTTCTTCAACAGTCTTGTTAAGTAATTCAGACTCCCCAACCGCAGTGGCCTTGCGTTTGGTAGTCTTGACAAGTTCCTCTTCAGAATCCCACTGTTCTTCCTCCTCAGTTTCTTCTGAATCAACAGAATCTTCATCTAACAAACTCGTCCCCTTCTTAGCAGTTGTTTTCTTGCGTGCACCTTGTTTCATTGACTCACCCTGATCAACCTTCGCCTTGCCCTTCCCTTTGGATCCAGCATTTTTCACTTGTCTCTTTCTCTTCGTACTAGCATCAGCATATACTAGAGGATCATCATTGTCAGAATCACTATTGTCATGACGTGCTTTGTTCAATCCTGGATCAGAATAACCCGGATTAACCAAAGCTCCAAGCAATCTTCTATTTGGTGGCTTCTCATTATCAGGCACACCCTTGTATCCTTTCATCCTCACAAGCGTTCTGATGTTCATGTGATCTTGACCTAAAACCATCGTCGGATCCTTCCTCAAGTTAGGATACTTATTGTCGAAGATCATCATCAGGAACCTTGGATATAACATAAACTTCTTGTTCTTTAAACCTTTCAGCATCTCAAGCATGTGATCTAGAATCATTCCAGAAATGTTAAATGGTTTGTTGAGAGTCAACGCAACCATTAACGCGCTAAGACTTTTCCTCATCACATCATACCCACCACTAACACATCCAAAAACATGAATGATCACGTGTGTGAAATACTTAAACTGCACACTGAGCTTCCCTTTGTGCATTGCTCCATCTGTTATCGGACCTTTATACTTCATTCTTAGAAAGCAAGCCTTCTGCTCGGTCCATGATAATACTCTGGGATCAGTACACACTTCAAACTTAATCTTTAAAGCATCCCTGATGTCATCTTCAGTAATGAACATCTCCATCCTTTGAATAACACTTCGGATGATCGTCTTGTCTTCCCAGAAATCATATCTCGCATTCTTATAGAAATCTTCTACAATATCTTTATAAATGATGGCTGGTGTAGCTAGGGCATGTATGATTCGGCTTCTTCTTAGAAAGTCCACAATCCCCGTAAACTCTGTATTCTTCAACACTTCACCGACGTAAGCACAACAGTTATGCGATGCTTCAAACGGCCAAGCTTGTGGTACATTCTCAGCTTCTGGAACTGGATCCTGAATAACATTCTCAACTGGTATCTCAACGTTCTCCGGTTGTTCAGCCATCTGCAAATCAAAAATCAGAAAAATACGTCAAAACACAAAATCGACAAACTTGGAAAATTTAGGTTTTTCACAAATTTCCACTTTCACCCACGTTTCATGGTACGAATGTGGGTTTTTGAGGTTCGAAGGTGTAAAATCTGAACCGAATGTAGAATTTCTTGGATTAATTCTCACATTCGCCCATTTATAACGGTCGAATGTAGAACTGGTTTTGACCCAAATTTAAAAATTTTCATTTGTTGTGTTTTTGTCTCTGTTTTTTATTCAACCTAATCCTAATATGACTGACAAAAACTACTTACCAATCAATTGTTGTTTTTATTCAATTTTTATTAGTTTTCACAAGGAATTAGGGTTTAAAACTTTTGAACAATCGATTAATCAACAAAAACAACTAATTAATCTAATTCCTTATACATTCTCCCCCTAAAACTAATAAGGATTGAATCCTTGTCAAAAATTCGTATTAAAACAGTCCATATGGTTCCAGATTAATCAGTCTAGGGTTCGTAAAATAAAAACCCAATTCCAATCGCATCTGTTGTCCATTACCTGTAAAAATCCACTCAAACTGATCAGAAAAGAAAAGGGAACAAGATTATCAGGGGAAAAGAAACAGAACAACAAGGTCTTGCACTTTAGAAAAATTTTGAAAAATTCTGAATGGGGGTTCGAAAGTGAAAAGGCTTTATATATAGAGCCTACATTCGCCTGTTTGTTATGGACGAATGTAAGACTTTTCTACATTCGTCCAAATAAATGTCCGAATGTAAAAAATGTATGACCCGAAAGTGAAATTGTAAAGACACACCCACCTTCGTCCAAAACAATAAGTACGAATGTATAAAAATTTCCACATTCGACCCAATTAAGGGGCGAATGTGAGATGGAAATTTTTTAAAATTTTTCCAAATCACGAAATCGAATCCCGTTCAACATTTTTCAACACGTTAAGTCTCAAACACTCATCATTTCAGTTTAGAATGATACAAAGCTCAGATGGTTTCATCAAATCTCAGAAATTGACCATCAAACACCATCGGTTATCTAAAAATAAAGCAGAAATGCAAACCTTTTGGTTTTTCTGAAATTTATATCAAAACACGTCTAAAATCTTTTTGAGTTTTGTATCTTTTTGACAATGAAACTAAAATGCATAAAGTAAATAAAGCAGTAAACATTTTGTGATGTCCGGTAAGAGGATCATATCAGTTGTTTGAGAAATCTGATCACAGCGTTGATCTTTTTGTTTATATTATCATTAGAAGCAGTATGTGACACGGCAACTACTGATATTGTGGTCCACATAAGCTCACATGCAGACTGTTATGCAGTGCTTTAAAATGATACGATTTAGGTGTATTATACTAACACGTTGTGATTCTCACACACACGACATACTCCCATATCAAGAAATTGCACAAAGCTTCCTCGTAACGCGTGATTATGCCAGAGTTATCCGTTTAGTTACAAGATATATAGCACAGAGGTGTACAGGTCAGCAAACGAATTCGGCAAAGTAACATGTGCATATATACAAGGTTGAGGCTGATATCAACTACTGATTTGCATCAGTAAATTGATACGATGTAATTATGATCTTTGATCAATAAAAACATGAAGTTCCGCAATTTGGTAACTTTCGGTTTTGGCATTTCAGCTCTTTTAGCAAATATTCTGAGTAAACTAGGTCCGTAAATCAATACGACAAAACTTTAATCAGAATATCCCGGATAACAATAACATAACGACCCGAAACCTCAGATTTTGGCAACTCTATCAAACGAAATTACGGTACTAAGACCATATGCCCATGAGGTGTTCAGCCACGAACGAGTAGTTCGTTATGTTTGTATCACTAATGCATGCAGTTTTTAGTCTACGAAGCCTATCAGCACATCACACGTAATCAACACACGCCTCATATTACTAAACATATCTTTAGCCTGTGCCAGATCCCCACTGATGTACTATCATTTCCTCTTTTTATCCTGGAAATCATTTTTGGTTTTTCTATTTATTATGGCTTTTTGAATTTTTCAATGTTTTTGGTTTTTCTAATAAAAGACTCCCCCTAAAATGTAAAACATATTTTTGGTTTTTTGAATTTTCTGAAAAACTGTAAAAACTTGAAACAAAACTTTTAAAACTAAAAAGCGATAAACCGAGGTGTTGATTAGTCCTGTTTTTCTTTTATGTTATTTACTTTTAAAAGATACTCAAATCGGGATCTGTCAAAAGCTTTCGTGAACAAATCTGCACGTTGATAGTCAGTATGGATTTTGACCATATCTATCAATTCTTTAGCGTAACAATCACAGATAAAATGGTATTTAATTCGGATATGTTTAGCCTTAGAATGATTACCCGTATCTTTAGTTAATGCGATCGCGGCTTCATTATCACAGTGTATAGGGGTTTTAAGAAACTGCAAACCGTAATCCACCATCTGCTGCTGTATCCAGAGCACTTGCGAACAGCAACTCGAGGCTGCAATGTACTCGGCTTCACAGGTAGACAGCGCTACCGAAGTCTGCTTCTTACATTGCCAGGTGACTAACCTGCTCCCTAAAAACTGGCATCCAGCTGTTGTGGATTTGCTGTCCTTGTCACAGCCGCCCCAATCTGCATCACTAAATGCGATAAAGTCAAAATTATCGTCATTAGGGTACCAAAGTCCTCTCGAGGGACAACCCTTCAGATATCTAAGAATACGCTTGACCGCTGTCAGATGACTTTGTTTCGGCTTCGACTGGAAACGTGCACAGAGACATGTTGCGAACATAATGTCTGGCCGAGATGCGGTAAGATACATCAGAGATCCGATGATTGCTCTGTATGTAAACGGGTCCGTCAGCTCCCCTTTAGCGTCAACTCCAATCCCGTGATTGGGCTGAATCGGGGTATCCATCGGCTTGGAATCCTCCATCTGGAATCGGCTCAAGACTTCGGATACGTATTTCGTCTGGTGAATGAAGATCCCCGTTGGTCTTTGATCCACCTGCAAGCCGAGGAAAAACTGCATCTCCCCCATCGCACTCATTTCGAACTTTTCCTGCATAACACGTTCAAACTCCCTGCACAAAAGTTAGTTAGTTGATCCAAAAATAATATCGTCAACATATATCTGGACTAGAAGCAAATCATCTCCTATTTTCTTTGTGAACAGGGTACAGTCGAGCAGTCCGCGTTTAAATCCCTTCGACATGAGGTACGTGCTCAGCTCCTCATACCACTGGCGTGGAGCCTGGTGCAAACCATACAGTGCTTTGTTCAAGACGTAAACCTTATCCCGGTGGATAGGGTCTTCAAATCCCGGTGGTTGACCGACGTAAACCTCCTCTTTGACTACTCCGTACAGAAATGCACTTTTGACGTCCATCTGATACACCTTAAATTTCTTGTAGGAGGCAAACGCTAGAAACATTCGAATTGCCTCTATGCGCGCCACAGGTGCATAAATTTCATTGTAGTCAATCCCCTCAATCTGATGAAAACCTTGTACGACCAATCTGGCTTTGTTCCGTACAATCACTCCTCCATCGTCTTTCTTACACTTAAACACCCACTTGGTACCAATCTTCTTCCGTGCTGGAGGTAAATCAGTGAGCGTCCAGACTCCCAACTTCTGAAATTGTAATAACTCCTCTTGCATCGCTTCAACCCAGGCGTCATCCAAAAGAGCTTCTTTATATGTCCGCGGCTCTACCTGCGAAACATAACATGCAAACGACCAATCATTCTGACAACCAGATTTTTGTATTTTTGCATATAAAGCTAAAGCACCAAAACTTTCTGGTGAATTGACACTTCTCAGCTGTCCTCTCGTCATTACACTACTTCCAGGGTCACCGATAACTTGCTCCAGCGGATGAATACGGTGAATCCGAGATTCCGGATGTTCAGGTACAGTAACTCCCGTCTTAATAGTCAAGTTCTCTGCTGCATCCAGATCATGACCCGTGTTAGACGATGAAGCAACATCTGGATTTGGGTTCACTGGCGGTGCCTCTGTTGCATGTTCAAGAATAACTTCTTCGAATTCTCCATCATCTTCCGATTCTGAAGTATCTAAAGTTATGGAAGCCTCTTGAAACACTTCTTCCCCCGGTACAGGAACATTGGTATCATTAGAAGCTGTTGGAGGAGTTACGGTGATCGGACGCACCAACGGTGAAGTCACCGCGTTTTCACACTCGTAAAGTAATCGAATAACAACCTCTTCAACCAAGTTATCTAGATTGAATGATTCAAAGAAATCTTTGTAATCAAACATCCAATCAGGACCAATCCCTTGCACATTCTGAGTATACCGTTGAACTTCTACGTTAGACCAATCCTCCACCTGACGAGTTCTTTTGTTGTATACCCGTTTGAGCGGGGTTGCATATCCAACAAAATATCCCTCTTCAGCTTTCGGACTAAACTTCTCGCTTGGATTCAACATCGTGCACGGAGCCCCAAAAGGTTCTAGATACTCCAAGTTCGACTTTCTTCGGTGTAACAGTTCATAAGAAGTTTTGCCAAACTTCTTCACCGTTAAAACCCGATTAAGTGTATAATTTGCCGCATAAATCGCCTCGTTCCAGAACATTACTGGAAGATTCGAGTCTGCTAGCATTGTTCTCACCGCTTCAATTAGAGTCCTGTTTTTACGTTCAGCAACACCGTTCTGTTGTGGGGTACACGGAGCCGAATATTCATGATGAATTCCTTTGCTTGCACAAAGTTCATCCATCTTGGCATTTTTGAACTCCGTCCCATTTTTGAACATGTAGGTACCACCACTAATTTACGTCTCATATCTGCACTTAACCTTTGCATCACCCTTCACACCAACTAGAGAAGTCTAACTGTCAGTACCCAATTAAACATCTCAAATGTGACTATGTGCAAAACAATCCACTCAAACACTAGTATTTCTATGAAATTCTTCATCTGTGCTGACTGTGATTGCATTAATACATTCTTCTCTTTGAAAGACAGAGAAAATTCCTAGCATCTTCAGTCAGTTATTGTTGAAGTATCAGACACATTGTTACGTCAACAATCTCCCCCTTGACTGATGCTTCACCAAGTTTCTCTGAGATCCCGTATGATAAATGAAACATGTTCTTGAGTAACTTCATCTGTTCGTCAGAATACAAGCCGTAGACGAGTGGATCAAGCAATCAGAAGTTTTCAGCGGAAATTACCAATAGCTCTTGAAATTCTTTAGGACTGTGATCTTGAAACTTTCGTTGAACCTACGTGCCACATGACTCCTACTAGGATACCTCATTACTTTCAGAACATTGAAATCTCAAACTTGATTTCCTTCTTCATAACAACTCTTTAGAACAAGTTCCTTCAAACATACTGGAACTGGGTTGACTGTTCTCATCTTGCGGAATAAAAATATATCTATTTTCTGTTTCCTGGCCCATAATAGTCACTTGAATCTGATTATCATACTGTTGATTCTCATGACTACCCCACAATAAAACGTTTCATCATCATCTAATCTTCAACAATTTGGGTAAACCTCATCACCATTCTCCCAAAAATCTTCAAAAATTGCCATTCGAAATTTTTTACCCCTAAATTCAACGTTTGCTCCTGGTAACTTCACTTTCGCCCAAAATAGGGACCCGAATGTAGAATATGAATGATAAATTCCACTTTCGACCACTTAACCTCACTTTCGTACAATAAAACCCACTTTTGTACCCCCGATGACCCGAAGGTAGAAATTGATACCCGAAAGTGAAAAATCGACACAACAAAATTCCAGATTCGCCCTAAACATCTCCACGTTCATCCTAAAAATGCTACATTCGCCCAGGTGAATTCCACATTCGCCCTCCCGTTTTTCTGAAAGGGGCGAATGTGCAGAACAAACGTGTTCTTGTTCAATATTTTCTTCGAATCAGTCCATAATCACTCTAATTCTTTGAATTTGATGATGAAACTTGTTCAGAAAGGTGCGGAAATGAAAACCTAACCCTCGAATTAACAAAAAGATGGAGAAATCACATGATTTCGGGTTCAATTAAGAATCTAGGGTTTCTAGGGTTTCAACCTTTCATTCAAAATCTGATTTTAACGTCTGAAAACATGAAAACGAGCTGTGATTGATTCAAACGACTGTTAGATCGTTCAAATCGGTACCACGGCTCTGATACCAGTTGTGAATCCAGTTAGGAACCGAATTCGTGGATCGAATACGCATAAACAACTAGGTTTCAGACGGGAGATTCGACACGAGACAGAAATTAACGATAACAAAGTAATCACAGATTCGTATTACTACAGAAACGGTTACAGACACTGTCATCAGTAGGATAAACATCTATCTCGAGGCCGGGGGAGGTCGGGCATGACCTCCCCCTTGAGAGCATTCTAAGCACAAACTCAAATCACCAAATGAAAACCAACACATGAGATTGCTATTTATAGTCCAACAACAAATTCCACCTTCGCCCCTTTGCTTTGGACGAATGTGGAATGTTTCCACATTCGCCCCTTTGTAAAGGTCGAATGTGGACCAAAGTCCACCTTCGCCCCATTGTATAGGTCGAATGTGGAATGTTTCCACATTCGCCCTTTACCTTGGGTCGAACGTAAACTTTGTGTATTGTCCTATATACTTACAAATGCATCAGATCCATAAAATGCCCTTATGGATCACCACAATCTCATGTAACACAATACAAGACTCAACCCTAGTCTATTCGACAGTGACGTCCACAGAAAGTGCATCAACACCCGCTGCCCGAGATTGATTTAACGGTGGACTCTTTAGCACCTTTCAGATTCAACTGCTTCCTTGATGCCTACTAGGGCTACCATCAAATACAGATGGCCAAGGAAGATGAAGACAAAACAGCGTTCTGCACCGATACAGGCACCTATTGTTATACAAAAATGCCATTCGGTCTTAAGAACGCAGGGGCCACATACCAACGTTTGATGGAAACCGCGTTCGTGAAACAAATTAGGGTCAATCTTGAGGTTTATGTGGATGATTTAGTCATCAAAAGCAAAGAGGAGGATCAAATGGTAGAAGATATTCAAAGGACCTTTGATCAGCTCCGTAGCGTTCGGATGAAGCTTAACCCAAGCAAATGTTCCTTTGGTATGGAAGAAGGGAAATAAAGAAACAATAAGTATCACGGTGATTAGTGCTAATCACCGTGTGTGTTAGGATCTGAGTTTGATTGTTTTGATAGTTTACACGAATTATGAAATTAATGAAGTGAGATATAAATGAAAGTGCAGCGGAATGATAAACTATAAATCAAAACAAGAGAATAATTGTTTTTAATCGAAAGCTTTCATTAGATTGAAAGATTAGAATTATACAAGTACTCCCCCTCAGCCTGATCACTCAGAGAATGTTTGTCTAAGATAATGACGAGAGTGATAAATAGAACAATACAATCACTGTTCTATTTATAGACCAAACTAAACCTATGATGATCACAGCTGACGTCACCTAAGACAGCGACCTCTAACTGAATAACAACATAAAACATCTGCTAACTACAACTACTGTTACATTGAAAACACTGCTAATATAAAACTACTGTAAAGGAAAACTCTGATGGTCTTTATCATCTGTTGAATCCAAAATGCTGTTGGTTCCAACAGACCTTTGTCTTCAGTACTTGATCAGCAGTTGTTTCTTCATCAGATCTTTGTCTATCAGTTGTTTGTTCAGCAGACCTTTTACAAGCAGCAGTTGTCTTCACCAGTTGTTTGGTGTAGCAGTTGTTAGGGTTAACAGTCTTTTGGGGAAAGTATCTTGAATCAACTGTTTTATTTAAAGGATCAAAAGATAGAATATTTTGGCTTTCTAATCATCTGTTCTTCTCTTGGACAGCAGACCCAACAATCTCCCCCTAGAACAGATGATGCCAAAACTTAGCTTTATTCTTGATCTTTATTTCTCATTAGACTTTCTCTAATTTGAACTTTGAGTTGTAATTCAAAGCTCAATGAGAAGAGGTCTTCAGCATCTCTTTCCAGCTCTAGATTCAGCAGTGTTTGGAGATCTTCTGCACACAGGCCATGTGCATCATCCATGCTGAGCTTCTAAATATTTCCATCTGATCTGAGCAGAGTCAATTCATGGGTGTCTTTATTTGACTTCCATTTTAGAATTTTAGAATAAGAGGAATGTCTGGGATGCATCTTTATTTTGGATGAGTTTTTTGAAGGAGGTCTTCCAATGAGTTCTCTGAGTCTCTCAGTTGTTGGATCAGAGAAGTAGCGGATTTGGTTAAGGAGTCCCTCTTTCACAAAAGTATCAGCAAACTGTTTCTGTTCTTCTTCTGTCATCTCCTTCTGCTTTTTGAACTGTCTTCTTGCAGCAATGGATAAGTCAGAAGTGTCCAGTAAGCTGTCTAAAGTAAAGGCCTGTAGAGGTCTCTTAGGCTCATCAGCATAAACAGGTTTTCTTGGCAAAGTAGGGTCTTTCTTCCTGTTTTCTTCCAACTTTTTGTAAGTTTCAACTAATCTTAGCTCAGACCATCTTGCCACAGACTTCATCTCTCCATAATCAGCAGCCACAATTTCTTGTCTCATTCTTTTAAACTTTAGAGCTCTGGCTGGATCTCTGCCTTTGCTGAAATCAGGGGCAGAGACCTTTGAAGGAGGATTCTTGGCCATTTCTTCAATTTTGATTAATTCTTCTCTGAGTGCATGAGTGGTCCAGCCTGCAAACTGTTTCTTGTTTGCTTTGTAAGGCATGGATGCTAAGATTTGTTCAAGAAGAGAATCCCTGACCTCCCTTTCCATGTCACTGCTGAGAGGCATGGAAGACATTGAGTTGCTCAGGGTCTTAGCAAAATCTTCAATCCTTCTCAGTTTGCTAAGCTCTGCTGAATGGATGCCCTGAGCACCCCTGTCATCTTTCCCTTTGCATTTCTCTTTTATAATGGCATCTGCCTGTTCACCCTTGTATTTCAGATAGGTGTCAATGTTTAGGGGAACAGGAAAATTTTTGAGAGATGGGAAAGTTCTTTCTGATGGCTGATCAGTATTGTAGAAGGATTGAAGTTCCCTCTTGAGTAAATCAAGTTCAAGAGGATATTTCTCAGCCAATGGGGTGATGGTTGGTGGTGGTCTATGTGATTTGAATTGGGAGGTGTGTGGTGAGAATGATGAGAGTGGAATGGCATTTAAGGGTTGTGTGAGTGGAGTATTGGGTGGTGGGTGTTGTGGATGTTTTCATCTTGCACAACAAAGGTAGACTTTCTTTTTCTGCTGTACAAGATTTTTGGTGATGGTGATGTTGCAGCAGTGGTTGGGTTAACCTTTGTTGGTTCTATTGTAGAACCAGCAGTTGTTTGGGGTTTTGGTTGTGAAGTAGTTGGTTTGGTTGTTGGTTTGGTGGTTGGTTTGGTGATATCAGATGTTTTGGTGGCAGTGGTTGTGGTAGCAGTGGTTTCAGCATCAGGGGTTTCAGTAGTTAGTTTGGATGGTGGTTTCGTTGTATGTTTTGCAGAGATTTTCTTTCTTTTGGAGGAACCCACATCTTCAACTTCTTGCTGTTGTTCCTTTTTCAGCTGAATTAACCTCTCTGCTTTAACTTCCAGAGTGTCAGCTCTCTTAAGCTTGTCTTCAGCAGCCTTATCAGCCTTTTCATTTGCAGAGGTGTCAACTTCCTTTGCTTTGCTGGTCTTGGCAGTTTCAGTAACAGCAGAGGTTTGAGCACTTAGTTGTTGTTGTTTTTGTGGTGCTGTTTGGGTAGACTCTGGTTTGTCAGCAGTTGGTTTACCCTTTTGAGAGGGTGGAGAACCAAAAGGATTTAATTTTGGCAACCTATCTCTGCCACTCTCCCCCTTTTTGGCATCATCAGCTGTAAATGCATCATCATCATCATCTCTGAGGATTGTGGTAGGGGCAGAGCCAGTAGTCTTCAGCAAGTGGTCCTTGATCACTTTGATATCTGCCTTGGTGTCATTGAACCTGGCAACCACCATATTTCTGATCAGGTTCATGTATGTCTCTTGTGTCTGATCTGCTAGTTTTCTGTGAGCTATGATGATGGGGGAAACAAATTTCCATAGCTCACTAGCAATATCAGCTGTGGATGGTTGACTTTTGGTGAAGTTACCCAAAGTTTCCAATATTGACTTGACATCTGATTTGATGTCAGCAACAGAGATTTCAATGGATTGAACTCTATCCGTCAATTCTTGGTATTTTAATCCATCACCTAAGTTAATAGGATCATTTGAATTCCTACCAGTGGTAGTTTTAACTGGTTCAGTCCTAGGAGGTGAGTCCATGGAATGAGAACCAGATGCCCCTTGGTCTTGGTTCTGGGGACTTCCAACTGATTTTGGGGACACAATTGTGGCCTCCTCAGTTGTTGCCTTCAAGGAAGTCTTAGCTATGTAACCACTGTCCTGTTGTGAGACAATGGTCTCTACATCAGTAGTGGCTGCTTCACTTGAAAACTCACCAAGATTTATATTGAACTCTGGGAGTGTAACCTCCTATTCTGTTTGTGGGTTGACAGATTGATTTTTCTCAGGCCCAGTCACTTGTGGAGGTATACTCTCAGTGACAGGTGAATGAGAGGAACTGGGATTATCCTGAGTTTTATCAATTGCCTCAAACAGAGGTTGCATGGTTTGGGGGACATGTTGTGGTGAAGGTGGAGGAGTAAGAAGAGAATTAGCCCTGGGAGATGGGCTTGTAAACATATGATCAAGTGACTCATATGCTTCAGTATGTGGTTCCCTTTGGCTTACAACATGATCCTTTTGTGAGGATACATGAGGAGTTTGTTTGGGTTGAGATATTTCCAACTGTTGTGAGGAAGTAACAACAGTGGTTTCAGGTTGCTTTTGTGTTGCAACAGGGTTTGCTTCTGGTATCTCATTTTCCAGAAGACCCTTTTTAGGTGTGGATGTGGTTTTTGTAGATTGACGTTTTCTTTTGGATGTGGCTGGTGTGGGTTTCACAGCACTGGATGAAGTGCCATGATCACCAGGAGCAGTGGGCTCAACAACATAGGTTTGATCAACAGTTGTTGTCTTTGACCTCTTTGTTTGTGTTTTGGAAACTTTTAACACTTTTGATACTTTTTCTTGGGTAGAAGAACCCAGCATTCTTGTGAAAGTTTCATCAGTTAAACTTTTCATTTGAAAAGACTCACCCTTTTGAAAATCATTTTCTGGTAAAACCTTTTGAAGGATTACACTAAGAATTCTTGGGTAAAGTAGAAAAGCATTGTTTGAGCCAGCTTTTATGGCTTTCACATTGGAAACTAAGTCCATAAACAGTCCCTGGGATAGATTGAAGTCAGAGTCTGACAACATAGCATACCCCAAGTACTGAATCCTTAATAGGATTTCATTGAAGGATGTGGTCTTAGCCGAGGCACAGAAAAGGAGAGTATGGAAGAAAAACATCATGACTGGATGGAAAAACTTTTTAAATAGTGTTGATCCAGTCATTTGAGCATCATACCCTCTTTCTTGAAACTCTATGTGAAGCTTTGTTTTAGGAAAAGAGTCCTTACCTGACAAGTCGTTGAGGGAGAAGGTTGTGGATATTAATTCAGGTGTGAGGGAGATGCTTGTGGCTCCAATTTTGGAAATAATGGATGTAGGCTTTTTGTCTTGAAGCAAGACTTCAGCTTTAGACCAGAATTCTTGGAGGGTTTCAAGATGGATGGGAGCATCAGTAGTTAGGATGGTTTTGTATTTTGAATTTAGAATGATGTCAATGGTGGAATGGAATGGTACGTTGTCTTCTGTTTTGACCAGATATGTAGGTAATTGTGGGTGGCTTTTGTTTGAAGATCCATTGTAATGGATTTCGAGTGTGAGAGTGACTAAAATTTGATTAGGGGTTTTGAGGAAGAAGAAGGCGGTTTGAGTATTTTGAATACAATGAGACAGTAAAACTGCTGTTGAGGGAAAAACAGGGTTTTATAGCCTCTGGTGAAACCGCTGATGTGGCAAAACTCTGCTTTTGAGAGCAGACGTGGCAAACATCTGATGGTTAAACATCTGGTGGCATACAGCTGTTTTGGTAAAAGTCTGTTGCCAACAGCTGTTGTTTAACCAAAAGACTGATGAAGTAACAGTTGTTTTATCTGATCAGATGTTTGAAACAGATTTTTCAACCAACAGTGGATAGAATGAAACAGTGGTTGTTTTATCCGATCAGATGTTTGAAACAGATTTTTCAACCAAAAGAGCTATTTTTAAGGAGAAAATTGATTTTCTGAAAACATTTTAATGTTTTTATTGAAAACATTTTTGGTATTTTAATCCATGTTTAACATTCCAATTCGAGAGATCAAGTTTGTGAAGGTAGATGTGTTTAAAGCTTTTGTCAACACATCTGCCAACTGATCCTCTGTTGGAACATGGGGCAGAGAAATCAAACCTTTTTCATAGCTATCTCTGACAAAATGATGTCTAATGTCTATGTGCTTTGTGGTTGAATGAGAGACTGGATTTTTGATGATATTTTGAGCAGCTTGACTATCCAACATGAGGGGAGTCCTTAGTGCAGTTATCCCAAAATCCAGCAGTTGATTTTGAAGCCACATGAGTTGGGCTGTACAGCTTGCAGCAGCAATGTATTCAGCCTCAGCTGTTGAAGTTGAAACAGCTGCTTGCTTTTTGCTTTGCCAAGAAATTAAGGCATTCCCTAGAAACTAGCACCCTCCTGATGTGGACTTTCTTGTGGTGTGGCAGCCAGCAAAATCACTGTCTGAATAACCTGAAAGCTCAATGTTTCCATTAGCAAGATACCAGATACCAAGTGTGGGAGCACCTTTTAGGTATCTGAATATCCTTTTCACAGCAATAAGGTTTGACTTTCTGGGTGAAGCCTGGGATCTTGCACAAACACAGGTGGCAAACATAATGTCTGGCCTGGATGCTGTTAAGTACAATAAAGACCCAATCATGCATCTGTAATGTGTCTGATCAACCAGTTCATCCTTGTCATCAACAGTGAGTGGCTTGACTGTGCTCATGGATGTACTACATGGCTTGCAATCATTCATCTCAAATTTGGTTAACAAGTTTTTCACATATTTATTTTGATGAATGAATGTGCCATTTTGCAGCTGCTTCACTTGGAGACCAAGGAAGCACTGAAGTTCACCCATAGCACTCATTTCAAACTCTGCTGTCATGAGTTCCCTAAACTCCTCACACATTTTGTTACATGTGGATCCAAAAATGATGCCATCCACATATATTTGAACAATCATTAAATCTTTTCCTCTCCATTTTAAAAATAAGGTTTTATCAATTTTACCTCTTATGAAACCAATGGATAAGAGAAAGGTGGAGAGAGTTTCATACCAGGCTCTAGGTGCTTGCTTGAGTCCATACAAGGCTTTATTTAGCTTGTAGACATACTCAGGATGGAATGTGTCTTCAAAACTAGGTGGTTGACATACATAGACCTCCTCCTGAATTTTGCCATATAGGAATGCACATTTGATGTCCATCTGATACACCTTGATGTTGTGGTTGACAGCAAAGGCTAGGAAGAGTCTGATAGCTTCTAACCTAGCTACAGGGGCAAAGGTTTCATCATAGTCTATCCCTTCTTCTTGTCTGAAGCCTTGAACCACTAGCCTGACTTTATTCTTGACAACTATACCCCTTTCATCAGTTTTGTTTTTGAAGACCCACTTTGTGCCAATTGGACAAACATCCTTAGGCAGTGGTGTAAGTTCCCATACTTGTTGTCTTTTGAACTGAAGGAGCTCTTCTTGCATGGCTTCCACCCAACTATTGTCTTTTAGTGCCTCTTGGTACTTGACTGGTTGTATGAGGGATAGAAAGCCTGCAAAAAGACAGATATTTTAGGATTGGCTTCTTGTGAGCACACCTTCTCTGATGTTGCCAATGATTTGATCTGGTGGATGAGCTCTTAGGTAGATTAGATCTCCCTGATATGGTATGATGGCATTTTGAGGTGAAGGACAAAGGTTTGGTGACTCTGTTGACATAACATCTGTTTGCACTTTTGTAGTGTCAACAGATGTTTGGAATGGGGGTGGAGGAATGGGTCCAAGTGGTGTAAAATTGGACTGACTCTTGTCAACAGATGTTTGAATTTTGTCAATAGATGATTGAGCAGTGGATGTAAAAGGTGAATCAGTGGTTTGAGGATAGGACTGGCCAACAGTGGCTGACTCAGCTGTGACAGAGTTTTGACAGTTATTTTGTACTACTGCTTCCTCTGATGCAGAATAGACTTGACAGTGATTTGGAATCACAACATCTGTTCTGTAGTCTTGTTGTGGAGATTGTGAAATACCTGCACTGTTAGTTTTGACAGTAATATCTTCAAATTTGAATTTATCCAAATCAAATAACTCAGCAGGGTTTGCTGGGATTTTTAAAGATGAAAGTTGATTGAACTTCACATTCAGAGTTTCTTCTATTGTTTTGGTCCTTGTGTTAAACACTTTATAGGCCTTGGCAGTAGAAGAATGTCCCAGAAAATATCCACAATCTACTTTGGCTGCAAATTTTGAAATGGAATCTTTAAGATTTAAAATGAAACAAGGACAGCCAAAGATTTTGAAAAATGAGATTAATGGTTTGATTTTGAACAAAATTTCATAAGCAGTCTTTTGATGTCTTGGGTTGATCAAAACTCTGTTTTGAACATAGCAAGCAGTGTTTACAGCTTCTGCCCAGAAGGACAGTGGCAAACCAGAATCTGCTAGCATTGTTCTTGCAGCTTCAATGAGAGTTCTGTTCTTTCTCTCAACCACCCCATTTTGCTCTGGTGTTCTTGGGATACTGTACTGCCTTACAATCCCTTTTGACACACAGAAGTCATCCAACTCCTTATTTTTAAACTCTGTTCCATTGTCACTTCTAAAGACTTTTACTGGCAAGTCATATTGTTTTTCAACTTTGGTGACAAAGTCCATCAAGATACATGCAGTCTCATCCTTAGAATGTAAAAAGTAAGTCCATGTAAACCTAGAAAAATCATCAACTATGACAAGACAAAATCTCTTTTTTCTTAGACTCATGATTTTAACTGGGCCAAACAAGTCCATGTGTAACATTTGTAAACATTGACTAGTTTTGGACTCATCAATTGATTTGTAAGAGCTTTTATGTTGTTTTCCTTTTAGGCAGGAAACACAATGCTCATCACAATTGAATTCTTTTGATGGCAAACCTCTGACAAGGTTCTGTTTGGAGAGAGAGTTAATAGTTTGAAGGTTGGTGTGACCCAGTCTCCTATGCCACAATTCTGTCTCTTTGGTAGAGGCAGCTGAGAACAGACAGACATTTGCCATAGGATTATCCTTCAACATATCAACTACATACACATTGCCACTTCTATGAGTAACAAGTTGTGCTTTACTCTCAGCAATGATGGTGTTAATCTTTTCAACCACTTCTGGTCCAACAATCTTACATGTTTTCTTAGTGAAGAATGACCCATATCCCTTGTCACTCATTTGTGATACACTAAGTAGATTAAATTTTAGATTGTCTATTAGATTAACATTTTCAAACTTAAGTCTCCCTGCTTGAACAGTTCCAGAACCCAACACTTTACCTTTAGAATCATTACCAAAGGATATATCACCCCCTCCATGTGCAAGAAAGTCCAGAAGAAGGGCTCTACATCCTGTCATGTGCCTGGAGCCTCCACTATCTACATACCATAAACTATCTAAGCAAGCAGAAGCTCCCTGCACATCAGTAAAGAGTTTAGTTTTAGTGAGTGTCCAAAGCCAAATTGGCTTTGGATGGGTTCTCAGATGTCTCAGCCTTAAGTTGAGAAGAATGATCAGTGGTTTGAACTAGCTTTTGAACTAGGTTCAGCAGCTGTAGTTGACCATTTGCCAGTGCTTGTATGTCAACACTTGGTCCAACAGATGTTTGATCACTTCCTGTCAGATGCTGATAACCATGAGGATGTCTGTTCACTTTAGGTTTTGAAGGCCTTTTGGGCTCTTCATAAACATGTGGCAGACGATGACAAGTTGGTTGTCCATATCCTCTTGGAAGTCTGGTAGCTGGTGGAACATCTGTTACCTGAACATCTCTGGGAGCAGAGTTTTTGTTCAGACCTTTGGTAACAGCTGTTTGGACTGGTTCAAAAGTCTGTTTGGGTTTTCCTTTTGGAGTACTCACCACTTGACTTTCAAGAGTTTTAGCCTTGTACTCTTTTATCTTTTCATCAAAATTTTTGAGATACAGGCACTCTTTTGTTTTGTGATTCTTTTTTTTACAAATTAAGCATTCATTGGTTTTAGAATCACTTAAACTTGTTGCTTTGTTGATGTCTTATGCTTTTAGAAGAAAACAGTTTTTGGTGACATGATTCTTCTTTTCACAAAAATCACAAAACAGGTTATCTTTGGCTTTCCCTTTTCCTTTCTTCTTTTCAACAGATGTTTGATCATCTGTTGGAAGATCTCTCAAAGGGATAACTTTGTCCTGTGGTGCCTTTTTACCATCAGGGGTTTTGAAGGTCATTGGTTGAAAATTTTCAAGGACATCGCACTCATCTGACCAGGTTGGCTTGAATTGATATTTTTCAATTTCATCAAATGAGGGTGTACCTTCCAACTTTTCAAGAATGATTTTCTTGCCATTGGGTTCAGTAACCTTGATTTCTTGACCTTTTGAATTGGTTGGAATGATTTCAACCAACTGTGGTTCCTTTTTGTCAGTGGTTTGTGAACTTTGAGCAGTGGTTTCTTGAAAACCAAAGCCAAATTTCACATGACTTTTAGATTGTTGGTTGACAATCATCTCAAAACCTTTTGACGATTCCACCCATTTCTGACATTCAACTTGGGTGGACTCAAGCTCCTTTTTACAACAATGATATTTGGTTATCATAGTCTGAAGCTGGTCTTTGGTTATGCTTGCTTCATGTTTTAAACTGCTGATTTCAGATTCTCTTTCAGTTATTTTTGATTTTAACTCTTTAGTGAGTTTTTCAAACTGAATTTCATCTTCCAAAATTTTCTTTCTAAAGTTTTCATTCACCTCTTTTATCTTAGCAAAGGCTACAATACATTTATCTGAGCACAAGTCATTTAAGATTTGAGGAGATACCTTAGCAGCAGCCATCAAGGCACAGTTACACTGGCAATCACAGTCATTAGTACCCCAAGGGTCTGAGAGATTCACAACCTCTACTTCAGTTTCTTCAGCTGAAACAACTTCATCAACAACATCATTAGTCACATTTTCAGACAAAGAGACCACACCCTCAGAATCAGTCTCTTCAACAATTGTTTCTAGTGCCATAAAGCAAAAATTATTTTCAGAATTGGCAACTAAAGCAATGTTTTCATCTGTTATCTCATCTGGTAGACTACTCCAATCAACAAAGCCTTGAGTGAAGAAACTCTGTTGACTTTGCTGACTGGTTTCTGCAGGAGCAGAGGATGAAGCAGCAGTCATTGACACTTGTCCCTGAGTAAAAGGTGTTTGGACATAACGATACTGAGGAATAGTGGTTTGGACATAGTGCACAGGAACAGTGGTTGGGGTCTGTGCAAAGTGAGCAGTGTTTTGCACATTTGGTGCAGGGGTGTTTTGGGAAAACTGATAAGTGTTGGTCTGAGGTCTTTGGTTTGGATAGGTGATCATAGGGGTACCATTTTGACTCCTACATTCCCTAGCAAAGTGACCCATTCTATGACACTTATAACACTTGATCTTTGATTTATCCAACCCCACTCTTGACCCACCATGTAAACCTGGGTACTTTCTGCCAGTTTTCTTATAGAAGTTATTGGTTCTAATACTGAGCAGGGCCAACTGATGCAAAATGGCCATTTCTTCTAAGTCAACAGGGTCAATGTATTGAAGGTCATTATACACAAAAGATGTGTTATCAGATGCCTGGATATCACCACTTGTTGCAAAAGCATAGCTGGGTGATGAGTAAGAATCAGTGTTAAAACTAGTGGTTATATCAATGTAATGATCATAACCCTGATCCTTACTACTTCCAGGTACCTCATCTTGACCCAAAAGTGTTGTATTCCCAAATACATAGTCATCAGACACTTTTCCAGAATCCTGGAGCTTCTTTTTCTGGTTAAGCTCTCTCTCATATGTCAAGAGCTTACCATGAAGCTGGGTTAGAGTCAGGTCCTTAAATCCGATAGAGTTTCTCATGACAATTGCTATAGTGTCCCATTTGTCCTGAAGTGATCTAAGAAACCTATGATTCAAAGTTGAATTAGGGTAAGTTAGACCTACCAGTTTTAGTTCACTAATCAGACAATTAAATCTCTCAAACTGGTGTGTTAACGACTCTCCCTTCACATGACTAAACGTTTCATATTGTTGGTTAAGTATTTCACGGTTGTTTTCTATCACATCCTCAGTCCCACCAAACTGCTCTTTAAGAGCATCCCACAACTCTTTTGCACTATTGCAGTGCAACAGTCCAGCATAGATATCATTTGGTAGAGCCATGGCTACAATACTGAAAGCCTTAGCATCTAACTCAATTTTTTGAAAATCTTGCTCAGAGTAGTTTTCAACTCTCTTAGGTACTTGGACCTTGGGATCTTCAGTACTCGGCACCATTGGTACATGAGGTCCAAAGACAACCGACTTCCAACACCCAGTGTTTTGCTGTGCTAGCACATGACTCATCCGACGTTGCCAGATATTGTATTCAGATCTGACAAGCATCGGTGGCTTGTTGCTAGTGCCAGTGTTATGTGGATCTTGATTAATTGAATTCATTCTCTGATTTTTACGAAAACAAAATCTGTTTACTAATGGTTGAAACGAAAATAAACTATTACTCTATTTTCAATCCGACAAACAAACGATATCAATAAATTGTGAGCTGATCTGTTTATATTAAATTGATTGATTAGATCGAATTTAATTGACCAAGCTCTGATACCAATTGTTAGGATCTGAGTTTGATTGTTTTGATAGTTTAGACGAATTATGAAATTAATGAAGTGAGATATAAATGAAAGTGCAGCGGAATGATAAACTATAAATCAAAACAAGAGAATAATTGTTTTTAATCGAAAGCTTTCATTAGATTGAAAGATTACAATTATACAAGTACTCCCCCTCAGCCTGATCCAAAATGCTGTTGGTTCCAACAGACCTTTGTCTTCAGTACTTGATCAGCAGTTGTTTCTTCATCAGATCTTTGTCTATCAGTTGTTTGTTCAGCAGACCTTTTAGCAGCAGCAGTTGTCTTCACCAGTTGTTTGGTGTAGCAGTTGTTAGGGTCAACAGTCTTTTGGGGAAAGTATCATGAATCAACTGTTTTATTTAAAGGATGAAAAGATAGAATATTTTGGCTTTCTAATCATATGTTCTTCTCCAGGTCAGCAGACCCAACAATCTCCCCCTAGAACAGATGATTCCAAAACTTAGCTTTATTCTTGATCTTTATTTCTCATCAGACTTTCTCTAATTTGACCTTTGAGTTGTAATTCAAAGCTCAATGAGAAGAGGTCTTCAGCATCTCTTTCCAGCTCTAGATTCAGCAGTGTTTGGAGATCTTCTGCACACAGGCCATGTGCATCATCCATGCTGAGCTTCTGAATATTTCCATCTGATCTGAGCAGAGTCAATTCATGGGTGTCTTTATTTGATTTCCATTTTAGACTTTTAGAATAAGAGGAATGGCTGGGATGCATCTTTATTTTGGATAAGTTTGGTGAAGGAGGTCTTCCAATGAGTTCTCTGAGTCTCTCAGTTGTTGGATCAGAGAAGTATGGTTGTTGCTCGAGGCGGACACGTGGCTAGCTCTGATTGGCGGACGGCGCCCCTGTCGTTGCTACAGTCGTTGACCATGCTTCTGACATCAGCAGGGGATGTCTGCTATCACTGTAGATGATGGCATGGTGG
Source organism: Ambrosia artemisiifolia (assembly GCA_032199755.1). Classification (NCBI taxonomy): domain Eukaryota; kingdom Viridiplantae; phylum Streptophyta; class Magnoliopsida; order Asterales; family Asteraceae; genus Ambrosia; species Ambrosia artemisiifolia. Next base: position 36,405,263 of record CM063517.1, read on the forward strand.
GAGCGTGGGTACGGTCATGTCGCCGTCCTTGTCAGTGGTGGTTGGACCACCCTTGCCACCTGTCGCCTTCTCATTGGCGCGTACTCTGTTAGAGATCCTTGTGAATCTTCCTTTTGTTATCTTCTATACCTCGTACCAAAAGTGATAAGGGAAGATTCCGCGCGTGGTTGCACGCGCTTATCAGGTGTTGCTTGTTGCTTATCAGCTGTTATCCTTGCGCGCTCAGCTGCATGCTTTGTTGGCAGCGCGCGAATGGATCCTTGTGCCATAGTCTGGCACGAGGATCCTGTCTTATGGGGATAGGGGCGCCTCCTCCACTTGGATTAGGCTCCCTATCCCTTCAAGTCCCCCTAGTCTAGGGCTTCTCATGCTCTCTGATGGAGAGTAGGTGGAGCGCTAGACTCAAAATATCGAGTCGCGGATGAAAGCTCATCTGCTTCTGTATGTTCTTGGGATTTGGTGGTGTGGACGTGTTCCGCCTTGATCTGTGAAGGAGTTGGGCGGGGAACGTCTTTTTCAGTTTTACGTCAAATTTGCGCTGAGGAAGACGTGTTTCGCCATGACCTGTGAAGGATTTGGGCGGGGAACGTCTTTTTCAGTTTTACGTCAAATTTGCGCTGAGGAGGACGTGTTCCGCCATGACCTGTGAAGGTGTTAGGCGGGGAACGTCTTTTTAGTTTTACGTCAAATTTGCGCTGAGGAAAACGTGTTCGCCATGACCTGTGAAGGATTTGGGCGGGGAACGTCTTTTTCAGTTTTACGTCAAATTTGCGCCGAGGAAGACGTGTTCCGCCATGACCTGTGAAGGAGTTAGGCGGGGAACGTCTTTTTTAGTTTTACGTCAAATTTGCGCTATGAAATTGAATGCTTGCTCGTGATTAATGCGGGTCTGGAGTTGTAATAAATTTTGAATCATTGGCATTCAATTTGTCTCTCATAAATTGGAGTTAATGCGCCTGGAAGTCGAATGATCAGTTCCTTCTGGTGGAAGCCTGAGGGTTGCTGAGGTGTCAGGTCCTCGTCTGTTGTGCTGACTGTTGGTTGTCACATCGTTGGGGTGCAGTTACCAACCTTCCGTCTGTGTCAGGCGCGTGTGCCGTCATGCGCCCCACTTGGTGTCTCAGTGGATGTGATTGTGCCACGTGTCGTATAGCACGTGTGTTTTGTCAGACGCGTGCACGTTCACGCGCTTGCCGGCTTTTGAATTGGTGAATCTGTTGACACGTGTCAGTCATCCGGCGAGTGATGGCTGGATCGTTTCTCTATGTTGATATCAGCCGTTCGATGGCGCATGTGACACGTGGCGTCATCTTGGCTCTCTATTTTGAAAAATGTGTGACGGTTGCTTTTTCCAAGGGGGCCCACTGCCATAAATGCAGTGGGTATATAAAGAGCATGCAGGCACCATTGAACGGTTACACGTTCATTGTTGCCTTCATACTTTCTTCATTTCTCTCTATTTTCCGGCGAAAAATATCTTGAAGTTTCCGTTTAATCTTCAAAGATCTCACCGATCTTAAAGATTCATTGTTGAAACTTCAACGTTTTAACTTCCTTCTTGTCCTGTTCTTGAGATTTTCTCATTTCTCCTTCCTTTTTCTGTTGAAGTTTCGTTGATCTTCAACCTTCTTTTTGAAGATTCCGGTGATCTTCAAGTTTTCCGGTCATTTTTTCCAGATTCCGATAGCTTTCTCTTTGATTTTTCTTATTCAAAATGTCTGATATATCGGTGACTGGGTCTCCTTCTGGTGAGGGTCTTGGGAAGGAGCCGGTGGTTGATGATGTGGAGGAGGAGGTGACGGTGGAACAAGGAAAAATCAAGGAAAGGAAGCTGATGACCAACACATTTTGTGTTTGGAGTCAGGATTCCTTTGACCAATTCTGCAAGATTTATGATATCTTGCCGGAATGGGAACCTACTCTGCCGTCTTCGACGGAAACTGTCCTCTCCGCGGGGACAGGACATGTTGCTCTCTATGAAGCCCACTTTACTAAGTGTGGGTTTCGCTTGCCATGCACCCGCTTCCAGATTGACACTCTGGTGACGGATGGTGTAGGGCCCACACAGCTAACCGCCTTTGGGCTTCTGAGGTTAGTTCACTTTGAAGCGTCCTGCCGCGCCCTGGATGTTGAACCTACTGTTTAAAGGTTCAATGTCTTCTAGTTTTTGTCGCGCGATGAGATGTGGTTCTCATTTAAGCCACGCCCGAGGGTGACGCCGATGGCCACCAATAACCCCAAGTCATTGCACTGGGCGAAGGAGAAGTTCTTCTTCGTCAAAAGGGGGGTTATACCTGTAAGTCTGCCTTGGAAAGTGATTGCAGATGGGCAGCGGGTGGCGGACATGGATGTGCCCAAAGATTACAAGCAGCAGCCTTGGTTCACCACTCTCACCTCCAACGCTACCAGGTTGGAGTTCAAGAACCTGATGGAAGGTATCTTCTTCCTTCTAGGGATGAGCCGCCTGGGGATTCGCGCGGGCAAGGAGCCCTACATTGCTCTGGAGGGTAAGTTATTTCATTTCCCTTTGCATGATTTATGTGAAATTTTTCTAACTGTTTGGTCGCGCAGGTGTGAGCAAATTCCAGTTTTACGCTGCCCGTGAGGAGAAGGGCATTAAGTGAAGGCCGGTGGCGGAAGGTCAGGTGTCTTGTCTGGATGAATTTGTTGACCGCTTCTATTACCCAGACATGTCTATCGCGCCGAAACCTTACTACACTACTGGTGAGTCCTGTGACCCTTTGCTCGCTAGTCTGTTTGGCGACGACTCTACTGACTCTTCAGTAGAGATTGTTCAGCCTATGAAGGCGTCTGCGGGGCGTGGACGTTGGAAACACGCTCCGCGGAAGCATAAGTATGCCATAAGAGTTGTGTCAAATTCTGACTCGGACTCTTCCGTTTCAGTAGGAGAGGTTGTGAAGGGGCGCCGTCGCCGGAAGGATGGGCCGCCCTCTGAGGATGAGGACGAAGGTGAATCCTCTAAGTTGGAGAAGAGGAAGAGGAGGCGCACAGCTGGTGCTACTGCTGTCAGCGTTGCTGCCTCGAAGGAAGCGTCCCCGGCGTCAAATGGCGGGGAGGGGGGTGAGGGTGTCACCCAAATCCCTGAATCTGTTGCTCCCCCCTTGACGCCGATTGGGGATGTTAGCAAGGGAATGGCCACCTCTTCTGGTGGTGAACAAGGAGGGGTTGCGCCCGTTTTTTCTGTGGGTATTGGCGCTGCCCCAACTCGTCAGCCTTTATTCCAGAAGTTGATCAAAAAGAAGACTCCTGGTAAGCGTTGCCTTTCTTCTTATTTAAGTCTTTTGTCTTGTGTTTCTTTTAATCATACTTTGCCTTCTCTTTTCAGTTGCGCCCAAGATCATTCCTACTCCTCCTCCTACGTCTCCATCCGCGGAGGCGGCTAGGATGGAGGAAGAGAGGCTCTGGAAAGAGCAAGAGGAAGTGCAGCGGGAGGAGGCGCGGAAGAAGGCTGAGGCCGATGAAGCCCTTTGGAGGGCTGAGGCCGAGAAGAAAAAGGAAGCCGATGAAGCCCTTCGGAGGGCGGAGGCTGAGAAGGTAGCTGCCGCCAATGAGGCTAGACAAAAGGCTGAGGCGGCAAAGCGGGCTGAGGCGGAGCGTCTTCGCCTTCAAGAACAACAATTCTTGGAGGAGAAGGCCAGCCAGTTGAAGGAGCAGGAGGCCAAGGGGCGCTCCGATGTTGAAGCCGAGGGAGTGACCCATGAAGTGGATGGGTTTGAATGGGCACTCCTGGAGGCGGGCATTGGTGGTAGTGGGGAGGGCTCGCGCCAAACACGGCGCGAGTCTTCCAGGGTTGAGAGCAGGGAGCCATCAGGAACTTATGATGGTTCCTGCTGGTCTGGTGGTGACGCCATCTGGCGCCCTCGCTGGGCGGTCAGGGAGAATACTTTATTTTCTAACTCCTTGGCCGCCGAGGAGTTTGTAAGCGAGGTGGTGCCTCCCTATGAGCGCACTCACCAAGACATGCTGAGTCATGCTGACCTTATATCTGCTTTATGCGTAAATCAGGCGACTCAACTGTCTATGATAGACTCGTTGCGCCGCCGAGATGCGGCGGTGTGGCGAGATATTCAACGCTTGGAGGCGGAGAAGGCAGGCCTTGCTGAAAAAGAGGCTGCCTTCAAAGCTGAAATATCCAAGTACCGTCGTCGCGCCCATGAGGCAGAAGCTAAAGTTATTAAGCTTGAGGAGGACGCGGCGGCGGAGAGGCGCAGGTGGTCAGAGTCTTGCAAGAAGACTAATGCAGAGACAATGCGCTTAAAGGAGACTCTGGCCGAAGCGCAAGAAGAAAGGCGGGTGGTGACCCGTCAGTTGGAGGAGAAGAGCAAGGCCCTCTCCGAGAGGACCGCCCAATTTGTGGAGAAACGCCTGGAGCTTGAATCTAAAGACGCTGATCTCATCAGAGCTACCGAGCGTGTCTCTTTTCTGGAGCAGGAGAGGATCCAGATCCTTAATGCCAAAGAGGATCTGGAGCAAGACCTTGGCTCTTCGGAGCAAGCGCGCGTTGCGGCCGCCAAGGAGTGTGAGGCGGCCCAGCGTTTGTTGGAGGAGGCGATGACTGCCCAGACCCAGATGTAGAACTCCATCAGTTGGTTGATGACTGATGGGATGCTTGGGGTAAGTCTTTATGACCTTCTTGTTGTTTGTCTTATTTTAGCCATTGAGTTGCTAACTGTTTGTCTTTTCTCAGGTCTTCAAGAGGTTCTGGCAGGAGCCTAAGTTGGGCGACCAAGTCGCTGCCATAGCCGCCACCGCCCAAGCTTATGGGTGTGGCGAGGGCTATGAGGAGGGTTTCCTGGCTGCTCAAAATGGCGGGCGGCTTGAGGATGTTGAGCATTATGGGAAGCCTTTGAAGGATGAGTTTGATGCGGAACTTGTCAAATTTGAGAAGGTTGACTTCCCCATCCTTCAAGTGATCGCTGATTGTAACAATAATGCGGATCCTCCTGCCGTCCTGAAGTACTTCATAGACAGATCTGATGAGCTAGCGCGGGAAATGGAGCGTAAGCGCCTAGAGGAGGAACGCCAGAAGGCCTCTGGCGAGGGGACCTCAAATGTAGATAATGTTTAGGCGCTCTCTTTGTTGTTTGTAAATACTTGTAAATATAAAGGGTTTTTAAGTCCCTTCCTTTTTAATGAAAGTTTTCATGGTTTGTTTATATCTTGTGTTCCTGACTCTAACTTCTTTTTGCTTATTTAACCAAGTCGTCACCCGGTGTGTAAGTAGAAGTTAGGGTGTGCGTCGCGCTATATAGTCCGGCGTCTAAGTATTTGTACTTTTGCCTTGAAGACTATAGCGGGGCGCGACTTTTGCCATAGGGTCCGAGTTAGGCGCATGAGAGCCTTGCCTAGAAGACCATTGACTGCGCGCTCGTGTAGTGTTTTTCCTTTGTCCGACTTGTATTTGACAAGTCTAGAAGATAAGGTTTTCAACTACACGAGTGACGCGCGTCCTTAAGTCCGGCAAGTAAACTTGTCTTGAAGACCATGAGGTGTTGCGCTGTTATGCGAATTTTGCAAGTCCGACGTGTGCAAGGCGCGTCTTGAAGACTTGTGTTGTGCCAACAGCAAGCGGATCTGGTTCGACATCAGTTTTGCCTTAGTCTTGAAGACCCTGGCCGGAAAAAACAAGTAGAAGTACAGAGATAGGAAACCATTTTTCATTGACAATTGCGGCATGTGTAGCCGTTTTACAAGTGTTTTACAAATAACAGCGTCGCAGTTGCGCGCCATTCCAAGATCGCGGGATGGGTGTGCCGTCAAGTCTTTCTAGCTCGTAGGCGCCCTTGCCAAGTACTTCTTGTATTTTGTATGGGCCTTCCCAAGTAGGAGCTAGTTTTCCGGGCATTTCGGCGTTGGAAGCCTCGTTATTTCGGAAAACATAATCCCCGATCTTAAACGCGGATTCTTTGACGCGTTTGGTGTAGTAGCGCTCTAGCTGTGTCTTGTATTTGGCTTCTTTGATTGCAGCAAGATCGCGGCGTTCTTCTAATAAGTCAAGGTTCAGACGGAGTTCTTTGTCATTGTCTCTTGCTTCGGCCATTAACACTCTTGCGGAAGGACAACCTATTTCGGCAGGGATGACCGCCTCGGTACCATATGTCAGACTAAATGGCGTTTCGCCATTGCTGGTTTTTGTGAGGGTGCGGTAGGCCCATAGAACATGGGGGATTTCATCTACCCACCCGGTTCTTTTGGTTCCGAGTCGTGCCTTGATGCCTTCTACTATTGTGCGGTTGGCCCTTTCCACTTGACCGTTGCCTTGCGGGTGCGCAATGGATGTGAATAATTGTTGAACGCCCATTTGAGCCAACCATTCTTGGAGGGATTGGTCTTCAAATAGCGTTCCATTGTAGCTTACCAATTGCATTGGTAGGCCGAATCGGCAGATTATGAACTCCCAAATGAATTTCTTGACGTGCGCGCCGTCAATCTTGGCCAGCGGTTTTCCCTCGACCCACTTGGTGAAGTAGTCGATGGCGACGACTAAGTATTTCACATTACATGGAGCCGTTGGGAATGGTCCTACCAGGTCGATAGCCCATTTCTGAAACGGCCAAGCCGCTGTAACCGGCACCAGGTTGTTCTTGGGGCGCAAGGTGTTCGGAGCGTGGTGCTGGCAACTGTCGCATTTGCGCAACTCGTTGACCGCGTCCACGTGCATGCCTGCCTAATAGTACCCTGCGTTCATCAACTTTGCTACTACCATCCTTTGACCCGCGTGCAACTCGCATGTTCCTTCATGTATGTCTCTGAGGAGGAAGGAGGCGTCTGCGGAATCTACGCAGCGCAGCAGCGGCCCTAAGTAGGAGCGGTGGTACAATGTACCGTCTACAAGTTGATATTGTAGGGCCTTCTGTTTGATCTTCCGGGCCTCTTGCTTGTCGTCAGGCAGGGTGCCAGAAGATAGAAAGGCCTTGATTGGGGTCATCCAGGACGCATTGCCTGTTTGGATGACGTTGACTTGTCGCGGTGGAACAGATGGTTTGTCTAGAACCTCAATTCGGACTTCTTTGGCCATATGCTCGAAGACCGTGGATGCCATTTTACTCAGCGCATCGGCGGGCTTGTTCTCGCTGCGCTGGATGTGCTCGACCGTGCATGAATCGAATCGGCGCATGAGTTGTTTGGCTTGTTCCAGGTATAATGCCATGATTTCGCCCTTTGCATCGTAGGATCCATTGATCTGTCGCGCGACGAGCAGTGAGTCCATGTGTGCCTCCACGTGCCTAGCCCCCATTTTTTCCTCTATGCGGAGGCCTTCCAGCAACGCTTCGTATTCCGCCTCGTTGTTTGTGCTTTTGAAGTCGAGGCGGATGGCGTATGTGAACTCTTGGTTATCTGGGCTGATGAGGCGCAAACCCGCGCCGACGCCATCGTCATTTGAAGCCCCGTCCGTGTACAAGGACCATTTTTGCGACGGGTCTTGCGCCGGTGCGGATGATTCTTCCTCTTGGCATTCTTGAACCTTGTATGTGGGTATTTCCGTGGCGAAGTCCGCGAGGACTTGGCCTTTGATAGCGGGCCGGGGTTTGTAGTTAATCGTATGTTCCCCTAGCTCGATAGCCCATTTCTCCAGGCGGCCTGACAGCTCGGGCTTGGCGAGTATGTCGTTTATCCGGTAGTCCATGAGGACATTTATCGGATGACCTTGAAAGTACCTGCGCAGTGTTCGAGATGCGTGGAAAAGAGCGAGAACCAGCTTCTCCATGATCGTGTACCTTGTTTCCGCATCCAACAGCGTGCGGCTGATGTAATAGATTGGTGTTTGCACGCCCTTGCGGTCGACCATTAGAACCGCGCCTATTGCCCGTTCTGTGACAGACAAGTATAGCGTGAGCGGTTCTTTAGGAAGAGGCGCTGTTAGTGTCGGAAGATTCATTAGGCATTGTTTAATTTCTTTGAAAGCTGATTCCGCCTCTGGGGTCCAGCAGAAGTTGCTCTTCTTCAGACAATTCTTCAAAGTGTCCACGAATGGGAACGAGTTTGAAGCGTAATTGGACAAAAATCGGTTGAGGGCGACAAGGCGGCCCATCAGTGTTTGTACCTCTTTGATGGAAGCGGGTGATGGCATCCTTTCGATGGCCTGCACTTTTTCCGGGTTAGCGAGGAAACCATCCCGCGTTACGATGACTCCCAGGAACTTACCCTCTTCCATCCCGAATGAACATTTGCTTGGGTTCAATTTCATGCGCACTTCGCGCAGCTGATTGAATGTTTGCTGGATATCCCGGAGCATGTCACTTTCTTCCTTGCTTTTGATTACAAGGTCGTCGACGTATACTTCAAGTCGTATGCCGATTTCATTGATGAAGGTCGTGTCCATTAGGCGCTGATATGTTGCACCCGCGTTTTTCAGGCCGAAGGGCATCTTGGTGTAACAGAAGATGCCCACGTCTGTGCGGAACGCTGTCTTGTCTTCGTCTTCCTTTGCCATCTTAATCTGGTGGTACCCCTTGTACGCGTCCAAGAAACACTTGTACTGATAAGGGGCGAGGGAGTCCACCTTTAGATCGATTTCCGGCAAAGGATAGCAATCTTTTGGACACGCCTTGTTGATATCCTTGTAATCAACGCACATGCGCCACCCTCCATTGGCTTTGGCGACCATGACAGGATTAGCCACCCATGTTTGGTATCTGATAGGATGGAGGATTCCCGCGTTGAGCAGCTCGGTGACTTGTTCGTTCATGGCCTTTGTTTTCTCCGGGCCCATACTTCGCTTCTTTTGCACTATCGGCTCTGCGGAGCGGTAGACGTTAAGTCTGTGCTCTGCTATTTCGCGAGGGACACCAACCATGTCAGCTGGTTGCCACGCGAAAACGTCCATATTGCTGATTAGGAGCTGCTTCAAGTGATTGCGTATGGTCTCGGAGATTTCATGGCCAATGACCACCGTTTGCTCCGGAAATTTAGGGTTGAGGACCCATTTTTCCGGCTCAGTGCGGGTGTTTGTCTTGACCATTTTTGGAGGCTTGGCGGTTTCGGTGGTGTGGCAGTCTTTATTGCCTCTGATGAAGGCGATGCCTGTCTTGGTTGGAAAACCGACCATCGCGTGCGCCGTTGAAGCATTGGCGTTGAAGCGTGCGATGCCTTCCCGACCTAAGAGTATATCATGATTGGAGGTGGCTGGCAGGACCATGAAGTCGCATATCTCCGTGCGCTCATGGGTGCCGTCTGACTACGTTACTGGCAGAGAGAGCATGCCCCGTGGCATGATGGTCTCATGAATGAAACCGGAGATTGGTTCATTGACTGGCACAAGCTTTGCTTTGTCTTCTGCATCCAACTGTTGAAAACATTGTTCATACATGATATCTGTGCTGCTGCCGCCGTCCAGGAACATGTACCGCGTGCGGTAATGTCCAAAGACAGCGGTTATGACAAGAGGGGCGGTGGAGGAAACGCCACCCCTGACCTTTGGCATGAGGACGTCAGCCTCTTTCCATGAATCATCGAGCGGTTGCGTACGGGTGCGCTTCCCGTGATGTGCGTTCTTGCCTTTCCTTGTCATATTGCAGTGGTTACGAGGAATCAGCGTGGCGGCATGAGTGTTGAGGTCTCGAATTTTCTTTCGTGACCCCTCCGCCTGATTCTCGTCACCTGCTTGACCCTTTGTAAATGAAAGAATTTAGCTAAAACAGGATGTAATGATCATACAAGTCACAATTCCAGGTGCGGAAACCCTAGAACTGAACAAAATGATAATATGCAAATCAAAACACGTAAGACACCTTTTCAATCTCCATTTTATAGATTAACTTTATCAAAACTTGTTTACAATCAATACACACGTTAATCTAACCCTCACATAAACATTCACAATCTAGAGTAAAACCTGACCTCTCAACACACACTTTCCAAAACTACTCTAAACATGAAAATGACCAAAACATATATATAGGGTCTGCAGGTTCGCCCAGTTTGTTGGTGCGAATGTGGACAATGTCCACATTCGCCCACTGCCTTGGTACGAACCTGGACACACTTCTGTCTTCATTCCATCTTCGTCCAACATGTATCTACCTTCGCCCATCTATAAACACATTCGCCCATATCCTTTTACATTCGCCCACTCAGAAACTTCACTAACACATGTTAAACAACCTAATCCAATCACTAGTCGCAATACGTGCATCTACAAACTCCCCCTCGACTATTGATTGGATTGTCTTCGTTCTTCGTCCATGATCTTGTTCAGTATCTTGATTCTCAGTTGCTTTTTCTGATCTTTCGACATTTCAGGCTCAAGCTTACGTTTCACCGGCTTAGGCACATCAGCCATCTTCACCATCTTACCCAACTTAGTATCCAAGTTGCTTCCAGAGTTTATATCATATGCAAAACAAACTCCAACAACTTGCTGATACTTCTTCGCCTGATCTGCATCATTGGGATCACAATGTATCGGATTGTAGAATAGCATGACGATGTCTTCAAACGTGCAATTGATAAGCCACATAGGATCAAATACATATACATGCTTGTACTTATCCTTTCCGTCTCTCAACACGATCACAGCCTCTGCTTTCCTCCAATCATAATACCAAAATATGAAATCTGCACTGAAGTGTTGAGGTAAAGGCATCAATGGAATTTTCCTCATCACTTCAGGCGCTTTATAAATCAAAGTAACCCTCTTCTTTCCTGTTCTCGGATCAACATCTCGATGAACCTTCCTTCTAGGGTATTGAGGCTTAAACATGCTCCATTTAGTCCTGCTTTCCCAAACCAACCGATCAGCAAACCAACCAATTGCCGTATTGTTCACAGAAGCTCCAGTCACAGGAAATCGGCAAATGTCTCTGACCGCCCAGTACGGTAGAGTTAAAAGATCATGAAATCTGTAAAAGTACAAGATTTCTGATTCCCATTTGACTGCTAAACATTTCAATCTTCCCAAATACTTCCAACCAAGAGCCCTGCCTTTGAACTTCTGGTTATGGTATCGGTAAAATCCACCTTGAGCTTCAGGCTTCGGTCGTTTGTCATCAGTTTCTTTCAACTTCTGTAGTAATGCCTTCAAATCATCATTCTGATTTGAAGGTTTCTGCTGATTATCACCAAACACCTTTTCTACAAACTCTTCACTTCTCTTTTCTGCTTTCTTTTTAGCTAGTCTGTTTGGTATCTCAGTAAAGTTTGGGAAAACCTCATTCTCATCATTCTGCCTGAAATATTGTGGATATTCTTCGTGTGTAATATCCTCAATCTCTATCTCTTCCCTCTCAGGTGTCTGCTTATCATCAGAATGATTTCCAATCTCCTTTTCAGGAAGATCTGGAAACATCTGATCCATCATAATTTCTTCCAACGACTTCCCTACTCGCTGTGCAATCCCCTCCAAAATCTCCTTGGCAACAGCAGCAGGTACTTCACCTTCTTCCAAGTCTGGATCATTATATTCAAGTTCATACCTCATGTCTTCCGTTTGGAAGATTTCGGCAAACTTTCCTGTGAACTCAATGGTCCATTCTCTTCTTTCAAGCATATCTCTATACACTTTCTTCGCATCATCAGTCAAAGATCTAACTTTCTCGTTCCAGAAGACACTTTCATCTGAGTCTACATTCTCACCTCCTTTCTTTTTCTTCGAACTAGACTCTCCAGCATCTTTCTTTGACGTTCTCTTTTCAAATGAAAACTTGCTCATATCGTCTCCTCCATCATCATCATCACTCTCACCACTACTATCATCCTTACTACCTGATCCCTCCGCATCATCATCATCTTTATCACCTTTCTCATCATCATCATCAGAACTCTCTTCTGATTCATCATCCTCCTCATCATCCTCTTTCTCTTCATCAGAAGGTTCGAAATCAACCTGTTCTTCCTCTCTGTCTTTATCCTCCTCACCATCCTTCAGCTTAGGAGCTTCACCATATAGCTTGTCCAACAAATCACTCAGACGCTTGTTTTCTGTCTTAAGCTCTTTGTTGTCAGCTTTCACAATCTTAATCATTCTCCGATTCCTGTTGCACTTAACCTCAAGATCCTTATTTTCTTCTTCAAGTTTCTTAACTTTCTTTTCGATCTCATCTTGGTTAGTTTTGGATGCAACAACAATCTGTAGCATTTTCTCCTCATTCTTCTTGAACTTACTTATCTCAGCTTGTTGTGCTACAATCATCTTCATCATTTCATCCATCTTCTTGTTAACCTATTTCATCACATCATCCGAAACAGTAACTTTGGAAGACTTGGATGTTTCAACTTCTTTAGCCTTCTACTTTTGAGGATTCTTAAACATATCAAGCACATTCTCCAAAGCAGTCTCAAAATCAGCAACAGGTACTGCTTCAGCTTCTTTGCTTTTCTTCTGTTTCTTAGCTACTGGTGAAGATAGCTTTGATGATGTACCTGCTTCAGGTATCTTCTTGCCTTTAAGCAACTGTGCAATCTCTTTTTCTCTCAGCTTTTTGGTACTTGACTTCTTTGCCATCGACTTGTGTTTAGGTTTCTTCAAATTAACAACCACAGTCGATCCCTCACAATCATCAACATTAAAGCTTAATCCTTCATCAACATCAACAATCTTCTTCTGTAAAACTTCCTCAACAGTCTTGTTCAAAGATTCAGACTCACCAACCATAGTGGCCTTACGCTTGGTGGTCTTTATTCTTTCTTCCTCCGAATCCCATTGTTCATCAACTTCTGTTTCCTCTGAATCTACAGAATCTTCATCAACTAGACTCGTGCCTTTCTTCGCAGTTGTCTTCTTACGAGTAACTTGTTGCTTTGAACTACCTTGATCAACTTTTGCCTTACCCTTCCCTTTGGCTCCAGCATTAACCACTTGCCTCTTCCTCTTAGTGTTTGCATCAGCATACACTAAGGGATCATCATTATCCGAATTACTATCATCATGCCTAGCTTTGTTCAATCCTGGGTCATTGTAACCCGGATTAACCAAAGCTCCAAATAATCTCCTGTGAGGTGGCTTCTCGTCATCTGGCACACCTTTATAACCCTTCATTCTCACTAGTGTTCTAATGTTCATGTGATCTTGACCTAGAATCATAGTCGGATCCTTCCTCAAATTAGGATACTTGTTGTCAAAGATCATCATTAGAAACCTCGGATATATCATGAATTGCTTCTTCTTCAAACCTTTAAGCATTTCAAGCATGTGGTCCAATATCATACCAGAAACATTAAATGGTTTGTTAAGTGTTAACGCAACCATTAATGAACTTAGGCTCTTCCTCATAACGTCATATCCACCACTTACACACCCAAACACATGCATAATCACGTGTGCAAAGTACTTGAACTGCACACTAAGCTTTCCTTTATGCATCGAACCATCGGTGATAGGACCCTTATACTTCATCCTGAGAAAACACGCTCTCTGCTCAGTCCATGAAAGTTCTCTGGGATCAGTACTAGTCTCAAACTTGATCTGTAATACCTCTCTGATGTCTTGTTCTGTTAAAAACATTTCCATTCCCTGAATAGTGCTTCGAATCACCGTTTGATCTTCCCAGAAGTCATATCTTGCGTTCTTGTAAAAGTCCTCCACAATATCTTTGTAAATAATGGCTGGTGTGGCTAAGGCATGGATAATTCGGCTTCGCCTTAAGAACTCTACTATTCCAGAAAACTCTGTATTCTTCACCACGTCGCCAACATAAGCACAACAGTTGTGCGACGGTTCGAACGGCCATGCTTGTGGAATGTTTTCTGCCTCTGGTACTGGATCTGGTACAACATTTTCCACTGGAACTTCTATATTTTCAGGTTGTTCAGCCATCTACACATCAAAAACAGAAAATACGTCAAAAACACAAAAACGACAAAATTTAACAATTTTAGATTTTTCACAGTTTCCACATTCGCCCATTTTTACACGGCCGAATGTGGAATTTTAGGTTCGAAAGTAAACATTTTGGTTTGAATGTGGAAATGATTTGGTTAAAAGTCACATTCGCCCAATAAGTTTCACATTCGCCCAAATAATTCTACATTCTCCCGTTTTATTTGGACGTAAAATCTGTTTTGCCCTAAAATTTAAAATTTTTCATTGTTGTGATTTAGCTTCTGATTTTGATTGAAACATGTTCTAATGAGGCCGAACAACACTCGTCCATAATCAATTTGCATTTACATTCAATTATCATTAGTTTTTAAAAGGAATTAGGGTTTTAAACCAAAGAACAATCGATTAATCATCTTAAACATGTTATTAATCTAAATCCTTGTATATTCTCCCCCTAAAACTGAGAATAATTGAATCCTAAGAAAAAACCCCATTAAAACAGTCCATAGAACAGCAGTTTGTCAAAACTAGGGTTCGATGAAGAAAAACCCCAATTCTGAACTGAATATTGGTCCATTACCTGTAAAAAGTATGTTAAAATGATCAGGAATCAACAGGGAATAAGAATCTAAGGCAAACGAAGTCAGGGCAACAAGGTCTCCTTAGTTTGAAAAATTTTGAAAAAATGCAGAATGAAAGGTCGAATCTGAAAACTGGCATTTATAGGCATGCACATTCGCCCGTTTCAGATGGTCGAATGTGGTGTGATTCCACATTCGCCCCAAGCAAATGGCACGAATGTAGAATATACACCCGAAGGTGAAAAGTTTTTATGTAAAACCCACTTTCGCCCAATTTAAAACGCACGAATGTAGAGATTTTTCCACATTCGACCCATTTAAGGGGCGAATGTGAAATGGAAAAATCTGAAAATTTTGCCAAATCACGAATTCGAATCTCGTTCAACATTTTTCAACCCGTTAAGTCTCAAAAACTCATTATTTAACTTTAGAATGATACAAAGCCCAGATGGTTTCATCAAATCTCAGAAATTGACCATCAAACACCGTCGGTTATCTAAAAATAAAGCAGAATTGCAAAACTTTTGGTTTTTCTGAAATTTATATCAAAACACACCTAAAATCTTTTTGGGTTTTGTAACTTTTTGACAATAAAAGTAAAAAATGCATCAATGTAAACAAAGCAGTAAACATTTTGTGATGTCCGGTAAGAGGATCATATCAGTTATTTGAGAAATCTGATCACAGCGTTGATCTTTTGGTTTAATATTATCATTAGAAACAGTATGTGACACGACAATTGCTGATATTGTGGTCCACATAAGCTCACATGCAGACTATTACGCAATGCTTTAAAATGATACGATTTAGATTTATTAGACTAACACATTGTGGTTCCCACACACACGACATACTCCCGTATCAAGTAATTGCACAAAGCTTCGTCGTAACGCGTGATTATGCCAGAGTTATCCGGAAAAGTTACAAGTTATATAGCACAGAGGTGTACAGGTCAGCAAATGAATGCAGCAGAGTAACATGTGCATATATACCAGGTTGAGGCTGATATCAACTACTGATTTGCATCAGTAAATTGATACGATGTAATTATGATCTTTGATCAATAAAAACATGAAGTTCCTCAATTCGATAACTTTTGGTTTTGGCATTTAAGCTCTTTTGGCAAATATTCTGATGAAACTAGGTCCGTAAATCAATACGACAAAAGTTTAATCAGAATATCCCGGATAACCATAACATAACGACCCGAAACCTCAGATTTTGGCAATCCTATCAAACGAAATTATGGTACTAAGACCATATGCCCATGAGGTGTTCAGCCACGAACGCGTAGTTCGTTATGTTTGTATCACTAATGCACGCAATATTTAGTCTACGAAGCCTATCAGCACATCACACGTAATCAACACACGCCTCATATTACTATACAAATCTTTAGCCTGTGTCAGATCCCAATGATGTACTATCATTTCCTCTTTTTATCCTGGAAATCATTTTTGGTTTTTCTAATTTTTATGTCTTTTGAATTTTTCAATGTTTTTGGTTTTTCTGATAAAATGACTCCCCCTAAAATGTAAAACATATTTTTGGGTTTTTAATTTTTCTGAAAAACAATTAAAAACTTGAAAGAAAATATTAAAAACTAAAAAGCGATAAACCGAGGTGCTGATTAGTCCTGTTTTTCCTTTATGTTGTTAACTTTTAAAAGATACTCAAATCGGGATCTGTCAAAAGCTTTAGTGAACAAATCTGCACGTTGATTGTCAGTATGGATTTTGACCATATCTATCAATTCTTTAGCGTAACAATCACGGATAAAATGGTATTTAATCCGGATATGTTTCGCTTTAGAATGATTGCCCGTATCTTTAGTTAATGCGATCGCGGCTTCATTATCACAGTGTATAGGGGTTTTAAGAAACTGCAAACCGTAATCCACCATCTGCAGTTGGATCCAGAGCACTTGCGAACAGCAACTCGAGGCTGCAATGTACACGGCTTCACAGGTAGACAGCGCGACCGAAGTCTGCTTCTTACATTGCCAGGTGACTAACCTGCTCCCTAAAAACTGGCATCCAGCTGTAGTGGATTTGCTATCCTTGTCACAGCCGCCCCAATCTGCATCACTAAAAGAGATAAAATCAAAATCATCATCATTAGGGTACCAAAGTCCTCTTGAGGGACAACCCTTCAGATATCTAAGGATACGCTTGACCGCCGTCAGATGACTTTGTTTCGGCTTCGATTGATAGCGAGCACAGAGACACGTTGCGAACATAATATCTGGCCGAGATGCGGTAAGATACATCAGAGATCCGATGATTGCTCTGTATGTAAACGGGTCCGTCAGCTCCCCGTTAGCGTCCACTCCAATCCCGTGATTGGGTTGAATCGGGGTATCCATCGACTTGGAATCCTCCATCTGGAACCGGCTCAAGACTTCGGATACGTATTTCGTCTGGTGAATGAAGATCCCCGTGGGTCTTTGGTCCACCTGCAAGCCGAGGAAAAACTGCATCTCCCCCATCGCGCTCATCTCAAACTTTTCCTGCATGACAGTTTCAAACTCCCTGCATGAAAGTTCGTTAGTTGAGCCAAATATTATATCATCAACATATATCTGCACTAGAAGCAAATCATCCACTGATTTCCTCGTGAACAGGGTGCAATCGACGAGTCCGCGCTTAAATCCCTTTGCCATGAGATATGTACTCAGCTCCTCGTACCACTGTCTTGGAGCCTGGTGCAGACCATACAGCGCTTTGTTCAGTACATACACCTTATCCCGATGGATAGGGTCTTCAAAGCCTGGTGGCTGCCCGACATAAACCTCTTCTTTGACTTTCCCGTACAGAAATGCGCTCTTGACGTCCATTTGATATACCTTGAACTTCTTATAGGAAGCAAACGCAAGAAACATCCGAATTGCCTCAATGCGTGCTACAGGCGCATAGATTTCATCGTAATCAATCCCTTCGATTTGATGGAAACCCTGTACGACCAATCTGGCTTTGTTGCGAACAATTACACCACGATCATCCTTCTTACACTTAAACACCCATTTAGTGCCGATCTTCTTTCTACCAGGAGGTAAATCAGTGAGCGTCCAAACCCCCAATTTCTGAAATTGTAATAACTCCTCCTGCATTGCTTCAACCCATGCGTCTTCCAGCAAAGCATCCTTGTATGTCCTTGGCTCGACCTGAGACACATAACATGCAAACGACCAATCATTTTGACTACCAGATTTTTGTATTTTGGCATATAAAGCTAAAGCACCAAAACTCTCTGGTGAGTTAACACTTCTCAGCTGCCCCCTTGTCATCACACTGCTTCCAGGGTCACCAATAACTTGCTCCAGCGGGTGAATACGATGAATCCGAGATTCCGGATGTTCAGGTACAGTAACTTCTGTCTGAATAGTCAAGTTCTCTACAGCATCCAGATCATGACCCGTGTTAGACGATGAAGCAACATCTGGATTTGGGTTCACTGGAGGTGCCTCTGGTTCTGTAGCATGTTCAAGAATAACTTCTTCAAATTCTTCAAATTCTCCATCATCTTCCGATTCTGAAGTATCTAAAGTTGTGGAAGCCTCTTGAAACACTTCTTCCTCTGGTACAGGAACATTGGTATCATTAGAAGCTGTTGGAGGAGTTACGGTGATCGGACGCACCAACGGTGAAGTCGCCGCGTTTTCACACTCGTAAAGTAATCGAATAACAGCTTCTTCAACCAAGCTATCTAGATTGAATGATTCAAAGAAATCTTTGTAATCAAACATCCAATCAGGACCAATCCCTTGCACATTCTGAGTATAACGTTGAACTTCTACGTTAGCCCAATCCTCCACCTGACGAGTTCGCTTGTTGTATACCCGTTTGAGTGGGGTTGCATATCCAACGAAGTAACCCTCTTCAGCTTTCGGACTAAACTTCTCGCTTGGATTCAACATCGTTCATGGTGCCCCAAAAGGTTCTAGATACTCTAAGTTCGGCTTTCGTCGGTGTAACAGTTCATAAGAATTCTTGCCAAACTTCTTCACCGTTAAAACCCGATTGAGAGTATAATTTGCTTCATAAATCGCCTCGTTCCAGAACATTACTGGAAGATTCGAGTCTGCAAGCATTGTTCTAGCCGCTTCAATTAGAGTCCTGTTTTTGCGTTCAGCAACACCGTTCTGTTGTGGGGTGTACGGAGCCGAATATTCATGATGAATTCCTTTGTTTTCACAAAGTTCATCCATCTTTGCATTTTTGAACTCCGTCCCATTATCACTCCGAATTCTCTTGATCTTTAGATTGTAAAGATTTTCCAATCGAGTGAACAGAACTTTCAAGTTGTTAAAGGTGTCACTATTATGCTGCAAACACATCACCCATGAAAATCTTGAGTAGTCGTCAATGACAACTAGACAATAGAGCTCTCCAAGATGACTCTTGCGTTTGACAGGTCTGAATAGGTCCATGTGCAATTGCTCAAGTGGCATCTCAACAGAGTTAACTTTCTTCACTTTGTGGGACTGTGTGTGTTGCTTCCCCTTCTTACAACTCACACACTTGTCATTCAAATGGAAATGTTTCACATTCACGCCATCGAAAAGTCCATTCTTCACAAGATGATTCATTTTCCTCAAATGAATGTGCCCCATTCTTCGGTGCCACATTATCGATTCTTTCTCGGTCGCCTTTGATAGAAAACATGTTACTTGCCCGTGGGTTGTCATTGCCTTGGACATATCAAGAATATAAAGGTTGTTGACGCAAGGTGCCTTCAACATTACCCACTCTTTTGGAGTTTTGAAGCCCGGTTTGAGAATATAGCAGGATTTGTCATCAAAATAAACAGTGAATTGTTTGTCACAGATTTGACTAATGCTCAACAGATTATAGTCTATCTGCTTCACATACGAAATCCTCTCAAAGCTAACAATCCCATTACTCACACTCCCTTCCATAGTGATATATCCGCCTTTGTTCCCGGCAAATGCAACATATCCACCATTAATGTTCTTCACATCGAAAAGTAAAGCTAAATCCCCGGTCATGTGGCCTGAAGCTCCACTATCAACAATCCAAAGACTGCTAATAGGGCCAGCTGAAGCTCCCTGCACACATCAAGTAAAGCAGTTAGTTCTTTCGGGGGACCCAAGCCTGAGAGGTCTTGGGTCTTTGAATATCGTTGTTCAAAGAATCATTTTTCTCAACAGTTTGTTTTGGATCAATCTTTTTAGGATCATTCAAAATATTTTCCACTTTCTCATTTGATTTTGAAGTTGAGGCGCCCGGAGAACCATTTGGTGTCCAAGATTGTTCAGAACGTTTCAAGATACGAATCTGAGATTTTGGGGTCTCAGTCGTTTTCTGAACATTGTTTGCAAAAGAAACTTTCTTGGGTAGCTTCTCTGACTTAACAGATTTAGGTCCAACATTTGACTTGACATTAGGTTTTTGTGGAACCCTTTGCCTATCATTTGTTGTGTTCACCACTGGTTTTCTCCATGAATTCTCCATAGCAATCCGATTACGACGATCATACTGAAAAGGACGATCGTTCCTCTTTTGATAAAAATTGTTTTGATTATAAAATTGTTGTTGTTGAGGAACAAAACGTCTATGTGGTGGACAGTAATGATTATCGACCGGTTTCCTCATGGATTGCCTAACTTCAACCTCGTGCCTCTTGTGCCTTACATACGGGCAGTGAGCAAGTAAATGCCCTCTCTCCCCGCATTTAAAGCATGCACGGTATTCCTCAAAAACATTTGGAGCATTCGGTTGAGCAAATAATCGAACAGGATATTGATCATTATACTGTCTGTTCCTCAAACTCTCAGGGAGTGGACCCTTTGAGTAAGATGGCTCATGAAAACCGTTTGCTTTGTTTTTGGGCTTAATAAACTCTGTGACATGAACCTTTGGTTCTTTAGGAACATCCAAAAACAATTTCTTTAAGATTTCCGGTGGAATCTCATTTGTTCTTTCATGTTTTGGAAACCAAATAGTGCTCTCTTGCCAAATTTTATCAATTTTAGAGTAATTAGCAAACTTAATTGGATATTCCTCGTCAGAGATGATCTTATCGGATCCTTCCATCCGATAAAACACCTTGACTGGTTTGTCACTCGGTTCATTCTTAACTTCTTTCTTAATCTCATTCTTTTCAGCCTTTTTCTCACGATGTGCGTTAGCCATCGGATTCACATGCTGAGACGATGAAACTGGTTCAGTAGTAATGATGTGATTTTCTTTTGGAATATCACATTCATTAGCACTTTTGTAACTACCAGATTCACTCTCAGAGTCTGAATCAACATTTTCAACAGTTACCCCTTCATTGTTCAAACCTAAAATCGGCCTCACATCGGAATGAGGATCACCAACACTCGAGGTATTGGATTCATTTTCCGATGATGAGTCTGATTTTACTGAGCTCTCCGGTGTCACTTGATGACAATTATGGTTTTCAAAAAGCACCGGAGATGGCACAGACTTATAGTTAGTGGTTTGATCATCAATGATGTGATCTACAACATAAGCAATGTGCTTATAACTCTCCAATTTCTTATTGACTTTTTCAGCATAACACTTGATGGTGGCCATTTCCAACTTAGTATTCTCAATTTCATTAATATAGGTGTTAATTGCTAATTGTTTTAATGAAAGAGTTTTCTTAAGGTCGGAAATGTCCTTTTTGTATCCATCAAGTACTTTGTTAAAAGCAATCAATTCTTTGCGAGTAGATTGACAGTTGATTATAGCACTATCACGTTGAACGCGAAGTTCTTTGTTTTCATCAGTCAATCTATCACAAGTTCCACAGTATTTATCACTAGTAACATCAGTGCTAGATTTAGAACTTACCTGTTTAGGAGGATCTGTCATGGCCATCAAAGCAAAATGAGCTTCCTTTCTAGCGAAAAACTTTGAATAATCGATTCTGGTGAAAGCATCATCCACAATGCACGACTTCCTCGTCTTCAGAAAATCTGCTTCTGCCAGCAACTGATCAATCTCATCATCCAAAGACGTAACACTCGCTTCTGTATCTGATTAACTGTCTGAATCTGAATAAACAGACTCACACTCCTCAGGAATATTAGAAACTGTGTCAATCGCTACTCCAGAACTTGCTTCCTCAGCCTGAACATCAACTTTCTCAGTCTCCACTTTCACCTCTTCCACCGATTCATCAACTTCACACTCAGTTTCTTCATTCTTATCAACTATCACCGACTCCTCAGTATCAACCTGTCGGGCAACACAAGCCACATTCCCACCAGTTGTGATCTCCTCAACACCAATTTGCATCCCAGACCAGTCAAACCTTTCATCCTGCTGGATCACCAAAGCTTGATTCTGATTCGTATTCTGTGGCTGCTCATTTGGTGTGGTAATAGGTATAACTGTTCTGTTGGTGTTATTTGGTGATTGGTTTTGATTCTGGTTGGTTGTGTTTGGTTGTCTGTTTTGGTTGTTGTTTGAGGTGTTTTGTCGATTTTGGTAGTTGTTTTGGTTTTGATAGTTGTTGTTACCTTGGTAAGAAACTTGGTTTTGGTTTTGTTGTTGACGATTCTGGTAGTTTGAGTTAAAAGGGTTTCTGTTACCTTGCTTCGGTGGCTGAGTGCATTCTCGTTTGAAGTGACCCTTACCTCCACAGTTAAAACATGTCACCTTCTCCTTGTTGAACCCGTAGGTTGTGTTAGGAGAAGTTCCTAAATCAGTCCTACCAGTCTTTTCAATAAACTTCGTTGTCCTTCTCATAATACTCGTAAAAGCCCACTGAATGTCAATTAGCTCCATCTCCTCTTTGTCAATCTGTGCATAGTCTTCATTGGTCAAGTTGTTGTTCCCAATTTGACTTGCAACCAAACCATTATATGATGAAACCATTGCAGAGACTAATGCAATATGTTGCTGAGCAACCTCCACAGTCACATTTCCCAAATTAGAAGTCTCCAAAACCACTGGTTGCTGATTGGGTTGATTCACTTGATTCATGTACTGTGGTTGTTGAGGTGGTGGTTGTGATTGACTAGCAGTGTAGAATGCTGCTTGCTGCATTGGAGAGAATGGTGAAATATAAGAATTAGTGTATTGTTGTGGTGGTGGAGTGTATGATGGTTGTGAATAGGATGAGGTTTGTGCTAGGTAGTTGATGGTTGGTTTTGGTGGTTCCATGACATTAGAAATACAAGCAATATGAGGTGCCACTGTTCCACCAGCACTCGAGTTTCCAACTGTTGCTGAAGTACCACCATAATACAACTCTGGATTCTGAGGAATCTGAGATCTTTTGGCTTTCCTCTTCTCCTTGAGTTCTTTATTCTCCAGCTTCTGAACAAACTCGTTGATAGTCCAGTATCTGTAAGCATCCTTCTCTTTGAGAACCTCTACATGTTGATCCCAGTACGGTGGTAAAGCATCTGCAAACTTATCCACCAGATCTGTCATCGGAATCTATATACCATAACTAGACAATTCAGTTAGTAAATGACAATATCTAGGAGTCAACTCTTTTAATGTCTCGTTTCCAACATAAGTAAAATTCTCAAACTCTTTTCTCAACTCCTCCATCCTCAACCTTCTCGTCTTTTCATTCCCATCATGATGATTCTTTAGCACATCCCATAACTTCTTCGACGTAGTACATGTTCCAAACTGATGTAGTAAATCGTTTTTGATTGCCTGAGTCAACTGGGAGTATGCCTTCTTTTCCACAGCAAACTTCTTTTTCTCCTCGTCTGACAAACTCTCCAAAGGAACTGGTTCACCCGTGTTCTCTAGAACTGGTGCAACATAACCTTTCGCTATCATCTGCCATGCCTCTGTGCCCTCCAATCCCATGCCTTCCAGATGGATCTTGAATTTCTTTTGCCACTGGTTATACTCATGCATCTCCATTAGCTTGGGTGGACGATTCCCGCTACCTGAAGATAGGTCATTTATTAGCGTAGAAATAGCATTGGTAGTTTGAGTATTTACCACCGCAGCTGCTACTCCCCAATAATCTGTCACAGGTTGTGGTGGTGGAGGTGCAACACTCTGAGGCATCGAGCTAGTCATCGCTATGTAATTGATCGGTTGCGAAGACTGAGTGCTCGTTTTCTGGGCTGCCACTGTCCATGGGTCCATCGTCACTTGCTGTTGTTGTTGTGTCGTTGTTGGTCTCGGTGTAGTCGGAAAATTCCACATGATGTTCACGAACTTCGAAAAATACTAAACTTAGAAAATTTTCCAAACACAGTTCTACGTTCGCCCTTAATGTTCTACTTTCGTCCAAACTAGGTTACTTTCGCCCAAATTTGTTGACCCGAATGTAGAACTGGAATCAGAATGTAGAAAACACCAAACCCTTTCCACGTTCGCCCGGAAATACCTACGTTCGCCCACAAATTTCCACGATCGCCCACCCGATCAATCAAAAGTGGAAAATCTCACCCGAATGTGGAAAATCTTAACACAACAACCTAGGTTCGACCTGAATGAATGTACTTTCGTCCAAAACTCCCTCAGGTTCGCCCTCTCAAGGTCAGGTTCGCCCACTTTACTCTAGATTCGCCCATTTCTTGTTTGAAAAACGGTTACACTTTGAAAAACGGTTATTTTGATCTGAGATTTTCAAAAGTTTATAGATTTTGATGATCTTAATCAGGTTTTGATTCGGATTTGATTTGGAACAACTTTAATTCTTGGAAAACTTGATTTTATCCACAAATTCAATTCGAAAATCCTTAAAATCACTCAAAAACAATTTTCAATCAAAAACAGATGAATATTGATCAAAATTAAGTCCAAAGTTGTTGTATGATCCTTATGGCTCTGATACCACTTTGTAGATGAAAGAATTTAGCTAAAACAGGATGTAATGATCATACAAGTCACAATTCCAGGTGCGGAAACCCTAGAACTGAACAAAATGATAATATGCAAATCAAAACACGTAAGACACCTTTTCAATCTCCATTTTATAGATTAACTTTATCAAAACTTGTTTACAATCAATACACACATTAATCTAACCCTCACATAAACATTCACAATCTAGAGCAAAACCTGACCTCTCAACACACACTTTCCAAAACTACTCTAAACATGAAAATGACCAAAACATATATATAGGGTCTGCAGGTTCGCCAAGTTTGTTGGTGCGAATGTGGACAATGTCCACATTCGCCCACTGCCTTGGTACGAACCTGGACACACTTCTGTCTTCATTCCATCTTCGTCCAACATGTATCTACCTTCGCCCATCTATAAACACATTCGCCCATATCCTTTTACATTCGCCCACTCAGAAACTTCACTAACACATGTTAAACAACCTAATCCAATCACTAGTCGCAATACGTGCATCTACACCCTTACCGGTGCGGTGAACATTCTTTACTAAGTGACCGAGCTGACCTGACTTCAGCGCGGCCTCAATCTCCATCTTCAGGCTGTAACAATTGTCTGTGAGATGACCGAAGTCATTGTGGTACTCACAGAATTTGCTTCGGTCC
This sequence comes from Ambrosia artemisiifolia, assembly GCA_032199755.1. Taxonomy (NCBI): domain Eukaryota; kingdom Viridiplantae; phylum Streptophyta; class Magnoliopsida; order Asterales; family Asteraceae; genus Ambrosia; species Ambrosia artemisiifolia. Next base: position 36,430,089 of record CM063517.1, read on the forward strand.
ACGTTCCTTCGCTTTCCCAACGGATTAGGCTCTTTCAACGTGACCTGCTCGGTTTTTAGGACCTGAGATGGTTTCTTTGTCAGCGGGGTCCAACCGTGGTTTTTCTTGGAGTGCCCACGTTGGTCCCGCGTTTGCTTTGGGCTTATGATCTGGCGGGCGTCGCCGGCTGGGGAGTATTTCCCTTCGTCGGCAGTGCCTGAGATGCGGCTCCAGACAGATTTGTTTTTGTTCTTATTATTATTATTATTATTATTATTATTATTATTATGGCGTTGCGGTTGGAAACCGTGCATCTGATTAAAAGACTTCTCTGAGGATGCATATATTTTGGCGGAGTGGACAAGCTCGTCCCAAGACTCCGGAATGCCATCTTTGCCTGTAAGGCACTTCATTAGCCCTGGGCTGCGCACATTGTGTATGAACGCTGCGCGTGTGAGCTCCTCCCCGCAGCCTATTTGCAAGGCTTCCTTGTTGAACCGAATGATGAAATCCTCAATGGACTCATGATCGTGTCGGCGACATAACAGAATGTGCGCCTTGTCTTTTTTATGTTTGCGAAGATGCGAGAAGTGGCTGCCGAACTTGTGGGTGAGATTATCAAAATCCTTAACACTCCTCGCGGGGAGGTTATCGAACCAGAACCTAGCTGCGCCTGTCAAAGTCTGGGCAAACAAGTGGCACCAAACCTGAACGGGCCAGTCCACAGACATACCTGCGCACTCGAAGTTGTGCACATGGTCATCCGGGTCACGCAGGCCATCGTATCTGCTGAAGCTGCTAGGAAGCTTAGCTTTCCTTGGGATTTTGGCGGTCGCTATGCGAGCGACGAACTTAGATTTTTCGGCAAAAGCCTTTGGCCTGAACAGCTTGACCAAGTCGTCATCTTCGTCGTTTTGGCGCGAGCGGTGACTGTGTTTCTTCCCTTTGTATCCTGAGTCACTACTGGATGACTCATAGCCGTCAGGCTCGTCCCGTGACTTCGCGTAGCCCCAAACTCTGGATTCTCCACCGAGTTCCCCGCTACGACCATCACCCTGGACAGCCGAATCTTTGTTCTTGTACCCCTTTTTCGGTGGGGTATCATAAGCTAGGGCCTTGCCTTTCTTCTTAGCTTGCTGCAGGAGCTTGCGTTGGTAGATTACAGCATTTTTGGTGTTCTGACAGAGGAGCCACTGGTCTAGGTCCTCCTCAGAGCTGGCACCGCTGTCGTCGTCAGAATCTACATCCCGGACCTCGATAGCTGGCTTTTCGAATCGTGAGGTGGGTTGTTTGACGACGGTGTGTGGTGTTGTTTGGTTTTCCGGGGATTGGGTATCACCCTCTCCGGACCGGTTTATGACAGAAGTGTTGGGGTTGGGTTCAGCCATGGGTGGGTTTAAAAGATGAGTAAAAGAGTTGTTCTAACCGTTGGATGGCGCCAATGAAGAAACAATAAGTATCACGGTGATTAGTGCTAATCACCGTGTGGTTAATACTTATGTTCGCCAAGAGTAATCCTTTACCCAAACCTCTAGGTTAAACCCGGGTGAGAATAAGGAATGTGAGTGTGTGTGTGATTACGTAAATAAGGACACAAGATGTAAGTGGTTCGGTCGAAGAGTGACCTACGTCCACTGTAACTAGATGGAATATTATTAATGATCAAGTAGAGAGAATTACAAGAGGGTAATGCTAGGTTACAATGAGTATTTTCGGATCCTTTTGCAAGGAGACATCTTCTTCCATTTATAGGAGAGCTCGTGGGCTTAGTAAAGGAGCCCACGAGACGTTATCTTTACTTGGGCCAGGTCAAAGCCCAAGTCCAAGCCTTCCATGAAAATGGCGGGAAAACCAGGTCACTGTGGATGACGTCATTCTGCAGCATGGTTGTTGCTCGAGGCGGACACGTGGCTAGCTCTGATTGGCGGACGGCGCCCCTGTCGTTGCTACAGTCGTTGACCATCCTTCTGACATCAGCAGGGGATGTCTGCTATCACTGTAGATGATGGCATGGTGGGAGCGTGGGTACGGTCATGTCGCCGTCCTTGTCAGTGGTGGTTGGACCACCCTTGCCAGCTGTCGCCTTCTCATTGGCGCGTACTCTGTTAGAGATCCTTGTGAATCTTCCATTTGTTATCTTCTGTACCTCGTACCAAAAGTGATAAGGGAAGATTTCGCGCGTGGTTGCACGCGCTTATCAAGTGTTGCTTGTTGCTTATCAGCTGTTATCCTTGCGCGCTGCGCTGCATGCTTTGTTGGCAGCGCGCGAATGGATCCTTGTGCCATAGTCTGGCGCGAGGATCCTGTCTTATGGGGATAGGGGCGCCTCCTCCACTTGGATTAGGCTCCCTATCCCTTCAAGTCCCCCTAGTCTAGGGATTCTCCTGCTCTCTGCTGGAGAGTAGGTGGAGCGCTAGACTCAAAATATCGAGTCGCGGATGAAAGCTCATCTGTTTGGATATTTTTCTAGAATTTTGGATTAATTTATAAATAAACTTGTAATATTTATTATATATATTAAATAATTAAATTTTCTGAAAATAAAAGTTGTATAATAAAGTTTATTAGTCATATAATATAAAATAAATTTTGTAGAATTTATATATCACAATAGCTATTTTAAATATAATATACATTAATAATAACAAAAGAAATAAAGAAAACAAAACCAAAAAAAATAGATTGCAGCTTAAGGGAATCGAACCCAGGCCTCTGGCCGGTTCGTTGGTCTTAATCACAAGCCCAGACCAACTGGTCTGGACCCTAAGAACGATTTAGTTTGGTTTCAAATATTTATAAGGGTTACTTGATTCTGACCACAATAATCAGAAAAATTAAAATGACTGTGACTGGATTCGAACCCAAGTCATGAGCCGGTTCAATGTTTAAACACAGAGGGTATCACCAACTGGTCTACTGGTCAGTTGGTGTTTTTTATTGGTTTGTTTTAAATATAAATGATGACTGTTATGTGTCATCTTCCCCAAATCGTAACATATGAACCCTAGTTTTCTAACAAGCCAAATTAACAACCAATGGCCTTTGTAATGTTGGGGCTATTGTTTGTATGAGACCGATTAACAAAACCAATAATTCAATTGATACTTACAGCGTGTATTGATCTACGAACGACCCAGTCAACGAACAAAGTCAAACTGAGCTTGCTTCTTCGAATTAGAGTGATTGTGTGTGAATTTAGAGAGAGGGGTTTTGATTATCTGCGAGTATAGCTTGCAATGAGGGGCTAAATTTATACTAATACGAATGGATTGCACGAATTGGAATGTTTGACGACTCATTAACCCTAAACGCGTCTGATTGCTTAATTTTTGGAATGATTGTATGCGATTGATAGCTGTAAATGACGCGGAAAGGGGTGCAAACCCCAATTTACTATGTAAGCAGGAGACTGCTCGATGCGGAAACCCGGTATTCCACAATGGAAAAGCTTGTTCTTGCACTAGTACATGCTTCGCGGAGGCTTCGCAGATATTTCCAGGGTCATCCCATCAATGTCTTAACGGATTTTGGGAACAATGACATTTTGTGTAAACCTGAACTTTCAGGACGACTGACAAAATGGGTTATTGAGTTGGGTGAACACTCAATAACGTACAAGACAAGGCCATCTTCTATGGGGCAAATCCTTGCTGATTTCATCACCGAAGTCCCCACAGATAAGATAGCCAAATGTCAGCAAGAGATCTTGCCAAGCCCCACACCAGACAAGTTAGAGAAAAGGGAGTTATTTACAGACGGTGCATGCAACGATGACAGGGCCGGGGCAGGATTACGTTTGATAACTCCGGATGGCAAGGAGTTCACCTACGCTATCCGTCTTGATTTTCCAACTACTAATAATGAGGCAGAATATGAAGCTCTGTCGGCAGGACTGCGCATTGCTAAAAAGATGGGAGCACAACATGTCGAAGCCTACGTAGATTCCATGTTATTAGCTAACCATATTGACGGTTCCTATGAAGCAAGGGATCTTGTACTTGGAGCACACGAAGCACCTCATGCGTAGCTTCGCATATTGCAAAGTTAATCACATCAAATGCAACCAAAACAAGCCAGCATCTGCATTGAGTAAAATGGCCTCAACGGTTTTCGATCACTTAGCTAAGGATGTACAGGTGGAAGTGCTGGAACATCCATCTATGCCCCATAGGCAAGTAAATGTTACCCAAACAGGAAAAACATCATGGATCATTCTGACCATGGCCTACTTAATTAAGGGAATTCTACCAGAAAACAAAGCTGAGCCCCGCAAGCTCCAGAACAAAGCACTCCATTATCAGGTCATTGACGGAATACTATACCGACGCTCGTATCTTGGGCCATTATTACGCTGTATCGACTCCGCAGAAGTCACGTAACTCATTAAGGATATCCACGAGGGCTCCTGCGGACTACACGCTGGTCCAAGGATGCTGGTGGCCAAACTCAAGAACGCGAGATATTATTGGCCCGGCATGCACATGGACGTTGTGACATATTTGCGTAAATGTGATGCATGTCAACGCCACGCTCCGGGAACTCTCAAACCAACAAACAATTTGGTGCCGGTCACGGCGGCTTGGGCGTTTCAAAAGTGGGCCATTGACCTGCTGGGACCTTTCCCTGCAGCCCCTGGCAATTTCAAGTACTTGGTGGTGGCAAATGACTACTTTACAAAGTGGGTGGAGGCCAAAGCCCTAGCTTCAATCGATGGACGAAGCATCAAGAAATTTTTATGGGAGTTCATTATCTGTAGGTTTGGTCTACCACTCGAAATAGTCAGTGACAACGGCACGCAGTTTGCAGACCAACACTTACAAGAGTGGCTAACCTCTATGAGCGTCAAGCAAGTGTTTACCTCCGTGGCACACCCACAAGGAAATGGACAAGTTGAATGTGCGAACCGAAGCATCGTCGAGGGCATAAAGGCTAGACTTGGCACAAAACGCACCGGTTGGGTGGATGAGCTCCCTCATGTTTTATGGGCTCATCGCACGTTGTCCAAAACTAGCAACAGAGAAACACCGTTCAGCCTCACATATGGAACGGAAGAGGTGATACCTGCGGAGGTCAGATGCCCATCTCCAAGGGTACTGATGGCCCACCACCAAGAAAATGACAAAGAGTTGAAGATGAACCTCGATCTGCTAGAAGAGCGTCGAGACATGGCTTCCATTCAAGAAGCTAACTACAAAAGACAGTTGGAGAAATACTATAACGCAAGAGTCAAAGCACATGCCTTCCGCGTGGGTGACTACGTCTTCCACAGCAATGAAGCATCCAATGCGGAGAAGCCGGGCAAACTTGCTCCCAACTGGGAAGGCCCATATAAGATACAAGAGGTGCTGGGAAAGTGTAACACCCCAACCGATGGCGGAAACATCGGGATGTCACGTATTGATGATTGTTCAGTAGCTCATGGTAAATAATAAATTTCAATAATTGATTAAATGAATTACATACAATTGTTCTAAAAAGAATTTGTACATCAATTAAATAAATGCTAAATCTAAATCTTCATGCATCAACTCAAATCTTCAAGCAAAGCTATAACCTGAAACATGTTAAGTTTGAAAATATTTTTGGGTCAACAAAAGTTGGTGAGAATTACATAGGTTTTGATTATTGAATAAAAACTTGTACAATTCGAGTGTCATGGCAAGTCTAGTCCATATGTGAAAACAAAACTATTAGGTAAATCGAGTGCATAATCAAACCTTGTGACTAGAATATTGTGGTCCATCCCATACGCATATGGTTCACTCGATTTTTTTATAAGTTCGATAACAATCACCCACGCAACCTATGTAGGAGGTACACGTATCCGGGTGGGGTTGTCAGTCCAATAGATCTATCATTGTATATCGTCGGCTGATCAATGTTAATGATTATGCTAGAATATTGTGCTTACCCTAGTAATGTTTAAGACATAATGCAACATAGAATAACACATAGACACTTATGATTGAATTGTAAATAAATGTTGTAACATGTTTCACCCCAAAAATGTAAAATAGTAAAAAGGGGCTATGTAAACTCACCTTAGTGCTAGAATTGAATTCCCTTGATATAGAATAAATGTGGCTCGAAAGTATCCAAGTATCACCCTATGTTTAAGGCAATAATAAGTGTTGGGAAAACTTAAAAGTCTAAGTTTTCTATACTAAAGGTATCCTAGGGTTCCTAATTTGGGGATTGATAATTGATTGGTGATTAATTTAGAATAATTGTTAATTACATAATTAAATAAAGAAATAATTAATAAAAAGGATTTTTGACAATTCTTAATTAAAGATAATTGTATTAAAATGTAGTAAATATGAAGATAATTTTTATAAAATTATTTTCCTAATTAATGAATATATAATATATTAATATTTTATTTGTCAAAACATAATATTAATATCTAAAAATGTTAAAATTATTAAAGTTTCAAATTAAAATTTATATTTCTGTTCTAAATGAATAGAAACAATTTATGAAAACTTTTGGTATAAAAATTGTGAAAAATGAATTTATTATGAATTTAATACGATTAAATTAGATTAAATTGGTTAAAAAATAAATAAATAAATATTTTTCAAAAATAAAATTTAGTTTTATAAAGTTCATCAGTTAATAAGTCTAGAATAATTTTTGTAAAATTTTATAAATCTGTTTGGATATTTTTATAGAATTTTGGATTAATTTATAAATAAACTTGTAATATTTATTATATATATTAAATAATTAAATTTTCTGAAAATAAAAGTTGTATAATAAAGTTTATTAGTCATATAATATAGAATAAATTTTGTAGAATTTATATATCACAATAGCTATTTTAAATATAATATACATTAATAATAACAAAAGAAATAAAGAAAACAAAACCAAAAAAAAAAGATTGCAGCTTAAGGGAAACGAACCCAGGCCTCTAGCCGGTTCGTTGGTTTTAATCACAAGCCCAGACCAACTGGTCTGGACCCTAAGAACGATTTAGTTTGGTTTCAAATATTTATAAGGGTTACTTGATTCTGACCACAATAATCAGAAAAATTAAAATAACTGTGACTGGATTCGAACCCAAGTCACGAGCCGGTTCAATGTTTAAACACAGAGGGTATCACCAACTGGTCTACTGGTCAGTTGGTGTTTTTTATTGGTTTGTTTTAAATATAAATGATGACTGTTATGTGTCATCTTCCCCAAATCGTAACATATGAACCCTAGTTTTCTATTAAGCCAAATTAACAACCAATAGCCTTTGTAATGTTGGGGCTATTGTTTGTATGAGACCGATTAACAAAACCAATAATTCAATTGATACTTACAGCGTGTATTGATCTTCGAACGACCCAGTCAACGAACAAAGTCAAACTGAGCTTGCTTCTTCGAATTAGAGTGATTGTGTGGCAAATTCAGATCCATACCACGTTAATTTGAATCAAAAGTGTCGGTCATCGTGGGTCTTGACTTTATTGGGTTTTGACCAAGAGATTTGATTACGTATTTGTATTAATTGTTTCTAAATTCACTGTAGATGCACGAAGTGCGACTAGTGATTGGATCTACAAAGTTAACATATGTTAGAAAGTTTGCTGATGGGTTGAATGTAGAAAATGTTGGCGAATGTAGAGAAGAATGGGCGAAGGTAGAATGTTTATGGGCGAAGGTAGAATGGACCTGATCAGAAGAACACATTCGTACCAAATAGTGGGCGAATGTGGAAGAAGTCCACATTCGACCATCTATACTGGGCGAATGTGCAGACTGTATAAATAGAAGTTGTGTGTTTTTGAGTTATAGAGAGTTTTAGTTGAAGTGTGTGTTTGTGTCAGGTTCTAGGTGTAATTGAGAAAGTGTTTAAGTGGTCTAGATTAACGTGTGTGTGATTGTAATTGAATATTTGAGAAAGTTAATCTACGAAAAAGCTATGAAAAAGATGTTTACTGTGTTTTGATTAGAGTTTTATCAGTTTGTTCAGAACTAGGGTTTCCGCACCTGGTTTTGTGACTTGTATGATCAATTAATCCTGTTTCATTTAAAATCTTCCGTTTACAAAGTGGTATCAGAGCCGTACGGATCATACAACAACAAATTTGATAAACTCAGAGCTGATTTGGACCTAATTTTGATCAAAATACATCTGTTTTTTAATGAAAATGGTTTTTGAGTGTTTTTGATTGATTTGAAGTTGAATTTGTGGATAAAATCTAAAATTCCAAGAATTAAAGTTGTTCCAAATCAATTCCGAATCAAAACCTGATAAAGATCATTCAAATCCATAAACTTTTGAAAATCAGAGATCAAAATAACCGTTTTTCAAAGTGTAACCGTTTTTCAAAACTGAAATGGGCGAACTTGCAGGGTAAGGGGCGAACCTGACATAGAGTGGGCGAAAGTGAGTTGTTTTTGGTCGAACGTAGCTAGTTTCTGGGCGAACCTGGAAATTTTTGGTTAAATTTTTCACTTTCGGGTAAGATTTTCCACATTCGATTCGTCGGGCGGGCGAAAGTGGAAATTTACTGGTCGAACCTGAAGACTTTTGGGCGAAAGTGGAAAGTGTGTTAGGATATTTTACTTTCTGTTGAGATTCTACATTCGGGTGTATTCAGATTGGACGAAAGTAGATATAAAGGGACGAAAGTAAGAGAAAAGGGGCGAACCTAGAACTGTTTTTGGAAAATTTTCTATGTGTTGAATTTTTCGAAGTTCGTGAACATCATGTGGAATTTTCCGACTACCCCGAGACCAGCAACGACACAACCACAACAGCAAGTGATGGACCCATGGATAGTGGCAGCACAAAAGACAAGCACACAGTCTTCGCAACCGATTAACTACATGGCGATGACTAGCTCGATGCCTCAAAGTGTGGCACCTCCAGCACCACAACCTGACTACTGGGGAGTAGCAGCTGCGGTGGTAAATACTCAAACCACAAATGCTATTTCCACACTAATAAATGACTTATCTTCAGGTAGCGGGAATCGGCCACCTAAGCTCATGGAGATACAAGAATATAATCAGTGGCAGAAAAAGTTCAAGATCCACTTGGAAGGCATGGGAGTGGAGGGTGCAGAGGCATGGAGTATGATTGCTAGAGGTTACACAGCACCAGTTTTGGAGAATACAGGTGAACCAGTTCCATTGGAGAGTATGTCTGAGGAGGAGAAAAAGAAGTTTGCTGTGGAGAAGAAAGCTTATTCCCAGTTGACTCAGGCAATAACAAACGATCTGTTGCATCAGTTTGGGACATGCACTACATCTAAGCAACTATGGGATATGCTTAAAAAGAGGCATGATGGGAATGAGAAGACTAGAAGTTTAAGGATGGAAGAATTACGAAAGGAGTTTGAGAATTTTACTTATATGGGCAATGAAACTCTAAAAGAATTAACTCCTAGATATAGTCATTTGCTAACTGAATTGTCAAGTTATGGTATACAGATTCCTATGACAGCTTTGGTGGATAAGTTTGTAGATGCTCTACCACCATACTGGGATCAGCATGTGGAAGTTCTCAGGGAGAAGGATGCATACCAATTCTGGACTATTAATGAGTTTGTGCAGAAGCTGGAAAACAAAGAGCTGGAAGAAAAGAGGAAAGCTAGAAGATCACAGATTCCTCAGAATCCTAGCTTATATTTTGGAGGCACTTCAGTACCAGTTAGTAACTCAAGTTCAGGGGGATTAGTGGCACCACATGTTGCGTGCATGTCCAATGTTATGGAATCACCAAAACCTACCATCAACTACATGGCACAAACATCATCCTACTCACAACCATCATACACACCACCACCACCACAACAACAATACAACAATTCCTACATTTCACCATTCTCACCAATGCAACAAGCAGCTTTCTATACTGCTAGCCAATCTCAACAACCAATGAACCAAGTTACTCAACCTAATCAACAACCGGTGGTTTTGGAGACTTCTAACTTGGGAAATGTGACGGTTGAAGTTGCTCAGCAACACATTGCACTAGTCTCTGCAATGCTTTCATCTTACAATGGGTTGGTTGCTAGTCAAATTGGAAACAACAACTTGACCAATGAAGACTATGCACAGATTGATAAAGAAGAGATGGAATTGATTGATATTCAGTGGGCTTTTGCGAGTATTATGAGAAGAGCAACGGAGTTTATTGAGAAGACGGGTAGAACAGATTTGGGAACTTCTCCTAACACAACCTACGGGTTCAACAAGGAGAAAGTTACTTGTTTTAACTGTGGAGGGAAAGGTCACTTCAAAAGGGAATGCACCCAGCCACCAAAACAAGGTAATAGAAACCCTTTCAATGCAAGCTACCAGAACCGTCAACAACAAAACCAAAACCAAGTTTCTTACCAAAATAACAACAACTACCAAAACCGTCAAAATAACTCTAACAACAACCAAAACAGACAACCAATCACATCAAACCAGACTCAAAACCAATCACCAAACAACACTAACCGAACAGTCATACCGATTACCACACCTAATGAGACACAACAGAACACTAATCAGAATCAAGCATTGATGATTCAACAAGATGAACGGTTTGATTGGTCGGGATTGCAAATAGGTGTTGAGGAGATTACAACTGGTGGAAATGTGGCTTGTGTTACCCGACAGGTTGATATTGAAGGGTCGGTGATAGTTGGCGAGAAGAAAGAAACTAAGGTTGAAGTTGACGTGTCTGAGGCTGAAGTGAAAGTGGTGAAAGAACCTATTGAGGTTAAGGCTGAGGATGCTAATTCTGGAGTGGTGATTGACACTGTTTCTGATGTTCCTGAGGAGTGTGAATCGGTTTATTCAGATTCAGACAGTGAATCGGATACAGAAGCAAGTGTTACATCTCTAGATGACGATATTGATCAGTTGCTAGCAGAAGCTGATTTTCTGATGACGAGGAAGTCGTGCATTGCTGATGATGCTTTCACCAAGATTGACTACTCCAAGTTTTTCGCTGGAAAGGAAGCTCATTTTGCTTTGATGGCCATGACTGATCCGCCAAAACCTGTAAGTTCTGAGTGTAGCACTGATGTTACTAGTGATAAATATTGTGGTACGTGTGATAGATTGATAGAGGAGAACAAACAACTCCGTGTTCAACGTGATAGTGCTATCATGAACTGTCAATCTATTCGCAAAGAGTTGATTGCTTTCAACAAGGTACTAGATGGCTATAAAAAGGACATTTCTGACTTGAAAAATACTCTTTCATTAAAACAACTTGCAATTAATAACTATATAAATGAAATTGAGAACACTAAATTGGAAATGGCCGCCATCAAGTGCTTTGCTGAAAAAGTAAACAAAAAGTTGGAAAGTTATAAGCACATTGCTTACGTGGTAGACCACATCATTGATGATCAAACCACTAATTACAAGTCTGTGCCATCTCCGGTGCTTTTTGAAAACCATAATTGTCATCAAGTGACACCGGAGAGCTCGGTAAAATCAGACTCATCATCGGAAAATGAATCTAATACCTCGAGTATTGGTGATCCACATTCCGATGTGAGGCCGATTTTAGGTTTCAATGATGAGGGTGTTACTGCTGAGAGCGTTGATTCAGACTCTGAGAGTGATGACTCTGGTAATGTTCAAACTGTTAATGCATGTGAAATTCCAAAAGAAAATCACATCATTACTACTGAACCAGTTTCACCATCTCAGCTTGTGCATCCGATGGCAAATGCTCATCGTGAGAAAAAGTCTGAAAAGAATGTGGTTAAGAAAGAATTTGAGAAAAAGGATGTTAAGAATGAACCGTGTGACAAACCAGTCAAGGTGTTTTATCGGATGGAAGGATCCGATAAGATCATCTCTGATGAGGAATTTCCAATTAAAAATGCCAATTACGCTAAAATTGATAAAATTTGGCAAGAAAGCACCATTTGGTTCCCAAAACATGAGAGAACAAATGAAATCCCACCTGCCATTTTAAAGAAATTATTTTTGGATGTTCCTCAAGAACCAAAGGTCCATGTCACAGAGTTCATTAGACCCAAAAACAGAGCTAACGGTTTTCATGAGCCTACTTACTCAAAAGGGCCACTCCCTGAGAGTTTGAGGAATCAACAGTATAATGATCAATATCCTGTTCGGTCATTTGCTCAACCGAATGCTCCAAATGTTTTTGAAGAATACCGTGCATGCTTTAAATGTGGGGAGAGAGGGCATTTACTTGCTCAATGCCTGTATGTAAGGCATAAAAGGCACGAAGTTGAAGTGAGGAATTCCATGAGGAAACTGATTGATCATTATGTTCCACCACACAGACGTGTTGTTCCTCAACAACCACAGTTTTATAATCAAAACAATTTTTATCAAATGAGGAACAATCGTCCAGTTCAATATGATCGCAGAAATCGGATTGCTATGGAACAATCATGGAGAAAACCAGTGGTGAACACAACAAATGATAGGCAAAAGGTTCCACCAAAACCGATTGTCAAGTCAAATGTTGGACCTAAGTCTGTTAAATCAGATAAGGTAACCAAGAAAGTTTCATTTGCAAACAATGTTCAAAAACCGACTGAGAACCCAAAGTCTCAGATTCGTATCTTAAAAAGAACTGAACAATCTTGGACACCCAATGGTTCTCCAGGTGCCTCAACTTCAAAATCCAATGAGAAAAAGGAAACTGTTTTGAACAATCCGAAAAAGATTGATCCAAAACAAAGTGTTAATGAGAATGTTTGTTTGAATAATGATATTCCAAGACCCAAGACTCAGGCTTGGGTCCCCCGAAAGAACTAAACGTTTTATTTGATGTGTGCAGGGAGCTTCAGCTGGCCCTATTAGCAGTCTTTGGATTGTTGATAGTGGAGCTTCAGGCCACATGACAGGGGATCTTGCGTTGCTGTTCGATGTGAAGAACATCAATGGTGGGTATGTCGCATTCGCGGGAAATAAAGGAGGATATATTACTATGGAGGGGAGCGTGAGTAATGGGATAGTGAGCTTTGAGAGAATATCATATGTGAAGCAGATCGACTATAATTTGTTGAGCGTCAGTCAAATTTGTGATAAACAATTCACTGTGCATTTTGATGACAAATCCTGCTATATTCTCAAACCGGGTTTTCAAATTCCTAAGGAGTGGGTAATGTTGAAGGCACCTCGCGTCAACAATCTTTATATTCTTGATATGTCCAAGGCGATGACATCACAGGGGCAAATAACATGTTTTCTATCCAAGGCGACCGAGAAAGAATCGATAATGTGGCACCGAAGAATGGGGCACATTCATCTGAGAAAAATGAATCAACTTGTGAGAAATGGGCTTGTCGATGGAGTAAACGTGAAACATTTCCATCTAAATGACAAGTGTGTAAGTTGTAAGAAGGGGAAGCAACACAGACAGTCCCACAAAGTGAAGAAAGTTAACTCTGTTGAGATGCCACTTGAGCGATTGCACATGGATCTATTCGGACCGGTCAAGCGCAAAAGTCATCTTGGGGAGCTTTATTGTTTAGTTGTCACTGACGACTACTCAAGATTTTCATGGGTGATGTGTTTGCAGAATAAAAGTGACACCTTTAACAACTTGAAAGTTCTGTTCACTCAATTAGAGAATCTCTACAATGTGAAGATAAAGAGAATTCGGAGTGATAATGGGACGGAGTTCAAAAACGCCAAGATAGATGAACTTTGTGAAAGCAAAGGGATTCATCATGAATATTCGGCTCCGTACACCCCACAACAGAACGGTGTTGCTGAACGAAAGAATAGGACTCTAATTGAAGCGGCTAGGACAATGCTCGCAGACTCAAATCTTCCGGTAATGTTCTGGAACGAGGCGATTTATGCAGCAAATTATACACTCAATCGGGTTCTAACAGTGAAGAAGTTTGGTAAAACATCTTATGAACTGTTACACCGATGAAATCCGAACTTAGAGTATCTAGAACCTTTTGGGGCACCATGCACGATGTTGAATCCAAGCGAGAAGTTTAGTCCTAAAGCTGAAGAGGGATACTTTGTTGGATATGCAACCCCGCTCAAACGGGTATACAACAAGCGAACTCGTCGGGTGGAGGATTGGGCTAACGTGGAAGTTCAACGGTATACTCAAAATGTGCAAGGAACGGGTCCTGATTGGATGTTTGATTACAAAGATTTCTTTGAATCATTCAATCTAGATAGCTTGGTTGAAGAAGCTGTTATCAGATTACTTTACGAGTGTGAAAACGCGGCGACTTCACCGTTGGTGCGTCCGATCACCGTGAACCCCCTTCCAGCTTCTAATGATACCAATGCTCCTATACAAGAGGAAGAAGTGTTTCAGGAGGCTTCTACTTCATTAGACTCTTCAGAATCTGAAGATGAACAATTTGAGGAAGTCATTCTTGAGCATGCTGAAGAACCAGAGGCACCGCCAGTGAACCCAACTCCAACTCCAGATGTTGCTTCATCGTCTAACACGGGTCATGATCTGGATGCTGTAGAGAACTTGACTGCTCAGACGGGAGTTATTGTACCTGAATATCCGGAATCTCGGATTCATCGTATTCACCCGCTGGAGCAAGTTATCGGTGATCCTGGAAGCAGTGTGATGACCAGAGGGCAGCTGCGAAGTGTTAACTCGCCAGAGAGTTTTGGTGCTTTAGCGTTATATGCCAAAATTCAACAATCTGGTAGTCAAAATGATTGGTCGTTTGCGTGTTATGTGTCGCAGGTAGAGCCAAGGACATACAAGGACGCTTTGCGGGAGGACGCCTGGGTTGAGGCAATGCAGGAGGAGTTATTACAATTCCAGAAATTGGGAGTTTGGACACTCACGGATTTGCCACCTGGAAGAAAGAAGATAGGCACTAAATGGGTGTTTAAGTGCAAGAAGGATGATCGTGGGGTTATTGTTCGCAACAAAGCCAGATTGGTCGTGCAGGGATTCCATCAAATCGAAGGGATTGATTATAACGAAATCTATGCGCCTGTAGCACGCATTGAAGCTATTCGGATGTTTCTTGCGTTTGCTTCCTATAAGAAGTTCAAAGTATATCAAATGGACGTCAAGAGCGCATTTCTGTACGGGAAAGTCAAGGAAGAGGTTTATGTCGGGCAGCCACCAGGCTTTGAGGACCCAATCCACCGGGATAAGGTCTACGTACTGAACAAAGCTTTATATGGCTTGCACCAGGCTCCGAGACAGTGGTACGAGGAGCTAAGTACATACCTCATCACAAAAGGATTTAAGCGCGGACTCGTCGACTGCACCCTATTCACGAAGAAGTCAGGGGATGATTTGCTTCTGGTGCAGATTTACGTTGATGATATAATATTTGGTTCAACTAACGAGCTTTTATGCAGGGAGTTCGAAACTGTCATGCAGGAAAAGTTCGAGATGAACGCAATGGGGGAGATGCAGTTTTTCCTAGGCTTGCAGGTGGACCAAAGACCCACGGGGATCTTCATTCACCAGACGAAATACGTATCCGAAGTCTTGAGCCGGTTCCAGATGGAGGATTCCAAGCCGATGGATACCCCGATTCAACCCAATCACGGGATTGGAGTGGACGCTAAGGGGGAGCTGACTGACCCATTTACATACAGAGCAATCATCGGATCTCTGATGTATTTGACGGCGTCTCGACCAGATATTATGTATGCAACGTGTCTCTGTGCCCGCTATCAATCGAAGCTGAAACAAAGTCATCTGACGGCGGTCAAGCGTATCCTTAGATATCTGAAGGGTTGTCCCTCAAAAGGACTTTGGTACCCTAATGATGATAATTTTGATTTCATTTCTTTTAGTGATGCAGATTGGGGCGGCTGTGACAAAGATAGCAAATCTACTACAGCTAGTTGCCAGTTTTTAGGGAGCAGGTTAGTCACCTGGCAATGTAAGAAGCAGACCTCCGTGGCGCTGTCTACCTGTGAAGCCGAGTACATTTCAGCCTCGAGTTGCTGTTCGCAAGTGCTCTGGATCCAACAGCAGATGGTGGATTACGGTTTGCAGTTTCTTAAAACCCCTATATACTGTGACAACGAAGCCGCTATCGCATTAACTAAAAATACTGAAAATCATTCTAAAGCGAAACATATCCGGATCAAATATCATTTTATCCGTGATTGTTATGCTAAAGAATTGATAGATATGATCAAAATTCATACTGACTACCAACGTGCAGATTTGTTTACAAAAGCTTTTGACAGATCCCGCTTTGAATATCTCTTAAAAGTAAACAACATAAAGGAAAAACAGGACTAATCGGCACCTCGGTTTATCGCTTTTTAGTTTTATTATTTTTCTGATTTTTGCTAATTGGGAATTTCTCTTTGCTAATTGGGAATTTCTCTTTACTATCGTAATCCTCAAAGAAGTTGATGCTTTCGAGGGGATTGTTTAATCCTCAAAGAAGTTGATGCTTTCGAGTGGATTGTTTCAAATTTTTGTTTTTATTGTTGTTCAGAAAAATTAAAAACCCAAAAATATGTTCTTTATTTTAGGGGGAGCCATTTTCTCAGAAAAACCAAAAACATTGAAAAAGTCAAAAAGACCTAAAAATTAGAAAACCAAAAATGATTTCCTGGATAAAAAGAGGAAATGATAGTACATCAGTGGGGATCTGACACAGGCTAAAGAATTGTATAGTAATATGAGGCGTGTGTTACATACGTGTGATATGCTGATAGGCTTCCTAGACTAAAAATTGCGTGCATTAGTGATACAAACATAACGAACTACGCGTTCGTGGCTGAACACCTCATGGGCATATGGTCTTAGTACCGTAATTTCGTTTGATAGGATTGCCAAAGTCTGAGGTTTCGGGTCGTTATGTTATGGTTATCCGGGATATTCTGATTAAACTTTTGTTGTATTGATTTACGGACCTAGTTTCATCAGAATATTTGCTAAAAGAGCTTAAATGCCAAAACCGAAAGTTACCGAATTGAGGAACTTTATGTTTTAATTGATCAAAGATCATTATTACATCGTATTGACTTTCTGATGCAAATCAGTGGTTAATATCAGCCTCAACCTAGTGTATTTGCACATGTTACTCTGCTGCATTCGTTTGCTGACCTGTACACCTCTGTGCTATATACTTTGTAACTTTTACGGATAACTCTGGCATAATCACGCGTTACGACGAAGCTTTGTGCAATTACTTGATACGGGAGTATGTCGTGTGTGTGGGCACCACATCGTGTTAGTCTATCTAATACACCTAACTCGTATCATTTTAAAGCATTGCGTAATAGTCTGCATGTGAGCTTACGTGGACCACAATATCAGCAATTGCCGTGTCACATACTGTTTCTAATGATAATATTAAACAAATAGATCAACGCTGTGATCAGATTTCTCAGAAAACTGATATGATCCTCTTACCGGATATCACAAAATGTTTACTGCTTTCATTTACTTTGATGCATTTTACTTTTATTGTCAAAAAGATACAAAATCCAAAAAGATTTTAGGTGTGTTTTGATAAAATTTCAGAAAAACCAAAATTTTTGCATTTCTGCTTTATTTTTGATATCCGAGGAGGCTTGATGGTCAATTTCTGAGATTTGATAACACCATCTGGGCATTGTATCATTCAAAAAGTGAAAATATGAGTTTTTGAAGTTTAACAGATTGAAAAATGTTGAAAGGGATTCGAATTCGTGATTTGGCAAAATTTTCAGATTTTTCCATTTCACATTCGCCCCTTAATTGGGTCGAATGTGGAAAAATCATCACTTTCGGGCGTTTGCACTTGGGCGAATGTGAGAATTTATCACCAAATTCCACTTTCGGGTGAAAAGTTCACCTTCGGGCCATTAATTTGGACCGAATGTGGAACTACCCACATTCGACCATAAGAACGGGCGAAGGTGGCTTTCCTATATAAGCCTTGTTCCAGGTTCGAACCCTCATTCAATGTTTTTCAAAATTTTTCTTTCGAACCAAGACTTGTTGTTGGATTTCTTTAGACTTGTGCCTTTTGTTCCCTACCATATTCTGATCATTTTAACTCCTTATTCACAGGTATTGGAGCAAAAACACGTTCAGAATCGTCGTGTTTATGACCGGACTTAGGGTTTTCGAATTAAGGGTCCTAGGGTGTTTCTTGAAGCTTGTTTTTGATTGCATTTCAATCCACATTAGTTTTAGGGGGAGAATAATGCAGGAATTAGAGTTATAACAACATTTAAGGGGTTAATTGATTGTTTGAAACAGTTTTGACCTAATTCCTTTTAAAAACTAATGTAAATTGAAATTTAAGAACAATTGATTATGGACGAATGCTAATCGGCCATAGTAGTACACATTTCAATCAGTATTACATGTTAAAAACGAAGATGAGAAATTTTTAAATTTTTGGGGATAATCAGTTTCACTTTCGGCTGATAAAAACGGGCGAAGGTGGATTAGAACGGTCGAATGAAGTTTATATTGGGCGAATGTAATGTTTAACAAACAAATTTTCACATTCGTACCAATTTTTCACATTCGTACCCTAAAAGACACATTCGACCTAATTAAAATGGGCGAATGTGAAATCCTGAAAATCTTAAAAGTTTAAATTTTTGTCGTTTTCGTGCTTTGACGTATTTTTCTGATTTTGATGTACAGATGGCTGAGCAAACTGAAAATATTGAGATTCAAGCAGAGAATGTCATTCCAGATCCAGTTCAGGAGACAGTTCAAGAGGCTGAAGCATCAGTTGCAAGCAATTGGCCATTCAAAAGATCTCATAACTGCTGTGCTATCTTGGTGACATGGAGAAGAATACAGAGTTCACTGGGATTATTGAGTTCTTGAAGAGGAGCAGAATTGTGCATACTTTAGCTACACCAACGATTATCTACAAAGACATTGTTGAAGACTTTTACAAGAACGCAAAGTATGACTTCTGGGAGAATCAGACGATAATCAAGAGCAAAATACAAGGAATGGAGATGTTTTTGACAGAGTCTGATATTAGAGAAGCACTTCAGATCAAGTTTGAAGTAAGTGAAGATCCAAGAGAATTGTCGTGGACTGAACAGAAAGCTTGTTTCTTGAGGATGAAGTACAAAGGACCGATCACTGATGGTTCTATGCACAAAGGGAAGCTGAGTGTGCAGTTCAAATACTTTGCACATGTCATTATTCACGTATTTGGATGTGTAAGTGGTGGATATGATGTAATGAGAAGAAGTTTAAGCTCATTGATGGTTGCGTTGACTCTCAACAAACCATTCAATGTGTCTGGGATGATATTGGACCATATGCTGGAAATGCTTAAGGGTTTGAAGAAGAAACAATTCATGTTATACCCTAGATTTCTGATGATGATTTTTGATCACAAATATCATGAGTTGAAGAAGGATCCTACCCAGATTATTGGTCAAGATCACATGAACATCCGTACTTTGGTGAGGATGAAAGGATACAAAGGTGTGCCTGATGAAGATAAGCCACCATACAGGAGATTGTTTGGAGCTCTAGCTAAACAGGATTACACTGATCCTAGAAAGAACAAAGCTAGACATACTGATAGTGATTCAGATAATGACGATCCTTTAGTGTATGCAGATGCAAACACTAAGAGGAAAAGACAGGTTGTCAATCCTGGAGCCAAAGGGAAGGGCAAGGGAAAGATGGACCAGGGAAGTTCTAAGCAACAGGTGGTGAGAAAGAAAACTACTGCTAAGAAGGGGACTAGTTTGGTTGATGAAGAATCTGTTGATTCGGAGGAGACTGAGATAGATGAACAGTGGGATTCGGATGAAGAAAATGTTAGGACCACCAAACGTAAGGCCACTATGGTTGGTGAGTCTGAATCTCTTAACAAGATAATTGAAGAAGCAGAACAGAGTAAGAAAGCTGTTGATGCTGAAGATGAAGGATTAGGTGTTGATATGGATTAATTGAATGCTGGAGAGACTGTTGTAGTGAACTTGCCAAAACCGAAACACAAAACAATGGCAAAGAAGTCGAGCACTAAACAGTTAAGGGAGAAAGAGATTGCCCAACTGATGAAAGGAAAAAGGATACCCGATGCTGGTACATCGTCTAAGTTGTCTTCACCAGTAACAAAGAAGCAGAAAAAGACTAAAGAGGCTGAAACATTACCAGTTGATCAGTTTAATGTGGCACTGGATAATGTGTTAGATATGTTCAGAAAGCCTCAGAAAGAGAAAGCTAAAGAAGTTGAGCCATCCAAGTCTAAGAAAGTCACTGTTGCTGATGATGTGATGAAGCAAGTGAACAAAAAGATGGATGAGATGATGAAGATGATTGTAGCTCAACAAGCAGAGATTGCAAAGTTTAAACAGAATGAGGAGAAAATGCTTCAGATAGTGGTTGCTTCAAAGTCTAATCAAGATGAGATTGAGGAGAAAGTAAAGAAGCTTGAAGCTAAAAATAAGAAGCTTGAGGGAAAATGTTCAAGGAACAAGAGCATGATAAAGGTGATCAAAGAGGATAACAAAGAACTAAAGGCTGAAAACAAACGCCTTAGTGATTTGTTAGACAATTTGTATAATGAAGCACCCAAGTTGAAAGAAGGTGAAGAAGATAAGGAAAAAGAAGAAGAACAGGTAGACTTTGAGCCTTCTGATTCAGAGAAAGAAAAAGATGATGATGAGGAAGATGAGGAGTCTGAGAAAAGTGATGATGAGGATAGTAAGAAAAGCGATAAAGATGATGATGATGATGCTGAGGGGTCTGGGAGTAAGAATGATGATGATAGTAGTGATAGTAGTGATGATGAAGGAGGAGATGACACAAGCAAGTTTACTTTCGAGAAGAGAACACCAAAGAAGAAGGATGCTGGAGAATCGAGTTCCAAAAAGAAGAAAGGTGGAAATACAGATTCAGATGAAAGTATCTTTTGGAATGAGAAGGTGAGATCTCTTGGTGATGATGCAAAGAAAGTGTACAGAGATATGTTAGAGAAAAGAGAATGGACGATAGAGTTCACAGGTCGTTTTGCTGAGATATTCCAGACTGATGACATGAGATACGA
This sequence comes from Ambrosia artemisiifolia, assembly GCA_032199755.1. Lineage (NCBI taxonomy): Eukaryota > Viridiplantae > Streptophyta > Magnoliopsida > Asterales > Asteraceae > Ambrosia > Ambrosia artemisiifolia. Next base: position 36,451,001 of record CM063517.1, read on the forward strand.
ACTGGAGTATAACGATCCTGATTTAGAAGAAGGTGAAGTACCTGCTGCTGTGGCAAAAGAAATTCTTGATGGTCTTGCACAGAGAGTGGGGAAATCATTTGAGGAGTTTGTGATGGATGAGTCAATTTCAAATATTCCTGAAAAGGATATTGGAAATCACTCAGATGATAAGAATACTCCAGAGTTTGATGAAGTGGAGATTGAAGATATTACACATGAGGAATATCCACAGTACTTCAGACAGACTGATGAAGATGTGATATTTCCAGACTTCACAGAAAGACCAAACACTTCAGCGAAGAAGAAAGCTAAGAAAAGGAGTGAAGAGTTTGTTGAGAAGGTGTTTGGTGCTGATAAGCAACAATCTTCAAGTCAATCTGATGAATTGAAGAATTACTTGAAGAAGTTGAGGGAAATGGATGAGAACCGACCAAAGCCTGAAGCTCAAGGAAGTTTCTATAGATTCCATAATGCTAAATTCAAAGGCAGAGCTCTCGGGTGGACTTATTTGGGTAGACTGAAGTGTTTAGCTGCTAAATGGGAATCAGGAATTCTGTATTTCTACAGATTCATTGATTTGCTAACTCTACCGTATTGGGCGGTCAGAGATCTTTGCAGATTTCCAATGTCTGGAGCTTCAGTGAATAATACACATGTCGGTTGGTGTGCAGACAAGTTAGTTTGGGAAAGTAGAACGAAGTGGAACATGTTCAAGCCTCAATATCCAAGAAGGAAAGTTCATAGGGATATTGATCCTAAAACCAAGCTGAAGAGAGTAACTTTGATCTACAAAGCACCTGAAGTGATGAGAAAGATACCTTTGATGCCTATGCCGCAACATTTCAGTGCTGACTTTATATTTTGGTACTACGATTGGAGAAAGGCTGAAGCTGTGATTGTTTTGAGAGATGGGAAGGACAAATACAAGCATGTTCATGTATTTGATCCGATGTGGTTGATTAACTGTACCTTCGAAGACATCATCATGCTTTTCTACAATCCGATTCATCATGAGCCTAACGATGCTGAACAAGCAAAGAAGTATACTCAAGTTGTGGGAGTTTGTTTTGCGTATGACATAAACTCGGGGAGTAGCTTGGATGCTAAGCTTGGTAAAATGGTGAAGATGGCTAATGTATCAAAACCGGTGAAAAGAAAGTTGGAGCCGGAAATGACTAAAGAGCATAAGAAACAGCTCAGAATTTATTTGTTGAACAAAGCAATGGACGAAGACAGAAAACGATCCAATCAATAGTCGAGGGGGAGTTTGTAGATGCACGAAGTGCGACTAGTGATTGGATCTACAAAGTTAACATATGTTAGAAAGTTTGCTGATGGGTTGAATGTAGAAAATGTGGGCGAATGTAGAGAAGAATGGGCGAAGGTAGAATGTTTATGGGCGAAGGTAGAATGGACCTGATCAGAAGAACACATTCGTACCAAATAGTGGGCGAATGTGGAAGAAGTCCACATTCGACCATCTATACTGGGCGAATGTGCAGACTGTATAAATAGAAGTTGTGTGTTTTTGAGTTATAGAGAGTTTTAGTTGAAGTGTGTGTTTGTGTCAGGTTCTAGGTGTAATTGAGAAAGTGTTTAAGTGGTCTAGATTAACGTGTGTGTGATTGTAATTGAATATTTGAGAAAGTTAATCTATGAAAAAGCTTTGAAAAAGATGTTTACTGTGTTTTGATTAGAGTTTTATCAGTTTGTTCAGAACTAGGGTTTCCGCACCTGGTTTTGTGACTTGTATGATCAATTAATCCTGTTTCATTTAAAATCTTCCGTTTACATTCACCACAAAACACCCAAGTGGTGTAGTGGTTCTGTTGTTTGTGTTATTTCCCTGAACTGGTTTGGGACGCAGGTTCGAATCCCGGCCCAAACATTTATTTTTTTGCAATTTTTTTCATATATAGAAGTTTTCTTACTATATACATTATGATTTCACAAGTTAAAAATGGTTACAAAATGTTTTTAAAACATACAAAACATCAAGATTCGAGGATTTTATTTAATAATTATTATTACAAGAGAGATTGAAAATTACGAAACGTTACAGAAAGGGTGCCTACGCTCTTGAACACTTGGATGGCACACCCATACCACGCACCTGGAATGCGTCACAACTACGCATCTGTTATCCTTAGGTTTTATTTCAGTCCTGCATTGTAATAACGGCTTATGGCCCATTGATATTTTGATGCAATAAACAACAAGTTTTCTGGTTCATGGCATACGTTCATTATATTCCAAGACAAAAAACAAGCAGATATACAATACGCAAGACTTAGATTACACTTATAAAGCAACATCATACATATGGATCTCACATAATATACCAACAATAAAAAAGAGTTGGTACGAAGCATAACATTTACATCATACGATCATGTCACTGTTATATGGAGAGCAAAAATCATTAGTATCTATATATATGCATCCCTACAACTGCATATCTAAAGACTTGGAGCATGCTCCCATCCACTTCCTGCACGACGAAGCTTGAGTTTTGGGGTTTTCGGAACGTCACCAAGTTAAACGTAAGTAGAAATAAAATTTACACGCAAGTAACATATCTACAAAAAAAAAATCTTAAAAAAAGGTTTAATAGTCTTCAGTCTAAAAACGCAAATACATACAACTTCAGACGCAAATTGTAAAAAAACAACTATATATAAAACATAATGATAGAAATAAATAATACGCAACTACTGGTGTGAATATAAATCACCTAACTCAAAACATAACACACAACTACATATGTACAAAGTTAATTTAAAAACACGATTACGTGACTACAAAATCAAACATAAAACCCAACAACTATCATTCAAGATGTAATCTTCATCTTCGTTAGCTTTTGGCTATACTGTAACATCAGCTTCTTCATCCAAAATTGTCAATGCAAATTGTGAAAACGTTAAAATCTGAAAAAATTGTGGAGAAAAAAACAGAATTAATAAAAACTAGTAAAAAATGATAAAACTGAATAAAACGATTATCGATTATAATTTGTACGAAATAACTGATCGATCGAGTTAGACAAATACTCAACCAGAAATTATAGAATGATCATGGTGTTAGGGTTTCCTGTCCTTTGATTTTGGAGAAAAGTAAAAAAAATAGAACATATAAGGAGAAAAGTCTATAATACCCTCACCTTCTAGAAAATTAAAATACGAGGTAATTTGGTAACCGCTTCCATGTATCCGATTATCATTGTTCTTACGTTTTGTACGCTATATAATTTTGTACCGTAAACTTTCTCTATTTAAAGAACCAAAAAGTATTACATTTGAGTGAACACTAAAATCTGTAATTTTTAAAAATTCAAACTGATCTATACATATAATATTTAGAAGCAATTTTGGAGACTTGGCAATCATTTACCCCCCTAGCAATTATCTCTCCTCCATTTGTGAAGCCACATGGCACCTTTAGAGAATTAATAAAATTTTCTTTTTTTTAAATCAAAAATCATTATAATTAATTAATTAATATGTTGACTTTTGGAGAAGACAATTCTCATTTATCACAATTATTAACTTTCCTAATTTTTAAAAGAATTCTTCCCTTATACTCTTCCTTTACAAAGCTTTCTTCTGTTGGGTCTGCTGACCTGGAGAAGAACAGATGATTGAAAGCCAAAATATACTAAGTGTTGATCCAGAATAAATATCAGAGTTTACAAGAAAGCTTCCTCCAAAGAACTGCTGACTCCAAACTGCTGATGCTTAAACAACTGATACAAGACAACTGCTGCTGATGAAAGGTCTGATGAAGAAAGTCTGAAGAGCAAAAGTCTGATAAAGAACAAGTGCTGATCAAGATCTGAAGAACAAAGGACTGTTGAACCAACAGCACTTTGGTTCAACAGTTGTTAAGAAGACATCAGAGTTTATAGCTTAACAGAGTTTCCATTCAGTAGTTTCAATGTAACAGTAGTTTATTGTTTTATCAGATGTTGTAGTTTGTTAGTCAGTTAGGGGTCGCTTTCTAGGTGACGTCAGCTATGTGATCATCAGAGGTTTGTACTTGTCTATAAATAGAACAGTACTTGTACTGTTCTATTGGTCACTCGTCATTCTCTCTAAGACAAACAAACTCTGAGTGATCAGGCTGAGGGGGAGTTATAATTGTACCTTTGTAATCTTTCAACTTTAATGAAAGCTTTCGATTGATAACAATTATTCTCTATGTTTTGATTATTCTTTATTCCGCTGCACTTTCCATTTATACTTCATTCATATTACATCATTAATCAAAACAATCCAATACTCAGATCCTAACAATTGGTATCAGAGCTTGGTCAATTAAATCTGATCTAATCAATCAGTTTAATACACAGATCAGCTCACAATCATTGATATCGTTTGTTTGTCGGGTTAAAACAGAGTAATAGTTTATTTTCGTTTCAACAGTTAGTAAACAGACTTTGTTTTTGAAAAACCAAGAGAATGACTTCACTAAATCAAGATCCACACAACACTGGCACACACAACAAGCCACCGATGCTTGTCAGGTCAGAATACAACATCTGGCAGCGTCGAGTAGCTCATGTGTTAGCACAACAGAACACAGGGTGCTGGAAATCGGTAGTATTTGGACCACATGTTCCAATGGTACCGAGTGCCGAGGATCCAAAGATCCAAGTACCAAAGAGTGTTGAGAACTACTCAGAGCAAGATTTTCAAAAAATCGAGCTAGATGCCAAGGCTTTCAGCATAGTAGCCATGGCACTGCCGAATGATATCTATGCCGGTCTCTTGCACTGCAATAGTGCTAAAGAACTATGGGATGCTCTTAAAGAGCAATTCGGGGGAACTGATGATGTGATTGAAAACAACCGAGAAATACTTAACCAACAATATGAAACGTTTAGTCACATAAAAGGGGAGTCATTAACACAACAGTTTGAAAGGTTTAACTGTCTAATTAGTGAACTAAAACTGGTTGGTCTAACTTTTCCTAATTCAACTCTGAATCATAGGTTTCTTAGATCACTTCAGGACAAATGGGACACTATAGCTATTGTTATGAGAAACTCTATCGGATTCAAAGACCTAACCCTGACCCAGCTTCATGGTAAGCTCCTAACTTATGAAAGGGAGCTTAACCAGAAAAAGAAGCTCCAGGACTCTGGCAAAGTGTCAGATGACTATGTATTTGGTAATACTGCACTGTTGGGTCAGGATGATGGTTCTGGAAGTAGTAAGGATCAGAGTTATGATCATTACATTGACATAACAACTGGTTTCAATAATGATTCTTACTCATCACCAAACAACTGTGCTTTCACAGCTAGTGGTGATATCCAGGCTTCTGATAATTCATCTTTTGTGTACAATGACTTGCAATACATTGACCCTTTGGACCTAGAAGAAATGGACATCTTACACCAGGTTGCCCTGCTCAGTATTAGAACCAATAACTTCTATAAGAAAACTGGCAGGAGGTTCCCAGGTTTACATGGTGGGTCAAAGGTTGGGTTGGATAAATCAAAGATAAAGTGTTTTAAATGTCACAGAATGGGTCATTTTGCTAGGGAGTGTAGGAGTCAAAATGGAGTTCCTATGATCACCTATCCAAATCAAAGACCACAGACCAACACTTATCAGACCATCCCTAATGTACCTAATGTGCAAAACACTGCTCACTTTGCACAGACCCAAACCACTGTTCCTGTGCATTATGTCCAAACCACTGTTCCTCAGTATCACTATGTCCAAACACCTGTTGCTCAGGCCTCTGTGCCAATGACTGTTACTCCACCCTCTGCTCCTGCAGAGACCAGTCAACCAGGTCAACAGAGTTTCTTTACTCAGGGCTTTGTTGATTGGAGCAGTCTACCAGATGAGATAACAGATGACAACATTGCTCTAGTTGCCAACACTGAAAAGGATTTTTGTTTTATGGCTCTAGAAACAATTGTTGAAGAGACTGATTCTGAGGAAGTGGTGTCTATGTCTGAAAATGTGACTGATGGTGTTGTTGGTGAGATTGTTTCAGCTGAAGAATCTGAAGTGGAGGTTGTGAATCTATCAGACCCCTGGGGTAGTGATGACTGTGACTGCCAGTGTAACTGTGCCTTGATGGCTGCTGCTAAGGTATCTCCTCAAATCTTAAATGACTTGTGCTCAGACAAATGTATTGTAGCATTTGCTAAGATAAAAGAGGTGAATGAAAACTTTAGAAAGAAAATTTTGGATTCTGAAATTCAGGTTGAAAAATTAACAAAAGAGTTAAAATCAAAATTATCTGAAAAAGAGTCTGAAATCAGCAGTCTAAAACATGAAGCAAGCATAACCAAAGACCAGCTTCAGACTATGATAACAAAATATCATAGTTGTAAGAAGGAGCTTGAGTCCACCCAAGTTGAATGTCAGAAATGGGTGGAATCATCTAAGGGTTTTGAGATGATTGTCAACCAACAATCCAAAAGTCATGTGAAATTTGGGTTTGGTTTTAAAACCACTGATCAAGTTTCACAAACCACTGACAAAAAGGAACCACAATTGGTTGAGGTCATCCCTACTAACTCAAAAGGTCAAGAAATCAAGGTTACTGAACCCAATGGCAAGAAAATCATTCTTGAAAAGTTGGAAGGTACACCCTCATTTGATGAGATTGAGAAATATCAATTCAAACCAACATGGTCAGATGAGTGTGAAGTCCTTGAAAATTTCAAACCAATGACCTTCAAAACCTCTGATGGTAAAATGGCACCACAGGCCAAGGTTATCCCTCTAGTAAATCTTCCAACAGATGATGAAACATCTGTTGAAAAGAAGAAAGAAAAGGGGAAAGCCAAGAACAACTTGTTTTGTGATTTTTGTGAAAAGAAGAACCATGTCACCAAAAACTGTTTTCTTCTAAAAGCATATGACATCAACAAAACAACAAGTTTAAATGATTCAAAATCTAAAGAATGTGCAATCTGCAAGAAAAAGAATCACAAAACAAAAGAGTGCTTATATCTCAAAAATTTTGATGAAAAGATAAAAGAGTATAAAGCTAAAACTCTGGAGAGTCAAGTGATGAGTACTTCAAAAGGAAAATCCAAACAGACTTTTGAATCAGTCCAAACATCTGTTACCCAAAGTCTGAACAAAAACTCTGCTCCCAGAGAAGTTCAGGTAACAGATGCTCCACCTGTTAACAGATTACCAAGAGGATATGGGCAACCAACTTGTCATCGTCTGCCACATGTTTATGATGAGCCCAAGAGGCCTTCAAAACCAAAAGTGAACAGACATCCTCATGGTTTTCAACAACTAACTGGAAATGATCAAACATCTGCTGGACCAAGTGTTGACATACAAGCACTGGCAAATGGTCAACTGCAGCTGTTGAATCTAGTTCAAAAGCTAGTCCAAACAACTGATCATTCTCCACAACTTAAGGCTGAGACAGCTAAGGACCCATCCAAAGCCAATTTGGCTTTGGACACTCACCAAAACTAAAATCCTTACTGATGTGCAGGGAGCTTCTGCTTGTTTAGACAGTTTATGGTATGTAGATAGTGGAGGCTCCAGGCACATGACTGGATGTAGAGCCCTTCTTCTGGACTTTCTTGCTCATGGAGGGGGTGATATATCCTTTGGTAATGATTCTAAAGGTAAAGTGTTGGGTTCTGGTACTGTCAAAGCAGGGAGGCTTAAGTTTGAAAATGTTAATCTAATAGACAATCTAAAATTCAATCTACTTAGTGTATCACAAATGAGTGACAAAGGCTTTGGGTCATTCTTCACTAAGCAAACTTGTAAGATTGTTGGCCCAGAGGCTGTAGAAAAGATTAACACCATCATTGCTGAGAGCAAAGCACAACTTGTTGCTCACAGAAGTGGCAATGTGTATGTGGTTGATATGTTGAAGGATAATCCTACTGCTAATGTCTGTCTGTTCTCAGCTGCCTCTACCAAAGAGACAGAACTGTGGCATAGGAGACTTGGTCACACCAACCTTCAAACTATCAACTCACTCTCCAAACAAAACCTTGTCAGAGGTTTACCATCAAAAGAATTCAAGTGTGATGAGCATTGTGTTTCCTGTTTAAAAGGCAAACAACATAAAAGCTCTTACAAATCCATTGATGAGTCCAAAACCAGTCAATGTCTACAAATGTTGCACATGGACTTGTTTGGCCCTGTAAAAATCATGAGTCTAAGAAGGAAAAGATTTTGTCTTGTCATAGTTGATGATTTTTCTAGGTTTACATGGACTTACTTTTTACACTCTAAAGATGAGACTGCAGGTATCTTGAAGGACTTTGTTACCAAAGTTGAAAAACAATATGACTTGCCAGTAAAAGTCTTTAGGAGTGACAATGGAACAGAGTTCAAAAATAAGGAGTTAGATGATTTCTGTGTGTCAAAAGGGATTGTAAGGCAGTACAGTATCCCAAGAACACCAGAGCAGAATGGGGTGGTTGAAAGGAAGAACAGGACTCTTATTGAGGCTGCAAGAACAATGCTAGCAGATTCTGGTTTACCTCTGTCCTTTTGGGCAGAAGCTGTAAACACTGCTTGTTATGTTCAAAACAGAGTTTTAATCAACCCTAGACATCAAAAGACTGCTTATGAAATTCTGTTTAAAATCAAACCACTGATATCATTTTTCAAAATCTTTGGCTGTCCATGTTTCATTTTAAATCTTAAAGATTCCATTTCAAAATTTGCAGCCAAAGTGGATTGTGGATATTTTCTGGGGTATTCTTCTATTGCAAAGGCCTATAAAGTGTTTAACACAAGGACTAAAACAATAGAAGAAACTCTGAATGTAAAGTTCAATGAACTTTCTTCTTTAAAAATCCCAGCAAACCCTGCTGAGTTGTTTGACTTAGATAAATTCAAATTTGAAGATATTACTGTCAAAACTAACCCTGCAGGTACTCCACAATCTTCACAACAAGATTACAGAATAGATGTTGTGGTTCCAGACCACTACAAAGTCTATCATGTATCAGAGGAAGCAGTGGTTCAAAACAACTGTCAAAACTCTGTCACAGCTGAGTCAGCCACTGTTGGCCAGTCCTATCTTCAATCCACTGATTCACCCAGCCAATTCACTGCTCAATCATCTGTTGACAAGAGTCAATCATCTGTTGACAAAAGTCAGTCCAATCTTACACCACTTGGACCCATTCCTCCACCTCCATTTCAAACATCTGTTGCCTCTTCAGAAGTGCCAACAGATGTTATGTCAACAGAGTCTCCAAACCTCTGTCCTTCACCACAAAATGCCATCATACCTTATCAGGGAGATTTAATCTACCTAAGAGCTCATCCACCAGATCAAATCATTGGCAACATCAGAGAAGGTGTGCTCACAAGGAGCCAATCCTCAAACATCTGTCTTTTTGCAGGCTTTCTATCCCTTACACAACCTGTCAAGTACCAAGAGGCACTGAAAGACAACAGCTGGGTAGAAGCCATGCAAGAAGAACTCCTTCAGTTTAAAAGACAACAAGTATGGGAACTTGTACCACTGCCTAAGGATGTTTGTCCTATTGGCACAAAGTGGGTCTTCAAAAACAAAACTGATGAAAGGGGTATAGTTGTCAAGAACAAAGCCAGGTTAGTGGTTCAAGGCTTCAGACAAGAAGAGGGTATTGACTATGATGAAACCTTTGCCCCTGTAGCAAGGCTAGAGGCAATCAGACTCTTCTTAGCCTTTGCTGTCAACCACAACATCAAGGTGTTTCAGATGGACATCAAGTGTGCCTTCCTATATGGCAAAATTCAGGAGGAGGTCTATGTATGTCAACCACCTGGTTTTGAAGACACATTCCATCCTGATCATGTCTACAAGCTTAACAAAGCTTTGTATGGACTCAAACAAGCACCAAGAGCCTGGTATGAAACTCTCTCTACTTTTCTCTTATCCATTGGTTTCACTAGAGGTAAAATTGACAAAACCTTGTTTTTAAAATGGAAAGGAAAAGACTTAATGATTGTTCAAATATATGTGGATGACATCATTTTTGGATCCACATGTAATAAAATGTGTGAGGAGTTTAGGGAACTCATGACAGCAGAGTTTGAAATGAGTGCTATGGGTGAACTTCAGTGCTTTCTTGGTCTCCAAGTAAAGCAACTGCAAAATGGTACTTTCATTCATCAAAACAAGTATGTGAAAAACTTGTTAACAAAATTTGAGATGAATGATTGTAAGCCCTGTAGTACACCCATGAGCACTGTCAAGCCACTCACTGATGATGAAAAGGATGAACTTGTTGATCAGACACATTATAGATGCATGATTGGGTCTTTATTGTACTTAACAGCATCCAGGCCAGACATTATGTTTGCAACCTGTGTGTGTGCTAGATCTCAGGCTTCTCCTAGAAAGTCTAACCTTATTGCTGTGAAAAGGATCTTCAGATACCTAAAAGGTGCTCCCACACTTGGTATCTGGTATCCTGCTAATGGAAACATTGAGCTTTCAGGTTATTCAGATAGTGATTTTGCTGGCTGCCATACCACAAGGAAGTCCACATCAGGAGGGTGCCAGTTTCTAGGGAATGCCTTAGTCTCCTGGCAAAGCAAAAAGCAAGCAGCTGTTTCAACATCCACTGCTGAAGCTGAATACATTGCTGCTGCAAGCTGTACAGCTCAACTTATGTGGCTTCAAAATCAACTATTGGACTTTGGGATAACAGCACTTAGGACTCCACTCATGTTGGATAGTCAAGCTGCTGAAAATATCATCAAAAATCCAGTCTCCCACTCAACCACCAAGCACATAGATATCAGACATCATTTTGTCAGGGATAGCTATGAAAAAGGTTTGATTTCTCTGCACCATGTTCCAACAGAGGATCAGTTGGCAGATGTGCTGACAAAAGCTTTAGACACATCTACCTTCACAAATCTGATCTCTCGAATTGGAATGTTAAACATGGATTAAAAACAACAAAAATGTTTTCAATAAAACATTAAAATGGTTCAGAAAATCAAATTTTGCTAAAATAACAACTTGGTTGAAAAATCTGTTTTCAAACCACTGATTCAGATAAAACAACCACTGTTTTATTAAAACCACTGTTAGTTGAAAAATCTGTTTCAAACATCTGATCAGGTAAAACAACCACTGTTGGTTGAAAAATCTGTTTCAAACATCTGATCAGATAAAACAACTGATTTCATCAGTCTTTTGGTTAAACAACAGAGGTTGGCAACAGAGGTTTAACAAAACAGCTGTCTGCCACCAGATGTTTCAACCATCAGATGTTTGCCACGTCTGCTCTCAAAAGCAGAGTTTTTGCCACATCAGCGGTTTCACCAGAGCCTATAAAACCCTGTTCTTCCCCCAACAGCAGTTTTACTGTCTCATTGTATTCAAAATACTAAAAACCGCTTTCGTCTTCCTCATAACCCTCAATCAAAGATCATTACTTTCATAATCAAAATCCATTAAAATGGAACTTCAAACAAAAGCCACTCACAATTTCCTTCCATATTTGGTTAAAACCGAAGACAACACACCATTCCATTCCACCATTGACATCATAAACAACTCGAAATATAAAAATATTCTTGTTGCTGATGCCCCCATTCACCTAGAAACACTCCAAGAATTTTGGGCAACTGCTGAGGTTTTATATCAAGACAAAAAGCCTACGTCCATAATTTCAAAAATTGGAGCCACCAGTATCGCCATAACCCCTGAGATCATCTCCACTACCTTCTCATTGAACGACTTGTCAGGTATGGAAACTTTTCCTAAAACAGAGCTTCACACTGAGTTTCAAGAGAGGGGGTATGATGCTCAAATGACTGGTTCCACACTATACAAAAAGTTTTTCCCACCAGTCATGAAATTTTTCTTCCATACCCTCCTCCTCTGTGCCTCTGCCAAGACTACATCCTTCAATGAAATCCCATTGAGGATACAATACTTGGGATATGCTATGTTGTCAGACTCTGACTTCAATCTATCTCAGGGATTGTTTTCAGACTTGGTATCAAATGTGAAAGCCATAAAATCTGGCTCAAACAATGCTTTTCTGCTCTACCCTAGAATTCTAAGTGTAATTCTACAAAAGCTTTTACCTGAAAAGGATTTTCAAAAGGGAGAGTCATTTAAAATGAAAAGTTTAACTGATGAAACTTTTACTAGAATGCTGGGTTCTTCAACCCAAGAAAAGGCACAAAAAGTTCAAAAAGTTTCCAAAACACAACCAAAGAGGACAAAGACAACAACTGTTGTTGAAACCTCTGTTGGTGAGCCCACTGCTCCTGGTGATCATGGCACTTCATCCAGTGCTGTGAAACCCACACCAGCCACCAAAAGAAAACGTCCATCCACCAAAACAACCACCAAAACCAAAAAGGGTCTTCTGGAAGATGAGATACCAGAAGCTAACCCTGTTGCATCACCAAAGCAACATGAAACCACTGTTGTTACTTCCTCACAACAGTTGGAGATATCTCAACCCAAGCAAACTCCTCAAGATTCCTCACAAAAGGAACTTGTTGTAAGCCAAAGGGAACCTCACACTGAGGCATATGAGTCACTTGATCATATGTTTACAAGCCCATCTCCCAGGGCTAATCAGCTTCTTACTCCACCTACATCACCACCACATGTCCCACCAACAATGCAACCCCTGTTTGAGGCTATTGATAAAACTCAGGACAATCCCAGTTCCTCTCAATCACCTATCACTGAGAGTATGCCACTACCAGTGACTGGGACTGAGGAAAATCAATCAGCCATCCCACAAACAGATGAGGAGGTTATACTCCCAGAAGTACTTGTTACTTCTGATGAGGTTTCAAGAGAAGCAGCCACTACTGCTGTTGAGACCATTGTTTCACAGCAGGACAGTGGTTACATTGCTAAGACTTCCTTGAAGGCAACAACTGCTGAAGACACAATTGTGTCTCCAAAAACAGTTGGAAGTCCCCAGAACCAAGACCAAGGGGCAGCAGGTTCTGTCTCCATGGACTCACCTCCTAGGGCTGAACCAGCTAAAACTACCTCTGGTAGGGACTCAGATGATCCTATTAATTTAGGTGATGAGTCAAAATTACAAGAATTGACGGTTAAAGTTCAAAACCTTGAATCCTCTGTTGCTGACATCAAATCTGATGTCAAGTCAATTTTGGAAACATTGAATAACTTTACAAAGAGTCAACCATCAACTGCTGATGTTGCTAATGAGCTATGGAAATCTGTTTCCCCCATCATCATAGCTCATCGAAAATTAGCAGATCAGACACAAGAAACCTACATGACTGTGATCCGAAACATGGTAGATGCCAGATTCAATGATACAAAGGCTGATATCAAGGTGATCAAAGAACACTTGCTGAAGACCACTGGCTCTGCCCCTACCACAATTCTCAGAGATGAAGATGATGATGAGTACACTGCTGATGATGCCAAAAAGGGGGAGAGTGGCAGAGATAGGCTACGAAAATTAAAAACACAAATAGGGAAGAAGCCAACTGCTGACAAACCAGGGTCACCCAAATCAGCTCCACAAACACAACAACCAAATGTTCAAGTCCCTGACTCTGAACCAGCTTCAGCATCAAAGGCAAAAGAAGTTGACACTTCAGCTAATGAAAGAGCTGAAAAGGCTGCTGAAGACAAAATGAAAAGGGCTGAAACATTGGAGGTAAAGGCAGAGAGGTTGGTACAACTGAAAAAGGAACAGCAACAGGAAGTGGAAGATGTGGGCACTTCAAAGAGAAGGAAAATGCCAGCCAAACACACTAGAAAACCACCTTCCAAATTAACTGCTGAAACTCCTGTTGTACAAACACCTGTTACCACAACCACTGCTCCACAAACCACTGCCACCACAACCTCTGTTACCCAAACCACTGAAACTAAAACCACTGCACAACCCAAACCAGTAACCAAACCAGTCACTAAACCAACCACAACTCAACCAACTACCAAACCTACTTCAACACAACCTAAAACCCAAACAACTGCTGGTTCGACAAAAGGACCAACAGATGTTTCTCAATCCACTGCTACATCCTCACCTTCACCCAAAATCTTGTATAGCAGAAAAAGGAAATCCACCTTTGTTATACAAGATGAAAACATCCACAACACACCACCTAACACCCCAATCTCATCCACACCAGTCAATGCCATTCCACTCTCATCTTACTCACCACACACTGACCAATTCAGATCACACAGACCACCACCAACCATCACACCATTGGCTGAGAAGTATCCCCTTGAGTTAGATTTAATCAAGGGGGAACTTCAATCCTTCTATAATACTGATCAGCCATCAGAAAGATCCTTCCCTTCTCTTAAAGGCTTCCCTGTTCCACCTAATCTAGACACATATCTCAAATACAAGGGTGAACAGGCTGATGCTGTCATCAAAGAGAAGTGCAAAGGGAAGGATGACAGGACTGCTCAGGGCATCCATTCAGCAGAGCTTAGCAAACTCAGAAGGATTGAAGACTATGCTAAGACCCTGAGCAACTCCATGTCAACCATGCCTCTCAGCAGACACTTGGAAATGGAAGTAAGGGATTCACTGCTGGAACAGATCTTGGCATCCAAGCCTTATAAAGCAACAAAGAATCAATTTACAGGCTGGACCACACATGCTCTAAGAGAAGAACTAATCAGAATAGAGAACATGGCCAAGAATCCTCCTGCTAAGGTCTCTGCTCCTGATTTCAAAAAGGGGAGAGATGAAGCTAGAGCCTTGAAATTCAGAAGAATGAGACAAGAGCTTGTAGCAGCTAAGTATGGAGAGATGAAATCTGTTGCCAGATGGTCAGAAATCAGGCTAATTGAGACATATAAAAAGCTTGAACAAGAAAGAAAGACCAATCCTGATCTTCCAAGAAAACCAGTGTATGATGATGCTCCCAAGAAACCCTCTCAGGCCTTCACATTAGATAGCTTGCTTGCAACCTCTGATCTATCTATTGCTGCTCAAAGGCAATACAAGAGGCAGAAGGAAATGTCTGAAGAAGACACAAGGAAGTTTACTAATACTTATGTGAAAGAGGGGATCTTGAACCAAATCAGATCCTTTTCTGATCCTGTGTCAGACAGGCTCAGAGAACTCATTGGAAGGCCACCATCACCAAACTCATCCCAAATAAAGATGCATCCCAGTCACTCCTCTGATTCTAAAATTCTAAAATGGAAGTCTGATAAAGAGACCCATGAATTGACATTGCTCAGATCAGATGGTAGTGTTCAGAAGTTGAGCATGGATGAGGCACCTGGCCTAAGTGCTGAAGATCTCCAGTCACTTCTGAATTTGACACTGGATAGAGATGTTGAAGACCTCTTTTCTCTGCACTTTGAATTGCAATTAAAAGGGCAAATTAGAGAAAGTCTGATGAGGAATAAAGATCAAGAATAAAGCAGAGTTTTGGCATCATCTGTTCTAGGGGGAGATTGTTGGGTCTGCTGACCTGGAGAAGAACAGATGATTGAAAGCCAAAATATACTAAGTGTTGATCCAGAATAAATATCAGAGTTTACAAGAAAGCTTCCTCCAAAGAACTGCTGACTCCAAACTGCTGATGCTTAAACAACTGATACAAGACAACTGCTGCTGATGAAAGGTCTGATGAAGAAAGTCTGAAGAGCAAAAGTCTGATAAAGAACAAGTGCTGATCAAGATCTGAAGAACAAAGGACTGTTGAACCAACAGCACTTTGGTTCAACAGTTGTTAAGAAGACATCAGAGTTTATAGCTTAACAGAGTTTCCATTCAGTAGTTTCAATGTAACAGTAGTTTATTGTTTTATCAGATGTTGTAGTTTGTTAGTCAGTTAGGGGTCGCTTTCTAGGTGACGTCAGCTATGTGATCATCAGAGGTTTGTACTTGTCTATAAATAGAACAGTACTTGTACTGTTCTATTGGTCACTCGTCATTCTCTCTAAGACAAACAAACTCTGAGTGATCAGGCTGAGGGGGAGTTATAATTGTACCTTTGTAATCTTTCAACTTTAATGAAAGCTTTCGATTGATAACAATTATTCTCTATGTTTTGATTATTCTTTATTCCGCTGCACTTTCCATTTATACTTCATTCATATTACATCATTAATCAAAACAATCCAATACTCAGATCCTAACATCTTCCCTTACAAAATTTAGATGATTAAATAATCAGATGGAACATAACCTGTATCTCAAATTCGTGTCATCACCCTCTCCATTTCCACAAACCCTAATCAGGCGATTGTTCGAATCAACCATTCTTTTACCGTGTTCTTCATCTTCAATCCAAGGTTTTATCTCTTCCATTCTTTATTAATCAATCGTTCTTCATGTCAATGTTTTCTCTTTATTTTTTTCATGTTTTTTTCCAGATTTCTTTGTCGATTAAGGTATGTTGTCTCTGTTTTGACTGATTTCAATTATTTATATACTTGATTTTGTATTGATGTTCTTGGTTTTACCGATTGTTCTTGGTTTTTTGTTTATTATTGTTCAGTCATGTTAATTGTTTTGATTTTGTATTGATGTTTTAGGGTTTATATTTTAGCTTTCGATTTAGGGGTTTTTAGGGTTCGACTGATAAGATTAAGTTTTGATTGATTGTTCTTTATTTTTTGATGGATTATTATTAAGACTGATTAGGGTTAATGAGTGATTAGTGTTCGACTGATAAGACTAAGGTTTATGAGTTAGGTTTCGAATTAGGGTTAATGTTTTAGGTTTCGGTTTAGGGTTAAATTGATGTTTTAAAAAAGCTACGAATGGATTGTTATGATTTAGGTTTCGATTAGTGGTTTATGTTTTAGGTATCGATTTAGGGGTTTTTAGGGTTCAACTGATGTTATAGGGTTTCATTGATTGTTCTTTATTTTTCGTTTATTATGATTGAGAATGATTCTGGATTTATGTTTTAGGTTTGTATTTAGGAAAAATGTTTTAGGTTTCGATTTACGGTTCAATTGATGTTTTAAGAAAGCTACGAATGGATTGTTATGATTTAGGTTTCGATTAGGGGTTTATGTTTTAGGTATCGATTTAGGGGATTTTAGGGTTCAACTGATGTTATAAGGTTTGACTAATTGTTATTTAGTTTTCGTTTATTATTATTCAGAATAATTCTGCCTTTATGTTTTAAATTTGTATTTAGGAAAATTGTTTTAGGTTTTGAGTTAGGGTTCAATTGATGTTTTAAGAAAGCTACGAACGGAATTGTGTTTTAGGTTTCGATTTAGTGGTTTATGTTTTACTTTTCAGATTTGTGCGATTATGGTTCATGTTTCTCATTTACTTCAATGTTTAGGTGTTTTTTGTTGTTCTTTATGGTTTTGATGATCATCTTCTCACTATGGTACAGTTTCTATATATTCATTTACACATTCTTCTAAGCCTAAAATTGATCAATAGAACAAAAACTATTATATGTTCAAACTTAAACTTTCTCATGAATGCATGACTTATATAAATGACTTTACCCTTGGTAGAATAGGGCTCCAATTAAGTGGTTCTTAAAAAAGTCAAAATGTCAAGTCGTGGGCTCAACTCATCAAATATAATGGCTTGGCTGTCAAGTGTTCATATAGGTTCTAGCCTTGCATAAGTTGGTACATATGGGATCATTATAATACTCTATGTAGAATGGTTTCTTTGATTTTATTTTTATTTTGATTATTTTTTTTAGAAGGGGGCATAGTAGGCAAAGGTTAACCACAAGAGGGTACTTGAAGATGAAATGCCTAGGAAAACTTTCTATTCCACATCTAGAAGGCACTTTTCAGTTATACCAACATTTGTATATCATACATTACATATGTGTTGCACAGTTGTCAAATTACACTTAAGGCTGCTATGATGCTATCATGTACTTGCTGAGAATATGTTGTAATGTTTTGTTTTAATGGAGTAATATTTGTTAATGACTAAATGGATCTGTTATGAGCTTTAGTGTTTGTTTCCTTTTCATTTCGAAATTGTTACAATGCTAATTATAGCGAGTATGGTTAACGTTACAGTTTTATAGGTTGTTTGGTTGTTCTTTCTCTTAATTTGGTTGTTTGGTTGAAGGCTCCAACGAAAGGGAAATATCATTGAGGTTCAATGTAAGGCATAGTACAACCAAAAGAATAGGTGAGACAACTAATAAGCAAATCGAGCAAGGTGGTTATTAAGTCTTTTTTTGTGATCAATATATCTAAGGTGGTTACTAATTTGGCCTTAAGACTTGCAAAATGGAAGGGTCAAAATAGGTTATTTTAAGTTTTTTACAGAAGAAAGTCTGCAATAGGATTTGTTGTTTTCTTGATTCCAATAAGGATTTGATTGGAATACTTATTAGTGATATGCCGTAGGAAACTAAATCTTTGTGATTTGTTGGGTCATTTGAGACGTACTCTAGGTGTTCGATAAAATGTCTCAATAGGATTTGTTAATGTTTGACGTAAGGTTTTGTTATTTTTTTTAGTAAACCTGATTAACGAATTCGAGCCCTTTTTCGAGAGTATGGGATTGGAACCGTGTGCGTTTTCGATGCTTTTGAAGGTTGTTTTAGTTGTTTTAGACATGTTTACCTAGGTGCAAGGATCGAATAAAACGGCACTTCAGATAGGCATGGCGCACACCAATCCAGATTATTTTGGTTGTTATGTCACTTAGGTGTATAATATGCGAATAAGACGAGCATTGAGGACAGGCATGGTGCATGCCTATTGAAGGCGATTTTAGCTATTGAAGGCTCCAATTCGTCTTCTTCATTCCTTCGATCCACCATTGGTGTTCATTCAAATGGTTTGATTTTTTTATGTTCATATCAGTGTCTTCATTGATTCATTGATTTTATTCCTATTTTGTCACTGATTTTTGTATCTCTTTACCTTTCATGAAATTATCCCCGTCTTCCCTGGATATTTATGCGGTTGTCTAATCGTAGGTATGATTCTAATATTCACTTAAATCTAATTGTTGATTTTGTTAGGTGCATTTTTTATTGTAATATAGTTTTTGATTTAGGGTCTTTCTTATATGTTGTTACCCCCTTTCATCCCAATCTGATGTTTCAATTATCAATGTTTTTATGTTTCATATGGTTTCAACTCTTAATTCGGATGTTTGTCTTTCAATCTAAAATGTGTTATTCAAAATTATTGAATTGCTTTGTTATTGAGTCTGCCTGCTATTCCATTAGTTAAAATTCGAAATAGTTTGGTCACTAATTCCAGCATGTGACTTCTGTTTTTTATATTGTAAAGTGATATCTCTGCGTGATCATTGTCAAACAGATTGATCTGTTATTTACTTTAATCTTGAGTCAAGCTGTTGACTTTTAACAGGCACATCGTTTTTGTTTTTTTTTTCATTTTTCTTAGATCCCTGTTTGGCCGTTTTCACTGCAGAATGAATGAATGATACAAGAAGGAAAAACCAAATTGCAAATAACTGTTCGTTGCCATTACAACCAGCTGGTGGTGGAGTAGCAACTTTTGTCTATATCATCAAACTATGTTAAAAAATTACAAAGGTATGTGTATATATGTGCAAATCTTCATTTATTCATTGAACATTCATACAAATTAAATTACTTCTTTGTTTTCGTGCAGTTGGAAATTGTCGCACGAATCAAGGAAACTAAAGAAGAGAAATGTTCAATCCCAAAAGGTCAAAATTTGACTCTTAAGAATATAGATCGTTAAAAGGATCGCTCAAAACTGGTTAGATAAAAACAACAATAATAAAAACTAATAAATTAACATGACCAATGAATCTAACATAAATATTAAATTTATCATAAAGAAATAGTTTAATAACAAACACTTGATATAAACAAAAAAAGTTATAGTTTGTAAAAAAAACCTCATGCAATATTGGATGGGTTGTAACATGGTTTGATGCTGATGGGAAAGTGAAGACTAAAACAAAAAATGTGGTGTATAAAAAAATATTTAGTGATATTTGAATACAATATGTATTGGTTTCTTTTAAATCTTAATAAAATATTTCTGCTACATTTTTTTATATGTTTTACCCCTCAAAATAATTGTACGTTGGTGAACCGCGTGCAACGCGGGCAAAGATCTAGTACTATTATATATACTATTATATATAGAACACATCTACAGTGTCTGCTAGATATTCAATTACTGTTTTGCCCTCTTATAACTTTACAAAATACGCTGCTCAAGTGACACGTCTTCCCTCGTCTTCTTTTTGTTTGACACGTGCTATTTACCTTTGCTACTTCATATGCCCCTACCTTCTTTGTTATTTCTTTTACCTTCTTACCTAATATCCATACCCCTCTACAGGTTAGCTTTCTTACCCTTTGATTTTTCGTATAAGAGGTTGCATCTGACAGAATTTTTTTCCCCAACAGCAGCGGTTAACTGTGTATGGCCGTGCACTGCTTGCGTTGAAGTTACTCATATGTTACTTCTACAATGGGTTAGTACTTTACAATTATTATGTTTGCTACCTTTTAATTTGCTGTTATCTTCATAAAATTAGGTTACTACTTTACAATTACTATATTTGCTGCCTTTTTATTTGTTGTTATCTTCATAACATTAGGTACTATAGTGGCCGCTTGATGTGTTAGAAACCATAACCATTGCTTATTCGTTAGTAAAAAGCCTCTTACTTTACTAACAACTAACATTGACTTCAAACTGTTGGACCAAGGTTTCTTTATTTTTTTTACGTTATATATATGTTCTAATTGTAATAAAATAAGCCACTATAGTTAAATAAATCTTAGTTAACATCTGTTTGGTGGTGAATATGCTATATTAAAATTGGTTAGTCATGGAAGACAACACCAGCCTCTCGCGTGTACATGGCAAGCGACCTGTACCAGAATCTGAATTCCAGGTACCTGCTGATTCTGCTGTCTCCACCGCCCCGGGTTCCACCAGTTTGCAGCCTCTTTAAAAAAAACGTGTGTCTTTGTTAGCTAACAGGGTACGTACCACAGATGCAGAGGCGCAGGCGTCAACATCAACAACTCATCTAGCTGCTACATTTGCTGCCTCCCCATACATAGACGTGGGTGACTGTTCTCATGTATGCGAGTATTGTGGTGCTCGCTTCTGGTTTGCCGAGCATGTCAGGCCTTACTCACCCACTGGTCACCTTAGATATAACCAATGCTGTAAGGCTGGCGATGTTAGCTTACGTCATCTGCAGGATCCCCCAGCTTCCATAAAGACACTTTTTTCTACACCTGATTTCCTAGGTAACATTCGCGCCTATAACTCCATGTTTTCTATGACTTCCTTCGGTGCAAGCGTTGATGAATCTATAAATCTTAAACCCGGTCCTTATGTATTTAGAGTTAGCGGCCAAATTTGCCACCGTCTAGGTTCATTACTTCCAGATCCTGGTAGACAGCCACATTTTCTGCAAATGTATGTGTACGATACGGAAAATGAGCTTTCTAACAGACTTTCTTTTTTCGGCGAACATGGTACGTCATCTTTAAATGCTCACACTGTTGAACTCTTATCATGTACATTAAACGAATGTAATGACTTGGTTAAACTTTTCAGAACAGCCAGAGATCTTTGTCTTACACACGATTTCCCTGCTTTCTCTATCCGTTTATATAGTGGTAGTAGGGAGGTTCGTTACGATATACCTGCTGCTGGAACAATTGGCAGAATTGTTTACGACAATACGCCCACCTCAACAGATTTTGATATAATTATTCGTGCCAAAAATAATACCCCGCAACGTGTTAGTAAATTGCATCCTTCCTATATGTCATTGCAATATCCTCTGCTTTTCCTCTTCGGGGAACAGGGTTGGAGCCCGCAACTCCAACTACGTGACAATGGTTCTCGTAACCATAACCTGACAATGGATATGTACTACAGCTATCGTATTCATGATCGTGCTCATATGTACAATATCCTTTTGCGGGGCGGCCGCCTGTTCCAACAATTCTTAGTTGACGCATACATTTGCATTGAACAGGGGCGTTTCGACAACATTCTTAGGAAACAGTCACGCTTGCATAATGAGTGTCTACAGGGTGTTCATGATGCTATAGAGCGTGGCGATTCAATAGGGCACGACATTGGGAAAAGGGTAATCTTACCTTCTTCCTTTACTGGGGGCCCACGGTACATGTACAAGCATTATCAAGATGCGCTAGCAATCTGTCGCGTCCACGGTAATCCTCAGTATTTTATAACCTTCACATGCAATGTGAAGTGGCCAGAAATTCAAAGATATATAAGTGCACTTTCACCCTTTACTGCCCAAGATCGACCTGATATCATATCCAGAGTTTTCAAATTAAAGGTTGACGCATTTATGCGCTATCTTAGGTCTGGTACTCCCTTTGGTGAGGTTGCAGCAGGTAACTTGTGTGCTCACTTTTACATTTCCCACTTCCCTTACACCGTTAGATGTATAACTTCTCTATTTGCTACTATTTTCAGATCTCTACACCATTGAAATTCAAAAGAGGGGCCTCCCTCATTGCCACACTTTGCTATGGGTTAAGCCACCCTTCAAGATTCAGTCAGCTTCTCAATTTGACACATACATTTCTGCTGAAGTTCCTAACCCTTCAAAGGATCCTCAACTCTACCGTATTGTTTCGGAATTAATGTTACATGGTCCCTGTGGCCTTGCTAGACCAAATTCACCATGTATGGTTAACAACGTATGCTCAAAACGTTTTCCTAGATGCTTCGAGCCTATCACAAGATTTGATAACAACGGCTACGTCCTTTATAAAAGAACACCAGATAGCTTTACTGTTATAAAAAATAATGTCACAATGGATAGTACATTTGTTGTTCCATACAATAGAAACTTACTTCTTCACTTCAACGCACATATAAACGTTGAGTACTGTGGTTGGAATATGCTTATCAAGTATTTATTCATGTACATTTCCAAAGGAACTAATCGGATTCGTTTCACAGTTACTAATAAACTTGCAACTTCCACTTCTAGCCAACATGATTCCTCCATAGTTAATGAAGTAAAAATTTTTACTGACGGACGCTTCATTTGCCCACATAAGGCTTCTTGGCGGATACTTGACTTTCCTATTCACTGTAGGCATCCACCAGTACAGGTACTATCAGTTCACCTTGAAAACATGCAAAACCTTCAATTCAAAGACCGCGATCATTTACAGAACATTGTTTCCAACACTTTCATGAAAAAAACAAATTTAACAGAGTGGCTTGAAAAAAAACAAATTTGATCGCGAAGGGCACCATCTTCGTTACATCGATTACCCTACTAAATATAGATGGGACTTATCATCTAAATCCTGGATGCGTAGAGCGTCACCTACAAGTGCATCTATCGAAAGACTCATTTACATTCACCCTTCATCTGGCGATGCACTTTATCTACGCATGTTACTTAACCACCAAAAAGGTTGTTGTACATTTGTTGATATTCGCACCGTCCACGGTGAGGTATGTAGTACTTACCGAACTGCGTGCAAGAAGTTAGGTTTACTCAATGACAATCAAGAATGGGAGCATGCTTTCACTGATGCGGCCTCATGGGCAACTGCTAAGGAGTTACGCGCTCTGTTCACTCATATGCTCCTTTTTTGTGAGGTTCCAAACCCTTTGCAGCTCTGGACAACACACTGGCGTTCTATGGCTGATGACATGTTATACAACATTCAACGTGATACCAACTTCCATCAAACATTCGCTAGCGACGAGGACATGCAACAATACACGTTGCTAGAAATACAAACGCTTCAAAATGCTGCCACAACGCCCTGTTCGCTTGAAAACTTTGGTCTACCATTATCCCGAGCTAACTTACTTTCCTCCCTAAATAACCGCCTCTTAATGGAAGAAAAGAACTACGACATCAGTCAAATTGCTATTGAACATGAAACTCTTCGAAACGCCCTCAACGCAGAACAAAATCGTATCTACGAGTTTGTCATTAATTCAAATAGACAAAAAAACCAGTTTTTGATGTTTGTATATGGCCACGGCGGTACTGGCAAAACATACCTGTGGACAACAATAACGTATGCACTACGTTCAACTAACCAGGTAGTGTTAACTGTTGCTGCCTCCGGAATTGCTTCCTTACTGTTACCATCTGGTCGTACTGCACAATCTAGATTCAAGATACCCTTAGATTTAACAGATCAATCTATATGTCACATAAAAAAGAATACACAACTTGCTAATCTTTTGGCCGAGACTTCTCTCATAATATGGGATGAGGCTCCTATGAGTGATCGTCGATGCTTTGAATCTTTAGACAAGACTTTAAAAGACATACTTGATGTTCCAAATACTCCATTTGGTGGAAAATCATTGCTTCTAGGTGGTGATTTTAGACAAACACTTCCTATGAAACCTAAGGCTTCCAAAAGTGATGTAACAACCCGGTCGTAGGGCCCATAATTTTTCGCTCAATATTATTGCTATGTAAATATTAAACAACAAAGGTGAATAATAAACCATTTGTTTTGGTACGAAACTGAAAATCGAACTATTATAAATAAATATCTTACGCGAGTGCTCATTACGTAACCGGACTGACACCCTGTTAGGACCGTCGAACTCGCGTTCCAACAATCACGGGTTTTATCTTAGAGGTGCGGAATCCCTCTAAGATGATCTAATAACAGAAACAACGATTGAAACAATGAAACGAGTAATTACTACACACACACGGGTCAAAAGATTATAGATTAATCACTAAAACAGAGCTCAAGTGTTTACAATGATCAAATCAGACGTCCTATGACCAGGGGAGGGTGTTTGGAGGGTGTGTGAGGCAAGAACTCAGGTCTAGGGTTGATAATGAGGGTATTTATACCACCCGGGTACGAGCAGCCTGTTGCAGGCGATTAGCAGTGGCATGGGTAGCG
The DNA here is from genome assembly GCA_032199755.1 of Ambrosia artemisiifolia. Classification (NCBI taxonomy): domain Eukaryota; kingdom Viridiplantae; phylum Streptophyta; class Magnoliopsida; order Asterales; family Asteraceae; genus Ambrosia; species Ambrosia artemisiifolia. Next base: position 36,475,819 of record CM063517.1, read on the forward strand.
ATTAGCTACTAATCGCATGCCATAATGCCTACTCGTGTGTTCCAGCTAGCGATTAGTGTCCATAATCGCTAGCAGTCAGCTGCTAATCGCATACAGTATAAAGCTAATCGCATGCCGCTCCCCGAGACCCCCAAAACGCGTATAAACGCCTCCAAACACCCCGAAATACGTCCAAACAACTTATATACTAGCCTAGGGACATCGTGCACTAACAGACTCCCCCTTGGACCAGGCTAGTATACGTACAGAAATAAACCAAAAGACATCGTTCATACCAAAATAGCAAACAACTTTACAGACTCGATAAGCAAAAACGATTACAACTAAACAAAAATACAAGCAGCATCTTCAATCTCTGTCTTCAGCTTGATGATGTTCTAACCCGTGTGATTCTCGACCAGTCACATCCTGCATGAACCTTGTTAGCATAACAAAACCGGATCACTCTCTGAAACTTCATAGCTTGATCGGCTTCAACAGGTAGATGCATGATCGGGTACTGATACAACATCTCCACATCCTTTTCCGAGCAATTAATCAGCCACATAGGATCCCAAATCCTAATCTTCCTGCATGGGTTTGGACTGTTGCTCAAGACGATCACCGCTTCAGTAGTAGCTGCATCATAGTGCCAGTAATACAGCTTCGTGGTAAAGTCTTGTTCAAGAGGAATAATGGGAATCCTTGAAACGCATTTCGGTGGCTTGATTTTGTGCTCCCAGATTGGCTTTAGAGTGAAGGGATGAATCTTGTCTGTTGGATATGATCTGGGATACTGAGGCTCGAATTCTTTCCATCCATCAATGCTTTCTCGCTTCAGCATCGTGTAAAAACCTTGAAGAAAAGGAGCCTTCTCTTTGTACAGAGGATAATCAAGACGAACTAAATCACGGATATACCAGAATGGGAGGCTCATAAGGTCTCTGCATTCCTGAAAATACAATACACCTTCTTGCCATTTTACTCCCAGCATCCTTGTGTGACTAACATATGCCCAGCTTATCACATTTCCAGACATCTTCGTCAACCTTTTCTTGAAGACGGAGGCTCGCTCAACCGGCTTTTTCTTCTCTTCAGGTTTAAACCACTTGGGATAGCGCTCTTTGATTTTATCCTGTCGAATTTTAACTTCATCAGGAATATCAGCAGAGACAGACTTCAACTTTTCCTCAGCCTCTCGAACCATCTCTTCATCAATGTTTGGAATACCAGCGCCCGACTCATTTACCACATACTCAGGAGTTGGGACGTTGGTTCCATCTTCAAGATCTACCTCATTATTATCAGGATGCAACTCAGGAGGGACACTTTGGCTCGCACTGGAAGATTCTCCAGGTGTAAAGCCATAAACTCTTGCTAAGTCCTCTGGTGTCATCTCTGGTGGAATCTCGCCTTCTTCCAAGTCATACTCGGGCATGGCAGGTGGTGGGAGCAAGTTGCCTTCATCATCATAGGCAAAATAGCAGTTTAGAGGCTCAACATATTCAACCTGAATCAACGCTTTCTTATTCAGTTGCTTGCGAAGCTCGTGAATCTTGCTCATCTTGCTTGATGGCTCCCCCTGAGCAGAAGAACCTGCCTCGGGATCATCGCCTCGACGATCATGGCGCTTCTTAGCTCGTCTCTCAGCTGAACCACCCGATGACCCGCCACCGCCTGTGGTTCCAGGGTCACCACCATCACCTTTACCATCACCCTGATCATCATCATCAGACTTGTCATCATCCTCTTCATCATCCTCATCATCCTCTTCTTCATTATCATCATCATCATCACCAGCTGTACTCGCTCCAGCCTCAGAACCACCAGTGAGCCTAGGCTGAGTTCCAGACAACTCATCCAACCTAGCTCTTAATCTAGTATTTTGTTTCCTGTACCTGGTGATTCTGCGCTCATTGTTCACATTTGCGAGCTGGAGGTCATTGTATTTACCTTCAATACCAGTCAGTCTCGCCAAGGCACTTTGGTTCGACTGTATCAGCTGCTGGTGTGATTCCATAAGCTGCCTGTTCGACTCAAGGATTTGCTGATTAGACAAGGTGAGTGCGTCGACAGTAGCTCTAAGATCTGTATTAGCAGTGATGGTTTCGCCAATCAACTCAAGCATCGCTGTCTCATTTTCTTCGATCTGAGTGTTCTTGTTTCTTAACTCTGCTATTTCCCGCAACTGTGCAGCAACCAAAGCCATGAGTTCGCTGACATTATGCTGGAGTTGTTCATTGGAAGCAGAAGTAGAAGAAGAAGATTGGCCTGAAGGTTTAGCTGCTTTGGTTCTTGCAGCTTCCTTCAGTCTCCGGATATGGTCACCAACCGGATTAGAAACCAACTGTGCACCTGTCGCTTCAACAGTAGCTGAGACTTTCTCAGTGAAGACTACTGAAGAAGGCATAGACATAGTAATACCTGCAGGCATAGCTGCACTGGAAGATAGAGGAGCTGAAGAAGTGGCTGCTGTTGTAGTTGTTGTTGCTGTTGTTGTTGCTGTTGCTGCTTTAGTTGTTGTTGCTGGTGTGGTAGAAGAGGTTGGAGAGCCGAATGTATCAGGAAGATTCAAAGCTGAGCGTTTTCCCTTCAATCTCTTTGGATTCTTTTCAGGCGCATCTACAGTCTTTGACATCCTTTTCTGACCTCTACTAACCTTTGCTGCCTGGGTTTTCTGTCTTTTGTGAGGAGGAGGCGTGCTTAGATCAGCATCGATATCAGCAATAAGATCCTCACCTCCTGGTGTGAAAGTGGGATCCCTCTGAAGTTCTCTCGCCTCGGCTGTGAGAGCCCTATCCTCCTCTAAACTGAGCACATCAGGTCTATCATCTTCAGTTGCCTCTGAGTCGTCATCATCATCATCAACATCTTCAATGTTAATCGGGCCTTCATCCAACGTTTCTTTTCCCCTAACTGAGCTGGATGGTGCATCAACATCCAAAGACGCAGGTTCAAACATATCATCATCGCGTCTATGCTCATCATCCCCCGTATTGCCCGGTTCATTGGGACCCAATTCATCAGTGGGTCTGCCAATAACATCATCACCTTTGAATACCTGTCTATGAACATGAATGTCATCTTCAGAGTCACTGTCGTCATGTCTCCACCTATTCCCAGGTGGTGCCTCATAATCATCTTTCGCGAGATATGCATACATTTTCCGACTTGGTGGATGTTCCGCCTTCGGCTTTTTCTTATACTGTAGCATTCTCTTCAGCTCAATCTCATCAATATTCTTAATTTCGAGCAACTCATTATCATGCTTCACCAAATCTGGAATCTGGTGGTCAAGGATCATTTGCAGAAAACGAGGATAAACTATGAACGAGTGCTTTGTTGGCTTCTGCAAAATCACTTCCTTGAGCTGGTGCAAAATCATTCCAGAGAAGTTGAACGGCTTGTTCAACGTCAACGCAACTATCGCTGATGCTAAAGTGTCCCGGATCGCATCAAACGTGCCTTTGCGAGGGCCGATGCACTTTAGCACAACGTGCGTTAGATATTTTATCTCTGGCGGTAGACAACCCTTTTGCAGCATCTTCTGAGTACGAACATCATCTGTATACTTCATTCTAAGAAATCCACCGCGAATCAGAATAGTATCGAACACAATAGGATCGTCTTTGTTATCTTCAAACTTTAGAACCTCACGAATCAATTCTTCTGTAACAACCACGTCCTTTTGCTGCACAATACTTTTAACCGTTGCAGGAACAGTGCTGTTGTCGACCTTTGCATTCTGGTAGAATTCCCGAATAATATCCTTGTAGGCCGCGTATTCAGTAGAGATAGCATACTTGATCTTTGATCGTTTCAAGTATTCGATAACACCCTCGAACAACTTGCATTCCGGCTTTGTAACTGGTCCGAGAAATGCCAAACAGTTGTGCTTCTCCGATGTTCCGTACTGCATTTTTCTATAAGGCAAAACATACGACAAGATTATCAAAAACAGGTCAAGATATGATAAACCGGACAAAAACGGACAAAATTTGACAAATTTTTGGTCAACAGAAGCATAAGGGCGATTGTCATGCCCAATCGCCTATACCCACACACGAGTATGTGTAAACGCTAGGATGAAACAGGCGATTAGCACAAGTTCAGGGTCACTCGTGTGTTATATCAGGCGATTAGCCCATGAATTCCCAATCGCTATCTTACTGCACACGATTAGCATTGCTAATCGCGTGCACTATCCTCTTCTTTACCAATTTGTCAAGAATCTGTATATGGGTCGGAAAGGATTGAATATTGGTCACATTATACTCTAGACAAACCGGCAAACACAACCCCTTTGTCAAATTTCATAAACAGATCCAATTAACAGGTTTTGAAGAATTAGGGTTCTTAGTGTTTTAAATTTGGGGCTTTCGGATCTAGAGTGTTTTAGGCTACAATCTTGGTACCTAGAGAACCTACATGAGCCGATTAACAAACCCCCACCCCAATTTTTCATCAGCAGTTCGTGTAACAGACCCCATGATTAAGAAAACAAGACTAAGGGTTTCGTTGACATAACCGCTGATTAAACCCCTTAAACCTAGTCGTTTGGATCTGAAATTTTGAGGAAAGTTACCTTAGATGTTGAGGAACAAGTTTCTAAATCAAGAGAAAATTTGGCAGAGATTCGTTGGATTCGGGTTGAGAGGGAAGGGCACTTGCTGTTCTTGTTTTTTTTGAATAGAATGAAAGATAAAATTCTAAGTGTTGCTTTTATACTCCATCCTAATCGCGTGACATTTTACACGAGTAGCCTTAGACACTGCTACTGTAGACGCGAGTAGCTGGTTAATCGCATGACATATCATGCGAGTAGGGACCAGTCACCTAAAGGGATCTATTGCTAATCGCTAGAGTGGACACGAGTATCTTGGCCTGATCGTCTAAAAGAATAAACACGAGTAGCCATAAACGCCATTAACTTCATGCGATTATCAAAGCCCAAACATGTTATTGGGCCTAATCGTGAGACATGGGCTAAACGTGTGTGGACTTTAAACTGGACAACCTACTCGCCATCTTTTCTTAGCAATTAGACCATACTCGCATAATGTAGAATACGATTAGGAGCTACTCGCCAAGACCCTTAGGCGATTAGCTCACAATTGCATATAACCCTTCCCACAAATTACCAAAATGCCCCTGCAGCACCAAAACATGCATTTTTGACCCGTTAAGGCTCAAAACATGCGTTTTTCAACCCGATTTCACACGCGACTCAGATGATGACTCAAAAACTTGAAGATGTTTCATTTTTCACCCTTGTACTCGGTAAAACACACGGTTTTGACCCGGTAAAAGTACAAGTTTTCAATTAATTATCCTTTTTATTTTTCGGCGTTTTATTCTTGAAGAAGTAAGATTACAATGGATTAAGTTTCCATCATCGGCAATCAAAAATAGCTAATCTACTAAAATTAAAATAGAAAATAAGCGAAAATGCAAGAACAATTAACTGTACACTAACATATTTTTGCGAGTTTCGATAGTTAGGGAATCATATCAGTGTACGGACTAAACTAGAACCCTTATACTTTCAGTTTTAGATTAAAATTACCAATAAGCATCCTACAACAACTGTCAGTATTGTTGTCCACCTAAACTCAAAATCAAGTTTTATCGCTAGGCACTTTAGATACGTTAAGGTAATATTAAAGCTGATTAAAGGTGTTCCCCGCACACGCGACATATTCCCGCATCAAGGCATGCACAAAGCTTCCTCGTAACCGGTGAATAAGCTGTTGTCATCCGTATTTACAAGGAATGGACTCAGTGGTGATCAGGTCTGCAAGAATGCTGCAGCAAAGAGACCAGTGAGATCCAGACCAGGGTTCAAGTCAAATACCGTACATTTTTGATTTTTCACGGTACGATGCTTTAGGTATTAATGATTTGATACCTTAGAGCGATTCTCTTTGAGAATAGGGTTTTGGCATTTATGATCTTTTTGCTCTTACAGGATTCCCAGACGTCTCCTTATCAGAATTTATTCAATTTTTTGTTTTTCTTTTCTTTTACTGAGTATGGCAAAGAGGTGTCTCAGTTGTAGGCTGCTAACCCAACGTACGTCACTTATGCCACCCCATTTTATTCTGAGAGACGTCCAGTTCACCCCGGATGTACCAACCTCTTAAAGACCAGAAACCTCGGATTTTGGCATTCTATCAACAAGATTTAAGGCTTTTAGACCATATGCCAACGCGGCGTTAATCCACACAATTCTCAGTAGATTTAGGTTTATATCACCGTGCCGAGCTTGGAAATGATTTCGAGCCTACCAACACATCATTGTAGAGGCTACTTATCAGATCCAATATTTTTAAGATGATAAAGGTCCAGACAGTCCGACTGATTGGTTAATATCATCTTCCCTATTTCCACCAAAGAAACTCATTTTTTTCATTTTTTCATTTTTTTTGAATTTTTGAATTTTCTCATTTTTTTTGATTTTTGCATTTTCTGATGTTTTTGTATTTTTCTGAATTTTCTCCCCCTAAAAATCTAAAAATTTGCAAAACGACAATATTTTTGGATTTTTCTGTTTTTGAAGAAAATATTTACAAAAACGATTGCCAATGAGGATCTAATCCTGCTTTTCTTTAATGCCATTTAAAACCAAAAGATACTCGAAACGAGGTTTATCAAAAGCTTTGGTGTATAAATCGGCACGTTGGTAATCCGTGTGGATTTTGATCATATCTATCAGTTTCTTTTCATAGCAATCGCGTATGAAATGATACCGAACATAGATATGCTTCGCCGTGGAGTGGTTTACCGCGTCTTTAGCAAGCGCTATAGCAGATTCATTATCACAGTAAATAGGAGTGTTTAGAAATTTCAAACCGTAGTCTCTCATTTGTTGTTGTATCCATAAAACCTGGGAGCAACAGCTGGAAGCAGCTATGTATTCCGACTCGCAAGTTGATAAGGACACAGAGGCTTGCTTCTTGCACTGCCACGAGACTAGGCGACCTCCTAAGAACTGGCATCCAGCCGATGTGGATTTTGCGTCTTTCTTGCATCCGCCATAGTCAGCATCACTATAAGCAACGAGATCAAACTTATCGTCATTAGGGTACCAAAGACCTTTGGTCGGACAACCCTTTAGATAACGTAAGATTCTCTTCACGGCAACCAGATGGGACTGTTTCGGCCTGGACTGGTATCTTGACAGCAGGCAGGTTGCGAACATTATGTCGGGTCTTGAAGCTGTGAGGTACATCAACGAGCCAATCATTGCTCGATAAAGAAAGGAATCAACGGCTTGTCCTTTCTCATCCGGACCAATCCCGTGATTGGTTTGGATAGGGGTGGCTATTGCAGCAGAGTCTTCCATCTGGAACCGGCTCAAGATGTCAGCAACATACTTTGTCTGGTGGATGAAGATCCCCGACTCAAGTTGATCTACTTGCAAGCCTAAGAAAAATTGCATTTCCCCCATCGAGCTCATCTCGAACTTATCCTGCATTAACTTTTCAAATTCCCTGCACAAAACCTCATTAGTTGACCCAAATATAATATCATCAACGTAAACCTGTACCAGCAGACGGTCACCATCCTTTTCCTTGGTGAATAAGGTGCAGTCCACGAGTCCACGGTTGAACCCATTGGAGATCAAATAACTGCTGAGCATTTGATACCATTCTCTCGGAGCCTGATGAAGCCCATACAATGCTTTGTTCAGTTTGTAAACCTTGTCACGATGCAGTGGATCTTCAAACCCCGGAGGTTGTGAAACATACACCTCTTCCTTCACGATACCATACAGAAAAGCACTTTTCACGTCCATTTGATACACCTTAAACCGTTTGTACGAAGCGTAAGCTAAGAACATCCGGATAGCTTCAAGGCGCGCAACTGGAGCGTATACTTCGTTGTAATCTATTCCTTCGATTTGACGGAAGCCGAGGACAACTAATCGAGCCTTGTTTCTGATAATTACCCCGCGGTCATCCCGTTTACACTTGTAGACCCACTTTGTTCCAATTTTCTTTGCGCCTGGAGGTAAGTCAACTAAGTCCCACACTCCTAGCTTTTGGAACTGCTGAAGCTCTGTCTGCATTGCTTCAATCCATGGTTCTTCTCTCAAAGCCTCTTGGACGGATCGCGGTTCCACCTGAGACACATAAAGAGCAAAAGACCAATCGTTCTGATGACCTGCTTTTCTGATCTCCGAATAAAGAGCTAGGGTAGCGGAGTTGTCACTTGGACTGGCATTCCTGAGCTGACTGCGTGTCATCACTCTACCAGTCGGATCACCAATCACATTCTGCAGTGGATGAGTGTCGTGAATCCGAGATTCCGGATGTGCCGGCACTGGATCATCCGACCGCAGATTGAGATTTTCAAGTCCCTGAGAGATGTTCGTCTCAGCAGCACTTGAACTAGAGGGAGCAGCGGGTTGCAAATTAAAACCGGAGAAATCAATCTGTAGACCGATTCCAGGAGCTGCTGAAGAAGAAGGACCAGCTTGATCATTCCCTGTAGGAGGAACTGGAGCTGTATTGGCAGATTCACCATTTCCAGCCAGTTCTTCAGTAAGAGTTTCCCGAGATTCTGTATATTCCTCATCTGAAGAAGATTCCATAACCTCTGACGCTTCCTGAAAGACTTCCTCAACTTCAACTGCTGCGGCTTTATCAGAGGGACCCATGGATGTAGAAGCATCTGATGCGGCAGGCGCAGGCGCATTAACCACGATCGGACGCATTAGCGGTGAGCTAGCTGCGTTTTCACACTCGTAATACATCTGCGCCACAGCATCATCTACAACATTATCCAGGTTGAAAGAATCGAACAAACTCTTATAGTCGAACAACCAATCGGGTCCAGCACCACGTGCATTGACAGTGTAACGTTGAACATCGACATTAAGCCACTCCTCAACGTTATTGGTTCTTTTGTTGTATACCCTCTTGTTAGGAGTACTGTATCCAACAAAGAAACCTTCATCTGCCTTTGCACCAAACTTCCCATCGGGATGTAGCATAGTGCATGGAGCACCGAAAGGTTCCAGAAACTCTAAGTTCGGCTTCCTACGGATTAGAAGTTCGTAAGAAGTCTTGCCGAACCTCTTAACCGTAAGAACCCTATTTAGAGTATAACACGCGCAGTAAATTGCCTCGTTCCAAAACATGACAGGTAAGTTAGAATCTGCGAGCATTGTTCTGGCAGCCTCAATAAGAGTTCTATTCTTTCTTTCTGCAACCCCGTTTTGCTGAGGAGTGTATGGCGCTGTGAATTCGTGATGAATACCCTTTTCTGCACATAGTGACTCCATAGCATTGTTCTTGAATTCTGTTCCATTGTCGCTTCGAATCCTGCGGATCTTCAGCCCATAGATGTTTTCTAGTTTGGTGAACAGATTCTTCAAAAACTCAAAAGTCTCACTTTTATGCTGCATGCATACAACCCAAGAGAACCTTGAATAGTCATCAGTGACAACCAGACAGTATAAATCTCCATTCTTGCTTTTACGATTGACAGGGCCGAACAGATCCATGTGCAACCGCTCAAGAGGCATACTGACTGAGTTGACCTTCTTAGGTTTGTGAGATTTCTTCTTCTGCTTCCCTTTCTTACATGATACACAGACGTCATTTAAATGAAAATTCTTGACAGAGACACCTTCCACAAGCTGATTCTGAACCAGATGATTCATCTTCCTCAAGTGAATATGCCCCATTCGTCTGTGCCACATAATAGACTCCTTCTCTGTAGCTTTTGACAGAAAACAAGTGACCTCCCCCTTAGCTGTTACAGCTTGACTCATATCCAGAACATACAAATTGTTGACTCTTGGAGCTGAGATCATAACCCACTGTTTCGGAATCTTAAAGCCAGGTTTCAGAATGAAGCAAGCATTGTCATCAAAGAACACTGTGTATTTCTTGTCACAGATCTGTGAGACACTCAGCAAATTGTGGTCTATCTGTTTCACGTAGCTTATCTTCTCAAAGCTTACGATTCCATTTCCCATACTGCCTTCTTTAGTGATGTATCCCCCTTTATTACCAGCAAAAGCAACATATCCCCCATTGATATTCTTGATGTCAAATAGCAGAGATAAGTCGCCTGTCATGTGCCCAGAAGCTCCACTATCAACAATCCATAGGCTGCTGATAAGGCCCTGTGGAACTCCCTGCACGACATTCAAAGATTAGTGGTTAAGGGGGACCCAAGCCTTGACGGTCTTGGGTCTACCATCTACATCCAAAGTCGGAAATTCAACCCACCTTCCGTTAGGAGTTGGTGTTGCTTCCGATGGTCTGGCAGTTTCTACACTAACAGATGATTCTCCTACTTTAGTCGGTGACCTGGGTCTCCAAGTCTTTCCCGGTCTCCTTGACTTGGACTTCTTCTTTGCTTTGGGGCTAGAAGGTCCAGCCTCAGATTCCTGTGGTGGGACAGCCTTAGGATCCACTTCAGACTTAACTGCACGTGGGGCAGTGTTAGGGGTGCCTTCAGGTTTAGCTGCAGCCTGTGCTTGTGGCTTAGGCGCTGCTTGAACCTTTTTAGGAACTTGGCTCCCCCTCGACTGCGGACCCCTGCCATCAACTGGCTTTTGGTTCATAGCAATCTTGTTACGAGTGTCATAAACTGTCTGTTTACCCTGTTGCTTCTCAGAAAGCTTAGGAGAAACAGGCGGTTTAGGGTTGCTAGAACTAGGAGCATCATTTGTTTCGATCCTCTTGTGTCTCAATTCGGGGCAAGCAGCAACTAAATGCCCATGAACCCCGCACTTGTGACAGGATCTATACTCCTCAAATAGTGGAGTATTTACATCATTACCCCTTTTGTTTGATTTCGTGGCAAAGGTGTTTTTATGTTTTAAATCCTTAAGACATTCTTTCTGCCAGTCTGTCTTAGGATAATTATCAACCTCATTGCCTGAAGATCCAACAAACTGAGTAACATGTTTCTTGGGAGAGTTCTTCTGAGCTTGATTTTGAGGATTCAAAGTGTTCTTCTTTTGATTTTTACCTTTGTTTCTTTTGGACTGATTACCCTGACCCTTTTTCCCATGTCCCCATTGTTCTTTCTCAATTGTAATGGTGGACTCTTGCCAGATTTTACCAACAAGACCCGGTGCCAGGTTCTTATAAGGAAATTCCTCATCAGCATAAATTTTATCAGACCCTTTCAATTGATAGAACACTTTGATTGTTTTACCAGCAGGGGCTTGCACTTTCGGCTCAGGCTCACACAGAATGTGATTCTGGACAGGAATATCCGTATCCTTTACCGGTGCATACCTCTCCGGTTCATCAAGCTCATCCTCAGAACAGTCTGTCTCGCAGACGCTTGCATTATCTGCAATCTCACCAGTTTTGGCAGCAACAGCAGTGGGTGCAGCCTTAGTAACTTCAGCAGGTTTAGGTGCTTCTGTCACTTTAGGCGCAGGAGGAGCAGCCTTAGTGACTTTGGCAGGGTTAACTGCTTCCATCACTTTAGGAGCTTCTACAGCTTTAGCTGCCTCTGCTGCCAAGTCCATAAGCTCTTCCTTCGGTAAGATATCATTGTGATGATGTTCAAATCTCACCGGAGGAGGACACTGAGCATACTTGGGACTGGTGGAATTGCCCTCCTTGTCTGAGTGTTCAATGATATGATCAAGAACATACTTGCAGTTCAGGTAACTTTCAAGTTTCTTCTTGATCTTTTGATAGTCACAATTGACAATGGCCAAATGTTTCTTAGTGTCTTCTACCTCATTTATATAATTATTAATAGCAATTTGCTTGTTAGCTAGGGTTTTAGACAATTCAGAAACATCCTTCTTATAATTATCAACAGTATTAAGAAAATTTTTCTCTTTCTGTTTTAAGGAATCATTTGACCTTTGCAATGGACCCACATCAGCTTTTAAATTCAGATTCTCATCAGTTAATTCTTTGATTCTGAGTTTAAGCTGATCACACTCAATGGAGTCCTTCTTAAGAGTATCAATGGTGATTTTGAGGGCTTTCTCATTAGCTCTCAAAACCCCATTGCTCTTTTGGCATTGATCTAAGTCAGCTTTCAAGTTCAGATTTTCGTCTGTTAAGACATCAATTCTGTACTTAAGCTTACCACAATCAACACATTCAGATTTTGAATTGGAGGAAGAACATACCTGATTAGACGACTCTGTAAGGGCCATCAAAGCATAATGAGCAGCCGTCTTCACTGGTCCGAAGAAATCAGTCAGATTGTTCTTTGTACAGTCAGCATCCACAAGTATTGACCTTTTGCTAATCAAGGCGTCTGCTTCAGCTAACAAATCCTCCAGATCCACCCCTTCATCAGAATCACAGTCCGAATCACAATCCAAAGCTTCAACTTCAGGAATAACTACTTCAGATTGGCTTGGACTCTCTTCAACTTCTTCTTGAGTATCAGACATAATTTGGGCAAAGCATGTTGCACCACCCTGAGGAGCTTGTTCACCAGTGATGAGGTGATTCCAGTTGAACACTTCATCTTCTTGAACTACCAAGGCTTGATTGTTGTTTGCTTGAGGCCTTTGGTTCTGATGATTAACTGGGACAAGAGCTCGTTCAGCATTTTGATTCGGTTGTGTCTGAGCTTGCTGCCTCTGATTGTTCTGATTGCCTCTGTTGTTGTTGAAGGGATTCTGATTTCCCTGTTGTCTCGGTCGATCACATTCTCTGGCAAAGTGTCCTCGATTGCCACAGTTGTAACAGGTGACCTTTGTTTTATCAAACCCAAACTTCGTGTTGTTGTTGATCAGCACATCTCTCTTTCCAGTTCTATCCATATAGTCCTTTGCACGTCTCACCACACTAGCGAAGTGCCACTGAATGTCTATCAGATCCATGTCATCCTTGTCGATCTGGGCATAATCTTCTTGAGTAAGATAAGGATTTCCGATCTGCCCCGCAACTAAGCCACTATAGGAATTGACCAAGGTTGACAGCAGAGCCATATGTTCTTGGGCTAGCTCTACAGTCACCTTCTCAAAGCCCGAAGTGTTCAGCTGTTCTGCAACAGGATTGGTCCGATAAGCACCCTGATTTGAAGTAGTAGCACCTCCATATCCACCAAAGTTAGCAGATGAGGCACCACCAAACCCTGATGAAGAAGGTCCACCAAAGTTGGAGGTTGTCTGAGCTGGTGCTGCAAGATGAGCAAACGGGTTAACACCAAACTGGTTAGTATTAGCATTAAAATTAGAAGGATACTGGTTTCCTTGACCCCAAGGAAAGACAGGTGGAGGAACATCAGATGGGGGTCCATAGTTGTCAAACGCAAAGACTGGATCAGGATTAACCATGAACGCAGTCTGAGGTTTGGATCCACCCACACTGATGTCCTGAGCTGGATTCCCATAATAGATGCTCGGATTCTGAACAACGGGCGGCTTATTAGCTCTCCTGATCTCCTCGATCTCCTTGTTCTCCAGCTCGGCCACGAACTCGTTGATGGAGAGTGTCTGATAAACATTGTTGGACTTCTGAATGTCCAGCCATTGATGCCAGTGTGCCGGGAGCGCCTCTGCAAATCTTTCCACAAGTTCTGCTGACGTGTAGATAACCCCGTACTGATACATCTCGGACATCAGATGATAATATCGAGCTGTCAGATCTCTCAGTGATTCATTTCCCATCGCACTGAAATTCTCAAACTCCTTCTTTAACTGATCCACCTTCACCTTCCGTGTCTTCTGATTCCCCTCATTACGCTCAGCAAGCGCTAACCACAGCATCTGCGAAGTAGTACACTGCGCGAACTGATGAAGAATGTCTTTGGGAAGAGCCTGCTTCAACGCTGCCATCGCCTTTTTCTCATAGTTATACTTCTTCCTCTGATCCTCAGACATGTCTTCTATAGAGACCGGAGTAGTGGAGTTTTCAACCAGCGGCCTTGTGTACCCATTCTCGATAGCTGACCATACCAAGCCATCGATACCCTCAACGTGTGACTGAAATCTGCCTTTCCAACCATGATAGTCTGCCATATACTGCAGTTTCGGTGCTCGGTTAGAACTGCCCGTCTCTAAGTCACTGATAAGAACGGACGACAGATGGTTTGTCTGAGAGTTAGCAGCAGCTGCGAGTGCCCAAGGATTCGCATTCATTGCCTGCTGTTGAGCAGCTAGCGCCCACGGATTGATTCCGGCAACGTTCGCTTGCATTTGCGCTTGTTGCATCCGTTGCGCGTTTCGTTCAGCCGAGAACTGCCAAGGGTTCGTGGGCACATTTGCTTGATTGTTCATTTGGTTGTTCATTTGCTGGTTATACTGAGTTCTCGGTTGACTCAGATGTCCCCAAGGGTTCGCCATTTGTTAAGGTATGTTAACGTATGTTAATAGTCCAATACTTAGTCAATTTTTATGTTCCAGAACCTTTTAGGCGATTATGGGGCTAATTGCTATGTGTCTTAGGCGATTATGAGGTTTTTGCACGTGATTAGGGCTAATTGCTAGATGGTATAGGCGATTAGGGCTAATTGCTAGTAAATATAGGTATGTCACGTGATTAGGGCTAATTGCTAGCAAGTATAGGCGATTGTGGCTAATTGCTAGCAAAATGAAGGCAATTAGGGCTAATTGCTAGTAACTGAAGGCGATTATGAATTTTCAGGCAATTTAGTATGTCACGTGATTAGGGCTAATCGCATGGAAGGTAGCATGCGAGTAGCACCTAATTGCTAGGAGATATCAGGCGATTATGGCTAATTGCTAGTACAAGGGTGGCGATTAGCAGCTAATCGCTAGCAAGTGATGGCGAGTAGCAGCTAATTGCTAGCAAACCCTAATTGTCTGATGCTAATCGCCTGATCTGATCTGCAGCCGCACTTTTGCTCAAAAATCACCTATTTTGACCCAAAATCTTATCTAAAACATTGTATTTTGATCCCAAATGATTAGACAAGTTACCAAAATAGTTTTAGAGCAAAACCTGATCAAAAACACACGTTTTTAACCGAAAAACACACACTAAAGTTTTGAAAAATGTGGGTTTTTGATAAAAACTCAAAGTTTCAAACTAAGAACAGGTTTTTGATTAAAAAACTCAACTTTTACACCAAAACCAACCTGTTTTTGCTCGTTTTTGTTATCAAAACACCCGTGATAAGAGCCTCGGCTCTGATACCACTTGTTAGGACCGTCGAACTCGCGTTCCAACAATCACGGGTTTTATCTTAGAGGTGCGGAATCCCTCTAAGATGATCTAATAACAGAAACAACGATTGAAACAATGAAACGAGTAATTACTACACACACACGGGTCAAAAGATTATAGATTAATCACTAAAACAGAGCTCAAGTGTTTACAATGATCAAATCAGACGTCCTATGACCAGGGGAGGGTGTTTGGAGGGTGTGTGAGGCAAGAACTCAGGTCTAGGGTTGATAATGAGGGTATTTATACCACCCGGGTACGAGCAGCCTGTTGCAGGCGATTAGCAGTGGCATGGGTAGCGATTAGCTACTAATCGCATGCCATAATGCCTACTCGTGTGTTCCAGCTAGCGATTAGGGTCCATAATCGCTAGCAGTCAGCTGCTAATCGCATACAGTATAAAGCTAATCGCATGCCGCTCCCCGAGACCCCCAAAACGCGTATAAACGCCTCCAAACACCCCGAAATACGTCCAAACAACTTATATACTAGCCTAGGGACATCGTGCACTAACACACCCGTTAACGAACCCGCTGGATTTTTCCCCTTGTGATTAGTCACTAGGGAGGACACTTGTCCTCCCCATGACTAACCAACACCCAACCACACAATACGTGGCCTATTATTATCCATCAAAGAACAATTATAAGAACCCTCAAAACCAATTAATCTGACCATTTACAACACACACACACACACGGCTTATATGATAGAAAGAGAGAGAGAGAGATGAGCAGGAGGGTTCCCAACCACCGTGTACGGTGGAATTCGCGGCGGAGCATGGTGTCGACATTCTGAAACTTGGTGCGTGAGCCACCTCTACCCTATAAACGGAGCATGGATAAGCTACTAGTGGTAATGGATTGGCCTTACGAATGATAACAGTAGTTTAGCCAAACACCACAGAGATGACGATCAAGATTCTAGATGGATTAACCGGTAACGGACGTCTGGTTCGGGATTGCGAGTGAAGTAGCTGATGGAAGTAGTGAAGTGGTGGAATATATATGGTAGTCTCGGGTCTCGGAAGTGATGGCTGGTTGTTTGTTGTCACGCAGCGGTGGAGTCGGACCTAGTAGAACAGTAATAGCTTTGGACTTTAGAACGATGTTGAGGATTAGAAAAAGGTTAATAATAAACAATGGTTAGAGGTGGATGATTGCGTAGGTGTAGATGGAGAGTTATTATATCAATAGCTTATATGACCAGTAATAAACTTTGGGAGTTGGAGTGTTTGGTCATGGTTAAGGTTTCGAGCACAGGTGGGGGAATGGTGACAATCTAAATTAATAGTAATAATAGTGGCGAGTGAGGTGATTGATCAAGGCGATTGGTTCGTTTAGCAGGGATCGAGAACTATAATGAACGGTTGTGGATGACGACTTGATATCTTGGTGGAGTATGAGGAGTCAAGAAGGAAGGGAACCGAGTGGACTCGGTTAATAGTTCGAGGACTGGTTAAATATGGTCAACACGAGTCGGTTACATAAGGAGAGGTATAAACGCACGCCTAAACTTTATAACCATAGCTTTGATTATCATTAATACACGAGTAACACGTGTGAGACTTGGGCCGACCTATTAGACCGAAGTGACACGATCTTATGAAAGTATATAAAGGATTTATATATGTATATACATATACCCAAATTATATCACGTGAACTAACAAAGTGAATGAACATATAATATAGTTTGTACATAATATTTGATGATATTAGTTAATAGATGACAGGAACATAAGATTGAACTTATGGGACATCAAACTCTTAGACGGACTATTTGAAGTATTAATTTGATATATGGAATCATGGAATCAAAAGTGATACATTAGTTGAATGAATATATAACTGGGACATTTAAACATTAATATGTAATCTAAGTGCTACCCTTGATTTAGTACACGATATAGATAACCACTTACATGTGTATGAACCGATGCATAGGCGAATGACAGAAACTAAGAATCGACAATTATAACTAATGGTCAAGGGTCCTAGCCATCCACACGTGTAATCACGATATTCGGTTACAAACACTAATGTTTATAAACATATTAGGACCTTGCATATGAAACCATAGGTGGGTTTCCGACTTGGATACTATACAACCGGATGACATGACATGTACGATACCAAGGTGAGTTCGTGTACTTCCCCTTTTTCGTGTTTTAACTGTTTTGGGGTGAATGCATGCTTCCTATTATAAACTATTGTGATGTGACAAGATACTGGCTGCCGGATTATACTGACACTCATTAACTCAGAGGTGAGCCGCTTAATATATGGGTAGTACTACTTGGGGAAACCCCCACGCACAGTGGACCCGGGACTAGGGAACCGGGAAACCCTCCACTGAGGCCTGCGGACCGTTGCGGCATATATTATGCCTTGTAGATCTATAATGGCAGTAGATAGATCTAGTGTTAGGGTTGAGGGGTCGCTTGTACATCACGTGTATTAAACTGTGTTAAATTGTGTAAACTTGTTTATGAAATGATAAAACTTGTTTTGGATCCACTTACTACTTATACGGACTCACCAGCGTAATTGCTGACCCAAACTCTTTTAAGCATGTGTTCAGGTACTGCAGACGGATGGATGGTAACGCAAGGTATATACTTGCTTGTGTGGAATAGAGGTTATCGGGATAGAAGATTAAGTTATAAGTATCGCGAATTAGAGCTTCTAGAGTAATGGACGTGTAGAGATCGGATTGACTAGTGGATAACGACCCGCCAGCTGCTTCGACGACCGCCACGTCTCGACCCGGCATTAGACTTTAGTTCTATTTTATATTGTATTTGTATTATTTTGCGACTAAAGGTTGTATAAATATTAAATATTAGTCGTCGTTGCTTCCGTTGTGCAAGTCTGTTACCAATCTGTCGTAACGTCCAGC
This sequence comes from Ambrosia artemisiifolia, assembly GCA_032199755.1. Taxonomy (NCBI): domain Eukaryota; kingdom Viridiplantae; phylum Streptophyta; class Magnoliopsida; order Asterales; family Asteraceae; genus Ambrosia; species Ambrosia artemisiifolia. The sequence goes on from CM063517.1 coordinate 36,493,835, forward strand.
CCCCTCCTGGTCGGGTTGTTACAGTTGGTATCAGAGCAACGGATGTACCGGAATAGGATATCTCCAGATATCCTATGCTACATCAGGACAACTTAGAGAACTTGGTGTTTAAAGCTTTAAGATTACCTAGCTAGGAAATACCTTGGAAAGACGTAAGACTGACCAGAGTAAGAAACGAAATAAGTTGGAAACTTGAGTACCTGAACACACTAGAATGCTTACATGGATTTGGAACCAATTTGGCCAAAAAGCGAACTTTGTTAGGTATGCGAATGATGACTACAACGGAGATTACTAGAATAATTCCGTGAGGTAAATTGACGATTACACTTGACGTCATGTAATTGTGAATTTACAGGCACGTAAAAGTTCTAGGAAATCCGAAGAGTCGCGGAGATGTTAAGTGTTAACCATTATAGCCGTGAACTTAGGTGAGGAAAACGGACTATGTTAGAGTCGTATATAAATATGTGATATACTGGAGAGATCATAGCAAACGTTTTGAACTTGATATACTTGATACAATTTGGCGCAAACGAATAGGCGATGTGCTTGAGTGACTATTGGAAGGATTTTGAATTGGATATACTTGTTGCAACTTAGTGTGTTTGAAGATCATAGTAGTACTTGTGCTATTAACAATATATATACGCGTAATATGATTATTAGAAAATAATATTATGTTCGACTAACTTTCAGTACAAAGTTGCAAGTTAACAAAGAGAACCAGGTACCCCGCCAAAACTCGGCACCGTAGCTTGAAAGAATCCAAGACACCAAGGTGCAAAATTTAGTCAACCTAGCGAGTGGATGATCCGATAAGTTTTTGTTTTTAAACCAAATAGTTGATGTTGATTGAATGGTTCATTATTATGTGGTACGTGGGTATAGATTAAATTTTTAGACCAAAGATAAGAAACTAAAACTATGAGTTACTAGACCGTTTCATTTGGCTTTAATTAGTATCGATTTTTGTAGATTTAAGATGAGTAGGGTGTATTGGATTTGTGATCGCTTAACAGGTTTTAGAGATAATTCAGGAATGTTAATCGGAAAGGCGTGACCTAAACTCAAGAATGTATCAAAAACATGGCCATCCAACGTCTTCGCCAACCAGAGAAAACTAGGAATGAACTTTACCAGAAGTATTCTTTAGGTTTAATACGTGTACCATCACTTTGATATTCCATGTCGACCTTAAATTATTACCAGAATCTTTGGATTAGTTTCGTAACCTTTTAATTATAGTGACAAGTTATCCGTTAGAAATGTATAAGATAGGCCCTAACGAGGGGAGCGTATACCTTTATGATAAACATTATAAGGAATATTTGTCAGGAATAAGCGAACATAATCAAATTTTAATAGGAAAAATCTTTGGAGATAACAACCCAATCACCATGATCAACCAACCATTCACTAACCAAAAGAACTAGGATTGAAGACTACTTGAGATACTCTTAAAGTTTAATACATGTTCCGTTACCTTATGCCACATGTTGTCTCTAGATTAGTGTCAAGATATTCAGATTAGTTCCATAATCTTTTAAGTATAGTAACGAGTCACCCATATGAAAAGGTATTAGAATGATATAGACAAATCCTAACGGGGGGAGCAGAAACACTTGTAAAACCATTATAAGGAATTTTTGACAAGAACAAGAGGATATAGTCAAAATTTAGTAGGAAAAATCTTTAAGGATAGCAATTTGATCCTATAAGAAGCTAAGGCTTAAGTTACAAATAAATGTGATGCGCCCTAGTATGTTTAAGAGTGATATAACACGCTAGGATGTCTAACTTTCCATGATTCATGACACGTAGTCACATACACTCGTCATAGAAATTTGAAGGTTTAAGAATTCAACAATATTAAGGATGATGTAGATAAGATTAACCCAGTATTAAACATAAGAACTTCTGATAATACCATACAAACCTAAGAACCTAGTCTAATGAAAGATCCCTATTTTGGAAAGTTAATCGACACTAGAATATAGATTTTAGGGACTAGTGACTTTCGAAGCACACATAGGATTTTTCGACCAGTTACATTTACAAATAAGCTTTATATCAAGTTTTTGGGGAGATTTTTAGTACATTTATGAGGTGTTATTGGTGTGGTGGGTTAGCTGCGGTACACCCTATATATAAACACCGATGACAAATCAAAAATGAAACTGAGAAACCAAACCAAGAACAAACTGTAACCTGTCAAGGAAAACGTGGCATGAGGAAATCACCTAAAATATGATTAGGTTTAAGAAAAGAATTATGTACGTATGGGTGTATAGACCCGAACATTAAATCCGAATATGAAATATGTTGGATATGTCCGACGGATTGCCCGAAAATAATTCCGGGGAAGGAATTCCAGTAACGAGGGGAGAATGTAACAACCCGGTCGTAGGGCCCATAATTTTTCGCTCAATATTATTGCTATGTAAATATTAAACAACAAAGGTGAATAATAAACCATTTGTTTTGGTACGAAACTGAAAATCGAACTATTATAAATAAATATCTTACGCGAGTGCTCATTACGTAACCGGACTGACACCCGTTAACGAACCCGCTGGATTTTTCCCCTTGTGATTAGTCACTAGGGAGGACACTTGTCCTCCCCATGACTAACCAACACCCAACCACACAATACGTGGCCTATTATTATCCATCAAAGAACAATTATAAGAACCCTCAAAACCAATTAATCTGACCATTTACAACACACACACACACACGGCTTATATGATAGAAAGAGAGAGAGAGAGATGAGCAGGAGGGTTCCCAACCACCGTGTACGGTGGAATTCGCGGCGGAGCATGGTGTCGACATTCTGAAACTTGGTGCGTGAGCCACCTCTACCCTATAAACGGAGCATGGATAAGCTACTAGTGGTAATGGATTGGCCTTACGAATGATAACGGTAGTTTAGCCAAACACCACAGAGATGACGATCAAGATTCTAGATGGATTAACCGGTAACGGACGTCTGGTTCGGGATTGCGAGTGAAGTAGCTGATGGAAGTAGTGAAGTGGTGGAATATATATGGTAGTCTCGGGTCTCGGAAGTGATGGCTGGTTGTTTGTTGTCACGCAGCGGTGGAGTCGGACCTAGTAGAACAGTAATAGCTTTGGACTTTAGAACGATGTTGAGGATTAGAAAAAGGTTAATAATAAACAATGGTTAGAGGTGGATGATTGCGTAGGTGTAGATGGAGAGTTATTATATCAATAGCTTATATGACCAGTAATAAACTTTGGGAGTTGGAGTGTTTGGTCATGGTTAAGGTTTCGAGCACAGGTGGGGGAATGGTGACAATCTAAATTAATAGTAATAATAGTGGCGAGTGAGGTGATTGATCAAGGCGATTGGTTCGTTTAGCAGGGATCGAGAACTATAATGAACGGTTGTGGATGACGACTTGATATCTTGGTGGAGTATGAGGAGTCAAGAAGGAAGGGAACCGAGTGGACTCGGTTAATAGTTCGAGGACTGGTTAAATATGGTCAACACGAGTCGGTTACATAAGGAGAGGTATAAACGCACGCCTAAACTTTATAACCATAGCTTTGATTATCATTAATACACGAGTAACACGTGTGAGACTTGGGCCGACCTATTAGACCGAAGTGACACGATCTTATGAAAGTACATAAAGGATTTATATATGTATATACATATACCCAAATTATATCACGTGAACTAACAAAGTGAATGAACATATAATATAGTTTGTACATAATATTTGATGATATTAGTTAATAGATGACAAGAACATAAGATTGAACTTATGGGACATCAAACTCTTAGACGGACTATTTGAAGTATTAATTTGATATATGGAATCATGGAATCAAAAGTGATACATTAGTTGAATGAATATATAACTGGGACATTTAAACATTAATATGTAATCTAAGTGCTACCCTTGATTTAGTACACGATATAGATAACCACTTACATGTGTATGAACCGATGCATAGGCGGATGACAGAAACTAAGAATCGACAATTATAACTAATGGTCAAGGGTCCTAGCCATCCACACGTGTAATCACGATATTCGGTTACAAACACTAATGTTTATAAACATATTAGGACCTTGCATATGAAACCATAGGTGGGTTTCCGACTTGGATACTATACAACCGGATGACATGACATGTACGATACCAAGGTGAGTTCGTGTACTTCCCCTTTTTCGTGTTTTAACTGTTTTAGGGTGAATGCATGCTTCCTATTATAAACTATTGTGATGTGACAAGATACTGGCTGCCGGATTATACTGACACTCATTAACTCAGAGGTGAGCCGCTTAATATATGGGTAGTACTACTTGGGGAAACCCCCACGCACAGTGGACCCGGGACTAGGGAACCGGGAAACCCTCCACTGAGGCCTGCGGACCGTTGCGGCATATATTATGCCTTGTAGATCTATAATGGCAGTAGATAGATCTAGTGTTAGGGTTGAGGGGTCGCTTGTACATCACGTGTATTAAACTGTGTTAAATTGTGTAAACTTGTTTATGAAATGATAAAACTTGTTTTGGATCCACTTACTACTTATACGGACTCACCAGCGTAATTGCTGACCCAAACTCTTTTAAGCATGTGTTCAGGTACTGCAGACGGATGGATGGTAACGCAAGGTATATACTTGCTTGTGTGGAATAGAGGTTATCGGGATAGAAGATTAAGTTATAAGTATCGCGAATTAGAGCTTCTAGAGTAATGGACGTGTAGAGATCGGATTGACTAGTGGATAACGACCCGCCAGCTGCTTCGACGACCGCCACGTCTCGACCCGGCATTAGACTTTAGTTCTATTTTATATTGTATTTGTATTATTTTGCGACTAAAGGTTGTATAAATATTAAATATTAGTCGTCGTTGCTTCCGTTGTGCAAGTCTGTTACTAATCTGTCGTAACGTCCAGCCCCCTCCTGGTCGGGTTGTTACAAGTGAGGTTATAAACTCTTCGCTAACGAAATCATACCTGTGGCCGCATTTCAAAGTTTGGGTGTTAACTGAAAACATGCGCCTCCATCGCCCAAATCTCAGTGATAATGAAAGATCTAACATCACATGGTTCTCAAATTGGCTTCTTAGGGTAGGTGATGGTAACCTTGGTGAACCTGTTACAGAATCTGATATAGACACAAAAATCATCAACATTCCTTCCACATTTCTGTTTCCGTCAACAAACACTCCATTGTCATCACTCATTGATTTTATATACGACGATGACACCTTAAAAAACCCAACAATCTCAAAACTCTCAGACAAAGCCATTATTTGTCCGAAAAATAACACTGTTTACGAAATAAATGACATGGTGTTGCATTTATCCGAAGGTAGTACAGTATCTTACTTAAGTTCGGATTCAATGCTTCCCTACGCCAACGACACAGGTGACACAGAAACACTTTACCCTCTTGAATACCTAAATATGCTAAATTTTAATGGAATTCCCCCTCACCAGTTACTGTTAAAAGTTAACGTCCCAATCATATTGCTAAGAAACATAAACCAAACTACTGGTCTATGCAATGGAACACGACTGCTTATAACACGTCTTTTACCAAAACTCATAGAGGCACAAGTTAGAACAGGAACCGCAGCTGGTTATCGTGTGTACATACCGCGTATCACATTCGTTCACAATGACAAAGAGTTACCTTTCGTTTTTAAAAGAAGACAATTTCCTGTGAAGGTGTGTTACGCAATGACAATTAACAAAAGTCAAGGCCAATCACTTAATAAAGTAGGCATTTACTTACCTAAACCTGTTTTCAGTCATGGACAACTATACGTTGCTTTATCAAGGGCCACCTCACTTCATGCATTAAAAATTGTCCTCATACCAGAATATACACATTTACCATGTCAAACAAAGAACATTGTCTACCATGACTTTCTAAGAAATATAACAGTTGAGCAAGTAAGATACCACACTAGATATCTCACATCTTATAGATGGTAACATTTGTTAGTATAAGTTTTATAGCAATTTATGCTTGTGGTGCCATTGTTTTATATAGTTTAACCTATCTTCTGTTGAACACTAAAAGATTTTTACTTACATTAATGGTTGCTTATGCATCTGTAGCTTTGCAATATAAACGTCTGAACACAATTGAGCCACATGACGCAACAGACCCAATTGACGTTAAAATACTGAGGACATGGATAACTGATGGATTCAGAGTTGAGCGTTGCTATCTGTTGATTGACAAAGAGGTATGTTCACAAAGTTAAAGGTACCTTAAAATTTTTTTCCTTCATATTACTTACAATAACAACATTTGTTGCAAATCTTTCACAGGGAGGAGTAATTCAAGCAATAGTACACCCAGGCGATGAAAGACACATAGAATCACAGCTCGTCACAACCTCATGCTACCGTATCATTGACTACTTATCCATTACCATTAGATCCTACATAAGTATCCTTCAGCATCCAGCAATGATTAAGCTATCTAGAGGAACAACTATCACTCAAATATCAGACACCAACTTCCCGGATACCTACTTTGATTTCCTACCACACGAGCGCCTACATGAACGTACAGCTGCCCGGTCACCCCTCACAGGTATATTCTACCTCCTACCACCAAATTGCCTACAATATCATCATCATGCTAACATTGTTTTCCCTAAACATTCAGACTACATCGCCAGGTTCAACTGCATTATCACTGATAAGAAGACGCTAACAGGAAAACTCTTACTAAAGTTACAAGTAGAAGACACAGGGTAATCAGGTATACACATCTTTGTCTTGCGTATAACAGAACTTTTACTTAGACTTACTGTACAGGGGAAACTTCACTGAAATAGCTCTTTGGGAAGACGTTACCAAAACCATCAACAGGCAATCACTTACCAACGCACCTTTCCCAGCTATTATAGCAGTAACCTCACTTAAAGTGTCAACACGTGATGACATATATCAGTTGGCTTCTACTCCAGCAACCCACTTGTACCTGAACCCTGCTATCAACTTAGCAAAGGAAATCACCAAAAGGTATAAGTAACAACCTATTTTAAACACAGTCACCCTATTTATGTTGCAATAACTCAAATAAAATACACATATTACAGTTTCGCAGACAGGTACACTGCTGTAACAATTCAAACAAGGAACATGATTACTCTACAAGATCTGCTAGACCAAAGGACGGACGAACATCTGTACCAACGATTTGTTTGCAACGCATGGATAAGCAGCTGGAACGAAAACAAATCATGGTACTACAGGGGCTGCAAAAAATGCAACAAAAAGCTAGAAAAAAGAGCCGACAATTGGACTTGTAGCAACCACCCAAAAGAACAGGAATTTGCATATGTGTAAGTAAATGATTTATTACCTACTATAAACAACACTACTGCTGTGTTAGTAACCTCAAAATATACTTGCTACAGGTACTGTATTAGCGGCACACTAACAGATAACACAACAAATGAAACGCCATACTCTTTGATGCAGCAATGGAATCGTTCGTAATCAAAACATGCAATGAAATGATCAACCAGTACACCGACAAAGACAGCATACCAGACCCAATACTGGCGTTAAAAGGTCAACCCAAAATATTTGAGGTCCAGTTTAACAAACAGTCATATGCACAATCCACACAGCTGGTCATCAACCGAATCCTTAAAACATCAATCCCTAGCATTGAAGAATGCAGCCAGCCAGTTTCCCCACTAAATATCACAGAACACGGTACGTTTTCCTTACTAATACCTACTTTATGACAAACACTTTGTAGACAAAACTAACCACACTGATCTAACAGGCAACCCACAAACACCAACACCATCCACCCCAACAGCAGCCCCAAAGAATACCCCTCCCTCTACCAAAAAAAGACTGCTATCCAGCCTCGAAGGTATCGCCTACATACTTACGTCTACAGCTTATTTTATATTTCAGTATATCACAACACCAATATCCTGTAACTATTTCTCAGCTTTAACATGCTTCGCTGAATCTTTCACAGATGCAGACAACAAAGGCAAAAACAAACGCCTCAGGGAAAGCTCTCCATAAACTCCTAGCATATTGGCACAGCCAACAAATACGCCATCTTTTGATAAATATTTTAGCAACAACGCAACAGCAGATTTTTTGAAAGCTATTTCCCAGCCAGGGGATGCTGAAACTAACTAACTATGTTTACTTATCTTTTTGTCTACTACTGTATAGTTTTTTGTGAACCCAAACATGCAACACAGCTATGTAAATAGTGTTATGAAAACCCAAACAACCTTTTGCTAGACTTTTATAAGAATGCACAGTGAAAACACATCACCACACTTCTTTAAGGAAAATTCCAAAAGGTTACAAACAGCAGTTGCCCAGCCATCTTTTCGCTCACTAATGTACCCAAAACAGGCAACACACTTATGTCAACATCATGTATCTTTACCACACTGTTGCAAGTCCACACATAATTGTTAACCCCCGCAGCGAAGCGCGGGTTACCTAGCACTCTAGTTGAAATCTAATGTTAAAACACGAACATCTATGTAATTGGTACTTTAATTAATTATTACACATTAATGAATCAGAGAAAAATGGTTGTTCGAATTATATTCAAACAACTTAAAAACGATGGCAATTATAATATTTTACTGGCGGCGAACCCGAGCGTTACGACAAGAATAGGATACACATCAAACATTCAGGCGGTTTCTTGTATAGCCTAATACAAATATCCGGTTGTTGGAATGACTACATCATTTTGGGTAAGCATTAATTACTATTCTTTTACTCCATAATGTTTTATATGGTTATTGATGTGTTGGTGAAAACACCTTGTTAATATGTTAGTTTTGTATATATTTTAGTCTTTTATTGTGTACTTCTAGTCAGTCTTGGTTATTTAATAGTGCGCATGTGTTTTGTAGGTGTTCGTGAAAAATGAGCTCAAAACAAAAGAATTTTAATCGAGACACAAACACTTGAGAGCAGGTGTTCATAAACGTTCGGACATAGACGAGAAATTTTGGTTAAGTGAAGAACACCCGAGTTGAAAGATAATAATAATAATAATCATAATAATAACTTGAATATAAAAAAGGACATATGAGATAAATGGGCTACGGCCCAATTTGTGGGAAATGGTGGATATTCATGATTAGTATTTTGGGCGGCTGCACTTGGGGGTGACTGGACATTATTTTTCTTGGACGCACAGTCGCACGGAGCAAGAGAAAAAGAGAATAGTCGAAGACCAGAAGGCAATCACAAAGGAAGAACCTTTAATGGGCGAGATGATAGGCTAAATCTTTTGTGACTTCCTCTAGACGAACGGTTCGATTAGGTTTTACACTTTTTATGTGTATTTAAGTATTGGATTTTGTTTTTGCTTGTGATGACAAACATCTTAAACATTATTGATGCATTAGTTATTAAACAATTGAATTGTGTTTTGAGTCCTTTCTTTACAACTTGTTTGGTTGATGACAAAACTTGGTAGCGGGTTGGGTGACATAAAGAGGGTTGACTTGACACTTACAATTGGGTAGTTAATAGGGTTTGATGACAAGAACTTGTGCTACCAGTTAATTAACTAATTTCTAGAACTATGTCTATGTGGTTCCCAATCTATAAACTGAAAATTGTGTGAAACCTAGAACCTGAAGTTTAGAGGGAGTTACTTCTTTATTATTATTGTTTTCTATTCGAATCACTTAATCAACTTTTTAAAGAACACCAACATTCTACTTCATAAAATAATATTTTTAATTAATTAGTTTAATTAGTAAAACTGCTATTAACACTAACCACATACTCCTCGTGGTTCGACAACCCTACTCCCTATACTGCAGTCCTTGTAGCTAAGGAGTTGTTTTTAATATAGTTTTTGATTAGCACTCGACACGCGATCAAAATGGCGCCGTTGCCGGGGAGTGCGTGCGCTTAGTGTTTTTAGTTTTAGTTGTCTTTAGTTTTAGAAAAAAAAACAAAAAAAACAAAAAAAACAAAAAAAATAAATTTAAAAAAAAATAGTATATTTTCTTGTTTATTTACTTTTTGTTCTTTATTTAGTTATTTTTCTTTGTTCAGTACTACGCTGGTTTTCTTGTTTCTGTGTGTGCAGATTACTTTACTTGTATGCACCATACACGAAGGTCGGGGAAAACATCACCTTTGATTTTTGATCCGGAGATTGAGAGAACCGCCAGAAGAAACCGATCCCTTCACCACCCTAACCACACCATGAGTATTCACAGCCATCACAGCATCCCTAAGGATGCACCTCCTCAAAATCCACCACCACCTATTCCACCCATTCCACCACAACCACAAAACCCACCACAAGTACCACAATTCCAACCTGCCCGAAACAACCGACCAGTCATACCACAGCAGCAGCAAAACCTTGAAAACCAACAGCTGCATCGCATCCCTCAACAGTTTGATGAGGAGAGTTTTCACAGTACATGGCAGACTGACTGGGACAGAGAATTTGAGCATGAGGAGTATGACGGCAGATATGCCGACGTCAGGTATGATGATTTTGATCAGGATGGGTTCGACTTGCATCCTAGGCGTCCAATCCCACGTAATCAGGTACGTCACTTTAATCAAGGGAACCGGGTTGGGAAGCAAAGGGTAAATAACCAGGCACCAAGAGGTGTGCCACGATTTGATGCGGGTGATATGGGGGATGATTTAGAGTTTGTAGATGGTGTCCCACAGCTTGTTCAGAGGGCACCAGCTAGGGGTGGGGTAGATAGTCACTTTAGGCCAATCATTATGCCTAATTCATCAGCTGTAGTGACACCCGTAGGTAGGAATGGTAGAGCTTTTGAGGTTAAACCCGATTATTTAGGCCACTTACCTGAGTTCTATGGTAAGAGATCAGAGGAGCCCTACTTACATATTGCAGCTTTTGAGTCTATTTGTAACACTGTAGGAGGGGCTGGGTTTACTAAGGATCAGGTTATGCTTATGTTGTTTCAATTCACTTTGAAGGATAGGGCTAGGCAGTGGTTTGCAACCCTGACCCCAGGTAGCATTTTTACTTGGCAAGAAATGCAACAGGTGTTTTTAGAAGAGTATTACACTATGAGTAAGACTTCTGAGGCTAGAGAAGCAATTAGGGCCTTTGAGCAGAATTCTGGTGAGACATTTCATGAGGCATTTACTAGATTTAAGGAGTTGCTTAGGAAGTGCCCACATCATGGCATTGAGACTTGGGAGCTTATTAAAGCATTTTATGATGGATTATTGCCTGATGAGGTTAGGGATCTAACAGCTATTAGCAATGGTACTTTTTTCACTAACACGGTTGCTATAGATTGGGGGTACTTAGAGAGGATGAGTGCAACTTCTAAGAGACAGGCACAGTCTAGTAGGAAATCTAAATCATCTTCTGTTAGGGCTGTTGATTATGAGGCTGAAGAGAGGATAGAAAAACTTAAGCAGCAGAATTTGATCTTAGAAAAACAGGTAGCCCAATTGAGAGTAGGAAAAAGTAAAAGTGATGAGGTGAAGGTAGGTAGTGCTTTTAATGTTTGTACTGAATGTAATGAATTGGGTCATATTGCAGCCGAATGTGCAGGTGAACAGGTAAATCAAGTCTATGGAGAAAGAAAACAGTATGACATGAATTCAAATACATATCATCCTGGACTGTGCAATCACCCCAATTTCAGGTATGGTAACCCGAATAACCAATTAAATCCTAATTTTTCTAATTCTCATGTGCAGGGTGGAAATGAGAAACAGCACTGGAACCGACAGCAGGGCACTTCAGATGGAAGCAGTAATCAGTTACATGTGATTCTTGAAGCTATCAAGGCAGTCCAGGAGGATGTTAAGGGAATTAGGAAGGATAATGAAGCGCGGGACAGGACTGTGGAAGCCTTGTCAAAACAGGTAGGCCAGCTAGCTGCTCAGATGTCAGGGAGAGACCCAGGTAAACTCCCTAGTGATATTGCACTAAATCCTGCTCACCAGTCTTCCTCCAAAAGTCTGCACATCAACGCGGTAAGTATTTTCCCCACCTCTGAAATAGGTAGTGTAGACAGTACTCCACCAAAGTTTGTTGAGGGAATGGTGGAGGAGTGTAACACTGAATCTGAGTCTGAACCTGAACAAGAAAAAATTTTCAAATTAAATCTTGAGAGTAAGAATGTGAAGAATGGGTTTAATGAGACTAAGTGTGGGGGTGAGAAGGTGAAAAAGGTACCCTTTCCTATGGCTCTATTAGATCCTGCTAAGAGAAAAGATTTAATTAAACGGGACCCACCAAAGGATGAGAAGTGGGAAAATTTTAAAACTGTCAAAATAAATTTACCGTTAATTAATAAAATTGTAGAATGTCCCGATCAGGTTCAGTTTCTGAAAGAATTGAGTGCCCAAAAACGACGGCATAAACTTCCTAAACAGTTAGATTTAAGTGCCAGTGTGAATGCCGTGTTGTTGGGCACCCTTCCCCCAAAACTCCAAGACCCGGGAGCGCCTATTATTGTTATACAAGTTGGTGATTTTCAAGTGGATAGAGCGCTTCTGGATTTAGGAGCTAGTGTGAGTATTCTACCAGGGAGCTTATATGATCGGTATGATTTTGGTCCATTACAGAAAACCAACACAACTGTGGTGTTGGCCGATCAAACTCCTTCGTGTCCTAGGGGGATTGTAAGGGATGTGATTGTTAAGGTTGGAGAGTTTTATTACCCGGTAGATTTTTTAGTGCTTGATTGTGTTAAAAACACACAACCAACTGTCATTCTGGGTAGACCGTTCCTAGCTACTGCTAAAGCCATTATTAATTGTGTTGAGGGGACGGTAAAGATGAGGTTTGGGGATAGGAAGATGAGTCTTAAGGTGTTCTCAAATACCGCTAATCATAAAACTGACAAAAGTGGATCTCCTGTGAAGGAGAATGGAAAAGAAAAGAAAGAATGTTTTGTGATTGACAGGATGGAACTAGTGAACAAGAATAACACTAAGAGAAAACGAAAGAGAAGGAAGAAGAAGGACAAGAAGCCACCTGAACCAGATAGTGAGAAGGAAAGGTTGGCATTGTTGGGGCTAATAGGGAAAACTGTGGACGAGTTACCTGGGTGTAGGAGGAGCACACACTTAGAGGTGTGGGGACACAAACATCCCACTAGACCACCATGAGTAGATGTGTCAGGTATGTTTACTTGTAGAGTTTGTATAGTTGTGTAGAGTATTAAAGGTACGTTTTTTTTATTTTATTTTTAGAGTTTGAGTCTATTTTTGGTTTTTCTGGGAATGCTTGGAGTTTAACTTTTCAATCAGATAACCTCGTCTGTACTCAATCTCCATTCAGGCGGGATAGATCTGTACACCATCGGTGTATAAAGCATCCCAGAATTTTATGTTTTTATTTTTCTTTTGAGTCTTAGTTTCAGGTATGTTTACCGGCCGCGAATGAAATGCTATACGGCCGACATTGGAAGGAATTGAACGGACTCATACGTGCATTGCTTATCCAGGGGAGTCTGTTCCTTTTACTGTTGTATATTATTTTTATTTCTGCTTTATTTTATTCCTTAGTTCACATTGAGGACAATGTGTCGTTCAAGTGTGGGGGTGGGGAAACTTCGTTTTTATTTATTTTTGTGTCTTAAAAAAAATTTAAATTCAAAAAATGAAAAAAATTGAGAAAACGTCTTGAAAACTGTTCCTAAAAAGCATTCTAATCAGACATAATTTCAGTACATACCAGTTGCTTCTTGATTGTTTTGGCTATAGATTCTTAGTCATGGTCTAATTTGTGGAAAAGTAATATGAACCGTTTTCAGCAGGTGTTTTTAAGAAAAAAAAAGTTTAGAATTGCCTGACTAGGTTTAACAAGCTATTGGTAATAAATACATGCACACATCGGTAACCCATTTCCCCACTTTTGTGAGATCTTGAGCCTACTAGATGATAGATTCATACATATATATTTTCATTTGTTGAGTGTAGGCCAAATGTTTCTCTGTTACAGAACTTGTGTGATTTGATACATGCCGAGGTTGTAGACTAGATATGCACGTACATGACAAAGGCGATTTAGGATTCCCTTTTTGTTTGACACCCTTTATTTGTTATGTGTTGACCCGTTTAACCAAAATATTACCATTAGTAGCCAATTTTGAGCCTTATACCCTTTCGTTTGCTAAACCGCATAATCACCCAAATAAACCAGTACCTTTACCAAGTGTTGATGACATCCAAAGTGTTAAGTGATTGTATTTATGTTAGAGAAAAAAATATGTGTAAAAAAACAAAAAAAAAAAGAATAAAATGAAAAGAGAAAAAGAAAAGAAAAAAAAATAGAAGTATGTGTTATGGGTCAAATATGACCAAAGTTGTGTGTTATTGTGATTTGTGAATAAGGATTGTCAATCATGTTGGTCTCACCATTTTGTTTTAACCACTTTTAGCAAAATTTCCTACCTTTACCCTAAGCCCAAAACCCGTAAGTCCTTTAGATACGTGCATTGTTTACAGTAAAGGTGTGATTGTCATACAAGCCTATGATAACAAAGTTACATTTTTGGTTTTGAGTGAATAATACTAGCACATTACATGCTAGTCCAGATATTAAACCGAGTGGAGTGAAAAATTGTGAGGGGTGTGTTGCATGAGAATAAAAACCGAAAGCATGTTAGGTTTAGTCAGGGTTAAGTCTGTTTTTAAATGAAAATTAATTTGACTTGCTGAATTAACACATCTAATGCTGATCTATAAATGGGGTATGACTTTGGACCTTAGCTAAGGTATGATGGGCGACTCGGGGTGCTAGTCTGTGATAATGTCTTAAGCAGAGTATATATATATAATTTTTTCGAGACGAAAAAAGATAAGTGTGGGGGTGTGATGTGTTGGTGAAAACACCTTGTTAATATGTTAGTTTTGTATATATTTTAGTCTTTTATTGTGTACTTCTAGTCAGTCTTGGTTATTTAATAGTGCGCATGTGTTTTGTAGGTGTTCGTGAAAAATGAGCTCAAAACAAAAGAATTTTAATCGAGACACAAACACTTGAGAGCAGGTGTTCATAAACGTTCGGACATAGACGAGAAATTTTGGTTAAGTGAAGAACACCCGAGTTGAAAGATAATAATAATAATAATCATAATAATAACTTGAATATAAAAAAGGACATATGAGATAAATGGGCTACGGCCCAATTTGTGGGAAATGGTGGATATTCATGATTAGTATTTTGGGCGGCTGCACTTGGGGGTGACTGGACATTATTTTTCTTGGACGCACAGTCGCACGGAGCAAGAGAAAAAGAGAATAGTCGAAGACCAGAAGGCAATCACAAAGGAAGAACCTTTAATGGGCGAGATGATAGGCTAAATCTTTTGTGACTTCCTCTAGACGAACGGTTCGATTAGGTTTTACACTTTTTATGTGTATTTAAGTATTGGATTTTGTTTTTGCTTGTGATGACAAACATCTTAAACATTATTGATGCATTAGTTATTAAACAATTGAATTGTGTTTTGAGTCCTTTCTTTACAACTTGTTTGGTTGATGACAAAACTTGGTAGCGGGTTGGGTGACATAAAGAGGGTTGACTTGACACTTACAATTGGGTAGTTAATAGGGTTTGATGACAAGAACTTGTGCTACCAGTTAATTAACTAATTTCTAGAACTATGTCTATGTGGTTCCCAATCTATAAACTGAAAATTGTGTGAAACCTAGAACCTGAAGTTTAGAGGGAGTTACTTCTTTATTATTATTGTTTTCTATTCGAATCACTTAATCAACTTTTTAAAGAACACCAACATTCTACTTCATAAAATAATATTTTTAATTAATTAGTTTAATTAGTAAAACTGCTATTAACACTAACCACATACTCCTCGTGGTTCGACAACCCTACTCCCTATACTGCAGTCCTTGTAGCTAAGGAGTTGTTTTTAATATAGTTTTTGATTAGCACTCGACACGCGATCAGTTATCTATCTAGTGTTCATGTCATAACTATACTCCATTAGCCCACGACTCCACGTAGTCCATGTCCTTTGAATATAGTAAGTAACTTTACATTATTCGGTTTTAACAATCCGCCTTATTTAGGGCTGATGTGTCACTATTACGTAAATCCAAACAAAGAATAATTTCAAAATTTATTTAATAATAATGGTTTTTACAACAAATGGACCTAATTAAATGATATATCGCAGTGTCGATCTCATACTTCTATAATCTAACTTGTCGATTTTACCCTCTTCACATATCTTATGATTCGATTAAGAGCATGTCGAATATGCAAAGAAAACAACAAATGAAAACAAAAAGCCAAAAATTGCTCGGTGACAAATATAATACTAATAGTGCATTAAGATCGGTAATGTTGACAAAGGTAACAGTGTTAACAATGTGAAAGACAACAAAAACAAAAGTGACAGACCGTGATTTGTGGTTGCGGTGTCGAAACTCGGAGAAGAACATGGTGTTATGCTTCTACTTTGCATGGTTGTCGATTAACATAATGAATAGAGTCGCTTTAAACAGAAAGCATCCAAGGTAGAGTATCTACCAGTCGAGAGGTGTGGCGAGATAGTCTAGTTTGTCTACTATTTATAACATAAGATTAATGTCTAAGTAAAACCATTAAACATCATCTTAAAGTTTAGGTTGTCGTTAAAAAGATAAAAAGATAAAATGGTTAAGTTTTATTTAATCTAATTAAATGAGAAGCACATGATCGTAACAAGAGTTTTTTAAGTCAATAAGAAGCACACAATAATATTTAATCTAAATCACTTACAATTAAATATCTATAATGAAAGACAAGTTTATTTTCAAAAGTTAGTTAACATACGCATTATGTGTCGTATTATAAGCAATTATATATGTAGTTATTAATTTTTAAGAAGTCCTTCTAAAATTCTTTAAGATATAGATAATTGACAACTTATTAACCTTAATCAAGTGATTAACTAGTGAAAGAAAATAATAGTTTCTTCATTCTTCTACTCCTATTTGTAATCTAATTCTTTTCGATTAAAGTAATAAAAATAAAAGAAAAAAATCATTACTTGTACAAAACATAAGGTATCAAGAAAGCGTAAACTTGTGATCAGTTATTTGAAATCTTGATTAGTTATTTAAGACTAAAAAACTTAAGATTAAAGATAGATTATATCATGATCTTATGATAGTTGCTAATAAATAACTAAGAGGGTGTTTGGGATTGAGTTTGGAAATGCAAAAGTGCTTTTGGTCAAAAGTGCTTATTGGCTTATGACTTTTTGAAAAGGAGTTTTAAAAAAAGTGTTTGGATTAGCTTTTGGGATGGGAAACGTCAAAAAGTCAATAGATTGTTATTTTTTTAAGTGTTTCGCTTAACTTATTGTGAATATTGGTTGTATGGGTGATAAATTTGTAATTTTTTTCTAAAAGTCAAAAGCCAAAAGCCAAAAGCCACGATTTGTGACTTTTTGAAAACAGCTTTTTAACCTATATCAAAAAGCCAAAACCAAAAGTGCTTTTGTGATATTTTGTGGTAGACAAACAGCTTATTGACTTATTGGCTTTTTGAAAAAGCCAATAAGTCAATAAGCTGTTTTGTAACTCAATCCCAAACACCCTCTAAATAAGTTACAAAGTAATATATAAAAAAGGCATTTGAACAAAATAAGATATAAGTGTGAGGTACTTTACTTTTTGAGAAAATAGTAAGATTTCCTTTCACAAATCATCTTTGCCTATGAGAAATTAAGTTATTTATCTTGTAAGTGTTTAATGACTGAACTAAAAACTTTCGGTCGAAGGGTGGACATATGTACAAACCTTTTTAACTGCATATCCTAAGCAACTCATGTGTTATTTCTAAGAAAATGTAACGGTTTTCTTCTAAAAGACTCAAATTTTACAACTTTTAACAACTATAGGTAAAATTCATTTTTTTCCCTATAAGATTTCGTGGTTCCTAGATTAAAGTATACGTTTGGAACACTTAGGCTACCCGGTAAACAGACGCCCCCCACCCCCGTCTCCTTCCTTTTCCGCCGTCCCCAACCCAAACACCGCCCCGGAGCCCCCGTCCCCTCCCACCCCCCGCCCCCCCCCCCGTCTCCCAACGGACGCATCGGACGGGCCAATCACCGCCCCCCACCAAAACCTCCACCAATCACCGCCCCCTGCCACCCCCGTCTCCACCTCCCTACACCGCCCCCCTCCCCCCGTCCCCTCCCGTTCTCTGTCCTCCGGTCCCACTTTTTCCGACGTGTCACCCCCTTCCCCCCGTTTGTTTACCGGGTAGCCTTATAACATGGGTATGTATTAAAAAAGGGTTGTATTATTTAAACCCCCCACCCTTCTATTTTAACCCCCTCAAAGCGCCTCGCTTAGGCCAAAGCGAGGCGCTTTGAGCTAACTTCGATGCCGTCAGTACGATAATCAGAAAAAGCTGATTTTCAAATTCCAAGCGCCTCGCTTAGGCCTAAGCGAGGCGCTTCAAGGGGGTAATTTATTTTGGTAGTTGTTTTGATGTTTTGAGTTGGTTTTTTTATTTTTTTTTTAATTTAATAATTATAAAAAGTTAAAAAAATTTAAAAAACAAAGTAATAACCCTAATCATTGTCAATGACTTAAACTTTACATCATCAACCAACTTCAAAATTTCAACTTCCCGTTCATGCCCGATAACACTAGATTGATGATACCTTGTTCCACCCAAATCAAGGGATCTGCTTGGAGTCTAAAGCTTCGTGTGTCATCTTGGTCGAACTCATGTTGCAACATTCGTCTTGTGTGTGTTAGGGTCCGAAATTTTAGGCTTTTTAGTGAATTTTTCCATCTTTGTGTTTCCAAATGTTTTTTAATTAGCTTAAATCTCTCTGATCCATGGTACCTTGAAGACTAGATTCGGTGCAGTCGACGAACATCATTCAAAATTTCAACTTCCCGTTCAGGTGCTTAAGTCCACCTTGAAGACTTGATTCGGTGCAATCAGACTCTGAATGCGGTATGCGCGTTAAATTTCATTAAACGCGGCTCGCTCAAGGTGCAGTCGACGAACATCATTCAAAATTTCAACTTCCCGTTCAGGTGCTTAAGTCCACCTTGAAGACTTGATTCGGTGCAATCAGACTCTGAATGCGGTATGCGCGTTAAATTTCATTAAATGCGGCAATCAAGGGATCCGCTTGGAGTCTAAAGCTTCGTGTGTCATCCTTGTGTTTTCAAGACACAGGCAAGTCCTCGTCTGATCCACAAAACAAAACATCATTCAAAATTTCAACTTCCCTTTCAGGTGCTTAAGTCCACCTAGAAGACTGGATTCGGTGCAATCAGACTCCGAATGCGGTATGCGCGTTAAATTTCATTAAATGCGGCAATCAAGGGATCTGCTTGGAGTCTAAAGCTTCGTGTGTCATCCTTGTGTTTTCAAGACACAGGCAAGTCCTCGTCTGATCCACAAAACAAAACAATAATCTTGAAGTTTTGTTAATATAGCCATTTTCCCCTGGGTTTACCAGGAATGGGTTGAAAGTGTGTGTTGCACCGGCTTGAGATATGAGTTTGATTAGCTTAAATCTCTCTGATCCATGGTATCCACTTTTCAGACTGTCTTCATCGTTGACCGCTATCTCTCGGATAACAACTGAAAAAGTTGTAATTACAAGAAGATGATCAAGGATGCTACAACATAACTTGCACCGGCTTGAGATATGAGTTTGATTAGCTTAAATCTCTCTGATCCATGGTATCCACTGTTCAGGTTGTCTTCATCGTTGATCGCTATCTCTCGGATAACAACTGAAAAAGTTGTAATTACAAGAAGATGATCAAAGATGCTACAACATAACTTGCACCGGCTTGAGATATGAGTTTGATTAGCTTAAATCTCTCTGATCCATGGTATCCACTGTTCAGGTTGTCTTCATCGTTGATCGCTATCTCTCGGATAACAACTGAAAAAGTTGTAATTACAAGAAGATGATCAAAGATGCTACAACATAACTTGCACCGGCTTGAGATATGAGTTTGATTAGCTTAAATCTCTCTGATCCATGGTATCCACTGTTCAGGTTGTCTTCATCGTTGATCGCTATCTCTCGGATAACAACTGAAAAAGTTGTAATTACAAGAAGATGATCAAAGATGCTACAACATAACTTGCACCGGCTTGAGATATGAGTTTGATTAGCTTAAATCTCTCTGATCCATGGTATCCACTGTTCAGGTTGTCTTCATCGTTGATCGCTATCTCTCGGATAACAACTGAAAAAGTTGTAATTACAAGAAGATGATCAAAGATGCTACAACATAACTTGCACCGGCTTGAGATATGAGTTTGATTAGCTTAAATCTCTCTGATCCATGGTATCCACTGTTCAGGTTGTCTTCATCGTTGATCGCTATCTCTCGGATAACAACTGAAAAAGTTGTAATTACAAGAAGATGATCAAAGATGCTACAACATAACTTGCACCGGCTTGAGATATGAGTTTGATTAGCTTAAATCTCTCTGATCCATGGTATCCACTTTTCAGGTTGTCTTCATCGTTGATCGGTCAAAGTCTGTTAGCAATGATAACGAAATGATCGTTATCTCTCGGATAACAACTGAAAAGGTGTCTTCAATGATTCTAAAAAACTTGAAAGTAATTACAAGAAGATGATTTTACTGTCTAGTTCTTTTGGCCACAGGTACTGTCTAGTGGTTGGAACAAGGTATGGATATGGAGAACATGGGAACAGACTGTCTAGTTCTTTTGATCATCTTTGAAAAGATTCCATAAGTAAAAGTCATATGTTAAAAGTATCAAGACTATGAAATTAGTAAAACAACTTTACAGTTGTTTATCGGAGAGATAACTGTCAACGATGAAGGCAGCCTGATAAAGGCTGAACACGAGTGTAATCAAACAAGGTGCTATGAAAACCACCAACGATCAATTATAATATAGTCTGGAAGTCAAAGATATCAATTAAACATGCAAAAATTATGTTTTGAAAAAATATGGGTATCGAATGTTTAGTCGGAGGACCACTTACAATGATTCATCAAAGTTGTACAAAGCTGGATGTTTTTACTGGAAAACCAAAACGAGCAATAAACGAAGCGAAACGGAGAGATATAATTTTCTTGGCTTGGAAACAACTTAAAAGAAGCAAAAATGAATTAAAATTATTTTTTGGTGATTAACAGATAATTTTAAAGAATTAAAAGAAATTCAAGTTTTTTAAAAAAAAGGCCAAAGCGCCTCGCTTTGGTCAAAGCGAGGAGCTTGTGGTCTAATCAAACCAGTCAAGCGCCTAGCTTTGGCCAAAGCTAGGCACCCAAGCGCCTAGCTTTGGCCAAAGCTAGGCACCCAAGCGCCTCGCTTTGACCAAAGCTAGGCGCTTTGGCCTTTTTTTTAAAAAACTTGAATTTCTTTTAATTCTTTAAAATTATCTGTTAATCACCAAAAAATAATTTTAATTCATTTTTGCTTCTTTTAAGTTGTTTCCAAGCCAAGAAAATTATATCTCTCCGTTTCGCTTCGTTTATTGCTCGTTTTGGTTTTCCAGTAAAAACATCCAGCTTTGTACAACTTTGATGAATCATTGTAAGTGGTCCTCCGACTAAACATTCGACACAACAAATTGTTTTTAATTCATATTTAAGTGTTTTTAATTACTTTTCGAGAAATGATAATTTTCAAATATTGCAGAGGTGTTACCAAGCATGTCAAGAAATGATAATTTTCAAATATTGCAAGTCCAAATCATTGTACGATGTCTTTTTTCAGAGGACCTCGACTCTTGAGATGTTGCAGGAGTTTGAAAAGTTTGAACTAAAATTTGAAATGTTATTTGGAATGTTCCTGTTTTCATATATTGCAGATCAAGGTGTTACCAAGCATGTCAAGAAATGATAATTTTCATTAACGCGGAAACCTTCGTTTTTGCAAAAACCTTCATTCCTTATTATTATTATTATTATTTACATTATTATCGTAAAGCAAATACGATAATAATGTAAATAATAATAATAATATGAATAGTGACCCTCTGGCAAACCTGCGTAAAGGACAGTGAGATTGATAACTGGACAGGTTAGCCAGGTGTTTGTCAAAAAGTTAGAGCACACCACTAGAGCAAAAAAGTTGTGTGTATGAATAGTGACCCTCTGGCAAACTGGACAGGTTAGCCAGGTGTTTGTCAAAAAGGTAGAGCACACCACTAGAGCAAAAAGTTGTGTGTATGAATAGTGACCCTCTGGCAAACTGGACAGGTTAGCCAGGTGTTTGTCAAAAAGGTAGGCCACACCACTAGAGCAAAAACTTGTGTGTATGAATAGTGACCCTCTGGCACACAACTTTCTTCAACCAAATCATTTCTTCAAGTTCATTTCACCAAAAAAAACAAAACCCAAGAAAACAAAGATGAAACCGATTAATGTTCTAGTGGTGTGCCAGAGGGTCACTATTCATACGCAGGTTTGCCAGAGGGTCACTACTCATACAAATGATGTGATTTTGTTTTTAGATAAGGAGGTATATGTACAATGATGAAAGAAGTTATCAATCTCACTTCTATTGTTTCGGGTTCCCTTTCATCGTTGACACATATCTCTCTGAGATGATAAAGGTAGATCATGGAAAGTTCAACTCAAGAAATAAGATTGATACCTTCTCTATGGAAGTTGCTAAAATAGTTAAACAAAAGCTGAAATTGAACAGTTATTTGGAATGTTTCTGATCATTACAGTAAAATTCATTAGCCGGCGTTTGTCAAAACGAACAACTAAAATAAACTTTTCATGCAAGCAAGTAAACTTTTCATGCAAGCAAGTAAAATTCAGTTGTTGGACAGTGAGATTGATAACTGGACAGGTTAGCCAGACGTTTGTCAAACGAACAATTAAAATAAACTTTTCATGCAAGCAAGTAAAATTCAGTTGTTGGACAGTGAGATTGATAACTGGACAGGTTAGCCAGACGTTTGTCAAACGAACAATTAAAATAAACTTTTCATGCAAGCAAGTAAAATTCAGTTGTTGGACAGTGAGATTGATAACTGGACAGGTTAGCCAGACGTTTGTCAAACGAACAATTAAAATATAGTTTTCATACAAGCAAGTAAAATTCAGGAAAAAACTGACATTTTGTTCCTTGTTGCAGAAAGAAATCAACAGTCGGATCGACGATTTTGTTTACCCTCCCATTGACATAAAAAATGTTTTTTTGAAAAACGTCTGACTTAAAAAAAAAAATGTTAAACCTTAATCTCAAAAGACCAAAAAAAAAAAAAAAAAAAAAAAAATTTATCCGAAGCGCCTCGCTTAGGCCTAAGCGAGGCGCTTCGGGTCAAAAATCAGCTTTTTCTGACCTCGTACCGAGGTAGTTAAAAAGCAAAGAAAGCGCCTCGCTTAGGCCTAAGCGAGGCGCTTTCAAGGGGGTGAAAATAGAAGCTGGGGGTGGAAATAGACCATGCCTTAAAAAAAGCTTTTGTCGGTGCAATTAGCAAGTACACCTAGGATATCACATCATGTGGTAATTATTGTCGCCTTCCTTCACATGTTTCAAAATGAGTATCTCACATTGCAAAGAAACTCGATTGAAGTAATTTTTTAATAAATAGTTAAATATTTCAGATAATGATGTGTTTAATAATTGATTGTTACTTATATAATGAGTAAATATTGTTTTTTTTTTTAGTTATTCATATACATTGATATATTGTAATTAATCATTCAGCTTTATTCTGTTGTTTTCTATTAAACAAAAAGCGATTTAATCAAGACCTAAGGTGCATTGATGTATTATAATTTATAACACGGAATTCCATTCCATTGAGGATTTACGATCATGAAAATCGAAGGGTAATGGATTGTCGAGGTCGGGTTTAGATAACAGTAATATAATTATAAATTATCTTTAACACGAATTTAAAATATTCTAATTACCAAACCTTTGAAGCTTTATGGGGTTGTAAACATGTGCATTAGAGTTGTTTATGCTTATTGTTATTGTACCATGTGCTTTGTGTGTGGTATAATTTGAACCTGGCAGAACAAAACAAAATGTCGATGTAGGACAACTCATCACCAACACGTGTCCTCATCTGCTCCTCATCTTTATCCCTTTTCTTCCTCTCTCTGGACATTCAAACATAAAATATTCTCTCTCTAAAACTCTCTCTAATAGTGTGATGATTGTGACCCTACCCGAGGCAGAAATGCATCCACCGTACTCGGCAGCGTGGCTGTCCAGCACCGTCGTTGGCACTATCTCGATGGTGGTGCTTCAAGATCGGTGGCGAAAGTGGTGGCTCAAAAGGTTGTCGTAACGAGGTTGTTTTAGATTATCGGATTTTGTCTCTTTCATTGGTTATTTGGTTTAATTAACAGGGATTCGTTTAATCCCATATATTTATTGTAATTCAATATGAGGTTTCGTTTGTGTTTTCAGATTTGGTATACGAATTTTAAGTTTTTAATTCTGTGGACTCAATTGGTAATATTAATTTTTTTTTCTCTCTTTGATTTGTTTTGGTTAGGTGTTTCAGTTTGACCATCGTTCTCCAGCAATGGAAGAGACATAGAGTCCAGGAGTAGAGAGAGAACATGGCGATTTAGGGCTGTGGCGACCACGGTATTTTGAATTGTTTTTGCTTTGGATTCCGCTTTTAGTTTTGTGTTCTATCATGTTTAATTTGATCTTAATAAATGATTAACCCTACTGTCATTTTTTTTTGGATAACAACATTGAATAATTTTATTTACCCAATGGTATATAATCCTTATGTTCTTTCTTAAAGCAACAGTTTGTTAATTTACCCCTACATAGATAATTAACAATTTGTTACTTTACATACATATACTATCATAATAATGCAAATACATAGCATAATAGAAATGAGATCAAATTAGGAACATAAGTTTTCTTTTAACATATATCATATTACTATTACTATGAACGTTTTAACGTATTGTTCTTTATGTTACTGGCAGAAGTGTGACACTGCGCCGACTTTCCGCTTTCTCCTACACCTTTGCAACGACAAAAAACTTTGCGCAGGAAAGGTTCGAAATCCTCAATACGTTTTCCCACTATGTGTTATTAATCGTTTATTTTTCGTTTAATTAAACTTTGTGCCTCAATTGATGTATCTTTGCCTATGTGTAGTTTAGTTTTGCTATTATTAAGAACATGGATTTAGGGATATCTCTAGCATTTGTCAGTAATTGATATATTATTATACAATAGAATACAACACAACTTGCTGAATACAAAACTATAATTGAACATGAGCTAAAATGATTCTTTAGAAATATAAAGAATTTAGAGTAGGAATTTCTCACCACGAAGCATCTTTACACAAGGAGTCAAGGAGAGTTATGTATTTACATGGATGGTTTACATGGTAAGGTCATGTAAGGTAACGGGTACGGTTATAAAAGTTATTAAAGTTTACACTTAAAGTTTTCATTATGTGCTCATGAGTAACACATTTTGTTCTTGGAGTGAATAACCGCTTTTTAGCGCTACTTTTGTTCGTATGACCATTATACCCCTGTATTAAAATAGATATTTGCATATTGGTTTATATTCAACAACTTCAAATATTGCTCTTGCCCAACATTGCACATAAGCTTTCCTCCGGTAGTTGTTAGAGTAGGGGCGGAGTGGGTTTTAGTGGAGGACATTGATGATTTTAGAAGATTATTAAGAAAATTCGTAGGTGGATGGGCAGGGCGGTGGTGTTGGTGGAGAGAGTTCCACAAGAATAACTAGGAAAAGATGGAGAAGAATAGTGATTTGGGTATTGTTTTTAGCCTTTTCTTTTGGTTTTTATAGGTGTATAACAGTAATTTAATGAAAAATTAAAAGCATTCTAATTCTAAAAACGTTCAAAACATGACCAATCATTTACTGACACATAAAAAAACTCACGTCTTCTTTGACAGGAAATGCTAAAAACTACGGCTTCCTGTAACTTAGGCTTTTGTTATACACTTATACATTTTCATAAAGTTGCTTATATAATCTTTTGGTAGTTATTTAACTATGTATCTATGACCTTACAGAGTGTGTATCTGTTGTTGCTTTTATGCTCTTTTAGAAGCAAACAACAAGGTTTCAAGATAAGTCTTAGTTTCGCATTCTACAAGGAATATTACAAGTATAGGTAATTGACTTTTCTATTCCGTTTATAAAGTGAAGTTTTATTAGTCGCCAGATATTCGTGTTGGGTTGTGGAATCTCACTCGACCCTTTTAGGCTTTTAAACAACCTGACTTTATTGGTTTTAACCTATTATGCAATCTGATTGGACCCTCTTTGAGCAGTCTTTGGTTTTTACGAGATAGGAATCACAAAATGGGTCGGGTGAGTAGGGTAATGGTAAAAATGGGTATTTTGTGTGTCGGAACTGATTGGTCTGACCCTAAAACACTTTTGCTCCAAAGTTTCAAGAACTAATTAGTAATTGGCATTTTAAGTATGACCTGTATAATGTATTTGACCCATTTTTTTTTACTATATGATACAATAAGTTGAAGATCGAAAAGCCCATCTAGCATTGCTTGACTTTGCATGGAGGCATATGTAAGATCGTAAATATGTTCATAAAATTTTAAAACTAATTACCAATGATGGGAATATAGACTTTATTTTTAATTGTTGATGCACTCTTGCAACTGCTATTTTCATTCCAATCAACAGCTTTCATAAATGAGTTCAAACAAAATATTCATAAAACTTCTCATGCCAATTGAACCATATGAACCAGACAAGAATCAAACCCGAAGCATTGTATTTGTATAATCTTTAAATTACATATTAACACACACACTTCAATAACAATAAATGATACGCTTGATCTTTTTCAGAGAAACACAATTGAAGCTGTGGTGGATTCAAAGACCGACTCATGTGCTGATGCACTTATTAAAGATAACCACTGCTATTCGACGAAGACTATAAATTCGAATTGATTAAACTTTCGACGCCGCCGCAACGCGCGGCGGGTCACTGTACTAGTTTAATTTAATAAAGAGAAAACTTGATAGGTTGATTAAGGTATATAATACGAGCCTCCATCACAAAGAAATCAACCAAAATATTACTAAGATATATTTTATACACTATATGTAAGGGGTGCAAATGAGCCGAGCATCTCGCGAGCTACTTGAGATCGGCTCGGTAAAAAGCTCGAAACGAGCCGAGTCTTATCAGGCTCGAGCCGAGCTTAAGTCTAAAACAAAGCTCGTTTACTTATCGAGCTCGAGCTCGAGCCTGGTCGAGCTCAGGCTTGGCTCGTTTGCACCCCTAACTATAGGCTATAATTCATAAAATATAATATCATAAAACTTAAACTAAATTGAAGAGGTAACACTTCGATAACGCATCTCGAACACTCTTAGAATATGCGTAGTGGTTCACCACGCTCATTAAGGCGTTTTCTACCATATAACGTCCATGTCAGCATAACTATTTTTAAATCACAAAAGGGTGTAGTGGTTCACATCCCTTTCAATCATGCCCTTTAAGGATTACCCAATGATTAATTAATTTTATATACCTTCTAAATAATATAACAATAATTAATAAAAACATAAATAAATTCATTAAAATTTAAAAAACACATAGAACATTTCATTTAAATTATAAAAATAACATAAAAAAAGAAAAATAACATAACAAATAAAAATAGAGTATTTCACTTGTCATCATGAAGACCATATTCACGCAAGTTTAAAGATAGGACATGTTGTGATTCTAGAGTAGTGGGGATGAGTTCAATGAAATTTCAAGATCAACCGCCATTTTTCGATCATTTCTTAATTAAAGGCATTATTGTCGATCCTCATCTTGTTTTTGCCGATTCTCTAAACGTTGCCTTCCAAACGTATTCATAGGCATGTTTTGTATCATGCTAAAAAGATTGTGAATTGGAATGTTGGCATTTTCAAAAAAATCTGAATTAATTGGATGATTAATCAGCATTTGATTGTTTGTGCGTTTGAGGTGTTTGGACGATTCGTGACTTGACAGGGTGATCGAAAGATGGGATTGAATGTGTTTATATAGGGATACATCTTGAGTAAAATTCGGTGAGTATAATATGAGAGTATAAGATTTGTGAGTAGAACTTGGTTAGTAAAATTGATTATTAATTGGTTTATTTAGTGCCTAAATAAAGGGAATTATGATTTTTTTAAACACCACATATCAATAGGTAGCGGTCGAAATTGTCCATTTGCTCGTGTGACTCAAACCACGTGCCACAACAAAATGAGCCAAATCAAAGAGGGGGAGGGGTGTTTACGAGCGTGATAGGAGGCGTAAAATGGTGCAATCACGCCCCATTATAGACGGTCTTAAGACCGCTCACCTAACTACAAAGCTCTGGATCTGGCTCTAGATCCATATCATTTTGGAACTTCAAATTCAAAACACCCATAACCCTTTTCGAAGCTCAAGCTTCGAAACACATGAATCATGCTAGCTCCAAATCTATGTTATTACCCTTTGGAGCGGCGTCCTTGAAGTAGTGACACCCCTTGTGGAGTTTCGGTTCTTTGGAGCGAGTGTACCACTATTTAAAGTTCCGGCTCCGGATAAGCACTTATGCAAATTAGGACCTTAGTCAATAGTACACTAGTACACTCTCCAATAGGACAAAACTCTAAATGTGTTGAAAAGGGCCAGTATCCTCGTTGTTCAATTTTATTACTTGTTTTTCATCATGTTGCATAAGTGTTTTGTGTAGGATTTTGTTCCGGTTGTGGTTGTAACTAAATAAGAGTGGGGCCAGATAAGAAGATTGGCAACTAATGGACTGAAGCAGAGAAAAGAATATTGGGCTTGCTTAGAAGATTTATGGGCTCGTGAAAACTAATGGGCTCAAACTCATGTACCTCAGTGGGCTTAGTGTGATGGGCTTAGCAACTCAGTCCATCACCGCCTTAGTCTTTATTATAAAAGAGAGAAGCTTCGTTGGGAGATAAGATATATACACACAATATATATCTGATCCCTTACACAACAATAAAAGAAGAAGAGGCGATTAGTGGTCTATTTATGAGGCGATTAGGGGTCTGTTTATGAGGCGATTAGGGATCTGTTCATGAGATGGGTTCTCGTTGCTTCACATATTATTCTCATTCTTATTCGACAGGTCATCGACATTATCTCTCCTCTTCTTCATCATTTATACAGGTTTTTTACGATTGATTACTGTGTCTCACTTTAGGGTTTTGAGTCTAAACAGAATAATTTGTTTATTATGTTCTCAAATGTGTTCCTAGTGTTTTGTGAGATATTGTTGAGTAATCTTGTATAAATCTGTCAAGTGTTAGGTGTTAGGGTATTTCTTTGTATCTTTAAGAGTATGTATGTATTGGCATTAAACGTTTTTGGTTTGGTTATAAACTGTTTCTAGCTCCAAATCTATGTTATTACCCTTTGGAGCGGCGTCCTTGAAGTAGTGACTGTAACAACCGGCAAAAATAAGGTAATTCCGTACAAATTAATTAATATATGATTAACGTAATTAAATGCAATTATGTGTGATTTAATTATCAAGGCCTTAGGAGATAGCAACTTCCAAATAGTGCATAGGAATGCATACGTTTAATGGTAAAACATGATTGGATCATGTGCGAATAAGCTATCCGGTATGGACGTTGGCAATTACCCGGTAATAATTAAATAAACGAAACGGATCCCGGACACCCAGGATATAAAATAAAGGGTATTTTCATGAAATATAATGAGTTTTGGAACTCCAAAACCATAAATGAAAACGTCTTGTACAAATCTCCCGGTAACGAATAAAATGCGCGTACCGCACCCGATACGCGTATAACTCATAATTTCACCCGGCAAAGGCCTAAATAACCAATCAACGCTTAAATTAGACTATATATAAGGGTTATTAAAGGTATTTTTAATGTCCGGATAACGCGTGATTAAAACCCGAAAAATACCCGAACGACACCCGAACGACGGGGGATTAAACATAACAAACAATGGGTAAATATTTGAAGTTGTGGACCCCACATAAACCCACTTGGGGGCCGGCCTAAAGGCCAAGAAATGTGTCCATGCAAGTTGTAATAATAATCACCTAAGTCTAAAATAAAGCATGCTTATGTAAAAGACAAAAGTGTAAGTAAACACAAGTACAAAAGCAACTTAATCTTGTCTCCCTTGATAAAAATTTCGGCCAAGTGCCTTAATAATCCAAGACCAAATCCAAACCATCATAACACTAGTGGATGCATGCTTATGTGATGGGTCTTGTATATAGGGGTCATGATAGTTTACAAGGATATTAGGAAGATTTGCAAGCAACAATCCTACTTACATACATACATACACGGTCACTTATACACACACGCATATCATCTTTTCAAAAATCTCCCAAGTACACACATAATCTTCCATAAGATCTCTTGAATCTTTAGCATGATTACATGTGATAATTATATATAAACATGTGTTAGAAGAGTTGGATATCAAAGCAAAACAAATCCTCTTTCTTTCTTCCTTTGGCCGTGGGTTTCCTACCTCCCCCATACACATTTCTTTCAAGTTTTTACATCTCCAAATTACTCTAAACAATCCATCATCCAAACCCCTATTGTGTGTTTCAAGAGCTTGGAGCTAAACCACTTGGAAGAACACACTAAACCCCTCTCAAATCCAAGGTGTTTGTCTTCCCTAGCCTTGTGCTAGTAGTAAGCATTCTTAATCTTGTTTTTGATTGTTATTATTCATGTATGTGTTCCTAGTAGCAAGTTGTACATGAAGGGTTTAAAAATGGTTTTGAACATAATCTTTAATAGGTTTTCATGTGTAAAATGGAAGATTAAAGATATGAAAATAAACCATGGATTTGTTGATGATAATGTATTAATCTTGAAAATATGTAAAGTTTACATTTAAAACTAAGTAGGATGATGTTTTGGTTAAAATTTTGGAATGAACTTGAATATGTTAAAAGTAACTTTAAATCATCTTATTATGATCATCTAAGTTATAATATGTGGTAAAACATGTTAGAAGTTCATAAATGAAGAAAATGGAAAATCTAAGTTAGCTTACTTAGATGAATGATATTTTGATAAAATGGACAAATACATAAAACACACATATAATTAGTCTTCCATATGGAATACAAGACTAACATAAGTGTTTTGATACAAAAATAACTTACCAATAAAAAGTTGAATCTTCAAAGTTTGCTAGTTTGAGTGAAAAATGTTAACTTTGAAAGTTAGAGTAGAAAAATGCAACTTTTGGAAGTTAAGGGACTAAAGTTGTAACTTTGAAAGTTAGAGGACTAAAATGAATATTTTAGAAACTATTAGTCCAAAAATACAAGTATGGAAAGTTTGGTGTCAAAAATGTAAGTAATAAAGTCTAAGGATGATTTTTGTAAATACTAGTAGAAATACTTGGGTATTTTGTGTAAAAGTGTATTTTTGAAAGTTATAAAAATATAAAGGGTTTTAACATAAGGATTTTTATAAAATAGAGATTTTATAAAAATATTAAACAAACTTGGAAGACTTATACAAAAATGAATACTTTTATATAAATGGGAATATAAAAGTGTTGGAAACATTTTTGTAGCTAAGTTAACAAGTTGGGTTAAAAATACATAAGTATTTTAAACCATCCAAGTAACATGTGAAAATAGGAAGAAATATGGATAATATTTCTATAAAATACATGTTGGGAAAAACTTGGAAAAATTAACTAATCGAGTTAAGATATCGAACTAAAACGCGTTAACGAACCATACACGGACAAATCATGAGAAAAATGCCATTGCGGCAAGATAAGAAAAATATATATATTTTAAGAAGTAAAATATATATATACATTGGGTGAAAACTAATAAACACTTTCCTAAGTGTTGGAGGAATTATTCGTGGGAGAAACACATGACACAAACAAATAAGACGTTAAAACAAACGTATATACTTAACAAGAAAAATTACACATTTATATATATGTACGCTCGTCTCGGTGAAGTTCTAATATATCTACTTAATGGGAAAGTAGATATGTGGGAAGGAAAGCCGCGACGAGAAGACAAAGATATATATATGTGTATGCCGTACCAACGAAATCCTAGTATATTTATTTGAATGGGAAAATGAATATACGGTATGGTAAGTTGAAATGGGACGTTAAGAATATACAATCGAACGACAAGATCTTAGTATATTTGTTTAAATGGGAAAACAAATGTGCGGCAAAGTGAGTCGGGTCGAGTGTTGAAATATATATTATATCGAACGATGCGATCTTAAGTATAATTATTTAAATGGGAAAATAATTATATGTTAAGTGACGTCGAGTCGATGATAATAAAATACAAGTTAAGGAAATATTAACAAGAGTAATATATGACTTGTAACACAAAGGGTAATGTAACGCCAACAAAACCTAGGATACGCGCTTAATTAAACGGGATTTGGAACAACTTGTGGTCGGGAGTTGGGTGTACAACTTGCCAAGGCGCATGCACTATAGGAATAGTGACTTATACGTCTAGGACGTTTGTAGGTGCGAGACCACCCACTTGCTATCCACCCTTTTGAGCCAGACGCAGTTTCAGGTGAGTTTCACGGCCCCATTTTAAACTATCTTTATGTTTTCGGGGGAAAGATATGTTAGGGAAATGTTTGACGGGTTTATTACTTGAGGTGTGACCGCCACTCGGGGTTGAGTCCTCGCCTCTATAATCATTTATTCGGAGATTGAAACCGGAGGAATATTCGGATAGTACTATTGGTGCCTGACAAGGCCCACCCCTAATCGATAGCGTCGATTGTGCATTAGGTTATGCCTGGGGTGCAAATATTCTGAACTTAAGTCGTGGGAAACCGAGTAACGACTTGGAGCGGGGCATTTTATTTATATACGTCTTGGTTTGATTATAGTCTCAAGTAGATTTATAGGAATTTGCAACTCCTATATATTGTCATAACATGGTATTCCCAAGTATACAAGTTTTAGAAACTGAAAACCTGTGAACTCACCAATATATTTATATTGACGAAACTTTTAAACATATCTTTCAGGTAACTAGATGAAGAAGGATCAGGCAAGCTGGGTCGGAGAATCTCCCAATGCGGCGTTATACATTTTGCAGGGTTTCACTTTTATTTCCCAAAGCTTGGGATATATTTGAGAAACCTTGATGTTACTTTAAAAACAATTTACTTTTGTGTAATGTTTGAAACAAGTAATGACGCCTTAATAAATGACCCATTTTCTTAAATTACTTATGTTTAGCAATAACCTTGACTTTATGCTTTTGAACCGTCGCGCCACGTGTTTCCGCCGTTGTCGTGGTGTGACAGTGACACCCCTTGTGGAGTTTTGTTTTTTGGAGCGAGTGTACCACTATTTTAAGTTCCAGCTCCGAATAAGCATTATGCAAATTAGGACCTTAGTCAATAGTACACTAGTACACTCTCCAATAGGACGAAACTCTAAAGGAAAGACAAAGTCTAAGGAAACTAGTATCAAACATGATGTGATTTGGTACAAGTTAACCATTGTAAACCTCTAGGTTCTTTTTTCAGAAAATAATTCATCAAACTTATTAGGGTGGACACGGCACTCGTCGGCTAGGGTGGTTCGCCTACTGTAGCCGAACGGCTACACTGTCGCCAACAACTCAGCTACGGTCAAAAGCTTCACCAATCGGCTACACCAAACCGATCGACTACGATATTTTTACTTGAGTCTTTCTGTGATTTTAACGTGGCAAGGTGGGATTGGTGGGGGCTCGTCAACGTTGCCTAGAGTGCCCCGACCACCCTTATAAACATTTAGTGAAATATTGGTAAATTTTGGGATCAAACCTAGACTAAGATTTCTCTAAAATTACTATGTAAGCAAATGGTAAATTCTAAAAATAAATTTCAATCCTAAACATAAAAAAGATAAATCCTAATAAAAGGACAACTCAAAATATCTAGAGAAGTCTTAGTCGAATATGAAATGACAAGTGTAAGTTGCGTTTTGACTTTCCATTTTATAAAATAGCCAAAAACACCTCACTGCACATGGTGACTGATTATAAGGCAGGTAAGCAATAGGGATTGGAGGAGAAGCACGTTGTGCATCATGTTAAACCTCAAATCTTCATCTTTCCAACTCTCAAACGGTTAAAACTTTCTAGCCATAGTTTTATTGTTTTATTAACAAAACTCCACAAGAGAGAATCATGACCATATTCAACTATTTGGTAAAGTGAAAATTATTCTGAGCCTTTTATATTCATTCGTAAAGGATACTCTCTATTTAGTGGGAAAGTCCACGGTCCCATCCATATTTCAGGAAAATGATTAATAACTCACAAAGTCTTAACAATGAATCTATTAGTAAAAGAACCACAAGGTCTTCCTCAATCCTCATGATGGATAATATGGATACACATAACACACTGATATGTGAGATGTCACTACTAGTTTCATAAGAATCCATAGGGTCACATAATTAGGGAAAAAATGCATAAAATCAGATGAAGAGTTGTAAGATTCATGAGGATAATGTATAATAGATTCCTAATATTATCTATTGTATAAAATGACAAGAGTTATTGATATCATAGTTGGTTATCATACAATACATAATTATACGATAAGCACACTTATTTATTTGTAATAGCTAATGTGAGGCTAGCCTACTTGGCAAGGCGCACATGACACTTTGTGGTGGTGGGGGAGGGGGTCCAAAATTCAAACCTAGGTAAAAGAATTATTGGTGTAAAGGTATGGTAGAATAACAATTGCCGTTCAAAAAAAGTTATTTGTAATATTATTAAATGACATGATAGACATTAAGACATTTCCTGAACATGCATAAATAAGCATGATATATAACTTGTATATTAATTTAATTGCAAATAATCTCTCATTCATTCTATATGGCATGATGGTCTCAAAATATCAAGATTAATGGAGATTAATCAATTTCAACAAGATGATAATGTTGGGCAGAACAAGAAACTGTAGACAACCAAGTGAAGAGTAACCTTTGATATATTGATATGATGAATGAGAATAATTAAAACATTACACAATATGAACAATACCTAAATCAATGTAATAGTTAACTTAAGGGGTTGTTTAGTTGATTAAGTGCTAAATCATTAAGAGGTCTGAATGTTTAAGTGTTGAATTATTAAGTTGAACCTCTTAATGGTTAGTATTCTTGTCCCACATTGGTAGGAGAGCCTCATTAAGGTTCAGCTTAGTTCAGTGTTTAATGGTTCAGCAACATCTCAAGTCTTAATGGTCAACCTTAACCATTCCATTCAGAAGCTGAAACA
The DNA here is from genome assembly GCA_032199755.1 of Ambrosia artemisiifolia. Lineage (NCBI taxonomy): Eukaryota > Viridiplantae > Streptophyta > Magnoliopsida > Asterales > Asteraceae > Ambrosia > Ambrosia artemisiifolia. The sequence continues at coordinate 36,529,145 of CM063517.1, forward strand.
AACACGTTGAATGCTAAATCATTTAGCGTTGAATGATTCAAAGCCTCATTAAGAGGCTTACCAAACGGACCCTAAGTCTCGACACCAACTTAAATAGTAAAAGAACGGACCCTAAGTCTCGACACCAACTTAAATAGTAAAAGACTAGGTAGGCGTTTATGTAATAACTTGAAGAGAATGTAGCTCATGGTATCAAAACTTAGGCGGAAGCGTTTTTAATTATTTAATAAAACCGATTTTATTAGTATAATATTTATTTATTAATCCGATTAATTAATATTCCCAATTAGGATCAAGGTTATACGCGTATAAGCAAATAAAAAACAACCATAGAGGGTTTAGTAATAAACCTTTGACGAATACAATGGAATTGCAACACGCGGGTTACAATGAATTCTCGCTGGTAGGAAGTCCACAACCAAGCATGAGACACCCGAAGGTAGTAGCGATCAAGGAGACGCAGCGGCGGAGGTGCTTGGTTGATGGCAGGAGGGCGGCGACCCTTTGATGGGGTCGGCCGAAAGTAAGAGGGAGGGGAGGGGTTGTTGTTGTTATAAAAGGTGTATCTAGGGTTTGCACCTTAATCCCCTTTTTATAAAAACAGAACTTACATTAAGCCCCACTTATTATTATACCATTATAATCCTCCTTAACAATAATCTAATTAATATTAAGTCCATCGAGTTCAAACCATTTATTATTTCATAAATAATAACCCGCCTACACATGAACATATATGATTCGTTTACCAACGTGTAACTCTTCAGATCGTACCGAGTTAGTTAACGTTGACTTTTAATTAACTATCGAACATTATATCCAACAGTTAATAAGTATATTTAATTTTGAAAGTTGTTAACATAGGTATCTTGGATCTTTTAGATGATATTAGCTAAGCGTTGAACGTTAAGTGCTTTGGAATCTCCAAATGTATGTTCAGAGGCTCTGACTTTCTCATCTTGTGATTAATCTTCATAAATGTGTTTTGGTGGTATTCTCTCATGGTTTAGAGGGTGTGTATGCGTTTTGTTTTCAAAACAAATGTGTTTTGCTTTTAGATTATTGCGTCCCCCAACCGAGGCGGTGTTTGGGGCTTGAAGACATCTTTCCCGCCCCTCCCCCTCCCCACTCCGGATACTCTAATATTATTGCCATTCCTATCTATGTTGACTAACACTATTGAACAAATGAGTATCAACGAGCATTGTTTATAGATGAACATACTTCGTTGGTAATTACTAGTGGAACCCTAAAACAAATTTAAATCATTATAAATATATTAAAGGCCTAAGAGATTGAATAATAACCACCATTAATGTTTTTTGTCTTTATCTTCTTTCTAATATATTTATATATATAGTTTCATAATACTTAACAAACATGGCTGGTGGTGGAGTGGTTTGTGTTGTGTTTCTGTTCCGTCAGGTCTCTGGTTCGAATCTGGTTTGAACCGTTTTTTTAACACATAATGGCATTACACTAATTTTGCTACCTGAATATATACCCATGTCTCTCTCTCTCTCTCTCTCTGTCTCTCTCTCTCTCTCTCTCTCTTTGTTAGCTTCATCTTCAAAAGGTTAAAAGCCTCTTCTTACTTGTTACTCCAAACAAATGGGGTATTTTTCTGGTTCAAAGTTGTTAAGGGCATTGCTATCTTAGAAAAATCCTGAATAAATCTTCTATAGTACCCTGCTAAGCCTAAGAAACGTCGAATATCTGTAGGGCTCTTTGGTGTCTCCCAATTCTTTATTACTTCGATCTTTGCAGGGTCCACTTGTATGCCCATTTCGTTAACCACGTGCCCTAAAAATTGGACTTCCCTAGTCAAGAACTCACACTTACTGAACTTGGCATAAAGTTTCTCTTTCCTCAATAACTTAAGAATGGCACGTAGATGTTCTTCGTGAGCTTCTCTACTCTTGGAGTAAATGAGGATATCATCTATGAATACGATTACAAACTGATCCAAGTATGGCTTGCAGACTTGGTTCATAAGGTCCATGAAAGCGGCTGGTGCATTAGTGAGTCCGAAAGGCATTACTAGGAATTCATAGTGACCGTAAGGCAGTCTTAGGTATGTCTTCTTCTCTCACTTTCAACTGATGGTATCCAGACCTTAAGTCTATCGTCGAGAAATAACTTGCACCTTGTAATTGATCAAACAGATCATCGATCCTTGGGAGGGGATATCGGTTCTTTATGGTGATCTTAATCAGGTCTCTGTAATCAATACACATTCTCATTGAACCATCCTTTTTCTTGACAAAGAGAATAGGCGCTCCCCAGGGCGACGTACTAGGACGTATGAATCCTTTGTCCAATAACTCTTCGAGTTGGGTTTTTAACTCTTTCATTTCAGTCGGGGCGAGGCGGTACGGGGCTTTAACAATAGGGGTTGCTCCAGGAATCAAGTCTATCTTGAACTCAATTTGTTTGTCAGGTGGTAGTCCAGGAAGATCTTTAGGGAATACCTCAGGAAATTCGGACACTACTGGTATCTCTTCAAGCTTCATTTCATCCTTAGTTTCCAAGGCATATACTAGGTAAGCTAGATGAGCTTTCCAAATATACTTAGATGCTTTTATGCTGGTAATGAAACTTATGGGTTTACTAGGTTTTTCCCCATGAATTATCACGGTTTTCCCCTGAGGGTCCTTAATTCGGATTTGCTTCTTATCGCACCATATCTGAGCTAGGTAATTGGCTAACCAGTCCATTCCCATTACTATATCAAATTCTCCAAGTTTCATTGGCAACAGGTCTATAGGCAATGAAGTATTATTAACCAGGATAGTACAACCCTTAATAACATCAATAATTTCTTCTTCCCTTCCATCTGCTAATTCTACTAAAAAGGGTTTATCTAACTTACAGGGAATTTGATTAATCAAAACTCTAAAGTGCTCAGATATAAAACTTTTATCAGCACCAGTATCAAACAACACTTTAGCATAGAAGTTGTTTAGGATAAACGTACCTGTTATGACATCTGGGTTCCTACGAGCTTCTTCAGTGTTCAGAGCAAAGGCTCTTCCTCTTGCTCTATTAGGTTCCTCCTTCTTAGGAAAATTATAACTATAGTGATCTGTTTCTCCACAGTTGAAACACTTACGAGGCTCCTTACAATCACGGGAGTCATGTCCTCTTTTCTTACAGTTTCTACAGAACAGTGGATTACATGGACCAGAATGCCCCTTACCACACGTTGAGCACCTAGGTGGGGGTCCCCGTTGCCTCTTATTATCGCTGTCTCTGGTCTTCCTCTGGTCTTGGGAGTTGTCCCATTTCCTTTTTGGAGTAGGGTCTGGGGATTTCTTCTGTTGTATCTCAGCAGCGATGGTTGCCCCGGCTTCTACTGCTTCCGATTAGGTAATTGGTTTGGTTGCCTTGATAAACGTGCGGTATTCTGAAGGTAGTCCACAAAAAAACCTCCTAATACGATTCTCCTCTCTTGTTACCTGATGAGGCACCAATCTGGACATTTCGTTGAACCTAGTGACATATTCCCTATAAGTCTTATCTCCGAGCTTAAGGTGCAAAAATTCCATTTCAATCATGTCCGTCTCACTTGGTGGACAGAAATATTGTGAAAAGAGTTCGGAGAATTCCTTCCAACTTAGGTGATTAGCTAGATCATCACCTTTAGTTTGCTTTTGTATCCTCCACCAAAACAAGGCTTCAGATTTAAATAAGTGAACAGCAAACCTAACTTTATTCCTTTCATGACAATCACTAACATCTAGAATGGTTTCTACTTCACTTAGCCATTCATGTGCCTCAATAGCACCTTTCTTTCCATCAAAGGTGGGAGGGTTACAAGAAATAAAGGTCTTATAGTTGCATTCTCTACTGATTTCCACTTCGCTAGCCTTATTTATCTTAAGATCACCCGTCTTCTCTTCTTGTCGAGGTTTTTCTTGCAGAGTTGGTGTGTGTGCGATGCTTCTTTCAGATTGAACAGGCCTTTCAGAATACAGACGTTCATGTCCCCGTGTGTTGGCGAGAATTTCCGCGACTCGCACTGCTATTCGATCAATTACATCATCTCTAACGGTTACGGATTCACTATGACGAGCGTGTTCAACCGGTGGTTCAGATTGACGACCATGATTATTGGATGATCCAGTCGACATTTTCTAGGTTTCCAAGAAAATACTACTTCAATATTTTGTTCATATACAAACAACTACAATAGCTACTTCACATAATATACATAATACCATCACGTTTTCAAATATAGCACATATATAGACACACAAGTCCATTGCCCTCACTGGGCTTTTGCCTCAACTAGTTCTTGCAAAAATATCGTATCCTGAACATTTACATTTCTAATCCTCTGGTATTCCACATCCCACTTAATTATTCCAATTTTTATACTTAATTGAGGTCGTACTAAACTTTATCCATAACATCTACATCATAACCAACCGTAGTAAGCTTAGGAATGAAATCAGGTCTTTCTTATTCTAGGCATCCTTATCCATAAAAGTTAATTCAAGTATAAAACTTACTTTAGGCAATCCTAATCTCGAAGGTTGAAGCCTAGGTATCTCTACTAAATACCTAGTTCGCTAAAACCTTTGGCTCTGATACCAACTGTGACGCCCATACCCAGATAAGGATGCACCATACACAATTGATATCCACTTACAAGAGAAACACTTATTTGTTAACATATATATAAACTACAAGGTACAAAAGTTTGGAACTTAAAAGTACAAAACGTTATCAACTATTCCTAGCTGGAGATATAGAACTTTTTCATCCAAGCACATGAACTAGCATATCTATTCCACTTGTCATACGGGTCCAGGATAAACATCAGGCGCAAGAACTAGCCATTTCTACCTGTGACACATGCTTAAAACGACGTCAAACATTGCTTGTGAGTCCATGAATATACACAAGTTATAAACCACATTATTTCAATTATTCATGACTTGTACCCGCCCATGTCATCATAACCCTGTGTCAATCTGGAACCCTCACCGGGTCCTTGACATTTTACGTCAATCTGGTACCCTCATCGGGTCCTTGACTTACATTACCATACAGTTAATGCCAGCTACACCGCAGCGTAGTACTGACAAATCCCACCGCAGCGGCACGTATAAGGGTCCCCGTATATCATGTGTATGTGTGTTCGGATTATATGCATGCGTACAACAATCATGAATACAATTATAACAATTACCAGTTAGGACAAGCATGCTCACATAGTAAAACATTCATAGAACTCACCTGTTTCACGGTTGGTTAACACCTTGCTATTCCAATCGGGTACTACCTCAGGGTCCTGATACAATTACATTATCCTAGGTTAGGTAATGGTTCACCTAACTAGGTATTATCATGGTTGGATATTGGTTAACGCTGCCTTGTTTAAGCATGGGTGATCAGTCCATGCCTAACTAAGACTAAGCTACCCAATACCCACCCCTAATAATAATCCTAATACCTAAAAATAATAATACTAAATACCACTAATAACACTAATAAAAACAATAATTGACAAAGCATAAACTTAAACAAGAGCATACCTCTAACTATCTACGGCAAGTTGATGTAGAGTCTCCCTACTCGGGCTCGTACTTGTGCTTCAAAAACAACTAATAACAACACCCAACGGGGTATCGTAGGCTAGGGATTCTTTTATACTAGAGCGTTCTTAAAATTTGATGCAACTTAAAAGAGGTAGTGCTCTGACCTATTTATAGTGGAGTACCCTGACTCCTTTTTCTTAACTCTTCGATGTGGGACAACTGAAAGTCAATATTTATATGGCCTTATTATTGCTTCTTTTCTCCTAAGATATCGATGTGGGATCACAATTCACTTTTATAGTAGTTCGATGTGGGACATCATATCACCACCTACTTCTTACGTACGCTCCACTTTGACAAACCTTGAATTGTTAAGCTAGTGATAATTATATTATTATAATTATTTCAGCTGCTTAGCTTGTTTTTCTCGTATAACTTTTAAACTATAACGTTTTACGAAATTTTAAATATACTCTTAAGACGAGCTAATTTTTATCTACGCTTTGACCTAAGTTTCATTAAAATAGAGTAGGGTCAAACATAATATATTTTGTTAATCTACTAAACGGTCTCTTATAATACTATTGGCTCGACTAGATTCTTATATATCAAATAATCATACTATTCACGCCAAGATCATATAATACACACGACATAAATTTCATGAACATTTCTATTTTATTTTATCACAAAATGGGGTGTTACACTTTAATATATTTTTAAACTTTCGTTGTGTTTCCTTGTTCTAAGTATTTGCGAAATAACAACATTAGTTGCGGTTGTTGTCCAGTAAGTGAGGCGTTTAATATACGCGTGTAACATTATTGTCATAGGCAGGCCTTCCATACTAGGGCTGTTCATGAGCCGAACCGAGCCGAGCCAGGCCAAGCTCGCGCTCGGCTTGGTTATAAACCGAGCCAGCTCGGCTCGGCTCGGATTTGAAACCGAGCTGAAAATCAAAGCTCGAGCTCGGCTTGGTTTTAAACCGAGCCGACTCGGCTCGGCTTGGTTTGGCTCGAATATAAAAAGAAAAAGGAAAAATGGCTTTCAAAATTCAATAGTTTAAACTATTATTCAATAGTTAAAAATAACACAATTAAAATAAGTTCAACCTTATACATTGCACGTTAAAATCAAGTTCAAGCAAGTACAAAATAAGTCTCAAATTTTAATGGAATACAGTATAAGTTCATCAACATACGAATTAACTTGAGTACTTGGATCAAAAGTAGTATTAAGTTTATTTAAATAACTTGATTAGCTATAACTTCAATCCCAAGCAAAGAATCCCCATGCCACTGTTACCAAATATTAAATTTGTAGCATATTCTCCATCTTGTTTTACGTTTTGGTAATATATTATATGTATATAAAAAAATATTTATTAAAAATTAGAATTATTCGAGCCAAACCGAGCCAGCTCGGCTCGTTACGAACCGAGCCGAGCTAGGCTCACTTTCTAACCGATCCGAGCCGGCTCGGCTCAATTTCAAACCGAGCCATATCGAGCGAGCTTTTTTCGAGCTAAATCCGAGCGAGCTTCGAGCGAGCTCCGAGCCACGAGCTTTTTGGACAGCCCTATTCCATACTCGGAACTGCTTCCTACCCTACCCGACCCTCAAGTACATACCAATTAAAAAACGAGGGATAAGAAAAGGGAGACGACCTCTTTTCGGTGGGTTATTTTGCATATGATGCTTTGATTAACTATGTGGTGCCTATGGTGTTAAGGTCGGTGCGTCTTAACAGAATAATTCATGTCTGTGTCGCTTTGGCGTTACGGGGTTGAAGGATGGCGTTCACTTTGACGCAACCTGCCCTGCAGCCAACATCATTTGATTATATGTATTATTATTATAACACGTTGATAATATAAATATATTAAAGGCCTAATATGTTCAACGATTATTGTGATTGATATGCAGGTTTGTCACGTGATAAACTGCCGCTGCTGTTCATGGCTGCGTGGGCTTTGAATTATGGTTAGTCTCTTTTGACTTTCTTACTTTAACGGTTGTTGTTACGAAGGTAGTAATCGTATCCTTTATTTTGATACGTCAATGCTCGCTTAAAAAATCACAGTCATTTTGCTACCACAATATATACTCCAGTCTAATGCATTCATAGGGGTTAATCCATTTTGTGTGGATTTTTGCAACTCTGTTCATCAATTATTGTGATTGATATGCAAGTTTGTCACGTGATTTAATGAAGTGGTGACAATAATAATGAGAAAGAGAGAGAGAGACAGGGGTATGTATTCTGCTAGCAAAATGACTGCAACGATGGCTCTAATGTGTTTGCCTGAGATTGTATTTTTTTTAAAGGAGGCTATGATGATAGGTTTCTATGTGGCTAACTAATTATGAACAAACATGAGATGACCCGTATCTTGGCAGGGCAACCGAGCTGGTCATGTGATTGGCTCTGCTTTCACATGGCAGTGGATGCAGCCATGGCGGGTTAATCCATTTTGTTTGGTTGTTTAGAACTCTGAATCTGAGCCCCTTAAGTGTTCTTGTTGAATAGGTTTTATGCAAAGCAAATGTAATCATTCTATGTTTGTGATGCATTCTTAAAAAGTGTTTACAGTGCTGCTTGTTTATGTGGATGATATTATCATAACTGGTGGTGGTATTGAGTTTATAGAATATGTTAAAACATATTTTAAAACCAAGTTTTTAATAAAAGATCTAGGTTCCTTAAAAATACTTTCTTGGAATTGAAGTGTTAAAAACTAGTGAAGGATTATGCTTAAGTCAAAGGAAATATTGCTTAGAATTACTTGCTGAATATGGTATGACTGGCTGTAAACCTGTTAAGTGTCCAATAGAACCAAATCATGTTATTACCAACTTGTGTAAACAAGAACATGACGAGTTAATAGACATAACAGGTTATCAGAGATTAATAGGTAAGTTAATTTACCTATCTCACACTAGACCAGACATTACATATTCAGTGCATGTTCTAAGCCAATTTATGCATAAACCCACTAAGGCTCACTTCATTATAGCTATGAGAGTACTTAGGTACCTAAAACAGTCTCTTGGAAAGGGAATACATTTTACTAAAAGTTCTCAGTTAAGTCTAACAGCTTATGCTGATTCAGACTGGGGAAAATAAGTTGATTCTAGGAAGTCTGTTACTCGGTATTGTGTTTTTTTAGGGAACTCTCTTGTTGCTTGGAAAAGTAAAAAGCAGTCCACATCTCTCGGTCCACAGCAGAAGCTGAGTACCGATCCATGTGTACTGCAACATGTGAGGTAATGTGGTTAATAAATCTTCTTAGTGAACTGAACATCGAGGTAACTCTTCCTGTTAAATTGCATTGTGATAATTCAACAGCTTTAGCCATTACTGCTAATCCGGTATTTTATGACAAGACAAAACACTTCGAACTTGATTTTTTTATAAGAGATCAAGTGCCTAAAAGTTGTATACAAACAGTCAAAATATCAACTGAAAACCAAATTGTTGACATTTTTACTAAGGTTTGTCTTTTTCTCAACATGATCAAATATGTAAATGGTTAAAAATGTTCGATGTATTTGGGTTATAAAAGTGAGGGGGTATTAAAAATATAACATCACTTTTATATCACCTTTATTTTTATAAGTTTACCTTTACTTTTATAAGTTTATTTATATTTGTTAGTTTGTATTTGCAGGTTGATAATATTGGGCTTGGACTTAAAGTGGATTCTAAAGAGTAAGAAAAGAGCCCAGTAGATCCAAGTCATGTTGAGCCCAGTAGATTCAAGTCATGTTGGCCTTTGGACCATTCTAGCTGGTGTGTGCCAGCATGGAAATCCGTGTGGATTGTATATCCAACGGTTCATTTTATAAGAGAGTGTGTTTCTTTGAAGGGTCAGGATTTATTTGTGCTTTCTTCCAGATGATTCTCTTCCCTTATAAAAAGGCTCTCATATCTCCTAATGCAAGTTTAGCTTCCTTTGTTATCTAGTCTCTCTAAAAGGGTCGATTACATTAGGGTTTGTTTAGATGATCATCTGTTAATGATCTAATCTGTTCGTTTCTTTGTTCTTGAGTATTGTAATTGATCATAAGTCAATGATCAGATAGAGAGTTAGAACAAGATCATATGTCAATGATCTGTTGGGTTTGATAAGATCTTGTTGTTGGTTTTTGATCAGGACTTGTTTGTGTATTTTGTTTCTTTGATATTAAAGTCTTGTTTTGTTTTGATCCTCATATTTTAACAACACTGCTGAATTAATTTCCCTTGTTTCTGTCAAACAATATACATGTATGGGAAGAGATATTGTATAAAGCCCCTTAAAATAAGAAGCGTAAGAAGCAATCTGGACCATTAGATTAAGGATGCAGATTAAAAACCCTAATCATACTTGGGTTAAACTAACCAAGGGTAAAACAGGAAAAAACCGTCTAATTTTAACAGATCGATTCCAGATCGTAACAACAAAACTAATTGAACACTGATTTTTCATCGTTTTCAAATCGATTCATGTTTAGAATGATTACACAATTCAAAAACAAAAAAAAAATCGATTACAATAAACGAAAAAACGTAAGATCAGTATTTGATCTAAAAATAATCAAAAACAGAGGATTAAAACTAATCATATGAACAATTATGAAATTGTAATAGTTGTCGAATACTCTGAATTTTGTTTCATTAAGGATGATTAAACATAAAAATTAGGTTAAAAAAAGTTGCAGAGGAAGAAGATGAAGTTGGTGAAAAACAGACGCACTCATCAAATTTTCAGACGCACTCACAAATTTACAGACGCACTAATAAAAAATTTTCAGACGCACTCATCAAATTTCAGACGCACTTAGCAAAATTTCAGACGCACTCATTGAAATTTAGAAGCACTCATTAAAAAGTTTGGAATCACTCATTGAAAAATTTAGACGCACTCATCAAAACCCAAATAAAAATTCAAACGCACCATTGCCAAAAATCAAACGCACCCTTCAATTATCATCTTTTAATCACCTTTGCCATAAAATTTTAGACGCACCTTTGCCATCAATTCAAACGCACCTTCATCTAAAATTTTAAAAGTGAAAATCATCACCCAGAACATCATTTTCCACCATCTCCAGAGAGAATATCCTTTAAACAATCATCCAACCTTCCACAACTGGACCTCATAAACACTTTGACAAAATGAAATTGACATTATATCCAAGCACGTGAAGCTCAATCCTCTTTTCAAAGTTGATCGCAACACTTATTACCAAATCATCTTCTTCTTCTGCTTCCAGCTTATCCGATCGCCGTCGATCTCATGGTTACGGAGCCAGATCTGTTTTATATCGTAAACTGTTTTCAGTTAGAGCAACCAACTGTTCGTTAGTGTTGCAGAGCTCCATTGGCAGCTCTATGATGTTTAAACCAGGTGGTGGTCAAGGGATTGGACCGAGTGTTCGTCAGGGTTTGGAGTTCGGTAGCTCGTTGAAGTTCGTTGAAAGGAGGTTTGTGAGTGAAGGTGTGAGGATGAAGGATCGAACAAGCAGCAAGAGCAGACCGTGAATAATAGTCGGCAGTTGAAGCTCTAATACGTTTCGCCGTCTGACAAGGTGGCGGCGGCGGCGGTGGCGGTGGTGGTGGTTAGATCTCGAACGATCGGTTTGTTTCAAAATGAGATGGGTTAGGTCTAGAACAGGAAGAGGAAAAATAGGTTTAATTGTGGTTTAACTGTGGTTAGGTTAAATTGACAAGTGTCAATCTCTGGTGGCTTCTTACGCTTCTTATTTTAAGGGGCTTTATACCGTATACTTTCTCTCTACATGTATATTGGTGCATTAGTCGTTGCTCCCATGTTTATACCCGATAATGCACATGTAACTCCTTTCTTTTGTTTTACTTTATAAATAACTAGGTGGTTTCCCGCGCGTTGCGGCGGGGGACGCTAGTAAGATCAGTTCATGAAAAAAGTTAATCCGATCCATAACATGATGTTAGTACATACAACGCAGAGAGCATACTCATTAACAAAATTTCAATGAAATCACAAACCAAACTCATGTTCGTTAAATTATAAACTTTCGCTTAACAAAATTTCAATAAAATGACACACTCGTATCAGATATTGTTTAAAAAAACTATTGCAAACTTTTGTTTTGCAATAAAAAAAGAGAGCACACTCATTAGTTGTGTGGACAAAACATGAGCAACATTTGCTGGTTAAAATAATTAATATTTTTTTACAAACTTATGTGTCTCATTAGTTTACAAACTAAGTTTACTTTCCTTCACCTAGTTTACTTCTGTCTCTCTCTTTCTTATTCTCAGTCACCCAAAAATCACTTAGTTTCACTCTCTCTACGCCCATCGAAATCCCCCGAGTATCTCTATTATTTCAGCATCTCTCTTTCTTTGAAATGCTTGTTAGGGTTTCCGAGACCAAAAACCCCCAAATCTGATTGCCAAACCACTTCTTATAGGCGGAAATGAGTCATGCAGCACGGATCCTCGTTGATCTAACTAAATCTAACATTAAGCCTTATACTTGAAATCGATCGGAACCTTGATTACCGTATTAATCGTCGTCATCGCCGGACTTACGTTCTGCTGCGGCGTTGAAAAGCGATTTTTGCTTCCTTGATTGTAGCCGAGTAAAAAGAAAAAACATGACACTACCGTAATTTGTTCGGAGGTCAATTTCATAATTTTGGTCGTCGTGCTACTGTAGCACCGACGTGTTTTGTTTTGATAATATATATAATTAATTTTGAAAGAGATGAGGCTGATGATGAATGATGAAGACGATGAGTAAGAGACACATGATTGATGAAAAATAATAAACAAACTGTTTATGAAAAGATGTTGGTATTTATATTGAGTAGTGACCAGGGTGATTGTTATACTAACAATGATCCAGATTGATGGTGTTATTATGGTGGATGATGATGGTGATGTTAGTTAGTATGTTGGAGAGTAGATGAAAGTTGGAGAAGGGAGTCAAGTAAGTTGAGTCGGTCAAAACAGAGCATGGCAAAGTAGACAAAAAAGCCAAACCCTAGTTAAATATAACCCAACCTGAATTAGATACTATTCATGACCATACATATTGATTGTTTATTATTTGAATTTATATCGTAAATAAAGACTAGTTTAACGATCCATGCATGTGTACGTATTAATAGGTTTTGATTACGTTTATAAATTGCTATATAATATGAACATTGTTATTGCATGAACATGTGTGCATGTTTATGGTTATTATTTTTTTATGTGTGGATTTATTGTATAAATTTATTTTAACGGCATTTATTGTAGAAAGTTCATTAGTTTTACATTAACACATGCATGTGGCCATAAAAATGATTTTGTAAGAAAAAATTTCCGTAAAGTTTTCGAAACAGAGTGATAACTGAGGGTTGAGACGAGTGTAAATTAAATTATATATTTAGCTAACTTTACATAATAATAAGTAAGTTTCTTAAGAATCTTACTAAACGATTTATTTTTTGCTTCTTTTTACTTAACATTCATTAAGTGTTTTAATTTCATATATTTTTTTGTATTTATGTCAAAAGTTTAAAATAAAGTTACCCAAATGTAACTATATGAATCTTGATTTCAATTTTGTGATCATGTTTTTTTTTCAGTATGATTAAACTGAATAATTATAAAACTTGGTTTATTATTTTGTTTCACTATTACATCCTATTTCAGGTTAAATTTTTTTTTTTTTTTTGAACGGCAAACAAATCAACCCCGATCACTCACGAAGTACCTACTAGACAAAGGAGTACTCCGAGAGTAACCCAGGTCCACCAATAATTTCACACCAGTTCCCAGAGAAAACCCGCCGCCCGAAGGCCCACTGCGGTAAAACCCGACCCACCAGCAATATTTTGGTATCGGCAGGACTCAAACTCCCTACCTCCTAGCAGCAATAGTAACCAATTCACATATTTTAAAAGAGAGAAACATTCATAAAAAGGATATACAACAATAAAAGAATAACAAAAGTTCAATGACTTTAAAGAAATAAAACTGCATGAGACTAACAAATACGTAGAAAATTTGGTTATCGTTAGATAAAGTTTCGTATTGTTTTTTTATATAAGATTCTAACATGTTATGAAAATTAATTTTGTAAGCTTCTTAATACGTGTTTTCAAAATTAACATGTTACGGATCTTTACTTATTTTTATAAGCTTAGAAAAAGTAATGTATTCATAAAGTCTTTCAACTAACAACATCAACATTTATACTAGATACCTATTTTAATTAATATAATAATAAGAAGAAGAAGATAGAATAGTCGGCATTGGTTGAAACCTAGCTAGCATGTGTCTACCAATTATTATTAAATAATATAAAGTAGTTTATAGTTATGTAACATTATTTTTTACCAAGTTTATTTCTTACAAATTTGAACTATATAAAACTTCATTGGTATGAACAATGAATGTAACATATTAAATATAATCTCTGGCCAAGAATCTTATCTTGGGTTGAAAATTGTTTCCATGAACTACAAAAACAACGAAAGAGCTAACCTCCATAGATATTTACTGAATTGGTAATCTGTCGGTGAAAGTTTTTATTTTCTGGTTTAGGCTTTTGGTCATACCAATAGTTACTAATGATTTCATTTTTATTTCCTCATGAAAGCTAATTTATTTTTATTTCCTCATGTAATTTTCTGCTCATAGGATGCATATGTTCTACGGAAAACTTGACATCTATCAGGCTATTTGGTAGCTTCTTAATGATTTCATTAAGAGGCCACCTTTAAATCATTTAGTATTAAATGTGTTTGATTAGCCCCGTTTACGGCTGTGCGCATATAATGTATATATGTGTGGCCCTCGGGGGGCAAAAGTAAAGTTGCACTAATTTTAACGTTATTTTACTAATTTCGTGAAAATAACGTTAAAAACAACGAAACGACGGACGGTTAATCATGCATCATGTGGTGACGTTGATAGCCAAAAGACAAGGGGCACATGCACCAATTGGGCTTGTTCCGATTGCTAAGTGTTATGTTCCTTATGTCCACGGCTTGATACAAAACCACAATCGAGCCGGGGGTCTCACTGGAAGCAGTCTCTCTATTCCCACGGGGTAGAGGTAAGGCTGTCTACATCTTACCCTCCTCAGACCCTAGCTTAGCGTTGCTACTGGTGGGATTAACTAAGTATAATGATGATGATGTGTTTGGTTCATCGACATGACACCCCTGAATCAGTTAGTAATTCTCTTAGCCATAAAGTTTTAAAATGTTACTGAATGAAAATTTTACCCTTTATTCATTCACATGTGTTCGTAACCATGAGACGGACACTCACGCATGGCTTTCTCCACCACGAACTAGCCAGGTCGAGTCAAGTGAGGCCTCTTACTGGTTCAAATTATCTTATCCAGTCAAAACTCTTAATGATTAAGCACTTACGGACACAAAAGTTACCAAACAGCCATAATTTCTCGATACCTAACACATACCCATTTATGTTACCAAATTTAATTCGTATAAATTGTAACTATATTGAGCCCCTTACGTTTGTGCGCATATAATGTATATATGTGTGGTCCTCAGGGGGGCAAAAGTAAAGTTGCACTAATTTTAGCGTTATTTTACTAATTTGGTGAAAATAACGTTAAAAATGACGGACGGTTAATCGTGCATCATGTGGTGGCGTTGATAGCTAAAAGACAAGGGGGTATGAAGGGATAGGGAGCCTAATCCAGGCGGAGGAGGCGCCCCTATCCCCATAGACAGGATCCTCGCCCCAGACTATGGCGCAAGGATCCATTTGTGCGTTGCCAACAAAGCATGCAGCGCAGCGCGCAAGGACAACCACTGCTAAGCATCAAGCAACACCTGATAAGCGCGTGCCACCACGCGTGGAACCTTCCCTTATCACTTTTGGTACGAGGTACAGAGGATAACAAAAGGAAGATTCATAAGGATCTCTAACAGAGTACACGCCAATGAGAAGGCGACAGGTGGCAAGGGTGGACCAACCACCGCTGACAAGGACGACGACATGACTGTACCCACGCTCCCACCATGCCATCATCTACAGTGACAGCAGACATCCCCTGCTGATGTCAGAGGCATGGTCAACGACTGTAGCAAGGACAGGGGCGCCGTCCGCCAATCAGAGCTCGCCACGTGTCCGCCTCGAGCAGCAACCATGCTGCAGAATGACGTCATCCACAGTGACCTGGTTTTCCCGCCATTTTTATGGAAGGCTTGGACTTGGGCTTTGACCAGGCCCAAGTGAAGATAACTTCTCGTGGGCTCCTTTACTAGGCCCACGAGCTCTCCTATAAATAGAAGAAGATATCTCCTTGCAAAGCATCTGAAAATATTCATTGTAACCTAGCATTACTCACTTGTAATTCTCTCTATTTGATCGTTAATAATACTCCGGCTAGTTACAGTGGACGTAGGTCACTCATCGACCGAACCACTTATATCTTGTGTCTTTATTTACGTAATCTCACACGCACTCACACGTCTTATTCTCACCGGGGTTTAACCTAGAGGTTTGGGTAAAGGATTACTCTTGACGAACGTAAGTATTAACCCCACGGTGATTAGTACTAACCACCGTGATACTTATTGTTTCTTCAGGGTACATGCACCAATCGGGTTCGTCCCGATTGCTAAGTTTTATGTGCCTTATGTCCAAGGCTTGATACAAAGCCACTATCGAGCTGGGGGTCTCACTGGAAGCAGCCTCTCTATTTCTTCGGATTAGAGGTAAGGCTGTCTACATGGTTGTCTACATGGCTGTCTACATCTTACCCTCCTCAGACCCTACCTTAGCTTTTGCTATTGGTGGAATTAACTGAGTAAGATGATGATGATAAATTGTAACTATATAAAACTCATTTTTATGCAACAAAAGTAAGTTAAATTAATTCCTACAAACTTGAATATATAAAAAACTTCAATTGTACATTCTACATACTTTAAAAAGAGTTAATAGCCAAAATCGTCACTGAGGTTTGGTCACTTTTGCCACTTCAGTCCAAAACCCAAACCTTTTACATTTGGGTCCTTAAGTTTTATTTTTCTTGCCAAATTCGTCCCTGACAACGTTTAATTTGTGGACTGAAGTGGCAAAAATGACCAAATCTCAGGGACGAATTTAGCAAAACCCAACCTTTTTAGGGACGAATTTGGCAAAAAAAAAATAAAACTCAGGACCCAGATGTAAAAGGTTTGTGTTTTGGACTGAAGTGGCAAAAGTGACCAAACCTCGAGGACAATTTTAACTATTAACTCACTTTAAAAATGTAACATCATAATAAAAAATAAAATAAAAGAAAGATATTCTCTGCAACATAAAATAGAAAAAATTCTCTCTCTCTCTCTCTCTCTGATATATATCTTTATTATCTGTATATATCCACACATACATAGTAAAATTTAATGAACATAAAGCAGGTGGTTGTGTACAAACCAAGAAAGCGACGTACCCTGCAAACACCATTTTCTTGCAAATTCCAAAACCAGATCAAATCACACAAAGATGAAGAGGGTGGCCACAGTGGCGGTGCTAGTGGTGGTGATGATGGCTGCAACCACCATTAATGGAGTTGCAGGCTACAAGAACTACACTGTAGGAGATGATCTTGGTTGGTTTGACAAACTTGAAAAGTCAACTGTTGATTATCAAAAATGGGCTTCTTCTAAAACCTTCTCTCTTGGTGATTTCCTCAGTATGTTATTATCATCTCTCTTCATCTTGTTTTTTTTTTTTTTTTAAGATTGCTTAAGAATATTATTTGATTTGGTTAGTTTTTGTGAATATCATATCAAGGGTATAAAATGAAGTTGTAAAAATTGTGTTTGGTTTTCTTTTCTTATTTATAATAATAATAATTCGTTTATGATGGAAAGCCAAGGGTATAAACGGAATGCTTTTATAGAATCTAGTCTAAAGTGTAGTGTTTAATTTCTTTCTTTTCTAAAAACTTAACTTGATGTTGCCGACATGTTTCTATAATTATAGTTTGTGTACGGTAGTGATTTTTTTTAACGACAAACTAATCTAATTTGACACCTTATATAGGATTTGAACTATAATTATAGTTTGATATGGTGGTATCACCCTCCAGGAGAAATATGTGATGATTTTTTTATAAACGAATAATTTACAACAGGCTTTTTCTAAATCTGGAAATTGTTTAATTGGTTAAGAATTAAATATTTCTGAAAATTAGGGAGCTCAGATCTTGACAATAAATTATAGGGGTTTAATTACGTGCATTAGTTGGACTAATCATATAGTGACATGCAACCTAATTTATAAAAAAAAAAAAAAAAAAAAAAGTTAGGGGTTGGTTTATTGTATTATGTATATAATATAATTTGTGAGGATGATTAAAAAATGTAATTTACACTAACTTGTTGCGAGTAAAGGTCAACAAATCTTAGGTATATTAGACTAACTTTTTCATAGGTTTTTTAACTTTATACAATTTACTTGTGTATGTAAAGTGTATACACAAACAATCAAACTAGTTTGTTCAAATATAGTTTTTTGTTGAATATTGATTGCCCTCGGTAAAGTGGTTTGGAGGTAGCATCTCATGTGTGGGTAGTTATTGTCACCTTTCATGATTGCCAGCTATAAAGTATAAGCTTCATAGTAGATTGTACCACAAGCAATAGTGATTGTACATTACTTTGTTCTCTCTCTTATCATTGGCATTTGCTTGCAGATTTGTTTACACGTTTCTTTCAATCATTTGTTTTAATCTTTCTGTTTTATCTACAGTTTTCAACACCGACAACAACCACACAGTTGTGCAAACATACAATTCCACCATCTACCACCTATGCGATGACAGTGATGCTCTCGGTAACGACACCATCCTATACGCGTCACCTGACCCATCCGCCTCTGCGGTCCACCCAGTCTCAGTAGCCGTCCCGCTGACCAAGGTCGGGCCCAACTATTTCTTCTCAAATGATTATGATGGTGAGCAATGTGAGAACGGACAACGGTTCAGTATCAATGTGACCCAAGGGCAGGGGCTGCCACCAAGTTTAAGGAGTCCAACGCCTGGAGCCCCTGGTCCGGTCAGTCAGGAGTCTGGTGATGATATAGTGCCCGACACAACGGTCCCGGCTAACTTTGATCACCCTAAAGATATTAGTGATGATGACAGTGAAGATGATGATGACAATAATGGTAAGAAAAAATCAAATGGGATGATTCTACAAGTATGGGGATTTAGCAGGATTTTGCTTATGTTGGGATTGCTATACAGCTGCTGCTGGTAGATTTAACATTTTTAATACTTGTATTTAAGTTATTGTTTGTAAGTTTTATATAAGAGAGTGATGAGTTAGCATAGAAAAGATTTCTAAAGATTTTATAAAAAAATAATGAATACCTGTTTGGTTTTTTAAGGTTTTTTTCTGTTATGTGCGGAGTTAAACATACATGTCATGATTATAACAATTGTTGTAAGAACCATGGTAAGAGAATTTGGCAACTCGTGTTTCTGGTGCACTGGCATGCACATGCTTGTCGAAGCAAATCTATCCTCGGATTGTCCACGCCTGTCACAAAAATTAATATATTTATAAGAAAGCAGTTGACATTATGAAATTAGAAGTTTTAAACACTAAATGAGAGATCTGGATGACATTATAGCATCAAGTTTGGCAATTTCAGCTCCATTTACTTATGAAAGATTCAGTAAATAATATTTTTATAAAAAGTAAAACAGAAGACTTAGGAAATACAAAATTGGCTCCTTTCAAGTGCAGCCCTTTGTCTGTATATGAACTAATTTTTCAAGGGAGGTAAATGAAACAAGATTTTGACACAAGTACTGAAGTCTGTATGTAAGATCTAGCCTATTATGCCAACCACTATTGTCTGTTTTGTCTATGAGGAGCTCACATATTAGCTGTGGTTACTCGAGCAGAGACTTTCCAAAAGGTCACCCATTCTGGAAATTCTCACTAAAGCATCCTTAACTATGGAGTTCCCCACTTATCCAGTCAATGCCCTCCAAAACGCGGGTTGGTATCTGACATATTACTGGTATCTCTTTGTGGACGGAACAATATGGGCTTCCCTATGGTATCAAAGTATACTTTAACAATTTTGTCTATAAGAATTCATTCCAAATAAAACCTCTTAACTCCTAGTCTTATTTTAATAAAAATAAAATGTTATATGATTTATAGTAAGTTAAAAAACATTTATGTATACAGTCTACTTTGGGTTTCATCTATGTCGGTCCCATCGCCCACAAGTGTACCTGAAAAGAGTGACCTATCAATTAACAAGCACGTGAGAGCTTACCCTAATATGGCCCAGAATGAGTTCCATAAAGATGTAGCGGGTCTTTTACTGGTATGGCTTGAAGAGAATTCTTTTGTGTGCTTATCATCCTGTCCTCCTGAACAAGTACAATGTATAAGATAATCAGAAGATATCCCTTTTCAAAATTGTATTCTTTTAACTTTCATTATTGTAGAATTATTTGGGAATTATTTGTGTGGCTCAACGCTCTCTGCCAAGCTGATTTAGCTGCATGACAAGACAAGTACTTAATAATAAAAGACATAGGAATTTAATGATGGTGCTTGTGGACCCCATGCCCATACATTGTCACACCTCACTATCTTTTTTCGAGTATCAGATGAGTGGATTGGGTACCAAGTAAAAACAGGTTCGGGTTGTGATTTTAGCAAGGATCTAAATGTGGCGGGCTGATCCACGAACAATTTTGTCCATTTTCATACATAGTTAAATGTGTCAGATATAGTTAGATAATTATGTTTGGTATAATATCTATTAAAAATACACTTTGGGAAACTTTTAACCCATTATTCACTTTTAAAACAACTTTTAACCCATAAACCAAATTGACACATTCATAAGTAAGTGGGTGGGCATTGCCACCTCTAATTAGTATGAAAGGAAAAAACTTGACAAGGATATAAACAAACACACCATACCATAGATTGTGTGATTTCGTATCGCCGCCAACTTTTCAACTAATTGGCGCTCCTCATTGCTGACATGCCAAGGACATTGGATCGCATGGTTAGTAAATTTAGAACAATACGATAGAGAAAACAGAGATCATCGTTTTGCTAATCATACATTCATACAGCATATGACTTTGAAAATGGGAAGTCAAAGGTGTAGATTAATCACCAAACTCTGGACCAAAGGTTATCGATTTACTAAATACTCACATATATATAGTACACAAGGAAAATTTCCTATATCCCCAACAGCAGAAGTAAAGAGCAAATGGCAACCAAAAGGGGACAATGTTCATTTTAGGGATTGTACTTCTAAAATCAAAATTCACGGTCCTATACTCAGAAAAACAATTATCCTCATATATCTTGGAGTCCTAGAATCTAATAACCTGTTTTGCTGATGTAGTGCATTTTATCAGTGACCTCATGTAAAACTAAAAAAAACACACAACCCCCTTCCATTTAGGACAACAGTTTGGCTCAAGAACACACTTTAGAATGCACATGCTCTGGAAGATGGTATTGGAGTTTGAAGTGTCCATCTGAACACACTCTTACTTTAAAGATAGAAATTAAATTTTGAATTTTCCGTCTGAACAGTCACTGAAGGATGGTTTCCTCATCACAAATGCTTAGTTGCAGATGCTAATGAGTGGTGTTCATGCCATAGACATAAACTTGGTCTGCCTTTTTGTTACACTTGAGAATTGGGTAGCTTATTGAATTGTCTTTATGAATTTTGACTTCTGCGTGTTAGTAGAATTTGAGATCTGGGTAAGCTACTGCTGATGGATTTTGATGGACCCACTATCATCATTCAACTTCATGCCTGAAGAGTCGCAGGCAGGGGTTCGGCGGTTGCCAGAAGAGTCTTTAGCAGGAGTGAGGAGCAACGAAGCTTGAAAAAATCAATTAAAGATTTTTTTTTTTCAAATCTAATTTTCCAACCGGGTAAACAAAAAATATTCCATGTCTGCACCAGTTAGTGGTTATAGCTATGCCGCTAACTGGGTTCCTTTTATATGATTAAAACTTTAGACCCCTTAAATGTTTTCTGGAAGTATGATCCCTAAAATGAAAACTAACAAGAAATCCAGAAACTTTCCAAAATAATAATGAATAAGATAACTATAATTAATTAACTACACACACTCAGTAGAGGAGTTCACCTGATATATTTTGGGATCTGGACGTTCACAATGAAGTGATGATGCCCTCTAACAGATGGCTTATTGACATCTGGAACTCCCATTTTTGAAAGTTTTATGGTTTCCCCAGGCTGAACCCCAGAGGGAACATGAAGATCTTTTAGACCATCAACCGTTTCAACCTATATAAGAAACAACTTTTAACTCAGAATTACAAAGCAAAAGAAATACAGTTATCTAAAGATAACCTATCATAAGAAGTTAATAATGAAATAATCTTGCAAATCGAAGGGGTACCAAGTAATTTGAAAGGAATACATTAGTGCAATATGTCATATTACTTCATGACTTCTAATATATATCTTGTTTCATATTTAATTGTGGCTTATATGTAATATCCTAGGCTAGAATAAAGAGCTTTGTAGAAGTTATTCCATAATCAACAAAGCATAAATTACATAAACTGGTCTAAGATCACACGTTACCTTAATGACAGTACCTAGTATTGCCTGTGAATAATCAATTTTAATATCTGAGTAAAGATGAAGACCCTCCCTTCGTATTCCTTGCTTTTGTTTAACGTGAAGGACTAAATACAGATCACCAACTCTATTCCTGCATTGAAGATCAAGCGTATTAACAGCTAATTCTGTGAAAGAGCCAAGCAAAAAGAAGTATACATGACAAGATGTTTCAGTTTTGACATGTTTTACCTTCTAACATGATGCTTTGATATCTTGAAAGTCTTGATCTTATTTAATTAAAACTAAAGTTGTTTGAATCTTTATACATTATTTCTTGACATTATATGATTTTCAATCTTATGTGAATTTTCTACTGGAAGGAAAAAACTCATATATATTAATTCAACTTCCAAATACATTGATTTAACCAACTGATGATTAATTATCGTGCCGCTAACTAACAAGCAAATAGAGTCCAGTGACAGAAAAAAAATGGATGCTTATAAAACAATAGTACCTGTATAGTTATAAAGAGATGTCCCCTAAATAAACAAACAAAAAATACATTAACCGTAACCCTAGCCTATAATATGTGTTCGTAAGTCGATCAAAAGTTAAGTTTCCACAAAAAAGGTAGTAAAATAGAAGTTCAAAGATATATGCTTACAAGGGATTACTACATGGGAAAATATATATGATGATAAATTGGTAACAAAAAAAATAATAAACAATTCTACTTCGGTAAAATTATATATAATATTAATATTAATTATAATGAATCTAAGTGAAGGTTGATCAGACAAGCATAATGGACCCACATTAACTTTAGATATTGGGTTAGCTAAGATTATAAAAACAGATGGATAACATTTTTGAAATGTTAGGGTCAAGTAAACGGATTGCAGTGGAGGGTCAGCCGGTCAGGTAAACAGATGTTCAAGGCAGGTCATAATCATATCCCAGTGAAGAACTAGTCGATGTTTATATGGCTAACCTCGAAAGTTTAAAGCTAAATGTGAGTCAAACCCATGTAAAGGTTGCTTGCAACATAGAAAGTAGAAACATGAAAAAAAAAAAAAAAAAAAAAAAAAAAAAACTTTAGCTGTGGTGAACACCTGTTTTTGTCAACGTTACCCTCTCCTTCTATTCGCATGGTGGCTTCATCGTTCACACCCGGTGGGATCACCACTTTTACACTTCTCAGTGACTGTACTTCACCTTTGCCTCCACAATACTTACAGTTTTCAGTTATGATCTTACCATCACCACCACACTTTGAGCAACTAGATACCTAAAATAAAAAAGGTATAACAAATGTTCACCATCAACTAGTCAAAAGTATGACACATTGACACGGTAAAAAACATCAAACTGGAAAAAATGAGTGTGGATATGTTTAACAGCAAAACTACTGCTACATAAAAATTGAGGGAAAAAAAAGTATAAGGATTATTTTAAAGTAATTGTTCTTAGTACCTATAGTTTAAAAAAAAGTAAATTACCTGGGACATGACCCCAAATGGTGTTTTCTGAGTTTCTACTGTTGCTCCTCTACCTTTACAACGACTACATGATATTATACAATTGCTTGACTTAGCTCCTGTTCCACCACAATAGCCGCATGTCTCGAAGCAAGAAACTTCAATGTCCCGTTCCGCTCCAAAAATTGATTCTTCAAAGCTCAAAAAGACATCTTGCCTGAACAATAGTAAATCTACAACTCCATAAACTTTAACTTGGAAAACCAAAATGCTAATAATGATCATCTTTGATCATTATGGAGTAAATAGAATAGAACCGATGCCTTACGATCATGAAGTGACAGGAAGACAAAAGGTCAAATCCATATCAACTTCACGCATTATTTACAAAGCATAATAATTAGGTGAAAGAGGAAATAACAGTTCTTTGTTCATATGATTGATATTCTAGTGGACAATGTAATAGACACCATTGGTAGAAAAGAAAAGAAAAGGAGAAGAAAAAAAAATTAAGTTACTTCTTAGGATTGTCACCATGCTGAATGGGACCACAGAGATAAATGTTTTTTAGCAGAATGATCATAAAATAATATTACAGAATAGTCACAATGTGACAACTTCACAACATTTTTCTTCTTAAGATATTATTTATGACTTAAAAATGTTACCACAATGATTAAACAGCATAAAAGGTAACCTTGTAGGTGGGATGATTACCAAATGCTAAGAGCATGGATACCCTTGCTTCTCATATTGAAATTATTTCCTCCAGACTCATTCATACCGCTAAAAAACCCATTTGAATCCCCAAAAAAGGTGCCAAATACATCAAACGGGTCCACCTAAAAGAATAAGATCATAAGATTTAAAGATATATTATATCGGCATTATTGTCCCAATGTGATGCAATCTTACCTCCTGTGAACCAACACCTGATCCATCATACTCCCCTTGTACCCCAGCCTCACCAAAACGGTCATACAACGATCGTTTCTCTTCGTCAGATAAAACCTACAAAAGAAAAACATAAATTGGTTCACTTTGATATATATAAATGCACACAAAACAAACAGAAAAAAAAATATATGGCATGGGTTGATGGGATTGAGACAAGTTCACAGGAAGATATACTAACAAATTAAAGATGACAACTACTCAACTAGTCAAATTAATTGCCATGCTAGCACCACCGAAGTGTACATTGGTGATAAACCTTGTAAAAAAGTTCAAGCTCGGAACTGAAGCAACATAAGTAACAAGTCGTGCACACATTTGCCCTAAGTCTCCTGAAATATGTATGTATGAGATACATGACAATGAGCATAACGTGGCATGATCTTGACTTGTTAATAGATGGGTTTAAATTTAATAAGAATTGGATAATTGCCTATTAATGTTTACGTAGTATCAACATGGATTGAGGCACTTGTTCTTTATATATCAAAGAAACCATTAAGTTAAGTATGTATGTTTGGAAAATCGACAAATGGAAATTGTCAAATGGAAAACTGAATTTTGGGTTAATAATTGACTTGAGTTGAAAGCCTCATAACTTTAAGGTGATCCATCGTAGGTCCATAGTTTTTGCCCAACTTTTGCCATAGTATAGGTGCGATTGGTAAGATAGGTAGAACAGACTTATGGTACTTTACTATATCCTTACGGTGCCCATGTGTGTAGGTATTTTACTATAATAGATTGCACCCATGTTACGACCAACAAATTATTAGCACCATATATTATTATTATTATTTAGATTATTCAATAAATATAAACATTCTAGAATAATATAAATAATAATAATAATAATAATATATGGTGCTAATACAAATAACAATAAACAAGAAGTAAATACATGTCTGAGTTTCCTTCTTTACTCTCTATGTCAAAATTTTAATCCTAAACCTGACTTGTGCAAGAAGCGGCAAAGGACAAAAAATGGCATTGCCCCACCTCAAACCCACAAAGTCATCACCTATATGTGTGTGTGTGTGCGTTTTATATGATGTTTATGCTATGAATCATTCACATGTAAAAATTATCCAAATATAGATGCAATTCAAGTCCTAGAAACATACAAAAGATGGTCCTAACTTAAACTATGGGTGCTCTTGAAGTGTAAGAAGTTAATATCGCAAAGCGAGTTGCAAAGCGAGTAGACAATCAAGAAGCGATTCAATGAGGAAGTTATAATCGCAAAGTGAGTAGACAATCATGAAGTGATTCAATGAGGGAGCTGTATAAGATACCTCATATGCAGCACTTATTTCTTTGAATTTTTCTTCTGCCCCTTCACTCTTGTTCATATCCGGATGATACTATTGCACGAGAAGCATAAAATTATACAACATAAAATAAATGAAAACTATAGGTCATGGTACCAAAAACAGAGCAAAGACATTGTAAAAAAATAAATCAAATACAGTTAACTACATATAAACAAACTTTTAACGAGAATATACAGAATAGAAAAAGAAACATATGATATTATGATGGGTTGCATTTTGTCTGTTATTAGATCAGTCAAGAATCAAGATTTATAATCCTAACATTTACTAGTGGTCACGTCCTCAGATTAGATAATTTACTTTTCAGCAAACATGCTTTGGCAGCACAGCATACCAACGAAAAGGATTTTCGTGGTCAAAAAATAAACTGCAATTCTTCATCAGATCAGATATTCAGAATATTTCAACTACGAAGATCTTTTGGAAACTAGTTGGCTTAAAAAAAATATAAGATTTCAGTAAGCAATAGAAAAACTTGCCCTAGTTTGCCTAATTGCATTGTTGATAGGACTAAGTAAAGAGTAAGACGTGGAAGAATAGATTAGTATAAGACTTGCCGACTTGGTGCCTTGGAGGAATAGATTAGTATACATATTGGTGTGTTGATGTTAACATTCATACTTAATTTGTAAAAACAAGAAAGGATCCTTCAAATTATACTTCTTTAAAACTCATCTAGTGAAACGTAATAGGAATATGATATGTAGCACGAATACATGGATAGAATGATAGATGCATGGGTATCCCTCATAATATAATAAGAAAGCTACAAAAGATAACCCAAATCATCCACAAAGTGCTATCAAACACATGTCTTTATCTCTTAGAGGACCTCACAAGAGTCCATCTCTTGAAATTTTGGACAAAAGATTTGTATTCCATACAGGACCGTATCCATGTAGTGAGTATGGTAAAAAAAATATGTGCCGTGTATGTATATCTTGGTTTTAAAAAGCGCTAGGAGCACAAAAGCGACGAGGTCTAAGCGCATCGCGCGAAGCGCAAAAAGCGTGGGATTTTCATACCCGAAGCGCACACTAATTATATAATTTTTTTATATATCCCATATATATTCCATGAGTTTTTAGCTTCATTTACCCAAAATATAGCTATAAGTAAGGTTTTTATGTGATTTTACCTATATGTACAAGCCAAAAACACCAAGGTACAACATTTTTACGCATAAAAAATACCCTGTGTATGTGAGGCGCACGCCTCAGGTGAAAAGCGACTCAAATTTTGACAAAAAAACGCCTGAGGCACGCACCTTTGGGAAAAGGATAGGCGCAAAGCCCTGAGGCGCCCTAGGATGCGCCTTGCGCCTAGGCGCGCTTTTTAAAACCCAGATGTGTATTGTATCAAACATTCTAGTAACACACTAACCTCATATTATTGGGATGATTGACACTGTATATTGGTAGACGATGACACAGTAAGCCCAAAAGAAAGAAAAGCGGGGGGATCTTTGTCATTTTAGGCTTTTAGCATAACTTGTATCGGGACATTGTTTATATGATTATCATTGAATGTGTTTCCTGAGCCTAAAATACACGTTATTACAGCAAAGCTACTTCCAAACTTGTCTCACGAAAGCCATAATGATGCACAACCAGACCAACTGAATTTCTAGAAATACCAACTAACTTC
This sequence comes from Ambrosia artemisiifolia, assembly GCA_032199755.1. NCBI lineage: Eukaryota > Viridiplantae > Streptophyta > Magnoliopsida > Asterales > Asteraceae > Ambrosia > Ambrosia artemisiifolia. The sequence continues at coordinate 36,556,703 of CM063517.1, forward strand.
ATTTTGGTTCCATAAGCAATAGGACAACTTATAAGTATAACTAAATCCTCAAAATCACATTCAATACCAACTATATGCCAAAAAAAATGCACATGCTCTATTCAATGGTAGCTATATGCAAATATTTATTACCTACCATTTTTTTCTCATTTAGTTGTTGCATACTCTAAGCCAAAACTCTGCTATAACCTAAAAACGTTGACAACCAATCGATTAAGCTTAAGAGTAAACCACATATGATCATCATCTATTCAATGGTAGCTATGCCTATATCAAGATATTAATCACTTTATAATTGGCTTGTTGCATACTGTAAGTGTTTTAAGAACATTAAATTACTAGCTATGGCTGACGTGGAACAAATTCCGCTATAAACTATTAATGTAGCGTTATGGATCGCAGTGGAACTAGAATTCGCACGAGAACTAGAATTTGCACGAGAACTATAATTTGATTTGGAATTTAGATGTGTTCGTTTCATAATATAGAATGAAATATCGATGGAACTAAAATGTGAATTCTTTTATTGTAACGAACAACATAAGAAGTTGGATACACATTCCAATTCCATCCGAGTTCCATTCTATTCCGTGAAACGAACACGAACGCTACCTATAAAACTTTGTGAAGTAATAACACTAAACTTACATAAGAAAAAATATTATAAAATCTAAATGAAATGGACTATAATAATATATAAAGTAAGTAACAAACCTTACGAGCAAGAGAGCGATAGGAGGATTTAATATCCTGAAGAGAAGCGGTTTTAGGAAGTTTGAGAACTTTGTAGTAGTCACGACTAGCGGCGCAAATGAGGCGATGACGACGGCGGCGACAAGAGGTTGTTAATCCGGTGGTGGTGATGGTGGTCATTCTGAGAGATGGAAATGAAGAGTTGATCGGAATGGTGGTGTCGGTAGAGAAGATAGATGGGAGTAAGGTACTACAACAAGAAGCCATGGTGTTGTTCCAGTAACTTCTGTTTGGACAGAGGGAGAGGGAGAGGGAGAGGGAGGGTGGGTTTTCTTTTGGATGGGGAAAATGCAAGGGTGGGCAAATATTACCCAATCGGTTAGTTAAGGTATTAGTCTCAGTTAAAACCAAAGCCAAAGGTTATATTATCTTAACTTTTTTTTTTTTTTTAACAATCAAACGGAACATATCATTTCACCCAAAATTAAAAGTATACAAGATACAAAACCGGATCACCCAGGCACAGACTAGCCAGCGGCTACCTAGGCCGACCCCAAAAACTAAAGATTATACACAAAACATTGTACAAAACCAGAAAAAAAAAAGCGTACAACCCCAAACTTAAAACCCAGGTCCAGCACTTCTCATCCATTATCGAACAGTGAGAAGTCTCACCAAGTATCTCTTTCTAAACCTTGAATTTTCACCTTTTCAACCATCCACCAGAATGACTCTAACTTGATTTCTTCTAGCACCACCGATGTCGAAGTGTTTACGTCCCTAAAAACCGCTACATTCCTTTTTAGCCACAGCTTCCAAATGACCAGGATGACCCCAGCGTACACCACCCTCTTCTTTAACTTATCCCCATTAATCGACCAGCAAATTTTCATAATATCTTCAATCCATTCCTCCTTCTTAAAGTCGGAAATTTTAAGCCACTCGCTTACATTCCACCATAGTGCTCTAGCCCACAAACACTTGACGAAGAGGTGCTCTAACGATTCCGGCTCGAGACCACATCGCTTACATAGTCCATTCCCGACCTGAATGCCTCTAAACGAAAGCTGTTCTGCGGTAGGGATGCCTCTTTTAATAACCCTCCAGGCGAAACAATTCACTTTAGCAGTGGCGAATTTACTCCAATAGAACTCAGACGAAGAGCCCACCTACCAGGCCTGAGCGCTCAACAACTCACGAACCCCTTTAACTGAAAACTCTTGGACTGAACCGTTGCAGACCCATTTCCAGTCATCACCAGTTGGTCTAATATTCTGTTTAACCAGCAGCAACCAGAGCCGAGAAGCTTCAGCCCGTTCAAACTGAGAAGTTGGAAGTCTAGACCACGGAACATCCCACCACACCGAGCCATTAATCCGTTTATAGCAGTCACTAACCTTTGGTTCGTTTGGTTTACACAGTGTGAACAAAACTAGAAACTCATCCTTCAACACCCCATCGATACACCACTGATCTTCCCAAAAACGAGTCGTGTCGCCTGACCCAATAGAGCACCTGAACTTGGAGTGCAAATCAATACCCCTGTTACCAAAATCTTTCTGCACATCGACTATATTATACCAAACGCCCCTCCCTGATTTCTTGCATGGTAAAAAACCCGAACTGTTTCTACCACCATGTAACGCCTGGATAACCCTGCACCACAGTTGGTCCTTAGTCGACTTGAAACGCCACCACCACTTGGTAAGTAAGGCCAAGTTGAGATCTTCTATGCTACCCATCCCCAAGCCACCTCTCTTCTTTTGTTTAATGATATTGTCCCAAGCCACCCATTTGATTTTATTGCTAGTTGACGAGCCGCCCCACAAGAATCTTCTTCTCAATCCTTCAAGTGTGTTGATCACTCCAACCGGAGCCTTCAAAAGAGACAGAAAATAGTTAGGGAGCGCACCAAGCACCGCCTTGACAAGAACCGTCCTACCTGCAAAAGAAAGAAATTTTGTTTTCCAAAGCGAAAGTTTAGTTTGAAATTTTTCAATTAACGGTTTCCAGTTACAAATCCTCTTCATGCTACACCCAACTGGTAATCCTAGATAAATAAACGGAAATGCAGCCTTTTTGCATCCTGAAATAGCCGCCATTTCCTCTATTTGTTCATCCGCCACATTCACCCCAAAAATATTATTTTTTTGTAGATTCACATTTAAACATGAAGCAAGGAGAAACACCTAAGGATTCTATTAAGATTTCGCACATTCTCACTTGACCAAATCCCAAGAAATAAAGCGTCGTCGGCATACAATAGATGAGAGACCACTGGACCACCGTTTGGCAATTGCACTCCGATAAAAGCACCTGCCTCCACCGCATTTTTCATCATTACGTGTAGGCCTTCCATAACCAAAGTGAATAGAAAAGGGGATAGTGGATCCCCTTGCCTAAGACCTCTCTTGATTTGAAACTCCTCCGTAGGCGCTCCATTCACCAGCACCATAGCTCTACCCATGACTAACATACCCATAATCCAGTTCTTCCACTTAGTTGGGAAGCCCATGTGATGCATTGTACTAAGCAGAAACTTCCACGATACACAGTCGTAAGCCTTCTCAAAATCCGCCTTAAAGAGTAGAAGTTCTCTCTTAGATCTCTTTGCCCACGAGATAACTTCATTTGCAATTAACGGACCATCAAAAATGTTCCTCCCTTTGATAAACGCAGACTGTTCCGGTGATACCACACTTCCTATCACTTTTTTAAGCCTCGCCACTAGCACCTTCGAGATTATCTTCCCAATTACACCAATAAGTGAAATCAGTCTGAAATCCGAGAATACCAACGGCTCTTTTACTTTTGGAATTAGAGCCACGAAGGAAGCATTACATGATGAGTGAATCGAGCCATGCACGAAAAACTCCTCGATAAGACTAAGAACATCCTGCTCTAAATTCGACCATTAGTGCTTCACAAATTCTAAAGAAAAACCATCAGTCCCCGGAGATTTTTCACCGCCACACTCCCGAATTGCCTCACGTACTTCTTCCTTAGTGAACGAAACTATGAGGTTATTCGCGTCCGCCTCCGACAATCTCTTAAAACCCTCCCCGGACATCCTTGGTCTAATCGGCATCGGTTCCTCAAATTTCCTACTAAAAATTTCAACCGCCTTTTTCTTGATACTGTTTGGCTCTTCGGTCCAGACACCATCAATGAAAAAACCAGCTACCCGATTACGTGCCTTCCTACTGTTGATCACACGATGAAAATACGCCGAATTCTCATCACCCCTTACAATCCATTCCAACTTTGCCTTTTGATTCAGATCTTTGATCCTACCCCACTCCCAATTTTTCACCACCCATTTCGCATCCTTCCACATTGCCCTTTCAGTGTCCACAAGTAGTCTACGTTCAGCCGTATCCTCTAAGCATTTCAGTTGGTCCCTAGCATTCGATACTAAAGCATCCTCTTTATCAACCACCTCAGAGCGCCACTGTTTTATTTTACCCTTGATTGCGTTAAGTTTATGAAGTAGTATGATATCTTTCCGATTAGCCGCCACCTCCATATTTAATCCCCCAAGAACGGCTTCGTCCAACCCATATTTACCAATCCAAGAATTGTAAAAGCGAAACGGACATGGGCCAAAAAATGCATCCATTGTTGTTAAGACAACTGGTGAATGATCCGAAACGTCCCTCTCTAGAGCCGTCACCTTTGCACACGGCCACCTCGACATAAAACTTTCACATATAAGCACCCTGCCTAATTTGCTCAATTTTACCCCATCCGCTCACATAAAAGTAAAACGCCTCCCCCCCATATTATACTCCAGTAGCCCTGCTTTCGTAATAAAGTTATTAAAAGCAAACGCATTCGCTGCCACAAATGTTGAATTCAATCTTTCACCCTCCCATCTGACATCATTAAAATCTCCTAAAAATATCCAAAGGCCACTAAATTCTTGTTTTAATTCCAACAACTCAGCCCAAAGATCCCTTCTCGCTCCTGGATCATTGGGGGCATATACATTCACCACAAATATAGATTCCGATACTCTAACACCAGTACCCCCAACCATAATAAAGTTTTGCCCTTTCCTAGTTACATAGACATTAAAAAACACAGAATTCCATACCGTGAGTAGCCCCCCGGACCCCCATTTGCATCCACCACCACTTTGTCATGGACTGATCCGTCCCAAAGTTTTTGCATTTGGAACTCAGACATAGCAGCCAGTTGCGTTTCCTGTAAAGCAATACATGATAAATTATACTTGTTTTCAGAAGTCTTACCTTGGCAGACTTCTCTGCCCCCTGCCCCTTTCAAGTTGAACAATAAACAATTCATTTTGACACGTCAGCCCCCAATTCTTCCACAACTCTGTTGCCAACCTCATCCTCGAACCCATCCAAGCATAAACCTACTACAGCCCCAACCTCTTTCGTGAGCACTACCTCAGCCTCGATGGACTCCTCAGACGCATGCTCTCTGTTGTCAGCACCACCTTCTTCCGCGTCGTCAGACCCCTCACCTTCATTATCAATAACCCAATCAAACTCATAACCATCATCTACACTCCTTTTTTGAACCCCATCGAGCCCCTGTGGATCACTATAAGAAAATCCTCCCTCCCTAGCTATGAGTTTTTTATTCCTCCTTCTTTTCTTTTTGAGACCCCCTGAACCAGATGAAGAAATAACCCCCACCAGATCTGAGCTGCTGCCTTTTGACATAGAAAAAACTTTCCTCCCCTTATTTTGAATTTTTTACCCATTTTCTTTTATTAATAGGCCCATTTATCTTGGATAAAGAAGCCCACTTATCAAAAGAATTTATTTTTTTTTCTCACTTGTTTTACTTGGCCCACTTGTTTCATCTGAAATATTCATGTTACCCACTGTCCCACCACCGAATTGCAATTAACTTCCATGTAGTTACCAAGAAAATCGGCCCACCACCCACATTATTAATATTCCCTTGAGCATTTACTGCACCCACATTATTGCTTTTACCTTGAGCATTTAATGCAAAGTTCATCTCAGATTCCCCATGCACGTTCGTCTCTTCGCCTCCCTTTGAACCTTCAGCTTCCAACGGTAAAGTTTCCGTCGCCGGTTGCTCTTGTTCATCACCGGCGGGCTGATCACCTGCCCCAAAGATACTACCATCCCCCAAATTTTGTGCCTGTCCGTCTGGAGTTCCGACCACCTCCACTGGAGTAGCTTCATCTTCGCCGACTATAGTGACCGCTTCCCTAATGAAATCCGGCAACCACCTACCCGAGCCTTCCGACACCCAACACGTAAAGGTTTCCCCTCTCCACTTCACCTGGACCTCTTCATCAATCTTTTTTCCGCATTTCGTGATGACACCGATATAGGCCCCGGATAAATCCGTATTTGCCACCCCGTTTTCTGCCTCCCGGATGATGTCCCCGTACCTTGCCCCAATCTTCTCAATGTTTTCGTCAGATGTCAGTAACAGTGGTAGACATGTGATCTTTAACCACGTCAATCTATCATACTCCAATGCATGACCCGACCACTCAACCAACTCGGAGAACCATTCTTCCAGTGACCGCCTCATATTCAGCAACTCTTTCACCTTCTCCGGCTTGGATAGTGTGATCAGAACCTTCAGGCCACCCAGATACCTTATCTCCATCCTCATGTTTTTAATACCCTTAAGCCCATCCATTAACTTACATAATCGATAGTAGTTTTTTGCTTGCCCGGCAATAGACCTTCCAACCCATGCTTGTTTTTCTTCAGCAAAGAGTTCCCCCAGGTAGATGATGTCCTCCACACCACCCTGTTCCTCCACCTTTTTCCCTGTTAGAGATTCACGAAACGAAGCTGTTCCTCTCAACCCATTGTTTACATTAGCCTTCTGGTACCCACCATTGAGACCCATATTCTTTGAACCCCCAAGATTTCTTCCGAAGTCACTGCCGCCCCTGCCCCTAACAACACTCCGGAACCTACTGTCCTCTTTACTGAACCTTGCCACCTTAGCGAATATCCTCCTTCCCAGAGTGTTCAAGCTGTTGAGTGCCTTGACCATTTTCTGCTCATCTATGACGCCCGAGAACCTAGCAAAGGCAAAGATCTTGCCGAACTTGTCACGTTTCCTTGCCACGTAAACGTCTCCAAGCTGTCCACACCTCCCACAGTCCGCCCGAAGAATATCCGTATCCGTTCCATCTGGTAGATTCGAAAGGAAGAAGGACACATTTGAGTGAGCTTGTTTCTCGGAGGTCTCCGGTGGAATTTCGCCGTCCTCCAGCACCATAGAGAGAGCCGGCGGTGTTTTGGTTTATCGATTTATCTATATTATCTTAATTAGTTCAGTTTATTTCGTAAGGTTGACGGCTTTTAGTTCAATTTAGTTAATTTTTATTAATAACTAAAATCAAATTTTGGCTCAAAATTTTTCTTAACAGTACATGGAATTAAGATATAAAAACTATGAATATATAAACTCCTGAAGAGAAGGGGTTTTAGGAAGTTTGAGACCTTTATAGTAGTCACGACTGGTAGAGGTGTACAAAATATCCGAACCCGGGTATTTTAAAACCCGGTTATTTAATACCCGAACCCGACCCTACCCGTAGGGTATTTTAAAACCCGGGTATTTATTATCAAACGAAGGCGTTAAATAAAGACGATGAATTACTCCATTATCAACGAAGACTTAACTATCTATGTTTTTTTTATCACTTGTACTTAGGGGTGCTTAACGAGTTGGGTTCGCAGGTTGGTGGGTCCAACCCAACCCGAAATTTTTACATGAACCCGAACCCGAAAATTGTGACATACATATGAACCCAAACCCGAAAATTGTGACATACATATGAACCCGAACCCGACCTGAATATTCTTGGGTTGCTCCGAACCAGACCCGTTCAACCTGATTTTTTTATTTTTTCGCAAACTAATGTATTAAAATTAAAATTTTACTACAAAAAACACAAATGTATATAAAACATTTATGTTTTATTTATAAAATCTTATACCAATTTCTATTTTAAGTTATAAGTATAGCATAAAATACCTAACAAATTTAATTTATAACATAAAACATATTGTAAAAAAACAATATATAGTATAAATAGGTTAAACGGGTCAACCCGAACCCGACCCGTTTAGCTAAATGGGTTCGCGGGTTCGACCCGAACCCATTTAGACTAAACCTAATGTCACACCCCGCCCAGGCCGGGGCACTTACAGTGTTTATTACAAATGAGTCGAAAACTTAGAGCGGAAACGTAATCTCATTACATAACTTGAGTGTTTATTACAAGCCAGTGCGATCCAAGTACCACCAAGCTAAACAAAGCTTAACTATAATAAGATGAACCGTCTAAAGTATTCAAACTCTCAGCTAGGAACTCCCATTCCTTACACCATCAACCTGTGATACATGCTCAAGTAATAAAAATACGTCAGCACACAGCTGGTGAGTCACATAAACTGACTCATTTGTAAAACACCCCATAAACATTTTATTGATCAAGTATGAGCTCCTTGCATGTCACCATAATCATATATCCAGCCTAAGCATTATATATTCACACATACGGCGTAAAAACACCCCATATAGCCATACGTGTATGTCCACACCCCGGGAAAATATAATGATCATCATAATATATATATATAACACCCTGGATGCCACACCTATGGTTCGATGCATATACATGATCAATCACCACCAAAACAATTTTATGAGCAAGTATCGGGTTTGAAAATAGTTTAAGTAACTCACCTCTTTATTAGTTGCTTTAACAGTTGACAACGCTATACAATCAGGTACTATCCCAGGGTCCTGATACAATTATACACCCCTAGGTTAGGTAACGGTACACCTAACTAATTATTATTAGTGTTGGATATTGATTAGCGCTACCTTATTTAAGCATGGATGATCAGTCCATGCCTAACTAAGGCTAGGCTACCCAATACCCACCCCCAATAATAATCCTAATCCCTAAAAATAATATAACTAAATAAACTATTCCTAATAATAATGCTAATAAAATAATAATGAACTAAACATAACTTAAACGAAAACATACGTCACAACTATCTACGACCAGTGGGTGTAGAGTCTCACCTATCCGTGCTCCTACTCGTGCTCTAAAAATGACTATTAACAACACCCAACAGATTATCGTAGGTTCAGAATTCTCGTAGAGTTTGATGTACCTAGTGGTTTACTGAGACCTTCTATTTATAGCCCAATATCGATCCCTTTGTCGGTTGTTATACTTCTAGCCGAAGAGTATTCTTCCTGCCTAAGATTTTCCTACATAATCTATCTATATAATAATTGAGGTCACTTGGGTTGAATCAAGGCCTTAGAGAGGGTTTGAGGTATCCAACAACTAATATGGAGCTCCAAATTTTGACTATAAAAACCTTTTTTTTTTCATTCTCCATATCAAAACTCTCATATTCTTCCTAATTCCTAACAAATCTTTCAATATTTCTTCTTCACCTTGCATCATTTGTTGATTATCCACAACTGATTAAAGGTAAACATCCAAACTACTCTTCTAATGTTGATTCCTATTATTATTTTGACTTTTTTTATTGTTAACATTATTAAGAACAAATCAAACCGAATGAAATTTCTTATTCTTTTACGTGGAAATCATTCTTCTTAAACACATGTTCTAATGAAACGGATTTGTGATAAATGGATTTGTGATAAACGGATTTGTGATAAACACATATTCAATCGGATTTATTATAAGGTGATAACAAAGATACTATCAATTCCTATTGTTATTTTTTATTCTTTTTAAGATTTCCTAATCTAATAACCATTTGAAATCAGTCTGGTGTTTATCACATGTTCTAATGAAACGGATTTGTGATAAACAAAATATTCAATCGAATTTGTGATAAAGGGATAACAAAGATACTATCGATTCCTATTGTTACTTTTTTTTATTCTTTTTAATATTTCATAATCTAATTACCATTTGAAATCATTCTTGTGTTTATCACATGTTCTAATGAAATGGATTTGTGATGAACGTATTTGTGATAAACACATATTCAATCGGATTTGTGATAAAGGGATAATAAGGATTGCGCTCAATCAGATTTATCTTAATTTTATTATTGTCATCACGGTTTTTTTAGACATAAATTGAATCGGATTTACTATTCGATCGGATTTAGTAATGCTATGTTTTAACATTTGAAAAAACAGAATTTCATCCGAAGACACAAACGCTATTATGTGTTATCATAATGGTTCTCAATTCTTCAAGGTATTGCATGACCCTTCGGCAACAGTTTTGGTATATTCTTCAAGATATGCCTATTTAATTTTCAAAAATGATTCTTTATTTTTTAATGTTGTTTTTTAACGTGTCAATTCAGAATGTGCTGAAGGCCATGAACAAATTTCTGTTGTCTAAAAACATACACAACAGGAACGTTACAGTTAATCACATTTATTTATATTACTGTTTTTCGAAATTATGTTTAATATTATTGTAATATTAGACTGAATTTAATATCATTAATTCTGAATTATTGTTATTTATTTACATTAATAATAATTGACCGAATTTAATGTCATTTAATCTGAAATTTGAATCTGGATTATTGTTATTTATTTACATTAATAATATTTGACTGAATTTAATGTTATTTATTACTATCTTTTAATAATTGACCGAATTTATATTAATATTAATATGAATTTCAGTTTACCATAATAAGCCTCATTTATCTTTTATTATAAATGATTGATTATTAATCAATTTAACATTTATTTATTAACGAAATAACTCTCATTTATTTTTAATATTACGATTTTAGTTTTACTATTCGTAAAAATAGTATTGTTAACCGAATATATTACTAATACTAATTGACATTAATAATAATTGACCGAATTGAAATGTTATTTATTACGATTTTTTAATCACATTTATTTATATTAATATTACTACGAAATTATGTTTAAACCATCTTTATGAATTATTATTGGTCTTGCTTACAATTAATAGGATTTATTTTATTTTTTAATGTTATTTACTATGAGTTTTAATGACATTAATAATAATTGACCAAATTTAGTGTTATATGTTACGATTTTTAAGCTCATTTATTTATTATTGACCGAATTAAATTACGAATATACTACTAATACTAAAACTAATATTACGAATTATTATTGGTCTTGCCTGCAATTAATAGAATTTATTCATTTTTTAATGTTATTCAGTATGAGTTTTAATGACATTAATAATAATTGACCGAATTTAGTGTTATATATTACGATTTTTAAGCTCATTTGTTTATTACTAATAATAATACTACGATTTTTAATTTTAATCTGATTTATTTATTATTGACCGAATTAATTTACGAATATATTACTACTACAAATACTAATATTACGTTTTTTAATTTTAATCTGATATATTTATTACTGACCGAATTAAATTATGAATATATTACTAATACTAAAACTAATATTACGATTTTTAATTTTAATCTCATTTATATCTTATTGACCGAATTAAAATTTTCTATTACTATTTTTACGAATATATTACTAATTACTAATACTAACTAATACTAATACTAATATTACGATTTTAGTTTGCTTCAATTAGAAGATATTTCCATTGGCGAATATTGTGTCTTTAAATGGTGTTCAATCCAGCACAGGCTGTTTGTTACAAAGGTTCCACCACAAGAAGTCATTGATTTTCAAATTAAAATTACGATTTTTTATGTTTGTAATGTAATTTATTTGAATTAATGATTACGATTTTGAGTTTATTTATTAAGATTTATAATCTCATTTATTTATATTACTATGTTTATGAATTATGATTAGTCTTAATTGCAATTAATAAGATTTATTCATTTTTACTGTTATTTATTAAGATGTTTAATATTATTTATTGACATTAATAATAATTGACCGAATTTAATGTTATTTATTAAAATTATTAATCTCATTTATTTATATTAGTTTTTTCGAATTTATGTTTAATAACATTTAATTATTTTTAATGTATTTTTAGTATGTTAGAATTAATGTTATTTATTGACATTAATAATAATTGACCGAGTTGAATGTTATTTATTATGATTTTGTAATCTCATTTATTTATATTAATATTACTACGAAATTATGTTTAATCTATCTTTATGAAATTATGTTTAATATTATTTATATTACTATTCATTCGAATTATTATTGGTCTTGCCTGCAATTAATAAGATTTATTTATTTTTTAATGATATTTAATATGAGTTTTAATGACATTAATAATAGTTGACCGAATTTAATGTTATATATTACGATTTTTAAGCTCATTTATTTATTATTGACCGAATTAATTTACGAATATATTACTAATACTAATATTACGATTTTTAATTTTAATCTGATTTATTTATTATTGACCGAATTAAATTATGAATATATTACTAATACTAAAACTAATATTACGATTTTTAATTTTAATCTCATTTATATCTTATTGACCGAATTAAAATTTTCTATTACTATTTTTACGAATATATTACTAATTACTAATACTAACTAATACTAATACTAATATTACGATTTTAGTTTGCTTCAATTAGAAGATATTTCCATTGGCGAATATTGTGTCTTTAAATGGTGTTCAATCCAGCACAGGCTGTTTGTTACAAAGGTTCCACCACAAGAAGTCATTGATTTTCAAATTAAAATTACGATTTTTTATGTTTGTAATGTAATTTATTTGAATTAATGATTACGATTTTGAGTTTATTTATTAAGATTTATAATCTCATTTATTTATATTACTATGTTTATGAATTATGATTAGTCTTAATTGCAATTAATAAGATTTATTTATTTTTACTGTTATTTATTAAGATGTTTAATATTATTTATTGACATTAATAATAATTGACCGAATTTAATGTTATTTATTAAAATTATTAATCTCATTTATTTATATTAGTTTTTGTCGAATTTAAGTTTAATAAGATTTAATTATTTTTAATGTATTTTTAGTATGTTAGAATTAATGTTATTTATTGACATTAATAATAATTGACCGAGTTGAATGTTATTTATTATGATTTTGTAATCTCATTTATTTATATTAATATTACTACGAAATTATGTTTAATCTATCTTTATGAATTTATGTTTAATATTATTTATATTACTATTCATTCGAATTATTATTGGTCTTGCCTGCAATTAATAAGATTTATTTATTTTTTAATGATATTTATTATGAGTTTTAATGACATTAATAATAGTTGACCGAATTTAATGTTATATATTACGATTTTTAAGCTCATTTATTTATTATTGACCGAATTAATTTACGAATATATTACTAATACTAATAGTACGATTTTTAATTTTAATCTGATTTATTTATTATTGACCGAATTAAATTATGAATATATTACTAATACTAAAACTAATATTACGATTTTTAATTTTAATCTCATTTATATCTTATTGACCGAATTAAAATTTTCTATTACTATTTTTACGAATATATTACTAATTACTAATACTAACTAATACTAATACTAATATTACGATTTTAGTTTGCTTCAATTAGAAGATATTTCCATTGGCGAATATTGTGTCTTTAAATGGTGTTCAATCCAGCATAGGCTGTTTGTTACAAAGGTTCCACCACAAGAAGTCATTGATTTTCAAATTAAAATTACGATTTTTTATGTTTGTAATGTAATTTATTTGAATTAATGATTACGATTTTGAGTTTATTTATTAAGATTTATAATCTCATTTATTTATATTACTATGTTTATGAATTATGATTAGTCTTAATTGCAATTAATAAGATTTATTTATTTTTACTGTTATTTATTAAGATGTTTAATATTATTTATTGACATTAATAATAATTGACCGAATTTAATGTTATTTATTAAAATTATTAATCTCATTTATTTATATTAGTTTTTGTCGAATTTAAGTTTAATAAGATTTAATTATTTTTAATGTATTTTTAGTATGTTAGAATTAATGTTATTTATTGACATTAATAATAATTGACCGAGTTGAATGTTATTTATTATGATTTTGTAATCTCATTTATTTATATTAATATTACTACGAAATTATGTTTAATCTATCTTTATGAAATTATGTTTAATATTATTTATATTACTATTCATTCGAATTATTATTGGTCTTGCCTGCAATTAATAAGATTTATTTATTTTTTAATGATATTTATTATGAGTTTTAATGACATTAATAATAGTTGACCGAATTTAATGTTATATATTACGATTTTTAAGCTCATTTATTTATTATTGACCGAATTAATTTACGAATATATTACTAATACTAATAGTACGATTTTTAATTTTAATCTGATTTATTTATTATTGACCGAATTAAATTATGAATATATTACTAATACTAAAACTAATATTACGATTTTTAATTTTAATCTCATTTATATCTTATTGACCGAATTAAAATTTTCTATTACTATTTTTACGAATATATTACTAATTACTAATACTAACTAATACTAATACTAATATTATGATTGTAGTTTGCTTCAATTAGAAGATATTTCCATTGGCGAATATTGTGTCTTTAAATGGTGTTCAATCCAGCACAGGCTGTTTGTTACAAAGGTTCCACCACAAGAAGTCATTGATTTTCAAATTAAAATTACGATTTTTTATGTTTGTAATGTAATTTATTTGAATTAATGATTACGATTTTGAGTTTATTTATTAAGATTTATAATCTCATTTATTTATATTACTATGTTTATGAATTATGATTAGTCTTAATTGCAATTAATAAGATTCATTCATTTTTACTGTTATTTATTAAGATGTTTAATATTATTTATTGACATTAATAATAATTGACCGAATTTAATGTTATTTATTAAAATTATTAATCTCATTATTTATATTAGTTTTTTCGAATTTATGTTTAATAAGATTTAATTATTTTTAATGTATTTTTAGTATGTTAGAATTAATGTTATTTATTGACATTAATAATAATTGACCGAGTTGAATGTTATTTATTATGATTTTTTAATCTCATTTTTTTATATTAATATTACTACGAAATTATGTTTAATCTATCTTTATGAAATTATGTTTAATATTATTTATATTACTATTCATTCGAATTATTATTGGTCTTGCCTGCAATTAATAGGATTTAATTATTTTTTAATGATATTTATTATGAGTTTTAATGTCATTAATAATAGTTGACCGAATTTAGTGTTATATATTACGATTTTTAAGCTCATTTATTTATTATTGACCGAATTAATTTACGAATATATTACTAATACAAATACTAATATTACGATTTTTAATTTTAATCTGATTTATTTATTATTGACCGAATTAAATTAGGAATATATTACTGATACTAAAACTAATATTACGATTTTTAATTTTAATCCCATTTATATCTTATTGACCGAATTAAAATTTTCTATTACTATTTTTACGAATATATTACTAATTACTAATAATTACTAATATTAACTAATACTAATATTATGATTTTAGTTTTACTATTCGTAAAAATAGTATTGTTGACCGAATATATTACTAATACTAATTGGCATTAATAATAATTGACCGAATTGAATGTTATTTATTACGATTTTTTAATCTCATTTATTTATATTAATATTACTATGAAATTATATTTAATCTATCTTTATGAATTATTATTGGTCTTGCCTGCAATTAATAAGATTTATTCATTTTTAATGTTATTTATTATGAGTTTTAATGACATTAATAATAATTGATCGAATTTAATGTTATATATTACGATTTTTAAGCTCATTTATTTGTTATTGACCGAATTGACCGAATTAAATTACGAATATATTACTAATACTAAAACTGATATTACGATTTTTAATTTTAATCTCATTTATATCTTATTGACCGAATTAAAATTTTCTATTACTGTTTTTACGAATATATTACTAATTACTAATAATTACTAATACTAACTAATACTAATACTAATATTACGTGCATAAATTGTTTCACAAGTCGCTAGGTTTGTTATTTGCATATTCAACATTTATGTTTACAATATTCTTATTTTATAATTAATTACACAAATTCTAAATTTTCTATACATAATTCTTTTGTAAAGGTTTACTGTGATTGGATGACCTGATTTGCTTCAATCAAAAGATACTTCCATTGGCGAATATTGTGTCTTCAAATGGTGTTCAATCGAGCACAAAATGTTTGTTACTAAGGTTGCACCACAAGATGTCATTGATTTTAAAATTTAAATTATGATTTTATTGTTATTTATGAAGAGTTTTAATGTTATTTATGATAATTTTAATGTCAATGATTTGAATGATTGATTATGATTTGGTTGTTATTTATTAACATTTTTAATCTTAATTATTGATATTACTAATATTACGAAATTTATTTTAATATTGTTGACCGACTTTAATTTTGATAATACAACTTTCATTTAATCAATTGTGATGAAACAATATTTTTTTAAACATATACGACTTTCTTTCAAACATTTATTTAAATCTATTTTAACAATGTTAAATCTATTTAAGAGTTTATAATTTAAATATAATCCGAAGATAACAATGTACATTTATTTTCCTACACTTTTATTATTCTTTTAATAATAAATATAATTTAAATATAATTAACAGTTTCCTAAAATATATATAATGTATTCAAAATAATTTTCAATGCTATTACGACCTTAATGTTAATATTGTTGACCGAATCTGAGTAAAAACTTTTTACGTTTTTGTTAAATTGATGGAGGTCAATTCTTTGACTATATGTTTTTGAATTTGATTTTGCTTTTTAAGCGTTGTTGACCAATTCACTTCAATTACCAATCCTTCCCTTTTTTATAATTCAAAGACTTTCCTTTAATCAATTGTCATGAAACGATATTCTTTTAAACATATACGACTTTCCTTTAAACATTTATTTAAATCTATTTAACAATGTTAAATCTATTTAACAGTTTATAATTTAAATATAATCCGAAGATGGGAGTGTACATTTATTTTCCTACACTTTTATTATTTTTTTAATAATAAATATAATTTAAATCTATTTAACAGTTTCCTAAAATATATAATGTATTCAAGATAATTTTCATTGATATTACTAATATTACGACCTTAATTTTAATATTGTTGACTAAATCTGAGTAAAAACTTTTTACGTTTTTGTTAATTTGATGGAGGTCAATTCTTTGACTTTATGTCTTTGAGTTTGATTGTGCTAATTTTAAGTGTTGTTGACCAATTCACGTCAATTACCAATCCTTCCATTTTTATAATTCAAATATATAAATAAATATTCCTACTCGATCACGTCAATCGAGGCACAGTATTTCCAATTTTGCAGAATTGTTAGAGACACAACAAAACTATATAAACCTTAACAAATAATAAAATCATTTAATCGTCATACCAAATTTAACAACGAAATTAAATGATAATATAAATTTTCAAAATGTTACTTTCTGTACAACTAATAATGATTACTAAAGATGTCAATAATAAATTGTATATAATGGGTAAGGCAATTTGAGACGCGGATGATTTTAATGTCATTTATTTGAATGATTGATTACGATTTTGATGTTATTTATTAAGATTTTTAATCTTATTTATTGATGTTACTAATATTACGAATTTCATTTTAACATTGTTGACCGACTTTCATTTTGATATTACGACTTTCCTTTAATCAATTGTAACTAAACGATAATCATCATCTTGATTTCAATAAGTGTGCTAATTTTAAGTGTGCTAATTTTAAGATGTTAATAATAATTTGTATATAATGGGTAAGTCAATTTCAGACACGGATTATTTTAATGTCATTGATTTGAATGATTGATTATGATTTTGATGTTATTTATTAAGATTTTTAATTGTTAAGTACTATATTTACACAGTTTAAATAATGACGTTTTTTTTGGCGGCTTTTTGTAACATGTCAAAAGTTGCCTAAAGTGTGTGTACAATGGGTCCTTTTGGCTACATGTTGAAATGGGTCTGGGTTGATCCTTTTGGTGTCTATTTTTTAATAAAATATAGGAAATTTATGTTACAGCATGTGACATTGGACTCATTTTCTTATTAGTTGTTTTTTAGCTATGTAATCGGTTTGAACCATTGGAGAGATAACATGAAAATTTAAGCTACCCATTCAAGTAAGTGGGTTAAGGATTGTTTCTTGATTTACTTATCACCGTATCCATATCTTTACAACAACTATATTTTATGTAGAACACAAATATGGAATACAATAGTGGAGGTTTTTATAAATTATTGAAAATGAGCTGCACTCCGAGGATCATGATGACAATGATAACAACTTCGAAGGTGAAAAATCAGCTATCAATGAGCAAGACTTGGAAGATTTTGATTGAAGTAATGAAAATGGACCATTGGTTGAAGTTCGTTAAGCCCCAACTAAATGATAAGTGTTTTATGCTTAAGCTTAGTTATGATTATAATATAGATATTACCCTTACCCAAATGATGTAATGTGTGATATTGGTTGAAGTTCGTTAAGCCCCAACTAAATGATAAGTGTTCTATGCTTAAGCTTAATTATGATTAGAATATAGATATTACCCAAATGATGTAATGTGTGATATTGTGATAGTATGTTATGTAGTTTGCAGTTGTCAAATTAAACTTTACTTACTCGATATATCCATCATTTCGTTACATTAAACTGTTAGATGACATTTTGCATTTAACATCAAAATTCATACATATTGCATTATCAAACATTTAGTAACCAAAACAAATTGCATAATACAATTCTTATTTTCCTAATTTTTTTTCATTTTACTTTCGGGTGAACCGTGGGTCCCCACGGGACTCTAACCTAGTATTATAATATTATGTTTTAATAGAATTTGAAATCTTCCACAGGAAGATTAACGTAAATTGGCATTTCAAATGTTACGTTTTTAATATTATTATTATATTATATAATTATTTCAGTTGCTTCACTCATTTATCTCGTATAGCTTCTAAACGATAACATTTTACAAACTTTCGAATATACTTTTACGACGAGCTAATTTTTATCTACGCGTCAACTTAAGTTTCATTAAAAACGGAGCAGGTTCAAATATTAATATATTATATTATCACTAAACGGTCTCCTATAATACTAATTACTTGCCTAGATCTCATATTCAAATAATCATGTTGTTCGTCATTTACTCGTTAACTACCTTTAAATATATGAGTGTCCATCTCACATGTTATTGGTTCGTTTTACTGATCAATTACCCGTTTCATTTACTAATAAATATGAACCAACACATTTTATTTATATAAAAAAAAAACGGGATGTTACACCTAAACCCGCTAATTTCGTGTTTTCAGGTCGTGTTTTCGGGTTGTGTCGGAAATTCACACGCTTACTTGTAAATAGGTATCTGGTACCTGAAAATGGGTATACCTGAAACCGGGTATTGAAAACCCGATCCCGACCTGAACCTGGTATATAGGGTATGGCTTTTCACGAAAATACCCTACCCGAACCCGACCCGGTTATTTCATAATACCCGGTTATACCCTACCCGGTCATACCCGAACCCGGGTACGTAACCGAACCCGGGTACGTAACCGAACCCGGGTATTCAAAAAACCCGGTTTTGTACACCTCTAACGATTGGTGGTGGATGCCGTGGCGCAAATAAAGCGGCAGCAGCGAGAAGAAATTATTATTTATACCTGTTTACCTGAAATATATACCCGAAAACTTTAAATTTTATATATGTATATCTTCTCAAAAGTATTTTTAGTAATGTTTCATTTTAATAGACTCGTTGCTTAAAAATAAAATTTTCTTTTGAAATATTTATTTTAGTGACATTATTTTTTTTATGTATATGCGACGAAATATGAGAATATTTTTTTAGATTCATTTTATAATATACTTTATATTTTATATATTCAAAGATTATTACGGTGATGTTGATATGTATGTTATTTAATATATTGTAGATTTTTAAATTATAAAACTATATAAAAGAAAGTAAAAATATGTATACATGCAAATCTCAACAAGTATACCCAATGTTGTAAGATTCGGCAAACTCCCTCTTGTACTCGGCGGTCAAAATCAGTCAACATCGGCCTACTCGTCCTTGTACCTCGAGTACTCTCAACTCCTCAATCAGCTGACTAGTGACCGCCTAACAACTTCTACAACATTGAGTATACCTAATACCCGTGGGTATGTTCTATACCCGACGGATAATACCCAAAAAATAACCGAAAAGTATGAGATGAGATTTTACAACTGAGTATGGGTATGAGATTACCCATACCCGACTTGTTGCCATCCCTATACAAACTTGCTCATTTGTTCTCCATCAAAATACTAAGAGGCTATTATAAACCAATGTAACCATCAACTTTCAAATAGAATTTCACCAAAAGCAATCTCCCATACAAACGTCTTAAAAACAAATCTCATACATATATTATCACAGTATGTGTTTTGTAAAGGCTTGCAAACAGGTTGACCAAAACTATGGGTTACACCTTCATAAAACATATGGTATGGACTTTTTTGTGTATGGCCAACATTGGTGGAAAACACAATACGTCCTCGTTTAATGTAGATGTCAAGAACATGATATCTAAACATAAAAGACTTTTATTACTCAAAGATTAAACAACTTACAAAGACTCTTAAAATACAGGGAAAAACCCTAACGACCTAAACACTGACTCAGAAAACGTTCTACACAAGAACAACAATACTACGAGATTTTTAACAAGAGAACAACAAGATCAGAACAACTTGATCTATTCTCAAAACCCTAATCTGAAGAGAGTGAAAAGGTAAACAAAGAATGACTGAGATAATACAACGAGTACAAAAATGTAAAAGGGAGAGAAGCCTCATCTATTTATAGCTGAGGCACTTGTGCTTTCTCTCTAATCGGACGGCTACGAAATCAGCAAACGAACGATCCAGATCCTTTTGTGCTAGTTGACACGGATCGCCAAATAAGCCAGTCAACCTTGGGCCACTTGTACTGGACCCGAACCAAGTGTAACCAATCAGCATCTTGGGCTCCTTCCTTGGGCTAAATCAACTATGCTCCCATCCTGAACACTCCCAAGCCCAAACCTGCAAAATGACTTATGCAAAATATAAAAATACCAAGTAAAACAATTTTATAAAAACTATAAAAACAAACAAACAATCTTATAAAAAATATAAACATTTTAAGTATATAAAATTGTAAGATGAAGTAAGTATCTAATACTTTTAACACCCCCCCACAATTTTATAACTTAAACATGTCTAACATTCTTATAAGACTACATAACCTGACATGTTGATGGGTCAACAATCCCTTGGTAAACAAGTCTGCCAACTGATTGTCAGACTCCACTTTATTTGTTTTTATCACTCCTTTGGTAATTAGCTCTCTCAGGAAGAATATATCTAACCCAAAGTGTTTCGTTTTGTCATGAAACACAGGATTAGCAGCAATTGATATTGCTGCTGAATTGTCACAATTCAACTGAACAGGCAATGGAACATTAATTCCTAACTCAACCAACAAGTTCTTAATCCACAAAATTTCACAAGCTGTGGAACACATTGCACGGTATTCAGCCTCAGCTGAAGACCTAGAAATGGTAGCTTGTTTCTTACTTTTCCAAGAAACAAGATTCCCACCCAAAAAAATACAAAAACCTGTTACTGATTTTCTAGTGAACACACACTTTGCCCAATCTGAATCAGAGTAGGCAACAAGATCAAATTCTTTTTCTTTGGAAAACTGTAACCCATTACCAGGAGCATTCTTTAAGTATCTTAATAGCCTAAATGCTATTTTTTCATGTCCTACAGTCGGTTTATGCATAAACTGGCTTAGGTAATGAACAGTATAGGAAATATCAGGACGAGTATGGGATAAGTAAATCAACTTCCCCACTAACTGTTGATAGCCAACAGGATTACTTAACAGTTTACTACTAGTAGTCACAATGTTAGTTAATGTATGATTTTGTTCAATAGGACATGATATAGGTTTACACCCTATCATGCCATATTCTGCTAACAACTCAGTGCAGTATTTTCTCTGAGACAAACAGAGACCATCACTGGTTTTTATTACTTCAATTCCCAAAAAATACTTTAACTCACCAAGATCCTTTATTAGAAATTTTGACTTAAAATTTTCTTTTACCATTTCAATTTCTTTTAAGGAGTTACCAGTGACAATAATGTCATCCACATAAACAAGTAACACCAGAAACACAGATTCAGATTGTTTAACAAACATAGAATAATCACAATGACTTTGAACAAACCCAAACTCAAGTAAAAAACCAACTAATTTTTGGTTCCACATTCTTGGGGCCTGTTTTAAGCCATATAAGGATTTCTTCAATTTACAAACAAGATTACCATTAGGATTATCAAATCCTTCTAGTAAGGACATATACACTTCCTCAACTAAATCCCCATACAAGAAAGCATTATTCACATCCAATTGAAATATATCCCAACCATTTTTAACAGCTAAGCTCAAAACACATCTCACTGTTACAAGTTTAACTACTGGAGAAAATGTTTCTTCATAATCTATACCTTCCTTTTGACTAAAGCCTTTGGCAACTAGCCTGGTTTTATATCTATCTACCTCACCACTTGTACTTGATTTTATAAATCCATTTACACCCTATCTTATGTCTACCCTTAGGTAATTCTACAACATCCCATGTATCATTTCTATACAAGGCCTCTAACTCATCATTCACGGCCTCGACCCAATTAGGACTTTTAACAGCTTGACTATAATGTCTAGGTTCAAACTCTTTGTCAAGAGTGACTGAAAAACATTTGGCATCAAAAGACAATTTAGAAAAGTTAACAACTTTCTCTAAGCCATATTTTACTTTTCCCTCTACAACAAAGTCATTATATTTTTGTGGAAAGTTAACATTTCTACTAGACTTTCTCACAGATGTTTGAACCTGATCCTGAACAGTGTCACCCTCAGAATGGTGGTTTAAGTCATGTTCAGTAATCACACCTTCAACCCTACCAGTCTCATTACTAGAGTTACTAGGCTGCTGTGGATCAGCCATGCCATTAGTAACCCTATGAGAATCAGGTTGTTGAAACCCATGTGTTCCTAAATACTTATTATTACCATTTCCCTTTCCCTCATCATTGGGATCATTCACCTCCAAGTGGTTATCAACATCTGTGTTTTCAAAAATATTAAAAAAATTTAAAGAATTTATAGTTTTATCAAAACTAGCATTATATTTTTCAAAAACAGTAGGTTCCTTGAATGGAAAGCATGTCTCATAGAACCTGACATCTCTTGAAAACAGAACAGTTTTATTGTCCAAACTGAACAACTTATAACCTTTCTTTTCAAGAGAATAGCCTATCAAGACACATTTTCAGCCCTACTTTCTAGTTTATTAAACTCATTCAAGACTGTAGCAAAACACAGACATCCAAACACTTTAAGGTGATCAAGAAAGGGACTAAAACCAAACACTAATTCATATGGAGTCTTTCCAGCAAGCACAGAGGATGGAGTCCTATTTATAAGATAAGATGCAGTAAGTACACAATCAGTCCAGAATCTAACAGGTATATTACTATGAAACAGTAATGCCCTAGCAACATTTAACAAGTGCATGTGTTTCCTCTCAACAATTCCATTTTGTTGAGGGGTATAAGCACATGTTGTTTGATGGATAATTCCTTTTTCTTTACAAAAGTTATCCATCTGACTATTGACAAACTCCAGACCATTATCACTTCTAAACATTTTAACCTTACACTTAAACTGATTTTCTAACAGATTTGAAAAATCTTTTATATCAGAAAAAACTTCAGTTTTATGTTTCATTAAGCTAATCCATACAGCCCTAGAATAGTCATCAACTATTGTTAGAAAATACTTATGACCATCCCTATCAGGAACCCTATATGGTCCCCACACATCAAGATGAACCAATTTTCCTAACTTAGTGGATTTATGATCACTAAGAGGAAATGGTTCCCTATGTTGTTTAGCCCTATGACATGTTTCACAAGGATTCTGATTATGGTCAACTTTTAGTTTTAACTCAGGTCTTAAAATGTTCAGAACATGATCTGAAGGGTGTCCTAGTCTACTGTGCCACATGTTAAATGTGCTAATACTACTACAACACACCTTAGTATTCACAGAGGTATTGCCACACAAGTATAGACCATCAAACTGATCACCAGTCACCAGGACTTTCTTTGTTGTTAAGTCCTGAAGATAACATTTATGTTCATCAAACTCAACAAACAATTTATTATCTCTAGCAAGTTTGTGAACAGACAACAAGTTAATAGAATACTCAGGTACAACTAACACATCTTGTAACGCAACTTTTTCAGACAGTTTCAGTTTCCCTATCTTGGTTACTAAAGCAAAGGTACCATTAGGATGTTTGACTCTAATATTTAGATCAGATACATCAACAAAGTCAAATAAACCTTTTTCACTATTTACCATGTGTTCATTAGCACCTGAATCTATTAACCAACCAATACCAATTAACTCCCCTCCCACACTAGCAAAGCAATACACACTATTACCAAAAGAAGAGGCACAAAAGAAATTACCAGCAACATTGCAGACAGGAGCACAATCACCTTCCTTAGTATTCAACAAACTAAGCAACCTACTAACTTGTTCACTTGTCAAATTAGCAGAACACACATTAGTAGTATCAGAAGTACTATTGTTACTCACAACATTCCTTTTTCCCTGATTCCCTCTTGGTTTAGCCCAAGAGGGATATCCAATCAATTCAAAACACTTATCAACCAAATGACCAGTTTTATTACAATGAGTGCACTTAAGCTTTTGATTGACACCTTTTGAAAACTTCTTTGATGAGTTATTAGAAACATTTGAACTATTTCCCTGATCATAGTTAACTCTATTAGCAGCAAAACTCATTGACTGACCAGTTTTATTTAGACCAACAGAATTCCTATGTGACTCCTCACGAGAAACAACAGCAAATGCTTCTTTAACAGAAGGAAGTTCAGGTTTAATCAACAAAGCAGTTCTAACATTCTGATAAACGTTGTCAAGACCCATCAAGAATTGCATCAATTTAATCATATGATTATAATTATTAAACTCTCTTGATGCATCACAAACACAAGCAGGTAATTGTAATATCTGATCAAGCTGTTTCCACATAACATTTAGTTTATGGTAGTATTCAGAAACTGACATTCCATTTTGACTAAATGAATTAATCTTTTGATAAAAATCAAATACTACAGAACCATCTATCTTATTGTAAGTTTCTTTTAGGTCTTTCCATACATCAGAAGCAAGTTTAGAATAAACCTGACCCATATACAACTCATCAGAAACAGAATTCAAAATCCAGGTTAACACAACAGAATTACACCTTTCCCATTGTCTTATCAAAACAGGATCATCAGTAGGTTTAGTACATTCACCATTAACAAACCCTAGTTTATTTTTAACTTGTAACCCTAACATCATAGCATTGGCCCACATAGTATAATTCTCAGTTCCTTTTAACTTTATACTAATGATAGTTAGGTTAGTTGAATCACTAGCATGAACTTAAAGAGGTTCACTGGCATCCAGTTTACTCACAAGAGTCACATTGTTAGGACCAGGGTTAACAGGGTCAGCTAATGGTCCCTGATTATCATCAGGCAAAGGCAGAGGATCATCCATATTATCACACAGTCACAGAACAATACACAACACAAAGAACAGATCAATCACACAGATAATCACCACAAAACCAGAGTTAATGAAAAACAATCACACAGAACGCAATCGAAGCTATGACAGACCACAAAACACAAGGCGAAGCCACGTGGGTGTCCAGATCGTTGGTTCGTCACTCTTGGTGCCAACGCAAGTCCTCACGAGGGAGCCACCTAGACCTAGACAGATCCTAAAGCTAGAACAGGAACTCAAGCCTGTACAATGACTCCTTAGGACAACTCTAGACCAAAAACAGAAACAAGAATTGAAAAGATCTCACCAAACTGAACCCAAGTTAGGGCTATCCAAACTCGTAACACTGTAACCTTCACTTAGGGTTACAGTGTCAGAGAGCAAGAGATGAACACAAGGCAGAGACTCCTCAGATCTTGAGTTGAGATCTGACTCTTTTGGCCTTTTCACACGTCCACAATAAGCAGATCCAAGATCAGATGCACAGATCTATCAATGCACCTTCAAGAACCCCAATAGTCACACGATCCAGAAACCCTAATTTCAGCGGAAGACGAACAGAGCAAATCAAGACCTAATGCTCTGATACCATGTCAAGAACATGATATCTAAACATAAAAGACTTTTATTACTCAAAGATTAAACAACTTACAAAGACTCTTAAAATACAGGGAAAAACCCTAACGACCTAAACACTGACTCAGTAAACGTTCTACACAAGAACAACAATACTACGAGAGTTTTAACAAGAGAACAACAAGATCAGAACAACTTGATCTATTCTCAAAACCCTAATCTGAAGAGAGTGAAAAGGTAAACAAAGAATGACTGAGATAATACAACGAGTACAAAAATATAAAAGGGAGAGAAGCCTCAGCTATTTATAGCTGAGGCACTTGTGCTTTCTCTCTAATCGGACGGCTACGAAATCAGCAAACGAACGATCCAGATCCTTTTGTGCTAGTTGACACGGATCGCCAAATAAGCCAGTCAACCTTGGGCCACTTGTACTGGACCCGAACCAAGTGTAACCAATCAGCATCTTGGGCTCCTTCCTTGGGCTAAATCAACTATGCTCCCATCCTGAACACTCCCAAGCCCAAACCTGCAAAATGACTTATGCAAAATATAAAAATACCAAGTAAAACAATTTTATAAAAACTATAAAAACAAACAAACAATCTTATAAAAAATATAAACATTTTAAGTATATAAAATTGTAAGATGAAGTAAGTATCTAATACTTTTAACAGTAGATTTACAATTGCCATATTTGTAAATAAATGGTGAGGAAGAGGTATTTTTGCACTTGTCCTCAGTTCTCACATATGCTTCACTCGGATTATAGTTGTAATGCGTTCTTTAACTATTAATACTTGATCAAGCTTTTCCAAGCCCTAAAGATCTTCTATTTCTTACTTGAAATAACTTTGAAATGATTCCAATTTGCTCTTTGCCTCATTTTCGAAATGTATCATTGCTTTTGTGTTATTGAACACCAACAATAACTAATATAATAAGAATAATAAAAGGAATTAAGTCAAAGTAACCAAAAATAAAGAAATATGAATCATGAGTTAATAAACTTAAGTCAAAAACTCAAGATTGCTGTTGCGTTCTTGAATAACAATTCTATATGGTCAAAATGTGTACAGTTAGAAAACACCGAGACGAATTAGCACAAGCCATTTTTGGTCATTTTCGTCCATTTGGCTAACTCCATCTATAAAACTCAATTAAATCAGGGGTATTCTTGTCACTTTACATTTATCTTTTGTTTTTGTCATTTTCATCCAAAACCCATATAAACATATTTAGTATTTTTTTTCTTTTTACACACACATATATATACACATAATTTTATTTCTTTTTAAATAAACACACCCCCAACTACAAGTCCCCCCCCCTCTCTCTCCCCCTCTCAAAAACACCACCACCACCATAACCTCCCATCCCACCACAGACACACACAAACCCACTCTCACTCACTCTCTCTCATCTCACTCTCTCTCACACACATGCGCGTATACATGGGGCAGAAGAAAGTTAGAGAGAGAGAGGATTCGGATGAGAGAAAGTGATAGAAGAGAGAGAGAGGAGTCGAAGAGAGAGAGAGGCAGAGGAGAAAGAGGAGGAAAGAGAACTGGAGAGGATCACCGGCCATGGCGGTGGTGTTAATTGTTGATCTCAGGGCCGGATCTGATCTCAAAGGTAAAACCCCTTTTCCTTTATAATATTATGAGATGGCGGTGGTGTTAATTGTTGAGTTGACCGGAAGTGATGGTGTTGATTATGGTGGGTGTTCGGAGATGGTGATATTGTAGCCCTCGATACAAAGGTAAACCCCCACAAAAAACCACTATCTTGTACCGGAAACTTAAGATAATTATGATGATGGTTACTGTGGTAAAGGATTACGGAAATGGTAGTTGTGGTGGAGACAGGCGGCGGAGTTGTTGGGTTTTCGATGGGTTCCAGGAAAGTCTTCAGTAACAAGGAGCTCATATGGCAGATGATGGTGATAAGACAGGAGGAGGATGGTGGTTGAAGATGGTGGTCATTGTGGAGATTAGCAACAGTAGGTTTGGTCTAGTTTGTATGGTGGAGACGGTGGTGGTTGCTGGTGGTTGTTTGTGGGTGGTTATGCACAGTGGAGTTATATTCATATATAATAATATATTCTTTTAATTTTTTTATCTGAAAAGTGTTTTGGATGAAAATGACAAATACAAAATATACATGTAAATTGACCAAAATAACCTTGAGTTAACTGACTTTTCTAGACGGAGTTAAAGAAAAATGGTAACCTTAGAGACACAGATGAAAAAAAAACTATTTGGACTAAAGTGGCATTTTCAGCCAAACCTTAGAGACTAAAATTGCAATTAATAAATGAAACTTAGAATAACAAACTGGTAGTATTCATAATGTATATAAATCAAGTGTAGCATCTTTATACCCTGATATGATTTTGTACTCTCTGTATTCAATAACTATACTGTCACACCCTCAAATTTCCACCTGCGGAGTTCTACCGCGAGGCGTGTGACATACCAGGATCCAAGTCAACGGTCACAATAAACGACGTCTAAATGTAAAACATATGTAAACCAAAAACCATGCATAAGTTTAAAAACCAACATTCAACAGTGCGGAAGCATTTAAAGTTTACAAAAGTCATGCAGAATTAAAACAAAAGTTCAAAAGTTTAACAATTCCAAAACATGCCACTGAGACCCTAGACGCGAGACGACTCCAGTGCGACCTCGTGCGCCTATCTGACAGCTGCTACCTTAGCGACCTAAGAAAACATGCTAAAAGAGTCAACATATAATGCTGGTGAGTTCACAGGTTTTATTTAAACGTGTAAAGTGATCCTTCGAAAACCGTTACCATCACAGTTACTACTATGCTTGTGAGAACGCTAGCTAGGCGCAGAATAAGATACTCATACGGGTGAAACCATTGCTGACTAAGCCGTGTAGTGACCCTTAGTTTCCTATGGGCTACTGTCGTCACCGGTAGACCTTGTTTTGTTAGAGACAATATGCACCCACCCGGTCCGACCGTCGAGTGGGGCTTGTCAGTTCCCAATAGCGCTATCCATATTTCCCCGCCATATACCCATGTTAGTGGTTTCTAAGGGACTTTTTGATGAACCGTATAGTACGATAAGTAAGCCATAGTATAATGTGATAAAGAGTCATGAGCCATAAGAGTTTAATAAGCCATAAGTCATAAAAGAGTTTTGAGACGAAAATAAGTCATAAGTCATAAAAGCGTTTTAAGCATGTTTCTCCCCCGAAAACGTAAACCGTAAAATGTGGGGCCGTGAACTCACCTTAGGTTGCGTATTCCGTTTATGAGTAAACCGTCTATAAGATATGATAGCCCCAACTATTGGCGACCTATCATAAGATATGTGTCAAGTTAGACTAATAACCCATCGGGTTCATTAGTACCTAAGTCTAGTCCATGACCATTATGTGTCCGAAAAGCGTGTTTGACCGATAACCAGACTACGTAAGACAAGACTCGACATCCCATTGGTGACCCGACATTCCACGTGTTCATCTCATACACAAACATACACAAATCATGCAACTTAGTACTTAACATGCGTTAAAGTTCAACAATTCTAACACATAGGTCAAATAACGTGCAAACAAGTCCAAACACGTTTTACTATGTTACTAGGCATGTCACGGGGTTCCTATCATGTTCCTAGGTGTTAAATCGGGTTTCGGGATGTCAAAATACATTTATAACAGCATTACACGCGATTAGGAACTTAGCATGCAATTAGGAAAGTCAACATGTGATTAGGGATGGTCAACAGGCAATTACAGAGGCTAATCGCCCCCTATTATAGGAGATTAGGGCTATCCACATGCATTTCAGGCGATTATGGTCATAAGGTATGCAATTCAGGGCTTAACTAGTGATTAGGATCACAATTGCATGAAATGAAGGCAATTAGGATCACAATTGCATGAAATGAAGGCAATTATGACCCTAATCGCCTACATATACATGATTAGGCCCTCTATTCAGGCGATTGGGCTCCCAATCGCCTATAGCATAGGCGATTAGGATCCCCAATCGCCTATAGCACAGCTGATACGGTTTTTCGCGCGTTTAACACTCCAGATCAGATCTGAAACGTGTGAAAACACCCAATAACAATCCTAACACATTAACAAACATATTTCAAGCAAAACCCCTAAGTTTTCATCGTTCTAACAGTCCCGAATGCGAGCGTTTTCCCAAAATAGCAACTTATCATGGAAACATCACATCAACATGCAAGAACTTGTTGGATCAGTGGCTGTTTATATGAACACTTATGTGTTTATCAGATTTATATATGAGTTATTTAAGCAGCGGAAATACAAGTGTTCAAAGGTCTAAAAGATCACTTTGACGAGGAGTTATTACTCCCCCTTGACTGAATAATAAATGAGAAACAATAAATGATCTAAGTATAAAGCAGTAATAGCAGTTTATGTTTCTCAGATGTGAAGTGGAAATTATAAGTTTAAAGCCCGAAGGATTTCAATATAAGTTCAAAGATATTACACAAAATCACATGTCAAAATAGATGAACAAACTCATCTATTTATAGACTAATGTACTAAACTGAAGTCTGAAGTAATCTAAGATATTTAACAAAGATATTATGCTAAGATAAGCTTACATCAGTCTGTACATTGAAACTTGAAATCAAGACTTTAACAAAACTATATTATAATCAGAACTGCTGATCTTCAGTCGGTTAGAAGCTTCTGAGGGAAAGTGCTGATGAGTGACAAACTGCTGATGAGCAGTTTGTCTTCAGTAGTTCTTCAGTGAAATGTCTGGTTAGACTTCAGAACTTCTGATGAGTTTACTCTTCAGTACTTTGTGTTTGTTCTTCAGTACTTCTTCTTTTTGTTCTTCAGCAGTTCTTTACTTAGGCAGATATGGAATAGACTAAGGTTATCAAAAGGTGGTTTCGTCAATCCTCTTTGTCCCAACAATCTCCCCCTGGATTGATGAAGCCAAAACCTTATCTATCCTTTATTGTTGTCCTTTTCTCTCTTCTAGCATCCTCCAGATCTCTGCTGTCATCCGGGTGGTAAGAGTACATCTTTGTTGCTCAGTGAGAGGACCAAGTTCAGGTGTTAAATGTTGAATGGTGAGAAGGTCTTTGGACGATAAAACACTCAACTCCTTTGAGTTTCTATAGACCTTACTTGAACGGTCTCTCCTGGTCACAAGTACTGAGTTGGATTCAGTAAATGACCATTTCACAATGTTTACCTTTGACCTGTCAAAGTCAGAGGCATAGGAAATTAAGCCAGTTTCCTTAGATTGACCTGATTGAGGAATGTCTTCTATTTCAGTGACTCTCAGGTGAGATTCTTGACTTCCTTGTAATTCAGCAGCACCTTGGATTGGCATGTTGGGCAGGTGATGCTCTGTAACAACCCTTGTATGTGTTTCTTCTTGGATGGATTGTTGTAACTGATATGCATAGGTAGCCTTGTCTCTGAATTGGGTCAAGATGGGTTTCTCTTCAACATCAAAATCACCATGTACAAGCCGATCTCCTTCTAGCAAAATCATTTTGAAGTCAGTCTTGACAATGGGATCTCCATCTGCTTTTCTTTTGGTGGCTGGCCTTCTTAATGTACCAGATGGTCTTTTGACAATAGAAGTTGTTTGGACTTCTTGGCTTTCAAATCTTTCTGGTTCAGCAACTTTCTTTGCTTTGAATTTCTTGTAAGCCTCATAGAGAGTTTGTTCTTTCCATTTGCTGATTGAGGCTTTTGAACCATAGCCATTTGCCACTAATTCTTCAATCACTTCAGCTCTTTTGGCTTTCCTCTCATTTTCAGTTGCTATTCTATCAGATAGCATTTGTGCTCTTTTGGTCAGTTCTTGTGTTGAGAGTTTCTTGAGGGCCACTTGCTTTGATTTGGAGTTCTTTGTAATGAATGCTATAAGTTGTGCTCTTTTGTCTTCTTCAGCAGCAGCTTCAAGTGCTCTCTCTTCAGCCTCAAGCTCATCAAGTTTCTCTTGGTACTTGATCAGTTTTTCTTCAAAGCTCAAGTCATCTCTGGTTTCTAGGCTGTTCCATACTCTGTCTTCTTTTGCCTTCTTTGCAGCTTCTTTTAAACTCTTCTCCAATAGATCTTTTGACATGCTGATGGGAGTAGGGTTTAAGACAGCTGTGGAAGTTGTTGTAGGCAAAGGAGTGGGAGCAGGTTCTTTTTCAGTTGCCTTAGGAACTTCTGATGATGGTTTAGGAGGTAGAACTGCTGATGTGGTAATTGGAGTCACAACTGCTGAAGGATTGTCTTCAGTAGTTTGAGAAATGTAATCAGCAGTTCTCTCTGATGCCTTAGATAACTTGAACTCTGGTGCTACTTCTTTTCCTGGTCTTTGTGTTGGTCTATCAGCTTCTTGATCAGGAGTTTGTTTTTGTGTAGCAACTTCAGTTGGTTCCTTAATCATCTCCCCCTTTTTGGCTTCATCCACTTCTGGAAGCCTAATGGAATGAGATGTTGCAGCAGACAACCTTGCCAGTTGATCTTGTGTTTCATCCATCTTCTTGTTCAACTCAGCAAGTCTCGAGTTGATCAACCCAAACTGATTGTTAGCTTTTAACTCCCAAGCAGTTGTGAAGGGTTTGAGTTGATCAGTTATGATTTGTTTGAGTGCCTGGTACAGGGGACCATCTGGGCTGCATAGTTGGTTCAGATCTATGCTTGTGAGCCCAGTGAATTGGGTAGGTTGTTTTAGTGAAGGGGTGCTTTTTGGGTGATCTTCAGATTGCTCTGAAGATGCCAGTTGTGGGGATTTTTGGGCTAACTGGTCTTTAACCTGATCTTTGGTGACCAGCTTCTTGAGCTTGGAGACCTTAGATTCAGGACCTTCAATGTCAACCGTCAATTCAGTTTGTGGAATGTTTGATTCATCAACCAACTTAATGGAATCATCTGAATCCCTGATAGTGTCCTCAGAGAGGGCAGGATCAGTTATATCATGAGCTGGACCCAAACCAGTAGTCTCATGAACCTCTTTGTCTTGGTCCTGAGGTTTTCCTACTTCTGGCCTTAGGCCTTCATCAGTAGTTGCCAAATTTGAGGTCTTAGCTATGTTACTTCTGTCCTCAGGTTCACCACTGGGTGATAAGTGAGTAGTAGCAGCCACAAAAGTATCAAAAGTTTGCAAGTTTGGGCTTACAAACTCTTGTTCATCCTCATCTCTCTGTGTTGGGCTAAAAGGATCCACATTCATGTCAACTTCTGAAGGCATCTCCCCAATTTGATGTGTTGTAAGGGGAGTGACATGTGGTGAATGGGTTCCTTTAAGTCCTGAGAGAAGTTGGGCAATTTCTATGGTTGTATGTGAGGGTTCAGGTTCAGTAGTTGTTATGGGTTGGTGTTCAGGAGTTTGGGTGGGTTCAGGAATGGTTTCAGCAGTTTCAAAAGTAGGGTCAACAGTTATTGGTTTCTTAAATCTTTTTCATTGGAAAATAACTGTGACAGGTTTTCTTTTGGGTGGTGGAGAAGGAGTGTGCTGAGAGGATGTTTCAGCCACTTCCTTTTCAAGTGCAGATTGCACATCAGTAGTTTCAGGTTTCTCCACTTCCTGAACTTTCTTTTTCAGTGACTTGGTTGTTTTTGGTTTTTGTTGATTAGGCTTTTTAGTTTTCTTTTTGGGTTTTGAAGATGTGGGTTCCTTGGGGATGGGTTGTTCTTCCCCTTGGTCATCTTCTAGCAAAAGTGCTGGTTTGTTGTGCCTAGAGAATACTTGAGCAGTTAAAGGATTTAAAGTTGTTGTTTTTCCCTCAAGTACTCCCTCTCCAAGTTCTTTTATTATGCATTGCATAACAAACCTTGGATACAACAAAAATTTCTTTTTATCATTTTCATGATGTAAAACCAGTTCATTGAAAAACAGTTTTGATGCCTTGAAAGAAGTTTCATTTATGATGGAATGAAAAATAGGTTGAAAGGTTGAAGGCATCTGATCTATTGACCCAGTTTTTGGACTAAGACACATAATAATATAATGAAATAACAGTTTATATTGTGGGTCAAAATATTTTTTGTAAACTGTTGCTTGTGCCAAAGTACCTTGGTAGCCACACTCTGTCATGGTCAGATGAATATATGAGGTTGGAATATGCTTAGGTGCCTCAGAATCCTTCAAACCAAGCCTGATGCTTAGTGTTTCTGGTGAGATGGCCATCAGTTTCCCTTTTATGGAAGATTTGAGGGAAATCACTTCATTGTTCACTTTCACTGTCTCTGAATTTGCCCAGAACTCATTAAGAGTTTCTTCATGAATGGGTGGATCGATGGTGAAAGCATCATAGTATTGGGATTTCATGATGAGATCAAGTATCTCATCATACTGGGACCAGGCTTCATCTTTAACAAAGTAGCCTCTTTGGTTGTGTCCCTGTTTTAACACGAGAGCCATGGATGTTTTTGATCGAACAGTGATTTTTAGGTTAGAGAAGGGGTTTTGCTTTGAATTTGAGAGAGAAAGAGGGAATTTTGCTTTTTGAATGGATAAGTGTTGGAACAGGGTATTTATCAGAAGTTTTTAACCGACTAGGTTAAACTTCTGACGAGTGAAAAGTCTGTTTTACCCTTTTAGTCAAACTGCTGAAGAAGAAAGGTTTCTTCATCAGTAGTTTTAGTTATCTCATCAGTAGTTTCAACTGCTGATGCAGATGACTTTTAAAACACTTTTCTAACTTCTGATTTTCATCAGTAGTTATATCCATTTTGAAAATAGCCCATTTTGATGTTTATCAGTAGTTTTCAAAATTTGTTCATCAGAACTTTCTCTTTTCTCAAATTTTTGGTCTTCAGAGGTTTGTGATAGATAAGTATGTAAGTGAAAAATAAAATATGTGCAGAACTAAAAAGTGACACACTTACAGACTTTCTTCTAAGTTTAGCATCCCAAGCATGGATACTAACCTCTGAAAAGTTGTTGAATCAAGGGGTTTGGTGAAAATGTCAGCTATTTGATTAGCTGTTGTGACATGCTTCACCTCAATCTTGCCTTTTTCATAGCAATCTCTTATGAAATGATACCTGATTTCAATGTGTTTAGTCTTTGAAAACTGAACAGGATTTTGAATGATGCTAATGGCAGATTTGCTGTCTACTAAAAGTGGGGTCTTGGTCTCTTTGATTCCATAGTCAAGCAGTTGATATTGGAGCCATTGTATCTGTGAAGTACAGCTTCAGCTGTTGAAGTTGCCACAGATGTTTGTTTCTTTGATTGCCAGGACACCAGACAGTTTCCTAAGAATTGACAACCACCAGATGTTGATTTTCTTGACATTTTGCAGCCTGCATAGTCACTGTCTGAAAAAGCAGTTAACTTGGTATTGCTTGAAGCAGGATACCAAATTCCTAGCGTAGGAGTTCCTTTCAGATATCTGAAGATTCTTTTGACTGCAATTAGATGAGATTCTCTTGGTGCAGATTGGTATCTAGCACAGACACAAGTTGAAAACATGATATCTGGTCTAGAAGCAGTTAGATATAAAAGAGAACCTATCATACATCTATACATGGTTTGATCAATGTGTTTCCCTTGATCATCTGGTTCAACTTGTGTGATTGGTGTCATGGGAGTGGGACATGTTTTACAGTCTTGTAAAGAGAATTTGTTCAATAATTCTTTAACATATTTTGATTGATGTATAAATGTTCCATTTGACTGTTGTTTGATTTGCAGTCCCAAAAAGTACTGCAATTCTCCCATTGTACTCATTTCAAATTTTGATTGCATGAGTTTCTTAAATTCTTCACACAGTTTTGAATTTGTTGAACCAAAAATGATATCATCAACATATATTTGAACAAGTAAGACATGATTTCCAACATGTTTTATGAAAAGAGTTTTATCAATGGATCCCCTTGAGAAGTGATTCTTTAGTAAAAAGTTGGAAAGTGTTTCATACCAGGCTCTTGGAGCCTGTTTTAGCCCATAAAGAGCTTTGTCAAGTCTGTAAACCCAATCAGGATGAGAAGGATCCTCAAACCCTGGAGGTTGACAGACATACACTTCCTCTTTTATTTTTCCATACAAAAATGCACTTTTGACATCCATTTGATAAACTTTAATGTTGTTGGAAATTGCATAAGCTAAAAATAACCTGATAGCTTCAAGTCTTGCAACTGGTGCAAAGGTTTCATCATAATCAATTCCTTCCTCTTGGGAATAACCTTGTACCACTAGTCTTGCTTTGTTCTTGATGATCATACCAGCCTCATCTGATTTGTTTCTGAAGACCCATCTTGTTCCAATTGGTTGCTTGTTTTCAGGTAAGGGACAGATTTCCCAAACCTGTTGTTTCTTGAATTGAAGCAACTCTTCTTGCATTGCTTGCACCCAATTGTTGTCTTTGAGGGCTTCTTGATACTTCTTTGGTTCCAACTGAGAGATGAATGCTGAGAATAAGCAAAAGTTGGAGAGCTGGTTTCTTGTAAGTACCCCTGATGCAATATCACCCATGATTTGATCCAATGGATGATCCTTGTGTTCAATCAGTTGTTGTAAACCTGTATTGGATGATGGCTCTACAGGTTCTTCAAATAAACCACTGAGATTGATAATATCTGGTTCAGCTGTTATTTGAACTTTAGGAGTTTTAGGTTCAGCTGAATCAGTAGTTTCAAAATGTTCATCAGTAGTTCCTGAAGTAGAAGCTATTGAAACTTCTGAAGGTTTGATAGTTGATCTTCTGACTGTGTTTGGAGTCCATGGTGCAGGACTATCATCTTCAAATCCTTGAAAACCATTTTGAGGAGGTTTGGATGATTCAACAGTCTTTTCAGGTCCGAAATGAAAACTGTCAAGATCAAATAATTCAGCAGGATTTGCTGGAATAAGAGTGTGTTTTGATTCATTGAACTTGACATTCAGTGTTTCTTCTACTATCCTGGTTCTTGAATTGAATACTTTGTAAGCTTTTCTCAAAGGAGAATAACCAAGAAAATAACCTGTGTCAACTTTTGCAGCAAACTTAGAAATAGAGTCTTTGATGTTGAGGATAAAACATTGACATCCAAAAGCCCTGAAGAAGGAGATAAGGGGCTTAATGCCATGAAGAATTTCATAGGCAGTCTTGGTATGTCTCTTGTTGATAAGGACCCTATTCTGAACATAACATGCAGTGTTAACTGCTTCAGCCCAAAAATACAAAGGTAGGCCTGAATCAGCTAGCATTGTTCTGGCTGCTTCAATTAATGTTCTGTTCTTTCTTTCTACCACACCATTTTGTTCAGGAGTTCTGGGAATGCTGAACTGTCTAACAATCCCTTTAGACAGACAGAATTCATCCAGAGTTTTGTTCCTGAACTCTGTCCCATTGTCACTCCTGATGACTTTGACAGATAGAGAGTATTGCTTCTCTACTTGTAGAATAAAGAACTTGATGATTTCAGCTGCCTCATCCTTGGAATATAAGAAGAAGACCCATGTGAATCTTGAGTAGTCATCAATGATGACCAAGCAGTACTTTTTCTTACCAAGGCTCATAATCTTGACTGGTCCAAATAAGTCCATATGGAGTAGTTGAAGACATGCAGTTGTTTTTGATTCTTCAATAGACTTATAGGAGGACTTATGCTGTTTACCTTTAAGACAGGAAACACAGTGTTCTTTGCACTGATATTCCTTCAAAGGTAGACCTCTGACCAAGCCCATTTTTGTGACTTTATTGATGGTTTTAAAGTTCACATGGCCAAGTCTCCTATGCCAGAGATCATTTTCTGAAGTTGATGCCTTTGAGAAGAAACAGGCAGTCTTGTTCAATACTTTGTCTTTTTCAATGTCCACTGCATAGACATTGCCACATCTTTTGGCAATCAGCAAAGTATGATCTTCAATGATCTTCTCTATCAACTTCTGGCCTTCTGGTGAAATGATCTTGCATGCTGTCTTTGTGAAAAAGGAAGAATATCCTTTGTCACACATTTGAGAGACACTCAGCAAGTTGTACTCAAGGTTTTCAACCAGATTGACCTTGTCAAACTGCATTTTGCCTGAGGATACATTGCCATATCCTAGCACATATCCCTTGGCATTGTTCCCAAAGGACACAGATCCTTCTCGTTGACTGATAAAATTGTTTATCAGGTATCTGCATCCAGTCATGTGCATTGAGCCTCCACTATCCACATACCATATGCTGTTCAAACCTCTGGAGACTCTCTGCACAAGATAGCAAATTAGTTAGTTTTGGCAACCCAAGCCAGTTTGGCTTTGGGTTTGCTCTTGAGAACAGGTGCAGCTTGTTGTGGACCATTTTTAGTAATCCATGTCTTTTTGGCAATGGATTTGTCATTAAGAACAATGGTGGGTTCTTTTTGGTTTCCACCATCAACTTTGGTCATCAGAAGTTTAACCAGGTTTATCAAATCTTTAACTTCAGCAGTTTGTGAAACTGCTGATGAGTTAGGTGAAACTTCTGAAATTGAACTTTGAGAAGATGACCTTTGTTGAGATAAAGGCTTCTTCTTAGAAAGGGTTTTGTTTGATTGTTGTTTGTTGGGAAAAAAGGTATTTTGATAATCTTGTTTTATCTGTTTTCCCACAATCAGTTGTTGTCTTTGTTTATTTAACTGATTTACCTTTCTAAATTTGCAAAGTTCAGTTATGTGGTTAAACAGACCACATATTTCACATGCTTTTGCCTTCTCTTTCCTTTTAGATAGATTAAGAGAGCTGGAAGGCAATTTACTGACAAAATCTGATTTTTGAAATAGGTCATCAGCAGTTTTCAGGGTCTCAACTCCTGATGTAGTTGAAACTGCTGATGGCTTATTGTCAGTAGTTTTAACTTCTGCAGGACTTCCCTTTTTGAGGAAGTTCTGATGGTAGGATGTGCATTCCTCCATATCAGAAGTTTGAATCAATTTCTTCCCATCATTATCAGTTTTGTGGGTGAAATCTGTTGGTGATTCAGTGTGGGTATATCCAATGCCAAACTTAACATTGGCTGCAGTTTGTTTGTTAAGTAACATTTGATACCCTTTACAAGACTCAACCCATTTTTCACAATCAACCTTGGTGTCAGCAAGCTCTTGTCTGACTTTTCCTAGGCTGTCTATCATGGTTTTAATTTGTGCTTCTGTTTCAATGGATTTATCATTCAGTTTGGAAATTTCTTTGTTTTTCAACATAATTTTTCTTTCCAAATCACACTTCATTTGTGTGTATTTTCTTTCCATGTCATTGGATTTGCCTTGTAAATGCACATTAGTTTCTCTAATTAAAGCAAATGTTTCTTTGCAGGATTTAGTGCAAAGCTTTAACAGAGATTGTTGTGATACCTGTGTTAGAGCAGAATTTGAAGAGTATCCTTCAAAAGCCATTAAGGCAAAGTTCTTTCTGCCATTATCAGGTTCTCCCCAGTTGACATCATAGACCTTATTGTCTGCATCCTGACTGCATTCTGATGTGTCATAAGGAAGACTGCTCCAGTCAACATACCCTGAGGTAAATAAGCTTTGTTGCTGAGGGGGTTGTTGAGTTTGTGCAGGAAGTTGAGCAGTTGGAAATGGAGGCATGAGCTGCTGTTGTTGTTGAGCAGGCATCTGTACATATTGTACTTGTGGCACATATTGGACATTTGGAGCTTGTGCCTGTACAAAATAAGCACTCCCATTAGTTCCATTATTCCTATTATATGAGGGGTTATATTGATTTCCAGAGGACATTGGTTGGTTATAGCTAGAGCTTCTACACTCTCTAGCAAAGTGTCCCAACTTCTGACACTTATGACATCTCAGTTTAGATTTGTCAAAACCAACTTTTGTTGAATTGTTTAGTCCTGGAAATTTCCTTCCTGGCCTTTTGTAAAATTTGTTAGTTTTTAAGCTTAACAAGGCCAGTTGGTGCAATATTTCCATTTCTTCTAAGTCATCACTGCTAAAGTATTTTAAATCATCCATGATGAAACACATGTTGTCAGCAGTTTGACTTAGTTCTTCATTGTCATAAGCTGGGAAAGATCCATCTGATGAGATCCCAGCTGTTATGTCAATGTGGTCAAAAGAACCAAAATTATTAGAACAGGATGGTGAGTCATGTCCTAATAAGGCTGTGCTACCCGGAGTATAGTCATCAGCAGTTTTACCAGATTCTTGCAACTTTTTCTTTTGATTGATTTCTCTCTCAAAAGTTAGTAATTTACCATGTAACCTAGTTAGGTTCAAGGTGTTAAAATCTGAACTGGTTCTGAGGACTATAGAGTAAGTTTCCCATTTTGAAGGTAAAGACCTTAAAAATCTATGTAACATAGACTCAGTTGTATAGGTCTGATTGTTTATTTTTAACTCAGAGATGAGTGAAGAAAATCTTTCAAATTGTTGAGTTAAAGTTTCACCCTCTATGTGAGTAAAAGTTTCATATTGTTGAGCCAATATTTCTCTGATGTTGGCTATCACCTCAGCAGTTCCTGCAAACTGCTCTTTTAGGCAGTCCCACAGTTCTTTGGCACTTTCACAATGTAAAAGGCCAGCATAAATTTCGTTTGGGAGAGCCATAGCC
Source organism: Ambrosia artemisiifolia (assembly GCA_032199755.1). Classification (NCBI taxonomy): domain Eukaryota; kingdom Viridiplantae; phylum Streptophyta; class Magnoliopsida; order Asterales; family Asteraceae; genus Ambrosia; species Ambrosia artemisiifolia. The sequence goes on from CM063517.1 coordinate 36,597,263, forward strand.
AACATGGAGAAAGCTTTTGCATCAAGCTCAAACTTTTGGAAATCTTCCTCCGTGTATTCTTTTGGATCCTTTGGTCTTTCAGTCTTACCCTCTGGATCAGTAACAACTGGTTTGTGAGGTCCAAAAACTACAGACCTCCAACATCCAGTGTTTGTTTGTGAAATAGTATGTGCCAACCTTTTAGACCATATGTTATATTCATTTCTGACTAACATGGCAGGTTTGTTGGCAGATCCAGTATTGTAGGGATCCATTTTTAAGAAGTTTGGATTTGTTAATACTTTCTTAAAGTGATGGATTTAAAAAGTGAGCCTTTTATCCTTTTTATTGAATATCAATATTGAGCCTGTGTCTGAATCTCAATTTGTTAGATTGATTTTGATCAGATTAACCAGATGCTCTGATACCAATTGTTGGATCAGTGGCTGTTTATATGAACACTTATGTGTTTATCAGATTTATATATGAGTTATTTAAGCAGCGGAAATACAAGTGTTCAAAGGTCTAAAAGATCACTTTGATGAGGAGTTATTACTCCCCCTTGACTGAATAATAAATGAGAAACAATAAATGATCTAAGTATAAAGCAGTAATAGCAGTTTATGTTTCTCAGATGTGAAGTGGAAATTATAAGTTTAAAGCCCGAAGGATTTCAATATAAGTTCAAAAATATTACACAAAATCACATGTCAAAATAGATGAACAAACTCATCTATTTATAGACTAATGTACTAAACTGAAGTCTGAAGTAATCTAAGATATTTAACAAAGATATTATGCTAAGATAAGCTTACATCAGTCTGTACATTGAAACTTGAAATCAAGACTTTAACAAAACTATATTATAATCAGAACTGCTGATCTTCAGTCGGTTAGAAGCTTCTGAGGGAAAGTGCTGATGAGTGACAAACTGCTGATGAGCAGTTTGTCTTCAGTAGTTCTTCAGTGAAATGTCTGGTTAGACTTCAGAACTTCTGATGAGTTTACTCTTCAGTACTTTGTGTTTGTTCTTCAGTACTTCTTCTTTTTTTCTTCAGCAGTTCTTTACTTAGGCAGATATGGAATAGACTAAGGTTATCAAAAGGTGGTTTCGTCAATCCTCTTTGTCCCAACAGAACTTGCCCTAAATAGCAAATATCCGGATTTAATCACATAACCACGTTGTCCGATAGCATCCTACTGATCTAACATCATCCTAGAGAAAACCCTAACATCAAACAATCAACAACATACCTTATATCATCCTTAATCATTCATAATCTTCCAAATGGGTCAAAACATCAAGTATCAACAATACACAACCAAAACCATTCAAACTCCTAGGACATCATCATACTAACTTGTAACAGCCATAAACATCACAATAACACAAAAACAACCATGATTCAATCCTAAAAATCCTATCTTTAATCACATATAACACATATAACACATGTAAAGGTGTGGGTTTGTTTAAAAACGGTTTTAAATGGATTTTCAAAGACAAAAACATTTATAAGTCAGGTCTGGACGTTTAGGGAGTAAAATATAATCATTTAAAGGTTTGGGTTTGAAGAACACACCTTGGATTTAAGAGGAGATGATGGAATAAGCTTGGGAATGGTTGTTTTGATGTAAAAATAGATTCCAGAGAGTGTTTGTGTGTTGGTATAGGTTATGGGACGGCTAGGGTTGCATAAATGGTGTTTTGGAGGTCAAGGGTGGTATTTATAGGCGTTTCTAGTCGTCAGGTACCTTATAGGCGATTATGAAGCTTTATCAGGCGATTAGGGCTGCTAATCGCCTTCACTATAGGCGATTAGCCCCATAATCGCCTATAACAAGTCCCAATCGCCTATATTTTGAAGCTAATCGCCCTCATGAAGGCAATTAGGTCATCCTAATCGCCTTCAGGGTCTGATGCATGGTATTTTGCGCGTTAAACTCCGTTTAACATACGTTAACATGTTTTCACATACCGACAAGTCACATAATGATTATAAACACATAATACATGGAAATAAACACGTTCACACTCGTTCACCAATTCCCGGGACTCGATACTTGCGTGTGTTAAAACCCTAATGATGTGTGACTCGACTCGACCGACCTTGTTATGTGTAACGTATGCGCGACTCGCTAAGGTAGACTTACTAAGTTTTCAAAAGTTAGTTACCAGAAATTGCCAGGTGTCACATCAATAACTATACACAATGGCGAAGGATTGTTAGGGCCAGGGGGTGTCTCGGCCCCCGCCGTTTTTTTGTCCATAGTTTAATTTCACGTCTTTTTCTTCCAAAAAAATTTATACATATTAAGTCCGGCCTCCACCGTTTAAAGGGTACCGTGACTTTCGGCTCCCACGATTTTTTTCTCCAAGCTCCGCTACTGACTATACACGTAGAAGTACTAATATTTTCATGTGGAGCTAGTAGAAGGGGTTGTCTTAGAAAAGAAATATTACCCTTTATGAGTTGGTAAGTGGTTAAATTGGCTCTATCTACCAACCAAAATTACATAATGTTATACGCTAGACATGATTGGGTATGGATGATTAGGTTGCCCTTTGTTGCAGTTTGTTTTCAAAAAATAAAGTGTTACAATCGGTTTTGCCATTTTTGTTAGAATGAGATGAGAGGATGTTTCTTTGCATTCTGCTTCTGAAGGATATACTAATATTCTTTTACGATGGTAATTTGTTTCACGCGGCCAATGGGAGTTTATGTCGACAAAGCCAAGTTGATATACATTATTTAACTACTACATAGGTTTTGAGAATCATTGTTCTCAATGCCATGTTTATCGAAGTCATTGTTCTTAATAAATTATTTGTGAAATTCTAGGTTTGTCGATCTATCATGTCTGATTAGTAGGCTCATAGATTGAAATTGTGCAGTATCGTATCAAACCTACTTAAAATTATTTGTAACAAATTAAACAATCAATTGCTACTAATCAAGCGTAACACTTTTGTACTTGATGTCATTTTTTTTTGAACGATCAACTAAAGTATTGCCGGGTACTCTGTACGCGGCCCCCAATGGCCGAAAGGGGCCCCAGACGGCCTCTAGTCCGTACGGACAGAGCCCTTCGGCCCACCCGTCTCCTGATCCAGGGAAAACCCGGCCCGCATACCCGCCCGAAGGCACGACGGTAGTGAACCGGTAAAACCTGGAGAGATCAGGAGTCGAACCCATGACCACAAGGATCAAGTGTCTCTCCATCACTTCCCAACACCTACCCCACCACAAGGGTGGGGGTTAATATCCATCAAATTGAGATTTGTGGGGCTCGAACCCATGTCTCATGAATGAGAACAAAGGCCTCCTACCACTAGGCCACAATTGATGTCATTTTAATTGTGTTATGTTTCTAAGTTTCTTTATCACCGATTCCCGGTCAACATGCTCATAAAACTAAAATTGTTGGAAGTTATGAGTTGACTAAGGGTTCAAAAAGGAAAGTTAAGTATACTTTTAGTTGTTAATAGTTTTTTTTTTTGAAACTGCAAATTTCATAACCAAAGCCAAACTGCCCTTCTAGCAAGAAACTAGGGAGCGGTGAAACAAAAACAAACATAGGCCAAACATTACAAGCAAATAGATGTTAATAGTTAGAGGAAAAATTAAAATTAAAAAATTTTAACTTTAAATTTAACACTATTCTACCCCTGTAATCTAGATATTAATTTTTTATTCGTCCCTGTAACCTAGAAATTAACTTTTTCAAAAGCCCTAATGGGCCGTGTTCAGGTTAACCCATTTATTAACCGAGTTGTGTTCAGGTTGACCTGTTTAGTAAACAAACAGTATTAGCGGAGCCAAAACCTATTTTTCCCATATTTTGGTTCATGTCAAATATTGTCGGCAATTGTAGAGGATGTTATTTGACACGAAAACAGGATTATATGATCATACAAGTTACAAAACCAGGTGCGGAAACCCTAGCTTTGAACAAACTGATATAAACTCAAATCAAAACACAATCAAAGTCATTTTCAATACTTTTCATAGATTAACTCATTCATAAACTTGATTACAATATCCAAACAGTTAATCTAGATCACACACACACTATCTCAAACCTCTCTGGAACAACACCTGAAAACACACACACCTGATGACTCTCTTAAACTTACAAAATCACAAAATCTATATATAGGCACTGCACATTCGCCCCTTTCTTCTGGTCGAATGTGAGTGTTTTCCACATTCGCCCATCACAATGGTCGAATGTGTACTTCATGTGTAGTCCAGTTCCAGATTCGTCCAATACCTTTCTACCTTCGCCCACTTTCTTTCACCTTCGCCCAATCTTTTCTACATTCGCCCAATCAGCCTATTTAACACATGTTAACTATCCAATCACTAGTCGCAAAACGCATCTACAAACTCCCCCTCGACTATTGATTGGATCGTTTTCTGTCCTCGTCCATGGCTTTGTTCAGCAACTTGATTCTGAGCAAATTTTTCTGTTCTTTCGTCATCTCAGGCTCTAACCTTCTCTTCACCGGTTTTGACACGTTCGCCATCTTCACCATCTTGCCAAGTTTACCTTCCAAATTACTACCCGCATTTATATCATATGCAAAGCAAACACCAACTACTTGAGTGTATTTCTTAGCTTGATCAGCGTCGTTCGGCTCATGATGAATCGGATTGTAAAAGAGCATGATGATGTCTTCGAAAGTGCAATTTATCAACCACATAGGATCAAATACATGCACATGCTTGTATTTATCCTTTCCATCTCTCAACACAATCACCGCTTCTGCCTTTCTCCAATCATAATACCAGAAAATGAAATCAGCACTAAAATGTTGAGGCATGGGCATTAAAGGTATTTTCCTCATCACTTCAGGTGCCTTATATATCAAGGTAACCCGTTTCAGTTTGGTTCTGGGATCAATATCCCTGTGAACTTTCCTCCGGGGATATTGTGGCTTGAATCTGTTCCATCTAGTTCTGCTTTCCCAAACCAGCTTGTCTGCGCACCAACCGACATGAGTGTTATTCACTGAAGCACCCGACATAGGGAATCTGCATAGATCTCTAACCGCCCAGTACGGTAGAGTTAGCAAGTCAATGAATCTGTAAAAGTACAAGATCCCTGATTCCCACTTAGCAGCTAGACACTTCAGCCTGCCTAAGTATGTCCACCCGAGAGCTCTGCCTCTGAACTTAGCATTGTGAAATCTATAAAAGTTTCCTTGAGCTTCAGGCTTCGGTCGGTTCTCATCCATTAATCTCAACTTCTTCAAATAATTCTTCAATTCATCAGATTTATTTGAAGATTCTGGCTTATCAGCTCCAAATACCTTCTCCACAAACTCAGCACTTCTCTGCTTAGCCTTTTTCTTTGCAGAAGTATTAGGAATCTCAGTAAAGTCAGGAAACACCAAATCTTCATCAGTTTGTCTGAAGTATTGTGGGTATTCCTCATGCGTTATATCTTCTATCTCCACTTCTTCAAACTCAGGGGTATCTTTATCATCAGAGTGACTTCCAATATCCTTTTCAGGAATATGTGGAATCGACTCATCAACAATAAACTCTTCAAATGTTTTCCCTACCCTCTGTGCAAGCCCATCTAAAATCTCCTTTGCCACAGATGCAGGTACTTCCCCTTCTTCCAAATCAGGATCGTTATATTCCAATTCATATCGCATATCATCAGTTTGGAATATTTCAGCAAAACGACCTGTGAACTCAATGGTCCATTCTCTTCTTTCTAACATGTCCTTATAGACTTGTTTAGCATCGTCAGTCAAGGACCCCACCTTCTCATTCCAGAACACACTCTCATCCGAATCAACATTCTCACTTTTCTTCTTTGAACTCGATTCTCCTGTGTCTTTCTTCTTCTTTGAAGGTGGTCTCTTTTCAAAAGTAAACTTAGATGTATCATCGCCTCCATCATTATCATCATCACTACTACTCTCATCCTCCTTCTGACTTCCAGAGCCCTCAGCATCATCATCATCATCATTATTATTATCATCCTTATCATCACTCTTTTCCGATTCTTCATCATCCTCATCATCATCTTCCTCTTTGTCAGATTCAGATGGTTCAAAATCAACCTGTTCTACTTCCTTTTCTTTGTCTTCCTCACCCTCCTTCAACTTGGGTGCAACATTGTACAGATTGTCAATCAGCTCACTAAGGCGTTTATTCTCAGCCTTCAACTCTTTGTTATCTTCTTTGATAGCCTTGTACCTGTTTTTGTTTCTCAAACACTTTCCTTCAAGCTTCTTGTTCTTTGCTTCTAGCTTCTTTACTTTCTCGTCAATCTCATCCTGATTCGACTTAGAAGCTACTACAATCTGAAGCATCTTTTCCTCATTCTGCTTGAACTTGGCTATTTCAGCTTGTTGAGCCACAATCATCTTCATCATATCGTCCATCCTCTTATTCACCTGCTTCATAACTTCATCATCCACAGTGACTTTCTTAGACTTGGACTTAGATCTAGATGGCTCATCTTCAGCTTCTTTCTCTTTCTGAGGCTTTCTGAACATATCAAGTACATTATCCAGTGCTATATTAAACTCATCCACTGGTAATTTTGTTGCCTCTTTAGTCTTTTGTTTCTTTGTGACTGGTGAAGATTGTTTTGATGACGTTCCAGCTTCAGGTAATCTCTTTCCTCTCAAAAGTTGATTTAACTCTTTTTCTCTGAGTTGCTTGGTACTGGTTTTCTTAGCCATGGTTTTGTGTTTAGGCTTGGGCAAGTTAACTACTACAGTTTCACCTTCGTTCAACTCATCCATGTTCACACCAAACACTTCATCTTCAGCACTAACAGACTTCTTGCTCTTCTTAGCTTCTTCAATCGATCTGTTTAATGATTCAGACTCACCAACCATAGTGGCCTTACGTTTGGTGGCCCGGAGATTTTCAGCATCCGAATCCCACTGTTCCTCCTCCTCTGTTTCTTCTGAGTCTACAGATTCTTCATCCACCAAACTTGTACCTTTCTTAGCAGTAGATTTCTTTCTCACAACCTGTTGCTTTGAGCTTCCTTGATCAGTCTTTCCTTTGCCCTTCCCTTTGGCTCCAGGATTGACTACTTGTCTTTTCCTCTTTGTATTTGCATCAGCATATACCAAAGGATCATCATTGTCGGAATCACTATCAGGATGCCTTGCTGTATTCTTTCCAGGATCCATGTAATCCTCTCTAGCCAAGGCTCCAAACAACCTTCTATAAGGTGGTCTCTCATTATCAGGCACACCTTTATAGCCCTTCATTCTCACCAAGGTTCTAATGTTCATATGATCCATAGCAAGTATCTGTGTAGGATCTTTCTTCAGATTTGGATACTTGTGATCAAAGATCATCATCAGGAATCTAGGATAAAGCATGAAATACTTCTTCTTCAAACCCTTCAGCATCTCCAGCATATGATCCAATATCATCCCAGCAACATTAAATGGTTTGTTGAGAGTCAACGCAACCATTAATGAGCTCAAACTCTTCCTCATCACATCATAGCCTCCACTAACACAGCCAAATACATGTATGATGACGTGAGCAAAATACTTAAACTGTACGCTCAGTTTCCCTTTGTACATTGAACCATCAGTGATAGGTCCTTTGTATTTCATTCTAAGGAAACATGCTTTCTGCTCAGTCCATGAGAGTTCTCTTGGATCTTCACTAACTTCAAACTTGATCTGGAGAGCTTCTCTGATGTCAGCCTCTGTAATGAACATCTCCATATCCTGAATCTTGCTTCGTATGATGGTCTGATTATCAAAGTAATCATACTTAGCATTGTTGTAGAAATCTTCAACTATATCCTTGTAGATGATAGTTGGTGTAGCCAAAGCATAAACAACTCTGCTTCTCTTCAGGAACTTGATTATGTCTGTGAACTCCACATTCTTTTCAACATCTCCCAGATACGCACAGCAATTATGATTCTTCTCAAATGGCCATTTGCTGCCGCTTGATGATTCACCTTCCTGAACAGGTTCTGGGATAATATCAGGAACAACATTCTCAACAGGAATCTCTATATTCTCTTGTTCCTCAGCCATCTGTAACACAAAATCAAAAACAAACGTCAAAACACGAAATCGTCAAAACTTAAAATTTTCAGGATTTTGAAATCCACATTCGCCCAAAAATTCTGGTCGAATGTAGTTTTCTTTGGCCGAATGTACAAAATGCTGGTCGAATGTGAAATCATATAGACTAATAGTATACATTCGCCCGTTTTAAGGTACCTTCGTCCAATCATTTTCACATTCGTCCGTTCGATGGACCGAATGTAGAAACTGATTTTACCCAAAATTCAAAAATTTTGCAAAACATGTTTTCAACACTTGATTTTGATCAGAAATCGTTCTAACATGGCCGACTAAGACTCGTGTAACATCAATTGTCCCTAAATTTCATTCTATATCAGTTTTCATTCAGAATTAGGGTTTTTATATATTCAATCGATCAATCAATCCTTAAATGATGTTAATAACCTAATTCTGTTATACTTCTCCCCCTAAAACTGATATGGAATGAATTTCTATCAACATTAAGCATTCACAAACACTTAAAGATCATCAACCCTAAAACCCTAGGTCCGACGATAAAACTTATGATTCTGATCTTGTTACTGCATCAATACCTGTAAATATTATATGGAAAGGATCAGTAATATGTCAGGAACAAAATGCACAAGCAAAAGAAATCTCAGCAACAAGTCTGGTTATCAATGAAAAATTTTGAAAAATTGTAATGAACTGGTCGAACTTGAAGAGGCATATATATAGAAAGCCACCTTCGTCCGTTCTTGGGGTCGAATGTGGGAATTTTCCACATTCGCCCACAAGCTAATGTGCCCGAATGTGAAATGTGCACCCAGATGTGAAAATCAAGTACCCAACCCACATTCGCCCGTTTTGAAGCAACCCGAAGGTAGAAAATTTTCCACATTCGTCCCATTTAAGGGGCGAATGTGAAATGGAAAATTTTAAAAATTTTGCCAAATCACGAATTCTAATCCCGTTCAACATTTTTCAATCCGTTAAGCTTCCAAAACACAAATTTTCACTTTTAGAATGATACAAAGCCCAGATGGTGTTATCAAATCTCAGAAATTGACCATCAAGCATCCCCGGTTATCAAAAATAAATCAGAAATGCAAAAATTTTGGATTTTTCTGAAATTTTATCAAAACACACCTAAAATCTTTTTGGATTTTGTATCTTTTTGACAATAAAAGTAAATTGCAACAAAATAAATGAAAGCAGTAAACGTTTTGTGAAATCCGGTCAGAGGATCATATCAGTTTTCTGAGAAATCTGATCACAGCGTTGATCTATTTGTTTAATATTATCATTAGAAACAGTATGTGACACGGCAATTGCTGATATTGTGGTCCACGTAAGCTCACATGCAGACAATTACGCAATGCTTTAAAATGATACGAGTTAGGTGTATTAGACTAACACGATGTGGTGCCCACACACACGACATACTCCCGTATCAAGTAATTGCACAAAGCTTCGTCGTAACGCGTGATTATGCCAGAGTTATCCGTAAAAGTTACAAAGTATATAGCACAGAGGTGTACAGGTCAGCAATTGAATGCAGCAGAGTAACATGTGCATATACACTAGGTTGAGGCTGATATTAATCACTGATTTGCATCAGATGATCAATACGATGTAATAATGATCTATGATCAATTAAAACATAAAGTTCCTCAATTCGGTAACTTCCGGTTTTGGCAATTAAGCTCTTTTAGCAAATATTCTGATAAAACTAGGTCCGTAAATCAATACGACAAAAGTTTATCAGAATATCCCGGATAACTATAACATAACGACCCGAAACCTCAGATTTTGGCAATCCTATCAAACGAAATTACGGTACTAAGACCATATGCCCATGAGGTGTTCAGCCACGAACGCGTAGTTCGTTATGTTTGTATCACTAATGCACGCAATATTTAGTCTACGAAGCCTATCAGCATATCACACGTAGTCAACACACGCCTCATTATACTATTCAATTCTTTAGCCTGTGTCAGATCCCCACTGATGTACTATCATTTCCTCTGTTTACCAGGAAATCATTTTTGATTTTCTAATTTTTAGACTTTTTGAATTTTATAATGTTTTTGGTTTTTCTGATAAAATGGCTCCCCCTAAAATAAAGAACATATTTTTGGGTTTTAATTTTTCTGAAAAACAAAAAAAAAAAAACAAAAATTTGAAAGAAACAATCCACTTGAAAGCATCAACTTCTTTGAGGATTAAACAATCCCCTCGAAAGCATCAACTTCTTTGAGGATTACGATAGTAAAGAGAAATTCCCAATTAGCAAAGAGAAATTCCCAATTAGCAAAATATAAAAACTAAAAAGTAAAAAGCGATAAACCGAGGTGCCGATTAGTCCTGTTTTTCCTTTATATTGTTTACTTTTAAAAGATATTCAAAGCGTGAACGGTCAAAAGCTTTTGTAAACAGATCTGCACGTTGGTAGTCAGTATGAATTTTGATCATATCGATCAATTCCTTAGCGTAACAATCACGGATAAAATGATATTTGATCCGGATGTGTTTCGCTTTAAAATGATTTTCAGTATTTTTAGTTAATGCAATTGCGGCTTCGTTGTCGCAGTGAATAGGAGTTTTAAGAAACTGCAAACCGTAATCCACCATCTGTTGTTGAATCCAGAGTACTTGCGAACAGCAACTCGAGGCTGCAATGTACTCGGCTTCACAGGTAGATAGAGCCACGGAAGTCTGTTTCTTGCATTGCCAGGTGATTAACCTGCTCCCTAAAAACTGGCAACCGGCTGTAGTAGATTTGCTATCTTTGTCGCAGCCGCCCCAATCTGCATCACTAAAAGCGATAAAATCAAAATTATCATCATTAGGGTACCAAAGTCCTTTTGAGGGACAACCCTTCAGATATCTAAGGATACGCTTGACCGCCGTCAGATGACTTTGTTTCGGCTTCGATTGATAACGGGCACAGAGACACGTTGCATACATAATATCTGGTCGAGACGCCGTCAAATACATCAGAGATCCGATGATTGCTCTGTATGTAAATGGGTCTGTCAGCTCCCCCTTAGCGTCCACTCCAATCCCGTGATTGGGTTGAATCGGGGTATCCATCGGCTTAGAGTCCTCCATCTGGAACCGGCTCAAGATGTCGGAGACATATTTTGTCTGGTGTATGAAGATCCCGTCGGGTCTTTGGTCCACCTGCAAGCCTAGGAAAAACTGCATCTCCCCCATTGCGCTCATTTCGAACTTTTCCTGCATGACAGTTTCGAACTCCCTGCATAAAAGCTCGTTAGTTGAACCAAATATTATATCATCAACGTATATCTGCACTAGAAGCAAGTCATCTCCCGTCTTCTTCGTAAAGAGAGTGCAATCGACGAGGCCGCGCTTAAATCCTTTGGAGATGAGGTATGTACTTAGCTCCTCGTACCACTGTCTCGGAGCCTGGTGCAAGCCATATAAAGCTTTGTTCAACACGTAGACCTTATCCCGGTGGATTGGGTCCTCAAAGCCTGGTGGCTGCCCGACAAAAACCTCTTCCTTGACTTTCCCGTACAGAAATGCGCTTTTAACGTCCATTTGATAAACTTTGAATTTCTTGTATGAAGCAAACGCAAGGAACATCCGAATAGCTTCGATTCGTGCTACCGGTGCATAGATTTCGTTATAATCAATCCCTTCGATTGGATGGAAACCCTGCACGACCAATCTGGCTTTGTTACGAACTATAACCCCACGATCATCCTTCTTGCACTTAAACACCCATTTAGTGCCTATCTTCTTTCTATCCGGCGGCAAATCCGTGAGCGTCCAAACTCCCAATTTCTGGAATTGTAATAACTCCTCCTGCATAGCTTCCACCCAGGCATCATCCTTCAAAGCATCCTTGTATGTCCTTGGCTCTACCTGCGACACATAACACGCAAACGACCAATCATTTTGACTACCAGATTGTTGAATTTTGGCATATAAAGCTAAAGCACCAAAACTCTCTGGCGAATTAACGCTTTTAAGTTGCCCTCTGGTCATAACACTGCTTCCAGGATCACCGATAACTTGTTCCAGCGGGTGAATACGATGAATCCGAGATTCCGGATAATCAGGTACTTGCACTCCCGTCTGAACAGTCAAGTTCTCTACAGCATCCAGATCATGACCCGTATTAGATGATGAAGCCACATCTGAAGTTGGAGTTGGGTTCACTGGCGGTGCCTCTGGTTCTTCAGCTTGTTCAAGAATAGCTTCTTCAAATTGTTCATCTTCAGATTCTGAAGTGTCTAATGAAGTTGAAGCCTCTTGAAACACTTCTTCTTCTTGTATAGGAGCATTGGTATCATTAGAAGCTGGTAGGGGGTTCACGGTGATCGGACGCACCAACGGTGAAGTTGTTGCATTTTCACACTTGTAAAGTAATCGAATAACAGCTTCTTCAACCAAGCTATCTAGATTGAATGATTCAAAGAAATCTTTGTAATCAAACATCCAATCAGGACCCGTGCCTTGAATATTTTGTGTATATCGTTGAACTTCCACGTTAGCCCAGTCTTCCACTCGACGAGTTCGCTTGTTGTATACCCGTTTGAGCGGGGTTGCATATCCAACAAAGTAACCCTCCTCGGCTTTAGGACTAAACTTCTCGCTTGGATTCAACATAGTGCAAGGCGCCCCAAAAGGTTCTAGATACTCTAAGTTCGGCTTTCTTCGGTGTAACAGTTCATAAGATGTTTTACCAAACTTCTTCACTGTCAGAACCCGATTTAATGTGTAGTTTGCTGCATAAATCGCCTCGTTCCAGAACATTACTGGAAGATTCGAATCAGCAAGCATTGTTCTAGCCGCTTCAATTAGAGTCCTATTCTTTCGTTCAGCAACACCGTTCTGTTGTGGGGTGTACGGAGCTGAATATTCATGATGTATCCCTTTGCTTTCACAAAGTTCATCCATCTTGGCATTTTTGAACTCCGTCCCATTGTCACTCCGAATTCTCTTAATCTTCACATTGTAGAGATTCTCCAATCGAGTGAACAGAACTTTTAGGTTGATAAAGGTGTCACTTTTATTCTGCAAACACATCACCCATGAAAATCTTGAGTAATCGTCAGTGACGACTAAACAATAAAGCTCCCCAAGATGACTTTTGCGCTTAACTGGTCCGAAAAGATCCATGTGCAATCGCTCAAGTGGCATCTCTACAGAGTTAACCTTTTTCACTTTGTGGGACTGTTTGTGTTGCTTCCCCTTTTTACAACTCACGCACTTGTCATTCAGATGGAAATGTTTCACGTTTACTCCATCGACAAGTCCATTTCTAACAAGTTGATTCATTTTCCTCAGATGAATGTGCCCCGTTCTTCGGTGCCACATTATCGATTCTTTCTCTGTTGCTTTTGATAGAAAACATGTTATCTGCCCCTGTGATGTCATCGCCTTGGACATATCAAGAATGTATAAATTGTTGACGCGAGGTGCCTTCAACATTATCCACTCTTTAGGAATTGTAAAGCCCGGTTTCAGAATATAGCAGGATTTGTCATCAAAATGCACAGTAAATTGCTTATCACATATTTGACTGACACTCAACAGATTGTAATCGATCTGCTTCACATACGAAATCCGCTCGAAACTCACTATCCCATTGCTCACACTTCCTTCCATTGTGATATATCCACCTTTATTTCCTGCGAAAGCTACATACCCTCCATTGATGTTCTTCACATCGAACAACAACGCTAGATCCCCTGTCATGTGGCCTGAAGCTCCACTATCAACAATCCAAAGACTGCTAATAGGGCCAGCTGAAGCTCCTTGCACACAAAAAGTAAATCAGTTAGTTCTTTCGGGGGACCCAAGCCTGAGTCTTGGGTCTTTGAACATCAGGTTTCAAAGTAACATTTTCACAAGCATTTTCAACCACTTTTTGATCAATCTTTTTCTGATTGTTCAAAACAGTTTCCTTTTTCTCATTAACCTTTGAAGTAGAGGCTCCTGGAGTACCATTGGGTGACCAAGATTGTTCAGACCTTTTCAAAATACGAATCTGAGACTTTGGATTCTCAGTCGGTTTCTGAACATTGTTAGCAAATGTAACTCTCTTGGTAACCTTATCTGATTTAACAGACTTAGGTCCAACGTTTGATTTGACAATCGGTTTTGATGGAACCTTTTGCCTATCAACTGTTGCGTTCACCACAGGCTTCCTCCATGATTGTTCCATAGCAATCCGATTCCTTCGATCATATTGCATTGGACGAGTGTTCCTCATTTGGTGAAAATTGTTTTGATTATAAAACGGTTGTGGTTGCTGAGGAACAACTCTCCTATGTGGTGGCACATAATGATCAATCGGTTTTCTCATGGAATTCCTCACTTCAACCTCGTGCCTCTTATGCCTTACATATGGGCACTGAGCAAGTAAATGCCCACGTTCCCCACACTTAAAGCACGCACGGTACTCTTCAAAAACATTCGGAGCATTTGGTTGAGCAAATGATCTAACAGGGTATTGATCATTGTACTGTTGCTTCCTTAAACTCTCAGGGAGTGGCCCTTTTGAGTAAGTAGGCTCATTAAAACCATTAGCTCTGTTTTTGGGTCGAACAAACTCTGTGACATGGACCTTTGGTTCTTGAGGAACATCCAAATAAAGTTTCTTTAATAAAGCTGGTGGAATCTCATTTGTTCTCTCATGTTTTGGGAACCAAATAGTGCTTTCTTGCCAAATTTTGTCAATTTTAGCATAGTTGGCATTTTTTATTGGAAAGTCCTCGTTAGAAATGATCTTATCGGATCCTTCCATCCGATAAAACACCTTGACAGGTTTGTCACATTGTTCATTCTTAGCACTCTTTTCAAGATCTTTCTTAACCACATTTTTCTCAAGATCTTTCTTCACAACATTCTTTTCAGACTTCTTTTCACAATGAACATTTTTCATTGGAATCACAATCTGAGATGGTGAAACTGGTTCATTTGTAATGATGTGATTTTCTTTTGGAATTTCACATGCATTAACATTCTGATTACAACCAGTATCATCACTCTCAGTGTCTGAATCCACACTCTCAGCAGTAACACCCTCATCATTGATACCCAAAATCGGTCTAACATCGGAATTTGGATCACCAATACTTGAAGTATTAGATTCATTTTCCGATGCTGAGTCAGATTTTACCGAACTCTCCGGTGTCACTTGGTGACAATTATGGTTTTCAAAGAGAACCGGAGATGGTACAGACCGATAATTGGTTGTTTGATCATCTATGATGTGGTCTACTACATAAGCAATATGCTTATAGCTTTCCAGCTTTTTGTTTACTTTCTCAGCAAAGCATTTGATGGCGGCCATTTCCAACTTGGTGTTTTCAATTTCATTTATATAGTTGTTAATTGCCAATTGTTTTAATGACAAAGTATTTTTCAAGTCGGAAATGTCCTTTTTGTAGCCATCTAAAACTTTGTTAAAAGCATTCAACTCTTTGCGAGTAGATTGACTGTTCATGATAGCACTATCACGTTGAACACGGAGTTGTTTATTCTCCTCAGTCAATCTATCACATGTACCACAGTATTTATCACTTGTAACATCAGTGCTACATTCAGAACTTACAGGTTTTGGCGGATCAGTCATGGCCATCAATGCGAAATGAGCTTCCTTTCCTGCAAAGAATCTGGAATAGTCAATCTTTGTGAAAGCATCATCTGCAATGCACGACTTCCTTGTCATCAGAAAATCCGCTTCTGCTAGCAACTGATCGATGTCTTCATCCAGAGAATTAACACTTGCTTCTGTATCTGATTCACTGTCTGAATCAGAATAAACCGATTGACACTCCTCAGGAATATCAGAAACAGTATCAATCACAACTCCAGAATTTGTCTTTTCAGCTTTAACTTCAACATTAACCTCAGCATTAACCTTAACAGATTCAGTCTCCACATCCATATCAGCCTCAGACTCATCACTTTCAACCTCAGTTTCTACCTTCTCATCCATCGTCACTGAATCTTCAATATCAACCTGATATGCAACACAAGCCACATTTCCACCAGTAGTAATTTCTTCAACACCTATCTGCATGCTCGACCAGTCAAACCTCTCATCTTGTTGAGTCACCAATGCTTGATTGGTATTCTGATTTGTCTCATTTGGTGTAGTGATTGGTATGACTGTTCGGTTAGAATTGTTTGGTGTTTGGTTTTGTGTCTGGTTTGGTGTGTTTGGTTGTCTGTTTTGGTTGTTATTAAAGTTGTTTTGACAGTTTTGGTAAGAAACTTGGTTTTGGTTTTGTTGTTGACGATTCTGATAGCTGGCATTGAATGGGTTCCTATTGCCTTGTTTTGGTGGCTGGGTGCATTCTCTTTTAAAGTGACCTTTCCCTCCACAGTTAAAACAAGTCACTTTCTCCTTATTGAACCCGTAGGTTGTGTTAGGAGAAGTTCCCAAATCAGTTCTACCTGTCTTCTCGATAAATTCTGTTGCTCTTCTCATTATGCTCGCAAAGGCCCATTGGATATCAATGAGTTCCATCTCTTCCTTGTCAATCTGTGCGTAGTCTTCATTGGTCAAGTTGTTATTCCCAATTTGACTAGCAACTAATCCATTGTAGGATGAGACCATTGCAGAGACTAATGCAATGTGTTGCTGAGCAACTTCAACTGTCACATTTCCCAAGTTAGATGTCTCCAAAACCACCGTTTGTTGGTTAGGTTGGTTCATTGGTTGTTGTTGAGATTGGCTAGCAGTGTAGAAAGCTGCTTGTTGCATTGGGGAGAATGGTGGAATGTATGAATTGTTGTATTGTTGTTGTGGTGATGGTTGTGAAAAGGATGTTGTTTGTTGATGGTAGTTAATGGTAGGTGATTCCATAACATTGGATATACATGCAACATGTGGTGTAACTAGCCCTCCTGAGCTTGTACTAGCTGGAACTGGAGATCCTCCAAAGTATAAGTTGGGATTCTGAGGAATCTGTGCTCTTCTAGCTTTCCTCTTCTCTTCCAATTCTTTGTTTTCCAGCTTCTCTATGAACTCCTGAATAGACCAGTATTGATAAGCATCCTTCTCCTTCAGGACTTCCACATGCTGATCCCAGTTTGGTGGTAATGCATCTGCAAACTTGTCCACCTGCTTTGCCATAGGAATCTGTATACCATAGCTAGACAATTCAGATAACAAATGATTATATCTAGGAGTTAGTTCTTTCAAAGTTTCATTTCCAATATAAGAAAAATTCTCAAACTCCTTTCTCAGTTCTTCCATCCTTAGACCTCTAGTCTTCTCATTTCCATCATGCCTTCTTTTAAGTGCTTCCCATAGTGCCTTAGATGTTGTGCAAGTCCCAAACTGATGCAAAAGATCATTTGTGATTTCCTGTGTCAATTGGGAAAACGCCTTTTTCTCCACAGCAAACTTCTTTTTCTCATCCTCAGCCATGCTCTCCAATGGCACTGGTTCACCTGTGTTCTCCAAAACTGGTGGTGTGTAACCTTTAGCAATCATGTTCCATGCTTCAGCACCCTCCACTCCCATGCCTTCCAAATGTATCTTGAACTTTTTCTGCCACTGATTGTATTCTTGAATCTCCATAAGCTTCGGTGGCCGATTCCCGCTACCTGAAGACAAATCATTAATCAGTGTGGAAATAGCATTTGTAGCTTGAGTGTTTACCACCGCTGCTGCTACTCCCCAGTAGTCAGATTGTGGTGCTGGAGGTGCACTTTGAGTCATGTAGTTAACCGGCTGCGAAGACTGTGTGCTCGTCTTCTGTGCTGCTACCGTCCATGGGTCCATCACCTGCTGTTGTGGTTGTGTAGTTGCTGGTGTCGGAGTAGTCGGAAAATTCCACATGATCACGAACTTCGAGAAATTCAACACCTAGAAAATTTTCCAAAAACTAGCTCTAGGTTCGCCCAAAATTGTTCAGGTTCGTCCCTTTCTGCTTCAGATTCGCCCAGAAATACTCTTCCGAATGTAAAATCTCACCAGAAAGTAAAAACACACTGACACTATTCACGTTCGCCCAAAAAGGTTCAGGTTCGCCCGTTTCTGTTTCAGGTTCGTACCCCCGATCAACCGAATGTGAAAAATGAGACCCGAATGTGAAAAATTCAACAGAAAAATTCTACGTTCGTCCAAAAACTCCTAGGTTCGCCCAAAAATACACTCAGGTTCGCCCAAAACTACACACCTTCGACCAAACTGTTCCAGGTTCGCCCATATTCAGTTTTGAAAAACGGTTACACTTTGAAAAACGGTTTTTTGATCTCTGATTTTCAAAAGTTTGTGAATTTGAATGATCTTGATTAGGTTTTGCTTCGGAGATGATTTGGAACAACTTTAATACTTGGAATTTTGAATTTTAACCACAAAATCAACTCTAAATCTTTCAAAAACACTCAAAAACCATTTTTATGCAAAAACAGATGTGAATTGATCAAAATAATGTCCAAATCAGCTCTGAGTTTATCAATTTGTTGTTGTATGATCCTCTATGCTCTGATACCACTTTGTAGAGGATGTTATTTGACACGAAAACAGGATTATATGATCATACAAGTTACAAAACCAGGTGCGGAAACCCTAGCTTTGAACAAACTGATATAAACTCAAATCAAAACACAATCAAAGTCATTTTCAATACTTTTCATAGATTAACTCATTCATAAACTTGATTACAATATCCAAACAGTTAATCTAGATCACACACACACTATCTCAAACCTCTCTGGAACAACACCTGAAAACACACACACCTGATGACTCTCTTAAACTTACAAAATCACAAAATCTATATATAGGCACTGCACATTCGCCCCTTTCTTCTGGTCGAATGTGAGTGTTTTCCACATTCGCCCATCACAATGGTCGAATGTGTACTTCATGTGTAGTCCAGTTCCAGATTCGTCCAATACCTTTCTACCTTCGCCCACTTTCTTTCACCTTCGCCCAATCTTTTCTACATTCGCCCAATCAGCCTATTTAACACATGTTAACTATCCAATCACTAGTCGCAAAACGCATCTACAGCAATAAGAATCTGATTACAGTATTTGTAATAGTTCTCAACAATCACAAAATTCGCACAATTAGCTTTTTAGCTGGTACGATGTAAATGGAAGTATCTATAGGTCAATAAAACAACATAAGTTAGGCTAACGTAAAATTGGTCACTCAACCCAAACCGCAAAATTGGTCACTTTGTATACATCTATAGGTCAATAAAACAACATAAGTTAGGCTAACGTAAAATTGGTCACTCAACCCAAAACGCAAAATTGGTCACTTTGTATACAATAGAAATATTAACAAGTTTTATCATTTAAATCTTTGGAAAATGGAGTATGGTGTATACCTTAATTTGTAAACTCTATAGTGGTCTAGATAAATTATTTGCTTAAGTCAATACATTGTTGTTTAGTCTAAAGTCTAAACCATTGAACCGAACCAACTGCCTACTAAGGGCATGTGTAGTGGTGGGGGGTTATGTGGGGGTTGTGGTATTAAAATATTAAAAAGTAATAGAAGTGGGGTTATGGAAAAAGAGGGTGTAGTGGGAAGGGGGGTTATGAGGGGGGTTATAAATGATTGGTAATGATTGGTTAATTATTGTTTTTTATTTAAATAAGAATATTAAATACTTAATAATATTTCATTAAATATAGAAAACTTACAAATACTAAAAAAAATTACAAATACTAAAAAACAACAAATACTTAAAAAAAAATTACAAATACTAAAAAACAACAAATACTTAAAAAAAAAGTTACAAATACTTAAAAAAAACTACAAATACTTAAAAAAAACTAGTCGTCGTCGTCTCCTTCTTCGTTTTCTCCTTCTTCTTCTTCTTCTTCTTCTGCTTCTTCTTCTCCTTCTTCTTCTTCTTCATCATCTTCTTCTTCTTCTTGTTGGTTGTGATGAATCGGGCGAATCGACCATGCTTCCTCCACCAAATCCGCCTTCAACGCGTTATGTATCTCCTTGGAACGCAACATGGCACTGTTTTGGAATCTCTCCTCCTGTGTCGCTTGCGTCCCTGGAACATCTTCTTCTGCTACATAGTTTGGGCATATTGCCTTTCCTTCGTCTTCAAGTATCATATTATGCATTATGATACAAGCATACATCACCATTCTAATCCTTTCTTTTGCCCACATACGACAAGGATTTCTAACAAAATGCCATCGTTGTTGAAGACAGGAAAAACACCTCTCAACGTCCTTTCTTGCAGACTCATGAGCTCTTTTAAAATATTGCCTTCTTTCATCTTGTGTCTGACTAAACGTTTTGACGAGCATTGAATACTCCGGATATATACCATCCGCCAAGTAGTATCCATGCTCGTAGTAATTATTATTTGCATAAAACCCACATTTCGGTATTGTTCCGCCAATGTAAGACTCTAGCAATGGCGAAAACTGAAAAGTATTTATGTCGTTCATACACCCGGCTAGACCAAAGAAGGCCGACCAAACCCACATGTCTTGTGAGGCAACTGCTTGTAAAACCAACGTTGGTCCCTTTTGGTCACCGCCTGTATGTTGACCTCGCCATGCGCTTGGACAAGCATACCATCGCCATTGACGACAATCTATACTACCAATCATACCGGGTAATCCATGTTTTTGTAAATGCGTTTCATATAGTTGTTGAAGGTCGCTCCATGTCGGGTTTCTCAAGTATCTTTTTCCATATAATTGGCATATACCTAAAAAAATCAAATGTATATATAAAAAATATGTACCAACTATATGTATATATAAAAAAATCAAAAGTATATTTGTAAATACCGTAGCAGAAATACTCCAAAGTATCGCGTGTGGTTTTCTCCGCCATCTTCAGATACTCATCATTGATATCGTATGTGTTCCCGTAGGCGAGTACACGTATTGCGGAAGTCACCTTTTGAATTGCGGTGAATCCTAAACACCCTCTAGCGTCGGGTTTTTGCTTAAAGTAGTCATAGGCGGACTCTAAATCTTCCGTGATGCGCAAAAATAAGTTTTTACGCATCCTAAATCTTCGCCTAAACATACCAGAGCCGTATACCGGATTCTCATTGAAATAGTCATTCATCAAACGCTCATTGGCGGCTACACGGTATATTGCCTAGACAATATCGGCCGTGGGGCGGAATTATTTATAAGATGCATCGCGCTAGTCGCTAGCGTAGCCGCACTCGTAACGGCTTCTTCCTCTTCCGCGCCGTCATCGTGAAAAAACTGGTTATATAGATCGAGAAACGAATCTTCGGAGGGAGGAGACGACATTTTGGTGATTTCTTTATGTGTTGAATTTTTTTGAGTTGTATGTATGTATTGTATGTGTGTGAATGAGTGTGTGTATGTGTTGAATTTGTTACACATATATATATATATAGAAAATAGAAATGATTTTTTTTTTAAATGGAATTCGACCGTTGCAACGGTCATGTTGACCAAACACACATACACAACGCCGCTATACTCAAAACCCGGGGACCCTCAAACGCCCCTATAGCGCCGGGGGAGGCGGTGTTCCCCGGCGTTATAGGGGAATAACGGCGCTATGGTCAGACCACTACACACAACCTAATAAAGCCATATGGATATAGTACACATTCAGTTGTCTACCATTTAATAGACATGACAACCTCAATATGTCCTAAAAATACAAACGAGGACAGACGGTCATTTGTTTATTCAATATTTCATCCTTAATATAATATTATATGGCATGCCAATATTGTTTCAAAAGTATGAATTTAATGATAGACACGTTTAAAATACGGGAAGAGATAACGTACAAAGAACCTTAACGTGAGAAGCGTAGGAAGCAATCTTAGCCATTAGATTAAGAAGGTGGCAAGATGGTAATTAACAACCCTAATTATATTTCGGTTAAACTAACCAAGGGTAAATTAGGAAAAAGCGTTTAAATTTGTTTCAAATCGTAACAACAGATCAGTCGAAACCTAATTTTTCAACTATTGAAATCGATTAACCAATATGAATGATTACACAATCAAAATAACAAAAAAGAAAAACGATTACATCGAACGAAAACATACTATCAGTATTCGAAATGAAAGATCAGAAAAACAGAGTATTATAAATGGGACGATAAATTAGTCGAAATTATATGTATTTTGAATAAAACCACACGTATTATTTGTCAGAAGCACTAGATTTTGATTCTAGAAGAAGAATTAAAGATAAAAAATGGGTTATAAAAAGACAAAATTACAGAAAACGTCCTTTACGTTTACCCAAAATTGCAGGTTTCATCCTTAATCTTGAAAACCAAGATCTCCAGTTGGATCCGTTTGTTGAAAATCTTGTTTTAGAAAGATTGTCGATCCATAGCCCCCTTGAAGTAAGCCTGTAAAATTTGTGGTGGTTGGCATTTTTTCTCCCTGAATTTGAAATGTTTATTTTTTTTCATTTTTGGACGCACGTCATTTTTATGTGAGGTGAGGTGAGGATCTAGAACGTGCATTTGAATTTATTCATCGTGCGTTTATTTTGAAATAAAGATGCGTTTAAATATTGGTGTGTGTGCGTTTATAATAAATGGACCAAAACAACTCATCATCTCTCACTTTCTCTTCAATATCATGCTCTGTTTTTTATAAAAAAAAAAAAAATAGAGCATGTTTCAAGTGGTGAGTTTTCAAAATCAGAGCATTCATTTACGTTTATACATTTCATCTTCTTCATTTACATTCAGTAATCATGCTCTGTTTTTTGAATTTTGGAATGATTCTCTATAATCGTTTTTCTTTTTTGCCTTGTTCTTCATTTACGTTCAGTTTTTTATTTGGTGTACTTGATTTGTTTGTTCTTCGAATAATGTGTTTGATCAACTGATGTATAATTCGAATTGGAAATCGTTCACGTATGTTATGAAATCGTTTACGAAAAAAGAACGTGATTGTAGTAATCAGTTACAGAGAAAAAAGTCTGATTTGCCCTTGTGTTTAGCTGCAATTGAAGTTAATTAGAGTTTAATTAGGTTAACTGTGGTTTGGTTAAGTTAGCAGGTGGCAGCTTGTAATGGCTTCTTACACTTTTTTTACGTTAAGGATACTTTGTATCCTATACTTTCTCTTAAAATATTACATGTTTTTTGGCCTATGCTTTGCCCAAGTCTCTCCTACGTTGTGTTCCCAAGTCTAGCTAAACGAGGGAAGTGAAAGGAACCGGGTACGGAAAATTGTGGAGAGAGAAAAGATGAGTAGAACTAGTGTTTATCTTTTTTTTCTTTCAAATTGGAAAGAATTTGAGAAAAATAAATGTGGTTAAACTCTATTTTTTGACATTCCCATATTGTCCTCAACCTAGTATTTACAACACATTGTAAACCCGTTGTTTACCTAATTATGAATATTTGCAGACAATTATGCAAACTCTCTCTAATAAACTAAACTGTTTTGCATGACTTTTGAGTGGTTTTCAACATTCTATCCATTCGCAAATCTATAGTGAAAGAAAAGAAAGAGTACGTTGGTTCATATTGAAAACTTGGGTTAAAGGCTAGCATTCTTTAAATTCTACCTTGCTCGATGAGATTACTTATGGCAGGAAGAATTCGGTATCAGCAGCGGTATCGAAAATCGTCAAAATTGGACACCAGTACCGAAAACGCTCGGCATCAATACTGAAAACGTCAAAAAGTCGGTACTAAATTGGCTAAAATAAATGATTCGATACAGGAAATTCGGTAGACTACCGGTACCATTTGATCATCCCTAACTTACAGAATACAGTTTGTTGGTTCCCCTGGTCATCCAATTCATCAACCACATTCAGCGAATGCATCAAAAGTTGTGTTCTAGACCATATATGTGTGTTTTCTATCATATTTTTCTACTTATTCAAATGGGTCAGCGGCGGTCGGGTTGGGTTGAGACGTTTCAGGTCAATGTTAGGGCGGGTCAGGACGTTTTGGGTCGAGTTATTGGCTAACGGGCCAAGTCAGTTCGAGACATTACGGGTCCCATAGCGGGCCGGTTGGGTCAAGACGTTTCAGGTCGTTAATTGATCGGATCGAGACGTTTCAGGTTGTTAAATGGGTCAGGTCGGGTTAGGACGTTTCGGGTCGTTAATGAGTCGGGCAAGACGCTTCGGGTCATTAACATGTCAGGTCGGTTCGAGTCATTTCGGGTTGTTAACGGGTAGGGTCGGGTAGAGAGTTTTAGGTCAGTCGGTAATGGGTCGTGTCGGTTCAAGACATTTCGGATCGTTAACGGGCCGGGTCAGTTTTAGACATTTCGGTTTGTTAACGGGTAGGCTTGAGAGTGTCAAGTCGTTAACGGTCGGGTCACGTCGGTTCGTGATGGGTCGGGTCAAGACGTGTTGGATGCTATATCGATCGTGTCACTACCCTTCGCGCGCTGATGAGGTCGAATTATTGCGGTCCTGCGGCAAGCCAGTTCGGGTCAAGATGTTTTCGACATTGGTGACCAGTCGAAGATTCGATGACTTTACTTGAATTCCTTCGAATTTTGAAAGGGTTTTGAATTCCTTTGTTTAAAAGAAATTTGAAGGAATTCATTGTCAATTCCAATTCCATTGCTAACCGAATGGAATTAAGATTCCAATTCCTTCTTTTATTGAATTGAACAACATAAGGAATGGAATTAAAATTCCAGTTCCATCTAGATTTCATTCATTATATAAAACGAACACCACCTTAACTAAATATTTAAACAACTTTCTAACTAATCACAAGTACAAATCAAACACTCACTATTAGACTGTGTTAATCCGAAGCAAGGCTACAATGCTTGTGTTACACATTTCATAGGGACCTATAATACTCCTCATATTTCTATCTTGCTGACGGTTACAGTTAGCTAAACAAACATTATGGGGGCACTTGACACATAGCAACACTCACATAATAAAATACTAATCTTACAAGCCAAATGTTGTGCATCTCCTAATTACATAATGCAACACTAGCTACTTGCACAAAATTTACACAAATTTATTAATCCAAATTACTATATTTATTATAATCATAGTTCTCCATACCATGATTATGACAATTATAGTCCTTAATACATTGTTTGTGAGAAAAAAATATTTGTAAATATCAAAGGTCTCATCAATCACACACTTTGCGTAATCAGTCTTTAGCTAGCGTTATGTAAATGGAACTATCCACTTTAATAACACAAGTTAGGCAGGCTTACATAAGGCTAGTCACTCGACACAAATCACAAGACTGGCCAATTTGTATACAACAGAAATATGGACAAGTTTATAATTAAAATCGTCAGAAAATAGTATGTGTACCTTGTATGTAAAATTCTATAGTGATCTAGATACCTTATTCCCTTACCTCATATCATGCGGTTTAGGCTTAACTGTTGAACCAATTGCCTACTCATCAAGCCAAATGAATCTAGTACACATTTCGTTTTCTGTGGAACAACCTTTTATTAGGTTTGACAGCCTCCTTGTACATCCCAACACCAAAATCTCAAACCTTTCATATGCTAGAGTATGTCACTAAGGCGGTAGTGACCGCTGCTTCACTGCCGCTGCCACTTCAAGCAGGTAAGCTGCTTTACAATTGCCCTGGCAAAAATGACAAAGGAAAAGAATATGAATATTAGCATTTATTGCCTACTGTTTCGCTATTTATGTTGTACTTCAATTTTGAGGGGTGAAAGTGTTTGCATGCTGGAACTAAATCCCACATTTTGATAGCTACACAAAGTCGGTGAAAATGATCCTAGATAATCCTATCAACATTACATGTTCAGATTTTATAAAAGTTTTCTTTATCAAGCACATGGCAACTATTATTAACAATACTCGTTCTGCTCTAAAGAAAAAGCCCAGCAAAACAAATAGAAAACATTTTAATCGATCTTAATACTAATATGCCACAGCCCACAGGCTCATTTTCAAAATTTCAATATGAAACGCACACAAGTTAAGATAGATTATGATCAAATATTCACATCAACTATTATTTTCATCTCTATTGCAATCAAACTAAAACAAACCGGCCTTCAAACTTTTATTATTTATATATTTTATTATTTTTTGAATATGTTTTTATTTATATGTATATAACCATTAACCAATTTTCTCATTTTAATTTTTTAGTGCATTTAAAGATTTTGAACAAAACTAAAAAAGTCGTTTAGCCAAACCGTCAAAACCAAACTGTTAAACCGTAACCCAACCCGGCTGTTTCACTTTGTTGTTACCTAAAGGCTAAAACCATAGTTAGTGGTTCGGCCAAAAAATGTCAAAACTGGCCAAACCGGACTGTCAAACACTCCTAATCAAAAGCAAAGAAAATTGGATAAAAAAAAACAGTTATCTTGACGCACTTTGATCATCGTCAAGACACAAAGCAAATACTGTATATGCAATCAGATAAAGGGTTTGACACAACCACAACATAATGCAGGTTATGTTGCTTGGCTGTTGATTATCATATTTAGGGAATACATATGTTGGTTTAACTTCGAACTTTTGTCTGTTTTGATCATGGTGCATGCAGGCAGCTGATTTCTAATGGCAAAGCAATATGTTCTGTGTAAGATATTTCAACATCATTAAAGAAAATAAAATAAAATAAAAACCATGACAAAGGTTTTAGGAGGTAACTCTTGGTTAAAACTGATCTTGCGTATGAGCTATAATTACACAGATACATGAACAATTAAACAGAACAGCCATCAGAGATCAAAGACACCAAAGGAGGAACATACCTGTGATCAAAGCGGCGTCGTGAGGGTGGTAAGTTTGGATAGGATGGTAATCCAGTTAATCTTAAGAAGAATTCCAAACACTACAGATCTGCCTATCGAGACTTGAAGTCATTTGTCCTTTAAGCCATTCTACTATGATCTGTAAGTTCAAATCTAAACGGGACTGATGGATTCAATTCATTAAGCCGATCAGCTGCCCATTTCCCAAATCTCTCATTTCTATAATCACGACATGCATCGAAAACTCTAATCAACATAGATGCAGTCGGCTCAAATGGCATTTGCTTAACAAAGTTCTCGAGTTCGCCAATGTACCCATATCTGGCATAGAGTTCTATCATGGACTCATAATGCTCCAAACGCGGTATAACACAATACTCTTTAATCATTGCATCAAAATACGCCCTACCCAATTCCACACGACCCTCACAAATGCAAGCAAGCAAGACTCCTTGAAATGTGGTATTATCCGGTTTCAACCCTTCACTCTTCAGCATCTCAAAAACATCAATAGCCACATCACCCCTTAAATTGTGACAACATCCCAATATCATAGAGTTATAAAGAATCAAATCACGTGAAGCAGTTGCTTTAAAAACCGCAAGTGCGTACATGAGACAACGGCATTTGGAGTAAGCATCAATCAAGGCTCCCTTCATAACGACATCCATCTCATAACAATTTCTGACCAAAAATCCATGAATCTGTTTACATGCATCAAGTGCAAAGATATTTGCACAAGCAGCTAAAATAGTTGCAAGAGTGTGCTTATTTGGTGGGGTTTCTTCTAGCATTTTCCAGATGACCCTCATCACTTCCTCACTCCTTTTGTGACGAGCATGACCTGTTAATATCGAATTCCAGGACACAGCATCTCGTAAATGGCTCATTTGATAAAACCAAGCTCTGCAACTTCTCAAGTCTCCACATTTCCCATACATGTTAAGAAGACCATTTCCAACAAATATATCAGAGTTCAAATAATGCCTGTACACATAACCATGAA
This sequence comes from Ambrosia artemisiifolia, assembly GCA_032199755.1. Taxonomy (NCBI): domain Eukaryota; kingdom Viridiplantae; phylum Streptophyta; class Magnoliopsida; order Asterales; family Asteraceae; genus Ambrosia; species Ambrosia artemisiifolia. Next base: position 36,624,990 of record CM063517.1, read on the forward strand.
CCCGTTTCCCTAATTCAATGTCTAAAAGACCCGCACAAACGGTCAAAATTAACGGAATTGTAACATGGTCAATGCAAATGTTTGCTTTTGAAATTAAACCGATAATTTCTAACGCCTCTTCCCATTTACGATTCTGTGTGTAGCCAGTCAACATCGCGTTGTACGAAACAATGTTTCTCTCAGGCATCGCATTGAACAGTTCCCTCGCCTCTTTAACTCTTCCATTCGTTGCATACGCCGTGACGATTGAAGTCCAGTTAACTAAATCATTAACATTCGGCTGGTTAAAGACATGATGAGCACTTTGTAAATCTCCATATTTCGAATACATATCAATAAGAGACCCCGAAACCACCAAAGTGTCAACAACATTTATTTTAATAGCAAAAGCATGAACTTGCATCCCTGCATCAAACGTATAAATTCTAGAACAAGCACGAAGAGCAGTCGCTACAGTAAAGCTCAACGGCACAACCTCATTCCATTTAACCATTTCAAAAAACAAAACCACCGCTTCCTCCTCTTTGCCCATATCATAACACCTCCTAATAATCACATTCCACGAAACCTCATTCGGGTCAACAATCTCATCAAACATTCTCCTTGCCTCGTTCAAAAACCCACCCTTCCCATAAACATCCACAACCGAACTAGCAATAATCACATTCCCATCAAACCCAGACTTCACAACCACCCCATGCACAGCCATTCCAAACCGAATCTCCAAAAGCGACCCACAACACTTCAAAACACAAGCAAAACTAACTTCATTCCATTCAAACCCATCTTTCTTCATACCCAAAAACACCTTTACCGCTTTATCCGAACACCCATTAAACGCATACGCCGATATCAAAGCATTCCAAGACCCACCATCTCTATGAGGCATTTCGTCGAACAACTCATGTGCATCATCCAAACAAGCGCATTTACCGTATGCTTCGATTGCCCGGTTGAGTAAAAAGATTGGTGGGGTTAGATTAAAGGTTAGTAAGTGTGATTCTACTTTACGGGTTTCGATTATGGCACGTTGTGCAGCACATAGTTTGAAGAGGGTAGCGTATAAAGAGATGTTGACGGGTATAGGAGATTGGAATAATGTGGATACTGCTTTGGAGAGGTTGTTGAGTTTTAGATGAGTGTAGATTTTATTTGTTAAGGTTTTAACGTTGGTTCCCATGGAAAAGAAACAAGATGTGTTCGAAAGAGGCGGCAAATCTAAATAACCTTTGATGAGTTTAACAATCATTAGACCATGTGGAATCGGATGAAAAATTTAACGCTCTGGTTTATGATTGATTGTTTATTTTATTATTTTTTTAATTAATGAATTCAAAATAATTAAAAGAAAACACAAATAATATTAAATAAAAAGTTACAAATAATATTAAAAACACACAGATAATAAATAAAAAAACACAGATAATATTAATTTTCATCTTCGTTTTCATCGTACTCGTCTTCATCTTCGTCTTCTTCTTCATCTCCGTCTTCGTCTTCGCTTTCACCTTCGTTTGGAATATACCGAACCGACCAAGCATATTGGACCATATCCGCCGCTAACGCGTCATGTACTTGACGGTCACGAAGTTCATATGCATTGAGTATTATTTCTTCCATTGTTGCTTGCGGTAGATCCTGAACGGCTTCCGGTACATAATTTTGACATATCGCTTTACCTTCGTCTTCTGATATCATATTATGCATGATTATACATGCATACATAGCATCTTGCATTTTGTCTTTGGTCCATGCACGACAATGATTTCTTAAATAATGTCAATGCTGTCGAAGAACCCCGAAGCATCTCTCTATGTCCTTTCGCGCGGCCTCTTGAACTTTCTTAAAGTGTGCCCCTTTTTCATCGTACGACTTACTGAACGTCTTAACGATAATGGAATACCTCGGATATATTCCGTCAGCCAAATAGTATCTGTGTGGGTAGTAGTTTCCGTTAGCATAAAACAACGCATTTGCTACTCTGGCGGAAATAAAATCCTCAATAATAGGCGACTGCTCAAAAACGTTTAAGTCGTTGCATGAACCCGAAACACCAAAATAGGCCGACCAAACCCAAAGATCGATTGAAGCCACCGCTTGAAGAATAACCGATGGTCCTTTTTGGTCACCACGTGTAACGACCAAGGTGGCGCAGCGGATTAGCATTGACAGATTTAATTGTAATGATTACATTAGACTGAATTTCAATACGAATGAAATACATAAAATGTAACCATAGCATCCTCTTCTTATCCAGATCTTCTATTCGTCAGCTTTCTTTTTAATAATCTTGTATAAATACCTGACCACATGCTTAAAGTACGTTAGTATTTTCATACTAGTGAGACATGTCGAGATTTAGACATACTGATATAATAATAACTCAAGTTTAACAAACATGCAACTCAATCAACATGGTTCGGTCATTCTAAGGTAGAATGTATTATCGATGGTAGCACCATACTAATGCTTGATAATGGTTCCAAACCTCTTCTTGGTTCGGAAAATACATTCTTTTGATACCGAATGGATCCATTCTACGTGATTTCTATTCGACCGATTCTATTAACAACTTGATAATACTTCTGTAATATAGACCATATAAAATATCTTGATAACAACCGGACAAGCATGTAATCACCCCAAAAGCTTGATAATAAAACAGGGAAAGGATCATGTACTCACCTTTGATATATTCTTCTGATTGAATAGTCTATTTTCTATTGATGTATCCCAAGATAAATGGTGCCTATTATGTTTTATAAATATTAGTGCGTGCAAGGCTTATGCACGTGATAACGCCGGGGACAATCCTTTAATATTATGGATTTTTAATGGTTGGTTTATTATAGTGTTACTTGGGGTAATATTTGTCTGGTTAATGTTATCGTCTCACACGTTTCACGTTTTATAATAATAATAATAATAATAATAATAATAATAATGATAATAATAATAATAAACATCTCAGTTGACTTATAACAACAACTAATAATAAACATAATAATATAACCTTTATGTCTTCTTCCTCAAGTATGGAACGGGTTCGAATATATACGTAATCCGAATAAACCGGTTTCACTCCTTATTAAGAAGGGTTGGGTTTGTTACAGAAGGGTTCGGGTTCAACTTCTCATCACCATCGAAAGAGATGGTGACCATATCGATCGGACCTTGGGTTATATAAAGAACCAGAGTCTAACTTAATATTAAAAGGAATGGTTACAAGATCGGTTTGGGTTTGATAACTGAACAGGGTATAGGATATCGTCATTGTGAATAGGTTGTGGGTTGTGTTGGAAGTTTAAAGTGGTGAATGGAATTTAATTATTAAAACTACTAATATTAAAGCTCTTCATATGGTGAAACTCTTGAGTAGAGTTCTTAATGCCATTTGATGAGGTTTTAGTAGAATTCTTAATGCCATTTGATGAGGTTTCATTAGAGTCTTAATTAGAGACTTAAGTCTCTATTTAAGTGACTAATAAAGTGAAACCTTTCACCATCCATGTTCTTATATAATTAGTAGGCTATGTGCCTTATTTGGTAGTAGAAGGAATATACATGGAGAAATACACTAAAAACTCTTGCAACACACATACACTCAAGAGTAACAAACATGTTCCGGTTTCTTTTCAGGCAAGTGGGATAGTCTGCAGTGCACCGCGCCACACTGTTGAACCGGTGTACCCTGGGAACAGACGACGAATCTGTTTAAGGGAATTGTGTCAAACACAAGCCCGGTTCCTTTTTCAAAATTCTATGATTTCATTTTCTTTCAGATTTTGCTGTAGCAAGAACAGAGATTCTGATACATGTGAGCTTCATGTAACAAAGGCGTGCGGCGATTACAATGTAAAAGGTTTAATTTTCTAACAAACTTAAATAGATTAGTAAACAAACTTTCATGTTCTTCCTAAGGAATTTGGGTTCGCGAAAGTTTGTAAGTGTTTTCTTTTGGTACATCGAATTGGATTACATTCATGATGAGAATGCAATCTTTAATCCGAAAGATTGTTTAACAAAACGAATTTTTGATTTAATTTCGGATTCATGGGTTTTGAGTTGTGTTTAGATAAACCGGACTATTAACATTTCTAATATGTGTTTAAACAGATTTTGAAATATTGAATTTCTAATGAAAGTATTAGAAAAAAAACATAATATTTGTAAACCCATGTAAAACGTTTGATAACGGTTTCTTTCTAGTAAGCGTATTAGAAAGATAATTTCAAAGTATTTGAAATGTATACATTTTCTAATAAGAGTATTGGAAAATATAGGGTTTCAAAATATAAGGTTTGAAACATGCATTTCTAACAAGCATGTTAGAATCGACGACGTTGAAAGAATGACGTGTCATGAAACATTTCTAATATGCGTATTAGAAATTATTATTTACAAAATCATAAGTTTAATTTGTAAACTTATAAATTGATTTCTCTAACGGGCATGTTAGATATTGAGGATTTTGTAAAGACATAATAAGATGTTTATATTTTCTAACAAGTGTGTTAGAAAAGATTATTGTACAAAATACACAAAAGTGTTGGAAATTTGTATTTTGAAAATTTTGTGAAAATAAAAAAGTTATAAACTTATTTTGTTTTATTGAAGGTTTTAGTAAGAATACCAATTAAAACTCCAAAGTTGAAACTTAAAAATAATAAGAATACCATTAAGTTGGGTAAAATATTCTTAAAGGTTTTAATGGAGTGTTTCAACTCATGGGTTTATGGAGAATTGGGTGTTTCAACCTTTTTTCAATATTAAACCAGTTTGATGAATTTGACGGTTTCTAACAAGTGAGTTTGAAATGGGTATATTTTGAAAAATCCAAAGTTAATACCATTTATGTAGATGGTCTAATTTTTTAACGAGTGTGTTAGAAATGGTTTATTTTATATAAACCAACAAGTTCTAAAACGATTATCATAATCGTGTATTTCTAATAAGCAAGTTAGAAACGGTTGAGAATATAAACCAATGACCTTTAAAATGATTTTGATAATCGTTTATTTTCAACGGGTGTGTTAAAAAAATGTTTATTTGATATAACCAAACTATATATGATGAAACGTGTAATCGTTTGCAGTCTAACAAGTATGTTAGAAATGGTTAATTTTTGAAACCGTATATGTTTATATGGGACACGTATAGTTTCTAAGGAGCGAACTAGAAACGGTTAATCATGAAAACCATATACTCTAACAAGTGAGTTAGGAATGGTTTAAATAATAAAACTATATTAGGTAACGTTTGGTATGATGGAATGGAAGGGGGAATGGAATGGATCATTACGAGGTAATGAAAAATAGTGTGTTTGGTTGGTTCAAGGAATGGAATCACTCATTCCACAAGGCATTCCATTCCCTCAAAACCATTCCATCCACCCCCTATGTTTTTTTTTCATTCCAATCCCTCATTCACCTTTTACTAACAACACCATAACCCACCAACAACACCCAACACCCACACCATCATCACCACCACCACCGCTGCCGCCGCCACCCACCACCGCCATCACCACCCACCACCGCTGCCACCACCACCCATCACCGTCACCCACCCACCAACGTCGTCCACCACCGTCACCCACCCACTGCCGCCTCCATCACCTGCCACCGTCGCTCACCACAATTTCCTTTACCCACCACTAATGCCGCCACCCACCACCACCCATCACCGCCACTACTCACCATCGTCACCCACCCACCATCACATCCATCCACCTCCACCCGTCGCCATCGTTGCCACCACCCATCACCGTCATCGCCACCACCCACCATCGTCGTCGCCACCACCCACCATCGCCGTCGCCATCCACCACCATGCTACCGCCACACACCACCACTAACCACCACCGCCACTACTCACCACTGTCGCCCACCCACCATCACGGCCATCCACCTCCACATTCTACCATCACCACCACCACCACCACCATCGCCGCCACCACCCACCACTACCGCTACCGCCACATATCACCACCCAACATCACCGCCACCGACCACCACCCACCATAACCACTCACCACCGATTTTATTCCTTCGTCTTTTCCTACCTATCCAACAACACAAAGTAATGATTTGTTTCATTCCCACATGGCAACCAAACAAGACATGGAATGGTAATGATCCATTCCATTACCTTGTCCATTCCATTACCTCATCCATTCTATTCCCTCTCCATTCCATTACCCCATACCAAACAGACCCTTAGAGTTTATGGTTTTGATGTGTAATCAAAACATAAATATGTATAGTTTATGAAAAATACTTGTAAAAGTAGAAATGTTTTGTATGAATACTTGAACCATATAATAGTCTAGAGAGACTATTTAGTGTAAAACAACTTGATGTTGTTTTGGACATATTTACTTGTTCGACTACTTATGAGTAGTTAAGTATAAACAACTTTGTTGTTTTGAATAGTGTATTGAGGGAGTACGTCGAAACATGCCACGAGACGATATAATTGCAATTATTTCGTCGAACGATAAAGTGTTGAAGAGAATAACACTTTGAGATTTAATGTTTATATATCCTTATATGAATCCGTTTAAATATATATGTTATATATATTTTGGATTATATTGAAATTATAATTTGGTAAATTATAATTATTAATTGGAATCTTAATGTGGTGAATAAAGAGTAAACTCCTGGGTAGAGTTTCATGTTTTCTAATTAAAGTTTTTATGTTATTTTATTAGAGCTTTTTATGTCAATTTATTAGAGCCTTTATTTATAAAATTAAGTCTCTAATTAAGTGACTAAGAAGATAAACTCTTCATCCATCCCCATTAAGATAATCATGATCAACGTGGCAAGTGTATTGAAATTAAATGCACGAAAACGAGATATGTCATCTAATGTTGAGAACATTTACGTAGAACTTCACATTTGTAGTTTTGATGACTATAACATAAGATAGAAATATATGTTATTATTCATAAATCTTTGATAAATTGCGAGATTTATTATAAAAGACTTAGAATAGTGATGGACGTGTAGAGTCCCTACAAACCATCAATGTAGGTTGAACTATATGGAGGATTCGTGATATATTTTAGGAGAGTCACCCAATAAATAGTTTCAACAAAATATATACATATCACTTAGGCATATGTGAATGTCATGTCGTTGAGTGTCAATCTAATTGACTTGTTGATGATGAATATGTTCATCAAAGTGACTTATATTAAGACTTATGTTTAAGTCCTAAAGAGTCAATGGTGAAGCCTTGGAGATTAAAGGCAAACGAGTCTTGATCCTAATGGATGGAATTAATTATGATTTTGAAGCATTATTTAAACCAAGGTTTTGGAATGGTAAACAAAATCTCATTTTGTGTCTAAACTAAGACGTGAATGTTAGGAAGAGATAGTGAGTTATCTCTTAAGGCTGTGAAGAATCAGAATGAGGCATCTACTGTTCACATGCTAAGTATTCGTAGTCTAAAGCATGCTAGACTAATACTTGTTAATTTAGATGCTCCACGGAGAATAAATTAACTTTGAACATTCAAACATATGTGACAACATAAGAATGAATTTTGTAAAAGCAAATATATAATTCATTAAAAAGGATGACTCGAATGGACCGAATAATAGTTCATTGGTTATGATACTATTTAGCTGAATATGAGGAAAACTCATATAGCTCAGAAAACGGTTCGTGTGAGAAATATGGGTTGAGTGATATAATGGATAACCTCAATAAACACAAAGATATAGATAGTCGCTATCTTATCACGGGTGTCTGATGTCATCATGAGTGATATTACTCAAACTCAATCAAAGTGCAAGCAATGTGGGGGGAAGAGCCATTTAAGAAACAATCCATAGGGATGTAAAAATGGTACTTAGAGAAGTTTTCAAACTACATATGAAAGGAAGAAATTTTCATCACCCAGTTTGGTAGTTATCCAATAAACACAAAAGTGTGGAGGTGACTTGCATTTGAAAATAGAAGGTTTGATATGAACGAATGCGATTTTGGGAAGTACAAATCACACGAACCTAGAACAGACTTGTTATAAGTCAGTCCTATTATGTGGACAGAATTCTTGAGAAATTCAATGGAAATGGCTCTAATGTGGCTAGAACTTTTATTAATTCTTGATAAGTTCAATGGAAATGACTCTAATGTGGTTAGAACTTCCATTGACATGAGACAACGTCAAGCTAAGAATCGAGGTGAGCCTGGTAACCAATTAGAGTACTCAAGAATTATTGGCAGCCTGGTGTATCTGATGAGTTGTATCAGACCAAACTTAGCAAGAAAGCTAAGTAGATACACGAGTAACCTAAGTTCAATTCATTGGAATTACATGACACAGGTGCTTTGGTAATTAGGATACATACGAAACTATGGGCTGCAATATAAAAGATATCCAACAGTTGTTGAAGGTTACTATGATGCGAATTGGATATCTGACACGAATGATTCCAAGGAAACGAGTGGGTATTTGTTCACACTTGGAGGTGCTGCGATAACATGGAAATCATCTAAGCAAATGGTTATTGCTAGATCCATGATGGAATCAAAATTCATCGCTTTAGAGGATGAATAGGCAAAATGGCTACGTCAATTTGTTAAGGATATACCTAGGTGGCCGAAGCCGGCATTGGCCTAATGCATACGCTGTGATAGTCAATCGGTAATTGGCAGAGCTCATATCACAATGTGTATCAGTAAGAACAGGTATATAAGACGTAGGCATAATACGGTACGACAACTAATCTCTACAGGAGTTATCATTGTTGACTACGTGAAGTCAAAGGATAACATCGTGGATCCGCTAACAAAAGGTTTAAGCAGAGAGTTAGTTCAGAAGTCGTCAATGGGAATGAGGCTAAAGCTCATGAAAGGCTAAGTTTATGCGAAGGAAACCTAACTCAGGTGACTGGAGATCCTAAGATCTGAGTTCAATAGGACAACCTAATTGTATGAACTGGCGAAGGTCACTGTGGAGGAGAGTTGGTGGAAACCCCACGTTTTGAAAAAGGGAGCTTACTATAAATTTAATAAGCTTCCTAGTCCATTCCTAAAAAGTGACAAGGTTGAGGTTAAGCTTATGGCTTTTAATGATCTGACTAAGGTAACCAGTCCCAGTAGATCACCTATGTGAGAGAGAAGTGGGGTCACTTCGAAGGGTATTGTTGGGGCACAATACTTAATAGCTCTCGCAGAACCAGGCACGTATCCATGACCATAACGGACACAACAATGAGGACTTGACGTTGTCGGGGAGAGTCTTGTATGAAGCGTATTGTCGTCCACACAAACGGCAGACGAGTTCAAAGACATCGCGTTCTACTCAGAGCCAGTGGGTGCGTTTCATAAGCGAAGGTTCAAAGGGTCACACCTACTTATCGTATGCAAAATTCAACTGCTGAAATTTAATCAGAATGAGGTTGTTTCTGTATGACTCCCATTCATGTGGGGGTATGTTGGAAATTTTGTGTGTTTTGATCAATCTCCATTCATGTGGGGGATTGTTGGAAGTTTAAAGTGGTGAATGGAATTTATTTATTAAAACTACTAATATTAAAGCTTTCATATGATGAAACTCTTGAGTAGAGTTCTTAATGCCATTTGATGAGGTTTTAGTAGAATTCTTAATGCCATTTAATGAGGTTTTATTAGAGTCTTAATTAGAGACTTAAGTCTCTATTTAAGTGACTAATAAAGTGAAACCTTTCACCATCCATGTTCTTATATAATTAGTAGTCTATGTGCCTTATTTGGTAGTAGAAGGAATATACATGGAAAAATACACTAAAAACTCTTGTTACAGAAACATTTGTTTGTTAACTACCTGGATCAAGTGAAACATCCGAAGAGTGATGAACTCAGTGTGGCGCCAATCACTAAAGAGAACATCCCTTGGTCAACAAAAAGCAATTTGCGCGATTGTGGCGTTTTTTTGATGCGCCATATGGAAAAATATATGGGCGTAGGTGAACCATTTGACTGTGGGTTTAGTAAGCATGGCCAGAGAAAGTTAGCGGAGCTGCAGAAGCTGAGAACAAAGTATGCTGCACATATTCTGCTTTCGGATGCAAATGTTTTTAAGGAAAAAATTATCGTTAAAGCACAAGGGAAGTAGATTTATGATATGTTGGCTTGGGTTGTTAAAAACAATTATGTTAAGGGTCTGTTTTTTTTAAACTATGGTGTGTAATGAACTAATTGTACTGATGTTGCTGATGTAACTATGTTACAAGCATAGCAGTATTTTGAAGGCAGAAATGGGTTTTGCTCAAAATGCCTTGTGGTATGTAGGCTGGTGGTATGTAATATTTATGTTAAGTTGTATTAGGATGTTGTGGTGTTAATGTTAATGATGTATTTTCAGTTTATAATATGTTGATTCCTTTAATCATAATATGTTATTCATACCATATTATTAATATCCAAAACAAACTATCCAACAATTTATAACTAAATGATTTTTAACTGTTGCATACCTGAAAGTTAATATGTTTTTGTCCATTTTTTATTATTTTTTTTCCATCAAGTAAAAGGACAATTTGTCACTATGTTAGTATTTAACAAGGACCATAACAAGGTATCCCCATCCCCACCACACCTATGCATTTGAAACATCTAAAAAATGGACTCAACACCAAGCACACCTCCAGAGGATGTTTTCCAAAACAGATACTTATACCCAGTTGATTATTATCTTAACCCTCCAAATCACCCTCCTGTTGAAGCTGGTGGACATGTTGTCCCTGTCCAACCTGATAACAACCTCCCTCAACCTTTGCGACAGGATCATTTGGTAGTAAACAATCATCTAGAACAAGCAAAAGAGGCAGATGCCGAAGACATGTTGTCACCGTTCAAGATTCTACATCCCGAGGTTAACAATTACCAGGAGGTATTATAGGGAGACAGCCACGTGAGTGCCGAGGGTGAGGACATATCCACCAGATATGTTGCTGCCCAGCAATACAGTCAAACGTAAAGGTTGGGAGAGGAAGTTAATGATAATGATAACTTTAATTGGAATATGGCCTATGACCTCATATACCCCGAAGAGAACAATGAAACGGTTCAAAGAGTTGTAATTGAAGAGTGCTACGAACAATCCGATGATGATTACACACAGCCGGCTCATTACACACCGGAGTGGGCAAAAGGTTACGAATCAGATCGTGGTGCAGAGTATCCGGATTGGACTTACGGAGCGGCTGCACGAGACATGGAGTGGGAATGGGAGAGACATGATCCATGGGATGATGAATGCGGAACGGATTCTGATTGTTCCTTTGATTCCATTTTCAGTAACTAGACGTTGTTTTAGTTGTAACTTATGTCCGCTTATGTTTATTTAGCTATTTAATCATGTCCGTGTAATGTTAATTAATCTAGTAATGTTAATTTACATATTGTGTAATAGTTATTGTTGGTAAGTAGTTTATTTTTTAGACCTTTAAGATGTTAATACACTTGGTCCATATGTACTAAAAAATATTAACAGTATTGGAATAATTGTAATATTGGACCATAATATGTAACACAACTATGTAACATTGTTTATATTTTCTTACAAAAATACATGCCCTATAAAAATATTAAATTATGAAAATATATGACAAAGAAAAACCAATAATAAAAGTTAGAAACCTCTCACCTACCAAAAAGTAAAAGGTGAGATGTGATGTCAAATACTATGGGAAAAAAGACTCCTTAGGTCATAGGGTGCTAATATTTACAAAAAATAGTCCATCATTACTATCAATATAGGGGGAAAGTATTATGTACAAATGTCATGTAAAAAAAGAACATCATTGAAACTGAAAATTGTGGACAAAATAATATGTGAAAAAAAATTATTTTGGCAAAATGTGGGAAAGTGGTTAAGGAAAATGTGGTGTAATGTAATGTTTAAAAATATATGTGGAACTAATTGTCACCTAGGGTAGCCTTGTCACCTATAGAAAATGTCTTATAATATATGTAAAAAGGTAATATAAACAAATAAAAAAATGAATTTATAAAGTATAGTTTAAATTTTAATGTTTTAACATAATGTGGGTACAATAATGTGGAGGAAAAAAATTGTCATACATTGTTTAATGAGACATGTAAAAAATATGATACAACAAACTTTATGTAACATCAAACCATCAACCTTGATGTAAAACTTTTTATATTATATTGTATGTTAAGGCTAAGAACTACTTAATAACCCCTACTTAATATATTATAATTTCCTATGGAAAAAATCTATACTCAATCTTCTGATCACGTGCGAGAATAAGACAGGATGCAAAAGAAAAAGACAAAACAAATAGAAACTGTAACAAAAAAGAAATATAGTAAGTGTAAGTGGCTAATCTAAAGATACTGTTACACAGATATGTTACGTATGCATATCAAATATAAACTGAAAAAAAATGTAGCATTAAATGTTAAAATGTTACTGTTAACATTAAGAAAGGACATTAGAAATACATTCGAATGTAACATCTAAACACATTTATTTACCTTACTTACCTAAAGTTGATATAAATGATGCCAACCAAAATCTTATTTAAGTGGAGAAACTTAATATACTAAACACTCACAAGTATCAACATCTACATATTCTAGTATAGAGAAATACAAACTCAACCCAAAAAAAATGTCAACTTGGCAAAGAAATGGAAAGCAGAAGGTAAAACAAGAAAGGATGGAGGAAAAACCAAACCAAGTGAAATACGTGAAGGTTGGGAAAAGGCTAAGGAAATTAGCAACAACATCTACAAGTACCTCAACAACTGCATCTACATCATCTATGCGGAGGTCTGATTCTGAAAATGTATATAGAACCATGAAGGTTAGTATGTCTTACCCTAATAAAAAATAAAGAGAATTAATTCTATTGATAAATAACAACAATTTTATATCATTTAAAGGTTGTGAAAAAAGAGGAGCAAGGCTTAAAAATTCCAAAAAGGGAAAAACAAAATGTTCCTAGAGCCTTCGAAACTCATAATGTGGTATTTGATGAAGAGCGCAAAACGCCGATAGCTCTTAGTGCAAAAGATGAAGACGATGATGAATGGTTTAAAGATATTGATTGGGATTCTTGTTTTCCAAGTTACCTAGGAACATTCAACGGTGGTCCAACTAACATACACATTCCAAGCATTCCTAAAAGGGAAGAAGAAAATGTTCCTAGAGCCTTGGAAAATTCGAATATGGTGGTAGATGAAGATGAAGATGATGATGAATGGTTTAAAAAAATTGATTGGGATTCTTATTTTCCAAAATTCATATCAATGACCCGTGGTCCAATTAACATACACGTTCCAAAGATTTATCCGCAACCGGTGAGTGGAGAATCAAAGAACACAACTCCATCTATTTATCCACCAACTAGTGAGATTGATTGGGATTCGGATGATGAATGGTTAAGTGAGATTGATTGGGATTCGTATTTTCCAATATTCTTTTCTGCAACTCGTGGGCCTACTTACCTAAATTATATTAAGTAATTAGTAAAATCACGAATGTGCTCCAAAATATTCGTATTTTCAAATATTTGTATTTTCTAGTGTTGGTATTTTCCAAAGTGAAGTGTTGTTTATTAAGAGTATCGTAATGTGGGTGTATGAGTATTTATATACTGTTATAATGTAAATGTCGAAACATAACAGTGCCAAACAAAACAATTGCTCGAACACAACACAAAAAATCAACACAAAAAAGCACACAACACAACAAAAAAATTTTAACGTGTATAAATAACCTATGGATACATATGTAACATAAAGTTTTTGAATAACAGCATTGGTTTTAATGTACCCAAAAAAAAATTATATGCATTATGAAGTTAATGATGTAACAATGTTAACATAGAGAATTAATGTTATTCCAAAAACGGTGGGTAAATAGAAAATTAAGACTTTAAAATTAAGTTTGCGAAATTACAGGAAAAAAAAGTGTGTTACAAACACTGAGTTAAACGTAAAAAATAACACATTTATTTTCTTTAGGGTTGTTTTTCATATATAAACAAATGGGACATTTACCCTGGGACATTTATTTTTAATTAAAAATTCGCTTTATTTTTTGACAAAATAAAAATAGTTTAATTTATTATACCCATGTGTTTATTCTATTGACAACCTAAAAATATGTTCCGTACTTATTGAGACAAAAAAACAAAAAATGGATTACATAAAAACCTAAACCTAAAATTTGTATATAATATTATGATGTAAAGACTTTTGATGTGACTACACAATACCATAGTACAATCAACAGGTTTTGAATGTAAGTTAACTCATTTTGTACAAAAAGGCACGTGAAGTGTGTCTAAAAGTAAAGTTACTTTCACCAAAACAACTATACCCACTAGCTTTCAAAAAATTTAATAATATAAATAAATGGGTGTGTGTCCAAGGGATGTTGTATCATTTGCTCTCTCGAGAACCTCAGTTTCCATTTTCCTTTATTTTTCCTTACCTTCAGCACACACAAACAAAAAAATTTGTAGAATAAATCATCTCTAAAAAGGTCATATAGTGGTAACAACATGGAGTTGTGTAATTGTAGGAGAGAGGCGATTCTCAAGACTTCTTGGACAAATGACAACCCGGGTCGACGATTTTATACTTGTCCGTTACAGGTAAAATACAAATGTTTTTTTTGGAAATTTATAGTTGAATAGACCAAATGTTGTAGGCTAATGTTGTGACTAAAATTTTATATTGTGAAAACAGAACAACGGCTGTCATTACTTCAGTTGGTTTGATCCGCCAATATGCGAACACTCAACAAAGATAATACCCGCTTTACTAAGGTCAAAAAACAGGCTGGAAGGAGAAGTTACTTACCTCAAGACCAAAATACAAAGGAAAAATTACATAATATGTTGTCTTGTTATCGCATTAATATTGTCGAAGTTCATTTAGAGGGCGGCTGGATTTGAAGGGAATTGTAGATATCTATTATTTGTATGCTCTGGTCAGTTGTATGTAAACCGAATGGTGTGGAATGTAGCAAAAAAAAACAACTTTATGTTTCCAAAAACAATTATCAATTTTAAATGTTTCCTAAAAATATTATGAAGTTGAAAACCAAGATTTACCTAGCTATGACAATTTCAACAAAACATTATAAAATAATAACAATAACGAAAACAAATACTAAGAAAATACGTTATACCATTAGATAAGCCAACATGAACTATACTGAGCCCAAAAAGAAGGCACCATCCACCATACAGTTCAAATGTTACAGACGTAACAGACTGGGGTACTAAATGTTACAGTCGTAACAGACTGAGTAGGCTTAATAGTTAGTAGCTAAGTGATACACCTAAAGTAACACAACTTCAAAAGATAAGTGGCTCAGTGATAGTCCAGATAAAACAGACCTAAGTAGCTGGAGATGGGGTCTGGCTTTAGGAGCTACCACAGCCAGAATCATTCGCAACCACCTTTGACATCTTCTTACAGTTACGAGAATCATGATTCGTAACGTATTGCATGCAAGTGTGGCAGAGCCTAGGAGCTTTCGGGGGCTTCGCAGCCTTCGCTTCAGCAACAACAGATTTCAAACGTCGATTCCTTCCACATCCTTTAGTACGAACAGCTTCAGGATTGTTACATTCGATCTCCACATCGAGCGGTTGATCCACCAACTCTTCAACAACAGCCTCATTTGATTCAACAATAGGGGCTTCAATAGACCTGTGATCAACAAGATTAAGCTTGATATCTTTTAAGCGCTCAACCAAATTAGAGAGGAGATCTGTGTCACTAAGGACGACATCAACACATTGAGTAACCAAATCTAAAATCTGATTACGCATAACAGCTTGCGAGGTGTTGTCAATGCCATAACGATTTTCAATGGAAAAAATCCTCTTCGGCAAGGCATCACGTAGCCACCTAGCAGTAACATACATGGCAGGAATCTTTTGAACATTTTTTACCCGATAAACACATGGTTGAACACAAAGATACCCAATACAGATGAAACCTCTACACGAACATTCAACCGATGAATCAACAAGGTTGAACTTGACCTGGTAGTAAAAATAAGAATAATTTAAAACTTATACCACAATCACATTAAATACAGATTAGTTAAAACAAATCTTAAAAAACAATCAAGCTGATATATTAATTGGATGTCTATTAAAGAAAAAAAATTTACCTCAAACACATTAACATAACCGTTCATTCGATCAAGGTGAGTGACTGAGAAAACCAATATATCATCAACAGTTTGAGTGTTAGAGACATAACAACATTCCTTCCCCTTTGCAATCTCTTTTAGTACTTCAAGGAAAAGACTATGAGTATACAACTCAAAAGCGTGTTTTTCAATGGCTAAACCGGTGCTGTCTACAAATTCTGCAGAAGACGTCTTGTATTCAGCCATCCTTTGCCGGTATCGCTGTGCATCAATTCTAGTCTCATAACACATCATGAACTGAACAAGCGTATTAGAACTAGTAGAATTCACTTTGAAAGACGCATTGGAGCTTTCACAACGTGATGTAGTTTTCATCAAGCAACACATGGGGATCTCTCGAAAGTAAGCAGGTACCCAACGATCCCTGATATCGTACATTTCCTTCAACCAAGAATGATCATGCAAACCAAAATTATCCAGCAGTTCTTGCCAACGGCTCTCGAAAGTAGATGGCTTGATATAAACATTCCAGACCAAACGATGTATGCACTGCCTAAAATTTGTGTTCTGTAACAAATCACCTGCAATCTGCAAAATATAAAAATTGAATAAAAAACAATCAGTATCAAAAAGAGGAGATTGAAACTGTTATATTATAAGCATTTATTACCTTCACAGGTAACTTCTTCATGATATGCCACATACAAAGGCGGTGGCGAGATTCAGTAAACACTTGTAGTATGGCTTGCCTCATGGCCGGGTCTTCATCAGATAAGACCAATAGTGGTTGCTTTCCATAAGCTTTGAGAAACGATTAGAGCAACCATTTGTACGAATCAACGGTTTCATTAAACAGAAGACCCGCACCGAAGGTTACGCACTGCTTGTTATAATCCACACCGGTAAATGGAACAAAGATCATGTTGTACCTGTGACCGATTATATAAAAAAGTGAGTTATCTAAAAGGCATATATGGTAAACATATGTGGAACTAATAAGAAATATTCAAATATGAAAGTAAAATGATAAAATAAACTAACTTAATGGTTTGATAAGTGGCATCGAATGCGACAACATCACCGAAAACCTTGTAGTTCAGCTTCGAAATTTCATCAGCCCATAAGACAGAAATAAGTTGACCATTTTGAACAACAAAGTCATAAAAGAAATCTGGTAAACTATCGAAACGATCACGAAACCGGTCCAAAACTAACCAAGTATCTCTTTCACTGATAAAAATTCTCAATTTTTGGCTGAAGTTTTTGAAGTCCGCATGTGTACCATGGACATTATGATGCCCCCCTTCATTGTAACATAGCAGCTGTGAGCTTTAACGGGACCAATCTTGTTGAGGCTCCACAAAACAATGGTTATGATCCTCTACAAACTTCTGAACAACACAGCGGCCACTTTTCTTGCAAAACATAACACAAATGTGTGCATTGCAATCACTGAGTGTAAAGGTAGTTTGACGAAATTTCATGGAATCATCGCATAAGGTGTCAAATGTACGCTTGTTTTGCGGTTTACCAGATTTGTTACAACGATAATACTTATGCGTGACAACACCATTCCATACCTTGGATTGTCCTTTCCTAACAGAAAAACCAGCTTCTTGGCCATAAAGGGCATACAGGTTATACGCATCTTCCCAATTGTCAAATGAATGGCCAAGGATTGGAGTATAAATCAAATCAACATTTGGAGTCCACATCCGGGTACCATTGGGAGTTTGATAGACATAAAAGGGCTGCTGATTGATTTCTATAAAAACGCAAAGAGGCATGAAAAAAAGATTACTCATGTTGAACCATGTCATGGTTAAAAAAACAATTAAAAAACGAACATGTGATGGGACATCATGAATAAAATGTTTTTTTTTTTTGGGAAAAATAGAATTAACTAGGTGGCTACCCTTAACAAGGTTCTCATTAGAAGACTTGATTAAAACATAAGTAACAATTGTTAAAAGGTTAGGGAAAAAATGAAAAGAAATGGAGGTACTACGTGACAGTAACAAAGTAACATTTGAGAAAAACAAAACATTACATTAACCTGTTTTTGGTGTAGCCAGGTTCCATAACAAAAACAATAAAAGCAGACAAATGGTTCAAAGTGATAAAAAAACTACAAATAATCTAAATAGGACTTTATATAATAAAAAAAACAAAAGTAACATGTGTAAGGTAACCTTTAAAAAAACAAAAGAAAAATGAACTACAGATTATCTAACAAACATTGTAAACATAGGGTGTTGGAACACTTACAGTAAATGGAGATTGAACAGATTCTGCAAAGGAAACAAAACAGGAAGAAATAAAACAGATTAACGGAACCGGGCTTGTGTTTGACACAATTCCCTTAAACAGATTCGTCGTCTGTTCCCAGGGTACACCGGTTCAACAGTGACGGTGCACTGCGGACTATCCCACTTGCCTGAAAAGAAAACGAAATGGTGCTGCTTCTTGTCTGCGAATGTGTTTCTGTGAGAGTGATATGTGCTGTGTTGTTGTGTGTTTTCTGCTTCCTCACAACAGGTCTTTATAGACCTTCAAGACCAAGAGGTGAAACTGATGGCACTTCAAATTCGTGATTAATATTCCAATTAATCACTTTAATTATGCTATTAACCACCAGTTAATGACTAGGAATTAAAGCCAAGCTGAAGACCAGGAGACGTAACAGACTTCTGGAAGCTTTCTGTTTGTTACAAAAATTAAAACGGGTAGTAAAAACCAGTGTCACGCGGACCCGGGTTTTTCGAGCTGCATTCGTGTCCGCAGATGCGGGCGTCGCGTTGATTCAAGAATTTTTCCAGCCCGAACCCATTTTTTGCACCCCCCCTGCGCGCGGATAGGAGCTAGAGGATAGTGTAACTTTAACAATTTAAATCTTCCACTCAAGCTTCTCCTTATAAAGCCTTCCAATTTTCATCTCCCAACCAATGTGGGACAAGGCCAACTCACATTCACATAAATAATTTCCAACAATCCCCCACATGAATGGGAGTTATTCACAGAAACAACCTCATTCCGATTAAATTTCAACAGTTGAGTTTTGCATACGATAGGTAGGTGTGACCCTTTGAACCTTCGCTTATGAAACGCACTTAGCCCACTGGCTCTGAGTAGAACGCGATGTCTTTGAACTCGTCTGCCGTTTGTGTGGACGACAATACGCTTCACACAAGACTCTCCCTGACAACGTCAAGTCCTCATAGTTGTGTCCGTTATGGTCATGGACACGTGCCTGGTTCTGCGAGAGCTCTTAAGTATTGTGCCCCAACAATACCCTTCGAAGCGACCCCACTTCTCTCTCACATAGGTGATTTACTGGGACTGGTTACCTCAGTCAAATCATTAAAAGCCATAAGCTTAACCTCAACCTTGTCACTTTTAGGAATGGGCTAGGAAGTTTATTATATTTGTAGTAAGCTCCCTTTTTAAAAATGTGGGGTTTCCACCAACTCTCCCCCACAGTGACCTTCGCCAGTTCATACAATTAGGTTGTCCTATTGAACTCAGATCTTGGGATCTCCAGTCAGCTGAGTTAGGTTTCCTTCGCATAAACCTAGCTTTTCATGGGCTTTAGCCCCATTCCCATTGACGACTTCTGAACTAACTCTCTGCTTAAGCCTTTTGTTAGCGGATCCGCGATGTTATCCTTTGACTTCACGTAGTCAACAGTGATAACTCCTGTAGAGATTAGTTGTCGTACCGTATTATGTCTACGTCTTATATGCCTGTTCTTACCGTTATACATTGTGCTACGAGCTCTGCCAATTGCCGATTGGCTATCACAATGTATACATATGGCCGATGCCGGCTTCGGCCACCTTGGTATATCCTCAACAAATTGACGTAGCCATTCTGCCTCTTCACTTGCTTTATCTAAAGCGATGAATTCTGATTCCATCGTGGATCTAGCAATTACAGTTTGTTTGCATGATTTCCACGATATCGCTGCACCACCAAGTGTGAATACATACCCACTTGTTGCTCTGGAATCATTCGTATCAGATATCCAATTTGCATCGCAGTAACCTTCAATAACTGCTGGATATCTATTATAATGCAGCCCGTACTCTCGTGTGTATCTCAAGTACCGAAGCACCCGTGTCATGCAACCCCAATGAGTTAAACTTGGGTTGCTCGTGTATCTACTTAGCTTGCTTACAGCATATGCTAAGTCTGGTCTGGTACAACTCATCAGATACATCAAGCTGCCAATAATTCTTGAGTACTCTAATTGATTAACAGGCTCACCTCGATTTTTAGCTAGATGTTGACTCGTGTCAATGGGAGTTCTAGCTACATTAGAGTCATTTGCATTGAACTTCTCAAGAATTTTGTCCACATAGTGAGACTGACTTATCACAAGTCCATTCTGGGTTCGTGTGATTTGTACTCCCAAAATCACATCCGCCAATCCCATATCTTTCATGTCAAACCTTGCTCTCAGGATGTCCTTTGTAGATTTTATCATTTTCTCATTACTACCAGCAATGAGCATGTCATCCACATACAAACACAAGATGACATATCCATCTGGTGTGTCTTTCACATACACACACTTGTCACATTCATTGATCTTGAACCCAGAATCAAGCATCACATGATCAAACTTTTGATGCCATTGTTTTGGAGCTTGTTTCAAACCATACAAGGACTTTACAAGCTTGCATACCTTCTTTTCTTGTCCTTTGGCTATGAAGCCCTCGGGTTGTTCCATGTAAATCTCTTCCTCTAGATTTCCATTCAAGAAAGCCGTTTTCACATCCATTTGGTGAACTTCCAAATTTCTAATGGCTGCAATCGCAAGAACCATCCTGATGGATGTTATTCGCGTAACAGGCGAATATGTGTCAAAATAATCCAAGCCTTCTCGCTGTTTATATCCTTTGATCACCAATCTTGCCTTGTATTTATCAATGGTGCCATCTGGCTTCATCTTTTTCTTGAATATCCATCGATATCCTAGTGGTTTGCATCCCGCAGGAAGATCCACTAATTCCCAGGTGTGGTTTTGTAAAATAGAATCTATTTCACATTTTATGGCCTCCTTCCACTGAGGTCCATCTGAGGAATTTACCGCTTGTTGGTAAGTTTGCGGTTCCTCCTCGACCACATAGGTGAGGAAATCTGGACCAAAGGATTTTTCAGTCCTTTGTCTTTTACTCCTTCGGATTTCACCTTCATCAGTTTGAGGTTCATCATTTGCAACCTCTTCTCTTGAAGACCTTTCCCAAATTGGGTTTGATGGGCCTGGTTCATCATATAGAACATTCTCATCAAATGGGTTTGGTGAACCCAGTTTAGTCCTTTCCAAGCATGGAAATATGTGTTCGAACCAAGAAGCATCCTTAGACTCTAATATAGTGTCATTTGACACTCCAGGATTCTTCGAGTCATGCACTAGAAATCGAAGTGGACCACCCAGACGAGTGTATCCAATGAACACACAATCTACAGTTTTGGGTCCTATCACAAGACGCTTTGGTGGTGTCACTACCACCTTAGCTAGGCACCCCCACACTCGCAAGTGGTTATATGATGGTTTGACTCCCGTCCATGATTCATACGGTGTTACGTCCTTCTTCTTACGGGGAACTAGATTTAGAATGAAGTTTGCTGATAATAGCGCTTCCCCCCACATGTCCTCGCTCATCCCAGAGCTTATCAACATGGCATTCATCATTTCTTTCAATGTTCGGTTTTTCCGTTCTGCCATCCCATTTGATTGTGGAGAATAAGGAGGTGTGAGTTCATGTATGATTCCACTTTTTGCACACACATCAGCAAAAGGTGAAACATACTCACCACCTCTATCACTTCTCACCTTTTTTATCTTTCGGTTAAGTTGATTTTCAACTTCGGCTTTGAACACAACAAATTTGTCAATAGCCTCATCCTTACTCTTAAGTAAGTACACATAGCAAAATCGTGTGCTATCATCAATAAATGTTATGAAATACTTGTTCCCACCTCTAGTAGGAATAGCTTTCAAATCACACAAATCTGTATGGATCAAATCAAGGGGACCCGTGATTCGTTCAATCTTTTTGAATGAAGTACGTGTTTGTTTTGCTTCAACACAAGTTTCACATTTATAGTTTGAGTCGATATCAATTTTTGGTATGCTATTTAATTTAATCAAGTGACGAATAGAATTAAAATTCACATGACCTAGTCTACCATGCCACACATTAGATGACTCAAGCAAGTAAGCAGAACTAGCGTTATTCATTTCATTCATCACGGTTACATTCAACTTGAACATACCATTAAGGGCATAGCCCTTACCAACATACATACCACCTTTGGTCAACACGACCTTATCAGACTCAAAAACCATTTTAAAACCAAACTTGTTCAACTGCCAACCAGACACGAGATTCTTACGAATCTCAGGAACATACAACACATTTGACAAAGTGAGTTCCTTTCCCGAAGTCATCTTCAAGATCACGTTTCCTTCCCCTTTGATTTCTGCAGTTGCAGAATTTCCCATGAAGAGCTTTTCACCATTGACTTCCTTAAACGTGTTGAAAAAGCTCTTGTCAAAACACACATGCCGGGTTGCCCCAGTATCAACCCACCAATCCTTGGCATCATTACCAACCAAGTTTGCTTCAGTCACCATCATTGACAAATCGGAAATCATAGCAACAAGCCTATCAATCATGTTTGCTTGTTGAGCATTTTCTTTCTTGGGAAGCTTGCATTCACTAGCTTTATGCCCCGGTTTGTCACAGTTATAGCAAGTTCCATTGAACTTCTTCTTGCCAACCCCACCTTTAGGTCCAAGGTAGGAGCTCTTCCCATTGCCTTTCTTAAAACCACCCCGTTTGTTGCCTTTGTTACTTTTGTTACCCTTTGATGATTGACCATGTTCAACAACATTAGCTTTAGCGACTTCATGACCAACAGTTTTCTTTTGAGCGACTTTGTTGTCTTCTTCAATACGAAGACGCACAACCAAGTCTTCAATTGTCATTTCCTTTCGCTTATGCTTCAAATAGTTCTTGAAATCAATCCAACTTGGTGGCAATTTTTCAATAATAGCCGCCACTTGGAATGTCTCGCTAAGCATCATTCCTTCGGCATGAATATCATGAAGAATCACCTGCAATTCTTGAACTTGGCTCATGACAGTTTTTGAATCCACCATAGCAAAGTCCAAGAATTTCGCCACCACAAACTTCTTTGTGCCCGCATCTTCGGTTTTGTATTTGCGTTCCAAAGATTCCCATAAATCTTTGGCAGTAGCAGCTTTGCAATACACATTGTAAAGCGAGTCAACCATTCCATTTAGGATATAGTTTCGGCACAAGAAATCAGAATGATTCCAAGCATGAACCGCGCTCACAGTCTGAGCATTCATATCCTCTTCAGCAACTTGAGGAGCGGTTTCAGTTAAGAACCTGGCAAGGTTCAATGTTGTCAAATAGAACAACATCTTTTGCTGCCACCGTTTGAAGTTTACACCAGCAAACTTCTCAGGTTTTTCAGCGTGGCTTGCCACCGCAGTCGGCAAAGGCGCCACTATACCAGTGGTAACAGTAACAGCATGAGAGAACACTGCAGAAACTCCGGTGACAGTGGAGTTCGGGAGAGCAGCAGAAGGCATGGGCTGTGAGTTCTCCATAACTGAAAAGAAAACGAAACTGTAAGAACACGAAATCTGTTTAAGTTTGTTGGAACACTTACAGTAAATGGAGACTGAACAGATTCTGCAAAGGAAACAAAACAGGAAGAAATAAAACAGATTAACGGAACCGGGCTTGTGTTTGACACAATTCCCTTAAACAGATTCGTCGTCTGTTCCCAGGGTACACCGGTTCAACAGTGACGGTGCACTGCGGACTATCCCACTTGCCTGAAAAGAAAACGAAATGGTGCTGCTTCTTGTCTGCGAATGTGTTTCTGTGAGAGTGATATGTGCTGTGTTGTTGTGTGTTTTCTGCTTCCTCACAACAGGTCTTTATAGACCTTCAAGACCAAGAGGTGAAACTGATGGCACTTCAAATTCGTGATTAATATTCCAATTAATCACTTTAATTATGCTATTAACCACCAGTTAATGACTAGGAATTAAAGCCAAGCTGAAGACCAGGAGACGTAACAGACTTCTGGAAGCTTTCTGTTTGTTACAAAAATTAAAACGGGTAGTAAAAACCAGTGTCACGCGGACCCGGGTTTTTCGAGCTGCATTCGTGTCCGCAGATGCGGGCGTCGCGTTGATTCAAGAATTTTTCCAGCCCGAACCCATTTTTTGCACCCCCCCTGCGCGCGGGTAGGAGCTAGAGGATAGTGTAACTTTAACAATTTAAATCTTCCACTCAAGCTTCTCCTTATAAAGCCTTCCAATTTTCATCTCCCAACCAATGTGGGACAAGGCCAACTCACATTCACATAAATAATTTCCAACATAGGGTACTATAAAATTACAAAAAAAAAATCTATACAAATAGATAGCCTATACCAGATCTGCAATTATGGGTTTTGGAAATGCAAACAACATAATAAAAAAAAGTATGTCATTGGTAAAGTATTTTTACATGCTATTAGTGTACAAAAAGTTTTTTAAAAAAGTATTTTTATATAAAAGTGGAGATTTACAAAAATTGTACAAAAAGTATTTTTAATGTAGACATAGTAGAAAAATGCATAAAACATCACAACAGAGCCTCATACAACATATACCTATGCCATATAAGAAATATATAAACGAAAATTAAAACATACATACAGTGTGCAAAGTAAAAAAAAAGCTACAATATAACTACATTTGATACACTAACATTAAAAAAGGAGCATACAAAAACAGACACCAAATGAAGAAGTATTGCAAGTATAAACAAAAAAAGTATGAAAAAAAGACCTGGACCGTCTTCATCAACGAAACCATCAAGAACAGGAGACACAGATCTGGTAAGTACGGGGGGCTGTTGCCTGAAAAATGAAAAAAAAAATCATTAAAACCCTAACAAAAAAGGAACATCTTCACTATCATTATGTGTAAAAAAAGAAAGAAACTAAAAACAAATGTTGAAGGGTGAACAATATTTAATACCTGACAGATGAAGAACAACATAAATTGGATCATCATTAAATTCAAAAGAATGGTCCAAGTTGTGTGGGACGAGGTGGGTGGGAGAGCCGAAATCACTGTCATTGTGATACCCCGCAATTTCAGGCTATTACTTTAACTAGACTCTAGTTACTTGTACATACTTTTCATGCAGTCTAATTAACTAGGGTTAGTTAGGATGAGTATACATTGCACAGTTATAGGTTAATAACTGCATGGAATGGTAATTCGGGGAATTACCGGACTACGTACACAAGTAGGGAACCCGAAACGTTGGTGACTTGGTGAAATGTGATTATCATAAACTTACATGTTGATATTACGTGCTAATATGTGAATATGTGAACTTACGTGATTAGACGTTAACGGATCGGTAACCGCGACAGGACGGACCGGGATCCAGATATGTATGACGAACGTTTACGTGCCTTTTTGAATATTAATGTTTAGAATATTAATATTGTAAAGTGGTTAGGGTTATAGAATAAATAAAAACAAAAAGCTGAATTTTGGTCATCCCCACGGAGCGCGGAGGGAAAGGAAAATCCCCCGCGGTCCGCGAGGGAGTGGAATTAAACCTGGAATTTTATAGGCTCGGGCGGACCGCGACGGGACTTAAAAATACTCCTGCGGTCCGCGACGGCTTGCAATACGTGGAAAACAAGTTTGGAGGTCTTTAAAACGATTTTAAACACATACATTCTCATTACCACAACCCTAATCGTTCCCAACACCTTGTTTACGAAAATATACAAACCCTAACACTGCTAAGGTCTAAGAACACCATTCGGGAGGCTTGGAGAGCTTTCGGTTGGTGATTTGGAAGTGCTTTCGGTATACTACTCAACATTACATGTTTTAGTTACTTCTAATGTGTTTTAAAACATCAAAACTTTGTTTGTCCAGGTCTGAAAGTATTTTATAAAAGTTAAAACATGATGTTCATAAAGATTAAAGGGGTAAATCATGTTGTATGGATTGGTTATTATGTGTTTTGCATGATTATACACGTTCTTGATGTTTTAGACTCTTAGGGTTTATGAATGATAATATAAACATGTATCTTGCTAGGTTTTGATTAGGTTATGACTTATTAATGTTGTATGATGCCTATTGGGTGACGTTAATTGATAATATGCAACTAGGGTTTGATATAGTTGATGTTAATGCATGATTAAAATCTGGACAGAATCTGAATGTTGACTTGTAGGGTCTGTTACGTGGATTGAAATTAATTGTTTTGAATGATTATTTGCATGGTTGTAATGTACATGGTCTTAGCTTTTCATAATGGGCAAAATCGTCTGATTTGGATATCGTTTGAGTAGTTTTTGGAATTTTATTTGATTAGAGGTCATATAAGATTTTCGGAGTTGTAAATTGGGTCAACTTTAAACGATCAGAACTTGAGTTTTACAAAGAATTAAGCTTTGAAATTTGGACAGTAGGTCGACATTGGAAAAACTTGGCTTTTCCAAGTAGATTCACCCCGTTTGGGTGAATACACAATTTTTGGAAATTTTTCTATTAAACTGACTTGTTGTGGAAATCTTCTGGACATAGTTGTGTTGTACGAATTTTGATAATTTTTGTGTCTAATTTTAAGACAAAACAAAAATATGGGTTATCAACTGAATCCCAATGAATACTCAGTAAAAATTTGGGATTTTAATTCATTCGTTAAGTATTTTAAATAATTCGTTTTTCACAGCGCACAATCTGCCCTAAATACGCAGATTGTGTACGGGATCTTTATGTGACTATTTGGAGTCTTATATTGTATGTATTTGACATGAACTTGTATGTGATGTATATGAAGTTCATGACTGATGTTAATCATATCGTTCACCAACGGGTTCGTAGGGTCTACTTGTGCATATAGAAACACTAGGTGTCACTCACACGGTTTTGTATTTTAAAACGTCTTGGACAAACGGGTTATATGGTGTATTGGTTATGCACATATACTCACTTAGTGACACTTGTAATAGGTAGTCGGTAGCACCCTATTGTCTTGAATTTGAAAAATTTGCTTGCAACCTAAGGTGAGTTTCACTACTCTTTTCTCAAAAGCATGCATCTCGGGTTTGGGACAACTTACTTAACTTTTCTAGTCCGGTTTGGGACTACTCTTACATCTCAGGTTTTGACTCCTTATGTGGGTCGGATTTTGGACTCCTTGTGTGGGTCGCGTTTTGCTAGTTTCACACTCTGTGTCCTTGATGAACTAAACTACACTCTATCACGGAAGTCCTTCACTATTTACCGAATGAGTTGCCGGGTTATGGCAAGCGGGTTACTAGTTGATAGCGCTATTAGGTTTGACAAACCTCACACAGTGCTGATAGGCAATGATGGGAGGCAAAAACCAGCTCGCGGGGCGAGTGCATCGTTTGAATAGCAATTCGGTATATCATTGTTTAGTTATCATGAATGGGTTAGCTACCCTTGGCATACGCTGAACCAGTGGTTCTTGGTTTTGTTATTGATTACTACTTTTGGGTTTGGGAAACCTAACTGTTGATCTTGGTTTGGGAAATCTACACTTTTACTTACCTTACTTTGTGAACTCACCAACTTTATGTTGACACACGATAGCATGCTTTTGCAGGTCTCTAGGTTTGGAGCACGATAGGACATGCATCATTGTGTCATGGGTTATGAGCATTATTTAACTTATACTTTGCTTTGCATTCAAAGGTTTTATTTTGGGCGCGTTGTTTTGCGCATGAACTTAAACGATTATGTTTGATTTACGCTTCCGCAACTTATCTAAACTTTTTGGTTGAATGTTAAAACTATATTTTTTGAAAACGAGCTAAATGGTTTGGGCATTTAGAGTCGTTCATATGACTTATGGCTATGGGGATCCTGGTATGTCATGCTCCTCGGGGTATAAACTGCGCAGCGGAATTTGAGGGTGTGACAGTTATCATCCATAAATTCAGGTTGTGTTGAGAGATTGGAAGCACTTTTCCTTGAGGAAGCCATTAATGAATCTCCATTAATGTGGAGGGAAGGAGTGAAGGATAATGAAAAGGGAGTTGTTGAATGTATGTAAAAAAGGTGTTATTTATTGGAATGGAGGTGGATGTGGAATCGATGCATAGTACAATGAAGATCTTATTTATTGGAATGGATGTCTGCATAGAAAGTTTTGTCAGGAAAGAAAAAAGGTCAAAAGGTATGTTGGTCACCTCATTGCAGGACATGGGAAAACATATGACGATCTTGCCCTTTGTTACTTTGAATGAAAAGGTAGACGTGGAGTAAGGAGGATCATTGGATGGGTTTTCAAGGTTTTCACAACTCACATGGCCGGGTTTTCACTAGATACATAGCCTCTCTCTCCCTATCTCTCTCTCTCTCTCTCTCTATATATATATATAAAGAGAGATAGAGAGAGAAAGAGAGAGAGATAGAGAGAGAAAGAGAGAGAGAGAGAGATAGCTTACAACTCCGTTAGCAGTATAGGTAGTGAGAGAGAACTTATGGTCGCTTTGGTAATCCTTATACAGAAGATCTGAAACCACAAATTATATAATCAACAGATGTAAAACAACACATACGATAAAAAATTAACAAACAAAAAGATAAATACACGGAATTGAATCAATAATAAACAGATTAATAATAATAATAATAATAATAATAATAATAATCAGGATTAAAATTGTTCAAACATTTTTTATGAAATATTACCTCTGGCTTTCTTGCCGATATTGGGATAAAGACCTGGACCTTTTTCCATCTCTATTGTTCTTGTGTGAAAATGTTAGAGAGGGGCTCGGCTCAGCAGGGGCACCCCCTTTGGAGATATGTAGCGGGGTGATGAGTCTGGACCATCAATTATAACCATAACTATGATTCTTATTAACAATAAATTAATGAATATAAGAGAAGCATGAGATGTTGCAACTCGTACTTGAAGCTCCATTGTTAGGCAAATGACGACGACACCTAACCCTTTATAAGAGGAGGAATTGTCCTAGCTGGCATCTGCAACAACCATAACAACAAACAAAAGCTTCAAAATAAAGTTTCGTAAAGTCAAAGGGTTGAGTGATTTTGAGAGAATTTCAGGCTGAATATATTTTTGGTTAAAAGTTTAATACTTGGACAACTATTTACACAAAACACGTTCAATAATACCTATAACTGTGCACATGTTTCTAGAGATAGAGAATGTGGATCCTACAAAAACACGACAAATAAAAAAAAATATAGCTAAACTTAATTACTGATAATCAATTAACGAACATATGAACCATAAAAATCAAGTTATTTAAAGAAAAACATACAACAACATGGATGACTTGTAAGCCATTGTTACTGTAATCACATTACTTCCAAGCAATAAAACCCAAGCATGAACTCTAATCTGATGTCTTTAGTATCAAAAGTCAACCTACTACTAATGATGCTGATACAAATTCATATATGTGGATTTGCAAGAATCAACAGAGATATAAAATAAGGATTAATAAATTACCATTTGAACTCCTTTGCAGCAGATGACAACAAAACCAAACGACGACATCCTAGGAATCATTCAAGTAAAACCATTATAGGAATCATTCGGATAAAGAAATTAGGGTTTCTAAACCTTTGAAACGGGTAAAATGAAAAGTTAGTTTTCTTACCTGAATACAACCTTTTTCTTCAGATCAGAAACAGAGAAAACTTAAACGACGACGTTTCTTCAGATCGCCTCGTAGTGCAACCATAATCATTTTTGTCTTTGTTGCTTTGAGACCTGCGATTGAAGAAAAGGCATGAGATATGGTTGTCTTTAAACTTAGGGTTTTTGTTAAGAGAGAGAGAGAGCAGAGAAGAAAACAAAGAAAGAAATGTAAAAATCACGGTGCTTTCTCTCTCTCTCTCTCTCTCCCTCTTTTATAGATATCGATAATGTTAGTGATTTTAATTTTGAATTTTGAATTTGGAGCTCAAATTTAAACTAACATGTAAGTAACATCTGTTGAGCATTGTTTTGAGCTCAACAGATTTTGTTAGGTGGACCACACAATAGATTTTGTTGACTAACAGCTCCTTTAATGAGTGGCTCACAAATTTCCTTGAATATTTTAATCAGATTTTATGACATCATTATTTGCATCACACAAACATCTTTATGCTTTGCCATATCAGCTTTTTAAGTTCTCTATAGTTGCCAACTCAACTTTTTTATGTCACTTACGACTCTCCTATTATAGTAAGGATAAATAGATTTATGGTCACATAATTTACTTTTTTTCTTATAGTAGACCCAATTTTAAGATAACCGTCTTGTAGCACCGAATGTACAAATCCGGATCAGTTCTAACTTGACACCACCTGTTTTGTTAAGTCTACTATAAATAAAAATGCATATGCCAATGAATTATATGCTTAATTCGGTTATAAAAGTTCAAGAATTGGTATTATTAGTGTATTAGGGTCAAGTTATTCTACACAGTGTAATAAAAATGAGAAAGGTGAGAATGATACAAAAAAACATAATAGATCAAGAAATATGATATAATGAGCCACAAAACATAACACAGTGCCAAAAAAATATAACACAATGCTGAAGAAAAAAGACACAATGAATTGAAAAAATGACACAATGATGAAAATAAGAAAAAGACACAATGATACATAAAAGACACAATGATATAACGCATATTATAAAAACAAAGACCTAAAAAAACAAAGACCTAAAAACTAACGTCGTATAGTTCGATAAGACGGTTCCAATGCTGCTTGAATGAGTTCAATCGGAGTCTGTTTGATACCCTTTCTATGACTTCCTATTTTTCTTTCACCATGTATTTGATCCTAGCCCTAGTGTATTATTGTTGGTACTGAAGGTTTAATCCTAGTTGGTTTGGGATTAGGATACGTATGCATGAAATTGGAGATAAGTATTCATGCATTATCTTTTATTTATTGTTTAAGTATTTGAATTTGAGTCTATCTAGAAGTCATAATTCTATTAGATTTAGGAGGCTTGCATGCCAAGTAGTATTAGTATAAATAGATGCTAAAGTTTTAGTTTGTAATCATCAATTTCCATTCAAGTTAGTAAAGAAAAAAGTGTCGTGGTAGTTCCCACAAATCGTCGGTGTTTGTTCTTAAATTACTAATTGTCCCCAACAATTGGTATCAGAGCCTACACGATTCTAGGCTCGTGGGAAGATCGATCGGGGTGTATAACCGATCGAAAAGAACGAAGTGTTAAGCTATTCAATCGGGGTGTATAACCGATTGAATTCCGAATACGAATCTGCAGTTCTTGATTCGTAGATCAAAAGAAATTTGTTCGGGGTGTATAACCGAACAGTATCAAAGCCGACCAGCCATAGGGCTGAACTTTTGGTACAAATTTTGATCAGGAAGAAATTCAGGGAACTAGAATAATGGCCGACGGAGCGCAACCCAACAACGCACTTGCAAACGTGCGTGACCATCAGAATGTAAGCCTTCAATGTCCGAAACTCACTTCAACAAATTACTCTACATGGTCTGTGGTGGCGCGAATCACTTCCAGAAGATATACTCTTGCAAGTCGCTAAGTACGGACTTGCTCATGAAGTATGGGAGGCCATTCGGGTTCGTTTTTTAGGGGCAGATAGAGTACAAAAGGCTCGGATTCATGTGTTAAGGTCCGAGCTCGAGATGTTGAAGATGAAAGACACCGAGTCCATAGATGAGTTCGCTGCTAAGATAAGCGCAATTGAGGGTAAATTTAATAATCTTGGAACTACACTTGAACCGGAGGTACAGGTGCGGAAGTTGTTTAACTCATTACCGATAAGGTTCTTGCCTATTGTTGCATCGATCGAACAGTCGGAGGACCTTGAGACAATGCCGTTTGAAGAGGCAATCGGCAGATTGAAGGCGTTTGAGGACCGGGTAAGATTGTATGCCGCGAACGATGGTGACTCTCAAAACAAGCTCTTGTTTACAAAAACAGAAGGTCAAAAAAGGTCTAATGGAAACAACAGTCGTAAAGGACAATGCAGGAACCAAGAGTCTTCAAGCAACTATCGCGGTCGGGGACGGGGCCGTGGTCAAGGAAGAGGTAGAGGTCGGAACAATAATAACCAAGCAAACAACAACAGGAAGGACCAAAATCAAAATCGAGACCGAGACAAAAGTAAAGTCCGTTGTTATAATTGTGACGAACACGGTCACTTCGCTTGGGAGTGCACCAAAGAACCAGCAGCTGAGGCAAATCTAAACACCACCGAGGATGTCACACCTGGACTAATGATGGCTATGGTAGAGCATGATGATGAAATATTGTTGAATGAAGAGAAGGTTCATCCTAAATTGTATGCTAATGATCCAAAGGACGATTCAACGTGGTATCTTGATAACGGCGCTTCCAATCATATGACTGGAAATAAATCTCACTTCACTGAGATTGATGAGAATGTCAAGGGGTTGGTGAGATTTGGAGATGGTTCAAGAGTGAAAATAGAAGGCAAAGGGTCCATTATTTTTAATTGCAAGAATGGTGAGCAAAGAGTAATGACTGATGTGTATTACATCCCAGACCTATGCAGTAACATCATTAGTCTGGGACAGTTAACAGAGAACGGGAGTAAGGTATGGATGGCTCACAATTATCTTCGATTGTATGAGGAAGACGGGGGTTTATTAATGCAAGTGCCACGGAGTGCAAATCGCTTATACAAAGTTTCACTCCGTATTGGAACTCCGGTATGTCTACTTTCTGTTTTAAACGACCAAGCCTGGCTTTGGCATGCTCGGCTTGGACACTTAAATTTTAAATCCTTAAACCAACTCAAAACCATGAATATGGTTGAAGGATTTCCCCATATCTCGCGTGGTACACGAGTGTGCGATGCTTGCTTAGCTGGGAAGCAAACCCGGTTACCATTTAAAAAACAAACGTTTTATCGTGCAAGCAAGCCACTTGAATTAATCTACACTGACTTGTGTGGACCAATTTCACCACCGACTATTGGAGGAAATCGTTATTTCATGCTAATTGTGGATGATTACTCAAGGTTTATGTGGATTTTTACCATTCAAAGCAAAAGTGATGCTCTTGGTATTTTTAAGACATTCAAACAGGAGATAGAGTTGCAAATGTCGCTGAAAATTAAGAGATTCAGAAGTGACAGAGGTGGTGAATTTGTCAACAAAGCATTTGCAGCATTTTGTGAACAAACCGGCATAAAACACATGTTGACGGCTCCATATTCACCTCAACAAAATGGCGTAGTCGAGAGACGAAACAGGTCCATTCTAAACACCACACGAAGCATGTTGAAGACGATGTCGGTACCGCAAAACTTTTGGGGTGAAGGTGTTCGCCAAGCAGTCTACATCTTAAATCGTGTACCTACTAAAGCTTTAAAACGGGTCACACCGTATAAGGCTTTGAAAGGGTATAAACCAGATTTTCAGTACTTAAAAGTTTTTGGGTGTGTGGCTCACATGACCGTACCGACAGTCGGTTTGAAGAAACTTGATGACAGGAGCCGACCTTTGGTGTATATCGGATCTGAACCTGGTTCCATGGGGTACCGATTATACGACCCAGAAAAGAAACAAGTAGTTATCACTCGGAATGCAAAATGCGAAGAAAGGCGAAAGTACGAGTGGGAAAAAGTTGCGGCCATAAATGATATACAAATTGGACCTGAATGGGTCGAGTTTCGAATTGAAAATGAAGTTTTAAATGGGCAGCCAACAGCGCCTCTTCAAGCAGAAGATACCAATGGACCAAATAGTGAAAGTCAAGAACATACAGACCCCTTAAGTGAAGTACAACATGAAGACAATAATGAAAATATGGCTGGATCTTCTAGCATGGTAGAAATAAATCGAGATGAGAATGTTATAAGAAGATCAACTAGACAAACACACATTCCAAAGAAATATGATGAATATGTGATGCTTCAACAGGATGAGTTATCAGTTGGTGATGAACCAAGTAATTATTTTGAGGCCAAAGGAGATGAAAATTGGGAAGCAGCTATGCGAACCGAGTTGGAGTCGATCGAAAAAAATAGAACTTGGGAACTAACCAACTTACCTGTTGGACACAAGGCGATTGGACTCAAATGGGTCTTTAAAATAAAGAAGGATGCTAATGGAGTCGTAACCAAACACAAAGCGAGATTAGTCGCAAAGGGTTATGTACAACAGTATGGCATAGATTTTGACGAGGTTTTCGCTCCTGTCGCAAGAATCGAAACCATACGTCTAATCTTAGCCATAGCAGCAAAGAAGGGTTGGGGTGTGCATCATCTCGACGTAAAATCGGCGTTTCTAAATGGCGACTTGAAAGAAGTTGTTTTTGTGAAACAACCAGAAGGTTTCACTGTTCGCGATAAAGAACAAATGGTGTATCGTTTGCATAAAGCGCTATACGGATTACGCCAAGCACCTAGAGCATGGAACGAACGACTTGATAAAACGCTGAAGAACCTTGGTTTCCAAAGGTGTCCTCAAGAACAAGCCGTATATACTCGAAGATCAAAAGCAAGTCTACTCATTGTGGGAGTATACGTCGACGATCTAATCGTCACGGGAACAAGTTTGCTTGAAATCGATAAGTTTAAAGCACAAATGAAGGCTGAATTTGACATGAGTGATCTCGGGTCTCTTTCGTATTATTTGGGTCTTGAGGTTTCACAAAAGCAAGATGGGATTTTGTTGAAACAAAGTGGCTATGCAAAGAAGATATTATCAATCGCCGGGATGAATGATTGTAACTCATCTAGATATCCTATGGAAGCTCGTTTACATGTTACTAAAGATGAGGAAGGAAAAGCGGTGAATGAAACAGAATATCGTCGATTAATTGGATGTTTAAGATATCTTACACATACCCGTCCCGACTTAAGTTATTCGGTGGGAGTTGCAAGCCGTTTTATGCAAAATCCTAAGCAAAGCCATATGCAAGTTTTAAAGCATATACTAAGATACGTGAGAGGAACTCAAGATTTTGGCTTGAAGTATGGCAGGCATGGTGAAGACAAGTTGATTGGTTTAAGTGATAGTAGTTACTCAACAGACCAGATTGACGGGAAGAGTACTACGGGCATGGTGTTTTACTATGGAAATGCTCCAATCTCGTGGAATTCTCAAAAACAGAAGACTGTATTGCTTTCATCATGTGAGTCGGAGTTTATGGCTGCTGCTGCCACGGCTTGTCAAGCTTTGTGGTTAAGAGGTTTATTAAGTGAGATAACGGGTAACGAAGAGAGGGTTGTAACTCTTCGAGTTGATAACCGGTCGGCGATAGCATTGATGAAAAACCCTGTATTCCACGGGCGCAGTAAACATATCAACACGCGATATCATTTTATCAGAGAATGCATTGAGCGTGGAGAAGTTGAAGTGGAACATGTGAGTGGCGAAGAGCAACGGGCGGATATTTTAACTAAAGCATTACCAAGAGTGAAGTTTGAAGAGATGAGGATGTTACTCGGGATGATCGACCTTGGTGGAACAAACAAGGATTAAGGGGGTGAATGAAGGTTTAATCCTAGTTGGTTTGGGATTAGGATACGTATGCATGAAATTGGAGATAAGTATTCATGCATTATCTTTTATTTATTGTTTAAGTATTTGAATTTGAGTCTATCTAGAAGTCATAATTCTATTAGATTTAGGAGGCTTGCATGCCAAGTAGTATTAGTATAAATAGATGCTAAAGTTTTAGTTTGTAATCATCAATTTCCATTCAAGTTAATAAAGAAAAAAGTGTCGTGGTAGTTCCCACAAATCGTCGGTGTTTGTTCTTAAATTACTAATTGTCCCCAACAGGTACTTGGATAAAGAAAGATAGCCGATAAAAATTTTATCCACAAAAAAGGACCCGAGTTTTTGTTTCATTTTAGGCCTCCAAAAAGGTTAAACCTATTCTGATCACGGATTGACATGATCTAACCCATATAAACGCTTCTTACACTTTTAAAACATATTATTATACTCCCTTGATAGTTGATATCATAATTTGTATTGATGTAATGTAATTGGGCCTCTCCGGCTTGGAGAGGTTCGTTTGTGTTTAATGAAGTTTAACTTTCAAAAAAAAAAAAAGTTGATATCATAATTCCATATTTTGGTATAACAAACTCACACAATATTTTGTTTCCTAAATACACGTGATTGACTACTATACATATATAAAACCCGGCCATGATGAAAAAACTCTTCGTTTACGTCTACTAACCGGAACTGTAATATTATTTGCTGGAACAGGAGCAGTAGTTTTACAGCATACAGTGTACCACGTTTCATTTCTCAATCTATGCTCAAATAATATTATTATCTTTTTTCTACATGTTTCATCAATTTGCTAACAAATAATATTCTCTTATGTTAACAAGTCCTAGTTAGGTTATATAATTTTATTGGTATTCTTTTATGGATCATTTGTTTATTTTTGCTGTATTAATAAGTGCTGGAATCTTCATTTGTTTAACTCAGTTCGTAGTTAGATAAGTGTTTTTACTCGGTTATATATT
This sequence comes from Ambrosia artemisiifolia, assembly GCA_032199755.1. Lineage (NCBI taxonomy): Eukaryota > Viridiplantae > Streptophyta > Magnoliopsida > Asterales > Asteraceae > Ambrosia > Ambrosia artemisiifolia. The sequence continues at coordinate 36,661,733 of CM063517.1, forward strand.
TTTAGGGTTTTGCATGAGACCTCAGGCACCAATTTTTTTTTTTTTTTTTTTAACATGTAACATATAGTATCATAATCACACAAAGTGTGGATTATGTGATTTTCAGACTGTGAAATTAAGTCAAACCAAAATCAACTTGAGAAAGAGAATCAATTATTTGGTTTTTTTTTTTAATATTTTTATTCAATTTTTATTTTGTGTTATGATACTTCAAATATAAAAATGTATTGTTACTGAGTTCATCCTTCTTTTATATTTATATATATATATAAATTAAATTTGTATTATGACCGTTAGAATATGATAATAATTAGAACCTTTCTGATTTCTTTCCATTATATATCTTATTTTTGGGTGCATAAGGATTAACAAACAGAAACAGAAAATGTTATCTTCGATTAAGTCATACATGGCCCCTCACGTACGTGAAGCTCTAGCCTTGGCTTTTAGGACCTAAGCCCCTCGTGCTTTTTAAAACCAAGATTTTCCGAATACATTGTCAGATTCTCATCTATGACTCCGGTGTTTGTGATACTAGTTATGTTAATCTCTGTTGATGCACTTCTAATACTACTATTATCTCATGTAGGTTCAAGCAAGCATATCAGAATGTACATAAAGCAGGTAACTGTCTTGAATTATCCTTTGTAACTTGTGTAGCATTCTTGACTTTTTTTTTTTTTTAAATTTGCGTGTAAATGCCATCTAATGCAGGTCATAATTCAAGGATTCAAGAGCTATAAAGAACAAGTTGCAACTGAAGAGTTAAGTCCCAAAGTTAACTGTGTTGGTATGACATACTTTCATCTTCTTAATTTGATCATTTTTGTCTTGTATTCTCGTATGATGCATTTTCATTCGCGTCTTGAGTAAAATTCATCTGCAGTTGGTGCAAATGGATCAGGGAAGTCAAACTTTTTCCATGGTGAGTACAGTTCACTATATTTTAACCATCTATTTTCTCACTTTTGGCTGCTTATGTGACAACTGACTGAAAGTTAAATCTTCTTAACCTTACTGATTTATGTCTGCAGCAATCCGTTTTGTGATAAGTGACATCTTTCATAACTTGCGCGATCATGATAGGCACGCCTTCCTCCATGTATGTTCGTTATATTATTACGTTTTATTAAGATTTTACATCATTTTGTCAGCAACATATATAAGTACCAATTTTATGTAAACATTTTGCTTAGGAAGGAGGAGCTGGGCAACAAGTTCTATCTGCTTTTGTTGAGATTGTTTTTGATAACTCTGACAATCGCATCCCGGTAATGATCATCATCATGTATTAGTGAGCATAGTATTTTTTTTTTTTTTTGGGGGGGGGGGGGGGGGGGGGGGGGGGATGCATGCAAATCAGTATTTATAATAAATAACCTTGGTAAAGCTCATAATATCAGCATTGCATAAGCATGCTGCTAACAGTTTAGGCGAGTTACAAGTGAATAGATATCATAACTCATAAAACCTTCTGTTAAATTACTTACTGATACTGAAGTTATTATCACGTGGACTTATTTAGTTATTTACATGCCTGATAACTGACTTATGTTTTCCTTTTCTCATCCATTGTGTTCTGTTTACATCGAATGTGTTTTGTTTCGTATTTTAGGCTGCTGCAATCACTTTCTACGAAGCTAGGGTTGATAAAGAGGACGAGCTGCGCCTACGGAGAACAATTGGTGGTAAAACAGATGAGTTTTTTTTGAATGGGAAAAGTATATCGTGAGTACCACCTTATTCATTAAAACTGTATTCCTCCATTCGTTATATTTTTATTGTTCTGACAAAGAAGGTAATGCATGATTGTAGGAAAACTGCAGTTAAGACTCTATTGGAATGTGCTGGGTTCTCCAGTTGCAATCCGTATTATGTTGTGCAACAAGGGAAAGTATGGCACCTCATCCGTCGGATTTTGATGTGTGTAGTGTAGCATCAAATTATTATTATTAACAATAATGCATTTATGTAGATATCATCATTGACTTTGATGAAAGAATCAGAGCGACTTGATCTACTGAAGGAAATTGCTGGTAGTCGCGTTTATGAAAAGCTTGGTTGCGATAGCTTGAAACTCATGCAAAAAGCTGGTAAGTGATAGCTAGTCTAGTTGTCTTTTTTTTTGCATACTGGGAAATGTTATGTTATTTTTTTTAAGAATATCAGGATTTGTGAGAAATCGGATAACTCAAGATTTGCAATACTTTGAGGAGAGATTAAGAGAGTTAGAAGTCGAGAAAGCAGAGTTGACGAAGTATCAGCAGCTTGACAAGCAGAGAAAGTCTTTAGAATACACCATATATGATAAAAACATGAATGATGCACGTCAGGAATTGGCGGAGGTAATTTCTTGATGAAGAATTTGTATAATCATGTCAAGATGCATGTCTCACTGAATGATTGAGTGCAGGTGGACGAGGAGCGAAATGCCATTTCTGAGGAGTTAATTAGGAAGCATAGCGCGTCAGTAGATGAAGAAGAAGAAGTGAAGAAATTAGAAAAGTTAATTAAAGATCTGACAAGGGATATACAAGGCTTGAGCCAAGAAAAAGAGGCAATAGAGAAGCAGCACACAGAAGCTATTAAAAAGCAAACAGGAGTTGAGCTTGATGTCAAAGACCTTGAGGAGCGAATCACGGCGACTAGTAGAGCCAAGGTATCATAAAAGTATCACAGAAACGTCTTCAATCGTGTTTGTTTTACTTATGAATGAGTTATATTATATCACTAAAAGGTCCAGTCCAAAAGGGCAATATAAAAGAACTAGCTTTAAAGACACAGGTTATACGAATCAAGTGGTTAACAAAATAGGGTATGCAGTTTTAAGCTAGAGGGCATGCATAACTAAGTAGTATTTTAATAATTTATGCTGTAGGGTGAAGCTGGAAAGCAGCTTGAAGTTCTAGACCGCGAAATCCAGGAATCCACAGCTGAGCTGGACAAAATCAGGCATTCGTATGATGAGGAAGTTAAACAGGAAGATGATATCACGAAAGGGTATCTTTTTCATTACTTCAGACATTAGAATAAAAAACAAAACAAACGTACCCAGTAAAATCTCATTCATAGCAAAGTTATTGGTAGTGTCTGGGGAGGTTGGGATGACGACAAACCTTTCCTCTATCCCAAGGAATAGATCATAGATAGACTGCTCCCACTAAGACCCCGCCTCCAAAAACCCTTTTTACGTGTGTAGTATAGTAATCCAGATAACATAATCTTTTCGTATAATAGAATCATGTTACGGAAAAAGCAGAGGACATCTTAGAATGATAGTTTAAATCAAAGTTGTGTTTGTTTTCTTTTTAATTCTTATTAAACATTTTCGTGTAATAGAATTATGTTATGGGAAAAGCAGCTGAGCATACTCTATCAGAAACAAGGGTGTGCGACCCAGTTCAGTTCTAAAGCTGCACGTGATGAATGCATTAAAAAAGATATTGATAAGTATGACAAGCTTCTTTCTTCAAATGAGAAGCAGGTAATCAATCATATATTCTATTGCCTAGACATGAATACATACACTTATTGTATACCATAGTAGATGTACACCTTCAGGCATTGAATGACAAAAGAGAATATATTATTAAAAATATATTTTTTTGTCACTAAATCATATTTGGTTTTCTCGTACATTACAGGAAAATCTACTGAATGGTGAAATTACTAAACTTGAAAGAGATTTGGCAGCACAAACTGATCATGTCAAAGGTGGTGAAGCAGAGATAGCTGCTTTAGAAGCTCGAATATCATCTTATCGAAAAGGTTTCAATCAGCATAAGGCAAAGAGAGACGAACTTCACGATAAGCGAAAGTATACCTACCTTATTTCTTCTGTTAATATTTCATTTATAGGTGTGCGTACAATATCAAGAAGTACTAGAGTAATGAAATAGGTCCTAAAAAGAACTGGTTCCTGTTTGGCTTCACAGTTTTGTCCTAAGTTGTACACATATCTGTTTGTCATGGTTCAATTCAATGTACCAGACACTGAAGCTCATTACCTCTTTAGGTTATTGTGGGGAACAGAAAGTGATGTTAATGCTGAAATTGAGCGTCTTAAAGCCACAGTTGTGAAGGCAGAAAAAGCCTTAGATCATGCTACTCCTGGGGTATGTTTATATCTTATCATATTAATTTCATGCATCAGCTTTGTTCTCTTAGTTGAGATTTTGGCTGATGACATCTTGCTTAACAGGACATAAGAAGGGGAATCAGTTGTATACGGAGAATCTGCAGGCAGTACAACATTTCTGGAGTGTATGGTTCAATTATTGAGTTGCTTGAATGCGATGAAAACTTATTTACTGCTGTCGAAGTGACTGCTGGAAACAGGTTTGGACAGTCTTTTGACACTGAGTTGTTATATATATGCTATGCCTGCTACTAATAATTTACATAACTGTAAGTGCAGCTTATTCCATGTGGTGGTTGAAACGGATGAGATATCAACCCAAGTGATTCGACACCTCAACGCAGAGAAAGGTGGTAGAGTTACATTTATACCTCTTAACAGGGTCAAGGCTCCTCATGTCACTTATCCAAAAACTTCGGATGTGATTCCTCTTCTTAAGAAGCTAAAATATTCCCCCGAATATGATCAAGCATTTGGTCAGGTTAGCAATCGCCCATGAATCCTTTTCTTTTGTTTTCGTTGGCCAGTGAAATATCTTCCTCTTAATGAAACCATTATCGTTGATTTTGGAAATTAAAACTCTTAAAAACTTTTTGTTCTTAGAACGCTTGCACTGTATAATATTTAACGAGAATGAGAGTTAAAAGGCTTAGAATAAAAATATATCTTCCCATAAATTCAAAATTGTATTTTTACCATACACAAGAAATCATAAACTTTGAGCATCATTGCTTTGGTAAGAAGTTAGCATATTATAAAGCATTTTTCCAAATCCATAATCTCCTAAAAGTTCATGAAAATGGACATCACAGTATGTTTCAGAATGTATTGCTAGAATGAAGTAGTCTTTTGCCTACCTATTTTTATTATTTTCAACCCAGGGACTACCATACTTTAGGAGGTACTAAAAGTTTGAATATGTATATATATTTTTTTTGAAAGCAATAAACATTGAGATGAAATCACAAGCAACATACTCTTTAATAGTGTTAATATCTTTGATTTAATGTATCAAATTGCTTAGTTTTTTTGGTTAAAATTGATAAAGTTATTGATTGACATTCAATGACGGTGTCATCAGTTATCAAAACAAGCAAACAAACGTACCCAATAATATCCCACTCATAGCAAGCTATTGGTAGGGTCCTGGGGAGGGTGAGATGAAAGCAAACTATCTCTGTGTCGGGAAATAGAGAGGCTACACCTACTAAGACCCCAAATGTCATCAGTTAGCAAGTTAACAAATTCACTAAATCTTACTGTATTTCGATGTTTCCCATTCTACCCCTCAGGTTTTTGCTAGAACAGTGATTTGCCGAGATTTGGACGTTGCTACCCGTGTTGCTCGTACTGATGGTTTGGACTGCATTACTGTTGAAGGTTTCCTTGCATTCTATTTCTTACATATTCTTTTTATCCACACCTTCATGTCTGTTAAGTTTATTCTTCATCTTTACAGGTGATCAAGTTAGCAAAAAAGGTGGTATGACAGGTGGATTTTATGATAAAAGATGTTCAAAGCTGAAGTTTATGAAAATCATCCGACAAAATGCCGTGTCAATCAATGCAAAGGAAACCGAACTCCAGAATGTCAAATCTGAGCTTCAGGATATCCTTTACGCGTCCAGTCATTTTCTTCCACTTAATCTGGTTATAATTTTATATATTTTTGTTAAAGATGTTTGCAAATCTATATTACTACAATAATAATCTCGACTTCTGTTTAAATATGTGATTTGGAAGGTTATATGTATTTGAAATACATAGGAATGTCTTGCAACCTGTTCGACCTGAATGAATCATATGACCCGTCTTCTTTTTAGTTAAATCTGTTAGCTCAACCCATTTGACCCGTCTTCTTTCTAGTGAAATCTTTATGCTTGACCCATTTGACCTGTTTTGTTTTTAGTTGAATCTTTTAGCTTAAACCATTTGACCCGTTCTCTTTTTTTGTTAAATCTTTTAGCTTAACCCATTTGACCCGTCTTGTTTTTGGTGAAATCTTTAAGCTTGACCCATTTGACCTGTTTTCTTTCTAGCTGAATCTTTTATCTTACCCCGTTTCACCTGTTTTATATTTAGTTAAATCTTTTATCTTAACCTATTTGACCCGTCGTCTCTTTAGTGAAATCTTAAATCTTGACCCATTTAACATGTTTTCCTAATAGTTGAATTTTTAGCTTAACCTATCTAAAGCATTTACTTTTTTGTTATGTTTTTTAACTTAACCGATTTGAACCGTTCATACAACTTCAACATTAGTTTTGTTAATTCTTCAAGATTTTTCCATCTCAACTTATGTAACTGGTTTGAGCTTGACTATTTCGCACTTATAGACAAGGAAATAAATGAAATTATTAATGAGCAGCAGAAAGATGACGCTGAGCTGGCACATGTGAGATCAGAACAGGAACAGCTTAAGCAAGATGTTGCTAATGCTAAGAAGCACATAAAGAACATCTCTACATCTCTTGAGAAGAAGGTTTCTGTGGCTTTCTATTTCCGGCTTGTTGAGAAATGTCAATCTTCTATTCTAACTGTTTTGATGGATTTTAAAATCTGCAGCTGAAGTTACATGCAAATGCACAGACTCAAATCCATCAGGTCAAAGCTAATATTTCAATGAAAAGAGATGAGATGGAAACAGAACTTGTTGATCACTTAACCCAAGAGGAAAGGGATTTACTTACACGGTTGAATCCTGAAATATCCGACCTTAAAGAAAAGCTCGTAGCTTGCAGGGCAAACCGAATAGAGGTTTGCTGATAAATGTTACTGGAACTCACTTGTAAAATTAAGTAATCCGGTCAAATGTGTAATGTCATTGTTTTTTATTGGTAGACTGAAACAAGGAAAGCGGAGCTTGAGACAAATCTATCGACAAATCTTGTTAGAAGGAAACAAGAACTGGAGGCGGTGCTGCAGTCACCAGAAACTGATACATTATACGCCGAAGCAGAATCAAAGAAACAGGAACTTCAAGATGCAAAAGTTTCTCTTGAAGAAGTGAAAGAAAAGCTCAAAAGTAGGGAGTTTTAGATTCTTGATTCAAGTTTCTAATATAAAAACTAATCATCATATGTTTTCTATTTCACTAGGAGTGTTAGAAAGCATAGAAGATCGAAACAAGGAACTCAAGAAAATCAACACAAAGAAGGGCGAGTTGAAGGTAATCTTGTTTTCTAGATAGGTATTGTATTTGTAGCTATTTCTGACTGTCATTGTCTCTTGTGATACATTTCCTGAAAGTGCAGGCTCGTTTGGAGGAGTATGAAACGACCCGCCAAAATGAAGATAAAAGAATGGAGGAACTTATTACTAGAAAAAATATTTTGCTTGCAAAGAAAGAAGAGTACTCCAAGAAAATCAGAGAATTGGGTCAATTGCCATCAGATGCATTTGAAATGTAATCATAGTGTTATTTTACAACACGTTCCTATATTTCCTATTTACAATTGAGGTTGCAAAATGAATGGCTTGTGTTATACATGATTAAAAAATTTAATCTTATTACAACAGCAAATTAACATTTGAATAAAACACTTTAGGAGGTTGTATGCTTATCCGTGAAAAATAAAAGGTAGTCTGAATCGATCTGGTTCAGTAAATGATTAAAACTTGCCACCTCTACTTTAGAGGTATAAGTGATTATCTAGTGGCTGTTTATTGTTTTGTACCATATGTTGGGCAGGCACAAGCAGAAGAGCATAAAGGAACTATATAACATGCTGCACAAGTGCAGCGAGCAATTAAAACAGTTTAGTCATGTAAACAACAAAGCAGTTTACCTGCATGCCAATTTAACAGCTGATATAGAAAAACTGGAACTCCATATGCGAAAACAGGAACTAGATGATGGTGATGAGGTAAGTTAATCATAAATTTTCGTTTTTTTACCGCGCTTTTATCTGTAGGAAGATAAATATATAGGAGAAGAAAAAAGAAAGGGTAGTAAAACTTTTTCTTTCTTTGTGTTCTTGAGTTGGAAATAAAGTGTGCATTTATTCTTTTTTCCGCCTCTCGAGAACACAAAGTTTTCTTGCTTTCTCTACAAACGATAACTTGAGAGTGATGTGAAGCCTAGGTAATAGTGTGGTTTGACCCGTCTTGTGTAACAGAAAATAAAGGAATTTGTATCAATGCTGGATCAATCTAAGGATGAATCCATAGAGCGTACTTTCAAAGGTGTGGCTAAACATTTTAAAGAGGTATTTTCAGAACTTGTCCGAGGCGGTCATGGATGTTTGGTAATGATGAAGAATAAGGTTTGTTTTGCTTTTGTTGTTTTTTATGTGTTAACTTGTGACATTTCTCACTTACTGGTTTCCTACAAAAGCAGGATGGTGATCCAGCTGATAATGATTTTGAGGATGATGGGCCTCGGGTTAATGCTAAGGGGCGTGTTGAAAATTTCATTGGCGTGAAAGTGAAGGTATATATTCTTTAAAACCTATTTTATTATCATAGGTAAAGGTGGAAAGATGACCGGTTGAGCAGGTTGGCTAACGGGTTGAAGGGGCTAGGTTTGGTTGACCTGCTAGCACTTTTCTTTCTAATTTTTAGTTTTTTCTAAACTGAATAACATTATTATAATAATGATCTAAATCTTTGAATAAAAACGTAGGAGGGGCTATGCATTATAAAGTAGACTCTGGGTGCCTTTCAACCCGTTTAACCTGTGCTTTTTAAGCTATTATTTTTACTTGGACTCGTTGGAGACAAAACACAACCTGAATTGACCCCTTTTTAAATAAATGGGTCAAAGTAAATAGGAAGCAGACTAGTCTTAATGATCTTGACCCTTAATTAATTGGTGTGGGTCAAATGTAGGTATTGAATTCATATGTGCAAATGTTGACTTCCATACGGCAGGTTGCTTTCCCTGGACAAGGTGAGACACAGTCGATGAAACAGTTGTCTGGAGGTCAGAAGACTGTGGTTGCATTGGCGCTGATATTTGCGATACAGAGATGTGATCCTGCTCCTTTTTACCTTCTTGATGAGATAGACTCTGCGCTAGACCCTGAGTATCGAACTGCAGTTGCACGTATCCTCCCACCTACTTGAGGTTTTAGGCGAATTGGGTAACAGAATATTTTGGTACATGTTGGCCCAAAACACTTCTTATTCAAATTTTAAAACTTCTTTAAAAATAAACTTTAGTAACAAATATATTTTGCTTAAATAATAATCTATTTTTAGTTTAAGGGTATGTGGAGGAGACCCTCTGGCCCCTGGTATCCATATTGGATACCGATCATCCCACCCCACAAGGGTTATGATCCCGGCAAAATACCTCAAAGTGCTACCCACAAGATTCGAACTTGTCTCCTCTCATGCCTAACACTTATCATTGGTAGTGGGTACCACTAGGCTATAAGCCCATTGGTCTATTAGTTTAGTGAAGTGGTTTAGGAGGTTTTATGTTTCAAAACTACGCTTTGGGCTAACTTTAATCCTTTTGACCAACTTTTAAAGTTATCATTGGTCACATTACAAATAAAATAACCCGAAAGTGAATTGGTTGAAATTGTGACCCCTATTGTTTAATGCTAGTTTGTCGAATAGCTTGGTTTGACGTGTTTATTATATATTATATTGGGATTCTTGACAAGACGTTTGTAGGAATGGTTCGTCGTTTGGCAGATGTAACAAGTACACAGTTCATTACAACAACATTCCATCCCGAACTTGTGAAAGTTGCTGACAAGGTATATGACGTGACTCAGAAAAACGAGGTTAGTCGTGTAAATGTTGTCACCATGGATGAGGCATTGGATTTCATTGTGCATGATCAATCTCATAAAGGTAAATGAGGTAACAAAGGCAAGTGGCTTACATTTCATCTATAGACCGTATATGAGAGTCCACTCGAATTTAGTGACTCTAGTTTTGATATATATTTAAATACCAAACAAGTATTTTTTTTTTTCGGTTTATTATGTTTTTTTTTCACTCGTTTGTTATGGGGTGTTAGATTTAAGTGTAAGGAGGATTGACAGCACCCCTTAGATTACAATTAAGTTCTTGTGTTAAAGTTATTTTGTTATTAGTTTTAGGTTGGGACAAAACCAGACAGGAACCCGAAAAATTGTCTGGCCACGGGTTTAGAACTAACCACATGCATTGAGTGGACTGATTCAAGGAAAGCATACCATGTCTGACTAGGTGACTTAGTGGCGGTGATAGCTTTTAAGGAGAGGTAGCGGCTCAACTTTTCCGACATAGTGCATAATTTTATTTTAACATTTATGAAAGTGCGGTAACAAAATTTGAACGTTATCTTTGAAATTTTGGTCTAGATCCGCCAGAAGGTGTAGGAATAAAAAGCAGTCCATCGTGTTGTCTTAACTTGGACATAGACGAGCTTGTCTCTTGGGTACGTAGTTAATATCGTAATTGTCACGTTCCCATTTGCGTCATGCCACACCAAGTCATAGGATGGATCCATAAAAGAGTTATCAACTCTCATTCTTACTCTTTTTTTTTTCCATTAAGGTCCTTAACATGATTTGGCTTATTTCATGTAGAACATATTATAACACATATTTTCATCATAACAAAGCAATTTAGTCATCATAGATGAACAAGGTACACATGTAAAATAAAGTAGGAACCCTTAATCCCTCATTTATCATAATTAGCTTACATCTATTTAATTCATAGAAGAAATAATATTTTGCCGTTTATAAATAACATGCAACCTTAATGATGATGGTAAGTACTCGTCTCTTGTGATATCCCTGCTTACAATAGCTCAAACATTCATTATTTCATAATATGGCAATTTAAGGTATAATAACATTATCCTATATGTTAGTTTTCAAATTTATATCATGTATAAATGAAATCATTATTATTACTTTATATAAAAATACAACTTGTTAGCTACAATTTTTTTTTCCACTACTTTTTGTGGCTTTTTGTTGCTGTCAAAAAGTAACCTAATGACCACTTATATACAACTCATGATAGCTTAAAGCTTCCAAAGTAGTAGGTATGCTTTGGATTGGAAGCTTGTAACTTATACTCCCTCCGTCCCATTAGAAGTGTCTTGGTTTGAAAAACACAAAGTTTTAGGCATATTAAATGATTGCTTTTTTTGTTTGCCATATGACAATAATACCCTTCTCATATGTGGGCCCATCATATTCTTTGTTTATTTTAGTTGTATTTTTAAGGGTAACTTTGGAAATTGGCTTAAAATTTTTGAAAGTGGACACATGAAATGGGACAAATAAAAAAGGGAATATGGACACTTCTAATGGGACGGAGGGAGTAATATTTTGATACATAATTAAGGGTTGGGTTATTCTATAAAGTCTACAAAAAATGAGAAGGGTGAGAAGTCACTAGAAAATGACATGTGTCAAAGTATTAAACAAGTGGGAGGGGTAATTTGGTCAAAAAAATATGCACATGCAAGTCACATGCCATTTCCACCTTCATTTTTAAATGTCCATAACTTTTTTATACATCATCGTTTTTTAAAAAAAAATATACCATAAAATCGAGCGTCTTTTTATCTTTAATATGAGTACCATATTGTTATACTTTCGAAAAAAAAAGTCAAAAACCCACACTTGCGTAAGACACAATGGAGTGTAAAACACAAAGAGCACCAATTAAATATAGGGTATAAAACATAATCAACAATCTAATAAAACACAATGGACGACATACTAAAGACACAATAAATAAAAAACTAAAACACAATGAATACTTTTGAAAAAAAAGTTGAAAACCCAGTTGCGTAAGACACAATGGATGACATACTAAAGACACAATGAACAGAAGACTAAAACACAATGAATACTTTTAAAAAAAAGGTTAAAAACCCAGTTGTGTAAAACACAATGGATGACATAATAAGGATACAATGAATAGAAGACTAAAACACAATGAATACTTTTGAAAAAAAAAAGTTGAAAACCCAGTTGCGTAAGACACAATGGAGATAACGTAAAACACAATGAGTACCAATTAAATATGCAATGAACAATAGGGTATAAAACACAATGAACAGTCTAATAAAACACAATGGATGACATACTAAAGACACAATGAGCAGAAGACTAAAACACAATGAAAAATAGACTTAAACACAATAAACAACATAATAAAACACATGTACACATAAATACAAAACCCATTTGCGTAAAACACAATGAAAAGCATACTAAAAATACAATGGACAAAGTTAAATCATGTGTAGACTAAAAAAACATAAATAACATATTTATAAAGCACACGTGAATAATATAACACAATGAACGAGCAGAAGACACAACGGAGAAGAAAACCCATTTAACACGAATTTTTTTTTTTCAATTTTAATGTAGCAATGTGGTACTCATATTAAAGATAAAAAAACACTCGTTAATATGGTGAAATTTTATTGAAAAAAAAATATCGTATGAAAAAGTTATAGACGTTTTAAAATGATGGGGGGAATTGACATGTGCATTGCATGTGGAAAGAGAAAGTCAATAAATGTGGTTTTCCTTTTATGCCCTTACTCTAATTTTTTTTTTTCAAACAAACTAATCTCAACCCTTCAAATATATGATCAATGGATCACAATCCTTCTCACCCTTCCTAGAAAAAGTGTCTTGTGTATTTGATCCTAACCCACATAATTAATTATAAATGTTATTATACACTATTGCGGCAGGTAGCCAACGGGTTGTTCATCACCCGCTTGTACAACAGCATTTAAGAGTAGTCTTGTACCGTAGCCAACCATTACCTGTTACAGTCGTCGTGTACAGTTTGATTTACCGCCGTTGTCGTTACCCTATTTACCACCACCACCCACGCCTCCGTTGACCACATTCGTCTACGCAGCCGTTAATCACCGTCGTTCACACACCTTTGTCGTCCAACAACGGAACCACACACATCATCAATTGACCACCATCTTGTTTGTTTTTTATTCTTGATCACGTCGATTAGCATATGTTGAACTTTCTTGAAGAGATGAATAGAGAGAGAAACAAATGGTTCTTTGGTAATTGTAACCCATTATTAAAATTTTATTTATAAATTATTAAAATATCAGCATGGTGGTAGATATCACATATCTACCTTTTTATTTTTTTTCAATAATAGATTAATACATTTATTTTATATTCTTTAAATTAAAAATCAGCTAACACTGTTTTTCATGTTGTGGTGCACATATAACAGAATATATTAATATATACAAATTGAATTAAAGAAAATATCTTATTAATATATACAGGTTTGATTAGTAGTTGGATAGACCGAGGTGTGAAGATATTATCAAATCGGTATTATTAGGTTGGGTAGATGAGGGGCCTTATGATGTGTATTTTATGATGTGTATTTGTACAAACAGTGTAGCATTAATGAAAGGGAAGAAGAAGCCAGGTTGCGCAAAGATAAGGAAGACATGGAGATTCTTATGGAGCAAAAAGAGTTAGATGAATCGGAATTATGGGTTTGGTCAGAATGCTCGAAGTGTTTAGAAGAAATACAGTTTTATAGAGCTCGGGATTTGAAACAGAAATCTCGAGTGAAATGGGCTTCGTTTGGTGATGAAAACTCTAGTTTTTTCCACAATATTGTGAACGGGAGAAAAGCTAGAAACGGGATTCCAGGTTTGATGATCAATGGGATTTGGGTTTCTAAACCAACATTGGTCAAGAAAGAAATTATGGGGTTTTTTCGTAAACACTTTAAAGAAGAGTTTCTTGTTCGGCCTGAATTACTTTGCCCCAGCTTGAAGAAGATAAAAGCTAATGATGTTACTCTTTTGGTTTCTTCGTTTTCTAAACAAGATATTAAAGAGGCAGTTTTTTAGTGCGGGTCTAATAAGGCGCCGGGGCCCGACGGGTTTAACTTTTCTTTCGTTAAACGGTTTTGTGATTTGTTGGAGGAGGCTATTTCTGAGTCTCAATCGGCGTTTCTTTCTAATCTTTTTATTTTAGATGGGCCTCTTGTGATCATTGAATTGATAGATGGTTAAAGAAGAGACGAAGAAAGGCATTTTTATTAAAAATAGACTTCGAGAAGGCATACGATAATGTCAATTGGAACTTCTTGTTGTCTATTATGGGTCAAATGGGTTTTCCTCCTACTTGGTGTGCGTGGATACATGGTTGCGTGAACATCCTTTTCGCCTATTTATCCCGACCTGTTCAGGTTGGAATCTAATAAATGGGTCGCTGTTTGTTATCGTTTGAGGGTAGAGAATGGGATTAAAGTTCTTAGCTGGGATTGGAGATTCGATCCTTCGTCGCATGAGGCTGTCTCAGAGCTTTTTCAGTTACCGGAGGACATTCACTATTTCCAATGGAGAGGGGGTTGTGACGAATGGAGATGGAAGGCAGATTCTAACGAATTATTTTCAGTTAGCTCGGCCAAGAAGCTACTATATGCTACTTATCACCCGGCAAGTACTCCGATTATAAAATGGAAAGGATGGGTCCCGTTAAAGTGCAAGATAATGGTTTGGAGAGCAGCTCGAGACCGACTCCCTACTCGCATGGAGCTATCTAAACGAGGTGTTCCTTTGCAGGTGGATTCGTGTATATTCTGTCAAACGTGTCAAGAAACGGCGATTCATTTGTTCACCGCGTGCACATTTTCTTTAGAAATATGGAGCAGAATTAGCGTATGGTATAGTTTGGGTCCTTTTTTCGCATTTGATGTGACGGATGTTCTAAATATTGTGAAGTCTCATCCCTTGCCGAAAACGAAAAAGTACATTCTTAGAGGTATCGTCTTTACCACTTTGTAATTGGTGTGGAATGAAATGAATGATCGCATCTTTAAAGACAAGTCTCGAAGAGCGATTGAAGTTTTGGAAAATATTAAATCGACCTCGTTTTTTTGGATTCGGCATATATCTAGATTAAAGAATTTGGATTGGAAAATATGGTGTAATTATCCTTTGGATTTGATGTAAATCGTTGGTTGCCCAGGGGTCCTTGTTTTGAGGACCGCTTGCGGCTTTTTTGAATGAAAGTTACTTTACAAAAAAAAAAAAAAAAAAAAAAAAAAAAAAAAACCCGTTCTGACCCATATGAACTTGTATCATAAACCCATTCTGACCCGAACCCGTTCTGACCCAAACCAAAATGACCCTGTTATAAAATGACCCGTTCTGACCCGAATCCATTTTGACCAGAACCCGTTTAACCCGCCACTCAACCTGACCCGACCCGCCCATTTTGCGAGGTATAGAGTACCGTTTAGCCAATCCGAAACAAGTTTAAATATTTCTAATCGAGTTATTGCAATTAACCTAATTTTTGCACCACCACAACAAACTCAACACATTACACGCCTAGATATCATTTTGTTCAAACAACGACCTTAGTTTTTCGGTTTTCTCTTTTATTTGCTATAGTGCGTGTCGGTATTGATAATGAACTGATTTTATTTTTCGGGTTCTCACGTTTCATACTTGTTAGGTACCCGGTACTCAATGCTCATTAGATACACAAGTATACGAATCTATGATCTTCAATGCTTAACAATTGCTCGTTGGGATGCCCAATTCCTCAAAAATTCACCTCAACAAACAAGTTGAAATATAAAATACTCGGTTCTAATACTTCAATAATTATATCTTCATGTTTCTAACAACTATACAATACAATGTATTCATCTACCATAAGGTTTTTGTTTTGTCATCCTTTCCTTCAATTCCTGCATCATAACCATACATGATGGCGATAGCTGTAACAGTGGTGGTGGTGGGGGTTATCGATCGCAACACAACTGTGATTTGCCCAACTTTTTCTTCTTTATGTTTTTAGTTTAACTTACATAAAACCAAACAAGATCGAAACAAAGGGTAAAAAGGGTCATGTTAATATAGTGAAACACACTTTTTGACATCTGGAAACTTATTGAGATATAGAACACCAGATAATACATGCATGACCATAAAAATCAAAACCATGTCCCATAGACCCAAGATCATGTAACCTGTTGTGTAGGCCTCATTTCATTTGGATCTTACTCAAAAATCAAATAACTACTCTTACATAAAGAAAACCAACAAAAATAGGATCATTCTAACAAGTTTGCATCAACGGCTGAATTGAAACATGAAACATACTCTTATTCCAGTTGTGGCTTGGTGGTAATCTTACTGGCTTTTGCCATTTTGCTGGGAAGCAGCATAATTACGGATCACCTCGATTGCGAGTTGATGAGCACTCTTATTCTCTACCCTTGCAAGTGCGTCCACAGCTTCATATGTTTCCTTGTCGGTAAAAAGCTTCAAGTAGTATCGCGATGATGATTTTGGTACCCCCTCCCACTTGCCAACTATTTCTTCAAGTTTTTCGAACCCCTGAAAATATATCATAAATTCTTTTTAACTTTTACCAACAAAAAGATTTCAAAATTTTTTTAATATAGAAAGTGGCAAATTAGACCGATTTACTAATATGGACTGATACAAGTTATGTTTTGACACGTTAGGTAAAAGAAAACGATTCGAAGGTTGCATAAAGCATACTTTAAATGCATAAAATCCCATAAATCATTTTATTCAAAAACTTTGAAATATTTTAGTGATCTAATTTCGTAAGGTGAATGAAATTAAAAATCTTTGGATAAAAAGTTTTTTAGGTCAACACGATATGAGTAATACCCATTTTGACATGTTACCCCACCCGCATAACCGACCCATTTTGCCACCTTCATTCTGATATTTATTCAGATATGTGCCTTACCACGCGATTTGTGAAGTCGCCGAATGATTCTTTAGATTTCCTCTTCATTCTCCAGCTGTAGAATAGAGGTTCGAAAACCTTCTCAAGGTCCTGGATTTTAACCTTGTTCATGAAAGTTCTGGCTAATGAAGTTTGAGCCGGTGTCCCCCCAAGCCAGATCTATGAAAACGAAAAATTCATCTCTTTTAAGATAAAGTATTTTATCAACAGATATATAATGACAGCTTCCAGAAACTAATAAAAATATACCAATTAATGAAGGAAGCAGGTACCTGATAGCTATTGGGACCATCACCAACTAATCCAAGTTCGGCCATGTAGGGTCGAGCACAGCCATTAGGGCAACCGGTGACTCTTACTACTATGGATTCATTATATGGGAGACCGACCTGAGATTACAATACACTAATGCCTGTTAATGAAATCATTATGCAAATATAAAACAAATACATGGATCACTCGAGATGGTAAAATATCACTTCTCGAAAATTACCTTCTCAAATACACTTCGAACACGCTTGAGAAGATCAGGGATTCCTCGTTCAGCTTCGGTTATGGCGAGAGGGCAGAGAGGCAGAGCAGGGCATGCCATTGCAGTTATGTTAAGGGGGTCCACATAAGTAGGAGGCTACAAAATTAAACAAATTGTATTACTATCGATTGTGCTAATTTATAAAGTTTCAATGCCAGTTGCATAATGAAAAATATTAACAGAGAATTAAAATCAGAGCTATCATGCTTTAAGCAACAAGCATGAACATAAAAACTGCATTACACTGCAAACCAAGAGACCATTTGTGATTCACTTGAGTTGACGATTTACAATAAATTAATGACTTCAACAAAAGATATGCATGAAAGCTAAGTGGGGACAAACGCCTTACCAAGAGACCACTTTGTGCTAGAGCTACAGTTATCGGTCGTTTCCAAGAGGGGCGGATATCACAAAGGACGATGTTTTGGTTTGGGGTGATGCGCACATTCAAGTTATACTTCTCAATTATTTCCCGTAATGTCTTCTTTGCTACTCCCTTGACCCGGCCACTGTCAACATGGAGCCCACAAAATAAACGACCATCACCCTGCCACAAATAATATATATTAAAGAATGAACTTGTTAAAAAAAACTATTTTAAAGGATACCTTCTAATCTAAAAGACAACAACAAAGTTCATATTGCAAACCAAATGATTTAAAGATAATGTGATGGAACTTACCTGTTCATGCCATCCAAGATAGCTTTTAAACTCCCACTCAGGCAACTCTCGAGGAGTTTCAAACTTCTTTCCATAGTACTGCTCAACAACAGACCTGAACTTTTCGATCCCCCATGAATCTATCAAATACTTCATTCTACTGTACCTGCGGTCATCTCTTCTACCGTTTTCTCGTTGTGTGACAACAATAGCCTTCACTGCATACAAAATATCCTCTTTAGGGACGTAACCCAAGGGCTCTGCTAGGCGAGGAAAGGTGGTTTCCACCCTATGTGTTCTTCCCATGCCACCACCAACCTGAAAAACATTAATGATTACTCAGATATACAATAAACGAGAACAAAACATATTACATGAGTGTACTAATTAAACGTGGCATACGTATAGATTGAAACCCTGCGGTTCTCCATTATCATCAGTAACAACCACAACACCAATGTCATTTGTGAAAAGATCAACCGAATTATCCGTAGGCACAGTAACTGCAATTTTGAACTTCCTTGGCAAGAACTGAGTTCCATATATAGGTTCAGCTGAGTCAGGGAAATTCGTCCCATGAGAATTATCATTGCGAGCTTTCACAACTTCAGGAGGTTCTGCAGTCATAAATTGCTCCCCATCCACCCACATGTCATAATAAAATCCCGATTGGGGAGTTAAGAGTGCAGCAATGTTGTCTGCTGTTTCTTGCGCGAAAAGGTAATCTTTCCTCATGTATGGGGCTGCAGGAGCAAGAACATTTCTGTTGAGATCACCACATGCACCAAGTGTTGACCCCATGTTTTTGATAATAGTGCTCATCACCGTCTTAAGGTTCTTCTTGATAACTCCATGGAGCTGAAAAGTTTGTCTAGTTGTCAACCGAAGAGTTCCAATACCAAACTGATCAGCAAGGTCATCCATTGCAAGGTACAGTTGGTTGGAAACTTTTCCACACGGGTTCTTTGTACGAAGCATAAATGAATATGATCTGCCACCTCTCTCATCTCTGTCATATTGCTGATAACTTCCATGGAACTTGATCAGTTGGGTAGCAGCCTCATTAATATTAGGCGCATCAGTCAACAACTCTTCATTGAGAGGGTACCGGATATAGTTACTCTGTTCCTTAAATATCTCAACCTTACTTCGCTTAGTCTCAACAGACGCTTCCTTCTTCACTGGCTGCAAAAACAAATCAGCCACAAACATCATCATCTAGATATAACAATAAGAAAATGTGTTTCAAATGCTGAAGCTTCAATAAAGCCAAGATGACACCTTTAAAGCTGAAATCTGAGCTTCAAAAAAAAAAATAAATAGAAAAATAAAATTTAAAAAACAGGGATGAACTCTCACAACCACTATAGTTGATTAATTTCCTTAAAGTAGATTAAGAACATAAACTGTAACATCCGGCCTCTCGTACCACCAATACTGTCCGCTTTGACCCCAATGGGTTGCCCTTCCAGGAACTACGGATTTGTTTTTGGTTGCCCACGTGGAGACTTCCAAGTAGGTCACACATCCTGGTACTACTCTCACCTGAGCCCGCTTGACTTGACTGTGGAGTTTTTATTGTGCTTCACAGCCAAGTAAGCCCAAAACGCATTAGTGATTTAAGAGGCAGGACACTCCTGTGAAGGAAGAATCTCTCTTGTCCACAGCCTATGTGGGACTTATTTAGGATTTTACACTGGTCGATGTTAATATTTTCGGTATCGCTATAAAAGCTGTCAAGTTGTATCGAAAACCATCATGTACAAAAAGCTAATTTCCGCAATTTGTAAATCACAAACAATATGCTCCTAAATCTAAGGGGTTGTTTGATAGCCTTTTAACGATTTCGTAAACAAAAAGTACAGGAGGAAAATAAGTTTTTATTTATTTTATTATTAAGTTTGATATAGCAGATTTAAAGGTATCTCTGAATCGGTGAGAGGTAGAGTGAGTTTGGTTCACTTAAAAAAACACAAAGACGATGAATTAAAGTGCATGCAAAAGTGAATAATATTAATAAATATACCGTGGAAACAGCTCTGATTGAGGCAGGGGTAGAGGAAGAAGAAAAAGGAGAGATGCGTTTATCCAACAAAAGCGAATAAGTGGAAGAATAACATGTGTTGTTGTTGTTATTCAATCCGTTGAATGTTTTGAAGTGAAGCTTAGGATCTTTGACCACGGAGGTGTTGGCAGCTCCGATCGATGCAGACATCTTCGGAACAGATGGGGAAATCGATTGATGAATGGGGACGAAAGCAGATAGATATTAGGGTTTTATAGAATGAATAAATGAATGAATGAATGAGGGAATTAATATATTGAATGGAGAAGGTGAGTGATACTATATCGGATGGTTGGTGGTAAAGCAGGAGTGTTTGTTTGTTTCTTCTCTTTCAGTGCCTCTCTGTATAGTGCCCATTGTCACGTGCCGGTCACACGTCCACGCTTTATATTTGATGGCTCTACTTCCCACGCGCTTTTTTCTTTCCTGTCTCTACTCGCCAAACCTTTCTTTTCTTCCCTATTTCTTTCTTACACTACCTACAATTGTGGTAGGCTTCTTCATGAGCCAAGCTAGAGAAACCGCAACTCGTATTTGAAACCAAAATGAAAATCAAAGCTTAGCTCGGTTGGTTTGGTTTGGTTTAAATTTAAAAAGGAAAAAAATAGCTTTTCAAATTCAATAGTTAAAATATTATTCAATACTTAAAATAAGACGTTTAAAATAAATTCAATCTAATACATTATAAGCTAAAATAAAGTTTACCCAAATACAAAATAAGTTACAAATTTCAATGAAATACAGTATAAGCTCATCAGCATACAAATCAACCCCTAAATATGCAATAGATGTCTGATTAAACTCTTCAATACTTACCTCTTTGAAATCAAAAGCACTATTAAGTTTGAAAATTTGAGTATCTAAACAATTATCATTATGGTACGGTTTATTAAAATAATTTGATTAGATGCAAATTCAATCTTAGACACACAATCTCTATGCTACTATTAACAAATATTAAATATGTAACATGTTCCCTCTCTTTTTTAACATTTTTATTGTATATTATATGTACATTTAAATAATATAATATTAAAAATTAGACTTATCCGAGCTAGGCTCACTTTCTAACCGATGCGAGCTGGATCGGCTCAGTTTTAAACCGAGCCATATATCGTGCAACCATTTTTCAAGCTAAATCCAAGCGAGCTCTGAGCCACAAGCTTGTTGGACAACCCTAAATTGTGGTGTGAAGTTATGAAAGGATGGTAGGGCTTTAAAGGAACCGAACAAACATGAAAACTTACTGACAAAGATTTTTTTTCGTTTTCGTTTGTGTGGGTGATGGTGGTGGGTGGTGGCCATGAAGGGTGGCGGTGTCGATGATCGGTGGTGGTGGCGAATGGCGGCGGCGGTGGTGGTCGGTGGCAGTGGTGGGTGCTGACGATGGTGGTTGTGGTGATGAGTTTTAGTGAAAGATGGATGAATGGTTTTAACATAATAGAATATCATGTGGAAAGAAACATTCCGTCTTTCATTCTAACATATCAAACACTATCACAATTTTTCATTACCTCGTAATGGTCCATTTCATGCCTTCCATTTTACCATATCAAACACCTAGCTAGGAGTTTGAAGCATTTTCTTTCTGTTGTTCGAAAAAAAAAGTTCAGATCATTTGTTCGTTAAAAAAAGTGAGAATCATGAGTTGTCATCATATTATTAAAAAAAGTGAAATAAAATATATGTCGGGTGGATTTGATTGTTGTTGGTGCGCGTGGAGAATACGATGATGTTAGTGAAGTAAGAAAGAAATTTGTTTTAAAAAAAGAATTAAAGATAAGTAGTGGGTTCATTGAACTTGGACATTTTTGTCTAGTGCTCTTTTAAACAAACTTTTGCATATCATATAAACTCAGGTCAAACTCGACTGCGCCTCAACAATGTTTTAGATCTGGTCGTTAGAGAATATCAAATCAAAATGTTGCAACTTAAATATACTTTAAACAATTGCTCTAAAAATTAGAACGTTTAATCTAATAAATAAAAAATTTAATCTGATGTCATTTTTTATAAACTGTGAGGGTCTTTTCTTTCATACAAAGTAACTTTTTAATACATTTAAGATAACTTTTTATTATATACTTAGACTATTTGGTGTGGGATCGGGGAAGGGGGACGGGGTGGTGAGGTGGCGCTCGGGGTCTCGGGGAACACCGCCCCCCCCCCCCCCGTTTTTTTTCCGGTGAGATAGTGGTTTAAACCCCGTTGTCCCCGTGTGTTTTGATTGGCCAAGAATATGAACGTTGATTTTTTTTTGTTTTTTATTCAAAATATATATATATATATATATATATATAAAAGATGGTCGCTGTGAAGGTGGTTGGAGGTGGAGGTGGCTGCGGAGCGGTGGCGGTGGAGGTGGAGGTGGCTGCGGAGGAGGTGGTGGCTGTGAAGGTGGTTGGAGGTGGAGGTGGCTGCGGAGCGGTGGCGGTGGAGGTGGAGGTGGCTGCAGAGGAGGTGGTGGCTGTGAAGGTGGTTGGAGGTGGAGGTGGCTGCGGAGGAGGTGGTGGCTGTGATGGTTGTGGTTGTGATGATTGTGGTTGTGATGGTTGAATTCTCTGTGGGTGTGAAAGGGGGAAAGAAGAATATGGTGTGTTTGTGTGTGAGAGGAAGAAGAAGATGTGGGTGTGGGTTTTAGTAATAATAATAATAATAATAATAATAATAATAATAATAATAATAATAATAATAATAACAATTAAATAAAAAGGAAAAAGAATATGGTATGTTTTTCCATTTTTTTTTATTTTTACGGTTTTTTAATATTATTGTGACGTTTTTTTTTTATTAAAAAAATAATTATGAAATATAAATATGTAATTAAATAAAAAGGAAAAAGAATAAAAAAGGAAGGGGGAATGGGGGAGTTGGGGGAAGGCATTTCCAAACTTTAGGGGAGAAAATGGGGGAAATGATGTGGCGCTGATTTGGCACTTGGGGGAGTTGGGGGCACACCAAATAGTCTTATAGTTTTACTTATATAATATATTGTTAATGGTGCCATTACGTTGATTTTCATGTGTTGAGAATTTTTTTCTTTGAGTTAATAGCCAAAATCGTCCCTGAGGTTTGGTCACTTTTGTCACTTCAGTCCAAAACCTACACATTTTAAATCTTGGTCTGTAGGCTTTTGATTTTTTGCCACATTCGTCCCTGACACTAACCCAGTTAACTTATCTCGTTAACTCTGGGGGCATTTTTGACTTTTGCCTACAAAATCGAGGGCATTTTAGACCTTTTGTATTTAAAGGCTAAAATAAATAAATAAAAACATACTTTAAGGCCGAGAGAGTGCAGAGATAGAGAGAGAGGAGAGAGATAGAGAGCAGAGGGAGAGAGCAGAGAGAGACAGAGAGAGAGCACAGAGGAGAGAGAAGAGAGAGAGCAGCGATAGAGAGAATAGATCGAATGAGGAGTGGGTGTGGGTGTTTAGGGTTACGATTAGGGTGGTTCAAGGCGGTGGAGGTGATGGTTGTTTGGGTTACGATTATGGTGGTTGTGGCGACGGAGATGATGGTTGTTTAGGGTTACGATTATGGTGGTTGTGGCGGCGGAGGTGATGGTTGTTTAGGGTTGAATCGCTGCCGGAGTTGAATCGCTGCCGGAGCTCCTCCTCGATTCCTCGATTCCTCTCTCCCTCTTACTGCTCTCTCAGATCCCTCGATTCCTCTCTCAGATCCCTCTCTGTCTCTTTCTCTCGTCTGTCTCTTTCTCTCGTCTGTCTCTCTCTCTAGAATAGGGTGGTGGTTGTGTGAGGGTGGTGGTGGTGGTGGTTGTGTGAGGGTGGTGGTGGTGGTGGTGGTGGTGGTGTGTGATGATGGCAGGTCTAAATGGAGAAGAAGGTAGGCAAAAAGTCAGAAATACCCCCCAACTTAACGAGATAAGTTAACTGGGTTAGTGTCAGGGACGAATGTGGCAAAAAATCAAAAGCCTACGGACCCAGATTTAAAAGGTTTGGGTTTTGGACTGAAGTGGCAAAAGTGACCAAACCTCAGGGACGATTTTGGCTATTAACTCTTTTTCTTTTATCAGTTTTGCTCGGGTCACTAATTAACGAAAAGTGACTAAATGTATGAAGATAATGCACATTTTAGGATCGATAAATACACACAAGAGTAATCATGTAAGCTTCTCTTTCTTTTTTATTACCGTGTTACTATCCGAAAGTATATATGATATGATTGTATAAATATATGGCATCACTTGAATACTGCAAGTATTTTTGAAAGTATAAAACTTTATAAAGTTTATATTCGTTGATTTGTAATTATCGTAAAAGATACCAAATAAAAATATATATAACCATGAAACATCAAGCATATCAGCGCCGTTGGAAGTTGGAACTGAGTAATGGGGCTTTTTAAAATCATAAAGGAGGGTAAGGACCACAAAAGCATATTTCAAGCCTCAACCTCACCATGTTCAAGTTTCATCCTAATATAATTTTTAATTAAAAATGTTTTTTTCTTTTCTTTTTAAAGGGATAGGGTGCCAAATCCTAGCGCGGATGGCATCCATATCCCCCTTTTCCATAAACTCCGCGCAGAACCAAAGTGCGCGGAGGAAAACAAGCCAACATCTTATGCCCGCGGAACTATGACTGCGAGAGGAAGTTCATCCACGCGCAACATGACTTCATCCATGTGACGTCATCATCACAAAAGAATCTTCACGCGCCTATATACGCGCGGAATATTCCATTAATATCACATTTTGGTATGAGGTATGGACGATCAAGAATTAAGAAGATCTGATCAGATTTGGGCGCCCCCTGTGCCAATCAGAGTCAATATACGTGTCAGTAGTGGTCCAACAACTACTGACGAGGAACAGTGACTTGACAGCCCCCATGCTTCCACCATGCTGACACTGTACTCAGGGTACTGTTCAAACATGTCTGCTGCCAAACGTCACATCAGACGCCATCAGAAGGGTCAACCATACCGTTTCAGAGACAAGCGCCACCTGCACCCAATCATGATGCACCACGTGGACTTATAGCAGGTCAGATCATGCTTTCTCTGACACCAGCATTTAATGTCACCTGATTTCCGCCAATTTCGTGGGCTCAACACACCTGGGCCCAGGTCAAGGTCAAGGCCCAGCTCAGCTACAACATTTTATGGGTCACCCAACCCATATCTTCTCCTATAAATAGAAGACTTCTTCTCCTTTACATGGGATCAGCATCTACATGCAAGAATTAGAATATAGATATCATCTGTAATAACTTTGTAAACTCCAAAGTAATAGAATTATCTCTTTACAGTGGACGTAGGTCACTCTTGACTGAACCACTTACATTCTTGTGTTCTCACTTTCACCGCACACACACACACACACTTCCATTCTCTACGGTTTCGGTTCTGCCACCGGTGTGAGCAAAGGGTTGTACCTGAGCGAACACGTGTATTAAACACACGGTGGTTATCGTCAATCACTGTTATACTCGTTGTTTCTTCACTTTTGAATCTAAACTGTATTTTTTAAACCACAAATGTATCCGACTATCCATGCTCTATTTACATCAGATTAATCTAAATTACACTCTTGTTTAGGTTTGAACTAAAATCTTCTTTCTAAAAGACAAAAATTTCTACCAAATGAGATAGTCTCACATTAATGAATTCAAAGTATACTTAATGAATAAAACTTTTGACCACGTTATACAACAACTTCTATTTTAATTTTTGTAATTAAAGGTTGGTTTACTCTTCGGAGCTCCAGACTAATTGGTTTGGAAGGAGGTGGGAAGGTTTACTCTTCGTAGATTCGTGCCCAAGGTCCTGAGTTTGAGTCTTGTTGGTGGCGAATTATGCCCCAAGGAGATAGGCCTATATGTCCACTTCGGTGCGGCGACGTCTCGAACTCGGGTGGCTTGTCTTCCGCAAAAAAGGTTGAAGCAAGCTAGAAAAAAGGATTGCCAACTGATCTACGCCTTTAAAAAAAAGATTGGTATTATAATCTCTTATGGTTAAAATTTTATATATTCAATACCTTCAACTCTTCGAGTTATAACAATTTTTTTAGCCAATGAGTTCCAAATCAATTGGTTTCAGGTCCCACTTTGTGAAATTTGTTTCAGGTAAGCTAGAAGTTTTATAACAATGAGTTTTCATTAGCCGTTCGAAAAGACAATATTTTTATCTCTAGGTACGGTTATCGTTTTGACCTGTTAAAGATTATTTCTCCCTAATCAAAAACACAAAAATAGCATAGTTTTATTTATTTTCTCATCTTGTTTTACACCACATCGCTAAGGGCAAGACTGGATTTTTATTTGTGACATGATATATAGTTATACCATATTATATCTCGAGAGCTTTCTGAGATAGATAAATTTATTATAAAGTGACAAAATGTATATGAAAATGTAGCATAAAATTTAATGTATTATAATATAATATGATAAAACAACAATTTTAATCATATGAATAAGAACAAAAATATATATTAAAGGGAAAATGTATGTTTGGATGAGCAACAAAGCCATAAGCAACCATTGCAGAGCGCGATTGAGACTGTGGTTTTTTAGGTATAATTTTTTAGAAACGACTGATTTTAACATATTCTGCCCTAGATGAAAACATAACTCCTATTTACAGTTTCATTTAGTGTAAAGAATTTATTAAAAGTTGTGTATCACATGGGTTACAACATTTTTTGTTTTATTTATTATTAGGTTAGAAAATTTAATATTAAATAGTTTTTAATAAGCGAAAGTATAAAAAAATTAGTTAAGAAAATACATATTAAACAAATAAAAATAAACGTGAAATTACGGTTTAATAATATTATTTCATTATTTCATATGAGAGATAATTGAGATGATCATATGATTTTTATTTATTATATAATAAATAAATAATAAAGATAGAGATAAAGATTAAAATATAAATTAATCAATATTGGGTTATTGTTTAGCGTATGAACAAAAACCCACTAAAAATCATTTTATATAACATTATGGTTTCGTTCGAAAGATAATTAAACGCTCGTTGATTTGGTGTAATTTTTTTTAAATGTCGTGTATAAAAGTTATTAACGTTTAAAAATTGTGAGGCGCTGGGGATATGAGAGAGAAAAAACTTTTAGAGGGAAATAATGGGGATTAAGGCTTTACATGGTGCCATGCGTCACACTGTCATTCAAGGGGTGTGAGGGCATAATCTAATGCCATGTGAGACACCATAATTTCGTTTATTATATATATATATATATATATATATATATATATATAGGATAAGGATAAGGATAATGCGGAAACCCATTGTTAGAGTGAAAACCTTGGAAACTCAATCTGGACCATCCATCTCATTAGATAAATGGATAGTATTGAATCTTCTTGCTTTAAGGTAAGAGAAATAATATTTTATTAGATAAAAGGACATGGAATGGTATTTTTGGTAAACCATCTCTCCTACTTTATGTCAAGACAACATCACCATCTTTCTCCTCTCTCCTACTTTTTCACAAGTCAACATCACCATCTCTCTCCTCTCTCCTACTTTTTCACAAGTCAAGATCAACATCTCTCTTCTCTTTCTTCATCTTATTGAATCTTATAAGAATCCTTCAACAACCATCTTCAAGAATGCAAACAAGCATACACCTCTAACAATATGAGAGGTGACGGCGATGGTGAATAGTAGTGATGGTGACGGTGCACGGTGGTTCCGGGAAAAAGAATCCTTCAACAACCATCTTCTTAGTTTGAATCTTATAAGAATCCTTCAACACCTTCATCTTCTTAGTTTGAATCTGTAACACCCCAACCGATGGCGGAAACATTGAGGTGTCACGTAGTGACGATTGTTCAATAGCTCATGGACTAAAAATGTAAACATTGATATATTGATTACATAGTTTATT
This sequence comes from Ambrosia artemisiifolia, assembly GCA_032199755.1. NCBI lineage: Eukaryota > Viridiplantae > Streptophyta > Magnoliopsida > Asterales > Asteraceae > Ambrosia > Ambrosia artemisiifolia. The sequence goes on from CM063517.1 coordinate 36,689,723, forward strand.
ACATTGAATTGAAATACAACGATTCTAAATGCCAACTAACAGAAATACAATGAATCTAAAAATCTAAGTAAAATTCCAAAAGCTTAAAAGTCATCTCATAAGAACCTGAAACATGTACGAAAATAATTTGGTCAATACAAAAATGTATTGGTGAGCATACCCTGTTTGAATACATTTAGAAAAGAAAAGTGTTTAGCAATTCATGTGCGGTACCATTTGCAATTATGTAATAAGTAATATCCGTTCAAAATCAACCCTATGTAAAGAAAAGCAGATATATATAGTATGTGCTAGTAGTAATGTAATACATAGCAATGACGAGGACTCTCAACAGAGTCACAAGGGTATATACCATAGTACTATTCATTGAAATGCCAGACCCTCAAAGGTTAATGATTTTGACAAGTCATAGACACACAAATTAACATAAAACAAACACACATGAGAATTGCATTTAGTGAAAGAATAACATTTAGTCATGGTGTACATGAATAGCCCCAAAAGAGTAAAACATGAAAAAGGAGAAAGATATACTCACAGTTTGCGAACGCGATCCAACTTAAGCGGTCGTGAGCTAAGTAATGGGAATTCCGAGGAATTCAACCTATAACGTAATAGAGTACTAATAAGGGAAAAGTCTAAGAGTCTAAGGTAACTAGGGTCTAAGGCATTAGGGTTTGCTAAGTCGATTTGGGGAATTAGAGTTTTTTTATGATAAGTCGAATTAATATAAAAGTTGTATATTAAAATAATATACCAAAGTTTGTAAATATGATTTCGGTAATAGAATTATTACCAATTGAATATTTAAATAAAAATATGTTTGAATAACTAAGACAAAGTAATTTAATTAATTACTTGAACTAAATTAAATAAATGTAGTAATCATAAATGTATAAATAAATAATTATGAGTTACACCATAAACCAACAAATAATAACTAAGACTTCAACATAAGACTATCTCTATTTTATAAGGAAAGTATTTATAAAATAGATGTTAAATAATATAAATAAACAAATGATTAATTATGTCTAATAAAACATAAATAAGACTAAAAATACAAGACATGATCCAAAAATACTATTTTTATACAAAATAAATACATTCTGATGTGAATAAATGAAATTAATTTTCCCATAATTTTTGTAAACTTATTTATATTTAAAACTGATTTAATGAAATTAAATCATGTTTAAATGATTAAAAATAGGAAAATATATAAAAATAAATGTTTTCTGAACCAATAATTTTTATTTCAGTTCAAGATGACTAGAAATAATTTCCCAAAAAGTTTGAGATTAAAATCATTAATAATGAATTTTTAATCAATTAAATATGTTTAAAACAAATTAAATCAATAAAAATATAAAAATAAGACATTTTCCAGGAAATAAAAGTGTGGTAATTTTCTTTACGGTGTCAAGATGCTACACCTAAATTTTTATAATTTTTGGATCAAAAATGAATTTATTATGAATATTTTAAATTTATATGTATTATACATATAATAAATAATCAAATAAGTGAAAACCAAGAAAGAAATGCTGAAAAAAAAAAGAAAATAAAACGCTGGTGCTTGGGTTCGAACCCGAGCACCTTCTGTAACACCAACGTACACAACCATTGGACCAACCCACTAACTTGGTTATAATTTGAAACAATTATACTTTTAATCAATATGATAATGTCATCTTCTTCCCCAATTCAACCTAAGAACCCTAACCCTATACCCTAATTCAATAACTATGGATTCGACATGATTACAACCCGAATTCATGGGGTTAATGATCGGATTCATTTAATAAACAAAACGGCATGTTAAAAACGGGCTTACAAGATCGTTTGGAAGTCGAAAAAGGAGTGTGCAGGTCCGATGCTATGAAGCCATATTCCGAGCAATCTGGGCGTGTTTTGGAAAGTGTTGGTGTGGGTTTATTTTGTGCAATTGTGCAAAAACGTAATGGTGTCAAGAATTTATAGTGTTAACGTTCAAAAGGTCGTGCTTTAATAGGCTTTAAGAATCTCGTCGGTTACCCCTTTAATCACGATTAAATCTCTGTTTATTGCTCGTTAATTCACGGTTTAAGTATAGTAACTGATTGGTAATGATGGAGAAACATAAATCAAACGATTAAGGACATCAAAGACGCATTAAATTCGAGTTTTAAGATCGGCCGGAAAACATTCCGGTGACCGGAAATCTGTGACCGGAAAACGTGTGCAAGGAGAGGAAGGAGGGACTTTGAAACTTTCAAAAATTGGCAGAAATAGTCCCTTAGCTTTATATAATCTTAAAACCATGTTAAAACTTGATTATTTCATCATAAAACTTAATCAAACTTCTTACATAAAAAGAAATACTATAAACTTTTAAAATACATTAGTTGTCAATATATATTATGTCTAAATATCGTTCCTATTTTAGTGTTCGGTTAAAATGTAGGCATTTCCAATTAGGATATATTGATCAAAGGAACTCAATCTTTATTACATTTGAAATGATAAAAGTACAAGGGTTAAAAATTGACAACGTGATAATAAATGAGGGTGACGGTTGTCACAGAATCTTATAAGAATCCTTCAACAACCATCTTCGAGAATGCAAATAAGCATACACCTCCGACAATATGTGGGTTTCAGTTTTTTATTACCATGATATATTAGATGAGCTATGTAAAAGGAAATAAATTTTGTTTGTTTTTTTGTGGTATTCTATATAACAGAAGTATACAGGTAGTTGCATGTATTTTTACGAGGGTAACATGTGTTATTTGGCCAAATCAACGTGCCTAGTAGGTAACATGTGTTATTTGGACAAATCAACGTGCCTAACACGACGGTAAAATCAACGTACATATAGGGTAACATGTGTTAATGTTGCATAAGATGGTAACATGTGTTATTTGGCCAAATCAACGTGCGTAGTAGGACGGTAAAAAAAAGAAAAAGATTCAAAAAGGGCCCAATAAAGGTCACTTGTTTTTTTGAGACACATGTTTCAAACAAGAATGTCAACGCATGTTAACCTTCCATGCAGTCCATTTGAATGTCATGGGTAGGTTTTTCTGTGGTTCAATAGTTTGTAATGATACTTTGTAATAACGTGTGTTAATAGTTTGTATATTTTATTTCTCAGTAAACTTATGAAGTAAAAACTATAGTGGTAAGCAAGAAAAAAAAAGGGGCTGACATTAAATACAAGTTTAATAAATGTTACCAAATAACACATGTTAACCTCTCATGCAACATTAACACATGTTACCCTTACATGCAGTTCATATGAATGTCCTGGGTAGGTTTATCTCTTGTTCAATAGTTCGTAATGATACTTTGTAATAACATATGTTAATAGTTTGTATGCTTTATTTCTTAGTAAACTTATGAAGTAAAAACTATAGTGGTAAGCAAGACAAAAAAAGGGTTGACATTAAATACAAGTTTAATAAATGTTACCAAATAACGCATGTTAACCTCTCATGCAACATTAACGCATGTTACCCTTCCAAGCAGTTCATTTGAATTCCTGGGTAGCTTTGTCTCTTTTTTCAATAGTTTGTAATGATCGTTTGTAATAACGTGTGTTAATAGTTTATATGCTTTTTATTTCCTAGTAAACTTATGAAGTGAAAATTATAGTGGTAAGCAAGATAGGGTAACATATGTTAACAACAGGCAACTTATAGATACCTTTGATGCAAAAAATTTTCATAATTTTTTGATTCACCAGCAAGATGGGAGGGAATGTGAGATGGGATAACACATGTTACAAAAACTTCATTTATGCCTATAGGTCTTGGGGTTAAATTTTATGTATAAGTTAAAAACTAAGTCATGTTTGATCTTAACACATGCTATAAATAACACATGTTAACACATGATGAAATCACATAACACGTGTTACCTTACCATTCATTTAGAAACACTCACGAATATGCACAGTAGATAGCTAAGAACACAACAGTGGAAAGCATATGTCACGGATACTATCACCTACCATCCATTATAGAGTTATATAAATATTGTTATATGTATATCACATGTTAAGGTTATAATTTTAGCAAAAGAGTATACAATATAAGATACATAACCCGCAGATAGTGTGTCAAACATCCTACCCTTCTGCGGTTTCCCAGCTTTGTTACACCGAAGGTATTTGTGTGTGGCGATACCCTTCCATACCTTCGTCTTGCCCTTTTTGACTGAGAAACCGGCCTGGTCGACATAATCTCTGTACATTGCCAAAGCTGCATCAAAGCTATGAAAAGATTGACTAACAGTAGGTATGTATTTCTGGACAACGTTTGGAATCCAAAACCTGGTTCCGTTGGGAGTTTCAATCAAATAATGCGTGGGGGGTGTCTTCGTTATTGTTGATGCACTTTCTGTGGACGTCACTGTCGAATAGACTAGGGTTGAGTCTAGGTATAGTGTTACATGAGATTGTGGTGATCCATAAGGGCATTTTATGGATCTGACGCATTTGTAAAATATAGGACAATACACTGAGCCAAGTTCGACCATTACACACTGGGCGAATGTGGAAGGTTTCCACATTCGACCATCATAAATGGGCGAATGTGGAAATGCTCCACATTCGACCATAGAAGAGGGGCGAATCTGGAACTAGGGTATTGGACTATAAATAGCAATCTCATGTGTTTGTATTCATTTGGTGATTTGAGTTTATGCTTTGAATGCTCTCAAGGGGGAGGTTATGCCCAACCTCCCCCGGCCACGAGATAGACGTTTATCCTACTGATGACAGTGTCTGTAACCGTTTCTGTATTAATACGAATCTGTGATGACGTTGTTATCTCTATATTTCTGTCTCGTCTCAAACATCCCGTCTGAAACGAGTTGTTACGCGTAATCGATCCGCGAGTTCGGTCCGTAACCGGATTCACAATTGGTATCAGAGCCGTGGTACCGATTTGAACGATCTAACAGTCGTTTGAATCAATCACAGCTCGTTTTTATTGTTTTCAGACGTAAAATTCAGATTTTGATTGAAAGGTTGAAACCCTAGAAACCCTAAATTCTTAATTGAACCCAAAATCATGTGATTTTTCCATGTTTTTGTGAATTCGAGGGTTAGGTTTTCATTTCCGCACCTTTCTGAACAAGTTTCATCATCAAATTCAAAGGATTAGAGTGATTGTGGACTGATTTGAAGAAAATATTGATCAAGAACACGTGCAGTCTGCACACTCGCCCCTTTTAGAGAGTCGGGTGGGCGAATGTGAAATGTTACTGGGCGAAGGTGACATTGTTTGGACGAACGTGGAGAGAAATTGGGCGAACCTGGAATTGTGTTATGACAATTTTCACATTCGGGTAACAGATTCCACATTCGGTTCGTCGGGCGGGCGAACGTGGAATCATAGTGGACGAAAGTGGAATTTTTGGGCGAAAGTGGGAAGCTTTAGTTGATATTCTACATTCTGGTTATTATTCTACCTTCGGGTCAATCAAAGTGGGCGAACGTAGAGGTACCAGGGGCGAATGTAGAATTTTAGTGCCTAAAAATTTCGATGGTATTTTTGAAGATTTTCGGAAGAATGGTGATGAGGTTTACCCAAATTTGCTGAAGAATTGATGATGATGAAACAGTTTTAGTGTGGGGTAGTCATAAGAATCAACAAGTATGATAATCAGATTCAAATGACTATTATGGGCCAGAAAACAGAACAGATTTTTATTCCGCATGAAGAGAACAGTCAACCCAGTTCCTGTATGTTTGAAGGAACTTGTTCTGAAAAGTTGTTAAGAAGAAGGAAATCAAGTCTGAGATTTCAATGTTCTGAAAGTAATGAGGTATCCTAGGAGGAGTCATGTGGCACGTAGGTTCAACGAAAGTTTCAAGTGCTGAAAACTTTTGATGGCTTGATCCACTCGTCTACGGCTTGTATTCTGCCGAACAGATGAAGTTACTCAAGAACATGATTGATTTATCATACGGGATCTCAGAGAAACTTGGTGAAGCATCAGTCAAGGGGGAGATTGTTGATGTAATGATGTGTCTGATACTTCAACAATCATTGACTGAAGATGCTAGGAAAAGAGAAGAATGTGTTAATGCAATCACAGTCAGCACAGATGAAGAATTTCATAGAAATACTAATGTTCGAGTGGATTGTTTTGCACATAGTCACATTTGAGATGTTTAATTGGGTACTGACAGTTAGACTTCTCCAGTTGGTGTGAAGGGTGATGCAAAGGTTAAGTGCAGATATGAGACGTAAATTAGTGGTGGTATCTACGTGTTATGTTGAATATCTGATCGGTCAGTATGGAATCCTTCTAGTAGGGGTCTTATCAGGCTAGTTGGATTGCGCGTGATGTACTTGGTCAAGATGACATCCCTGGGTACTGATGCTACGAGACTGCAGTGCATTACTTTGTCGACTTCACATTGGCGTAACTAGGAGATCTGGAGCAAATGATATATGTGGTCTAGCTGACTTCCTGCGTATTGATGCTGAGGGTCCGTAGTGCATTACTTGGTCGGTTCACGAAGGATGTTGTATTTCTAACTCAATGCAATGGTGCATGTATTGAGGGGGAGACCTGTGATTCTGATGTGTTGATGTGCAAGAGTTTTGTGGATTCGCCAGCAACGTCCAAGGGGGAGATTGTTGATGCACTTTCTGTGGACGTCACTGTCGAATAGACTAGGGTTGAGTCTAGGTATAGTGTTACATGAGATTGTGGTGATCCATAAGGGCATTTTATGGATCTGACGCATTTGTAAAATATAGGACAATACACTGAGCCAAGTTCGACCATTACACACTGGGCGAATGTGGAAGGTTTCCACATTCGACCATCATAAATGGGCGAATGTGGAAATGCTCCACATTCGACCATAGAAGAGGGGCGAATCTGGAACTAGGGTATTGGACTATAAATAGCAATCTCATGTGTTTGTATTCATTTGGTGATTTGAGTTTATGCTTTGAATGCTCTCAAGGGGGAGGTTATGCCCAACCTCCCCCGGCCACGAGATAGACGTTTATCCTACTGATGACAGTGTCTGTAACCGTTTCTGTATTAATACGAATCTGTGATGACGTTGTTATCTCTATATTTCTGTCTCGTCTCAAACATCCCGTCTGAAACGAGTTGTTACGCGTAATCGATCCGCGAGTTCGGTCCGTAACCGGATTCACAGTTAACATCTAAAAGAAAGTGTTAACATGTGTTACCAAACCATCATCTATCATAGTGACTTAAAAAAGGTGATTTAACGCATGTTAATTCGAAAAATCTAATGGTATCAATTGTTACTCAAATCATCATCTGTGGTGCTAACAGGAAACCATAAATGAGATGTTAATATGTGTTACTAACTGTAGAGGAAGAATTTGACAACAATACAGGATTATATGATCATACAAGTTGCTAAACCAGGTGCGGAAACCCTAGCTTAGAACAAACTGATATAAACTCAATCAAAACACAATCAAGGTCATTTTAAATGCTTTTCATAGATTAACTTGTTCAAATAAACGTTTACAGACTCAATACAGTTAATCTAGAACTCAAACTATCACTCTCAAACCTCTCAGGAACACACACACAAAACACACACTCTCAATGACTCGTTTTACATTACAAAAACCTGAAATCTATATATAGTAGCTGTACATTCGTCCAAACTGACTGGTCGAATGTAGCTTGTTCTACATTCGCCCATAACATATGGTCGAATGTATCTTCTGTGTATCCCTGGTTCCAGATTCGTCCACATTAAAGCTTCCTTCGCCCCTTTCTATGTTACCTTCGCCCATACTACTCTCATTTGCCCCTTAACACATGTTAACATCTAATCATTAGTCGCAAAACGGCATCTACAAACTCCCCCTCGACTATTGATTAGATCTTTTCCTATCTTCATCCATGGCTTTATTCAGCAGCTTGATCCTCAGTATACTCTTCTGTTCTTTCGTCATCTCCGGCTCTAACTTTCTCTTTACCGGTTTTGACACATTAGCCATCTTCACCTTCTTGCCCAGCTTCCCTTCCAAATTACTTCCAGCATTGATATCATAAGCAAAGCAAACACCCACAACTTGTGTGTATTTCCTTGCTTGATCTGCATCGTTTGGCTCATGATGAATCGGATTATAGAATAACATGATGATGTCTTCAAAGGTGCAATTTATCAGCCACATAGGATCAAATACATGAACATGCTTGTATTTATCCTTACCATCTCTCAACACGATCACCGCTTCTGCCTTCCTCCAATCATAATACCAAAATATGAAGTCAGCACTGAAGTGTTGAGGCATAGGCATTAAAGGTATCTTCCTCATAACTTCAGGTGCCTTATAAATCAAGGTAACCCTTTTCAACTTGGTTCTGGGATCAGTATCCCTGTGAACTTTCCTCCGGGGATACTGTGGTTTGAATCTATTCCATCTCGTCCTACTCTCCCAAACCAATTTGTCTGCACACCAACCAACATGAGTATTATTCACTGAAGCACCCGACATTGGGAATCTGCATAAATCTCTAACCGCCCAGTACGGTAGAGTTAGCAAATCAATGAATCTGTAGAAATACAAAATCCCTGATTCCCACTTAGCAGCTAAACACTTCAGCCTGCTCAAATATGTTCATCCAAGAGCTCTGCCTCTGAACTTTGCATTATGAAACCTATAGAAGTTTCCTTGAGCTTCAGGTTTTGGTCGGTTTTCATCCATCAATCTTAGTTTCTTCAAATACTCTTTCAACTCATCAGACTTATTTGAAGATTCTGGCAAATCAGCTCCAAGTACTTTCTCAACAAACTCAGCACTTCTCTTCCTTGCCTTTCTTTTTGCAGACGTATTATGCCTTTCAGTAAAATCAGGAAACACCACGTCTTCATCATTTTGTCTGAAGTACTGTGGATATTCCTCATGTGTAATATCCTCTATCTCAACTTCCTCAAACTCAGGGGTTTCTTTATCATCAGAGTGAGTTCCAACATCCTTTTCAGGAATAGGTGGAATCGACTCATCAACAATGAACTCTTCAAAAGTTTTCCCTACTCTCTGTGCAAGTCCATCCAGTATCTCCTTTGCCACAGAAGCTGGTACTTCCCCTTCTTCAAGATCAGGATCGTTATATTCCAATTCATATCTCATGTCATCTGTTTGGAATATTTCTTTTCATTCCAGAACACAGTTTCATCATCTACATTCTCTCCCTTCTTCTTCGAACTAGACTCACCTGTGTCTTTCTTCTTCTTAGAAGGTGGTCTCTTCTCAAATGTGAACTTAGCAGTATCATCTCCTCCATCATTGTCATCACTGCTATTACTATCATCATCCTTTTTGATTCCCTGAACCTTCAGCATCATCATCATCATCATTGTTATCATCTTCATCATCACTTTCATCCGATTCTTCATTCTCATCATCCTCATCCTCCTCTTTATCAGATTCAGATGGTTCAAAATCTACTTGTTCAACCTCTTTCTCTGCATCTTCTTCACCCTCCTTCAGCTTGGGTGCTATGTTGTACAAATCATCAATCAGATCACTAAGGCGTTTGTTTTCAGCCTTCAGCTCTTTGTTATCTTCTTTAATTGCCTTGTATCTGTTCTTATTTCTCAGAACTTTACCTTCAAGCTTCTGATTCTTTGCTTCAAGCTTCTTTACCTTCTCATCTATTTCATCTTGATTAGATTTAGAAGCAACAACGATCTGAAGCATTTTCTCCTCATTCTGCTTAAACTTGGCAATCTCAGCTTGTTGAGCCACAAGCATCTTCATCATATCGTCCATTCTTTTGTTCATCTGTTTCATCACTTCATCATCCACAGTGATCTTCTTAGACTTGGATTTAGACTTAGATGGCTCAATCTCAGCTTCTTTTCCCTTCTGAGGCTGTGTAAACATGTTCAGAACATTATCCAGGGCAATATTAAACTGATCCACTGGTAATGTTGTAGCCTCCTTAGTCTTTTGTTTCTTTGCAGCTGGTGAAGATTGTTTAGATGATGTTCCAGCATCCGGTAATCTCTTTCCTTTCAACAATAAGTTCAACTCCTTCTCTCTGAGTTGCTTTGTGCTTGTTTTCTTAGCCATAGATTTGTGTTTGGGCTTGGGCAAATTCACTACAACGGTTTCACCTTCATTCAACTCATCCAAATTAATTGTCAATCCTTCATCTTCAGCACCAACAGATTGCTTGCCCTTCTTGGCTTCCTCAATCGATCTGTTCAAAGATTCAGACTCACCAACCAAAGTGGCCTTTTGTTTGGTAGTCCGGACATTCTCAGCATCCGAATCCCACTGTTCTTCAGTCTCTGTTTCCTCTGAATCAACAGACTCCTCATCTACCAAACCCGTACCCTTCTTTGCAGTAGTCTTCTTCCTCACCGCCTGTTGTTTTGAACTTCCCTGATCTGTCTTTCCCTTGCCCTTCCCTTTGGCTCCGGGATTGACAACCTGCCTTTTCCTCTTCGTGCTTGCATCAGCATAAACAAGTGGATCATCATTATCACTATCACTGTCAGGATGCCTTGCTAGATTCTTTCCAGGATCCATGTAATCCTCTCTAGCCAAAGCTCCAAATAACCTTCTGAAAGGTGGTCTCTCATTTTCCGGCACACCTTTATAAGCTTTCATTCTCGCTAAGGTTCTAACATTCATATGATCCATAGCAAGTATTTGTGTTGGATCCTTCTTCAAATGTGGATATTTATGATCAAAAATCATCATAAGAAATCTCGGATAAAGCATGAACTTCTTAAGCTTCAATCCTTTCAACATTTCTAGCATATGATCCAAAATCATTCCTGCAACATTAAATGGTTTGTTGAGAGTCAACGCAACCATTAATGAGCTCAAACTTTTCCTCATTACGTCGTATCCACCACTCACACATCCAAACACCAGTATAATGACGTGAGCAAAATACTTGAACTGCACTCCCAGTTTCCCTTTATACATAGAACCATCAGTGATCGGTCCTTTGTATTTCATTCTCAGAAAACAGGCTTTCTGCTCAGTCCATGATAATTCTCTAGGATCCTCACTTGTTTCAAACTGGATCTGGAGAGCTTCTCTAATATCAGCTTCAGTGATAAACATCTCCATTCCTTGAATCTTGCTTTTAATGATTGTCTGATTGTCAAAGTAATCATACTTGGCATTGTTATAGAAATCCTCAACTATATCCTTGTAGATAATAGTTGGTGTGGCCAAAGCGTAAACCACTCTGCATCTCTTCAAAAACTTGATGATCTCAGTGAATTCCACATTCTTCTCAACATCTCCAAGATATGCGCAACAGTTATGAGTCTTCTCAAACGGCCATTTAGAACCGCTTGATGATTCTCCTTCTTGCACCATCTGTGGAACTGGATCAGCAACTGGAGTATCCACTGGAATCTCAACATTAGCTTGTTCTTCAGCCATCTGAAATAGAAAATCAAAATAAAACGTCAAAACATGAAATCGACAAAACTTGAAAATTTTTGACTTTTGAAACTCCACATTCGCCCATAAAGAATTGGTCGAATGTAGATTTTTATGGTCGAAAGAGTAAACATTTGGTCAAATGTAATTTGTTTTGATTAAAAAGATTCATTCGCCCATTTTTAATGCTACCTTCGTCCACTAGTTCTACCTTCGTCCGGTCGATGACCCGAAGGTGAAAACTGTTTGAAACAAAAATTTAAAATTTTATCAACTCTGTTTTTAACCCTTAGTTTTGATCAAAACCTATTCTAATATGACCGATTAAGCTTCGTGTATCATCAATTTCCCTTATCATTCATCTTACATCAGTTTTTAATAGAAATTAGGGTTTATATTATCTCATTCGATCAATCAACAATTAATCCTTGTTAATATCCTAATTCCTAAGACATTCTCCCCCTAAAACTGATGTAGGATGAATGTCTATCAAAACTAAGCATCAAAAAAACAGTCAAACAACATGAACTCTAAAACCCTAAGGCCGGTGTTGAATCAATCGAATCCGGCTTTGTTACTTGTCCATTACCTGTAATCTTTATAGAAAAATGATCAGCAAACACTAAGGAATAAAAAGCACAAGCACAGGAATCAAAATCAACAAAGTCTTGTTATCGAAGAAATTTTGAAAAAATTTAAGTGGGTGGTCGAACCTGGGTTGGCATATTTATAAGGTTCCACATTCGTCCGTTTGGTCCGGTCGAATGTACAAGAATTCCACCTTCGCCCCTAATGAAAGGCACGAAGGGAAAAGGATTTTACCCGAAAGTGAAAATTTAGGTAAAACCACATTCGCCCAAAACGAAAACGGCCGAACGTAGAAAAATTTCCACATTCGTCCCAATTAAGGGCGAATGTAAAATGGAAATTTTGAAAAATTTTGCCAAATTACAAATTCGAATCCCGTTCAATATTTTTCAATCCGTTAAGCTTCCAAAACACAAATTTTCACATTTAGAATGATACAAAGCCCAGATGGTGTTGTCAAATCTCAGAAATTGACTATCAAGCATCCCCGGTTATCAAAAATAAAGCAGAAATGCAAAAATTTTGGATTTTCTGAAATTTTATCAAAACACACCTAAAATCTTTTTGGATTTTGTATCTTTTTGACATTAAAAGTAAATTGCAACAAATAAAATGCAGCAAAGTAAATGAAAACAGTAAACATTTTGTGAAATCCGGTCAGAGGATCATATCAGTTTTCTGAGAAATCCGATCACAGCGTTGATCTTTTTGTTTAATATTATCATTAGAAAACAGTATGTGATACGGCAATTGCTGATATTGTGATCCACGTAAGCTCACATGCAGACAATTACGCAATGCTTTAAAATGATACGAGTTAAGTGTATTAGACTAACACGATGTGGTGCCCACACACACGACATACTCCCGTATCAAGTAATTGCACAAAGCTTCGTCGTAACGCGTGATTATGCCAGAGTTATCCGTAAAAGTTACAAAGTATATAGCACAGAGGTGTACAGGTCAGCAAATAAATGCGGCAGAGTAACATGTGCGTATACACTAGGTTGAGGCTGATATTAATCACTGATTTGCATCAGATGACCAATACGATGTAATAATGATCTATGATCAATTAAAACATAAAGTCCCTCAATTCGGTAACTTCCGGTTTTGGCAATTAAGCTCTTTTAGCAAATATTCTGATAAAACTAGGTCCGTAAATCAATACGACAAAAGTTTATCAGAATATCCCGGATAACCATAACATAACGACCCGAAACCTCAGATTTTGGCAATCCTATCAAACGAAATTACGGTACTAAGACCATATGCCCATGAGGTGTTCAGCCACGAACGCGTAGTTCGTTATGTTTGTATCACTAATGCACGCAATATTTAGTCTACGAAGCCTATCAGCATATCACACGTAATCAACACACACCTCATAAACTATACAATTCTTTAGCCTGTGTCAGATTCCCACTGATGTACTATCATTTCCTCTGTTTTACCAGGAAATCATTTTTGATTTTCTAATTTTTAGGTCTTTTTGAATTTTATATTGTTTTTGGTTTTTCTGAAAAATGGCTCCCCCTAAAATAAAAAACATATTTTTGGTATTTTCAATTTTTATGAAAAACAAAAAAAAACAAAAATTTGAAAGAAACAATCCACTCGAAAGCATCAACTTCTTTGAGGATTAAACAATCCCCTCGAAAGCATCAACTTCTTTGAGGATTACGATAGTAAAGAGAAATTCCCAATTAGCAAAGAGAAATTCCCAATTAGCAAAATATAAAAACTAAAAACTAAAAAGCGATAAACCGAGGTGCCGATTAGTCCTGTTTTTCCTTTATATTGTTTACTTTTAAAAGATATTCAAAGCGTGAACGGTCAAAGGCTTTAGTAAACAGATCTGCACGTTGGTAGTCAGTATGTATTTTGATCATATCGATCAATTCCTTAGCGTAACAATCACGGATAAAATGATATTTGATCCGGATGTGTTTCGCTTTAGAATGATTTTCCGAATTTTTAGTTAATGCTATTGCGGCTTCGTTGTCACAGTAAATAGGAGTTTTTAGAAACTGCAAACCGTAATCCACCATTTGTTGTTGAATCCAGAGTACTTGCGAACAGCAACTCGAGGCTGCAATGTACTCGGCTTCACAGGTAGATTGTGCTACGGAAGTCTGTTTCTTGCATTGCCAGGTGATTAACCTGCTCCCGAAAAACTGGCAACCAGCTGTAGTAGATTTGCTATCCTTGTCACAGCCGCCCCAATCTGCATCACTAAAAGATATGAAATCAAAATTATCATCATTAGGGTACCAAAGTCCTTTTGAAGGACAACCCTTCAGATATCTAAGGATACGCTTGACCGCCGTCAGATGACTTTGTTTCGGCTTCGATTGATAACGAGCACAGAGACACGTTGCGTACATAATATCTGGTCGAGACGCCGTCAAATACATCAGAGATCCGATGATTGCTCTGTATGTAAAAGGATCCGTCAGCTCCCCCTTAGCGTCCACTCCAATCCCGTGATTGGGTTGAATCGGGGTATCCATTGGCTTTGAGTCCTCCATCTGGAATCGGCTCAAGATGTCGGAGACATATTTCGTCTGGTGAATGAAGATCCCGTCGGGTCTTTGGTCCACCTGCAAGCCTAGGAAAAACTGCATCTCCCCCATTGCGCTCATTTCGAACTTTTCCTGCATGACAGATTCGAACTCCCTGCATAAAAGCTCATTAGTTAAACCAAATATTATATCATCAACATATATCTGCACTAGAAGCAAGTCATCTCCCGTCTTTTTCGTAAAGAGGGTGCAATCGACGAGGCCACGCTTAAATCCTTTGTTGATGAGGTATGTACTTAGCTCCTCGTACCACTGCCTCGGAGCCTGGTGCAAGCCATAAAGAGCTTTGTTCAACACGTAGACCTTATCCCGGTGGATTGGGTCTTCAAAGCCTGGTGGCTGCCCGACATACACCTCTTCCTTGACTTTCCCGTACAGAAATGCGCTTTTCACGTCCATCTGGTAAACTTTGAATTTCTTATAAGAAGCAAACGCGAGGAACATCCGAATAGCTTCGATTCGTGCTACTGGTGCATAGATTTCATTATAATCAATTCCTTCGATTTGATGGAAACCCTGCACGACCAATCTGGCTTTGTTCCGAACAATTACCCCACGATCATCCTTCTTACACTTAAACACCCATTTGGTGCCAATCTTCTTTCTATCCGGCGGCAAATCCGTGAGCGTCCAAACTCCCAATTTCTGAAATTGTAATAACTCCTCCTGCATAGCTTCCACCCAGGCATCATCCTTCAAAGCGTCCTTGTATGTCCTTGGCTCTACCTGCGACACATAACACGCAAACGACCAATCATTTTGACTACCAGATTGTTGAATTTTGGCATATAAAGCTAAAGCACCAAAACTCTCTGGCGTATTAACGCTTTTAAGCTGCCCTCTGGTCATAACACTACTTCCAGGATCACCGATAACTTGCTCCAGCGGGTGAATACGATGAATCCGAGATTCCGGATAATCAGGTACTTGCACTCCCGTCTGAACAGTCAAGTTCTCTACAGCATCCAGATCATGACCCGTATTTGATGATGAAGCCACATCAGAAGTTGGAGTTGGGTTCACTGGCGGTGTCTCCTGTTCTTCAACTTGATCAAGAATAGCTTCTTCAAATTGTTCATCTTCAGACTCTGAAGTGTCTAACGAAGTTGAAGCCTCTTGAAATATCTCTTCTTCTTGTATAGGAGCATTGGTATCATTAGAAGCTGGTAGGGGGTTCACGGTGATCGGACGCACCAACGGTGAAGTCGTTGCATTTTCACATTCGTAAAGTAATCTAATAACAGCTTCTTCAACCAAGCTATCTAGATTGAATGATTCAAAGAAATCTTTGTAATCAAACATCCAATCAGGACCCGTGCCTTGAATATTTTGAGTGTATCGTTGAACGTCCACGTTAGCCCAGTCTTCCACACGACGAGTTCTCTTGTTGTATACCCGTTTGAGTGGGGTTGCATATCCAACAAAGTAACCCTCCTCTGCTTTAGGACTAAACTTTTCGCTTGGATTCAACATCGTGCAAGGCGCCCCGAAAGGTTCTAGATACTCTAAATTCGGCTTCCTTCGGTGTAACAGCTCATAAGATGTTTTTCCAAACTTCTTCACTGTTAGAACCCGATTAAGTGTGTAATTTGCTGCATAAATCGCCTCATTCCAGAACATTACTGGAAGATTTGAATCAGCAAGCATTGTTCTAGCCGCTTCAATTAGAGTCCTATTCTTTCGTTCAGCAACACCGTTCTGTTGAGGGGTATACGGAGCCGAATATTCATGATGTATCCCTTTGTTTTCACAAAGTTCATCCATCTTGGCATTTTTGAACTCCGTCCCATTGTCACTCCGAATTCTCTTTATCTTCACATTGTAGAGATTCTCCAATCGAGTGAACAGAACTTTTAGATTGATAAAAGTGTCGCTTTTATTCTGCAAACACATCACCCATGAAAATCTTGAGTAATCGTCAGTGACGACTAAGCAATAAAGCTCTCCAAGATGACTATGGCGCTTGACCGGTCCGAAAAGATCCATGTGCAATCGCTCTAGTGGCATCTCAACAGAGTTAACCTTTTTCACTTTGTGGGACTGTTTGTGTTGCTTCCCCTTTTTACAACTCACACACTTGTCATTGAGATGGAAATGTTTCACATTTACTCCATCGACAAGTCCATTTCTCACGAGTTGATTCATTTTCTTCAGATGAATGTGCCCCATTCTTCGGTGCCACATTATCGATTCTTTCTCAGTCGCCTTGGTCAAAAAGCATGTTATTTGCCCCTGTGATGTCATCGCCTTGGACATATCAAGAATGTATAGATTGTTGACGCGAGGTGCCTTCAACATTATCCACTCCTTAGGAATTGTAAAGCCCGGTTTCAAGATATAGCAGGATTTGTCATCAAAATGCACAGTAAATTTCTTGTCACATATTTGACTGACACTCAACAGATTATAGTCTATCTGCTTCACATACGAAATCCGCTCGAAACTCACTATCCCATTGCTCACACTCCCTTCCATCGTAATATATCCACCTTTGTTTCCCGCAAACGCTACATACCCTCCATTGATGTTCTTCACGTCGAACAGCAACGCAAGATCCCCTGTCATGTGGCCTGAAGCTCCACTATCAACAATCCAAAGACTGCTAATAGGGCCAGCTGAAGCTCCCTGCACACAAAAAGTAAATCATTTAGTGCTTTCGGGGGACCCAAGCCTGAGTCTTGGGTCTTTCAACATCAGGTTTCACAATAACATTTTCACAAACATTTTTAACAACTTTTTGATCAATCTTTTTCTGATTGCTCAAAGTCGTTTCCTTTTTCTCATTCACTTTTGAAGTAGAGGCTCCTGGAGTACCATTGGGTGTCCAAGATTGTTCAGTCCTTTTCAGGATACGAATCTGAGACTTTGGATTCTCAGTCGGTTTCTGAACATTGTTAGCAAAGGTAACTTTCTTGGTAACCTTATCTGATTTAACAGACTTAGGTCCAACATTTGATTTGACAATTGGTTTTGGTGGAACCTTTTGCCTATCAACTGTTGAGTTCACCACAGGCTTTCTCCACGAATGTTCCATGGCAATCCGATTTCTTCTATCATAGTGCATTGGACGAGTGTTCCTCATTTGAAAATTGTTTTGATAATAAAACGGTTGTTGTTGTTGAGGAACAACTCTCCTATGAGGTGGCACATAATGATCAATCGGCTTTCTCATAGAATTCCTCACTTCAACTTCGTGCCTCTTGTGCCTTACATATGGGCACTGAGCAAGTAAATGCCCGCGTTCCCCACATTTAAAGCACGCACGGTACTCTTCAAAAACATTTGGAGCATTTGGTTGAGCAAATGATCTAACAGGGTATTGATCATTATACTGTTGCTTTCTTAAACTCTCAGGGAGTGGCCCTTTTGAGTAAGTTGGCTCATTGAAACCATTAGCTCTGTTTTTGGGTTTAACAAACTCTGTGACATGGACCTTTGGTTCTTGAGGAACATCCAAGTACAACTTCTTTAACAAAGCTGGTGGAATTTCATTTGTTCTCTCATGTTTTGGGAACCAAATAGTACTTTCTTGCCAAATCTTTTCAATTTTAGCATAATTGGCATTTTTAATTGGAAAGTCCTCGTCAGAGATGATCTTATCGGATCCTTCCATCCGATAAAACACCTTGACAGGTTTGTCACATTGTTCGTTTTTCTCATTCTTCTCAAGATCATTCTTAATCACATTAAGATCTTTCTTTTCAACAATCTTCTCAGACTTATTCACATGATAAACATTTCTCATTGGAACAATTTGAGATGATGAAACTGGTTCATTTGTAATGATGTGATTTTCTTTTGGAATTTCACATGCATTAACAGTTTGGTTACAACCAGTATCATCACTCTCTGAATCTGAGTCAACACTTTCAGCAGTAACACCCTCATCATTGATTCCCAATATCGGTCTAACATCGGAATTTGGATCACCAACACTTGAAGTGTTAGATTCATTTTCCGATGCTGAATCAGATTTTACCGAACTCTCCGGTGTCACTTGGTGACAATTATGGTTTTCAAAGAGAACCGGAGATGGTACAGCCCGATAATTGGTTGTTTTGTCATCAATGATGTGGTCTACCACATAAGCAACATTCTTGTAACTTTCCAACTTTTTGTTTACTTTTTCAGCAAAGCATTTGATGGCAGCCATTTCCAACTTGGTGTTTTCAATTTCATTGATGTAGTTGTTTATTGCCAATTGTTTTAAAGACAAAGTGTTTTTCAAGTCAGAAATGTCCTTTTTGTAGCCATCTAATACTTTGTTAAAAGCATTTAACTCTTTGCGAGTAGATTGACTGTTCATGATAGCACTATCACGTTGAATACGGAGTTGTTTAACCTCCTCAGTCAATCTATCACAAGCACCACAATATTTTTCACTAGTATTGTCAGTACTACATGCAGAACTTACAGGTTTTGGTGGGTCAGTCATGGCCATCAATGCGAAATGAGCTTCCTTTCCTGCAAAGAATCTGGAATAATCAATCTTTGTGAAAGCATCATCTGCAATGCATGACTTCCTAGTCATCAGAAAATCTGCTTCTGCAAGTAACTGATCAATATCTTCATCAAGAGAATTAACACTAGCTTCCGTATCCGAGTCACTGTCTGAATCAGAATAAACCGATTCACACTCCTCAGGAATGTCAGAAACAGTATCAATCACAACTCCCGAATTTGTCTCTTCATTTTCAACCTCAACATTAACCTCAGAATTAACCTTAACAGGTTCAAAATCCCCATCCATTTCAACTTCAGACTCATCACTATCAGCCTCAGTTTCAACCTTCTCCTCCATCGTCACTGAATCTTCAAGATCAACCTGATAGGCAACACACGCCACATTTCCTCCAGTTGTGATTTCCTCAACACCTATCTGAATACTCGACCAGTCAAACCTCTCATCTTGTTGAGTAACCAATGCTTGATTGGTCTTCTGTTGTTCAGCTGGTGTAGTGATTGGTATGACTGTTCGGTTAGTATTGTTTGGTGTTTGGTTTGGTGTCTGGTTTGGTGTGTTTGGTTGTCTATTTTGGTTGTTATTAAAGTTGGTTTGACGATTTTGGTAGTTGTTGTTGGTGTTTTGGGAAGAAACTTGGTTTTGGTTTTGTTGTTGACGGTTCTGATAGGTAGCATTAAATGGATTTCTGTTGCCTTGTTTCGGTGGCTGTGAGCATTCACGTTTAAAGTGACCTTTACCTCCACAGTTAAAACAAGTCACTTTCTCCTTATTGAACCCGTAGGTTATATTAGGAGAAGTTCCCAAGTCTGTTCTACCTGTCTTCTCAATAAACTCTGTTGCTCTTCGCATTATGCTCGCAAATGCCCATTGAATATCAATGAGTTCCATTTCCTCCTTATCAATCTGTGCGTAGTCTTCATTGGTCAAGTTGTTATTACCAATTTGACTAGCAACTAATCCATTATAGGAAGAAACCATTGCAGAGACTAAAGCAATGTGTTGCTGAGCAACTTCAACTGTCACATTTCCAAGATTGGAAGTTTCCAAAACCACAGTTGGTTGGTTAGGTTGATTCATTGGTTGTGGTTGAGATTGACCAGCAGTGTAAAAAGCTGCTTGTTGCTTTGGGGAGAATGGTGGAATGTATGAATATTGATATGGAATTTGTGGTTGTGGTTGTGATAAAGATGAAGTTTGTTGATGGTAGTTAATGATGGGTGAATCTACAGCATTGGATATACAAGCAACATGTGGGGTAACTAGCCCTCCTGAACTTGTACTTGCTGGAACTAAAGATCCTCCAAAGTATAAGTTTGGATTCTGAGGAATCTGTGCTCTCCTAGCCTTCCTCTTCTCTTCCAATTCTTTGTTTTCCAGCTTCTCAACGAACTCCTGAAGAGACCAGTATTGAAAAGCATCCTTCTCCTTCAGAACATCCACATGCTGATCCCAGTTTGGTGGTAATGCTTCAGCAAACTTGTCCACCTGTTTTGCCATAGGGATCTGTACACCATAGCTAGACAATTCAGATATCAAATGATTATATCTAGGAGTTAGTTCTTTCAAAGTTTCATTTCCAACATAAGAAAAATTCTCAAACTCCTTAACAAGTTCTTCCATCCTCAAATTTCGAGTCTTCTCATTTCCGTCATGCTTCCTTTTAAGCATATCCCACAGTGCCTTAGAAGTTGTGCACGTTCCAAACTGATGCAAAAGATCATTTGTAATGGCTTGTGTCAGTTGAGAGAACGCCTTCTTTTCCACAGCAAACTTCTTTTTCTCATCCTCCGCCATGCTCTCCAATGGCACTGGTTCACCTGTGTTCTCCAGAACTGGTGGTGTGTAACCTTTAGCAATCATGTTCCATGCTTCAGCACCTTCCACTCCCATGCCTTCCAAGTGTATCTTGAACTTTTTCTGCCACTGATTGTATTCTTGAATCTCCATAAGCTTCGGTGGCCGAGTCCCGCTACCTGAAGACAAATCACTAATCAGTGTGGAAATAGCATTAGTAGTTTGAGTGTTTACCACCGCTGCTGCTACTCCCCAGTAGTCAGACTGTGGTACTGTAGGTGCACTCTGAGTCATGTAGTTAACCGGCTGTGAAGACTGTGTGCTCGTCTTCTGTGCTGCCACTGTCCATGGGTCCATCACCTGCTGTTGTGGTTGTGTAGTTGCTGGTGTAGGAGTAGTCTGATAACGCCACATAGTCACGCACTTCGAGAAATTCAACACTTAGAAAAAAATTTTCAAAAACTATCCTAGGTTCGCCCAGTAGAGATTAGGTTCGTCCCTTTTGTTTTAGGTTCGCCCAAAACAGTCACTCCCGAAGGTAAGATTTCACTAGAATGTAAAAATACACAAACACTCTTCTACCTTCGTCCAAACAAAACTAGGTTCGTCCGTTTGAATTTTACCTTCGTACCCCCGATCTCCCGAAGGTAAAATATTGGACCCGAATGTAAAATTTTTATGTGAAAAATTCTACGTTCGACCAAACTTCTCTACGTTCGTCCAGAAATACACTCACCCTCGACCTAAAACTCACACGTTCGCCCACAAAGTCCAGGTTCGCCCATATCTGAACTTTTGAAAAACGGTTACACTTTGAAAAACGGTTATTTTGATCTCTGATTTTCAAAAGTTTGTGGATTTGATTGATCTTGATCAGGTTATGCTTCGGAGATGATTTGGAACAACTTTAATACTTGGAATTTTGAATTTTAACCACAAAATCACCTCTAATTCTTTCAAAAACACATAAAAACCATTTTTAATTGAAAACAGATGTGAATTGATGAAAATTATGTCCAAATCAGCTCTGAGTTTATCAATTTGTTGTTGTATGATCCTCTACGCTCTGATACCACTTTGTAGAGGAAGAATTTGACAACAATACAGGATTATATGATCATACAAGTTGCTAAACCAGGTGCGGAAACCCTAGCTTAGAACAAACTGATATAAACTCAATCAAAACACAATCAAGGTCATTTTAAATGCTTTTCATAGATTAACTTGTTCAAATAAACGTTTACAGACTCAATACAGTTAATCTAGAACTCAAACTATCACTCTCAAACCTCTCAGGAACACACACACAAAACACACACTCTCAATGACTCGTTTTACATTACAAAAACCTGAAATCTATATATAGTAGCTGTACATTCGTCCAAACTGACTGGTCGAATGTAGCTTGTTCTACATTCGCCCATAACATATGGTCGAATGTATCTTCTGTGTATCCCTGGTTCCAGATTCGTCCACATTAAAGCTTCCTTCGCCCCTTTCTATGTTACCTTCGCCCATACTACTCTCATTTGCCCCTTAACACATGTTAACATCTAATCATTAGTCGCAAAACGGCATCTACACTAACCCATCAGCTAACATACTCACATATAAAAAATGTGTTAACATGTGTTACCAAACCATCATCTAGCATAGTGACTTAAAAAAGTGATTTAACGCATGTTAATTCAAAAACTCTAGTGGTATCAACTGTTACTCAAATCATCATCTGTGGTGCTACCAGAAAACCATGGATGAGATGTTAACATGTGTTACTAAACCATCATCTAGCATAGTGACTTAAAAAAAGTTATTTAACGCATGTTAATCCCAAAATCTAGTAGTATAAACTGTTACCCAAATCATCATCTGTGATACCCAAATCATCATTCGAAATCTAAAAAAAAAAACTAAGTTTCCACCTTCCAATCCAAATCTAAATAAACCCATGAAGACTTGACAAATTAAAAGCAAACCATGATATTGTATAATTGTATTACTTTATTGTTGCTGGTAAAAAAAAGGAACCATATACGATGTGGACTGAAACAAATTAGAACAAACAGAACAGGTCTATAAAGATTGATTAAAAATCAAACAGATCTATAACAAATTGAACAAATTTATAAAGTTGGAACAAAAATCAAACCAGAATCTAGAAGATTGAACCAATAAAACAAATGTAACATCGATGTTGAGCAAACTAATATTTCAACAAATTATCTCAGCCAAAATCGTGGAAAGATGGAAAAAAATTGTCGAACAGTTTAAAGAGAGGCAGAAAACAATGGTTGTGAATGAGTTGATCGAACTCTACAAACCTGCCACAGTAACATCGGCTGCAAAGTTGTTGAGGATCACACCACGAGGTGGAGATGAAAATGACGGAAACATGTTTGAAGGTGGATCTTCTATGTTAAAATCCATGGGGGAAAGAGATGAGAAAAAGATGAAGATGAGAAGATTTTATCTTTTAGATTTTCATGGGGAATGGGGGGTAAAAAAAATTGGTCAGAGTACAAACATGGGGGGATGTGCATGAGACGTTCTTCTACTTGATATAGAGTTCCTAGGGCTGGTAAAAACATGCTCAAGGTGAAGTTACCTCACTACCCTTATGATATTATTAAATTGGTTTTTGATTGTGATGATGTGGCTTGATTGTAGCAACATGTTGGGTTTCTAGAGTTTACCCTCTAACTAGGGTTTCTTGTATATACTCATACTATATATATATATATATATATATATATATATATATAATTTGAAAATGTTAAAATTCAGTTTTATTTAGTAAGGTTTAAAATGAATAAGTTAAATAGGAAGGAAATTGGTATCAAGTATTTGCATATCATGTGGATCGGCATGTCTAGTTGTGCTAAATATAGATGATTCTTTGAGGTAATATGGTGTGTTGTACAGAGACGTGGGTCCTAATTGCACTATACTGGGACAAAATTCTTCGATAAAAATATTTAAAGCATACAAACATCGTATGAGATGTACTTGTGCACTTTAAATTATATTTTTTTTACGTGTTAATAATCATGTATTTTTAAATATTATCATGTTGAAGACAAAAATTAGTTGTTTCATATATGATTTGTAGTTATAACTTATTAGCCACAATAATACTGCATAAGGAACGAGAAATGAAGACTTTAAGACCCACCGTAATGGCGCCTGGATTCGACCCAAAATGCTGGGTACACCACTCTTCCGAGCGTTTTCGAGGCAAAAATTGCTTAAGGCGTGTAATATAAAACATTCCTTATTTTGCTCCTTTCAAGATTTGTAACCGTTTGAGAAGTAAAGATGAAGAAAAATCAGGATGAAAATAGTTTTTATGGACCTATTCTGGCCGGCCGACGGCATATGTGTATTTTTGCTACATTGAACTCAAGATGAAGATGAAGAAAGGTTTTATAGAAATAATTTTAACGTTAGAAATATATTTTATATTAAGGATATAGAGTAAAGTTGTTGGCTATTCACTAACCACTTTTAAGCCTAGAAATAATATTTTAGTTTGTTTAATTCTTTGTGTTATTTATTGGCGTTAGGATTCAATACACATTGAATGAAAAATAGGAAGTCGAAGGAAGGGTATCAAATGGACTCCAATTGAACTCATTCAAGCGGCATTGGAACGGTCTCATCGAACCCTACGATGTTAGTTTTTAGGTCTTCGTTTTTTGGGGTTTTAACTTGTAGTTTTAGAATATACGTTTCATCATTGTGTCTTTTTTCTTATTTTCATTGTGTCTTTTTTCTTTAGCATTGTGTTATATTTTGTGGCATTATGTCATATTTCATGATCTATTGTGTTTTTTGTATCCTTCTCACATTTCTCATTTTTTGTTACACTGTGTAGAATAACTTAACCCATTTTATTCACCGGCATATTCTTTATTTTATTATATATATATATATGTATATATTTAGGGGAAAGTTAATTTGAGAACACCTATATTTCGTGCGAACCGCGAGAACGTCATCTAAAACCATTCAAATCAAAAATTTCTTTTTACACTTATCTTTATTACTAAAATACAATCCCAAAAACACAATTTACGCGTAAAAATTTAAACGTATACGGAAATACATTGTTTTTACACATGTGTAAATTTACTGTTTGTACATGTGTAAACTGTTTCATTTACACATATGTAAAAAGTTAATTTGAAAGTGTTTTTGCAAGAAAAGATGAATTATTTGGAAAGAAAATTCATTTTGTTAGTGTTGTATTTTGATTATAAATAGGTTTGTATTGAAAAATAAATGATTTTGATTGGTTTTCTCATTTTTTTCTCACGGTTCTCGCGATATTTAGCGTTCTCAAGATAACCCTCCCCTCTATATATATATATATATATGTATGTATGTATCTCGTTCATTCATATAAACGATTTTTAGTTTTTCACTTTATATAAACTCTTTCATAAGTTATTTGTTCAATTTAAAGTATTTTTTTCAATTTTCACTTTTATCTAAACTCTTTCAGAGCATTCTCATCCCGGACATCAAATATATGTGAGTGTGTCCACCAAATTATATGCGGTGAGTGTAAGTGGTTGTGAGTGGAGGATATAGAGAATATTTGGTGGAAGCACTTTTACCCCCAAATATGAAAAGTTACTGTTCACCCCTAAACATATTTTAATATTTTTAGAAGTGGTTGTGAGTGAGGAGAGAGAAAATATAATGATAAAAGTATGAAAAAGTATTATTATTTTAATTAGGAGAGAGAACATTTAGGGGTGGAGTAGTGATTTTTAGTGTAATTTGATGGATGGGATTTGGTGGATGGGATAAGAATGCTCTCATAAGTTATTTTTAGTTTTTCACTTTATATAAACGATTTTTAGTTTTTCACATTTTATTTTGTAACGAAAATAAAAGAATAAAAAAATTTTAAAAAAATATTAAATCATCGAGTAATTAATGAAGGACTTGAACCACTACACAATTTTTTGGTTAAAAATGGAAGTTTGACTCATCAATGAGTCACACGCGTTTGATTTGAGTTCGAATTGGAATGTTTTTAATATAATTAAGCATGTTAAACGACCGAAAATTGATTGTTGGTTACAATCATGTTTGAATTGTTTCCAAAAACAAAGAAAACGCGGTTCGATTTTGAATTATTTTCGCGTTTGACCTGGGTTTTGACTAATTCGATTTTAACCTTAAAAACTGGATTTGTTTAAGTTTAACTTGTTTCTATATCTAACACCAACAGCTTAGGTGATGTAGTGGTGTTGTGTTATGTTGTTAAGTCTTGCCTTGCTTTGTGCATGGGTTCGAATCCAGCCCAATGCACATTTTTTAAACCGATTTTTTTGACAAAACAAAACTATATTTTATTTATTTTGAAAATAAAATAATAAATGTGGTTAAGAAAAATTTTTTTTAATTAAATGTCAAAATAGCAGATAACATGGAACTTTTATTAAGTTTCAAATAGGTACAAAAATACGAAAAGTTACAGTCTCTCCTACTTTTGGGAACTTCGTCCCGAATTTTATTTCAAAATCGACATTTCAGTAGGATTGAGGGTAGTTAGTGATAGTTATGGTGAACGTGGTTTAGTTTAAAACGTGGCAATAGTTATAGAGTATAGGATAATCTGGTTTCGAATACTCTTGGTTAGACAAATGATATGCATGAGTTCTAAGGTTGGAAGAAGACAAGAGTTGAATTATGTTAGTTGGGGATATTCAGGAGGGATAAACGTTCTAAAGGATACCAAACCTAAGTTTCATGAATACAAAAGGAATACATGGAATAATCGACTATGGAAAGACTAAATGACCTACCAAATAACTTGGGTTTGTTATTGGCCTGATCCTAAGTCACCTTTTTGATGTATCGTTAGTGTTTATATATAGGGTGTACCGCAGCTAACCCACCACACCTCTGATACTCAAAACCGTGTTAGGTATCTACCAAAACCCTAATAGAATTTCACACCACCTTAACGTACCTGTAATTCATGATTACGTTCCGGACCGCAATCACCAATTTACCTTACACTAGGATTGTGTGTCCTTCTATGACTCTAAACCAAACACACATATATAATAGTGCACAACAACTTTGCGATTGAGTTTTTGTATCAATGAGTTTAATGAATATTTGTATCAAATTGTATGTTCTTCACAGTTAAGTTCAAGGAAGGTGCACAATGCATCCAAAAAATGTTTCCAACTGTTGAGCAGGCAAGAAGACCTCTACCAGTCGGTGTGTAGGAACCTCTACCGATTGTTGAGTAGGTACAATGGCCTCTACCAGTTGTTGAGCAGGTTATTATTAAAACCTCTAACGACTGTTGAGCAGACATGATGACCTCCACCAATCGTTGAGCAGGTTATTAGAAACTCTACCAACTGTTGAGCAGGAACTTCATCCTCTACCAGTTGTTTGAAAATGTAACAATTGTTTTTGGAGCTCAACACATAAGATGCAAATTGGCAATACATATATAACCATTGTAAATACAACAAGTATCAAGTATAGTATGCAATTTGTAATTGTATTGTCCTAGAATGGGTTAGTGGGTCTAGGTGTGATTGTAGCAATAGTTCATATTTTAGCTATCCATGTTTTCAAGTATCAAGAATAATAAGTTTTTCAAATATAGTAGATAATCAAATCCTCATGTATCACTAAGAATCAAGTTTTCAACATTTTGGTTATCATAGAGATCAAGTTCATGTTCGAGGAGGTGAAAGATATGAATTTGGTTTTTGAGAGGATGATGAAAAACTCAAAGTAAAATCAAGGTTGTGAAAGATGGTGAATGTAAAGGGTTTAATTTATAAGTTTTCAAAAGAGACACAAGTAGTAAAGTGATCATGTAGAATAATCGTGGGGTTTGAATCAATGGTTAGATTCGAGCATATGAGGAAACATGATTATGATAATTGCCAAAAATTGTAAAAGTTCGAACAAGTTGAAAGTAAGTAGGTGTCAATGGAGAATTTAGAGATAAATTTTGTTCCTACTGATGGAAAGATTTTATTTTATTTTGTTAAAAATTGGTTTTGTACATAAAGCAAAAGTCATTAAATAGTACAAACTAAATGGATTTAGATCAGAATATTTCAGCGAGTCAGAGATTTTAAACACGATGTCGGGTTTCAAAAATCAAGAATTTGTCGAGGTGTTTTGTATAATAGACTTTGATTAATCCATAAAACTTTTCATCGAAAATCATTTGTTACGCCAATAAATTTTTACATAAACATTTGAAATTTAGAAAATAGGTTTGTGGAAATAAAAGACTCTTTGGCAAAATATTTATTTGCTATAGTTTGTGAAATCCCCAAGTGATGAAAGTTTGACAAAATTCAGTACTCTTTAGTGTTGGTACTAGAGTATCTCCTATACACAGGTTATGAGATTATAGTTTGAACAAAGATTTTAAAATCTTGAATGTGATTAAATTTAATGGTTGAGGGTACCTTAAAAAAATGTACGGGGATGTTTAAAATTAAACTAGCTTTTTTATCGCGGCGCGTTAAAATGGGAATCAAGTGGTTCACTCATGTTTTTGCCGCAACCGACTATGCAATTGATGAAGGTAGTAGTAATAGTTTAAAGGGCAGACAAAGGCGAGTTACATTAGTTTTAAAGTTACCAGAAAGATGCATAGCATGGTTTCAAAATATTCCAAATCAACATGTATACACATACTTTATTATACACAACAAACATTGCTAACCAAATATAAAATACAAGTTGCTAGCATTATTCAAAACATGTTTCATGGTCGTTAATTGATTGCGTCCAAAGGGAATGGAAGGTCCAATAAAATAACACCATCAGTATACACAATCACCTAATAATTAAAAATTGCACGGGATAAAAAAATAAAAGAAAAGCATAACACAGGAATCGAACCAGGGTAAACAGAGTGTAAAATAGGGAACAAACAACTCTACCAAAGCAACACATATGCAATGCCAACGGAAGAAATTATATATAAACTGAAACTGAAGGCAGAGATGGAAATCACTGTTCAAATGGATTTCCCTATTAATAGGATATAATTGGCTAGAAACATCAAACGTAATAAATTTAAAATGTGTGTATATATATATATATCTATAACTTATAATAAAAGAATTGAACTTTGATTATGTGGCATTCAATGGAGGCCTCAACCCCTCCTTAAATGTGCCACGTGGCATCATGTAGGATTTTTAATTTTTGAGTTTTTTTTTTAATAAATCTATATATATTATAATTATTTTAGGAAAAGATAAGAATTTAAAAACAAAATTAAATTTTCTCTCTAATGTTTCCTCCCATAACTTTTAAACGTTAATATCTTTTATATACGAGATTTTTTTAAGAAAAAAATTACACCAAATTAACGAGCGTTTTATTATCTTTCCAACGAGTACCATAGTGCTATATAAAAAACGGAGAAAAAAAACAACTATTTTTGTGGGGTTTTGTTTTGAAATATATTTTACTCTACTAATAAAACACAAACGATAAACATAACTTCATAGGCAAAGATTCCTTTTTTATATTTGAATATGATAACTTATGACAGAAATTTTTGTAAAATAAATAAATAATAATAATATTCATTAATCATGTATTGGCAAATCATTAATTATGTTGTCATATTAGATATTTTATTATGTTATATTAGATATTTCAACCCCGGGACACTCCCGGGATAAAAGCTAGTGTATGTATATGTAACATGTCGTAAAGAGAAACATATTATTTAGGTTAGATGTTGAAATAATTAAACATACAGGTAATATTATAAGTTTGTAAAATGAAGTGTGGTTGTGAAATCCACAAATGATTCATGAAATTTAGGCTAACACGGGAATTATATAAGAAAGAAAATAGATTTGAATTGCAAAAATTTTGAGATTCAAAACTTAGAATTTAAACGGGAGTGAGGGGGTATAACTAAAAATGAAACACAAAGATTGTAAACATTTATCCACGAATAAACGAAAACGTTGACTTATCAAAATAGATCAGATCTAAGCCCAAAGATTTTGCCCTAATTCGCAGTCAAACAGGAAGTCAAAAGATGATCGATTCGACGATTTAGAGAGTTATAGGGTGAGATTAGATAGAGGTTTTCTTGTTTTCGGTGGGTTTAGGGCAGGAACATGGTTTCAATTTATAGCTTCGTTGCCTCGATTGATAAAATGGAAGTTTGACTCATCAATGAGTCACACGCGTTTGATTTGGGTTCGACTTGGAATGTTTTTAATATAATTAATCGTGTTAAACGACCGGAAATCGATTGTCGGTTACAAGCAAGTTTGAATTGTTTCCAAAAACAAAGAAAACGCGGTTCGATTTTGAATTATTGTCGCGTTTGACTTGGGTTTTGACTAACTCGATTTTGACCTTAAGAACTGGATTTGTTTAAGTTTAACTTGTTTCTATATCTAACACCAACATCTTAGGTGGTGTAGTGGTGTTGTGTTATGTTGTTAAGTCTTGCCTTGCTTTGTGCATGGGTTCAAATCCAGCCCAATGCACATTTTTTTAACCGATTTTTTTGACAAAACCAAACTATATTTTATTTATTATGGAAATAAAATAATAAGTGTGGTTAGGAAAAAAAAATTAATTAAATGTCAAAATAGCGGATAACAGGGAACTTTTATTAAGTTTCAAATAGGTACAAAAATACGAAGAGTTACATTTACCCCTTTTGAGACTCTGCACTAACGTCGGTTCGATATTTGTTGTAGCAACAAGTTGGCGCCCACCGTGGGGTTGCGCCATTGTATTCTTCTCCTAGATCAGTAGTGTAGCTCCAACTCTCTGAATTGTCCAACCACGAGTCTCCGGAAGAAGTGAACCAAGTCTCTCCGAACACCGACCAGACCTCCCCTAACAGGTCTGTGACTTTTTCAACCCCTGGAAGCATCCCTACAGGTGCTGCATCTCAGGAGTTCACTCTCTTCCAAACTCCAACTCCCTCTCGTTCAGGGGTAGCATCTCCCCTCCTCAGCTCCATGCGTACACCCGAACGCATAGATCTAACCCCTGGGGGAGTTGCGAGAAACTTCTTGCGACTAAGATCCCTTCTCGACCAACACGTGAACAGGGAAAGGGAAAAAGGTGTAAGGCTCCGGCTGGATTATAACAAGGATGAGCCCTCATTGTTACCTGGGTCACCTCTTTTTCCCCATCTTATTCCTTCCAGCTCTCAGTCCAGTCCTCCTAACTCTGGAGCTGGACCTAGCTCAGTTTTCCCTCCATTTAATTCTGCACCTTATCAGCCGGGAAGGCCAAGTCCAACCTCCTTCCCCCTGTTCACATCTCAACCTCCTGTCTCAAGTGTTCCACCTCCAGCACCCACTTCATGGGAACAAGCCATGGTCTCTCTACCCATGACCCGTAGCGCCTCAATGAATATGCCTATGGGAGTCAGTAGCATGATGACACTTGAGAGCCTTCAAGGCTTCAACTTTATGCCTCAAATGATGGCCCATTTTCCTTGGCAACAGCTCATTAGCCAAGCACTGGCTACACACCAAGGTAACTCAAATGGGAACAACAACACAAGAGTCGAAAATAACATGAACCAGCCTTACAAACCCAGCAGCCTCTCCCACTTCTCCCAACAAATAGCAAACTACAAGTTCCCCACCAAGCTGAAAATGCCTTACATAAAGACCTATGATGGTACCGAGGACCCTAAAGATCATTTACAAATCTTCTATGGGGCCGCACGAATGGAAAAATGGGGAAAACCCGAGTGTTGCCTTATGTTCATGCAAACACTCGTTGGCTTAGCCCGTATTTGGTTCAATGACATTCCTGCCAGGAGCATCCGATCCTTTGATGATCTAGGAAAAGGTTTCTTGGCCAACTTCTCACAGCAAAGGCGTTGTGTCAAGGATGCCACTGTCATCTTCCGGATTAAGCAAAGGGATGATGAAAGCCTAAGAAACTTTATAGAACGATACAAAAAAACAAGGTCTCACGTATGTTGGTGCTGATGAAAAGATGAAGGTTGCAGGGTTTATGAATGCCATCAACTCCAAATACCTTACTCGAGATTTTAACAAAAGTCTTCCGAGAACCCTCGAAGAAGCTCTTGAAATGGCTGAAGCCCACATTCGAGGGGAGGAAGTTGTAGACATCAAAGAACAAAGAAAGAGAGCTGTTAACTGGAGAAGCTCTAGTCCGAAATGAAAAATGGGTGGCTATGGGTCTTATGACAAATGATCCAAAGGGTCTGAAGGGAGGAACCTTCCAAGCAGAGACCAAACAATAAGCTTCACTACCTAACTAAGACCCCTCAGAAGATCCTGGCAACTGAAGAAGTCAAGCACAGCTTCAGACCTCCCCGTCCTTTACAAAAGAGCAAAAGGAATGAAAGATCCAACCAATACTGCGAATTCCATGAAGAAAAAGGACACCACACCAACGATTGCTTCCGACTCAAGAAAAGGATTGAGGAGGCAGTCAAATCTGGGGAACTGGCTCATCTGGTTAATGGAGTTAAAGAAAACATAGCCGATGGTAAGAAGAAAGAAGTTAATATGGTCCTGATCGAACCAGAGGTTCCCAACAAACGGCCACGGTTGGAGGCTTGGGAACGTCAATGTGTCTGATTCCCTCCACTGGAAGGAGAGAAGAACTATGACCCTCAAGTTGTGGAAGCTCTAATAGGATGGATCAGGACACAACGAGCCTACCTTGATACTAGGGCAGCCACGGAGATAATGTTTGAAAATACTTCAATTTGCTGAGCTCAGATGAACGCTCCAAGCTTCAACCAGCTGAGTCCTCCATCAAAGGTATAGCTGACATACCTCTCAAGCCCTTAGGGAAAATAACACTCGATGTCGATTTCTCCGAAGGAAAGATGCAAAGAACTGAACCACTCACTTTTCTAGTCCTCAACCTACCTTCAAGCTATGATGTTATTATCGGAAGACCATGCTTGGTCACCTTTGATATGGTCGTCTCTATTAGCCAGAAAAGTGTGAAGTTCCCTACTGAAAACGGAGTGGCAACCCTCCAACCCTCTACTGAGGTACTCAGGATAGAGGGAAATGAAGACGAAAGAGACAAACGAGGCTTAAGTATTAACCCAGAATATCCCGAACAAAGGATTAGGGGCAATACAGGCCTTCCCAAAGACATACTCTCAATGCTTGAAGGGTTGCTCAAAAGCAACGTTGACGTCTTTGCTTAGAGTCCCAGCGACATGACTGGCATTCCATGTGATATCGCTGAACATGAGCTCAGAATTCCCTCTGGTGTTAAACCTATAGTCTAGAAGAAACAAAGCCTTGCACTTGAAAGAAGCTTGGTAGCTTGCTTGGAGGTTGACAAGCTTGTAGAAGCCGGAATCCTTCGAGAGGTCAAATACCAATCATGGGTTGGCAACCCTGCAATGGTCCGAAAACCTGATGAATCTTGGAGGATGTGCATACATTTTAAAGATCTTAACAAAGCATGCCCCAAAGACTGGTACCCCTACCTAAAATTGACCTCAAAGTTGACTCGCTTACAGGTACCCCTTCTAATGCTTCCTGGATGCCTACCAGGGTTACCACCAGATACAAATGAAGGGAGAAGACGAAGAGAAAACTGCTTTCCATACCGACAAAGGTATTTTTTGCTATCGAAAGATGCCTTTTGGTTTAAAAAATGTAGGTGCTACTTATCAAAGGCTAGTAGATAAAGCCTTCGCCAATCAAATTGGCAAAAACATGGAAGCTTATGTTGATGACTTAGTGATCAAGAGTAAGACTGAAGATCAAATGCTTGAGGACATACACGAAACGTTTGTCAACCTCAATAAAATCAACATGAAGCTTAACCCAGTCAAGTGCTCGTTAGGTTTTGAAGAAGACAAATTCTTGGGGCACATTGGAGGGAAGCAAAGCATTAAAGCTAATCCCAACAAGGTCTGAGATGTTCTAAACATGAAGTCTCCTCAAACAAAGAAGGAGGTAGAAAGCCTAAATGGGAAGCTTGCACCCTTGAAGTGTTTCATGTCCAAACTGGCAGAAAGATACATACCCTTCTTCAAAACTCTCAAAGGGTGCACTGATAAAAAAAGATTTTAGATGGACCGGGGAAGCCTTCAACCAAATGAAACAACATCTCGCTTCCCTTCCAACAATTGCAACTCCTGGAACTGGGGAAACAATCTCTATCTATCTATCAGTTACTGAAGAAGCCCTCAGCGTTGTTCTCACAATAGAACGAGACAAGGCTTAGGTACCCGTCTACTTCTTTAGTAAATCTTTAAAATTAGCAGAGGTCAAGTACCATAATTTGGAAAAATTAGCCTTAGCCCTGGTTCCAACAGCCAGAAGGCTTCAAAGGTACTTTCAAGCACACCCAATACAAGTGGTCACTGATCAAACCATAAAAAGTATGTTTGAAAAACCTGAAACTTCGGGAAGATTAGCCAAATGGGCTATCGAATTAGGTGAACACAAAATCACCTATGTCCCAAGAAAGGCAATCAAAGCACAAATACTTGCTGATTTTATTGTTGAAATTCCAAAGGAAGAAGTGACTGAAGTTAACATCACTATTGATGAACCCCCCTGATCATGAAGCCTGGAAGCTTTTTACCGACGGAGCTTCCAGCATCCAGGGACAGTGGCTGGTCTCGTCTTAATTAACCCTGAAGGGTTGGAATTTACATATGCTCTTCGACTTGATTTTCAGACCACTAACAACGAGGCAAAGTACGAAGCCTTGATAGCATAGCTAAAGCTTGCTAAAAAAATGAATGTTCAAAGGCTTCAAGTCTTCACCGATTCACTATTGGTTTCAAATCAAGTGAATGATAGCTACATTGCCAAGGAACCTAACATGAAGAAATACAGAGAAAAAGCAAAATAAATCATGAATACGTTCCAATCTTGCAAAATCAAACAGGTTCCTCGTTCACAAAACAAGAAGGGCGATGCACTTATCAAGCTTGCTTCCTTAAACTTTGCCCACATCACCAAGAAAGTGTTAGTCGAAGTGCTCAAATCCCCTTCTATACTGGAACTTGAGGTTCAGGATTTGATCACTGAAGTCGGATCAAGTTGGATGACTCCTCTCATAACATTCTTGAAGAATGGTGAATTGCCTCAAGATATACTGAAGCTGAAAGGGTTCGGATCAAGTCCAAGCAATATATACTTCAAGATGGCATCCTCTATAAAAAGGGATACCTGGCCCCATTGCTTCGATGTGTAGGTCCAGAACAAAGTCAGTATTTGATCAAGGAAATTCATGAAGGAAAATGTGGAGCTCATTGTGGTCCTAGAACGGTGGTTGCAAAACTCATGAACCTTGGATACTTTTGGCCATCCATGAATTGTGATGCAACTGAGCAATTAAAGAAGTGTGAAGCTTGTCAAATTCATGCTCCTGTTCCAAAAGCCCAAAACACGACATGGTTCCCATCAACTTAGCATGGCCATTTCAGAAGTGGGGGATAGACATCGTTGGTCCTTTCTGTCCAGCCAAAGGGGGAGCTAAGTTTCTACTCGTGGCCGTGGATTACTTCACAAAATGGCCTGAGGTAAAACCTTTGGGGAAGATACCCGGAAAGAAGATCGTTGAATTTGTATGGGAAAACATAATATGTCGTTTGCTCTCCCCGGAGTGTTGGTCACCGACAATAGTAAACAATCCGCTGAGAAGCCTTTCAGCTCATGGTGCAAAGAGTACCGAATTACACAAGTGTTTAGTTCAGTAGCCTACCCTCAATCAAACGGACAAGTGGAAAGAATGAACCGAAGTATCGTTGAAGGGATCAAGGCCAGGTTAGGCAGACAGGGAGGTAACTAGCTTGTTGAGCTTCCCAGTGTCCTGTGGGCCATAAGGACAACAGAAAAAACAAGCCATAAAAAGACTCCCTACAGCCGCGTCTTCGGTTCTGAAGCTATAATTCTTGCCGAAATAGGAGTGACGACACTTCGAACACTTAATGTAGATGTCAAGGCTAGAGAGAATGAAGCCTTACTCAACCTGGATCTCTTAGAAGAAGCTCAAGACTAGGCAGCAATCAGGGAAAACCAGTACAAGCAAAAAATGGAATCTTACTACAATGCCCGAGTTAAGCATGAACGCTTCAAGCCAGGTGATCTGGTCCTAAGGAACAACGAAGCAAGCCGAAAAGAGGATCTAGGAAAACTTGGACCCAAATGGGAAGGTCCTTACACCATCCTTGAAGCCCACAAAGGGGGATCCTACAAGCTTGCCAACATAGAAGGAAAAAAGCTTCCATGCCATTGGAATGGCAAAAACCTTAAATGGTTCTTTGTTTAGCTTAAGCCTTTATGAAAATGTTGTCAAAACTAATCTACTCAATGTAATATCTTAATGATGAATGAATGAATCAAGTGATTCTCCTTTGGTACTTGTCTTTCTATCCTATCATCATGTTGAGAACCTTGCAAAAAACTCCATGGCATGGGCCATGTAAGGGGATGAGCTCCCAGGCCACATCGCTCAATAGGTTCAAGGGTTGATTGAACCTATATAAAGGGTGAGTTCCTAGATCAATCCAACTCATGAGACTTGCAAAATTTTTCACACGTCTCATAGACAGTATTTATAGTTAGCAGATGTTAGAAGTTGTTAGTCAGTTAGAGGTTGCTGTCTTAGGTGACGTCAGCACTGATCATCAGAGGTTTAGTGTTAGTCTATAAATAGAACAGTGAATGTACTGTTCTATTCATCACTCGTCATTCTCTAAGACAAACATTCTCTGAGTGATCAGGCTGAGGGGGAGTTTATTTGTACGATTGTAATCTTTCAATTAATGAAAGCATTCGATTGAAAACAATTATTCTCCATGTTTTGATTTATAGTTTATTCCGCTGCACTTTCCATTTATATTTCATTCCATTTGTTTCATACTTATTCAAACAATCAAAACAAACAGAACTCAGATCCTAACAATTGGTATCAGAGCTTGGTCAATTAAATTCGATCTAACCAATCAATTTAATATAAACAGATCAGCTCACAATTATTGATATCGTTTGTTTGTCGGATTTAAAACAGAGTAATAGTTTATTTTCGTTTCA
This sequence comes from Ambrosia artemisiifolia, assembly GCA_032199755.1. Classification (NCBI taxonomy): domain Eukaryota; kingdom Viridiplantae; phylum Streptophyta; class Magnoliopsida; order Asterales; family Asteraceae; genus Ambrosia; species Ambrosia artemisiifolia. The sequence goes on from CM063517.1 coordinate 36,726,633, forward strand.
ACAGTTAGTAAACAGACTTTGTTTTTGAAAAATCAAGAGAATGACTTCACTCAATCAAGATCCACACAACACTGGCACTAGCAACAAGCCTCCGATGCTTGTCAGGTCAGAATACAACATCTGGCAGCGTCAGGTGGCTCATGTGTTAGCACAACAGTACACAGGGTGCTGGAAATCGGTAGTATTTGGACTACATGTTCCAATGGTACCGAGTGCCGAGGATCCAAAGATCCAAGTACCAAAGAGTGTTGAGAACTACTCAGAGCAAGATTTTCAAAAAATCGAGCTAGATGCCAAGGCTTTCAGCATAGTAGCCATGGCACTGCCGAATGATATCTATGCCGGACTCTTGCACTGCAATAGTGCTAAAGAACTGTGGGATGCTCTTAAAGAGCAGTTCGGGGGAACTGAAGATGTGATTGAAAACAACCGTGAAATACTTAACCAACAATATGAAACGTTTAGTCACATAAAAGGGGAGTCGTTAACACAACAGTTTGAAAGGTTTAATTGTCTGATTAGTGAACTAAAACTGGTTGGTCTAACTTTTCCTAATTCAACACTGAATCATAGGTTTCTTAGATCACTTCAGGACAAATGGGACACTATAGCTATAGTCATGAGAAACTCTATCGGATTCAAAGACCTGACCCTGACCCAGCTTCATGGTAAGCTCCTGACTTATGAAAGGGAGCTTAACCAGAAAAAGAAGCTCCAGGACTCTGGAAAAGTGTCAGATGACTATGTATTTGGGAATACTGCACTTTTGGGCCAAGAGGAGGGTTCTGGAAGTAGTAAGGATCAGAGTTATGATCATTACATTGACATAACCACTGGTTTTAACAATGATTCTTACTCATCACCCAACTATGCTTTTGCAGCTAGTGGTGATATCCAGGCTTCTGATAATTCATCTTTTGTGTACAATGACCTTCAATATATTGACCCTTTGGACTTAGAAGAAATGGACATCTTGCATCAGGTTGCCCTGCTCAGTATTACAACTAATAACTTCTATAAGAAAACTGGCAGAAGGTACCCAGGTTTACATGGTGGGTCAAAGGTGGGGTTGGATAAATCAAAGATAAAGTGTTACAAGTGTCATAGAATGGGTCACTTTGCTAGGGAATGTAGGAGTCAAAATGGTACACCTATGATCACCTATCCAAACCAAAGGCCTCAGACCAACACTTATCAAACCATCCCTGTACCAAATGTGCAAAATACTGCTCACTTTGCACAAACCCAAACCACTGTTCCTGTGCACTATGTTCAAACCACTGTTCCTCAGTATCACTATGTCCAAACACCTGTTACCCAGGCACAAGTGCCAATGACTGCTGCTCCACCCTCTGCTCCAGCAGAGACCAGTCAACCAGGTTAACAGAGTTTCTTTACTCAAGGCTTTGTTGATTGGAGCAGTCTACCAGATGAGATAACAGATGACAACATTGCTTTAGTTGCCAATTCTGAAAATAACTTTTGTTTTATGGCACTAGAAACAATTGTTAAAGAGACTGATTCTGAGGGTGTGGTGTCTATGTCTGAAAATGTGACTAATGGTGTTGTTGATGAAGTTGTTTCAGTTGAAGAATCTGAAGTGGAGGTTGTGAATCTCTCAGACCCCTGGGGTAGTGATGATTGTGATTGCCAGTGTAACTGTGCCTTGATGGCTGCTGCTAAGGTATCTACTCAAATCTTAAATGACTTATGCTCAGACAAATGTATTGTGGCATTTGCTAAGATAAAAGAGGTGAATGAAAACTTTAGAAAGAAAATTTTGGAAGATGAAATTCAGTTTGAAAAACTCACTAAAGAGTTAAAATAAAAAATAACTGAAAAAGAATCTGAAATCAGCAGTTTAAAACATGAAGCAAGCATAACCAGAGACCAGCTTCAGACTATGATAACCAAATATCATAGTTGTAAAAAGGAGCTTGAGTCCACCCAAGTTGAATGTCAGAAATGGGTGGAATCATCAAAAGGTTTTGAGATGATTGTCAACCAACAATCTAAAAGTCATGTGAAATTTGGGTTTGGTTTTCAAGAAACCATTGCTCAGAATTCACAAACCACTGACAAAAAGGAACCACAGTTGGTTGAAGTCATCTCCACCAATTCAAAAGGTCAAGAAATCAAGGTTACTGAACCCTATGGCAAGAAAATCATTCTTGAAAAGTTGGAAGGTACACTCTCATTTGATGAAATTGAGAAATATCAATTCAAACCAACCTGGTCAGATGAGTGTGAAGTCCTTGAAAACTTTAAACCAATGACCTTCAAAACCCCTGATGGTAAAATGGCACCACAGGCCAAAGTTATCCCTTTGAGAGATCTTCCAACAGATGATCAAACATCTGTTGAAAAGAAGAAAGAAAAAGGGAAAACCAAAAACAACTTGTTTTGTGATTTTTTTGAAAAGAAGAACCATGTCACCAAAAACTGGTTTCTTCTAAAAGCATATGACATCAACAAAGCAACAAGTTTAAATGATTCTAAAACAAATGAATGTTCAATCTGTAAGAAAAAGAATCACAAAACAAAAGAGTGCCTGTATCTCAAAAATTTTGATGAAAAGATAAAAGAGTACAAGGCTAAAACTCTTGAAAGTCAAGTGGTGAGTACTCCAAAAGGAAAACCTAAATAGACTTTTGAACCAGTCCAAACAGCTGTTACCAAAGGTCTGAACAAAAACTCTGCTCCCAGAGATATTCAGGTAACAGATGTTCCACCAGCTAACAGACTACCAAGAGGATATGGACAACCCACTTGTCATCGTCTGCCACATGTTTATGAAGAGCCCAAAAGGCCTTCAAAACCAAAAGTGAACAGACATCCTCATGGTTTTCAGCATCTGACAGGAAATGATCAAACATCTGTTGGACCAAGTGTTGACATTCAAGCACTGGAAAATGGTCAATTACAGTTGTTGAACCTAGTCCAAAAGCTAGTTCAAACCACTGATCATTCTCCTCAACTTAAGGCTGAGACATCTAAGAACCCATCCAAAGCCAATTTGGCTTTGGACACTCACCAAAACTAAAATCTTTACTGATGTGCAGGGAGCTTCTGCTTGCTTAGATAGTTTATGGTATGTGGATAGTGGAGGCTCCAGGCACATGACAGGATGTAGAGCCCTTCTTCTGGACTTTCTTGCACATGGAGGGGGTGATATATCCTTTGGTAATGATTCTATAGGTAAAGTGTTGGGTTCTGGAACTGTCAAAGCAGGGAGGCTTAAGTTTGAAAATGTTAATCTGATAGACAATCTAAAATTTAACCTACTTAGTGTGTCTCAAATGAGTGACAAAGGATATGGGTCATTCTTCACTAAGCAAACATGTAAGATTGTTGGCCCAGAGGCTGTTGAAAAGATTAACACCATCATTGCTGAGAGCAAAGCACAACTTGTTGCTCATAGAAGGGGCAATGTGTATGTAGTTGATATGTTGAAGGATAACCCTATGGCAAATGTCTGTCTGTTCCCTGCTGCCTCAACCAAAGAGACAGAATTGTGGCATAGGAGGCTTGGTCACACCAACCTTCAAACTATTAACTCTCTCTCCAAACAAAACCTTGTCAGAGGTTTGCCATCAAAAGAATTTAAATGTGATGAGCATTGTGTTTCCTGTCTAAAAGGAAAACAACATAAAAGCTCTTACAAATCAATTGATGAGTCCAAAACTAGTCAGTGTTTACAATTGTTGCACATGGACTTGTTTGGCCCAGTAAAAATCATGAGTCTAAGAAGAAAGAGATTTTGTCTTGTCATAGTTGATTATTTTTCTAGGTTTACATGGACTTACTTTTTACATTCTAAGGATGAGACTGCAGGTATTTTGAAGGACTTTGTCACCAAAGTTGAAAAACAATATGACTTGCCAGTAAAAGTCTTTAGAAGTGACAATGGAACAGAATTTAAGAATAAGGAGTTGGATGATTTCTGTGTGTCAAAAGGGATTGTAAGGCAGTACAGTATCCCAAGAACACCAGAGCAAAATGGGGTGGTTGAAAGAAAGAACAGAACTCTCATTGAAGCTGCAAGAACAATGCTAGCAGATTCTGGTTTGCCACTGTCCTTTTGGGCAGAAGCTGTAAACACTGCTTGCTATGTTCAAAACAGAGTTTTAATCAACCCAAGACATCAAAAGACTGCTTATGAAATTTTGTTCAAAATCAAACCACTGATATCATTTTTCAAAGTCTTTGGCTTCCCATGTTTCATTTTAAATCTTAAAGATTCCATTTCAAAATTTGCAGCCAAAGTAGATTGTGGATATTTTCTGGGGTATTCTTCTACTGCTAAGGCCTATAAAGTGTTTAACACAAGGACCAAAACAATAGAAGAAACTCTGAATGTGAAGTTCAATGAACTTTCATCTTTAAAAATTCCAGCAAACCCTGCTGAGTTATTTGATTTGGATAAATTCAAATTTGAAGATATTACTGTCAAAACTAACACTGCAGGTACTCCACAATCTTCACAACAAGACTACAGAATGGATGTTGTGATTCCAGATCACTACAAAGTCTATCTTGTATCAGAGGAAGCAGTAGTTCAAAACAACTGTCAAAACTCTGTCACAGCTGAGTCAGCCACTGTTGGCCAGTCCTATCCCCAAACCACTGATTCACCCATTTTATCCACTGCTCAATCATCTGTTGACAAAAGTCAATCATCTGTTGACCATAGTCAAACATCTGTTGACAAAAGTCAGTCCAACCTTACACCACTTGGACCCATTCCTCCACCTCCATTTCAAACATCTGTTGACACTACAAAAGTGCAAACAGATGTTATGTCAACAGAGTCTCCAAACCTCTGTCCTTCACCTCAAAATGCCATCATACTATATCAAGGAGATCTAATCTACCTAAGAGCTCATCCACCAGATCAAATCATTGGCAACATCAGAGAAGGTGTGCTCACAAGGAGCCAATCTTTAAATATCTGTCTGTTTGCAGGCTTTCTATCCCTCACACAACCTGTCAAGTACCAAGAGGCACTGAAAGACAACATTTGGGTGGAAGCCATGCAAGAAGAGCTCCTTCAGTTCAAAAGACAACAAGTATGGGAACTTGTACCACTGCCTAAGGATGTTTGTCCAATTGGCACAAAGTGGGTCTTCAAAAACAAAACTAATGAAAGGGGTATAGTTGTCAAGAACAAGGCCAGGTTAGTGGTTCAAGGCTTCAGACAAGAAGAAGGAATAGACTATGATGAAACCTTTGCCCCTGTAGCAAGGTTAGAAGCTATCAGACTGTTCCTAGCCTTTGCTGTCAACCACAACATCAAGGTGTTTCAGATGGACATCAAATGTGCCTTCCTATATGGCAAAATTCAGGAGGAGGTCTATGTATGTCAACCACCTGGTTTTGAAGACACATTCCATCGTGATCATGTCTACAAGCTTAATAAAGCCTTGTATGGACTGAAACAAGCACCAAGGGCCTGGTATGAAACTCTCTCCACTTTTCTCTTATCCATTGGTTTCACAAGAGGTAAAATTGATAAAACCTTATTTTTAAAATGGAAAGGAAAAGATTTAATGATAGTTCAAATATATGTGGATGATATCATTTTTGGATCCACATGTAACAAAATGTGTGAGGAGTTTAGGGAACTCATGACAGCAGAGTTTGAAATGAGTGCTATGGGTGAACTTCAGTGCTTCCTTGGTCTCCAAGTGAAGCAGCTGCAAAATGGCACATTCATTCATCAAAACAAATATGTGAAAAACTTGTTAACAAAATTTGAGATGAATGATTGTAAGCCATGTAGTACACCCATGAGCACAGCCAAGCCACTCACTGATGATGACAAGGATGAACTGGTTGATCAAACACACTACAGATGCATGATTGGGTCTTTATTGTACTTAACAACATCCAGGCCAGACATTATGTTTGCAACCTGTGTTTGTGCAAGATCCCAGGCTTCACCTGGAAAGTCAAACCTTATTGCTGTGAAAAGGATATTCAGATACCTAAAAGGTGCTCCCACACTTGGTATCTGGTATCCTGCTAATGGAAACATTGAGCTTTCAGGTTATTCAGACAGTGATTTTGCTGGCTGCCACACCACAAGGAAGTCCACATCTGGAGGGTGCCAGTTCCTAGGGAATGCCTTAGTCTCCTGGCAAAGCAAAAAGCAAGCAGCTGTTTCAACTTCAACAGCTGAGGCTGAGTACATTGCTGCTGCAAGCTGTACAGCCCAACTCATGTGGCTTCAAAATCAACTCCTGGATTTTGGGATAACTGCACTAAGGACTCCACTCATGTTGGATAGCCAAGCTGCTGAAAATATCATCAAGAATCCAGTCTCTCATTCAACCACCAAGCACATAGATATCAGACATCATTTTGTCAGAGATAGCTATGAAAAAGGTTTGATTACTCTGCACCATGTTCCAACAGAGGATCAGTTGGCAGATGTGTTGACAAAAGCTTTAGACACATCTACCTTCACAAATCTGATTTCTCGAATTGGTATGTTAAACATGGATTAAAACAACAAAAATGTTTTCAATAAAAACATTAAAATGTTTTCAGAAAATCAAACTTTGCTTAAAAATGACACTTTTGGTTGAAAAATCTGTTTTAAACCACTGATCAGATAAAACAACCACTGTTTCATTCAAACCACTGTTGGTTGAAAAATCTGTTTCAAACATCTGATCAGATCAAACAACTGTTATTCCATCAGTCTTTTGGTTAAACAACAGAGATTGGCAACAGATGTTTACCAAAACAGCTGTATGCCACCAGATGTTTAAACCATCAGATGTTTGCCACGTCTGCTCTCAAAAGCAGAGTTTTGCCACATCAGCGGTTTCACCAGAGGCTATAAAACCCTGTTTTTCCCCAACAGCAGTTTTACTGTCTCATTGTATTCAAAATACTAAAACCGCCTTCGTCTTCCTCAAAACCCTCAATCAAAGTTCAGTACTTTCATACTCGAAATCCATTACAATGGATCTTCAAACAAAAGCCACCCACAATTTCCTTCCATATCTGGTTAAAACAGAAGATAACGTACCATTTCATTCCATCATTGACATAATCACCAACTCAAAATACAAAAACATCTTAACTGCTGATGCTCCAATCCATCTAGAAACACTCCAAGAATTTTGGGCTAATGCTGAAGTCTTGTTTCAAGACAAAAAGCCTACTTCCATTATTTCAAAAATTGGAGCCACCAGCATCGCTATTACACCTGAACTCATATCCACAACCTTCTCCCTCAATGACCTGTCAGGTATGGAATCCTTTCCTAAAACAGAGCTTCACACAGAGTTTCAGGAAATAGGGTATGATGCTCAGATGACTGGATCAACATTATACAAAAAGTTTTTTCCTCCAGTCATGAAATTTTTCTTCCATACTCTCCTTCTCTGTGCCTCGGCTAAGACCACATCCTTTAATGAAATCCCATTAAGGATTCAATACTTGGGGTATGCTATGTTGTCAGATTCTGACTTCAATCTTTCCCAGGGATTGTTTGTGGACTTGGTTTCAAATGTGAAAGCCATAAAATCTGGCTCAAACAATGCTTTTCTACTCTACCCAAGAATCTTAAGTGTAATTCTTCAAAAGATTTTACCAGAAAATGATTTCCAAAAGGGAGAGTCTTTTAAAATGAAAAGTCTAACTGATGAAACTTTCACAAGAATGCTGGGTTCTTCAACCCAAGAAAAAGTGTCAAAAGTGTCAAAGGTTTCTAAAACACAAACAAAGAGGTCAAAGACAACAACTGTTGTTCAAACCTCTGTTGTTGAGCCTACTGCTCCTGGTGATCATGGCAGTTCATCCAGTGCTGTGAAACCCACACCAGCCACCAAAAGAAAACGTCCATCCTCAAAAACCACCTCCACACCCAAAAAGGGACTTCTGGAAGATGAGATACCAGAAGCTAACCCTGTTGCATCACCAAAGCAACCTGAAACCACTGTTGTTACTTCCTCACAACAGTTGGAGATATCTCAACCCAAACAAACTCCTCAAGAATCCTCACAAAAGGATCTTGTTGTAAGCCAAAGGGAACCACATACTGAGGCATATGAGTCACTTGACCATATGTTTACAAGTCCATCTCCCAGGGCTAACTCTCTTCTTACTCCACCAACATCACCACCACATGTTCCACAAACCATGCAACCTCTGTTTGAGGCAATTGACAAAACTCAGGATAATCCCAGTTCCTCTCTTTCACCTGTCACAGAGAGTATAACTCCACAAGTGACTGGGCCTGAGAAAAGTCAATCTGTCAACCCACAAACAGAAGAGGAGGTTACACTCCCAGAGTTCAATGTAACTCTTGGTGAGTTTTCAAGTGAAGCAGCCACTACTGATGTAGAGACCATTGTCTCACAACAGGACAGTGGTTACATAGCTAAGACTTCCTTGAAGGCAACAACTGATGAGGCCACCATTGTGTCCCCAAAATCAGTTGGAAGTCCCCAGAACCAAGACCAAGGGGCAGCTGGTTCTCATTCCATGGACTCACCTCCTAGGACTGAACTAGTTAAAACTACCACTTGTGGGAATTCAGATGATCCTATTAACTTAGGTGATGGATTAAAACTACAAGAATTGACGGATAGAGTTCAAACCATTGAAACCTCTGTTGCTGACATCAAAACTGATGTCAAGTCAATATTGGAAACCTTGGCTAACTTTACAAAGAGTCAACCATCCACTACTGATGTTGCTAATGAGCTATGGAAATCTGTTTCCCCCATCATCATAGCTCACAGAAAATTAGCAGATCAGACACAAGAGACCTACATGAACTTGATCAGAAATATGGTGGATGCCAGGTTTAATGACACAAAGGCTGATATCAAGGTGATGAAAGACCATCTGCTGAAGACTACTGGCTCTGCCCCTACCACAATTCTCAGAGATGAAGATGATGATGAATTCACTGCTGATGATGCCAAAAAGGGGGAGAGTGGCAGAGATAGGCTGCCAAAACTAAATACATTTGGTGCACCACCCTCTCAAAAGGGTAAGCCAACTGCTGACAAACCAGATACCAAATCAGCACCACAACAACAACAACAACAACAACCAAGTGCTCAGACCCCTGCTACTGAACCAGCCAAAACCAGCAAGGCAAAAGAAGTTGATACCTCTGCCAATGAAAAGGCTGATAAGGCTGCTGAAGATAAGCTGAAAAGGGCTGACACTTTGGAAGTTAAAGCAGAGAGGTTGATTCAGCTTAAAAAGGAACAACAGCAAGAAGTAGAAGATGTGAGTTCCTCAAAAAGAAAGAAAATGCCAGCAAAACATACAAGGAAACCACCATCTAAACTATCTTCTGAAACCACTGCTGCTGAAACCCCTGTTACCACAACCACTGCCACCAAAACCACTGAAACCACAACCACTGCTACCAAAACCGTTGCCACCAAAACACTTGTTCCAACCAAACCAACCACTACACAATCAATAATCAAACCTACCACAACACAACCAAAAACCCAAACATCTGCTGGTTCTACAAAAGGATCAATAGAGGTTAACCCAACCACTGCTGCACAATCTCCTTCACCTAAAATCTTGTATAACAGAAAAAGGAAATCTACCTTTGTTGTGCAAGATGAAAACATTCACACCACACCACCTAACACCCCAATCACACAATCCACACCTGTCCCAGCCATTCCACTCTCATCATACTCACCACACACTTCACAATTCAGATCACACAGACCACCACCAACCATCACACCATTGGCTGAGAAGTATCCTCTTGAACTTGATTTACTCAAGGGGGAACTTCAATCCTTCTATAATACTGATCAGCCATCAGAAAGATCCTTCCCTTCTCTTAAAAACTTTCCTGTTCCTCTCAACATTGATACATATCTGAAGTACAAGAGTGAACAGGCAGATGCCATCATAAAAGAGAAGTGCAAAGGGAAGGATGACAGGAGTGCTCAGGGCATCCATTCAGCAGAGCTTAGCAAATTGAGAAGGATTGAGGATTTTGCTAAGACCCTGAGCAACTCCATGTCTTCCATGCCTCTCAGCAAAGATATGGAAAAGGAGGTTAGGGATTCTCTTCTAGAACAGATCTTGGCCACCATGCCTTACAAAGCCAACAAGAAACAATTTACAGGCTGGACCACACATGCTCTTAGAGAAGAATTAATCAGAATTGAAAGCATGGCCAAGAATCCTCCATCAAAGGTCTCTGCCCCTGATTTCAGCAAAGGGAGAGATCAAGCTAGAGCTCTCAAGTTCAGAAGAATGAGACAAGAGATAGTAGCTGCCAAATATGGAGAGATGAGATCTGTGGCTAGATGGTCTGAAGTCAGATTGATTGAAACCTACAAGAAACTAGAAGAGAATAGAAAGACAGACCCTACCCTACCAAGAAAACCTATCTATGATGATGAGCCAAAGAGACCTCTACAGGCCTTTACACTTGACAGCCTGCTGGAAACTTCTGATCTCTCTATTGCTGCAAGAAGACAATTCAAGAAGCAGAAGGAGATGACAGAAGAAGAACAAAAACAGTTTGCTGACACATTTGTAAAAGAGGGTATCATAAACCAGATTCGATCTTTCACTGATCCTGTCTCAGACAGACTCAGAGAACTCATAGGAAGACCTCCATCTCCAAACTCATCAAAAATAAAAATGCATCTCAGCCATTCCTCTGATTCTAAAATTCTAAAATAGAAGTCAAACAAAGACACCCATGAATTGACATTGCTCAGATCAGATGGAAGTATTCAGAAGCTAAGTATGGATGATGCACATGGCCTGTGTGCTGAAGATCTTCAAACACTGCTGAATTTAGAGCTGGAAAGAGATGCTGAAGACCTCTTCTCTTTGAGCTTTGAGTTACAACTCAAAGGCCAAATAAGAGAAAGTCTGATGAGGAATAAAGATCAAGAATAAAGCTGAGTTTTGGCATCATTTGTTCTAGGGGGAGATTGTTGGGTCTGCTGACCTGGATAAGAACAGATGATTGAAAAGCCAAAATATTCTATCTTTTGATCCTTGAATAAAAACAGTTGTTATAAAGAAGCTTTCCCCAAAAGACTGTTGACCCCAACAACTGCTGCTTCAAACAACTGATAAAGACAACTGCTGCTGCTGAAAGATCTGCTGAACAAACGTCTGATGAATAAAGGTCTGATGAAGAAACAACTGATGAACAAGTACTGAAGAACAAAGGTCTGTTGAACCAACAGCACTTTGGTTCAACAGATGATAGAGACCATCAGAGCTTTACTTAACAGTGTTTTGTATTATCAGAGTTTTCAATGTAACAGTATTTATAGTTAGCAGATGTTAGAAGTTGTTAGTCAGTTAGAGGTCGCTGTCTTAGGTGACGTCAGCACTGATCATCAGAGGTTTAGTGTTAGTCTATAAATAGAACAGTGAATGTACTGTTCTATTCATCACTCGTCATTCTCTAAGACAAACATTCTCTGAGTGATCAGGCTGAGGGGGAGTTTACTTGTACGATTGTAATCTTTCAATTAATGAAAGCATTCGATTATAAACAATTATTCTCCATGTTTTGATTTATAGTTTATTCCGCTGCACTTTCCATTTATATTTCATTCCATTTGTTTCATACTTATTCAAACAATCAAAACAAACAGAACTCAGATCCTAACAGCATCCTTCAGGCCTTCCTCATCAACATCCAAGGTCTTTTCGCTGTCACCTGAGTAAGAACTTTTCTTCGATAGAGATTCAAGAACCTCAGCACAAACCGCTTCATTCAGACCTGGAGGCTTCAACTGCTTCAATTCCTGCAAAGGCTTACCATAAAAAGATGACACCTTAGCGACATAAGGATATGTCAAGCGTTCCATCTTCAAAACACTCTTTGAAAACATCCATAGCCTTGGGCTGGTAGAGAGGAGATTGCTCTAACACTTGTCCGGATTCATGTGCCTTATACCCGGCCACATATCCCACATGCTTTCCATGATTAAGCAGCTTGGTATAAACCTCTCCTAATGTAGAATTAAACTCAGAAGAGTGGAGAAGATAGGTTACCACTTACTGAAAACCATTCTCAATCAACCACCGGTTATCTTCAGAAGCTTTAGATAATGACGCCTCCAACCTCCCATTTTCCTCTTCAAAAGCTTTCTTTTCAACCTCCAAGGCAGCCCTATCTGCTTCAATCTCAGCCTTTGCAGCATTACACCTAGCAATCTCCGCTTCATGTGCTTTCTTTAGTTCATCAATCAAGCCTATGAGAGTTTTCTCCTTCTCAGCATAGTCTTCATCATCTTTCTTCAGAGAAGCAATGGAAGCCTTCATTTTCTCTTTCTTCTTTGTGAACTCCCGGTACTCAGACATCCTCTTCCTAAATCTTATAACACCCTCAGGAAGCATAGCTGCAAGGTTACAGGCTCCCATTACCATCTTCAAGAGCAAGAGATCATCCTCCATAGCCTCTAATGAATCCTTCACACTAGGAGGAGCAAAATGAGCCAACACTTCCTTACAAACAACAGATGACTTAAAGCTGCCATTAACCTTCACACCCCATCAAGAACATAAACCCCTTCACCTTCAATACTAGCAGAACCTTCGGTGTTCTATAAAGCAGCAACCTTAGAACCGGAAACCTTTTTACCTTTTCCTTTCTTCACCATAACACTCGATACCTTCTCAGCAGCATCAACTTGAACTTCCTCATGATCCTCAGAATCCTCAATCTCATCACTAACATCCACAGCCTCATAAATGCTTGGCTGGCTAACATTCTTCAACAACCTACGGCTTGAACGCTTGGTTGAAGTCTTCGAAGAACTTGGCTTTGAGAACCCCTTCACATTCGTAACGTTGGTATAATTCACCTCGTCAAATCTACATTTCTCATACTTCACCATCGCATCCTCCCCCTGAACAGCCTCAGTGTCCTCAAACACAACATCTGAAACATCATCACTCTTGATAAAGTCTAAAGCAGACATAACTACAAGAACAACAAAATAAAAACATAAGGATCAAACAAGGTAAGGATAATAAAGTTAAAAATAAAAAAGTATCATACCCTGACCACCCCTCATGGGAACCGGATCTCGATCCTGTTTATCCCAACAGGTACTAATGCCGGACAAAACTAAAAATGGTTCAGGGAATTGAAGGGGCAAAACCTCGAAGGGCATTCACGAAGAGCCTGAAGGAAATTCTTGTCTAACTCAGACTCCGAAGGTTCCATCTCGTTTAGAACAGCGTCAGGACGCCTCCAAACTGGTTTAAACGGGGCAATTGATTCAGAGACCCAAAAGAATTTCGTCTTCCACACACCAACTGTGTTAATGTGTGAGGAGATCAAACAAACATCGATTTGGGAAGTTTCAAAGGTGTACCAGTCTCCATTCTTAGCCAAACGAAAAAAAACGGCGAAACATCAAGAGAGTAGGATCGTAACCAAGTGCACGACAGAGCATTTCAAAATGCAACACCCTGGCCAACCCATGAGGGTGTAACTGACCGAACGAAACACGATAATATTCTAACACATTCAAAACAAAAACTGAAAATGGATGACGAAGGTTGGAAAACTTGAAATGTCGGCAATATAAAGCAATCGAACCATTCGGACACCGATCAATCGATTCATTAAGTCCGGGAGCAACAGGGTTAAAAGAAAGGTCGATTCCTCATTCGAAATAGAAAGCCTCAACCTCCTCTTGAATAAGAGAGGAGAAACTAACAGCCATGTCCTCTTTAGCACCCATTATGCTTGGAGGGATGATCAGATGAAAGAAAAGAAAGAAAGAACTAACCTGACTGAAGCAGGGAAACGAAACCCTAAGGAAGATGTGTAAATGATCTGAATCGCACGAATTAAAAAGTGATTAAGTAAAATAAGAAGTTACAATATTATATTTAACTTCTGGACACAATGATGGTGAATATTAATAACCGTCCCTGCTAAGGCTGACACCTATCACATCATAGTCACTTCAAATTCAAATCCAGAGTTGTAACCGCCTGAAACCAAACAAAGCCTTTAACACTCGAACCCTTTTAACATCTACAAGTTGTGTAATAAGTCAGAAGCCTTTGAGCTACGCCACAAACACCTCTGACTTGGGGGGGCTGATGACGTGGGTAGTTTAGGATTAAATAAATCATTTATATTACACTAACAGGCTTGAAAGGTTGAAAGGCAAAAGGGTTCAAAAGGTAACAAGTACTGAACAGAAAGAACAAAACCCATGACTTGTCTTGTCATCACCTTTCTTGGTTGACTCCTCCAGCTGTCCACACTCTGCACGTGGAGGAGCAACACCTTATCAACTGCAGGTCTGAAGCCTTTATCAGCTGAAGTGGATAGTCCCTAAGTTGTTACAAGGACCAAGAGTTTATCACTTCCTAAAATAGAAGATTCTTTCTCTATAAAATCAGATCACTCTATTAGTGATCTGATCATTCACACTTACACAATCTCACATCTACACTCTTCTATTCTCTTTGACTATCATACTTCACGTGTGATAGATTCTCCAAACCACATAACACTTCACTTAAAGTTATAAACAACATTCTGACTTTGAGTTTACCTCAAAACAAAATCATAACAATTAAAACATTAAAACTTTTGAACCTTGTTCTGCGTTTAACTACGTAGGGGGACACCACGACCTGCGTTTGGTTAAATGAAACCCTTCAACCATTTTACCCCTTTTGAGACTCTGCACTAACGTCAGTTCGATATTTGTTGTAACAACAATAGAAAACAATCACATGGCTTTGTAAAGCTCGTCATGGCAAGCTCTTACTCTAAGGGTGTTCATGGTTTGCACTAAAATCGTGAAACCATTTAAATCGGTTTCAATTTAGCTTTGTGGTTAGTTTTTCAAATAGCCAGTTTGAAATTTTTTTAAACCGAGGTAAGGATATGTATATCTGGGTTAAACTTTTTGGGTGTATGAGTTGTTTTTTTTTCCTTTTTTGGACAAGTGCTGGAAGAGGCTTTCATTTAGTTGACGTTTTAGTGGGTGACGTCTATTAAAAAAAAAAAAAAGATGAAGAGTCATTTTTCCTATGTCTTCGGATGGCACAACTGCTACATTAAAAACTTCGTCTATGGTGTCTTTCACCCCGGGCAACGCAACCTGTTGCCTAGTTTTGAGTCTTGCTCACCTTCAAGTTCAAGATTATTTACCCACACTTTCACTCACAAAAAAAGGCACTGAAATGGTTTGGCCTATCGCTTGTAGCAAAAGTGAGTAGGGCAACAAAAATAGGATATAGAATTTTTTGAATATTTTAGATTTCTCAGTTAGAGCTAATGTAGTTGAAACTAGGCTATTTTTTTGAACGACAAATATTACATCTCCTATAATATTACACCAACAATTCTAAATTGTATCATTGCCAAAGTCTGAACATTGGACTTCCCCTTTATGAGACATGTCTCTATCAAGTGGACTAGATCTACATTGACGTCATACCCTTCTCTTTAAGAGACATATGTCTCAACCAAGTGAGCTAGCTCTACATTAACGCTAAACGGTTGATCTAATGATGCATAACATACTGAGTAGATTAATCGAATCATAATGCAGGGTATAAAAAATAGAAAAGAACACGTACATTTGGTAACCTTCACCATGAAAGTCTAGTGTGTTTCTTCTTTAAATCTTTTATTTTGCTGTTTTTATAAAATATGCAGTGTGTGTATATATATACTAAACATACAAGTCATGAGTGTGTTGATAATTTTATTATTTAAAAGAATCAACAATAGAGTAAGGGTCATTTTTATCTTTACATCTCCTACTCGGTAATACTCGCAATTCCTATTAGCGTCCCATTATGTCTCATTTTTTACATGAAATCTGACTTTAGTAAGTATTCAGTTTTTAACTTTTAACGGCTCATTTTGATTATCAAAATCCGTTACCACCGCAACGATAGTATGAACAGCCTGATCTGATACCTCAGGATCCCCCTGACTCGCCTCAGGATTCATAGGTTTAGACTAGTTGCTATCTACTTTTTTGTACTTTAGATTCAGTTATAGTTTGGCTTTCTTATGTAGGTACAAACTTATTGTGTGTATATATATTCAGTTTCAGTTGTTTATTTGTTTATATGTGTGATGTTTATTTACAATATTCAATAACATTAATTTGATTGATTACATATCATAAGACACTTTAGTTCCGTTTTTATTTAAAATGTTTGTGTTGTCTAAATAAACGCATAAAATGTTCAAAACAATAAATAATATAAATGTTTAAAGTGTAAAAACTTTATGGTGGAGTGGTACTGATCCTTGTGGTCATGGGTTTGACTCCTGATCCCTCCAGGTTTTACCGGTTCGCTGCCGTCGTGCCTTCAGGCGGGTATGCAGGCCGGGTTTTCCTTGGAACAGGAGAAAGGTGGGCGCGGGACTCCGTCCGTGCGGGTTGGGCTGCCTGATGGAGCTATCTTTCGCAAATGGGTGCTGCGTACGAAATTCCCTGTGCATTCTTAGTTGGCCGTTCAAAAAATATATATATACAAAAGCAATACGTATTTGTACAATATCAATCTACCAATGATTGAAAAAAAAAACCATTTGTCACACATACGCCTTGTATAGACCACACGGTACGAGGCATATTTCACCAACCGTCAGTGTTATTTCTGATGTTTTAAGGTTGTCTATATGTCTCATATTAATTTACTCGAGAAATATACAAAGCAAAAGTTGTTAAAATAGAGATCCGAGGATGTAAAAACAAGCACCTTTCCTTAATCATGTTTGGTATTTATACTTTTAGTTGATGGCTTGCTTCTTGGTACATTTTTTTGGGGGGGGGGGATTTGATCCATATCCCGCTTTTCTTTCCCTTCGGGCTCCTTATTTAATCATGTTTGGTATTTATACTTTTAGTTGATGGCTTGCTTTCTTGGTATATATACTTTTAGTTGATGGCTTGCTTAGGTGTTAACTTTTTTGTGGTAAGCTTAGCCTTTTTATCCGATAGATGTGACATTGTTGTTCTTATTCTTGTGCCCTAATTGCCATCAACGTCGTTATAGAGAGTGGACAATCTACGTGGCATGACATATCATTACACAAGCTAGGGATTCAATAATTTTTCTAAATTCGCCCCATCGTTACAAGAACTTTTTGGTGATGAAAATATGGTAACATTAGCTCTTACATAAATATATAAGGATAATTTATCTATTTCTAACCTACAATTGTTGTTAAGATTACATGGTGTGGCCAAGGGGTGAAGGGGGCATGGAGCGACATGTGGCGGTCATGACAATTCCCCCTCAATCCCAAAAAAACATGGGGTGGTGTTGGCGTAAAGGGTTTTTTTAATCAAACAACAAATCAAAAATCATTCATAACCTAAGAACCAACCACAACCATCCACTTCACCTTCACCCTCACCCTTTCCCCACGCCTGTGGAAATCTTCACCCTACCTGTCCCACGCCACATATAGGGTGGTGTTGGTGACGTAAAAGGGCTTCATATCCCCTTCCACGCCCCCGTACCGTGTAGCCTATCAAAACAAACGTTGTTCATTGTTTATAAGTTATATCAAAGCCTATTTATAAAATGCTCAAAGTTCTAACAAGTTGTAATAAAAAAATTTAAATTGCAAAACGGTGTGTATATTGTATAGGTTCGTTCATACATGAAGTCATATTTTTTGTGAATAGTACGAAGTCACTAGTGATGCAACACGTATATTTTAGATGAAGGGATATGTGCCCGCATGTGAGATGTGTACATACATATATACTAAGTTAGAATCTCTTGTATTGCATGGCTTGAATTAGTAAAATTTGATTTTGTAATTTTAAATATGTGGGATCCTAAAAGGTAAAAGAGGAAAATGAGTATCACAACCCTTAAATACATAATTTAGAAATATAGAAACAAAGTTATGGTGAATTAAATTTTTGCTATAAATAATGAAAACGTGCGATGTTGATGAAAACGAAATGTAATTTTGAGAAGGATATTAGGTAAATTTGAAATGGGTAAGGACCTGCATGTAACTTAAATGAGTATATGGTTTAGGCAGATAACAAAAAAAAAATATGCCTAGAAATGTGTCATGTGTCCCCTGATGTTTTAATTTGGTTAGGTAAAATAGAGATAGAGATTATATAACTCAGATATGTGCTTAAGTTTATTCTCACGTTTGCCACCTTGGTGATGATATATACTAGTCTAGGATGCAACTGTTTATTCAAATCTTTCATTCATGATTCACATATGTTTGGCATTAACATAAAACTATCAATAGTTTGACCACCAATGCGTTTACTGTATGAATGAATTGCAATTTTGTACCCAACAACAAGAGAAGATTTTTGGTCATGTGTGGTTGGATGGTAATTTTTTTTATTCCAAAATCAAGCGGGATAAAAAACATACAGGCTCTAACTATGATTCATATTCAATAAATGTTAACAATCAAGACTTTCTACTTCACTAATGTCTAGTTCACAATTTTGATTGGTTCACTTATTCAACAAATTGATGTTGATAATCTTGATTAGCTCACAACTTTAGGTTCGATTGGTTGATAGCAAGCAGCACTCTAGTTAATTTAATTAGTTTATGTGCGATTTGATTTGTTGATTAGTTGTTTGGTGTTTTTTGCTACTCTTTCCATGTTAAATTAATATCAAAAGTACCACTGAAAATAAGAAAACACCAATTCATGTTGCAATAAAATTCGTAAAAAAGGGCCCCAAAATCTTCTTTTCGTTTTGGACTGGCTACCAGGTCCCTTCACCTTCCTCTCCATCAACATTCCAACGTTCAAATCGGATTAGGAAGACGAGGAGAAATTACCAAATGCACCAAAGGGGATTCGGGAGGGAGGGGAGTTCTCCTTCCATCCCGACCTCATAACCTTCAGCCTTGCAATTTTCACACACAAGAACTATGAGAGTTGTATAATATTTCACATGTACCTTTTGTTGCAAGTGTAATAGATAAGACGATTATATAACCCACCTACCTTAACATCTATGTCTCCAATTAATCATCAATGCACAATTGTACAAATGACAGTATTTTTCAATGATTGAACAAGTCTCCAAGAAAGTAAAAAATGTAATTATACGTTAAATTGTAACAAATGCATTAGTCAAACTAAATCTGAGATGTCATCAGCCTAATTGGAACCACAGAAAGGGCATTAAATAGAACACAAACAAATACAAAAGGTTTGCACTAGGGACCTCGACCTATGTGTGACATAAAATGGTACAAAACTAACAATACAGAAAAAAAAAATAGTATCAGGTCCATCAGCAAGCAATTTTTGGTTATCCTGAAGTGCTGTCGACAGAGTTATAAAAAACATCAGCTGCAGATGTGTCCATATCGTTCAAACCTAACTC
This sequence comes from Ambrosia artemisiifolia, assembly GCA_032199755.1. Classification (NCBI taxonomy): domain Eukaryota; kingdom Viridiplantae; phylum Streptophyta; class Magnoliopsida; order Asterales; family Asteraceae; genus Ambrosia; species Ambrosia artemisiifolia. Next base: position 36,746,006 of record CM063517.1, read on the forward strand.
CTCATTTTGTTCCCAACTCCTCTCATATTCCTCAACTGTGTAGTGCATACACCATAAGCATTCACTTTTATTTTTTTATTTATTCATTCACAATATACAAGTGGCAAGATAAACAGAGACAAACAATTTTGTAATAACAGGGTTGGGATGAAACATGTGACATGTCATTTCCGTATGGCATGGGATGGGTTGACTTGTAAATGCTGTTTTGCTCATATTAAATCTTTAAATAAAACTTAGGATGTTATGCAATTTAAACTTAAAAGTCTGGGTGACTTTCAACCCGTTTGACACACCTCACCGTTTCCCCTTGCAGCTAAATATTTTGGTTTAATATGTTTTTGAGATAAAACAGAGCCTAAATGGGACCCAATTAAAAGCTAGTTTGGTTGATAACCATATATTTATACAGAAGTTTAAGCAGAATAATTTCGAAAAAAGACGCGGTTTCAGTTAAATAGACAATTGTGGTTTCTTTGAAAGTAAACTTACTTGTTAACTGATGGTCATCTTTGATATCATCACAAGAAGGAGCGATGAACGAGTTTGCCAGTGCATCATCCATGATCAAGGTCCAGGGTTCTTCAAGACTCAAAAGCTGGACAACATAAAAAAAAAAAACAATCACTTGCTAAAAAAAAGAAAACAATTATCCCAAATATGCAACCTTGCTACATCTTATGGGATACTAGGATGTTATATATCATACAGGCCTTGTATGGGTAGAAATTTTAACCATCTATCCTATAAACGGGTTCAAAGTCGCACAAAAAGTAGTTTAAAAAATAAATATTCACAAATCAACCGTATTCGAAAAATGGATTAGTATTGATATATTACAGCTTTTGTAATTATACAACAACAACCACTAAGTCCCACAAATAGCAAAGCTATTGGTAGGGTCTGGAGAGGGTGGGAGCCTGGGAGGTAGGCAACATAGTTATCGATAGCGAATAGCGGTCAATAGCGATAACCCACTGATATGCTATGTAGCGATAGCGACGCTCGTAGCGCCCGCTATTTGGTAAATAGCGATAAGGTATTAAAATATTTAAAAATATTTTTATGTACAAATTTAAAAGTCTAATGACCAAATGTTTATATACACAAACTAATTTTACACTTTCTATGTAAAATTTAGAAGTTTTAGGCACTATATGTAAACAAATGAAAGTTAGAGGGGTTAAATGTGAAAATAGTTAAAGTTTTTAACCTAAAAAGACTAATAATATAGCACACAACCGTCATTTTCTTCCTCCTTGTTTTCATAGCCAATGTTCTTCTTCCTCCTTGTTTCTGGCAGCCGGAATCGTCGCCGCAAGTGGCCACATCGCCGGAATCTCGCCGGTAAGTCGCTATATTCACGCTATTGACCCGCTAAGCACCACATAGCGACGGTTAGCCGATACGCGACGTTATTCGCGATCGCGGGCGCTACCGTCGCTATTAACAACTATGGTAGGCAAACCTTACCTCTATCCCTATGGGGATAGAGATGCTACTTTCAAGGAGACCCTCGGCTCAAAACACGCAACCAATATATTAGAAAGCTACACACAATAACATAGTTGGTGAAAGAGGTGCATGGTAACAATAGACAGTTATCAATACATCATAAACAACCTATAAACAAACATACAATTAATCCTACGTCTCCATGAACTCCTATCATGGATCATGTCCTAAGAGAGGTGAACCCTAGTAGAACTCTACTCCTCCCTTCCACAATGAGGATCTCTACCACTCTAACTGGCTCAGTCGTCTGTCTCCTCTTCACATGCCCAAAACATCTAATAATTATGCTTTAGGCCAACTCAATCCCTTTCCTCCCATACCAAAAATTCACATGTTTTCAACCATTACCCAACTCACCCTTTCTACCACCTCAACAAATTAACCTATGCACCTATGCAGGTTCCAGCCAATTCAATATATAACCCCTTGACTACTCTTACCTTTATTTAGATATAGACTTGTGGAAAAAAACAATGTTACCTTTTATGCAAATAAACACACAAATATGATAAGAATAATTTGTTTTTTGTGGTCAAAATTATTAAAAATAGAAGGAAAAACATTATAGAAGCTTATAATTCTGCGACTGAATACCTTTGTAAGCCTTGCTCTGAAATCCAGCCACTTGTTTTTTCTACCCTCCTCCAAACTATCTCCAAAAGTAAACCCATGCACTCTCTCCAGAGCTGCAATACACAAAACAATTTGATTATACGAAAATAGTGCAGCTGTAGAAGAGTTCAGGGTATAAGATGTAATATTATATTAGAAAGTTGATAAATAATTACCTTCACTTATCTTTGTAATCAAACCTTCAACAGTTGTCACCACACCTCCCAACGTGCCACTGGTTAGCTCCAAATCTATTTCTGGAATTATGACACTGGCAGTATCCGACTGGCATACCAAAATAAAAATTTAGATTTTATAAACAACTTACTCAGTTGCAGCTTCAACAAAAGGGGACATACCTTTATCACATCACGGCTCAAGTCACGTATGTTTTTCACCGAAACAGAAACTTTCTTCCCCTTAGCAGGAATAGCACCACCAGCCTTTAACTGTAGAAAATAGAATATTCTACAAAAATATTATATCTGAAGGCTATCATAAATGCATACAACTTCAAAATTTCATGCACAGACAGAGATAATTAAAAATTACTACAAACCTCGGAATTACGGTAGCCACAAGCATCACATGTAGATGCCATGACAATTACTTCTTGAAAGTAAGGGATTTCTAGATAAAGTCAAGGTAAACAGCTTCTAAATCTGTGGTCAAATCACTGATGATGTTATAGATGCTTCATACTCTTTATCAGTTAAAGATATGATGATAATATAATGGCATCTGAAAGATGGAGATTCAATATGGCAGATATCTCATGTTTATAAATTTCTTGGATTCAATACGGCAGATATCTTAAGTTTATAAATTTCATTGTTCTTGAAGAAACAACCAGAACAGTTTCATATTGTAATAAATAATGACATGAAACGAGGATACTAGTGAGGAACATCCGAGTCTCACAGCTTACAGCACAAGCACCACAAGTTGATGGAAAAGTCATCACCTGTCAAAATCAAAGAACAAAAAAGAACTGTAAATACATAGCAATGACTTCAAGAAAGTTACGGGGTGTTTAGCTGCGTGGTTTAAAACTGATTATGTGACGTTAAATAACTACAATTGAATACTCAGTAATTAAAATTATAGTATTTCCAAACTGGGCATTTTTATATATCGTTAAAGCTTTCACCTGTTTCGACTATGGCACACTTTTTAATATCAATATTCCGTATATTATTTGTTAACGGCTTTATCCAAACGGTCTGTTAATGTACCTCTTCTGGTGCGGTATAGCGAAACAAAGCTTCAGCAAATTCCGGGCTACTGCCTTGGGCTATTGCTCGACGGCCCGCCACCGCTCCAACTGATCCATGTGGTTCAACACTTGCTTCTGATGGTTGTGCTGGATCAAAGGCATAGCCTAGTGATGCATCTTGCTCACGAGTTCGCTCATAAAGCTCTATACTTAATGATGGATCCAGAGATGGAGCAAACCTATTGCAAAAATGTAGACCAACTTTAGCAGAAAATGAAAGTGGTAATTTCTACCCATTCATGGGTACATAAGAGTTTGGTTTAATTATTCACTCTAATAAGTCAACTTAAATAAATTTGTCAAGAAACGAATACAGATTGAACAAGTCCAAATTCACTCGATGCATAGTAACAGTGTGTGTGTGTGTGTGTGTGTGTGTATAAACCAGATTATTATTGTAGTAAAAGAGTTCTGGTAAGGAAATCTAGAACATCAGTTAGTTATGAAACTCAATAAAGAAAACAACAAAAAAAAGTGTTTGCAAGCTAGCCCAACCAGACCCGTATCAACCGTCAACCCATACAATTTTCTTACCAGTTACCAACATGTCAGCCCTGCCCACTTTACCGCTTCCATTTTACCACACACGAATGAAAGAACTATAATCATTCCCCCTAACCCAACCACCACATGCCTTGTAAGATAAACTAAACCATAAAATTCGAGTTTTTCTTCACAAAGCAATGAAAATAAATCAATAAGTAATAAAATAGTACATTATTAGCAGTATATTTGCTTACATGGAAAGAGTAACTTACGGGTTCTCTACAAAACTGTTGCCAGCAGGATCATCAAGAATGAAAGTAAAAGATGAACTTCCTGTTGCACATGCTTTTAGTTTTACTATAAATTGGTCTATTGCCGCAGCAGTTTGGGGATCCACTTTCTGAAAAAAAAAAATTAAAATAACAGCCAGTCAAAAGGCAGGCTACAAATAAAATATTAAAATAAGAACATTCTAGAAGAATTGACATTAAATGAATACTTACCTTTCTCTCTTCTTGAAAGGCTTGTAATTCATCAGAAGCTCTTAGTAGTATCCCTTCCACCTGAGGCAGATAATCCACACACAAGATGGCATTTTCAACTCATTTATTCATAAAAAGGTTATTTGACTTGTGTTCAACTCCAATGGGTCAAACGGGTTAAACAAAACAAGATGGGTCAACAGTCAACCAAAGTATTATATATAAAGAAGAAAACCTCCTAATCGTTTTACAAAAAAAGAGACTATTGAAGTGATATAACCTCAACAGTTATATATGGCAAACTAATAATGCATAGAAATAATCAGCTTTTGCAGGTTGCAACCATTAACCCACTCATTGATAACACAAAAAAACAGGTATACAGAACATACGGTTGATAAAGATCCACGTTGTGCCTCAGGAGGTATCTCGAAGTCCAGTTGAGGAATCTACAAACATTGATGACTCTACATATGAGTATATTGGTAAATATAAAAAAAAAGATTTCAAAATATATAAGTTTCTTGTAATTATAGAAAAGTTAGTCCCATGTGTAAATTGTAATAATATTATAGGGTACTGTAGCATCCCTTTATATCAATAGAAGAAACAGAAACCTAAAGCACAGTGTAATAGATGAACACAGCAAAGTACCTTGATTGTCGCAGTCTCAGACTTCACTACTTGTCGATTAAGCATCTGCATTTGAAAAAAATAATACTTTACTAATGTTTTATTGAATGCATTTCCCCATATACTTCTACATAATTCATATTCATGCTCATTCAATATAGGGATAACTCATATTTCCCCCTCAAAACTTGATATAATATCATATCTACCAAACATGAAATCATATCATCAAATATACCAACTTTTAAATTTACAACTTGAATAATCTTCCCTTAAAACTTGAATTAGGATACGAGAGTTTGAAGTATAAAATGAAAGAGCAGGGTATGATTGTTATATTATAAATTGTATTTAGTAAAACGGGTATATAATAAATGTTAAGTATTTTCTATGAGTATATATGATATTAATTTTTTCAGTTGGCCAAATATGATATTATACAAGTTTCCGAGGGTATATAAGAAATTGCCCCTTTTGTATATAAGTAAATTCTGAGTGCAAACAAAAGAGATTTTATTTCATAATTCATATGTATTCACTTCTGCTTCTCTCAACCTTTTGATCACCTGACGGAAACTCCACACGGTAACGTGATCCTCGGGGCTGTATCTCACCAGCAAACTGCACCTCGTTATTCCTAACCAAAAAAAGAAAACTAACTTAATAGTTTCAAACAAATCCTTAAGCAACAAAATTACTGTCGAAAAGGAAATTAAGAGAAGCCAATAACATTATGCCCCCATTGTTGCAAACATGTACATTCTGAGATAAAATGGACTACACTCTGACTCAAAAAATAATTTGAACTCTTCTAAATTCCAAGAATAAAATAATAAATAAATAAAAATGCTGTTGAAACAACTAACCTCTCATTACAGTTAGGGCAATCAAAGGCTGACAACAAGATCTGCAGTTAAAATAACTACATTATATTTATCTGAATTCATTTTAAAAATTATACCACGGTTCAACCCATTACCTCCTTTCTCATAGAAAATTGCAGCAAACAAACTAATTCAAATAATTAAAAATAGCAGAAGTTAATTGTACCTTTCTAAAGTGCGGAATCATTGTCAACAAAAATCTTGTTGTCCCCTGTCATATGAGCAACAAGAGACAGCTAGTAAATTAATTCGAATTTCTAACTTTAAAAACTGGTATAACTTTTAATCCAATTGCTAAATAATCATGTCCAATACTTCATTTTCATATAACGCAAGAATTCCCAACTACAAAACTCAATGAACAATGATCAAATCAACGCATCATACTCACGAACACGAACAGATTCAGCCTAGTTATTGAAAACCTTATTTTTGGCCATACCCAATTACCCATTACCCTGCCTAAAAAACTTATTTTTTCATAGTTGGTTATCCTTTTAATAACTATCATCTGTCTATACAGAATCCTTAAAACATAAGCGCCTAGAATAGACACAAAATAACTTGTAAAAATGAAAATTTAGCATACATATTGCAGACTACACATTGTGAACATAAAAGTTCCTCTGTAAGTTAATACTTGAGAGCATTTCAGTTTGTAACCTTTTGTTCGTACTTTCAAGATGTTACACTATTATTAAACAAGAATCAGATCATTTCTGAATAACATTTTGGATGGATGCTTAGTGCAAACTAAACCATTTTGTATGTCACAAATGAATGCTACACCAGCACACTAGGGATGTTCACGATCCGCTTTGGCCAGTTTTGACGAAAATCTCAGGCAGATTCGCTAACTATGGCTTTAGAAAAAGGACGAACCAAACAAGTCAGGTTGTTTGCCGGTTCAGTATTGGCAGTTTAACAGTCTTAGACAATATATATTCAAAAGCTTATTTTTTTTATTTAATGATAAATGAACTGATTGTAAGTTCCGAACCGTAACTTTCTTCGATTTCCATGGTTTATAAACACTTACAAAACTGGCATGTTGCAATTTAATTAACAATTTCATGCATTTATATCGATGAACAAGTTTATGATTTATGGAGCAATCATGAAGTTTGTAACACAAAATCCAGACTAGTCATATGCCTACTGCATCAAGCCTAGTGCTTTACAACAGAAACTTTAATATAAAGTAGCAAATATTACAAATTCACGATTGAAACTATTCTATCAGTGTAACTTCTTATAGAGGTATAAGTGTGTGTGTGTGTGTGTGTGTGTGTGTGAGAGAGAGAGTACGTTTTGGTGGCAGCGCATACAGAGGCTTTCGACCTGATAGACAGGGGCATTATCATCATCTGTAGATATAGCTTCTACCACCGACCTAACGTCCATGATGGCTGATGCGTCTGTCGATGCTTCCATTATTGGTATTTGATTTGCACTCAGGCGCTCTGAAGAAGAAGAAGAACCCTCTGCAAGTGCTGTTGTTTAACCTAAAAATATATATGCTAACTGCTTTTTAAACCCTATAAATGATTTGGAGGTTGTTGCCTCTTTTTACCCCTTGAAAAATCCCTACTTTACAATACAACCCCTTATTTACTTCAAGTTTTAACCTTTCTTTCTTATCTCCTTGTTTTTTAACGGTGGCAATCGAGGGGTGACCAAAACTAATCGATAAGCAAGTTGTCACCGAACTCAATTAACTGGTAGACTAAATCCCTTCTGATTATGGTTAAGGAAATTTCATAACCAAAGCTAATGGTTATGGTTAAGGGTAAAAACCAAAACTTATCTCGTTTGCATACCCCTAACAACTGATTTTATTTTATTAGTTATAACCGGAGTTAGAAGCAAACATCATACAAAAGGCAAAACATAGGAAATTCGTAAAACTTACACCAAGAATGAGCTTGAATGGTGTTGAGGAGGGATGTGCACTGTGGTATCTCAGTGAGTTTCATAAAGTTTCCAAGTTCTCTTTTTCAACACCATTCAAGCTCGTTAGGTTGCATTGTGTTTGTACTACATCCACAACTTTACATGTTTTCTCTGATTCAAGAACAAACATAGACAAGTACATGTCTTGCAATCTTCCTTGATTACTCCGTTTATCAAACCAAACCGAACAAAAAATAATTTAAAATATGCTATGTTGAGATGAACATAGTTCATTCATATATGTGCATAAGAACATGAGTTCTATCAATTTACTAGCTCATTTAGATGTCTCTTAAAACAGACAATTCATCGTTAAAGTCTGTGTACAAATGCAATTACTAACCTTACAAATGACATATTTGTTTTGGTCTACTTTTTACCATCCAGATTGTACGTTTAAGAATGCTATATTTTTACAAATGACATATCCTTTCACGCGGACTTAAAATGTTTGAATATGAAAGGACATGGGCCTAAATTCATACGCAAGATAGGATAAGCCCATACCCAAGAAGGCCCAAATAGAGTTAACAAGAAAGAAGTTTGTCCGCGTGAAAGCACATAGGCGGATAAATGTGCAGGCACGTGCAGTCAGGTCAGGCGCACCTTCATGCGCAACTACCACTCCAAGGTCGCTTATGAGTAAAGCTTAATGCACTCCGAAGAGACAACACTACAAAAGAACAATTTCATACAAGCCAATCAGAATTAAGAGACGTGTGGCATATAAGGTGGCGCACGTCCAACCAATCAGAAATGCTAGCTGGAGATCCCCAACGTCTTCCTCCGTACTAAGGAGACAAAAGGCACACATGATAAGGACATGTGGGCAATCCGGGAATGCCAGAGCCAATGATAGTTGGCATCTCACGAGTATGCCATGCGCGCAGGAGACAAAAAGGACGGCACCCAAGCGCCTCAACCACTCTAGTTACACCAGGCCACATCACCAACAATCCCCACTAACGGTTAGTGCAAGAAGGGACAATAGTATAAAAGGAAAGGGCAATCGGCCAATCACGGGCCGGCGCACGTGTCACCATCGCATGGATGCCACGTGTCCGCATTCCAAACAACCACCAATCATAAGCCTACACGTGCAGCAAGTAAAGGTGGTATCGTTTCCTCCTTCGTGATTGGTTTATTATTTATTTTGTCTCTTACTAACTTTGGGGTAGGGTAAAAGAGGTACCCTTTTGGTGTTCATGGTTCGGTTTCAAACCGCGAAACCTCCCAAACCGGTCACTGATTTGGTTTCATGGTCAGTTATTTTACTTATCCTTCAGTCGGTCGGTTTCAATATTTTCAAACCGCAACGAACGGTTTGGTTTACGGTTTATATCGAAAACCAACCGTATAAAACCGGACTGGACCGTAAGAATTTATTCTAGTATTTTTAATATTTCATATTATATATAGACATTAATAAAAATAAATCTATTATAACCTATAAATAATTTAATGCAAATCAAAAGTATGCTAAGTCCATTTCACATTATATGAGTTTTTTTGTTTTCCTAAATTCCAATTTTCAACCACAACTAACATCTATGTATCGATGTATTTACAGATATTTTTGTATATTTGGACTACATTTTAAGCTAATTGGATGGGTATTTATGTTAAACAACTTAAGTATTGTGGGCAATTTTATGACGTCTTGAAATTTGGACTTTTATTTTTGCAAAATCAGGACAACTTGTACACATAACGGCCCAACAAGCCCAAACCGTGAAACCAAACCGGAACCGAATCATTTCAACGGTTTGGTTCGGTTCGGTTCGGTTTCGGTTTAGAAAATGAAAAAAACCGTTACTAACGGTTTGGTTCGCGGTTTGAACTAAAACCGCGAAAACCGGACCATGAACACCCCTAGTACCCCTAACTGGGCCTGGGCCATTTTAGGTTAGGGGTGAGTGATGGAGGCTCGTGTGCACCCTATTTAAGGAGAACTTCTCTCCGTGAATAAGATATTCGGCTAACACCTAAAAACCACATAGTGTTATCCACCATTTTTGTGTCTGTAAACTTCTTCTTATCTTTCACCTCCATACCTTGCTATCTTTTTCAGGCATTACTATCTCCTCTCGGTCTTAAGTCTTTAGCGAAGGATTAAGCTTGTAGAGTCACCGGTTTAGCATCCGTAATCGGAGGTTAGACTTGTGTTTCTTCATTGGCGGCATCCGTACCAGCTAGAACTACTTATTTTTTTCCATTTTTTAGCTATAACTTATGGCCAACAACACCACTTCACCATCAAACGTGGACGTTAATGCCCATGTTGATGACAAATTCTGAACCCCTGGCATCATCACCTAGGGTGTCAACCAAAGGACTCCAAACCAGTCCTTTGAGTTTGATAATGTTGGTGGTCGACTCCGTCGGACCACCGAGCACGAAGAACTCCCCTCGAACCCTAAGGAGTGGTTGGCTCGTGAGCAAGCCAGAACCGTCACTAGATACCAGCAGATGGTTATAGAGAATACCCAAAAGGCGACCAAAACCTTAGTTTACGGCTCACTAGGCCATGAGTGGGGACCAAGCAACAAAGCTCCAAACGTTAGCCATCAACAAAAGGGCATGGGGATCGTAGTTGTGACCATGAGCACTGCATACCACTCGCAGACTGATGGACAATCACTTGTGGAATTCTCCTACAACAACAGGTATCACACTATGATCCAGTGTGCACCCTTCGAGGCGTTGTATGGTAAAAAAAATGTAGATATCCTCTCTGTTGGGCCGAGGTCGGGGATACTCAGCTAACAGGACCTGAACTCATTCACGAGACCTCTGAGAAAATTGTTTAAATTAGAAACCATATGGCAGCGGCTCGTGACTGACAGAAAAGTTATGTTGATAAACGTCGAAAACCCTTGGAATTATAGGTTGGGGATAAGGTTCTCTTGAAAGTATCATCTTGGAAAGATGTAATTCGTTTTGGAAATAAGGAAAACTTAACCCGCGTTATGTCGGACCATTTGAAATCATAGAACGGATAGGCCTAGTGGCCCTTGGTTAAATCTACAAGATGAACTCAGTGGAGTACACAACGTCTTCCACGTATCGAACCTTAAAAAGTGTCTGTCTGATGAGACACTCGTAGTTCCACTGGAGGAACTTCAGGTAGATGATTAACTACGATTTGTAAAAGAACCAGTTGAGAACTTAGAACAGATTGAGAAAGTTCTAATGCACAGTAATATCCCGATCGTAAAGGTATGTTGGAATTCTCGACGGGGGCCAGAGTTCACATGGGAACGCAGGGATCAAATGCAAACCAAGTACCCGCACTTATTTCCTAAACCACAACCTGAACCTGAGCTTGAAAAAGTGGCCGAACCCTCGTATACTGAATTTTGGGACGAAATTCCTTCCAACTTGGGGATGATGTGACAATCGGGAAATCCCCCAAACTATTCGACGCTCGTTCACAGTAGCTTGCCGAATTTTGGGATGAATTTTTTTCCAACTTGGGGAAGATGTGACACCCCACATTTTCAGGTTGTTACTTTAACTTAACTATGGTTAATATGTGCATTCATTCATAACACTTTACTTGACTAGGGTTAGTTAAGAAGGCCTTTCTATATGTTGTACGGTAATAACATTTGTTGTATCATAATAACGTATGTTACAGTATAATAAGGAAAGTTATTATCAAAACACACACATGAGTCCTGTACCCTGAACGTTGGTGATATGTCAAACATACATGGTCATATGTGTAATTGGATGATAGTGGATGTGAATTTACTGGGTAAGGTTGTTGTTGTTTATATGTGTGTATATATAGCCGAATGTCCATAGATGTGTGGAAATACATGAGGTGTTATTGTCATCCATTAGTTATCCATAGGAATGGATCTTCGAATGTTAACATACATGTGTGCATGATCTAATGTGTCAATAACATGTGTATTTGTAATAATATTATTGACCATGCAATAAATACATATGTTAATTGAGATTAAACATGTGTTGTTGGATGGTATTACCTCATGTAACACATGTTTGTACCTCGGGTAACGTTTCATGACTTTGTGCGTGTTAATTTCATAAAACATATTGTGAACTATTTGGATTTGTGTGGAATTGTGTAGTTTTCCACTTTGGTATTGTCACGTGTATTGTTGTTTTGTCCATACGTAGTAATCCGGTATCCGGTTGCTCTCTGTTGAGCGTGTGATTGGCTTGATTGTTCAACACCAATTGTCTCGGATATTTCGGGTGTTGTATGCGTAAATGGGTGATCTGGCTTTACTAGACTGGGGGGGTATAGTGAGTGCAAAAATGTCTAATATGCACCTGAAATGACAATATCAAGTAAAATGTGTATGGATGTTGACTTGGATCGTTGACTGGTGTCACATGAGTGATGGTGGCCTGTGTGGACCCTATTTAAACTTCTTTTCCTTGAATAAGATATTCGGCTAACACTTGAAGACCATATATTGCCATCCACCAATTTTGTGTCTGTATACAAAAAGCAATTCTTAGCAGTCACCTCCATACCTCACTATCTTTTTCAGGTCGTTACTTTCTCCTCTCGGTCCTAAATGTTTAGCGAAGGTATGCTTGTAGAATCATCGGTTTAACATCCCTAATCAGATGTTAGCCTTGTGTTTCTTTAGAATATATAAAACAAGGGATCCAAAGATAATGTTATAATTAACCCAACATTTTTAATCTTTATCTTTATTATTATTTTACTATATAATAAATAAAAATCTTATAATTATCTCGATTCTCTCTCATATGAAATAATATTATTAAATTATAATTACACGTTTATAACTCTTATTTATTTAATATTTATTTTATTAACCACTTCTTTTTATATTTTCGCTTATTAAAAACCATTTAATATTTTATTGATCCAACCTATTAAAAATTCTAAACAATAAATAAAAAAACAAAAGAAATGTTATGATCCGTGTGATACTTTACACTCATTGAAATTTTAAATGAGAGTTTTCTTTCCATCCAGTGCATAATAGGTGAAAATCAGTTGTTCTAAAAAACCTACATCTTCAAGACCATTGCCATAATCACGCCCTGCAATGGTTGCTTCTGCATCGCTTGTCACACCCCGCCAAGGCGGGAACACGGGAATGCAATCTCGAAAGGTTTTCAAGCACAAGGTTCAAGCAACACACAGATTTTTTAAAATAGTACCATCATAGGATGGATATTGTCATAAATTATTCAAACCAACATAACATTGTCTAGAAAATAAGACAGTGTCTGGAATACATGAAATTGAAACTAAAACATTACGGGACTGACAAAACCCATTACAACGTGGTACCACCCAGTGCATGCTCGAACCCCTCTCTCAAACCTCTGCTGCTCATCATCAATTACCTAAAAACATGCAGAAAAGATTTGTCAACAATAATGTCGGTGAGTTCATAGGGTTGAATGTACTAAGTAAAATGCTTGTGTAATTCGTGTATGACCAATCATAAGCTAGCTAAGCAAATGATCACTGTGCAAACCATGAGTCTCATAACCAAACCTCTTGACTGTTGTGTTTCGCACATTGTACACTAAAGACAATGTATGTATAGTAGAATACTAACACTCTTTTGCATGTAACCGGTTAGAGCGAATAGATCTATTAAAGTGTTCCATGGCTTTTGATAGCTAATGGTTACAGTAAATGTAATACGAGGACTAATGAGCTCATGAACCAAATGTCTCATGTTCTACATGGCAGTCACAATAGAATAACACACAATTGTAAATTATACTAGAATTGTAGCATGTTTATCCCCCAAAAATGTAAAAGCAGTAAAATGGGGTCGTGAAACTCACTTGAGAGTGATACGTGTGGTCTGGTAAAGTAGGAAAATGAAATGGCTATCGTCTCGACAAATGGTGCCCTATGATCATCATAGACATAATAAGTTGTTTGGTCTTGTCGTTTATCATACACATTGCTCACCCGACATTTGGGGACTTTGGTTTTAGTGTATATAAACCATGTTTTTGGTGCACGTGATGTTTCTAAATCAATTTAAGTGTACTTGTAAAATGGTACGGGCATGGAATCCCCGGTGTTTTGTGAGATGATTCTTGTGGTAAACAAAGTGGACCCCTCATGCCGTCATGGTTTGTAAATTGACCCCAATTCGTCATGTGTGGTTGGTTTTTGGAATAATGTGTTTTTTAACATATGTTTAGTCCTATATAAGGTTCAAACTAATGCTAACATATGTTATTGTCTTCCTAACACACGTTAAGGGGTGATAGCCGAAACTACTTAATAACATAGGCCTCGAAATCGATTCTTTAATGGTTTCAATTTGGTCGACCCATGTTCATAGGAGTATCGTTGATGTGTTACAATCGGTTTAGGGATGTTTTAGATGAAGACTGATTGTTTTTACCTTAAAAACAAATCTTTAGTTTCAACAGTGTGTTGATACTAGTTTGATTATAAAACCGGTTCTAAATGTGGTTATCTTAGTCATGATTTAACCTCAAAACATTATTTAAGTGATAAATGTTTTAATAGGACCGATTAATAACATATTTAGGTGGAACTCGATGATGTGATCCTTGTATAATTGAAACCATTGTGTGTGAACTATACTTATGATTTATGAACGTGTGAGGGTCGAGTACATGGATTATAGGTCAATGGTCGGGTGCATAGCTTAGGGCCGAGAGGTTAGTGGTTTCAAAAGAATAGAATGGCTAAGTATCTTACCTATCCGAAGCAATGTAGGGTCGGTTTGGTGCTGGATTCTTGTTCCTCATCTTGAGTTTTCCTTTCCTTCGGTTGTGGTGTTCTTGGAGCCGAGAGGTGTGAGTGATAGTGTGAGAGATTGTGAGTGTTGGTGCAAGATATTTGTATGGATATAAGGCTCTTTATATAGGCTAATGGTAAGGGAAGCTTATCATTGTCTTGGAAAAAGCTAGGTAGTGTTAAGTTTCCAAAATCATGTAAGCTTCTTAGTTGTCATTCGATTGCATGCTTCCATACACCTTGGCCGATTGTCTTGTAGTTTAAGAGGTTAATTATGGTAAGGTGTCTAGGTTTAAGGTAGAAGTGATTAGGTGCTTCTTTGGTGCAAATCAAGGTGTCATAGATGGATAGTGACATCTCATGGAACATGTAGTATCTTTGTCCTTTCCCTTAGTGAGAATCGAGTGATGGTGAGGTATCAAGGTCAAAGGGCCGATTACGTTAGGGGTAGGATGACTCATTGCAAACATTCTTGCATTGTTTCTATTTTGGTGAAACAACTTGTGTCATCCAAGCTTTTGTCTCTTCTAGCCGATCCATATAGTGAAGAAAAAGGGGTATTAGATCTTGTGTTGGATGATGGGGCTTCTTTGGATGGTTCCTAGTTTAGTATAACAAAGATTGTAGGTGAAAGGGACACTTGGTGCCCTTGGGATCCTTCAACCGAAAACAAACAAAAGGGAGAGGTTATGAGTTGTAGGAAAAGGACTTGTCAAGTGTATGTGTGCATGTGTAGTCGAATATGTGTGTATAGGGTTGTATACATATAATGCCGTGTGAGTATATATATAGGTGTGATTATAGTTTTGTGAAATCCATGATAAGTTTGCTTGGTTATTGGTTCCTTAACTTATCAAATATGTGTTAGCAATGGTGGCAAGATTATGAAGGTTATTTGATATATGTACGTATATACACTTGCACCATGTCTTAACCTCAAGTCACCCTTGATATAGGAATATCCATTTGGGACCACATTGTCAGGTTTTAGTTAGGTTTCAAGATGCTTGATGATGATATTAACATGTATTTTGTGAACCATAAGGTATTTGGTTTTTAATATGTTCACATGTGTTGATAGAAAGTTATCATATGTTGGGGGGGGGGGTATTAACACTATATGTTAACATATTATACTGTGTAGGATTCGTATACATGTGTTAGAGATGGATTACCATGTGTTAGAGTGTGGCAACCTCACTGAGTGATTGTTCGGGTGTTGTATGCATAAACGGGTGATCTTTGTTGAGTTTTCTGAATAACTCATGATTCACTAGACTGGGTGGGGGGTATTGTGTGTGAAAATGTCTAAATATAAATGACAATAATGAGTGAAACGCGTACGGATGTTGACCTGGATCGTTGACTATTGTCACACAGCTCCTCATCCAAACATACAGTTTCTCTTTAATATACGTTTTCTTTCTTATTCACATGATTAAAATCGCTGTTAACTCATATTATAGTACACTAATTTCTATGCTACATTATAACATACATTTTATCACTTCATATTAGATTTGTCTATTCCGAGAAGCTCCCGAGATATAACCTAGTAACATAATAAAAAGGTTTTGCTCCACTGCAAAATAAATTAACTGTCTAGATGAAAAAGCTTACCTTCCACTCTTTCCCATCTATTTAAACTTGTTAATTTATTTGAAGTTTTAGTTCAAACTTAAGTTGGTTAATTAAACAAAAATAACCATACCTAATCTTCATAACCGATATATTGAACCCGAAGTTCCCTTATGGTCATGGTTAAAGAAATTTCATAACCGAAGCTAATCGTTATGCTTAAGGGTAAAAGCTAAACAAACCGGCGTTTGCACACCCCTAACGATAGATTTTATTTCATTAATTATAACTGGAGTTAGAAGCAAACAACATACAAAAGTCAACATATGAAATTTGTAACACTAAAGTTACACCAAGATTGAGCTTGAATGGTGTTGAGGACGGACGTGCATCGTGGTATCCCAGTGAATTCCATAAAGTTGCTAGGTTCTCTTTTTCATCACCATTCAAGCTCGTTACGTTCCAGTGTTTTTACTAAATTCACAACTTTACATGTTTTCTTCGATTCAAGAAAAAACGTAGACAGGTAAAGGTATTTCAATCTTCCTTGATTACCATGTTTGTAAAAAAAACATAGTTTCCATAACCCACATTCACCATCATAAACATTCACGGGACGCCATTACACGAACATTCATGTTGATGGACAAATTCACTGTAACATCCTAATTGCGAGTCCAAACATCCACCTCGGCATTCTCATCTCTGCTACATCTAGTTTACACGTATGTGTCTTCTTGATGGCCCAACAATGAATTCCGTATAGCATAGCCATTTTACCCGGAACCCTGTAATTTTCCCTTTAATATAGTTGGAAACATCTTGTCACACAATACTGCAATGATCGCTCTCTAACTACACGATTCAACTTGGACACAGTGGGTAACATTTATCTATCTCCCTATCCCTCTGAACAAATGATATTAAATATTGGAACTTAGTTGCTTGTGATACCAGTTTTTCCCTGCACGACTAAAGTTATAACAAAGGTACTAGTCTTAGAATGACTTATCCTTAAACCTTTTTCCTACACAGTTGCTCCAGTACTCCTCTAACCTTGCAATCAAGCTTTGTTTACTCTTTGTGACTAATACAACATCATCCGAAAAAAAGCAAGCCCCATGAAATTGACGCTTGAATCGACTTTGTCAACTCATTCAAGACAACTACAAAAAGAAACGTGCTCAAAGCAAACCCTTGGTGCAGTCCTACCTCCACAGGGAAGAAATCTGTATATCCTACAGGCGCACAGACACTAGTTTTAGTCAAAACATACATATCCCAATTTATGTATATATACTTCCTAGAAACGGCTCTATCCTTTAAACTATCCCAAATTAATATGTGTGACACACTTTCGTATACCCGTATGCCTAACCAACTAGACAATTTACCCAAGTAAACCACTTAGGGGCTGTTTGACCTCTTAATGAGGCTCTGAACCATTCAACGCTGAATGATTCAGCATTCTGCGCGTTTGTTTCAGCTTCTGAATGGAATAGTTAAGGCTGAACCATTAAGGGACTATTTGGTAGCATCTTAATGAGGCTCTGAATCATTCAGCTCTGAATGGTTCAACATTCAAGCATTCAGATTGTTTGTTTTAACATAAGAAAATGCTCTGAATGGAATGATTAAGAGCTGAACCATTCAGACTTGGTGCATAGCTGAACCATTCAGCACTTAATCATTCAGAGCCTCTTAACTATTCAGCACTATTAGACTTGAGGGAGTGGGGCGGTTTTGGGGGGGGCGGCGAGCCATTCCCGGGCGGGAACACCGGCCCATGGGGCGGGAAGTGGGGGGCGGGGAGGGTGGGGCGGTGGGGGGAAGCCGGGCGGTGGGGGAAAGGGTTGGGTGAGGTGGCCAGTGTTGATTGGTTGGGGCAATATAACCGTTTGACTTTTAAAAAAAAAAAAAAAATTTTAAAAATCTAACCGTTGTATTTTTAGCGGTAAAAAAAAAAAATTTAATATTTAAACCCCACATTTTATTTAAAAACAACCACTACACTTCACCCCAACCTCCAAACTTCTCAATTTTTATACCACTCTTCTCCATATTTTATACATTTCAACATATATTTTATAAAACCATGAACCCATACAACAGAGGCTTTGACCCGAACAACCCATTCACCTACGTCCCGAACCCGAATACCCCACCGGTTCGTCCCGTACCAACCCGTCCACCCTATCCATCACATTGTCCCGAATACGCGGGTTACGCGAGTTATATTAGTGGACAGATGTTTCCACAATTTCCCTTTAACGATTCCACCGTTCCTAATACTTCTTCACCACAACTCGAATACACAACGCCACCGGATACCATACCCGAAACACAACTAGAAAATGTTGGGGGTTCATCGTCCGGTAAAAAACAACCCGCCAAAAGAACTCACAAAAAGAAGACGGCGGCGGAGAAGGCGTTGAACGCGGCCAACCGCCAACATCAAAAGTGGACGGTCCCCGAAGAGGTTGCCCTTACCCGAGCGTGGATAAGTGAGTCGGAAAACGCGGTTGAAGGTATTTGTAACAATTTTTTTAAGACATTATTTTTTTTAGACATTATTTTTTTTAGACTTTATATATTTTTTTAAACTACATATGATTAACGGTGTATATATTTTCTTATTGTGTAGGAAATAATCGCCACCGAGAAAACTTTTGGGACGACATAAACAACTCGTTCCATAACTTGATGGGTCGAGAGACGTATCAATTTAACGAGAGTCTCTCGTCTAAGTGGACGGACATAAACAAGGCGATGAACGCCTTCAAGGGTTTTTATTATCACGCTAGAAATTATCCACGTAGCGGTGAAACGGGCGGTGACTACTTAACTAACGCCCTAAAAGCTTATCGTGATGATAAGGGCTTTGATTTCAAATTTTTGCACTGTTGGGAGATCGCGAAGCACCATTCAAAATGGGCGGACGTTCCCTCTGCTTCAGAATCGTCCAAAAGGACGAAAACAAATTCATCTCATAACCGATCGGGTGCTCGTGATGTCGACGAGCATATTAACTTGGATGATGATGATGACGAATTCGACGAGGAGTTGAGTCGACCACCCGGTCGAGACAAGTCTAAAAAGAGGGCTCATAAGTCCTCTGCTTCGGGTTCGGCATCGGGATCGGGCAAAGGTACTTACAGCGATGACTTGTCCGACATACATGACACACTCGTCCAATTCAACACCATTCAACTACAGAAGCTCGAGGAGAAAAAAACCATTCGCCAAGCCTTTGAAAAAAGGTTGACTATGAAAGAACAGCGCGAGAAGCGCGAAGATTTGAAATTTCTCGCGTTGAACACTGATAATATGGACGGTCCAGAGTTAGAGGCCACGCTACAAATGAAACGCGAGATTATGGAAAAATATAATATTAAGTGATTTTTTATTTACTAGGTTTTTATTTTTTGTTTTTTTTATGTTTTTTTAATTTTCTAGGTTTTAATCTTAATTATTATGAATTTTAATTTAGTTTTTAATTATAAATTGTTATATTTATTACTTAAAAAAAAAAAAAAAAAAAAAATGCCACATGTCAATTCCCCCCCCCCCCACCCACACTCCCCATAGTCTTAACCAAACAACCTCTAAGCATTAAGACCGTCAAACAATGATTCAAACATGTAACCCTTCTGACCTCCTAATCTTGGAGGGGTGAAACGAAAATTTGAGCAAGTAAAAAAAAACCCGCCGACCATTCAACCTTCTGAGAGAGAATAGCAGCAGCTTCAGCTTCAGCAACAGAAGGAACCCTAAACCTCTGCAAATGGCTTCTGATAGCAAACCTAATACAGACAACAAGAAGAGGAAGAACCATTACCGTCCCCATAACGTACCTTGTCAACTAAACTCTCTTTACTTATAAATTTTAAAAGCATTCACTTGGGTTTTTTAATTTTGTTTCAGAAATCAGTAAAGAAGGGTGCCTACCCATTACGCCCAGGAGTTCAAGGCTTCTTTATTACTTGTGATGGTGGTAGGGAGCGTCAAGCTTCCCAAGAAGCTGTTCAAGTTATCGATTCTGTATGTTACTTTGTTTTTTTTGGTTAATTGTTTCAGTTTTTATGCAATTTGTTTCTTTATCCCAATTTTTAATTATGATAGAAATAGTTAAAACCCACTAAATGTTTTATTTACTTTGGTGCACTTCCTGGTTTAAAAAGGCGGACATATTGCGCGCTTGATGTGGTGGCGAAAACGCATCGTTGCAATTGCTGCCGTGATGCGGTTGACTAGTATTTGAACAGATTTGACCATCGGTCGAGCAATGGGTTGGGGTATTTGAACAAATTATACCATAGATTGAACAAATTTGACTATAGATTATGACAATATCTTATATTTTAGTGTTTAAAGATAAGTTTAAATAATGCCTATTAATAGTTATTTTAGGTTAGCTCAGGTTTTGCATATGTATTCATGCATGATTACATTGTTTTAAAAAGCATGCCTCGCGAACCAGACACGTGAGTGATCTGGAAAATGCCTAAGGCCTTGAGGCAGCGCCTCATGTGCATCTAGGTCAAAATTATGTTTGTAGGAGAATGATATGTAAAAGCAACAAAAGAGATAAAGAAATTGTGAGTCGTTTATATGATAAAAGACTGATATGTAATAGAGATGCAACTTCTGGTTGTACATAGAACAAAGCCTCACATACATGAAGCTCTTGCCATGGCTTTCGGGATTGTGCTTTTTAAAATTAATCATGGTTGTCATATGATTGAACTTGCGTATAGGGTGAAACAAATATATCTTTATTTTTAACTTCGATTTTGGCATATGCCAGTTTCTTGAAGAGCTAGCCGAGGGAAAGGAACCAGATGTGAAGCATGTAGTTAAACCCATTAATAAAAAGATAAAGTTTAGCTATTCCGATTCTGAAGACGACAATGATGATGATGATAATGGTGCTGCTGCTGATGAAAATGGTGAAAAGGAACAAGTTGCAGTAGTTTCTGATCATGATAAATCCGAGAGTCAGCCAAAGGAAAATCAAGAAGACGCTAAAGATGAAGATGAGAGGCAACCTGAAAAGAAACAAAAATGTGAAGAAACAAACGAGTCCAACTGTGAGGAAGTTGTAAAAAGCAAGTCTGTTGATCAGTTAATTGAGGCCGAACTTGATGAGTTGAAAGACAAAACCAAGGTGTGTTATATTTCTTTTAGATGTGCAGGTCGGGTAACGGGTCATATTTTTAGTGGCATTCCATGTTTCTTGTCATGCTGCAATTTGGAGAAAAATTTCTATTTCTATTTTTGAATTTTATTTTCTTTATTAATTTTTGAAAAAAGAACAATCGATTTTGTTGTCAAGAGAAAAATGGAAATGACAAGTTGCATTACTATTATAATTATTATGAGAATAGTGAAAAACTAAACATTCACTATCGAAATGTTGCATCGATTTTGTGTGTATTGTTTGAACAGAGGCGTTTCAATTACCTTGATTCGGGGTGCAATGGTGTAGTGTTTGTTCAAATGAACACGAGAGGTGAAAAAGATCCAAGCCCTAAAGAAATTGCTCAGCGCATTATAACCTCTGCAGCGGCTACAAAGAAACACATGTCAAGGTTTACTTTTTTTTAAAACTTAATTCCCAGTTGATTTTAAAATATATTTATCTTTAGAATATTCATGGATTCACAGGTTTATTTTAAGAATACTACCTATAGAATTGACATGCTATGCATCCGAAGAAGAGATTTCAAGAGCGATCAAACCTCTAATTGCTCAATACTTTCCCACGGACCCTCAAACATCATACAAGGTATGTTATATAATCATTACAATAGCTAACTAGTGGCATATAGTTGCAGAAGTTTTTATTGTCAAAAGCTCGGTTTTAAAAAGACGGACGCAGTACCCTATTTACAAATAAATAAGCTTTGCTTGCAACTAAAATCCAATTAGTGTCGTCTCTTTTACATATCAGCCTTCTTATCAAGTAAACTGTAAACCATTCATAATCCCTTCATTCACATATCATCCTCCTACATACCCCAGTTTTGACCAGTGTTGACCAATTTTGACCCAGATGTGCATGAGGTGCTACCTATAGGCCTCGATGCGTTTTCCTGATCACCTTGTGGGAAAAAATGATGGAAGCTTGAACAAAACTAATGTTTACAAGTCGAAATGGGAAAAAAGGGGTTGGGTTGACTGAAGGCACTTTTTTTTTAAATTTTTTTTTTTTGCAAAAAAATATTTAATTTCTCAATAGTGATCTAGCTTTATAGTTTTTTTAGGGTTACAAAAAGTACTCTTAATGATTTCCATTGTGTGGTCTCCCTTTTAAGTTATTTTTTAGTTCTACCCTTTGGTAATAAAAGGTAACCCAAATCGACCCTTTTACTATAAACCTTTGATTAGCAATTGTGTCTCACAAGCATGATCTTAAATATTTGCTGCTGCTACTTCCTAAAGTACTAATGTTTGGATTCAACAATTTGTGATTAATAACAGTCGCCTAACAAACTATTTGATTTTCCGTAGTTTGCAGTGTTATGTGAGGCGCGTGCAAATAGTGGTCTCGACAGAATGAAAATAATCAATGTGGTTGCAAAATCTGTCCCAGAACCCCACAAAGTTGATCTGAGTAATCCAGATAGGACTATTGTGGTCCAAATAGCCAAGGTGTGTTTTCATTATCAAACTAACAAATAGGTAAAATAAGACATATATGTGTTTGTCTTGTGCTCAGTTGTCCATAATATTGTTATCAAGATCCTCATGAGTTGTATTTTACAACACATAGACCAGAAAAAAAACCCGGCAATCTAGTCTATGTAGTCACAGACCACCAGCTGCACGCCTAGGTGCCTCAAACAGAAGCAATGCGAGCTATGTGGGATGAGTAAGTTGGTTCAGGCGAGGTGAGATGAGCTCTTGGATGGTTCCGAAACCGAACTGAAGCGGTCAAATGTTCGTCTTAACCGACCAAAAACATGCCCTGAACTGTCAAAACGGACCTGAAATGGCCAAAACTTACCTCCCCCCTTTTATGAAGCAATATGGATGAAAAAGAAATTAAATCTTGTTTACTTTTTGAACTTCACTTTAAATGCAAATTATATTAATGTTTTTATTATATTGTGTATTGTTTGTCTCGAGCGTGCGCCTACATGAAGTGAGCCCTTTGCTCCTTTGACTACCTAGATACTAGTTATACCGAGTATATATCTGTTGATAAATAGATTTTAGATGAGATTTATGATAGTGTTAAGTGTGTTGTTGCTAACACTAACAGAGAGACTATATCTATCTGCAGACTGTGTGTTGCATTGGTGTGGTTGAGAAGTACAAGGAATTGGCTAAATACAATTTGAGGCAGCTGACATCATCCAAGTAGTTGGTTATGGCCTTTTATTATAATAATAAGCTTATAACATCATCAGCTTTCTAGTTGATATATATAAATGGCATGCATTTCAAGTTTTGTCAGTGTTTCTGGAGTTTGATTTTCATCTCAACAAGTTTGTATGGATTTATTCTCTAAGTATTATTAGTAAGATAATTATTCTCATAAGTTGTTTTATTATACAGGAAAATGAGCTCAAATGTCTTTGCCAAATACATGTCGAATTAGGCTTTTTAGCCATGTGATGTTTGTTTTTTGGCAACCAAAGCAGTGCAGATTAAAAATGTTAATGGTCGCATTTTGAGTATGGATGTTAAAATCCAATATGGCTTTGTTTTTTACATTGCATGCTTCATTTGACATCTATTTGATCACTTCAAACATAAAAGGAATAATAATAGTCACTGTTCCACATTATGTTGTTAGCTGCGGGTGTTCGTTAGCTTCTTAATAAACCTCTTAATTATTTAGCATTAAGAGTGTTTGTTTTAACTAAAAAAGCATCTGAATGGTTCTATTAAGCGTTTAACCATTCAGCTAATAAAGGGTGCTGAACCATTCAGACTCTTTTAGGTGCTGTTTGTTTTTTGCTCAGAAGCACTTCTGACCTCTTTTGTCTGCGCCGTGCAGACGCGCGCAGATGTTTGGGGTCTGCAGATTGTTTGTTTTTTGAAGACCTTTCATTCAAAAAGGTCTTCTTGACCTCTTCTTGATGCAGACTTATTCCAAGGTCTTCAACGGTCTTCTTCACTTCTTTTCTCGTCACCGTCCATCACCACCACCACCACAGTCCACCACTGTCCACCACCACCGTCCACCACCACCGTCTACCACCACCACATTCCACCACCGTCTACCACCACCACATTCCACCGTCCACCACCACCACAGTCCACCACCACCACCACCACGGTCCACCACCACCGTCCACCACCCACCAGCACCACCACCATGGTCCACCACCACCACCCACCACGACCACCACCACGGTCCACCACCACCAGCGTCTATCACCAAACTGTTGTAAAAAATCAGTTTATTTAAAATTATGTTTATTTTAGCAGTCTGCAAACTTTAACAAACAAACAGTCTTCTTCTTGCAAACTGCAGACCTTTGGTCCACCTCTTCTCCTACAGATGTCTGCAGATGTGGTCCGCAGAATGCAAACCTTTTCCTGCAGAAAAAACAAACAGCACCTTAGTTAATCAGACATATCTTACCAAATTCCAAAAGAGTGGAGTAAGGATGTTTAAAAAGTGTTGCAAATAGGTTTAACTAGCCTTCCATCTTTCATCATAATGGGAGATGCTGCCTACAATTTGATGTTTAGGAGCCCAGAATAGAGTGCTAGTATTTCACGTATGATGATATATTGTTTTTATTGTACGATGTGCGAAGCATAACTCGTCAAGGTTTGGTTATGGACTCATGATTGGTCACATTTGCCATTGTCTTAGCTAGGCATTGATTGGTCATTCACGGATTTCATTATCTTTACATTTTATTAAACTTTTAAACCTGTGAACTCACCGACTTTACGTTGACAAAATTTTATGCATGTTTTTCAGGTAATTAACTTCTTGGATGGAACTTGGGAAACGTTTTAAGTTGGCATCACGGATACCAACTTTTGTGAAATTTGATTATGAGCATTTGGCTTTTGAAACAATACATTTTGTTATTATTGTAAACTTTTAATGCTTTGGTATCCAAAACTTACGTTTATCTTAAATGTTTGTTTGAATCTTGTGCTTGAAAACCTTTCGTATCGCACCTCGTGATTTCGCCTTGACGGGGTGTGACATCCATTAACTTATTCAGATCAAAAGCCCCAAATCCTTCCTTTTTATGTTAATATATTTTTTTACCCAATACATCTTTTAAAGGAAGAAAAACAAAATAAGCACTAACATGTACACAACTTAATTGGCAAACACTCCAACGTGCAAGTTCAAATCTTTCGATCTAAATGAAGTTGTCTTTAGAAAGAAAAAAAATTGACACAAAACTAACCTAACCACTAAATCCGCGCAGAAACCAGCTGATTCAAATGGTGGTTGTCAGTGGCGAAGCTTGAAAAATGGTGTTGGGGCCAAAATCATGAGACTGAAATTTTTTCCTATCGATGAGGGCTGAACTCAATTCATATAAAAATTATCTACAAAAATTGTAAACTTCACCACTAACCAAAAAAACATAGGGGGACCCCTGACCCCATTATTCTTCGCCATTGGTGGTGGTCCAATCGGTGGCAATTTACCGATGCAAACCGGACGAGCAAATAAAGGTTCTAAGCGAGACAATGAATACTTAGATGTATATAGTTGTGTGCTATGCGATGCCACAAACCTTATTTTTCTTCTTTGCCTAGGGTTGAATTTCAAACCCTATGACCTTAGAATCATAAAATCAACTAGTAGGATTCTGTGTTGCGCATTGCACAACTTTCTTAAACGTTAACGCAGTAGGTTATACATAAGGTAGTTGATTACAAGTTTAAAACTGGAACATGATACACATAAGCTGAAAAACGACAGCAGGTTGTGTCCAAAACAGCAAGTAAACCTAGAAGCAGAAACTGCAAACAACATTTGTCTAGAACAACATGCTTAGATGCATACATACATGATAAACAGAAGCAGAAAACGACAACAGGCATAAACATAAGCAGAAAACGACAACAGGCTGTATCAAAAATAGAAACTGATCCTAGAACGGAAACTGTAAACAGCATTTGTTTAGAACAGCATTGATATTAAACAAAAAGTTAGGCGAAGCTGTGTTGCTATTCGTTACGCATTGCGCGTTTACTTGTTAGTGGTCAGTTTTTTTGCTGGATTGCCGGGTTCTGTTATCAGAGAAAAAAATTAGTAATTATTGTGTTGTGGTAATAGTTTTTGAAAAGCAGGTTTATACCTTTTGAGTGAGACAGTTTGCGCCTTGCGCTTGCATCCTTTTTTTTCTCGTCCACAGAAGGGTTTGTGGGAACAAGAGTTAATGGTGATGGTGTAGCCACATTTGGATTGCTGCTGCTGGAAGTGATGTCAGTAGTCTGATCTGGCTAGCAGCCTGATAATTCTTGTCTCCACATTTGATGCATGTGGTGTAATGTCATCCTTTTTCAATGCTCATGTCCATGATGGAGCCATTTATTGTGAAATTTTTTCCCTGTAAAATAAGAAGTCGGCGTTTTTTTCCAAGCTTTGTTTGAAAAGCAAGTTGATTAACATACCGTGACTGCACTATTCACCATCTATTTCAAATTAGCAATTGAAATGTTGTTTTCTATTTGCAGGATAACTACTGGGTTTGTAAGATCTACGTTCATGTAACTATTTTTAATTAGTGTTCCGTGAGTTGTATGTAATGCGTTTATTAATACTTTAAAAGTAGAACTGACAATTCTTTAAGGGTTTCGGTTTCCATGATATTTGGTGCCAGATAGGTGTATGTTGCATTTGTTGACTGTAGTTGCATAATTGCTTTTGACAGAAAGTTAAATGTTAGTTTTTTAATCTTTAATAAACATTAATTGACGTGTGTTATTAGACTTACCTGCGAGTCTTTTTAGCCTTCAAAGCTATCAATGCAATGATCACAGGTGTTGGCGCACTTTCAATTAGATGTCGATCAAACCTTTCTGGATTCGTGCATGTCTCTTCCCATATAGCAACTATGATATCATGGATACTGTTTAAAACGGTGTCAAAAGTTGTTGAGATAAAAAAGGATTAATAATGTAGATTTGGGTTTTTTTGGTACTTCACCTGATGTCTCTTAGCGATATTGTGAATTTATCCTTGATGCTGCGTAGGATGACAATATAATCTGTAGTAAGAAATGAGAACAGTTAACAGGTTATGCAAATCTTAGTTTATAGTGGTGCGTGTTGGTAGTTGTTACCTATTAACCCTTCTGTTCTAAAATCACATCAAAGTATTGACACAACCAAAATGGGCGCAAGGCCACCACATACATATGGAGCAACTAAAGGTGGCAATTTTGATTCAGGTTATTGTGAATATTTAACAGGTCAAACGCCCCCCAAAGTGTATATGAGTCAGTCCAACGGATTTGGCCCATTTCAACCTATAACTAAACCAACCCGATTTACCCCAGACCCATTTGCCCTGAAACCCAATGCACTCATTCTGCCACCTGTAGCAGCAACTCCATGGATCATTGTGTACAAACCTTGTAAATACCGGTTCTCCTATCCACTACCTTCCCATTCAACGGAAAGCTAGAAATTGAACAGAAACAATTACAAATCAGAAACACTTTAATACATGTGTTCTTTGCACAACAAAAAAAATGTATAATGGATTAAAAGAAATGCATACTTGACTAATTTGGACTTGTTATGCATGATAATGTCTCTGTATTATCCGTTTGAGCAACAAACAAATACTGTAGTGAAGTTAGAAAGACTAAAAATTAAAAAAGGCAAAGGCGAAAAGTTGACACGCGACAATATTATAATAACACTAACTCGTTGCGTTAACTTTTGGTGCATTTAAAAATTTAATCAGAAATATGATAAGCAAACAAATTTGGCATATGTCAAGTTAAATATGGAAATCTTACTACTTCTTCCTGAGGAGATTTTGCATTTTTTGAAATATGGAAATCTTTAACTTTAAGGTAGATACATCCAAGTCCCTGGATATTCCAGTAACTCCTAAGATGATTCGGTCCTGTCCAGTGCTTTCTGCAAGAGAAGACTTCCCACAGCTGTCCAGAAGCTTTTTAATCAGTTATTTGTAGAGAAGGCGCTGCACACTTCAGAAACTTGCTGCATCTCGGATATTTCAGCCACTGCCTATTACTACATCAAAATAAAATCTTTAATCACTTACTATTAACAATCTACCACGTATGTGAGCAAGAGACCAAAAACAAATTCTTACCCGTAGAGCAATTTGTTTTAGGCGATAATGGGTCCGATATTGTATATAAACATCATTTGACTTATGAAGTCAAATGGAGTGGTTCAGTTTTGAAACTATACATGTGTTGTGACCTTCTCGAGGAAGAGTAAATTTCATGTGCACAAAATACTATTAATCATAGAACTCTAGCTTTAAATTCATGGAAAAAATCTGTATTCATTCTTACTCAAGAAATTAATGTTTAGACTTCAAAAGTCACCAAACAGAATAGAGAGATTGTATTTAACGTTCAGAAAATCAGAATTCTTACTTTGACAGAATGCGGTCCAGCAACTCCCCACCCTCACATAACCTGAAACACACGTCTTCAAGTCAACTTTCACATTTGTTTGACTATATATCGGTTTTCATCCATAATTTTAGTTACATATACATTGCTACCAACAAATTACGATAGGAAAAGAAACATAAATGCCCTACTTGAATTTCATAGAGGATAAGATATTAGTATACTTGATGTAGACACAATCAACAACGTAATAGTACCAATTATCAATATTCCAGCCTCTGGTTTCGCCTGTTTAATAATTACTTAGCATATTAATAAATTCACAAACACAACATAATTACATATTTTAAAGTGGTTAAACTAGGGTACTACACAATAGCAATATAACATCCATTCAGGTAAATATTATAAATACAAATATTGGGATACTCCTTCCCTTTTTATAAAGGCTGCTGTTATAAAATTGTAGCTATCTTTTCAATTCCATTCAACATCCAAACACATATCTCATTTTATTTCACCCCGGCTACAGTATAGACAAAATGATGATTAATGAAAGATCTTTAAGAGTATAATAATAAGATAACATTAGTTAAGGGAAAACTGAACACCGTTACCATTGCCTCAATAAATGCCAAAATTCCCCATCTTCATTCTAGGATAGAACCTAAAGGGATATAAAAAAAAAGAGTCATCAGTCATTATGTACCTTGACAATACTGTTGAGATGCTTTGATTAACTGTGCTCTCCATAGAGCTCATATCTCCAGAGAGGCGCAACCGTCGGAGTCCCCCCATTTTCTCCGGCATCTCTTTCCGTCTTCGTTTCTCTCTGTCCTGAGGGTTGTGTGTTTGTAACAATATCCCTTCACCACCATCGACACCTCCACCACCACCATGACGACCGTCGGATTTGTTTGTTGGCTGAAGTATTCTGTCGGATGAGAAGCATGATTTAGCGATGGCGACTTTTAATGTGGGTCTCTCTATTAGGTGTATCACAATTTTGTGGAGGTGGTGGTAAAAGGATGAGAAGTGGTGTTAAAAGGAGTGAAGCATAAACTGGGAGACTCACCGATGATAAAACGTGGGAACAACAACTGGAAAGCATTAGGAAAAAAAAGTCACTTAAAAGAATAGGAAAAAAAACCGGCTCCCTACATTACTCGAACCTAGCTCAGACCAAACACACAACAACGGAGAAACCATCTGCATCACCACAAGTTTTGTTATCAAGTGAAAACCAATAATATTTATATTAACAGTATAGAATAAAATAATAATAAATTACTGTTCAAATGAGTTTGATTATTAATATATTCTAATCTAATTAGAGTCCATTAGAAACCTGTTAACAAATTTAGGGTTTTGAAAAAGAAATGTATATGAGCTAGGGTTTCCAAGTATAGTCTAACATAACATGATATAGGACTTGATGGATTTCCATGTACTAGTGGGAAACCCGCGCGATGCGGCGGGAGAGACACTCTACATTATGATAATTATTTCAAATTCGAATAATATTTGTTGTAGTATTATTGTGGTGGATATACATCCTAAGCGTTACACATGCCTAGTAACTAAAGATTTAACATTTAAATTATAAAGTACTTCAAGAAACATTTGATAAAGTAAGGTAACATATGGAAGGAAAAGTAAGTATTAATAAACATAAAAGTTGAAAACTAAAAGCTCAAGTGTGAAATACTTGAATCATTAGATCAATTTAGTCACACGCCTTCCAAGTTTGCATGATCTCATCTATATTGTCTGTCTACCATTTATCATCAAGAGCGATCCCTGGAATTTCTTGTATATCTTCATGTTTGATTGTTACATCTTTTGGAAAATGACGATTGTTTATGCATACAAATGCGTATTATTTATAAAGATGCCCAAGTATATATATTGGTAGAATTACCAAAATGACGATTGTTGCAATGCTGGGTGCGGTATGTTCTTTGTATGATGTTGGTAATCGATAAACATGTTTTTCTATATTTTGTGCTAGGGAATTAGATTTGATAACCTAAAATATCACTTATTTGCCATGTGGCATGCTGACGTAGCAAATTTCCCCTATGTGGCATGCTGACATCATCATGTCACATAGGAAAAAAAGTCACATCATCAAAAAAACTGAGTCAGTGTTTGATTACTTTGAGGGTGACACATGAAAAGAAGTTTAAAGGGTGATAATGGCCAATATGATAGTTGGAGTGCCAGTAACCAATGAATAATAGTTTAGGTTATTAAAATCTGAGTTCCCTAAAATATAAAACGAATAGATCAAAAATATACTTGACAATGGTAATAGAAAAAGGAAAAATCTTCAACTTGTAAATGGACAATAACCTATACGTTGTAATCTAAACTTAAACTCCAAAGCAATAGAACCGACCTATGATTAGCCACATGGAAGAGGAAAGAAACGCTAAAAGTTGCTTATATTTATTGGGCTAAACATCAATGAAGCAATTTCAAAAGGAAAAAACGCATCATATGTGGTCGGTAACAAAATAACAACCACGTACAAAACTCTAAGCCATCTTAGATATTGTTGTTTAGTTTTATCCAAAACCCGGCTCGAATTCGAATAACCCAAACCCAACCAACCCGAACTTTAAATGGTTCGGTTATCGGAACCCAAACAATCCGACCCGATAAATCCAAAATCCGATACACGAAAAAACCCAAACAAATAAAACTAATGTGTTGCTGAAAAAATTGAAGTCCTGTTAAAAAGAAGATGCTACCATTAGTCGATTAAATACCCATATGCCATTTATAAAGTATCTTAACCAAACAAAGCAATGGGTGTTCTATAATTGCAATCCAATAATTAGATGCTCTTAAAATATCCTAATCCCTTGACATATACCAAAGCCTTATAATGGGCTATTTATTGTTGTAATTATAAAAAGAAAAATCAATTCATCCTCTGAAAATTACAAGATCTGGTTAGGTCTCTGACATGAAACTTCACCATTGGCATATGCTTCTTTAACTTCCTTGAATTCTTGTTTATCAAACCCAAGACTTGGACTTGAAACATCACTTTCTGATTAATAAAAAAGACAATCAGTTTTGGTTCTTATGATTAGTTATAAACTTTACCTCCATACAGTGGCTTTTAATGTTTCAAGAACATGATATGTTGATATGACTTCAACAAGACTTACTCCCTGATCAGTATTAAAATAGTAAACATTATTAATACAGGAAAAGCCAAATCCAATTCATTGGCCTTGTCTTCAATAGCACTGATAGCAACCTGATGCATAATTTTTTTTTTCAAGTGATAAATTATCAGATACATATAACAATGAAGCCTGAAGGACACACTTAATGTTGATGATAAAACTTTTAAAAGTATACATGTGGGCAGAGAAATAAAACATGTAGGGATAAAATAGCCAAACATTGCCCCTTTAATATGTGACAATAGACACTGGAAAGATGAAACACATCGATAATTAAATATAGTGCAAGTCTAGAAACAACAGTACTTTAAAATGCTTCAAAATCAGAAACCCAACATGAGGAGGAATTGGTCTTCTCAGCTTATTGTTGAGGAAATCCCTGCGGACAGAAAAGTATAAAATATTTTATCACACGGTTGAATGCATACTTTCATCATCATTATTAGCTCCAGAACGGTTAACTACATACTTTCAACATCATTTTCTCAAATCAAGTTTCTTAATATTTATTGAATGGGTATAGGATCCAACTCAGATCTCCTGCTACCATGTAATTCATCAAGCAATTCTTTTACTATTAACCCATCTTGACTTGCCATTTTGGTGGCATCAACCATCAAAGCATGATGCAGTTACATTATGTTTTCTTTTCATTTAAAAAAGAAAGACCTACTTTATTCAAACACCACCAACAGAGATACCATCTCAGCAAGAAGCTACGACAGACCCATCACAAATAAAAACACAGGAATACAAGCTATTGCAGAAAAAAAGAAACAGAAAATTACAACTATGCTTCATCCAGTAGTCGGTTACACAATTAACAATCATGAGAATGGGCAGACGACCTACATGTACAATATGCAACACCGGTAAAAAAATTGTGTTATATAGTATCCGATACTTATGTGTTATTTATGCATTCGTCACTCGATAGATCAAGTCTCTTAATACAAATTAAATATACATGTCTATTAATAATACAAATTAGATGTCTATCCTACAAAAAGTATATATTAGAATTTAAAAAGAAAACAACTTGAAGTCAGCGTCATCTGGATTGAATTGTTCTTTTTATGTAAGCTTAAATAAGTACTTTGTAGTGACTGTAAAGCTGTTGTGTTTCGTTCTTTTTTCCTTAGCATTCTATCGGTAAGTACTTTGCACCAACCCTTCCAAAAAAAAAAAACACATATGCTACCAAGAAATTAAATAACTTACTGAGGATACCGATATGTCTAGCTGCTCCGACATCTTGAAGAGGTTGTGCAGTTTACTGATGGAGCTTTTATCATAATCCATAGACTTTTAAATGCAAAACCAACCCTTTTAAATTAGCTTCTATAAAAGACTTTCAAACCTCTCCATTCTCCTGTCTTTGATTTCGCATCAAAGTCTGCACAAATTTAATTACCGGGTTAGTTATCACCGATGAATTGATTATCATTTATTTTATGTGTGTTCAATGACAATCTTAAGCCAATGAATTGATTATCATAATGTGTGGAGACACTTTGAACACCAAACCTTAAGCTTGATTATATCCTTGCTCCAATTGATTTTCACTGACCACACATCCTTCCTTCTCGCGATAAGAAAGAAATCCCTAGTCTCGTGATTTGCTTTGGCTGATTATTAAATAACAAATTAAAAATTAATTAATTCAAACGTAATTTCTAAACGTAGATTTCAGTGCTGAAATCATAAGGTGTTTGCATCTGTATCAAATGCAAATGTACAACCCTAAAACTTAATAAAAAGTTGGAACAGATTAAAATTTATTATGCAACAAGGCCGGTGAATCAAATCAGCATCAAATTAAATAGTTGTGAACATGTGATACAATGATGCCAGATATAGTAATCAAGTAATATAGTAATCAAGTAATATCAAATCTAACTGAAAAACACAAGATGTGAGAACAAAAAAAAATACTAACATTTTAAGATAAAAAAACGTAAAACCCAATGATATTCATGGAAACATTAGTCCAATGGAGCAACAAATAATGTCAACATCAATTCATGAAAAACAATAAGTACACATATAACCTTTAATTTCAAATACGGTTTATATGTTCATACACTATCATGATATAGCATACCAAAACAACCTGTTCGGACAAAACAAAGAATTACAACGACAACATCGATCTTATTCATCAACTCAACTATTAAGGAAAATGAATAAAAGTTTACCATTTTTTAGATTGACATTCGAGGCCATTCATTATCAGATCTGACCTATTCCGGTTCTTACCACTTTTCTGCACGCATTAAAATTATAAACAATTGGAAAAAAGCCTCGAAACCCCAAGAACAAGAAGCCAAAATGTGCAAATTGTAAACTCAAGGTCTCACCAATTTTGTTTTCACCAACTCAAGGCTAGTTGATTGCAGGAGGCAATGTGGGGTTGACCAACTCAACACGAAGAACTGAAGCAATCAAGCAAGTGAATGTTAATCGGAAATTACTTATACTGAAAGAACAAACGCAAAACATATAAGTCCTAGGCGAGATGCTAACAAAACAGCGTAAGAAAACCACTAAAAAAACTGAATGAATAAGTGAATTAAAGCAGATGATACCATAAAAACTTGATCTGTTGGGAAGAAAAATCACCAGGAACAGCAAAGGCAACTTATTTGTTGGTGAAAATCAGACTTTATTTTGAAATTCAAAATTATAAAGCTAAAATTGAGAGTTAAGTGGAAAAAGTGTAACTACTAACTAATTATTTATAATTTAATTAGTGTTTGAATTAATTTACTCCTTAACCTAATCTTGTAACCCTTGCTTCTAGAAGCAACTTTTTAGTTTAAGTTGTTAGACAAGAATAAAAGACATATATGCCCCTAAAAAGTGTTTGTTATGTGCATTAAGTGTTGTATTTTGAGCAATTATATTTGTATTGTTTAAAATTTAAGAAGCCCTTGGCTCATGCATTATAATATAGTATAGATAGTCTAACATAACATGATATAGGACTTGATGGATTTCCATGTATAGTCTAGCATAACATGATATAGGACTTGATAGTTTCTTTTTCTTACTGCAACAAATATTTGTAAGATAACCTTTTTCTTTTTACCTCGGGCAAGCTAGAACCCATAACCTTTTAATTGTAGGATTAGGAGTGTGAAATCCTGACACGACACAAACCAACACGATATTTGCGAGTTTAGGTGTAGTGTAAGTGGGTTTGGGTCAGTCTTAAGTTGAACCTGTCATCCCGTATAGCTAAACGGGTCGGGTTTGGGTCAACCAGGGCAAGTTTGGCGGGTTGACCTGTTTAACCCATTTATATTATATTTTATTTTTCTATAATATATTTATGCTATAAATTAAATTTATTAGGTATTTTATGTCTTGTTCATAACTTAAAAGAAAAATTGACATAAGATTTTATTATTAAAAGGTAATTATTTTATATACATTTGTGTGTTTTTAGTAAAACTTTAATTTTAATATATTAATCCATGAGAAAAAAATTCAAAACTACAAAATTTGGTTTGAGCGGGTCATGTTCGGGTCAACTCGTGAATATTCAGGTCGTGTTCGGGTTCGTATGTATGACACGGTTTTCGGACTAGGGTGTCAAGTTCCGGTTCGTGTAAAAATTTCGAGTTGAGGTCGGGTTGGACCCTCCAACCCTGTAGACACGGTTATGTAAGACGCACCTCTTACCACTAGGAACCAACCCCCCACCCAGATCTACAACTATAAGGTATAAAATAACCAAGTAACTGTTTTGTTGCTTTGTTTGACAATCACAAGTTTTCTCATAGGAAAAAAAAGGTTCTTTTTTCATTCTCAAGTCTCAACATCATTGACTGTTTTTCTTCCCAATTTCCATTGGTAATTACAGAAGACAAAGCATTCATAACAAGATAAGATTTAACACTATATGAAACCAACAACTAGGCATACATCTAAACTAATCGTCGTACAATAGAACACGAAAACATGAACCCAAACCTTAAAAAAAAAAAAAACATTAGCATCATCAAAACACACTCCAACTCCACCATTGTTTCACCTTCGACACTTCCAAGCCGAAACAGAGAAAAGGGGCCGGTCTTGCCAACACATCACCACACACCCATTCTCTTCTTTGATCCTGCACCCATCACAACTATACCCTTGAAGCAATCTGCGCGACTGCAAAAGCGCGTAATAGCTCAAAGGCACACACCCGAACCCAGCAAGATCTAGTCTTTGAACCCATTTTTCGAGCTTTTCATGTCTTTCCTTCCTCTCCCCACCTTCACAAGATATAATGTTTTTGATCTCTTCTCCAAACAACATCTTTTCCACCTTTAGCCTCTCCATTGAACTTCGCGGTAATGTTGCCTCCAAACAGTCAAACAAGGCCGCGTAAAAGTATAATGATTCCGAGAGTCTCTCCATTAGAGAGGATTTGTTATGATCAGAATCTTGTTCTGCTACCACCATCACTTTTGGGGACAAAGCGCGTAAAGCGTTGAGAAACCCCTCTATCTTTGTTGAAGTGATGGTGGTGGATAAAGGGGCAGACGAGGCCGTATCTTGGCTCGGACTGTAACCGTTGACCAGATCTTTTTGATTCGCTTGCAACACCCTTTGCAAGTTCTTTCTTGATTTCACGACTTCATCGTCAGGTGCTAACAACGAATGGAATCGAAGAACCGAGCTAATTGCTAAAGCCTCCCCTGTTTTAACATTAAGTTTCTCAACATCAAGATTCTCTAGTTTACTCACAATGGGATTAAACTGAAATGGGATATCTAACTTCTCAGCATCTTCAATCAAGATGCGCGCCATTTGGTCCAAAACCTCTTTTTGTTCATGAACACCCGTGATCCTCAAATGTGGTGGGCCTTCCGGGCGTGCGCTCAAATCACGAAGAAGCGCACGCCACTGAGTAGGCTCACCAGCATTAAGATCAACTACATGAACCATCTTTTCGCCCTCCATGGCTTCAATGATCACCTGATTAGTTATCACAAATGCTATTTTTAAATAAGGAAAGTACTCAAAAAACATCTTTCTAACCAAAATGCTCTCAGGGGCAAATGATATTTTAGTAGAATGCACAGCTTTATAAATTCCAGGCCATGTTTTCAAGATTCGATTAGCGAGCGCTTCGGCAAAATACGAAGCGATTCGCTGCATCGTATCGCCTTCAGGCGAGGCAAGATGGGAGATTTGATCAAGGGCAATATTGGCGTGTTCAAAGTTCCCTGAAGCTACATGTTTAGCACAAGTGAGTAACAAATGAATCAAACACAAACCCCTTTCTTCTGATTTAAGCTCTTTGAGCCATGGATACGGTGATCCCATTCCAGATGAAACAGACATTGATGGAAAGATTTGGACTGGTGTTGAAGTCACTGATGATGACACATCTTCTTGAAACATTGGATTTCAACAGAGTAATTGCTTATAAAAAGATAGAAACAGGGGAAAACAGGGGAATTAATATTACCTCAATCAAAGATTAAACAACAACGAGAGAGAAAACAATTCCTTACTGGGTATTGAAATTAATCAAAAACCCAATTCAAATATCACAAAACCCCTATCAATTGACACCAAATAACAACTTTCAACGATGATTTAGGGGTTTTCAAAGAAAGAAACAAAGAACTAGGGTTTGAGTAAAAACAAACAAGAATGAAAGAAACAGAAATTCCTTACTGGGTTATGAAATTCAACAACAGATTAACACAAATCTCACAACAATCGACTCAATTGAAACAAAAAGGAAGTGAATTTAGAGGATTATGTAGAGAGGGATAAGAACAGAACAGTATAGATTTATTTAAATGAATTGAATTGAAGGGTAATAATAAATAGTAATAATCAGTGAGTGAGTCAGGCGGTTTGTTCTTTGGTTCACAAAGGAACAGTAGTGTGAATAAAAGAGGGATAGGAGCCAAATGGCGTGAGATTTGGTTTTATTTGCACCGATTTTGTGTCGTCTAGTGTTGTTGGAGAATAATACGTGAATTTTGTGAACAACAGTGCTCTGTTTTTATTTTCCCCCCAATTCGAATAAAAGAAAACCACTTTTGTCTTTCTCCTACCTTACCAAAACTGCTTTTTGCAACATTTTGTCTTCACCTAACCTGGATAGGGAATCAAGTATACAACCACAAACCTCATGGCAACTTATTTCTATCCATTTGTTTGTATTATAAAATTATAGGAGTATAATATAATGTCTTATGTCTATATAATCTATAACTATATTTATAAAATATGAAATGACACTTATTGAGGACATCCTTTACTCTTAGTGTGTCACGTAACATTTTCCCACTTATTCCCTTCAAAAGTTATAAACGTTAATAACTTTTATATAAGAGACTTTTTTTTAAAAGAATTATATCAAATTAACGAGCACTTTATTATCTTTCCCACGAATACCATAGTGTTGTACAAAAAACGAAAAAAAATAAACGACTTTTTTTATGGTTTTTGTTCATACAGGAAAAAAACACAATGTGTTCAGGTAATTCATGAATCGTGTTTAGGCAAGTATGTTTAAACCAGTAATTAAGAATTCTATTTTCATCCAAAACAGAATAGGTTAAAACCACTCATTTTCAAAAAAAAAAAAAAACCTTCAACTCTTCAAGACCACCACCTCAATCACGTCCTGCAATGGTTGGTTTTGCCACATTGCATGTTTTAGGATATTAAAACATTTTTATATAACAAATAACAAATAAATATGAAAGGCAAAATGATAGGGATGAGTGTTTGACTTTTATATATTTATTCAAACTTTTTTAATGATTTTAATGATGGTATTTGAACTCAACCATATGAACTATTAGTTCCCTTTTATAAATTTATTATTTTTTTTGGAAGACGAATTTTCTATGTTGTGGCAGAGAACATCACAACCCCCCAGAAGGGGAATCCCCTAGCCACTCTACAATGGTCAGACTATGTTGTCTTAACCGGGCCCACGCTGATGCGAGAGTGGCCGGCCCACAAGCGAGTCGAGGCTGCGCATAAGGGGCACTAAGGCTTCCACCCAAAAAATTTCCCGCCACCTGCCACACGACAGATGTTGCACCCTCCACAAGAGGCAAGCCTCTCTGGAGTAAATGCACGGTAGTAGAAAATCGGGGGGCCATCAGAATCGAACTTGTCCCCTCCAAAGAGGGTAGGCCCAACCATCACTTGGCAAACATATCCCACCAAAGTGACTACAATAGGGATCGAACCTGGCTCTCACAAGGAGAAACCAGGCTTAGTAGTATTTACATCATGTTTTAAAATATGATCCACGTTAACCTTGTGAAAAAATTACATATTGAAGTTTATATTTGTAAAAAAGTAACGATATTTATGTAGTTCTACAAATAATATGAGATATGTTACAACATTTTTGCTTTTCTATAAATACGTAATGCATATGTTAAAGTGGAATGTGGTGAATTTGGCTAGGTTGTTAAGGTGTTTTCATGTATGCTCCGGATTGAAAATAAATATAAATAAGTCTAATCTTTATGGGGTTGGAACTTGTGTAGAGGAAACGGGTGTTATGGCGGAAACTTTAGGATGTAAAAGTGATAATCTTCCTTTCGATTATTTGGGGATTAAGGTGGGTGCCAACATGAATAGATGTTCTAGTTGGAAGAAAGTTGTTGAGGTCTTTGAATCTGGATTAGCGGGTTGGAAATCGAAGCTTTTATCTATTGGAGGTCGGGTTATTCTCATAAAAGCCGTGCTTGAAAGTCTCCCCATTTATTATTTTTCGTTGTATAAAGCGCCTCGAAAGGTTGTGGAGAAACTTGAAAGAATTATGAGGAAATTTTTGTGGACGGGTTCGAGTGTGGGAAATAAGGTTCATTGGGTTAGTTGGGATAGAGTCACTACGCCGAAAAAACTTGGTGGGTTGGGTATTAAAAAGTTAGAAGTTATCAATGAAGCTCTAATGTTTAAGTGGGCTTGGCGATTTCGAAACAACAAGAATGCGCTTTGGACAAAGGTCATAGAAGTATGTCATAAAAGTAACAATATGTGGAAGGCGCTTCCGGTTAACAAATACGCTTCTGGGACATGGAAAGCTATTGTCAAAGTGGTGGCTGGAATGAAGGTGAATGAAGTGGCAACTCATACATATATAAGAGCTAAAGTGGGGAATGGTGGTTCGGTTAGATTTTGGCTCGATATTTGGTTGGGTGATACCGCTTTTAGAAACAAATGGCCACTGTTGTATCGGCTTGAAGGTTATAAAGCTTGTACAGTTGTGGACAGAACCAAAAGGGTGGGGAATAAGCTGGTTATCGACGCGGAGTGGATTGATAATATTCAAACAGCGGAGGAATTAATACAGTGCGTCAATATGTATGAAGCTGTTGATAGTCACGCTACTTCGACGGGTCAGGATGGGTGGATTTGGGTTGCTGAAGGCCAAAGCAACTTCTCAGTCAAAGGGGTGGCTTCATTGCTGCTGCAAAGGTATGATTATGGATCAAACTTTGTTATTAAGTGGCTATCTTGGGTCCCCTTGAAGTTCTCGATAATGGCGTGGCGTGCGGAAATGAATCGAATACCCACGAAGGAGGCTTTAGCGCAGCGAAATATATTCATTCAGGATCCCTCATGTTCGTGGTGCGGCGTAACAGTGGAGACATGTATACATGTGCTGGTTGATTGTATCATCGCGACAAATGTTTGGGATCGGATAAGTTCGTGGTGTAGAATTCCTCCTATATTCGCGTTTAGTATCCAAGACTTGTTGCAACTCTACAAAACAGGCCCGGGATGTAAAATGAAAAATAAGATCTTGCACGGGATTGTAATGGTTACGATGTGGGCGATTTGGAAGGCAAGAAATGACACGATCTTTAACGGGGCTCAACCTAGTATGGAGAGAATTGTTTCTAGTGTCAAATCCTAATCTTTTCTTTGGTTTAAGAATAGAACAAAATGTAATAGGCTTGTTTGGAAGGATTGGTGTCATTTTCCTATGTATATGTTGTATGGTTTGAGCCGTCGGTCCTCACATTGAGGACCGTTTTTTGGCGTTGTTGAATGAAAGCCTTTTTTCAAAAAAAAAAAGTAATCAATAGTAACCTTATGTTATTTAGTATTAACATCTTTGGCTAAGTCTATTTAAATATTATTTAATAACTTTATAGTAACACATGTAAATTTGACTTTTATATTTTGATTTTCCATTCTCAATATATTACCAATAACTTCAGGATGAATGAAATTCACTATTAAATGATATAAATTTTAATTTTTTGTGTTAGATAACAAAATAAAATGGAATGCATATTTACAGGGATATATTTGTTTGAGTGGTTGACTATTTCATTTTTTAGAAAAAAAAACAAAAGTTCTACGGATATGTTTAGCTAAATTTAAATAAGTAAACCTAATTATAGGGATTTGAGTTTATTTGTTGTTAAAAAACAATCACTATCCAGGGTATGTTTGTTTTTGAAACATTCGGTGTTTTACCCATTATCAGTTGTATGTCGTATTAATCATTGTAAAACCAGACAATGTTGAAACTATTAATTCAAAATTTTGAATTTAAGTTAATATATTAGATTTTATTAATACATTTAATTCGAAATTTTAAATGACCTGAATCTTTAAAAAAATATTTTTTTTAAATTTAAGTTATTAATGGTATTAATTGCACCTACTTATTACCTTTAAATTAGATATTTTCTAATATTTTTAATATCTAACAATTAATAATTTCGATTATAAATTTATCAAATTAGTTACAAGTTAATATTCAAATTTTAAATACTAGAATTTTAAATTATAGATTTCAGTTAAATTTTAAAAATATTCAAATACTAAATGTTCTATTTAAGTATTTAATTTCAAATTTTAATATTTATAATTTTAATTTTTAAATTTCGGTTACTATTATAAAAAAAAATTAATTTAAGATAATATTATTAACATTTAGACTTAATTAATACATTTAACAAATTTAATTCAAAATTTGAATGATTTTAATATTTTAACAAGTTAATAACGCTAACAATTACACCTATTTATTACCTTTAAATTAGAGATTTAGTAATATATTTAAAATTTAACAATTAACAATTTTGGTTATAAGTTTCTCAAAATAGTTACAGTTAAAATTAAAATTTTAAATACTAGAATTTGAAATTGTAGATTTTGGTTAAACTTTAAAAATATTCAAATATTAAATGTTTTATTTAATTATTTAATTTCAAATTCTAACATATGTAATTTTAGTTTTTAAATTTTGATTAATAGTATAAAAATTCAAAATTTTGAATTTAAAATAATAACGGTAACAGTTAGACTTAATTATTGCATTTAATTCAAAATTTTGAATGGTGTGAATCCTTAAAAATTCAAACACTTAAATTTATGTTAATAATGGTAATAGTTAAACCTACTTATTACCTTTAAATTAGAGATTTCCTAATTTATTTAAAATTTAACAATTAGTATTTTCGGTTATAAATTTCTCAAATTAGTTATAAGTGTAATTAACAAATTAATTTATTTCCTACTCCTAATTTAAATCATTGCATATATATTTCGGTTTTCAAAAACGTTTATCATTTGATTCATTTATAGAGATCACAATTCTTAATGAATATAAAGACATTTCAACCATAATTCCTTAAACATTTGGTTTTGAAAGTTGTTCTTCATCTTCTTCTTCATTTTAACGTAAGTAAAACATCTTCTTAACCTCTCTTCAAGATATATGTTCTTGGTTGTTTATTAAGTTTATTGTGGTTATACTCCAGTCTAATTCCCGTACGTATGTATAACTATATAAACTATGAATGTATGCACATATAAATTTGGCATTAGTTTAAACCAATAGTACGTAATACAAAAATGCAGTTAAAATACAATAAAAACATAAGAACTTTTAATCGATGATGGTTACTTTTATAAAATATATATAGCTAATAACTTATCATCTTAGTACAACTTGATAATAATGCATAACAACATATCAGCACAAAACTTGCATACATAAAGCTGCTATTACACGCAATTCTTCCAACAATAAATCTTTTCTTCTGACGCCATATGTAATAAAATGAGCTCACTTGCATTTTGTTTAATAACTCAAAATGTCACTTTAATTTTTTCGACAAGTTGTCTGTGGCAGTTGACTTTTTTACTCGAATGAGATTATTGTCTTGAATTAGATTTTTTAATATATTCATTGTTCGTACCTTTTTTATTTCCCAATTATATTATTTACTTTTTTCGCCTCAAATATAAACAGGATATATCTAAGCGATCTAAGCATTCATCAAAAGATGACACTTTAATTGGCAAGTTATTAGGACTTCAATTAATCAATGTAAAAAAGAAATTTAAATTTTAACCCAGATTTAATTTAATAATGCAACTTATATTGAATTTGTTTTTTTTACGTGACCAGGAATGAACTTCATTATCTAACATTTCAAATGACATTTCAATTATATGTTGTTTTTCTGACTT
Organism: Ambrosia artemisiifolia; assembly: GCA_032199755.1. Lineage (NCBI taxonomy): Eukaryota > Viridiplantae > Streptophyta > Magnoliopsida > Asterales > Asteraceae > Ambrosia > Ambrosia artemisiifolia. The sequence continues at coordinate 36,789,423 of CM063517.1, forward strand.
ATGAATTTTGTTTTAACTATTGATTATGTTCATATTTTATTATTCTTATATGAATATTTTACTTTTTGCTAATGCATGGTTAGATTTATTTTTATTTAATAAAGTTTAACATTCAAAGTATTAGTATTTACTGAACCGTGTGTTCACACGGGCAATTATCTAGTATATAATAATAGAAAATGGGTGTGACACATGGCTCTCTCTCTCTCTATATATATATATATATATATATATATATATATATATATATATATATATAATAAAAGAAAACGAGTGTGACATATGACACTTGGTGAGGCTATCATCCCATTGATTTCCCTCAAAATGTCTTTTTCTCACTCACGTGTATGGCACATGCTTTTTCTCTCACGATTTTTAAACGTTAATAACTTTTATATAAAACATTTTTTCTAAAAAATACACAAAATTAACAATCGTTTTATTATCTTTTCAACAAGTACCATAGTGTTTTAGTGGGTCTTTATTCATGCTGAAAAGAACGTGTTTAAGTAATTCATTAATCATGTCTAGGAAAGTCACTAATCATGTTAAGATAATATATATGTTTTGAACCTACTATTACATATAGGAACCCACTAACTACGTATATATTTACAGATGTAGTCAGTTTGGTAAGAGTGTATTTTTTTTGTATTTGATTAGTGTTTCTAGAAACATTAATTATAAAGGTTGCTAAGCTGGTTAGATGTAACCTATGATTCTTAGACACCAGGTAAATCTCTAGCTGATAAATGATAATTAATCACCCCAACATGCACGCCTCTTAGATCATTTTTAATGTATGTACTTTGAAATCAACTAACATGTGGTGATTATTGATATAGATACTTAAATTATGTATGACTAGAGAAAATAGTCGGGAGACATGAAAAGTTACCATCCTACAATCTTTATAGTCCATAGCAATTAGATCATTTTTATTTATCTTCAAAATATATCTTCATTGCTTACATTTTCATTGTTTTATTTGGTGACACCCAATGTGATTGATTGTATATCCATAGATAAACATTGAACAGGTATGTCATTATTTTACATATGTTCACTTTACAAATCAGAATTGCCTATTATCATCATGACATATCATTTGATACCAATTTGATTATTTTTTTCCAGGTTCACATCACAGCTTTAGGGTGTTTTGAGGAAGTGACAAAGTGGTACAGAGACTTCATTCGATCAAGATGTGCACACATAGAATTAGAAATAAGTTTTATCAATTATCGAGTGTTCATCATTTACAAAAAAAAATGAAAAACAGCATATTCCTTTTATGTACACACATTTTGTCACTTCATATTAGATTTATCTTTCCCGGGAAGCTCCCGGGGGATAAACTAGTATATAATAAAGCGATTGGGTGGTGACACATGACATTTGATGAGGCCATGCCCACCCTTTAATTCCCACAAAAAAAAAAGGTTATAAATAACCCAATATTTATTAATTTATATCTTATGATTATTTCAATTCTCTCTCATATGAAATAATATTATTAAATCATAATTTCACGTTTTTCTCTTATTTATTTAATATTTATTTTCTTAACTAATTCTTTTTACATTTCCGCTTATTAAAAAATATTTAATATTTTATTGATGCAGCCTCATGTAATATTTAATTTTCTAATTTAATAATAAATAAAAAAACATAAAATGGTATAACTCGTGTGATACACAAATTTCTAATGAATTCTTTACGCTAAATGAAACTGTAAATATGAGTTATGTTTTCATCCAGAGCAGAATATGTTAAAACCAGTCGTTTATAAAAGAGCTACACCTTCAAGACCACCGCCTTAATCACGTCCTGTAATGGGTGCTTCTGCATCCGCTCCTCATCCAAACATACATTCTCTCTTTAATATACATTTTCAGTATTATTCATATGATTAAAATTATTGTTTTTCATATTATAGAACATTAAGAAATGAATTATTTTTTTTGGGATGTTTATTTACATGCTGAAAAAGTTTGTTGCTTAAAAGTTAAAAAGAACTTGTTTGATTTTTTAGGTAGTCGAGGCAAACTGGTTTGGTTTTTAAACGATCTTAGCTCGAGCCAAGGTAAGTTTTTTTGCCTTGATTAATTTAACTAAGTAAGTTAAACTTAATTTGGAGCTAAACTTCAGCTTGTAAAGGATATATGATTTGAGCGAGGCTTGCTCTTTTAACTTCAAGGTTGAACACAAGCAAAAGTTGACTAGGCTTGCTTAGTTTTCAACCAAGTGTATCTCATGTGTGTAAATGTAATTTTACCATGACATAACTAACATGTTAAAATGTTGGTTTCTGAGTACTTTATATATGACGGTAAAAGTAAACGATAATGAATTTAGTCATTTTTTCTGACATTTTATCTCCACATCTCGTTACTAGAGTCATGGATACTATATGTATGTTTGATAATGAATTTTTAGAAGCATCTATCTTCATGCATTTAAGAAAAAACTTCTACTTAATAAAATAGAGTTAATAGCCATTTTCGTCCCTGAGGTTTGGTCCAGTTTGCCACTCCAGTACAAAAGTTTTTTTTTTTTTTGCAATCCCTTACCTGTGGTTTGGATTTTTTTTTGCCAAATTCGTACTTTTCACCAACCCAGTTAAAAAATCTCGTTAGTGTCAGGGGTAGGGTTGTCTTTTTACTAGTCAGGGACGAATTTGGCATTCAAAATTCAGTTAACCTTGAGGGATTGAATTTGCCTAATGATGAAAGTTTAAAAATAAAGAAAAGACCCGCGGGTTGAGAGGCTCGAACCCGGGTCTGTTCTATGGAACCACACATACATAACCACTCTACCAAGAAGCAAGTTTGTTGAATAAATTTGAAATCAAAATAACTTAAACTTAGATAAAATACATCATCTTCTTCCTCAAACTTAACTTTCAAGAACCCTAACCCTAGAATCAGATTCAATTAACCCGAATCGGACACGATTAAGCAACAATGATAAAGGGCTTTTACTCGGAGTTAAACAACAATCAAAGCGACATAAAAGTTTCGGACTTACAATGTGGCATACGGAAAAAAACGAGGTGCACATGTTCGAAGCTTTGCGTCGAGATTAACAGACCTTCTGGTCTCGTTTTGATTTGTTTAAAAGTGGTTTTGTGATGCACAAAGGTTGTGTGATGTATTTCAATGATCAGTATATAAGGTCGTTAGGCAAAATCGAACGTTTGATCTTGACATAAAGTTCCGACGGTTACCTTCATAAAACTCGATTAAATACACGATTAAAACGGATTAAATGTACGATAAAGACCAGGAATTGAATAAGAACAGATGGAGAAACGTTTTGGGAACATTTAAACGAATTAAAACATTCTTATAACCGGGTTTTGGGTAGGCCGGAATAAAATCCGGTGGTCGGATTCTGGCAAGAACCTACCGGAAATTTCAGGGGAGGGAAGAGCAAGTTTGAAATGCCAAATTCGTCCCTGACTGGTAAAAAGACAACCCTACCCCTGACACTAACAAGATTTTTTAACTGTGTTAGTGAAAATGATGAATTTGGCAAAAAAAATCCAAACCACAGGTAAGGGATTGCAAAAAAAAAAAAAACTTTTGTACTGGAGTGGCAAACTGGACCAAACCTCAGGGACGAAAATGGCTATTAACTCTAATAAAATACCTTGTTTGGTTGAAGGAGCTTGAAGCTTTTAGGTTAGGAGAAAAAGCTCTATATTGAAACGCTACTACTACTAGCGTTTAAGAAAAAGCTCATATTAGAAAAAACTTTTAATGAGTAATATGCTACAAATACCCATTCTACCATAAAAAACAAAAAAAAAAACATGCACACAAGAAAAAAGTTATGCCCATTTTAGTCATTTTATATATTTTATTAAAAGCTCCAACTACTTTGCCAAACGCCAAAATATATTTATAAAGCTACAGCTAGCAGCTCTCAGCAATCTGCTAGTTTTGCCAAACATGTCATATGGATATAAAGTTTTGCCAAACATACCATATGGATATAAAGTTTTACCCAACATACCAAATGGATATAAAGTTTTCTTTGATATAAAGTTGTAAATGTAATACGGAGTATAAAGTTTTACTATATGATATTTCAACCATATGTGATAAATTTTTGCCAAACATAGCAAATAGTAAAATTTCTCTTCTTTTTCTTTTTTGCCAAACTTGTACAAGGGGTATTTCATGTGTGTAAATGTAATTTTACTATATGATATTTCAACCATATGTAAATGTAAAATCACATACGTCTGAAAACAGTAAAAACGAGCTGTGATTGATTCAAACGACTGTTAGATCGTTCAAATCGGTACCACGGCTCTGATACCAATTGAGAATCCGGTTAAGGACCGAACTCGCGGATCGATTATGCATAAACAACTCGTTTCAGACGGGGAATTCGAGACGAGACAGAAATATAGCGATAACAACGTCATCACAGATTCGTATTAATACAGAAACGGTTACAGACACTGTCATCAGTAGGATAAACGTCAATCTCGTGGCCGGGGGAGGTTGGGCATAACCTCCCCCTTGAGAGCATTCAAAGTATCAACTCAAATCACCAAATGATCAATAACACATGAGATTGCTATTTATAGTCCAATACACGATTTCCAGGTTCGCCCCTTAGTGATGGTCGAATGTGGAGTATTTCCACATTCGCCCATTTGTGTTGGTCGAATGTGGAAAACCTCCACATTCGCCCAGTTATATAGGTCGAACTTGGCTCAGTGTATTGTCCTATATTTTACAAATGCGTCAGATCCATAAAATGCCCTTATGGATCACCACAATCTCATGTAACACTATACCTAGACTCAACCCTAGTCTATTCGACAGTGACGTCCACATAAAGTGCATCAACATTTGATGTGTTTTATTGATAATATGAGTTTTGACCCGTTTGAGGGCATTAGAAGGATTTAGGATGTTATGTGATTATTTGATGATTGAATGTTGTTAGGGTTTATGCTAGAATGATGTAGCAACAACTTGATGGTGATTGTAATGTGTTTGTATGATGAAATCTGATTATTTGCCATTTAGGGTAAAGTTTTCATGCAACGATGTGATGTTTTCATAATATTATGCTACTTTGGGAAATACTTTCAATTAGGGTGTTAGCCTGATGATAAATTATGGGTTTTCATTTATGATAAGTTGCTTGATGGTTTTAGATTGATATTGGGTGTTTTTACATGTTCCGAATTTGATTTGGAGGGTTTAACGCGCGAAAAGAGTCGGTCTACCTGCAGGGGGCGACTAGCTAAGCTAGTCGCATGCCCAAGGGGCGACTAGCCTAGCTAGTCGCCTGGGAGGAACCCCGGTCGCCCCTCCAAGGGGCAAATAGCTTTGCTAGTTGCCTGCTTGATACTTAGTCGTGTGTTTTGCTGCTATAAGTGTAATTTGGGGCCCCGAAACATGATTTCACACCTAGGAACATAGTGTAAGCTCCATGGCATGTTCGGAAACCTAGTAACACGCGTTATGACTTGTACGTGTTGTATGTGAACTATATGCTAGACTTGGTGAACTGTTATTCGTATGCGGTGCGTAACTACACATGAGTACTTGTTTATTTGCATTTGACTAACGCGGGGATATCGGGTCACCACCAGGATGTCGGGTCTTGTCTTGTGTGGTCGTGTCAAATGTTAAACACTTTTACAAAACATTCAAAGTCAAGGTCTTGGACACTAAGGGTATATTACAAACATATTATCGATTAAACACTTATAGACTATCAATGGTAGGTTTCTAGTACTCGGGACTACCATAACAAGTCTGGTTTACTATTATCTTAAAGACGCAACCTAAGGTGAGTTCCACGGCCCTTTTCTTACTATATTTTCTATTGGGGGAGAAACATGCTACGATTTACTAAACCACAAGGATTGCATTGTACTATTATATTACTTGTGGGTTGAACAACCTATCTGAGTGAAATAGGGTGCAAACAGTGAAGCGAACAGTAAACCAAACAGTATTACGAACAGTTAGTCGAACAGTGGTGCGAGCAGTGTTGCAAACAGTAGTGTGAATTACCAGCATCGTTTTCGGAACTTTTTAGTATAATGAGTATTGAATGCGAATCCGATTTTCTTTAACTATTTTAATACAAAACCTGTGGATTCACCAGCATTATATGTTGACTGGTTTTAGCATGTTTTCTCAGGTCTAAGGTTGCATCCAAGGTTTAGGATGCACGGAGTCGCACTGCATTTCTACTGTTCATTTTCCGCCGCATGAACTTTGTCTTTGGTCACTTCTAAACAATGATATGTGTTGGTTTTGAGTTGTAACTTTTCAAACTAGTTTTTATTGTAAACCTTTTATGCTTCCACTAAACTTTTAAATTCCGTGGTTGTTTCAACGTTATCTTTTCTCATATAGTTTGTCGTTTATTGTGACTGTTGACTTGGACCCTGGTGTGTCACGCGCCTTGCGGTAAAACCCCGCACGTGGAATTTGAGGGTGTGACAGATTGGTATCAGAGCCAATGGTTATAGTGAACTACGACTTCATGTAGAGTCTAGTCTATAGCCGAGTCTCACACACTAGACAGTCACATATCTATGAGTCAAAACAAGGTGGAAATTCGCTAACCACTAAGGGGTTGTCAACATGGGTTGAACATTACGTTACATCATCCGTCTCATCGAATAGGAACGGGTTGTTCCTACTCTTGCATTCTTAGTCCCATGATCTGAAACTCAAACTAAAGCACACTCAAAGGACCACGTACTGCAAATTATTATTTCGGGTGCACACGAAATCATAATTTGGGGCACATGGAAACCCTAGTGAACTTTTATTTGAGCTACCGATCATGGGTGATCACTGTACCAAAGCGTTTGCACAAGAAACTCCTTACTTATGCTACACACAGTTCCAACTATCAGTCTCTTTTGTTTGAGTCCTTCCCGAACCTTATCCTTGATTTACTAGTATAATGGAAAACCTTCCAAGTTGTGGAAGCCTATCCTTCGCTCTCATAGCAGAGTCTATTATTGATCAGGACCACCTTACTTAGGGACATCTCTAGTTGGTTTCATTACCGTATCACCTGGTAGGAATCTTAGTTCTATTTTCGTATCATATCCTTTCTCCTATGTCTGGATGTGAAAGTGGAAGGTCGAGCTTGTTTATCTAGCACGACGATGGTGTATATTGGAGTGGCTTTGGCATTATCCTGAGATCTGTCCAAGATTCGAACATCTCCCATCTTACTATAATGGACGCACTCGCTCACTCACACTATTTTGCACTCGTACTTGTCATAGTACACCTTTAAAGTGATCGTTCACTTGGGAATTCTTATCTGTATCGCAGTTTAGAGTAGTTGGGCTTGTAATGCATATCTACGATATTCCAGCTAAATGGTTTGTGGTTAATATTGATTCGTCTAGTCGGGATGCTCTATTCTCTCCAGTAACATGTTTGCTAGAGATCGATTGTTTGTGATGATTCTAATATCTCATTCGTTGGTGATATAAGTAGAATGTCTACTGTACGTGGAGGAAGACGCGGTGGTCGAAACGGAGGTCACAACGGTGGACGCAGCATTGGCTGTGGCGAAGGTCATGGAAACATCAACATAACCCAAGAGGAGTTGAACAACCTTCTTCAAGAACAGGTGTCTATTGCTTTGGCTGCTTTTTAGGCTGCTCAGCAGGGCCTTGGTGGGAATGCTGCTCATCAGCATGCACCTCCACCACCACCTCCTCAGGCTTGCACATTTAAGGCTTTCATGGAGTGCAAGCCGCATTCGTTTAGTGGTGCTAAGGGAGCAGTGGGACTACTCAGGTGGATTGAAAAGATCGAATCCGTGTTCGCTATGTGCAACTGTCCGGTTGAGGATCAAGTGAAGTTTGCTTCGGGTACTCTGGAGGGACCTTTTTGACCTGGTGGAACTCCACCACCCAGACTCTTGGCTTGGGGGAAGCCAATGCCATGCCGTGGGTTGAGTTCATTCATTGTCTGAGGAGTGAGTACTGCCCCCGGGACGAGGATGCAGAAGTTGGAACATCAGCTGTGGAATCACAAAATGGCGGGATCCGAGATCGAAGAATACACCATCGAGCATCATGAGCTTGCAGTCATGTGCCCGGGATTGGTCACACCCGTGTTCAGACGGATAGAGCATTACATTGCAGGGTTGGTACCTGAGATCAGGGGGTTAGTGACAACATCGAACCCAACCACTATTCAAGAAGCCGTTCGTATAGCTCACAAGCTAACCAATCAGAAAGTGGAGGAAGGTATTTTACCTCCAAGAGGTACAACTCTCAAGGCCCCAGACAACAAAAGGAAGCGGGACGACAACAACATCGACGGAAGCCTCACCCTTATTCTCCCTCAACAGCATTTGGAGGAATCCGACACTCCCTACCCTTCGAATCTCAGTCAGTCTGGTCGGAAATCAGGAACTTATGCTTGGAATTATCCGATGTGCCACAAATGTAACTATCACCACAAGGGTCCGTGCTCCGAGTACCAATGCGAGCGTTGTGGTTGGGAAGGCCATAAGGCCAAGGATTGCAGGGGTACAATTCGAGCTAGACCCGCCCCACCTGCTACTGCTAACCCAAATCGAGGCTGCTACAACTGTGGTAAAGAAGGACATATCATGCGTTACTGCCTGAAGTTGGACCAATCAGACACCGGTATGTACTTATAGATTACCCATGGAGGCATATTGATTATTTTTTGGTATTGATACCACATGTGTTTGTGTATGACAAGTTTTGTTGTCTCTGGTTCAACACTTATCGTATAAGTCAAACCCGAGCAAGACGACGGTTGAGAATCGTCACTTGATAGTCTATCAGGCCAACTCTTAGGGCCAAGGTATTAGCCCAGGGTGGGTTTGAGTTCTTGAGCTGTCCAGCACCTGAAAGTTTGAACCTTATTTTGAAACTATCCCTTTTGAAACTCGCCTTGTACCAAAGCAACTATTACTGTTGAAACGAATTGAATTTCAGGATGAAATTCTTTCAACAGGGGGATGAAGTAACAACCGGCAAAATTTTTTTCTTTCTTTCTTTTCTTTCGACTTCGAGCAATTTTCGGGACCAAAATTCTTTCAACAGGGGGATGATGTGACACCCGGTAAACTCATGATAATAACTTTTATCAAACTTATAAGTCTACCTTAGCAAAACATTCATAAGACATACTTATCTGGGGTTTGAGTTAATTTGATGATTCGGATAATCATCGGGAGTCGTCACGGTGATTCGGGGAATTATCGGGAGTCGGTTCTATGCTCCGGGGGATCATCGGGAGTCGGTTTATATCCATGTGTCCAAGGGTTGATGATTCGGAGGATCACCGGGTTAAACACACACAGGCGAGTCTCGAGTCTCGGAAATTGGTGAATTACGTAAACGTGTTAGTTATCGGGTAATAAATGTTTTACGATCAATGTATAGCGTGCCGATATGTGAATGCGTGAAATTGTGTATTAACATGTTAGATAGCTTGCTAGTAGTGTGCATCAGCATGCTTGATAGCATGTTAGTCGCCTGTTAACATTGCTAGTCGCCCCCTGAGTGTCAGGAGACTAGCAGCAGCTATAAATACCATATTTGACTTGCTAAACATCTTTTGTGCAACCCTAACTCACCCCAAACCTCTCTCACACCATCCTTAACCTCTGAAACCCGTTTTTGCCCTGAATCTACCATTTCCAAGCTTAAAACATCATTTCTAAGCAAGATCTAAGGTGTGTTTTTCATCCTAACCTCTTGTTAAGTTATTATTTAGAAACCCAAAGGTCCAGACCTGATTTTAATAAGTTTTCATCCTTGAAAACCTTTGAAAACTCTTGAAAAATATCTTCTAATCTATATCTTAACATCTACATGTGTTTTTGATAAAAATACAAGCTTGAAATGGTTTTTGATGATCTAAACATATAGATTCTTATGTATTTGATGCTTTGCTGATATGAATGAGTTGTTAGGATGATTATCTCAGATTATGAAGGTTGTTTGATGTGTTTTATTGCTAATATGAGTTTTGACCCGTTTGTGGGCATTAGAAGGATTTAGGATGTTATGTGATGATTTGATGATTGAATGTTGTTAGGGTTTATGCTAGAATGATGTAGCAACAACTTGATGGCGATTATAATGTGTTTGTATGATGAAATCCGATTATTTGCCATTTAGGGTAAAGTTTTCAAGCAACGATGTGATCTTTTTATAATATTATGTTATTTTGGGAAATACTTCAATTAAGGTGTTAGACTGATGATAAATTGGGGGTTTTCATTTAGGATAAGTTTCTTGATGATTTTAGATTGATATTGGGTGTTTTTACATGTTTCGAATCTGATTTGGAGGGTTTAACGCGCGAAAAGAGCCGGTCTACCTGAAGGGGGCGACTAGCTAGGCTAGTCGCCTGGGAGGAACCCCAGTCGCCCCTCCAAGGGCCAACTCGCTTTGCTAGTTGCCTGCTTGATACCTAGTCGTGTGTTTTGCTGCTATAAGTGTAATTTGGGGCCCCGAAACTTGATTTCACACCTAGGAACATAGTGTAAGCCTCGTGGCATGTCCGGAAACCTGGTAACACGCGTTATGACTCGTATGTGCTGTATGTGAACTATATGCTAGACTTGGTGAACTGTTATTCATATGCGGTGCGTATCTACACATGAGTACTTGTTTATTTGCATTTGACTAACACGGGGATATCGGGTCACCACCGGGATGTCGGATCTTGTCTTGTGTGGTCGTGTCAAACGTTAAACACTTTTACAAAACATTCAAAGTCAAGGTCTTATACACTAAGGATATATTACAAACATATTATCGATTAAACACTTATAGACTATCAATGGTAGGTTTCGAGTAGTTGGGACTACCATAACAAGTCTGGTTTACTATTGTCTTAAAGACGCAACCTAAGGTGAGTTCAACGGCCCCTTTTCTTACTGTGTTTTCTATTGGGGGAGAAACATGTTACGATTTACTAAACTACGAGGATTGCATTGTACTATTATATTACTTGTGGATTGAACAACCTATCTGAGTGAAACGGGGTGCAAACAGTGAAGCGAACAGTAAACCAAACAGTATTGCGAACAGTTAGTCAAACAGTGGTGTGAACAGTTAGTCGAACAATGGTGCGAGCAGTGTTGCAAACAATAGTGTGAATTACCACCATCGTTTTCGAAACTTTTTAGTATAATGAGTATTGAATGCGAATCCGGTTTTCTTTAACTATCATAATACAAAACCTGTGGACTCACCAGCATTATATGTTGACTTGTTTAAGCATGTTTTCTCAGGTCGCTAAGGTTGCAATCAAGGATTAGGATGCACGGAGTCACACTGCATTTCTACTGTTCATTTTCCGCTGCATGAACTTTGTCTTTGGTCACTTCTAAACAATGATATGTGTTGGTTTTGAGTTGTAACTTTTCAAACTAGTTTTTATTGTAAACCTTTTATGCTTCCACGAAACTTTTAAATTCCGTGGTTGTTTCAACGTAATCTTTTCTCATATAGTTTGTTGTTTATTGTGACTGTTGACTTGAATCCTAGTGTGTCACGCGCCTCGCGGTAAAACCCCGCACGTGTAATATTTAATTTTCTAATTTCATAATAAGTAAAAAACAAAAAAAGGTATAACTCATGTGATACACAAATTTCTAATGAATTCTTTACGCTAAATGAAATTGTAAATATGAGTTATGTTTTCATCCAGAGCAGAATACGTTAAAACCAGTCGTTTATAAAAAAAAGCTACACCTTCAAGACCACCGCCTTAATCACGTCCTGTAATGGGTACTTCTGCATCCGCTCCTCATCCAAACATACATTCTCTCTTTATTATACATTTTCAATGTTATTCATATGAATAAAATTATTATTTTTCATATTATAGTACATTAATTTCTATGCTGCATCGTAACACACATTTTGTCACTTCATATGACATTTGTCTATCCCAGGATATAACCTAGTAATAATATATAATAATTAACAAATGAATTATTTTTTTTTGGAATGTTTATTTACATGTTGAAAAAGTTTGTTACTTAAAAGTTAAAAAGAAGTTGTTTGATTTTTTAAGTAGTTGAGGCAAAATGGTTTGGTTTTTAAACGAGCTTAGCTCGAGCCACGGTATGTTTGTTTGCCCTGATTAATTTAACTAAGTAAGCTAAACTTAATTTCGAGCTAAACTTCAGCTTGTAAAGGATATATGATTTGATAAATATGTTTGATAATGAGTTTTTACAAGCTTCTATCTTCAAGCATTTAATAAAAAACTCCTACTTAATAAAATACCTTGTTTGGTTGAAGGAGCTTGAAGCTTTTAGCTTAGGAGAAAAAACTCTATATTGAAATGCTACTACTACTTGCGTTTAAGAAAAAGCCCATATTAGCAAAAGCTTTTAATGAGTAAAATGCTACAAATACCCATTCTACCATAAAAAAATGCACACAAGATTTTAGTTATGCCCATTTTAGTCATTTTATATATTTTATTAAAAGCTCCAACTACTCTGCTAAACGCCAAAATATATTTATAAAGCTACAGCTAGCAGCTTTCAGCCATCTGCTAGTTTTGTCAAACATACCATATGAATGAATATAAAGTTTTGCCAAACATACCATATGGATTTAAAGTTTTACCAAAAATACCATAGGGATATAAAGTTTTCTTTGATATAAAGTTGTAAATGTAATATGGAGTATAAAGTTTTACTACATGATATTTCAACCATATGTGATAAAGTTTTGCCAAACATAGCATGTAGTAAAATTTCTTTTCTTTTTCTTTTTTGCCAAACTTGTACCAAGTGTATCTCATGTGTGTAAATGTAAAATCACATACAAGGGAAATCACTACTTTTGTGATTTTCTTATATTATGTTTTGAAGATTGAAGGTACAAGTTTGGTAGAAAGATAAACTTCAACACATATGAATAATATCATATTATAAATGATAAAATATGTTTTTAATATATATTTTACAAAAGGATAAACTTCCAAAAAAAATATTTTATGGTTTTTATACTACTAGTAGAGTGTCCACGTGATGTAGCAAGAAACACGGACATTGTCAAGGTATGCATGGTTTGATCATTTTGGTTATTATCCTCATTCAAATCCGAAATATAAGTCACCGATTAGTCTATTTCATTAAGTAATATGTGTTTGGTTAATCGGTTCGGTTTATCCAGTTAGATTGATGAATTTTGGTTTGGTTCATTTAATTTCGGTTAATATTCAAAACCAAACTGTGCTAAAACTTTTGCTTAGAAAATACATGAACTTGAGGCATAAATACATGAAATTGGGGTATAAAATATGAACTTCATAAACTGAGTGCATAAAAGTTATAAATATATGAAAATATCAATGGTTCGGTTCAGTTAAACGAGGGCACAAAAAACTGATAACCGAGTTTTTGTTAATTCGGTTTTTGGTTAATTGGGCTTCATTTAATTCAATTTTTGGTTCACTTTGGTTTTGTTTCGTCTGTTTTCGATTAACGATTCAATTATTACTAACCTATAGACATTGGTAATCACATAACATATCATCTTTTTTAATTATAAAAAATATAAATACTGTACTCGAATGAAAGATAATAAAATCCTTGTTTTTATGGTGCATTTTTTTTAATTCAACCCATGGTTGCAGAACTCGCTAGGCGCTACCAACTCGGCCGACTGGGGAGTTGCGAGTACTCGGCCTAGTCGGGCGAGTGCTCGGGGGGTCGAATCGGCCTATGCGGGGAGTACTCGGGATATTCGGCCAACTCGGCTATACTCGGTGACCCACCCTGTAGTGAGTACTCGGCGAGTAATCGGTCAACTCGAACGACTTTTGCAACTATGAATTCAGGTATGAAAAAGTTATGGCCGGTTAAAAATCGTGAGTAGTTAGCTTTTTATAAGAAGATAAAATGTAACTACTAATTGATTATCCAAAATTTGGATAAAGATGGAGGGATGTGTAATTAAGATGATGATAGTATTAAAGTGTAAAAGTGTTTAAAAGGTTGTTTGGTTGATTAAATGTTGAATCATTAAGGGGTCTGAATGGTTAAAAGGCTCTGAATGATTAAGTGCTTAATGGTTCAGCTAAGCACCAAGTCTGAATGGTTCAACTCTTAACCATTCTATTCAGAGCCTTTTTTAGGTTAAAACAAACAATCTGAATGCTAAACCTTTCAAAGCTGAATGGTTCAGAGCCTCATTAAAAGGATACCAAACAGACCCTAATTAACCTTTATCTTAAGGTTTTATGTTATGTATTAAAGAAACAAAAGTTTAAACTTTTAGGCCGTAACTTTAACTATTCCTGTAAAATACATTATATAGTATATACAAGCAAAATTGAATGGTTTAATAATAGAGTACAAGATTGTATTCAAGAAACATTATCTGGTTTGTTTGAAAGATATCCACAAAAGAACAGTCATCAACATTTGTTCTTGAAAAAAAAAACATGTTGAGTGTTGACATCGCCTTCTTAAACAGGGTTAGGAACAAATACACAATGAAAGAAAAATAGGAAGTCGTAGAAATGGTATCAAACGAACTCTGATTGAACTCATTCAAGCGGCATTGGAACCGTCTTATCGAACCCTACGACGTTAGTTTTTAGATCTTCGTTTTTTAGGGTTTTAGCTTGTAGTTTTTAGAATATGTGTTATATCATTGTGTCTTTCATGTACCATTGTGTCTTATTCTTATTTTCATCATTGTGTAATTTTTTTTTCAATTCATTGTGTCTTTTTTCTTCAGCATTGTGTTATATTTTTTGGCACTGTCTTATATTTTGTGGCTCATTGTGTCATATTTCATGATCTATTGTGTTTTTTGTATCCTTCTCACTATTGTCGTTTTTATTACATTGTATATAATAACTTGACCCTCTTAAACAAGTCATTTTTTTATGCTCAAAAATCAATTTTGCAAACAATACTAACATCCCACAAAATAATGCTGGATCAATAATTATTTTTAGACATTAGGTGGTGTTACTAATAAAAAATATACATGTATTACGTATTAGATACTATATATACCACAAAAAAGAAAATGATCTATGTCACATGGTAACAATATCTCTATTAGATCCCCATCCCCTATAATCATAGTGTAATTGGATATATTCAACTAGCTTTTATCCCGGGAGTGTCCCGAGGTTGAAATAGTGGCGGACCCAGGATTTTTCGCCACTAGGGTCCCTATTTTTCGGTGTTCAAATTTTTTACAACGAAATGTTAGAGTTTTCGGCCCGGTTTCATTTCGGGTCGGGGCGGGGCGACAACTAGTAAACATGCCTCGCGCGTTGAGGCGGTATAACACGAATAAAAATATAAGCCATGTTCGTGCTGAACAACATATAAGTTTTTTTTTTGTAAACCTTACTAATATATATGTGTACACTATGCTTAATTGTTTGTACCATTTCTAGTGGCCAAGTAGATTGACGTGGATTAATTGAAGTTAACAAAAAACAAATAGTAAAAATGTGAGTTGATTTTTTTAACTAAAACAGTGGTATGAAAATATAAATTAAACATATGTTTATTATTTAAAAAATTATAATATAACAATAGATTAAGTTTAAAAAATTAAAAATTTAATAGTAATCAGCATCAACTTATCATTGCATATATAAACCTATCCATGATTTAGTGAACCATTCTCCTATATATTACTCGTAATAGCTAGATTACTTTAAATATTTTAATAATGTAATCTTTTATATATAAACAAAATTGGCGTGACATGATTGTGTATGTGTCTATGTGATTCACCCAAGTGAATTTAGCTTTTCATGTATTTATATATATATATATATAGGGACAGGTTCAAATACAAAGTAATGAAAACGTGCGAAGTGTGCGAAGGCTCACTTGTACATGATAATTACGTAATGATAATTACGTAATGCCTTCATGAACATACAAAAACATTACGTAATTATCATTACGTAATTATCATGTACAAAGTGCATGATAATCACGTAATGAGAATTACGTAATGATAATTACGTAATGTTTTTGTATGTTCATGGAGGCATTACGTAATTATCATTACGTAATTATCATGTACAAACTGCATGATAATTACGTAATGATAATTACGTAATGCTTTCATGAACATACAAAGACATTACGTAATTATCATTACGTAATTATCATGTACAAAGTGAGCCTTCGCACACTTCGCACATTTTCATTACTTTGTAGAATAACCGTCCCCTATATATATATATATATATATATAGGGAATGGATAGTTTGAGAACTCACTTGAGTTGTGAGAACCATAGGAACTCATCTGGACCATTGATCTGGATGATCTAATGGTTGAGATTCAAGGATGGGACTTTTTGTCTTCACTTGATTAATAAGTGTTTTTTTATTCCTTTAAAGTACTTTCAAGGGTATTTAAGTAAAAACCCATGAGAGAGAAACAATTAATATCATATCAATTAAATTTTTATTCCATTATTAATATAAACAATTAATTTACTTTAGAAAAAAGAAATACAAAAACTTTTTTAAAAATATTCATTTTTTTAAACTTTATTTCATTTTACTTTATATTCAGTTATTAAAAAATCATTTTTTTTAAAAACTTTATTTTATTTTTTAATTAATTTATATTTTTTAAAACTTTCATAGTTTTTGTGTGTTTTATGTAATTATTTACACCAGTGTAAAATCTACCATACACAAACTTTTACAAAATTACACTGGTGTAAAAAACTAAACAAACATATAATGAAGATGATTTACACTGGTGTAATTATTTACACCAGTGTAAATTTACCATCATTTACACTGGTGTAATTATTTTACACCAGTGTAAATCTACCATACACACCAGTGTAATTACTTTACACCAGTGTAAAAACCAAACAAACATCTACACAGTCGTATTACACCGCTGTAAAATGCCCAACAAAATCAACTAAAGTGTATTACATCAATGTACAACACCCAAACATCTATGCATTCATACTACACACCAACATACTACACATGAGTCAAAAATTTTCCACCATTGTTTATTTACATTATAAAAAAAAATCAACAACCCATCATCTTCAACAAAACATCATGTTCTTTCTATCTCAACCTTCTTTCAACAAAAAAAAAGCATAAAAAAATTAATAATAACAGAAAGAATAATATTAATAATAATAAACAGAAATAATAATAAAATAACAGAAATAATAATAATAATAATAATAATAATAACAACAACATACCATCTTCATCCCCACCGTCCCACCACCGTCCACCGCCGAACACCACCTGCAAACCACCCCCCTGCACCCAGCTGTCGTCTTCCTTCCTGCACCGGACCACCACCCAGCAAAAAAACCAGTCACCGGACCACCACCCTGCAACCCCAGATCCACCTATAACCCCCCAGATCCAGATCCGGCGTCTGCAAAAATACCCGTCACCGGACCACCACCCTGCAAAAAAACCCGTCACCGGACCACCACCCTTCGTCCTCCGTCGTCCCTCCACCGTCGTCCCTCCACCATCGTCGTCTTCCTGTTCCAGCCATCGAACTTCCCACCTCACACCCTCCACCGTCGTCGTCCCTCCACCACAGCCCCACCAACTTCCCTCCCCACACCCTCCACCGTCGTCGTCTTCCTGTACCAGCCATCGACCACCGTCGTCTTCCTCCTCCTTCTTCTTCTTCTTCTTCTTCTTATTATTATTATTATTATTATTATTATTATTATTATTATTATTATTATTATTATTATTATTTAGAGAGAGAGAGAGAATGAGAGAGAAGAAGAGAGAGAGAAGAAGAGAGAGAAAGAGAAATGTTTAAAATGAGAGAGAGTGTGTGCAGATTCTTGATTTGTATTATTATTATTATTATTATTATTATTATTATTATTATTATTTTATTATTATTTAAAAGTTAGTGGGGTTGGTTGGGTGTGGGGTGGGGTAGGGTGGGGTGTTATTGTTACTAAAATACCCTTAACTAAGGGTGTGCAAAGACTATCTTGCCCCTGATTAAACAAATGCAAAAAAATACAAAAGTGATGATGTGGCACTTGGTGATTGGTCCATTGGAGTTCTCAAGTTCTCACAACTGGGATGAGTTCTCAAATGATCCCATTCCTATATATATATATATATATATATATATATATATACATATATATATATAATAATGCTGGGGAATTAACAACAAAAAAAAAAGAAGAAATGGATGTAAGGGGTCTCGAACCCATGACCTTTACTTTATAGGTGAAGAGTTTTTCCACTACAACAAATTTGGATTTGTTACTATGGATTCATTAAAATATTTTTATGGGGTCCTTTAAAAAATTTCTATATCGCCTCTTCTACATTTTTAAAAAAGATTGGTGTCCCGGGACCTCGACCCGCTAAGGGTGGGTCCGCCCCTGGGTTGAAATATCTAATATAACATAATAAAATATCTAATATGACAACATAATTAATGATTCGCCAATACATGATTAATGAATAATAATAATATTATTATTATTTATTTTAAACAAATTTCTGCCATAAGTTGTCATATTCAAATATATAAAAAAAGGAATCTCTGCCTATGAAGTTATGTTTATCGTTTGTGATTTATTAGTAGAGTAAAATATATTTGAAAACAAAACCCCACAAAAATAGTTTTTTTTTCTCCGTTTTTTATATAGCACTATGGTACTCGTTGGAAAGATAATAAAACGCTCGTTAATTTGGTGTAATTTTTTTCTTTAAAAAATCTCGTATATAAAAGATATTAACGTTTAAAAGTTATGGAAGGAAACATTAGATAGAAAATTTAATTTTGTTTTTAAATTCTTATCTTTTCCTAAAATCTATCTATATAATAATTGAGGTGAGATTGGGTTGAATGGGGGCCTTAGAGAGTGTTTGAGGTACCCATTTCCAATATGGAGCTCCAACTAGCTCCCTATAAATACTCTTTCTAATTTTTATTTCTACATTCATACATTCTTCCATTACACTCCTCCAATACCTAACTAACAAATCTTCCAATTAACAATATTCACTCTTCTTTTTATTCACTCTTCATTCTAGGTATGTTTTCTTTTTCATTTGGATCGAAGCAAGATCAACCATTGTAACGTTTTCCTATTCGTAAACGTTAAATATAGCCAACAAAAATGGATCTCAAACCCGTAAAACTTTTAGTGATAATATGGAACCAGTTAACGATTTGTGGAACAAGTCCATATTGTCATCGTTTTTATTATTAACGCATGGCTATCTGTAAACAATATTTAATATGTAACCATTTTCATATTTGAAGAGAAAATCTTCATTCTCAGCGTTTTAATTAAATATGGACGTGTTGAATACAATCCGCAATATGGAAGCAAGATCAGATTTTTAAGTCAATAATTGTATATGAAACAGAACAATTATATTAACTGTTGTTTGATCTTTTTTTCATTTGAGATCCAGAGAGGATTCATTGTCATCTTTATGTTTATGAGTCAAATATGATATGCCGCGAATGTTTTGATTGTTTTGTCATTTGAATGCTAGACTACCATCCGAATACAAAGTTGCGAATATGGTTTATCACAAGGGAGAGCAATTCTTCAAGGTCATGCATGACCCTTCCGCAAGAGTTTTGGTATGATTGTAATTTTCGTTTTGATAATTATCTTTGTTAACTTTAAGCAAACTGATTATATTAATTCTCGTAATGTTGTTTTTAATGTTTGATCCAGACATTGCCGGCAGCTATGAACAAGTTTTTGGTATCTAAAAAAAACGCCTATTTAATAACATTAAAAAAATTCAAACCGTATTAGTCATTCCTTAAATATGATTTTAGACATTAATTACTGAAATTATGTAAAAGTTACATTTATTTCGGTTATAGGATTCTAGACATTAATTTCTGTAATTTCCATAATCAATTTACTAATTATAATACAAATTTACGGTTTTAATTATATTAATTAGGTCATATTTATCAATACATAAGGCTAAAAATTAGCAATCTTCATTAAGGCTTTTAAACAAGCGATCAATTTTAGGATAGATAGGTGGTAATGTGTCATAATTTCCAATTCGAGTATAAATTTCAAAAAATAAAAAAAAACGCCTATTTAATAACATTAAAAAAATTCAAACCGTATTAGTCATTCCTTAAATATGATTGTAGACATTAATTACTGAAATTATGTAAAAGTTACATTTATTTCGGTTATAGGATTCTAGACATTAATTTCTGTAATTAACTGTTTTAAAATCATGGATTGATAAACGGATTGACACATACCATATTAATGAGTATATAAAGATAAAATATTTCATGTAATCAAAATTCGTAAATTAAGGGCTTTAAACAAGGAGCAATCTTAGGCTAGATAGGTTGTATTGTGTCAGCATTAATTTCCAATTAAAACGGATTGACAAATTCCAATTATTTCCAATTCGAGTATAAATTTCAAAAAATAAAAAAATCGACTATTTAATAACATTAAAAAAATTCAAACCGTATTAGTCATTCCTTAAATATGATTGTAGACATTAATTACTGAAATTATGTAAAAGTTACAATTATTTCGGTTATAGGATTCTAGACATTAATTTCTGTAATTAACTGTTTTAAAATCATGGATTGATAAACGGATTGACACATACCATTATAATGAGTATATAAAGATAAAATCTTTCATGTAATCAAAATTCGTAAATTAAGGGCTTTAAACAAGGAGCAATCTTAGGCTAGATAGGTTGTATTGTGTCAGCATTTATTTCCAATTAAAACGGATTGACACATTCCAATTATATCTTAATTTCGAGTATAAACAAGGAGCAATACACATGTTGCCTATTTAATAACATTAAATAAATTAAAACCTGTATTAAAACCTGTATTAGTATTCGTAAAAGTAGTATTGTTGACCGAATATATTACTAATACTAATTGACATTAATAATAATTGACCGAAGTGAATGTTATTTATTACAATTTTTTAATCTCATTTATTTACATTAATATTACTACGAAATTATGTTTAAACTATCTTTATGAATTATTTTTGGTCTTGCCTGCAATTGATAGGATTTATTTTATTTTTTAATGTTATTTAGTATGAGTTTTAATGACATTAATAATAATTGATCGAATTTAGTGTTATATATTATGATTTTTAAGCCCATTTATTTATTATTGACCGAATTAAATTACGAATATATTACTAATACAAAAACTAATATTACGAATTATTATTGGTCTTGCCTGCAATTAATAGAATTTATTCATTTTTTAATGTTATTCAGTATTAGTTTTAATGACACAAAATAATAATTGACCGAATTTAGTGTTATATATTACGATTTTTAAGCTCATTTGTTTATTATTGACCGAATTAAATTACGAATATATTATTAATACTAAAACTAATATTACGATTTTTAAATTTAATCCCATTTATATCTTATTGACTGAATTAAAATTTTCTATTACTATTTTTACGAATATATTACCAATTACTAATACTAATATTACAATTTTAGTTTGCTTCAATTAGAAGATATTTCCAGTGGCGAATGTTGCGTCTTTAAATGGTGTTCAATCCAGCACAGGCTGTTTGTTACAAAGGTTCCACCACAAGAAGTCATTGATTTTCAAATTAAAATTACGATTTTTTATGTTTGTAATGTAATTTATTTGAATTATTGATTACGATTTTGAGGTTATTAATTAAGATTTATAATCTCATTTATTTATATTACTATGTTTACGAATTATAATTAGTCTTGATTGCAATTAATAAGATTTATTGATTTTTACTGTTATTTATTAAGATGTTTAATATTATTTATTGACATTAATAATAATTGACTGAATTTAATGTTATTCATTAAAATTATTAATCCCATTTATTTATATTACTTTTTTTTTGAATTTATGTTTAATAAGATTTAATTATTTTTAACGTATTTTTAGTATGTTAGAATTAATGTTATTTATTGACATTAATAATAATTGACCAAGTTGAATGTTATTTATTATGATTTTTTAATCTCATTTATTTATATTAATATTACTACGAAATTATGTTTAATCTATCTTTATGAAATTATGTTTAATATTATTTATATTACTATTCATTCCAATTATTATTGGTCTTGCCTGCAATTAATAGGATTTATTTATTTTTTAATGATATTTACTATGAGTTTTAACGATATTTACTATGAGTTTTAATGATATTTACTATGAGTTTTAATGATATTAATAATAGTTGACCGAATTTAGTGTTATTACGATTTTTAAGCTCATTTATTTATTATTAACCGAATTAATTTACGAATATATTACTAATACTAATACTAATATTACGATTTTTAATTTTAATCTGATTTATTTATTATTGACCGAATTAAATTATGAATATTTTACTAATACTAAAACTAATATTACGATTTTTAATTTTAATCTCATTTATATCTTATTGACCGAATTAAAATAAACTATTACTATTTTTACAAATATATTACTAATTACTAATACTAATACTAATATTACGATTTTAGTTTGCTTCAATTAGAAGATATTTCCATTGGCGAATATTGTGTCTTTAAATGGTGTTCAATCCAGCACAGGTTGTTTGTTACAAAGGTTCTACCACAAGAAGTCATTGATTTTCAAATTAAAATTACGGTTTTTTATGTTTGTAATGTAATTTATTTGAATTATTGATTATGATTTTGAGGTTATTTATCAAGATTTATAATCTCATTTATTTATATTACTATGTTTTCGAATCATGATTAGTCTTGATTGCAATTAATAAGATTTATTCATTTTTATTGTTATTTATTAAGATGTTAAATATTATTTATTAACATTAATAATAATTGACCGAATTTAATGTTATTTATTAAAATTATTAATCTCATTTATTTATAGTACCTTTTTCAAATTTATGTTTAATAAGATTTAATTATTTTTAATGTATTTTTAGTATGTTAGAATTATTGTTATTTATTGACATTAATAATAATTGACCGAGTTGAATGTTATGTATTATGATTTTTTAATCTCTTTTATTTATATTAATATTATTACGAAATTATGTTTAATCAATCTTTATGAAATTATGTTTAATATTATTTATATTACTATTCATTCGAATTATTATTGGTCTTGCCTGTAATTAATAGGATTTATTTATTTTTTAATGATATTTATTATGAGTTTTAATGACATTAATAATAGTTGACCGAATTTAATGTTATATATTATGATTTTTAAGCTCATTTATTTATTATTGACCGAATTAATTTACGAATATATTACTAATACTAATATTACGTGCAGAAATTGTTTCACAAGTCGCTAGGTTTGTTATTTGCATATTCAACATTTATGTTTACAATATTCTTATTTTATAATTAGTTACACATTCTAAATTTTCTATACTTAATTCTTTTGTAAAGGTTTACTGTGATTGGATGACCTGATTTGCTTTAATAAAAATATCCTTCCATTGGTGAATATTGTGTCTTCAAATGGTGTTCAATCGAGCACAAAATGTTTGTTACTAATGTTTCACCACAAGATGTTTTTGATTTTGAAATTTAAATTATGATTTTGTTGTTATTTATGAAGAGTTTTAATGTTATTTATGATAATTTTAATGTTATTGATTTGAATGATTGATTATGATTTGGTTGTTATTTATTAAGATTTTTAATCTTATTTATTGATATTACTAATATTACGAAATTCATTTTAATATCGTTAACCGACTTTAATTTTGATATTACAACTTTCGTTTAATCAATTGTGATGAAACGATATGTTTTTAAACATATACGACTTTCTTTCAAATATTTATTTAAATCTATTTAACAATGTTAAATCTATTTAACAATTTATAATTTAAATATAATCCGAAGATAACAATGTACATTTATTTTCCTACACTTTTATTATTCTTTTAATAATAAATATAAATTAAATATAATTAACAGTTTCCTAAAATATATATAATGTATTCAAAATAATTTTCAATGCTATTACTAATATTACGACCTTAATGTTAATATTTTTGACCGAATCTGAGTAAAAACTTTTTACGTTTTTGTTAAATTGATGGAGGTCAATTCTTTGACTTTATGTCTTTGAATTTGATTGTGCTCATTTTAAGCGTTGTTGACCAATTCACGTCAATTACCAATCCTTCCCTTTTTCATAATTCAAAAACTTTCCTTTAATCAATTGTCATGAAACGATATTCTCTTAAACACATACGACTTTCTTTTAAACATTTATTTAAATCTATTTAACAGTGTTAAATCTATTTAACAGTTTATAATTTAGATATAATCCGAAGATAGGAGTGTACATTTATTTTCCTACACTTTTATTATTCTTTTAATAATAAATATAATTTAAATCTATTTAACAGTTTCCTAAAATATATATAATGTATTCAAAATAATTTTCAATGCTATTACTAATATTACGACCTTGATGTTAATATTGTTGACCGAATCTGAGTAAAAACTTTTTACGTTTTTGTTAAATTGATGGATGTCAATTCTTTGACTTTATGTCTTTGAATTTGATTGTGCTAATTTTAAGCGTTGTTGACCAATTCACGTCAATTACCAATCCTTCCCTTTTTCATAATTCAAAAACTTTCCTTTAATCAATTGTCATGAAACGATATTCTTTTAAACATATACGACTTTCTTTTAAACATTTATTTAAATCTATTTAACAGTGTTAAATCTATTTAACAGTTTATAATTTAAATATAATCCAAAGATAGGAGTGTACATTTATTTTCCTACACTTTTATTATTCTTTTAATAATAAATATAATTTAAATCTATTTAACAGTTTCCTAAAATATATAATGTATTCAAGATAATTATCAATGTTATTACTAATATTACGACCTTAATTTTAATATTGTTGACCAAATCTGAGTAAAAACTTTTTACGCTTTTGTTAATTTGATGGAGGTCAATTATTTGACTTTATGTCTTTGAGTTTGATTGTGCTAATTTTAAGCGTTGTTGACCAATTCACATCAATTACCAATCCTTCCATTTTTATAATTCAAATACATAAATAAATATTCCTACTCGATCACGTCAATCGAGGCACAGTATTTCTGATTTTGCATAATTGTTCGAGAGACAGCAATACTATATAAACCTTAACAAATAATTAAATCATTTAATCGTCATACCAAATTTAACAACGAAATTAAATGATAATATAAATTTTCAAATTGTTACTTTCTGTACAACTAATAATGATTACTAAAAATGTCAATAATAAATTGTTTATAATGGGTAAGGCAATTTGAGACGCGAATGATTTTAGTGTCATTTATTTGAATGATGATTACGATTTTGATGTTATTTATTAAGATTTTTAATATTATTTATTGATGTTACTAATATTACGAATTTCATTTTAACATTGTTGACCGACTTTCATTTTGATATTACGACTTTCCTTTAATCAATTGTAACTAAACGATAATCATCATCTTGATTTCAATAAGTGTGCTAATTTTATGTGTGCTAATTTTAAGATGTTAATAATAATTTGTATATAATGGGTAAGTCAATTTCAGATGCGGATTATTTTAATGTCATTGATTTGAATGATTGATTATGATTTTGATGTTATTTATTAAGATTTTTAATTGTTAAGTACTATATTTACACAGTTTAAATAATGACGTTTTTTGGCGGTTTTTTGTAACATGTCAAAAGTTGCCTAAAGTGTGTGTACAATGGGTCCTTTTGGCTACATGTTGAAATGGGTCTGGGGTTGATCCTTTTGGTGCCTATTTTTTTAATAAAATATAGGAAATTTATATTACAGCATGTGACATTGGACCCATTTTCTTATTAGTTGTTTTTTAGATATGTAATCGGTTTGAACCATTGGAGAGATAACATGAAAATTTAAGCTACCCATTCAAGTAAGTGGGTTAAGGATTGTTTCTTGATTTACTTATCACCGTATCCATATCTTTACAACAACTATATTTTATGTAGAACACAAATATGGAATACAATGGTGGAGGTTTTCATAAATTATTGAAAATGAGCTGCACTCCTAGGATCGTGATGACAATGATAACAACTTCGAAGATGAAAAATCAGCTATCAATGAGCAAGAGTTGAATGATTTTGATTGAAGTAATGAAAATGGACCATTGGTTGAAGTTCATTAAGCCCCAACTAAATTATAAGTGTTCTATGCTTAAGCTTAGTTATGATTATAATATAGATATTACCCTTACCTAAATGATGTAATGTGTGATATTGGTTGAGGTTCGTTAAGCCCCAACTAAATGATAAGTGTTCTATGCTTAAGCTTAGTTGTGATTAGAATATAGATATTACCCAAATGATGTAATGTGTGATATTGTGATAGTATGCTATGTAGTTTGCAGTTGTCAAATTAAACTTTACTTACTCGATATATCCATCATTTTGTTACATTAAACTGTTAGATGACATTTTGCATTTAACATCAAAATTCATACATATTGCATTATCAAACATTTAGTAACCAAAACAAATTGCATAATACAATTCTTATTTTTCTATTTTTTTTCATTTTACTTTCGGGTGAACCGTGGGTCCCCACGGGACTCTAACCTAGTAATTATAATATATATAGATTTATTAATAAAACTCAAAAATTAAAAAATCCTACATGATGCCACGTGGCACATTCAAAGAGGGGTTGAGATCTCCATTGAATGCCACATCATCAAAGCTCAATTCTTTTATTATAAGTTACTAGCTTTTATCCCGGGAGTGTCCCGGGGTTGAAATATCTAATTTAACATAATAAAATATCTAATATGACAACATAATTAATGATTTGCCAATACATGATTAATTTTTTTTATTAATGAATAATATTATTATTATTATTATTATTTATTTTAAACAAATTTCTTGTGACACCCGGCAAACTCAGGTCAATATT
Source organism: Ambrosia artemisiifolia (assembly GCA_032199755.1). Classification (NCBI taxonomy): domain Eukaryota; kingdom Viridiplantae; phylum Streptophyta; class Magnoliopsida; order Asterales; family Asteraceae; genus Ambrosia; species Ambrosia artemisiifolia. Next base: position 36,816,438 of record CM063517.1, read on the forward strand.
ATGGTTTGGGTCAAAGTCTACCTTAGCGAGTCACGCGTACAGTATACCTAACTAGGTCGGTTAGGTCGTGTTATAGTTCGGGAGTCGTTAGTACAACCTAGAGGATCGTTAGATGTCGGCCATTTAACCAGGTATGCAAGGATTGACGATTCGTGGAATCGTCAAACCTTAGTAGAAACACAAGTCTCGAGTCCCGGGAATTGGTGAACGAGTGTGAACGTGTTTGCTTACATGTTTTATGTGTTTATAATCTTTATGTGACTTGTCGGTATGTGAAAACATGTTAACATATGTTAAAACGGAGTTTAACGCGCCGAATACGCTGTAACAGACCCTATAGGCGATTATGCAGAGGCTATAGGCGATTAGCCTCTGTAATCGCCTATAGGGAGGGCGAGTAGGGGGTTCCTGAGGGCGATTAGGCCCTAATCGCCTATAGCTATAGGCGATTAGGAGCCATAATCGCTTAAAGCTGCTGCACAATCACCTATAGTGTTTTAAACGACTAGAAACGCCTATAAATACCACCCTTGACCTCCAAGACACCTCTAATGCAACCCTAGCCGTCTCATAACATATCCCAACTCCCAATCACCCTCTGGAACACGTTTTAGCATCAAAACACTCATTTTCAAGCTTTACACATCAAATCCTCATAAAACCAAGGTGTGTTCTTCATCCCCAAACCTTTAAATGATTGAGTTTTACTCCCTAAAGGTCCAGACCTGGTTTATAAACATTTATGTCTTTGAAAACCTATGAAAATCGTTTTTAAACAAGTTCAAACCCTTATGCATGTTGTATGTGTTAAATATGATTAAAAGATAAGATTTTTATGATTCAAAATGGATTGTTATCATGTTATTAAGGTGTTTACAGCTTGTTTATGATAGGATGATGATGTCTTAGGAGTTCGGATGGTTTTAGAGGTGCACTGTGAATGTTGAGTATTTTGACCCATTTGAATGAGTTTGAATGATTTTGGATGATTTTGAGTGTTTTGCTAGTTGTTTGATGTTAGGGTTTGTTGTAGGATGATGATAGAACAGTAGGGGATGATCGAACAACGTGATAACATGATGAAATCTGAGTATTTGCTATTTAGGGTAAAGTTGTGCATGTTGATGTGATGTTTTCATGCTAAGTATACTATTTTGGGTAAAGGCTTGCATTCAGGACTGATAGGATGATGATAAGCTAGGGGTTTTGCTTGAAATATGTTTGGTAATGTTGTATGATCGATATTTGGTGGTTCCACACGTTCCGAATCTGATTTGGAGGGTTAAACACGCGAAAAACCGGAACAGAGCTGCTGCAGGCGATTAGCCACCCTAATCGCCTATGCTATAGGCGATTGGGAGCATAATCGCCTGATAGGGAACCCTAATCGCCTATAGTATAGGCGATTGGGGGCTAATTGCCTTCGTTTCATGCGATTGTGATCCTAATTGCTAGTTAAGTCCTGAATTGCATGTCTTATGACCCTAATCGCCTAATAACTCCTAATTTGCATACCACATGACCCTAATCGCCTATAGTATAGGCGATTAGCCCCCATAATCGCCTGTTGACTTTCATAACCGCCAGTTGACTTTTCCTAATCGCCTGTACTGCTGCTGTAAGTGCATTTTGGCATTCCGAGACCCGATTTGACACCTAGGAACATGCTAGGAACCCCGTATCATACCTGATAACTTGGTAACACGTGCTCGGGCTTATTTGTGTACTGTTTGAACGATGTGTTAGACTTGTTGAACTTTAACTTATGTTAAGTGTGATTGCATGATTATGTGATTGAGAGTGCAAGTATAACATGGGGAGTCTCGGGTCACCAATGGGATGTCGAGTCTTGTACATTTGGTCAGTTAAACAGTCAACGTGTTTTCAAACGAACCTGGTTATGGTCTGGACATCTAGGGACTAACTAACCTACGGGTTATTAGTCTAATTACTTGTAACTGTCATATGTTAGGTCGCCGCTTTAAGGGACTAGCATAGCTTGCTGATCTTATTCATTAGTTGAAGTAACGCAACCTAAGGTGAGTTCACGGCCCCACTTTAACTGGCTTTACTTTTGGGGGAGAAAACATGCGCAGAACTATGTTTTGAGAACTTTTATCATACTATGGTTTATTATGAGTTACTTTACGATCTTTTAAGTCCCGGGGAAACCATGAATGTGCGGCATAGCACAACGGGGGAAATGTGGATAGATCTATTGGGCATGACCTGCCCCACTCGTCGGCTTGGAGGGCCGGGCGGGTGCATGTTGTCTCGACCTTGTAACACTGTGACTTGTGACATTATTCGGGCTGTAACTTTGGTAACTTGTGACGTGTCTAGTAATGGTTTCCAGTCGTAGTAGTAACAAAACATACGCCTAGCTAGCGTACTTTGGTCGAACGTTTTATAGTATGGACAGGTGACTTGGTATACTTTTGTGACTTGGTAACTTTTAATTAAAACCTGTGAACTCACCGGCATTTTGTGCTGACGAACTTTTGGCATGTTTTTATCAGGTCGCTAAGGTAGCAAACGAGGACTAGGGCGCACGCGTCTGCACGACGTCTAGTTAGGATCATGTTTTACTTATGTTGAATTGTTGGAATTACTTTTTGGAATTTGAACTTGTAACAAAGCTTCCGCTACGGTTTTATGGTTTCAAACTTATGTTTTAAAATATGCATGTGTTCATATAGTGTTGTTTATTGTGATCGTTGACTTGGATCCTGGTTTGTCACGCGCCTCGCGGTAAAACCCCGCAGGTGGATTTTGAGGGTGTGACATTTCTGCCATAAGTTATCATATTAAAATATAAAAAAAAGGAATCTCTGTCTATGAAGTTATGTTTATCGTTTGTGATTTATTAGTAGAGTAAAATATATTTGAAAACAAAACCCCACAAAAATAGTTGTTTTTTCTCTCCGTTTTTTATATAGCACTATGGTACTCGTTGGAAAGATAATAAAACGCTCGTTAATTTGGTGTAATTTTTTTCTTTAAAAAATCTCGCATATAAAAGATATTAACGTTTAAAAGTTATGGGAGAAAACATTAGAGAGAAAATTTAATTTTGTTTTTAAATTCTTATCTTTTCCTAAAATAATTATAATATATATAGATTTATTAAAAAAACTCAAAAATTAAAAAATCCTACATGATGCCACGTGGCACATTTAAAGAGGGGTTGAGGCCTCTATTGAATGCCACATCATCAAAGTTTAATTCTTTTATTATAAGTTATAGATTATAGATTATTATTATTATTATAGATTATAGATTTGTAACAAAAAGACAAAACCGGTACTATCATTCATTTTACTTGTATACAAAAGTTATATATCGATTAATTAATCATCTCGTGAAATGCTAGTTTTTAAATATATAGACATGAAATGTTCAAGAGGTACACCTTAATTTTTTTAACTTTTAAATTATTGTGAATATTTTACATTGATGTTGAACTAAAGGAGAATGTATTAATTGTCAATGATAAATTAATATCCATTAATATTTTATCATACTCGGTGTTTGTTTTTGAGTAATATTATTAGGTAAAAGGGATTTTGGGCAACTACCACATGCAATCCTGTGGATCGAGCCTCCTTTTCACTAATGAGTTGTAGGTAGTGTTGTACCATGGTTACGTATCTACAAATACTTTCATCTATCATTTAGTTGATTTTACAGGCAAATGTGAGAGAGGTGAAGAAAAGATGGATGGCATGAAGGAGTAATAGTGAGAGAAGTTATTGTTTGGTATACGGTAATGGATAGTGTTGTAGCCATGTACGGTTAGTGGAGGTCCTTACTACGGATAGTCTAAGAAATAATTTGAAGTGTAGGACTCGGATAATCACAAAAACAATCACATGTATTTAAAAGGTATAGTGTAAAAGAAAAACATACGCGGTTATAAGAAGTATGTAATTATATTATACATCATCGTTTAAAAAAATAAGATGCAAGGGTTTATTCACTTTTAGTTGTTGTGTACTTGAATTTGTTTTACATTTAGAACTCATCCTTAAACACACATAGAGGTGGGGGCCGTTTAACACAAAAACAGATTTTAAGTTTAAGACTGTGAGAAGTGAACAAACATGTGTACCATCATGAAACATTTTATATATTGATGCACATATCGAATCATTAATAAATACTCTATTAATTTAAAAATCTATAACTTATAATAAAAGAATTGAATATTGATGAGGTGGCATTCAATGGAGGCCTCAACCCTCTTTTGAATGTGTCACGTGGCACGTTGAGGTGAGAGTTTTTAATTTATTTTTTTATTTTGTTTTCATCCATTCTCCTACACTTATCTAACCCTAATCTCTTTAAGAATTTAAAAACAAATTTAGATTTTTCTCTCTAATGTTTCCTCCCATCATTTTTAAACGTTAATATCTTTTATATACGAGATTTTTTAAAGAAAAAAATTACACCAAATTAACGAGTGTTTTATTATCTTTCCAACAAGTACTATAGTGTTATATAAAAACGGACAAAAAAATGACTATTTTTATGGGGTTTCGTTCATACAGGAAAAAAACACAAAGTGTTCAGGTTATTTATTAATCATGTTTTTTCTTTTAGACCAGGTTCTTATATACAATGTTGAAATTTAGCCCAATCGTCATGCTATCATTGAAATTTTACTCTTCTAAAGATGGATAGGTATACTTCATCAAGAGAAGCTAGGAGAAAGAATCGCGCAACACTACAACACATGGTGTCACCTTATAGCAAGGTTATTTTTTTATTTATTTAATTACAAGAGTAATAATTATTACTATTAGTATTAGTATTATTAGAATGGTTATATTTTTCAACCCCGGGACACTCCCGGGATAAAAGCTAGTAATGTATATATGATTAATACATGTATTTACTCGAGAATACACTAGGGGTTCCTAATAGTTTCACATATATTATATGCACGTGTAAGTATATACATATATATATTCCCTGGTAGGTTAAATTAATGTTCCTTTGATTTTTATTTGAATCTCCAATACATATATATATACAGGTGTTCAGTGTTCTATGCAAAATCAAATTGAGATAATAAATTACGAGAGCCATATAAAAACGATAAATATCTCTTAGATAATTACATCATCGTAATTAAGAAAACTGAAAACATATCAGTCAAAATTCGATTCAGGTCTAGAGGATTTTCACTATATCAAGGAATGACATTAGATAGCGGGTTCTAATAATCCGAGCTATGTATCTGATTATATATATAAAGATGTCTCACAAAGGCTGCCATCACATACTCGTGATTCCTTACGTACGTGTTGGATTTGGGTTTCTCAACGACTATCGCGCATACTGTTGTATGGAATTTTGTGATCAAATTAAACTAATAAGTAGTGGGATTCTCATTACTTAAAATTCCATCTTAAACTCACCTCAAATCTGAATTAAGTATCAAATATTCAACTATACTTATTAAAACTCTATTTTATCAATAACTTAAAGTCTATAATAACTTTAAAATATTATTGGTTATCAAATATTTTGTATATACATGATAAAAAAAAGAGTATTAGACTGGTTTTAACTTTTAAGTAATCAAACAGATATAAACTAATTTCATACTCGTTCTAAACCCAAGAAAACTTTAATATGCATGTTTCTCTCATTCCATTCATATGTCTCTCTCATTCCATTTAAGTTTTTTAGACATCCCTCATGAATGCAATGTGTTTCACTAGAAAACTTTAAAGTTTTTTAGACATCCCTCATGAATACAATGTAGTAAAGTGAATGCGCTAATGTTTACTTCCATTTACATGTAAAAACAACACATGCTTTTGCGCAAATACGAAAATGCCATTGCATAGCATAACTGCATAAGAGACATCTATCAAACAAATCCAACGATAAATGATAGTTTTCATTTCTCAAATTTAATTGTTTCTAATTCATTAAATCACGCTACATGTGTTTTTTTTTACTATAAATACCCCAATTTTGTATATTAGAAATGTTAAGTCACATGTAAATGGGTTATAAGGTGAGAGACTTCAAAAAAGTTTAAATGCTTATATTAGGTTGTCAAAAAATGTATCTATTTACAAACTTGAGTCCACTAATATATAGATTTATCATGATAAATGATTAATCTAGAATATTGATCGTAATTTGGTATATTTATAAATTGTGGAACGTGCATTGCATGGTGTACATTTGCTGTGCATAAAGAGTATTAAAATTTGGAATATTTGAGAAGATATAATAATACGAAAAGGAATTCGGAAATTGTTTTTGTCATGTTTTAAGGTGGACTGGAATAAAAGAGGGGTGGCCAAAACGCCTTTTGCTTTTATTACTCATCCGTCCAAACACTCCATACCAAAGCCAAACACTACATGTTCAACACCACCATTTACCTCCTTTTTGTTTAAATTAAAGGCATGCTTACTTATATCACACCTTCCTTCTTCTTTTTTTTTTTATAAAATATAAAATAAATACAGAAGTTGACATGAAACTTCATACATGCATATATCTTATTATTGTTATTACTTAGTTAATTTTGAAAAATCTAAAGTTAAAAAAAATTGAACTAGAATCAGAGTTACATATTTGAAACTAATAACAATTTAAACTAGAGGTAAATGATTACATTTGATAGGAAATTTTTAGATAGCAACTAGTCATAGAAATTAGTGGACCTTATCGTTTTCGTCGAAAATTCTAGGTGAGTAGGACTCGTCGGGTTATCTTTGGGTGATGGACAATGTAGATAAGTTGCGAGGGTAAAGTCTTCGCTAATTGATTGTCGACAACCAGATTACCCAAAGACATGTTATTGTCAAAGGTCGTCATTGATCACCACGGAAATATCATTGATGAATTAGTGACATGCCTCTCATTATAGGGACCGGACCTTTCATCGACATATCATCAACAAAACATTGACCGACGAATCAATGACCATTAACTAGCAATATGTCATGTGTTAATAAGTTGTTTAAATTAAATGAATCAAATTTAGTCAAAACATGTCATTTAGGTGCTAATAACGGATAACCTATGTTGATGATAAGTCCAAGATTCATTGTTAATGGGCATTGCTATGTGTTAATGAGTTGTTTTAAGTCACAACAAGTTACGTTAAGTGATAGCAAGTCGTTTATGTGTTAATTAAATATGTATGAAGATAAACGAATCATATATCATATCATCTATAAGTATCTGTGTTACTTTTCATAGAAACTTATACAAAAGTACAATTGTTATGTTTTTGAATTATATCACATTTCCTAACAATTAAATGGTTATTTTACCATTTCAATTAGAGAAAATCTAAAACATAAACATAATTACAATAGAAAGCTACAAAAGATTGAGATTTGAGACAACCCATAGTTTTTCAAAAACTATGGTGAATTTTTTTTTTTTTTTTCAAACAAACAATCAATTTTTTTTTTATTTTTTTTTTGATGCCAGTAAATCTTTTTTTTTTTTCATTCCAGAACAAGGAAAATTACATTAAGATAACGGGCAGACGGGCAACAAGCTGCGCCGCCACCCATTTCTGAATAGCAAATCCTTTCTTTTTTTACTTTTTCCGTTGTTTCTATTTTGATTATTATTATTTGTCTCTCATTTTAATTTTTTTTTCATACAAGTTTCAACAAATATGCATTCCCCATAGCGACTTAAGCATAACTTCAGAACTATCAAAATTGAGAAAAAAAATGTAATTAGTTGAACTATTATATGTATATTTCATATTAAATAAAATAGATAAAACAAAAAAGGAAATTGGTGAAATAATTGTATGGATGTGCTAGAGTCAAGAAAAACAGATGAACAACATTTTGAGTTCTAGAAAGAGAATATGTATATGCCTCAAAAATACTATGGGGTAAGTTACGTGGAATTATAAAAAAATAGGAGGAGAGAAGAAAAGAAAAGTGGTTAGGAAAAAGTTAAGATTTTGTTTGGTAGTGGAGGAAGAAGGCAAAAGAGGCTTCAAATGGGGCATATTGAAGACAAGGAGACAAGGAGCTTAAGCTAAACTCCAAATACCAAATGCCACCGTTTCTCCACTTGTTGCCTCTATTGCTTGCCTAGACTCTCGTGCCACCCACCCCCCCCCCCCCCCCCCACCCCACCCCACCCCACACTCATTCATTCATACATACATACATACATACATACATACATACATACATACACACATACATACACACACCATCATTATCTTATCTCTCTAAGTAGATACATACATATACCATCATCATATACTTCCATACATATACCATCATTATACATGTACCATCATATACTAGTAGGAAACCCGTGCTATGCGGTAGGGTGTAAATATCTATAGCGTTCTAATACTAATCACAACTCGGTTTTAAATAAAAATTAAACCCAAATGTAGATAAAAATAAACGCATCCTGGTATACTTAGAATTTATAAAACATCGTGCTTTTAAAAGTTATAAAAGAAAAACACAGCATCCCCAAATTTAATTATAATAATAAAATATATAATCTGAAAGTTATTAAATGGATTCTTGTGTGGTTAAATTGTAGGTAGAGCAAAAAAGTTACAAGCCAGTTTGCAATAAAATAAAACTATTGGTGCTCAAATCCGAAAACTTATAAAACATGGTGGTCAAAAGCTAAACAATAGAAAGAATTATACATCCGAAGATATGATGCATTGCCATAGCTAAAAAGAAAGTAATGATAAAAAACTTAAAATTTAAATGTAAAAAGAACAAAAGACTTAAGTTAGGCAATAACATGTGTAATTACTTATCTAAAGGCAAATCATGGTTTGAGCCGAGCAAAAACCATCACTTAACCAGTTAACCCAACTCGAACACCTTCAGTGCATAAAATTCCCCAATACACCACTTGCATATATGTATACATATTCTACCTCTCATACCCATAGTGATTTCTGAAAGTGTGATTTATTGAGGCAAGTATTGGTATAAAATTTGGGTTCTATTTGTGTTTCTTAACTCGTGGAATGCATACAGTTCAATTTGCCTGACCAGTTCGCGGCTCATGCCATTACATCCCCAATTTCTTGTAATGTCCGGGTTTTAGCATCTTGTAGCCCGAATCGCCACCTAATAACCTTTTGTTCTTTTCCGTTCAATGTACTCAACACTTTCTCTAAATCCTTGGGCATGCATCCTTACCTCAGGTGTCTCTTTCCCCATATAATCAATAATGTCCTAAGAAACCAATACTTATAATAGTGTTAATTATATTATTCAATGTTTATCTAACAGGGTTTATGTTTAATAAGCACAAAAGCCAAGTTAAGTTTCTAGCTACCGTCTTCTCGTCGACTTGTAAATGGGACGTTGCCGGTCAGTCCCCTACAAAAGCGATCATGTCCATTGGATCAGACCAGTATGAGCCAAGGTCCTCGGTCTAAACCGAACGCTGCCACACCTTCGATCGCCACTGCATACCTACTTTTCGAGGATCGTGGTGACTTGAGATATGGTCGAGGGTTGTTATGGTGGGCTTCGTCTAGCCGGATTTCGGTCGAAAATCAAAGAGAAAAAGAGAGAGCCGAGAGGTGAGAAGGTTGTTTGGTGGTGTGGGTTTTGGGTTTTAAACTAAGTTGTTTCCCGTCAGTTGCGAATTGCTAATCAAATTGGTTTAATGATGATTCAGTTGTAATAATTGTGTTGAATCTGAATGGTTGGTTACGATGGCAACCATTTCATCAGTTTTTTCTTCTTGTCGATATGCAGGAGAATCTTTGAAGAGTTGACCATATATATTTTACTCTTATAAATTCAATGGATTATCTCAAATGCTTCGGTTGCTCTTTAAATTCAAAATAAAAAATATCATGTTGTCGAGATGAAGTGAATTGGTGTTTCAATTTTTTTTTTGAACGGTTAACTTCATTAAAACCGGCTAACCTCAAATTGAGGACCACCACAACAAATACAAGATATTACAACATATACATAGGAAAAACCGTCCAATCCTTCCAAGAGATATTATCAAACCTACTACGACTCTTAAGCCATAAAAACGTTAAAGACTTCACATCGGTCACCACGTCAACCACCTTTGGAGTTTTATTATCAAAAACTTTTTTGTTCCTTGATTTCCAAATAGCCCAACATGGTAATACCTTTAACAATTTTCTTGGCCCATTTCGTCCCTTGAACCTGAGAATGAATTTGGAGTAAATCTTTAAAATCGAATGGACTTACTGGTTGCACCTTGCACCAGTTCCAAATGCTGCACCAGACACCAAAGGCGAACCCACAATCAATAAAAACATGATCACAAGATGCATCAAACACATCACAGAGAGGGCAGGCCAAAGACGGCAGAATTATATTTCTCCTTGTAAGAGCAAGACGGGTCGAAAGACGGTTCATTTCAGCACACCACATATGAATGTTAACTTTGATAGGAACCCAAGATTCCCAAGTAAATTGGTGAGGTCTGAATTCATTCTTGCTTTTCTTTATTAACTCTTTAATGTTCGCCACTGAGAAAACGCATGATCCATCCGGGTCTCAAGTCCAACTATCTTGTTTGTTCGATAATTGAATAGAATATAACATAAAGAAAACGTCTTCCATCTCAGATATGGCTGCAACCGTATCTGTATCTGCATTCCAGTCTTCGGCTAAGACAGCCTCGTCCCCATTCCAAGCGATTCTATCGATAATCTTGCAGCTTTTGTTTCTATCTGATGCATAAAGACTCGACCATATGTGCATTAAAGCCGTCGAACCCATCCAGATATCTTTCCAAAAACGCAGCGACTTCCCATCTCCTATATTGCCTTTGAAAAAATAGCTCACTGGTTCCCCATTGAGGCGAGTCTTCTCTATAGCAGCCACCAAAGATTTCCAGTAGCCATTAACATTTTTTGCAGCCGGAAGGAACATCCAGTTATTTCTACCACCATGGATGGCTTCTATAACATTCCTCCAAAGACTTCCGTTTTGAACCTTGAAACTCCATGCCCATTTTATAAGGAGAGCTATATTTACATCTGTCAGTTTAGCGATTCCCAGCCCCCCATCTTTCTTCGAGGTAGACACGACATCCCAATGAAGCTTCCTACTATCGGATAGACCAGCCTAAAGGAACTTCTTCATAAAACTTTCGATTTGTTCAACCACTTTCAAGGGTGCCTTGTATAAAGAAAGATAATATATTGGAAGACTAGATGGGACTGACTTTATACGAGTCAACCGCCCACCAATGGAGAGAGTGTTTGCTTTCCAAGATGCTAACCGAGATTGAATCGTATCAATAACCGGATTCCAATTGGCAATCCGGTTCATATTCGCTCCGACTTTGATGCCCAAATACTCGAATGGAAACTTCCTAATCTTGCAGCCAAGAGTACCAGCGGATCTATTCATCTCTTCTTCGTCAATGCCCAAACCATATAAATGTGACTTATTTATATTTATTTTCAACCCGGAGCATAAATGGAAGATCCTGAGTAAACGAGCCAACTTTTGCATATTCTCTTTGGACCATTTACCCATAATTAAAGCGTCGTCCGCATAAAACAGATGGGACATAATCGGTCCACCATTTGGAAGACGAATACCTTCGAACTCACCCAAATCCGTAGCCTTTTGAAGAATATAAGCCAGACTCTGCATCGCAATTAGAAATAAGAAAGGAGATAGTGGGTCTCCTTGCCTAACTCCTTTCTCGCATTGAAATTCAAAGATGGGAGATCCGTTGACTAAAACGGAAGATCTAGCCGAGGATAAGATACCCTTTATCCAATGACACCATCTTTGTATAAAGCCCATTTGACTTAAGATAGATAGAAAGAAATTCCAATTAACATTATCAAATGCCTTTTCAAAATCAAGCTTCAACAAGAAAGTATCATCTCCGCTTTTTTTCATCCACCCAATAATTTCATTGATAATAAGCGGCCTATCTAGAATAAAACGGTCTTTAATGAAGGCGGATTGAGTATGCGAGATAACCATGCCAATGACCTTCTTCATCCTTGTCGCCACCACCTTTGATATAATTTTTCTAATGACTCCTACCAAGTTTATCGGTCTATAGTCCTTTAAACCTAGAGGAGTTTTCGTCTTAGCAATGAGGGTTATAAATGAAGTACTACAACCACTGTTAATGGTCCCCGTATGGTAGAAATCCCCCATTAAGTTATAAAAGTCCTCCTCCAAGCATTCCCAAAAATGCTTCACAAATCTAAAAGTAAACCTATCGGGGCCCAGGGCTCTATCAGAACCACATTCGAAAACGGCTTCTTTGATCTCCTCTTTAGTAAACGGGGCAATCAACTTATCAACACAACCCGGGTCTATTTTTTTTTGATGTTACTACATAAGAGGGCAGGCCGTATCTTGAAATTTTCCGCAAAATGATTTCTGAAATGCCTTAGAACTTCACGTTTCACCATCGCCGGCTTAGAAATCCACTCACCATTGATCATCAAGCCAGGAATGGCATTTGAGGCCTTCCTACCATTAATGAAGCGATGGAAATAAGCCGAGTTATCATCCCCATTAGTGGCCCATCGCACTCGAGACTTTTGAAGTAAGGGCCTGTTTGGTTCACCTCTGAATGGCTCATTCAGAGGTAACCTCTGATTCGGTCAGAGGTTAGGTTGTTTGGTTGTTTATAACCCAGCCTCTTAACTAAGCCATTAAGAGCTGAATGGCTCAGCACTTTGATGATGCTGAATGAAAAAATGGACAGGATTTGCCCTCACCTCTGAACAACCCTTCACCTTCCCCCCTCCCTGCAGCCACCACCCAACGCCGCCGCCTCCCTCAAGGTCCGATCACCTACCCACATCAGCGACCACCCCACTCCTCCTTTCCTTTCTTTTCACCGGAACATTCTTTCTCTCTCTTATCTTTTATCTGGATGGTAGAAATGGTGGGTTGGGTTTGTATGTTTGAAGTGAAAAATGGGTTTGTCTGTTCAAAGTGAAAAAAAAATAAGAATGGGAAAGTGGTGATGAAGGGATGGAATGGAGAGGCCAGTCAAACATGGGAAGGAGAAATGAAAAGCAAGTTGTCATGTGTGGTGTACTGGTGTGTGTTTGAATAGTAAAGGAATGGAAGATTCTTTTATCTTTGATTTGATAATAATAATAATAACCGGTCAAAAAAATAATAGAAATTATGTAGAGTTTTTTTATTGATTAAAGTGTGGTTTTCTAAGTTATCGAGGTGTTATTGTTACAGGGATAAAATGGTCATTTTGCACACTCATTCAGACATACAACCAAACAACCATTACTAGTTCAGCACTTACTGGTTCAGAGCCTCTTACCCATTAAGACCTCTTACTAATTCAGCACTTACTGGTTCAGCAGTTGCCAAACAGCCCCTAAGTCCCGTTGTTTAAACATGTTAAATTGTTCCAACCCTTTTTTACTTTCTATTAATATCATCTTGGTTAAATAGTCATACTATTAATCTAATATTAATTAATAGAGATTTAATTGTTTTATTAAATGTGTCTTGCCAATTCAATAAAATTGTAATTTTGCCCAAGTAGATGAATGTCAAATGACTATTTTGCCTATTCAGAACTGTAGATGCATTTTGTTTCTATTGCATTCGGATTACATCAAAGATTTTGAAGACTGCAAGTTTATGTTTTGGTTCGGGATGTCGTAGGGTCGAACCAAGTTTTTAGAAGGTCGAATGAGTTATAAAGTTTTGATTCGAACCTTGTCAATGTCGAAGGGGTTCATTCGACTACACGAAAGGTCGAATGAAACTCTCTATATATATGTGGTATTTATTGACGGTTATTGGGTTGGTTAGTCAGTTGAGTGTGTGTCCTAGAGAGTTGAATTTTACCTTTAAGTGTGTGTTTTCATTAATTTGTACATGTAAAGGTTTTATGATCTTAATATTAATGAAAACATGCTGAAAATGATTTGTACTGTGTTTTGATTATGGTTTTTTTATCATTTTGCATGATATTCAGGGTTTTCGCCCCTGATATGTCTCTACTTGTGTGATCTTTGTGTTTCTTTGTTAAAATCCGATCCTACAAAGTGGTATCAGAGCTTGTGATCGATCACACGACTGCAAATTGATAAGAATTGTAAAGTTTTTGGATCAAAATCATCAAAAACCTAACTTTTCTGTTGAAAAACATATAAACATGGTTTTTGATTAATTTGAAGGTGTTTTTACGTCTGTTTTTGAAAATTCTTTCACAAAAGTTGATTATCTAGTGATCCGAATCAAAACCTAACCAATTAACATCAAGATCAACAACATTTTCAAAATTCAGATCAAAATTGTGTGTTTTTGGTGAAAACTTGATCATGAACTCTCTTTGGGTCAATTCAGTTTTTGAGTGGGGTCGAACCAGTTCTTTGGACTTCATTCGTGCTAGGTGATATGTCGAACCGATCTTAGAATTTTTCATTCAACCTTCTAGTTTTTCATTCAGGTCCTTAGAATTTCGTTCGTGCCTTCATATTTTCATTCGAACTCACTGTTAGGTTGAACCAGTTGCCAAAATTTTCATTCGGGGTTATTCTTGGATCGAACCAGAGGATTTATTTTCATTCGACCAATCGATAGTACGAACCAATTTATTCATTTCAGAATTTTTCTAAGTGTTTGAATGTGCACATTATGGATAACATTTGGGGATGCCCGATGAACACCAGACCTAACATGACACCACAACAACCACAACCGATGAATCCTTGGACTGTAGCAGCTGAAAGGGGTAAACCACAATCACAACCAATGACTAATTACTGGGCTTCGAGTCCATCTCAACCCTTTGTGAGACCTCCTCCTCAATCCATGTCAGATTATTGGGGAGTAGCTGCAGCTGTCTAAAGCCAAACAACCAATGCCATAACCACTTTGGTGAATGATCTCTCAACTAGAAATGGGAATAGACCACCAAAGATGTTAGATATGATTGAATATCCATCATGGCAGAAACGGTTTAAGATTCATCTTGAAGGATTAGATGGTGGTGAAGCGTGGCAAATGATTCTAAAGGGATATGTGCAACCGATGATTGAGAACTCCAACACACCTGTTGCACTTGATGAAATTTCAGATAATGAAAAGAAGAAGTATGCTGCAGAGACGAAGTCTTATTCTCAATTGTCTCGAGGTTTAACAACTGATTTCTTCATCAGTTTAGACCATGTATTACATCAAAGTTGGTTTGGGATGCCTTGAAGAGTAGGAATGACGGGAATGAAAAGACAAGGAAGCTCAGGACTGACGAGCTAAGAAAGGAGTTTGAGAATTTCAATTTTGTGGGAAATGAGAGTTTGAAAGAACTTACAGCTAGATTTTTTCATTTGTTATCTGAACTTTCTAACTATGAGATTATTTACCCTATGTCTGAAAAGTTTGCAAATGCACTACCAACTTACTGGAATCAACATGTGGAAGTGCTGAGAGAGAAAGATTCATTTCAATTCTGGACACTCAATGAGTTCATCCAAAAGCTTGAGAACAAAGAGATGGAGGAAAGAAGGAAGGCGAAGAGAGCTCAGATTCCTCAGAATCCTGAGTTATACTATGCTAGTTCATCTTCGTCTATTCCGAGTGTTGGTGTAAGTTCGGCACCACAAACTGCTTTTGTTTCAAGTGTCGAACCAAACCATGCTGCTAGTTTTTATGGTGTATCTTCTGGACCATCATAAACACCTACTCTCCCTCTAATGCAAGCTGCAAATTACTATAGTGCTTCTTCAATGAACATGACTCAACAATCGACACCGAATGCTAGTCAAGGTCCATCTAGCTCGAGTTCCATCGTGTTAGAAACTTCTAACATGGATTATGTGACAGTTGAAGTAGCTCAAAAACATGTTGCTTTAGTGTCTGCTATGGTTGCTTCATATAATGGACTCGTAGCAAGTCAAATTGGTAATTTGACTAATGAAGATTATGCACATATCGATAAAGAAGAGATGGAATTGATCGATATTCAGTGGGTGTTTGCTAGTGTTGTGAGAAGAGCAACCGAATTCATGGAGAAAACAGAAAGAACAGATCTTGCTACATCACCAAACACTACATTTGGTTTCAACAAAGCAAAAGTGACATGTTTTAACTGTGGAACAAAAGGTCACTTTGCTCGGGAATGTACTAAACCAAAGCAACAAGGAAACCGTAATCATTTCAATTCAAACTACCAAAACTTACAAAACCAAAACAATTTCCAAAATCAAAACAACTTTCAAAACCAAAACTGTGTTTCACAAAATTCCAACCAAAGACAAACATCAACACCCAACCAAATTCAAACCAAACCAAACCATGAAAGAAATTTAGTTCCAATATCCACTCCAACCAATCAAAACCAAAGCCAAAACAATAATCAAGCTATGGTGATTCAGTAAGATGAGGAATTTAATTGGAACGACATGCAACTTGGTGATGTTGCATGCTTTGCACAAGAGGTTGTTATGATGAAGTGGTGGAAGTTAACGACTTGGTAATTGAAGAGGTAGTTGAGGAGATGGTTGATGAACCGATTGTTGAACAGACCGTGTCTGAGACAGTTGTTGATTTGATTCGTGATGTTTTTGATGTTCAAGAGTCTGAGTATTCATATTCTGAGAGCGAAACAAATTCTGAAGCAAGTGTTAACTCACTTGATGATGATGTGGAGCAACTTCTCACAGAAGCTAACTTCCTAATCAGCAAGAAGCCGTGTATGTTTGACGATGCTTTTACGAAAGTGGATTATACCAAGTTTTTCTCTGGAGAGGAAGCTCACTTTGCTCTTATGGCTATGACAGACTCGACAAACTCGGTAAGTTCTAACTCATCTCCTAAATGCAATTATTGTGGTAAGTGTGATAGACTTGAAAGTGAAAATGTGAAATTAAAATATGACCTAGACAGTGCTAAAACCGCCATTGAAACTTTTCGTAAAAATGAGAAAATTTTGAATAAAACTTTGGAAAATTATGAGAAAGATGTTTCAGAATTAACAAAAACCCTTTCAAATAAACAAATTGCCATAAACAACTACATCAATGAGATTGAAGAAACTAAACTTGAAATGGCAAAAATCAAATGTTTTTTCTAAAAAGGTAAACAAGAAACTTGAAAGCTATCTCAATGTGGCCTATGTTTTGGACCACATTGTAGAAGAACCAAGTAAGGAAAACATTCATTCCAGTGTTAATTACAAATCTGTTCCATCCCCGGTGTTATTTGTGAATCACAATCTTGATGCTATGACACCGTAGAGTTCAAATAAGTCTGATTCTGCATCAGAAAACGAATCGAACACCTCTAGAGTGGGCGATCCAAATTCTGATTTGAGACCAATACTGGGAATGAATGATGAAGGTGTCATAGCTGAAACTGATGATTCAGATTCAGGACACGGTATGGTCATTATGAGTTCCTAGTAATGCCATTCGGTTTGACAAACGCACCGGCAGTGTTCATGGATCTGATGAACCGAGTGTGTAAACCTTTGTTGGATCAGTGGTCTCTTTTGGCAGTTTATATCCAAGAACACTTAAGTGTTATAAGTTTATCAAAGTAGTTTGCACAGTGGAATAATAAGTGTTCTAAGTTAAAAAGTCACTTTTAACAGGAGTTAAGACTCCCCCTCAATCAATGAACTAGGAAGTTAAAGATGAGAATCAATAGTAGTAAATAAAGCAGTTAAAGCAAGATGATTCTCAAATGTATATGAAAAGGATAAACTATTAAGTAAATCGAAGGAAAGAGTTCAAGTAATTATCAGTAGATATTCGTGTGCTAAAATAGTGGAAGTAACCCCTCTATTTATAGCCGAAAGATTACATACATATTAAGTAATCAAAAAGCTTATAATAATGTTTAGATAATACTACAACAGGCTGTAGTATCGAAACTTGAACAAAGACTTTAAGCTAATTAATATATTACTAAACTGCTGAGATTAAAGGGCGGTTTTAGAATCTTCTAATGAAAGTGCTGATGAGTCTTCAGCAGTTCTTCAGATATTCTGTCTGGTTTATCTTCAGAACTTCTGATGTTTCTACCCTTCAGAACTTTACATGTTTTCTTCTTTCTTCAGTAGTTTAACAAAATGATGAGAGGATATAAGACTAAGGTTTATGCTGGCTTGTCAATCCTCTTTGACCTTACAATCTCCACTTGGATTGTTGAAGCCAAAACCTTTATCTATCTTTTTTTAAGATCCTCTCTTCCTTGAGTCAAGAACTCTTTCAATTTCTTCAAGTGCTTGATGTTTGAGTTCTCTAACTTCTGATTCTAGAAGTAGTCCTTGGCCTGGTTTTATTCCCTGAATGGTTAGTAGATCTTTGTCTGATAACTTTTCCAATTCAGTTAAGCTATGAAGGACTTTCCATGAATAGTCTTGTCTTTCTAGAACCAGGGAAGTGGACTTTTGGGTGAAGTACCATTTCTTGATTGGAGATATGGAGCTGAAGAATATGTCTCTGTATGGTACTATCTGAAGGTTTGAATGTAGATCTGATGTTGGAGGTGTTTCTTTTTCAGCATTGATCAGATTGGATTTTCTTAACTTCTCAACTAGTACAGTACCAGGTTTATCACCTTTTGTTATGATCTTGTGATGTTCTGTGACTACCTTGGTCTGTTTTTGGTCTTTGATGGTCTGTTGCAGTTGATAAGCAAAGGTTGCAGGATACCTGTATTGAGTTATCAGAGGCTTCTCATCAACAGAAAAATAATTTTCAACAATGACATTCTTTTCAAGCAAGAACATTTTGAAATTTGTCTTTGTGATTTCCCCTGATTTTTTATTGGTAGTAGGATGTGTGGATTCGTATTTTTCTGGATGTGCAATTCTGTCAGCCTTGAGCTTTTTGTAAGTGTCATAAAGTACATCTTCTTTCCACTTACATATCTGTTGCTTTGAACCAAAATTGTTATCTACCAATTCTTGAATAATCTGGGCTCTCTTCTGCTTTCTTTCTTTTTCTGTGGCAAGCCTTTCAGTTACAAGTGTTGCCTGTCTTGTGAGTTCTTCAGTTGAGAGTCCCTTGAGTGTGTATTTCCTTGTCTTTGAATGTTTGCTGATAAAGTTCATCAGCTGTTGTCTTTTGTCTTCTTCTGCTACAAGGAGAAGATGCTCAGCAAGTCTTTCTTGTTCTTCTAACTCTCTTCACTTCTTTTCATATTCTAACAGTTTGTCATCATAGCTCAAGTCATCCCTTTCATCTATGCTTTGCTATGCATCATTTTCCTTTGCCTCTCTTTCTGCTTTTCTTTTCTCTTCTTCTGTTAGTTCCTTTTCTTCTTCTTGATCTTCAATTATTATGGAAGAGGAGTTTAAGGGAACAGGCTTTGGAAATTCAGCAGGGTTTGTTTCTGTTGCATTAGATGACTGATCTGGTTCAGTGCAAGAAATGTGTAAGACCCTAACCCGTAAACACGCGAATAATCGCTAAAACTTACGAGTTTTGGCCTTAATCAAAAATCACGATCAATTAAAACTTTTACCTATCCATTTTAAAGACTTTGATTTGATAGAGACCTTCAACTCTGCGTTATAATTTTCTTTTTTTCTTTTGGATATCACAAACCTATACTACGGTTTGTGCTTTTAACGACAATTTATTGCGGAAGCGTATAAGTGATCGGGTGTGTTCGGCTCTCCTCTTGACTTGATACGTGCTCCGGAGCTCCTACCGAATGTGTACCTGGCACCATTACACAAGTAATGGTTAGTGGGGTTGCCAATACTGCATTTACTATATTAGAAATGTCGTTGTGTGTCGAAACGGAACGAACCAGGCCAAACGGCCCCATATCAAGTAAATAAACTGCTGCACTTTTGCGCAGCAGCTGTTTAGGTCGCATTTACCCATTTTAAAACTCATAATCTGACTTTGTTTTTCAAATAAGAAATGTTCTTCGTTCAAATACCTTTCCAAGCATATAAAGAACACATCCTAACGATTTTTCTATGATTTTATACGAATATTTAAAAATCAGATTGTCTGTCGCGACCCGCCCGGGTCAGAATGTGACCCGCCCGGGTTAATCTACTGATTTAAAACTCCGAATTCTGACCCGCCCGGGTCAGAATATGACCCGCCCGGGTCAACCTGCTGATTTAAAACTCTGAACTTTGACCCGCCCGGGTCAGAATGTGACCCGCCCGGGTTGACCTGAGACTTATCATTTTCAAATTTTGACCTGCCCGGGTCAGAACGTGACCCGCCCGGGTTGACCTGCTACAATTTTTATTAAGGCATGAATACTTATGCTTTCACAAGCCCAACCCTTCACTATGGGCGTTTTTGGACATCCGGGACATACCCAAGATTATTTTAGACCTGCATAGATAAGTTCTATCAAGATATATATATTTTACTTTTCGGTTTTGACCCATTAAAATCCACTTAGTTGGGTTTTAATTGTTTGACCCGTTAAGGCCTTTGGTTATACAAAACCTTATTTGACCTTTCAAAAAGCATAACCATCATTTTGTTAACCCATTTGACACATGTTTAACTAAAAACATCATCCGGGTTGTTTAATTATGACCCGGTTTATAGATTTAGCCTTTGATAAATCTTTAAAATTCCCAAAATACCCTCATCGGCTTATTTTTCAAACTAGTCACCCATGGGAGACTCGACTTGATTATGATCCATTATTTTCAACCCATCTACATGTTTGAAGACCTCTAAGCCTTTGCGGACTTAGCATTTTACCAATTTCATGAATTCCATATTTTAAATCACATCTAAGCGCATTAGCACGCATTAGACACGTTTATAAAAACGACTCACCGATTTGGCACCCACGATTCATGTGGGTGATTTCCATCCCCTTTTTACTCGCCCATATTCTTATTTTACACTACAGACTTACCCGGTAGCTTTAGCTCATTCCTATATTATTCGAATCATCTAAATGATCCGTTGGCATCTCATACGCTTTTCGTTTCAATTCATCAACCTGTGACAAATCCTCAATTTGCAATATTATTATCCGGGAACCCTAATGGTGTCATACCATCATTTGACCCGTTCATCTTACCATTTAACACTCAATTATTAAACTTTCAATTCTTGGGCTCAAGTGATATTAACATCACTTGACCCATTATAACAACACTTCGTTATTCGTTAGACGTCCCAACTAGTTTTAGCCATTCTCCATTGTTTTGGCGATTCTAACATTTTACAATCTAGGAACCCATATTTTATATTCCTCTAACCACTTTTCCACCATTTTGGCGATTCTAAACCTTTACAAGCTAGAATCCCTTATTCCTCTTTATGATTAAACACCTATTCTTTGTTAATAACACAATTTCCATAATTGACAAATATTTACACAATCCTTTTTATTACTAAGAGACTTATTTAAGATAAGTCACTTACCTTGGCCTCATTTGCGCATTCCATGATCCACTTATCCGTTTGATCCCTTCCTCCTCAAGCTTCCACCTAGCTTGACAAGATCAACTTCTCTATACTCGAGACAAATCAAGTTAGTCATTACTTCAATAACTAACTCATATCATGAGTTTTCACACACTATTTCATTCAAACTTATATTTAGGTCAATTTGACTTTTAGAAGTCAAACTAACCTTTTACATATAGCATGCACTAATCATTAGGCAATAGTCCTAATTATGAACCATCCCTTTTTATTTATCATCTCGACTCATTAAGGTTAGTGCACATTCCATCTTTGTAATCATCATTAGGCAATCCTATTTTACCAATTACTTTCATTCCTCACATAACATTTTAGTTTGTAAGGTTTTTCGCATATCTTCACATATTTATGTCAACTAAGCATTTCATCAAACACCTAGTGTGCATACTACATTTTTCATAATTATCACACTCACTAAACATTTAGCAAGTATCCAATTTATGAACTCAACATCAAAACATCATTCTAGCCATTAGGTCTAGCTATTTCAATATTAACTTGCAATTTTACTAACACATAAGATTCATGCAATGCATTTAGAATACAATTCCTATACAATCCATGCCTAAAACATAGATTTCCTTCAATTTTAGTAACATCAAGGCTACTAATCTAAAGCAAAATCATCATCTTTAAATACAAGCAAACTTCTAGCAATTTAACTCATTCCTAAACCATTAAGAATGATCAATATCACTAATAATCAACAAGATCACGGATTTAACATGTTTTGCTCAAAACCCACAAGTGGGTTTCGAAATTTGTACCAATTGAGGGTTAGGGTTCTTACCAAAGCTCCAAAACATGTAGAAAACCCTTAATTTGTAACCCATCAAGTCTACCCTCAAAACCCCTTGCATCTTTTCTTCAATTTGGTGTGATTAGGGCTTGTTTGAAGCAAGAACTCCCTCTTTGAGGGCTGAATTCGTTTTTCCCCAAATGGGGTGTGTTTGGCCCTTTTGTTTTGTGTTATATTTACACCACAAGTCCCTTAAGTTTACCCCAAAGCCTTTTATTATCAAAAACTTAACTATGCAAGCTTGTTTCTAGTGTTATTTCCCCATTATAAAGATAATAACACTCATTAGGTTATTTTCATATTAGAACATAACCCGCATTCCCATCGTCTAAGCTCCGTTTTAATATTTTGTTAATCACACCTAATGGCGTAATTAAGCGAAATGGGTTTTTTTGGGGCGTTACAAAATGTCAACAACTGAAGTGTTGATCTGAGCAACATCAACTACTGAAGGATTGTCTTCAGTACTTTTAGTTTTGACTTCAGCAGCAGCTTCACGAAGGCCTTGGGTAGACTTTTCAGCTATCTCTCTAAGGGTTATCTCTTGTGATTCATACCATTCTGCTCTTTGTTTCAGAGCCTTTTCTTGTCTGGTCATTGAAGTTAATTTCTGAGAATCCTTGAGATGTTGTGCTTCTCTAGCAGCTCTTTTTGAAGCTTCAAGAGACACAACTTCTGGTTCCTTTGACATCTCCCCCTTTTTGGCTTCATCCACTTCAGGAAACCATGGAGGTGGATGTGTTACACCAGATAGTTGGGCTAATTGTCTTCTGTTGTCTTCCATCTTTCTTGACAACTCACCAAGCTTGTGATCAATTGCATTGTTTATCATCTCCAGTTGAGTTTTGTTCTTTAACTCCATAGTAGTCATAAATGTTTAGAGATGACCAGAAATCAGCTGGTGTACCATCTGGTATAAAGGACCATCTGGGCTGCATAGTTGGTTCAGTTCTATGCTAGTTGACCCAGAGAATTGGGTAGGCTTTTGTGATTGTGGAGGGTGAGTTTTGGGGTGATCCTCAGTGTTAACTAGGGATGCCACTTTTGGGGAATTGGGGTTTAAGTGGTCTTCAACCTGTTCTTCTGTGACTGTCTCCTTGAGAACAGATACATTAGAATCAGGACCTTCACAGTCAGCCGTCAATTCAATTTGTTTGGTTTTTGATCCATCATCCAAATTAATGGAATCATCTGAATCACTGACATAGTCCTCAAGGAGAACAATATCAGTTGTCTCATGAGCCAGGCCCAACCTAGTTGTCTCATGAACCTCTTTTTCTTGGAACTGAGGATTTCCTACCTCAGGCACATGGCCTTCATTAGTAGTTGCCACATTTGAGGTCTTAGCTATGGTACTACTGTCCTCCAATCCATCACTGGATGGTATAAGACTAGTAGCAGCCTCAAATATACCAAAGGTTTCTAAGTTTGGTCTTAGAGACCTTGGTCCCTCCTCATCTCTTGGGTTAGGGCTGACCACATTCTCATTAATGTCCATCTCTGTGTTTTCATCCCCTGTTTTATGTGGTGATTGGGGATTGACATTTGCTGATGAGTTGTTTTGTTTCAGCCCAGAGAGAATATTAGCAACCTCAACTACTGGAAAGGTTTCTTTTTCAGAAGTTAAAGGATCAGCAGTTGAGTTTTGTTCAGTAGGTTCAGTTTGTTTGAAAGAAGGGTCAGTAGTTTTTGACTTTTTAAATCTCTTTCTTGAAAACAGAATGGATAAAGGTGCTCTTTCAGGTATTGGAGATGAATGAGACTGAGAGGAAGTTTCAGTCAGATCTTTTGAAAGTGCAGACTGCACATTAGCATCTTCAGGCATCTCAACTTCCTGAACTGCTTTTCTTTTTGGGTTAGTGGGTTTGGATTTTTGTTGTTTGGGTTGTTTTGGCTTTTTGGATTTGGGATTTGAGGATGTTGGTTCCTTAGGGACTGTGACATGTTCCCCTTGGTCATCCTCTGGCAGAAGTGCTGGTTTGTTATGCCTAGAGTATGCTTGTGAGGTTAAAGGGTTTAAAACAGTTGTTTCACCCACAAGCACCTCTTGTCCAAGTTCCTTAATAATATGTTGCATGATGAACCTTGGATACAACAAAAATTTCTTTTTATCATTTTCGTGATGCAACACCAACTCATTGAAAAAGAAAGCAGATGCCCTAAACTTTGATTCATTTATATTTGAATGAAAAATTTGTTGCATAGCTGAGGACATCTGATCAGAAGATCCAATTTTTGGACTTAAACACATGATAATATAATGAAACAAAAGTTTATATTTTGCATCAAAGTATTTCTTATAAATGGTAGCAAGTGATAGTGTACCTTGATAATCACATTCAGTTATGGTTGATTGAATTGTTCTACTAGGAATATGATCAGGTGCTTCAGCATCATCAAGACCTAAAGTGTCTCCCAGAGTTGCCGGTGTGATTATCATTTCTTTCCCTTTGATCTTCGTCTTCAAGGAAAGGACCTTACCATCTTCGTAACAGTCTCAGCGTTTGCCCAAAACTCATTAAGAGTGTCAGTGTGGATTGGTGGGTCTATAGTGAACGTTGTGTAAAATTGTGATTTTACGATCAAATCAATGATTTCATCGTATTGGGACCAGGCTTTGTCTTTCACGAAGTAGCCTCTTTGATTATGTCCCTGTTTAAGAACTAAAGCCATTGTTTGTTGATGGAACAGTTGAATGATTCAGAGAGGTTTTTGTTCTTGAGAGAGAGAGGGAAGTTTTGTTTTTGAAACAATAATAATGAAAAGAGGGGTTTGAGAAGTTTAATAGACCTTTTATGTTAAACTTCTGAGAAAGATAGGAAAAGACTGTGTTACCCTTGGTGTCTTAAACCTCTGATGCATGCTTGTTCATCAGGAGTTTCTTATTTTATTCTTCAGTAGTTTTGAACTACTGAGAAGATTTAAAAGAAAAATACCCCTAAAATCAACACTTGATAATTTTATCAGTAGATTTTTCTTTTCAGGAATTTCCCCTTACGAATGTTTTGTACATCAGTAGTTTCTCTCTCCTTTTATCTTTCAACAGAGGTTTGATATAAGGTTAGTAAACAGGTAAGTGAAAGTAAAATATGTACAGAAAAGTGAAAACACTTACAGAGTTTACTCAAAGTTTAGCATTCCAAGCATGGAAACTAACATCTGAAATGTTGATGTGTCAAGGGGTTTAGTTAAGACATCAGCTATTTGATTAGCTATTGTGACATGTTTCACCTCAATCTTGCCTTTTTCATAGCAATCCCTGGTGAAATGATATCTGATTTCTATATGTTTTGTCTTTGAAAACTGAACAGGGTTTTGAATGATGCTAATGGCAGATTTACTGTCTACTAAACGTGGAGTCTTGTTCTCTTTGATTCCATAATCAAGAAGTTGATATTGGAGCCATTGAATCTGTGATGTGCAGCTTGCAGCAGCAATGTATTCAGCTTAAGCTGTTGAGGTTGCCACAGATGTTTGTTTCTTTGATTGCCAGGACACCAGACAGTTTCCTAAGAATTGACAACCACCAGATGTAGATTTTTTGACATTTTGCACCCTGCATAGTCACTATCTGAAAAAGCTGTTAACTTGGTATTGCCTGAAGCAGGATACCAAATTCCTAGTGTAGGAGTTCCTTTCAAATATCTAAAAATTCTTTTGACAGCAGTTAGGTGAGATTCTCTTGGTGCAAGACTGATATCTAGCACAGACACACGTTGAAAACATAATATCTGGTCTAGAAGCAGTTAAACATAACAGAGAACCTATCATACATCTATACATGGTTTGATCAACCTGTTTTCCTTGATCATCTGGTTCAACTTGTGTGGTTGGTGTCATGGGAGTGGAACATGATTTACTGTCTTGTAAAGAAAATTTGTTTAATAATTCTTTAACATATTTAGATTGATGTATAAAAGTTCCATTTGTCTGTTGCTTGATCTGCAGTCCCAAAAAGTACTGCAGTTCTCCCATTGAACTCATTTCAAATTTTGATTGCATGAGTTTCTTAAAATCATCACACAGTTTAGTGTTTGTTGAACCAAAAGTGATGTCATCAACATAAATTTGAACAAGTAAGACATGATTTCCAACATGTTTTATAAACAGAGTTTTATCAATGGAGCCTCTTGTGAAGTGATTCTTGAGTAAGAAGTTGGACATAGTTTCATACCAGGCTCTTGGAGCCTGTTTTAGCCCATATAGAGCTTTGTCCAGTTTGTAAACCAAATCAGGATGAGCAGGGTCTTCAAACCTAGGAGGTTGACAAACATACACTTCCTCTTTTGTTTTTCCATATAAAAATGCACTTTTGACATCCATTTGAAAAACTTTAATTTTGTTGGAAATTGCATAAGCTAAAAATAACCTGATGGCTTCAAGCCTTGCAACTGGAGCAAAGGTTTCATCATAATAAATTCCTTCTTCGTGTGAATAACCTTGTACTACCAGTCTTGCCTTGTTCTTAATCATACCAGCTTCATCTTGTTTGTTTCTGAAAACCTATCTTGTGCCAATTGGTAGCTTGTTCGGAGGTAAGGGACAGATTTCCCAGACCTGTTGCTTCTTGAATTGAAGCAATTCTTCTTGCATAGCTTGAACCCAATTGTTATCTTTGAGGGATTCTTGATATTTCTTTGGTTCCAACTGAGAAATAAATGCTGAGAAAAAGCAAAAGTTGGAAAGCTGGTTTCTTGTAAGTACCCCTGAGGCAATATCACCCATGATTTGATCCAATGGATGATCCTTGGCTTCAATCAGTTGTTGTAGTCCTATACTTGGTGATGGCTCTTGAACTTATTTAAACAAACCACTAGGTTGATGATATCTGGTTCAGCTGTATGTTGTGGTTCAGGAGTCTGTGGAGCTGAATCACTAGAATGAATTTGATCATCAGCAGTTGTTGAAGTAGAAGTTTGTAAAACTTCTGATGGTTTGAAAGTTGATTTGATGACTGTGTTTCGAGTCCATGGTGGAGGACTATCATCATAAAACCCTTGATCACCATAATAAGTAGGTTTAGATGATGTAACAGTCTTTTCAGGTCCGAAATGAAAACTGTCAAGATCAAAAAGTTCAGCAGGTTGTGCTGGAATGAGAGAATGTTTGGACTCATTGAACTTGACATTCAGTGTTTCTTCAACAATCTTGGTTCTGGAGTTGAATACCTTGTAGGCTTTTCTAGTGGAAGAATAACCAAGAAAATAACCTGAATCAACATTAGCAGCAAACTTTGAAATAGAGTCTTTGATATTTAGAATGAAACATTGACATCCAAAAGCCCTGAAAAAGGAGATAAGGGGCTTGATGCCATGAAGAACTTCATAGGAAGTTTTGGAATGTCTTTTGTTGATAAGGACTCTGTTTTGAATATAACAAGCTGTGTTAACTGCTTTAGCCCAAAAATACAATGGTAGGCCTGAATCAGCTAACATAGTTCTAGTTGCTTCAATTAATGTTCTGTTCTTTCTTTCTACCACACCATTTTGTTAAGGAGTTCTGGGAATGCTGAACTGCCTAACAATCCCTTTAGACAGACAGAATTCATCCAGAGTTTTGTTCCCGAACTCTGTCCCATTGTCACTCCTGATGACTTTGACAGAGAGAGAATATTGCTTCTCTATTTGTAGATTGAAGAACTTGATTATTTCATCTGCCTCATCCTTGGAATATAAGAAGAAAACCCATGTGAATCTTGAGTAGTCATCAATGATGACTAAGAAGTATTTCTTCTTACCAAGGCTCATAATCTTGACTGGTCCAAATAAGTCCATATGGAGTAGTTAAAGAAATGCAGTTGTTTTTTATTCTTCAATAGACTTATAGGAGGACTTATGTTGTTTACCTTTAAAACAAGAAACACAGTGTTCTTTGCACTGGTATTCCTTCAAAGGTAGACCTCTGACCAAGCCCATTTTTATGACTTTATTTATGGTTTTAAAGTTCACATGGCCAAGTCTCCTATGCCAGAGATCAGTTTCAGAAGTTGATGATTTTGAGAAGAAGCAAGCAGTGTTGTTCAGTACTTTGTCTTTTTCAATGTCCACTGCATAGACATTGCCTCATCTTTTGGCTATCAGCAAAGTATGATCTTCAATGATCTTCTCTATCAACTTTTGTCCTTCTGGTGATATGATCTTGCATGCTGTCTTTGTGAAACAGGAAGAATATCCTTTGTCACACATTTGTGAGACACTCAGCAAGTTGTATTCCAAGTTTTCAACCAGATTGACTTTATCAAACTGTATTTTTCCAGAGGATACATTTCCATGTCCTAGCACATATCCTTTGGCATTATTCCCAAAGGACCCAGATCCTTCTCTTTGACTGATAAAATTGCTTATCAGGTATCTGCATCATGTCATGTGCATTGAGCCTCCACTATCAATATACCAAATGCTATTCAAACCTCTGGAGACCCTCTGCACCATATAGCAAATTAGTTAGTTTTAGGAACCCAAGCCAGTGTGGCTTTGGGTTTGCTCTTGAGAACAGTAACAGTTTGTTTTGGACCATTTTTAGGAATCCATGTCTTTTTGGCAATGGATTTTTCATTAAGAACCATGGTGGAGTCCTTTTGAGAAGCACCATCAACTTTGGTCATCAATAGTTTTACCATATCCATGAGATTGTTAATCTTAGCAGTTTGTGAGACTGCTCATGATTCAGGTCCAACTATTGAAGAAGAATTTTGAGAAAAAGGCCTTTGTTGAGATTTAGTCTTTTTCTGAGAAAAGGTGTTACTTGGTTGTTGTTTGTTGGGATAGAAAGTTTCTTCAAAATCTTGTTTGATTTGTTTTCCGACAACCAGTTGTAAAATTTTCTTGTTATCTGATTTCCTTTTCTATATCTACAAAATTCTGTTCTGTGGTTAAACAGACCACAAATTTCACATACTCTTGCCTTCTCCTTCCTTTTAAATTCATCATGAGATGTGGAAGGCAAGTTACTGACAATTTTAAAGGTTTGAGTTAGGTCATCAATAGTTTTCAGGTTCTCAACTCCTGATGTAGATGAAACCACTGATGACTTAATGCCAGTATTTTTAACATCTGCAGGACTTTCAATTTTTAGAAATTCTGGTGAAAGGATGTGCATTCTTTCACATTGGAAGTTTGATTCAGAACTATTCTACTCCCATCATCAGCAGTTTTGGGAGTAAAATCAGTTGGAGTTTCAGTATGGTTGTACCCTATACCAAACTTAACATTTGATGCAGTTTGTTTGTTAAGTAGCATTTGGTAACCTCTACATGACTCAACCCAATTTTCACAATCAACCTTGGTGTCAGCAAGATCTTTTCTGACATTTCCTAAGTCTTCTATCATGATTTTAATCTGTGCTTGGGTTTCAATAGCATTATTTGTTAATTTAGAAATTTCTTTTGATTTTGCAGCAAGTTTTCTTTCTAAATCATATTTTATTTGAGTGTATTTTCTCTCAGAGTCATTTGCTTTGCCATGTAGATGCACATTGGTTTCCCTTATAAGAGCAAAAGATTCTTTGCAAGAATTTGAACATAGTTTTAAAAAAGATTCTTTTGATACCTGAGATAATGCAGATTTAGAGGTTGTTCCCTCAAAAGCCATTAAGGCAAAATTCTTTCTGCCATTATCAGGTTCTCCCCAGTTGATGTCATTTTGTTATCCGCATCTTGATTGCATTCAGATGTGTCAAAGGGAAGACTGCTCCAGTCAACATACCCTGATGTAAAAAGACTTTGTTGTGAGGGTTGTTGAGTTTGTGGAGGAAGTTGAGCAGCTGGAACAGGAGGTATTTGATGTTGACCCTGTTGTTGAGCAGGCATTTGAACATATTGTATTTGAGGCACATATTGAATTTGTGGAGCTTGTGCCTGTACAAAATGAGCACTCCCTTGAGTTCCATTATTCCTATTATAACTGGAGTTGAACTGATTTCTAGACTGTGGTTGGTTAAAGCTAGAGCTTCTACACTCTCTAGCAAAGTGTCCCAACTTTTGACACTTATGACATCTAAGTTTAGATTTGTCAAAACCAACTTTTGTTTTGTTGTTCAGTCCTGGAAATTTCCTTCCTGACCTTTTATAAAATTTATTAGTTTTTATGCTTAGCATGGCCAGTTGGTGTAGTATATCCATTTCTTCTAAGTCATCACTACTGAAATTTTTTAAATCATCCATTATAAAGCACATATTATCAGTAGTTTGACTCTCTTCTTGATTGTCATAACCTGGATATGACCTTTCTGATGAGATCCAGTGGTTATGTCAATGTGGTCAAAAGATCCAAAGTCAGTTGAACAAGAAGGTGAGTCTTGTCCTAAAAGTGTTGTACTACCTGGAACATAGTCATCAGCTGTTTTGCCAGAATTTTGTAACTTTTTCTTTTGATTTATTTCTCTTTCAAAAGTTAACAATCTCCCATGTAATTTTGTAAGAGTGAGGGAGTTAAAATCTGATCCAGATCTAAGGACTATAGAACAAGTTTCCCATTTTTCTGGTAAAGGCCTTAAAAATCTATGAAGCATAGATACAGTTGTATAGGTCTGACCATTTAACTTTAACTCAGAGATTAATGAAGAAAATCTTTCAAATTGTTGTGTCAAAGTTTCTCCATTAATGTGAGTAAATGTTTCATATTGTTGAGCAAGAATTTCTCTGGTGTTGGCAACCACCTCTTCAGTTCCTCCAAACTGTTCTTTTAGGCAATCCCAAAGCTCTTTGGCACTTTTACAATGTAAAAGTCAAGAGTAGATATCATTTGGGAGAGCCATTGCCAACATAGAGAATTCCTTAGCATCAAGCTCAAGTTTTAGGAAATCTTCATCAGTGTAGTCTTTTGGGTCTTTTGGAATTTCTTCCTTAGTTTCAAGATTCACATTTACTGGTTTATGTGGTCCATACATAACAGATCTCCAACAACCAGTGTTGGTCTGTGACAGAGTATGTGCCAACCTTTTTTGCCAAATATTATACTCATTTCTAACCAACATAGCGGGTTTAGTGGCAGATCCAGTATTATGAGGATCCATTTTTGAGAAATTTGATTTGTCAAGTTTTTTCTCAAAGTGATGGATAAAAAGTGGACTTTTATCCTTTATTGAATATCAATAAGAGCCTGTGTCTGATTCTCAATTTGTTAGATTGATATTTGATCAGATAAACCAGAAGCTCTGATACCAATTGTTGGATCAGTGGTCTCTTTTAGCAGTTTATATCCAAGAACACTTAAGTGTTATAAGTTTATCAAAGTAGTTTGCACAATGGAATAATAAGTGTTCTAAGTTAAAAAGTCACTTTTAACAGGAGTTAAGACTCCCCCTCAATCAATGAACTAGGAAGTTAAAGATGAGAATCAATAGTAGTAAATAAAGCAGTTAAAGCAAGATGATTCTCAAATGTATATGAAAAGGATAAACTATAAAGTAAATTGAAGGAAAGAGTACAAGTAATTATCAATAGATATTTGTGTGCTAAAATAGTGGGAGTAACCCCTCTATTTATAGCTGAAAGATTACATACATATTAAGTAATCAAAAAGCTTATAATAATGTTTAGATAATACTACAACAGGCTGTAGTATCAAAACTTGAACAAAGACTTTAAGCTAATTAATATAATACTAAACTGCTGAGATTAAAAGGCTGTTTTAGAATCTTCTAATGAAGGTGCTGATGAGTCTTCAGCAGTTCTT
Source organism: Ambrosia artemisiifolia (assembly GCA_032199755.1). NCBI lineage: Eukaryota > Viridiplantae > Streptophyta > Magnoliopsida > Asterales > Asteraceae > Ambrosia > Ambrosia artemisiifolia. The sequence goes on from CM063517.1 coordinate 36,848,347, forward strand.
CAGATATTCTGTCTGGTTTATCTTTAGAACTTCTGATGTTTCTACTCTTCAGAACTTTACATGTTTTATTCTTTCTTCAGCAGTTTAACAAAATGATGAGAGGATATACGACTAAGGTTTATGTTGGCTTGTCAATCCTCTTTGACCTTACAACCTTACCTCGACAAGTTTGTGATTGTGTTCATTGACGACATTCTGATCTACTCACGAATCCAAGAGGAACACCAACAGCATTTGAGGGAAATTCTCAATCTGCTTAAAAGCGAGAAACTGTATGCCAAACTATCCAAATGCGAATTCTGGATTCGTGAAGTTCACTTCCTTGGTCACGTGGTGAACAACAAAGGTATACATGTTGATCCAGCCAAAGTTGAAGCGATCAAAAATTGGGCTAGACCCGATACCCCAACCGAAGTTTGACAATTTCTAGGGTTAGCTGGCTATTATCGGCGATTCATCGAGAATTTTTCAAAAATAGCTCAGTCCCTAACAGTCTTGACTCAAAAAGACAAGAAATTCGAATGGGGCGATCAGAAAGAATCAGCTTTCCAGCTTTTGAAGCTCAAGTTATGCAGCGCACCGATTCTCTCGTTGCCAGAAAGAACGTAAGATTTTGTGGTCTATTGCGATGCATCTCACCAAGGTCTCGGTTGTGTCCTAATGCAGAGGAATAAAGTTATTGCCTATGCGTCTCGCCAACTCAAGGTGCACGAACGGAACTACACAACCCATGATTTGGAATTGGGTGTAGTAGTGTTCGCGCTCAAGATTTGGAGACACTACCTCTATGGGACCAAGTGTACGATCTTTACTGATCACAAGAGCTTGCAACATCTCTTTGACCAGAAGGACCTGAATATGCGCCAGAGACGATGGGTTGAGCTACTCAATGACTATGACTGTGAGATTAAGTATCATCGAGGAAAGGCAAATGTCGTAGCAGACGCATTAAGCCGAAAGGAACGTGCCAAAACGTTGCGTGTCCGTGCGTTGGGCATGACCCTACATACCGATCTCACTGCTCGTATTCGTCAGGCTCAGTAGGAAGCTCTCAAGGATAGTAACATCGGTCATGAGGCTCTATACAGTCAGGTTGGTCAGTTAGAAACAAGACCTGACGGGACAAAATATTTCTTAAATAGAATATGGGTTCCATTGTATGGAGGTTTGCGTGATTTAGTTCTAGATGAAGCACACAGATCCAAGTACTCGATACACCCAGGTGCTGATAAGATGTACAAGGACCTCAAGGAGTTCTATTGGTTGCCTAGCCTTAAAGGTTGTATTGCGGCCTATGTCAAACGTTGCCTAACGTGTCCAAAGGTCAAGGCAGAATACCAGAAGCCTTCAGGTATGCTTCACCAACCAGAGATTCCCGTTTGGAAATGGCAGCGAATCTCTATGGACTTCGTTACCAAATTGCCAAAGACACCTCGTGGTCATGATGCAATCTGGGTAATTGTTGATCATCTGACAAAGTCTGCGCATTTCTTGCCCATCAAGGAGACAGACAAGACGGAGAAATTATCCAGAATATACATCAATGAAATCGTGTCGAGACACGGTGTGCCTATCTCCATAATCTCTTATCGGGATAGTCATTTTACTTCAAGGTTTTGGCAATCATTGCAAGAAGCCATTGGTTCCCGACTGGACCTGAGTACCGCTTACCATCCTCAGACAGATGGACAAAGCGAAAGGACCATTCAGACACTGGAAGATATGCTTCGAGCGTGTGTAATTGATTTCGGAGGGAATTGGGATACGCATTTACCGTTGATCAAATTCTCTTACAACAACAGTTACCACACGAGTATCAAAGCAGCGCCTTTTGAAGCATTGTATGGACGCAAGTGTCGATCCCCAGTATGTTGGGCAGAAGTAGGGGACAGGCAGATGACAGGTCCCGAGCTCATTCAGGCGACGACTGACAAGATTTTCCAGATCAGAGACAGGCTAAAAGCTGCCAGGGACAGGCAGAAGAGTTATGCAGACCAAAGGCGTAAACCCTTAGAGTTTCAAGTGGGCGACAGAGTCTTGCTCAAAGTATCTCCGTGGAAAGGAGTACCCAGGTTTGGAAAACGTGGGAAGCTCAATCCGAGATACATAGGTCGATTTGAGATTCTTGCACGAATCGGACCAGTTGCGTACAAGCTCAAACTGCCCGAAGAACTCAGTGGAGTGCATGACACATTTCACATTTCAAATCTCAAAAAGTGTCTTGCTGATGAGTCATTGATCATCCATCCACAGGAGATCAACATTGACAGGCATCTCCATTTCATAGAAGAGCCACTCGAGATAACAGACTGGAAGGTTCAGAAACTTCGCCGCAGTCAAGTCAAATTAATCAAAGTACATTGGAATTCCATGCACGGACCCGAGTACACTTGAGAACGTGAGGACCAAATGAAACGCAAGGACCCACATCTCTTCCAAGAGACCATCAGTTCAGATGGCCAACATCGAAAATTTCGCGGACGAAATTCCTCTAACAGGGGGAGAATGTGACACCCGTCGAAATCACAGGTCATATCCATACACTTGACTACACGTATACATTGTGCATGACATTACATTTTGCATATTTCATTATAATTGGGCTGTACATGGTTCCAACAAGTCAATTCCAATGCTTACAGTCTAGCATTAGGCACACTAGTTGATACAATTTCATAACTAGTCGAATAGTTTATCAGGAGCTATAGAGAGATCACACCAAAACCCTAGTTTGGGAATTCATACAATTGAACATAATACTAAAATTATGATTCAATCAAGAACAAAAACAAACAATGTCCACACACAAGGATTGTCCGAACACAATGTCCAAAAACGACTAGTAAGACAACTAGTTAAAAAGTATATAATGTACACACAATTATATATTATCTTGTATTACATAGACTTGTACAAAGACCCTTCTTAACATCTAACTATAATATGTGACCAAGCATTTATACAAGATGTGTATTAAAAAGTTCAATATATATATATATATATATATACACACACCCATACATATGTGCGACGGCACATATACACATATGTATGTTAATGAACCATCATCTCAATCACTAGATTCCACTTTAAATAGCCAAACATCTCCCTACTTATCCCTCCCATAATAGTTGACTTACCAAAGATAATTATCCTACACATATATACATACATATACACGACACACATGCATATGTGTGAAGTGTTGAGATCTTTCACTCATGCACTAGTCATTCCATCACATTCCTAGATCTTACATCAAAACGGTAAGTAATCTTGTCCCACCTCATCCTAGAAACATTGGCTTACCACAATTGTCATCCAACACCTTCCATACACCAAAGATCATGATCCTACCAAATCAATCCTAGGATTACACTAATCTAACAAGAGGCATGATTATCATACATCAAATCTAAGTGAGTTGACTAAGCCTACACCTCCCAACACCCTCCAATTTTCGGCCCCCTCTTCCCAAGAAGCACCATGCACATATCAAATCTACATGCACCAACAATCTAGCCAAAATCACCTTTCCAATGACTTTGCACCAAAATGGAAAGATACCTTCCATGGCACTTTTGCAAAAGCATCCTACCATGCCATCCATATTAATTATAAATAGGGTCAAGGGACTAGAAGGATAAGTGCACAAAAACAATTAACACACCACCCTACCCTTCCTCCTTCCTCCCTCTCCTTCTCGCCACCACCACAACCGCCGGACCACCACCACCCCACGGCCATCACCACCACTCCACCACCGAAGCCCCCCCCTCTCGGCTATTATATACAACCAAAAACTAACAACTTTCAAGGGAAATCTAGGGGTACAAGGAGCTTAACCAAGGTGTACAAGGCCTCTAATTCCCTTATTTTTCTTAGACACTAAGAGGTATAACCTTATTTCTAATTTGTGTTTTTATTATCACATTTTCTTTCATACACCAAGATGTTTACTAGTATGTTGACACATGATCTAAAACTCATTATGTTAGATGGAAAATGCATGTATTTACATACGCCATAGGGCCAAAACATATATATAGATATATATCCATAGGGCCAAAAGTTTTATAAGAAAATTTGTATGATTTCTAAACTCACTAACATAAGACATAGTGTTGATAAGTTGTTGGTCATGTGTGACAAGTTTAGAACCATAAAAAAGCTTACAAAGATACATATGTTTTCAAGAAAAGTCATATTTCTAACGTGTGATATCATTATTTTCACAAGGGTTACTTGACTTATGAAAATAGTAAGTTAAAGATGCCTAGCTTTGGTGGATCTACACACATGTCAAATTAAAGGTTGCAAAGCCTACAATACATGAACACATACACCTATCCAAAGTATATAATAATACATGTTTTACTAATAAAAGTGATGTTTTCACTAAAGATGATGTTATTTTTCACCAAGGTCAATAGACTACATAAAAAATGGTAAATCTAGCAACACAAAACATAAGGATCATATTATGGGAAAAGTAACATCTAGAAACCATGATATTGAGCATTTAAAAGATAAACATTGTATCTCTTGGGAAACAAGATGTAAAACATATAAATCCCTACATCAAAGCCACACCAAACTTAGAAGGGTTTAAGTTACAAGGACAAATATAATAATGGAACAACTTGTAAACAATACAAGTAACAAAGACCAAAAATTTCCCTTCTTACATAGGACACGTAGGTCGGGTACTCTAGCTCCAGGCTTAGTATTACATTCCAGACACACACACAAGGTGAGTTTCACAACCCCTTTTCACTGTTTTACATTTTTCTGGGGGAAAAACATGCGTACAGTTTTCAGTTTTCAGTTACATACATGACTATTATGGGAACATGAGACATCAAGGTTTAGGATCCATAAGCCCTCGTGTCATACATCATACCATAACCATTAGCTATGGACTTAGCCATGAAACACCGGAATAGATCTATTGGGTAGAGCCTAGGACTTACAAGGAAGCACTGAACGACGAATCATGGGTAGATGCGATGCAACAAGAACTTCAATAGTTTAAAAAGCTTGGAGTGTGGACTTTGACTGATCTACCAGCAGATAGAAAGAAGATTGCTACAAAGTGTGTTTTAAAATGCAAGAAAGATGACAGAGGAGTGATCGTAAGGAACAAAGCTTGATTGGTCGTACAAGGTTTTCGTCAAACTGAAGGAATCGACTACAACGATGTCTATGCACCAGTCACACGTATAGAGGCAATTCGAATGTTTCTTGCGTACGCATCTTATATGAAGTTCAAGATGTATCAGATGGACGTTTAAAGTGCTTTTATTTACGGTGTGGTCAAGGAAGAGGTATATGTTGGGCAACCACAGGGTTCTGAGGATCCTATCCACCGGGATAAGGTCTACACACTGAACAAAGCGGTTGTACGGTTTGCACCAAGCCCCTTGTCAGTGGTACGAAGAGCTTAGCACTTACTTGCTATCCAGAGGTTTCAAAAGAGGATTAGTTGACTGTACCCTGCTCACGAAAAGAACAGAGGGCGATTTGCTTCTGGTACAAATATATGTTGATGATATTATATTTGGTTCAACTAACGAAAGTTTATGCAGGGAATTCAAAAAGGTCATGCAGGAAAAGTTCGAGATGAGCTCAATGGGAGAAATGCAGTTCTTTCTGGGATTGCAAGTGGATCAATCACCATCGGGAATCTTTATTCACCAGAAGAAGTATGTTTCCAAAGTCTTGAGCCGATTCCAGATGGAGGATTCTACACTGATGGCCACTCCCATACAACCTAATCATGGGATTGGAGTTGATGCTAAAGGGGAGCTCGTTGACCCCTACATTTATAGAGCCATTGTTGGATCGTTGATGTATTTGACCGCTTCCCGCCCAGATATAATGTTCGCAACATGTCTTTGCGCAAGATACCAATCGAAGCCAAAACAGTCTCACCTTGCTGCAGGTAAACGTATCCTATGTTATCTGAAGGGATGTCCATCACTCGGGTTATGGTACCCTAGTGATGATAACTTTGACCTCACTACTTTTAGTGATGCAAATTTCAGAGGCTGTGATATTGACGCTAAATCCACAACGGCTGGATGTCAATTTCTGGGGAGCAGGTTAGTAACCTGGCAATGCAAGAAGTAGACGCTAGTTGCATTATCAACATGCGAAGCTGAATATGTGTCGGCCTCGAGTTGTTGTTCACAAGTGCTTTGGATACAACAAGATGCGCGACTACGGTTTGCGATTTCTTAAAACCCCCATTCATTGTGTTAATGAAGCAGCTATTGCATTCACTAAAGGTTTTGAAACCCCCATTCATTGCGCGACTACGGTTTGCGATTTCTTAAAACCCCCATTCATTGCGTCTATTGCATTCGGATTACATCGAAGATTTTGAAGATGCAAGTTTATGTTTTGGTTTGGGACGTCGTAGGGTCGAACCAAGTTTTTAGAAGGTCGAATGAGTTATAAAGTTTTTATTCGAACCTTGTCAACGTCAAAGGGGTTCATTCGACCACACGAAAGGTCGAATGAAACTCTCTCTATATATGTGGTAGTTATTGACGGTTATTGGGTTGTTTAGTCAATTGAGTGTGTGTCCTAGAGAGTTGAATTTCACCTTTAAGTGTGTGTTTCATTAATTTGTACATGTAAACGTTTTATGATCTTAATATTAATGAAAACATGTTGAAAATGATTTGTACTGCGTTTTGATTACGGTTTTTATCATTTTGCATGATATTCAGCGTTTCCGCACTTGATATGTCACTACTAGTGTGTTCTTTGTGTTTCTTTGTTAAAATCTGATCCTACAAGAACCCATTGAAGATATACCTCCATGTACAGACTTTGGTAGAAAGCCTATTTTCTGTATTATGATCATATTATGATTCAAGCATGGTATAAGGAATTATATTTAAAAGCATCGATACTTATCTAAGGAAACTAAATAAAAGGAATAATGCAAATCACGTAATATTTTTTAAAGCTGAACTTCTATATAAATCTAGAAACGCAACAGCAAGAAGTTGTAAGACCCCAAACAAAAACAACTTACAAAATTACATATCCAAACAGGCCAAAAAATCACGTAAATGGTGGAGTGAAAATAGTTTCTTCCAATATTCCCTCTCAAGTTGGAGTGTTAAGATCATAAAAACCCAATTTGCCAAGAAGATGTTGCAATGCGACTGCTTCGATCCTAGCGCCTTCGTAAACAAGTCAGCCACTTGTAGTTTCGTGTTAATATGAAGTGGCTTTAAACTCGACGCGTTCGCAAACGAAATAGCAGTCCATCTCCATGTGTTTCGTTCGCTCATGAAAGACCTGATTGTTAGCAATGTGTTTTACGGCCAAGTTGTCGTAGAAAAAGGTTGTCTGTCCGTCTTTATCAACACCAAGATCGCGAATAAGCGATCACATCCACAAAACCTCGCTAACTGTGGTGGACATAGCTCGATATTCAGCCTCCGTAAAGGATCTTGACACTACTTATTGCTTCTTAAATTTCCATGAGAATGGTGCACCTCTGACTAATAGAAGATAACCGGTCTTGGACCTTCTAGTAACTAGGCAACCTAATCAATCTGAGTCCGTATAAGCAACAATGTTTGTTCCTCCCATCCTTGGCAATTAAATGCTTGGCCCGGTGTTGCCTTTAGGTATCTTGAGACGCTTGTGGCAAGTCTATGTGGTTTTGTTGGGGGTCTGCCACAAATTGGCTAAGAACATTTATTGAGTGAGTGATGTCGAGTCTGGTGGCTTAAAGATAGAGAAGTCTGCCTATTAATCAGTGATAATGACCAACATTCACATGTTCCTCTTCTTCTCCCTTTCCAAGCTTTAGATTTTGTTCCATAGGAAACAGGATGGGACGAAACCAAGCATTCCACTATCCTCAAGTATATCAAGAACGTATTTCCTTTGGCTTAGTACCATCCCCTCATGAGTTCTTGTCACTTCAATTCCAAAGAAATATTTTAGTGGCCCAAGATATTTTGTGTTAAGCTTATCATTCAGAAAGGCCTTTGTTTCGTTGATCTTGACAACATCATTCCCCACTATTAAGAAATTGTCAATATAAATAAGCACTGCAACAAGCATTTCTTTATCTTTTAAATGAATAAATAATAGTTAGCCATGGATTATCTAAAACTAATCCTGAGTAGAGCCAAGGTCAACTTTTGGTGCCAATTTCTTGAGGCCTGTTTAAGCCCATATAGAGATTTTCTAAGTCGACAAACCTTGTTTCCTTTTTCACTTTCAAATACTTGAGGAATCTTCATGTAAACATCTTCATTTAAGTCTCCATGTAGAAAAGCGTTGTTGACATCTAATTGATGAACCACACAGTTTCTATTTACAACAATGGCCAACAAAGTTCTAATTAACTGGTCTTGTACAAATTAAATTTATTTAGAGTAATATAGTCACTATAGAATCTAAAAGTCCCCATTTGATGCATGATATTGCATTTGTTTAAATTAGAAAAGTGTCGCAGTCGTGTGAAAGTAAACTAGTCTGGTATCGTCACTTTGGTGATACTTGATAAACAATTAATAACTGAATTAATCCCGAATGCCCGGAATATCAAATAAATGGCAGTACTACTTGATTATAAGTATTTTAGAGTCCCAAAACTATAATTGGAAACTCAAAACTTAAATCTCCCGGTAATTAATAAAGTTTGCGTACAACACCCGGTATGTGTATAACTTGCAAATTAATTCAACGAAAGCCAAAGTTATTTATCAACACCTAAACTAATATTGTTTAAGAATTATTTGAGGCTAATTAGTGTCCTGAATACTCACGTTTGAAGACCTGGCAAAACCCAAAAACCGTAACCCGGTGCAACTAGACGCTAGTAATATCTTGTGTTATCGTCCAACGGATGAAACTCACCTAGTGTGTCCCCTAGAGCCGCCAAACCTCCCCGTTGGTCTCCTTTATGTGATTTTTGTCTCCTAGATATTTGACACTAATCTTGGGCTTAGGATGTATGCTTAGTCATGGAGGTAGAGTTTAGATTTATAATAACGAAAAAAAAACATTCTTCTTCCTCTGCTTTGAAACTCACGGTTGAATGCCCTCCATCATACCACCATTTCTTTTTTAACCATCTAATATTAAACAAAAACATCAAAACAAGTGTGATTTAAGTATATATTGGAGCTAGAAGCTTAACATTGGAAGATCACGCACTAAACCTCATCTAACCCTAGAAATTTTGATGTCTTCCCAGACATTGTGCTAGTAGTAAGATCTTACTTCCTTGTTTTAGATTATGTTTTTGTGTTAAGTTTGCAAGTTTTTTGGGAAGTTAAAATGAAAGGTTTTAAACATAAGGTTTTAAATGTTTTCTTAAAACAAAAGGATGGTATATGTGTATGTGTGTGTGTTAAAGCCGTGGGTATGGTGGTGTTAGTGATGAAGTTGTACTTTCTAAATGTTTGTTAATATTTAATCTACAATTGTTGTGTTGGGTGTTAAACATATACATGAAGACCTTAAACTTAAAAATGGTTTTTAAAGATAAAATGGAAGATGATAAAGTCCAAACTTACAAGAATGTATTTATAGATGTAAAATATAAGTTAGATCTTGTAATAAAGACTTAATCTAAAAACTTCAAAATATAAAGTTTGGACAAGAAAACTTATTAACATATTTTAAACACTTGGGTGGTGTATTTTTAGGTAAAGAAAGTCATCCAAGATATTAACAAGCTTAGAAAACGCTAGACTTAAGTTTTGACTTGTTAAAATTTTGATAGTTGTGTAGAACTTGACATTTTTCTAAAAAGTGTGAAAGAAAAGTGTTGTTTGTAAAACAAAAGTATTCTAGAGTTATTTTGCAAACTAAAAGGATGGAAACATGATTTTCATGAGTCTAGGGTGAAAAGTGTAACTTTTTTAAGTGTCGTGTCAAATATGAAAGTTATTATTTTAAAAGGGTTAGTTTGTTGTAAAACAAAATTATTAGTTAACTATATTTTAAAGTGTTGAGTTGTGGAAATAAAATAAAGTTAACTAATCGGGAAAAGGAGCGAGCATTCAAAAGAAGTTAAAGGACAATAAAATAAACGATATAGTAAAGATGTGTTGACGATTTAAAATAATTGTCCTAAAATACGTTTATATAAGAATAATTATGGGAGATTAAGAATATATATTTGGTAAGTATGTGTGTGTTGTGTGGAAAATACTTATGAAAAATATAAAAATACTTAACAAGGAACTAAATTTCAATCGATAAGACCTTAGTACGTTATCTGCGGGATGATAAGTGTAGGGTAAAGTGAGTCGAGTCAGAGATGTAAACGGGATGTTAATTTATGTCAGCAACATAACGATCACGACGTGTGCTAGAAATCAGACGATGATTGGGCATCACAGTGATGAACTCGGCTCACTTGGACATAACATTGTCTATAAAAACTTAAGTTATTAATAACTTAACAAGGGTAATCCATCATCAATGGGCTTAGGACATGTTTTCTAATTAAACAGGACTTAAACCTTAAATAGTGGTGTTAGGAGTTGGGTAAACAACTTCCTGGTTAAACACACACTATAGTCCTAGTGTCTTATATGTCTAGGGCACTTGTAGGTTGTGGATTTGAACCGACCGCTATTCTCTTGTGTTGGGTCTGCTGACCTGGAGAAGAACAGATGAAGTGAAAAGCTAAAACATACTAAACATCTGATTACCAATAAAACAGTATTTTGCATACAAGATCCTCCCAAAGACTGTTGACACTAACTGCTGTTCCCTAACAACTGCTGTACAAACTGCTGATAATAATAACCATATGTGTTTGTGTTTACAAGCCAACCTAACCCAACCCAAATCATTTTGTCATGTACCAAAAATTACCCTATCAACCCACCCATATTGCCACATCTAGCAAAAATAATTTCATATATCATAAACACACTATCGATCTCTCACCTGATTACACTCTATCGATCTCTCACCTCATTGTGGTTCCTCGGTTTCAACCACTTTTTGAGGACATTTTGATGTCAACTGCTTAGGTTTATTGTTATTGCTTTCTGAAAGCATAACATCGCATACCCAAAGTCACAAGATTAAGAGTATTAACATGTTTTTTTTTCTTTGAAATGTTTGAAGTGGTTGTAGAGTCAATCCCTTGCAGTTGTGTGATGATAATAAACATGTAAAGCAACATACAAAAAACAAAAATTATAAAAAAGAACAACTTCATATAAATACCTTCGTCCATTTAAAAGTAATGTATTTAATAACTGCATAACTTGAGTTTAGGTTTTGGGCATCTACCTCTTGAATCAGTCAATAGTTTACCGACCCTTCCTTTTTTTGCATAAATACTCATAGAGATGCTTCAAATCAACAATTTTTCTCGGCTACGAAGCTGTGCAAGTACAAAAACAATTATCAGAGAAGCTTGAATAAAAAAACAATCTATAGTAAATTCAGTTTTATCTACACAAAAGCATTCACATGAACGAACTTGAAATAGAGATATTTCTATAAAAACTGAAGAGAAGAGTTAGAATACCGAGATTTAGTGTAATATCAAAACTTTTGCTGATGATGTCATAGAAGGTAGAGCAGAACTCATTTTCCTTCTACGGGCCTTGAGAATGGACAACCTGAATCAGTGTATGGTGCCACAAAGATAACCGTAACTTGGAGAAGTAGAAATGAGTGTATTTGAATTGGTATAATGATCACCAAATTGATCTTCTGTAAAGGAAGAGAATAATTGTGTTTGAATTTTGAATGAAAAATAGGCTAGGGTTTGTTTGTTTGTTTTAAAACAGATTTGAATTTTGAAACACACGGTGGGTTATGCGAGATTTGGGGGTATTTTAAGTTTTGAGGTAATATGCATTGTAAAGTTGTACATTGTGCATCAAGAGATGAATTTAAGAGCTTTTGTTAAATTACCATGTTGCCCATCCTATATACATATTATAGTAGTATAGATATAGATTTACTTAAACTTCATAACAAATCAAACTCAGATCCTAACAATTAGTATCAGAGCTTGGTCAATTAAATTCAATCTAATAAATCAATTTAATATAAATAGATAAGCTCAAATTTATTGATATCACTTTGTTTGTCGATTGAAAACAGAGTAAAAGTTTATTTACGTTCAAAGTTTTTTAAACACGTTTTGTTTTATAAACAATCAGAGAATGGCTTCAATCAATCACGATCCACACAACACTGGCACGAGCAACAAGCCACCGATGCTTGTCAGATCTGAATATAATATCTGGCAACGTCGGATGAGCCATGTTCTAGCTCAACAGAACACTGGGTGCTGGAAGTCAGTTATCTTCGGACCACATGTTCCGATTGTTTCGAAATAAAAAAAATAATAAAGTCATAATTTTATGTTTATTTTTTTCTCATCGGCTTATATTTTTTTTAATTGTGCGCGCAAGAACCGATCCCGGAACCGAAACCGGAACCGAACCGGGACCGAAACGAACCGAAACCGGTCTTTGGAACCGACGGAACCAGGACCGAAACTGCACGGAACCGGAACCGACACTGTAGCGGACCGGTTCCAAACCGGAACCGGTTCTTAAAAAAAAAAACCGATTTGTTCACCTCTAGTCAGGATGGATGGGTTAAGTTAAAATGGACAATAGGTCTAGATGTAGGGCTGTTCAAATCGCTCGCCGCTTGTGGCTCGCTCGTTGCTCGTTCGGAAAATGCTCAAAAAATGCTCGCTTGGTCTTCCGCTCGGTTGTATATTAGCCGATCGGCTCGATTCGGTTTGTAAATGAGCCAAACACGAGCAAAGGTACGCTCGGCTCGGTTCGGCTCGAATAAATTTTTATTTATTTAATAATAGATATACACACAATTTATAGATAAATTTATGGCTTTTTATATAACGTTATATTGGTTTGGCTTAGTATATGCAAACAAAATATAACTAGCCCACTTAAATCAATAGAAATTTAACACTAGATTTAATAGTAAAACAATAAGTCATGAGGTGACAGTCTTGACTTCTTTATGTTATTAGTCGTTCATCGCTAACTGTTGCTTCATATCACACCTACGTCACAATGCAACAACTGTGTCTTTGACGTATGCTCATCACCTCACCAGCCTCAATCTAAGCCTCATCATTGGACACTAGGATCTCAATCTTAGTGTTATCATCAGACATTTCAACCTTAGTTGTCACCCGAAAATAAAAACATCGAAGGAAACATCGCAATTTTATGATCGTCCATATTACTCTCCGCTCGATTCTCGCTCGGAAAATTCGCGCTCGAAGAATGATCGTTCGGTTTTACGCTCGATTGTAAACGAGCCGCTCCGCTCCGCTCGAAAAGGCTCGGCTTAGCTCGTGAACACCCCTACCTATCTAGATGGGTAATTCCCTTAAAAAAAACCACGAAATTCAAAAGTTCTGGATTCATTCATTCATTTAAACTTGTTAGGTCCCTTCAAAAATAAATTTAAACTTGTTAGGGTTTCTTCCACAACAAATGAAATATAACTAACTCATCTAATCAAGATTAAGCTTTCTACAGAGAGAAAGCACGCGGTTGCTGCTGTCAAGGTAAACGAAGTGCAACTGGTTGGTTCTGTGTCATTTATGTATAAGCAATCATCCAATTTCATGGACAATATTAACTAAAAATTCGATTTTTTTCGTTTATTTTTTGATGAACTACTACACTTTAGTACATTTGAATCTTGATTTGTTAAATATTATTATTTTAAAAAGTTACGCAATTTCATTCACAAATTGAATTAAAATTTTGATTTAACTGTTTGGATCTTTGAGTTTTAATTGTTTCATGGTTTTATATATTGTGTTAAAAAACTAGCTTTTTGTGCTCTGTTTTGTGTAGATAAATTGTTAAAAGTTCCTTCAATACTTGTTTATACTTTGTTAAGACCTTATTTCAAATGCTAGTTTAGGATTGTGTGTGGGAGCTTCGTTGGTATATTATATTGAATGTGTGTTGCTGTAATTCTAGAATGAGTATCTATGAAGACTTTGTATGACTTTATTACTTGTGATTTGGGGATGGCTGACATGAATTAGTTTGCATTTTTAGTCGGATTCATTCGTGCACGCCACATGTTTGATAAAACGTCTATGTGAGCTCTTTATTTCATGTTTTAAACCTTTACTATAACTCCTCTCACATTTCATTATTGTAGCTCTTGATTTACATATCATAATGATTAAACCAGTTAGTGATTAAAAGCGAGGTATTAATTAAGTAATATTTTCACCACTGAAAACCTGAATATCCCCAAGTAACATGATGAAACCCGACCCGATCCATAGCTGGTGGTATTTCCCCCAATTCCCTCCTTTTCCTGTCAAACCAAATCGACGTGTGACTGGTAAAGTGCACAATAATGTCAAAACCCTAACCTTCTTCTCCTCCAAACAGCATTTGCAACTTAATTTGGTCCTCCATGGATGCAGCAGCTGTATCTTCATCTCGATGTCCTTCCACTCCTCAGTGGAACCTCGATAGACCTTTCCTCACCGGCAATTTCCACCAGGTGTGTGTGTGTGTGTATACATCTCGTGCTTCCACATGTGTATAAAACAAGCTCGTTCATTTTGGTTATAATTATGCTTGTGTTGATTCAGGAAGAATTGGCTGAATCAAAGGGGAATTCAGTGAACATTTGGTATTATTTATTTATTTACGTTGTTGGATTTTTTTTTATATTTTTAAATGAAATTAATTGCTTATTGTTTTACATTTTGTTGTTTGTATAGCTTGGAATCTGAGAAGCCTATTGGTTGTTATAATGCTTCACTGCAGGTATTATTATCACTGATAATTTATCAGTATCACTTTAAGAGTTGTTTTTATGTTTATTATAATAGTTTCCATTATTTTGTCGTCCAATTCCTGTTTGTTGTAAATCAAGACGTATGGTCTTAGAGATCTTGTCATATGTTGTTATCAATATGTGTATTGATAGAAGCAAATAGGGTTTTTAAATTTATTGTTGGTCAACGAGTACATTTGGAATGGATATGAGGAGTGCAACAATTGAGCTCATGATAGATGGATTATTGGACTATGACTACTTTCAAACGGCATAAGCATGTTCTAACACTAATGCCTACAACGCGTTTTGTTACAACAGATTCTTTAAATCTGATTATTTAATATCATAATAGTTAACTTTGAAACGCGCACCCAATGACCCAAACATTCCTCTGGAGTCAGGTATGTGGACACTGGGCGAACTACAATAACTTGGTGATGTGCAGTTATCAATTAAATGAACTAATTGTTTTGATACATGTCTGCATGTAGGAAATGATTGTAATTGACGATCTTCTGTCTGCTTTAACCGGTATTGATGGGCGATACATTTCGATTAAAAAAGCTGGAGGGAGTGAGGACTCTTTTAGCTTCCATGTTGACGGATCTATGGATTTGGCACTTCAGGCAAGAATGTTCACATATGCAGCAGTCATTTCATATGTTTGACGCTTTGCAATACTAAATACCACTACCAAACACAGTTAACACACATTATGCATACTACGAATGTATGTATGTTCATGGAAGTGGTTGAGTTTTGAAAACTAAAATAAGGGAAGCAAATGCAGGAATCAGCAAAGCGGATATTTCCTTTGTGCAAGAGCTATTTGCTCATCAATCAGTTTGTTGAGTCAAGATCCCAGTTCAAGTCTGGATTGGTTAATCATGCCTTTGCTGCTGCACTTAGGGCCCTCCTCCTAGTAAGTTTAATATTCAATGCTAATCATGCCAGTAAAGTTTCTGTTTTTTTTTGTCTTTGTACATTGACACCGTAATGTTGTTGATTTATTGGAATCTCTCTTACATTATCATTAATGTTGTCGACTTGCACAAAATAAGTTTGAATGGTGAAATTGCAAAAAAAGTTTTCTTTTGTTCACATTTAAACAAATCCATGAAACTTCTATCGGGAACTTTTAATTGCAAATTATTTCTCTTTGTTAATTTCTTGCTTTTTATTTGAAGTTGTTTTAAAAATTTATCACTATTGTGGAATTTGTGGCTTCTTTGTATCATATCCTTCAAAAGTTATTAGTGGATATGTATTATGTAGGTCAGAGGTCAGACTCAACTTAAGAAATACAACTGATGATTTTTTACAAAACAAATCTGGCATTAATATCTTTTTCTACATGTTTTAGTCATCTAGTCCACTCTCCAACCTGATTAATTTCGGATAAGATGGTTGTTCTAGCAGTTCTATGTATTTTTCCATTTTTTTAAAATATTTCAATCAAAACTTCCTACCGTTTCCTGTGATGCTTCCAGCTGTATTCAGGCATTATAGTCCCTATCTTTCTCAGGACTACCAGGCTATGGTGGCACAGCTTGAGCATCAATTTCGACTAGGAAGACTCTCAATACAAGGATTATGGTTCTATTGTCAGGTAGTTCTCTTTTAAAATTAGCACATATTTTTTTTCTGTGTATTTGCCACTTGATACTCGGTCAGACAGAACTGAATGACTTGATGAGTCCAACGAACTCCAAAATTACTCATATCTTTAACAAGTTCATCCAAACTAATCTTTCGGAAGTATTAATTGTGATTATCAGTGTACATGTGCCTGAAAGTATGGCAGACCTGTTTTTAAAGTATAATAAAATCGTGCAAGCTATATTTTTCTTTTCATTTTTACTATTGATATTTTATGGCTTTTATTTTATTTATGTTTTTAGCCAATGATGGGATCAATGCAAGCATTGTCAATAGTTATAAAGAAGGCTTCAGCACAAAATTTTGTTGGTTCAGCAGTCCTTAACCTTTTACAGAGTCAAGTAAATTTCTCAACTTCCAACTTTTCTCCTTTCAATTTATTTATTTTTTTTGAATGAAAATTTGTAAACAGGCCAAGGTAATGGCTGGCAACTACTTGGTGAGGTCATTGCTGGAGAAGATGATAGACTCTGCAAATTCTGCTTATCTTGGCATACTAGAAAGGTGATATCCCCTAATCCCCATGTATATTTTTTGTAACCCTTTTTCTTTTCTGTGTAATTTTCTACATAAACGCATAAAATGGTACAGAGATCAATTGATTTGACTTTCCATGTTCCCACACACTAAAGTAGTAACTTATACCATGTCAGGTGGGTCTATGAAGGAGTTATTGATGATCCACATAACGAGTTCTTCATTGCTGAGAACAAATCTCTTCAAAAAGTAGGATTGTCTGCTAAATACTAATATAAGAAAGTTATAAATGCATCAGGTTGGGTTTCTGACAGAGTGGTTTTTACAGGAGTCTCTTACCCAAGATTATGATGCTATGTACTGGAGGCAAAGATACAGCCTAAAAGATGATATCCCTTCCTTCCTTGCAAATTCAGCCGAAACGATTTTAACAACAGGGAAATATTTAAATGTCATGAGAGAATGTGGCCACACTGTTCAGGTTATGTTTTATTTATAATTGGTCAAGATGCTTAAAGAATCCCTAAAGTGTACTTCAAATGCATATAAAGACGTAGTAAATCATTGGAGTTTCTGCAATTATATTTGGAATTTGGATTACTAATTCTTTTCGATATTGGACAAAAAATGTCATGGGTCAAAAAGTATTTTATCGGGCCCATTTTAACCTAGGTAGTCGAAGGTGCTAAACACAAAGCGTGAACCATTGGTGGGCGGTGGGCCTAATGTGAGGACTTTTTTAAGCAAGCTGGAGAGTATTAACAGGCTAGTTTTTGGCATTTTAAACATGTTTTAGGCTGGTTCCAGGCCATTTTGGAAGTTTCAGGCTAGTTTTAGCTGTTTCGTATCTGTTTAGACCCTTTTTTTGGCATATCTTTGCCGAAATTTGCGCCTTTGCATGTGCAATGGGCCATCTAGGCGCACACTTTGTTTGTCTTTGACTACTATGGTTTCAACGTGTAGAAAAGAACACACACATTTTGACCCGAACTTGTGTTTGACTGGTTACCCAACCTCCTGAGTGGTTGCACCTCTTATTTCTGTGCATCTCATAGTAGCTTGACTCTTTAGGTCCCTGCATTGGAGAATTCAAAATTGACCAGTTTTGGGTCCAATGATCACTATCTTGAATGCATCAAATCTGCCTATGATTTTGCTAGTGGGGAATTACTAAGTCTCATGAAGGATAAGGTGCGGTTATTTTATTTCAAATTTTATTCCAGCCTGCTTCATCTTCTAGTACTTGTCTAGCTGTTTCATTTCACTTACAGAAAGTGAATGGCTGTGATTTGTTTTCTGATCAAGTATATTTGTATTGCTGATAGTATGATCTCATTGGAAAGCTACGTTCTATTAAGCATTACCTTCTTCTAGATCAGGTATATGCTTAGCAACTGCACCCTTTAATAGTTGATTTATATTTTTGTTTGTGATGGTTATAATTAACTAGTTGTCGATTGATTTGACTTACAGGGTGATTTCTTAGTTCACTTTATGGATATTGCCCGTGATGAACTTGCTAAAACGCCAAATGAGATCTCTGTTGAGAAGCTTCAGGTCTTTATTCACTTACCTCGTCTTTTAGTACTACTATAATGGTTGGTATTAATTATCCACTTTTGATGGTGTTAATCTGATCATGTTTATACTTGGAGTCATGTAAACTTATATATAGTGATGTTTTTGTATATCGATAAATCCAAAAATATAATATATTTGGACTGGTTGAGCTGATATTTGGGTTTAATTTTCAGTCTCTCTTGGACATTGCACTGCGTTCAACAGCAGCTGCAGCAGATCCTTTGCATGAAGACGTCACATGCTCTGTGGTTGGTAACTTTATTTAGACAATATAAGAACTGCAGAAAATATTTTGTAACGAGGTACCATGACATTTTGGTTTCAGGACACATGCTCTTTACTAAGGAGATTGAGCACCCTCAAAGATCTACTAACAGGTGAGACAGTGGCAGAGAGCGAAGAGCCCTTGAGTATTACTGGTGTTGAAACCTTTTCTGTTAATTACAAGGTAAATATCACCTTTTCTTTCTCAGCATTTTTCTAATTTATGGTTAACGGACAATTTTCTTTGCCTGAACAGTTGGGGTTTTGATTGATTATTAACAGTCATTACATAAAGATGAGTCGGAAACGTGATTGTAAAACTATATAATTATACAATAATGCTTTTTTAAATTTTATTTAATAAATGGGTTTAGGAGGTTGTTAGCATTAACAGTGTACCTCGCAAGAGTTTCAACCCCATTTTATCATTCATTTGACCTGTTCTAAATTAACCTGTTGTAGTTGCCACTTTTAATAATTATCAACTGCATATTGCAGTTGTAAATCCTGAATATCTATATTCCAATTTATAGAGGCTAATATGGCTGTCTCACTTTATTTCTCAAGTGGTAGCCAAGCGATCTCTTACAGTTTTACACTGGCAGAATTTTTGGTTAATGGGACTTTTCGATGCCTATCTGAATTGGTGATATGTAGTTTCTTAAATAGAAATTAATAAAATAGAATAGTAAATGGATTCTTAAAGGGGATTTGAACCTCAAATCTTTATGTTTTGAGCTTCTGTAGTGGAGAGGAACTCATTGTATGGTTTCGTTGTTAATAGTTCCACTCTTATGCCTAAAAGAAGGAAATAAAGGTGGACAATTAACAGAACATTAAAAAAACCACAAATACTATCTGATGTTGAATGTATAAGTTATATTTACCTAAAATTTTAATATTCCCTAGAGTAGTGATTTTCTGATCTTTAATGTGCTAGTGCGCTGGGATATACATACTATCTATTTGTCTCCCATTTATAAGCTGATATATGACTTTTATCAAAATCAAAACTACTACGTTCTCTTACGATTTTGCACCAATTTGTTTACTCGAGTGCTTCATAAAATATATTATTTCGAATTCATTGGCACTAATATGGTTCTTGCTACCTTTACTATCCACACCAGACCATATCAACTTTTCACAAGATGATATCTTTTTTTTATCCTTTTAGAACAGCTAGCTAGCACACACGCCTTCTAATCTTACTCCTAAATCTACACCAATATCATTATCAACTATGGGACTCGAACCCTCAACCAATGTTCACTATGATGGGACTCATACCCTCAATTTCATGTATCCCCTCAAAATTTGAATAATATCCTATTTACCCAACAACATATCATAATATCAATACATTTGTTATCATCATAATTTTGACATATAACTTGATCTTATGTAAAGATTTAGGTTATGAAAGTTTGAATTGTGATAGGAGAAGGGTACAAGGGTCATATTACAATTGTGTTTACTGTTTTGGGTAAATACAAAATTTAAGTTTTTTGAGTAGGTTTATTTTATAGTATTAGTTTTTGGTTGGATAAATACGAAATTGCTGCCTTTTAGTTAGTGGTGATTGGCATTGTGTTATTTTAAATTGCTCTTTGTTTCAGGTTCAATGGCCATTATCACTTGTGATATCAAGAAAAGCTTTGACAAAATACCAATTGATCTTTCGGTTTTTGTTTCACTGCAAACATGTGCATCGGCAACTTTGTGCAGCATGGCAAGTACATCAAGTATGTGATTACATATAATTACGATCAATTATCATTAAAAAATTTCAATGGTTTATATTGTAAATTATACTTTTATTGTTGTAGGGTGCACGCGCACGTGATAGGCATGGAACTGCAATCTCTACATCTTCAATATTGTGCCGTAACATGCTTAAGTTTATAAATAGTCTTCTACATTATCTAACATTTGAGGTAAAACAAACTTCTTGTTTATGATCTATCACATTTTGAAACTTTTTGAAATCTTCTTTTGCTTCTTTTGTAATAATTTCAAGAATTACATTTTAACTGACAGCAGGGGTCAATTTTGGGCTAGTCTTATCTTTAATGGGTAGCTAAAAAGAAAATTGGCCAAGTGTATTTTAGATGCATGAAACATTCTATACTGTTTTATTTTAAAAATTATAATATTTATTAAGAAGTTAATGATTTTGGGATGATACTGTCTTGGGTCAACTCGAATGACCCGTACTAAAAACTACACTTTTTGACCCTTTTGCCAACCCCGCCCATTTTGCCAGTTTTGTCGCCATATTGGGTCAACCTGAACTGTTTTGGCAAAAACTGTTCCTTCTCTGTTACCAGTTTTTCTATTTATGGATATTTTGGACATTATCGTGGTCACCGTTTCTGTTTATGGTCGATAAGTTTTTCGCCAACCACAATGGCCTAAGTGATATATTATGATTGAATAACAACATTTATGTATCTTCCTATTAGGTTCTTGAACCAAATTGGCATGTTATGCATAATAAACTTGAGAATGCAAAGAGCATAGATGAGGTATGTGTTGATTCCTCTTTACTCTTGACATCATTTTACGAAATGTGTATAAACTTGATGTATTTTCACTTTTTATATTTTTCTTGGTTTTGTTTTCTCAATTTTATATACTTTCCTATAAAATTTCTTATAATTAAATCATCTTTAGTCTAACCAAATATTTCTACTAAAATAGGTAATCCAGTATCATGACTTTTTCATGGAGAAATGTCTCAAGGAATGCTCACTTCTTTCACCAATCCTTCTCAAGGTTTGCCAGTATCCTTTATTCATATTGAGCTCTATTATCTGAAATTCGAACATATGCATCTCGAAATAAAAATAAAAATAGTGAAACTAGAGGAATCACTCGAAAAGTTGATTTTAACACAAAGTTGCTTCGGATAAATGTGCAGAAGTTAGAGAAACTGAAACTTGTATGCCTTCAATATGCCGCGACAACTCAGTGGCTGATGAACTCCATTGAATTTCCAGAGGACACCGACAGTCCTTCCAATGAAAGTTGCAAGGTTTTACTGAAGCTTAGGAAACCTTCTAAGAAGCCCAATTCACCCACCCAGGAGTCATCAGTCATTCAATGTGTCCTGTAAGCATCCTCACCATTTCAACCTTTTATTTATTTATCAATTTATCAGAGTTAATTGCATAAATAGTCATGTGGTTTGTCAATGGTAACATCTTCGGGGTCTTCTTTAGAAGTTGCATTGCATGTTTGAGATATGTGTTATCATTTTTAACATTTTGGGGTCTAGCACCAACTTCTGCTTGAAAATCTATTACATTTGAGTAAGATGACCATCTTACCCTTTAACTTGAAAAAAAGTTGTAAAAACTCAAGAGCCGCTGGTACTCAATATTAGGTCAAAGCTTTATAATTCAACCTTAGGTAAACCTGATCTTATCTAACATCCAACAATACAAACAACCTATACCAAAATAAAGCTAGATAACACGACACAACCTCATTCAACATATTCATATTCAACTTCATTCAGTGGATTCATATAACCACCATATGTTACTTTTACATAGGGTTTCAATAATAACAATACAAATTTAATCACCAACTAACCATAAAAAACCACTCAAACACCATTCCACATGAGATGAATCAAAGACGAATCACCCCATAAGAACATTCCCGTAATTTCTGGGTGATCATGGATAATAATACCGTCTTAAAATTCATCTCTCCCAATAATCCCTCACATATCCCCCTTAATATGGTCCTTAAACCGGCTCATGTTACACGACTTCCTCATATAGATCATGTTAATTCCGATGATCTTAATCACACAACCAATGTTGCTGCATTAAACCCTTCTCATCATCATAATTATAATCCTCACGATCACGATGATATTGGAGATACCGTGGTTGTTAACAACCCGGACAAGAAGTTTATGGTTATCGGACACCGAGGTACCGGGATGAATTTGTTGCAGTCGTCTGATCCTAGAATGAAATTAATCAAAGAGAATTCTGTTCTTGCTTTTAATACCGCTGGGAAATTTGATCTGGATTACATCGAATTCGATGTTCAGGTAGTTTTTTTTTTCTCGTTGCAATCTAATACATCGAAATAAAAGATAAACGTTCAACAAGCTGCGTCCTTAGTCATTTCTAATAACAGAACCAAGTTTTTTAAAAACTCCACTAGATAATAATATAACTATGCACGACTTGTTAGACTTGATTAAATAGTTGCATAGTTCATTCAGACGCAAAAAAACCAAAAGTATCAAATGCATATGATAGTTTTAATATTTTTTAGTTTCGGCCCACAACAATATTTCAACTCCAAAGGGATAGGAGTTTGTTTTTAGGAGTTTGCTATGCAGAAAGGTTTGCAAGAATTGCTGCTGGTGGGTACTGGGTAATCTCACCAAGGACTTTTGTGTTAGCTTGACCATAGACAATATAGCGACTATTTATGTAATTATCTCTATTTGTTATTTATTCTGATCTCTGTCTCTGTTGGTGAGTCGTCTAATGGAGTTGAGTAATTTGCAGGAAATTTGAAAGGGAATTTACCAGTGAGCTTCAGAGTTTAAGGCCAATTTTGAGCAGCAGGGCCCAGGCAGAACCATATCTGACTCATCTTGCACAGTTGATTCTTGGTGTTGGTATGGACCAACAGATGTAGATTTTTGTGTGCCTGTTTTCATACATGATACATATTCCTCTGTTTTGAAACGACGGTGTGTGTATGCGTGGTCTGTGTATTCTCCTAAGGTAATTTTTAGTCTCTTTTTCAACGTCAACTTTCGTGGAATACAGCTCTTTGTAGTATTTTTATTATTTAAACTTTTTAATTTGTATTGTGTTAATAACACTTTTCAACACTGGTAAAATTGGACTTCAATATTGCTTTTATAAACTTCTCGTTTATTGCAACATAACTCTTGTAATCGATTACTTTTAAGTTATAAAAGCACTAGCTGATTACCCCGGGAAGGTCCCGAGGTTGAAAAATTTAATATGATTTAATAAAAAATGATAAAAAAAACTCAAATCACGAAAAGAGTAAATAACTTAAACATAATCAATCTTAGTTAAAAAACATTTATTTAAAAAGTTAAAAAAAATAAAAAGCATAAACCATATTAAACATAATAAAATATTAAAAGGATAACCTTCAACATATAATCATTTTCACGTAAATTAAAATATGTTACAATTTGACTTATACTTATATATATAGATGTAGAATTCATGATGGGGTTGAAAAATATAACCATTCTAATAATACTAATAATAATAGTAATAATTATTACTCTTGTAATTAAATAAATAAAAAAATAACCTTGCTATAAGGTGACACCATGTGTTGCAGTGTTGGGCGAATCTTTCTCCTAGCTTCTCTTGATGAAGTATACCTATCGATCTTTAGAAGAGTAAAATTCCAATGATAACATGACGATTGGGCTGAATTTCAACATCGTAGATAAGAACCTGGTTTAAAAGAAAAAACATGATTAATGAATAACCTGAACACTTTGTGTTTTTTTCTGTATGAATATAACCCCACAAAAAATAGTCGTTTTTTTTTTCGTTTTTATATAGCACTATGGTACTCGTTGGAAAGATAATAAAACGCTCGTTAATTTGGTGTAATTTTTTTATTTAAAAAATCTCGAATATAAAAGATATTTATGTTTAAAAATTATGGGAGGAAGATAAGAGAGAAAAATTTAAATTTGTTTTTAAATTCTTTTCTCCTAAAATAACTCAATTTAATTTTAGTAATTGAGAATTGAGAGATAGAGAGATAGATTTAGAAAAATACTCAAAAACACCAAAAACACTCAATTATTAAGCCACGTGGCACTCTCAAGGGGCATATATGCTTTCTTTTATATATATATATAGATATAGATGATATGTAAGTTATTTTTTATACTTAAGTTTCATCATTATAATAACTCAGTTTTTTTTATTTATTATTCTTTTTGAGACAAGAATCAAAGTTTTACAAAAAAAATTGTTAATGATCGTAATGGATTAGGCCTTTTACTCCTTCAGATTCACCTCCCTACACAAATATCTGATGACTAAATAATCCAGTTTTATCATCATAGTATGATTGATTATTTGGAATTTAAATTAAATTAGTTTTTTACCCCGCGCTACGCGCCGGGGCTTTGAGTTTTTTAAGTGATTAGTTCGGACATTTGAGATGAGATGACACCAGGCGATTTGTATATATCCAGTGATTAGTTTGGACAGCAGGACTGACATTAAGGGCAACATATGGCACACTGTTGCATATGCGAAGTTACCCCATTGGTCAAGTCATTAACACTTATTATGTATGTCGTCTCACCCTTCTCAAGGCATCTCCCTAAAAACCGCTTTCCTGAAGATTATGTATACATTTGTTTGTCAACATATGGCTTAAAACAGAATATAAATCGATAATAAAGCTGAGTCGTGTTGGTCATTTCATAACCAAGAGTTAGTTGGAGCATGTTCCTTCCTTTATCAAGCATCACATGCTTTACAAATGTTCCGTTAAAAAACATTGCTACAAATGAAGAAAAAAAATCAATTCAATAAGTATAGCACCATCATTAGCTAAAGTTTTTATGCACCATCTCTGTTTGTAATAAAATCTATTACAATTTACATTCATCTAATCAATATATCATTCAATATCTTTTGTTCTTTACATCAGCCAACACCACCATACAATTCATGAAGGAAACATCAGCAACAAACGACTATACCATCGCAACTGTCGCAAACCGGAATAACCCACCAGCTGTTGGTCCCTACTCACCTCCTTCCGATCAGATGTAGCTGAGAAAGGAGACGAAAAGTTTGAAGAAGCTAGTCGTCAAATCTTGGTTGGGTGGTGACTGTGGATTGTGATGACGGTGTCACCAGGCTACCCCTAACCGTACTTGTCAGTCGCCATTGTAGTCGCCGGAAGAGATGATCTCTGTCTCTTATACATGTTCTTTATAAATATTTATTCACACTTCTCTCTCTCTCTCGTTTTGTATGTGGAACACGTGTATATAACTGGAAAAACCTATGTTTGTGGAAGAGTCAACTGTTGAGGTCCAATAAAGAAGCAGAGTGTGGACAGGTGTGGCTCATGTTGTAGACAAAAGAACCTTGTTAAACCAATAAATAACAAAAATGCCATGGTATTGATAACGGGACTTTAACGCCGTTAAGGTACTATTAAACTATGCTATATTTAGCAACTTAAGTTGCTCTCACATAATTCACTGTACATGCTGCCTGCACACTTTTCAAAAAAATTTTGAAACCGTTAACCTCACGGTAACGTCGTTTGTGTAATTCTTTTTTCCACCCGAGGGCAATTCGGTCATTCAGTGTTCCGACAGCCACAAATCTCTGCCGACTCACCAATTTCGACCGATGAAGCTGTCAGTCTCTACGTCCAAAGCTACAGCCAGCCAAAATCGCCCTGAAAGCATCCCAAACCGCCCAGTAAACATAGTGTCATCGCCGTCGTTGTTTGCCTTCATTACTACGGGTAACCCGCATCTTTGCCGATCTGCTCAAAAATAGAACATGCATGTTGAAGAAGACACAGCACGACAGGGGGATTAGGTGGTGTGGTGGCGACGCCAACTCAAAGGAAAAGCGAACAATGATGGTAGTGGATTCTCAGACCCGAATATGGTGTGGCAATTGTCACACGGTAGTAATGAATGGGAAAAAGACGGTGTAGTTGGTTCAGGTGATGGCGAAAGACGGAGACAAAGGATTGAGATCGACCCACCAGAAGGAGATGATGGTGGCGACGGCGGTGGTCTTCTATGGTGATGGTGAGGGTAGGTTTGGATGGAGACAGACAGAAGTTGTTCCTCCGGTAGCTCCGCCTGGGACGGTGGTTGTAATCCTCTTTAGCCTCTCTCCCTCTCTCGGGTCATCTCCCTCTCTCTATCTAAATGTGTGCTTTTGTGAGCAGGTGACACGAGGATCACAAGAGTGTTTTTGGGGTTTTTTTTAATAGGGTTCTTTATTGGTTTTGTAAAACACCCAGTATTTTGGTCTGGTTGGTATGTAGTTTTATGGTTTTATTTAGTAATAATATATTAATAATAGTAATAACAACAATAGAAATTATGTACAAGTGTTTGTATATGAAATTATTCTGAACGGTTATTTTTGAAATTAACCATCTTTGTAAAAAGTTTATATACACTTTATAGGATAATGTTACGTACGCTTACCTAAATTTTGTAACTTCCTTTTTTTGCGTTTACTTTTTTTTGAGTAAAGATCAAATACATATAGTTTTTTTGTAAGAACTGTGAGAATCAAAGGGGGTAAAAAAAATTTATTTTTTTTTTTAGAATTTTTTTTTCCCATGTGCTTAAACATTCTTTCTAGATGAATAATACAAAAAAAAAATTTTAAAAAAAAATTTTTTTTAGTGTAATTACGTCATTAAGGTAAATACATTAGTTTACACTAGAGTAATTATGTAATTACTCTACACGTAATTACTCTACACCAATTTTTTTTTTTTTTTTTTAGTTTTCAATACTATAATACATGTTTAACAATATGGGGAAAAAAAATTTTGAAAAAAAAAATTAAAAAAAAATACCCTCCTTTGATTCTTACAGTTCTTACCAAAAAAGCTATTTGTACCGGATCTTTCCCCTACTTTTTTTTCATATTTATTTCACGTCTAACCTTATCATGTAAACTTTCTCGATACACACGGTTTTCTGCCGCAACGTGTGAGCGGGGTAAAATCTATTTCCCGCCGCAACGCGCGGACGGGGTAAAACCTATTGCAAACATTTACCAAATGTATATATACTAGCATCATACCCGTGCGCGCTTCGCTGCGCAAGCAGCGTGTTGCCATTCTGGCGCGCGGCGGATGAGAGTACGTATCACACCTAACGCAAATTCATCCGCGTATCAATTCGTTGAGCCGACGCTCGAAATGGCAAGTCTTGGTTCAAACCAAATATTAAATTGACGCAAATAAAAAAGCTTTGACTTTCGAAATTTTATTTTTGTGCGAACATAGGAAATATTATTGCTTAACCTAAGTTACTAAGACCATGTGTAGTGGAAGGGGGAAAAACTTAAGGCCCCCCGTTGTGATTGGTCCACGTAGCAGCTGACTCAGTATGAGGCGTTAATTCAAAATGGGAATGAAAAGTTATTGGATCGTGACTAAACTTTAACAAATTGAAAAGAATGTAAATTGTAAAGTGCGTTTGAATTGTCTTATATATTCATTCATACAAAAGAAGTTTGTAAAAAAACTATTTGTAGATATAAAATACTTTCTGCTCTACATTTCACTACAGACAGAGAAGAACACAATTCGCCGTCGCAACTGGCTTCACACACCATCTCTACCGTCACACGTTGCCGCCCCACACTTCCTCCATCACCACACGGCTGCCGAAGCCACCGTCATCGCAATCGTTAGCAACTCGGATTCATCATGGCAGGCGTCGGAAAACCACCACAATATTCTGCATGTCCGTGTAGGTCACCGGCGGGCGGATCTGGGTGTTATTTGGAACCCTAACGTCTCCGACAGTGGGCCGGCTTATCTTTCCTTGTGGTCAGGGAAGCTGACCATGCTTCCGCTGACACCGATTCCACAACCGAGACCCACAGACATCATAACCATTCATTGGAGAAAGAGGAACAGCGGTGGTGGCGCCGCTTCAAACAGCCACCCTGCCACCACCACCAACACCGCCTCCACCACACTTCCGCTGCGTTAAATAGCACCACCAACACCATGCTATTGCTACCACCACCCTTCCGTCGACGAACGACTGTAGGCCATGGCCGGTTATACCGAAGGAAAATGATTTGTTCTGGGCGGTTTTTGGCTACACATTTTTATTGGCCGACGTTTTCCGTGAAACATTTTTATTGGTCGACACTTTGCAACAGTAACCTACGTGAGTGAAGCCGACATTACAAATTGATATAATATATATATATATATATATATATAATAGTAAAACAGAAACGCTACTAGAACGTTTTGGAGAAAAGCTTGCAATGACCATCGGGAACACTGCAACAAACTCGATTCTTCCAACTGTGGGCTGCAAAATCTTTTCATCATTTGCCTAAGTTTTTTTTCCCAAACTAGTGTAGCTAAAAACTGTAGTATTTAAAAAATGGGTAGTTTCAAAAATATTTACCTAAATGGGTAGTTTAGTTATTGAGTTAAATGTCAATTTCGTCTATATGAGGTTTGGTCCAGTTTGTCACTTCAGCACAATTTTTTTTTTACAATTCAACACCTGAGGTTTGGATTTTTTTTTGCTATTTTCATCCTTTTTACTAACTCAGTTAAAAACTGACGTTAAGTCAGGGGTAGGGTTGTCATTCTACCACATAAATGAGGGACAATTTAGACATTTCATCCTATTATTATTTTCCCCCTTTTAAATGAAACCCTAACCATTCTCCACCACCATTCACCATTCTCTGCACCACCTCCACCACCATCACCACCACGTCCAACACCGTAACCACCACCACCCTGACACAAGATTAGGGTTTAGAGGTTATCATAACAATAACATCTCAAAACTTACGACCCCTCTACCCTCTCCATAACCGATTTCTTCACCAAGAAATCATAATCCATCATAATCGCATACCCTAAAGGGAACCCAAACACACTGACAATTATGTCGACCTCAACGCTCTCAACATCAGTAGCAGGTCTCACGAATCTATGAGGTACATGTTTATTGTTTTCCATTACATACTTATAGAACTAATCAACATTAACGACTACACTTATTTTTATAGCGATTTGCTTATTTCTATCCACGTTTTGGAACCCATCATGAAGAACGGGTTTGAGGAGAATTCCTGATTTTTTTACATGTAAAAGACTGCATAACACTGTTGTTAGTGTATAAATATAATCCGTAAACATACATGTGATAAGTTTATTGTCATCAAATTATTTTAGGTGACTAAAATTTACATAAAAAACGAGGAATTCAAAAACACTTCGTTACGGGCTTAGGGTTTAAGATTTGCCGATATTGTAATGAACCAACCCGATACGTAACAAATTTCTACTGTTCCCGCCGCAATCGGCGAGTTAAATACCGCTAGTTGATTAAATTATTGAATCTTGGATAGCTATTGGTTCAGTTGATACAGAGACACAGTCATTTACATTTTTTACCTATACAGATGATAAAGATTTTTATGAAGAAATATTTGCAAGACCCGTGGGTTTTTTTTTGAATAAATGAAACTTTTTCTATAAATCTCTATCTCAAAAATGCCTAACAACTGAAGTATATTGGGGGCTTGAGGGTGTTGTTGACCTTTCAAGGTAGTTATTTGGCACAAGAGTTTTTAAGGGATCAAGAAGAGTTATTGTAACACCCACACCTTTCACTTTTATCGTTTACAACATTAGTCCCTTATGTATTTCCAATCTAGTAAAAGCTTTTCATAAACTAAATCCATATTTAATGATCTTTATTTTAAGCTAAAAATCTTATTTTTTCTTATATAAAAGTAGATATATATATATATATATATATTAATATATATAATATATGACTTTTTGTTTAGTGATATAAAATAAAAATATAATATAAAGAGATTAAATGAAATAGAATTAATGATTTGTGATGATTATTCATAAATAATATCTCAATATTAAAATCAATTAAAACTGTACGTTTGAATCTCGATTTGTCATATAAATTAAATGCATTTATACATTTTGTTTTGATTGAATTGAAATACACGTTTTAAGTTTGACTCTCAATACCCATTTGTAATTATCTTCCCCACCAATTTTGCTAAACTCCTTAAAAGGAGCCGAGATTGTCG
The DNA here is from genome assembly GCA_032199755.1 of Ambrosia artemisiifolia. Lineage (NCBI taxonomy): Eukaryota > Viridiplantae > Streptophyta > Magnoliopsida > Asterales > Asteraceae > Ambrosia > Ambrosia artemisiifolia. The sequence goes on from CM063517.1 coordinate 36,879,021, forward strand.
TCCTAAGCGGTAATGAATATTCATCGACTATTTATATGGCATCTAGTCGCATATTTTTATACACACACGGATTAACCCGACTCCTTACCCCACAACTCTCTCTGTGTATCTCCGACCATTTCTTTGGCGTAGCAAAACCCACCAAAACAGAAAAACATAGGGTCGTCTAGCCACTTCCGATCTAGGCCTCTTCTACCGCCGCATACATCGTTCGGCCATTGTCACGCACCGTGTATGATTACCGTCGTGACCCGTTTCCAATTAGTTATAATCGTCAACTTTGTTGCCTTCGGGATTATTATTTTTTTTCTTTTGTTACCGACCCGATTACATGACTTCTTGTCTCAGGTATGAAACCGACTCATCTCCAGTTTTGAAAGTATTTATTAAAAGGTTGATTCGTTGATTGTCGGCGACGACGAACCCATAACGTTTTGAGTTGTTAAAATAGATTTCAAGTCCAACTAAACTTTATGGGTCGTTGCTATTGTTACGTTAATGAAAGGGTTCTTATAAATAGGTTTATGCTAAGATAAATGACACTAATGAACTCGTTATGAACTGTTTGATTTCTATGTATCCATGCTACATCATGAAAGGATACATCCTTTTTCTTACGTTCTATTATAAATCAATTATATATTTTCAAGTGTAAATAATTAACAAGGCTATCTATTACCTATATTTATAATACAATTTTATTTTTTGTTAGTTGTATGTGTAGATTTAGACACTATTTAAGATGAATACATAACTAATATATGATACATTTTACGAACTTGTCATAAACTATTTATAATAACTCGTCTAAGTGTTGTAAGGTCCTAGTCGCTGGATAATCAGTAAATCAACGAAGCCCTTATTGAATTTAATCTCACATATAGTTATACTTAGATTTTCGCGAATTCAGAGTGCGACGCTAGAAATTATTAACAAGTTGACATACAAATTTAAGACTGAAGCATAATACATTGATTCTCGTAATTTCTTGCGAGTTCATCATCACACACGAGGTGAGTATTACTTATCCCCTTTTTCGTTTTTACACTTTTGGGGTGATTCATGCACAAGTATACAAAACTTGCACATTCAGTTACACATACATTTTATTCATTTACAATTCATATACGTGTCTTGTTTATCTTTGTGCTTATGTGTGGACATGAACGTAGCTTACATACAAAATCATACATCTAGACATAACTTATGTTATGGTGCTCTTTACATACAGACGTAACTTATGTTACGGTGCTCATTTAGACATAACTTATGTTATGGTGCTCATTTAGACTCACACGTGTCGAGGTGCTCATTATCAATTACATTGTACAACTTTACATTTGATCTTTGTCTTGTTTGGTTACTTGCGTGTTTACATAATGCCTTGGTGATACTAGACACATGAATTGTACTACTTTTCAAACTTATACTATATGTACAAAACTAAGTAGTACTCACCAACATCATATGTTGACAAAATTATTTTCGTGCATGTTTCAGGATAAGCAGCTTGACGCTTCACATAGGACTTTGGACTTAGAATAAATCAATCAATTATCTTTATTTTGTTATCTTGTATTTATGTTCACATGTTGTAAAACAATATTCAATAATCAAATATTTACATTTTAGTACCATGAGCTTTTGAACAATCGTCACTACGTGGCACCTCGATGATTCCGCCATCGGTTGGGGTGTTACAGTTATGGTCAAAGTGGTTCTCTTCAATGGAATTATGGAATGGAAAGGAGGTACAATTCAACATAATTGCATGGTTAAAAATTAAGGGTGTTCCAATCTGGTTGTGGGACAGTAGAGTTTTCAATACCATCGGCCAGAAATTTGGTGAAATTGTTCATGAGTCTTCGGCTTCTGAACATGATGGGAGTCTAGATTGTGACAAAGTTGCCATCCTCACACTTGATGGAAAGAAAATTGATCAATGTCTGGACGTAAAATGTCATTTAAAGTATGGGTTTTGGAGGTTGATTGTCACACCCTCAAATTTTCACAAGCGGAGTTCTACCGCGAGGCGTGCGACACACCAGGATCCAAGTCAACGGTCACAATAAACGACGTCTAAATGTAAAAACATACGTAAATAAAATCATGCATAAGATTTAAAAACCATCATTTGAAAGCGCGGAAGCGTTTAAGTTTACAAAAGTCAAAAGTAAATGGAAACATAAGTTTAAGAGTTTAACATCCCGAAGAAAACATGCATAATGATCCTAGACGCGAGTACGACTCCAGTGCGACTCCGTGCGCCTAGATGACAGCTGCTACCTTAGCGACCTGAGAAAGCATGCTAAAAGCGTCAGTATAAAATACTGGTGAGTTCACAGGTTTTTAAGGAAAATGTTTCACGATTTTGAACTTTGATAAACCTTTACCAATGCTGAAGCTAGGATACACGAATACCTGAGTTCACAATGTATGAGTACATGGGTACACGACTACACGGATGCACGAATACACGAAAACACGGATACACGATTTCACGTATGCACAAATACACGGATACACTATTTCACGAATACACGAATACACGACTACACTATTTCACGAATACACGTTTGCAAGAATACACCAAACTACCGTCATCCCCGTTTCCCCGTTATGCGTCACCGAATGTTCACAGTTTTATCCAAACTTAAAAGAGTTGTTTAATAAGCCGAACCTTTTGTATAAGCAAATCAGGTTTGTGTGTAAGTTTTTAAGAACACAAGTGTGTAGCATGTTTCTCCCCCGAAAACCAAAACAGATAAAAGTGGGGCCGTGAACTCACCTTAGGTTGCGTCTTCTGTTAAATGAGTAAACCGTTTGTATGATATGATAGCCCCAACTAGTGGCGACCTATCATAAGATATGTGTCAAGTTAGACTAATAACCCGTCGGGTTCATTAGTCCCTAAGTCCAGTCCATGACCATTATGTGTCCGAAAAGCGTGTTTGACCGACAACCAGACTACGTAAGACAAGACAAGACTCGACATCCCGTTGGTGACCCGACATTCCACGTGTTCATCTCATACACAAACATATACAAAACATGCAACTTAGTACTTAACATGTGTTAAAGTTCAATGAATCTAACACATAGGTCAAATAACGCACAAATAAGTCCAAACACATGTTACTATGTTAATAGGCATGTTACGGGGTTCCTAGCATGTTCCTAGGTGTCGAATCGGGTTTCGGAATGTCAAAATACACTTATAACAGCAGTACACACGATTAGGAACTTAGCATGCAATTAGGAAAAGTCAACATGTGATTGGGGATGGTCAACAGGCGATTGTGAGGCTAATCGCCTACCTTAGCATGCGATTGAGAGGCTAATCGCATGCTAAGAGGGCTAATCGCCTGACTTAGCATGCGATTAGGAAAGCTAATCGCCTGCTAAGGAGGCTAATCGCCTGCAGCTGCTGCGCGACGCAATTTTGCGCGTTTAACCCTCCAAATCAGATCCGAAACATGTGTAAACACCCAAAATCAATCCTAACACATTAACAAACATATTTCAAGCAAAACCCCTAAGTTTTCATCATTCTAACAGTCCCGAATGCGAGCGTTTTCCCAAAATAGTAACTTAACATGTAAACATCACATCAACATGCAAGAACTTGCCCTAAATAGCAAATATCCAGATTTCATCACATAACCACGTTGTCCGATAGTATCCTACTGCTCTAGCATCATCCTAAAGCAAACCCTAACATCATACAATCAACAACACACCTCATAGCATCCTCAATCATTCAAAATCATTCAAATGGGTCAAAACATCAAACATCAACAATACACAACCAAAACCATTCAAACTCCTAGAACATCATCATACTAACTTGTAACAGCCATAAACACTTTAATAACACAGAGACAATCATGTTTCAATCCTAAAAATCCTACCTTTAAACACACATAACACATATAACACACATAAAGGTTTAGGTTTGTTTAAAAACGGTTTTAAATGGATTTTCAAAGACAAAAACATTTATAAGTCAGGTCTGGACTTTTAGGGAACAAAATATAATCATTTAAAGGTTTGGGTTTGAAGAACACACCTTGGATTTAAGAGGAAATGATGGAATAAGCTTGGAAATGGTTGTTTTGATGTAAAAACGAGTTCCAGAGGGTGTTTGTGTGTTGGGATATGTTATGGGACGGCTAGGGTTGCACAAATGGTGTTTTAGAGGTCAAGGGTGGTATTTATAGGCGTTTCTAGTCGTTCAAAACACGTCAGGCGATTGTGCAGCAGGTACATGCGATTAGGGCTCCTAATCGCCTGACATTTCATGCGATTAGGGCCTAATCGCCCCCTAAGTCATGTGATTAGGCCTAATCGCCTGATACTACATGCGATTAGGGCTAATCACCCCTATCAGCATGCAATTAGGGCTAATCACCTCCTATCAGCATGCAATTAGGGCTAATCACCCCCTAAGTCATGCAATTAGGGCTAATCACCCCCTAATATCATGCAATTACGCGTAATCACCTATAATGTCATGCAATTGCGTGTAATCACCGTTTTAACGTATGTAAACACGTATACACATACCGATAAGTCACATAGTGATTATAAACACATAATACATGAAAACAAACACGTTCACACTCGTTCACCAATTCCCGGGACTCGAGACTTGCGTGTGTTAAAACCCCAATGATGCACGACTCGACTCGACTGACCTTGTCATGTGTAATGTATGCGCGACTCGCTAAGGTAGGCTTACTAAGTTTTCAAAAAGTTAGTTACCGGAGTTTGCCGGGTGTCACATCATCCCCCTGTTGAAAGAATTTTCGTCCCGAAAATTTCCCGAAGTCGAAGAGAGAGAACAAATAAGAAGAGAAATTTTTCCGGGTCGTCACATTGATGAAGACTGGTCCCAGGTTTTCTTAAACAGGAGGTTAACAAGTCCTTATTTCTGGATATGGATTCGGGCAAGTTTGTATTAAGAGATGAAAATCATGTTAAAAACCCAGACGATGTGACGAATAATATTGAAATTGAAGAAGGCGAAATCACCGGTGTTGACAACGGTATGGACGGTTCATCGCTGCCGGAAAACCTCATGGCAGTTGATGCGACTGGAAATATCAACAGTCAAACAGGAAACGAACAGTTGGGTGGCCATAATTTGCATGGGGCAGATCAAGAGGTTTGCATGGGCATGAGTCCCAATGACAGTGCTAGTGAGGATACACGTGTTTTGGATTTTGAAATGTCTAATGCTGTACCAATTTTACCAGATGGGCCCAACATCCCTAGCCCAAAGGAGTGTCCTTCACGGAAAAGGCCCAGGAATGAGAATACTTTGTGTGATGGGATGGATTGGGGGTCTAAAGTGTCTGAGTGGGCCAGATAAAATAGTAAGTTTGATGTAAACTCTACTCCTAACAAAATGAAGGAAGCAGTGATTGAGGTGATCTCTGGGGATTTCTCATCAGCATCTCCTCCTAGGACCAAAAAGAGGCTGTTTGGTAAAGAGTCTCGTTGTTGAGGATCTCCTTCAACTAACCTGAATTCAGTTCCGATCCCACTATCTTTCATCCCTAGTCCAAATCCGGGGACCGTAAACGATGGGTCGATTCAAGGTTTGGATGTGGTGACAAAAGTTATTGCTTCAGATCCGGATGGGGTGGATGATAGGTCAGTCCAAGTCGATGAAGTGATGGTGGAAGCTGCTGACACTGTTGCTTTTGGGGCAGCAATTGGCATTGAATTAAATGGCTTTAGTAATTATGTGGAAGAAGCAATTCGGGTTGAAGGCGTTGACAAGGTGGACCAATGATTATTCTTTCTTACATTGTTAGGGGGGTTGGAGATGACTCCAAAATGCATTCCATTGGACAAGTTATCAAAGAACAAAGAACAATGTTTGCAGCCATTCAAGAGACGATGAAGGCCGGCGGTTCGAAAATCCAGGTTACTAAAAATTGGGGTAATCGACCTATGAAACACGAGTGGGTTAATGCAGAAGGGACATCTGGAGGGTTACTGTCGATTTGGGATCCAAGTTTTTTTAACTGCATCCAAACAACCAAACATCGTCATTTCCTTTTGGTGTCGGGTACCACTTCCCAGGTCAGTGGTTTAATACATTTTGCAAATTTTTATGCACCGCAAGGTGTTAGTGCTAAAAAAGAGGTGTGGAAGGAATTGACGGGGCATGTCGAAACAAAGCCGGGGTTATGGGTTATCATGGGGGATTTCAATTCAATCCGGTCACCGGAAGAAAGAATGAATTCGGAGTTTAACCTCGTATGTACTGGGCTTTTAATGAGTTTATTGAAGAGACTGAACTATTGGAATTTCCAATGGGTGGCTGCAAGTTTACAAGAATTTCGGATGCAAAGGATAAATTGAGCAAAATTGACAGGTTTTTGGTTAATCAGTGTTTCTAGGATAAATGGCCGGATACCAATGTTATGGCGTTGGCTCGTCGGGATTCGGATCATAGTCCTATATGCCTCCGTATAGAAGCTCCAAATTTTGGTTCATATCCTTTTCGTTTCTTTAATTCCTGGCTTGCAACGCCGGGTTTTGATGATGTTGTAAAAAACGCATTGGCAGAGCAGGATTTTATTGGTAAAAGTGATGAAACACTTGCGGCTAAGTTGAAAACAATTAAAGGTGCTATCAAGAATTGGGTGATAATCGAAAGGGAGAAAAGAAAAAAGAAACAAATGGAAATTGAGAAAAAGATTGATGTGTTTGATGAGGCGGCGGAAACTCGAACAATGTCCGAGGAGGAAAAGACTCAATGGGTGAATTATAAGAAGGAGAGGGAAGTATTAGTATCAGACGAAATGAATGACCTCAAACAAAAGTCGAGAATGAAGTGGGCTCTAGAGGGAGATGAAAACTCGAGTTTTTTTTCACGGAATTGTTAATCACAACAATACAAGCAAGCGAATTAGTGGTTTCTTAATCAACAATGATTGGTGTAATGATCCAACAAGAATGAAAATAGAGGCCTAGAATTTTTTTTGCAAATAAGTACCGTGAAACGCTACGTGACCGACCATCTTTTTCCTGCCCGAATATCAAACAACTCTTGGATGTGGATGCGGCTATTTTGATTGAACAATTTTCTATGCAGGAAGTTAAAGACGCGATGTGGGATTGTGGGGATGACAAGTCCCAGGGCCCAGATGGATTCAATTTTGCATTCTTTAAGCACTTTTGGGAGCTCCTCAAGGATGATGTTCTTAAGATAATGGTTGACTTTCACGAATCTGGAAGTATTAGTAGGGGGTGTGCATCATCTTTTATTGTTCTCATACCTAAGAAGGTTGATCCAATTTCGCTAAACGAATATCAACCTATTAGCCTTTTGGGGTGTATCTCCAAAATCATTTCAAAAGTTTTGGCAAATTGGATTAGAAAGGTTGTTGATAAAATTTTCTCTGAAAATCAATTCGGCTTCATTGCCGATTGGAATATTTTGGATGGGCTGCTCATTCTTAATGAGATTTTATCTTGGGCAAAGAAAAATAAGAAGCCGAGTTTTATCCTCAAAGTGGACTTGGAAAAAGCTTATGATAGTATTAATTGGTCTTTCACAGACAAAGTATTACAACAAATGAATTTCCCAGTTAAATGGAGAGTATGGGTGGCTGGGATTTTGAGGTCCTCTCGGGCATCTGTACTAGTAAACGGGTCACCGACGTGGGAATTTTAGTGTTTTCGTGGGGTGCGTCAAGGAGACCCGCTCTCTCCCTTTATCTTTATTTTGGCAATGGAAGCTATCTCCCTTTAAAGGGATACATTTACCAAATCAAGGCCCGGTTATCTCTCATCTAATGTACACGGATGATGTAGTTATTATGGGTGAGTAGGACCTTCAAAATATTGTGAATGTGAATCGGTTGCTGAGATGTTTTGATTTTGTGTCTGGTTTAAAAGTCAATAGCCTGAAATCAAGCATCTTCAACATAGGAGTTGACGAGGCTTTGGTTGACTCGGCTGCTGCTAGTATACAGGTCTCCAAAGGATCGTTTCCTTGTAAGTATTTGGGGGTTGTCATTGGGGCTAATATGAATCAACAAAGGAATTGGAAAGGTGTAATTGATGTATGTAAAGCTCGGTTATCTAAGTGGAAGGCAAAGAACCTTTCGATCAGGGCTAGAGTGGTATTATTGAAAGCGGTTTTAGACAGCCTTTCGCTGTATCATTTCTTGTTGTTTAAAGCGCCAAAATGTGTCCTGGACCAGCTTGAAAGCCTTCGCAAACAGTTTTTCTGGGTGGAAACGAGGAAATAAAGAAAACGGCTTGGGTATGTTGGGAAAGAGTAATAGGCCCGAAAGAAAAAGAGGGTATTGGTTTGGGGTCCTTGAAACATATGAACCTTAGCCCCCTTCTCAAGTGGTGGTGGCGTTTTAAAACGGAACAGACTAGACTCTGAAGGAGAACGATTGAGGCGATTCATTACAACACAAGAGCATGGTCATATTTGCCGATTAAAGAATCTTTACCTGGTGTATGGAATGCGATTGTCAAAGTAGCAAAGGACTTAGACGAGCTTAATATAAGGCCGGAATGCTTAATCAAAGGAAATTTAGGTGACAAATCGAATATAAGATTTTGGTTGGATACTTAGTGGGGTGATGAACCTTTTGCAACTTTATTTCCTAACCTCTTCATTTTTAAAGAACACAAAAGATGCACATTGGCAGAAAGAGTAAGGGCTATCAATGGTAGAGTTGTGGGTCGTTGGCTATGGAAAAGGGAACAATCTTGCCTTCGGAGGTTGAAGAGCTACAAGGCTGGAGCAGAATCATTCAGGATCAAATTCCAACGGCTTCGAGTGATGTTTGGAGGTGGAATCCAGATCTGGCGAATGGTTTTTCGATTGCTTCCTGTCAAAAAATGTTCTCAGATGTGGTTGTTCCGTTTTTTCCTTTTAAGTGGTCTACATGGGTTCCGAAGAAGGTCTCAATTTTTGCTTGGAGGGCTGAGGAAGATCGGCTGCCTACGCGAGTCGGTTTAGTGCGTCGAAAGATTATTCAAGGGGCGGATACCTGTTGTCTTTGTGAGGAATCCTCGGAATCTGCTGCTGATCATCTACTTGCCTCCTGTTTTGCTGCTACAAATTTATGGTACAAGGTTAGTTCATGGTGCAAGTTATAGCCGGTTTTTGCTTTCACATTTAGAGACCTTTTTATTATTCACAAGGGGAATGGAAGCGATAAGCTCAAGGAAAAGGCGATCCAACTAGTGGTGCTAGCGACATGTTCGGCCTCTTTTAAGCACCTTGTTCGTAGGGGTTTTGTAAATGTTTTTGGTGATGAATGAAGTGAAATTTGCCGTTAAAAAAAAAGATACATCTAAACTAAACTTAGAGTTCTAAACAAACAATACAAAAATGTTGAAAAAAATAATAAGGTAACAATGTATTTAGTGTTTCTTAAAAGTCAACAAATGCAAAGTATAAGAGAAAAATTGAATTAAATAATTAATGAATTATTATATATTATTATATGTGTCATTTGAAAACACACGTTTGCTCCAGTAACTTTTTTCTTTTACTTTTTTTCTTTAAGGTTTTATCCAGATGTAACTTGGTTTTTACTATTGAATGAAATTATCTTCCGATTTGTTAAAAAAAAAAAATTGGTATCGTACAGGTAATGAAATGAGTCAGACCGATACCGACCGTCCCGATATCAATATTCATTTTTATTGTTTTTTTTATCAATGTAGAACACGTCTCGATACCCTTTTAGTCATATCGCGACTTTGTTATTTTGTTTCACTTTTGGTCATTATAGCAATTGTTGGTACCATAGCAAACCGAACCAATTTCCACCAACTTCCCATAATGTAGATTCACAAATTTTAAAAGCTTTAGTTTTATTTTTGTTGTTGTTGTTATTAGCTTTGGTTATATTTTGTTTTTTCTTTATAACTTTCAAGATAAGATACTTTTGAAATCATGAGTATACCGTTGCGATGTTCCTATTTTTATCTGTGTCTCGATATAATATTTTTCAAACTCATGTTGTGAATTGTAATGTACAAGTAATCAAAGCAAAACGTGAATGTTATCAAAATAACATCACATTTAGTTTTTTTTTAACTAAATTTGTGCCGTTTTTTTGTTACTCTACTTATAGTCTTATATAAAACGATGTTTTATAAAGTTTTGAACGAAGTTTAATAGAGCTTTTTTTTATCATAAGCCATAGTGAGTGCCGATACGGTACATCTACGGTGAATTACCGAACTTAAGTTGTCGACCGAAAACATCGGTAACGCTATTATCAGAATCCTTACCGGTATTCTTTCTTTTTTGTGGTTTTTGATTATTGTAAAATACATGTCGACATCGTTTTGCTTATCATGACTTTATTTTTTAGGTGTTCTCTTTCAGTTACCATATTGAGTGCCGGTAACGTAATCGATACTGTAATTAAACGAACCAGTATCGAGTGGATTCCGGCTATCAACTTTATTTTACCATTGTGTACATTTTCAACTTTGTTAAAAATCGGGTTGCCCTGCTGCGAAGCGCGGGTAACCCACTAGATATCATTAAAGAAAAAAATGGAAGGTGGGGCAAGGCAATAGTAATATTCACCTGTTGTATACGTTTTCAATCTTCTAGAATTCCTTATAACTATTAGAGTTAGTGCTATTTGCCTTTGACACGTTTGGAGGTCTAGTGCCCGAAGCAATTCGGTTCTTGGAAAGAGTACAAAAGGTGGTGCAGAGTAACTCCCCAGCGACCAAGGACTCACGTTTTATTTTTAATAGAGTTGGTTTTGCTATTCAAAAGGGGGTAGCGGCGCAACTTGTAGCCCGTTTACCCGTCACTCACTTGTAAATCTTGTTGGTTTTTAATGAATGTGAAAGTGAATTTATATATTAGACTTTGAACCGCTGCTTAGACCATGTGTAGTAGAGCATGGATTTTAGAGTGAAATCCCCCCATAACGCCCCAACACCGCCCCTGGTGGCGTTATACTTCGAAAGTGTCTGCAAGCGTGAAAAACTTAACGATTGATTTGGCGTGAAATTTCTTCTTTTGGTGGGAGCCAACAAAATTCGGCCAAGTGGAAGGTGCGTTGTTTTTTTTCAGACCCATTAGTTAGTCCATATTGTACTGCTATGCTATATCTTCAACAAGTCAAAGAGCAGAAGTTCCCTGGACGACACAAAGAGCAACAGAACCCCCTACATAGTTCAAGAAGTGACTGAGATCGATCAAGTAGAGTAGATTAATTGAGAGTAATATGTTCACTAGATACATGTTACTGCTGTTTATCATCCAAATCTGTTGTTTGACTAAAACATCATCTCAACCTTTGCCTGGATGCCAAGAAAGATGTGGCAGCGTGACGATCCCATACCCATTTGGAATCGGGGCCAATTGTTCAGCAGACGACACCTATTCTATAACTTGCAACACAAGTTTCAACCCACCAAGACCCTTCATCACCAGTATCAATCTTGAGGTATTACAAATCTCACTGGAAGGCACTGTTCGTGTCAACAGTCCGTTGTTTAAGAGCTGTAATGGTAAAACAGATTATCTGACTATAAACTTCAGAAATACGCCATTTACATACTCGCCTACCGCCACTAGATTCACAGCTATGGGATGCGATAATCTTGCACTGATCAGCGGGCAAACAGGCGTTGTTGGAGGTTGCATCTCTCTTTGCAATATTAGTGTCCCGGATAGGACCTGCTATGGAGTCTTGTGTTGCCAGACAAACATACCTCCTGCACTTGACTTTATTGATGCTTCGGTAGGTAGCGTATCCTCTACAAATGATCAAAATGTGTGCAGGTATGCTTTTATGGTGGATGTTGATTGGTTCGGTAACTTGTCAAACATATTTGAGGTGCAAAGCTTGCCCAGTGTTCCTGCTGTGCTAGATTGGAAATTATCATGGAGTTGCAGAGCATTTGCACCGCTCGGTTCGTTAACAAGTCCCTCTATTTGTGGTATTAATTCTTTCTGTTCAAACCAAGGAGTATGCTCTTGTTTGCAAGGGTACCAAGGAAATCCATACCTACCAGGAGGCTGCCAAGGTAAATCTTAGTAACACATGTCACCAGTTTGGCTCTTGTGGTTTATACAACGCGAATACTAGCATCTTTTATTTTATATGGTCTAGCCCCTCAGATAGAGGTGGCAGATAGGGCTGATGGTTGGTAACGGGTGAGGTTCAACATAGTTATGATTGTTCAAAAAGCTTGTGGCTCGTAGCTCAATCAAAATTCAAACGAGCCGAGCTCTACCGAAGGTAAGCTTGCTTGTTAGGTTTGCTTAAACTAAGGCCAATATTAACATTTGCGAGTTATAACCCACATAGCAGGTTTTATATCAATCTAAGCTTGTTCGTCTCATATTAAATTTGTTTACAAATTTTGAGTTTATGTAAAAGAAATAATATACATTAAAGCTTGAAAAACAAATGGGCTCAAGGGTTTTACGAGCCGAGCTCAAAGTTTCAGCTAAGATCAACGAGCTAAGTAGGCTCGTTTGACTTCCAGCTTGAGGTGAAGCTGGCTCATTAAGCAGACCTAGGCACGGTTGGGGTTGGCTAGGCTGGGCACACACTTTTTTCAAAGAAAAAAAAAACAACTGTTACAACTTTTAACAACATTATATTAAATAACTATACTTTTATATGATTCAGAGGACTTTATGCATGAAAAATATACCTTTGATGACTTTTGACTAATTTCCTGTTAACACTCTTTAGCTCTTTGACCCATTAGTGATAAAACATTAATTTGAATCAACTCAGGTACACCTAAATGCGCATTAAAGTGACCAAGATGTGTGATTTGACCATACTTATATGCAATTAAATCACAAATCATTGTACAGAGAAAGATTTTGATAGCTAAATACTTGCATTGCAGCTCTATAACATCTATGTTACTAACTATGGTTTCAATTTGGTTTTTCAGACATCGATGAATGTGCCAACCCTTCAGCAAATAATTGTATAATTTTCTGTAGAAACACCCCAGGAAGTTACAGTTGTTCTTGTGAAAATGGGTACATTATCAATGGAAATTCGTGTGTGAAACTACAAGAGAACAATAAATTAAAGACACTACTCATAGGTATGACTATATACATCACAGATAAATCTATTTACTATGATTCATAGATATCTTTCTAATACCTAATGGATTCATTTGTTTGGATTAACCTGCTTAAGATTAATTATGTTTATGTTAGGTGGCACTTTCGACCCGATATTAACTAATGGGTCGATTTTGTTTTCTTTTTAATCGCGTGTGATCAAATAAAAAAATATTAGCTAAACAGGTAAAAAGTTATTTTGAATGAAAAAACCTCCTAAATCTTGATACAAAGTTTTTGATTATTCTTGTAATTGCATTTGTCAGAATATAATAGGTTACTTGTCGTTAGCATTAGGCGCACTAGCTTAGCCCATTTAGAGTAGGCTTTGTATTTTGTGTATTTAGATTGTACCATGCTTGTTGCAAGTTTAACATGTACTAAAACTTGAGCTTGTCTTTTAAACACGAACCCATTTTGACCCATTACCTAACCCGGCCATATTGACACTAATGATGGAATTTGCAAATTCAGAAACAGAAATTGCAACGAAAATTCAAGAGTGATTTGAGATGAGAAGCAATGATAAGCTTGTCAACTAAAGAAACAAGAGATTTAGAGTAGTTTATGAGACTGAAAGCAAACACACAAATAAGGTCTTGAGAGAAATTGAAGATGAAAAAGTTGGCATTTCATTAGCTAACCTCTCCTCTAGAATATGTGACTTTTAATAGCTCTATAATTGACTTGTTGCTTACGGGCCAAACTAATCAACATTAGAAACTCCAAGTCCTCGGAAGAAACTCATGTCACAAATAACTTTAGCATGATGGCATTTACCTTTCTAAGCATTGACTAAGATCCGATTAATCTCTACCTCAATTCCATGTCCTTCCCTGTTATTTTGATCGCCATCATCTTTTAATGATTCCATTTCTATATAATAAAGCTGTGGAGTTTTCCCTTTACACTTATGACCGCGTTGGAACTTCTCATCACAAAAATGGCACAAGCCTTTTGCCTTTCTATCGTCAAATTTTGCTAGTGTTAAAGTTCTATTATTAACATTTTTATTATATGTTGGTGTGTGAAACATTATTGGCTAACAGTTTCACAGTAAGATACATTTGTTCTCGAATTGCTAGCAGATGCATTTAAATTAGTCGATTTAGAACTAAATTTTGATCTCTTTGCCTTCATAGTAGCCTTCTTACAGTTTAGTTAAAAAGAAACCTTTTCAAATGGTTTGTGAATAACATTCTAACTTTCAAGTTAATGTAGCCTGCTAATAATTATATCAAAATAGGCATGCTCATCTTTTATTCTTATCAGTTTGCTTAAGTCAATGTATAAGCTACACAACTCACTTGTTGAAAATAATGTTAAAAGTGGCGGAAGGTTAATCATAAATCATATGGTGGCGTTGATAGCCAAAAGACAAGGGGTACATGCACCAATCGGCCTTTGTCCCGAGTGTTGAGTGTTATGTGCCTTATGTCTAAGGCTTGATGCAAAACTACTATCTAGAAGCAGACTCTTTATTCCTATGGGGTAGAAGTAAAGTTGTCTACATTTTACCCTCCTTAGACCCCACCTTAGCTTCGCTATTGGTGGAATTTACTGAGTATGATGATGATGAATAGACTTGTTGCTTTATAAACCAACTCCATCCAACTAACATCTTATAACTGGCCTATCTAACCAACAGTGGAAACTCCTAAATCCTCGGTATATGTAATACACATTGATCATCTCTATTGGCAATGTAGGTTGTTTCAGTGGCTTGGGAGGCTTATTGTTGATAATTGTTGCATGGTGGGCGTATAAAATTATGAAGAGGAGGAAGGAAGACATGCTCAAGAAACTTTTCTTCAAACAAAACGGTGGTTTACTACTGCAGCAACAAATGTCATCAGGTGACAATGGCAATGTCGAGAAAACCAAACTCTTCAGCTCAAAAGAACTCGAAAAAGCCACCGACCATTTCAACAAGAATAGAATCTTAGGGCAAGGGGGTCAGGGAACTGTGTACAAGGGAATGTTGACCGATGGGAACATTATCGCAGTTAAAAAGTCAAAAATCAAAGACGAAAGCGAAATCGAGCAGTTTATCAATGAGGTAGTCATTTTATCACAAATTAACCATAGAAATGTGGTTAAATTACATGGTTGTTGCTTGGAGACAGAAGTCCCCCTCTTGGTGTATGAGTTCATCCCTAATGGAACTCTTTATGATTATATACAAGATCAAAATCAATATTTCCCTCTAACATGGGAAATTCGATTAAGAATTGCTACCGAAATTGGGGGAGCACTTTCCTACCTTCATTCTTCAGCTGGAATGCCGATTTATCATCGAGATATCAAGTCCACAAACATACTTTTAGATGAAAAATTTAGAGCGAAAGTTGCGGATTTTGGGACTTCAAGAACACTTGCTGTCGATCAAACTCATCTCACCACAAAAGTACAAGGCACATTTGGATACTTAGATCCAGAGTACTTTCAATCAAGCCAGTTTACAGAAAAGAGTGATGTTTATAGCTTCGGAGTGGTTCTGGTGGAACTATTAACCGGACAAAAACCTATAATGTCATTTGAGGTTGGCGAAACACGTAGTTTGGCGATGTATTTTTTGTCTGCAATTGAGGAGAATCATTTGTCTAAGATCGTTGATCCTCGTGTGAAGATAGAGGGCGAGGAAGATCAAATTACAAGATTTGCTGATCTTGTGAACAGATGCTTGAATTTGGATGGGAGAAAACGACCCAGAATGAAAGAAGTAGCCATTGAATTGGAACTCATACGAACATCGTATCAAGCACCTGAAACTGAAGAGTTTGAATATAAAAACACCATTGAACAAGCTAAGATTTGGGATGCCATGTCCAGCAGCATTGAACCAGGCTCTATTAGGATTTCATCTTCCTTAGATTCCCATCCTTTGTTGATTTGACACATGGTATATTGGTATGTTTGTTTGTAGATGTATTTTTTTCACAAATACCAATAAAAACATTTATGTGTTAGAAATACATACGTTTTGAGATTCAGTTCAATGTTTATGGGTTTTATGTTGTATTGGTATATGTATTTGTAATATTTTGTATAATTATATGTGCTACATGTTTCCGTAAATTCCACACTTTCATATAATGTTATCATCACGACTGGTCTTTTCTATTCACCGACTAAGAGCGCTGCCACTCTTGTTCTTCATGATACAAGCTTACTTTAGTTGCAGCCCTAACCTGAACCAATGTTACTGAAGTTCTAATCTTTTCAAAAGATACAAGAGTATCATCGTTTGTTCAAGAGTTCTCAACTTTTTGTTTGGCACCGGAGGTCTCCACCCTGTTGACAATCATCAAGGCTCTATGGTCCTGCAAAATCATCGACTGTGGTTGCCAGTGCCAACTTTTATTATATGGAATTGTTTTGATGAAGAACTATTTGAGATCAAGAGCACACTAACTTTCATTGGAGATGTTTACTAGATACATATTACTGTTGTTTATAATCAAGACCTATTGTTTCACTGAAACATTATCTTAACCTGAAAAATGTGGGTGTGTGGAGATCCCATATCCATATGGAATCTGGTAGAATTGTTCAGCACATAACACCTATTCCATAATTTGGAGCACAAGGTTCAACCAACCAAGACTGATATGTACCCATGACTTCCATTATCTATGCATCCCACGTGTATGCATTTTCATCTATTTTGCATACATGTGTTTGTTAATTTTTAGTCATGATCCTCCATGTTCTCCATGTAGTAGTAGTTTGCATGTGCACGTTTAATTTTTCATGGTATTTAAAGCTTCATTTTGATTAACAAAGATAGTAGCAGAATTGGATCAAAAAGTTGTTCTATTTCTTGTCTTGTTTTTCTTTGGAGATTAATCCACTCAACGGGTCTTGGGAGATTGACCATCTCAAATCGGTCTTTATCCTTCATCACCAGTATCAATCTTGAACATTAGAAATCTCACTAGAAGGCACAATAATGTCAACAGTCCATTGTCTAATAGCTGTAACGGTAGCACAAATCATCTGGTTATAAACGTCACAAATACACCATTTACATAGTTGACTATCGTCACTAAATTCACGACGATAGCCTTGCATTAATTAGTGGGCCGATAAGGGTTATCGGAGGTTGCTTATCGTTTTGCAATGATACTGTATTGGATAACAACTGCTATGGTGTCTTGTGTTGCTAAACAACCTTTACTTAAGCTTATTAATGCTTCTTTAAGGAGCATAGACCTTCTAGTTCTTTAACCGTTAGTGGTGAGGCATGGATGGGTCATCACATGTATTTTCTAATTTGATTTTTCAGACATATACGAATGTGCCAGCTCTTCAACAAATCATTGCGAATTTTCTAATTTTCCTGCACAAATACTCCATGAAATTACAGCTTTTGCCCAAATGGATACCTGAGCGTAAAAACCTCCTAACCTTGATTCAAAGATTATGATTATTCTTGCAATAGTATTGTATTTGTTAACACCTTTTTTATTTACAAAAGAAATCAAACATGAGAATTTCCACAAAGTCTAAAATTTCTTGGCCCTCTTTTCACGAAAAAAATATGCTAATAAGAACAAAAACTTCCAAAAAATTAATGAGGCTATTTTGATCACCACTCACTACATGAAAGGAAGCGACCATTAAAAAAAACAAAAAAACAATTTATGAAGCTATTTTGATTTTTGACCATTTAAAATTAATACCACGAATTCATTTAATACCAAGATTGAGACGATAGTTCGAAATCAAAATAAAGCAAAATAGACTTGAAAAAGTATATGATTTGAGACAAAAAAAATTCGATCCCCAAAACAAAACCAATTTATAATAACCGATCAGTAAACATTTGACCCAAATACCGATTTAAAAATTCTTTTAATCAAAATATCCTTTTGAATCCCTTGATATAAATAAAAACACCAACCTTATGAACCAGAGAACCTTTCTTTTGATGAACATACATCCCCCAAAAATATGCTAAACCTTCTTCTGATACCAATTGTAAATCCCAAAATTATACCCAATATCAAGTAATCTCTATCAAAGGCGAAAACAGTGATAAAGATGATTCAAGAAATATGAACGATTTATAAAAATGATGATCTTCAATAGCATACGGTATAACTTACCATCTAATACTAGAGAGAATTCTATTAGTGAAAAGTAAACCGCCAGTCACAAATGAACCACAAAATAACTTTAAATATGTGGAAGGTTTCCCAAATGGGCCAACATGGCCTTAGCCCTTCCACAGCCCAATCCACAAGATTAAAGTCCAAATACTAACACAATGAGAACTAATAACTGAGAACTAAATAACTGTCCGAGAACTAATACTAAACATAAACCTATAAATGTATGGACCTAAGAGTTATCAAGGTCCAGAAGGCCTACTAACTTTGATGATTATGTTACCTTCCTAACTAAAGCAGATATGCATACCGGAAAGCTTACTAATCCTAACTCTTATAATGAAGCCATTAGCAGTGATCAGTCTTGTGAATGGACAAAAGCCATGACTGACAAGCTTGAATTCATGAAGAAAAATGACGTTTGGGATTTGGTTGAATTACCCAGCGGTGCAAAAGCCGTAGGATGTAAATGAGTGTTCAAAACAAAGCTAGATCCAAATAGGAACGTTGAACAATATAAAGCGAGATTGGTTGCGAAAAGGCTACACTTAGAAAGAGTGAATTTATTATCAAGAGACGTTTTCACCTGTCTTTCGAAAAGATTCCTTAAGGATCGTTATGGCCCTCGTAGCTCATTTTGATTTAGAGTTACATCAGATGGACGTTAAGACTACTTTCCTTAATGGTGACTTGGACGAAGAAGTGTTCATGAAGCAACATGAAGGCTTTAAACCTGAAGGTCAAGAACATCTAGTTTGCAAGTTAAAGAAATCCGTATACGGTTTAAAACAAGCCTCACGACAATGGTACTTAAAGTTTGATGAAGTCGTAAAGAATAATGGTTTCATGAAGAATCAAGTCGATCAATGCACCTACCTTAAGATGAGTGAGAGTAATTTTACTATTCTTGTCCTTTACGTTGGTAGCTTAGATATGTTGCATGAGTCGAAGCGATAACTTTCGTCTAATTTCAACATGAAGGATCTCAGATAAGCCTCTTATGTCATTGGCATCGAAATACACCGAGACAGATGCAATGGGATCTTAGGTTTGTCTTAAATGGCCTACATTGATCGTGTTCTCACACGTTATAACATGCAACATTGTAAACCTACTCCAGCTCCAGTAGCTAAGGGAGATGTCTTCGGATTGTTCCAATGTCCGAAAACAGAAGTGGAGAAAGAACATATGAGAATGATACCTTATGCCTTAGTAGTCGGTAGTCTTGCTTATGCTCAAGTCTGTACGCGTCCAGATATTGCTTACGTCACTAGAATTCTAGAACGTTACTTGAATAATCCTGGCCATGATCATTGGAAGGCAGCTAAGAAAGTTTTAATATATCTGCAAGGGACTAAATGCAATGATGATAACAAATCCACTTATGTTAGCAGGCGGACCCATTTCATGGAAGAGTCATAAACAGAGACTTACGGCAACATCCATAATGATGGCGGAATACATAGCTGTGTATAACGCTACCTATCATGGAATGTTGATTAGGAATCTCATTACTGGACTCAAAATTTCAATTCAATCTCTAGATCATTGAAGCTTTACTTTCATAACTCAGCCGCCATTAGTTTTTCGAACAGTAACAGTTCGATTGGCGCTGGTCATTCCTTGGATAAGAAGTATCTGTTCGTGCGTGAACGAGTTGAGGAGAACAATCTTTGTATCGAACATATAAGTACTAATGATATGCTTGCGGATCCGATGACTAAAGGTCTCCCACCTAAAGTATTCGAAGATCACATTTCGAAGATGGGACTTACTAATGACCTCTTTTAGAAGCATATGTTCTTATTTGACCATTTATGTTTACTTATGACTTATGAATAATGACTTACGTTTACTGAAATTTCCTCGTTATGATTTGTTTGTCTATTAGTATGTTAAGCTAGCATAATGACATAAAGACAATAATGTAACAAATCAATAACTAAGGGCATAACGAAAATTGATCCTAATGTTAAGTTTTAGATTTGGATTGTAGTATGATTAATTGGGGTCCTAATTCGAATAAAGACTTAACGACTGTATTTCTCTGCTACAGTTTGGGTTTAGAACTAAAATGGGTATTTAACTCATGAGGCTTACGGAATACTCATAATAAATGATTACTCGGCTAAGTGGGAGAATGTTAGAATAAATATACGTAGCGTCTTGTATATTTACCGGTAGCAGTTATAATCATTTATATTATGATTAATCAATTGCTAAATACTCTAAGCTCATAACTGATTTGTCTTTGATGGACAGACTTATCATTAGTTGAGCATAACTAGAGTGTCCCCTGTGTATGTATAAATAGGGAGAGATTACTAGGGATTAAGGGTTACACATTATTATCAACATAACACCATTAAGATTCGGCCTCCTCCCTACTCTCTCCCATAACCGATTCTTCTAAGGATCATTAGCCATCATAATTGCAGACCCTAAAGGGAACTCGGACACACTGACAATCATGTCGACCTCAACGCTATCAACATCGTTAGCAGGTCTCACGAATCTCTTAGGTACATGTTTAGTTGTTTTTCCATTCATAGTAACAAAATTGATGCAACATAAACTAGTAATAAATAAATAAACAAGTCCACTCCAACTCCAAAGAGGATTAACCCTTCAAGCACCTGGTATGCATAACTTCAACTTGTGGTTTCTCTTGATGGAAGTTAGAGAAGTAATTATTTCTTATGCTGAAAGTTAATTAGTTGATTGTTAAACAGTAACTACTTTATGGGGAGACAAGTCTCTGTTTTCTGATAGACAAATTCAGAACACATGGCTTGGACTGAAAACAGATAACAAAATATAAAGATACGTAAACAAACTAAACAAAAATATGGATCTAAATCCATACCATAAACAAAAGTGTTCCATAAAGTGTTCTCTAGGTGATTAGCACCTGCAGAAAATTAAATTTAATTAATTTTAACTGATCACCGAAGACGAGTTAAAGAATTGTCAATGGCAGGCTTGAAAATTTCTTGATTAAACATGTCAAACTAGTGCATTTGAAACTGCTATATTGAACAGGTCAAACAACTGAAGTTACCTTGAAGGCACCAAGAACAATAGATCTCCTATATTATTCAAGAAATGACTGAGATCAAGAACACACCAATTGTTGCAGATCGATATTCGAAATGTTTACTAGATACGTATTACTGCTGTTTGTCATCAAAACCTCTTGTTTCACTAAAACACAATCTCAATCTTTGCCTGGATGCCAAGAAAGATGTGGCAGTGTGATGATCCCATACCCATTTGGAATCGGGTCGAATTGTTCAGCACACTACACCTATTCCATAATTTGCAACACGAGTTTCGACCCACCAAGACCCTTCATCCCCAGCATAAATTTTGAGGTATTAGAAATATCATTGGAAGGCACTGTTCGTGTCAATAGTCCGTTGTTTAACAGCTGTGATAATACTACAAACCATCTGGTCGTAAACTTCACAAATACCCCATTTACATACTCCTCTACCGCCACCAGATTCACAGCTACGGGATGCAATAATCTTGCATTACTCAGCGGGCCTATTATGGCTATCGGAGGTTGCATATCACTATGCAGTAATACTGTACCGGATAACAGCTGCTATGGTGTCTTGTGCTGTCAAACAAACATACCTCCTTCACTTAAGTTTATTAATGCTTCTTTAAGTAGCATAGATTCTAGGTATGGTGACGGTCCATGCAAGTACGCTTTTATGGTGGATGCTGCTTGGTTTGGTAACTTGATAGACATATATCTGGTCCAAAACATGGACAGTGTTCCTGCTGTGCTAGATTGGAGATTATCAGCGAATTGCAATTCGTTTGGACTGTTGGATTCCGGCAGTAATACTTCTGTTTGTGATAGTAGAGCTTTCTGTTCAAATCAAAGTGTATGCGCTTGCTCCCAAGGGTATCAAGGAAACCCGTATCTATCAGGTGGCTGTCAAGGTAAATCTCTAATTACAAGTAATGGTGGCACATTGGCTTGGTTGTTGGGTAATGGTGCGATCCAGGACGGTTTGGCTTGGGCTGTACAAACCACTTTTCTTTTTCCAAAAAAATCTTACATTTTTTAACAAAAGTTTGATTATTTAAATAATAACCAACTGATCTTTAAATAATATGGTTTATAGAATTTTATGCATGAAAAATACACCTCTGATATCTTTTTACCCATTTCCATAGAAAAGTCCTTTTAGTTCTTTGACCTGTTAGTGATCAAACATAAGCCGATTTGACGCTTACATAGATGGGTCAGAATTGGCACACTAACAATGATGTATGTTGCTAACTGCCGTTCCACTTTGGTTTTATAGATATCAATGAATGCGCCAGCTCTTCAACAAATGATTGCGAATTTTCGTGTACAAACACTCAAGGAAGTTACAGATGTTCTTGCCCAAATGGGTACCAGATCAATGGAAACTTGTGTATAAAAATACAAGCAAACAATAGAATGAAGACAATACTCATAGGTATGACTATCGACATAAACATTTGTTAGCGTTACAAGCGTTATAAACATGTCAAAAGTCTATTTTGAATGGAAACAACTTCCTAAATCTTATGATCATTATTGTAATAGTATTGTATTTGTCACACATTTACCATATAATTAAAACTTTAAAAGATCAAGAAAAATGTCGTGGACTAACCCAACTAGAGCCTTTTAAACCCGAAACCATCTTGACACCTTTGGCTATAGGTAAATGCTAATACACATTGATCAGCTCTTTTTGTAATGTAGGTTGTTTCAGTGGTTTAGGAGGTTTGTTGTTACTATTTGTTGCATGGTGGGCATATAAAATCACGAAGAGGAGGAAGGAAGACATGCTCAAGAAAGTTTTCTTCAAAAGAAACGGCGGTTTACTGTTGCAGCAACAGACGTCATCAGGTGACAATGGTAACGTCGAGAAAACCAAACTTTTCACCTCAAAAGAACTCGAGAAAGCTACCGATCACTTCAACGAGAATAGAATCATAGGGCAAGGGGACCAAGGAACTGTTTACAAGGGAATGTTGACCGATGGGAACATTGTAGCAGTTAAGATGTCAAAGATAAAAAACGAAAGCGAAATAGAACAATTTATCAATGAGGTTGTCATTTTATCACAGATTAACCATAGAAATGTGGTTAAATTGCATGGTTGTTGCTTGGAGACAGAAGTCCCTCTCCTAGTGTATGAGTTCATCCCTAATGGAACTTTATATGATTATATACATGATCAAAATCAGTATTTTCCTTTAACATGGGAAGTTCGATTAAGAATTGCTACCGAAATTGGGGGAGCACTTTCCTACCTTCATTCTTCAGCTGGAATGCCGATTTATCATCGAGTTATCAAGTCCACAAACATACTCTTAGACGAAAAGTTTAGAGCAAAAGTTGCGGATTTTGGGACATCAAGAACACTTGCAATTGATCAAACACATCTCACAACAAAAGTACAAGGCACATTCGGATACTTAGATCCAGAGTACTTCCAATCAAGCCAGTTTACAGAAAAGAGTGATGTTTATAGCTTTGGAGTTATTCTAGTGGAGCTATTAACAGGAGAAAAACCAATTGCATCATTTAAGGTTGGCGAATCCCGTAGTTTGGCGACGTATTTTTTGTTGGCGGTTGAGGAGAATCGTTTGTCTGAAATCGTTGATCCTCGTGTGAAGATAGAGGGCGAGGAAGGTCAAATTACAAGATTTGCTGATCTTGCTTATAGATGCTTGAACTTGGATGGGAGAAAACGACCGACAATGAGACAAGTAACCATAGAATTAGAGCTCATACGAACATCGAACGAGGCACCTACAACTGAAGAGGTTGAATATAAAAACATTGAACAAGCTAAGGTTTGGGACACCCTTTCTTCAGGAATTGAATCAGGACCCATTAGCATTTCATCTTCCTCAGATTTTCATCCTTTGTTGCTTTGAGTGACTTTGTATTAATTTGATGAAGATATTTTTTTTAATTATTTTTGCAAACTAAAGACTTGCATACATGTTGTATAGAGTTTGTATAGAGTTTGAGATGCTTGCAAACTAAAGACTTATGTAAGAAACACATATTACATAATCATCTTTAGAGTGAAGTGTAATTTTCATCCCTCAGGTTTCGTCTAATTAGAACACAAGTAAAAATTAAACAAATAACACGTATAAATTTAACAAATAACAAATAATAAGAAATTAAAAAAACTCAACTGGTTTTATCAAGATCAACTAAGCAGGAAGATGAATCTTTGATCAATTGAAGCGGACCCCTGTTCTATCGAAACGTCTAAATCAAATGAACGGAACCCTGTCGACTTGGCGTCTCGACGATTGGCGATGGGGAAATCGAATAATGATGGCCGATTGGGGTTTTTATTAGGATTCTGATCGAATGGCGGGTCGAGACCTGAGTATCGATCGACGCTTCACATTTTAGTATTTGACATTATGACTCAAATAGATATTGGAAAATGGACTATTAGTATTGGATTTCAATTCTAACACCTAAATGAGCTAGCTCTATTTAAATCTTGGACCAACATTATTGATGATTTAATGTGGGCCTATATTGATTTTATTTAAAAAATTAAATGTATAAATTATCAAGGCAATTGAGCCGAACTGAGCAAACCTTTGCTCGTATTTGTTTACAACCGAACAGATTTGAACCGAGCATGTTTGTATTAAAAAGCAGTGTTGAAACTAGGGGAAATGGAATTTAATAATCCCAACTTTGGAGGGTTGTAAGGCAGCAGTCCCAACTTAAAAGTTGTAATACAGCAGTCCCAACTTGTCAACCTTTTTATTTTAATGGTCCCAGACTAACCTCAGTTAGTTTTCTCTGTTAAGTGCCACGTAGGCATCCCATGTGGCAGTCCACATGGCAATCTGTCCAGTTGGAAAAAAAACGTGGGTCCCACAATGTAGATGTGTCTTTTTTTAATCTTTATACCAAAATATTTATATATATATATATACACACACACATATACAATATATATACACACACGACACATATACAATATATATACACACATATATTGTTGACAGAGAGAGAGAACGCAGAGAGAGAAAGAGATGAGAGAGAGAGAGAACGCAGAGAGAGAAAGAGATGAGAGAGAGAATGAACACCACCATCGGTCATCTTCTTTGGTCACCCTCCATCACCGGTGACCGGATCCACTTGCCACCCACAACCTGTCAACACACCACCAATTCGAATGGAGCCCTAATTTGACAGGAGGAAGAAGACAGGGAGAAGCCCTAATTGTTTTTGGGGAAAAAGCCCTAATTGTTTTTGGGAAGAAGCTCTGATTGTTTTTGTGGTTTGTGTTGGTTTGTATATGTTCGTCTAGATTATTTCGTCTGGATTGTTAAGGAAAACAGGTGGTAGTGGGTGTAGAGTGGTGGTAGTGGGTGTAGTGGTGGTAGTGGGTGTAGAGTGGTGGTAGTGGGTGTCGTCGGAGGGAGGGAAAACAGAGGAGGAGGAGGAGGAGGAGGGAGGGTAGACATAGGAGGAGGGAGGGTAGACAGAGGGTAGAGTGGTGGTGGTAGACGGTGGTGGTGGTGGTTGTGGTGGTGACAGGCGGTTGTGGGCGTGTTCACCCTCTCTCATCTCTTTCTCTCTCTGCGTTTGGTGGTTGGTGGTAGTGGTGGTGGTTGGTGGTGGTCGGATTGCTCTGTTCCGATGAAGAAGGAGGTGGGTTGTGTACTCTCTCTCTCTCTCTCTGTATATATGTGTGTATAATATATACACAGATTTAATAATTAATAGATTCAATAATTAATAGATTTTTTTAATTGAAAAAACAAGTTGGGCCCACGTTTTTGCCATTTGGACATACTGTGCCACGTAGGACTGCCACGTGGGATGCCTACGTGGCGTAGGCACTTAACAGAGAAAACTAACTGAGGTTAGTCTGGAACCATTAAAATAAAAAGGTTGATAAGTTAGGACTGCTGTGTTACAACTTTCAAATTGGGACTGCTGCCTTCCAACCCTAAATTTAGGATTATTAAGTTCCATTTCCCCTTGTAACTATTATATCTTGGTTTTTAAATAAAGGATAATGAAAAGATCAAAGCTTGCCTTGGAAGGAAGGCACAAAACAAAACAAAATATATTTCTATGGTTAGATTAGATCGCAGACAGTTCCAACGGTAACATCTAAAAATGTCATCGAAAGAAACAGACAAGAAAATATTATCATCTGAAATACCAATAGAGATAATTAGCGACGAAGAAATGTCACTAATCGAAGCAGCCTTCTCTTTAGCCTCCACCTCCCGTCACTTCCATCATAATTATTCATATTCAACCTCCTTTAATAATAATAATAATATTTCGAAACGGACTTGTTACTCCCTCATCGGTGATATTGAAGATGGAATTGGAAGTAGCCAGAAGAAGAAGAAAAAGGTTAATGAATCTTTATTGCGTCGATTCAAGAAGAAAACAGGGTTGTCAGTTACAGATATTACTGCCTCGGTAATCTATTGTTTTCTTCTTATATTTTGATTATATAATATGATGTTGTCTCCAGGATCTTGAAAAAAAAAAGCCTTCATTTTTAAGCCTAAAGGTATAGTATAGGCTTTGATTTAATATTTTCTCAAGATGAAGAGAATCTTTGATAATTTTGGAACTAGTTTTGGGTGTCCTATGTGCATTCTTACATTCACCATTAGGTGTCCAATAACTAAGGGATTTCAGGCATGTTTAGTTAAACTAGTTGACGGGATGGCCTGTTTAATTTAAGTCAACCAGAATACAGCTTGCTTAGCTTAGCTTAGCTTAGATATGACAACCCAAAACAAGATTACTTTGTGTCCGTCTTTTTTTTTTAGGAATTACCACCTCTACTAAAAACGGCATCCCTCATCTTGCTTTCTTTATGTAAGGAATATGAGCAATTTTAGACCAATCCAATAAAATTTCGAGGCCAAACATAAGGGATACCTTTCAGTTCAAGATTCTCCAATTGGAGAATGATTCTTGATCATACAGCAGGCATAAAAAAGTTTCCCATCATCTGCACCCCGATCTAGACTGGTCGGATTAGTGAACTGACCGACTAATCTGAAGTAAACTGATAATTATAAGTGGGCTACTCGTACACTATTACCTTATTATAATCTTTTTATTATTTATCATATTACTAGTATTCTGTCATGAATCCAACAAATGATGGTTGTTAGGAATGGTGTGAGAAACAAAAAGAATTCTTTCTAGTCTGTGGAAAGCCAAAGGCTAGCGAAGCTATGAAAGCCGGCAGTGCTCGTCATGCACTACTTGAACAAGAGGTACCTTCAGGCTTTCATAATTTGTCATATTCATCAACATAAAATATTATTTATGGGTCGAGGTAACAAAATGGGTGGCTTAGGTAACTATTAAAATGAATAGTTTGTGTGCACTATGCAGGTAACATGTCATGGATGACCGTGGCGCGTTTGTCCATAATTGATTTTCTAATAAAATAAGTTTGTCAAAAACGATTACATGTAAAACATTTTAATAAGAACAATATTTTTAAAATAACAGTTTTAGAGGCTTTATGCATTTAAAATACACTTTGGATGCGTTTTGACCCATTTAGGTGTTTTTTACTCATTTGACTCGTCCAGGATACAGGATAATCCAAATTGGCTCATTTTTAAACCATCAATGGGTTTGTGTGTGTGTTACAGAGAGAGAGTTGTATAGTGTGATAGTGTTTTGTTGTGTATAGGTATGTTATTTAGTTTTTTTGTTATTGTAATGCAGGTTATAACAAAAGTTGAGGTTGTGATAAGATCAGCTGAAGAACGCTGGGCTTTGAAAATGATTAATTTCATATATGGCACTAATCAATTATTTATTGATGGTTTAACACGTGAGCTGCCATTGTAAGCTTCGTAACTCTTCAAATTTACCTTAGATGTACAAAATGTTATTTAATAGAAATTTCATTTGCTATTTGTCATTACTACAGGTTATGTGATTAATTTTGGTTGATAAATTCCTACAGGAGGCAATTTCTACCCATTTACTTATAATTTCGTCTATATGGGATTTGGGCTTATGTTTTCATCGCTCAGTAGTGGACCGAGCAAAATATTTTTTTTTAATTAGAACGGTTCCTAAATTGTGTTTTAAATACATACATTCTCCTCCCGCCTCCTATTAAAAAATAGACTATTACAGTAATATATAATTCTTTCAATCATATTTGATAAGTCAATTATTGCAAAGAAAATATCAATGTTTGCGAGTCAACCCAACTCGACCTGAGTTAACCCATGTTTTCACCTCTGAACACTCCCCTTGTTTTGTTAGCCATTTTATACATCCACTTGTGAATCCATTGTTTTAATAAAATTTATTGATGATATCGTTACCAGGATAGGGTTTGCGGAAGATGTATGCGTGGTTGGAATTATTGATGAAATACGCATGAAAACCGGAACAATAACATTAGTTGAAACCAAAACCCGTTCACAAAACAATCTTCCTTCTGAAGCGCAACAGAGAAACGGAAGGCTTCAGTTAATGTGCTACAAGTACCTATGGGATAACCTGCTGACTCATCCATTTCCGACAAAACACTTTTTACAATTGTTTTCTTTGAACCCTGATTACGTGTTATCCCAAGAAATCTGCGAGTTTGCCATTCAAGCAGGTGCACCTGTACAGGTAATTTTGACCCGTTCATGTTCATAATACTGTCTCTTAACAGCTCTAATGTGTAAATATTAAGCAGGTCAAGCGGGTCGACAGTCTAACAAAGCGTATTCAAATGTTTAAACCTCCCTCTCAAATACTTTTATTTGGAATATACTTTTCTGATCCGTTCATGGTTATAATGTTTTCTCTCCAACGGATGAAATGGCTAACTTACAAAAAAACAACTCAACATGAAAACATCCGCTTGAATAGTTAAGCTGGTCAAACGGGTCAAATGGATAGGGTTTTACGATAGACTATACATGAAAACAGCAGCTTACAAAAATGAAAAAAAAAAAAAGATGACCGGTTATGACATAATCTCTTCTGTTTATGTTTGCAGACACTTAATGATGTAATAGGAAAATACCAATATGTTTGTTCCATGCTGCCAGAAACTCCAGACCAGCTTCTGTTAAGGTAAGCCAATGGCTTTTTTTTACCATCAAACAAATTAAATTCACAAAATAATTTTTGTTGGTGTAAAATCATTTGTTATATAAAACCATAAATAAGTATTATGTTTGACAACTGGGGTTTTTTTTTTTTTGATTCGCCAACAGATATGAGTACCAGAAAGACCAAGCTTTGATAGGGGAGAACCAATATTTATATGAATCTGATTGGGTCGTGGATCGAATTCGTTCCAGTCTGGAATTCTGGAAGGGCGAACGAGAAGCAAGTTATGCACTCGAGAATGAGCGATGGAAATGCAAACACTGCAAATACGCGTCTAGGTGCCCGGCGAACACCATTTCTACCACTGTACAAACTTAAAAAAAAGGAACTCGGTGTAATCGTAAAGTTATTGAAATGTAGCATTTAATGTTATTTGCTTAATATTTATGGATGGTTCTGTACAAAGTGGTATACCTTGAAATTTTTTTGGTTTGGGACGAGTAAAAAATGGGGCATCTGTTGAGCCAATTTTAAATTGGTTTCAGTTTTAGTTGGGTTTAAAAAAAACTAGGTTAGAGACCCATGTATTACATGAGGTTGATAATAGAAAATTTTAATACAATAACGCGTATGAAAATTTACAATAATGTGATTAAGAAAACATATTTAAAGATGACAAAGTTCGAAAGTCCAAGACAAATTCCTCCAAAAAGTGGGTCAAACATGTCCAAAGCTAACGGTATACAACCTCTTACATCGCTTCATTCAAAATTATATTATAACCATAATAATCTAGTTCTATAATCACTTGCAACGCCCGTACCAAAAATTACCTTTCCAACTTGTTATTCAACCCGCCCATTTTGTCACCTCTACTTCTTACTTCACCAACAAACCATCCATAGTTGAATCAAGATATGATTATTATTTCTAGAGTAGAAATTAAGGGATAAATCTTGATAAGGAACAAAATATTAATCCAGATGTTGTAGAGATAAATCTGATACCTCGCTTTAAGATGTTTCTAATTAAGATGTTTCTAATTGTAGAAACAGAGGAATCGAAGCTTGATAACACAAATGAAGATCAATGCCATTTATTGTGTGAGATATCACATAATATGCATGTTGAAGAATTATGACAGATATTAAAGAATATCTGTTTTGGTATGGTTAAAAAATTCTTGAATAAAGTATTCTAAATGTTCGTGCTCAATCAAACTCATGGGATCAAGTTTAAATTAAGACTATTATAAGTTGGTGGATGTTCATAGGTGATGTAAGTCTCAAACAGTTGAGATCCAAGATTCATAGGTATTCATTAGAGATTGAATACCAGACGTAACTCGATTCAAAGATGTCTTCATGGATCATAGTCATAGAGAAGCTTTGAAAGTGATACAGTCTTTTGTCCTAAGATCTTAGAATCATATTAGCTCTGCTGGCCTAAGGCTGTTCGTTAATCTCACTGAATGACATACTATAACTGGATAGCAATATAGGTGCATGGTTGTGGACAATGCTGAAGTTAAGTGGGAGTCGTATGTTGTCTAAGGAATTGTGTACTTCTTTACAAGAAGAAAGAACGTTCTGGTGCCCTTAAGGATAAGACATCTGTGAAATGTATGGCCATACTCAAACTAGTGGTAGTTTGTCATTACCACTCGAATCCGGTACTAGATAGAAATGGTTAAACGATATGAGAATGAAACGGATCCATGTCTCATGTTTCAAAAGTTCTTGAAACAGAAAGGATAAATGATAATTGTTATCACTAAGGCTATATGCTTAATTGAGTAAAGCTTTACTCATAACAGAGAAGGTATAACTGACAAACATAAATCGTCATACTTTGATAGGGACAGTGCGGTGTAGCTAGACGCCCAACTCTACCGTGCATTATACCAAGTAATTGTTACTTGTCCAAGTGGGAGTTTCTTGGAAATGGTGTCCAAATATCGATTAATAATGCAACTATCAAAGTACGATCTAAAGAGTTACACTTTGGACTGCGAGCATAGAAATAATATTTAATTGTTAAATATTATTTATCACAAATAAACTTCGATTGAGAAATAAATATTTAGCGAAATATTTATCGAATAGATTATTACGAATAATCGGTGTTGATTATTTGGAGAAACAATAGAATGGAAGTGGATTGATTAAACGGATTAATCAATTGAATCGTTTAAAGTGTTGAACAATATAGTAATTATTAGAGAATAATTATTTTAGCGTTATCAAATAATTGTTATTCGATATTAATAAATGATGATTGATAATTGATAATTGTCGGGACGTGAAAATTATATACGGGTAAATATTATGGTAAATATTATTAAGGAGTTAAATAATAATATTATTATTATTTGACATTAATATATACTACTATATAATGAGTGTTGGACGGGTAAAGTAGTCATTTCATATTCATATATAAGGGTAAAATTGTAATTTTATTAAAATAACAAGACAAATTTAATACAACAATTAAATTCTATTTATTAATACTTGAAGTTTAAAGAAAAAGGAGAAAACCAATGTTTTCTAGACCGGTTCGGACCGGCCGGTCGGACCGGTCGAACCGGGAGTCGCTACAAAAGCCGGTCCGGTTCCTGCAGTTCGTAGACTTGATAAAAAATCGATCGGTTCGACTTTTTGTTAAGTTCGGTGGCTCATCAGTTCGGCCGGTCTAACCGGCGAGTTGCTTTATCCCACCTACAAAACCCCATAAGACTAACTTCAACGCATCCAAAATCTGCCCATTTGAGCCACGTCGGAGCCGCCCGGAATCAGGTGTAGTGTTGGAGCCGGCCGCCTGAAGATGTCCGAGGGTGAACCGCCCAAAGTTAAGGGCTTTGGTTGTCTCGGTTCTTGAGCCATTTCTTTTTTTCTCTATTATTTTCGACGATATATGGAGGTTTAAATGGATAAAGACACTGAATGAAGATATTAGAAACTTCAGAAGCTTTAATGGTGAAAATTGTTGTGGAGCATATTTTTTTTGAACGGCGTTGGAGATGATGTGTGAAAGTAAACAAAGAGATTATTTATTCTAATAATAAAAGTTTTATATTTACCCCTTGAATTAAGGCGAATTACATATTTAATCCTTTAAGTTTAATTTAAATAAAAATAACAATGTGGAAATATTACTATTATTTTAGATATAAATATATTGTGTAATACGTTATCTGGTTCTTAAATCCGGTCGGACTGGTTGGACCGGTCCGACCAGTGAACCGGTAAGACGTCCGATTCAATGTCCGATCCGGTCCTGAAAACATTGGAGAAAACAATAAATCAATGGTTATCAATACAACAATTAAATTATATGGATTAATACTTTAAGTTTATAGAAGAAGGCAACCCCCTAAAAATGTGTTAATTTTGACACTGGATCGACTTATTCGGAGGAATATAAATATATTTTATACATTTCATCTACAATAAACTAACAGCAAACAAACTCATATGTTCATTATGTAATTCTTGGAATTAGCCGGTGAAGATTGACAAACAGAGCCTAAGTAGTCTTTGGAAGGCTCAGTTTGGTATCAACACGAAGATCAAAAGAAGAAATTTTGTTGCTGTGTTTTGTCGGTTCAACAGGTTTAAATTTCAATCTCGTTCAATAATTTTATTTTAGTAATCAGTTTTGTGTTTTAAGTTTTGTTGGCAGAATTATTTTTGGTTAAGAATACGAAGAACAAGAAAGAACAGCAATTAAATTTTCGTTGATTTTGGGCTGTTTGATTCTTCTTTATTTTGTTGATTTTGTTAGTAGAGATTTCGGTAATTAGCTTGGAAAGAAAAACATTATCAAATATTGGAGTCAAATCCATTCCAAAATAAAGAGATTCTAAAATCTGGGTGGTCCCTACAACAGTCAACACTCGAGAACACCACTTCTCGGAAAACATCAGCTCCACCCGGAAACCATAAACCAACCGGACACTAACTACACAACAAGGAACTCAAGAACTTGTCTTCTGTCACAACCCGGCCACAGGGGGCCTGGACGAAATAACAGTTTGGTACAACATTCACGCAAATGCAAGCAACAGTGAAAGCGGTACAATAATATCTAACTTTATTAATATAATTTAGTTACAAAATACACTTTCATTAACTAAAACTAGTCCCTGATCGTACTTGCGCGGTTGGTTTCTATGGTTACTCGATCGTCTTATGGTTCGTCCACTAGTTGTGACTCCGAGTTGCAATCATACATTCTTCGTATCTCCAATGCCGGTACCTGAACACATGCTTAAAATGGTTTTGGGTCAACAATAATGTTGGTGAGTTCGTGTGTTTAGTTACATAGGCGCCCAAAATAGTTTATCAAAACAGTTTCAATTATTCAAACAAGTTTAACAGTTTTCAACACGTTTTCCTGGTTATGGTGTTACAGTCCTACAAGCTGGCCACTCAACCCTTGGCACCTAGCCCATGCCTAACCATGTCTAGGTGTATCAACATAAACTATGCCCGTTACTGTCATAGCTCTCAACCTATGCCCTGCCCCATAGGTTTCCCAATGGCAAAATATATGCCGCAACGACCCGTCGGTCTCAGTGGGGGTTTCCGGGTCTAGGCCGGACCACTGTGCGTGGGGGATTCCCCAAGTAGTACTACCCATATATTAAGTCGGCTCTATCCTAGAGTTAATGAGTGCCTGGTTCAGTATGCATAACAAGCAAGCAGGTAATCACGCTCTGTAAAACTAACACCCATAACAATGTACAAAACAGTTTAGAAGCATGCGTCACCCCAAAGCATTTATAAAAGTAAAAAGAGGGGAGTTCACGAAACTCACCTGTTTGCATAGCTCAATTATAAAAACCGGATGCTCAGTACCGGATACTGACACTCTCCTGGTTGGGCCCTATGTCGACACACATGTTATTATTAGTCTTTGGTTTCATTCGTAACGGTTACGCGTGGGG